>OW052018.1:0-5000000 GCA_932526365.1 Lobophora halterata
ACACACCTAACCTAACCTAACCTAACCTAACCTAACCTAACCTAACCTAACCTAACCTAACCTAACCTAACCTAACCTAACCTAACCTAACCTAACCTAACCTAACCTAACCTAACCTAACCTAACCTAACCTAACCTAACCTAACCTAACCTAACCTAACCTAACCTAACCTAACCTAACCTAACCTAACCTAACCTAACCTAACCTAACCTAACCTAACCTAACCTAACCTAACCTAACCTAACCTAACCTAACCTAACCTAACCTAACCTAACCTAACCTAACCTAACCTAACCTAACCTAACCTAACCTAACCTAACCTAACCTAACCTAACCTAACCTAACCTAACCTAACCTAACCTAACCTAACCTAACCTAACCTAACCTAACCTAACCTAACCTAACCTAACCTAACCTAACCTAACCTAACCTAACCTAACCTAACCTAACCTAACCTAACCTAACCTAACCTAACCTAACCTAACCTAACCTAACCTAACCTAACCTAACCTAACCTAACCTAACCTAACCTAACCTAACCTAACCTAACCTAACCTAACCTAACCTAACCTAACCTAACCTAACCTAACCTAACCTAACCTAACCTAACCTAACCTAACCTAACCTAACCTAACCTAACCTAACCTAACCTAACCTAACCTAACCTAACCTAACCTAACCTAACCTAACCTAACCTAACCTAACCTAACCTAACCTAACCTAACCTAACCTAACCTAACCTAACCTAACCTAACCTAACCTAACCTAACCTAACCTAACCTAACCTAACCTAACCTAACCTAACCTAACCTAACCTAACCTAACCTAACCTAACCTAACCTAACCTAACCTAACCTAACCTAACCTAACCTAACCTAACCTAACCTAACCTAACCTAACCTAACCTAACCTAACCTAACCTAACCTAACCTAACCTAACCTAACCTAACCTAACCTAACCTAACCTAACCTAACCTAACCTAACCTAACCTAACCTAACCTAACCTAACCTAACCTAACCTAACCTAACCTAACCTAACCTAACCTAACCTAACCTAACCTAACCTAACCTAACCTAACCTAACCTAACCTAACCTAACCTAACCTAACCTAACCTAACCTAACCTAACCTAACCTAACCTAACCTAACCTAACCTAACCTAACCTAACCTAACCTAACCTAACCTAACCTAACCTAACCTAACCTAACCTAACCTAACCTAACCTAACCTAACCTAACCTAACCTAACCTAACCTAACCTAACCTAACCTAACCTAACCTAACCTAACCTAACCTAACCTAACCTAACCTAACCTAACCTAACCTAACCTAACCTAACCTAACCTAACCTAACCTAACCTAACCTAACCTAACCTAACCTAACCTAACCTAACCTAACCTAACCTAACCTAACCTAACCTAACCTAACCTAACCTAACCTAACCTAACCTAACCTAACCTAACCTAACCTAACCTAACCTAACCTAACCTAACCTAACCTAACCTAACCTAACCTAACCTAACCTAACCTAACCTAACCTAACCTAACCTAACCTAACCTAACCTAACCTAACCTAACCTAACCTAACCTAACCTAACCTAACCTAACCTAACCTAACCTAACCTAACCTAACCTAACCTAACCTAACCTAACCTAACCTAACCTAACCTAACCTAACCTAACCTAACCTAACCTAACCTAACCTAACCTAACCTAACCTAACCTAACCTAACCTAACCTAACCTAACCTAACCTAACCTAACCTAACCTAACCTAACCTAACCTAACCTAACCTAACCTAACCTAACCTAACCTAACCTAACCTAACCTAACCTAACCTAACCTAACCTAACCTAACCTAACCTAACCTAACCTAACCTAACCTAACCTAACCTAACCTAACCTAACCTAACCTAACCTAACCTAACCTAACCTAACCTAACCTAACCTAACCTAACCTAACCTAACCTAACCTAACCTAACCTAACCTAACCTAACCTAACCTAACCTAACCTAACCTAACCTAACCTAACCTAACCTAACCTAACCTAACCTAACCTAACCTAACCTAACCTAACCTAACCTAACCTAACCTAACCTAACCTAACCTAACCTAACCTAACCTAACCTAACCTAACCTAACCTAACCTAACCTAACCTAACCTAACCTAACCTAACCTAACCTAACCTAACCTAACCTAACCTAACCTAACCTAACCTAACCTAACCTAACCTAACCTAACCTAACCTAACCTAACCTAACCTAACCTAACCTAACCTAACCTAACCTAACCTAACCTAACCTAACCTAACCTAACCTAACCTAACCTAACCTAACCTAACCTAACCTAACCTAACCTAACCTAACCTAACCTAACCTAACCTAACCTAACCTAACCTAACCTAACCTAACCTAACCTAACCTAACCTAACCTAACCTAACCTAACCTAACCTAACCTAACCTAACCTAACCTAACCTAACCTAACCTAACCTAACCTAACCTAACCTAACCTAACCTAACCTAACCTAACCTAACCTAACCTAACCTAACCTAACCTAACCTAACCTAACCTAACCTAACCTAACCTAACCTAACCTAACCTAACCTAACCTAACCTAACCTAACCTAACCTAACCTAACCTAACCTAACCTAACCTAACCTAACCTAACCTAACCTAACCTAACCTAACCTAACCTAACCTAACCTAACCTAACCTAACCTAACCTAACCTAACCTAACCTAACCTAACCTAACCTAACCTAACCTAACCTAACCTAACCTAACCTAACCTAACCTAACCTAACCTAACCTAACCTAACCTAACCTAACCTAACCTAACCTAACCTAACCTAACCTAACCTAACCTAACCTAACCTAACCTAACCTAACCTAACCTAACCTAACCTAACCTAACCTAACCTAACCTAACCTAACCTAACCTAACCTAACCTAACCTAACCTAACCTAACCTAACCTAACCTAACCTAACCTAACCTAACCTAACCTAACCTAACCTAACCTAACCTAACCTAACCTAACCTAACCTAACCTAACCTAACCTAACCTAACCTAACCTAACCTAACCTAACCTAACCTAACCTAACCTAACCTAACCTAACCTAACCTAACCTAACCTAACCTAACCTAACCTAACCTAACCTAACCTAACCTAACCTAACCTAACCTAACCTAACCTAACCTAACCTAACCTAACCTAACCTAACCTAACCTAACCTAACCTAACCTAACCTAACCTAACCTAACCTAACCTAACCTAACCTAACCTAACCTAACCTAACCTAACCTAACCTAACCTAACCTAACCTAACCTAACCTAACCTAACCTAACCTAACCTAACCTAACCTAACCTAACCTAACCTAACCTAACCTAACCTAACCTAACCTAACCTAACCTAACCTAACCTAACCTAACCTAACCTAACCTAACCTAACCTAACCTAACCTAACCTAACCTAACCTAACCTAACCTAACCTAACCTAACCTAACCTAACCTAACCTAACCTAACCTAACCTAACCTAACCTAACCTAACCTAACCTAACCTAACCTAACCTAACCTAACCTAACCTAACCTAACCTAACCTAACCTAACCTAACCTAACCTAACCTAACCTAACCTAACCTAACCTAACCTAACCTAACCTAACCTAACCTAACCTAACCTAACCTAACCTAACCTAACCTAACCTAACCTAACCTAACCTAACCTAACCTAACCTAACCTAACCTAACCTAACCTAACCTAACCTAACCTAACCTAACCTAACCTAACCTAACCTAACCTAACCTAACCTAACCTAACCTAACCTAACCTAACCTAACCTAACCTAACCTAACCTAACCTAACCTAACCTAACCTAACCTAACCTAACCTAACCTAACCTAACCTAACCTAACCTAACCTAACCTAACCTAACCTAACCTAACCTAACCTAACCTAACCTAACCTAACCTAACCTAACCTAACCTAACCTAACCTAACCTAACCTAACCTAACCTAACCTAACCTAACCTAACCTAACCTAACCTAACCTAACCTAACCTAACCTAACCTAACCTAACCTAACCTAACCTAACCTAACCTAACCTAACCTAACCTAACCTAACCTAACCTAACCTAACCTAACCTAACCTAACCTAACCTAACCTAACCTAACCTAACCTAACCTAACCTAACCTAACCTAACCTAACCTAACCTAACCTAACCTAACCTAACCTAACCTAACCTAACCTAACCTAACCTAACCTAACCTAACCTAACCTAACCTAACCTAACCTAACCTAACCTAACCTAACCTAACCTAACCTAACCTAACCTAACCTAACCTAACCTAACCTAACCTAACCTAACCTAACCTAACCTAACCTAACCTAACCTAACCTAACCTAACCTAACCTAACCTAACCTAACCTAACCTAACCTAACCTAACCTAACCTAACCTAACCTAACCTAACCTAACCTAACCTAACCTAACCTAACCTAACCTAACCTAACCTAACCTAACCTAACCTAACCTAACCTAACCTAACCTAACCTAACCTAACCTAACCTAACCTAACCTAACCTAACCTAACCTAACCTAACCTAACCTAACCTAACCTAACCTAACCTAACCTAACCTAACCTAACCTAACCTAACCTAACCTAACCTAACCTAACCTAACCTAACCTAACCTAACCTAACCTAACCTAACCTAACCTAACCTAACCTAACCTAACCTAACCTAACCTAACCTAACCTAACCTAACCTAACCTAACCTAACCTAACCTAACCTAACCTAACCTAACCTAACCTAACCTAACCTAACCTAACCTAACCTAACCTAACCTAACCTAACCTAACCTAACCTAACCTAACCTAACCTAACCTAACCTAACCTAACCTAACCTAACCTAACCTAACCTAACCTAACCTAACCTAACCTAACCTAACCTAACCTAACCTAACCTAACCTAACCTAACCTAACCTAACCTAACCTAACCTAACCTAACCTAACCTAACCTAACCTAACCTAACCTAACCTAACCTAACCTAACCTAACCTAACCTAACCTAACCTAACCTAACCTAACCTAACCTAACCTAACCTAACCTAACCTAACCTAACCTAACCTAACCTAACCTAACCTAACCTAACCTAACCTAACCTAACCTAACCTAACCTAACCTAACCTAACCTAACCTAACCTAACCTAACCTAACCTAACCTAACCTAACCTAACCTAACCTAACCTAACCTAACCTAACCTAACCTAACCTAACCTAACCTAACCTAACCTAACCTAACCTAACCTAACCTAACCTAACCTAACCTAACCTAACCTAACCTAACCTAACCTAACCTAACCTAACCTAACCTAACCTAACCTAACCTAACCTAACCTAACCTAACCTAACCTAACCTAACCTAACCTAACCTAACCTAACCTAACCTAACCTAACCTAACCTAACCTAACCTAACCTAACCTAACCTAACCTAACCTAACCTAACCTAACCTAACCTAACCTAACCTAACCTAACCTAACCTAACCTAACCTAACCTAACCTAACCTAACCTAACCTAACCTAACCTAACCTAACCTAACCTAACCTAACCTAACCTAACCTAACCTAACCTAACCTAACCTAACCTAACCTAACCTAACCTAACCTAACCTAACCTAACCTAACCTAACCTAACCTAACCTAACCTAACCTAACCTAACCTAACCTAACCTAACCTAACCTAACCTAACCTAACCTAACCTAACCTAACCTAACCTAACCTAACCTAACCTAACCTAACCTAACCTAACCTAACCTAACCTAACCTAACCTAACCTAACCTAACCTAACCTAACCTAACCTAACCTAACCTAACCTAACCTAACCTAACCTAACCTAACCTAACCTAACCTAACCTAACCTAACCTAACCTAACCTAACCTAACCTAACCTAACCTAACCTAACCTAACCTAACCTAACCTAACCTAACCTAACCTAACCTAACCTAACCTAACCTAACCTAACCTAACCTAACCTAACCTAACCTAACCTAACCTAACCTAACCTAACCTAACCTAACCTAACCTAACCTAACCTAACCTAACCTAACCTAACCTAACCTAACCTAACCTAACCTAACCTAACCTAACCTAACCTAACCTAACCTAACCTAACCTAACCTAACCTAACCTAACCTAACCTAACCTAACCTAACCTAACCTAACCTAACCTAACCTAACCTAACCTAACCTAACCTAACCTAACCTAACCTAACCTAACCTAACCTAACCTAACCTAACCTAACCTAACCTAACCTAACCTAACCTAACCTAACCTAACCTAACCTAACCTAACCTAACCTAACCTAACCTAACCTAACCTAACCTAACCTAACCTAACCTAACCTAACCTAACCTAACCTAACCTAACCTAACCTAACCTAACCTAACCTAACCTAACCTAACCTAACCTAACCTAACCTAACCTAACCTAACCTAACCTAACCTAACCTAACCTAACCTAACCTAACCTAACCTAACCTAACCTAACCTAACCTAACCTAACCTAACCTAACCTAACCTAACCTAACCTAACCTAACCTAACCTAACCTAACCTAACCTAACCTAACCTAACCTAACCTAACCTAACCTAACCTAACCTAACCTAACCTAACCTAACCTTTTTTTTTTTTTTTTTTTTTTTTGTACGAGGAGAATGCCCACGCATGTCCCCCACCCCACGGGAAGGGCGGGGGGGTCTGTCGGACTCGAACCGACTAAACTCCTCGGTGTTCCCACCTGCGCCTAAGTGCCGGGGCTACGGGAACGCTACCCGCACACAACCGCGGCCCCGACGGCGCTGGTCCGCTATGCGGGACCGGATCTCATCAGCACTTCCCAGAGAAGCGCTTAGAGTCCCGGCACCCAAGATGCGGACCCCCTCTCAAGGGCGAGCCTTAAGGCTCCCTGCCTCAGGAGATGACGTGTCGGAACACGGGACACGTCATCCATCCTCGGGACTTACTTCCTGTGTGGGCGGCGGACTACCCGTGTCTGCCGCCCGGAAGGCCCAGCTGAGCATAGGTGGCAACCTGCCCCTACGCCCGGCGACCTCAAACGCCCCAATCGGGCTTGAGGCCCATCCTAATGGAGGTCTCCCACTCAGACCTCCATTTGAGCCCCCGCAGCCCTTGGCTGGGGAGCTGGGTTCCGCTGGGCCCTGGCCACAGCGGCAAATGTTCGCCCTTTTCGCGGCGGTGGGGCGCACGCCCGACTTCCTATTTTGTGCCCCGCTGGCTTCTTCGCACTCGCACACAGTGTGCAGTGCGGCTCAGCGGAGCACTCTCCCGCCTTGTGGCCCGACTGACCACACCGGTAGCAGTCGTTGCTCCGGTCGGTCGTCGTGGCGGAGCACTGCTCCCGCACATGGCCCACCTCGTGACAGCGGAAGCACTGCATGGCTCTCGGCTGGAGCAAACGCACCTGTGCCGAGACCCATCCAACTAGCAGGCGACCGCTGTCAGCCACCCTGTACACCGCAGCCATCGGGCCGCGCACTAGCGCCGATCCCAGGCCCGCGACATTCGCCTTGATGACGCCACAAGTGACGTCATCCGCCTTGCAGGCCCCCGCCTTCGAGACGGCCGCAACCACCTCTGCGGCCGTCACCGAGTCATCCAGGCCAGAAACGCGCAACTCTGCGCACTTCACCGGCCTGGAGATGCGGACCTCCTCTGGCCTGAAAACTTCCTTGAGCTTTTCAGCCAGGGAGTCGGCCTTGTCACCACTAGTGGCACCTGGCACCTCGAGGATTCGGGCACCTGTGGCCGCCACCCTGAACCTGAGGGTCTCAATCCCCAGGTCCGCCAAGTTTGTTTTGCCCTTGGCCTCCATAAGGGCATGAGCGTACGTCATGCCCTTCTCGACGGCGGCCGGCTGCAGGGCAATGACCACCGCAGACGAGCGCGGCGGTCTCTGCCGCCTCGTCGCCCTCTTCTTTTTGCCCTGGGGCTTCGCGGGCTTCGCCTGAGGGCGCTGGCCCTGCCCCGCGGGAGCTCGCGCCTGCTGCGCTTGCTTCGCTGGGGCAGCCCTCCCAGTGCTCTTCTTCTTGTGGGTGACTTTTTGCCACCCATCATCCCCGCCCACAACAACTGTTGGGGCTGACACCACCTGTGCCACCGTGGGACCCGTCTTTTTGCCCTTTCCTTTCCCCTTGGGATCGGAGGTGGGCAAGACACTATCTGGCGCCTTCGAAGGCCCAGCGACGGGCTCGGGCGCGGGCGACGCAGTGGCAGCGGCACTTTTCCTCCTGTCCGCCGCCAGCGGAGGCCGCAGACGCTCCTCAGGTAGAAGCCGCGGTTCCACGGCCTCCAACCTGGCATTGACCAGGCCACCCACCTGCATTAGGATGGACCTGGTCAATTCCTCCTGCGAAAGGGCGGGCGGACCTGCCCCTTCGCCACTAGTTGAGGGTGCGGCGTGTGGCCTTGCCACCTGGGCCCGCAACTCCTCTAGCTCCTTACGGAGCTCCGCCACGTCCTTTTTAAGGCGGTTATTGCCCTCCTGCAACCGCCTTGTCTCGTCGGTGGAGCTCCTGTGCAAGAGAACCTCCGTAGCCTCCCTGATGCAGGTCGCGGCATCTTTAAGGGCACGCACAAAGGTGCCCTTTAAATTTCCTGATTTTATGGCCACCTTCTGAATGGTGGCCACACTCTCTAGAACCTTTTGGTTCAGTTCTACGGCCGAAGCTGACTCCAGGCCGTAGATCTCCTCGTTAGCCGACGTCGATGATTCAGTCGGGCAAGGAGATTTACCACTACGGAGGCTAAGGGCCATACGAGCTACCTCCTGCTCGGCCCCTAGCCTCATCTCTTCCCTTTGGGCGGCGGCAAGCTCACGCTTGGCTTGCGCCAGGCCGATGTACTGCCCTGTCGTGGGCGGCCGGCCTCTCCCCTTCGATGGGGGCTTGCGCTTTAGCGCAGCCGCGTCGGATTCTTCGTCCACGTCGGGACTCCGGCTTCCGCCTCCGCCCGACTTCTTCCTTAGTCGTTTCCGGGTCCGAGTCTCACCCGACTCCCCGAAAACGACACTGCCGTCACTACTGACAGTGATGTCATCGCTGTCCAGGACAGCCCTGCTATCATGGTGCGCTCGCACCTTCTTCGATCTTTCGATCTCCAACAAAGCCTTACGGCTAATTTCACCCTCCTTTTTATTCATGTTTGTTTTGTTTTCCATATTTGAACCCACGAGTATAGGCCGATCTAAACTCCCACCGCCGGGTGACGCCCATTCCGGGGTGGGGGGAGCAATACTGCGGAGGACCCCAGGTGTCCGCAGGATTTTTACGTCTTTTCTGACGGGCTTTGTTTCGAGGTTTCCTCACTCTGGGGCCGGCCAATTAAGGCAAGCCCCCTTCAGGCCACCGCGCGACAACATACCCCCTGCACCACAGAGGGGGTCGTTGAAGCCAACGCAGTGGACACTGGCTGGGAGGGCCGGTGTGAACCACTCCCGACGACCCTGGGCATAGGGTTAGTACGCCCAGTCCGCCCCATCATCGACTCCACCAAGTGGAGGATGTCCATCCTTGTATATATACAACTATATACACCGCCAGTCAAGTTCGCACCTTGTGCACCTGGCCACCAACTCCATAAAATATCTACACTATATACACAAACTAAAGCTAAAATTACAACCTATGTCTCCATCCACTGCGCCCTCTGCTCCTCAGAGGGACGCGCGGAGGAGAACGCCCTAATACTAACTATACACCTAACTAAACTTAACTAAGGGTAGGGGCTCCTGCACACGTTCCTCAATGCGAGGATCGTGTGCAGTAGCCCCTTCCCACTGCCTCTTAGCACCACCCGGGGAAAACACGTGTAGGGTCTCTCAGGGTACTCTCCTACGGACGTGGGCAGCCTTCGTCCCCAACCTAACCTAACCTAACCTTTTTTTTTTTTTTTTTTTTTTTTTTTTACGAGGAGAATGCCCACGCATGTCCCCCACCCCACGGGAAGGGCGGGGGGGTCTGTCGGACTCGAACCGACTAAACTCCTCGGTGTTCCCACCTGCGCCTAAGTGCCGGGGCTACGGGAACGCTACCCGCACACAACCGCGGCCCCGACGGCGCTGGTCCGCTATGCGGGCACCGGATCTCATCAGCACTTCCCAGAGAAGCGCTTAGAGTCCCGGCACCCAAGATGCGGACCCCCTCTCAAGGGCGAGCCTTAAGGCTCCCTGCCTCAGGAGATGACGTGTCGGAACACGGGACACGTCATCCATCCTCGGGACTTACTTCCTGTGTGGGCGGCGGACTACCCGTGTCTGCCGCCCGGAAGGCCCAGCCTAGCAATAGGGTGCGGAGAACACGCCCCCTACGCCCGGCGACCTCAAACGCCCCAATCGGGCTTGAGGCCCATCCTAATGGAGGTCTCCCACTCAGACCTCCATTTGAGCCCCCGCAGCCCTTGGCTGGGGAGCTGGGTTCCGCTGGGCCCTGGCCACAGCGGCAAATGTTCGCCCTTTTCGCGGCGGTGGGGCGCACGCCCGACTTCCTATTTTGTGCCCCGCTGGCTTCTTCGCACTCGCACACAGTGTGCAGTGCGGCTCAGCGGAGCACTCTCCCGCCTTGTGGCCCGACTGACCACACCGGTAGCAATCATTGCTCCGGTCGGTCGTCGTGGCGGAGCACTGCTCACGCACATGGCCCACCTCGTGACAGCGGAAGCACTGCATGGCTCTCGGCTGGAGCAAACGCACCTGTGCCGAGACCCATCCAACCAGCAGGCGACCGCTGTCAGCCACCCTGTAAACCGCGGCCATTGGGCCACGCACTAGCGCCGAGCCCAGGCCTGCATTGTTCGCCTTGATGACGCCACAAGTGACGTCATCCGCCTTGCAGGCCCCCGCTTTCGAGACGGCCGCAACCACCTCTGCGGCCGTCACCGAGTCATCCAGGCCGGATACGCGCAACTCTGCGCACTTCACCGGCCTGGAGATGCGGACCTCCTCGGGTTTGAAGACCACCCGCAGCTTTTCAGCCAGCGAGTCTGCCTTCTCCCCACTGGTGGTGCCCGGCACCTCAAGGATGCGGGCACCTGTGGCCGCCACCCTGAACCTGAGGGTCTCAATCCCCAGGTCAGCTAGGTTCGTCTTGCCCTTGGCCTCCATTAGGGCATGAGCGTATGTCATGCCCTTCTCGACGGCGGCCGGCTGCAGGGCAATGACCACTGCAGATGAGCGCGGCGGTCTCTGCCGTCTTGGCCGCCTCGTCGCCCTCTTCTTTTTGCCCTGGGGCTGTGCAGGCTTAACCTGGGGGCGCTGGCCCTGCCCTGCGGGAGCTCGCGCCTGCTGCGCTTGCTGCGCTGGAGCAGCCCTCCCAGTGCTCTTCTTCTTGTGGGTGACTTTTTGCCACCCATCATCCCCGCCCTCAACAACTGTTGGGGCTGACACCACCTGTGCCATCGTGGGACCTGTCTTTTTGCCCTTTCCTTTCCCCTTGGGATCGGAGGTGGGCAAGACACTATCTGGCGCCCTCGAAGGCCCAGCGACGGGCTCGGGCGCGGGCGACGCAGTGGCAGCGGCACTTTTCCTCCTGTCCGCCGCCAGCGGAGGCCGCAGACGCTCCTCAGGTAGAAGCCGCGGTTCCACGGCCTCCAACCTGGCATTGACCAGGCCACCCACCTGCATTAGGATGGACCTGGTCAATTCCTCCTGCGAAAGGGCGGGCGGACCTGCCCCTTCGCCACTAGTTGAGGGTGCGGCGTGTGGCCTTGCCACCTGGGCCCGCAACTCCTCTAGCTCCTTACGGAGCTCCGCCACGTCCTTTTTAAGGCGGTTATTGCCCTCCTGCAACCGCCTTGTCTCGTCGGTGGAGCTCCTGTGCAAGAGAACCTCCGTAGCCTCCCTGATGCAGGTCGCGGCATCTTTAAGGGCACGCACAAAGGTGCCCTTTAAATTTCCTGATTTTATGGCCACCTTCTGAATGGTGGCCACACTCTCTAGAACCTTTTGGTTCAGTTCTACGGCCGAAGCTGACTCCAGGCCGTAGATCTCCTCGTTCGCCGACGTCGATGATTCAGTCGGGCAAGGAGATATACCACTACGGAGGCTAAGGGCCATACGAGCTACCTCCTGCTCGGCCCCTAGCCTCATCTCTTCCCTTTGGGCGGCGGCAAGCTCACGCTTGGCTTGCGCCAGGCCGATGTACTGCCCTGTCGTGGGCGGCCGGCCTCTCCCCTTCGACGGGGGCTTGCGCTTTAGCGCAGCCGCGTCGGACTCTTCGTCCACGTCGGGACTCCGGCTTCCGCCTCCGCCCGACTTCTTCCTTAGTCGTTTCCGGGTCCGAGTCTCACCCGACTCCCCGAAAACGACACTGCCGTCACTACTGACAGTGATGTCATCGCTGTCCAGGACAGCCCTGCTATCATGGTGCGCTCGCACCTTCTTCGATCTTTCGATCTCCAACAATGCCTTACGGCTAACTTCACCCTCCTTTTTATTCATGTTTGTTTTGTTTTCCATATTTGAACCCACGAGAATAGGCCGATCTAGACTCCCACCGCCGGGTGACGCCCATTCCGGGGTGGGGGGAGCAATACTGCGGAGGACCCCAGGTGTCCGCAGGATTTTTACGTCTTTTCTGACGGGCTTTGTTTCGAGGTTTCCTCACTCTGGGGCCGGCCAATTAAGGCAAGCCCCCTTCAGGCCACCGCGCGACAACATACCCCCTGCACCACAGAGGGGGTCGTTGAAGCCAACGCAGTGGACACTGGCTGGGAGGGCCGGTGTGAACCACTCCCGACGACCCTGGGCATAGGGTTAGTACGCCCAGTCCGCCCCATCATCGACTCCACCAAGTGGAGGATGTCCATCCTTGTATATATACAACTATATACACCGCCAGTCAAGTTCGCACCTTGTGCACCTGGCCACCAACTCAATAAATATCTACACTATATACACAAACTAAAGCTAAAATTACAACCTATGTCTCCATCCACTGCGCCCTCTGCTCCTCAGAGGGACGCGCGGAGGAGAACGCCCTATATACAACCTAACACTAACTATACACCTAACTAAACTTAACTAAGGGTAGGGGCTCCTGCACACGTTCCTCAATGGGAGGATCGTGTGCAGTAGCCCCTTCCCACTGCCTCTTAGCACCACCCGGGGAAAACACGTGTAGGGTCTCTCAGGGTACTCTCCTACGGACGTGGGCAGCCTTCGTCCCCCAACCTAACCTAACCTAACCTAACCTTTTTTTTTTTTTTTTTTTTTTTGTACGAGGAGAATGCCCACGCATGTCCCCCACCCCACGGGAAGGGCGGGGGGGTCTGTCGGACTCGAACCGACTAAACTCCTCGGTGTTCCCACCTGCGCCTAAGTGCCGGGGCTACGGGAACGCTACCCGCACACAACCGCGGCCCCGACGGCGCTGGTCCGCTATGCGGGCACCGGATCTCATCAGCACTTCCCAGAGAAGCGCTTAGAGTCCCGGCACCCAAGATGCGGACCCCCTCTCAAGGGCGAGCCTTAAGGCTCCCTGCCTCAGGAGATGACGTGTCGGAACACGGGACACGTCATCCATCCTCGGGACTTACTTCCTGTGTGGGCGGCGGACTACCCGTGTCTGCCGCCCGGAAGGCCCAGCTGAGCATAGGTGGCCACCAGCCTCCTACGCCCGGCGACCTCAAAAGCCCCAATCGGGCTTGAGGCCCATCCTAATGGAGGTCTCCCACTCAGACCTCCATTTGAGCCCCCGCAGCCCTTGGCTGGGGAGCTGGGTTCCGCTGGGCCCTGGCCACAGCGGCAAAAGATCGCCCTGTTCGCGGCGGTGGGGCGCACGCCCGACTTCCAATTTTGTGCCCCGCTGGCTTCTTCGCACTCGCACACAGTGTGCAGTGCGGCTCAGCGGAGCACTCTCCCGCCTTGTGGCCCGACTGACCACACCGGTAACAATCATTGCTCCGGTCGGTCGTCGTGGCGGAGCACTGCTCACGCACATGGCCCACCTCGTGACAGCGGAAGCACTGCAAGGCTCTCGGCTGGAGCAAACGCACCTGTGCCGAGACCCATCCAACTAGCAGGCGACCGCTGTCAGCCACCCTGTACACCGCAGCCATCGGGCCGCGCACTAGCGCCGATCCCAGGCCCGCGACATTCGCCTTGATGACGCCACAAGTGACGTCATCCGCCTTGCAGGCCCCCGCCTTCGAGACGGCCGCAACCACCTCTGCAGCCGTCACCGAGTCATCCAGGCCGGATACGCGCAACTCTGCGCACTTCACCGGCCTGGAGATGCGGACCTCCTCAGGTTTGAAGACCGCTCGCAGCTTTTCAGCTAGCGAGTCGGCCTTCTCTCCACTGGTGGCACCCGGCACCTCAAGGATGCGGGCACCTGTGGCCGCCACCCTGAACCTGAGGGTCTCAATCCCCAGGTCCGCCAGGTTTGTCTTGCCCTTGGCCTCCAAAAGGGCATGAGCATACGTCATGCCCTTCTCGACAGCAGCCGGCTGGAGGGCAATGACCACCGCAGATGAGCGCGGTGGCCTCTGTCGCCTAGGCCGTCTCGTCGCCCTCTTTTTGCGCTGGGGCTGCACAGGCGTAACCTGAGGGCGCTTGCCCTGCCCCGTGGGAGCTCGCGTTGGCTGCTCCCGTTGCGCTGGAGCGGCCTTCGCAGCGCTCCTCTTCTTTTTATGGGTGACCTTCTGCCACCCATCATCCCTGCCCACACCAGTTGGTGGGGCTGACACCTCCTGTGCCACCACAGGGCCCGTCCTTTTGCCCTTCCCTTTCCCCTTGGGATCAGGGATGGGCAAAACACCACTTGGCGCTCTCGACGGCCCAGCGACGGGCTCGGGCGCGGGCGACGCGGCGGCGGCACTTTTCCTCCTGTCCGCCGCCAGCGGAGGCCGTAGACGCTCCTCAGGTAGAAGCCGCGGTTCCACGGCCTCCAGCCTGGCATTGACCATTCCACCAACCTGCATCAGGATGGATCTGGTCAGCTCTTCCTGAGCGAGAGCGGGCAGCACCGCTCCTTCGCCACTAGGCGCGGGTGCGGCGTGTGGCCTTGCCACCAGGGCCCGCAACTCCTCTAGCTCCTTCCGGAGCTCCGCCACGTCCTTTTTAAGGCGGTTATTGCCCTCCTGCAACCGCCTTGTTTCGTCGGTGGAGCTCCTGTGCAAGAGCGCCTCCGTCGCATCCTTGATGCAGGTCGCCGCATCCTTAAGGGCACGCACAAAGGTGCCCTTTAGGTTCCCTGACTTCGTAGCCACCTTTTGAATAGTGGCTACACTCTCCAGGACCTTCTCGTTGAGCTCTATGGCCGAAGCCGACTCAAGGCCGTAGATTTCATCGGCGGCCGACATCGATGAGTCGGATGGGCAGGGAGATTTCCCACTTCGGAGGCTAAGGGCCATGCGAGCTACCTCCTGCTCGGCCCCTAGCCTCATCTCCTCCCGTTGGGCGGCCGCAAGCTCGCGCTTGGCCTGCGCCAGGCCGATGTACTGCCCTGTGGTGGGCGGCCGGCCTCTCCCCTTCGACGGGGCCTTGCGCCTAAGCGCAGCCGCATCCGACTCCTCGTCCACATCGGGACTCCGGCTTCCGTCCGACTTCTTCTTGAGTCGTTTCCGGCCTCGGGCCTCGCCCGGCTCTCCGAAAACGACACTGCCATCGCTGCTCTGGCCAGTGAAGTCGTCACTGTCCAAAACAGCCCTTTCCTCATAGTGCGCTCGCACTTTCGCTCTTTCGAGCACCACTTTGGCCTTTCGGCCACCAACTCCCTCCGTTTTTGTTTTTGTAATGTCCATATTAAGTCCCACGATTATAGGCCGATCTAAACTCCCACCGCCGGGTGACGCCCATTCCGGGGTGGGGGGAGCAATACTGCGGAGGACCCCAGGTGTCCGCAGGATTTTTACGTCTTTTCTGACGGGCTTTGTTTCGAGGTTTCCTCACTCTGGGGCCGGCCAATTAAGGCAAGCCCCCTTCAGGCCACCGCGCGACAACATACCCCCTGCACCACAGAGGGGGTCGTTGAAGCCAACGCAGTGGACACTGGCTGGGAGGGCCGGTGTGAGCCACTCCCGACGACCCTGGGCATAGGGTTAGTACGCCCAGTCCGCCCTATCATCTACTCCACAAGTGGAGGATACCATCCTTGTATATATACAACTATATACACCGCCAGTCAAGTTCGCACCTTGTGCACCTGGCCACCAACTCAATAAATATCTACACTATATACACGAACTAAAGCTAAAATTACAACCTATGTCTCCATCCACTGCGCCCTCTGCTCCTCAGAGGGACGCGCGGAGGAGAACGCCCTATATACAACCTAACACTAACTATACACCTAACTAAACTTAACTAAGGGTAGGGGCTCCTGCACACGATCCTCAATGCGAGGATCGTGTGCAGTAGCCCCTTCCCACTGCCTCTTAGCACCACCCGGGGAAAACACGTGTAGGGTCTCTCAGGGTACTCTCCTACGGACGTGGGCAGCCTTCGTCCCCAACCTAACCTAACCTAACCTAACCTAACCTAACCTAACCTAAAACTGAAAACTGAAAATCGAAAACCGAAAACTGAAAGCTGAAAAAATAACTGAAAACTGAAATTACAAAACTGTTAACCGTAAACTGAAAACAGAAAACTGTAAACTGTTAACTGAATACTGATTAACTGAAAACCGAAAACAGATAGAAAACTGAAAACTGAAAACTGAAAACTATAAAGTGTAAACTGTTAAGTGTAAACTGTTAACTGTAAACTGTAATCTGTAAGCTGAAAACTTAAAACTGAAAACTGAAAACAGAAAACAGTAAACTGAAAACTGAAAACTAAAATAGATAACAGAAAACTGAAAACCGAAAAATAACTGAAAACTGAAAACAGAAAACTTTAAACTGAATACTGAAAATTGATAAACTGAAAACACATAGAAAACTGAAAACTGTAAACTGTAAACTGTTAACTGAAAACTGAAACTGTACACTGTACACTGTACACTGTAAACTGGAAACTGAAAACTGAAAAATGATAACTTAAAACTGAAAACTGACAACAGAAAACAGAAAACCGAGAACAAAAAACTGAAAACTGAAAACTGAAAACTGAAAACTGTAAAGTGTAAACTGTAAACTGTAAACTGTACACTGTAAACTGTAAACTGTAAACTGGAAACTGAAAATTGAAAACAGAAAACTGAAAACTGAAAACTGAAAATCGAAAACCGAAAACTGAAAACTGAATAATAACTGAAAACTGAAAACAGATAACTGTAAACTGTAAATTGTTAACTGGAAACTGAAAACTGAAAACAGAAAACTGAAAACTGAAAACTGAAAATCGAAAACCGAAAACTGAAAACTGAAAAATAACTGAAAACTGAAAACAGATAACTGTAAACTGTTAACTGAAAACTGAAAACTGAAAACAGATAGAAAAATAACTGAAAACTGAAAACAGAAAACTGTAAAGTACTGTAAAGTGTAAACTAAACTGTTAACTGAAAACTGTAAACTGTAAACTGAAAACTGAAAACTGTAAAATGTAAACTGTAAACTGTACACTGTACACTGTAAACTGTAAACTGGAAACTAAAAACTGAAAACTGAAAACAGAAAACTGTAAACTGTAAACTGAAAACTGAAAACTGAAAACTGAAAACTGAAAACAAAACAGAAAACTGTAAAGTGTAAACTGTTAACTGAAAACTGAAAACTGTAAAATGTTAACTGTCAACTGTAAACTGTAATCTGTAAGCTGAATACTGAAAACAGAAAACAGTAAACTGAAAACTGAAAACTGAAAACTGAAAACTTAAATAGATAACAGAAAACAGAAAACTGTAAAGTGTAAACTGTAAACTGAAAACTGTAAAATGTAAACTGTAAACTGAAAACTGAAAACTGTAAACTGTAAACTGTAAACTGTACACTGTAAACTGTAAACTGGAAACTGAAAACTGAAAACAGAAAACTAAAAAATGAAAACCGAAAACTGAAAACTGACAACAGAAAACAGATAACAGAAAACCGAAAACTGAAATATGAAAACTGAAAACTGAAAAAAAAAACTGAAACCTGAAAACTGAAAAATAACTAAAAATAACTGAAAACAGAAAACTGTAAACTTAAAGTGTAAACTTTAAACTGTAAACTTTAAACTGTAAACTGTAAACTGGAAACTGAAAACTGAAAACAGAAAACTGAAAACTGAAAAATGAAAACTGAAAACTGAAAACAGAAAACTGAAAATTGAAAACAGAAAACTAAAAACTGACAACAGAAAATAGATAACAGAAAACTGTAAAGTGTAAACTATAAACTGTAAACTGAAAACTGAAAACTGAAATATGAAAACTGAAACAAAAACTGAAAACTGTTAACTGGAAACTGACAACAGAAAACAGATAACAGAAAACCAAAAACTGAAAACTGAAAAGTGTAAAGTGTAAACTAATAAACTGTAAACTGAAAACTGAAAACTGAAAAATGAAAAAAAAAAAACTAAAACCTGGCAACAGAAAACAGATAACAGAAAACCGAAAACAAAAAACTGAAAACTGAAAACTGATAACTGTAAACTGAAAACTGAAAAATGAAAATAAAAAACAGAAAACTGACAACAGAAAAATGAAAACCGAAAACTGAAAACTGACAACAGAAAACACATAACAGAAAACCGAAAACTGAAAACTGAAAATTGTAAAGTGTAAACTGTAAACTGAAAACTATAAAGTGTAAACTTGAAGTGTAAACTTTAAACTGTAAACTGTAAACTGAAAACTGAAAACTGAAAACTGAAAACTGAAAACTGAAAACTGAAAACTGAAAACTGAAAACTGAAATAGATAACAGAAAACAGAAAACTGAAAACTGAAAACTGAATACTGAAAACTGAAAACTGTAAAGTGTAAACTGTAAACTGTTAACTGAAAACTGAAAACTGTAAAGTGTAAACTGTAAACTGAAAACTGTAAAATGTAAACTGTAAACTGAAAACTGAAAACTGTAAACTGTAAACTGAAAACTGAAAACTGAAAACTGTAAACTGAAAACTGAAAACTGAAAACTGAAAACTGTTAACTGTAAACTGTACACTGTACACTGTAAACTGTAAACTGGAAACTAAAAACTGAAAACTGAAAACAGAAAACTGAAAACTGAAAATCGAAAACTGAAAACTGAAAACTGAAAAATAACTGAAAACTGAAAACAGAAAACTGTTAACTGAAAACTGTAAACTGTAAACTGTTATCTGAAAACTGAAATTTGTACACTGTAAACTGAAAACTGAAAAATAACTGAAAACTGAAAACAGAAAACTCTAAACTTAAAGTGAAAACTTTAAACTGTAAACTGAAAACTGTTAACTGTAAACTGAAAACTGAAAACTGAAAACTGTAAAGTGTAAACTGTTAACTGTAAACTGTAAACTGTTATTTGAAATCTGTAAACTGAAAACTGAAAACTGAAAAATAACTGAAAACTGAAAACAAAAAACTATAAACTTAAAGTGTAAACTTTAAACTGTAAACTGTAAACTGAAAACTGTAAACTGTAAACTGAAAACTGAAAACTGACAACTGAAAACTGAAAACTGAAAAAAAACTGAAAACTGAAAACACAAACCTGTAAACTTAAAGTGTAAACTGTAAACTGTAAACTGAAAACTGTTAACTGTAAACTGAAAACTGACCACCGACAACAGAAAACAGATAACAGAAAACCGAAATTTGAAAACTGAAAACTGAAAACTGTAAAGTGTAAACGGTTAACTGTAAACTGTAAACTGTAATTTGTAAACTGTTAACTGAAAACTGAAAACTGATAAACTGAAAACAGATAGAAAACTGAAAACTGAAAACTGTAAACTGTAAACTGTTAACTGAAAATTGAAAACTGTACACTGTACACTGTAAACTGTAATCTGGAAACTGAAAACTGAAAAATGAAAATAAAAAACAGTAAACTGACAACAGAAAACAGATAACAGAAAACCGAAAACAAAAAACTGAAAACTTAAAACTGAAAACTGTAAAGTGTAAACTGTAAACTGTAAACTGAAAACTGAAAACTGTAAAGTGTAAACTGTTCACTGTAAACTGTAAACTGGAAACTGAAAACTGAAAACAGAAAACCGAAAACTGAAAACTGAAAACTGAAAATTGTAAAGTGTAAACTGTAAACTGAAAACTATAAAGTGTAAACTTAAAGTGTAAACTTTAAACTGTAAACTGAAAACTGAAAACTGAAAACTGAAAACTGAAAACTGAAAACTGAAAACTGAAAACTGAAAACAGAAAACTGTAAAGTGTAAACTGTTAACTGAAAACTGAAAACTGTAAAATGTAAACTGTAATCTGTAAGCTGAATACTGAAAACAGAAAACAGTAAACTGAAAACTGAAACTGAAAACTTAAATAGATAACAGAAAACAGAAAACTGAAACTGAAATAGATAACAGAAAACAGAAAACTGAAAACTGAAAACTGTAAAGTGTAAACTTAACTGTTAACTGAAAACTGAAAACTGAAAAATAACTGAAAACTGAAAACAAAAAACTATAAACTTAAAGTGTAATCTTTAAACTGTAAACTGTAAACTGAAAACTGTAAACTGTAAACTGTAAACTGAAAACTGAAAACTGACAACTGAAAACTGAAAACTGAAAAAAAACTGAAAACTGAAAACTGTTAACTGTAAACTGAAAACTGA
This sequence comes from Lobophora halterata, assembly GCA_932526365.1. Lineage (NCBI taxonomy): Eukaryota > Metazoa > Arthropoda > Insecta > Lepidoptera > Geometridae > Lobophora > Lobophora halterata. Next base: position 20,758 of record OW052018.1, read on the forward strand.
AAACTGACAACAGAAAACAGATAACAGAAAACCGAAAACTGAAAACTGAAAACTGAAAACTGTAAAGTGTAAACGGTTAACTGTAAACTGTAAACTGTAATTTGTAATCTGTAAACTGAAAACTGAAAACTGAAAAATAATTGAAAACTGAAAACAGAAAACTATAAACCTAAAGTGTAAACTTTAAACTGTAAACTGTAAACTGAAAACTGTAAACTGTAAACTTTAAACTGAAAACTGAAAACTGTACATTGTAAACCGAAAACTGAAAACTGAAAAATAACTGAAAACTGAAAACAGAAAAGTGTTAACTTTAAACTGTAAACTGTTAACTGAAAACTGTAAACTGTAAACTGAAAACCGAAAACTGAAAACTGAAAACTGAAAAATGAAAACTGACAACAGAAAACAGATAACAGAAAACCGAAAACTGATAACTGAAAACAGAAAACTGTAAACTTAAAGTGTTAACTTTAAACTGTAAACTGAAAACTGATAACGTTAAACTGAAAACTGAAAACTGAAAATTGAAAACTGAAAACTGACAACAGAAAACAGATAACAGAAAACCGAAAACTGAAAACTGAAAACTGAAAACTGTAAAGTGTAAACTGCAAACTGTAATCTGTAAGCTGAAAACTTAAAACTGAAAACTGAAAACTGAAAAATAACTGAAAACTGAAAAATGAAAAAAAAAACTGAAAACTGAAACTAAAAAACTGTTAACTGTAAACTGAAAACTGAAAACTAATTAACTGAAAACCGAAAACAGATAGAAAACTGAAAACTGAAAACTGAAAACTGTAAAGTGTAAACTGTTAAGTGTAAACTGTTAACTGTAAACTGTAATCTGTAAGCTGAAAACTTAAAACTGAAAACTGAAAACTGAAAAATAACTGAAAACTGAAAACTGAAAACTGAAAAAATAACTGAAAACTGAAATTAAAAAACTGTTAACTGTAAACTGAAAACAGAAAACTGTAAACTGTTAACTGAATACTGATTAACTGAAAACCGAAAACAGATAGAAAACTGTAAACTGTTAACTGTAAACTGTAATCTCTAAGCTGAAAACTTAAAACTGAAAACTGAAAACAGAAAACAGTAAACTGAAAACTGAAAACTAAAATAGATAACAGAAAACAGAAAACTGAAAACCGAAAAATAACTGAAAACTGAAAACAGAAAACTGTAAACTGAAAACTGAAAATTGATAAACTGAAAACAGATAGAAAACTGAAAACTGAAAACTGTAAACTGTAAACTGTTAACTGAAAACTGAAACTGTACACTGTACACTGTACACTGTAAACTGGAAACTGAAAACTGAAAAATGAAAACTTAAAACTGAAAACTGACAACAGAAAACAGAAAACCGAGAACAAAAAACTGAAAACTGAAAACTGAAAACTGAAAACTGAAAACTGTAAAGTGTAAACTATTCTGTTAACTGAAAACTGAAAACTGAAAACTGAAAACTGAAAACTGAAAACTGAGAACTGTAAAATGTAAACTGTAAACTGAAAACTGAAAACTGAAAACTGAAAACTGAAAACTGAAAACTGTAAAATGTAAACTGTAAACTGTAAACTGTACACTGTAAACTGTAAACTGTAAACTGAAAACTGAAAACTGAAAATCGAAAACCGAAAACTGAAAGCTGAAAAAATAACTGAAAACTGAAATTACAAAACTGTTAACCGTAAACTGAAAACAGAAAACTGTAAACTGTTAACTGAATACTGATTAACTGAAAACCGAAAACAGATAGAAAACTGAAAACTGAAAACTGAAAACTATAAAGTGTAAACTGTTAACTGTAAACTGTAATCTGTAAGCTGAAAACTTAAAACTGAAAACTGAAAACAGAAAACAGTAAACTGAAAACTGAAAACTAAAATAGATAACAGAAAACTGAAAACCGAAAAATAACTGAAAACTGAAAACAGAAAACTTTAAACTGAATACTGAAAATTGATAAACTGAAAACACATAGAAAACTGAAAACTGTAAACTGTAAACTGTTAACTGAAAACTGAAACTGTAGGTCTATGGTAGTATGCTATCTCTACTGTCTATGGTTTGTCTTTTTCTTGACACATGATGGCTACCATGTAATGATATACGCATCTTTGTATTGTTGCATCTGAATAAATCTACAAGATAACAAATAATTCTTTCACTGAAGACCCAGCTGCTTATCTGCATCAGGTCATGGGACCAGCTACGAATTCATCGAGTTCATCTTCGACGAGCTTCGTCGGAATCGACAAGCTGAAAGGAATAGAAAATTACACCACGTGGAAGTTTATGATGAAGATGATTTTAATCCACGAAGATTTATGGGAATGCGTGGAATCAGACAAGGGCGATGAAAAACAAAAACAAAAAGCCCAAGCAAAAATTGCGTTGGCCGTCAGTCCGGCGGCGATCCCACACATACGAAACGCAAAATCTGCGAAAGATGCATGGACCAACCTAGAAAAGGCTTACGAAGACAAAGGACTCTGTCGTAAGTTAGGGTTGTTGAGAACACTTTTCAATTGCAAATTAAGCGAGAGTGAAAACATGGAAAGTTACATAAACAAAATCACAGAGTTATCACAACAGCTCAGCGAGATTGGCGCACCTCTGGAAGACGACTTTATCGCAGTCATAATGTTGAGTGGTCTAACGGCGGATTATGACCCATTCATCATGGCTATCGAGAACACAAGTGGCAAGCTGTCCAGTGAACTGGTGAAGGGAAAATTGCTTCAAGAAAACCTTCGCAGAGATGACAAGCAGGAGAGTGCTACTGCATTGGTTGCAGCGAAGAAGCAGCCTCGATGCTTTAAATGCAAACAGGTAGGGCATTTTATCAAAAATTGTCCGAAGTTCAGCAAGAAGAAACCTGGTAATCAGACTGCATCAAAGGAGGCTCTGCTGACAGCGCTCTCGGTCAGCATCAACGGCAGTTCATGGTACGTGGATAGCGGTGCCACGGGGCACATGTGTTGTGATAGGAGTGCGATGTGTGATATGTCTCATAGTGAGCGGTTAGAAGTGAATACGGCTAACGGTGATAAACTTTACACGGCAGGGCGAGGATCAGTTCGAGTACAAATGAGGGACAATCAAGTAAAGACAATAAGTGATGTCCATTATGTACCTAATTTAACTGCAAATTTATTGTCTGTTAGTGCCATGGTAAAGAAAGGTTATAAAGTGATGTTTTGTTCAAAAGGCTGTCAGGTGTTTGATAAAAACAGAGTAGTGGTTACTGCCACTTTGTGTAATGGTGTTTATCAATTAGATACAGTAGAGTCATTGCAAAGCAATCTGGTAGGGAATGTTTCAGAATCCAGTTCATCTGGAAGTTTCCATGCTGTGCAGGTGTCAGGTATGGACAGTGTCTCCTCTACTGAACAGGTGACGGAGGCCTGTGCGTTGGCAGCTTCACGAAGAGATGTGGCTTCACAAGAGGTTTGGCATCGGCGCCTCGGACATCTCAATCATCGAAGCATGGAATTACTGAAGAAAGGTATGGCTACAGGCATTTCATATGATAGTAGTACTTACCAGCAGTGCATAGCTTGTATCGAGGGAAAGCAAACTCGATTACCGTTTCCCAAGAAAACATTACATCGAGCCACAGATATATTAGGATTGGTTCATACTGACCTGTGTGGACCTATGCCATGTAATTCATTGAGTGGGTCTAGGTACTTTCTTACATTCATAGATGATTGTAGCAGAAAAACTTTTGTGTATTTTTTAAAGCAGAAAAATGAGGTCTTTGATAAATTTAAAGAATGGAAGGCACTTGTAGAAAACCAAACTGGTAATAAAATTAAAATAATGAGAAGTGACAATGGTGGTGAATATGTTAACTTGAAATTTCAGAACTTCCTGAAGGAAAATGGCATACGGCATGAGACAACGGTGCCACATTCTCCTCAGCAGAATGGAGTTGCTGAACGAGCCAATAGAAGCATTATGGAGAAGACACGCTGCATGTTGAGAGAGGCGGGCCTTGAAAATAAATACTGGGCAGAAGCCGTCAACACTGCTGTCTATCTCAAGAACCGTTCACCGACCATAGCTGTCAGAGGGCACACTCCTGAAGAGAAATGGACAAATAAAAAGGTAACCATCTCTCACTTGCGTACGTTTGGTTGTATTGCCTATGTTCAAAGACAGAATCGAACAAAATTGGATCCAAAGGCGACGCCATACATATTTGTGGGCTATTGTGAAGCAACAAAGGGTTATAGGTTAATTAACCCAGAAAATCACAAAGATTTCATCAAGGCTAGGGATGTCACATTTTTAGAATATAAATTTCATAAAAAGTTTGTGTCACATGATGAAAAACAGAATGATGAGATACTCATGCCTTTCTTGAGTAATGAAGGTATCACTGATCATCAACCTCCTGTGCTAACAGAATCAATTACCGAGGAACGCTCTGATGACACAAATTATATTAATTTTCATCGGGGTAGTAGGTTTACTCGGGGTGCAACTACAAAGAAGTGTACACCAATTGTTGTAATTGATTCTGAGAGCGAAGAAAGCAATGATAAAAATGATATTGCCGATGAAACATACGTTCCAGGTGGATCAACAGAAGATAGTGCATCAGAATCTTCAGCATTCGAGGATAGCGAGTCCTGGTCAGCAGCGTACCTACTCAGCGGGGAAGCAGGTTGTAAAGATGAACCTGTCACTGTTAAAGAGGCCCTGAGTGGTGCTGAAGCTTCTCACTGGGAAAAAGCTATGAAAGATGAGTATGGATCATTTATTAGAAATAAATGTTGGTCTCTTTGTGAACCAGTAGAGGGTTATAAGCCCGTGAAATGCAAATGGGTATTCAAAAAGAAACTAATCAATGGAGAAACATTAAAATACAAGGCCAGACTTGTAGCGAAAGGCTTTACTCAAAAGCAAGGCATTGATTATAATGAGACTTTTTCACCAGTAGTAAGATACTCTAGTATTCGCGCCCTTCTGGCTGTGGCTGCCGAGTACGACATGGAGATAGAGCATCTTGATGTGAAGACTGCGTTTCTGAACGGCGACATCGAAGAAACCGTTTATATGGAGCAGCCTGAAGGATTTCAAGTGAAGGGTAAGGAAAATCAAGTATATAAACTTCACAAGGCAATTTATGGCTTAAAACAAGCTTCAAAAGCTTGGTATGAGAAAATAAACAGGGTTTTATGCGAGAAGCTGTCTCAGACTAAGTCTTTGTCTGAGCCATGTGTTTATTATATATCAAATAAGGACTCTATCATAATAATAGCCCTGTATGTCGATGACATTTTATTGTTTTCTTCACCTAATTGCAAAGAAAAGGCTGAAATAAAAGAAAAACTCAGGTGTGAGTTTGAAATAACAGATTTAGGGCCAGTTAAGTATATTCTAGGCATGAAAATCTGTAAATACAAGAACAAGATTACTCTTGATCAGTCTAGCTACATAGAAAGGGTTTTACAGAAGTTTAAAATGGAAGATTGTAAACCCTGTGCCACACCTATAGAAACAGGTGTGATTCTGAGTAAACCGAAAGAAAGTTCCAGTGAATCCAGTGGGTATTATGACTATAGGGGCTTGTTAGGTTCTCTGATGTACATTGCAGTAGGGTCACGTCCAGACATTGCCCATGCAGTGAGCTACCTAAGCCAATTTAATGATTGTCATACAGAAAGTCACTGGAAAGCCGCTAAAAGGGTTCTTCGTTATCTGAAAGGTACTAAAGAATGTTGTTTAACTTTTCAGAAAAGTGGACTGGACTTGACTGCGTTTTCGGACTCAGATTGGGGCAGAAACGAGGCAGATCGTCGCTCTTATACAGGTTTTGTGTTTAAAATAGGAGGGTCTGTCGTGTCCTGGGAAAGCAGGAAACAGAAGACTGTTGCTTTGTCCAGCACCGAGGCAGAGTACATGTCTCTTTCTGATACTTGTAAGGAGGCATTATTTCTTCGCAAATTCTTGAAAGAAATTCTAGATAAAACACCAAATATAATCATTTACAATGATAATCAGTCTGCACAAAAACTCTGTAAGAATTCTATGTTTCATGCTAGAACCAAGCATATTGACATAAGACATCACTTTATACAAGAAAATGTGTGTAATAAGATAGTTGATGTCAGGTATCTATGCACCAACGATATGGTTGCAGATTTGTTAACCAAACCATTGTGTAAAGAGAAACATAATTACTTCATGAACCAGCTATTGTTTAACAGGTAAATTGTTGAATTAAAACATTAACTGATATTCATAGGAACCTTATGTAAGTTAATTGTTTTGCATAATGATGTATGTTACTAAGTAGTTAAGTAAGTAAGTATGTTACTAAGTCTAAGTACCTACTTAAATTCAAAGTTTGTTTTATTAATGTGTTCTATTGTTTAAGGGCCAGTGTTAGTGTAAACGAAAACGAACACATGTACTCTATGGTAGTATTCTATCTCTACTGTCTATGGTTTGTCTTTTTCTTGACACATGATGGCTACCATGTAATGATATACGCATCTTTGTATTGTTGCATCTGAATAAATCTACAAGATAACAAATAATTCTTTCACTGAAGACCCAGCTGCTTATCTGCATCACACTGTACACTGTACACTGTAAACTGGAAACTGAAAACTGAAAAATGATAACTTAAAACTGAAAACTGACAACAGAAAACAGAAAACCGAGAACAAAAAACTGAAAACTGAAAACTGAAAACTGTAAAGTGTAAACTGTAAACTGTAAACTGTACACTGTAAACTGTAAACTGTAAACTGGAAACTGAAAATTGAAAACAGAAAACTGAAAACTGAAAACTGAAAATCGAAAACCGAAAACTGAAAACTGAATAATAACTGAAAACTGAAAACAGATAACTGTAAACTGTAAATTGTTAACTGGAAACTGAAAACTGAAAACAGAAAACTGAAAACTGAAAACTGAAAATCGAAAACCGAAAACTGAAAACTGAAAAATAACTGAAAACTGAAAACAGATAACTGTAAACTGTTAACTGAAAACTGAAAACTGAAAACAGATAGAAAACTGAAAACAGAAAACTGTAAACTGTTAACTGAAAACTGAAAACTGTACACTGTACACTGTAAACTGTAAACTGGAAACTGAAACTGAAAAATGAAAACAAAAAACTGAAAACTGACAACAGAAAACAGATAACAGAAAACCGAAAACAAAAAACTGAAAACTTAAAACTGAAAACTGTAAAGTGTAAACTGTAAACTGTAAACTGAAAACTGAAAACTGTAAAGTGTAAACTGTAAACTGAACTGAAAAATGAAAACTGTAAAATGTAAACTGTAAACTGTAATCTGTAAGCTGAAAACTTAAAACTGAAAACTGAAAACTGAAAAATAACTGAAAACTGAAAACTGAAAACTGAAAAAATAACTGAAAACTGAAATTAAAAAACTGTTAACTGTAAACTGAAAACAGAAAACTGTAAACTGTTAACTGAATACTGATTAACTGAAAACCGAAAACAGATAGAAAACTGTAAACTGTTAACTGTAAACTGTAATCTGTAAGCTGAAAACTTAAAACTGAAAACTGAAAACTGAAAACAGAAAACAGTAAACTGTAAACTGAAAACTAAAATAGATAACAGAAAACAGAAAACTGAAAACCGAAAAATAACTGAAAACTGAAAACAGAAAACTGTAAACTGAAAACTGAAAATTGATAAACTGAAAACAGATAGAAAACTGAAAACTGAAAACTGTAAACTGTAAACTGTTAACTGAAAACTGAAACTGTACACTGTACACTGTACACTGTAAACTGGAAACTGAAAACTGAAAAATGAAAACTTAAAACTGAAAACTGACAACAGAAAACAGAAAACCGAGAACAAAAAACTGAAAACTGAAAACTGAAAACTGAAAACTGAAAACTGTAAAGTGTAAACTATTCTGTTAACTGAAAACTGAAAACTGAAAACTGAAAACTGAAAACTGAGAACTGTAAAATGTAAACTGTAAACTGAAAACTGAAAACTGAAAACTGTAAAGTGTAAACTATTCTGTTAACTGAAAACTGAAAACTGAAAACTGAAAACTGAAAACTGAAAACTGAAAACTGAAAACTGTAAAATGTAAACTGTAAACTGTAAACTGTACACTGTAAACTGTAAACTGTAAACTGAAAACTGAAAACTGAAAATCGAAAACCGAAAACTGAAAGCTGAAAAAATAACTGAAAACTGAAATTACAAAACTGTTAACCGTAAACTGAAAACAGAAAACTGTAAACTGTTAACTGAATACTGATTAACTGAAAACCGAAAACAGATAGAAAACTGAAAACTGAAAACTGAAAACTATAAAGTGTAAACTGTTAAGTGTAAACTGTTAACTGTAAACTGTAATCTGTAAGCTGAAAACTTAAAACTGAAAACTGAAAACAGAAAACAGTAAACTGAAAACTGAAAACTAACATAGATAACAGAAAACTGAAAACCGAAAAATAACTGAAAACTGAAAACAGAAAACTTTAAACTGAATACTGAAAATTGATAAACTGAAAACACATAGAAAACTGAAAACTGTAAACTGTAAACTGTTAACTGAAAACTGAAACTGTACACTGTACACTGTACACTGTAAACTGGAAACTGAAAACTGAAAAATGATAACTTAAAACTGAAAACTGACAACAGAAAACAGAAAACCGAGAACAAAAAACTGAAAACTGAAAACTGAAAACTGAAAACTGAAAACTGTAAAGTGTAAACTGTAAACTGTAAACTGTACACTGTAAACTGTAAACTGTAAACTGGAAACTGAAAATTGAAAACAGAAAACTGAAAACTGAAAACTGAAAATCGAAAACCGAAAACTGAAAACTGAAAACTGAAAATCGAAAACCGAAAACTGAAAACTGAATAATAACTGAAAACTGAAAACAGATAACTGTAATCTGTAAATTGTTAACTGGAAACTGAAAACTGAAAACAGAAAACAGAAAACTGAAAACTGAAAACTGAAAATCGAAAACCGAAAACTGAAAACTGAAAAATAACTGAAAACTGAAAACAGATAACTGTAAACTGTTAACTGAAAACTGAAAACTGAAAACAGATAGAAAACTGAAAACAGAAAACTGTAAACTGTAAACTGTTAACTGAAAACTGAAAACTGTACACTGTACACTGTAAACTGTAAACTGGAAACTGAAACTGAAAAATGAAAACAAATAACTGAAAACTGACAACAGAAAACAGATAACAGAAAACCGAAAACAAAAAACTGAAAACTTAAAACTGAAAACTGTAAAGTGTAAACTGTAAACTGTAAACTGAAAACTGAAAACTGTAAAGTGTAAACTGTAAACTGAAAACTGAAAAATGAAAACTGTAAAATGTAAACTGTAAACTGTAAAGTGTAAACTTGAAGTGTAAACTTTAAACTGTAAACTGTAAACTGAAAACTGAAAACTGAAAACTGAAAACTGAAAACAGAAAACTGAAAACCGAAAACAGATAGAAAACTGAAAACTGAAAAATAACTGAAAACTGAAAACAGAAAACTGTAAACTGAAAACTGATAAACTGAAAACAGATAGAAAACTGAAAACTGAAAACTGTTAACTGTTAACTGAAAACTGAAAACTGTACACTGTACACTGTAAACTGTAAACGGGAAACTGAAAACTGAAAACCGAAAACTGAAAACTGACAACTGAAAACCGAAAACTGAAAACTGAAAACTGAAAACTGAAAATTGTAAAGTGTAAACTGTAAACTGAAAACTATAAAGTGTAAACTTAAAGTGTAAACTTTAAACTGTAAACTGTAATCTGTAAACTGAAATCTGAAAACTGAAAACTGAAAACTGAAAACTGAAAACTGAAAATTACTGAAAACTGAAAACTGAAAACTGAAAAAAAAACTGAAAACTGAAATTAAAAAACTGTTAACTGTAAACTGAAAACAAAACTGTTAACTGTAAACTGAAAACTGATAAACTGAAAACCGAAAACAGATAGAAAACTGAAAACTGTAAACTGAAAACTGTAAACTGAAAACTGATAAACTGAAAACCGAAAACAGATAGAAAACTGAAAACTGAAAACTGAAAACTGAAAACCGAAAACAGATAGAAAACTGAAAACTGAAAAATAACTGAAAACTGAAAACAGAAAACTGTAAACTGAAAACTGAAAACTGATAAACTGAAAACAGATAGAAAACTGAAAACTGAAAACTGTTAACTGTTAACTGAAAACTGAAAACTGTACACTGTACACTGTAAACTGTAAACGGGAAACTGAAAACTGAAAACTGAAAACTGACAACAGAAAACAGATAACAGAAAACCGGAAACAAAAAACTGAAAACTGAAAACTGTAATGTGTAAACTAAACTGTTAACTGAAAACTGTAAACTGTAAACTGAAAACTGAAAACTGTAAAATGTAAACTGTAAACTGTACACTGTACACTGTAAACTGTAAACTGGAAACTAAAAACTGAAAACTGAAAACAGAAAACTGTAAACTGTAAACTGAAAACTGAAAACTGAAAACAAAACAGAAAACTGTAAAGTGTAAACTGGTAACTGAAAACTGAAAACTGTAAAATGTTAACTGTCAACTGTAAACTGTAATCTGTAAGCTGAATACTGAAAACAGAAAACAGTAAACTGAAAACTGAAAACTTAAATAGATAACAGAAAACAGAAAACTGTAAAGTGTAAACTGTTAACTGAAAACTGAAAACTGTAAAATGTTAACTGTCAACTGTAAACTGTAATCTGTAAGCTGAATACTGAAAACAGAAAACAGTAAACTGAAAACTGAAAACTGAAAACTGAAAACTTAAATAGATAACAGAAAACAGAAAACTGACAACTGAAATAGATAACAGAAAACAGAAAACTGAAAACTGTAAACTGAAAACTGAAAACTGAAAACTGAAAACTGAAAACTGAAAACTGAAAACTGTAAAATGTAAAATGTAAACTGTAAACTGTACACTGTACACTGTAAACTGTAAACTGGAAACTAAAAACTGAAAACTGAAAACAGAAAACTGAAAACTGAAAACTGAAAATCGAAAACTGAAAACTGAAAAATTACTGAAAACTGAAAACATAAAACTGTAAACTGTAAACTGAAAACTGATAAACTGAAAACAGATAGAAAACTGAAAACTGTAAACTGTAAAATGTTAACTGTTAACTGAAAACTGAAAACTACACTGTACACTGTAAACTGTAATCTGGAAACTGAAAACTGAAAAATGAAAATAAAAAACAGAAAACTGACAACAGAAAAATGAAAACCGAAAACTGAAAACTGACAACAGAAAACACATAACAGAAAACCGAAAACTGAAAAATGAAAATTGTAAAGTGTAAACTGTAAACTGAAAACTATAAAGTGTAAACTTGAAGTGTAAACTTTAAACTGTAAACTGTAAACTGAAAACTGAAAACTGAAAACTGAAAACAGAAAACTGAAAACCGAAAACAGATAGAAAACTGAAAACTGAAAAATAACTGAAAACTGAAAACAGAAAACTGTAAACTGAAAACTGATAAACTGAAAACAGATAGAAAACTGAAAACTGAAAACTGTTAACTGTTAACTGAAAACTGAAAACTGTACACTGTACACTGTAAACTGTAAACGGGAAACTGAAAACTGAAAACTGAAAACTGACAACAGAAAACAGATAACAGAAAACCGGAAACAAAAAACTGAAAACTGAAAACTGTAAAGTGTAAACTAAACTTTTAACTGAAAACTGTAAACTGTAAACTGAAAACTGAAAACTGTAAAATGTTAACTGTAAACTGTACACTGTACACTGTAAACTGTAAACTGGAAACTAAAAACTGAAAACTGAAAACAGAAAACTGTAAACTGTAAACTGAAAACTGAAAACTGAAAACAAAACAGAAAACTGTAAAGTGTAAACTGTTAACTGAAAACTGAAAACTGTAAAATGTTAACTGTAAACTGTAATCTGTAAGCTGAATACTGAAAACAGAAAACAGTAAACTGAAAACTGAAAACTGAAAACTGAAAACTTAAATAGATAACAGAAAACAGAAAACTGTAAAGTGTAAACTGTTAACTGAAAACTGAAAACTGTAAAATGTTAACTGTCAACTGTAAACTGTAATCTGTAAGCTGAATACTGAAAACAGAAAACAGTAAACTGAAAACTGAAAACTGAAAACTGAAAACTGAAAACTTAAATAGATAACAGAAAACAGAAAACTGACAACTGAAATAGATAACAGAAAACAGAAAACTGAAAACTGTAAACTGAAAACTGAAAACTGAAAACTGAAAACTGAAAACTGAAAACTGAAAACTGTAAAATGTAAAATGTAAACTGTAAACTGTACACTGTACACTGTAAACTGTAAACTGGAAACTAAAAACTGAAAACTGAAAACAGAAAACTGAAAACTGAAAACTGAAAATCGAAAACTGAAAACTGAAAACTGAAAAATAACTGAAAACTGAAAACATAAAACTGTAAACTGTAAACTGTAAACTGAAAACTGAAAACTGATAAACTGAAAACAGATAGAAAACTGAAAACTGTAAACTGTAAAATGTTAACTGTTAACTGAAAACTGAAAACTACACTGTACACTGTAAACTGTAATCTGGAAACTGAAAACTGAAAAATGAAAATAAAAAACAGAAAACTGACAACAGAAAAATGAAAACCGAAAACTGAAAACTGACAACAGAAAACACATAACAGAAAACCGAAAACTGAAAACTGAAAATTGTAAAGTGTAAACTGTAAACTGAAAACTATAAAGTGTAAACTGTAAACTGTAAACTGAAAACTGAAAACTGATAAACTGAAAACAGATAGAAAACTGAAAACTGTAAACTGTAAAATGTTAACTGTTAACTGAAAACTGAAAACTACACTGTACACTGTAAACTGTAATCTGGAAACTGAAAACTGAAAAATGAAAATAAAAAACAGAAAACTGACAACAGAAAAATGAAAACCGAAAACTGAAAACTGACAACAGAAAACACATAACAGAAAACCGAAAACTGAAAACTGAAAATTGTAAAGTGTAAACTGTAAACTGAAAACTATAAAGTGTAAACTTGAAGTGTAAACTTTAAACTGTAAACTGTAAACTGAAAACTGAAAACTGAAAACTGAAAACTAAAAACTGAAAACAGAAAACTGAAAACTGAAAACTGAAAACTGAATACTGAAAACTGAAAACTGTAAAGTGTAAACTGTAAACTGTTAACTGAAAACTGAAAACTGTAAAGTGTAAACTGTAAACTGAAAACTGTAAAATGTAAACTGTAAACTGAAAACTGAAAACTGTAAACTGTAAACTGTAAACTGTACACTGTAAACTGTAAACTGGAAACTGAAAACTGAAAACAGAAAACTAAAAAATGAAAACCGAAAACTGAAAACTGACAACAGAAAACAGATAACAGAAAACCGAAAACTGAAATATGAAAACTGAAAACTGAAAAAAAAAACTGAAACCTGAAAACTGAAAAATAACTAAAAATAACTGAAAACAGAAAACTGTAAACTTAAAGTGTAAACTTTAAACTGTAAACTTTAAACTGTAAACTGTAAACTGGAAACTGAAAACTGAAAACTGAAAACAGAAAACTGAAAACTGAAAAATGAAAACTGAAAACTGAAAACAGAAAACTGAAAATTGAAAACAGAAAACTAAAAACTGACAACAGAAAATAGATAACAGAAAACTGTAAAGTGTAAACTATAAACTGTAAACTGAAAACTGAAAACTGAAATATGAAAACTGAAACAAAAACTGAAAACTGTTAACTGGAAACTGACAACAGAAAACAGATAACAGAAAACCAAAAACTGAAAGCTGAAAAGTGTAAAGTGTAAACTAATAAACTGTAAACTGAAAACTGAAAACTGAAAAATGAAAAAAAAAAAACTAAAACCTGGCAACAGAAAACAGATAACAGAAAACCGAAAACAAAAAACTGAAAACTGAAAACTGATAACTGTAAACTGAAAACTGAAAAATGAAAATAAAAAACAGAAAACTGACAACAGAAAAATGAAAACCGAAAACTGAAAACTGACAACAGAAAACACATAACAGAAAACCGAAAACTGAAAACTGAAAATTGTAAAGTGTAAACTGTAAACTAAAAACTATAAAGTGTAAACTTGAAGTGTAAACTTTAAACTGTAAACTGTAAACTGAAAACTGAAAACTGAAAACTGAAAACTGAAAACTGAAAACTGAAATAGATAACAGAAAACAGAAAACTGAAAACTGAAAACTGAATACTGAAAACTGAAAACTGTAAAGTGTAAACTGTAAACTGTTAACTGAAAACTGAAAACTGTAAAGTGTAAACTGTAAACTGAAAACTGTAAAATGTAAACTGTAAACTGAAAACTGAAAACTGTAAACTGTAAACTGAAAACTGAAAACTGAAAACTGTAAACTGAAAACTGAAAACTGAAAACTGAAAACTGTTAACTGTAAACTGTACACTGTACACTGTAAACTGTAAACTGGAAACTAAAAACTGAAAACTGAAAACAAAAAACTGAAAACTGAAAACTGAAAATCGAAAACTGAAAACTGAAAACTGAAAAATAACTGAAAACTGAAAACAGAAAACTGTTAACTGAAAACTGTAAACTGTAAACTGTTATCTGAAAACTGAAATTTGTACACTGTAAACTGAAAACTGAAAACTGAAAACTGAAAACTGAAAAATAACTGAAAACTGAAAACAGAAAACTGTAAACTTAAAGTGAAAACTTTAAACTGTAAACTGAAAACTGTTAACTGTAAACTGAAAACTGAAAACTGAAAACTGTAAAGTGTAAACTGTTAACTGTAAACTGTAAACTGTTATTTGAAATCTGTAAACTGAAAACTGAAAACTGAAAAATAACTGAAAACTGAAAACAAAAAACTATAAACTTAAAGTGTAAACTTTAAACTGTAAACTGTAAACTGAAAACTGTAAACTGTAAACTGAAAACTGAAAACTGACAACTGAAAACTGAAAACTGAAAAAAAACTGAAAACTGAAAACACAAAACTGTAAACTTAAAGTGTAAACTGTAAACTGTAAACTGAAAACTGTTAACTGTAAACTGAAAACTGACCACTGACAACAGAAAACAGATAACAGAAAACCGAAATCTGAAAACTGAAAACTGAAAACTGTAAAGTGTAAACGGTTAACTGTAAACTGTAAACTGTAATTTGTAAACTGTTAACTGAAAACTGAAAACTGATAAACTGAAAACAGATAGAAAACTGAAAACTGAAAACTGTAAACTGTAAACTGTTAACTGAAAATTGAAAACTGTACACTGTACACTGTAATCTGGAAACTGAAAACTGAAAAATGAAAATAAAAAACAGTAAACTGACAACAGAAAACAGATAACAGAAAACCGAAAACAAAAAACTGAAAACTTAAAACTGAAAACTGTAAAGTGTAAACTGTAAACTGTAAACTGAAAACTGAAAACTGTAAAGTGTAAACTGTTCACTGTAAACTGTAAACTGGAAACTGAAAACTGAAAACAGAAAACCGAAAACTGAAAACTGAAAACTGAAAATTGTAAAGTGTAAACTGTAAACTGTAAACTGAAAACTATAAAGTGTAAACTTAAAGTGTAAACTTTAAACTGTAAACTGAAAACTGAAAACTGAAAACTGAAAACTGAAAACTGAAAACTGAAAACAGAAAACTGTAAAGTGTAAACTGTTAACTGAAAACTGAAAACTGTAAAATGTAAACTGTCAACTGTAAACTGTAATCTGTAAGCTGAATACTGAAAACAGAAAACAGTAAACTGAAAACTGAAACTGAAAACTTAAATAGATAACAGAAAACAGAAAACTGAAACTGAAATAGATAACAGAAAACAGAAAACTGAAAACTGTAAAGTGTAAACTTAACTGTTAACTGAAAACTGAAAACTGAAAAATAACTGAAAACTGAAAACAAAAAACTATAAACTTAAAGTGTAATCTTTAAACTGTAAACTGTAAACTGAAAACTGTAAACTGTAAACTGTAAACTGTAAACTGAAAACTGAAAACTGACAACTGAAAACTGAAAACTGAAAAAAAACTGAAAACTGAAAACAGAAAACTGTAAACGTAAAGTGTAAACTTTAAACTGTAAACTGAAAACTGTTAACTGTAAACTGAAAACTGAAAACTGACAACAGAAAACAGATAACAGTACCCTTAGTACAAGTTTTGATAGTTTTCGAAAACTATATGTAGTTTCGTTTCCTTCCATACATTTGCTTACAGCGCCCCTAGCGAAAACTTTCATGAACTAAAATCGGCAGTATGAGTTTGATCGAAACATAGTATTCGAAAACCAAAAAAGTTTTCGAGCTGTTTATGGCACTTTGGCAGTACGAGTTCTAACTTTGACAAGTCAGCGGTAGTAAACTAGGACGTTTACGAAAACTTTTGTAGTATTCGCACTCACTAGATAAAATTCGGTGAGAGCTACGCGAACAAGCTAGTATTTGTAAATATTTGTAAATCCTGTCACATTTTATTGCTCTCAGCCTGACATGAGGGCCTTCGGCCGGTTTATTTAAGTCACTATTTCTAAAATTATGGATATGGGTAGGGTTATTATACAAATTTCGAGACACATCTTGTAGACTTTTTTCCAGAGAGAGAAATAATTACTACTCTATGAAATCTATCCATAATTTTAAATTGTGATGGACTCATTTTTCCTTTAAAAAACGATGCCTCCATAAAAAATAATAATAAACGTATGACAAGGCAGTATGGTCATATGACTTTAGCCAACACTATGCGCAAATTAAAAAAAAAACAAAACGTGGTACAAAGCGCCAAACGTAAAGGATACGTTCGTCTCTTTCTTTTGCCGACGTGTAAAAGAGTTAGAAGTATATACCATGAAGTTCGTTCAATCGAGCTAGTCGATGGTTGATATCGTGTAAACTTAATACGAAAAATTTAGCCCGTACTGCCGATTACAACGTAAACTATTCGTTTGAGCGAGCTCACCAAAACTATTGAGTTTTGGAAACTATCAAACTCGTACTAAGGGTACAGAAAACCGAAAACTGAAAACTGAAAACTGAAAACTGTAAAGTGTAAACGGTTAACTGTAAACTGTAAACTGTAATTTGTAATCTGTAAACTGAAAACTGAAAACTGAAAAATAATTGAAAACTGAAAACAGAAAACTATAAACCTAAAGTGTAAACTTTAAACTGTAAACTGTAAACTGAAAACTGTAAACTGTAAACTTTAAACTGAAAACTGAAAACTGTACATTGTAAACCGAAAACTGAAAACTGAAAACAGAAAAGTGTTAACTTTAAACTGTAAACTGTTAACTGAAAACTGTAAACTGTAAACTGAAAACCGAAAACTGAAAACTGAAAACTGAAAAATGAAAACTGACAACAGAAAACAGATAACAGAAAACCGAAAACTGATAACTGAAAACAGAAAACTGTAAACTTAAAGTGTAAACTTTAAACTGTAAACTGAAAACTGATAACTTTAAACTGAAAACTGAAAACTGAAAATTGAAAACTGAAAACTGACAACAGAAAACAGATAACAGAAAACCGAAAACTGAAAACTGAAAACTGAAAACTGTAAAGTGTAAACTGCAAACTGTAATCTGTAAGCTGAAAACTTAAAACTGAAAACTGAAAACTGAAAAATAACTGAAAACTGAAAAATGAAAAAAAAAACTGAAAACTGAAACTAAAAAACTGTTAACTGTAAACTGAAAACTGAAAACTAATTAACTGAAAACCGAAAACAGATAGAAAACTGAAAACTGAAAACTGAAAACTGTAAAGTGTAAACTGTTAAGTGTAAACTGTTAACTGTAAACTGTAATCTGTAAGCTGAAAACTCTAAACTGAAAACTGAAAACTGAAAAATAACTGAAAACTGAAAACTGAAAACTGAAAAAATAACTGAAAACTGAAATTAAAAAACTGTTAACTGTAAACTGAAAACAGAAAACTGTAAACTGTTAACTGAATACTGATTAACTGAAAACCGAAAACAGATAGAAAACTGTAAACTGTTAACTGTAAACTGTAATCTGTAAGCTGAAAACTTAAAACTGAAAACTGAAAACAGAAAACAGTAAACTGAAAACTAAAATAGATAACAGAAAACAGAAAACTGAAAACCGAAAAATAACTGAAAACTGAAAACAGAAAACTGTAAACTGAAAACTGAAAATTGATAAACTGAAAACAGATAGAAAACTGAAAACTGAAAACTGTAAACTGTTAACTGAAAACTGAAACTGTACACTGTACACTGTACACTGTGAACTGGAAACTGAAAACTGAAAAATGAAAACTTAAAACTGAAAACTGACAACAGAAAACAGAAAACCGAGAACAAAAAACTGAAAACTGAAAACTGAAAACTGTAAAGTGTAAACTGTAAACTGAACTGAAAAATGAAAACTGTAAAATGTAAACTGTAAACTGTAATCTGTAAGCTGAAAACTTAAAACTGAAAACTGAAAACTGAAAAATAACTGAAAACTGAAAACTGAAAACTGAAAAAATAACTGAAAACTGAAATTAAAAAACTGTTAACTGTAAACTGAAAACAGAAAACTGTAAACTGTTAACTGAATACTGATTAACTGAAAACCGAAAACAGATAGAAAACTGTAAACTGTTAACTGTAAACTGTAATCTGTAAGCTGAAAACTTAAAACTGAAAACTGAAAACTGAAAACAGAAAACAGTAAACTGTAAACTGAAAACTAAAATAGATAACAGAAAACAGAAAACTGAAAACCGAAAAATAACTGAAAACTGAAAACAGAAAACTGTAAACTGAAAACTGAAAATTGATAAACTGAAAACAGATAGAAAACTGAAAACTGAAAACTGTAAACTGTAAACTGTTAACTGAAAACTGAAACTGTACACTGTACACTGTACACTGTAAACTGGAAACTGAAAACTGAAAAATGAAAACTTAAAACTGAAAACTGACAACAGAAAACAGAAAACCGAGAACAAAAAACTGAAAACTGAAAACTGAAAACTGAAAACTGAAAACTGTAAAGTGTAAACTATTCTGTTAACTGAAAACTGAAAACTGAAAACTGAAAACTGAAAACTGAGAACTGTAAAATGTAAACTGTAAACTGAAAACTGAAAACTGAAAACTGTAAAGTGTAAACTATTCTGTTAACTGAAAACTGAAAACTGAAAACTGAAAACTGAAAACTGAAAACTGAAAACTGAAAACTGTAAAATGTAAACTGTAAACTGTAAACTGTACACTGTAAACTGTAAACTGTAAACTGAAAACTGAAAACTGAAAATCGAAAACCGAAAACTGAAAGCTGAAAAAATAACTGAAAACTGAAATTACAAAACTGTTAACCGTAAACTGAAAACAGAAAACTGTAAACTGTTAACTGAATACTGATTAACTGAAAACCGAAAACAGATAGAAAACTGAAAACTGAAAACTGAAAACTATAAAGTGTAAACTGTTAAGTGTAAACTGTTAACTGTAAACTGTAATCTGTAAGCTGAAAACTTAAAACTGAAAACTGAAAACAGAAAACAGTAAACTGAAAACTGAAAACTAACATAGATAACAGAAAACTGAAAACCGAAAAATAACTGAAAACTGAAAACAGAAAACTTTAAACTGAATACTGAAAATTGATAAACTGAAAACACATAGAAAACTGAAAACTGTAAACTGTAAACTGTTAACTGAAAACTGAAACTGTACACTGTACACTGTACACTGTAAACTGGAAACTGAAAACTGAAAAATGATAACTTAAAACTGAAAACTGACAACAGAAAACAGAAAACCGAGAACAAAAAACTGAAAACTGAAAACTGAAAACTGAAAACTGAAAACTGTAAAGTGTAAACTGTAAACTGTAAACTGTACACTGTAAACTGTAAACTGTAAACTGGAAACTGAAAATTGAAAACAGAAAACTGAAAACTGAAAACTGAAAATCGAAAACCGAAAACTGAAAACTGAAAACTGAAAATCGAAAACCGAAAACTGAAAACTGAATAATAACTGAAAACTGAAAACAGATAACTGTAATCTGTAAATTGTTAACTGGAAACTGAAAACTGAAAACAGAAAACAGAAAACTGAAAACTGAAAACTGAAAATCGAAAACCGAAAACTGAAAACTGAAAAATAACTGAAAACTGAAAACAGATAACTGTAAACTGTTAACTGAAAACTGAAAACTGAAAACAGATAGAAAACTGAAAACAGAAAACTGTAAACTGTAAACTGTTAACTGAAAACTGAAAACTGTACACTGTACACTGTAAACTGTAAACTGGAAACTGAAACTGAAAAATGAAAACAAATAACTGAAAACTGACAACAGAAAACAGATAACAGAAAACCGAAAACAAAAAACTGAAAACTTAAAACTGAAAACTGTAAAGTGTAAACTGTAAACTGTAAACTGAAAACTGAAAACTGTAAAGTGTAAACTGTAAACTGAAAACTGAAAAATGAAAACTGTAAAATGTAAACTGTAAACTGTAAAGTGTAAACTTGAAGTGTAAACTTTAAACTGTAAACTGTAAACTGAAAACTGAAAACTGAAAACTGAAAACTGAAAACAGAAAACTGAAAACCGAAAACAGATAGAAAACTGAAAACTGAAAAATAACTGAAAACTGAAAACAGAAAACTGTAAACTGAAAACTGATAAACTGAAAACAGATAGAAAACTGAAAACTGAAAACTGTTAACTGTTAACTGAAAACTGAAAACTGTACACTGTACACTGTAAACTGTAAACGGGAAACTGAAAACTGAAAACCGAAAACTGAAAACTGACAACTGAAAACCGAAAACTGAAAACTGAAAACTGAAAACTGAAAATTGTAAAGTGTAAACTGTAAACTGAAAACTATAAAGTGTAAACTTAAAGTGTAAACTTTAAACTGTAAACTGTAATCTGTAAACTGAAATCTGAAAACTGAAAACTGAAAACTGAAAACTGAAAACTGAAAATTACTGAAAACTGAAAACTGAAAACTGAAAAAAAAACTGAAAACTGAAATTAAAAAACTGTTAACTGTAAACTGAAAACAAAACTGTTAACTGTAAACTGAAAACTGATAAACTGAAAACCGAAAACAGATAGAAAACTGAAAACTGTAAACTGAAAACTGTAAACTGAAAACTGATAAACTGAAAACCGAAAACAGATAGAAAACTGAAAACTGAAAACTGAAAACTGAAAACCGAAAACAGATAGAAAACTGAAAACTGAAAAATAACTGAAAACTGAAAACAGAAAACTGTAAACTGAAAACTGAAAACTGATAAACTGAAAACAGATAGAAAACTGAAAACTGAAAACTGTTAACTGTTAACTGAAAACTGAAAACTGTACACTGTACACTGTAAACTGTAAACGGGAAACTGAAAACTGAAAACTGAAAACTGACAACAGAAAACAGATAACAGAAAACCGGAAACAAAAAACTGAAAACTGAAAACTGTAATGTGTAAACTAAACTGTTAACTGAAAACTGTAAACTGTAAACTGAAAACTGAAAACTGTAAAATGTAAACTGTAAACTGTACACTGTACACTGTAAACTGTAAACTGGAAACTAAAAACTGAAAACTGAAAACAGAAAACTGTAAACTGTAAACTGAAAACTGAAAACTGAAAACAAAACAGAAAACTGTAAAGTGTAAACTGGTAACTGAAAACTGAAAACTGTAAAATGTTAACTGTCAACTGTAAACTGTAATCTGTAAGCTGAATACTGAAAACAGAAAACAGTAAACTGAAAACTGAAAACTTAAATAGATAACAGAAAACAGAAAACTGTAAAGTGTAAACTGTTAACTGAAAACTGAAAACTGTAAAATGTTAACTGTCAACTGTAAACTGTAATCTGTAAGCTGAATACTGAAAACAGAAAACAGTAAACTGAAAACTGAAAACTGAAAACTGAAAACTTAAATAGATAACAGAAAACAGAAAACTGACAACTGAAATAGATAACAGAAAACAGAAAACTGAAAACTGTAAACTGAAAACTGAAAACTGAAAACTGAAAACTGAAAACTGAAAACTGAAAACTGTAAAATGTAAAATGTAAACTGTAAACTGTACACTGTACACTGTAAACTGTAAACTGGAAACTAAAAACTGAAAACTGAAAACAGAAAACTGAAAACTGAAAACTGAAAATCGAAAACTGAAAACTGAAAAATTACTGAAAACTGAAAACATAAAACTGTAAACTGTAAACTGAAAACTGATAAACTGAAAACAGATAGAAAACTGAAAACTGTAAACTGTAAAATGTTAACTGTTAACTGAAAACTGAAAACTACACTGTACACTGTAAACTGTAATCTGGAAACTGAAAACTGAAAAATGAAAATAAAAAACAGAAAACTGACAACAGAAAAATGAAAACCGAAAACTGAAAACTGACAACAGAAAACACATAACAGAAAACCGAAAACTGAAAAATGAAAATTGTAAAGTGTAAACTGTAAACTGAAAACTATAAAGTGTAAACTTGAAGTGTAAACTTTAAACTGTAAACTGTAAACTGAAAACTGAAAACTGAAAACTGAAAACAGAAAACTGAAAACCGAAAACAGATAGAAAACTGAAAACTGAAAAATAACTGAAAACTGAAAACAGAAAACTGTAAACTGAAAACTGATAAACTGAAAACAGATAGAAAACTGAAAACTGAAAACTGTTAACTGTTAACTGAAAACTGAAAACTGTACACTGTACACTGTAAACTGTAAACGGGAAACTGAAAACTGAAAACTGAAAACTGACAACAGAAAACAGATAACAGAAAACCGGAAACAAAAAACTGAAAACTGAAAACTGTAAAGTGTAAACTAAACTTTTAACTGAAAACTGTAAACTGTAAACTGAAAACTGAAAACTGTAAAATGTTAACTGTAAACTGTACACTGTACACTGTAAACTGTAAACTGGAAACTAAAAACTGAAAACTGAAAACAGAAAACTGTAAACTGTAAACTGAAAACTGAAAACTGAAAACAAAACAGAAAACTGTAAAGTGTAAACTGTTAACTGAAAACTGAAAACTGTAAAACGTTAACTGTAAACTGTAATCTGTAAGCTGAATACTGAAAACAGAAAACAGTAAACTGAAAACTGAAAACTGAAAACTGAAAACTTAAATAGATAACAGAAAACAGAAAACTGTAAAGTGTAAACTGTTAACTGAAAACTGAAAACTGTAAAATGTTAACTGTCAACTGTAAACTGTAATCTGTAAGCTGAATACTGAAAACAGAAAACAGTAAACTGAAAACTGAAAACTGAAAACTGAAAACTTAAATAGATAACAGAAAACAGAAAACTGACAACTGAAATAGATAACAGAAAACAGAAAACTGAAAACTGTAAACTGAAAACTGAAAACTGAAAACTGAAAACTGAAAACTGAAAACTGAAAACTGTAAAATGTAAAATGTAAACTGTAAACTGTACACTGTACACTGTAAACTGTAAACTGGAAACTAAAAACTGAAAACTGAAAACAGAAAACTGAAAACTGAAAACTGAAAATCGAAAACTGAAAACTGAAAACTGAAAAATAACTGAAAACTGAAAACATAAAACTGTAAACTGTAAACTGTAAACTGAAAACTGAAAACTGATAAACTGAAAACAGATAGAAAACTGAAAACTGTAAACTGTAAAATGTTAACTGTTAACTGAAAACTGAAAACTACACTGTACACTGTAAACTGTAATCTGGAAACTGAAAACTGAAAAATGAAAATAAAAAACAGAAAACTGACAACAGAAAAATGAAAACCGAAAACTGAAAACTGACAACAGAAAACACATAACAGAAAACCGAAAACTGAAAACTGAAAATTGTAAAGTGTAAACTGTAAACTGAAAACTATAAAGTGTAAACTGTAAACTGTAAACTGAAAACTGAAAACTGATAAACTGAAAACAGATAGAAAACTGAAAACTGTAAACTGTAAAATGTTAACTGTTAACTGAAAACTGAAAACTACACTGTACACTGTAAACTGTAATCTGGAAACTGAAAACTGAAAAATGAAAATAAAAAACAGAAAACTGACAACAGAAAAATGAAAACCGAAAACTGAAAACTGACAACAGAAAACACATAACAGAAAACCGAAAACTGAAAACTGAAAATTGTAAAGTGTAAACTGTAAACTGAAAACTATAAAGTGTAAACTTGAAGTGTAAACTTTAAACTGTAAACTGTAAACTGAAAACTGAAAACTGAAAACTGAAAACTAAAAACTGAAAACAGAAAACTGAAAACTGAAAACTGAAAACTGAATACTGAAAACTGAAAACTGTAAAGTGTAAACTGTAAACTGTTAACTGAAAACTGAAAACTGTAAAGTGTAAACTGTAAACTGAAAACTGTAAAATGTAAACTGTAAACTGAAAACTGAAAACTGTAAACTGTAAACTGTAAACTGTACACTGTAAACTGTAAACTGGAAACTGAAAACTGAAAACAGAAAACTAAAAAATGAAAACCGAAAACTGAAAACTGACAACAGAAAACAGATAACAGAAAACCGAAAACTGAAATATGAAAACTGAAAACTGAAAAAAAAAACTGAAACCTGAAAACTGAAAAATAACTAAAAATAACTGAAAACAGAAAACTGTAAACTTAAAGTGTAAACTTTAAACTGTAAACTTTAAACTGTAAACTGTAAACTGGAAACTGAAAACTGAAAACTGAAAACAGAAAACTGAAAACTGAAAAATGAAAACTGAAAACTGAAAACAGAAAACTGAAAATTGAAAACAGAAAACTAAAAACTGACAACAGAAAATAGATAACAGAAAACTGTAAAGTGTAAACTATAAACTGTAAACTGAAAACTGAAAACTGAAATATGAAAACTGAAACAAAAACTGAAAACTGTTAACTGGAAACTGACAACAGAAAACAGATAACAGAAAACCAAAAACTGAAAGCTGAAAAGTGTAAAGTGTAAACTAATAAACTGTAAACTGAAAACTGAAAACTGAAAAATGAAAAAAAAAAAACTAAAACCTGGCAACAGAAAACAGATAACAGAAAACCGAAAACAAAAAACTGAAAACTGAAAACTGATAACTGTAAACTGAAAACTGAAAAATGAAAATAAAAAACAGAAAACTGACAACAGAAAAATGAAAACCGAAAACTGAAAACTGACAACAGAAAACACATAACAGAAAACCGAAAACTGAAAACTGAAAATTGTAAAGTGTAAACTGTAAACTAAAAACTATAAAGTGTAAACTTGAAGTGTAAACTTTAAACTGTAAACTGTAAACTGAAAACTGAAAACTGAAAACTGAAAACTGAAAACTGAAAACTGAAATAGATAACAGAAAACAGAAAACTGAAAACTGAAAACTGAATACTGAAAACTGAAAACTGTAAAGTGTAAACTGTAAACTGTTAACTGAAAACTGAAAACTGTAAAGTGTAAACTGTAAACTGAAAACTGTAAAATGTAAACTGTAAACTGAAAACTGAAAACTGTAAACTGTAAACTGAAAACTGAAAACTGAAAACTGTAAACTGAAAACTGAAAACTGAAAACTGAAAACTGTTAACTGTAAACTGTACACTGTACACTGTAAACTGTAAACTGGAAACTAAAAACTGAAAACTGAAAACAAAAAACTGAAAACTGAAAACTGAAAATCGAAAACTGAAAACTGAAAACTGAAAAATAACTGAAAACTGAAAACAGAAAACTGTTAACTGAAAACTGTAAACTGTAAACTGTTATCTGAAAACTGAAATTTGTACACTGTAAACTGAAAACTGAAAACTGAAAACTGAAAACTGAAAAATAACTGAAAACTGAAAACAGAAAACTGTAAACTTAAAGTGAAAACTTTAAACTGTAAACTGAAAACTGTTAACTGTAAACTGAAAACTGAAAACTGAAAACTGTAAAGTGTAAACTGTTAACTGTAAACTGTAAACTGTTATTTGAAATCTGTAAACTGAAAACTGAAAACTGAAAAATAACTGAAAACTGAAAACAAAAAACTATAAACTTAAAGTGTAAACTTTAAACTGTAAACTGTAAACTGAAAACTGTAAACTGTAAACTGAAAACTGAAAACTGACAACTGAAAACTGAAAACTGAAAAAAAACTGAAAACTGAAAACACAAAACTGTAAACTTAAAGTGTAAACTGTAAACTGTAAACTGAAAACTGTTAACTGTAAACTGAAAACTGACCACTGACAACAGAAAACAGATAACAGAAAACCGAAATCTGAAAACTGAAAACTGAAAACTGTAAAGTGTAAACGGTTAACTGTAAACTGTAAACTGTAATTTGTAAACTGTTAACTGAAAACTGAAAACTGATAAACTGAAAACAGATAGAAAACTGAAAACTGAAAACTGTAAACTGTAAACTGTTAACTGAAAATTGAAAACTGTACACTGTACACTGTAATCTGGAAACTGAAAACTGAAAAATGAAAATAAAAAACAGTAAACTGACAACAGAAAACAGATAACAGAAAACCGAAAACAAAAAACTGAAAACTTAAAACTGAAAACTGTAAAGTGTAAACTGTAAACTGTAAACTGAAAACTGAAAACTGTAAAGTGTAAACTGTTCACTGTAAACTGTAAACTGGAAACTGAAAACTGAAAACAGAAAACCGAAAACTGAAAACTGAAAACTGAAAATTGTAAAGTGTAAACTGTAAACTGTAAACTGAAAACTATAAAGTGTAAACTTAAAGTGTAAACTTTAAACTGTAAACTGAAAACTGAAAACTGAAAACTGAAAACTGAAAACTGAAAACTGAAAACTGAAAACTGAAAACAGAAAACTGTAAAGTGTAAACTGTTAACTGAAAACTGAAAACTGTAAAATGTAAACTGTCAACTGTAAACTGTAATCTGTAAGCTGAATACTGAAAACAGAAAACAGTAAACTGAAAACTGAAACTGAAAACTTAAATAGATAACAGAAAACAGAAAACTGAAACTGAAATAGATAACAGAAAACAGAAAACTGAAAACTGAAAACTGTAAAGTGTAAACTTAACTGTTAACTGAAAACTGAAAACTGAAAAATAACTGAAAACTGAAAACAAAAAACTATAAACTTAAAGTGTAATCTTTAAACTGTAAACTGTAAACTGAAAACTGTAAACTGTAAACTGTAAACTGTAAACTGAAAACTGAAAACTGACAACTGAAAACTGAAAACTGAAAAAAAACTGAAAACTGAAAACAGAAAACTGTAAACGTAAAGTGTAAACTTTAAACTGTAAACTGAAAACTGTTAACTGTAAACTGAAAACTGAAAACTGACAACAGAAAACAGATAACAGTACCCTTAGTACAAGTTTTGATAGTTTTCGAAAACTATATGTAGTTTCGTTTCCTTCCATACATTTGCTTACAGCGCCCCTAGCGAAAACTTTCATGAACTAAAATCGGCAGTATGAGTTTGATCGAAACATAGTATTCGAAAACCAAAAAAGTTTTCGAGCTGTTTATGGCACTTTGGCAGTACGAGTTCTAACTTTGACAAGTCAGCGGTAGTAAACTAGGACGTTTACGAAAACTTTTGTAGTATTCGCACTCACTAGATAAAATTCGGTGAGAGCTACGCGAACAAGCTAGTATTTGTAAATATTTGTAAATCCTGTCACATTTTATTGCTCTCAGCCTGACATGAGGGCCTTCGGCCGGTTTATTTAAGTCACTATTTCTAAAATTATGGATATGGGTAGGGTTATTATACAAATTTCGAGACACATCTTGTAGACTTTTTTCCAGAGAGAGAAATAATTACTACTCTATGAAATCTATCCATAATTTTAAATTGTGATGGACTCATTTTTCCTTTAAAAAACGATGCCTCCATAAAAAATAATAATAAACGTATGACAAGGCAGTATGGTCATATGACTTTAGCCAACACTATGCGCAAATTAAAAAAAAAACAAAACGTGGTACAAAGCGCCAAACGTAAAGGATACGTTCGTCTCTTTCTTTTGCCGACGTGTAAAAGAGTTAGAAGTATATACCATGAAGTTCGTTCAATCGAGCTAGTCGATGGTTGATATCGTGTAAACTTAATACGAAAAATTTAGCCCGTACTGCCGATTACAACGTAAACTATTCGTTTGAGCGAGCTCACCAAAACTATTGAGTTTTGGAAACTATCAAACTCGTACTAAGGGTACAGAAAACCGAAAACTGAAAACTGAAAACTGAAAACTGTAAAGTGTAAACGGTTAACTGTAAACTGTAAACTGTAATTTGTAATCTGTAAACTGAAAACTGAAAACTGAAAAATAATTGAAAACTGAAAACAGAAAACTATAAACCTAAAGTGTAAACTTTAAACTGTAAACTGTAAACTGAAAACTGTAAACTGTAAACTTTAAACTGAAAACTGAAAACTGTACATTGTAAACCGAAAACTGAAAACTGAAAACAGAAAAGTGTTAACTTTAAACTGTAAACTGTTAACTGAAAACTGTAAACTGTAAACTGAAAACCGAAAACTGAAAACTGAAAACTGAAAAATGAAAACTGACAACAGAAAACAGATAACAGAAAACCGAAAACTGATAACTGAAAACAGAAAACTGTAAACTTAAAGTGTAAACTTTAAACTGTAAACTGAAAACTGATAACTTTAAACTGAAAACTGAAAACTGAAAATTGAAAACTGAAAACTGACAACAGAAAACAGATAACAGAAAACCGAAAACTGAAAACTGAAAACTGAAAACTGTAAAGTGTAAACTGCAAACTGTAATCTGTAAGCTGAAAACTTAAAACTGAAAACTGAAAACTGAAAAATAACTGAAAACTGAAAAATGAAAAAAAAAACTGAAAACTGAAACTAAAAAACTGTTAACTGTAAACTGAAAACTGAAAACTAATTAACTGAAAACCGAAAACAGATAGAAAACTGAAAACTGAAAACTGAAAACTGTAAAGTGTAAACTGTTAAGTGTAAACTGTTAACTGTAAACTGTAATCTGTAAGCTGAAAACTCTAAACTGAAAACTGAAAACTGAAAAATAACTGAAAACTGAAAACTGAAAACTGAAAAAATAACTGAAAACTGAAATTAAAAAACTGTTAACTGTAAACTGAAAACAGAAAACTGTAAACTGTTAACTGAATACTGATTAACTGAAAACCGAAAACAGATAGAAAACTGTAAACTGTTAACTGTAAACTGTAATCTGTAAGCTGAAAACTTAAAACTGAAAACTGAAAACAGAAAACAGTAAACTGAAAACTAAAATAGATAACAGAAAACAGAAAACTGAAAACCGAAAAATAACTGAAAACTGAAAACAGAAAACTGTAAACTGAAAACTGAAAATTGATAAACTGAAAACAGATAGAAAACTGAAAACTGAAAACTGTAAACTGTTAACTGAAAACTGAAACTGTACACTGTACACTGTACACTGTGAACTGGAAACTGAAAACTGAAAAATGAAAACTTAAAACTGAAAACTGACAACAGAAAACAGAAAACCGAGAACAAAAAACTGAAAACTGAAAACTGAAAACTGTAAAGTGTAAACTATTCTGTTAACTGAAAACTGAAAACTGAAAACTGAAAACTGTAAACTGTTAACTGAAAACTGAAAACTGTAAAATGTAAACTGTAAACTGAAAACTGAAAACTGTAAAGTGTAAACTATTCTGTTAACTGAAAACTGAAAACTGAAAACTGAAAACTGAAAACTGAAAACTGAAAACTGTAAAATGTAAAATGTAAACTGTAAACTGTACACTGTACACTGTAAACTGTAAACTGGAAACTAAAAACTGAAAACTGAAAACAGAAAACTGAAAACTGAAAACTGAAAATCGAAAACTGAAAACTGAAAACTGAAAAATAACTGAAAACTGAAAACATAAAACTGTAAACTGTAAACTGAAAACTGAAAACTGATAAACTGAAAACAGATAGAAAACTGAAAACTGTAAACTGTAAAATGTTAACTGTTAACTGAAAACTGAAAACTACACTGTACACTGTAAACTGTAATCTGGAAACTGAAAACTGAAAAATGAAAATAAAAAACAGAAAACTGACAACAGAAAAATGAAAACCGAAAACTGAAAACTGACAACAGAAAACACATAACAGAAAACCGAAAACTGAAAACTGAAAATTGTAAAGTGTAAACTGTAAACTGAAAACTATAAAGTGTAAACTTGAAGTGTAAACTTTAAACTGTAAACTGTAAACTGAAAACTGAAAACTGAAAACTGAAAACTGAAAACTGAAAACAGAAAACTGAAAACCGAAAACAGATAGAAAACTGAAAACTGAAAAATAACTGAAAACTGAAAACAGAAAACTGTAAACTGAAAACTGATAAACTGAAAACAGATAGAAAACTGAAAACTGAAAACTGTTAACTGTTAACTGAAAACTGAAAACTGTTCACTGTACACTGTAAACTGTAAACGGGAAACTGAAAACTGAAAACTGAAAACTGACAACAGAAAACAGATAACAGAAAACCGGAAACAAAAAACTGAAAACTGAAAACTGTAAAGTGTAAACTAAACTGTTAACTGAAAACTGTAAACTGTAAACTGAAAACTGAAAACTGTAAAATGTAAACTGTAAACTGTACACTGTACACTGTAAACTGTAAACTGGAAACTAAAAACTGAAAACTGAAAACAGAAAACTGTAAACTGTAAACTGAAAACTGAAAACTGAAAACAAAACAGAAAACTGTAAAGTGTAAACTGTTAACTGAAAACTGAAAACTGTAAAATGTTAACTGTAAACTGTAATCTGTAAGCTGAATACTGAAAACAGAAAACAGTAAACTGAAAACTGAAAACTGAAAACTTAAATAGATAACAGAAAACAGAAAACTGTAAAGTGTAAACTGTTAACTGAAAACTGAAAACTGTAAAATGTTAACTGTCAACTGTAAACTGTAATCTGTAAGCTGAATACTGAAAACAGAAAACAGTAAACTGAAAACTGAAAACTGAAAACTGAAAACTTAAATAGATAACAGAAAACAGAAAACTGACAACTGAAATAGATAACAGAAAACAGAAAACTGAAAACTGTAAACTGAAAACTGAAAACTGAAAACTGAAAACTGAAAACTGAAAACTGAAAACTGAAAACTGTAAAATGTAAAATGTAAACTGTAAACTGTACACTGTACACTGTAAACTGTAAACTGGAAACTAAAAACTGAAAACTGAAAACAGAAAACTGAAAACTGAAAACTGAAAATCGAAAACTGAAAACTGAAAACTGAAAAATAACTGAAAACTGAAAACATAAAACTGTAAACTGTAAACTGTAAACTGAAAACTGAAAACTGATAAACTGAAAACAGATAGAAAACTGAAAACTGTAAACTGTAAAATGTTAACTGTTAACTGAAAACTGAAAACTACACTGTACACTGTAAACTGTAATCTGGAAACTGAAAACTGAAAAATGAAAATAAAAAACAGAAAACTGACAACAGAAAAATGAAAACCGAAAACTGAAAACTGACAACAGAAAACACATAACAGAAAACCGAAAACTGAAAACTGAAAATTGTAAAGTGTAAACTGTAAACTGAAAACTATAAAGTGTAAACTGTAAACTGTAAACTGAAAACTGAAAACTGATAAACTGAAAACAGATAGAAAACTGAAAACTGTAAACTGTAAAATGTTAACTGTTAACTGAAAACTGAAAACTACACTGTAAACTGTAAACTGTAATCTGGAAACTGAAAACTGAAAAATGAAAATAAAAAACAGAAAACTGACAACAGAAAAATGAAAACCGAAAACTGAAAACTGACAACAGAAAACACATAACAGAAAACCGAAAACTGAAAACTGAAAATTGTAAAGTGTAAACTGTAAACTGAAAACTATAAAGTGTAAACTTGAAGTGTAAACTTTAAACTGTAAACTGTAAACTGAAAACTGAAAACTGAAAACTGAAAACTAAAAACTGAAAACAGAAAACTGAAAACTGAAAACTGAATACTGAAAACTGAAAACTGTAAAGTGTAAACTGTTAACTGAAAACTGAAAACTGTAAAGTGTAAACTGTAAACTGAAAACTGTAAAATGTAAACTGTAAACTGAAAACTGAAAACTGTAAACTGTAAACTGTAAACTGTACACTGTAAACTGTAAACTGGAAACTGAAAACTGAAAACAGAAAACTAAAAAATGAAAACCGAAAACTGAAAACTGACAACAGAAAACAGATAACAGAAAACCGAAAACTGAAATATGAAAACTGAAAACTGAAAAAAAAAACTGAAACCTGAAAACTGAAAAATAACTAAAAATAACTGAAAACAGAAAACTGTAAACTTAAAGTGTAAACTTTAAACTGTAAACTTTAAACTGTAAACTGTAAACTGGAAACTGAAAACTGAAAACAGAAAACTGAAAACTGAAAAATGAAAACTGAAAACTGAAAACAGAAAACTGAAAATTGAAAACAGAAAACTAAAAACTGACAACAGAAAATAGATAACAGAAAACTGTAAAGTGTAAACTATAAACTGTAAACTGAAAACTGAAAACTGAAATATGAAAACTGAAACAAAAACTGAAAACTGTTAACTGGAAACTGACAACAGAAAACAGATAACAGAAAACCAAAAACTGAAAGCTGAAAAGTGTAAAGTGTAAACTAATAAACTGTAAACTGAAAACTGAAAACTGAAAAATGAAAAAAAAAAAACTAAAACCTGGCAACAGAAAACAGATAACAGAAAACCGAAAACAAAAAACTGAAAACTGAAAACTGATAACTGTAAACTGAAAACTGAAAAATGAAAATAAAAAACAGAAAACTGACAACAGAAAAATGAAAACCGAAAACTGAAAACTGACAACAGAAAACACATAACAGAAAACCGAAAACTGAAAACTGAAAATTGTAAAGTGTAAACTGTAAACTAAAAACTATAAAGTGTAAACTTGAAGTGTAAACTTTAAACTGTAAACTGTAAACTGAAAACTGAAAACTGAAAACTGAAAACTGAAAACTGAAAACTGAAATAGATAACAGAAAACAGAAAACTGAAAACTGAAAACTGAATACTGAAAACTGAAAACTGTAAAGTGTAAACTGTAAACTGTTAACTGAAAACTGAAAACTGTAAAGTGTAAACTGTAAACTGAAAACTGTAAAATGTAAACTGTAAACTGAAAACTGAAAACTGTAAACTGTAAACTGAAAACTGAAAACTGAAAACTGTAAACTGAAAACTGAAAACTGAAAACTGAAAACTGTTAACTGTAAACTGTACACTGTACACTGTAAACTGTAAACTGGAAACTAAAAACTGAAAACTGAAAACAGAAAACTGTAAACTGTAAACTGAAAACTGAAAACTGAAAACTGAAAACTGAAAACAAAACAGAAAACTGTAAAGTGTAAACTGTTAACTGAAAACTGAAAACTGTAAAATGTTAACTGTCAACTGTAAACTGTAATCTGTAAGCTGAATACTGAAAACAGAAAACAGTAAACTGAAAACTGAAAACTGAAAACTGAAAACTTAAATAGATAACAGAAAACAGAAAACTGTAAAGTGTAAACTGTTAACTGAAAACTGAAAACTGTAAAATGTTAACTGTCAACTGTAAACTGTAATCTGTAAGCTGAATACTGAAAACAGAAAACAGTAAACTGAAAACTGAAAACTGAAAACTGAAAACTTAAATAGATAACAGAAAACTGACAACTGAAATAGATAACAGAAAACAGAAAACTGAAAACTGTAAACTGAAAACTGAAAACTGAAAACTGAAAACTGAAAACTGAAAACTGAAAACTGAAAACTGAAAACTGTAAAATGTAAAATGTAAACTGTAAACTGTACACTGTACACTGTAAACTGTAAACTGGAAACTAAAAACTGAAAACTGAAAACAGAAAACTGAAAACTGAAAACTGAAAATCGAAAACTGAAAACTGAAAACTGAAAAATAACTGAAAACTGAAAACATAAAACTGTAAACTGTAAACTGAAAACTGAAAACTGATAAACTGAAAACAGATAGAAAACTGAAAACTGTAAACTGTAAAATGTTAACTGTTAACTGAAAACTGAAAACTACACTGTACACTGTAAACTGTAATCTGGAAACTGAAAACTGAAAAATGAAAATAAAAAACAGAAAACTGACAACAGAAAAATGAAAACCGAAAACTGAAAACTGACAACAGAAAACACATAACAGAAAACCGAAAACTGAAAACTGAAAATTGTAAAGTGTAAACTGTAAACTGAAAACTATAAAGTGTAAACTTGAAGTGTAAACTTTAAACTGTAAACTGTAAACTGAAAACTGAAAACTGAAAACTGAAAACTGAAAACTGAAAACAGAAAACTGAAAACCGAAAACAGATAGAAAACTGAAAACTGAAAAATAACTGAAAACTGAAAACAGAAAACTGTAAACTGAAAACTGATAAACTGAAAACAGATAGAAAACTGAAAACTGAAAACTGTTAACTGTTAACTGAAAACTGAAAACTGTACACTGTACACTGTAAACTGTAAACGGGAAACTGAAAACTGAAAACTGAAAACTGACAACAGAAAACAGATAACAGAAAACCGGAATCAAAAAACTGAAAACTGAAAACTGTAAAGTGTAAACTAAACTGTTAACTGAAAACTGAAAACTGAAAACTGTAAAATGTAAACTGTAAACTGTACACTGTAAACTGTAAACTGGAAACTAAAAACTGAAAACAGAAAACTGTAAACTGTAAACTGAAAACTGAAAACTGAAAACTGAAAACTGAAAACAAAACAGAAAACTGTAAAGTGTAAACTGTTAACTGAAAACTGAAAACTGTAAAATGTTAACTGTCAACTGTAAACTGTAATCTGTAAGCTGAATACTGAAAACAGAAAACAGTAAACTGAAAACTGAAAACTGAAAACTGAAAACTTAAATAGATAACAGAAAACAGAAAACTGTAAAGTGTAAACTGTTAACTGAAAACTGAAAACTGTAAAATGTTAACTGTCAACTGTAAACTGTAATCTGTAAGCTGAATACTGAAAACAGAAAACAGTAAACTGAAAACTGAAAACTGAAAACTGAAAACTGAAAACTTAAATAGATAACAGAAAACAGAAAACTGACAACTGAAATAGATAACAGAAAACAGAAAACTGAAAACTGTAAACTGAAAACTGAAAACTGAAAACTGAAAACTGAAAACTGAAAACTGAAAACTGTAAAATGTAAAATGTAAACTGTAAACTGTACACTGTACACTGTAAACTGTAAACTGGAAACTAAAAACTGAAAACTGAAAACAGAAAACTGAAAACTGAAAACTGAAAATCGAAAACTGAAAACTGAAAACTGAAAAATAACTGAAAACTGAAAACATAAAACTGTAAACTGTAAACTGAAAACTGAAAACTGATAAACTGAAAACAGATAGAAAACTGAAAACTGTAAACTGTAAAATGTTAACTGTTAACTGAAAACTGAAAACTACACTGTACACTGTAAAGTGTAAACTGTAAACTGTTAACTGAAAACTGAAAACTGTAAAGTGTAAACTGTAAACTGAAAACTGTAAAATGTAAACTGTAAACTGAAAACTGAAAACTGTAAACTGTAAACTGTACACTGTAAACTGTAAACTGGAAACTGAAAACTGAAAACAGAAAACTAAAAAATGAAAACCGAAAACTGAAAACTGACAACAGAAAACAGATAACAGAAAACCGAAAACTGAAATATGAAAACAGAAAACTGAAAAAAAAAACTGAAACCTGAAAACTGAAAAATAACTAAAAATAACTGAAAACAGAAAACTGTAAACTTAAAGTGTAAACTTTAAACTGTAAACTTTAAACTGTAAACTGTAAACTGGAAACTGAAAACTGAAAACAGAAAACTGAAAACTGAAAAATGAAAACTGAAAACTGAAAACAGAAAACTGAAAATTGAAAACAGAAAACTAAAAACTGACAACAGAAAATAGATAACAGAAAACTGTAAAGTGTAAACTATAAACTGTAAACTGAAAACTGAAAACTGAAATATGAAAACTGAAACAAAAACTGAAAACTGTTAACTGGAAACTGACAACAGAAAACAGATAACAGAAAACCAAAAACTGAAAACTGAAAAGTGTAAAGTGTAAACTAATAAACTGTAAACTGAAAACTGAAAACTGAAAAATGAAAAAAAAAAACTAAAACCTGGCAACAGAAAACAGATAACAGAAAACCGAAAACAAAAAACTGAAAAAGAAAACTGATAACTGTAAACTGAAAACTGAAAAATGGAAATAAAAAACAGAAAACTGACAACAGAAAAATGAAAACCGAAAACTGAAAACTGACAACAGAAAACACATAACAGAAAACCGAAAACGGAAAACTGAAAATTGTAAAGTGTAAACTGTAAACTAAAAACTATAAAGTGTAAACTTGAAGTGTAAACTTTAAACTGTAAACTGTAAACTGAAAACTGAAAACTGAAAACTGAAAACTGAAAACTGAAAACTGAAAACTGAAATAGATAACAGAAAACAGAAAACTGAAAACTGAAAACTGAATACTGAAAACTGAAAACTGTAAAGTGTAAACTGTAAACTGTTAACTGAAAACTGAAAACTGTAAAGTGTAAACTGTAAACTGAAAACTGTAAAATGTAAACTGTAAACTGAAAACTGAAAACTGTAAACTGTAAACTGAAAACTGAAAACTGAAAACTGTAAACTGAAAACTGAAAACTGAAAACTGAAAACTGTTAACTGTAAACTGTACACTGTACACTGTAAACTGTAAACTGGAAACTAAAAACTGAAAACTGAAAACAAAAAACTGAAAACTGAAAACTGAAAATCGAAAACTGAAAACTGAAAACTGAAAAATAACTGAAAACTGAAAACAGAAAACTGTTAACTGAAAACTGTAAACTGTAAACTGTTATCTGAAAACTGAAATTTGTACACTGTAAACTGAAAACTGAAAACTGAAAACTGAAAAATAACTGAAAACTGAAAACAGAAAACTGTAAACTTAAAGTGAAAACTTTAAACTGTAAACTGAAAACTGTTAACTGTAAACTGAAAACTGAAAACTGAAAACTGTAAAGTGTAAACTGTTAACTGTAAACTGTAAACTGTTATTTGAAATCTGTAAACTGAAAACTGAAAACTGAAAAATAACTGAAAACTGAAAACAAAAAACTATAAACTTAAAGTGTAAACTTTAAACTGTAAACTGTAAACTGAAAACTGTAAACTGTAAACTGAAAACTGAAAACTGACAACTGAAAACTGAAAACTGAAAAAAAACTGAAAACTGAAAACACAAAACTGTAAACTTAAAGTGTAAACTGTAAACTGTAAACTGAAAACTGTTAACTGTAAACTGAAAACTGACCACTGACAACAGAAAACAGATAACAGAAAACCGAAATCTGAAAACTGAAAACTGAAAACTGTAAAGTGTAAACGGTTAACTGTAAACTGTAAACTGTAATTTGTAAACTGTTAACTGAAAACTGAAAACTGATAAACTGAAAACAGATAGAAAACTGAAAACTGAAAACTGTAAACTGTAAACTGTTAACTGAAAATTGAAAACTGTACACTGTACACTGTAATCTGGAAACTGAAAACTGAAAAATGAAAATAAAAAACAGTAAACTGACAACAGAAAACAGATAACAGAAAACCGAAAACAAAAAACTGAAAACTTAAAACTGAAAACTGTAAAGTGTAAACTGTAAACTGTAAACTGAAAACTGAAAACTGTAAAGTGTAAACTGTTCACTGTAAACTGTAAACTGGAAACTGAAAACTGAAAACAGAAAACCGAAAACCGAAAACTGAAAACTGAAAACTGAAAATTGTAAAGTGTAAACTGTAAACTGAAAACTATAAAGTGTAAACTTAAAGTGTAAACTTTAAACTGTAAACTGAAAACTGAAAACTGAAAACTGAAAACTGAAAACTGAAAACTGAAAACTGAAAACTGAAAACAGAAAACTGTAAAGTGTAAACTGTTAACTGAAAACTGAAAACTGTAAAATGTAAACTGTCAACTGTAAACTGTAATCTGTAAGCTGAATACTGAAAACAGAAAACAGTAAACTGAAAACTGAAACTGAAAACTTAAATAGATAACAGAAAACAGAAAACTGAAACTGAAATAGATAACAGAAAACAGAAAACTGAAAACTGAAAACTGTAAAGTGTAAACTTAACTGTTAACTGAAAACTGAAAACTGAAAAATAACTGAAAACTGAAAACAAAAAACTATAAACTTAAAGTGTAATCTTTAAACTGTAAACTGTAAACTGAAAACTGTAAACTGTAAACTGTAAACTGTAAACTGAAAACTGAAAACTGACAACTGAAAACTGAAAACTGAAAAAAAACTGAAAACTGAAAACAGAAAACTGTAAACGTAAAGTGTAAACTTTAAACTGTAAACTGAAAACTGTTAACTGTTAACTGTAAACTGAAAACTGAAAACTGACAACAGAAAACAGATAACAGTACCCTTAGTACAAGTTTTGATAGTTTTCGAAAACTATATGTAGTTTCGTTTCCTTCCATACATTTGCTTACAGCGCCCCTAGCGAAAACTTTCATGAACTAAAATCGGCAGTATGAGTTTGATCGAAACATAGTATTCGAAAACCAAAAAAGTTTTCGAGCTGTTTATGGCACTTTGGCAGTACGAGTTCTAACTTTGACAAGTCAGCGGTAGTAAACTAGGACGTTTACGAAAACTTTTGTAGTATTCGCACTCACTAGATAAAATTCGGTGAGAGCTACGCGAACAAGCTAGTATTTGTAAATATTTGTAAATCCTGTCACATTTTATTGCTCTCAGCCTGACATGAGGGCCTTCGGCCGGTTTATTTAAGTCACTATTTCTAAAATTATGGATATGGGTAGGGTTATTATACAAATTTCGAGACACATCTTGTAGACTTTTTTCCAGAGAGAGAAATAATTACTACTCTATGAAATCTATCCATAATTTTAAATTGTGATGGACTCATTTTTCCTTTAAAAAACGATGCCTCCATAAAAAATAATAATAAACGTATGACAAGGCAGTATGGTCATATGACTTTAGCCAACACTATGCGCAAATTAAAAAAAAAACAAAACGTGGTACAAAGCGCCAAACGTAAAGGATACGTTCGTCTCTTTCTTTTGCCGACGTGTAAAAGAGTTAGAAGTATATACCATGAAGTTCGTTCAATCGAGCTAGTCGATGGTTGATATCGTGTAAACTTAATACGAAAAATTTAGCCCGTACTGCCGATTACAACGTAAACTATTCGTTTGAGCGA
Source organism: Lobophora halterata (assembly GCA_932526365.1). Lineage (NCBI taxonomy): Eukaryota > Metazoa > Arthropoda > Insecta > Lepidoptera > Geometridae > Lobophora > Lobophora halterata. The sequence continues at coordinate 60,222 of OW052018.1, forward strand.
GCTCACCAAAACTATTGAGTTTTGGAAACTATCAAACTCGTACTAAGGGTACAGAAAACCGAAAACTGAAAACTGAAAACTGAAAACTGTAAAGTGTAAACGGTTAACTGTAAACTGTAAACTGTAATTTGTAATCTGTAAACTGAAAACTGAAAACTGAAAAATAATTGAAAACTGAAAACAGAAAACTATAAACCTAAAGTGTAAACTTTAAACTGTAAACTGTAAACTGAAAACTGTAAACTGTAAACTTTAAACTGAAAACTGAAAACTGTACATTGTAAACCGAAAACTGAAAACTGAAAACAGAAAAGTGTTAACTTTAAACTGTAAACTGTTAACTGAAAACTGTAAACTGTAAACTGAAAACCGAAAACTGAAAACTGAAAACTGAAAAATGAAAACTGACAACAGAAAACAGATAACAGAAAACCGAAAACTGATAACTGAAAACAGAAAACTGTAAACTTAAAGTGTAAACTTTAAACTGTAAACTGAAAACTGATAACTTTAAACTGAAAACTGAAAACTGAAAATTGAAAACTGAAAACTGACAACAGAAAACAGATAACAGAAAACCGAAAACTGAAAACTGAAAACTGAAAACTGTAAAGTGTAAACTGCAAACTGTAATCTGTAAGCTGAAAACTTAAAACTGAAAACTGAAAACTGAAAAATAACTGAAAACTGAAAAATGAAAAAAAAAACTGAAAACTGAAACTAAAAAACTGTTAACTGTAAACTGAAAACTGAAAACTAATTAACTGAAAACCGAAAACAGATAGAAAACTGAAAACTGAAAACTGAAAACTGTAAAGTGTAAACTGTTAAGTGTAAACTGTTAACTGTAAACTGTAATCTGTAAGCTGAAAACTCTAAACTGAAAACTGAAAACTGAAAAATAACTGAAAACTGAAAACTGAAAACTGAAAAAATAACTGAAAACTGAAATTAAAAAACTGTTAACTGTAAACTGAAAACAGAAAACTGTAAACTGTTAACTGAATACTGATTAACTGAAAACCGAAAACAGATAGAAAACTGTAAACTGTTAACTGTAAACTGTAATCTGTAAGCTGAAAACTTAAAACTGAAAACTGAAAACAGAAAACAGTAAACTGAAAACTAAAATAGATAACAGAAAACAGAAAACTGAAAACCGAAAAATAACTGAAAACTGAAAACAGAAAACTGTAAACTGAAAACTGAAAATTGATAAACTGAAAACAGATAGAAAACTGAAAACTGAAAACTGTAAACTGTTAACTGAAAACTGAAACTGTACACTGTACACTGTACACTGTGAACTGGAAACTGAAAACTGAAAAATGAAAACTTAAAACTGAAAACTGACAACAGAAAACAGAAAACCGAGAACAAAAAACTGAAAACTGAAAACTGAAAACTGTAAAGTGTAAACTATTCTGTTAACTGAAAACTGAAAACTGAAAACTGAAAACTGTAAACTGTTAACTGAAAACTGAAAACTGTAAAATGTAAACTGTAAACTGAAAACTGTAAAGTGTAAACTATTCTGTTAACTGAAAACTGAAAACTGAAAACTGAAAACTGAAAACTGAAAACTGAAAACTGAAAACTGTAAAATGTAAAATGTAAACTGTAAACTGTACACTGTACACTGTAAACTGTAAACTGGAAACTAAAAACTGAAAACTGAAAACAGAAAACTGAAAACTGAAAACTGAAAATCGAAAACTGAAAACTGAAAACTGAAAAATAACTGAAAACTGAAAACATAAAACTGTAAACTGTAAACTGAAAACTGAAAACTGATAAACTGAAAACAGATAGAAAACTGAAAACTGTAAACTGTAAAATGTTAACTGTTAACTGAAAACTGAAAACTACACTGTACACTGTAAACTGTAATCTGGAAACTGAAAACTGAAAAATGAAAATAAAAAACAGAAAACTGACAACAGAAAAATGAAAACCGAAAACTGAAAACTGACAACAGAAAACACATAACAGAAAACCGAAAACTGAAAACTGAAAATTGTAAAGTGTAAACTGTAAACTGAAAACTATAAAGTGTAAACTTGAAGTGTAAACTTTAAACTGTAAACTGTAAACTGAAAACTGAAAACTGAAAACTGAAAACTGAAAACAGAAAACTGAAAACCGAAAACAGATAGAAAACTGAAAACTGAAAAATAACTGAAAACTGAAAACAGAAAACTGTAAACTGAAAACTGATAAACTGAAAACAGATAGAAAACTGAAAACTGAAAACTGTTAACTGTTAACTGAAAACTGAAAACTGTACACTGTACACTGTAAACTGTAAACGGGAAACTGAAAACTGAAAACTGAAAACTGACAACAGAAAACAGATAACAGAAAACCGGAATCAAAAAACTGAAAACTGAAAACTGTAAAGTGTAAACTAAACTGTTAACTGAAAACTGTAAACTGTAAACTGAAAACTGAAAACTGTAAAATGTAAACTGTAAACTGTACACTGTACACTGTAAACTGTAAACTGGAAACTAAAAACTGAAAACTGAAAACAGAAAACTGTAAACTGTAAACTGAAAACTGAAAACTGAAAACAAAACAGAAAACTGTAAAGTGTAAACTGTTAACTGAAAACTGAAAACTGTAAAATGTTAACTGTAAACTGTAATCTGTAAGCTGAATACTGAAAACAGAAAACAGTAAACTGAAAACTGAAAACTGAAAACTGAAAACTTAAATAGATAACAGAAAACAGAAAACTGTAAAGTGTAAACTGTTAACTGAAAACTGAAAACTGTAAAATGTTAACTGTCAACTGTAAACTGTAATCTGTAAGCTGAATACTGAAAACAGAAAACAGTAAACTGAAAACTGAAAACTGAAAACTGAAAACTTAAATAGATAACAGAAAACAGAAAACTGACAACTGAAATAGATAACAGAAAACAGAAAACTGAAAACTGTAAACTGAAAACTGAAAACTGAAAACTGAAAACTGAAAACTGAAAACTGAAAACTGTAAAATGTAAAATGTAAACTGTAAACTGTACACTGTACACTGTAAACTGTAAACTGGAAACTAAAAACTGAAAACTGAAAACAGAAAACTGAAAACTGAAAACTGAAAATCGAAAACTGAAAACTGAAAACTGAAAAATAACTGAAAACTGAAAACATAAAACTGTAAACTGTAAACTGTAAACTGAAAACTGAAAACTGATAAACTGAAAACAGATAGAAAACTGAAAACTGTAAACTGACAATGTTAACTGTTAACTGAAAACTGAAAACTACACTGTACACTGTAAACTGTAATCTGGAAACTGAAAACTGAAAAATGAAAATAAAAAACAGAAAACTGACAACAGAAAAATGAAAACCGAAAACTGAAAACTGACAACAGAAAACACATAACAGAAAACCGAAAACTGAAAACTGAAAATTGTAAAGTGTAAACTGTAAACTGAAAACTATAAAGTGTAAACTGTAAACTGTAAACTGAAAACTGAAAACTGATAAACTGAAAACAGATAGAAAACTGAAAACTGTAAACTGTAAAATGTTAACTGTTAACTGAAAACTGAAAACTACACTGTAAACTGTAAACTGTAATCTGGAAACTGAAAACTGAAAAATGAAAATAAAAAACAGAAAACTGACAACAGAAAAATGAAAACCGAAAACTGAAAACTGACAACAGAAAACACATAACAGAAAACCGAAAACTGAAAACTGAAAATTGTAAAGTGTAAACTGTAAACTGAAAACTATAAAGTGTAAACTTGAAGTGTAAACTTTAAACTGTAAACTGTAAACTGAAAACTGAAAACTGAAAACTGAAAACTAAAAACTGAAAACAGAAAACTGAAAACTGAAAACTGAATACTGAAAACTGAAAACTGTAAAGTGTAAACTGTAAACTGTTAACTGAAAACTGAAAACTGTAAAGTGTAAACTGTAAACTGAAAACTGTAAAATGTAAACTGTAAACTGAAAACTGAAAACTGTAAACTGTAAACTGTAAACTGTACACTGTAAACTGTAAACTGGAAACTGAAAACTGAAAACAGAAAACTAAAAAATGAAAACCGAAAACTGAAAACTGACAACAGAAAACAGATAACAGAAAACCGAAAACTGAAATATGAAAACTGAAAACTGAAAAAAAAAACTGAAACCTGAAAACTGAAAAATAACTAAAAATAACTGAAAACAGAAAACTGTAAACTTAAAGTGTAAACTTTAAACTGTAAACTTTAAACTGTAAACTGTAAACTGGAAACTGAAAACTGAAAACAGAAAACTGAAAACTGAAAAATGAAAACTGAAAACTGAAAACAGAAAACTGAAAATTGAAAACAGAAAACTAAAAACTGACAACAGAAAATAGATAACAGAAAACTGTAAAGTGTAAACTATAAACTGTAAACTGAAAACTGAAAACTGAAATATGAAAACTGAAACAAAAACTGAAAACTGTTAACTGGAAACTGACAACAGAAAACAGATAACAGAAAACCAAAAACTGAAAGCTGAAAAGTGTAAAGTGTAAACTAATAAACTGTAAACTGAAAACTGAAAACTGAAAAATGAAAAAAAAAAAACTAAAACCTGGCAACAGAAAACAGATAACAGAAAACCGAAAACAAAAAACTGAAAACTGAAAACTGATAACTGTAAACTGAAAACTGAAAAATGAAAATAAAAAACAGAAAACTGACAACAGAAAAATGAAAACCGAAAACTGAAAACTGACAACAGAAAACACATAACAGAAAACCGAAAACTGAAAACTGAAAATTGTAAAGTGTAAACTGTAAACTAAAAACTATAAAGTGTAAACTTGAAGTGTAAACTTTAAACTGTAAACTGTAAACTGAAAACTGAAAACTGAAAACTGAAAACTGAAAACTGAAAACTGAAAACTGAAAACTGAAAACTGAAATAGATAACAGAAAACAGAAAACTGAAAACTGAAAACTGAATACTGAAAACTGAAAACTGTAAAGTGTAAACTGTAAACTGTTAACTGAAAACTGAAAACTGTAAAGTGTAAACTGTAAACTGAAAACTGTAAAATGTAAACTGTAAACTGAAAACTGAAAACTGTAAACTGTAAACTGAAAACTGAAAACTGAAAACTGTAAACTGAAAACTGAAAACTGAAAACTGAAAACTGTTAACTGTAAACTGTACACTGTACACTGTAAACTGTAAACTGGAAACTAAAAACTGAAAACTGAAAACAAAAAACTGAAAACTGAAAACTGAAAATCGAAAACTGAAAACTGAAAACTGAAAAATAACTGAAAACTGAAAACAGAAAACTGTTAACTGAAAACTGTAAACTGTAAACTGTTATCTGAAAACTGAAATTTGTACACTGTAAACTGAAAACTGAAAACTGAAAACTGAAAAATAACTGAAAACTGAAAACAGAAAACTGTAAACTTAAAGTGAAAACTTTAAACTGTAAACTGAAAACTGTTAACTGTAAACTGAAAACTGAAAACTGAAAACTGTAAAGTGTAAACTGTTAACTGTAAACTGTAAACTGTTATTTGAAATCTGTAAACTGAAAACTGAAAACTGAAAAATAACTGAAAACTGAAAACAAAAAACTATAAACTTAAAGTGTAAACTTTAAACTGTAAACTGTAAACTGAAAACTGTAAACTGTAAACTGAAAACTGAAAACTGACAACTGAAAACTGAAAACTGAAAAAAAACTGAAAACTGAAAACACAAAACTGTAAACTTAAAGTGTAAACTGTAAACTGTAAACTGAAAACTGTTAACTGTAAACTGAAAACTGACCACTGACAACAGAAAACAGATAACAGAAAACCGAAATCTGAAAACTGAAAACTGAAAACTGTAAAGTGTAAACGGTTAACTGTAAACTGTAAACTGTAATTTGTAAACTGTTAACTGAAAACTGAAAACTGATAAACTGAAAACAGATAGAAAACTGAAAACTGAAAACTGTAAACTGTAAACTGTTAACTGAAAATTGAAAACTGTACACTGTACACTGTAATCTGGAAACTGAAAACTGAAAAATGAAAATAAAAAACAGTAAACTGACAACAGAAAACAGATAACAGAAAACCGAAAACAAAAAACTGAAAACTTAAAACTGAAAACTGTAAAGTGTAAACTGTAAACTGTAAACTGAAAACTGAAAACTGTAAAGTGTAAACTGTTCACTGTAAACTGTAAACTGGAAACTGAAAACTGAAAACAGAAAACCGAAAACCGAAAACTGAAAACTGAAAACTGAAAATTGTAAAGTGTAAACTGTAAACTGAAAACTATAAAGTGTAAACTTAAAGTGTAAACTTTAAACTGTAAACTGAAAACTGAAAACTGAAAACTGAAAACTGAAAACTGAAAACTGAAAACTGAAAACTGAAAACAGAAAACTGTAAAGTGTAAACTGTTAACTGAAAACTGAAAACTGTAAAATGTAAACTGTCAACTGTAAACTGTAATCTGTAAGCTGAATACTGAAAACAGAAAACAGTAAACTGAAAACTGAAACTGAAAACTTAAATAGATAACAGAAAACAGAAAACTGAAACTGAAATAGATAACAGAAAACAGAAAACTGAAAACTGAAAACTGTAAAGTGTAAACTTAACTGTTAACTGAAAACTGAAAACTGAAAAATAACTGAAAACTGAAAACAAAAAACTATAAACTTAAAGTGTAATCTTTAAACTGTAAACTGTAAACTGAAAACTGTAAACTGTAAACTGTAAACTGTAAACTGAAAACTGAAAACTGACAACTGAAAACTGAAAACTGAAAAAAAACTGAAAACTGAAAACAGAAAACTGTAAACGTAAAGTGTAAACTTTAAACTGTAAACTGAAAACTGTTAACTGTTAACTGTAAACTGAAAACTGAAAACTGACAACAGAAAACAGATAACAGTACCCTTAGTACAAGTTTTGATAGTTTTCGAAAACTATATGTAGTTTCGTTTCCTTCCATACATTTGCTTACAGCGCCCCTAGCGAAAACTTTCATGAACTAAAATCGGCAGTATGAGTTTGATCGAAACATAGTATTCGAAAACCAAAAAAGTTTTCGAGCTGTTTATGGCACTTTGGCAGTACGAGTTCTAACTTTGACAAGTCAGCGGTAGTAAACTAGGACGTTTACGAAAACTTTTGTAGTATTCGCACTCACTAGATAAAATTCGGTGAGAGCTACGCGAACAAGCTAGTATTTGTAAATATTTGTAAATCCTGTCACATTTTATTGCTCTCAGCCTGACATGAGGGCCTTCGGCCGGTTTATTTAAGTCACTATTTCTAAAATTATGGATATGGGTAGGGTTATTATACAAATTTCGAGACACATCTTGTAGACTTTTTTCCAGAGAGAGAAATAATTACTACTCTATGAAATCTATCCATAATTTTAAATTGTGATGGACTCATTTTTCCTTTAAAAAACGATGCCTCCATAAAAAATAATAATAAACGTATGACAAGGCAGTATGGTCATATGACTTTAGCCAACACTATGCGCAAATTAAAAAAAAAACAAAACGTGGTACAAAGCGCCAAACGTAAAGGATACGTTCGTCTCTTTCTTTTGCCGACGTGTAAAAGAGTTAGAAGTATATACCATGAAGTTCGTTCAATCGAGCTAGTCGATGGTTGATATCGTGTAAACTTAATACGAAAAATTTAGCCCGTACTGCCGATTACAACGTAAACTATTCGTTTGAGCGAGCTCACCAAAACTATTGAGTTTTGGAAACTATCAAACTCGTACTAAGGGTACAGAAAACCGAAAACTGAAAACTGAAAACTGAAAACTGTAAAGTGTAAACGGTTAACTGTAAACTGTAAACTGTAATTTGTAATCTGTAAACTGAAAACTGAAAACTGAAAAATAATTGAAAACTGAAAACAGAAAACTATAAACCTAAAGTGTAAACTTTAAACTGTAAACTGTAAACTGAAAACTGTAAACTGTAAACTTTAAACTGAAAACTGAAAACTGTACATTGTAAACCGAAAACTGAAAACTGAAAACAGAAAAGTGTTAACTTTAAACTGTAAACTGTTAACTGAAAACTGTAAACTGTAAACTGAAAACCGAAAACTGAAAACTGAAAACTGAAAAATGAAAACTGACAACAGAAAACAGATAACAGAAAACCGAAAACTGATAACTGAAAACAGAAAACTGTAAACTTAAAGTGTAAACTTTAAACTGTAAACTGAAAACTGATAACTTTAAACTGAAAACTGAAAACTGAAAATTGAAAACTGAAAACTGACAACAGAAAACAGATAACAGAAAACCGAAAACTGAAAACTGAAAACTGAAAACTGTAAAGTGTAAACTGCAAACTGTAATCTGTAAGCTGAAAACTTAAAACTGAAAACTGAAAACTGAAAAATAACTGAAAACTGAAAAATGAAAAAAAAAACTGAAAACTGAAACTAAAAAACTGTTAACTGTAAACTGAAAACTGAAAACTAATTAACTGAAAACCGAAAACAGATAGAAAACTGAAAACTGAAAACTGAAAACTGTAAAGTGTAAACTGTTAAGTGTAAACTGTTAACTGTAAACTGTAATCTGTAAGCTGAAAACTCTAAACTGAAAACTGAAAACTGAAAAATAACTGAAAACTGAAAACTGAAAACTGAAAAAATAACTGAAAACTGAAATTAAAAAACTGTTAACTGTAAACTGAAAACAGAAAACTGTAAACTGTTAACTGAATACTGATTAACTGAAAACCGAAAACAGATAGAAAACTGTAAACTGTTAACTGTAAACTGTAATCTGTAAGCTGAAAACTTAAAACTGAAAACTGAAAACAGAAAACAGTAAACTGAAAACTAAAATAGATAACAGAAAACAGAAAACTGAAAACCGAAAAATAACTGAAAACTGAAAACAGAAAACTGTAAACTGAAAACTGAAAATTGATAAACTGAAAACAGATAGAAAACTGAAAACTGAAAACTGTAAACTGTTAACTGAAAACTGAAACTGTACACTGTACACTGTACACTGTGAACTGGAAACTGAAAACTGAAAAATGAAAACTTAAAACTGAAAACTGACAACAGAAAACAGAAAACCGAGAACAAAAAACTGAAAACTGAAAACTGAAAACTGTAAAGTGTAAACTATTCTGTTAACTGAAAACTGAAAACTGAAAACTGAAAACTGTAAACTGTTAACTGAAAACTGAAAACTGTAAAATGTAAACTGTAAACTGAAAACTGAAAACTGTAAAGTGTAAACTATTCTGTTAACTGAAAACTGAAAACTGAAAACTGAAAACTGAAAACTGAAAACTGAAAACTGAAAACTGTAAAATGTAAAATGTAAACTGTAAACTGTACACTGTACACTGTAAACTGTAAACTGGAAACTAAAAACTGAAAACTGAAAACAGAAAACTGAAAACTGAAAACTGAAAATCGAAAACTGAAAACTGAAAACTGAAAAATAACTGAAAACTGAAAACATAAAACTGTAAACTGTAAACTGAAAACTGAAAACTGATAAACTGAAAACAGATAGAAAACTGAAAACTGTAAACTGTAAAATGTTAACTGTTAACTGAAAACTGAAAACTACACTGTACACTGTAAACTGTAATCTGGAAACTGAAAACTGAAAAATGAAAATAAAAAACAGAAAACTGACAACAGAAAAATGAAAACCGAAAACTGAAAACTGACAACAGAAAACACATAACAGAAAACCGAAAACTGAAAACTGAAAATTGTAAAGTGTAAACTGTAAACTGAAAACTATAAAGTGTAAACTTGAAGTGTAAACTTTAAACTGTAAACTGTAAACTGAAAACTGAAAACTGAAAACTGAAAACTGAAAACAGAAAACTGAAAACCGAAAACAGATAGAAAACTGAAAACTGAAAAATAACTGAAAACTGAAAACAGAAAACTGTAAACTGAAAACTGATAAACTGAAAACAGATAGAAAACTGAAAACTGAAAACTGTTAACTGTTAACTGAAAACTGAAAACTGTACACTGTACACTGTAAACTGTAAACGGGAAACTGAAAACTGAAAACTGAAAACTGACAACAGAAAACAGATAACAGAAAACCGGAATCAAAAAACTGAAAACTGAAAACTGTAAAGTGTAAACTAAACTGTTAACTGAAAACTGTAAACTGTAAACTGAAAACTGAAAACTGTAAAATGTAAACTGTAAACTGTACACTGTACACTGTAAACTGTAAACTGGAAACTAAAAACTGAAAACTGAAAACAGAAAACTGTAAACTGTAAACTGAAAACTGAAAACTGAAAACAAAACAGAAAACTGTAAAGTGTAAACTGTTAACTGAAAACTGAAAACTGTAAAATGTTAACTGTAAACTGTAATCTGTAAGCTGAATACTGAAAACAGAAAACAGTAAACTGAAAACTGAAAACTGAAAACTGAAAACTTAAATAGATAACAGAAAACAGAAAACTGTAAAGTGTAAACTGTTAACTGAAAACTGAAAACTGTAAAATGTTAACTGTCAACTGTAAACTGTAATCTGTAAGCTGAATACTGAAAACAGAAAACAGTAAACTGAAAACTGAAAACTGAAAACTGAAAACTTAAATAGATAACAGAAAACAGAAAACTGACAACTGAAATAGATAACAGAAAACAGAAAACTGAAAACTGTAAACTGAAAACTGAAAACTGAAAACTGAAAACTGAAAACTGAAAACTGAAAACTGAAAACTGAAAACTGTAAAATGTAAAATGTAAACTGTAAACTGTACACTGTACACTGTAAACTGTAAACTGGAAACTAAAAACTGAAAACTGAAAACAGAAAACTGAAAACTGAAAACTGAAAATCGAAAACTGAAAACTGAAAACTGAAAAATAACTGAAAACTGAAAACATAAAACTGTAAACTGTAAACTGTAAACTGAAAACTGAAAACTGATAAACTGAAAACAGATAGAAAACTGAAAACTGTAAACTGACAATGTTAACTGTTAACTGAAAACTGAAAACTACACTGTACACTGTAAACTGTAATCTGGAAACTGAAAACTGAAAAATGAAAATAAAAAACAGAAAACTGACAACAGAAAAATGAAAACCGAAAACTGAAAACTGACAACAGAAAACACATAACAGAAAACCGAAAACTGAAAACTGAAAATTGTAAAGTGTAAACTGTAAACTGAAAACTATAAAGTGTAAACTGTAAACTGTAAACTGAAAACTGAAAACTGATAAACTGAAAACAGATAGAAAACTGAAAACTGTAAACTGTAAAATGTTAACTGTTAACTGAAAACTGAAAACTACACTGTAAACTGTAAACTGTAATCTGGAAACTGAAAACTGAAAAATGAAAATAAAAACAGAAAACTGACAACAGAAAAATGAAAACCGAAAACTGAAAACTGACAACAGAAAACACATAACAGAAAACCGAAAACTGAAAACTGAAAATTGTAAAGTGTAAACTGTAAACTGAAAACTATAAAGTGTAAACTTGAAGTGTAAACTTTAAACTGTAAACTGTAAACTGAAAACTGAAAACTGAAAACTGAAAACTAAAAACTGAAAACAGAAAACTGAAAACTGAAAACTGAATACTGAAAACTGAAAACTGTAAAGTGTAAACTGTAAACTGTTAACTGAAAACTGAAAACTGTAAAGTGTAAACTGTAAACTGAAAACTGTAAAATGTAAACTGTAAACTGAAAACTGAAAACTGTAAACTGTAAACTGTAAACTGTACACTGTAAACTGTAAACTGGAAACTGAAAACTGAAAACAGAAAACTAAAAAATGAAAACCGAAAACTGAAAACTGACAACAGAAAACAGATAACAGAAAACCGAAAACTGAAATATGAAAACTGAAAACTGAAAAAAAAAACTGAAACCTGAAAACTGAAAAATAACTAAAAATAACTGAAAACAGAAAACTGTAAACTTAAAGTGTAAACTTTAAACTGTAAACTTTAAACTGTAAACTGTAAACTGGAAACTGAAAACTGAAAACAGAAAACTGAAAACTGAAAAATGAAAACTGAAAACTGAAAACAGAAAACTGAAAATTGAAAACAGAAAACTAAAAACTGACAACAGAAAATAGATAACAGAAAACTGTAAAGTGTAAACTATAAACTGTAAACTGAAAACTGAAAACTGAAATATGAAAACTGAAACAAAAACTGAAAACTGTTAACTGGAAACTGACAACAGAAAACAGATAACAGAAAACCAAAAACTGAAAGCTGAAAAGTGTAAAGTGTAAACTAATAAACTGTAAACTGAAAACTGAAAACTGAAAAATGAAAAAAAAAAAACTAAAACCTGGCAACAGAAAACAGATAACAGAAAACCGAAAACAAAAAACTGAAAACTGAAAACTGATAACTGTAAACTGAAAACTGAAAAATGAAAATAAAAAACAGAAAACTGACAACAGAAAAATGAAAACCGAAAACTGAAAACTGACAACAGAAAACACATAACAGAAAACCGAAAACTGAAAACTGAAAATTGTAAAGTGTAAACTGTAAACTAAAAACTATAAAGTGTAAACTTGAAGTGTAAACTTTAAACTGTAAACTGTAAACTGAAAACTGAAAACTGAAAACTGAAAACTGAAAACTGAAAACTGAAATAGATAACAGAAAACAGAAAACTGAAAACTGAAAACTGAATACTGAAAACTGAAAACTGTAAAGTGTAAACTGTAAACTGTTAACTGAAAACTGAAAACTGTAAAGTGTAAACTGTAAACTGAAAACTGTAAAATGTAAACTGTAAACTGAAAACTGAAAACTGTAAACTGTAAACTGAAAACTGAAAACTGAAAACTGTAAACTGAAAACTGAAAACTGAAAACTGAAAACTGTTAACTGTAAACTGTACACTGTACACTGTAAACTGTAAACTGGAAACTAAAAACTGAAAACTGAAAACAGAAAACTGTAAACTGTAAACTGAAAACTGAAAACTGAAAACTGAAAACTGAAAACAAAACAGAAAACTGTAAAGTGTAAACTGTTAACTGAAAACTGAAAACTGTAAAATGTTAACTGTCAACTGTAAACTGTAATCTGTAAGCTGAATACTGAAAACAGAAAACAGTAAACTGAAAACTGAAAACTGAAAACTGAAAACTTAAATAGATAACAGAAAACAGAAAACTGTAAAGTGTAAACTGTTAACTGAAAACTGAAAACTGTAAAATGTTAACTGTCAACTGTAAACTGTAATCTGTAAGCTGAATACTGAAAACAGAAAACAGTAAACTGAAAACTGAAAACTGAAAACTGAAAACTTAAATAGATAACAGAAAACAGAAAACTGACAACTGAAATAGATAACAGAAAACAGAAAACTGAAAACTGTAAACTGAAAACTGAAAACTGAAAACTGAAAACTGAAAACTGAAAACTGAAAACTGTAAAATGTAAAATGTAAACTGTAAACTGTACACTGTACACTGTAAACTGTAAACTGGAAACTAAAAACTGAAAACTGAAAACAGAAAACTGAAAACTGAAAACTGAAAATCGAAAACTGAAAACTGAAAACTGAAAAATAACTGAAAACTGAAAACATAAAACTGTAAACTGTAAACTGAAAACTGAAAACTGATAAACTGAAAACAGATAGAAAACTGAAAACTGTAAACTGTAAAATGTTAACTGTTAACTGAAAACTGAAAACTACACTGTACACTGTAAACTGTAATCTGGAAACTGAAAACTGAAAAATGAAAATAAAAAACAGAAAACTGACAACAGAAAAATGAAAACCGAAAACTGAAAACTGAAAATTGTAAAGTGTAAACTGTAAACTGAAAACTATAAAGTGTAAACTTGAAGTGTAAACTTTAAACTGTAAACTGTAAACTGAAAACTGAAAACTGAAAACTGAAAACTGAAAACTGAAAACAGAAAACTGAAAACCGAAATTAGATAGAAAACTGAAAACTGAAAAATAACTGAAAACTGAAAACAGAAAACTGTAAACTGAAAACTGAAAACTGATAAACTGAAAACAGATAGAAAACTGAAAACTGTTAACTGTTAACTGAAAACTGAAAACTGTACACTGTACACTGTAAACTGTAAACGGAAAACTGAAAACTGAAAACTGAAAACTGACAACAGAAAACAGATAACAGAAAACCGGAAACAAAAAACTGAAAACTGAAAACTGTAAAGTGTAAACTAAACTGTTAACTGAAAACTGTAAACTGTAAACTGAAAACTGAAAACTGTAAAATGTAAACTGTAAACTGTACACTGTAAACTGTAAACTGGAAACTAAAAACTGAAAACAGAAAACTGTAAACTGTAAACGGAAAACTGAAAACTGAAAACTGAAAACAAAACAGAAAACTGTAAAGTGTAAACTGTTAACTGAAAACTGAAAACTGTAAAATGTTAACTGTCAACTGTAAACTGTAATCTGTAAGCTGAATACTGAAAACAGAAAACAGTAAACTGAAAACTGAAAACTGAAAACTGAAAACTTAAATAGATAACAGAAAACAGAAAACTGTAAAGTGTAAACTGTTAACTGAAAACTGAAAACTGTAAAATGTTAACTGTCAACTGTAAACTGTAATCTGTAAGCTGAATACTGAAAACAGAAAACAGTAAACTGAAAACTGAAAACTGAAAACTGAAAACTTAAATAGATAACAGAAAACAGAAAACTGACAACTGAAATAGATAACAGAAAACAGAAAACTGAAAACTGTAAACTGAAAACTGAAAACTGAAAACTGAAAACTGAAAACTGAAAACTGAAAACTGTAAAATGTAAAATGTAAACTGTAAACTGTACACTGTACACTGTAAACTGTAAACTGGAAACTAAAAACTGAAAACTGAAAACAGAAAACTGAAAACTGAAAACTGAAAATCGAAAACTGAAAACTGAAAACTGAAAAATAACTGAAAACTGAAAACATAAAACTGTAAACTGTAAACTGAAAATTGAAAACTGATAAACTGAAAACAGATAGAAAACTGAAAACTGTAAACTGTAAAATGTTAACTGTTAACTGAAAACTGAAAACTACACTGTACACTGTAAAGTGTAAACTGTAAACTGTTAACTGAAAACTGAAAACTGTAAAGTGTAAACTGTAAACTGAAAACTGTAAAATGTAAACTGTAAACTGAAAACTGAAAACTGTAAACTGTACACTGTAAACTGTAAACTGGAAACTGAAAACTGAAAACAGAAAACTAAAAAATGAAAACCGAAAACTGAAAACTGACAACAGAAAACAGATAACAGAAAACCGAAAACTGAAATATGAAAACAGAACTGAAAAATAACTAAAAATAACTGAAAACAGAAAACTGTAAACTTAAAGTGTAAACTTTAAACTGTAAACTTTAAACTGTAAACTGGAAACTGGAAACTGAAAACTGAAAACAGAAAACTGAAAACTGAAAAATGAAAACTGAAAACTGAAAACAGAAAACTGAAAATTGAAAACAGAAAACTAAAAACTGACAACAGAAAATAGATAACAGAAAACTGTAAAGTGTAAACTATAAACTGTAAACTGAAAACTGAAAACTGAAATATGAAAACTGAAACAAAAACTGAAAACTGTTAACTGGAAACTGACAACAGAAAACAGATAACAGAAAACCAAAAACTGAAAACTGAAAAGTGTAAAGTGTAAACTAATAAACTGTAAACTGAAAACTGAAAACTGAAAAATGAAAAAAAAAAAACTAAAACCTGGCAACAGAAAACAGATAACAGAAAACCGAAAACAAAAAACTGAAAACTGAAAACTGATAACTGTAAACTGAAAACTGAAAAATGGAAATAAAAAACAGAAAACTGACAACAGAAAAATGAAAACCGAAAACTGAAAACTGACAACAGAAAACACATAACAGAAAACCGAAAACTGAAAACTGAAAATTGTAAAGTGTAAACTGTAAACTAAAAACTATAAAGTGTAAACTTGAAGTGTAAACTTTAAACTGTAAACTGTAAACTGAAAACTGAAAACTGAAAACTGAAAACTGAAAACTGAAAACTGAATACTGAAAACTGAAAACTGTAAAGTGTAAACTGTAAACTGTTAACTGAAAACTGAAAACTGTAAAGTGTAAACTGTAAACTGAAAACTGTAAAATGTAAACTGTAAACTGAAAACTGAAAACTGTAAACTGTAAACTGTACACTGTAAACTGTAAACTGGAAACTGAAAACTGAAAACAGAAAACTAAAAAATGAAAACCGAAAACTGAAAACTGACAACAGAAAACAGATAACAGAAAACCGAAAACTGAAATATGAAAACTGAAAACTGAAAAAAAAAACTGAAACCTGAAAACTGAAAAATAACTAAAAATAACTGAAAACAGAAAACTGTAAACTTAAAGTGTAAACTTTAAACTGTAAACTTTAAACTGTAAACTGTAAACTGGAAACTGAAAACTGAAAACTGAAAACTGAAATATGAAAACTGAAACAAAAACTGAAAACTGTTAACTGGAAACTGACAACAGAAAACAGATAACAGAAAACCAAAAACTGAAAGCTGAAAAGTGTAAAGTGTAAACTAATAAACTGTAAACTGAAAACTGAAAACTGAAAAATGAAAAAAAAAAAACTAAAACCTGGCAACAGAAAACAGATAACAGAAAACCGAAAACAAAAAACTGAAAACTGAAAACTGATAACTGTAAACTGAAAACTGAAAAATGAAAATAAAAAACAGAAAACTGACAACAGAAAAATGAAAACCGAAAACTGAAAACTGACAACAGAAAACACATAACAGAAAACCGAAAACTGAAAACTGAAAATTGTAAAGTGTAAACTGTAAACTAAAAACTATAAAGTGTAAACTTGAAGTGTAAACTTTAAACTGTAAACTGTAAACTGAAAACTGAAAACTGAAAACTGAAAACTGAAAACTGAAAACTGAAAACTGAAAACTGAAAACTGAAATAGATAACAGAAAACAGAAAACTGAAAACTGAAAACTGAATACTGAAAACTGAAAACTGTAAAGTGTAAACTGTAAACTGTTAACTGAAAACTGAAAACTGTAAAGTGTAAACTGTAAACTGAAAACTGTAAAATGTAAACTGTAAACTGAAAACTGAAAACTGTAAACTGTAAACTGAAAACTGAAAACTGAAAACTGTAAACTGAAAACTGAAAACTGAAAACTGAAAACTGTTAACTGTAAACTGTACACTGTACACTGTAAACTGTAAACTGGAAACTAAAAACTGAAAACTGAAAACAAAAAACTGAAAACTGAAAACTGAAAATCGAAAACTGAAAACTGAAAACTGAAAAATAACTGAAAACTGAAAACAGAAAACTGTTAACTGAAAACTGTAAACTGTAAACTGTTATCTGAAAACTGAAATTTGTACACTGTAAACTGAAAACTGAAAACTGAAAACTGAAAAATAACTGAAAACTGAAAACAGAAAACTGTAAACTTAAAGTGAAAACTTTAAACTGTAAACTGAAAACTGTTAACTGTAAACTGAAAACTGAAAACTGAAAACTGTAAAGTGTAAACTGTTAACTGTAAACTGTAAACTGTTATTTGAAATCTGTAAACTGAAAACTGAAAACTGAAAAATAACTGAAAACTGAAAACAAAAAACTATAAACTTAAAGTGTAAACTTTAAACTGTAAACTGTAAACTGAAAACTGTAAACTGTAAACTGAAAACTGAAAACTGACAACTGAAAACTGAAAACTGAAAAAAAACTGAAAACTGAAAACACAAAACTGTAAACTTAAAGTGTAAACTGTAAACTGTAAACTGAAAACTGTTAACTGTAAACTGAAAACTGACCACTGACAACAGAAAACAGATAACAGAAAACCGAAATCTGAAAACTGAAAACTGAAAACTGTAAAGTGTAAACGGTTAACTGTAAACTGTAAACTGTAATTTGTAAACTGTTAACTGAAAACTGAAAACTGATAAACTGAAAACAGATAGAAAACTGAAAACTGAAAACTGTAAACTGTAAACTGTTAACTGAAAATTGAAAACTGTACACTGTACACTGTAATCTGGAAACTGAAAACTGAAAAATGAAAATAAAAAACAGTAAACTGACAACAGAAAACAGATAACAGAAAACCGAAAACAAAAAACTGAAAACTTAAAACTGAAAACTGTAAAGTGTAAACTGTAAACTGTAAACTGAAAACTGAAAACTGTAAAGTGTAAACTGTTCACTGTAAACTGTAAACTGGAAACTGAAAACTGAAAACAGAAAACCGAAAACCGAAAACTGAAAACTGAAAACTGAAAACTGAAAACAGAAAACTGTAAAGTGTAAACTGTTAACGGAAAACTGAAAACTGTAAAATGTAAACTGTCAACTGTAAACTGTAATCTGTAAGCTGAATACTGAAAACAGAAAACAGTAAACTGAAAACTGAAACTGAAAACTTAAATAGATAACAGAAAACAGAAAACTGAAACTGAAATAGATAACAGAAAACAGAAAACTGAAAACTGAAAACTGTAAAGTGTAAACTTAACTGTTAACTGAAAACTGAAAACTGAAAAATAACTGAAAACTGAAAACAAAAAACTATAAACTTAAAGTGTAATCTTTAAACTGTAAACTGTAAACTGAAAACTGTAAACTGTAAACTGTAAACTGTAAACTGAAAACTGAAAACTGACAACTGAAAACTGAAAACTGAAAAAAAACTGAAAACTGAAAACAGAAAACTGTAAACGTAAAGTGTAAACTTTAAACTGTAAACTGAAAACTGTTAACTGTAAACTGAAAACTGAAAACTGACAACAGAAAACAGATAACAGTACCCTTAGTACAAGTTTTGATAGTTTTCGAAAACTATATGTAGTTTCGTTTCCTTCCATACATTTGCTTACAGCGCCCCTAGCGAAAACTTTCATGAACTAAAATCGGCAGTATGAGTTTGATCGAAACATAGTATTCGAAAACCAAAAAAGTTTTCGAGCTGTTTATGGCACTTTGGCAGTACGAGTTCTAACTTTGACAAGTCAGCGGTAGTAAACTAGGACGTTTACGAAAACTTTTGTAGTATTCGCACTCACTAGATAAAATTCGGTGAGAGCTACGCGAACAAGCTAGTATTTGTAAATATTTGTAAATCCTGTCACATTTTATTGCTCTCAGCCTGACATGAGGGCCTTCGGCCGGTTTATTTAAGTCACTATTTCTAAAATTATGGATATGGGTAGGGTTATTATACAAATTTCGAGACACATCTTGTAGACTTTTTTCCAGAGAGAGAAATAATTACTACTCTATGAAATCTATCCATAATTTTAAATTGTGATGGACTCATTTTTCCTTTAAAAAACGATGCCTCCATAAAAAATAATAATAAACGTATGACAAGGCAGTATGGTCATATGACTTTAGCCAACACTATGCGCAAATTAAAAAAAAAACAAAACGTGGTACAAAGCGCCAAACGTAAAGGATACGTTCGTCTCTTTCTTTTGCCGACGTGTAAAAGAGTTAGAAGTATATACCATGAAGTTCGTTCAATCGAGCTAGTCGATGGTTGATATCGTGTAAACTTAATACGAAAAATTTAGCCCGTACTGCCGATTACAACGTAAACTATTCGTTTGAGCGAGCTCACCAAAACTATTGAGTTTTGGAAACTATCAAACTCGTACTAAGGGTACAGAAAACCGAAAACTGAAAACTGAAAACTGAAAACTGTAAAGTGTAAACGGTTAACTGTAAACTGTAAACTGTAATTTGTAATCTGTAAACTGAAAACTGAAAACTGAAAAATAATTGAAAACTGAAAACAGAAAACTATAAACCTAAAGTGTAAACTTTAAACTGTAAACTGTAAACTGAAAACTGTAAACTGTAAACTTTAAACTGAAAACTGAAAACTGTACATTGTAAACCGAAAACTAAAAACTGAAAACAGAAAAGTGTTAACTTTAAACTGTAAACTGTTAACTGAAAACTGTAAACTGTAAACTGAAAACCGAAAACTGAAAACTGAAAACTGAAAAATGAAAACTGACAACAGAAAACAGATAACAGAAAACCGAAAACTGATAACTGAAAACAGAAAACTGTAAACTTAAAGTGTAAACTTTAAACTGTAAACTGAAAACTGATAACTTTAAACTGAAAACTGAAAACTGAAAATTGAAAACTGAAAACTGACAACAGAAAACAGATAACAGAAAACCGAAAACTGAAAACTGAAAACTGAAAACTGTAAAGTGTAAACTGCAAACTGTAATCTGTAAGCTGAAAACTTAAAACTGAAAACTGAAAACTGAAAAATAACTGAAAACTGAAAAATGAAAAAAAAAACTGAAAACTGAAACTAAAAAACTGTTAACTGTAAACTGAAAACTGAAAACTAATTAACTGAAAACCGAAAACAGATAGAAAACTGAAAACTGAAAACTGAAAACTGTAAAGTGTAAACTGTTAAGTGTAAACTGTTAACTGTAAACTGTAATCTGTAAGCTGAAAACTTAAAACTGAAAACTGAAAACTGAAAAATAACTGAAAACTGAAAACTGAAAAAATAACTGAAAACTGAAATTAAAAAACTGTTAACTGTAAACTGAAAACAGAAAACTGTAAACTGTTAACTGAATACTGATTAACTGAAAACCGAAAACAGATAGAAAACTGTAAACTGTTAACTGTAAACTGTAATCTGTAAGCTGAAAACTTAAAACTGAAAACTGAAAACAGAAAACAGTAAACTGAAAACTAAAATAGATAACAGAAAACAGAAAACTGAAAACCGAAAAATAACTGAAAACTGAAAACAGAAAACTGTAAACTGAAAACTGAAAATTGATAAACTGAAAACAGATAGAAAACTGAAAACTGAAAACTGTAAACTGTTAACTGAAAACTGAAACTGTACACTGTACACTGTACACTGTGAACTGGAAACTGAAAACTGAAAAATGAAAACTTAAAACTGAAAACTGACAACAGAAAACAGAAAACCGAGAACAAAAAACTGAAAACTGAAAACTGAAAACTGTAAAGTGTAAACTATTCTGTTAACTGAAAACTGAAAACTGAAAACTGAAAACTGAAAACTGAAAACTGAAAACTGAAAATTGTAAAGTGTAAACTGTAAACTGAAAACTATAAAGTGTAAACTTAAAGTGTAAACTTTAAACTGTAAACTGAAAACTGAAAACTGAAAACTGAAAACTGAAAACTGAAAACTGAAAACAGAAAACTGTAAAGTGTAAACTGTTAACGGAAAACTGAAAACTGTAAAATGTAAACTGTCAACTGTAAACTGTAATCTGTAAGCTGAATACTGAAAACAGAAAACAGTAAACTGAAAACTGAAACTGAAAACTTAAATAGATAACAGAAAACAGAAAACTGAAACTGAAATAGATAACAGAAAACAGAAAACTGAAAACTGAAAACTGTAAAGTGTAAACTTAACTGTTAACTGAAAACTGAAAACTGAAAAATAACTGAAAACTGAAAACAAAAAACTATAAACTTAAAGTGTAATCTTTAAACTGTAAACTGTAAACTGAAAACTGTAAACTGTAAACTGTAAACTGTAAACTGAAAACTGAAAACTGACAACTGAAAACTGAAAACTGAAAAAAAACTGAAAACTGAAAACAGAAAACTGTAAACGTAAAGTGTAAACTTTAAACTGTAAACTGAAAACTGTTAACTGTAAACTGAAAACTGAAAACTGACAACAGAAAACAGATAACAGTACCCTTAGTACAAGTTTTGATAGTTTTCGAAAACTATATGTAGTTTCGTTTCCTTCCATACATTTGCTTACAGCGCCCCTAGCGAAAACTTTCATGAACTAAAATCGGCAGTATGAGTTTGATCGAAACATAGTATTCGAAAACCAAAAAAGTTTTCGAGCTGTTTATGGCACTTTGGCAGTACGAGTTCTAACTTTGACAAGTCAGCGGTAGTAAACTAGGACGTTTACGAAAACTTTTGTAGTATTCGCACTCACTAGATAAAATTCGGTGAGAGCTACGCGAACAAGCTAGTATTTGTAAATATTTGTAAATCCTGTCACATTTTATTGCTCTCAGCCTGACATGAGGGCCTTCGGCCGGTTTATTTAAGTCACTATTTCTAAAATTATGGATATGGGTAGGGTTATTATACAAATTTCGAGACACATCTTGTAGACTTTTTTCCAGAGAGAGAAATAATTACTACTCTATGAAATCTATCCATAATTTTAAATTGTGATGGACTCATTTTTCCTTTAAAAAACGATGCCTCCATAAAAAATAATAATAAACGTATGACAAGGCAGTATGGTCATATGACTTTAGCCAACACTATGCGCAAATTAAAAAAAAAACAAAACGTGGTACAAAGCGCCAAACGTAAAGGATACGTTCGTCTCTTTCTTTTGCCGACGTGTAAAAGAGTTAGAAGTATATACCATGAAGTTCGTTCAATCGAGCTAGTCGATGGTTGATATCGTGTAAACTTAATACGAAAAATTTAGCCCGTACTGCCGATTACAACGTAAACTATTCGTTTGAGCGAGCTCACCAAAACTATTGAGTTTTGGAAACTATCAAACTCGTACTAAGGGTACAGAAAACCGAAAACTGAAAACTGAAAACTGAAAACTGTAAAGTGTAAACGGTTAACTGTAAACTGTAATTTGTAATCTGTAAACTGAAAACTGAAAACTGAAAAATAATTGAAAACTGAAAACAGAAAACTATAAACCTAAAGTGTAAACTTTAAACTGTAAACTGTAAACTGAAAACTGTAAACTGTAAACTTTAAACTGAAAACTGAAAACTGTACATTGTAAACCGAAAACTGAAAACTGAAAACAGAAAAGTGTTAACTTTAAACTGTAAACTGTTAACTGAAAACTGTAAACTGTAAACTGAAAACCGAAAACTGAAAACTGAAAACTGAAAAATGAAAACTGACAACAGAAAACAGATAACAGAAAACCGAAAACTGATAACTGAAAACAGAAAACTGTAAACTTAAAGTGTAAACTTTAAACTGTAAACTGAAAACTGATAACTTTAAACTGAAAACTGAAAACTGAAAATTGAAAACTGAAAACTGACAACAGAAAACAGATAACAGAAAACCGAAAACTGAAAACTGAAAACTGAAAACTGTAAAGTGTAAACTGCAAACTGTAATCTGTAAGCTGAAAACTTAAAACTGAAAACTGAAAACTGAAAAATAACTGAAAACTGAAAAATGAAAAAAAAAACTGAAAACTGAAACTAAAAAACTGTTAACTGTAAACTGAAAACTGAAAACTAATTAACTGAAAACCGAAAACAGATAGAAAACTGAAAACTGAAAACTGAAAACTGTAAAGTGTAAACTGTTAAGTGTAAACTGTTAACTGTAAACTGTAATCTGTAAGCTGAAAACTTAAAACTGAAAACTGAAAACTGAAAAATAACTGAAAACTGAAAACTGAAAACTGAAAAAATAACTGAAAACTGAAATTAAAAAACTGTTAACTGTAAACTGAAAACAGAAAACTGTAAACTGTTAACTGAATACTGATTAACTGAAAACCGAAAACAGATAGAAAACTGTAAACTGTTAACTGTAAACTGTAATCTGTAAGCTGAAAACTTAAAACTGAAAACTGAAAAATAACTGAAAACTGAAAACAGAAAACTGTAAACTGAAAACTGAAAATTGATAAACTGAAAACAGATAGAAAACTGAAAACTGAAAACTGTAAACTGTTAACTGAAAACTGAAACTGTACACTGTACACTGTACACTGTGAACTGGAAACTGAAAACTGAAAAATGAAAACTTAAAACTGAAAACTGACAACAGAAAACAGAAAACCGAGAACAAAAAACTGAAAACTGAAAACTGAAAACTGTAAAGTGTAAACTATTCTGTTAACTGAAAACTGAAAACTGAAAACTGAAAACTGAAAACTGAAAACTGAAAACTGAAAACTGTAAAATGTAAACTGTAAACTGAAAACTGAAAACTGAAAACTGTAAAGTGTAAACTATTCTGTTAACTGAAAACTGAAAACTGAAAACTGAAAACTGAAAACTGAAAACTGTAAAATGTAAACTGTAAACTGTAAACTGTACACTGTAAACTGTAAACTGTAAACTGAAAACTGAAAACTGAAAATCGAAAACCGAAAACTGAAAGCTGAAAAAATAACTGAAAACTGAAATTAAAAAACTGTTAACCGTAAACTGAAAACAGAAAACTGTAAACTGTTAACTGAATACTGATTAACTGAAAACCGAAAACAGATAGAAAACTGAATACTGAAAACTATAAAGTGTAAACTGTCAAGTGTAAACTGTTAACTGTAAACTGTAATCTGTAAGCTGAAAACTTAAAACTGAAAACTGAAAACAGAAAACAGTAAACTGAAAACTGAAAACTAAAATAGATAACAGAAAACTGAAAACCGAAAAATAACTGAAAACTGAAAACAGAAAACTTTAAACTGAATACTGAAAATTGATAAACTGAAAACACATAGAAAACTGAAAACTGTAAACTGTAAACTGTTAACTGAAAACTGAAACTGTACACTGTACACTGTACACTGTAAACTGGAAACTGAAAACTGAAAAATGATAACTTAAAACTGAAAACTGACAACAGAAAACAGAAAACCGAGAACAAAAAACTGAAAACTGAAAACTGAAAACTGAAAACTGTAAAGTGTAAACTGTAAACTGTACACTGTAAACTGTAAACTGTAAACTGGAAACTGAAAATTGAAAACAGAAAACTGAAAACTGAAAACTGAAAATCGAAAACCGAAAACTGAAAACTGAATAATAACTGAAAACTGAAAACAGATAACTGTAAACTGTAAATTGTTAACTGGAAACTGAAAACTGAAAACAGAAAACTGAAAACTGAAAACTGAAAATCGAAAACCGAAAACTGAAAACTGAAAAATAACTGAAAACTGAAAACAGATAACTGTAAACTGTTAACTGAAAACTGAAAACTGAAAACAGATAGAAAAATAACTGAAAACTGAAAACAGAAAACTGTAAACTGAAAACTGAAAACTGATAAACTGAAAACAGATAGAAAACTGAAAACTGAAAACTGTTAACTGTTAACTGAAAACTGAAAACTGTACACTGTACACTGTAAACTGTAAACGGGAAACTGAAAACTGAAAACTGAAAACTGACAACAGAAAACAGATAACAGAAAACCGGAAACAAAAAACTGAAAACTGAAAACTGTAAAGTGTAAACTAAACTGTTAACTGAAAACTGTAAACTGTAAACTGAAAACTGAAAACTGTAAAATGTAAACTGTAAACTGTACACTGTACACTGTAAACTGTAAACTGGAAACTAAAAACTGAAAACTGAAAACAGAAAACTGTAAACTGTAAACTGAAAACTGAAAACTGAAAACTGAAAACTGAAAACAAAACAGAAAACTGTAAAGTGTAAACTGTTAACTGAAAACTGAAAACTGTAAAATGTTAACTGTCAACTGTAAACTGTAATCTGTAAGCTGAATACTGAAAACAGAAAACAGTAAACTGAAAACTGAAAACTGAAAACTGAAAACTTAAATAGATAACAGAAAACAGAAAACTGTAAAGTGTAAACTGTTAACTGAAAACTGAAAACTGTAAAATGTTAACTGTCAACTGTAAACTGTAATCTGTAAGCTGAATACTGAAAACAGAAAACAGTAAACTGAAAACTGAAAACTGAAAACTGAAAACTTAAATAGATAACAGAAAACTGACAACTGAAATAGATAACAGAAAACAGAAAACTGAAAACTGTAAACTGAAAACTGAAAACTGAAAACTGAAAACTGAAAACTGAAAACTGAAAACTGTAAAATGTAAAATGTAAACTGTAAACTGTACACTGTAAACTGTAAACTGGAAACTAAAAACTGAAAACTGAAAACAGAAAACTGAAAACTGAAAACTGAAAATCGAAAACTGAAAACTGAAAACTGAAAAATAACTGAAAACTGAAAACATAAAACTGTAAACTGTAAACTGAAAACTGAAAACTGATAAACTGAAAACAGATAGAAAACTGAAAACTGTAAACTGTAAAATGTTAACTGTTAACTGAAAACTGAAAACTACACTGTACACTGTAAACTGTAATCTGGAAACTGAAAACTGAAAAATGAAAATAAAAAACAGAAAACTGACAACAGAAAAATGAAAACCGAAAACTGAAAACTGACAACAGAAAACACATAACAGAAAACCGAAAACTGAAAACTGAAAATTGTAAAGTGTAAACTGTAAACTGAAAACTATAAAGTGTAAACTTGAAGTGTAAACTTTAAACTGTAAACTGTAAACTGAAAACTGAAAACTGAAAACTGAAAACTGAAAACTGAAAACAGAAAACTGAAAACCGAAAACAGATAGAAAACTGAAAACTGAAAAATAACTGAAAACTGAAAACAGAAAACTGTAAACTGAAAACTGAAAACTGATAAACTGAAAACAGATAGAAAACTGAAAACTGAAAACTGTTAACTGTTAACTGAAAACTGAAAACTGTACACTGTACACTGTAAACTGTAAACGGGAAACTGAAAACTGAAAACTGAAAACTGACAACAGAAAACAGATAACAGAAAACCGGAAACAAAAAACTGAAAACTGAAAACTGTAAAGTGTAAACTAAACTGTTAACTGAAAACTGTAAACTGTAAACTGAAAACTGAAAACTGTAAAATGTAAACTGTAAACTGTACACTGTAAACTGTAAACTGGAAACTAAAAACTGAAAACAGAAAACTGTAAACTGTAAACTGAAAACTGAAAACTGAAAACTGAAAACTGAAAACAAAACAGAAAACTGTAAAGTGTAAACTGTTAACTGAAAACTGAAAACTGTAAAATGTTAACTGTCAACTGTAAACTGTAATCTGTAAGCTGAATACTGAAAACAGAAAACAGTAAACTGAAAACTGAAAACTGAAAACTGAAAACTTAAATAGATAACAGAAAACAGAAAACTGTAAAGTGTAAACTGTTAACTGAAAACTGAAAACTGTAAAATGTTAACTGTCAACTGTAAACTTTAATCTGTAAGCTGAATACTGAAAACAGAAAACAGTAAACTGAAAACTGAAAACTGAAAACTGAAAACTTAAATAGATAACAGAAAACAGAAAACTGACAACTGAAATAGATAACAGAAAACAGAAAACTGAAAACTGTAAACTGAAAACTGAAAACTGAAAACTGAAAACTGAAAACTGAAAACTGAAAACTGTAAAATGTAAAATGTAAACTGTAAACTGTACACTGTACACTGTAAACTGTAAACTGGAAACTAAAAACTGAAAACTGAAAACAGAAAACTGAAAACTGAAAACTGAAAATCGAAAACTGAAAACTGAAAACTGAAAAATAACTGAAAACTGAAAACATAAAACTGTAAACTGTAAACTGAAAACTGAAAACTGATAAACTGAAAACAGATAGAAAACTGAAAACTGTAAACTGTAAAATGTTAACTGTTAACTGAAAACTGAAAACTACACTGTACACTGTAAAGTGTAAACTGTAAACTGTTAACTGAAAACTGAAAACTGTAAAGTGTAAACTGTAAACTGAAAACTGTAAAATGTAAACTGTAAACTGAAAACTGAAAACTGTAAACTGTAAACTGTACACTGTAAACTGTAAACTGGAAACTGAAAACTGAAAACAGAAAACTAAAAAATGAAAACCGAAAACTGAAAACTGACAACAGAAAACAGATAACAGAAAACCGAAAACTGAAATATGAAAACTGAAAACTGAAAAAAAAAACTGAAACCTGAAAACTGAAAAATAACTAAAAATAACTGAAAACAGAAAACTGTAAACTTAAAGTGTAAACTTTAAACTGTAAACTTTAAACTGTAAACTGTAAACTGGAAACTGAAAACTGAAAACAGAAAACTGAAAACTGAAAAATGAAAACTGAAAACTGAAAACAGAAAACTGAAAATTGAAAACAGAAAACTAAAAACTGACAACAGAAAATAGATAACAGAAAACTGTAAAGTGTAAACTATAAACTGTAAACTGAAAACTGAAAACTGAAATATGAAAACTGAAACAAAAACTGAAAACTGTTAACTGGAAACTGACAACAGAAAACAGATAACAGAAAACCAAAAACTGAAAACTGAAAAGTGTAAAGTGTAAACTAATAAACTGTAAACTGAAAACTGAAAACTGAAAAATGAAAAAAAAAAAACTAAAACCTGGCAACAGAAAACAGATAACAGAAAACCGAAAACAAAAAACTGAAAACTGAAAACTGATAACTGTAAACTGAAAACTGAAAAATGGAAATAAAAAACAGAAAACTGACAACAGAAAAATGAAAACCGAAAACTGAAAACTGACAACAGAAAACACATAACAGAAAACCGAAAACTGAAAACTGAAAATTGTAAAGTGTAAACTGTAAACTGAAAACTATAAAGTGTAAACTTGAAGTGTAAACTTTAAACTGTAAACTGTAAACTGAAAACTGAAAACTGAAAACTGAAAACTGAAAACTGAAAACTGAAAACTGAAAACTGAAATAGATAACAGAAAACAGAAAACTGAAAACTGAAAACTGAATACTGAAAACTGAAAACTGTAAAGTGTAAA
Organism: Lobophora halterata; assembly: GCA_932526365.1. NCBI lineage: Eukaryota > Metazoa > Arthropoda > Insecta > Lepidoptera > Geometridae > Lobophora > Lobophora halterata. The sequence continues at coordinate 88,892 of OW052018.1, forward strand.
CTGTAAACTGTTAACTGAAAACTGAAAACTGTAAAGTGTAAACTGTAAACTGAAAACTGTAAAATGTAAACTGTAAACTGAAAACTGAAAACTGTAAACTGTAAACTGTAAACTGTACACTGTAAACTGTAAACTGGAAACTGAAAACTGAAAACAGAAAACTAAAAAATGAAAACCGAAAACTGAAAACTGACAACAGAAAACAGATAACAGAAAACCGAAAACTGAAATATGAAAACTGAAAACTGAAAAAAAAAACTGAAACCTGAAAACTGAAAAATAACTAAAAATAACTGAAAACAGAAAACTGTAAACTTAAAGTGTAAACTTTAAACTGTAAACTTTAAACTGTAAACTGTAAACTGGAAACTGAAAACTGAAAACAGAAAACTGAAAACTGAAAAATGAAAACTGAAAACTGAAAACAGAAAACTGAAAATTGAAAACAGAAAACTAAAAACTGACAACAGAAAATAGATAACAGAAAACTGTAAAGTGTAAACTATAAACTGTAAACTGAAAACTGAAAACTGAAATATGAAAACTGAAACAAAAACTGAAAACTGTTAACTGGAAACTGACAACAGAAAACAGATAACAGAAAACCAAAAACTGAAAACTGAAAAGTGTAAAGTGTAAACTAATAAACTGTAAACTGAAAACTGAAAACTGAAAAATGAAAACTGAAAAATGAAAAAAAAAAAACTAAAACCTGGCAACAGAAAACAGATAACAGAAAACCGAAAACAAAAAACTGAAAACTGAAAACTGATAACTGTAAACTGAAAACTGATAAACTGAAAACCGAAAACAGATAGAAAACTGAAAACTATAAACTGAAAACTGATAAACTGAAAACCGAAAACAGATAGAAAACTGAAAACTGAAAACAGATTGAAAACTGAAAACTGAAAACTGTAAACTGAAAACTGAAAACTGAAAAATAACTGAAAACTGAAAACAGAAAACTGAAAACTGAAAAGTGTAAACTGTAAACTGTAAACTGTACTGTTTTCTGTTTTCAGTTTTCTGTTATCTGTAATCTGTTTTCCGTTTTCAGTATTCAGTTAAAAGTTTACAGTTATCTGTTTTCAGTTTTCGGCTATCGGTTATCTGTTATGTGTTATCTGTTATCTGTTTTCAGAGTTCAGTTGTCAGTTTACAGTTTTCAGTTAACAGTCTTCTGTTTTCAGTTTTGAGTTTTAAGTTTTCTGTTTTCTGTTTTCAGTTTACAGTTTTCAATTTTCTGTTAACTGTTATGGGTTTTCTGTTTCCTGTTTTCAGTTTTCAGTTTTTTTTATCTGCTTTCAGTTTTCAGTTTGAAGTTTTCTGTTTTCTGTTTTATGTTTTCAGTTTACAGTTTACAGTTTTATCTTCTCAGTTTTCAGTTGTCAGATTACAGTTTTCAGTTTACAGTTTACAGTTAACAGTTTTCTGTTTTCAGTTTTCAGTTTTTTTTTTTTCATTTTTCAGTTTTCAGTTTTTAGTTTTTAGTTTTCTGTTTTCTGTTTTCTGTTTTCAGTTTACAGTTTTATGTTTTCAGTTTTCAGTTGTCAGTTTACAGTTTTCAGTTTACAGTTTATAGTTAACATCTTTCAGTTTTTTTTCATATTTCAGTTTTCAGTTTTCAGTTATCAGTTTACAGTTTTCAGTTTTCTGTTAACTGTTATCGGTTTTCTGTTTTCAGTTTTTAGTTTTTTAGTTTTCAGTTGTCAGTTTACAGTTAACAGCTTTCAGTTTTTTTTTTCATATTTCAGTTTTCAGTTTATAGTTTTTTGTTTTCAGTTTTCAGTTACTTTTTCTTTTTTCAGTTTTAAGTTTTCAGTTTTCAGTTGTCCGTTTACAGTTTTTAGTTTACAGTTTACAGTTTACAGTTTACAGTTTACAGTTTATAGTATACAGTTTACAGTTAACAGTTTTCTGTTTTCAGTTTTAAGTTTTTTTTTTCTTTTTTGTTTTCAGTTTTTAGTTTTCTGTTTTCTGTTTTCAGTTTACAGTTAACGGTTTTACGTTTTCAGTTTTCAGTTGTCAGTTTACAGTTTTCAGTTTACAGTTTACTGTTAACAGCTTTCAGTTTTTTTTCATATTTCAGTATCCAGTTTTCAGTTATCAGTTTTCAGTTTACAGTTTACAGTTTTCAGTTTTCTGTTAACTGTTATCGGTTTTCTGTTTTCAGTTTTTAGTTTTCAGTTTTCTGTTATTTGTAATGTTTTCTGTTTTCAGTTTTCAGTTATCTGTTATTTGTTATCTGTTATCTGTTTTCAGAATTCAGTTTTCAGTTTTCAGTATTATAAACTGAAATAAACATTCACACACTCACACCCCTGCACTAGGATTCCCTGTGTCGCAGGTGGCATGGACACATACAACACATCACAACACCCAAGACCCGAGAACAAACATTTGTGTTCGTCACAAATATTTGCGCCGGCCGGGGATCGAACCCGGAACACCAAGCTTCGTAGGCAGGGTCACTACCAACTAAGCCACGGTGTCGTATTCAGTTAAAAGTTTAAAGTTTACAGTTTACAGTATACATTTTATAGTTTACAGTTGACAGTTAACAGTTTTATGTTTTCAGTTTTCAGTTTACAGTTTACAGTTTACAATTTACAGTGTACAGTTTTCAGTTTTCAGTTTACAGTTTTCAGTTAACAGTTTTCAGTTTTCAGTTTTCAGTTAACAGTCTTCTGTTTTCAGTTTTCAGTTTTAAGTTTTTTGTTTTCATTTTACAGTTTACAGTTTTATGTTTTCAGTATTCAGTTATTTTTCAGTTTTTAGTTTTCAGCTTACAGATTACAGTTTACAGTTTACACTTTACAGTTTACAGTTTACAGTTTACAGTTTACACTTTTCAGTTACCGTTTTCTGTTTTCTGTTTCCAGTTTACAGTTTACAGTTTACAGTGTACAGTTTTCAGTTTTCAGTTTTCAGTTTTCAGTTTTCAGTTTACAGTTTACAGTTTACAGTTAACAGTTAACAGTTTTCTGTTTTCAGTTTTCAGTTTTCAATTATTTTTTTTCAGTTTTTAGTTTTCTGTTTTCAGTTTATAGTTTACAGTTATCAATTTTCTGTTAACTGTTATCGGTTTTCTGTTTTATGTTTTCAGGTTTCTGTTTTCTGTTTTCTGTTTTCTGTTTTCTGTTTTCCGTTTTCCGTTTTCCGTTTTCCGTTTTCCGTTTTCCGTTTTCCGTTTTCCGTTTTCCGTTTTCCGTTTTCCGTTTTCCGTTTTCTGTTTTCCGTTTTCCGTTTTCCGTTTTCCGTTTTCCGTTTTCTGTTTTCTGTTTTCTGTTTTCTGTTTTCTGTTTTCTGTTTTCTGTTTTCTGTTTTCTGTTTTCTGTTTTCTGTTTTCTGGTTTCTGTTTTCTGTTTTCTGTTTTCTGTTTTCTGTTTTCAGTTTTCAGTTTACAGTTTACAGTTTACAGTGTATAGTTTACAGTTTTCAGTTTACAGTTTTCAGTTATCTGTTATCTGTTATCTGTTTTACATTTTTTGTATACATTTTATAGTTTACAGTTAACAGTTTTCTGTTTTCAGTTTTCATTTTTCAATTTTTTTTCTTTTTTCAGTTTTCAGTTTTTAGTTTTCTGTTTTTTGTTTTCAGTTTACAGTTTTATGTTTTCAGTTTTCAGTTTTCAGTTTTCAGTTATCTGTTATCTGTTATCTGTTTTCAGAGTTCAGTTTTCAGTTTTCAGTATTCAGTTAAAGTTTACAGTTTACAGTTTACAGTATACATTTTATAGTTAACAGTTTACAGTTAACAGTTTTCTGTTTTCAGTTTTCAGTTTTCAATTTTTTTTTTCTTTTTTCAGTTTTCAGTTTTTAGTTTTCTGTTTTTTGTTTTCAGTTAACAGTTGACAGGTTTATGTTTTCAGTTTTCAGTTGTCAGTTTACAGTTAATAGCTTTCAGTTTTTTTCATATTTCAGTTTACAGTTTTCAGTTAACAGTTTACAGTTAAAAGTTTTCTGTTTTCAGTTTTCAGTTTTCAATTTTTTTTTTCTTTTTTCAGTTTTCAGTTTTTAGTTTTCTGTTTTTTGTTTTCAGTTAACAGTTGACAGGTTTATGTTTTCAGTTTTCAGTTGTCAGTTTACAGTTAATAGCTTTCAGTTTTTTTCATATTTCAGTTTACAGTTTTAAGTTTACAGTTTACAGTTAACAAGCTTTCAGTTTTTTTTCATATTTCAGTTTTTAGTTTTCAGTTATCAGTTTACAGTTAACAGTTTACAGTTTTCAGTTTTCAGTTTTCTGTTAACTTTTATCGGTTTTCTGTTTTCAGTTTTTAGTTTTCAGTTTTCTGTTATCTGTAATCTGTGTTCTGTTTTCAGTTTTCAGTTTTCAGTTATCTGTTATCTGTTATCTGTTATCTGTTTTCAGAGTTCAGTTTTCAGTTTTCAGTATTCAGTTAAAAGTTTACAGTTAACAGTTTACAGTTTATAGTTTACAGTTAACAGTTTTCGGTTTTCAGTTTTCAATTTTTTTTTTTCAGTTTTTAGTTTTCCTTTTTCTGTTTTCTGTTTTCAGTTTACAGTTTTCAGAGTTCAGTTTTCAATTTTCAGTATTCAGTTAAAAGATTACAGTTTACAGTTTACAGTTTACAGTTTACAGTTTAAAGCTTACACTTAACAGTTTTAAGTTTTCAGTTTTCAGTTGTCAGTTTTCAGTTTTCAGTTAACAGTCTTCTGTTTTCAGTTTTAAGTTTTTTGTTTTCAGTTTACAGTTTACAGTTTTCTGTTTTCAGTTTTCAGTTATTTTTCAGTTTTCAGTTATCAGCTTACATATTACAGTTTACAGTTTACAGTTTACACTTTACAGTTTACAGTTTATACTTTTCAGTTTTCAGTTTTCAGTTTTCAGTTTTCGGTTTTCTGTTATCTGTTTTCTGTTTTCAGTTTTCAGTTTTCAGTTTCCAGTTTACAGTTTACAGTGTACAGTGTACAGTTTTCAGTTTTCAGTTTACAGTTTACAGTTTACAGTTTACAATTTACAGTTTACAGTTTACAGTTTACAGTTTACAGTTTACAGTTTACAGTTTACAGTTTACAGTTTATAGTTTATAGTATACAGTTTACAGTTAACTGTTTTCTGTTTTCAGTTTTAAGTTTTTTTTTTCTTTTTTCAGTTTTCAGTTTTTAGTTTTCTGTTTTCTGTTTTCTGTTTTCTGTTTTCAGTTTACAGTTAACAGTTTTATGTTTACAGTTTTCAGTTGTCAGTTTACAGTTTTCAGTTTACAGTTTACAGTTAACAGCTTTCAGTTTTTTTTCATATTTAAGTATCCTGTTTTCAGTTTATAGTTTTCTGTTTTCAGTTTTCTGTTTTCAGTTTTCAATATTTTTTTTCATTTTTCAGTTTTTAGTTATTAGTTTTCTGTTTTTTGTTTTCAGTTTACAGTTTACAGTTTTATGTTTTCAGTTTTCAGTTGTCAGTTTACAGTTAACAGCTATCAGTTTTTTTTCATATTTCAGTTTTCAGTTATCAGTTTACAGTTAAGAGTTTTCAGTTTTCTGTTAACTTTTATCGGTTTTCTGTTTTCAGGTTCTGTTTTCAGTTTTCTGTTATCTGTTATCTGTTTTCCGTTTTCAGTATTCAGTAAAAAGTTTACAGTTTTCTGTTTTCAGTTTTCAGTTATCTGTTATCTGTTATCTGTTTTCAGAGTTCAGTTGTCAGTTTTCAGTTTTCAGTTAACAGTCTTCTGTTTTCAGTTTTCAGTTTTAAGTTTTTTGTTTTCAGTTTACCGTTTACAGTTTTCTGTTTTCAGTTTTCAGTTATTTTTCGGTTTACAGTTTACAGTTTTATGTTTTCAGTTTTCAGTTTACAGTTTTCAGTTTACAGTTTTCAGTTAACAGCTTTCAGTTTTTTTTCATATTTCAGTTTTCAGTTGTCAGGTTTCAGTTTTCAGTTAACAGTCTTCTGTTTTCAGTTTTTTGTTTTCAGTTTACATTTTACATGTATGTATGTTTGTGTGTGTGTATGTATGTATGTGTGTGTGTGTAGGGATGACGTCACGGACGTCAACTAGTGCACTACACCTCCGTACTACTTACCGTTTAAAAAATAAACAAAAGCGCTTTTTGTGTACAAGTTTTAAAACGAACAGTGTATTAGTGTTTTGTGAACGGATTTATATAATTGGTGCAGCTATAAAGTGCTTAAATTGACCATATCAGTATTCTACGATAAACATTGAGACTTATTTAGAATCTACCCTGAAATTCTAACCGTGAGACATTATTGTGGAGATTTACTTTTTATCTCTCAATTTTAATCTACTTCAGTGCATAAAACTGGTACTCGAACCTAGCTCTGAGTGAGTACTGATCGACGATAGTGACAATCGATTGCAGAGATTAATAAGGCAATTAAAATTATAACAACATTGGCAGCTAGTGTCCTCTAGTGGCGGCTACCGTAAACGTTGCCCGATTGCCTGAACTGCTTTACCGACATAGTTTTTACGCGCGGAACTTTTGAATTGAACATTTATCATGCCGAAATGTGGAGCGTGTCCTAGTGATGTCCCTGCAACTGGCCCAGATAGCGCACAATGCTGCAAATGTCTTGCGATATACCATCGAAAGTGTCTGATGATGCCTTCATGTGTAAAGCTATCCAAGAACTGGACATGCCCTGGCTGCAAACGACTCACACCTAAGGGAGACAGCTCTTTGACACCTGTAAAGTGCCTTTCTGAAGTGAACGAACCTTCAATTCCATCTCCAATCCCTGGGCCACTTTCATCCAGTACAGAGTCTTCCCTTAATAATTTGGATCTACGAGTATTCAGAGAGGAGATGAGTAAACTACAGGATGTCTTGTCTGGGCAGTTCAGTAACCTACGCCAAGACGTGCGCCAGGAGATAAAAGTTCTTATTTCCGAAATTAGTGAGTTGAAATCTGCATTAGAATCCGGCAGCGAGCGAATGGACCGTTTCGAAGAAAGACTTAATAAGGTGGAGGAGAGTGCGACACCTATCCCTGACGCTCAGTTTAACATACCTACTCACACAATTGAAGACCTGAGACAGCAACTGAATGATCGGGAGCAAGAACTCCGTCTTAACGACGTAGATATCGCGGGGATTCCCGAAAGCTCTGAGGATGCGACCCATATCGTCAAAATTATCGCTGTAAAACTCGGTGTCGATCTGCACGACACGGACATCGTACATGTCGAACGTGTGGGCCTGAGGAAGTACAGCGACCGGCCCGCGAACGACAGTGCAACCACGGTCCGTCCCCGTAACATTGTGGTGCGACTGGCGCGCCGCGGACTACGGGATCAGCTGTTACAGCAGGCGCGCGTGCGGCGCAATATCACCACTGCGGATCTAGAACTGGCCGGTGCTCCTAAACGGATCTACGTGAGCGAACGTCTATCTCGCTCCAACCGTGCACTCTTCGCTCGCACACGCGACGCGGCTCGCCAAGCTAACTTCCGTTTTGTATGGTCGAAACAAGGCCGAATTTTTGTTAGAAAATTGGAAGGTATCACTAGGGTTTTTGGTCAGTAAGCAGTTCGATAGTTACCTTTCGTTAGTTTTGTTGCTAATATAATTAAAATTGTTTGAGATTATTAGTTCTTGTTGCAAAAAATATTTTATTGTAGTAATTTATAGAAGCATGAATTTTTTTACATATTTTACATTATTTACAAATAGCACATATTATCATGCCACAACGCATATCCGTTTTTTTACAGTTAATAATACTGATGTTTTAAATTTGTATGATGTTAGTTTGGTAAACTTACAGTTTATCTACATATCTATCTGCCTGTTGCCTTTCTTACCTGTGAGCAACGTAAATACTTTGAGAGCCTTATTGCCCAATTATTACCTAAATTATGTATGTGACTTATATAATATGTCTAAATTACTTTTACAATTAAATTTCAACTATATAATATGTGTGACATTTATAAACTATATCGTGGGAAAGCCACATGATAATGTCGTGAGTCTCGATGAACAATTTGAGGAACAAACTTCCACTGTTGTACTGATTAGTTTAAATGAATATTATATGTACTTTTTTTACATAAACAAGACACGTTCACTTTTTTACTCATGTTTGTTTATTAAAACATTACATGTTGAACCGTTGCATTATTTTTATTTAAAATATTATACGCGCACAGTCAATCATATTATTATTGTAATCTCGCATTATACCCCTTTTTATTATAGTTTAGTTTTTATTTTATATATTTTTTTAATTGCCATATGTAAAAATGGTTGAAAAGAACCTGAAAATTGGTTTGTATAATGCGGGATCACTTGGCACGAAACATGATGATATCATAACGTCTTTCACCCGGCATTCCATGGATCTCATTGCAGTTAACGAAACGTGGCTCAAACCTGGCGAGGTAGGTTGCGCGCCAACTGTACCTAATTTTAGGCTCCGTCACGTCCCGCGTCCGGTCGCGGTTAGGTCTAGAGGCGGCGGGGTAGGGTTCTACGTAAGAAGCGGGTTCGCGGCGCGTACTTGGTCACATCCGGTTGACCCCTTGCACAGTTCCGTAGAACAGATGTGGTTAACTACGAATGTCAAAGGGAAAAAACTTCTCGTTGGCACAGCATATAGACCGCCATGGCTCGATGTAGATACTTTCTTTGATGCGTTATCTGATTCAATTAACGCATCGCCTAGTAACGACAGCATCATCCTATTAGGTGATTTTAATATAAATGTATTGGCGGGCGATGATGTGAAAATGGCTAAATTTAGGACGTTTTTAAAGTGCTTTGGGTTATCTCAACTCGTCACGATACCTACCCATCATACAGATTCATCTCACACGCTGATAGATGTCGTCTGCTCTAATTTAACATCAAAAAAAATTGATGTAGACCCGGTAGGATCGCTTCACGGTCATTATCTTGTTGTCTGCGAGTTCAAAATAAAACGCGAAAGGGTACCGCTTACAATAATAGCTTACAGACCGATTAAATATATTACCTTAGATCTTTTTGAAAACGATAATAACTCTGTTCGCTGGGACCTTATAGCGGCACTTAGTGATGTTAATCTTATGGTTAATGCTTTTAGCTGTAGTATCCTTACCTTATTACACGCTTATACACGCTCCCAAAAAACTGTCCACTATTAAAACACACAGTTTTCCATGGATAACATTCACAATAAGGGAAATGATGAGCTTACGAGATAAAGCCCTACTAAGCTACCATAAAACCAAGTCAGAGAGCAAAAAAAAATACTACAAGAGCCTTAAATCTGCCGTCACCCAAGCCTTATATCATGAAAAGAGGGCTTTCTTCACGCAAAATATTAATAATAAAATTCATGACCCGAAATCGCTATGGAAAAATTTAAAATCAAATGTTTTGCCGCCAAAACAAAATGATTTGCCCCCTCATTTCAATGATGCGAACATGATAAGTAATCATTTTTTATCTATTCCTGGCGCACTATCCATTAATTTGTCACTGCTCTCTTACTATGAGCATCACAGGTACTGTGACCATTTATTTTATCTGGAAACTGTAAGTTGTGACAAGGTTTTGAGAATAATTACGGCACTGAAGTCAAATGCGGAAGGAGTAGATTTAATTAATCTTGATATGCTAAGAATGACGTTGCCTCAAACTCTTGACACCATAACTGCTATTGTAAATACCTCAATCTCCACATCAACATTCCCCGAGGCTTGGAAGACGGCTATTGTTTGCCCATTACCTAAAATACCTGATCCAATAGAAATTAAACACCTACGTCCTATAAGCATTTTACCCTGCATATCTAAAATTCTTGAAAAAGTAGTCTGTAGTCAAATGACTGACTATCTTGAAAAAAATAACATATTACCTGAAGTACAATCTGGTTTTAGAAAAGGACGTAGCACAGCTACGGCGTTGTTGGACGTTACAGATAACATCCTTAACGCACAGGATAAGGGTATGGTCACACTGTTGGTGCTACTAGATTTTTCGCGCGCTTTTGATGCTTTAAATGGGTAGTATTTCTTCTCTCGAAGCTTAGCTACTACGGTTTTGATGTTAGTGTTGTCAATTGGTTCAACAGTTATCTCAGCGGTCGTCGTCAACGTGTAAAACTCACTAAATGTGATGGCACTGTTGTTTTTTCTGATGATAGTCCGGTGAGCAGAGGTGTACCCCAAGGTTCTATTTTGGGTCCTATCTTGTTTATTTTGTACTCTGCAGACATAACGCGATGCATAAGCCACTGTAAGTATCATATATACGCGGATGATGTACAAATATACATATCCTTTAAGCCTGAGTTCTCGGATTTAGCTGTTCGTAATTTGAATGAAGACCTGTTGAGAATCTCCGATTGTTCTGCTGTAAACAGTCTTGTTCTTATTGCACAAAAAACTAAATTTATGATTTTCGGCACTAAACACCAACTTACAAAGCTTAACTTACCTATCAGTGTCTGTCTAAATGGTGAAGTTATTGAGCGTGTATATGAGGCTCGCAACTTAGGTTTAGTTATGGATGGTCATACTTGAGGTATGAGCAACATGTAATTAAAGCGGTAAAAACGTGTTTTTACAAACTGAAGATTCTTTATAACGTTAGACAATACATTAGCGAGGAACTACGTATACAACTAGTTGAATCCCTTGTTCTTTCAAATCTGAACTACCTTGACACAGTAATTGGACCTCGTCTACTTGGCAAGACCCATCGTTTGATACAAAGAGTACAAAACGCTTGTGCTCGCTTTTATTTTAAAATTGCACCATGGAGCCATGTTACCCCATTCCTCAACAGTCATTCCATTTTGAGAATGAAATCACGCCAAAAATTACACCTGGCATGCCTTCTGTTCGGTGTTATCAAACATGAAGCACCGGCATATCTTTACAATAAATTATCTTGGATTACCACCTCTAGAACCTTACGTAAATGCTCACAGCAGTTATCTACGCAGCATCATCGAACAGCAGCTGCCTTTAGAGGCAGCTTTCGCTATGCTGCTTCCAGATGTTGGAATAACATTCCGCCGCCAATACGTGACCTAAACAGTATACATGGCTTTAGGCGCAAACTTAAAATGTTCCTAAATTGTCGCCAGAAGGAAAATGAACACCTCAGAAACGAGGTGTCATTTATTTAGCCAACTTAAAATCTGTTTTTTATTTTTTATTAATATTAAAGGTGGTAAACTGGCGTGCCCCAGTCAAATCCAACGACACTTCATTTATTAAAATCTGTTTAGCCGTTTAGCCTGCAGGGCAGTGTAAGAGTTCAGACAGACATACTTAAGTAGGCATGTTCCTACTAATGTATTTTTATCTGACTCTTACTTATATAATCATTCTTACTCACTCGATAAACATAACCCTCTTTTTGTGCAGTCGGGTAAAACGTTTTCAGTCGTCATAGCTGATTTCTTGACATTTTATGTAGCTATTACCTTTTGCGTTACTTATACCATACAGAGTAATAGGATACTGCAATGAATCCAATGATGCACCAAAGGAACAGATTCACGTAAATACATACGTACGTACATACATATACATAGATAAAGACTCACATACATATATGCATATAAAACACGTACAGAAAAGGGCGGTGTGGCAGTGCTTGTCTCTCTGAAATAGATACCGTCAGTAAAAGGTTACCTACTATTTATTATTTCTATGCATACCTACTCAACAATAACAATAGGCAGGTGTTGATAACAGCGCAGCAGCGCAGGCAGTTCGTGTAAACCAGTGACTAGTCCGCTGGCTAACTACATTAATGTTTAGTACCTATATACATATATTGCAGTGTATGTTAATATTATTTTAATAATTTTGCTACCGTCTTAACACTTACCATATTTAATATTTGCTTTATCAGTAAAACGTTGTATTTTTGTTTATTTTCTTTTAATCTGGTTGATACCCGTGACTCATCTAGGTTCCAGCGGAAGACCAGCGCTGGGTTGCTTACGCGGCCTAGCAGACGCTGAGCTGGAGCCCTTTTGTGTCGGGTGCACTGTTCATTGAGGCGCACACATTGCAAATGATACATAAACATTAATTTTACCTTACTTGGATAAGTTAGAAACATAATATTATACTAACTACCTGCCTATTTGCTGTCTGTCGTAAATGTAAACTATCTCTGTTTTTATTCTGTCCGCAGCATGCAGTGTACTTGTACTACAAATAAACAATTTTTCATTTCATTTCATTTTCATTTCATTATGTATGTATGTATGTATGTATGTACGTATGTATGTGTGTGTATGTATGTATGTATTTTTTTATTCATGGATAAAAATAGACTCAATATAGGTTTTTATGATTGAATAAAACATATCATTTTGTATTTAAATTGTTTATATTTCAGTATTTTATGAAAGTCATAGAATATAATTATCGATCGACCTGTACAATTTACAAATCTTTGGGAAAATGGTAATGTTGTTCTGAGTTGAGCGGCATATGATTGGCGGTATTATCGTGGACCGTGGGTAGTCCGGTGGCGCGAGAGAGGCAGCCGAGCGCCACTTTGCTGGTGGGCTCGATCTTGTCTGATCCGATGCGCTAGAGGTTTGTGGAGGTGGCTACCTCCCTGAACTATCTCTAGGCCACTCAGTCACAACGTTGGATAGTGTTATGTTCCTTCAATGCTTACAAGTTCTTACGATAATATTTGAAAATTTGTTGAGCTTGTTATCATTAAAATAGTTTTAACTATTTAAATATTAATATTTACAATCCATCAGATGGATAAATTACTTTGCCTAAAAACATCATAACAGGAAACTGAGATACCTACTTATTCAACTTTGGTTCAGTGATCGAGATTTAAATCAGTTTATTAATTGAATAGTTACCATTGCGCTCGCCCACTACCCACCGGCTGGTCGCCCATTACACTGGCCGCCCACTGGCCGTCACCCACGGCCGGCAGCTCGCGACTCCATTCGTGCAACATGCCATTTGTATTTTGTATTTATTTGTACTTGTTTTTATTTATTGCTTTAATTAAAACGGATTAACCAATTATATTAATTAAAGAATGCTTTTTATAAAGTAATAGATTTCATTAAAATTATACACATATTTTAGATAAACGTCATTAAAAAGGTAAAAAAATAAATTTAAAATTTAAATTTCACAATGTTCATGGAATTCATAGAGAATGTCAATAATTAAGGTCAATTTAAAGTAGTAAAAAAATACAACAACAATCATACATCTCGTTCACAATACCCAATACTAATACCTAAGACATAATAACAAAATACTTGACTATTCATCCGCAAATAAATCACATTCAGGGCTGTCCTTCAGGAGAGCGTTGAGCGCCGTGAGGACGCGTGGGATGGGTGACCAGGCTCGGGCCACCGTGCGGGAAAACAGCACGGCAATAAAGTTGTGCCTCCGATACCGGCTGTAGTTATTCGGGACAAAAAATCGACACAGCTCATCAGTCAAGTCCGAGGCATCAATCTTGCCATGGAAAATCTTGCAAACGGTGGTGATTTGACCATATGCACGCCGAACCTCGAGAGAGTTGTACCCAAGACTACCCAATAGAAACCCCGTGGGGTAGAGGAATAGCGACGCTTGTATAGGAATCGTAGAAATGCTTTATGGACCTTCTCAAGCATAAGCGTATAAGTGGCCTCATGCGGATTCCATACACACTTTCCAACTTGGTTCTAACGAGTGCACTGAAAATTAGGCGAACTACATGCTCATTTTTGCAGTCTCGTCAACATCAACCGCTGTGTCAAGCCGGTGGGGCGATGGGCGGTGGGCGGTGGGCGGCCGATATCCAGAGCGCTCCGCGATCAGAGACCAAACATATTAATATCAGTAGAAAGTTATAATAGTATTTTAACACGCCCCTGTGAGAAGTTTGTCTTAAATTCTTCAATTATATTTCAATGTAGGTATTTAATTCAAGTTATGGTTAAGAACTGCTAATAGTATCCGCAACGTTCATATAAGAAAGGTTACTCAAATTCGTAACGCTCTTCATCACCAAAATCATCCATTTAATTAGAAATTTGACGTAGAACAACACTTCTGTCACTTCGTTCGTCTGTAAGTATACCGTCGTAGGTATGCTCGTCACAGCCTCAAAATATCGTTATGTAAAATGTACACGTGCACCGCACCGCTCGGAACATCTCATCGCACCGCGCGCAAGGCACGCGCCGCCTGCGCCGCACGCGGCCCCCACAGCGCCATCGCGCAGCTCAGCAGCGCCGACCACGCGAGGCCGCGCGCGCCGCCGCACCCGCTGCGGCTCAGCGTCGCCGCCATCTTGTCACCTGGAGGCGGGACGATACGGTCACAAGCGGGCGATGGGAGCGGTGGGAGCGGGAGGTGCGGGTGTGGTGCGGGGTCGTCGGCGATACGCACTGCCCTCCGAGACGTAGACGTAGATGTGCGCGGGCTCGGTGTTGGGCGCGCGGCAGGAGTAGTTGCCGGAGTGCGCGGGCGCGGCGCCGCGGATGGCGAGCGCGCTCTGCGTCTTGGGGCCCGGCTGCGTGACCACGCTCACGCCGCGCGCCGCGTCGTAGTTGATCATGCGCGCGTTGTGGTACCAGAACACGTACTGTGGCGGCACCGGACTCTGCAACACACATGCACGCACAATAGTAGCGGGGTCGGGCGCGGTAGCGGGCGGCGGGCGGGGGAAGGGCGCGCACCTTCTCGATGATGCACACGAGGTTGATGGAGGAGCCGGCGTCGACGTGGTGCTCGTCGGCGCCGAGGATGAAGGCCTCCGGCACGGCGATGTGCAGCGCCACCAGCCGCGACAGCGTGCCGCCGCCCGTCGACACCTGCCGAGGGCGCGGTGCGGCTGATGATACGTCTCATGCGGAGGGTCCGGTCGGGTGGCGCGGGCGTACCTGACACTCGTAGGTGCCGTTGTCGCGCCTCTGCACGTATTTGATCTGCAGGATCCAGTCGTCGGTGCCGTCGGCGTGCAGCACCTGGAAGCGCTCGTCGTTGGTGTAGAGCAGCAGGCCGGCGCTGATGATGTGCCAGTCGCGGCGGCGCACCCAGGACACGCCGCGCTCGCCCAGGTGGCGCACGGGGCAGTGCAGGAAGGCCACGGCGCCCAGCTGCGCCACCACCTCGCCGCGCGTGCCGTTCAGTTCGGGCTCGCGGTGCAGCGCCGCCAGCCCGCCGTGCCACAGCGAGCGCCAGCCGCCCTCGTCCAGCTCCAGCGGCGGCTCGGTGCCCGCGCCCCCCGCGCCACCCGCGCCGCCCGCGCCGCCCGCCGCCGCCAGCAGCGCCAGCAGCGTCGCCACTGCCGCCGCCATGCCCGCGCCACCCCTCCCTCTACATATCTACATCACCACGTCTGAAACAGCCACACTGCAGCGGAACTTGAACACGACAAAAGCCCGCTTCTAAGTTTTAATATGGTGTAATACCGAAATAAAAGATTTGAATTGAATTGAATTTAAATTATATTAATTATATTTTGTATTTTTTTTTTGTGAATTATATTTATTGCTTTGTTGTTTATATGAACCGATAAGAAAATATCATTTCAGGGTTCTACTTTTAGATTAGTCCTATAGAAATTTTATCAAAATCGGTTTAGTAGTTTAGTTTTTAAATCAAAATAACTGAAAAAAAGAATATCACCCTGTAGTTTTATCATACCGATCAAGAGGCTTCATCATAAGATTTTTTTTTTCAAATTTTTGCACGAAACACGGTAGGTTAGATTTTAGGTAACAGGGTATGTACATTGTACATATATACATTCGTGGTCAACTAATTATGGACACTCTCTAGTTAAACCATATTGTGAATTATTTTTTTATTTTCCAACGAGTCTAAGCAATATTCCACATCTCTTACATGTAAGTATAATTAGTCATTTATGTGCCCGATTATGCAAACAATAACAACTTCTTAAACATTAAACCTCTTTACAGTATAGCTGATAGATTATCACAGTGCTATTTCTTCTAAGAATGCTGGGTGGCCATTTAATTAGGGACACTGAGATATTTTCAAAATCTAAACCTCAATATTTTTTTATTTCTTCTCCTATTGTTTCGTAGTAGTTTTGGCGGCAATCTAGATTTTTAATTTTAAGATTTGAGACATATCTTGAAGAAAAATGGGCAATGGGCGATGCAACGCAACGAAAAATTATCATGAAGTTTGTCAAACGTGGTTGGTCATACCGAAGGATAGCAGAATATTTAAATTGTTCAAAAACTATGATATGCAATGCAGTGCAACATTTCAGGCACAACAACACAGCTTTAAATGTGCTCAGAAAAAAAAAGTAGAGAAAAACAACTCCGCAAGAACATAGAATGCCAGTCGGATGCTCTATTGACGGAGTTAGAGTCAATAATCTGAGCTATGCTGATGACATGTTACTGCTGGCGCCATCTATCGGGGCTCTTAGAAAACTTCTTGCATATTGTGAAGGTTATGCTGCAAGTCATGGCTTACAGTATAATGTAAAAAAAAGTGAATTTATGGTGTTCTGGCCAGGCAGCAAAAGCCCAGATTCTGTGCCTCCTATTATTTTGAATGGAAATGCAATAAACAGAGTTCATAAATTTCGTTACCTGGGACACATAGTGACTGATAACGTAAGAGATGAAGAGGATATAGAAAGGGAGCGAAGAGCGTTGACGGTGAGAGCTAATATGCTGGTCCGCAGGTTCGCTCGTTGTTCAGAGGAGGTCAAAATAACTCTGTTCAAATCATTTTGTCAGACATTCTACACGAGCAGCCTGTGGTTCACATATACTCAGAAATCCGTCAACACTCTTCGCGTCCAATACAACAATGCATTCAGGATGTTGTTGGGGCTGCCGCGGTTCTGCAGCGCGTCCGGCATGTTTGCTGCGCCTCAGCACAGACGGGTTCTCCGCCTGCATGAGGAAAAAGGCAGCCTCACTGCTGACCAGAGTCCGCGGGAGCACCAACAACATCCTGCGCATGATAGCGGACAAGTTTGATGGTCTGCTATACAGACACTGCATTGCTGTACTTATTAAGTAACTCCACCATAATAATGTAAACTAACATAGATTTAAGATTTAATCATTAAGTATATTAACTCAATTATGGATCTGTACTTGTACTGTGTTATCTGAAAATAAAAATTATTCTATTCTATTCTATTCTATAGAATGATAACCACGTTAGCTAAAAAGATCCGTTTATAGGCTCAGTTTTAATTAAACACGAAGTGTTTGGCGCAGACGAAAGAGCCGGTGCATTAGCGAGGACCATAAGACGACGTCTGGTAGAAGCAGGGTTGTTCGGAATAGTGGCTCGCAAAGTACCGTTGTTGAAGAAAGAACATAGAAATGCACGTTTGGCGTTTGCACGTAAATATGGACATTGGACCTACGCCTAATGGCAACATGTATTATTCTCTGACGAGACCAAGGTTAATTTGATTTCTTCAGATGGAAGGCAATACGTACGGCGTCCTGTAAAAGGAAATAAATCCAAGATTCACAAAAAATCAGGTGAAACATGGCGGTGGAAACACTAAAATGTGGGGTTCATTTTCTGGACGTGTAGTGGGACCTGTGAGGAAAGTTCAGGGTATTTTAGACAAACATCAATACAAGGAAATATAAGAGGAAACTATGCTTAATTGATATGAAATTATTGAGGAACATCTGCCTATTATAAGGACGTTTCAGCATGATAACGACCCGAAACATACCACCCGTTCAGTCAAGTTGTTTCTTAACAGTCAGTTGTAATCAGGGCTAGATTGGCCAGCAAATAGCCGGACCCCAATCGAGCACCTTTGGAATGAAATAAAAAAAAAGTTGCCATTTATTGTACAACAACTTAAATGAAATTAATGAAGCTTTCGACAGAAATGTTTGTCCATGCCTCACAGGCATGGGCAAACATTCCTGTCGAAAAATGACAGAAACTGATAATGTCTCTGCCACATCCACAGATCTCGGATACTTTCGGCTGTCGCCCCCAAAAGATCGGTTAATGAAAGAGATGCAAGTATAGCTTTTTATGATTAAGAGCAGTATAGAACTAAGTCACGTCACTCAAAACCTTTTGATACCCAGGAGAACTCGTCAGTTATTGTTTGTAAATTATTTTATCTTTTTACAATTATCTACAAAATTAAACCATTTTATTTATTTTAAAGAGCATGGTTAGTTGCTCAATCAATACGTGTGGCACAACGCAAAGAAATAACCCAGATAATCATTCATTTCACAGGTGAGTAAAGAAAATATTTGGTTTATTTTCGTAGAAAAAATTTTAGACAATTTTCTTCTACAATTAGTTATAAAATCGTTGTGCCTTGTGGAGTTTTGATTGCTCTTGCCGTGTGTACAAATGGTTCTTACATATATGGAGAAATAATAGATTTTTCATGTAAAAACAAATATTGCTTCGTTACGCTAGGGCTTGATAAAATGATGACGTCATGAAATATCGATAGTACCTAATGAGTAGGTAGTTATGCAAAGTGGTACAAAACTCTTTTCTTTTCTATCGTTAGGGTATTTTTACCTAGTTAAAATAAATTTACCACTTGTGTCATTTTTATTTTGTTTCTTAATATACGAGTATTATTATAACTAATCGTTTTTACTTATTTAATTTCAGCTTACCAAAGGATCCGCAAAACAGAAAAAAATGGTTACAAATTCTTCAGAAACAGAGCGATCATCAAAACAATATAAAAGTTTGCAGCAATCATTTTAAAAACGATTGTTTTTTTATTCAGAATACATTAACGTGTTTTGAAGAAAGGTTCGCTGCCTACGTTACATGTTCCAGTAAGTACCATGTTGAACAATGTTTCAATTCAGGCGTAAAGAATGTATTTTGTGACCTTATGCCGACTTGTACAAAGTTGTCAAAAGCTCTTAAGCAATCTCGCTTGGCAGTTTTTAACGGTTCAGATTCAGACCGATCAAGATCTGTCAAGCGAGTGAAGTAATTGTTTAGAAATTTGGAAGTTTGGTGCAAGTAGGCATTAGTCAAGTAATAATTAGATAGGGACTTAAATCATAAATCAACCTCTTTTACAGATTCAACTCAAGAAAAAGCGAGATCCAACTTCATATTGCAATTGGATCCCTATTTTATAGTACCTACCTTACCTACCTGAAACTAATAGGCTACATATATTATGACAGACAGGTATACTTACGTATCGGGCCTACATATAATGACAAAACTCAGAATTAATATTCCTAAATAAAGTATTTTTTAGTCATTGAATAAAACATTTGCATGGGCTTCATTATTGTTAATTATAATCAACCAACTTTAAAAAAAGAACAGATATATATATTATATATACACAATCGACTTTCTAGCTATTACAATCTTATTTCGAAGACTATCGCCTATTTGGATTGGTGAGTAAGTTGTAGGTAAATATTGGTAAGTACTGCTACTATGTATTATGAATGTAAGTTTGTGAGGATGGATAAGTTTTTGTTCCTAAATAACGCCAAAACTTGGCTCTTTAGTCTTTAGTAGGTATCGAATAAATAATAACCAAACCCATCTCATTCCTTTGGTTAAAATCTTCATATGTACAAGTGGTGACGTAATCAGTGAATAATCTTTCAGCTGCGGGTGGGGGACTTCAGGACTAATCAGAAAATGAAAATATGTTCCCAGTAAAAATTCTAAGTCCGTGGGATTCCTACTGGGAACATATTTTCATTTTCTGATGACCCCCACACGCAGCTGAAGGATTATCCACTCATTATACCCTCTATTAACAACATGATTGTGTAGTAGGCACAATTTTTTTCTCTATTAAGACTTGTGACGCAAAATGGGTAGGTACCACAGTTATCGATGTCGATAAAACATCTTATTGAAAGTCCATCACTATTTTTGAGCAACACATAGACAATCACTCGCACATGCTTATTATCATTTCTTGTATCGCATTTGAAATGTCATTACCCCTCTTTACATTCTAACTTTATGGCCACATCGGTGTCAAGTGTTAATTATTAACAAAGGTTTTGCTTCTGGGTACTGATTTAATCCGTAATAAAATGGGGTTATTATAGAAATTAAAATACTGCAGATTATTCGTTTTGTTTAACTCTATTTTTCATTTTACTTTACTGTCCTTAATTAAATGTCCAGCTACAGAATTATACCTTAAATTGAATACATGGTTAACCTTTGATATTAAACACTTTTTTCTATTTATTTAATATTTTATTTACAGCTATTTATAGCATAATTATCGGACCAAATTATGCAAATAATATATACTGAAAAATCAATAAGGTTTTTTAGATAAATGTTCATAATTCATTTATTCCATAACAAGCATAATAAATAAATCACATATTCAAATAAGTTAATTAGATTAGATTAACGTGGCTTGCTTGTACAAAAAAATTAGGGTCACAACACCTACACTAAGTGGTTAGACTTGTGTTGTAGATGTTGCGTGCCTTCCAGGAACGTTACATTACATTCATAACCGGTTATTGTTTTTCACTATCTTGAATGTCCCTAATTAGTTGACCACGACTGTATGACAATGAATGTATAATTATTTCGCAGTCGGGTTTTCAGTTTATTAAACTTTAAACTTGTTTGATAGATACTCTCTTCATTTTCAAACGGGTACGTTTAATATACCTACTTATATTCTTTATTTTATTTAATTATCAAAATAATTTTAAGATACTCACATTTATAACTTGATCAGATTTTTGTGTTTAGGTTGTTTAATAGACTATGAAATGACCTTTCCTATTACGCATAATTTCACTTTCGCTCAATTGATCACTGTTGAGTATTGTATTGTATTGATACACGAGGTGAGATATTCCTCCGTGAGCACAGTTCGAGCGGCGGCGAATGCGCGTCGCGCGGACTGCTCGCGGCGGAGACGGCGTGCGGACTGGCGCGGCGGGGCGGGTGGGGAGCGCGCGGCGGGCACTCCTCCGCCCCGCGCCGCCCGCCGCCACCGCGCGCGACACACGCTCGCCTGACTCGCCTCACAGCTTACATGAGTGGGCACACGCCGAGGAACACGCACAGTTTGCGGCGCACACCATCAATGTTGTACTTAAGTTACTAAATAAGTGCACATGCCACGCGGGGGTATCTGCCTCATTGCATTTCTTGCAGGAGCGCGTTTCGCTTAGCCTTAAGTTGAACATGTGCTTATTCAAGCAACAGTGCCTGTTAAGGCTCTTACAATTATGCGCAAGTTCTTCCTATTTAGAGCCATTACCTGATTAGTGCTTGACTTTTCGTAAGCTTTGATTAAGGCCTTAGAGTGGTTCATGCCCGGTGCATTCATCCAAAGCTTAATTAAAGCTTAAAAATAATACTTGTAAATTATCAAAAACAAAAAAAAATTGAGACAAGACAATAATTTTATAATTTTAATTGGTATTTTCGGGATCATTTTGCAAGATAAAAGTGTTCAAACTGTGAGCCCACTTGAAGAACTTGTGACGCCGAGTGTGAGGAGTGGACGCGGGGCGCGGGCCGGGCAGCGAGCGGTGTGACGTCACGCGCCGCTCGCAGCCCCCCGTCGCGTCCCGTGCCGGACGCGCCCCGTCGCGTCACACTCATTCTACACTAGCCGACGCCCACAACTTCGTTTTGGTTGCGAATTACCAATTTCCTTTACTTACTAGATTTTTTCACGCTTTGTTACGGCAAGCGTAGCGTGGTGCTACCACTAGGTGGTGCTACGGCGTGCGTAGCATGGAGCTACGGTGCTACGGCGCGCGTAGCGTGGTGCTAAGGTGCGTGTAGCGTAGTGCTACGGCGTGCGTAACGCTCTGCTACGGTGCTACGGCGCGGGTAGTTGGTGCTATGGTGCTACGGCGCACGTAGCGCAGTGCTACGTCGCGCGTAGCGCAGTGCTACGGTGCGCCGTAGCGTGGTGCTACGTCGCGCGTAGTGTAGTTCTACGGTGCGCCGGAGCGTGGTGCTACGGCGTGCGTAACGCAGTGCTACGGCGCGCGTAACGCAGTGCTACGGCGTGCGTAACGCAGTGCTACGGCGCGTTGCTAAGGCGCGCGTAGCGTGGTGCTACGATGCGTGTAGCGTGGTGCTACGATGCGTGTAGCGTGGTGCTACGATGCGTGTAGCGTGGTGCTACGATGCGTGTAGCGTGGTGCTACGATGCGTGTAGCGTGGTGCTACGATGCGTGTAGCGTGGTGCTACGATGCGTGTAGCGTGGTGCTACGATGCGTGTAGCGTGGTGCTACGATGCGTGTAGCGTGGTGCTACGATGCGTGTAGCGTGGTGCTACGATGCGTGTAGCGTGGTGCTACGATGCGGGTAGCGTAGTGCTACGGCGCACGTAGTGTGGTGCTGCGATGCGTGTAGCGTCGCGCTACGGCCCGCGTAGTTAGATGCTCCGAGTGCTTAGCGCAGGAGCGCTATGGCACGCTTAGCTTGGTGCAATGGGGCGCGTAGCAGGTCGAGGGCTACGATGTACTTATTATTATATGCATATTCAGGAGCATAAAAATGTGGCACATACATAGTGGAGTAGAACGGTGCAGCCGCACGCATACACAAGGAGTGCGGCGCGAGCGCGGGGCATGTCGGCAGCTATTTACATGTTTTTGTAACCACCTTTATTCGCAATAAATAGTTTTGAATTTGAATTTGAATACATCAACCGCATACTCCGCTCACGTACATATAGTTTTATTACCAAAACGTCATAACTGGAACTATTAGTCGTTCGCGTTTCGTAACATGAACCGCCCATGTTACGAAACGCGAACGAATTGGTTCCGTTTCGATGAGAGCAGTGGCTAGATCAGGCCCAGGCGCGTGTTAGAAAAGGGATCTTATATGTAAAGAATATTAGTGAAATAATGAAAATAAATTTAAAATTAATAAAATCATTTATTTAAATTACCAAAATAATAATTTTCAGGGCGTTTTTAGGTTCCAAAAGTTTTAATATCTAAATATATTTTAACCATCAAGAAATCTTATCAAAATAATGCTAAATAAGTTATTTACCAAGACAAACCATTCCGTTATAGCATTTTATTGTCTACCTCAAATCACTATCATGAAATTATACAGAATGTGCACAATTTATTTTAAAACTACCGCTTGTCTCGCAAATTATTACACTTGATGGAGTATTAATCTACTTTGACGCTAAATATTTTATAATGAGGTTACAAAAAATAAGACAGGAACTACGAAACATAAAACTAAGAAATATTATTAGTTTACTATGAAATATTCAATAACTTTAAACACTGGAGAAGCCAAGAAAATAGATGTCTAAAAATATTTAGTTCTCCAAATTAAATAGATAGATACTAGGTAAGAGGTAGGTATACATCCCTTTTTCAAGTAGTTATTCACTTTAGCTGCCAGACGAAGACTAGCCCGATAATGGACGCACAGCTGCTTTTGAAGCAGTCCTATTTACAATGAAGGTAGTCTATAATGAACAACCGACTGAACTTAACCTAAAACCAATTTAAAAAATTAAGTTGTACACAATCCAAGACAACATTACGTTTCATTATACGGTAAAAGAGAATGATGAAAAAACGTTCCAATATCTATGTCTATCTCTATATCTATGGATAAGCATCAAATTCAATTGATAAATTCAAAATACTCTGCCGTACCGTGCGACAAGCATGCGCAGGCCATAATTCGCCGATAAAACCAGCGTAATGTGATATAAAATCTGGCGTCAGTCTCAAATAAAACGCAAAGCGAGTTTCGAAGTCGCCAAACAATCGAGTCCATAAAGTGAATAGTTCAGACATCGCGGCCCGGACGTGAATGATCGCAACCCGGACATGAATGATCGCGACCCGGACATGAATGATCGCGACCCGGACGTGAATGATCGCGACCCGGACGTGGACGATCGCGACGACCGGATCAGCGGAGCGCGCTTGGACCACCTTCGTGTTGGTGCAGTGGCGCCTTCGTTCATGTTACCAACTGTAGTAGTAAGGTTTAAATGTAAGTAAGGTTGTTCAGCTCAACACGAAAATAAACTGAATGGAAAAAGAAGGGGAGGCCTTTGCCCAGCAGTGGGATGAACTATAACAATGATAACTCTTACTTAATAACTACTGAAATAAGCTTAAATATTAATAAATAAGGTTATTCAGCGACGAAACAATATATCCTCGATAAGACGCGGCGCTCTTGACCGCTTTCTGTATGGTCATACCCTAAGATAAAGCTGTGATAGAGCTACGACAGTGCTACGCAAGATCGACGTGAGTGCTGACTGCTGCGATAAAGTTAAGAGGAAGTTACGAAAATCTATGCGATTATTTTGAAATATGTCTATTGCTTCCAAATTAAAAAAAATATATTCACAATTATTCAATTAATTAATAATGTAATAATATTTTTCTCCTATATATATAAAGGTTCCTAGCCAGCGAGCGGCGAGGCGAGGCAAAGTGAGGCGAGGCGAGCGGCGGCAAATCAATACCCGCCGCAAGTCCCGGCCTCATTAGACCCTCATACTAATTAAATAAGCAGACCGCTACACTATAGACGGCCGCGGTCGGCAGAGGTCCGTGCACCCTTTCGTACACCCAATGTGCGGCTCACAGCTCGTGGTTCGTGCGCGGTGCGTGCGTGGTGCCTCACTGCACTCGGAGTCGTCACTCATCACCACTCATCGAGTCTACCCAGCTCGATGGTACAATCCATAGAGGGAATACTATCAAGCCAATAATTGCCAAAATCTCGCTCTAATCAAAATTGATATTCCGTTATCATCACCCGGGTGTAAAGTTGACTATAATTAATATTGCACGGCTTATGCTCGCACCGCACCGCACCGCACCGCACCGCTCCGCTCGTCGGAGCGAGTAAAGCGAAGTTTTGCCAACATTTCGCCAAATTAGTCACTCACCAGCTCGATGTTTACCTAAGTCCGGGAATGGAGACTCGCCACAGTCCGGGGACACAGCACGCACACTCTGTTCCACCGGTCGTTGCTTGACAAGGTAGGATCCAACCGCACATCAAAAACGGCCAGTTAGAAGTCCGGACCACTTAGCTTCAAAATAACTTTACTGTAATTTAGTAAAATTGTAGTGGAAAAAAACTTATTACAAGCATTTATCATAAAATAAAAATGTGGCTATGTAGGCACAGAGTGAGCTGTGCCCCGCGGCCGCCCGCCCTGCCGCGGCCGCCTGCTATTTATTTACATTTCTGTCGCGATAATTAACCGTTGTCTCCGAAACTCCAATTTATGAATTTGAAATTAGTTAAGTAAATTGTGTCGGATGACAATGGCTCGGACGGCTACCGACAGACAGACACTTAGCAAATGTACCTTACTTACATTTCGCTCGAATATTATTCTTTATGAAAACAAGTGACGAGACGTCACGAGCAAGGCGCTCTCCTGATCGTTAGAGATCACGCCTGTTCATACTTGTTCTACACAAATATTATATATAACCTATAAAATAAAGGTTAAACTTTTGAAACTTAATTTTCAAATGTCTACATGAAATAATCTACAGAAAGCCTACTGACACACATTCGCTGCCGCCTCCTGCGCTGCACCACAGAGATGGGGAAATCGTTTATTGCAGACTAATATGATGAGGTCATATTATTAATTTAGTAGATCAATTCCTTGCTTCATTTGAAAGGCGTGTGAACACATTTGCCTGGCTCGGTCGTTTAAAATTATATCGATAACCTAGCTTTGTGAATATCTTATAAAATTGTCGAAAAATCTCGTCCGTATAATTATTATAAATACCTACTATTTGTAAGAGACTAACCGCAATTCGAATAAAATTACAATTATGTGCCATATAGTTATGTGGTACCTGCAGCGCGCTCTACGTTGCACAAATAGTGGTTAAACAGTACGTACTGGCAGATGTACATAATATATTATTATGTGGACACGAGTAACCTCTACCTAATATTGCTGTACCTACACATGTCGTATACATATATGATGTGTGTGTACAGGTACCGTGTACGGGGCGGTGGTGGCGGTGGCGGAGCGGCGTTTACACAGCTAACGAGCCCCGCGCGCGCACACTACACACTACGCACGCACTACGCACTACACACGACGCACTGGTCCCGGAACTGCCTGGTTGGACATACACTATGTTACTGTAAGGTTTATTATGTTTTTATGGCCGTGGCGGGGGCTACAACCACAATGCAAACACGTTTTAACAGTTGATATTTTATACTTAATGGTTTGGAATGCATTCACTTTCAAATAGAGCTGGATTGATTTCATCATTCTAAATTTTACAATCATTCATTAATTTATGGAAATACTAGCCGTTGCCCGCGGCTGCACCCGCGCCCGCCCTGCGCCCGCCCCGCGCCCGCCCCGCGCCCGCCCCGCGAGGTATCGAAATAAAAAGTAGCCTGTCTTTTTTCCAGCTCGTAAACTGTGTATGTACGAGTATAGTATAGCATAACATTATTATCAAATGTCCGTAGAACCGGTTCAGCAATGATTTGTAAGAACCAAACATTTATCTATGCGCCCGCAGAAACTTTCATGTTTTTATAATGTTTGTGTAATAAACTAATGCTTTAGTGATCGTAAACACTACTGAATATCCACAGAGAAGCAAAATACGCAATTACATTTACTTCGATGACGTAATTTTTTCAATTATTTTGATTTCAAAACCAAAGTACTAAACCGATTTTCATGAAATTTCTATGGAACCAATCTGGACTGGAAGAATATCCTCTCAAACAAAAAAAGCTACATCGTCTCGCCATCCCTCGACTTCCCTTCCTCCCTTCCTTTTCCCTATTCTTGGTTGCCAGACTGTGATTCTCCCACTCCACTTATGTGTGCCTCGAACTGTGTCTGGACCACTCCCACTTCAGGGACAGGGATCGTATTTTCCTGACGACACCTGTTACTTTAGTTTTGTCATCGTTTTTGATTCTGTCTCTCCTTACGCTTCACATGCTCCTCTCGATGGCTCGTTGACAAATTGCCAATTTATTACTGTGAGCGATTGCGAGAGCCCAGATCTGGGAACCATAAGTCAATTACTGGCAAGATACAAGAATCAAAGAGTTTTCTTTCAAACTTGATGCTGATTTTTTTATATTTCATCACCTCTTTTAGCTTTTCGCCTATCAACCTCTCTCATTTATGTTCCTCGAGGAAATAACTTGTCTAATCTGAAAGTATATCTTTTTCAATAAAAAATAATTATTCAAATCTGTTCATAAACAATAACGTTAAGAGGTAACAAAAAAAATGAACTGAATTGAGAACTTCCTCCTTTTTGAAGTCGATGATAACATTAACGCAGCGCGGCGCTACAGTTCATACAGTGCAAAGTGCACTTCGCGTAATTAAACCGGTCGGTGTAAGGTGTAGAGTACACGGTATGTTGTCACGCGCTGAGGCGAGTGTTCCATCAAGATAGCGTTGTGTGCGCGAGGGGCCAGTGAGCGACGATTAGGTAGGTACTCGATAACGGCTCCAACGTCGTAGCCGCGTTCGTTCCGTTAGGTCATATTTTAAAGACGAGTCTAGAGTTTTGTATAGCTTAGGTTACATGGGATTTGAATGGGTTAAATTGAAACCGTCACTTGCGGGGTTAATTCAATTTTCAATCAATTTAATTTATTTTATTTCAATTTAATTTATTTTAATTCAATTTCTTTTAGTTTAATTAAATTTGGTTAAATTTTATGTAATTTAATAGTGTAATGTTTATGTGAAATACGGATCTTTTGTAGTCCGAAACATATATGTTTCTTTTATTTAATTTATTATTTCTTACTCTTAATATTAACTGTTCCTTTGGAAACGTTAATCGCTCGTTATCGTCGGAAAACCTACGATATCGTTTAAAAAGTTCACAACTAGGTATAATAATAGCTACAATGTAAGCTTTGAGCCGAAACTCAAAGGCGAGGTGCAAGCGGGAGCGCGGCTGCCCGGAGCGGAGGCTACGGGCGGGCGGCGGCGCGTGGGCGCGGGGCACGGGGCGCGGGGCGCGAAGTACGGATTCTAAGAAGCGACCGAAACGAAACTAAGTAGGTACTTACTCTTCTTCGTAACATATTAAATAATAACATATCAAATATGAAAAGCATACGAATACTTTTGGTCGAAATTTACTACACAACATAGAAGAATAATCAACGAAGAATAATCTGTACCTATTTTAAACAAAACTTGACTCACACGGAATGCACAATGAAGTTTATTCTCTGATGCTACACAGCGTAGTATAAGCACTCTCATCCTTGCTGTGACCGCCGTGACCGCTGTGTCGCAAACCAAAGGCTTTCACCAAAATGTTGGTGGAAACAGTCACAAACTGTCGTTTGACAGTTTTCGGACACAAAGGACTGTGTGTCAGTGACAGAGAATCCTCCTAATTTGAAACATCAAGTTTTGACTCACTCAATTTGTTACTTACCGCTTTCAAAAATCTCATTTACTATCTTGTCGATGTACTAATATTATTTCTTTTTCTTAAACCTCTAATATTATATCAAGTGTATACAGACGAGAAAGGTAGAGAAAATATGACGACACGATTGGTCGAATCGCATGTGTATTGGACTGCCACGCCGGTGTCGCGGGTTCAATTCCCGCTTCAGGACACATTTGTGTAATAAACGTATGTATGTATGTATTTACAAAAAAAAGTATTTAAGTATTGTATCAGTTATCTGGTCCCATAGTACAAGCTATGCTTAGTTTGGGGATTAAATGGTGTTGTGTGGAATGTCCAAAATGTTTATATATTTATTAAATACTCTACTTGTAATTGATTAGTAGGTATACTTATATAAAACAATTAACTTGCAAGAAATCTTTGTCTCCAAGCAATCCTTTCATTACTACCTCGAGCGAAATTGAACCGAGCAGAATATTGTTGTTAACTGCTAAGTAAATTAAACAAAATCCTTGAATAAATTGAACCTATTTAATGTGAATATTTGCGAGATGTAGATTTAAATACGGTACAGATCCAGGTGGAACGCTATGCATAGTATAGCGGGCACAGACAGCGGGCTGCGGGACCCGCTGCGAGCTCGCGCGGAGACAAAGGTTTGTGATGATATAATGTACATGGCGTCCGCGTCTAGCTTAGACTTCCGCGTCGAATGAGGACCGCACGCGCGTCCTACCGCCTGAACCCTTGAGCCGATCCAGCCCGTATACGGTCGCCGGTCGCCACTAATTCACGTTTGTTCTTGAGCCCGTTCAGGGAGATATATAAATAGTGTAACATTTCTTTGAAAAAACTCTTCAACGGCTATGAAACCATAATTTGTATCGGTAGTGCCAGTATAGATACTACAAACCTTACAGAAGATCATTACGTCGAGAAAATACGTTCTGCAGCTAATAAACGCTGCTAAATACGTTCCCGAGACAAACACCCTGATGGTACGCAACGCGTGCGGCGGAGACGGACGTCGCGCGCCCGCTGCGGGAGAGAGATGGAACACTCGCAAGAGGAAACAAAGAAAAATACATCAAGTGCCTACTCAACTATCCGACTGGTATTTGCTAATAAAAGGTAGAGAAGTGCTTTTAAGGAGCATTTACCTTATTGAACCTCTTCTAACCAATTATTTACTAGGTACAGTCCACAGAAAAAGTGAATTGTATAAATATTACATCATCATCATCATCATCATCAACCTATTAGCAGACCACTGCTGGACGTAGGTCTCTCCCAAGACGCGCCACCTAGCCAGATCTTCCGCTCTTCTCATCCACCTTCTGCCAGCTATAGCACTAAGAAGAAGAAATGAATTGTATTATCATAATATACCGTATGATAAAACAATTCACTTCATCTTCTTCTAAAATTTCAAATGATCTCAAACGATTACTGTTATGCAAGCATGTAGGTACTTCTATGCTTAATTAGTAATATGTCCTTACACGGCTCATCGTGCATAATAGTACATTATGATATAAGTTCGGTAAGTTGATAATTACAGCCGAGGCGATATTGCTAGCCCGAGCCGTAGGTGAGGGCTACAAGAAAGCAGAGGCTGTAATTATCAAAGCGCACGTATGTCATACGACGTTTTATAACATACATATTTGCGAGGAAATAAATAAATGGTTATTTATTATATTTTATCTCCCAAAGTTAATTTTATTCATAAAATGTTGACCACTTCTCTGACATAAAAACTCTTTGCTAAGATTTAAAAAAAGTATCGTTCGTTTTAGACGGAGCATCTTGATAAACCGTGCGTTTTACCTTATTAAAAAATAACAATCTAGTTCAAATGTACAATTGTGCCTGAATTAAACTACTAGTATAGTGAATAGATTTTTGGAAATTCTTAAGATTTGTCGAGCTCATAAATACGAGCGACGCGACGCTATTAGTGGTGCTCGGTCGTGGGTGGTTCGTCCGAAAATAGATGAATGCTGCTCTCGGCTCGCGTCGCGACTCGCGCTTCTTACTAATGCAGCCATCGCTCAGAGGTGCGAACGAGCGCGAATGAGCGAGTTCCACGGGTATGTTTCGGAGTGGCTTAATCAGTTGAGTAATTGTATTCATTTGAAGCACTCTACTCAAGTCTACTTGGAGTTCTCGGTGAATGTGTTTGTTATTGTGAAAGCCATTCAGTATTCATTTATATTTTGTAATTAGTTCGTTGTTTTTGCGAAAACTTAACTAAATCAAATCAAATCAAATCAAAATATTTATTTCGGACAACTTTAAATGTAGATCCATATAAAAACATTAATTAATTACTTAAAATCATTAATAAAACATTACAAAAATAAATTTAAACCTATCATCATGAGCACCTCCAATCGAGCTTTAATCCAATAGTGGAGCAGCCTATTGGATCAAAACTCAATTGCCCTACTAACTAAAGCCTTGCTGCTTTTTATTGGCGTTTCAAGTGCTTGCACAAAAGCAAATATCGACTAATTCCTTAGTTTTAGTGCAAAAATGCCTTTTTTTAACTCTTCGTCCATTTTCCAACGATACAGAACTGGTGAGCGTGCAAGAGCAGAGTGCAGCGCGGACTTGCGACGCGGCGCTCGGGCCGCAGGCCGCAGCACGCCGACACCGGCACGCGCCTGCCGACCACCGCCGCGACGAGCCAGCACGCCGCGGCGGGTGAGTGGTGCAGCCGCAGCGGATGAGTCCACTGCCCACCACGTAATGTCGGTCACGACACGACAATATCTACTCAATACGAGTTTACTCAAAGTTTGGTGTCAAATGGATAGTACCATTTGACACCGAACTTTGACTCAACTCGTACCACTCGCAGCACATTGATAATAAAATGACGTTAGCACGATATAATATCAACCTTCATGATGACGCAATGGATAGGTACATTTATATTTTTGTGATAGAGTTCGTTAAGGTTCAACTGCCTTTCTTAAAATAACCTTACGTATGTACCCGCGGTACCCCAGCTGTAGCGGGTTCAGCATTCGCGACAAACGGTGCCCTCGTTAATGTTATGCTGTTTCTCACATTCAATGACTTCCAAATCAAATCTCTCCATTTCTCTCTCAGATTGATATTTGCATAAAAACTTCTCAAGTTCTAAAGAAAACTCGATAAAAATTCATCGAAGTCGTTAACACCCTGAATGTGGAGCGACGAACGCGATTTACTCGAGCCGCTCTCTGTATTTAAAACCTTTTGAAATAAGTTGCTAAGTGAGGCCTAAAACATGAAAAAGCTATTCAGCTTTCTTTTCATCAGATTAATTAATAATAATATATTTTTAATTTTGTGACATTTTTAGCGAACAGTTCCGAAATCGAACGAAGCGAAACTTTGTTTGCACCCAAGAAGTACCTGACAACTTTTATTTTTAATGGACTCGGAGGGATACTGAAATGTCGAGAGAACCAATGATGCAGTCAGAAGATGTATACACTGTACATAGCAATTGTGGTAAATGACACATTAGGTGTCACTCCATTACGCTGCAGTATCATTACCGGAGAGCTCGAGCGCGCCCTCCCCGGGCCTGCCCCGTGCAGTGGCATTCCGCGCAGTTACCCGGGACGACGACGGCACAGGCGAGCGGGGAACAGCTTGACAACTTATTTATTTAAATTTATAGTCAAAAATAAATTGAACAAGCTTAAAGTTTAATTATACTGAAAACCCAACTGCGAAAATATTATACTAACATTGATTGCCAATTCGATATTTGAAATTAAATTTAAACATTTATACAGGGTGGGCCATGAATTAGCTAACATTTAAAAATAATATTTAAAAAAACCACATGAGTTATTAAAAAAAATGTATACAAAATATAGCCAATAGACGGGAATTTACTCTGTAAAAGTGATATCCACTTTTCACACATCTTGACTTTGGATTCTTCGAAACGAGCTCGGGATCGCGTCGAACTGAAGCATAATTTCCTACACGTTCTCTTCACTCTGAGAAGTCCGTGGACCGCCGATTTGCTACAAATTTAATGTCGCTGCGGTTTTTTCGATATTGTTCACCCATTTATTTTCTACATAAGGACTCAAGGCAATGATTTCTTCGAAACGAGCTCGGGATCGCGTCGAACTGAAGCAAAAAGTGAGCGAACTAAAATTGTTTTACGCAAAAGCCGCCTTGAGACCCAATGTCCCGATCTATTGTCACACAAATTTCCCTAAAACGAGTTAGCTGTTTGACTGCTCCAAACACCCCGCGCCGCTCGGATTTGCGCAGGAAATCAGATTTAAATGTTAACTAATTCATGGCCCACCCTGTATATACATATTTTTGTAATCTCCTTTTGATTTCCTTCATTTTGATACCAAAAATGTTCAACGACCTACGAAAAAATCTACCATTTTTTTTAAACCCATATAAAACACACTAAAATATCTTAATTCAAAATGCATTCAGCCGTTTGGAAGATACGAGGTAACAAAAATATTTACAAATTCAACGATACAATTAATACGCGAGTAATAAGAACAAAATTTTGCAGTGACTTTGGGTTTTGAAGCCAAAATGCCTGGCTTTAGTGAGCCAGTTGTCTCAAAAACAATTAATCGCATTGGCAGGAAATAGCCCAGTCGCGCGAGTCAGTGAGTCGGCCAGTCAGCGAGTCCGGTGGTGTGTGGTGGTATACAGAATACAAAATACAGAAATTTATTTGTTGTATGGCTGCGTATCGTTTTTTGTTTGGGAGGATATATTTCAAATCGGTTTCTTACAAATTTCATCAAAATCGATTCAGTAATTTAGTTTTTATATCAAAATAACTGAAAAAAATAATGTCATCTTAGTAAACGAAATTGCGTATTTTGCTTCCCTGTGACTTTTCAGTGGTGTTTTTTCATTGGACTGTTTTAGTGACCGTTCACTAAAACAGTCCTATTGAAGACTATTTTTTTGTAAAACCTTGATTATTTGATTTTCAAAGTGTTCGACGAACCTTGAAAGCTTATCGGAAATATATATTAATTGTATTCTTCACTACCATTAGGTATTTAATCGCAGGCTTCCGTGTTTAGCTTTGTGAGGTAGTGTAAGCTAGCGAGCCGGAGTCGGTCGCGTGCCGCGCTCCGGAGCCCGCGGCCCACACCCACACTGCATACGGCCCGGACTCCACAAAAGCGGGGACGAGACGAGAGGACGGGAGATGTGTTTTAAACAACACATCTCGTCTCCGCTCAGCTTTAGTGGAGACCACCGAGCGGAATGTACCATATTTGTGAGAGTTCTCCACACCGAGAGGAGCCTTGCGAGCTGGCAAAACTGCGGATTATTGTGGAGCTGGTGTATATCGTCGCAAAACAACACTATAGTCTACGGCTAAATTGATAATCCACATTCATATAAAGAAATGAATGTAGTTTGAAGCTAAGTATCTTAAAAGTACGACGGTCATGGCCACTTGCTCAGCTCGGGTACACCAGCGAGGAGATGTTGTAGATCACGTGTTTTTTAGAATTTTCAAAACAATTACATAAGTATTAGGTACTAGATCTACAGATACTGATAGATTTTAATTAATTTTCTTTCGTCTCAAATCGATTTGTTGATTTCATAAATTTTACAAAAGGAACGATTCTAATTTAATATCCAATATTCGTTTAACGTATCCTGCAGGCTTAGCACGGACTGGGGAAAAACATTTTGTCCCCCGTTTTTATTTACGTTCAAGGGATAAAATTGACTGGAAGGTGGATAAAAACGGGGGAAAACATTTTTATCCCCAGTCCGTGCTATCGGTGCTGGGTCTGCTCAATCATTTGATTCGATTGTATTTCAGTAGTCCATATTCAGCGGCAGTGCGTCAGTGAAGGGTCCAACAATAAATTAGATAAGCGAAGTTCGGCGGCGTCCCCCCCCCCCCCCCCCCACCCTTCCCGCGCGCCCCGGGAATAACTCTAACGATGTGGACACCCCTAATACACTGCGAGGACTGCAGCGTCTCGGGGGCGGGTGTCGCGGGCTCACTTACTTTCATTTCATTTGCCACCTCTGAACTATTTGATTTACTATGGGAATTGGATCTTGACTATACTTGATAATATCCTCATCGTCGACAAGCAATCGTGAACAGTTTCCAGATCTTGGGATTTAGCGCTTTTTGAACGCGTATATTTAGCCATAAAGCGCGAACCTTTTTGCTGCCGGGCTGCTTCGATTGTGTGGTCGCCCGCACCGCGACCGCGCCGCGCTCGCACCGCGCCCGCACCGCCTGAACATAGCATCAGTTTATATAACCGAGCCAACTGATTGACAGTCTACAACTCCATATCTATGTCTTGAAAGTTATTTTATGCCCCTTACTCAGCCTTTTTGTGTTACTGAGGCAGTGATACCTTGCTCAAGTATGGCGAATCACATACTAACCCCCTATAAAACTGTCTGTGAAGTTTGCCTGAACACCACGACACACGTTCGAGGTGAAAAAATGTAATTGTAAATTCCTGAACGTACCCTTGCCAACCCCCCACCCCACCCCCGCCTCACCCACCTGCCCTCCCCCCCTCTACCCACCCGCAGCCGGTCCCGGCCGCGCGTGATCACATCCGCTTCACAATTACTGCTAACACCACGCCAACGAACAGGAGTAGGCAAGTATAGCAATTTTGAATACTTATTAAACATGCTCAAATTGTGTTAATAGTTAACGCGACCGCTAATTATTATATAAGTATCCTATAATAACATTCCTATGAACCGAACGAATACATTGTCCGAGCCGAGCTTTCACATTTATATTATACTCCTAATTTTGCAAAAACATTCTTCTTCTGACAAGTTAAATGACTGCATTAATTTGAAAAGGCTTGCGTGCACTTTTTTTTGCAAAATTATGTTGTCTTGTCTATGGTTTTTTGAATACTTGACATAACTTTGTCACAATAAAAGTAAACAAAACAGGATAGCCAAAAATATTTTTATGATATTTTCTAGGATTTGTGTGTTTAACGATGTTAAATGTATTTTCACACCACCTGCTCGACAATGTCCAATTAAATATCATGCTATCATCAGGGTAAAGCAGAGCATTACCTCTCTAGGGCGGTAATGTTGTATGAAACTCCCAAGAGTTGTAATGTGATTTGAATTTGGAACGTCAAATTCGTGTAGAAATTCGTGGAAAACTCTAGGTAAAAGAACGCTCATATGACATTGTAAAAAGGTTTGTTCGAAAATCGAACTGGCCACTCATAAAAAAAAAAGAAAAAAGGCGCGATTTCAAATATTGTGAAACAAAAGACGGTGTTCGCTGCTGGAGCCCTGGCTTTTTATTGCCTCACAGAAGGTGTGAAAAGTAGAGTATGCTCCTCTGGGATAAAGCCTGTCTTCGTCTTGGGTAGCTTGAACCCCTCGCGTCACTCAAGACTCTACATAACTCCCTCGCTTCGCTCAGGAGTTAACTGAGTCCCTCGTTAGCTCAGGGTTCAATATGCCACCCGCGACATAAGACACTGCTTTATCCCCTTAGTGCATAATCTACTATTCTCCATTATAAACTTAAGACAAGCAGTCGAACAATCATACAAAAAAGGGCTCAGATACTTTGAGAAACGAGACGGTGAGACCAAATCAAAGTAAAAGGGTCGGCAAATTTCTCCGAAGAAAATAAACTAAAACGAGTTACCTACAACAAGAAAACGCAAGAATATTGTGTAAAAACGTGTGAACATTACAAGAGTTAAATAATAGCTTAGGAACTTTGACAGTTTGGTGCATCCGGGCATAAGAGTAGTATAAATGTGAAAGCTTGAGAGTGTCTCTGCAGCTGACTGTACAAAACTGCTAGCAAGACATTTCATCTCATCGTCTCCAATGGTTTTATTGAAACCTACGTTTTCTTCTTAGGCATGTTATCATTTCGATGGGTTTGTCAGAGTTGCGCCACTGTGTCCGGCGTGTACGGCGTGTACGGCGTGTATGGCGTGTACGGCGGCGCGTGGAGCCGACCGCACTTACATTTTTAGGTTGTTGGCTTTGCACAATTTGCCTTTCTTAGTTCGGGACTTTTTGCCTCAAAATGTTGGATACTGTGTGCACAGCTCGATGGAATATTTGAAGCCTTTTTCTCGGAGCAACCGGCTCGGAAATATTTACAAAATAAACTATAACATTGTGCAAAGTGTGACGCTGCCATGGATGTCACACGCACCCGACACCCGACACCCGACACCCGA
The DNA here is from genome assembly GCA_932526365.1 of Lobophora halterata. Taxonomy (NCBI): domain Eukaryota; kingdom Metazoa; phylum Arthropoda; class Insecta; order Lepidoptera; family Geometridae; genus Lobophora; species Lobophora halterata. Next base: position 125,513 of record OW052018.1, read on the forward strand.
CACCCGACACCCGACACCCGACACCCGACACCCAACACCCGACACACGGGACCGCGACACGGAGCGCGACGCGCCCGCTCTGTTGATGGAAGAAATTACGTTGTTTTGGAGCGAAACTTGAATGTTTTATGAAAACTGCTTGTGTTTGCGCGTAGATAACATCTCTACGGTTGACAAAATTGTTGATTTAAAGCCATCATAAATTGCTCGATCATTTGACTAGGCCGTAACTATCCTACAACACCTGACATTAAGCTATTTCTGTAATGTGTAACTGTTAGCAGTTATACATTATACATTCCATTTCTGCGCACCTAGATTTGAAACAGCGGAATAAAAAATAAAGGGTCGGCGACAAAATGGTCAACAATTTGTAAGAAAGAAACCCCGTCAACTCGCCGAGCGTATTCCGCCGGCGTAATTGTGCGGTAATATGAAATTGTGCGTTCATTTTCAGAATATCACTGTTCGAAACCAGACTTTATAGCGTAGGTTTTAGAGTTTGAAATGTACGGGTGTGATGGAGGAAGGATGAATGTAATTATGTGGACGTCGACAGGTCATCTGCGTGTCGCATGTCGGTGCGATGTCGAGTTGACGCGCAGCTCCGTACGCGAGCTTCACGTGGACAGCCTATTGTTCAAGAAGCTGAACGCGACCAGGGTTTGCGAAACCTAAAATCTTCAATAACTACTTATTTCCACAAAATGTTCAGACTGACGACGCCACTAAAAAAGATAAAAAGATAAAGAAAAAAAGAGCCTTTTTTCTGCATTGGGTTACATATTTCTCCTATGCTAGATTTGTACTTAACTTAAGTTTATGTTGCAGTTTGTCTTGCGACATAGGCCTCCTCCAACCCCTTCCATATTGTCCTGTCTGCGGCGTTTCTCCTCCACGAGGCACCTGCTACTTGTTTTATGTCATCTTCCCACCTTTTTATCTGCCTTCCTCTTTTCCTCTTTTTGTCTCTAGGATACCATTCCGCTATAGTATTTGTCCATTTTATAACATTTCCTCTGACCATGTGCCCGGACCATCTCCCCGGACCATCTCCACTTTAGCTGCTTAATTGTTCTATCTACATCTTTGAACTTTGTTTTTTCTTTTATGATTTTTAACGCCACTACTTATAAATAAATATTTTGGACATTTCACACAACGCTATCTAGCTCCAAACTAAGCAGAGCTTTAACTATGGTAACCGCTTAACTGATAGAATACTTAAATACTTTTTTTGTTAAATACGAGTACAAACATAGAATACACATAAATACCCAGACTCAGGACAAACATCGATGTTGATTATACAAGTGCTTGTCCTGAAGCGGGAATCAAACCCGCGACACCGGCGTGGCAGTCAAACACACCTCTCGGCCAATCGTGTCGTCGAACAGGAACTAACTATGTCGGTCCCGGCTATAATATAACCATACGTCCTAGCTGAGGCCCGCACCTATAATATAACCATACGTCCTAGCTGAGGCCCGCACCTATAATATAACCATACGTCCTAGCTGAGGCCCGCACCTATAATATAACCATACGTCCTAGCTGAGGCCCGCACCTATAATATAACCATACGTCCTAGCTGAGGCCCGCACCTATAATATAACCATACGTCCTAGCTGAGGCCCGCACCTATAATATAACCATACGTCCTAGCTGAAGCCCGCACCTTCCATAGCCTTGCGAGTTAACAAAATTGCTTACTGAGTACACATCCACACTTCTTGACCAACATGACCTCCAAATTTCAAGTGTCTACGTTTAGTAGTTTTTATTATATTTTAGTAATATTAGTATATAATTTTAATTAAATTAAATAAAATCAAAATTAAATTAAAGTTAATTTTTCAAAGCTCTTGTTAGTATTCCACAGGCAGTCGACTGCACGAGCCCGTAATAAAAACTAAGGGCTGTTATAAAAGGAGTTAGTTTGAACTACTTCCGCGTGAAGCTCGAATTTGACCACACGCAGTTTGTAGTTTAACTACCTCCACTCAGAACACACATGCAGCTGTGCGACTGAACACTTTACTGTGAACTTTGTTCAGGGAGAGCTGTATCGCTACTTTTTTAGGCATCGCCGTTCCTTTCTCAACCGAAAACCTTTAAAGCAATAAATGCACTCGTTTAGGTTTAGAACATTGCGTAGGGTTGTAGGTTGTGTATGTGATGTGTCGTATGTAACTCAAAAGAAACTATACCCTTTTCCAGCTTCTGAACTACCAAATCGTTTAAACATGAAATCTGACAAACTTTTGTAATTGTAATAGAAAAAATAATATATTTGAAAAGTCTCTTATCTTAAGCGGCTGGTTTCATAGTGTAGGCGAGTGTGTGCTAGATTAGTTCCGCTCCACTAATTAACTCGCATAATAACTGGCTCGCTGAGAGTAGCTCCCCGCTAAAGAAACTTATACATATAAATGCACTATCCTAGACGCGTTCATTCATTACTTCGTACCTAGGTACGAACTAGGTACTACTAGTAGTACCTGCCTATGTATTACCTATTTATAAACTTGTCTTGGTATATAAAACAACAAGAATTAAAAAGTTTTTGTTCATAGAGCTGTTTATAACTCTGCCGTCGGAATCACATCGTGTTAGGTATAGAGCCAATACACAAGTGTCACAATAGTACGATCACGAGCGAAATGTTGTGAAAAAGGATGGATGGATACACCGACGTATGACGTATTGATGTGATCCGCAACATGCCAGCCAATACTTGCTTTAGGTATATAATAATATTATTTATTCTTTGCTTTAGGCCTGTAGCTCTGCTGACGTAATCCCCTCGAACGACACTCACACGACACTCGTAAACAATGTTGTTTAAATTTGTTTTGTTAAATTAATTTTAGTGTTCGTGATTCGGTTTTTATTTATTTATTTGGAACAACAAACGGCTACTTTATTAAATGTAGGTCTTATAAGTATGGCTCAGCATAAAAATAGCAATAAAGTAGCCCACTTCGTAATTATAGGATTCCTAAATAATATATTACAACTAGGAGGGCCAGAATCAGATGGGCCTTGCTAATAAAGTTTATGAAAATATAGGTGCCTACACTACACCCTTAACTACACACTATTACCCTTAACTCAAACCGCAGACGAGCAACTGCCTGGGCAGTGAACGCAGGTATGGAGAATTAGTATTTAGGAATTATTAGATAATTGATTTTTATTCAAAACTTCTTGCAAAATATCTTCGGAACAGTTGCCAGTATGGGAACTCACACGCTGGAAGTAGTAGGTAGGTAGGTCTATCTGAAGAAAACATAATGTTTTTTACGGGAAAGATAAGTTGCCGTGTGCAAAATTAGGCAAATGAGACCGCAGGCAACATTGTAGTTTCCGGTCACGTGTCCGCACTGATCTCAGGTGCCGACCGACGAGGTTCGACAGGCAGGCCGTTAGTATGTTCTCACGACTCACGACTCACGACTCACGGGCGACTCTCGAGACAAACAATTATTCACTCTAGACCTTCGGCACCTTCGGTAGCGCGAGTGACACACGCATTAACATAACACTCATTTTGAACAACTGATTCAAATTCATAATTAAATACATAGACCAAACACGATAGAGTGTGAAGCCTATTATTTTTAATTAAAACTTGTACCTTCACCATACTCCTTGCACATGCACAAACGACTTTTTTTCATTTCATTAGGGCAGTACCAATAAAATTCAATATTGCCACCAACCTATAATAGTCGTTTCAAAGATAGTTATACTGTCGTAAAATTATTTTCTTATATTAGCGTGGAAAGGGTCACACACAAAATAAAACTTTAAACCACTTTGGTGATAGCAATTCCCGGAAATGGTCGCATAGCGAACAAACGACCGTTTACAATAAAATATGTACAATGTGCACTCGGCGTTAGCGGGACACGCCGCCCGCCGTGCGCCGCCGCACGCCGCCGCGGAGCAGCAACCACGCGGACCAGAGAGGCCACTCGAGCTCTTTCTAGTACATGAACGCCTCGCCCGCAAACCGCGGCTGATCGCCGCTGGCAAGTGAATGTCTCTCGCAATCTGTCCGCACTTACTCTACTGGGGATTAGAATAAGAAGAGCCATCGAATGTTCACCTAACCTGGGAGACAGCTATAGGATAGTGATATTTTAGCTCGATCCCATAAAGTAGGTATGTTTCATTGCACATACTTTTGAAAAAAGCTGTATCCATTCTGTGTTTCAGGTTACTCGTGATTTATTTATGGAGCAACTTTACTATCGGATGTCGGCCGCCACGTCCCGCTACATTTTGTTACGTGCCACTACGTCTCTCTAGGTCTCTCTACGAGTCGCTGGGTCCAGCTAAGTCCCACTACGTCCCACTACGTGCAGGGTGCGGGCCGGAAACAGACCCTTAAAGATAATTTATTACATTAAAAATATCTTTAAGGGTCTGTTTTCAACCCGCACCCGTAAAATAATGAAGTAATATTGGGAACCTATCAGAATACCCATTATATTTATATTATAATCCAGTTAAAAGAGATTTCTACTTTATGATTTTAAAACATCTCTCGTTCTGATGATACTACGAATAGATGAATAGATAAAAGCCGGCTGCGATGTGAATAATAATATAATACTCGTAGTAGCAGAAGCGCTGCCATATAGCGAGATACACGATAACAACGATCAAACACATGACGACCGCGACGTAGCAGTATACTAAGAGTAACAATGGAAATAACGGCTACGGCGCAGCATGATTCTACGATAATAACGCTACACTACAATACATGCAAAAACGCCACGTAGCAGTAGTGCTACGGCGTAGCACTACTGCTACGATAATAACGACATAACATTCGCGAAGTTGCGACGTAAGCAGTAGTGCTACGAACGACGTAGCAAGATGCTACGATAAAAACGCTAACGGTGCGCCAGCGCCAAGATGGTGACCAAAATAATGTTGACAAGCATAAGTCTTTCAAAATTCGTACAATAACCGTGACATTTTCATCGAAGCTCCCAGGAACATAATCCAATTGTACAAAGAGAAACGCAATTTCTATATTATGGTTATTTTTTCCTGACTTTTTAAATTTATTATTGTTACCTATGTTATTTTATTTTTCCAATATTATTAAATTATTGATAAAATGTTTATTTTATAATTGACTTGTAATTTTTTGAATTATCAATAAAGAATTGTATTGTATTGTAATAAACATTTTTTACATTTTGGATGCTGATCATATATTTTGTTATTTTTGTACGTATTGACATGATAACGAGTACAGGCAGTATTCTCTGGAGCAAAAAAGAAACGTATGAAACTCCATTAGTGGTGTCGACTCGCAACTAAATCCAACACACGCCAACACGCGTCGTAAAACAGCGACGTGTCGCATGCAACAGTCTTAAAAGAACGTGCTCAATTATTTTTAAGAATTTCGGTTCGGTAAAAACTCAACCGAAAAAAATTCTACAGAAATTATCAACTTCAACAATATATGCTGTGTACAGACAATATATGGTCTAGATTAATATTTAAATTTTCTGGAGCCAGCCACAAATGAAAACCTCTATGACATGATTCATAGGTTAGACTTGCTTCGATATAACTCCTGGTCAATTGAGTAAACCATTCGACCGCTCGCATCCTTTTGTGTTACCAGTACCGCGTCGCCGCGCGTGCATCATCTTCTTAGGAAACGTAGGAATTATTTTTTTTGTGATTTAATACTGCCTACAGAAATGAGACACGAGTTTTAGAGGCAAACGTATCCAAACTTATAGTTACCTAGCTAAAATATGAGGCACGTAGGCACGTAGTGAACCATCTAAATAATTACAAAATATTTTATGCAAATTCCTATTTCATCAACACCGATGAAAATTTGAAGCCGGTAATAAAGTGCGGCGACCGAGTCAGCGGTGAGGTGCTAGAGCCGGCAAACGGTGAGATAAATATAACAATTTTATTTGCCACAGAATAAATGAAAGGCAAGTTTACGAGAGGTTTTGTGTCGGAAGCGGAATCTTCACCTCACCTCTATTTGAGTTTTTGTTTTTTAAACCAAAATAATTGTTTGTTAATCGCACGTCTGGTTCCCACGACACAGGCCCAGAGCCTAGCGTGGGGCCATAGTTATATAGACCTCTGTATAAATGTATTATATGATTAAATAAATAAATGAAATGAAAATAAATTGCGGTCAAATGCCAGAGATTACGCGGCGGCTTGTATCATTGTGGTAAGCAAAGATATTTTATATTATTTTAAAAAGTTTCTTAGCAAGCCCCTACACTTTTTAACAAACATGATCTCCATATTTCGAGTCAATCTTTCCGTCAGGACTAATCTTTTATTAATATTAAATATCTGTTTATCTCTTATATATGTGTAAGAGGTAGCTGATGTGTACTGCATTGCTAAAGCGGTGCTAGAGTCTGCAGCTGAGCATATTTGCCAGGTTTACGAGAAGCCTGGTCACACTACTCCGGACTGCGCCGGACTGCAGCGGACTACGCTGGACTACGCCAGTGCAAAACGATGACCGCGCCTTATATTTTATCCCACAGAGTGGGAACGAAAATTTTCCCATATCTTACGCGTAAACGTAAAGCTCCGTTACGTTTACGCGTAAGATATGGGAAAATTTTATTCGTTGAAATCGTTAAAATTTATGTGAATAGACGTTGAATCTCAAAGCTGAAATGGGCCTTTATTTGGACAAAAAACTAACGGAACATTTATAAGAGAGAGACTACTAAAATACTAGGATCTAGCTATTTTAGTGTCGGTAGAGCTTCGATCGCACACCCACAGTGTATCGTTTTTTTCTCTCATCTTCATCTCAGGGATCCCAAACTACCCCACAAATTTCTTGAGAAAGTAGCGACAAAGAAACCCTTCCTTTGTAAGAAAATCGAAAACGTCAAGTTTTATAGCAAACAGAGGGACGGCATTCAGCCGTGACGCGGGTCGCCCGCGTCCGCCGCCGGCCACTTGGCAGCTGAACCCTCGCCGCGCCGCACGCCATGCCACACCACGCCGGCCCTCACAGCGCCCTGACGTTAGAGAAGGAGAGAGCGTGAGTTGAGGAACATCCGGCTATCCACTGTGTGGAAATGAACGGTGGTCTAAGATTGTCGCAGGACATGTTATCGCGAACGTCCTAAAGTTGCGTAATGTCTTGACCCATGTTTAGCAAATTATATTTAGTTGGGGTGAGACGGGCGGCCCCCGGGAATGTGACAGAGGTCCCACGGTATAACTTATTGAGTTTTATTTAAACTGCTTTGTGTGACCAGCATTATGCTGACAAAATAAGAAGGTTACGAAACCCTTCATCTGAACGTGACTTTTGTAAATGTTTCTATAAACATTAATATTCTTAAAGATAAATCTAATTGGTAAACCACTCGCCCGCGATACAGGCTTTATCCTTGTGCGGGGACCCAGTATAACTCTACACAATGTAGATAACTTTTTTGAGAAAATAAACGATTTGTATTTGTAAAATAAATTATTAAAAACCAATAACTAAAACTAGTTTCATAATTCTTTTTCATTGTATTTTAGACGCAAGTCCCTTTTGATCGGCAAAATAACAATGAGTTGTGTAGTGAGCGCGACGACCTCGCTCGCACCGCGTCGAAGGATCGCGTAATCACTTAATGGGCTCGGGATTCACAGAGTGATAATAAAGCCTCAAACTAACTTTACGATTTACTTTTAATCTTTTTTGAAAGCCAGCTTTTCCCCTCAGAGTGTCGCGGCGGGGCGATAGCGGTGTTGAGGCTATAGGTTGCAACTTTGACGGGGTCTCGCGGCAACTCCTCACTTACAACACCTTCTGCATTTTATTATACTCTCTTTGTGAACAGCAGCTGCAGAATTCATTTAATCTCCTGTAGGTTTTGTAATAGCTAGGTAAGATAATAATCACTTTTACTCAAGGTATGGAGGCTTTTACGAATCCTTACTTCCATATCAGCTACGTCGTCGGTGGAAGATAAGTTATGAAAGTCGTAAGTTACATTGCAGCGGAAGTCGCTGTAGTGAATGTAGTGACCACCGGCCGCGCCGGCGGCGGTATTCTCAAGCTCGTCACGCGCGTCACGAAGTCGCGAGATTTCCCCGGGGGGAGCCGGGGACGCGGGGAGGCCGCTGCAGCGCAGCCATGTAAAATGTTACAAGTCTTACTTATAATGAAAGTAAATAAATGATATGTCACTGCTGCTGAATACAACGGCTGCTGCCTCCAGCATCGCCCGCGTGGCATCGGGATACAAGTAGCCGATGTCGTTTCCCAGCTCTGCTTACACGGTTCAGTAGTTTTGAAGTGTTCGAGCATCAAACATCCACCGAACCAACGATCCTCGCTAACTTTGAGTATGTAGCGGGACAGTTGACGTACTAAAGTTTAAAGCACCAGCTGATGAATTTAGTAAGTCACTAAATGTTACTCGTATGGTTACTTTACCTAAAAAAAAAATATTTATGTCAATTTTTTCTTGAAACTGACCGAATATTGTCTGATATAATCCGGCCATAATCTTGAACGTGGCATATTTGCGTAAAATGATATTCGTTTGTTTATCGACGCGACGTCGACGCCTGTGTTGTAAAAACGAGATTTTACGCTCTTCCTGAAAGTTCATGGCTCGTTCACATCGAGCGAGTAATAAGCGATTGACTCGCACTGAAGAAAATCAGTGGTTTCCATAATTTCAAGGCGTATTTTATGGGCTTTTATTATAGAACAGTTTCTCTCATAAATTTTATTTTTATTTTCACCAATAATCGTTCCTCAATAGCCGGAAGCCTCAATAGATGTCATCAAAACTCGTTACATATAATTTTGTACAATTATAAGTGGATAGCAAATTTAAACAAATCTTTCGTGGTTTGTTGTCTGTCATTGTACCGAATTAAATAAAATACAATCAAATAAAAATATAAATGTGCTCTTTATATTTTTGTTAGAATTCTGTCCGGGGCATACGGTATGCCATATTTGAACCGCAGGTACGCGATGGATAATATCATCGTCGCAGCTTTTTAGTCATTTATGATTAACTTTGTATTCGCTGGAAGGATATCATTAACTATCTTGTTATTAGCTTTGTATTCGCTGGAAGGATATAATTAACTATCTTGTTATTAGCTTTGTATTTGCTGCAAGGATATCATTAACTATCTCGTTATTTACTTTGCGGTTCACCTGCCTTATGTAACAAGTGACCAATGTCCATTTCCAGGTCACTAACGATACCGAATAACAGCGTTTTCCTTCTGGTAGTTTGAATATTTCCATCCATTTTCACAAATATTTATGTTATTATTTGTACTTACCTGGTGTGAGCGAGGCTCGAGCCTCCAGAAGCGAAAAAGCGTTAAACCGAAATATAAGTTCGTAAGAAAGTCTCGTAAACGCGACTCGAATTGTTACTTACGCTGTTTTGCATAACAATGTACGAGAGTTTTCAAAGCAAGTTATGAGAAAGAATTACAATTTTTCCTGCGAAGTTAAATGTTATTTTGAGATCAAATAAAGTAATGTTTATTATTCTCGTATTAATTGTGGAGGTGGAGTTAAAAGTGACATTCACACAATATTTGAGTTCTCTCTCTCTCTCATTGAAGTATTTCGAAGTTTATGAGATTGAAAGCAATTAAAACAAAAAACATTCACACACTCACACCCCTGCACTAGGATTCCCTGTGTCGCAGGTGGCATGGACACATACAAGACATCACAACATCCAAGACCCGAGAACAAACATTTGTGTTCGTCACAAATATTTGCGCCGGCCGGGGATCGAACCCGGAACACCAAGCTTCGTAGGCAGGGTCACTACCAACTAAGCCACGGTGTCGTCACAAGGAGTAAATCAATAATAATAAAATGTACATAATTATATACTTATAGCCTCATAGCGTAACGGCACTTGTTTCATAATAAAAATGGCGACAGCATTATGTATTCGTATACGTATAAACACTCCAGCTGAATTGGTCTCGCCCGCAGAGGACTAGAAATCTCTTAAAACAACACAGCTGCTCTTGGCGCGCCGCGGCGCGGGCGGCGGGCGGCGCGGGCGGCGCGGGCGGCTAGTGGTGCGGGCGGCGGGCGGCGCGGAGCGGCAAATTTTTTTTTTTTTTGACAGTTTGTAATTTATTATAATAAATTATCGGTTTTTACAAAATTATGGTGGCATTTATAAGCGCTCTGTGCATAGCCTTTACTTAATTTTGGCATAAACCCGTGCCAAATATATAAAAGATATGATAAAGATAATATATAGGTATAAACAACTATTTAATTTTATTTAAGGGTACTAGTACAGTGCAGCGCCTCTTTATATTTTATGAGATGATCTCATAAAATGGCGCTATCCTGGGGGTACAGCAAATAACAATATAATAATCCACTGTGCTTTAAACTCACTGTTATTTTAAAATAAAAACAAAATTAAATGAAATCAACTGGTATTTCACACGCCTTTTTATTTGAAAAACTTTGGGAACACAAAGGCGATAAATTAAAGCGCTCGGTTTGCGGAGAATTTTATAAAATGGGGAATTGAAGCGCGACGCAGGTGCTTAATAAACGTTTTTCATACGATCGCTACACAATGAAACCGAAATACATTTAGGGAGAAAGGACCAACAGCGTCTACCGCGTGTGTGAGTACCTATTGTATTTTATACAAGAAAAAAAAATAAAGACCAATTTTACATATTCTGTACCACTACTGAAACATTGTAGCCACGTTTTGAAAATGTTTATCCTTTCTTTTTCTTCAAGAAGAAGGTGCACAATTAACACACTTTTGAAAGCTTTTTAGAAGTGCTTCGAATGCTTCGCGAACAGAAATCGAGTGAACGAAACTCGTAGCAGTAGCTAGGTACTCTACGTCTAGGCCGCAGCACACAGACTACGCGGTACATTATAGCAGAATATTGCCAGCCTAGCACCAGAAATCACGTAAAAGTAATTTTCACAGTAGAGTACTTTTATATGAATACTGGAAAACTGAGACTGAGTCCGGGAATGCTGCAAGCTGGACGTGGCTGCGAGCTGGACGTGGCTGCGAGCTGGACGTGGCTGCGAGCTGGACGTGGCTGCGAGCTGGATGTGGCTGTGAGCTGGACGTGGCCCGATTATTCGTACCTGACGAGCTTCTGACACACGCTCCCTATTCAGTTTCTGTCACTAGTAGCTCCCGCCTGAGGCTTCGCTCGCGTGTCATCGGGATCAACAGTATTCGTCCTTTATCAGCTCACTAAATACAACTTTACCTAATTTCAGCAAGATTGGTTTAGTTAATTACATTCATCCTTTCAAACTGTTCACGTTTCTTAGTATGAATACACTTTTTTTAATGGGATAAACTAGTCATTTTGAAAATATGTTATATTTCATTAAAAAAATATTCGTGTGACTTAGCAATTCTCCGAGATATTTTAAAATTTCTTACGAACTATTTGACACCCGCAACTTCGTTTGCGTTGCAAATCAATTGAATTATTTTCTTAGTACCCGCCTACACTTGTTGACGAACTAGAGTCTCTACATCCAATACATAGTTTGGCAGCGTGTTGTCTATCAGTCAGGACAAAGTCTATCTTACAATAAACGTGATAATTAGCAGTTCGGGTATATAATTAACTTTACTTTACGGGTTTTGCCTTTAACTGATTTTAGTAGTGATTCAAGCACACGGCACACGGCACATGGCACCGCACGGGCTTGTGCCGCTGCGAGTGTTTGTTAAGCACACAGTCGGTAAGTGAAGTCGGTATGATGTTCATATCTATTGACTCCGGACAGAGAGGAGTCCTTGCATATTATCGCAAGCGCAGACAGGAGAGGGTAACAATGTAACCTTCCATTATGGGATCAAAGAAATCATAAATAATGGAAATATTATGGGACGCGATGACCGTAGTAATATTTTTATTTAGTACGCAACGTCAATAAATTATTTTTCAATCGGTTAAAGATTATTAAAATGTTTAACCGATTGAAAAATACTACTAATAATAATATGTATTGCACATTTATTGACACGCCAATACGCACGCAATACATATTATTATAATAATATATATTGCGTGACACGCAATACATATTATTATTAGTAGAGTGATTAAAATTCGCGTTCTGCTACAGAAGCCCGATCACAAATATGTAAATCTGACAATCGAGTTCGTACCGGGCTATTAGTTTTACGATTTTTGTAATACGTCATGGAAACTGCTGACTTCTCTGTGACGGACACGATACAAACCCGATTGTGATTGAAAAAACCTCAGACGCTCTAATGGAATATTTTTGAGACCATACTACATAATACATACATAACTAACTAAAACTAAATAACTAAAAGTAAAAGAGCTTTTCTCAGCGCCCTTAATATCAAAGGGAGACAGACATCTGTTAGTGCGTGTACTATGCACTCTGCCGCGGCGCGTGGGTTCGAGCAAGTGTGCATCCGCCTCAACCCTTCCATCCTTTGCTCATTCAAGCGGATGAAAAAATAAAGCTGTATTATTTCAACGGAAAATAATATCGCGGGTAGAGTTTGACAAAAAAATATAATTCGATATTCTGTGGCCGGAGAATAGGAGAGATGACACGTTAGCGTAAGCTTTTCATATAATTTGCTTTGTTATGTTTAGACAATGTTCTAAGGTGTGTGTACATAGTATACATAGAAAACACCCAGACGCCGGACAAACACAGATTTTCATCACACAAATGTGTATTCTGAAACGGGAATCCAATCCGCGACACTCGGCGTGGTAGTGCGACACACTTGCCTCTCGGCCATCCGTATATCTTTATAGCTATGTCTGCGAACGTTGAATTGTCTAAGCTCAGCTCAGCTGTACTCTAGCTCCAGGGTGCAGAGCGGGGCAGGGCGGGGCAGGGCGGGCGGGCGGGGGAACGGTATGATAATAGCTCGGTTATTATAAATGGCTGGCTAAATGGCCAATCCGAGAGAAATCTAGCATGCAAATGGGATCTCTAGCAACTAATGGTTATATTACCGAATTGCTATTCAAACCAATGCCATTAGAGTGCGTTCAAAATATCATGCAAAACTTAAAAATATCTCTTTTTAGTTATTTTCTTCACTTAAAACGTTTTTTATTTTGATACAAATATGTAGACTCGTCCGCACTCTACCTTCAAGTTTACAAAATATAGTTGTATCTAGGTTTTGAAATTTTGTATTAACTTTTTTCCAGGACCATAAGCAAGAATAAAACAGGACTTCCGGCGGTAAACAACGGGCGGTAGCAAACCACGCGGTAACGGCGAGTCGGTAACGCTCCGGACTTTTTGATAGCTTTCCCATAAATCCTGAACAAACAAACAAATAGCGGAAAATAACATCCCGGTACAGATACAGCGGACTACAAAAGTGCATTATATATTTATAAACTGCTAGATAACTCGTGGAGGCTGGTTAAAGCGAAAGGAGGCCTATACCCAGCAGGGGGTCCTACCTGGCTGATGATGATGATGGTGATGATGTGGATAACAATAATGAACCGTACTCCTAATTGAATTGTTTTTATCACCTGGTTATTATTAAATTTTATGATAATACCTGCCTACCAGATACTTGTATCTTGTATCTTGTTTCCTAGAATTTATCCATAAAATAATACCAAAGTTTTTATGAAGAAAATACTTTCTGATAATATTTCATATAAACTTTTTTAGCTGAAAATTAAACTGTTTTTAACTGAAATGAGCGTCCATTTTGTAATTAAAAAACAGATACAGGCATCCAATGTTACCACGATATTATAAATTCAAAAAAAGTTAATGTTTAGCCCCTCAAATATTTTGATCTATGGGTATTATGACGGACTGAAGTACTAAATTTTGAAAAGTTTTCAACTTCCTAAGAATCGCTTTTTTAGTCTATGCTTCTTGCATGAAACTTATTACAAACTGGACCTCTTTGAACCTATTTAAAAAGCAATCATTTTCGTGTCCTTTGCCCAGAAATGGAGATTTAGTTCCCGTGGACCTAGCGTAAAGCTGAACTCTACGAGCTTGAAAAGTGAAAAATTATAATAATAAAGAACTTGTTTAAACTTTTAAGTATAATTGTACGACGAAGACAAAGACTAATAACTATAATTAGGTAAACGCGAGGATATTAAAATGAATAAATTAAGCGATATTTCAGTTTAACGATAGACATTTGTAAGAATTTGAGTGCGACAAGCTTACAAGTATTTTATAAAATGTATGTATGTTGGCGGTAAGTCGCGTCCTTCTTATTCTAATTTCCTACACAACAAAAAGAATAAAAAGTGAAGATGATAACATATGCCTGTAAGATCTAAAAGTATTTTACCCGAAAGTCTCTTACAAAATAAAATTGCCTGCAAAAATTCGTTCCCTATTATTTTCGACTTAAGAGCATCTTGTTTCTTCGTTTCCTAGTAATAAATGCTATCGCGTGAACTGGAATTTTTCGATTAACTTTTGCAGTGAACATAACACTCTACTAAAACACGCTGAAACGTAGTTTTCTAAATCGGCACTAAGCCAGTCAGGAATTGCCTCATATTATAGTTTCTGTTCTGCAAGTTGCAGCCTGCAACCGAAGCGATGCCTCGCCAGCCGCCAGTCGCCATGGAGCTTGAGAATATCAAGCAAACAAGACAAGAATAGCCAAGTCAGGTTTCACAGTTTTGGTCAAGAATGTTGAATATTGCTGCTCATGTTAATGAGTAGAGGGTGAAGCAGCTGAGCTGCAGACTGCCACGTTCATGTCACGAGCACCCCGCGCCGCCGCCGCCGCCCGCTGCAGCGCGCTACCCAACCGACTACTGGACTAATGCACACTCGGCTTATTTCGTACAACGTGTCATGTTATATCATTTAGCTTCGTGTTCATTTTGTTGAGCAAAGTGGACGACCTACGTGGGTGTTTCATGGCACTGTGCAGCACTGGGCATCGGGCAGGCGTGATCTTGTACCATCAAGAGAGTTCCTTCTCTTCTTGTCACTTGTGAGCTTATAAAAATAAAATCGAATAGCGACTTGCACCTAACTGTCAAAGTTCCTTTGGTGCAAGGCGGCATAAGTAACGCACTGGTTTTCTTCATATTTGCGGTAACCGCTTTAACGATTGTAAACTCTAATATCGAAACTTCCTAGTGGGCGCTACTTTCCAGCGGCTTCAGCGCTGAAAGTACGAGTACCTATGTGGCTGGCAGTTCACAAATACCCGACACATCACTTGACCACAGCTGATGTGGAACCGAACGCAGCCTGCCTGGTGTCGACTCTATCCATTCGCCGAAAAATATAAAAAAATAAGTTATTCAACTCCATTTTTACACTCTATAGAGTAGAGCACAGGTAAACAACATACGCGTTCCGAGCTTATCATAACTTTTTCATGTTTAATCAAATTCTAATTTTTCATTGAAGAAAATTAAGGATTATTGTAATCCAAACTAATAAGTGTGAAAAAAAACTAGCTATAACATGAACTGAACTACGAGTAGAGCAGCTGAATTGAGCAATAATATCTGGGGCTCTGGGCCGTTTAAACTTACCGACACGGCCGCTACCGCGCCCCGCCCCGCCCCTACCCGCCCCGCCGCCGCGCCGCTCAGCAACAGTCCGCTTGCAAGGTACAGCGGACCGCGGGCCAGGGCTGCCGCAGGATTACCTGACCAAAAACAAACCTTTTTTTTACCAATATTTTATAATCTGACCGATAACATCAAAGCCGATAACATATGAAACAAAAATGAGGTACCTACAGTTCATTTACACTGATGATTATTGTTATAAATATATTTTATTCGAATAACATTATTAGTAAAGAAAAACAGATGTAAGATTTGAATGGATTTTCTATAATAAGTGTGGTTCTAAATGCTAAAAACGAACGCTATGTAGAATCACACAAGCAAACTACGCTTGGCGAGACGCAGCCCTAATGCCGTAAGTTATTGAAGTGCACTGCACGGCTACTTTTATGAAATTAAACTTTATCACAACTGCGTTAAGGCTCATTTCGTCGCAACAGCCAAACGGTGTATAATTATACGATAGCACATTTCAGAACTGGACTTTGTTCAGGGTAGATAGAGTCTAGTTTCGTGTGACAGGGAACAGTGACTATTAATGAATTTTCTTCGCGTCAGTACACGGGCATCGTGGTAAGTTAAATGGATATAGTTTCATTCGGTTTCCGTTTGTTTCCAGTTTCGAGTGAAGCCGGAGTGAACAGGTACGGGCTGCCGGAGGCGGCGCGGGCGGCGGGCGGCGGGCGGCGCGCGGCGGCGCGGCGGCGCTTCGTACGTCGTCGACTGTTTGAACAGGCGGTCGCTGGAAATGTTTGACTTTTGTGTAAACAGGGTGATTGTTTCCGAATACTGAGGTACTACTTTGGTAATTTCTCAGATAGGTTTAGTTTCGAAGATGAAGGGTCTCATCGCTTGATTAAACACTGTTTATTGTATATCTAGCATTTGTTTAAGACTGATATTTGATCTTGAACTTGGAGTAAAGGCTTTGTAGCGGTCATGCCATTTCCAAGAAAAAGCTGTGTAGTTTCGACTCATCTAATTGTTTGCCGACATAATAAAGTTCTGCTGCTCAGGATTTCAAACAGTCGAATGTTACATTACTTTTTAAAGGCAGGCGAAGGCATCCCGACTCCCGCGGCTCGATCGTTAGTTTGAACTGGGAAGCTTGCGCATGTGCAGCGCTATCCGCAGTGCATTAACAGAATAAAATAAGCAAACATTTAAAAGCGGCTAAAACCGCCGAGTCATTTAATTGTCCGAAAAATGTGGGAAAGTATGTAACATTTTTAAGGATTTACATGACTAGGATACTACGGCTACTCGCGTGCGCGGCCCGGTGCGGTACCCGGTACGGCCCGGTGCCGGACCCGCACTGTGCGCGGCCTGGCGAGCGGCCGCCGGGTGCGTGCCTGGTGAGCGGTCCGGCGAGCGGTGCTGCGCCGCGGTGGATGGAGGCTGCAATTAATTTTTTTACTTGCTGAATACATAATTCAAGCAGTTATAGTTTGCATAGCTCTAGATTCTACCTTATACTTACTGGATAACGTCGTTTCCCCAAGTTGCTGGTAAAACAAAAAACACCCAATCTAATTAGGTTTTCGAGTTTATTTTCCTTTATTTTCCACATTCAGAGCGTAGGTATTATTCCATGTTTCTGCAAAAATTAAAGCTACGCTATGAATATTTAACCGCTTCTGTTAAATTCTTATTACAGCGAGAGAGCACTTCAGCTGAGTAGTTTTTCAAGACTTTAGCGTAAAGCGCCAACTTGTATCATATCCTAATTAGGTTATAACTATTTGTTTTCTATAGTAACCTCGTCTAAAATATCATAGCATTTTTATTTAGATAGTTTGTAACAAAGTATTTGTAGTACAACTCTGCCTGTTTGTTGTAACTTCTAGGACACTTTTGTTCGATCGTTTTAGGAACACCCCTTTCGAGTTAAACTGAATGGCAAGATGAGGAACCTGTTACGAGTACCGGTTCCAGAGTTGCTAACTAGCAGCCCGCGTCACGTCACGCCGCCGCCGCGCGCCGGCTGCGATGGCGAAGCTGAAATAACAAGCTGATGGGCTCTTGAACAATTTTAATTGGGTGCTCATTAGCGGGACTCGTCGCCTCACACACGCTCGACGAGACGCACTCCTGGAGCAAATAAAATACCTACAAACAAATCATTAGAGGCAACCAGGGTTGCAGGAAAAGGCCTTTTTTCCTGTAAAACTTATATAATCAAGATTTTAATATAACCTCTCGTTCTCGTAAATTGGATCATCACGTAAGGGCTGACGCAGCAGAAGATACGACGTGTGAAGGTCGCGCTGTTGCTCTGCTGGTGTAGCAGTCTGTACTCGTAACACGCGTATAGCTCTATCTAAAATAAGGACTAAGTTCTTAAAAAATACCGGTAGATCTATAATTAAACAAAGAAAATGCTAACATTTAGATGCCCTATTCACAGAAAATTAAGATCGCAATCAGAGTGTCATCTAAAAGCTGTACTTTGTTGTAAATATTGTGACCTTGTCGGCAAACGGGGCCCGCAGCAATACTTTCAGTTCGCGCGAGTCCCGCAACGGCTGTGGAGTTTAATCGCGCTATTTATCTGAAATATCTGCGTTGAGAACAATGCCGCTTCAGCGGACACACGAGCGGAATTCAGATTAAATCAAATTTAAACAACATTGTCACAAACGCCACTCGGAGAGTTCGGGTGGCCTATGGACCCTCCGCACTGGACCTGGCAAACAATCAATCAATCATCAGTATTTATAAATGCCTTTATCCTGGCTGACAGACAACGCACATGCCAAACCACTGAATGTAGAGACTCTATGTTTAGAGGGTAGGTATGTGTCAAGAAGTCAAGGCGCGTACTAAGAAAGAAATTCTGTAAAATATGTGTACAAGACAAAAAAAATACAATATAATTTAACACCGGTCTTCTCGCGCTCCAACAAAGAAAATGATAGAGATCGTGCCTCTTCTTCAATATCTCGTCGTTTCAGAAAACTTAAAAAGCTTTTCTGTTCTGCAAAGTGACATTCGCAATAGGCCTGTATTGCGAATGTCACTTTGCAGAACAGAATCTCTTAATGAAGCATGTTTTTTTAATACTTTATGAATATTTATATTCTATTAAAAGGCTGACTTATCCCACGAAAATGCCAACAATAATTTTGAGCGAAAAATGCAATAACACGAGTAAAATCCTCTCGCTATAAACCTAATCCTATATGGTCCTCCACGAAGATTAAATTAGATTTAGATGGCAAGTGTTTGAATTTAATAATGCATTTATTTTATAATAACGGAGTATTTTAAAATTAGCGAAAAATGGGCGAACATCTTTATTCATGTAGAGTTATCGTAATAGTTTTCGTAAGACATCTGTCTTTATGACCCTGGCGTCAAATACGATGTTCAATGCAAGAAAACGAACCATTGTGTGGTAATAGCGCAGCGCGTCACAGGAAGTCATAATTCGGTAGCGGTTCGTAGCGCTCGTAGCCGCGCGTAGCTCGTAGCGGATGCGTAGCGAATCCGTAGCAGTGCTACGACATGACATGTGACGCTAGTTCTGTGGATCTCATCCAACTATGAATGTTGCCAAAAGACAATGAACTAATCGTTAGTTCATAACTTTACCACGGATTATGAATCCGTCACGTTATTTTATAAACGTTCGTTAGATTGTGAACATGTGATATTTTTTCTATAATTAATTTTACCAAATAAAAACGGGTAGGTACTGGTTCTATGATATCTGTTTGGAAAACTTGGGATGACCTTAGTGCAGGCGAATATACTCGCGTATGTGAGTAGTCGATAAGAAAGTGGGTGACTCACTAAAACAAAATTTGAGTTAATATTTTAAAATGGCGTTAATGGCGTTAAAACATGAAAGTCATTAAGCGAGATGCTGTTTGTAATGGACCGGAATGAAGTTCTCTCTCCCCGCCCATTATCGTTGCGACTAGTGCTATCCCGGAGCAACAGCAAGTCTCCGGGTGCCGAGTGCCGAGTGCCGGGTGCCGGGTGCCGGGATATTTACGCTAATGTCGGGTTCCTGGTTAAATGGTATTGCGCTTTGTTTCGTTTTTTGCTCGAAGTGGTGTATCTCGTAATTCGGGCTTTGGGGAAGTGTGATGACTCTCCGTAAGGATGGTACATTAACACAATCTGTATTTTCCGACCAGCTGGTTAGCTACCGGCGTGAGTCTTCTGTAAGTGCCCCATTCAATAACGATATAATTATAGTAAACTTCATGTTATACACACATTCGATTCATATTATTGAAGGAATCCTTCTCTATACTATTTCAAATAAAAACGAGTACTATACCACTAAAATTATTTAGAGAAAGTTTTGTGAGGATAGACAATATATTTTGATGTTTGTTCCTCAACTTCATAACCGATCGAACAAAAAATTGCCATGGATATAGTTCATGAGCTGCAACAATATTAAGGCTACTCCTAACACAAACACCCCGCGGGCGAAGCGGCAGCTCGTTGCTCGGTCAGTAATAACATACGAGTACATTATACATATAACGACGGCCCTTTAATATAAATACTTACTCGGTTCCTCAATTCATTGGTGGTTTAATATCTTAGGCTAAAACAGGATAATGTGGTTTTGGCCAATTTCATACCGGAAATTATGGCAAGTATTTATTTTCAATGAACTCTGAGTTAACTGTACATACATTTATTTAACTTCCGATATCTGTTATTATAAGGATGAACCCTGTTAAATATTTACTTGATGTCATGTCCTCATTTATCGCTTCGTCTACTCTCTAACAATATTTTTTATTAACTTGCTTTAAAAATATAAAAAAAAAACAACCAAGAGGTCCGTTTTCATCGGTCAATCAGAAAATCTTGAATTTCTTAGTTTTCGCGGGGGCTCGGATTGATTCATTTGAAATTCAAATTATAAAAAGTTCCATTACGGTCAATAATTTCCGTTCCATATGATATCGAGGACGATAATGAATACACAATTAGATTTTTTTAATTCTAAGTATACCCATGAGAAATCACTTTACTCTTACATTAATTTATTGTAATAAGTATCACAACTGCACTTGATATAAATATCTATTATATGATCTCGTATTCTCTCACTGGTATACGTATAGCAAAGAGTGGCACGTGGATTACTCTCCCGCCGTGTTCTCCCAGAACTCCGCCAAGTCGGCGAGTAATCAATCAACTTCGAGGAGATGTAATTTAATTAATGTACCCTTGATTCGGCCCTTTTGTGCAGTGTCCGCGGAAGGGATGGATCTTTGTCGTTTTATTTAGAGATCTGAACTTAGACGTAATATCGATTTTTTAAATGTTTGCCAAAGCTTGAAATACGTGTTTCTCTATTGAGATTTTGTAATTTTTGAACTAGACTTGACATTATGGGTTGAGGTAAATTTGTCATTGGACCTTTTTTGTATATATTTTTAATTCTATACTTCAAAGGTAAAATCGTCATTGTCAAATAAAATATTATTTTTTAATAATTAGTATATCTGAAACCAGTTCATGTCTAGTTTTGTACAACCGGAAGTGGGTTTTTATCTCTTGTTGGTTTTCCTTTTGATGCAGCCATGGAAATCGTACTCCGGCTTTAACTAATAAAAATAAAACATTATTTGAGGCCATTCATCTGTGGTGTCATCCGGCGACCCGTCACGCGCCGCCCGCCGCGGCCGACAGCCACGGTGATATAGCACCGGCATCGACATCGGGACACGGAACCCCGACGGAACGAAGCATATTCAAAACATTCTATTCATTTTCGAAATTGTACAACCGATTTGTCGTCCTTAGACTGGGAGATTCCCAGTTTATGTCCTATTTTCGGAACTCATTTGAGACCATCATGTTGCAGGTCATTAATGCCGATCTGTTGCTTATCGTTCTCACTTCCAAGCTTATCAAAAACTCTCTAAACAATCTTATACTAGAAAACAACGTCCTGGCTGATCGACTTATTCGTCATCGCCGCTAGCCAAAACCACTAGGTGTAGAGACATAATAACGTTGTGGTGTCAGTTGAATAAATATCCGAACCATTCGCTCTATTCATTGATACGATTCGGCGGTTTTCACACAAATAGTCGATCCGGTGCATCGGGTCAGAGCGCGATCGAGTTCTGTGAAATCAAACGCGTTCGCTCCTCACTCATGCGAGTGATCCCCGCGCTCCCCAGGGCTGTCACCTCTACTGGCTGACCTTTGCGCTAATACTCATTAGCCTTTACCCAAAAAGTTACAATGAATCGGATATTCCGCCATGATTTTTATATTTTCTTATTTTTCTCGTGGTATATTTTTGTCTGTTATTTAAGTGGCTACTGGCTCGCTGTGCTGGCCACCCGCACGCCCGGGCGGTGCGGCGCGGGTCGCGAAGACGCACGGCTCGATCACCGCGCCGCATATTGGCGTGTAATGTATCGCTTATTCATTATTTCGATACAAAACTGCGTTATGAACTCGCCATAATTGGCAAAATATTACACCTATTTACATGTTAATGCATGCAGTATTGATTTTTATCTTAGTTTCATTGTTTTTATTATATCTGTACAAAAGCGATACTTAAATATATTATGTAGAAAGAGTCAACCAATTTACGTCCGTCCCATGTTTAACTACAAAACCATCGAAAATAAATTAAAATTATATAGTTAAATGTAATGACGCACATTTGTGGTCAACAAAAGGGTTTGGTCAACATTTCACAGGATGATAAGTTTCAGTGGTGTGTCAATTCGACGAGAAATGGGACTCAATAAAAAAACTTCGCTGTTTGTTTTCGCAAGATAATAATTCATTATAGGAAAAACAATCGTCCTTTTGGACATGCAGTTGAATATAGTTTATTCGGACGACATGCTCACTGGCCGTGTCGCGAGCATTCCATCTTTTTTATCATTCTATTTGCTTGACTACGAAAGGAATATGTTTACCATTTATTTCACTAAGAACCAAATAAAACCCCAATGCCATTTGACTTGTAATCTTATCATTATTCGCATATGCTAGACGCCGCGCGAGGACGAGACATGAGCTTGCTCGTCTGCAACTCTACACTTGCGGATGCTTCGCCAGCTTATTTACACATTCTTTGTTTTGGCTTGGCCTTAGCTCTAAAAAGTGTTTCAAATGAAGGGGGACTGAGCAGGGTGACAGATGGGAATAATTCAAAAATAATAACCGTTCCTGCACATTCTTCATACTAGATTAATTTTAATCTATTCAGCATCATTTATGTGATTCCGTACACTTAGCTTTACTTTTAGTCCAGCAAACAACTTAAGAGTTGAAATTCAAACCGCTATTATGTAAAGCGGCATCGCCTCACTTTCCAGCGATGAAAGCGCTTAATGCATGATTTTGCGGATATTTAGCGCAATTTGTGGGCGACCGATAAAGTTCATTTTGGCAAAACTTCCAACCGGCGATATTTCACGTCCGCGCGCGAGAGCCTTCTAAACTACCCCGTACTTATTGAAAAATATCGAACCAAACATTCAAACTCATTTCCTGTCCGTTTTACTCATAATAAGTATCCCGAAAATAAGTGTAATTTGTCTAGGGAACACCGAACACTTAGCAAATAACTTCAGTAGGTAGGTAGGCAACTACATGCTGTAAGATTTATGTAGGCAACATGAAAACTACATTAAGTTGACGAAGTTTATATTGTTGTTCCCGACGCTACAATACAAGTAAAGTAAGCTCGAGTTCGCTCCGTTTGTAGCACTTGCAAACAGCAAACAGTGTGACTACTATAATTATTTACAAGGAGCAGCAAAACATAAAGAACGCGCAATCTTGACTGCTCTTAACGGCGCGGGGGCGGGCGGCGGCGGCGGCGGGGCGGGACGCACTGCGAAAAAAGTTGCAAGTATTTTGACAAATATTAATAAATGTGCAGGTAGGTATACCTAACTATAATTTTACTGTTTATAACTTTTGATATTGTTATGAATGAATAAGTAAATAATTTATTACAACATACACGGCAACACACATTTAAAAAATACTTACTAAGTATTAAGAGATTACAATTATGATTTCAGTCTCTTGTTAAAGTTTTTGATTTTCATTCGTTTACATTTTTGCGGTGCGGTGTCGAGGGTCTGAATTTAAGCACCTACTCCAAATCTTAAAGTTGTCTCGGAGCAAACAAAACTTTCAATTAGAGAACATTGGAATTCGTCGGGACCTGACCGTTCTCGCAATTATCGCCATTCTTGCTCTATCGCCATTGCAACTCTACTCTGACATTACGCTGCCGTGATGATGGCAGGGCTGCTTGCTCTTGACATTACGCTGCTGTGGCTCCGTACTACACTCCACCCCTGTACTAAAGCACATTAACATCATAGAAGAGCGCCTAGTTCAGGAAGCTTTAGACATATCCCTAACTCTAAACAAAACGCTTTATTTAACATGCTGATCATTGCATAATATAATTATACAAACAAAACAAAACAAAACTAATTTTACAACAGTCAAATAAAATTGCTTAATTTCCATCTAATTTTGTAACTAGTTGGCTATTTTCAGGGCGGATTTTAGGTATAGTAAAGTACCTACTGCGGCCTAACGTTTCGATAGTTTTATTCTAAAACACTTCCCAAAATAATGATCAATAAGTCCGAGTTCGGACTCACCAATCAAAGGGAAAGCCAGCGGCGAGGTGCGGCCGGGAGGCAGCGGCCGGGAGGCGGCCGGGAGGCGGCGGCCGGGATGCAGCGGCCGGGAGGCAGCGGCCGGAAGGCAGCAGCGCGGCGCGCCCGCGCACGTGCTGAACGTGTGGTAAGTGATCGCCAAACAAACAACCTGCTCCAAGTTATAATTGTCCCGGGATTTAATTAAAGCACCCGGTTCATCTGTTCCGACTTCCGCAACTTTCGGGAAATGCCGTAACTTTCGGAAATGTCGGCATTTCTCAAAGGTGAAGATGTGGGAGTTCCCAACTCGCATTATCATTTAGGGTGAGGCTCGAAACGGTTGATTAATTTTAATTGGTTCACGTGAACTTTGATTACTTACCGAAACGAAAAGATTTTTAAGCATTAAGGTGTAACGATACTACGCTAAATATTTTTAGACAATACTTGTGATTTGATATCAGTAAATTAAAATTATCCAACATACGAGCAACGAACAAAACAACTTACCAAATTATTGATGATGACGACAGACTGAAGATAATCGATTGATAGAGCTATCGTGTAACCTGGCGTCTCCAAGGCAAGCTGCCACCGACTTGGTATAGTAGTTGATCGGCGCACAAACCCCGCCTATTGTGGATTGAGCTAGGTGTTCTGGATCTGACACATTGTTTACATAATACACTGTACTGTTGAATAGTGCGTACCAAGTAAGTGCTGTACAATGGACTAATAAATTAATGTGCGTGAAGACGTTAGTGTAGGACCTTCGTCACTTCTGTGGCCATGCCGATAGCAGGTGGTTGAAGTTCGATAGCTCGATGACTTTCATTTTACAATTTGAGACTAACAAGTCACACATTGTTATGGAGACGAGACAATATTCTATTTCCCCTTGATTGTTTTCCTGTTTACACTTGAAACTGTGGGGAGCTCAAAATATTGGGAGCTCTAAAAAGTTCATTAATATGAATGTACTTATTTGCCAAAAAAAAAAAGTATTTAAGTATTGTATCAATTATCTGGTTCCAAAGTGCAAGCTCTGCTTAGTTTGGGGCTAGATAGCGTTGTGTGAAATGTCCAAAATATTTTTATTATTTATGTACCTATTGGAAACGTTTACACCGTCGACATTGATCACAACTCTTTAAACTGAAGAGAAGTTCCTCTGTGTTTCTCTTCTCTTTCTCTCTCTTTATTTTTGTGAGTTGTATTGTTTATCACTATCAGTTTTTTTTTTTTATAAACCTATTTTGGAATTGTATTGAGTTTTCGCGTAGTTGCGTCGGTTCAGCCTATTATTGAAGTTAGTGCCGCCAGCGACGCGCCGCCCGCCCGGAGCCGGCCGCTCCACCGCGCCCGTAAACACCGTTAAACGAACCGGCACAGGAAAAAGTAAAAGGAAATTTGAATTCCACGTAATTCCTTAACGTTTGCTGCCCAAAATAAACGGTAACTTGGGTTATAAAGTTTAACTGCTTCCGAAATGTACGTGTGGTATATGTATGTGGTAGTACGAGAAGGTTGGCAGGTAACTATTTTGCGGAGCAAACTTCTTATGTTATCTTAAACTGAAGAGAACTTCGAGAGAATAATATAATACTATTACCTCAGGATGCCATCGAAATGAAGTAAGTTTGTCACAGATGTGTTAAAGACATTTAATTGTGCTCTGGTAGAGCCGAAACTCAGGTATAGCGAGAAGGTTTGGGGCACCAACTATGACTTTAATTAATATCAAAAGGATATGTGTAATAAACTAGGCAGCCATTTCACATGTAACGGATGTAACCGAGCAGGCAACAACCCGACCGTCCTATAAATTTTCCCATTATTAGTGTGCACGAATGGAATACAGTTTCATCGCCCAATCCATTGCATAACATAACAGAGAGAACTGTTTATGGTAATAAAGAATATCTGAGTGCAGAGCCGTCTGTTCTCCGTAGAACCGCGAGTTATGGCCGAAGTGGCTGCCAGCTCCACGGAGCTCGCAGCGGAGAAATAGCTTCGTCGTGGATATATCCTCCATCGTAACCTATCAATTTTCTTTTTAGCCGTTCTGCACGCGAAACCTAGACTAGAATGTTTTATCGTCTAGACTAGACAATATTATAGACTCTTAAATAATCAAGTAACAACATTACATTGCCAATCTTTTTTTAAAAGCCAGTATAATACAGACGTAGTTACAATCATATTTTTGTCGTGACTTGGTTAGTTGTAATTGGTAGTAGATTCAAGATTCAAGATTCTTGATTCAAGATTTTTATTCGCCAGAACATAGTATACATAGTAGTAGAAGTAAGATAGGTTTATAGGTATTTACGAGTATATAAAATTATAATTAAATCTTAACTTCTAATCTCCTCGTCCTTAGCCCTAAAATTATATGAAAATTAACCATGAAATAAATGTTCTGAAAATGATATAAATGCCGCGCGGTGCGTGCTTGTCACGTCGCCGTCGATACGTTCGACGCAACTCATATCCGAAGGCGTCGACATGACACGCATTACACCCGGGCGGAGCGGGCACTACAACACCACGGAGAGGTCAGCGCTGTTCTTGAGCTGTTGTTGGAAATACAATAGCACAGGGAAACCTAACCGTTGTTTGGACAGATGATCAATGGCATGGACGCCCGGCGGCTGTGTTGGTAACTTATAGTTGGCACGAGGGTTAATTTAGGAGCATACTCGTACATGACCGTGGCTCCTGTGTAAGGTTCTCAAGACACCTGAAGCTTAGGCATCATTTGACTAGGACCAATAATATATTTCAAAAGCACCATTAGCACGAATCCTACCAGACAGTCTCATATTTTTCTTTTTTTAATTGGAAAACTAACAATAATACTATAAATAAATACCAGTATAATATGAGTGTTGAGATTATCACACTCAACACTCCGTACTCAACTCACTGTGTGTGCTAGTGCACTTCACTGCGGAACTATTGGCAGTGCCATGTCTCCCAGCAGAACACTTACGGTAGCTTACATTTAACCATCCAGAGTTGTATTCTCAATGTAATTTTCTGCGATAGTTATAATGGCTCTTAAACAGTCAACAAAAAAAAGGGTGTTTTATTTACAAATCAAGTAGGTACATACGCTAC
Source organism: Lobophora halterata (assembly GCA_932526365.1). Taxonomy (NCBI): domain Eukaryota; kingdom Metazoa; phylum Arthropoda; class Insecta; order Lepidoptera; family Geometridae; genus Lobophora; species Lobophora halterata. The sequence goes on from OW052018.1 coordinate 152,902, forward strand.
CAATTTTTACCCGACTGCCAAGGAAGGGTTATTGTAGAGTAGTTTTTTCAATTCTAACATTGTTTTGCCGTGGAATGTAAACATACCATAATTACGAAGGTAGTTTATAAATATACGCTGTGTTGTGTAAAATACGAAATATTCGATTATACTTACAGTGAAAGTTATAAAATAAACGTAGTATAATATATTTTTATTATGTTACTTTCAGTAAAAAGCAGTCCACATACATTTTTGATGAAAATAAAAGATTCGCTTTGAATAAACTTGTTTATGCATTCATGAATTGAAATTGAAAATTGTTACGACAGAGAATGGTTATATCTTTCGATTCTCCAAGTGGTTTATTAATTAAACTATGATAGTATAGGTACAACAGCGGACTGCTATCGGTTCATGATGAAACAGAAAGATGGTACAACTGCATGAGATATATACAGTAGTAGACAGTCTATAAAATAAATGAAAGCCAAGGAACTTCCTCATTATTCTGCACCGATAGCACGGACTGGGGATAAAAAATTTGCCCCCGTTTTTATCCACCTTCCAGTCAATTTTATCCCTTGAAGGTGGATAAAAATGGGGGACAAAATTTTTATCCCCAGTCCGTGCTAAGCCTGCTGCTTCATAATATGAAACTCCGCGCCAGGTGGTTGTTCCTGTTTCAAAACACCGCCCCGGTCCAAGCGTTTGCCATTTTTATCGCGTATATAAATTGCTGGAAAATGGGATTGCGTGCGCGAGCGGACCGGGGAATGGACCGAGCCAATAGAGAGCCCACTGCGACGCCATCGCCGCGAGACTTACGGACCAAAGCGCGGACACAAGAGTCAGGTATGTATGTACTACGAACAAGGTATCAAGACTATTTGGTGAAATAATACAATGTTCTTGTTCCCTATTTATATATTTCAGAAAGATACCTACCATCTGATGAATGTATCAAAAGACTGCACATTTTTTTATGAGAAGTAACGAGATCATCAGCGATTTGTCACGGCTGTGACGACGGCGGCGGCGGTGGGACGGCTCCCGACAATCAGCAACATCATTCATGAGCGGGGAGCGGGGAGCGGGGCGCACGTAAATACTCACGGTATTTACCTTAATTTTTGGCAGAACATTACAAATTCAAATGTTCTAGATCGTTTCGATGAAACACGAAAAATAATGTCCCTTTGATCGGGAAAAATAAAATGTTTGGGTAAAATCAAATATTGGAGCAACGCTGCCGCTGGAAATGTGTCAATGGGAGTGGATTGTTATATTTACTGAAAGCGTTGAATCGCGTAATTGAATACCGCGGGCGGCGCGGGACGGGGTTCAACGTAAACTAGAACGTAACACTGAATCAATGCGATCGCATTTATTACGGCCACCGAGCGAGGAGACTATTATAATATTTATATTATTTTATATAGATTAGATTAAGTTTAAGAAAAAGATAGGTTTTGCCATTGCTCGCGTCTATACCATGGTCAAGCCATGATCGTTTTATTTCAAATTTCTTGGGTTCTTAGGGAAATGGGTTTTCTGGGAACCAGTCGAGGAAACTTGTATCATACAATCAAGTACCTATCCAGTTAGACATGGAAAGTATACCGAGTAACATGTTATTTATCATGGTATAAAACTGATCACACATAACACTTGTTACATTCTGAGACCAAGTCTATCACAAAATCACCGCTGCAGGCAGGCGATTTTGTATGTTGTGATGGCATGATACTTGTCACCATTTACAATTTTATTCGTATCGTAAATAACAATGACAGACAGTCAGTAGTGTGCTGACTGGGATTGGGAGTGATTGCGTGACGTCGCGACATGCGTGTATTTTTTAACAAAATGTAACATTATGATATTAGATCACGGATAAAAAATAACCGGTGGCGAAATCAACGGTGATTTCACTGTTACAGAATGAAATCATATCACCATGTGACAATGAAATAGAGGTAGCAATCATTTCCATGCCTAATATATTACAGGCGTCTTTTAAATTATGAATGAATGCAGTGGTTTATAGTTAAGTTAAATTCATAGCGTCCATTCAGAGCGAGTCAATCAGGCCGAGGGGGGTAGCTAGCGAGATTTACTACCCCATCCCCTCACCCCGCCCCACCCTGCCCCCGGGCGATCTCAGCAATCGTCTCGTATAGCACAGATCTGGATCCCGGCTCGTCGGTAACTGGAGTAACTCAGCGGGCAGCGGCGCGAGTGACCATTCGTGGAGGTTGATGGCTGCGAGCGGAGATAGAATATGCTTTGTTGTATCACCCTTAAATAAATAAAAACAAGAAATACAAACTATAATTACAAGGGCGGTCTTATTGCTAGATAGCAATCTCTTCCAGACAACCAGACAAGACATATTGTTTTTTTTTTTCACATTATACACTAGCAACGGCCCCCAGCTTTGCTGTCTTGGTATCGGGCTAACAAAAAAAGCTTAAATATGCCCTTTCTAGCTCATCGATTATATAGGTACCGTACCTACATTAGTAGTATTTAGAGGAAATAAATTAATTATAATGAGGAAATAAATAAATTATCTTATCTATCTTATCTATTTCAGCGCTATCTTTTCAGTAATTTTGGCGCAATCGAGCAACAATCATTCGTCCGTAGGTTGTATCAATAACTCGTGGCCGTCTTACAAATATAATAAAATACTCGTAATCAAAAACAACTGATGTAGAGACATATTTTCTCAAACTTCAGTAATAGTAGCAATCTAAACTTTATCAGCAAATTAATAAAGTTGAGAGTCGTTTATCAGGGTCGTCGGTACGTCTCCTATCGACGACTGTTCGCCGGGAGCCATTAGGAGCTCCTGCACGATCCCAGCTGATTTAATTCAGGGAGCGTCAGGATACCGCACAGAATAATGTACTACTGTTAGGATTGAGTATACACTATACATACGTGTTCATGTTATTTTGAGGTTTATTTATTATATATTATATGTATTTATTTTATAATGTTTATGGATTTAGAATGTCATCGATTTGTGAGCTACCATGAAGGTTGCAGTCGGATATAACTAAATAGGAAAGTGCTGACAGACAATCGACTGGTAAATCATATATATAGTGTTCATCAAATAATCTAAATATTTTATGAATTATCAAATAATGTATAATATATTATAAATTACTTAAGTATACACTAATTTCGGTGAACAAAGCCTATAAATTAGGATTTAACACACGCTCTAGTTGGCTCGGCTGCTAACCGCTCTACTATACACAATTACGATGAGAACAGGCCTCCCTGTGGCGCGACGGGAACTCTCAAAATAATTACAATTAGTAGATAAATACTTAAGACTAAAGCCTAGGCTATAACACTATAAGCTTGCTTATCCAGTGATCAGACTTCATCTCACTGGAATTATTTAATAATAAATATGTATACACGGTAAATTTTTAATCACCAGAAAAAAAAATACGCATAGTATGTTGCCGTTACTAAACACATATAAATGGCAAAAAAACTTAAAAAATTAAGTCAATTTTTTGTCAAAATAAATTTGATTGAAATTGGATAACTGTTACCGTTAGTCGTTTTCCTGTGGATTTACGTCAGGCGGTACCTTTGATTGTTAATAATTTAAGTTTTATTCACCGTTTGGCAAACCCGGGTATATAGCTCGAGCCAGCTCGCAAAACCTCGGCTCGGGCGCCGCACTCGCGCCGCTGTCACTCTGTCATTTTGTAGAAGTCCTAAATTCTGCCTGCACAGATGCAACGTAGTACCCCGCCTGCATTGCCCATTTTTTTTTTTTTGGTAAATAAACATTGGTGGTGTATACAAAAATATCACTTCGCTGAGGATATTCTTTTCGGTATTCGGGAATAGCAATTGACTGAGTATAACTCTACTTCACGCGTGGTAACGGCATAAAAAGTACTACACTCTTACCGAATATCAGGTCAATGGGTTCAGTAATTTTAACGTAATCAATAACAAACATACGTCTTTATCTTGCCATTTGTTTATCCTCATAAATATTGCATTTATCACATAACGGCCATTCCTTATATTTTTGAAAATAAACAAACTAATACGTTACAAATGAATACGTTACAAACTCTCTAACTAAAAAACCTTAAGTAATATCCAGCTGTATTAAAATAGTTTGGCCAAGCACGAGTGGCGCGGCGCGTGGCCGGACGCAGCGTATCCGGGCCGGACGTCTCGCTTCCGCCGGACGTCGGCGATCGCCATTTTAATCATTTAATCTCGCCGGCGGCGGCTCCGACATTATAATGCATAGAAAAACGAGCTTTCTACTTTTTCTTGCATGTTAAAATAACTACAGAGAAATTCAAACACAAATGTATGCAGCCCTGTAGATCCATATTTTATACGCTTTTTTGTTAACTCGGGTTTTCTTTTACATTTTTTTAAGTTAGGCACTTCTGAGGGTTAAGTCGCCATTTGTCTGTCTTTGTATTTTCTTTTCAGTTCTATCATACAATTTCTTGTTAAGTACATGTTTTATCTTACATCGTGGATTCAACGATCTTAGTAAGTACACCTTGTATGAATCAATGTCAAAGCAGGCACATCCGTGCATTGCGTACCTGCGTGTCCATCAGTATCCGGATAGTCATCCGGATGTCAGCGTGTCACTCCCGGCGTCAGTGTGTCAGTCCTCGTGTGCGACGGCACGTCACGTCGCCATGCTAATAGTGACGTCACGACCCTCGTCACTCGACTCTACATTTATTTTATAGTTCCTACTATAGCTAGTGCCCGCGGCTTCGCCAGCGTGGTATTGAGTATAAAAGTTACTTAAATTCTTTGAATTTCACGACAATCCGTTGATTAATTAATTATTCTACTTATGACCTTATTTACAAACATATATGTTCTAGTAAATAAACAATATTTCATTTCATTTCATTTGAGTAGGTGTGGTTGAGCAGCAACACAGATGATCGGGCAAATAGGTCATGTTTAATCTTCGCACTCTAATGCTTTTTTTGTTTAACAACTAAGTGACAAGACGAGATAGGCGCTCCCCTAATAGTAAAAGATTACGCCTGCCCATGAACAGAACGGCTACACAGGATTTGGACTTTGTGTGCTGGTTACCGACCGACGTCAAATGTTTAATGTTTTGTCTAGCTCAGGGATACGTCAGGCATCAGCGTGCGAGCTGCCTCGTCTGGCCGCGACGGGTAATGACGACGATAGACATGTAAGCTTTTCGATAGCATCTACATCACAATGTTACTCATGACAGTTCGGCGACAACCCTCGTTACGTTTTGTCTCGCGACGGACGCCGAGAGTCGGCGGGACGCGTGACGTTCGTCAGCCCGCGCGTGACTCTAGATAGGCGTAACCCTCGTAGAACCGGCGTCGGGTGCTTGCCTTGCTTTCCATTAAAATTTTATGTATACCAGATTAAATTTAAATCAATAAAGGTAAATATAAAAGGCTTTTTCCTGATTGACTGACAGACTGAGAGACAACGCATAGAATTCGAATGTATGTTCGTCACGAAGACGGTGTAAGTAAGGAACTAAACTAAACTAAGAAATGAAAGGAGTTTTTTTTTTATTTTCAACGCAAACAAAGTTTTAGGTTCATCATCGAGGTTTTCAAGGAAGGTAGAGTTTTAGAGGAACTTTAGACCTCTTTAAATTGTTTACTTGTGTGTTGTTTCTTGAGTTACTAATAAACAGGCTACCCCGATCAAATTGGCGAGTAATTTTCAATTAGCAACGTAGATGCTACTAATCATAAGAGGCTTAACCGGTTTGGTTTAATCCGGATCACGCGCGGCTCCACGTACACGTACACGTACACGTATACGTACATACATTAGAGCCCGGAACAGCCCGCGCCGTGTTGCGCTACACGCGAGATATTGTTCAGTCGGGCTCGGACGAAGGCTAGGCCTGGTTTTAAGTGACCATTAAAATCCATATATATATATATATATATATATATATATATATATATATATATATAAATAATTAAAATCCAGAAAACGCTGCCTTGCAATAGCAAGGTATCGTTTTCTGCCGCAGCAGCGCATATTCTGAAATCGATTATAGCTTTTTATATTTGTTACTTTCGCGAGCTATTGTACACAAGCGATGCCCCGGGATACTGTAATGAGGACTCCAAACCAGGGATGTAACGGAGGTGGTTTTATCGGAGGCGGAGTCGGAGTCGGAGTTTTTAATTTTGTCTTATCGGAGTCGGAACCGGAGTCGGAGTCGGAGGCGGAGGTGGAGTCAGAGGTAGTGGCAGAAGAGTGATGTGTTGAGGACAGGTCTAATAAAATAGAATAGTATAAATAATCAAGTTTTCAATAGGTATCTTAAACAGTTGGCAAATAATTTCAAATTAGTTGACTACAAAAGTAAAAGTAGGTACTTTTAGTAAACTAAAAATACACAAATACTAAAAAAACCTAACTACTTAATGTCTTTCTAGCAAATAAAAATCAATTTTCTTTCTTTTTCTTTCTAAACAAAATATTCGTAGATTTGCCTCCGTTTAACCTTTTTCTTAACGGATCATAAAGCCAGCACCACTAAAGTGGTTCCCTTGCTACTGAGCCTGGTGAACACGACAAAGATTGCCAGGCAGTAATTTTAATAAGGGATTGTAACGTCAATACATATTACTCTATTATTGTACTCATTAGGTAAACACATCATTATAAAAAAATGTCCAAAACTGCATGTTCTTCAGATGTGATATTATGATCGTCATAATCGCTACTCGACAATTATTATTAGTATTATTATTACCCTGACATGACCCATTGCTGGGCAAAGGCCTCCCAAGCCTTTTCTCCGGTCTTTTTTACCCGAATGCCAAGGAAGGGTTATTTATATACTCGTCAACATAAGTATGTATTTGTAAAATTGCTTGGACATTACTATTACTAGTTTTTTTTTGGAGATGTCAACAAAGTCCGTTTTTCTAAAAAATAATCGACGATCGAAAGTACAAGGGGATTCCCCGCGCATCATGCATAAACCTGTTCGTACTCTCTGACCACGGCCGCCGCCGCCGCTATTCGCTTTGCTTCCACCTCCGATTGAAAAGTATCGGAGCCGGAGTCGGAGCCGGAGGTGCAATATCAATCGGAAGTTCCGACATATCGGAGTCGGAGTCGGAGCTCCGTTACAACCCTGCTCCAAACACCGAAGGAGATTTGCATAATGGAGCCACTCGATACTATCGACACATAGATGAGACACAGTGCGCGCGGAGCACGGATAAGTGGGAGATATGCTCACGGAAATATATTGAAATTACGACTGTATATACTTAAGTATACAATATAAGCCTATATTTGTTAAACGTATGGTATACAATTTCATAAAGCAAGTCCCTAAAATAAAAAACCCAGATCCTTTCTGTGTTTACTGTAGTTTCCCCGAACCATCGTCGTCGCATTGGCTTCGTCGGGTACAAGTCGTGTTCGCAGCTAGCTTCTGTAGAAACTTGAAGTGTTACTTGCTCGTGTGGGTGTGGGGACCGGGGAAGTAGGTACGTGGGTACGTGGGTACCGTTGGACGAGGGTGTCTCCGACTGGCGAGCTCATTTGTTCCCTTTTGTTTAGCTTCGATCGCACTTTGATGAGTTCTCCTGTTCTCGCGATTTTGATTTACTTCCTGCTCCCCGTTATACCCTCCACCCATAAATTTGTAACTTTCTCCCTTCACTACCCATTCGTACCTGTCGGATTTCGCTCGCTCGTTAGTGGCGACAGTCGTGAGTAAATTATTACTGTTTTTAAGAAGCGCGTTAGAAGAAAAATAAGGATTTGCTCGATTTTTTCGATTCATCTTTCTGACATTACATAATGCGGGAAAGAAATAATGAACCGAAAATAATGACGCCACAAAATCCCGCTTCCGACGTGTGCCGTGCGACGTGCGACACAATCGCAGCGGCTTCTGCCGGGAATGTGGGAATAATCACCCGGAAATGTTTCATGTACACACATACATACATACCTCCATATCTACATATGTATGCTTTTTCACATTAAATTTCTTTGAATAAAGTTTGAGACGTTCTCGAAAATACCTACCTCATTATACCGACCTCATTATACCGACGAAGTAAAATCTCAAACAATAATATGTATGATGTACGTACATGTGATTCTCATACTCATACTCATTTATTTGTTCAATTCAAGAAAGAAACATGTCAGATGGTTTACGGTTTACGGTATGTAGTAGGTATATGTATACTTGTACAGTCGGCTCTGTAATAATGTCTACACCCAGCTTACGCCGGTGTTCTGATGTGATTAAATCACTCACACAAACACATCACGTGTGAGTGTGAGTAAACTTCTGATCTGATTAAACCACTTAAGATATACCCATAATATAAACCACCAGTGGCTTAATCAAAAGAGAACACCGGCGTAAGTTGGGTGTAAATACAATTACCTCTTCCTGTATTGTATATTTCTATCTACGATTGGGTTGGGCTATTGAACACAATTTACTCTTAAAAGCGAGATGAACGTTAGGTTAGACTGGTAGAATCTCCTGGCGCATAGAAATGCTATTCCGACTATCCTAACCAACTAAACCAGCCGATACAGCAGCTCGTTAAATTACAAAACGCTCTGCATAAAGTCGATATATTGCGCTGAATGCAGCTGATAATGTTGGCGAAACTCGCTGTAACTCATGTTCATTGAATCGAACTAACCCCTTTACTGCATTGCTCGGTAGGGCGCGTACACACGACAACAGTACACCACTATGTTTTGAAAATAATACAATTTTGTATAAAAAAATTAAAGCAAAAAATCTCGTGAATTTATGTAATAATGTAATGTATTTCATCAATTTCTTAAGTATCAAGATTTTCAAGAAAGTTTTAAGTACTGAAAATTTTGAGTAATATAGATTTCAGTTAAAAATATAAGTATTTTTAAAAGTTTACGTACACAGTGAAACTATCAGACATCAAATGATAAGTGCCGTTTTACAAACGTTCAGCAGGTGCCCACCGCAACAACGACGTAGATAACCAGCTCCTCCGTTGTGAGCTGCACAGATACTGAGAATGAGGGAAACGGGGACAGTTGGATATAGCGCAACTGCGCACACAGTCCACGTCGACCGCGCAACTACACACGAGTAACTAAGAAGTTAGATTTTCACAGATACGAATTAGGAGAGTTACGAGGCATTTCTTATGCCTTGATCACACGTACCGAGCAAACGGCCGAGACAGTGCTAGACATAGACGTTTATTTATTTGCTTCAATGTGGTACATAAGGTAAGATGTTTACACAAATTGATAGCTCAGCACATTCTCCTTCCTGGCATGCAAATATTGTTTCAATTATATATTATTCTAAATTTCGAATTAATTACATATGCTCTCGGCCGAGTACTCGGTGCGTATAAACATAGCGCCGAGTGGTCGGCTGAGTGTGATGTAAGCTACTTGCTTACATTATGTCTCGGCCGAGAAACATTTTATTGTCCCGCCCGTTTGCTCGGTGTAATCTAGGCATTAGTTAGCTATCAACAAGAAAACGTGACTCAAAATATATGTAAGTTCTAACGTGAAGAAGAAAGGCAACACGGTGTGTATTGTCACCTGGAAGGTCCGTTATCTAGCATCAAATCCTAAAGATCTAAGTAATATTATTTTTTAACAGATATATTATTATTCTTTTTACTACAATAATAGATACCTACATATTAAAAAAACGTATCTTATTTAAATAAAACTATCCTAATTCTATTCCTAAACAAATAAATTAAAATTAATGTACAATCTTTTAGATTTTAAACCTATAGATATACTGCAGTTTGATAACAAAGCGCTTTCTTACTATCTCATTCCCTCCCACTGCAACTTGCAATTAACGTATGCTCTCTGGGTCTGGGGTGAGAAGGGGGCACGTTACGATAAGGGGTACTTACTTATTTATTTATGTGAATTTTCTGATCACAGAATATTCTCGCTCTATGTAGAACAAAAATACACTAGCATAATGATACTTATCTGTTAAAGCAGTTCCAGGGGGAAGATGTGATGAAAATAAAAATTAACATGAAAGTAACAAAAACCAACATTTTAAATGTATCGCTAATATATCTATCTGAATTTTTGAGTCGTACCAAAGTGTGGTCCGAACTGCATAGAACTACACTGTAAAGGTATATACATATATGATTTGACATTTTTTTTAAATCATAACAACGACTTAGTAAATTAACTTTAATTTTCGTCTAAATTCATAACTTTCCTTTGTCATTACTGGGTGCAAGTGTATGTATTCTGACAAACCGTAGCATTACGAGTCGCGAGGGGCGAGGGGAGATGGGGCCGCAGCGAGCTGCAGACGGCTGCACGCTCTTTAATTAAACCACAGTCTGTGCCCGCTAATGACGCAGAAGCCTTTTGTTTTAAAGTGCAGTTTAATCTGTGGTGAGCTGTCAACATACACTTTTTACTTGACTAATGGACTTACTTACTTACGTACTACCATTTTGTTTATTTGTAGTTTTTAATAAAATAAACTTTGTACATTCGTCTAATTTATTTATACTAAAAGTTGCCTCATTTCCCCCTAGTTGCTAAAAACGAGGCGACAGCGATAACATATACTATACATTTAATACTATTGAATCGTTTCCTCCCCGACCCCGACTCGATTTATGCTAAACATAATAAAGGCAATTGTGGAACTTGCTACAGGAGAGAATAAAGCCCAACCCAGATACTTACACCATTTTACAACAAAAATATTAGTTCGAATATCAAAATGAAAATAATCCATATCTTATAGCTCCCTATAAGATAAAAAATACTAACGTACCTAGCTATAGCTAGTTATAAATTAATGCCCACTTGCACTAAGCTGTCAAAAATCACTCGCTAAAGATCTTTGGGCTTGCTCGACCGTTTACTTTGAGAGTTCTGCTAGTGCTGCTGGCTTTTCTTTTCTTTTCTTTTCTTTTCTTACTCTAACTGATGGTTTAATCTTATTTATTGTTTTAAATATATTATGTAATACCTACGCTTACAATTTTGACCAGTATTACTCGGTAATTATAAAATTAGTGGATCTATGTTCTATATTTATTCATTTCATTTGTATGAATTATTATTATTTATTTATTTATTATTATTTATTTATTTATTTTATTATTATTTTTTATTTCCTATATTTCAGTAAAATAGTGTCAAAAAAATCATTAAACCTCAAACAAATTACTTACCAGTTATTTGTGTTTCAAAACTTATAAAACACCCGGTGAACAAGCTTACCGCTTAAAACGTAACGCGTTTGGCGAAGCCTTAAGAAAGCTTCTAAGCCCGAGTAATGGAAGTGCAACTACACAGAATAACAATGCACTGCCGCAGAGCTACTACCAGTGCTCGTGTAAACAAGAGGCTGCGAGTGCACGCGACCCGAGCGTCCCCCGGGCCATGTTCACTCGCAGCCAGCGTCGGATAACGAGGAGCGTATCTCGACATCTGCTCGCGTAGCCTCGCTTATCACCGTAAGTGCCGTCTTGGTTCTTAAAATAATTAATTGCGTTCATTAACTACCGCATCATTAACTAAATACACTTACATAATTAACTAGACGTGTTATTACCATCATATTATTATTATTAGATCAACAAAAATATTATATAGTGCACCAAAAGAAAAACAAAAAAATGTTATTTTTACTCTGAGTTGGATCAAGAACTCAGTGTATATTTACAATAATTTGTGGAAAGTTATAAGACTCGTTGCATAAGGCCAATCCTCAAATCCGAATTCCATACAAAATGATTCAGACAAATACTCAAAAAGTACGTCGTATTATAGTAATTTCTTCACACTATTCGTGATTTCGTCAATAAAAAAAGTGAAAGGTTTCATACTTTAATGTAGATTTTATACGTGTTTTTAAGTTAGTACGGTTAATTTTAAAACACGTATAAAATCTTAATTAAAGTATGAAACCTTAAACTTCTTTTGTTAACGAATTCAAAAAACATGGATGAAACGAATAGTGTGAAGAAATTACTACTACTTATTTCGAACCAGTGTCATGAAAGGATTTCAAGTGCGCCTCGAAGAGGCTCCTTTGTTGCACTTACAGTGATTTATCATGTTATAGCAAAGTATTTTCGATGTATAGAGATTTTATAGTGCACAGCTTTACTACAGGAGGCCCTGAATCACGGCCGTCGTGCCGTCGCTCGCTCGCCTCGCTCGGGTCGCTAGGCACCCGCTCAGTCATGGCACAGGGAGGCCAGCGCAGCTAGCCCTCATGCACGTTAATGACAAGCCAGTAAAGCAACGAAGCGACTAAGTGCTTATAATTTTCGCGCAATCCGAAACTCCCGGTGTTGGATTCATTGATTAAACATTTTCGATCATCATCGATCAGACTCTAAGGTCAGACACCGTCAGAGATAAGTATTCCCCTTGTGCAAGACACCCAGCTATAAATACTTTCAAAAAATGTCATACTTGAAATTATTTTTTACAGGCAAAACTTCTCCATACGCCCGCGGCGGTGATTTAAAGGGATTTGAAGCTGTGTATTATAATGCAAGGGGGATACTTATCTATGATGCTGTCTGTACCTACAAATAAAGCTACTAAGAACACACAGGTAAAAAAAATATGTTTTTGGTATTTCCAATGTCATCAAGCTTTATTAAAATGCTTTCATTATGTGTTACTAACACAATTTTTGTGCCACAAGAATTATTTTGCAATAAATTACCGGTTTTTGTAATATTTTCCTTGACCACCAACATTACCTCAAAAATGGTTATTTTTGAGGTAACAAGGTATTTTTGTTTGAACTTTATTCGACCGTTACATAAAGTCCACATTTCCACGTGATAATACGAAATAATCTCACATTAATTATTACACCATGAACTTCGCCCTAATGTAACGAAATATTTAGCTACGTTCATGCAGAAATTATGAACATTAAATATTAGTTTTGTATATTTATCCACACAGCCGAGGCATGCCGAGGCAAAGAATTTCAGTATTTAGTATTCAGTAATTCAGTACTTTCTTGCTGTATACCTACCATATACATATATCTAGTACCCAATGGAAGAGAAGGGAAAATTTATTTACAAGCTTTTAAAAATATAGAGCTACAAAGTTACAAATTCGCTGCTCGTCGTTTATTTTACAAGAAATAATGTGATTTTAATATGAAGCTTTATAGTAAATTGCTTCAAATTATAGTGCTTTATAGTAATAATGCGTAACTTTGTGTATAATGTTTTTTTTCTAAATATTTTTTTGTATTCTTACGGCAAAAGGATTCCATAAGATCGCCGAACGATCAAAAGATGCGCACACCTACCGGGGTGTCCGGGGTATCATGGAGCAGGTGAGCGGTGCCTGCGGCGAAACGGCGCCGCATTCCGACAGCATCGCACAAAAGAGTCCGCTAGTGGAGCACATTCCTGTGCTCCCGTCCCGCGCGCACGCGTCCCTCCTGCTGCTGCGGTGCACAGCTCGCTCACCCCTCACCCCCTCACCGTCACACGGCTTATATCAAATAGGCCAAGTAGGTATAATTTGATCAAGTGTACATTTAAACCTGCGAATGATTTTGGTGTTTATTGACCGAGCGAGCGAGAAGCGCGAGCCGAAGGTCTCCGTTTCAGCTTGGGTAAAAATTATATTTTATGTCCGCGGTGGCGTCTATCTGGCTGTTCTCCTCTAAATGTCGCATTTCTCAACCTATTCTAGTGAAACGTGAGCAGATTTTATAAGTAGGTATATGTCGACGCTTGAAAGGCAATAATTACCAAGCGACATGTTGGCAACTTTACAGGAGAGCGTTTTAAAGTTTTTTTTTTTGGAAAAAAATCGTCATAAATCGCCTATTAGTCATAGCCACTCGATTCCAACGAGTTTTAAATGTAGTTTAAACGCTTTATAAACTGGCATTTAAAGATTATGCATTTTCTCAATACCTTAAGAAATAGTGTCGGTTAGTAAAATATTTATTAAAATCACAAACAGGTAAAAATTACTTACCGACAACATTTTTTTTTTAAAACATGTAAAATTAACTAAACCGTGGTAGTTTATAATTGTGTTTGAAGCAAAATGATACATCCAGATCTAAAGTATGTTCGACACATAGGTAAAATTATCTAAATAAAAACCAAAAAAACTTTTCTGTCAGGCAAAATGAGGTATGTGTAGGACTTTTTTGAACAAAAAAATAGGGTTTAGTACACAAAATTAACAATACCGCCGAACTTGCTGCACGTACAGGAAACCTGAAAGAGCTTTATAAAGCCACGAAGACCCTGAAAGGAAAAATAAACTTCAGAAAAACACCCATCAAACCTACAGCTATGCCTACAGCTCGATTAAATCGATGGCACGTGCATTTCCAGGAAGTATTTAACCAGGGATCTTCTGAGGTACCAATAGACCCAACTACCTACTACTAAAAACCAGCGATGCCGCCTCACTTATCGATGACGCTACAAATAAGTGGTGATCTTCCTTCTAAAGACGAAGTCGCATATGCCATTATTGCACTAAAAGCTGGTAAAGCCCCAGGAATCGACCTGATCACTTCAGAAATCTTACAGGCTGATCTTACAACAGCCGTCAACTGTCTAACACCATTACTGGCCAAGGTCTGGGATACTGAAACTCTACCCGATGACTGGAACACGGGGTTTCTTGTCACCATCGAAGGTTCTTTGTTGGGTAGTACTGGATCGACTTTCTAAGGTAATAGACCCACTACTTCGCAACGAATAGGCAAGGTTCCATGCTAACCACTCCTGCACCGACCAGATAAACACACTGCGCATCATTGTAGAACAGGCATCAAAATGGCAAAGAGTATCTGGGCGCGTCTATACACTCTAGAAGTACTGCCAAAGATAATCAAAGTGATCCAAGCTATGTATGAAAAGTATACTTGTAAAGTGAGCCATGAAGGGCTGGTCTCTGACAACATCATTGTGCAGGCAGGGCTGCCTCCTCTCACCTTTGCTGTTCCTTGTGGTATTGGATGGGGTGCTGGAGCGTGTCAACAAGAACAAACGCCGCGGAATTGAATGGGGACTTACGGAAGTACTAGATGACCTAGACTATGTCGATGATCTTTTTCTTTTCAGCCACAGACGCGCAGACATGCAAGCAGCAACCACAGGACTTAAAATTAATATAGGCAAAACTAAGGAGATGAGACCTGGCGTAAGCGGCACAACGCCTTTGATTGGCCAGGAACAGGTGGAGCAGGTCCATCAATTCTACCTTTGGAGTACGGTATCTGAAGTTGGTGGCACCGAACAAGATATAGAATAGCCAAAGCCAAAGGAGCCTTTGCACATTTGCGCCCAATATGGCAGTCACGGAAACTGACCAGAAGAGTGAAGCTCAATATATTCCGGTTCAATGTCAAAACCGTTCTGCTAACCATGCGAGACGTGGATAGTAACGAAAGACCTCACGCATAAGATCCAGGTTTTCATAAATTGGTGCCTTCGATAGATTCTTGGAATCTTTTGGCTGTACAAAATGACCAACGTCGACCATTAGAGAAGTGCCATGAATCGCCCATGGATTCCCAGATAAGGCGTCGCAAATAGAATAGGATAGGCCACACGCTACGTAGAGCGCCCGACCATATCTCAAAGCAAGCTCTAGACTGGAACCCGCAGGGCAAGAGAAAGCGTGGCCGTCCCAAGACTTAGAGAAGATCGTTGGAGTCGGAGGTCAAAGCCATAGATAAATCCTGGAGCGAAGTCAAACGTGAAGCTCAAGACAGAATACGCCCTCTGCCTGTGCCCCACTTGGGGGTCATAGGATAATAAGGCAAAACACAAAATTAAAGATCAAAGTGCGAAAAATCTCTCGCAAAGTGGATAGCTGATCTTATAAAGAACGTAGACTGTCGTTGTTAATAAATAAGGCATTTTATTTTTATACTTAGTATTTATTAGAAATTTCAAAATCAGTATACCTACCTAGTTAATTAGGTAGAATGCAATTTTTATGAAGAAAGAAATGGCTATTAAAACTACTGTTACAATAAATTTAAAACTGGAATGGGTTTATGGTACCTATTCTAAATTATTTATAGTACCTATTATTTCCAATGAAACAAAATTTAAATCAACCACATCAAGTATTAAGTTTCAGATTACCCTTTTTCAGCAGTCTTACGAGTAGGGGAGACCTAGGAGAATTGTGACAGAGGTGAGTTGTGACAAGGACTATTTCTCCCAACCTATTAAAGGTAGCGAGCTGTCAACACCGCATGCAAGACGCTTTTAATACACTACTCGACTCAGTGCATGCCGGCGACGCACGAGGCGCTTTTGCGTAAATACGACGGTTGTGTACAAAAAAAACTCGTCATTTGAAACACCTAGGGGAGTTGTGATAGCCTGTCACAACTCTCCTATATTACTCCATTTTTAACTTTGGCTACTTCCTTAATGTTTTTAATTAATTTTAGATGTATGTTTATGTCTTAGTAGGTAAGTACTCTAAAGATTCCTTATCAATAAAAATTAAATATGTCTATTTTCAAATAATATTTGCTATTTTTTAGTTTAGTTGATAAAAGTAAGTAGTTTTATTAACAATGAAAAAGGGTAGAAGTGTTAACATTCCTATTATATATTATTTATCTAGCCCTGTTACTTTTATTTTCGAAAACTGCATCATGGCATCGGACCGAAATGTACTAGAAGTTAGCCAATGTGGCTCCCTCAGACATTATCGATATGCTACTTAGTGCATTGCCAACCGATAACCCATTGACTGCCTATATATCTAGAATAGGATAGAATAACTTTTGTTAACTTTAGTTATAATATACGCGGGGGGTGGTTCTCGAAAACGGTCAGGCCGTGCAAACGGAGGCTGACCATTTCCGAGAACCCGACTTGTAGGTTAGTTACAGGAGTCCTCGACCTTTTCACAATATCGCAACCTAGCTTTAAAACACTTTTGTACTAGGTTAGCAAGTATAAGTGAATAAATGCCTTTTTATTTATTTATTTTATTTAAGTACATAATGTATATAATGGCATACTGTATGCTGAATGGCTCTTTTTTTGTTTCAGAATGCCTAATATATACACGAAAGGCTGATAGAGGAACCGCTAGTGTCGAAATCTACGACATGGCTTTTGAAGAGAGGTAAAAGTTTAAGAGATGCTGCGACCTCTTACAATCTAAACTACATATCTTTATCAAGATATATAAAGAAGAAAGAGGCTTTTCAAGCAAACCTAGAAGGCGAAACTCCGTCAATGGGTTATAGGTACTATTCAGACTATTTTTACAGAAGAGGAGGAGAATATATCAAGCGACTATTTGCTTACATATGGTGCAGCATCTAATGAAATGGCTGACAATGAAAAAGCTAGAGTTATTGCATATAAGTTAGCCAAAAAATTTAATAAAAAAATTCCAGTTATGGGACAAAAATGAAAAAGCAGGAGAATTATTATGGGAATGTCATTATATTTATTTTGTTGATACTTAAGCATAAAAAAGTACTTTTTCCTAAAAAAAAACATGTGTGATTTATAATATTAAGTGTAATGATATTTTTTAAATCTAATATAATGCTATCACAACTTACCTCGGTACCTGTCACAACTTACCTCGGTAGTAGGAGAGTTGCGACAGAGGGAGTGGTCTTTAATTTTGACGATTTTCTCAGAAACCATAATACTTAAATTAGTTTTGGTGATTGTTTTGAAAACAGAATGAATGCCGCTAAATTAATTACATGGGTCCATAACTGTGGAATGTTTCTTGAGCGAAATATGGCCCCAAAAATAAAAACTGTCACAACCCTCCTAGGTCTCCCCTATATCTTCAATATATTGACCCCTAGAAATTAAATTTTATTTTTAGTTGTTTATAATTTTCGATTGAGAGAATAAAAGATTTATTCAACAACTCAAATGTTGTTACATTACCAAAGTCAAATTCCTGCTATCCACCCCGTCGTTTGACATAGCTAGCTGAATGATGTTATTATCTACTCTCTTATTCCGATTCATTATGTACCTGAAACAATAAATTTAAATCAATATAAAATGCGCATTATTAAAAAAGCTAACATTCATAAAGTCTTTGAAATGCACTTACCGAGTATACAATCCAAGCTACGCGATGCACTATGTGCGATACGCGGGAGCACGCAGGTTGCCTATGCGACAAGACTAAATCATTATTATGTTACCACAGCCACCCAAAATCTGCTTTACAGCGCGGATAAGCGACAAAACAAAATACGTACATAAGGGATAAGCTCTCTTTTATACATATTTCATATTAGAAATAGTTATCTAAATAACAAAAACAGTAAAAAAAACGGCAGGTAAAAAAATACTAAACGACAAAATATATCCTTTTTAGGCAGGTAAATATTACTACTTTATGTTTTTAAGTCCATTGCATTTAGGTTAAAAATACTAAATGAAAATGAATACATAATTAAGGTGTGTTAGAATGTCTTTAATAACGAGAAAAAAAAAATTTGGGTAAAATTTCATAAGTAATATTTATACTCTAGGTACCGCAAGGCAAAAAATACTTTATGTTCAAACGAATTATTTGGAGTTTTTCAGTTGTTTGTGAGACAGCTATCGTGTCCGGACTGTGTCTCAAAGCAATGTCAAAGCTTTTATAACGGTCCAATTTACGGCGGACTTGCGAGCGCGTCCTTCGGCTCAGTAGCGTATCACGAAAACTTTTAAAAGGCAAGGTATTCGTATGGTATTCGTCAACAAAGAATGACTCAGAACGGCACGAGATGACTCAGGGATTCTGAAATATTGTGTTCTAAAATATGAGTTGCCTTGCCGCGCTCCACCCAGCGCACTTGATGTCAACACGACGGCAGATAGAGCACGACCTTAACCTCATTCCAGTGGAAGGAGTGTGCAGACAGATTCAGCTTTGGCTATCCGACGTCTTAGTGTAAACAATTTCGTGGATTCTTCTTATGGGCTTGGCTCCCACGCGATGATCCAAAAGCGAGGCATGAAATTGGTATAATTAAAAATAATAAGCGCACGATTTAGCAAATATTATCATATACCATCCAACGAACTCATCAAGTAAGTAATTAGTGACAAGAACCAGCAAAATGAGATGAGATAAAAAGATGGAGAGGTGAGGAATGCAAAATGTTATGTTTATGAGCACGTGTGACGCGCTCACAGATAATAAAGTCTGCGCAAAGTTGTAGCGGAGTTTACGGCGGAAGTAAATGGAGTGACGATGAATATTTACACGAGTTTGCGAGCCAAATTGAAAGGAAGATTTTTAGTACCAAGAAAATTGGAGCCGTAATAATGTAGGCCACCTGGTGTCGTCGTACGAATACCTTTCCATCCACAACAGGAAGGGTATTGACCTGACGTAAAGTATGTTGGATGAAAAGGTGTTTGTGCCTACAGCTACAGCTACAGGTAGGTACATTTTTAAGACGCAAAGACATAAATATTAATAAATACGCAGCGTCTTTATTTGATGTATGAGTTATTTTTAAATAGCAAAGTTTACATTTGATTCCATTAAAGTAAACTTTGCAAACATAAAACTAATAGAATTTTAAAACATAAATGTTGTACAACTGTCATAACTTTACGGATAGTTTCTCTCAAGTATGAAACTAAATAAAACGTTACTCTAGCAGCTGTTAGTGCAAAGACATCACTCCTCAGCGTTCAAAGGTAGCTTCCGTTACGCTGCTACCAAATGCTGGAACAACATTCCACCGCCAATCCGAGAACTTCAGAGCGTGCATGGCTTTAAACATAAACTAATAATTTTCTTGAATAAAAAACAAAAAGAGAATGAAAACCTCAAGAATGAGGTATCTTTCATCTAGGAGTGATTCTTTGATTCTTTGTAGGTACCTATGAGTCACAGAAGTATTAAAGTATAGAAACACAATGTAGTATATTGAAAGTGCGTCACAAAAAAGGGAGCCACATTGGCTAACTTCTAGTACATTTTGGTCCGAGTCTATATTTCGAAAAAGAGAAGTAATAGGGGTAGATAAATATTATATGTATGTTAAGTTATTTTGACAATAATTATATCTCTTTTAAAGTACTTAGTAGTATATTATAGTAGGTATATTGTTTTATTTTATATAGACACACATTTTTACGAACTTATTATGTAAATATAAACCTTTGAAGCACTATCCAATTTTGTTATGAATACGAGAATATTATATATATATAATATAATTATATTTTAACCCACACAGCTGACATCCGTGAGACTCTTTGGTTCCAACGGAAGATCAGCGCTGGGATGCCATGCTTCCCAGCAAATGCTGAGTTGGACGCCATTTTGTGTCAACTTAAGTTAAGTAGGTAATTAAGTTAGTTCGACGATTAGCATGGTATTATACCTATATATAAGTAGCATATTTTGTCAGAGCGTCTGGTCGAAGCGACGCGTGATCAGAGGGCTGGCAGCTATCTGGGCCAAAGAATAAGCCTTGCTATACAAAGAGGCAATGCAGCCAGTATCCTCGGCACGCTGCCATCGGGTATCGAGTTGAAGCAGTTGAGCTACCTATAGATCGTTTGCAACGGTCTATGGGTGGCCCAATTGTTTCCTTTTGTAAATTTTGTAATATATCTATATATAGATTGTAGTAGTTAGCTTATGCTGTAATAAAATTATAGTATTGGCAAAAAAAAAAAAAAAATAAGTAGCATAGTTATTCTTGTATAATAGTTGCCACAAATAAAAGATTTTTTACTTTTACTTTTACTTTTACTTTACTTACTTTTTTACTCGGAGTTAGTGCATTGGTCTCGAGAGTCGTGAGCTCTACCTACCTCTAGCTATAAAGTTTGGAGCTTGAAATAAATATAAACTGCGGACTGGGACGGCCTCTAAATGCGACTGGGAATGCGATTCAACTTTCTGTGAAGTCTTTCGTTTGCTTTATCGTGACACGTACAAGTGGCTATGGCATAGATTATATTGAGCGTTAAGAACTTGCATTGAGAACTCACTTTATCTTCCTACTTAGTACCTAAAGCAATTACTCAATCCATACATTCATGTGGTTAACCCAAAAAATAAGTGTATGTACTTCTAAACCACTAATGTAGGTAACTCTTAGATTTATACCTACGAGAGGTGCGTCCTATTGAATCAGTTCAATTTATGAACGAAGCCTTTTGAAACGCTGCCCCTGCCGCCAGCCGGCAGCCACGGCTGACAGCCAGGGCCGGCAGCCACGGCTGGCAGCCAGGGCCGGCAGCCAGGGCCGGCGCGGGCTTGGCAATCCGCCACACTTTTTACCCTCAAAAACTTACGCGAACACGCCTTTATAAGTGAGAACCGCCGCGAACTGGATTTAACTGGATTACCACCAAATTGGACGAAACGGATTTATGGCACTTTTATTGCGTTTCGCAGCCAATTCTGTGGCTAATGCGCTACGAGATGTGTTACAAAGTCCAAGAGTTTTATAAGACGTCAACTACTCTGTACCTACGAGTATACTTACTCCACTTCTCATAAGAGTAGGGGTTACACAGGCAGGATATATTTTGAAATGTTCGTAATATCTCCATTGTAGACTTCACTAAGTTTATTTTAATTAAATCAGTGACGAGACGAACCAGATGCTTATTTAATTCCAGACCCCAAATACATTTGGGATTCATCGGAATATCAAACTCACAAAATTATTTCGTCACCCATCCGCTACGGGGAAAAGTTTGTATTCCCCATGCGACGAATACACGCTATTCAAATTATAAATAGATATATTATATCCCGAATGAATGAATGAGTTACTTAATGAACGTGGGTGTTTCACATATTTAGACTGAAATATCTCTACCATCAATGTAAGTAGGTGCTACGCTTCATTTGTTCTGATAGACAAAGGACTTATCTGCCTATTATGTTTATTATACAATACAAATCAAGTGCCTTTCTTAAGTTTGAATCATCCACTTATGTTAAAGATCATAGATTTATTTATAACAGTGTTTCTATAGAACACCAAGATTGTCTGCTTTAAACCAGAGACTTAAAACAGGACAAAAAATTTAGACACTCCGTCAATAAAAATGAAAAGACCAAAATGTACTAGAAATTATCTAAATTGAATATTTTCCTTTATTTTTTTGGCGCTAGCTATACTAGGGTATGATTCTGTACTTTAACATTTTTATGGTTTAGTTTAGAATTATGCAGGTTCATTCACTTATTTTAAATTATACTTGTAAGCCGTAAAGCCGATCAGCTAGATCTTCAGAAACTCATAAAGTACTCAAAAGCTCATATACCTTCCACAGGCTGTATGCCAGTCAAATGATATCAAATGATGATTCATATTCATGCACCTCTCGAAGGCCTCACAGCTGATTATTCAGGAGAAACCCAGAGTCGGCAACATTCTGACCATCACATCAAATAAGCAAACTTTATAAGCATAATTCGTGAGCAAGTGGAATGTTAGTCGAGTCCTGACCCAGTTGTCGGTAAGTGCGTATTCAGATTAGCGGATTTACCGAGCAGATTCGCCGCTCGTGTTTTGTTTTTGCAGCACATGTACGCGCGTATACGCGCAACAAGCCGCGAGAGACGCCTCATCTTAAAAAAACCGAACGGAAACTCCGGTATACACGCATAGCAACGTACGTGTAACGTGTAGAAACGTCGGGACACAAAAACATATGAGGTGAGCGCGATAAATACCCGTTACATTCAAATAACTATACACGCGTAGCTATTGCAGTTACGCGAGTACCTTCTTCTTCTTATCGCGTTACTAGTTCTTTCGAACCAGTGTGGTGAGAGGATTTCAAGTGCGCCACGAAGAGGCTCCTTTCCTGCACCGATCCGCCCGTATACGCGCGACAAAAATACGCTAGTCTGAAACTAAGCTGCTGGTTTCCGTCGCCGAGCGCCCGCGGTGGCGGCGCGGTGCTCATTCGCGACGTGACTGCGGCGCCTTTGACTTCCACTTTAATATTACATGCAGCATCAGCATGCAGTGCACTACAAATACGTTGGCATCGGTAAAAACTGCACGTGTATCATTGGGGGATGCCTCCTAATAGTACGCATTCAGGATTCCATCTACATACATATAGTATAGATAGGTATTCAAAAATAAAATAAAAATAAAATATTTTGAACATTTCACATAACGCCATCTAGCCCAAAACTAAGCAGAGCTTGTACTATGGGAACCAGATGGCTGATAGAATACTTAAATACTGTGCGGTTTTTAAACCAAACCTTTTTGAGATTAATTATGCTGGCGATTTTAGAGTATGTGTTTTGAGTTTTGAAAGTACAGTGTCTAGGGCTTAAAACGTTTCTACTGATTTCCGAAGGCAATTGAACACCACCTACCTTATGAACTGCAGCTCCTGGCTTGTTGGTTTGGTGGCAGGCAAGGTCCTGTGGACTCGCACGGCGAGTCCAGGTTCGAAAAGTCTTTGGAAAAGCACACAGCACGGCTATGTACCCGTGACACTTCACTATGGTCAAATGTTAAGATGTATATTTGGCACGGCCAAAAATGGAGGGAAAATCGACGGATTTTGAGTAGAACGTCCACACGCATCCGATCACAACGACTCCCGCCAATGCACTGATGAGCCTCGAGCTCTTCACGTTCGGGCAGGCGGTGATTTACCAAACTACCCTCAAAATAACAATAGAAACGCAACAAATACATTTTTTTTTTGTAAATACATAAATAGAATGCATAGAAAACATCCAGGACAAACACCGATGTCCATCACACAAATGTCTGACCTGAAGCGGGAATCGAACCCGCGACGCCGAGCGTGGCAGTCCAATACACTTGCCATTCGACCATCCGTGTCGTCAGATTTTGTGTCAGATTTCGTATTATTATATTGGTGACACAGATTTTATCAATGTCAATAGCGTGGTGGGTTCGAGTAACACCCGAACGAAGCCGTCATTATTCAACTAAGTTGCATTCATCATTTTACGTTCCCCTAGTTGTGAACATCTGTACTATAATTTCAGTAGTTCCATCATAATTTATTATTATACAATACAATAAAAAAAATATTTATTCAGATCATTACAATCCATTCATGTCAAACTTAAACTTTATTATTGACCCATCCACCATTTCCATGATAGCTTTTGAATATTTCTTGCAGTGTTTACTAGCAATTGCTTAGTCGTCGATTGTAATCAAACAGTGTACTATGCTAGGCCTACCCTATGTAAATTTCCCAGCTTTAGTTGTACGAGCATCCGGAGACCATCCGGCCCGGAAGCGGTCCGCATCCGGCCGGCCCTCGGGTCGCACCCGACACATACCTTTCCGTTATATTTGAATAGGAAGAGACATGACATTAGCTTCATTACAACACCCGCAACATCGTTTGCGAATTATTATTATTATTATTTTTTTTTTTTTTTTTTTTTTCATTTGCACATCGAGCGAACAGGTCGTATCGCGAATTGTTTACTTAATTAACTTATCTGCGATAAGCGCGGGCTCGGTCTGCATAGATCGAGTGGCGTGCACCATGGAGGGTGAAGGCCCTGTAGTAGAATATGGCGGGGTGAATGAAGGTGCGAGTACAAGTAGAATGGATCCAGTTGGAGAGATGGAGTGTAGCAATATCATTCAGGCTGTGGTAGAAGACGATAGTAGCAAGAGAAGACGTGATGAATCATCTTCAGAAGAAGGATGGAATACAGTAGGATCGCGAAGTAAAATAGTTCGAAGATCTAGTGTCGAAGTCGTAGAAAAAAGTCAAGTCTTCGTGATGTGCAGTTCTGGTTTGCCTAAACAGTTTGCCCTAGCCAAACTACTCCAAGACAATAATATACGTGGGATCAGCAGTGTTAAGTACGTCCATCAATACAAAATCGTCATTACATTCGAAGATGAAAGGAGTGCGGACTCATTTATGGATTGCAGCATATTCACTGGACTCGGATGGAGGTGCCAAAGAACTTCTGAAGTAGGTACATCGTTCGGGATCATCCGAGACATTGACTTGGGTGTCTCTGAGGAGGACATTAAAAAAAACTTATCATGCAATGTTGAAATTGTTGCGGTAAGGAGACTTAACAAAAGAAAATACGATAAGGATGACGCGGCATCTGGTTGGGAAAAATGCGAAGCAATCCGCCTGGCGTTCCGTGGGGCCTCCGTGCCGACACATGTTTTCATATATGGTATGAGAGTGAATGTAGCATCCTATGTCCTCCCAGTTACTCAATGTTCTCGTTGTTGGAAGTTCGGACACACCCGTTTATTGTGCCCATCTAAGAAAGCAGTATGCCCTAAGTGCACTAAAAGCCACGAGAATTGCGAAGTAACAGAGTTTAGATGCGTTAACTGCACTGGACCCCATATGGCACTACAAAAGATCTGCCCGGTATTTAAGAAAGAAAGGAGAATAAGAGAACTGATGTCGGAGTTTAACTGTACCTATCGCAAAGCGTTGGATATGTACGTCCCACCGTCTCCGGTACCTGAAAGGTGTTTATCCCCCGGCCCGCCGCTTCCCGAAGTCCATAGACCGTCGTCGATACCCCGTTGTCCCGAGCCTAAAAATGTAGAACCCGTCCGCAACGTGAGACTGATGTCTGAGTTATTTACCACTCCTGTCCACGTCCCCACCCACGAGGAGGAAGCCCCATTCACGCCGGTGCATAACCATAAAAAGAAAAGACAGCGTAAACAACAACCGCGCCCCCCTACCCCTGCACCCTCTCCGATACCAACTCCGCGGCCGATGGAATGCGATAACAATAATGACTCGGAATGTTCGTATGAAGAGCCTCGGGATAGTGATGATGTCCCCAAGCCCCGCGCCTCAGCTAGGGAGGAAAGTATAAAAGACATGAGTTTTGTGCGTTTGCTGGCTAAGTTATACAAAATTGTAATGGGCAGAGATTCTTTTGAGGTTAAAATACAACAGGTTATATCAATTTGCGGAGAATGGATAATTACAAATGTAGTCAGCGGTATTTCGGCTGGCACCCTTCTTAACATGTTCTCTAAGTATGGTTAATAACGCCCATAACAGCGTTCATGTTAAAATTGTACAATGGAATTGCCAAAGTTTGCGTCCGAAGTCCTTATCTCTTGAATCGTTATTAATCCAAGAGAAAGTTCATATTGCGGTATTGAGCGAAACCTGGTTGGAACCCGATAGTTATTTTAGGATTAACGACTACACTACGTATAGATTAGATAGATCGGATGCGTATGGAGGCGTGGCCACTCTAACTCATAAGTCGGTCAGAAGTTATGCTTGTTTAACATACTGTCCTAATGTAGGTATTGAGCTGCTACATGTGAAAATTTTAAATTGCCACCACATTGAAAATGTTTTATCTGTATATTGTCCTTCTACTGTGTACACGACTCAGAATGATTGGGATTACGTTTTTTCTCTTACCAGTAATAAGTCACTAATTTTAGGTGATTTTAACGCTCATCACACGGCCTGGTCTTATAAAACTGACCAAAAAGGTTTCCAGATATTTGATTCTATGTTGGAACATAATTTTAGTTATTTAAATAACGGAGAACCTACCAGGGTTAGGCTTGTAAATGGGTTGTTGCAACAGTCTTCTCCAGACATATCATTTGCGTCTACAGACATAATTACATTATTTTCTTGGAACATTAGTAATGAAACATTCGGTAGCGATCATCTTGTTATACAATTAGTAGTAGAAGTAAATATTGACAGAGAAGTTATTAAAAAAAGGAACTTTAGAAAAAGTGATTGGAAATCATACTTAACCCTATTAGAAAATTCGTTTACTCATTTTTGTATACCTAATAACCCTCAATTATTTTATGACATGTTCGAACATACTTTACAAACTGCAGCTAATGAGTTCGTTCCATTAATAAAAATACCTCAACATGTGTGTAATAAGTTTAAACCTAAGCCGTATTGGAACACTGAACTATCTAAAGCGGTAGCTGAACGCCGCTTAGCCTTGGCTAATTTGAGACGATCTCCGACACCGGGAAATTTAGAAAATTTGAAGGAGAAGGTAAGTAATGCTCAGAGACTAATTAGATTAGCTAAAAATAAATCATGGCAAGAGTTCTGCTCATCCGTCGACGAAACTACTTCGCCATCAGATATGTGGCGTAAGATGCGATGGGTGAAAGGTCATCGTGTCAAACCTAATCACTGTGCAGATAAAGAAAGGGCGGAGAGATTACTTAATGACTTAACACCTGATTTCGCTTGCCCTCCCAATCCTCATTTTAATTCATCCAACTATAAACTAGAATCAGAAATTACACTTCAAGAGGTAGAAAATTCCATTAAGAAATCTGATACTGCGCCAGGATGTGATGATATATCTTTCTCTATGATAAAACATCTACCAAAGAAAGGTAAGACTGTTTTAGTTCAATTATACAATGTGTTTTTATATTCAGGTTTTGTGCCTACCCAGTGGCGGCAGGTTAAGATTATACCTATTCCAAAACCGGGAAGAGATCCTAATGCAAATTCTTCACTTAGGCCAATTTCTCTTATATCTTGTGTCTGCAAAATTTTCCATTCAATTCTAAATAAAAGGTTAGAGTGGTATTTTGAAAAGAAAATGTTATTTTCTGATAGTACGATTGGTTTTCGAAAAGGGAGATCATGTTATGATAATCTTACACGTTTAGTTTCATACATTCATACAGGCTTTTCTTTTTTCTGAGGACGTGGTGGCCGAGTGGATGAGGCCCTTGCCTTGCGATCTGATGGTCGCGGGTTCGAATCCCGATGGCAGTCATGCGTAAATGGGTTTTTTCGGTCGAAAAAATCTATGTATGCACCCCACGTTCTCGCAACGGTGAAGGAAAACATCGTGAGGAAACCGGCATGTCAACGGACAGAAAACCAAAAAAAAAAAAATGTTCTATGGCATGCGACATCCACCAATCCGCATTGGGTCCGCGTGGTGGATTAAGACCCATTCACTCTCCTGCCGAGAGTAGGCCTGAGTCCCAGCAGTGGGAACATTATAGGCTGATAATGCATAATGCTAATACAGGCTTTTCTAAAGATCTTGTCACTGCAGCCTGTTTTATTGACATAGATAACGCATATAACAATGTCGACGTAAGCTGTTTATTATCTGTTTTGGACCAACTAGGTGTGGGTTCTAAAATATGTTTTTACTTATGGTCTTACCTAAAAAGTAGAGAACTAATTATTAAAATCGACGGATCCCTGATCGTTAGATCCACTGGCCGGGGTCTGGCTCAGGGAGATCCATTATCCCCTCTCCTTTTTAATGTGGCGACTATCGATATTTGCAAGAAAATACAAAATGTTCAAATTTCTCAGTACGCCGACGATTTTGTTCTTTACATTTCTAGTAAAGCCGTGGACTCTGCAATAAGAGACCTACAACTTTCTTGTAGTGAACTCCATTTTTTGCTCAATAAGTTAGGCCTTGTAATATCTTCATCTAAAAGTAAATTTTGTGTTTTTAAGAAGGGTGGCTTTAGAACTCCTATTGATTTCAGAATTACCAACAGTTCCTTAACTATTGTTAACCAAGTGAAGTATTTAGGTCTGTGGCTAGACGGGTCACTCAGATGGGGAAAGCACATAAACGAGATGATTCAAATAGTCTCTAAGTACATCAATCTGTTGAAAGTGTTATCCGGACCAGGCTGGGGTGTACATCAGAAACATCTACGACGCTTATACATTTCTATTGTTAGGAGCAGGATCGATTACGCTTCGTTCTTATATGATAACAGCTGCAAAACAAACTTATTAAAATTGGATAGGATTCAAAACCAAGCCTTACGCGTCATAGGTGGCTTTATAAGGAGCACTCCTATTCATGTAATGGAGAATGAGCTTTGTCTCCCACCACTTCAAGTCCGTAGGAAATTTCTAGCTGGAAAGTTTTGGTTAAAATCTAGATCTATTTCTAACAACCAAACGGTGAATATAGTTCGAGAGCTAGAATCATTTACTCAGTCACGTTATTGGGCCAGTAAAAAACTTCCTTTAATAATTCATTCATATCGGGAGTTAAACACATTGAATTTACAGAGTAGCAGTAATTTTGATATTTATTCCTTAGACTCATGGGTAAGTAACATTGCATTAGACGACGTTATTTTTGATTCGATTCCACTGATAGACCGAGCTAAACGAACATATAGCAATCACCTTCTAAAATATATTTGTGTTAACTTTATCAATAGACAGTACAACAATCACTATAAAATATTTACGGATGGGTCAAAAGATAAGGACAAAGGTGGTGCCGCCTTTTTAGACCATAACCTTGAATGTAGTAGTAAATTTAAAATTGATTCCAATATTTCTATAATGCATATTGAATTAATTGCCATAGCGGAAGCACTGTCATATGTTAATTCAATTAATTTCGACTATTTTGTCATTTTGACTGATTCTAAAAGCTCTTTGCAACATTTGGCTCGATGTACCTCTCATGTGAGAGGGATACCGATTGCCTATCGTATACTGGAATCAATTCTAAAGTTAAAATCTGATAATAAGAAGGTGTGTTTGCAATGGATTCCATCCCACATCCAGTTGAAAGAAAACGATGATGTAGATTTATTAGCAAAGCAAGCGGTTGGAGATGGAATTCCAATAGAAGTATTACCTCTTTTCTCTGATTATACATATTTATTGAGAAATCTATCTAGGGATGTTTGGCAAGAATATTTCGATGAAAGGTCACGTGAGAAAGGTATTTGGTACAAAACTATCCAACCTCAAATATCCCAACATCCGTGGATAGATTCTATACCGCTCGATAGAAACAGTTTAAAATGTATCCTAAGATTGCGCTCCGGACACATTCCATCGAATAAGTTTGCATTTTTGATGAAAAAAGTTCCCTCGCCAAATTGTAACGAGTGTGGTGTTATTGAGGATGTTACGCATCTTTTGTTGGAATGTGTCCGGAATGCGACATATAGAACGGCTTGTTTTGATAGAAATCGTTGTCCACCTCACATAGGCATCGTTAATAGTGTATTGGCAAACCCTGCTTGTGACGAAGCCAAGATATTGATTAAGTTAATTGAGCTAGGCTTAGTTAAGCAGTGATTTTTTTTATTTTTTTTTAAGTTTGTTTCTTTTGTTTTTCTCTTAACTTTATGGGGCGATGTGGTCGCTCAGCGACAAAGCCCTTTAAATAAATTAAAAAAAAAAAAAAAAAAAAAATATTTTTTTGTACCATGTGACGAGATGAATTAAGCGCTCTCCTGATGTTAAGATATCACGCCTGCTCATAACCACAACAGTGTTATACGGGACTTGATTAAGATAGGCCATTATAGCACTACTATATAGCGCTTGCCACTTTGAGACAATTTAATGGTTAGGCTTGAAAGCCCCGAATTTCACTAGCAACAGTGCCCTTCAAACCGGAACACAGTAAAACTTACACATTCCTGCCTTGCAGAATATTTGGCAATTCCTGTAGTAAGCTTCTTCATATATGTACTTCTTGATGAACATTCCCTCGTAATCAAGTATATACGTTTAATGGTTTGGACTATGCGTTGTCTATCAGTCAGTTAATCAGGACGAAGCTTTTTACCCGACTGCCAAGGAAGGGTTATTATATTGATTTGGTGCTACATTTACGTAACATCCGCAGGCAGCTCCAGGTACGAAACCCTAACAGGAAGCGAAGCTCAAGTTTGCGCCGACACCTTGTTATCCCTGGATCGTGTTCTGTTCCCGGCCGTCGCCGTCGACTCCATTCATTATCTTTACTGTACTGAGATTACCTTTTTCCCAGGTACTAAAGAAAATAAGTGTTCACGTCGCGTCGAGACAACTGCTGAATTATAAAAAAGCTGAAGACTTTAGGGATTACTCGAGCGGAAGTCTTCTTAATTATGACAAAGATGGATGAGGGATTATCTCTAAAAAACCGTTGTATTTTTTGCGCACAATACCAAGAAATATACAAAAGGGTTTTGTTTCACGTTTTAAGGATCTTAATTTTGTTTAATAAGGAAAAAGAATAACAGGTAGAAATTTCACCTAATAATATAAGAAACAACATTAATATTATATAAAGTGGTCCATCTACGAGTGACGATGTCACGAAATAAGATTGATAAGGCCAAGCACTTACGAACGACTCGTAGGCTAGTTCGGACTAGGCTAGTAATTTAGTCGAGTAGCGAGTAATTTAGTGGCTCTGCCTAGAAATCGTTGGCATTACGGCCGAGTAGAGTACACAAGTGAGTGGTGTTTTGCAAGATGAACAACGCAATGAAGTCAATAAACTGATGAAGCTAATCGTAACGGCTATTTTAGAAGAGGTGTGTGACGAAATTTGTGTGATTAATAAAAATAAGTGAACCCATAACTAACGAAATCGGAATCGGATCGAAAGAAGATATAAACTAGGAGCTACTTATTGTCTTCTGAAGGAATTAGCATTAGAAGATCCCAAAGAATGTTTGTGGCAACTAATGAACATGACTAAATCGAGAGGTTCGGACTTGTTTAGCCGGTGAACCAATAAGCACGGACGCGTGGTGGGAGGTGCTGCTCGCTCGATAAAATAGAGTAAAATGGATCGACTCGACTAAATCGTTCACTAAACTACTCGACTAAATTGTTGTGGTTCGCACACATTTAGCCACTAAATTACTCGCTACTCGACTAAATTACTAGCTTAGTCCGAACTAGGCTGTAGCGCTGCTTCGTCATAGCTGCCCGGGGCGGGCGGCGCGGCGCGACGTGGCCGGCCGCGCTACGGGCGGCGCTATCTACACCGTAGGGCGTAGGGCTGTCTACGCCGTAAATGATCTACGGCGTAGATGCTCTACGGTGTAAACGCCTATTGGCACAGAATCTCCATGACGTGTTTAATTCTGTCATAAATAGATAGAAATATTTTTTTTTTTAAATAATAAAGAAGAAGTATTCTTCTTCTTCTTATCGTGTTACTAGTTCCTCCGAACCAGTGTGGTGAAAGGATTTCAAGTGCGCCTCGAAGAGGCTCCTTTCGTGCACTCGACACATGTTTTCGAACTTTTAGGTTCTACAGTTCTACGACATGCCGGTTTCCTCACGATGTTTTCTTTCACCGTTGCGAGAACGTGGGATGCATACATAGATTTTTTCGACCGAAAAAATCCATTTACGCATTCTGCCACCGGGATTCGATCCCGCGACCATCAGATCGCAAGGTAAGGGCCTCATCCACTCGGCCACCACGCCCTTTATTTGACTAACTTTTAGTCACACCTTATAGGCTAAACGACTTGGTGGTTTTGGAAAAAGGTCAAAAATCAATGGATTCGTCATGGTTATGGAATAGTGTGATGGAATAAAATGACTTTGTCGAAAATCAAATATTGCGACGTGAAACCCGCACTAGTATTGCCATCTAGTATTTTTTAATAAAATCTAATAAAATTACTTTCCACTGTCAGAGGTAAAACACTCGAACTAACACTTTGAAAGCGTTTTGTCTTCGTTCTGGGTTATATTATAAACATGGTGAAAAAAAAATAAAGGTGGCACCGCGGCTGCAGCTGCGAGGAAACAGGCAATAGGTAAAGGAAAGCCAACCCCGCACCGTCACAGCCGACAA
Organism: Lobophora halterata; assembly: GCA_932526365.1. Lineage (NCBI taxonomy): Eukaryota > Metazoa > Arthropoda > Insecta > Lepidoptera > Geometridae > Lobophora > Lobophora halterata. The sequence continues at coordinate 185,554 of OW052018.1, forward strand.
AGAGACAAAGAGAACACTCTGTACTATTCTCAAAGCGATACAACGACGTTGCTCTTGTACAATTTCCCTGAAGGTACAATATTTTATATTCACATATTCATTCTTTATTATGTGTGAATATAAAATATATTATTCTACGTTGGATGATATTAAGACAGGAGCGTGTTTTTATATCTTGTCGTTGACTATTTATTTATTGAAAGTGTAAATGATTGTGATGTCTGCGGATGGATGATATGACCATCCATCTGATGGATGTTTATCGTTCATAACTTCGAAACTACTGAACTAATTGGGCTTTAGTTTATATGCTGAAATAGTACAATCAATCAATCAATCGTTTATTTTCAGTGCTATTACACCATATTTTGTTAGTACAATCAATTATTCTAAGGTTAGTAACATATTAAAAATTAAAAATTACACATACCAAGTAATTAATATTAAAATTGTATAGATTGAAATTAAATTGGTATCAGAAAAATAATCAAAAAAAATAATTGAAAATAAAATTGAAATTAATTGAATTAAAAATTTGATCTGCATTTACAGATGCTACTTTTTATATCGATACCAAAGGGCTGTAGCGGCTCGTCAGAAATAAGGGTCGGTACGCAAACCTGCATTGAACGATTACGCCTGGATCGTGGTGACGTAGTTCAGTAAATTCGTATCAATTTGACTGCAGTTTGAGCTACACAACAGTCACGTGAGTTAAATGAGGCTGTATTTAAAGGCTTAGCTGCGAGAAGAGTAATAGGGGCGCCTCGTACCCTCCCTTTGTGACGGGGCGTGTAGAGGCTTACGACGTTGCTCGGCGCATAGCTGTGATGTAGAGGCGCTGACGACTTCCGGCGCTGAGGCGAGGGTGCTGGCTGCTTCATATTATCATTGAAGATATACCATACTTTCTGAGCTACCTTTTGTTAAAGCAGTTCAAAACGATATTAATTTTTGTTGGTTCACAAATCTGCTTGTACACAATTTTATGTAAAATAATCGCACTAATATTTTAAATGCGAAGATTGTGTGGATGGCTGTCGCTCAATCACGCCAAAACTGCTGAACCGATCGAGGGGTAATGTGCACGACACCACGCGAAACAAGCCGCGGGCAACGTTCTATGTATAATGGATGCCTGTAGGTGTCTAAGACATTTTTGACGTGTTTTTCGACGCCATTTTCTTTTAAAGTTTTGTATCTTGAAGTTCTGTAGGAACAGCATTATAAATGCCGCGCCATACAATTTCACGAACCATTTGTTGGGCAAACACAAATAACATGGTAAATAAACACTTGTATCTGGAAATTGTTCCGAGAACTGTCTTCGAGGGAAACTTGTACAATTCGCTTTTATTATAATTCGCGATACGATTGAACTCGATGCGGTACACGGGAGTGGCGCCTGGCGGACATTTTTCTGCCTCGTGCAAACACCAGGACGTGATTTTTATTTTTATCTCTAAGGTTATTTCATGAACTTTACGTTAAGAACAACGCTGTTTTTCTGATTTTAGCTGCTACACTATATTCGATAGGCGTTCTTTCAGAATGATAGTACTTTCTTGTTTGCCAGATCGGTCAATTCTCATTCTTCACCATGGCTCCCGGCCGCTCCCGGCCGCTCCCAGCCGACCGCTGTGCTGGCTGGTTCAGCCCTAAGCGGCCCCTAAGCCGACCTTCTTATTTGTGAGCAAAGTTAAATGACACAATAAAAGAAACATTAACAATAGGACCTGAAGCAGTCAATTCTTTGGCTCCACTGCTGGTACAAGTTATGCAGTCAGGATGTTTCTGATAAAACGTAGATTTTAAGTGGGAAAACTAATGGATCATTCCTTACATAGGTAGGTATGTACTTAAAAAATGTTTTTATTTTAAATAAAACATAATTATACAAATATGTGTTTAATCCTCGCTGTGGCCAATGAGGCAGATCCTTTTAATATTAATTATTATTCATAAAAATGTTGTTATAAGAACCAATTTAAAAATATATCATGGCTAATTATTTATTTATTTCGAGTACTTATTTTTTTAAGTTAAACTAACCAACGGACACGGATATAGTCCTGTTCGAAAAAAACCCGGCAAACTTAAAGACAATGATAAAATCACTGATGGAAGAAAGCACAAAAGTAGGCCTCTTAATGAACAAAGACAAAACTAAATTACTAACAAACTCTGAACCAGTAATCATAGATATTGACAACCAGACGCTAGAATATGTGACAGAATACATCTATCTAGGACAGATACGTAGTGGTTATATTCTCTTTGGGACAGATAATCTCTCACAAAGACCAAACCTCCAAAGAAATTGATAGGAGAACTGCAAATGGATGGAAGAGATACTGGTCCCTGAAAGAAGTCATGAAATCAAACGAGTTAAGCATGCAAATTAAAAGGAGAGTCTTTGACACATGTATTCTTCCAGTCATCACCTATGGTTGCGAAACTTGGTCACTCACCAAACATCATAGTGAAAAGCTGAAACGCTGCCAGAGAGCTATGGAGAGAAGCCTAACAGGAATAAAGAAAATAGACAAAGTAAGAAGTAGCATTATAAGGGAAAAAACTAAAGTAGTCGATATAATTACCCAAATTGACAAACAGAAGTGGAGATGGACAGGTCACATGATCCGAGATCCTTGTTTTTTCCAAGAAGAGATTCCAAGACAAATGGTGCAAAAGGGTCACTGATTGATGCCCCAGAGACGGCAAACGCAATAGAGGGCGTCAACAAACAAGATGGGAGGATGACCTAAAACTTACAGCTGGACAGCACTGGAGAAGGGTAGCACAAGACAGAACCCAGTGGAAGGGGTTAGAGGAGGCCTATGCCAAGAGGCACACCGAACTGCGGGACATCCTTTAATACTTTATTTATATTACTATACATTATAAAAAATGTGAAAACCTAAAGTTTGGAATAAATGGCTTATTATTATTATTATTATTAACCAACGGACGCTCAGCACGGTTATAGTTTTCGACCTATGTATTTCTAGTCTGGCAACATACAAGCACAGCCTCCGACAAAAGCCCTCATTTCATTTCATTTCATTATTAATCAAACGTAATGTTTTTTCATCACAATTCTAATTTTCTGGACTTTTTATCCCAATTCTATTTATTTTGCAAAAACATAGAGTAGGCTAGGTAAAGGTAAATAATGTGAACGTAATTACTCGCTCGAATAACGTCGGAGAGAAACACAAAGAGGGCTTTTTCTGTTAAATGTAATTTACCCTTGACGGGCCTCGACGCGGGCGGGGCTACGCGGGCAAGGCTACCGGGGCAAGGACGACGCGGGTTATATCAGAACGCTAACAAATTATGTCAATAATGCGATTAATGACGCGGACAAACGAATTTTTAACTTGACTAAGCACAATTCAGGCCCAGCCAGAAGAGAGCTGCCCCAAATCGATGGACAAAATTAACATATTTACAGGTTACGTTGTATCGTTGAGACTTTCACTGGCGAATTCGGTGAGATGGACGAATGGTACGAGTACTATTATTTTTAGCTGCTTTCAAATAAGCTGGTGGGATCAAGTGACTCACGTTCAAATTGGTTGATATTAACTATGGTTAGCAAAAACTAAGAAATAACTTACGTCGTTTTTAAAAAAACAGATCTATTAATCGTTTCAGAATAAAATTCATCGGGGCGTTTATAAAATGTTTGAGAAGCCCCGTGGTTCAGGTGCCCTAGCACCGTCCCTGCACGCTGCGGCCCGTCAGCCGACACAGCACACTCCGCGCCGGAGCCGGCCCGCTCGGCTGTAGTCATTCATGTGATTTAGAGCATACGTAGCGGCACAGAGTACTAAGATATACACAAATAGCGGGGTGGAAGATCACAAGAACTGGTAGTGTCATGATTTTCAAAGAGCGGAATATTAGACGCGCGGGCATGTCCCACGGAACCCGCAGTTTTGCTCACACTGCCCTCTTCTGCATTTTGAACGCTTGCTCCCAATCGGTTATAATGTTCGTAATCATTGAGTTGCAAAAAGTTTTACGCAGATAGAGCTCACACCTCCAGGCGAGACTGAGTATATTATATTGTATGCATAGACTTATTCAAGTATAGAATCATAATGTAGTACATCGAAATGGCGTCCAAAAACGCCGAGTCTCGTGCCGCCCGCGCCTGCGTCGGCGGCGCAGCGCTGCTGCCAACCGACAATAACAGACAATACGTAAACGTAGTGTTTGCAAGCTCGTGAAGTACTACGAGTAATCTACAGACTCGTTGAATTATATTAACACATTAAACTCGAGTATACCTTGAAACAAAACGTATATTTTTTACTTACAAAACACAGTAACCCTTATACTGCCTATACGTAAGAGTTAAATATTTATTAAATACGAGTATAATGTATAGAGCTCTGGGAATAAGCCGTTTAAACTTCGAAGAACTTTTTCTTCGACTTTTCAGAGATCTAGAAAAAAAAACAGCTGGCAAATAAACCAAGAAATTCCCTCGTTGCGAAGGAAAGTTTAAAGTTATAGTGTATCTAAATCATATTATAGTAAGAATTCCAATAAAAATCTGAACAAAAGCATTTCGTCCAAACCGTCGATAAACGATGCTTTCCCACTCCGGATTACAGTATCAAACGGAACTAACTGTAAGTAAATCGAGTTGACTCCAGTCCGTCCGAACCTTCCTAATCCGCGGGGATTCCCCTCAAAGGTAGAGCTCTGAGCGGAGCAAAGGTAGCTTTAAGCGAAATAACTTGAAAAGTTTTATTTATGACAGCGCTGAAGGTGGAGATCAAAGTTAATGCACAAGAAATAAAGGTAGAGGAACCGTCCTGGACTCGGCTTGCTCGCATGTTGCTTTGTAAAATAAATATTACAAAAAGCCGAAATCCGTTCACTTGGTTTGGTGTGCTTGGGAAAAAATGTATAATAAATTTTCATTATATATTTTCAGATTCAATAATGTTTTTGTGAAGAGTGAATGAAGGTATAGAATGAAAGCTCCTTTCGAGCCAGTTACAAGCAGCATGAGCTGCGCTAACGAGCCAGTTTTGATTAAACACGCAAGCTTCGAGGTTTAAAGTAAGCAGGTGCCGGCTTTAGTGAGCTAAACCTATAGCACTGCAAACGGCACAAAAAGAAAAACCAGACATTTAAAGCTTGTTATTTAAAATACCCGCGAAGCAGCTTAAATACTTAGGGTGAATTTGTTGGAGGGAGAAACCTAGTGAGCCGGACGCGCTGACAGAAGCAAAAGCCGCGACGGTGACGGTGGCGGTGACGGTGACGGTGGCGGTGACGGTGGCGGTAGCGGTGACGGTGACGGGCCAAGCTGGGTCCAAGTCGTTACAAACTCCGCAATCATTCGGAGGATTCGTTTAAAATATTTGTAACTGGCGAACTTCGTAACTACTTCTTAATACTTTGGGTTGGACCGGTTTCCTTCAAGATACCTACGGTTAAATTCGTTTAAAAGAAAAGTAGAATAGTTACTCACAGTTCGTTCTTTGAGTATGTTTCGTTTCGTTACTTTTATATATTGAGCTCTATCGGTTAAACTTAAGATAAGATAAGATAATTTATTTATTTCCTCGTAATTACAACCACTTCTTATGGAGAAACACTTATATACTATGACAGAAAATACAGTAAGGTAGTAGTGGTAAGTAAGTAGGTATACAAGAAGGTAACTAACGTCAGACTCGCTGCGAGTTTTTAGCGAAACATTAATAAATATGTGTAGAAGATTCAAGTCTACAACTAGAATTACAATAGTGTACCTAATAATAATATAGGTACATAGGTTAAATAATTTGCTGTAACATAATAAGTATTGCTTGGGCAACTGTCGCTTAAAATTATAAGTAGGTATTCATATAGTGAACGAATAATACTTAATTATTCGTTCACTGAATCAATTTGTATGTTTCCATTTGAAATTCTTATTCTTATTCAAATTAATTACATTAATAGAGTACCTAGTACAACAGGGTTGCATAAGAGACACGGGCATGTACAGAAGATAAAACTCAATATAGGTAGGTATTCTACTTACTCAAGTCTACTATTCATCATCACGTTATAACCCTAAACTTCGCTATAATCATAAAGTTATAATATAACCTAACTAATATGTAGAGCGTGTACGTAATCCGGATTTCCTAAATTGCTTCTAGTCCGGACAGAGCCGGGGCGGGCGGCGGGCGCGGCGGGGCGGGTGGCCCTCGCCGGATGTCCGGGTTTTTCAAACTACGCGATACCATGTTTATTCGAGTAAAAACTGGCCCCGCTCGTGGTCAGCTCGCTTCAAAATTAGATTCCTTAGCGAATTTCGTGGCTCGAGGATAATATACCACGGAAATGAGAAACTTGCCATTTTATTTACTTTTTTTCCCACAAATTTACCTTTAATAATAACAATGTTTGATATTCTCGTTGTCTGTTGAAAAGTGTACGAAAAATGTTAATCCAAGGAATCTTAAAACCTTATAAAAACTTCATAAGGACATAAAATAAAATCGACGAAGTTACTTTTATTGGCATGAAACTTTAAGCAAAATAAAAAGCAACTTTTAACTAATTATCTTTGAATGAATAATAGATAAGTCTGCTAATGGAATAAGTTTCCACCGATTAGCATTTCAGCACAGCGTCTTTTATTGACTAAGTTTCAATTATTGTAGCGCCCCACCTCCCCGCAGCACCCCGCAGCACCCCGCAATACCCCGCGTCGCCCGTTGCGTATTAACGAACGCTCTTTAAATCTTCAGATCGATTGTTTTTTTTAATTTTTATCTCATTGTGTTGTCATAAATCTGTTTCTTTTGTGTGAAGCCGTCGAGTGGCGGGCCGCGGTGCGGGGCTGCGGTGCGGGGTTGGGCGGGCGTCTGAACTCTGCAATTTACCGGATTGAGTGCACGACAATGAAGGCCCCCTATTGATGCCTTCATTCAATGCCCCCACCTGCCCCCTCCGCCCTTTCTTCCGCCGTTTGTCATAAACTCGAAAGCCAAGACGTTGCGCAATCAGGTGCCTACATAACAATGAACTGATAACTCGGTAGCACAACCTCAACTCCGCAGAGGTGGTGTGATGTGTTAAGCATCGGTGACACGGGGCTAGTTCACGAGCTGCTAGTCGGTGTTTAAAAGCTAAAAAGCTTTTAAACTCACCGACTGGACACCGCTGGCTTGTCGCTTGTAAACTAGCCATTTATCATCGAGGCTTTATTCAACTTTATTTAGCTTGGATAGACAATACACATTCTACAAATTAAAGGTACTCATTCTATAGAGGAAGTCATAATGTATTTATTTTATATTCTCATAATAAAAAGTAAAATTTTCTTATAGTTACAATAAACATTACTCGGCGAGAAGGACATAAAACTCTCGGTTCTTTCAATGATTTTTTATAGAAGTTATAGGAAAGTTCCCGCCTCACTCGGCGAGGGCCAGCCATGCATGGAACGAGCAGGTGATATCACTGATGCGTGGACACTTGATCGACACTACCTACTGAACTTCAAGAACTGTTATTTCTAGTAACGGGTTTCCGACACTACCAGTCGATAAAGTCCGGACTTAGCGTGATTTTACAAGTCTCCTGGGTTCTTTTAATTGGGAACTTTTAGTTTCACTATGTCCGTCAACGAACTAAGGTTCAGGACATAGGAAAACGGATCATGAAACTAAAATGGAGTTGGGCGGAACACCTGCGGGGCTATTTGCTAAGCCGTCATTAGTTCTCGTTATCGGATTGAATGGTCAAGAGGGAGAAAAAAATGACGTCACCCGAGGATTTCTGTCGCTATCGGCTTCGAGAGGTCGGCCATTTTCTGTCAGATTTGACGTACCATTCGATAACGAGAACTAATGACGGCTTAGCAAATAGCCCCGCTGGTCAGGCGTGGTGATGACAGGTGGAGCAAGGCGTTAACATAATGGTGTGTGAGGCAAGCGAAGTGTCGGACGTCCGGCAGCGAGATGGGTCGACGACATTGTCAGCGTCGTGGACTGAACCTGGACCCGCTTAGCACAGGACCGGGCAGATCGGCAAGAGCAGAGAGAGGCCTTTACCCAGCAGTAAGCCGTGTCAGGCTGTGGATGATGATGATGATGTCCGACCGTGTGGCTGTCCGACGCAGATTTGTTTAAAGAACTCGTGTGTAGTGAGTACCACTCACTATATTACAGCACACACAGTTCCCAGTGAGCCTGAGCGTGTTGACTTGGCTGGCTGCGAACTGAAAATTGAAACAAAATGAAAGTAACGAACAGAAAGTGTTGTTACTTTCATTTTGTTGGAAGTGGCTCATCGGTATTCCGTGCTGCAGCCGCGTGCGCCCGCGGCGAGTATAGTCTGTGCACACGCTCCCGGGGCCGTGGACCGTGCACAGAGGCTGTGTCGCTTCTCACGAGAATGTAGCAGCATCTGGACCCCTGTTATTCTTTATTGTACACACAAACATGTTACAATATAAATCATAAAAGAAAAAGAAAATATTTCATGCAGCAGCTCTAATTGATTTACAAAAGACACGACAAATCTTGAATCCTAAAAGTATCCTGTATGAACGTCAAATTGTATGAATTTTAGTAGACAAGATAACGAACGACTCGGGACTACATGGTCTAACGAAAAAATAAAGAAAAATACAAACACAACAAGCTTAATGTTTATAAAAACTGGAAACCCGACTTCCAAAATATTATCGCCATATTGGATTTCTGAGTATTTATTGATTTCTTGATTATTTTTGATTCTATGACAGTCATAAGGTTATAATTTATGACATGTTTGTCTGTAAGTCCCGCCTCGTGTCAGCGTATGGCTGGTTTTGGTGTCCCTGTAGTAAAAGTCGCCTGAAGATCTCCGAATCGGCTTTGAATTAAGTTATACATTCTCATAATCAGTTTACAATACATAGCATCTAGCCAACATTATACGAACCACTCTGCTGCTTATCAGTAGGTCATACTTGTAATAACTGTGTCATCAATGATTCCACACACATCCAACAATCAGAGTCCGAAGGTTGATATTTTTATGAACAGGTAACAGCTCCAGTACAGTGTAACAGCTCAACACTACCTCGGAGCCCGCGCCCTTGCTCACACTTACCGCGCCCTTACCCCGCCCGCGCCCCGCCCGCGCCCGGTGCGACAACTCATTCATTCCACTAAAAGCGCCTCTTGTTACAAGTTCATTTAAAAGCAACTCAAAAAACTTGTTACTAAGTCCGTTTGAGAAAATGTCGATGAAAAGTGGGGCTGCCAACTACGATATCAAATTCTTGCTTGAAAAAACGTTTTTAAATAAACATGTTTAAGATGCCAATAAAATTGGCAACAAAAATGAATTGTTAAGATATTGCCCCTTACCTGTGTACCTTATTTAAAGCACCCTGCTCGTATCACTCGATCATAATTCATTATTGGACCTCCAAAGAGTACAAAGTGATGATAAAACAGAATTTTGAAACTCTGCTGCTAGTCACCTACTCGACTGTACGTGACTGATTCATTAGAACAAACCAGATTACATTTTACTAACTGAAATAGAGTCCGTAAGACAGCTATATCGTATATCCTATATGGTAGAATTGTTTTTAATTTGATTTGAAGGTATAGCTTTCCAATATAGCCTAAATAGTTTAATGGTAGTTGGCAACACTAGCACTCGCGAGGCTGTTACGCAGCGGAGGAGAACTGGGCCTCAGACTGTGGGGAGTTCTATTTTTATTGCGACCCCAAAACCGAAAACGCAATTTTATTGAAGGCCCCATTCATTCCGTGCACAGATTGTCTTCAAAGGTCTTGCTCAATTTAATTTTGACTCGGTTTAGTTGCGTTTAGATAAATTGGAGATACAGACGTGGATAGACTTACGATAGTCATAGGTTCAGTCAGACGGACGCTATGAACTTTTATTTAGGAGAAGGGATGTTTTAGTTAAATTATTTTGTATTTATGACATAACGATCATATTTACGTGTAAACAAACTTAGGACGTATATATCTTAGTAGGTACTCTGTGGTACAAGAGTACTGATAGAGACGAATGATGACGTTTGATGGAGACGATTGGAAGAAGAAGACACGTTGTTGTGCAGACCCCACCTAAGTGTGGCATGGGGGCAGGAAATTGATGAGTAGTAGTTGTGTATATCTTACTACTCTGTGGTAGTAGTAATTTTGTCATGAACATAACATTTTGATGGAAGACGGTGACGATGTTAAAATATGCATATTGGAGGCACAGAATGCGTGCTAACTCGTCCAAGGACGCAAAGCGACAACATCAAAACGAGTCTGGGACGAAATTGTGTAAATATAACGAAGTACTTCTCGATTGTCAAATAACTTCCACTTTATAAAAGTGTATAACGAATAACGGTGGATGCTGGCAGGAGTGATAAGAAAGCAAACCACCTTGTAAAAAGCATGCTTTTTGAAAAGGAAAACAGCTCTACAATAAAGCGAAATTACCTTACTTTAGACACCTAATAAGAGTGTTATGAAGATACGTCGTATGACACCCCGCGGAAACAAAAAGCGCAATATTCACGAAAGCAAACAAAACGTGACGTAAACAATGCTGAACCATTATTTCCATTTTCATTTAACCAGCGGATGTAGCAAAAACTGCTTGCAGTTTTTCGGGTCTTTTTAGAGGCATTGTTCGGCGGCCATTGTCGCTCTAATGGCCAATGCTACGACTGCGGGAAATTAAAATTTTCCCCATTTGGTAAAGAGGACGGAGCGAGGGGCTCGAATTGCATATTTCACGCGACAGCCACCTCGTTGGGTACGCTTGTAGGAAACATATGCGAGCAATGCAAGCGGGAGTCACGGGACTGCGCTGATATTTTGTTGTCAGCAAAGTCCTACAACAGGTAGTAGGACCTTGATATTTGGTTTCTATACTTAGTGGAAAGTATCAAGTAGGTAGGTACTTAACTAATTTCTGCGGGAAATAAATCTGCTAAATCTGTTAAAGCTACTCAAAAAAACATGAACCAATAGGAAGACATAATTATTTCTAGTGATTTCTAGGATTGATTGGCCAAGTGCCAGAACTTGTCACTAGAGCATAGTGCCTGTTTACTTCGACCAAGAGCCTCGCCATTACATGGATCAATCGCAATATGTAAATACTAAAGTTAGATAGCATCATTCTGAACTTAAGCTAGAAGCGAGTCTCTGTAGCGATCCAACTAGTAGGATCTCTACTTTCTCTGCCTGGCAGAGAATGCTGAAGGCCCCTGAAGAGACAGTGAAGAACGAGGAGGGTATCTCGGGTGTACGTATGTGATGTGTATGAATATATTATATAAAATTGTAGGTTATGTTGGTAAGTACAGTACCTATGTGAGTCCGTTCACCAATACGAATAATGAATCAACTAAGTGCCACTTCTACTCAACCAAAGTAATTGGTATAATTAATTAGTTTAAATTCTCATGATGATGATGCCAATATTCTCGTAGTTATTTCGTGAGACCTGAGCAATGTTGGTGAGAGTTATCCGAATGCCCATAATGCTAAACTTATGATTTCCCAGCGTAAACTGAACGCAATTCACATTTAAATAATTCCGAAACTTGTCCGAGGGTTTTAGTGTCAAGTTAGTCTATTTCCTTGTCGTTTCCATCCCGTCGGGTCCTTTAACGTTAATGGAATGCACCCCGCGCCCCACGCCCCGCAGCCGCCCCCCGATCGCGTAGTCACCTTGTGGCAGATAGATACAGTCGCACGAATGTCCCGCTATCAATAATGCACGGAATAACTCTCGTAAAAATGATGCTTTGCTTTAGCGGCGGGAGTTCATGTACAATTTGCAACTCTATTTCGGTGGGATTGGATTGAAAGTAGGTTAGCGTAGTTTATTTTCCAACTCAAAGAGATGTCGCGTCTCCAGGGCGCTCCTCGCAAGGCCACCACCAGTCGGGCGCGGCGAGTAGGTCTAGGTACCACCAGAATGTTCCATTATTTTCGAAGACTGTGCAACTTTATTGTTTGTTACAAGACTAGAAAATTGTTTTCTAGGTTTTTTTTAAGTGGATACTTTTTTGTTTGCTACATTGTATTCATTGTATTGTACATTGTATTGTATTGCCTTCAGTTTAAAATTTTGTACGACACATCTGTTCTCACGTTTTTAAACGAAGGCTTACTTGATTAGTTATTATATTATCATGATAAGTTACTGCTTATATATTATTATGATCGACATAATAAGAATGTTAAAATTACCAAGCGCATCAAGTGACAATGAGGCGAAAGTAAGAAGTAGGTACCCACTTAAAATTAACGGACGTATCTCCGACACAACCCGTTGCTTTTTTCAGAAATCATCATTTTAAGAAAATGTAACAACTAGGAGTAAAATGCAAAACTTTTATCGCAGCGCCGCCGTTGGCCCGCGCTCTTTCAGCGCTGCTGCAGTTATAAATATTTAAAAATTGTTATTTTATTCCACCGAAAAGCTATTGTTATTTTATTAAATGTACCTAAATGTGATATTATTGGGCGATCGCAGCCAAGTAGGTAAAAGTAACACTTGTGAAACTAAATTTCTGTTATCCCACCCCACGTTAAAATTTGACATTCGAGAAGCACTCGTTATACACATACACGACATAATTTAGTCGTACAACTGGTAATGGGCTTGTAGAATGCAAAATAAATGTCCACGTGTGAGATTCCCCGAGAGCCTCCGAAGGACGGGCTCAATCGATCACGCGCCCCCGCGGCTCATGCACGTTACAACATTTCAATTCATGGGTTTTTTTTTGACTCTACAGGAATTTAATTTCACAGATAAAATAATAATGTAGAAACCCACCCAAAAATACAATGAAATTATACCCCGGTATTATTTTACTAATGAGCAGTTCTGTCAAAACTAGACTCAGTATTCAGTATTCATTTATTTATTGCCAAGTAGGGTACATACATAAGTAGTGTGTTTCTTAAAGTAATTATACCTAACTACATTTATGTATACATTTACACCTACACCCTGTATGCGTAGGGCAAAGCAATTGGCTGAGAATACAAGCAAAGGGATTTTACATCCAACTTAAAACCATTTCTACCTAAAACTCTAAATTCTAAAGCTGAGAAATTTATTTAAAGAGTACGTAGGTAATGTATAGATAGGTACCACCTAAAATGAATGTCTTTAGTATCGGCAAAGAAGCTGCAGTTCTCTCGGGCGAGCTAAGAGCGGCTAATGTGCACTTCGTAGGTAGCCTCGAGCTCCGAGCATCGGCTTTCCGAGCCATTGAGCCCGATATTGCTTCGGTGAGTAATATCTAACACGCAATGTGGTTCAAATACTGAACAAAGCGATCTTTTGATTATTCAGCGGTCCTAATATAATCTTTGACTTATAAGAAATTAAATTACAGGTAGATAAAAGCAAGCAGGTAGGTAGAAAATAATAGTCTAGAACTAGGTGGCGTGGTAACAATTACATAGATAAACATTATTACTTCTTAGTATTTTAGTATTTATTGAGATCTTCTAACAACTATTATTACATGAAAACCCAATAGTGTAGTCCGTATTTCCCTTATGAAATATATGAGAGAAATGAAAATTTTCACTATAATTTGAGTGAGAGAATTTCATCAGTCTTAGCGTACGATAGTGACAACAGCCACTATTTTGGCAACTAGGTTGTACAGGAAAACTCAATTGGAATTGAATCTGCGTAGGTATACCACCTAGGTAGGTATACAAATCTAGGAAGGCGTTATAAACTTTGCCGGGATACAATCGTGGCCTTAATAAGCCTAAGTTAAGATTCGGCTTACAAACCTAGTGAACAATCCAATCTGTCAACTATGTTTAGTGTTCACTTTCAGATAGGTCATAAGTATAGCGGTCGTACCTGTCATATCCCGAGTCTGCTGACACACTGACACGCGACAATAGCAGTCTTCGAAGCTGACGCAATTAATTTTCGCGCACAAACAGATCGCATCAAACTTCGTTTTCTCCGAGCACCACAGCTAGCTAATTGTATTAACAAGGGTTATGAAATGAAACGTTGTCCAAATCGGATGTAGCCGTTTATATGTGTGGTGTTTATTAATATTCAATCACGTCTAAATTAAAAAAAAACAAATTATGATAAAAAAGTAGGCAGTTTAGAGCCTGTGCAGTTTTTAAACCAAACTTTTTGAGATTAATTATACTGGCGATTTTAGAGTATGTATTTTGAGTTCTAAAAGTTCAGTGTCTAGGGCTGAAAACGTTACTAATGAATTCCGAAGGCAATTGAACACCACCTACCTTTGAACTGCTGCTCCTGGTTTGTTGGTTTGGTGGCAGGCAAGGTCCTGTGGACTCGCACGGCGGGTCCAGGTTCGAAAGTCTATGGAAAACGCACACAACACGGCTATGAGCCCACAACACTTCACGAGTATCTAATGTTGAGATTCAGATTTGGCACGGCCAAAAAAGGGGAAATAGTCGGATTTTGGTTAGAATGTCCACTCACAACGACTCCCGCCAACGCACTGAAGAGCCTCGAGCTCTTCACGTTCGGGCAGGCGGTGATTTACCAAACTACCCTCATAATAACAATAGAAACGCAACAGAGCCTGTATACTAGATCCTGTCAGGCAATTGTTTATGCCGCTCCAACAGGGCGTACGCTGTACGCTGTACGCCGTTCTCACAGCTCACAGCTGACTCAGCATAATCTACGAAACTTAATAGAAAAACTCATACATCTAAGGCAAAGTGCTTAAAGAAAAAATAGATAGAGACGGCTTATAATTCGTTGAAACGTTTTAAATAATTTCGAGTTCTGAAGTGTTCCGGAAATTAATATCCACCCCCAGATGAGACGCGCTTATCCGCTAATCTGCCGGCCGGGCGGGGCGGCGGCGGCGGCGGCGGCGGCACCGGAGGCACCAGCGCGCCTCGGTCGGGCGAGCCTCCGTCCGTCCGGCGGCAAGCTGGTGTAATGGAGACAATAGTAAATTAGTTATATTCACACAAAGCGAGAAACTGCTGATAAGTTAAGTTAGTTTAGCTTAACTCGCATAGCTGAGCAATTTTTTCATACATTTTCATATTTTGCGGTCTGTACACAGGTATGAAAAAATAGCTCAGCTGCGCTCTAAGCCAGATCAGCTCTTGATCTGTAACCGGCTTAAAACAGTTTTATACAAAAATTTCTCCAAAGATTATACCTAATATGAAAATATTTTTTATGTATTTGAATACAATCTTATTTTTTTATTTATTTTTTACTTTCTAATGCGCGAACCTGCTAGATTCTTGAAGGCACGGACGCATGCTATCGCCTACTTACTAATGGCGTAACTACTGGTACGTATACTACTATGGGTATACTATGGTACTATGGTATACTGGTATGGGTAACTTAAATGGGTAGAGCCAATAAAATAATTATGTTAGGGTGCTTCTTGATTTGACTGAACAGGATTTCGTAATATAGGTTACTTATTCGACACATTCGACACTACGCGAACACGACATCTCTGCTCACCCCATGTGCTGACAGGCAGGGATCTGAATACTAGCCTACTTACTAGGACTCTCCAATGTAAAAAGTACCTGAGTATACTTTACCGTGCTTGCTCTACCGTGGTTTTTTTATAGACATTATTTGATTATAATTATTATATTTTACGTATACTATGGATGTTTTCTGAAATAAATGAATTAATTATAATAAAAAATAATGTTAAATACCTCTGAAGCACAGAATAAGAGCTTATCATGAGCTACATTCCCATACAATCCCCAACGCACCACAGCTGGCCCAAATAAAATCAATCAAATATCTTCCACGAACGCCTTCATTTTGCGAAGCTATATAAACCCTGGGTCTACCGTAGAGGCTATTTATCATAACGCCAGCTACCTAATTTATAGTTCAATAACCTCTGGGACTGTGAAAGGTTCCGACATTACGGGCTGCATTACTCATACGGGCTCTTCGAAGCTCGTCGGCTCCTTACCTCCTCACCGTCACAAATATGTATCAGCACTTTGTGCCAGCCGTTATCAAGTTCCAAGCAATTTGTGTCTTACTATGGTAGTCATGTACCTACACTACCTAACCTACCCATTGAGCAGGGCAGATTATCTGTGAGTAGGACATGATGAGAAAGCAAACGAGACAATGGCCTCTCGCTCCCCGGCAAGGTGGAGCCATAACCTACGAAAGACAGCCAGCAAAATTTGAATGTGGTGAAGACCGGGTTCAATGACGCGTAATGGGAGAGGCTAACGTCCAGCAGTGGACAGCAGAAAATTATTACGCGACTAACTATCCCAGGGACGCTACAGAAATATACAATCTAGTCTAGCTAATTGTAAATATCCTATCAACATTAATTAGTACTGCTACTCATTATTTTCGCTCGCCTCACAAACATGTAGGTCGCAGTGTTCTCGTTGTACCCGAGGAACTAGCACACTCGTCGCGTTCACAGCATGGATCCCCTAATTAATCTCATTTAATTCGAAGAATGAAACCGGGTTAACTTCACCTACCTAATGTACCAACCTAGTCTACCATTCAAATAAATAATTAGGAAACAAAGTATATTCCGGTTGAAGCCGTTTAGGTTATAGATTTTCTGCGTGAGACTTTGGTTTGTATAGTGTCAATTATGTTTGACTGGTGTATTGAAGCTACCATCACGTGCGGTGAAATGGGTGCTTACTCTCATTTTGGTAAAATGTTCGGTCGGCTCACTACACTACCGAATTCTGGAGCTCCAATACACCAGTCAACGCGTGACCACGGCTGTTGCATACAGTCGAAACGTATCTACGTGTCGTCAGTACTCTATTACTCTCGATCTATGTCTGTGTATATTACCTATTGATTGGTACTTTTACTTTTATTTTTATTGAGACCCCTCGCTGTCCCACTGCTGGGCAAAGGCCTCCCTCCATTCTTTCCATTTCCCTCTGTCATGGGCCAGTGGACTGATCCAGTCTAGACGGAATGCGATGAGCTCGTCCCGCCATCTTCTTCTCGGTCTGCCGCGTCGACGTCGCACTGCTTCGGGACTCCACTCAGTGGTTATCTTGGCCCAAAGATCGCTCGAGATGCATCAAACGTGACCTGCCCAATCCCACTTGAGCTTGGCGACTTTTGAAGCTACATCGGCGATTTGAGTTCGGGAGCGCAGCTCGGTGTTTCGGATTCGATCCGTGAGCTTGACGCCGAGGTTGCTGCGCTCCATCGCCCTTTGGCAAACCTTGAGTTTGGACTTTTACTTATATCTTATAAGAAAATAAAAGACATCGTGGAGTGGCAGGACCTAAGGCAGGTGATTAGCATAGCGATTGCGATGTCACATGTTCACACCGAAGGCAGCTCCTTTGCCGCGAGCGTGCGGAAGCGTTTGATGTACGCTCGCCTCGCTCATCTAAATGCTAATGTGTAGCGAAATTCTCGCGAGCGGTAAATAATGCTAACATCATTATACTTGCCGATGTGAGGAGAACCGTAAGTACCTACTTGCGTCTTGCATATATTGCGTATATAATTTCGTTCACATTTTATCAACAGACTTCAAAATAAAATTAAGGTTTTTCAAAAACTATTCGACACAACCGACTTCAATTGGACTGTTACTTATAGTACTAGTACTAGTGACCGTAAACAGTCAGCACTGAAAAGCCACAGGGAAACAAAATAAGCAAATTCGCTTGGATGACGCATTTTTTTCAGTTATTTTATTTCAAAACCGAAGTACGAAGTAAGATTTTCATGAGATTAAAAAAAATAATTAAAACAACCGAATTGATAAACTCCTCCTCATTAGTCGAAGTAAACAAAATTGCGTATTTTGCTTCCCTGTGACTTTTCACTTGTATTTAAGGTCACTAAAACAATCTAATTGAAGTCGGTTGTTGTATATTTTTGTAAAACCTTGATTATACTTCTCTTCTTCTGGCAACAAGAAAATATAAAAACTAAAATAAAAACTTGTTACTGGGTAATTTTCAAAACAAAATTGTTTCAAAAATTAATCCACATAGATTGTCGAGTGAAACCACCAACATCGATTTCTACGTTTGACTTTTTACAAGTTTACTTACGTTGTCTTTTGAGTTTTTCGTGGATAATTTTGTATGAGAGAGAATGGCCCTGTGCAACACCAAAAGTGAGTAGGTATACTTTCTATTTTTCCTCCATTATTGTGACTCGTGGATTTTCCCTTTCCTTTAAACATATAGATATAAATTGAAAAAATTTAATGCGTGATCATAAAAAAAAACCCGGTCGAATTATGAACAACCTTTTTTTTGCTTGGTAAAAATAACATAATTATTGCATGCACATAATATGTATTTGTCAGCAAACGGCAGCGGACCGAGCCGGGCCGGGGCCGGGCCGGGCCGGGGCGGGCCCGCATGGCGCGGCTGATTGGAGCAACTGAATAAATTCAATTATCGCGCGATATTGGTTTATTGTTCATTTCGGTCCGCGCCAGATTGGATTGCAAGATACCTGTTTCAATGGATTAAAGAACAAATATTTCGCAATTTATAACATTAATTATTTATAATGGTTGAGGATTTGCGCATTTGGCTGGCAGCAATTGAGAGAGAAGAGCCCGGCCTAAGATAATGGTGAGTCGCATTGGTGAGCTATACATTTGTTAGGGCAATGTAGGTACTAAGTCATAAGCACAAGTGGTAACTAGGTATGTATAGTGATAAATGTAATAATGACGTCACGTCACATGCCATCCACCATCCACCGACAAACCGCGACATGTCCCGCCCGCCCCCGCCCCCGCCCTCTCACCGGGCGAGCGAGCATAATCTTGCCTGAAAATAGTTTGGTACTCATATTTGCATTCCCCGCCGCCGCAGCCTCGAAGCGAATCCAAAATATAACACGCATTTCGCAAATATTACTCACCAAGTTTTATTACATTCATTTCTCGTAATAAAATCTTTTTATTAATATGAGCTGAAGAAATTGAAAAAAAAAACCTAGTTACTTTATTCTTTATTTATTCATTTTACCAAAACAATAACTTACAGACCCCATGGTCTGTAAGTTACTGTTTCCAAGGTGGTAGGTGTTACAGAGTGGAGCTAAGGAAGGCAAGTGCCGTAGCGTTAACCTTGCCCACCTTATCGTGGAAGAAGTTCAGTTCTGGCTGTTGAGTGAGCTAACCGTTAATCAGCTTTATAGCGCGTGCGGTGGGGGCATGTCATGCGCGAAAAAGCGAGGCAAGCGGCGCGGCCAAACCTCAGTATCAGCCTAAGTGTGTAAAACCCGACCATTCCTGTAACAAATAAAGAGGGGAACATATATTATTATTATTATTATTATATTCTTTATTGCACAAAATACAAGATAAGATGTACAAAAGGTGGGCTTAATGCTAAAGCATTTTCTACCGGCCAACCTATATATACCTATGGATAGTATCTTAGTTTATTTCTAAAGATATATGTACCTAGGGACATAATGTATAATGTATGCGCTTATTAAACAGTTATTATTACTGAAGTATCTTTTATATTATTAGCAGATCGGTTGAGTCGGAGCCTTTGAATCGCCCGAAGCAGTCTTGCCAGTACTTTTATAATGGATTTTTAAAGATTATTTCGTGAAATATTCCTAACTATAATTTAGATAACTCGAACAAGGGAGAGCGATCTTCCCTTACGTTGTTTGCATGTGTGTGTGTGTGTTTGTGTGTGGTAAGCTTACGAAAACAACTGTATTTAGAAGTTTCTTGTTAGGTACCTATTTGTAATTAATTTTGAACTTGCTCTTAGCAAAGTTTGACAAGAAGTATCTTATGGCAGAGTAAAGTAACACAGAACAAGTAAACTAATTAACTAGGAACGATGCGCCATATATCGCGTGGCTCCCTGCCCGCAGGCACCCGCACCTGTCTACTGACTGACATTGATACCTACAACTAGCACGATACTAGACATTCATTCATTAAGAATGCTCGGTAGTGTGGTACAATGGGTGGCGGTGGCGGGCCCAGCGGTTGTTTTTTAAAATCTGGTAGTGTTCGTTACATCGATCACTTAGATCAGGATAATAGCATCAGCGGGTTTATGTAGGTCACGTGTGTACCGCGTCACCTACACGCAAGCCAGTGCATTACCAGCAGCCATGGCCATATACAGGGGGGGGGTTGGGTGTTCAAACCCCCCCGAAATGTTTAAGTCAAAAAAATTCATACAGTAAACGCACAAGTTCTACAAGAAGTAAAAATTTAATTCGCTCGATAATTTGTTAAGTCGAGTTAAAAAGTCTTAAGTTTTTGTATATTTTTATGTGAGACAAAGACAAGTCAAAATAAGGCCGTTCAGGCTTATAAAATTAGCGGCTCGCTTTTCTTGCCGCAATCAGGTTTCTATTATTAGGCCTATTTGGCATATAAGTATGTATAATGCAGTAGTTTTCAGGATTAAATTAGAAGAGAAAAATATGTCCTATTAAACGATCAGATGTTATGTTTTATTAGGTAAGTGTTTGAGGTTATTTTGGGTCCCAATACAGCGGTTTTTCCTAATACGTAATCTATTCTGGGCCCTGATAACGAAATTCTCCCAAGTAAATTATAACTAAAAAATTCGCGCGTTAACATTCATTCTATTGCGTATTAAGGGTCCTGATAGAGTAATTTTCAGGACTAAATTATTGGCGAGAAAATTTGATCAGATTTCTTTTTCTACATGATTTTGGGTCATAATACAGCGATTTTCCCTAATAAGTAGGTAAACTGTTTTGGGCCCTGATAAAGCAATTTTTCCTAGTAAATTAAAACCTTGATGAACCTATGCTCGACCCCCCCCCGAAGTGAATTTCTGGCTACGGCCTTGCCAGCAGCCACACAAGCCGCACGCATTGCCATCATTAGTCGTAGTTTTATGTATAAGTTTAATATAGCTTTTTACGTATAAACTCTACTTTTATATATTATCAGCAGCATACAGGGTTAACTAGCGGTTCATTCCTACAGGTAGGTACTCAGAGGTTGTCACGCGCGTCATGTCACGCCTGCGGAATATCTCGAGATCAACATACATGATACCTTCATCTAAATATTATTCAAATATTAATTTAAGTAATTTTCATAAATCGCTAATATCCTTGTTAAAAGAAACTCCAAACAAAAAAGATAATAATAAAGTTAGAATGAATGAGATGCTTATTGTACCTACGGGTGACGCCGTAACCGCCGTCCGCCGTGTAATTACCCGCCCTCGCACCGCCCCCACCCTCGCCCCCGCCCCGGGCGCGCTTATTGTCTTTCACAATTACCTACTAATATTGAAATTACTAACTTTTTCATATCCACGAACTCAGCCTCGGGGAATAACGCCGCAAAAAGTGACACGCAAATGAAGCGTTGTCGTTATTGGGTTTGTTGTTCATCGCGGCTCTAATCAAATGCACGCGAACGTTTATCGGTACCACCTACTTAGTCCCACCAATATTATCAGTTTGCTACTAATTCCAATATAAATAAAAAACGTGGAACCCATAGTCTACTTTACACACGGAAGCTACGCAAACTACGATAAGGCGTAGAAGTACGAACTTTCGTAGAGGCTACGCAAAAGCGTAGCACTACGGTTTTTCGTAGAGACGTAGATGTTATCCACTTGTCCATTGTATGGAAGGAATCGAATTGATTATCCTTTCCATCTGTTTTATTATCCTTTAGATCTGCAGAAGTAGTACCTATCAGCAGTGCAAGTGATTCATCGTAAGAGGCTGAGCAGTGCTGCTTCCAGATTTGTGTAAACAAATTCAAGATTATTCTATTTGGCTACACGAAAAATTATCATATAATTTACTATCCCACTAATACTATAAAAATGCAAAAGATTATGCGGATGCATAGAACAGGGTTTGTTGCTCCCACACACATTGAAACTACTTACCCTATTATTGTGCTGAAATGCAGCTGTAGCGTGCCAGTCGTTGGACTTGTAAAATAATAAATGAAGCAATGTCTGACAAGCTTTTGGCGTGATAAGATTAATAAATGTTATCACGCCAAAACTACTGGACCCATTTGATACTAATTAAGTATAATATGTAGAAAGGTTTAAGTTCACAAGTTGGAAAATGAGATAGGTTACTTATACACTTATATGGCATTACCACGCGGTCGAAGCCGCGCTGCGCGGCTGCCAGTTTAATAATAAATATAGCAAACAGCGGGGTCTTGTGCTGTACAGTCGACGTCCTGGTCATGTCCCTCTCACACACGCGGCGGTCCGACCACAGTCGTGTGCTCGTGGGACGTCTGTGGATGGAGAAGACTCCAGACCGCTCGTGACGTTTCTGGGGGCAGCCGGCGTGCAGAGGCTGCATCGATGAGCTCGCAGGTGTGATGTGAACAGGCGGTAAATGAAACTAGCATTAGGAATTATATAAGTTTATGCTTCGATGGAGGAGTGCGGCGGGTGGGGCGTGTGTTCGGGCAGCCCCTTGTCGAAGAAGCAGCTGGAGGGCGGGCAGTTGATGGCGGGCGGCGCGCAGCCGTGCGCGCGCAGCAGCAGGAACAGCAGCAGGCTGTACTCGGACGTGGCGGCCTGCACCTGCCGCAGCGTGCCCTCCACCACCTCCTGCTGCGCGTCCCACGCGCGCAGCCGCTCCACGCTCGAGCGCAGGTACTGGTTCAGCTGCGACCAACACCGCGACACTACACTGCACCGCGCCGACCGCGCCGACCGCGCCGACCGTGACAAGCATGCCAACGCGTTGTTCATATAGCTCAAAACTGGTAAGAGGACATAGGCCATTGCCTACGTAGGCTTCTTTTTATTTACCACGGCGCTACCGGGCAAAGCTGGAAGAGAAGGAGTGAGGACTACGAAATATATGCAACTTAGGACTTACATTGCTATTTATAGAAGAAATGTATGTACTTGGTAGGTACCTTGACTATTCTCTTCTCCATGATTTTCCGTTGTATCCACTCGCAGAGGTATGTGAAGAGGCCGAGCAGCAGCAGCGTGAGGGTGACGAAGAGGTCCACGGGCGGGAAGTCGAGCGCGCGGTCCAGCCACGAGGCGTGCGGCTCGGGCTCCGGCGGCGGCGGCGCCAGCTCCGGCACGAAGTACTGCGCCGGCAACAGCAGCAGCGCCAGTGCCACCGTCGCCGCCAGCCCGCCCGAGCACCCGCTCAGCGCCCAGCGCGCCACGCCCTCCGACATCGCTACCGCTACAGATCGCACTACTTGCGGGCGGCACTACCTATCACTGCAAGTTACTCATGGAGATTACTGATCAAACGTCCACACGATTATTGATTTCTATTGTTCCCACGTCGGAGATGTTACAATTTATAATAAGAGTGAAAATAATTTCGCAATTTAAAAATCCCGCATAAAAAAACGAAATCAGATACACAGACAATCTATCTGATATTCTGAATGAAACTAAAATCATAGATCAATTTCATTTAAAAGTAATAAAATTTGATAATCTATAATTTCCTTGTTTTTCGCACTAACGCTAAACTCTAGGGTGCCAAAGAGAAAAATTCAATCTGCTCAATAAGATAGCAATGTTATTATACATACGTTACTTTGCATTATTGTTTTAACATTATATTATACATAGGTATATAGTACCTACATTAAAACATCAACAAAAAAGCGGGCGGTGCGCCGCATTCTAGCGAGGTATATCTGATTCAATGGTATAATACTGTTTCGAAAACTGTCCCACTTTGTTCAACAATTATGGCCATGTTAATTTTAATTGTATGCTGGCAACTGTGTGAACGAGACACACTCCTTAACGAGTGAGTCGATGAATCCTTATATTTAGATTTAATTAAAAAATAACTTTATATCTTAGTAATAAGGTTCAGAATACTTAATCCTTAAAAAAACAAAATGGCGGGTGAGCTATCCTGATTATAATTATTATTATATTATTATCTTATTCTGATCCTATAGAAAATCCTTGGGTATAGTATATAAATTTCTTAATTAAAAACAATCAAGATACCTAAATCTTTACAAGTACCGGCACGAAACTTTACCGCTACCGTTATAACGCAGAAGTAAAAAGTAAGGTACCTGAGGGGGACTCCAAATACAATAACCATGCGCAGTTGTGATAAATGTGATTTTTTTTCCCGTTAGATGCTCGTGAATGTGTATGTGTTGGTGAATAGTATAATGCTGTGTGAAATGAGACTTTTCGCGTTGCCTCCAAAACTCCATAGAAGCCTCAAGTTTGTAAAATTAGTGGTGGAGATTTTACAAACTTGAGGAAACATGAAAAAACTTCTTGTCCACGAAATCTGCAAACTAACGTGTGGAGTCAAAACCGAAGAACAATATTAATTCTTCAACAAAAAAAAAAAAACGTCAGCCCTGCCTGCGTCAACGTCAAATTCAATGAATGACGATTTCCATATTTTATCTGTATTCAGTGTTTTCTTCGAGAATCCAATCTCGAAGCTCTGTTTTCCACGAAACGTAAACAAAGCCTTTTTAATAGTCTCAAAAATCATGGAAAGTTTGTTACATACGTTTATAGAACATTGTTTTTTTATGATGAGTTATATCAATATCAATACGACCCTTTGAGACGTTTGTG
This sequence comes from Lobophora halterata, assembly GCA_932526365.1. NCBI lineage: Eukaryota > Metazoa > Arthropoda > Insecta > Lepidoptera > Geometridae > Lobophora > Lobophora halterata. The sequence goes on from OW052018.1 coordinate 210,177, forward strand.
AAATGCGCTTGAACGTACGTGTTAGTGAGTACGTAAGAAAGAAACTACGGATGCATGTACATACAGTCTCGATCATTGGATTTCCTGCTTTTTCAGGGTCAAGTCGAGTGATGTGGAGCGAGACACAAAGGACACTTCACTAAATCCAACGAGCGTCATGAAGAAGGTCGTGCTTTTCAAAAGTAAGTCGGAAGAGTACCAGGAAGCGTTCGGGGAGAGCGAGTACGAGACCGTGTTCGTGGAGCCGCTCACGTTCGAGAGCGTGAACGGCGCGGAGCTGGCGGGCCGCCTGCTGCGGCGTGACTACGCCGGCCTCGTGCTCACCAGCCCGCGCGCCGTGGCCGCGCTCGCCGCGCTCTGGGACCCCGCGCGCTTCCTCGTCTGGAGCGCCAAGCGCGTGTACACGGTGGGCGAGGCCAGCGCGCGCGACATCCTCGCCTCGCTCGGCCTCGACGCGAGAGGGGAGAGCTCCGGGAACGCACTCAACTTGGCCAACATCATCGTTAAAGAAAACCCTCCCGGCTCCAAATTCCTTTTCCCCTGTGGCAACTTGCGCTCGGAAACTTTACCCAGTACACTGGACGAGGCAGGAATCTCAGTAGACGCTCTGACGGTGTATGAAACTAAGGAGAACTCGAATCTGAAGAGTGATCTGATGGAGCTGGAGGCAGGGCGAGAGCCGTGCTGCCTGGTGTTCTTCAGCCCCTCAGGCTGCGAGTACATTCACCGACAGCTGCAGACGTTCAGCAACGGGCTGGCTCGCCTGCCGCGCTTTGCCATCGGACACTCCACCGCGCACAAGATACAGAACCTGGGCCTGGAGGTGGCGGGCGTGGCTGCCGCGCCGCAGCCGCGCAGCCTACTCATGTCCATACAGAAGTACTTTATGGACCAGACTAGCTCACTAAATACTTAAGATATTTTATACAAATATATGTACAAATAGGTGATGGATTTTTATACTGTTAATTTCTATTATGTTGAGTATTGCATAATGCACAATTGAGTCATTTTATTGTTGATTATCTAAAATTATACATAGGTATATTCAAAACTATTTGACTGTACCTACTTACATTTTTCTTGCAATTTTATTTGCATACATCTTAAATCATAGTACCTATGTACATAAGCACAATATCATTAGGTATTTAGAATTGCCGTCCACTCCTGACACACCTCAACTTTTAAGTTACGTACCAGCTAGCAGCAAGAGAAGCTGAAGTGTTTTTACGACGCCTTGGAGCCCGAGTCGCGGACTAGACGTGTTTGTACTAGAGGGGCTCCCCCTTCGGCGTTTTATCCTCTTCGTCGAGTTTAGTCACGGAAGAAAAAAAGTAAAGGATCAAAATCAAATGATAAGGGACCTATTTTAATAAGCAAGAGAATATTTTTTTCATATTTTATGCAATGACACTCATAAGCAAAGTTCGATGTTTAAATAGGTATAGGTAGCAAGAACTTTGTGGCATCCACCAACATAAGAAAATCAGCAGGTTTTACTAGAGAAACATAATTTATTTTGTAATTTTACACGCTTCTTACGTAATATTAGAGTGCATCCCCACGTGAGATTCACAGATTAGTCAGAGTACACTACGGTGAGATTTGGGTTTTGGTTCGGCTCGACTACCCATCGAGTCCTTGACCCTGTGGCCAACCACAGATCAAGCCATTACTTAGTGACTGATACATGATGTGATGATTGATAATACTCCACCCCCTAAACCCCCTTAACGCCTCTCTTAATAATTGGACGCCCGTAAGAGTTAGAAATAATAAACCAGTTTGTATAAAACCATATAATTAATATTATTAAAATTTTAAGTAAAAATGACTCGCAAGTTCCATTGCATCGGGGAACGTTCACACACGACGCCCGCCCGCGCCGATGCAACTTCGCACACGATACAATACAATACAACTCATCTAGATACACGAGAAGACAAACGGGTGGAGGCGCATCGCCTCGAGGCGAGGATCACGAAACGAGCGAGCTATTTCTTGGACCGCTAGGGACGCGCAGTCAAAACAGTCTGCGTATTGTCATTTGTAGGTAGGTACCTATATACAATTATTTATTAAAATAGGTAATTAAACACAATCAGTTAAAATAGGCCCGCACGTTACTGTGTAGCCTACTAAAGCGAAATTGCGTTATATCTACGACCGACAATTAATAAGTGACTAGAGTAGAGAATGAACCGCTCCCCTGCGATGTCGCTTTAGTAGGCGTACCGACCCTGGTGCGCTTGCCTCGGCCGCGGGGCCACACGGGGCCTCACGAGGCCTGCGCGGGGCCACACGAGGCCGGGGACCACCAGGGCTCGGGTACCACCCAAGACCGATACTGCGCCACGACCAATGATAATGCACATCGATCACCGCTTCGCCTTCAAATACTGACAATGTATGACGGGTTTTGGATTTGCTTTCAAAATATAAACAAATATTTCATATTGTGATATGTTGACTATAATCTACATTCATTAAATTGATGAGTTTTGTAGATTGTCTTTTTTCTGTACAAGTCCCGTTGTCCGTTATTCAGTAGAAAACAAAGACAGTACAAAGATAAGCTCGTGGGGTGGTTTTCCATCCCATTGGATAGTTTATAATACCGAAAACGACTCGTATCTCTTATCTACTGCTAGCTGGGTACAATATTTGAGAACATTCAGCAAATGAGTACAAGGCAATAAAATGCAAATAAATCTGTTTCTGTCCCATACTACAATATTATTCTTAGTTTGATCTAATATATATATCTTGCTTACAACTTTACAAGTAAAAATGTTACCCTTGCATACATTTGTGTATATTTCAATAATTATAAATGGTGTATACGTAATACAAAATGGACGAAGAGGAAATAATGACTAAACTATGGACACGCCGACGCGGCGAGTCGCGCCCCGCCCCGCCCCGCCCCGCCCGCCGCGCCATGCGGTTGTGCGCTCTAACCAGGAATGTTACATACACTATAACAAATAATCACAATCACTAATAAGTACTTCTAAAATGGACTAGCATCATTATCAGACTTGCGTAAATCAAAGTATCGAGATCAATAGCACATAATGCAGAGAAAGAATAAATATGCAAAATTGAATAACCTTACAATTATGTACTAGTTTTAATTATTAATTAAGTAGGCAATACAATACATTTCAGTTTATAATATAAACATTGCATCACTCTAAATAGAAGCAAAATATGATTGACTTAGCATAATAATTTCAAAAGGAGGGTAGCTCTAATTACAGTTACACAGACTCTGAACAACGTCTTATCTCATCTTACAGAAATCTAATGGCAGTAGTTTGAGAGCTATGTGGCAGCCACAGTAGTACCGGAATACATTGAGAGCTATGTGGCAGCCACAGTAGTACCGGAATACATTGAGAGCTATGTGGCAGCCACAGTAGTACCGGAATACATTGAGAGCTATGTGGCAGCCACAGTAGTACCGGAATACATTGAGAGCTATGTGGCAGCCACAGTAGTACCGGAATACATTGAGAGCTATGTGGCAGCCACAGTAGTACAGGAATACATTGAGAGCTATGTGGCAGCCACAGTAGTACAGGAATACATTGAGAGCTATGTGGCAGCCACAGTAGTACCGGAATACATTGAGAGCTATGTGGCAGCCACAGTAGTACCGGAATACATTGAGAGCTATGTGGCAGCCACAGTAGTACAGGAATACATTGAGAGCTATGTGGCAGCCACAGTAGTACAGGAATACATTGAGAGCTATGTGGCAGCCACAGTAGTACAGGAATACATTGAGAGCTATGTGGCAGCCACAGTAGTACCGGAATACATTGAGAGCTATGTGGCAGCCACAGTAGTACCGGAATACATTGAGAGCTATGTGGCAGCCACAGTAGTACCGGAATACATTGAGAGCTATGTGGCAGCCACAGTAGTACCGGAATACATTGAGAGCTATGTGGCAGCCACAGTAGTACCGGAATACATTGAGAGCTATGTGGCAGCCACAGTAGTACAGGAATACATTGAGAGCTATGTGGCAGCCACAGTAGTACCGGAATACATTGAGAGCTATGTGGCAGCCACAGTAGTACCGGAATACATTGAGAGCTATGTGGCAGCCACAGTAGTACAGGAATACATTGAGAGCTATGTGGCAGCCACAGTAGTACCGGAATACATTGAGAGCTATGTGGCAGCCACAGTAGTACCGGAATACATTGAGAGCTATGTGGCAGCCACAGTAGTACCGGAATACATTGAGAGCTATGTGGCAGCCACAGTAGTACCGGAATACATTGAGAGCTATGTGGCAGCCACAGTAGTACCGGAATACATTGAGAGCTATGTGGCAGCCACAGTAGTACCGGAATACATTGAGAGCTATGTGGCAGCCACAGTAGTACCGGAATACATTGATGAGCACATAACATTATTTACATAGGTAAATGGTAAATTTTGACTTTTATAGACTTTAGTTTCATCACAATGCAATCAAGACAAAACATAGCCTAGCCTAAAATATAAGTAGGTATACCAAATTTGAATCAGTTTAGTTAGTAGTTGTAGGAGAATGAGTAAGAAATATCCACTCATCCTTACAAACTTTTGTAATTATAATATTACTGATATTAATAAAATGATCTTACTATTTTGAAAATATACCTTTTTTTCAAAACTGTAACAAGGGCCAAATGAGTGACTATAAAACTATAAAATAGTTGAACTTATGGGGTACGGTCAGCTACTATCACTTGCTAAATCGACCATCACTATTTTCCTCACAGTGGTCGGTATAAAACTCTACTTGGTGCGGTTCTTGGGCATTCCAACGACTACGTAGAGGACCGAAGTCTCCTAGAAGTCGGTGTAGGGGGTGCACTATAAGGGCGCGTGCCGGCTGGTGGAGGGCTGCGGCTCGGCGGGCGGCGGCGGCGGGGGCGGCACGGCGCGGTAGGCCCCCCGCGCCCCGCCCCGCGCGCGCGCCGCCCGCAGCCGCGCGCGCGCCCACGCGCCCGCCCACAGCGCTGCGCACGCGCTGCCCACGAACGCGGAGCCCTGCAATCATTATTTAGGTTTTTTTTATTATCGTTTTTGAGGATCTTAATATAATTACAGATTAGTCACTTCCATCATTTCTTCTAGGTATAATTCTTAACACTCCCCAATCAACTCATATACTGCCCTGAGCATGATATAATTATGTCATTTTATTTTCTTTGTTGTCGTAAAACACTCCAACACAATATTTCCACAGACATACATTATGCCATCACGCGAGCGCGTGTAACTGACTGAGCTGACTAACAGAGTACGCCGCAGAGCTGTCCTCCCCGGGGAGTCGCGTGTATCGCTATTTTCACGCGGAGTATCCCTCCTCTGCCTGAGGGTCCTTTGAACGTATTTCGATATTCCCCACTTAACACACATACTTTAGAATTTGGCCATCCAAGCCCAGTTGAAGAATTCACCCTACAAACCATACTAACTATACTTCTTTGTGTCCCGATATCGCGGGCGAAGCCGCAGGCAGCAGCTAGTGTTACTATAAGTGTCGGTCACATTGAAATCGTCGGTATGGGAGGTACTCACGATGGCGGAGTAGAGCAGGTGCAGCAGGCGCGGCGGCGCGTCGGCGTGGTACTGGTGCAGCTCGTACAGCAGCGCCGCCGCGCCGCCCGCCAGCCAGCACGCGCTCCACGCGCAGCTCGCCGCGCCGATGCCGTCCCACCGCAGCGGCATGAGCAGGTGCAGCGCCGACAGCCGCATGCCGAGCAGCGCGCCGTGCAGCAGCAGCGACGTGAGCGCGCCCAGCTGCAGCGCGCGCAGCGCCGCGCCCGCGCCGCCGCCGCCGCCCAGCCGCACGCCCGCGCCGCCCCACACCAGCCCGCACACGCACGCGCTGCTCACCACCACGCCCAGCGCGGCCGCGCCCCGCGCCGTGCCCAGGTGCCGCCAGCGCCAGTACAGCGGCGCCAGCGCCTGCGCGCCCGCCGCCGGCGCCGCGCGGTACTGCGCGTGCGAGTCCCACGACACCTCCGTGCCCGCCGGCGACCGCCCGCCGCCGCCGCCCCCGCCGCACCCGCTGCCGGCTATCTCGAAATCCTGCAACATCAACACACCCGCACCACTCCCGTTAGCCTGTGAGGCAACAATCTAAGTGACGACCCGACGAGCTCATTCTCCTATGGACCAAACCTAATAGTTATATTTATTTATTTATTGGAAGACCAATGGCTTGTGAAACTAATTTAATTTGTTCCTTAATTTTAATTCTCATCCACTGTGGATTATTTGATCAGTCGCAAACACCCAGAATTTTACCAGCTACAATGCCCTTAAAACAGAAACATGGCTGCAGGAGCATAACTAGCAGTGTTGGTACCATTCTAGAAGGCATCCAACACCATCATGTCGTTGTCATGCAGCAAACACCTACCAATGTTTAGCATATATAATTATATTTTTTTCTTTTTGAAATAGGTATTTTTTTTGTATGCTATGTTACTCATGTTTCAACCAACTTCAGGCTTCAGTTAAATGTTGACTTCCATACATGGACCTAGTGCAAAAGCGCTAATCATCTAGACTCATGTAAGCCATCAGTTAGGGTTCTACACAGCCCATTCCAATAGCTTGTCTCTCTGTTATGGAGCACATCTATAAATGATGATTCATCAATGCTTCTAGCTATTATTGACTAAAAGTCTATTGTGATTGATATGAAGCTAGCTTCTATTTGAGGTAGCTTAGTAGCTGCTAACACCTAACAGCTATCAGCATCTCTTAGGTTATAATAAAATGCAAAGCTTGTAGAATCAGTGTGATATCCCTGAACAACGGCGCTTCCTAAGATGTAGGACGGTGGTAGGGCACGGGCACGAGCGTGAGGCTCGGCTGCGCGGGTCACCTGCACGTCCTCGCCGCGGCAGCTGGTGGGCTCCAGGTCGCGGATCTCGTCCAGCAGCAGCTCCACCTCGTCGGTTGAGTACAGCTCGCTCACAGACACGTAGCGCGCCGGAGCCGCCAGCATAGCCCCCGCCCGCACACTAGCGGCACACCCGCCACGCGCGCTTCGACGCCATTACCTCTCCCGACTCTTCACGTACGACCTCCTCCCTATTCTGTACCAACACATAATCCGGAATCTAAACACGCACTTGATTACTTGGTTGACGTAATAAACAAAATTCGACAACGCTCTCTACACACGCCATGTTTATTATCAATTTTTTTTTATTCACTCCACTCGTTCATTTCATTCATTCGTGCCGCAATTTGATTGAGTCCTTAACCCTGTGGCCAACCACAGATCAAGCCCATTCCTATGCCATTAGTTAGTGACTTATAAGTGACGAACAATGGTCTGACTCCCAGGATTTGTGACAGCCCCGTTCCTGAGATATCAGCGAAAATACCTGGCCCACGGTTCTGGATCCAGAACCCTGTGGCCAAGTACTTTTGCAAATTACACATAAACCACTGCATCTTATGGCCCCAGATTTTTAATTTGCGTTAGAAACGCCAGTCACTAAGCCCTAGACAAAAAACTAACTTCCTAGACCCAAGAATACCGAAGTTAATAAAGTCCGGCCTAACATTTTGAGGTTATAAAAATAACCTCAAAATGTTAGACCAGCTACCCGAAAGAAGAATGCTAGGAGGCTGATTACTATGCCAAACCTTAGTGACTCATTTGTGACTAACAATGAACTGAGTCCTGGAATTCGTGACAGCCTAGTTGCAGAGATATAAGCGAAAAGACTTGGCCACAGGGTTCTGGTCCAGAACCCTGTGGCCAGGGATTTTCACTAATTTCTCAAAAACCGCTGCATGTTATGACTCCATTATTTGTATATGCTTTAAAAACGCCAGTCACTAAACCCTAGACCTAAAATTAGCTTCCTAGGTTGTTTAATAATAAAGCCTAGAAACATATTTTGAGGTTATAATTTATTAACAGAGTGACCATGTATTTTGCCTCATTGAGACTTTCCTTGTTTTGCGTTATGTAAAACATTTGAATTTGATAATTATTATTTATTTTGTTAAAATTGTAAATAACCAACCACCGGTCTATCTGATTAGTGCCTAAGAGTGTGTTTTGTTATAATATGACTTGTATTTACCAATATGTGTTACCGATAAAAAACTTAAACTTGAACTTTAAATGCTGTACTTACCTATTGTCTATGGCATTCACATCTTAGAATGTGCAAGTACTTATGTAGAGATCTTTCAGTCTAAATATGCACGCCCCTTCACTATCTTGGAAGTAAAACCAAAATATTCCGAAAAACAGTATTATTTTGTACCTATGATTTATAAATGTATTAATACTTAATACTACTTGTATTAAGGTAGGTACTGTAGGTAAGTACTATGACTCTTATTACCATGTAAAGCTTAACATAGACCCTATACTTACAATCAGTGTCAGATATTCTGCCGCAAAGCAGTAATAGGTATGTAACATTAATGTGTAATTACTGGGCTTTTGAGACTTTTTTTTATGTAGCTGTGTGGGGTATCAAATAAAGGGGCATAATTAGCAGATTTCAAGAATATAATATTGTTAGCTATTTCTTGTGGCTTTGCTTGCATGCACCTGATAACTGGGAATAACTTTTAAAATCACGTAATGACGTCAAATAATGAGACAAACATATTCTCTCTCTAAGCCTACCCAAAAACATTTATAACAAAAAAATATAACCTCAAAACAATTTAAATGAATATGAAGTCCAAAAACTAAAACCCAACCACTGAAAAATCATGCTCTAAAAATAATAAATCAAGAAAATGTTCTCCCCTAAAGCGTCGGACGTTTTGTGTTCATTTTATACTGTAGACCATGAAGCGTTTATTTTATACTCCGGATGCGGGCTTTATATTCAAATGTTATTGTGAATTTGTCTTAAACGGAGATTCAATGTGGGATTATTATTATTGCAGCTCCACTTTATTAAAGTCCGCCTTTGATTGAGTTTTATTGCGTAGATAGACCTATGTACTTAAAAAATATTTTTTATTTTATAAAAACTGATACTGAAATATGCCCATAAAAACGAGTGTGCGATATATAAAGATATTAACCCAGGAATTGCCAACACGAAAATAGAAAGCCTAAGACTTGGACTCCGTGGTGTACATTTCGAGGTAAGGCATTACCGTACCGTGTTGTGCATTACCATGTCGTGCGTGCATTACTGTCTCCCATAGCGCCGGCCACTTAGCTCCAGCATATGTATCAGAAAACATTCGTGCGCATGCACAAGAGGCACGAGGTTACAATAGGTACAACTTCGCATCCTTAGACACGTGACTAGTTTGCCTTACGGATAATCCGCCTCTGCTTAAAAAAATAGTCCTCTACAATAGTCTAGGCTAGGATGTGAATGCCATAGACAATAGGTAAGTATAGCATTTACGTTATGTTACGTAACGCAAAACAAGGAAAGTCTCAATGAGGCAAAATACATGGTCACTCTGTTAATAAATTATAACCTCAAAATATGTTTCTAGGCTTTATTATTAAACAACCTAGGAAGCTAATTTTAGGTCTAGGGTTTAGTGACTGGCGTTTTTAAAGCATATACAAATAATGGAGTCATAACATGCAGCGGTTTTTGAGAAATTAGCGAAAATCCCTGGCCACAGGGTTCTGGACCAGAACCCTGTGGCCAAGTCTTTTCGCTTATATCTCTGCAACTAGGCTGTCACGAATTCCAGGACTCAGTTCATTGTTAGTCACAAATGAGTCACTAAGGTTTGGCATAGTAATCAGCCTCCTAGCATTCTTCTTTCGGGTAGCTGGTCTAACATTTTGAGGTTATTTTTATAACCTCAAAATGTTAGGCCGGACTTTATTAACTTCGGTATTCTTGGGTCTAGGAAGTTAGTTTTTTGTCTAGGGCTTAGTGACTGGCGTTTCTAACGCAAATTAAAAATCTGGGGCCATAAGATGCAGTGGTTTATGTGTAATTTGCAAAAGTACTTGGCCACAGGGTTCTGGATCCAGAACCGTGGGCCAGGTATTTTCGCTGATATCTCAGGAACGGGGCTGTCACAAATCCTGGGAGTCAGACCATTGTTCGTCACTTATAAGTCACTAACTAATGGCATAGGAATGGGCTTGATCTGTGGTTGGCCACAGGGTTAAGGAGTCAATGCAATTTGTAGTTTCTGCCATTCTTTCTCTTTGCGAATCTTGGGATTATCTATGGTTTATCTGTTCAAATACATTCTATGATTTGTCGGAACCTACCGGTTTTTTGTTAGATAGCTTTATAGCTTGATTCCACCTAGATTCCAAGAAGCAAGGATAGCCGCGATCTAGCATCTCGAAATGTAGAGTCTGCGTTATGAAATAGGTATCTGGATTTATTTGGTGTTACCAATATAGAAGACAAACATCGATTTATGAGGGAAGCTTAGCTCCCAATGCTATAGTAGGGGTTATTAACTAATTCCCATCTATCCAATATTAAGTACTGGAAATGGCTACTGCCGATACTCTCACTCCAGAACACACCCTTGCCCTCAGCCAGTCGAGCCAACACAATATGAGTACTCTTTCTGTACCGAAGCTAGCTACCTAGTACCTACCTCTTTTCTACTAGTTTGGGTAGTAAGAAACCTACCTACATCACATAGGTACAGTAAGAAAAAAAAACAATGCTTTGATGCATTTTTTTATTGGAATGTATGTACCTACTTACTTAGGTCAATTAGTACAAAAATAGAGTGTTAGGCAAGTACAAGAACATAATAAGGTTATCACAGAACAGTCAACTCTAAACAAATAAGTTATCTTTCTGTTTAGAGTTCATTGTTAAATGAGATAACGATGAACTTAGCTACCGTATCATTATAAACTTAATTACCATAAAGTACAAAAAAACTCTTAACAATGTACTTACAAACTATTCAATAGTGACCAGAAACAACAGTTAAACAATTTTAAATGTACCATCTTCGCCAGTGATACAAAACAAATATTTTAGCAAAATCACAGGATTATTTATGTAAACATTTACAAGAGGTAATCGGTTGCACAAAGCGAGATTCATGGTAAGCCCACGTTTATAGTTGTAGCGCAATAGTGCGTGCGCTAGTGTAATACAGTCTGTCTGTACAGGAGTTACGTGACAACTAGATGCCGCGGGTCTAGAAGCCGGGGGGCGGGGCGAGGGTGGCCCGCCACACGGCCGTCTGCAGGTAGGCGCGCGCGGCCGCCGGGTCCACCGCGCGCAGGCGCGTCAGCACCGACCACTCCGCCTCGCTCAGCCGCACCTCTGCGGGCGGGGCGGCGGGCGCGGGGGGAGCGGGCGCCGGCGCGCGCGGGGCGGGGGGCGGAGGGGGCGGAGGGGGCGGCGGCGGCGGCAGCGCGGCGGGCACGTGGCGGCGGTACGAGTCGACGTACTCGAGCGCGATGCCGTCGCGCAGGTACCGCGCGATCTCCGCGTAGTTGGGCGTGGCGCCGTCCTCGAGCGCGCCGAACCTCGGGTACAGGTAGGTCTCGTCGCTCTGCCGACACCGGACACCAACGTCAGGGCGGCCGGCGGCGGGGCGCGGGGGGCGGCACCCGAGGCCCGGCGACGACCGACCCGCCGCCCGCCCTCCGCGCCCCGCCGCCGCCCACACCACTACACTACACGACACTACTGCTCGGACCACCGACCGCCGCGCCGGTGGGAACCAGCACAACACCACACCCCAGCACCGTACTACCCAAATAAACTTTACTTTAAGATAATGTTTTGGTGTCACTAGTACTTTTTCTATTTGGTTGAAAAGTGCTGAAGTGTTTTCAACAATAATTATAAAAAAACAATGCAAGTACATACATAATAATTACATTGTTTTATAAAATGGTTTTTAAAAATATACCATATACACAATACTGTTGTTGTCGTCACATGGTAAGAAGTTTACAACTCATATTCAGTAGTAGGATCACTTGTCGTGCGAGCCCCTTAGGGCACTGCAGCAGCATAGTCTCTATACACAGCTTAACTATTATTAAAAAAAAGCTATTAAAGGGTTTGGCAATTATCCAAAGATTATCCAGCTAAACGTTTATCTTCACACCCTATGTGATTTTGGAGTCTGTTTAAATTGACTTGCTGTATAAACAAACAGCACTTGCGCCTTTAGCACACGACCGCGACGCGGCTAACCGCAGCGAAATGCGTTCATAGGCAAAAATGCGAAATATTAGCGATATTTAAGCGGTCGTTTTCACTCCGATTCCTGAATAGTATCGTGAGTAACAGCGATACTATTCAGGAATTCAGATAGAGAAGATACAATAATAGAAAATCACAGATAGAAAGAGCGAGATAAAACATACGTGATATTTTTCTTGGCAGATGAGATGTACCGCAGTTTCACTACCGCGGATCACGGCGCGCTATGGTCCATATGCCAAAAAAAATGGTCATCACTACTAAATTGGAATTTCGATCTGAAAATGATATATGTGATAGATAATGACTTCCCCATCAACTGTTGTTCCATAACTAAAACTCGTGGAGCGATTAGTTTTGGCGTAAAATCATACATGGTGTTTTTTTGTATGGGGAAAAACACACTATGTTTTTATGATGATTGAGTCAGTTATAGAACAACAGTTGATAGGGAAGTCATTATCTATCACATATATCATTTTCAGATCAAAATTCTAATTTTAGTAGTGATGACCATTTTTTTTGGCATATGGACCATAGTGCGGCGCCGGCGTGTCGGTGTGCTAAAGGCGTTAATTTATTAATTTTAAACTACCAATACAACTACAGATGATGAGATGTTTCAATATTAATGTAAAAATAAACATTCCAGTGATTGTGCGGCGTGTGCGGTGGGCGTGGCTAAGGTATGTCATATCGCGCGCACGAACAAAAACACAAATATTTACAGGTTCAGAACTTTGAACATAGAAAACTAACAACAACTAAATGTTAATTAAAACAAAGCGACATTTTATAATCAACTTTCCCCTAAATCGCTTTTGAGCCGCGTTGATCCGATTTTCGCTATATATTATAAATGCAAGCGTTTGTAAGGATTTGAGAGTTTGCAAAAGCAAAAAATATAATTATTCTTTTAGCTCTTAGTTTGAAGAGGTGAACACGAAAAAATAAAGATATAAATGAATGACCTAGGTGTAGGCATTTCATATATTACCATTTATGTAACGGTCTAGGCATTCGGTCGACAAGTACGTAGTCGGCTGCGAGTGTGACATGTGATGCATCATTGGCATATGCGCGGCAACTTGTGCGTCAGCAAGCGCCTGCGCAGCACGCGGCTCGTCAGCGACGCCGCCGACACGCACGAGTCGGCGTCGGAGTCGGCGTCGGCGTCGGCGTCGGCGTCGGCGTCGGCGTCGGCGTCGGCGTCGGGCACCACCGTCACGTCGCTCCCCGAGCAGAGGCCGCAGCGGGCGCGCCGGAAGCGGCTTGCGAAGGCCGCGCTCGCGTCGTCCGCGTCCCACGTGGGCATGCGCGGCGCGGGGCCGCCCACCTGCGACGCCGAGCACGACGCGTCCTCGGCCAGGCCGTGCAGCGCGCGCGCCAGCGAGCGCGCGTCCAGCGCCGACGCCGTCGCGGGGGGGACACTTACGGCCAGCGCGGAGTCGGGCCGCTCGTCCGCGTGCCCGCCGCGCACCAGCGCGTCCGTCACGCACACGTCCGCCGCGCCCGTCGTGTCGATCAGGAACGTCTCCAGGATGTCCTCCTGCAACACGAGTGACCCCTTGACGATCGAGCACGCGAGTACGCGTGCGCGCGGGGCGGGCGTGGGTGCTGACGTACGTTGCGGTCGACGGCGGCCACGTTGGCGTAGAGGCGGCGGTCGCGCACGGCGTGCAGGAAGGCGGCGCAGGCGGCGCGCGGCCAGCGGCGGCCGGCGGCGGCAGGCCGCGCGCCCGCCAGCCGCGCGCGCACGCCCTGCCGCGGCAGCGCCGCCCATTCGCGCCGCAGCGGCTTCAGGCGCGCCGTCGGCACCGTGTCCACCGTGCCGTAGTCCACGTGGCGGACCTGCACAACACGAGACGCTGTAGCGGGCGGGGCGGGGCGGGCGGGGGGCGGGAGCAGACCGAGGGGCGGAGCGTCACCTTGACGGTGTCGGCGTCCAGCAGGTGCACGATGAGCGAGCGGTGCCAGTCGCGCTCGTACTCGGAGGAGCAGTACTGGCCCACGCGCACGGCGCCGTGCGACAACACGCGCTCCGCGCCCGCGCCGCGCGCGTAGTACTCGCTGCAACCAACCGATACAACGAGAACTAATGGATATTATATTTTTCAATCACCTCAATACTGCTGAACCGATTGGACTGATATTCAGTATAGATATAGATAGCACGAGTCTTGAAAAGGATTTATTTGACTTTTGGAATAGGTAGGCTAGGATAAAAGGGCGGGCGCATGCGGGACAGGCGACGCGCGGGGCAGGCGGGACAGGTGGGGCAGGCGACGCGCGGGGCAGGCGGGACAGGTGGGGCAGGCGACGCGCGGGGCAGGCGGGACAGGTGGGGCAGGCGACGCGCGGGGCAGGCGGGACAGGTGGGGCAGGCGACGCACGCGTGTACTCACGTCATCTCGTCCATGACGGCCTCCATGGCCAGGTTGTAGTTCTCCCCGACGCGGATCAGCCAGAAGTGTGACGGAGAGTACACCTAAAAGACACAACTCCTTTATTTGACAGTTTATGTTATTATTTTATTATCATTACCTAAATTATTTTTTTTCTAAGTAGATATACCAAATTACAGTGTTTTTTTTTCAATTTTCTTTCAATTTCAATAACAAAACTTCAACCTATTATAATTTTTTTGACATTTTGTCCACAAAACAACTAGCAAAACCTAATATGGCATAAACTATATACCACAAATTTTAATTACAAAAAAAAACTTAATTGGGCAGTTCATTTGGCGTACCTATTTACTTTTCTGGTGATTAAAATTTGCGGTGTATATAAATCACTCGACCGTGTAAGTAGGGGTAGGCAGGGGTAGGCAGGGGTAGTCGGGGGTAGGAAGGGTTAGGCAGGGGTAGGCGGGGCACGCACCTCGCCGACG
Source organism: Lobophora halterata (assembly GCA_932526365.1). Lineage (NCBI taxonomy): Eukaryota > Metazoa > Arthropoda > Insecta > Lepidoptera > Geometridae > Lobophora > Lobophora halterata. The sequence goes on from OW052018.1 coordinate 225,261, forward strand.
ATGACCTCAAGCATGGCGCCGCGCTCCAGGTCGGCGAGCGAGGGCGGCGGGATGCTCTCCGAGTAGTGCAGGCAGTCGGCCGGGAACACGGCCGGCTCGTACTCGATGCCGGGCAGCGCCTCCTCCGCGGCGGGCGCGGCGGGCGCGGCGCGCGGGGCGGGGCGGCGCGGCACCCCCGCCCCGCCCCGCGCCGGCGCCCCGGCCCCCGCGCCCGCGCCCGCGCCCGCCGCCCGCGCGTCCCGCAGCAGCCAGTCGCCGGACGCGGTGGGGCGCGTGATGCGCACGCGGTCGGCCACGGTGTACACGAGGCTGATGAGGCTGGTGTGCCCCAGCCGGGCGAAGCTCAGCTCCTTGCCGTGCCGCTCCCTGCGACACAACTCGACGGTTAGCAGGACCGCGCCCGACTCGGAGTAATAATAATACATCAATAAAACCAACGTAACTGCGCTCATCATTGACATAGCCGCACCCAACACACATTATATATAATTTCTACAAAACACAATTGCAGAAAAAAAATCCAAATACGTTGAACTCAAGGATGAAATTACCCGAATGTGGAGGCTAGAGAAGGTTACCATCATACCAATTGTTCTATCCACAACGGGCGTCATCCCCAAACAACTCCACCAGTCTCTCAAAACCTTAGATTTACCGAAATTCACGTATGTGCAAATGCAAAAGTCTGTAATTTTAAACACCTGTAGAATAGTCAGAAAGTTTTTACAGATCGACTCTACGGGTGACGCCTCGCAGTCAGATACCACTACCACCACCGCAAGTAGGGGAGACCTAGGAGAGTTGTGACAGAGGTGAGTTGTGACAAGGACGATTTCTCCCAACCTATTATAGGTAGCGAGCTGGCAACACCGCATGCAAGACGCTTTTAATACGCGCTACTCGACTCGGTACATGCCGGCAACACACGAGGCGCTGTTGCGTAAATACGACGGTTGTGTACAAAAAATGCGAAAAGTAAGTTTTTCTTCCAAATTTTATTTGAATTTATTTCATTTCTTATTATATGTGCATTGCTTTCTTATTTTTTCTTGAGTTATATGGTTATTTAACTCTCAAAAAGTTGTAATAATATTTTAAGTGCGCATCGTGTTTAGAAATTATGAATTATTATTCAGATCAAGTCGTCATTTGAAACACCTAGGCGAGTTGTGACAGCCTGTCACAACTCTCCTATATTAATCCATTTTTAACTTTGGCTACTTCCTTAATGTTTTTTTTATTAATTTTAGATGTTTGTTTATGTCTTAGTAGGTAAGTATATAATGGCATACAGTATGCTGAATGGCTCTTTTTTTGTTTCAGAATGCCTAATAACTATACACTAAAGACTGATAGAGGAACCGCTAGTGTCGAAATCTACGACATGGCTTTTGAAGAAGTTAATTTAAGAGGTAAATGTTTAAGAGATGCTGCGGCCTCTTACAATCTAAACTACATGTCTTTATCAACATATATTAAGAATAAAGAGGCTTTTCAAGCAAACCTAGAAGGCGAAACTCCGTCTTTGGGTTATTGGTACTATTCCGACTATTTTTACAGAAGAGGAGGAGAATATATCAAGCGACTATATGCTTACATGTGGTGCAGCATCTAATTATGGGCTGACAATTAAAAAGCTAGAGTCATTGCATATAAGTTAGCCAAAAAATATTAATAAAAAGTTCCAGTCATGGGACAAAAATGAAAAAGCAGGAGAATTATTATGAGAATGTTATTATATTTATTTTGTTGATACTTAAGCATCAAAAAAATACTTTTTCCTAAAAAAAACATGTTTGATTTATAATATTAAGTGTAATCATATTTTTTATACCTAATATAATGCTATCACAACTTACCTCGGTACCTGTCACAACTTACCTCGGTAGTAGGAGAGTTGTGACAGAGGGAGTGGTCTTTAATTTTGTCGATTTTCTCAGAAACCATAACACTTAAATTAGTTTTGGTGATTGTTTTCAAAACAGAATGAATGTCGCTAAATTAATTACATGGGTCCATAACTGTGGAATGTTTCTTGAGCGAAATATGGCCCCGAAAGTAAAAATTGTCACAACCCTCCTAGGTCTCCCCTACCAATTTATCTTCTACTGGTGTGCACTTGGCTTAGGCCCATGTACTTCAGAATAACCGGCTCGAGAGCTGAGTAGATATAATTAAAGAAATACAAAATAATAATAATCATAATTAATAATAATAATAATGGTATTTATTTATAACGACAATGGGCAGCCCCCACATCACTCATCATTAAATTGATAGAGGGCTTCAGCATCAATATCAGATCCAGTGGTCGTTTGCACAACATACAGTTTGGTTATATTTGGACTGAAGTTGCAGTTCAAAGCAAAGCTGCTCGTCTACCAGCAAATAAACAAATATCAAATTTCGCAGGATGTGCGACGCACCGAGCTATCGCGCCGCCGCCGGCGATAGCGACACGTCAAATGCCTACAATACAGTTAATGCACAATGCAGTTTACCTATGTTACTGCGCCATTAGTTAAACTTTGTTTTCCAATTAAACTTTTTTTTTTTTTTAATTAAAACTTATTAATAATATTTGGCAAGTAGTATTTCTTACAGCATTACACAAAATGTAGATAGGTACAAGGTACATGTGACACTTACTTATAGAGCCTCATGAGATCCGAGCACCAGATTCCTTCCTCAGAGTCATGGATCAAGTCAATTATTTCCGTTTTGAGTTCTTCCAGACAAGCCTGCTTCATGCTGTTGTGGCCTGAAACCCGAACCAACAACCCCATGTTCACAAACTGACCAATTCAATTCATTATTAATCTTTAAACATATATACAGGGTGGTTTTTTGAGAAGGGCAAGATGGCCAAGTCCGAAACCACGAGAGTTAGAGAAAAGTCGTGAGAGGAGTCATACCCTCGATTTTAAAAAAAACAACAACTGCGTATTTAGTTTTTTTATTAATTTTTTACTTTTGAGGGATATCGAACCGAAGGATTTTTCAAAAAATAAAGACGCCATGTATTATTGAACCTATGGATTCTGTTGCTGATAAGGATCAATCTTTGCAAAAAAATGTATTACTGAAAATAAAGGAAGTAGCAAAAGCCCCCTCCCCCCATTCCAGGATATGAAATTTCATAGTAATATATTTAAGTCCGACAAGGTAGATTTAACTCGAAAAAGTTTGTCAAAATAGGATTTGAATTTCCAAGAGGTTTGAGAATAATAATAAATTGATAACTCACTGGAAGAGGATCGTTTTCCCCAGCAGGCATCGCTTTTGGAGGAAGTGTCGTCGAGCCCTGGGAAGTCGTTGCTGCTGTAGTGCGGCAGGCACTTCCTGTGGCCGAGCGCACTTCCGGGCGGGCTGGCGGCCGGCGACACTGCGCTTGCGTCAGGCTTCATTTGGTACTTATTTTCAGTTTCATGCTTATTCTGTGAGTTATAATATCTTTGAGTATCATTTCTGCCTTGGGTCTCATATCTATTCCCGAAGCCATTTCTTGTTTGTGTGTCATTTCTGTTTTGGGTGTCATTTCTTGATTGAGTGTCATATCTTATTTGGGTGTCATTTGTTGTAGGAGTGTTAATTCCTATTTGAGTGTCATTTCTAACTTGGGTTTCATGTCCAGTCCTCGAGTCATTTCTTTTTTGAGTATCATTTTTCATTTGGGTGTCATTCTTCACTTGAGGGACATGACTATTTCTTGACTGCATTTCATTACTAGCTTGCATGTCATTTTTAGTTTGAATATTATTAAAATTTCTAGTTTGCATGTCATTTCTAGTTTGCATACTATTTCTAGATTGCATGTCATTTCGAGTTTGCATGCCATTTCTAGATTGCATGTCATTTCGAGTTTGCATACCATTTCTAGATTGCATGTCATTTCGAGTTTGCATGCCATTTCTAGATTGCATGTCATTTCGAGTTTGCATGCCATTTCTAGATTGCATGTCATTTCGAGTTTGCATGTCATTTCTAATTTGCATGCCATTTCTAGATTGCATGTCATTTATAGCTTGAAAGTTTTTATTCTGATTACCAACCCTATCTATGGTTCCAGTCCTATTCTGGACTCCATGCCAACCCGGGTTGCTGTTCCTAGGTTGGTAAATATTGCAAGGTATGCTCATTAATGGCCTTATTACTGGAGCCGGTTGGATGGGGGTGAATCCCAACACACTCCGCCTCTTGCCCTTGCTGTAAATAAGTGATAAACTATTAAATTGGTTTTTTTTTTGCAGAATGACATGTTACAATCATATATCAATAAATTACTATGACCTGATGAAATATTTCGTAGCTATTTCCACTCACAGTTTTTGTAAAATAATGATATTGATTGATTGATTGATATGATATAACTGCCCAAAACCTAAATATTCAATTAATCAAAGCCCACAAATATTATAAATGTGTGTGTTTATTGCCCTCAAAGGCCCTCAAACCACTGTTCTTCTTTATATCTCAAATATCACATTGCAAGATTACAGTTTTGTGAAACTTACTGTTTAGCATTAGAGGTCACTTTTTGGTTCCTTACAAATTGGTCGATATGCTTCAAGTTATCAGTCACTATCAGAGTGAGCACGGGGTTGGTGAGGCTCCCTTGAAACTGAAACGTAACACAAGCAACCTCTTCTCCAAGATCTATTCATTCATTTAAATTGAACAGTGTTTGCCTGTAATTCTTGTTGGTTCATTCAAAACTAGTCATCAATATTATGCTTTACATTTGCCTACATAGTTTCTACTCATTAATGTGTCCTCACTCCACAAAGAAGAGGGTTAGCTGTTCACACAAGCATTGCTATATTATGTTCCTATGTTGTTTGTTTAGAATGGTAACCACAAACTAAAGATGCAGTGAAGGATGGCCTCTTCGGTGGATAGAGAAGGCTCAACATTTTAAGTGTGAGGACCTATGACCAGCAAAGAGCAAGACATCCACAGTCTTGCATGATGATGATGTTATGTCACCTAGCAACGGTTGGGGAACTCACCAAGAAGCAGTCATTGCAGCGCTCCTTGAGGAACCTGGCTGGGTCGCGGTAGCCGAACTTGGTGAGCGGCAGCGGGCCGCCCACCAAGGCGCGGTAGTCGCGCAACAGTGTGCTCACGTCCATGGTGGTGGCACTCGATACCACCAGCGACTTCAGCGTCGACTTCAGCTGCTTCAGCTCCTCCTCCATTGCGCATTGCATTCAGGATAACACCACACCACAGCTGACAATGTCAAAAACATAACATAGTTCTAATTGTAGTTAATGATCAAAATATAATATCTTGTAGTACCTAATATAATAACCAACAGTACGCACACAGCAAACCAAACATGTGTTACCAGAGCAAAACTAAAAGTAGTAAATCTGAATTAGGCTGGATATCTGCATAGGTAGTGTGGTAGTGTAAAAATGACGGATTATGTAAGATTATGATTTCCTAACGCGCGTTTTTCCATACATTTGGATAGAGCGGCACACATACGCTGGAATTAAGATTACGAATTATTTGATTATCTCCGAGAGAGATTCCAACTGTTTATGGCTGGCCTTACAAAGGCCAGAAAGAAGGCACCTACTTCAGTGGTTAGTTATGCAGATTTTCAGATTTGATATTTTTTTCGTTCGGTGCGCGTACTGAAGTACCTACTTTGTTTACAATACACAACACATTCTTTCATACTGACTGTGGACATAACCCGTCTCATTTTAAACCAGTGGTGGCTGGTTCTTGTGACAAAGTTTTGAAACCGCGACTCTGCTCTAGAAGCAGTTGCATCACATCAGCAATAAGAAAGTTCTCGAGGCAAAATTTGCTGATGTTGACAAATATATACACACTAGGACCGTAGTTCGGGAATAGACTCCACATTTCAAAGACACGAACCTGAAATCTCTTTACGTTAGCACCTGTAGTGTTTTTAGCAGTTCCTAAACTAGAACTAGACTTCAATTTGATGAAAGCAGTGCAGAAAAAGAATTAAAAAGTCATGTAAAAATAAGATTTCTCATGATTTTCTTTTGTATTCACCGGGGAGCGGGGACAGTAATGGACGACACGATAATAGAACGTAGTGATTATATTATCTTTGACGATAATGCACAGCATGGTAATGCCCGACACAGGGGCGTACTACCGCCCGCGCCCCATATCAATTATACGGGGCCCCCAAGGCCAAGGGGGCCCCCGACGTGCTTAAGCAAAAATTAATAAAAACTTCCCAATTATTTTTCATTTCAGTCACTATTGTCCATAGAGGCAGAAACGTTAAGAAAACTAAAGACATCATCAGCTATTTAAGATGATTTAATAAATCAGATTGTCGAAAAAAAAATCTTAATGGTATATTTAATTTGAATTGTTTGTAAAAATTTTGGAAAAAGTGACAGATAGATAATTATGATGAATATATATATATTTTTAATTTTAAACAAACATTTCTTTTCTTTTGTGAAATCTACCCCTTCTAAACTAAAGACAATAAAGACATGCAAAAAATACTTGGGGGTAAATTTAGTATTAGTTGGCAGCACTGTTATCATCTGTGTAATCTGTCAAATCTGTGGTTAATTTTTAATCAGTGTCTGTGTTTTTAATTCTGTGGGCGAGACGAGAATGTGTTGTTTTTGAAATTTCCACAAAATAGAATTACGTAAGGATTTAACGAAATGTCTTTCTTATTTAAGCGCACCTTGAGTGCGGGACTTAGCCTGGGCCGGGCCGTATCGAACGACGTGAGGTACGCCGCCGTACGAGGCCTTGCGACCGAGAACGACAAAGTGAAGCCGCAGGTCGAGACGAGGCCCACCGTGGCCAAAGTGGATCCTCTTGCGAAGGCGCAGCTGGTGGAGTTCGGCAAGTATGTGGCGGAGTGCATGCCCAAGTACGTTCAGAAGGTGCAGCTGACGGCCGGCAACGAGCTGGAGGTGCTGGTGCCGCCCGAGGGCGTGATCCCCGTGCTACAGTTCCTGAAGGACCACCACAGCGCGCAGTTCGCGAGCCTCGTAGACATCGCAGGCGTGGACGTGCCCTCACGACCGCACCGCTTCGAACTGGTGTACAATCTGCTGTCGCTGCGCTATAACGCGCGCGCGCGCGTCAAAACCTACACGGACGAGCTGTCGCCCGTGGAGTCGGCGTGCGAGGTGTTCAAGGCGGCCAATTGGTACGAGCGCGAGATCTGGGACATGTATGGCGTGTTCTTCGCCAACCACCCTGACCTGCGCCGCATCCTCACCGACTACGGGTTCGAGGGCCACCCTTTCCGCAAGGACTTCCCACTCAGCGGCTATGTGGAGGTGCGCTACGACGATGAGCAGAAACGCGTGGTGGTCGAGCCACTGGAGCTGGCTCAGGAGTTCCGCCGCTTCGAGCTGGCTGCGCCCTGGGAACACTTCCCCAATTTCCGCTCCAACCCACCCGCAGAGGAGGTCACCAATGCCATTGATGACAAAAAACAATAGTTTACTGTATACTAGTGTAAATAAACCTTAATTTAGTAAATCTTTGTTTTTGTTATTAATATGATAACTTTTTGGGAATTTCTCTTCACATAAAATAGAAACTGAGAATTAGGAAACCACTTCAAGATTATAAACAAAAAAAATCACTTAAACCATCTCCTGGGCAGCAATTCAAATTAAGCTGTGATCTAACCAACACTCTTAAGGCTCATCACTTGCTTAGCAACAGAGTGGTGATCAACAGCATTAACATACAGAGAATGCCAAGATACATGTCAGTGGACTGGAAATACTGCCGAAAGATGTTTCTGCAGGATGCTGCAAACTTGTTCAAGAACAAATACGACACTTTGATAAAAACCAACAAGAAAATTTTAAAGTGTGAGAATTAAAAAATCCAACACTGACATAGACACATCGGCGAAAGCTGCTTGTCTACCAACAAATAAACAAATGATAAACAGTTTTAATTTTATGTGTAATAAAAATGCAATGCTATAATTAAATAATGATATTTTACTTTCTCATTGATTAGCAAGAACACTAGGTTGAGTCTACCGCCTGTAGCGGTATCTCTTGAAGTGGAACCACAGCTGGAAAATGTTGTTGTGGAAGTGGCAGCGGAAGCCGCGCTTGTACGAGTACTCCCACTCCCGGTTCACGATCTTGAACGCGATGTCTTCGTACGGCGGGCCTGCGTGGAAACGGAGCACTGCAAACTCAGGGTTGTCACCACACGGTTTCTGAAAGAACAACATTATTTATAAATCAGACATCAATAAATAGCAGACAAATACAAATTCATTTGTTGTGAAACACAGGTTGGGATGATAATATGGTTTGTTGTCAAGCTTTATATTTTACCTTATTGGCGATAATTTAATTTTTTATATATTTTCAATTCTAAAATTTACACAATCATGCAAATCTAGATCTTAAGACTCTGTCGCTATTATTGCAATGAGAGGTTGGTGGTCGCGGGTTTTCTGGGTAGAACGCTAAGGTGGATCGGCGGATCCAAAGCGAATGCCATGCGCCGCAGTGGGAGGCACGTATTACGTAAGACATACATACCAAGGAGAACTCTGGCGTGGCGTTCTTGTCGATGAGGTCCGGGTAGAAAATATTGAACTTGTAGCCCTGCACGATCTTGGGCGGCGGGTTGTCCATGTCGTAGTGCGTCTGGTTGTACTTGTTCCACTCGAAGCCGGTGTGTACTCTGCACGCAACAAACACAAACAGTTAATAATTTATTACTTATATTCTAATCTAATACAAATTTTATTCTAATCTAATTCTAATTTTAAATTAATGTAATTGGTTTAACAGTTTTAATTTAATAAATAATAATAATAACAAACCACTACTTATACTATACACACAAATACATAAAAACCTCACAATCCATCATCATAGCGGGTAAAAAGCTTTAAGTTTATAGGTACCTATACCTAACCGACCTGTGTGATCCATCAACCATCAACATAACCCTTCTAAAAATAGAACATTAGAGCGGGTCACGTGTTGTGTGTACCTGTTGAAGTATCTGGGTTTCCTCGGTCGGTACTTATCCGCCCAGAGACAGGGTTGCGCGGGCAGCGCGTGCTCCACGCTGAACTGCGCCTCGTCGGCCCGGCCCGCGCCCATCGCGCGCTCCGCCGCCCGCTCCAGCGCCACCGCGCCGCCCGCGCTGGCGTCGGCGGCGGCGGCGGCGGGCGGCGCGGCCAGCGCGTGCTCGCGCGCGGCGTGGTGCGCGTGCAGCGCGGCGCGCAGGTAGCGCAAGCGCTGCTCGTCGTCGGGCGGCTCCGTGAGCAGCGTGCCGGGCTCCAGCGCGGCGGCGCTCAGCAGCGGCGGTGAGTAGCGCCCGCTGGCATACAGCACCGCGCACGCCGCCTCCAGCTCCTCCTCGTCCTCGTCTCCCGCCGCACCCTCTTCCGCCTCCTCCGCCTCCCTCGCCTCCCGCGCCTCTTCTGACGCAGGGGACGGCGAGCGCTCACTGAAACACCACTCCGATTTAATTAACTTCATTCAGCACTACAGCCCTTCGAGAAAGGAAACCCCACTGCACTGCCGGTACCGAGCCCAGGTAAATGAGGTGAATTCGTTGCAGGGCCAACTACCCAGTACCGCATAGGCACCAATCGACGGAACAAGCGATAGTCGATTTGTAAAAAAAAACGCTAGCACTATTACTCGTATCGCATGGGAGTTAGTAAAGCGTTCTAAGTCGGTGTGCGATCGCCGGGCAGGCAGGTAAGTCGGTAACCGCCGTACCGGTCGGTCTGCTCGACGCCCTGCTCCTGCTTGAGCAGCTGCAGCTTCCGGCGCAGGTTGAGCTGGTGCCGCTCGCGGAGCCGCGCGCGCGCCATGTGCGCTGCAACACAACACAGTTATTCAAACTCTTCTGTTGACAGTTATAAAGACTGTTTTACATTTACGTTATTTATTATTATTGTACGAGTTTCATGCTAGTGATGCGGGAATTCTGCCGCCAAGCAGGTAGCATGATCTCGTCCTTGCTCCGTAAAGGGACTTACCCTTGAGTTGTGAGAGCAGGCTCTCCCAGTAGCCGACGTCGACTCCGTCGCGGCGGCCACTGATCTTGCCCTCGATCTGTTCACGAAGTGCCTCTAGTTGAGCACCAGTCTTGCCCTTGAAGATCTGGAAGAACACTTACAATGTTACAGAATCTCAAATTGGATAGTTATCAATGTAGAGTGGATCGTGCCCTGGGCCCCAGTGAGAGCCAGGGTGATGTGTGTGCGTGTAGTGTGGGTTGGGTACCATGGTGACATCGTCCGCGACGGCCTGGTGCACGGTGTCGCGGCGCGCGTCGGGCGCGGCGCGGCGCCGCAGCTTGCTGACCTCGTCGGCCACGATGGTCTGCACGTCCTGCCAGTACGAGGCGTGCGCGTCCTTCTCCAGCTCCTTGTACACCTGCCGACATGAGCACCGCGTCACAATCCGCCGCCGCCCGCCCCGCCGCCGCGCCGCCCGCGCGACCACTCGCCTTGATATCCTCCTGCAGGTCCTCCAGGTCCTGCATTTGCAGCCCGTTGAGGTAGGTGTAGGGCTCGTGCATCTCCAGCGCGTCCACGCACTCCTCCGAGCTCACGTACCACGCCAGCAGGTCGATCGGCTTCGCTGCGGCAACAACGGGAGCGTTAGTGAATCGTCTTGGGGCTCGGCGTGCCGTCGGCCGGTGCCGGTGCAGCCGTATACCTCTGCCGTCTCGGATGCGGATGTGCGAGCGCAGCCTGGCCTGCTGCAGATGGAAGGCGTCCTCCTGGCGCGCCCACGAGCTGAACTGCGCGGCCTCTCGGGCGCGCGCCGCCGCGCCGGCCTCCGCCTCGCGCTCGGCGCGCTCCGCCTCGCGCTCCAGCCGCCGCTGCTTCACCTGCACACGCCACCACGTTACCGCGCCACCGCCACGTCACCGCACTCGGTAGTGACGTAGCGCCGCACTGACCTTCTCCAGCTCGATCTTGTTCTCCATCTGCTTGTGTCTGTTGAGCACCTCCAGCTCGTGGTGCGAGACGGTCCTGACGCCCTCCTTGGCCAGCTTCTTGCCCCACACGAAGGTGTTGGTGAGCGCCGAGTCCCCAAAGGGATTGTCCTGGTTGGTGTAGCACTGGTACTCGGTGTCCCAGCCCATGCGCTCGCGCCGCTTTCGCTCCTTTTCCTGCTTCTCTCGCAGCCGACGCGCCCTGACATTAATTTCATGGATTGTACAACTGAGCTTCTTGCATTAAGACTAGGCTCTGTGACCAAGAAATGAGACACTACATACAAGCTAGACACCCTGCAATAATCACAGGATCGCCACAAGATGCCAGTCAGCAAAGGGAACCATATGTATTGAATTACAAAAATATTTTATTATTCCTACCTCTTTAAAAACAAACTCACCAGGTTACAAAAGAACAAAGTGGTTAAGGGTAATCCTCAAATCCGAATTCCATACAAAAATGTTTCGGACAAATACTCAGAAAGTACGCCGTATTATAGTAATTTCTACACACTATTTGTTTCCTCTATGTTTTTTGATTTCGTGAACAAAAAAAGTGAAAGGTTTCAGACTTTAATTTAGATTTTATACATGTTTTTAAGTTAGTAGGATTAATTTTAACTATAATATGGCGTACTTTTTGAGTATTTGTCCGAAACATTTTTGTATGGAGTTCGGATTTGAGGATGCCCCTTAAGGATAACAAAGTAAATGTTGACTCGCCAAAATCTGAAAAGAGAGTGGACAATCACCGTGCGTCGCTCTGCTCGTAGTAATCTCCTGATATTGCCTCATGTAGAGGCGAAATACGAGTGGAATTCTGATTTGAGTTTTCTGTTTTGGGTGCTTTGGTTTAGATACTAAAATTCTAAACTAGTTAAGTTAATTAAGACCTTTGTTTAGAAATTAAGGGGATTTATTACTAAATATATTTATACTATTTCTTAATATTTATGGATTTCCACCAAGTAATGCCTGAATCAATCAATTAGATAACATAGTAAACCAACCTCAAAGTATACTGGAAAGTTAACTTTACTACACACGCTACCAAATTGATAATAAGTCAACTTGACCTACTAAAATAGAATAAAAAGGCCTGTTTTTGGATTTACATATTTGAAAACACATACCTCTTCTCCTCAGGTGTCTCGTTAGCCTTCATGAGCTCCTTCTGCTTCTGTTTCTCTTCCCGCAGGCGCTGCCTCTCCGCCTCCAGCCTCTGTAGTAGCCTCAACTCCTCCTTGTCACTGTCGCTCGAACTAGAGCTACGACTACTGCTCGCGCGACGTTTATTCTTCTTCTTGCTTTTTTTGAGCATCTTATCCTTACGATCCCGGCTGGTAGATGCTTCTGCAGACGCTCGATCGCGACTCTTGGCTTTTCGCTCGTAGTGACGCTCCGACGAACGACCCCGAGAGGGCTCCTGCCGCTCCTGACATTTGCTACGCTCGCTTCGTGAAGACCTGCCGTGGAGATAGATAAGTGGATTATGTGGTCATCGTCAAGGAAATAACACAAATAATCAAAGCAATTGTGATGCATTCAATAGATAAATAGCAGTAGGTAGTTATATGACGTAGAATTTGGTTGATGTATTTTCTCGGGGCAACTTACATTGTTGGGTTTTAATAAAGATCACGAATATTTTAGTGCTAAAAAATTCAATCCATTCAATTTTATCTTGTTTTATTTGGTAGAAAGTTGCAGCAAAGCAAGAAAGAACAAAATAAACGTAGTGGTTATATTTCTTTGGAACAAAACAAAACAATGACTATTTTGGCACAAATTAGCACAAACACGAGTCCCTAGGACCCCGGAATGTACAGCCCCGGATCCACATCCTTACGGCTTTCTATTCCTGGGCTGTGCGTTGTCTATCATTTCGCACATTTCTGGGGAATGCCCGACCCCGGAATGTACACCACGGAATTCAAGTCCCAGCTAACGTATTTTATTGGCTTTGAGAATCTAGCAACTGATTGATTAAACCCAAGAGCACTTGCACTTCTAAATGAGTTCATCTCCAGTACGGACGCTGACGTAGTCTTTGATAGTGTCCCCAAGTTTTACAATTTAGTCAATTTATTTTTGAACTTTATTAGAACATAATTAGTACGTACTTAGTTTATGTCTATTAAAAATTACCTTTGGTTTTAATTTTTACCCTAATTTTAGTCGTACATAATTACTTAGAACGTGATCGAACGTATAAATATATAATTATATGATTTTATTGGTCAATATTGCAAGCCCTACCTACACAGGACTGGCCAACACGGGAATAGAAAGCTTAGGACTTGAATTACATGGCGAACATTCCATAAATCTGTGGGCATTATCGTGTTGTGCATTAATCGTGGTGATTATATTCTCTTTGTTGTGCATTACTGACTCCCCTAAATAAAGATAAACAAAATAAAATAAATATATTATTGTTTACATGGTGATCTCTCTCCTTTGAGAAAATCAGAGAATGTGTCATAGGAGTAAAGTACTCTAATAAAGTGGAAGTGAATAGTGGCACAAAAAGTAATAGTTGATAATTTGGCTAGAGGTTCTTTCACCGTAAGCCGTAACAAGGCCGTAACGTAGACCCTCCGAAATGTCGTTCCTGCGAGGGTCTGAGAACTACGTGTGGTGCACGACGAGCGTGCTGGGCAAGGGCGCGACGGGTGCCGTGTTCCAGGGCGTCAACAAGAACAACGGCGAGCCCGTGGCCGTGAAGACGTTCAACCAGCTCAGCCACATGCGGCCGCACGACGTGCAGATGCGCGAGTTCGAGGTGCTGAAGAAGGTGAAGCACGAGAACATCGTGAAGCTGCTCGCCATCGAGGAGGAGCAGGAGGGGCGCGGCAAGGTCATCGTCATGGAGCTGTGCACGGGCGGCAGCCTCTTCAACATCCTCGACGACCCCGAGAACACGTACGGCCTGCAGGAGCACGAATTCCTGCTCGTACTGGAGCACCTCACGGCCGGCATGAAGCACCTGCGCGACAACAACCTCGTGCACCGCGACCTCAAGCCTGGCAACATCATGAAGTACATCAATGAGGACGGCACCACTACTTACAAGCTCACAGACTTTGGGGCGGCGAGGGAATTGCAGGAAGAAGAACAGTTTGTTTCTCTGTACGGCACTGAAGAGTACCTCCATCCTGATATGTATGAGAGAGCCGTGCTGCGGAAGCCGGTAGGCAAGAGTTTTGGAGCCACGGTGGATCTGTGGTCCATAGGAGTGACGCTGTACCATGTGGCTACTGGACAACTACCATTCAGGCCGTACGGAGGTCGGAAGAACAAGGAGACAATGTTTTACATCACCACTAAAAAAGCTTCAGGAGTAATCTCTGTAAGCACTTTTCATCATTATTAATATCTTCCATTCTTTTTATATGGTATGATGGTTACAAATACTTTATACGGTAGTCATTTGTCAGGGTAGTCAAACAACAGAGAACGGTCCGATTGAGTGGTCGCGCGAGCTGCCAGCTCACTGCCAGCTGAGCGTGGGGCTACGGCGGCTCACCACGCCACTGCTGGCCGGCCTGCTGGAGGTGGACCCGCACCGCATCTGGACCTTCGAGCGGTTCTTCTCCGAGGTGCAGCTGGCCACCTCCACCACGCCCGTGCACGTCTTCCACGTCAACAAGGCTGCCAGCATCAAGGTCAGACAAACATTTGCACATCAATGCAATATAATATTTATTTGTTTATAGATGAGCAGCTTTTGCTAATGTTCTATATCACACAGTGTTAGTACTTATGTAATCGCACACATTTGAGGAAGCAGAGCAGAGTATATTCATATTGTATTTTGTCAAGGTGGTAGTGTGTAGGTACCTTACGTAGTACCTACCTACTATACAAATTAGTTTCATTGTAAAATGGCTTGGTTGCACACTTGCAGTTTATCAAATACTGATAAGTAATGAGGTGACGAGAGGTGTGGTGTGAGTAAAGGGTAGTGTCGTGTCGGTGGCAGGTATTCCTGAAGCCCGATGAGAAGTACGAGCACCTACAGACGTACATCTGCGCGCAGACGAGCGTGGTGGCCGAGTCTCAGATCCTGCTGCACCAGGAGCGGCTGCTCAGCGAGGCGCTGGAGGCGGGCGGCGCCTTCCCCACCGGCACCGCCACCAGCGCCGACGACCCGCTCATGCTCTTCAACAAGAACGACAACAACGTCGCCGTGCAGCCCGAGCCCGACATACCCAAGTTCCCAGTCTTCCCCAACATCGTGTCCGTCGAGAACGACGCCACGCAGGCCAAGGTGAGCGTGTACCCCGCGCCGCGGGTCTCCCCCCCCCTACACCCTCCACGACTCCGGCCTTCGTTACAGACGGCGTGCAGCGTGGGCCACGTGATCAAGCGGCGCGTGGAGGCGCTGTGCTCGGCGTCGCGGCTGTGCGGCGCCAGCGTGGCGCGGTGGGGCGCGTTGCTGGGCGCGCGCCTGCAGCGGCTCGTGGCGCGCGTGGACGCGCTGCACGCGCACGCCGCGCTGCTGCTCACGGCCGCGCGCGCCACGCAGCGGGCCGCGGGCGCGGGCGGGGAGCCGTGGGGCGCGCTGGCCGCGCTCGTGGAAGCGGAGGCGGCGGCGCTGGCGGCGGCGGCGCACGCGCTGGCGGCGCGGCACGGCGGCACGGGAGCGGGCGCGCTGCGCGCCGAGTGGGACGCGTGCGCGGCGGGCGCGCCGTGCCCTGCGGCGCTGCGGCTGGCGGGGCGGGCGCGCGCGCTGGCCGAGCGGCTGCGCGACTCGTGGCAGCACCTGGTGCGGGACCGCGCCACGCGCTCGCTCACCTACAACGACGAGCAGTTCCACGTGCTGGAGCGCATCACGGTGGCGGAGAGCGGGCGCCGCGCGCGCGCTCTACTGCAGCGCGCCGTGCCGCTGGCCGCCGCGCGCGCCGACGCCGTGGCCGACTGGTACAAGGTGGCGCAGACCGTGTACCTGCAGACGCAGATCCTGGACAAGGACGTGGCGAGCGCCGAGCTGAAGTTGCTGACGCTGGCGGCGCGTGTGCAGGCCGCGCACGCCGCGCCCGCGCCCGCCGCACCCGCCGCACCGGTCAGACTCGTTATGTTGTTTTGATCATTTTAAGATAATTGATTGATTCAGGCGTTACTTTGCGGAAATCCATAAATATCAACAAATTATCTATATTATATTATATTATTATTATATTGATCATTTTATGTCAGTGCGCTAAGTTTGTCCAGACTATTTCTGTAAGAGTTCACCGAGGCACTCATCACGGTTCACGGTAACTTATTCCAGTCTATGGCAACGCGGTTGGGCAAAGTGTTCTCTCATTTTTTTTTTCCTTAGTTGTTTAGTGTTTTTTCCAGGTTTATAAAGTTCCCGCGCTATCTGCGTTTTTCTAGAATTATTGGTTCTAACTCTCCAAAGCAATTTTCGTTTAAAATGCTTTTTTAGACCAGGGACCAATTTAGTTGCTTTCAACCATACTCATTACCTCATTTTAAGATTGTTAAGTTATCCTTCTGATATCATAACGAGGAGAAGTTTGTGATGATGTATAATAGGAATAGTTACTAAATCAGGATCTGATCTCCTTGTAAATCCCACAGGCTGCGCCGGCGTCGGAGCGGCCGCTGCAGAGCGCCGGGCGGGGCGGCGGCGGCGGCGGCGGCGGCGGCGGCGGCGCGCTGGCGGCCGGGCTGCGCGCGGTGGCGTGCGCGCAGGACGAGGTGGCGGCCGGGCTGGCGCGCCACGCCGCGCTGGTGGCCGCGCTGGCGCGCGCCGCCGCCGACCTGCCGCCGCCCTAGCCCGCCCCCGAGCCCGCCTCGAGCGAGGGCGGGCGGTCTGGCGCCTCGTCCGTGGGGCCGGACTCGAGCTCGCTCCCCTCCACCTCGTTCTCGTCCGACTCCGCGCTGTGTGAAGGCGAGGAGAGTGAGCCCGCCCGCGCCGCGAGAGACGGGCCGGTGTGCCGCATCATGTAGGGGTGCAACGTGAATGTGTGGTGTCCTTAGACCAAATCAAAGTGCATGGATAATGGTGATAATGTGTGAATGTAGTATGACCTTCTCTGTGTTCCAGACCCTACAAAAATTAATGAACCTTGTATGTATGGTAAGTGCAGATCAATTTATTTGAGTTTCATTATTCTGTAAGTAAGTAGTCCAAAACTCACAGCATTCCTTGTTCAGTTTCAATCAGTGATAATTATTAATACTATGTAGTTAATTAAATAGTTAGAATAGAAATAAACATGTTACTGTTTTATTGTTATTTATTAAACGCAAGTAAATAATTAAAAGTATAAGAAAAGAAATAATTTACATTAAAGTTTTTAAAGCGTATTTACATATTCTAATAAACACAAAAACTTAATAAAGTTTTTGATATTTTATTTCTGTTATTTATACCCAGTCAGTGGAATGTTCAATGATTTGAATATTTATCCTGGTCAACCTAAGATTCTTAATTATTATTATTATCATTAATACTCTTTGATAATATTTACAGTTGCCAAATTATAATCATGTTTATCAATATATCTACAAAAGTTCTTTGATATTGAAATATTTAGGTGACAAGACTGTGCAACGTTGAAAACTATTCCCGCGCAAATGTCAACTTCACATCATTTGGTAAACGAGACGCACACGGCGACTTTGAACCGCCACAATTTTGTTTGGAGACGAAAAGCGCGACGAACGCGCAATCATAAGTCGCGCGTGCACAAGCTGCTCTCAATGAGACCGAGACTCGAGGCACCGCCCCGCAGCCCCCGCAGCCCCCGCTAGCAGGGCGGGGGGGGCGGTGGGTGCGGGGGGCGCGGCGCGGCTGCGGTCCAGCACCTTGTACTGGCGGTGCGCGGCCTGCACGCGCTTGAACTCCGCCAGCAGCGCCGGGAAGTCGATGTCGGCCTCCGTACTCTCCCGGCTACCCTCGCTCCTGTCCAATCGCAACACGGTCATTGTTCGATCTTTGCTCATTATAAAAATGCAGGGTAGGACATCCGCCTTTTCTACGACTACCGTCATTTCGAAATGTTGGATCGACAAGCCTGCTGCCGCGCCACCTACTACCGGGCGGCGGCTAGAGCTGACACGACCGGTTGCGCTTTGGTTGTTGCACTCACCATACGTATTCATTCATCGCCTGTCGCGTGAGACCAGCTCCTATCATTATGGTCATTCGATATTTAATTTTCAAGTTACCAGCACCTGTCCCCCTCATTTATCATCGTCATCACCGCTAAACACAGGCCTCTCCCTAGTCCGGTGTCCGTCTCGGTAGGGATGCAGGGATGCAGGGATGTACGCACGTGGCGAGGCAGGGCTGCGCGGGCGCGCACTGCAGGCGGTTGCGCAGCGCGTGGAAGGCGTCGCTCTGCGGCAGCAGCATGAGCACGCCGTACAGCGCGCCCCGCAGCGCCGCGCCGCCCGCCCCGCCGCCCGCCCCGCCGCCCGCGCCGCCCGTCACCAGCTCCAGCCGCAGGTCTGCACACACACAAACACAGCACTGAGGGTTGAAGCGCCTGCTAATACTCCATCTCCAAGCGTAGCTTCCTACCCACGTTCCTGTGCACAGACGATTAAGTTGTTCGGCTCTGTGCTTTGTCACATCAAAATTGTAACTGCATATTATTTTCATTAAAATGTATTATTTGGTATAAAACATCTATTTATTGCAAAATCCACCAAATAGTACCAGTTCTTCAGCTAAAGAAGTAACACTGAGTATAAACAACTTGTCCTCTGGCGAACCACGTGATAACAATTTGAGCTAAGAGTTGCGTTCTGCGCATCATTGTCAGGTGGTTCGCCAAAATGTGTCGGCCAGCACTTGACTGGAACGGTGCTGTCAACAACCCAGCATCTTGCTCCGTTACTTCAAGGAGCTGGGATGGCTGGGACAGGGTTAATACATTTTTCGGGGGGCAATGCACAATGCACCCTTCAACGGGACGCCAGTGCAGACCGCTGTACCCCCTACTCAGAATAAGAATAAGAAGGTGGTTCGCCAGAGGACAACTTGTTTGACGCTTATTATACTCAGAAACATTTGAAATTCAGTATTACCACAGAGTAAGATATACACAAATATCACAGACTACACTAATTAATCATCAGGACACACTAAAGTCACTCATCAGTTCAATGATTGTCATCTTAGCCATTTCGAAAATTGAATTAACTTTCTCAATATAAAAGATACTTACACGCAAAAATAGGAGATTCGATGAGCTGTACTAATTTGTCCACTTCAGTCAGGAAATCCACTGTGATCTCTAGGTCACCACTGCAATAAGCTAAGGAATAATACTTTTCACAATTTATAACATAATAAAAAATATCAGAATAAAGTAAAAAAATGCAGGAGGGTTTGGACTTGAATGATTATGGACGATTTAGTGTCTCCTTTTGTGCACTTGACACATGTTTTCGAACAATTAAGGTTCTATGACATGCCGGTTTCCTCACGATATTTTCCTTCACCGCTAAGCACGTGTTTTTAATGCACACATAGATTTTTTTAACAGGAAAATCAAATGGGGTACGATTGGGTTCGAACTCACGACTCTCGGAGTAATTGCAACTCACAATGCAACTGTTTAATTTTTTCTGGGACAGGGACCCCTAGTATGACCCTAAGACTCCATAAATGTGAATTATTCTTATCTGTCACCCTGATTTGTTTGCCTAGGGTGACAGAAGGGCCAAAAAAGTTCTATCTGTCCCCCTTTCAGCAACAAGGTGACAGATAGAACTTTAAAAATGTTTAGTGATCGATAACTCATACATTCCCTACGCTATGAGCTACTGTTACGCAACAAAGGATACAAGGTGGCGATGAGGTGGTTGCAGTGCGCGTAGTTGTGCGTGAGCAGGCACAGCGCCAGCAGCGACACGGGCGCGTGGCACCAGCACCCGTACAGCGCCAGGAACAGCGCGCGCGTGCCCTGCGCCGTACACACACTACACACCACACACCACACACCACACACGGCTGCACCGCTTGCGGCAATTGACCAAGTACACACTAAACTAAGAAAATCCTACTACGAAGGTAGCCTACCACTACCACAATAGTAGATTGTGCACTAAGGGGATGAAGCAGTGTCTTATGTCGCGGGTGGCATATCGAACCCTTTCGCTCAGGAGTTATATAGAGTCCTGAGTGACGCGAGGGGTTCAAGCTACCCAAGACGAAGACAGGCTTTATCCCAGAGGATATTCACACCTTCTGCGAGGCAATACAAAACCAGGTCTCCAGCAGCAAACACCGTCTTTTGTTTCACAATCTTTGAAGTCGCACATTTTTTCTTTTTTTTTATGAGTGGCCAGTTTGATTGTCGAACAAACCTTTTTACAATGCCATATGAGCGTTCTTTTACTCAAAGTTTTCCACGAGTTTCCACACGAATTTGACGTTCGAAATTCAAATCACATTACTACCCTAGGGAGTTTCATATAACATTACCTCCCTTGATAGGTAATGCTTTGCTTTGCCTTGATGATAGCATGATATGTTATTGGATATTGTCGAGCAGGTGGTGTGAAAATTGCCGATCTTATGAGTGTGCCTACAAGTACTATTGAAATAGTCTCGTTTTTCCCGGTAACCGAGATTGCATCGCGTCTCGTTTTTTTTTCCCTTAACTCAGAAAGTCATCGAGACTGAAAGCCCTAAAGCCATGTATTCATTGAGAAACAATGTTTCGGATACATTGTTTCTGAAACATCACGTAGATGTTTACAGAAACAATGTTTCGTAAACTCTGCCGTCCACATCATCAGTTGTTTACAATATGTCGCCCGAGGCACGGAGGATAAAAACTACCCGAGGATAGAGAGAGAGATTCTTATATCATTAGAAATTTCTTCCCGCGCGTCATTTTTTTAATATATTGTTATAATGGGCTTAAGAGGAATCCCAAAACACGCGCATAGTTTCAAATATTTCTATTAATTTTTAAAAAAAATTATCGCTCCACACTATCTCCATGTTTATGAAACAAGTTTGCGCATCCACACTGATATGCATCTGTTGCGAAACTGATTTGTTTCTGTGCTCTCCATCCTGAGATCAGATTGCCATTGGTTCTGCGAATGTTAATTTTGATTTAAGTATAATGAATTATGTAGGTATTATTATTATAATTTTTGACTATTTTGAATTTATAATGCAAGTAATTTTTAAATAATTTAATTTTTAAAGTAATAATTTTATCTTTAAATATTGTAATTGGTTTCTAACCATTTTATTTAAAGTAAATAAATAAATACTAAATACTGAGCGGGGAGCACAGAAACATGTTGAAACATGCTGAGAAACACGTAGTGTTTACCGAGACAAATGAATATGTTTCAGAAACATATTTATTGGTTTCACAAACACGTAAATTTAGTTTCTGAAACAGTTTTTCTAAACACATGTTTCTCAATGAATACATGGCTTAAGTCAGGTCGTGGGTTTGGGCGCAGACTGACCGGCGCGCTGAAGGTCTTGAGCTGCAGCCGCAGGTCGAACAGCTCGGCCGCCGTCAGCAGGATGGTGTTGAGCACGTCCACCATCGTCGCCACGAACTTCAGGTTCTTCTCCTGCAGCAGGATCTTGGACAACGCTTTGTAGATGTCCTCCGCGTTGAGTAGCACGCACAGTTGTCTGGATATAGAGAGATTTCAAATAATATTGTATTTATTAGTGGTAGTAACCTTTCTCTCATGAGCTGGTAACATTATTCACAATTTATGTTTTTGTTTGTATTCCTTTTTCTTGTTTCTAGGTTTAACTTAATGTCTTGTTTAAAAAGTTACCTATTATAATTCGTGATCTTGCGTTGTTTAGTTGCAAGTCTTGTACCTATCTATATTTCCGACACAATGTAAACATTGTTTGAGAATAAATGAAATGAAATATTTATTGAAAAGGATTAAGGCACAGTAACATATAAAACATTAAAGTTAGTTATTTAAGGTGTGCATACATTGACTGAATTTTAAGCTCTCATTCTGCCCAGCATTATTCATGTTAAAATTCACACGAAACTTATTTAAATTCACAAAATACCTTATAATAAATGCTCCCCTATCTTCTAGTAAGTTTTCGTCGGCCGCCAGTAACCTTAGTAAGGCTTGTAAAAATTTGTAGTAATAAGGACTAGATTCCAGACTTCCTGCAAACAAACCAAATTATAATTTATTAAATAACGACATCATAATATTGTATTGTTAATTTTATATTTTTACTTATTGCATATACCTAATGATAATAAATAAATAAATGTTTGGACATTTCACACAGTGTCATCCAACTCCACACTAAACAAAGCATGTACATTGAGACCCAATAACCGATTTAATTAAAACTTATTTTCAAATACCCAGACTCTCGACAAACACCGATGTTGATCACACAAATGTTTGTCCTAAAGCGGGAATCGAACTCGCAACAATGGCGTGGCAGTCCGACACACTTGCCACGTGTCCACCCTGCAGCAGCGGTACCTGCGCGCGGCGCGCACTCGCAGATCTCGGCCAGCACAGCCAGCGCGCGCCGCACCACGTCGTCGGCGCCGTCCGTCAAGCTGCCCACCACGCACACGAACACGGAGTCCGTCTCCATGTACATCTGTGTACACATACATAAAAACTTAGACACTGAAAACACTTGGCCAGTCGAGTAAAACACTTGGCCAGTTGAGTAAAACACTTGGCCAGTCGAGTAAAACACTTTGCCAGTCGAGTAAAACACTTGGCCAGTCGAGTAAAACACTTGGCCAGTTGAGTAAAACACTTGGCCAGTTGAGTAAAACACTTGGCCAGTCGAGCAAAACACTTGGCCAGTTGAGTAAAACATTTGGCCAGGCAGGAAAAACTAAGGCAGTCGGGTGAAAATGAAACACTTGATGAATAATCAAGTTTTTACAAAAACATACGTACGACAACCAACATCAATTGGACTGTTCTAGTTACCGTAGGCACCACTGAATAGTCACAGGGAAGCAAAATACGCAATTCGTTGTTCACTTCAACGACTTTTTTTTACAGTTATTTTGATTTAAAACCTAAACTAGTGAACCGATTTTGATAAAATTTCTATGGGACCGTACCGTAGACCGTTTAATAAAGTAAAGAAGAATTTTTCAAATTCGGTTTTTAGCCAAGAAAGTTCTTAGGTAACAAACATAAAAAAATATTCAACCGAATTGATAACCTCCTTCTTTTTTGAAGTCGGTTGAAAAACGGGTATAGTTGCGTAAAAATACTGTGCAATCAAATTAAAGCTGCAAAGGAGTCGAATCATCGGAAAAGGACTGACTTCATACGGCAGCTTGTTGTACAGATGCAGTATCCAGTCCAGCGCCGCCACTTTGGTGTGCACGGCGTTGCGGTGCAGCATCGACGTCAGCACGGCCACCACCGCGTCCAGGTTCAGCCGCGCCTCCTCGCCCGCGCCCGCCTCCTCGCCCGCGCCCACCTCCTCGCCCGCGCCCGCCTCCTCGCCCCGGACGGGGGCGGGCGGCAGCGAGGAGACCAGCTTGCTCAGCTGGAAGTTGACGGTGGCGGCCGTTTCGCGGATGCCTGAACCTACTCGTTAAGGAAGCCGTATTTGACTTCAATGAGATCCTACTAATATTATAAACGCGAAAGTTTGTAAGGATGGATGGATGTATGGATTACTCATTCACGTAAAAACTACTCAATGGATTTTAATGAAACTTAACAATAATATAGCTTATACATCAGAATAATACATAGGCTACAATTTATAAAGATACCTGCGCAGACGAAGTCGCGGGCACCAGCTAGTAATTTATATTTGTCAATCAATGCATCAAACCAGTTATATCTAAGGATCTTAACTACTTAAAACGGGGTTGCCAATTGATTTCTACCATATTCTTTTCAGGCATGTAACCAATGAGTTATTGACCTACAACAGTCAGTGTAAAAGGAACACTAACTCAAAAGCGCGGAGCGACCGCTCGACAAAAGTAATGATGGATGACGCTAGAGCACAAGTTCCTGAGGGCGAGTTGTTGGCGAGTTGTTGGCGAGCGTCGCGCGAGCTCGCAGGTCCCACACAATGTGAACACAATGACGAACGTGACAGTCGCTGAGTCGACACACCACGAGTGATAACAACTTACAATATGGTCGCCGTCGAGGTATCTCATGACAACAATGCCCTCGGATAATTTGATTGATTCAGGCGTTACTTTGCGGAAATCCATAAATATTAATAAATAGTATAAATATATTTAGTAATAAATCCGCTTAATTTCTAAACAAAGGTTTTATCTTTCTAAACTCAAGGACTTGGGTTTAGAAAGAAAACTAAGACCTGAGTTCACCAACAGACGGTTAAGTATTAAACAGTTGTTTTGACGTTATTGACACGAATTTTCATAAATTAAACGTCAAAGATAACGGACGAAGAGGCCTAGTCCGATTCCGATTATCTATTGGTGAACACAGACCTAAATATAATTTTACTATTTATTAATGCCCTCGGACCCTCACGCATTAATTGGGTACGCAAATCGCGAAGAAGCACGTCAGAAGGGAGATCAATAAAGCCCAACTACAGTCATAAGTAAATGCGTGCCCAGTAAACCGATTGACACATGATTGATCGCCATGGGTAAAGGATACTCTTCCGGGTGTCGTCGCTGTAGGCGAGGCAGGGCAGCACGGCCGCCAGCACGCCGGCCACGGACGGCAGCATGGCGCCGCCCGACAGCTCCACGAACTCCTTGATCCACGTGATCGCCGTCAGCTGCAACCCGACACCCCGACACGCTGCCAAACCCACACAGCCACACAGCCACACAGCCACACATCCAACACTGGCGTGGTTGGCTTATAAATGCGAATGCAGTGAAAGACCTCAAGTACTTTATATCACGGCACCTAGTGTGGCTGAAGCAGGGTTAGTCCCAAAATCTTGATTCTGAAACTCAGGGGTGCAAAATGACCCTTGATTCCAAAAATTTAAATCAAGACGATTTTGCACCCTAAGAGTTACAAAATCAAGATTTTAGGATTAACCCCTGAAGCAGACGGATTCTAGGTTTAAATGTTCCTTTATCACTTCTTTGTTGTTTCTATTTATCACTTGGAGTGTTCACCTGCAGCAGTTCCTCCTGCGCCTGCGCGTGCGTGATGAGGATGTTGATCATGGCGGTGAAGTCGACGCTGGCCGGCTCCTTCTTGATGCTGCGCAGGAACTCGCTCAGCTGCACGTCGCACCTGCAACCGGCGCGCGCGTCAGCCTGCGCCCGCAGCGCCGCACGCCATCGGCGCGGGGACTCACATGCGGCGGATCTCCGGGTTGGGGTCGTCCAGCATCTTGAAGAGCGGGTCGAGCAGGTCGGGCAGGTGCGGCAGCAGCGTGACGGAGGGCACGGCGTCCAGCACGCACACCCACGACACCACGAACTGGCGCGCGCCGGCCGCCCGCGCGTACATGCGCTCGCGCAGCATGCTGATGAACCCCTCCACTTCGAACGTCGTGCTCTCGGTCACTATGTCCTGCACAGTCATAGCTCTTTGATGAGTATATGCAATCCGGGGTGGTGAGGAGGTATGGCGAGTGGAGGGGGAAGTGACCTTGACGAGCCTGTCGAGCAGCTCGGCGGCCTGCTTGACCTGGGGCTCCGAGTCGCAGGCGAGCCGGGCCAGCGCGTCAAACACGAGCGGGAAGTGCGCGAGCGTGGCGCCGCGCGCGATCTTAGCCACGTTGAAGAGCGCCTCCACGGCCTGGTAGCGCACGCGCGACTCGCTCTCACTCAGGCACGCCACGATCGGGTGCACCAGCTCGCTCATGTGCTCCACGCTGCCTTGCTACAACACAACACACACATCCTGAAGTCTGACAGTTGTAATTTACATTAAACATTACTTCTTCTGCATCAAGTATGGGTTAATTTAAAAATGCCCAAAGGATTCTCAGGGCCAATTTTGATAAAAATCACATTTCATGATGCACAGCGTGATGTGGGGATGTGTTTGTGTCTTCTCTGGTACTTATCATAGCAGCAAAAGGTGCTTTTCTATCAATAAATAAATTATTCTTTTCGATGCTGATTTCTGCCAGCTTGCAGAGTTGTTTCTAATAGAAGTATTTAAGCTTTAGAGGATTATATCCTTTTATTAGTTTTTTCATTGTATGATGAACATTGGTGTTGGGGCTAGATAGCGTTATGTGAAAGGGTATTGTTAATTCCTGGCCTCAGTGAACACGATGTTCAGAGAAATCCAATTTGTTCAATAAATCGATTAATTTTGGAAATTAATTATTGTGTTATATTTTAGTACCCAGGTGAACCTACAAAAAGTTTATTTAATTAGTATTTAATATGATAATATTATCCTAGTTTGTCTCATGATTCATCCAACCAGTGTTGTCTTTGACTTACTTCTGAATAGTAATCGAATAATATCTATTTATTTATGAATCAATATCACGATAATGCAAATTGTCATTACGTGATCGACGGTGTTTATGCATTTTTTTAAAGTGAAAACTTTTTAAGGCGTGCTGAACACTTATTTATTTGTGGGTATTCAACGAGATTAAGCCGTCATGCTTTGCTATGTAACACTTGTTAAGGTAAAGTCAGCACGCATCACCTTGATGAAGTTTTCACTTCTGTCATGTGGTCAAACACACAGTTTCTTTTTGTTTATAAATAGAAGTTCCTTTACACGACTTTTGCTCAGTTGTTTATTATTCAATCACAAAAAAAATCCTTAGAAAAATCGATTATTTTAATCTCTTTTTATACTAATAAGGCAGCACAGCATCCGTCAAAAAGGATAGGTAAATGTCAAAGTCTTGCCATAGTTTGTCATTTTGTATTTGATGGACATTTGACATTTTATCATTTTTACAATAATTCAATAAATCAAGAAGAAAACATGTTGAGGGATTTTTGGCGGGAACATGAAAAATGGCGCATTGGCGGCATTAAATTAATTGACAAAACTTGTATAACTTTGAGTATTTATGTGTAAAAACGGTGGTATTTTATCCATTTAGTGCTCGTGAACGTTTATGAGTGTTGGTGAATAGTGTAATGCTGTAAAGCGTGACTTTTCGTGTTGCCTCCAAAACTCCATAGAAGCCTCTGGTAAAGTCGCAACCACCACTACTTTACAGGGGCATGACTTGACTTTTATCGACTGACTTATGACAAAATAATCTCTCCAATTACTTGACACTGGCTATATACCTTTGATGTGAAGCCAAAACTAAAGAACTTAGGTTCTTTGAAAAAAAAAAAGTAAAAAAAAACATGTTTATTAAATAACTCGACCACAAATGCGATAAATTACTTTACACTGGCTTATAATATACTATGTGTGGAGCCAAACGCGAAGAATAAGAATAAGAATTTTGTATTTTTTTCCATTTCAATTTATATTTTGTGGAAGTTTTTTACTCATAAAGTCGTAAATGGACTTACTCGCTCGCTTATGGAGTTCACATTGACTACATTTAGGTGAGGAAACGCAAGCGGTTTTATGGCAATGGACGGCTCAGCAAACTGTAAGGTTCATCAGTTTCCAATTATTGTTTAATTAATTTAAGTAAGTAATTGTGAAATTCACTATACCAGATTTCCCTTTATTTATAGATTGGAGCCCACTAACATAGGAAGGGAAAATCGTCCCTCAGAACCACCACATACAAGCAGATTGAGCCGAAATATATACCTATATTGAATTTATTTTATTTGAAAATAATAATTAAAAAATAAATCAATAAAACAGTACTGTTGTAATTGTATTGTGGGCCGTAAAGATAGTGGGTTGCTGTGCTTCATATTGCAACAGTATGGTTCATAAACTGGACAAGGACTACTAAACTAATATGAATCTACCTACCCAGCTTCTAGATAATGTAATGTATCATATAATTGTGATGAAAAATAGAAAATATGTGAAAAAAACTAATTTTTATTATATAAAACCCTCTGTCGATCATGAACTTTATGAGTGGGATAGTAGGTCAACCGAACATTTTGATACTAAGATATCCTTATATTCTGGTGCCTACTTTTAGAAGCTATTAGGCCTCTATTACAATTATACCAAAAATCACTGTTCACCCTAAGCCATAAGCTCATACAAAGTGGCCAGAGTCCTTTCCACACATTATTTTTTTATTCTAGAGTTTAGTTTCAGTGTCTGTAGTGCACAATTCATGATGCAGCAGTAGTGTTAAGTAGTAAGATTGAGGTTTAACACAAATGAAAACCTAAATACTATTGCACATCTGCACGGCATTTTTACCTTTCCCAGTCCAACGGCCACCGAGGAAAGGCCCATAAGCGCTCCGTTTTTGACATTAGGATTAGTGGACGACATCAAATCCTGGCCCAGCACTCTGATGAGACGCCGGATCTGATTCGCGTTGTTAGCTTCACTAAAGTCCTTTACCATCCTGCAACACACACCAAGTAGGTAGGAGAAGAGCGAAAGTAGGCGTACCGACGATAAAGTGAGAACATAGTCGTACTTTTCAATCTCTCCGCCTGCAAATTTCCTTTTCTCATACATCTTATCGCACAGCCCGCGAACGCAGGCTGTGCTGAGTGGTGCATAATCTCTTTCCGACATCTTTTATAGTCACAACATAATCCTGAAAATATTTTTTACTATTAGATATACACAACAGAAATTACAGAAAGAAAGAACAAACAACTCTCAGGAGCGGCACAACCACAGGCACAACTATTCACGGAATAAGTAAAATGACTAAGAACAAGTTAGATCACTTACGGTAGGGTTCCGATTCATCTTCTGAATATAACTTGAGATTTTTGAATACATAATCATCAAACATTTCACGCACTAAATAAATATGTACTTCACGTTACTTTACTTTCACATTATAATTTTGTTGGAGGTTTTTAAACTTGGCTACTTTTTAGTTGTCTCTTGAATTAATTGACTTCGAAATAAATTAGCTCTCTTAGCCAGGAATAGGCCCAAGTCCCTGTTGTGGGATTATGCCATGTACCTATGCTAAGAGAGAAATTGATAAAGAATTTATTAATTGATTTAGTATTGTTTTTTTGGCAGTAAAGTAACTCTATCGAAGGGTATTCATTAGCGGGATTTGCAGGATTAACCTAATTCCAACGGGTTCAGCCTTTCCCTCCCTTTCTAAAATAATAAAGTATTTACGGATTAATCTCTAAGTCCATTCCACGGTTCCACCATGGAAGTAGGTACCTACCTACTTGCTTTCACAAATCTTACCAATAATTTTTAAATTGTAAACTTAATTCAGAATTCATTTATTTATTGCCTTAAGTAGGCTATAAATAAATGAATTCTGATAGTAACGTAATAATACCTACATAAGTAGTGGATTTCTCAATGTAAGTACCTACCTATACTAATCTACAGATAAACAATACACCTACACCCTGTATACATAGGCATAGGGCAACAAACTTCTATAAAGTAAAATTTGCTCAGCGCGTCAAAATAATTTACTCACATAATTATTTACATACGAATTTGTCTAAATGTAATTCAATAAACAAATAGTTCACAAGTCAAGTTAACAAAAAAAGTAACCTGACACTTTAGGACATTGTTATTTTTTGTTCATTTGGTCTTATGCTATCGATATATGAAGGTTTCATCGTGCGCCGCAAAATTCGAATAAAAATAAGGTCAATCGGACAATGCAATCCTCCTATTGAATGATAAAATTTTCGTGCCCCTTTGGTCAGGGATCCTTGTCGGACTCGGAACCCTATCATTTTTTTTTTTCGAATAACCTAAGTTCTTCGGTTTTAGCTTTACATCAAAAAGCCAGTGTCAAGTAATTGGAGAGATTATTTTGTCATTAGTCAGAGTCGATAAGTCAAGTCATGCCCCTGTAAAGTAGTGGTGGTTGCGACTTTACTAGATGCTTCTATGGAGTTTTGGAGGCAACACAAAAAGTCACGTTTTACAGCATTACACTATTCACCAACACTCATACACGTTCACGAGCACATAATGGATAAAAAACCACCGTTTTTACACTCAAACACTCATAGATAAATACAAGTTTTGTCAATTAATTTAATGCCGCCAATGCGCCATTTTTACGTTCCCGCCAAAAACCCCTATCATTCTCTTGACTTTGACGTAAGAAAATGATCATATTTGGCGGCAACAAACATTTAGGGATTACATCTCCTAATGTTTACCGCAAGTCTGGTCATGGTCAATACATGATGGTTGAAGAAACAATTAATGTCTACTACTATGATAAAAAGGTTTCGAAAACTTGGGTGAGAGAGCACTACTGAATCAACAGCCGTGGTTCACAATTGCCGATGAAAAAAAATCGAGTCCTCAGTCCTGCATGCATCTCAATTTCAAATGAATAGTTAAATGGTGAAGCTTGGTCGAGCGCGGTTAATTTATTTGGGAATAAATTAAAAGTAGCTGGACCGTCAATAAACAGTGTGTGGTGCTTGGTACGTAGTACTCTGACTAATCTGTGGTGCTTGGTGCATGTGTGTGTTTGTATTTGTGTGACAAAACAAAACGTCAGCGCAGCGCAGCCTCAGTAAGTAACGCATATTTATGCGGAATAACTAAACGCAGCGTCAGTCAGTCAGTTTGTCAATGTTGTTTCTCTGTAGATTTATTTTGATAAAATTGCGTTGCGTCTGATCAATTCCAATGTTATTTTCTCCGAAATTTTATTACGATTCAGTCGACCATTCGCCGCGCTAGTGATAAATTAGAAGCGCAAAAATGCCCGTGACCCTCGTAGACAGATTGCCCTTGCCGAACCTCAAGGTTTATACTGCTGGAAGTGTGGTGCTGGTGTCGGTGGCGGTATACTACGCGCTGAGCGTGACGAGTGATGGCTCGTGGCGGGTGAACGCGACGGCGCAAGCGGAAGGCGAGCTGGCGGCGCCGCAGCCCGCCGAGCTGGCGCCGCCGCCCGCCACCAGGAACCTCACGGACCAGCTCGCAGACGTCATGACTTTCATGATGCAGGAGCCGCTCTGCATGTGGGTGAGTGTTTACTTTTTCCGATAAAGGGTTGAAACCCAGAAAGATTCTGCTGTATCTGTACACACACAGTGATACTAGGTACTAATATCACTAACGAACTGATATACAGGATTTATCACCAGCAAGTACCCAGGTTAATTATAATAATAAATCAAATCAAATCAAATCAATTTATTTATCAAATGATTAGGTAATACAAATTATACACTAATTAATAGTACATTTAGCGCTATTGGTTGTACACATGTAGGATACCATTACAGTAGGTAGGTGACGGTGAGGCCCAAACTAAGCTGAGAGCTTGTATCTTGGGCTTCTGAGTGCTTTTACAAGAAGGTGGTTATCATGGTAGTTATTGAAGAAGGCGCTTTGCTTTCAAAAAACAAGAACCATGCGTTCTAAATTTTAAGGTGTATCTAAGGTAATTAAGACTAGGTATAAGTATTCATATTTAGGTTTTAAATAGGTTATATATATATATATATATTTTTATTATATTATTATATTTATAATTAATATTCTAGGACTTGGATAACCGAGGTAGGTGAGTGAAGTGTGAGGATGTGTTCACACACATCCTCACACCTCACTCACCCTCACGGGTGGGGGAGGGGAAATGAGAAGGTTAATATGAGGTTGTGTGTCATAATGTGTGAGTGTTGATAATGAGTGAAACCTAGGGTGTGTGTAAAAAATGAGGGTGAGTGAGAGGAGTGAGGGAGTGTGTTTAGGATTTCTTCAGCCCTACGAGTGTGGATCTTGGGATCAATTGCAGTGCTTGTGTACGGCAATTGCTATAGGAGAGAGGGTCCTCTGGGACAAGGTATGTGCAAAAGTGAGTGTGTTGCATACTCACTTTTGCACATATATATAATGGGTTGCTATTATATTAGGTCCTCCGTCTCATTGTAAGAAAGAGTAAGTAGCCAATCTTTAACTATTTTTTTACAGGTAAATACAGAGCAGTTCTTCAAGTCACATAGCTTGCTTACTTTGTTATAAGTGTTTAGCAGGGAATATGCGGGAGCGCGCTTTGCTATCAAGGATAGGGCAATTGGGAGGGGTATTTTGTAGGTTCGACGGGACTGAATTACATCGTAGTCTGGTCGGGACTTAATGCTCCTGTGCAGAAGACGAAGAGCTGCCTTACCCTGAGGACTTTAGTTTCTTCGTATAGTTCGTCAGTCGAGAATCGGAAAGGCTTTCTAAAGATGACCTTTAAGAGTGCCCGCTGAATAAATAAATATATAATAATTATTTATTTTAATAATTACTAATTATTATTTGTTGGGTTTTATGGATTGAATGTAGCATACTTAGCACATCACCAAGGACGGTAGCAAGAGTAGAGGAAGGCCTCTACCCGGCAGGGGTCCAGGCTGCGGGCGGATGATGATGAAATCAGTTTTAATGGTGTGAATCAGAAGATTCATTCATAGATTTTATTAACTCTTTATTACACCCTGGAAAAGCATACCTATTGAAACAAAACTTATACCAAAACAATCAGTAATATAAGAATCGTGTTGTTATGAAAAAAAAAGCCGTTTTAAAATCATATTGATACATTTGGAGTAAAATCCACACTGCTTCAGTTTTTGACAAAAAATATAAAGCATTAGCACCTAATCTTGAACGTACAACTTTTAAAAAGCATAAGCCTAATTAACAACCTACCTACTCAAAATCTTTGACTTTGCTTGAGAGCAGCCTCACCTTCAGCTTGTACTTGTAATTATACTAATGATGATTAAATAATTATTATATACCTGGTACAAGCTTCTTGAATTCATTCTCTGAAGCAGGGATGTTACAGAGCCACTTTTAAAACAGAGGTTCAAACATAGTAGATAGTAGCACGGCTATGGTGCGGGGTATCGTGGTCAGAAAGTATGAACAGGTTCATGCATTTCATGTCCTTGTTGTATAAAATGTCCAATCCCTTAAATCGATTGGTCGCCAATATTTGTCGTGTCCACCAGGCTGAATAGCAACCCTAATACATAACCCCTTAAGATACCCCAAATAGAATTTGCTTCTTTTAAAGTCAATAATTTATTTATATTAATAAGTTAAATATGTTGAAAACTTGTTTATTTTTATTTTCAACACCTATTTAAAACTTCCACTCAAACTCAGGCCTCACCAGAATTTGTTGGTGGAACTTACTATCCACCATCCTTCGGATGGCGTTTGGCTTGA
Source organism: Lobophora halterata (assembly GCA_932526365.1). Classification (NCBI taxonomy): domain Eukaryota; kingdom Metazoa; phylum Arthropoda; class Insecta; order Lepidoptera; family Geometridae; genus Lobophora; species Lobophora halterata. Next base: position 258,462 of record OW052018.1, read on the forward strand.
CCGTTGCACTTCACATTGTTTCACTCTGAAAACGTAAACAAATTCCTATTACGCAGAACGCACCTACGCAGCTACTTACAACGAAAGCCAACATCTCACGGTTTGTGCCAAAGCTAATAATATCCGTCTGAAAAATCGCAATGTTTGTTTAAATCCGGGGCCATAGCGTATCAATAAGTCATTCCGAATGGCTATCGCGCGGTGCGCTCATGCGACCCAACTGTCCCAGGCCACTGCGCAGAGCTTTTTTTTTTTATTGGAGATAGACCTTCGATTGACCAATCTCACCTAATGTTAATTGAAGATGTGGCCGACGATGAATCTCGAAAGTCTAGAAGACGCCTATTTACTCGCTTCTTGAAAAGACCAAGCTGGAGCTTTTTCACTGTTTTGTACATTATCTTTGTTTCAAATGTAAACAGCTGATTATATATTTTTCCCATAGCGATAAGGAAAATCAGAACTCTGATGGTCTTACTATGGTGTCCATCTGTCTGTAACACAGCCTCCCAGCAAAGCTCCCAGTCAGGCAGCCAGCAAAACGATAAAGAGCTAGAGTTAAAATTAGGCAAGATTACATAGTGTTTTTCTCTTATTTATTTTGTAATAATTAGTATTAGCATCAAGGTATTAGCATATAAAAATGATAGGTAAGTATTAGCTAAGTAATCTATATTATTTGTGAGTATGAGCAGTATGAGTATGATTCCAATGTCAAATTGGAATTAGAATTTAATTCTAAATTTTAATTTAGAATTAATATTATTAATTTCCAACAATGGGACACAGCAGGTAAAATAGTAACAAAAAAAGTATATATAATTCTAACAAATAAAACGAATATAGATAGGTACGAAGTTACGAAGAATTCGGGATTGAAAAAAGCGTGTATGACGGGCGGCTTAGGAGAGAAGTATATCCTACATGTGTATAGTATAAGAAGTATATACTTATAATCCATCCAGCAGTGAAACCATAATGGAACTAATAAGAACCGATGAGAATTTATTAATTGTAGATTACGAATGCTTACATCGAGCTCGAAGTGAGCCTTGACCATGACCTATGGACAACGCCGAATGCTGCTTTGCCGACCTTCTTTTTGGCGCTATACTGTTTACTTACTGACAGACAGACGTACCACGACTCACTAACATTTAATTCAATTCTTGATTGTGGCCTTCGCGACAGGAACTCGCATAAGTACCTAATGTTACAGGAGTTGCAGCAATCAGTAGGTACATCCGCTATCAATTATTTAGGTGAAGCATATCTAACTGGTTTGTAATTCGCCGCAATTTGCCTTATGATCAATGCATAGATTGACTCGCAGTTTCTATAGTTACCATTACCACAAAATAAAAGTGTTGAAAATACTACCTATACCTAACGTTCTTATCAGTAGAAACGCCGACGAACGCGCTGGTTTCGTTTTCGTTAAAAAACATTATTGCGCATTAATATTTTTTGCAAAAATAGTCGTGGTGTAGGTACTTACCTACACAATGATGTATAACAGCTGTTGTTATATGGCTATTGTACAGGTGATCGATAAACAGTAGGTACTAGATTATTGTTTTATGGCGTCAAAATCGCTAAGGCTGTGTGTGACTGTGAACAAAACAAATTGAACCCATTTGTTAGAGAAACCTCGTCTAAAGTTCTGCTTTTATTTACGTGTATATTATCTACTACCAATAGTCTGTAATAATAGGTCCTGGTACTATCATAAGTTTCGCATCACAAACTTTTGCATGGAGCGTAGCTATATCAAGCTACGCTATGGCTTATCGTAAGCTCGGATACATTGTTGGACTGCAGCGTCTGCAGCTTTTAGTGTAACCCCCACCAGAGTAGGTAATGTAGGTATATCACGATTTTCTTTCTGGGTTTGTAGCTTCAGGGGTTGCAGTGAAAAAAGTCTCGTCTTCATTAGCACATTATTATTAACCAAGATCGTGCGTGACGAAGCAGTTGGTAACTTCATTCGTCAGTCACGAATACCAACCACGACTAGGAAAGACAATCATAGTACGAGTATGATAAAATAATAAATAGTCCAGGAATATTATAAACTTACTTATGATTTAGTGATCTCATTCCTTATTTCATTATATGTCCAGAACCCCTGGACAATCCACCCACAATCCCTGTATATTGAAAACACAGCCTCATGAGATCCGTATAGACTTAGTTTATGTGACTCATTTTTTAGAACCTTGGAGTTTTAATAAGATGGATGGACGACAACGCAGGGATTTAATAAAATTATGTAAAATAAGGTCCGAATTAGGTGTTTAGCAGGTTTTTTGGAACGGTTGGTCAATGGTCAGGCAGGTCCAATTTCTACTTCGTAGTTAGTACCGGCACGGATACAGGTTTTTGAGACGAATTAAATTTCACGCTTTATACCTATCACCTATACGTACATAAGATAGGTTCCATAATCGCCAATACGCCACTTCATTATTAAGTTTAAAATATAATTAAAATAAATAATTTTATTTAAACTAAATAATTGAAACTAAAGCCGAATTCAGTTGTTACAAACTTACAATTAATGATTGTATTATGAGATATACGATAAGTAGAGTTCCAGTTTTGGCTCAATATGACAAGATCTCACGTATTTTTGCGGCAGTAAAAACTTGTTTTGGCTTTGATTTTTACATTAAAAAGGTTTTAGCTGGGATAAGTGATTTTTCGATTTATTTGTAACACTAACATGTACACTAAAATAATAAACTTATTATAATCCTAATGAGCATATGCAAATGTTATTGTTATTATTTATTGTTATTATTATTACAATAACAAATAATGCGCCCGACAAAAATGTAAGAAAAAGTCAAATTCAAAATGTAAGTTAACGTTGCTTATTATATTCGTAGCATTGGATTGCTGGTTGCAGTTGATGCAATCTCGGCCAATACCCTTTACGTACGCACCCAAAGAGATTGGTTAAACTATAATAGAGGCAATCATAGGAAACTTCAAAGTAAGTCCCACAAATGTCATGAGGGACTTAATTATCCAACCAAGTGTATTGTATAATGGTTCTGTCGCTTTCCATCTACATTGACTATCTTTTAAATATAGTGTCATAAAATGTCATTGTTTTTGATTATTTTTCAACGGGGTTTTGGATGTTTTATATTGTTTAAAACATATTGAACTATTGTAAATAGTGAAAAAAATATGTGAAATGTCGAATTGTGTCCTCGTATTATGCCAGGCCTCCGCAAGTATCATGAAAAATCAAGAGAACCTGAATTTTCACCGGTAAGTATGATATTTGTGTATTTACTCATTAATAACCCATACTAAACACTTAATTATTACGTAGAAACATTGAATAACGTCCACAAGTATAGAAATATGAAGAATCGGCGTTTTTCTGGCTAAAACCATGAATAAATCGAGGCTATGATATACTAACTAGGGATGTCATAAAACGTCAAAAGATTTGTCGATAAGGATATGCAGACACGACGAGTATACCTAGTAAGATTTTTCGAATAAAGTGAGCCATTGAGGAATCCCGTACTGTACTTAAAATTGCGTGTTATAGGTATATTATAATTACATGAACTATAAATTTAAAAATATAATGTGTTTCAGGATATCCCTTTCATCAACGTACCTAAGCCAGGACCTTCGGATATTACAGAAATAAGTTCATCAGTGTTTTCAGACGTACCACCGAAGAACACTAGCGTAGAATATACAGAATGTGCAGTGTGAGATGGTCGATAAAAATCTAGCCTACTCCAGTTTGCTAAAAATTAACTGTTTCAGATAGCGTACGAAAAGCCTTGAAAAAAAAGTACTGATAAAGTATACCAAGAAAATATAATAATTATAAATAAAGTTAAGGAAAATAAATTAATAGAAATATATTTAGCAAAAGAGTCTTCGCCACATGCGTATAGCATTGAGTTAAAAAGATTTGATAAATTAACACTTCTACCATCAATATGTGATCGTCAACGTTATGTTTACCCCAATGACGGGAAAAGTACTCAATACTCAATAAATGTATTGTCTTCACATGGTAAAATACTTACAAAAAACCAACAAAGTGGTAGAATCGCATGTAAGCCCTTTCGGGGCACTAATCTATAGGTAGGGGGCAGGCAGAACAAGGTTTAGCTGAAAAAAGTATTAAGCTCAAGTGTTAACTTTTGTTAAGTATAAATTTTGTAATGTACTCATTTACCTGTGTATGTTGTATATTATTTTATCAAATAAAAAAATTTCATCTTAATTCGTGGTTTTTACAAAGTTCAAGGTTCCTTTAATCTAGAGTGAATCTAGATAACGTTATCATAGTCACGGACTTTAAGTTGTTAGGATTGATATATAGATATCGGTATCGGATCATCGAACTGTTAATATCGATATCGATATTTTATGACTTGGACATCTCTGTGGCTCAACGAGTGACAGATGCCCTCTATATTATGATTTATGACGTACGACAAATGCATGTTTTGTCTCGTTTTATCTAGTGCAAAAAGTGGTATGCGCAAAGATTATAGCGAATTTGTCAAATTTAGGAGGGATTCTATTTACTTCATTCTTCTGAGAGTGCACCGCCTAACTGACTTAACTAATAAAGATATCGTTCGCGTAAGCAGGTCAAAGCCATAGCTTACCACCGCCCTTGTGGTCACCAGCCTAGATGCTTATTGTTGAAAAAAAGAACGCTAATCGCGAACTTCAGTCTAAACCTTGTCTAAACAGAACAAATCGTTAGCATTATGTTTGTTGCTTGATTGTAATGTGAAATGGCGGTACTTTAGAATGATTAAATATTTTTTTTTATTATTTTAATCATTTTAATCAGCATAAAACACACTTTCTGTAGGTATAACTTTCATAGTCGTAAGTATCATACTTTTTGAATAAATCGAATCAGAATTCGAAGACAGCGGGTGCGGGTGGCCCGGTTTATTTGCTGTCGAGTGCAAAAAAAATGAATGAGAACTATTTATTGTACCAAATAAATCAGCTAACTTAGAAATAAGCTACTTGTGAGTATTTGAAATTCGGCCTTTAACCATTTTGTCTTACTATATTTATTTATCTAACGGCAGCACTTAGACTTGCATTGGAAGCCAAGGTTACGGGCAGTTATTTAGACTTGCAAATTTTTAACCATCTCATAATATTGTGGCCAAATCAATACTGTACATAAGTATCTCATTGTCACATTTTTTAGATATATCTGGTGTCTCATAGAGCTTTAAACAAATTGATATGTTACAACCTTGGGTAAAGTATAATATAATATAACTAAACCTGTTTATGAACCATATTTGCAGTCTTATTGTTTTCTGTGGAATAAAACATGTTTGAAGTGAAAGAGCATTGTTATTTTTGGAACAATATTGATACAACCGGTCGGAGGCATTTCAAATGTATAAATTTCATGCCTCAACTCAATGTTACGGTATTACCAGATTGCTCGTAACATAATATTTTATTAAAATGAATGCATTTTAACAAACAAACAACATCAATCAATGTGTAGAATTGGTATGGTATGTCATGTCATGTCATCGTCTCAAAGCAGTTAGTTAAAGATTTTTCATAAAAAAGGGTTGATATTATTTCTAAATTTTTAGTATAATTTGTCTTTTAAGTTATGATTTTATGTTTAAAACGGGCTCTGTGCCACATTAACACTGTTTTAATCTCATTATATCAACATACCTATATAATATAGTATATATATATACTATATTTACATACGTAGATGGAATCTTTAGCTCAAATTTAAATGGGACCACCCTTGCTTGTAGTATAATATTACTCTTATCTAATTAATCTAATACTATCAGCAAATCCTGATAGCTCTTTAAATATATTCAAGTTATTCGTAAAGATCATTAAAACTTATATCATACGGGTCGAACCGAGACCACTACTCCGCGGGCAGCAGCTAGCTTTTTACCCGACTGCCAAGGAAGGGTTATGGGTTTTCGCGCGTATCTTGTATGAATTGTACGTAAATGAATGAATTAATTATTCGTCTCAATAAACTAAGTGTCTTTACATGGTTTAAAAAAAATGGCGTTAAAAAAAATGGCGCAAAGTAAGTTGTCAATAAAATAATGTTTACCAAACTTATTGAGTATGGTATCAAAATGAAGGAAATTAAAAGGAGATTACAAAAATATGTGTATTTTTTTGGAATAATGAATCTTCAATCAATGTATAATATTTTCGAATTCGGGTCTTTAGTTTTTTTTTTTATTTTAAGCTAACATGGACTTGTCTCGAATGTATCCTGTGCTCTTGAGGAGAGGCATTAAATTATAAAATCTGTAGGCAAGGTGAATTACCCTGCCATTTGGTGTAAGGACATTCGTGGGCGGACAATAACTACATAATATCTAATCCGCATCCTTTTAGTTATTCTGAGATAGCTGTTGTGGATATTAAGAGCTTCTTTGTTAATGGAATTAATTAAAGATGACCTTAAGTTGTGATTATGTAGGATTCTAATCGGATTTTTCGAGATATTATTAAATAATAGTTAAGTTATGTAAAGTTAAGTTCAACTTCATACTCGCTTCTGTTTTACTACTTTAAATTATTGACCTTAATTATTTGACATTCTGTATTTCTTGAACACGTGATCTTATTTTCCTTGAGTATTTTTTTATATCATTGTCATACATTCATCTTTAATACTTATCTGTATAATTTTTATTAGACTCTTCTTTTTCTTAGTAGGTACCTATCTTTCTTTAACTGGTGTAATTCGTTTTAATTAAAGTTTATAAATAAATACAAAAATAAAAATACAAATTACAAATTTGGGGGATTTGTTCAAATTGTACGAAGTAGATTTAGTAGTTATTGAAATACGAAATGGGCGTTTATTTTGCATTTAAATACATTACATTAAAATTTTGTTTCATTTCCTCGCAATTAAAGTGAAAAATCTTGTATACACCTCTTTCCTGAAGCCCATTTTATTCATATACGCCCTCGCCGATGACTCGCGCTGATAAAAGTCGTATAAAATTACGTGTTTCAGGTCCTTGGTGTACAAATAACTATTGCACTATAATAGTTTTTATTTATTAGAGGCGGAATATGACGAGATCAATAACAATGAACAATTGCTTATTGTACGCATATGGGTGAATCAACTTTTTTACCCACACTATGCTGTCCCCGACCATTTCTTACTAAAATACGCTAATTGGTTATAGTTACACACTTAATGATTATTAGATTAGTATCTCAGATAATTTGGCACCACGGAAAACTTGATTGCGTTCTCGAAAATCTTTAATTTCCATAAAAAAATATGGTAACTCAGTACACAAAAACTTCGCTCCATACAAAATATCCCTGTCCTGAAGACCACATTAACCATGTGAACTTTATTTTAAATGAACTTATACTTATCGCTTTCGGTTAATTCTTATTACACAACGAGTCGGTATGTTACAGATTATAGTGTGCATAACAAAATAGAAATTGGCCAAACCATTTTTCCAAAAAAAAATCTCGAAAATTTGTCCCTTACTGAAATGATTTAACCTTCGTATGCTGAGTTACGCTCGTAAATTTCACCAGGAAACACATAGATGCCACTGTTTGATGTAGGAAGCTTCATGTGTGTTTTCATTCGCTGGCATAGCGCGGGGGCGTCCTTTCATAACGCCGTCTAGCCACCAGGTCGCAAAGAACGTTCGGAGGGAGTGCGTGCCTTTTTGTGCCGTCTGCTGAGTGACCACGATTTCTCGATGTAATATTAATGTTTATTTAATATAATCAGATACTTTGGCAGTACTTAACATATGTTTTCGATTAAAGTTTACGCCTAGTCCACAATCAAATTATATTGTGCTCTTTTCATGAAAATACACCGATTGTCTGCTGAGTTACCAGTATCCTGCGTTACATTGGCGGTAACTCCAGAGACATTCTTGGTAACTCCTAAGACATCCGCGTACTTAGTGAGATAAGCTTGTAGCGCAAGAAGTAGAATTGACTCTATTTCAACAAATTGTCAAAACCTACTAACTTTATACTTATCCCGGTACCTACCTACCTATTATATTAGGTATATCAGTTGGATTTGATGATTGAAAAGTAGACAACTACATTTTTCGTTGAATATCGTTGATTGTTTGTTTGGCACCGACTCCAAATTAATTAAGTACTTCAAAATTGTTTCTACCTAACTGCAGATTCTTGCCGAGTTATGTGTACCTACTCCGAAATAATTTCAAGAAGGTGGCCATTAACGACGACAGGTCCCAGATCAATGTGGTCATTGATCATGACTTAAGTTTTATCCAAACTCATACTGAAACCTATCTGTCGCGAGGCTGATGCTAGGCCTTCCAGCATCTGTTGCAGCTCCCGCAGCGACTCCACCATTAAGTCTATATCCGTATGCGATATATCGCAAGTGTGAGATGCACTGAGGCGTTTATGTTAATGCCCATACCTTTTCAGTCCAGCGTCTGAAACAAATCCTCCAATACGATTGTGAACAGTTTTGGGGATATGAGATCACCCTGTCTCACTCCTCTGCACAGTTGGATGAATTTAGACTGCTGGTCCCGTGTTTGGACACTCATGGTGGCAGCATCATAAGGCATCTAGCCACTTCGATATAACGATAGGCTACTGGACATCGCTGCAGGGATTCCAGGATAGCCCAGGTTTCAACAGATTCAAAGGCCTTCTCATAGTCCACAAAAGCTAAGCACAAAGGCCGATTATACTCTTCAGACTTCTGTATAATCTACCTCATTGTGTAGTTATTCATTGTCATGTGTAGCTTAAGGTGTCTTAGAACTAATACGATCTCGTCTAGGCTGATGTCACGCAGTTTGTCAGTGGAGTGTTGTGTCAGATATAGGGTTTGCAATATTCGTTAAATTTTACTATTCGAATAAAATGAATAATTGTAGAGCCAATTATTCGAATATTCGGATATTCGAATATTTTTTAACATTTATTGAAAATAATACAATATTGATTAAACTCACACAAGAGCAGCTAGACGGGGCTTTAGTTTGATTTCAACATAGCTCTATTAAAAAAAAATCAAATCTTTTAATTATTACCGACACTGACGTAGTTTCAAATGCTGCCCCTCTGCCCATCACTTTGCCTCCTTCTCAAAATTGTTTCTACCTAACCACAAAATCTGCCTGAGGTACCTGTACTCTGGAACAATTTCAAGAAGGTGGCCTTTGACAACGCCGGGTCTCGGATGGTCAATGATCATGACTTTGGTTTTATCCAAATTCATGCCGAGACCGATCCGTCGCGAGGCTGCTGCTAGGCCGTCCAGCATCGGTTGTAGCTTCTCCAGAGACTCCGCCATCAAGACTATGTCATCTCGTCGTTTATGTTAATGTCCTTTCCAGGCCATCGTCTTAAACACGTCCTCCAATACGCTTGTGAATAATTTTGGGGATATGAAATCCCCCCTGTCTCACACCTCGTGCAGTTGGATAGGCTTAGATTGCTGGTCCTGTACTCTGTCTGGACACTAATGGTGGCAGCGTCATAAACGCATCTTAGCACTTCGATATAACGATAGCCTACTTGGCATCGCTGTAAGGATTCCAGAACAGCCCAGGTTTCAAGAGAGTCGAATGCCTTCTCATATTTCACAATAGCTAGCCACAGGGGCCAATTATACTCTTCGGACTTCCCTATAATCTACCTCATTAAGAACAGCTTATAGACGTTGCTCAGGAGTGCTTTATAATTTTTGTATGCCTTTTTTAAAAAGAAAACTACTAACTATACTCCTGTCCACGCCTTTGGAGTTCTCCCACAATGAATGTCAAAATTAAAGAGGCTTTGCAGATCTTGTACAACAGGAGGTCCTTCTGCCTTCAGAAGTTCTGAAGTAACTACGTCTTCTTCACCGAGGTCCTTTAAATTTTTAGCTATCTCAGAGCCAACACGATCTAGTCTAGGTTGATGCCAGGCAGTTCGTCGGTATAGTGGAGTGTCAGGGTGGCTCTGAAGTCGTGGTCGTTATGTTCGGGAGAGGAGCATTTGCGGCGTACACGAAAATCTTCAGCTTTGACAAAGTGGTCCAGCCCCTTCTTTCCAAGCTGCTGCAAAATCAACACTTTGGACCCTCAGTTTCGCTCTATTGCTTCCTCAATTTAGCGAGTATTGAAGGTCGTGCCGTATCATCTTCGCAATCTGTTTGTTCAGGTCTGACCTCTGACGAGGTGGCCTGGGTGGTTTCTCGCCTTATAGTCATCAGCCGAAGAGTTTCATCCGAGAGTTTGGACTTCCCGCCTGTACGCTACATTTAGCAGAACTTGATGCCCTCATCCCTAAGACTTTCAACCACGGTATGTAGGGCCTCGTCAACATCTTCAGTACACCAATGCAACGAATCTTTCCTCGAGAAGCTTCTAGAGCTTCTGGAAGCCCGCCATGATTTGGAGTGGATTAGGTCGGAGCGTGGACTTCATCAGATGGTTTCTCTCGAGCTTGATAATCTATAGGTATTCGAACATTGGTTACATTTTACCTACATAACATAACATTCATTCAGTCTTTATTATAGCTTCATACATAAACATTAACATTACAATTACTAATGTATAATCAACTCTCTGTTTTAAACTTTGATAATATGAACGTAAAAAACTTAGCGCGGCCAAACATCTTTGTTCTTAAGTAGTGACACAAGTAATTTGTCGAAGAAAATCACCTTCGACTCTGGAGGATGAGATAGAGAGCAGTTAATTATATGCTCAGGTTAAATGTGTACCAGGTTGTCCACCGCTGTCAAAGAGAACCATCTCTCTTGTCATCATCTTACTTGGATTTTAGTGCCAAGATAAGTACTTTTATTACTTTATAAACTATTCGAATATTCGGATAATTTAAATGAATTATTCGAATTTGAAAATGGACCGGATATTCGGATAAAATGAATATTCGAATATCCGAATTGCAAACCCTAGTCAGATAGGCTCTGGAATCGTAGTAGGTCTGTCTGACGAAGTGGCCTTGGTGTTTTCCTATCTTTTTGTCATCAGCCGAAGAGTTTCATCCGAAAGTTTAGACTTCTTGACTGTACGCTGTATTTGGCAGAATTTAATGCCCTCATCCCTAAGACCGAAGACATCCCTAAGACCCGAGACCTAAGATCATCTACATCCTCAGGGGGCTATAATGCAATGAATCTTACCCTGTGAAGCTTCTGGAACTTCTCAGAGCCCGCCATGATTTGGAGTGGGTTAGGTCGGAGCTTGGACTCCACAAGACTGTTTCTATCGAGCTTAATATCGATATCAGCTCGGGGAGCCTTGGACAAGTTGCTTATCAGATCCGGTATTGAACCTGTTGGTCACGGAGACATCCCTTAATACCTATATGCCTTTTATTCGTCATAATGAAGTTGATCTCATTTTTGGTCACAGTGTCGGGACTTTGCCACGTCTCCGTCACGCTCACAAAACCGTTGTATTTCATGAAATCACTGCCTCAAATTGACAAAAAGCGAGATGAAAGATGTTCAGAATTGATACGAATGAAATGAGCCCTGTCAGTTATGAAGACATTATAAGAATCGTACCAACTCCAGCTATTTTTGGAAAAGAGCAATACAAATTTGAAACCCTGATTGATATTTTTTAAAAAATTGATAAGAATATCCGAAATGAATGTCATTGTTGAGTTTTTGTTATATGTTATTGAATTAGGTTTATTTAATCATGCGTCGTCCATTAGTTATACCAATGTATGTCTTAGGCGTTACCCAAATTTGTCTCTGGAGTTACTATTGTCCCCAATATAAACATTGTATTTCCAATCATAATTGCTCATTTATTTCTATTATCCTTTATATTACCGGTATACTTTATTCTTACAATTAGCGAGCTTCTATAAAAAAATCATTTCCATATGTAACTCTTCTATATTTGGTTTTATTGAGAAATAACTATCCTTTTTTTGTACAAAGGTAACTCAAGAGACCAAAGCCGGTTAGTTTTTTACTTAAATGTAAGAATGATATGAAAACTGATTTTGCCAAAATACTTGATTATTCATGCAAGAGTAAATAAATAAAAATGAGCAATGTTTTCGCGTTTCATTCATCATTTATGTAATGTTGAATGCAGGTAACTCAGGTAACAGTTTTTGAGGGTATGTGTTGTTGTTTTGTATAAAAACTGTCTAAAATATGAATAAACGTCGCTGCCCTTCTAGGATATTAAAGTAGATGATATTTCTTATGACCTTATCAAATTAATATAAAGGAATATTAATGTTTTTTTCTTTCAAAATATTTTTTCTGACCAGTCCATTGTGTGGGTAAAAAAGTTGATTCGCCCATATGCTTTTAAACTCTTGCGTGCGATAATAACCTAGCGAGTCGAATATAGTCTTGAAAAGGCTCGAAAAGGCTCTAGAATTTTTTCGGTTCGAAATTGTATGCTTATGATCAAGCTTTAATAGTCAGTCAACCTTATATCATTTATTGTATAGCAATTAGCATTATTATTATAAACTGATTTTCAGTTTCAGTCTGAAACATCAGTTAATGAAATCAATTAGTTAGTCGTTAGATCCCTATTTCTCTAGCTAGTCCAGCTACACCTGTGCTATCTGCTGTGCTGTATTGTATTGATCGATGTTTTCCCGCCTGCAGATGACTACTGATGTTATAAGATCGTAGCAGATGGATGTGTGACGTGTGTGGTGCGTGGTTACAGAGCGTGATCAACATGGCGTACTGTTCGCTGGCGGCGTGCGGGTTCGCGGTGCAGCGGCTGGTGTTCGGGCCGCTGCGCGTGGCGGAGGCGCAGCGAGTCAAGGACAAGTTCTGGAACTACGTGTTCTACAAGTTCATCTTCGTGTTCGGCGTCATCAACGTGCAATACATGGACGAGGTGCTGCTGTGGTGCTCCTGGTTCACGCTCGTCGGCTGCCTCCACCTGCTGGGGCAGCTCTGCAAGGACCGCTTCGAATATGTGAGTCTCACTCTCCCATACTCGCACCCATCAAAGACCTGACTGAACAGAAAACAGTTTCATTATATTCGTGACATATTAATGGCTCTGTGGGAGAATGATGTTTGTTCTTATCTATTCTTAAAACAGGTTCGTTCACTTTCTGGCTTGATAAAAATACAATAAAATGTATCTTATCTAAGTCCTTCATAGTTAAACCTACATATTTCCCGCCTTATAGTATTATCATCAATCATCAAGTTAATACTTACTTACATATCAAGTAAGATATCGATGTAGTACTTCCTGGCCGTAGTGGCCGTCCGTTTCATGGTCGTAAGGCCAACGCCAAGGTCACCGCGCCACGCCACATAGCACGCTCGCGACCTCAGCCGGTCAGATTAAAATGCCCAAAACGGTGAACGTCAAGTTAACTGTCGCCACTGTTGTTAACTCTTCTGCAGGTCAACGACCAGTTTTTCAAAAACAATACAATTAATAAAATCAGCCTGTTTAATTACTTATTATTTGTAATGAGTAACCACTAACCGTTATCGGTAGGCATCAATCGATCAGGAAACATTTTGTCCCGCGATCCGAATTGTATGCAAATAGCGCTGTTCACGAACCACAATATAAATACGGTTTAATTTACTGTTTATAAAGTATATTCAATTTGGAAACCGGAAGAGTAATGTTGTTTACGAAGCAAACATAACGGAACGGGGCGTTAAATATTGTCTCAAGCCATGCTTACAGACATTGCTAAACATACATAATATCCGAAACTTTACCGATATATTGTTAGTAAATGCCAGTTATGCGTATTGGCAAGGTTTGGCTCGTTTTAATTAATCCTGTCATCATCATCTAGTTCTTTCTATCTCATCTATCATAAGCGTATCATCTTACTGCTACTGCTAGCTACTTATTATTGAATGTACGTATTTTTTTATCTGTGCTACTAAGCAGAGTACTTACTTAAATAAATTAACTGTAAAATCATGCCTGGGTTACATTGAGATCTGTACAAAGAGTACCTGAGTATTCAAATTATTTCAAACGAGATAAATTTAGTCAAAGTCGATCTGTCTGAATATAAATGTGATACTTTACCTCAACGCATATTCAGCATTCTCACTTGAATGGCAGCGGTTATGTTGACCTTAACTGCTGTTCGTACGAGTACGTTTTTTTTTACATTTCACACAACGCCCTTTAGCCCCAAACTGATATAATAATACTTATATCCTTTTTTTGTAAATACATACAGCACCCAGACTATGGACAAACACCGATGTTCATCACACAAATGTTTGTCTTGAAGCGGGAATCGAACCCGCGACACCGACGTGGCAGTCCGACACACTTGACACTAGACTAATCGTGTCGACGAGATTGACGCTGGGCGAGTAACTTGGCTTGGCTTCCACATTGGAGCTTTAGGAAGCAAGGCCAAAATGCGTCAAATAAAAACCGACCCATAGAGGGTGATCCACCCACTTGGTATTTATTTTAAGTTATGTTTATATGTTTTTCTGAGCATAGTAAATAACTGATCAATAATAATGAATCCAATCATCAGTATTTTTTCTCAATATTTAATTGATTTGTATTGTGTGTGATACGCCTCGGAGTGTGCGGGCCTGTCTGATGCGATACGAAATTCAGATCGATGAAATGGTCGAGGAATAGATGTTGACACCCTAATATGAGGATCAGGAGTGTTCTAAATGAACATTGCTATTTATCAATGGAATAGGATAAATAATCGGGCTAATTGATTCTTAATATTATGTGGTGGACGAAACTATCTAGTTTAGTTTTAAATTATTGTATGAATGTATAAGCACAGAGTACTGAGATATACCTATAAATAACAGCTAAAACCTTATACGAATATCGGACAAGTCGCGTAGATATCGCATGTGGGCGTTATATTATAAAAATCAGTCAAACAGGTAAAATAGGCTGGTACCTACCTACCTAATTTACTTGTTTGAATGTTTTTTACATAAATTAAAGTTTTACATTAGTAAGGATCACAGATCTCGGATACTTTTAACTTTATGGTTAGGATATGGGTCATGCATGTGCAGGGTGCTGTATGCTTGTGCAAGGCCGTAGCCAGGAATTCACTTCGGGGGGGACGGTCGAGCATGGTTGATCCATATTTTTTACCCTTAGTTGAGTTCAAAAAATCACTATAACATAATTTTTCAGGATCTTAATTGTCTAAGGAAAATCACTTTTTCAGGAGCGAAAATCACCCAATAGAACAAACCTGATCGTGACGAGCGAAGCGAGCCGCAAATTTTTACGCCATTTGTTTTGTCCTGAAAATTAATATTCCAGGACCTAAAACACCCAATAACATAAACGTAACTTTGGCGAGCGCAGCGACCCGAAAAAAATTCCGGGTTTTGGTTTATTAAGAAAAATCGCTGCATTGGGACCTGAAATTACCCAATAAAAGAAAACCGGCCACGGCGAGCGATGCGAGCCGCAAACTTTTTCGGCAATAGTTTAGTCCTGAAAATGACTCTATCAGGACCCTTAAACACGCAACAGAATGAATGTGATCGCGGCGAGCGCAGCGAGCTGAAAATTTCCAAGGGTTTAATTTACTAGGAAAAATTGCTTTATCAGGGCCCAAAACAGTTTACCTACTTATTAGGGAAAATCGCTGTATTAGGACCCAAAATCTTCTAGTAAAATAAATCTGATCGCGGTGAGTTAAGCGAACCGCAAATTTTCACGCCAATAGTTTAGTTCTGTAAATTAGTCTTATCAGGACCCTTAAATACGCAATAGAATGAAAGTTAACGCGGCGAACGCAGCGAGCCGCAAACTTTTTATGGTTTTTATTCACTAGAGAAAATCGCTTTATCAGCGCCCAAAACAATTAACTTATAAAGCCGCAAATTTTCACGCCAATAGTTTAGTCCTGAAAATTAGTCTATCAGGGCCCTTAAACATCCAATAGAATGAGTGTGAACGCAGCGAGCCGCAAATTTTTCAGGGTTTTAATTTACTAGGAAAAATTGCTTTATCAGGGCCCAAAATAGTTTACTTATTACGGAAAATCGCTGTATTAGGACCCAAAATCATTTAGTAAAAGAAATGTGATCGCGGTGAGCGAAGCGAGCCGCAAATTTTCACGCCAATAGTTTAGTCATGAAAATTACTCTATCAGGACCCTTAAATACGCAATAGAATGAATGTGAACGCGGCGAGCACAGCGAGCCGCAAATTTTTCAGGGCTTTAATTTACCAGGAAAAATTGCTTTATCAGGGCCCAAAACAGTTTACTTATTACGGAAAATCACTGTATTAGGACCCAAAATCATCTAGTAAAAGAAATCTGATCGCAGCGAGCGAAGCGAGCCGCAAATTTTCACGCCAATAGTTTAGTCATGAAAATTACTCTATCAGGACCCTTAAATACGCAATAGAATGAATTTTACGCGCCGAGCGCAGCGAGCCGCAATTTTTTTTAGTTTTAATTTACTTGGGAGAATTGCGTTATCAGGGTCCAGAATAGATTACTTATTAGGAAAAATCGCTGTATTGGGACCCAAAATTACCCCAAACACTTACCTAATGAAACATAACATCTGATCGTTTAATATTACATATTTGATGATCTGATCGTTTAATATTATATTTTCTCCTCTAATTTAATCCTGAAAACTACTGCATTATACATACTTATATGCCAAATAGGCCTAACTGAAATCTGAAATGAATAGAAATAATAGAATCCTGATTGCGGCAAGAAAAGCGGTCTAATTTTAAATGAGACTGAGAAAAAATACGTCTTTAGGATGAGAAAACACGAGTCAACTGGCCCAACAATTGTGCCACCCATAGACGAAGGCAGCGTTGTAAGTATGAATAATGAAGATAAAGATAAAAATAATCTAGATTGCAAGTCTCACATAAAAATAGACAAAAACTTAAGACTTTTTGTAGAGCAAATTATCGAGCGAATTAAAATTTTATTTCTTGTAGAACTTGTGCGTTTCCTGTATGAAATTTTTTGAATTAAACATTTCGGGGTTTGATCCCCCAAACCCCCCCCTGTATACGGCCATGTGCTTGTGTACCTACTTGTCAGCGCAAAAGTAACCAAAATACGAGCAGATGTCAGATATAACGAAATAAAACATGGTTTTACAGTTACGTTGTAATCGAAGGAGGCCGGCACGGCCGCGGCACCGATACTTAATTTAAGTTAAAGGATATTCCACCTTATAATAAAATAACAGTATTTGGTATGGAAAAATGAGGAAGAGAAAGTTTTCTGTATTCCAAACCTGAATTTTAAGGTAGGTACTGGTAATTTATACTATGACACCGTTAGCAGTTTACCTCGGCGCGCGGCTTGCGCCTTGCGCGGCCGCACACGACTTACAAAGTAGGTAGGTACCTACCTATCTAACCTACATTAATTCTTATTATCTAGTGTTATTGTAAGTAAGTTGGATTCAGGCCAAAATAGGTACCGAAATGAATAGGTTCCAAAATAGGTATCTACCTTGTAAAATTGTAAGGTCCTCACGATACAGGCTCAGCCTAGTGTGAGGAGCGCTGCATAAGCCTATGTTTTGTTACTTTTAAATAAATAATTGTGATTTTTATTTAACCTGTCGTCTTCCGATAACGTTTATAATACATTGGTTGCTTATGTTAACACTAATAAACCACTAAGGTTTGTGCAAGTGCTGAGTTGACATTTCGAGCGTTATCTCGATAAGTAGGTAGCTAACCTAACTAAGTGCGAGAACAGTATAGGTAGGCACACTGGAGCAGTGGTAAGTACAATTGAATTGTACCGAAACACACGGAATATGAAAAGTGAAGCACATCGGGCGGTGTTTTTTTTTTTTGGCGAAGAACTTACGTTCTTTGGTTTTGGCTCCACATCATAGTGTATTTAGCCAGTGTCAAGTAATTGGTGAAATGTTTATTTTTGTCATTAGTCGTTTAGTCAAGTGATGCTCCTGTAAATTAGTGGTGTTGGCGACTTTACTTCTATGGAGGCTTCTATGGAGTTTTGGTACACGAAGTCACGTTTTACAACATTACACTATTTACCAACATACACTATATATATATTTACTCATACACGTTAACGAGAATTTAATGGATAAAAAAACACCGTTTTTAAACTTAAACACTCAAAGTAATACAAGTTAGCCGTGAATGTGAAATTTTCAAGTTCCTGCCAAAAAACGGGCGGTTATTGTTGAATGAATGAATGAAACTTTGTTTGCGTCATATGTACAAGTAGCGGCACGTAAGTCTAGCGCTGAGCGATACGCGGGGGGTGTTACTGCGCATGTTTATTGTATGTGTAGTCTCACATACCCATATACCTTACTTTTTACTTCTGCGCAATACAGCCAGCGCTAAAGTTACGTGCCGCTATTTGTACATTGTGGTCTTACTTTAAGTAAGAATCACTGCATCAACTTTTGTCGTGCAAATACTTAAAATTAGAGCTAAATAATTGTCAATAATTCTTACATAAATTGCTAAAAAAAATCGTCAAAAAAAACCATTTAAATTCGCATAAGTAAACTAATTGAGTAGGTCATTTAATATTAGGGGAACTTGTAATTTGTTATCTGCCAGACCTTCAATATTCGTATGTACGGTAAACCAACATATTATTGGCACCCTAGAGTTTAGTTAGAAAAAAACAAGGAAATTGTAGATTATTCAATTTCAGTATGCTTTTAAAAGTAATATAAGTATACTGGAATTGAATAATTTACAATTTACTTGTTTTTTCTTATTAAACTCAAGGGTGCCAATAAAAGGCTGGGTGCCAATAATAGGTTGGTTTACACTTTATGATATACCCATGTAACGTTCCGTGGGGGCAGCTGTCGTCGTCGGCGACGGCGGGCGGCTGGGCGCACGTGCGGCTGGCGCTGCTGCTGGGCGGCATCCTGGCGGCGGGCGGCGCGCTGCTGGCCGCTGCCGTGCTGGTGGGGCTGCCGGCCGGCCGCGACACCTTCGCCTTCATGGCGGCCGAGGTACTGCTGCGGCGACACCGTCCAAGTGCAATACCATACCACCCAAAACTATCTTGGTCTACACCGCAAATTTTTAATTACGCGATAAAAAAAACGCATAATCAGTTGCCTTTCACGTTCCCACGTTCCACCCCACGTTCTTGCAACGGTGAAGGAAAACATCGTGAGGAAACCGGCATGTCGTAGAACCTAAAGTTCGAAAACATGTGTCGAGTGCACGAAAGGAGTCTCTTCGAGGCGCACTTGAAATCCTTTCACCACACTGGTTCGAAGGAACTAGTGACACGATAAGAAGTTGCCGTTAGAAGACATGTTGTGCCGACCCCAACGTGCCCCAACTAAGTGTGGGATAAGGGCAGGGCGATGATGATGAATCAGTTGTTACTGAACAAGGATATGGCAAAAAAACTTTAAAAAATATGTTGGACAACTATTACTGTTAGTCGTTTTCTAATGGTCCTGCGTCAATAGGTACCCATTTTGATAATAATTTAAGTTTCATTCATCGTTTGGCAAACCTGGGTACTACCTAGCTCGAGGCAGCTCGCTGCAGCTCAGCTCGGGCGGTGCACTCGTACTATCACTCTGTCATTTTGTAGAAACCCAAAATTCTCACTGTAAAAGAAATCCCTTGTGCATTGCCCATTTAAGTTTTTTTTTAATTAAAAATTTGTGGTGTATATATATCCATGTCGAGTTGTCTCTATGTCCATGCAAGTTATGGAAAAACGGTGCCTTGTTGAAAAGCTAGAAATTATTACTTCAATTCTTTGGATTGTTAGTCTGTGCACACATGATGGTTCGCTTCGCTCTCCAGCGTATGATCGTGTCTGGGCACTTGAAATGATATGGTCAGATGTTTGAGAAGTGTTGTTGTGTTGTGCAGTGCGTGCTGGTGTTGGTGTGCGCCCTGCACGTAGTGGCTCGCTACGCTCTCCAGCTGTACGACGCGGACGTGGCCGGTCCGCTCACATACTACACGCATCTGCTATTCGACGTAAGTATCCTTGTAAGTAGACTATCCACCATGTTCTTGGTTCGTTTTGGTTATGTGTGGAGTATAGGATGCGCAAGTGCTTAAGTGCAAAGAAAGGAGCCACTTGAAATTCTTTCACCACGAAAGAACTAATGACATGATATGAAGAAGAAGAAGATAGGATGCGCATGCGGGGCGAGCAGTGTGGGACGCCCTCTGGCCGGGTGAACTGACGATCTGCGAAAGGTTGCTACCAGAAGACATTTCAGGGCAATGTCAGGTGGAGTGGAGTATATGTGGATGGGATGATGAGGCGGTGGGGACCGGGTGTTACAGGGCGTGTCGCTGGTGGTGGAGCTGGTGCACGTGGTGCACATGGTGGTGTACAGCAACATGCTGGTGTCGATGGCGTCGCTGGTGCTGCTCATGCAGCTGCGGCACCTGCTGCACGAGCTGCAGGCGCGGCTCGCGCGCCACCGCCTCTACACGCAGCGAGCCACGCACATCACGCGCAAGTACGCACACACACACACACGCACACACACCTCCCCACACACACACAAGAAGGAGAAGTCTAGAACAGCGTTTCTAAACCTTTTTCAGTCCGCCGACCCCTAGAAAATTAAACACAATTTCGCGGACCCTCTTAATAAAAACACACAGGAATACATTTAGGACAATTTATGTTAGTAATGAAAAAAAATTTACATTTATATAAAAAATAAAAAATACTGTATATAATGTGAAGGTTGGTGCTGCTTTTTTGCAATTAGGTAAATTAGTAATATTTGGGCTTATTGATGTTTTTACTTAGTTGTAATCTCAAATCGGATTCCGATTGTAATCTGTATCTGTATTTGTTTATTATGTATACAAGAGCAGATAATACCTTTTCATAGAGGTATGTGGATAAGTAAAGCAGTAAATATTTCAGTCCTTCTTTTGATATTGATTTATAAACTTTTTTTCACCCAAAAACTTGATTTACTCGGTCAGTCTTGGCCGGAACTACTGGCTGGTGAATGATCACCGTGCTAAGTAAGCGTAACGGTTACGAGACTTGTTGGCATTTATTAATTAATTCAAATGTCCATAGATAAGACGGCGGACGCCATACATACTCGCGGACCTCCAGGGGTCCGTGGGCCACAGGTTAAGAAACGCTGGTCTAGAAAAATAATAATTCCTTTACCTTCCCACTATTATAGCATTCCACTCGAGCTAGTTAATCGCTCAACATGCGCACTCAAAATATTATCATCGACCACGAAAAAACTTTGACGTCATCGTAAACACAAATAGAAGTGATAGTTAATTGTTGTCGTCAGGTCGACCCTTATTCGTCATCTCTCTATCTATTACAAATGGATATTTAATTGGATTGTGTCGTTAAAGCCTTTATTGTTTGGGTCGTTACCATTAGACGCTGATTACTGATCGGTTTAGTTATTATTTGATTTTCCTTCACTGTCAAACCTCAATTGCTGGATGTTATGCAACAGTGCGGTGAGGTTCCCAATCGTTGAGCTTAACTATGCGTGGCTTTAAAACGGAATAATCCTCTGGGGAAACAGTGTAGACGTTCAAGACCTCTTCATCTTACAAAAGAAGTGCGTGCGAATCTTAGCGAACATAAAAATACCCGAAAGTTGCCACAGTAACCACATTTTATTGATCTAAAAATCCCAACGCTATCTTCTATCCACATTTTAATAAGAAAATACCCAATTTTTTTGAAAAAAAAAACATTGATCAACCTCGCCGCTACGCTATCAAAGCAGATACAAATATAACTTGGTCATATAGGTATGACCAAGTTATATTGTTAAGATGTAGGCATCTAACTAAACTAAAAATGTACGGTTCCGTTCCAAATGTAATGGAAGTAAAAAATTACAATAAACTTCCAGACAAAATAAAAATCCAGGAAAATGATCACATTTTTGAAAATAATCAAAATGAAATACTGTTAAAAAAATGTTATTACGAGCTGCAACATTTTATAAATGACGTAACAATATAGTTAAAAATATCGGCCCGTCTCTATCAGTTGTAACCCCCAAAACGATTAAGTAGGTAATATTGTGTAGCTGTACTTCTATTCATTTGACTTGAAACCTGAAATGTAACCTACCCAATATTTGCAATAAAAAAAACTGTTATCGTCCCAACTCATAATAAAGGTAAAGTTCTTAATCGCCACTATTTGCAACTAATCTACTGTACCGATTACATTGATATTTTAAATTCATAACTGTTTGATGTGGCCAGTTGCCCGATGGCCAGCAAGGAGGAGGTGGAGAAGAACCAGGACAATTGCGCCATCTGCTGGGAGCCCATGAAGGAGGCGCGCCGCCTGCCCTGCGCGCACCTCTTCCACAAGTGAGTACCGCCGCGGCCCTGAGGCAGGCTGAGGGCCGCTCGCTCCACTGTCGCGGGTGTGCGAGTAAGGAGCGCTCTCCCCCGCCTCCCAAGCCTCCCGCGCCTCCCGCGCGGCGCCCTCCGTGTTTGTTCTTCCTCTAATTGCGAAGCCTTATCATTACCAAGTATTACAGGACCTCTTCTTTATCAAGATTATCCAATGAGGGCTTTTCAATGAGACATTAAAAAAAAGTGGTTGCCATAAACTAAGATAGATGGCGCTGTATGAAACGTAGGTGTCAAAAATCTAACAAAAACAGAAAATTTCGTTGTTTACTATGACACTTGACATTGACAATTGACTTTTGTGCAGCGCCATCTAGTGAACTAAATAAAAAGCGTCATATTTTTTATTGAAAAGTCTTCATTTTAGCCAGGCAGGTGTCATGTTCATTCGCCCGAGTAGTAGTGTTGCGTGGTATGCACTCGTCGCCTCGTGCCGACGAGTGCGCAGTGCGCAGTGCGTTTGCGTGACGTGTGCGTGTGTCGCAGCGGCTGCCTGTGCCAGTGGGTGCAGCAGGACGCGTCGTGCCCCACGTGCCGGCGCGCGCTGGCCGCGCCCCCGCCGCCCGCCGCGCCCCCCGCCGCGCCCGCGCCCCCCGCGCCCGCGCCACCCGCGCCTCGCCCCGACAGACTCTTCCACTTCGACGGTCAGTCGGTACACTACACCCGCAGCGCCCACACCTCCCATCTCACACACAACGTCAACACTTACACCGCTCACATTAGTTTCATTGATAAAAAAAGACGAATTCAGTTGTTACAAACTTACAATGAATGATTGTATAAAATAAGAGTTAACGATAAACAGAGTTGCCGTTTTGGCTCAATATTACAAGACCTCACGTATTTTTGCTGCAGTAAAAACTGGCTTTGATTTTTACATTAAAAAGGTTTTTGCTGGAATAAAAACTGTTCATGTTTCCTCTAGAACTAGAGTTCTAGCTCTAGAGAGCTAGAGTTGTTTATAAAACTCCTGTTGTAAATTAATGAATGAGATGCATCTGGATGAAAATGTTTTTTATATTAAAGATAAGAATGTAAAAATTATGAAAATAATAATGGTGTAAACCTTAAAGATAAGATGTAAGCCGAAAGTATCCGAGATCTGTGGTGTAAACTTCTCGCTGATTTCTTGCAATCAGAATAACAACAATACTTCTTAATTTCTCACCAAACGTCACCTAATATCATTCTTGACAAGTTCCGCCATCCAAATTAAAATGTAAATAAATGCAAAGGTCATACAGAAAAACAAAGCTAGCATCCCAGCGATGCAGTAGATGCGCGTGCAGTACGCGGCGTGCGCAGTGCTCGCGCTCGCGCTGGCTGGCGCGCTGCTGGCCGGCCTGCGCCTCGAGCTGGCATGGAGCCCGAGCGACAGAGGTCACTCAGCTTACTAGCGGACGCGCCCCACCCTGCCGAGTAATTCATGCACTACCATCACATACATCATATACACACTGCCTCGAACTTATCTTACTAACTAACGTTCCTATACTTACTATTTGTTTCGTTTATTTTGCAGTACTTACCTAATTAAACCTGTCTAGAGGTATTTTACAGTCAGCAATCTGGTGTTAAATCTTAATTAGAATAAATAAAATTTCCTTCCCATCGAGTAACACTTCAAGTCATGCTGTTACTACTAGTAAGTAGTAAGTAGTACTAGTAACACTCGGACTCGGGGTGTTACTTGATGGGAAACCATCTATTTATATCGCCATATCCATAGCATAGCCATAACGTAACCGTGTGTGATTATCTTCCAAACGAAGATTCATTTGTTTAACAATGTTTCAATTATTATTTATGCCTCCGGAATACTGCACGTTTATAATGTTACGGCTAACAAGTTCACAAGTTACCAGTTTTTGTAACACGTTAAGTCCGCGAGAGGCAGAGCGGAGAGGCGCGGAGCAGAGAGGCGCGCCGCACTCTGAGCGAATTCAATGAGTGTATTTAAAGTGTGGTCGTGTCGTGTTGCGCAGGCTCGCGCTACGTGTCGTGGTGGCCGAGCTTCTCGGTGGAGGTGACGCGCGTGCGCGCTGAGCTGGAGCCGCAGCTGCTGGACCACATGGCCCGACAGGTACGTGTGCGCGTGCGCGGCACCGAGTGGGTGAGTGGGGAGTGCGAGGTGTGACGTGAGGTGTTGTGTGCAGGTGCAAGCGGTGTTCCCGCAGTTCCCGCTGCGCGTGCTGGCGGCCGACCTGGCGGCGTCGCGCTCGCCCGACCTCACGCTTGACAACATCCTGGAGGGGCGCCTGCGCGCGCCCCCCGCGACGCCCGCGCCCCCACCGCCAGGTACGTCGCGCTCGCCCGACCTCACGCTCGACAACATCCTGGAGGGGCGCCTGCGCGCGCCCCCCGCGACGCCCGCGCCCCCACCGCCAGGTACGTCGCGCTCGCCCGACCTCACGCTCGACAACATCCTGGAGGGGCGCCTGCGCGCGCCCCCCGCGACGACCGCGCCCCCACCGCCAGGTACGTCGCGCTCGCCCGACCTCACGCTCGACAACATCCTGGAGGGGCGCCTGCGCGCGCCCCCCGCGACGCCCGCGCCCCCACCGCCAGGTACGTCGCGCTCGCCCGACCTCACGCTCGACAACATCCTGGAGGGGCGCCTGCGCGCGCCCCCCGCGACGCCCGCGCCCCCACCGCCAGGTACGTCGCGCTCGCCCGACCTCACGCTCGACAACATCCTGGAGGGGCGCCTGCGCGCGCCCCCCGCGACGCCCGCGCTCCCACCGCCAGGTACGTCGCGCTCGCCCGACCTCACGCTCGACAACATCCTGGAGGGGCGCCTGCGCGCGCCCCCCGCGGCGCCCGCGCCCCCACCGCCAGGTACGTCGCGCTCGCCCGACCTCACGCTCGACAACATCCTGGAGGGGCGCCTGCGCGCGCCCCCCGCGACGCCCGCGCTCCCACCGCCAGGTACGTCGCGCTCGCCCGACCTCACGCTCGACAACATCCTGGAGGGGCGCCTGCGCGCGCCCCCCGCGACGCCCGCGCTCCCACCGCCAGGTACGTCGCGCTCGCCCGACCTCACGCTCGACAACATCCTGGAGGGGCGCCTGCGCGCGCCCCCCGCGACGCCCGCGCTCCCACCGCCAGGTACGTCGCGCTCGCCCGACCTCACGCTCGACAACATCCTGGAGGGGCGCCTGCGCGCGCCCCCCGCGACGCCCGCGCTCCCACCGCCAGGTCGCTCGACAACATCCTAAAGGGGCGCCTGCTCATGCCTTCCTTGACTCCATATTGAGTTAAAAGTCACTGATTTGAAATTTGTTTTCAGAAAACATGTTCCCGACTGAGTCGGAGGAACCCGCGACAGAGGCACCGCTAGCCGCGCCCATCCCACAACTACAAATCCAAGAGTAAGTACACACGATTTTATTGAAGACGTTTTTCAACAATAATATCGATCTTCTACAAAAACGTTTGCGTTTATAGTATTAGTGTGACTATCTTATTCCCATAGATCTTTCGATTTTAGAGTTGCAACGGCCCGGTTCTCGGAAAGCGCGTCAGATCGCGAGGCGACCTTACAACGGCGCAAACAACAGCTGCTCGCCGCCGCACGGACTCGGTACCTCTCCCGGGTGTCCCCGGCGCCTGGCGGCGGTCGAGACGAGCCCAGCGCCCCCTCGCCTCTGCGACACAGCTGACTCCGCACGGCGCCCCCGCGCCACAGCTGACTCCGCGCCGCGTCCCCGCCACAGCTGACTCCTCGCCGCGCCCCAGCTGACTCCGCGCCGCGCCCCCGAGCGCTCTTTCGTGACGATGGACTGTACGCATCTAGGTGATGCAATATTGTGGCTAGCCTACACGATACGCG
Organism: Lobophora halterata; assembly: GCA_932526365.1. NCBI lineage: Eukaryota > Metazoa > Arthropoda > Insecta > Lepidoptera > Geometridae > Lobophora > Lobophora halterata. Next base: position 284,718 of record OW052018.1, read on the forward strand.
GACCTTAAGCGAACATTTTTTTAGTTTACTATTTATTTTAATTACTATGTTAGTAGAAATATGGAAGGAAGGTAAATAAGGCAAATAGTAATTAAAAAAATGGTGATAATCGCAAAAGTCTCAAGTAGAAAGAAAACCTAAAAAAATGATGATTCCTAGTACATAGTTCCATTCGATGGGTTGCTTGCAATTGCCATTTTATAAACGTTTGATTTTTTCCAGCTGATAGCAGGTTTTATCAGAGAATCCCAAACTATTTCATGTGTTATATTCTATTGATTTTAGTGAATTCCTTGACGAGAGTGTCACCTTGTGATTCAAATTGTGAATTATTTAAATATGCTAGGCTAGTTGTGGAAAGAGTTATTCCAGTGACTATGTATTTTGGTTTGCCACTATTATGAAATTCTAAACATTTTGTAAATATTAGATTTTAGCAATAAAATATGAAAACTAGTGTCAAGATACTATTGTGATAATTTAATTAGTTTTAATTTTAGATGGGAAAAATTTTAGTGACTTATTGAATAGTTACCTATTAGTACTTGTTTAGGATAACTCAATATTAATTTTTATTTTACATAGAGAGTTTGCGAGTACAGTAAAATGTAAACTTATTTAAAATATTTAAGTGTATTTTTATATCCTGATAAAATGAAAAGTATGCTACACCACTATCATAACATTATTGGCTGGATAGCAGTTATCTCGTGCTGGTGTCACAGCCCGCGCCGGCATGAGTGGCATGGCTAAGTCAATGATATGGTTTGAATTTAGCCCTTCAGCCACTTTGGTGACTAACTGATTTGTAACTAGAATGCAATTGGCTGACTCTATGATTGTTTAGGTTTTTATTTTATATTTTCCTGCATACTAAGAGTTTGCATTACAGTATCTCTAACTTGTTTGTTTTTCTGATAATTGTCTCTTTAGATATATTTTGTTACTCATCTATGCGTAAAACACTAAGTACTTATTGCAATATTGATGTATTTTCTTATTTTTGTTAACCAGAACTATTATAATATGATTTAATTGATTGAAGACTAGTCAAAATAAATCTACACCAAGCAACAACTTTCTTTCAATACTAATTAGTGTGTTTGTAAGAATAGCCTACTAAATAAACAAAAATATATTAAATTTGGAGTAAATCTATCAATAAAACAACAATTATTATATATGTACTTACTTAAACCCTTATTTATTTTATAACATAATGTTAGCAATTACCAAAAACAATAAAATCACCCAATGAAGTTGATGACAACAATGTGCAATACAAGGTGTGCAAATATGAAGTCTGCAAATCCGCGCTCAGGGCTCAGTCCCAGAAATTCATGCTTGTTCTCTGGGTTGACTTGCAGCCGCAAACAAACTGAAACAAAAGGTTATGTTGAAGTAGACAAAACTATGCTTTTGTAGTGGATAAAAAGACAGCTTCTTCTCTGGTACAACTTACCTCCCAGAACAAACGAGCTGACGGTAGAAATGAAACCACTCAAGAAGGAATTGAATGGGAAAGTGCCGACAAGGCAACAGTACACAAACTGGGTGACCGCCGTAAGGAAAATGTACAGCAGATAGGCATCGATGATTTTCAGTTTCTTCGAAGTCTTGGTGGCGTATTCTTGGTACAATTTGGGAATTACGGATGCTAGTGAGGTCATTTTGAATGTTTAGGGTTTGTTATGTGATAGAAGATTACCGTTGTTGCTTGTGATAAAAATTACACACAGATTTATCACAGTTGAAAATTCAACAAATATGATCACCACGTCATACATCGGCCGGCTACTTGTAGGGATGGGCAGAAATAATCGATATATCAAAATGTCGATATTTTTTATTAATAGTCGATAAATATCGACGATAATTTTAAATCTATAATCGGAGAATCTAGCAACCATAAATCGATAATCGTTATTATTTTATTTACTATCTATATATGTCATGTGTCATGTTATTGTCAAAATGTGAAAAATAGTTGTATTTCGTATTACGCCTCGCCTTTGATGAAGTTACCACTTTTGTCTTAAATACATAACTTTTTAAAACAAATAGATGTATTATAGACATAATTTTATAGTATGTAAATTAGTAGTCAATCGTATTTTTACCCGTTGAAACCTCTACCAGCATTGCACTTCATGTAGGTATGATGAAGTTTTTTTTTTTTTGTAAATTGCTTATAACGTATTGGAGTAATCTGTAAAGTAAGTATAAGAATAGCATTGAATTTTTAGCCACAAAATCGCATATTTTCAACTTACCTAATAGTCAATGTCACGCATATGAATCTGATCTTCAAACCACATTTTACCACCCACTACGCACCAAACACGTTTTTTTTTTTTTATGGAATAGGCAAGCATTACCAAAAATGTCGATATTTTTTATCGCTAATAATCGATACAGCTGAAAAGTATCGACTCGATATTAAAAGATATATTTTTTCATTTGCTATCCTTAGTAACTTCACTGGAAGTTGACGTATAATATTTAGTGTTGCTAGTATGAATTTCCATAAATAACGAAGGGTTGTCCATGATGCAATCCGAGAAACCGTTAAAATCCGTAATTATTTAGCAATCATCTAAAAAAATATAAATATATGAATATTGGCCAAGTGTATGTCTCACAAATAGTTCAAGGGTTTCGAGTCAGCTCGACTGATAAATGAAGTACATAAATAGGTTTATGTTATACTAGCTGGTGCCCGCGACATGGTCTACTCAGTTCTTTTTAAATTGTAGCCTAAGTATAAGTTAATTCTGATGTATAAGTTATACCTATTATTGTAAAGTTTCATTAAAATATATTCCGTAGTTTTTACGTGAAAGAGTAACAAACATCCATCCATACATTCTTACACACTTTTGCGTTTATAATATTAGTAGGATTATATACCTACCTACCTACCAACCTGTCTACATACCTACCTACCAACCTGTCTACCTACCTACCTTCCTACCTACCAACCTGTCTACCTACCTACCTTCCTACCTAAATTGGGGCAAAAAAATTAGGACAAAAAAACTTGGGGCTAAAATATATACCTTTAGTAAAACCCGAATGTTGATTCGACATGTACTTTTCGAGATAGCACGTAGTAGGTCCCGAAGTGGACGTGCAAATCGTCAACTTTCATTTACTCCCGAGATACCATATGGGGGGTATAGAGGGGGTGGAGGGGGGGGAGGAAAGTTGAAGTTTTCCTGAACTCCCACCAACCTCCCCTATACATTCCCGTATTTACATTTAACATTTTTCAACTCCATCTAGGAGAACAATGTCAATGAGTCAGTCATTCAGCGCGAGGAGCCTGCGCTCCTCGCGCTCCGACGAAAATGTGAGGTTTCTAACATACATCCAGGTCAGTAAACATAATTGTTTACAGGGTTCCAAGTCTGACAATAAACTTGTAGTTAACACAATTTGATTTAATTATTACTAGAATTTTGAGGCTAACAGCCCAATTGATGTATTGTAAATTGCAGGATTGAAATATGCGAAGGGACATTTGAACGTGGTCCAGGATTAGCTGTCGAAGCAGTAGGAGAACTTATAATAATGCGTTCATTTGAGATGTAATGTATTTTTATTTACCAACCTCTGATATATCCGATTAGTTACTGGTTTTATTTTAGTGGTAGATTTCAGACAAAAGTAGAAAGTACCTATGAATCAGTAGCAAAGCAATATATGAATCTGATTTAAAGCCACACAATGATTATTTGAACATAAAATATTATGTTCAATAAAACGTTAGAAACCTCGTATTTTATTGAACATGGTATTTTATATTCAAATGAACATGTGTGACTTTAAATCACTACTGATTCAATTAAATTAATTACAACAGGCATCGATACGTAAGCTATCGATTATTTTGGCAGGACGTCACTAGTTTTTTTTCTTCATGTTGGTAAGGCTTTTTTGACGATTATATTGTTATCTTGTTGGTAATGGACAGTATCCCTCAGTTTGACATTGACATAGACGTCAATGATCATTGACTTTTTTTGTTAGGAAGTTCCGTCTCTTAAACGTAGTGGTTATATTCTCTTTGGCTGCTACTAAAATACGCTAACGCTTGTCTGCGCCTTGTCAAGTTGTCACGCCCGACGACGCCCGCGGACGGGCGACATATCGACATGGCGAAACTAAAAGGTTTTAGTCCAGATCCGGAACCCTAGCGGTAAAAGAATAAAATGACACTGACTTGAACACGACATTTGACAGACTTCAAATTTGTGCACATTCATGTCACTAATTCCGTAATTTACAAATTTTACAATACATTTTCTGCTGAGTTGTTGTTAGTGTAAATCCTGTTTATATCTTTCAAAAATAATCAAGTTCGAAATTCAAGATGCTGAGTGTTAACCAGAACTTCCCGGAATACGCCGTACCTGGAGCTACTCAGCACCGCTTCGAACCGTATGCGGACAACGGAGGAAGCATAGTAGCCATCGCCGGCGAGGACTACGCCGTGATCGGAGCCGACACTCGGCTGAGCACGGGCTTCGCGATCTACACGAGGGAGCAGAAGAAGCTGTTCAAGCTGTCGGAGCGCACGGTGCTGGGCGCGACGGGGTGCTGGTGCGACACGCTGACGCTGACGCGGCTGCTGTCGGCGCGCCTGCAGATGTACGAGCACGAGCACAACAAGGCGATGTCCACGCCGGCCGTAGCGCAGATGCTCTCCACCATGCTATACTACAAGCGCTTCTTCCCGTACTACGTGTCCAACGTGCTGGCAGGGCTAGACGCGGACGGGCGCGGCTGCGTGTACAGCTACGACCCCATCGGCCACTGCGAGCGCTCCACCTACCGCGCCGGTGGCTCCGCGGGCGCTCAGTTGCAGCCGCTGCTGGATAACCAGATTGGGCTCAAGAACATGCAGAATGTCACCGAGGCCCCGCTGCCCCGAGAGAAGGCCCTGGCTCTCCTCAAGGATGTGTTCATCAGTGCGGCAGAGCGTGACATCTACACTGGAGACTGCATTTACATTCTAGTTATCACGGCCAATGGCATTCAAGAAGAGAAGTTTGAGCTACGTAAAGACTAGGGTTTTAGGTGTAATAAATTTTATAATAGTAACTTGTCTTTTCTTTATTATTTCATATTAAATACATAAATAATAAACTAGTTAACTTATAACAAATAACTGGATTTATATTGCTAAAATAGTTACACAATTTGTTCAGAATTATTTACAATTTTAATTATATCTGGTGATAACATTTCATAAAATTCATTTATTGTACTTGGGCATAACAAATATATTTTCTGGAAAGATTTTATCAAACATTTCACTCACTACTTCTTGACTGAAACTTTCACCAATTATTGTGGCTTTTAACCGAGGAGGACTGGTGTTGCCAGGGAATAGGGGATGTATGTTGTAGCAGAGCTCCACACTCTCCTTGGGAGGCACAGTCACAGACATTTTCTTGTAGCCTGAAAACATGTATGCATCCGTGCCCTCCACTGTGAGACTCAACCGGATGGGTGAGTCAGACTTCCCGATCAAGGTGCACTTGAGGGGCACTGAACTCAGTAACTCGACGACTGCTGGATAATTGACTTGAACAGCGATTGGGCAATCATCCACAAACAGCCCTGACAGTGCCGTGCTACTCATCACGCACGGGCCTGTTGAGTTGCTTTTTCTCCTCCATGTGATGTTATACAGACCCACTCTAGTGGGGACATCTTTGGGCTTAAACTTAGCCTGTATGCATATTGCATCAGATGCAATAGTCTTCTCGGAAACCTCAAGGTTTGCAATGCAGGAAGGAGGCTTGACAGCATCACTGTAACAAAAGCAGTCTACTAGCTCTATCTCAGTATCTACAATGAACAGGTCCCATGGACTCAATATTTTTATCTGAGGCATGACAATGTAGGGGTCATCCACAAAACATTTGGTGATTGGTTTGAAGTTCATAGCTAGGAAGTTTGTGGACACCTCGAACGGCTTAGTGACAGTGATTTTTGTTGTAAAATCTTTCACACATTCTAATTTTGATATCTCCGGAAGATCAATGACATAGCAAACTTTAATCTGGATGGAGGAGGTCGCTATTCTATTTGTTTTTAAATAGAACACACTGGAGAAGTCTGCATGTTTGTCGATGCCACCCACTTCGAGCCTCAAGGGCTGCGACTGGGGTTCTCCCTCCTTTAAGCTGAGTTCTGTTACCGTTTCTGAATTGGGGTTATCGGGTGAACTGAGCAAAGTCAATGTGATTTTTACATCATACACACAATTATCTTCATTATTTGTAATAGTAAAAATCGTTGGGAACCACTCGCCTTGAAGTGCGGGGCTCTGATTGACGACACTCATCGCTAATTTACATTCTCTGGAAGTGACCGAAGCTATGGTCAAAGGCACAATACGGTCAAACTCAAAGTCAGCCTTTGGACTTAAAATAAAATGAAGCAACTCTGGATGAACCACAAGCCCTGCTGGTTTCTGGTCATCCATTTTAAAATTCAGGATAATTTTTCTCTTTCTGTCGTTATCCAGCACAAATGCTACATTCTTGATGACCAAATCAGATCCACTGTCATGGGGATTTGATTTGAACTGGCACAAAATTTTTTTTACTTTTCCTCCCTCCAAAGTTAATTCTTTATTACCCTCCACGGTGATCGGAATCTCGATAGTCTCCGAGTGACTAGATATCGTGAGGAAGCTATTTTTCACTTTTAGGGCGGTCGCGAAACACAGTCTCAAATAGATTTCTATCTCAATGATCTCATCCATCCTATACTTGTTCTGCTTGAATCGAGGCTTCACTTCCAAGAAGCTGGAGATGCTAGCCATGTCCACGGCTAAGGTGAGCGGCTCCTCTGCGATGGCGGCCTGCCACAGCGCGAGCGCGCGTGCCTGCGACCCCGCCGGCAGCTCGGGCTCCGCGCTCGGAATGTTCAAGTTTAAAACCGACATGATATTTCGCAATATTCTATCTTTGTCATCATTCGGCACTTGGATGTGTTTGAACAACGCTTCTATGGACAGTTGCACGTAGTCCTGTACCTTCGCCGACAGGTAGGCGCACTGCAACGCTCGGTTCAGCACGTGCGACGCTAGATACCACCATTTCTCATTCCGGTAGTCCCAGAGCATGTGAGAGAGCAGAGTGAGTGCTTTGCCATAATCTGCAGAGTAGTAGTACTCATTGGCCATTTCGACTATGAGCTGCTTTCTCATGCGAGGAGAGTGGAACTTCTTGAACTGCGAGATGGCGCAACCAAGGAAGGCGATGATCATCGCGGAGTGGTTAAAGAGGCGCTCGTTGTATTGAAGCGCAAGCACGGCCACCTGCTCCTTGTGCGGGTCGTGTGGCTCAGCGCCCAGTCGGCCGGGCCGCCACGCGCGCTGCCCGTAGAACTCCACCGTCCCGGAGAGAGGGTCTGGTTCGGGCGGGTACTGTACGCCCTCCGCGCACACCGATCTCATAGCCTGCCGCCTTTTCACCGTGAACTGTGCCGCGTGCCTGTAGTAGAACCCGGGGTGCTGAGACTGTATAGCTGGTTGGCCCGCATGAATGGCTTCATCAAACAACTCTCCGAATGCGCTGTACTGTCGGGAAATCCACGCATAATGTTCAAACAACAAGTCAGTAGAACCGATTCTGTTCTTGTACCTCTCAATGTGAGATTTAAACTGCGCGATGGAGTCGCGCGGCAAGTTGAGCGCGAACAGCAGCTTGCACAGCTTGTAGTTGAGGAAGCCGGCCACGGTACGCACCTCGTGCAGCGCGGCATCGGCGGCGCGCGCCTCTGCCAGCAGGTTGTACGCGAGCAGGTAGTGCTTGTGCGCAGCACCGGCATCTTGCTTCAGCTCGTTGAGAAAGCCCAGCTTGAACTGGTGGCGCACTGATAGGTACTGGTGGGTGGTCTTATTGAGTTGGTCACGGTGCTGTTTTACATTCTTGGCCTCATGGTGGTAGTAGTTCTGCGCGAAGTCGTAGAAAGCGCTCTCGAGGCGCACCACGTAGCCCATGAGGTGGTCGCAGTGCGGCAGCACGAAGAGCGCGCGGGAGTGTATCTCACAGGCGGCGCACAGAGCCTGCGCGCGCTCGGCGCCCTGCAGGTACTCGGAGGGCGGCGGTGCGAGGCGGCTCTGGATCACGACGACGCACACGCGCGTCGCGTGTCCCTCCACCGCGGCGCGGATGGACTGCACCTTGGACGCGCACTCTATCATCTTCTCGTTCCACTGCGCGTCGTTCCAGTCCATATCATAGAATATCACCACCACGGCTGGGATCAGCGAGGTGCGCTTGTGGATCCAGTTCTTCTTCAGGATCCCTTTGGGGATGTACCACTCGTAGGAGTTGCGCTTGGGCTTGACGACGGGGAACTCGAAAGTGTTGTTGAGCAACTTGAAGCACACGGGCGTGCGGTCGGCGCGTCGGTTGTTGGAGAACGCGTCCCATATCTCCTTGTGCACGGCGTTATTGACGGCGTCGAGCCCCGACAGTCCTATCAGGGCCAGGGGCTTCATAATAACCTCGGGTGGAAACTCTGTGTTGTCCGAGTAGTCTTTCGGTTGGGTCGCCATAGCTACCTTGCTGCAGTTTATGGCGGGATTGGGAACTTGATAACTAAACTAAATCATCTCGAATCACGTTTAATTTCATTTAATTTTGTTTGGAACAATTTTTTTAGACATACACCCCATTCCACATTCGCAAAAATCGCGAATCGTCAATCAAATGTCAAAATCAATTGACATGAATGACGTTTTGACGCAAAGCGTTTCATTCTACGTAAAACTTTTTGGGAAGTATGTCGGTTTTTTTTTGCCATAGTTTTGGATGAAATGCTAGTGTTGCGTCAACTTGATAAATGTCTGTCATCGTCACATTTTGACTGCATTTAGGGGTTTCAATTCCATCTAAAGACACCACGACAGTTTTATCCATCATGCATACGTATGCCGTACAATTATGTACAATATATGGCCCCATCTAACCGTTGCATTCCGAATACCGTAACCGTTGATAGCGTAACCGTAACTTGTAAGTCATGTCATCGCCTAAACGTCCCTTTTAGATCTAAAAACGAAATAAGTTTGAATGAATGAATTATTTATTTATTTCAGAATCTTAATCTAGGTATTCATTTACTTATTGTAGGAAAGTACCTGCTGGATTACAAAGGTTTTGATTAGGTACCTAAGTTGTAAGTTTGGATTGGAGTGTAAGTACTAGGTACCAACCAACAACAAAGTAATAAACTTAATCACACTAGACCCACCACTAGGATTCTCTGTGTCGTGGGTTCTTCGCGCATAAATCTAATTTTTATTTTACAAAATCCACAGCTTCTAAGAGTAATAGTAACTTAGACTTATAAGACTTACAGCCAATAACGGATTTTCATTTTATTTTTATTTTAAATAATCTACAAATCTAAAGAATTTACACACAAGCGTAAAAAAGTGGCAGGAAACAAAGTGGAGCTATTGTGTTTTTACTCGTTTTGCGTTTGAGAGTTAGTGCAATACAAATGTGCAATGAAAGTACTTCTTGCAGTGGACCTTACCTAACCCTTAATATCTTTTCAGATTATTTTATGGTTATATTTCGTTTTGAGAATGATTATGGTACTTATGTGTTGTGAGATTTGTGCATTTTCATTACCTATTTAATAAATAATAAAACTTCCTAGAACGTATTTTTTTGTATCCAATTATTACGTTTAGGATATCCAGTCATAAAATCAAAGTTGTAATAGTAAGAGAATAGTATATGATTTTTTTCCAATATAGGTTAAAGAACATTAAGTAAATGAATTACCTATAATAAATCTTTGTTTTATAATAACTCTTTGGTCGGAACCCTATCACAGTATACTGTTCAACACTCACTTAGCCGTTTTGTCATTTCAGTATTAAAGTGGATGGTGGTTTTATTTTTACTACGTTTGTTTACCTGGTTTCTCTGTGTTTGTATTATTTAAAATTTTGTTTCGTGAAAGAAAGGTAATTGGATCCAGATCAATTATATTTTCAAATCGTTCTTATTATTTGCGGAAATCATTATTTGAAACTGACGTATCGTATAATCAATTGCACTAAAATCGATAGAAATGGCTTCTCATTCAGCGTTGGCCTCGCTCACCGCAACCTACACAGATTCCGAGGGGGAAGAAGAAATGGAAGATCAAACTCCTGAGAAGGACGAACCGAAGGAGACTGCCTCAGCACCTACAAGTCCTAAAAAAGTCGAGGATACCGGCAGAGCGGCATCGGCGCCTTCCAGTCCGAAAAGGAGACTGGTATCATACGTGGATGATACCATAGTGTCCGACGAGGAGCTGCAGTCCCCGGGGGGCGAGAACCAGGACGACATGCGGCGCCTGTCCATGGAGACGGACACTGACGAGGCGGCGGCGCGCTCCCCGGGCGGGGAGGCGCAGGACGGCGGCATCCCGCCCGAGCCGCCCGGCCGTTGCCCCAAGGAACTGCAGGACAGCATCGCCAAGTTCTACAGCCGCATGCTCAACGAGGGCTTGGACATGAACAAGATCATACAGGACAAGAAAAACTTCAGAAACCCCAGCATTTATGAGAAACTTATACAATTCTGTGACATCAATGAATTAGATACAAATTACCCACCGGAGATCTACGATCCCTTGCGTTGGGGCAAGGAGTCTTACTATGATGAGCTAGCCAAGGCACAGAAGCAGGAGATGGATAGGAGAGAGAAGGAAAAGAAGGAGAAATTATCTAAAATTGATTTTATAAGTGGTGTTGCAAAGAAATCAGAGAGTGATGATGAGAAAAAGAGGAAATCAAAATGGGACCAAGCAGCTCCGAACATGTCGAACAAGCCCACCATCAAGCAGCCTGGGCTGCTGCAGCAACCGCTCACCACCAACGTCACTGGCACTAAGGGCACCGTCATCTCTGCATTCGGATCACTGCCCAAGAAACCAAAACTCTGATTCAAGCTTGATTAGTTCTTAAGGAACTAATCTGCTTGGCGCCAGGACATCCTGGGAATTATTTGGGCATTTAAAAGTCCTTACTATGAAACAGACTCAGTGTAAAATAATATGCTGTGAAAGTGATTTAAATTCAACATATTTGAATTAAAACTGTAGATAGTTATTATTAATTATGTTATATTGTAAAAATATGTTAAATATTAGCTGCCGCCAATGACTTCAACTGCCGCCAATGACTTCAACTGCATTTCCAGCTAAATAAAATATCAAACAATCAGTTTAGTATTAATGCACGAAAGGAGCCTCTTTGAGGCGCACTTGAAATCCATTCACCACACTGGTTTGAAAGAACTAGTGACACGATAAGAAGAAGTAATAATGCATTATTTCTTTACAAATATGATATGCTTTAAACCTTTAACAGATTATGATGTGTACTGCAATGCCTTGCTATGGCTTGATGTGTTATATATTTAAAGCCTACATCATACCTGGGTGAAGCCAGGGTGACTGGGTGTACCATTGTACTCACACAAACTTTACTGTAATACATATGTTACAGTATAGTTCATACTTATTACTTCCTACATGGCTTTATACAGGTGATCAGTTCATATTACTTGTTTTAATTTTTTTCAAAATATTTTTTAAGGCTCAGTTGTTTCCTGGTACAATACGGCCGACGTATCCTGGCGAGTCTGAACCATTCGGCTAGGAGTATAGTGTTCTGTGATCTGAACTTAGGCTATACCACAGATTAGTCAGAGTACTACGGCTATACGAACTTTAGCGCATGTACCTCTAATATATATATATATATAACGAGTTAGAGTGCGCGCAAATTAACTCTGCGCGCGTAGTTTAGTGAACATTAAGAAAAATATAATTAAATTAATTCCCTAGGGGAGTGAAATAGAAATTAGAAGTTTGTATGTAACATAAACCAATACGGTGTCTTAGCTGCGGAGAAACTTCTACCTTAAGCAACATTACATTTAGTACCTACGCCACGTGTCGCGCGCAGAGTTATTTTGCGCGCACTCTACCGTCAAAGAGCTTCTATACTATGTTAGTATACAAGTTCTTTGGTTACCGTATATAAAGAGTACTCTGTGATAACGAGTACAGCAAAGAGCTTCTATACTAAAGAGCTTCTATACTATGTATCTAGAGCGCTAACACGCCATTTTGTTTTATTTAAGGATTAAGAATTCTGAACCTTATGCCTTGGAAATAAAGTTCTTTTTTAATTAAATCTAAATATAAGGATTTTAATGCTTGATAGAGACCCCCTCGTTAAGGAGTGTGTCTCGTTCACACAGTTGCCAGCAAACAATTAAAATTAACATGGCCATAATTTTTGAAATAAGTGGGTCAATTTTCGAAATTAGACGATTTGCTCTAAATGTTATTCAGATTCATTTGAAAGGTTTAGTACAGTCGCTGTCATGTAGGTTAGGTACCTAACCACCGAGAAAAATAATTACTGTTCGAAAGAAACAGTATTAAAACCATTGAATCAGATATACCTCACTAGAATGCGGCGCACCGCCCTCTTTTTAGTTGATATTTTAATGCACCTATGTATAATATAATTTTAACAATAATGCAAAGTAAAATTGATAGCTTATTGAGCAGATTGAATTTTCCTTTTGTTGCTTGTTTATGTCTCAATGGAATATTCAAAGTTCAAAAATTATGGTCGCCCTACAGAACGAGACACACTCCTTACTGGTTCTAGCTCTTTCGGCTCGCAGTTTTCGTGTGAGTCGGCATTCTAAATACATAGTATACAAGTTCTTTGGAGTACAGATCGGTGGCATGTACACACACCCGTATTATACATTGTTTTATATTTAAGAGGGAGGGATCGATCCCTAGATCCATGGTTTTTTTTTTCGGAAAGTATACCGGTACGGCACATCACTCCAAAAACAAACAAACAGAGGGAAACCTTAAAAAAAATCAACAAATTTTAGTTGTCATTTGTTGTCGTGTGACCACAGATTAATCAGAGTACTACGTACGTGTGAGTGACGTCTGACGTCGATATTTCACCAAATATTTCACATTAATAAAACAAGACGCATTTTAAGTTTTGAATTTATTGTTAATAATCGCGATATGGCAGAGGCACCGGATGCCGAGCCCGTGGCCACCACGAGCGAGAATGTGGCTGCGGCACCAGCGCTCGCCGCTGTGGAAGCGAAAGAGACGATGGACATGAAAGCAGATGATGATACCGAGCCCTTGGCGAAGAGGCAGAAGCTGTACGACGCGTCGAGTGACAAGCTCGAGTACCGGCTCGGGGGCATCCTGTGCTGCGCCGTGTGCCTGGACCTGCCCCCGGCCGCGGTCTACCAGGTATTCCAAAACATCTGATGTCGGATTACAATCAGCTGTTTTTTCTTTGTTTGTTACATAAGAGCCCGCGCTCGCTTGCATCCGCAGAGCCGTATCCGTACTGCGTCGTGGTGAGACGCCTAACACTACGCAGTACCGAGTCTCCATTTTGAGACGTAAGATTTTACGGCGTTATTTACGATATCCGCATATACATACATAGGTTTAGAATCTACTATATGTGTCTTTAATGTGGTCTGTATTGAGCTAGTTGATGTAAGTGAGGGACCAATGCACTCTATTGTAATGGCATTGGTCTTTCTATATACATTGTGTTATGTAGCTACCTTGTACTTAGCCAGTAACTTGTTTGTATTTTGTGCCACCTCGTGTAAACATTTCGTATCAATAAAGAAATGTTTCAGAGATATTCTTGTTTATTCAGTACTTGCCCTGATTCCCTATCCCTGTAGAATTTATTCAGATATATCACAATAAATTTCATCCATTATTATAAGATTCACATTGTTTTGATTCATAACAATTAACATCCATCACTTTGTATTACCAACAGAAAAAGTATTGAATAAAATGTGTAATTTAAACAATTTCACACTTGTATGTGGAGACAAATTAGGAAACAGGTTACAGACAGACACACTATCAAAAATGACAATAAATGTTCAAGAAAAAAATATTAAAGGTGAAAACATATAAGTTATCTATTTCTCTGGGTAAGTAGGTAGGTAGGTATGATAAGTACACCATGGAAAATAACTACCTAGTTTATATTTATTTTAGGTAAATAGGGGTTTTAACTAAAACAAATAAACATTTTGGAGATCAATATAATTTATTCTTAATTAACTTCAAAGTTCAAACATATCAATACTACATTTCTATCTCTTACATGATGGTTCATCATAATCTTTAAACCATCATTGTCTATTTACTCTATTACAATAGAATGTATGTTTCAATTTTATGGGTTTGTTATTAACCAATCACCATCTAGAACTAATCTAAGTTGTAAGACCTATTTTATTACATTCTACGATAGAGACATCCTAAAAGCAGTTCCATTAATGCATCAGAAATCTCCACAGACAAATTCAGGGATGTCCGCTGCTATGATCAACTTAACAGAATGTGCACTATGCTAGTGTGTTTCCAAGTTAGCCACAAGAATTGGTCAGTATCAAATCTGAATCGGCAGTCGCTACTGCTACTTTAGATAAATTCGCAAATACTCTCCCATAGTGCGCGTTCTGTTCCTGCTTGCATAGGCGAACAGGTGTAACATGCATGCCTGTGGCTGCATATCCGCACGTTTCGGCGTGTGCCCTTGTGGTGTGCGCCAGTTCCCGGGTAACAAAGCGGCCGTTCCAGTGCTGCAACGGGCACCTGATGTGCGCCCCTTGCTTCACGCACCTGCTCGCGGACGCGCGCCTGCGCGACGAAACGCACGCCACTTGCCCCAACTGCCGCGTGGAGATCTCCAAGACCAGCGCGTCGCGCAACCTCGCCGTCGAGAAGACCGTGTCGGAGCTGCCGTCCGACTGCAAGTACTGCACCAAGGTGTTCCCGAGGCACTCGCTCAGCCATCACGAGGAGAACACTTGCGAAGAGAGGTGACACTTGTATATTTTTAACGATTAACGAGCACTCTTCTGATGTTTAGAGATCACGCCTGTCCATGACGGTGCTACACGGGGCTTTGGACTTGATTATAGATCGCTGTCACTTAGTAAACTTCCTGCCTACATCGGAACACAGAAATCTTTACACATACATTCTTAGCGTGAGAATAATTTGGTATTACATATATGTTAGTTGAGTACCTATTGGGAGGCTTACGATAATCCTCTGATTTGGTACGTCGTCGTCGTACGTTGTGCACGCAACACACATCCTATAGAACACAGATCATGGTCTTCAGCTTTTCTCACACTGCTCCATTGTGATTAAACTTAAGTCGCTCCACATACTGCTGGGTCTCTGGAGAACGAAGAATATCCACCTAGTAATGTCTACCGGCTACTCTCATAGGAAACCGTAAGGTTTTCTATATGACTAGTCTACATCTTCATAACCCAGAAACCTTACCTATATGGCCAGACCAGTCTACGTCTTCATAACCTAGAAACGTTACCTATATGACCAGTTTACGTCTTCATAACCCAGAAACCTTACCTATATGACCAGTCTACGTCTTCATAACGGACCTCTTGTCGCCTCCCATCATGAGGGAACGAACCTTTATTTGAATGGCTGAAGAGATAGTACAATAGTGAACGTTCTTTTTAACTAGTATCAGGCAGGTACATGGGTAATTCCCTAGTTCCTAAAGACTAGCCTTTCCTAAGAGTAGTATTTGTTCCCGCAGCGCAAGTATATACAAATTCTCGCAAATCGTAGTGAGTCCCAGCGCGGAGGGGGCGCGGCGTTACTTGGCGGATTTGGTTCGCATTGTGTCGCGGATATACGCGCTGCTGGTGGCGTCCCTCCGGCGCACCTACCTCGTGTCGGACCCGCTGGCCAAGCCGCGTAGGTTCCGCAGGTGTGTCAGTGTCACTCACGTGGAGCCACAGTTCACGTGTTTGCGCATCTAGCACGCCATTCGGGTTTCAGCAGGGAAACTGAAGACAGAAATGTTATAGGAAGCTTTGTGATGGGCATTATAATATCCGGTTTCTCCCGTTTTCTCTCAAGGGTTTCAGCCATACCAAGCCAAAATGAGGTCTGTCAATTCAGTTCTGCTCGGCATAATATCGTCGGTGTAAGCGAGATGCGCAAACATCTGGCGAACTTGCTAGAACTAACATCATGGTATCTAATGCTTGAGTAATACTTGTTGGCGTACCGTCACCGTGCAATGCGAACCAAATTCACTTAGCTTTAGCTTGTGTAATGTGTAGCTCAATAACATGATCTTGTAGCCTTTAACACCATTCTCATGACCTTCATTAACATTCGTGATCTTCGAATTTATTGTTTCACGTTTTGTAAATGTCGTTTTGCAAGTATATTTGTAACTGGTCAGGTATGTTTATGTTGAGTAAATACACCTACAACTACAACCACCTGCTTAGGTACTCAAATTAGTTGTTCTTTCCCTATTTGATCTTGCAGTTAAGGTACATTTCAATCGGGTGCAACGGCCGTACCGCTTCTCGGCTATTCAGACCGTTACGATGCAGGCGCCCGGCGCCGGCGTCTATTGGTCGCTTAGCCACCTTCCTGCGGCGGAACCAATAGGCCCCGTATCGCGCAGAGCTCCCCTCCACTTTCGCTGAACGCTATTACACCGTGAAGACACATACACGGTCAAATTTTAATCACTATAAAAAAATACACATATTGCCGTTACTGAACACATAGATAACGACAAAAAAACTTGAAAAAATTAAGTCAAATTTTTGGCCAAATAAATTGGATTAAAATTAGATAACTGTTACCGTTACGTTAGTCGTTTTCCTATGGATTTGCGTCAGGCGGTACCTTTAATTGATAATAAATTAAGTTTTATTCATCGTTTGGCAAACCCGGGTACCTTGCTCGAGCCAGCTCGCAAAACCTCGGCTCGGACGCCGCACTCGCTCCGCTGTCACTGCCATTTTGTAGAAATCCTAAATTCTGACTGCTCAGATGCAACGCCGCCTGCATTGCCCATTTCATTTATTTTGGTAATAAAAAAATTGGTGGTGTATATGAGCGTGGTGTTCGTTGCGCACCAGGTTGATGGGGTGTCGGTTCGCGTGCATCGGCTGCCCGTGGCGCGGGCCGGCGCACGAGGCAGGTGGGCACGAGGCTGGCTGCCTGCACCCCGCCAAGTCGGCGGCGGACGTGGTGTGCGCGCTGCAGGAGCGGGAGCGCGCCGCCGCCGACGCCGCCTCGCTCTACACGCAGATGCTGGACCTGCTCTCCTACGAGAAGATCACCTTCAATGGTAACTGACGACACCGTGGCTTAGTTACGATTGCTACGAAGCTTGGTTTTCTGGGCTCGATCCCCGGCCGGGGCAAATATTTGTGTGACGAACACAAATGTTTGTTCTCGGGTCTTGGATGTTGTGATGTTTTGTATGTGTAGTCCCCCTCAGGTACCTACCTACCTTACTTTTTACTTCTGCGCAATAACGGTCCGCGCTAAAGTTACGTGCCGCTATTTGTATACAGTTAGACTCTAACCGTAACTTTAGCGCGGACAGTGTGACAGGAATGTGATGGACACTGGAGAACCAAGTAGCCTTAGCCACCCATCACACTTTAAATTAAACTATTTAAATAATTCCAAGTATTAGTACGGCCGTCGGATCTAGGCCAGATTGAAGTTAGGCGACGATACTATAGAGCGAAATTAGCGACACGGACAACATCGAATGCTGAAGTGAGACAGAATGATGCAAGCGCAACTTCATACCGGCCTTAATCCGCTGGCCATATTATACCATATTAGGTATGCTAATTGAATGTGTCTATTTTTCTCCAAATTTTGTAAAACAAAGAAAGTATAAACTAATATTCAGAAGTTTCAGTTCAATTAGTTATCTTAATTGCATGGACCATGGGTCGGTCATAGGTCATCCAGATAGTGGTATCAAAACCTTTCTTGTTTCGCGCATTTAAAGATTACTGTAGAATGAAATGAGTTATTGATTTATTGAACTTATTTACACACACAAACGTTCGACGCCTGGGAGATGAAGTTATCGTGTCCAATTTACAATGTTTGCGCGGGGCATGGAAACTTATTGACAAATCTTGTAGGACATCCAGTGAATCCGTCGTCCAATCCAAGCGAATAGTTCTGCCCAATACAAAGACAGTATTTCTTGTACACAATCTTAGTAGCTAGTGGCCTCTTTAATGTGGTAGTATAGGAGTACAGCTAGATGATTAAATTGGGTTTGTTTCCGTAGGCTTTGCGCATTGCCGTCTCGTCCCTCAGAGGCAATTCGGAGGCTTTTATTGCTATCACGGAGTGATCATTTTCAATGGTTAGAATTTCTTGAATACCTACCTAATTGCTTTGATTTATTTAGATCTAGAATCGTATTGGGCAGAATTTGAGTAGTACCTTGAGATGCGAAAAGTGGAGTGACAATATTAGATTAAACATTATTATTAAGTCGTATTAAACTAGTAGTAGAATTGTAAATAGCGGACACCTCTGGTGGAAATAGAGACGGGGCCGGGGTAAATATAAATCCCCGCAGTTTGAGGCGTATCACAAGGTAGTCTATTAGGTCCGCTCCCATTCAACGCCTAATTGTTTGTCGAAAATAGCGGGTTTATAGGATCGAGTGCGTGTTCCAGACCTGCAGCTGAAGCCGTACCGCACGGAGGAGTTCATGACGAAGCTGTACTACGAGTCGTCGCGCTTCGCCGCGTTCGGCCACCAGTGGGTCGTGAAGGCCTTCGTGAACCGCAACCAGCGCGACCCCACGCAGAGCGCGCTGCGCGAGATCACGTACCAGCTCATCCTGAAGAGCAAGCCGCTGGGCGCCGTGGCGCTGCAGTGGGTGGTGGTGCGCGGCCCGCACGGCGAGGCGCGCCTGCGCGCGGCGCCGCGCGCGCACGTGTACCGCGAGGACGCGCCCGACGCGCCGCCGCTGCCGCTGCCGCTGCAGGACCCGCACGACACCAACCGGCTGCTCTCCAACAAGGCCATCCACTTCAGGTACGCCGCACGCCGCTTACACCTTCAGTCGAGCGTTGAGGCCGCGAGTCTGCGGTGAGCGGAGGAAACAATAATACGAGACGAGCGCGAGGCGCCACGTTGACACGCGTCGGGCGGCCGTGACCAGCGGCGTCTTTACTCCTTTGTGTTCCCGCTCATCGCAGATGCCGGACGCGCCGCGCCAGAGCGTAGCCTTCGGCTCACGATAGGCTTATCTCCAGGCATGGACAGCGGTCACACAACACTCGACACCAGTTACACTCAACACCCGACACCATTTACACTCAACACCCGACACCATTTACACTCAACACCCGACACCATTTACACTCAACACCCGACACCATTTACACTCAACACCCGACACCAGTTACACTGAACACCCGACACCATTTACACTCAACACCCGACACCATTTACACTCAACACCCGACACCATTCACATTCAACACCCGACTCCATTTACACTCAACACCCGACACCATTTCACTCAACACCCGACACCATTTACACTCAACACCCGACACCATTTACACTCAACACCCGACACCATTTACACTCAACACCCGACACCATTTACAATCAACATCCGACACTATTTACACTCAACACCCGACTCCATTTACACTCAACACCCGACACCATTTAAGTTTTTTTTTTTTCATTCATTCGGTGTTCTCATTTTCAGACTCATCATGTTCCAGTCTTCGAAGTGATGTCCCACGACGGATTGCGGGGGTGTAGAGGCTCACTCTTTCCGATCACTATTCCCAAAGACACCTCCAATATTTAAGGTAAAACGAAATTGTGCACTGAACACAATAATTAAAATTTCTTCCATGAACCTACTCTAGATACTTATTACTCTAAATATTTTGTAATTTAGCAGAAATGTCAGTGTTGTTAGCTGTTTCGGTTTTAACGAATGCCTTTCGGGGTGAGTCACAGGCTTTATGGAAAACTTGGTAACATTTAGACTAGAAAATTCTAAAATTACCATTAGGTAGACTGATTGAGGTGTATAACAAAATTAGTTACCTACGTTAATTTGGTGTTAGGTTAATAAATATTCACTAATGCAAAATTTAGGTGAGAAATGTCATACAACACAGTACAAAAGTAAAATGAGTACAATTTCCTTCGCAATGGTGTGCAGGAAGGTAATGTGTGTGAGAAAGTATGAGTGTGTCCAAATGGTGTTGTAATGCTTTCGTATTGTTCAGCAAGTGGCGTGTACTGAATTTGTCGAATGTTTCCTCTTATTATTTTTGAATGAATCGGTAATGTCTGTTTTGGCTAAAAAATATATAATTTTGAACTAAAATCATAAAAGTTTGTGCTGACCAAGATTATTTTACTTGTAGTTGAATGAAAATAATTTTTTCTCAGTCAGTGTCAAACGCATTATTCATAAAAAAATCAATTTAGAGCTTATTTAGGGAGACTGTCCGAAATCTTGTTGTTGATTAAATCATACCTAAATTGCGTTTGTGTGACTTTGTACTGCTGCTCATGTGTTCGTTTTAATATAAGAATTTATGATAGATTCCTAATTTTATTTACTCGATTATAAACGATGGCCCAGCGCCATTATGACCATTTTAATATAAAGATTTTTTTATTTATAGATCTTACTTTTGGTTTTAATAAAGACATAAGTTATTGACTATTCATTTTCGTTTTATTGAGTCACTTCTTACCCTTACAGTTCGCGTTCTGTGCATCTTTGTCTCGTGGTTCGTCAGAGGACAACTTTGGATAGTACTTAACTCATTTCAATAAATTAATCTATACCCTATTGATTTAGTGGTTTCGACGAAAATGAGAAACCTTGTTAGTATGATTAAGAATGAAATCTGATGATGATTTTATCTTAGGTATTATTTTATGTATAAAATACTTCGAGAATCAAGTCAAAGGAGATGTTAATGCAAGGCGTACCCCTCTGTTGGCCATCCACGTTAAATAAAACTATATGCTGTATTTGATAACTGTGTGCATATTTAAGATGGTGTGCGAGATTATTGTAGTGTGCGTTTACATGAATCAGATCTTGTTAGGCGCGTGTGCAATGCGTGTTTACCTCGCCCAGCGCAAAAATGGCAGAATTTTATATTTGGAGATTCTGACGTATAACGTCTTCCTTGGCTAGATTCTCGAAGATAAAATATGATAAACGGGTAACGCATTTTAACAGTTAAGCGAGACTCACCTAGAAAACCCAGGGAGGGATGATGACTATGATTAAAATAACAGTTGATTTAAACGTTGTATGTAATATCCTGTGGTAATATCAGTAAGGCTTGTGTCGGTTGACGTGTAGTCTGTTCATGGAAGTGGTCAGTTTGCCTGTACCCGCCCCCGCGCCGGCCCCCGCCGCCCCCGCGCCGCGCCACACGCTCACGAGGCCCGACTCTCCCGCAGTCACCAGGAGATCATTCTGCAAACAAATAGTTATTTGTTCACCAAGGGCCTGAAGCAAGACATTTTATACGAGACTTTTGCGGATATTCTTCTGCAGATATGCAAGTCGAGTATAAAATAGGTGTGCCCGATTGATGGATATGAAATCCACCAAAAACCTTCTGTGAAGCTTTGTAGGGGAAATGGGTGGCTTGGATATGGTATAGTTTTAAAGGACAGTGGCTACACCACGCAGACAAAGCCGAAGGCAATATCCTGTATAGAAACTTACAGTAGCGTCGTAGAAGCAACAGCGGACGATTTGCTTGTTCTCAGCGAAGTTGGTACACGGCTGCAGCTTCTTGTCCATCGTCACTGATCTTAGCACATCCCTGAAATCGTTAAAAATGATTTAAAACACTATGAGCTGAATGTGGATTGACCTAAAGGTATTTGACTACACGGATGGTCGAGTGGCAAGTGTGTTGGTCTGCCACGTTGATGTCGCGGGTTCGTTTCTCGCTTCAGGACAAACATTTGTGTGATGAACATCGGTGTTTGTTCTGAGTCTGGGTAAATTCTATATGTATTTATTTACCAAAAAAAAAAAGTATATACGTATTGTATCAGTTATGTGGTTCCCATGGTACAAGCTCTGCTTAGTTTGGGGGCTACATAGCGTCGTGTACGTCCATAATATTATTATTTAGGTATTTAAAAAAATCGGCACTGATTGGACAAAGAAAGCGAGGGACAGGAACACCTGGAGGAAGCCTACGCCAATGAGAAGATTTCTAATATTATTGTGGGTTAAGAAAAATTGTTTATGTAAATATTTTTTTAAGTTAGTTGAAATTAAGGCTATTTTATTTATTTAGGTAGTAAGTCTGGAAATTCCAGTTATTATACTTATAAGTAGAGGTACTTAACAACTGAAAAAATGGGAACAACACTACTAATGCATTTTATAGAGAATAGAATACCACTATGTTGGCACTCATCTACATGAAATCCTGCAGGGGACAACACTAAAACCGACTGTGTCCGATAACCCAAATGAGTGAGAAAAAAAAAGTGAGTTAGTTACCCGTTCCCTCCATGTGAGCCGGCCAGTAGCACGGGCGAGTCGTCTGCCGAGCTGAATACGTCTACCAAGTAGCAGTCATCATCTCGGCTCCTCTGTCAAATTAACAACGTATTAGTTACTTGTTTAGGACAACTTTGAAGATAAATCAGACAGTATGGTACTAATGAAAAAAAAAAAGTTATTTTGCCAGAAATATGTAGTAAGTTCTAAAAAGCAAACATATGACAAGCAACCCACCACGACGCTGCTCGGACGCTCAGCAATAACTCGACGCTCGAGAGCCGCCTAGTGTAGGGGGAACTCTAACAATAACTAAATCGATTTATCATTGGTGAACACAGACCTAAAATCAGTTTTAAATAAAAGAGAGTCAAAAATGTGAGCTAATTTCACAACTTTGAACTTGGAAGTCTTGTAGGTATAAGTAATAATATTTATTTGACTAAGTTTGCAGTACTTTTCACATACTACATTTTAGAGAACTGATAAAGAAAAAAAACCACGTGTGTTACCAATATGACAGCATAGTCATTAACAAACGA
Source organism: Lobophora halterata (assembly GCA_932526365.1). NCBI lineage: Eukaryota > Metazoa > Arthropoda > Insecta > Lepidoptera > Geometridae > Lobophora > Lobophora halterata. The sequence goes on from OW052018.1 coordinate 307,755, forward strand.
TATCTTCCAGTCAACCTTAAGCATACAAAACAAAGAAAAAGAAACTCAGCACCCACCTTGATACTCCTAGCCACCTTGTCCCTGCTGTACCCCCTGAGCAGCTCCCCGCCGGCCGCGTCCCACAGCTGCACGTCGCCGGCCTGCGACACGCACGCCACCGCGCCCCCCGCGCCCCCCGCGCCCAGCCACGCCACGCGCTCCACACCGTTCTCGACATTCAGCGAGTACGTCAGGGCGTCGTCTTCCGTGGCTTCTAGGATGTTGTAAATGTTCAGGAGGCCGTCTGATGAACCGGAGGCGAGCGTGTGGGTTTGCTCTTTGTGGAATTTGACCTGGAGATAACAGGGTGTTACAAATAGCGGCACGAAACTTTAGCGTTGACCATTATTGCGAAGAAGTAAAAAGTAAGCTACAGATACAATAAACATGCGCAGTGACACCCCCCGCGAGTCGTTCAGCACTAGACTTACGTGCCGCTACTTTTAAAGTATGAATGAGTTGTAACAGTGGCTATTGCACGTCAAAGTACCTCAGTTTTTTGTTCAAATATTTCATGTCCATGCCAAAGTTTACCAAAAAAAATCGCTCTTAGCGATAAGGCCGCCATTGTTCCACTTTTTATTCAGTATTGTATCTTCTTCGTGTATCTTTATTTTAAGGTGTGCAATAAAAATTACATCTAAACACACAATTGTTTGGAATGTACTATATTATGTCAACCCTGACCCTGTCTGTTTCTAGCAAGGTTTATAAGCCAATTAAGTTTTTTTTTCAACTCAAAAAACCTCAGGCTTTTTATAATCTTAAGTATGTAGGAACCGGAACGATACTTGAGCAAGCTAGATTTAATCTGATGAGCAAGCTAGATTTAATCTGATTTTTGTTTAATTAATTTTTAAGTAATATGGTTAATTTTTCATGATCTCTGATAGTATACCTAGATTAGGGCATCTCACAAGGCGCGCCTCAAAGCCCTAACTTAATGGTAACTACCTGTGTGATATCATCCGTGTGCGAGTTCCAGTAGCCCCCCAGTGGCTTGGTGCTCCGCTGATCCCAGAACACTAGGTAAGAGTCATCCTCCACCACCAGGCTGCCGGCACACAGCACGCGTCCGTTGCACGATACGTCCATGCACTCATACTGTCTTTGGACCTGTTCTTCCTCATCTGAAAGTTAGCAGGATTTTCCAATGAAATATCGAGATAAAAGCATGTCCTGTCTCGAATCTACATTCACTGAATCTGATTGATAAATGAAGGAAGATGATGGATTGAACATGCAATTGTTTCATGTTGAAATAAAAGAAAAAAAACTTTATTATATGCTCCAGATCTATTGGGATATTTAGGTGTTCAAAAATATCTAAAAGGACATCTAAGATGTAGGGAACAATTTGTAGAACTCTTGAAATCAAAATCAGTCCTATTTACTACCTTTTTCTAGATCTACTTACTTACATTACACAGTACATACAAATAATTTATCAAGACATGACCATCAGTGAATTTAAAGTAAGGTTACCTTTGTATTCCTGCACACAGCTGCCACTGATCCTGGTGTCCCACAGCTTGATGACTCCATCATACCCCGTTGAGTACAACAGATGGTCCTCTTTAGGGGAAAATACCACCTCAGCCAGGTCTTTCTTGTGACCACTGAGTCGGCAAACTCTGTTCAAGGATGTGTTGTTTAATTCATACACTTCTATGCTGTTGTCGGTTAGACTTACTGCTAGTTTATGGGACCTGAAAATATGTAAGTATTATTATTATTTATTTAATGGATTACCAACGGCTATTACACAATAACTTATTTTTAATTTTTATAAGTATTGAGAGCTGAAACCAACCCTATTGAGGATTAACGTCCCTAGAAAATGTACTACAGTGTGTCTACGGTATAGAATGAGAAGCTTTAGTATTTTTACGTACTCACTTTGTGCCGTGTAGCTTATTTATATAGGATTTCTTTAGTGATACCGCAGTTTCGGTTAGCAATTTGTATTTTCTAGAAAACTGTTGTTCTAGCTCCTCTAGACTTACGGTATCTCTATCAACTTCTTCGTTTTCTATTATATCACCCATTATTACAGACACTATGTAAAATTACCACGCTTTATTTCATAAAAAATACATAAAATAATTCGAAAACATTGTAAACAAACCACACGTGTTGATCTAAAAAATTGACATTGAAAGTAAGAAATCAAAAACAGCAGCGAGAGATGTGCGTTCCCGGTTGCGGGAACATTACAAACCGGTGACAGATCCGGTTCATTCGATAAAAAGTCATTCTTGGAACTTCCGGTGTTATCTATGGCTAGAAATGGCGGCAAAATAGGGCGCAACTTTTGAAATGGCAAGGAGTGTGGTCAACGTAGGCGATTTATCGCCATTTCGGCTACTAAGGACTAGAATCGGCGATGAAAAAAATCTGAAAGGCGACTGGTCGCCTTTAAGGCTACTTCAGGGACATGCCATTTAAATAAGCCGAATCTCAAATGAACTGCATAAAAATCATAGTCACTAAGGTCTGCATGTGATATTATAAAATGATGCCTTCATTCATTCATTCGTATCATTGATTCATTCATAACATTTTTTACAAAAAAGTAGCTACTTCTATCGCTCTATCCGACGCCTTATTTAGCTCTTCTCGAGTGCAGGTAGCCGGGCACGTGGAGTATGAAAGCAGATGGGGCATGTCTTGTATAGCGACACCGCACTCGCAATGAATTATAGTTGAGTTTATTATTATTGGCGAGATTACTTTTGCACCGGCGAACTTGCGAACGAAGTCTGTTTAATGCCTTCCAAATTGGCCACTGCAACTCGTTCAGCAGATGATTTCGGCTACTTTTTGAGGCTACAGAGCAAAGAGTTTGGATATGCGAATTTGTCAAATTTAGGAGGGATTCTATTTACTTCGATCTTCTCGAGCTACAGAGGCTGAAATTCGGCTACATTAGGCTAGGTACTTGTGCTGTGAAAAATGGCGATATCAGTCCCTGCATCGTTGGCAACACTGATGGCAAGAGCGAGATTCTGTGAAAGATTGGCGGTGGTAGATACGTAGTACCTACTCTGACTAATCTGTGGTGGTAGATCATAGATTAGTCGGAGTACTCCGGTGGTAGATTTATCAATTTAAAACAGAACTATTAGAATTGAAATTGATCAGGATTGTATAGAACAATATAAAATCTCAATCATCATAATAATATTTTATTTATTATCAACAATAGAAAGCCAAATTTGATTTTTAATGTTATTTATAAGTCCTGCGATGGGTGGTCCGGTAGCGCGGGCCGACTCGCTCGATGTCTCCGGCCGCCAGGCGCGCTGCGATGCTCTTCAGCGGGAGCGGGCTGATGGCGGCCAGGTCTGAGGTCTGGTCGGCAAATGCCCAGCGGATGTAGCGCTCCATGCGGATGTGGTCTGTAACACAACGTAGGTAACTACTGGAAGATGATATACACGACCAATGCTATTTTGATAAGAATTCTAAATATTTAATTTGCTTACAAATACAACATTAAAAAAACAAAGTTACATTACAAAGAGAAAAAACGTGTAACACAAAAAGGGAAGTCACTCGGCATTTGACTCACAAGTAGTGGGACCTTTTTTTTTACAAAGGGAAATCCTCATGGATGCCCACCGCCCTTGAGGGAGGGCGGAGGGGTATGTCGGACTTTAACCGACTAAAATCCCATGGCGGCCGACCTCTGCGCATTAGAAGGATCCCGGGATATCCTCAGAACACGTACCGGTGTCCCTCCAAGGCTTGCGCCGACCCCGAACTCCCCGTGCACTGCAGCCGTCCCGGGAACTTGCGTAGGGCTGTCCTGATCCTACTCTCCTCTGTCGCTTGACAGTAGATAACACTCCGCTCCACTGTTTCTTGGTCTAGTAGGCAGCCTCTGCAGATATCAATGTCTGTGGCTCCTATCTTGAAGAGGTCACAGTGGCCTGTGATTACTCCTACCATCAGGCGAAGGTCTTCGCGCTTGAGTTTTAGTAGCGCATTGGTGGGGTTTTCGTCTAACTGGGGAAACACACACACTGGGGAAACAGGTCACAGTCACCTATAGCGGGGTCGACGATGGCGAAGGCTCTCTTCAGGTTGTCCACGGAGGCCGGCTTGCTGAGCTGGTGGCGGGCAGCCAGCTCGGCCACCACCTCGCGGATGTACCTGTCCTGCGCGAGCTGGCGCTGGCGGTACAGCTCGCGGGCCAGATCCACGCGGTCGAAGCCTTCTTCATTCTAGGACAGAAGAAAAAATTGCATTTTTCTTGTCGTGTGTCGTGTCGTGTCATAATACGTGTCTTAGGATGAGTTTCGCAGAGCTGGGTGGAGTGGAGAGGAGCGGATCGTTAATTGGCCGATCACAGTGGAAGTGGAATTTCGGCACTGTGATTGGCTAATTCACGATCCGCTCTTCTCCGAGTCACTGGAAAAGTATCCGAACACCTTTAAGCCTGACGCAAACGAGCCACTGATCACTGTTCGTTACGCCGATTTGACTCGTTTACGCCGGCCCTTATACTTATTAGAAAATCGTTTGAAAATCCAATCCAATAGGACAAGCCTTATCTATGTGAGCATTTGTACTTTGAGCCGGATAATTTGCTAAGACCTTGCTGTCCATCTGCAAATTTCTTGACCACATGAGGATGCGAACACTTGGATATATTTGGTACCTCTTGGAACAGCTTGTCCAGATTGACCTCATTGGTGTTGATCTTCATCTTGAGCTGTTTGCGCACCACGTCCGACAGATTCTTGATGTCCACTTCACTCTTTAACGGGAACAGCGACTTCACTGCCTTCTCAAACTCTTCAATGGTTATTGTCTGAAATCATTTTTGTTGGCTGAGATAACAATGACATCAACAGCTTGACTGTCTCCATCTATTTAATATCAATAGCTTAATTGGTCTTTTCACAACATCTCGACTGACCTCTCTATTTTTAACCAACAGCTTGACTGATCTCTGCATCTTTCCCCAACAGCTCGACTGACCTCTCTATTTTACCCCAATAGCTCGACTGACTTCTCTATCTTTCCCCAACAGCTCGACTGACCTCTTTATCTTACCCAAACAGCTCTACTGACCTCTCTATCTTATCCGAATAACTCAAATAACCTCTCTATCTTCTCCTAACAGTTCGACTGACCTCTCTATCTTAACCCAACAGCTAGACTGACCTCTTTATCTTACCCCAACAGCTCGACTGACCTCTCTATCTTACCACAACAGCTCGACTGACCTCTCTATCTTACCACAACAGCTCGACTGACCTCTCTATCTTACCCTTACAGCTCGACTGACATCTTTATCTTACCACAATAGCTCGACTGACCTCTCTATAATTTCTCAACAGCTCGACTGACCTCTCTATCTTATCCGAACAACTCGACTAACGTCTCTATCTTATCCCAACAACTCGACTGACCTCTCTATTATTTCTCAACAACTCGACTGACCTCTGTATCTTTCCCCAACAGCTCGACTGACTGAACCCTCAAGATACCTCTTTGCCCTTATGCTGGCTGTAGAGCAGATGTTTGAGCTGGTGCCACTGTCGGTGGAGCCCCCAGTAGATGTGTTCGCTGAGGTGGCCGTGGAGCACTCCCCAGAACAGCTTGACTTGCGGCTCGTCCAACATCTGTTCAGCGCCTGCGCACAGGTTGTAAGCCCATTCGGCGCGCATCGACGGCTGCTGGTATCTGGGGATTGCACGGTGCCAGTTAAGGTTCTGCCATACTGCTGTTAAAAATTGTTTACAAACATTTTCTAACATTGTGATCGTATGTTTCTTAACAAATGTTTACTAACATTTGTAAACATTTTTAAACAGCAGTCTGGCAGCACCTTTAAATTTCAATAATTGAAGTAAATATGCTGCCACACTGCTATTCAAAATGTTTACAAATTTTAACAGCAGTGTGGCAGCACCTTTACAGTGGAGAGTTTTGGATATTAGTAGTAGCTTGTAAAGTCGCCCCAGGGTCGTCGGCGTTTTTACAATCTGCTTGTTGACAATCCTTCATAAAGCTAACTCGCTCACACGCTAGCTTTTAAATTGCCAACAAGTAGCGTGTAAGAAAACCCTTGTGTCATCGACGCTTAAAGTAAGGAATACATAATTAATATCATTAGTTATCTGTACCTGAATCTTCCGTGGTCGCTGCCGTGTAAAAAAGCCGTGTGTCATTGACGCTTTATAAAGAATTTAGAAATTATTTATCTACACAAAACATAACATAACAGATGAAATACAAATCGTTACATTTAAAAAAAAAATTAAAGTTACACACAAAAACAATAAACACAATAAACTTTTGTAAAAGAAAATAAAACGGTTAAGCCCGTCTTATCCCTCGATTCCAAAAAAATTGAGTTGGTGTAAGGTCAAATACTTAGGGAGGAAACTTGTGATTCAATATAGTCCCGAGTCCGACCTGTGTTCGAAGTACTCGGTGACGTAGTCCTGCATGGCGAGGTGGGGGCGCGCGGCCTTGCCCGCCCAGATGTCGTGCACCAGCACGCACACCTCGCGCCGCGACAGGCGCAGGTTGCGCACGGCACCCGCGTGCCGCAGGTACGGCGGCACCGCCGGGTCCACGCCCAGCACGGAGAAAAAAAAATGGGATAGCGAGACAAAACCTAGACCTAGGCCTCGTGGTTACCTAGAGTCTAGGTAACCACTTGTGGGACGCAGTAATCAAATCAAATCAAATCAAATCAAAATATTTATTTCGGACAACTTTAAATGTAGATCCATATAAAAACATTAATTAATTACTTGAAAACATTTTTAAAACATAACAAAAATAAATTTAAACCTATCATCATCAGCACCTCCAATCGAGCTTTAATCCAATAGTGGAGCAGCCTATTGGATCAAAACTCGATTGAAAGTCTGCATGATGGGCGAGTCATATCGGCGCCCAATGACTTGTAGGATGCTGTTGGTACTGTTCCACGTTCTGCAGAGCAGTGAGGCGGTTTTTTTGCGTATGATGGCATGAAAGCCGTCGACCCGCGCCTCTGCAAACATGGTAGATGCACTGCAGAAGCGAGGCAGCCCCATCAGCATCCTAAAGCCATTATTGTATTGGACACGTAGAACGCTAAGCGATTTTTTGGTATAGTTGACCCACAGGTTGCTCGTGTAAAATGATTGGCAGTAAGCTTTGAAGAGAGTGATTTTCACTTGACTGCTGCAACGAGAAAACCTGCGCGCCAACATATTACTTCGAACCGCCAGCGCTCTACGTTCCCTTTCGATGTCAACCTGGTCATCAAGGTCATCGGTGAGGTAGTGTCCCAGGTATTTAAATTTAAAGACTCGGTATTTTTAATTTAATTTAAAGTAATGTACGACACGATAATGCCCGACACGAGAATGTAAAGCAGGGGAATCCAAGACATAGGTTTTCTATCACTGTGTTGTACATGAGAATTGGAAGCATGCAAATCGATACTTTGTGCAGAGCTGCTAGCTTGCCAGCATACTATCACTATCTTGCTATCCTGGCTTGAAAAACTAGCCTCGTGAATCTCGGGCATCAGGTAACATAGCGGTCAAAAGCAATTTCAACTTCTATAAAATTGATTAATCAATCAATCTTTATTTGCGTCAAAGAAGGGTACATAATTATGTATGTAAATTACGCCTGTACCTCACCAGAACAGTGCTACTGTTCGATACATCGATCAATTAGATTAGGATAGCAGCATCAGCAGGTTTATCTAGGTCACGCGTGTAACGTGTTACCTACGTAAACCAGTGCATTACCAGCAGCCTTACAAGCCGCACTCATTTCCATCATTGGTCTTAGTTTTATGTATAAGTTTAATATAGCTTTTTTACATACAAACTCGACTTTTATATCTTATCAGCAGCAGCAATAGGGTTAACTAGCCGTTAATTCCTACAGCTACATACTATGTTCTGTTGTCGTACAGCTGGTAAATTTCTAGCTATATTATATATATTTCTATTAAACTAATTATAATTACCTTTCGCAAATAATAATCGTTCGTTATTAAGTTGGTCCTTCGAGCCGGATACACAATAATTGTGGTAAATATGTATAATACATGAAATTTCATCTGTGTAGATATATTTAAAGGCATTTGTTTTAACTTTAACCTAACGAACGCTCCATGAAAATATCTAGATACTACATAAGTACAATTAATTTCCATTTTGCGCTTCTACATACATAAATGTACTAAACACTTACAAGTCCTTCAAAATGCTCCAAGTTCTCATTCTCGGCCGCAGGACCCAGTTCCTTCAGCAAAACTCGCAGGATCTCTCGAGATGACAAGCCGCTGGCAAGTTGCCACCATCTGGCAAAGATTTTATTGAAACTGCATTGTTTGGCCACGTAAATGTTAGTTGCAAAGTCAGTTGACAGAATTATAAATTGCGGTGTGGCTCTACCGAAGCGCCCTGTGGAAGCGCCTCATTTATTCTGACACCTCTCATACGAGCGTTGAAAGATGACCATTGTATACACTACATTTTTTTATTACCAAAAAAACTTAAATGGACAATGCAGAAGGGGTACTACCTTGTATCTGTGCAGTCCGAATTTTGGATTTCTACAAAATGGGCTAGTGACAGCGACGCGAGTGCGGCGCCCGAGCCGAGCTGCAGCGAGCTGGCTCGAGCAAGGTAGGAGCAAACAATTAATAAAACTTAAATTATTATCAATAATGGGTACCGCCTCACGCAAATCCATAGGAAACAACTAACGGTAGGTAACAGTTATCCAATTTGTATCAAACACTAATGACACGAATGGTCGAATGGCAAGTATATTGGACTGCCACGCCCGGTGTCGCGGGTTCGATACCCGCTTCAGGGCAAACATTTGTGTGATGAACATTGATGTTTGTCCTGAGTCTGGGTGTATTCTATGTATATATGTTTACAAAAAAAAATATTTAAGTATTCTACCAGCCATCTGGTTCTCATAGTACAAGCTCTGATTAGTTTGGGGCTAGAATCAGATGGCGTTGTGTGAAATGTCCAAAATATTTATTTTATTATTTATTTAACAAAAATATGTTAACTTATTTTTTTCAAGTTTTTTTGCCATATCCAGTTCAGTAACGACCACTGATTATGCGTATTTTTTATCTATTTTTAAGAGGGACCCCGAGGAATACCCCTCCCCACCTGTCCCGCCCGCCCCCGATGAAGTCAGCGCAGATGTCCCACTGCGGGCGCGGCGTGCCAGCTCTCTCCAGTTCGCGACATCGCTCCTTGCACTCAAACAGCTCCTCATCGAGACTTTTCTTTTGAGCTGAAATAAAATCATCTTAGTAAAAATCTCATCATCACTCAGGTAGTACAGGTCTGTTACCGAAACCTGGCATGTACCCTTTATGAACCTACAGGTCGGTCAACGAAAGCTGGCGCTGTCAAAGTACTCATAATAATGCAATTTTACTATTACTATTACACAATTTATGAACAGTATCAAAACAATAACTATCTCCTTCATACTCATAAGCTTTAAGCGAGAGAAACAGAGGCGTCACGCCGCGCTCTTATTCACAGACATTACACAAGCGCACGTGTGAATGTGTTGTTCATGCCAGCTTTTGTAAATATACCTGTCCGTGAAATATACAGGGTGTCCCTAAATTCGACGATAAGCGGGTAGTGGATGGTGGGTCTGGTCGAGACCACTCCAGAAAAAAAAGTTTTAATTATGTAAAAAAGAGAAAACTTTTTTTTTACATAATTAAAAACCTCTGGTATTCTGGTATTTTTAAGGTTTGTGGTGAATAACAGTACTATTTAGGTGCCGATACAAAAAACAATTCAGTATTATTAGAATAGCAGTTAAAATTATCATAAGGGCTGTAAATTTTCGAAGGATTTCGAATGATTATAAATAGTACTGTAATAAAAAACTTTTTTTTCTTATTTTTTTCTCGAGTAGTCACGAACAGGTCCACCATCCGGTACCCGCTTATCGTTGAATTTAGAGACACACTGTAGTTTAAAAAAAATTACATTAAACAAGTATTTTACTCACCCATCAACCGTTTATGTCCCTCCTGCATAGCCTGTACCTCCACCCGCAATGCCTCCAAACTCTTGGCCACCTCGCGATGCTTGGCCTCCAGTACATCGTGCTCCCTCCGAGGCACGGTTTCCGCGTATTCTTCTGTCTTCTTCTTCAGCTCCGTTTGCGTTGTGGATAGTTGCTCACTGGATTGAGATAAAGGCTAAATACAACTTTATCATCCCTTCGGATAGCTTGATAACACTAGAACTAGCCACTGGCTTACAACAGAAGAAAATCATCAAGTTTCACCTCTCGCTGTATGCTGTATCACTCTCAATAGTGCGAATCATCATCTCCCTGCCCTTATCCCACACTCAGGTGGGGTCGACACAACATGTCTTCTTCTTCCATTCGTCTCTATCAGCCGTCATCTCTGTACTCACACCTGCTTTGTTCATATCCTCTTTCACACAGTCCATCCATCTTTTCCTTGGTCTTCCTCTTCTCGTAAATCCATCCACTTTCATAATCTAACACTCTTCTGGTGACATGGCATTCATCCCTCCCTCCTTATTTTAAAACATGACAGTTACTCAAAGCGGTGTTGGCCGAGTGGAAGGTGCCTCGACTTTCGATCCGAAGGTCGTGGGTTCAACTGTTTTGCGGCAGAATATGGTTAACTGATATTAGTTGGATATCTAGATGGAATCCTGCAAGAGAACGCCTCTCCAGTACCTAATAATATACTAATTCCGGCTCGTTGTAAGACACCAGTCGACACACCCATACACATTAGATGGAATTCTGCAAGAGGATGCCTCTCCAGTACCTAATAATATACTAATACCAGCTTGTTGTAAGACACCAGTCGACACACCCATACAAATTAGACGGAATCCTGCAAGAGGACGCCTCTCCAGTACTTAATAATATACTAATACCAGCTTGTTGTAAGACACCAGTCGACACACCCATACACATTATGTTGTTTGTTAACCGGCATCTATCCAGCGCGATCCTCAGCACCACCGGGTCGCCGTAGGCGTCGTCCACGGGGTAGCAGCTTCCGTCCAGTTGCTTCAGCTTCAACTGCAGACCGAGGTTCTCGAAGTACAGCGTGTATCGTGCGTCTCGCTCCCGCATCAGGGTGAGGTACTCCGAGAATTGGTCGTCTTTTAGCTGAAATCAGAATAAATCGTTATAATGGTTACTTTACTTACTTTCAAATTGTCAGTGATTCATATTGTAATATTATCTTACCTGAAATCCATATTTTGTATGTATTAAGATTAAAATACTTTAGGTGCTGCTGACACAATACTTATGTAAGACAAATAGTAAATAATGATATTTTATTAATAACTTACACATCTTAGGTACACAATAAATGTGAGGTTTCACTGCTTCATAAATGAATGATTTTATAATAGCACAGAGATGAGTCACAATAAATAACAGACAAATAATGGTCATAGATTAGCACAATGACACCATATTTATAAAGCAAGAATGATTTGTTGGACCTACAATTATATAGTAGGTACAAACACATAAGGCACTGTAGACATAATATCACAGACAAACTAGCACCAATACTCCCAATCACACCTTGCCCATGTCTTTCTTTAGTTTAGATATTTCGAAAGTCAATTTTAGATTCAACTCCTTCAGATCTTCAATTTCTTTCAGGAGATTTTTAATTTTATGGTCTCTCTGAATCTTTCGGGCAGAAATGCCAAAAACTTTCTGAAATAATTAGGAAACATAATTATATTTAATATAATTCAATATATTATCTATAGTTATCTATAGTGTACCTATACTCACATATAACTAGAATATATATATACTATACATACAATGTGTCACAAAATGTTAATTTTTAAGTAAGGTGTAGGTATAAATACACTGATAAGGAGTTAATAAGTTCAAATAGTAAAATTATGAGAAGGACAGCAAAACCAACATTCTCACATCATAGCAATTTTCTTATCCTCCAACCATTTGTGAACTTTACTCCTGATCTTGGCAATATCCTCAGCACCGGTTCTGCAGCAGCCACCAACATACCTCACCCCGAGATCAAGCCAATCAAACACAAAACTGTCCAGCTCCATGCACTTATCTTTATCCACCCAACCAAGGTCTGGCCTATACTTTTCTCCAGAATTGGGATATGTCAGTAATGGTATGGGATGAGGCCTGCCATCATTGATACTTTTGAACAGCTTGGCTATGATTTGAGGGTCACAGCAGTTGGTACCTATAGCCACTAATTGCTCAGGGTTTAAATCATAGCACTTTCTAGCTACAGCCTGAAAATTCTCCCCATGTGCCAGTGAAGACTCATCCCTGCAGCTGAATGATAGCCAAGCTTTCATAGTGGGGTATTCTTTCAACATCTGTAAGAGGAGTTCAGCTTCATTCTGGCAAGGGACTGTTTCAAAAGCCAGAAGGTCTACTCCTGCTTGGATCAAGGCTCTGATTCGGGGCTCGTGCCACTCTCGCATGGTTTCCTCGGGGGTTTTGTCAGCATAGTCTCCGCTGTACTCCGAGCCGTCGTTCAGATACGCACCGTAAGGACCGATGGAGCCGACCACGAGTGGTTTGCTATTCGGCGCGTTGCCGCCAGTTTCTACGAGGAATAAGTCCCTCGCGCGCTTAGCGAGTGTCACAGCTCGCAGTATCAGATCATATCCTTGTTCAGCAGTGACGCCGAGGTGTCTTACGAAGCCGGTCACCGATGCCTGGTAGGTGCATGTCATGATAATATCGGAACCCGCGCGCAGGAAGTCTAGGTGCGTTTTAACGATGTCTTCCGGATGTGTCTGCAGGAAACGGGCGCTCCACAAAGGGTCTCCATCAGCCGTGGTTCCGACGTGGCGTGCGAGCTGGGTCGATAACCCACCGTCCAAGACGAAAACATTCAATTCGTTATTTGCTGTTGTCGCCATTGATAGATTGATACCACTTAACTCTTATAAAGTAGGATGCTCTAATAGATAATTGATTTGTTATCGCGTGTTTTGGTTTGAAATTTTCCTACACATATTAATTATTTATTTTTACTGCTAGAATGTAAACAAAATAACGAAAAACAGCTGATTGAATTGACACTGACAATGACATTGTAGTAGCGAAAAACTAAATGTTGAAAAAGCAAACCGGAAGTACTTTGTAAGCCTTGTAGGTACAGCCACAGGTACAGCATAGATACAGGCTTGGCGTTCACGAAAAAAAAAAACGCGGGAATCGATGAACGATAGGTTCGGTCATTGGATTTCAAATATTCTTCGATTTAGCTCGTCAACAAGCAATAATAAGTGTTATGAGTACTTACATCTTGTGTAATATATTGTGTTATACGTTTATCCCGGATTCGCAAAGAATTATCATAAGCATTTTTCACTTCATTTAAAAATTTGGAATAGGTAGTTTTTTCAATAAAGTCCAGTAATGCTTCTTGATAAATCTGCAAGTCATTAAAATATAGGTATAATTCTAGACTAGACGAGACTAAGAGACAAAATATACAAGCTAGTCGAAGATCATTATATATTAGAATATGGAAGTTTGTAACTTAGTAGCTAAAATAAACCATCAGACAGCGAAGACTTATCATTGTAGAATGTCACCCACTAAACTGACCTCAAGAATTTCGTCATGATAGAGCTGTTGGGTATCAAATAGTTCACAGCTTGGCTGTATTACCACTTTTGATAATTTAACATTTAGTTTACGTTCTATGTCTTTTATGTATTTCGGTGAATTAGAAGCAGCCATGGTGGTAGTGGAATTAACTTTGATAATAATACACTTTTTCGTGAGGGGTATAGATTTAACAGAGTATGAGGGTTTAGGAGTCGTTGCCGTAGAGATCACAGATTAGTCAGAGTACGTAGAGATTATCATCCTATTTCAAACCACTGCGCTTATCCTATCAGCCTATCACACAGTCAGTACCTAAGTACCTAATAGAGCCATGATTCGAGCTATAGAGGAACGTTAAGGTCTGCATAGATAGCCCCGATTCCATGGTCCTTCATCATTTTAAATCATGTTTACATAAATATTTTGTTTACTGTATAAATATATATGTATCGGTCTCCAGAATACTTTGTAGGTACATCATTGTTAGTTCAAACATGGAATAGTGCTTGATGATCATGATGATGATGCTTCAACACGAGCGTGCGATAAGCTCCGTGACGTCATACTGCACAGCTTTTTTCGGAAATTACCGGTTTCTCTATGGTTATTAAACGCGATAGTAGCGCTATCTCCATTCAAACAGTGGTACTATTGTGTGACGTCACTGAATTGACGTTCCATGACAAGAAATTACGGGAATTTAGAAATGGCTGCGATAGGTAGTGGACGGGGAGCGATGGATTCCCAAAATCTAGTGGAAAGTGATACCGTAGACCGTTTAAAATCGCTTTATCCAAATGTGAACGAAGATGAGACTCCGTTGCCGAGAGCCTGGAGCACCAAGGACAAGTTCAGCTACATCGGGCTGTCTCAAAATAATCTTCGAGTCCATTACAAAGGTAAGAAATTCGAGGTTTGTTTATGGATTAGTTTCCTTGCGAAACACTCCGACGAAGCTCTTCAGAGCGTTTTAGGTGTAATCGGTGATGACAGAAGAAATATATGCAATTAGTCGGGCTTCGGACGTGTCGTAATCCCACGTCGCACGGCCTGGCGTTCGTCTCGCAACAAACAAAGAAATCAGCTGATCGCGTGGATATTTTGTATTTACCAAAATTGCATGATTTTGTCTTTGTGTGTTGTCTCATGAGTAAGATCTACTTAGCAGCTTCATGTGATTTAATTTATTTTTTGAAATCTCTTTTATCTTTTGATGATCAAGGTCTCCTTCAATAATATTGATAAGATGGTAGACTACTGGGAGTTATTCTTACACACATTATGTGTTCTTTTATGAGTGTATGATGTGATAGTATACGATAATACATTAAAATAGTTAACATTACAAACACATTGCAAACATAAAAACTTTATCTACAAAAAAACATGTACCCTAAGTCAGTACATAATACCTACTTGTAGCAAACAATAGTTGGAAAAGATTATTGTTAGAATAACTTAGCATTAACTATTGTTTGTTAGACATGACATGTTACTTATACTTTAACACAACATACTGATGTCTTCTTAGCATATCATAAAGCCTTTTTTATTTATTTTTATGTTATTTATTTATTTGCTGAGAGACGAGCAGCTTTCGCTGATGTGTCTTATGTCACAGTGTTAGCATGAGCAGCCTCTTGAATCTAAAGAGGTTTCCACACACACACACACAGATTGCCACTGTGTTCATTTCTGTTGATTCCAATTATAAAAGGGGGTACATTGGTCTGCACTGTCTTCTTGTGAAGGGTGCATTGTACATTGCCCCCCAATATTTAACCCTGACCCAGCAATCCTAGCTCCTTGAAATAGCAGAGTAGGAATCTGGGTTGATGATAGCACTGTTACAATAGTGTGTTTGTTGTTCAGGATAGGCCTGCACAAATTATTGGACTCCTCTCCACCAAATGTGTTAACAAACAAACATTCAAACATTACATGTTACGTTACGCCATGTGCTAAAATCTGTGTAACAGGCTCGTTTTGAAGTCAGCTTGCCGTTGCTCAAGATTCGCATCCCACTCTCAGACACAATGTTTGACTTGTCGCAGCATACTGACTGAACCATGTAATGCTTAAAAGGAATTACCAAAAAATCCACTGTGGGCGGAACACTCGAAATGAGCATCTAGCTCTTGCTTATTTCCAAGTGCTGACTGCACCAATGCTCGATTTGAAACATTTCACATTGCGCCCCGTAACACCAGTCAGTAGTCAGTCAGTACCCTCCAGACAACAATAACTGCCCATAGACATTGGATGTCAAGAAATACTATTTACTCTAAACAACTGACTGATTGGTAAATTGCACAATATCTCATGTTACCTGAAGCCCGATCGCGAACTTTCGCGTCAACGTTATCGTAGCGTTTCCGTCAACGAGAAGACAACAGTTTGTGAATGAACATGATTATTTTTTTTCAAAACGTCATGTTTTGAAAAATAATCAAGCAAACTGTTAACTTCTCGGTGACGGATACGATACGATAACGTTAACGCGAAAGTTTGTGATCGGGCCTCTGTACACTTTCCTTCCTCACATCCATCCATCAGCAAACGATACAAAAACAAACAAATTCGCATTCGCATTGTAACAATTCTCAAGTTATACTAATATACTTTCTATTAAATTTACATTATTACCAAATTTTTTACTTTTTACTCCACGCCTGTCGATTGATCACCCTGTGAACATGCCAGACTCCTGTGAACTTGCCAGAGTCATCCAAAATCTGAACTCATCCGAGCTCGCGGGCTCGGATGAGTTCAGATTTTGTGTGGTGTAGCAATGACAACTATCTTCGCGATAGTTGTTATTGCTACGCCCAAGTTTGATAAACCTGCCCTGAGATTCACTGAATTAACTACAATAAATATTGTTAAACTTTACTCTCTATTTTTATTATTTTGTAGCTAAAAGTGCTTCAGCATTTCATGGAGCAAACATCCATCTATCTTACCGTACAAACTTTTGCCTTATAGTGCTATATATAGTGCTATGGAAAAGCAGTCAGTCAGCAGTGTAGTACTCTCGATTCCTGCCAACTATCAGTACGCGGATCTCGCTTTTCACTTGCAAATAGCATCGCCTTGTTAGTCCGCCTCATGCTTCCGAGTCATCGAAGTGTACTGCGGGATCGATCAGGCCCGACTCTCGACGGTAGTCGACCTGAGCCCTCAAGATTCTAATTCCGCGTCTAGCCGGGTGAAGGACCGGGGTTGGTCCCTTTGTAGTCTGCTTCAATGAAACACCGACACCCAAATTAGTGAATCGTCTGGTTTTTACGATCGATCTATGGGTGCACTTTATCTTGCTACGAGACAAAGCAACTGTTCGATGTTCGGGGATATAAAGTCTAACGTTAGCACAAGAAGCACTATTTAGAATAAGTGTTCCGATTTTCCTAAATCGAAACTTGGAACTAAAAATGATACTTGCTATTTAGATTGGACATTCAAATCATTCTACTATTGCAGTAAATTTAAAATCTGCAACTTGCTTACATTAACAATAAGAATCGAGGTTGAATCGCTGGAAGTCGTTACTATTGATCATTAATATTAATTTCAGCCATACATATATTATGCTGTTTACCATAATTTAAGTAATTTTATTTACTCAAACCTTCGCTCAGCCCGAAACATTTGGAGGGTACTTGAAGGTGTCGGGGTACTGAACCGACCAATTTGTTATTCACGAAATTCGGGTCTTCTTATTCTGATAAACTGGGCTTTCATTCTCAAAGGTCAATAGGCTGCGGACTTTCGGAGTCTGTCTATAAGCTCTGCGTCTGTATAGATCTATAAATGTAATGCGACGAATACTCTAGCTAGATAAAGTTTTCAGTTTTTATTAGCAAATTATGCTTTTTATATTGCATTTACATTTATTAGGAAAACACTGGAAGGGCTGACAGTCATAACAGTCATAATTGTAGGTACTTAAACTTAATACTACACTACATTTACGTCAATACATTTGTGATATATCAATAATTTTCAGAGATCAATAGTAACTCTGTTTCTACATTTAACTCCGTCTGCATTTGTAGGTAAACAGTTAATTATAGGTTCCTTCGCTGAAGCCCTTCACTCCAACCCTTTTAGCTTTGCGCGCGGAAAAACGTGACCTGGAAATAAATTTACATCGTGAAGTGGCTTTGGCACGGGCAGACCAATATCATTTCCAACGATAGCTAAAACTATATCTTAAACTTCAGCATTGAAAGAATGAATAGAAAGGTAATCTGTAAGTGCAATCTAGCAGATTCAGAGCAGAAAAATCATAAGTTACAAACCCTGAAATTCAAATTCAGAACTTACCCTTACATTTTTTGTGAAATTCTGAAAGTAATTGAGGAAATCTATAAGTTATTGTGGAAAAGAGACGTTAGATGTTCGTTGGTTCGTATGCTCATTGCATGGGGCGAACGACCTGTGAAACCTGTTGACTGCGCTTGCTTCTCCGGTGATGCATCGAATGCCATGATTCAATATCTCTCAAAAAGAGAGTATAACAATGGGATTTATCTTATCTTCTGTGTATCATGTAGATATCTTTCCATTTTTCGTTCCCAAACTTAGTTAACTCATGGTGTTTGTTTAGCGTTTAACTTTTTGTTCGACGGTTTGTCCCGAATGAGAGAGTACTGAAGGATTATTGTGTTTAACTTTGTTGGTTTTATATTGTAGAATATTCTATATTTGATTGCTTTTATTCTTTTTCAAAAAGCTTTTTGTAGTGCAGCAAGTTTTGAATTAATCTTCTTTCATGTCTCAATGTTAGTATGCATTACACAGCATCGTTGTGGTCGCGTCTAATCTGATTGTTTCAAGACGGGCGTCCGCTTTGCTGATAAATGCAAGGACGTAATCTAAATGGTTTAATTGTCGTAGTCTTTTTTGTATTTTAAACTGTTGTTCACAATGGTTGTTTGTTTTTACAGTACTCATGGATGAAAAAGGTATTTAAACTTTTTATAACCTACACTACTTCACGTTTGAGTATGATTAAGTAAGATGCAATCCTTGCAAGCTTCTGTGTTGTCGTGACGTCACCGAACTGCCGGAAACCTTCCTTTTCATTTTTGATGAGCTAGGTGTTGGTCTCAAAACTATTTATCATTCTACCCTTAAGGGCAATCCCCAAGGCAAATTTCCATACAAAGTGTTTCGAACAAATACTCAAAAAGTACGCCGTATTATAGTAATTTCTTCACACTATTCGTTTCGTCTATGTTTTCCGATTGTGTGAACAAAAATTAGTAAGGTTTCATAGTTTAATTTAGATTTTATACGTGTTTTAAAATTAGTCGAAATTCATGAAAACCATCAGTAAGCGGTCTTGCTTGTATCGCCAATTAGAATTAAACGAAACTATGATCGATTGGATAACATGATTATGAACATGTGTATGTTTGACTTGTGTTGTGATTGCGCACGAAAAGTTCCTAAGTTTACTTCTATGCACTGTTACAACACCGTTTTTGTGGCTTCTGGTCTCAACCAATACACCAAAGACCTCACATTGAACCCTACAATCTACGACTAATAGGTTATCCAAGTTAATAAAATCATTTCAGCAAAAGGATAATTGTAGAAATCGATAACTGTTGGCAGGTTTCATACGTAAACAGTACGTGAGCGGAAACCAAATTACAGGCCTCCAACCTATTCTTAGGATTAGAAGGACCAACTCTAAAAGTAGTCACTCAAATTGAAATGAATGAAAAAATCACGTTCCCAACACTTATCGAATTCATTTGTTGTAGAGCTGGCGAACGCTCATCAAGATGATTGAGATCTGACTTAGCGTATTGTTGATTGCTTCAATATTATCGCATGATTCGGCGTTTAGGCTCTGGAGTTTCTATAAAATAAAACAATGTATATGATGTGCATACATCATCAGTATGAAAACTTCTAAAATGTAGAACAGCAAATAAGGAAAATAAAGTGCTTTGTAAATGTACTTGTAAATGCCGATGCATGAAATTTGATCGTTATTTTGGCTCACGTTTACTACCGAGCATAAACAACACTGAAGAAGCACTCAATGAATCGTGTTTTATTTATTACGTAAACTAACATCAATATTATCCACGAGAAAAATATTCGGAAAATAACCTGAATCTTCTGTATACTTGTAAGTAATATCTTCCCAAAGGCTTAAATTTATTAATATTTGATTTCTCAGCTCTTGATATCATCAGCTCGGTAAAGCGATTCGGAAATGCGAGAGTGTTTCGTACAGCATCGACTATATCGTATGGCTTTGTGCCCATTTCCTTGTAGACTTGCCTTATCGCCGAGAGCGCCTCTCACTGTTCGGGGCGGATTGAAAATATGAAAATAAAGTATCTGATGCGCACGTTGGAGAACATTTGAATATATAAGTTCATATAATGTACTTATATCTTTGATTTCTTTAACAATCTTTAGCTCTTTATTATAATTTAGAACTAAATAGTACACAATACTTCATGCAATAAACCATTTCATATAATTTCTCCACTCCATCCAAAGTATGCTATTTTGTTTATGTTTTTGTTTGAAAAACAGTTTTCTCATTAACAATCATAGTGAGATTGCTATACGTTGCTATTATACGTTGTAATTTCTAATTTTACAGTGGCCTTATTATTTCTCTAATACTTTCTCTGTGAAATGTGTAGAGAATATAAGTTGTTTGTCCAAGTAAAATGACAATGTTTGCTGGGTTCTCTCGGGTAAGCTTCAACTTGCAGTGCTCTTGAACCGCGCTACTAGTTATGCTTACAGAGCTGAATGCACCGTAACTTGCTTTGATACTTTGCATATTCAATATCTAGATAGTATTTAATAGTGATTATAGTTTTACTTTCAGAGTTTTTTTTTTATATAATAACCATTAGCTTGTTTTGATTTAAGTTTAGTAATTTTTTTAACAAGATTCAGATTATTTTCTATTGTGCTTAAAATTGTTGCGTCGCGTAATCGCATCACCCCGTTAATTTAACTTAGGTACAGACATTACGACTGAAGATCTACGTGCAAATCGTCTAGCTAGTTCTATAAGTCAGTTCCACACTCACGTCTGAAGCCTCTGTGGCTTCGCGGCTTATTTGGTTTCTTTCTCTTTGTTGCAAATGCAATTCATTCTGTTCTGTCGGTAACGGTTAACTTTAGACTACTTTTACTTGAACTTCATTATAGATCGTTTTTTGAATAGATAACCTTGGTAACAAGCAAGCAAAGTCCAAAGATCTGACCTTATTGAGACCTCAAAGTACGACTACATTGTGCATCATCATCATCATTGTTGGTAAATGTCTGGTGGTCACAATGAAGTAGGTACTCATTGTCACGTTTAGGTTAGTACTTCATTACATACATAGATACTTACTGTATTAGTTTCTATACAGTGAGTCATTGTTAGTAAGCTATTGTGTCGTCATAATCCTCGGAATAAAGGTGGAGTGGAGAGCACGTTGCTATGGGATGCCCTGTTTGTGTCCAGGGCAACGACTGATGGCACGAGGGCATTATAAGAGGGTCCCTGTTATTAGCTGCTATATTGTCACATTCACAATGTGCGTGTAATTATCATGATAGTCTTCTACGAATGAAATATGCTGGCTCCGACTGTCTTTGTTGTCCAGTATCTGTAAATTAGCCCTTACAACTCATCAATGTATCGATGCCTTAATATTTTTAACCATTATATAGTCTTTAGAATAACTTTCTGTTGATGATAATCGCTCACCCTTGGGAGTGAGGCAGGCATGCATGCATGCATATAGCTAATGAGGTCACGAACAAAAGGGAAGCCTCCCCTGGGATAATGTTGTAAAATATCGCTTTGGAAATTCTGAAATGTTTCCATATCCTTTCTATACAGCTTATAAATTTCAAAATGAATATTTAGTTGGTTTCTGTATTGTGGTTACTAGAGGGCTACTTACTCTCTTTTTATGTAAGTAAGTGAGGAGGCAAACTAGACGCTATCCTGATGGTGAGCAACTCAACGTTATGTTTTTTATGAATGATCTATCGACTGGGCAGAAAATTTGCACTTCCCAAGGCCTATTAATCTGTATATTTTTATTACTCATGATGTGGACAGTTCTTTGTGATAATGCTATAAAATAGTTCACGTCGGTTTCTGTTTCCTTCTGTATATTTTCTATTTCAAAGAGAATATTGATTTGAACGCACTTCTTCTAACTAGTTTATAACGCATCATGTCGCTATTGTTGTCGAGTACCCATGGTGGTTTAGATAAGCGATATGCCACTTCGCTCTCGGAGCTATAAGCAAATGAAGGATAGCCTAGCCTTCCAATGCCCATTGTTCTCTGCCCTTTGTTTAGCTCACCTATTTTAAGCGGCTCATAAGAAGCATATAGGTTAGGTTTAGGTGGCAACTCACAGTCGTATCAAATATTTAGTTGAGGGAGACATCGAAATTATCAAAGTTTTGCTTAAAATCACGTAAAAAATTAATTTCTATATTTTTTTTTAAAGTTTTTAGTTTTGGATTGGAACAGCTAATCTACTACATTAATTAGCTGTTCCAATCCAAAAAACTTTAGGTAAATCAGTGCTGAACATGATAGCGACTATTTTCATGACATCTTATTCAGGGAGGGAACAAAGAAATAAAGCACAAGGTTCCAAACAGTCGACGGTAAAGGGCCGCCCTTGCTTTCAAACGGGACCGAAATGGTGCATCTACTAACTGGGTCAAGCTCGCTTGCGTCGGGTCGCCTGCCACGTGCTCCTCCCTCCCAACCCTCCCACTTCTAATCTCCTACAAACTCAAACAAACCCAGCTGCTCACAGTTAGAGTCTACTTTTCTATTCCACAACAGTTCTATCGGCCTTGTCCATAGCTGGTACATAATATGTCGTCGATATGCAGTTGTCAACCTTGTCGCCAGCCGCTACAGTCTCTATTTCCTCACCTTCTGTAATTATGACAATGGTTTCTACATTATGAGACTTGAGCTGTCTTGCTTCTGAGAGATTGTAAGAATTTGTATTTAAAAGTAAATTGCTAGGAAGTTGATCTTTGTCTCATCTATCGGTGTATAAACATTAGCAACGCATTAAAGTAAAGTAATGCGTAGGTTTTCAATATTTTATTATTCATGAGCGGAGCGAGCCATCTAACAAGGCGTGGATGAATGATGTACAATACCTATGCTTTTCTTCATCAAATGTTATGAAGTATACTGAGTAAAGCTCTAGCCAGAAAAGACCCACTCAGCTTACCATCTGAAATCCTCATTCTCAGCTACGATAGTGCGGGGTGTGTGTGCAATATCCAGTTCCTCGATATCTTGCGTGTGCCTGGCAACAAAACTCCGCTGGTACAAATGAAAACGGCAGTGTGCCGTGTTCAATTATGCAACACAAGCGATGTGATAGTGAAAGTGAGACCCCATTCGTGACCGACTTGTGATTTAGTGTCGCCCCTGGACTCTGTTTCCACGTAAATGGCAAACTTAATGGCCCAAAAATACTGTAGAGACTATTGAATGCCAACCTAGCGTCGCTATAAATATGGGGGAGCTTGGAGAACCGTTCGTTCGTGGCCTACTTACAAATAAGTTATCGCTTCCCTATTTTGGATTCAGATGTTCTTTGTCTAAATTGGTCATAATTATATTAGTAATGCGCAAAATCATTTGTGTTATCAGATTTGTTTTTAAAAGGAGGTCAGCTGGAAAGACTTATCGCTTTACTTTGTGGTTGCCAAATAAGCGTCTGTAAGATATTACTGAGTCAATGGCAGGTCAAGTTCGACTCGTTGATGTCTCTGTCAGCTTTCTCGCTGATCTGACTTGTATTCGCGTTGGTTGTTTTAAAAAACGGATTGATGATGCAGTTACTCTTCAGTATGATATATTTGAGAACTTCATGGCACTCACAGTTGTGTTTTAGGTGTGAATTAACAATATTACTTTCTTAGAACGCACTTTCACCCCTTGACGAACACGTCATGTTACTATGTAGTTTATTTTTTGAGTCCACTGGTTTAGTCCTGTGAGCTGTCTGTCAGTCAGTCAGTTAGGAGTTAGCCTTGTATGCATTAATAATAATGTATGAATTGATTAATAATGATATATTTTTGCTTTATGACTGTATATCCGTTTCTATTTGTGTTGAAAGTGTTGAAACTCAATATTCTTCCCTCCTTGAGATTACCATTGGTTGTGCAGACCAGATTGTGTATCGATTCCTTTTTTTTCACTTGTTAAATAAGCTTTCAATTTATTCGTCCTTGCACTTCAGTACAAAGGCTGACTCATTATTTTAAAGCGATAAATGTGATGCAAGACTCTGAATTACATAATTTGAATCAGGTTTCAATGGAATACTACAATTCTGAGCCCTTAAATATGCATTGCGTAGCACCGTTTTGGTCATGGGCAGGTTTATCTCTTACCATTAGGAGTGCGCCTAGCTCGTCTCGTCACTTGTTATTCATCTTCATCTTCCTGCCGTTATCCCAATTTACGTCGGTCGGCCGGCACAACCTGTTTCTTCCTCCGCTCGTCTCTATCAGCCGTCATCTCGGTACTTACACTTGTTTTATTCAAATCACCACTCACACAGTCCATCCATCTCTTTCTTGGCCTCTCTCTCTCTCTCTCTCTCTCTACCCATATCTCTTAGCATGACATTCGTCACTTGTTAATTGTTATAAAAAACGCAGAGCGTTATTATTATCTCATTATCAAGTACAACTATGATATTATTTTCTAGCGTTTAGTTGTCGTAATAGCCAATGTAAGCCATATGAATTGCATAAACATGCATCGAGTCATCTGCAGCTAGCTGCCTACTGCCAGCTGCACACTGCACAGTTTAACTTCCCGTTGGCAACGCGCATAATCTACTAATAGAAATTAAATTCAATATATGTATGACGCTCTAAAACCTGCTCATTCGTTTAAGTAGAGCCGATTCTGCTTTACTGATGGAATGGGGAGGACCCACGTTAGTCAATAAGTTTTATTACCATAAATAAATGTTCTGAGCTTGACTGATGGTAGCTGACAAAACCGTTAATGCCAGTCGCATAATGAAAATTTTACTGTGAATCAGACTTTAGACAAAAGCGTGATACAGCTATAAATCACATGCAGTCTGAATGTGCAGTCGCATGGAGGCTTTCAACGCTTCGCAGCTGCACAGTGCACACCTTTCTACTCGTATCAGCATATCCAGTCCACTCATGCGAAATGTAATCTAGTTCGGAAATCAGAATCAATGATTTGCGCCGAACACTTGGACGCGGGTATAAATCGATACACTTGCACGCGATACGCGTCCGGATCCTACGATTTATTGCTGCTGTTGTAAGGCCTTCCAGAATTCTTGGGTTTCATTATATAAATACGACTTCTATTTTCATACTTAATTAGAGTAATCAGATCCCTTTACTGATTTAATACAGTAGTGGAGCTAAACATATTGATGCCTGAGCAAGAATCACCACACCTTATCAACAATATTTTAATAGTTCCGGCAACCCTGACGGAGTCCTCAAGATAAAAGTCACAGACCCATATCACCACGCCAGGGCTCGGCGGAGACATCGTGTCTCGCCCGGCTAGGTATTTGTGAGCGCAACGTGAGATCTTATTTAAAACAAGTCTCTGTGGGGTTTTCACTTTCCAGCATCTGTGGAGTTTAGTTATGTCATCATAAATATTTTCTTTCTTCCATGCCGTCGTAAATATTTTGTAAACATTGGTTTTGTTTTTCATAATAAAATGATTCTGGGTCTCACTTGTTGGAGTTAGAATAGTAACTTTTGCATTTTCTATTGTGATTTGTGTTGAAACATTGTAGCTAATTAAGTTAGAGGTAATCTTGCGGATGTGCGCGCGCGGCCGCAGTGCGCTTTACGACGATTGTTGCCAAGCGCGGAGAAGTCCTTCACGCCTCGTAACGTTGTTCTTTGCTTCATTTGCGATTTCGACTTCTATTTGCGATATTGATGAATCTTTCAAAAACTCTACAAAACTTAAGTTTCACGCAAATTTATACTAAAATAAACTTTCTCCAAAACAACGTTTTAGTTGTCTCATCGAATGACCTTTCATTATTATCAATAAAATTTTCCTTTTCGTAGAAAATGTCTATTTATTCTTAAAGCTGAAACATAAATTGGTTTTCCACTGGTTTAAGTTTGTTAGATCATTAACTAATCCGCCTACTTACTAACATTGAGCATGAGTACCGCAATTCAAGGCCCGCACTCGCAGCGTTTATAATTATTATGTTGCCACGAAGGAGACCTTGGTCAATTGTCTGCTATACATAAAACATTCCTTATACGGTCATCTAAATTAGCGTTCTTGAATATACAATAGTTTAAAACAGAAAGTCGATTATAGCCATTGAATTGCCATCAATACACTAATAATCATTAATTATAGATAGCATAATAAAATAATTAACAGATATCTCGTAGCATAGTTGTAATCGGCTCCATTGCACCACTTTGCTCTTAACGCTCGTATTTCGGCTGTAGGGAGTTTGCATGTCATTGAGACACATCCACTTAAGAATCGTACGAGCTGACGAAGAACTTTCCATTTGATGCTGCCATTCGACTTGGGCGTTTAGAGTAATCCACCAAATTAGTTCAAAGCTCAACGAAATTGGGCTCAATGTTCTAAACCAACTGAAGTGCTCAAATTGAATTCCACCATAACTCTCGAATGGTCTCGTCAGCTCGCACTGTAAAGCTTCCACTCGTAGGTGCTGAGGAAATTCAAGGATTTGGAAATACATCGAGCAGCCAGACGCGTAAGTGGTGTGTATGGGGCCAAAATGTGGATGTTTTAATGGATGGACGTTTTCTCTATTTGTTGTAAGGTGGCACGCAGGGTCCGGGCCGCCGACCCCACCTGCCCTACCTCCACTTACGCCTCTGGATGTACCGTACGTTACACAATACACTCGCATACCACTTTCAAACAGGGGTGATCCGTTGGGGATTATTGTGAGATTGTACAAACTGCAGCGAATAGCTAGGACCCTGAAGTATCGCAGACGAATTGCGATTTAGAGTACTGCAGGCAGAGTAGATTGCACATGAACGGAGAATATTAAATACCTATTATATCCATGTCACAACTAAAATGTTGGAGATGCTTCTCGTTGTAACAGAACCAAGGCGAGATACTAAGCGGGAAGTAACGAAAATGCAGACTTCTCCTCCTGAGAAGATCCTCAAAGGGTCACCCCATTCCAATCAGCCTCACGAAAGTACCCAATTGGTGATCAATTCATTTTTATAGTTGCCTGCGTGACGCCGACATGCTGCAACCTAGTGTCAGCTCAAGCCCCTCGTAGTTTGTTTACCTCGAACACCGTTACCGCTTGGTAATTGGTAACGGGTGTTCTACCGTGTGTGCCAACCATTCTTGGGATGTCTCGTGTGTATGTTCTCTAACCCTGTTACTTAGTTGTTTGCGCTTTGCTAATATCGCCATGTTTGCGTTAATATACTAGACCTTCTGTTTACTTCATTATTTAGTTAATTATTTAACTTCGTACTTATGTACGTGCGTATGTGTTATACCCATTCGTATGTTGTTATTTATACCTACTATTTTTTGTTTTAGGCATGTTTTCCTTTATTGAATAATATATTATTTTGGTACGAGAACTCGCAGAATAAGCTCCACCATAATCTCGTTACACTCTGATTAACAGCTTGCATGAGCGTGTCCTCTAGTTAAATAATAGCTAGCACGTATTATACATCTCGATTAGATATTTCCTGTTATTGATTTCGCTTCAATTTAAACCGTGTAGTTTATTTTATTTATAACTTGACGTTTCATGTATTTCTCTGTGTAAAATTAGCTGAAACTATTCTACATTGCTGATATTTTTAGCTTAGCTTTACTAATGCCCAGTCGACTTCATTTGACTGTTTGTCTGTGACGACGCGCGACGTAATAATATCCGTAATTGATTTGCCGATCTCGAACAAATAATTGGCAAGTCAGTGCATTCTCGTAATAATACTATATCTCGATCGAAAACACGTGAGTCATTCGAGAGGATTCGAGAGCCAAAGTTGCAACTGGATGCAGTTTAGGGTTGCCACCAATACAAAGACTGTTTTGTGAAAATATTTTTGTCTAAGTCACGAATAGATTGAGCAAGATACAAAGCACAAACCGCCAGCTTTACAGAGTTTTCTGTAAGAAAATTAAATCTAGATGTTTCCACGCTGTTTATTGAATTAGTTATCAGTAGTTTCAATTTGGGAGATAAATTAAACTTTAGCTATCAATCAGTTGGTGCTCAATGACCTTTGCGCGATTACGAAAAACTGCATAATCAAAGTCATGTTCGGGAGTGTACTCGACATTCAACTTTGCGCACATCAGGCTCACGTCAGGCCTAGTCTGACTGACAAAATCACAACAGATACAGACCAAAGCAGTAGACGTAGACGAAACTTAAAACTTTGAGAATGTGTTCGTTAAGAGCTGTTAGTGCGCGCTAAGAAAAAACATTTTTTATTCCCGACGCAAACAAAGTTGTGGTTTTAACTAGTTATCTACTTTTAAGATTGATTACTCAAAAATAATAAACTTCGTTGAAAACCCTAGGATGCAACCCGCAAGTCTTCCATCCAGGTTGAGGGCAATGGTCCGCTAACGATTGTGGATAATTTCGTCCTGCGCAACTCGACTGTTCTTCCCTCTTTTTTTTTTCAATTATTCCAAATCAAAATTTAATTGTTAGTGTAGGGTCTCCTCGGTTTTAGGAGAGTTGATTGATCCGCTTGCTCTTAGTTAGGGGAACTACGAGCACACGGTAGGGCCTACGCCTTTGGCTATAGCTTTGATTCCGTATGACCTAAAGGTTCACGCTTTGTCTTAAATAATTTGTAATTATTCATGAGCTTTAAATAGTTTCGTCAAACAAATCTCGTTGACTAGTTGTCAAATGTTATGATATTGTAATTAGGCATGACCTGAATTGCCCATTAGTGTGTGTACTGTTTAACCTAGTAGTGGAGATAACAGGCGAAATGGCCTAGTGGAATCTGTTCAATTTGATTTGTCTGTTCAAGATAGAGCTGATGTGTTTAACTTTAGATATAAACTGTAGCAATAACTACTATTCAGTCTTATATGAGTTAGTAATACAGTGTGCAGCTGAGTTTATCTTATTTATGCATATTTGTTTTAAGGATTTTCAAAATTTCGTTAGGACCCAACAATTCTGTCGACGATGCGATATCGATTGTTGAAAATATGGGAACGATATATTTTGTTTGGATTACTCACGGTTTGGATTCTTTGTTTGCAGGAAACGAGGGTGTGTTCACTCCAGGTGAACCGAAATGTGCGCCTTGACATTCGCATGCTCATGTGATCCGATGAGTGACGCTCCCGGGTTCAGGACTTTCAAGTGTCATTACATCTTGAATTTTGATGCTTATCGTTGCGTCTTCGTTCGCTCACCATTCGAAAACGATTCATCTCTCACGGCTCTTACATTGTTAGTTTTTTTAATTAACAAATTTTGTTCGCCGATGAAAATAAATATACAGATAAGTGGTATATCTATTTTCATCGGCAACTCTCAATATGATGAAAATTGTCGATGATAGCGATGGTGATTGACATAAACCGGCCCAGCAAGAGCAGAGTCATTCTCGATAGTCAGCCAATGCTCCCGGAGTTACCGAAGGTCGTAGCTGGCAGAGTCAGGAGCGTGGGACGTTGAACTCCTTGATCTCGAACATGTAGCACTGAATCAATCAGCTATAAGTAGTTTTACTCGTATGCACTCGGTTACAGGAAATGCTGTTACTTGGTAGAGAAATTCTGAGGTTAGCTGTATCAATTCATACACAGCCAAACTGCTAAAAAAATCAAAATTAAAAAACCATTCGCTATACGGATACCTAGATATGAACTGTTTTTAGAATATATTTACGTTCACGCGATCACAGCGTGCTACTTCCTCCCTACGACAGTTAGTCGTACGAATCATAAATTCATTATATTAGTGAAAACAGTTTTTTTTTTACTTGTAATCCTTGTTTTTTTTCTGTTTGTCCTTCATTGTTTGTGGTAAAGTTTCCTTTTCTTGCTACCATTTGTGTTTTAATCAATATTCCTTTTGTCCGTGTTGGTTGGTAGAGTTCTCAACAAACTCTATCGCCAACCCACACCTAGGTATGGCAACTCCATTGTTATGATGAGGAGCATCCCACTCGTCCAGTGCAGATACAGTTACACCTACATGTGTTTGTGTAAACACGTGCAAGTTCGTTAACCTGTGTTGTGTGCGTACGCGCACTCTTTTGCTGTGAGTGTGTGAGTGTTTCAGTAACCACGTTCGAGGAGTGTGAAAGAGCTTTGAACGTGTGCGTGTAATCTACCACACGAGATCGGCTATTGCGTCGTAGGATATCGCTTCCCTAGAAACGAGTGTTTAATTTTTGATTTGCTGGCAAAAACAACATTTAGGTCGAGTACTGACTACCGCTGAATAACTGTGAGACGCAATAACGTACAATGAGCACTGAAGGAGTGTGTTTCTGAAGTAAGACTTTAGTAATTCGCAGCATCTACTGCACAACTATTTACATAAAATCGTGAACCAACTGGTTTGGCGCGTGTTGTGTACTCATGATTATCTCTTTTCATTCAGAGCACCTCGGTCCTGAGCGTCTATGTTTTTACCCGACTGCGAAGAAATGCGAGGGTTAATTATCCAGACTTTTATGCAAAGTAAAGTCCATCTTATCCTCTCCGCCTCTACTATGATCTACTCTAGAGTCGTATCGTGATTGTTTATTCGAGTCTCATTATCATTGCATAAATTAAAATAATCTTCGCCTCCGTATACGTTCGTGGCCGTGATGGTTTGTTTGCCACCAATAAATGTGTAGCGCTCGTTGTTCGAGTATTTGACCTTGCGATACGCTAATCGTTTATGATTCGTTATATGCCTTTGACTTTAAACTTTGTGTTTCTACGGATTACTTTTCCGTATGATCGACTTGAAGCGTAGTTTGCAGTTAGAAGTCGTTAAATTCTTGCTTCGGTTTGTCCATTGTTTAGGGACTGTATTTGGAGACTATTTGATAACTGGAAGGCATGTTTTGTTCCACATCATCCGTGACAGGGCACGGGACGGCGCGGTGCTGGTATTTCTCCCGGTTGCGTATTTGGCCGGGTGTCAGGATGTTATTCCTAGGTCCTTTGCCGTCAGCGCGATCTGAGACAATTAATGCATGCTATTTTAGTTTGGCGTGTGCTCGATTATACATCGTTGGTTCCAGTTTATTATGCGACATTATTTTACGAGCATCATAAGATAACTAATTCAAACTAGTCCATGGCCGAATGAACTGATCAAAACATAATGATGTGCATAAAACACTCTGATAGCTTTTA
This sequence comes from Lobophora halterata, assembly GCA_932526365.1. Classification (NCBI taxonomy): domain Eukaryota; kingdom Metazoa; phylum Arthropoda; class Insecta; order Lepidoptera; family Geometridae; genus Lobophora; species Lobophora halterata. The sequence goes on from OW052018.1 coordinate 338,893, forward strand.
TTCAATTAATTGAACTTTGATTGAGATAATACACATGTCTGCTAGAATGCTGCACATAAGAGACAAAACGCAAGTATAAATAGAAAATAGGTCAACAAAAATAGAAATTGTATTATCATGAACGTAGTTTCTTTCGATTTAGTGAATGCATAAACAGAAAGGCTTATTTAAAAGTGGTTCCATAGCAAGACATACATGGTTACCACGTTCGTCGTTATTTTTACTCTCGTTAAAGATCTTTATCATTTCCGATGATTGATTTATGGATGTTTTCGAAAGGGGCGAAAACACTTCGTATCGTATTTGGTTGTTGATTCGGTTTATTGCTCCCTAAACCGAGCACGAATAATTTGACGTATCGAATCACATGCTTTGTGAAATGTACAATGAATTACGTTACGCACCCTCTTCAAATGTAACGCTTTAACAACACACTGCAAATTAAATGTGAAACTTAGATAAGATTAATACCTTCGCAGTTTCCTAATGCTTTTCCCTGTCTGTCGCTTTGGCTCAGGAGCCTGTATGCGATAAGAGATACGGATGGATTGTCGTTGTACCTGTCCAATAAATAAACTTAATAGTCACCCCTCAAGCACAACAAATCGCTTTCTAATATCTCTGTGGTGTTAAGAACTCCTTGTCTATTTCCAGGTCATGGTAAGACACACAAGGACGCGGCGAGCGTGCGCGCTACACACCCAATCCCGGCGGCCTGCGGTCTCTACTATTTCGAAGTCCGGATAGTGTCCAAAGGCCGGGACGGGTACATGGGCATCGGCCTTTCCGCACATGGGGTCAACATGAACAGATTACCCGGTATGTAGCCGACGATCCAGGTCTATCGAGTCTTGTGCAGTAGTTTTTAGAGTAATGGCTTCTACCAGAGCTGTATGAGAAAGCTGATCGGAAAGCAAGTATATATCCAATAGGATTGTCATATCATATCGATAGCAATCGGACAACAGATGGTTTTTTTCTGTCTCTACCTCAGCTTCTCCGCATCGCATAGCCGTGATGAAAAGCCGTCTGTTGGACTTGCAATCTTTTTTTAAATGAAAAAATGTTAGTTTAATGCCGGATACAAATCATTATCACATATGTTCCTGATAGTATTATATTTTATTTATTGGGGACAACAAACAGCTGCAATATACATTTTATTTAACAATTATAACATCTTAGATTAACAACATTACAGCCCACTGCATTATCCACAGAGTTGTAAGAAAATAATTTACATAAGAAGACCACTAGAGGGTCGGTAGGTATTATCTATCAAAGTGAGCAGCAGTGCAGTATATTATAGCAGTGTTGTAACAATAGTACCTGCTAAGCGGTGACGGAAAACATCTTGAGAAAAACTGTATGTCATAGTACCCTAAAAGTTAACAAGAATAACAATGAGAATGGAACCAAAAATAATTATACTACTACTTAATATGAGTTACTTTCTTTAAGACATCTTCACTTGCACTTCCTTCCTAAACGTCCACATGGAACTCTCTAACACTCTCGTTTCGAACTTCGGCGAGTCCACACCTCCTGATGATGCCTCGTGTAGAGGCGAAACATGTGTCGTATCTTTAAACTTTGGTTTTCTGTTCGTTGACTCTTTGGTTTATAATATAGTAATATGTAGTATAATATAGTAATATGTATAGTAATATGTGTAAAGTTCTAAACTAAAGTTAAGTTAATTAAAACCTTTGTTTAGAAATTAAGCGGATTTATTACTAAAAATATTTATATAATTTGTTGATATTTATGGATTTCCGCAAAGTAACGCCTGAATCAATCAATTGTCCACATGGAACTTGAAAAGATTTCAATGTTTACAAAATTAGAATTATATGTTTCAACCATTCGACGTACATATGTAACGTACGTAAGTTCGTATGTACGAAGTATTATTATGTGCTGTAAAAAACGTTTTTCTCATGTTTAACCTACACAATAACCAGCTGGTTGGTAAAGGTTGGGACAAACACTCGTATGGCTACCACGGCGACGACGGACACTCGTTCTGCTCGTCGGGCACGGGCCAGCCCTACGGACCCACCTTCACGACCGGCGACGTCATCGGCTGCGGAGTCAACCTCGTGGACAACACCTGCTTCTACACAAAAAACGGACACCATCTCGGCATTGCCTTCAGAGGACTTCCCGTGAGTTACGCTTGTATTACATACCGGTACCTACCTTCGATGTGGTTTCTTCGGCGTGTAGTGTGTGTACTGTGGGAGCAGTTAGTTCCTATTCTTATCGTGTCATTAGTTCTTTCGAACCAGTGCGGTGAAAGGAATTCAAGTTAGTTGTAGTAAAATCCGTTAGTTGTCATTGCCAATCTCAGTGGTTCATCCAGGTGTTCAATATCCAGGTCTCAGTTTCCAGATCTCGGTATCCAGGTCTCAGTATCCAGATATCGGTATCCAGATCTCGGTATCCAGATCTCGGTATCCAGGTCTCAGTATCCAGGTCTCAGTATCCAGATCTCGGTATCCAGGTCTCAGTATCCAGGCGTAAAGTGGCAGGTTTGCCAATATTGGCACCGCAGCAACGTTCAAGTTGATGCATCTTATAGCTGATAGCCTAACGTTACGTTAGTCTAGCGTTTAATGTTGGTAATTGGATCTTGTCTGAAAGAGAGTTGTTAGGTTGGCACTGGCAGTCAGTTGTCTCCAGATATCCCCTGCTCGGCTAATCAGTGACCTTGATTCATTGTTAAAGTTTTTAAAAACAAGATGTGATCTTTTCAGCCCAACCTATACCCGACAGTGGGTCTCCAAACCCCCGGCGAGGTGGTGGACGCGAACTTCGGCCAGCAGCCCTTCGTGTTCGACATCGAGGACATGGTGCGGGAGCTGCGCGCGCGCACCCGGCACGCCATCGACGAGTTCCCGCTGCCCGACGACCAGGGCCAGTGGCAGCAGCTGTTGCACAGGTATGCCACTGCGGCAGCCTGCGTGCTGCCATCGAGGACATGACTTGACATGACATGATGAAAACTCCAGTATTAATGACATGTACAGTCAAATCAAAATCAAATCAAATCAAATCAATTTATTTATCAAATGATTAGGTAATACAAATAATACACTAATTAATAGTACATTTAGCGCTATTGGTTGTACACATGTAGGATACCATTACAGTAGGTAGGTGACGGTGAGGCCCAAACTAAGCTGAGAGCTTGTATCTTGGGCTTCTGAGTGCTTTTACAAGAAGGTGGTTATCATGGCAGTTATTGAAGAAGACGCTTTGCTTACAAAAAACAAAACCCTTGCGTTCTAAATTTTAAGGTGTACCTAAGGTAATTAAGACTAGGTATAAGTATTTATATTTAGGTTTTAAATAGGTTATATATATATATATATATATATATTTTAATATTTAATATTCTAGGACTTAGATAACCGAGGTAGGTGAGTGAAGTGTGAGGATGTGTGTGATGACAGTACATCATTATTTTCAATTTACACTTTTTAAATCGCTAATAGGCAAGTAAATAAACTATTACTATGTTTTGATAACCTAACCAATGTTTATAGCAAAAACCTCGGTCCGCCTGCCTCCTACCTATAGATATTGTAGTGCCCCAAAGCGGTTCACATGTGATTCCATTACTTTATTGTGTACCTATTTGTTACCATTTTGATCATGTGAAGACAATAAACGTATTGAGTATTGACTTATACTAGCGAATATACCTGGATGACCTGCTATTCTAATTTCAAGTAAACCATATTGGTGTATCGTTGTGGTGTTGCAGAATGGTCTCGTCCTACCTGGTGCACCACGGCTACTGCGGCACGGCGCAGGCGTTCTCGCGCGCCACCTCGCAGCCCATAGACGAAGATATAGCTTCCATCAAAAATAGACAAAGTAAGTGATTTATTGACACAACGTTAGAGGAATGCCTGAATTAAGAGAGCCGTTGCTCCAGCTGCCATATGAGGTCAAGTGACTGACGGTCTATTGTTGACTGTTTGAGAGAAGACTGCTAGCACAAGCCGACCGGAGCCAAAAGTGGAGGCTTATGCTCCCGCTTCTAGAGACTGGTGATGGTAGAAACAATCTGAATAGTATTTTTTGTTGGCAGAGGTGTCAAAATTAGTAATGAGCGGTCGCATCGGCGAGGCGATCGAGCTGACGCGGCGGCAGTGGCCCGGCCTTCTGGAGCGCGACCAGGAGCTGCTGTTTCTGCTCAAGTGCCGCCAGTTCGTGGAGATGGTCAACGGCTCCGACGCACAGGTACCGGCTGTACGCACAGGTACCGGCTGTGCGCACAGGTACCGGCTGTACGCACAGGTACCGCGCTGTACGCATAGGTACCGGCTGTACGCACAGGTACCGCGCTCTACGCATAGGTACCGGCTGTACGCACAGGTACCGCGCTCTACGCATAGGTACCGGCTGTACGCACAGGTACCGCGCTCTACGCACAGGTACCGGCTGTACGCACAGGTACCGGCTGTACGCACAGGTACCGCGCTGTACGCAAAGGTACCGGCTGTACGTACAGGTACCGCGCTGTACGTACAGGTACCGCGCTGTACGCACAGGTACCGCGCTTACTTAGGTCTGAATTCATCCATCGCTTCGACGTCGTTTGTGTAGCACGCAGATCATCAGCATTAAACGCCAATGAAAACTGCCTTTATGTTCCACGGCACAGAAATGTCCAAATTAATTACGACACTCCTGCTCCTGCACACGAGTGCTACACAAGATAATAAGATATTTTTTCAAATACTCGGGATGAGCTTACAGAGAACTCCAATGCGCCCAAATACTGTTCTACACAGATAAAACAAACTCATAAATACATTATCATAGATTATACAATATTAAAAAAAATTACAGAGTTAAGATATCGAAACACATAAGCTAGTGTAACACATAAGCTAGTATAACACATTATATCGTTATGCCATTTTAAAAAAATTCAAGATTCTTCTAGAAGTGCAGTAATTACTACTCGGGCGAATCAACATGACACCTGGCTTGAATGGCGTATGTGCAAAGAAAAGCGTGGAATTGGCTAATCTTGGTAGAGGGTCCTGTGATACTTGGTAATGATAAGTAATGATAAAGTTTCGCAATTAGAGGAAGAACAAACACGGAGGGCGCCGCGCGGGGGGCGGGGGTCGCAGCAAGTGCCGAGCGAGGGTTTCAGCCAGGTGCCATGTTCATTCGCCCGAGTTGTAGATTAGACGATGTTGTTGACGTGTGTGCGGTGTGGTGTTTCAGTTGTGCGGCGGCGCGGAGGGCTCGTGCGCGAATGGCGCGGCGACTTCGGTGATCCTGCACACGTCGCGCGCGCCCTGCCCCCCCCTGCCGCACCCGCGCCCGCCCGCGCACGCGCACAACGGCGACGCGCACGCGCCCACACACGAACACACCAACGGTGAGTGGCCGCAGATATATGAGGATAGCTTGGAGGATAAAATCCTCCAAAAATAAAATGTATTAATTTATTGTGTCTGAAATAAAATTATGATTATTATTATATCATTTATTTTACAAAAAAATCTCGTTATTTTTTTTAAACATTAATATTATAAAAAAAATTAACTAAATACTATTGTAAAAAATATATAAAAACGGTGGACCACCAGCCGCGGAGTAGAGCCCAAGCGGCTGGTGGCTAGGGCTGCAAGTGAGAATCTTCTCACAATGCGAGCCGACTCCAAAAGTACCGCCTTTTGTATCTGGCCCTTTTTTTTTTTTTTTTTTTTTTTTACATGGGGAAATCCTCATGGATGCCCACCGCCCTTGAGGGAGGGCGGAGGGGTATGTCGGACTCATACCGACTAAAACCCCATGGTGGCCGACCTCTGCGCATTAGAGGGACCCCGGGATATCCGAAGAACACGTACCGGTGTCCCTCACGCACGTTGCTGTGAGGCCCATCCCAGGGAAGGCTTGCACCGACCCCGAGCTCCGCTTGCAGTGCATGCCTACCCGTGCACTGCAGCCGTCCCGGATTCGAGTATAATGCAGCCAGAGCCCCCACTCCGACCGCTCTCGAACCCAGCAAGATCTCCCTCATTGGCAGGAGACACCGCCGCCCCTCATGGGGCGGACGGCCCGGGATGTCCCACCTGGACACCCCGGCCCCGCCGTCTCCGAGTGGGATCGGATCTCTCGCGATCCCGCTCAGCAGCCTCTTTCTGAACCATGACGGTCTCACAGAAAGAGGCTACTGCCCTCCACGCTGTCGCCTCTGCCAGCATTGCCGCAACAACGCTAGGCAGGGCGAGGTCTTGCCCAATTTGGTCCATCAGGACCCGCCGTTCAGAGCTCCACGCCGAGCACTCCTCGAGCGTGTGCTGGGCAGAGTCCTGGTCCCTCCCACAGTGGTGGCACTCCGCGGTCGGTTCGCGGCCGATCCGATTCAGGTACGCACCGAAGCACCCATGTCCGGTGAGCACCTGAGTCAGTCTGTAGGTGACGTATTCCTTCCTCTGCATCCACTCCTTGAAGAGCGGCACAATCGCACCAACAACGCGCTGGCGCAAACGATGCGGTTCCAAGAGCCGTTCGCGCCACTTGTCAAACGCGCGCCGGTGTTCTTGCACCCTCACTTCAGCGGGCGCGAATTCCTCCTCGGCGCTGCGGAGACGGTCGTAAACACGACAGTCCATCTCCGCTAGGATGTCCAGAGGAGGAAAGCGCGCCAGGATAGTCGCCGCCTCAAAGGATATCGTCCTATATCCTCGTGCGATCCGTAAGGCCATAGTACGCTGCAGGCGCTCAAAGAGCGTTCTACAGCGCCTAACACCCGTCAATCTGGTGGACCAGACGGGCGCTCCGTAGAGTGCCATGGACCGCACTACCCCCGCATAGAGGCGGCGAACTCCTTCCTGTGGCCCCCCGAGATTCGGTAGGATCCGATGCAAAGCACCCACTACCCTCTGGACTCGGGGGACCAGGCGGCTGAAGTGCTCCTCAAAGCCCCATCGCCCATCCAGAGTGAGGCCCAAGTACTTGAGGTACTGCCCCACCTGGACGTCTACGTCACCTACGCGAACCGACGAGCTGGGTAGGTTCCTGGTTCGTGGTACCTTATGGAACCATAGAGCCTCCGTCTTGGCAGGCGCTATCTGCAAACCCAGCTCGTGGATCTCATCCACCACGCGTGCCACACCAAGCTCGGCGAGCCGGTTGGTCTCCTCGAAAGGTCCCCCGTCCGCCAACACCAGGGTGTCGTCCGCGTAACACACAACGCGGACTCCGACGGGGAGATCGACGCGCAAGACCGCATCGTATGCGAGGTTCCACAGTAGCGGTCCCAACACGGACCCTTGCGGAACCCCACAACAAACCTCCCTCCGGTGCAACGTCCCGTCCCGGCCCATGTACTGCACGCATCTGTCTCGCAAATATGCGCCGACGATGCGTCGCAGATACAGGGGCACTCCGTGGTGCGCCAAAGCCCTCCTGATCGCTTCCCAGGGCAGCGAATTGAAGGCGTTGACGATGTCCAAACTCACCGCCAACGCCACTCCGCCCCGGGTCACCGCCCGGTCCGACAGTACTCGGACACGTCGAATCGCGTCCACTGTCGAACGGGCCCGTCGGAAACCAAACTGGTCATCCGACAGATCAGGGCCGACGCCACACAGGTGCTCATTGAGACGAGCGGCTATTATTCTTTCGAACAATTTGCCGGCCTCGTCCAACAAGCAAATGGGACGGTACGCAGAGGGAGAATCTGCGGGCCTGCCGTCCTTCTTCAAGAGGACCAACCTCGCCTCCTTCCAGCCCTCGGGGAACACTCCGCAGCGCAAACAGTTGTCAAACACGTGCCGCAGCTTGTCCCCCAATCCGACGGATAGAGCCAACACCCACGCCCGACCCGGAATCCCATCCGGGCCAGGTGCAGTGTTACGAGCCCTGAGACGCTGCATGGCGTGTTTCAGCTCCTCCTCAGTAACCCCCAACTCATCTGACCAGATGTTCGGTCCAGATGGTATCTCGGAGGATGAGGGACTGTCCTGAACCCTAGGGAAGAGCGTGTCAACTACGCTCTCCACGAAGGTAGGGTCCAGGGTTTCCGTCAAAGGAGGAACCCACGGTCTGAGCTTGCCCAGTACAATCTTGTACGGGCGCCCCCATGGATCCCTCTCCAGTCCCTCGAGGAGTTCGCTCCAAGAGCGGGCCTTTGCCTCGCTGATGGCCACTTGGAGCGACTTTGTAGCGTCCCGGTATACCTCGTATGCTCTATCCGTCTCTTCGGCTGTAGCTCGCCTTCTCCTACGGCTTCTGGTGAACTGGCGGTGAGACCGCAAGCATGCCCCACGCAGCTCCGCGATCTCTTCCGACCACCAGTACACCTGCCTGAGCTTGGTGGGCCTGGCCCGGGGCATCGATACATCGCAGATCGATGTCATCGTGTCCCGGAACCAGGTTGCCTCCCCCTCGGGGTTGGGCAAGACCTCTCCAGCGTGGTTCGACCAGGCCGCGCCGATGGCCGCGGCCTCCAACAGATCTCTGTTGAGCCGTTTCAGGGACCAACGACGCGGCGGACTGCTACGGCGGCGGGTGCCGTGGCCAAGAGTGCGGTTGGCCACATCGAACACGATGTGGCGATGGTCGGATAGTGTGACCATCTCCTCCGCAACTCTCCACCCCGACACCATGCGCATGGCGGACGGAGTCGCCCACGTCAGATCGACGATGGACTCCCCCTGCCACCTCACGCAGGTGCTAACAGACCCCCGATTCACCAGTCGGAGGTCCATTGCAGCCGCCCATTCCACCATGGCTTCTCCTCTGCGGTTATCCCGAGGACTCCCCCACTCACGAGAGTGAGCGTTGAAGTCTCCCAGGACGAGCACAGGACGAGGCAGACACCTGCGAATGCAGTTTCCCACCCCGTCCAGGTACGCCTCGTATACGGCGAGGGTACAGTTGGGAGAAACGTAGCAGCCCACGACAGCTATGCGACCCCATTCCACTGCCACGAAACCCTGTCCTTGGTCAAGGAGGGCACAGTGGGGGTCACCCTGTCCTCCACCCCAGTAGATCGCCACCGAGCCCCCGGCGTCACTGAACCAGCGTGGGTGGTCCGGGACGCGGTAGGGCTCGGCTACAATAGCCAGAGCAATCGACCACTGCGCGAGGGACTGCAGAAAAAGATCCTGAGCCCCCCGGCAGTGGTTTAGATTGCCCTGGAGTACTTTGGACGTCCTAGACATTCTGGACGTCCATTTCCTCTACAGGCGGGACCTGATGTCCCGTCTGGCTCGGCACCCCAGATGTTTCGGGGGCCGCATTTCTTCCCGCCGCCGCGGCTGGCGGGGTGGGCGGAGGCGCCTTCTTCCTGTTCCGCTTCGGAGGGGTGCAGGATTTGCTCCCCATCCGGTGGTTGGCTGGCCGGCCGAGGTCGGCGCACACTGCACACTTCAGTGGGCCCGTGCACTGGGCTGCCCGATGGTCTGGCTGCCCACATGCGTAGCACAGAGTGCTGCGGTCCACGTCGCTGGTGCAGGTGGCCCTGACATGCCCTACCTCAAGGCACCGATAGCATTGTAGAGGCCGATCTTGTAGGGCCTCTACTCTGGCTGACACCCAGCCAACCAACAGGCGCCTCCCCTCCGCCACTTTCCGCATAGCGGCCAGCGGGCACCGCACCCATATGGTGCCGAGGGTGGAAGGTGAGCGGCGGATCTCTCCCACCTTTACCTCCTCCACCAAGCAACCTCCGGCCGCAGCTACAGCATCCGCGACCTCCTGGGGGGTCACACCGTCGTCCAGATCAAGGACCCGTAGGTCACCCATCTTCACCGGACGAACAATCTTTACCCCCATGTCGGTTAGGACCTCCCTCATCTTGGCCGCCAAGGCATCGGCTTTGGAGGCGCACTCCGGACCCGAGATTTCCATAAGCAAGCCACCCGTGATGGCACGCTTGAACTGGACGCTCTCAATTCCGAATTTGTATCTGGCCCTTGACCCAGCCACCAAGCGAGAGCCTCTTTAGGTACTGGTCTCTTCGCTATTAGTCCGTTCACTGTGCCGACTATCGGGACAATCGTCGTCGAGTCCACATTCCACATGGCGGTAATCTCCTGAGCCAAATCAAAGTATTTAGTAAGCTTATCCTTTTCAGTTTTTACGCGATTCTCGTCATGTGAGACTGTGATATCGACAAGGACTGCCCGGCGTTCTGACCGTTCTATCAGCACGATATCAGGTCTATTGGCGTCAATAGTCCTATCCGTGATGATAGATCGGTCCCAGTAGAGCAAGGCACGGTCGTTATTATTATTATTATTATCAATATCAATTAAATTAAATCTTACCTCTCCAATCGAAATAAGGTTTATATTTCAATGCTCGGTGATGGACGAAGGAGCATACCGGGGCATAGCGCGCGAGCATTGAAATATACACCTTATTTGAATAAGTATAAAATTCAGTTGATATATTTAAAATCCTTCGCCGTATCTTGTGCCTAATTTGCTCAATTTACAGGCCTATAGTGATATAGTTGTATGTGTGCGTGTGGCAGGCGTGGCCGAGCCCATGGACGAGAGCCGGTCGGCATGTGACGTCGAGATGACGTCATCACCGCCCGCCAACGGAACCACCATAGAAGAAGGTAACACACACAATGACAACCTCATCATCGACAACATAGCAGTCTACTGTTGAACGTAGGAAGCTACCGAGATGCGCCGTTGATGCCGAGTATCGGCTCTTCTCATCCACTATCCGTCAGCTGCAGTGCGCAGATCGTCGATCCGTGTTGTAGTTTGAAAAATGGATTTTTGACTAAAAAAACTATTCAAGCCGACAACAAAAACTGGCGGGAAAACAAAAAAGGAAATATGTCAAATTTATCAAGCATAGACTAAACTTTATGATTGAGGTCAAATCAGAATTTTAGAATTGCCATTTTCGTCGGAATCGATAGTCATAGGTGAAACCGTCCATAGGAACAGCACTTGCCCCTCCTTGTAGTTACGAAAAAAAGACCTCCAGGATCTAGAAAATAACATTACAAACGTTTGGTAATATATTGACGACACAAATGGTCGAATGGCAAGTGTGTTAGACTGCCGTGCCGGTGTCGCGGGTTCGATTCCCGCTCAGAGCAAATATTTGTGTGATGCACATCGGTGTCTGTCCTGAGTCTGGGTGTGTTCTATGTATTCCATGTATGCATTTACAAAAAAAAGTATATAAAAATTGTATCAGTTATCTGGTTTCCATAGTACAAGCTCTGCTTAGTTTGGGGCTAGATGGCGTTGTGTGGAATGTCTAAAAATATAAAAAAAAAAAAAACAATCCGAACTAGTTTTCATGTGTAAAACCTTGCCTAAAGATTTTTTCTCTGGGTAAATCTTTTATATATAAAAAGTATAAAAAATTAAAATTCTGGGGTACTATTCGCCTAAAATGTAATTCAGAGTGTGCTACTCTATGTATTTTATTTTATTTTAAGGAGGGCGCAAATAGGAGAATATAAAATCCATGTATATGTTAATTAAGTAGATTTTTGGATGACAACAAAAATTTAAAGATTTAGTATTGAAATATGTAATATTTTTATCATAATATTATGATGTTTTTCTTTATAATACCTACTGATTGGCGATAATTATGTATTTAAATTAATTATACTTAGTAACCTTTTTTTTCAGTTTCGAAGCTAAGATAATAATATGTAAAATATATTTAATATTTATTTATTGTTTGCACACCATTTATCACACATTTCTAAAACAAGTGTATATTTTTTACACACAGTCATTTTATTATTATTTTGCTGGTTGCTTTACTTTTGCATGAACATTTATATCATTATTTGTACAGTACATAACATGTATTTTGTACTAAAACTATAAAGATATTAATATGTATGCTAAAATGAACCTACTAAAACGAAAATAATGGTACCATCCCACCCCGGTCAGCATTTTAACATGTCATGCCAAATATTAGACATATATTAGCATAATCAGTGCTTGTACTTGTATGCTAAATAGATGGTTTTAGTACTAAACTTAAGTATTCTGTAGTTTTTTTTTGTATATTGTATACTGAGAAAGCAGGGAGAAAATAACCATATTATGCTTACAATGGCTGAGCAAGTTTGGTTCAAATTGCACATAATGTGGGTGGTTCAAATTGCACATAATGTGGGTGGTTCAAATTGCACATAATGTAGGTGGTTCAAATTGCATCAGTTTTAGTTCAAATTATACCACTGGTGGTTTAAAGTGGTTCACATTCAATGAGCTTTATTACATATTCTATTGCAACCTTTTCAAATTATAACGCTAATGGTTCAAATTAGTCGAAATTGGTTCAAATTGTTATTGCTAATAGTTCAAAATGTACCGCCTGTGTATAAAAAGACACCACTAAAAGTTCAAATACCACGACTTATAGTCAAAGTTGTACCGCTTGTAGTTCAAACGGTACAACGGTACAACGGTAACCGTTGTAATTTGCACCTTACGGCATCGGCAATAAGGACTACCCTGTAACCGCGCATGGCTCGGGCTTCTTTACTCACAGCTCATGTAACATGCCACAGACGCACCGGTACTATAAGTTATTTATTTATATTTTGTTCCGTCATCGCTTTCGCATGAGACGAAATCCTTTCCAAATGCAAGAAAATACCAAGAAAACGTTCAAATTCAATTATGTATTGCACATTATACTTAAGCCTATTTGAATTTGAATTTGAACGTTCACTCGTTGAAGTCGTTTTCACGGCTATAACGGTACTAAAAGTGGCTTGTTGGATTCTTGCATTTTAGAACTGCATCGTAAGGTTGTCGCAGTGGCGCTCTTCAAATTCAGCAAAGGCACTAACATCCATAGAACCAGTAGGTTGGTTCTTCGAATCTGCACACTTCGGTGTATCAGTTCCATCGAGATACGACAGCGTTGACTCCTACATCGTCTCAGTATGACACAAATAACGCGATTCGACACAAACCCGGTGCATAAACTTTTTTACAAAATATATATTAAACGCATCTTGCCAAGAATCCTCAATATTTCTTAAAATTCTAGCGAATAACCAAAAGGCATATACACTTAATTCTATAGCAACGCGAGAAGTTGAGCAGTGTTCGTATCGCGTTTTTGTCTCGACCGGGATGTAAAGGGCTATCACGAAACGTCACGCATTATGTGACGCTTATTTTACGATAGTAAGTAGCGAAAAGTTAGGCTTTTTCGTCAGTCAGTCAGTTTTCCTCACAGATGTCATCGCTGCGACAGCGTTACTTTGCTGTGTGTACGGTCGGATGGCGTGTGGTCACTGGCCTGAAGCCGTGTGGTCATTTGGCCAGTAGCTGGTCACTTGGCCAGTAACTGTGTGGTCACTTGGTCAGTAGCCGTGTGGCCGCATGGCCAGTAGCCGTGTAGTCACTTGGTCAGTAGCCGTGTGGTCACTTGGTCAGTAGCTGGTCTCGTAGCCAGTAGCCGTGTGGTCACTTGGCCAGTAGTCGTGTGGTCACTTGGCCAGTAGCTGGTCGCGTGGCCATTAGCCGTGTGGTCACTTGGCCAGTAGCCGTGTGGCCGCGTGGTCGGTAGTAGGGCTTTCAGTCTCGATGACTTTCTGAGTCCCGGGAAAAAAAATCGAGACTCGATGCGGTCTCGAAATTCCCGGGAAAAACGAGACTTTCGAGACTATTTCAATAGTACTTATAGGCACACTAGGATCGGCATTTAGACAGTCAAAACAAGATATTTTAATCTAGTACTTTAATAAGCAACTCAAATGTTAACATCTGTTACTTTTATTTAAAAAAAAATCACTTTGAGCATCAATATTGCGTTAAAAAGCATGTTAGAGTCAAAGAACTTGTATACTATGTATCTAGAATGCCGACTCACACAAAAACCGCGAGCCAAAAGAGCTAGAACTAGTAAGGAGTGTGTCTCGTTCTATAGGGCGACCATAATTTTTGAACTTTGAATATTTCATTGAGACATAAACAAGCAACCAAGGAAAAATTCAATCTGCTCAATAAGATAACAATGTTATATAGGTACATACGTTACTTAGCATTTTGTTTTAACATTATATTATACATTAAAATATCAACATAAAAGAGGGCGGGGCGCCGCATTCTAGTGAGGTACATCTGAATCAATGGTTTAATACTGTTTCTTTCGAACAGTAATTATTTTTCTCGGCAGTTAGGTACCTGACCTACATGATAGCGACTGTACTAAAGCTTTCAAATGAATCTGAATAACATTTAGAGCAAATCGTCTAATTTCGAAAATTGTCCCACTTATTTAAAAAAATATGGCCATGTTAATTTTAATTGTATGCTGGCAACTGTGTGAACGAGACACACTCCTTATCGAGGGGGTCTCTATCAAGCATTAAAATCCTTATATTTAGATTTAATTAAAAAATAACTTTATTTCCAAATGGTAAGGTTCAGAATTCTTAATCCTTAAATAAAACAAAATGGCGTGTTAGCTCTCTAGATACATAGTATAGAAGCTCTTTGGTTAGAGTACAATAATTTAATTATTAAATAGTGCATAGGTACTCTACGCTGTCATTTCGTGTCATAATGTTGCAACAAAAAACACAAGTAGGTACAACATGAAATTCACGTAAAATCCAGAAATCAATCAGATGTTTTATTAACTTATTTGAAAACATCTTATAACTCTAGCGTGAATTAGATAGATACCTTTCAGCGAACCTTTTAGCTAACACATCACAGTTTAACTTTACAATCTAGTATTTAATGATGTTCGATGTTCCAGATTTATCAAAATCCGCGTTTTTCTTCGAAATATTTTAATTTTTAATTTAGAATTAAATCGTTCCACATTCCACATTTATTTGCCCTTTTTAGCAGGCTAAAGTCATAAGACTATACCACTTTGTCTTAGGATAGGTTTGTAAAAAATATTTAGTTTTTTTGTATGCATATATTTAGGTTTTGCATGTTTTGGTTGAGCTTATTAAACTTTTAAGACTATAAATTATGTATTCACATACTTCATAATCTGATGGTTAAATAGACGTACTACGAAAAATCCTGACATCTTACTGTAAACTCTATTTAATGTGAATAAAAGTACATTTCATTTCATTCCATTTCTTATCCTTGTTTTAGATTATACTTAGGGCTACTCTACACTGAATATTGTTAACATTTTTCTAAGTATCGAAAGTCTCGTTATTCCCGGTACCGAAACCATCAGTCTCGAGTCTCGAAAATAACAAAAAATCGTCGAGACTCTCGGGATTTTCGAGACCGAGACTCCCGGGATGAAAGCCTTAGTCGGTAGTGTATAGGTGGTCGAGCGGCGGTAGGTCGGTGACGCTGAGTGGTTGTAGGTGGCGCGCTGCCGTGGAAGGGCATGCCGGGCGTCACGCACAGCGTCGCGGCCTTGATGGCGGACGGGCGCGCCGGTGGGTGACGGGACGGGGCGGGACGGGACGTGGCACACCGACCTCGATATACTCGCGCATAATAAGTTACAAGTTTTTGAGCTAAGTTGCAGTACGCAGACTTAACATGTGTGTTTTCAAAGTTAAACGCGAGCAGTGTGCATCAAATCATGAATCGATGCTACTGCGATACTATTTCTATCACCTATCCTACCTATTCTGTGTCGCTGCGCCCTAACAGGGCTCATGTTATTACTATATAAAACTAGTTAAGACCTTTTTTAAATGTACATGATTGCGAAATAAATGAATTTTAAATTCTACTTCAGTGGTACTACTTTATCACGAAAGTTTGTGACAAGCGTATTCTACTTGACAACCCTTCTGAGGGTGCGGGATTCGATACGAATACGCTTGTCCTTAAATGTTTGGTGAGAGGGTTACGTATAATTTGAAAACACATTGTTTTTTCAATCACCTAAGGGGCAACTTTTACTGTACTGCATTTGAATGGAATCGAGGTCTGTGTACCACTCTGGTCGAAATATAATGTATTGTCCGTGAGTACTATCGTAATATGAAAGCGCGTACATTCGTATCAAAATACCTCGCGAAAATAACTCTTATGCTAATATTAAAAGAAAAGCAGGGACGAAACAGAATTTACGCGCGTTGATATTGTATCAATTATGGTTAATTCTGCCGTGTAAATATTCCACTTGCTTGTCTTTAGGGTTTTTTTAACCCTAAACCTATTGCGTATGTGCGCAAACCTTGTTTCTTTTCTTTATCAAAATGAGAGTTTACCTTTTGGCTTGTAGTATAGATATTCCTAAAGCTGGTGTTCCTGGTAGTTTGAAATCATTGCAAAGTCAACCCTGGATCGATATGAATAAAGCATAAATTATGCTCTCTTATAAGATAAGCCTACTTTGACCTGCGCTTTCTTCCATTACTAACTTCACATTGCTCTAAATCGCACGTATTTTCTCCTAACCGAGGTGGATAGTTTGGTTGGTAATTAAAAGGGTTTTTCAGCTTGAATTACTTGAAACAACACGCGGGCAAGTAAGCGATTTCAGCTGCAACTTCACCGATTTCTACGCTGCTAAAATGCTTCAAGTAATTTAAGTAAAATAAAACGTTACAGCATGATGTATCTGATTATTTTTGTATGAAATCTATCGCATGATTTCTTTGAACTATAACTCTTCGAGGGGAGATGGGATGGTTTAAAAAGAGCACAAATTATTTGTAATTTGTTACATGTTGTGTCCGCTTATTACTATTTATCAAAGTTATTATTATATTTTTAATATCTTATTATGTATATTCACGAAATTAATAAAGGGGAAAATACTTAAACACGATAATGTTTGTTGTTTCCGCACATTTCTTTGATGGAAATCTGATCATGATTCGGTCATCTGTACCTACTTCAGAACATTGTTTTTGTGTACTTGAACTCATGTGGGAACCTCGATCGACATAAGATGTATTTAATCTGTTTAAAACTTATTTACAGTACAGTTCGCGTCGCCAAATGATTGTCCTTTAGACCGTGACCCTATCGAGTCATAGACGGGCGAATGAAACAATACGCATTCATTTATACGGTGTCGTTCCGGGCGATATGTTTTCGCTTGATAGATTAATGCCTACTTAGACCAAACTGTCAAAGTCCCTTACCAATTACTTAACTCGCTTGGTAGTTCTTAACAGTCCAGATTCTGACCTTTAAGAGCTGCCAAGCAAGTAAAGTAATTGCTTAGGAACGACTGTTTGGTGCAAGTCGGCATAAGACCCATTCGCTCTTCTAGCTGAGAGTAGGCCTGAGAGTCCCAGCCGTGGGAACAGTATAGGCTGATTATGCATACGCCTAGTCAACGTTGGGGCGGCGCGGCAAGGAGCGACGATGAGCGACAAATACAAACATACGAGACATGCAGGCGCGGCCACGTTGGCGCGACCTACTGCGGCAACCAGGGCCGTATTCGCGCTCTATTGTTTTTGCCGCTATATACATCGCTGTCGCTTGACGCGCCTCTTCAATGTGACCTATGCTTATGTCTCAGATGACACAGTATATTCACCTGTTTCCACTTCGCCCGTCACTGTCTCATGTGATCAGTTTGCGTCGCTCCGTGTACCCTTACGCCATCATCTCTGTGCGATCGACGTTCCGTCATGCGACTCCGGCCCTTATACCCGGGCAGTAGAGTGTAGTGTCGCGTGTGCAGACGCGGACGGCTGCGGCGCGCGCGCGAGCGTGGAGCGCATGCTGGCGTTCGGCCGCGACCTCTACGCCATGAGCCAGAAGCTGCAGCAGGACCTGTGCCATAAGATGCTAGAGGTGAGTCGCAAAAAATGCAGATTCAAAAATGTTAAAACCTGATGTTAATCCTAGCAAGGGTCATGTTTAAAGGCCATTCGCTCTAAAAATAAGTGGCTTATGCTGGCTTGCACCAAACTGTCAAAAGTTCCTAAGCAATTACTTTACTCGCTTGGTAGTTCTTAACAGTCCAGATTCTGACCATTAAGAACTGCCAAGTGAGTAAAGTAATTGCTTAGGAACATTGAAAGTTGATGCACATGCAATAGTTTTTTTGTACATGCAGTACAAAAAAAATTACATAACAGGCTAGTTTTTGCATTATGTGAGGAAACGTAAAATAGTGTAGTATTATTTCACTAAGAATATTCTCAATCGGTACAATTTTGTCTGTTATGACTTTAGTACCAAAAAAAACCTTATCACGATCGCTAAAGTAATCTTTTGTCTTTCAAATAAGTCAATTTCATATTTACTAGGACTTATACCTATTTAGTTATGGTCATTTTCGTACACGAACTGGTGTGGATTTGGTTAAAAAACAAAATGGTTGCTATTTCAAGGGGGAGTGGGGTAAGTCGTCGGAGGGCGGATTTACTGATCTTGAAAGAACTTGAAAAACAACCCACTTTAATATCGGTAACTCAAGACCGGACACATTGTATTGAGTATCCTACTCTCCTACTTACCTACTATTCCTACTAATATTATAAACGTGAAAGTTTGTAAGGATGGATGGATGTTTGTTTCTCTTTCACGTAAAAACTACTGAATGGATTTTAATGAAACTTTACAATAATGTAGCTTATACATCAGAATAACAAATTTATAAATGAGAAAGAGCTACAATTTATAAAGATACCTGCGCAGACGAAGTCGCGGGCACCAGCTAGTTAAGGTTAATCCTCAAGGCATTTATTACTTAAGGGTAATCCTCAAGGCAAATTTCCATACAAAATGTTTCATATTCATGCAAATTTCCATACAAAATGTTTCATATTCATGCAAATTTCCAACAAAATTAACACTACTAATTTAAAAACACGTATAAAATTTAAATAAAGTATGAAACCTTACTAATGTTTGTTGACACAATCGGAAAACATAGACGAAACGAATAGTGTGAAGAAATTACTATAATAATACGGCGTACTTTTTGAGTATTTGTCCGAAAGATTTTGTATGGAAATTTGCCTTGAGGATTACCCTTAAATATCGGTAACTCAAGACCGGACATATTGTATTGAGTATTGAGTAATAAATGTGTGTGTGTGTGTTGCAGAACGCGTTCAGCCTGCTGGCGTACAGCAACCCCTGGGACAGCCCGGTGGGCTGGCAGCTGGAGCCCGTGCAGCGCGAGTCCGTGTGCGAGGCGCTCAACTCCGCCATCCTCGGTAACGCCTCTTCATACACCTAGCTCGGTGCTGGTCACTTGCATGCTGGCTTGCAGTTTGGTACTTGAATAAGGTTCTTGAATGCCGACCACGACCTGAACGCAGTGTAGGACGGCCCATGATGGACCGACGACGTTGGTGTCGCGGGAAGTTGTTGACCTCAGGACGTCCAGAAGTGCTGTGGACGTCCCGAAGCTGAAATCATAACGATGACTATGACCCATGACCATGACGCTGACTGACTATGAGCAAGACTATATCTATAAATATGACGATGACTATGACTATGAGCTTGACGTTAACTATGACGGCCACGACGATGACTATGACCATGGCCATGACGGTGGCTATGCCCATGACTATGACGATGACGATGAGAATGAGCATGAGAATTATGACGATGACGATGACTATGACCATGACGAGGACTTTAAGCACATGAGGTTGATGTCGATGTGTGCATTGCAGAGGCTCAGGGCATGGCGTGGCGCTCCCCCGTGGAGGAGAACGTGGCGCACCTGCGGGACCTGCTGCAGCGCATGTCGCGCGCCGGCCTCGGCTCCTGCGCCTTCGCCGACCTGCCCGCGCTGCTGCGCCACTAGTGCCCGCACGCAAGCCCCGCCCACACCCCGCCCACACCCTGCCCACACCCCGCCTACCGCCAGCTAGGAAAACGTGGCGCATTCGTCAGTGTCACTTTCAATGGCACACGGGCTGCACGCACCTACGAGAGGCCCCTGATCATTTTAACTTTCAAACTTATTAACACTGAACTCTCTGTCGGTGTACCGTGCTAGAGTCTTGTCAAGCTGACGCTGGCTGACTTTGAGAAGTTTGTCTCCAAGACGACGCATTAAATTAAAATTACTGAGGTACATAGTAAGGTCCAAAAGTTTCCGGCCTATTTAGAACTACAATTATTATTTTTTAATATAATCTCCTTTTATTTCGATGGGAAAAAAAATCCCATCGAGTAACAGTGTTACTCGGTTGGGTGTTACTCGATGGGAACCCATCATTATTTTTATTAATTATTCGTCTGATTTCCAGTACAGCCTTCTCCTCAAATTTATCCACAATAGCCTCATAAAGTTGTTCTGGGCGCGGTTAATCATCAATTGATTCTCTTTCCAAACGAAATTGTTTCGCCCATTCTTTTACGGTGGAATATGAAGAAGAATGCCCGTACAGCATCTAAACGTTTTAATTTCATTCAGTGTCTTTCCTTCTGTCAAAAAATAAATCACAGCATTTTTTAACGACACTTTGACTTTCATAGGCTATATCTTTGTAACAAAATGAAATTATATAATATTTTTTGTTGTGGGTAGGTAACGAAATGTCCAGTAATTCAATGAGATAAAAGTTTTGTAACTCCTATTTATCTAACGTAGGCTAGAAACTTTTGGACCTGACTGCGTACATTTTCCAACCATTTCTAAAATTTAGAAAAATTTAACCAAATGACAAATTAAAACCGTATTCATGACAAAATAACGCAAGTGTATGTCAATTACGGAAAGAAATATTTTTGCCGAAACACTAAAACACTTGAAATATGTATGGACATTGAAAAACAGATCGTACACAATGTATATAAAGATCAATTATGAACTGCGATCTGTTGGAACCAAACGCACATAATGCCTTACGCGAGCGCGGGGCGCCAAGCTAATGTGAGCCGTAGACCAATGTAATATACACTGTTTTCGCTTGGATATAGCTTTGCTTTCGAAGTGATAGTGAGGGCTTGAGGTTATATTGTGTTCGGTGACCTGTGACGACATTTTTTTGTCGTTTTCAACTTACTGGTAACACTAGAATATAGAGTTTATGCAGCTTATGACTTTCCCATGGTACAAATACACAAGATTTTGTTAAACACCTACTTAGTACCTTTTCTTCTGCTACTAACTATTTCCACTTTTGCACAACTTTATTGCAAAAGGTACGAAAATTAATAAAGATTTCTATCTATAATCTTATATAAAATAATCCTGGATAATTATATTCTTTTTCTAATCATAGAGCATTTGTATCGTTTGGCTTATCATTGAAAAAGTTCGGGATTAACGAATTTATATATAAGAACCTCATTCGAGAGCCTTTGAAATCAGCAATATGGCGGCGATGACGCTAGCTCGTGTCACGTCACATCCGGTTGGCCGAATAGCATACCTTATGTATTTGTACTTCATTTCAGATTACACATACTCATACAGTACCTCAAGCCTTCAAATGTGAAATGCGCATATTATGATTAAATAGTGTAAATTGTGCTTCAATTTTGACCTCAAACGACATGGACGTTGTAAATTGAGAAATCGAATGTAGCTAAGTGAGCTTACGGACTGTATATTACACATTATTATATATTAAAAATAATATAACGTGTTAGTTATGATAATATTGGGCCGCGGCCGGCGGCGGGGCACTGTTCAATTTGTGATTAATTTTGTAATGTGTTCATAATAGGATGTTTGTAATAATTAACTTCGAATCGGACGGACGGGTCCTGTTTTTGAAAATATTTTATTGTGTTTTATAAATAATGAAGTGCTTTCGAAGCGGTTAGTATAAGGCGGTGTAAAGCGTCGATGAAACGGGGCTAGTTTACAAGCTACAAGCCTGCGAGTTTAAAATATAGCAAGTGAGCGAGTAGCAGATTGTAAAAACCCGATGACACGGGGCGAGTTTACAAGTTGCTAGCGAACTCGCTGGCTTGTAGCTCGTAAACTATCCCTGTGTCCTTGAGGCTTTAGGCGTGTAATGTAAGATACGCATTTGTGTATGTTTTCAAATATTTTGCTTGTTCCGTATATCCTGTAGAGCTTTGTACACAAATGCGTAGAGCATTATTTCGGTGATAATCAACAGCGTAATGCCTAGTTCACAGTAAAATGTTACTCGGCCGAGACAGTGAAAGCTTACGTCACTCGTTCAGCTGAGCACTCGGCGCTATGTTTAAACGAACCGAGTACTGTCTCGGCCGAGTTCTTGGTACGTGTGATCTAGGCATAATGAAATAATCGTAGTTGTAAAATTGTGCGTATGTGTATGAATATAAGACTTGCAGCAGTGCCCCGCTGTACACTACCAGGTAAGGTTAGACACGGGATTCTAGGAATATGGGAATGGTTCACTTTTTACGACTCGCAGTGTAATTTATCTTGATGTGTGGCCGAGAGGATCCGAACCGTATCTGTATTGATCTAAGGTGCAAATTTCCCTGGCTCAGGCTTCGCGATTAATGTCGGTCTTCTACTAGTTAAGCGTCGATGACAAACGGCTAGTTTACACGCTACAAGCCGGCGAGTTTAAAAGCTAGCGAGTGAGCGAGTTAGCTTTGAAGGATTGTCAACAAGCAGATTGTAACGATGACACTGGGCGAGTTTACAAGCTACAAGCGAACTTGCTGGCTTGTCATCGACGGTTTAGTAATGTTATGGTGTCGGAGTTTTGATGCAACCCTAAGGCTAGCGGTTATGAATCGAGTACACGTTCAAAGTGAATGATTCCTGTATAGTTTGATAAAGCAAATATGGCAAAGGCGAGACAGACAAACTTTACGATTTGAACAGATGTTAATCTTACGCAATTTCAAATATTTGGCGAATAAAACCCGTCACACACGTAGCTATAATATATATTATAGCAAGGCATATTATGATATATTTTCTATACAAATATTCAAGTCATAGAAATATATATTTTAGCTGCGTGTGATAATTGTATAGAAAATATATCCGAATATGCCATGATATAATCATATTAATATATATTATAGCTACGTGTGTGAAGGGCTTAATGGTAGGTATTAAGTTAAAACTAAGACTGTCGCTGTATTTTAATACTTCAATTGTCGTGTAAATAAAATAGACGTTCAATGCTTGAAACTAGTTTTAGTATATGAAATATGGTGGAGTTTGTCTGTGCGTACGAATGCAGGGACCTGTCTTGTCACAGATCCCTTGCAGATCGCCATCATCAATATACTGTAAATGATCTACGATATTGTTCTTATATTGTATTGTTTTCTTTTTTAATAATATATTGTGTTTAAACGGGTAACGACTTTAATTTTTCCCTAACTACCTTCCTACCTACGGCTCCTTCCTACGGCTAGGTTAGTTGGATGTTTATTCCCTAATCATACCAAAAATACTGAACCTACTGCTGAAAGCTGAAATTTGTTGGTGCCTTTGTTTCTAGTTTATTAGGAGCTATAAAAATATAACTATTTTTCCTATAACAATCGATCTCTCAATTCAATTTCGCGATTCTCGCAATTTCGAGAGCTCTCCTAGTGCACGATTATAGAAGAAAAATAATACACATGCTTCGTACTACCACAGAGTACGTACTACGTACAATATTATACTTCAGTACTACCACAGAGTACGTCCTACGTACAATATTATACTTCAGTACTACCACAGAGTACGTACTACGTACAATATTATACTTCAGTACTACCACAGAGTACGTACTACGTACAATATTATACTTCAGTACTACCACAGAGTACGTCCTACGTACAATATTATACTTCAGTACTACCACAGAGTACGTACTACGTACAATATTATACTTCAGTCAAAGAACTTGTATACGATACATAGTATAGAAGCTCTTTGACTTCAGTCAAAGAGCTTTTATACTATGTATCTAGAGAGCTAACACGCCATTTTGTTTTATTTAAGGATTAAGAATTCTGAACCTTATGACTTGGAAATAAAGTTCTTTTTTAATTAAATCTAAATATAAGGATTTTAATACTTGATAGAGACCCCCTCGTTAAGGAGTGTGTCTCGTTCACACAGTTGCCAGCATACAATAAAAATTAACATGGCCATATTTTTGAAATAAGTGGGACAATTTTCGAAATTAGACGATTTGCTCTAAATGTTATTCAGATTCATTTGAAAGGTTTAGTACAGTCGCTGTCATGTAGGTTAGGTACCTAACTGCCGAGAATAATAATTACTGTTCGAAAGAAACAGTATTATAACCATTGAATCAGATATACCTCACTAGAATGCGGCGCACCGTCCTCTTTTTTGTTGATATTTTAATGCACCTATATATAATATAATTTTAAAACAATAATGCAAAGTAACGTATGTATATAACATTGATAGCTTATTGAGCAGATTGAATTTTCCCTTGGTTGCTTGTTTATGTCTCAATGAAATATTCAAAGTTCAAAAATTATGGTCGCCCTACAGAACGAGACACACTCCTTACTGGTTCTAGCTCTTTCGGCTCGCAGTTTTCGTGTGAGTCGGCATTCTAGATACATAGTATACAAGTTCTTTGACTTCAGTACTGCCACAGAGTACGTACTACGTACAATATTATACTTCAGTACTACCACAGAGAACTAAGATATACATAAGTATTACGTTAAGTCGTATATTTCAATGTAAAAATGCACGCCCCTAATGCTAGTCTTCTTCTTATCGTGTCACTAGTTCTTTCGAACCAGCGTGGTGAAAGGATTTCAAGTGCGCCTCGTAGAGGCTCCTTTCGTGCACTCCACACATGTCTTCGAACTTTAGGTTCTACGACATGCCGGTTTCCTCACGATGTTTTCCTTCACCGTTGCGAGAACGTGGGATGCATACATAGAGTTTTTCGACCGAAAAAATCCATTTATGCATGTCTGCCACCGGGATTCGAACCCGCGACCATCAGATCGCAAGGCAAGGGCCTTATCCACTCGGCCACCACGTCCTCTATGCTAGTAAGTAGGTACTACGTAACATTAGTTATTTATCTAATTATTAGCGAATACTTCGTTGAATTTATTAATAGGTACTCGTAAGTTTAAAAAGTGCTACGAACAACGTAGCAAACCGTAGCTCCAAATTGAAATCTGTAATTTACATTAAAATAAACAAAGGGTAGACCTGAGTATACCTACTATCCAAACTCTTTGAGGCAGACAGCTACGCACCTCCCTTTAAAATTATCTTCGCTTCATAAAGCCTTCAATAGAAATATAGCTTCCACAATGGCGCCAGATAACGAATCATTGAAAAATTATGTTAATTGTTAAAAAAATATCGAGCAAATTCAATAAATTGTAAAGGGGAACGATTTCCTCCTCGCCCTCTGGAATCCAATGACTCTCGTTAATTTATGTTACGAATCGGTTTTGATAAAATCGGAAAAATCCGAAGGGCGGGAGTTTAATTACGGTCCCTCAATATTTCATCCCCCAGCAATCAGCGAGAACGGCCCGATTTGATATTTGGACAATTTCTGTACTAAAATACGGGTTATTACGAGATGGAAACCAATAAAATAAAAGTTGGAATGATCAATAATAGGATGAAAGGCTTGGTCCTGACTGACTGACAGACAACGTACAGGCCAAAACACTGAAAGTAAAGACTTGAAATTTGGGAGGAACTTTTACCAAGAAGTGTAGGCGCGTAGGAATGGAATTTTGTTATTTCGCAATGCATATTAATGTCAACTAGTAGGTATGCTAAAATCTAACAAGGGGAATTCTCAAGGAAAATTTTCATACAAAATGTTTCGGACAAATACTCAAAAAGTACGCCGTATTATAGTAATTTCTTCACACTATTCGTTTCGTCTATGTTTTTTGATTTTGTCAACAAACCCTGCCCAGCAAAGCCACGGTGTCGTCAACGTTTGAAAGCGACAACTTTACACCTGTTCCATGAACATCAAAAATATTATTGTTTATAACAAGATTTAAGACATGTAGGTAACCGTAGGCTAGGGACCTTATATAGGTAGACTGATAGGAATATGTACATACATATTTGCATTGCATTTCATTCGGGTAGTGCAGATAAACTGTGCTACACTGCGATAAATGCAGATGTGATGTTATTCCAAATGCAGTGGGTATTAATATTGGTAGAGTATAAATTTTTCTCGCATTGCTCAAACAGAACTGCTATCTGTGTTCCGTCAGCTTTGGCGAGGTCCGCCGGCGGTTGGCGGCCCGGAGTCCGGAGAAATTGAATGAAAACATTGAATATTTATTCTGTGGAGATGCCAGTGCAGCGCCCGGGGCCAGGGCAAAGATCCTGCGAAGCATACCATCTGGTTCAGATGAGACACTTCTATACAAAAAAATGAAGACATTTTCAGTTTAATATGCCTACTGTAGGTGTAAAGTCCTTATTGATAAGAGTCATTTCTTCCATTCAACCTTAGGCATAGTTGTGCATAGATATTCTTCAACAACAAATGTTTATGTTACAGGCTATGATTATATAATCTCTATAATCAAAGGCTCCAGGGATTACAGTTTGATTATCTCGCTTTTAGCTCTGCATGAGGACGTGGTGGCCGAGTGGATGAGGCCCTTGCCTTGCGATCTCATTGTCGCGGGTTCAAATCCCGATGACAGTCATACGCAAATGGGTTTTTTCGTTCGAAAAAATCTATGTATGCATCCCACGTTCTCGCAACGGTGAAGGAAAACATCGTGAAGAAACCGGCATGTCGTAGAACCTAAAGTTCGAAAACATGTGTCGAGTGCACGAAACGAGCCGCTTCGAGGCGCACTTGAAATCCTTTCACCACACTGGTTCGAAGGAACTAGTGACACGATAAGAAGAAGAAGCTCTACATACTTAGTTTTCTACTATAACAACGCCAAGAGCTCTACAAAAAGTGGGTTATAGGCTGTAGTTCTTGAAGAATGTAACATAACTATTTTAAAATGTTCTTTCCCTTCTCTGCCCTCGTAGCTCTTTGCTCACTGGATCATCTTGCGGCTCTCCTTTTAATATTTGATCTGCATATTTATAAATCCGGTGTGCCCTCGTCTTGTTTGTATATTTATAGTTTATTTCATTGCTGAGAGTCCGCGCGCGGCACGTAACTCGATATCTTCTGTTTGGTCGGGTATCATGCCCCAGGCTATGAAGCTTTTGGCTATACCTAGTACTTCGTAGTATCTTATTTTTCGGTGGTCTAAGGTAGTGTATAAGAGCTCCAAATATTTGTCTAAGATGCATAAGATATGTATAATTATTCTTGATTTAGGCTCATGATTGTCTACTGTAATTCTATTTACTCTTGCCTCGAAAGGTACGTAAGAAACTGGGGGAGTATGTCACTGTTAAAATAATGCAATTTATTACGTATTCGTTACGTTAGTAATGTATATTTTATGATGATTAATATGATTTTAATGGATTAAAAATATTTATAAGATTTAAACCAAGTACGTTTAGGTAGGTATGTATGATTTACCCTTTGGTACCATAAAAAGTAGGTACTTACTTACTTACCTACATCTTAATCATATCTTGGAAAAAAAACTTGTTCCTAGAGCCACTAAAAACCTTGTTAGGTAGGTAGATAAGATACCTACTTGCTATACGACACGAAACCATTTTCACAATATATACAATAATAAGCTACGCTTGAAACTTATTCTACGTAATTATCTCATTTACAAAAGACTTGAGAGTTGTATCCCTCTACTCTCAACCATGCGACTGCTATGCTATCCTGAGACTCTCTCTCCTTAGCTGAGACCAACGGCAAAGTCCTTAGTCCCTTAGTTGTTAAATTAGTTTATAGGTACAGTCAGCTGCAAGACATGTATACACTCCCAAACTTTCACATTTATATTAAACTCATAATTTTACAAAGACATTCTTCTTCTGACAATAATTTTGACAAGTAAGATGACTCCATTAATTTGAAAATTCTTGCGTGCACTTTTGATTGCAAAAAAATAGAGTAATATAAATGTGAAAGCTTGGGAGTGTATACATGTCTCTGCAGCTGACTGTACATAGGTTATCTGGAAGAAATCTTATTTGAGGATAAAACCGCCTTTTGAAAAAACCCTAGTTGTACATTGTTACATGTTTTTTATCCAGCTCCACATATAGCTTGGCTCTGGCAGGGCACGTAGCCAGGCTGTCCGTACTGGCACAGCAGCTCGAGCAGGGGGGCGCCGCGGAGGCCGGGGGGCGTCTCCACGACCCTCAGGGTGCGCCCTAGCGCCAGGCTGAGCGACCTGTTGGCGGCGGACGGCGGCCAGCGCACGGGGAGCAGACCCGTCTTCCGGGGAGTCGGGTCTCTGTAAAAAGGATAGATGGAAGGTATAGGTACAGTTTCCAATATCCATGTATGATTCAATTTGTATAGTTACCTTGAAAAACGGTCCGGGAAAGTAAACGCCAGGGGCGTAGCTACCGCCGTATCTGCCGTATCAATTATAGGAGGCTCCCGACGTGTATAAGCATAAATTAACTTCCCAATTTTATTTTAGTTCAGTCGTTATGGATTTATATAGAGGCAGTAACTTTGAGAAAACTAAAGTCATCATCAGCATAAATCAGTTTGCCGAAAAAAAGGCAAGGAGAGTAACTAATTAATTTAAAATGTTTATATAAATTTTGGAAAAAGTGACAGCTGAATAAATATTTATTTTTATTCTATGCAAACATTTTTTTTTTCATTTGTGAGAAATCTTTATTCTTCATTTAATTATTCTTCTCCCCCAATCATTTTTTTATACGGGGCCCGCCAAGGCACTCTACGCTACTGGTCAAAGTGATGATCTTAAAAGTTAACGAAAAACTACGGAGCCAGTTGCACTACGACGTCGATATCAACGCAACAAGGTCAAATAGTATTTTTTAGCAAAGGCCGCAATATCAAGTTGGTTTGGTAACTTTGTAGAGAAAGGCAAATTGTTAATAATATTCGAAAGGCTAAAAGTCATAAAGTTGCCTAAATTGGCGTGCTAGTTCCCACACCTAATCCGCGCGCTCCGCCCAATTGACTAACTTCCCCAATATTCCCATAATCTTGTTGACGCGAACTCACCCGAACTTCATGAAGTTGGTCAACATCGTGGTCAGCCGGTCTATAAACAGCTTATCGGGAGTCGACAGGACCGTGGACAGCCCGCCCGGCTTGAACACGTAGAATAGGTCGTCGGAGTGCGACGTTCCACGGAGCGTAGGGTCTCTACTGAAGATGCTCTTTGCAAAATTACGATCGCCTTCGTACGAAAATATGTAGTTGAATATCGGCTGATCGGAATGTTCCACTATCAACCTCGAGAATGCGTCGGCGGTGGCGTACGCCAGCCAATCGGAGTAAAAGTTTATTACCCCGCGCATAGACGCGCTACTTAACGCTCCGGCGAAATACCGCGAACGTAACTTCTCGGCTATCAGCATCCTATTCGCTGAACACCAGGAAAAAACGGAGGGCAGCGTCTCTGCGAAATTATCGTTCCATTCTCGGAGAGTTTTATCGTCGTGCAGGCCGTAGAAAAGCAAGCCCTCCACGCTCGCGAACCCCGATATTATCGGGACTTTATTAAAGTTGCCAGAAGTTATAATTTTGAATGGCGTGTCGTGGAAAAATGGGTCCGCAAAGTCAGTGTCTACACACGGCGAGTATTTGAAATACCTGGGATTCGTCGATATATCTTTAGTAGCGTTTAAAATTTCAGTGACAGTAGCAGTCATGAAAACGTCTAAGGCATCTTCTTCGTTTTCGATCGCTCTGATTTTCTTCGCGTCTTGGAATGTTGTCGTTCTGGCCTCCACGTTAAAAGCCCACGGGGCTAACGGTGTACCGCTCAGCAGAATAGCTTTGTGGAACAGTCCCGAGCTTGACTTGGACAGCATGTGCATCGCTGCGGCAGAGGCCCCAGCGCTCTGACCGCTCACAGTCACGTTGTCGGGATCTCCACCGAACGCCGCTATATTCCGCTGAATCCACTTCAATGCAGCTACCTGGTCTTTGAGTCCGAGATTGGAAATTCCATTGATGCATAAAAATCCAAAAACGCCCATACGATAGTTGACTATAACTGCTACGACGTTCTTTGTGACTAGAAATTCGGGGTCGTAATGCCACTTGCTGCCGTAGTAATATGCTCCTCCGTGGAAGAAGACCAGAACGGGCAGCCTGTGGCCGGGGGCGGCCGTGTCCGGGGCGTACACATCCAGCTGGAGGCAGTCTTCGTGGCCCAGGATGAAGGACGAGATGATCTGCGCACAGCTACTGAACGGATACACTGCGTTGAAAGTCTCCTCCCATTTGGGTGGGGGTTCCGGTGGCTAAAATAGGAAATAAGTTTTGACATAAGCTCCACAAGTTACGAAATTAGTTTAGAAATGTTCTGTTTAAAAGTTATGGGACGAGGTGGTGGTTACTCACTCTAAATCTTTTGCAGGTCGCGTACGGTATTCCGTAATACCGATTCTGTCCGAACAGGCTGCGGAGGCCTCGCAGCCTGCCCTGTTCCACCTCCACGGGTGGCGTCCACACACACACAACGCTCGTAAACAACACACTCCACACGATGGTATGCTGTTGTCCGAACTTCATTTTCCAAAGCATGATAACTTTTTTTGATCATACCTAAATAAAAATGATTGTCGTAAAACTTCGAGCTATCCCACCACAATTTTAAAACACATAGGTATCCAGCATATCTTAAACACAAAAAATATGCATTCTAGCTTAACTTTCTATGCGCGATAACAGCTTTATTGAAGTCAATTTCCCATAAATCACATTTATTAACATTCTAGTAGGTACAACCACACACTTACACGTAATATTACATGAATGATTCGTTGAACACTACTTCGACGCGAGCTGGTCAGTGAGCGGTGTGTCCCAACAGCTTGCGCAAGCCGAGCTGGCGAGATCTTGCCAATTGTAATCTTTCGCTCCTCGACTTCGACTCCTAACCCACGGAAGGTTAGAATCGGCTGCGATTAACCGTGCATATTTAGTTGTCGAGAATAATTGAGACAGTTGTGTGAAGGCTGTGGTTTGAACTCTGAAGAAGTGTTCTGTAGGTAGGTAGATAGATATCGACTTATAATGGGCACTTGCTTTAGGACATACCTGTCTGTCTACTAAAAAGTAATTCAAAATGTCTTATTTGCGTTTTCAAATGATTCAAGCAGAGATAAACCTCTTCGAGTCTTCGGATAAAAACAAACGCATATCCGTGTAATGAAGTGCAACTCTGCCGGGGACAGCACCGTCGTCGCCTGCGAGTTGTTAATCCGGGTAATAAAGAAAAATACCCGGAACGGCTAATTGTTATAAACTGAGCAAACATGCAAATTGGACGAGCGACGGACTTCCTCGGCTGAGCAGGCCCGCATTCAGGAAAACACCGTGGAGGGGTTTTACAAAAGTTGATTGAATGTCAAAAAAAAATGAATTTGTAGTACGTGGTTAGTACTTTATATGTAGGTATACAAAATAATAAAAGTTTATTTCAGAATTACATATTTCCATAGATCGAGAATAAAAATTACCTACATTAAAATAAATTAAATTAAATCGAATTAGGTACATCAAATTAAAATAAAATAGAATAAATCAAAATAAATTAAATTGAAATTAAATTAAATTAAACCAAAAAAGGCTACAAAATACTGAGTTTCGGATAGTTTCGTTCCAAAATAGCCTTTATTATTCTTGCGTAGGTACGATTAGTTAAATTATTAAAGTCTCTTCCTCATCCAGACGTCCTGGCTTACAACCCTGGATTTGAGATAACTCGTAAAGGACTGCAGAGTAATCTACTTCTCTTTCTAGTTTCCAATTTTTCCTTTGAGTGGAAAATTGAGTGGATGGCTCTCTAAATAGCTCAGATAATGTTCTCTGAAACTTTCCTTGATACCTAACTATCTATTTAAGCAGGTAAGTAGATAAGTACCTCAGAGTTAATGGTTTTATTTTTGCTGAGGACTTCAATTCTGGTGGAACCGAGTAGTAGAGTATTACAACATTTCTAGGTTGAAAGCACTGAGTATGATGCGAGAGCGTAGTGCTATTTACTCTACCGCTAAATGAACGCCATAGTTTTGAAGTAATTTACTCGCTTTCTGGACTAATTCACATCATTCCAAGCTGGGATCGGTTAATGGTTATAGGACTATCCATTCTCTGCGTCGTCTATCTATGGGTAGTGTATTATTATTATTAAAATTCTTTATTGCACAAAAATAAAAATTACATTGCACAATGGGCGGGCTTAATGCCTTAGGCATTCTCTCCCAGCATTAGTGTATGTATGTATGTAGTAGTAGTTTAGATAAAATTCCATTGGAAAGAAGAATATTTTGTGAAAATCTTAGTAAATCAACAAGAAGACAATTTGTAGAAGATAGACAAGGCAATGCATGCCAAGTAGATAACAATTTTCATATCTTCCGAGGCATGCAGCGCCTGATAGAATTATTGCCGCTTATTTTCTTTGTGCACGGGAGAGATTGCTATCAGGCGGAGTCAGGCGCACAACATGTACGAGTTGATTTATTGCTAAGCCCGAGTCTTCGGCGAGTTTGAGCGTCTAAGTTGTGTTGGTTTCATACAACTTTGATTAATAACTAGAGCTGGGCACTATGCATGTTTGCTAGGTTTCCTTTAGCTAAATTGTCACGCTATGCGCGATACTGTTATAATAAGTATTTAATCAAATTCAAAATGACTGAAACACTAAAATTCAAATTATTTGTAAAGAAACAAAAATTGTTGTTTCTAAACAATAATATTTCCTATACTTTTACTTAGCGTGCCCAAGTTCCCGACATTGCGACAAACAATACTCGACAGTCGACAGCACTCAAAACTTGGAAAGTTCCAAGTGTATCTGTAAAATTAATTTCCCTTGAAAATGTGGAGTCCGATCGTCGCCCCGGGGCGCGGGGCTCGGGACCAAGTGCCCAAGTTTTTGTTATTAACATAGTTGACAGACAATACCAACAGCGAGCTTTGTGTGTCGAGCTACTCACCTTGCTCCGGGACGGCTTGCATCAACCTGTCGATTGCAGGGACATAGAACTGTAGGTAAGCAAGTAAGCAACACAACGATCTGCCACGTTTATGTTCCTAGTAATGAGTGGCATAAACGCCGATTAACGTTTAAACTACTTAAAGCTGCACTAGACTTTGTAAATCCTGCTGGCTAGCACTTTTTCTGTCATGAGTACGTTCCTTTAACTACACACCCTATTCCTCGTGTTAACTTTAAAAAATGTTTATAAAGTAAGAACTTACTTAGTTTAGATATACCTACTTAGATAAGAAGTACTTGAAAATATACATTGTTAAATCGTTAGTTTAATCGTGCGAACGCTAGCCGTGTCTGTCCCGTCCCGTCTCGCCACAATACAAACAGCTCTACAAACTTGTTCAGGTCTGTTCTTTCTGTCCTGAATTTATGTTTATTGTTCATTTTAAACTGTTATGTTGTGTTTATCTAGTAACGTGCCTCGCGAGCGCTATTCCGAGGTTTCTCGAGCCGAAACCGCGGAACTGGGACCTTCAGACAATCTCTACCTCTGTAGTTTGTATCGCTAGAGTTCATGTTTAGTTTCATAGAACAACCAGAGTGCTAAAATCTAAATCTAAAATTAGGAAAACAAGTTCGAGTAATAATAAATATAGTATAAATATATTTAGTAACAAATCCGCTTAATTATCTAAACAAAGGTCTTAATTAACTTAACTAGTTTAGAATTTTAGTATCTAAACCGAAGCGCCGAAATCAGAAAACCCAAGTCAGAATTCGACACGTGTTTCACCTCTACACGAGGCATCATCATATTACTAAATACTATTTATTAATATTTATGGATTTCCGCAAAGTAACGCCTGAATCAATCAATTATCTTAAGCTCTAGTAAATGAAGTATGAAGTTTATACTTTTTTACCATCATCCATTATCATCGGGAGTGTGCAGCTGACTGTACTTAGTTTTTTTTTAATAAATTGGTTATTATATTAATCGTGATTCAGGGCGGCTCTCAATTAAATTATTTGCAATGTCCTAAATAAACATCGGACCTTTGGTTTGAACCTTTTATATTCCATGATCGCTCATACTTCAGCCGTATTTGCGTTTCATTACGAGATTGTACGGACATAACGGACTTAGGTACCTAATTTCCAGTTTTCAGATTGTTGTAGTTAGTCCCTACTTATATACTACATAGACTTTTTCATTTTAAAGTTCTATGCCTCACTATTATACTTTTTTTATGAAATACTTCATTTGCGTTACGATTTTTCTAAATTATCTTTTAGTAGGTACTCTTTTCAGCTCTTGACGGATATACAGGGTGTAATCGTTAAGTGTGCACAGGCGATTATTCCGTAACTATTGCAGATATCAAAAAACTTTAAACTGATATCGAAAGTACTTTACCTAATGAGTAAAATGACATTAATAACTTTTTTAAAAATAAAACGAGAAATATCCAAAAAAAATACATTAATCACTCCCATACATTTAGTATGAGATAGTAGAAAGGTTTTAGTTTCCTTATTTTAAGTGGAATAGTACCTACTCATTTTACCCTTGTCATTTTATAATTATGTACGATATGAAGGTATTAATGAATTTCAAGTAGATACACGTGTAGATTAATTATCTTACCACTTCAAATTTATAATAAACCTTGTTTCAATATTGTATTGATTTGAACTAGCTGAAAAGCAACATACTAAATAAAAACAAAAAGAAAGATACTCTTTGGTGTTCGTTCTAAATTCAAATTCTTTATCGCGGGTTCTCGTTCCCGCCAATTTATTGTATTTTTCAATTTGCGTTAATAATCGTGATTGTTGCATTTATTGATTGAAAAATGGCATATTCCAATACAGAAAAGAGGGACATGTTAAAAATGTACTACAAACATGATTGTAACAATAGGGCGGCCATTATCGCCTACAGAAGAGAGTACCCAGATAGAGAAGTTCCTTCTGGTACGTATTTACGTAAGTTGGATAACATTCTGATAAATTATGGATCTTTTAACAGAAAAAAAGGTTCGAGAACAAGAGTTTTTTGATATCTGCAATAGTTACGGAATAATCGCCTGTGCACACTTAACGATTACACCCTGTATAATCCAAGTTTCAAGTCTCTACGCCTGCTGGTTTAGCCTGTAGGCTGTCTGTCAGTTAGTCAGGCAGGACCAAGCATTTTATATATTATTTTAGATGAAAATTTTATATGTATATATTGATGATGTGATGATTGAGGATTGGCTGCTGCTGCTTGGTTTTGGGATGTTAGATAGCCTATTACCAATTCTATAACCATTTCCAGCTTGTAAAATACTGAATTTTATACTTACTGATGTTACAAACGACTTAGTTGTAAAAGGTAGTAATAAAGATCAAGCAACATTCATCTTTCAACTCCAACATCCATTTATCGATTCTTACAAACTTTGCATCATAAAATATTAGTGGGACTTAAAATTTCATAAAACACAACAATTTGTAAAAAAAATAACATTAAAAAATATATGTATTGAAATTGTTTACATTCACAATAAATAACAAATACCTAGTTCAATAACTTATTTTACCCCTCACAGCACAGCCCACCGAGATCGTCAAAACACTTAATTACTTATTATTTCCTATAATTTGACCAGCCAGCCAGTCTATACATCATATCTATCATATATATATTATATCTATACATGTATAATTATATATACACGGTCATTTTTTAATTACCAAAACCAAAAAAAATTGGGCAATACAGAATATGTACGACATTGTAAAAGTAAAGTAAAATTTATCAGTTAGGTACTTAACAATGGCAAAGTTATGACAGGCTAAACTTTTCAGATATCCTGCCCAAAATTATGGACAATACAGTTATAAATGAACTCTGAATACGCGTCGTGATTCATAACATAACATAGCTATCCCTTTTGCACACTGTTTTACTCGCTCGCCGCACCGTTTGCTTGGTTGGTTTCTAGTAGATTCTACCTACTTACTAGAAGCTAGGTACGTATTCAACTATCCAAACATCCCACTATACACAGAATGATTAGAAATAGGTGTAAAATCGAGCTGTGATTACCTTCGTCCCTGAGCGAGTGACGGCGCGTAAATAGTGAGCCGTGGTCTAGCAGCCGTTGGTTGGTACACCCGCGCGACATACTAACGTAATAGCATAGTTTCATAGCTAAGTTGTCTTGGTGACTCTGAGTTTGAACACTTCACTGAAACTTTGGTGTTTTCACGAACATTATCGCGCACTCGCGAGATGTGAATTGGTAAAGCTACGGTAACATTAGATTAGAGGGTATCGGCGAATATTCGAGGTATCACAACAAGTAGTTCGTTCGTACATCGCATCGCGATGTATTCGGGTGAACACGAATGCACATCACGGCACTATCGGTAAAGTAGCACGCTTCAAAGGGTTTTCATCAAAGACGACTGCGGACTGAAGATGTAGACTTCTTGTCACCGATAACCAATGTTTTTATCGCGACACGAATTATCACGCGATAATGTGTAACCCCAGCATAAGTGATTGCGGAGTGACCGTGCGCGCGCGTGCACTCTCGCTTCCGAACTGCGATGTACTGAAGAGCGTGACGCGCATACGCAAAGCAATACATCCACTCACCACTCACGAGTATTCACGGAGGTACACGATTTTACCCGCTTTTGCCAAGCTGAACTGAAATGGAATGACACATGTTTCAATGTGTGCGTACAGGTGGACTAGTTGGTGTAAAAAACGTATCAATGGATTAGTTTGCCCAATAATTACTTAGTTTTTGGTATTCAAAAAAAAAATACATATTTTTTTGCCTTAGATGTGTTCAGTAACGGCAACTGACTATGCGTATTTTTTTTTGTGGTGATTAAAATTTGACCATGTATATATGTATTGTTACCGTGACCTATATTCCTACGTCTAACTGCCCGCAATTTCGCCCGCGCGATATCGGAAAACAAGTAGCCTATGACCCTAATCAACTTCATCCCAGTGTTCCTACCGAATTTCAGCCTAATGGATACAGTACATTTGGCGTGATTGAGCAAAATTCATCTAATCATCCTAACACCCTCCAAGTTTCAAGTCTATACGTTCAGCGGCTTATGGCATGTACGTTATTTGTCAGTCAGTCAGGGCCAGGCCTTCTATACACCGCAAATTTTTAAACACCAGAAAAAAAATGCATATCAGTTGCCGTATTAAGCACGCACATTTAGGTATGGCACTTAAAAAACTAAATCGAATTTTCGACAAAATAAGTTTGATTAAAATTGGATAACTGTTACCGTTTGTCGCTTTCTTATGGATTTGAGTCACCCTTTTATGTTTTATTCATCGTATCGCAAACCCGGGTACCTAGCTCGAGCCATTGTGATGTGATGTGATGTGCCTATTACCTATCACCTAAAACCCGCCATGTGTATCATGATTCATGAGGAGTTATGTGCATCATCTCCCGGAGTAGCGCACAGACCGCGCCAGCTCCATGAAGCTGTATCTGCTCCTGGGCTTGAACCCGTATCCCCGTCTCCTGTAGCGGCTGTAGGTGTCGTTCCAGAAGGCCACGGCACGCGGCTCCCACAGCGGCGCGGTGCTGAGGGTGGCATCGATCACCAGCGCAGTGGGGTTCGACTCCCGGCTTGGTCGCCAGCGCCACGGCAGCAGCTGTGTCGCCGTCGGGGTAGGGTCACTGGAAATTCAATTTAACTAATTATTATTTATTTAATTTATTGTTTACACACTTAACAAAATGTAGTACAATTGGAGGATAGCATTTTCTACCAGTAAACCAATTTATTGATATTATTTGTATTTATATAAAGCCTTCATAAACATACAGGTACCTAAGTATTTTAGGTCTTAAGTAGTTGTTACAGACTAAATATAGTACATGGACCCTGTCAGAGCGATGCAACATGGTATTACAGAGTTCGATTAGGTATATTATTCGATATTCGTTGCGCGGTACCTCTTACTTTTATCCTGATGAAAAATATTTAAAGTACTTATTTGGAATCAATAAACAAGTAGGTACAATAAGAAATATGTAGGTACTTAGGTACCTAAATCTAAAACTTTTGTATAATTTAACAATGAAGCTAAAACAATCAAATTAGGAAACTGTTTAGGTATGCTAGGCAAGGTACACAAACATAATTATATGCTACTTTATAGAATAATGTGCTTAGCAGCTGTGCTAGGTGAAACCTGTGTTACAGCTGCTATACTTCCATAACGAGTAATTAACAGGTAACTTAAATTTAAATACCTACTAATATTTGTGTAGGTACTTATGCTAACTAAACTAATATTTAAAGAGCAGTGATATACATAGCCATACATTGCGGGTAGGATACTAACTCTTTCACAAGCAATAATACACAGCGGATTCGCGTTAGAGACCGATATAGACTCATATTTCAGTTTCAATCGTTAATTAAGTATCATTATTAAGTAGTTATAAAAGTAATTATCGTACATATTAGAAACATGGCATATGTGAATTAAATTCATGTGTAGCAGTGTTCTGGTCATGAGCAGGCGTGATCTTTTACCATGAGGAGAGCGCTTAGCTCGTCTCGCTCCATGTTTACATAAAAAACTATTTTAATCGACAACATGGTAGGTAGGTAGGTACTTGTTATTGTGCGTGTTCTATACATAATTTATCATCGCCATAAGTTATGCTTTGACCAATGGCTGTCAAGCGCAAGCAGCTGTTCTTATCTGGTTTTAATTGCTTCTATCATTTTCCAATTCAATTCAATTCGATTTCTACAATCAATGAGGTTATTATTTACCTTGATTTTTATAACAGTAGGTACTAAATGTTTTTACTCAGATAAATCAATTTACTTCTATAATATTTTTTTTATCATTGCGAGTTTTATGAGGTGTTTATTACCATGGAATGAATCTGATTTTTAACCTACTAACGTATAACAATGTTTTGATCTACATAAATTAAGTCAGGCATCGATCTAAAGTACATCAAAGTCAAGGTTTTATGTTTTGCTTATGGAAATTTGCCTAATAGAAAATTCATTAAGAGCTTATGTCTTCTTGCGTAACACCATATATCACAGGATATTATGAATTGGCTGCTACTTGCGGCTATGCCCTTGTGGTGTAAAAAAAAAAATCCAGCTCTTACACTATGACTAGGATTTCAGCTTAATCCGATTAGTAGTTTAGGCGTAATTGAGTGAGTGATAAAACATCCATCTTCGAAAAAGTTTGCAATCATAAAATCATTATATTGAACACATTATCTTTAAATTATCTATAATTATTTATTGAGATCCAAAATTGTATTCGAGAATTTACCTACTAAAACTCATATCATGTAGATTAGATAGGTTTATATTTTTATTTTTTTATATTATTTAAATTAAGTAATGCACACAGGTATGCATAATTTTTGCCGCAATTTGTATATGACTTTATTTATTTATTTAAATTTCAATTTAGTTTAGTTTCATTTAAATTAATTTCAATTTTGTGATGATAATGTACCTACCTACCTATTTAAAATTTTGTTGTGTCTTTTAATTTTTTGTATGCATCAGGTTGTCCGAAATAAATCTTTTATTATTATAATAATAATAATTTGTATTAAATACTCATGTTGCCAGCTTCTGTATTATTGAACTTCAAAATTTTCAGTAAGCAGTTTATATTTAAATATTCCGAAAAAATCTTTAGCCGCTTTATTCTTTATTTGAGGGCAAATATTTTGCAATAAGTTCCCATTATAAAACGGATGTTTTTTTTATCTTTTGTCCAAGTTTAGATATAGCACAGTTTGGCCGTGACATAGAACTCATTTAAGGATGTGTCGTAAGTTGGCCGCGAATTGAGCAACCAGCCAGACTTCCAGCTATGTAGAATAGTTGCAGTTTTAAAATAAGATATAAAAAACCAGACACTTTCATGAATCAAGGACTACAAAGACGAAATATTGTTAAACTAGTTGACACCCAGATTCGTTTGTTTTGCAAAATTCCTTTCTAATAGACTTCATAACGAACATAGTATAAGATCTAAATTTCAATTGATTGATGATTGACTGCTATAAAATATTTTTTTATACATAAAATGTAAACGCGTCTTGCCTACGAGTTACTGTTTACCTAGAATATATCGGGATTGTTGGGAATGCCAAGGTTAACTGGTAACGAGAAGATACCCTTGTTTTTCTGCATCTTGTTATTGATTCTATGCATGTCCAGCTACTTGCGGCTTGCTGCATTTAAATTCTCTTAATAAAATGGATAGAGAAGAAAAGATAGATCTTAATTTAAAAATATTAAGACGCTACGCTTTTCACCACACCTAATATAAAAACAATAATCTAATGCCACAAAAATAAAAATGCTGCAAGAGACGAGAAAAAACAATAAGCTTTTTTGATGGTAAAAGATCATCCCTGGACATTACTCATACTCTTCTTGACACAACCTACAAACATTATTGCCTATTATAGATAGATCACACATCACAGGCATATGATACAGCAAATGTCAGATCGATAGGTTATACCGTCTTTATAACTAGTTAGTATGCGCTAGTCTAAAATAAATCTGTGTCTATGCCTACCTAGTTAAGTTGATATTTTTTAAACTTTATAGGCTTGCGTTTGACCACCATCTCAATTATTACAATAGACGAGTAGCTATTCAAATAAACATACCCATATTTAGCAAAGTTGGTCCACAGCATCACCATGCGTTTGACCATCTCATTCTCCAGGTACCGATGAGGCAGCGGGAATGAGTGAGGTTTGAACATGTAGAAAAGCTCATCCGCATGCGAAGCTCCTCCGTTCTGCCAGAAACCGCTGACGATCTTCGGCATATTAATGTAGCCGCTGTATCTGAACAGATAGTAATACATCGGCTGGTCTGTCGTTCTCGAATACATCTCCGCTTCCAGAAGCAAAGGAAACTTAAAGTGTACATCGGAGTACAAGTTTACCACATCCATTATCTTCTCATCTCGATTCTGAGAAAAGTAATGCCGCTTGATCTTCTCCGCTGTATGATTCTTCACCATATCGTTGGGGAACTCTAGATCTATACTCAATGCTTCAAAGGGATCTATTCCATTAGAGGTTTTTAAAGTGGTTCCGTAATCGGCTGCAACGAATAATATGCCTTCATTGTCTGTGTGTCCTATGATCATGGGTACTTTTGTGTAGTTCCTGGCTTCTATAATTTCTGTGGGGTGTTCGGTCACTATAGGCTCGACTCCATTAATCTCCTTCTCCACACAAGGTACGAAGATATTCTCATCGGCGACACAGTACTTCTCTTCGTTGAACTGAAGAGCACTAATCAGTTCTTGTGCAGTTTTACTGGATAAAATACTGTGTATTTCGCGAGGATCCTTAGTGTTGTACCCTAGTTTTTTGACTAAATTGCTTGCTGTTTTGATTGGGTCGTGTTGCAGTGCCCAAGGGGCCAGGGAGGATCCGCTCTGCAATATAGCCTTGTGGAAGAGCCCTTTAGCGGCTGAAGATAATATCATGAATGATGTAGATACAGCACCAGCACTTTCTCCAAACAATGTGACGTCATTTTTGTTTCCTCCGAACGCGTGAATATTATCCCTGATCCATCTCAAAGCGGCAACTTGGTCCTTCAGACCGGCGTTTCCTGGTGCTTCCTCAATACCAAGACAGAGGAAGCCTTCCACGCTCAGCCTATAATTAATACCTATGAAGATTACGTTTTGTTCTGCGAAAAAGTCTCCTCCGTATAAAAATGGAGAGCCAGTTCCTCCAAAGAAGCAGCCTCCATGAATGTAGACCATCACAGAGAGAGGCTCGGAAGACGAGCGAACCGGGGCGTAGATGTTAAGTTTGAGGC
The DNA here is from genome assembly GCA_932526365.1 of Lobophora halterata. NCBI lineage: Eukaryota > Metazoa > Arthropoda > Insecta > Lepidoptera > Geometridae > Lobophora > Lobophora halterata. The sequence goes on from OW052018.1 coordinate 380,709, forward strand.
AGTCGGGCTTTCCTAGGAAGATAGAGCTGACGATGGAGCTCTGTGGGCACCACGTGTTCTCATCTTGAGCTTCGAAGATGCCGTCCCATTTAGGTGGTGGTAGTGGTGCCTAGAAATAAATTTTATGCATTCAGAAATAAGCAGAAGAACTTATTTGCTCTACTAACTCCTTATATGCATGTTCTATAATTTACTATTTAATTGTTTTTTTTTTAATATCCTTATTAATGACGGTGACAAACATAAATTCAAAGCATATAACTAAAAATATATTATAATTCAAAGGATCCGATGACGAATTAATAAAAAGTTAACGACTTGTATGGGATGACGATTCAATAAAATTGTGAAACGCGTTACCATAATAGTTTATGAATAGTTTAAGTGTTGCAAAAACGATAACTTTGAATTTAGCTGAACAGCAATACCTAGACGAAAATTGCACGAAAGGAGCCTCGTCGTGGCGCACTTAAAATCCTTTAACCACACTGGCTCGAAAAAAAACTAGTGACACTATAAGAAGAAGCATCTTCAAAACGTACGAATTATTAACAGAATTCAAAAAAATATCTTTTATAAAAGCCGTTGTTGATTGAACAATTTATTTATAACAGCATAAATTAAGCTACCTACTACAAATAACTATGGATCAAACAATCTACATATAAGTAAAGAGACAATGTAGCCAGTATCCTCAGCACGCTCTGTCGTCAGCTGTCCTATCGATTCATTGATAGCCAGTTAAGGGGAATCCTCAAATCCCAATTCCATACAAAATGTTTCGGACAAATACTCAAAAAGTACGCCGTATTATAGTAATTTCTTCACACTATTCGTTTCGTCCAGTTCTAGTAATAGCTAATATCTGGCAACGATCAAAACCAATTCTTACTTCCCACGTAATTTCAAATTAAAGTATTCTTGAGACGAATGTTAGTCAACTACATTTTGATGGTAGGTGGTAGGTAGGTATCTATTTAAAATGTACCCAAGTACCTAGTTTGGATGTGTTTAATGCATGTTGCCGGCAGCGCTTCTTCGGTTATTGCAGTTCGTCATAATTTAAGGTTTTATTTAGGTAGGTATACTTTAAATTACGAATAATTGCTTCCTAAAGGTCAAGAATAACATCCAAATCATTTAAGTCCTGATAGAAAAAAAGACCCTTTGAACAAAAAAAATATACCAGCGACTTCAATTGGGATTCTAGTGACCGTAAACATCATTGAAAAGTCACCGGAAAGCAAAACACGCATTTTCATCTACTTGAAAAACAAAAATTAAAAAATAGAAGCTAATTAAGAAAATCCTACTTTTTTGAAATCGGTTGAAAAATAAAAACTTACTGTACTTAGGTATCATCATCATCAGCCCACATTAGTCTACTGCTGGACGTAGGCAATCCATTTTGCGCTACTGAGCCTGATCTTCGGCCAAAGTATCTAAGTACAAAGTACTTAGGTATAATATTGATTAAATATAGATATCAAATAAATAAATCATTCCTTCATTCAAAAGTATAGAGCCCGTCACACACGTAGCTATAATATATATTATAGCAAGGCATACTACGATATATTTTCTATACAAATATTCAAGCGACCGCACACGCAGCTATAATATCTATGAATTTAATATTTGTATAGAAAATATATCGTAATATGCCTTGTTATAATTATAATATATATTATAGCTACGTGTGTGACGGGTCTAATAAAAACGTACCAACCAAAAACAATATCTTTACCTGGAATCGATTCCGTTCATCCACAGTCCCGTACGGGATCCCAAGGTATTCGTAGAATTTTCCATTTTCGCTGACTCTCCCTCTCACGAGCCCACTCTGTGTCTTAACCACGGGCGCTGGCTGCCGCACTAGGTTGGCAGCGATCAGCGACAGCAGCGCCAGCCACTTCATCTTACCGATGGAACATCACTATTATCCACATATTTATCACATTTTTCATGAAAAATATTTATGTCGGTTACTATTTTTCATACCTGACTCAGAAAAATGGAGCACCCTTTGATGGCAAAAACTTTGAAATGTATTTTCTGATTTTTTAATTTATATTTTCGTTTTTGGTTTCAGAAAAGGATAAAAAAGTTATCTTTTGACTGATTTTTCGTATCAATGGATCTAGGACGCGTTGTAACAGGGCCGGCGCACGAGCATGAATATCTCGCAGAAGCGACACGCCGCAAGGCCTTTGTCAAGATCATTTACCGACCGACGTTTAATACATTTACTTACACAAGTGTATAGAATAATATATGAAAATCGATACGAATGTAGACGGGTTAATTGACCTCTGTATAATTTGTATCGCTTTTACAAATAAAATTTTAATAGTCTATTATTTTATATTCCTATTCTCACATGATTGTTAAATTATTCTGACTTACCAGCTTACAAATTAAAGGGTAGGTGTAAGTTCTTTTTACCCGACTGCCAAGGAAGGGTTATTGTAAAATATTTTTCTATAAGGTTCAAGATTCAAGATTCAAGATTTTTATTCGCCAGAACATAGTATACAATTATGTTGTTAAAGAATATTATAAGTGCCTTATGTTCTACCATTTATGGTGTGCGAGTTACAGTGAATGAATATAATACTATCAAATGGTATTTAAATGTCAAAGTGAATTTAAATTTTAACGATACCTACTACTTAACTATAATATAGAATAATAATAATAATAATAACTATATTATTAGAGCGTCTGGTCGAAGCGACGCGTGATCAGAGGGCTGGCAGCTATATGGGCCAAAGAATAAGCCTTGCTATACAAAGAGGCAATGCAGCCAGTATCCTCGGCACGCTGCCATCGGGTATCGAGTTGGAGCAGTTGAGCTACCTATAGATCGTTTGCAACGGTCTATGAGTGGCCCAATTGTTTCCTTTTGTAAATTTTGTAATATACCTACATATAGATTGTAGTAGTTAGCTTATGCTATAATTAAAAAAACTATAATAATATTAAACAGCACAATACACTGGCACATAAATCTGCCTACTTTTTTGCTAACCTTTGTAAATCGTATATTTTATTTTTCAGTATGATTCATAAATTCCTTTAAGTTATAGAAACAGTTTTCAGCTAGCCATTTTACCAGCCTTCGTTTAAACATTGGTAGGGGTGTATCCTTAAACGAGTTGGGCAGTTTATTATATACTTTTATGGCATTTATAAAAGCATTTCTTTTATAGTTTTGAGAAAGGTAAATACAGTTTATATGTATATCTAGTCATTGCCCTTCTGGATACTACATCATAATGTTTTTTGAACTGATCTGGATTTTGTTTAACAAATATACAAAGTTGCTTGATATACATACAGGGCAAGGGCAATATGTGAAGTTCTTCAAATATAGATTTGCAGGAATCCAAGAACCAAGCACCAACGATAGCTCGGACACACTTTTTCTGTACACGGAAAGCTCTATCTATATCAACCGAGTTACCCCACAGCAGTAGGCCGTATGATAGTATAGATGAGACATAGCCATGGTACGCCGTGAGTGCGGCCTCTCTTGATGTCGTCTCTCTTAACCGTTTGATAGCATATGTGAACTAGTCAAGTTTGTCACAAATATTAGATATGTGCTCTTTCCAGTCACAATTTTGATCTATTGTGATACCAAGAAATTTAGTTGATTTTACTTGTTCAATTTTGGTATTGTTGTATTTAATGTTTAGTATCTGTGTTTTACGCTTATAGTTGTGGAACTGAATATAGTTTGTTTTGTTTAAATTTATTTGTAAGTTATTGTTACCAAGCCAATCTATTACTCCAGATAGAGCATCATTTATTTCTTTTTCATAAGGTACATTGTTTTTACCTCTTATTATAAGGGTGGTGTCATCCGCAAATAGAATTGTACGATGAATTGTTGCGTTTGGAAGGTCGTTAATGTATATTAGGAATAAAAAAGGACCTAGGACACTACCCTGTGGTACACCATAATTGTTATTTTTGTATGCCGACCTACATACTTCTTTGAAACCTGATTCAATTTTTGATACTTCAACGCATTGCTGCCTTCCACTTAGGTAAGACTTTTTTGTGATCTTAAATTTTTGTTTTTATTTTGGATTAATTTTAGGTACATATATCTTTTGCGCACACAGCTTTTTCTTAAGCCTTTATTATATTATTATTATTTATTATTATCCAAGAGTGGTTTGGTCTCTTTATAGTTATTTTAACTTTTATGACAGGAAAGCAAAGATTATAGAATAATCGGACAATGCTATGAAACCGGTCCCAAGCACCATCAAGACTGACACATTCATAGACTTCTGAAAATGTTATGGAAGAGATACAATGACTAAATTTATCTATATTTTCACTAAAATAATCCCTTTTGTATTCAAACCAGGATAGCATCTCTTGTTTGTCTGTCTTTATAGTGAGGGTTTGCCCCGTTTCATGATCAGAGAGTGCGAGATGGTGCACTTTACCTTGTGCCCCCCTAATGTTGCTAGCAAAAAGGTCTAGGCATGATAGTTTCCTAGTTGGTGTTGATATGTGTAGATGCATATTAAAGTTTTTTAAAATACTTATTAGTTCCTGACTATTTTTGTTAGTTTTTAAAATATCTAGGTTCCAATCCCCACATAGAACATTTTTTTTATATTTTTTGGTAATCCTTTGTAGTAGTAATTGTAATTTATCTAGGAAAACCTTCGGATTGCTATTAGGTATTCTATAAATACATATTATTATTATCTTGTGTAGTGTTAATTCTATAGCTGAGCATTCAAAGTTAAAATTACATTCTAAATCTTTAAAATTATTAATAGGTATGCATCTTATAATGAGCGCGTTGATGTCTTTTGTAGGTATTTTTTTCTTTTGTTACAGAGACAACTGAGTATTTTTTTGTAATTTTATCAGCATAAAGTTAAACCAGTATTTTGACGGTAGATACATACTGGCACTGCATGTAAGAAACTAAAAGAGAACTTAAACAACATATACAAAAAAAAACATAAACAGAAAAGTTCAAGAGAATGAAGATCTTGAGTACTTCAGCATGAGCATGCACGCACAGTAGATACTATTACTTATTGATGATTGAGTAATTTCGCAAGTGGACGATAGAAAATGAGCGTTGCCCAAGCGAGCAATGTCCGTCGGAGGCGCTTCCGACGGTGACCGCTGAACCGTTCAAATTGACTCCATAAAACATAAGCTACATCTTTTTGCTGATTAGCGATTTGATTCGGAAGGCTTTTTTTGCACTAAAGGGGAATTCTCAAATCCGAATTCCATACAAAATGTTTCGGACAAATACTCAAAAAGTACGCCTTATTATAGTAATTTCTTCACACTATTCGTGTCGTCCATGTTTTTTAATTTCGTGAACAAAAAAGTGAAAGTTTAAATTTAGATTTTATACATGTTTTTAAGTTAGTAGGGTTAATTTTGTTATGAGATGTGATCTTATCCACAAAATTTGAAAACATTATGTTTAAAAAAGCTGTCAAAAAGTCACAGAGTTATTATTATTTTTTTATTTTCAGACAGCAAAGTCCATAGAAAAACACAAATCAAACAATATAAACTTATAACAAGAAATTTAGAAACTACGTATCAGTTTATAAATTCTTTGACCTATAACTTAACACAAAGTTAAAATTGCAAATCATAAAAACAAATAATAAGTAGTTTTACCCAATGGAAAACTAGTGAATATTTGGTATGATGTTATATGTGTGAAAACTCAAATCTTGTTTTTTTTCTTGTTTTTTACCCGACTGCCAAGGAAGGGTTATGTTTGCATAGTGTGTTCGTTTGAAATCCTGTCAAATGAGGTTGTGACTCTCCTGGTCGACTACAAATGTACGAATTATGTTCAATCATTTTCGGATTTTGACTACGCATGTTTTTTTGATTTTTTTTGTGTTATTTGGTAAACTATTTTTTTTGGAATCTAGCCATTATACTGTCACTTACGTAGTAAATAATTAACGTTACATAATTCATTGTTAACTAATTCCTGTTAACAAAGGTTACGGAAGGTCAAATTTAAATTTATTTAATTGAATAAGTTTATTTGAGTTCGTTTGCAACGAAATGAAAATTACTAAAAAATATCGTTGAGTTAGAAGTTTACAAGCAGAACAGCGACACTTGACTGTCATATTTATAATGTACGTAAGTAGGTATTTGAATTTATTTACAAAGCAATTAATATTTTTACTCAACAAAAAAGACACATTTTTACCTAAACTCAGAAATCTCGGTATGTTTCGGGAAAAGTTACATACCTTGAATAAAAAAAGTACAAACACACTAACCCATGGTTGGTGCCAAATAACACGTAATAAATCTTGCTTAGCACAATTTTGTTATTAAAAACAGCAGTAGTACCTTCTCCTATTAAGTTATGACAGGTCATAAATTCTCAAACATTCGTAAATCATGACGAAAACTTATAAGTTGGGTTTTATGACGCAAATCACGGTGAAAAATAACTTTGATTTGGTAAAACTGATAACAAAGCTGTAGGTAAAAAAAATCATGTTAAATTCGATTAGGAACATTTTATTTTAGTGTAGCAGTTATGCTGATTGTAGAATAAAATCATTGTTTCAACTTAATTATTTCTTAACTAAGTACCTACGCAAAAGCTAGATCGTCAAGAGCTGATTGAAGAACACATCCTTCAAATTTCAAGTCTATACGTCCACTGGTCTATCTTGTAAGTTGTCTGTCAGTCAGTCAAGCCTAAGCCTTACAATTGATTGATGGTAATTTTCATATACATATTCATATTCATAGTTTATTGTTTCATTTGCATAAAGGTCATATAACCTTTATTTGGTGTAAGTGGCATAAAGGTATGCACATAAACTCTGCCAGGGCGCAAGAACTTTAATTTTTATTTAGACCTACTAAACTTATACAGTACTGGTAACCTTTAATATTAGATTGTAGGGTCATTAGTTTATAGCAGGCCTGGGGAGTAGGTAGTGCGTGTGGCTCCTCGCCGTGGGCCCGATTGTAAAGAAAAGCAGAATATGGTTCATACAATGCTCATAAATACTTTGCGTTTATTGAAGAAAAGTTAAATTTAAGCAAGCAAGTGACACGGGTGTTGCGTCGCGTAGCGGCAGTCAGTCTGTTGGCGCGGGATGCGTAAGCGCAGCTCGGCGGCCAAGCGGGGAGCGGGGGTGCGGAGCTGAGCAGACGTGACGGGATGCACTAGAAGAATAAATGATTTAGTTTGTATGGGGAAAATTATTATGTTAAAATATGACCCCACATGACCCCCCTACGAGTAACACGGAGTGTTAAATCGCACGGGAAGTTTAATTACCCGGCCCGATCTGGTAGTGCGTGGAATAGCACTTTGACTGGGATCCGGCTTCTGATCTTCAGTCTTGTTGACTAACTCGTTACTAGCTGGACTGACATTATCTTTCTGACAAATAAAAGCAGGTTTCACTCTGTCAATAGAAACTTTTACAGCTCTTTCTCCAATTTTTAAATCAATGGTCTTGTCAGTTCTGGAGAGTACTTGGTGAGGACCTGAATATGGTGGCTCCAGTGACCCACGGAGCAAATCCTGTCGTAAAAATACGTGAGTAGCAGTAGGCAGATCTTTGTGTACAAACATCTTGTGCTGGCCATGGTGTGACGCTGGACTGGGACGCAGCTGGGAGATTTTCTGGCGCAGCTGACTAATGAAGTCAGGGTACTCCACCTTAGTGGACGAAGAGGTGAAAAATTCACCTGGGATTCGTAGCTGCTCTCCGAACACCAGCTCCGCCGATGAACATCGTAAGTCTTCCTTCCAGGCGACTCGCAGTCCCAGCAGGACTATGGGTAAAGAAGTAATCCAGTCCTTACCGCCATGTGCCATTATCGCTGCCTTCAGTGTACGATGTACGCGTTCTATCATACCATTACACGAAGGGTGGTATGCGGTAGTTCTTGCCAGCTTTACTCCACACATCTTCGCTAAACCGTGGAAGAGACGGGACTCGAACTGCCGACCCTGGTCCGTCACGATCTTCTTCGGGCACCCGTAGCGAGATATCCAGTTGAAGAGGAAAGCCTGGGTGACAGTTTCGGCTGTAATGTCAAAAAGAGGTATTATCTCTGGCCACCTTGTGTATCGATCTACTGCTGTAAGACAATATCTATATCCAGCCGAAATTGGAAGTGGTCCTATTAGGTCAACGTGAACCTCTGAAAATCTTGCGTCTGGTAGTCCAAAGTTGCCGACTGGAGCTACGGTATGCCTCGTCACCTTCGATTTCTGACACGGTATACACTCTCTGACCCATGCGCGTACATCTTTCTTCAGGCCTGGCCAAATAAAGCGTTCACTCACCAGTCTGATGGAAGACTTGGCTCCGGGGTGGCTCAGGCTGTGTAGCGCTTCGTAGATACGTCTTCTATGGGCAGTAGTTACGAAGGGGCGAGGCTTATTCATGGAAATATCACAATAAATAGGTACGTTAGCGCATGTTACCATCTCCAGCTTCAGCGATGAATTACCGTGCAGAAGATAAAGCAGCTCAGGGTCATCCTTCTGTGAGGCAGCAAGATCTTTGATGTCTACCGGCATACTGATAGCCTCTATACGAGACAACGCGTCCGCCACCTGGTTTTCTTGCCCTGAGATGTGCTCGATATCTGTCGTAAACTGTGAAATATAATACAGTTGATTAATTTGACGAGGGGAACCTTTCTGCTCCTTCTGCTTAAAAGCAAATATAAGTGGTTTATGGTCTGTAAATATTGTAAAGTGGCGAGCTTCTAGCATATGTCTGAAGTGTTTTACAGATTCGTACACTGCAAGCAGCTCACGGTCATAAGCGCTATAGCGTTGCTGTGTCGGACTCATCTTCTTGGAGAAGAAAGCTAAGGGTTGCCATGCATCATCAACTCGCTGCTGAAGAACGGCTCCGATGGAAACATTGGACGCGTCGGTGACTAGTGCCAGCTCCGCCTGGAGAACTGGGTGTACTAGCATTACGGCGTCCGATAAACTCAGCTTGCAACTGTCGAAAACCTTTAGTAGTTCCGGAGTCCAAGATATGGGTTTAGAACCTTTCATGTCACTCCCCACCAGCAGATTATTGAGAGGAGCTTGCTGTTCAGCTGCGTTCTTCACGAAACGGCGATAGAAGTTTACCATTCCCAGAAATCTTCTGAGACCTTTGACTGTTTGAGGTGGTGGGAACTTCTGGATGGCTTGCACCTTTACCTCCAGCGGGCGTACTCCTTCTCCCGATACCGAATAACCAAGAAATGTTACCTGGGGCTGACCAAATGTGCATTTCGCAGCGTTGACGACAACGCCATACTCGTTGAGGCGTGAAAATAGAGTCCTAAGGTGTTCTTCGTGCTCTGTTTTACTTCTGGAAGCGACAAGGATGTCATCTATGTACGGAAAACAGAAATCCAGCCCTCTGACGAGTCCATCAATGAACCTCTGGAAGGTCTGGGCAGCGTTCCTGAGCCCGAAGGACATAAAAGGGAATTCGAAGGCTCCGAAAGGCGTGGTTATTGTCGTCTTCTCCACGTCATCAGGGTTCACAGGTATCTGCTGGTAAGCCTTTACCAGGTCTATGACGGAGAAAATGGTACTACCGTTCAGCTGCTGTGAAAAATCTTCAATATGACGTACCGGATACCTATCGGGAACAGTCCTTGCGTTCAAAGCTCGATAGTCTCCGCATGGTCTCCAGGTTTCATCCTTCTTCGGGACCAGATGTAGTGCCGATGCCCATGGTCCACTAGAATAGCGAGCAGTCCCTTCCTTCATCATCGCCTCAAATTCAGCCTTCGCTATTTTCAGGCGATCTGGTGCGAGTCTGCGCGGACGACAGAAAACAGGTGGTCCAGGCGTTGTGTTGATATAGTGAACCGTTGAGTGTCGTACCTGCCGTGGTGCACCAGGTGGGCGAGTAATGTCAGGGAACTCTTTCAGGAGCTCGTGGTATTCTGAAGAACCTGTCATGGCTTTGATACTGGGTACGCTCGATGTATCTATGGCAGCCTTGACTGAAAGGTTGGTAACTCCATCAATGAGCCTACTGTTACGGCAGTCAACCAGCAAGTTATAAAACGAAAGAAAATCATACCCTATGATCGGCTTTGACACGTCCGCAACAATGAACTTCCAGCTGAAGTCCCTCCGAAGTCCCAAGTTGAGTCGCAGAGGTAAGTAGCCATAAGTAGCTATGGTCGTACTATTGGCTGCGCTGAGGTCGTAGTTGACTCTAGTCCGGCGCTCGTGGAGGTAGGTACGAGGATAGACGCACAGATCTGAGCCGGTATCTACGAGGAAGTGTCTCTTGGTGTGGAGGTCAGTTACAAATAGACGGCTGGAAATACTGCAGCAGTCGCTAGCCGTCGTTAGCGACCGGTTCTGGAGTTTTCCGCTGGCGAAGAGAAATCACATGGCTGTTGGCAATGGTGAGCATTTGACCTGTACCTATAGTGATACCAGCATATGGGGCGGTCGTTCTCCATCCTGAATGGGCGGTTCCTAGACCTGCTACGGGATCGAGACCTATCCCTGTCGTTATTCCCGTTGTTGGTGCGCCTCCTGTTGAATCCGCCATTGTTACGGGAACCTCCATCGACTTTAGCAGACAGCTCGCTGACTTTCCTGGTAAGTGTTGCTATTTCTTTGAGCATTACCTCGAGGGCATCCGATGATGCAGATGTGCTGGCTACCTGGGCAATGGGGTTCACCGGGACGATCTCTAACACCCGGTCAGCTAGGCCCGCCACCTTATCAAGCGCAGTGTCAGCTTGCAGCGCCACGATGGTTTGTAGGTTTGACGGCAGCCGACTTGTCCATATCGTGCGGAGGAAGTCATCAGGGACGCCAGGCCCCGCCAGGCTCTGCAGGTGGCGCAGAAATGCTGACGGCTTGCGGTCCCCTAGGTCTTCATGCATCAGGAGCTGACGAACTTTCTTCTCCTGCGAAGCTGACAAACGCTTAATTAGTTCTGACTTCAGGGTATCATATTTGCCGGTGGCGGGAGGAGAAGTAATGATATCCTCTACCTCCGTTATTATAGCTGCATCCAGGTTTCCAACTACAGTATAATATTTAGTGGAATCTGAGTTAATATTCGCTAATACAAACTGAGCTTCGATTAAAGCAAACCACGGTGCGGGTCGATCTGTCCAGAACGGTGGTACTTTGACGCTGACTTTAGCCGACTCCTTTCCCAGTGCTGCTAAAATTGCATCCGTCAAATTAAACGATGGATCGGATGACTTGCTGCCCCCGGGTCCTTCGGTAGACATGGTAAGAGAAAAAAAAAAAACTTACTTGTCTTTCCAAGTACTCACGCGCAATACGCACTTATACCCCGGGGGCGTCAACTTGCCGGTATGTTTTTCGTTCTTTGTTCTTCGTCGGGGTCACCAATTTATAGCAGGCCTGGGGAGTAGGTAGTGCGTGTGGCTCCTCGCCGTGGGCCCGATTGTAAAGAAAAGCAGAATATGGTTCATACAATGCTCATAAATACTTTGCGTTTATTGAAGAAAAGTTAAATTTAAGCAAGCAAGTGACACGGGTGTTGCGTCGCGTAGCGGCAGTCAGTCTGTTGGCGCGGGATGCGTAAGCGCAGCTCGGCGGCCAAGCGGGGAGCGGGGGTGCGGAGCTGAGCAGACGTGACGGGATGCACTAGAAGAATAAATGATTTAGTTTGTATGGGGAAAATTATTATGTTAAAATATGACCCCACAAGTTCATTACATACGGATTTTTTTTCTAATTTTAAATTTAACTCACCATAACCAACCATTTAGTGTAAAGCAACCGATATCACTGAATTGAAATATGTAGGCCTTATCAACGACCTGATCTCCAATCACGGCTGATCGTCATTGACTGCCAAACTAGGGTTGCCATCTCTAAAATTTGGAGACCAGGACAAGACGCGTGAAAATCCCGGATTTTAGAGCCCAGAACCTCCGGACATGTCAACAGGTATTCAACCGACTTCAAAAAAAGAGGAGTTTCTCAATTAGTTTTTTTTAATCTTTGTGATCTTGGAACTTCGTCATAGATCAACCGATTACTATTTTTTGAGAGGATATACTTTCAGTTGGTTCCATAGAAATTTCATCAAAATAAGGTTCAGTATTTAAGTTTTTAAATCAACAATCAACAACTGAAAAAAAATTCGTCATTTAAGTAAACGAAATTGCGAAATTAGTCACTAATTGTTCGCCCGGACAAATGAAGTCCGTCCCGGACGCTCCTCGGACGCCCTCTAAACTAGGACCAATCCGGGGAAACCCGGACGGCTGGCAACCCTATGCCAAACCTGCAGGTACAGACAGATAGGCTGGTTGCTCAACTTTGCGGACCGCGAACCAGGGCCATGCCAATATTTGCCGACCCGCTGCGTACTCACTGTTAATAATGTATGCGGTCGATCACTATTAAGTACTCTAAAACTCAATGTTATTTTATTACATACATTATTATGTTATGTTACATTATTTTTTATAAATTCCGATTCAATGTTTACGACACAGATACGACATGGATGGTCGAGTGGCAAGTACGTTGGACTGCTACGCCGAGTGTCGCGGGTTCGATTCCCGCTTCAGGACAAACATTTGTGTGACGAACATCGATGTTTGTCCTGAGTCTGGGGTTTTCTATTTAATCTATGTATGTATTTACAAAAAAAAGTATTTAAGTATTATATCTGTTGATCTGGTTCCCATAGTACAAGCTCTGCTTAGTTTGGGGCTAGATGGCATTATGTGAAATGTCCAAAAAATATTTAATAAATATAATATAATATTGTTTATTGTTTTAGAATATACATAAAAATAAAATTAATTAACAATGTTTTGAGAATCAACGCAATGGTGTGTTTTATGTTAAAAATTGTAACAGTTCAGTTTGCATCGTCTTTCATGGCTTGCGCGAATTAGGAAGACTCTACGGCAGAGGATTTTAAATTTATTAATTGAATTGAATACTTATCCAAGATAAGTAGGTATTAAATTAAATTGATAAATCCAAAGTTATTTGCCGTACCGACCGCCAATTTTCGCAAGTCATTATTCAATGAATGACGATAACCAAGGTCTAGTTTTCCAAGTGACATATTGTAAAAAACCTTATTTAAAAAGTAAGAATCTGTTACTGGCAATAGGATAAGTTTAAATAAGTATATACATACATATTGAGTGCTGTTGATTCTATGAAAGTGTAATTATTCAATAATGATATTTCTAAATCATTTTTTAATAATAATGGTATTAATTATTATTGAGCATAAGTTCACAACCATTTTTTTTAATATGACAGTAATTTTAACAAAATTCATAATGATATTGGCAAAGATTATGTTGCATTACGCCATACGAGTATATTAATTATTTTATAAGGTACATAACTCTTTAATTACATGACTCTTTGCCAAACAAAGCTACAAGTAGGTTGGGCTCTTCCCATTTTATTCAGTCTTTAGACATAATACGTAGGCAACTTTTCAGCCGATTTCAGACTACGCTATACTATATATATATATAGTGCTACATAGTATCTATAGCAAAGAAGGACCTAATGCTATACTATATAGCATGGCGTTCACATTACGCGATATTATCGCAAGGATTTAAAGTACATAATAAGCTCAGTTGACCGCGATCTTGCAGGACGGCCGGGGGTGAGGAAAGAGGAAGAGGGCGGCGCGTGATATAGCACAGCATGAACTCGGCGCATCGCACCAATTTATAGCAAGCTAATAATATATAGTACGACTCGGGCGAATGAACATGACATCTGGCTGACACGTGGCTCGGAACTTGATGCTTCCCCCGCTGCCCCGCGAGGCGCCCTCCGTGTTTCTTCTTCCTCTAATTGCGAAGCCTTATCATTACTTATCATTGTCGCGAATCACCTACTTACTAATGGTCGCGAAGCTAAAAGTATCTACTCTATAGGTATTCAATACTATGTACGCATGTATGAGTTTTCAGGTAAATGCATAAACATAACAGTGGAATGGTAGGTAGTGTAAAATAAATAGAAAATTATGTTACCTTGGTGTCAGATGAGGGTAGACCGATGAGCATGACCACATAGTCACGGTGCGTGACGTCTCTTACGACATCGTCCAGCATGATGCGAGGATGAAGACATCAACACGAAGACCCGGTGTGATGCTTTGTAGATTGGATCGACGTACTTATATCTAGATATATGTCTGAGCATGGTCTCGGTCAAACCATCTAACTTCCGTAATTACCTGAGCACCTAAAAGTGAGAACACACTAAGCATATCATCGGAACTGGTCGGGCGTTGTAGTAATCTGGGTTGGGGTTAAAACCCCACGAATGACCTCCTCTGTCCCCAAATAGTCATTCCCTGACCTCACAACATAATGTAAATATCCTTATTTACCAACGCACCTTAAACCTAAAGTATCACATGAAACCGGTCATACAACAGACCAGTAACGCAACTGAGTGTAGCACAAAGGTGTATCGCCTGATTGATCTGTGTAACGAAGTTGATTAACACAGTGATAAATATGTATAACGTAGTTGTGTAACGCAGTGATAAACCTATGGAACGCATTTTACCTGCGGGTATGATTTACAAAAACGCCACTAATAATGCCACGTAATTCATCCGAGGAAACGTATGTACTTACATTCTAAGACACAACGCAAATAGAAACACATTAATCTTAAAGATAGCAACATGCGTGGACGGTGTCACTACCGAACACGTTATTAGACATCAACAAGAACATACAAACTTATAATGTAAGACACAATATAGTAAACCGCGACATACCGTGAGATACCTACCTACAGATGCGTATTGCGCTTGCATCTAATAGAAGGTACTTAAATGTATCGTGAGCGCTTTACACATGTACTACACAGAACATACCTGAGCCCAGGGCGCTAAAGCAATCCTTTAACACGTTAATATCTAGAATATGCCGGTGAACACGTGAATAACAGGATTATGAGGAAAGTTATACCTGTAGGACCTGTTGAGAACTAATATCTAGCACTCACCAAATATCCTGAGGTAAAAACACTGAGCACTGAACACTGACCTGATAATTCTGCGAACAAAACCCACCGAGAACTGACCACGCCATTCGAACGTACCCACTAGATTGGCACTAGTCTACCCGCGCTTGCCGCTCACGACAGATTGGCGCCGAGCTTATTACTACTCAAAGTGGTCTGGCCGGTGTTGATGTGTTATATCTATATCTATAATTCTACCTGTGTATGCGTCTACGTCGTATCACTCGCTATGAAATGATAATCGCGATTACGTTTCACGACAATCATTACCAAGTATTACAGGACCTCTTCTCTATCAAGATTATCCAATTCCACGCTGTACTTTGCACAAACGTCATTCGAGCCAGGTATCATGTTCATTCGCCCGAGTAGTACAGTACAGTGTGAACGTGTCCATCAACAATGTATGGTGCGCGATATTATTGTGCTATGAGCTTTATACTATATGCTATTACATTATAGCGTAGTCTGAAACCAGCTTTAGACTTACGACCTAAAATTTTCTTCTGTACTTGGTGTAGGTATCGTTCCAAAACCTGATAATTTCGTCGTCCCAAAGCGGTGAAGTTGAGCATTTCTTGTCCAGCTCCATCACGAAAGGCCTGCTTCTGTCTGCGGGCTCCCATTTGAAGGGCATTGATGGAGTGATCGTCGGTGTGGGGTCTCTGAAAATAACACAGATATTTGAAATCTTGAAAGATACTTTTCAACCGTTTTCAACGTGGTGGCCGAGGGAATGAGGCCCTTATATTGCTATCTGATGGTCGCGGGTTCGAATACCGGTGGCAGTTATGCGTAAATGAGTTTTTTGGCGAAAAAAATCTATCTATGCATTCCACGTTCTCGCAACGGTGAAGGAAAACATCGTGAGGAAACCGGCATGTCGTAGAACCAAAAAATTCGAAAACATGTGTCGAGTGCATGAAAGGAGCCTCTTAGAGGCGCACTGGAAATCCTTTCACCACACCTGGTTCGAAGGAACTAGTGACACGATAAGAAGAAGACCGTCTTCAAAAAAGGAGGAGTTTATCAATTCGGTTGAATGTTTTTTTTAAGTTAGTTACCTTAAAACTTTCTTCTTAATTATATTTTTTTATTCGAATGGATATACTTTTAGACTGGTCTCATATAAATTTTATTAAAATCGGTTCAGTACTTTGGTTTTGAAATCAAAATAACTGAAAAATGTGTGACTATTCAGTGGTCTTTACGGTCACCAAAGTAGTCCGATTGAAGTCGGCATAATCAAGATTAAAAAAAAACATACTACAAAACAAAGATTTTACTTCAGAAATGGGTTCATTTTATATGTAAATAATCTTGTACAAAAATTATTAATTAATATTAATGTTAAAATTGTACTTTTGTCCTACTTCTTCTTATCGTGACACTTATCTAGCTCTTTCGAACCAGAGTGGTGAAAGGATTTCAAGTGCGCCTCGAAGAGACTCCTTTCGTTCTTCTGCGAAAGATAGTGATTTTACAGAGCAAATTTCAGCATTTTTTTCAACTGAAAACCAGCGCTGGATAGGTGGGAAACCCCATATATCCAGCATAACGCTGAGTTGAGTCCTTTTTTTGCCATACAAATACATACACGAAGGTTAGAGTAAGTCTTTTTAAGTAAGAATTATTTAGATTAGTTATAAGTTTCTATTGTATTGTATAGGCAAATAAACTCTATTCTTTTTCTATTCTATTCATTTCATTTTTTAATTGTAACGTACCCATATTTGGCAAAGTTAGTCCATAGCTCTGTTATTGTATCGATGAAATCCAACTCCAAGAAGCTCATGGGTACCGTGGTCCTGATCCTGAACATGTAGAACAGCTCATCAGCGTGCGTGGCTCCGGGCTGCTTGCCGAAGCCAAACGACATCTTGGCAAGATTCATCCATCCATCATAACTAAGTTTGTAGGCATAAACAGGCTTGTTTATAGTCTTGAGCAGAATATCTGCAGTCAGAACCACTGGGTAGATGATGCTGCTATCTCCTTCAAATTTTGAAAACTCTACAATTGTGTCTTTGGAAATAGCCTTATCACCCATGTAATATCTTCTTAAAACTTCAGAAATTCTCTTCTTCTCTTCAATATTAGTGATTTGGAGATCTCTCGGTAGAGCTTTGAAGAAGTCCAGTTTTGGGATAATAGTAGCGTTTTCTTTACCAGCGAACATTAGACCCTCTTCGCTGTTATACCCGATGATGATTGGGACCTTGTTATATTGGCCGGTGGTTATCAAATTGTACGGCGTATCAGTGATGAACTTTTCGGCATCACGGAAGTCTTTTTCTACACAAGGAACGAAGATATTCTCCGAAAGAACTATGTCGCCTTCCTCTCTTGGCACTCGGGTTTTCAATAAATCCTCAGCATTCATGCTTTTGAACAGCCTGTATAGTTCACGTGGGTCTTCGATTTCATGACCCATTTGCTGAGCGAGTAATTTGGCCGTTTTCAAAGGCTCAAACTGCATGCTCCATGGAGAAATAGCTGATCCGCTCTGCATGATCGCTTTATGAAATAACCCTTTCGACATTGGAGACACCAAATGGTAGTTAACAGACGCGGAACCGGCACTTTCTCCGAATATAGTGACATTGTCGGGGTCACCGCCGAAAGCTTTGATGTTTTCCTTCACCCATCGTAGCGCTTCGACCTGGTCTTTTAAGCCCACATTACCGGGCGCTTCTTCGATCCCCAGACACAGAAAGCCCAGGACTTCGAGCCTGTAGTTGAAGGTGACGAGTATAACTCCATGCCTGACGAGGTAGTCAGGTCCGTAGATATTTGGGGAGCCGGATCCATCTCGGAAGCCGCCTCCATGGATGAACACCATGACGGGGAGGGGTCGGTCGCTGGTCGGGAGGGGGGTGTACACGTTCAGTGTAAGGCAGTCTTCTGTGCCAAGGACCCTGGTTCCGTAAAAGCGTTGTGTGCATCGACTGTGCTCGTTGTACGCTTTGAAGACACCTTTCCAGGGTTTAACTGGTTTCGCTAGCTGAAACAAGAAAAGTCTTTTGAATATATAATATTGAAAACAATGCCTTAACTAGAAGCGTGTTGTGAAGTTATTGTCTTTGTTTATAAACAGAATTGTTAATTACGGATAATTAAACCAACACGCTTATCACAAAACTCTGCGTCATCTTGTCAGCCTTGTTATAATGTGTTGTGACAGGTTCGAAGTGCATCTAAAAATATCTAAAGGTGATAGGAGCCTACACTAGAAAATTAATACTAGTTGGTATTAACGTCTATCGCGATAACGCCAATAAGGTATATCATGTAAATAAGGACATTTAGTTGAAGAAATGGAAGTCTGTACCTAGAAATGTGAAAGTTGTGAAATGTAGGTTTAGATTGACGTTTGTTGCGCAATAACGTCGAAACTACTGAACTGGTAGAGCTAAAATTTAGTGTAAGTATAATATAATTTGTAAGTTGGCAATCGACATAAGCACACAAACTACTTTTTCCCTGACATGAAACCACGGACAAAACTGCGGGCCGCAGCTCGTTATCAATAACCAAGGATTAAAAACTGTGAATTGAAACGCCTACCTAAAGAGCATTAGTTATACGTGAATTTGTGTAACTACAGGTTGACTTGTCGTAAGTGTGTTTTCATCAGGCGTTACAATTGTTTTATGCATGATGTAAAACTTCAGGCGCATCTTCTAAACAACATTCTATAAATATAAGGTTATTTCATAGAATAAAATAAATAAATACATATTTTGAACATTTCACACAACGCCATTTAGCCCCAAACTAAGCAGAGCTTGTACTATCGGAACCAGATAACTGATATATGTATTTTTTTCATAAATAGAACATAACAACATATAATACATAGAAAACACCTATACTCAAGACAAACACAATTGTTCATCACACAAGTTTGTCCTGAAGCAGGAATCGAACCCGCGACACCAGCATGGCAGTCCAACGCACGTGCCACACGACCATCCGTCGACAATCATAAAGTTCAATGGGTATGTATTTTTACCTGACTGTGAAGAAGGAGGATAATGTTGACATTTTCTTCCTCCTTTATATGAGTTTCACTAAAATTTAAAATTAGCGTTTACAATGCTACAAAAACCGATCAAAACTGGATAGATCTTGATAAAAAAATCTATCAAACACGTAGAAACAAAACCTAATTAGGCAGTTGGAATTTCGGTTTGAAATACTTCCTTCCATAGATGAATAACGATGTTCCTATTGAAGAAGGTTCAAACCAAAAGGTAATCGTAAGACAGGATCAAAAAGATTCAGACACCTTGCCAATAAAAATGAAATATCTCCATTTTCAAATAATGTTTGTTACTTTTAACGATGTAGTTTTATTAACAATGAAAAAGCTTAGTAGTTTTGACATATAATATTTATCTAGCCCTGTTACTTCTCATTTTCGAAAATTTGCATCCGACCAAAATGTACTAGAAGTTAGCAAAAGTGGCTCCCTTTTACTGGGCATATTTTGAATGTACTACATTGTGTTTCTATACTTTAATACTTCTGTGCTTCCTTCATATTCTTTTACCTGGAATCTCTCCTCGACAGTGGCATAGGGGATGGCAGTGTAGCTCCTATAGCTGCCTCCTGGTGCGATGGCACCTTGCAGAGCCCCGGTGCGGATGCGCAGCGGAGGAGCCGGCTGCGGCACCAGACGCGCGGCCCACAGCGACCACAGCACCACCCATTTATAGCTAACCATTGTCACTTTACACCGTATCACTTATAGTTTAGGACCCCGTACGGTACAGTCTGATTGGACGAGGAAAGCTAGGGATAGAAACACCTGGAAGAGTTTCGGAGAGGCCTACGCCAATATTTAAAGTTAGATAATGCTCATACGAGTAACATATGAGTCATGTTAGCAACTTATGTTTTGTTTTGTGTAGCCTGTTAATAGCTCCGGGGAATAAGCCTCCGCTGCTAACGTAATTCTTAAAAAAAAACGTATATATTTTTTTTACGAATAAATGTGTTGTGTTTTGATATTTTGATAACTATGTTTCATTTGGTTGACTCACTTCTTATTACATACATTATGTTTGTAATTATACTTACAATGGTCTATCTATCTATCTATTTGCAAGTCAAGAACCCATTTTTCTAGAGTGCTAAAGTATTCTCACAAAACACTATCATTCTCTCAGCTTTTCTTTACCTGAAAATAAGATAGATACGTAGAAGTTATCTGCTAAAATTCTTTCATCTATACTTTATTATGCAATAAAACATAATGATCTAATTAATTACATAATTATTATCATTAATAACACCGCCTACGTCTATTAAAGCACTATCAGTAGCACTACACCTACAGCATACAATTGTTATAAATATTGTAGTCCCCCAAAGACACACGCCACTTGCAATTCTACCACTTTATTGTGTACCTGTTTGTTAGAATTTTTACCATGTGAAGACTAATGTATTGAGTAATGAGTATTGAGTTACCAACACACTGTTTAGCTGTAGTATACAGTGTCACCCACCACATAGACAGATATTTATAATATGACACGCAGTTTAACATTGACCTATTAGGCTCAATTCACACCAAGATGGCAGCGGCCGGCAGAGCACTTATTTACTTTATTTAAAAAGACCAGTATTACAGGACCGCTGACAGGCATCGCTTTGCATAGTGGTCGCTTTGCATCGCGGGCGGCCTATGCGCGGCCCTGCAATACTGGTCATAGGAGTATTTTTTAAACATTCTCACACTCACACCCCTGCACTAGGATTCCCTGTGTCGCAGGTGGCATGGACACATACAAGACATCATAACATCCAAGACCCGAGAACAAACATTTGTGTTCGTCACAAATATTTGCCCCGGCCGGGGATCGAACCCGGAACACCAAGCTTCGTAGGCAGGGTCACTACCAACTAAGCCACGGTGTCGACATATTGTATGTAGTATGTAGATAATATTAAATAAAATTATATAACTTAAAAAAAAACGAGCGAGCCTTACAGTAGTCGCGTAAGATGTGTAACATTTGGCATCTCACCACAGATAATAAGCAACATTTAGGAATAATTCTATTTACTTATTTTTTCTGACCATCTTCTGATACACACTTCCGTACCATTTTTATGAATTATTTCCACAAATTGACAGAAGTGAGCGGAACGATGTTATACGTAAAAAATTACAATTTTACACTGAATGTGCTCTACCGGCCGCTGCCATCCCGGTGTGAATTGAGCCTTAGTACAACAAGTACAACTTAGACAACAGTTTGTATGTAACTATAAAATTGCTTTGCAATCTTAAACCTTATTCGTTATAATATAGAAGTCAATTTTACGATTTACTTTAAAATGATTAACATTCATCACAGCCCTTGCCATCGTTGTCTAGTTACCAAAATAATAAAGTTATTGACACTACCTAGATTGAACGTTTGTTTTGGAATCTATATTATCTGTCTGTATTTTAACTTCTGAGCACTACGAACATTCGAAAACTTTAAAACCTGGGTGTCTTCAATACAAAAGGAATATTAGTATAATATTTATCTTCGACTACTACTCACATTCAAGTACAATTCTTGTAATATCACTGTATTTGGATCGCATCCACGTCAATCATTTTTATCCACACATATCACATTTCATCACTTGCACGGTACACGGAATCACAGCACTGTCCACTGGTGGATTTGTGTTCAAACAGTAATTTTTGTTGGTAAATTGGAGTGCACCTACTTTCACTGGTTCACGCTCCGCGTGGCGGCCTGCGGCCTCTCGCCGAGCGCCGACCGGTTACCCGACTCGCCGGCATGCTGACTTGCAGGCTCTAAAGGTAGTATTCCGATATTGGCGACTGCGACACGCGACCGCGCGACTCGGATATACACCATACATTTTATTTACCAAAATAACTTAAATGGACAATACAGAATGGGTACTGTATATATCTTTGCAGTCAGAACTTAGGGTTTCTACAAAAATGACAGAGTGACAGCGGGGCATAATTATATTCCACATTTTTATGAGATAAATAACCATTATTTTCAATTTACACTTTTTAAATCGCTAATAGGCAAGTAAATAAACTATATTAGATTGTGAAAGTATGCACATTTGAGTCAATTATTTTTTGTATACATAGATAAGCTACCTAATGTTCATAGTAAAAACCTCGGTCTGCTTGCCTCCTACCTACAGGGTGTGTCGTAATGAGTGGATAATCCTTCAGGTGCAGGTGGGGGACTTCAGGACTGATCAGAAAATGAAATTATGTACTCAGTAAAATTCGCACGGATTTAATTTACTGGGCTTTTTCGAAACTTCCATTTTTTTTTACCTTTGTCCATTGTTTTTGCTGCCAAGATTATAAATCATGGAATTTTCTTATTTTTTTTTGCTTGAGTATTTCTGGATAACTGTGCTATCGAATGGTATATCTTGTATGACTGATAATGTACTATTGCTCATTTTTTTCCAAAAGTTTGATCTCCTGTGGTGCAAAAAAATGTACGGTGACCCTAGTGACCAATTTGTGAAAAACTTGCCTACTTTATTTGCTTTCCGAAATGGTATAGCACTTGGTGTTTCCAGCTACCAATTCCGAGAAGATTCCTGTTAAGACGGGAAAAGGTCGTTTTTAACGGGAATCTTCGTTGAGTTGGTGGTGGGAACACCAAGTGCTTTACCATTTCGGAAAGCGAATGAAGTAGGCAAGTTTTTTTACAAATTGGTCACATGGACTACCATACATTTTTTTTCCACCACAGGGGATCAAAATCTTGGAAAAAAAAGAGCAAACCACATTTTCTTTGCTAAATAATGCTGTACCAAAAAAACTGTACGTGTGGCACATAAACAAGAAATACTATTCGGTAGCACGGTAATCCAGGAAATCTCTAGCAAAAAAAAAAAAAGAAAATTCCAAGATTTGTAATCATGGCAGCAAAAACAATGGACAAAGGTAAAAAAAAAAATGGAATTTTCGAAAACGTGCAGTAACTTGACATCCGTGGGATTTTTACTGGGTACATAATTTCATTTTCTGATCAGTCCTGAAGTAACCCACCCGCACCTGAAGGATTTTCTACTCATTACGACACACCCTGTATACCTATAAATATAGTAGGCTGCCTCCTACCTATAGATATTGTAGTGCCGCAAAGGGGCTCACATGTGATTCTACCACTTTATATGAATTAAGATGAATAAAACTAAAGTTATGATTAATGATGGGTACCGCCTGACGCAAATCCATAGGAAAACGACTAACGGTAACAGTTATCCAATTTTTATCAATTTTGCATATAAGCAGTGGGTGCGACCCAGGTGGGCGTGCGCGTGTGGCGGTCGCCCGCGCCGGTCGCGGTCGCCAACATCTGAAAGCCACCTTTACCTGTTGTTGTGTAATGAATTGTACTGTATTTGTAAGTGGCACATCGTTTGTAGTCATTAGGTATTTCTTAAAATAATATACAATCACTATTTTTTTATATAATCTGACTATCGGCATTCCACGGTTTTTCTCACGTGGTAACAAATTACAAAGTAGAATAAGTCCATTTCCAGTTCAGTAGTTTTTTGCGTGATTTAGACATCTATCCGTCCATTTATTTATTTTTGCATTTATAATATTCGTAGAATTCACAGAGGATTCACAATGAATATTTTTTACTTTAGATTAGCCAAATAATCTTATCTGTTGCTATATCCGTGATATGTATGTAAATCTAGTACATGTGACCGTACTGAGATAAAAAAAAATAAGTGTTTTCTTAACATACTCATAAAATAATATTTAGGACCAAAGATCACTTTACCTTTTTGTTCTAGGAGCAATTAATTGGACTGGACTTTAGACTGGACTGGACATCCAACTAAGTGTAGCGTTTACAATAAACATAGCATGAGTACTCTATGCTTATGTACTCTATGGAGTGATATATGCTGTGATGATCAGACTCTGGGGACACCGGCATCGAGGACGGATTGTTGAATGTGTGTTATTGGTATAAATCTTATCCAAGCGAGTATATCACCCACGGCTCATAGGTGAGCTGTACACTACGGACACGTGGTTAATCTTTTCTGGTTTTAGGGGCCTCAAAAGGTGCTTATGGTCACAAGTAAAACTGTAATTGACCGGGGGCACAGCCTTGCCTCCACATAACACATCAACGAAGGTTCTAAACGTAATAATGGTAAGCTTGCGCAAAAAAAAACCTCATGAGGCATAATGCTCAAATGAAATATATTATTCCCATAGTACAAGCTCTGCTTAGTTTGGGCAGTTTGGGGCTAGATGGCGTTGTGTGAAATGTCCAAAATGTTAAAAATATATATTATATCTCCTCGAAAGAGTACATGGGAGAGCTAAAAAATGGGCCCTTGTCTAAAAAACAATTTGTACGACCACATTGAGGGATTAGGACTACTAACCACTCTAGAAAAACTCAGGAAGCGCGGGGACCTTATAAACCACAACCTACCAGACATACTAGTACCTACTCTACTCTTCAGTATGAATAATCCAGGAATAAATATGCCAGGAATCCAAACCTAGCCAGGACATTTTGCCCAACAGCCCAACCTTGCCATAGACTGTAATAAGTTAGGTATCACAAAAAGTAATGAGTAACTAAAATTTTTCAAAAATAAACTGGACACACAAAAGTGCGCTGACAAAAATAATCAAGTTAAGGCTGATGATGATGATGAGCGATAAGAAAAACAATGAGAATCTCAACTAAAAATAAACTATAAATGTTAACCTTATGTAACACCAGGAAATCACACATTAGAATACTTTATCTATGTATAAAACAACGTGTCCTGCCTGACTGATTCATACCGTCGCCGCCGAGTCGAAACCTCATGACGTAAAATTAAAACGGTTCTGTATGATAAACAAGTGAGCAGTTAAGATTCAAAAGAAAAAAAAAAAATTGTACGCTTTTCAGATCTAAACTAAAATCGTGTTTCAAGATATTTAGAATTTTTTAGAATCGTCGTATAAAAATTCGATTACCTACGGGTAATACGAAATCGACGCATGCGAAGTAGCGGAAATTAGGCTAGTGGCAATCACGATAAACAATGTAGCTACAACTTGATGCTCACAATCGTGAACGGCGACGGCCGGTTCAAAGTCACATAAGAATCAGTCTAGTAATAACGTGTCGTACCTGTTATCCAGTAAATGTCATACTAGTAACATTTTACAGTGACTGTGAGTACATTGTGCGGCAATTCAAACAGTGGTGCATTTTTACCCGACTCGATAAAGACGAAGAGGGTAATATCGATTGGCTATTATTAGCATGTGCATGGGCGCTGTACCTTCGATCGATTGTAATTAATTATTGAGGTGTATGGATTTATCTTGCTCCTGTCAGAATAATTTATAAAAAGTATCAGCAAACTATGTTAATGGTGGAACTCAGTAGAGGAAGAACTGCCTCAACAACAAGTCAACTTTAATTATTTGAAAGTTATTGTTTCTGCTAAAAAGTGTCAATAAAAATTAAAGTGGTAAACCAGCTAGTTAGTGGTTCGTGTTGTAGGAGTAACAATGTGGTTGGTGGCGACAAAATGGGTGGTTCTCTGGTCGCTGTGGGCGGCGCGGCTGGTTCCGCAGCCGACGCCCCCAGTCCGTTCCCGCAGCGGGATACTCAGAGGAGTCATATCTCCCTTCGGGGACCATGTCAGCTATACTGGCATCACATACGCCACTATTGAGAGGAGGTTCCAGGTATACTTACCAATATCAATTAGTATGACAACACGGATGGTCGAATAGCAAGTGTATTGGACTGCCACGCCCGTCGTTGTGCGCCGGTGTCGCGGGTTCGATTTCCGCTTCAGGACAAACATTTGTGTGATGAACATCGGTGTTTGTCCTGAGTCTGGGTGTTAACTATGTATACTGTATATGTATTTAAAAAAGTATTTGAGTATTCTATCAGCCATCTGGTTCCCATAGTGTACAAGCTCTGCTTAGTTTGGGGCTAGATGGCGTTGTGTGAAATGTCCAAAATATTTATTTTTATTTATTTATATTATTACCAAACTACAACTCAACTGCAAGTCACGTCGTTTGCATTGAAAATTAACAAAATTCCTTTCTTAGTACGTGTCTACACTTTTTAGAGAACATACCCTCCGAATTTCATGTCTCTACATCTACTGATTTAGTCTGTAGGCTGTAGGCTATCTGTCAGTTAGACAGGACTATTTTTTATAGTATAATATTGTTGACTATTGCTAGACCATGATATCATATCTCTTGCTTGTCCTTCAAATGATTATGTTGGTATTTCAGGCACCAGGACCGGCGCCCTTATGGGATGGGGTGTTCGACGCTTTCGACGAAAATATCAGATGTCGTCAGTCCATATTTTCCTATATAGTGGGGCAAGAAGACTGCCTTGCGCTCAATGTGTATACTCCTGTCAACACGGCGCCAGAAGCCAAACTCCCTGTCATGTTCTTTATACACGGGGGAGGTTACTTCCAAGGATCTGGAACACCAAGCCTGTACGGGCCTAGATATCTAGTCAATAAAGAAGTAATTTTAGTCACCATAAATTACAGGCTCAATATCCAAGGGTTTCTATGTCTAGGAATTAAAGAAGCTCCGGGCAATGCAGCGATGAAAGACATGGTCGCTGCTTTGAAATGGGTCAGAGATAATATTAAGGCTTTTGGTGGCGACCCAGACAATGTTACCATATTTGGAGAAAGCGCTGGAGCGGCTTCAGTTTCGTATCTTGTTCTTTCTCCTATGGCTAAAGGACTTTTTCACAAAGCTATCACGCAAAGCGGTTCTTCTCTATCGCCATGGGCTTATCAATTCAAGCCAGTATACTTGGCTAGCCTACTGGCGAAGACGATGTTGTATGAAACACAAGACCCGTACGAACTATACGAGTACTTCATGACAAAAACCGATGATGATCTCATCTTGACCAGAGTACCTCGACAGAAAGGTAATATTATAATCTCTGAGATTCTTTATACTCCATGTAAAGAAAATAATATACATGGAGTAGAACCGTTTTTGACTGAATCACCCTACGATATTTTAAGTAAAGGAACTTTTAATAAAGTGCCGATGATGATGGGCACAACATCTCAAGAAGGAATATTCCTTCTCAGTATGGACAACGATACTATGGTGCCTTTGGTGGATTTCGAGAGAGCGTTACCCAAGAACTTGGAAATTCCTTCTAATGAGATCAGAAAAGAAATAGCGGGTACTTTGATGACAATGTACATGATCGATGAAAAAAAAAACCCTTTAGAGTTGTCAAAATTTTATGGAGAGCCACATTTGGTGAGTCCAGTGCTTGAGGAAGTGGAATTGATGCTGAAGTCCACCAACCAATCCATTTACACGTTTATCTTCGACTATTCTGGATGGAGGAACATAATCAAGATATCATCGAAGAAGCCTTTGAACGTCCCCCGGAACGCCACACATGCTGATGAGTTGTTCTACTTGTTCTCCCAGCAATTGCTCCCCAGCTTCTTCGAGCACGATATGATTGAGAGAGTCACAACTTTGTGGACAAATTTTGCGAAATATGGGTAAGGACAGTTTTATCATTTGGTATTTGGAACAGATACGAAATACTGGTGAAGGTTTGTCACGTTTTGACCTGCTTTATATCTGCATATCAGATTATGTTTGTATACCAATTGATAAAGTTCTATAATTATTTAGTTAAGAGGATTACGTAAGTGCAAAGGTCGTAGTGAGATCTTTAGTGAAGCTATCGATCGGTTTGAAATATAGGAAAACAATATTTTGGTTTTCAGAAACCCGACCCCTCATTCTACGGAACTGCTTCCGCTGACGTGGAAACCGGTAGACGCTGCATCCCCGAGGTCTTTGGTTATCGACAGGCAGTTTTATACATTACCCATGTGGTGGACTGAATCCTTGAGATACCTGCGAGAGGTCTATGCCAAGTACCGACGACGAAGGTGAAAACCGATCCATCGAAGAATTGCCTCATTAGGAAAAATGATGCATTACCAGCCATGGCTGCGTGTAGGCCTTATATCTCTAGACTGACTGACCTGACATTGCCAGGTGTAAGACTCAATTCACACCAAGATTACAGCGGCTGGCAGCGACGCAGTACGAACACTTTCAGTGTGAAATAATTTTTAACTTTATAAAAGACCAGTATCGCTTGAGAAGCTCGAAAAGGTCGCGCGACTTGACAGATCTCTGCCAAATCATTGCGTCACTGCCAGCCGCTGCCAGCCGCTGCCGGACGCTGCCATCTTCGTGTGAATAGAGCTTATTGGATTAGGGAGATAACATTAGTTACAATTCTGTCTTTGGTTTCTCTGTGTGTTGTTATATGGTTTTTGTAAATATTTTTATAATTACTCAAAGCAGGAATAGAATTAAACTTAAAATTTAAATGTAATGGTGATTCATATTTACAATACGTTCGGATTTTTGGGGCAGTAGTGAAAGCCATTTGTGAAAGCCACAAGGACGTGGTGGCCGAGTGGATGATGCCCTTACCTTGAGATCTGATGGTCGCGGGTTCGAATCCCGGTGGCAGTCACGAATGTAAATAGGATTTTTCGGTCGAAAAAAAACTATGTATGCATTCCACGTTCTCGCAACGGTTAAGGAAAACATCGTGAGGCATATCCTAGAACCTAAAGTTCGAAAACATGTTTCGAGCGCACGAAAGGAGCCTCTTCGAGGCGCACTTGATATGCTTTCACCACACTGGTTCGAAGAAACTAATGACACGATAAGAAGAAGACCGCAAAAAGGTTTTTCTGATTACGAGTGATTAAATAAACAATCCTGCCTTTGGTAGAGAAACAAACCGCCGATTATAATTTTTCGATAGTGGTTTGCGACAATAGCGGGATGAGAAATCCTTTGTTTGTCCTTACAAGGAGGTTCGGAGTATGGAGTGCATCCCCTAATTAGAACGAGGGAGGGAGATGTTAAGGAAACTGTATCAACTGCGTGGAAAAACGCAAAAGGAAGTGTTAGATAGTGCGCCAGTACTTTTCGTAGCCTATGTGTTATTCTGATGTACAAGCTATATTATTGTAAAGTTTCATTAAAATCCATTCAGTAGTTTTTACGTGAATCGTGATCCATCCATCCTTACAAACATTCGCGTTAAATATAGATAGTCGCGATAATATTATACTAGTGGGAAAGTATGAATTAGTGGGAAAAGTAGGATAGTAGGAATAGGATATATATATAAATATATAAGTAGGAAGGATATTGATCGAGTACACTAATACATTTTTCAGGAACATGATACATTATTATGTATGTATCATGTTCATGTTCATATCATCATATGGCCAAGTGCCACTGCAATTATAGGTGAAGACGACATGCAAGAAGTAGTTGAGCGAGTAACTTTAAAAATTAGCTATGTTCGTCCACTTTGAAACATTTTGATCGTCAGTCTCGAAAGCTCAGTAATTTCACTAGCTAAAGTGCCCTCCAAACCGGAATACAGCAATGCTTACACATTACTGCTTTGCGGCAGAATATCTGGCACTGTGTCGGTACCCATTTTTTGTACTCTTTATTGTCTTGCGTTTGATCACCATCACACCTGATGGTAAGTGTCGATGTGGTCGACGATGTAGCACGCTTACCAAGAATAATCCTATTCACTCTTGCCTTGAAAACACCCAAATTATAGTAAGACATCTAAACGACATCCTGCATGCCTCCCAACGGTACTGACTTTTCTCTAACTCTCGTGGTTGCGGACTTAGCCATTCAGTGCCTTTCTCAAAAAACCACCCTGTATACTGTATAGTGTCAATGCATGCTCGTAAATCCCACTAATTATAAAATAATGCGAAGGTATGTGAAGATTGATGACTACTAGCTCAGTGTCACCGAAACTACTGAGCCGTTTGAGAGTTGATTTATGAGCTTGAATCGGACATTTGCTACTTTTTGTCTCGATGCCAAAAACATGAAAACGCACCGTTCCGATGTTTGAGTTTACTTTAAATTAGCCTACATCCTATTCCAGGTATCTTGTCGCTTCAGATCAAACGGTTCAGTAGTTTCGACGCAATTTTCAATGCTTAAATTGTCCTAAAATCGTCAATCTACAACCCCAAACTAAATTTCCGGTATTCGGATAGTAAGCCGCTTACTGCCCGCCCGCTAGAGTAGAGACCTAGCGATGCGGGATGTTGCGGGAAATACATGGCTTAACCTACAGTTGAAATCTACGCCAATATACGTTAGGTACCTACTCATTATCACTTCGCACACACACTACTGACAAACACACACAATTGTTTCTTACTACCGTACTACGTTACCTACTTAAGAAAAAAATGTAACTGTAAGTCTAATGACAAATAAATGAATAAATAATTAAACAAATCGTTTATTTACCAAAAGGTTATTATAATATGTAACACATATTATAAACTATTATATTCTACTTTGCAAGAAATCTTGGGAGGATTATGTAAACTTGTGTGCAATGACTGTAACGGAATGATTTTTACAGTTTAACCTAGACGTTTTTCAGATTTTTAATGCATTAATTTTTTATTTTTCTTTGTTTTTTTTTGTTTCATTCATGCTTTCCTCGACTTTTGTTTAAAAAGTGACTCTTTAGTGCACCTTTAGCCAACATTTCATATTTTAGTCTCACTCTCCATCCCAAGGTTGCCTGGAAGAGATCGCTGCTTAGCGATAAGGCCGCTATTGCACATGCTTCTTAATTATCTTCTATATGTATCTTTAACTTCCCTGTTACAATAAAGAGTTTTCATTCATTCATTCATTCATCGATTTGACATTTTGCGACTACTACATTATATGGCTTACCGTACGTCAGGGCAATAAGCGTGCCCGGCTAAGCTAAGCAGTGTAGACGGGACCCCTTTGTATCGAATGTTATTTCAAAAAGTTTTAATACGACAACAAAATAGAGTCAGTAGAAATGTCACAATTCTATTATCCAAGTCCTTATTAGAACGAATGAATGGAGACCGGGTGAATGAGTGAACGGTAGTAACTATCCGGATTCGAGCCCGGATTAATTCTACCTTCCCCAAAGCTGTACCTAAATGTGAACAGATGAAATACCGAATGTTGATAGAAACCTTTTGAAAAGTTAATGGATAAAGCTTTTTTTAAGTGGTCTTTTGTGCATCGGATTTCCTTGCTAGTAGTGTATCCAGCTAATATTAATTTATTTATTTTCACCTCTCCAGCACGAAAAGGGTGCTTTTGGTGCGTAAAAAAAGCGAGCGTGAGGAAAAGTAATTCAAATATCGAACACCGCCTCGGAGCTTAAAAAACTACTACTACACTAGTCGAATAAATGAATGAATGACGTTTATTACGAAAAATGAGCGCATCCAGAGACAATCTTAATTGTCTAACACAAAAATGACCGCACCTGAGATTGAAAAAAATACCTATAAATTTTCTCCCTGGTAGAGGTGAAAAGTTGCATATTTCACACGAGAGCAAATTTTTTTATGTCTCGTGCCTACAAATCACTCACTGTGATTAGCAGGATGTATAATGGCAATATAGCCTGTAATTTTAGCCTACTTCGCTAGTTTGTGTTTTAGAAGAAGTAGAAGAAAAAATATTTATTTGTGATAATAACTTAAGGTATACTGCATACAGGATACACAATAGGTACAATTATGGTAGTAAAGCAACGAAGAATTAAAAAAACTAACATTAATTAAAAAATACAATAAAAAAATAAAGACTTACGCACTACTAATACCTACCTACCATAAAAATAAGCGTTACATACAACTAAATACTTTTAACAGTCGATAAACGATGTTACAATAGGTGTGTCCCAATGAACAGTGCCTGTATATCACAAACAGGCCCCTGCTCAGCATTTGCTGGACCACTAACGCAGCCCAGCGCTGGTCTTCCGCAGGGGCCTTAGTGAAGTCACGGAAATCAGCTAAACAAATAGTTTAATTAAAATAAAATGAAATAAGTAGCTAAACAGAAAAGCAGTTATAAGGAAAATTATAAATTACATAAATAAAATAATCCAGACTACGATGTAATAATAATGATACTTTCATATATCAGTTTAGTTATGATAAAGTAATTCAATGATGTGTCTACTACTAACAAGTCGCATTATGACCGTGCTCGTGCGCTGCGGTCTCTTATCTTAGGTACCAAGCGCTAGAATGCCTACCCACCTACCCAAATTATGTATCTAGACAAAACTGAACGAAGATAACGGTGCTATGCGCGGCGTCAGTGTTTTAATTATTATCTGTTGCGAGGAAAAGAACGAAAATAACTATCTTAATTCCTATCTACCGTGAAATCAAAGAAACCCCCATTAAATACCCAGCTCACAGTGTTAGACTATAGGTACGCTATATCCAGATGACCAGTGCTCAAACATAAAAACATAGTGAGACTACGAGAACAATTTGCGGACATGAAACCAAGGTAAGTTGAAATTATGCTATCGAGGAGTTAGATTACTATGCTATGATAGGTAATTAGAACCTACCCACTTACTAGATACTACTCTAAGATACTTTTAAACATTCACACACTCACACCCCTGCACTAGGATTCCCTGTGTCGCAGGTGGCATGGACACATCAACACATCACAACATCCAAGACCCGAGAACAAACATTTGTGTTCGTCACACAAATATTTGCCCCGGCCGGGAATCGAACCCGGAACACCAAGCTTCGTAGGCGGGCTTTAAACTCTGCACTCGAAAAAAAAAAAAACTTTGCTCACTTGTTGAACAATTAACTATTATTCACGTACGTCGAATGCATCCGGATATATGGGCCAAGATCGTCACGCAGTGGGTGCCTACAGATGGGCGACGACGCTGGGGTAGCCCGAGGAGACGCTGGCGCGATGATCTTGATACCTTCCAGACCAATTGGTGGGAAGTAACAAGCGACCGGAAAGCTTGGAAAAGTATGGGGGAGACCTTTGCCCAGCACTTTAACACTTAGGTCTCTTTCAATTTAGACGTTTCGTGTCGGACGTGCAGTGCCAAAGCGGTGCGTTTGTCGTGAGGCGCACGGACGGTCATTTATTTTCATATAAAGCGCACGATGCGGCAACAGTGCGGCGTAGGTCGGTACGAACGATTGAACGACCATTGGTCCGACACGAAACGTCTAAATTGAAAGACCCCTTAGGTACATAATGTAAGGGAGGACTCAATGCTAGTAATTATAGCGTTTTCTACCAATCAACCCGGGCGTGCAAAACAATATGGTTTACCCAGTAGTACAGAAGTTCCCTGGTTGGTATGTAGGTTTCCCGGGGTGATGTTTAAGGGTTTGACGGGTTGTTTAAGGTTTCCCGCGGTTTCACGAGCACTCTTGGATCTGGCGGCCGTTTGCTCTTCAGTCAAGCAGCCACACAAAGTAAGTTCTCAGTGATCTTTGAGACAAAGTCTTGGTAGAAATGAATAATATATATTTTTTCATATTTAGTTTTATCAATATGAGTATCTTAAAGGCTTTGTCCTGACTGATTGACATACAACGCAGAGGCTAAACCACTGAAAGACGAGACTTGAAATATTGAGGGTACCTAATACTTCCCTTAAATCCTCTATATTGAGCACAAGCAAGTAGTGGAAGCTACCGGCGTCCGTATTTGCGGACCACTATAATCTTGGGGCCTTCAAGACTAGAGTGAATAAGTTCATACTAGCCAAGCGCGATCCATCTTCGACCACACCATCACTTACCATCAGCAGGCTTAGCACGGACTAAGGAAAAAAAATTGTCCCCCGTTTTTATCCACCTTCCAGTCAATTTTATCCCTTGAAGGTGGATAAAAACGGGGGACAAAATTTTTATCCCCAGTCCGTGCTATCCGTGCAGGTGAAGTAGTGGTTAAACGCTCGTCTATTCTTAATAAAAAAAACCCTATACTTATCAAAAAGTGTAATCGCGTACTATCAAGGGATTTATATTAAGTCATGACGCCAAAGAAGTCGTTGGCATCATCTAGTTATTTTCATTTTATTACCAATAGATGGAAATGGTTCTATCGAAAGGTATTGGAGCACAAACCTCTAATTAAATTTTACGAGGAACTTAATCGGTTTGTGTGGGATTAGGGCGCTTTGGTATTGCGCTGCATAAACTTCTACCTGGTGCTTTAGTACTTTACTCCCTTGAAGTAGCTAAAATAATTATATTTAATTATGCTATGAATGAAAAACTTGGGTATATCGGTTACTGGAGTAACTCGGCACATTCGTTAAGGTACTTTTTTAATAACTTGTACCGTAAGTACGTAAGTAAGATCCTGCTTGTAATTCTCTTGTAAATATATAGTATTAAGCATTATTAATTTATAGTACATATTTTCATAGTCTTGTTTGTATATTTATTGTGTGTGCACTGCGCAGTAATTCTGTAATTATCTCGTCTGACAGTATTGTCAAAGAATAAGTAATATTATTACATAGTATTGTTTTCAGTGTCATATTTAATACTATTTAGTTATCAATGTACATAATTACTGGATATAATGCGTTGGATATAAATCTGTTATAATGTATCTTAAAAATAACGAATTTGATTTGATTTGAACGCAAGAATGCAACAACGTAATTGCAGATTGCGGTTTTTGAGTCGAGTTGGATCAGTTGAGCTACCCAAAGATCACTTCATACGGTCTTCAGCTAGCCCGTATTGTAGTAGTTTACCCTTTTTCCCGTGTGATAGAGTAATTAGCCTAAGCTATAATAAAATAGTAATTAAAATAATCATTTAAACCATGCACTCATTTGGTAATTCAAAATAATTATAACTACCCCAATTACACGACGCAGTAATCAAGAATTAGTACCTAATTAAAAAAATATTTTAATCTGCACACCACAACTATAATTGTATAACTACATGTATTTACCTGCTGAAGAGTTGTACAATACGGATAAAGACCAAAAATAGCAATTACACTAAAAAAACAATTAATATATGTTACAATATATTTGTTACCCCCCAAAGAGCTTCTATACTATGTATCTAGAGAGCTAACACGCCATTTTGTTTTATTTAAGGATTAAGAATTCTGAACCTTATGACTCGGAAATAAACTTCTTTTTTAATTAAATCTAAATATAAGGATTTTAATGCTTGATAGAGACCCCCTCGTTAAGGAGTGTGTCTCGTTCACACAGTTGCCAGCATACAATTAAAATTAACATGGCCATAATTTTTGAAATAAGTGGGACAATTTTCGAAATTAGACGATTTGCTCTAAATGTTATTGAGATTCATTTGAAAGGTTTAGTACAGTCGCTGTCATGTAGGTTAGGTACCTAACTGCCGAGAAAAATAATTACTGTTCGAAAGAAACAGTATTAAAACCATTGAATCAGATATACCTCACTAAAATGCGGCGCACCGCTCTCTTTTTTGTTGATATTTTAATGCACCTATGTATAATATAATTTTAAAACAATAATGCAAAGTAACGTATGTAAATAACATTGATAGCTTATTGAGCAGATTGAATTTTCCCTTGGTTGCTTGTTTATGTCTCAATGAAATATTCAAAGTTCAAAAATTATGGTCGCCCTACAGAACGAGACACACTCCTTACTGGTTCTAGCTCTTTCGGCTCGCAGTTTTCGTGTGAGTCGGCATTCTAGATACATAGTATACAAGTTCTTTGTTACCCCCTAAACCACAGAATATAAAAAAAAATTGCCAAAAAGGTTTACAATATTTTATTTTTTCAATTATAAGAAAAGGTTAAGTACCAGTATATGAGATTTCAATAACCTATATGAGTTGATAAAATTTATATGAAAAGTTACAAGTCAGACGAATAATAACACACTTTCAGCTGCCACACCGGGGACGCCCCCGGTGCGTCGAAAAATCCGTAAAATACCGTAAATCCAGCAGAATGCCTATAATCCTTACCGCAGCACTATTTACCATAGTCCGCTGTTATCGGACGAACGCACACGAACATATTTTGCGGCCCTCCGGCTAGGGATGCTGCGGCAACCCGGAACTTACACGTCTACTCCGGACTTTTTCAGAATAAATATGAATAAAAAAAACTAAAACATTGATAATAATTACCGTGGAGAAAGGAAGTGAAGGCTTATAAACTAGGAATTATATGCCCCATGAACCTTATGGTCTATTAAACTACCTTTATTGGTAACGAAAAGTTATTACAGGTCAAAAAAAATATAACATAGCTGTATATCTACATATGCACGTCTAAAATAATGAAATTAATTAGATAGGTAGTAATTATAAAAAAAATTATAAAAATATGTCAATTAGAATAGCTTAGTTAATTACAGGCCTATACCCAGCAGTGGGTCAAGTCAGGCTGCGGATGATAATTATGATGACAATACAATAAAATATCAATCTAAATTAAGTAATTCTAATTGATATTATATAATTATTCTAATTGATATTATCAATTTATAATATAAATTGTTTGATTGTAATTAATTAAATTATTCTATTAGACATAATTTTTTATGATTTTTTTCTTATAATTATTATTACCTTAATTAAAATAAAAAATATATGTTCCTATTTGTGTTGGAATCCTATTTTTTCTTTGCATTCTTAGAACATCTTGTCACCAGAGTTTACATAGAATCATAAAAATGATAAAATATTCAATAATTATAATATACAGGGTGTGTCGTAATGAGTGGATAATCCTTATTTTTAATTTTATTTGTTTAATTTTCTTGTTTTAGTTAATTAGTTTGTTAGAACATGAATTTGGTTTACAAAACTCTAATTCACTAAGTAAATTCTTACCGAAAAACGACCTTTTTCCGTCTTAACAGGAATCTTCTCGGAATCGGTAGCTGAAAACACCAAGTGCTATACCATTTCGGAAAGCCAATGAAGTAGGCAAGTTTTTCACAAATTGGTCACTAGGGTCACCATAAATTTTTTTTGCACCACAGGGGATAAAACTTTTGGAAAAAAATGAGCAAAACACATTTTCTTTGCTAAATGATGTTGTTCCAAAAAAACTGTACCTGTGGCACATAAACAAGAAATACCATTCGATACCACAGTTATCCAGGACTACTCTAGCAAAAAAAAAATTAAGAAAATTCCAAGATTTGTAATCTTGGCAGCAAAAACAATGGACAAAGGTAAAAAAAATGGAAGTTTCGAAAACGTCCAATAACTCGAAATCCGTGGGATTTTTACTGGGTACATAATTTCATTTTCTGATCAGTCCTGAAGTCCCCCACCCGCACCTGAAGGATTATCCACTCATTACGACACACCCTGTATTATGACTATTTGTCACAATCACATAATAAAAATCATAAAAATAATTAAAGTCATGTATGTGAAAATTTGTGAGGATGGAATTTTTTGTAATCTATTCCGATTAGTTGGGTTGATGAGTTTATGACAGCAAAACTACTGCTCCAATGAGCTCCAGTTATGGCAAAGTTAAGAAGCTATAGGACATGATTTCTAATTTCAATACCACGCAGACGAAGCCGCATACAGCCTTAACTCAGAACATCAAAAAACTCCGGTTCAAAGACACTCCATAATTGATCTTTCGGTCATCCTCTCCTTGACCTCTTTGTCGTAACTATGGATATTTTATCGGGATCCGAACCCACTGTCCCCCACTCACCCTAAACTGGCCGACAGCCGTGCGTCGTGCATGTGGCCAAGTACGGCTTCTAATGGCTCCCAAAAATATGATTATGTGTTCCTTCATGGAGCTCGGACACGCTACCACTCACGTCTTAAAAATTAAAACATAAAGGATTACCGGCTTGTGGGACCCTAATAGAGGACTTTATTTACGAGACCAAACCTCGTCCTAAATTTTATGTCAGAATGTGTACGAAAATGTACAGGTTTTTTAAAATAAAAAATGTATTAGTGTATACTGTGTTGGTGATCAATAAATAAAATAAAATAAAAATAAATAAAAAGATAGGTAAGGCAGTGTGGTCAAGCTCGTCTTAAAGCCCGTCACACACGTTGCTATAAAATATATTAATATTATATTATTATATAGCAAGGCATATTACGATATATTTTCTATACAAATATTCAAGTCATAGAAATATATATTATAGCTGCGTGTGTGACGAGCTTAAAAGACTTAAATTCAGTCAGATTTCACACCACTGGAATGATAATGAATATGTGAAAAATAATGATATGACAGGACTCCCAAAAAACCGTTTAACATTTTTGAAAGTTTTTTGCGGTCAGAAAGAAGTTCCAATTTATTTTTGAAGATACCCAATCTATATTTCCATGAAAGCCATGTGACATCAAAGAAAAATGGGTCAGGAAGTTGGTTATTTACCCCGTGCGCCTTGGGGGCAAATCGGCTGCACGGCATTAAAACCTAATTTACCCTTATTTGCATACAATAATGGGAAGAATATCTCCTTGGCCGCCATTTTACGGAGCCTTTAGCCCCGGGCGAGGGAAAACAAATAACCAACCAAAACTGGTGACAGTGGACGAAAGTGGATAAACAAAATAAATATATATATATATTATTTGTTAAATTTATTGCTTTCAACCGAGGACGTGGTGGCCGAGTAGATGAGGCCCTTACCTTGCGATCTGATGGTCGCGGGTTCGAATCTCGGTGGCAGTCATGTGTAAACGGTTTCTTTCGGTCGAAAAAATTTATGTATGCATCGTGAGGAAACCGTCATGTCGTAGAACCTAAAGTTCGAAAATATGTGTCAAATGCATAAAAGGAGCCTCTTCGAGGCGCACTTGAAATCCTTTCACCACACTGGCTCGAAGGAACTAGTGACACGATAAGGAGAAGATTGCTTTCAACCTATATTATTAATATAATTTTATTCGCACTACATTAATACATACGTCCATGTGTCTCTCGGAACTATTTCAATAGTGAATTAAATTTAAATGGGACTGGTAGTCGCCCCCGGCACGGCGTACTATCGGAATAATCCTGAACTTCTTCCTCTTATCTTGTCACTAGTTCTTTCCAGCCAGTGTGGTGAAAGGATTTCAAGTGCGACTCGAAGAGGCTCCTTTCGTGCAGTTGACACACGTTTTCGAACTTTAGGTTCTATGACATGCCGGTTTCCTCACGATGTTTTCCTTTACCGGTAAGCACTTGTTTTAAATGCACACATAGATATTGTAGATCATGAACTACTTACCCATATCATTTTCAAGCTCGTAAAATATCCATACCGAGTCCCAGTATCCAAATCTGGTGAGCCTCGTTTGGTGCATTACCCCCTTGGGGCAGTACAGACCTTACTGGGATAGCCACTGAATTTCAGTGACTTGACTGAACCACATAGCATAGTCATAAAATTTCAACGCGAAAACGTCGATGGCACACGGATTTTCTACAAGCTGCGTTAACGCGTTTAAAAGCTAGCGAGTGAACTAGTTAGCTTTTGGGAAGGGGTGTCAACAAGCAGATTGTAAAAAAGCCGATGACACTGGGCGAGTTTACACGCTACAAGCAAAGTCGCTGGCTTGTAGTGTGTAAAAAAGCCGTGTTTCATCGACGCTTAACCCAGTAATTTTGGATAAGCTACAATATTCTCATAGGCCTGTCACATCACCC
Source organism: Lobophora halterata (assembly GCA_932526365.1). Classification (NCBI taxonomy): domain Eukaryota; kingdom Metazoa; phylum Arthropoda; class Insecta; order Lepidoptera; family Geometridae; genus Lobophora; species Lobophora halterata. The sequence goes on from OW052018.1 coordinate 420,410, forward strand.
AAGCGTATGACTTAATTATTTACGGAAAATCCACCTGGGGTATATAATTTATGTTCGTTAAAGAGTCTTAAGTCTTGGTAGAATGGTCGAAGATGGATCATTAGCTGTGCTCGGGATAAAGCGTGCGACAATAGCCCCGACCGCCTACAAATCTGGCCAAATAGCGAACAGACCCTTGTTGTGGTGCAAGATAAAGGATGCCACCTTTTTATTAAACAGAGTAAGCTGAAAGGATTACTAAAAACATTACTTATAAAGTTTTTAGGTAACTTTTGAGCAAGTTCTAAATAGAGTTCTGTAGTTTTTAAAACTTATTTAATATTAGGTAGGTAGGTTGATGCTTCTCTACAATTCATGATCTAGAGATTTCTATGCACTAGGCATGGAAATGATCGCTACTTCTATTTGATATTTCATTGTCACATGATGATAGTATTCATTTTGTAACAGCTCAAGGTCTCAGAACAAGTGTCATGTGTGATCATTTTTATCCCATGATAAAAAAAATGTTACTCGGTATACTTTCCATACCTACACTATGTATAATGTATAATAACGTGGTTTCTATAACAGAAACTAATCCAAGGGATATCATAATGGATGGTCTCTACCAGTTACCGGTTTCACAGATTTTATTTATTTGGATCGGTTATTTAGCCAAATTTCTACTGTCTACTGCCCCCAAAGAGCTTCTATACTATGTATCTAGAGAGCTAACACGCCATTTTGTTTTATTTAAGGATTAAGAATTCTGAACCTTATGACTTGGAAATAAAGTTCTTTTTTAATTAAATCTAAATATAAGGATTTTAATGCTTGATAGAGACCCCCTCGTTAAGGAGTGTGTCTCGTTCACACAGTTGCCAGCATACAATTAAAATTAACATGGCCATAATTTTTGAAATAAGTGGGACAATTTTCGAAATTAGACGATTTGCTCTAAATGTTATTCAGATTCATTTGAAAGGTTTAGTACAGTCGCTGTCATGTAGGTTAGGTACCTAACTGCCGAGAAAAATAATTACTGTTCGAAAGAAACAGTATTAAAACCATTGAATCAGATATACCTCACTAGAATGCGGCGCACCGCCCTCTTTTTTGTTGATATTTTAATGCACCTATGTATATTATAATTTTAAAACAATAATGCAAAGTGTATATAACATTGATAGCTTATTGAGCAGATTGAATTTTCCCTTGGTTGCTTGTTTATGTCTCAATGAAATATTCAAAGTTCAAAAATTATGGTCGCCCTACAGAACGAGACACACTCCTTACTGGTTCTAGCTCTTTCGGCTCGCAGTTTTCGTGTGAGTCGGCATTCTAGATAGTATACAAGTTCTTTGACTGCCCCTCATACCCGTATTCTAAGTCAGTCCTTATCCTCAACCTCACCTTAAAAAAATGGTTGCCGCTCAAAATAATCCTTACTTAATTTTACTTGAGGTTTTTTGTCACAATATGTCAAATTCAAATGTGAGTATTTCATTGAGTGTAAAAATTTAGCCGAATTTTGAGCCAAATCGGACGTAATAGAGCAACGAATATCCATTTATACCTTTTTATGAGTCTATCCGCACAGTTTTCCGCATTTATAATATTGGTAGAGTTTAATAGGGCTTACTTTTAGGGTGGTCGCATACAACCCATCGCTTGTGATTTGCACCAACCTACCCGGGTAGGTTGTGGTACGTGCAAAAATGTCCTCCCCCGAACCCGCATTACTCACGTTATCTACCTGTGGCTAATGCGTTTGTCCTATGACTACCTCTGTATGATAGTAATTCGGGCTATCGGGCAACTTATGTGCAACCCCGCCAGAGGTGACGGATCAGTCGGTTAATTAAAGTGATTTTCAGAAACTTATATTAAGGCAATGTCGCTGTATTACCTACTGAGCTTTCGATACTGACAATCAATACGTCTTAAGGCCTATACGCACATAACAGTGCCGACACGTGCGGACACGTCGCGTACCGTACAGCATCAGTGAAAATTAATATTGTTTCATACATTTTCATAAGACACCATTCGAACTGCAGGGCTATTCATTAGCATGTCATTAGTTCTCGATATCGAATGGTACGTCAAATCTGACAAAAAATGGCCGACCTCGGCGGACCAATCAAATGGTATTTCGTAACAGACTAAATAGCTACCTGACATTATAAAAAAGCATAGATGAAGTGCTCTAGGAAAGTTATTAATATAGGTTTTCTCTTCTTTTTGGAATCATCATGGAAATCACATAATGACCAAATGTGTTTGATACTTTGGGCATTTAAACCTATGGCATGTATTAATTACGCTGAAACTACTGAAACCATTGTGCTGAAACTTTGTAGTTTTAAAGTTAAAGAGTTGTCAAAATTATTTATTTCCCTTCGATTATTTAGAAAATAATGATTAATGAATCCTAAAACCCTTAGTTTGTTCGAAAGATAGCACCAGGCATAGGTAAAAGTATCAAAATCTGTAGGCAAAGTATACATCAAACAATAATATTGACGAATTTTTATTTCACATATTTCATAACTTATGTTGTGCATTATACAACTTTATGCACGTTATGTAATACCAATCACTTTATTTCAAACTGCTGAATCAATAAACGATACAAAACATCCTTATATAACTATTACTTTAATGAAAGCGGATTATTTTCGTAATGCTGTAGGTATAGGTTGCTAGAGTAAGTTTTAGTTGGTTTTCGCATCGTATACGCTGGACCACATTTGCATCACAAAATTACACAACGTACTGTCTTTTTTTTGGCAAAAATACACGAAAAAACATCGAATTTAGCAGTACTAAAAACATTGTTTACAAAAAGTAACGTCAAAACACGAATGATTGAGCTACAGATAAAAATATAAAATGAGGTCCGACCGAGACACTCATTCATAACTTCACTCATTCATCGAATCATTCGTTTTTATCATGTCTGTGGTTCTCGTTATCGAGTTGATATCGATAATGACGTCATTTTTTTCCCAGTCTTGACCATCGAATTCGATAACAAGAACTAATGACATGCATTGATGCATCAATGATGACATGCTAACGAATAGCCCTGCTGCAGTGCTATTCATTAAGCTGTCATTAGTTCTCGTTATCGAATTCGATGGTCAAGACTGGGAAAAAAATGACGTCACCATAGGATTTCTGTCGCTATCGGCTTCGAGAGGTCGGCCATTTTCTGTCAGATTTGACGTACCATTCGATAACGAGAACTAATGACAGCTTAACAAATAGCCCCGCTGGTCAGTGTCAGTGACGTTCAGTGATGTCAGTGACTTTCAGTGATGTCAGTGTCGCTCCGACGCGTTCAGTGCTCCGACGTGAATTTCTAGAGGACAAAATGCACGCGTCGATGTCGGCACTGATACTGCGAATAGCACGGAACTGTACAGTACGGAACTGTAGGTCACGTGCCGGCACTGTTGTGTGCGGATAGGCCTTTAGTGGTAGAGCACATCGCCATATGTAATCAAAGTCCTGCGTAGTTAATACAATGACTAGGTTTTACAAAAACATACAACAACGGACTTCGATCGGACTGTTCTAGTGACCGTAGGCACCACTGAAAAGTCACTAGGAAGCAAAATACGCAATTTGTTCACTTCAATGACTTTTTTTTTCAGTTATTTTGTTTCAAAAAGTAAACTGCTAAACCGATATTGGTAAAATTTCTAAGGGACCAATCTGAGAGTCTAAGATTTTTTCAAATCGGTTTGTATACGACAAAGTTCTGAGGTTACAAACATAAAAAAACAGCCGAATTGAGAACCTCCTCGTTATTTGAAGTCGTTTGAAAATAGGTTGAAAACAAGCCAAATACCTACTGGGTTGAACTTCAGTTGGGTCGAATCAAAAACACTTCTCGACGCTAACTGTACCACTAACCCCACTAATGAAGAGGCTATCGATTAAGGATCCAGCTTGATGGCCCATGGCATTAGCTATGGCTCGATCAGACAGCATCTTGCTTAATTGTTAATTAGCTCGCTATTGTTGAGATGATTTCCATCAACCGCACGTGGGCGGATGTTGCAGTTGAAGTGCGAAATAATAATATTATAAAGGTGTAGACCGATAACGGTAAAAGTGTCTCTAAAGTCAAAGATAAAGTCGGTAAAGTGACAATAAACAAATATAGGTATATGTTTGTGAGAAGGATGGATGCATAGATGGATGTTTGTTTATGAAACTATGATTTGTTCCTTAATCGCGAAACACTGACCGTTTTAGCTGAAATACGATATGGCTAGTTCTGAAAAACAATTAATCTATTCTTATCACGCGGGTGAAACCGCGAGTAGCTAGTTATATAGAGGTGTAAGTGGATATGGATAAATGGAAAGATAAATCTATGTTGTTTAATCACGCCGAAACTACTGAACCCTACATACAATCACTTATATTAATAAATTGCTATTATTTATTATTATTACCTATATTATATTGCATATTAATGCTGATTTAACACAGTACCTAGCATTAAGAACTACATTTCAAATACTTCAATTTAAATATCCACTAAATAATAATATTTTCAAAACAATCACGATCAAAATACGATCAGCTCTACCAAAACAACAACTATCATTAGATATATAGTTATTGATAAAATATTGCACGTTACCAATTTCCTTGACATACATTACAATCTATTTTATCTCCTCATGATACAATTTGTTTGATAATATTTAATTTACTTTAGGAAAAAGAAAATCTTCACTGAGTAAGCTAAGTTTTCTTCTCATCCAATCTTTACCGCCATTATTTGCTCTATCTAACAAACGAAGGGCGTGGACCACGATATCTCACCTCTCTCCGGTTGCCTAGAAGAGATCGCTCACAGCAATAAGGCCGTCCTTGTACTACCTACCTTAAGGTCTTTTTATTCTTGTTCTATTGTTTTACTCTGCTTTGTTATTGTTGGTGTACAATAAAGTGTTCATCTATCATCTGTCTATCTCATTCAAAACTAGTCAAATTCGACTTTGCCCGTAATCCCACCTTTTCCCGCAACGCTGTATGCATCAGTTTATGCAGATACGACAATGTCTGCCCGTTTGTATCCATTAATTAGCTTGTTAGTGCTGTTATGTAATAACGTAAACAGGTATGCGATGCGGTTATAATTTAACTGTAAATTGGTCAAAGTGGCATCGATATTTATGCAAAGTGAGCTTAATTTGTAATTAAAGTGGCTTTGTATGCGAAAGCACAGGGTACATGGAAACGCAAAACGACTCTGAAGTTTCAGGATTCAATACAGGCATTGTTGAGGCCTGCTTATTTATGAGGTGTAATGTAAAGGCGTTGGGTCTTTCAGCTGAATTTGTCCAAAATAACTAGATCTTAACAAAAAATCTCGTGTCGGGAAGATTATTATAATCGTAGGAAGGAAATAAATAAATCGTGTGAAACGGCTTCTGCAAGGCTCGTGGCGACAGGCAAAAGGTTCTTCAAGCCTCGAAGGTAGAAGATAAAATAAATATTTCTCGCAAGTTTCAAAAGCGAAAGAAAACCTCTAAACATTTCCACAGCTTTTCACTGGTCCGCTAGATTTTCAAGATCTTTGACATAGTAAAATTTAGCAATAGTAGGAGAGTCAACTTTTCCACGGAGAAGTTTGCCATCTTTGAAGAAAAGAGGCAAAAAAAAACAGAGAATGGCAGTTCAATATTTAAGTGGATTGTAGCGGCTATAAAAATACGAATAAGAAATAAGAAAAGACTCAACACCCAATCCAAGATTCAAAACCAACCAGCATTTACAGTATTTTCCATTCTAGATTACCGATTAACTACACTTCCATTGTTAATTCATTTGCGATTGTTACGTACGGCCATCATCTTCACGAAATTAACTAAAGGAGGCAAGTTTGTCAGGCAGCATTAAATATAAAAACACAGAGACAGCATTATCTTCACGCTCAAAATGAATACGCAAGGCACAAGAGAGGAAAATATTCAGAAGTCTCAGGCTGTTCAGTAGAAACAGTCGTTGTATCCTCAATCGATCAGAACGTCATTATCGATTTCGGTATTTTTACACGTATTAAATATTAAAATTAAAAATCTTTTATTTCAGATATCGAAGATCCATGTGGCAATCTTAAATTAAATTATATTTAAATTTAATTGAAAAAAAAATGTATTGATGGCACTTAATTGGAAAGCAATAGAAACTAAATAGAAAGTATTTAGCCTACTGCTTTTTTACTATGTCCTCACAAAACGAAGCACATCTTTTGGGAAGTCGAGCGCAATTTCCTCAAACTAGAAAACCTCAAAAAACCTCAAAACCTTTAGAGAGTTCGCGAGTTGTTGTGCACAGTTGAGTTGCTTTGCGGGTATTTGCGGACGAGTTGACGCGTGCACTAATTAGGGCGGTAATTAGTGCCGTCATACGCAATCCAGCCCGCGGCGCTACGTCTAGCTAGATGCTAATAGGCATGCCGCTCATAACATACTACTCGGGCGAATGAACATAACACCTGGCTGACACGTGGCTCGGAACTTGATGCGTCCCCCGCTGCCCCGCGCGGTGCCCTCCGTGTTTATTCTTCCTCTAATTGCGAAGCCTTATCATTACTTATCATTACCAAGTATTACAGGACCTCTTCTCTATCAAGATTACTTACCGATTCCGCGCTGTACTTTGCACAAACGTCATTTTAACAATTTTACTAGATTAATTACCATCTTGTTACACATTATTTCACTTACACTTTCATTTGCATTTTCGTCTAAGTTAATGACTCTACATATCGAATGATTTCCCGCCTTTGTGTCGGTCGAACCTGTCGAAACAATGAGTAGGGCGCCTTGCGGTCGAATGTAATTGTAACAGTCATGTACAGTTCTACACTTCCATTGTTATGTGAAGCTCAATAGTACCTTGTTATATTAAAAATATTATAATTAACTTGTGAATACTTCATAATGCCTTGCATACATTTCTTAGCAATGCTACGTGCTAGTTGCGTACCTTTTTAGGAGGCTTAAACGTTTCTACCGTACCTACCTACTAAAAGATTCCGTCGTTTACATAAAAAAAATGTTTTTGGTACAATATCATGTATCAGGAGTTACTGTAGGTACTGATAGTCTCTCCGGCTACCTACCTAAATAATTCAAAATTAACAGTATCATTCATCATTACATATTATGTAAGTCAACATCATGAAATATATTATGTAAGAGCGGAGGCTCTGTCGGTGAAATAAGTGGTACATTATCCACGTTTTTTAATGTCAGTATATAAAAACCTGTATGTGTTTGTCCTGAGTCTGGGTGTTTTTATATATTATATGAATGTATTTACAAAACAACGTATTTAAGTATTCTATCAGTCTCTGGTTAACATAATGCAAGCTCTGCTTAGTGGGGCTAAATAACTTTGTGCGAAATATCCAAAACATTTATTTATTTATTAATTATATCCATGTTATATAAATAACTGTCTTAACAGCCATACATGCTAGAACATATCAGCAATCAAATTCCAGTTCCTCCATTAAATTGACTGTAAAATGGCACAACCATGTACATACAGTCAGCTGCAAAGACATGTACTACCAAGCTTTCCCATTTATATTACTCTTAATTTTGCAAAGAAAAGTGCACGCAAACATTTTTAAATTAATGTAGTCGTCTTACTTGTCTGATTTTTGTCAGAAAAATAATGTCTTTGCAAAATTAGAGTAAATGAAATTAAATCGTTTATTTTATGAAGTTGGTATACAGTTCTTAAATTATAATATTTGGTTTAACATACTCCACCGTGTGACGGCGTGCAAAATTGATCATGCATAATATATAATTTAACAAAAGTAGTACCTATATGAATGTAAAAGCTTGGGATCAAATACTTTTGCAGCTGACTGTACGTTCGTCTGGGCCCATAAACCTCAAAGCATGGTGCAGTCACAGTCGACGCTTGTCTCCTAATTGGTCCGAGCGGGTCACAGGCCTCGGCCATGTTCCTGGAAATAGACTAGGTTTCGTTTTATAGCCTCGAGACGGGGTGAACTTCAAATTTATGAAGAATTGTGTCGCTGTTAAAATGATGATGTAGATCAACAAATTATATAAATATATTTAGTAATAAATCCGCTTAATTTCTAAACAAAGGTTTTAATTAACTTAACTTTAGTTCAACTAAACCAAAGAGTCAACGAACAGAAAACCAAAGTCTAAAGATACGACACGTGTTTTGCCTCTACACGAGGCATCATCAGGAGGTGTGGACTCTCGTTTCAAACTTCGGCGTGTCCACACCTCCTGATGATGCCTCGTGTAAGTTAATTAAAACCTTTGTTTAGAAATCAAGTGGATTTATTACTAATATATTTATATAATTTGTTGATATTTATGGATTTCCGCAAAGTAACGCCTGAATCAATCAATTGATGATGTAGAGTCAAAACGAAGAGTAAAAAAATCGTCATCATCATCATTAACTTAATAGCAGTCCACTGCGGGACGTAGGTACTTAAAAAATATAAGTCACATTTTAGTCCCATCGGATTCAGTGTTTTTTTCTTTTTGTTGCTTTTCCTAAAGATACACCTTGGAAACACTTTTCGGATTATTTTCCCTACGAGTGTGACTATGATCGTCAATTCTATTGTAGAATTTCTGTATAAAACATTGGGAAATTAACTTCCTTGGCCATTCAAATCCCTAATACAACATGAGTATTTATAATCTTTATACGAAACCTGAAATTAGTTTGCCCAAAATCGATGACCAAGTTCAAAAGAAAATTAAACCAACATCTGTAAAATTTTGTAACAAACCTAATTAAAAAAAAAATAGTTTTGATACAAGTTTTTCTTAACATTTTTTAATTTTAGTCACAAACATGGTATTTTGGATATCCTGGCGTGTTTACAGTATGTTGAGTAAAATCTGGGCTCGCCCCTGTCTGGCAATCCTGGACACTTGTGTTCGAGTCGTCGCGGAAGTTTTTGTTGACATTCTCTTGAGGCTTCGGCCGCGGCTCTCGGAACTTCCTGCATTTTGAATGTCACATGGACGCGGGCAAGAAACACATAACACTGCGCTTTGCTTTAAAACACAAATATAATCTATCAATTAATTTTAGAGAAGTTGTCGACAAGATGGTGTCCGCGCGGTGTTCCGATAAAAAGGAACCTGTGTCTTTTTTAGCATAGTTACCAAATTAATCTATAGTGTACTAAATTTCAGCACAATCGGTCCAATAGTTTAGCGTGAGTTTGCATAAAACACCGATTCATGACAAAACACCTAGATATTATGTCAATTACCAACATGGCTGATGAAAACGTCTCAGAAAAATCGCTATGACTTATAAATAGATAGATAGATAGATAATTCTTTATTGTACACATGGAAAATAACAAAAACAAGGCTTAAAACTAATCGCTGAGAGCTCATCCTCCTCCTCCTGGCCCTGGCTCCTGGCTCCTGGCTCCTGGCTTCTGGCTCCTGGCCTAGATCCTGGCTGACACTCTCGCTCGGAACTTGATGCTCCCCTCGCTGCCCCACGCGGCGCCCTCCGTGTTTCTTCTTCCTCTAATTGTGAAGCCTTATCATTACCAAGTACTACACCACTTCTCTACCAAGATTATCCAATTCCACGCTGTGCTTTGCACAAACTTCATTCGAGCCAGGTGTTATGTTTATTCGCCCGAGTAGTACATAACTTAGTTTTAAATTGAACCTAAGTACTGTTCTGATCATTGGAAACTGTCAAGAAGAATATTTCTATATATATTAACGCCGTATTTCATCTTGTCAATGATAAAAAAATGAACATTTACGGTTTTATACTAACGAAAATATTCGCTTGGTACAAAGCGCAATCAACTAACAAGTGTAACGCAATTTAACGGACGGCCGGAAGAACGACTATTTTAACGAATCGTTTGGTCTAATTCTAACGGACTGTTTGGTACAATGTTTGCCTTTGGAAAACAGAAACCTTTAGGTTATTATTTGTAAAAACTCAAGTCAATATTATGGCCTCTACCTTTGCATTGTTAATCATCATCCCAATCATGATTAATCATGAGGGATCCTAAAATTATTTATATTAATTTATCACTCACATAAAATAATTAATATAAAAGGCTTGGACCTAACTGTCTGACAACTGGCAAACCGCCGAACGTAGAAACAAGGTAGACACTTTAAACTTGGAGGGTTTGTTTGTCAAATGTTGCAGGCTAAGAAAGGCATTTTATTAATTCGCAACGCAAACGAAGTTGGGGCGCGCCAGTGTGTTCTATAAAAATAAGCATTGACAACATTATCCTACCACAAAATACCAATCGAATAGTTTAGCTATTTATTCTTCGTTACATCTTTATTTTCTTGAAAAAGACCATATTTCACGAGTTATCTAAGACATTGCCGTGACGTGGAGCCAGGAACGGACGCAATGGCCAGGAGCCCACGCCCAATTTGGTCCAAATGGGCCGCGGCCCGTTGGCCTCGCTCTGTGGACCGACTCACGTCACTTTGCGCCCGAACAAATACACTAACATATATTTCCTGATAAATAGGAAAAGTTTTACAAAATGAATATTTGGGGTGAAACTAAAATAGTCTACCTACACTACCTACTATGTAAGTATGTATATATATATATTTATTTCATACTCAGATATTTACCTGACGAAGTTTACTTGTTTGCGTATGTTCTTCAAAAAGTGTCACGCGTACTTGTAGTCTATTCATATAAAACAATGATACAAGAATAAAAAAAAAACAAAATTAGTTTATATCGTACAAAAAATATATAAATATATGCGGCGTTGTGGTACAGTCGCTGTTTGATGTTTTAGTTTTTTAAAAATTGTTTTACTGTATATGATCTGCATAGTCTTCGGAACGATAAAACAGAACGTTTCATAAAACAATTTACGCATAAATATTGAGTTTCATCGTCGAACCACAGAAGTATAAATATATAATGCCACATGAATGTGATTATTTTCCTCGCACGAATAACTATGTGGATGCGACTCCAGGAGAGTTCAGCGCTGGACGCAACTTCCACAACGAATAGCAGTCTAGGTAGAGTCTGACTCTTCGGAAAGTAGAGCAGGTAATTAAGCAGAGCAGAGCAGGTTTAATATTTCGCGGGGTTAATACATACAAATTATTTTGGTCTACATGAGTCTAATTGTTTAATATAGATTATACGTATTTACAAAAAAAAAAAAAACGAAACTGCATGTTGTGTTGATAGATGTCATAGCTAAGCTATACAAGGACTTTTAGTGGCTTACTTATTTAAATAGCTATAAGATATTATTAGCATCATGATAAAAAAAAATTACAGCATAAGCTAACTACTACAATCTATATTACAAAAGGAAACAACATAAACAATGATAAAATAGGTAAGATAATCAACCTTCTTATATGCCATGTCTTAACATCATTTATATCATTTGTTCTTAAGGCGTGCAAAATTACAAAAAGAAAATAATGATTATAGAGAATGAATAAACGAATAAAAATTAAGTCAATAAAAATAATAATTATTTATTTTAAAACATGTTTTTTAAATTCATAATCATGATCGTTTCTCGAGCCATTAGTGCAATTAGTTTAGCATCCAATAACTGAACAGTCCAAGTCGTGACCTCATAGCTTGTAAGTAAATCATCTCACCGCGGGGGACAATGTATGGGGTCGCGCGTCTACTTAACGACATCGGGACTGGAGAGGATAAATCACGGGATTGTGGTCATTCCATCCAAATCAACCTAAATATTAGTAGGGGGCTCTGGTATTGCCATTGTAGTGATCGGGAAATACTCATGAATAGCTGACGTCCGCACCTTTGTTTGCGTTGCGATTTTTCAAAATTCCTTTCTTAGTACGCACTTTTAGCTCTTAACGATCACACTATCCAAATTTCAAGTGTTCACAGGTTGTCAACTACTAAACCTAGTCTAGTAGTTTGGCCTGTGCGTTGTCTGTCAGTCAATCAGTCAGTCAGGTCCAAGTCTTTTATATCATCATTATCATCAGCCCACTTTAGTCCACTGCTGGACGTAGGCCTCTCCCGTAACGCGCCACTGAGCCCGGTCTTCGGCTCTCCGCATCCACTTTTTACCGACTGCCTTTCGTATGTCGTCGCTCCACCTGGCCGGAGGGCGCCCTACACTACGATACCGATACGCGGTCTCCACTCGAGAAACCGCCTGCTACAGGGGTAGTCGATTCTTTAGCATATTATGGCCAGCCCACTGCCACTTCAGCTTGCCAATCCTGAGAGCTATTTCGATCACTTTGGTTCTTTGTCGGATTACCTCGTTCCGGGTAGCCTTTCATATAGGTATATTGATTCAAAGTACTGTGTAGCACTTTTCTGGTCATGGGCAAGCGTGATCTCTCACCGTTAAGAGAGAGCACCTAGCGTTTCACTACGTGCTAACTACATAAAAAATATAGATGGATGAATTGGTGTTTGTTGTTCAATCACGCCTACACACTTCTAAACTGATTTGGTAAAATTCAGTGTAGGTATTAAAGTTCAAAAGCTACTTTTTTGATACTACGCAGATAATGTCGCGGGAAACAGGTGACCAACAAAATGCCGTTTAGCTAATTTTTTTTTGTAAAGTGTCTTGGATCTTTATCTTCATTAATTACGGAGATTACAGCCAATGAGAGGCTATGATGGAACCTGATTGTGAGGTCCTTAACCCCCAATTATTCGACACCTGATTCCGAGCAATGTTGAAGTTGAGGGGTGATTTTATCCCGTGAGGTTGTATTGCATAAGAGTAATAGTGGCTGGGGGAGGCTAGCCAGTAGACGAGCAAGCGTAAGAAATCCCCACTAGTGGGGATAGCTAGTGGGGATTTCGGGAATATAAAGAAAAGTAGGTATTAAAAGTTTTTGTCAATTTTCGTTACGTTGAACATAGGCGGAGGCACATTATGCACCCCTACCACCCCATAAATAACTTCGAATTTGAATTTGAACAAGCAAAAACTTAGTAAATGAAAAACTATTATTTAATCAAAAATATATTATTTAAAAAATATATTTTTGATGTTTAAATAATAGAGAAGATTAGCATTTCTGCCCATTTTCTTCTATAGGTACCATACCTAAAATGAATGGTCTGGACTCTTCATTCTTGAAATGGGTATCTCTATGCTTTATTACATTGTGGATAATCTCGATGATTTTAATCGACGGATGCAACTGATCGGTTCCGACAACTCCTCAAAGTACCTACAATTAAATCGAAATGAGAACCCGATTATTAAATACCGGATGTGCAAAAATACAGAGTGCGACTTGTGTGAACGACTGTGTCTCATAAAACAGAGGCACGACTTTATTTTGATTATAAGATCCTTAAAAAAATGCTGGAAAAATGCCTTAAAATTAAGGAAATGATTTTTTAATATTTTTACTTCTTTTATTTACAGCATAATCACAAAACATTAAAAAAAACACAAAATAAAACATTATACCAAACAAATAACTATTTAAGTTATATACTATAAACTATCCTAATTTAAAACACCTAAATAAAAAAAAACCGAGAAAGTTTTGTGAAGTGCGGCACGGTGGCGGCACATTTATTCAATCATGAAAAAATATGATACGAATACAAAATTACTAAGTTTAAAATACTTTTTTTTTTTTATTATTGATTTGCGGCTTTAGTGACACTGCGACCGTTGTCGGTCTATTGTGTTCGCCACTTGGATCTATGCGGTTAAAGTTCCTCACTAAACCCTGCCGCTATGATGAACTGCAGGAGTTTTTTGTGAGGAAGCTTAACTAATTCATCAGGGCTTAATATATGTTTTCCCAGATAAATACTGCGCTTATGCATTAGCGGTCCACATTCCTTCAGAAAATGAAGGGGCGTTTCATCTGCCTCATTGCATTTCTTGCAGGAGCGCGTTTCGCTTAGCCTTAAGTTGAACATGTGCTTATTCAGGCAACAGTGTCCTGTTAAGGCTCTTACAATTATGCGCAAGTTCTTCCTATTTAAAGCCAATACCTGATTAGTGCTTGGCTTTTCGTAAGCTTTGATTAAGGCCTTAGAGTGAGTCATGCCCGGTGCATTCGTCCAAAGCTTAATTGCACTCTGAAAGCATGCATTCATAAGAGCTCCTTGTGCGAGGCTTTTCGATATCCCACAGAATGGTTCAGGCCCATGCTGTGAGCCGCTAGCCCCCACTTTCGCCAGCTCATCAGCAATCTCGTTGCCAATGATCCCAGCATGACCAGGTACCCATCTCAAAACCACTTTGTTCATGGATCCTAAGTGGTTAAGTTTTTCCACGCAGTCTTCAACTAGTTTCGACGTAATAATGTTCGAATCCAGCGCCAGGAGAGCTGCTTGGCTATCTGAGTTAATATAAATGGTATGATGGTTGTAGTGCTTTCGCAGATTAGTATGCACACAGTCTATAATTGCATAAACCTCTGCTTGGAAAATAGAGGCGTAATGTCCTAGATATACACTGTTGTTAAATTTAGGCCGCTCTCCATATATACCACAGCCTACATCATCTCCCATTTTAGATCCGTCGGTATACCAAACCAGGCAACCGCTTTCATACGAGAGCTTGTCTTTTGACCAGTCTTCTCGTAAGGGTATTTCCACGATGTAATTTTTCTCAAATACATGTCGCGGAACCATTGCATCTGAATTCATGCAAAGTAAAGGCATTTTTAAAGTCACGTCTTGAAAAGTCTTTAACTTTTTGGAAAGCCATTTCACCCTGCCCTGTATGTGCGCTCTATACATGCTAGCTTTCGCCTCTTTATTTATAAATAAATGCAGAGGCGGTAATCCTAGCAGTGCATTGAGCGCCATTCCTGGACAGGTAGACATAGCTCCAGATGCCATAATGCAGGCCGTTCTTTGTAAACTGTCAAGCCTGAGTATAACAGTCGACTGGGACGCTTTCTCGTGCCATACCACCGATGCGTACGTTATAATCGGCCGCACAATAGCAGTATATAGCCACAATGAGATTCTAGGATTTGGACCCCAGTTCCTTCCCATTAGTCGACCGCTAGCTCCTAGAGCCATTTTGGCTTTCTTAATTATGTTAGCCAAATGCGTGTTCCACGTCAGTTTTTGGTCGATTGTAACGCCCAAATATTTTACTTCAGTGGAAAAGTCAATCCTTGTACCATTTAACTTGGGCTTTATGAGTTTATCTAGCTGTCGTCTCTTGGTAAAGGGTACAATGACCGTTTTGTCCGCGTTTACTGATAGCTCGCTTTTGAGACACCATTCGCTAACAGTGTCAAGTCCTCTTTGCATAATGCTAGAGATAGTAGATTGACAGAAACCTCTGACGATAATTACAAGATCATCCGCGTATCCTTGTGCATCTATATGAAGTTCTGCCAATCTATGTAACAGCTCGTCCACTGCAAGTGTCCACAAAAGTGGGGATAGGACGCCACCTTGTGGACAACCTCGATCAGTGGCCATTACGATCGCTGTGCTATGAAGGGCTAGTTTTACTGCTCTGTGAGTGAGCATTGCCTCAACCCATCTGATGGTAGTTGGGTCGACATTTTTGTTTGTTAGCCCATTCACCAACAGTTTGGTAGATGAGTTGTCAAAAGCTCCTTCAATATCAAGGAATGCGCATAGCGCAATTTCCTTATCCTCCATAGCTTTCTCTACTCGGTCAATAAGACTGGTAAGGGCGCTTTCTGTTGACCTGCCCTTTCGGTAGGCGTGCTGACTATGGTGGATGGGAGATGCAGCAAGAGCAACATCTCTGATATACCTATCTAACACCTTTTCCATTGTTTTCAGTAAAAATGAAGAGAGGCTTATCGGTCTAAAGGATTTTGGCTGGCTGTAATCCTTTTTTCCCGTTTTAGGTATAAAAGTGACCCTGACTGTGGTCCATCCATCTGGTACATAGCCCCAGGCGTAGCTCGCTCTGAAGATTTTGATCAGATAAGGCGTGAGGATATTCACTCCCTGTTGTAACAAAACTGGGAGTATTCCATCCTCCCCACATGCTTTGTGTGGTTTGAAAAAGCTAACGGCCCACTTTACCTTATTTGGTCTGATGATTCTAGCAGCTCTGCTCCAGTCCTCATTACGAGGCCTATATCGGCAGTCTGCCCGCAACTGTAACAAAGAATCTCTATTCATTGACCCAGGGAAGTGGGTCGTGGCCAGCAGCTCTAAAGTCTCCTTTTCATTAGTCGTGAAAGAGCCATCTCCTTTTTTAAGGAATCCTATTTGGTTAGTCTTAGCTTTTGAGAGCAATTTATGGAGCCTTGCTGCTTGTGGGAGGCTTTTGATCTCCTCACAGAGTCTTCTCCATGATGCCCTTTTTGCTTTCCTAATCCCTTTGCTGTATTTTGTTAAGGCTGTTGAGTATTCTTCCCATTTGCGGGTACTTTTAGCCTTGTTGAATAAAGACCTAGTTTTCCTTCTAAGTTTTTCAAGCTTAGCGTTCCACCATGGTACTTTTCTGGTTGATGTCCTAATTTTTAATGGACAGCTCTCCTCAAAGGCCTTACGAATGCCTCCTGTAAGAGCTGTTACCGCTATCTCAAGACTATCAACTGATTTGATGTGTTTAGGCACTACCTCTAGATTTTGCCTTAGCCTATCCCTATATTCTTCCCAGGCAGTTAATCTAGGGTCTCTGTAAGTTGAGATTTGTGTGCTTATCGCGGCCCTTATCTCAAAAGTTATGTGTCTGTGATCTGACATTGAATTTTCGCTACTAACTCGCCAGTCCGTTATGTGCCTAGCTAAATTGTTAGTAGCAAATGTAATATCTAAGACTTCCTGCCTAGCCCGTGTAACGAAGGTCGGTTCACGTCCTATGTTCAGCGTGGTAAGGTGATTTGTGAGAAGGAAGTCAAAGAGTAACTCACCCCTCTTGTTGACATCAGTGCTGCCCCACGAGGTGTGATGTGCGTTGGCGTCGCATCCAATCAGAAGCTCGGCGTTGTGGCGAGTCGCGTATTCTACTACCTTCACCAAGTCTTCCGTAGGGTTGTCCGTCTCTCCAGGTAGATAAGCAGAGCACACAATTACTCTTCTTCCATTCCACCCTTTGAGGTTGACAAAAGCTGCCACTACATCGTCGTCTGTTACTTCTGAAATTGGCAAGAATTCTACAGAATTATTAAAAATTATACATGCCCTGGGCCTGGTGCCCGAGTGGTTTACAAGTATCTTACCAGCGGCATCAAGACCCAGAACCTTCAAGTTGGCTACCCAAGGTTCTTGGATGAGGGCGAGACTTGCTTTGCCTTCAACAAGACAACACTCCATTACTGCAGACGCCGCAGCAGCATGGTGGAGGTTGGCCTGGAGGAATCTCGCCGTTCCCGCCTGGGTAGCCTCTCCTAGTTTCCCTTAGGTGCATGCTTAGACCGTACCAGTTTAGGGCGCGCACGCCCCCTGGTTACGGTCTGCCACGCATCGCCAGCTCCTCGGGAAACTGGAGGGTTTTCGGCAGCACGTCCTTGGCTTCGTGGCAATGGTTTCTTTGCCCACTTGGTAGCGGCATGCCGCGACCCAGGCCCAGGTCTCATGTGGGATTGCCACGAAGCTCCTCTTCCATCAGATGTGGACGGCTGCGGGTCTGACGTCTCTTCACTCCGAGGCATTGGTCCGGGTATTGTCTTAGGCACGGCAAGCCGCAACCCAGATGTACCCATTCCTTGCCTTCCAGAGCCTACTCTCCCATCAGACGTTGACGGTTGTGGTTCCGCTCGCTCCTTGTCTCTTTGTGGCACTGGTACTCGTGGCGCTTCGGGCACGACTGGCCGAGAACCTAGCGCTACTTTCCCCTGCCTCGCTGAGTTCATCCCAGAGGACGTTGGAGGTTGCGGTTCCGTGCGCTCACTGGTTCTTTGAAGCAGTGGTACCGATGATGTTTCGGGCACGGCAGGCCGCGACCCTGGCACCACCTTCCCTTGCCTCTCCGAACTCATCCCAGCGGACTTGGAGGTCTGTTGGACCTCTGCCGCTATCGGAGCGGTGGATGAGGGGTTAACATCCGAGACACCCTTAATTTTAAAATATACTTTTTTACAATTAAGGATGACCTCGAAGTTCGATGCTCGGAGTGTTTCGACAGAGGCCTCGTCGAGGTAGTACGACACAACGTGTCCATCTCCCTCTGGCCTCGAGTGCGCGACCCTCCAGAGCCCCGTGTTGAGCCCCCTGTTCTGTATCCACAGCATTCGGGTCGCTTCTTCTAGAGACTCGAACCCGATGCTGGGGATAAGGACTGTTCCAACTATAGGTTTCGGCAGCTCGCTTTCAGGAACAACCGAGAGCGATGCGCCTGGCCATGGTTTGAACTTTGGAACTTCGTCCATTAGCCATTGTTGGCTAGCCCGGTTCTCACAATTGATAATTATGAGCCCTGGCCTATGAACGAAGCCTGTGAACCTTGGACCCATTCCTCCGGCGTTAATTTTCAGCATCGCCACGGTCAGGGCCCGATGCACCAGCTTCATCTGGTCTTCGCTCATGGGTTTTCGATCCTTGATCCCCACTCGCGATGCCTCCACGACCTGACTGAAGCTGGGTTGTTCAACAGGTGCTTCGTACCTTGGTGTTTTCCTAGGATGGTCTCTGGGCGACTCTTCCTCTGATCTAGCTCTTTTGTTAGGCTTTGGATCAGGAGGAACATCCGTGATTGGGATCGGAATTTCATCCCAAGGCTTTAGCGCCATTGCTCTTGCCTCCTTAGAGTCAACATTGGCCGCCAGTAGCCTGCGGAATCTTTTCCGAGCAGCTCCGTTTAGTTTGATGGGCCTTGCTCGGGGCTTTTTCGGCTTTGCGGCGTCAGAGGCATTGCTGCCTTCTGCCACAGGCCTGTCAGCTCCCTCATTGGGCCCAGACAAAATGGGAGTTGGAGAGGCCAGTAAGACCTCTTCCATCCTCTCAATGGTCTCCCCCAGAAGGGGGGAGAAAGGTTCTCCAATTGGAGAAGAAGAAAGATTATCTGATTCTATATTTTTATTTTTATTTTCCATATTTAATCCCACGAGTAGCTAGGGAACTATATATACCCAAACTACAGAGCCCCGCTTGTAGCCGAGTGGGCAAAATACTGCTCGATTCGCCCCGGTTTCGAGCAGCCACCGCTTACGACTGAGCACCCCCTCAGCCACGCATCCCTCGGCACGGTTCGGATGACACCTTGGATTGGGGTTAAAATACATAGACATACATATATACTACGATATTTAACATACATAAATACTTTCATTATTTAAATACATGAACATGCATACACATAATAGCCCCATAATGACTTTAGGATTAAAAATAAAATAGACTTACATCATGTACATAGATTTAATAAGTGAAAATAGTACCATTCCTACCCACCGCCGCGGGGCGGCGCCTGGCGATTTCAGTTGCGTCTATTTCCAAGTGAGGGAACTAGACCAATAACAGGGCGGCAACCGCGTGAAGGTTTACCACCAGACTTGCATAGGGGGGCGGCTTCGCAACATACCCCCCGATACCTCACCTCCCTACTCATATCCGGATGAGTAGAGGGGGCCTGCATTTGTTAATGAAGATGAATTTACTTTAAGGTTAAATACTACATGATGAAAATGGCAAACAATGAAAAGCAAGCAAAAGAAAGACTAAAGCAAACACAAGCCCCGCCCCATACTTTACATTTTTAAAATACTTACCCATTGTCTTAAACTATCTGAAAGCTAGGTGCAAGATAAATAATATTTATGAAAGGTACATTATTATTATGTTAATTTACTTATTCATTCAGTAATGTTGCCGACTGTACATAGTGTGAGCGGACTACAATCCCGGCGCACAAAGGCAAGCCGGGAGTGGGGCATTGTAGGCCATTGTGGGGCATTGTGGGACATTTTGCCCCATTGTCCCGTGACGCATTGATTTTATTTATCGAACGCCCGTTTCCGGATTTGCATGGGAGATGTATGGCGGAATTACTTCTTATTGTTAGGAACCACGTGACTTATGTTTAGACATAAAGAATGGAGGGAGGTCTGCACCCAGAGCGGTGGGTCAAATCAGACTGCGGATGGTGACTTATGAGACTATTCCGAAGAGTTTTATTAAATCATACCGTTGACGCGTTGGAAGCAACTTATTAGTTAGGTAAAATTGAGATATTTTAAGTAATTTGTGAAAATTTGCTACTTCCTTTGATTTCTAGAAATACATTTGGACGTGAATATGTTAATAAATCGATGAACACCGGCATAATAACGAAAACGTTGACGTCATTGTCCGGTAACGCTCATCCGTTACACTGTCATTGTTTTATTATGTCGTTGTCACGTTAAACTATCGTCCGTAAACCAACTATACAGACAATCAATTTTTTTTGCAAAAATTGATCCTCGTCACCAACAGAATCCATTGGATCAATAATACAAGGCGTCTTTTTTTTTAAAATCCTTCGGGTCGATTTCCGTCAAAAGTAGAAGATTAAAAAAACTAAATATGCACTTATTGTGTTTTATAAATCGAGGGCATGACTCTTTTCACGACTTTTCTCTAACTCTCGTGGTTTCGGACTTGGCCATCAGTGTCATTCTCAAAAACACACCCTGTATATAAAAGCTTATACATATACAATATTAGCGTATAGCTTGCCCGGATATTTTGGAAATACATATATTTGAAGTTACTTTGTACGTGTAAACAAAAGTGTAATCACGATACATACCATTGCTGCTAATCTGTCAACAAACTGGCGCTTATTAAAAACATCCTGATGATGTATCACGGGTAATTTGGAGCTTCCAGCGCCACTAAGCGCCACTGAGCGCCAGGAGCGCGGGCCGCTCACAAACGCAGGGGTGTACTCAGGATCACACTTACATTATAAACTAGGAACTGCTTCGCCTGCGTGCCTTTATCGGGAAAAAGTAACCGATATCCTATTCCAGCACATAACCTTGTAAACATATATGTACCTGCACTGAATTTTAGCTCAATCGGTTCTATAGTTTAGCCGTGATTGATAATCATAATAATTTATTTGCTAGAATGTAGTTACATTAATAGGTTCTTAGTAGTCAAATGTTTAGCGGTCCTATGAATTCTACCTCCGTTTGAGGCGTTCAAAATATCAATATGAGATCTAAAATAATAAATAAAATTGAGGAACATACATCCACCAATCCTTACTTTCTCAATTTTTTTTTTATGAATGTGATAAGAATTTCATTTTAAAATTAAGAAGGATAAAAATCCAAATATAAGTACCAATGAAAATAAGTTCTGTTTGTAGAGAAACAAACTTTTTTAATGACTTTAATGATGAATGAATTATCTTCTTCTCAGGGTAGTATTCTGACCCTAAGTCGCCTGAGCCCGACCCTGGACGCAGGGGGAAGCAAGTATTGTTGCTTTGATTTATCGGTTTCTTAATAAATATGTCGAGTGGTTTTACCGATGGTTCGCATTTATTAATTGCTGCAACGATTATTAATTGCGAGGGGAGGGGAGGGGAGGCACGCAGTCTGCGGGGTGATTGGGGCTCGTGATTGGATATTAAGTGGTTGTGGTAAAGGATTTTAATGAGTTGAAACAGGTTCAGATTTTTTATTAATCGACTTCAAATATGAAGAGGTTCTCAATTCAGTTTTTTTATGTATGTTATTTTAAAACTTTGTCGTTTATAGACCGATTTGAAAATTTATATTTTTGTTTCATATTGGTTTGGTCTCATATAATATTTATCAAAATCGGTACAGTAGTTTAGTTTTTGAATCAAAATAAATGAAAAAAAAAAAATCGTTGAAGTAAATAAAATTGCGTATTTTGCTTCCCGATTTTGCTTTTCAGTGGTGCCTACGGTTACTAGAAAAGTCAGTTGTATGTTTTTGTAAAACCTTAATTATTTACGTAAAACATAATTAAATACTCGAAGGAAATGTAAATTTTATGACTAAGTCCAATGAGTTACTAAGATCATTGACTTTCTAAACGGGTGAAGCCACACGCCGAAGCCAGTGAGGTCCCTCGTGTAAATGTCATCAACCTCATCTATTCAGTGAGGTTGGCTCGGCGAGTCGGCTAAACAATCAATTAGCGAGCTGCGAGCGTTCCTCTCGACCCCGGCATTAGGGGACGTAAAATACGCACTTGATTAAAAACGCTGCGTTTTTTAGCGCAACAGATAGAGCGTAAACGGGCGGTCGCGGGCTCGCGCGTGTTGTCAGATTTTGTTCATTGTTTATTGTTAATTAAATTTGCTTACATGTAAAATCGTCTTATTAGCTTAGGTTCTAATATAGTAGCTAGCGGTGTACATGACCCTGTCAGGGCACTGCAAACATTCTGTCCTATTAAATGATTTTAAATATTTTAGATTACATACAAATTCTTAATGGCATTTTAAAAAAAATTGGTATAATAGTTTTAGCATAATAATATTAGTAAATTTGTTTTGAATGTCATAAAGAATTTAAATTCACGAATTACTGTTCGAGGTCAATTTTATCAACTAGAAATTCGTTAACAGAATAGTAGCATCTTTGAATAAGTAAATTTTTAAGTTTTTTGTAAAATATATTGTCATTTTTTTCATTCTTAATAATGTCAGGGATTTTGTTGTAGATATTAATTAATCTACTGTTAGGGCTTCTCCTAGCTAAACGTAGATGAGTTTGGGGTATAATCAATTTGTCTTTGTTTCTTCTATTATAGTTAATATTGCATTCTATGTTTGATTTAAAAAGTTTTCTATTGTTTCGTACAAATAAGATCATTTGGAATATATAGATGCAAGGTAATGTCAGAATTTTTTTTTTGTCGTGTTTCCTTAGTCAGTTTTTTAATTTTAATGTTCGTTAAATCAGAACTTTGTTGTTTATATACCGATTTACAATATTTCTTTTTATTTGAAAGATTGGTCCAATAGAAATTTCATGAAATTCTATTCAGTACTTTGGTTTTTAAATCATAATAACTGAAAAAATTACGTCATCTTAGTAAACGAAATTGCATATTCCAGTAGTGTTTTGATTGTAGTATGTTTATGTAATACCTTGATTATGTCATGAGTTTCAATTGTAGTCTCTACACACCGCTCATTCGCTCTGTGTGTGTTGCGCTTGTCTTCGCAGTAGGTATTAACAAATTTCTAAATACATTTGTTTAGGCAGACTGAAAGTTCTGATTTTTAGACTCAATACATTTATTATAATCACATAGAGAAGTAGGTACTCGATACTTGCTTGGAAGCACTTAGGTATAGGTAAATACATAATGTAGAGGTAAGCTTGACACGTGTAACTTTTACTTATTGTCATCTAGTTTGGAGATAATGTTGAAGAATGGAGATTACATAACGTTCGTGAGTCTGGTCTCCTTTGCTTGTCTTAAATCCATTAGTATAATAAATAACTTTCAAGTATAAAATTTTCCGGTGTCTTATCATACTTAAGTAAAAAAATCTTTTCTAAATTATGAAGAGTCTAAATAAAACATGAGACCAAAACTTTACCACATTATCCTCTCCTCGCAGTAAAACGCTGCGTTTTTTCCCTCCAGTGCGTAGAGAATGCATAAAAAAGACGTTTCGTTGGAACGAAACAAAAGCTGTAATTTCGAAATGTCTCGGATGCTTCCGATGAAAGTGGGATTGATTGCTTCGTCTCTTGAGTCGGTATTGGATCGCCTTTGATGTCGTCCACCTCACAATAGCTAGATTACTGGCCAGACAGTCATTTGCTTCGGAATAACATCTTTGGTAAATAAATTAGAGATTGGAAGCGTCTTTAGCAGGATTCTGAGAACAGAATACTGTGTAAACTTACTACCAAGTACCTACCACGGTACTTGGTAGTAAGTTTACGTAGTTAATTCAATTTTCATTTTATTAATTTGTCTCAATTATGGTTAGTTACAAACAGGTCTAATAATAAGTGAGTAAATGGTAGACTATTTTAAGATAGTTTGTATATAAAATCGTAGTGCAGTTAGGTGCCTATCTCCGTACTAGTTCGCACGGACGGGCGTCGTTCCTCTTCCAATATAAATGTAAAGTATTGATATAATCAAGGTTTAACAAAAACATAGACAACCGACTTTAACTGGACTGTTTTAGTGTGACCGTAACACCACTAAAAAGTCACAGATAAGCAAAATACGCAGTTTTGTTTACTTCGACGACATACTTTTTTCAGTTATTTTGATATATGATTATATAAAAACTCAACTTCTAAACCTATTTTGTGAAATTTCTATGGGCGCAATCTAAAGTAAAACCTCTCAAAAAAAAAAGAATCAGAGTAAGGTGACGCAGTAACAGCCATCTGCGGTTAACTGCATAAAACGACCATCCGAAAAAAAAAACAAATCAGTTTTTAAACACAAACATAAAAAAAAAAATGATAGAATTGAAAACCTCCTTTTTTGAAGTCGGTTGAAAAGTACATACAGCTTTTATAATAACCACTAGTCTAGACATCCAACTTCGTTTGCATGACAAATTAACAAAAATACCTATGTCGTGGCCGGATCATTGAATTATTACCGTATTTCATGAAACGGCCAGCTAATATTGGCCATATCGTTCAAACGTCAACGTTTAATGATATGACCATCCACGTTTGGCCATATCATAAATGTAGGGTAGTAGTAGTTCCATGATATCGATGCACAATCTGACCAAAGAAAACTATCTAAGGCAGATAGAAGTTAGGGTGACGGTAGGTTATTAGTTTTTTTTTTGCGCGCCCACACGCGAAGGAAGCGAGCGTGCTCAGCCTCTTGATAGAAAATCATCGCAACAAGATAGTACTTATAATAATACCAGATTATACAGATTACCGATGGCATAAACACTCAAATATAGTTTTAGAAACATGTACATTCGTTTTTTTTTAATGTTAGTCTTTCACCCGCAATTCCCATGAAGTCATAATTTGTAATCCAATAACAGTCCATCAATTTTCGTTGCGTGGTCACCTTTTTTTTATCAGAAAAATTGTCCGCCGCTTTTGCATCACAAAAACAAAGCGATATCAGCGCCTCTAACGGTGGATAATATAAATATTTTACGATATGATCAATAATGCTTGGCCCTTTCATGAAGTGGCCAAACGTTAGTGAACATCAATTTGGTCATTTCATGAAATGGCCACGCGTTTAGCTGTTCATATCATGAAACGCTAACTGTTCATTGATCTGGCCAGGCCATTTCATGATGTGGCCAGCGGGTATTGGCCATTTCATGAAATACAATTCAATGATCCGGCCACGACACCTACACAACTTGAAATATTACAACATGAAATGTTTATGACATTTCTTGACGAATGCGGAATCGGAGCGGTCCGTCTACAATGGGCCCTTCAGTCTTTAATAGATTGCCGGAAGAGATAAGGGATGCAGCTTCTAGGCCAATATTTAAAAATAAGTTTAAAAAGTGGCTACTTGAGCACAGTTTTTATAGTCTAGCCGAGTTCTTGAAACTCCCTGCGATATGACCAGAAAAAAATGTTATTATAAATATTATAACATTATACTTATATTATTGTTTATTTTTATTTTTTTTATTTATTTGGGACAACAAACAACTATAATATACATTTGTTAAAAATTTAATTATTGTTTTATGTGCTATTTTTATTTTTTATGACCTGTAATTTTAGAATTATTAATAAATTATTATATTGTATTGTATTGAATACATCTTTCAAATTTCAAGTCTCTACATCCGGTATACCTTATTGTGCTAAAACAAATATGTTCAATTACCGCGTGGTTGAATCTTGGTCGCGGGTGGCTGGGAGGAGCGCGACGCCCGCGCATACATTACGCATGCTAATTCGGCGAAGGGTCGCTGACGCGACTCTTTGGAGAACCTTTTTTGGGGTTACTCTTGTTGGAAACTCTCGATTTTTCCATCAAGTTGGGTGATTTCAAGTGATTTTATGCAAAATGACTTGGTTGATAGTATTTTTTGTTAACACATCATGGCATGTCTTAGAACAGAAAAAAAAGTTGTGTGTTTAAGGCTAATCCTCAAATCCAATTCCATACAAAATGTTTCGGACAAATACTCAAAAAGTACGCCGTATTATAGTAATTTCTTCACACTATTCGTTTCGTCCATGTTTTTTTGATTTCGTCAAAAAAAAAAGTGAAAAGTTTCATACTTTAATTTAGATTTGATACGTGTTTTAAAATTAACCCTACTAACTTAAAAACACGTATAAAATCTAAATAGACGAAACGAATAGTGTGAAGAAATTACTGTAATACGGCGTACATTTTGAGTATTTGTCCGAAACATTTTGTATGGTTTGCCTTGAGGATTCCCCTTAAGACGACACGACAGAGGTGAAAACTTCTTCAGCTGGATTAAAATCGGAAAATTGTGTATTTTGCTTCCCTGTGACTTTTCAGTGGTGCCTACGGTCCGATTGGAATCGGTTGTTGTATGTTTTAGTAAAACTTTGATTGTAGACAATCAAAGTTTTACTAAGTAAACAGAAATGTATATCGGCATAACTAAATGGTGAAATACTGTAAAATGTTGATTTATTTTATGTAGTGTTGTGATACACTTAAAAACTACCTTTCTTTTGTATATCGGGTAATACATGGTACATCCGCCCCAACTCTTCCTGTGTCGAGAGCGCGGCGGCAAATACTCCACGTGTTATCGTCTGGCAGCTCAATTAGTTCCCGCAAACGAAATAAATGAATTCATTTATTTTCAACTGACTTCAAAAAAGAAGGGGTTCTCTTCTTCTCTATTCGGTTGTTTGTTTTTTTTCTTTATTTATGTTTGTTAGGTACCTCAGAACTTTGTTGAATCCGATTTAATTTTTTTTTCTTTGATAGGATATACTTACAGATTGGTCCCATAGAAATTGCATCAAAATCGGTTCAGAAGTTTTGTTTTTTTGATTTAAAAATAATAACTCAACAAGCAACGGGGAAATAAGGGAATAGATACCGCGTCAAAGTAAACGAAATTGCGTATTTTGCTTTCCTGTGACTTTTCATTGGTGTTTACAGTCACTGAAACGTTTTTGTAAAACCTTGATCATTAAGTTTAATATTTTCCGAGCGGTTAAAGGGTTGTTGTCTGAGCAAAAAAAAAAACTATATTTTTATTTATTTGATGTTTTAGATATGTAATGAGACGGTAATACACTACTTTATTCATTATTATAATCAGTTTTAAAAGCTCAGTTATTCCACTAGTGCTCTTCTAACCGGAACACAGACGGCAGAACATTTGGCGGTGTGCAGTCTTATACCTACAGCGTGTAGCTCTCTCTCTCTACATGTTTTACCTTCTATTTATAACAAACCTACTTATTTTTATCACCTGAATGATTGATGATATAGCACCTTACAAAATAAAGTAATTCTTAAGTACCGAAGTGCTACAAAGTCACTAGAAAACAGCTTCAAACTTTAAAAAGCAGACATTCTCATTTGCATAATAACTATCAAAATAAAGAAAACTATTTAAATTTAACAGCAGAAGTTAACTTTAACTGCAAGAACCGTAATAAAGCTAAGTTTTCGGCAGTAAAAGTTCCACTATGTTCCAAGTAACAGATCACTGACAAACCAACGTCTTGTTTATATTTTTCACCCGACTGCGTAAAAGTAGGGTGATGTTTTTTGAGTGTAGTTTGTACTTGAGACTCTGACTCATAGTTGCGTGCACCAGGCTAAACAGCTTGATGGGTTTTGAAATTATTAAGAGTCATGAATTTGTCTAAACCACAAGAGTTACATAGGTGACATTATTAAATGAAAAAAAAAATACAATGGCCATGCGGCGACATTTATTATTATATTATTTTATATTTGCATTTTATAAAATTGCATTTATTTTATTAATAGTTCCAAACTATAATTGTAGAAAGTCACAACACAAATTAATATAATTACACGTCACGCGAACTTACAAATCATTGTTACACTATGTCCTTCTTCCTTAATATATTCACAGTAAGTCACCTTCTTACTGTAACTATGCTTAGGAAAGAATTAATTTTATTTGTTTTACTCCTTAAGATAATCACTTTTTCAAGGTTAATATATATAAATAATTAATTGATTTACTTACCAAGAAATACAAATTGTTAAACAAATTAGATTACATAAGGCAAAATCAAAACATTGACATAATTCCTTACAATTCGGCAGTAATCACCAAAAGTGTAAAAAAAACTTTGACCGCCATTTTCTGAAAAGTGTATCCAGAGGACTTACTGTGATTATGATTGGTACGGCAGAATTCAGGAGGCAGGTTTTCTATTGTTTTTTTTTTATTTTAAGGTTATTTTAGGCTTTGTTTCTAAGTGGCTTAGCGCAATCTCGCTAACATGTTGAAAACCACTCTTCATTTTAATACTCTTATTACTAGAAGTGCTTTATGTTGAAGTAAAATAATAAATGTGCCATCTAAAGTTGACCAAGGAGGCGGTTTTTCAAAGTTAGCGAAATAGAAACGCATAATAGTTTACACAGCTCGTAGCCATTTTGAAGTTATTTCACAAATATGGTGGACATAAAATTCGGTGTAAAAATTACTTGCGGTAATGACAGGACAGACAATGTACATACTTCGTGAGCTGCCACTCTGTAAAGCGTCGATGACACAGGGCTAGTTCACAAGCTACAAACCAGCGAGTTGGCCTGTAGCTTGTAAGCTCGCCCTGTATCATCGGCGAGGCAGCCGAAAGCTAACTCGCTCACGAAGATAGGCCACACTTTGCGTCAAAATCCAGACCACATACCAAGACAGGATCTGGAGTGGAATCCGCTACAAACCAGCGAGTTGGCTTGTAGCTTGTAAGCTCGCCCTGTATCATCGGCGAGGCAGCCGAAAGCTAACTCGCTCACGAAGATAGGCCACACTTTGCGTCAAAATCCAGACCACATACCAAGACAGGATCTGGAGTGGAATCCGCTACAAACCAGCGAGTTGGCTTGTAGCTTGTAAGCTCGCCCTGTATCATCGGCGAGGCAGCCGAAAGCTAACTCGCTCACGAAGATAGGCCACACTTTGCGTCAAAATCCAGACCACATACCAAGACAGGATCTGGAGTGGAATCCACAAGGGATTCGTAAGCGTGGTCGTCCGAAACAAATGGCGGCGAAACAAAACTGGTTTCTTTTTAATTTTTGGAATTTCTTCGTTTATTTTGCAGTATTTTGTTAATAAATTAAATCTGTCAACAGGTATTCTATTATATATCATAAAGTAGGTGGGAAATCTTATAAAAAATAAATAAAAAACCGAGTAACACCATGCCATGGGTGTTACTCGTTGGAAAAAAAAAATCCCAACGAGTAACACCCTGACGAGGGGTGGGGGCATCCCAGCGCTGGTCTTCCGTTGGAACCAAAGAAAAGATCTCACGGACGTCAGCTGCATGTGTAGGAAGTGATAGGTGGGTATATTAGTATGAAATTTTGGATAGTGTTTCATAGAAACATATATGAATGAGATAGATCATTATTATTTTATCGCCTAATAATTCCCAAATCAAGCGGGTCATAAACTAAAGTGACATAAAGGTGGGGCCACACTGGCTTTGTCTCCGTCAGTCGTCACCTGTTAACGACCGAATCGCGCTATTACTTATCTATGACTGTCACGATGAGGTGTGAGACGCTGCATATGGCGTAGGACGGAGATACACTAAGATGCATACTTACTATATTTATAAAACTAAATGGAACTTGAGTTTGAAATGAACCACAGGAGAGCGCGTTGATCGTCCATTTTGTACTAGTGTCATTTGTGTGTAAAAATAAAATAAAAAAATGGTGTAAGTGTACCTAGTCTGCAATAAAAAAAACTGAATTGATTGTCTTGTTTTCTGTTTACAATAAATGTGAAATCTTGACTCGTTCATCAAGTCCTATGTAATAATGACTTAAGTAGTAATAATATTATAGGTATGTATTATTATATATCGTACATTGATGTATATTAGCAAGTAGTTTGACTTATTTGTATGAAGGTATATTTTTTTATGTAAATAAGTAAATATTGTTTTTCATAAAAATATTTTAGTTTTCTAGTAGGTATTTGTACGCCGCCGTCCTCTTTTGTTAAAATATTTCGAGTCCATCCCTAGATTGCCTGGAAGAGATCGCTCTTAGCGATAAGGCCGCCCATTGTACCACTTCTTCTTCAGTATTGTTTCTTCTTCATGTATTTTTATTTTAAGGTATGCAATAAAGATTACATCTATCTATCTATCTAATAACAACCAACATTATCCAACTTTCAAAATAGTCTCTATGATCAATTAATTAATCGATAATAATTATTTATTTGGTCAATAGATTTACACATCACCATATGAATACTAAATATAAAGTACATTCGGTACAGTAAATATACAGTTTCGGTACTATAAATATAATTTAAATATTTGATAGAACAATTAAATTAAAAAGTTAACTAAAAGAGTTACAGTTTCCCTATACTAGGGTTGCCTGTAAGAGATCCCTTCGTAGCGATAAGATTGCCTATTGTACTTTTTATGTTTACTTCATATTTTTTTTTAATTCGTTTACTTAAAGAATTTATTATTAATTCAGAGCCTAAGTTGCATGCACGACGTTAGTTTCTTTTTAGTCCCTTAATGATTTATTATTCTATTCATTATCATCATCATCAGCCTATCGCAGTCCACTGCTGGACATAGGCCTCTCCCAATTTGCGCCATCGCGCCCTGTCTTCGGCTTGCCGCATCCACCTTCTGCCTGCAACCTTTCGCAGATCGTCACCCCACCTGGCCGGAGGGCGTCCTACACTACGTTTGCCGATTCGATAGTTCTATTAATTATATTTTCTTACATTTTAAATTATAAACAATAACATTCACACACTCACACCCCTGCAACTAGGATTCCCTGTGTCGCAGGTTGCATGTTCACATACAAGACATCACAACATACAAGACCCGAGAACAAACATTTGTGTTCGTCACACAAATATTTGCCCCGGCCGGGGATCGAACTCGGAACACCAAGCTTCGTAGGCAGGGTCACTACCAACTAAGCCACGGTGTCGTCAAATAATTCTTACTAGCTAGTGAAAATTTAATGCATGATTCGACTAAAACATGAAGAAATACTATACCATGTTCTCAGTGTGCCCGGATCATTATCAGCGACATGTTGTCAGCCCCACAATCGCGCGACACGACAACAACTAATAATAGCGGGTAATTGTCGCTTCGCTGCAAGCGGCAAGCGACAAAGTTACTTCATCAATAAATTATGTTTGAAGTGTGTGTGTGGCGCAGGTTTTAGACTTCTTAGAACATACGAAGTGATTTAGGTTATTATCACCTAAGGCACAGATAAAGATAAAAGATAAAAAACATTTATTTTACAAAGGTCTTAGTATAAAGGTAGGTACAAATTTAAGTAAACTTAGTATAAAATGAAGAAAGAAATGAATGAAGGCTAAAATTACAAAATAAAACTATAAAATTTAAGACTATTTTAACTAAGTAGGTATATAATTAATGTATGCTGTATATGAGTTGAAAGTTTTCTTTTCTTTTATTAATTTACTTAAAATAAAAAAGAACTACCTATGTAGTAAAGACCCGAATCAGATGAATCTTTGAGTACCTCGTCCTAACTAAGTACTAGACTTGTAAGTAGGAACGAGGGATCGCTGCTTCAGCTAGCTTCAGGAGATTTCTACAGTAATATTTTTATTTAATTTTTGAGTTTGTTCGAATAAGAGGTAAATAGTAGAGAAATTAGCAGAATACCGTATACATAAAATATAAAGTTAAATAATAAAATATAAAGGTAAAATATAAAGATAATATAATACTATACTAGTACCTAAGGTTAGGAAATGAGAACTATATTTTTAGGGCACATTCGCACGAACGATTTTTTAATGCACGTTTAAAATCCGTTCAAACAGAACCAATGCATTTTGCGCGTTTTAAATGCGCTGATTTGCGAACAGCTACTTGGAAATGCATTTTTTCTGCTTGAACGTATTTTTAACGCGCGTTGCAAAATCGCTCGTGCTAATGAGTCCTAAAGCTCAATTAGTGCACCCGCAAACGGGTCGCCGACTACAGCTACCGGTGGCCAGCGGCCGTCAGTTTTCATGGCGAGACGTGTAACTGCCGCGAGCGTACTTATGTACAGTGACATTTATTTTAATAAATAATAAGGCTATGAAGTAGATGGATTTATGAGACGAGGAAGACCAAAGAAAAGATGGATGGACTGTGTGAAAGAGGATGATAGGAACAAAGCAGGGGTTAGTACAGAGATGACGGATGATAGAGACGAATGGAAGAAGAAGACATGTTGTGCCGACCCCACCTATGTGTGGGATAAGGGCAGGGCGATGATGACTAAGGCTATGAAAAGGTTTAGGTCTTAGGTTTTTTTGTTACCAAGTAATGAGACATATTAGTCTACTAGTCGCAAGGGTCGCGGGGACTACCTGGATCATTGATCATTTAAGGGCGTTATAGCTAGTAGAATTACTGGGCTTTCAAGGTAGGCCATCTAAATGTCTCAAAGCGAACTACATACATATAGCAATATTTAACCAGCCTTTGTATAATTCAAAGTCCTGTGTAGCACTGCTTTGTCAAGGGCAGGTTCTTACTATCAGGAGATTGCCTAGCTCCTCCCATTTATATAAATAAATATAAATTATATAATTTAGAGGACATTGTGACCAAGTGGATGAGGCCTTGCCTTGCGAGAGGACGTGGTGGCCGAGTGGATGAGGCCCTTGCCTTGCAATCTGATGGTATGAGGGTTCAAATCCCGGTGGCAGTCATGCGTAAATGGGCTTTTTCGGTCGAAAAATCTATGTATGCATCACACGTTCTCGCAACGGTGAAGGAAAACATCGTGAGGGAACCGGCATGTCGTAGAACCTAAAGTTTGAAAACATGTCGAGTGCACGAAAGGAGCCTCTTCGAGACGCACTTGAAATCCTTTCACCACATTGGTTCGAAAGAACTAGTGACACGATAAGAAGAAGATTTAATTTAAAGTTTATTTCAAAATAACACATGGCGCTCTAGTTGTTACTACCTCAAACTAATTCCAAGATGGCGTCCTCAAAAGTACATTCAATTCAAAAAGAAATATTCACGCGCGACGCATATGGTCGAATCGTACGTTATTAATAATTAAGGTGGATTTACGAGCTCGTAACTCGGGTAACATCGAAAAAACGACGAAAAATAAATAGTTCCAGTTGAACGCTCGCAAGGGACTCGCGAAATCCATGTTTTTTTGTGGAAATACCTATTTTTGTGGAACATGCGCTGGTACAAATTAGATACAAACAGTATTGCATGCTAATGAAACATTAAAGGTATCTAACACAGCAAAAACTAACATATTTTAGTGACTTTTGCTGAGGAGGAATCAAAAATAAGAATTTCATTAGTAAAGTGGATTAGGTAGTACTGAACCTGAATTAGTAGAGTAGACCAAAAAAGTTTTTATGAAACATGGGGCAGGTGGAAAGAAAATTTTATTTCGTTACATGTCTACATAAAATTAAGATAAGTACTAGGCATATTAAAAAGCGTCAGATAACCATCAAAACTTTATGGATATCGATAAATGAGGTAACTTTAAATTCGTTTTAGTAAAATTCAATTGAAGCGTCATAAATCCAAGATTCTAATAATATTTCAGCACTCGGGTTTAAGTTTTACAACCGGTTTCAAAAAAAAGGCGGAGAATTATAAATAATAATTTAAGTTTTATTCATCGTTTGGCAAACCCAGGTACCCAGGTACCCAGGTTTGTCAAACGATGAATAAGAGCCAGCTCGCAAAAGCTCGGCTCGGGCACCGCACTCGCCCCGTTGTCACTCTGTCATTTTGTAGTAGAAATCCAAAATTTTGACTACACAGATAAAACGTAGTACCCCTTCTGCATTGTCCATTTAAGTTGTTTTGGTAATTAAAAGTTTGTGGTGACTAAACTTTAGACTTTTTACGCTGAAAAAATCTCTACATTACCTTACCTACCAATATATATAGTAACCAACCTACCTTCATAGTCTACCAGTCGTCACACTAGACATTGTGCCACTAATCCGTCGTATCGATGATTTATGTCGTGCTATGATGAGACAAGGCGCGGCGCGGTGTAGCATCTCGGCGACTATTAGTTTACATGGCATTACACGCGGTAATGCAGCTTAACATGCAGCTAAACATGCAGTTAAACATGTAGCTAAACTTGTAGCAAATAGGTAGTGTCGTATGTTTGTGTATTTGAGGCGATGGCCAGCCGTGTTGATTGGTCTTTCAGGCCACCAAAATGCATCCTACAATGATAGATACTTACTTTTATACAATGTGGCACAATCATTAAGTGTCTTTTAGGGCTCTTTCAAATTAGACGTCTCATGTCGGACCGCTGCGGTGCCGAAGCGGTGCGTTTGTCGTTAAACGACGCCGCAGTGTTGCCGCACCTTGCGTGTTGTATGAATATAAATGACCGTCCGTACGCCGCATGATAAACGCACCGCTTCGGCACTGCAGCGGTCCGACACGAAACGTCTAAATGGAAAGAGCCCTTAGATACTGAAGTAATGTAATGCAGCTAATTCTATGGTTTACCTATATTGGTCGATAATGAAACGCGCTTTATTTTTATTAACTCATAAAATTTTCAGTATTTCGCTCATTAATCTTACCACTAAGATGAATGAGCGAAAATTTGAAGAAGCCACGTTCTCCAACAAGCTCTTGCAAAGCTCAGAGTTTTTAATCACAGGAATATTAAATAAGAAAATATACAAAAAAATCACATATCGATGCTATTGCTCTATCTCGCTTCTTCTCCTTTACAAGATATTTGATAGGTTGTTATGGTTTTCGAATGCATTGTCATCAAGTTATGAGCTACCCTGAAAGTTTCAGCCGCATAGCTCATTGAAAAGTGCTCGAAATTTTGAGTTGCAAGAACGAACAAGAAATTCAATTAATAATAACGTGGTATGAATTAAACTTACTTAGCTTAAGAACACACCCATATAATATGTATTTTTGGGTCGTTTTCATCCGCTGCAAAAAAGTTTCCAATTTGCATCAGATTCCATTTTAAATAAATTTGCATTAACTATAAAAACCATGTTTCGTCTCAACCGCTGCAATAAGTTAATGCAAAGTACAGTCAACAGCGGAATAGAAACAACTTGAACATGTAACAGAAAGAATGTCATCGCCTCTTTCTCTAAACTAAAAATGCAACGTACAGATAGCGTCAGAGATAAGTATGCCCCTTGCACAAGACACCCAGCTTTAAATCTTTACATGGTTATTAAAATATATTATATTATCGTATGCCACCTCCGCGCCGCCGGTTTTGAAGGGATTTAAAGCTGGGTGTCTTGTGCAAGGTGGACTTATCAATGACGCTATCGGTACCTATACATTTTTGACCTATTCTACGCTGTAGATAAGATGAGGGTACGTATCTACTCCACAAGGATCGGCGTCCTCGGATCCTCGCGCAGCGCTCGACCAATTAGTTGGAGTAACGTCGGAGTGTCTCTGAATTATTAATTTCAATTTTTCCGACCGACAAACTTGCCAACTCCTATTACACACTCCTAGCAGACCTTCGTTACACCGTTGTACACGTTGCGTTGCTTTGATTATTTTTCTACAACATACGAAAGATTGATTAGCTAAGCACTCTTCTGATGGTAAGGGATCACGCCTCATCATGACCAGAACAGTGCTGTACCGGATTTTGGTTCACATAGGCCGGCGCAACATTGTTAAAGCGCTCGTTTTCTTTGAGATATTTTGTTTGCAAACAATGAAATTTAGATAGAACAGCTATCAATCAGGAAACTGACATACAGATTAGTAAGCTAAGCAAGTTTTTTTAACACCTTCAAACAACTAGAGACTTTATAATCAAGGTTTTACAAAAACATTCTACAACCGACTTCAATTGGACTGTTTTAGTGACCATAAACGCCACTGAATAGTCACTGGGAAGCAAAATACGCAATTTCGTTTATTTTTACGACATACATACTTTTCAGTTATTTTAGTTAAAATGTTTGAACTAAACTACTGAACCGGTTTAGATGAAATTTATAAGGGAGCAATCAGCAAAGTTCGTAAAACAAAAAACAACTCCTTTTTTGAAGTCAGTTGAAAATTAAAATTTCAGACATTAATTCGGTGTAAGCAGTCCCTAGGTCACGCTACACTTAGGTACTTGCCTTGCTTTGGGAACACTCACTCAGCCGATGGGGCGCGGGCAGTTCTCTGACTGCCGGGGATCTGGGTTACAGGAAGAGTTTAACTAAAATAATAACTATTCAGTGTCTTGCTCAACCTCTTTAGATTTCTTGCCTATAATTTCAAAGGGAGTAAAAGTTTTTTTTTTCAGATATTCGTCATTACACGATTAGTCGAGTGGCAATTGTGTGGTCCTGCCGCGATAGGGTCGTGGGTTCAATTTCCGTTTCAGGAAAAGCACTTGTGTGATCAACATCAGTGTTTGTTTTGAGTCTCGGTGTATGTATTTTATGTACGTATTTATTTTATTATCATACAGTAGTGTAGTTTTATGTATTTCAATTGTAGGGGAAAAGAAGTGATGTTTCAGCATACATATTCTAGTAAATAATCAAATACGAAAATAGAAGGAGCCTCTTCGAGGTGCACCTGAAATCCTTTCACCACACTGGTTTGAAAGAACTAGTGACACGATGATAAAATAAGATCAAATAAAGAAATTACTCAGATATAGTATATTTTAATACACTAAATTTGATAGGTATGCCCTTAAAATTGAATATCTAGGTCTACAAAGTCAAATATGAAAGCCAGTACTTGGCTCTCCGCTTTCAACTCTCCCATTTTCTCTTAAAACAATAAATCTCGCGGCAGATCCAGTGTAAGAATTTATCAGCAATTCATTAAGTTTTCAGGCTGAGCGCGTTATGCCCAACTTTGACAATTAAACAAAGTTCGAACAAAGACTCGCTGAGAAAAAAAGAAAATAATTACTTTCTATAATGACCGACGCTCAAAGCAACCTAGTGAGTTTAGCCACAGTGCCACGTAGACTAGAACTAGAAGGCTATCTATTGGGCTACATCCCATTTAATTTAATTTTATTTTATTTATTGGGACAACAAACAGCTGCAATATACATTTTACTTAACAGTTATAACATCATTATATTTCAGCCCACTACGTTATCCACAGAGTTTTAAGAAAATTATTTACTTATGAAGACCACTAGAGGGTCGGTAGGTATTATCTATAAGGTGAGTAGCTTCTATCAGTGTTGTAACAATAGTACCTCCTAAACGGTGAAGGAAAACATCTTGAGAAAATCGGTTTGTCATAGACCCCAAAAAGTTAACAAGATTAACAATAGTAATTTACAAATGTCGTTATCCATATTCTTAGAGAGAATGGAACCAATAAATAAAAAATAAATACTACTACGTATACATTTCTATGGGTTACTGTCTTTTAGACATTTTAGCACTTCCTTCCTAAACCTCCACCTGGAACTTGAAAAGATGTCAATGTTTACAAAATTAGAATTATATGTTTCATTTGGACAACGTTTCATTATGAAAAATAAAAAGGTTGCCAAATGCCACTTTTGCCACGGAGGAATAAAGTACTTTTGCGTAAGTATTGAACAAGGGTTACGAAACGACACGTTGACCAAATGGGATGTAGCCATCTTTTGAACATAGTTAGAATCATGGACAAGACACATTGTCAAGTCAAGAGAATGAAAATGGGTGGTCCTGGAGCTGGCTATGTGAATAATTATTATTAGGTATGTAAAAAGCATTCCTTCTGTTTGTATCGCTTTTCTAAGAACTGAGGGTCGATTGTGGCCTAAGCCAGAATTTTGCGTTTGTATTGTTTAGGCATCCAAATGATTGCTACTTCTATTTCATTGTCACATGGTGATATGATTTCATTTTGTAACAGCTCCATCACCGGGATTTTGTAACACATTGTAATTTTTTCATCAGTGGCCTAATGTGACTAATGTTATGATATTATTTAAGTATTTAAGTATTTATTTATTTTACTTTAAATAAAACGGTTAAACAACCAATTCCATTATTTAAAGATTAAAAATAAAATTATTAAAATACAAATTAAATTAAAAATTATATTACAAATTACTTAAATTATAAATTTAAAATAGTCATCATATATATAATACACTTAATTAATTATTAAAATTCACGCATGACGCGATATCACGCAAATCGCAATCACTTCACTTCCACTAACAGTTTTACTACTACTGACTTACTGTTATTATTATTTACGATACGATACGAATGAAATCGTAAATAGTATCATGACATTACAGCGTCCGCCGGCGAACAAAATCGCCTGCCAGGGTGCGCCGGCCGTATCACCGGTGATTATGTAACAGACTTGGTCTCAGAATGTAACAAGTGTTATGTGTGATCAGTTTTATTCCTTGATAAATAACTTGTGTACTTCCAATGCCTAGTATTGTTATTTTGAGGGTAGTTTGCTAAATCACCGCCTGCCCGAACGTGAAGAGCTCGAGGCTCTGTCATTCTATGCTCAGTCATTGTGGTCGGACGCGTGTGGACGTTTTACTCAAAATCCGTCGATATCCCCCCTTTTTTGACCGTGCCAAATCTACATCTCAACGTTTGATACTTGTGAAGTGTCGTGGGCTCATAGCCGTGCTGTGTGTGTGTTTTCCAAAGACTTTTGAACCTGGAACCGCCGTGCGAGTTCACAGGACCTTGCCTGCCACCAAACCAACAAGCCAGGAGCAGCAGTTCAAAGGTAGGTGGTGTTCAATTGCCTTCGGAATTGTGTAGAAACGTTTTCAGCTCTAAACACTGAACTTTCAGAACTTAAAATGCATACACTATAATTGGCAGTAAAATTAATCTCAAAAGGTTTGGTTTAAAAACCGCATACAAAAATTAAGTTTGATTGAAACTCCTGCTAATGAAATTTTATGAAAGTTGGCAACAACAAAACATTATATTGTCTTTATAATAGTGTCAAGTGTATCTCAAAAACGTCGTATGTGATGTGGTCCT
The DNA here is from genome assembly GCA_932526365.1 of Lobophora halterata. NCBI lineage: Eukaryota > Metazoa > Arthropoda > Insecta > Lepidoptera > Geometridae > Lobophora > Lobophora halterata. Next base: position 459,540 of record OW052018.1, read on the forward strand.
GATTTGGTGAGACAAGCTCATTGGAAAACGGAAGACTCCATAGTTCTTGATTAGACTTTCATAATCCGTTTAAAAAAAATATATTTAAATTAAAGTAAATTACACTTTAAAAAACTTGATTTATATAATTTACCATTGGCCTTCCGCTTCCGCATTTTTTATCTACTTGTCCTTCTAAGATATTCCTTATAAGCTGTCTTTCTGTAAGACTAATAAATTCACTGTGGCAACACTGGAGGGGGGTACCGAGTAATGTGCAAAGTAAAAGTTACATAAAAGGAAAAGGGCAGGACCGTGCAATATTCAAATTCGCGCGTTCGCTCCACTTGGATTGTCTGACTCGTGTGGAGAGGAGTAAGTTTGCTAAGTGGCATCCCTATTATTTTCCATATGAGGGAATTGCAATACCATATTGCTGTGTGAAACTGAAGTTGTCTATTAAATACAAATGCAGCTTGTGCGATAGATAAATAGTTGAATAGAAATAGACTCATACAGTAGCGCGTCTCTGCTATTTAAAACGGCATTCAGAATAATGCATTTAGGCAGGTAACTTATATTTTTTTAAATGTCAGTTTTCGAGCCATCAGTTCAGTACTTTTGACGTGATTGAGCAACAATTATCTATTCATCCATCCTCACAAAATTTTGTACAGCGCGATACTCATAGGTACATAACAGTCAGCTGCACAGGCAATACACTTGTAAGCTTTTATATTTATATTATACCTACTCTTAATTTTGCAAAGACATTCTTTGTCTGACAAGGAAGATGACTACACTAATTCAAATTGCTTGCGTGCACTTTTCTTTGCAAAATTAAGAGTATAATATAAATGTAAAAGCTTGCGAGTGTATACATGTATGTGCTGACTGCAACTATAATGTCGCGCTGTGCAAAATTTTGTGAGGATGGATAAATAGATAATTGTTACTCAATCACGCCATAACTACTGAACTCATGACTTGAAAATAAATGTGAAAGCTTGGCAGTGTAAACATGTCTATGCAGCTGACTGTACTCATATTTACCTCATAAAACAGAATAAGGCTTGCTACACTCCCATATGTTTGCTAGTACTCGTAGGTACCGTTAAGTTTACTGGTGGACTTGGCCGTTCCTCAGTTGAATATTCAAACGAGGTCTGTGCCCGAAATTAGGGAATAACGCGCATAATGTGTCCCCGCGCACGTGGATGTAACAAGCAATAACATTTTTCTCGCCCTACTGTCGGTCGGGCTGTACGGTTGTCAGAAAACAAGTTTACTAATTTAGAAAAAAAAAATTTGGCGCGTAAGAGTAGTACTATGAGGACATTCGTAGTTAGATCCAAGGCCTAAATATACCGCATTTTTTGGAAATACTTGATTATTTCCCAATGTTTATCACAATGCATGTCAATTTTAAAAATAAATTCACGCATACAACATTTTGATTACGTTTTTATCAATTAAATAATTTAGTTAGCACATAGTGCGTTCTTTAAATGTTTTTATTAAAATATATTTATTTTACTAAATATGTTGAGTTCGGTGACTTTTGTTAATAAATACAGTAAACTGTGAAATTTAATACATCGCCTGTATCTGTATACTGAGATTTTCGTGCAGACCCTACACCTACACAAGGCAGGGCTCAGCATAGCGCTAATAGGCCCATAACTCGAGACACAGGAACCGTGTGTAGCGTGCCTTCCTACCTACGGAAACACAAAACACAAGTGAATATTAAAACGAGCATGACACTACAAATGAGGATTTCCCCGAGGCTTGCAGTCACGTGTTTTTTCTTCATGCAAGGATTATACGAGCCATTGGTGGAGTCCGAGACACAAAACATATTTTTTCATCTCATCTAATCTGATTCCGTGGTTGGTTTGACTAGAATCATCAATCAATCATAAAAAGCTTGGTGTTGACTGACTGACAGACAACACACCGGCCAAACCAATGATCGTAACGACTTGAAAATTGGAGGGTGTGTTCGTAATAAAATGTAAGCGCGTACTAAAATATTTATTTTTAAATTTTTAATGCAAACGATGTTGCAGGCGGCAGTTAGTACAACTATAGGTTATAGCCAGGTCTGATATTAACGCGTCCTTAGAAGAATGGAATCATATTCTTCATATTGTATTGAGTGACTTAGGGCGCCTTCAAATTAGAGGAGTGAGGAAGCGCCACAGTGGGGCCACTGTGGCGCGCTGGCCGTACTTATACTACTAGTTTTCATACAATATCTAGACGCGCAGGTGCACTATGTCACGATAGTGGCTCTGCCAGTGCGGCCATCGCGCCACTGTGGTGCCACAGTGGCGCTTTCTCACGCCTCGAGTTTGAAAGCGACCTTATATTTTGAAGTTTTGACTTCAGGCAATTTTTTTTGAGGCAATTTCTGATCGTAGCGTCGATCATCCTGTTCTGACTGGTTTGAACGAGGCTAGAGAGTCGCAAATAGAATTCACGGTATTTATATTTATCGCAAAATTTCTAAGTAAATCAGACTTTTTATTCCCATTCTCGCCAGATTTATCTGAGATTCATTACGGAATTTTTCTCCGAAATAGAAGCCGAAGATACGAACTATCGGCGCCCGTATTTTATTTTTATTTATGGGTTTTCGGGCCTGTTCATTAATCAACTCTATGCCCACCGCCTAATGACTGTTTTCCTTTGCCTAATGACCTAAGCACAGATTCGTGAATGATGTGATCGCGAAAACAACTTAATTGCTCTTTTAGTTATAATGGATTTCGGGGTAGTTGGCTCTGATTATTTTAAATTTAAGGCTCTGTGTTAATTTAAGTAAATTATTTAGGAAGCTCTGCTAGAAAATCGAAGTATTATTTTGAAGTTTGGTTTGGTAGGAACTAAGTTTAAGTTGGTTTATTTTTAACCGAATTCAAAACGGAGTTGGTTATCAATTTGTTTGAGTGGATGTATAGAAATTTCATGAACGAATGAATGAATGAAAATGCTTTATTGTAGGTACACCATAAGACAATAACATAGAGAAGGAAACGTATTTATAAATTACTTATGTTAAGTTTCTTTTGCCCAAAACTACGAATAGTTAGAGAGAGTGTAGTAGAACATAAATATGTATTATGTATTAAAAAGTTGCTTTACGTGGAAAGATTTGAGTAAATCACAATCTACGCTCACGTAGTTTTTAGTTTCAGTTAGTTTCAGAATTAGTTATTTTTTTATTACCGAATATAAATACAGTTTTAAAATAATAGAACAATTTATAATAATGAGTTAATAACAAAAGCAAAATAACTTTAGTTATTCAAAAACTCTTGAAATGCCTTTCAACTATCGTTCAGCTAATAATATCTTTGTGATAACAAGTAGAGTAATGGAGGGAATTTCAAAAAGGTGTCTGCGCGACTGTCAGCGATGTCTTTACAGGGTTATTAAAGTCGCTTTGTGAATATAGGGTTGGGCTCTACAGACAGCGGGCGTTATAAAGAATCGTTCGACAACTCATCCAATACAGACTCGTCCACTTCAGTATAATTGACGTATTGTGTGTTTTATTTTATTTTTATTCGTCAACTCATGCGATTATTTATTGCTTTTAATTCAATACTTGTAGTTTTTTCTTGACAAATCGATTTTTATTAGAAATGCAAGCTTTTTTTTAATCACCTCTTCCAATATGTATTTCAATTAGTTTAACAAATTGCAGTTATTATCTGTTACAGATAAAACTGAATAAGGGCAAGTGGGTTCAGCTTTCATTAACCCTTAGGGCCAGGCCACAACACTGCGTTGCGGCGGGCGTCGTATCGCAAAAACAACATCGTACAGAAATTCGATGCGATGTCGCAACGCAAAAAAATCACCGGATACGATATTGTACGATAAAGCGCTAACCAACGTTTCAGTTTCTAGTGAGACATGGACCGCACTGCGCGTGTTCTACTTCTGCTTGCGTGAAGATGCGACGATGCCGCAACGCAGGGTTGTGGCCTGGCCCTTAAGGGTTTGCTTAAGCAAAATAACTGAAATATGTTGAGAAGATTTGTATTGCTGAGTTATAAACCAGTCCTCTTATTACAGTGACACCCTGTTTACGCTCTCGATCGATACTGATATTTTTTCTGATGCCAACGAAATAAAATAATTTCCCGCTTGCAGTGCACCTGAGCCCTAATCGCAAGTACTTTAAACCGAGGGTAGTGGATTGAGGCGATACCATTATCAGCTCCATAATTAATGTACCCTGTATCGAACTCCGCTTACACGTAATACGTACTATTCGATATTACGGGTAAATTGTTATGGAACGTAGGAAATTCACTATAACAATGAAATCTATTAATTATGGGTAGGTATGAGTGAAAAGGAGGCTTTTACCGCCACAGGCGGTCCGTACACAATCGAACCTTAATATATTTTTAATAAGTACTTTGTTTTAATTTGTAAAGTGTTATAGGAAAATAAAGCTTTTTTTATTTTTTATTTATTTATTTATTATATGAGTGAATTTAGTTTTTATTTTGCAGTAGTTCCCGCACACAGAAGTATTAAAGTATAGAAATACAATATAGTACATTGAAAATGCAACCAAGAAAAGGGAACTTCTAGTAAATTTTGGTCCGATGCTAATTTTCGAAAAAAAGAAGTAACAGGGCTAAATAACTATTATATGTTAAAACTTCTAGGCTTTTTCATTGTCCATAAAACTGCATCGTCAAAAGTAACAAACATTATTTTAAAGTAGAGATATTTCTTTTTTATTGACACCATCTCTGAAAATTTTCGGTCCTATATTCCGCATCTTCTATTTCGGTTTGTTACTGTTCATCTTGGTGTTCTATAGGAACACCGTTATTTATCTATGTTCCCGCAACTTTATTTGCAACGCCTTCTTATTCTCGTGACAAATTCTCTGATAGCTCCTAAACCACTATTCAAACTATTTTTTTTAATTTTATAAATTTTATAGAGCGATAGAAAGTTCTTTATGTAAGTACATTCTTTATTCTATGAGTTTTGACTGATAGTTAATCAGTCAAAACTGGTTACGACTTAAGGCATCGATCAAAAAAATATTGACAAAATTACTAGGCAAAACTCGTTTTGACCAACGCCCTTGAGGACGTGGTGGCCAAGTGGATGAGGCCCTTAACTTGCTATCTGATGGTCGCGGGTTTGAATCCCGGTGGCAGTCATGCGTAAATGGGTATTTTCGGTCGAAAATATCTATGTAGGCATCGCACGCAACGGTGAAGGAAAACATCGTGAAGAAACTGGCATGTTGTAGAACCTAAAGTTCGAAGGCATGTGTCGAGTGCACGAAAGGAGCCTCTTCGATGCGCACTTGAAAACCTTTCACCACACTGGTTCGAAGAAACTAGTGACACGATAAGAAGAAGCTAAAACTAGTTTCGACTGATCTTTGGTTTCTTTGGACATTGAATATTCTGAAATTACATTATAAATATTCGCTTTCCTAATCTCTTCGTTCAGCGAGCTTGACTTAGCTGTCATCGCCATCAGTTTCTCAGTCATTAATTTATTATCTTAGTGTAATCTTGATAAGTGTGCCATAAAAAGTTTCGTAAGTACGTACATAATATAAGTATATATTTACAATCAGAAAAATGTTTACTTTCGGTTAAAACCTAGAGGTAGGGCGTTTATCTGGCTCGTAAAGTTTACTGCGAAAACTCCATCAGAGATAAGGTAAATTACTAAAGGTAAATACTGTGCCGATAAAAACAGATCTTATCTATATCCTTTGCGTCGTAAACTAAACATTTATATGAATTGTCCCGTAGAGTGGTACCTATCTAGGAACAGAAATCATAAATTAAGTTAAAGCAAGCATAACTGAAAACTTTTTTATGAAAAAAAAAGAGTTGCTGTAAACTCTTTTTTTTATATTTGCTTTTACTGGTAGCTAAATTATTTACGAAATTGTTCCACTATCGTTTGATTAAAAATATTTATCTCTGCATGTTACATTTATAAATTACATAATGAAGCACTTATTCGCATATGATAAAAAAAATCAAAAGCAGGAACACAAAATCCATTCTTTTTTTTGTAGTTTACTCCCTAAGAATCAATTTTCATAAATATTTAGACCCGCGATATGGAAATACAATTAATACCAGCGTTAACTCAAAAGCGTTACGTTTTTGTACACCTTTCACTTTAATTATTCCGTTGCTATGGTTACTAAGTTGATGGGAATAAATTCCAGTCGTGCGACAAAGCTGACACACACTCACTCACACACTTTTTTGTTTAATTTAAAAGTTTTTGATGTATTTATCTAGTTGTTCTCTGCGGCTTCGTTCGCCTGGTCTCAGAATAAAAAGAAATCCTTTCCATCATCCCCATACTGAATTTTAGTTCAATCCGTTCTTTTAGTTTCGCCGAGATTGAAGAATAAACATTCTGAATAACGGCCTTCGTAATATTAGTAGAACAATGCAGTGCTATGTAGAAAACTTAAAAAATATTTTATATTTTAACCCTAATGCCTTGCACTAAACTGTCAAAGCTCCTAAGCAATTACTTTTCTTGCTTGTCAGTTCTTAACGGTCCAAATTGAGACCGTTAAAAACTGTCAAGCGAGTTAAGTAATTGCTTAGGAGCTTTGACAGTTTGATGCAAGTAGGCATGCGTATTTTAACTCGTAAGTACCGTCCCATGCCTAGTAAAACGTAGTTATAATAATAATAATAGTAAGCCATTTATTTCCAACATAGCAACAAGGTATATTCTTATGGTTTTTAATTGGATACCCAACTACGGGTGAAGGCTTCCTCCATCTGCTTCCATGCATCTCTATCGTTGGCGAGTATCGTCCAAGTAGGGCCGGCAACTTCCTCGATGTCGTCCCGCCAGCGGCCGCGCCCCGCTCCCCGCGGGTACCAGTGCAGCACGCGTTCACTCCATCTGCCGTCTAGTGTTCGTGCGACATGTCCCGCCCATCTCCATTTAAGTTGGCATGCTAGAGTAGCAGCGTCTATAAGTTTGGTTCGCTGTCTGATTTTGGTGTTTCTTATGCGGTCTTTTAATCTAATACCGAGCAGGCTCCTTTCAATGGCTCTTTGGAAGACTTGAATCTTGTTAATGATTTGTTTAGTCAGGGCCCAGTTTTGACAGCCGTAGAGTAAAACGTAGTACTTACCAATATAATCTAAGCGTAGAGTTGCAACATGGAAATACACTCTCAGCTATATCGCTACTATTCTCAATAAGCAACTCGTCCGAAGACGAGCGATAAAATCAACAATACTTCCGGCTGTTTTTTTAACGACAATCCGTCATCCCTCCGAGGGATGGGAGTAAACAGGCGGGCAGTGCCTTGATGTATTATACTCACTATAAAATGGATGGGTAGTCAGTCTGTTTTGGGAATCAGTTCGATGGATGTTGGGAGTTTTGGTAGAGTGGCAACATTTTTATTATACACCGTAATTTTTTTATCACTAAAAAAAAAAAATACCACCGCACAGCCAGTTTCCGTTACTGAACACAGATATGGCAAAAAATCTTGATAAAATTAAGTTGATTTTTTGTCAAAAGAAAAATTAATTAAAATTAGATAACTGTTACCGTTAGTCGTGTTCCTATGGATTAACATCAGGCAGTACCCTCTTTTGATAATAATTTAAGCTTTATTCATCGTTTGGCAAACCCGGGCCTAGCTCGAGCCAGCTCGCAAAATCTCGGCTCGAGCGCCCCGCTCGCGCCGCTGTCACTACCACATTTTGTTGAAACACAAAATTCTGACTGATACAACGTAGTACCCCGTCTACATTGCTCATTTAATTTTATTTGTAATTAAAAATTATTGGTGTATATTTTGGCTATTTTAACACAATACCATCTAACCATCAATGTTGCCATCTGTCAAAATATAACATTAATTTTGATTCGCTAAATCCTGTCTTTATTAATAAGAAAAACGTGATATGCAGTTGGAAACCTATTCCAACATTCATGAAATTTAAAAAAATATAGTCTTTTCATTTGTACCTATAGTAATAACAGAACAATTTCACACATCTGTGTATACCTACTGTATGGCCTGCCCTTGCTACCATACGATTATTTTGTTACTTTCACACAACACCATCTCTTCATCATAGTCCCGGAAATGAAATGAATTGATATATTGTTTACGGTGAACGGAAAATGCTTCCAATTCATCAGTTTTTAATCGCGGCATTTTTTTAATTGAAGGAGCTTTTCAATTATGTCATGCATTTTTTAAATTATATTTTATTTTTAGAGAAATACATAGGTACAGTACATATTCAAAATAACACAACATATTCTTAGAAAATTCCGGGCAGCAAAATTTAAATATTAAGATTCTTATGAAAGAGCTTTTAAAAGAAAGAACATAGACGGCACTGGCGAAAGTTTATTAGTGAGTTCTGTTTGTCACCTTTCGGGTACAAACGCCAAAGGGTAAATTCCAACAAGAAGTGAACAAGTTATAGTACCTAACCGTTTTTGAAAACAGTCGCTTGGTATAAAGCGGTGGTGGAACCCAGCGAGTCAGCGTTCGTTTAACAAGACCCTGTTTACTGCTTACAATAGTATCGACTATTTGACTGACCTTTTTCTACCTTCCAGTATCTACTCACTTGTATGCTTTCTGAACAACAATTTTCCTCAAATTTTCTTGTATTCCTAGACTTTTTACCCAACTGCCAAGGAACCCGACCGATGTATGTATGTATGTAAATTTCTGGGTTACCTTGAATCGTCCAAACGGCTGGATTAATTTTGACAGTTAAGATATCGTTAGATTCGTCTCAATAATCAGAGTGTTCTAAGTTGCGTTTTTTTTTAAATAATCTAAATGGCGGATTTTTGGAGCTAAGTAGTAAGTCGTTAAAGTTTTTTTTTTGACCAAACCTATCGAGTAGGGTATCAAAATGAAGGTATTTTAAAGGAAATTACAAATATATATATACTATATAGGTATATAAGTTATATGTTAACAATTAATTTGGAATAATAAATTGACAAAGAATGTATAATTATTTCGCAGTCAGGTTTTCAGTTTTTTAAACTTTGAGCTTGTTTCATTGTGCTTTCCTAAGTTCTATGGACTTATTCTATAACGTAATATTTTTATTATAAAAGTAAATAGTAATTTTATTTTTAATTTTAGTGTTTTTATCAAGAACCTTGCGCTATTGTTTGTCCCAAAAAAGTGCTGATTGCTGCCACATTATTATACTGAATTTTTGAATATATGTAGGTAAGCTAGTGATTTAAAACCACGTCCACTTTGAAATAATCGGATGATCATCTTCAAATGCTTAGTAATTTCACTTGCGGCAAAACTGTTACAGTGTTATTATTCATCCATCGCGACGGGATTTTATCGGAACGAAAAGACGCTTTGTAGCGGTAAATAATTATAGGTACATCAGATAAGTTCTGATGTAATAATGACCTAAAAATATTTACAAAATCATACATCAAATATACCTAACTGAAACTCAAATTCAATAGATACCGTATCAAAAGCGAATCTGTCTAGCAACTTTCAATTCTCAAAACGGAATTATGTACGAAATATTGTAACATCTCAGTGGAGCCGACAAAATCTTTATTTCCGAACCCGCCGAATTCTCAGGCGATATTATGTCTCAAGTTACGGAAATTGATAAAGTTTCCTCTGAGAATCGGAATCAGTACTATAATGTCAAACAGAACGGACGCTTGGAACATATACAACTATATTTTTTACTGTGACTGTTACCAATCTGTTACTGTGAACTGTGACGGGTATTTGCAATGGTATAAGAATTTTGTTGATATATAATCAAGGTTTAACAAAAACATGCCACATCCGACTTCAATGTGACTGTTTTAGTGACCGTAAACACCACTAAAAGTCACAGAAAATAAAAAATGCAATTTCTTATACTTCGAAAATATATATTTTTTCAGTTATTTTGATTTAAAAACTAACCTACATCGATTTCGATAAAATGAAAGCAATTTATTTCAAATTAAAAAAATCCAAATCAGTTAATGTATTGACGAAGTTCTTAACAAAAAAACACATGTAACCGAATGGAGAACCTCCTCCTTTTCTGAAGTCGGTTAGAAAAGGCAGAAATTGCCTTAACTGTAAGAAAATGTAATTAAAATTAATAGCAGGAGTAATTTTTTATAAAGTGAAGAGTTTTGTATTTTTCAAATACAAAACATAACTAAATTATTGTAGGACTGTTATTTTGGCATGGATATTCAGTCCAAGTATCATCACTGTTCTTCAGTAAATGAGGGCTTTTCAATGAGACATTAAAAAAAAAGTGGTTGCCACTAAGATAGATGGCGCTGTATGAAACGCAAGTGTCAAAAATCTGCAATGTTGTTTATTATGACATTGACAATTGACTTTTGTGCAGCGCCATCTAGTGACCAAAATAAAAAGCGTGATTGTTTTTTTTGATTGAAAAGCCCTCATTGATACTGTGGGCAAGATCTGTGGAATTATTGAAACTCGACGCGCTCACAACAAAATTCAATAAGTGACTGTCACTGATTGGGAGGGGATGCTTCCGAGACTCCGGCACGAGACGTTAGCGGAAACCACCGTAATTGCGTTTGGGATAACACACGTCACTACAAAAATTGGATAACGAAAAAAATCTATAAATAAATATATCAAAAAAGTTCATCCTAAAATTCTTCTTGTAGCTAATGAGGAGAAGATACGGAGTTCGTTTAAACTACCCTAAAAAACTGCCATTTTCGATGATGTTAGGAAGTTAGCTAGGCTGAAATGGAGTTGCCTACAAATGAGTTGTCAGCTGTCAAATTTCAATGAGTATTTCCTTAAGTGTAAAAATCGTCTTAGAAGACGGGTGTAAGACACCAATAAATTATTTGTAAATAAATCGAGAAGGTTGAGAAATTCTTAATAATTATGTTTCATGAAATATCTTTTTTTTATAAAATAATTTATTGGTGTCTTACACCCGTATTCTAAAACGATTTTTACACTCAAGTAAATACTCATTGAAAATGGACAGGTGACAAAACCTTCAGTAAAGCGGCGGCTATTTTACTACTTACTGAGGTGAGTTTGAGTATAAGGACTGACTTAAAATACGAGAAGAAAACTTAGAATATTATGCCTACTTGCACCAAACTGTCAAAGCTTCTAAGGAATTACTTTTCTTGATGGTTTATTTTTAACGGTCTGAATTTGGACTGTCAAGCGAGTTAAGTAATTGCTTAGGATCTTTGATAGTGTGGTGCAAGTTGGCATTACTTACGTCGGTTTTCTTTTTTTTTTAATTTAACTTGTCTTTGCTTCTATTCTGATCATCGTACATCATCAACTAATTGATCCCCGGTAGCCGCGCTTCAAACCGCTCGACCCCTACAATTACACCACTTGACTTGTAAACGTTTACGAGTTTTCTTTCAACTAGAAGCTAGTGTGTTTACGCTCTGTACTGAATGAGTTTTTTAGTTTATTGCCCGGTTTTATCGCTACTTTGTGCGTTGTTACTGTTGCGAATAAAAGTACTACAGACAGTTAATATAGATACACGGTGCGGTGCGGGAAAAACCGCAGCTACCAGTTGCCAGTTTAAAAGTTATTTTAGTTACTACAGCTTTTGTTTTATTTTTTTGTTTGGAAAGCATTAATAGGTTTCAACAAATTATATAAATATATTTAGTAATAAATCCGCTTGATTTCTAAACAAAGGTTTTAATTAACTTAACTTTAGTTTAGAACTTTAGTACATATTACTATATTATAAACCAAAGAGTCAACGAACAGAAAACCAAAGTTCAAAGATACGACACGTGTTTCGCCTCTACACGAGGCATCATCAGGAGGTGTGGACTCGCCGAAGTTCGAAACGAGAGTGAATAAACATTTTTTTTTTTTTTTTTTTTTTTTTCGGATGGACGTTTAATGCAGTTAGCCGCAGATGGCTGTTACTGCGTCACCGGACTCTCGGCGAGCGCAGATGGCGCTCTACCTTAAAATTTAGGTTGGGGCAAACAGCACAAGGGTACCCAACGGTGGGTCGAACCTCGGCTTGGACTGTTGCCAGGGGGATGATTGGACTATTGACCCAAGGCACCGTTAGGAATCGAACCTAACGATGTAGAGGGCCTGTAAGAGAGATTCCGACCACGCCGGCGCGGTCGGTAAGCGAATTGTGGAGTGTTACGTCTGTCGCGAGATGACTGCATTTCCGCCACCGGATTGGCGGCGGTGATGTCGTCATCTGGGTCGCCTAGAATATGTTTAGGCCTACGGAGGGATTTGACTACTGGCGGGTCTTTAGGATAGTCGGGACCGTTCGAAATGAGAGGATTCGGATGGTGGGGCGCGAGGTCATAATGCCGCCGGGCGGCGCGCTTCATGAAGTGAACAACGGACTCGAGATCGAAATCGCGGTGGAGGTCTATATTTCGCATATAGCCTGGGGCTCCGGAAATTCTGCGCAAAAATATGCTTTGCACAGCTTGTAAACGAACTACGTGACGCGTATGACAAAACACCACGGAAGCGTATGTCAATATAGGACGAATGCAAGCTTTGTAAAGGGTCAACTTATTTCTAAGTGACATTTTACTCTTCTTGCATATGAGGTAGTTAAGGCGACCCATGATAAATTTAGCACGGTTCACCACGTTACGGATGTGAGGCTGGAAGGTTAAGCGTTGATCGAGCGTCACGCCAAGGTACTTGGCGGCCGCTACCCATGGAATGGGTTGATCAAAAAGCGTAAGCGGTTGGGATTGGCATCTTCGGCCCTTCCTAGAAAAGTACACTGCTGCACTCTTCGTTGGATTGACCTCAATACGCCATTTGCGGAACCAAGCGCCAAGCGCCTTAAGGGCGGCTTGGAGTCGAATGCATGCGCGTTTGGGATTAGGATTGGATGCGTAAAGCGCGGTATCGTCGGCAAAAAGGGCCAACTCTACCTGCGGCGTGCGAGGGATGTCACTAGTATAAAGCGTAAATAGAAGCGGTGCTAGAACGGAGCCTTGCGGGACTCCGGCCCTGATGGGGCGAGGGGAAGAAAGCTTCCCCTCCACGCGGTATTGAAAGCTGCGACCAGATAGAAAGTCTCGTAAGATGAGCACGAGCCTATCAGGGACACCAAGTTGGGATAGCTTGTAAATCAAGCCATTGTGCCAGACCTTGTCGAAAGCTTTCGCTACATCGAGAAAGACAGCGCCGGTACCGGAAGGGTAAACGGCGTGCATATGAGTCAGTATGTGCTCCGTGATGCGGAGCACCTGCTGAGGGCACGAATGTCTGGCTCGAAAGCCAAACTGTTCGTCAGGGAGGAGGTTATGATCATTAACATGGGACCAGAGACGTCTCAGAAGGAGGCGCTCGTAGATTTTCCCAAGAGCACTAAGGAGACTAATGGGGCGATAACTGCTGGGCTCAGTTGCCTTCTTGCCCGGTTTGGGGATGCCAATAACAGTGGCCTCCTTCCAGGCGTCAGGAAAAGAGCAATTGGACATAGCCGCATTGAAGATGCTGACTAGCAAGTAAATGAGAGCGGTAGAAAAGAGTTTTAGAACTCTGTTGCTAATTCCATCGGCACCAGGCGATTTCTTCGGGCGAAGGCCCTTGATAATCTCAATAACCTCAGCCGCCTTGATGAGGGGCAGAGGCGGAGCCGATGGAGGGTTTGAAGCTAATCGCGTGACTTCACTGTCCACCGTACGGACGTGGACAGGATCAACAGGTTGAGTGCTAGGAGAGCACTGGGATTCGAGGCTTTCGGCCAGGCAATTGGCCTTTTCCTCGTCATCAAAGGCAGGGGGAAGGTTGGGACGGGTGAGGGGAGGCATAATGGAAGTGGCATCCGCCTTCATTGATCGCGCTAGTCCCCAGTAAGCCTGGTGATGAGGCGTTATCTCCGAAAGCAGATTGTCCCACTCATTATTGCGGTGGTCAAGGATACGACGCTTCACCTGACGGTGAAGGCAGCGCATGAGGGATTTGTTCGCATCAGAAGGATACGAACTATAGCGTCGGGTCGCTGCGTTCGCCTCCGTGATCAGCCTCCTCACGTCGTCTGGCAGGGTCCAACGGCGCTCAGGCACCGCGGGGACCTGTTTCGACGATTTGCTTACGGAAGCTGTGACATGGCTGGTCAAGGCGGCGATCGCAACGGTGACGTCGTCAGGGGATTGGATGTCCTCGGGAATCCTATCGAGATCGGGAGAGTGGATCAACTTGAGAGAATTCTCTAGTTTACGCCACTCAACCACGGTCTTGGTAGGCGGGGAGAGGTCGGGGAGAGGGCCTAGCTGGAGGAGCACGGGCCGGTGATCAGAGTCTAGCTCATGAATCGTTTCTATAGAGCGCAACCGTAAGGTCACGTTCTTCAGCAACGCCATGTCTAGGATGTCGGGACGATGGGAGACATTGTGAGGATAATGGGTCGGGGTTAGCGGGGGAATGACATCAAAGTTGAGCGAATCAACTAGGGTGTCGAGGATTCTCCCGTTGGGATTAGTGGAGACACAATTCCAAAAAACGTGTTTGCTATTAAAGTCTCCCGCCAGTAGGACGGAGTCACCAAGATTAAGAAGCGATTCGAGATCACTCTTAAGTAGGCGTTTGTTAGGCGAGAGATAGCATGAAGCTATGACAATCGCGGGATGGCCGGTCATGGCGAGCTTCACAACGGAAGCTTCCATTAAGGCCATAGGAGGAGGGTCGAGCGGTATGCAGTGCAGGGACCTCTTATGATAGATGATGGTACCGCCGCCACGGCTGCGGGTTCTATCATTCCTAGTGACTTGGTAGCTCGCAATCCTAGGATTGCGAACACTAGGCGTAAGAAGAGTCTCTTGGACTAGCAATACATCGACCTGGTATTTGACCAGAAAGTCAGCGACTAGGTCGCGTTGACGTTTGAGGCCATTGGCGTTAAAGAAAGCAATGGAAACGGATCTAAGTGAATAAACAACGTTGCCCGGCCCGTATTTATACCCGTTATGGTGATGAGTCGCCTGTCGTATGACCCGACGTCACAAAAATCCTCACGTCGGGTCATACGACAGGTGAACTTTGGTTTTCTGTTCGTTGACTCTTTGGTTTATAATATAGTAATATGTACTAAAGTTCTAAACTAAAGTTAAGTTAATTAAAACCTTTGTTTAGAAATCAAGCGGATTTATTACTAAATATATTTATATAATTTGTTGATATTTATGGATTTCCGCAAAGTAACGCCTGAATCAATCAATTATTAATAGGTTATTTAAAAAAAAATGTAATTATTTCGTAAGGTAATTCTTGCATTATTATCTAGTGAAAACAAACAAGAATCCAATTGGGAAGATTTATCCCAAAAAATTATTAAAGCTGTCAATAAAAAAAACGCAAGTTATAAAACACCAAGTAAATTGAGGCTTAAGAATGAACGAATGAATGAAACTTTAATTGCATAATACAGGTATATTGTGGTCTTACTTTAAATTAGAATCATTGAATCAACTTTTGTCGTGCACATACTTTATATTAAATCTGAATAATTTTTAACAATTCTTACATAAATTGCTAATATAGGTACCTCCTCCTCCTCCTCGATTGGTCCTCACTGCTGAGGATCGTGATGTCTTGTAAGGACACCTTCAATTGCTTTCATCCACTTTCCTCTGTCTTCGGCTTTGTGGAGTGCGACATTCACTGGCACTTCTAGACATTCTGCCACCTGGTCTGACCATCGCTTTGGACTTTGTCCTCTTGGTCGCTTGCCCTCGATTTTGCCCATTTTTTTGAAAACAGGTACAGTACTACTTAATACAGTTACTTAATAATATAGCATCGCGTAGCATCGTCCGTACCGCACCGTGAGTCGCCGTCCTTTCAACGAATAAACAGACAGTTAACAGGGTACTCGCTATAAAGGATAAGAGGATATTACCTCAGATAGAAGGTAGTAAAAGTATGTACCCCCCTTAATCTGTGAAATCGTACCGGGTCCATTGTGCTTCCGGTTATGAAGTCTTAAAAGTACGTTAATGTCTGTTATGCTTAAATTGGGGGTGTTAAAAGATTTATAGAATTCGTGTTGGGTGGAATTAAAATTAAAATTTACAAAATTCTGATGGAGATATTTGAAATTTTCCATCAGTTTTTAATATGAATCACAGAGCTGTTCAAAATGAATGAAATATCAAATTTTACAATATTGATGATAAAATTATAAGCAAAAATGCAGAGCAAATTCATGTTATTTTTATTTCAGATCCATCAAATTTTCGCCTGGTTCATCAAGTAATTTTTTTAAATATTTTATTAAACAGAGAATTTCAGAATAGCAAATTGAAAAATGCGATAAGTATTTAATCAGGCCGCTTCATAAAATGTTATTTATGATGGATAATATTTTATCCAGCACCATTTTAAAATTGGCAACATTACGGTCACTCATTAAACAAGTAAAGGGACATAAACATTTTATATTTTAACCATTTTTCTCGCTTTAGCATTTTTTATCTGCGATTTTTTGCTAAATAAATTCCGAGTGTAAGCAGCTGGAATGGAGGGTTCTGTACAGAATGAAAATAAACAATTAGAACAGTAAGTAAAATGTATGGTTTCAATTAAATCCAATTCTTCTTCTTATCGTATCACTAGTTCTTTCAACAGTGTCGTGAAAGGATTTCATGTGCGCCTCGAAGAGGCTCCTCTCGTGGACTAATTAATTAAATCCAATACAATAATCGAAATAAATTTATCAAATTCTATAGAAATTCTTGCAAAACTTAAAAATATGAAAATAATATTTTCGAATAATATAAAAAATACAAGTGGAGCTAGTGCACGAAAGGAGCCTCTTCGAGGCGCACTTGAATTCCTTTCACCACACTGTCTTGAAAAAACTAGTGAAACGTTAAGAAGAAGAAGCGTCGTGTATTTGAACTATCTTAAATTGCTTTCTACGAGTATATGGATAAGAAAATGAAAACTGAAAATCTTAAATACAAACAGCAAAAAGGAGAAAACATAGAAATAGAATCGAGTGCTTTAACTACCTGATAATTTATTTAAAACACGTAGAAGTGTCAGTACCGTTACGGATTCTGTATAGTGTACCTCCGTAGTACTTCATGCACCGTATTTATCCTGAAAAGGGATGTTTTATCGAAGGGCTCGGCTGCATTATGCCGAGGCACGTTACGCCCCTAAACCCACCCCTACAAGCTGAAATGCAAGGATTAAAAGTACCTATTGCACATAAATAAATGCGATAACTTGAACCTAAACTTGTTAAACATAACTTAGTATTTTTTTTAAATAAATAGGTTACGTTTATGCTGAAAAAACTTAGGCATACAATTTGTATATTATTTATTTCTTTCAGCGGTGAAATAGCTTTTGAAAATGAATAACTGCTTTCTTATTCCGCGCATCGTTCGCAAAACCACTTATAAAAATACCACTTAGGTTTAAAAAGAAATAAAAAGCCAATAAAATTCAAACACGGCAACATCGTTCGAAATTTAAAATGTGTCACGTATACAGGGAGAAAGGCGCGCGCCACATTTTAAGGCAAATTCGAGTCATTCGCGCGAGGCGTCGCGTGAATACGTTACCGCCTCACATGGACGAGCTGTCCACAACCGTCAGGGACGGATCAGTGAAACAAAAATAAAGTCGTATATACACCACCAATTTTAATTACCAAAAAAAGTTATTAAATGGGCAATGCAGACGGGGTACTACATTGCATCTGTGCAGTCCGAATTTAGAATTTCTACAAAATACAAAAACTTAAATTATTATCAATTAAAGGTACCGCCTGACGCAAATCCATAGTAAATCGACAAACTGTAACAGTTATCCAATTTTACTCAAATTTATTTTTACGAATATTCGAAGTTTTTTTTGCCGTATATGTGTTCAGTTCAGTAACAGTTTTTTTCTGGTGATGATTAAAAATTGACCGTGTATATCTACCAGCCTACAGAATCCATTTATAAACATAGACCTCCGACAATACGTGGCATTTTGCCTGGTTCTCAGCTTGCTACGTTCTTCCGTGGTTTCAACCGACATCAAAAAAGTAGCATAGTCTTAATTCTGTTGTTTTTTTATGTTTGTTAGTTCAGAAATTTGTTGTTTATAAATCGATTTGAAAAATTCTTACAGATTGGTCCCATACAAATTTTATCAAAATCGGTTCAGTAGTTTAGTTTTAAATCAAAATAACTGAAAAAAAAGTCGTTAAAGTGAACAAAATTATGTATTTTGGTTCCCTATGACTTTTCCGTGGAGGCCTACGATCAGTAGAACAGTTCGGTTGAAGTCGGTTGTTGTATGTTTTTGTAAAAACTTGTGTTAGTTGTCTTCGGGACGGGTAAACGGGAAATTAAAAAGACAAAAGCTACTCTTTCCTCGATACTACGCAGGTGAAGTCGCAAGAATTTTAAATAAATGGTATTAGCGTGTAGCTTGAAGGCCACTATACAATTGGATCTACTCGTATATTGAATAGGACATTGTAGCTTTTGAGAATAGGGCACCGTTCGGTTTACAAAACCGGAATATGAATAGCCTTTGATACTTCACAGGACGAGATGAACCGATACCGTATCAAAGCTTTGATTTACTCGGTACGGGGCACAGCCAGGCTTGAACACATACACAGTAAAGCCAACAGACGAACCGACAGATTCGTCAAATAGACCAAGTTTCTTGGAACTGACTATGAATAGAATGTGAGATATTATAGACAAAGATTTCCACAATAATGTCGGGCGAAGTAAAGCTAATGTTGAAATTTTTAGAGAATAAGTAAATAATATGTATTTGTAACTTAGGCACGTCTAAATTTCTAGACAGACTGTGTTCAAATTTAGTAGAGATTACGTTGAAAATATAACTGGTAGTGCATTAAATTTAGTAGAAATACATAATATATCGTTACTAAATATCTAACTATTAAAAATTGAACATATTATTAGTATTTACCATAATATTTCTAAGCAAGAGACGAATGAAAGATAAAATTCGATACACCCGTTATATTTGTTTCCTTATTTTCCGTTGGTCTGATCTGACCCATCACGGATGAATAAAAATGGCGCCTAAAGCACAGCGTGTTTGCTTTTTATTAGTTTAGAATTACTTAATACGTTACTCTCTACGTGAGCTCTAAGCTCGAGAAAGCAAGCGTTTCTATTGGTCCTTTCAAAAGAACCAATTAGGTACAGGTGATTTTATTAATAGGTACAAGCTTTTCAGGCGCTGGGATTTTCTATGTCAATGGTGACGGATAATTTCTTTTAAGGATTCTAAATTGAATTTTCTAAAGGTTCTCATTACGTTTGAATGGATTAGTTTAGTATTTTGAACACTGATCTTAACTTTGTAGTTTCATTTAAATCCAAATTCAATTTTTTTAGGGTTTCGAACGAGATTAAGATAATCTGATAACTGTCTCACTCCGGTGATCGATTGTCGATTTGTCGATGGCTATTATGAATAAAATACTGCAATTTATGATTTGACGACACGATTGGTCGAGTGGCAAGTGCATTGGACTACTACGCCGAGTGTCGCGGGTTCGATTCCCGTTTCAGGACAAACATTTATGTGATGAACATCGGTGTTTGTTCTGAGTCTGGGTGTTTTCTATGTATGTACCTATTTACAAAAAAAAGTATATTAGTATTCTATCAGTTATCTGGTTCCCATAATACAAGCTTGCTTAGTTTGGGGCTAGATGGCGTTGTGTGAAATGTCCAAACATTATTATTATTAGAGAATGAAAGAATTAGCACCTCACAAACAACACTAGCGCATTGTAATATTATAAAACATGAACAACTGAACAATACTTGAAACATCTTCTAGTATTAATTTTGCCGGAAGTCAAGCAGACGACTGGCTACCTCCACTCTGCCGGAAGTTTCATAACGATGATAAAGTTACAGTATCGTCGGTCGGGTACAACGGGAATATGCCAGTTTCAGTTTCTTTCAAGTTATTTCAAGTTAAGGCGCCATGTTCCCTGCATTTACGTCGTTACGGCGTCGAATCCAAACACTGTTAAGTACAGCACTTAAATGGCTTGGCCCAAGTTATGAGACTTATGCCGAATTGCACCAAACTTTTTGAGCAACTACTTTACTCGCTTGTCAGTTCTTAACGGTCAGAACTAGACTGTTAAGAACTACCAAGCGAATAAAGTAATTGGTTAGGGACTATGACATTAATTTTATTGTTTTTGATAAAATTTAGAAATAAACTTTGTGAATATATTCTCAATTATAAGTAGGTAAATAGAAGGAAAAAAAACCATCGATTTTGAAATACAGATTTTTACCCTAACTTCATCTCATAACTGCCTGTAATGTTATTTTTATTAAATGCAAGATTTTTTGTAGGTTTTATGATTCAAATAAGTACTTACTTTTTTAAAATATCGATATTTTCGTTCGCGTATAAATTGCTCCACGCACTGCCTTGAGGACTCACTAAGTGTGTTTAGCTTGAGTTTTTGAGTTAACGCTTTTGATATGAACACGACAACATTAAGCTAATTTACTCATTCATACTTACCTTACGTATAATAACGTCTAAGCTAGAACAAGTACTAAAACCTAACCTAAGACTAGTTTCATGCTTGAAAATTTCATCAGAATTTTCTCACGATGTTTTCCTTCATTGTTAAGCACGTGTACACATATAGATTTTTAATAGAAAAATCCGGGTTCGTACCCACAACCTTTAGTTCGAAAGTCGAGGCACCTTCCACTCGGCCAACACGGCTTTTTCTCTTAATATACTTAATTAAGGTATTCTTATCACAAAACCAAAATAAATTCAATAAACCATTGTGGCATTACAGAATAATAAATAATACGCTATTGAAATAAAGCTCCTTACAGAACTCTATTTGGTTCCTTCGAAATATGAGAAGCCCGTGCAATAAAACAAAGTTTTCAAGCAAGAATTACGACTTGAAATTTTAATGAGCAATAACAAAGTCAAACTTGGCCGCGAGACCTCAAACAACAATTGTACGGAACCCTTTCAATTTTCTTATTCACACACCTTAATTAGTTAACAGAACAATGTCGGCTGCACAAGTTTTCATAATACCGTTTCCGAATTTGCAAGATTCCCTTGAGTTGGGGAATTACACGAAAATTCGTTTATTCGAAGAATAATTTTCATGATAGTATTGTGTTTTCTTTCTGATCATTGATTTTTAAAAATCCTAATAATCTACTGTCTTCTTCTTCGTGTCACTAGTTCTTTCGAACCAGTGTGGTGAAAGGATTTCAAGTGCGCCTCGAAGAGGCTCCTTTCGTGCACTCGACACATGTTTTCGAACTTTTGGTTCTACGACATGCCGGTTTCCTCACGATGTTTTACTTCACCGTTGCGAGAACGTGGGATGCATACATAGATTTTTTCGACCGAAAAAACCCATTTACGCATGACTGCCACCGGTATTTTAACCCGCGACCATCAGATCGCAAGGTAAGGGCCTCATTCACTCGGCCACCACGTTCTCCACTGTAAGATGGAGGTTTTTTCCAAAGCGCGCCACTGACCCAATCATTGGCTCTGCGTAAATTGTCGCACCTACAGTCTAGCTAGCTGTCATTATACAGTAAAGATAAACTTATTTGTACCATAAACAAGCCTAAAAATATTATGATAAATTATGTAACATACAATTTGATGGCTTGTGATGTTTGTTGTTGGTTTGCAGTGCCTACATTAATGCTGTCTTGCACCAAACTTTCCTAAGCAATTACTTTACTCGCTTGGCAGTTCTTACCGGTCAGAATCTGAACTGTTAAGAATTATCAAGCGAGTAAAGTAATTGTTTAGGAACTTTGACAGTTTGGTGCAAGTAGGCATAAGTGTGATAAGTACTTGTGTTGAAGGTATTGGTTATAGGTTATCCAGTATAGGTGATACTGTGCTTACTTTAACTTTGTTCTACATGCATAAAAAAAATATTTACACAATATACTTCTTACTAAATACTAATAGAGGCCAAATAAAACTAGTTTTAATTCAGTATTCACGGGCATATTGTGATCTAAAGCTAGGATATGCTATCTATGTAAAGCTTTTATGTAGAATCCGACGAACGTTACGTGGATCTGAACTTCTAGAGCATCGAAACCCATCTGTGTTGAATTAGGTTATTTTACCTACCTCGCGCGAGAAAAAAACAGGCAAAGTGACAAAAAGCTCTCATTCATAGTCTTAATTTACTCGTACTTATTACTATATCATAATTATCAAACCCATTACTTATTTACCATGCCAAGCGAACAAGAACATACTGTTCAAAGCGATATGTCTATTACAGCCTCCGTATACTCCACCACTAAGCCTGTTCACCTCACTTGCTAATTTTCAGCTCTATGACACCGCAATAAGGGTGGGTGGGGTGTAACTTGCACGGGAAGGGATACATCAATATTGCCAACCATTCCAGGTGGGAAATCTTTAGCCCGAAGCGTGTCTTTGATCCGGCCACTTTGATGTCACATGATTGAAACCTACATTCCATTCACGACATAATATCCCAAACGCCCCTCAATCCACCGAAGAAAAACCCACCTTGTACTCTAGTATTTGGGTTTATTATTGCGTGGGGGTTATTGGGGTATTTTTGGCAGATTCCGTAATGAGCATCGGGATTTGAGGATGTGCAAATAAGTGTACCACACTGCGCCTTTTGCGGTGTTTGAAGTAGTGGCCTCCAGAGCCTTTGCGTTTTTGAACTTTTTCAAAACAAACCATTAGCGTAACATGGGTTTCTTTTTAGAAGTTCTTTGAGCAATACGTAGTGAGATTTTGCACTACAATACACCGATCCCGTTAATATAAGTGAGGTATAAAGGACATGCTATTGTTTTTATTTTAAACCAGTTATGAGTGATCTCCTTGTATTGAGTGATTTTCAAAAAACTTCTAGCAGTTAAAGACCTTCAAATCATTAACGAACGATTGACCTTAACCAATAACATGACGTAAAGTCAAGAGTTACGTTATTTTATAGACATTTTAGAGTGATATAAAGTTACAACGACTCGTCTCTGACTCGTCAGAGCTTACAAACCGCTTGCAGGATACGATTGACTTCACGCAGTAAATAATAAAACCGAAAGGATTGTGTATTTAGCAGTATTCATTTATGTATTTAGAAAACGAGAAAGATAAATAATAATCAAGGTTTTACAAAAACATACTACAACCGAATTCAATTGGACTTTTCTAGTGACAGTAAACACCACTGAATATTCACTGGGAAGCAAAATACGCAATTTTGTTTACTTGGATGACGTCATTTTTTCAGTTATTTACTTTTAAAACCAAAGTACTGAACCGATTTTCATGAATCATCGTTCCAAATAAAAAAAATATTTTATCAAATCAGTTTATAAACAACAAAGGTCTAAGTTAGCAAATATGTATAAAAAAACAACCAAATTGAGAACTTCCTCCTTTTTTTTTAAGTCGGTTGAAAACAAAACACAATTTTGAATTTGTCTTGCTATAAGTAAATGTTTAACCCTTTCAATCCCTGCGGTCACAATTGTACATATTAAGGTTTTTCTAATAAAACACTAATTTAAACGATTTTTTTGCATCTGAGAACGGTTGAGATCTTTTGCACACATATCACGCTAACGAAAACAGTACTCGTAACGCCATCTCTTATCGTGGTCAAAAAGATATTACCAAGTTTGTGTCAGTGACCAGCAAAGTTTTCAAGAGTGCAGGTAAGCTGTTTTGTTTATTTCTAATTTGTAAGTTTTAGGGCAACAAACGTTAGGGAAAAAATATTTATTGATGAATTAGTGTTTTGAGTTTATTTTGAACGTATTTTTACAGTGGTTTTGTTGTATTTTAGTCGGAAAATCTTGAAAAATATTCATGTACACGTTTGTGTATATCAGGTCTGCACTAAAATTTTCTCACTAAGTTCAAATTCTGTAACAATCCTCCTAAATGCGCGGTTTTTGAATTTATCAAGAGAAATTGAAGTTCAAAAGTAAAATTATTTTGCTTATGAAAGTATTTTGTTTTATTTATAGATAAAATTACTTCAAAATGTTCACGCCTGATGCATCGGATGCCTTGCGTAATGGAAATTTGCCAGATTTAGATTTGTCTTCGAACGACGAAAATTGAATTAATCCCCCCATTCAACGACAACAATCTATTCACTTGAGCGCAGATATAGTAAACCGGTAGCAACGAGAGTTTTACATACCTGAATCTGAAGATGAAGAAATAACACGGAAGCTTATTCAGAAGTGGACGCAATTATTCGGCCAGCCTCAGTGCTCGAAGAAGAGTCGGAACCTGTCCTTTCTAATGAAAACTTTGAAGATCTTACATCAAATCAGAGTTTCAGGAGACACAGAGAAATAGAAAACCAAATAGGTACCAACGGAATGGACCCGTGAAGAAGTACAAGGTATAAATGCACGCAAGGTATAAATAACCATGCAACGGGAGAAGTGGACCTTCTGGATCAACTGAGCTACATACAGGACGTTTATAAAGTCAAAGAAGTGGCCACTGCGAATAATATTGCAAGCGTCAGACTTGGCGGTTATTCAGAGAGTATCAAATCGATAATGATTTGCTTGGAATACCAAAAAACAACAACTTTACTGGGGTTTCTCCGACGTGTAGAGCTGAGATTTTGGTTTTCTATCAAAAAATCTCTTTCGCTAAAAGAGTTTGGCCATCCAGCTGCAGCCCTTCGCAAGAAGTTATTCCCAGGAGAGTGGGAGAACTCCCACCAGGATCAGAAATAGCTCACAACGGCGTTGATGACGGTCAAAGTGGGACCCGCTATAATTTGCCAAATTGCAAGGGAAGGTCACGTATCAAATGCATGAAATGTAAGGTGGTACACCTTTGCCTAAACAAGGACAAGTACTGCTTCCTAACTTTCTACACATAAATAACCAAAACGTATCTATGTTATGTTACTGTTACTATGACTGATTACTAGGTGCTCTATTATTAATTTCCTATTAGAAATTATAAGATTTTTAAAATATTTATATTTCACTAAAGAAAAGTACTTGTTTTGTTATTTATTTCAATTTTTTTAATAAAAAATGGTTTAAAATATAGCAGCATTTGTTAATTTAGATAATCGCCCCATACTAGACTTTTACTACACTATAAGCCGGATGTACTCATTTGTACACATGATGAAAAATCATTTTTTCCGGAAAACTAATGATCTTAGAATATTTTTTTTTCAGTGTTTTCTCACATAATTTCGTCCCCTTTAATAACCCAGATTTTCTCAAAATCGAACTAGAAAAAATAATAATTCAGGTCTGAAAGGGTTAAGGAAAACCAAAACAACAAATAAAAACACCAATTTCAAAGAAAGTAGGCACTACAAAACCAATCCACGTTCTTAAAATCTGTTGTGGAAGTTCAAACTCCTTTATCTCCTCACTCCGGTGGTTTAATTCGAAATTATCGTCGTTAGGAGTTGCGCGTTTTCGCACGAACGGATCTCAACTGCGATTTAAGATTTACACCACAAAACTTTATTAACAACCCTCGAAAAACATGTACACTTTAATGATATAGATCTAGAGTTCAAACTCCTTTGATTTTGGTAGATTATTAGTAGGTGTTTGTGGTTTCCGCGACCCCTAAGGTAAGGGGTTCTAAAGGTGTTTTTCTGTCGTTGCCACACGATGTGGTTTCCCAAACCTGTCAATATTACGAGTGTTGTACAATAATAATAGCTGGAGTACATTTCAGAACAGTTCACATTTACCATAGTATCTCTCTAGCATCAAAGAGTTGCTGGAAGAAACTCTTTTCAGGGTTAAGCTTGCCATTGTACATGTATTTTCTTTTATACTTTATACTATAACGTGTTGTTGTGTACAATAAAGAAGTATAAAACTACAGAAAAGCTAATTTTTTCATTGATTATTTGTGTTTATTTCAATTCGTGTTAAAGCACTAACCATAACTCACGCTTACGTAATAATTTTTATTACTTTTAGTGTTGAAAGTAAAAAAAATTACGTGCCTTGTCTTTCAGGGATCGAATTTTGAATGCAAAATCATAAGACAGTTTTAGTGCATCAAAACTATTTTTGTAACTTGACTTTTCCAGTAACTTCATGGCTGTAAAAGAGCTTTAATTTTCTTGAAGGTTTTTGTTAAAATTATTCTGGCGAATACTTAGTAACTGATATTACTCGTAAAAATGGTTTATAAAAATGCTGTCGAATTTTATCACCTCACTGCTCAGATAGGTCAAGGGGGAAAACACAAAAATTTTGGGGATACAGTACCGCTTTCAGTCCTTGCAACTGCATAAGTCGGCAAGGGGATGAATTTATTTATTTATTTCTATAGGTATATTCAGCTGAACAGACATGTTAAAACTTCCAAGCTTTTACGTTTATATTATACTCATAATTTTGCAAAGGTATTCTTCTTCTGACAAGAATTCTGACAAGCAAGATGACTTCAGTAATTTGAAAATGCTTGTACGCACTTTTCTTTACAAAATTAAGACTAATTTATATGTGAAAGCTTAGGAGTGTATACATGTCTGTGTTGCTGATTGTACATCAGTGTATTTCATTAAAACACATTTAAACTTTTAGTACTTATTTTAATTATAGATAAGTTAGATTCAGGACGTCTCGTCAGCAATCAGCATCTCCCTGCCCTTATCCCACACTCAGGTTGGGTCGACACGACATGTCTTCTTCTTCCATTCGTCTCTATCAGCCGTCATCTCTGTACTCACGCCTGCTTTGTTCATATCCTCTTTCACACAGGCCATCCATCTTTTCTTTGGTCTTCCTCTACTTGTATATCCATCTACTTTCATATCTAACACTCTTCTAGTGACATGGCATTTATCCCTCCGCTTCACATCATCATCATCATCATCATCAGCCTATCGCAGTCCACTGCTGGACATAGGCCTCTCCCAATGAGCGCCATCGCGCCCTGTCTTCGGCTTGCCGCGTCCATCTTCTGCCCGCAACCTTCCGCAGATCGTCCGAGGGCGTCCTACACTACGTTTGCCGATTCGCGGTCTCCACTCAAGAACTCGTTTACCCCAGCGGTTATCGGTTCTTCGGCAGATATGACCAGCCCACTGCCACTTCAGCTTGCTAATTCTCTGAGCTATGTCGGTAACCTTGGTCCGCTTCACATGCCCGTCAGCAAAAATAAATTTAATATAGTATATTTTTTTTATTTATTTATTATTGACTATATTTTAATTTATGGTGCATATATTTCCCACAGGAACTGAAGCTATCCCCTATTATGAAATATCCAAGCTGACACTTCCGCATATTCAAGTCAGTTTATATTACAAATTGTGTTTCTCATCGAAAATTTAATCGAAAATTTCCTGTTCGCAAAAAGTTTACGCCA
Organism: Lobophora halterata; assembly: GCA_932526365.1. Taxonomy (NCBI): domain Eukaryota; kingdom Metazoa; phylum Arthropoda; class Insecta; order Lepidoptera; family Geometridae; genus Lobophora; species Lobophora halterata. The sequence goes on from OW052018.1 coordinate 486,982, forward strand.
TTTCTAATTATTAATATTACTATAAAAAAAAATTCTTAAACTACAAAGAAAAAATACACTTCCGAGATTTCAAAATATAGATTTTTGATGTACATCAAAGATTACAAATCAATAAATAGTATAAATATATTTAGTAATAAATCAGCTTAATTTCTAAACAAAGGTCTTAATTAACTTAACTCTAGTTTAGAATTTTAGTATCTAAACCAAAGCGCCGATCACTAAAATTCTAAACTAGAGTTAAGTTCATTAAGACCTTTGTTAAGAAATTAAGCTATATACTATTTATTAATATATATGGATTTCCGCAAAGTAAGGCCTGAATCAATTACAAATTAATTCCTTAAAATTTAAGGAATTATTGCTATTTAATAGCAATCATAAATACCTAATCAAGAATAATTTTACAAGAAGGTTTATTACTCAGAACTACGACGTAGAAGTTGGATTCAATCAGCGAAGGCTTTATCTGTCTATCTATATTGAGCAGTAAACGCTAAGGGCTTTGTGAGCACTATGCTAAGAGGGGTAGGCGGCTAGGCACGCCCCGGGCTACCTGGTAATTGGACCTACGGCTAGCACGAACTTGTAACTGTACGGCATCGAACTGAAAATGTTCAAGTATAGAGTTTGTAGAGTTGCCAGCAAAGAGTAGAGCGGCTTATGGGAGAGCATAATTTAGATAATGAGATTCATCATCATCATCAACCTATAGCAGTCCACTGCTGGACGAAGGTCTCTCCCAAGGCGTATCACTGAGCCCGATCTTCGGCTCTCCTCATCCACCTTCTGCCAGCAGCTTCTGTAGCATGCAGATCATCACTCCATCTGACCAAAGGTCGTCCTACACTGCACTTGCCTAGACGTGGTCTCCACTTAAGAACACGTTTACCCCAACGGTTGTCGGTTCTTCGGCAGATATGGCCAGCCCACTGCCAATGAATAATGATAATGAGATAAGCTGGTTATAAAAAAGTTTAAGAATAGAATAGAATAGAAAAATAATTTATTTCGAGTTAGAAATAATAATTAGATACATATTGACTAATAAAACTTAAAAATAAAAAAAAAATCTAAGGAAAATATTTTTCGATATTTTCGAAGCGACATTATAAGTCAAAAGTCTCATGATCTCCCAAGAAGACAAGGGCATGAACTACACTAGACAAAGGCACTGAAGTTTGTTTTTTAAGCTGCGATATTGGCTCTCTCTGTTTAGATAGTTTACAGTCTAGCAACATTGAGTTAAATAATTTTAAAACTTGTGCCTCATAAGCAAACCCTTACAATTAATACCCATATTATGGGAGTGCTTATAAAATAACCATTCCGTCATCCGTCATCTTGGGCCGTCTGCCATATTAGATTTAGAATGCCGTCAATTAACTTACTATACATTGTTATCCAAACTTAACGTGAACGAAAATTTCATTTTTGAAATTTAGTATCAAGATTTGACCCAAATGTACATACATACAAACATTGCAAGTTAAATAAAACTTACTTTCTTTGGCGCTACAACCCTTTATGGGTCTTGGCCACTTCTACAAACTTTGGCCACTCGCTGCGAACTTTGGCCTTCCTTCTCCAGGTGGTAAACTTCCCTATGGCCTTGAGATCTTCGTCGATGTCGCACCATCTCTTTTCGGTCCTTCGTGGTATTTTGTGCTGCGGTCTTCTCTATACGTGCCCGGCCCATCTCAGACGCTGTGATTTAATAATCCTGACGATCGTCTCCGGATCCATCAGAGCATCCAGCTCATGGTTCATCCTGATACGATATCCGTTAAAAAAAAGCATAAATATAATACAAAAAATGGAAAATGCCGCTCGGTATTCTAGCCATAACAGCACGCTGCTTTTTTTAGAAAGTTTCAGGTGTACCCAAATTATTCCTTTAACAAAAAAAGGATTTAAAAAAAATATTGATACCTACATTTTAATTTCGTTATCGGCGAAACAACGAAGAAAAGTAATTCACGTTTTCTATTACGCGGTTTTTAAAGCATATATTTAGACATTAATCCCCAAGATCGACGGTATGTGAAACTTTTCGGTTTGAATAAATTGACCCCAAAAGTTGGCAAGTCAAATATCCTTTCGTTAATAATTTTCGAAATAATAATTAGGTATGCCTTTCGAAATGAATAATATTAACTCAACAAAACCAACAAGCAGTCGTAATCATGACGAACGTAATCTTCGAGCTGTTTACACAACAAATTTACAGTAAGAAGATCTCGCACAAACCACTCGAAAATAACCTAATAAGGGCTTGCCTAGAAGTAAGACTCCTTACCTTTAAGGTTAAGAATCCTCAAATCCGAATTCCATACAAAATGTTTTGGACAAATACTCAAAAAGTACGCCGTATTATAGTGATTTCTTCGCACTATTCGTTTTGTCCATATTTTTTGATTTCGTCAACGAAAAAAGTGAAAGGTTTCATAATTTAATTAAGATTTTATACGAGTTTTTAAGTTAGTATGGTTAATTTTAAAACACGTGTAAATCTAAATTAAAGTATGAAACCTTTCAATTGTTTTGTTCCTGAAATCAAAAACATGGACGAAACGAATAGTGCGAAGAAATTACTATAATACGGCGTACTTTTTGAGTATTTGTCCGAAACATTTTGTATAGAATTCGGATTTGAGGATTCCCCTTATAAGATAAAAGGAGAATCAGTTTATATTTTCATGACCAAGATGCCACAAGATTTTTTTAAATAGCACTAATACTCCTTGAGACTGATCAATTTACACTAGTTTTTTATAATGACGATTTTACTTGATGACTATCTTCAAAGCCCAATCATTTCATTAGCCGTTTAAACCGGAGCACCATAAATATATTGCTTACTCATTTCTGTTTCCATGTTTCAGTGTTGTTTATGTTTGTATCCATCTAAATACTACTCGGGCGAATAAACATGACACCTGGTTGGAATGACGTTTGTGCAAAAAACAGCGTGGAATTGGATAATCTTGATATTAGAAGCTTTAGAGAAGAGGTCCTGTTATACTTGGTAGTAATAAGGCTTAGCAATTAGAGGAAGAAGAAACACGGAGGGAAACCGCGCGGGGCAGCGGGGGAAGCATCAATTTCCGAGCCATGTGGCAGCCAGGTGTCATGTTTACCTGCCCGAGTTGTATATATAATAGAAGGTATATAATCGTGCATGGGTCGTATCTTTTTACGGCGGCTACTTTTTATCCGATACCAAATCTAGACGGTTCCTGCAGGGGATGCCTCTCAACGGTAAAATGCTACCTTTACCCTTTTCTCACACCTTTTTATACATCATTATCAGCCCCCTATAGTCCACTGCTGGACATAGGTCTCTCCCATTGCGCGCCACAGAGCTCGGTCTTCGACTCTCCGCATCCACTTTTTAACGGCTACCTTTCGTAGGTTGTTGTTCCACCTGGCCGGAGTACAGAGTTTGAAGATTTATTGAACGTGTAGCCGCGGCCTTATCTCGAACGGCTCTAAAATATATCTCAAATTTCTCGAAAATCACATTAACGGGCTCGTTATTTGCATCCAAATATAATTAAGTGAGAGTTAAGGCTTTAAATGAAGAGACTTTTTTATGGTCGGGTAATTATGGGGGTTCTTGTAATTAAAGGGACTAATTTGGGTTTACGATTTTGCTTGTAAAAACAGGGCAAAAGAAAAGTAGAATGTTCTTGTTAATATTATTAATAATTTTCAACCGACTTCAAAAAGGAATAGAATAGAATAGAATAGAATATGCTTTATTGTATCACCTTAAAATAAATAATAACAAGAAAAATAAACTAAAATTACAAGGGCGGTCTTATTGCTAGATAGCAATCTCTCAAGGATATAAGGATATAAGGAGGAGGTTATCAATTCGGATGTTTATTTTTTATGTTTGTTACCTCAGAACTTTGTTGTTTATGAACCGATTATAATTTTTTTTGTTCGAGAGGATATACTTTCAGATTACCCATCCCATACAAATTTCATCAAAATCGATCCAGTAGTTTAGTTTTTATATCCAAATAATTGAAAAAAAATACATATGTCGTCGAAGTAAACGAAATTGCGTATATTGCTTCCCTGTGACTTTTCAGTGGTGTATGGACCTCAATAAGCCAAAAAATCCTAAAACAGTTGGAACCGGTTTGTGATCTTTTGAAGTACTTATACTGTCAGACCAAACCACTGAACGTAAAGTCTTGAAATCTCGAGGGTGTGTTCAAGAAATAAAGCACATTTATGGTTTAACCCCTAGTTTTCAGTAACCTCTGAAACCATGAAACACCGATATCTTGAGCATTCCACTTGAAGCTCATTAAGCCCGAGCTTAAAGCCTTACATGTTGGAACGTAGTTAAATATGCATGGCCAGTCTGTGCACAGGGTGCTTACATAATATTTATGCAATTTCGCCTCGATAATATCTAGGGAAATGGAGCCTCTCTGCGTTTTCAAAATTTTGTCAGAGTGTCTGGTCGAAGCGACGCGTGATCAGAGGGCTGGCAGCTATCTCGGCCAAAGAATAAGCCTTGCTATACAAAGAGGCAATGCAGCCAGTATCCTCGGCACGCTGCCATCGGGTATCGAGTTGGAGCAGTTGAGCTACCTATAGATCGTTTGCAACGGTCTATGGGTGGCCCAATTGTTTCCTTTTGTATTTTTTGTAATATAGATTGTAGTAGTTAGCTAATACTTTATAATATTACCACAGATATGACATAGTAATATCTACTAGATGACCCGCGTGCGACTTCGTCACCTGTTGAAGAAATTGTTATTCAATTTCCCGATGTTGTTTGTATAGCAAAGTGTTAGTACTAAGCAAGTCAATCAATGCTTGCACATTTTCAATCCCTCTTTTAACCTTATCAAACATTGAATATAGCGGAAAACTAAAATACCAGACTGAAATGAGGAACTTATAATCGGAGATTATAAGAATGCTACTTTCAATCAGATATTGTGTATATCTTAGGAGACAGATTTATTCAAATTTTAGTATAATCACACCTTTAATCCGTACTTTTACATATTTAAACTATAAAAATTGCGTATTTTACTTCCCTGTGACTTTTCAGTGGTGCCGTCGGTCACTAGATCAGTCCGATTGAAGTCGGTTGTTGTAAGTTTTTGTAAAACCTTGCTTATTACCAAGAGATTACTTTTAACTCAAACCTTAGTACTCGTATGTATAGTTTTAGATAAGTGGAGAGCTCAGCTCTGAAACAGGGTGTTCTCAACCAGTTAATATTAGATAAGGTAACGAATTAGCCGGGGATTTGTGGCGAGAAATTGATGGAGCTCGCGTTGGATTCATCGTTTTTTGCGATCGGGTCTCGCTTTGTGAATCAGATGGAATTTTTGATAAGCCTTTTCAGACTGAATGGCTTCCATGTGATTTTGGGCTTTTGGCATAATAAATGGGCCGTTCGCCGTGTTCTTTGATTTATAACTGGCTATTTTACAATATTTATGTTGGCCTGGGTACAGATTATCGTCAAGCGTAAAAAGTGGTAAGTTAAATATTCGCAAATAGGTTTTTTTCTCCTTGTTTATTATTTTAGTTTTCTATTAATAATGAAAGAAGAGGTTGTAAATATTATTCGTAGATCGTTTTTAGAGATGTTGGTGATCATAAAAAAAAACTTATGTAGGACATCAAGCATGCATTTTTTGCCACAATGATAAATTAAGTAATTTTTCCGTATAATTTAGAAAAAAAACTAACTTATTGAAATACATCAGAAAAAAATGTAGCTCTTTTCAAGATGTTACAATTAGCATCACCCTGTACCTCCAGTCTGTCAACAAAAAGGGCGATAGAGTTTCCGTCGCGAGGCGCGTCGGGGGCGAGCGCTAATATACCAGGTCATTGCCACGGTCGGACAGACAGATCGTTTGTTAATGAGGACAAATTGTATGGAAATGAGAATCAATAAGACTTTGACCTGACTGACTGACAAAGCACAGACCAAACCACTGGACGTAGAGACTTAACATTTTGAGAGTATTGTAGCATTCCGTATACAATGCAAAGTTTTCGATCGTGTAAGTCTATGTGCAACATTAGTAAGTAAAAGTAAAAAGCCTTTATTCTATTTTTAGGGTTAAGCTCGCCTTTGTACATGTCTTTTCTTTTATGATTTGTATTCTAATATGTTTATGTGTACAATAAAGAATTACAGAATTCTATTAAATTTTTAATTAATTACAAATAACTCTTATATCTTATATTACATTATATTCATTTAATTAAAAGTCGCTTCTAGCGTACGCTTCCCCCATCTCTTTCCATAGTTTTCTATATCTGGCCTGTCTTATCCAGTCTGGACCATCTATTTCATAGAATATATCCTCCTGAATAATATTCTATTAAATAGATGTGCAACATTAGTAACTTCTATCCATTAGATTACCACACTTTACTTTTAAGAGCCAAATTTCTCATTAAATAAGATGAGTTCAGATAATTTAATTCAGTTCTAGATAATATTCAGAAAGGCTAAGAAGGTTACATGCTGTTCAAGAAGTTTAAGCGCGTACCTACTAAGAAATGAATTTTGTTAATTCTCAACGCAAACGAAGTTACGGGTGTCAGCTAGGTCCTTGTCATAGATGAATAACGGTTTTCCTATAGAACACCAAGATGGACAGTATCAAAGCAAAATGGATGCGGAATATAGGTCAGTTATTTTTGACGATGTAGTTTTTTTAATAATGAAAAAGCCTAGTAGTTTTAACATATAATATAATTGATTGATTCAATACAACAAATATTACGCTGTTGAATGATTTAAATACTAGTATTCCAAGGTCTCCTTTGTTGAGGATTTTTGTGACGTCGGGTCATACGACAGGCGAGTCATCGCCATAACGGGTATAAACACGGGCCGGGCAACGTTGTTTATTCACTCTCGTTTCGAACTTCGGCGAGTCCACACCTCCTGATGATGCCTCGTGTAGAGGCGAATCGTACGCGATACGTGTCGTATCTTTAAACTTTGGTTTTCTGTTCGTTGACTCTTTGGTTTATAATATAGTAATATGTACTAAATTTCTAAACTAAAGTTAAGTTGATTGAAACCTTTGTTTAGAAATCAAGCGGATTTATTACTAAATATATTTATATAATTTGTTGATATTAACATATAATATTTATCTAGCCTTGGTACTTCTCTTTTTCGAAAATAAGCATTGGACAATGTACTAGAAGTTAGCCAATGTGGCTGCCTTTTTTTGGCGCATTTTCAATGTACTTTATGTGGTCCTTGTATATTCAAGGATGATATAGGATTGAAAGGGTACAAATAATTTCTAATTTTGGGGACAGGAAGATCTTTATGGAAATGCCAGGGCCTAGAAGATTGACCCTACTCATGATTGCTTAAACTCAAGTTACCTAAGTCTTGAAGCCCCATATGTTTAGCTATGCCTTTTTACCCCGGTTGTAAATAGTCCTTTGTACTATGCCTATACGAGTATGACGTATAATATTGAAAACGCGCCAAAAAAAGTTGGCCAATTTAGCCAACTTCTATATTCGTCATTTTGGTCCGGTGCAAATATTCGCACGGAAAAGGTTTTGAATATTTTATGAAACTCCTGAAATTAGGTAACACAAATATTTCAAATATAAATGGATATATATATACCTATTTATAAAGCAACTATTTAAATTTTATGTAAAGTTAATTTATTTGTGTGTCAATGGGCTAAAAGCGATTGCTTCCAGGCAACCTTAGGATGTAGAGACTAGCTGATATTTTGAAATAGAAATAGAAATAATATTTATTTTGAGTTACCTTGACACTACACATTGACAATTAAATAAAACTTAAAAATTAACCGGTATCTCTAAAATTGGACGCCACTGCTGCAGCATCACAGTTGATGCTGCAGCGCTGGTTTGTGTGGCACTATAGTTTTTTAACATTTCGTTACTTAAGAGCATATGTGAAACTGTCAGAAATGACAGCTGCCGAATTGTAAGACAGTGATAGTGCAATGAGAAACCCTACCCCGAGGGAAGAAGTTAGATATAGATTTTTGTCGATCAAAAATAACGGACGTAAGCGACAAATGATAAAACATCGTATTGCTTGAAAAAAAATCCTTTCACATTTATCTATGTTCTGTGATTACTCACTCAATAGTACAAAAATAAACCGTAAATATTCTCATTTTAAGAGGGCCTATTTCAAAAAATAAATCTATCGAGAAAAGTTTCACCAATCATGTTTCTGTCTTACATTTATTTAGATTATATCCTCAAGTAATCACTGTATTAACATCAAGTTTGTAAACTGTACCGTTACCGAGTAAGAATGAAACGCAGCGACTCCAAATTTTCACATGGCCTCTTAACGCCGAGTTAACGGATCGGGCTTATATTCGTATGGGTGTGCTCAAGGTACGTATACCAAATATATTTACTTGAAGAATATGAGTGTTAACAATTCAAACTTACAGCTATATTTTTTAGTTTTTGCATAAGTCTCCTTTTATTACGTAGAGAGATAAATCTTTACAAAGGAAGCTAAGCTGAACTAAGCAGCAGATCAGAGGCTGACCACTTACCACAAACAAATGTTACTTTCGGGTTAACATTACAACCTGGATCACTTTTAACCCTATTTACCATAATAGGACATGTGCAAATACCTAGGGTAGGGATGTCCTCGAATAAAGCTCTACCTAAAAGCCGAAAGAGCCATCAGATTATTTATTTATTAGAATTCTACGCTACGTTGCACAAAAGTATACGAGAATAATTTAATAAATAATTTATTTATTACATTTAGATGTATCTAAGTTTTTTAGTGTATTACATCCAATCCAAAACGCTTATTCAAAATAGGCCTATTCGCTTTTTACTCTAGCATTGTTTTTCTTTTATGATTCTAGCCGAGATAAGGCCTGAATCTATCAACAACGTGAATGAATGTGGTAAATGAATGAATGAGAATCTCTATTGATCAAGGAACTTACCGATAAACATAAAATACTTAATAAACTGCTTTACCTAAGATTTGCTGAAATAATATTAACGAAACCCTGTATTATTTGTGGTGGCATCGCTTCGTGATAGCACAGATGAAAGGTTATTGGTATTATATGGCCGGGCATGGGTGTAAAAAGCCGGACGCTCACATCACTATCCTGGATCCAGGTTTATTGCATAATTTATTTTATTCCTAGACTTTGGCGGTAACTTTAGTCTCCTGGAGTACGATATTATCTTTTATGGTGGTCTATTTACATAAATCATGGCGAATGAGGATTTGTGTTATTTGCATTTTTATTGTTCAGTGTCATTTCCGCGGGTTTGTAATGCACTTTTGATGTACTATTTTGTTGTGGGAAAGTTATGATATATTTTATGGGGCTGTTCTGTATGGGGCCTTTGGGAGCTTGGCAAGGTAACCCGACCTCACCGTTGTACACTATTATGTTAATTTATTACCATTTTAATGTATCTATTTTAAGTGCCGAGCTGTTTATATCTATAATACAACCATCGTTTGAGAGGATAGACCGATGTGTGTTACTCGATATCGCTGAAAGATGTAAATTGATGTTTACAATAATAATAATGTTTGCACGTTTCACACAACGCCATCTAGCCCCAAACTTAGCAAGCTTGTACTATGGGAACCAGATAACTGATAGAATACTTATATACTTTTTTATAAATACATACATAGGATACATAGAAAACACCTAGACTATGTAATAATATTACTTATTCTTTGCCTAGACTTAGGACAGACACTATAATGTATATCGCAAAAATATTTTTCCTGCAGCAGGAATCGAACCCACAACACTCGGCGTAGCAGTCCAACGCACTTGCCTTTCGACCGTCAATGTCGACAAATATACATAAACCTCATCTCCTCCTCCTCTAATTCATTTAATGAAAAAAGATTAAGTAATTTAATATTATATGAAAGTATATCAATTTGTATGAAATTTTACAAACAAACATAAGTATGTTAAACTTTAAATTCTCTGTGACGGATCCAATATGAATACGCTTGTCAAAATTCTCCATGATACGGCTAATGCCGTCGTCTCGCCGCAAGTAGCACTTTATTACAATTGAAATGACAGCCATCAGTGTGCTACTCGTACATAATTGAATTGTAAGGAATTTCATTTTCCTTTGGTAAGGTATTATTTACCTTAAGCCAGAGCCCATGGCTTCGTCTGCTTGACAACGGGATAATTGGGTACTTTATAGAAAAATAATTATATTTATTTAGAGTTACAATAGATTTGTAAATATATATTCTATACCGAAGCCATCGCCCACGGCTTCGTCTGCGTGATAACGGGATAATTGGGTACTTTATAGGAAAATAATTATGCATATTTATTTTGAGTAACAATAGATTTGTAAAATGTATATTCTATACAGTACCTTAAGCCACCGCACACGGCTTCGTCTGCGTAATAACGGCATAATTGTGTACTTTATAGAAAAATAATTATATTTATTTAGAGTAACAATAAATTTGTAAAATAAATGTTCAGCTCACAATCTATACCTAGATGGGGTTTTGCTGAATTTCAGCAAAACCCCATCTAGTTCATATCCTATCGGCTCTGCAGACTAAATGCAGTTGACTTAACGGTCATCGACTTTTGATGCTGACTGTACAATAAAAACCGGGAAAAAATCAGGTTATGTCAAAAATATATTAAAACTTTGTAACCTTTTGAATTCAATAATCTAGAAGAAATTTTGAGTAACATGTATTCTTATTTATTAATGTTTTTAATACATATAATGAAGGTCGTCTGTTTCAATTGAAGATAACGAAATAATATTCTTCAATAAATTCACTCTCAAAGGTAATGAGATAAGGTACTTGTCAAAGAAATAAAGAACCAGATGTATTTTTATGATAATAAACATATTTTTCATAAAAAAAACAACCCTTGGGCAAAAAGCCTTTTGGTTAACTGCTCAGGCACAATTTTTTAGTCTTCGTGAATATTTGACAAACAAGAATTAATTATTATAATTCTAGTAAGTAATATTATTATCGAATGTCACCCACTCCCTTTAGCACCCTCAACAATAATAGCGTCAATTGTACCATAGAAATCTCATGTCCCCTAACTTCCACCCTATTTCTCGAAAACAAACCTATAGAGCCACCTAGCATAAACAAACATTTAGAATGGATACACCCACATTGCGTACTATTAAACTCATGTCATAAGCTAATGGTTACTACGTAATGTACGTCAGCTACACATTGACATAGAAGAACCACGCGTTGCATTCGTCCATTGTAATATGAGCACTATGTAACATAATATTATTCATCTAGAGAATTAATTTTAATTATAATAGCATAATTTAATTTAATCTATATTTTAATTTCAATTTCATTTTCAATTATTTTTATTATTTTTCTGATACTAATCTTATTTATACAATTTAATCTTTATTTTATTTATGTGTAATTTCTTTTATATGTTACTAACCTTAGAATAAGCCTTATTTCCAACTAACAATACTGCAATATGGTGCCATTGAATGAACCGATAAACAATTTTGATTTGAAATGATTTGATTACCTATTCTTTGCTAGCACTGCTAGCAGATAATTGTATCTGCCCCTTGTTGCGTCGAAAACAAATATATGACGGTAACCACTAACGTTTGTCTGTTTTAACATAAAAAAAAAGCTTTCTATAATTTCAAATTAGCTTATAATATGAAACACGCAGAATGATTTCTTCATGATAAAGACATAAATAGTAAGGTAGATACAATTTTTCTTAACGTGCTAGTTACGGGAAGTATAAAGAAAGAAGGAAAATGAATGGCTAAGAAAAAACTAAACACTTACATCGTAGTTTATGGGAATTATTCCCATCTGTCACCCTACTCTGTCACCCTAGGAGGACAGATGGGCCAAAAAAGTTCTACCTGTCCCCTTTTCAGCAACTTTTATAATTTTAAAAAGTTCTATCTGTCCCCCCGTCAGTAACTGGGGAACAGATAGAACTATTTTATTACGGTCTGTCCCCCAATAAAAAAAAAATAGTATGTACTTGCAAATATAATAAGAAAAATAAAACAGATATCCAAACTGCCTACTACTATGACAGATTAGATAACGTTTCGCTCATTGTTGATCGTGTTACCATATATTAAATTATTTATTTTCGAAAAATGACTTTTAGGTGTAGACTAAGCTATGTAACCATACTATCGATACAGAAGAATACGCACTAAGCAATAAAACGTTAAATGATAATCGCGAGATGTCCGCGTCGTTTCCGGCCGCTTCCGGGAACACGCATTAGCCATTACCGCGCCAACGGCGGTGACGTCACATCCGTGCTGTATCGTCAACGCTTTGTTTTGATAGATTCTGTACAGGAAGGTCTCCTACTGGACGAAGATTTTGAGAATTACTTAACATTTTAGGTCTTTCTCGTTTCGTGTCTTGTGTAATGTTTCGGCTGTCAGATAAATCCTGAGTAGCACACGTAATCTCTTATCTTCGAGAGAGCGTCTATATCATTTCGCCGTCAATTCATTCCATAAAAAAAATTGCCCAAGGTACTTCGACTACTTTATTGTTGTAGCCGGGACCGATAACTTAACGCTACTGTCCTGTTGGTGTTGTGTAAACTGAATGTAACGGATGATTGAATAATAATTTTATTTATTTACTGTATAACGGCTTACACCAATTAGATTATTTAAAGATAGATAATATGAGTCAAAATATTACATAATGTACATTATATATTTATTAAAATATAAAAGTCATTAAAATAATGAAATAAATATTAAAATAATACTAATAAAACAAAATTAATAAAATAAAAAAGAAGCCTGTTCGTGGCGCACCTGAAATCCTTTAACACTCTGGTTCGAAAGAACTAGTGACACGATAAGAAGAAAAATAATAATATTAAAACATAAACTGAATAATTATAATGCCTACTTGCACCAAACTGTCAAAGCTCCTAAGCAATTACTTTTCTTGCTTGCCAGTTCCTGACGGTCCAAATCCAGACCGTTAAGAACTGCTTAGAAAGTAATTGCTTAGGAGCTTTGATAGTTTGGTGCAAGTCGGCATAAGAGACACAACTTAGAACGTTGTATAATTTTGCGTCCTAATGTGGAATGGTCATAGTACAGTTTAGTTTCGACGGCAAATAGCAAATAGCGATTTTAGCTGAAAGCTGTTTGCGGGGCGCAGGGGCAAACATCATTAAGCTGCATTATCATCAGCCCCTGATTTATTGACACCAAATACATCGATGACGCTTATCCATTGTGACACTGGAGTTTTGGCTCAATTGAGATATTTTTGATTTATTTATTTATTTAACACTTTAATGCCTACTTGCACCAAACTGTCAAAGTCCCTAAGCAATTACTTTATTCGCTTGGTAGTTCTTAACAGTCCAGATTCTGACTGTTAAGGCCAATCCTCAAATCCGAATTTCATACAAAATGATTCTGACAAATACTCAAAAAGTACGGCGTATTATAGTAATTTCTTCACACTATTAGTTTCGTCCATGTTTTTTGATTTCGTCAACAAAAAAAGTGAAAGGTTTCATACTTTAATTTAGATATTATACGTGTTTTAAAATTAACTCTACTAACTTAAAAACACGTATAAAATCTAAATTAAAGTATGAAACCTTTCCACTTTAATTTAATCTACTCTAATTAAAGTATGAAACCTTCACTTTTTTTGTTGACGAAATCAAAAAACATGGACGAAACGAATAGTGTGAAGAAATTACTATAATACGGCGTACTTTTTGAGTATTTGTCCGAATCATTTTGTATGGAATTCGGAATTGAGGATTGGCCTTAAGAACTGATAAGCGAGTAAAATAATTGCTTAGGAAATGTGATAATTTGGTGCAAGTCGGCATAACACTTACATGATGAGAGAGGACTTAATGCTATAATAGCATTTTCTATTACAGCATTAAGTCCTCAAAATCCGTGTTGGCCGAGCGGGAGGCGACTCAACTTTCGATCCGAAGGTCGTGGGTTCGAACCAGGTCGTAGGCCATCAATGGATTTTTCTGTTAAAAAATTAATCTCTGTGTGCATTAACTATATCGTCGTTTTTTTTTTTGAAAAATCAGTCGGGTTGATTTCCGTCAAAAGTAAATTTTAATAAAAAACTAAAGCATGCAGTTATTATTTTTTTATAAATCGAGGGTATGACTCTTTTTTACGACTTTTCTCTAACTCTCTTAGTTTCAGACTTGGCCATCGGTGCCTTTCTCAATAAAACACCCTGTATAATAATAAGGAAATAATAATATGAGTCTCGTTTTAAAAAAAATACGTGTATTTAAGACCACACGACAGAAGTGAAAACTTCATCAAATATATTTTTTTCCGACTATACCTGAACGAGCGTTACATAGTCGAGCGTGACAGCACAGTCTCATTCAATACCCACAAAATAAATTGCCCAGCGCGCCCAAAAAAGTTGCCACTCCAAAAATTCTGACCACATTTTAAAACTTACAAAGAAGCATCAACAGCAACACGAACAGATTCCCCATTTCAACAAACGCACAATGAAAGTGAGCCGTCAGAATCACAAGAGATGCAGTCGTAAACCGCGCCACAAATCAAACTCCGGAATTCCTAAGTTACCGTATCCGGAGAACCGTATTTATATTTATATTTGCCGGAATATGCGGGGTCTGTTTGTCATAGAATTTGGGGGAATGTTTGCGGAGATGCGAGAGACTTTTTCGAGTGAGGAGGTAAATAATGGCGGCTTTGTAGAGCAAGGCGTGAGCACTCGCTTACGTTGCTTGCTTACACAATACAACACATTTAATAAGCTTTGAAATACTAGGGCTCGCCTGTAGCTTTGCCCCCTTTGAGTTGAGAAATCCAGCTTGTAAATATACTAGATGTCACGTCAATCGGTTAAGTTTTTTTTTTGCGTGACTGTGCAACAAACATTAATGATCCATCCACACAAACTTTAAATTTGCATCACTATTTATTAGGCTTTTTTCTGACTGACTGACTGACAACGTACAGGCCAAACCATTGGACGTAGAGACCTTTGATAATCTACCCAAAGGAGACGTCATACGTCAGAATCTGCAAACATAAATTTCTGCCATTTTTTACGGGGGACGACGTAAACAAGCATTGTACACGCACCTAACAAAATCTTATTCATGTAAACGCACACTATACTAATCTCACACACCATCTTAAAATATGCACACAGTTATCAAATACAGCGTTTAGTTTTATTTAACTTGAATGGCCAAGAAGGTTATATGGCCAACAGAGGGGTACGCCTTAGAGATTTGAAATTTCGAGGATTTCGTCTTAGAGTCTATGCACGTACTAATAATAAATTATATTAATTCACAACGCAAGATAAGTTGCTTTAAAACTTTTTAAAGGTTATAACATAAATTGTGATAGTGTGATTTGAACTGCGATCGAGTAACATCATCGCCCTGTCCTTATCCCACACTTAGGTGGGGTCGGCACGACATGTCTTCTTCTTCCATTCGTCTCTATCAGCCGTCATCTCTGTACTTACACCTGCTTTGTACATATCCTCTTTCACACAGTCCATCCATCTTTTCCTTGGTCTTCCATTTCTAATCTTATCAATTCTAGTCTAGTCACACCACACATCCATCTCAGCATTCGCATCTTTGCCATATGCGATCGAGTAACAAACTTAGTAAATCAAGGAGTTATATAATTCATTGCTTTCAATCGTAATACATGACGTCATTTCCGTATCGCGATCACCCCTGTTATCTCGAGCACCCTCCCCAACTACAAGTAAAGGGGATGATCTCAACGCTGAGGGTTGAGGGTCTGTCAGCGTGATGGAGGTAAAGTATCCAGACATATCCTGACTCGATTGCGAACTCGATTGGATCAGTCCAATTGATTTATTCCTGGCCGATGCCGGAGGCTGAGCCTTTGTGATATTGGGATTTTTAGCCTGTGTCCCCGGGTTTTAATCTACGTGTATATTTTAAAACGTGTGTATATTAAAGATAAGTAATTAGGTATACTCAGCTGCACAGATATGTATATACTCCCAAGCTTTCGGATTTATATTTTACTCTCAATTTTGCAAAGACATCATGCGAGAATTCTGACGAGTAAGAGAACATTAATTTAAAAATGCTTGCGTGCACTTTTCTTTGCAAAATTATGAGTTTTTTAATTGTGAAAGCTTGGGAATGTATATATGTCTGTGCAGTTGACTGTACTAACATACTTAATAAACACCTAATATACTAACCTATCTTAAGCACATTTAATTGTTAAATCGTCACAAAAAGGAAAAGTGGTAATTGGGAAGGGCTCTGGATTATGTAATGTACAGTTTATAAAAACTAATGCTATCCGGACACTGTATCCAGAAAATTATGAAATGTTTGGACAATTAATATTGTACATACTCGTAGATACATATTTATTATCTACTTTGCGTTTTAGTTTATAAGATGGTTATATAATACCAATTAAATATTTTAGTAAAACTACTCAGTTAAAATTAAAAAACTATAAGATGGTTATATAATACCAATTAAATATTTTAGTAAAACTACTCAGTTAAAATTAAAAAACTATCATAAAGGTACAACAAATTTTAATTTTCCAGCTTTTCCAGCGTTAACATTAGAAGGGCTTTAGCAATTACGAATGTAATTGTAACCCTTTTCATAAAACCTGAGGTATCCTCGTAGTAAGAAGCATAAGAAAATATGCTAAAAACTTAAACTATTATTTTATTCTTAGATTTTCGAAAATAAGGTTTTTAGTAATAGGGGAACGTATAATTTAAGTTCAAGCATCTAACCCGGTTTTGCCCTATGGAGCTTATTAAACCATGTCTTTTTCGAACGCTGATCTTTTCAACAGCTTCGTAACCCTGGACCCAGGATCCCGTGACGTCAGCGTCGCCAATTACGTTTAATGAGGATCCCGGAGTCGGGCGCCTCCCGGGAAATCCGGGATTCCAGCCGCGGGATCCAGGGGTGTGTGCATTTGATTAGAATGCCGAGTGATTCACGGACACACGTGACGAGAGTTCAGATCACGTTTTAAAGAAGTTTCAGAAAATGTGGAAAAACAAAATTGGGAATCGGAAAATGCTTACTCGATAGCGAAGAAGGACAGTGATTCTTTTCGAGTATGGGATGAACTAAACACTCTTTTGAGGGTTAGAGATTCCGCCTGCTTATGATCAGAACTGTGCTATTTCGGACTTTGATTAACATAAGCCGGTGTAATACTAATGCCGACTTGCACCAAAATATCAAAGTTCCTAAGCAATTACTTAACTCGCTTGACAGTTCTTAACGGTCTGAATTTGAATCGTTAAGAACTGGCACGCAAGAAAAGTAATTGCTTAGGAGCTTTGACAGTTTG
Source organism: Lobophora halterata (assembly GCA_932526365.1). NCBI lineage: Eukaryota > Metazoa > Arthropoda > Insecta > Lepidoptera > Geometridae > Lobophora > Lobophora halterata. The sequence goes on from OW052018.1 coordinate 504,433, forward strand.
GTGCAAGTAGGCATAAGTGTCTAAGATATAAAATAAGGTGTCGTTGGAATGGTGTTGTATCTTAAGTTTCTAACAAAGCGAGTGACTGCGGCCATTTGTATTTTTAATTAAATACAATACAAATACAAATACAAAATGTATTTATTCAGATCATTACAATCCATTCATGTCAAACTTACTAAACTAAAATTCAAATTCAGAAATTAAAAATACACACTGGCACAATAATAATATACGTACCTACCTAACGAGTTAAGAAATAACTCATTAATTGACGACACCATGGTTTAGTTGGTAGTGACCCTGCCTACGAAGCTCTGTGTTCCGGGTTCGATCCCCGGCCGGGGCAAATATTTGTGTGACGAACACAAATGTTTGTTCTCGGGTCTTGGATGTTGTGATGTGTTGTATGTGTCCATGCCACCTGCGACACAGGGAATCCTAGTGCAGGGGTGTGAGTGTGTGAATGTTTAATTTATTTTATAAATTAATAAAAATGATCATTATTTGATGGATTTTGATACATGAAAATTCTTTTTGATCGAAAAAGATAATGAAGAATTTACAAGGAAAAAAAATATAAACTACCATAATTCATGACAGAGTTCAAAACCCCGATTTTCAATCTAAGTTAAAAATAAGTGGACATTGAACAATACAAAGGAAGATAAACAATTCTAGATTTAGTGGTCTCTAGTGTGACATAGCGGCAGGCAGACAAAAAGTATGCTGACTTTGCTAGCGACAGATCGAAGTCCTATTCAACCGACTTCAAAAAAAGAAGGGGTATTAATGTTTTTTTTAACCTCAGAACTTTGTTGTTCATGAACCGATTTGAAAAAAACTTTTTTTGGTTATACTTTCAAATTGATCCCATAGAAATTTTATCAAATTCGGTTCAGTAGTTTAGTTTTTAAATCAAAATAACTGATAAAAGAAAAATCATTGAAGTGAAAAAAAAATGCGTAGTTTACTTTCCTGTGACGTTTCATATAGCCAGGCAGGAAGGTAAAAGACCACGCGGCCGATCACCGCTGGTGCTGGTCCGACCAGGTCGAGACACTCACGGGACTCTCTGTCTCTGCCGCCCTGAGACAAGCAGAAGACAGACAAGCATGGAAGCAGCTTGTCAATCAAGCCACTTAAGTCTTTCAAGACGGGCACGACCTTCTGTAATGAAGAACACGAAGAAGAAGAGAGTGACGTTTCAGTGGTGCTTACGGTCACTAGAACAGTCCGATTGAAGTCGATTGTTGTATGTTTTTGTAAAACTTTGATTATTGAAGAACAATTCTATCTCTATGAGCTAAAACTCAAACACCAAGCTTGAAGTTCGTAATAACACGGCAAAATGTTGCCGCCATTTTGATTTTTACACTTTCATTCCATCCTATGCCATTTCTATAATCAAGACAAATTAGTCCATACAAATAATTCAAGATAATAATCGTTTTATTAAAATAAAAAAAAAAAACATGGCCATGGCCAGAAATTTAATATGGCAGCTACAAGCAGCTGCCATATTAAATTTCCTGACATTTAAGGTAAATTATCACTTGCGTCCTAGACGAATCTATAACACCTCATTTGTCAAAACAATCTGAATATATTTTATCTTTATCTTAAAAAATACTAATAAATTAATCTTTATCTTATAACCTTTATTTTTATGTAATGCTACGGCGTAGCATTATTCGTAGCAGAGCGTAGCACCTCGTAGCTTCGTAGCCACTGCTACGAAAAAAGTAGCTCCATTTTTTATATGTACCTACCTGAGTAAGTTACGAAACACGTGAGACGTTCTCCTAATTTTGAGAGATCTCGCCTGCTCACGACCAAAACAGTCCTACGCACTTTTTTTTGGTGAAATAGGCAAACATTTGACCACAACTTCACCTGATGGTAAGTGACGGTGTGGTCGAGGATGTTGCTTGCCTAGTAAGAACTTATTTACTCTTGATATAAAGACTCCGAGTTTACACAGTGTCGACAAAGTTATTAATCACATAAGGTGCAACTTTGTGATGATAGTTGAAAAATAAATGTTATTAAATCAATTATCCAAAACATTTATTTATACTTTTAATATAATTTCGACAATATACCAAATGGTCTGATCTCTAAGCATCAAGAGAGCGCATAGCTTGTCTCGTCACTAGTATATAAAAAAAGATGACTTGCAGAGCTATTCATATAATACAATTACTATTAATATAGTACTGTATATTTCACCATCGCGTTTATTTCATAAAATCTCTCCCGTGTTTATTCAAATCAGTAATTATTTCTTGTTGATTTATGTTTGTTTATTTCATCTGAATGTTTATATAAACATTGAAGACAAACATTTATAATGGCACGGTCGTCTGTAAACAAATATCCGGCTCGAAGGCAGGCTATCGTTAGGGCTACATTATTGAGACGCGCTGTAATTGGTAGACGAATACACCCCTAGCGAATTTTACATGATACGACTTTTTACATTTTTTGAATTAGACGTTAATTCAACGTTATGCGAAAAATGTAGTAGGGAGAGCAAGGAAAGGGTTTCTAAATTGTTGACTGTCGAAAATGGAAATAAGATTTAATTTTCAATATAATTTTATCTATGTATAAAAATCAACCCCTAATTCTCCTGGTCACGCTATAACTTGAGAACGACTTTACCAATTTCATTCATTTTGTTTTAAATGTTTTATAATACTTCGTAGTAGGTTGTTACATCAGAAAAAAATAAATAAAAAAAAATTTTTTTTTTTATTAAAAATTAAAAAAATTGCGCAGAAACTTATAAAATTTATTAAAACTTAATGACTACTTTATAAATATATTATTAAGATTGATTAAATTGATTAAAAGAAAATTTAGCTTTTATTGTAATTTTTTTTTTACATATTTTGTCTTTTTATTTACAAAAGCACTGGTGGACCAGGTAAAAAACCGACAGGCATCGAGTTTGTTTTGACCTTTGCCCAGCAGTGGGAGGAGATAGTTAACAAATAATAATAATAAATAACATTTATTGTAAAAACACGTGACAATGTTATACTAGGGTTTTTATAAATGGCGGTCTTATCGTTAACTAATATTTCTTCCAGACAAATTATGTACCTATAAACTAACTTAACAACTAAGGGTAATTGACTTTGCTGTTGGTCTCAGCATAGTGTTTAGTGTATCGGGAGGACATCTCCCTCCGAACTAGTCAGAGACCGTATCTCGGAGGTCGAAGTCCACCCTTAACAAAAAAATCGTATCCTATGTTTTAAAAAGCTTGTTCACATCAATGTATGTTTACAGCCGCTCGTTAAGACACATTCATGTTTGCCACAGCGCCGACGAAACGGATACTTCTGTGATCTAAAATACAAACATAAAAATTGCAATATTTATGTGCAGTCTGTGGTTTGTGGATATTTTTGAAAATACATTTCATCATACTCATACTCGTATTATTTATAAATTGTAGGAACAGATTGCACACTTAATAACGTATTAAAGCTATGTTTACAACATTGTAAAGACATGAAATCGTAATGAAGTTAAAGTTCTTCTTCTTTACGTGTCACTAGTTCTTTCGAACCAGCGTGGTGGAAGGATTTCAAGTGCGCCTCGAAGAGGCTCCTTTCATGCACTAAGTAACTAACACACACGTAAACGAAGTTAAAGTAAAAATTCTTTTTTTTCCAATTTCACACATTTTACAGTTTTTGATAATGTGAAAATTATAGAAAGGGCTTAAATTATGAGATGTGATTTTGCACATAAAAATTATTCAAAATCTCTGAAAAGTGAACAGATAATTCTAACAAATAGTTAAACATATTTTAATAGCAAATCTTAAGATTAAAAAAAATTGGAATTGAAAGTAAAAACTGCGTAACTGGTTATTATTACCTAAATAAAAAAATAAAAAGAAAATTTCATTCAACATTTTAAGAAAAAATACAATATTTGAGTGTTACTATTATAAGGTTATGAGCTAGTATGACATACTTTTCCGGTTACATACTCATTAAGTCCCGGTTCAAAGCAGTTGGTATAAAAATTCTTCATGCACATTTGCACAGCATCAATCGAGTTTTCTATATTTTCTTTCGCCAATTTTGCACACGTCCCCAATTCCGTAGCAAATTGAATAATCAAAAAGAAACAGGAAACAATTTGCCGGATCACCAAACAAATAACGTCAAAGGAGATACGTGTTTTTACCTCAAGACAAGAAGTACTGTAGCTGTTTAGAAAAATATGGATCTTACTCTATACTTCTACTTTTCCAGAGACTTAAGACTGTTTATTAAAATAATATCTATCAGTAGAAATCCATTCAGTAGTTTTTACGTGAAAGAGTAACAAACATCCATCCATCCATCCATACTTACAAACTTTCGCGTTTATAATATTGGTAGTATAGTTTAAAATAGTGTAAGCATTTGAGGAGTAAACCCTTTTTCTTTTACTTATTCTTTAATATGATTATCTACTGCAATATTTTCAAGTTTTCTTTTATTCTAAACTTTAGATCTTTAGAATCTAAAGTATTTTCAAGACAGAATGCGCACGTTCCAAAAACAATTGTTCGACTAATCTGTGGTGCCACTCGACACTTCCGCTCAATTTCGCTCCCTCGACACCTCAACTTATTCTTTCTCTTGGCAAATTGACCAAGACCCCTGTAAATACTTGTAAAACTCGTTGATGTTAAAACGTATATACGCACTAATGAAACAAAACTGAAAGAATGTTTTTTTTTATAAACATTCACACACTCACACCCCTGCACTAGGATTCCCTGTGTCGCAGATGGCATGGACACATACAAGACATAACATCCAAGACCCATAACAAACATTTGTGTTCGTCACAAATATTTGCCCCGGCCGGGGATCGAACCCGGAACACCAAGCTTCGTAGGCAGGGTCACTACCAACTAAGCCAAGTGCCCTCGTTTGTGAGCAAGTTTTTGAGTAAAAAACATCCTCAAGTCAAATCTACTGAACGAAAAGGCTGAAATCAATAAAAGGATTCGACCTGAATTACTGTCTGATTGACAAAAAACGCACAGACCAAATTATTTTCACACGCCACAAGTATTTTTTATAATTGTTTATTGTCAAAAGTTTCCAGAATAATCAAGGTTTTACAAAAATCGGACTGTTCTAGTGAGCGAAGGCACCACTGAAAAGTCACAGGATAGCAAAATACGCATGCATTTTCCATGGGATAAACTGGAAGTCTATCCTTTCAAATAAAAAAAATATACAAAGTTTAGAGGTCACAAACATTAAAAAAAAAATATTCAACCGAATTGATAGCCTCCACCTTTTTTGAAATCAGTTGAATTATAAAGAGTTATTTATCTATGAATAAAGTATTACAAGTTGAATTTCAATAGATTTAAGCTTCTACAATCGGCTTTACTGTAACTCTACCTTCGTCTATATTTTCACCAAAAACATAAAAGCTTATTAACAACAACAGTACTGAAAACCATTATTCAAACTCATTCGTTCAAATATATCTGACGAGTCTTTAGCAAACCGTCTTCTCGCCTGCAATCTCTAGAGCGACAGGCGATTTCTTTAACAGTAGCTCGATCACCAAACTTTTAGACGAGTGTATTCGTATTAAAATCCGTCACAAAGAAGTTTACAGTTGTATGATATAATGAATAATTACGGTTTTGCAATAACACAATATAACCAACTTCAATTGAACTATTTTGTGACCGTAAACACCACTGAAAAGTCACAGGGTTTTGACTGAAATTGTTTTCTTTTACACAAAAAAAATATTTTTCCAAATCGTTTGATATATGGCGAAGTTCTGCAGTAACAAACATTAAAAAAACCTACCGAATTGAAAACCTCCTCCTTTTTTGAAGTCGGTTGAAAAATCGTATAATCGTAAACTGATAACCATTCTGTTCACTCCGGCTCCGGCTCCTATCGGCTCCGATACGAATACACTTGTCAAATATCTACATGATTCGGCTTCTGGGGGTCAAGTTACAGTGGTCTTGTTGGGACCCGCGTCACGTCCGGCGTTCGCGCTGATCCCACGCACGCATTGGCGGAATAGGGAGTGCACGAACGGGATCGCGGGATTCTCTTTTTAAATTCGATTTGAGACCGTTTTATTTTGCGGAATAGCTCACCTGATTTTTGCCGACGGAGAAAAGAGGAGGGTAATGAATGAATGAAGGAATGAATATGCTTTTTTTGACAAAAGTATAAGACAAAATACAATAACATAGAGTGCACGAAAGGAGCCTCTTTGAGGCGCACTTGAAATCCTTTCATGCTGGTTCGAAAGAACTGGTGACACGATAAGAAGAAAAATAACATTAAGAAGGAAATATTACAAAAAATAGTAAGTACAATGGGCGGACTTGCTATTAAGCGATCTCTTCCAGACAACTAGCAAGAAGAAGGTTACATAAATACAAAATAATCGGGGCTGCAGAAAATATAATTATTAAGAAAAACTAAAATAAAATTTTAATACAAATATTTACACAAAACAATATCACTAAATTATGATATACTAGTATTTTGTAAATAGTAATCTTTTTCGAGTGTGTATGTATAAATCTAAGTCTTGCAGCTAAAACAGCTGAATTAGATTCGACGAATGAGGTGTCGATAGACTAGCGTGGAAGTGTCATCGGCTACATTCTTATTATTTTATGTTCTAAGCAAAACGTTTGTTAACAAATTAACTAAAAATAAAGTTAATTACAGCATAAGCTAACTACTACAATCTATATTACAAAATTTAGAAAAGGAAACATTTGGCCACCCTTAGACCGTTGCAAACGATCTATAGGTAGCTCAACTACTCCAACTCGATACCCGATGGAAGCGTACCGAGGATACTGGCTGCATTACCTCTTTGTATTGCAAGGCTTATTCTTTGGGTAAGATAGCTGCCAGCCCTCTGATCACGCGTCGCTTCGACCAGACGTTCTGACAAACTATTGAAAACAAATACTTAAAACATATATATATATATATATATATATATATATATATATATATTTCTTTAGCTCTAATAAGCTCACTGATTTGAAGGGCAGCTTCTAAATATTCCGAAATTATCTTATGAATGGGAAAACGTTGAAAATGAAATTAGATATCATTTTGAATGTTATTTGAATAAAGTACTCATAATTACCTTTTCTGATAAAATCAGAAATGACACCTCAATAGGTCGTTATGAATACGAATTCAAATCTATTCAAAATGTACGATTACTTTATACATAATTTGGAAATTTACGAACTTGCAAAGGATTCAGAAATAATAAAACAATATTAAAGTTTAAAAAACTGAAAACCTGATTGTGAAATAATTATACATTAATTGTCTATTCATTATTCCAAATTAAATGTAAACATATAACGTATATATATTTACTTTTAAATGTATATTTGTAATCTCCTATAAAATACCTTAGTTTGATACACTACTCGATAGGTTTGGTCAACAAAAAATTATTAACGTCTTACTATTTAGCTCCAAACATCCGCTATATTGATGACTTTTAAAAAAAAATCTAAGAATACTCGGGTCATTGAGGCGAATCTAACGATACCTTAATTGTGAAAATCCATCCAGTCGTTTGGAAGATACGAGGTAACCCAGAAATTTAGATACATAGTACATACAATACAAGATACGCACGAAAAATATAACCCTTCTTTGGCAGTCGGGTAAAAAATCCTAAATATAATTTTATTGTAGGCAAGTATTGCTTCATAGCTGAACGGTTGGTAGTAATATGAAAATATCATACTGTCTTATTTACCTAAGTTTTCTGGAATTATTAAATTTAAATAAAATATATTTTTTACCCAGAATAAACGAATTTTGTTACATATTTAGATAACTCAATTTAGACCTAGGAAAATTATGGTTCATTATTGTTGTAAATATATAATGATAGTGGGCCAGACTGTATGCCTATTAATTACAAAAAGCAAAATGATTAATTCAAAATTTGCTTTCATAATTGTGTGAGAATCAAAATAAATTGTAATTTGTGTTCAAATTAAAATAAGATATTATTTCAGAAGTTGTAGGTTCCATTCATCCTATTTCGCAATTATTTTGATCGTATCAATCAATATTTATAAAAGGCTTTGTTGCATTTCTATTGTTATTTTGAGGGTAGTTTGTTAAATCGCCGTCTGCCTGATCGTGAAGAGCTCGATGCTCTTCAGTGCATTAGCGGGAGTTATTGTGATTGGATGCGTGTGGACGTTCTACCGTCAAAATCAAATCAAAATCCGTCGATTTCCCCCTTTTTTTGGCCGTACCAAATCTGCATCTTAACATTTAATAAGTACTTGTGAAGTGTCGTGGGTTCATAGCCGTGCTATGTGCGTTTCCCAAAGACGTTCTAACCTGGACCCGCCGTGCGAGTCCACAGGACCTTGCCTGCCACCAAACCAACAAGCCAAGAGCAGCAGTTCAAAAGTAGGTGGTGTTCAATTGCCTTCGGAATTCTGTAGAAACGTTTTCAGCCCTAGACACCAAAGTTTCAGAACTCAAAATACATACACTAAAATCGCCAGTAAAATTTATCTCAAAAGGTTGGGTTTAAAAACCGCACAGGCTTGATCCTGAATGCCTGACTGATTGGCTGACTGACTGACCTGACTGAAAGACAACGCACAGGCCAAACCATTGGACGCAGAGACTTGAAATTTCGAGGGTATATTCGTCAACAAGTGTGACTCGTACAGTCAGCTGCACAGTGCACAGACATGTATATACTCCCAAGCTTTCACATTTATATAATACTCTTAATTTCGCAAAGACATTATTTTTCTGACAAGTAGGTAAAATGACTACTTTAATTTGAAAATGCTTGCGTGCACTTTTCTTTGCAAAATTAAGAGTAACATAAATGTGAAAGCTTGGGAGCGTATACATGTCTATGCTGCTGACTGTACCTACTAAGAAATTAATTTTAATAATTCGCAACGAAAACAATGTTTCGGTTGTTAACAAGTTAATAATATTCGTTCTTATTTCACAAAAGTCAGTATCCTCGGCATGCTGCCATCGGGTATTTGCAACGGTCTATGGGTGGCCCAATTGTTTCCTTTTGTAAATTTTGTATAATAGATTATACAAAAAATTGAATAGGCACATTGATTTTCGGTTGTAAGCTCCCTAAAAAATGATACCAGCCATTTAAGCTCACGTAATCCGGCTTCAGCCTGAAATATCCTCGAAAAACTAGAAAACTAAAACCCAGCGGCCTTAAAATCATTACATGGACGTTGAAAAATCGCATTGTTTTTTCTAAAAAGTCGCTTAAACCAGACGGAGTGGTGTGCTGTATGAAATATGGCGGCATCAGCTTATCTACTGGCGATATTTTCTGGATCCCATTCAGGGGTAGGGCGGAAACAGGGGGTATTCCATCCGCACTTACTTACTTTATGGCTTTTGTGATAGGATTAATAGTCTTTACGCCCTTTTGAAACAAAACAAGTTACTTGTACTCATCTCTTCTCATTTCGTGAAATGAAATTACATTATATGCATAAATACAGGTACATTGGATCTTAGGCTACATACGTATAAAGGTTAGACACTCGCTGTACTCAGCTTATCAGCAATGCAAATTTTTATTTTATAAAAAAATTGTTATTTTATTTAAGTGAGCTAGTTGCTGCCTCTGGTTTTGGAGTTTTCAGAGTTTTTGATTAGTAAGTATTGACTGGACTTAAGGTTTCGATTAGGCATGTTAGATATTACGGTTCAAATAAGAGGAAAGTTGGTAGGCAAATGGATTTGATAGATGAGTGATTGCTTTCCAATCATTGCAAAACCCATAAATATCGAATGGTGAAATGTGGAACCTAAAGTTTATGATCTGACAAAGACTACTTATTGTACGTCGAATCAATCGATTTACAACTATTCACTCGTTCTATTGACATCATAATTATATGTCGATAGAACGAGAGCAAAAGTTATTTTAGGATGCTTATTCAGACACACTAAAGCAATGTAAATTATGAGTAAAACATTTAATAAAAGTGAATAGGTAAAAGCAAAAAAATTTTGAACGCTGTTTAAACTATTTATGTGAGTAAAGCTGTGAAAGTTAAATTTAGTTACCAATCAGCTCGTTTGTGCCGAGCGGAGAGAAGGTGCCTTTGACATTACACGCATTATAACATTAGCAATCAACAGAATTATGGGAGTATATTTTCAACTTGAATTTTCACGCTGGCGCCGGTGTCGCGGGTTCTATTCCCGATTCAGGATAAACTTGTGTGTGATGAACATCGGTGTTTGTCTTCAGTTTAATGTTTTCTATGTATTTTATATATTATGTAGGTATACCAAAAAGTATATAGGTAAATATTCTATAAGACATCTGGTTCCAGTTCCCATAGTACATGATGGCGGAAGGCTAAATGGCGTTGTGTGAAATGTCCAAAATATTTATTATTTTTAGTATTTTTATTATTATTTAATTCATAGCAATAAATTACTACTAACCGTCAGTTACTCAATATATGAAATAATATATGCTTCATGTTATATTCACATCCAATGATATGTGCGTCTTAATTTAAACTTCAGGATGATTATGATCTTCACCCTAAAGTTAGAATCCACAGATCTAACTTAAAATTAAATTCAATTATAAGATAGTCGGTAATATAATTGAAATCCAAATTACTATTTGGTATCGAATTAATTTCGTACTAAATTCGCGCATTAAGCCACACGCTCGCTATTAAATTATTCGCGCAAATCCATTAGGTAGAGCACTACACAGGGTGCTCTATTATGTACGAATCCATTTTACATAACATGTTATATTGATTTGTATGTTAATTCTCTTTCTTTGATATTAACACACAATTCTTCGATCTTGGTTTCATACTGTATATAAATAAATAAATAGTTACTCAATTGTTACCATCCTATAAAGTGTAGAAAATAAAATTTAGTAATTTATAGAAAAACTCAGTAAAGAACTTTTAAGCTTTACCATTTTTATACAGGTTTGCTCCTTTGAAAACCGCAACTTGCATTAAACTTTTTTTTTTTACTAAAAATCTTAGTACTTTACTCGTTAAGAAGTTCTTAGCGAATATCTTAAAGGTTCAGTATTCAGATCACTAAGATCTTCCTAGCGCGTAAACTAATTAGTTTAGTAAACTAATTAGTTTAGTAAACTAATTAGTTTGCTTTGGTTGCTTCAATGACTATAGATATAGCAGAATATAACAGTCAACATATTATATAAATATATTTAGTAATAAATCCGCTTGATTTCTAAACAAAGGTTTTAATTAACTTAACTTTAGTTTAGAACTTTAGTACATATTACTATATTATAAACCAAAGAGTCAACGAACAGAAAACCAAAGTTTAAAGATACGACACGTGTTTCGCCTCTACACGAGGCATCATCAGGAGGTGTGGACTCTCGTCTCTCGTTTCGAACTTTGGCGAGTCCACATTGCTAAATATATTTATATAATTTGTTGATATTTATGGATTTCCGCAAAGTAACGCCTAAAATAACGCCTAAAATAAGGCACGATTCACACACGATCTAGGACACGTTGTACCAGCGATGGATTAATCGTGTTACATCAACACCCGGCTAACGCAATTACAATCTGTAGCCGGCGGATCCGATTATGTGGCTCCGGCTTTTTGTACGCGTAAATTAGTGCTAGTGTGGACCTAGCTTAACTTCATCTAGCTCTGAACTGATTATTGCTTGAGATGTCAAAGTAATGAAACAAAATGGAATGTCTTTTTTTTTAATCAAAGGGAAATATACTCCGAAATTAAAATGATTAATTTAAATCTGAGTTTTATTATTACAAATTCATATTGTTAACTTTCTACATAATTATTTTGCTCCAAGACACGTTTAAATATTTTTCTCTGCTCTCCTATTTGTTTTTAGCCCATCCAAGCCTAGTAACCCAATAAAAACCAAGTGGACTATACATGGTTTTTACCGGATTTTCCCAACATTGACAACCGTGCCTAAATACGGCGAAAAACCGTAAGTGGACAAGAGGTCTCCCTGCCTATGCAGGAGACCTCATGTCCACGCCTAGCATAGCCTCGGCTCCGCCGTACAGTAATCGTATATCTATGTTATGCAACGTCTGATATCTGATTTAAATTTGGAAGGATTCTATTTACTTCATTTTTCTGAGGTTGGTGCCATCTGACGACTTACGTCCGGTAATACACTTCTAATTAGTATTAAGTTTGCCTGTGTACTTTGTGCAATAAATAATTTGCTCTCGCCAATAAATATTACTTTTAAATACACATTTCCCTGTTTTCCGTCACTCAAATTAAGTATAACGTAGGTATATGAATCCGTAAACCTTCAAAATAAATTGCTGTACACTTTCACGCACTGCCGACGGGCACTATGTAATTACATTTAATTCGGTGACGTCAAACATCTTTCAATCTTTATGTCACTTTATGACAGGTGGTGGTTATCCTCACTATATTTGACATAGAATACAAAAAGTGTATACACTTTTGTCAGTACTACCACTTTAATTAGATGAGGTAATGGAATAAAATATTGTTCATTTATTTAAAAAAAAGTAAATTGTTAGGTACTTGAAGGTTATTTGGTAAAAGTTGTAAGTATAAAATTGTTGTTATTCATAGAAAACATGATTATTTTATACACTAAGCTGTCAAGTAAATGAATAGCAATATAATAAAATAGGACATACATTTTAAGATCTATTTCACTCTAGCAACTCTGAGGCATAAGATTTTTAGTAATAAATCGTGGGGAGTTAATTATGTAGTATCTATGTGTATGTATTGTTTTAACAAAAACAAAAATATGTGCATGCAATTTTCGCAAGTTTTGTTTTTATAATAGTCAATAGTTGAATAACGTAATACGAATCAACATTTTATCAAAACTTTGGCCATACATTCGGAATGCATCTTCTAACTGTACGTTACTCTTCGTAATCAAAGTTATTAACAAAAACATACAACACCCGACTTCAATTGGGGCTGTTCTCAGTGCTCTAGTGACTGTAAACACCACTGAAAAATCACAGAAAAGCATAATACGCATTTCGTTTGCTTTAATTACATATTATTTTGATTCAGTTATTTCAATTTAAAATATACACTACTGAACTAATTTTGATAAAATCAAAAAGATTATTTTGGGACCACTTCTGAAATATATCCGACTGAAGGTTTTACAAGAACATACAATCGGACGGGTCTAGTGACCGTAGGCACCATTGACAAGTCACAGATAAAATACGCAATTTTGTTCACTTATACGACTTTTTTTCAGTTATTTAAATTTAAAACCTAAACTACTGAACCGATTTTGATAAAATGTCTATGGGACCAATCTCTAAAGATAAAGATAAGATCAATTTATTTTCAACAAGAGACTTATGCCATAAATACAATCTCTGAAAGTATATTCTCTCAAACAAAACAATATTTTTTTCAAATAAACAACAATGTTCTGAAGTAACAAACATAAAAAAAAGTATTCAACCGAATTGATAAACTACTCTTTTTTTGAGGTCGGTTAAAAATTACTTTTCACAAGGTAAACTCTATATTCGGGTAACTATAATTACGAGGTGCCTCACGACAGGTGATGATTATGTAAATGGTTTGTTTAGTGCTATTGTTTGACGAAAGGGATATAATTTAGTAACATCCGCCTTACCTCATTTATTTTTAGTATTTTGCATATGATTTGAGCCAAACGAAAATCACTACGTTCAACAATTTTATGGCATTCAAAAAGTTAAACATAAATTTAATTTAATTTGTAAGTATAAGTTGAATTTTTTACCTTTACCAGATCTTCTTCTTCTCATCGTGTCACTAGTTCTTAGATATAGATAGAAAATTTATTGCACAAAGTAAAAAACAAGTACATAGGCGAACTTAATGCTAGTAAGCATTCTCTTCCAGATAACCTCTGCGTATTATTTCGAGCCAGTGTGCTCATCTCATCTATTTTATGACGACACGGATGGTCGAATGGCAAGTATGCCCGGTGTCGCGAGTTCGATTCCCGCTTCAGGACAAACATTTGTGTGATGACCATCGTTGTTTCTTGAGACTGGGTCTTTTCTACATACTATGGATGTATTTACAAAAAGTATTTAGGTATTCTATAGGCCATCTGGTTCCCTTAGTACAAGCTCTGATTAATATGGGGCTAGATGGCATTGAGTAAAATGTCCATAATATTTATTTATTTAGTGTGGTGAAAGCATTTTAAGTGCGGCTCAAAGAGGCTCATTTCATGCATTATACACATATACCAGATTAAAATATTAAAGGTTAACGATTCGCTTCGTTTATTTTGTCATTACTTAATTATATTTATTTTTTTCAAATTCAAATTCAAATGTTTTTATTGCACCTTGTTCTTAAGCCTAGATACAATTGGAAACTAATTACTAAGTGCTTAAAATATAAAGACCCTGCTTGGGTACAGCAATCTAGTTATTCCTTAAATAATTATGAAAGACTATCTTAATTTTAATAGGAACTTATTTAACTTATAGGTACCTAACTTATTTTAATATTTTGTTTATATAGGTAGTACCTACTGTTTCATGAAGTGATATAAGTTAACACTTCATTAACAAACGATTACATATTAAATGCTATGTTATTTTGATAATCTCATATTAAAAGTATCAATTATTAAAGGTTCATTTAAAATGAAAACGTGGTAAGTGAGTACCAACTAATGCGTTTTAAATTGAACAGCTACATAATTATTACATCCATTCCAAATTGGATTTCTTAATTACATTTTTATATTATTAGTTCCAGCGTTAGTTGCTACTGTTCTGTAATTACTATATATCATTCAAGGTTGGATTCTTGCAAAATTGAATAACTTTGGCATATCACGACCTTTATTTGAAGGTCTTGTGATTAGATAGTGTAGTAGTAGGTTCGAATCTCGGTATAATCATTGGTACATCGATATAATTTGGGCGTGTAAAGTGTCGATGACACTCAAGCTTTTTTAACACGCTGATTGTAGGCGTTTTTAAAAGCTAGCGTGTGAGTGTGTCAGCTTTTGGGAAGTTGTCAACAAGTAGATTGTAAAAACGCCGCTGACACTGGGCGAGTTTACACGCTACAAGCGAAGTCGCTGGCGTGTAGCGTGTAAAAAGCCGTGTGTTTTCGAAACTTCACTAATTTCACGGGTTAATTTCAAGAGCCTCATAATTATATTAACAGTACACGCCCCCACATTTACCATAGCCTCTCTCTAGCCTCTAAGGTTTGCTGGGAGAAAACTCTTGTTAGGGTTAAGCTCGCCTTTGTACATGTATTTTCTTTTAAATATTTTATACGATATCGTATTTTTTGTGTACAATAAAGAATTACAGAATTACAGAATTATACATATAATATTGGCATTGGCATTGAACGTATCTAGTTGAAATCCTGCAGAGAATTTCCACCAACGGTGGCGTAGCTTTCTTCAGAAAGGGTGTCATGCACTCTATATCATTTTGTCAATCGACTTCAAAAACGGAAGAGGTTTTTAATTTGGTTGTATTAATTTTGTTTTTTTTTAATGGTTATCTCAAAACTTTTTTGTTTAAAACTGATTTGAAAAAATATTTTTTTGTTTGAAAGGATACTTCCAGATCGGTCCCATAGAACATAAAATCAGTTCAGTACTTTGGTTTTGAAATCAAAATGACGACAGCCAAGTAGAAATTGCGTATTTTGTTTCCTTTTCATTTTTCAGTGGTGTTTATGATCACTAAAATAGTCCAAATTGAAGTCAGTTGTTATATGTTTTTGTAAAACAATGATTATTCCAAAAAAATACATTTTAATTATACATGGAATCATACAGGTATGATTATAACGATCCAGTGACTGGCTGGTTTAAAAATATTTTCACCCATAATCATTGTGTGTTCACGAGGCATCGTAAACACATCCTGCTCATTAGCCTCACATCATTAACCTAGGCTATCGACATAACTGCTTTAAATAAATCCATCGGTGCGACAGTGCGCCCTGATTTATCGTCCATTGCGGGTGTAAATCAGTCGCTTCCTCTAATTACCGAGGGAAAGACGCATTGTAGCGAAAATGTGGCATTTTGGGACGCTGGTTTTGTCGGACATTTGGCATTAGTACGTATATTTTTAGCATTTTGATCAGTCGCCTGCGCCATTTATCTTTCTAATCCGCGCCTGCACGATTTCGACGTCCCTAATTATTGATTTCATGTAAATTGTATTCTTCTACTTCTTATCGAATCTTAAAATCTTAAAAGGATTTCAAGTGTGACTCGAGAGGCTCTTTTCGTGCATTTGACACATGTTTTCGAACTTTTTAGGTTCTATGACATGCCGGTTTCCTCACGATGTTTTCCTTTGCCTTGTTTTAATGCGCACATAGATATTTTAAACAGAAAAATCCATTAGTGTACGACCGGGTTTGAATCCACGACCTTTATATTGAAAGTCGAGGCACCTCCCACTCGGCCAACACGGACGCTAGTCTGAAACCGCACTTAACATCATGTGCATGATGTTAATTTTAATGTGTCAAGCACATTGCGAGTCTCACGCGCGGTGACCTCATTCCCGGTCTATCTGATGCATTAGTGAAGAGACGGCTGTGTTGTGATAGTGTAGGTCTAGTCCGCTCGCCTATGCCTAGGTAAAGTAGCTCTTTATACATTATAGGTCCTGAGAAGTAGGTATCAGTATATAAGGTCCAAATCTCGCGCGCAGTTACATATCTTGGTAGCACATTTTGTACATTTTTGAAACACAACAGTACAATTTACAGAACCTTTTTTATTTATATGAAAATAAATAAATAGGTTTATAATCATGCGTTATCTCTTCCCGTAAAAAATCTACTTAGATTTACTTCTTATCATACAAATTTGGATGCGGTTACTTCAAAATAAGTTAAAAAGTTACCTAAATGTTATTATAACATGTTGTAAGATTGTATGTTTTAAGTTATACTAACATGGGTTAGGTACTACATAAAAATTTAAATGCCTAAGACAGAACCCTATTTTAATTATTGGCATGGCATATTACTACGTTTACCATGGATATCATTATGAAGCTATAATGTAAGACCTTATATTTGGTCTGC
This sequence comes from Lobophora halterata, assembly GCA_932526365.1. Taxonomy (NCBI): domain Eukaryota; kingdom Metazoa; phylum Arthropoda; class Insecta; order Lepidoptera; family Geometridae; genus Lobophora; species Lobophora halterata. Next base: position 521,619 of record OW052018.1, read on the forward strand.
ACATTTTCTTTTATTAATAAACTAGCAGTTTTCCAAAGTGCGTTTGCGTAACTTATTCTTAAAATTCATTTTTAGTTCACACTTTCGGGACTTACGGGAAATAGTTGATGCTAGAAACTTGGTTGTGCTCTACCACAATTGTGACTCTCGATCCGATGGTCGTGAGTTCAAACTCGGTCATACACCAATGGATTTTTCTGTTCAAAAATATACTATTAGTGTCCATTTATAAACACGTGCTTAACGCTGAAGGAAATCATCGTGAGGAAACCGGCATGTCATAGAACCTAAAAGTTCGTAAACATGTGTCAAGAACACGAAAGGAGCCTCTTCGAGGCGCACTTGAAATCCGTTCACCACACTGGTTCGAAAGAACCATTGACACGATAAGAAGAAGAAGAAGAAAAAGCTGCAATCAATTCATGTTTTATTTATTATTATATGCCTAAAAATTTTACTTGTAAGATTTCTCTTATAAATAAGGAAATTGAAACTGAAACTGAATGATGCTATATCTCCGCAGTGGGGAGATGAACCACAAACTTGCATCTACGAAGTTCAGTGCCCATTCATAAGTGAAGTTGGATAATCCCATTCTCTGTTCAATGATACTTAGGCTCGGGTAGGAAGCAGTTGATCATCCAGTTTCTCAATAGTTGGACAACTACACATATTGCTAGTTCCATTGTGTACACTACCAGGCAAAATTATACTGACATTTATATTGAAACAATTCCTGGAAAAAAATGTGTCAAGAGCTTGTTGTGTTCTTTGCAAAAACTAGCTTGCGCCCGCAACTTCATTTGCGTTGCGAATGAATAAAGTTAATTTATTATTCAAGTCACTACGTTCAATGGTTCAGCTTGTGTTGTCTGTCAGTCAATTAGGACTAAGCATTTTTTATATTTAATTCTGTATTTTCAGCCCTTGGTTCTATGAGTCTTCAAAAAGCTAGCAGTGGTTTTAGACAATTTTAATTATAGTCGATATTTTCGAGGTGTCATTATTTTGACCTGAAGTGTACGTAACATGAATTAACAGGCAAGTATGGTAGAGCACAACCAAGTTTCTTGCTTCAACTATTTCCCGTGAGTCCTGAAAGTGTGTACTAAAAAAGAATTTATTAGAAATCAGTAATGTAAACGAACTTTTGGAAAACTAATAGTTTATTAATAATAGGAAATGTACAAAGCAAAAATAAGTTATTAAATTAAAGTTTAATAATGGTATCTATGGTAAACATAGTAATATGCCATGGTAAGATAAAATTATGCTTACCCGCTTTATGACCGGCTTTTGTTATTCTTACCTTATTACCATCTAATTACCTCGGAATGGCACAGATAATACAAGTTCGGCCCATTACGCACCGTCGCAGGTAAATGAGTATTTCGTTGAGTGGGATAGGCAAACAATAATGGGCTATTTCGTGTAACGACCGGCCGCTAGCGTACACACGCTGGTGAACTTGGATAATGGTGAATCCGGTACATACGTATTTTGGTACTTATTAGGATCATGTTGTTTTGTAAGCGGGGAGAAATACTTGATCTGAAAGTTGAGTGGGCCTAAATTTATTATTCAAAACCGTATGCGTAAAATTTCACTGGTGGTTGAATGATATTCTCTAATTAGGTTTTTTTCGGGAAAGGCTCTTACTCTTATGATATCAGGTCGTTATAAGTTGATATTTTCCATGCTCAAATCATAAGTATTTATAGTTTGACTTCAATTGGTCGTTGAGACGCTTCCTTGATTTCCTGACTATCAGAAACTATGATACTCCAACAATATCTAAGTACACTTTTTATAGTTAAGTCTACTCAAGTGGTAAGCTAAATTGGAGGTTTTCGGGTGGTTTAAAAGCTCCGAAACAAAAACCAGAGACATGGCTCCTTAAAATATATTCACGTTTCTAAAAAACTATTCTTGAAATTATTATTTCTTCTAAATTAAAGTACAAGTGCGGGTCGGGCCCTTCCTGCTAGGCACCAAATTTTTTTAAAGTAATCTTATTTTAAATTTTAGCCACCGTTGAGATGAGCCGAAACGAGCTAGGTGCTTCCTTGATGGTAAGAGATCACGTATTCCCATAACCAGAACGGTTAAGCACAGATCGTTTATTAGTAGATACTTAAGACACTTTGGTTTTATAAGACTTTCAAATATCTAACAGTTTTTGCAAATTTAAATTTGGGTTGGTCAAGGATGAGTCTTATATTAACAGTGGTTTCTATACATCAAAATCTAGTTTTGTCAACACCCGCACATTCCGCGTACACCGTATAGATGAGCTTCGTAGATCACTATAATAATCGTGACATAATAATATACGTTTAATAGACCGTGACACGCAGCCATTAGGGCCAAAGTACAGCAGATAATGTTCATTGAATTATGTACTGTCTGGGCGAGCCGATCGGCGAGTCATTTTCACTACTGGAATTGAGACTCAAAACTTATATGTATACCCATAATTTCCTAGTTTACATTTTAATAAAGTAAGGTAGGAATCATAAGTAAGATATTTTTCACACCACCTGCTCGACAATATCCAATTACATATCATGCTATCATCAAGGTAAAGCAAAGCATTACTTACCAAGGGAGGTAATGTTGTATGAAACTCCCAAGGGTAGTAATGTGATTTGAATTTGGAACGTAAAGTTTGTGTGGAAACTCGAAGAAAACTCTAAGTAAAAGAACACCCATATGGCATTGTAAAAAGGTTTGTTCTAAAATCAAACTGGCCACTCATAAAAAAAAAGAAAAAAGGCGCGACTTCAAAGATTGTGGAACAAAAGACGGTGTTGGCTACTGAGTTCGGAGCCCTGTATTTTTATTGTCTAGCAGAAGGTGTGAAAGTAGAGTATGCTCCTCTGGGATAAAGCCTGTCTTCGTCTTGGGTAGCTTGAACCCTTCGCGTCACTCAGGACTTAACTGAGTCCCTCGTTAGCTCAGGGTTCAATATGCCACCCGCGACATAAGACACTGCTTTATCCCCTTAGTGCATAATCTACCAAATTTTTTTTTATTTTTTTTATTTTTTTTTTAATAAACAAAAATTTACCGAAAAAAATACGCATCATCAGTTGACGTTACTTCTTCTTATCGTGTCACTACTAGCACAGAGTACATAGATATGCACAACTGCTAGTTACCGTTACTGAACACAGATAAGTATGGCAAAAATCTCAAAAAAAATATGTCTTATTTAAAAAAAAAAAGAGGTACATATTGGACATTCTTTTACCATTTACCTAGTCGTTTTTAGAGGGCCTAGCGTCTATCATTGATAAATAACTTATTTAATTTAATTTATTATTTTAGGCAAACCCGGGTGGTACCTAGCTCGAGTCAGCTCGCAAAAACTCGGCTAGGGCGCCACACTCATCCCGCTGTTATTCTGCTATTTTGCAGTAACCGAAAATTCAGAAACAGCACAAATACAACGTAAGTCGTACTCTTCTGCATTGCTCATTTAAGTTTTTTTTGGTAATTAAAAACTTATGATGTATAATATTGATTGTTCTGCCTTGCCTCTACTAAGAGTATTGCAGTAAATCTGAAACTTGAATTTAGCACCACTTCGTCATAGCCTGGAGCCTGCTCAATTTGAAACTTTAAATCCAAGCGACTATATCCATAAAGTAAATTGAAAGCGAGCGACGCCGAGATACAAGCTAGTGCTCCATATATAAAAAAAAATATTTTGAAAAATGTTATAAATAGAGAAAATTATACATATAAGTTAAAACTAAAACAAGCTTTCTACCTACCTACAGTTATGAATTAATTTTGAATGCTAGTACAGAGCGTTTTTGTTTATAAATATGTATACCTAGGTAGTATATACTAACTACAATAGTTCAAATTATTATAGAAAATTACATTTAAAGTAGGTTAGGTAAAGCGTTCTATTAGGTGGTTTATATTTGCATCTGAAGGTAATAAAAAATATTAAATAATATATTATTCTCGAAATAAAATGATCATACTATGACTCCCAACGTACCTATAGGACTAGGTGCTGTTCGCGGTTTTGTCCATATGGTAATATCGCGTAGATTAAAGTAGCCGTATTTTATTAAGCCGTATTTATTTTTAGTTTTTTTTGAGCTCTTAAACTAAACCTTTTATTTAAAAGGAACTGGGCAGGGCACTTGCAGAGATTAAAAAGTAATAGATTTAGTCACATTATAACTAACTGGACTCCCCGAGACACGAAGCGGAGAAGAGGAAGACCAGCTACCCGCTGGAGACGACATAGTAAAGGTGGCTGGAAAACTAAGGACTAGAACAGCTAGAGACAGGAAAAACGGAAAACTCTTCAGGAGGCTTTCACCGCACCCTACACATTAATAGATAGTTATATAATCCTTATGTTATTTATGTAATTTATGTAAAGGAAATAAACGCTTTTTTATTTTATTTATATATTTATTAAACTAAACCTACCCATTCTGAAGTTTGTGAGGGTAAATTGGATTGATTTGGATGGTACCATCAATTTTTTGCCAAAATTACTTAACCGATTGAACTGAATTTCTATATGAACATAGTATATGCACCAAAATGGGACAAAGGCTTCTTTTTATACTGATATAATGCGGGGGAAGCCGCGGGCAACAGCTAGTAGTCTATAAATCAACCGATGGACCGCCTTTGCGTTGCCTACGCGGATGCGAACAAATTTTATATACATTTAGCAGAATGTACGCGGATTTTATGGGGCTAAGTGAAATATGATTGTTTTTTTATGGTCGAATTATATATTAGGCAAATTAGGTGGTAAGTATTATATCTTTTTCCTCAAAATTAGACAGATTTATCTCAAAATCAAAATCAAATAAATCTAAAATCTTTTATTCATAATCAACATGTTGTTTTTTACAAGGTTTGGAGACTTTTTTGTTAAGTTTGATAAACCTGTGTTAGGAGAGCCCCCTCTTGTTTTTATTCACATAAGTTTTTGTAGTAAATAGTGTAAACAAATTAACGGAATTTAAGATAAATCAGTACATAGTAAATACCGTAACACTAATATTGATGCTAAAATACTCTACATTAACTGAAATTTCATGAAATTAATGAAAAATGGTTATTAAAATAATAATAAATGCGTCGTCACATGAAAAACAACCATTTCCATCACGTCACATTAATTACGGGGCTATGGCAATTTCCGGTGGCCATCTTGGATCCGTGCCCGGTCGCGATCTACCGGAAATGACGATTTGATCATTTAAAATCGCGATCTTGTGCCAAGTTGTTTGAACTGTTTGTTTTCAAGGAGTTCTGATGAAGGATGTTTTTCATGATTGTTTACGACGATAAAATGCTAAATAAAACGTTTAATAACCAATAAATATAACTCAGTATTTTTTAAATAAATAAAATAAAAAAAAGAATACATTTATTTCGAGTAATATTAGTTAGCTATTTATCAAGCGTGAAGTCTAAGCTATCCATGGCTTAGTAGCTGACCCAACTTTTCAGTTATTCTGCCGTCTCTATAAGTTATTGTTCTACGTTGTAACTCTTCGAATTTCGTATGCATCGCTTTATTAACAAAGTACATTTTGATTAACTAAAACATAACTTGGCTCTCAGAACCTCGCATACTTTATTCACACTTTGCAAGCTTGCCCGCGGGTCCAACCGCCCCAAAAAATTGCTTTAAACAGGGTCGTTTCTGGGGAAAAATAAAAAGGTGAGTTTATTTTTTTAAAGTTACTTTTTAACTCCTAATTATCACACTTATATATATAAAAAAAAAATGTTGTCTCTAAAGTTGGTTTACGGACGATAGTTTAATGTGACTACCAGCATAACGGGACAATGAGCGTTACCGGACAGTGACCGGATCAACGTTTTCTTATATCCAGCTGGCGCGGCGGCGTTCATCGATTTATTAGACGTAGTCACGTCAAAAAGTATGATTTTATTGGATGACATGAATTGCAAAACGGTTACTTCGGTGATTGGAAAGAGCTAATTACAACCCACTTCACTCTTATATTGCAAAAGGGAAAGCTAGTCAGGATAGATAATTGCTACTCAATCATGCCAAAGCAACTGGTATGTTATGGACTAAAATCTCGCGTAGACAAAATTCAGGGATATAAAAGGAAATTTTAGTAGAGCAACACCATAGACTAGGTCTTCTTCTTATCGTGTCACTAGTTCTTTCGAAGCAGTGCCAGTGTGGTGAAAGGATTTCAAGTGCGCCTCGAAGAGGCTTCTTCGTGCGCTTGACATATGTTTTCGAACCTTTTAGGTTCTATGACATGCCGGTTTCCTCACGATGTTTTCCTTGACCGTTAAGCACGTGTTTATAATGCACACATAGATTTTTAGAACAGAAAAATCCATTGGTGTACGACCAGGTTCAAACTCACGACCTTCGGATTGAAAGTCGAGGCATCTCCCACTCGGCCAACACAGCTTTTTAGAGTAGGTAAACTTTTATTATAGCTGAACAATTTTTATGCACATTGTTTTACATATGTAATAGAAAAATCAGATAACTCTGTAAATAGCGTAACGAGACATAAAAAAATATGCATCGAACGAAAAACCTACTTCGTTGTTTTTAATTTTCGTCGGCTAATAAAGGCGGGTTTGCACTAAACGAACAACGAGCTAGAGCTAGAGCAGCAGCATTCTTTCTTGTTCTCATAGTGTAAACGAAAACTCGTTTTCAGCGTTTTCAACAAAATATCAAACACCAAGAACTAGAATTCTAGAACACAAGAACACTTTAAAGAGACCGCTCCGGGAAGCGAGCATGGCCGAACACATAAGAACGTTCTAAGCTACTGTTCGCGCGCTCTAGTGCTATTTACATCAAGCGAGCGAGCATTCTTAGAATATTCCATAGAATCTATGCGAGCTAAGATAGAACAACGAAGGAATGTTCTGTTTCTGTTTACACTAATAGAATTTGATGGAGAGGGGATAGAATGAGCATTCGCTCGTCTGGTGTAAATCGGCCTTAAGAGAAGGTTGTCAAAATCGTGCCCCCAGGCGTTACGTATCTGATTACGCCCCTTACCAGTTTACCCCAAAGTTTAAATTAAATTAGTATAAAACTTCCCGCGAAGCCGTCAAGTCCGAGATGCAGCCGATTGAAATGCCCCATTGTTATAATATTCCAGCCTTAGGCCGGGCCTTAATTAGTGCGGGTTTTGTTAGAACTTACTTTGGAACATACGGGACATTATTTGAGCGACATAATTTTGAACTATTTGTTAAACCATTTATTTCTAGTAAGTATTCTAATAATATTAAAGTAATTTCTTAAATTATTTTTTAACAAATAAAATGCTGCACTCGTAACGCAAAAACAGACTAATAAGAGACACATAAAGTATGTCTCTTTTAGCATTCAGTATAAAAACATGAATGTGAACGAAAAAAAATTAGTAACTATAAATGAAAAAATGAAAAAAATGAAAATATTATTTATTTACTAACAAAACACAAATCTATTAGCTAAGCTACCCCAGCTAAAATTAAATAAAGCTAAGTGTATTTACTATTATTAACAGTGCATTTTGTAGAGCGATTCAAACATATTTATATTTATTAACGGCCCCACACTAGGCAAGCCTGTATCGTGGAGACCTTGTATTACGATAATTCAAACAACAAAAGTTAAGACAACCTTGAAAATATCTGAAATAAATGAACATTTTCGCTATAATTTGAGTGAGAGAATTTCCTCAGTCTTAGCGAACGATAGTAAAAATAACCAAGTAGTGGCAAGTAGGTGTATAGGAAAATTAAATTGCAATTGAATCTATAAAGGTATACAACATTTTGGCTATGATTTAAGTGAGAGAATTTCCTCAGTCTCGGCGTACGATAATGACAACAACCACTCTCTAACCAGACATTTTAATTGAGCTGGGGATTTATCTTTTACATCACAATGCTTGGCCACGACGAGGCGTTCTTGTTAGATGTTTGAAGAAACCTAAAATAATACATAAAGCTAAGTCGAGTTAGTTACACCATATATAACTAAAGGACGGCTGGACTGATATTCATGATTGGTTTGATTTGATGAGTCACCACCCCGAATAGCAGAATAACTATTTAAACAATGGGTAGCTAGTAAAAAATAAAAAGTTACTCATTTAAAATAGAATAAGCACACTTAATTGAAAAAAAACCATAGAAGTGGGTCCAACTACTTTCTTTTTTTCATTTAGTCGTTGCAAAATGAATCCGTATATTTCCATCCTGTCTGGTCAATGTAGAGTTTCCATAATTTCTGGTTTGTTTCCTGTGTATCGGCCGCGACTGGCCGCTGGATGTTGGATTTTGGATGTCGGATCGCGAAGCCGCGGGCGATAGCGATGTTGCTTTTCATTCATTGGACTTCTTGTTTTGTGGAAATTCGGATATTACTCCGACATTCTGATGTAAGCTTTAGAATGTTTCAAATAATGGAATACTTACTTGAATAGAACAAATGTACTTATAAATCATTTTACTTGTGCATAGAGTTTTAGATGTTATTCCGAATTTCCACAAAACAAAAGGCCTTAGGGCAAATGCGGCTATACGACTTTAAGATCAGTTAGTTTGGAGATAAATTGTGTTGTGATGTAAAATGTTAAAATATTATGCATATTATTATTATTTTGAGCCCATAATGTCCTACCGAAGGGCAAAGGCCTCCCTTTCCTCTTTTCAGACTTTTCGGTCTAAGGCTTGGACTGACCAATCCTAAATTACCTTATTTATATTATTTATTAATATTCAGCTTGGTGTCAGGTTTACTTCAGTCTGTAGGCAAACACTTTGCGATCGAGGTCTTGTAAGATATTGCGGCACGATTTGGAGGCATACTGAAATTCTGAATCCAAGGAGATAAATAATTAGAGATATAATGTAAATATATTAACTCTACTTAATATCTGAAGCTTGCTCAAAGCTCATTACATTCACATTAAAATTTGAGCACATTTATAGGTTTTAAGTCAAAGGCTTTCTAGATATATTCTAAATATTATTTTGCATAGTTATTATTCATCTTATCAATAAATTAACTTTACGTCCTATGTCTGCCCTTAGAGTGCCTTTAACAGTTACATTTAACTTTGAATGAAGAAAACTTTAAAGACATTAGGAATAATTGAGCGAATAATCCATTGTGGTAAATATTAATTGAACAGTTAAATTATTATCTAGCTCCTAAAAGCCTTAAGAATGTTAACATTGGATAATCAATATAATATTCCTCTTTATTTTTCAGTTAGATAAATATTACTAAAATATTATGTACATAATATTATATCATATTCATATTATCATATTCTTGTATATGACCTATTAGTACTTATTAATTTTGAGTCTTAATTTTAGATTAAATGTATGAGGTTAATTTAGTTTTTCGATTGTATTTCTCCTTTATTTCATTCATTCGTAATTACTACGAGTATGTTGGTTTTTAAAAATATTTTCAACATGCGAAAAGTTGGAATGAATTCAAATAAATATTACTTAATTCAATTCTGAGCTCATGGGAAGAGAGCTCTGAATTAATATTTCTTTTAAAGTCCTTATTTTCCATTTTCAGACATTCAATAAATTACCCCTCACCGTTTCAGGAATTGGTTTAAAATAAAAGATGGAGTTGGTGCTGACGTTTGATTGTTGTGCCGTTCGTTGTGCGTTTGGCGGACAGTCCACTTATCCTTTGATGGCGTTTAATTTCATTTATGTTCAGAGCTTTCTAAGTGTTCCAGATGTGATTAAATTGGCTCATTGTTTTGAAAATGATTAAATGTTAATAACTATTAATAAATAGTATAAATATATTAAGTAATAAAATAAATATATTTAGTAATAAATATATTTGGGTTTTATTGTTTTTGGCGCTTCGGTTTAGATACTAATATTCTAAACAAGAGTTAAGTTAATTAAGACCTTTGTTTAGAAATTAAGCGGATTTATTACTAAATATATTTAAACTACTTATTCATATTTATGGATTTCCGCAAAGTAACGCCTGAATCAATCAATGATTACATGAAGAAATAGAACAATTTATTTATTAATAAAATAACTACCTATCTGTTTAAAGACAGAATTTACTTCCGTAATATACACAAGGCTTGTTTATCAAGCCGGGATAGCAATATAGTGATAGTAAACTAGCAAGCTAGCAGCTCTGACGTGTAGAAAGGCTAGCGTTTGGAAATAATTTTAACAAAAAATGTCAAAATAACTTTCCTAAGTGATTATTTTGGAGACTGTATGTAACTTGAGTTTTTATTACTGTTAAGTGTTGATAAATAACTTCGGTAAACACTTTCATATACCTACACCGTATTTTTTTTATCACCAGAAAAAAAATACGCATAATCAGTTGCCGTTACTGAAAACAGATAATGGCAAAAAACGTTAGAATTATTTTTTTTCAAAATAAATATGATAACTGTAACCGTTAGTCGTTTTCATATGGCTCTGCGACAATCGGTACTGTCCATTGAAAATTAGTAAGTAATTATTATCGTTTGGCTATCCCTAGGTTATTTATCCAGTCATTTTGTAGAAACCCAAAATTCTGACAGCACAGATACAACGTACTACTCCTTCAGCATTGCCCATTTAAGTTATTTGGTAATAAAAAAATTGTGGTGCATAACTAAATAGATTTTTTGAACATTTCACAAAACGCCATCTTAGCCCAAAATAAGCAGATCTTGTATTATACTGCTGACTGCTTTTTTATGTTGTAAAAACATACATAATATTATGTTGAATACATAGAAAACACTCAGACTCAGGACAAATACCAATGCTCATTACTCGACCAATCGTATCATATTTCAAAATATGTTCGGTAAATCGGTTATTATCTTCATGCATTTTCGATCGCCTAGCATTGACACCTCACATCAGTAAAATAACACAGGTAAAATGCGTAACTGGCTTACATAACATTCGTGTTTAATAGTACTTTTCTGAGTAGCTATCAACTTTTATGACAAATTTACATTCACCCCACCGTAACCTCATTTAGCCCCATCACGCTATTGTCACAAACTCCCAATTAAAATAAACCCAGGCGCACACCTCATTATGTCATTCTACACTATTAATTTATGGAACTTACAAACACACTTAATACTTGTCTAAAATTTTTAAACTTTACTCTTTGTCACTTTTGTGCCAGCCCTAATAACACGAGCTACACGCGGCTTACAATCTTACTCATTTGTAATAAAGGTGATGTGAAATGTAAAGGAGATTGGTTCATTTTGGTCCCCAAATGTTTGGCTTCAAATAGGAATTAGTAACGCGCTGTAATTTAACATATTGTCTACAGTCACGGTCACTTGTTATTTGTACACAGAAATGTTCACGTTTTCAAATTTCGTCCTTAACGCCTTCAATATAGATTGAAATTAAAATGAGATGTAGAATTTCACTGAAAAGTACGTAAATAGCCAAACTTTTCGTCTTCGTCATTTAGTTTAAATTCAGGAGTTACTACATTAGTCCGAGATACAAATTCAGGATGATGTCCATAAATTTTCTAATATTTTTGAGGTTGATATGTTACACATTGTGGACGAAGCGACACTTTGAAGAGTAGATAAACCTTATATTAGATCTAGTCATCACCATTTATTATTACAGTTTATTTTCAGTTCAGTTCCCCAGTACATATGTACATACAATCTTATTCATTCAGTTACTTACAAAAACATGAATTGTAAAACCTTGGTTTAACAAGACATAGACAACCGACTTCAACTGGACTGTTTTAGTGACCGTAAACACCTCTGAAACGTCACAAAGAAGCAAAATACGCAATTTCCTTTACTTCGACGACATATTTTTTTCAGTTATTTTGATATATAAACTAATATACTGTGGGTATTAACTGATATTAGACATTTTCCGGTTCAGATGTTTTTATATTACTCCACAAATTCACGTACACTTACGCTATAAAATACGCATATTTTTTTAGAATAGCGCATTTTATATGACTCATCAATCAATAAAAAATTAAAAAGACAGTCCTGACTGACTGATAGTCAACGCACAGGTCCAACAACTGAACGTAGAGACTTGAAGATTTCGCATCGCAGTTTCGGAGGGCATCATCGTTCCTTGGCAATCGCTTATTAAGAAAGGAATTTTGTTTATTCGCAACGCAAACACTTCGTTGCGTTGTTGTTGTCAGCTACTTGTAGTTTAGAATATGATTTAGTAGGTAAATGAGTCATATTTCGTAGTGTTTACTCACGTTCGTAACCTGACTGCAGTGACTCACTTCCTCATTTATTATTCCACTTGTAATCATTGCAATTAAAATCCATGAAAATTAATTTTATTTTTATTGTTCAACGTATTGTTTTGCTGTTTGCCTAACTGATGAAAAGTTTTTTTAGGCCCGAGCAAAAATTCATGTAAACGGGATTGAGAAAGCATGGACGACTCTCGACTCACATGGATTTCGGTATTAGGGCGGTTTCAAACTAACGTTTTTTTCAAGAGCCGATCCGAAACAGACATAGGATAAAGCCAGGAAAAGATGAATACCGTATAAGTATGTATGTTTTACCCCTTTTACTATACAAAGGTTTTAAAATACATTGAGAACGTCTCTACTTTCATAATTTATACTGAAACTATTTATATTATTACAGTTGTTTCGTCGATAAAAAAGTTGTTACGAATTCAAAAGAGTCCAACATTGACATCTTACAAATAAAACAACTGGTGAAAATGTTTAATATTCCACGTATTTTTAAAAACATCTATTTTTCTTTAGATAAACGAAAAATCCATTTTAACAAAACAGTTGTTTCATCGATAAAAAGGTAATAAAGAGGTTCAAAATAGACAAGTTTCAATGTTTCTTTGATCTTTCGATAAATTAGCTCGTTCGTCGAATACTTAGTTGATAGGTCTGACGTGAAAATTATTGTTTCCACAACAAAGAGCAACTTGGATTTATTGTGGAGTTTTGATCTTTGGATGTTTATTTTACGTGATTTTTAGTGCGGTTTTAAACTGGCGTATTTTTGTCGCGAGAATAAGGGCAGATTAATTAGTACACACAAAACTTCAAAATCTCATCGCTCGGTTTTTCCTAGCGAGTGTCAATAGCCTCGTTTATATTTCTTGCCAAACATATTTCTAAAATTACATATCCCTACGTTCAGTGGTTTTGCCTGTGCGATGTCTGTCAGTCAGCCAGCCAGGACCTTTAAATATTAAGCCTTTTTGAATATCAATGTAACTCAATTTTAGATTAGATTAGATTACAATTTTTAATGTACATCATAAAACAAGACATAGGTTTACTAAAATATTAACCAATAATAACAGACGTTACAATGGATGGCCTTATTGCTAAAAGCAATTTCTTAAAGATAGAGAAGAGTAAGAAAAGTCTTGAGTGATTTTAATCAAGTATGATGGTATACAAATAAGTAACTAAACTAAACTAAAAATACATTGAAAGCTAGACCAACATTTTATCTAACCATTTAAACATCTCACATTCTCAAAACATCATTAAACAAAGTAATAAATGACCTGCAAAGTTGTAACCTTTTGTCTGAACTAAGGCCCGCTGCACATTAGTTCAGATGATTGATGCGACGTGGTCGGTAGGTGGTCGTGTGTAACCGCCTTATGCTATTAACATTTCAGCTGAGGGTATGTGCTAAATGTCGCGGCTCTGCTTATAAATAGTAATTATCGAGAGATTATAATACTTAGAAATATTTAGACTCTACTAATACATACACCACACATTTTAATTACCAAAAAAAGTTAAATGGGCAATGCAGGCGGGGTATTACCAAATAATAAGTAATATTATTACATAGTACTACGTTGCATCTGTGCAGACAGAATATTGGATTTCTAAAAATGACAGAGTGACAACGGGGCAAGTGCGGCGCCCGAGCCGAGCTTTTGTGAGCTGGCTCAAGCTGGGTACCCGGGTTGGCCAAACGATGAATAAAACTTAATTGTTTTTTTTGAAATTTAGTATAGGTAGGATTTATTACTAGGATTAATACAAGGAATACTTTTCATCTCGAAAAAAAATGTTACGTTCCTGTGGGATTATCAAAAAACGAACTACCCAATTCCATATCTAGTTAACGCGGCAAAGTGGCGGACAGAAACTTGTTCAAAATACTACCCGGGCGAATGAACATGACACCTGGCTGACACGTAGCTCGGAACTTGATGCTTCCTTCACTGCACCGCGCGGCGTCCTCCGTGTTACTTCTTCCTCTAATTGCGAAGCCTGATCATTATATATTACCAAGTATTACAGGATCTCTTCTCTGTCAAGATTATCCAATTCCACGCTGTACATTGCACAAACGTTATTCGAGCCAGGTGTCATGTTCATTCGCCTGAGTAGTAAATAAATTTGCCTTAAAAAAAATATAAATTTGCCAAGCAAGGTTATATCAACTCATTATAAACCCTTTTAGCGTAGATGGTAATTGCGCAAGCGCATAGCGCATCGTATCGATCGCTGGCCGACATCTGGCATTATTGGACCATCGCTACACACACGACGACACGACCTTCCATACCATCCTCTGTTTACGAGTGTAATTACTATATGTACTTACTTGAGGAGACATTCTTTGTTTATGACGATCTTAGGCCACGTGCTGCATTAAAATCTATTTGTTTTTTTAGCCGAGAGTAGGCCTTATTATTATTCTTAGCAGTGGGGTGGTTATAATATAACGTACCTATGTTGTACTTACAAAAGTTACCACATCGATTCGAAAGAACTAGTGACACAATAAAAATTAGTACCTATACCAATTTAACTGACTTTAATTGGACTGTTTTAGTGACCGTAAATACCACTAAAAAGTCACAGGAAAGAATAAGCAATTTTGATTACTTCGACAGCATAGTTATTTTGATTTTTTGTCGTGCGTATAGTAAACGTCAAATAAGTTGTCCTCTGACATAATCGTGATAAAGATGCGTAGAACCAATTTGACATACGAATTGCGTTCTGCGCATCCTTGTCACGTGGTTCGCCAGAGGACAGCTTGTTTGAAGCTTAATACAATTGCTTAAAAAACAAAACACGTGCAGCGAATCCTAATCTGAAACCGCAATGCTGTATATAATATCATCTAATAACTCATTCGATTCAGATGGAATGGTGCATAAAAATAATATTTTCATTATAATCGGTCCGAGACTCCTTTTAGCATTTTTCGATATTCCCCACATAGTTCCCCACACATCCTAGAAAAAGTCAGCATGTATGGTCTGAATTTCAATAGTCCCTTTTCTCACACAACACTTTTCTATACACAGAGTGTCCCGAAATCCTGTATTTGGTTCCAACTAGTTCCAAGTAGTAAATTAAAATATCAAATGTGATTGCCAATCGAAACATTTATATCTGGGCTAATGACCTCACATGCTCATACTTTGGTTCTACAAAGAGCTCTTTGAATTAGGCAACTACCTATCGATCACTACTTTACACACATTATTATAAACATGATTTTATTACATTTCCAACTCTAAAGTATACAGATTTAGAATATATTTTCGCTTAACAGAACTCTTAATTTTGTACAGATAGTCTGATTTGAAATTTGAACTGCAATTGTAGAGATATAGAGTTCTATTTCAAGTGTGAAATTTGGTGTTTGATTAACTTTGAGAGAGTAGTTTTCTATCTTGGAATTTGAACCATATTTATAGAACTATAGAGTTGTATTATGAGTGGAGAATTTAGATTTTGTAGTGTACAGATTAGGTATTGTGTAATTCGGTAGTTAATCATCGTTTTAAGTGTAATTTTTATTGCCAAAACGCGTGTGCGTCATAATTATAGTTTTATGACTGTTTTAGATGTGTGGTGATTAGTTTATGACTTTCAGTATTATATTACGCAACTACAAATCATACGAGGCCCAGAAAATTGTAGGAAGATTTTAATGGGGCATCTAGCTGACTTCTAACTTGGCCGAGTGGCAAGTGTGTTGGACTGCCACGCCGGTGAAGCGGGTTCGAATCCCGCTTCAGGACAAAGAATAGGGTCAATAACAACTAACCTACGGTCCCGTTTAATTATGTCTGTTAATGTTGTCTGTCTCTGACAGTCAATCGGTGCACGAAAGCCTCTTCGAGGCGCACTTGAAATCCTTTCACCACACTAGTGACACACAAGAACTAGATAGAGACTGACACGATAAGAAATCAATCGGTCAGGCCTTTTATAGATATTGATATGACAATTACTTAAAAACCTGATCATTAGGCAGTAAGTATTTAACTTCTTTTTATCGTGTCACCAATTCTTTCGAACCAGTGTGGTGAAAGGATTTCAAGTGCGCCTCGAAGAGGCTCTTTTCGATGATATTAAACAAAAACTACCAACAATATGTATCAAAATGGAGGAGCGCTAGAGAAGAGTTGCAGCGGTCATGTAGTTCAAAGTTCTGTTTAGCACTGTTCTGGTCATGGGCAAAAGGCAGGCATGATTTTATACCATTATGAGAGCGTTAAGCTTCTTTTAATTTAGTTTATTATTATACATACAAAGTAAAGTGCTATTAAATTGATAGGTAGCAGATAAAATAAACTGACGACAAACGTTATTGTCAAGAAAATGAGTGTAATGGAGCCCTATTCTTCAAACCATGTCAACAAAAACTATTTTCTTCCCCATCTTCGCCATAACTGCAAAAACAGGCACATAGAAAAACGCTTTTACGTCAAAAGTAGCCATCCACGCAAATAGTATCTAAACATCCAGTAAGGACACTTGTGATTTTCTGTACAGAGGCAAATAGTCATGTTAAAACTATCGACAAATAACCTGGAGTGAACAGTGTCAAAATCATAGGGCATTTCATCCAGTAATCGGTAATTTTTTTGATATACTCGTAACATGAATTTACTTCCTTCGATTTCGGTTCGGCAGTGAAGAATTTCTGTAGAAGAAATTAGTCAGTGAGTCAGTCAAGATAGATTATTTTATTTGTGATGAAGATGTAAAATTGTATAAATAATGTGAAATGTGTCTAACTTCTAGCTACATTTATATATTTTATTTATCTATACAGTTTACAGTTGAATATATATTTAGAAGTGATAGAATATGTATTACTGTTGATAATTTCGCAAAGAAGTACTCGTGCATATCTCTTTTTTTTATATGCAATATCAAATGCGCTTGTAATAAGCATACTTTTTGACACAATGTAAAAATAGTTTTATATACTATTTGTTTTATTTACACAACGAATGACTAACTTAATGCTAAAATATAATAAAACTAAAAAGCTTAAATAGATATAAAAATTAAGAATTAAAATATAAAATTATATCTAAAATGTATTATATTATCGCCGTTATCGCCCCGCCGCGCCGACCGTAAAGCAATGGCCTTGCTCAACTTCTTTAAATTAATAAAAAATAAATCCTACAGAAAAAAACATCTCTCAAATGAAATACTGTTAGAGATTTACTTTTCATGGTGCTTGATAGCTTTCCCGTGTATGTTTCGTATCAACAATCTTTATTAGGTAATTATTTCTGTCGGTGAGCCGGCGATGACAAACAACTTTGTTGGTGCGGAGGGCCATTGTTACCACGTAGTTTTGTCATACATTATCTCAGGCAGCTATAAACAATCAGGGTATAAAGGAATTTACTAAAAAAATACTCAGGCGAATGAACATGACACCTGGCTGACACTCGCTCGGAACATGATGCTTCCCACGCTGCCCTCCGTGTTTCTTCTTCCTCTAATTGCGAAGCCTTATCATTACCAAGTATTGCAGGACCTCTTATTATTATTAAAATTCTTTATTGCACAAAAATAAAAATTACATTGCACAATGGGCGGGCTTAATGCCTTAGGCATTCTCTTCCAGTCAACCCTTGTAGGGTGGTACAGTATGGTTAGCGTGCTAATATAGATAATATATATAAAAATTAAATTAGGAAACTAAAATATATATACCTACTAATATATATTATACTATACCTATGAATACATATGAATGTCACCTATTAATATCCCTTCTCTATCACGATTATCCAATTCCACTCTGTACTTTGCAAAAACGTCACAAACGTTTAGGGCGTAACATATAATAAAGACCTAAATGGAGCCAGTAATTTTCAGGGAGCCTCCAAGAGAAATCAGTAGATTCTCTGCATCTTTTTTTAAATTTTTAAAAAAACCTCTTTTATTTTACTCATTTTTTAATTACTTGTAGAGTTCACGTTTCTCGTCGATGCGACACGCGGCTTTTTTATACGTTACAAGCCAACGACTGCTTGTAGCGTATAAACTCGCCCAGTGTCTTCGGCTTTTTTACAATCTTGTTGACAATCCTTCCCAAAAGCTAACTCGCTAATACGATAGCTTTTAAACTCGCCAACAATCAGCTTGTAAAACGCCGTGTGTCTCCCACGCTTAAGTTATATCGTGTCTTGTATATTATTGGTCTAAGTTATACAGGGTGGTATTGATTTAGAGCACGAAGGAAATTTTAGAAACGTTAAAGTTAGTAAAAACTTTTCTACAAAACTACCTCTAACTAATAAAGCCATTTTCATCATTATGAAAAAAACCTCGTATGAACTCGCGTATGAAAAACACTATGTTATAATAATTCGTAACATCGCGTTTTTAGTGCACGAAAGGAGCCTCTTCGAGGCGCACTTGAAATCCTTTCACCACACTGGTTCGAAGGAACTAGTGACACGATAAGAAGAAGAATCGCGTTTTTTTTTGTAGAAAGGTTTTAGGTACTAAGAAAAAAAAAGAAAAGAAGAAAATATCATTTAAATATTAACGAAGCAGAAATGAAATGTAGAGCACATAAAGTTGGTTTTATCAGATTCATTCGAGCAGGTATGAACAAAGTCGTAGAATGAATCATAAATGTACCGAGTTCTCATTTCAGTTCGTCTGTTAGTTCATTTCATCAGCAAAGTATCCCGCAAAATACAGCTATGAAATCATTTAAGCGGCAAAAACAGGAGAAATTCCAGAAAACTTGCAAAATTATTTCTTCCAAAGAGGTCGGAGAAACATAACTTTTTACTTCTTTCATGAGTTGCATTATTGTACCAATCTTTCTACTTATATTAGTGCGGTGATTAATCTAGCCAAGTTTATAGGTAAGTTGGTCGTTCCCTCAGATTGGGCTATAACAATCGATACCCAGCCGAGTATAGGTAACTGCCAAACTGCAAGCATGACAAATGACCGACAGAGGTGAACAACATTTTGGAAGTTCTTCTTATAAGCCTACTAACTACAGTTTGGTTAGCACTATTTAAATTTAAATTAAATTTCCAGGCTTTAAAATATACTCCACGCATATATCTATTATTTTTTATAAATAAATTTTGAATACAGCATAAGCTAACTACTATATTACAAAATTTACAAAAGGTTTCTTTGCTCTATCTATTTCTAATCGGGCCACCCAGAGACCGTTGCAATCAATCTATAGGTAGCTCAACTGGTCCAACTCAATACCTAATGGCAGCGTGCCGAGGATACTGGCTGCATTGCCTATAGAAACCTAAATACATTAGTTTTTGATAAACGCACTCTCGAAATTTCTACATTTAGTGATTTAGACTGTAAGTCCATTGTTCAGTCAGTCTTAAATAAAGTAATTATTTATTTTATATTGATTTTTAATGATTAAAAGGCGGATAAAACAAATGCGGCGCTTACTTAGCTCACCTCTTTATAATTTAAACAAAAATACTCAACTCATCCCCGGATCTACAACCTTTATCCAAACCGCGAGAATCCCCTGACACCCCTATAAAAAGGCAGCGAAAGTATCAAAATTCTAACGCCCTTGTAAACTAACACGTTAAACTTTTTTATTTCCTCTAAAGTGAGTCGTTAAACGGTTGGCGATCCCTGGCCCGGGGTAGACGCTATACAGGGTGTCTCATGTTGTGGAGAGAGGACAATAACTCAAGGGGACGGCCCAGTTTCGGAAAAACAAAGGTGGGTGATATATTTGTTACTTATCGATAGGGTGGCCATGATTTTATGGTAAGTGGAGACGTCCTTTAATGCGTAGATGAATAAGAAATTAAAATATTATGTTAAACTTATTTGGAATTTGATTCTTTAAAAAAATAAATATGAAAGTTAACAATACTTTATTAGCAACGATATTAAAAAAAACCGTTACATAAGTTATAAGTATCTATTTATTTATACATTACATTACATTATTACAGTACATATTTATTGATATATTATATTATTATATAGCATAGCATAATCAGCCTATAATGTTCCCACTGCTAGGACTCAGGCCTACTCTTGGCAGGAGAGCGAACGAGTCTTAATCCACCACGCGGACCCAATGCGGATTGGTGGATGTCACATGCCATAGAATTTTTTTTTTCTGTCCTTGGACATGCCGGTTTCCTCACGATGTTTTCCTTCACCATTGCGAGCACGTGGGATGCATACACAGATTTTTTCGACCGAAAAAACCCATTTACTCATACTGCCACCGGGATTGGAATCCGCGAACATAATATATTTATTGATTAAGTTGAAAATTGGTTTCGAAATTTCAGCATGATTGACCAACATTAACCTATCCGCCTGTTCTCTCAATTTTTTATTGCATTAATTATATGCGTAGAATAGTGGGTACACATAGTCACCCTACCCAAGTCTACTTCCCGAAGATTTTCCTTTCAGGGTCGCCGGAGATATCTCATCGGACTCCACATTCCTGCCCCCGCTTTATTGCCTCGATCCTTTAATTTTATTTGTCTCCTTTTTATCCGACATTATGGTATTTGGAAAAATAAAATATAAGTAGGTTCTCCTATTCCTAATACCATTAATATTACAAATTCAATATTTTTTGGTGAATGATCCTATCGAAAAAAAAAAATGGTAGAATGAATGTGGAACCTAAATAAATTATGTCAAAACTACTGAACTTATATCAATGAAATTTGTTATGGTTCTTAAACTTCTTCTTACAAGTGTGGTGATAGGATTTCTATTGCGCCTCGAAGGCGCTACTTTGTGCACTAACTAAAGTAAACTATACGTTATTGAAAAAATACAGAGGCATTATTTTATTTTTTATACCTTCTAGACACATTTAGTGGTGATTAGACCAACACTAACCTATGGAGCAGTCGTATGGTGGACTAGAACCGAACTAGTAACAGTGATATCGAAACTACAAAAATTCCAACGACTTGCATGCTCTGCAATCGCTGGTTGTATGAAAACAACACCCACAGCAGCACTAGAGGTCATCCTAGACATAACACCGCTAGACCTATACATACAACAAGAAGCAACGATGGCCGCGATCCGCCTCAGGCACCTTGGGCTGTGGGGCAACCCAAACAGCTCGCACGCAAAAGTTCTAGACAGGGCAATCACCTATGAACCACTACTAACCGCCCCATGCGATAAAATACCGAAGGTATACATTTTTCAAAAGAAGTACCTCATACAACCATGCGAGACCGAAATAGATCAATCAGGGATCAATGAAACTAGAATCTATACTGATGGCTCAAAAACCAACGAAGGTACAGGGGCCGGAGTCTTTTCATTTGATTACAACATAAACATATCAATGACTCTCGGTATGCACAGCTCCATATTCCAATGCGAATGTGTAGCAATCACCGAGGCAGCTAACACCATACTTCGGAGGAAAATCGAAAATCAAAATATACGAATTCTAACCGATAGCATGGCTATACTAAAAGCACTAGATAGCAATACTTGCGACTCAATGCTCGTTAACGAATGCCACCGAGCACTGGAGAGAACAACCCAAGCCAACCAAATAACACTCCAGTGGATTAAGGGGCACAGCAACTCTTTAGGGAACGACGCCGCAGACGAGTTGGCTAGGAAAGGATCTGAGACTAGAAGGGAAGGGCCATCTCCCTTCCTACCACTACCCTTTTCTCAATTGCGAGCGTGGATACGCAAACGTACAAAGACACAGCACAGTGAACGCTGGCTGCAAACCAAGGAATGCAAACAATCAAGAATGGCCTTACCGCAACTTGCACCACGTCTAACTAGACGTTTACTTAGTTTAAAACGACCAGATTTAAGAATCATTGTGGGTACTATCACGGGACATTGCCTGCTTAATAAACACTTGCACAACATTGGAAACACAGACAGCCCACTTTGTAGAGGCTGCTTGACCGAGGAGGAAACGCCCGCCCACGTTATCCTGGAATGCGTGGGAGTGGCGAAGCAACGACAGGAAATCCTCAAAAACCCGAGGTCACTCCGCGAAGCCTGCGAAGAACCCAGGAATCTTCTGTGCTTTTGGGCGGAGTTAGGCTGGCTAAACTATTAGTCAGGAAATCCGACGTACAAAGGACCAACTAAGAGTCCAAGTGCGGAAAAGGGAGTCCATTTACATTTACATTTACATTTACGACACATTTAGTGAACATAAAATAAAAGCTAGATGCTCTTCAAACCGGAACACAGAAATACTTTCACATACTGTTTTGCGGCAGAATATATATATATACTCACATAATTTTCTATCGTAAACCACATTCTCAATTCACTTACTGAAATTTCATTTGGTAACAACAAAAGGAAAATTTCACCAAAATAATGGTGAATCCCTCTTCCTTACACACTTATTGAACAGTGGCACACGTATGGGACTCGAACCCCTGACCGACCCCTAATTAATTTACCCGCAAGCATTGACAAACGGACGGACCGGTATAAATCTACTGCAAATATAATTAGAACCTTCACAGGGTGATTGAAATTGGTTCTATTGGTGATTTATTTGTGCTTTGAAGTGTGTTGTTTTACGACTAGATTATTATGTTTTAGAGGTAGGATTTATAGGTAACCCACTTCTCGGTGAATTGTTTATTTCATTTCATTTCATTAATTTATTGCGAAGATATGAATCTTAACCTTAATGGTAACTAACCTTGAAACTTAATGGTATTACATGATGTAGCGCTCTCTAAATCTAAAATAAAAAAATTGAAATCTATTCAGAACTTCAGTTTGTAATAAGTTGCATGCAGGAAGTTTTTTTTGGAGAGATTTTTTTCAAATTTCTCATTTCGGTTCTTCATAATGAGAGACCTAAACATAACTATTTTCGAATATTGTGGTGACATTGAATGGATGTCTCTGCTATTTAATTATGAAATAGGTGCTTATTTCAGTTTGTATTTGAAGTGAAAAACTCGAGAAATGAATGAAATGTGTATACCTCGTACATGAAGCCCATTTTATTCTCGACTTAAATATCCGCCCTAGCCTTTAGCTTGGGCTGATAAAAGTTTAATTTAAGAAAGTAGGTATACTCTTAATTAAAAAAATAATAATAAAAAAAGGTAAAAAACATTAAAAAAAAAACATTCAAATACATTCAAAAATTGATAACCGCCTCCTTTTCATATTAAATCTAAGATAAGACAACCATGGTATAAATATTCATTACAATGTACCCGATCCATATTTTATGAAACCAATATACGATTTATTTATTATTATTTATTCATTTATTTTTGAAGTCTATTGAAAATGTCTTGCTTCAGGCTCTTGTGTACAAATAACTATTATTCATCACATCTCTGATTAAAAAAATAAATTATAGAAGGCTTAAATCGGAACATCCTGTTTACGAATTTTGCATAAATTTAAAGTGAAATATTTTCGTTTTTGCGAAACCAATATTTATTGACGCCGTTTTTTGGAATCGCCCCGAATCAGTTACGTTTTTGAAATTGTTTGTATTTTATTTGATTTGATATTGTGAATAGATATAAGAATTTATTATAACAGTTAACCCTGGAAATTTAAATACTACGTTATGTATTTTAGATTTAGTTTTTAGAAGTATTTTTATTTTAGCTGGTGTCTGTTTATTTTTGAGTGTTGTGCAAGCCTGTAACTAGTCCATATTTTAGATATTTATATTACATATTTATTAAATATTTTATTATATATTTATATTTTTTTAGTGTTTTTTATAGTAAATATGAATTATGTGTGTGATTTTGGCATTCGCCCTAATAAATTAATTAATTAAAAAAAAAATAGGTGAGTGTGTCATGGATAACATGGTACCTATAGTTTCAAATTGTCCGAAAGTAGCAACCTTATTATAAGGTTAAAGAGAGACTTAGGTATCTCTTAAAGCACGATTGCTCCATCTAGCCGGGTCACGGCCTTATGCCTAAGTCACATTAAAATTGCGCCAAAAGTTGTCTACTTTAGCCAACTTCTAGTACATTATAGTCCGAGGCTAAATTTCGAAAAAGAAAAGTAACAGGGCTAGTGAAATATCATAAGTTTAAATAACTAGGCGTTACCATTGTTTATAAAACTCCATCATAAAAAGTAACAAAAATTGTTTGAAAATGGAGATATTTAATTTTATTGACGAGGTGTCTGAAATTTCATGCTGCTGAGCATAATGCTGAGTGGATACCATTTTTTTCAATTAAATTCAAATCTTTTATTTCGGTGTTACACCATATTTTATTAATATAAGGCTTATTCTTAGGTTAGTAACATTTTTGTATCAACTAAGTATTGAAATATCTTATGTTATCTGTGTGATTTGGTACAAAATAAAAACTTATTCTATTCTATTCTAAATGTTTCGCCCAGTTTTACGACTGTCCATCTTGGCGTTCTATAGCAACACTATTTTTCATCTATCGCTTAAGTTCTATTCTAGATAATAAAGAGCGAAGTATCTAGATAGCCAATCAGTACGTAGGCCATAGATTAAGACGTTATGTAAGAACTGATAGGTAATTTATTATAGTTCTGGCTCGATAAAGGTGTTTTTATGAACATTAAACTATTTATTGTCCTCCCGCCTATCATATTTTATAATTTTACAAAAAATAATATCAGGCTCGGTGGAATGCCTTGGGAGAGACTACGTCAGCTACTATAACAAACGAACATGAGCTTTGAATTCTTAAATATGATCATTTATGGTGCGCACCAGCAGGGCGTGGAACTCGCTGCCGGCGTCTGTTTTTCCGACACACTATAATCTCGGAGTCTTCAAATCAAGAGTGAATAAGTTCTTACTAGCAAGCGTGCTACATCCTCGACCACACCGTCACTTACCATCAGGTGAGGTTGTGGTCAAATGCTTGCCTATTCCATATAAAAAAAAAGATCATTATTAAAGAGCGAAATAACATAATTATGGTAGTAAAATAGCAATAATATTAAATAAATAATATTTGAATATTGTTAAAAGATTTTCTTTTAGCAAAAATAATCTGTAATCAAACTTTATTACTTTTCCTCAGTAATATATAAAATAATTCCCCATAAAAAAAACGCGCTAGCTAACATAAAATCGACGTATTCACAAACGTTATCTTCAAAACGTGAATCATTAATAAGTATAGAGCCAGCTGATAAATATTATGTTTCATCAATCGAGCTGATAATAGCGACACAAATATATCTTATCAGTACTCCATAGAAGCTGAAAACGTGAACATGGTTTTAACTCTATACAAAATCAACGGAAGTCCTCCAGCTAGGGCGGTGTTGATGACGGTTGAAATACTCGGACTGAACGTGGAAACTCAAGAAATAAACACATTAGCGCTTGAACAGTACAAACCAGAGTTCCTTGAGAAGAATCCACAACACACGATCCCAGTGCTGGAAGACGGTGATTTGATTATCAACGATAGCCACGCCATAATCACCTATCTCGTCTCCAAGTACGGAGCAGAAAAACGAGCGACTTACTACCCTGTGGATTTGAGGACGCGCGCTATTGTTGATCAGCGTTTGTTCCTCGACGCAACCACCTTATTTCCCAAGATACGAGGGTTAGTAATCGGTGTGTTGAAAGATGGAACACCAGGCGCTACACCCCAGCAAATAGCAGAGGTTAATGAAGCGTATGGCTTCCTAGAGAAGTATCTAGAAAGGTCGCGATTTCTGGCAGCGGAACACATCACTTTGGCTGATATATCGTGTGTGGCAAGCGTGTGTTCGTTGGATGTATTTGTTCCTGTTGATGATAAGTTCCCAAAGGTTAAGGAGTGGTGGAAGAGTATCGAAGCCCAGGAATGGTACCAGACGGCGAACGTTCCAGGACTCGCCGATTTCAGTGGGTTTTTGAAACATGCGATAGTCAAAAATTCTGAGAAATAAACTGTTGAATTTCCTATATGGTTCTCTTTATTACAGTGATAATACATTTTTAGTACCTTTTTCATCAGTAAATAAATTTAACTCCTTTACTTATCAGTTACTACAGAAGTACTTTTGATACGTTATTGGCTCTAAAAAAATTATACATATAATTTGTGTGACTTATCGTATTATACAAGTAGAGAGTTTATTTTTGTTAATAGCATTGCATACTTCGTCTCGGTGTATACTAATTACATTCTTCTTCTTCTTATCGTGTCACTAGTTTCGAACCACAAATTATATAAAAATTTGTAAAAGCCGAATTACAATTGAATAATTATTATCCTGCAACAGAACACGGATTATGGGAAAATACATTTCAGAACCGTAATGGCTTTATAGTCCTTTTTGCTACTGACACTTCTGCTCTATTTATTTGGCTTCTGTCATCAAAGCAACAGCAAAAAGTGTAGCTGCCGCAGCGCCGTCAATATGACCATAATCTGTGCATGAAATATACCAAGATAAAATCATAGCAGTTATCTGAATGAAGTCGTTTCCATTCAAATGTTCGCTGAAAACTGTGAAAGCGCCCATTTTAGCTGGACCTTCGCTGTGGTACTATTCATAAGATGCGAAGTTTTTGCCGAAAAAAATATTTTAAAAAGTCTAATTATAGTTTTTTGCGATAGTGTTTTGTCATGTCTAAAGGCCATTTTCTCTTAAAATAAGTGAATTAGGGTTACGAATTTGATGTTGTTCTGTTGAGTTCATAATTAACTGTAAATGCCGTACAAAAAATAATATGACCTTACTGGCTAGTTTTTGCATTACGTGAGGAAACGTAAAAAAAAGTAGTATTCTCTCACTTAGAATATTCTCAATTGGTACCTATAATTTTGTCTTATATGCCATTAGTATCAATAAAAACGCTAAAATTACCTTTTATCATTCAAATAACATCAATTTCATATTTCTAGGACATATAGATATTAAGTTATGGTCATTTTCGTTCACGAACTGGCGTAGTTTTGGATTTCAAGAGGAGTGGGGTAGGTCGTGGGGAGAGGGCTGATTTACCGATAAAAAAATATGAAAAATAACCCCTTAAATATCGGTAACGCAAGACCAAACACATTGTATAATGGTGATACATTCGGCTCCGGCTTCCGGATGGTAAGATCGCGCCTGTACAGAAAAGGGTAATGTCTGGACATTTTACAGAACGCTATCTAGCCCCTACCAAAGCAGAGTTTGTGCTATAGCTTTTGTCAGATGAAGGGAAAGCAATCCGCTGGTATACCACATCTCACCCCAGCCCCGCCACACCATTACGGGGCAGGTATACATTCAAATCTGGATTTCGATATAGCTGTTAAGGCCTTTACGAGAGCGCGGGCCGCCGAATAACGACGCGAAATAAAAGTGTTTGCCAGATATGGTACCGTTAATGTGCGAACATATTATGGGATGCGTCCGTAAGTCGCGTCTGACAGTCGCTGCTTATTTGTATCTGGCTCGTACATTTACACTATACTTGGCAGACCATTTGGAAGTCGCGGACATGACCTCGGGTCGTCCTTAAACGCTTGGACGTCTGAAGCCATGTATTCATTGAGGAAACCATGTTTCGGATACACTGTTTCTGAAACATCACGTAGATGTTTACAGGAACAATGTTTGGGAAACTCTGCCATCCACATTATCAGTTGTTTACAATAAATAATTATATTAATTAAAAAAAAAAACATACTCCACACTATCTTCATGTTTATGAAACAAGTTTCATGCGCATCCACATTGCGGAACTGATTTGTTTCCGTGCTCTCCATCCTGAGCGGAGAGCACAGAAACATGCTGAGAAACACGTAGTGTTTAGCGAAACAAATGTATGTTTCAGAAACATATTTATTAGTTTCACAAACACTTAAATTATGTTTCTGAAACAGTGTTTATAAACAAATGTTTCTCAGTGAATACAAGGCTTGATAGAAATCTGGCCAGCTGGATGTTTGCAGCCGCGCACGTCTAAAAACGTCCGAAGATTCGGACGTCCGTAGCTACCGTGCATACTTCTCGGTTGTGGCTTATGGACGCGTCCCATAGTATGTTTCCAGCTTTAATGTTCAGTGGGAATAATGGAGCGGACCTGCGCATATTACCAACTATTTTTACAAGATGTGTGATGCTTTTTTGGAGGTTTAAAATTTTTAAGTAACAATAAGTGTTAGTTTTGACAAAGATCTTTTGTAATTTTGTACAAAGGAAACACTTGCTTTTGGAATTTGACTTAATAATGACAAGTTTTACATACAACCACCGACTTCATTGGACTGTAAGTGACCGTAAACACCGCAGAAAAGTCACAGTAAAGCAGAATTACGACATTTCGTTTACTTTAACAATATATTTTTTTTCAGTTATTTTGATTTAAATACTCAACTTTTGATTAGGTAACATTTTGTATGGGACAACAGAAAAAAATAATTTTCCAAATCGGTTGATATAACTTTAATGACGAAGTACTGAAGTACTTAACATTATAAAATAAAATAATCAACCGAATTGAGAACCTCCTCTATTTTTGAAGTCGGTTGAAAAAGGACTAGTAGCCTCCGTGCTAGTAGTAAGAGGTAGCATAATTTTTTAAAGTTTTCATCAAATATAATAATTTTGTTTAATAATGATATATGTTTTGCTTATGCTCTTAGCATTTATTATGCTAACGATAAAGTAAAATATAAATCCTGTTTGTCTTAGCCTTTCGCATTGTCGACGCTTGCAGGAAAAGCTTTTAGTTATGTTTTTTTTATTAACTTATTTCCGTTTGCATACTTTACGTATCTTTTGAAATCTAAATACATTACGAACAAAAGCGTATCCCGCGTTGAAAATAAGTGCTTGCATAGCTCATAAATTATTTATATTGTACATTTTGTTGTACAAACAATTTGCTTCGTATGTGAAGGCGTTTACAGAGCTGAATTCAGGGTGAAAATAATAAGGGCAGGGCCAGGCCACACAAACTCACACAACTTAAAACAGATACAAACTCAAGCTAACCCTTGGACTTTCTTATTTCTTATATTTATTATTGCACGTATGACAAAAACATATATACTTACCTACTTATCTACATGGTGGGCTTATGAAGCATTTACTATTGATCAACTTTTTAAGTCAAAAATGTTCGCGTACTAACAAACCCTGTGTATTTTTTTTTGGAAATAAAAATGACTTTGGTGTGTATATCACCTTAAACGTGCAGTCGTATAATACCTACTTAAAAATATCATATAAATTATAAAAACTCTATTTAAGCCTTTGCCCTTGAGTGGGATGATACAGGGTAATATAATTATTATTTGCAGATGTGCCCCTTTCATTATTTATCTTAGTAGGGCCCTGTTTTGTGATTGTAATGGATGCCTATCACAGGAGGCTTTTACCGTACCTACATAATATAAGAAAACCCGTTAACTAAGTTGTTTTTGTTTAGCCAAGTTTTAGGGTTTTAATAGTTCAGTAGCACTCTTTTCTTTCCTATTATAACGATCTGGTTTATTCTTAATCTTTTCAAATCGCAGATTTTGATTTTATTTGTTTCAATATTTTTTTTAACAAACCGAACAAGATGCTCCTCATTTCTGCCCATGACTAAACAGGGCTACGCAGTTCTTAGAGTTACAAAAACCAGTGAATCACTTGTCCACTTTGCGTCATTTTGATAGCATAGCACGAAAGTAGCCTTTTCGAGGCGCATTTGAAATCCTTTCACAACACTGGTTCGAAAGAACTAGTGACACGATAAGAAGATAGCAATTGCGTCTGCAATACACAAATGTTTAGTTAGAAGATAATGTTATCTAAATAATATTATCAAAATAACATTATCTTCACTAATTATTAGTAAATATAATAATATTAATTTAATTCACCTTTGTACAATTCGGTTTAAAGATATTTATTTCTCAAAAGATTAATCAATCAATCTCTTTTTGCGTCATATAATGGTACGTTACAAGAAGCAGCTTACTTCTACCACTGGCATGCATATATTATTTATATATCTAAATATTACTAAATAAAGATATCAGTATTCATTTTAATTCTGTGGCCAAAAGATATTAATTTATACTTTAGTAGGCTTTTTTTGCTAACAGTTCGAAATAAGTGGTTGCTTTTCATACATTTTAGGGATTTGGGTAACTGATTTCTAGTTTAGGTGCCACGACTACAATGAATATTCAGTTCAATTTAGAATTCAAAAAAAGGAGAATGGTTCTTAATTTGGTTGAATTTATTTTTATTTGAAAGGATATACTTTTAGATTGGTCCCATAGAAATTTACTGAAAATCGGTTCAGTACTTTGGTTTTGAAATCAAAATAACTAAAAAAAAACGACATCATCCTAATAAACGAAATTGCGTATTTTGCTTCCCTGTGACTATTCAGTCGTGATAACGGTCCCTAAAACAGTCCAATTGAAGTCAATTGTAGTAGGTAGTTTTTTTGTTAAAAACTTTGATGATTATCATCTATCATCTTGATGGAAACATGCAGGGGACACTTATCAACGTTTATCTATCACTAAGATTAGTAAGTGGTAGTTAAGTCTGAAGAACACAGGTCACGACCCGAAGGCCCGGTATCGAGGCAAACGAGCCCGATTCCCGATACAATCATTATTAGATTGACATTAACAGCTTACACTTAAGAGCCTTAAAATAGTATTAAAGAAGTTGCATTGAAATATTTTCTTGTGCTGAAATAAACATCGACGCTCTACCGTCTTGTGTTTATCATTGTCTTCATTGTAAAAAGTAAGTCATTAGTAAAAACATTTATTTTACAGAAAAAACGCACCGGTACAATAATTATGGATTTTTTGGTTCGAAAGAACTATTGACAGGGTTCGATTTCCGCTTCAGGACAAACATTTGTGTGATTAACATTTGTTCTGAATCTGGGTGTATTCTATGTTTCTACGTATGTTTTTTTTAAAAAAAAAAGGTATTTAATAAGTATTGTATCAGTTATCTGGTTCCCATAATACAAGCTTGCTTGGGGCTAGATGGCGTTCTGTGAAATGTCCTGACATTATTATTAAGAAGAATATGGATTTTATATCTAATTCTTAAAATAATTTATACGAGTAACAAAGTTTGGTCCTGTTCCTCGTACTAGGACTATAAGCTTGTATAGCGAGGTCACACGAAGAACATGATAAAATGATTATTTTGAAAGCCTCTTGCAGACTTTGAGAAAGAACTAATGACTTTCAAAAAGCTGAAAGAGTACCTGTAAAGGTTCCTAGAATAGGTAAATAACTTGATTACCCACTCTGGTTACCTCTCCATTTCTAGGCCGCCGACTCTACCTTACATACTCGTATTAATTTGAATTATTTCCATTCAGTGAAATATAAATTATGAGCCAATTTCTCGGGATTCAAGTGTACGTACACTGTATGGCTCACGAACCCCTCCATTGTATCGTATCCTGCTCATTAATGCGGGATTTTTTCCTCGGTTTCCTACCAACCGCCTCCATCCCAGATCCAGGAATTAATAAATTTCCTAAACAGTACAGACACAATACAAAAAAGATTCGGAATTTGCGTCAGTTTTCCGAGATAACTTTGCCAGAGCGTCTGTATATGTCAACGTAGTATTGTAAAAACCGATAATTTACAATTCTTCTTCTTATCGTATCACTAGTTCTTTCGAACCAGTGTGGGGAAAGGGTTTCAATTAACAATGTAAAGCGTCGATGACACACAAGTTTTTATACAAGCTGATTGTTGGAATTTTTAAAAGCTAGCGTGTGAGCGTGTTAGCTTTTGGGAAGGATTGTCAAGAAGCAGATTGTAAAAACGCTGATGACACTGGGTGACTTTACACGCTACAAGCGAAGTCGCTGGGGCGTATAGCGTGTAATAAAGCCGTGTGTCATCGTACTTTATGATGACAGACCAATCATACTGCAGCAGTCACACACAGATTGGTAGGTTAGGTTTTTTTTGTTGCCTGCTTCCTATTGGGTGATTTACAAATTAACGCTTTTAAATGCGCAAATTTGTTAATGGTTGTTTGATCTTTATTATTGCAGATTTACGTAGTGTTTAAAATTTTTCGACAAATTGTAATTTAACGAGTTAGAAGACCATTAAATTGTATTTTTTTTTATTTTTAAGAATCTTATGCTTACTTGCACCAAACTGTCAAAGTCCCTAAGCAATGACTTTACTCGCTTTGTAGTTCTTAACAGTACAGATTCTGACCGTTAAGAACTGTCAAGCGAGTAAAGTCAGCATTAGTATCATAAATAATTGTAATGTAGGTACTGCAAATATTACCGCTACTTTTTCTGTGTTTGTATCCAGGATAACAGTACACGTGTCCTGATTTCATTGACTTATTCTTTTATGAGTCAGTGATTTAGATAATTAGAGACACAATGGGAAAAATATTCTCAAAATGGGTCCAGAAATAGCAGAATTTTCCTCATTCATTGATCTTATAATGAGCGCTCGGCAAATTACTTTAACATTTTTATCATACCAACTGTACTTATATACAAGTTCATAATCCTCATTCGCCTTCACTGTAGTCGGGTAATGAGGACAATGTTTTTTTTGGAAGTTTTATCTTATTAGTTTCTGTCTTAGTTTTATATATAAAATAAAAAGCCGTGTTGGCCGAGTGGGAGGTGCCTGGACTTTCGATCCGAAGGTCGTGGGTTCGAACCCGGTCCTTCACCAAAGGGTTTTTCTGTTCGAAAAATCTAAAACACGTGCTTAACGGTGAAGGAAAACATCGTGAGGAAACCGGCATGTCATCTCTATGTATCCTAAAACGTTCGAAAAACAAGTGTCAAATGCACAAGGAGCCTCTTCGAGGCGCATTTGAAATCCTTTCACCACACTGGTTCAAAAGAACTAGTGACACGATAAGAATATTGGAAGATAATGGTTGAATCTATAATCTTGATCGTACGGGAAGAGCCGTATTCACTAAGCCACTAAATATGTTACCTACACTTATGAACTAGGCACCTTAAAACTTCAACTTACGCTACGCAAAATTTGCTATTCAAGAAACTTTTGCACGAGTGTTCTAATTTTCTGTAGGAAATTCGTTGTCTTATTTTGCAAAGAGAAGTTGGGAGTTGAATGCCAAATTTA
This sequence comes from Lobophora halterata, assembly GCA_932526365.1. Classification (NCBI taxonomy): domain Eukaryota; kingdom Metazoa; phylum Arthropoda; class Insecta; order Lepidoptera; family Geometridae; genus Lobophora; species Lobophora halterata. The sequence continues at coordinate 555,015 of OW052018.1, forward strand.
ACTTATGTGAATTGACGAAATGTAGTTTCTTTGGAGTTGTGCTAATATGCTCCGTAGAGGTGGTAACTGGAATATTTAGTGGGGTTTCTTCATAATTTGTGCTAAAGTTTTGTAAACGGTACAAGTTCTGTTTACAATCACAATCTACCCATACCATTTGGCAAAGCGATAGAAGGCGCAGGACAAATACAAGCGGCGTTGGGAGCGGCACCGCTCATTTCGTGTTAAGTATAGAAATAGAAATAGAAATAGAAAAAGAGTTTATTGCTCAAATACTTAAAACTAAGTTATACATAAGGGCCTACCAATCATGTTCATCTTTAATGATATACATAAGCCTACTAACCAGTGATAAGTAACTACCTGTCTACTTATATATCTTGATGTATAGGTATTATCTAAGTACATTATTTGAGCAAAGGGGAAGCACTCAGCATAATACTGACAAACAAATTGCCTGTCTGAGGATACACTTTCAGATTGGAATTGAGAACCTCGTCCATTTTTTAAGTCAGTTGATTTTATTAGTCAAGACAATATTTTTAACAATATGCCTTATGCTTAGAAATAGTGCCATTCGTGATGGTATAACTCGAAACAGAACAAACATTATAACTCGGTCGAATTAACATGACACCTGGCTCGGAACTCGATGCTTCCCCCGCGGCTCTTCGCGACTTCCTCCGTGTTTATTCTTCCTCTTATTGTGAAGCCATATCATCAAGTATACCACATCCTCTACTCTGCCATGATTATCCATTTCCACACTGTACTCTGCACAAACGTCATTCAGCCAGGTTTCATGTTAATTCGCCCCATGTGAACCAGATAGCACACTAATGAATGGCTGGATTGCACTTGAAGAGATAATTAACGTTATTATTTCTGCATATTTTGTACAAAATATAACATAAATGTTAAAGCTGAACTGAAATCTGGCAACCCCCTCAGATTTTGAGTCTGAGTGGCATGTTTAATCCTCATACAAAAGCTTTATTTGTTCCCCTCATGAACAGACAGGCGAACCGAATCGTTCATAGATATGTATTGAATTTTACTAGAAATTACATGCATTTTGGCGAATCCTTGTCAGATTCTGGTTTTGGCAAAACCACAGATTTTTGGAATGGTTATGGAATTTAATGGTTGCCACTGATAATATTTTTTGATATAACATATAAACTTCATACCGTTAAGAACTGCTTAGCGTCAAGCGTGTTAAGTAATTGCTTAGGAACTTTGACAGTTTGGTGCAAGTCGGCATTCGAAGCTATCGATAAAAAACTTCCTCAAGTAAACTTAAGCAACAATCCACGAAGCAGATTGACGGAAATGTATGTACGCGTAAAAGTTCTCCGCAGACAACACAACACCGCACAGCCGAAACCACGTACAAGCAGTTAAACTAATTACAATACAGGTAAGTCGCAACATCAGAACACACTAAAGACCACACGCGCCCTAAACTTGGTCTCGCACTAACTTGGAACGCTTGAGTTTTGCGAGCCAGCTAGTCATAAGCGGAAGCGATAAATCGTCTTTGATTTTTTACCACGTTTTTAATTAGGCCGGATCCCGCGCGCCGTTTTCTCGCTCGCTCATTTGTACATGTTTGAAGATATAAATTCTCTGATATTCAGCGGGATTCTGGTCATTTTCTTGTTTGTCTGTGTATCTGTTTGTCTGTCGTTCCGAGTTGAATCTTGCAACTCAAATGTCGAGCATTTCTCGGTCTAGCTGAAACTTTCAGGGTAGCTCACAACTTGACACAACTTGGTGACAATGCATCCTGAATAATAACGTCAAGAAAACCATTAGAAACACATTTGTAAAATTAAATCTGAAATAAAATTTTCTATTTGCCAATTTTGCTTAGAAACTCTAGAAAAAGAGGAATAGTATTTAGTCCAAAAGTGGTCTGCGAAACGCTTATGATGTTGAATGTTAACTAAAAATATTATTATAATACCACACATAGAGCAAAGAGCTGTACTTTCTTATTAAAATTTATGGAAACTATTGTTTTTCTAATAAAGTTACTCAATAACAAGAACAGTTACACAAATGTAAGCAAGCAATAAATTACCCTCACTTCAGAAAGAAAGAAAGAAAGAAAGAAAAAATGATTATTTGTAGACAAGTACACTGAATATTATTATTATTAAGCCGTATTTGCCCGTTATTTTTTTTGTTTCTGATTATTTTCTTCGGGGCACCCATTTTTGGGTAAAGGCCTCCTCCAACCCTTGCCATTTCTGCCTATCTTGGGCGAGTCTAGTCCAGGTAGCGCCTGCCACTCCCATGAGGTCGTCATTCCACCTCCGCCTTGGTCTTCCTCTAGGACGAGTAGTTTCTTGGGAACCAGTGAAGTACTCTTTCACTCCATCTTCCATCTCCTGGTCTGGCTACAGGTCCAGCCCATCTCCACTTTAATCTGCAGGCCATTTCTCCGGCGTCAATCAATTTTGTTATTTTTCTTATATCGGATATTCTTTTTCTGTCTGCTAGTTTTAAGCCTGACATAGACACTGAATATAAGGAACATAATAACAACAATTGCTGCGGACAGAATAAAAACAGAGATCGGTTACATTTACTTCAATTTGCAAATCACTTGACTATAATAAGAAAACCAAAACGCTTCCGTTCATACTTTAAACCAACCCAAAACCTAACATATTATTTAAGCTAATATGAAAATTGCTGAACTAATAACGGAAGCAGCGCACGTATCGCGCCCGCTTGTAATTAAACTTGCAAATGACATACCGACACTGAGATTATTGGACTTGATATTGTATGATTCAAGTTTTGCTTGTTTTCAAGTTTGATTGGACAGTTTGACTTGCTCCCTTCCCTAGCAGTCGTCCCCTGCACGATTCCATCTAGTAGGTACTAAAACAACACAATGGCAAGTATTCTGCCGCAGCATTACTGGCCCGGCACTGTAACTAGTATTCTTCTTCTTATTGTGTCATCTTCTGTTCTTTCGAACAGGTGTGGTGAAAAGATATCAATTTCGCCTCAAAAAGACTCCCTTGGTGCACTTATTTTGTGGAAACGAGTAGTTCAGACATCCCTTTAGACAGATATAACTCAAAAACACTCAAAATCTAACTTTTATCCAACCCATTTTCGGCATGATATGCAGGGCTAGAATCCACTGTGCGGCGGTTTCCTCACTATGTTTTCCTTCAACTCCAACTGCTAGCATTAAAAATAAAAAAAAATCTTTAATTATTTTCACGCACCGAATTTCGGTCGTTTTCTTCGTCCGTGAACTGTTTCCGGTTTCGTCTGTTGCTTTTTTTTTACGAAATCGTGAAATTGTAGCGCTTCCGGTACGGAGGTAAATGATAGACAGAGGACAAGGTTTGGGGTTAAAAAAACCTGCTTTAGTAAGGAAAAAGTTGAGAAAGTTACACTTACTTCTTCGGTTTTGGCTTCACTTCAAAGGTATATAGGCAGTGTCAAGTAATTGAGAGATTATTTTGTCATCAGTCAGAGTCGATAAGTCAAGTCATGCCCCAGTAAAGTAGTGGTGGTTGCGACTTTTACTAGAGGCTTCTATGGAGTTTTGGAGGCAACACGAAAAGTCACGTTTTACAGCATTACACTATTCACCAACACTCATACACGTTCACGAGCACTTAATGGATAAAAAACCACCGTTCTTACACTTAAACACTCAAAGTAATGCATGTTTTGTAAAATAATTTAATGCCGCCATTGCGATATTTTCACGTTCCCGCCAAAACTCAACTCTCTTAATAAAGCTAATAGTGTTGCTACTGTTAGTGATGTACTTCATTGCGTCCTTCGGGAGTCGTCACGTCATTAAAACTCGCGATTGTCAGCTCTGTCGGAATGGAAGCCGATTGCGTGCGGGACTTCTAAATAATTACACTCCCCATACATTTTCAGTCGAGCAGCGAAATTTTGACACGTTTTCCTGAAACAACATAAATCATTATTCTTAAAAGTCAAGTAAATGAACAAAAATATATTCACTCAGGGAATACTCGATCGTTTTTTTGGAACCAATTATAGTCTTATTTTTGATGTATAGTATTTATGAATGAGGAAACGTCTTGCTTTTCTTCTGATGTTTCTCCATAAGGCTTTTAAGCCATGTATTAATTGAGAAACAACAATGTTTCGGATACACTGTTTCTGAAACATCACGTAGATGTTTACAGAAACAATGCTTCGGAAACTCTGCCGTCCACATCATCAGTTGTTTACAAATGTCGCTCGAGGATAGAGAGAGAGAGAGAGATTCTTATATCATTAGAAATTTCTTCCCACGCCTCATTTTTTTAAATTTATTTTTATAATGGGCCGAAGAGCAATCCCATAACATGCGCTGAAACAAGTTTCATGCGCATCCACACTCATATGCATCTGTTGCGAAACTGATTTGTTTCTATGCTCTCCATCCTGAGCGGGGAGCACAGAAACATGCTGAGAAACACGTAATGTTTACCGAAACAAATGAATATGTTTAAGAAACATATTTATTAGTTTCACAAACACGTAAAATTGGTTTCTGAAACGTTGTATATAAACAAATGTTTCTCAATGAATACATGGCTTTATGATTCCAATAATTAAAAAAGAAACAATACAAGAAAAGAAAGACGTATTAAAATTTGGATATGATGATTCTGGACTGGACCGTTAAAGATAGAGATCTACTTTCGTGACCATGAATACAACCCTACTTTAATTATAATAGTAGTTAAATTTAAACCTTTCTACATTCTCACGCATCAAATCTTTCTTGGAATACCAATGCTATGTAAAACCGGAAGTTTCCAATCCGGAAAGGACGGTACCTTTATAACGGTCTAATAGTTAAAAACTATTTTGCAACCGCTTGCAATAAACAAGAAAAATATTGTAGGAAAGGCATTTAATAAAGTACTTATTTTTGTTTTATTTTCTTAATTGCAATAAATTACATCCAATTTTTTTTAATAAGATCATTACAATTTATAAAAAACTTCCACCACCCAAAGATAGATGGAGTTACTAGTCCGTGGAGATGCAGATAGGCCCTAAAACATTTACATGAAGTTACACATTATTATTTAAATCTCAAATATGCTCAAGAATTAAGAATTAATAATAGTAACTAGCTTACATCTACAACTTCATTTCGCAAATTGAAAATAATGGTAATGGCCGCATTTACAAAATAGATTTAAGTCTCTATGGGTCCTAGATAAACCTGGCAATTAGGCCTTAGAATAAAAAAATTTTTTAATGAATAAATAAATACAAAATTTGCAAAATTCCTTTCTTTACACGTTTACAATTCTTGACGAGCATAGGTATAACCTCGAAACTTATAGTTTCTACGTTCAGTGGTGTATTTTGCACAGGATAGCTTGATCATATTCTATCCGTCAATCAGTCAGTCTGATATGACACAGCTTTTTACAGTAGATAACTGATAATAAAAATATTGAATAAGACACGTTATATTTATGGTCTGATATATGCGGTTTATCAATATATACATAATATTAATACATATTATTATAGGTTTTTTATGTATTAGGATTTTATAAAACATAGTATTATTTATTTGTTTTGAATCAGTTGTACGCCCTGCCCCGCTACTTATATTTAAATCAACTCCAATGCCTGTTGGTTGCCTGGAAGAAATCACTCTCAGCGATAAGGCCGCCAATTGTACCTTCATTAGTTTTAAGTCTTGTATTTGTCATTTTTCATGTGTACAATAAAGAATTATCTATCTATCTACATAACAAGTTTATTACAGCATAAGCTAACTACTACAATCTATATATAGGTATATTACAAAATTTACAAAAGGAAACAGTTGGGCCACCCATAGACCGTTGCAAACGATCTATAGGTAGCTCAACTGCTCCAACTCGATACCCGATGGCAGCGTGCCGAGGATACTGGCTGCATTGCCTCTTTGTATAGCAAGGCTTATTCTTTGGCCCAGATAGCTGCCAGCCCTCTGATCACGCGTCGCTTCGACCAGACGCTCTGACAAAATTTTAAAAACGCGGAAGGCTCCCATTCTACATATATAAAATACTTAGTCCTGACTGACTGGTAGACAACGCACAGGCCAAATCACTGAACGTTCGAGACTTGTAATTTCGAAAGTATGTTGGTCAAGAATTGTAATTTTATTACTTCACAACGCAAACAAAGTGGTGCGTTTCAATTAAAAATAAACGAATGTTAACGTTTCATTCATTTTCTAATACCCACTTATACTGAGATACCTACGATAAATAAAAACAGAATGGGATTTTACAAAAGCTATTTAAAACAGCTGTTAATCTCTCAAATTCACGAAAGACCCCACTCAATTTCGAGTACAAAAAACCGAGAAATGTAGGACGATTGTGTAAAATCTAAGAATTAATATCGTTGAAGAGGAAAAATAAAAGGAAGTGAAGAGCTGCTGAGGCCTCCGACACGAGAGGCAATCCTCCTGAAATAATTTCCGAAACGAATGCTCGGCGTGGGTCCATGAGAACAGCGTTTTGGAAAACAGAAAAATCCGTTTTCAAAATATGTTTTACCAGGTAGCGTCGATGACACACGGCTTTTTTACACGCGGCTTGTTAGCGAGTTTATACGCTAGCAAGTGAGCGAGTTAGCTTTCGGGAAGGATTGTCAACAAGATTGTAAAATTCCGATGACACTGGGCGATTTTATAAGCTACAAGCGAACTCGCTGGCTAGTAGCATGAAATAAATAATAATAAAAGTAAAAATATTTTATTTCAGACTACTATGATCCATATTTCACAAACATTATTTAAATTAAAATTCAATAAAGCTACTAAAAAACCGTGTTTCATCGACGCTTTATTGACAGAGAAAAATATGGTGAACGTAGTGATCGAAAGTGAAACATTGACTTTTAAAAGCATCTGAATAATTAACCAATTACTGTTATCGAGTTTTTAGAATCCCAAATCCATGGAAGTTACAGTGATTTCAAGTCAGACTTTTTGTTGAAATAAAGTTGTTTTTATAACTTAACAACTTTATTTCAACAATTAGTCTGACCTGAAATTACAGTAACTGCCATGTATTTGGGATTCTTAAAACTCGATAATATTAATTAGTTAATTATTATTAATAGGTACTACAATTGAGATATTTTTTAATTTTATTTTTAGGACTACTAAAGCGATAGTTAGTACTTATTAAACGTGTTTTTTTTGTCCTCTAAATATTATATTTCTTTAATCGCTTGAACTGTGGCCTCAGGGAGAAGATTCCTTTAGGTAGAGCTATTATTAAAAATCCACTTCAATTTTCAACTAATTGCCTGTATATTTGCTGTAATAAGTATTTTTGTAAGAAAATAATCCAGAGTGGGTCTCGCTAAATTGATGCCACGGTCGTTTGGACTCCTTTTGTTTACGTTTTTGGATAATTTTATAATATAATCAAGGTTTTACAAAACATATGAAATTAAATGAAATGATATTTATTTGCCTGAAGTATGGTCATTACAAGATCTAAGTCAACCGACTTAAATTGAACTGTTTTAGTGACCGTAAACACCACTGAAAAGTCACAGGGAAGCGAATACGCAATTTCGTTTACTTCGACAACATATTTTTATCAGTTATTTGGATATAAAAACTAAACTACTGAATCGATTTTAATGAAATTTGTATGGGACCAATCTGAAAGTATATCCTCTCAAACAAAAAAATAATTTCAATATAAAAAAGAATTTGAATTTTATGAAGGGATTTTAAATCTATTCATTTTTTAAAATTGTGATGATCTTAATAAGCAATATTAAAAAAACCATGTTGGCCGAGTTGGAGGTGCCTCGGCTTTCGATCCGAAGGTCGTGATTTCAAATCCGGTCGTACAAAAATGGATTTTTCTGTTCAAAAATCTATGTGTGCATTTAAACACGTGCTTAACGGTGAAAGAAAACATCGTGAGGAAACCGGCATGTCATAGAACTTAAAAAGTTTGAAAACATGGTGTCAAGTGCACGAAAAGAGCCTCTACGAGGCGCACTTAAAATCCTTTCACCACACTGGTAATACACACATAACTATCACTAGTTACACGATAAGAAGAAGAAGAATAAACAATATTCAATTTTATGAAGGAATTTAAATATCTACACCCGCGTCTCGTTTTACAAACAAACCATTAATAAAAATTGAAAAATAATTTAAACAATTATTTTTAAGTGCAGCTGGTTACTTTATGACATGTCGTTGGCAAAAAATTACTGTTATGGATATTTCTTTCATCAAAATTATTGCTATACAACTAATACCTCTGAAATAAATAATAGCTGCAGTTTTATATTCTAATCTATTAAAAAGCGTCTATTAAACTATCGACGGACATCTGCAAACTAAGACCTTCCACACTATTGGCGACCAAGCCTAACCCTAATATTGTAAAAATTGTCAACTGATAATGAAATATCCGTGTTAAAGTGCGCTTACACGAGGGCAATAATTGCTCGGCGACACGAATGGACCGATCTGGAGCAATTAGTGGAACAATATGGAGCAATTTCAATAAATCGCGGCAATTATTCCGGCGATATTGCTTCTAATTGCTCCAGATATTTCATATCGCTCAATGTCGCTGATACGAATTGACGAATATTTAATGGGCTTGGAAATTCCAGGCAATTTTTGTATGTATCTCGTTTGCACTTGTTTGTTTTGCGGCTTGCGGTCTTGCTTCCGCGGGGAGAGCGAGAGGTCGGGTAGAAGTTTTTGAATAATATATCATCTAATTCTTTACACAATGAAAATTGCGGCCATTTTGCTAAAAACGATCGCACCCAGATACGCCTATTCCTTTTCTTTCTTTTTTGTTTTTGATTAATAATAAAAAAAGCGATACAAGCCGCCGCAGCAAGAACAATGTCGTCCATAGCGAGCGAATACTGAAATGCTCGTGTAGGGACAGTATTGCCTAGTTGATGAAGTTGCGCCATATCGCTCAATATTGTATTGCGCAATATTGATGCTTGTTGCCGTTGCCGTAAATTGCTTGATGTAGTCGTGACGTCATAGTTGACGAGTATTGACTAGAATTGAACAATTTTAGTTGCCCGTGTAAGCACACCTTCAGGGTTTGTACTAATTATTAGTACGAGCAAAGAGTGGAACAATAATTCGTTACACCGAGTACTCAGCCGAGACAGTGAAAGCTTACATCACTCGCTCAGCCGAGCACTCTGCGCTATGTTTATACGTACCGAGTACTCGGCGAGAGCACTGTCTTGGCCAAGTACTCGGTACGTGTGATGTAGGCACTTTTCATCAGGTGAGGTATATGATATCAAACATTTTTTATAACTACATGGAGTACTCCTGTTATTCTCGCCTGGTTTCGCCTATAAGGTAGATAATAGAAAAATGAATTATATCCGCTGGGCACCTGGAGTAATAAAAAACCTATTGTAATATGAATATTTAGCATAGGCCATCATGAGTCAGATCTCTACCTACCATTATTAACTTTGTCTGCAAAGTTCACTGAAAACTGAAAAAAAGCCATGTAAACGAGTGGGAAGTGCCTCGACTTTCGATTCGAAAGTCGTGAGTTCGAGCCCGGTCGTGCACCATGGATTTTTCTGTTCAAAAATATGTATGTGTGCATTTAAACACGTGCTTAACGGTGAAGGAAAACATCGTGAGGAAACCGCCATGTCATAGAACTTAAAAAGTTAAAAAAACGTGTGTCAAGTGCACGAGTTCAAGGCACATTTGAAATCCTTTCACTACACGGGTTCGAAAGAACTAGTGACACGAAGGAGAAGACTGAAAACATTTTTATTAAAATAGTTGTCGTTGGTGTAGAAGGCCCGTAACCGCGGGTTCGATTCCCGACAACTACACATGGCACAGCTGCATAAAATCGTAAAAAAATAATTACGTATAACGTAATGTAACTTTCTCATTTCTTTACACATTTTATTAAAATTTGCATTGAAAAGTTGAAGTTGTAAGTCAGAGTGATTGATTAGAATATGTCTTGAGAATAATATTATCATTAATATGATGTTTTTAACAATGATATTATACCGGCTGTTGTGTTTTGTCATTATCTTATCATTAGTTAAAATTAAGTAGGCATGTATTATGTGTATGTTGAATGCGTAAAGTATCTTTTCACTTTAATTCTTACATACAGTAAAAAAATAGGTTGTCTGTAAAGTTGGTTTACGGACGATAGTTTAACCTACCAGCGTAACGGGACAATGTGCGTCACCGGACAATGAGTGTTACCGGACAATGACGTCAACGTTTTCGTGCATGCAGCCGGCGCGGCGGCGTTCATCGATTTATTAGACGTAGTCGAATCAAAAATAATCAAGGTTTTACAAAAACATACAATAACCGACTTCAATCGGATTGTTCTAGTGACTGTAGGCACCACTGAAAAGTCACAGGGAAGCAAAATACGCAAATTTGTTCACTTCAACGACTTTTTTTTAAGGTATTTTGATTTACAAACTAAACTACTGAACCGATTTTAATAAAATTTCTATGGAACCAACATAGCCAATCAGATCCTGGATTAGAGACCAACACAGCCTAAAAGATCCTTGATGTTTAAATACCACAGCAAATCAATCAGATCCTGGATGTTTAGATAACAAAACCAGTCAGATTCCGGATGTGTAGATTAACACAGCCAATCAGATCATAGATGTGTAGATATCACAGCCTATCACATCCTGGATGTGAGCATAATATAACCAATCCGATCTTGGATTTGTAGATAACACAGACAATCTGATCCTGGATGCATTGATAACACAGACAGTCATATCCTGGATGTGAACGAACATAACACAGTCAATCAGATCCTGGATGTGTAGTTATCACAGACAATCAGATCCTGGATTTCTAGATAACACAGCCAATCAGATCCTAAATATGTAGAATGTAGGCCGCCACACCGCCGGCTGGTGAACACAGCTGAGCGCACACCTGCCCCAGGTGACTGGAGGTGACGCGACAAGTGTGTGGGTATTGCAGGGGAGAACGGGGCAAGTCGAATCAATAAATAAAAAAGGCTTTGCTTTAACTAAAAAAAAAAACGCCTAAGCGTAGAGACTTGAATTTAAAGGGTATATAGTCAAGACTAGTGAAAAATAAATAATAGGTTGTTCGCTCCGAAGAGTTTTAGAAATAGGGAAGTGCGTGAGGAATCTCTATCTCCAAAACTCTAAACTGTGAGTGAGTCAAATAACTTAGACTAGAAAATTCTTTTGAAATTACCTACCCACCTGCATTCTGAATGAATAATTTTGAATTTTGATTTTTTTGAATTTTGATGCATTTTATGAAGATCGGATGAGTGGTTGGTATTTAAAGCTATTATTGGAAAAACATTCATAATATACAAACACCGATTCATATAGTATCTAGACTCTCTGGCCATTATTTCATTCGGTGAATAATCGTCACTTTACATCAAGTCAAAATGTGGCCAGATGATGGTTGCTATATTTATGTTAACAGAACTGAACGGCTTTGCCCGAGTGGTTTTGGGATAATAAATAGCTTAATTATTTTCCCGTTTACAAACTTTACCTAATCAAAAAAATGCACAATTACACACTGTTATGATTGCTCAATGATCTACAAATTCTAATTATTCTCTTTTGCTATTTATCTTCAGAAACTATAAAATCGAATTTGTAATGTCACTAGAAGAGTGTTAAATATGAAAGAAGATGAATTTACGAAATAGGAAGACCAAAGAAAATATGGATGGAGTGTGTGAAAGAGGATATGAACAAAGTAGGCGTGAGTACAGAGATGACGCTGATAGAGAAGAATGGAAAAAGAAGACATGTTGTGCGAACCCCACCTAAGTGTGGGATAAGGGCAGGGATATGATGAGAATATCGAATTCGTAAATCTGTGAAGTCTCATTCACCCCTACCTCCCCTACTCATAATGCGTAGCCTGCCCTTGCGCATACTGTGTATTCGTAATTCGAATTCCCGATCAGCTGACTGGTTCGAACGATTCAAAGATGGAATATGTATGAATGAGTTTCTCGATTGGGGGATACCAATTGTAACGGTTAAAGGCGCGTGCACACACATCTGGTACCAGGTGATTATAAAAAAGGCCGGTTTTGCACCAGCTGATTTTGAAAACCCGGTTTCGAATCAGCAGATTTTTGATAAAAGCATAAGAATCAGGAAGGTAAGATGGTAACGGAGCGGCAAACCTTTTGATATGCTAATTTTTTTTCAAATGATTTTGAGAACTTCAAATAGAGCTCATTCATGATGTTTAAAAGGACAGAGGTCACAAATCAAATTATTTTATATAGCAACAAATTATATAAATATATTTAGTAATAAATCCGCTTGATTTCTAAACAAAGGTTTTAATTAACTTAACTTTAGGTTAGAACTTTAGTACATATTACTATATTATAAACCAAAGAGTCAACGAACAGAAAACCAAAGTTTAAAGATACGACACGTGTTTCGCCTCTACACGAGGCATCATCAGGAGGTGTGGACTCGCCGAAGTTCGAAACTTAAACTTAAACTTTGGTTTTCTGTTCGTTGACTCTTTGGTTTATAATATAGTAATATGTACTAAAGTTCTAAACTAAAGTTAAGTTAATTAAAACCTTTGTTTAGAAATCAAGCGGATTTATTACTAAATATATTTATATAATTTGTTGATATTTATGGATTTCCGCAAAGTAACGCCTGAATCAATCAATTATATTTTATATAGTTTGTACAATGTTTATAGGTACTAAGCAGTATCTCATTTTTGTAATAAGTAGGCATCTCTAAAAGTCTCTGTTAGTAGCTTATGCCGACTTGCACCAAACTTTCAAAGTTACTAAGCAATTACTTTACTCGCTTGGCAGTTCTTAACGGTCAGAATCTGGACTGTTAAGAACCACCGACAGTTTGGTGCAAGTAGGCATTAGTCTTGTAATAGTAATCGGTACTAGAACTTTTTAGGGTTCCTAAACTGATATGCAAACCTTCTAGATTTGCTATGGTAAGCTATCCGTATGTCATTCATTTTTTCAGTAACTATTAGGTTTTCAATGAAATTTGGCGCACCGCTTTAATAAAAACCTGATTTCTACGAATTTCTTAGAATTAGAATATTAAAAAAAAATATTAATGATGCCTAGTAAACTAAACTAGAAGTAAAAATTATTTTCATTTAAAAATAAATAAAAATTATATTAACCAGTCATCTAATAAAATGAAGGTACTTACTTAGTTAGACTAATATAAACTAAGTAAATAAAAAAAACAATTAAACAATAATACTGACTGATACTCTACCATAGAGCGTAGTCTTGCGCGTACTAAGCCGTTTTATCACTCACTTACTCACTTAAGATCTTTCCACTCAACATATTCAAATTTTCGGAAGAACAATACTCCAAATTCAACGAAGCCTAAAATCATAGATTACACAATTTACACAATCATATTGACCATAGTACAAAGGTCATAGTTTGGAGGTCATTGCTCCATGCGCGTGCGCAGATCATCGACGCGTTTCCTCTATACAACCTTCAGAACTCTGTATTAACTCTTTTAGAAGCATAAAATCAGCCTTATTGCCATTGTATTAAGGTTCAAAACGTCAGATTAGAATAAGACTGCCAGAATAATTATGGTGGTTTCCGATGGTTAGATTCGATTGTTTTTATTCAAAGCACTGGAAATGTTTAATTGAGTTTAAATAATAGTATAAAACTGTTGTATGTTGTAGTTGGTCCGTTTGTAATGTATGGTTACGCACGGTTTGAATCGTGTACGTTATCTACGTTTCATTGTATAATTTGCATTATTTAAATATGAGAATAACATTGAAATGGTTGCTAACCAAAAATATTACACTTAAAGTTGAACATTTTTGAATAAGGGATTTAGGTAAAACTGATAAAGTTGTGATTAAAAGTATTCAACATGAACGATGTGTTAGATATTATTTTACCTGACAAAATTTTATATTCAAGCAAAAGGTTTGTGAAATGACACAAAACACACGCTACAATGAAAAATGCTACAAAATGAATGAAAAAAAAGCATGCCAAATGCCACTTATGCGTAGGTTTGAAACGAGGGTTGCGAAATGAAACGTTGTCTAAATGGTATGTAGCCATTTAAAAGATGGATAAATATATAATAGATAGGTAAATAAAATTTATTTTATTGTTTACAATATATATAATAAATAGTAAAAAATTATTATAGGTTTATTATGAACATAATCTTGCTCAATCCGGTCTTAGTACTAATTTATCTGCATAAGATTTACTTAATGTCTTAATAATTATATGAATTTATTTATTAAAATTAAGTTTACTTACTTTTGCCTCAGCCTTACTTACTTATTTCAATATCATAAATTTCATGCAGTTCATGAAACATAATCCTCCATCTTCACATCATCATCATCATCATCATCAGCCTATCGCAGTCCACTGCTGGACATAGGCCTCTCCCAATGAGCGCCATCGCGCCCTGTCTTCGGCTTGCCGCATCCATTTTCTGCCTGCAACCTTCCGCAGATCGTCACCCCACCTGGCCGGAGGGCGTCCTACACTACGTTTGCCGATTCGCGGTCTCCACTCAAGAACTCGTTTACCCCAGCGGTTATCGGTTCTTCGGCAGATATGACCAGCCCACTGCCACTTCAGCTTGCTAATTCTCTGAGCTATGTCGGTAACCTTGGTCCTCTGTCGGATAACCTCATTACGGATCATATCCTTCAGAGAGACGCCGAGCATAGCCCGTTCCATAGCTCGCTGAGCGACCTTAAACTGGTGGACTAGCCGTACCGTGAGTGTCCACGTCTCAGCTCCGTATGTCATGACGGGTAGGACGCACTGGTTAAAAACTTTCGTTTTTAAACTTTGCGGTATGGGTGACGAAAAGACCCGACGCAGTTTTCCAAATGCTGCCCAGCCCAGTTGAATCCTCCTCTTGGCCTCCTTTTCAAAATTGTTTCTACCTAACTGCAGTATCTGCCCGAGGTACGTGTACTCTGAAACAATTTCAAGAAGGTGGCCATTTACGACGATAGGTCCCGGATCAATGTGGTCATTGATCATGACTTTGGTTTTATCCAAATTCATGCCGAGACCTATCTGTCGCGAGGCTGATGCTAGGCCGTCCAGCATCTGTTGTAGCTCCTCCAGCGACTCCGCCATTAAGACTATATCGTCGGCGAATCGTAAGTGTGAGATGCATTGGCCATTTATGTTAATGCCCATACCTTTCCAGTCCAGCGTCTTAAACAAATCCTCCAATGCGCTTGTGAACAGTTTTGGGGATATGACATCCCCCTGTCTCACCCCTCTGCGCAATTGGATGGGCTTAGACTGCTGGTCCTGTACTTGGACACTCATGGTGGCAGCATTATAAAGGCATCTCAGCACTTCGATATAACGATAGTCTACTTGGCATCGCTGCAAGGATTCCAGGACAGCCCAGGTTTCAACAGAGTCAAAGGCCTTCTCATAGTCCACAAAAGCTAAGCACAAGGGCCGATTATACTCTTCGGACTTCTGTATAATCTGCCTCATTGTGTGGATGTGGTCTATGGTGCCAAATCCTCTGCGGAACCCAGCCTGTTCCGGTGGCTGGAACTCGTCGAGTCTTCTGGCGAGACGATTCGTTATGACTCTTGAAAACAGCTTATAGACGTGGCTCAGGAGTGAGATGGGCCTGTAGTTTTTTAAAAGGGTCTTGTCTCCCTTTTTAAAAAAGAGAACTACTATACTCCTGTTCCACGCCTTTGGAGTTCTCCCACTGTGAATGACGGAGTTAAAGAGGCTCTGTAACTCTTGTATGACAGGAGCTCCTCCTGTCTTCAGAAGTTCTGAAGTAACTCCGTCTTCACCGGAGGCTTTTCCATTTTTAAGCTGTCTTAGAGCCAATACGATCTCGTCTAGGCTGATGTCAGGCAGTTCGTCGGTGTAGTGGCGTGTCAGGGTGGCTCTGGAATCGTGGTCGTTACGATCATCATCACAGTCGGGTATTAAAGAACCAAAACATCAATTAGGGTTACTTGTGAGAATCAGAACTCTAAAAACTTACGAACTAACAAAATCCTACTATTGAATAAAAAAAAACAAATTCTAGAATCAGATCCCAAAATAACATTATTTATTATGCAATCCAACAAGTTGCCGTCAAAAACAACACAACAAAACAATGTTGCGTCATATTTGTTACCATCTCACACGTGCAGAAAACAGTAATAATTCTATTTATTTTTATATACTACCATCTTACTAGACAGATGAATGGATGACTCACATATACAGGGTGTTTAACTTTATTACGCAGTATAACGTTAAAATGTTGATCACACTGGTGTACGACACATACCTAGATAGATAATTACGTATAATATTTTTTAAACGTAACTAATTAGATAAGTAGTTAGTCAACGGTCCTAGTTAGTTATTACATTATGTAACATTATCATAACATATAATATTTCATATTCTGATGAAAGATTATAATTATGTATTCCACAAGTGTTAAGGAATATTGTATTTAAAAAAATTAAAACTTGCTATTGAAGACTAAAATAACTGAAAAGGTAATTTTTTTTATTATTTTTTTTAACTCCTTGGTATCTTGCGATCTGCCCCTACGGGCATTGAGCTAGAGTTGTAGCGGTTTAGTTTGATATTATGACATGTATGGTGCACTCCCAGTGATGTACCCATTTCTAAATTTCTCCTAATCCTTGATTAGGTTTTGAGGAGCTCTTCTTTTTATTCTGCAGAATGTTTGGGTTTCTGTATTCATGAGGTTAGTGGCTAATTCATTTGGGTGATGTTCAATGCGTTTGGCGTAAGAATGTAATGCCCTTTTAATGTCATCTTTGACTGTCAGTATTTCCAGGTCTCGGTGGAGTTGGCAGTTTGTGATGTACCACGGAGCGTCAGTTATTATGCGTAGTACTTTTGATTGGAAGCGTTGTATGATCTTCAGGTTTGAGTAAGCAGCAGTTCCCCAGAGTTCAATACCATACGACCACATAGGCTTGAGAATACATTTGTAGATTAGAAGTTTGTTGTTAAGGGACAGTTTGGATTTTCTATTGATAAGCCAGTACAGTTTGCGGAGTTGAATGCACAGAGCCTTTCTTTTGGTGAATATAGGTTTCTTCCAGGTGAGACGCCTGTCTAAGTATATGCCAAGATAGCGCACATCTTCACTACGAGGGATTTGTATTCCATTTAGTTCGACTGCGGGGCACATGCCTTGTCTGAGGGTGAAAGTGACTTGAACAGATTTAGTTTCGTTTGCCTTGATCCTCCAGTCTTTAAGCCAGTTGGAAATAAGATTTAGGCTTTTCTGCAGCATGTCAGATGCAGCTTTTGGGTTTGTGTGGGTGGCGATAAGGGCGGTGTCGTCCGCGAATGTGCCCACAAGAACATCTTCCAGTGTCGGGAGGTCATAAGTATATATTAGATATAAGACTGGGCCCATGACACTGCCCTCAGGGACACCAGCTCGTCGTAGCGCATGTAGTCCAGTTATGTCTCCTCCATGCTTCACATAGAAGTGTCGTTGATCCAGGTAGGATTTTATCAGTAGGTAATAATTGATAGGTAGAGCTTTTAGAATTTTGTACAGGAGTCCTTCGTGCCATACACGGTCAAATGCTTGGGAGATGTCCAAAAATATTATTGTAATTATTTAAGTAACTAGAATTAAATGTTCATCATCATTATTATTATAATATTTTTTTTTGGTTTACCGTTTATCCTTATAATAAATTAAACTGTGTGCTTAAATTTGTAATGAACAAAGTATGACTTATTTTATTACCACCACCCTGTATAGAAAATTTAACACTCATAATTTAAATCTTACAAAATTAACATTTCTCTCGTCGAACCCAAATATCTATTATCCATCAAACTAATTCGACCGCAAACGTAACTTTGTTAACACGTCTCAAGATATCAATCTTATTCTGTAAGAAATAGAGTCTATTATGTCATTGGTTAGGTTTGCAGAGGTGACGAATTAAGAAAATATTCGGTTTGGAAATATAGATGCAGAGTGATAGTGCGTGGCGTGACACATTCAGGGGTGTCACACAATGACATCGTATTCTACAAATATGGCCTACAATAAAGGTCTTACAAAGAAAGTTTGTAAGGATACAATTTGTTCCTCAATCACGCCAAAACTACTGAAGCAATCGATGCCTAGGTATAATATACTCTATATAGAACCTACACTACACAGATGAAGTAAAAAAACTACTTTGACGTAGATTTCAAGTCTGCTGAAACCTAACCCGAATCATTTTCATGAATACGTCAAACTAAATAGTAAACTTTTACTCTACCTGTGTCCTTTATCCTGTAAATATCTTAAAATTCTTTAAAAAAAAAACGTTCAAATTCAAGAATTAAAGCAGACGAACCCTAATTTTGTAGTTTGGATAAAATTATTTAAGAGATTAGATTCAAATGTTATCCAGAACATATTATAGAATTCAATTTAATTTAATTTACAGGTTATTTATTGATTCAAGTGTTACTTTGCGGAAATCCATAAAAAATAATAAATAGTATAAATATATTTAGTAATAAATCCGCTTAATTTCTAACTAAAACTAAATGTATTTATTAATATTTACAGGTAATGTTTTTATCGACTGATAATATTATTTTCCTTTCTATTTGACCCCTATTAGTGACACCCCTAAGTAGATTATAGAGTATATTTATTTTGGAGCTGTACGTTGCGCTGACGCAGCGTGACTCATCCACACTTTTGGTAACGAATTGTACGCGCGGTGCCCATATTTATGGCCTACTTAAACTGTAGCAAGGAAGTGAATCTTCAAAGGTTTTATGATATTGATTTATTGAACATTAAACATTATTGCATTGTCGTTCGTAAATGTTTAGTCTTAACTTTATGATCTTACAAATGTTTGGTAGAGTTCTGTTTTATTGGTGAGTTACCACTACGTCACAAATTTTTTGATTAATTTGACAAAGATTATAATGAAGATCGTGACGTCTTTCAAGGACACCTTTCTATTGCTTTTCTCCACTTTCTACTGTCTTTGGCTTAGTGGAGTGCAACATTCACTGGCACTTCAAGACTTCTTCTTCTTCTTCATTCTCTACTTCTTCTTCTTGGTCACTTGCCTTCGATTTTGCCCATAACCTTTCAATATTTCCGGCATTTTTTTTATTGCATTGTCATTCGTAAATGTTTAGTCGAATTTTTTGGCGGGAACGTGAAAAATGGCACATTGGCGACATTAAATTAATTGACAAAACTTGTATAACTTTGAGTGTTTAAGTGTAAAAACGGTGGTTTTTTATCCATTAAGTGCTCGTGAACGTGTATGAGTGTTGGTGAATAGTGTAATGCTGTAAAACGTGACTTTTCGTGTTGCCTCCAAAACTCCATAGAAGCCTCCAGTAAAGTCGCAACCACCGCTACTTTACAGGGGCATGACTTGACTTATCGCCTCTGACTTATGACAAAATAATCTCTCCAATTACTTGACACTGGCTATATACCTTTGATGTGAAGCCAAAACTAAAGAACTTAGGTTCTTTGAAAAAAAAAAAAAATGTTTAGTCTTAACTTTATGAACTTACAAAAGTTTTGTAGAGTTCAGTTTATCGAGTATTATGATTTTGTTCATATACCCAAATAAAGCCTCATTGTTCAGTTTAGTCGATGACCAGGTTCAGTGGCGTGCCTTGGCCTTATGTCTAGTAGAAAACTGCTATACGATGACATCATCGTCAAAAAAAAGAAAATAAGTTAGGTATATATATTTTGCAAACGCTATGTATGGTGTGTCTGACTCTAGGCGCTAGTACGTACAGTCAGCTGCACTTAATATAAATAAGAAAGCTTGGGTGTGTAAACATGTTGGTGCAGCTGACTGTACGTACATAGTACATACCAGAAATGAAAATCATAGAAATAACTCATAAGAAATGTTTACTGTTTAGTCATTGTTATCGAAATTTGCACACAGCGCGTAAATTATTATCTTGCGAAGGCGAAACACGTGTCTCATTAGTAATGGGTTCAAATCCGTCAGAATTGCACAATTTCTGAATCAGTTGAAGTTATTTAACGGCCTTGGCCAGTTAAACCATATTTTAGTATATTTAAAATTCCTTTCTCAGTGCTCACTTTCAGCTCTCGCCAATCACATCCTCTAAGTTTCAAGTCTCTACGTGCATTGGTTTGGCTTGTACGTTGTCTGTCAGTCAGTCAGCTAGGTCCAAGCCTTTTATTAATATTGATATAGGGCAGGCTGCTCTGCAGGATTGCCGCCAAGCAGTAATGTTTAAGAAATGCCTGGTTCTGGTTTGAAGAACACTATAGCTTGTATAGATATTTAGTTTATTGAAATGTTGGCTCTCGTGACAGACCATCAAAATATTTCTGAACACAGGTGAACTTAATGCTATCTAGCATTTTCTTCCAGAATCGGAAGTAGTTTAGTTTCAAAAGCAAAATTTTATTATAAAAAGAAATGAAAAAATAAAAACAAAATTGTGTACTTTGCTTCCCTGTGTCTTTTCAGTTGTGTTTGCGATCAGTAAAACAGTCCAATTGAAGTCGGTTCTAGTATTTTTTTTGAAAACCTTGTTATTCTTTAGTAAGCTCGTCCGGAAAGAACCAGTTCTCTTGTAACTTGAAAACTTGCTGATAGATATAACTTAACTGAGACATATCTGAGAAGCAGCTGCTTTATCTGACATAATTATTGCTTTAAACACTGCAAAAACACTTGGCAAAAAGCAGAAACCTTCATTACCGATGTCTAACAAGAACTCTAAATTAGACAAGACCAATTAGAAGTATTCATTGCAGTTTTTGCTAACTCTTCTTTGATGGTTATCGTTTTAATCTATGAGTATATTACTGGTTTTTTGAAATGATGATCTAGGTAAGGTTTTTATGTATTGATAATTGAGGAGAATAGGTAACAAGTATTGTTTAATTTATAACGTGAAAATCTTGTATAGGTATTAAATGATTTTTGTGCTAAATATTTTTACCCGACTGCCAAGGAAGGGTTATGTTTTTCGCGCGTATCTTGTATGTTTGTGTGTAAATTTCTTTGATACCTCGTATGTATGTCATAAACGGCGGGATTATGACAGTTAAGATATCGTTATATTCGGCTCTATAACCCTAGTATCTAGATAACGAGATATATGTTTTGAAAGAAAATATTAAGGCGGATTTTTGGCGCTAAATAGTAAGTCGATAAATAGTATTTTTTTACAAAACCTATCGAGTAGGGTATCAAAATGGAGATAATTTAAAGAAGATTACAAAAATACATTCACAAACAAATATAGTTACTTCGAAAGAACTAGTTCTAATATGGTGAAAGAATTTCAAGTGCGCCTCGAATAGGCTCCTTTCGTGCACTTGACACATGATTTCGATCTTTTCAGGTTCTATGACATGCCAGTTTCGTCACGACGTTTTTCTTCACCATTAAGCATGCATTTTAATGCACACATCGATTTTTGAACAGAAAATTTGGTGTACGAGCGGCTTCGAACCCACGACCGTCGCATCGCAAGTCGAGGCACCTCCTACTTGGCCAATAACTAGCACACATTGGAAGCAACTGTTTATAAGTATTTTCTACGTTTGACAGTTCATAGAAACTAGATCCACCTGCCGATAGAAGACTAAGAATGATAAGGGTGGTATGCCTTAGGCCTACACCACCTTGATCATTACTTAGGCTAAGGGCCTAGATAATCTAGATGTTAGATATCAACGTTTTTTTTTTTTTTGTTGGCAACATCTGCTTCGTTACCCCATAGTTCTATCTTAAAAACTACGGTGGGTATGGTGCGTTAGAGTCTTCTGTTTATCGTAGTACTAGTTCCTTTGAACCAGTGTGGTGAAAGGATTTCAAGTGCGCCTCCAAGAGGCTCCTTTCGTACACTCGACACATGTTTTTAAACTTTAGGTTCTACGACATGCCGGTTTCCTTACGATGTTTTCCTTCATCGTTGCGAGGACGTGGGATGCATACATTGTTTTTTTCGACCAAAAAACCTATTTACGTATGACTGCAACCGGAATTCGAACCCGCGACCATCAGATCGCAAGGTAAGGGCCTCATCCACTCGGCCACCACGTCCTCTGTGTTAGAGTGAGCCGCTTATAATGCTTTACAAGTGAAATAAAATGAAATTCATCCGCGGTAATAAACACTTCTTCTTCTTACCGTGTGACTAGTTGTTTCTAACCAGTGTGGTGAAAGGTTCATTTCAAGTGCCTCTCGAATAGCTTCCTTTCGTGAACTTAATAAACACTAACAACTTCAAATAAAAAAAAAATATTTCGAGCGTTCTATTATATACCTCTTAAATAAAAATATATATATTATTTTGAATTGTAAGCCTTGCGAGATGCGTCTATAAATAAAAGTTTACATGAAAATGATAATATAAATAGTAAAAAAAATACACCGACTTAAAATTATAAAATTATGTTTTTCTTTGTAAAAAGGAGTGCATTAAATCGAAATATTACTCTACCAAGTTCAAATTATTACAAATCCCGTAAAAAAATGCGTGAACATAAACATACATATAAATACTATTCAGTTTAATTTAATTGTCGTCGGTATAAAATACTTCCAATGAAAAATCACCTATTTATATTTACATTACTTACGATCCAAGTTACAAGATTATGCGTGGCCAACTGTCTCATTTTTTACCCACTTGCATGATAGGTACTGGTTAAATATTCCTTTTTGCAGGTGCCTCATCGATAGATAGTGTAAAGTGTCAATAAATAAATGCTGCGTATCAGGTGTTCTAATCACACATTAAACGTCACACGGTCGAGGAAAAGCTGCGTTAAAAAAGCCGATCAAACACACTATCTTTCCACTATCTAATTTACTAATATATTAAAAATAAATTAGTCTTTATTCAGACTGCTTACAAAAACAAGTACAAAGAGTTGTGGTAGAACGTGCGTGTTGTTATATTATATAATTTACAAGTACAAAATATTTAGAACGATACAATTATTCAAAAATAGATATGGTGCCTATCAATTATCTGCTTTTTCTTTACTGAAAATTATAGGGCCGTTTAATATTATAATGTTTTTCAATAAAGAGTTAAGAAGTAAAGAGTGTTTATGAAAAATATTATACGAGTAAAAAGTACTACTTTCTGATAGTAAATTAATTTTTAAGAATTAAAATGAAAAAATGTAGGTCTGCAGTTTGAGTAAAACTTAGACTTATTTCTAGCAAAGTTAACATTTGAATCTCACTGTTTGTTAATCTGTCGGTTTGTAATTGTTGTTTAGGTATTAACAACAATTTGATTATGTTTTTTCTTGCACTAGTTAAACGTAGTATTTTCAGTGAAAGATTTTTTCTATGATTCTTTACTTACGCTTAGGCTTCCCCAACCACAACGCGTACTTGCGCCGCGTCAGGGCGCTAAGTTGACGCCGCGCTATAACGCTGCATTGTGTTGTACAGATATATTGAGAAACTGTCAAACAGTCCTGACGCCGCGACAGAACGTTGCGTACTACTAGCGCCGGCGCTCAGTGTGACAGTAGAATACCGTCATAGTACAACACAGCTCGGCGCTATAGCACGGCGTCAACTTAGCGCCCTGCCGCGGCGTAAGTACGCGTTCTGTTAAGCGAAGCCTTAATAAGTATTAAGGCTTCGCCAAACAGTAAGTAGGTATAAGTAGGTAGCTACTTATTGAAGATGTCTCATGATGAACTATTAACAAACGAAAATTTAATCAACCGGAAATTGAGTAATCTTACACTGAACGTTCGTTCGCTTCCGCCAAATTAATAATAATCATTAATTGTACTCGGTCATAATATCGAAATATATTTCTTCAGCGTAAACATCAAAAACAAACAGAAATGGGGATGAATCGAACACCTTTTACACGATCCGATACGACTTAGAAAATACTCACTATGTAGAGTCTATGTAAAAAATATTATTTTGAAATATGATGTATGCTGTGGACATATAAATTTTATAAAGATTTGTAATGAAGTTGGAAAATAAAATTATAAAAGTAAATGTAATCTTTGCAATTTGCTTAATATATGTATGCGCCACCATGTCAAAATCTATAACTGATAATCAAGATTTTACAAAAACGACCGAGTTCAATTGGACTGTATTAGTGACCGTAAAACCACTGAAAAGTCGAAGCAAAATACGCAATATCGTTTACTTCGACGATTTTTTCAGTTATTTTGACTAAACTCTGTACCGATTTTGATATATATATGAAAGTCTGAAAGTATATTCTCTCAAATAAAACACATTTTTCATATCGGTTTATAAACAACAAAGTTCTGAGGTAACAAACATAAAAAAAAAACATTGAACCGAATTTATTGATAACCTCTTCCTTTTTTAACGTCGGTCTTTTTAATAAAACATATATTTTTGTATTATTTATAATAAGATCGTCAAATATAAGCAGTAAGAATGAAAACACAGCGCAAATTATTGGCAGCGGAAAAGCGGAAATCAGTGATTGCCGAGCCGTGGCAATATCCGCTTAATTCCGCTTTTATCCGCTGAGTCCTCTATAACTATAGTCCGCTATAGGCTATAGCCCAAGGGTCCTCGGCTCTCAAGCCTTTTGGAGAAATCAGTAGACCCTTACCAACCAGCATAATAGAGATTGAAAAGTGCATGCCCTTCATCTGACTAAAAGTAACAAATAAACACTTTTTATTAGCTTTTAGTATCACATTAAGTTTAATTGTTAAGTGTTTCATGATGTGAGTAAAAAAAAAAAAACACAAAGAAAATAATTAAAAAAAAACCATTTAAA
Organism: Lobophora halterata; assembly: GCA_932526365.1. Lineage (NCBI taxonomy): Eukaryota > Metazoa > Arthropoda > Insecta > Lepidoptera > Geometridae > Lobophora > Lobophora halterata. Next base: position 579,932 of record OW052018.1, read on the forward strand.
TAGTTTTAAAACTTCAAACTGAAGACGAAATTTTTACCTTTGCCCAATAACTACTTACTATAGGCGACAGCTTCTGATATTTGGAGTTCAAACGAATGACCTGCCCACATACATAGGTGCACTGAACGGTAGAGTATTTTAAATCGCTGTGAGCAATCTCATCCAGACCACCCGGCAAGGAAATAATATAATTGAAAGTGTAATAATACTTATATAATAATAGTCTTATACAAAAGGTCTAAAAGCGAGAGATGGATCATTAAAAATTGAAAACGGTTGTTAATACCAATAGGTCTAGGTAGAATAACTTCTACAGGCATAAAACCCTGCCTCTAAAAAAGGTTTTTAGAGTGCCTATAAAAAACCTTTCTAATACATAGTTTACATGTAACAATGAGGAAGAGCGATGGCACCATCCATCATGAATTGAAGGGCCACGCTTTCAGGCAGGATTTGTAAGGTGACTGCGGACGTGTTCAGACTATGAGTACTCTGTTCAAGGTTCAGAGCCGTATAGTAATACTGCTTCACTTCCACTATATCAAATTACAGTATTCACATAAGCAAATTTTTTTTTGCTTTTTGAAATGTTTTGAGTTGTTGAATATCGAAATCACATCAAACCAATCGAATAAAAGTTATAGATTGAAGTCAAGTAGTAGAAATCAATGCTAATAAATACTTAAGTTTTTAAAAAAATTAAATACTTATATAATATATGTACATTACCAGATTTGTTTCCCAAAGTGATATTGGTAGAGCAAAGTTGACTGACATGAAAAGGCAATGGTTCTGTATTCAAGTCCTACAGTATCGTAAGATTGTTAAACACAAAAATCATAAGTTTCATTATAAAGGGTATTTATAGCGCTCACCTCATCTCATCCTCGTCTGTTGCAATACAGTCGAAACGTCGGGACACAAAAACATATGAGGTGAGCGCGATAAATACCCGTTATAATCAAATAACTATGTGTGATAATCGCGAAAGTCTACGAAAAACTAAAAATCATAAGAATACTTCAGATGTAATATAGAACGAAAGATAGATGATTTACACGCTTGTTTGAAAAGTTGTCCAAATGCTACAAAATGAATGAAAAATAAAAAGTTTGCCAAATGCCACTTTTGCTTAGGTGTTAAACGAGGGTTACGAAATTAAACGTTGTCCAAATGGAATGTAGCGATTTCTATTAAGTTTTAAAAATGTTATTATTTGTCTAAAATAGTCCCCATTTTCCCAAAATATTGCGTAAAATACCCCGTAGTACGAACATAGACCGTAAGGCCGGCCAATATACACAGTCCTCAATAATGATGTTGAGCGATTCCATTCAAAGACGATATTAATAAGTCGAAGTTGGGCCCTTTACGAGCTTTCATACAATACATACAGTGTACCTACACCCGCCGTACTGCTTACGTAGAGAACGATGTACTCTGCAAACAGTAAAGACACTTAAAAACAATGGAAAAATAGGTTACGGCGATATGTTAAAATTGGGAGTCACTGCGTATAAAAGTAAAATGTATGTATAATAGGTGGATAGCGTGATGTTTTTTACTCTATCACGCCTAAACTACTGAACTGATGTGGCTGAAATACAGCAGACACCTGGCTGATACGTGGCTCGGAGCTTGATGTTTCCCCCGCTGCCCCGCGAGGCGCCCTCCGTGTTTCTTCTTCCTCTAATTGCGAAGCCTTATCATTATTTATCATTAACAAGTATTACAGGACCTCTTCTCTATCAAGATTATCCGATTCCACGGTGTACTTTGCACAAACGTCATTCTAGCTAGGTGTCATTTTTATTCGCCCGAGGAGTAGGTATACTTCAGAGCCTGGAAAAGGCCGAAGCTACTATGTATATCAATCAGTTTCTATTCGAGTAGAAATTCTAAATAATCTTCTCACAATATTCATATAAAAAAGTAAATTGCTGTTCGTTAGTCTCGCTAAATCTTAAAATCGGCTCTACCGCTTTGGTTTTTTTTGTTTTGTTCGCTTTTATACAGGGATGGTTTAAAAAGAAAAAATGGTAATAGAGAAAGTCGCACGCGGGTCAGGTAGTAAATAAATAAATATTTTGGACATTTAACACAACGTCATTTAGCCCCCAGCTAAGCAGAGCTTGTACTATGGGAACCAGATAACTGATAGAATATTTAAATACTTTTTTCAAATACACACATAGAATAGGTACATAGAAAACACTCAGGACAAACACCGATGTTCATCACACAAATGTATGTCACACACCTTCACTAACTTAATAATAATAAATATTCAGGACATTTCACGCAACGCCATCTAGCCATCAAGAAATGTACTACACTGAATTTATTTTACTTAACCGTCTTTACTGTTTGAAACAATTCTTACAGAAGTAATACACGACGTATGAGATGTATCAAGTCTTTCATCCGAAGTAATTTTGAACTTTGTCAGGGACGGGGTGAAAGTTCCACGAACCTACTTCTTAAGTGATTTCGTATGAGGAGACTCGACTTGTCGCTAATTTGTCATGCAAGGAGAAATGTTTGCTATTTGCTAGATGAGATGAGAAATACGTACATGTTTGGTTTATAAAAATTAAAAGTTGAAGACTTTGGAAGCGATACTGTCGATTCGTTATACTGTGTATATCTTAGTACTCTGTGGTTAGACTAATTGTTTTGTCTAAAGTGTGGTGGTTCTTAGGGGTTTAAGGGGGTCTTGTATAATGAAACATATTCATGTATTGACACGAGTGTATTGTTCGATGCTTGGATGGATAATAATTACTTACGTTATTGACATTGTTACATGGTAATCTGTGACACCTTAAGTGCAAAGGCTGTGCACACTACAGTTTATTATGATTAATAAGACCATTATTTTACCTTTATTGATGGCTAATCTATTCAGAATAGAAACAAAAACTTCACAGTTTATAAAACAACAATTTTTACTTTTCCTTAAAATTTCTACACCCACCAATTACTGCCAAATGTCCCACTATTATGTCTATCTATTATGTATATATAAATAAAATTATGTCTATATAAAATGACGACACAGATGGTCAAGTGGCAAGTATGTTGGACTGCCAGGCCGGTGTCGCGCTTTCGATTCCTACTTAGGGCAAACATATGTGTGACAAACACGTGTCTGTCCTGAATCTGAGTTAAGATAATTAAATGATTCAGGCCTTACTTTGCGGAAATCCATAAATATCAACAAATTATATAAAAATCGTATATTATATTATATAAGTTTCGCCTCTACACGAGGCATCATCAGGAGGTCCACATGTCGTATCTTTAAACGTTGAAATTAAGCGGATTTATTACTAAATATATTTATATAATTTGCTGAATCTGAGTGTTTTCTATTTACAAAAAAAATATTTCAGTTTTCTATCAGTTATCTGGTTCCCATAGTACAAGCTCTGCTTACACAAAGAAAAAAAATGGGATAGCAATACTAAAATAGTAACTTGTACAATTAAATAACTTTCGTTAGCTAGAACTATTGATCGTTACTAAATTTCGTTAGCAAGAACTATATTGTTACTGTAATCGTTACTAAATTATTTTCGCAGTCACAAATTCAAACAGTTTAGTAACTAAAAAGAGATTGTTTTCTCCATGTAGTTTGGGGCTAAATGGCATTGTGTGAAATGTTTATTATTAATAATAAACATAAATAACCTTAGTATTAATAACGGTGGTTTTTCCATTGATCTCCTCCCCCGTCCCCTTCCTCCCCACCGCCGCTATCAGTTCTCCTATAAATCGGCGCGTTCATCTCGCGGCATTGTTCGCTGCACATCGCTCGCATTATTGTGCTTGATTTACGAACCAATTAATAATGATTTATCATTTGCACTGATTTTTGTTTTCGCAGGTAAAATGCTTTTGAATTTAGAAGATAACAGAGGGCACTTCTAATATTAAACGACTAACAGCTGCCAGCGTATTTGCCCGTCTGATATTTGGTTAACAAACTTAAAGTTTATGTAAACTGAAAATCCGACTGCAATAAGATTATCGCCAAATTCCCTTTTTTTTATGACACTTCTATGACCAAAAGGAATATTTTGGTAAATGAGGTATGTTTCATCTCATTTACAGAAATCCATCCAAGATTTGATGTGTTTCTGTCATATTTTCACACATTTTGGTGCCTTATAGCCGCCATCTTGGATTTTTTGACATTTATGGTAACCTATATGTACAGATCTACATAAGCCATAAAAAATACCAAATTTCAGCTCAACCGGATCAGTGGCTTTAATACAATTGTGGAAAAAACATTTATCTAAGTATACCTACCTTTATCTAATTCATCCATCTCATTTTTTTAATAACCACTATTTGTCCTGTATTTGGGCAAAGGCATTCATTCTATAGCCCTAAACTAAATATCTTTTCACTGAGATTGAAATATACTCGTAAATATACGGAACCTTAAAAAATGCCTCCACCGATGCAGGCTCTTAAACTAGAATAAATCGAAACACCGTTTTCAAAATTGACTAATAAGTTACCTTTCTTTCTAAGTTTACCTAGGTTTCGAAGGAAGAAACGACTTATCCCTGAAACCATACATTTTCTGGGTTAATCGATTACTCAAGGAATTCAACGGCTGCTCCCAACTACTTAAAAATATATTTAATCGGGTTACCGTGCTTTGAACTTACAGACAGCGGTAGGGTAAGCGCCAGTTTGTGGTATAATCAATTATTATGGCCCTTGATTTGGATTTGTGTCGTGGTAGGCCTCACACGTTGTGCACGGGGAGGCATGCACTGCAAGCGGAGCTCGGGGTCGGCGCAAGCCTGCCCTGGAATGGGCTCACAGCAACGTGCGTGAGGGGCACCAGTACGTGTTCTGAGGATATTCCGGGGACCTCTAATGCGCAGAGGTCGGCCACCATGGGGTTTTAGTCGGTTAAAGTCCGACATACCCCTCCGCCCTCCCCCAAGGGCGGTGGGCATCCATGAGGATTTCCCCATGTAAAAAAAAAGGCCTCACACGTTAGGATACTTCTGAGATAGTTAAATATATAAATACATGGAGAAACAATTCTTGTTGTAGTTACTAAAATTATGGTTGAATTTGTGACAGCGAGAATAATTTAGTAACGATTACAAAAATAATAATTCCTGCTAACGAAATTTAGTAACGATTACAATATAATAGTTCTAGATAACAAACGTTATTTATAGGTACAAGAACATATACTATATAATATAGGTTACTATTTAGTCTTGCAGTCCCATTTGTTTTTCTCCGTGTAGTTTTAATCATTTCATACAACGGAACTTAGCAGAGCTTTCATTGTTGGAACCAGATAACTGATAGATCTTTTTTTTGCAAACACATTCGTAAGTAGGTAAGTAGGTACATAGAAAACGCTCAGACTCAGGACAGTTTTGTAAACATCTTTTATATTATTTTACAGGTTTTTTGACCGAAAAGTTTACCCATAAAAGTTTTTTGTTTACAAACTAAACTTTCTTTCATAACAGTTTTTTGATTGATTTTTTTACTGGGAATAAAACACCTTGTGGACAAAAATCTTTCAGATTCAATAAATAACTAAATAATTTATTCCTAGCTTGTTTGTGTCGAAGACAGTTTCTGTTTATGTAAACTGAAACGAAAAACTTTTATTATCATTCATTGACTCATTTCATTCGCCTGCTTTAATCAATATACAAAGTACAATATACAAACAAAATACAGATACAAACGAAAAGGAATATAATGCTCTTCGGTTTATAGAGCATTGTTCTCATAATCTCAAAGTGGACTAGCGTTATTAGTAGTGTACACCAGCCTATGTCAATGTCTTCAAGATATTGTGTTTATTTGAAAGCCATATTCGTCTCGAGGAAGTTCGGTACATATAAAAAATCTGCTTTCGTCCCGCATTGCCGTATTCAGCCTATATTTTTATATAATTTTAATTTATAAATGCCATTTCATTTTTATTTCGTCCTACTTTTAAGCTCCACATTCGGCCTGAGTTATTTTGTATAGGTAAATTATAATTATTTTTGTACAGTTTAAGACTTGAAGCTATACGTCTTCATAATTTGACTTTAACATTTTTCATAGGAAATTATTTAATATTTTTTGATACACACACGGTTTTTTTTTATTCAAATAGCTATTAAAGCAGCCGTAACCAGGATAATAACCTAGTCTTATAGAACATTTGTTCGTAAACTTTCCCATAAAGTGTCGACCTATTTACACGGCAGCCACATGTCCCGTGAAAGAATGAATATGTTTACAGATTACACGCCATATTGAATAACAAGTCGTGAACTGAAATTGTTACTTTGTGTGTTATACCCGACAGCGAAGCAGGAGGGTAATGTATTTTAGTGTGTGTATACACCGTAAAATTTAAATCACTAGAAAAAAAAATACGCATAGTCAGTTGCCGTTACTGAACACAAATAGGGACAAAAAAAATTGAAAAAAATATGTTAATTAAATTTAATTAAATTGGATAACTATAACGTTTGTTGTTTTCCTATTCATTTAGTTTTACGTCAGGCGGTACCCTTAATTGATAATAATAATTTAACTTTCAGTCATCGTTTGGCAAACTCGGGTACCTAGCTCGAGCCAGCTCGCAAAAGCTCGGCTCGGGCACCACACTCGCCCCGTTGTCACTTTGTTATTTTGTAGAAATCCAAATATCTGACTGCACAGATATATTATAGTACCCCTTCTGCATTGCCCATTTAAGTTTTTTGTAATTACAGTTTTGTGGTGTTTAGTTGAGTAAGCGTTTCATGGCGCCCTGTAGGCTAAGCGGTTGAATTTTGTGAATTCGGTTTTAATTTTGATACTATACACCCAGCTACAAGTATTCTATTGTAAAAAAAAAGATTTTCCTATAGCAAAGATCAAAAAATACCCTAAAACCTAAAGATTTTTAAAGTTTTACACTTTATTATTGACTTCGAACCGCATCCAAACATTTATGTATTGAAGTGTAAATAATACTTTTGTATAAGTATCTAACATATTTCCGTTCCGAAAGGTGAAAGTTTTTTTTTTTTCAATATAAAAGGGACAGATGTACAAAAAAAGTTCCAAACTGATTTAGCTCAAATTTGGTTTATGAGCTATTCTGAGCTATAAAAACATAATAATGTATTAGTAACTTTTTATTTATTTATTTCTAAGACAAAGGTAGATAGTAATAACTATACAAATTTACAATGTAATTTACCACTGAACCGTGTCAATGTCAATCTTTAATCTCCTACTGGTTTCAAAGCGCGTACATTACCGGTTTCAGCTAATGATTGACTCACCAAGCACGTGTGTTCAGTTATTATTAGGGATTTACGCAGTTCCATGTAGAATCAGATGGGAGATTGCAATGACTCATAAACCCAGGGCCAGGGTTTTTTTTAGAAACAAGTGACAAGAAGAGTCCGGTGTCGCAGTAATGACCATCTGCGCTCAACTGGATTAAACCTCCATACAAAAAAGAGACAAAAGGAGCTAAGTACTCTCCTGATGGTAAAAGATAACGCCTGCCTATGACCAGAACAGTGCCATAGGTGCAACGTTGCTATTAATAGCGCAGGTCCATTTTGAAATAGTTCGATGGTCAGTCCAATCATCTTCTTATCGTGTCACTAGTTCTTTCGAACCAGTGTGGTGAAAGGATTTCATGTGCGCATCGAAGAGGCTCCTTTCGTGCACTTGACATATGTTACGATTTTTTTAGATTTTATGTCATGACGGTTTCCTCACGATGTTTTCTTTCACCGCTAAGCACGTGTTTTAATGCACACATATTTTTTTTATCAGAATATCCATTGGTGTACGACCGGGTTTGAACTCACGACCTTTGGATTAGAAGTCGAGCCAACTCCCATTCGGCACACACTTTAGAAGAAGAAGAAGTAGAAGAAGACCTAGTTACTGAAAGAAAAGTAACTATTCTAGGACTTTAAAATGCTTTAATCTCTTATATAAACGTATTTATTCAATACATGTAAAATAGCGCTGTTTTTTAGGACAGTTTATCAATATATTATATGCAATTTGTGTTTTAAATACAAGGTGCATAATTAAAATACTCCACTTTTTACTTGTTTTTTGTTTTGTGCTTATTGTGAACTTGTCTCCAAATTAAAATCTCTCCCGATCTTTACAAAACAGCAAATTTCGCGTGTCACAAGCCTGTAATTCAAAACTACAATTTTTCAGCTTCAAACTGAGATACAATCGTCTCATAAATTGCTTTTGCTGACACTACTCGAGTTATAATAACTTGATAAATGATTAAATTCGTTTTGGTTTCGCTCTGCTTGGTTCATAGTCGTGGCGATAACCGTTTATATTTTTGTAATTAATTTTGTTAAATATGCCTTCCTAATTTTTTAATAATAAATAAGTTTATTCATAAAATATTATATTACAGAATATATTTAAAGTTAAATAAGTGTCTCGTTTAGTATTGATATTGTGAATAAATTAAATTAATAATTAATAATTTTTAATTTTTATTTAATTTCATAATTAATATAAATAAATAAAAAAAATGAGAGAGCCTTACAGTAGTTGCATTATGACGTGTAACATCTGAATTCTCACCTTATTACTATGTTTAAATTTGGAATGATTCTACTAAATAGTACCAACCTCAAAATAAATAAGTAAATAATTCATTTTTTATAGATTGGTACGGTCTGACTGTCAACTTCCTGTTACGCACTTCCGTCTAATTTTCACGTAATTACTTCCACAAATTGGCCAGAAAAAGAGAGGAAAGATATTACTTTCTTCAAACTTCAAAAAGATTGGCATTGAACAGGTGAATTTTTTTTTTAGTTATTTTAAGATTCTACTTCTTTGATTTTAAGCATTGATTGTGAGATATTTTAATCTGATTCTAATACAAAAAGTTAACATCTCTTGTTTTTAATGAATAAATCGTTACCGAGAAAGCCATCTTTTTCATTTGCAGTATTATAAATAGCAGCTAAAAACAATGATTTATAACAAACACATATAAATTTGTATTATCCTTGCTTATGTAAATAATAATTCAAATTTGAGGCATGATAGTGGCCACACCCGACTCTGAGTAATGATGGCTGGCACACCACCATTAATATGTACTGTCCATGCAGCTCGCGTGACTATCGGGACATTTACCCTACTCCACTATGTATATACTTTTCACACTCGCACTAGAATAATTACGATGTTGTGGATCTATAAAAAAAAATTTGGTTCTGCTTGTTTATTTCTGTTTTTCAACAGACAGTGAGGAATCCGGCATGTCGTAGAATGAAAAATATAAATAAATGAAATACATATCTGACAATATTTACAAGCTGTTACCCCCGGTTTTGTCTACGTGGTTACGGGATAAAAAATTACAGCAGGTTTTACAAGTTACGAACTGTAGGTACCAAATTTCGGCAAAATCAAAATTAACGAAATATTTAATTTATTATTAGCCCAAATAGGCTCAGTAGTTGTGGCGTGATAGACGCATTTTAAATCTTGGTTCAAAATCAATACACAAACTCAAGTATAGGAAATAATACTATCTAGATATATTAAAAAAATATATCAATATTAAATGTTTTTAAATTTCTTTAAGTACAGCATTATCATGAATGAAGCAATAATTCCGCCCAAATTATTAATTAAATGTAATTAATGCAGTGTTAAATGCATCGTAAAATTTAAGCACTTATTCCATTCAAGGGTTCAGTTATACGTCAAAGTAGCAAAAGTGTTAAAGTGCTCCACGTATGAACAAGGTATGAACAGGGATATTTTGAACTGATTTATATGAAGAAAACTATTCTTCTTAAAACCGAAATTACTAGCAAAACATCATAAGTATAAAATTTTTCGATGGGAAGTTGTAATCTGGACTATAAGTTTTGCTTCTATTTATTTAGTTCAATGACAGTAATTTAAAATCGTATACTTCGTCAAAATTTGAGGATGGATGGCGTTGTGCCCCTACCACGCCAAAACTATTGATTCGATTGAGCTAAATTTTTGTATTTATAAGTTTATGTGCTATTTCTCAGCTAGCTAGCTATTTCTCTAATAACAGCTAGCAGCTAGTTATTAAATAAAATTATGTTCTTGCAGAATAGAGCATGAGGACATTAAGGCTGACATTATACTTATTATAGAGTATCAAGAAAATATTACTCGTAGTAATTTTTTCATGTCTGAGCTAAATGATAAGTACCCTTAGTACGAGTTTGATAGTTTCCAAAACTCAATAGTATTGGTGAGCTCGCTCAAACGAATAGTTTACGTTGTAATCGGTAGTACGGGCTAAATTGTTCGTATATAGTTTACACGATATCAACCATCGACTAACTCGATTGAACGAACTTCATGGTATATACTTCTCTTTTACACGTCGGCAAAAGAAAGAGACGAACATATCCTTAACGTTTGGCGCTTTGTACTACATTTTGTTTTTTTTTAATTTGCGCATAGTGTTGGCTAAAGTCATATGACCATACTGCCTTGTCATACGTTTATTATTATTTTTTATGGAGGCATCGTTTTTTTAAAGGAAAAATGAGTCCATCACAATTTAAAATTATGGATAGATTTCATAGAGTGGTAATTATTTCTCTCTCTGGAAAAAAGTCTACAAGATGTGTCTCGAAATTTGTATAAGAACCCTACCCATATCCATAATTTTAGAAATGGTGACTTAAATAAACCGGCCGAAGGCTGTCATGTCAGGCTGAGAGCAATAAAATGTGGCAGGATTTACAAATACTAGCTTGTTCGCATAGCTCTCACCGAATTTTATCTAGTGAGTGCGAATACTACAAAAGTTTTCGTAAACGTCCCAGTTTACTACCGCTGACTTGTCAAAGTTAGAACTGGTACTGCCAAAGTGCCATAAACAGCTCTAAAACTTTTTTGGTTTTCGAATACTATGTTTCGATCAAACTCATACTGCCGATTTTAGTTCATGAAAGTTTTCGCTAGGGGCGCTGTAAGCAAATGTATGGAAGGAAACGAAACTACATATAGTTTTCGAAAACTATCAAAACTCGTACTAAGGGTAAAGGTTCATAGCCAAACTATCATTACTCTGAGTTATTCAAACTCCGGCTTCCTTTGCCCGTGAACCGTGAAGCGGTATTAATGGGAAAACAAAATGACTCTACCATTATTTCACTTAAAAGATCATTATCAAGGGGCCCATAATAAGACGCCCAAACAATATAGTTTTCAACACACGAGGAATATTTTAGCTATGAATAATTAACTCGGTTATAGCATGTTTGAGGAACTTACAAACTAAATTTAATTAAGTACTAGTAAGGTAATTATGTTATCGAGTGGCAAGTGGGTTAAACTGCCGTGCCGGGGTCGCGGGTTCGATACCCGCTCAGGACAAATATACGTGTAATGAACATCGGTGTTTGTCTTTAGTCTGGGTGTTTTCTAAGTAGGTATTTTACAAAAAAAAAGTATACAGGGTGTGGCGTAATGAGTGAATAATCCTTCAGCTGCGGGTGGGGTACTTCAAGACTGATCAGAAAATGAAAATATGTACCCAGTAAGTAATCCAGGAATACTCTAACAAAAAAAAAATTATCAAAATTCGTATTTTTGTAATCTTGGCAGCAAAAACAATTGATAGGTAAAAAAATTGAAGTTTTGAAAATGTCCAATAACTCGAAATCCGTTGGATTTTTACTGGGTACAAATTTTAATTTTCTGAAAAGTCCTGTAGTACCCGATCCGCAGCTGAAGGATTATTCACTCATTATGCCACACCCTGTATAAGTATTCTATCAGTTATCTGGTTCCCATAGTACAAGCTTGCTTAGTTTGGGGCTAGATGGCGTGTGTGATATTATGTGCAAACATAATAGCTGATTAGTAAACTCTGTTGTTTTTTAAAATATATTTTTCGTAAAATAGTAAAAACCATTATTCGCTGTAAGCATTTAAAATATTTCGTTACACATTTCGACAGTTATTAATAAAATATTGCAATATTTTATTTCATCTGTCTGAAAAGCGAATGCAACAAGAGAAAATGTCAAATTCAATGAAATAAATAAAATACGTCGAGTCTGATTTCGAGTTTCAGCAAATGTATTATATTATTTAAATAGCTTCAAAGGCAGGTCTTAATTTATTTGTAAATCAATATATAAAAAAGGCTTGGACCTGACTGAATGACTGATAGACAACGTACAAGCTAAACCACTGAACGTAGAGACTTGAAACTTGGAGGATTTTTCAAGAGCTGAAAGTCCGAGTAGGAGTAGGTACAAATGCCTACTTGCAAACTGTCAAAGTTCCTAAGTAATTACTTTACTCGCTTGGTAGTTCTTAACAGTCGAGATTCTGACCGTTAAGAACTGGCAAGTGAGTAAAGTAATTGCTTAGGAACCTTGAAAGTTTGGTGCAAGTCAGCATAAGAGAGTAATTTTAAAAATTTGCAATCCAAACGTACTTGCAGGTACTACCTATTTGTAGGTAATTGTCACAGACTAAATAAAAATTATTAATCATCACTTATGAAAAAAAAAATTGAATTAAAAAAAAAAAAAAAAATAGTTTTTTTTTTTAATAAAGCTTTAAGATGGTTTCGAAACATTCTCAATTTGTCATATTTGTGGAACTTAAGAACGGACAAACTTTTGATCCAGGTACCACACAGGCAGCACATATGTAAAGTAATTCCTTGGACTAAAGTAAATTCATCAACCGATGCAGGTAGAGTAAAGAAATCACTATACGGTCGAACATGTCGTAAAACATCCACGTAGGGTCCAAAAGCGAAAAAAATAGAACTGAAGAGATGAGTTATTAAAGTATAGAAGTAACAATTAAAATTTATGCCCATGCCTTAAAAGTTTATAATTTTTCCAGTAATAAAAGAACCTCATTTGTTTGCATATTTCTGAGATATTTTTGTAAAGACCATTATTCGCATCGTTTTGATTTGAAATTTATATTTTTTTTTAGTTCTTTAATGCGTAGGTATTAGTAGGTACTTGCGTAGGCATTTTCATTTGCGTTTCGAATTTACAAAATTCCTTTCTTAGTACGCATTTTAGGCTCTAGTCGAACACATCCTTCAAGTCTAAAGACTTTACGTTCACTGGTTTAGACTGTAGGCTGTCTGTCAGTCAGTCAGTCAATTAGGACTTACTACTATTATTATGTAGATGATTTAACAATAAATGAAAATAGTAATAGTGATATTCAGACTTTTAAGATTCTAAATAAAGAGCTGCACTAAAAATAACATTTAGACAAGTGTTTAGCTACTCCAAGAGCATGTTGATGGGGGATGTTACCTAGTTGTAAAAATTTCCGACACAAAGTAAAGTTTGTGAGATATATTACAAACAATAATCAAACAAAATATATGAATATGTTTAGTAGATATGACTCGAAATCTAAAACGAAAAAGTCTCATCTATCCTCCACATTCTATGACACAGCGGATGCACAAATGCCGTGGCTGTATACTGGTTCCTTTTTTGTCACGCACACCAACAAACACACGCACACACGCATATCACGCATGTGTGCGTGATCAGCTGATCAACAGCTGTGATCCATGGCATGGCAAATCGGTTGGAGACAGGTTTTCATACAGCTGGCTCATGCTGTAATGCCGTCAGCTGATTGGACATAGAGCCAGCTTTATAATATCACAGAGTATTAAGATATACACAAATATTAATAAAATATAATCAATACAAAAATAAAGACAACCGACTTCAATTGGACTGTTTTAGTAACTTATTAAACATAAACATAAACATTCACACAAACATTCACACACTCACACCCCTGCACTAGGATTCCCTGTGTCGCAGGAGGCATGGACACATACAAGACATCACAACATCAAAGACCCGAGAACAAACATTTGTGTTCGTCACACAAATATTCGCCCCGGCCGGGAATCGAACCCGGAACACCAAGCTTCGTAGGCAGGGTCACTACCACCTAAGCCACGGTGCCGTCTGAACGTCTTAGTGACCGTAAACACCACTGAAAAGTCACAGGGAAGCAAATCACGCAATTTCGTTCACTTTGACGACATAATATTCAGTTATTTGGTTATAAAAACTAAACTGCTGAATCGATTTTGATGAAATTTGTATGGGACCAATCTGAAAGTATATTCCCTCAAAGAAAAAAAAATCAAATCGGTCTATAAACAACAATGTTCTGAGGTACATTACAAACATTAAAAAAAATAAACATTCAACCAAATTGACCTTTTCCTTTTTGAAGTTGGTTGAAAAGACGACACAGATGGTCGAGTGGCAAGTGTATTAGACTGCCATACCAGGTATCGCGGGTTCGATTCCCGCTTCAGGACAAACATTTGTGTGATGAACATTGGTGTTTGTTCTGAGTCTGGGTGTTTTCTATGTATTCTGTGTATGTATTTACAATAAAAAAGTATTTATGTATTGTATCAGTTATCTGGTTTCCATAGTACAAGCTCTGCTTACTTTGGGGCTAGATGGCTTTGTGTGAAAAGTCCAAAATATTTATTTAAATATCTATTTTATAATAATAACTAATTGACCCGCGTGCGACTTCGTGGCTTAATACCGAAATTCCCACTAGCCATCTCCATTAGTGGGGATTTCGGAAAAAAAGTCTTGAAATCCCCACTAATGAGAGAGAATCCCCAGATAGTGGGACAAACGGGTGGGCGTTTGTCCCACCCACGGAAGAAATGTCACAGAATTTAATTAAATTCTTTATTTTCAAAAACTTATACTAACATTACAGATTCCTCTTATCCGTTAAATAAGCAATTTACAACAAAAATAAAATATACATAATACATGAAATACAATGCAAGTATAGGTCGCTCAACGAAAGCTGGCTCTGTCAAAGTACTCACACTAATGCAATTTCATTACACGTTGCCAAATTTAGGATGAAAATTTTGACAAGTCACAATTGGGACACGCCGCGCTCTTATTCACAGACACAACACAAGCGCACGTGTGAGTGTGTTATTCATGCCAGCTTTTGTTAATATACCTATAGTTTTAAAGGGTAAGAATAGCAAAGTGTCAGTAGTCAGTACTAAGCAAGTCAATCAATACATTTTCTCAGTATTTCTATGCTTATATACGAAATATGTGTCAATACCATATTCATAGTGATGTTCAAGGATGGCCGTAAGCCATCTACTATATAAAGAACATTCTTACAGTAGTCAGCGATCAGAAGGTTAAGGGCATTATGTTTGGCAAAAAGTAAATTTCCTAATGAATACCAACAATGCAACTTACAAAAAAAATTAACTTTAAAAACTTCGGTTGCGTTGTCAATTAACAAAATTATTTTCTTAGTAGGTACACGCTTACACTTCATGACTTACTCTCGAAATTTCATATATATACGATCAGTGGTAGCCTGTGCGCGTCAGTCAGTCAGGACTAAGTCTTTTATAATAATAATGATAATAATAACATATTTATTTCGGACAACAAGATCTATACAACAATACAACACATTAAAAAAAACATTAAAATATGTTTTAATAAGAAAAAAATATGTATGATTTTGATGATAAGTTATTCTGCCATGGCAGTAGGCAGTTAAGTACTGTAAAAAACGACACTGTGTTCGGTAAATAACATGAATGTTAAATTAGAGTAAGTTAGCAAGCAGATGGAAGATTACGATGGATTTACATGCCATTAAAACTTAAGCTATTTCTTTAAAGAAAGCCGCAATTCATATTCATAGGTAGATTCATAGATGAATAACGGTGTTCGTATAGAACACCAAGATGGACAGTATCAAACCAAAATGGAGTCGTAAGACACGACCAAAAAATTTCAGACACCTTGTCATATTCATAGGTAGATTCATAGATGAATAACGGTGTTCATATAGAACACCAAGATGGACAGTATCAAACCAAAATGGAGTCGTAAGACACGACCAAAAAATTTCAGACGCCTTGTCAATAAATATGAAATATCTCGATTTTCAAATAATGTTTGTTACTTTTTACGAAAAAGCCTAACATATAATATTTATCTAGCCCCGTTACTTCTCTCTTTCGAAAATTAGCATCGGAGCAAAATGTACTAGAAGTTAACCAATGTGGCTCCCTTTCCTTGGTCGCATTTTCAATTTACTATTTTGTGTTAAGATGGACAGTATAAATCCAAAATGGGGTCGTAAGACAGGACCAAAAAAATTCAGACACCTTGTCAATAAATATGAAATATCTCCATTTTCAGATAATGTTTGTTACTTTTTACGATGTAGTTTTAGTAACAATAAAAAAGCCTAGTAGTTTTAACATATATTATTTATCTAGCCCTGTTACTTATCTTTTTGGAAAATTAGCATCGGAGCAAAGTACTAGAAGTTAGCCAATGTGGCTCCCTTTTCTTGGTCGCATTTTCAATGTACATTGTGTTTCTATACTTTAATACTTCTGTGGGTATAATATTGCAAAATGGCTCGTAGCTTCGAATTCCGTCACACATCACTCAAGTCACAATTTAAAAATCGAACATGCTAGCACAGCAACCATGCACCTTGCCTCCCGGCGCGTACAAAAGGAACACACCGAAAAAAAACACATCTCTCACCTCGCTCATACTTATGCAACCAGCTATAACTATCCCGTTTCCTCCACCCCAGATCATGCAAGTTTTTTCGATACCCTCTCATTACGAACAGTCAACATCCTACACAACTACAAACGTAAGTGTTCATGTACAGTGTACGTGGTTGATTTATTTATGTAGTGGTTTGTATGTGTGGGTAGTCAGCTGTAGTTTATGTAAGCAACACGTGAGTGTGGGGGTTTCCGTGTAAAAATGGGATAAGTTTAAGATGATTTTGGCAAGGGAAGATAAAGTTTACTTAGGTGCATTTGACGTGAAGATTTAGAAAACTTGAATTAGGGTGTGACCTACTCTATTTTAACATTAGTCCAACAACAGCTATATAAAAATTACGTTATTAAATGCCAGCAAATTAGTAGATACTTTGTTCTCTATATTTGACTCTATCAAACCTTTTAATGATATTATCACAAATCTAAAAATTGGTGATCGCTATAATTATGTATTTAAGGTCAAAAGAAACTAATGAAATTTAATGTGTAGGTTTATGAAAAACAAAGGCTTTATTTTGTCTCCATAATATGCGAGCAAAGTATCCAGTAGATTTTCAATAAAAAATCAAGAAATCCATACTTATCTTACTGTTATCTATTGTAACAATTCAAACACTATTTTTGGTCTGTAACATCTTTCCCATCGTTTTCTGTCAATTTGTGGGAGGGAGTAATTTCGCAAATAATAAAATGGGACGGAATTGTGTCACAACAAGTTAGCCGTCAAAAAAAATGAAGTAAATTTAGGAGACTTGAAATTTTGTAGTCAAGAAGTATAGGCGCATATTAAAATGAAGAAATAAATCTTCAAATGACCCATGAAACGGATTCTGGGAAGAAATTTTATATTAATTTTTATATTTTTTATAATATAAATATAGCATAAATCATCTATCTTATTAATTCGCAACGCAAAGCAAGTTGCAGGTGGCACGCAGTATTAAATATTTCAATAAGTCGTAGTATCGTCAGTGACGTCACATCCACCCTTCCTTCCCACGACCTACAGACCCTCAGGTCCGTCACACAACACCGTCTTCCGACTGCGGTGGTCATCCGAGAAGCTTTCCTTCCCGGCGGTTGTCGGTCTTACGAAGCATAAATCCTGTCACTTGTAGTACATTGAGAATTATCAATTTCATTGCAAATTTTTGTTTAAAAGCTATAAGAACAAAATCTCGTTATACTCGTAGTTACCAAAATTGTAGTTGAATTTGTAACAGCGAGAATAATTTAGGAACGATTATAATAATAATAATTCCTGCTAACGAAATTAAGTAACGATTACAGGAAAATATATTATCGGTTACTATTTTGTCTTGCTATCCAATTTTTTTTTCAGTGTACGTAAATTAAAAGTTAAAGTTTATAAGAATACTATTTTTCATAAAGTGCAACCACTAATTCTATTCCATTTTATTTGATCCGAAAGCTAAAATTCATTGAATAATTCATTGTGCAATTTATTTACTTCGATAGAATATAGAGTTCTCAATTGTCATAATGTAGGTATGCTCTAGGTAATGAGTTTCAGAATATTCTTTGGAATAAATAAAAATTGGTATAACCTTTGTATTATAAGGCTCTACTTGGTAGGTACTGTTGTTAAAGCACTGTAGCAAGTAAAATTACTGGATTTTTGCATCGGCTCATCAAAATGTATAACACTGTTCTGTTCTGGTCATAGGTAGACGTCTTATCTTACCATTTATAGTAGTGCTAAGATAGTAACTTTATATTTTTTTTTTGGTGGCGTAGGTTGATAAATAATTTAATAATAATTATAATGTTTGGACATTTCACACAACGCTATCTAGCCCCAAACTAAGCAAGCTTGTACTATGGGAACCAGATTACTGATACTGACTGTAGGTAACATTATGATACATAAAAAACACCCAGGCTCAAGACAAACACCGATTTTCATTACACAAATATTTGTCCTGAAGCAAGAATCGAACCCACGACACATGCCAAAGCAGTCCAACGCATTTGCCACTCAACCATCTGTGTCATCAAGGTAAATGTCATACAATTTTGAATAGATCTAAGATTGTGGCTCTACATTATGTATAGCAGGTATACATAATGTAGAGCCACAAGAACAACAAGACATACCGACGGCCATAGATGAACAACGATGTTCCCATAGAACAAGATGGACAGTACCAAACCAAAACATGGACAGTACTGGATGCGGTATATAGAACCGAAAATTTTCAGACACCCTGTCAATAAAAATGAAATACCTCTATTTTCAAATAATGTTTGTTAATTATTACGATGCAGTTTTATTGACAATGAAAAAGCCTAGTAGTTTTAACATATAATAGTTATTTAGCTCTATAACTTCTCTTTTTCGAAAATGTACTAGTAGCCAATGTGGCTTCCTTTTCTTAGTCGCATTTAATGTACTACATTGTGTTTCTATACATTAATACTTCTATGCCTACGACTGTTATCTTAATCACCATACATCCTCCTTAAACATTACGCCCCAGGAAACAGTCCCACACAGTTTCTAAATATACCAAAATTTACGAGTAAAACGTGCTTATTTTAGTAACTATCAAGAAAAAAACCAACCCACAGTGCGGCCTTGAAATCATATGGGCTGGGCCGGCGCAAACAGCTGATGCTACCTGACACTACTCACACAAACGACAACTACACACACAAACTTGCACTTATGTCTATGTGTGGGTGGTACTGGTTAGGCTAAGCATGTGTGCTTTGATGCAGTATACATTTGGTATCTAGGCAGTTATACATTTTATAACTTATCATAAAGATCTCTTGTACTAAGATAGAGTATAATACAAGTTTTACGCCTCATTTATGGTATATTTGATAAATAGGTATTTCATAAAGTACTCCTAATTGACATAAATACGGCTACACGTGTAGAGGAATAATTTTGGAAATTGCCTCCTTAACATTCCGTTGGAATATTCATTCGAGAGAAGAATTAATTTTTAGAGACTGATTCTGGAGTCTCTAAAATTAATTTTAATTTTATTAATTTTACGCGACTGTTTCTGGAGTCTCTAAAAATTTATTCTTCCCTGTGAATAGTAAATAAGTGACCGTAACATTTATAAACGAAATTTTGGTCAAAGACATGTAGGTATAGTAGTTAACTTTAATTAATTACGAACATCTGTACGAATCATGTACGGATTTAACTTAACACTAAAAGTAAATTTACGCCGAGCGAAAACTTATTACGAAATCAAAACTTTGCTGTTCTTATCAACATTTTAAATATATGTTTACTTAATTTAACCTAACATAATGTAAGAAGGTCGTTATAAGAATTTATTTTCTTCAAATTCCGATCAACTTATTTATACCTACTATAGACATTTTATAATAAAAATATCAAAACCTAATCGAGTTATTCAATCGAAAATTGTCAAATCATTGCCTCCATTTGACCGATTGATGTTTTTATTCTCGTCGGTCCCGAGAGAGTGATCGATAATTGTCAATTACATTCGCTATTCGAATCAAACTTTGATATATTATCAGTCAGCAACATTTCAATGGTTGGAAATATTAGTGAAATTTAAAATTTACTGCTTTTTCTTAACATTGGGGCTTGACATATTGTGATCTATTAATTTTGTTCAGACAAGGATTAATATATTACTTTATTCTTAAAGTATGTTTTTTTTTTCTTATTCCTTAGTTGTATTTGTGTCTATCTTAGTACTGTTGTTGGTGGCCGAGTGGATGAGGCATTACCTTGCGATCTGATGGTCGCAGGTTTGAATCCCGGTGGCAGTTATGCGTAAATGGATTTTTTCGGTCAAAATAATCGATGTATGCATCCCACGTTCTCGCAACAGTGAAGGAAAACATCGTGAAGAAACCGGCATGTCGTGGAACCGAAAGTTCGAAAACATGTGTCGAGAGCACGAAAGAAGCCTCTTCGAGGCGCACCTGAAATCCGTTCACCACACTGGTTCAAAGGAACCAGTGACACGATAAGAAGAAGAAGTACTCTGTGGTTGTATTAACTACGATTAGAATCGAAACGAAAGAAATAAATAAAAATTTTGACAATCAAACCAATTTTTTTTGGGATTCTATTCAATAAAGTTTTAATCCTTCAATTTAGAGTTATCACAAACCAATCCTAATTCAGTAAACCCTAAGCTAAAACCATTAAAAACTGGTATTTAATGTCTGGAACCAACAAATGTTTGCACCACATTATGGAGAGCCTGCATCAAGCCCTCTCCACAGCCCGTCTGAACAGCTGATGGGTTATCACGAGCATGCTCAATCACCCCAACCCGTTCTCCTCCTTATTCTTCATCACTATAAAGTTCATATTCTTCTGCACCATCTCTCAGTTTATCACAATCATCATAATTTCATCTATTCAACTTTTCACCTTATGTTTAGTTGTATAAGGTTCGTTTTGGTTTATATCTGTTTAATCACTCGTAATGTCGTGTTGATTTTTTTTGCTGTTACACGTGTGTTGGTGCCTTTTTTTTCTTTCTGGTCTTTCCAGTCTGAAAGGGTCATTTTACAAATAGTAAAGGTACCTACGTTGAATGGTAAGTCGGTTTATTGTTTTGATTCGAGCTTTTTCAAGATTTTTTTTTTTGGGATCTTCTCTTGACGATGTTGTTATTGAATTTCGAGGGTTGGATTCTGGGAATTCGAATTACAAGCGATTAGTTTAGTGGACAATATTGTTATAGGATGATGAATAATGATTTTCAAGTAGTCAAACTACTATTATAATAATCATAAAAGCTGAAAGAGAAATTGCTGCGAGCTAAGAAAAGACAGTCGATGCTACACAGGATTTCACTTGAGTATTAGAATCAGGTAATCATGAGCATGTGTTTTTATTTCTTATTTTTTCTTGCAAAATGCCATTTTTAGCATTGAACTAGAGTTGTAAGGCTGGTATGTTCTGGTGTAAGGGACGTATGGTGTAACCCCAGTGAAGTACCCATTTTCTAAATATCTCCACGTGGAGCATGTAAGCTTTAGGACTGGTTATGTAGGTAAGAGCATTTAGCTTTTTCTTATGCAGTTGTACCGTAATAAGATTTTGTAAAATTTGACATACCTATAATAACAAACATCGTTATTTTCTGGTCAATAAAAGAAATAAAACTAAGTGGACCTTAATATTCTTATTTTTATTTTTCATATAAAATTAGAGAACATAGAAATGAGCCTATATCCATACGTCGCTAAAGCTAAATTATTATTTTTGTGCATTACGAACGTAACTATATTTATGACTAAGTTTTTCATTTGATTGTTTTGTATTGATTCAATTCGATCGATTTTGTATCGAATATTATATGTATAGATAATAATATTGTTAAGCAACAGACCCGTAAAATAATTTTACCAAATAAATACCTCTTCTTCTTATCGTGTCACTAGTTATTTCAAACCAGTGTAGTGAAAGGATTTCAAGTGCGCCTCGAAATGGCTCCTTTCGATATGTCATGCCGGTTTCCTCACGATAAATAAATACTTATGACTCATTCATCAAGCTTTAAGATACGTGAGTGATTGTTAAGAGTCTAGTTAATTAGGTAATTGTTTGGTGTTTCTGTACAAAACGTGAATTCAAGTTTCACGTGGCACAAACTTTCTGACCCACTTAATAATCTTAAGTTTCTTCAACGTTAAGGATAAGGTTTCAAATGTGGTTCTAGTTGCATAATTTGACCCTTTTCATGAAACAAAACTTATATAAAACAAAAGTACCTTACATTTACAATTTTTTTTGTGCAATAACAATAGCTGTTGTATATTTTGTAGTAAGAATTTTGTTGTATTTACATAACTACTCTAAATGTGAGAAATTTAATATGTATTCGGGCCTAACGTAGTATTGTTACCATTGGGAGGCATCCCCTGCAAGATGCCGTCAAGATAGGTCCAAAACAGAACCATATATTCTGCCACAAAGCAGTAATGTGTAAGCCTTACTGTGTTCCAGTGTGAAGGGCACTGTGGCTAGTGAAATTACTGGGCTTTCAAGACTGAACATTAAAATGTCTTAAGGTGGACGAGTGCTTTAGTAATGTTACACCGGCCTTTGTGAGTTAAAGTCCTGTGTAGCATTGCCCATAAAAAAATAACTTTTCTGATCATGTCTAGGCGTGATATCTTAATATAGTTTTTAATGCTAAATTATATACACACTGTTAAAAAATGTAGTACAAATCTAATAAATCAGGAGAGTGCATAGTACTTCTCAATACTTGAATGCATACTTTTTTTAATAAATGTACGTTTTGACCAAATGAAAATGTTTAATTACAACGTTATAATGCATTCAGTTGAATGAATAAAATACTTGTCATTATTCTTCACACAAAGATTATGCAACATAATATCTTTAAACCCTTTGAAAGTCAATGGCCCATCGCGAGCCATACAAATCTCACCAACATCTGAATCGACCATTACCATACAACTAAGTTTCAGTTCCATACAAATTCGTACAATTAACGCGACGTGTCGCAAAACTGGTTATTCAAGTATAACTAATCATAAGGAGGTGAGGTGGATTGGTTTGAATGGTGACCCTTGAAAGGGTAGCCATGATTCTGATCAACGTAAATTATTAAATATTTTGTATATTTCACACAACATCATCTAGCCCCAAACTAAGTAGAACTTGTACTATGGGAACCAGATAACAGATATAATACATAGAAAACACCAAGACTCAGGACAAACATCGATGTTCATAGATCAAATAATTGTCCTGAGCGGGAATAGAACCCGCCACACCGGCACGGCAGTCTAACACACTTGCCACTCGACCATCCGTGTCGCCGAATATAAAAAGCTTTTGACTAATAAATTAAATACAATGCACAAGCAAAACAACAGATCGTAGAGACTGAAAAATGTACATGGTATGTTCATAAAAATGTGTAAGCTCCTCAGAAATGAATTTTACAAATTCATAACGCAAACAAAAACAAAATTATAAGTGGTCCCACAAAAACCTTTATATCCATCCTCAAATAGGATTGGGAGAGGCACGTTAGCCCCATGTGTCATACCCAGAAAGGTGGGCAAGACTAGCCACTCTCTGGATACCTGAAGACGGACGGCAACGTAAGAGTCAGCCGAGAAACCTTTGAAAGACGCCGGACGATCTGAATGTATTCGAGAGAGAATGGTGGGAGATAATCAAGGTTTTATTAAAACATATAACAACTAACTTCAATCAGACTGTTCTAGTGACCGTAGGCACCACTCAAAAGTCGTAGGGAAGCAAAATACGCAATTTCGTTTACAAGACGTAATTTTTTCAGGTATTTTGATTTCAAAACCAAAGTACTGAACCTATTTTCATGAAATTTTTATGGTACTAATCTGAAAGTATATCATTCAGATTGGTATCTTAAAAATTTTATCAAAATCTAAGTACATTGATTTTTATATCAAAATAACAGAAAAAAATAATTGTCGAAGTAAATGAAATTGCATATTTTGCTTCCCTGCGACTTTTCAGTGGTGCTAACGGTCACTAAAACGGTACAATTGAATTCAGCTGTTGTAATTTTTTTGTGAAAATATAATTATTTGAAGTCGATTGAAAACATATCCTACTAAATTGGGAAACCAGAGCCACCATAGTCCGAGGGTTCGAAATAACCCGGATCCATTGTTCGACCCCACGTGTTCAAGGGCTGTGTTTACACGAACGAACGCTGGCTCCAGTTACCGGGGCCGGGAGCGAAGTGTGGGATTTCAATCAAAGTTCACTGGATGATGGAAAGTAATTAATCATACTAAAACATATAGTTAATTGTTTTTATTTACAGTCTAAATATTACTCCAGAACGATCAGACGCACAGCGCAGTTTCATCCTTATTTAGTAGATATTCCGGTCACACGGACCAAACGATTCAAATCCACATTTTTAATACGAACCGCTAAGAAGCTTGCTTGCTTCTGTCTTCCCGGACCACTAAGATCTTAGTCTTTTCAAGAAACTAGGTGTCTTCTAGACCTTCGAGATTCATCGTCGGCCACATCATCACTTAAAATCAGGTGAGATTGTGGTCAAACGAAGGTCTATCTCCAATAAAAAAAAATATTCCAATAAACCTTTATATATTTTAACTAAATAATAAAAACACCAAAACATAAAAACTCCACTCACTCTAAAAGACCACTCACTTTTTAATAAGAATGCGTTAGATGTGTTTTAATTTATAAACTGCGAAACGACAACTGTAAATATTTTATGCAAACTATTGTTCTCAAATAAGTGACTTTGTGTCTATTTGAGAATAAATGATATTAAACCTTAAACTATTATTCGTAAGAGAACTCTTTTATGTTTGGACATTTTTGACAACCATAATTACTAATCTTCTTCTTCTCTTATCTTTGTATACATATATGGCTTGGACCTGACTGACTGACTGACTGACAACGCACAAGCCAAACCACTGAACCAGGACAATTGAAAAGAGCGTGTTCGTTGAGAACTGAAATTGCGTGCTCCTTCTCAACTAGTTGATGTAGAATAACTTGGAGTCATAGAAATAAAGAAGAGTCATCTTCGAACCCACTTGAAAATGATCACGTGCTAAACTGAGTCTCAACTAGTTGATCTAGAATAACGTAGAGTCATAGAAATAAAGTAGAGTCACCTACTTGAAAATGATCATGTGCTAAGATCAACACGAGTACACCGTACAAGTCACAATACAAGAAAGTAAAACTGGGTCTGAACTAGTTGATCTGGTATAGCGTAGAGTCATAGAAATAGAGTACAGTCACCCCACTTGAAAATAGATAGATAGATAGAAAATGTTTTATTGCACAATGTAAAAAAACACAAGTACATAGGCGAACTCAATGCTAGTTAGCATTCTCCTCCAGCTAACCTCTGTGTATTAATAATATAATAATAAAAAATCTTTAAAACATGTATGTATTATGTATTATGGAGATGTGGTAGTGCTAGATGAGTGAAAGAAAATAATAATTTTGCTTATTTTAATAACATCTTACTTACTAATAATAAACAAAATACACTAATATATAATAAAAATCTCAAGCATTCAAGAGTCTGGATGAAAATGATCACGTGCTAAGGTCAACACGGGTAGAACGTACAATTCACAATACAAGGAAATAAAACATTCAAAAAGTTACATAAAATTACTTTTTAAGCAATAAAAACTTTGAAAATCAAAAGTTTGTGCCGTTTCCCTGTTTTTGAAAAATGTACGCTTTTATCCCACGGGGTAAATATGAACACGCTTTGGAAGTTTGCTTTCTAAGAAAAAATGCAAAATAGGTGAACAGGTAGGGACTTACTCTACTTTTTGTTCTGGCAATGGAGTACAGCAAAAACATTGAATATAAACACAACAAGGCAACTGCTGCAGTAAATAAATATTTAAAAAGAAATAAAGTGTATGCATTATTTGACCCATCAGGTACTTTTCTTGATTCGACCCAGTCCATCCTGAAATAAATTCTTATTTCGATCCATAACATATTTTCGACACACCTAAGTATATGTATTTTTTTTAACTACTGCTGGTACAGTCAGCTGTACAGACATGTATAAACTCCCAAGCTTTCACATTTATATTAAACTCTTAATTTTGCTAAGACATTCTTCTTTTGACAAGAATTCAAACAAGTATGATGACTACATTAATTTGAAAATGCTTGCGTGCGCTTTTCTTTGCAAAATTATGAGTAATATAAACATAAACATTCACACACTCACACCCCTGCACTAGGATTCCCTGTGTCGCAGGTGGCATGGACACATACAACACATCACAACATCCAAGACCCGAGATCAAACATTTGTGTTCGTCACAAATATTTGCCCAGGCCGGGGATCGAACCCGGAACACTAAGCTTCGTAGGCTGGGTTACAACACAAAAATCTAAGCTACGGTGTCGTCAATATAAATGTGAAAGCTTGGGAGTGTATACATATCTGTGCAGTGCAGTACATGTGAGTTATGATCTCATATCATAACTCACATGTACCAGCAGTAGGTATCTAATACGGCTGGCTATTTATTTCCTTTGTACCCACAGTAGTAAGTTACCTATATGTCGTATATCGGACATTCGTTTGTCCGAGATTACAAAAGGATAGAAAACATGGCGAAAAATACTAAAATGGAATATCGAAAAGTCACCATTTACAACGTTATCTACCCTAATTTATTCCAAGGCTTTTCGAGCCCACAAACCAATTTATACCTCCCCTTAAGGGATGGCCCCAAGCCAAAAAACTTCTTAGAAATCACATCGAAATTCTTAGAACTACCTGCTACTTATACAAAAGTGTTTTTACACAACTTTTTTGTTCGAAATTCATGCAGACATAACATCTAAACTATCAAAATAACCTTTATTAGAATGTGGCAGAACTGATTTTAGAACAAGTTTTGAAAAAATAAGGGAAGGAAAGAAACAAAAGTGTAGATCATTTAAATGAGTCATAAATCAATATTGGATATCGGGAACATCCATTTGATTTTTTCAACTTTTCTGGAGGTTATTTCATTGCTTTTTGATGACTGTTAAAATTAAAATACCTTCATTTATTTATTTTAGTATAAATTTTTCAATTTAAATTTATTTTACTTTAATGCACGAAAGGAGCCTCATCGAGGCGCACTTTAAATCCTTTTACCACACTGGTTCGAAAGAACTAGTTACATGAGAAGAAGAAGAAGACTTTAAATAAAACGGTTACATACCAATTACATTATTCAAAGATTATATTAAGTACATCAGAAATTAAATAATTTAAAAATTACTTACATTACTACTAAATTACTTATTATAAATTCAAAATAATAATTTTGAATGAATAATCTTAAAAGCAACACCGTTATTCTTCGAAGTCTTATGCCGACTTTTTAAGCAATTACTTAACTCGCTTGGCAGTTCTTAACGGTCTGAATAAACATTTTTTTGGACCTTTAAGAACTGGCAAGCAAGTAAAGTAATTGCTTAGGAGCTTTGACAGTTTGGTGCAAGTAGGCATTAAACTTCTGCTACTCGTTTTTAACCTATCTATTGTACGAATACTGCAGGTGACCGCTAGCCACACTAAGGCTAGAGTTCACCAACAGACGGCTAAGTTGTAAACAGTTGTTTTGATGTTTTTGACACGAATTTACATAGATTAAACGTCAAAGATAACGGACGAAGAGGCCTAATCTTCCGAATATCATTGGTGAACACAGACCTAAGAGGTTGTTTCTGACGTTTAAGAAGGTTAGGTTAGATAAAAATATAACGTCTAGGCCAAGGTTATTTAACATGCTAGACAAACAGCTCGTAAACTTTCAATTTCGAGACCAAAATCCATTTGAATCCGAACTTTTCAGTTGGGCTATAAAGTCTAACTTTCGACGCATATTCAAAAAGGCGAAATAAAATTTCATCTCATGAACCGACGACGGCGACTGCGAAACTTGAGACACAGAAAAAGTTCTAAGCTAAAAGAATATCATCAAATTGAAAAAAAAATATCTGAAAACCTTTATCAACAGTTTATTCCAATTCTATTCCTAAATGTATTTACTGAATCGCACTGAGATTATTTATTTATTATCGCACAGAAATTCTGAGACTGATCTTGAAATATTTTTTATACAAAAAGGGTAAGCTTTTTGTTATAAATATTTTTAATAATGAAAATGAAATGAAAATGATAAATTGTGTCGCGTTTGCTATTGGTTCGCCCTCCCTGATCTATACATTGTTGCCAGTACCTATAAATTCAGAATAAGCAGATATACTATCGATAAACTTGACAGAGCTATCAACTCTGGTTTTAATTGAAAACCAGAGTTCATATCTCTGTCAAGATAAACGGCGTATAAAAAAATCTCATATAGGCTGTGTGTGTACTGTCTGGCGTGCATTTAATTTTTCTGTCCAAGTTCTTCGGCTTCTATAAAGTGCCAGCAACATCTGTTGTATGGAGACTACCACAAACTAAATTGTACATTTTCTAAACCTTTTTATAACCTACGTAAGGTCCTAAATTGCATGTTTCTTAGATGCCTAATTTTGTAGAAGTTTAGGGCGATTTGTACTTTCAGATAGACTAGACGTTGTTCATAAAACAAGAGGGACGTAAGTGTTCGAAACGAAGGGAAATAATTTGATAAGTTTCAAATTTGCTTATAATGGCTTCGGTATTTTGTTAAAGTTTCTAATAATATTAAGTTCCTTGTTCAAAGTTTAGTTAGTTCGTAGAAATAGCTATTACGTGGCATTGAATAGTTCAAGCCGAAGGTTGAATTTGGAAGACCAATAACCGTTGGAGTAAACTTGCTTTAGCGTAGAAACTACGTCTAGTCAAATGTAGCGTAGAACGGCCGCGTAGAAACGTGGTAGTGAGGAGTGATTACTTTTATACTTACCGTTGGAAGGCTTCCCCTGCAGGATGCCGTTTAGATGAGCACTAACACAGTGTCAGGTATTCTGCCGTATAGCAGTTATGTGTAAGCATTACTGTGTTCCGGTTTGAAAGGCACTAGTTACATAGTGATATTACTGTGCGTTTGAGATTGATAAACAAAATGTCTCAATGTGTTCGAGCGCTATAGCAGAGTTGCATCGGCCTGTGTGAATCAAAGTTCTGTGTAGCACTGTTCTGGTCATGAGCAGGCGGGATCCTTTACCACCAGGAGAGCGCATAACTCGTCCCATGTTTACATATAAAAAAAATGTCAAGATTCTATATATTGTGTGGTATGAGGACGTGGTAGCTGATTGGATGAGGCCCTTACCTTGCGATCTGATGGTCGCGGGTTTGAATCTCGGTGGCATTCATGCGTAAATGAGTTTTTTCGTTCGAAAAAATCTATGTATGCATCCCACGTTCTCGCAACGGTGAAGGAAAACTTCGTGAGGAAACCGGCATGTCATAGAAACCTAAAAAGTTCGATAAACATGTGTCGAGTGCACAAAAGGAATCTCTTCGAGGCGCACTTGAAATCCTTTCACCACACTGATTCGAAAGACCTAGTGACACGATACGAAGAAGAATACTGTTATAGTTTGATGACGATAACACTGTTCTAGTGAATTGCAGGCATGATATTTTACCATAAAGCTCGCTATTCTTGGCTGTAACAATAATAGTTTATTCAGTCCCTCGTTAGCTCAGAGTTCAATATGCCACCCGCGACATAAGACACTGCTTTATCCCCTTAGTGCATAATCTACTATTGGACATATTCAAAACCCATATCTAACAAGTGACGAGATAAATGCGTTTGTTGATGCCACCAGCAAATAATGTTTGTCCTCTTCAATTTGTCCGTCCAAGATAAGCAAGAGTAGTGTTCCGGAAGTCCGTACAATTAATTAGCAGAGTCCCGTCCATTTAACTTGTAAACGAGTGCAGTCTGCAGTCGCTGGATCCTCAGACGAGGTTTATTGCGACGAGCCAATTAGCTGATTAGAAACGAAGGTAGACAGAAGTGCCTTGGGAATATGGTATTTCATTTTTATTAGGTTTTTAGTTTGCTATTTAACTAAGGATTAAAAATGATTTTTTTCTTCTCATGCTCGTAAAGTTCAACTTGCATGCTTTGCGGGGAGTAAAATTGCATTTTAGGCCCTAGGGTAATATAAACTCTGTTCACAGGTTCAGTTTGTGATAGGTTAGGAAGTTGAAAACTGTTTTAAATTTTTTAACTTCTGTCCTTCATAATACCATGTAGATCAGGAAATCGTGATTTTGGATGGCTCTCTCTGTTTTTTTGAATTTTGAAATGGGCCCTCTTTTCCGTTTAAATTTGTTTATTGAATTGAAAAATCTTGTGTATACATCGTTCTTGAAGCCTATTTTTCCTTGACTTAAATATCCATCCTCGTCTTTGGCTCGGGCTGTAAAAGTCTCGAATAAAATATCCTTCAGGCCCTTGATGTACAAATAACTATTTTTGAGCAGGTAGACTTAGGCTTAACTTAATATATTGTATGGTTTTCCTGGACTTGTTCCGTCATTTCCTCCTCCATCGGCTTCTAGATGTATCAATCATTTGCTAGCAATAAAGAATTAGTGCATTGAATTTTCATAGAACTTTGCTTTCCTAGCCGCAAGTAGTTCTGGCAGTGTGGATATTATCGGGCATTTTTTTTTAATGCACATAAGTTAAAAGTCGGGCAAGGTGCTCTACTGATGATAACAGATCACGCCTGCCTATACCAAAATAGTGATACTTTAAACTTTACACATGACTGTAAAATAAAAAAACTTTGACTTTAAACATCATAGAGTGTCTTGAGAGCTTTCTTAACGCTACCCGGGAGCCTCTAAGGCACCTTCAAATCTTCGATATCAAAACTGCTATTTCATACGACAAATAAACCACTAACTTTACGTAGGCGGATAATTCAGAATACAACCAGTTAGACTTACCATTGCCAAAAACACGTAGCGGCAAGTAAACAGACTGCCAAACTAGCAGCAAATACGTGTAATTCCGCTGCACTAATTCACAATTAATGTACTCTTGAACCGGCTTAGTCTGGCTTAAACCGGTTAAGGAGATACAAACTAATGGTTCTCGTACGCTGAATTAAAACCGTCGGACGGAGAAAGAAAGCTTCTTGTGAATTGTGGAAGAGACTGCAGTTGTGTTGGGTTATTTAAGGTTATCTGCCCTTTTTGCTGCAAATGTTAGAAATAACTTTTAATATACATACCTACATCTCCAAGTTGGTACGAAAATTCGTTTTGTGATTTTGGTAGTCGAGTTTCTTGGGAATGCCGAGATATTCGTATGTAGTATATTAAAAAAAAAATGCGCTCAAAATTGAAAGCGACCTTGTCAAAATTGATGTCTATCTTCGACATGAAATTTCTCAAGAAAATATGTTTCCTATGTGTATTATTTTAACTATTAATTGTTGTATTGTTTTTGTTCAGCAAAAAATATTGGGCATCTAAGCAAGCGTAGTATAAAACAATTTCCGGCTGGATAAAACGTTGATCTGCACACTACATTTTGCAGAAATTTGATAAGAACCGAAAATCGGACTCAGTGGCACGCCTTGGAAAAGACCCTCGTCTAGCAGTGGTCTGCTATAAATCTATAACAGAATAGTTGACACTGCAACTTCGTTTATTATTTATGTATATTTCGTAATTTTCTAAGTACACGCCTATGTATTTATTTATTTACTTTAAATAAAACGGTTAAAAAACCAATTGCATTATTGCCTATACATTTTGACGAACATACACTCGAAATTTCAAGTGTTTACGTCCAGTGGTATAGCCTGTGCGATGTCTGTCAGTCAGTTAGTCGGTACTATGCCTTTTGTAGATGTATGGTAATAAAATCATCAGATGATTTTCGCGAAAAATATTGTACTTGTTTACGTAATTGACACACTTGCGTTCTGTGGCCGATATAGTGAAGTATTATTTCCTCTAAGTAACACTAAGTTAAGCATGAACGTTGAACATATTTTCAATTCACAAGATCCGAACAGTGGAAGGACAGACCGACGAATCGTCTCGAATAACTTATCCGGGAAATTGTCGGATAATGGTGATGGATGACGTATCAATGGAACTTATGCGTCACTTCACGGGGTAACTTAGGGGGCTAATGGAATATGTTGCCATTCGACTATCTTTTCATCTTTTACTTTATCTATGCCTATAGATTTATATTTATTTACTTACTAAATTTAGTGGCCACTCTGGTCTTAAGCGTCGATTACACAGGGGTAGTTAACAAGCTACAAGCCAGCAAGTTTGCTTGTAGCTTGTAAAATTGCCCCGTCTCATCGGCTTTTTTACAATATTATAGTTGACAATCCTGCTTGAAAGCTAACTCGCTCACTCGCTAGCTTTTAAATTCGCTGGCGTGTAAAGATAAAGATAAAGATATTTTATTTGCCAAAACACAAGTACAATATATGGTCTTAAATAAATTGGTGTCCTAAGTATGTTCTACCTTTAGTTTAAGGTGTGCAAATTTTATAATATTATCATGCAATAATTTAATAGAAAAGAGAGTTTAAATACATGTATGTCTATATGAGTTTATATAAATTAAGGTTATGTAACTATATGTTTGTGTCCCTGTCATTAAAAAATTCGTTTACTGAATAGAAACATTTTTCAACCAGCCAGTTTTTCAATTTTACAGAAAACAAGGTACCATTAAAATTTTTTAAACTAGTTAGTAACTTATTAAAAACCTTGCGGCACGTGTAATATGCTTGACGTTGTGTTTGTCCTAATTTGTATCTAGGAAGGTGCAGTTTATTTTCTGACGAATCTCTCAATACCCTATTGCATAAGTCTCGTCTTTTATTAAAAAGTTCAGGATATTGCTTTACGAACTCTGCTGCCTGTTTGATGTAGAGACAAGGGAGAGTCAATATTTTGTATTTTTTAAATAGTGGTCTGCAGGGCTGTAAAAAGGGGGCACCGCAAAGTGACCGAATACATCTTTTTTGCGCTCTGAACGCTCTATCAACTACTATGTACTATCTACTATGTAGCTTGTTAACTAGCCGTGTGTCATCGACGCTTTTTTGTTGAGTTGTCTGCATATGGGGTGAGCTTTATTTGTAGGATCTGCCTAGGATACTTCTAAAATTGTAAAGTTATATCTATTTCTACATCTGCTTCCGCTAGCTTCATTTTCTTGCTAATAAGAAATAAGCTAAAAAAAAAAGTTAAATTTCAGTCTGATCTGTTTAGTTAGTGTATAACGTGATTGTCTATAAATTTACTTTAATATAAAAAAAAACTATACTTAAATTCTGCAGAAGTTACACTATTTAAACTGTATGGGTGGATTATAATTTAACTTCTAGTTAGTATTTAGTTGGTGTCCTGTGATACGTGTAATATTGTAAGTGAAAATGCTTCTTAAACCTTTCTTCTTTGATTGTTAACAAAATAATAGTCATAGTTTTTAACAAAGTCATGGAAATCAACAAATTTTACCACCACCCATTATAATGTAGGTGACCATTTATGTAGTTAAATTGGTGAAAATATGAAAAGAATTTCAGTTACAAATCTATTTATGATTAGATTACATATTACAAAATATATAATCTATTTTGTATTGAATTAGTGCCATCAAAACTCGATGTTTTGTTGAGTTTAATAAGGCTTGCTAGGATTAATGGAGGCTTAGCAAATAATTATTAAAGCAGCCACCTCAGTTCGTAATGCTAATAAAGCTATAGAACCACAGCAAAGAAAATTAAACTGCGTCACTTCTATGACAGTTCACGGTATGAGATACTGGTGAACTGAGGACGTGGTGGCCGAGTGGATGAGGCCCTTACCTTGCGATCTGATGGTCGCGGGTTTGAATCCCGGTGGCAGTCATGCGTAAATGGGTTTTTTTCGGTCGAAAAAATCTATGCATACGCATCCCACGTTCTCGCAACAGTGAAGGAAAACATCGTGATCGATGCGAGCGATCTAATGGCGAATGTAACGCATTGGCCGATTCCATACTAGCGACGGTGGTAGGTAAACTGGATGTATGCTTCCCTCTCAAAAAGCAACCAGGCACGACCAACCGGTACCAATGGGTCGATGCCGACGTCCAGAACGCTAAGTATTTATTGTTTGATATCTTACACCTAAAAACTAAGTTTCCATTCGATGGTACCATTTTGAAATTTGCCAATGACTTGTCAGCCAAATATAACAATTTATTAAAAGTAAAACGCACTCGTTTCTACTCTGACTTGATCCGTGAAGACCCGAACAAGTCAAAGCGAATGTGGAAGGTTGTAAATACAGAGTTAGGTCGCAATAACCGCGAGCGAGTAGACTATACTGACCAGATTCTTGACCCTTATGGGCAGCCTTTTGCATCTAAATTGGAGTTAGTCGACGCGCTCAACAACGAATTTGTGACAGCGGCAAGTAAGTGTGATGCCCCCCGTGCAAACCTAGCTCACGCAGCCACCACACTCGCCACGAGCGCCGCTGCCAGCGACACATCGCTCTGGTTGAGCCCTTTCACTCCCATAGAGGTAATAAAAATTGTACACCTACACATAGCTCCAAAAACTAGCGTCGACTTTTATGGGTTATCTGCGAGCGTAATAAAGACTGTTATTAAACCATTGGCGTACACCATCAGCGTCCTGTGCAACGCATGCGGGCGACAGGGCACCTACCCTAAGGCCCTAAAAAAAGTCAAAATAAGCCCGCTGTATAAGGGTAAGGGTAAAAAGTGTGACTCTAAATCGTATCGCCCCATTTCTTTAGTGCCAGCGATTAGTAAGATCCTCGAGGTCGGGCTCAACAATAGGCTCTTATATTTCATAGCAAACCGTAACATACTATCAGATAGGCAATACGCTTACAGACCGGGGCGTGCCACGACGGACCTGGTGCGCGAGGTGGTGTGGCGCGTGCTGAGCGCGCGCGAGGCGGGCCAGCACGTCGCGCTGCTGTGCTGCGACCTATCGCGCGCGTTCGACACCGCCAACCATACGCTCATTGCGGACAAACTCCAATTTTATGGAATCCGCGGCCCAGCGCTGTCCCTACTTACCTCATTCATGTCCAAAAGGACACAAGTGGTAATAGGTGATGGAGGACGCGTGATTTCATCAGAGTTGGAGAACGTCATTGGCGTACCCCAAGGATCGTGTCTCTCGAACACCCTTTTCAGCCTTCTGCTGAACGACTTACCGTTGTCGAGGACGCCGAAATATACATGTACGCAGATGACGTCGCCGCGGTGGTCACCGCGCCCACTGAAGGCCTGCTCGAGTGTAAACTCAATTTGGTGGTGCACTCGCTCGAGTCCTGGTTTAGGTCTAATGGGCTCGCGTTAAACCGCGATAAAACGAGCTTCATGACCTTCAGTCTTAATGGTAAGTGTTCATCATCGCCGAGGGTCATCGTCGGTGACACCGCGCTAGAGCACGCCCAAACTACCAAATTACTGGGCTTCACCTAGATAGCTCTCTCGTTTGGGAGACCCACATTGACGAGCTGTGCAAGAGACTCGGCCGGGCTTGCTTCGCTCTGCATAGGCTGGCGAGCACAGCATCCCGTGACGTAGTGCGCTCCTGTTATTTCGCCACCGTCCACAGCGCCATTACTTACGGAGTGGAGCTATGGGCGCGAGCAGCCGACACCCAGCGCGTATTTTTATGCAGAAGCGAGCCGTGCGCGCCATTGTGGGTGTACCAAACGATGTCTCCTGTAGAGATATCTTTAAAGAGCTCGGTATCCTACCTTTGCCGTGTGAGCTCTTGTACCAGGTGGCCATATTCACTTTTGGTAATTTGGGCTTGTTCAAGCGTCGTGGCGTCAACGCGTCTCACGCCCTCCGCAGTAACAAACACCACCACCAGCTAGTTACACCGCCACACAAGTTAGCTAAGTCGGAGCGGTCCGTCTACATAATGGGCCCTTCAGTCTTTAATAGATTGCCGGAAGAGATAAGGGATGCAGCTTCTCGGCCAATATTCAAAACTAAGACCAAAAAGTGGCTACTTGAGCACAGTTTTTATAGCGTAGACGAGTTCTTGAAACTCCCTGCGATATGACCAGAAAAAATTATAAAAAATATTATATCATTATACCTATAGGTACTATTGTTAAAAAATTATTTTGTTTTATGTGCTAATTTTATTTTATTTTTGACTTGTAATTTGGGAATTATTAATAAATTATTATATTGCATTGTATTGTATTGTATGGTGAGGAAACCGGCATGTCGTAGAACCAAAGTTCATAAACATGTGTCAAATGCACGAAAGGAGCTTCTTCGAAGCGCACTTGAAATCCTTTCACTGCACTGGTTCGAAGGAACTAGAGACACGATAAGAAGAAGACTGGTGAAGACCCACCGGTTGAGTTCCAGGGTTGTTGAGAGACCTAACGGTGCGTGGTCAAAAAACGGTGTAGGTAGTACGTGCACGTAACAGTGAAAGGAAAGACAATATATCTAGAAGGCAGAGAAAAAGCCATATGAATAGCTTGCATGTGTATTTGTTTATCTTATATTTAAATAAACTACTCACCTATTAATACAAACATATTATAGTCGTAAAAAATAACTTAGGTACCTACCAACTTAGTGTAAATTGCATGCTTGCGTTAAGTATCTAGGTAATAAGAAAAACCTTGGTCTGCATGTGAAACAAAATATTGTAATTGTTACCATCTTACCAAACCATTGTGATGACAGTGCACGAAAGGAGCCTCTTCGAGGCGCACTTGAAATCCTTTCACCACAAGTAGAAGAATTGTGATGACAAAAAATATATCGAGTATATGCATAAATAATTTTGTATGTATAATTTATACGCCGATCACGTTATGTTCCGTTTCTATTGTTATTTTGAGGGTAGTTTGGTAAATCACCGTCTGCCCGAACGTGACAAGCTCGAGGCTCGTCAGTGCATTGGCGGGAGTCATTGTGAACGTATGCGTGTGGACATTCTACACAAAATACGTCGATTTGTCTCCATTTTTGGCCAAATCTGCATCTCGACATTTGATACTCGTGAAGTGCTGTGGGCTAATAGCCATGATGTGTGCGTTTTCCAAAGACTTTCGAACCTGGACCCGCCGTGCGAGTCCACAGGATCTTGCCTGCCACCAAACCAACAAGCCAGGAGCAGCAGTTCAAAGGTAGGTGGTGTTCAATTGCCTTCGAAATTCTGTAGGAACGTTTTCAGCCCTAGATACAAAACTTTCAGAACGCAACATACATACAAAAGGTTTGGTTTAAAAACTGCACACGTTAAATATCTTCGCTTCTTCTAGTCCGGAGATTGTCTTTCCTACTTAAACTGGACGTATTCTTAAATTTGGAATCATTTATCACTGCCTGGACTGCCCCAGCTGTATCCAAATGAGCTGGATCTATAGAGATGCGAGGCTCCTGCCACACAAATTAATCAAAGAGAAATATTCATGCCGACACATGCCATGAAATGATAATGAACCCATATTGGCGGATGGTACAAGGGTGCAACTTATAATTTGTAATTTTTGTATAGGTGCCCCCTAGAACCTGTTTTATGGTTATATTTTGGATGGGCTAAGAGTTACTTAGGCTACATCCCATTTGGACAACGTGTCATTTTGTAACCCTTGTTAAATACCTATAAAGTGGCATTTGGCAAACTTTTTATTTTTCATTCATTTTGTAGCATTTGGACAACCATGATTTTAGTTAGATACATTTAGTCAGCTTACATTTATTTAATGATATACGAGACACTAGTTACGTCCTCCTTATTATTATTTGTTCGACTCTATTTATGATTATTATTGGTACTATTTTGATCAAACTATAATGTTAGCAATTTTAAATTAATGTACCTAATTGGTTAATTCGTTTTTTTTAAATAAATAAATACAGACTGATTATAATCAAACTGTCGCGCATCGCAAGTTATTTATAATTCGCTAATATTTTTTTTAAATAATCGAGAAAATCTTTTTTAAATCAAAGATATAATAATAAAGAGAGATTGATCTATCCTTACATCCTATTATATTATTTGTATTTTAAATTGTAAAGACCTGTTGTATTGCTTGTCTGTGATTAATTTAGTAGCAAAGAACTTGTATACTATGTATCTAGAATGCCGACTCACACGAAAACTGCGAGCCGAAAGAGCTAGAACCAGTAAGGAGTGTGTCTCGTTCTGTAGGGCGACCATAATTTTTGAACTTTGAATATTCCATTGAGACATAAACAAGCAACAAAGGGAAAATTCAATCTGCTCAATAAGCTATCAATTTTACTTTTCATTATTGTTAAAATTATATTATACATGGGTGCATTAAAATATCAACAAAAAAGAGGGCGGTGCGCCGCATTCTAGTGTGGTATATCTGATTCAATGGTTTTAATACTGTTTCTTTCGAACAGTAATTATTTTTCTCGGTGGTTAGGTACCTAACCTACATGACAGCGACTGTACTAAACCTTTCAAATGAATCTGAATAACATTTAGAGCAAATCGTCTAATTTCGAAAATTGACCCACTTATTTCAAAAATTATGGCCATGTTAATTTTAATTGTATGCTGGCAACTGTGTGAACGACACACACTCCTTAACGAGGGGGTCTCTGTCAAGCATTAAAATCCTTATATTTAGATTTAATTAAAAAAGAACTTTATTTCCAAGTCATACGGTTCAGAATTCTTAATCCTTAAATAAAACAAAATGGCGTGTTAGCTCTCTAGATACATAGTATAGAAGCTCTTTGTTTAGTAGCTAAATTATTTTTTCTTTATCTTCTACAACTTAGCCCACACATCGGCAGGGTAGGCGCGTGTAAAACAATACGCCATACAATTAGAATACTGTCACAACATTTATACAGATATTGTCTGACCCGCTATATATGCACTATATGCCTTCGAGAATATAGCCAAAGGAGATGTTAATGCAAGGCGTACCCCTAAGCTGGCCATTCACGTTAAATAAAACTATATGCTGAATTTGATAATAACTGAGTGCATATTTAAGATGGTGTGCGAGATTATTGTAGTGTGCGTTTATATGAATAAGATTTGTTAGGCGCGTGTGCAATGCGTGTTTACCTCGTCCCCCGTCAAAAATGGCAGAAAATAGGTATAACGTCTCCTTTTGCTGAATTCTCGAAGACTATAGCTGAAAGTAGCTCGATTTATTAATTAAATTAAAACGGTTAAACCAATTACATTGATTTAAAATAATTATTTTACATTGACTTAATTATTTGTGTACCAAGGGCCTGAAGCAAGACATCACAGACATATTTAAATATATATCTGTGCAAGACATTTTATACGAGACTTTTATATGGATAATAAATAAACTTAAACTGAAATTAGCGCCCATTTAAATTAATTAGCGTAATTCAAAAACAGTGACAGGCATCTAATCTAACAAAGATGTTCGAAAGTTGAAATTCTGTAATATATAGGTCCCCTATAATACCCTGATCTATGGGTATTATGAAGGACCGAAGTTCGAAATGTGAATAAAGTTCTCAACTTTCAGCATGAAACCTATTTACAAATGAACTTCTTTGAACAGATTTTATAAGCAATCACTTTTTTTTCCTAGAGCCTAAAATTCAGTTTTACTTCCCCTAAAGCATGCACGAATTCTGATCCTCTGATTTCATGATAATCTTTATAGAGAAGAGGTCCTTTAATACTTGGTAATGATAAGTAATGATAAGGCTTCGCAATTAGAAGAAGAAGAAACACGGAGGGCGCCGCGCGGGGCATCAGGGGAAGCATCAAGTTCCGAGCCACGTGTCAGCCAGGTGTCATGTTCATTCGCCCGAGTAGTACCCATAATGGATGCAATCTCAACCCCTTAACCCCCGCCATAATTACTTGGATTCCACACAAGTATAGCAATGCTAAATGCTAACTGAATGCTAAATTGCATTCCGCTAAGTAGCAGGTAGATGCTCATTTCCTAGGTGAAACACTTGACAGCAATTTTCAATTAACTACGGGCCTGGTACTCCGCTCTAGGGCGAAAGGAAGCAAAGGCGTTTTGGTAGAGGCGAACTTGGGAATGTCGAATTTTGAAGATAGGATGGTCGAGTGGCAAGTTTGTCGGACTGCCGCGCCAGTGTTGC
The DNA here is from genome assembly GCA_932526365.1 of Lobophora halterata. Lineage (NCBI taxonomy): Eukaryota > Metazoa > Arthropoda > Insecta > Lepidoptera > Geometridae > Lobophora > Lobophora halterata. The sequence continues at coordinate 620,247 of OW052018.1, forward strand.
CGGTTCGATTCTCGTCTCAAGACAAACATATGTGTGATGAACATCAGTGTTTTCCTGCCTGGGTATTTTCTAGTATCAATACTTGTTTTGTAAATACATTACAAAAAAGTGTTTATTTGTATTATATTAATCAATTACTTATAAACTGGTTGTCCGTTACTTTGCCCACGTGGATAAAAGATAGATACAATAATTATAGATCTGTTAGATTTCGAAACAATATAATGACACTATAAGTAGCATTTTTTTCTTTAAAGTAGCTTTGTATTGTATTCCGTACTTATCAAGTTCCACCCCAATCAAATCAGAAATTTTGTCTTTATTGAGAACCAAAAATCCATCTTATTGCATATTATAATACTTGCATATAATGAGATGTCATTGGAGCGCTTAACTAGTAGTATTTGACCACATAATAATGTTCACTTTATTCAATTCTTTATAAAGAAATTACCATTATGGATCTCTCTATCCTACTGCAGCCTATCCCATACTCTGCGCATCTTAGATTAAATTCTGTTAAGTGTTGAATTTAGTGCGACGGTTTAGTTATATAGGGTAGTTGAGCGTTTACGATGCAACGAAGGAGTCTGCGCCTCGCGGATACACTGAAACACCATCAAAACTGAAATACAGAATAATAATTTTCGAAATTAAAATATGCAAAGCGGCAGGCAGTACTCTTAGCTATAGCTATAAACATTTTCCTACGTTTTTTCAACCACCTTATTTAGGTAATCAAGGTTTTACAAAAACATACAACGACCGACTTCAATCCGACTGTTCTAGACTGTTCAAATGTTCAAATCGGTTTATAAAAATGTTCAACCAAATTCAGAACCTCCTCCTTTTTGAAGTAGGTTAAAAAAAGTTGAAAAAATCATACAACGTATACGCATACCTAAAATAATACATCTGTGAGTGATACGATACGAACTCCATTATTAGATTTTTTCGTGATCCAGCCCTTGCAAAGGACGCATTACAATAGTTGTGTTGTGTCTTAGTTACTACGTCTTGTGCCTAATTTTATGCTCTCCCACATAAAGATTATAGGAATATTGCTTTGCCTTGCATTGCTTGACTAATCCTGGCAACCCCAAACCATCAACATCATCGTTGATGTTGCCAGTGTATACATTGCGGTGTCTGATATTGTACAAACAAACAGATCCGCAGACACCTGGAACGGAACTCGGCAGAATAAACGGACCAGGTACCTCAAACATTGACGAGCAAGCTAAGTTGCCGAGAGCGAATGTCATAGTAAAACGATAACAGAAACACAACTTAGATAGTTATTTTTTTCCTTCATGATAATTCATGTTTGTTTTAAGTTGTGTAGTTTCTCATATCACACTCTTTAGAATGTAGTTTTCAGTAAGTAATTTGCTTTTTCATAGTAGCGTTATATTGTAAGGGGTCGGATAATAATCATCAAACTATAGCTCATTTCATTATTCCATAGAATAATTATCCATAAAAATTCGAAACATATTGGACCCGTTATTTGACAATACGGTACGTAAATTTTACAATGTTTAAAGGTTGTAAAAAATCACGTCCAATTTACTGTTAGTTTTCCTACAAATAAAATTGATCTTTCCTAAAATTCACTTTTCACAGCCATAGGTTTACTGATCTTTCTTCTGTAAAATTTTCTGTACTATGGCATAGTCAAGTTTGCGTGAACGATACCATCGATATCAAAGCAATGCTCCGCGATGCGTGACAGACAAACAAACGAAATACATACTATACGATATACGTGGATGTTTGGCGTGTGGGGACGAAATGAACAATATTTGTAGGTTTGTTTTTGATAAACAAAACGGTAACCATTACCCAAATCTTTTTCTTTTACACGTACCGAGTACTCGGCCGAGACAGTAAAACGTTACTGGGCTGAAACAGTGAAAGCTCACTTGCTCAGCCGAGCGCTAGAGCGAAATCACTGTCTGGGCCGAGTACTCGGTACGTGTGATCTAGGCATAAATCGATAGTTGGCTCTACTCACCCACTTTCTAAGTGATGATAACTAATTGCGTTTAAGCAATGCATTTTTTCAATACATATCCAAGTTCCCTTACGAAAAACCACTCGACATTGTTTTTCTTGAAATTTGAGATTTTTTCATAAGTTTGCCATTACACATTACTTCTTTCCAGAATTTGGTAACTAACTAACTAAGTGACAAAAGTGTCACTTAGTTAGTTAGTAAATGTAAAGACATAGCGCAATAATAGTGTTTTTTTTTTTCAAAATCATTTGGTTCGATCCTCGGCTAGTTTAAACGATTTTTATAAAATATGAGCATACAGTTATAGTTTACATCAAAATTGGCCCCGAGGGTCCTTGAGACGTTTTTCGACATATCGTGTACTTTTGGATTTAGCCATACCAACTCAGTTAGAAAATTCACTCAGTAGATTGTAGAAGTTAGCTTATGCTGTTTTTATTATGTAAGATTTTTAATGATATTTAGTTACAGTTTTGTTTGAGTTCTAAGAGCCTCGCTTTGTCTAGTACATATTGTCCACAGAAGTATTAAATAATAGAAACACAATGTAGTACATTGAAAATGAGACAAATAAAAGAAGCCACATTGGCTAACTTCTAGTACATTTTAGTCCAATGCTAATTTTCGAAAAAGAGAAGTAAGAGAAGTAGATAAATATTATACGTTTTTTTTTTATTATTTCATACACAAATGAGCTTACAGCCTAGGCCAAAGCGCCCAAGTGTTAAATTGCAGATTACATACGTTAAAATTACTAGGCTTTTTCATTGTTAATAAAACTACATCGTAAAAAGTAACAAACATTATTTGAAAAAGAGATATTTCATATTTATTGTCATGGTGTCTGAAATTGTGGTTCCCAAAAACCAAATTGGAGTCGTAAAATCCATTTTGGTTTGATAGGAACACCGTTATTCATCTATGATATTGTAGGTAAGGTACATAACCATCTATTTAGTTTATTTTAAAACACACAACCCCCACCCCGTGGAACTCACACTCACACCACACACACTGTGAGTTCATTCCAACTTCCCCCTACAACTTTGAGATCAGTCATGTAGTTTTCACACAGGTGCTTCTGGCTCCATTACCTCTTATTGAATTAGTCTGTCTCCAGCACACGTAGCCGCTATACGCATTCAAGGGTTAAGTTTAATTGAAACTATGGAATTTAACTCGACAGACCGTGGCTGAGTTGGTAGTGAGCCTGCCTGCGAAGCTTGGTGTTCCGGGATCAATCCCCGGCTGGGGCGAATATTTGTGTGACGAACGCAAATGTTTGTTCTCGGGTCTTGGATGTTGTGATGTGTTGTATGTGTCCATGCCACCTGCGACTGGTGTGAGTGTGTGAATGTTTACTATTAACTTAACTTAAATTTAACTCATTAATTTGTTGATCCATTTTTTAGCTGGTTGACAATATTGAACAACGAACACAAATTGAAATTTAAATGAAAAATTAAAAAACTAAAAATATTTATTATCTTACAAAAAACACAAATCTTTATCTTTATCCTTACATAATAAATACAAGTTAACTTAAGTTAAGCTAAGTTAAGTGTGTTTACAATTATCAGTGCATTTTGTAGAGAGATTCAAACATTATATTCGTGTTTGAATCTCTCTACTTTTTTATTTCTTGAATATTTAATTTATGTATATTATATTCGTATTTACTAACGGCCCCACACAATTTTTTTTTCATTCACTTGCTACCAGCCGCTGAGGTCGGTAGCTCGTTTGCGGCGAGCGTAAATCTGAAAGAGCGGCCCGGCCTTTACAAGACCCCATCGATAAACGTAGCGTAGACTTTCTGTCAAGCGCATAAGAAGCTTACCACACTATCAAATATTCACAAACAAGGAAATCTCCGTCAAGTAGCATAAGCCATCAACTTCAACGGATACACCGCCATTGATTTATGAACGTGTAAATTTACTTTAGTCCCATTAAAAGTAAATCAGAGTCAGCTGTAAATCGTCAAAGCCTGGAACGACCAGTATTTCGTGGCACTCGAAACAGAGAACCGACCCCCTGGGCTTGTGGAGTTGGGGCCTTTTGGGGGGAGAGTGAGGGGTCAGGTAATATTGGAGGTTTGGTTGGTATAAAGCTTACTGCGGTCCATACTAGGGTGCGAATACTTTGGTATGGCACTCCGGTAAGAACACCTACCTAATCTGTGAGCTCAACTATTTCTTATAAATAGATATATAATAATAACAGAGTCAGGACGATCACTGATGTTCAACACACAAATGTTGCCCTGAAGCGGGAATCGAACCCGCGACAATCGGCGTAGCAGTCCAATGCACTTGTCACTCGCCCATCTGTGCATCATATTAGACTACTAACTAAATGCTAAAACATAATAAAACTAAAATTACTTAACTAGCTATTAAAAATAAAGATTTAAACTTTAAACAATTATAAATAATACACAGAATTTAAGTCATTGTTCACCGGTAAGGTACCCAAAGGACTGTTGAATAGCGATGCTAATTCTTTGACCTTTTTCATACAATAAGTATTTATCTACTTTGTCAAATCAAACGAAAAAACTCAAGTTAAACGTATTTTAAAAATAAAAACCTCATTTGAGAGCCGTATAAAGCGGTAATATGGCGGCTATGACGTCAGACGCTGTCCACACGTACCATCCGGTTTCCCAGAGTAGCATACTTCATTATTTACACCATGGTCCGCACAACCCGAGTTTCGCTGGTAATGTGCATTCAGCGTTTGTGCACTGTTGATAGAGGTAATAAATATGGCGGTTTTTTATGTAAAATATTAGTTATACACACAGAACATAAATGTAGAACTATTTTGCTAGTACAGTAGGGGAATTAACACATAATGGATAGCTTGGAACTGACGTTTGAATGGATCCAGTTGAATAGTACGTGAATTATATTTGACTAACTGGTTTAATTTTAAATTTATTAAAGATACGAAAAAAATAAGATCTTCAGGCACTAGGAAATAACATTACAAATGTGCAGTAAAAATCCGATGCAATCCAAACAAGTTTTCATGTGTTAATTTTTTTTTTCTTTGGCCATGGTTTTACACATGAAAACTTAAATTGGATTATTTACTGCACGTTATTAATTTTATTTTCTAGTGCCTGGAGGTCTATTTCTTTCGTAAAAACAAGTAGTAATTTTTAAATCTTCAAAAATGAAGGTATATTAGTTCTAAGGTTGAAATAGAATGTGAACAAAAAATAAAATTTACTTTGCAGATTTCAAAACAACATCGTACGCGACGTAATTGAAACCAATAATATTATTTTGTTATAACAGCAGTAATAGATACCTACTGTTATATTTAACTTTGATTCCTGCGTAGAAATTAATGGTTGTTGTGTTAAATAATCATTACCAATTATTCTCGAATGGAAATGTATGATTACGGTAATTCGGTTCGAGTTTTATACTCGTACAACGCACATTTATTATCATAGCCAAATATAAATAGCCAAAAGTTTTAAGGATGGGTGGATAAATGATGTTCGTTCCTCAAACACTTCAAAAACACTGAATTGATTGAGACTATAATACAGTTAGGGCAACTTGTATATGCCTGTCGGAGAATATTTTTTTTTATTCAGGCCAATAATGATAATAATGTATCTAAATAAAGAAAATATATTTATTTTGAATTTTAAAGAACTGCACGTACAGCACACAATTATATTATAGCATACCAACTAACGTACAAGTAAGTAGGCAGGTAGGTACTTACATTATAGTACTAATGGGTGCATGTACAGTTCAATCAAAAAAGGGTCATGCTCAGAACGTGTTGCAGTTTAAAGAAAAATATACAAAATACTACCACCTTACTTACGATCGAGTTTCCGTGGTAGGGATGGCGGTCAAAGGCTCAAACTTTTCCTCATTATTGTTGATAACTAATCGAATGATAATACCATTGTATCGTTTTGTTGACGTTTAGTTTTTGCGTAGTAATCGTGTTATACGCCAGTTACGGACATCACAACAATGAGTTTCTAGCTTTAAACCAATATTTCATGTACCATTTAAATCATAATATTGTTATATAGATAGAAATACTTTAGTGTACACCAGAACTTATGATTAAATCTTAACATCAAATATAATAAGTACAATGGGCGGTATTTTCTGTAAGAAGTGATTTTTTTCAGACAACCTTTGGATGGAGAGCGAATAAAATATTAATTTATATCGCACAAAATAATATAATACTACTATTGTATCAGGAAAAGCTCTGGATTCTGTTAAACAGTTTATGAAAACTAAAACAGGAAAAGTGAATGGTACAGTCACTTTCTGTACGTTTTTGTAACAAACAACTTTGCCTGTAGGTATGTTACGAAATAAATTTTTCTTTTAACTGATCTTGCCAAGCTTTCTGATGAGAAACGTCTCCTGCAGGATCCGTCTAGTTATATTTTTTTCAATATATTGTCAGATATCTTACAGCTAAGCTATAATGTGTAAGCGTTGCTGTATTCAACTGTGAAAGGCTAGCTGATTAAAATTACTGGGATTTCGAGACTGACCATTAAAATGTGTCACAAAATTGAATCACATGAATCAGTCATATGTCATACCTATTCGACTTTTGTTTGTTGATGAGCGCTGTAGCAATTTTGCACTAGCCTTTTTAATTCAAAATCCTGTTAACCGTGGTACATGAATTAAGAGCAAACTAACAAAGTATTGAACTTTGTTCATTTTTATTATGTAGGTATTATAAGATTTATTTAATTAATAATTAATTATGCAACGGATTGCGTGACTTTTGAAACGTGTGCATTTTCTTTTGTGTTTGTTACGTGACTTTTTGTAATAATTTTATCAGACTTCTTTGTAATTATCTAGGTACTTACTTAAGTACTTTTACAATAAAGTATATTATGGAAACGCCAGACAATCTGGCAGACAGATTCATTAGAATTATGTAAGAATACGCATATTTTGCGTTACATATAGATATTTTGTTTAGTAATAATGATTATTATTATTATTATTATGATTAGTATTCTGCCGCAAAGTAGTAATGTGTTAGCATTTCATTCCGGTTCCGGCATTCCGGTTTTCAGGGCACTGTAACTAGTAAAATTAAAGGGCATTCGAGACTGACTATCAAAATCTCTCAATAAAAAGTCGTAATTATGGAATTACGACTTTTTATTCAGAGTTTTTTTTATAGAGTTGTTTAAATTTTAAGAAACATAAAAAAAATCAACAGGATTAAGAATCTCCTACTTTTTTTAAGTCTGTTGAAAAGGAGGAAGTTCTCAATTGGGTTGTTTTTTATGTTATCTCAGAACTTTGTTGTTTATTAACTGATTTGAAGTATTAATAATTATTCCGTTACATATTTTTATTGTTTTTTTGTTTTATTATTACTAAGTCTAAGAGATTAAGAGATCTCATTTAATTTTAAGCTATTGTACTTTCTTTTAAAATAACTTATACATACATAACGATTTGGAGATATCTGTTATGTATGTATAAATATCAATAAACGAATTTGAATTTGAATATGAAAAAATATTTTTATGCTTGAGAGGATAGACTTTCAGATTTGTCCTATAGAATTTTTTTTGGACGAATTTTCGTATGTTACTTCCCTGTGACTTTTCAGTGGTGCCTAAGGTCACTAAAACCGTCCGATTGAAGTATGTTGTTATAAGTATTTGAAAAACCTTGATTACCTATTTTGTCAGTTGTCAGTTCAGTCAAGTCGTTTGTACTCGTAAATGGTATTAAAAACTGATCAATACGAGCGAGGTCAATTAATTTTCCTTTATTTCTAATAACAGGCTGAAATGATTTGCCTGTCGAATATCAAATGCACTAGCAATTACCCGGCTTCGCTCAAATTGAAGATAATGAAGAATTCACGGCAATGCGACAAATGGAACGTGTCACGTGTCATTATGTTACAATGTAATGGATGGGTTAGCCTGCTTTCCAACGCTTTTTTTCAAGGGTTTTAATGCCCACTTGAACTTAAGCAATTACTATACTCGCTAGGAAGATCTTAAAGTGTCGATCACACAGGGCTACACTTTGGACTTGGGACATAACTAAACACATCAAAAAAGTCTAAAGTGTCGATGAAACATGGCTAGTTTACACGCTACAAGCCAGCGAGTTTAAAAGCTAGCGAGAGAGCGAGAGTCCGGTGACGCAGTAGCAGCCATTTGCGGCTAAGTAAGTAAGTCCATCCAAAAGAAAAAGAAAGAATATGAAAAAAAAAAATGGCTTTTGGGAAGGCAGATTATAATCAGATTAACAAGCAGATTGTAAAAAAGCCGATGACACTGGGCGAGTTTACAAGCTACAAGCAAACTCGCTGGCTTGTAGCTTGTAAACTATCCTTGTGTCATCGAGGCTTTAGGATCTGTCAAGCGAGTAAAGTTATTGCTTAAGAAATTATTCAGTTTGGTACAAGTGGGCATAAGATCTTCGTAACGAGTAAAGTATTTTCTCAGGAACTTTGACAGTTTAGTGCAAGTAGCCATAAGTATTTTAGGATATTAATGTCAGTTTTCGCCCCCGCGGTAGCAGGATAAATATAAACCTACTGCTGTCGTTTTGCAGCTCATAAACTGTATGTATATCGAATTCCAGTGTAATCGTTTCAGTAGTTTCAGCGTGATGGAGCAACAAACATCCATATATCCCTATAAACATTCACATTTTTAACCCATGAAAATAAATATGGAATTCATATCACTTATCCGATTTTGTGAAACAGTTCATATTTTAGGAGCATAAAAATTGAAATTTACTAGATGTATACCTAACCACTATTTTAATATTCACCCTTTTACCCCTCAAGGGTTAAATTTTAAGGGTGTCAGCTTTCAGGTTTCAGTCTGCGATTTTTTTGTGAAAATTGCTGAGTTTTGGCTAGGTTAAGTATTCGACCCAGGGAGTAGTAACTTTTTATTTTCGCTGTAACTGCGAAAACAGAAAGCCTATTTTTTATCATTTTAAAGCTAAAAGGTATCATTTGTTCTGCTTATTTTGGCAACATCGTTCTTTATACAATTTTAAAATTTATAATTTAATTTTATACGAACACTTTTTGTTGGGTATTATTTTCTATACCTACTCATGAGTTACCTAAAACCTTAGAACTGTATACGTTAAGCCAAATTAACCCATCGGGTGGCTTAAAAGCTCGGAGACCAGTGATACTGGTTCACACGACTCGAGTTGAGATGAGCTAAAGATCACAAGCTCGAATTGATATTCGTAACTGAGTACATGTTAAAAACTATGGAAGTGCTTAAAAATAACTAGTCCGCCATTTTGGGCGATGCGCTACATTGGATTTAGAATGAATTCAATTAACTTACCATGCATTGTCATCCAAACTAAACGTGTGTGCAAAAGTTAAGATAACTGCTTTAAAACTCATTGCAATATTAGACCCGAATAAAACATACATATTACGTACATTACATACAAATATTGCATGTAAATACAAAAGCTTGTCAAAAAAGAGATTGCAGAATTTGCAAAACCTATTTAATTTATTATAAAAACATTTTTTTTTGTAATATATACCATTATCCAACTTACATATTCTAAACAAAATTTATATAATATTCTCGCACCTACCGGAGCGAAGGTGTTTTCCCGCGGGCAAAAAAACGCGGCTCAAACACCCTGCGTGTGAACGAGGCACACAGAAACCGTGGAGGTGGTACCATTTACACCAGACTTGAGAATATCAGCTATTTAATTGAATAATAATAAATATTTATTCACATAACACCATCTAGCCCCAAACTAAGCAGAGCTTTTACTATGAGAACCAGATGGCTGATAAAAAACTTAAATACTTTTTTTAAAAATACATACATAGATTACATGGAAAACACCCAGACTCAGGAAAAACACCGATGTTCATCTCACGAATGTTTGTCCTGAAGCGCGAATCGAACCCACGACACCGGGCGTGGTAGTCCAATACACTTGCCATTCTACCAGCCGTGTCGTCAAATTACTATTTTAGTTGTGATGTGAGTGTGATTCGTCTCAGAGCTACCGCTCTGATTAGCCGCTACGCGAGCTCCGTGTGCATTATTGTTACAAACATCTCCGGCCTACCCGCCACAACCCGCCGCCGCGCTGCGATAATAAGTTGTAATGATGGCAAAATGTGTATTGTGCGATAAAGGGATAACAAAGCGAAGCCCCGGACTGGAATGCAGCAAATGTGTAAAGATCATACATGCAAATCAATTGTGTTCTGGTCTTTCCGCAAAGCAGCTCACGGCGATCCGCAACTCAGAATGTATAGACTGGACTTGTGAAGAATGCAATCGTATAACGCCGACCAAGAAATCGTCTTTCATAGTCCCCGAGGAGGAGGAGGAAGATAATGAAGAGACTTTTGGTCAAGGATCCGGCACGAATACTTTCGACACAAGTCAACTTCTGCGCGACATATCAGCGGAAATGAAAAAAGTCCTAAGAAAGGAAACAGAGGTGATAGAAGAATCAATCAACCGCTTCGGGAAGAAAGTGGATGACCTTGGCACTAAAATGGAGGTTATTGGTGAAAAATTCAGGGACATGGAACGCAAACAAAACAACCTCGAGTACAGAAACAAACACATCGAAATGACGATGGGTTCACTTGATATTCGCGTGAGGAAAATGGAGCAGGACGTGTTGGACACGAAGGTAGAAATAGCTGGAATACCTATGACCAAAAATGAAGCCCTCCACACTATAACCTGCAACATTGCGAAATTATTAAACGTGAATGAGGAGAACATCGTAAATGTACAACGCACGGGAGGCAGACCTGATAATCCAATCCTCGTGGAACTGTCAGACCCCGAGCTCGCAGCCGCCTGGGCACGAGCCGCCAAGAGGGAGACCCAGACGCAGCCCATCCTTGCAGAACACGTAGTCCCGGACATCCCGCAGGAGAGCGCCAAGTCGAAGGTGTTTGTGAGGCGTGCCCTCACTAAAGCTAATAAAACCCTGCTGTGGAACGCTCAACAAAAACTACGTCCTACTTTTAAATATGTCTGGTTCCAAGGAGGTAAAGTGCTAGCTAAAAAGGATGATACTGAAAAGCCTATTGCTATCTGGTGTGAAGAAGATATCACACAGATCACAGAGTAGGAATGTAGGTATTAAGTCCTGTGTCGTTCTCCTTTCTGCTTACATCGCTCCCTACCTAGACATCTACATACCTATTTCATTAAAATTTAATACATGTTTTTTTCTCTAATGTTATCATTAAATAATAAGTACCTATCTACCTATAACCTACCAAACTATATCTTCCCTCTTACCTACTTACCTGTATCAATCTTTGTTATTAGTTACTTTCTAACTTACCTAATGATGTACTATGATCTAAATTAGGAATGTTGGACTATGTCAGCATCTAGGCTGTGGCTTGCCATAAAGAAGTCAATAATGTGAAGTAGTTACAAACTGTAATGTTATTATAGCCTATGACTGAAAATGCACAGCTAAGTAAGAACTATTATATATGCTGTTAAGTGTAGTGCTATTTTTTAGTGTAAGTTAAGTAGCTCTGGCGAATCTGTATCCAGACAAACCTCTAATGATTTTTAGGATTCATAAATATAATTAAATACTCTGTATGCTTTTGGTATAAATAAATAAAAAAAAAAAAAAAAAAAAAAGTTGATGACTTGCTGACACTTTCAACTTTTTTGCGATGCGATTTATCATTTTTATTTATAATTTCTTTCTTAGTACGCGCCTACACTTCTTAATAAACAGAGATAAATATTTTGAGAATAGGACTGATTTTGTTACTGAATTTGTGATATTTAATATAGCGTTTTTAATTTAGCTCTACAAAATTTGACTCTAGTTTTGTATTTTTTACTACCATAAACCGTTGATACTTGATCATTGTGCGCTGATCGTTAAATAAACAAAGTTATGAAGTTTTTTGAAAACAAAACATAAATGCCACATCCAAAATGTGTTCTTCTGAAATGAACGAACGGAGGATTACACTGGCTTTGACCGCGGTGTTTTAGGGAAATTGAAAAAAATAGAATTGAAACAAATGTGAAGGGTTACCCGGAAAATGGATTATGATTGCTGGAAATCCATGCTTTGGAGCGAAATACGAGGGAGAATAAATAAAGAATAATTAAATAAAAATCATCACCGGTAGACCTTGCACGTACTAAGAGGGACGTATCCGTTGAGAGGCGATCCCCTGCAAGATTCCATCGCAGTAAGCACTAATACAGTGCCAAATATTCTGCTGCTAAGCATTAAAGATACTATGCAAGTTAGCATTATTATGTTTCAGTTTAAAGGCGCTGTAGCTCGAGAAATTTCTGATCTTTCGAGATTGACAATTAATATATAAAAAAAAAACATGGTAAAGTGTAAGAAGACGAGCATTGTAGCAGTTTTGCACTAGTATGTGGTATTTAAAGCCCTGTGTAACACTGTTCTGGTTATGGGTAGCTGCAATTACTAACCATCAAATACGCAATTTTTTTTTAATTGAAAAAAATATGTATATCATCTGTAAAAATAAATTTGATTAAAATTGGATAACTGTTACCGTTAGTTGTTCTCCAATGGATTAGTGTCAGGCGGTTATCATTGTTAATTAATTTGGCATGCCCGGGTCCATAGCTTGAGCCAGCTCGCAAAAACTCGGCTCGGGCGCCCCCACTCGCCCCGCTGTTACTCTGGCATTTTGTAGAAATTTAAAATTGTGAATACACAGATACAACGTAACGTAGTACCCCTTCCGCATTGTCCATTTCAGTTTTCTTTGGTAATAAAAAAAAATGCGATGTATAATTAACTGCAAGGCATCTTGATGGGCACTTTAGCAGTGACAGGTTTTCAACTGCGAAGCAGTGAGCAACCATTATTGTGTTCCAATTTAAAAGGCACCGAACCTCTTATCAACCTACTTGTATAGTAGGTTTTTATGAGGTTCGGTGCCCTTCAGAATCAGATTGCGGACCTGATAATAAAACACTAATTACAATCCACTCTAAGCTATTGGGACAGCTTGGCGATAGCTGGTTTTATCAGCTGTTAGACTAACGACCATTCCGTGCTCAAATATTCATAGTGTTATGCATTTTGCTGATGATTTACCAAAGCTGCACTTTTTCAAGCTACAAAATTCAGAATTATACTGTTGGTGTTAACGTGTCCTTTGTTGAATGAATGATTGGATAGATCTTTCTTTTTATCGTGTCACTAGTTAAAGATAAAGATAATGATAAAGATAAATTTATTTCAACAAGAGACTTATGCCATAAATACAATATAGTATTTTAGATCTAGTTAAAGGTAAATAAGATCACGAGATATAATTTATTTTCTTAAGTAGGTAGGTAGGTAGTAGGTTATTAAATTATAGGCACACACAAACAGTTACAAAACTTTGCCTTCCGTGCTAGTTAAAAACTGTGTTAGGGCAAGGCAAGCTTCACCCCCGCAAATGGTACATGTTATTATTAGCATTATGAACGCTACGTTAAATGTAGTTTTATACATCGTAGATTAGTCCGAGTGGTAGTTCTTTCGAACCAGTGTGGTGAAAGGATATCAAGTGTGCCTGGAAGAAGCTCCTTTCGAGCACCACCCTATGATGCGATTACAGCACAGAGGTGCATCACAGCAAAAAAATTGGATGGATGAATAAATAAAGAAAAACTCTTTATTGTACTAAAATACTTAGAGATACAGAAACAAAATTGTTAGGTACAAGATTATTCAACGAAAAGGATGGATTTCTATGCAATGCTGAATAAGAATTGTTTTTGTGAAACTAAGTTCTGTGTAGCACTGTTCTGGTCATGAGCAGGCGATGTCTCTCATACCATCAGGAAACCGCCTTTTTTTACATGGGGAAATCCTCATGGATACCCACCACCGTTGGGGAGGGCAGACGGGTTATGTCGGACTCTAACCGACTAAAACCCTATGTTGGCCAGAATCTGCGCATTAGAGAGACCCCGGGTTATCCCAAGAACTCGTACCGGTGTCCCTCCTCAGCCATCCCTGGATTCGAATAAGGAGCTGCCAGAGCCGTCACTCCAACCACTATCGAATCCAAAAGGATCTTTTTAGAAATAAAACATTTTTAACTTTCCCCCGTTTCCTCTTTGGTGGTATGCAGCTTTTGCCGCCCATCCTATGGTTGGCCGGTCGGCCACGATCCGCACACACGAAGCACCGGAGTGTTGTATCACAGAGGGCCGCCAGCATAAGAAGACGTCACTGGTTTACAAAAGAACAAGTTTGTTTACATAAATAAGTCTTCAGTTCAAGGTACACGTGATCCAAACTGCGGTCACGTATCGATTGATAACTGTGATTCATTGAATGAATGTCTGTCTCTTGTTGCGTAATGAATGCACGTGGACTGTTCGTACTTTGGTTGTTGTTATGACGGTGTTTTTAAACATACAATGACACTGGCGTGTAAAACTCGTGTTCTATGAGGCTATATCTAAATCATCATTACCAAAATTAAGTAAAACACTTTTTTCCCACCAAGTAACATCGTTTCTGTTATTTTATGAACAAAAATTCCCAATGAATTGCAATGAGATCCCTAACTTGGGATGATACTCAAAGGAAAAAAAACCCAACGAGTAACACTGTTACTCGTTTGGGTGTTACTCGATGGGAACTCACAATTTTTTCAAGCTTGGATAGCAATATAGTGATAGTAAGTCCTGTCTAGACTAGTAAGCTAGTTCTATTTACACGAAGCCAGATCTGCTAGCTTGCTAGCTTTCTATCACTATCTTAGCTAAGTCACGGGCTAAGTGCACGAAAGAAGCCTCTTCGAGGTGCACTTGAAATCCTTTCACCACACTGGTTCAAAAGAACTAGAGACACGATAAGAAGAAGATCACTATCTTGCTATCCTGTCTCGTAAAACTAGCATCGTGTATCTCGGGCTAATTAGCAGTAGACTGATTTTGCACTTTTTCGGTCATGGGAAGGTGATATCTTGCCATTAGAAGTGTACCAAGGTCGTCTCATCACATTTTTACATTAAAAAAAATTGGTTGTCTGTAATTTGGTTTATCGTGACTACCAGCGTAACGGGATAATGGCAGCGTTGACAATGACGTCAATGTTTTCGTGCATGCAGCAGGCGTTCACCGATTTATTAGACGTGATCACGTCAAAAAAAATTGTTGATACATGAATTAAGAGAAAAAAGAAATAAGCTGGGCTTAGATTTAACGCAGTGTAGGTTTTAGGTGGGTTTGTAATCAAATCGCTGCCAAACGGCCTCCAAGTACTAGAAAACCCACTGAAAAGTAACCCTTATGATGTTTATATTAAGGTGTAGTTTTCACTGTGCGTGAATGAGCAAGGATTAATTAAATTGTGGTTCGCTCGGGATGAAGTTTAGTTTAAATTTAATAGTTTACTGTTTTTAAACGTGGTTTGTTTCTGTTTGTGGAAACCGTATTCAATTTTGACCCTTCTATTTATGGGCTTAGTTCATAAAAGGCTTCTAAGGGTAGGTTTAGTATTTCGCTACGATTATGAGTTAAGTCCCTTTACTTATACACCTAGTGGCGGTATTTTAGTATCATGGCAACTGACTTTCGCAACCCGTTGCATTTAAGATTTTTTCAACCGACTTAAAAAAAGGAGGAAGTGCCTAAAATGGGTTGTTTTTTTTTCTTATTATACATAACGAGTGGAGGTATTTTATATACTCGTAGTACCATGGCAACAGACTTAAGCAACTTATTGCATTTTAGAATTTTTCAACCGACTTCAAAATAGGAGGAGGTTCTCAAATCGGTTGTTTTTTTAAATTTGTTACGTCAGAACTTTGTTGTTTATAAACCGATCTGATTCTTTTTTGTTTGAAAGGTTATATGTACTTCCAAATTAGTCTCTAGAAATTTTATTAAAAACGGATCCATACTATTTTTTTTCTAATCTAAATAAATGAAAAAATTACGTATTCCAAGTAAACTAAATTGCGTATTATACTTCCTTGTGTCTATTATATTCACACAGTTCTTACAATAAACATATATTGTATTCTATTATACACCACCAATTTTTAATTACCAAAAAAAAATGGGCAATGTACTACGTTGTATCTGTGCAGTCAGAATTTTGGATTTTTACAAAATAGCAGAGTGACAGCTGAGCGAGTGCGGCGCTCGAGCCGAGCTTTTGCGAGCTGGCTCGAGCTAGGTACCTGGGTTTGCCAAACGATGAATAAAACTTAAATTATTATCAAAATGCGTATTTATTTTGTTTTTCTGGTGATTCAAAATTAACGGTGTATAACAAATCTCAAAACCTACAGTTTACAGCCCATAACTATAACAACACCCTCGTAACTATAAACTAATTCCAACTATAAAGTATATTACAGACGTACGTAACTACTTATAATTGAAATCGTTACCCCTAACCCAGTTTATTACCGTTTTGATTGCTAGCAGATGGAGTACGGTACTTAGGTCTTTGTCTAGTAATAAAAGGTCTTAGAAATAAAATGTCCATGAAGATAATATTTGATGGAGAAATATTATTGGGTAGAGAAACCCACGATTTGATATTACTTAATAATAATAATATATAAAAGAAATCTAGAAAAAAAATGCGTGGGACGAATAGACAGACTAAAAGACACAGAGGTCGAATCGACGGATGCCTCGATTTTTTTTTTAATGGTCGACCATCAATTATTATTGTTACAATGGTACACAGATAGTAACTTATCCACTATATTATAGCTTTACAAAAAGTATTTTCTTGCTGCACAACCACTTAAAGCATGTATAAAAACTATTTCAAGTTTAATTATTTCATGTTTGTCAAAATTTTATACTCACTGAAAAGTGATGAAATATTCAAATCGTTTCTCAGTATCAGGTTTAGCTCTCAGGACTTAGGAGACCTTAATTTTTTTAGGAGATTTTAAATACAATCTGCAGTTTTACTTACAAGAGAAAATAATAATAATTAACTATTACAAATTATGAAAAATAAATTGAAAGTGGCATAATAATGAAAATAGCGGGTCGTTTTCATCCACTGCAAATAAGTTTCCCAATTGCATCCGATTACATTTGAAGAGCAGATATCGATATCTTCAAGGCAACCAAGGCACCTATAAATGCAATAATTTATTTTCTAAGGCAAAATATATATTATTTTTCAGCACTTTTCTTTACAGTATCTATAAAAGCAGCGAAATTACTCTTTTCAAAAATGTTTTCTACAATCCACCTCTATCATTACACATTACCCAACCGCAGTAAAAATAATCCCCAAAAAGGAGCAAATCCCTAAAAGAAGTCCGCTTCTCATTAGAGTCGCGTGATTTTAATATATAAAATGGTAGAGTGTCGGCTGGCAATTAACTGGAATTGCTTCCTAGGTGCCTTGCCAGCGCTGGAGAACAGCTCACTCAGTCCAGGTAACTTTCTATACAAGTTTGTCAAAATTTATGAAAATAGTTCCCACGTTATGCATATTAACCCCATCCTATAGCATGAACTAGCTGCTGAACTTACTAAACTCCTTTCTTAGTATGCGCCTACACTTTATTATTTATTTTTTAGTACTAAAAATTTTGCAGCCGATGAGAATCAATGTATGATTTTTTTTCGAGAACAATGGATCGGATGCAGCTGAGAATGACCCTTGTTAACATCCCGTCCAAATTTTAAGTCTGTACTACGTATATTGATTTGACCTGTAAGTTGTCTGTCAGTCAGTCACGACGAAGCCTTTTTATATATGTATGTATACTCCATACTCAATACTCATTGGTTTATTGATGATAAAAATAGATAAAAGTCAACGTAAAAAACATATTTATACAATTTAACGGTTATCAAATACATAGAAATGTAGTTAGGTACCCACGTTAAATTCTTTTTCTTCTTCTTCTTCTTCTTCTTATCGTGTCACTAGTTCCTTCGAACCAGTGTGGTGGAAGGATTTCAAGTGCGCCTCGAATAGGCTCCTTTCGTGCACTCGACACATGTTTTCGAACTTTAGGTTCTACGACATGCCCGTTTCCTCACGATGTTTTCCTTCACCGTTGCGAGAACATGGGATGCATACATAGATTTTTTCGATCGAAAAAACCCATTTACGCTATGACTGCCACCGGGATTCGAACCCGCGACCATCAGATCGCAAGGGCCTTGTCCACTCGGCCACCACGTCCTCCACTGCGTTAAATTAAGAATTATCCACAAATTGTAAACACTACAAAAGTCTGATAAGAGATAGATCAATCGATATACCGTTCACAAATTTACGATTTTCATAACGTTTAATTTATACGATCAGCTCCATCCAGAAAGCAGAAATATGACAGAGATGATTTTAATGCAAAGAATGGTGGAGCTGTTCTTTCAGGTGCTGTGACAGTGTGGCAGTGGCAGTCAATTTACATATTTTTATTGTGGTTCCAACGGGGACGGACAAATTAAATAAATGTACGAGTATGTTTGATTTACTAGCGAATAAAGCTATGGATGAAAGTATGATATTTTGTAGACTCAGCATCAGAATAAAGGGAAACGTTTTTGTTTAAAAGGGACATTAATGCGTTCCGGTTTGAGAGGTACCTACTAGGCTAGTAAGGTTTCTGGGCTTTCGAGATTGGCAACCAAAATGTATGGAAAATTATCAAAATTTCTTTCTTACCTAATACACGCCTATACTTCTTAACGAATGTAACTTTAAAGTAATTTTTAAAGTTCAACCCAAATCTGTATGAACTAAGAGAATTTGCCTACATCTAGGACAAACTATTCGTGGCTTTTAAGTTGTTTTGTTTTATCTAAGTACTAATTCTTATATAATAAATAAATATAAAAAAAAACAAAACAGTAGCACTGCAAAAACATACAACAACCGACTTTAGTTGGGGCTTAAGTCAATGACAGTAGGGAAGCAAGATAGGCAATTTCTTTTATTTGAATGATATATTTTTAGAGTTATTTCGATTTAAAAAAAACTGTCGAATAACTAACTATATAATAATAAAATAAAAGAATTGAATGATAATGGGAATAAGAATTTTCCAAATCGGTTCATAAATGACAAAGTTCAAGTGCGAGAAACATTGAAAATATATACAATGTAATTGAGAACCTCCTCCTTTTTAAAGTTGGTTAATTTTTAATCACCAGAAAAAAAAAATACGCATAGTCAGTTGCCGTTACTGAACACAAATATGGCAAAAAAACATGAAAAAAATAAGTCGATTTTATGTCAAAATAAATTTGATTAAAATTCCTAACCCTTCGCGCTGTACGGCGCGGTACGCTCCGCTGCCACTCTGTAATTTTGTAGAAATCCAAAATTCTGACTGCACAAATACAACGTAGTACTTATCAATGATTTTCTAGCAATAAAGAATTAATGCATTGAATTTTCATAGAACTTTGCTCTCCTAGCCGCGAGTTCTGGCAGTTTGAACATTATTGGTTATTTTTTTTAAGTAGGTACATAAGTGAAAAGTCGGGCAAGGTGCTCAACTGATGATAACAAATCACGCCTGCCTATGCCTCTGGAAAATCTGGAATATCTGGAAGAGATTGCTATCTAGCAATAAGACCGCCCTTGTAATTTTAGTTTATTTTTCTTGTTATTATTTATTTTAAGGTGATACAATAAAGCATAAAGCATAAAAGCATATTCTATGCCAAAATAGTGATACTTTGAATTTTACACAGGACTTTAAAACAAAAATCTTTAACTTTAAACATATACATAGAGTGTCTTGATGGCTTTGTTAACGCCACCGGGAGCCTCTAGGCACCTTCAAACCTTCGATATCAAAATTACTAACTCATACGACAAATAAACGACTTACTATAATTAGGCGGATAATTCAGAATACAACCAGTTAGACTTACCATTTCCAAAAACACATAGCGGCAAGTAAACAGACTGCCAAACTAGCAGCAAATACGTGTAATTCCGCTGCACTAATTCACATACCCGTCTGCATAGCCCATTAAATTTTTATTGGTAATTAAAAATTATTAATAATTTAATAATTATTTATTGTTAAATTTTAATTTAATTTAATTTATTGGGAGGCCTTTGCCCTACAATGGGACAGCTTAGGCTGATAATAATAATATAAATAAATTAAAATTGGTGGTGTATTTGTAAGTCACCATCTCTTATGCATCTTTAATTTTATGAAAGCTAAGCCAGTGCCCACCTTTCATGTTCAGCCGAGTTCCATGGGCTCCGATTATGTCACCAGATTAATAATGAACCAAATTGCGTACAACAATTTGGCTAAAAGCTAAACTTCACCCATTCGGGCGATTGTTGTATTCTGAGGCTCAATCACGAACATTTTTGTCAATCACAATCGTATCGAATACGTCATAGAAGAGTTCAGTGTGTATGATTTTTTTCAACACTTCATTCAAAATGCTGATTTAAGATAGATAAGATAAAAACATTTAATTCTTGTAGGTCTTACAGTACTTACAAAGATAGGTAACAAATTGAAGTATAAAATGAACAGACTAAAGGTATAAATTAAATTATATTAAAGGTGAAAAACTGTTTTTACTATTGTATATATACATACGTATGTACTTTGAAATATTCATTGTAAAGACCCGAATTAGAAGAATCTTTGAGTACTTACCTCGTTCTAAGTTTAATACTTGTAAGTAAATATGTAGGTCTTGATAGGTCATTTATATGTTTGAGCCTTTTGGGGTCGAGACCCTAGGTCCATGGGGAATAGGAGTCTTCCACGTTTTCAAAATTTTGTCAGTGCGTCTGATTGAAGCGACGCGTGATCAGAGGGCTGGCATCTATCTCGGCCAAAGAATAAGCCTTGCAATAGAAAGAGGTAATGCAGCCAGTATCCTCGGCAAGCTGCCATCGGGAGCGAGATGGAGCAGTTGAGCTACCTATAGATCGTTTGCAACGGTCTATGGGTGGCCCAATTGTTTCCTTTTGTAAATTTTGTAATACCTATAGATTGTAGTAGTTAGCTTATGCTGTAATAAATATACTTGTAAGTAGAGACGAGGTAAATTTATCTGTGACGTATACGATACGATTGCGATTATCAGAATAGTTCGTGATCGGGCTCCTGGTAAAGTAACGCGTACACCCTGCTCGTCAGTGGTGACACCGCTCAGATATGAGGCGGTGGCACGCTATCTGAAAACACGGTACACTTTGGACTTGGGACATAACTAAACACATCAAAAAAGTCTAAAGCGTCGATGAAACATGGCTAGTTTACACGCTACAAGCCAGCAAGTTTAAAAGCTAGCGAGAGAGCGAGAGTCCGGTGACGCAGTAACAGCCATCTACGGCTAACCGCATTAAAAGTCCATCCAAAAGAAAAAAAAAGAATATGAAAAAAAAAAAGTTAGCTTTAGGGAAGGCAGATTATAAAAAAGCCGATGACACTGGGCGAGTTTACAAGCTACAAGCAAACTCGCTGGCTTGTAGCTAGTAAACTAGCCCTGTCTCATCGACGCTTTAGTGAATCAAACTCGAAAAACTGTTTATAAAATAAAATTTACATCAAAAGGTAGGATAATCTAATAGGTGTTCTGGATAACAGTACCAATGGGTACCTACAATACTACATATTGTTTGTGTGTTCCTATTGTACCTACTACCAGCGGAGGAGACTAGCCACCCACGACACAGGGAATCCTAGTTTTGGGGCTAGGCTAGCTAGACTTAGGTACCTAATTTATACCTCTGTACTCCAACAGGTACTTTCCTACAATAAGTAAATGTATTTATACCTTAATTTATTTTATTTATAATATATATTTGTCAGAGCGTCTGGTCGACGCGTTCTTCATCAGAGGGCTGGCAGCTATCTGGGCCAAAGAATAAGCCTTGCTATACAAAGAGGCAATGTAGCTAGTATCCTCGGACCGCTGCCATCGGGTATCGAGTTGGAGCAGTTGAGCTACCTATAGATCGTTTGCAACGGTCTATGGGTGGCCCAATTGTGTCCTTTTGTAAATTTTGTAATATAGATTGTAGTAGTTAGCTTATGCTGTAATAAATTATTTATACCTAGATTAAGATTCTGAAATAAATCAATCATTCATTCTAATACGACTGTGATTCTCGGTACAAATAAACAAAAAGGGACTTACAAGCAACTCTTAAGTAGAACTTAAGTTCATAGTTTCCGTAAGCACAGTGCTAGGCAAAGGACATTTAAAAGTTTAACTGCTAATTTTCAGGTCAAATCGTTATTCGTGACCAAAATGATGGGAAAATGGATTTCCGGAGATAGGTACCTGTGTCGCCTTGAACCCGCTATCATTCTTTAGAAATACAATTAAGTTGGATTAAATGTTTTAATAATTTTGCACGAAAGGAGCCTCTTCGAGGTGCACTTGATATCCTTTTGCCATACTGGTTCGAAAGAACTAGTGACACGATAAGAAGAATTATTTAACACCATGTATTAGAACTAGCTTCATTTCACTGGTATCTTTTTAAACAGTAGCCAATGTGCTTTTAAGTTCAATACATAAATATTGTTACTAAATTTCAGCTCAATCGGATCAATAGTTTTGGCGTGATAGACAAACAAACCACCAATTGATTTATAATGCATTGTCATTGAGTTGTTAGCCACCCTACAAGTTTCAGCCAGATAGCTGATCGGGAAGTAGGTACTGTAACTTTGTGGTTGAAGAAAATTCGTCATTGGATCATTTTTATGTACATTTTTAGTTCCATACTTCAAAGGTAAAATCATCATTATCGAATAAAAAATAATTTAGTATGAGTACACATACTATCGTAGATTTTGTACACTCAGCACGAAAATATGATGAAATAAAATAAATGTTTTTAATTTATTTTTATTTTATATCTTTATATTTAGTGTATAGTTAAAAAGTAAAAATTTAATAACATACATTTGTGTAACAAGATTCCACCAGGAATGACAGACAGACAGACAGACAACATGGAAATAAAATTGATTCTGTGCCTGCCTATAGCAAATATTCAATTTCCATCGAGGGTCCTTTGAGAGTCATCCGTCAGTATCCGGCCATCGATCCTACACTGGGTGTTTTCAATGTCAACCTCATTTGCAACCAACAAGAGAATCAATTTTCATATAATTTTCAACCAATTAAAAAAAAATTGTATGTATTTTTATGTTTATTACATCACAACTTCGTCATAAGTCAACCTTTTGGAAAATTCTGAAATTCTTATTTCAAAGCTTATACCTACTCGTACATATTTAAGCATGTCTTATTATAATACATCCAAGTAAACGAAATTGTATATTTTGCTTTCCTTTGAGTCCTTTTTTTTTAGTAAAAATTATTGTATGTCCATATGCTTTATGCCTGTGTAGCTCTGTTTTTCTTATGGCAGGCGTGATCTTTTACCATATATAGAGCGTCGTAGTTAATTACCAATTAGTTAGTAATGTCCTTTTTGAATTTCAAAATAAATTGAGTGGTTAAATGTAGCGACCTTTCTATCTATTATAGGGTGGTTATTTAACCCCTTTCTTGTAACGCTTCTTTAGGTAGTTTTTAGACGCATTACAAGCGCATGCTTTGTATTTGAAGTTTGGCCGACACCTAGTTAAAATTTATCAGCACGCATGTGCTACCTACAGATGTCGGTAGGTACATAATTCTTGTACCGATCGCAAATTCAGTCGCGTTTTAAATCTAAAAATAAACCAAAATCCCAACACGAAATCGCCCAACAAACACCATAAAAACAACGTAACGTGTTACCTGATTTTTGCTTAAAATATTTTATTACACACGTTACATTCAATGCGAAAAAAATCCATTTGCGGAGCCCTGTGGACGTGTAAAAGGCATCAATTTATATATGACCGGCCAGTTTAAAGGACCGACCGCCATTTTACCCGGGTTTATAGATGGAGCGCGCGGCGCGGAGGACCCGGATAAAATGGCTGCCCTGCATATACATAGTACATTACGCTTCTATATGTTTGAGCGATCGTGAGTGCATACCCGGAGGCAATGCAGTCCGTTGATTTTTTATTTTTATTTATTACCCGGACCGTTGAGAGGCGGGCGTTAATCAATACTTTGTACATCGTGTAGCAAAAACAAAAAAATAATGTTTGCGTGGATAACAATTTTTATCCGGTGCCGCCCGGATATTGGAAATATGAAAAAGCTTTGAAGCTCAACAGTGACTGATATGTTATGAAATTCATTTTGGATTTCTGACATATTATTTGACTAGCTTACACCCGCAACTTTGTTTGTTTGCGTTGCAAATTAACAAAATGCCTTTATTAGTTCGCACTTTCAGCTCTTGACTAACACCTCCTCAAAGTTTCAAGTCTCTACGTCTACTGGTTTAGGCTGCCTGTCATTCATTCAGTTAGTCACGACTGAGCCTTATAAATATATTGATATATTAATGATAAACAGATAGCAACGTGATTTGCATATATCTATAATCAGTCTCATCTTCTGTATATCATGATATCATTGTACTTCTTAAGGCCTAGAATATCGCATTTTTTTACATTTTTTAAGATATAAATGGTTTGTTTTCAAATTCTAATTTATTTATTTGCATCAGACACAATCTTAGGTCTATAAACGTTACATTGCAGGTGATATATGTACAATATAAATATATTTGACCTAGCGGGGTCGGTTTCGTTGTAATACTCCGAACTAGTTGACTAATTATAAAGTAAAAAAGTGGATCGGAGATTTTATTACTACAACCTCACGTAATGTTTTATTATATATTTTGTTTCGAAAATATGTATAACATAAGTGAAGTAAATAGGGCAAAACTGTTTTACCCTATTGTCGTTATTCTAAAACAGCGGAATTTTTGAGTTCCTGCTTTTAAAACTTACAGCTTGTTCAAAAGCCGTTAAATAAAATTGGTTTCATTGCAAACGGCTTCTTGTAAAAACTTCAAACTGATACGAAATTTTTAAAATGACAAAGTGTGTTGACGAGATCCATAAAAGGCTTTACTCGGTCATCATCAAGGTGTTCCCAATTAGCAGACATTTTGTCCTGTAGATAGTCTAATAATTCGCTATAATTGGATAAAAAAATTATAAGTGTAAGTCGGATATGCGCTTACATGTTTATTGTGTATCTGTCACCCTGCTCTGTCCGCCTAGGGTGACAGATGGGCCAAAAGAGTTCTATCTGCCCCCCTTTCAGCGACAGGGTGACAGATGAAACTTTTAAAATTTGAAAAAGTTCTATCTGTCCCCCTGTCAGTAAAGGGGGACAGACAGAACTATTTTATTCCTGTCTGTCACCCAATAAAAAAAATTGTAGATACACTATGATGATTCACACATATAGGTGAATACATTTAGTCTCTAGGTATTACAATGGTAAAACTAAATAGAATATCAAGCCATTGGTTATCTTTACGAATTAGTATACAGGGCGTCCCACGGATATGCCACATGGAGGGAAAGTACCTTGAATATTGCAGATGGAACATTTTACTGAAATAAGACATTATTCGAATTTAAAAAACAATTTAAACTGCATTCATAGATATTTAAATAATTACATGGTTGAACTGGGAATTGTACCATTACACGAGAAAAATAATCCTGTAGCTTTATCATGCCGATCAAAAGACTTCATCATAAGGATTATTTTTTGCTAAATAACATAGTGTCACAAATAAAAGAAGACCATTTTTTCCCTCCATGTGGCAGGTCCGTGGGACGCCCTGTAGATTTGGCCACTCTATCCATTTTTTATGACTTACTAGTGACAAGGCGAGCTGGTCACTTTAAGATACTAGGATGGTTATTCTGTAAAGCCCAGTAATTTTACAAAATAAAAATAAAAAATTGGCCCAAATCTGAAAGTGAAACACCATAGAAACTGAATTGGTTTCAACGGTAGCCTACCAGGAAAACGCCTAGTTCGTTCATGAAATTTTCAAAAACCTCCACATTAAATCGATTTTTAGGTCACCGCGCACAAACCTACCATTTTTTACGGAATTAAAAACTACACTTAAACATCGATGAATTCCGCAAAAAATTGCACGTAACCGTTAAATTTTCTTTTCAGGCTTTCATTTTGTAGTTTCTTTCAACCGAAAAACGGAATATTTTTTGCTGAAACGTATGCACTAATGGCCAGCCGTTTAGCCTTCCGCTATGAGTGGAAAACTTCTCCCTAAGGGCTGCCCACTCAGAGGGATATTGAACCAGCCATAGCATTCAGGTGCGAACAGAGTCAGTATTGCTGCACCTACAATACATTGCCTGTCTAATAAACAAAGTTGCCGTGGTCAAAATTAGTTAGGACAAATTTATCATCATTGCCCTAATACATTAAATTACATATTTTTTTTAGATTTTAGTTTTTTAGATTTGGGTTCTTTTTATATATGAGTGTTTTTTTTATTTTATTTTATTTTTTATTAAAAAGAACTAGTTACCTACATAGCATAGATAATAATTAACGAACCGCCATTTTGATTATTTTTTTAAATAACCCATGTATTAACAGTCGAGTGATTGAGACGAATATAACGACACCTTAACTGTCAAAATCCATCCAGCCGTTTGGCAGATACGAGGTAACAATAGTACATTATGATATAAGTGCGGTAAGTTGAGAATTACAGCCGAGGCGATATTGTTAGCCCGAGCCGTAGGTGAGGGCTACAAGAAAGCAGAGGCTGTAATTATCAAACCGCACGTATGTCATACGACGTTTTATAACACATTTGCGAGGATATAAATAATTCATCATTACTTGACGACATTTTCAAATAAAAACAATACCTTCAGCGAAAAAAAACAGCTCGCGGAATAATTTTTACTGGTTGTCAAATTAGCGATGCGCGCGCATCAGCGCTTTTTTTTAAGGCAAAGTCACAAAACAGCCAGTATTATAATAAAGTAAATTAATATTTTTGTGTTTATTTACATTTAAATGGTTGTAATTTATGGTCAATATTAATTAAATTAAAGAACTACATGTTTATTTATTATATTTTATATCCCATAGTTAATATTATTCATAAAATGTTGACCACTTTTCTGACATAAAAACTCTTTGCTAAGATTTAAAAAAAGTATCGTTTGTTTTAATCGGAGAATATTGATAAACCTTCCTTTTTTAATTACATTACCGTACTCGTGCGTTTTACATTACATTACCGCACTAGTGCGTAATGAGATACATTACGATATTGAAATTGGTGAAATAATAGACCCTTTACGAGCAAATGTGTTATAATAGTAGATTATGCACTAAGGGGATAAAGCAGTGTCTTATGTCGCGGGTGGCATATTGAACCCTGAGCTAACGAGGGACTCAGTAAACTCCTGAGCGAAGCGAGGGAGTTATGTAGAGTCCTGAGGGGTTCAAGCTACCCAAGACTAAGACAGGCTTTATCCAAGAGGAGCATACTCTACTTTTCACACCTTCTGCAAGGCAATAAAAATCTAGGGCTCCGAACTAAGCAGCCAACACCGTCTTTTGTTTTACAATCTTTGTATTCGCCTCTTTTCGTTTTTTTTATGAGTGGCCAGTTCGATTTTAGAACAAACCTTTTTACAATGCCATATGGGCTCTTCTTTTACTTAGAGTTTTTCACGAGTTTCCACATGAATTTGACGTTCCAAATTCAAATCACATTACTACCCTTGGGAGTTTCATACAACATTACCTCCCTTGGTAGGTAATGCTTTGCTTTACCTTGATGATAACATGATATGTAATTGGATATTGTCGAGCAGGTGGTGTGAAAATACATTTACATACATACATATACAAGATACGCGCGAAGAACATTAACCTTCCTTGGTCAGTCTGGTAAAAAGGTATATAAAAAGATTATTGTCTTAGCAGCTAAGTCGTCGTCACTCTGAGTGTATCGCTTGAACCCATAGGGCCACTTTGACCCTTTGCTCTGAAGGCTAAGTTCGTGAGGAGCTTTTAGAAAAACTTGAAATTACTTATTCATAACTTAGCTCAAGTTTTCAAGTAAAAATAAAACGAGACTGCTTATTACGATAGTTTTAAACTTTGATGCGTGTTTATGATGTAGTGGATCCAGATTTTTTGCTAGAAACTTGGGAATTTTTCAAAATTATGCAGCTAATTATGATTCTGGAATATTTTGATACTTTGATATAATACTAGCTTCTGCCCGCGGCATTATTCGCATATTCTTGATAAAAAGTGCGGATTATGCTATTACACAGAGTAAAACATCTTGTTATAGTAACTAAAAGTCTAAGTTTAAGTTGAATTTGTGACAGCGAGAATAATTTAGTAACGATTACAATAATAATTATTCCTGCTAACGAAATTTTGTAAAGATAAAGTTATTTAGGGTACAAGAAAATATTTTATAGGTTACTATTTTATCTCACTATCCCATTTTTTTCCGTGTACAATAATTAATTGACTTATTTTAAAGCGAGACTACAAAAAATATACACAAAAATGTCAAAAAAAATTCTATGAATCTATAAATCTGAATCGACAGGATACAATATACTAAATCTGTTTGCATACGAACCAATCTACACGAACCCTCAATAAATAAAGCACACGGGTTTCATATCAAAATCCCTTTTAAAAAACTCTTTTCACGTAGACTAGACATACCTCGTATATTACAATATATCTATCTCAAAATAAATATCGATCTTTTTTCGAGATCCTTTTTACGTTTAATTTTTCCGGGTTTTCATCGTTTCATCAGCCAAGTGTGAGTCGGAATGGTGAACTGAGTGGTCTGTTTTTTATTTTTTATTTTATACATAATACATCACGATTACATTTTTAAAATTATGTAAGGTAATAATAGTTTTAAACTATTCTTGAACCATTTTGAGTCTATATTTTGAAACCTATTTCGAATGTCCGAAACTAAGTTGGAAAATCTGTTGGAATTCTTCGATAATTCTAAGCTTCGGTTACCTAAACATTAATTGGAAACGATTCAATATTTAACGGCCCTGTAGTGCTTCTGATCCGTCCTTATAGTTTTTTATAGTTCGTCAGTTTTTTTATATTTATCTTGACCAGTGGTCAAGTGAAGATCCATTAACAAGTTATTAAATTTATTTTCTTAGTGAGTGAACATTTCAACTTTATGGTGAGATTTTTAGGGTTCCGTATTTTAATGGAGTGGCTATTAAAATACGGAACCCTAAAAATCTCACCAAGAGTACAGCCATTCCTGTTGCATCTATGTAAAACAAAAACTGAATTTAATACCGGGACAAAATCCTCGAAAAATCCCAATATTCTGGATGCTAACAACAAAGAGAGATACAATTTTTTACATATTCCAACATTTTTCCCGGCAAAAACAAGGCTTTGTAAAGCCCGAATGAACTAAGAACCAAGGGTTGCCAAAGAAAATATAATTCGACGGATTTAGGCGCACCCCGCTAGTTTTGTTTATATTTGAGGAAATTTCTTTTGACATAAGATTTCTCGTATTTGAGGTGAAAAAACGGGTTCTATAAATAGGTAAGCGAAAGAAGAATTCTTATTTCGCGGAATGAGATAGCTTTCGAGATTTTCCTACGTGGAAAATTCGAGTAGATAAGATTTAGGGACAATCAATGTAAACATGAATCTGATTGGAAATGTAAAAAATGGTAATGTAAGTAGATAAAAATCACTTTAGTGAGTTCTGTCCATATTTGCTTGTAAACAAAAGGGACACAAGTCAAAATATCTTTTTTTTCAGGAGAGCCATTTAAAGATTTTAAAAGTGGTTTCTTTGGGTTTTTTTTCGAACATATTTTATTTAAATCTATGTTTTATATACCATTACACGTGTATTTTAATCCTTTATCAATGTGTATCTATTTTTAATTTTGGTTTAACATTTACACAGACACTTAAATAATAAGAAAAGTCTGTTTTGACTATAAAAATAATGGTATAATAACTATGGTTTTATTGAATGAAACGCCACAAGTAGCAAATAATACAATTTTTTATTATGAAATATTGATAGTTTACAATTTAAAGTAACCAAAAATACAAAATTATAACTTTAAAACTAAAACTACAGAAATAAAAAGCTCTCAGATTTATCTTAATGTTTTTAAAAGAAATAAATGAGAAATCCAGCTTGATATTGAATACTAAAAAACTGTCCAAGAACTGAGTCATCAGAATACTTTCCTATAACTTTTAAAAAGGACGTAATAGCATAACTAAAATAAAACAATATAACAAGCTTTATTAGCATCTAGCTCTAGTAAATTTAGTCCTACAAGTAGTAGGAACAATAGATAGATAGATAGACAGAAAATGCTTTATTGCACAAAGTAAAAAACAAGTACATAGGCGAACTTAATGCTAGTTAGCATTCTCTTCCAGTTCACCTCTGCGTATTATGGAGATGTGGTAGTGCTAGATAGTGTGATTGAAGAATAAAAATAGTATAATGCTTATTTTTAGTAACATAATACTTAAATATTATACAAAATACACTAATAAATAATAAATAAAATGCTCAAGTATTCTGGAGTGACAAGATAGTTTGGATTTGAAGAATTTCACCTCCATTGGGTGGGGACAATAGCGATCAAAGCTATGAAAATTATCTAAGGAAATCAAAATGGTCTCCTTTTATAAAACAATTTCAATAATGTCAACTCTAAAAGTAAAATGACATTATACAATAAACAAATTTTAAGGGAAGAACAAGAAGACTAACTTTTTATTGGTCGCTTTTTTGCACTTTAAATAAATTCAAAGCGGACACATTCCGAAATAGAGCAGTTTTGTTAAAAAATAATAATAATAACATAATATGAATTTTATTTTCATAACAGCCACATCCCAAAACATGACTCTTTTGACTATAATATTTCATTCAAAAACACAAGAGATTTTGATATGGGGCCCTTTAGCATAAAAGTGACGTGCGCACACGACGACTATTTGGTCATAACATAACTACCAAAATGGCCGTTTAGCTCCGAAGCTAACCACCAAAATGCCTTAGTACTAAAGAGGCGTTTGTTGTTTTTTCGCAATTCTAATTATAGAAACATAGGTGTCTTTTTCGCATAGCATAATACGACCCATTTAAGACTAATTTTTCGATTAAAAATGATTTTGGACTTTTTTGATTTGCGGCCCTTTTGTTTTCAAGCAGCGATATGTCTAGTAGCGCTACATAAGTCTTTGAAACATATAGGACCCACCACTATATTATTATTATTTATTAATTTCATATATAGTAGATTCCCAGCGGCTGCAAATTTTTAGTGCTAAAAATTATATAATATTTTTATTCCCAAGTCACATCTGAATGGTTCTAGTTAGCAAATAAAGTTTTCGATACGATTTTTTGTTCATCAACTAGATCCTTTCTTTAACCTAATAATCCTCTCTCGATACAAGCAAAATGCCTTTCTTAGTATCTTCGAAATTTCAAGACTCTACGTCCAGTGTATGGCCATTGCGTAGTCTACAAGTAAGTCAGGACGAAGCCTTTTATGTATATTATTAATAATTCCTAATATTACCCATATTCTCGTAGATATATGTATGTATAGCCCATGGTTATTGATACCCATATTTTTTCGTTTGACGAGCCATCCCTAGCGAAGTTTACGTTAACTATGAAATGCCCGGTACGGCGATGTGCCTGGGGGATTCTATGGACCTGATGCCACAGAATAAATTAATAGTAACTACATCGCCTCTTGTATTCTAGACCTCTTCGTGTTGTGCCTTCAAGTCTTCTGTTATATTTTCTGTACATGAAGAGAATAAGAACAGTATAAAACTCTTTTTAAAATATTAAACGATTTTTTATAGTTTAGTGATATGTTTTGAGTCAGTATTTATACGTAAAGTAACCTTATGCCTACTTGCACCAAACTGTCAAAGTCCCTAAGCAATTACTTTAAGGCCCATTTACACGATGCAAGTTTCTTGCCTGTTGCATACCATTAAATTGAAGCAATAAATGACTTGCATGGTCTAAACAACACGTAACATTCTTGATCTGTCATACAAGTTTTGTTTCAAAACTTCTCTTGGTGTAAACAGCACATGCTATAATTTCTCAAGCAATTCTTGTATTCAACTGGATTCTCTCTTCATATGCAAACATGAGTGCACTGAGTGAGGGTATGTTAATATACACCGTAAATTTTCTATCACCAGAAATAAAAATACGCAGAACTAATCAGTTGCTGTTTCTGAACACAGATATGGAAATAATATGTTATTTTTTTGTCGTAATATTTTTTTTAAGTTTTTTTGGTTATTAAAAATTGGTGGTGTATATTTTCAATAAACTTTATGAAATCAGCACAACCAAATTTAAAAAAAAATTGACTCTTATTTTTTTTAAATAGTAGCTTCTATAACGTTCAACACTTGAATGAAAATTTGCCAGCGCAAAAACGTGCAATACTTGAAGCAACCCGCTGAAAAATGGTACACGCACATACAAGTCTGTGTTTAGACAAGTCAAAACTTGTCAGCAATAATCGCCTAAACATAATTGTATTGGTGTAAACAAAAGGCATCAGCAATTATTTTATGTCAAGACAATAATTGCATTCCATTTTTTTACTTATTGCCGCGTGTAAACAGTTACTTACAATTCTTGAAGATCAATAATTGCGCGTCATGTATTGCATTCAATTATTACCGTTGTATGTATAAAAAAATGGTATCGTGTAAATGGGCCTTTACTCTCTTGATAGTTCTTAACAGTTCAGGTTCTGACTGTTAAGAACTAAGTATTGCCAAGCGAGTAAAGTAATTGCTTAGGAACTTTGAAAGTTTGGTGCAAGTTGGCATTAATGTTCCATTTATTTAATTCAAAAATTGTGAGTAAAAATATCTTACTAGGCACTAATATTACTTTGAACCTATTCAACCGATTGAGATGAAATGCATGTTGTATGTGTTTAAAAAATCTAAAACAAATTAGCGTCTGCCATGATTTTTGACATTCTCATTTTATCTTTTCAAATTCTTACGATCAGGATTACTGATTGGTAATATATCATAAAACAATGTTTAATTTGTCTAGATATTAAAGCTTTTCAGAATACAAAAACAACGGATTTCCTGACATTAAATTTCATTCAGTATCTAAATTATGCCTCGTCCGTGACCCGAGTCTTCTAAAAAATAAAATAATACCTGATTGAAAAAAAACATCACCATTCAGGCTACAGGGTGTACCAAAGAGCCATACATATATTTTTTAATCTTAATTCCCTAGTACCACGCAAACAAAGCTGCGGGCAGAAGGCTAGTTTTTCTGTTTTCAAATGATATAAGATAGAATATGTCGTTTCGAATAAACCAACTATAGCTAGACAAACACCATATTCATACAATACACTGAACTCCATCCAAATTAAAAGCACCCAACCTTTCCCCCCCCCCCCCCCTTTTTTTTAACCCCTCTACAAATAAGTTACCGCATAGTAACATTAACATCTGGCCACACAGTAACGTTAATTCCAAACTCAGTCTTCTAACCAACCTCGGACCTTCAATGGAAAAAAAATGAAAATTCACCTGAATTTTCCGGACAGAGTATTTGAATAGTTCGCTTCGGGCGGGTGGAAATATGTATTTCAAAATTTCCCATTTTCCACTAGTTCGGCGATGCGGGGTAGGCTAGGCATGGAAATGATTCCTACTTCTATTTTATTGTCACATGGTGATATGATTTCATTTGTAACAATGAAATCACCGGTGATTTTTCATCAGTGGCCTAATGTGATAATGTCATATTTTGTTAAAATAATTCACGCATGACGCGACGTTACGCAATCACTCCCATTCATAGTCAGCACACTACCATAGTTCATAGTTTTTTATTGGCAACTATTTGTTACAAGTAATTTCCAAAAATAATATATTATAGCACACACAGTAAAATCAATAATTAAATTAATAAAAAATATCATAATATGAATTTCGAAATAATTGTAAATTATTGTTAATTAATAATATTTAAATAATGTCAAACAAGTTTTATTATAATTTCATTGCATTAAATTCATCCAATTCATAGAACGATTGCTCTATGAGCCATTTTTTAAGTTTAACCTTAAAGGATTGCGTCCTACCGACTGTCTGTTATTGTTATTTAAGATACGAATGAATTGTGAATGGTAACAAGTATCATAACATCACAGCGTACAAAATCGCCAGTCGGGGCGCGCCGTGCAGATATCATCAGTGATTTTGTAACAGATTTGGTCAGAAAGTAACAAGTGTTATTTGTGATTACTTTTATAACACGAAAAATAACATGTTACTCGGTATACTTTTCATGCCTATTGCGGGGTAACGCAAGGTAACGCGGGGCAAGTGAAGTTCTGCGTTCAATTTGTATAAACTTTTATCGCCAATAAAATTTAATGAATAGAGTTTGTTTTACACGACGCCAACAGCGTATTCTATGGTTGCATATACGAATATTATAAGCTATACGTTATAAACGTAGGTTGGCTGTTTTTAATTGCTGCATTGCTGGGCTATCTCGTTTAAGTTAGGAATGCGTTTTTCTTAAACGATTTTTCAGCGGTTTGCCAGGTTGGCGTAGTTTATGATGATACAATGCTCCGAAAATCTTAAAACTTTATCAAATTAAAATAAAAATAGAAATATCTATAAATTAAAATAAAAACTTTTGTTAAAATAATCTGTGTACCAATCACGAAAAAATCTGACTGTTCATATCGTATCCATCCCTTATTTATAAGTCAAGTCTATGATGTTTTAAGAAGAAAATTACTTTAGAATTGTTTACAAAATACATCATAGAACTTGACGTACGGTCTACAGGTAGGTTCGTTTAATCATTTATAACCCTTCTGTGGCGGATACAATACGAACTCGATTGTCAGATTTTAGCGTGATCGGGTCTCTGAACCTATTAATTTTACTATTGTTAAGGAACGAGGGTTTGAAGAAATGCTGAAAGAAAATCTTGTCAAAAAACCCCTTTTAGCGCGGGCCGCTGTTTAAATCAACGTCTTTTAATTTTGCTATATCATAAGAAGATTAAATATTACTCTATAAATTGGCCAGATGTATCGATGATCAATCTGCGCGCTATAGCTGGCAGAAGGTGGATGAGAAGAGCCGAAGATCGGGCTCAGTGGCGTGCCTTGGGAGAGACCTACGTCCAGCAGGACTGCTATAGGTTGATGATGATGATGATGATCCCTATACGGAAAACGATGAAAAAAAT
Organism: Lobophora halterata; assembly: GCA_932526365.1. Taxonomy (NCBI): domain Eukaryota; kingdom Metazoa; phylum Arthropoda; class Insecta; order Lepidoptera; family Geometridae; genus Lobophora; species Lobophora halterata. The sequence goes on from OW052018.1 coordinate 655,548, forward strand.
CACCTTCGTTCAATTTGAATGACAATCCATAAGTAAATGCAGCTTTTGCAATGAAACGTTAACTTTCCATACAATTTAGTTTTCTAACAATAATTTTCATTTCAAAGTAAACATTACAAAAATAATTCGAACAATTCTTTATGGATGCAATTGTATTACATTTGCATTCAAATAGAAAAATACATTGCCACTGACGGTGTAAAACATAAAATTGAAATCGCTACTGTGCTCTTGAACAATTGACCGAGCGAGGTGCTTGGTCCATGTCACTAGATTAATACTGTTGTCATACCAAAAATTTAAACACTTTCCAATTATTTTTAAGCACTTTGTCTTCTCATCGTGTCACTTGTTATTTCGAACCAGTGTGGTGAAAAGATTTCAAATGCGCCGCGAAGAGGCTCCTTTCGTGCACTTGACACATGTTTTTCGAATTTTTTTATGTTATAATGCCGGTTTCCTTACGAAGTTTTCCTTCACCGTTATTCACGTGTTAAAATGTACTCATAGATTTAAAATGTGAGAAATTAAAAAGAAAACTTACGTTACTCAGTTTTTAGAGGTTTTCAAAAACCATATTTTTTCATACATTTCAATTATCTGTCATTAGGCCTAAAAAGTTAACAATAAAAACACATATTAGTATTTAGTTTAAACTTGCATTCTATTATAAATGTATTTGTAGATTTTGCCGATATGTGTCTTGTAAAGACCTAATGGAACCCGTGATTGATGTAACTTACTTTTGTTTTACAATACCCATTATTCAAGGCAGATTATTCATCAATTGACATAAGTTTTTATTTTTAATTTTGCTTTTTCATACCTATTTAGCCTTTATCATACTCTAAAAAAAACAAGCCCGCTTCATCTTGTGCCTTGCGTGATGTTACTTAATACCATCGGGTGCACTCGAACGGGCTACAACAGTACAATGTAACTGGGCTTGTGGAGCCCAAAGCTATTGTTTCATTCCGTATCGATGTGTCTTTACGTACTATGTCGAGTGTACAGACCCAAGGAGCGTTGTGAGATTATTTTGAAGTCTCTACGCCATTGTTTTGCTACTGTTCTCGACATGAAACTATATAATATTCTATTTGAAATTGAAAACATAAAATTACTATAAATCCTACAATTCTCATATAATAATGCGAATATTTGTGTGGATAGAAGCATATCTGGGCTAGGCTATATGGATAAATGGATAGACGGATAGATAGATACAAATACTTTTTTTGTACACCTTATAATACCTTTGTAGAACTTACATAAAAAAATAAAAAGTACAATGGGCGGTCTTATCGCTAGAAAGCTATTTCTTCCAGACAACCTTTGGATGGAGAGCGAATAAAAAAAAACATATTTTACACACTCACACCCCTGCACTAGGATTCCCTGTGTCGCAGGTGGCATGGTAACATACAAGACATCACAACATCCAAGACCCGAGAACAAACATTTGTGTTCGTCACACTAATATTTGACCCGGCCGGGGATCGAACCCGGAACACCAAACTTCGTAGGCAGGGTCACAACTAACTAAGCCACGGTGTCGAAAAAACAAAAGAATGCTTAGTTGGGGGTGTACTAATAGTTAAGTTAGTTTACGGATGTTTTTCCCTCAACCACGCCGAAGCTACTGAACTGATAGGGATGAAATTTTGTATTAATATATGGGTTGTTTATGAGCTGGAAAAGGTTTTTTATCTCGATGCCACGTAGGTGTAAAATGTGACCATTGCTTAGTTAATATGAACTTGCTTCTTAAAACGAAAACGTAACACGCAATGTACGCACATTAACAGTTACTTTTGACTATAGTAACGATATAATGGCGATTTAAATTCTAAAAGTGCTTTATGCAGAAAAGTGCAAGTGGCAAGTGTGTCAGACTGCCACTAGTGACGCGGGTTCGATTTCCGCTTCAGGACAAGCACTTGTCTGATGAACATCGGTGTTTATCCTGAGTCTAGGTGTTCTATTCTATCTATGTATTTACAACAAAAAATATTTCAGTATTCTATCAGTTATCTGTTTCCATAATACAAGCTCTGCGTAGTTTGGGGTTAGATGGTTTTTGTGAAAATGAAAAAAAAAAATATTTATTAACTGTTCAGAAAACTTTCAAGGCTCATTTTTAAACAACAAATGGTTGGACCCCACTCACTCATCATAACTTAAGAAAAAGTTAACAAACTTTAAAAAACCGCAGAAAGTTTATAACCGCAATTCATAAAATTTCATAGGTTCTCCCGAAGGAAATTAAGCGAAATATTCAAGTTAGAATAAAAATATTAATATCAAAAATCATCGCTACTACGACCAACTTTGACCGAGATGGTGGTACACGAAACTTTACTTAGCCTGAACTTAACTCCAACTTAGCTCTAACTTAGAAAGTTACTGCATAATTTACAACGAATAAGCTCACTTCGCCCTTGGCTTCGATTCGGTTTGCCGTCATAGAGTTGGCATGCTAATCTGTTACAGAAGAGACACGAAAAAATATAATGTTTGATAATTGATTGATTCAGGCGTTACTTTGCGGAAATCTATAAATATTAATTCATTTAATTTATTAATAAAATGTTTTTTTTTATTTGGTTCAAAAATTTAAAATTCGCTAAATGCCACTTTTGCGTATGTAATAAACGAGGGTTAATACATACGCAAATGAAACGTTGTCCAAATGGGATGTAGCCGTAGCCATTTTTCTTAAAGGAATTAAAGGATTTTAAGTGCGCCTCGAAAAGGCTTCTTTCGTGCACTTGACACATGTTTTTTCGATTTTTTTAGGTTCTTTGACGTGCCGGTTTCCTCATGATAATTTCGTGCTCCGTTAAGCACGTGTTTTAATACACACATAGATTTTTTTTTAACGGATAATCCATTGGTGTACGACCGCATTCGAACCCACGACCTACGAATCGAAAGTCGAGGCACCTCCACTCGGCCAACACGGCTTTTACTATCGACATTATACAACGGTAATACAGAATTTTTTAATGCCATTGAGAAAAATATTATTTCTCATGATAACAAGGTCATAAAACTTATATGCTCAAAGATGGCGCCTGCGAATAGTTAGAACAGCGTACTAGTAATTTGCATAACACAGGTTTTTTAACCGATTGCCGATAGAGCAACACTGCTATTGAACTCGTCCACTTTGACTCTTACTACAATGTGCCCTTTAAACCAGAACTTAGCTACTACTCGGGCGAATAAACATGACACCTGGCTCGAATGACGTTTGTGCAAAGTACAGCGTGGAATTTGATAATCTTGATTAAGAAGAGGTCCTGCAATACTTGGTAATGATAAGTAATGATAGGGCTTCGCTATTTGAGGAAGAAGAAATACGGAGGGCGCCGCGCGGGGATGCGGGGGACGCATCAAGTACCGAGCCACGTGGCAGGCAGGTATCAAGTTGACTCGCCCGAGTAGTATATTTTTTTGACAGCAAAATATATAGCACTGTATTAGTAACGATCTTTCAATGGATACGTTTGATTTTTGAAGGGATACGTAGACGTATTTAAGTATTGTATCAGTTATCTGGTTTCCATAGTACAAGCTATTTTATTATTTATTATTTATTAAGATATTTAACATCTAACTATGGATATTTCACACAACGCTATCTAGATATCCATGATATTTATTTATTTATTTACCAATTTTATTCAGATTATTATATCGCTGTGCGGATTTTATCCTTTATATTAAAAGTATCAAACGGATTAATCACAGAATACGTGACAATCGCGTAATAAAACAGGTGTTTATCTGACACACATGCGCAAGAGTTTTATTGATACCATTTGACACGTGTAATTTTTTTTGATTGTGAGTGTGTAGTGCATTGCTTGTTTAAGTTTTTTTTTCGCATCGGCAGGTATCATTCGATTAATCAAAATTGATTAATATAATTAAAATATAATCGTAGTATTTAAACTTACTGTAAGACCTAATAAAATGATTTGCATTGTATGAAGTCTGTCTCACTCTTCGTTAGACTATAATACCAATGTAAACTTACGTTATTCAAATAGAATCAATGACATCTGGGAATTAGCCATTCAAAGTCCTTGTAGCACTGTTATGGTCATAGACAAGCGTGATTTCACCATCAGGAGAGTGCCTAGCTCGTCTCATTACTGGTTTCTATAAAAAGTTTCTAGGTAATTATTTTCGATTTTCATGAGTCTCTTCTGTTCGCCTTATCTTTGTTTCTAATACCTACTAACGGCAAGATTACAAATAAACAGTGTAATTTTGCTTATCCACAGATACTCCGTCTACTCAGTAACTTGTGCAAATCTGTTTTGGATGGAAATATCCATTTTAAGCACTTAGAGAAATGAATGCCACGTGTAAATGGATAATTTGGGACTCTGGATCCAAGAAACGGGCTCTTTCTTGGATCCAGGATCCCTAATTTGAAATGGATGGGTTTATCTCAATCACACCAAAACCACTGAAACAATTGGTTGGCAAACAAATGGTGCTGAATTTATTTGTAGTCTTCTTCTTCTTCATATCGTGTCACTAGTTCTATCGAACCAGTGTGGTGAAAGGATTTCAAGTGCGCCTTGAAGAGGTTCCTTTCACGCACTACTTTTTGTAGTAAAGTTGAATAAATTGTACATATATTTTTTTATGGCGCATCTTTAACGTAATATTAAGATTATATTATTACTTCTATGCATATATGTTTTTTTTATTCCGATTCGCAAGCATAACTACGAGCAGAAACTAGTTAATAAATAAATCGACGTTTAATTAGGCTATTGACTAAATATAACAGTACAGAGAAGATAAAGAACAGAATGGACATCCCTAAATAGCAGCAAATAACCTCGCAAAGCTTATTACACGCCAAAAAAGTTTACGCACATAGTTTTAACGATGTTCGTTTTATACTAGTGTTTACGAGTACATTAGCCTGGGTACAGACGACGATAGAAGTCTTAGAAAGAAATGTAGTCTCAAGCTATTTTTTATGCTAGTTTCAAAATAAACCCACATGTACCTAGGTATAACCAGTTAGGTTGTTGAAAACAAATCTATGTGTGTATTTAAATACGTGCTTAACGGTGAAACCGGCAATTCATAGAACCTAAAAAAAGTTCGAAAACTTGTGTCAAGTGCATCTTTTCACTACGATATGAAGAAGAAGACCAGTTGGGTTGTTATCTGACCATGACCAAAACCGTGCTACACAGGACTTTGAATTTTTTAAGCCGGTGCGCGGTGTAACTTTAGGTACTTTTCTACTTTTGATTTTCTGATTGTAAGTCTAAAAGGCTTCGAAATATTCAGTGGTATTTACGATCACTAGAACAGTCCGATTGAAGTTGGTTGTTGTATGATTTTGTGAAACCTTGATTATTAATTATAAATTTACTACAAGTGCTTCAGAATTCTATATTTCCCTTTGTTTTAAGAATGTGAAAAAAAACGATTAGGTATACCTACCTACACCACAAAAAAAATATTGATGTTGTAATCTATTTGACTTACTTTGCCCAACGACTTTTGTTACTTTCTGTACTATCTGAGCTTATTCTGTGCCCTTCGTTCCAAGGTTGTATTTGTAATTTGATTTTGAAATTGTGAACAGTGGCTCTTAATTTAGACAAAATTAAACAAATATTCCAAAATAAGGTAGTCGTTAAGTATTATCGAACTTCAATAAATAAATAATAATAATTTAAAAAATGTTTGTCTTGAAGCGGGAATCGAACCCACGACACTAGGCGCAGGTAGAAGTCCAATGCACTTGCGACTCGACCATCTATGTCGTTATTTCTAATTCTATGTACCTATGTATTTACAAAAAAAGTATTTATGAATTCTATCGGTTATCTGGTTCCCATAGTACAAGCTCTGCTTAGTTTTGGGCTAGATGGCGTTGTGCAAAATGTCCAAAAAATATTAAATTATATTTAAACACAGCTGTCGTTTCCCAAGGTTTTAGATAAACGTAATTCAGTACATATAAAATAAAATTATCTTTTCAATAATAACAAAAAATGTGTGAACTACGATACTTAAAACCATACTGTCCGTCCCACAATTAATAAATTATCAAATTTGACAATGGATAACCGTAAACGTCATTATTGTGAGCCAGTTATTAGCTACATTTCATTATTGTGTGTAACTTATTAGCTACATTTATTATTGTGTGTAACTAAGGTACGTTTTCTGTACAATGTCATCGTAAAGTTGTGATGGGGACATTGTAAAAACGTACGGATTAATAACGCGCATTGAAAGGTTTTTGTCAAAGATCATGTGGCCAGATAGGACAGCGTGCAATTCATGCGTTGTTGTAGCGAAAAAAGTTGTTTCGCTGGTTTTATGCAAATAAGTACACAGATTTTTGTTGCAGATTTTTTAAATGTATTAATCCAATGAAAGTTTAAGTTGCATTAGAAGTTAATGGTACAATTTATTTGAAAAGTATAAAACAACATTTTTTTTTATTTTAATTCACTAGGTTGTGACTTAATAACAATATTAAGTATTTGTAAATGTAATGTAATAATAAATTTGAATCAATTTAAATAAGAATTATAATTACTTAATTGTAATGTTACATACAGTAGGTAATAATAAATTTAATTTAAATTAAATTTTTCACGATGCATCGCAAATAAAAAGACTAGCAAGCGGTATATGAAAATAACTTATATTCCTACTCTATTACGAGTATATTTCTACGTATAGTTAAATAATATGCGATTTTTTTTTTCAAAATGAAATGATTATAATAATTACAAAATTATTATCAGTTACCGCATCTACGAGCCACTCTTTGGCAGACATGATTCACGGTGCGTCTGCGCAGCTCATAAACCCGGATCGACGCGATGCGACATAGAGCAATAAACGACAGACCCGTAAATTACAATAATTCCTCTTAAACCCGACAGGAGAATATGCAATATGCACTTGCATTATTTTTTCGCACATAAAATAATATTTTCGGATTTCTGTTTCTTTGTAAGTTGGATTTAGGATTTCTTTGTATGGTTTTACGACGGACCGAAGCGATTTTTATAGACGTTTAAAGTGTGAGATTATTCTTCCGCGTGTCTGTAAACAAAGGAGTTTTTAATAATACATTTGTCACTGGTTTTATTATAATACTATGTATTTTCTTGGAAATTATGTTTCTGTCGTTTTATTACAATATAATTTCTGACAAATTATTGTAAAGATTATAATAATAGTACTCAAATAATAAATACCTACTGAGAAAAGAGTACCAAATTATTTATTGGGTTGTGAAGTATGGTAGGTATAAAGTATTTTTTTTAAGATGTAGGTAGAGTTAGATTAACGGAAAGATATTACTAAAATTTCGTCCGACTCGGAACCATACAAAACTGGTTTTTACCAACTTAAAAAAGGAAGAGGTTATCAATTCAGCAGTTTTTTTTTTTAATCTCAGAACTTTGTTGTTTATAAACCATTTTGAAAAAATATTTTTGAGAGGATATCCTTTCAGATTGGTCCCATACTTATGCTAAAAAAATATGTCGTCGAAGTAACCGAAATTGCGTATTTTGCTTCCCTGTGACGTTTCAGTGGTGTTTACGGTCACTAAAACAGTTCAATTGAAGTCGGTTGTACTATGCTTTTTTTAAAACCTTAATTATTATTTTACGATTTAATATATGTATTTATTTTACCCAGCATAAAGTTTATAAAACTGAACTCCCGACTGTAAAAATATTATAGGCACATTGATTGCCGATTCATTATTAGAATTTATATTATAATTGTAATCTACTTTTTATTTTCTTTATTTCGATAACCTACTCGATAGGTTTAGTAAAAAAAATGTATTAACGACTTACTATTTAGCGCCAAAAGTCCATAATTTTGATTTATCTTTCAAAACTTCTATCTAAAGACACTTGGGTTGTTGAAACAAATATAACGATACTTTAATTGTCGAAATCCATTCAGCCGTTTCGAAGATACGAGGTAACAAATAAATTTACATAGATACATAATATATACATACAAGATACGCAATTTTTTTATTAGGAAAAACATAACCCTTCCTTGGCAGTCGGGTAAAAAAAGTAGGTAAGTAACTAAAACCTATTTTTATGAGTTGTAACTAGAGGGATCTGTAGTGGTTGCGTAGCAGCCACATGTGCGTGAGATGACCCTAATATGCACGCAACTTGCTTTTAATGTCGTGATGGCCATAGACTTGGTAGCTTTTAGAAATGCCATTATCAAAAGGTAACAAAACATTTAAATTTATATTTTAATATATGTATACGAGAAGGAAATTTGAAATATATGCCTTATATAAAGAAACTCAAACGTCTTGTTATCTATAGATTTCTAAAGGTATCGAAATTAAATTACAAAGGAAAAAAATAGAAACTACTGTACAGTCGTTTAATTTTTTTCATATTTATTAAGGTCACAAACTTCACGAGTAAAAACCACTTTGCTATTACTGTTGCTTTAATAAATGATCTAATTTTAGTATAGTATTAAATTTTGTAGATAAATATGTTATTGAAAGCCTTTCTTACTAACTGTCCTAGAACTCTTCGAATGCAATTTGGGAATAAAAATATTATGTATTTTTAGTACTTAAAAAAATTGCAGTTGATGAAAATCAATGTATGAATATTTTTTTAACCCGTATGATAAACTTACTGTACTATAATTATCCAATCGATCGAAAGATGCAATGAAACAATATATATGAAAAAATCAATGACTTTGTATTAAAATCTATGTCAGGTCTATAATATTGCGATATCTTTAAGAACACCCCAAGTTTTCTGACTCAAGCAATAATAATAAACAGAACCGCATGTCTGTACTTACTAGTTCATAACCTCCCTAACACGTATCATATTTTGTAGTGAACTGCTGTTGATATAAGGAAAAACAAAGAAAAATATACGTTTTATGTTTTTATATACTATCATCACTGAAAATATATTTGCAAATTATTATCAAAGTAAATATATATATGAGTTTCAAACACATGACATGTATTATATACTAAGAAGTTTGTTATTTAAATAATATAAGTATGTAAAAGGCTTGGTAGGTACTGACGTAACGGTAACGTACAGGCCAAACCGCTGAACGTAGATAAGATAAGATAAGATATTTATTTAGTTAAATAAAAGTTGATGATATCTAAAAAGTCCAGCATAATTTGCTCGATATTTACATCAGCATACAAATAATAATTTGAATTTACTTACATATATTGTGCTAGGTCATTTATTTATGGTAATTTAATGTCAATGTAGAGGAGGAACTTGGACGATGCAATCGTCGAGAGCTGAGAGTGAGTATTGAGAAAGGAATTTTAAATATTCGCAACCCAAGTGGTCCAAATGGGGGGGTCAAAGTTTTAACATAAATGCTGTATATCTCTAAAACCAATCATTTGCGAAGTTTGAAAATTGGCATGTAGACTTATCAATCAATATGTATAAAAGGATTGGAGCTGACTGACTGACTGATAGACAATGTACAGGCCAAACCACTAAAATTAGAGACTTAAAACGTGGAGGATGTGTTTGTAAAGCTGAAAGTGAGTACTAAGAAAGGAATTTTGAAAATACGTAACGCAAATAAAGTTGCAGGCTAGTAAATAATAAATTTCATCGCATTTTACACGATTTTGTCCACCCGTTTCGAAAAATAATCCGTTTTATAAATTAAAACTCAAAAATTAAATTTATGAAAAGACCTCTAATGAACGACAATAACTGCCGCCTTCGGGTAACGATAATTGATGAAAAAATATGAACAAGAAAGTCGAGCATTCTTCCGCAATACCTCAATTTGGTATTTCTTTTCATAAAAATAAATCGTGGGTCGTCGAAATTTTAGCGGAATTTCAAATTGTAGACCGAGAGTCGGGTACAATACATTAAAACTCTTCTTGTACCAAAAACTGGAGCGACTTTTTGTAGGCAATAATTAATTTATTTTATAAAAAGCAATCCAAAATTCACTCGATCAATAAAAACAATATTGTTGTCAAAACAATTTTTTTAAAAACAATATTGTCTTTGTGATTACGTTTTTTTCCTTTCGGGTCCTAGGCTATACAACAGGTTGTACAAAATTTGAACAATATATAAAATTTGCATGAATTATGTAATTTAATACTTTTTCATTGTCATTCGAAGGCGTACATTGTCCAATAACGAGATGTTTTGTTAAGAAATATTTATAATAAGCTCTTTTCTGATTAGTATTGGAATATAATATTGCTTTTACAAGTTAATAATACCTGAAAGTATTCCGTGCCTCTTTTATTTACATAAAAACTTACAGGTAATAAACAATATTTTTGTTACCCAAAACCTCTTAAGTCTTAAGATTTGTTCAAGTTTACTTTTCACGTTTTTTATAACTACATGCTATTTTATCACAACATCTCTCTTTAGAGAGCAATAAAGAGTTTAATATTTATAATTTAACATCGTAAGGAAACCGGCATGTCATAGAACCTAAAAAGTTCGACAAACATGTGTTAAGTGCACGAAAGGAGAATCCTCGAGACGCACTTGAAATCCTATCACCACACTGGTTCGAAAGAATGACACGATAAGAAGAAGAATATGCCTCTAATAATAATAATATTAGCCTGTATTATCCCACTGCAAGGCAAAGTCCAGTTAAAATATACTCTATATATATGTTATTAAAATGTACAAAGAAATAAAAAGATTGCTACAAGAATTTAACCCTTGACCACACTTTCGCTCGAGTTATTTTTTCAAAAAGCTTAAAATTAAATAGTTTTCGTGTACGTATTTTCTGAATTAACTGTACAATATCAATAAAGATACCATCAGCATTATAATAAAGTCATTATGCAAAGGTCACCTAATCACATTGTCAAACTATCGTAACTTCGATCTCGCAGCCATCTTGTTGAAAATTACCACACAAGATCACTGATAACATTTTAAATGGCTTGCTCTATTTTTACTAGAACTTTAGAATATGTTAGTAAATAGGTACTTTTACATACCAACATATTCGTTATATGTTCTCAATTTAAAGAACCAACAAACCCGTAGTTAATGGCATGGTAATAGTAGATTATGCACTAAGGGGATAAAGCAGTGTCTTATGTCGCGGATGGCATATTAAACCCTGAGCTAACGAGGGTCTCAGTTAACTTCTAAGCGAAGCGGGGGAGTTATGTAGAGTCCTGAGTGACGCGAGGGGTTCAAGCTACCCAAGACGAACAGGCTTTATCCCAGAGGCGCATACTCTACTTTTCACACCTTATGCGAGGCACTAAAAATCCAGGGCTCCAGCAACGAACACCGTCTTTTGTTTCACAATCTTTGAAGTCGCGCCTTTTTTTCTTTTTTTTATGAGTGGCCAGTTTGATTTTCGAACAAACCTTTTTACAATGCCATATGGGCGTTCTTTTAATTAGAGTTTTCCACGAGTTTCCACACGAATGTGACGTTCCAAATTTAAATCAAATTACTACCCTTGGGAGCTTCATACAACATTACCTCCCTAGGGAGGTAATGCTTTACTTTACCTTGATGATAGCATGATATGTAATTGGACATTGTCGAACAGGTGTTGTGAAAAATTATTTGTGGTTGATTTCTTGTTATTTTTATCTTGTAATTTTGTATCTTATATTGACATTTAATGTTAAATTTAAATTATACTAGCTAGGAAATTTTAAGGTACTATAATTCGTAATTTAATTATGCAAATTGACATGTACTTATATTGTACTTACTCGAATACTTATAAATGTACTATGCCAATAAGAGCAATTTTTCAAGTCTAATCTATAATCTGCCAGTAACGATCCGTTATTGTCTCGATCCAGAACAGCAATTACCAGCCCTGTAATTATCTTAAACAAGATACAATCTATCTAAATTGTATCTATAGATATAGATAGATAGCCATGATAGAAGATACTGTTATTGACTAGGCAGTTAATTTCCTTCTTGACCATTGAATGTATTTTTTTTTCGAAGAACCTAAGTTCTGTGGTGTTGGCTTCACATCAAGCCAGTGTCAAGTAATTGGAGAGATTATTTTGTCATAAGTCAAGTAAAGTGGTGGTGGTTGCGACTTTACTTAGAGGCTTCTATGGAGTTTTGGAGGCAACACGAAAAGTCACGTTTTACAGCATTTCACTATTCACCAACACTCATAGACGTTCACAAGCACTTAATGGATAAAAAACCACCGTTTTTTCACTTAAACACTCAAAGTTATACATGTTTTGGTCAATTAATTTAATGCCGCCAATGCGCCATTTTTCACGTTCCCGCAAATACTCCCATTGAATGTTGATTGAAGGCAAACCTATTACCGTTGGGAGTTATCCCCTGCAGGATTGCTTCGATCTAGACTTCGTCAAGATTCCATACTTCTGATTTCGTCACTAGTTCTTTCGAACCAGTGTAGTGAAAGGATTTCAAGTGCGCCTCGAAGAGGCTCCATTCGTGCACTCGACTCGACACATATGTTTTCGAACTTTATTTTCTACGACATGCCGGTTTCCTAACGATGTTTTTCTTCACCGTCGTGAGATCGTGGGATGCATACATAGATTTTTTCGACCGAAAAAACCCATTTACGCATGACTGCTATCGGGATTCGAACCCCTGACCGTCAGATCGCAAGGTAAGGGCTTCATCTACTCGGCCACCACGTCCACGTCCACTTGACCAATGAACGTTGATTGAAGGCTTATATCTTTACACCTATATTATAATATTTACATTCTCTACTAAATAATTTAACTTTAACAATCTTAAATGTACTTTGTTTTCAATATTATTAAACTTTCAAACTTAATCGAATAGCTCAATATTGTAACGGAAGAGCGAGGTTCCCTAACACAGGTACCTTCTTACTTAAAAGGGAATCTCTAACCCATGTACTGTAACTATAGATTAAGTGAATGAATAAAACTATTTGAATTTGAATTTGAATTTGAATTTGAATTTGAAGGCAAACCCATTACCGTTGGGAGGTATCCCCTGCAGGATTCTAGATGGGAATAACATTGATCAAAGTTCATGGAGTCTGTGCCTGGAATGAGAGAGCCAAAGATCGGCTTGTATGGCGATTTTTACTTGACCAGGTATCTAGTAAGGTAGTCAAGGTAGGTAGGCCCATCCGGGGCTGTAGTGCCAAGGATGATGATGATGAGCAGTACAGTGTAAACATTACTGTGTTCCGATTAAAAATATTTATTGCTAGTGTTTCAGACTGTCTCCGAAAAGTCTTAAAGTAGACAAATGATTATTTATTAGATGAATATTAGCATTACTTTTAAGTTTTTTATCCAAAGCCTAGCACTGTTTTTGTCATGGGCAAGCGTGATCTTTATTCTTAAGGAGAATGTCTGTCTTGTCTCTTTTTTCATACTAAATAAAAAACACATATTCTTATAAAATACATCTCAAAGGTTTTCAGATATTTTTTTTTTTTTTTTTTTAATTTTTTATCAGCAATCGAGACTGATACGAAAAACGGAAATAGCTGAAGTTAGTAGCAGTAATACATTTAGACCATGCTGAAATGGTTTCTGTCGAAGCCTTTCAGTGTATAGAACAACCTAGTGGCCTAGTGAGTATGGAATTCATTTTTGGTTTGGGAATTGGATTCTTTGGACACCACTACTATTAAAACCACCATGATTATTCAAATCGTTTAAATACCAATTGTTCCATTATTGAACCGAAACCATTAATCTCGTCTCGGGATCTTCGAAACTCGACCATTGGTACCAAGGTCGGGTTCTGTAGCCCTATCACTAACCTTTATGACAAGAGTGCTCGTATCGAAGCCGCCACAGAGGAGTCAACAATTTATATGATGTCTTGAATGAAACACTGATGATCCTTCTGTGACGGCTTTGCCCTATCACCAAACTTTTTGTCAAGCGTATTCGTATCGAAGCCGTCACAGAAGGGTACTTATGTGAAATAATAGCATAATCAGCGTACAATGCTCTCACAGCTGCTGGGACACTGGCCTACCCTCGGCTAAGAGAGTGATTGGAACTTAGAAAAGGAAATGGAACCGACCCAATGCGGATGTGTGGATGTCAAATGCAAACAACACTTTTCTGTGACAGCTTCCTTACAATGTTTTCCTTCACCGTTCACTTCGCATTAATTTTTCAAAATTTCATACAAACATATAAAAAAAATCTCTAGAGGAAATTCGATAAATATGCTTGTAAAAAGTAAGTAACTTTTAAAATAGATGTTTGTAAGATTTTTTGAAAATGTTTGTACAAACTGATAATAAACTCTTCTATGACGGATCCGATACGAATATACTTGTCAAAAAGTTTAGTGATAGGGCTTACTGAACCGATTCTTAGGAACCGATAGATAATCGAGAGATATGATCACTGATAGGGCGATCACGACTTAACCCGCAGTTCAATTGATTACGTATTTTGAAAAATCATGTATGAATGAGGTCAAGATATATCGAATTATTATTATTTCTGTTTGAAAGGGTCCCCTGCAAGATTATGTTTTATTGAAAGTCAGTAACTTAGAAAAGGAAATGGAACCGACCCAATGCGGATTTGTGGACGTCAAATGCTATAGAACACTTTTCTGTGACAGCTTCCTTACAATGTTTTCCTTAAGGCTCCGGTCTGCAAGCGTGGGAACTTTTGATTGAACACACACATAGATATTTTCTACTCATACAGACTCATCGCGCACTCATAGTATACCACCCTGGAAAGAAACAAATATACTTTCGGTGCTACGCACAAGTTACATTTTCATAACACCTTTATCTTTGTAGGATGCTGAAGAATGTCATAAAAAACACGCAATGTATTGAGCCATTAGCTTGACATCGCGACGCCCGTTGGCCAGTAGTGAGTACTACTCATTAGCCAGCGGCAAAGGGTGGGGTCAGAGTGTACGATTTTTGGATATTATCTCAATCTATGAAATCTATGAAATCCGTTCACTTCGCATAAATATTTCAAAATTTCATACAAACTGTTGAATTCTCTAGAGGAAATTCGATAAATATGCTTGTAAAAAGTAGGTAGTAGTAGGTAGCTCTGGGGATAGAGCTACTATATCCCTATCCCTATACCAAACTTTTAAAATAGCTGTTTGTAAGATTTTTTGAATTTTTTGTATAAACTGTAATAAACTCTTCTATGACGCATCCGATACGAAGTAAGTTATTGTATAATATTATACTCTGAAGTAAGTTATTGTAGTTATAGCAATAATCAAGGTTTTACAAAAACATACAACATCCGACTTCAATCGGACTGTTCTAGTGACCGTAGGCACCCCTGAAGTCACAGGGAAGCAAGTTAGTTCACTACGACAATTTTTTCAGTTATTTCAATTTAAAATCTAAACTACTGAACCAATTTTAATAAAATTGCTATGGGACCAATTCGAAAGTATAACCTCTCAAACATTTTTTTTTAAATCGGTTTCTAAACAACAAAGTTCTGTGGTAACAAACATAAACAAAACCGAATTGAGAAGCTCCTCCTTTTCAACCATATTCAAAAAAGTAGGTTATTTAAAGTCAGTTGATAAAATATGGCATTAAAGCCCCGAGTTTTACGCGCCTTTATCTCGCTTACCCATTTTAGTACTTTTGAAGATTTAAATTGATTGAGTATAAATTTCAAAAAACGGAGCTACGAATATGACGTAATGTTTAAG
This sequence comes from Lobophora halterata, assembly GCA_932526365.1. Taxonomy (NCBI): domain Eukaryota; kingdom Metazoa; phylum Arthropoda; class Insecta; order Lepidoptera; family Geometridae; genus Lobophora; species Lobophora halterata. The sequence goes on from OW052018.1 coordinate 671,294, forward strand.
TATATATTTTGTTCCTCACAAAATTTTAGTATTAGTAAATTTGCAGGATATAAAGAGGACAGATTTAAAAAAAAAAACTATCGAGAACATTTTTACTAATAGTGTCCTTTTTTCATTTGATAAGATTACATTCTCAAGTAATCACTGTTTTGAACATGAAGTTTGTAACCGTTACTGAGTAAGCAAGCATGTAATGCAGCGAATTAAAATTTTCACTCTGTATTAAAATTAAATTGCACAGACAGTTCAAAATAAGGATAACTAAGACAAACAGTTCGTAGACAATATGGCGGTCGAAAAAGAGCTTATACATAATTCAATTATACGAACTCAAGTTATTTTATTCACCAAAATATATTTGACAAAATGTCTCCTTTCATCGTTTTACCTTAGTAATGTCCCAAATAGGCCACTGTTGCGAAGCTCGGGTTTGCAAAAACTCACATAATAAGCATACCTTACGGGTAGATAAGTGCGGTTAACATTTGGGATGGGTGGTAGGGACAGCAAAAAACGCAGGCTTGAACTGAAATTGTTTCAAAAGCATTTTTTTTCGATAAAATTAAAATAATGGAAAAAATTCTAGGGGTTTTTTTCTAAATGATAGCTTATTTTTGGTTTATGCTAGCTGTGCTCATAAAACTCACTCGGCTCTGATCCTAAGCCAGCTGAAGCCTGCAAAATTAATTGCGTTGAATTTTTTCTTAGTACACACTTGCAGCTCTTGACATACATACCTACCCTCCAAATTCCAAGTGTCTAGTTTCAATGATTTGGACTGTGCGTTGTCTGTCAGTCAATCAGTCAGTCAGGACTAAATCTTTTATCTATATATCTGATGAAAAATAAATTAAAAAATTGCCTATTTTACTGACTCTACATATTCCCCAATGACCGTGTTCAGCTGATCTAAAATAAGATATCCATCGACCTGCGACCGGCAAGCATAAATCCACGAAATATGATACCCGGACCGGCCTGGACCGGACTGGACCGGCCCTATTGTACACTCAGCAATCAATACCCACTAAGCCGCAGGCGTTTGCAACTTTTATGATAAAAAAATCACTGTGCGAATGAAAGACACTGTTTTGTCGAGGTGTCCCCTGCAGGATTACTCAAATTTTAATCACCATAAAAATACACATAGTCAATTGCCGTTACTGAACACATATAGGGACGGCAAAAAACTTAAAAAAAATTAAGTCAATTTTTTGTCAAAATAAATTTGATTAATATTGGATAACTGTTACCGTTAGTCGTTTTCCTATGGATTTGCGTCAGGCGGTACCTTTTATTGATAATAATTTAAGTGTTATTCATCGATTGGCAATCTCGGTACCTAGCTCGAGCCAGCTCGCAAAACCTCGGCTCGGGCGCCGCACAGATACAACGTAGTATCCCGTCTGCATTGGCCACTTAACTTTTTTTGGTAATTAAATATTTGTGGTGTATAAGCACTTGTTTAGTTCCCAATATCCTGTGTAGCACTTTTCTGGTCAAGAGCTAGCGTGATATATTACCATCAAAAGAGCGCCTAGCTCGTCTCGTTACTTCTTTCTGGCAAAAATAATTCTGTTGTGAAACAGTAAAGTGTTCTGGTTTGAAACGCACTGTAGCTAGTGAAATTAGACTTTTGAGACTGGATCATTAAAATATCTTTATATTATTATGCTGCATTAGCATTAGGTTTTTGTGATATTCTGCTCTGGTGGTAAATAATATAATAAATAAAAAAACAGAATACACATTTTGGTGACTATGACAATTTTTATATGTTAATTATTTTTACTTTAACAAGTCTACAGCATTAACAACATCAATATTTATTTACACAAATAGCTACAAACTAAATGCTCAAACATTAGTTAATTAAAAAGTGTATAAATTATAGTTTATAGTTATAATAAAGAGTATATAGTATATTTTTATTATTTGTAGAAAACAAATAGTGATTAAAACAATAATTTACAGAAGTAAATTAAATCACAATCCAATTACGTTTTCACTGCTTCATAAAACAAACACATGAAATAATGAATGAATTTTACTACGCCTGACAACTAATGTATTAAAAGTTACTGTCCTCATCAAAACTAAAACAAAATCAGATATAAAGGGCCAAATTGATTCGTATTAAAAAAATATATGCGTAGTAAAAATAAAATCACACTTTAGCCCAAGTTATAGGTCATAAATGGAAATAAATCTGACTCGTCCAACGGCCCGATCACTCAGCGAATCAATAAAATCTATGTTCTATAAAAAATAGACATAATTTGTTCCATAATACTACATAAATCTTTTTGACGAAGTTCAATACAGCCTGCCAATTTATTAAACTGTTACAATTTACAATTGCTCGCAAATTTCACCTTTATCCCCGGGCCATAGAGTCAATTCATATTTTTCGGGCAAAATTGTAAGTTTGTTGAAAATAGTTTTATGAAAACAGCGCATTTTATGACTACATACGAAACGCCTAGTTAATGGTAAGTAAATATGGATTTTTTACACTAGTTTCAACCGTAGCGTAAGGATTTAAGAGCTAGTTTCGATTATGAGTGGATTTTACATGCAATGTCAATCAATGATGGAATTACAACGTAAAAAGTAAGACATTTTTATGTTTATGTCGAAGATGTAAAAGTTCATCACGAGAGGTAGTAACTTTTATTTAAATTGATTTCCATAAATAGATCTTACCTGTACGAAAGTGAATCTTATCCAATTAAGATGAAATGGTACTAACATAAAAAATATGTAATAGTCAACTCATCCAAACTTTTATACCAATATTTTTTACCTTTCTTCTTATCGTGTCAATAGTTCCTTCAAACCAGTGCGGTGAAAGGATTTCAATTTTCACCGTTGCGAGAACGTGGGATGCATACATAGATTTTTTCGACCGAAAAAACCCATTTACGCATGACTGCCACCGGAATTCAAACCCGCGACCATCAGGTCGCAAGGCCACCACGTCCTCCTATTTTTTACCCGACTGCCAAGGATTAAGAAACAAAAATAAATATCTAAAAATGTTATTTCATAGGAAAATTCCCTCTTCAATAATGTTTTTGTGTAAAATTCTATATCCCATTAGAGTTTCGTGGAAATAAACAAAAAATATTCCATTTTGAAACAATATTCGCCGAAAACTCCAAAATAATATTCAATATCAACAGAACCTCAATCCTTTTAGGTTTGTAAATTGAGGCAGAATACTGGCTTTGACTACGTGGTCCAAAAGCTCTTGAGCCTTTGCCTCTGAGTCTGTTGCATTCGAAAACCTGATTTTGGTACACCAGAAAGGGGTGGTGAAGCTCATTTTAATGTGGTTGAAGTATGCAAGCAGTCCTTATACCCAGCTTATAAAGATCTCTACATGGTTATAGGCTTACCCCGCTGGGTCCTGGTCTGAATGGCCGAAAGGGTGATGAGGTAGGTCTTGCTGTTCTGGTTGAAGCAAGGATCCTCGTACAATGAATTGCATTAAGCGACAGGGCCTCTACGAGCTATGAATGTTCTTAAATGTATGGATACGATTTGATCGCTCCAGGCGTTTAGTGCTGTGACAAATATCGAGAAAAACATCATAAAAGACATACAAATCGATAGATTAAAAATGTAGAGTATAGCTCTACATTTTTTTGTAGGTCGCAAAACTACCATAGAGCTCTTCCACTTTGGATATTTTGATGGTCAGTCTCTTAATCTCAGTTATTTCCCTAGCAACAGTACCTAACCTACCATTCAAACCGAAACACAATACACAACCGGGATACATAACTGCTTGGTAGCACTGTGTGCACCAACGCCGTCCAAATAAAAAAAGAAGTAAGTATGTAAAGCGTCGATGATACACGGCTTTTTTACACGCTACAAGCCAGCGACTTTGCTTGTAGCGTGTAAACTCGCCCAGTGTCATCGGTTTTTTTTTCAATCTGTTTTTTGACAATCCTTCTAGGAGCTAACACGCTAACACACTAGCTTTTTAACTCGCTAAAAATCGGTTTGTAAAAAAGCCGTGTGTCAGCGAAGCTTAAAGGTCGTAGCACACATATCGACTCTGAAAGGGATCGTCACCGTATCAACTCGCGTCGTTCAGTATTCTTTGTATGAATACTGAATAATGAATACCCTACTGTAACGCACACTTATCGGGAACGTAACGTAATCGCCTCGCCTCGGGCAAGCTCCGGTGCGGTGCGTGGTCAACCTGCAGTTCCCTCGCTTACGGCTCGATGTCCCCGCGCTTACGTTTTCTTCACTACGCTTTACGTTCGGATTCAAACTGATTGAACTGGTGTCGCATAGCCGTCAACCAGCGGTCGGCTAGCCGTAAGCGCGGCATCGCCTAGCCGTAGCCGAGTCGACTCCCGTTATAACATGCTTACGTTAGGTTGACGGCGAGGCGAAAGGTGATACGGTGACGATCCCTTTCCTAGTCAATATGTGTGCTACAACCTTAAGACCAAATCCACGTAAATCTGTTATAATACGTAAATTGAATAGACAATTTCAGTCGACTTTTCCCATCCCTAGCAGGGCGAAAGCTCCAAGTCACGACTGGTTAGCTTACACAGAAATCTTATTATTTCTTGCTATTTTGCGTGCTTTGCGACTCATTCTTCAATTTACCTTATGAAAACTATGTAAGTAGTGTAGTGTAGGTAGACAGGTATCCTGGGTACCTACTTACCGTCAAAACCAATAATAGGGGCCCCTTTTCGAGAATAATTTAGCGGAAATATTTAAGGCTATCTTACATTTGGGGAATTGAAAAAACTACAATATTATTAAAGGCCTGATCACAGAAGCGTTAGAGTACAGAATCACACTATAATTGAAAATGCGCCAACAAGTTTTGAGGCTGAATTTCGAAAAAAAGAAATGACGGCTAGATAAATATTTTAATTATGTTGAAACTATTAGACTTTTTCATTGTTAATAAACTAAACCGTAAAAAGTAACAAACATTATTTGAAAATAGAGATATTTCATTTTTATTGACAGGGTGTCTGAAAATTTTCTGTCCTGTATTCCGCCTCTATCTTGCCTTGATACTGTCTATCTTGATGTTCTATAGGAACACCGTTATTCATATAATATGGACCTGATAGTCACCATAGAAACCTACGTACCCATCTAGAATCCTGCAGAGGGAGTCTCCCAATGGTGAATAACGATTTCAACAGAAGTATATACATATTTAAAAAGGTTTATACTTATTATGAATAGGTTACATTTCTAAGGTAGTGTTGAATAGAGAGTGATTGAAACCATGCAAAATCCATTGAAAACGCCATAACTCAAGAAAAGCCATTGTTAGCAAGAAACAGAATCGGTACAAATCTGACCTGTAATCTAAACAGATTGTGTGAGATACAATGATAGATTAACGCACGGTTATACCGCGGTGACTAGGGACCTGGAAAATATTAAAAAGAAACGATTTTTTTATAGGTGTCATTTAAAATATCTTTAGGAAAAGTGCTTATGGAATCTTTCTTATTTTTAAATTTTCTAATTTATTAATCTTAAGGAAAATTTTATTGAAGTTTCAGTAAACATTTTTTATGTTAATACTAAACATATTGATATCACTAAAAACAACTTGTATATACGTCTAAATTTGAACTAAACTAAAAAACTGTCGGTGAGTATTTAGTTTGAAAGTTGCGATCCCTTCAGTCTATCACCTGCAACTTCTTCAAGGCATGAAAGAAGTAATTATGTCTTTTAGATCAACGCAATTAAATCGCACAATTATTTAAAAATAAATTTAAAAATCGTAATTTAAAATAGTAGGTATTTGTAATGTTTGAGGCTTTTTTCCAAACCCTTTTCACAATTTAGCTTTAAAGAACCTCAATCTAAATTGGCTCAAGTCAAAATTTCCAGCGGTGTAACCCGTGAGTTTCATATGTATCTCGTCCACCATTCATCATCTGAGATACGTCGGGTATTCAGTTACCCGCTCCGCTGCCCGCGTGCGGGACTGCCTCTGCCTCTAGCTATACAAGTGTGGAGGCAGAGGGAATCAAAATGTAAGGTAGACGTAGACCAGCTAAATGGGATATTGAGTTTCGTTCCAGGTAACTATATGACCTAGAGTCTAGGCTAACATAATCAAAGTTTTACAAAAACATACAACCGACTTCAATTTGACAGTTTAGAATGACTGTTAATACCATTGAAAAATCACAGGGAAGCAAAATAAGGTAGGTATATGTTGTTTACTTTGACGACTCTTTTTGGGACTACTCTGAAAATGTACCTATCCTTTGAAACAAAAAAAAAGAATTTTTGAAATCGGTTGATAAAATGACAATGTTCTGAGGTAGCAAACATTAAATAATAATAAAAAAAACAACCTAATTGAAAACCTTCTCCTTTTTTGAAATCGGTTAAAGTGTTTGTCAAGAGCTGAAAGTAGGTACTATATTGATTGTGCTGGTGTTAAAATAATTACTTACAATATATTCATTCATAAATCTTGCTGTCTCAACAAAATAAAGTGTGGATAATATTTTCAAGGATTTTGGTAAACCTTCCAATCCATCTGAAAATTGCTCAGAAAACTTACAGAAATTAATATTAATGTAAAACAATCAATCAATGTGAACCTTATTCCCTCTGCATAAGATACATTAGAGATAGATCATTACGCCTGAACATAAATCCAAATCAGCCAAAAAGCCGCTGCCTCATAATCTGCTAAAGAGCTGTTTTATTGATAGCTTTTTACATCAGACGATACGATTTTTTTCAATCTACTTCTTCTTATCGTGTCACTAGTTCCTTCGAACCAGTGTGGCGAAAGGATTGCATGTGCGCTTCGAAGAGGCTCCTTTCGTGCACTCGACACATGTTTTCGAACTTTAGGTTCTACGACATACCGGTTTCCTCACGATGTTTTCCTTCACCGTTGCGAGAACGTGGGATGAATATATAGATTGTGTCGACCGAAGAAACCCATTTATGCATGACTGCCACCGGGATTCGAACCCGCGACCATCAGATCGCAAGGTAAGGGCCTCATCCACTCGGCCACCACGTCCTCGTCCTCATTTTTTTTCAATAAAAAAATGCCTTTCACTGAAAATTAATTGAAAATAAAAAAAAAATATTATTATATAGGTCTCGAAAATACATAATATCAGGCCAGTTTTCACGAAAATATTTTTTTTTTCTAGTAAAAATTGTGTTGTCTATATACCATATTTCAGAAGTCGAACCCACAATTTTTTTGATAAACGATTTTTAGATAAACGATTTAAAGGCAAGGATATATTCAATAGCTGAAAAAATTATATATAAGGTTTCATCCTTTCTTGACTTCATTAACTACTATCTTGAATTTAAGTCAAACAGTTTTCTACAGGTCTAACTTTGTATCGTATCGGATATCGTAAAAGAGAAGTCTTGTATTTTATAGTCATTTTTCTTCTTCGACGAGTTATAAATCACAACTATTCGCCGGTACATTAGTTCGATTGACCGAATCCATTAGAGGTTTTGCATAATCGATTATTATCTCATTACTGAAAGGGATTCTTCGGTTTTACTTAGTTTGAAAAGGTCTATGATAAGTTAGTTTATCTAAGTCCACGCCTACGTTTATTAAGAAAATAATATTATTCAAGACGTTTTCTGAAACAAAAGTAAGTAATCTTATTTAAGGTGACTATATTCAGCATATAATTCACGATTATTTTACTGAAAGCTAAAAATCATAAGCCCCAAATCATCAAACTTTATGACAAGCGTATTCGTCTTGAATCTTTCACATAGAAGTCAACTTAACCCTTGACGATGGCTTTGATACGAATACGCTTGTCAAAAAGTGAGGTGATAAAAATAAAACAACACTTTAAGGCTGAGGCCAAACGAGCGTACATTTTTGAGTTGTCACTCGCGTAATTTCTGCTGCATTTTTTTTCATAGAAAAAACCTGTTTGATTCACACGGCAACGCAAAATGAGTTAGTTTTTCTGCTGGACAGAATTTACGCGACCGAAAATACGCGACTCACAACTAAAAAAAAATACGCTCGTTTGGCATCAACCTTACTCTTAAATGTTATTTTAGCATTTAGTAGCAAGTTATAGTTTCTTTTGAAACGCAATATTTTCCACTATTCTTCTAATTTGAAGAATGACCTATGTCTCACGTCACGACGTTGCGCACACGAATGCGGCTTTCCTTCCCACAAAGTTGCAACTTTTAATGTCATTCTCGTACAAATAAGGCATAATGCCTTGAAACATAGAGAAGCCAAATTACACTTGCTTTCGGAATAAGCGAGCAATGATAACCCCGTATAAGGCACCGCTAGAGTCGGGTCTATCTCGAAACGCCATAAAATGTTTACTTCTTAAAGGCTTGGATATTACATAGTATAAAAAATAAGTTTAGTGACAGGTATAAACAGAGTTAGGTTTTATAGAACTGATTGTAATGCCTTAGTACGACAAGCATGAAGTATATAAATACTTTTTGATTATATGTATCCGACAACTCCTTTTCCTTATCTATACTGTCCCTCTGCTGTGCAAAGGTCTCCCCCATACTTTTCAAACATGACCTTTAAAAATATTTGTGTAAAAATGACTTTGTACACTGACACTTTGTACTTCTACTATGGGTCTTTCTTGAAAATGACGTTTGAAACGCCGTTTTCAAGAAAGACCCATAGTAGTGGCAAATGAAAGTGCTCTATTGGAACTTTAATTTGATTTGCAGCGGATTTCAAATTATGGGATGTGTGAAAAGTGAAAATTCGCACGAGAATCGTGTATGAACTTATATGATAGGTCGTTAGGGCTGGCAGTATCACGCAGACAATAAGGTTGTACAAATTTGAAAAATTACTCGGCTTTCGAAACTGACCATCAAACTGTCTCAAAATGGACGTGCTCTGTAATAGTGTTGCATCGGTCTACGTGATTCTAAGTCCTGTGTTGCGTTGTTCTAGTTGTAGGCAAGCGGGATTTCTTACCATCAGGAGAGCGCCTATTTCGTCTCTTCACTTGTTCACGAGGTTTTACAAAATCATACAAACCGACTTCAATTGGACTGTTTAAGTGATCGTAGGCACCACTGAATAGTCACAGGGAAGCAAAATACGCAATTTTATTTACTAGGATGACGTAGTTTTTTCACTTATTTAGATTTCAAAACTAAAGTACCTACTGAACTGATTTTCATGAAATTTCAATGGGACCAATTTGGGAGTACACTCAAACAAAAAAAAAGGTTTTTTCTAATCGGTTTATAAACAACCAAAGTGGGTAACAAACATTAAAAGAAATTAATCGAATTTAAACCTCCTCCTTTTATAAAGTCGGTTCAAAATAGATCCAAAATAGGTCTATGTTTTATGCTGATTTAAGGGGAATCCTCAAATCCGAATTCCATACAAAATGTTTCGGACAAATATTCAAAAAGTACGCCGTATTATAGTAATTTCTTCACACTATTCGTTTGTTTCGTCCATATTTTTTAATTACGTCAACAAAAAAAGTTAAAGTTTTCATACTTTAATTTAGATTTCATACGTGTTTTAAAATTAACCCTACTAACTTAAAAACACGTATAAAATCTAAATTAAAGTATGAAACCTTTCACTTTTTTTGTTGACGAAATCTGAAAACATGGACAAAACGAATAGTGTAAAGAAATTACTATAATACGGCGTACTTTTTGATATTTGTCGAAACATTTTGTATGGAATTCGGATTCTATTCTATTCTATTCTACCCGTTTACAATCTATAGTGAACCCGATTGGTTGAGCGGATGTGACGTCACAATACCCTACGTACCCAGACATCCCGCCAGACGCGACGCAAATCCTCTTAGTGTGACGAGCTCTGAAGCCATTAGGCTAAGGCTAGCACAGATTATACACACGCTAGTGCGTATGTTGTAGTCTGTAGAACCTAGACTAGAACCTAAAATAACGGTAGATCTAGATCTTAGCATACAACCTTACCTCTTTGCGGGATTATTTTAAACTAGCTAGCACTCACAACTTTGTTTGCGTTGCGAATTAACAAAATCCATTTTCAACCGACTCCAAATAAGCAGGAGCATCGATTCGGTTGATTTTTTTTTTATTGTTACCAACTTTGTTTATAAACCAATTCGAAGGACTCTTTTTTACTTCTTTAAAAAAGTAAACTCCCGAAAGACCTTTTTTGTTTGGATATTCTTTCAGATTGATCCCATCTTTTCATCAAGATCTGTTCAGTTTTTAGTTTTTATATCAAAATAACTGAAAAAAATATTATACGAAATTGCGTATTTTGCTACTTTTCAGTGGTGTTTACGGTCTCTAAAACAGTCCAATTGAAGTAGGTTATACTATGTTTTTGTAAAACCTTAATTATTACACGCTTACACATCTTCATAAACACACCCTCCAAATATCAAGCCTTTACGTTCAGTGGTTTGGCTTGTGCGTTTTCTTTCAGTCAGTCAGTCAAGACCAAGCCCTTTATACACATAATATATTGATGATTGATTGATAAACACGTAAAAAAAACAACGAAGAAGATAAATTTATGCATTTTTCATGAGTGGCCAAATTTTTGGCTAAACTGGCAATTATTTCAATAATTCTCCTCCTTGGGAAGTAATATTTATGATGGTAAGAATTGAAATCGCAACGTTCAAATAGAAAACTATTTGTTTATTCCCGTGTTTGTCTGGGGTGGTTAATATTCATAACCCTTTCTAACGTGAGATACTACCCCCACAGCACAGTACAGAAAACCAACAGTAATGAAAATCCTATACATATAAATAAATAATTAAAATTAATATTTTGGATATTTCACACAGCGCCATCTAGACCTAAACTAAGCAGAGATTGTACTGTGGGTACAAAATAACTGTTTAATTTTTTTTTTACGTGCCTACGTCTAAAAACGCCGGCTGCATGCACGAAAACGTTGACGTCATTGGTAACGCTGTCATTGTCCGGTAACGCCCATTGTCCCGTTACGCTGGTAGTCACGTTAAACTATCATCCGTAAACTAACTTAACAGACAACCCTATTTTTTTAATATACAATACTTATAAAATTACTGTCCGGCTGAAACTTTTAGGGTAGCTCACAACTCGATGACAATGCATTATAAAACCTAAGAAATCCAAGTTATCTACATTATTTAGGTACCTACTTGTTTTTCTAAGTGGTCTTACTGAATTAGATACAGTTGTAAACCATAACTTTAGATAATATACCGTTCTCGTAAACATTTTAAAGGTATGATACGAAGCGCAGTCAATACAACCGCAGAGCGCCGAAAACTGGATAGTCTACTTTTGGGAGCTTCGCTGGGGTTGTTTTGTCCCATCATAAAGGTGAGCCCATGAAAGTCAAGGTCTTTTACCTGTTCAACTACTCACAAGAAGGGCATTTTGTGTCATTTAGGACTGCAATGTCTATGATCGTTGTATTTTCCTCCATTGGGTTTTCTACCACGACCACTCTGCCAAGATGGCATAGCAGGAACATAAATGTGCTGCATAAGATTTTGAATCATATATTTTTTTATTTATTTATCAATATAAACAATTTATACACACAATTTTAACACTAATAAACCACTAAGGTTTGTGCAAGTGCTATAAGTCGACATTTCGAGCATTATCTCAATAAGTAGGTACCCAACTAAGTGCGTGAGCAGTAGGTAGGCACACTGGAGCAATGGTTAGTTCACTACACTAATGGTAAGTAATAGAAACCAAGCAACACTGCCTAAATCGTCGATGACACAGGGCTAGTTTACAACCTACAAGCCAGCGAGTTTTAAAGCTAGCGAGTGAAAAGTTAGCTTTCGGGAAGGATTGTCAACTAGCAGATGACACGGGGCGAGTTTACAAGCTACAAGATAATGCGCTGGCTTGTAGCTTGTAAACTACCCTGAGTCATCGACGCTTTACGCTCCTTCACTTTGAGATAGAAAACTTTGGTGTTGGTGGTATATTGTGTTGGTTGGCAACCCCTGCAGGATTCAGTTTAGGGATACATTGATGGGATGTTCTCAATGGCATAGGTTATTCTCAATGACATCTGATACCTAGTACAAACCCTGCTAAGTTTGGGGTTAGATGAAATGTCCAAAATATGTATTAAGTTCTAGCTGAATATGATTACTATGATTACGTATTTATGTAGGTATATTTTTATGTATTTGGTTTATGTATTTTGGCGTTTTCTGGGAGTTTGCTAGGAATTTATAAACAAATATTTAGGTCACCTATCAGTTATATGGTACCCATTAGTACATGCTCTGGTTTGCTTGGGGCTAGATGGCGTTAGGTGAAAAGTCTATAAAAAATGTTTCCCATATTTTTTTTTATGTTTGCTAAATGCCGCATCCAGCACCACCCATGTCCTGACTAAAAGCAATCAAAGACCATATCGGCGACCTCATAACTTGCAGGGATATAAATTTTTACAAGACGCTAAAAGCATTGATGTAAATTGTCATCAGACTTTTATGTACTAGCGAAAACGTGTGTTTCGGTTGTAAAGTTATGTTTATGCTTTTTGTGTTGTAAATATTATCGTTTAAGTGATTGATACATTTTTATGCTAAATATGAAGTAAAATAAATGTCCTGGAGGTGGAATAACGGATTTTGGGTCGCTTTGAATAATTTACCAAAATGAAGTTTGTCCTATTAGTTCAAATATTAAAGGTCCAAACGTAACGCAAATATCCTTATAATATCATTATGGATTGATAGATGGAAATACGGATAGAAGATAGCTACAATGTTTACTCCTCAATCACGCCGAAACGACCAAACCGATTGAGCTAAAATTTGGTATGAATATAGATTTATGAGCTGGAAAAGGTCATAGCCTACTTGTATCCTGATATCGCGCGGACGATACTGCGAACCGCAACACCAGTGCCACGGATTACCACGTATTGACCATTAGTTCTGAAAGTTACCGATATATTCGCTATGATAGTATAGTGGTTTAAGCTGCATCATTACAATAGTTCATTATAATACAGGTGCTGCGCAGTCCGGTCAGATCGGCCGCGGGCGCTCGGACGTGCGTACTCGCTCCGATGCTCTTTACGATGGTCCAAGTGAGGAAATGTCGCGGATGCAATGTTAGGCAACAAGAAATGTAAAATAAAATCGATCGTTTCGCTTCCTTTACGAGATTTAGCGGTTTTTAATGGTTTTTTGAGATTAGGTCGGCATTGCATGCCAATAAATGGATTCAGAATGTATTGTCATTGAGTTGTGAGCTATCCTGAAAGTTTCAGCCGGAAAGCTAACCGGGAAGTGCTCGAAATTTAACAAAGGTACAAGATTCCACTCGGAACGACAGAAAGACAGACAAACAAAAAGTGACATAAATAATTTAAAAAAGCTGGGTTTGACGTCATAAGGCGGGTTGATTAGTCCGCCGTCAAGTCACAAATTATTTAATTTACGTGTTCCACCGCTACGAATACCAAAAACAGACTTTGCCAATCTTGATATGCTAAGGAAAGTTTGTTTGTCTTCTACACGATTCCGTCTAGATGGGAACCGACTTTATGGCCGTTGCAGTCGTTGAAAACAACGACACTTTGGAAATCAAAGTGACTGTGACTAAGTTTTTCTGCTGCTGCCGACAGGGAAGGTGAAAACTGTGAGTTTATGAAGAAAATTACGATTTAAAAATGTACTACTCAACGTCAATTTCGTCCTTTTTCTTTTATATGCATTACAATTTACGATCGTATTCACGAAGTATATTTGTCGGGGGATGCTATGATGCTATATTTCTACTCAAAATTTCCATACACCTCTCTCTGTTGCAATCCGATGAAATTATATTTCAGTTGCACTCATACAAAGGGCGGTATTCGCGGATTTGCTCGCAAAGCTTATCACTTGCACCAAAGCCAAGCTTTAACGGGGTTTAATACAGTACGTAGTTGGTACAGGTTTATTTCACTAGCCCTACGATTGGCTCAATTTATGGCCGTAATTGAAGATACGAGTATTACTTCAGAGCAAGCATCAGATCCACTTAATCCAGAGCTCTTATAGCCTAGTGGTGAAATCTTCCAACTTTCAACTGCACATTCGAATTATTAACAAAATCCTAATAACGCATAGTAACGCTATGGATTTTTCGATCGAAATAATATCTTTGATGTACCTAGGTATATTGTGGACAAAACGGTAAAAACAACACAGGTAAAGTACGTAGGTACTGTCCTTGTTCAATGCTCAATTCCTTTCATCCAAAGGTTGTGTGGAGGAAATCACTTTTAAGTGATAAGGCCGCCAAGCTTACCTACCATAGTTCCAGAAGTATCTATAAAATTTGCATTTCTTCTAGTAATTTGTCATTAAATAAGATATTATCTAGTCGATTTTTATTTCTTTATTTTTTCATTTCATGAGCCAGTAAACAGCATACGAGTATTAGACCGTCACGATTAGAATTTTTAAACTAGATCATGATGGATTTTATTGATAAATCCAGGTTAGCGTGTCAAATTAATGATGAAGCCTATTTCAATCCGTGGACTGATTGGACAATCCCGTCAGTAATTGAAGATATTGCTTCAGAAATTGCTCATGCCCTGACCTGACTTCGGACATAGGCTAATCGTTTTCTCGCTAATAATGGCCGGCATTAGACTGGAGATAGGAGGGAATTATTTTATTGGCATACAGTTACGAGATATTGTGGTTTTATGACTTTGGCCCTTACTGACACCTAGGCCCAAGCTTGTTCAATCGTGATTCTAGACTTTGAAATATTTTAATTAAATTAGATGTAAAATCTACAGAACCAAATCCCGCTTGTATTAATAATAATAATAATACATATTTATTTCAGGCAACTTAATATTACAGAAAAGCAATAGGCCCATAGAAATATATTATTATACAATACAGACTAACATACATACAATAAACACACAATACAAACTGGCAGCCAAAATTATTGCTGAACCGTTGGAATATATTTGTAATTTATCTTTTGAACAAGAAATATTTCCAGAAAGATTAGTAGTCAAGCCATTGCATAAAAAAGGTAAAATGATCATAACAACTATCGTCCAGTTACACTAGTACCAATCCTGTCCAAAGTATTTGAGAAACTTTTTTTATAATAGACTCCAAAAATATCTGGACAAATATGAAATATTAGCACAACAACAGCACGGCTTTAGAAAAAAAAACTCTACTACTCTAGCTACGTATAAGTTAGTAGATAAAATTTTGAATAGTATTAATAAGAAGACACCTATAGTAGCATTTTTTCTCGATATGAGCAAAGCGTTCGACTTTGTTAATCACTGAACACTTCTCTGGAAACTAGAAAAGTACGGAGTGCGTGGCCCAGCTCAGGACTGGGTAAGTAGTTACTTAAAAGATAGGACACAAATATTTTTTTGTAGCCCAATAAAACTTAATAGTCAGTCAAATTCTTGTTCTTTTATTCCTATTAATATTTCGTGTAAATAAGTCATAAGTTATTAATTCCAATTGCAATTTAAAACCATTTATAAATTTATAGTTTATTTACAAGGAACAAGCATCTGGAACAGAAATATGTTATTTAACCATTTCAATATTAAAAATAAAGTCCCTACTCTTACATGTCGTAATTTACCGCAAACTAATGAGTATTGCCCGGGGTTATAGCTGGGAATTATAGCTATTTATCTGGCAACACAATCGTGAACATCATCGAAGTAATACAACCTACATTGTACTTACACTTTATATTGTATACCGACATGTATTATGACTATTATTATATAGGTATTATGACTGTCTGTAAATAGAAAATTTGGTGCCCGTTTGGTTTGGGGTCACGACTTAAATTATAGTGTCAAAATTAATGTTGACGACACGATTGGTCAAGTGGCATGTGTGTTGGGGTTCGATTTCCGTTTCAGGACAAATATTTTTTGTAATAAAAATCGGTGTTTGTCCTGAGTCTGAGTGTTGATAGAGTGATGCTATGTATTCTAGGTACTCGTATGAATACATTCGCAAACGAAATATTTAAGTATTCTATCAGTTATCTGGTTTTCATACTACAAGCTTTTAGTTTGGGGCTAGATGGCGTTTTGTGAAATATCCTAAATATATATTTATTATTCATTTATGTAGCCAAAATCCACTAAGCCTATATACTATAATAAGCCTATATAATATGATGTTGATCTGTTACAAGATGTAACTGTAAACATAAATTGCCTACTTTTCGCAAGAACTTTTAATGCAGTCGGTCTTAGAAGACCATAACTGCTTCATTGAGCTCAGTATAGTTGCTTTTCCATACAACTTTAATGTAAAAAACCTAAAAATATCCAAGGCCTCATTGTTCATATTTTTTCGAATTTTTTTTCGCAACTTTAATTGAGACGCGTGCAAAAATCGGACAGACCTAATTTATGGACGAGCAAACCCGAGAAATTTCTCCTATATATTTTCTCACTATCTTCGCAAATAAAATTGTGCGAACATAAAATTAACAACAGTGACCTTATAAAACCTACTTCGCACTACTTAACTACAATACCAACTTTCTTTTTAACAGATAATAAACATCTGCGCAGGTCACGCAAACTTACGTTTATTAATCGAAAGTAATTTTTTGAGCATGGCAACACAGAACGACAGCTGTCAAAATTTGCATGACAAACATATTTGCAAGTTTTTTTTGATAATTTTATAAAAAAATGACAAGTGTAAGAGTGAAATAAAATATTTTATTACTACTTGCAAACTTATGCAACATGTTTTCAACTTTGTGACTTATAATATTTAAAGAAAATATGGATAGCACATAAAACAAAACAAAAAAGTAGATTAGACCCCAGTTTAATAAAAAGTAATTTATAGTATAAATTATGTTATTTTTTACGCTGTAAAGTAGAGCACAGCTGAACTCATTAACATATCTGTTACCAACTCTTCTTACCTGTGTTTCGCAAATAAAGATTTATAAATTATAAGACTTAAATACAACAATCTATATCATATATATGTATATTACAAAATTTAAAAAGGAAACAATTAACCAATAGACCTTTGCAAACGATGTATAGGTAGCTCCAACTCGACGGTGCTTTACCCAGTATAATGGGTAGAGCACGGTAGAGCTAATACATCGATAAGCTGTATGTATGAGGTATGTATAAACGTAAAAAATTGTTAAAAAATAAATTGGTTATATTACGAAATTTAATTTTTTTTTTATTAAAACCTGCATGTTATGTTATAGTTTATTTTTAGGGGTCCACACAACAATGATAAAAATTAACTCTAATTTAAAATTTTGTATCCTTTTTAAATTTTTAATTGGCAATACAAAATGGTACAGGAAGTGCAATAATGAATTAGAGTTTCAAACGAATGAAGTAAGTATATCCAATCTCTTTGATAGATTAGATAGAGATAGATAGAGTATAAAACCCTAAAATACCTCTCAGTATTTATATTGTACGTAGTATCATAATTACTACTGTGAAATAAAATACTATAGGTATACAGAACGCACAAATTAAAGTTGAACAAATTATCTAATATCTTAAACGCGAAATTTTCGAAAAAGGTTATTAACATTGCTATTGAAATATTATAATTCAAAATTAAAGCATTGTTATTAACTCCATCGTAAAATGGAACAAAAAAAATGATTTATGTCATTTTTATCGACCGAAAATGTCTTATCCTGTTTTACGATGCCATCTTTCTTTGAAGCTCTGCATCTGGGTGTTCTTTAAAAATACCATAATAAATCTATGAGGACGTGTATCTTTTTAAAAAATAATAGTTATTCATGGTTGAAAAGCACCTTGAAGTATGAAATTCATCATCTCAAAGATTAATTAGAATCAATCGCGATAGAGTAGACAGTCGATAAATTTGAACAAATTGATCACCTATACTTTTCCACTATAATGGCGGCTATGGGGTATTTAATATCAAATGGCTACTAATATAAACGATTTTAGCGTTACGTTTCAAGATATTTTGTTTTTTTAACCTGTATTTTGTTATTGACAATGTTAAGCCAAACAAAGTTCTAAGATAACAAATATAAAAAAAATCAACCGAATTCAGAACCTTCTTTTTTTAAGTTGGTTGAAGACACTAAGTGCTCAGCGCGCCTAAAGAAATTTTCACTTCAATAAATGAAGACATATTTTTTTAAAAAAAAGGTAGGAGGCCGCGGACGTTTGAACTAGCCCTTACTATAACTGTTTATAAGTACCGTCGGTATAAACAAAGTGGAACTGGCACAAAAACTCAGCACGCAGCAATTATTCAAGCTGGAGCCGCATTTGTGGTCACATAACACACATCCTATGCATAACTGTCGAGGGTGAAGCAAATGTAGAGATGGCATAATAACTCTACCATCGAGGGTCAACTCATCCAGTCTGGGTGAGTTGAAAGCTATAACTTTTATAAAATACAAGCAGATTTTTTTGCGAAACGCATGACTCTCTTTTGAGTGTCATGTAAAACTTTAATGACAACCCTAATACAAAAAACTCAGAATATAAAATTCGGATGAGTTCTCCGCCATTTGAATTGATCAACTGGCTTATTTCCGAAATCCCCACCAGTCATCCCACTAGTGGGGATTTCGGGGAAAAAAGTCTCAAAATCCCCACTAACACCAACCACCAATCGCAGTGGGGATTACGGAAATATTTTTGTCTCGAAATCGCCACTATTATGAACTTTCGTGCCTTGTTGAGTAGTTCTTAGTCAGTCAGTTAATAGACTAGTTCTAGGAATAATTTACACTAAAATTGTGCTAGGATAAGTATATAGAAATAAAGAACTTTTGAAATTGAGTTCAGTCAGGTTGAGCATTTAGATGGGTAACTACACTGACTACTTCTACGAATATCATAGTGTTATTCTCTTAATTTGGTTTTTAGTTGTATGATTTATTTATTTTTTCATCATTGTCATCAACTTATAGCAGTCCACTGCTGGACGTAGGTCTATCCCAAGGCGCGCCACTGAGTCCGATCTTCTTCCCGAGCTATAGCGCGCAGATCATCGCTCCATCTGGCCAAAGGTCGTCCTACACTGCGCTTGCCAAGACGCGGTCTCCACTCAAGAACACGTTTACCCCAACGGTTGTCGGTTCTTCGGCAGATATGGCCGACCCACTGCCACTTCAGCTTGATTCTTTTTTTTTTAACTTTCAGGTTTCCTTATATAAAAGCTTCAAACTCATATAGAAACCTTCATACTTCCATTTTCTCATTATCAACATCATCTCTATTCACGTTGAGGTGATTGACAAGCGCTACTAATCCCTTCATTCAACGGGTCCATCCCGTATTCAAAAAAGGTCCTCAACTGAGCAGTTCTCAACCTCAATAAAACTCGTCTTGTCTCCCTCATTTCGTCATGTCCCCCTCATTTGCGCCCATCGTAAAGCGGAATACCTACTGACTGAAATGAATCCCCCAATACCGTCGTAAAGAGCTCTTAAATTAAAAACCGGCGTGCCGTGTCTGTTTAATTTATTTTATTGGTCTATGTCCAACCCTTTGCTCGTAAATAACAATATAATTTGCATAAGAAACGTTGGTAGTCACACACTTCGCTACTGAATGAATTAAGTCTTTTTGCAGTCATCTGTTTTGTGCA
The DNA here is from genome assembly GCA_932526365.1 of Lobophora halterata. Taxonomy (NCBI): domain Eukaryota; kingdom Metazoa; phylum Arthropoda; class Insecta; order Lepidoptera; family Geometridae; genus Lobophora; species Lobophora halterata. Next base: position 690,976 of record OW052018.1, read on the forward strand.
TTTTGTTTGGCAAATTAAAGGATTTTAAGCCTAACATTATAATGGGGTCTCTTCTACACTTATCTTAATCTAGCCTAAATTTCAATTTTCAGCAACCACTGCGTGCTTTCTAATGAACCTAAAATATCAATCGTTAAATAACCAACAATATTCGGTGAATTTTAAAATTAAGTTTGTCAAGTTTGGTACTAACAATATTGGCTTCTTAAACCTAGATAACAATGTCTTAAACATTTAGACCAAAAAACAAAACCAATTGGGTACTTTACTCACCTTATCCTACCCTAATCCTAATACTCAAATCATAACATATCATATGGGTCCTAGTTAAGCTACACTATACTTTTCTTGTGTCTGAAATAAAATTATTATTATTATTATGTAAAAGTATCAACAAATTATATAAATATATTTAGTAATAAAAAATAAATATATTTATATAATTTGTTGATATTTATGGATTTCCGCAAAGTAACGCCTGAATCAATCAATTATGTAAAAGTATCTTAATAGCACCAATAAAACATTTGTCTCATTATTCCTATTTTTCTACGCAGTTGAAGTATAAACGAATACGTGCGTATCGCGGATTTTTCTTGTCATTGACTACGTCAAAAAACTCTAACGTCAGATATATTTGACGTTAGTAAATAAATAATAAGGAACGATGGTTACACGTCAATATATAGATGGTAGAGTGAGTCATATTACAGAATGGACAGCAGTTGTTACAACACCTATTACTTCATAGAGTATGAGTGTTATAGAATGGTCATATATACAGGTTAGCCCTGTGAGATATGTACTACCTTATTAAGACTGATCGTGCGGGTAGAGGAGCGTACATTTGGTGATTATTACAATAACGAGCAAGGAGTCTTATGCCTAATTGCACCAAACTGTCATAGTTCCTAAGCAATTACTTTACACTCTAAGAAGATCTCATCGGTCTGAAACTGGACCGTTAAGATCTTACAAATGAGTAAAGCAATTACTTAGGAACATTGACAGTTTGGTGCAAGTGGGCATTTGCTTTGATTTGAATTGCCGTCGACGATAATTGGACCTATCTATCCACTTCCTGTTCTGTGGCCACACATCGTCGCTTTAACGCATCTCTGGCTACTGACTCATCATCATCGGTTCGATGATTTACATGCGTGGTCGATAATAACTAGACACGCTGTATTATCAATATTTATAGTAACTAGCAACGCGTAAGTCGAAATGCTACTAGAGACTTGAAATTTCGAGGTTATGATCGTCAAAATGTGTAAGTGCGTAGAGATTTTTCAGTCTAAGAATGGAATTTCTTTCCATAGCCTCTCTCTAACCTAAAAGGTTTGTTGGAAGAAAACTCTAATTAGGGTTAAACTTGCCTTTGTACATGTCTTTTCTTTTATGATTTATATTTTAACGTTTTTATGTGTACAATAAAGAATTACAAGAATTTTGTTAATTCGCCACGCAAAGGAAGTTGTGGCTACCAGCTATTTAGGAAATAAACAGAAAATCTAGAGAAGTAAGTGAAAAAATATTGCTCGAGTAAGTAACTCAAAGTATGGTGTTGTGATATTTTGCAAAACTTACTTAATTAAACCTGTCTACAGGTATTTTATAATCAGAAATTATATGGGCAATTAATATGGACATGAATAAATTAGAGTCCGGTTACGCAGTAGCAGCCATCTGCGGCTAACTGCATTAAACATCATTCCGAAAAAAAAAACACTCGAACTCATCGAGTAAAGTAGAGTTCCCATGTCACCGGGTGTTACTCGTTGGGAAAATAAATCCCAACGAGTAACCCCTTGACTCGGGGTGTTACTTGATGGGAAAAACAATTCCAACAAGTAACACTATTATTCGATGGGAACCTATCATATAAGAGTCATTTTTATTGAATTTCGGTAAAGTTTTAGTCGTTAAGGTGTTACTCGATGGGAACCCATAATTTATGAGTAATTTTAATTGAATTTTGTTAAAGATTATTTTACTGTTCCAATGTATTCAGTATTCAGTCATTTATTGCCATATTGGGTAGGTTACATCTCAGGTCAAGAACTATGAGCAGCTACACAATATTACCCGTTTTGGGTGTTGCAATAGTAAAGAGGCGGGCCGATATTAGTAGATTTTAAGCAGAAAAAAAAAGAAAATTATTAAAGTATTTCTAATAATTATAGGAAAGTAATAATGTTCCCGACTGGTAATCTGTTCATACATGATCAAAGGGCTAGCACAAAAAATATTCAACGCGATTAGGAGGAAATGCTAGGTGATTCATCGCGATCGAAACCTCGGTTTTTTAATTATTTTATTACTCATTTTATGTTTATGTAAATGTCACGTTTTTTTTACTTATTTTTGTGAACTTTGGTTAACCACGTTTTAGAGATTGTTATTGATTTAATACTTAATCGGATTCCTTCTCATAATATTTATTCACTGTTATTTTAGGTAAAACCAATAATCGGGTTCGGTTTTATATTGTTGGTTAGGTTTAAAGAAAAGGGAATAAGCATCACTGTATTCCTGTTAGAAGGGCTAGGCACTGTAGGTAGTGAAATTACCGTAGTTTTCGGCCAAGTTTCGTAGTTGTGTCGAAAGACAATGTTTAATTTCCGTGTCCAAAAGTCACTTATTTTCTCTTAAACCTATTTCAATCTTATTCAAATATAATGTAAACAAACATTTACACACAGTTAAACAGTTAAAGAACATTTTATTAATTATAATACTTATTCAAATAAAATGTTCTTTAACGTAAATATTTTTGAGTTTTTTAAGGTTTGCATTATTAAAGTTTTAGTGCCTCCTTGTCAAACCTGTCAAAGTTCCTAAGCAATAGATCTTCACGGTCCAGATTAAGACCGTTAGAATCTTCCTAATGATTAAAGTGATTGCTCAGGAACTTAACAGATTTTTGCAAGTAGGCATAAGTCTTTCTTCAGGATCATTTACTCAATAGAAACTAGTAGTTTAACCAAGAACCGGTAGCTGACTCATATTAAAATAACTACGGTGTAAACTGTAACTTAAACCTTACTTTCACCCAGTTTCCGAGTTTAATGCACTTTAAAACACACTGCTGGTTAAAACATGTAATTATGCTGAGGCAATAAGGATCTTAAAGGGCATTGTAACTAGTCTTACTGAGCTTTCGAGACTGACCATCATAATGTCTCGAAAAGCACGAGCCTTTGGTGACTACTTTTCCCCTTAAATTTAGGGGGAAAATTATAAACAAAATTACCCAATTTCAGGGTTAAACACTTTAAGAGGTTTTTTTAGGGGCCTGACAAAACCTGCATTTAAATAGAACTAATGCCTAGATCACACGTACCGAGTACTCGGCTGAGACAGTACTCTCGGCTGAGTACTCGGTACGTATAAACATAGCGCCGAGTGCTCAGCTGAGCGAGTGACGTAAGCTTTCACTGTCTCTGGCGAGTAACATTTTACTGTCTCGGCCGAGTACTCGGTATGTGTGATCAAGGCATTATACCTAGATCACACGTACCGCAGACTCTGCGCTATGTTTATTCGTACCGAGTACTCAGCCGAGCACTGTCTCGGCCGAGTACTCGGTACGTGTAATCTAGGCATAAGACTGCGCGAATTCGCCGCTAGTGTTTTGTTTTTTGCACCGCGTGTACGTATGTACGTATACGCGCGACAAGCCTTGAGTCGTGGCACTCACTAGAAAAATACCGAGCGTATACGCCGGTATACGCGCGTAGACGCGCCACGCTTCTGAAGTTTCGCGAATACCATATCCAAATTAAAAAAAAACGGGATAGGAAGACTAAAATAGTAAACTATAATATATTTTCTTGTACCATTTAATAATTTTCGTTAGCTAAACTAATATGCCATGTTAGAACAGTATTAGATATGAAAGTAGATGGATTTAAAAGAAGAGAAAGACCAAAGAAAAGATGGATGGACAGTGTGAAAGAGGATATGAACAAAGCAGGCGTGAGTACAGAGATGACGCTGATAGAGACGAATGGAAGAAAAATACACGTTGTGCCCAGCCCATCTAAGTGTGAGATAAAGGGAGAGCGATGATTAACTACAACTAATATATTGGAATCGTTACTAATTTTCGTTAGCAAAAATTAATATACTATTTTAATAACTAAAACGAGATGTTTTCTCCGTGTACGCGTGTCAAAGATACGCTAGTCTAAAACCACACTAAAACGTCAATAAACCCGTAGAAAACTGTTGCTTTCTTGGCAACAAATATTTCCCAAAACGTCTAATTGCGTCACCATGTGAATGGGACCAAATTCGCGTCTCACAAACTTCAAAACAAGATTATCAGAGCAACTCGACAACTCTACAACTTGGGTAAAAAGGCGATTACGAACGGTCCCCGATCGCCCAATGATCGTCTAACGGACGACTGATGGCCGATTCAAGTGATGTGGTCATTGTGAATAGATAAGTACTACTCGGGCGAATAAACATGACACCTGGCTCGAATGACGTTTGTGCAAAGTACAGCGTGGAATTGGATAATCTTGATAGAGAAGAGGTCCTCTAATACTTGGTAATGATAAGGCTTCGCAATTAGAGAAAGAAGAAACACGGAGGGCGCCGCGCGGGGCAGCGGGGAAGCATCAAGTTCCGAGCCACGTGTCAGCCAGGTGTCATATTCATTCGCCCGAGTAGTAGTAAGGTTATTTCTTACGTAGCAATTGACGCGGTAAGCATGTACGTCTCTTGAATGCAAAAGAGACAAACTAAAAATTTAACTAAATAACAAAACTTAACTACCAATGTTTTAAACGAGGGTTATGAAATGAAACATTGGCCAAATGGGATGTAGTCAAAAAATTGAATATTTTTTAGATAATTGTGCCGCTGCGTTGACTTTAATAGAAATGTCCAGATTTCCTTCACAGGCTTACTTGAAACGAACAGTACTTAATTAAGTGTGGTTATGGGCCATAACTCGTTCTATGCGGCCGATTGCGCCGTTTAGGCTGATTATGATGTTGTTCCGGAGAAATATGAGATCGAATACAACTATTACTAACGTCGCTATCAAAACTACACTGTTGTAACTTGAGCTTAAATCGAAAGTTTAAGGCTTAATTTACATTGCCGCGGAACGGAATGGAAGCGAAGGGAAATTTTAGGTACATAGCATTATGAAATTTATGATTAAGCTAGCTTTTATGACGCCCGCAACTTCGCTTGCATTGTGAATTAACAAAATTTATTTTTTAACACTTCATAAGGAATATAACCTCCAAATTTCAAGTCTCCATGTTTATTGGATTGGCCTGTGCATTGGCTGTCAGTCAGTCAGTTAGCCAGGGCGAAGCCTTTTATAAATACGTACACATATATGTTACACATTATTTTTATCTTAAATTTGAAAATGAAAACTTGCGCTGAGAAATTTATTTTTCGAGTATTGATTGAGACTGAGCCGTCACGCTCGGTTATGTAACGCTCGTTCGGGTAAACTTGGCTTGAGTCGACTAAAGTGATGAAGTTTTTTACACTTTGTTACTACGAGTAAGAAAAGGAACTTTGTTCATTCGCAACGCAAACAGGATTCTGGATCTCAGGTAGTTCAATCACAGAAAGAGCTAAAGGTTGCAGTTTTTAGCTTGCTTTTAAGGCCAAGAATCCCGCATGCAGTTATCTCACTCGCACATTTGTACATTTTTGAAGATATAAAATGACTGAGTATAAATTTCAAAAGAGCGAGGCGGTAAATTTGTAACTACAACCTCACGAAATATATTGTTAGGTATATTTTTTATTTTGATTTTATGTTTCACTTAAGCGAAGGAGATTAGGAAAAACAGTTATGCCCTAACATAAGTGCAGTTATGGCAAAATTGAGAATTTTTCCAATATTCTTCGCCTATGTTAACCACAGAGTACTAAGAGACTACACAAGTTAAACATATCAAAACAAAAAAATTACCTACTAAAATATTCTTCATCTTCTTATCATGTCACAAGTTCTTACGAAACAAAGTGGTGAAAGGATTTCAACTGCACCTTAAAGAGGCTCCTTTCGTGCACTAAAATATTTCATGAGGTTGTAGTAACAAATTTACCCCTTTTTTTAATAAATTATGGGTTCCCATCGAGTAACACCCCGAGTCAGGGTGTTACTCGTTGGGTTTTTTTTTCCAACCAGTAACGCCCATGGCATGGTGTTACTCGATAGGAATAATAAAAATACTCATTCAATTTATATCTTCAAAAATATACAAATGTGCGAGTGAAATAGCAGCGCGCGGGATTCTGGGCCTTAACCATGATAAGCTGTGTTCTGTACAGAGATTTATTCGTCATTTGTTTCGACAAAACAAAAGCATCGGGCAGCTTGCATAAATCTAGCATGACACGTTTGCGTAGCCCAGTAGTGATCGGGCGATCAACACTTTACTCTGTACGATACGATGCACCATAGAAGTATTATAGTAAATAATTATTTATTACGTAAAGAGCGTACCAAAACAGTGTTTTACAAAAACACCCGACCTCAACTAGACTGTTCTAGTGACCGTAAATACCATTTATTTATTTCATTTCATTTATCTATACATAATTATAGTTATAAAACAGTAGTATTCCCGTACATGTTTTTTTTACGGAATCATGTCCAGACGAATTTAATTACATGCCCCAATTTTTTTTTTTATTGGAAGACTTTGCTTGTTCGTTTCTTTGTGTGTGTGTCAATCACGTAAAAACTACTGAACGGATTTAACTGAAACTTTACATTATCATAGCAACTTAGCCTGAAAAAGATATAGACTATAATAAATTACGCTACATCTCTTCAGAGAGTGCATATAGGTGTATAAGTATTGATTGACTTGCTTAGTACTGACACTTTACTATTCTGTGACATTTTTTCTTCAACGGGTGACGAAGTCGCACGCGGGTTATTTGCTCTTTGCGATCGGTAGTTGTAAAGCGGACCACAACCGGTTTGTACTAGGCCATGGCGAGGACAGGACTGCGATGGTTTTTAGGATAAGCGCCGTGACCGAGGTAGTAGGTTCAATTCCCGATGCGCTTTTATTGCGAACTGGCTGCTCCCCGTGGCTTCATATGCGTAGTAGCTAGAAATTACCTTTCAAAGATGAAAGTAATTTACTTCATCGATATCATATCGTGGTTTTTGGTGAGAACGTGACAATCTCGCATTCGCGACATTAAATTATTTTACAAAACTTGTTTTTTTATCCATTAAGTGCTCATGAACGTGTATGAGTGTTGGTGAATAGTGTAATGCTGTGAAACGTGACTTTTCGTGTTGCCTCCAAAACTCCATAGATGCCTCTAGTAAAGTCGCAACCACCACCACTTTACAGGGGCATGACTTGACTTATCGACTCTGACTCATGACAAAATAATCTCTCCAATTACTTGACACTGGCTATATACCTTTGATGTGGAGCCAAAACCGAAGAACTTAGGTTCTTCGAAATAAAATAAATAAAACATCATATCATCAGCCTATACCGTGGTCCACTGCTGGACATATACATATACCTCTCCCAATGTGCGCCATCGTTTATGAGCTAAAAAATAAAACCCTTCTTTTTCACAATTGGGTAAGAAAACACATTATTAGTATATGGAGCCTGCACTGTCCAACTACTGGGCAAAGGCTTCCCCCAATTTTCTCCATTCTTTTTTGTTATGTGCCAAACTGGTCCAGTCTGGGCGGAACGCAAAGTAAACACATAGGATATTTTTTTCCAGAATACCACGCGAGCGAAGCTGATGACAGAATCTACTAATAACTATAATATAATGCAAATTAATTTATGGAAATAGCTGCAATGTACAGTTTATGAGAGGACGTGGTGGCCGAGTGGATGAGGTTCTTGCCTTGCGATCTGATGGTCGCGGGTTCGAATCCCAGCGGCAGTCAGTAAATGGGTTTTTTCGGTCGAAAAAAATCTATGTATGCATCTCACGTTCTCGCAACGGTGAAGGAAATCGTGAGGAAACCGGAATGTCAAAGGACAGAAAAAGAAAAAAATGTTCTGTAGCATGAGACATCCACCAATCCGCAGTGGGTCCGCGTGGTGGATTATATGACCCATTCGCTCTCCTGCCGAGAGTAGGCCTGAGTCCCAGCAGTGGGAACATTATAGGCTGATTATACTATTATACTACAGTTTATAGAAATCCGGAGAGAAATCAAAGAAACCAAGCCGATCAACATCACTCCTTTTGTTTCTTTACTCTACCACTTTCTCCAGACCTCGTTTCACCCAAAACTTCACGCTCACCTGGTCCAAGTTAAGATGGAAATTGAATCAAAGCTGCTATAAATTATTTATATCCCAAACAAAGCTAGCTTATCGTTATTATACTGTAATATATGTATATAAGTATATTAAACATAATACGAAGCTCTGCGTAGTTCGGTAGTAGGCCGATCGCTCTTATAAAACCAGTCACAATATTGCCTGTGATTTTTGCCATCACCGTCGACTGTATATTAAGGTTCATACAGCCTATTTTAGTTTGAACTTCTGGTGGGATTCTGGTTGCAGTCACTCTGACTTCTCGTTGTAAAGGGCAAGAGGACGAAGGTAACTGTTCCGTTTATTTAGACGCAGTGGTTTTGAAATTGAGATGAAAGTTTTAAGTTTTACTGTTTGAGGTTTTATAGCTGGAGTCATAATCGCGTTATGCAAGCTTTTAATACTTATTATTGCAAAGCTCTTTAAATTACAAAGCTCCTTATTATCAAATTTGGTCTAAAACATCATTTTCAAGTATTCAGTAGAAATCAAATAATCAAAAAAATATGACTTTAAACGCCGGATAAGTAGGCATTCAATAGTTTATTAATTTTGATAATATATCAATAGCTGTTTTTAAAACCAAGTTTGTTAGTAGGTTGGTAAAATTTTAAGACCTTTGAAACTTCGTTCCTAAATTCTAACTAACATTCACAACACATCTTATCAATTTGCTATGAATAAAAAAAAATCTCTGATTTTTACTTCTTCTTTTCGCTATATTGACCACGTTAGCATTTTAGTGTCAAAAAAAATATTATTGAGAGACTCAGTAAGTGTTTAAGAAACTTTCTAAGGTCACAGTAATTCAAAGCTGAACTGTACCAGTTCTTGCCGAAATTTCAAGAAGTTTTGACTGTATGTCTTTACAATATGTCTTGCAATAAGTGGTCGCAAGTTTTTAAGCAACTGTCGTTTTAGTCTGTGGTTTTACGACCCATAGTCCATATTCGCTCGTAAAAGAGTTCGGCTTTGCCGTCTGGAGTCTGAGAATTGTGCACCGGAATTAAGGCATCGGTTGAAAACCTTCATTATATGCTCGTAACTTTTTGGGACGTCTTTGACTCAGACGCCAAAATTATGAAGGAAGATAGAACGGAATATTTTAGGTATAATGAAATTGCCAAAATTGTCCTTGATAGAAGTGAAGCGGATTTATAAAAGTGACACCAACAGCTTGCCTTGGGTAACACCCGAGTGTACATAAAAAATCGTAGAAGCCACCATACTCTTGTTCTACATATTTAATTCCTCTCTATCCTAAGGTTTCCTGGAAAAAATCTTTTTCGGCTATAAGACCGCTATTTGTCCCATGCTATATTTTTAAGGTACCTTGCTCCAGCAAATTTCCATTAGTACAACAAATAATTATATAAATAATCATCTTAATGTCACTACCTATACCTGTTTTCTTTTGGTAACGGCTACCTATTATAAATGCGAACATTTGTGAATTGTGATAGTTGGTGTATGAATAAATCCTTAATAACGCCCATGATAGTGCACCGGTTGGACTAAAATTTGATATAGGTGTAGTTTATGAGCTGTTTTTTATGGCTATTTTTCCTGATCAGGAGCTAGTTTTTGAAATAAATTCCACGGAACTAATGGTCAATTAGTGTTAGTGCTTGGCCAGTTTTACTACAGGAGTCCATGTAAGTCCATTATCAAGTCTGGTCTATTTCTAAGCTAATTGTTAAACATAGAACGGAAGTGTAACTTTAAAACCTAAGTTTTGAATTAGTGGTTTTTGCTAGACGTATTTAATTTACTAACTAGGAAAAAAACTGCTGAAGTTGAATATATTATTAAAACTGTGGATGGAAGTTACAGATTGGGCTCAGTAGCTTTGAGGCTTTAAAAAATTTAAAAAAGTTATCAACTTCGGGTATGAAACCTATTACAAACTAAATATCTTTAACATATTTTATAAGCTATTACTTTTGCCCCTTTTGCCCTAGGGCAAGTAGCTAGCAAATAAAAGAACTTTACGGGCATGAAAAGTGAACAAAATTTTTGTTTTCCCACGATACAATCCAACAGGTTTCCCAAGTAATTCTAGGCTCTTTTAACTAGTATACCCTCATTTGCTCTAACAGATAATGTAATCCCTTTAAATTGTGGTAACATAAAAAGCCCTTTGGTGCTGAACATTTCCCGCCCAAATTCCGGGGGCGAGCTGAACAATTGGACAGCATCTACATGCATTTCCAATTATCGGCGTCGGGCGCACTTGTCAACGGATACGCTATTACCCGCCGCCCGGGGTTGGGGGAACAGATAGTTCAGTGGAATCTTGCTGTTACTAGATAATAGAGGACGTAGTGGCCGAGTGGATGAGGCCCTTATCTTGCGATCTGATGGTCGCGGGTTCGAATCCCGGTAGCAGTCATGCGAAAATGGGTTTTTTTCGGTCAAAAAAATCTATGTAGGTATGCATCCCACGTTCTCGCGACGGTGAAGATAGATCGTTTAAAACGATCGAACGAACGAAGTCAACTGGTCTAACCACATGGCAGTGTAAAAAGAAATAGATATTTGGATTAACTAATCAGTGCAAATCGGAGTTTTTTTGCTTAAAAATATTCTTTTGTAAGTGGAAATATTTAATGAATTATTAAGAAAATTTGTACTAACTAAAACTACGCATTATGCTTTTACTTTATCGCGCTTCCTTTACGAGATATAGTGATTTTTATGCTATTTTTAAGTTTTTTCGTCAGCATTACATGTTAATAAATGGATTTAGAATAAATTGACATAAAGTTGTGAGCTACCTACCTTGTTAGTTTCAGCCGCAAACTAATCGGGAAGTGCACATTTTATAACATTACAACAAGAAGCTCATTGGTTGATTACGTCACTAGTTTTTACTGTAGATTGCTTGTACTGAACTAGCTGTACCATGCCACATAGCTGATGCTAGAGCATTTTGTCCCCCAAGGAGCACCTTTGTGATGCGACACGCAGAGCGATACTGTTGGGAGGTTGTTGATTAAAACTGTCTGTGAAAACAGAGGAAATACCTCAGTCGTTTTCAAGGGCTTTTGGAAATGTTAGCCGAACGTTAGATCCTGCAAAGTTACAACAAAATACTGAGAATGCAGCTTAATAAAACGAATCTAAAAGGCATCAAGATTTAAAAACTGAATCTATTTTACCAGACCTTTATAGTTAAATTTGATTGGTTCCTATAGCCAGAGAGAAGAAGACTTTGATATAGAAACTAAATTACAAATGTTTGAAAATGTAAGCCGGAGGGGAGGTTAGGTAGGTATTACAAGTTACAAAAAATAGTAAGTAATATGCAAGTATGCAGCTAAATCAATCTAAATATTCAAAATTGAATTGAATTCTCTAAAAGTAAGTTTAAAAGGCATCGGTTTAAACTAAACCTATTTTACTCGATCTTCTTATTCAAATTTAATTGGTAACTATGGCCAGAGAAAAGTAGACTTTGCTATAAACTCAGCTACAAAGGTTTTCTTTTCTATCGTGTGGTCTTAATAAGCACACGTCGTTTTTTTTATTGGTTTACCAACACACTCATGTTTATATTTATTTAGTTACCGTCATCGATGTAATCATAAATGGTTACCACGGTGTAATTTCTAAGGGCAGTACACAGAACGCAGCGAGATGTATATGAAATATTGCAACCTACAAATTTAAATAAACGACGTCTATTTACAATGTCTTTGGGGAATAAATAAATCAAAGGATGTATGATATTTTATGGCTGCATTTCACCAGTAAACCCTTATGATACGTCTCGTCCTAGAAAGCGAATGATTCATGACATCGTAAAAATCTAAAGCAGTAACTCAACTGAGTGCAGTCGTAAAGATAAGGCTAATCAATGTTACCTTTCATTATGAATCATATTTTAACCTGTTTGCAAGATTTTCTCTGCAGAAAATGTTTGTTTTATACAAATTGCATCTAATTTATGGTGAAAATATTTTCTTGATAAAAGGAAGAGAGTACACTCGAAAATACAGTTTGTTTTAAAAATTTGCAACTCAATTTTAGGATAAGTTCCTACCTAATGACTAGAAACGCTCTACAATAGTGCGTAGAGTAACATGCTTACTATGCTTAGCATTATTTTTTTTAATTTACAGTACTTTACAGTCTGTCAGTAGGTACAATAAAGGAAGAGAATATATAATATAATGTATGTATAATGAGTATAAAGTTCGTAAAGTACTTGTTTTTTCAGTACGAAAAATCTGGTACCTAGTATTGGTAAAAGAAGTCGAAACGACAAGTCCACAACATATCAAAAAGGAGAAAGACATACTCAGACTGTACTTCAACTGGAAATGCTCAAGAACGGAGAGAGGAAAAAAGTATAGTACGAGTCGCGAGTCAAAGTTCCTGTCGAGGAGTCAAAATATATGATAGAGTCTAACAAAAACAGCTACAAGGTATGATCAATATCATAGTGATCATATGACACGAATGGTCGAGTGGCAAGTGGATTGGATTGCTGTGCCGGTGTCGCAGGTTCGGTTGATCATGCTAACATTTATGTGATTTCTTTTTTTCGGATGGTCGTTTAATGCAGCTAGCCGCAGATGGCTATTACTGCGTCACCGGACTCACATTTGTGTGATTATATTTTGTGTTTAATTCATAAAGTACTGGTGAGACGAGCTATTATCATATTAAATTCTCTCCTCATATTAAAACATCGCGCCTTCTCAGAAAAGTGTAACACGTTTTGTCCCGTATTTACAAAAAAAATATGTTTTCTGTCACATATTTGGTTCCTATGATAGTCTTCATTTAGTTGAGGCTTGATAGTACTAATAATATCCCAGCATTCATTATAATTATTATTTTCAACAAATTATATCTGCTTGGGTGGATATTGCTTATTTATTCAGGTTTTTTATTAACCAAGCCAGCTATTCTCTCGTTACTCCCCGCGCCACACACTCGTCGTGCGAGTTGTGTAAAGTTACTTAACTCGCGTCCGACGCATGTAATCGTCCACTCGCGGGATGCCATGTAGACAAGGCTTTAGTTTTTACTTTTTTTAAAGCAGTTTTTATCAATTTGTTTTATCGTTGCGATTTAACGAAAAACATTAAGCTTCTTATTTCAGCGTTTTTCGTTCGGTAATTTGAATAACGAATAATTTAAATCATTTTAAATTTAGAAAAGCACATTTTGACGCGACTACGTCTAATATATCGATGAACGCCAGCTGAATATACGAAAACGTTGATGTCATTGTCTGGTAACGCTGTAATTATCCGGTAACGCTCATTGTCCCGTTACGCTGGTAGTCACGTTAAACTATCGTCCGTAAACCAACATTACATATAACCAATTTAATTATTTACATTTTTAATATACTCAAACTTAAACTATGAAGACCCGAGTTCATCAACAGATGGTTAAGTTTTAAACAGTTGTTAATGACGTTTTTGACACGAATTTTCATTAATTAAACGTTAAAGTTAACGGACGAAGAGGCTTAATCTTCCGATTATATATTGGTGAACACAGACCTTAGTACATATTTTATGTACTGATAAAATTTAATTAATCAGTGAGCTTGTGTGTATCTTAGTACTCTATGGCTTTATGTAGCCTTATATACAAAAAAACATGCTTTACGTTAGCATTATGCATATATAAAACAAAGAAAGCTAGACAGAGCTACAAATTTATTTCTAAACAAAATAAGAGACACGTTGTTTCAAATAAATTACCTAATTGTTGGACAAAAAGCTAAGATCTATAACGTTGATGTTCGCCCATTAAATTGATAGATAAATAGGACAGAGGCGTCACTTGAATGACATCATCTCCGTTACGAAACTATCAATAACTGACCGTTTTACGAGAAAGCTACAAGCTTCTGTGAAGATAAGGCGATCTATAACGCCAGCTTACTGCTACTCAACTTGTCAAAGAGTTGAGAGATAGATGATGCAATTATTTTAATGCTACTATGTCGAAAGGATTTTGTTCATAATTGTATGGCGTATTTTTTCTATGGGCAATACAGCATTTGAAATAAAAATAGGTGGAAATGTTTGGAAAGGTAATTAGAAATTGTCTTGTTATTGAAATTAGAAATAGTTAACGTTACGTTAAAAGTAAAAGTATGAGTATAAAAATACTTAAAGATAGGTACTTCTGCTACCGAGAAAAAAATTAGCTTGTAAACATGTACTTAAAATATATTAACCCTCCGTCGAAAGCGGTCCCATATGTGGTACAAAATTCGTGACATCTTTGTATACCTTATTCTTTGGAACTAAAAGGTGCATGTTTAAAACGAGACACAACTTAAGTTTAGGCGTTAAAAAGCCAATTAACCTATTTTATTTGAAAGTGTCTTCACATCCAGTCTGGTTAAAACCAAGCTCACTTATATCAGTCGAAATAGAAGGTTATATATAATAATATAAGTTTTTATCGGACATACATAAGTTTTATGAGTGTATGACTCCTTAATTTAACTTTGTTTTTTTTTAATTGATATTATTTTTGAGAAATTATATTTTTTTAATAAGTACTTACCTACATAAATAAATAAAGAAAAACGGCAAAGTGTACTTTAACCCCTGTTTTCCATAATGTTCCCTAACGGTTTGAGCACGTTCTACGTATAAAACCCAAAACCGCCAAAAATTAGACAAACATGAACAAAATACACAATAATAAAACTGTAGCACAGTTATTAAACTACTTAACGCGATTACAGATCCCATCTTTATACTTGCAATAAACGTAGAGCTCCGACCATCACGTAATAAACCAAAATTAACCCGTAAATAATGTGTGAATGACCTTTTAACACGTATCTATTTAACATTTAATCTACCACTACATCTAAATAGCCAGTAGACAATGGTATAAACTCATTTAATGCCGTAAAGTTTATAATCTGTATAATTTTGATAGCCACTGCCCAGTATTTTGACTACAAGTGTGGCTTATTCGGTTGCTTGCTTTACCCCATTTTGTCTAAGCGTGAAAATATAAAACTACTATAGATGGGTACGTTACTAGAAAAATACTGCACTGTAGATATACAGTAGCTGAATTTTAAATGAAAAAAAATGACTCACGTTCCAAATTTTTTTTTTGTATGATAAGTTTTTAAGTCTTCATTTTAGGGTTAAAAGATTTTTTGCTTAAGAAAGATGGCTAATGATGATCAATCAACAGTTTAATATCAGCTTAAACCAAGAGGAAATAAGATATTATCCCTCTAAAAAACTTCTTAAAAAAACTGAGTAAAAAAACAAGGCTTACAAATGAAAGCTCCTGATTTATTGACGAGCAACATCCCGAAACGAAACAAACCCTAATAATGATTCTCAATTATCCCTTTTGTTTGATCGGAAGAAATAACTTTTTTCTAATTCATTCGCAGATCCGCAAACAAGGGGAAGCGGAACCCTTTCTACGGGAGGCCAACACGAGTATTTTGATGTACCTAACCTTCTTACCAAAATAATGTAAGTAATTTATTTACACTTACCAGCTTGATTTATACATAGATTGTAACAGGTATTTATCGCGCTCACATCATCAATTTTTGTGTGAGACACACAATATAGATATAATAATATATGCATAATAAATTGATTTATATCTAGAGAAACCTACTTACCATAAATATACATTAGTCTGTCTTGCATGTTCTCTATTCTGCCATTCTGGGAATCATTTTTCGGATCTCCGCGTTAGAGCTAGCTCTAGTGTGAGGTCCACTGGTCATACATTTAATTTATATAGGTATGTTATCTTTTTTGAAATGCATATTTTGTATTTTTGCAATAAAAAAAGCCTGCACTCTTAGAGCAAAAATTTTAGTTAAGTACAAAATTAGAAATCATTGTGTGTGTCATAATCCTCTTGAATTAAAATCAAGGAGAAAGTCAAGGGGGTTTTTGTACTAACCAAAGATTCTATGTCACGGAGGACATAGACTCACACAATATCAAGACGTTTGTCACACAAAATATGTCCGGTCCTGGATTGTTGGTTGTTGCTGGACAATCCCGGACCGGGCATTTGTGTGATCAAGCGCTACGTTTTACGGGCAAGCTCTATCAAATACCGTATACAATAAAGGTACAGTACAAGAGTAAAATAATTAAGCAATATTATATGATTGAATTATTTTTAAATTTTATTAATTTATATATATACTATGAAGCTGGTTTAAATTTTGTGCTTACCTCCACCACTGAAATAATTCAAGCCCCCTCGTTCAAATTAAACACCAAACAAGGTTATTGTGTAACGAAGCGGTTTTAAAAAAACTTTTTGAAAAAGCTGCAAATGACATGAGAATTTGTAATGTAGAGACTTGTGGAAGATGCAGGAAAACCCCTGTTTAAGAGCTTTTTTTTTTCAACCGACTTGACAACTCCAAAAAAGGAGGTTTTTGTTAGGTAACAAGTGGAGGTCCACTGAACTGATTTTGGTAAAATTTCTATGGGACCAATCTGAAAGTATCTCCTCTAAAAAAAAAATCAAATTCAAATCGGTTAATAAACAACAAAGCTATGAGGTAACAAACATTAAAAAAAATTACCTAATTGAAAACCTTCCATCCATTTTTGAAGTCGGTTGAAAATGACAGCGGGTCGCGCGTGACCCTACATATTTCCGAAACACCGATTCGGCCGAGTGCCTTTATCTAAATAACGAATGCAGTACATTAGAGTAATGTGTTAATACAACGTTCCGTGAAGCTTAACCGTGTGATTGCTGTTAAATTTTTACTCGGACATACAACAAAAAAATATTAGGTACGATTTTTCTTACAAATTTATCAATGTTTGAAAATTTGACTGAGAATATTAAAATCTAATATTTAAGTTATGAAATAAACAATCGAAATGCTTTTATATGACTAAAAAAGGATCACCAAATCGACGAAGGTAATACAAATTAATTAATTAATGTGAAAGATATATTCAATTATAGGTCTTATAATATATGTCTGTATCAAATATATATATGTCAATGATTTTTCTAAATCAAAACTACTTCATACTTCATAATGCATTTTTAATACAGACAAAGTGATATAGTGCTAACATAATGATAATTACTCGTTTCTTCAAACTAACATGTACTCACCTATAAATTTTGTTCATTTTTGCTATAATTACAACAATTATTTTATTTTCTACAAACAACACTCCAACAGTTAATGTTTATAGCTGCGATACCACAAAATCTTAATGTTATGGTAATTGGGCCGTTAATGACCCATTTCATTAAGGGGTTAACAGGAGCAATTTTTCTTGTATTTGTGTTGTTTTATAACAACTGTATTGTGTTTATAAAAAACTGTTTTAAAATTTATATATTAGAAAAAAATAATTATCGTATCGATCGTTAGCATTATAAGATTTCAAAAAATATAAAAATTATATGAACATGGCCTAAAGTTAGCGCATTGGCAATCTTTTTTCAAACAATCAACAAAATATCATACATTTGTGTATATTGTATTACAATTGCACATTTTGAAAAAAATCATACAAATCGGGGCGGTTTCTATACGAATGCGCTTGTCAAAAAATTACGTCTTCTTCTTATTGTGATACTAGTTCTTTCAAACCAGTGTGGTGAAAGGATTTCAAGTGCGCCTTGAAGAGACTCCTTTCGTGCAAAAATTTACGTGATACAAGTACACATTACATTCATAGGATGAATACACTAAAATTTTCGTTTATATTCATCAGGTTTAAACACCTATTGAATTTATAAGGATATAAACTTTAACCCTTTCAATGCCCACTTAAGGCACATAAAAATTCCAACCAGTCGTTAAAGTGAATAATATTCACAAAGTCACTTCAAAAATATTTTGAGCCTTAGAATTTACTCACTTAATAAAATTATTATAGACCTTAACTTATGCTCAACTAGCGGATGGATCGTAGCGGATTATTTTGAAACAAGCGTGTTGATTTCTTAGAAATATGTAGGTTAGTACGGCAACGACTGACGATACATACATATTTAAGACTAGTAAAAAAACGTAATTTTGCTTGAAATAAAATATTATTTTGGACATCTCACATATCGCCATTTAGCCCGAAACTAAGCAGAACTTGTACTATGGGAACCAGATCACTGATAGGATACCTAAAAACTTTTTTTTAAATACATACATGGAATACATAGAAAACATCCAGACTCAGGACAAACACCACACAAAATATGTTTCTCCTAAAGCGGGAATCGAACCCGCGACACCGGCATGGCAGTCCAAAACACTTGCCACTCGACCATCCGTGTCGTTTTTGAATTATTATTATTTTATAAGAGGTAAGGTATATTAATATTGTTTTAAATAAATATATCAGATACCCTAGAAGACAGAGAGAAGAGACCATAGAATTGATCAGAACTGAGCGGACATTTTACTTCAGTCCGCTTCGTGTTCATAAAACCTGGGTTCTTGAACAAAACGCTTCCCGTAAATCATCTAAGGTCCATATTTATAGATTCACTTTGAGTCCCTCACCTTTAGAGATCGTTTATTCAGTTATGAAATGTTAGGGATGAATTAATGATGTCCGTTTGATGTGCAATTAGGACATTAAAATTAATGTCCGCTTTGTGATCATTTTAGCATTAAAGTTGAGAAATTTCCCGTTTCATAAAATTTGCTTTCATTTTGGTTTATAAATATTTATGTTAAACAAAATAAATTTAGATAATAAGCCCCTATATTTCCTTGTATTTATGTAATTATTAACGTGATTGACTAAGTCTTATAAATCAATGAACGCCGCTGCGCCGGCTGCATGCACGAAAACGTTGACGTCATTGTCCGGTAATGCTCATTGTCCTGTTACGCTGGTAGTCACGTTAAACTATCGTCCTTTAGCCAACTTTACAGACAATTTTTTTTTTAATGAAATTTAGAAGATACTTGCCACGTTAAGGTAAAATAAAAATAAGCAACGAAAAAATATTTGCATAATATATGGATAGTTTTATAAAGTGATAAACTTTAAACATGCAGGCTTTATTTGAACTTAGAAAATTTCATTTCATTATAATATACAAACGCATTTATATAGGTCCTAATTATTTTCTTAGAAATAACGCAGAAACGGCCAACCTCCCTCCCCCCTACCCGGGTTCAAAGCGTCCAGAAAATTCGTTTCAGCAAGTTCCAATTTGTTGCGTAAATTGAAATATAATTATTAACTTCAAATCAACGGCAATTCATGAAGTAGCTCACAGTCCTTCGTTATTGCGAAGTTTTTATTAAGACAAAAGTTTATTCAACTTGACATCTGAAATGTTTAAATAAATAGACTGTCCTTCTAATATAATTTTTTGACTTACCAGAGTTATGCAATGTAATATTTTGGCCAACAAATGATTGAATTGAAAAATAGAATAATATTAAATGGGCAAAATTTTGTAAGGATGTCTGGATAGATGGATGTACTCTGTTTGTTTTTTAAAAATATTGACATTTATTATTATAGGTAATTTATAGCTATTGGTTATTTGTAGATATTATTGTAGGTTAATTGGACATTGTAATTCACTAAACTTAAATATTATGTAATTTTTAGACGTACATTGATCAAGATTGTGAGAAACATAAGCCATATAAAATAAAGGAAAATTTGTATACCGTATTCTACAGTGAAGTATGTGACTCTACTTTTTACCTACATTCATAACACCCGTCTGTAACTAACCATACTTACTAATAACTAACTATACTAACCAGACAAATTAATTATTCAATTCATATTTTTTTATTAAAGCATAAGCTACAATCTACATTGAAAAAATTACAAAAGGAAGGCCACCAATAACCGTTGCAAACAATCTATAGGCTCAACTGGTCCAACTCGATACCCGATGGCAGCGTGCTGAGGATATTGGCTGTATTGCCTCTGTGTATTGCACGGCTTATTCTATTAATAAACCATATTATTTTTCAATTTAATTATGTACTATAATTCCATTTTTTATCCAATTCCGACAAGTTTCGACGTTCGGCCATATTATTTACCTATTTGAATTTAGATATTTTGCGAGATTTTTATGTGAAGACAAGAATTTCGGGAGCTAGGAGGAAAAAGGCTTTACTTACCTCTGTCTACCGATTTTTTCATCAGATTAACTTTGCACGTTAGAGGAATAGAATGGGATAGATTTGATCAGATAGTTGGTAAGTTCGCGCGCTGCATCTAATAAGCCCCTGCTCGGGAGAAGACCAGCTCCTAATGGCGGGGAGGCACTGATGAGGAGTGGGGTCACCCGTCTGTTCAACATTGGGGAAAATAGAGACGGGTATGGGGATAAATAGAGACGGTCACAAAATTTTTGTTTCGCCTTTTTGATTTTTGAAGTTCACGGTTTTTATGCTTGTTATTATCGTATCACTAGTTCCTTCGAACCAGTGTGGTGAAAGGATTTCAAGTGCGCCTCGAAGAGGCTCCTTTCGTGCACTCGACACATGTTTTCGAACTTTTAGTTCTACGACATGCCGGTTTCCTCACGATGTTTTCCTTCGCCGTTGCGAGAACGACCGAAAAAACTCATTTACGTATGACTGCCACCAGGATTCAAACCCGCGACCATCAGATCGCAAGGTAAGGGCGTTATCCACTCGGCCACCACGTCCTTTATGCTTGTAAAATCTTGCTTTGGTAACTTTTTGAATGAGATCAGATTGTTAAAACTTTTTTTGAGCATCAAAAACGTTATAAGCGCAAAGATATAGTATTTTTAATTAAATCAAATATTAAGATAATTGATTGATTCAGCCGTTACTTTGTGGAAATCCATAAATATTAATAAATAGTATAAATATTTTTATATTTATTTTGAAATTCTATACTAGAATTAAATTAATTATGACCTTTGTTTGGAAGTTAAGGGGGCGCAGTCATACTTAGGCCGCATTTTTGAGTTTTTTAAAACCATCTGAGAAAACGAAAATAGTGTTATAAATTCTGAAAAAAAAATATATGCATAAGTTGAGGATATAGTCTAGCCAAATTCGTAGCCAGTTACAAGATCATAAGTACTTCACTATAGAAAAAAATCCCAAAGTTACCCTACTCTAGTAGTTACTCTTTGTAGTGTTTTTTCAAAACTATGACTAGCCTAATGATATTTTACAATTAATTTTTGCACGTAACTATAGACAATAAATATTTTTCAGGTTCGGTAACTGAATATATTTTTTTGTCGAATTTGTTTTTGGGTTTTTATCAAAATGGCGGAGATATGGGAGTTCAAAACATAAAAAAAAAACATATTTCAGCCAATAAAAATAATGATGTATGATGTAAAATTATCCTAATCTCACAAATCACTGAATTTACAAATTCCTAAAATCAGTAAAAATAATTTGTGTCATCAGCTAAACACAGCACTGATCGCAGCGAAGCAACAACCTGAGCGAAGCGAAGGTTATCCGTTCGCTGCTTGTGGGTCACATCGAGATGAGCTCGCTTTGCTCAAAAGCTGCTTTGCAGTAAAGCGAGCTCGCGACCCGAGCGTAGTGAGACGTGTACCTGAGAGTTATGGGTGTATTTTTCAACTAATTCAGCGTCAAAGATTTAGATTTTGGTGTCAATATTCAAATCCAAGATGGCGGATATTTTTTTTTTTTTCAAATTATTATTTTGGGTGTCGATTTTGACTAATTAGGGGTTGAGGATTAATAATTTTGTTTCAGATTTAAAATCCAAGATGGCGACCAATTTTATTTTTGTAATTTATTTTAGGGTTATCGTTTTTTACTAATATGGAGTTGAATATTTTGTGTTGGATTAAATTCAACATGATGGACCATTTTTTTTTATTTTTGGTCATGGGTGACGTTTTTGACTGATAAAGGGATGATGATTAAGAATTTTGTGTTATATTTTAAATTCAAGATGGTGGTCAGTTTCAAATGTGCATTTAATTTTTGTTTTATGGATTCAGGTGAGGTGATTGCACATTTTACTTATTTCGATAAATTTTTACACAATTTTTTAGAATAAGTAAATTAAATTATAAAAAAATAATTGAATTTAAAATTATATAAGGTAAAAAAGGCTCCAGACTTGGCCATCATCGCCCCTCTCAAAAAACCAGCCTATATATTCAAACAAACAGAGTTTGATCATAAAATATGCATTTCTAAAGTAGAATAAAATTATCCTACTGTTTATTTCTTACTGTAATTCCTGGCGGGGTCATTCAGAGTTCACGGCAGCTGAGTCCGCGCGAAATATTTCGCGCGCGGCGTGGGACAACCCTATATGCCTTTTTGACGTGACTGCGCAGCCTTAAGCGGATTTATTACTAAATATATTAATACTATTTATTAATATTAAAAATTAACAATAATACCAAACAAAGCAGAAAACTACATAAACAAAACTAAGATCTTATTATTATAGTACCTATTATAAATAATAATGTTCAATTTCATATATGATATATTCATATTAAAGAAACCCGTCTTTATCTATTTGGATTCGTCTCTATCAAAGGTGAAACTTCCTCTATATTTTCTTTTTTCCATTTTTCCCAATAGTTTCCTCAATTGATTCCGGCACGAATTCGGAAACCCCTGCCATTGACTAGAGATAAATAAATAAATCATTTTTTGTGTTTACTCTACTGAGGTGCGTCAAAAAAGAAAAAGAAAAAATTGTAAAGATATAATCACTGAATAGATTAAGACCTTATGACCTATAACATTTTAATAATTAGTTTAAATATTAAAATATAATAAATGAACCTAAAATATTAAACTTATTATAACTTATTAAAATCAATGTTATTGATCCGATCTAAAAATTATTACATTAAAATTGTAACGGTTTTTAAAGTGCCTAAAATTATTTTGTAATAAAAAAATCGACCAAGTGCGTGTCGAACTCGTGCAATAAGTTATGTAAAAAATATTTTTTTTAAACGATTTTCTAAAAGCTTCAATCTATCACCATGTTGCTACAGACCGAAATAAGAAAAAAAATAATAAAAAAAATAACAAGGTACCAACTACAAACAAATAAAGGCAGGGACAGAAACTAGTTTCATACAATCAAAGTTTTACAAAATCATACATACCACAATCGACTTCAATTGGACTGTTTAGTGACCGTAAAAACCATTTAAAAATCACAGTAGGTATAACAATATACTTACGCAATTTTTATTTACTCTGACGACAAAAAAATTATTAGTTATTTTGTTTTAAGAACTAAAATACTGAACCGATTTTAATAAAATGTCTATGGAATCAATCTGAAAGTTTCAACAAAAAATTTTTTTTCCAAATCGGTTGATATTATGATTAAAATATGAGGAACACTATATTATACGAAAAAAAACAACCGAATTGAGAACCTCCGCCTTTTTTAAGACGGTTGAAAATCTTACTGGTTCATTGACAAGAGCTCTCATAAGATCTCCCTTACCACACACAACAAACAATGTATTCCTTCAATGTAAACACAATTTATTACATTTATGTACGCTATGCCAACTTTAAAATTTTGGTGGACCTTATCTACTAAGATATAAGGTGGTATATGCAACGTGAAAAGAAAGGGAAGCAGGCCTAGAACATAGCTTAACTTGTACAGCTAGTGCAGTACAAATCCAGTGAAGATGCAAATGAGAACAATAAACTAAACTAAACCTGCAAGAAGAGTTTGTGAACATAAACTGCATGGAACATGATTATATCACTTATTTTTTAATAATGATTTTTTTATTCAACCATCATATGTAATTAAAAAACTTTAATAAAAACAATTTAGGATTTTGGAAACATTTGTGATAGATACGGCTACGGATACTACTACTATATATATAGATACTTCCGTATGGAAGTAGGAAAATAAAGCGGTGAAGGAAAAGTTGCATATAAAAGTCCTTTTCCGGCTGGATTGTTATTTAAATCAGTAAAATTGAATTGACTGAGTAACCCAAACTTTTGTGTTACAATGATCCAAGTATGCTGTAATGAAAAACCAAAAAACTTCTTTCATTCTTTTCTCTTTTTTTCGTTCTAGTAAAGACAACTAAAATGTCAAACCCAAATACGTATATCGTACATACTACATACGTATACATACGTATGTAGTATACCACACAACACTGTAGCACACACAACTGTTGTACAAGTAGTACACCACACAACACTGTAGCACACACAACTGTTGTACACGTAGTACAACAGTGTACGTAGTGTACATACTAGAAAGTTATGTCATAATTAAATTTAATTTGTGCTTTGCTGAGTATGAACGATAAATTTCAACAAATTATATAAATATATTTAGTAATAAATCCGCTCAATTTCCAAACAAAGGCTTTAATTAACTCAACTTTAGTTTAACTAAACCAAAGAGTCAAAGAACAGAAAACCTAAGTTTAAAGATACGACACGTGTTTCGCCTCTACACGAGGCATCATCAGGAGGTGTGGACTCGCCGAAGTTTGAAACGAGAGTGAATAAACATTTTTTTTTTTTTTTTTTTTTTTTTTTTTTTTTTTTTTTTTTTTTTTTTTTTTTTTTTTTCGGATGGACGTTTAATGCAGTTAGCCGCAGATGGCTGTTACTGCGTCACCGGACTCTCGGCGAGCGCAGATGGCGCTCTGCCTTAAAATTTAGGTTGGGGCAAACAGCACAAGGGTACCCAACGGTGGGTCGAACCTCGGCTTGGACTGTTGCCAGGGGGATGATTGGACTATTGACCCAAGGCACCGTTAGGAATCGAACCTAACGATGTAGAGGGCCTGTAAGAGAGATTCCGACCACGCCGGCGCGGTCGGTAAGCGAATTGTGGAGTGTTACGTCTGTCGCGAGATGACTGCATTTCCGCCACCGGATTGGCGGCGGTGATGTCGTCATCTGGGTCGCCTAGAATATGTTTAGGCCTACGGAGGGATTTGACTACTGGCGGGTCTTTAGGATAGTCGGGACCGTTCGAAATGAGAGGATTCGGATGGTGGGGCGCGAGGTCATAATGCCGCCGGGCGGCGCGCTTCATGAAGTGAACAACGGACTCGAGATCGAAATCGCGGTGGAGGTCTATATTTCGCATATAGCCTGGGGCTCCGGAAATTCTGCGCAAAAATATGCTTTGCACAGCTTGTAAACGAACTACGTGACGCGTATGACAAAACACCACGGAAGCGTATGTCAATATAGGACGAAAGTGAATAAACAACGTTGCCTGGCCCGTATTTATACCCGTATTTATTTTATTTGAGTTAATGAAAGCCTTTGTTTGGAAATTGAGCGGATTTATTACTAAATATATTTATATAATTAGTTGATATTTATAGATTTCCGCAAAGTAACGCCTGAATCAATCAATTATGAACGATAAATTATCGAAATGACACTGCACGTCCATCCAATAGATTCGCAGTAATGGCCATTTGCAGCAAACTGCATTAATCGTCCATCTGAAAATAAGAAAAAAAAACATAGAAGTGACCTAGCTGTTTTCCAACACAATGCCTACAAGGAATGAGGTGAGCTCGCCAAATATTGACACGAGACTTAGTGGATGCGAGAAATGTGTCCAAACATGTAGGTGTCTGCTTATTTGAGCAGCAATAGAGCCGCCACGAGGACTGCTACAGTGAGTCTACTCTGTTTGCATGCCGGTATTTGAGGGGGAGAAACCCCTCACTTTCTTATGTGAATAAGTGCCGAGACCAGCTCGGCGCTCTCCTGATGAACGCAAAGTAGTAATGTGTAAGCATACTGAGTTCCGGTTTGAAGAGCACTGTAGCTAGTGAAATTACTGACCTATTGAAAAATGCATCGAAAGTTCATATTGTTTGATGACCCTAAAATCTTACGGTGACTCCTATACCGTGATTTTGGTACATTCACAACAAAAACGTAGTTTCTTAATGTATTCTGTGATCTATAAAACAAATAAAACAAACCATTAATAATGTATCAATAATATGAGAAAATCGCGGAATTAACGGATGTTTCATTAGACTGCTTAGCGGGATACAATATTGGGACGAGTTCCACCGCTAAAACTAGGACATTCGCCAAAATTTGCAGATATTAATTTTGAACAACTTGAATGGGTGACGAAAATAGTAGATAAGTTTTTTTGAAATAATATAGAAACCTAATTTATTTAAACTTTATTAAAACTATCAAATTCGCCTTGATTGAACCCACAACTTCGTTTGCGTTGCGAATTAACAAAATTTATCATCCCGGGTCGTCTACAGATCGCACAGTAAATCCGAAGGTAATGGCCTCAAGCAGTAAGTTCTTTGCCGTGGCTTCCAACTACTACCCCTGGCTGGGTTTCTGTTATCCGCTCTGCACCTTTTGGCATTTAAGAGCTCAATTTCGCCAATATAATGTTTAGTGCCATTCCTTGGCATAACATTGGTTGTCTTCTTATTTCATTTTGCAACCAGTTTGGTGGTTTAATTTCTTCAGCTCCAACGCTCAGTGGTTCCTTGGTTAGGGCCTCTCGCGGTAAGGACCGCCATGGCCCGGGATAGGACGCGTAGTGTATACTTTCCAAAATTCATGTCACTACTACTCGTCACTCTTTCAGTGATTTGTCCTGTGCTTCGAACATCTAGCCAAAGGAGATGTTAATGCAAGGCCTACCCCTCTGTTGGCCATATAACCTTCTCGGCCATTCACGTAAAATAAAACTATATGCTGTATTTGATAACTGTGTGCATATTTTAAGATAGTGTGCGAGATTATTATAGTGTGCGTTTACATGAATAAGATTTTGTTAGGCGCGTGTGCAATGCGTGTTTACCTCGTCCCCCGTAAAAAATGGCAGAATGAGAATTTATGTTTCCAGATTCCGTCGTTTAAGATAAGATAAGATCATTTATTTATTTCCTCGTAATTACAACCACTTCTTATGTAGTATAACTTATATAATATGACAAAAAAATACAGTAAGGTAAAGTAGTAAGTAAGTAGTATACAGGACTTTTGACGAGGAAGTTTGACGTCTCCTTTTGCTAGATTCTCGAAGATCCTGTGCGTTATCTGTCAGTCAGTCAGAATATAAATTGATGTGAAAAATGTCCTATGTTGGAACATTACCGGCACGTCGCACCTTTTCAGGCCAATATCAGAGCAGATGTCCTAATTAAGGGGACGAGTCTTGGGCGGGAGTTGGCTATATTGTGACCTTTCAATAATGAACACTGGGGGAGGGCCGAGGGGGAGACGAAGCGGGGCGTAGAGACGTGAACATTCCCTGTGAAAAAACACTAAATTTATAAATGTGAAGTTTGTGAGAATGAATGTACCTATTAGTAAGGTATAAAAAAGTCAATATTTTTATTAATAAAAAATAATTCCCATTCCACGCTTTCCGGTCTGTAAGGCGTAGAATGAGTTGAGGGAGACCTTTGCCCAGCAGTGGGACGCAGTAAGTTAATAATTTAAAAAAAAAATTATAAATAATAGTATGAATAACCTATAAAATAGTTTTTTACCTGATTACGGCTAAGTAAAAAGGAGGGTTATGATTTTGGACCAGTATGTAATGGTTATGTGAATATTATAAGTCTACTCTATTGCCGCTGAGAATGACCCACCGTCCTATGTCTAGAAAACAGTTGATGACATTTTGTCTTTCACTTCAACAAATTATATAAATATATTTAGTAATAAATCCGCTTAATTTCTAAACAAAGGTTTTAATTAACTTAACTTTAGTTCAACTAAACCAAAGAGTCAACGAACAGAAAACCAAAGTTTGAAGATACGACACGTGTTTCGCCTCTACACGAGGCATCATCAGGAGGTGTGGACTCGCCGAAGTTCGAAACGAGAGTCTCTCGTTTCGAACTTCGGCGAGTCCACACGTGTCGTATCTTCAAACTTTGGTTTTCTGTTCGTTGACTCTTTGGTTTAGTTGAACTAAAGTTAAGTTAATTAAAACCTTTGTTTAGAAATTAAGCGGATTTATTACTAAATATATTTATATAATTTGTTGATATTTATGGATTTCCGCAAAGTAACGCCTGAATCAATCAATTATCTTGTCTTTCACTTCTTGATACCATGTGAAATAATTTTTGTAATCTATTTTTCAGTTTGTCTCTTTTGACTATACATTTTTGAAAATACAGTTTAACCTCATTACAACAATGAAGCGCAGTAAAGCGTTCTTCACTGTGGGCATCAACTTGAAATTTCATCTAGGTATATATAACAATGCAAAAACAGTAACATGACTAGCTGCGTTTTAGGGACTTATAACTGTTTGCTACAACCACAGATCTCGGATACTTATTAAATAAAATAATTATTTAACTTTACGACTACAACCAACTCCACATCAAATTGCGTTACGACGAAGACATGTCCAATGACATTTCATTTGTCAAAATATGGTCAAAATCCGTTCAGCCTGCAGGGCACTACATCGAAATAGACAAACATACATACATACGCTCAAAAAACTGAACCCGCTTTTGGTAAATGAAACTATCTACTCGCAAACTGTAATTACCAAGTCCATGCCCGATGGGTAAAGGAAAATATTTGGCAATGAAATCCTCGGCTCCTGTGTTATTGTGGCCTGGCATCTGCTCTCCACCCTGATACAATTCTATTGCTTCCACATTCCGATCCACTCTATTGTCTATTGTAACGTCTCTTATACGGGATTAAGAAACGTAGCAGACATTTCTTTTCACAAAGTCTACAAAATTACATTTTCTTTTTACAAATTCTACTGTTTAAAAGGTTATTTTTACCCGACTGCCAAGGAAGGGTGTATGTTTTTCGCGCGTATCTTGTATGTTATATGTAAATTTCTAGGTTACCTCGTGTCTTCCAAACGGCTGAATGGATTTTGACAGTTAAGGTATCGTTAGATTTGTCTCAATATTAGTTTTTCGTAAAAATTTTGTGATAGATACCAGTTACAATCAAAAAACTATGTCTCAATATTATTTCGCAGTAGGGTTTTCAGCTTTGTGCCTTTTTAACTTTAAGCTTGTTTAATTATGTTGTTTAAGTCCGAATTATCAGTCAAAAATACAAGTATTAAGGACATAATATTTGACTCGTTCAGTGATTTCCGTGCAGTTATTAGGTAAATACTTACGTAGGACTGGGTAAAATACTGATTATATTTAAAGTAAATAATCAAATATATTTATTTTTTTCAAAAGACACATCTTAAGTCTAAAACTTTACATACGTAGCAGGTGATATCTATATATATTAAACCTAGCGGGGTCGGTTTTGTTATATACTTCGAACTAGTTTGGACAACTATATCTCTAATAATTGCGTTCAAAATTTAATGAAATTGATAAAATATTCAAAATTATCATACTGTCTAAAATAAGTTGGTGCGTAATTTAAAAGTAAGTTTATATATTTCATAATATCCGCTATGAAGACGCGATCTTCATAATTTCCTAGTTCTGAAAATCCTTTAACTTTAAAAGTGAAACATGGGTCAATCTTTGTGTCAATTAATTAATTTTAAATCGAAAACTCGAAACTTTAGGAAAACGAGCCAAGTTACAATGTCAAAACTCTCATTCAAATGATAATTTTCTAATATCTGATGAAAACTCTCTGAAATCCAAACTAAATCCAACTTCACTAACTGTCCACGTCACTTACAGGTCCAACTTAAAAAACAATAAATTAACTTTTAGCTGAATCCTAAAACAAAGAAAACAAAACAATTTGTACCTTAATCTTCTATTACAGTGTCGCCCCCTGGCGAGAAGTTTTCGCGTAAATAACGAGGAGGAAGTCCTGAGCCAATTTATGGTGATCATCCTACCTTTTGAACCACATAACCACCTAGCTATGGTTCGTTATATTTGACGGAAAAAATATTTAGTACTTCATATTCTGTGTATGATGGTTAGGGAGAATTTGAAATGTCATCTATGCGTTTATATCGAGATCTACTAAACAAAAAAAAATTCCGTCGAAAGATATAGTGAAATATAAATAATATATTAGAAAATATATACTTTACTAGTTGACATCAACAATTTCAAGTCTCTTCGTTCAGTGGTTGGGCTGTACGTTGTCTATCAGTCAGTCAGGCCAAATTTTAGGCCTTTGTCAAATTTATTTTTATAGATATAGATACTTCGTAAGATAGAACACTTGGTAAGATATTATGTCAAATTATAATTATAATAACCAAACCATTCTCAAACTTCCAACAGAAAAAATTGCGCATATTACTTGCCAATTACTCGTAAGTACATCCATCGGCACGGCCTTGTTAAATAAATAGTTTTCCAGAAAGACAAAATAAGGACCAAGTAAAAGAGTAGTAAAAAGGAAATAAGAGCCCTTACACTTTTTGTGAAGGATCTAATTTCTTGGAAAATATGCCACGTGATGCAACTCAGCAAAATAGAAGTTTGAGTCATCGGATCGTACACGGTACAGCGGCGTGAGCTAAGGCTGGAAATACAAGAGCGACTTTTTTCAACCCTCGTGTTCAGTCATTAAGGTGTGCGATGGACCTGCCGGTGGCAAATCACTACTTCAAAAATAATATTTTATTCGGCGGTGGCAAATTTATACTCAAAGTATGGAACTTAAAAGTAGCACAAAAAAATGGTGCGGTGGCAAATCTCTACTTAGTTAGTAGTAATTTGTCACCTATTTTATTCATAAGAATAAGTAGTACTAACCCATATGAATAAAATCAATCACTCCCATAAGCTACAATCTAATTGTGAGCGATTTTTAATTTACATTTAGAAAATGTCGGCTTACAGCCGCCGTTATGCCGTGATGTTGAATGTGCCCCATCTTATGTTTAGCCCGAGACCAAGAACAATATAAGGGCTCTTTTAATTTTCTAATAAAACCATCAAGCCGTTAGCTCTACAAAGAGACTTATCAGCTAGTTACAGCTGGTACAGGCATACATATCACTAGAAACACATTGCCCTACTACTTCAGAATCGGGTTTAGACATTAGTCGCGCAATGTCGCGCGTTTTGGCGCACTTGTGATAGGCAGCCTTAGATAAGCACCACAATGATAAACATGATCGAGATCGCGCCACACGACGTCCTCTCAAAAATATCCCAAAAATTTATACCAGATAACGTTCATAAGAATTGTATCTGAAATATTCCTAATGTAAATAACAACTCATAGTAAATTGTACAATTTTGTCAGTCGCAGTGAGTTTCACCAATCAGTCTTTTAATTAAATCCCCGGGCGCCTTATGTTAATGTAATTTTGTGCGGATTATTTGAATTTAGAATAATATTTTGATGTTCTGCAGGGTGATTGGGTATAAAATTTTGCATTTTAACAGACATAGTAGACAAAGGTCATTCTTTCGTTTGTCAAAAAATCATTGAGTGCATTTAAGATTATCTGACTTACATAAAATAAAACTTTTGTAGGTGCAGCGTTATAAATCATTATAATGTCTAAGTCTATGAATGCCCATACTTAGACTTAATGCATTCTATACTAACTAAACGATACTGTATGTTTTCTGCTTATAAATCTATAAAATATTTAAACCTTATCTTAATTTCTTCAGAGATCGTCTTCTATAAGGCTTTTAAACTAAACATAGCAATATATTAAGTTAGTTACTAACTCTAGGTAATTGGAAATTATAACCATTTCGGTACCAGCCGCTCAGCTGTCATTTATGATGAAGAGCCCAGGCATTAATCAAAATGGCTGATTAATCTTATCTACAGCTGCATTTATGAGATCATTATGGACCATAATATATGGCTATATATGGACATAGATCAGAATATGTACAAGGAGATATTAAAATTAATTTTCGCATTGTCTGATAAAATTGGCAAAGAGTAGGTAATGGTGGAAACATTTGAATGACGAAGAGGAATGATATTTGGTTTGATTAAGATATCTGTCATGGTTAAATTAAATTATTTTATCCTTATTTAAATGAGAATAATTTAATTAAATGTAATAGGTAGCTGATGCTCGCTACTCCGTTTGTGTTGCGAATTATGATCATTTTTTTCACACCTAGACATCTTGACACCTAGACGTCTAGTGGTTTGGCCTGTGCTTTGCCTGTCAGTCCGTCAGTCAGTCAGAACTAATGCCTAGATCACACGTACCAAGTACTGGGCCGAGGCAGTAAAATGTTACTCGGCCGAGACAGTGAAAGCTTACGTCCCTGGCTCAGCCAAACACACGGTCTTATGTTTATACGAACCGAGTACTCGGCCGAAAGCACTGTCTCGGCCGAGTACCTACTCGGTACGTGTGAACTAGGCATAATACTTTATCTGCATTGCTGATTTCAGAATTTTTCTTGAAGAAAGTAAACTGTACTTTACCAACTTCAAAAGTAAATTAACACTCACTCCATAAATTTTTTTTTTTCACATTTTAACAAAATCTCTATCGAACTCTAATGAAATTTCACACGTGTATTGATCTATCAGTTACACACTTACTTCTCAACTTGCTACTTTATTTTAAGCCTTGTCATAATGTTATAAGCTTCAAATTACAAGTCCAACGTTTGAAAAGCTGAAAAGTTCTTATGTACAAAACAGTTTAACATTCGCAATTCTGAACTATAATGCTACGTGATAAGAGCTAAAATATTTCAGTGATGAAATGTAGAGATGTAAAATTATTATAGTTATCAATGTACTTAATAAGTTAGTAGGGGCTCACAGTTAAGAAAATTGAGAACGGCAATCAGCAGTCATTCATTTGATACAGTAAAATTATATGAGATTTAATAAAAAAAAACATGTCCACATAATTATAAAGTCAAAATAATAAATGTCCAAAAAAAGCAGCAGAGAGGCTTATGATGGCGATGATAATGTCCACATTATCAATTTTCTCTATGCTAATTACACCACTTATTTTTAATTACCAAAAAAAATTGTGTGCATCTGAACTGAGCAATGCAGAAGGGGTAATACGTGGTATCTGTGCAGTCTGAATTTTGAATTTCTACAAAATGTACGACTGACAGCGGCGCGAGTGCGCCGAGCTTTTGCGAGCTGGCTCGAGCTAGGTACCCGGGTTTGCCAAACAATGAATAAAACTTAAATTATTATCCATAAAGGGCAAATTGACTGACGCAAATCCATAAATAAAAATTGTCAAAGATTCGACTTAATATTTTCAGTTTTTTTGCCATACATATCTGTGTTCAGTAACAGTAACTGACCATATGTATTTTTTTTTTCTGGTGATTAAAAATTGACCGTGTATAGAAGAGTCGAAATCGAATAAAATCTTTTGATAAATAGTACAGTTATACTGCATATAAAGTACATAATAACAATTGCTGCGAACAAAAATAAACAAAATTATTTAAAAAAAATTGGAATGATATTTCAAATAATAAAGGCAATATTTTCAGTTTCCATTCTCAAAAACCACAATAATTGTTTGCTAGATTATTCGAAGATTATTGTAGTATGATGGTGTGTTCCAACTGCCTTGCCCACACTGTGATAGTTATCATTGTACTAAGTGAGTAAGTCGGTGCGAATTGACGGTAGCGCCGTGTACACTGCTTGATGTAGAGCTAATGTACTGGAAAGAAAACATTACCGACATGAAAGCCACGCCGAGTATTTCGGCTTTGTGTTTCTTAGTAATGGGATGAGATTAGATCTGAAGGTAGAATCTGGGATGTACAGGATTTTTTTTATTAATTTCATTAGTCACATGTTACTACACGACTTGTAGGTACTGTTGTAATGTGAAGTAAAAACTGAATCTTTAAAAATACATAATATATCCTAGCATTATGATCTCCTCTGTAATATTAATTCATTTTCTTGGGTTGATTTAAACGATTGAATGATTTAAAACATTGAAAAAAAAAAACAAGGTGATACAATAAAGAATATTCTATAATATCTATTTGTCTAAATATTTTAACTATTCAGAATTTTGATGATTTTTAACTTACATGTCTTGTAATATCACTGATCGACTTCGAAATCAAAGTGTCACGAAGTCTGTTGCAATAACACCGATCTAAGTATGTAATTCAAAGTCCTGTGTAGCTCTGTTCTGGTCATGAGCAGCAGTAATCTCTTACCATCAGGAGAGCGTCTAGCTTATCTCATCACTTTACGAAAGTTGATGAATGAAAATAGATCAAGCCGAAATTAAAAATCTAAAAAACTACTTCATAAACTTGAAGCTAGTTCCCATAACATAGACGCACAATATATAATTATTTGTTATAGATAACAGAACGACTGCACTCTACAAAGGGCTGCCGAAGTGCCAATTCAAAAAATTATCCACATTTTGTTATTTTTCCCGTCTCTGGGCTGGGATACGAAGTGGTATCGTTCACGCCTTGTATCTATTGGGTATATTTGTCAGGTAACATTATTATCAATGTTTCTTAAAAAATATATATAAAATAAGTGGCATAGATTAAGTATTATTCATCGTTTGGCAAACTCAGGTAACTAGCTCAAGCCAGCTCGCAAAAGCTCTGCTCGGGCGTCCCGCACTCGCCCCGCTGTCACTCTGTCATTTTGTAGTAACCAAACATTCTGACTGCATAACGTAGTGCTCCTTTTGCATTGTCCATTTAAGTTTCTTTGTTATTAAAGACTTGTGGTGTTTAAGCATACTGTCTTCACCTATAAAAATAATAATAATAATGTTTCTACATTTCACACAACGACATCTAGCCCCAAACTAAGCAAGCTTGTATTATGGGAACCTGATACAATACTTATATTTTTTTTTGTAAAAACATACAAAGAATACATAGAAAATACCCAGGCTCAGGACAAACATCGATGTTCATCCGACAAATATTTGTCCTGAGCGGGAATCGAACCCGCAACACCGGCTCGGCAGTCTAACACACTTGCCACTCGACCAACCGTATTTTCAAATTGCCGTTGCACTATTAGTAGGTAAGGTATATGGTTTATCGATACTTTATCCTTTTTATCGATTCGTTGAAAACTACGTAACTCGTTATTTAGGAGCCGGCTGAGGCAGCCCTAGTTGTTTAACATAGATTAGGCGTCGGTCGCCAGACGAGCTGATAAAATTATTAATTTGTAAAAATAGGTCATCATAATCATTGGGTTTATTCTGTTGTGTATTTTTGGGTTGTGTGCAGACCTCTTAGTCTAATTTATGAGTGGAGTAAATGTATGACGAGTTGTCACTTGTTATACACGGGTTATTCCCGAAATTCCCACTAGTTATCCCACTACTGATTTCGGGGAAAATCCCTAAATCCCTACTACCAACTGCAGTGGGGAAATCGGGAATATTTTTTTTATAATTTCTAATTTTGTTGTTAATTTTATTATTTTGGCAATTTTTAAATATTTCATTCATTTAAAATTATATACGTTTGACGATTCTAACTTGTATTAAATACTAGCTAACGCTCGTTTGCGTTGCGATTTTTTAAAATTCCTTTGTAGTCACTTTCAGCTCTTGATGAACACATACTCAAAGTTTCGAGTCTCTACGTTCAGTGGTTTGTCCTATGCATTTTTTGACTGTCAGTCAGTCAGGAAGAACAGGGCCTCCTAAATGTATACATGCATTTTATACACATACACAGTCGCCCTAAGATTGATACACAAAATGATTTATGTTGATTCGCAACGTAAAAGTTGTGGGTGTTCGCTAATTAAGTATATAAATAAGTATCATATTATGTATGTATGTATGGATTTCCTTCAACAAGGTCGACCCTTGACCACACTTGTAACTTGCAGCCCTGAGAAAGGCTTTCGACGCGACCTCCGCACGAACGCATTCAAAACACACCCTTATTTGTATAAGCCCAATGTTCAAGTTCGCGTGCAGTTATTTTTATATATTTATTCTACCGAGCTAATATTGAAAACATAAATGTTTGCGATTACTCAGGGTTTTTATGAATGTTTGATGATTTTCAAGGATTGTCATTAATTGCTAAGTAACCAGGGAAACGTTGCGGGACTAATTTACGTAATTTACTTGAAATTTATTACAATTTATGGAGTTTCTAACTTACTACCCGCGGCTTATTTCTTAGGTACTTCATAAGATCTAAGAGAAGTAATCTATGTCCTTTTCTAGCTCCTTATTTATACCCATACTACAAAGTTAGTAGTAGTTAATAGTTTTGGCGTGATTGAGCTACAAAAGTTAGTCTATTCAGTACACATCTATCAATACTTTCACACCATTAAGTTATCCAAGTAAAATGTATCTGAGATTTTTTTTAGAAACTATTTAACTAACTATTTAATTTAAGTAAGTATTTTAGAATTAATTACTCTGTTATTTTTGTTCTACCGTTCAATTTTAAGCAACGCCGTTTATAAATTTTAATAAAACATTGAAGTTTCATGATTTTGGCACATTTTGGCATTATATTCCCATAACAATATTGTTATTTTTTCACCCCCTCTTTTCTTACAAAGCATTTTCAAAACCTCTTAGTTAATAAATCTCCCGTCAGAGAGTAACGTCACTTAGGACAAAAATATTCAATAAGCATAAAAATTAGCGGGGACATAAATTCATCTTCGCAAGCCCGAATGTGTGACGTTGTTAGCCCGTTTGTGTCTCTGTGGGCTGGAATTAAATATACTAGAAGTATAAAAGTACCTTTTTTATACCTAATATCAAATTATAAAAAAAAAACTGTGCATCCAAATAACAAACCATACCTAGATGACACTGCACATTAAACCAAGAGCGTTGCCCGACTTTGGGGGCTGGTTTTTATTGTCATGTATTACCTTTTTTGCTATTAAATACTTAACCTTTTAACCTTTATTCGATAACAATTAAAAAAATCTCATAAAAAGCTGCCTCCATTTTTGTCTAATTATTCTGCTGTGCAGGCTTCGTAAAAGCTTTAGACATCTATAAGCGAGCTCCGTCAATCTAGTTTTTAAATAAAATTATGTATTTTAATGATACCTTAAAAATCAGTAGTCATGGAATCAAATTCCTCATACTTTTAGTAAGTAAGTAGATAGGTAGATAGGACTTGCTATTGATGTGATTGTGTTTTTGCTGCAATAAATATTTTTTTCATTTTTCATCCTCACTTTTCATTACCCATTCCCCAAAATTGGTGTTGGTCCATCATTAATAAAAACATAAAAAAATAACAAGGCCAGTTCCAGGAGTTTATATCAGTGTACTAGTCCTGCAAAACCAGGATGCCTTTAATTCCATCGGGGGTGACAAATTAGTCACGGTCTGGTGCGAATAGATCGCACTGCCCAGAGGAACCGCCCGTTGTTCTACTGGTTTACTACTCTACTCTGTGGCCTGCCTCTCTCAAATACAGCCTAACTTGATTTTTGCGGCTTTGCTCACATGTTGTTTCATAATATCAATTCAATTTTGGACTGTTTAAGTGACTTAATACCACTGAATAGTCACAGGGAAGCAAAACACGCTATTTCGTTCACTTCAAACGACATATAACTAAAATACTTAACCGATTCTGATGAAATTTCTGTAGGACCTATCTCATCAAAATATAAAAATATACTTAAACAACAAAGTTTAAGTTAATATGAACGTTACCGGACAATAACGTCAACGTGTTCGTGCATGCAGCTGGCGTTCCTCGATTTATTAGACTTACTTAGTCACTTCAAAAAAGACAAAATAATCGAGAACCTTCTTCCTCTAAGGTAACAATTTAAAAAAAAATCAACTGAATTAAGAACCTCCTCGTTTTTTGAAGTTGGTTGATAAATACATAGTAGGTACTTATAGTAGGACTGTCGTTATCACCGAGGCGGACACGTGTAGAGGCACGATGGCAGAGTAGTTTAATTATTTATTGTATTAATTACTGTTTATCGTGTTCGATGCGTATGTGAATAATGCTGATAAAGTCGTGCTGATAGTAAATGCAATGCACGGAAAAATATGTCAATGCATTTAAACTTGCCTAGGGCATAGATGAATAACGGTGTTTCTATAGAACACCAAGATGGACAGTATCAAACCAAAATGGGGTCGTAAGACAGGACCAAAAAAAATCAGACACCTTGTCAATAAATATGAAATATCTCCATTTTCAAATAATGTTTGTTACTTTTTACGATGTAGTTTTAATAACAATGATAAAGCCTAGTAGTTTTAACATATAATAATTATCTATAAACCCTCTTACTTTTATTTTTCGAAAATTAGCATGGTACCAAAATGTACTAGAAGTTAGCCAATGTGGCTCCCTTTTCTTGGTCGCATTTTCAATGTACTACATTGTGTTTCTATACTTTAATACTTCTGTGGCCTAGGGTATATATAAGACGCAACTGGGAACCATTCGCCACGATTATTGGCTATTTTATTTTGTCAAGATTTTGTCCTATGACACGCCAATGGCCAAGACTAATCCATTGATATCAATTTTGTTAAAAACCATCAAGCTTTGATTATTATGTTTTTAAAATTCAAATAATGTCTTTCTTCAGTAAAATGTTCCATCTGCAATATTCAAGGTACTTTCCCTCCATATGGCATAGCCGTGGGACGCCCATATATACCTACATACTGGTTACTACTGAAATACTTTTTTTTTGTAAATACGTGCATAAAAGACACCCAGACTTAAGACAAACATCCATGTTCGACACACATGTTTGTCCCAAAGCGAGAATCGAACCCGCAACACCGGCCTGAAGTCCAACATACTTGCCACTTGACCATCCGAGTCGATAGTTGTTTCTCTATAAAGTATCTATTATCAAATTATCCATACATGGTTTTCTAAATCTACTTCTACATTTTAATGAGTCATATTTAGGTCAAGGATCATGACATCAGAACCTCCCCTACTAAGCAATATCTAAGCATGTATGTACCTATGTATGTGTGTCTGTGAGTCATCGTGTTTTGAGTTAAAGTTCAGTAGCGTTGGATTTCAGTCAATGAGTCAAGCTGAGTTGCAATTTGATAGAATGCAATCAGATATTGAGTGTTTGTTTATCGAGGAATGTGACACTTATGGTTAACGGGGAATGTAGTTAGTAGAAGCCATAAAATGTAATGGTCTATAGAAAGAAATCCTTGAAGAAATATAAATCTCTGTTTTTAACTTTTATTTCTGAATTTTAAGAAACGTAAAAACAAGTCATATTCGTAAGTAAATTTTGCATCGGACCTCATGTCATCAACCTCATTGTGCCTATAAATAGATTGACGTGACTACGTCTAAATAAATCGATGAACGCCAGCTGCATGCACGAAACCGTTGACGTCATTGTCCGGTAACGCTCATGCGTTACGCTGATGACGTTCTCACGTCAACTATCGTCCGTTAACCAACGTTTTTTTAAAAACGCCATAACGTAGTTCTATTTCGTGTCTCTAGCTTGGTAAACGAGAGTTAGTCAGAATACCTTAAAACCAAGATAAATCTCAATCAGCCTATGTTGGTGGTAGAGTTATAATAATAATACTTGAGCCCTTTGGAGTTGAGACCCTAGGTCCATGGGGAATGGGAGCCATCCACGTTTTCAAAATTTTATCAGGGCGTCTCGTCAAAGCGACGCGTGATCAGAGGGCTGGCAGCTATCTCGGCCAAAGAATAAGCCTTGCTATACAAAGAGGCAATGCATCCAGTATCCTCGGCACGCTGCCATCGGGTACCGAGTTAGAGCAGTTAAGCTACCTATTGATCGTTCTATCTATGGGTGGCCCAAATGTTTCCTTTTGTAAATTTTGTAATATAGATTGTAGATATAATTATAACTAATATTTGATAAACTGGAGTTTTTAAATCTAAAGTGATTTTCAGTTTAAAGATTTATTACTTTGGATCAATTAATAACAACAAAACCGGCACATTCCCAAAGTAATAAACCATAAATTTATTCCCCTGAAAGCCGAATTAAAACTTTGAAAATTGCCTGAAAGATTCTCATAATATTTTCTCATTACGCTTCGAGACGCTATCGCCCAATTTTCGTTTTCATAAAAACAATTAAATCAAAATTAAATTACACGCCGTTTTGGAAACGGAACGTTTTTATTAAAGTCCAGTTAATAGCATGTTTGTATATTCGTCGACTTGGTTTTATGAACCCCATTGCGTTTAGGACCAAATTATTGGAATGAATTTTGTTCGAAATTGGAATGTGTATTGCCAAATTGTTTATGAATATTGTGCAACGGAAAGTGGAAATAAGGTTTTTTATTGCCATTTTTTTAATCTCGTTTCGTTGTTTGTCTTTATAAACTCAATAAGCATTTTCTTTAAAAAAAATTAACAAAATTAACTATTCTTTTATTTTTTTTATACCAACATAAATATTAAAAATTGACATCATGTTTCGGCAAAATGACCATGTTTTTTTTTCCATATTTTATTTAAATTAATTTTTAAATTCCTGTATAGTAAAAACGAAATAATAACTTTAAAAAATATACCTATACATATTTTTATTATATATATTTCTTACACTTTATTGATAACACTAATACTGTAGGTTTTTTAAACCTTTCTTAATTTAAATTGCAAATCAATTTGACTTTTGAGCTTAGAACTTATGTTTTATGATATATTTCCTATATTATTCAATTTTATAACGAAGGTTTTAAGTTTATTTTTGAATGAGAAATATTTTATTTAATTTTTAATATTTTATGGAATTTTATTGTTGATAATTCAAGATAATTAAGGGCTATTTTTATAAATTTCTCTTTTATAACTGAGTAGGCAGGAATGTTGTATAAAATGAGTTCCAGCTACTTGCATGCCTCCTGTCTCAAGGATGCGGGCAAACGACTAGCAGCAGATGGCAACACACAGTGAAGTCTCCCCATCAATGGCCCAAGATAATTATGACCCAGCTGTAGTAAACTATTATTACCTGCTTCACAATAGAAATGTTAAAAACTAAGCGAAACATGGTGGTTTAACAGAAATACTCTTCATAAAGCCTGCACTTGAAAGTTAATATGACGTATTTACCGTGGAAGCAAGTAAAAGTCCTTGAGTCTTCTAAATAATTAAGGTTTTACAAAAAAATACAACAACCGACTTCAATCAGACTGTTCTAGTGACCGTAAGCACCACTGAAAAGTACAGGGAAGCAAAATACGTAATTTATACGCTTTTTACTTGACTTTTTACTCCAGTTATTTTGATTTCAAAACAAAATACTGAACAAATTTTCGTGAAATTTATATGGGACCAATCTGAAAGTATATTTTTCAAATCGGTTTATAAACAACAAAGTTCTGAGGTAACAAACATTAAAAAATAAAAACATTCAACCGAATTGATAACCTCAATATTTTTTGAAGTCGGTTGAAAAGTGATAAGACGAGCTTCTTGATATCATACCTGTCCATAACCAAAACAGCGCTTCACAAGACTTTGATTCACAGGCCAGTGCAATACTTTGCCAGTGCAATTTTTAATACTTTTCATTCATCCAATACTCTACTACAGCGCTCGTTCACTTTAAATATTTTGGTGTTCAATTTCGAAAGTTTTTACTACAAAGCAATTATTAATAAGTAAAACAGTGTAATAGATTATATTTTTAAAATAAGTTAACTATTATGGAAATGTAATAGTTAACGTTGCCAAGTTTAGAAAAACCAGTACCTAGCATTGAGATAAACGTATACACTCTCAATTGTACCTAGTATAATTATTATATTACCTAATGTGGCAGACAGTTCATGATATGACTTGGTACATTAGTATGTTAATTAATTGAAACAACAATATTTCCTCATTCTGATGATAAAAACAAATCTGCAAAGCGAATCTGTTTATTTACCTTTATCCATATCAATAAAAAAGCATTTTTTTTTTCAAAATTATTGTTTCGAACAATTACTTAAATGCTATGCTACACAGTTTTATAACTCAACTCAACGCCCTCCTCCCGGACACATTTACGTTCTGCGTTAAAGAAAAAACATAGCTATAAGACTAAACGTTAAATTAACCCTAAAAAATGCTGTGTAGATTAAGAATTTAAACAGTACAGGAAAATATTAGATATTTTGAGATCGTGAAGCTATAGTATAAGACTTGCTTAAAAAAAACTTAACCGAACTTAAAATTTCTTCTAAAATACCGAATATTAATAAAATTAACTATATTAAATTATGATTCAGTAAGTAACTACTACTACTACCTACTTACTTAATTAAATAATTTATTGCGTGTAATAATTAAATTCAAAGTAAATAAAAAAAACTCTAGAGTTATTTTTTTATATAAATCACAAAAAACCTACCTACGTATTAAAAGACATTTATGTAGGTACAACTAGCAAACTAAAGCGACAAACACACTTTCATCACAAAATAAATAATAATGTCAAGAAACCACAGCCAGTAGTAAAATATCGGTCTAGACGT
Organism: Lobophora halterata; assembly: GCA_932526365.1. Classification (NCBI taxonomy): domain Eukaryota; kingdom Metazoa; phylum Arthropoda; class Insecta; order Lepidoptera; family Geometridae; genus Lobophora; species Lobophora halterata. The sequence goes on from OW052018.1 coordinate 733,667, forward strand.
CTCTAGGAAAAGTCTAGGTTGGTAAGTAGGTAGACTACGAGCGCCAAGCCAACACCCGTCCCGATTCGATTCTACGGTATAAATATATTTATGGTCACCCTATCAATTCAACCCTTTTATGCAAGAAATATGAAAAAAAAAAGAATTTTTGAAATTTTTAATAGCTTCAGCAATTTTTTTTCCATCTTCAAATATATAAAAAAAAAAAAAAAAATCTTACTTCCTCTTCCTACTACTCGTAGAAAAAAAACTAAGTGTTACCGTTTTTTCTTGAAAATAAAAGAAAAACAAACAAAACTTTCATGAATCTAGCCGAAAGCCAGTAGTTGTTATAGATATTTACTTTTCGGACATCAAATCAAGTACCTAGCATAGTTTAAAGTAAGGAGTGTAGCGCATGGATGCGCTGTTGGTTGAAGCGCACACCGCAGCGCAGCGCACCGTGCGCTTAGATCAGTCGTCAAAATGCGAATGTGGGGAAGGGGGCGCGTGCGCGGCGCGGGGCGGGGGGCAGGGGCGAACAGCTGAGCGCGCGGTATATTGACAGCGTGTTGCCTCTCCGCTACCAGCCAGTACGCTCGCTGACCCCGCGGAGTGCGCACGTAGCCGCCTAAGCAACCAACTAAACAAACGCGCTCGATTGATTATGACCACGATCGCCCCGCAGTGCTAACTGAACTGCGGTCGGGACCCCGCTAAAATTATGAATTTTGGACTTTTCGTAAACGAAGAAGATAGTAGCAGACCCGTTTTGGAGGAGAAAGCTCTGAGGATAGTTTCCAGATATTGGGAAGTCTCCGGAGCTTCGTCCGCCGAGAGGCCACGGTGCGGAAGCAAACAGAGGCTGCTAGCCGATCCGTTCGGACTGCTGTAAAAAATAAAATAAAAACTTTTTAAAACTTCGAACTGAATTTTTGTGATTTTTAGTGCACTGTGTACTGTGTTTTTTGTGCTATTATTTTTGGATACCTAAATGAAAATGGTGCCTCAGCAAGTGTCGGATGTGAGGTCCCTGACGCCCACGCCGAGCGGAGTACCCCTGTTTGGGTCACAACTCGTCGATAAAAATTCTTCAACCCCTTACACGGATGCCACACAGGTTAGTCTATTTTGTTTAAGTTTAGAAACATTTAGACGTGCGAAAATTTCAATAATTTCCAAAATGTTCGATAATTCTAAAATTATTTTCAAGAATACCATAATGGTTAATGAGGTAAAATTTCACTAGCAAATAGGTACTTAAAATATACATTAAAATGAAATACTTAATAAAAAAGTGTAGACAGATTGAAAAAAATAATTTTAAAAAGCTTTTTGCAAAAGAGAAGTGATGTAAATTTCTAGCCCTTTATGTGCCTTCGCCAAAAAAGTGCGCTGAAAACTAAGTGAAGTTCAAATGTAAAAGTACATTTTTTAATTAAAATAAATTCTGTGTGCAAATAATGCAAATTTTAACCAAAGTGATCTAAATTATGAGCAAAATCTTTACCATAAAAATAAAAAATAACAATAATAATTAGCCAACCATAAAGCAAATAAATAAAACGAAAATAAAATACGCGTAAATATATTTTATCGCTTGTTAAACGATCAACACATGGCTAAAATTGTTTTATTTTGTAAACATGTTGTGCAGTGACGTATTCGATAACAATCCTCGTAGTTTTATTCGATCAACATATTTACAAAACCAAAAAAGGTTGTAAGTATTCTAATGCTTCTAAGTCTATTGCAAATAAATAAAAATGCGGTTGACTGACTGACTGAGTTGAAAATTTAGGGTAGGACTCTTGAATGGTTAAATAAAACAAAATCAAAACATTTAAATTTTCGATCGTTTTAACTAATAATAAAAATAACTTATTTAGTACATTAGGAAATTTTCAAAGAAGATCTCGATCTACCAATAATTATCATTAGTTGTTAAAGCAAATCAATAAAAATACAAGTTACACTAAAGTTTCAATACCTACATTTTAATGAATTTTCCAATTTTGCAATTACGGTAAATAAATACCTAATTAAACAGCAATATATACATTCAATAAATTCTAGATTAGCAAGGGTAGACATTTCGCGTAGCAACACCAACTAAACGGGTAAGTAACAAGTACCTACCTACTAATGATGCACTAGCATGCAACCAGGAACTTAGAAACCCTTGTACCCACTTCGTAGCCCCGATAAATTTATTTAAAAGATAATACTCATTAACCAAAAATGGACCAGTGAATTTACTTTAACTCAACTTTTTAAAAGATTTGAAATGGCAATAATATAGAGAACTATCATGAAATTTTTAGTGACATTTTTTTTTCGCTGAGTCAGTTATAAAACCTAATCCAGCATTAAAAAAAATACCTACAGGAAATATACAGGGTGTAATTTAAAGAGCAGTCGTTTTATCAAGATCCCGTCAATTAAAACTACTTTCTAAATAGGTAGGTATACAAACGTCTTACATTATAACATCATTATTAAACGTACGAAACTAACATAAACTAAATAAACCTCAGGAATTAAATAATTATATCTTTATCGCATAGAAAACTTACTAGCTAATAGGTACATGAGAGTTGCATTGATAAATATAGTGACAGAGTGATATAACAAAGTGATATAAAAAATATAAATACAAAAAGTACCTACCGCCATTAGTGTAGCCATTTAATTAGTTTTAAAATAATCATTAATACCTACCTTGTGGTCAACAATAAGATGATGATTTACGAAAACGTTGAACTCTACAAGGATAAAAAGGGACATGCAATAATACAATTCGATACATGTCTAGACTTGCTATTAAACCTATAGGTAACTATAGCAAATTGAAATCACAAAAAACATTGTGCAACACACATAAAATCGAATGAGTGCTGTAGATCACGTAGCCTATTTTAGCGAAACACAACAAGATTTAAAAAACTGCTCAAAATATATTAGAACTATAAATATACTGATCGTTAATTCGAAAATAAATACACTTGAAAAAGAAGAATAAGCACTTAGTCTTACTGTTAACATGTTATACAAGTTTTTTCAAAAACATTCAACAACCGACTTCAATTGGACTGTTCTAGTGACCGTAAACACTCAATAATCACAGAGAAGCAAAATACGCAACATCGTTTATTTCGATGACGTTATTTTTCGTATTCGGTCGTTTTGTTTGACGTACTGAACCAATTTTCATGAAATTTCTATGGGACCAATCTGAAAGTATCCTCTCAAACAATATTTTTAATTCGGTTTATAAACAACAAAGTTCTGAGGTAACAAACATAAAAAAACAACCGAATTGATAACCTCTTTTTTTTTAAGTCGGTTGAAATAGTAGAAGAGGAAAAAATATTAAAAAAATTAATAAGGTTTCATACTTTAATTTAGATTTTAGACGTATTTTAAAATTAACACTACTAATTTAAAAACACGTATTAAATCTAAATTAAAGTATGAAACCTTTTTAATTTTTGTTGACACAATCGGAAAACATAGACGAAACGAATAGTGTGAAGAAATTATTATTACTATAATACGGCGTACTTTTTGCGAAACATTTTGAATGGAAATTTGCCTTGAAGAATAAAATTTGCAAGTAAACTATGCTCAGATGAACTCGGTGCAGTGAGTGACGCGGTCACGGCCTAACGCGTCTACGCAAATCATCTCGGGGCAATGACACCGCTGTAGGCACAATTTTTACGCATTATCGCATTAAACACACTCCCTGATACAGAAAGCGAGGCTATAACAGTCACAACAATCGATAAAATAAGAAGAGTTATGATTTTATTGCTACCATTCGAGCGCATATCCATGAAACTGAGTGCAATAACACTTCAATGTCAACTCGTAATAAGGTATTTTTAGTCATCAGTAGCAGTGTGAGTGGCCTTTCTCATGCACTCAGCTATACCGACTACTGTTTGACTGTGCCCCGGATGTGTGTTACTAGAAAATTATCTTCGCATTTGTACACAGATTTGTTTCCCATCTCAGGAAACCATTTAGTCATGATCTTCTTTAAATAGAGCTAGGAAACAAACGTTTTCCTCCAAATTGTCCTTGGCTGCTATATCACTGAAAAAATGTAAGGAAAAGATTAGAAGTATCGTTTGCCACTTATCGATACAATGGGCTCTGTAATTATAAGTTTCATCACGGCATCTAATGAGTATTAGTAGACAACGAGAAGTAAATTAAGCTGAAACAGAACGAGCGTTTGAATAATATGGTTCGGAAAAAACTTGGTATACAAGGGCGGAGTTTTGGATCGTTATAAGTAATCTGAGCGAGCGAATTGTGAACTTGGCTTCGCTGGTTTTTTTGTCTAGTTTTTTCATCGAGTTCTAAACATGGTAACCTCAGACCGACAACTGTTCTTTTCGTCCAAGGTTAGCCGTGACTTAGCTACAGTAAAATTGTACGCAGCTCTAAACCCTCATTTTAAAACACTTCGCATTGTTTCCTAGAAATCTGATTTTTCGTTCGTGTATGACAATCAAGCTGTGTTGGCCGAGTGGGAGGTGCCTTGACTTTCGATCCGAAGGTCGTGGGTTCGAACCCAATGGATTTTTGTGTTTAATATCATCGTGAGGAAACCGGCATGTCATATACATCCTAAAAAGTTTGAATATGTTTCAAGTGCACGGAAGGAGCGTATTCGAGGCGCACTTGAAATTCTTTCACCACACTGTTTGGAAAGAACTAGTGACACGATAAGAAGATAGGTAACGATTTCCTTATTATTAACGTGTAACAAGGTTTTAAAAATAAATTATATTGTATCTTAATATGTCAACTAACAAACCCTCTTGTCCGGAATTCGTACGTATATTATCGGAATTAGCGATAAAATTAAATTAACATTTAAAGCTGACGTGGTTAAGTTCTAAACAATCGCGTTAGCTTTTCTGGCATAAGTTCACAATTTAAGTAGGCAAATTTATGTACCCTAATGCATTGGTGGCAGGTCCAGGCGAATCAACATTTTGATTGTAAAATACGAATACACGGCACCAGCAATTTACTCTGTCTGCGCTTGTGGGTGTTGTTTTAATAGCACCATTATAGAGAACGGCGAGTGTTGCCCAAGAAAATTACTCTTGTGTACAGACAAACATTGCCTATACTTGGTGTTTGCTGGGAAAGCCACAGTAGCTTAGAAAAGTAACTAAAATCACAGCTATACTACGAACCATAAAATAGTTTTTTTTAAAGAAATCCTGATTCTTTTTAAAAACTCCGGTCTACTTGGTAAAAATCCAGAGCAATCAGAAAAAGACCTGATGTTTTAAAAAGCACTAATCTTGAGTTATAAGGCTACGTATTTTCACTGGTTTATAAATTTGAACCAGTAGAACCTTGGAAGTCTACGAATTTGAATATCTGAAACCGATATTATAAATTCACGGTCTTATGATAAAGTTGCTTCAAATACAGTAACTTGCAAAACTGAAGGCATGACATGTGAAAACTGAAAGTCTGCTACTGCAAATAGCTATAAATTCGGTCTGGCTACGGTGACGCGTGCTGGAATCGGAACGAACAACTTCCAATGTGGAAACAACAAAAATACACCATATATCTTTCACTTGAATTTTCCGCATAAGGTTTTGTTAAGCACTTTTTATTTTTCGACGCTGAAACGCGGGTTGGATTTGCTGGATTGAAACGTTTTTGCTCGCTTTTGATGTTCGTTTGTAGTCTTTTAACGGATTTGTTAGATGTCCATTGGATCGATATTTACCTAAAGTGTATGTGAATCCTATCTCCACTATAAAAGTATTGTTATTTGCTCGTTTGTTGTTGTTTTTAGGTAACTCATGTTGAAGATAAATCTGGTATCTAGAAGTCATTGACTTCCATTTCTCAATCTTATCATTTGTTTTGTTCATATAAAACTGTTTATCACGCATTATTTGAGCTAAGTGTTAACGGTTGCACTTGATTTTTATCAACATTTTAATCTTATCGTTCTGCTGATTTCTGACGAATACATTGTGAAACAAAAATAAAAAGTCATTCATTACTGTACCTTCTGATAAACCTTAAACCATAATATACATCGTTTTTGGATTTATTGAACTTATTGCACAAGTTATTTGCGAGAGTTTTGATTTGTCACTTATTTTATAGTTATTTTTTTTAATACATTTTTATATTTTATTGCGATAACAGTCAAATGATATGTAAACGCACCAATAATTGTTTACTCACGCGTCTCAAAACTTCCAAATCTATTTAAGATGTTATCCTCCACAGAAATTTATGTATGCTGATTGGATCCGAAAAGTTTCGTAAGATCAGCACGCCTGATTAGGTGTTCCCAAGTTTATTGTACAAGTTTGATTAGAAAACGATGGTGGAGTGTGAGACTATCACCTTTCATTATCACTGACGCGTTGCTACTTACCCCGAGTCTTTTGGGATGCTGTATGTAATCAAAGTTGAGTCCATTAAATTTGTGTTTGTAACATAATTTACTTCTACGTACAATATGTAGTGTTTACAATAAATATATCATGCATCCTCTATGCTTATGTACTCTATGGAGATGTGATATATTCTGTGATGATGAGACTCCGGGGACACCGGCATCGGAGAGGTACTGTAGACTATCAATTTATGTGTTTTATTGTTATAAATCTAATCTAAGCAAGTATATTGTATAGTATGGCACATTAGGTGAGCTGTACACAGTACATCATCAATTTATTTAAGTTTTTATATTTGTTTCATGGCCCACGATCTAATGGATAGATTTATTACAACCGATATAACCTCAATTCCCTGATTTATAGACGTGTAAAATATATTGTCGATTTCTGTTATAATAACATGAATATGATTTAAATCATCTCCGGCCATCTTTATAATTTTTACGATTCACGTTTCCGATCTTATATTTGTTTGTTTAGAAATCAGCATACTCTAGTATTATTTCGTTGAAAATCCATTTATTTTCTTCATTGACAGTTTTATAGCTTTATTTATTTTGTATCTATCGCTTGCTCTAATTGAATTATCCTCTTTGCCAACAATTTTGGATGTTGTGCAAGATTTACCTTCCCGGTTCAAAATTAGATGTTCAAATAAATTTAGCATACCGTTTCCGTGGCCAAAACCATCCTAAACTAATTCATCTTGTTGATAAATGACATGGACTTTATTACCTAAGCTGCGCGTAAAGCTAAAGACCGAAAGTGATTTTTAAAGTCGCTGTTATAAAAAGCAAGTAAGCATTTCATCATGATGTCATAAAAAGGTGACCCTCGAACCAGAATGAATAGATGGGTATCAGCGACGGAGCGTTTTCTCATTTCTCGTGCGGAACACTAAAAACGATAAACTTTACGACTGGCCTTTAAAAGGACGACACTCGATCCCGGTACTTTCAAAAAGAATTTCTCTTTTGCCAAAGCTTGGCTCTTCCCCTCATATATTTTTTATATCAGTCTTCATATGTTAAGTCTTTATTTTTTATATCTTTTGGTTTATCAAATGGGTAGTTTTTGGACTTGTTTGACTGTTTTTATTTTTGTTTTACAACTTGCGGCTAAGTTTTAACATGGACAGGTTCATTCATAATATATCACAAGAATTCCAATTGATTTTATTAGTTTCAATTTCCAAATTTTTGCAAGCTGTATATGTAATGAGTTTGAAATCTTGAATTCAAAAAGATTAAAATATGTTTTTATTTAATCAATTGTAATGATTCATCACATTAATTACCTTCCTAAGCAGTCGGGTAAAAACATTTGAGTAAAAAAATGTATAACATTAAGACTGCCCAAAGGTGCCCAGAGTAAATAAAAAAGGCATAAATAAATGGTTTGTATTGGTAAGCCTTCGAGGGTTCTGTACCTACTTATATTAACTATTCTGTGTGTGGCCTACTTTGAAGCTCGGTTTAGACCAAAGCTCTGTCTGTTATACCTAATCAATCAAACTCTAAACTGAATTATAAAGGTTTTTGAAGGCTTTCAAAGTATTCATGCTTGATACATTTAAGTAATGGTGTTTTAACATAGTTAATATAAACATATAATATTATTATGTTTATTTATTAAGTAAGTACCTATATATTATTATGATAATGTAACGCACATTATTTCAGTAATCAAGGTTTTACAAAACATAGACAACCGACTTCAATTGGACTGTTTCAGTGACCGTTAAAACCACTGAATAGTCACAGGGAAGCCAAATACGCAAAGTAGTTTTGTTTGATGACGTCTTTTTTCAGTTATTTTGATTTCAAAACCAAAGTACTCAACAAACAAACAAACATTCACACACTCACACCCCTGCACTAGGATTCCCTGTGTCGCAGGTGGCATGGACACATACAACACATCACAACATCCAAGACCCGAGAACAAACATTTGTGTTCGTCACAAATATTTGCCCCGGCCGGGGATCGAACCCGGAACACCAAGCTTCGTAGGCGGGGTCACTACCAACTAAGCCATGGTGTCGTCGATTGAACAGATGAACAGATTTTCATGAAATTTCTATGAGACCAATCGGATAGTATATCCTATCAAACAAAAAAAAACACATCGGTTTATATAATAGACTATTAAGTTCTGAGGTAAAGAACATTAAAAAAAAAAACATTTATCCGAATTGATAACCTCTTTCTTTTTGAAGTCTGTTGAAAATGTCAATTGAGTCAACATTTCAAACTCAGTTTACAGCTACTTTATACTATATGCATATGCGCCTTGTCCGTAGACAAGGCGCTCTCTACGCCTGCCTATGACCCAAACCATACTACTCAGTTCAGTTTATTACTTCTATAACTCGATACATTGATATACCAAACTTAGATGGCGCCATACATCACAAAGTTGTAGCTCAAACTAAATTTAATACAAAAGTTACTAAGTTCTCTTCTAAGCTTTTTTATCATCGACATACATTGATACATTGTACCAACTAACTACTCTTTTATAATTTCTACCGATGATGTACTCCTAAACAGACCATCAAAACCAATCTATCATTATTTTGTTCATCAATTTTCACTCAAAGTACGTTTTAAGTAACACCTATAATTTGAGAGGCATTATGTCGAAGCCGAACCCGTCGTGCATTATCGACAATGACCTTTAGTTACTTTTATTTTGTTCAATTGAAACCGGTCCGAGAACTGGCTTACACACGGCTTTTACTGGAGCCATAGAATAATGAACAGAAGGGGCAGTAAATAATGCCCATAATCCTCCGGTTCATAATAAAGATTACAATAAACTGGAATCGAGTTTTCAGAAAATCATTTTAAATTCGGATCGAAATCTTCAGAAAATTAATTGTTCGAAAATAAATCTATTCATATCTTATTCTCCTCAAAATTTTGTCAATGGTCTTTCTTATTTGACCAACTATAAATCAAGGTTTTACAAAAACTTAGAACAACCGACTTCTATTGGACTGTTTTAGTGACCATAAAAACCACTGAAGAGTCACAGGGAAGGAAAATACGCAATTTCGTTTACTTCGACGACATATTTTTCAGTTATTTTGGTATAAAAACTAAACTACTGAACAGATTTTAATGAAATTTTTATGGAACCAATCTCAAAGTATGTCTTTTCAAATCGGTTAATAAACAACAAAGTTCTGAGGTAACAAACATTGAAAGGAAAAAAAAACATTTATCCGAATTGATAACCTCCTGAGAATTTTTGATGTCGGTTGAAAAAACCTGATGGGTAAAGAAAATCAATTCTTTTTATTTATATTTAATTTATTGGTTCACCAACAAATTTACATGAGTATTTGTTTATTTAACTAAAATATTGTTAGGTGCATGCAAACTAATTATAGGTGGACACAGCTTGCTATATAGTTTTTAGTTGAGATAAAAAAGAAGGAAACCTATTACACATAATTATATTTAGTTAAGGCAGGTTAGTTTAACTTGGTAAGTATTAGGTATAAACCTACTACTGAGTGGCATATCAGAATACTTTTTAAGAGTTCTAAGAGATAATGTAGGAGTCAACACAACTAACTAGGATAATAGTCATACACTAAACTGAAAACAACTATTCTTATGTTCAGAGAAGACAGTCTGCCATTTCTATTCTACACTGCTGTCTGCATCTATTCTTTGGCGCCGCAAAAACAAAGTCGTGACCAAGTCCAGGAAGAGCTCGGTCGTGTCGTGTGCTCTAACTGGCCTTGCCTTCTAACTTTTCTTGTTCAGAACTTCGATATTCACTTGCCACTTAGTAATCTTATTATCCGAGTTGTGGACAGGTTTCTTATACAATTAGCTACTTGGCCAGAAAAAAAAACTTTGGCCGGGGCAAGTTTGGCCAAAGTGTGCTTTTTGATCGTGTTTTCGAAGGCTTAGCTGAAACTTTTGCGGATATTACACCACTCAGATTTACATGAAATGAAGATAGAATAGGAAAATATTCAATGTAAAGGAAATGAGAAAAAGATCAAAAATAATAATTTTAGTATAGATAGAACGTGGGAGCCTACTGCACGCACGAAAGGAGCCTCTTCGTGGCTCACGTGGTTCGAAAACTAGTGACACGATAAGAAGAAGTATCTTGCTCAGCTACTGAAACGAGATACAGACCATAATTATTGTACACCAACAAGAACAAAGCAGAGTAAAACAATAGAACAAGTATAAAAAGGCCTTAAGGTAGGTAGTACCACAACGGCCTTATCGCTGTGAGCAATCTCTTCCAGGCTACCGAGATGTTTTTGTTTTTTTTAATCTTCTGTGTCTTATTGGTAGGCAAAAATATTCCCCAAATTCTTTCACTTTTCGCGATCTTTTGCGGCCTCCCACGATTCCCTCTCAAATCCGTCCAGATCGTCACTCCAACGCTTAATTAACCACCAAGATAATTAAGATGTAAAATACTATTCCAATTTGCCTTAAAATTGACACCAATGTTTTCCCATTTCTCGTGAATGTTTCGAAATGTTACGACTCCATTTGAGTGTAGTGTCGACTCACCTTTTTAATCAAATCCAGACATACTCGTACATTTCCAAGCAGAAGTGTAGCTGTCTGACATCTATAAAGCAGTGGCGCCGCATTACCTAACGGTACAAATGTACAGACAGTAGCACCTTGATCACTGTCTGCCGTGCCAACCTTTTCATCTCAAGTTGCTATTGATACTGCGCTCAAGCGTGAATTATGTTTCGACTTTTCGTTCTTCGGCTAATTCATTTTCTATTTTGCTTCTTTTATTTTCTACTTTTCCTCTTTCTATAGATATTTACAGACATTGCACATTTCTAGCATAGACCTATAAAAAAAGCTATCGAAATATACGATTTTTTGACGTGACTTCGTCTAATAAATCGATAAACACCGGCTGCATGCACGAAAACGTTGACGTCATTGTCCGATAACGCTCATTGTCCCGTTACGCTGATAACGTTATCACGTTAAACTAGCGTCCGTAAACCAACTTACAGACAACCAATTTTTACTTATTTCTGGGTTGTTGTCAATGTAAATTTTCTGCATCTCTCTACATTCAGTCTGATGTTTAAAAAAAAACGTTAATAAAACAGCTGGTAAATAAACGATTATACAAAATGTTTGTAACCTCTGTGTATAACCATCTTGTTTTACAGTTCATCTCTCTTCCGTTTGTCAAGCTGCCTGTTTCTAAACTTCAGTCCAACCAAAGTTTAAAACTCCAAAGCCTCCAATATTATCTTAGGATTAAGCTCGTTGGTCCTCCCCGCTGCCTGACGCTCTCATCCGCATCAGCGTAAGATTACGGCGGTGTATTGCTTGATCGAATTTTGACCTAGTTTCTAAGCAAACATTGTGTTCCGTACGTTAGAATACTGATGAAGATAATCAAAAGAACATCTTTTATAAAAAAATATGCAAAGATAAAGAAAACTAATTTTTTTAAAAATTTGTATTTGCGATTTAAGTAGCTCTTTGTAATTAAGGCCCTGAATCCCGCGTGCTGCCATCTCGCTCACATGTTTCTACATTTTTGAAGATATAAATAGTTTTAATCACAGATGCGAATTCTCAAACTGACCCTTACTATAATTTTATGAAAAATAAATGGTCTAGCTGATTTTTCCCATCTGGTTACATTCTGGTCATTAATTAGAGTATAATTGAGTAACATAATCTTAACATAATGATCTCTCATTTAAATAATTAGAGCAATATTATAACTTTGAAGTCATTTAAACATCATTCTACTCGGATTACCGTATCCCAGATGATTTATATCATCCACTATATCGCTACTGAGAATCCACGTTTAGAGTCAGCAAGCCTTGGAAATTCAATTATGAACATTGCTACTATGTCAATAAGGTCTACGTATTTTATATCGGTAGTTCCTGGAACGGCAGTTAAATTAATCAGTCGTTTTATCCGAAACGTCGAGCTATTGGAATTCCTTCTGGGGTAACATTTTATTTCTTACAGTGAATTGTGGGACTCTGGTTAATTTTAATTTAAAAGCGACGTTCGACACTCTTTACCTCACTTTGGTAACCATAAAAACCATACTTATACCTACTTAATATAGATTTTACCTTAACGTAAGAGAATATTAAATTAAGAATATATTTTTTTTATCTATTGTACAAGAAATTAGTACATAACGATACATCAAAACATCTAAAGCCACGAATGGTTTGTCCTAGATGTAAGCTGGTCCTCCTAATACAAACAGGTTTAGGTTTAACTTTAAAATTACATTAAATTTGCGTAAACAGGTTTGAGGAAGTTGCTAGTGTAAAAATTATATCTAAGGAACGAATAACTAGATCGAATAACTTACTGCCTGAAAATAAGTAAAGGTTAAATAAAGCAAATTATAGAACAAATTCAAAGTTATATTCTAGTAACACGGTCCTGAAACCTCTTTCAATTTGCAGTTGGTAGGTCTCTAAATAATTCGAGTTCGTCAAACGCTGATTTTAACAGAATTGAAGCTATAATTGATTGAAACCTGTTAAAATAAACAGTGGATTACTAACGATAACAAATACGATTTGTTTGGAGAAAAAACACTGCGAGAACTAAAGGTTGGTAATGGGTTTTAAGTTACCTAAACAAATTACCGATTAGCGAAAAACGAAGGTCCAAATTTTTGAAAAACAGGAGTACTTCGATTTATTAACTTAGAGGAAGAGAAATCCTAAACAAACATAATGAATGAATAATTTATGGTGGACCAAGAAGCTTCTACAACAGAACATTGACAACAGACAACATTGTACCTTTAGGTGCATTTCATTTCATTACGACACGACTTTTGATAAATACGTCTAAAAATAGCATTGTCACATTATTGTGCCTTGTGCCTGTCAATTATAGTAATTGTTGAGGATTGCGCAGGAGTCCATGAACTTTAGCCGTAGAATGATCAAAATATCGAGGTCTTTTTTGTTTGTTAATACATAGAATGTAGCGATGCAGATATATTTTAGTGCAATGTAATTTGTATTTCATACTAACTAGTTAAATTGCTTTATAATTGGTTCTGTATAATTAAGATCAATTTCTATTCTAGCCTTATCTTCTATGCAGTTCTTTCATCATTATTTTTAAAAAGTGCTTCCATTAGTCCAAAAATATTATGCTCAGTATTATTTACACTTTTATCGACTTAATTAAATTTAACTGATATTAAATCAATATTAAGACCCGGTTCGACCGGTCTCGCTTGATTGCACTCAGAATTAGTTTGATGCACTTTGCCTTTGACATTTAAACTGGTGAAGTCATTGACGATCATTCGATCGTCTCCACATCCGTTTAGATAGATGATGAAAGCGGAAACATTATCATAAACTATAACGTCATCAATATAGCTGTCAGTTATCTCAAGTGGCTTAGTGAAATCCGGATCGGATGTAGATGTTTCTAGGTATCAGTTTCTGACCTAAATAATAAAGATTAGATTGTCAAGTTAAGGATGTGTGCTAGATAACGTTCGCGGAAACTTTGAACTAAAAATGGTTATATATTATCTCTACCAATACTAAAATGTAATTAAATTTAGCTAATGCTTTTTCTACAAATGAAAGCGAACAAAAAATAAAAGCACTATTCAATAAAATGAACAGTGATTCAAACCAGAAACCTGACCACTCAATATAAGACGTTGCAGCTACATATATAAAAGCCAGTATCCAAAACCCGCAAAGTTGCTGACAAAAACCGGCATAAGGAAGCCGAAGAGCATGTATTTTTAAATACAATTACTGTCCTTGAACTTCAATTCGAGGCAAACAGCTGTAGTAAATGCTATTTACGCTGTGGTCCAGGTCTTACCGAATATGGTAGCGTTTAAGCGGTCAACATGTTGTATGTTATCAGACGACATTTTTCTTGGGCTTAATGTACTTGGATTTTACTTTCTTTGGTAATGACATTTTGATTTCCATTCAGTTACTTTACCTACGAATGTAAAGTTACTTTTATTGTTTGTGTGTTCCATTTACGGTAATGCATTTTATAAATCAAGTTTTTCCTGATATCACATTACAACGGCGATGATTTGTTTTCAATACCTTGTTCAACAAAAAGTTTGAATTTACGGAAAACATTGTGATTTGCTAAAACTACATCACAATCTGGCAATGATTTACTTTGTGATGTAACAATGAAGTACTTTTCAGCCTAGTAAATATGGCTCTAGCTAGATAAGATGTGACCTAGAGCTTATAACCGACACTTATTGCACAATATATATACACACAATATATATATACAATGTTTCTCTTGTGCCAAAAAGAAGCAATATTTTATTGAAATGTTAAAAAACTGCCAATACCATCGAACGACAAAGCTTAAATTACATATTCACGAGCCGACGACGTTCAAACGCTTCTAATTGACGTCTTACGATCTTATTTTACGATTGCAGCGAGCCCCACAATGAAGTATTCAACGTTTTCACTTGAATATAACTTTAATTGAAAGCCTTTATGTTTATAGGTATAAATACACAGTTGATACTAAGACTTTTTTACTTGACACACAGCAGCTGATTGTAGTTAATTAACGAAAATTATTTGATGACGTATGTCCATCATTCCCATCGTAGTTCTCTGTGAGTTTTCGTGCATTATGTCTTTCGTTCGCATTATGAGCATTTTTTCTTTCTTCTAGATTAATGGTAATGGTATTCTGTTGATATGGGTAAACGTAAAAATTCAAAGTGACAAATAATACAATAACAACATAATTGCTATTAGAAATGGCTGATGCCAACTTTGCCCCTTTCCAGGAATTCTTACAAAACTTCCAAATCTAAATTCGGAAGATTTCCTAGATATGCAGATGAGCCTCAATTCCGACGATTTATGAAGAAAGCTGTGCAAAATATGGCGACGCGAAGACTGTTTTTATAAAAACTTTTTTAGTGCCTTCCCTTTAGATGGAAGATAAATTTGCAAAAGACCGCGAAGGAATGCTGAATTGAAATGTAAATATAAACGGAATTATAAAGTGAAAATTCTATTTGAAGTTGAGTGAGGTTGAAACTGATAGTATCTAGTCTAATTTTGATTTAGATGTTGAAACCGTCTTAGATGGGAATCACGATAATCAAATGTAAACTATAAATTTATACTACATGCACGACTTATGCTGACAATTCCGCAACGGATCTAAAATTCGTGGTCCAATTGACGATCTGACCTGACGGAATAGGTGTGACTTTTGAATGAAAGGTCATTCAAAAACAACACCTATTTCTTTTATCAAAGGTTGAATTTTCCTACGACGTTTAGTGACTATAAGACTTTGTAGTATAGGCCTAGGAGTCCTGTCCCGTGAGACTGCCGACGGAGCGAAGTTGTTTTTGGATGCATTCCCGCTTCCGAGCCAGTGAGTAATGGCTTTAGGCTATTGTGGCATAGCCATAGCTCAGTATAACAATCATGACCGTTCAAGTTTCAGCTTTTACATGGTTCCAGATTACAAACGATAGCAATTTAAAGTGAAAGATACCCTTTTAAACAAAGTGTTTTGCTAGTAAGTAACGATTCCAGTCTCACGTAACAGCAAGCGTAAAACCAAGCAATCATTCGTAAGACTCGTAAAAGCTATTATTAATGGCACGAACTAAAAACGCTCACGGGACTCGGCACTTGAAAGAGGTAATATACCTAGTTTTAAGCGCATGAGAGCTATAAATTCAACATTTACTGCGTTGAAAATGCGACCACTTCGTTTGGTGTAAATAAAAAGTTCAATTTAACCAACAATGTAGAGCAATGAATGGGGATTGCATCTGCGTCTGTTTTCGGACGAACATAACTCGTATTGATTGCGAGCATCTGGCTATACCGATAGTTTGTGCTACGTGCAACGATGCATCGTCAAAATATTCAAGTATTTCTCGAACAAGACAAGTAGCGCCTTCGGGGACCGCTGTACAACCAACTTCGCCTGCGGACCTAAAGAATGGTCTCTGCCTTTCCGTGCTCGCATTTCAAAAGTTTCGACAGATTCTGTTTGAATATAAAGTCGACTGTCATACTTTTTATCAATAAAATGCTTCTGAAGTTGAACGTTTCGCTACTTGGGGTAAATCAACTTATGTGTCTTTATTATCATTGAAGATATCGACTAGTCGTAACCTGACTTCTTGTACAGAATGTTTGTAAAAACAAGTCGTATTATTTTACGAGGGATACATTTGCAGTCAATTAACCAATCCACTCCCAAAACCGTCAATAATATTCGCTTATGAATAATATTCGCATAACTCACGTCCTTCAGAATGTCAGCCGTCACCCGTTTGACATTTGGAATAACCCTTTTAGCTTCTTTTTATGTCACGTTCGGGCCTTTTATGCAGAAGTCACACTGTCCCGAACGTATTGTTAAAGGTACATGCTTACATGCTTAGTTTATAAGTGACAAAATGCTAGTTCAAGATCGGATCGAGGTCAGTGAAACCCTGAAGCGACAACTCCCGGCAGAGCTATTACCGCTTCATGCCATAATTGCTTTGGGAATACATCTACAAACGGTTAGCTGCCGACTATCGGAAAACTGTTCGCTATGACACACTCTGCTGGTACTTCACGGATCAAAAGATAAGCATTAATTGAAATGACGCAATCGATAGTCGGTATAAGTGGGCTACTTGAGAATTCGTGCCACGTCTCCGACCAGAAGTTAGGTTAAACAAGGACTCTAAAGCGAGGATCTTATTGACTCAACGGTTCGGTTTGGTTTATACCGAGCGTCTATTGACTCTGTAATGTCTCCCATTTCCCGAACACCAGCTTCAGGGAATAAGAAAAGTTCCGATGCCTCGGAAATGAAAGAATAGGGGCCTTTTCGAGAGCGCACTAAACTTAATACCTTTGATCTAAGCCAAAAGTTTGGGTTGACGACACAAAAGACTGCTGGCCATCTGTTAACGGGTCCGAATCGAACTAAATTTAAGTTAAATGAGAATCTGTCTTAAGAGTTATAATTCAATTTTGAGTTGTTGAAATGCCGGTTTTGATCTTCGGACCGAATGGTAATTTTGCGTCCCTTTCTTCATGTAAATTAACATTAGGGAGTGCTATTAGTCAACTTCTCCCTTACCGTCATTAGAGTAATTACTTTGGCTGAAGTTTCGTCATCTCTTCAACATGCGATCCTTCCGTTGTCAGTGTTGTCACGTCAGAAAATCAAACAATTTTCTTTATATCTACGATTCTTACATCTTTTATCCTATTGTCCGCCGGCGCTCGGTCCTTCTAAGAAAATTCTTTCTGTGTCTTCTGAGATAAGGATATATTGAATTTTGAAACATAGGGTTTCCCTTTTTGTATCAGCGGGATTCGTTTATTTATAAACGAAAAGTGATTCGAGAGCTTTTTACGGTATTTTTTTGTATTTTCTGTATAAAATATTATTTGTTTAGCCAGCCATATGTGTACTTAGCGTAGGTATAATTCGACAGGGAAAGTAATATTTTCTCGCGTTTGCCATAAAGCACTTACAATAATGTGTTTATAATTACGTTTCTGGAAGTTTGTCATGATGATGAGAGTACAGATAGGTAATGCGAAGCGCATAGGTACACACTAACACACAAAGCCGTGTTGGCTGAGTGGGAGATGCCTCGACTTTCGATCCGAGAGTCGTGGGTTCGAACCCGGTCGTACATCAATGAATTTTATGTCCTATATGTGTGTTTTTAAAACACGTGCTTAACGGTGTAGGAAAAACATGAGGAAACCGGCATGTCATAGAACCTAAAAAGTTCGAAAACATGTGTCAAGTGCATGAAAAGAACCTCTTTGAGGCGCACTTAAAATCCTTTCACCACACTGGTTCGAAAGAACAAGTGACACAATAAGAAGAAGACTAACACACACATACCCACACAATTTTTTTTTCTTGCATTTTGTTATTCTTTTATATGACTTTTATTATTTTTAATGGTAAACTTTTCAATGATACTCGCCTTTGTTGATTTAATTCTTGATTTTATAAAATGCTATAAATCTAAATAACCACGGCTGTAAAATAACCGGTATGTTTTAATTTGTCACCCGTGTTTTACAGTCAAACGATAAGGACCATCTTCTTCTTTTCGTATCACCAATTCTTTCGAACCAGTGTGGTGAAAGGATTTCAAGTTCGCCTCGAAAAGGCTCCTTTCTTGCACTGCCATAGAACAGCTCAAACAGCTGAGCAAAACCGCTATCCCATATCATCACCCGTAATTAAATCCCTTGCACTGTACAAAGAAATATCCCTATTGCATCTTCAACTTTATCGTCTTCATTTAAAGTTTATTTTTCTTCATCTTTGCAAACAGTGACAGGTTCCCATGCAAGATCTACGCACTTAGCTCCGTTAGCACAAATATAGTGCGTTGCTGTGAAATTATTCCAAACGATACACGGAAAATTACTGTGCGCTTTTTTTTCCCATGGTGTTATTAAATTAGATTGCTGGGTTCAATATCTTTTCTTTCGTTAAAGATACGGTTACTTTAATAATCTAAGTTTTACAAAAACATAGACAACCTACTTCGATTTGACGATATTTAGATATAAAAAATAAACTACTGTATAGATTTTTTATTTTTATTATATATATATATATATATATATATATATAATTATAATATTTTTTTCAAATCTGTATAAACAACATAGTTCTGAGGTAACAAATGTAAAAAAAACGAAAAAAAGACATGTACCTAACCGAATTGATAACATCCTCCTTTTTGAAGTCGGTTGAAAATGATGGTCTTTGTTTGTCTTAAAATTTAATAACGAATACCCGATACTAAAGGGTCATAGTAGATTACTCTTCTGGTCATTCCGTAAATGTGGTTTTCTGTTCTGAAAAACAATTTCATAATCTTAATCTAAATTAAAGTTTTAATTAGGTACTACTGCCCTTAATCCTAATTTCAATAACAACACAAATAATTTTATAATCTTAACAAATTACCTTGTCGCATGGAAACATATAGGTTAATTAAGAAAATTACCTAAATCACTCACTTAAAACGTTTTAAAACCAATTCTTCAAATCAGTGTGACACGTACCTACTGGCCCGAATGCCACAAATTATAAATGATTATACTCACAAATACTTAACTTTCATTTGCATTAAATAAACTGTCTGTAATTATATGTAATTAGTTTTGTTTAATTCAACAGGGATAACGTAGGTTATTAACTACTATGACTAATAGTGTTGATTTAACAAAATGGTGCAGTACAAAAATATTCAGTTTTTGAGTTATATTATAACGTTAACATAAGTTTATTGTTATGCTTAAAATCTACTTATATCGGCCAAACGGGTAGGTAATACTGTGTCGCTATTCTTACATAGTAGACAACTTATTAAGACCCGAGTTGTATGTAACCTACCTACCCAATATATGTATGTATGTTGGACAAAATACCTCAATGGTTTATCGTTACAACTACACCTATAGCAGCGAGTTTGAGAGTTACAGTTATAGCAATTTTTGAGAAGAAAAACAATATCAAGTATTTCTGTATATTACTCAAAAATCCAATTTCAAGTTGTTACTCTATTTTGTCGGAGGTGCAATATGGTAAAAAATACTGAATACTGAATAACTATTGGATGCGAATAGTATCGAGTACAAGAAGCGACCAGAGATCATATTATTTACCGTGGCTTAGTTGGTAGTGACCCTGCCTACGAAGCTTGATGTTCCGGGTTCGATCCCCGGCCGGGGCAAATATTTGTGATGAACACAAATGTTTGTTCTCGGGTCTTGGATGTTGTGATGTGTTGTATGTGTCCATGCCACCTGCGACACAGGGAATCCTAGTGCAGGGGTGTGAGTGTGTGAATGCTTATGTTTTATGGTTATGATTTACATTACTTACCATTAGGTATTGAGTAATATATGATTTCCATATTTAGAACAATTTTGTGTCACACTTGGGCCGTTTGAATTATTAATATAATAGCTGTATATCAATTATATATTCTTTTGAACAAAAATTTATTAAGTACATACTCGTTCTATTATATCATATCATTTATCCATAAACAATTTCGGATGAATCACGTATATACAAAAAGGATGTAGGTAAACATATTTTGTTATTATTGTGCTAACGAAAGGAGAAAATATAATAAGAAATAATAAAACTATAGTTACTACAGAAAATCCAAGCAACAAAGAATATGATTCCAATCACGCGAGCGTGAAGCCATCTCACACCAGAGCAGGAGTTCTGCCAACGAAGATGGCCAGAGAGATATCTCGCCGTTAAATCCTTTAAAGTCTACATTATTCTCTCCAGATCCAATTTCTACTTATCTCGGTAAAAGAACGGGGCGAAATAACACGTCGATGTTACATGAGGCTTGTGCCAAAACTGCTATTTATTGAGATAAAGTTCGGTCCAAATTAGCTCAGGATTATTGTTGGCTGTTTAACACACTTTTTTTAATATTTTTAACAATACAGTATTTGGCTATAAGCTGTTACTCAGAGAAAGTAGAACTATCGATTGTTAAAAGTGTATTGGTCTCCTAGGCTATGGAAATGTTTATTCTCTATTCCCGAGGTACGTAGTCATAAAGGTATAACACATTAAAAGGTATATCACTAAGGTAATAACAGGATAAAAAACAGCTCCAAGCTAAACGAAATGTGAAATGTATAATTTACTTCATGACGATTAGAAAGCAGTCTCTGATAATTTCAATGGTGTGTCGTTTGCGTAATATGCGAAGAAATATATTATAAAAACTCATAATGTATAAAAAAAAACTAGGTGTGGTGTACTATGGCGAGTATTACCTACTGTTGCGTGTTCTGTTATTAACTAACCATTCATTTCTAGGTATAATTTAGTTATGTGATTTATTTTCCAATAGCAGGTCATAATTTGTTTGAATCCGCCATTCTCATGCTAATCTTTTCAGACTTACCAATTATAAGATGTGACAGATTTAAATTAAGTTTCACAAGATTTATGTAAAACCAGTTTATCATAAATTTTGAGACAAAAAATAAGAAAATAGAGCATAATGTTAAAAATCTTCTCTTTTGAAGGTCGATATTTTTTAAATAATACTAGTATTTGGTTGTGATACTAAACTTTTACAAAGTTATCGTTTAAGGTTATGATAAATAAGTTAAAGGATATTATTACCATAATCTTACAGGTTATTTATACTATAAGCACTTAGTAAAAAAAATCCACAACTGTATCTAGGCTTGAGTATATTGTGCAAAAAAATAATTTGAATTTAAAATTGTGAATGAACAATGAATTTTGATGAACGTCAAGACTTGGCAATTAAATTCATAATTTGCAATTACTTATTTATACGAATAATTATTATTATTTTATTAATTTTGTCAGAGCGTCTGGTCGAAGCGACGCGTGATCAGAGGGCTGGCAGCTATCTGGGCCAAAGAATAAGCCTTGCTATACAAAGAGGCAATGCAGCCAGTATCCTCGGCACGCTGCCATCGGGTATCGAGTTGGAGCAGTTGAGCTACCTATAGATCATTTGCAACGGTCTATGGGTGGCCCAATTGTTACCTTTTGTAAATTTTGTAATATACCTATATATAGATTGTAGTACTTAGCTTATGCTGTAATAAAAAACTTAGTTAGTTTATACGATATCAACAATGCACTAAGTATATAGCGACAGCTCTGTAGCCTCGAAATGTTGTAATTTCAATAAATCAGAAGTTGCATGTGGGAGCAAGCATGCCAAAACTACAAATCGTACACTGTTATACTACAAGTGTGTTATCAAACACGTGTAGTGGTTACACGCGCCACCTATTTATATATACGTACATTACGTATAGCATGGGACCAATTTGTGCAGCGAAGATTGAGATTATTGAGTGACAGAAAACTTTATGCATATATTTTTATTAAGGAATAGAATTTGAAAGAACTAGAAAAAAAATCCAGAGATTTTTTAATGCAGCGATATAAAGTGAATAATTATATAAATGGATGCAGGATCAAGAATAAAATATAATCTGATTGTTAACTTACAATATATTTTTAATACTTTGTATATTACACGCTCAAAATGTAGGTATGTAATAGAAATGAACAAGCTGCTAGCTAATCATTCGCAATTAAATGGAAAAAAATATAATTTAGGATGAGCTAAGTAATATTTAATAACATTTACCTATAGGGATTGGGTTGGGTTACTAGGGTAAACCGCAGAGCAATAAGGTAAACAAGCAAAGTAGTCAAAACCGCTATGACTAATTAAAAAAAAATCATGTCAAATAGTCACATTGTTAATGTTATACATATATTAATAAAAACTGTTCTTATAATTGTGTATATTACTCGTAGATATATCAATTTAGCTGCGAGTCTAAAGATTAATTTGGAATAAAAAAATAGGTAGTGAATTATCACTCACTTTTAGGTCCTTCAAATTTTAAAGGCTCTACGTTTACTGGTTTAGCTCTATAGGCTGTTTGTCAGTCAATCAGTCAGTACTAAGCCTTTTATACACCAGCAATTTTTAATTACCAAAAAAAATTGAATGTACGTTGTATCTGTGCAGCCAGAATTTTGGATTTCTACAAAATGATAGCGGAGCGAGTGCGGCGCCCGAGCTGAGCTTTTGCGAGCTGGCTTGAGCTAGGTTCCTGAGTTAGCCAAACGATAACTAAACTTTAAATTATTATCAATAAAGGGTACTGCCTGACGCAAATACATAAGAAAACGACTAACGGTAATAGTTATCCAATGTTATTCTTTTTTTTTAAATTTATTTTGAAAAAAATTCGATCAATTTTTTTTAGCCGTAGCTGTGTTCAGTAATGGCAACTGACTATGCGTATTTTTTTCTGGTGATTAAAAAGTGACGGTGTATACATTGATTATGTTCATTACTATTTCATTTCAAATATTATAAACAAACACTTAAATAATTTGATCATTAACACCCAGATAAACAATACACTAAGTGACCAGCACAACAAAACGAACAATATAATTCAGATAACTATTGACAAAAACACTAAATCCTTTGATGATCAGTTCACAGAACCATAAAGTCTACTAATGGCAATATAATAGTAATACTGAGAATCAATAATAATGTTGTATAATGGACATGGCATTGCAAAAACTATGTTGCTACAAAATCATTAAATAAATCCATCCGACACGCCGCATTGGCTTGACAAGGAACTTTATACTGTAAAACATTAGAATAATGCTTTCTTCTATGTGTTTTCCATATCATTGTGATTTTTTTTATATAAACATGTGACAAGACGAGCTAAGCGCTCTCCAGATCAGTGCTACACAGGACTTATATGACTTATATGACATAGGTTCAACACTAAAGCGCTCGTCCAGATCGTGACATTTTGATGGTCAGTCTCAAAAGTCCAGTAATCATCACTCACTAGCAACAGTGTCCTTCAAACCGAAACACAGTAACGCTTACACATTACTGATTTATGCTTTACGTTGGCTCACCTAGACGACATCCTGCAAGAGAAGCTTCTAAACGGTGATTGCAACTGCAAAATAGACTATTAGTTATCGTCAGACTACATTATTTTATCGTCATTAACTCTTTGAAAATTGAAACTAAAATTCTTATATCCGTTGCTTGTATTTATCGTTGTAAACAAGCATTTTTTTTTCATGAATCAGTTAGGTAAGGACGTAATTAATTTTGAGAAGTACCACATTTTCAAAACAAAATAGTAAACCGACTACGCAGTATTTAAAATGTTGTTATAGATAGAAACGATAAACGTAGATAAGGAGACGACACACAGTCTAACTGCGTAATAACGTCAGTCGATGTTTCTTACTCATAATATCTAATTTCATAATAAATACAATATAGGTACCTTTATAAACGATAATATAGATTTCTACGAGTATATACAAATGAAAGTTTACTTAGACCATGTTATCGTTCGAGAACTAACAGTAAAGTGTAAAATAACAGACTGCGCAGTTACATCACTGCACGAGCGCACTCTTGCGCAGGGTTTATTAATAACGACCACGTGTGAGGTACGATATTGACAGGTTGTGGACGCAGTGGCGAGATCTAGCGGAGCGATTTATTGCCCTGTGGCACACTTTCAGGAAATAAAAATAAAACGCGGTGTGTTTTACGACTGGGAAATGGTTAAGAGTGCCATTTATGTTTGGATTAAGAATTAAACTTCTAAAAGTAGTTTCCATTTCAATCAAAGAACGAATAAAAATGAATATTTAGACTATAAACATCTGCTTGCAATATTTCTTAGTGGTTTTAAAATTTGTAGTTCTAGACAATCTTCTGTTGAGCAGTTATGCATTTCTATACCCGCCTATTGATTCAAGTTTCTTAGTTATTTTTATTATATATGTTTTTTTTTATTCGCTGTTTTAAATCCTATTAGCGTGTCCTAAACTGCAGTCGGCCATACCTACATTATCTCATCCGCGTTTGCGATAGCAACACATGGTCCTGCACGTTCTAATAAAATAAACATAATAACTGTATAAATTGACGTTAGTATATTACGTATACTCCATACGTTCTTAATTAATGTCGACATTACATTACTGCTGTCTTAGTGGTAATTTATAAAAAAACGTTTCTTCATTTACATCTATTAATTTACTTCTGATTTAAAAAAAAAATCGTTGCTATATCATTTTATATTATTATGACTATTGACTATTGGGCAGGCCACTTGGCAAGGCGTGGTGACGGCAGGTAGAGTAGGGCCTTGACAGAATGGATGTCTAGGGGAAAACGCAGCGTTGGGCGAGCACTAGCCAGATGGATCGATGACATCCGCAATATTGCAGGCACCTGGTTTAGATCCGAACAGCACAGACGATATTGGCATTTAATGGAGGAAGCCTATGCCCAGCAGTGGGCTTATACTGGCTGAGGATGATGATTATAAGGGGTTATTACATGTATTACATGTCATCAAAGAATTGTAATTGTTACCATCATACCAAACCGTTGTGATTACAATAAATATATTGAGTATTGAGTCTCGAGCAAGCCTGTGTGCACAGATATATCTACTAGCTTATAGACAATTGAGTCTATTTCGAATAGCATAATTTATATCAATAACAATATTGTAATAGATAATATCACAGAATTCACAGAGTAACATATTGTTTTCCGACCTGTCAATAAACAAACGTACGATTTGTACAATTACATAGATTTATCGGCCGTCCGCTGCAGATGTTCGACGGCCTATTATGTGTAATTAGGAGCCATAAATTTTACGAGGACTTCAATACAGACGTAGCCTTTGAATCTGATATGTGGAATACATGACTGCTAGTGATAAGAACACTTATTAAGATAACGGATGACTGTGACTTCGTACGCGTATCAAAATGATAGTTGTGTATGCGCTTTTCCAGGTTCTAATTTATATGCTAAAAAACAATCGCTTTTGGCGTAATTGCGTTACAAACATTCATTCATTCATGTATCATATCCTCACAAATATTTCTATATGTGATGGTTTGGATAATATTCGAATCACTGTATATAAGTCGGTATCTAGTGTCATAAATTTTGTAATTATGGCATTGATTAAAATATAGTTTAAGGTCGGTGAACTCTTGAATCGCAAAAGGTACACGTATTTTTCGGTTAGTCTAGACTTTCAGCAAATATATTATTTTCTAACCAACACCTAATGCGCTTCTTACTCGTGCCGCAGCCGTCAACGGAAAACACTGTTATGTGTTTATTAATAATGCACGTGTAACTCTCTATCGGTGTGTCTATTTGTTTGTGGCTACTTTTTATATAGATGCGTTAAAATTAAGTTTGCTAATGCATATTTGAGTAATTTTGCTTTGACCCATTCAAAAAGCTACCTGAGGTATCTAACTATGTGAGTAGAGTAGAGTCTGAAACAGGATCCACAATCTTCTTCTTCGTGTCACTAGTTCTTTCGAACCAGTGTGGTGAAAGGATTTCAAGTGCGCCTCGAAGAGGCTCCTTTCGTGCACTCGACATATGTTTTCGAACTTTTGGTTCTACGAATGCCGGTTTCCTCACGATGTTTTCCTTCACCGTTGCGAGAACGTGGGATGCATACATAGATTTTTTCGACCGAAAAAACCCATGTACGCATGACTGCCACCGGCATTCGAACCCGCGACCATCAGATCGCAAGGTAAGGGCCTCATCCACTCGGCCACCACGTCCTCCATGGTCCAGGAATGTCCTAAAATCATCTTCTTTTTTCCTATATTTTTGTGATATCAATTAATTCTGTAACCTCGGTAGCGAAATAATGTACATTTGAATAATAACTCTGGCAATTCGCTACACCAATAAACAGGCCATTTTAAGTTTCAGTGTTTCCATCACATAGCTCCACAAAGATTACGATCACTCAGTAAATGAAACGTATAAAACCTTTAATATTCCACATTAACCGAGCGAATAGTGTTTTAAGCAATTTCAGCGCTCGTTACATTTTGTCATATGACAAATGCACTTTTATAAAACTATTTCGTGCTTCGTGGGTATAAATTCAAACGAGTTTTTGAAGCTTCCTTCTTGCTATTTCTTTTTAGGTGGAGGTGTATGCAAATGTTTTACAACTGTGCTGTTTTCAATGTTTATTGTTCTGAAGTTCTTTGCACCGAATGGATTTCGTGTCTAGGAATATTTTTAATGCTATCTTCATCATTTGACTTGATAGCGGAAAATTTTCATTGGTATTGTTTTAAATTGTGATTGTTATTCTAGCTTTTAATGGCCATCAATTCATAGCATTATTATTTTTATTATTACTAGCCTGTACTATCCCACTGCAGGGCAAAGGCCTCTCTACCTTTCTTCCACAACGTTCTGTCCAGTGCTTTATAAATAATATATATATTACATTATATATAGCATTATACATAAAGATAATGACAATCATCAACTCTTGATCACACTTTTTACATTTTCAGGTGCCTAAACTTCTAAAAACCCGGCACTTCGTTTGAATAAATATAATATTACATTTTTTGCCTATAACCTACCTTGCTCGGTAGGTACTTGCGTCACTACACAGACTATCCACGATCGATAACCTCTCCACATAATCTCCTTGCACGCTAACGTCTCGATAGTCAATAATAGCCAAAGGATAATCCTATTATTATAGATTTGCATTATACACTGACTTTGATTGAAACCAATTGTTGCGAGTACTGAATACGTGGTACATTGGAAGCCTATTTCGGGTCGATGTTATCTATTCAATAAGCTCGGCCGACTGTATGTTCTATAATTGAAGTTTTTATGCTTGCCTAGACAGCTTTAGGGTTGTGTAGCTGCTTCAGAGGCTACTTATGTTTGAGTTTTCAGACTATTTCATGGTCTCCCAACCTAAAGCATGTGAGTTAAAGGTACTTTTTTTTTAAATGAAAAAATATTTATTAACAACTAAGATACTATTAATATAAGTTTTACAGAACAAACTTACAATTAAGGCTAACATTTGAGATCTTTTGTTGATGAGTTTAATCAGACTTTATTACTATTACCTATTATAATTGTTATTTTTTTATATAATTTAAAAACGTAAACATTATTTTTCTCCTATTTGCCGACGCAGGTAGAAACCTTTAAGAAAACAATTTCAATTTTATTCAATAAAGTATGGCGACTTTGTTCGAAATTAAGAAACTTAAAGTCTTGCGAAACTTCTTAATCTCTCCGAAGTGGGGGATGAAATATTTTATTCGGAGCGATGTCAAAGACTTGAAAGTTGAGGATGAAAATTTTGAGCAAACTATTAAGTACGTACGTACTTTCAACGGAAAACCTTTATCAGCTTTTCCGCAGCGAATTTTAAAACAGTAATTTCACCATTAATGTCAAGAATTCTAGATTTTATAGTGCCTAGACATCTTTATTTGTAGCAACTAAAAATGTTTATGTATTACGCCAACTCCAAATACCGTATTCAAAATACTACTAACAGGTTTACTACTTCAAAACATGCGAACAAAGACCGGGCATAAACAGTCCCTTAACATACTTTATTATGGCTCAATTAAAAAAAGAAATATAACAACCATATTATCGTGCAACTGTATATTGTTCGCGGTAAAGGGCAATAAGTCGTCGAGATAGGTGCGGTGCAATAGGGTATACACTATGAACTCATAATAGCAGTTCAGTGCAGCTAATACATTATTTTTTAAAATAAAAAATATGGGACTGTCGACCTTGTTAGAAACTAGGCATGGAAATTATTGCTACTTCTATTTCATTGTCACTTGGTAATTTTTTTGTCACAGTCAAATCACCGGTGTTTTTTCATCAGTGGCATAATGTAATAATATAATGTGATAATGTAATTGTGCATGGTCTCAAGTATCATGCATGACAGCGTACAAAATCGCCTGCGGGCCGCGCTGGGCGAATTTCATCGGTGATTTTGTAACACACTTGGTCTCAGAAAGTAACAAGCGTCATGTGTGATAAGTTTTATACCATGATAAATAACATGTTACTCGGTATACTCTCCATGTCTATTAGAAACGATATCATTCTCTGCGAAACGATATTCGTCCACGGCAAGGTTATAAAATAAAACTATATTTCTAATATTAAAATCAGTATTGTTGTCGTCTTGCATTAGATTAACTTGCTAAGTAACGACCGTATCAGCTAGTATTTGAATGACTTTATTTACAGTTTTATTTTTAGAATCTGCACTTAGTACAAAAGTTACACCACTTCAAGTATTTGCACACAGATAAAGCACAAGGTTGTCACACTCACTCATATTTATTCTGTTGTTAGTTCAAACAATATTCCCTCCGCAGCACTCGATGTCGACATCAAATTAAACAACTTTAAGCCGAGAAATCGCTTTCAGTGTCCAGATAAAGTTTTATTATGTCTTATAATAAAGTTGCCGACCGCCGCTTCTTTTAATTCTACGTTGTCCATGTTTAATTTCTCTGGTTTCCTTACTTGTTCTTATTTTGAGTTATTATATGGTTGCCGCTGTTTGACTTTTTAAACCGGATGCATATTTATTGACTTAATATGTATCAACATCATAATAACCTTAAAGTTTTCATCCTTACCTAACCTCGTATGTACTTATGTTTATTAAAATATTCAAAAATGTAATAAATAGATAATGTAAATACATAACAAACGAAACTGAAACTGTTAGCAAATAATTAAATAAATTTAAATGAAATAAAAACACATTTTATCAGACTTCAATTTTTTTATGAAAATAATTTTTCAAGTAGGTAGTAGGTATATAAACAAAAAATTGCTGAGGACCTAAAATACATAAAAAAAACATTAATCCGAATTGGTAGTTTCCTCCTTTTCTTAAGTCGGTTGAAAATGAAGCCCACCTCAACAACTAATGCAACAATGAGTCACATGACCCAAACAGTGGGTCGTCCGGCCACCTGTCCCAATTCCACATTTTTGCGACCATCAATTATCGCCATATGCTATATGGAAGTACTTGAACCACGTGAAGTGCCAGTCTTCATATCTGCTTTGGCAACTGTGCAAATAATATTCAGCTGGAATTTGGTTGCTGGTATAATGAAACACCTTTTACGAATTGGTGGAATAAGCGAAATTGCTCTACATATCTGCTACTTATACCTACTATTATTTTAAGAAGGATGAATATTGAAAACACCTTTTCCAAATTGGTGAAACACACAGACATAAATATATTATATCTGTGGTGAATCATGTATCTCTGTATTATGCCATAACTACTTCTTTTTGTGAGATATTTATTTTGGAATAAATATGTATTCTTTACTACTGTAAAACCCTGTTGTGAGATTACTGTAAGATTTATATGCACAATAACTGACCAGTTATCATCATCTATGTTGCTACAACCCTGGGTGGGATTTGGCCTGGTCGAGTAAAGATCTTCACATTAGCCGATCTTTGGATCTATAGTTATCCTTTTCTTAACTTACTGAACTGTTAACTAAACAGTTATATGTAGGTACTACAGGAATACAAAGGAAAATAATGAGAAAGAGGAATTGATCAAAAGCGAGATCAAATAATAAGAAAGAAATATGTAAAAATAGCTGGCACGCCCGCAACATCGTTTGCATTACGAATTGATAAAATTCTTTTATTAGATCGCTTCTTGACCCTAAAAATTTCAAGTCTCGGTTTGGTCTAGGCGTTGTCTGTCAGTCAGTCAGGACTATCCCTTTTATATATATTGATAAAAGAAAAAATGTGGAAGATTGCTCCATCAAAATGTTGTTGTATGAAATAATGGTATAACTATAAAATTTAAATGTGGGTTAGATGTGCAGTAGCAACATAAAACTGATAGGAAATGTTTTTTAAACGAAAACATGGCAAGGTAGATAAAACTGGTTTTATTGTAGAGACATGGGGGCGATTGATAAAACGTGTACAGGCTGCTTCGAAAAATAATGATAACTAAAATTGAAAAATTTAATCTGAACTCTAAATTTTATTACAGCTAATAACTATAATCTACATTACAATTGTACAAAAGGAAACAGTTGGGCCGAACATAAAAGACTTGCAACGGTTGCAACGATCGGTTTTTAATTTGATGCAATGAAATATGAAAATACGAATGAAAAATTATTGATGGTACATAAAGGTTTCTCTAGTAACTCTCGTGATCCAGACGAATCCAATGCCGCCTTATGTGTCTAAACTTTTCGAAAATGTAAGCCTAGTTCAAAGGAACATTCACACATGCATACAGCACCAACCTGAAATACATTACCCTCCTTCATCACAGTCAGGTTAAAAAACATATAAAACACATCGTCCGCGACAGAACGATAAGTATCTAAAAGAACAATATATCACATCATCCTGTACTCTACCTGTCTCCATCAATTATATTTTTTATCGTAAGCCGTCGCGGCTTGATGGATGTACTTTAAATACTTCAAATCCTCTATTTGATGGCGTCTGGAGCGCTCTGGTTGATGGGCCTCCTAATATGGCCTGACAGACTGTAATGGTATTATGTCTACTTTTTAATCGACTTCGGATTATGTCAGCCGGGAAGTAAAACAAGTATAGAACTTTTTATTGGACTGATATCTGTCATTTTTGATCTTGAAATTGTATAGTTTGAAATCTAAACAATCTTGCGCCTCTTGGTTTTTTTATCGAATACTTACTGACCCGCGTGCGACTTTGTCCTTCGGGTTTTTCCTTCTATTTTTATTTCTAAACCATCCCTGTTTAGTAAACAGAACAATAAAAAATATTCAAATCTGTCTGGGTTTTGTGTTTTAGCGAGACTAACGAAGAGTTATCAATTTTTATATTCAAGATTTAACAACAGCTAGTCAAACAAATGGTCAAAGTGTTTACAAAAGTTAAGGCCTAAATGGTTCTGTGCGATACGCCCCAGCATTGTTTATTTCCTTATTCACTTTTTCCTCTATTAACTCTTTTTAACTCAAACAATCATAAGTTACGAAATAAAGCTTTTATTTTTGTCTCTCGTAATATATGAAAAGGCTTTTAAATTATCCAGGACGTTGTAATTGAAAAGACAAACAAAAAACAAGCTCCCGAGTGCGGGATTTCAAAAATCCTAAAACAAACAAAAAATTGACATCGAGAACCTTCGATGGAATGAAAAAATAACTGATTTATTGTGTCAGCCTTCTGTAAGGAAATTTCGGTAGTTATTTTATTTTGTTACATATCCCGTCTGGATGGCGATACGTGATGTGGCATAACTTAGCTGATGCTCGTGAGAGAAGATTTGCGTTACGAAGCGTAGGGCGTAGTGTAGTGTAGTGTAGCGATGAGCGGATGAGCGACGCGCTGAGTAAATCAATCTACACTAGGCATGGAAATGATTAGCACTTCTATTTAATTGTCATATGGTGATATGATTTCATTTTGTCACAGTGAAATCGCCGGTGATTTTTCATCAGTGGCCTAATGTGATAATGTCACATATTGTTAAAATAATTCACGCATGACGCGACGTCACGCAATCACTCTCGCTCACAATCAGCACACTACTGACTGTCTGTTATTATTATTTAAGATACGAATTATATTGCGAATGGTGACAAGTATCATGACATCACAGTGTACAAAATTGCCTGTCGGGGCGCGCCGGGCGGATATCACCGATGATTTTGTAACAGACTTGGTCTCAGAAAGTAACAAGTGTTATGTGTAATCACAATCAGTCACTACTTGCGGCTAACTTCCGAAACATACTAGTTCAGTGCACTGTTCCTGACCAAATGTTGGTACAAAAAAAAAATATAGATTGGGTAAAAACGTCATTTTGGTATTCATTTACTTATCTTACTTAACTTAAATATTTTTTTTTATTTTATTATTTTAAACTGATATATCTGATTAAAATATCACACGCCAGTCATTTGTTCCGTGCTTTTCAAGCGTATCGCTTTCGCAGTGCCCTCGCCCATAGCATCGCAAATGTAGACGGGCCCTAAAGCGTTCTCGTTTATTTGTGATGTAAATGTGTACTTCGGTTTATATCTTTTTATTATTATTATGGCCTTTTCCAATTACTACCTTTTCTTTGGAGGTCGCCCGCAAAACGCTTAAGGAGTTGATTGCGGAAGAGAGATGATCAATTATTGTTTATGTGCAGAGAAATCCATAAATCTTTTTATAGTTTATTTATTTTTAATTGGAGAATTAAAAAAAAAAATAATAACAATATCGAGTATAAAAACCTAATGCGAATTGTTTATTAAATAAGGAAAAATTATGATATATCAAAATCAGTAGGTATCAGTGATGAAAAAAATATAAGCGTATAAATTAATAATTAAGTTATAAACAAACACATAACTTTAATAACAAAACAAGTATTCGATGTTTCAAAACAAGCAATTAAAATAACCTATAGGAGCTATTAACTAACTGTTTAATTAACTTGCTACTTGTGAAATGTCTTATAATAAATTCTCTATTTGCAGGTAAGAGAGCGTTCTGGCGAGCTGTACCGTAATTTTGAGTGTAAGTAGTATTTTATAGCGTCTAGGTAAAGGCTATACAAGACGAGCCAATTCAGTTTCAGACTACATCCAAAATCCCTAAACTATAAATAAAAAAAAAATCCCTAAAAGATGAAGAAGATGGAGAACAGTAGCGCAAGATCGAGACCGTTGGCGAAAATGGCGTTAGCCGTACAATGGAACAGCTCAGGCTGATAATAAAAAGAAATACCTAAAAGAAAAGGTTCATAATTAATTTATCTCAATTTCAAGCACATAAATACAATATGTATAGTATAGCTAACAAAAATATAATTATAATCTGAATCGATATTTGGACTAGATTAATTTTTTTTTTTTTATATTTTGATTTTAATGATATTTTGACTTCACCCAATTTGATTGGATGATTAGGGCTAGTCGGCTGCAAAGTTGGCGCGTCAGTAAACGCGTACTTTGTAACAATTGCCTTTCTTAACTAAACTATAACAATAAATTTACAAGTTTGTTCCACAATCAAGACCTTTGAACAACTCATCCTTTATGACTTAGAAATTATGAACACGGCGAGTTACTCACTGTGTTCATAATTGTGCTGCTCATTTAATTTATTTATGAACGCTAACTTTATACATTTCAATGAATAATTTTCCATCTTGATATATTATTTTTCATTCAAGTTTAGTGAAAAAATAAATTAATCTGAATTTAATCAAGCACTTATTAGGAATTTGAGTGTAAACAAAACACTAATTATACCTAAAACCCACAACTTTGTTTGAGTTGTGTAAAGACAAAATAACTAGAATACAACTCAAGTTATTTGATTGTAACGGGTATTTATCGCGCTCACCTCGTTTTTGTGTGTGTGTTTGTGTGATCAATTGGTTCAGCCCATTAGTTGTGTGTCAGTATTTAGGACAGGACTTATGCCTAGATCAAACGTGCCGAGTACTCGGCCGAAACAGTAAAATGTTACTCAGCCGAGACAGTGAAAGCTTCCGTCACTCGCTCAGCCGAGCACTCGGCGCTATGTTTATACGTCCGAGTACTCGGCCGAGAGCACTGTCTCGGCCGAGTACTCGGTACGTGTGATCTAGGCATAAAATATAGTCTCTTATTTATCAAAAAAATATAAAAAAAGGTATCTTCATTTTTCATTGAAGTACCTTGTAAAATTTCTAATTATGAAATTTAAATTAAATACAGACCAAGTTTCACATTCCAAGCCAAGGTCTAGACTTGAGTTTACCAGATCTTTGGACTTAAATAAAATGTATAAGCCCGCCCAAGAATTTCAGCAGACTCCCTTATTAAATTAGTCTAGAAAAATTCTTTAGGAACACTCCTAAGATCTTTTTATTTTATTTCGCGATGTTCAGGCGTTGGGAACAAAGTAATTAAAAAGTTGCTGGGTAGTTTCAGCAAGTAGAATTAATTGTAGAAAGCTTAGAATTAAGTGCCGTAGAATCTAAAAATAATAGAAGTAACATGCTCAAAAAGTGAGGCTATTGTAACTAAGCAACAAACGGCTCAGTTGTAAAATCTATGTTTAAAAGGCAGAGTTTTAGTAGATATATCTACTCACGTTATATAATAAGACCCTAAAATAATGGCAGCGGATCGGATAATATATTTTTTTAAATATGAATTTTTGAATACTAATGGAATCATAAGGATTTCGGGATGGGTATGTTTTTTCAAATTAGAAGTTACATCTTCTTTCTTAATTCACCAGTCAGGATAGTACTCACTGTCAAACATATTTTAATTTGGGCTAGTAAATAAGATTCAACTCACTCACTAGAACTTATCGGGTCCGGGTTAGTTGGATTCATTAATTAAAACTGATCAAAAGTTTTTTTATAAAGTTTTTTTATTATAATGATTTAACTATCTCTACGCATTATTGTTCACTCGTAGATTAATACGGTGATCGCGTGAGTTCATGAGGATTTGTGTTCCAACAGCACACTTTATTATTTATGGCTAGTTCACGTCTAGGCTAAAAATGCACGGTCATGTACTAAAATAAAAGCAAATAAACTTAATTTTCAACCGACTTCAAAAACAAGGAGGTTATCAATTCGGTTGAAGGTTTTTTATGCTTGTTACCTCAGAATTTTGTTGTTTATGAACCGATTTCAAAAATTTTTTTTTGTTTGAGAGGGGATATACATACTTTCCGATTGATCCCATACAAATTTGATAAAAATCGATTCAGTAGTTAAGTTTTTATATCCAAATACTGAAAAAAAAATGTCGTCGAGGTAAACGAAATTGCGTATTTTGCTTCCCTGTGACTTTTCAGTGGTGTTTACGGTAACTAACAGTCCAATTGAAGTCGGTTGTCTATACTTTTGTAAAACCTTGATTATTTATATTGCTTTACTGACACCGATATCAAAATATTCAAGTTACATTTAATTAACGAAATGATTTTCAAAATGAAGTCTAGGTGTTTTATTGGGTGAGCCAAACAAGTAAAGTTTATAGTACCTATAGAATTAAAATTATAATTAACACCTTCAAAAACATTTCATTGGATTTTATAGCCCCAATTTGTGGTCATTAAAGCCTATAAATTCACTTAACTAAAGCGCTCTTAAATCGATGAGCTTCAGGGTGATTTTCTTATATTACAGTCGTTCGTATAGCTTTAGTCCGTGGCTTAATATAGGTTAAACTTAAAAAAAGTACAGTTTATTTTTTTCCAAATCGCAAACAAAACACAGCCATTAAACCTTATTAGGTATTAGGGATTTTATTAATGTAGGATAGAGATCGAAAACAGAAAACCCAAGTCAGAACTCTGACAAAGAAGAGTTCTAACTTAGGTTTTCTGTTTTTAGCGCTTTGGTTTAGATACTAGGGTTCTAAACTAGAGTTAAGTTAATTAAGACCTTTGTTTAGAAGTTAAGCGGATTTATTACTAAATATATTTATACTATTTATTAATATATATGGATTTCCGCAAAGTAACGCCTGAATCAATCAATTATTACGATATAGATATTTTAGGGAAGATTTTTGCGAGGGACAAGATTTTATAGACATAAAGACATTTTTACACAACCTTCTAGCCTAAAACTAAGCTGTTAAGTTGTGGAATGAACTACCAGTATCTTTGCGAACAATACGGTCGCTGCCTGTGTTTAAGCACTCTGTAAAGAACTTCTATTTAGAGAAGTTGAAATTGCTGTCATAAACGTTTTGTAATAAATAGGGTATATAATATATGTATGTATATTATTTATTATAATATATAGTATGTAGGTATATGTGTATCTGTGTAAATATTTGTATGTATGTATCATACATATTTTTATTACGACTCACCCGTCCAGACGCCAACTACTATAACTCCTCTCCATCCAAAGGTTGCCTGGAAGAAATCGCTTTTAGCGATAAGGCCGCCCATTGTAGCCTCTATTATTTTTGGTTTTTTTATTTGTTTCCTTTTATAATGTATATTTCCTCGGGGTGTACAATAAAGCGTTACTATCTACTATCTATCTATCTAAGTAACGCTCTACCTATCCACGGTCGAAAGCACTGTCTCGCAGCTTTACGTGCGTGTAACAACCGCTTTATCTAGCTCAGTATATCTCGTACGAAAATAGCACGCACAATTTCTACTAATTCAGAGGTCGCAGTTCAGATTGTTACCAGTTGTAACGAGACTAATCTAGAGTTAGCATTAAAAATATCTACCGTTTCCTGTTCTCTGTCTTTTTAAGTGACATTATTAAAACGGCTTTAAGTAGTCGCTTCCTCATTAACTGTTTTGTTATCCACGATTGTACTCACTACTCACCTTAATAGAGTAAAGGCTACGCGCATATTAGACGCAATTTATCACCAGGATTTAAGCCGTGTTGGCCGAGTGGGAGTTGCGTCGACTTCTGATTCGAAGGGCGTTGGTTCGAACCCGCTCGTACACCAATAGATTTTTCTATTCAAACAATCTATGTGTGCAATTAATCATGTGATAACGGCGAAGGAAAACATCGTGAGGAAACCGGCTTGTCATAGAAACCTAAAAAAGTTCGAAAAACATGTGTCAAGTGCACGAAAGATGCCTCTTCGAGGCGCATCTAAAATCCTTTCACCTCACTGGTTCACTAAACTAAAACTAAACTAGTCACACGATAAGAAGAAGACTAGGATTTAAAACAGCCAAACAGTGACTATTCTGTTGGCGTTAAATCCCAAATTTAAAATTTAACTACTGCTAGCTTATTAGTTAATTTTATTTAAAAAACAGCCAGGTGTGGTTACTAAAATTTTAAGTTTACGGTTAGTAGTTAAGATGATTTTGAATCAAGTTTAAGGATTTTGATGTCGTCAATAATATCTAATCGAAAAAGAAAGAGATTGTGGTCACGTTAACAAGGGAAGGGAAGTCTCTTTTATAAGAGGTTACAACCACCCGTTTTGAGCTAATGAACGCCATTTTTAAATGGGTATTTTATATTTTCGTTCAATCTGTACAGGTTTAAGACACTCCGGTGTTATGTTTCCCAATTTGTTTGAGAGGCTGCGCCGCTGTCGTAAACTTTTATGAACGTTATATCAGGGGTACTCGTGAATCTTAATTATAATAAAATCTGGTTTCAGTGCCTTTATACACATAAAACTCGAGTTTAAATCTTGGATGGAACTATCTGTGTGTTGTAAAATTTACCCGTCCGAGAGACTTAATCTTAAATTTCGTGAGGTTTAGCCAAATTTACATTAGAATATTTTGTATGGAATTTTAAGAAAATACAGAGCGCAACTTTTAATTGCATCTGTTTGTCATTATACTTTTAATAGGCAAAATACAAAAGTTCATTGTAAACCCTCGAATTTCCGCCAGTCCTGCGAACAACCGACAAGTAAAGTTATAAAGTTACCGGATTCAAATCCATTAATTTAAAGAACTCGAATGAAATCATCCGAACCTTCAGGGTCCGAACTCGAAGTTAAGAGTTTGTCCCGAAGCCATTTCCTAACGAACTGTTAAGTTATTAAATTGTTAAATTGAAAAATTTAAATCCAATTTACCAATTCCGTCAAGTTCGATTGTCTTGCAAGTTGTAATTCAGACGCTTTTATAACTTCCGATGGTGTCTATGTTACGATGAATTAATATCCG
Organism: Lobophora halterata; assembly: GCA_932526365.1. Taxonomy (NCBI): domain Eukaryota; kingdom Metazoa; phylum Arthropoda; class Insecta; order Lepidoptera; family Geometridae; genus Lobophora; species Lobophora halterata. The sequence continues at coordinate 772,313 of OW052018.1, forward strand.
GCTCGAAAGAGATCTGATCAGTTGATTTATTATTTTTCTGTATTGAAATCTCTATTAAATCATCTTATTTAAAAATACATTATCTGATATCGAATAAGTAAAAAAACATTACGGACGGATAACATCGAGACGATTATTACAAGCTATAAAAAAATGATTTAAACGCGTAACAGAACCCTTTTGATAGCGATTTTTCCTCAAAAAATTATGAAGTATAATGAACCGGGGAAGTAAGTTAGCATTAAGTATTCGTATTTCCAGAGCTGTCTCTGCCGAGGCAGTTAAAATTTCACTTGGCTAAGCAAAATTTTCTGTCCGTTGCAAGAATCTTCCCCTTTAAGGCCTGGACTGAACTGAGGCGGGGAGTGAGGCAAAGCGGGGTGAAAGGCTTCCGACCGCAAAAATAAGTACAATACAGTACGTCCACTTATTGTCCCCACTAAAATACATAATGTTTTATACACACTAGACTCATGCGACTGAAATATTTCAATTCGTAAATGATACAATTAATACCGTCTACGTAAGTTTCAGACTGATTTTGAAGATATTGAACATACTGTAAATATTTTAATTTTGTTACAGTCGGAAGCCAACCTTCCGACCGAGAAGCAAGCCCATTGTGGTTTTAGATTCCTATATCTGCATAACGGCTCGTTGGCCCGCCCCACCCTACGCTACGCTTTCCGTTCCCACATAGTCCACACCCTTACCCGAGGGAAGCGCCGAGCGAATTCTTGCATAAAATTTACATCGAGCGGTCCATACAAATTACCATTTCACTTCTTACTCTGATTAAATGTTGTAGAAAAAATATTGCTCCCTAAATGGAAGAGAAAATGCTCGGTTTCCGACTCATTAAAATTGATGTTTTGTTTTTTCAATGTCGCAGTCGGTTGTTCAATGGTTCGGTTTTGATTTGTATTAGTGATGCGGTAATTTAAAAGCTTTAAATAATTCACTAATGTTTTTGGTTACAAAAAAATTATTGACTACTTCGAGCTTTGTGGTTTACTCGTTGAGTTGGTAAAGCATGTGACTCAGAAAGTTAATAAACGCGGATTCAAAACCCACAGTGGTTGTAAAACACATCATCAATATTATAATATAATAGGCTTGGTTCTGACTGACTGATAGACAACCCACATGCCAAACCACTGAACGTAAAGACTTGAAATTAGGAGGGTATTTTCTTCATAAAGTATAAGCGCGTACTAAGAACCAAATTCTGTTAACGCAAACAAATTTCCCCAAAAAACTAGCTCAACAATAATCACTATATTTAAAGGACCACAGAAATCCTAGACAGCAAAATGAAAAGCCCAGACCAGTATACAAAAATCTTGGCAAATCCACCAAAAAAAGGTGTGTTACTAGATGTCTTTCACGCAGAGGGTGAGAAAGCATCGCTGTGGTTATTTGGCAGGCCTTTACAAGCTAATGATCCAGTTGATTGTGGCTAAGTGTCGCTAAAAATATTCGGATGCTGCCAACAAGCATCTGCCGTTATAAGTGACTATTTTTCCTGGCACCAGATCTAGAGGCTATTGGGTTCGGGAACGTATTGAGGGGTTGATTGTATTTTGCCAAGTATTTTGATTTTCACACTTCTGTTCTTCACTTATCGTATCACTAGTTCTTTCGAACCAGTGTGGTGAAAGGATTTTGAGTGCGCCTTGAAGCTGATGATGATGAAGAATGCCTTCATCATCATCATCATTCGTATCGCAGTCCACTGCTGGATATAGACTTCTCCCAATTTGCGCCATACCGCCCTTTCTTTAGCTTGCCGCATCCACTTTCTGATCGTCATCCCGTACTTATACAACCTTCTTTATATTCGACCAAACTCTTACAAAGCGTATGGATTTCAGTCATAAATCATTTGTTTGATTATAATTTCAGTGTATAATATTGCTACTCGTATTTCTGAATCTCAAATATTTCGTTGCATTAGATTTGAGTTAGTCTCACTCTAATATTACTCACAGCGGGTCACAGAATCAATTCCGAATTCATAATTTAATTCTGAGACGGGCTGAAATTGTTGAATTCTGTTCGAAATGTTTAATTTTGAGTACACGAGAGACTAAAACCTTTGAACAACTTCGATAACTTCCAATTGCGAATATATTGGACGGATGTTGATTTCTCATGGGGCGATTTATTTGAAAGGTGTTACAATCTATTTGAAAATTTGTGTTTTCGTTGAACAGGATCTTTAGGAGTAAAACTAGTATAGTAAAAAAAATGTATTTGCATGTATCATACAGGGTGTACTTTAGTAGCACGTGTATTTGAATGTATCATACAGGAGTATGATTAAGTAGGACGTGTATTTGGATGTATCATACAGAGTGTAATTTAGTAGAACATGTATTTGAATGTATCATACAGGGTGTAATTTTTGGACCAACTTCATCAAAAGTTGATACAGCGGGCCAGTCCCGCCGCTACGAAGTAATATAATACTTCCGCGCCGTTCGAATAAACGTTTCAATATTCGAGAGCTTCATTAATCACAGTAATTGACAGGGAGGCGGGCCTACTCTCCCCTCGCTACAGTGTGATTTTGTTTACGTGCTGATTATGATTTGTCTCGGCAACAATCTGATAATTGAACTTGGGAAACTAATATAAAGTTATAATAGATTAATTTGTCAAGTTTTATCTACTTAACATAATTACCAAAAAAACATACTAATGTAAATGCGAAATTTATGAATCTAAATGTTTGTTTGTTATTCAATTACGCAGAAACTACTAAACCGACTTATTTTATTTTAACATAAACAGCTGTAATATACATTTAACTTAATGATTATAGTAAACTTAGCGAAACAATTATTAAATTAGGCTGAAATTAATAAAATAATTTTAAAATAATCAACAGACTTCAAATTAAACAGAAAAGTAAGAAACAGTGACCGTAACCCAAGGATCTTCTGTAGTTTAAAAGATATTTGTCGTAAACACACCAACTAAAAGTCAAACCTTTTGACAAACAAACCTTTTTGTTCGATATAATTTGAACTTTTCAGTACCTATATCTTTTTCCTACGATTACACGGTTGTCGTTCCAGCAAGACGGTGCGCCAGCCCTTAACAGCCACCTAGTCCTAGCCTACTTTAGACGATCCTTATGATTTTTTACACCCTGTATAGTTATTAGCTAGAAATATAATCAACTTTTTATTCCAAAACCACAATAGCGAAGCCGCAAACAGCTGATAATAAAATAAATTGGACATTTGCGTTCAACACAAACTTTCTTACCTAACTTGAAAACTAAAATGTTTCTCTCAGCCATAAATCAAGTTAGTACAAAGAACATTCAAGTCTAGACGACCATATCTTAGTCTATGAATAATAGAGATCCCATTAACTACCTATTCTTTAACCTCAAGCTGTATCGTCTGCAGGATAAATGTCTCTAGAGACTTTGTGAGCAGGCAGGTAAATCTCGAAGCTAGCGAGAACAGTCAATTTGTATTTGACGACACGGATGGTCGAGTGGCATGTGTGTTGGACTGCCACGCCGGTGTCGCGGGTTCGACTCCCGCTTCAGGACAAACATTTGTGTGATGAACATAGGTTTGTGTCCTAAGTCTGGGTGTTTTCTATGTTTTATCTATATGTATAAAAAATATAAATAATTTTTTTTTTTCAAAAATAAAGTTCTACAACAACTCAGTAGTAAACGGTAACAAACATTAAAAAAAAGAAAAAAACATTTAAACGAATTGATAATCTCCTTCTTTTTTGAAGTCGGTTGAAAAGCTCTACCCCTTTACAATTATAGTAGGAGCTCCCAAACATAAACGTTATTTCACTAATGATGCAAAGTTTTCCGTTTGATCGGTTATGCTTATCCCAAGCATTAATAACAGAGGGCGAAAGGCTAAAGCAATTTGCAACTAACTTTCGTCTACGGCTTCGCTTACACAAACTTTGTGATAGAGTTATTAAGACTCGCTACTCGCTACGGGATTAAGCCCCAGCATTTATGATAATTCGTTTACTCTGAAGTTTTTTGGCCATGACTTATTAATTACAATTACAATTTTAATATAACTTTGTTTACTTATTTACATGTCTACCTATTCTATCCCAATACTTGCCACCTTTGATTATATACTCTCTAGATATAAACTTAAGGGGAATCCTCCAGGCAAACTTCCATACAAAATGTTTCGGACAAATACTCAAAAAGTACGTTAAAATTTACACTACTAATTTAAAAACACGTATAAAATCTAAATTAAATTATGAAACCTTACTATTTTTTGTTGACCCAATCGGAAAACATAGACGAAACGAATAGTGTGAAGAAATTACTAAACTTTACTATACTATTCTAACCTGATTTAAAATTAACATCTACAAAAGTCTTTATCCTGGTTCAATGACAGACAACGCACAGTACCATACCGTACAGAGTCGATGACACACAAGATTTTTACCAAGCTGATTGTTGGCGTATTAATCGTAAGTTTGTGAGCGTGTTAGCGTTTGGGAACAAGCTGATAGTAAAAACGCCGATGACGCTGGGCGACTTTACACGCTACAAGCGAAGTCGCTGGCATGTAGCGTGTAAAAAAGCCGTGTGTCAGCGTACTATAAGTACCATACTGTATAATATGGAGGGTTAAAATGGCTTCCAATGTTAGTGAAAGCGACCGGCGACCGCCACTGACGACCGCGAGCGGGTCACGCGACCCACTGCATTGGTATGAAGTGCTGTCGAATACAAGCGACAGAGTCGTGCGAGTCGCTTACTATCCGGGTCGCGCGGTCGCGTGTTGCGGTCATCGAAAGGCCACCTTTACACTTAAAGAATACCTATTTTATTATAATATTTTGAGGCTTTCATTTGCCTACCTTGTTTTATTATAATGTTTTATGTTATCAATTAATGAGACGAGCTACGCACTTTTTGATGGTATGGGATCCAGCCTTTACCAAAACAGTGCATTAATTTCTGATTTATCTTTATTATTTACTATGTTTTTAGTTCCTGTCCATTTCTACCATCATTTGTCATATTTCATCATTAACTCTGTCGATGGGCTAAGGACGTGCGTGTTATCACCCCATCACTATTTATATCAACTAGATACGCACTGCTCTATTAATCATGAATCAGCTCAGATTAGAATCGTCTATCTCTCTCTAACTCGTCTTCATTCCAAGGGATTTGCTTGACAAATTGCTTTCACGCTATCCTTGTTTAGAGAGGGTTAAGGACGGGGAGTCGAGATAATTCTCCCGTTTTTTCGGGAAAGTTGAATATAATTGCGGAAAAATAAATTGTTTCTATTTTCAGTATGCAAATTATTTGTGTCAGTGAATAATTTGCATTGTATTTGTATAATATTAATTCTTATATTAATAATTGTTATAATATTTGCACCAATTCTACTTATTTATTATAAATAGGAAGATAGATCTCATATCTTTTTAAAAGTATAGAAAGGCTGTCGAAAGTACGTTTATCGTTTATTGGTTTTTTTATAAAATATAGATCGGGTATATTTTATTGGATATTTATACCATGGCAGTATTATGTAAAACTTTTATGTACCTACTTACCAACATAGCTGCTCCTCCTACAAGAGTTGTGCGTCAGCTGAACATCTCCAAAATAAATGCCAATTAGTAAAATCTATAAGCTGTATTGCGCTGCTCTATAAACCTGAAATAATAAATGGTTATTAATCTCTACAATTCTAAAATTTACCTATATCTAAGTACTATCTAATTATACCTATAATATTAGTTATGTTCAAAATTCAAATCATTGGAGCAAATGTTATTATTTGTTATGAAATGGTATTATTATGATATTTAGTTCGTTTAAAAAGTTTGATCTAGTACATTTTACATGTTAATTATTTTTATTTCTTTTTATTTTACATTGCATGTATAATTTAATCTAATCTAATTTAATTTAATAATCTTGATTATAGTAACTTACATTATTCTGTTGTATTGTACTCCTCAGATTATGGCACATCAAATTTTATATCCAGAAGGTCAAGCAGTGCCTACAACACAAGTTGTATCTTCCACTTAGTGTAGGCTCTGCACACCAATATAATACTTACAAGCCAATGTATAACTGATGTAATAATGTTTTTACTATATATTTTTAAGCTTGTTTTTTGATAAATAAATTGAATTTGAATTTGAATTTGATTATCTTAGATTTTAGATGTACTGGAGCTCTGTACCCTACAATAGGTCTCCTCAAGAGCCTGTATTGTAGGGTTACAGTGACTCTTCAACCCATACTATAATAAAAAATAAAAAAACTTATCTATTTCTACTATTAGAAACTACATTATGTAATACGTTAAAACTATATTATCATATGAATGAGTGAATGATACTGCTATATAAAAATAATACTTAATCGCGGGTAAATATTGTGGCAAGAAATGGTAATACACCAAAACTTATTTGATCTACCACTAAGCTCTCCTAATACAAGAGGCTTCTTGGTATCGGTTTGTTTACGGGAAGTTTGCCATTGGGGAGCAATTTTTATTAACTTTTCTCTTTGCCTTAGAATAAGTTATATATACTTGGAACCTTTAGGTAAAGATTGCTCTACACACCTTCGCTCCTACTCAAATTCAACACATAGGGATATAAACTTTATTTATATAAATTAATAGGGACATACATATAATTATTTAAACTCTTTTTTCCATTAAATAATTGTAAAATAATATGTCAAAATTTGCACGCGTTAAACTAAAGGTAGAACATACTTAGGACACCAATTTATTTAAGACCATATTGTGTTTGTGTATTGGCAAATACATTATCTTTATCTTTGACGTTAGGGGAACAAATTGCTTAGTTTGAATACTATAATAATGACCCATTTTTTTCTCGTCGTTGGGAAGTTTTATTTTAAGACTTGCAACATTTCTTAACTTGACAAGTCACAGAAATAAATACGAATAAAGATTTAAGAATATAAATATTCATTCTTGATCAGGTCTGCTTTGTGAAATTTAATAATTATAAAAAAAACAATTAGAATAAAAACCCGAATCGTAAGGCTATATTATTCGACTTTGTCGTATGGGCTTTATGGAACGTGCCGCGTTGAAGAAGTAAAGTCACTTTTCGGCCCTCATTACGAAAGTTGCCTATTGAGTGCCTTACAAAGTTCCCAGTTTTATCGCTTATTTAATCGAATTTTGATTAGACATTGTGATTGATTTTGTTTTCTTTTGATACTTTAGGATAAAAAGTTTATTACGGTTTCATTTTTATAATTCGTTTTTCACAACAACTTTTTATAACATGCAAAACAGACAGTTATTTCGTTACTCTGTAGAAAATACTTAACAAAAGTAGGTAGGCACTAAATTTAAATTGCATTGAAGATGATTTTTACAATTGAAATTACCTTCAAAAGTTTTGTAATAAATGTGTTAAGGATAATAATCAAATACAATTGTCAATTGAGTAATAGTCATTCATTATTACACTGCGAAAATTATTTCGAAATGTCTATATGAGCTACCCACTCAAGTAGCCAAGGTTGGAAAATCGTCTATACAATTATGAATTTTATGAGCTTAGCAATAAAAAGTATAATCGTATAACTGGTTGTAAAGTTAATATTGTTTTATAAGACGTTTATGAGGTCTTTTATGATTATATCGTTAGTAACAGTTTGTATTGTCACTAATTGGGGTATAATAGTGACAAATGTAAATTACCAATTGGTATAATGCTATCAATGAGTTATTATAAGTACATCATGTTTTATGTTAACAAGTGATTGGGCACTCTTCTAATGGTAAACGATTATGCTTGCCAATCTGGCAAATATCTGTGACCAGAAAAGTTCTTCAGAAAAAATCAGGACTTTGAAAGACATAATAACTATATAACGCTCTAAAAAGTCCAGTGACATAATTAGCTATATTGCTCTTCAAACCAGCAATATCTAAAATGTTATGAAAATCCACTTTATTGATATATAAATATTTATTTATGACTTAAAATCCAATATACTTTAACAAAGGTGCCTAAACTCGAGTTACGCCTTACTTCGCAAATTTCGTGTAAATAACGTACAATAGGTGAAAGGAAAATGAACTTTATATCAAGAACTGAAGGCTCATATTTGGTTGTGTGTGAAATTTTTCGATCAGCCTATTATCGAAAGTTCGATTTTACGCGAGAAAAAGTTTGTTTACATGCCGTAAAAATGGCGCCTATCTATGCAAACCAGTCATAGTATCTTGTTTAACCGGCTGGTTTGTGGGTATTCAATGTTGAATAACATTGAATACAACAGTACCTACTTGTATTTATAATGATTAGTTCGTCTTTTAATTCAAATTATAAATATAATAAAACTGTAAAACGACAGAAACTTTTATTAGGATAGACTTTTTTCATACGAGAAATGATAATTTTTTACCGTTATTAATGAAGGCTATTTTGATTTAAAACCCGGGTTTTACTCGAGTCTAAGCATACAATTACTGACTTAAACTAAGGCTTTTTAATAAATAAGATTATAATAAGATCATTATTGTCCTAAAATTTATCACACTTCCTTAGCAAGAGCTTATACCTTTTGAATTACATAGTCTAGCCCGTGTTGTCAGATCAGTCAGTGTTGATAAGTAATTTAACATTGTAAAAATGCAATGAAAAGTGGCACAAACCTCCAATATTGTACAACAGAGAGCAAAATGTTAAATCAAGTCGTGCATAAATAAACCTTGGTTCCATGTCGCATAAAACCACAATTAATTTGACGGCAGCCGTCGAATCCACCATCATAATGCTCAGACGCAGACTGGTTATGCAAAATCCTCCCACGTATACTGTAGTTTCATCTGTAGAGTGGCGCCAAATCAGTATTTTATTTAATACTTTCGATTTTGTCTTTTACCTACATTCTGCTTTTTATAATATATTTTTTTCATTAACTAGACAAATGATAGGGAAGATTTATTACTCACCTCATTAGATGTTTCGAGTTTTGAATCAACCGTCTTCAAAAAAGAAGGTTATCAATTCGGTTGTTTTTTTTATGTGTGTTACCTCAGAACTTTGTTAAATTTGAAAAGCTATTTTTTAATTGAAAGGATATACTTTAAGTTAGGTCTCATAGAAATTACATTCAAATCGGTTCAGTAGGTTTTGAAATCAATATAACTAAACGTCGTTCAAATCGTTGAAGTGTACAAAATTGCGTATTTTGCTTCCCTGTGACTTTTCAATGGTGCCTACGGTCACTAGAACAGTCCAATTGAAATGTAGTATGTTTTTGTAAAACTTTGATTATTACCACAAACCATAACTTAAGATTCAAATTTGGCAAGCAGTTTAATACGTACCTTTATTTTGTAGGTCAATGCGTTTCGTCTCAATACAAATATCAGATTTCAATTTGGTGTTCTATTTACCCGTACAAATACAGAAGGCTAAGCTGAGAGTACAAACATAGGACATAGAGCTGGAACACCTACTTACCTTAATGAAAAGAATATGACACTGTTGCTGGCCATGGATTTACTTACACGGTATAGAGATAAAAATAGCTTGTAATATTAAAATGGCCCTTGTAATTTAAGTTTTTATTTTTCCTCTATAAGTCCCAATCAATTTTTTTTTTTAAATTTTATTTATAGTAAAGAATATTTCATCTTGTCATCACTTACATACTTCTTTATTGTAAGTAAAATTTCAGCCTAATTATTTATTAGTTTTAGCGTGATAATGAAACAAAACACATAATATCAACAAATTATATAAATTTATATAAATTATATTTTTTTTTATTTTTTTATATTATATAAATTTATGGATTTCCGCAAAGTAACGCCTGAATCAATCAATTATCTTAAAACACATAATACCCATCTGTCTCACCATCTTTTTACTATATTATCTAACACCTAATAAAATATCTCTAGTTGATAAAAAATACTCAATTTTGAATGAATGAACGAATGAGAACTCTTAATTATACCAAAGAACTTAAATACAGATACAAGATAAGGAGTATGTATAACGGGCGGCATGTATAAATCGCTAAGGAGCGATCTCTTCCAGGTAACCTTGCTTCCATTTTGTTGCGTTTTAGTTCATACACGATTCGTTCATACCTTAACCTAGTTGCTACTCCGAAAAGGTCAAGTTTCGTAGCCGTGATAATGATGAACGTGCTACAATCAGGTAATTTCGGGCACGCGATCCCAAATCTTCGTGTTCGTTTTAATACGAAAATGAAATCTGATTGTGATTAAGTTATTTGTGGAAAATGAGATGTAAACCATTTTGTTGAGTTAACTGATTACATAGGTTAATTTTGTTTTATTTTGCATGTGATTATTTAATTGGACAATGTGAATTTGTAATTCACTAAACTTAAATTGTATGAAATTTCTCGATCGAGATTATGAGAAACTTATGCCTTATCAATGAACAGAAAATTTGTATTCTGTATTCTTCTGTGAAGTATGTCACTCTACATTATACATTCATAAGACCTCTCTGTAACTTACCATACTTGAGACAAATAAATCATTCATTCATTCATAATAAAAAAAAAATGCAATAATAAAAACATATTTGAATTGAAGTTTATGTGTCATTAAAATTGAAATATGATTTTTGGTTACTAACATAGTATACATAGATAGGTATGAAAACAACAAATTCAAGTTTAAATTTGAATTTAAATCATTAAACAGAATTTTAGGTGAAAAGTTTTTTTTGGATTAATTTTCCCTTTTATTTCTCTGCAAATGTATAATGCAACCTTAGGTTAGTATGTGTCTAAAAAGCACTTTCGAAATCACTAGGTTTTTGATGAACCCTGATTTTCCACAACAAAAATCCAATTCCTTGAAAAATATCGTAAAAAAACTTAATTTAAAAACCCATTTACTATTGCGCGCTCGCATCATAACGTTCTTATTACATAAACGGTTGTCATGGCAACGGCGCTTGCCAATATCACTGTAACGACCAATAAAACGCGAGTGCGTACAAATTCTGATACGTGGACGAAAAGAGCTCAAACTGAGGCTTTCTGAGATCTCGTAGCTTAAGTACTTAACTTAAGTGCCTACTTAGGTCGAATAAGTTATTAGTTACTTGAAGTCAGTTAAACTGTAGCTTTCACATTAAAAAAAATGAATTTACTTTAAAAGGGCTGAATATTTTAACACTTGAGTCTAAAAATCCGGTTATAGTTAAATTTTAAGCAAAAACTAAACTTAGATTTTTCACTGATCTAAGTAAGTGATTTATATTTTGACAATATATGTTTATTTTTATTTATTTAACATTTGACTCACAGATACATTGATTTTCTTATACTATAAAATATATACTAATCTTAAACAAAATCGATTCTACATATTGTTGCCTCTGCATATACATATAAAAATTATAGGTAGTTAATGCCGACTTGCACCAAACTTTCAAAGATCCTAAGCAATTACTTTACTCGCTTGACAGTTCTTAACGGTCCGAATCTGGACTGGACTTAAGAACTACCAAGCGAATAAAGTTATTGCTCAGGGACTTTGACAGTTTAGTGCAAGTAGGCATAAATCTGGTCTAAGTAAGTCATAAGTACATATCTCCAACAGCAGTTTATTTAGTAGGTAAATAAGATGTTTCTTTGTTTCAATAAAATGAAGGCTACATACAATTTATCCTTGAATCCTTGAATTAACTTAAATAAATATTTTATTCAAAGTTGACATTATTTATGACAGCCTTCCTTTTATTTCATAAGCAACATGAAATCAACACCAAAACGTCTCAATATCACCCCAAATTTATTCCTACACGTTTTGAGAATTGCCTTATCTTACCATAGAATCTTAACAAGTAGATGCGTCTCTCTCTGACAGCTAAATAGCGACGGAATAATTGTTCACGCACCCATTGTTATAAAACGACTATTTAAATACTCGTGCACCAAGAGCTTTCAAAGATGTAGAGTACGGTAAAACGTTTTATCGACATTAAAAAATATATTTTAAGGTAATACTCTGTAATGAAACTTTTAATAGTGCAAGCCTATTTCTATGTTCTTATGTCTGCGGTAAAATGCTGAGAGTTTTCTTAGTTTGACTGCAATTCAATCGGAAAAACAAACCTTGAGATTTAATACATAATTGTAAGAAGTTGACATTGTGAAATTTTCTCTTTAATTGGTAATATGTTAAAGCTCGTTAGTTACATCATTATTGATAAAATTATTTATGTTAAAAATGAATGATTTGAAGACTATGATTATAATTCATAGACTTCTTAAACATTGTTTTTTTACTTTCATACTCTATGTACAATTAATTTAAAGTGGCGTAATTTAAAATTAAAATAAAATGCAGACCGTTCTATTACCATCGACGTCTATGGTAACTAGCGCCTTATTACGTAAGTTTTTCCATGGGTCGTATCGTTACTGAAATTAGGACGCAGTGGTATCACGCAAGTGCGATGGTATCTGCCCAATGGATACTTATAGTAGTAGTAAAATGTACTGTTTGGTGGTATTTTGAAGATAATCATGACGTTTTTCATGTAAAAAAAGTTAATTTTATATTTTAATACGGAGTACTATGAATCTACAATATACCTCTAATTAAACTGCACTTAAAGCATAATAAACACTATTGTTTTGAATAATAAAGTGATAAGATGAAAAAGATGGAAGAACTAGGAGAGTGCCTTTGCCCAGCAGTGGTACATCACAGGATCCATCTAAAAAGAATGAAAATATAGATAAAAATGACAATTAAATAAAAAAAAAAACGCTTAAGAGTGTTATTTACACCAACAACCAGAATCATAAGTGCGTGATTACGTTAATGAAGATCATTCGTAAATCGCTGTTTTTACCCAAATTAAACATAACAAGAATACCCCTTATTAAATTTTGATTACCAAACATACATATTTGATTACAGGGAAATACCAACTCCATGCATTAGTAATAAAGTCATTAATGTAAATAGAGTCTATAAAGTATATTTTTAATTATTAGTTAGGTTTTTGTGTGTTTATCGTGAAATTATTCAGACACTACTGTATTTTTTTTAATATTTAGTCAGAATAAATCTAATCTTAATAAACAAATCAGTTTTTTATAATAATACTTGAGAATTATAAATAATATTTCCATATAAAAGACTTAGTCTTGACTGACTGACTGACGAACAACGTACACGCCAAACCACTGACCGTAGAGACTTGAAACTTGGAGGATGTGTTCGTCAGAGCTGAAAGTGAGTAAGAATGTATGGATGAATATACTTTATTGTACCTACACCATAAGACAAAAAAAAACAATAATATAGAGAAGGAAACATTACAAAATGTAGTACAATGGTTTAAAATAGTATGAGTACTTAGTTCTAAACTTAGTACTTAGTAGGAGGTAATAGAAAAAAATTTGAAAATACAAAATGCAAATGAAATGGCGGATGTCAGATAGTTCCAGATAAGGCATCGACGACGTCCAGATAAGACGTACACAAAGATCAAAAATAGGTCCATAAAAAACACCATATAAAATACACAGAACTTTGTGGTTTGCCTAACTCCGTTAAAGATTCTGTAAAGTAACTCCGCGAAAAGGTTCCTGCTACTAGCTCTTCAAAAAAAAACCCAGTAGTTTCAGACTATTTATGAAAAACAACAACTTATAAATCTAATACAAAACATATCAAGGTAATACTACAAGGAAGTTCCAACTGGTTTGAAGTCTAACGACCCAGCAGGCCTTGGGCGCAGTAAGTGAAAGTCAGCTTATGCCATGGTTTAAAGGAATAAGATTATTAATGGGCATAAGTAATGGTAATGAAAGAATGGTTCTCAAGGGTTTTATTATCATTGTGGCATTGGAGTCCAAATAAGTAAAAATACAAGTTCGTAATAAGCAAAAACAGTTAACAAAAAAAGAGTTAATGATTAAAGAAAGGTATTCTATTCAAGAACAGGTAATAAAGAAAAAGAAATTGACAATCTAATTAACCTTGAATATTAAAGCTATTCAAACTAAAAATTTTGAAATTAAACAATACAACGATTAATCGTCAATATATTATATGAAAACCATAGTCCTGACTAACTGATTGACTGACTGACAGAAAACGCACAAGCCAAACCATTTGACGTAGAGAATTGATATTTCAAAGATGTGTTTTTCAAAAGTACTATAATTATTAAGTAAAATGTATATTGCAGTTATTTGTTATCCATCACCATATCAGTCCGTCTGCACCCACTGTTGGGTATAAGCCTCTTCTTTATCACGCCACTTGTTGCGATGTTGTGCGAGACGCATCCAGTATTTGCCTGCTACCGCAGCAATGTCGTCAGACCATCTGGCAGTGGTCTGCCTCGTTGGCGTTTCGCGTCCCTGGGCCACCATATAAATAAAAAGATAGATTTACATTATTATTGTTATATTAAAGTTTAAGTTTGCAAGAACCCCTCGCAGGTCAAGGCCTCGTTCAAGAAATGCCATTTTTCCCGATCCTTGGCTGTCTGCATCCAGTGTGGGCCCGCTACGTTTTTGATCTCATCCTCCCAGCGTGCGTGAGGTCTTCCCTTTCCCCGCATTTCTTGCGGACCCTTCCAGGACGTCACCTTCCATCGTCCATCTCTTGTCTTAGAGACGTGCGACGTAGCCAGCCCATTTCCATTTAAGCCGTTGAGCGTAGCTCAGCGCATTTCCTGCCTTCGTTTGTTTCCTTATTCTTGCATGTTTAATTTTTTGTATATTCTGGGCCACCATAATAAATAAAAATAAAATTAAAATTAATGTCTTCAATACAGTAAGTATTCGACACAATAGCTTCTATCCTATCTAACGAGCCAAGGCCTTCGAAATATGACCCGCCGAGCGTACACTAATCGTTCTTACCGCTCCAATGGACAACGTTTCACGTATCGCTTGGTAACCGATAGAAGAAGGATATAGATTTTACAATTTATTGAATTGTACTTTAGTTACTGTGGAGTAGGAGAATCTCAGTCTGCCAACCGAGAATAGTGAAAAGGAATAGAGGAAGGCAAGTCAAGCGATGGTGAGACGATATAGAAGCTGTAGGTGGGAAGCTCTGGACAAGGACTGCAATGGATAGGGGCGCTTGGAGGGAGTTGGGGGAGGCCTATGCCAAAGGGGCACATAGACAAACCATGCCGGTGTATAGATATGGATAGGGATTAGTTAGGTAATAATAAATATGAAATCGAATCTATCGATAATGTCGAATTGTCATAAAGTGCTTGAATAAAAGGCTTATTACTATAGGTACAGCACAATTTCTAGGTGAAAGGTTCATTTCATTACTATCCATAAAATCGTCATCTATAAATTTAATGACAAAAGTAATGTATAAAATTAGCACAATAGTAAAACGTAGTATCCCGATTCTTTGTAATCATATAAAACTTTTTATGACAAAAAAACACTTTTAGTACGCATAAATAATGTTTTACCGTAAAAAATAATAGCATCGCTTTTCAGGGCACTCTTCAAAACTTTGGCACCCACAGAACTTTCAAAGTAGGTAGTAAAATAGTAGATTACGTTGAAGAAAAACAATAAAGTTAAAAACTGTGGTTATAAAGTGTGTATTAATGATACAAAATGTTACTATGTGTTTCTGACTTAAATAAACGATGAACTGGTTTCAACTACTGAAATGATGAATCGAAAATACAAAAATACCACCAGTAGTGTAGTGCTATTTTATACGTTTATCTACATATGATGGAAAATAAGTATAAATATCTAGCGTAGTGATTATGATCATCGTCTTCTTCAAAATTAAAGCATAAATTTCAATGACACATCAACAAACTATTTATAGTAATAATACAATAAATCATGAAATCAATGAAGATAAAAATCCTACTGCATTTAAAAATTCCAAAGTTTGTGGAGACAGGATGGATGAATTTTTGTGCCTGAATCACGAGAAAATTACTAAAACGATTGTGGTTACATTTGGAACAGTTATAGTTCAAACCTGAAGACAGGATACATTCTATCCCGATACCACTTCTACTTTTGTATTGTATTAAATGAAATCCACATCATTTTTTTGCCAGGGTTGACTGGTAGAAAATGCTTTTATAGCATTTAGTCCTCTCTCAATTATGTTAGTGTCAAAGTGGTAATAAATTAATTAATACCACGTGAAGCTACGTGGAGTCGCAATAAAAAAATATATGTACTCGTATCATTCATATATCATATCATTAGGCATTGAAACTTGCATACAAAAGAAAAGCCTCCAGAAGTAACAGCAAACTTGCTCAATATGAATAATCAAAAACAAACATTAATGAATAATGCCAAAGTGACCTGCGGTGGCTTGCTGTAATGTTATTCCGCCCTGCAGGGACAAAAGTTATGATTGCTTTTGCAAACTCATTTGTTATTTTTACGTAGCGATTCGTTTCAGTCGGTACATGTTTGTATCACTGACGCTCGGTTGGATAGCAAATTGATCCGGATGTCAATTTTGGATGAAATATTGTCTCTGGTTGATTGTATGGTTTTCGTTTTCAAACATACTTATAAAAAAAGTCACAATGTTATAAAAGTAAAAAAAAGTTTCAAACACAAATCAAATAAATTTTAATTCTCCCAAAATGTTGATAAGTTATGACAAAATGTTTGAAAAAGATCTTGAGTTATATTACAAAATAAAATTATACCTGAACAACTGCATAATATACCAATCAAGGTAAATAACGCTCAGTATACAAAGGTTAAAAAGGTCTAATGAAACCCTCAAAAGGATGCGAATAATGGTGTACAACAATAAAAATGGAAAGAAAAAGGCAACGCGCTAACGCACTGTAACCAAGGAAACATTTAAGGAATTTATGAGAACATTTCACAAATACACACAAGTATATCTGGAGAAAAATCCAAAAGTTCCTGAAGACAGGGGAAGTAATAAAGGTACAATGTCTAACAATATTTTTTTACGAAGGATATTTCTCTTTATACTCTCTTCGTGCGTAGAGATTTTGAAATATGTCTTTAATATGAATAATTTTAGTACTCTCCGAATTGCTCGTGCTATCATTTTTTGCAAATATTACCTAATGTATGTTGTGTTTATGTTTTGTTGTAATGGAGGCACGAAGTTCTAAATATTATTATTATTTTTAAGTTAAGTTTAGTGATACCTGAACTTATTTAAGTTAGAAGTAATTAGTCTGCTCGATATTTAAGTTTTGTTTAGTTGTGCGTACATATGTTTATGTTGCAATCAAGCTCAGAATTGTACAATCTTTGTTAACCTATAATTTTATATGTGTTTGTGATGTGTTTTGTGCGCTTAAATAAAAAAAAAATTACATTGCATTGTTTTAAAATAATGTCTGAAAAATCACAGTGTTTCATTTTGATTAATATGTTTTTAAAACTGCATAATAATATATTTTAAGTTTTGGTAAATGTTGAGTTTAACCTATGTAAGGTTGTATGTATGTAAATAAAATTTGACCATGTACGATACGACTCTAGCCATATACGGTAACTTGATGTTGCTGCCCATCCGTGGGTGTAAAATAATAAGTGAACATTACATTATGCCACCAAAGTGAATGTCAGAATTCAAATGAAGGTTTTATAGTAATCATAACGTAATAGGATTACTTGTTGATTATTTATGGGTTTCATTACCATATCGAGTGTAATTTGTATCTTTGTACAACCAATTTGCTCCTATCATTAACATAATTGAAATTGATTCGATTCTAGTCCTACTTACTATGTCATTACTTTTAGGTAAGTAGGTGGTTACAGAGTGCAATGACCAAGACGACAAACCTCAAACTAACTTTGAGTATTTTTCGAATGAGTAGTTATCACTGTAATTTGGAGTAGGCATGGAAATGATTGCTACTTCTATTTCATTGTCACATCGTGATATGATTTCATTTTATAACAGTGAAATCACCGGTTATTTTTCATCAGTGGCCTAATTGTCACATCGTGATATGATTTCATTTTATAACAGTGAAATCACCGGTGATTTTTCATCAGTGGCCTAATGTGATAATGTCACATTTCGTTAAAATAATTCAAATAGCAACGTCACGCAATCACTCCTACTCACAGTCAGCACACTACTGACTGTCTATTTATTGTTATTTACGATACGAATGAAATTGTGAATGGTGACAAGTATCATGACATCGCAGCGTACAAAATCGCCCATCGGGGCCCGCCGGGCGGATATCACCGATGATTTTATGACAGACTTGGTCTAAGAAGAGTAACAAGTGTTATGTGTGATTCGTTTTATACCATGATAAATAACATGTTACTCGCTATACTTTCCATGCCTAATTTGGAGTAATGGGGGAAGACTGCGCCACCGGGGTGGCTATTTCCCTTTGTACGGGGTGGCCAGCCAACCATGGAATAGATACACCAATATACAATACGTATAACAAGGAAGCAATGCAAGCCTTGTGTGAACCGAATTCATGAATCTGTAATCATAATGTTATACACCATAGTGTCATAAGTGGGAAATTTAAATATCTAGATCGAATATATCGGAATAATATGAATGACGTACACTGAAAAATTGTCGTGAACTAAACATTTCGACGGTATACCATGAATAATTCAATAAAGACACATGTTATTATCATTTTTTTTATTTGAAATCTGGGTGAAGAATTAAGATTTTGGCCGGTCGTTGAACTTAAGGAGAGTAACTTTTTGAGGTTTCTCATGAAACAGAACTGTTACTAAAAGCAAAATATTAATTATAATTTTGTGATTTGTTTCAGGTACGAATGGAGACACATAACATCAAAATGGCGTGAGTAATATAAAAATCGACACAAAAACTTTCCCTGTCCGCGTGCTGATATATTATGACAAACGATAAACGAGGGACAATATATCGTCGCGTCTAAAAATCTTAAGCGTTTTTATCGTACGCTTCGATTGTATCTAAATATCGGGTTGAATGTCCTCATTATCGCGCTCTGCTGAATAATATGTGGGCCGATTTTCATGCGTGATTCCGCGAACGATTTTCGTCACAATATTGCGTCGGTTGATCGAAATTTGGAATATTTTTTCATGCGAAATAGGTGAAGGAATATGTTGACGCCGGATCTCGTTTAGTGATTCTGGAAAAATATTCAGAGAAAACGAAAACTGATGTCTGTTCATTTCAGGTAAATGACCTATTGATAAAATGTTCAACAAAACTGAGACAGCAGATTCTAACGGCAGAATAGAAATAACACAAAAAAAAATAAAGATGACATTTTACAATAAAATAAGTGATAGCATGAAAAACATAAAGTTCAGAATTGAATTTAAATTATATAACCAAAAAAACGAGTCGTTCTTCACCTGATCCAACCCGATCTCGTCCACTTTGGATGAGATAGTGAATTGAATTTAATATTCTGACAAACTATGACCTATTTGTTAATGGACTAACAGTTTAAGAACCAAGCAACACTTTTGAACAATTTAATTAATGATTATCCGAGCACTTATTGCCTAAATTGAAATTGTAGAGTACCTAGTTACTCGTAGTAAGGGTCGAATCTGGCAATTTAAGTCGAATGTGAGGTCAAAGGCAAACAACCGAGAGGCGACGTGACGACGACGCGACGGTTTGAGGTAAACCTCTTGATTTGGGACTAATGCTCTTTTATTTTCAAATTTATTGACATTAATTGCCAATTTCGGAACCGAAATAAAACTTTATAATCATAAAATAAAAATTTGAAACCTTAGTTTCAAATAAATAACTTGAATATACAAAGAAAATGTATTATTAATTGACAATAAACATCTTTTAATCGATTTTTATATACATACACATATTTGCAGCAAAAAAATACTTTGTTATAAAATCTTACAGAATTCTGACGGTGACAGTCGAGTTCGATCGAAGTGTCTCTTTCCTCTAAATTAATTAAAATAGTGAGATTGAGTTCATTGAACCCATTATCACCACACACAATCCTAGTCACGTGATATATGTATTGTGCGAATTAGATTCGCAGCTGTTTTCTCAAAATCGTACCTACCTACTTCATATTTGTTTTGTCTACGCAAAATTTACGTCAATTACTTCTATAATAGTTCCCAGATAAATTAGATCAGACGAAACATTTAAATGTAGGACACTCTATATAATCAGCATCATTAATTTTTAGTCGAACATAGAAAGGACACACCTATTTTTTATTTAAAAAATGTATGCATAGTATAGTTTCCCATTACACAAAAAATCGAATTGTTTATAAGACACTTAAATAGTTAATAAACAAATCATACTCTCGTATACCTAATACATAATAAATACCTTTTCTAAAACTATTGCCTACTTGATATTTTTACATGTAAACTTGCTTTCGAATGTTTTTAAAAATCGATTAATATACTGTTAAAAATTTAATAGTTAAGTGATTTGTCTTAAATGGATATTAAATGGTCATATAAATTAAGCTCAGAGATTAGGAGGTTGTTAGAATTTGGAAATAGAATCAATAAATTTAGGCTTAGAATTGAACCTTGCGAAACACCGGTGTCTCGATCATTTTCACAATATTTAAATTAATTATTAAATTATTGACCCCAATTTTACTTTATTTGTCTCAGTTGAAGTCTGATAAGAAGTTCTCAATCTACTCCCAATTCTGAATTTAAATATCAATGACATAATTATGCCCAAAATAAACGTTGTTATCGGAATTGTCCTTATAAATTAAACAATTTAACAAATCAATGAGTATTGTCGGCGAGTGATAGACACATCGCGATAACGATGACAATACATACGGGTAAAGGTTGTTTCAGACGATCCGCGATTCTACGGATTTGTTCACAGATAGCCGACCACCACAGACGTCTGTGTTAATGCGGACAACCCTATTTTATACCACCTTTGAAATAACCGTAGGTGTTTTTTATTCCTGATAAACACGTCAATGCGAAAGTATACGATTTTTATTCTAGATCGTTTGGCTCTGAGATAATTTTGTCGTTATATAATAGGTATTATAATAAAGGTTTTACAAAAACATAGACAACCGACTTCAATTGGATTGTTTTAGTGACCGTAAACACCACTGAAAAGTCACAGGGAATCAAAATACGCAATTTCGTTTACTTCGACGACATATTTTTTTCAGTTATTTGGATATAAAAACTAAACTACTGAATCGATTTTGATGAAAATTCCAATCTGAAAGTATATCCTCACAAACAAAAAAATCTTTTTAAAATCGGTTCATTAACTACAAATTTCTGAGGTAACAAACATTAAAAAAAAAACATTCAACCGAATTGATAAGCTCCTCCTTTTTGAAGTCTGTTGAAAAGAAGGTTTATTTGGCCAATATACGAAAAATGTGTAGGTAATTGATTGATTCAGGCGTTACTTTGCGGAAATCCATAAATATCAACAAATTATATAAATATATTTTCACATCACCTGCTCGACAATATCCAATTACATATCATGCTATCATCAAGGTAAAGCAAAGCATTATCTACCAAGGGAGGTAAAGTTGTATGAATCTCCCAAGGGTAGTAATGTGATTTGAATTTGGAACGTCAAATTCATGTGGAAACTCGTGGAAAACTCTAAGTAATAGAACGTCCATATGGCATTGTAAAAAGGTTTGTTCTAAAATCGAACTGGCCACTCATAAAAAAAAAAAGGCGCGACTTCTAAGATTGTGAAACAAAAGACGGTGTTGGCTTCTGAGTTCGGAGCCCTGGCTTTTTATTGTCTCGCAGAAGGTGTGAAAAGTAGAGTATGCTCCTCTGTGATAAAGCCTGTCTTCGTCTTGGGTAGCTTGAACCCCTAGCGTCACTCATGACTCTACATAACTCCCTCACTTCGCTCAGGAGTTAAATGAGTCCCTCGTTAGCTCAGGGTTCAATATGCCACCCGCGACATAAGACACTGCTTTATCCCCTTAGTGCATAATCTATTATTAGTACCTTAATTAAGCGGATTTATTACTAAATATATTTATATAATTTGTTGATAAATATGTAGGTCACAAAATGTTAAAACTTAAGTTATATAATAGGTAGGTTACTAATAAACTGAATATTGTTGCGCTTTGCAGTGTACAGTAAACTACAAAAATAACTGTATTTTAGTTGAAAATACCTTTGAGCTCAGTCTGATAATCCTTGGTTAGGTAAATTGTAGGTTCTAGGTCGTCCTCAAGGTTATTTAGTATCTGAATTAGGCTTTGCAGCTGAACTCGGGTTACAACTAAATTTATAATTTTAAGAAAAGTTAAGTTATTTTTATTATGTTCAATGGTGAGAGTGGCTATAAAAAATCAAACCGAATTCCCTGAAACGAAGCTTCGGAATCAAAACATCAAAAGCTGAAAGGTAGAGATTAAAAAGCTGATTCAAAAATATGACTTCAACGGCTTTAATGACGTTAAACCGTGTTATCGCCGCGCACAGCCGTCGATGCACGCCGATGGACGGCGTAATCCTTCCGCTCTGTGCCAAATATTGTTTAATATCCAATTTCAGAGGCTATGGATTCCGTAGGTATTGATAATAGTTTGTGAAGGAGAGAAACATCGTAAGGAAACCGGCATGTCTTACTTACTTACTTACCTACTTCCTGTGGCACTACAACCCTTTGTGGGTCTTGGCCTCCTCAACGATTTTCTTCCACTCGTTCCTGGTCTTCAGTCTTTTCCAAGTTGTTAGTTTGCCCAACTTTTTCAGGTCTTCTTCCAGACAATCCTTCCAGCCTTTTTTAGGCCTCGCGGTCGCTTTGTTGTGGTGCACATTAAGACATATCATTTACAACACGATTCTCGTCCGCCCTTTCTAGGTGTCATTGAACCTTAAAAGTTCGAAAATATGTGTCGTGTGAACGAAAAGAACCTCTTCGAGGCGCACTTGAAATACTTTCACAACACTGGTTCGAAATAACTAGGGACACGATAAGAAGATGAAGAATAGTCTGTGAGCAAACGTGGAAGCGTATTATTATGATTAAGTTTACTAATAAAATATGGTTCCTAATAGATATCGTGAAGAAATGAGACAATTGAGATAAAACAGAAGGTCATAGGTTGTAACCTATCCCAAAAAGTACCGTATTTGATAGCGCCGAATTACGGAGAGAAAAAGACTACATACGTCAGTAGTGAATAAAACAAAAACTAGCAAAAACTAAACTCTTTCGAGGCGTGTCCAACTTCGCAACTCCGCGTCCTTGCCAAAACACATTTCAGATCCGAGTTGGTGAAGTTGCTCCGAATTCTAAAAGATCATATTTAACTTTTTTCTTTCCACTTCTCGAGCTAACAGCTGCCAAAAATCACATATATGTGAGTATATCTTTTCCATTTTCTTGTTTCTAGGATCGCTTCATTCCGACCCTCTTAATATTTACTGTGTCATTAACCTTTAGAACCATAATAATGCCAGCTTACGGGGTAAATTACCCATCACCGTTCCCACCAAGGCCCTAAAACCGTCATATTTATTAGGAATCACATCTACATCAGAATTAGAAGACCCCCAATTTTGCTGGAGATTGCGTAGTCTATGTTTAATCCTACGTTATCGGTGAACGCAGCCGTTCAATAAATGTTCTGCTTACTGACAATGATAAGTTTCTCAATCCCCCGAAAGCGATCACCCATATGGCGAGAGGAATTAGGATCCATTTAGATTTCTGCAAACGCAAAAGTGATATCGGTCGTCATTATTTGGGACGATTTGACATTCTGATCCTCATTTCGGAGATAAATGCGTATGAGCTAGTTTTTTGGTCACGATTTTTTTAAGTGCTGATACGACATCTTAAATAATGCAGGGGAAATTGTCTCATTCGTGATCGACGGGACACGAAGCGAAAATGTATTTTCGACAATCGATAAAGCTCCAGTTACCTGCAGTAGTCAACTTTAGGCTAAGCGAAACGCGCTCCTGCAGGAAATGCAATGAGGCAGATGAAACGCCCCTTCTTTTTCTGAAAGAATGTGGACCGCTAATGCATAAGCGCAGTATTTATCTGTGAAAACACATATTAAGCCCTGGTTAACTATTTGAGCTTTCTCACAAAAAAACTCCTGCAGTTCATCATAGCGGCAGGGTTTAGTGAGGAAGTCTAACCGTATAGGTCCAAGTGGTGAGCACAATAGACCGACAACGGTCGTAGGCGTTGTCCTAATAGAACGCGATCGCGCGAATGCCAATTGGGACGCCTATTTGACGTTAGTACGTTTGATCGCGGATTCGCGCGACGGTCGCATCGCTTGCTCGAGCGACGATCGCGTGATCGCGTTCTATTAGGACAACGCCGTAGTGTCACTAAAGCCGGAAATCAATAATAAAAATAAAAAAAACAAAATACCTGTAGTCTGTTTCTGTATAGATGTTTTTAACAAGAGATTTATTATAACTTTAGCAGTCGAAGGGAAGAGCATTAATCTTGAACGAACACCCGACTAAATTGTTTTAAGGCGAGACTGAAAATCCATTTAGGAGAGTTCTCGCAAAATAAAACAAGTTATTGTTAATGAAGTGTGAATAATCGAAGCATTGCTATCGAAATGTCAAAAGCCAAATACATTTTGAGTGCTTCGTTTGATTTGAGAGATTTCTTCGTCTGGCAGTATTTCAAAAGAGCACTTTACCATCTGTGACTTAACATCCAAAGAGAAAGAATTATTGAAATTATATGGAAATTATACATCAATGTTCGTTATTACCTCGAATTAAGTTTGGGTTGATTTTTACCACTAGGGACTTGACTAGGACGTTTGACATAAGACTGAATAATTATTTTATAATTTTTACAATAATTCTATAAAACATGTATATTCAATAACTTGACCACGTTGCGATAATTTACTTGACACTGGCTAAATACACTAACATGTGTGGCGCCGAACGCGAAGAATTAAACGTTCTTCTCGAAATAAAAAAAAGTTTGGGTTGATTGTTTTTAGTAAAATAAAAATTTGGTTACTAGTGTGTCTGAAGTAAAAAATTTCAATTGGTGACGTGTAACTTATTTATCCGTCCTTTTTTAAAATTTATTAACAATTAGAAGGGTTTTTCTCAATATTGCATTACAATACCTACATATTGCAGTAATACCATAATGTGCCTTCTGTTTCGTATTAAAAATTTTCATTTTCAACCGACTTCAAAAAGGTTGGAGACTATCAATTCGGTTGAATGTTTGTTTTTAGTGTTACCTCAGAACTTTGTTGTTTAAGAACCGATTTGAAAAAATATTTTTGTGTTTGAGAGAATATACTTTTAGATTGTTCCTATAGAAATTTTATCAAAATCGCTTCAGTATTTTAGGATTTAAATCAAAATAACTGCAAAAAAAGTCGTTGAAGTGAACAAAATTGCGTATATTGCTTCCGATTGAAGTCGGTTGTTGTATGTTTTGTAAAACCTTGTCATACAAATTCAATCGAAAAAAATCCTTTCTATTTGCACGAGGAAAAGCACGTGGAGCATTACTACGACACAGCTATTTGCTGCGAGCTATCATCTCATACGTGTCAGTTTGTGCCGAATACTCGATATATTGGCATCGCGGAGGGACAATATAGCACAGGGTGAAATTAAACTGCTTACTGAGTTTACTCTTTACATTGCTCAGTGCCGTGTAAAGTCGTGATGGCTGAGTGGGAGGTGCCTCGACTTTCGATCGGAAGGTCGTAGGTTTGAACCCGGTCGCACACCAATGTGTGCATTAAAAACACGTTCTTAAAAGGTGAAGGAAACCGCCATGTCATAGAACCTAAAAACAAAATAAAGTGCCTGATTAAAGGGTTATTCTGATAGGATAAATTAAGTAGATTATAACTACCTTTATTAAAATAATTAAATATATTTTATAGAATTAAACTATACCTATTAATATCAAAAATTAATGTGCATCTTACACTAAAATATAATTAACTAATGAATTAACTAATTCATAAATAATCATTTATTGGTTTATTTTTTATTTTTTATTTCTCTAACTCAAATAAAATATTTTTCATATTTATCTTATTATTTAGAACAATGATTTCAATTTCAGCTAATTCTTGATTAGGAGCTTGAATTGGTTTAGAAATTAACTTATTAAGTTTTATTCCCCTAATTTCAAGCTCTAATAATATATTATCTTCAGAGGCAGCTCTTAAATATTTTTTAACTCAATCTATTGCCTCTATTAATTTTTTATTTTTTATTCTTATAAAAATAATTATATTTAATAATTTAGAAATTAATAATTTTATTTCAATTATAATTAATTCATCAATATTAATAAAAATAGGAGCCGCCCCATTCCATTTTTGATTCCCCAATATTGTTGAAGGATTATCTTGATTTAATAATTTTATTTTAATAACATGACAAAAAATTACCCCCATAATTTTATTGTCTTATTATTTTAATAACATGACAAAAAATTACCCCCATAATTTTATTGTCTTATTATTTTAATAAACCTAAAAAAGTGAAAAACATGTGTCAAGGGCACGAGAGGTGCACTTGAAATCCTTTCACCACTAATCGAAAGAACTAGTGACACGACTTATCGTGTCACTAGTTCTTTCGTTAGTAGAGGAATTGCTCGGTGAGTAGGGAAAGAGATTTTAATGTGTGCCAAAATGAGGTGATGGTAACGATAAAGACTATTTATTGAATTTACGATTCTGAAATAAGTATATTTGTAACATCGATCACATAAATAAATTGTCGGCTGGTATGTTGGCGTGTTCATAATGAAGGTTCCTGCTACATGCACTGTTGATTCTCTCCCCTCCTAGGCTGTTCTGGAACAGAAATGGGCGGATGGGCGAGCAATATATCGCCGCTGCTGTGTATCTCGATCTCCGAAACCCCCATTTGCAGGTATCGAAATATTGAGAGGATTTTTTTACGTTTCGATATAAGTATCGAGTTCGGCACAGGTGTTGTTCGGAGTGCTTTTTGTTGGTTTGTTTTTGTTTATGAAGGCTCAGAGTGTCTGTTGAATTTGAGCTTTATTTACTACAAATTTAAGTTCATTATTTATAGTCAGATGCCGAGACATGATGATATTTTAATTATGGTGATTGTTGGGTATTTATACGCTAGTCAGAGCCAACCCTAGGGCGTAAATGCTGTTGAGCCAAACATAAAATTAAAAAGTATAAATAAAAAAAATTGATTATATCCAAAAAATGGATTTGATAATTCTATTTAGTGTAAATAAATTTAAGTAAAATTATGTTCCAATACAAATCTTAAGTAAATTTATGGTAAAACACAAACTTAGCAAAGAAACTCGCTTGATAGTTAACGGTCTGTATTTGGACCGTAAAGAACTGGCAAGTAAGAAAAGTAATTGCTTAGGAGCTTTGACAGTTTTGTGCAAGTAGGCATAAATATAATAACCATCTTCGTATTTTCTACACGTACCTATATTTATTTATGAAAACTCTTAACAAAAGTAGAGCCACATAAACTGATTGGAAGCTGACGCGGCGCTCGTGGTGTGATTTCATTCTCCAAAGTAACCCCTTGAATATACGACAGCCAGCAGGGGCGTGTGTACTTACTATACGTATAATTTGAAATATAGCGGAGTACACTATGCGATATTAAATTTTAATGAAATTGTTTACCTTTGATAGGAAAGCTTTTGGGGTGGTACTGTTTTGTTTGAGGAAGGAAACCTCTGGTAGTTCATTTTGGTGATATACCTATCTAACTTGTCGACGCCTGCATCTTCGTTTGCGTTGTAAATCTATAAACACAGTCTTAAGCATTTACGTTCAGCGTTTTGGCCTGTATGCTTCGAGAATCTAGCCAAAGTAGATGTTAGTGCAAGGCGTACCCCTCTGCTCGAAGCCTGTACGTTGTCTTTAAGACGGTCAGTCAATCAGCTCTACACCTTTTATCGATTTGCTATTTAGAATTTATTTATTTCGCAATTATGTACTTGTGAACAGGTCTTAACTAGTTTCATTATAGTTACTACATGAGACCTGTTAGGGCGCAGTGACACAAAATAGGTATTGCTTATGAAAATACTCGTATATCTTAATTTTAGCTTAAATACTTATTTAACCTATACCTCTACTTATATTCATCATCAATTTATATCAAAAATATGTATAGGTTTTCTTACTTTACTTTACTTTTATTGTTTATTTCATTTGCTTACATGTAAGATCGTCTTATAAGCTTAAGTTCTAATATAGTAGCTATCAGTGTACATGACCCTGTCAGGGTACTGCAAACAATCTGTCCTTTTAAATTATTTTAAATATTTTACATTACACACAGTGTTTTTCTAAATGTCATTCTAAAAAAAACATGATATTATAATAGATTTAGTATAAAAATATTAGTAAATTGGTTGTGAATGTCATCTGCTAGGTTATAATAATAGATAAGTTGGCACAAAAACTTTCAAACTTAAACTTTAAATTTACTAAGTTATATGAAAAAAAGCAAATTATAAGTTCTGTTTATAACTTCTCCACTCTCATCTCTCAGCTTCCACTTCATCCATCACTCGATCGATGACACATGCAACAGTTTTAGCAACAATGTTTTTGTTTTCGTTTTCTATTTATAAGCGATCGTAAAATATTTACGATTAACGCTAAATCGCTTGATAAAGACAAGGTTGTTGGTTGAACGAACTTTAGTATAAGTTATTATACCTAGAATGGAACGCAATCTATGAATACTTATTCTTTTAGAATGATATTCAGATAGATATTTTGGGACAAAATAATAGCCTGTGTTTTTTAAGATGTATTGAGAGATTTTGAGATTATTTAGCTGAAGATCCCAACTATAGTGCACGAAAGGAGCCTCTTTGAGGCGTACTTGAAATGCTTTCACCACCCTGGTTCGAAAGAACTAGTGACACGATAAGAAAAAGAATTGCAATGTGCCGCAGGTTGATCAAACAAATATTTTGGTGATTAAAACCGATTTTTATGTCAAAAAGACCTCACATTAAGGCCATTCCTTAAATCCGAATTCCGATCCGAATCCGAATTCATACTTTAATTTAGATTTTATAAGTGTTTTAAAATTAACCCTACTAACTTAAAAACACGTATTAAATCTAAATTAAAGTATAAAACCCTTCACTTTTTTTGTTGACGAAATCAAAAAACATGGACGAATCGAATAGTGTGAAGAAATTACTATAATACGGCGTACTTTTTGAGTATTTGTCCGAAACATTTTGTATGAAATTCGGATTTGGGATAACCCTTAAGGCTAAAATTTATCACAGTTACATAATTCTAGAGTCTCGTAAATGTAAATAGAAAAAACTAGAGACGTTTTCATTATCAACGTTCACATAAGCTTCAGAGCTTTGTTCATTAGATACCTAGTTATATCATTATTTACAAGTTAAATTAATATAATTTTTTTTGAAGATAAAAATATTCATTAACAACTTAACAAAATTGTTTTTAAAAAGCTTCAAATTGGCTTTTTTCGACTATATATATTACAATACAACCATTATTTATTGAAAGACTCAATCCAATCACTGAGTTAAAAGATTAAGTGAAATGAAAAATTCCTAATAAGTAATGAAATAAGGCATCATCCACTTAAATCCAATTCACTTAACGTTTCAACATCAAACCACAAGAATCCGGTAGATTGAAGCTTATTACGAATACTTCAATCGTGAATGAATTCTGATTGTATAACAAAAATGATACAGTCGTAATTGAGAAAATGCCTTGGCATGGAGCTCTACGGGACATACTCGTAGAACCACGGAACTTAATTGAAACTATATGGTAGTTGAACTTAGAAAATATGTTTTTATTTTTGTTGCAAATTAACATATTTATTCAATATTCAATACTCAATATATTTATTGTCATCACAATGGTTTGGTAAGATGTTAAAATTACATTATTTTGATTCACATGTGATCCCCTTTGGGGCATCAATATGGTAGGAGATACACCGAAGTTTTTTCTTATTATCTAGATACTTAAGGCAAGCATGCAATTTACACTAAGTAGGTTAGGTACCTACTTACTGTAAATTGCATAGTAAGTTATTTTTTAAGACTTTGTTCTGTAAATAAGCTGCTTATGTAAAGAGACCATAATAATTGATTGAAGATAATTGATTGATTCAGGCGTTACTTTGCGGAAATCCATAAATATCAACAAATTATATAAATATATTTAGTAATAAATCCGCTTAATTTCTAAACAAAGGTTTTAATTAACTTAACTTTAGTTTAGAACTTTAGTACATATTACTATATTATAAACCAAAGAGTCAACGAACAGAAAAACCAAAGTTTAAAGATACGACACGTGTTTCGCCTCTACACGAGGCATCATCAGGAGGTGTGGACTCGCCGAAGTTCGAAACGAGAGACCATAATGATATCACAAATATTTTGTTCTCTTTAATAAACTTGTCACATCCTAGTCTTCATTTGTGTAGTTAGATTGATCATTTTAATTAATGTTATGTTATTTTACCTCCACTATCTCATCTGCTGCTTCATAATTGGACCAAGCAAGTCTAATTGTGCCAGTTTATCATGTTCCATCATTGGGTTCCAAGTTACAGTGAAATTATTCACTTCGCAATTCGAGCTTCCAGCGATGCCCGTCTTGTAATATTAAATTATAGTGGATCGAGGGTATTTCGAAATTGTAAATTGTGTACAGCTGTTTTGTCAGTGGTCGCAATACTTTAAGTATTCGCAGACATAATTTTGTTAGGCTCACAGATAAAGTTGTTTATGTTGTTAATTTTCTCTTGCATTTAGCTTGTTTCCACTTTTTGAATACTTTACTTGTAATAATGGCTTTATTTAAATTAGCTTTTTCCAGTTCTTTATCACAAAAGTATAATCATTTAGAATGTAAATTGAAATAACCTATTGTTGGAGAATTTATGAAAAGCTGTGCAAAGCACGTTATTCACAATTTAATAGTTTTTTCCTTGAATCAAAAAATGCAATAAACTCAATATCAACCAAGGTTGAATCTTAAAAATAAAATTTTAATAGACAATACTTGGTGGGGGTTTGTAAGACTCGTAAATCACGTTGTGCGCTCTAGACATTTCAATATCTGTTATAAAATTCTATATTGCAGTAATGGTCAAAGATGCTTCGAAAAGTTTTCAACTCCGTCAGTTAGAATATGAAATGGGTCCCAAAGTAGTTATTAATGCATTGCCTTTTAAAGTTCATGGTATAGATAAGCGTGTGTCCGAGAAATTCGTGTGAAAACGCTCTGTGAAATTGTGAAATATGAGGGGATCACAGTGTCGCTCCCTCGCCCGTCCGAGAATTTATCACGATTCTGTCAGTTGATGTGGACAAGCGAAATGGTTTCGTACGATAGCGAATTGGCGTTTAGGTGCGCCGGCCATGTTTGACCGGCGAAATCGTTCGCAAATAATCCGACGTAGTATAAAGACGTTTTGGCAACACTTTGATACACGTTACAAACGTGAAAAGGACGAGAAAAACAACAATGGACCAAAACCTTTCATTTAATTTATTCTCTTTCCGCTTTAGGAGTGGACGTCATTTCATTTTGTGTTGAAGCAACACGCTTATGCTTTTATTTCTCTGCCGCGACGCTGGAATATTTTTGCTTTTAAGCATTTAGTAGCTTCTCTCGCTCCACCGAGTTGATCCGTAAATTTGTTTGGCTTTCTTTAACAGTTAGTTGTTTGTTTAAAGTTTCAGACAGGTTCTGGATCCGAAATAAAAGCAAGTTAGCTCTAAATTTAAGTGAATTCCGAGTTGTTGAGATACCATCTTCTGAAGGTGATATATATTTCGTTATAATTCTAGCCTTAATTAAAGTTGCAAAAGTTTGAAATTTAATACAAAATCGCGGTGGTAATAAAGCGTATCCGTTGTTTATGCGCCATCAAACGAGATAGCGAGTTTACATCCCGAGTTTAAGTTAGTGTCATTGTTACGTAAGTTACAAGTCTAAGCGACGTTTCACAACGCTTCGCTTCAACGTTCATGAATAGCATTATAGCTCCCCGTTTTGAATATGAACCTCTGCCGGGTCTCTGCGGGTAATGTTTATTGCCTTTTAGGGCTTTTACCATTACAATATTCACAACTAAACAATGACAATGGATCCCAAAAGATGCTAAAAGAACAAACCGAGACATTTCAGAAGCAATAAGCTTCTATTTTCAAGCGTCCCAAAAGACTTCCTCTTAAACACGGTCTGTCTGAATTGTGACCGACATGCAAAGCGGTGCGCTCAAAAAGGAGGAATATAAAATAGAAGCCTCGGTGAACGGCAAGTTTGCCCGGAGCGGGACTCCGCGACACGAACCCTCTATGGACATTATTTAAGTTTGCTAGCAGCAGGCACTATATTAAATGTATCAGAGTCGAGTTTTAAGAGACGCCGCGGCGGGCCGCTCGACCGCGAAACAACCACAACTTAGAACACTTGCCAACATCCGCCTATTGGAGAAATAAAATGCAGTCAACAGTTGCAACTTTGCAAGCTCCAATAAAAACACATTGAGCATGTTCAGTGAAAGAGCGAGCAAACAGCGAAGGTCGGGTGGCTTTGAAATTGCTTTTCATTTTAAAGTTTGATTGAAAATCCTTACATATTTCACTGCGAACGGCTTAGGCCCTTTTAAACAGATTGGCCGTTCCACTTGATATTTGGTAAATTCCGACCCAGACCCTTGGGGACAATTTTGACAAATAGTTTTGTAGGGCTAATAAATTTCCATTGAAACCCCGATAACTTCCGGCGGCAGCTGAGTTTGAAACGGGGCATTTCGCGAGTAACACTCAACTTAATTAAGAGTTGAATTAGTCCCGGCTTAAGTATGATTATAACTTCTTAAGATGTCTCTGTGAGTTGCTCTTTGCCTCTATTAGCGGCATCGCATCTTGATGCGTATTTCGGGTGTTTCATTATGTTTATCTTTGATGGTGCTCTTTGTCCCAAATTTCTCTTGTATTTCTTATTCTCGTGCTTATAATTTCATTCTTATCTAACTTTTATCTTGGTTGTTTTCATAAAAAACGCTATGCATTATTTTTTGCAGTGTGCATCTTAGTTCGTTCACTTTATTAAAACAGAGTCGCTGACCTCTGAAGTAAATTAACCACCCAAAGCATTAGCACCTTAAAAAATTGTTTAGCATAAAATGCAAGCAGTCGAGTTATGAGTGACTCTATCTGGGTAATCATGGCAATTACACCTCACACATGAATTAATAACAAACAGAAAACTCACTTTACGTTCACTGCACTAAACTACTCGGGCGAATTAACATGACACCTGGCTCGAATGACTTTTGTGCAAATTACAGCGTGGAATTGGATAATATTGATAGAGAAGAGGTCCTGTAATACTTGGTAATGATAAGTAATGACAAGGCTTCGCAATAAAAGGAAGGAGACACGGAGGGCGCCGCGCGAGGCAGCGGGAGAAGCATCAAGTTCTGAGCCACGTGTCAGCCAGGTGTCATGTTAATTCGCCCGAGTGGTAGATCACATGCCAATATGTTAATCTTACATCAGGCTTCGGAAAAATGCTTTCGCAAAATTTCGACGAGCAGTGTAATTTTTTTTTAACTTTCAAAATTTCTATAGCCAACATAGGTGAAAAATGGAGTGAAGAGATAAAGGAATCCTTAGTAAAGTATCGTTTTCAAAAGTACTGATTGCTTTCTGTTACACACACCACGCTTGCTTAATAAGTTCAAGGTTTGACTTAAAATGTGCTTAATTACCCACAACTAGTGCTAATGTATTCTTTTGCATGCCACTGATCATATCAACAGTTTTTTCATACACTTGTGTTGTACCCAATTATAAGATTTAATCGGTGGCGTGTATGAATTTTTTTTTTTCTTCACCTCATTTACTGTGTACAGCCTTGGCCGTGCAATAGAATATTTAGTAGGATCAATAATCATGATATTACTGTTAATTGCTGATGTTGTTTAGCTATCCTGTAGATTCAGAGGCTTTGTCGTTTAAAAAGCCGTGTTGACCGAGTGGGAAGTGTCTCGGCTTAATCCGAAGGTCGTGGGTTCGAACCTGGTCTTACACCAATGGATTTTTCAGTTCAAAAAATCTATGTGTACATTAAAACATGTGCTTAACGGTGAAGGAAAATCGTGAGGAAACCGGCGTGTCATAGAACCTAAAAAGTTCGAAAACATATGTCAAGTGCACGAAAGGAGCCTCTTGAAATCCATTTACCACACTGGTTCGAAAGAACTAATGTACTAGCCTCTTCTCTTCTTCTCATCGTGTTACACGATGAGAAGAAGAGAAGAGGCTTTGCACGCTACGCACGGTATAATCGGTGATGATGTTTTATGGTATTTTTCTGCGTGCATCGCAACACAAACAAATATTTATGGCTAGCGGGCTTAGCTGCTAAGACAGTAGAATGTAAGCTTAAAGAACCTATGATACTAAAATAACTGAGGGTATTTTTCTTGGCATTTTATGGTCATAACATTTTTGCTGCTGAGCTGAGATATTATTTCCGTAAAGTATTTCTAAAAGATGAGATATTTTGATTAGATTTTCCATTGCTTTTCTGAATCTTTTGAGTGTGCTGAAGGTTCCTTCCTCCTTCAAAATCAAAATTTTAATCGAAATTTCTGCAAATCTCTGACATAAACGTCTGGAGTGAAACTTGGCGCATTTTCCTCTACATCCTTAATAAAGTTTCATATTAAGTCTGGGTCTGGGTAGACGGTGTTTTCCTGTGGTTCGTTGCTTCGGTGCCCTTCCACACGATAGAAAACAAAGAAAGCAACAGTTATAGAACATTGAGCAGCAGTTATAGAGTCTACATAGACGTAGACGTTAACCGTCTTGGCATAATTTTTGTACCATGTAATTAAAAGGCACTGTCATAAGTCTAAATTTACTCCTAAATAAGTGATCTTGCTTTTTGTTTTCGAAGGAGACTTGGTTGTCGATCGTATGGAATGTCTCCTTAAGTTTTTACTGAGAAACTTGAAACATTGACAGCTCTGAATTTACGGGAGTTGAGATTATAACCGAGATGAGTAGAAATACTGCAAATTTTAGTAGAACTGAAAAATATACCTGGAAAAGCAACACAAAGAATAAATATAGTCTTTAAAAGTCAGTTAGCTTATGCTGTAATAAAGTGTCTTTAAAATAAAACAATAAATATGTAGGTAATGACAAACTGTGTGAACTAGTTCAAATTCAAGGTGAAGTGATAACATTATTATTAAAAAAAAACAAGGTTTTACAAAAATAGTACCACCGACTTCTATTGAACTGTTTTAGTGATCGTAAACACCACTGAAAAGTCACAGGAAGCAAAATACACAATTTTGTTTACTTCGACGTCAAATTTTTTAGTTATTTTGATATAAAAACTGAACCGATTTTAATGAAATTTGTATGGGACAAATTTGAAAGTATGTTCTCTCAAACAAAAAAATCTAATATTAAATAAACAACAAAGTTATGAGGTAAAAAAACATATAACCAAATTTATAGGTTACAAATATCACGTATGAACTGCCAGGTAAATGTAAGGTAAATTACATAAATTAAAAAAAAAATATTCAGGCGGTAATACTGAAAATATTTTCAACAACTTACCTCAATTCGGTTTAAATACTTCGTCACCCTGTTCAGGAAATTACATAATCTTAATTAAAACACTAAATTAAAACCAACATCTTGTATTGTGTTTTTTGCAACAATGCCAAATGTTCGATTTAAATTTAAATTGGTATTTAGTGCATTCGCAAACGAATTTAAATGCTGTAAATATAAAATACTCATGTCAGGACCTCATTCGAAATAAGTGATTTTTCTCAAAAAAGTAAAGTAGGTATCTAGTGAATAACAGGGTTTACTTTTTATTAGTAACAAGTGAAAAGTTAAAGATACACTATTATTTCACTGAACAGTTTTCGTTTCAATTATACCCATCACTGAACGCAATATAATTTTAATAATATTTATGACATTCAGAGCACGAAAGGGGCCTCTTCGAGGCGCACTTGAAATCCTTTCACCACATTAGTTCGTGTGACAACAACTGACACGATAAGAAGAAGACGACATTCAGTGATTCCCCCAGTTTTACGAAAAAACTGTGTGAAACCACGGATATGACGGATACGGGCTAGATATAAATAAATTTTAAATTAACCTGGTTCATGCTAAGTTTGAACCATAAAGGTCCAACCTCACGTAGGCCACGATGTCTCATCACCAGCATCTTCATTTCTCGGAACAAAAAAAAATATTTCCAACACGTAGGTACTAATATTCTATTTGTTCTCATTACCTGTTCTGATTCTTATCATTATCCATGTAAATTACTTTAGCTGGGTCTATGGTTGTAGTGACTATCGTGTTTCTGTGTCTGTGGTCCCGACTTTGAACGGATGCGTCACGATTCGCGATGCTATCGCTTGATGTGACTCGGTGACGTTCAGAAACGTCAAATGAACTGTCATTTTTACCGCTATAGATGGCGTGGAGTTGGACTTTTTGTGAAAGTTCTCACTTTGTTTTGATATTGTAGTAAAAAAGGGTTAAAACAGAAATGATGTTAGAGGGATTGTGATATCTCGAAATTTCAACGAGATATTTCAATCTGAAAATGTAGATACGTCTGAATTTATAGTTTTCTTCGTGAATTATGAAAATATTATAGAGCTTTTGATGGAAAAATCAAAAGTAATAACATGCCAAAATGCGAAACTGTGAGGAATTATTTATTTGTAGCTTGATTACGCTCACGATGAAATCTGATGGCATAAATGTGAATACGCCACATCTTGATCGTCTTCTTCGAATCGTGCCACTAGTTCTTTCGAACAAGTGAGGTGAAAGGATTTCAAGTGCGCCTCGAAGAGGCTTCTTTCGTGCACTTGACACATGTTTTCCAACTTTTTAGTGTTAACCGTTAAGCGCGTGTTTATGCACACAATATTTTTTGAACAGAAAAATCAATTGGTGTACGACCGGGTTCAAACTCACGACCTTCGGATTGAAAGTCGAGGCACCTTCCACTCCACCAACACGGCTTTCATGCCATACGCCGTACATGTTATACGCCACATCTTGAACACAAGCAAAGGGTCGTGCAGAAACTAGTCAAATCTCCATAATAACTTTAGTTTCGAAACAAGTATTTGCTCAAGTGATAGGTGAGCACGGGCGTTCATTAAAATGTAAAACTATCAGAACTGAGTCTCTGAAGAAATTTCATCTGAAACTCGGAGCGTCTGTTATTCTAGAGCTCGCAGTTCCCAACTCCATCGCGATTGAAATGTGATTTCTTGGCTGCGAGTTCGCTTCACTTCTGACTAGTTTTGCCTGGATCTTCCTCTATACCTAATTAAACATTTTCATTATTAAAAAAAACATTTGGAGGCTCAATTTTGATCATCCTCATCATCAGCCTATCGCAGTCCACTGCTGGACATAGACCTCTACCAATGAGCGCCATCGCGCCCTGTCTTCGGCTTGACTCATTGGATTATTGACTCTCATCACAACCTAAAGTTATCTAAAGAGTAAATTTAGTATTCTAAGCAACAAGACCACCGATGTATACCTGTAGAATTTATAAAATCTGAATAATATTCCAAAGCCAAAGTAGCTCAAGCATGATCTTTTGCGTTGGTGTTAACGTATCGTACAAGTAGCGGCACGAAACTATAGCGCTGAACGTTATTGCGCAGAAGTAAAAAGTAAGGTACCTGAGTGGGACTACACATAACCATGCGCAATACTATTTAACAACATACTATATAAACTATGTTCTTGAATCTGTTCTGTGATGGATACGATACGTTAACGTAAAAGTTCATGATCGAGCTACAGAAAGAGATAAGTTAAAAGTGTTTCTGTCTGTTGCCGGTCGGATAGAATTGCATTTGTTTTTAATCCACAAGCAGTAACTTCTTCCGCAACCGAGTTGCCAGTTACCCGGTTGCCAGGTGTACTAATATTACAATCAGGTTACAACTGTTAATAACTTTGCGTTAGGATTCACCTGGCTTCCAAACTTTAGGATTATTCGGACAGAAATGTAATTTGGAATTTTGACTGGAATAACTCATTATTTATCTGTGTTTGGATTAAATAACTTCAAAGGTTATATAATCTGTTATTTCTTCTTATACCTACTTTTGCAAAAAATCATCTTATACAAATATAAAAACATCAATCGTTTCATCGTAAAATCTGTTTTTTAAACCATGAAATATTGTTTAATTCACTAATCGAGCTTGGTTTTCAAAAACTTGAGTTTCAAAATACCGCAGCTTTATTCTGCTGTATTCGTTTGTTTATTTTTCCTTTCATTGAAATGTAAAAACAAACAAAAACCAAACGAAAAACATAAAACCATGACTAGATCGATGCGCCCGGTGCATCGCTCTCATAAACCATACGGACTGTACAAACCGCAGTACAGCACGAATCAGAGCTTCTATGTACACGTACAGCCACACAAACTAGTAGTACTAGTTGGTCAACGACGAACTAAATGTAATAAATATTGATCGCACTTTTTTGCTAATTGATGTGTAATATCTGCGACTAACTTTTTTTTATTCAACCTTCTGTGTCCCATTGATAGGCAAAGGTCTCCCGCAAATCCTTCTAATTGTCGCGATCTTAGTAAATAAATTTGAATTTTGATATATCACCATCGCCTTAAAATTTCTTTCAAATAAAGTTTAAAATTTAATTTAAAAAAAATTCACAAAATTGTAGTGCAATGACGATCAGAATCCCGAAAACCAGAAATTAATATTCCCGAGTTACGTTACACTGTGCTCGAATATAAAATGTATGAACTACACCAACAATGCACCGAGGGAAATTGAATTTCGATACTGCTGTAAAAGTTAAGATGAAAAATTCCAATGCTAAATGACGCAGAAATCGTATACAAATATCTGCTCATCATTCACGTTTTGGAAAAGTTGCTTCGCATTTGGCTCGACTGTATTGTGGATGCAAATTCACTCTATTTCCGATAAGATTGGTTTGGTTTCTAGTGGTTTTATCGAAATGTTATTTTGAAATTACTCGCAGTGCTAATAATAAATCTCGAAAACAAGAAAACGTGGCTAAAGTTTACGAAATCAGAAAAACTGACTTGCTTAGAGACTATTGCCATTGTAATAATAAGAATAATAAATATTTTAGGGCATTTCACACAACGCCATCTAGCCCCAAACTAAACAAGCTTGTACTATGGGAACCAGATAACCGATATAATACTTATAAACTCTTTATTGTAAATACATACATAGAATACGTAAATTATTGGTTTTTGGCCCTTTGATTATGTTTAAAGCATTTCCATGATTTAGACAAATCCATTATTGAAACCTCAATAATCAAAATCCATTCAGTTTTTATGGCATTACACCATAATAAGAGATTATTTTATTTGTCTAAAATGTCAAAAATTTAGGCATTTAGCGGTACCTTAGAGTCAAACTACCATGTCATACATAAACCTACACTCGAAAAATATAACCTACTCATTTTCTTCGCAATCGGGTAGGTAGGTAGTAGATACTTAATTACATTGAACAGTAAGCTTACGGTAGTTTTACACAAATTTAAAAAATAAACTTATAAATCAATCTACATTGTCCACTGTCTTAAACAAAAAACAATGTTATCACATTTTTAACAAATTGCCTCCATTATCAGAAAAGCCATAACTTTGAACCAACCTTCACACTATCCATAAATTACTCACACAATTGTATGTAATACAATCTTCGCATTTCAAAACATTCATTTTCGAAGTAGGTCCGAAATAATGAGCTTTTGTCCGAACTTATTCCCAACAAATAAAGGTCACTAGATCTAATATGATGATAGTTTCTATAGGTACCATTAAAAATGTTATGAATATTGCGTTGTAAATATAAATGTTTGTCTGTTTGTTTTTAATCAGAAGAAAACCATTGAAACTAATGAAATCTGACATATACATAGTTTAAGACCTGGAACAACGTAAAGACTATACTAACACTTTTTAATATAACTATTGAGTAAATTTTTACTCAAAACTTAAAAGAGTCCCCAATAATTGAATTAAAATGTTTTTGAATATTGATAACGTAACCATTAAACCTAATTACTCAATAATTATATTAAAAAGTGTTAGTATAGTCTGTACGTTGCTCTACAATGTACTTACAGACTAAATATAACTATCGAGTAAATTTTACTCAAAACTCAAAAGAAATGTCCCCAACAATTAAATTAAAAGATTTTTTTAATATTGATATATGATATTGTCCCGAAATCAAACGGGTAAAGTCACGAACAGATACTAGGAAACGCATAAAAACATGCGTTTGCAGTCCGCGCGCGTCATACATATACGTGAAACATTTACTAATCTATGGTAATACAGATGAGACCGTTACTTCCATTCATGATGCCTGCAACAGCTGTGACTTATTGAGGTAATCATATTTCGGGCGGACTTTCGATGCGCTGATTGTTCCGAGATGCAAATGGATTTGGACAAATTATGCGCATTTTGAGCGATATTTAAATCGAAATGAATCAAATAACATTTTATAATTTTGTTTTATTATTTGACTAAATAACAAACAGATTCCAAAAGTAATAAAAATCAAAATATTCTACAATCAAGTTTTTGAGTCAAATAAAAAAACACTAACAATTTTTCAATTGCATCTTCGCCCTCTACTAAAGTATTAAAGAATATTCAATTCTAAGCAACACTTTATAGGCAGGAGATATTCCCAAGCCTTGCGAGTTGATAGGTGTCGGTTCTGCGTCAACTTACTCTATGACAGCCTTCGAAGCAATGGAATACATTACATCCAGGAAATCACGAGCCAGTCCACAGTCCAATTTATCTTCGAAATTCATAAATTCACTCGCATAATGATATTTTGCATCCGCTGGCCTGATATGTTTATTCTGTGTCGTTTGGGTGAGTGTGTTTGATACACAGATTAAAAATTGTGTTTTCTATAGAACCTCTATTCATAGCTTCAAAGGAAGTTAGGATCCAACATCCTAACTTCCTTTTCGTAGACAAAAAAAATATTGCACTAGAAAACATTTTTCTGAACAAAATTTCACATCAAATGTTAAAATGCATGGTCTTCCTTTTATTTGTGACACTATGATTTTAGCAAAAAATAATCCATATGATGAAGCCTTTCGATCGGTATGACAAAAGCTACAGGGTGATTATTTTTCTCGTGTAACGGGTATCAATTCCCGGTACAACCATGTAATTATTTAAATATCTATGAATGCAGTTTAAATTGTTTTTTAAATTCAAATAATGTCTTGTCTTAGTAAAATGTTCCATCTACAATATTCAAGGTACTTTACCTCCATGTGGCATATCCGTGGGACGCCCTGTATATCTCCACTATTATAGCTATTGGAAACAGTCAATAACAAGCTTTGTATACATATTTTATTGCTAGTTATTAATTTTAAAAGGTAAGGTAACGTAGAAATACAAGTATGCAAAATAATAAATTCCAGTTGTACGATATAAAATCTAGTTTCCAAGCCGCCACTGGGTCAAGTTAGAAACGATGGAAAGGAATAGAACATTAAACATGACAATTATCGATTATTAACCACTTACGAGAAACCTAACGATAAACTGGAACTAGATTGTAGATTTTCTTTTGAGCTACTTAGTTTTACATCCTTTTTATAATT
The DNA here is from genome assembly GCA_932526365.1 of Lobophora halterata. Classification (NCBI taxonomy): domain Eukaryota; kingdom Metazoa; phylum Arthropoda; class Insecta; order Lepidoptera; family Geometridae; genus Lobophora; species Lobophora halterata. The sequence goes on from OW052018.1 coordinate 814,126, forward strand.
GCTAGACTTTATTTACCAGAGAACTATAATATTATAGAATACATACAATCAATATATACACCGAATTTTTTTTATCATCACAAAAAAATACGCATAATCAGTTGTCAGTTGCCGTTACAAAACAAAAATACTTGAAAAAATTAAGTCGAATTGTTTTCAAAACAAATTTGATAAAAATTGGATAGGTCTAACTGTAACCGTTAGTAGTTTTCCTATGGATTTATTGATGACAATTTAAGTTTTATTCATCGTTTGGCAAACCCGGGCACCTAGCTCGAGCCAGCTCGCAAAAACTCGGCTCGGGCGCCGCACTCGCCCCGTTGTTACTCTGTCATTTTCTAGAAACCCAAAATTCTAACTTGTTTTTGTGGTAATTAAAATTTTCTGGTGTATAAAAGGCTTGGACCTGACTGACTGACTGACAGACAACCTACAGGCCAAGCCATTGAACGTAGAGTATTGAAACTTGGAGTGTTTGTTCGGTTTTTTTTCGAAACATTTGTTTTTTTTTTTAAATTGTACGCAACTCTTACCAAGCTTGAGAGTGATTGAACCTACCTAGTTATTATATTTTTGACATCAATGTGCAGCGCATTTACCGTTTATTATGACTATAGAATTACTTCTGACAGATGTCTGTAACTGAACACCTGCATATTATTTTATTTCGTTTTAAGTTTGTAAATTATTTATGATCAAATTCCGAGAGATTGGTTCATGTTTTACAAGAGTAGGCCTTGAGGTAGGAACTATGGCTTAGTTGGTTGGAAGAGGCTCGGCCTATAAAGCTGGATGCTGTCGGGGGTTCGATCCCCGGGGCAGGCATTTATGTGATGAATTCGATGATAGACAAAAGGTGTGAATGACAGTTATTACTTATTTCATATTAGAAAATTAAAACGCAAAGCCATAGATAGATAGATAGATGGAATTGGTTGTTTAACCGTTTTATTTAAAGTAAAATAAATAAATACTAAATACTAAATAGAAAAATGACTAACGATAACAGTTACAGTAGGTATGTCCAATAAATTATAATATTAATTTTCAAAAAAATTTGCTCATTTTATATTTCTTTGTTCAGTAATTGCAACTGATTAAGTGTATTTTTTTCGGGTTATTATAAATATGAGGTGTATAATGTAAACAATAATGCGAATAACATTATTGTCAAAGCTATAATCCAATAATTTTAATTTCGATTAGTTAGGTTTATTCTTTAAATAACTTCCTATATAAATCTTAATAATCTGAATTGAAGCACCAATTTATTAGTAATCTTTGCGCAAGTTAAAGCTTACCGAAGGTCGCAATAAAGTGCCCTGTCTAATTTATGACACTTTATTAATGTTTTGTTTTAATGTCGAGGAGAAAAGTTACAAAGTTTGCGTAAAAACATACCAATTATATTATTTTTACTAGACAAATAATTGCCCTCAACGCCTAAAGGCTTTTCTTTTACCAGTGGTGAAATAGGTGTTACTCGTTGGGAAAAAAATAAATCCAACGAACGAATGAATGAATGAATGAATTAATGAAAATGCTACACATAACACACACCATAAGTCAAAAATCAATAACATAGAGAAGGAAACACACAACAGGGGTGTTACTCGATTGGAAAAAAATTCCCATCGAGTAACACTTACTCGTTTGGATGTTACTCAATGGGAACCCATCGTGTGTACCTACTTCCGGATTCGGAAGGTTTATGACCTATGCTGCTGAAACGTGGACATTTACAGTAAGGGTGTTCCACAAATTGAAGGTCGCTCAGCGAGCTATGGAGAGAGCTATGCTCGGGGTTTCTTTTAAGGATGGAATCCGGAATAAGGTCATCCGACAGAGAACTAAGGTGGTCGACATAGCTCAGAGGATCAGCAAGCTGAAGTGGCAGTGGGCCGGCCATATCTTCCGAAGAACCGACAACCGTTGGGGTAAACGTGTTATTGAGTGAAGACCGCGTCTAGCAAGCGTAGTGTAGGACGTGCTATAGCTGGCAGAAGGTGGATGAGAAGAGCCGAAGATCAGGCTCAGTGGCGCGCCTTGGGAGAGACCTACGTCCAGCTGTAGGGTGCTATAGGTTGATAGTAATGATGAAATAATGGCCTTTGACGCTTTGGAAGCCTTAGAAGAGCTTAGTTTACAATAAAACGGTTTGAAAACATACAGTCAAATTTAGAACCTCCTTTTCTTGAAGTCGGTTAAAAGTGTAAGTACAATTCGTACGTGTTACTTACGATACTAACGACCTTGCTCCAAATGTGAGATTGAGAGGTGACTCCAAACTACTTGAGAACAATGATAAAAAACCAATTGTGCACAAAAAGGGATTTGGTCACGTTTGGGTGAAAAAACAACCTCTATTTTTTTCCGGTAATGATTAATTTATAAACACTCTAACGTGATTTTAAGACTTTTTATTCGAGAGTACGTGACGATCGATTGTGTGTAATGGGTTTTCAAATATCTGATAAGTACAAAATAAAAATAAAAATTATTCATTTAAAAAAAATACACCCACTGATTACCTTTTTGTATACATAAATAATTACCATAATACTGTCAACAGATTCATAAAAACTATAAATAACATGAACAAACGGTTACGTATTACTTAGCACGTACATTATGTATCCACATAATAATATATTGGTCATATATCATAGACTCGGTACTATTGTAACATTAAAAACAACAATCCCACACTCTGTTTGGGCATCCCAAATTAGTAGGCAAACACACAAAATGGTTATCGACCTACAAATGTATGACTTGTTTGTACAAAGTCATTGATTAGGTATTGACAGAGGTGACACAAATGATAATGATATTTGCCTACGCTACGCATTGGCGCTAGAAGTCTGCGCCTTGTCGTTCTAATTTCAAATTACAATATGCAATAATTTAAATGAAGTAATTACGGGCAGCATGGCGAGAGCAGAGAGAGGTCTACCCAGCAGTGGGCCAAGTCAGGCTGCGGGTGATGATGATGATGATAAATTACATGGAGAGCTTCAAAACAAAAAAAAAGCAAAATTAAAACGTTTTTATAATAGGAACACGATTTCGTTCGCCATATCATCTGTTTTGACACAATATTCAATATAATCATTATTATTTCAACGACGTGTCGTTTGTACAAGCAGTTTAATCTATGCGAAATGAGACACAAGTACGCATAAACATAATATTTTTAGGTCAAACTTTATTTGAAATTCACGTCGCGCGCGACTATGAATAGGTGATTATGGCAAAAAGAGGTCAAAATACATCTTTTAAAAAGGTTACAGTCGTAAAACGGTGAATATGTTGCGGGTAAAGTACCTACCTCTTCAGGATTCTCATTTTTATGTAGGCAAGTAATAAAGCCTCGTACTAGTATGTACATTCTTACCTGAAATAGCTTATCTATGAACCATAAAAGTGTAGAAAGGTAAAAAAGAGAAAAAAAATAATTTTACTACCTGTTATCGCAATTTTGTTTATGTTGAAATTTTTAACTAAGTGTACCCACCCTTACCCTCCCTACAAGGAATATACCCTCTAAGCTGCTCTAGGTTGGTTTTACAACTGTTGAGTCAGTCAGGTAGTCAGTTTCAAAGATTTTTCAAAGTCAGTTATCTATAGCCCCACACTACGCTCTTCAAAGGAAATATCAAATGTAAACATCTTACACAGGTAGCTCAACTTATACACTACGATACCAGACGAGGAGAGCGTGACAAAAACAGTGGCGGCACTGTCTGTCAGTATTACAAGGACTTTTCATACATAATGCGGATAAACTAGATCCTTGTTCTCCCGAGAAAAGGGTAAAAAATATTTTATTCATAAAAAATAGGGAGTAGTGCAGTAAATAAAATGTTGTGAATAAACTAGATATATCCCGCGACAATCCTCATACTCTATTTATATTCACTTCCTCGTGGCTTGACTTGTAGCTGCGTACTGATTTAGCCACATTTTTTTTTCTAAACCTACGAATTTATATCAACTTTAACCGAATAAATGTATTCCACACTGCTCATACGTCGTTTGATTAGGTGCTCCAACAGGGCGAAATAAACAATGATATACGTAAAAATAGTTCATAGGCATTCAATTCGCATTCATGCAGTTGATTTATCAAATAAGTTTTTATTAGCTGGTTAGATTAGAATCAATTAACTTCAGAGTTTTGAAAAAACAACATGTTCTAAAAATGTTCGGGAAGATTAAAAAACACTTTTGGTCTTCATAGACTTTTTAACCAGATCGGTATAAACATTTTTATTGTACAATGTATGGGATACGAGTTGTGCCATTTATATGTACAGATTTATATTCACTTCCTTGTTGGCTGTACTTGAATTTTCCAGGCTCACTGCTTAGCATTATACAGCGTCAGCGCCGAGGAGGTATAAATTTAAAAGTCGAATATTTTGTCTAGGATTTTCCGATGTCGCCTCTGAAATTGGCTGAGGTTGAACAGAAAATCCAATAAACTTTTAAAGATGGAGCGAAGATCTTTACATACCTGAACTATTTTTAAATTTGCAAGAAATAAGCCCGCACAAAATATTGCAAGCTAAGCTAATTGCTATGCTAATAAAATTGCAACTAAACTTATGTAAATTAGTATGTAGGTACTAATTACAATAGGTACAAAACAAAACAATTGGGCTAAGTACAGACCGTTGCAAACTATGGGTACTAGAACAATGAGTAGGTACAAGGTAGCTCAACTGCACGAACTCGACACCCGATCACAGCATTTTGAATGAAATTGTTGAATATTAAAATAGGATTTGTTTTTGACAGGGTGTTAAAAGGGTTCTCGGCTGGATGTAATTCAATTTCATTAACAAAATGATCTGAAGTTCAATTTTCATCAAGATTCATTATCTCAAGTACAAAAGGACTCATCTGGTTTGACAATAGAGATCTTACGAGTCGCCGGCCAAATCAAACCTATTGTAGTACTTGGTTTTCAACCTTTCTCCTTTGTATAAAAGGCATTATTTCATAAATGTTTTACACCTTAATTTCGTGTCCCTTTAAAACTTTTTTGCACAGCCCTTTAATTTCTTTATGATTTTTTATTGCATGCATTATCATTCACATCATAAAACTTCATAAGTGGTCGTATAAAATGGTGTGAATAAACTGGCACGAATTCATAATCCATTTTAAAGTTGAGCGTTGTTGTTAAAAATATTTATTTAGTATTCTGTGAAATGTATTTCGTAAAACGTACGTAAAAAGCTTTCGTTAACTTATGTTTTTCAATTGGTTTTCATACGATATACGGTTGAATAGTTACGAATTTTAGCATTCAATAAACCAAGCTTTCAATTTACAATTTATCAAACTTTTATAAATAAGCTTCTTTTTAATATTTATTTTCCCAGAATCATGGATGTAAATCTCAGTCCTGTAAAGTACTGTTGGCTGTCTCTGATGGCAAGACTTCTTAGCATCAAAAAAGCGCCTACAAGAAAGCGAAATTAAACATATATTACTAAAATATATATATTTTTGTAAACTCAAAATAAAAACTACAAAAGTTCTTGTAAGAAATATGCCTTTTTTAATTACTTAGACGACATTAATAAAATTGCAAAATTTGTAGCTTAGAAACTTCCAAAAATATAAAAATATTATAAGTAAGACAAACAATATTTTATTACAACAATTTGATTATTCTGAGAGAATCTCAGTTTGAGATGAAAAATGACAGTTGTAACGCTGTTTGTGAACATGTTTACAATATTGTTTTTGTGTCATTAAACTTTTGGACATGTAACTGTTGTTTTGTTAAAAACAGAGGAAACATGTCATTTTATGTTTTTATTAGTCTCAGATTTGAATCAATTTAGATCAGCTAAAATTTTATTTTTTATTTTTTAGTATTAATATATCCCATCAAAAAATTCACTTTTTTAAATATGGTTATGTTTAAGAGGTTTCTTATATATTTTTTATTTTACTGTAAAGTAGAGTTTCCTTTAAGGAAGTAGTAGATTATAATATAAATCATCCGTAAGGTACCGGGTAATCTAAAGCCTTGGTTTGCGAATTCCGGAACAAAATTAGATATATGTGTTGTTAACGCGGAAACGGCGTAACCTTCGATCGCTACGCTTGCTAGCGAGTTTTGACCTTATGTTTGCCGTATTAGTCTATTTATGTGGTCTTGTTTTAATCAGCTTACTGGATTTGGTTTTATCGCCTATTTAGGATTTTGCAATTTGCCGTTTTCTTGGCACTGAATTAAATACTATGCTATCGTTTTTTTATTCATCTTGTTTAATATAGTTTGTTTACTTTGTAAAAAAGAAACAGAAAACGATATCATACATTGCTATAATTGGGTATGTCGTCTCTCGTGATTTTGTGCGTGTTCCAAAACCAGACACACTTCGGAGTTTTTAAGCTGCCTAAAGGGCTTCCAACTTTGCTTAACAACCGCAATTTTCACTATTTATCTTATTTACCTCTTTCAAAGACGAGTAAATAATGGAATACTTACAATAACATAACTATCAATTTCATTGAAATATTCGAGATTGAAACGAGACATAAGAAGCGTATTGTCTGTTTTTATAATAAAGCAACGGAAAATATCCGTGCACTTTACTATAATAAAGTGATATAAATGCACAATATCCGTAAAACCGCTTAGCTCGTTAGATAGAACGATAGGGCCAATCTCTATACCCAGGAAACAAAGTTGATGCCCTTGTGGAGTCGACTCTACCAGTCACTATGTTTTCTCTGTGGCTCTAGTGGCTACGCGGTCGCAATAATAATCTATTACTTTAACTATACGTATAAATATCTATAACTGTCAACTCTCGTATTGCTTATTTAAAAAACAATATTGATAGGCATTTCGAGCTGCCGTTTCATTATTATATCATACGGGCTGCGGGAAAACACGACACGTAGAATTATATTCTACAAATGGAAGACTTAAAGCTAAATAATTCTCCACCGGACTCACTTATAGGTTAAGAAAAACTATGGAACGCTAGCAAATACTATGAAAGTACACAACTTACAAATCAAAACAACATATTTTAAACAAATCCATACACGGAGAAAAAAAAATTGGATAGCTAGACAAAATAGTAACCGATAATATATTTTCTTGTACCCTTTACTAACTTTTGTTAGCAAGAACTATTATATTGTAATCGTTAGTAAATTTCGTTAGCAGGAATTATTATTATTGTAATCGTTACTAAATTATCCTCGCTGTCACAAATTCAACTAGAACTTTAGTAACGATAACGAGATTTTTTTCTCCGTGTAGAATTTTGATCATTGTATTTTTTTTTTATTTACAGCAATTCAGACTAAATCCAGAATGTAATTGGTCCATCTCTTCACCTAAACTTATTTTGATACCTTTAACTCCTACTATTAAAATTAACATGGTATCGTGCATTTCTTATCTAGGTATAGAATTACCAAGTTACATAAATAACCATGCCATTTTGACTTATACTTTGACTACGGTTTCTCAAATAACTTGTAGGTATAAAACGCGGTTCGCAATCGCAGCTTGTGTTATTTATAGGCATTCAAGCCTTAAATGGGAAGTGGAGAAACACCATAATCTGAACACGTGTTACAAGAACGTGCCCGATCCGCTGACGCTGCATTGGGCAACTTGGCAATGATTTTTGAGAGCCATTTTGATTAATGATTAGAATGGAACAAAAAAGTAACCGAACTAATGAACTTGAGGCTCGATCATTAACTTTTTCGTTAACGTTATCGTAGCGTATCGGTCTACCGAGAAGTCTTCTTCTTCTTATCGTGTCACTAGTTGTTTCAAACCAGTGTGGTGAAAGGATTTCAGTTGCGCCTCGAAGAGGCTCCTTTCGTGCACTAAGAAACCGAAAAGTCAACTTTCGACACCGAGAAGCCAACAGTTCGTATGACGTTTTGAAAAAGTTAATTTCTCGATGATTGAGCCACAGCTCCTAGAATGAATTAAAAGGCATGGTGTAAAAAAATATCATAAATGTAGAAATGTATTTATTCTCTTGAGAAAAATAATTAAGGTAGTTTTCGTCTTCATTTTCAAAATAAACTGTTTGTTGCATTTATCCAAACAAGAGATTTTCCCGTCACCTCGTTAATGAAATGTCATTAATTTCGCGTTATTTTCGCGCAAAAAGAGCTCGTCTCTAAAATAAACTTTATCCTGACAGGTTGCAAAAGTGATAAAAATTAACGTCCCTCCTTCATCACGTCGCCATTACTCTCTGTGCACGTTAATGTGGAGGTAAACTGTAAAATATTCTTTATTACTTAATTTCTTTGAATTATTTTCTGAGTTAAAGCTCTTTTTATTAACTTTCATTTACTTGCTCACAACCTGCTCACTTACTCACTTACACTTACTTAAAATTTATTATTGTATTGTGTTTTTTTTTCAATTTATTTTAAATTAATTTTATTAAAAAAGTCGGCTAATATTAAATTTTTATTGCCTGAAATAGTATCTAGTGAATGCGTCAGAGCTAACTAAAAAGCTTTTATCTATTTTTATGAATGAAAACTCGTAGCAAAGATTTCGTTAAACACACAATCAAACTTTTGTGCTTTTGTAACATACACATAAAATTCTATTACTGCCAATGAGACCACACAAACCTCTCCGGATCTTTTTATCGTCGTGTATACAACGAGCCTTATTTTACGGGTTTAAACTAACAATTGAAGTCTTTGATGAGTGTATTCCTTACCTTTGAAGTCCCTCAATTGAGGGATCAGCTGTAAGTCTTCCTGCGTTTATGACTGGGCTTTTTGATATTGAAATTTTTGCTATAAAACTTTATCGTTTTTTGTAGCGATGTAATAGAGAAATGTCTATTTTCATGCAAAGTATGCTATTGTATATTTCTAATAGAACGTTTTTATGGTTTTGGGCATCGTGGTGAAAACATCAACGGAATGGGCTCTGTATTGTATCCGGTTATAGAATCTCTTAAAAATCATGAAGCTGAGAAGCCATTTCGGTAGCACCCGAACATACTAGTCATGCTACATCATAATGTTGCGCAAAAAATGACCTAGCAACAATCCCACAATTAGACTCCGGCAAAAAGTCACGCGGACGTAATCGACTCAGCCGTTGCATTCTAGATCGTGTCCGAATAGCAAAAAATATAGTAATAATAACAACTAACCTGGATATATATTACGAGCAAAAAAGTGCCTACCTGTACTGTTCACCTTGGAACTGAAGTGGGCGTTCCGAACTTGATTTAGTCGCTATCTGACAAACCCTTTTTTTGTCCTGAATATAAATAAAGAACAAAAAATATAAAGTCGGACTGGTTTTGTTCCCCTATGGGGACCGTCTGAGTGAAGTTTAGCGAAAGTAACATTTGAATAATAAAAGAGAATATTCGCTTATGTTCTTACTGCGCGGTGTTGTTTTTATGTATTCGTGAGCCGGAAATAGTGCCGTAAAGTTGAGCGAACGCGTCAATATGGCCCTGCGTTGGCTTCATCGACGCTTTTCGCTGGAAGGAAAACGAACCCCAGCAGATTCCGTCCTCCGAACGCTTCCTACATCATTCGATAATGACTTCCTCCGTCCTTAAACATCCTCGTTAGTCAATGTTTTATAACATTCGATCGAGACGCGGAAACGTTTACTGCACTTGGAAAGAACATTACAGTTTTATTACCCTAGTTAGAGTATCAAAACAGTATTAAAATTAGGTCACGCTTAGCAGGCATCGAGCTTCATTATCATTACACATTCTACGTGGGTATCGTACAATTTTCCGCTGTGGAACTACTAGTTTCATATTTCGAGCCGTAATAATAATAATTCCTATGATAACAATATCATTAATAGTAAGGACACAGAGTTAATGCCGCGACGTTGCGCATACTGATCGCCGCTCCGCACGCGGACATGCCTGAAATAATAAGCACTCGCGCCTCAATTAAGCAGATAGCGCTTATTCCGAACCCCGAACGTAAACCTTGCAATCAGGCCTCGTCAGTTGACCGTGAAAATCGATTGAACTCAGTCTCTTTTGTTTCAGACCAAGAAGAACAACCCGAACCACATCAAGAGGCCGATGAACGCGTTCATGGTGTGGTCGCAGATCGAACGCAGGAAAATCTGCGAACAGACTCCGGACATGCACAACGCGGAGATCTCTAAGAATCTTGGTCGCGTGTGGAAGACGCTCAACGATGACGAGCGCCAGCCCTTCATCGACGAGGCCGAGAGGCTCAGGCAGCTGCACATGCGGGAATACCCCGACTACAAGTACAGGCCGCGCAAGAAGACGACAAAGCCCGACAGAAGCGGCCCTAGAACGGGTTCCGTTCAGAAATCTAAGCGTAAACAGCGCGCCGACTCTAACAACAACAGAGGAGTTACCAGGCGGCGGAGAACGACGATCCCGAGCGTACCGAGCGTTCCGGTCGACACCCCGACGCCTCCGCCGCTACCGGCCTCTCCGGCCGGCTCGCCGGACTCGCCCGAGTCCGCCTGCTTCTACGAAGACCAGAATAGCCGATCACAAGTAACATCGGACCTAACGGACCTGTACTCCATCCACCCGTTAGACCTGCTCTCCCTCCCGGCGGACTGCGAGGTAGACCTCGACGCGCTGACGACGGACATCGACTCGTTCGAGAGCGCGTCGTCCTCGTCGGGCTCCTACTTCGAGTTCTCGTGCACGCCCGACGTGTCGGACATGCTGAGCGAGATCGGCGTGGCCGGCGACTGCTTCGACCACACGTTCTACAACCTGACGTCGTAGAGCGGCGCGGCGTCGCAGCCGGTTCCCTGATCTCATGAGGCCGACGACGCGGCGACCGCTCGCCGCCCCGCCTAGAGAGTGCCTATCCAAACCGACGCGTCGACTTTTGGATTCAATGTACAAAGTTATTATTAAGAATCGAGGGTAGCAACCGACCGTCCGGGTCACATTCTTGTTCGGTTCTATTACGTTGTTGATAGTTTAGAAGGGCCGTCGCAGCCGCTTCGGCTTGTGCCGGGTTTTGAACTAGGCTGTGAGTTGGTTATCGTTTCGTTTTGTTGCTTTCGTGTTAATGGTTAGTTGTTTTCGGGGATGGTTTCCAAAAGGCACGTCTCGTTCTCAGTAACAATCCGTCTATGTCCGTCGCCGGCGCTCGGGCGCCAGGCCGGTGCTCGTATCGCGTTGTCGCGTCCGTATTCTCGTGTACGTTACACGACTTGGCTTCTAGTTTTATGAATAATTTCGCAATTACCGTCACACTCTTTAGTTTACTTTATTAACATTCGTACTGTAAGGCATATGAACATTTTTTACTGTATCGATAAGACTAGGTTATAGTCGTTTACGTTTAACTGTACGTAAGTTCACTTTATTCTTTGACGCACGAGTAGGTGGATAGCTCGTTCTTGTATCGGAAGCTGATGTTCGTCGGAGGTGTCGGTGCGGAGTGACGTAGTGACGTAGTGCGTCGTTGATGAGCCTTCAGTGTCCACGTAAAGGACGTAAGCTGCGCGTATTTATGAACGCCTTTCACTTCTGTCCTCAAACTTTCTTCCGCTATACGCGTACCTCATTCCTTTATTCTACTGGCGCTAAAGGTTCATCGGTCAAAGTGTTTCGAGTCGGTCTTGATGTTTGTAGGATTGTAGGGTAAGATTAATCTTTGTTCAATGGTAAGGTATGAATTTGAATGTATGTATAGATGGCATGGCACCTATGGTTGGATAATATGATGGGACACTACAATTTTCTCGTTTTATTTCCTTGAGATCTTCGCTACAGAAACGTCTATAGAAAATACATATCAATAAACGGAATGTATTCGCGGGAGGGGTGGTACACGCGAGATCCGCTCTCAGGCGGCCGAGAGTCGCCTGGTTCAACAGACGCCTGGTTCAACAGACGCCTGTGGTTCAACAGTCGCCTGGTTCAACTCAATGTTTTGCTGTTCTTAACTCTGTGATTTACTTTACGGATTTTCTAAATTTTAAGGTTCTAGTGGAGACTGATATCGCATAGATTAGTTTTAGCAACGCTAGCTTCTCTAACTTTTTTAATTTATAAAATCTGGGCATAATTTTATATGAAATTCAATAAGTATACCTATTTTTGATATACTGTGTCATTGTGGTTTTTAAGCTCATCGTTCAGTTAATCCATAAGCATAAGATAAATTCGTCGGAACAAAAACAATACCAGTAAGTACTACTGGTCCAGTAGCTATTGTTACAAAATACAAGAGATCTTAAATTCCGCAATGATTCTCATAACTAAAAATAACTTTGTATTAAAAGAAGTTTTTGCTAAAATCTGTCAATTCAGTGAAAATTGTGTCAGTTAGTTAGGAGGTAAAGTCAAATGATTGCTATAATATTGTCGTACTTCTAAAATGATTATTCAGATATTATAATCGTAACAGTAGTTTGTGTCCCTATTTAAAGGTAGAGGGTGCGTTGTGTTCTATATTATAAGAAACAAAATGCTTTACCTACATTATATTCTTATAAATTATATATGTAAAAAAATATAAAGACGAACTTGTATAATCTTAGAGAGTGTCTACTAATCAAAAATAACAAAAATACATTAAATACTTATCTGTACTTATATTGTAACTTATGTACTGTCTTGTGTGTAGTAGGCGATGTACGAGTTTCTATATCTATTAAAAAAGTATAAAAATAAATTTGTGCCTATGATATAAAATTGGTAATTATTGTCTACGTATTAGTGAAGCTCAAGGAATAATTTTAAGCGCTTAGTTTAGATGCCGTCAAAAAAAATTAAGGATACCATAAACACCAGAAAATGCATTTTGATATTTTTAATGACAGAATCTAATGATATTACACTCTCTCTGCGTGAAGAACTATAAAAAAGTCGATAGAAATATCATTAGATAAATCTTTCATTTCATTTCAGTTGTGCTGAAAATTCGTTTTACACTCGGTCAAAACAGTCAGCTTTAACGCATATTTTCAAAATTTGACATTGGTTACATTAAAAACTATAAATCAACGACTAAAAGCAATATGAATAATATTGATAATAACTTTAAAGCTCAAATTAGTGTTAACTCTAAATTGTTTTGTGAACTTTGCCAATTTTGTTTTAAGAGAGAATCTAAACCCCAAAATTATAATTAATGCAACATCGAATTTAAATGTTGTAAGTAATGCTTCTCGTTGTGGTTCATCAATAATTGGATTAGTCAGGGTTGTATGTCTCGTTCAAATGTTAGACGTGAAGTCTTTGAGGTACTGTTAGTCTTCGTAGACTTATGCCAACTTGCACCAAGCTGGCAAAGTTCATAACCAATTACTTTTCTCGCTTAGTAGATCTTAACGGTCCAGATTCTGACCGTTGAGTTCTATAAGTGTGAGTAAAGTAATTGCTTAGGATCTTTGACAGTTTGGTGAAAGTTGACATTAGTACCCTTTAATAATCTCCATTGCTTAGTAGGCTTTCTTTCTTCCTAATCTGAACATCTTCCGGAGCCTTTCGAGGCCCGTTTGATATAATAATAAGTATTGGAAAAAAAATGTTTATATTAAGAAAGTCAAAATAAAGCACACTGTGAGAAAAGTTAGATGATATTATTAAAACGTCTCAAAAATATATCATAGACGTCGTAGAATCTAGTTGTTGTAGTTATACATATATTATGGCATAAGTATATTTGTGTATTATTATAAAGTTGTATTGTTTCTCATACGTACAGATCGCATGGAAGCTTACTAATCGCTTGTGACTGGTAGATGATTCATAACACATTTGTAATAGCAAACGAAACCCTGTTCTTGTAAATGTACAACATCTTTAATAATAAGTTGTATATATGCGAATCATGAAAATGTTAGTGATTTATTCACAGAACTGAAAGTTATGTCGTTACATTGTTTGAATAAAAAAAAACTTAATTATATCTGTGTATATACAATATGTATCTATCTTGTTGATTTATTTGTTAAGCAAACTATAAGGCTTCAGAATTTCAATGTCTTGAGATACAACGAAACATAAACGCCCTTCTCTGCTGCACATAATTATAAATATACAAAAATGATTATGTAATTGATGTGTTATATACCCATTATTGTGTCACTGTGGTACTGTAGTTGATCATTATATACCTACGTTGCGTAGTCGTGGTTATATTACTCCTAATGTTAACTAATTAACGAAAATTTCGCACAATCTGATTCGATAACTAACCTAGCTCTAACAGTAATAATAATGTTAATGATAAGGATATTTGTAATGATAGTTTTGATTTAATTGAATTTTGTTGTGTTCAAATATGATTCAAAGTTTTCTCGAGATAAAATTCTAAAATATTATTTTCACTATCTTCGTCTCATTCGAGAACTTTCAATTGTTATTTTTTGGGGCTCATTATTTTCATTACTTATATCCAATATTTATAAGTATTTGTTTGATCAAAATTAGGAACAAAAGTAAAATAAAATGGTCCACTATTTTGTCGATAATATTAAGGTATACTTATCGTAGAGAAGCATAATGTATACTTATTATGTGCATTTGGTACAATTAATAATGCCAAACATATTCTTACTCGAAAGCTGAGAGCGTGGCTTTAAGATTAAATTTGACTGATGACATTCAGATTGCTTTTTTGTTATTTTGCCATTGAACATTGTAAATATCTCGTAGGTAACATAGGCCACATTGTTTTTTAGAAATTCGGATGTTGTGTCACACTCCGTGTGCTCCGAACCAATCTAGTCTTTCTGAAACTTTCGGACAATGCCTTTGTGCCGTAGCGATCCGTCGCTCCCTGCCTCTTCCTTGGTTCATATCACCTGTGGCCCTCGAATCATCGATACCTGATTTAAGTGTTTTCCCAATACCTATATACCAAAAATATGAAGCTATGGACACCGTTACCGATGGATCTCTTTTATAAGTAGCACTAAACAGCTTCAAAATTATTAATTTACTGATGAAAACGTCGTGGTTTTCCGATTACAATTGGTACTAAATTGTAAATATTTTTTAAGTTGAGACAAGGATTCGTAAAATCGATGATTGTGAATTTAAATTGGGATGTGAAAAACATTTGTCCAGCAATAGTTTTATTTTAACTTGTATACTTTACATAACAATATAAGTGTAAGTACGAGGTTGGAGATTGTCTTGTTGGTTCTGAAACCATATCTTATTTCTCCTCGTGCGTTGTATAAATTATTTACGTATGTTTTAAGATACCATAATATACATTAAATGTATGTAGTCTTTTAATTGTTAAGTATAAAGTAACAATACTGTAGTTATGGAGTAAAAAATAAATGTGTACATTTTATAACGTAATTTGTTTCAAAATATATATTATATTATTATTATGGTAAAATAAAATCATCCAGTTTTTAAAAAATAAATCTGATTTTTATTCAAATCCCCTTCGAAATAACTTTAGCATAGGAAATTATTAAGAGTGATTCAGGTTCCTACTTTAGTCAGCTTGACTGATTTTTTATTATAATTTTCAATACAAGATAAAAGTTTCCGACGCAGGATAAATAGATAGATGTTTTTTGCTTAATCACGCCGAAATCTACTAAACGAATGGCGTACAGCGCATATTCAATTCAATTGATTCATTTAAAATTCTCCGCCGTACCGTGTGGCAGTCTGCGCAGGCCATAATTGACTGAAATTCAATATCCTTATGAGCTAGAAAAAACAGTTTTTTTTTGCAGCAGCTTGTTACCGAAATTCCTTCAATAATACCCAATTCAGACCCTTCAATTAATAAACAACAGATAAGTCAATGTAAGCTGTGCACAAATAAGAACCGGAAATTGAACCCGGAATAACAAGTGTGTATTAGAATTCCCGCCACGCCTGTCTTCTTGATGGACCCTTCCAGCATCAGGTTGGTCCAGAAGTGGAGGCTGCTCGATCTATTTGTCAGGATAAGTACCAAGCTTTATTATCAACTAGCTGATCTCAGCTCTTAACCAACACATCCTCCAAGTTCCAAGTCTCTACGTTTAGTGGTTTGGCCTGACGTTGACTGTTAGTCAGAAACAAGCCTTATAGAGTGATCATCAATCATCCATGATCATAGTAGTGTTGGCCGAGTGGGATGTGCCTCGACTTTCGATCCGAAGGTCGTTGGTTCGAACCCGGTCATACACCAATGGATTTTTCTGTTCAAGAAATTTATGTGTGCATTAAACACGTGCTTAACGGTGAAGGAAAACAAACATCGTGAGGACACCGGCATGTCATAGAACCTAAAAAGTTTGAAAACATGTGTCAAGTGCACGAAAGGAGCCTATTCGAGACGCACTTGAAATCCTTTCACCAAATTGGTTCGAAAGAACTAGTGACACGATAAGAAGAAGAAGATACATCATCGAAATAGGCTTTGTCATGACTGTCTGTCTATAAAGCACGGTCTAACTAAACCAACGTACCTAGACTCGAAATTTGGAGCCATGTTCATCAAGTTTTTTTTTTTTTCACAAGTAAACAGTGGTGTGGTGTGCTATTAATAATTTAAAAGATAATGTAAATTATACTTACTACTCGGGCGAATGAACACCTGGCTCGAATGACGTTTGTGCAAAGTAAAGCGTGGAATTGGATGCTGATGGGGCTGCCTCGCTTCTGTAGTGCATCTCTACCATGTTTGCAGAGGCGCGGATCGACGGCTTTCATGCCATCATACGCAAAGAAACCGCCTCACTGCTCTGCAGAACGTGGAACAGTACCAACAGCAGCCTACAAGTCATTGGGCGCAGATATGACTCGCCCATCATGCAGACTTTCAATCGAGTTTCGATCCAATAGGCTGCTCCACTATTGGATTAAATCAAATCAATCAAATCAAATCTTTTATTTCAGTAAATAATTTCACCATATTTTGTTAATATAAGGCTTATTCTAAGGTTAGTAACACACATTCAAAATTATAAATTACACATAGCCAGTCATAAAATTAAATTAAATTGTATAGTTTGAAATTAAATTGGTATTGAATTGGTATTATCGGAGTCAAGTGAATTATTTGGCGTACCTACCCGAGGGCACTATATGCGTCTTCGTCCAGTGGCTAAGTATCGGGCCATCCACCCGATCTGCCACTGTCCTCAGGAGGCTGTTGGTGCTGCCGCGCACCCGCCGCATCAGGGAGGCGACCCTCTTACGCATGATGGCTGGAAAACCATCCGTACGCGCCTCCGCGAACATACCTGATGCGCTACAGAAGCGCGGCAGCCCCAACGCATTGTTGTATTGAACGCGAAGGGCGTTGTAAGCTTTTTGAGTAAAGTTGATCCACAGGCTGCAGGTATAAAAAGATTGACAGAATGCTCTGAATAATGTGAGTTTGACTTCACGTGTGCCCTTTGCAAACCTGCGGATCAACATATTACTCCTCACTGCCAACGCCCTTCGCTCCCTCTCAATGTCTGTGTCATCTGTGAGGTCCCCGGTTACCCAGTGCCCCAAGTACTTAAACTGAGAGACCATCTTAAGGGGAGTGCCACCCAAACACACCACTGGTGTGGTTGGGTAAAGCTTACCCTTTGCTCTAAAAATAAGTAGTTCACTTTTAGTGGTGTTATACTTGAGGCCATGGGCCACCGCATACCTCTCACAGATGCCAAGCAATTTTCTTAGGGCGCTGATTGATGGGCTCAACAGAACCATGTCATCGGCATAACTGATATTATTGATGATTTTCCCATCAATTGAACAGCCAACCATGGTGCTGTTGAGCTCACCAATCAGCCGATTAACATAAAGGCTGAAAAGTCGAGGCGAGGTCAACCCCCCCTGCCTCACTCCACATTCCAGCCCGTATGCTTCGGAAAGCGAGTCTGCCCACCTAACAACATTGCTCTGGTGACCATACCAATACTTAAAAATACCAATATGCTCACCAGGCAAGGCTGTATCATCAGATAGCTTCTTCCATAGGACACTATAGTCAACTAAATCGAAGGCCTTTGATAAGTCAAGAAAACATGCATAAATAGGTGTTTTCCTATCGGTGTAGTACCGGACAGTATGCTTAAGACAAAGAACTGCTGTCTCCGTGGAGAGCCCGGCTCTAAAACCAAATTGGGCATCATCCAAAGCAACATGTTTTTCGAGTTCTTTGTTAAGCAAACTGTCCAGTACTTTTGCTATGGTAGTGGCCAGCGATATAGGCCTATAGTTTCCTACGTCAGAAGCATCCCCTGTCCGATTTTTACTAAAGGTATTACCACTGTCCTCATCATATCAACTGGTAAGTAAGTGTGTCCAATGCAAACGGCATAAAACAGTTCCAGTACCTTCGGCAGATGAGGTCCCGCAAACTGCAGGTGCTCAATGCTGAGTGAATCGAGGCCAGGTGATTTACCACGAGTCATCTTTTTAATTATTCGGGATATCTCCTCAGCCATGAACACATGCAGCTCGCCTTCAGACTCCCTCACCTCCACTGGTTCCTGTGACACATTTAACATTGGCATTACTCTAAAATGATTTTTAAATAACGTGGCAATTTTGGCAGGCTCGCTTACGCCCCCTACACTCATAGGTAAACTCGACCTGGGATTAAGCTTACTAGTTTTTTTTCAAAATTTATCAAACTTTTTATTGACATGATGCTGTGCTAAAATATCCATTTTAATTTGGTCTGAATGGTCCTGACACCATCTTAATTTATTCTTAAATTTTTTTTTGGTATTTACCATGTTTTCATAAATTACCCCTGACATTGGTTTGCCAAACAAAACCCAATTTTGAAACCCCAGTCGAGCTTCCATGTGTGATTGTTTTACATGTTTATTCCATCCAATTACATGTTTCTTTTTAAAAGGGACAATTTTCCCATAACTATGTATTGCAGCATTACTTAATATGTCAACTAAATTTTTATACATTTTGTCAATTAAATTTCTATGTTCTAAATGATTACAGAGTCTGTTACTACAATTATTTAATTCTAAAGGAAAGTCAAAGTTTCTCAATCTTTCATCACAGTACTTTGAATACATTAAAATCTGGTCAGAGTTTCTTTCTCCCCAAATCACAGAGTTAGGTACAATAACCTTATTATTCATATCTATTGTTCTTAGAATATTCAAGTTGCATGTTATTTCTAACGGGAAGTGGTCAGACCAATATACATTATAATGTATCTTGGCACCTGTAACTGACCGGCCTGCTGCCTCTGATACTACACAATGATCTAACCAGCTTCTCGAACCATAGACATCACTTACATACGTATAAGAGTCCGAGTCCAGTAGCTCAACATCCATGCACCTCCACTTCTGTTCCTCACAAAAGTCAACCAGCTCCTTACCGAAGCGCTGTCCCGGCTGGGCATTGTAATCACCCAGAACAAACACCGAGTCTATGCTGCAGTCATCCACAACCGCGGTAATTTCACTCATACACTCTGTGAACTCCGCCAAGTTATCGGCTGAATCTGTCGGCATATACACAGAAAACACTAATAGTGAACGTTGTGATAGCACTATTTTTATAGCAGATATACGTACGTTTTTACATTGCACAACTGTAACTGACTGGAAGACGTTTTTCCGCCAAAGTATCGCTACTCCTCCGTACGGTCTCCCGCGTAGTAATCCAGCTCCCGTATCTATCGAAGACTTTCCAGTATAAGCGAACTCTGGGTCAATAGTTCCTAAATATGGAATATCTTGCGGCTGCAGCCAAGTTTCTTGTAAAGCGATTAAATCAGCTGATTGACATAACTGTCTCACACAATCTGCTGATCGCATTAAAGATCTACAATTGAACGTAACCATTTTCGTACTAAGAAGGTCTTTATTGATGTATCTATCCATTATCGGTTGTCCAATTTCTTGTCATGCGGAGCCCTATTTTCGTTATACGTGTTTCTATTGAAATAAATGAATTTTCGGAACTGAATATTTTCCGGCCAAAAACTGTCATCAAGAAACAACGCCAACTTATTTTGAGGCACAAATATCTTATACGCGTCATAATGTTTCTGTTGCTTCATATGGATTTTCTTGATAGTTACAGACACTCTCGTTTTCTGGTGATTAAATTATTTATTAATTAAAGCTCGATTGGAGGTGCTCATGATGATAGGCTTAAATTCATTTTTTTGTAATGTAATGATTTGTTAATGTTTTTATAAATGGATCTACATTTAAAGTTGTCCGAAATAAATATTTTGATTTGATTTGATTGATTTGATAATCTTGATAAAGAAGAGGTCCTGTATGATAAGTAATGATAAGGCTTCGCAATTAGAGGTAGCAGAAACACGGAGGGCGCCGCGCGGGGTAGCGGGGGAAGCATCAAGTTCCGAGCCACGTGTCAGTCAGGTGTCATGTTAATTCGCCCGAGTATATATTTTCTTTTCTCAGCAACATATGGGTAGAGTCCTGTTGATATTTTAGGTGTCCCACCTAAGTGGCTGAAATACGGATACCCTTATACAGTTGGTTTACTCTAAAAGAGCCCAGTAATTTCACTACCTTCCTTCGAACCGAAACACAGTAATGCTAACACAATACTGCTTTAAAATATCTGACACTCATCTAGATGGAATCCTGCATGAAACTCCTTACCAACCGTAATTTTGATAGTCAGTTTTGATCTTAGTAATTTTATAATCTACAATGCTCTTCAAACCAGAACACATTAATACTATCCAGCAGGGTACATGACTGTGTTGGTAACTGTGACTGTGGTCTCGACAAAATCCTGCAAGGCACGCCTCCTAACGGTATCCTACAGGGTGTATAAGAATGGAGTCATATTTCAAGTCTTCAGTGTTCCCAGCTCCCAACACTTACGCCACATTAATCCGGCACAATCCACCGCAAACTTATCAATTCAGTAATGCATTTCAGGGTTGCCACTGAATGTTGAACAGTCCCGACCAAATTAATTTGGATGTTCTTGTTTGGGCGGTTTCGCTAGACATAGTTCATGAATATACATAGGCGATCTGATATGCTGCGTTGGACACAGCCCAATGATAAATTAGCTAGATCACTTTCCATACCTACTAAGTGTTTAATAATCGGCTTGATCAGACTCATATCGAGAATCATATAGACCGATGCAATACTGTTTCAGCGCTCAAAAAGTTAATTCATCAACTACAGTGCCTCCGAAACCAGATCACAGTAATAATAATAATAATAAATCAAATTTTATTTCAGATTGAGATCCATAAAATACAATACAATTAAATTAAAATTAAAATGTCACACAGAAAATTAACACAAACAATTTAAATGAAAACAAAGAATACCTCATGACAAAAAGAAACAAAACCAAAAACAACACATTTTACACTCTAGGCATTTAGTATGTGGTACACCTAATGGTGGTAATGGTTACACATTACTGCTTGACGGTAGAATATCTACTTAAGTGTTTATGCTCATCAAATCTTGAACTACACTGAATCTTGCAGGGAATGCCTCATAAGTGTAAACATGCAAGTCTTTTCAGTTTACATCGTAAATTACCCCAAAATGACATTGGGCAAAAATGTATGGAGACCAGGTCCCGATTTTTTTTTCAACCTGCATGCATGAAACTTTTTAGTGACACTGTACTAACAGCGTAGATAACAAATATATGCTTTTTATGTTCCAAAGCAGAGGGAATAATAAGTTATTGGCTTTATAAAAATGTAAACAATGACAAAAAAAGTTGAAAAAACTGTAACCTACCAAGATAAGACCTACCAAGCTATGTATTTAGTCGCTAATAGACTCCTTAAATCCTTTAAATGTAAGTAAATTCAGAAACTAACCTGAAATATAAATCCAAGCCACAGATATAATATAAACAAATCCAAGCGCATGAAGCGTAAACAAGTTGTTGGGCTTCAGCAAATCGTGGCACACTTTTTTACATATACTTTATCAGTTCACATGTACCTTATTTACAGTATTTTATTATATTTTTATCTTCGAATTCACTGATACTTATACGAAACAAAAGCAATCCATACGGCTAGCGAATTGTTTTCTTTTTTAAACAAATAGGTATGGAATGGTAGGTAGATATTTGTATTGATTTCATATTCTAGCTTCCACAGATAAACTTGAGGTAACAGTAAGAAGATATCTCGCCAATTGTTTCCGACTATCATGTTTACACCATCACTATTGTACGCCATTTTACCATCGATACTACGATACTTATATCAAACTAAGATCTTACGTTTTGATCATTTTCTAAACCCCGTTGCATTAGAGACTTTCATGACTGAAACGAATACTTAAAAATATCGAAATGAATTGTCCAATAGGTAAAATAACTGCAGTCCGAGACCCGCGATGCCCAATCTCAATGCACAAAAAATGCCCAAAAATTATAGTTTCTGGAAGTTGCCAGCTGTTCTGATAATCAGCTGTATTCGGACGTGGTATAAATATGGAGGTAGTGAGATAAGCCTGAATTTGAGTTAATTATATGAGCCTGGGCTTTTGGAGGGTAGCCTTATCAGCTCTCGGACAGAACTGTCTCAGCTCTAGTTTTGTACCGATTTACACGCATTGCGTTGCACGAACTTTGAGCAAAGTTAATAAAAAAAAAAGTAAATGATAAAGGTTTTACAAAAACATACAATAACCGCCTTCAATCGGACTTTTCTAGTGATCGTAGGCACCACACCACACAAGTTACAGGGCAGCTAAATACGCAATTTTGTTCACTTCAACTTCAACTTCAACACATTCATACTTTAACAATTTTTTTTTAGTTATTTTGATTTCTAAACCAAAATACTCATCCATCTTTCATTAAATTTCTATCGGACCAAAATGGAAGTATGGCCTTTTGAATAATACGGACTCGTAATATGAAATTTTGTGAGATCCTGTTGGATGGAAAGATAGATTGTTTAACAACCGGAAATAATCAATCTGAAAATAAAAACAAATTTCCCTGGAACCATTATTTGCATTTCACATCATTAAGTGAACAAAAACCAATTTGCGATGAGGAAATGAAACCCGGAAGAACGCACGGAAACGCGTCCGCCTCACCTCGGATGCTCTCAAAGACATGAGTTAAGGTATTCAACAATATCCTCAATTGCAGAAGCATTGAAAAGTAGTTGACTAGCTACTGCCTGCGTCTACGCTTGTATTATTCTTCATCTAGGGCACTTTCAATAGACATTTCGTGTTGGACCGCTGCAGTGCCGAAGCGGTGCATTTGTCGTGCGGCGCACGGACGGTCATTTATTTTCATACAAAGCGCACGGTGCGCCAACAGTTCTGGGTATAGGCCTCCCTTCTATTGAGCCTTCGGAGCATAAGCCCTTCTTCCATTGTGCTTTCCAGTCTTGAGCGACTCTTCTCCAGGTGTTTCTAGGCAGGTACTGCCAAATTACTATTGACAAGTGCACTTGTCAATAGTAATTTCCTTTTCCAGCTTATAAATTATTGCTTCAGCCAAAACGGTTCAAAACGGTAGGTAGTTTTACAGAGAATGAGGAATTTGAAACGTTTTAATTTCCAATCACATCAATATCATCAACAAAATTCATCTGTTCATCCATCAATACTAACAAATTATTGCCTTCAAAATTTAAGCAGGAAATAGAATACTTCGCTATGCTAATTTTAGCTGAAAGTTCTGCTACAATAAGAAACGCTTGCATAGACGATTCCACAACGATTCCTGCTTAGGTTGGTACCTAGAACAATTTTACCACGTAGGTTTTTATTATTTTGTGTGTGTTTCGGATTCGAGTCAAGTGCTACGTAAATCGTCATTCATCACACGTAGCGTAGGAAACATGTCCCATTGTTTCGGTTCACACTTTTCTTTGTGGTTTTGAAAAGGGTTTGACTTTTGACCCCTCACGTTTAAAAACATTTCGGAGTTGCTATTGACATTTTTCTGGCAGATGAAAACCAGAAAGCCAAAACATATGAGGCTAAAATTTCATAAAATCAGAATATATTTTGTTTTTCAGTAAAATGTTATTTTTTTTTATATAATCGACTACTAATTTTGGTATTTGAATTATATCTTATACTGCCATAATCAAAACGGGCCAATTTGTGGAAATCTGTCAACCAATAAGTAGGTACCTATTAACTTTGCAATTTGCCATAAAATTTAGTTTCAGAGTCATGTTCGTATTACAAAATTAGAATCAAGGTTAAAAAGAGCACCGACTCGTCACCTGTTTACATAAAAACTATTACACGCCTGATATTATTTGAGCTGATTATTAAAAAGTTGAGAGAACTTGACCTTCCCCACTAATCAGTTCATTGGCTCAGTAGTTACTGAGCCAGCAGATATGACGCGTCAAGGAGTGCCCATGATAATAAAAAAAAAAAAAAAAAAAATCTTTATTGTAAAAACACATGTAACAATGTACAATTATTGTTTTACAAAAGGCGGTCTTATCGTTTAACACGATCTCTTACAGATAAAAACAATACGATGGCTGCCCACAGAGTCTATCATAATATACGCGAAAAGTAGAGATGGAATTTGGTTTCTGAATTTTAGTTGCAGGAAATTGTTACTTGCAATGTTACTGAATTGGACGTAATTACTCAAAACTTAATAGTTTTATTGTTTTCACATAGTAAGGAGAATATAATAATTCACTTACAGTGGCAGAATCACATGCGAACCCCTATAAAGCACTACAATTAGAAGGCGGGAGACTGACGTTTTGAACAGTAGGTATGTATTACTAGATTTACGGTCAAATAAAATTATTAATTCAGGGAGACAGTAATGCCCGACACGGTAATGCATAACACGGTTTTGCCCGACCCCGAAATGTACGCCACGGAATCCAAGTCCTAGGCTTTCTCTTCCCGTGTCGGCCATTCCTGGGTCACGCATTCCAGCCTAGTATAAAATGTGTGCCAATTGTGGCCGCACTTCAGTTTTTGCAAAAAAAAACGCACATTGGGCATTATCCCAATGTGCGTGTTTTTTTTTCGGGCAGAGTGCGTGACACGGGAATGCACAGCCCAGGAATAAAAGCCGTGACGCGGATTCCCGAGCTGTATATTCAAAGGTTAGAGGACTTGTAATTCAAAGCATGATCTACTATCAGGAGAGTGCCTTATTTATCTCATCACTTGTATTAAAAACTTGTTCATAAACTAAAATACGAATCAAGTATTCAAGTCTGACATCAGTATTTAATTTTAATTTCACCTACTAATACATCTTTGGGGAAAAACCTTTTGAACTTCGCGTGAATCATGTAGGTACATAATGACGATTAAATTATTAGGAAACGTTTAAATAATATTACTACCTTGTGTTAATTAAAAAAAAAAACATTTTGTATATTCCAGGTTGATTTTCGGACTACTTTTTCTGATGCTCCTTGCTTAGCTGCTAGACTTTTCTAGGTAGGTATTTATCTATGTGCTTGGTCTTCATAGAAACGGTGGGTACACCATTTCGCTTCTTCCATTCTTTTTCAGTCATAAAACAGATTTTATTCATTATTTTATTCAATAACATGCCAAATTCTTCACAGCTTATTCACTTTTGATTAGGTTTGCCAGCTTGAAAAACGGGCGCATGCCGTTTTAAAGAGATGGGTACGTATACTTACTTTTTTAGTGTTTCTCTTTTTGTGTTACCTAATACCCGTATTTTTCACTCATGGAAATACTTACATTTGAAATTTGACAAGTGACAACCGAACCTTTAGTAAAGCGGCGGCCATTTTTATACTTACGTAAGGAGAGTTTGAGTTTGAGGAGTGATTTAGAATACTTAGTAAGAGACTGATTATAAAATAATGCAGTATTTTTAATTTCTAAGCTATATTTTCTTAGATTCTAAGCTATGTTCAATCACCAGGTGACTTCCGAGTTGTATCGTGTGTATTTTTTAATATATTGGTTTTGTTTATCAGACTCTAACCCTAATTCAATTGCCACATCTAAATCAATCGTGTACAAGATCGGTCACATTGCGACTCACGCGCATAGCAAGTGCATCGGCGCATCTGTGACGTCACTATCTGATAACCAATACACATGCCGTCTTATCAATGACCTTGACGAGTCAGGAAGCGATCATCGACCTTTAAGAAAGGACGCTGCAGGTGAAAATTCCGTTGGAAAATTTATTTAAGGAAAAGTTTACTCGTCGAGTTTTATCATAGACATCACCGTCATTTCAGCCTCTGGACGACCACTGCTGGACTTAGGCCTTCCGTCATAAGACACCACGATGAGCGGACGCGAGCCCTGTCAAAAATTTAGTGATATATTTTTTTCTTTCTTCTTGGCCTATGTCAGTCCTGCGTAGTATTGTTCTGGTCATAGGCAGGCGTAATCTCTTTCAATTTGGAGAGTGCCTAGTCCATCTAGTCACTTGTACACATACTTAACATTGACAAATACTTAAAAAGTAATTTTTCACACTATTCGTTTCGTCCATGTTTTTTGATTTCGTCAACAAAAAAAGTGAAAGGATTCATACCTTAATTTAGATTTTATACATGTTTTTAAGTAAGTAGGGTTAATTTTAAAACACGAATCGTCTCAACCTGCCCTTAATTAAGCTTCACCACTTCGTACTTAGGACAAATCATGCAAAATGGTAGGTACAGTAATTGCTGTTTACATTTATCGTGCAAGGTTCTCCCTTCGGTATAATTTAGCAATGACCTACAACGTGTTATTTCGATATAATAACCATTTGAATGCTAACATTGAAATCAACACGATACTCGAAGGGCGAGTGGAACTTATTAGAACTGATGCATTTATACAGCTACCTATATAATACTGTAGGTATATAACACTGACTCACTTTCAGATAAACTACAAGGCCAGTATGGGTCCTACGAAAACTACAGATTGAGTCACAATTTAGGAAATTACATTTTTACTGAACATAAGGATCGTTAATTATTTACTGTACTTTCCTAGAATAGTTGGAAATTCCATTAATTAGAATTTGCTTTTTGTATAAAACTTTAATTTAGGAGACAACTATAATTTCCTAGGATAGGTATAGGTTTTTTTTCTAGTGATTAAAAATTTACGGTGTATATCATAAAGGTGCATACCGTTATGAATGAATGAATGAATGAATGAATGATTGATTTGTTTCAGTATCTTAATCTAGTACGTATACTTATTGTAGGTAATTATCTGCTGAAGTACAGAGATATTAATTAAGTTTAAGTTGGGATTTGAGTGTAATACCGACTTGCACCATACTTTCAAAGTTCCTTAGCAATAACTTAACTCGTTTGTCAGTTCTTAACAGTCAGTCTGTACTGTTAAGAACTACCAATCAGATAAAGTAATTGCTGAGGGACTTTGACAGTTTGGTGCAAGTAGGCATAAGTATAGTACTAACCAACAACAATAGTAGATTATGCGCTAAGGGGATAAAGCAGTGTCTTATGTCGCGGGTGGCATATTGAACCCTGAGCTAACAAGGGACTCAGTTAACTCCTGAGCGAGGGAGTTATGTAGAGTCCTGAGTGACGCGAAGGATTCAAGCTGCCCAAGACGAAGACAGGCTTTATCCCAGAGGAGCATACTCTACTTTTCACACCTTCTGCGAGGCAATAAAAATCCAGGGCTCCGAACTCAGTAGCCAACACCGTCTTTTGGTTCACAATCTTAGAAGTTGCGCCTTTTTTCTTTTTTTTTTATGAGTAGCCAGTTCGATTTTAGAACAAACCTTTTTACAATGTCATATGAGCGTTGCGTAATGCTTTGCTTTACCTTGATGATAGCATGATATGTAATTGGATATTGTCGAGCAGGTGGTGTGAAAATTATTTTATCATATCACACTATCCCTCACCCTAGGATTCCCTGTGTTGTCTGAAGTAGGTTATTGTAGCTATTCTAAAGCTACTAATTTCCTAAATGATTCATTTTCTTCACAGTAGGATTGTGGTTATTAAATTTAAATAAAAAATAACATTATACGTAGTTTCAAGTCCACAGTCTCGCTGACGGCACTACATCGGGCGAGCACAAAGTTGAATCACATTGCTTCCTACATAATTTATAATTTCATGGACCTCTGCTTTACTGTATCTGGGTTAAGCTGTGATTCACGGACAAACCGTGATTTTGTGCTCATGTCTCTACTTTTGTGACGTAGATCAACATGCTAAGATAGTATTACAATGGTGGAGGACATCGAGAGGAAACCGGTATGCCATAGATCAGAGATTTTTTTTTAATTTTTAAGTCCAAGTCGAATTCTCTCTCCTAGCTGAAGTTTGGCTTGAGTTCCAGCATTGGGATTTAAAAAAATCAGAGCAATTGAATTAGAAAAGATAAAATGATAATAAAAATATATTTATTTTGAACTTAACACTCTAGGTAAATAATATTATTATATAATATTTAAAACTTAGAATTAGGTGTATGTGAGTAGACAGAAAAAATATTATTAACGATTGGAGTAGAAAAAAAGGTATAAGGTAGTGCCTTCGTACATGTATACATAATGTGTTTACATAATGTTACAAGTGACGAGACGAACTATGCGCTCTCCTGATGCTAAGATATCACGCCAGCCTACGACCAGAACAGTGCATTAGTACGTAAAAATGTAACTGTGAGTAATGTTAAATAAATAAAATAAAATTAAAATAAATAACCAACCCCCATTTCCATTAAATTAAAGCACTCACACTGATACTGATACTATTCTCTTCTAGCAATCAGTAAAAATAATCCGAGAATGGAACCTACAATAGGTACCTATGATTCCAAAACCTACTCACTACGCAACCGCAGCATCTGGGTTAAACGCATGATTCACGGTCACTGTTTTTAATCATTTTCGCAATTAGGCTAGTACCTAGACTGTTTTGATTTGTGTTGCGGTTAGTTCTACAGCTAACAGAACAGCAACTCATAGGTATACAGCCGTATAGCTGTGTAGCCGTACCTACTCACATAAATAAATGAAAATAAAATAAAATGAGCCTTTATTGCTGCTTGTTTACAAGTCTAGGTATTGTCAACCGGTTTCTTCTAATCTGCAGCTAGTCTTTCGACAAAGGCCTCCTCCAAAGATTTCCATTCTGTTCTGTCTTTCGCTACCCGCATCCATTCTGCGCCAGCTACTTTCACGATCTCGTCTTCCCATCGAGAATTCAGCAAAAGGAGGGGTTATACGTCAGAATCTGCCAACATAATTTTCTGCCATTTTTGACAGAGGACGATGTAAACACGCATTGCACACGCGCCTAACAATACGTATTCATGTAAACGCACAGTATAATAATCTTGCACACCATCTTAAAATATGCACACAGTTATCAAATACAGCGTATAGTTTTATTTAACGTGAATGGCCAAGAAGGTTATATGGCTAGCAGAGGGTTTGAGTTAACCCCTCCTTTTGCTGGATTCTCGAAGCGTCTTCCCATCGTTTATTTTGTCTCCCTTTGCTTCTCTTCCCATTCCTTGGGTACCATTCTATTACTGGTTTAGTCCATTTCTCTACAAATGTTTTCTCTTAAAATGTGTCCTGTTTATCCCAAATAAGTGACGATCACATGCTTTCTTGGTGGTAAATGGTCACGCTTGTCCTTTCTTACGTGCTTTAAGCCAGCGACTTTGCCTGTAGATTGTAAACTAGCCCAGTGTCATCGGCTTTTTTATAATCTGCTTGTTGACAATTCTTCCCGAAAGCTAACTCGCTCACTCGCTAGCTTTTAAACTCGCCGGCTTGATGCGTGTAAACTAGCCGTATGGCATCGACGCTTGAGAATATAGCCTAGATTCCTAGTGCAACCTTTTGTCATTCAAATAACACCAATTTAATTTTCCTAGGACTTTTAAGTATTTAGATTGGTAATTTTTGTACATGAACTAGCGTCATTTCGATTGAAAAACAAAATGGCTGCGATTTCAAGGGGAAAGGGGTATGTCATTGGGGGAAGGCAGATTTACCGATACAAACATTTGAAAAACCACCCCCTTGAATAGTTCCGATAGAACTCGAGGCCGGACATATTGTTTTATTATTATTTAAATTTTCTTTTTTTCTTCTGCCTCTGGTTCTGTAATAGTTGATTTTGGTAAAAAAATTGTATATTGGGAATACTTGTTTATTTTTACACGTTTTAGTAGAGTTAATTTAATTTAGAATACGGAAATTTCGGCAGCAGTTTAAATATAGGTCGTTCATCGAACTAATCAACTCTTTTGTTATGTAAATGAGGTCCATCCCTTGAATACCCGGTGAACCCTGCCCAAACTAATCCAGTGAGCAGCCACCCGATTGATTCGTATTACGGTATTGCTTGCGTTGCGGTGCGTTAGGTTAGCTGGGCCATCTGACCCGCTATGATGAAATGGAGGGAGTAGCCTCTCATACTTTTATAGTACGAACATTGCTTATACTTACACCGTAAATTTTTAATCACCAGAAGAAAAAAAATACGCATAGTCAATTGCCGTTACTATATGGAAAACACTTTAAGAAATCAAGTCGAATTTTTGTCAAAATAAATTTGTTTAAAATTGGATAACTGCTTCCTATGGATTTGCGTTAGGCGGTACCCTTTATTATTAATAATTTAAGTTTTATTCATCGTTTGGCAAACCCGGGTACCTAGCTCAAGCCAGCTCGCAAAAGCACGTCTCGAACACTGCACTCGCTCTGCTGTCACTCTGCCATTTTGTAGAAATCTAAAATTCTGACTGCACAGATACAACGTAGTACCCCTTCTGCATTGACCATTACATTTTTTTTGGTAATAAAAAATTGTGGTTTATATGTACAGCTATGTGTGTTATAGGTATGTATTATCTATTTATGTATGTTAGGATGTAGTTTAAGTATCTCATCTGTATGTATGTAGCTAAGTAAATATTGATTTAAATTTTTGGGTAAAAACATAACTTAGCTAGTTTTGATTTTTGTACGCTGCAGTCCTCTTTCTGTTTCTCTATTTGACTGTCATTTTATTGTATAGGCAAATACATTCCATTTCATTTCATTTCTCTTTTGATCCAATATTTCGTTTTCATCCCAAGGTGTCTGGAAGAGATCGATTTTAGTGATTGCAATTTTTTTTCTTGTTTTTCGTTATGTATCGTCATTAAATGATGTGCGATAATGAATATATCAATATCTATAAAAGGCTCCTGACTGAATGGCTGACAGACAACGCACAGGCCATACTACTGGCCGTTATACCTAGATCACACGTACCGAGTACTCGGCCGAGACAGTAAAATGTTACTCAGCCGAGACAGTGAAAGCTTACATCACTCGCTCGGCCGAGCACTCGGCGCTATGTTTATACGTACCGAGTACTCGGCCGAGAGCACTGTCTCTGCCGAGTACTCGATACGTGTGATCTAGGCATTAGAGACATTAAATTTCGAGGATTGGTTCATCAAGAAATTGTGTAGGCGCTTTTCGCAACGCAAACGAAATTACGTGTGCCATGTTTAGTCTAATATTTTAATATAAAAACCCTTTTTGAATACTTCTACTAGTCTTTTCCAGAAATGCTGTAACAGAACTGCACGGGTAGCTATTTCGTCTGCAAGTACTTCAATTCCCGTAACCGTAGTTTCACTTCCATATTCCCTCGCTTCGTGTCCAGCTATATACGGCCGCGTCAGCAATGCTCTAATGGTCTGAATGTGCAATATTGGTGGATTATGTTTGGCGGAGGTTCGCATCGTCGGTTTGGAATCAATATACGTGAAGCTTGCGATGCTGTTTTGGGTTATTTAGGAACAGGAGTTATTCGATTATTATACCTAATTATTTTAGACCCTTTTTTTACATATTTTTGTAATAGGCTAGCGTTTAGAAATCTGTTCGTACTGGTAGTCTGCGAAATAAACATAAATATAATATTTGTATGCCGCAAGTGAATAACACCATGTTTCATAAAAGTACCTACATAACTGCTATAAAAGTATGTAATCATCTGCCTGTAGATATAAAGCAGTTGAACGGAAATTTATTTAAAATAAAACTTAGAAAATGGCTCGCAAATCATGTCCATTATAACTTAAAAGAATATTTTGATGGTGAGTGAGAAACTAATGCCTACTTGCACCAAACTGTCAAAGTCCCTAAGCAATTACTTTACTCGCTTGGTAGTTCTTAACAGTACAGATTCTGACCGTAAAGAACTGTCAAGTGAGTAAAGTTGTTGCTTAGGAACTTTGAAAGTTTGGTGCAAGTCAGCATAAGTCTTTTAATTTAGGTATTGATCTCTTATATTTTTATGGTTATGGTTTGTTTAAAAATGTTTAAATAGTCTTGTTTAAATACTTACTTATTTTAGGCTAGTAGCTTTAAAAAAATGCCTTAAGGCATATTGTATGTCCATACTGAATAAACTGTTGTTTCTGAACAATAATTTAAGATCTTTGTGTACATAGTTCATACAATAAAATATTCTGATTCTGATTCTGATTCTGATAGAACTCTATCTGAATCTGATGATAAGACATCAAAATGTCAAAAACCTCAATCATTATCAAAATAGAGCTTAGACAGGAGTCATTTCGAAGGTCAGTTTTGAAAAACCAGTAATTTCACTATTCCGGGCTCTTCAAACCAGAAAACATTAATGCTTACACATTACTGCTATGCTGCAGAATATCTGGTAAGGTGTTGGAAAACTCATCTATACAATGCGATACGATAACTTGTAAATATTCCCATTCACTCCTGCTTTGAAGCTTGTACGAAGTAAGATCCATCCAGATAGTTTAAAACGATAAGTACTTTGAATATTCCTTTTACCTTTGCGTGTACGAAATAAGAATATTTTTTATACCCATCTAAAAGGGATCCTAGAAGAGACTCCTTATAATTATACCTAACCAAAATGAATAATTTTTGAGTGACCCTGATTGAACCTCGCTAGACCAGTAGAGTCGACCCCGAGAGTTGTACGTGTAAGTGTAGGAGGGCTTTGGACTCTCCTTCCGAATTCGGCGTTTTATGTCAAGAGTTTCAAGCCAGTTTTCCTCGAATCCTTTTACTTTTTTATAGATGGTAGAGTGCCAAGAGGATCATTATAAAGTGAGCTCTTCTATAGACACTCATCTTCGTTTGCAGATTGATCATGGGATAGTTAGATGGTTTAGATTAAGCCACGGTTCATAAGTCATCCGAAATTGGCAGTGGCATTGGCAATGCGCATTGGTATCTCCGAAGCGAGGGTGTTGTCATGTCGGACGTTACTTCCTAGATATTTAAAGTGCGAAAGTGTAGTATTTTCCATCTAGGATAAGTAATGTTTTATCAGCTTTGTATCCTCGAGGTGGTTGTTTGAGAACTTCTGTCTTGGAGGCACTGATTACCAAGCCAAATCGTAGACAAGATTGTTGCAGCGCGCTAACGTAGCTTTGGAGGTACTCCTCATAGGTCCCTCGAAAGTGTATTTGCAAAAGTAGAGATCTTTCAGCTTTTCAGCCTCCAATATTTTCGCCATACTGCCTTTACTTCACGGAGAAAAAAATCTCGTTATAGTTACTAAAATTATAGTTGAATTTGTGACAGCGAGAATAATTTAGTACCGATTACAATAATTATAATTCCTGCTAACGAAATTTAGTAACAATTACAATATAATATTATAGTTCTAGCTAACAAAAGTTAGTCAAGGGTACAAGAAAATATATTATCTTTTGCTATCCCAATTTTTTTTCTCCGTGTTAGATTGATCGCGCTAATTGAGGAGCGTGCATCTTAAGACTGAAAAATGTATAGTACCTATAAAATGTGGTCAATGATCTTGGCATCGCGCTAGAGGAAAACCTTCGATAGTTCGTGTTTCCAATCACGCGATGAAGGAAAAATGTGAGTCAATGATTTTTGAAGAGCACGTCCGCATATCTGACTAGTGGAACATGATGATGTTTTTAATTGCACCGATGAAGTAGGTGCAACTAACCTTTACCAACTTGTCTTACTTGGTATTTTGATGTATTTATTGAAAGTATTTTTTTTTCAAATACTTTACGGTTTAGATTTAGACGATTCGAGTGGGAATGGTGGGAGGCCGCAAAAGACCGTGACAATTGAAAGGATTTCGGGGAGACCTTTGCCTAACAATGGACACAGATGCCTACTTGCACCAAACTGTCAAAGCTCCTAAGCAATTACTTTTCTTGCTTGCCAGTTCTTAACGGTCCAAATTCAGACCGTTAAGAAATGTTAAGTCGGCAAGAATGTTAAAATAAAATAAAAAAAGTTATATTATAGGAATAAAATTCGTAGGATTGTGGGGTAAATAAACCTAGTATTTTTTATCACAATTTGGCTTCAATCTGAACGAAAAATATAAAAATAGTATGGAATAAGCTAAGGCACTCAATATTAAACGAGGATCGGGCAAGCTTACATTGGAGAACCGCCTCCTTTTTTCGAAGTCGGTTGAAAAAGATTTTTCATTTCATTTGCTTTTCCGCTTCTATTTCAAAATATATCTTTGGAATCTAGAGACATTTCAATTGTTTTATACAGGTACTTAGATACATCAACACATAAATCCTAGATAAAGTTTATCGGTGAAACTGGGGTCATTCTGATAAGGAGTTCAGTGAACTCTGATTATATTTTTATCGTTATATCGTGTCACCTTGATTGCTCGATCGTTATTATCTAACAGGAATTCGTTTCGTTAATCTTTTTCAACAACACCTGTTGGTGTCAAATCATCAACTATCTTGATATATTCCAAAGTAACGTATCCATCTGCATCAGTACTTCCTAAGAAAGGAGCCTCTAAGAGGCGCACTTAAAATCCTTTTAGCGCACTAGTTCGAAAGAATTAGTGACACGATAAGAAGAAGATCTGTACTTCCAAGTAATAATAAATTGGAATAAGCTGATATTGGGTTTTTGTAAAATGCCCAGTCATTTATTAGCAAAGAAGTATGTTATTTTCAACCGACTTCCAAAAAAGAGGAGCTTATCAATTCGCTTGAATTTTTTTTAATATTTGCTACCTCAGAACTTTGTTGTTTACAAACCGATATGAAAAATTATTAGAGTATATAATAATTACTTCCAGATAAATATAAATTCAGTTGGTTGTTAATAAACCGAATTTTAAATTATTTTTTTTGTTTGAAAGGAAATACTTTCAGATTGGTCCCATAGAAATTTTATCAAAATCGGTTCAGTAGTTAAGTTTTAAATCAAAATAACTGAAAATATATGTCGTCGAAGTAAACGAAATTGCGTATTTTGCTTCCCTGTAACTTGTCGGTGGTACCAACGGTCACTTGAACCGTCCGATTGAAGTTGGTTGTTGTATATTAGTCAGGTTTTGAAAAACCTGGATTATTTATATAGTAGGAGCAAACTTCAACTCGTTGGCACTTGAATATACCTCCACAAGCTGGCTGGATCACCCTCCCACCGAGTGCCGGGCTCGTTATAAGCATGCTTGAAAGAATACATCTGATTAATTTATAACTTAGCTCATTAGGCTACCTTACGTAGAGTGCTGAATGTAGCTTATGTACATTCAGACATGTGTTCACTCCCAAGCTTTCGGATTTGTATTTCTCTTAATTTTGCTAAGAAAAGTGCACGCAAGCATATTCATATTAATGAAGTCATCTTAGGGCGCATTCAATTTAGACGTTTCGTGTCGGACCGCAACTTACAACTCAAAAAATTACGCTCGTTTGGTCTCAGCCTTATTTGTCAGAATTCTCATCAGAAGAAGAATGTCTTTGCAAAATTAAGAGTATATAATAATGTGAAAGTTTGGGAGTGTATATGTCGTGGCCGGATCATTGAATTGGCCATTTCATGAAGTGGCTGGCCATTTCATGAAATGGCCAGCTAATATTGGCCATATCGTTCAAATCGTCAACGTTTAATGATATGGCAATCCACGTTTGGCCGTATCATAAATGTAGGGTTTCCATGATATCGATGCACAATTTGACCAAAGAAAATTATCTAAGGCAAATAGAAGTTAGGTGACGGTACGTTATTAAGTTTTTTTTTTGCGCGCCCACACGCCAGCTAAGCGTATATATGATATTTCCATACAAAATGTTTCTGACAAATACTCAAAAAGTACGCCGTATTATAGTAGTTCACACCATTCGTTTCGTCCATGTTTTTTTTTATTTCGTCAACATAACAAGTGAAAGGTTTCATACATTAATTTAGATTTTATACGTGTTTTAAAATTAACCCTACTAACTTAAAATCACGTATAAAATCTTAATTAGAGTATGAAACCTTTCACTTTTTTTGTTGACGAAACGAATAATGTGAAGAAATTACTATAATACGGCGTACTGTTTGAGTTTTTGTCCGAAGCATTTTGTATGGAATTCGGATTTGAGGATTAGCCTTAATACCTAGATTTTTTTTACAGATCGACTCTACTGGTGACGCCTTACAGTCAACCACCTTTGTAAGTGTTTGCCAATTTATCTTTTACTGGTGTGAACTTGGCAGTCCGTGAACTTCTGAATTTTATAAGACACATTTTTTTTTAGTTATTTTGGTTTAAAAACAAAACTATTGAATCGATTTAAATTAAATTGAAAGTGGTGGAGGTAGAGAAGTTGGCACCACCATTATGTAGTAGAATTTTAAGAACCCTGCATGAAAACCTTTATTAAGCAAATAAATGATTCGATTACCTAATTGATTGATTGATTTTGAAAAAGTTTAAGGGACAAATCCTTTCAATTGTTTTTTAATATTCTATTGTTATTGAATTAAAAATTAATAAAACAAACCGAATAAATTATAAAAGGTGTCGTAGAGTGTTTAATATTCTTCCATTAAACCCCCATTAACTCGTACTTCTCCGAGTGTTTCACCTGTCAGATTTGTACATATAAGAACAGAATGTAAATATTCAAACAAAAATGCCAATAACATTCCTCGTTGTCCCAGTGAGTGACAGACAAACGGACCATTTTCGACGAAGCCTTTCTAGTTTCATGCGTGTCTTAACATTGGAAATAAAATAATTTAGGGTTCTTTACAAAAACCTCTTTAAAAAACCTTTCTGCTGCTAGTTTTTCGTAGACTTTCGCGATTATCGCACATAGTTATTTGATTGTAACGGGTATTTATCGCGCTCACCTCATATGTTTTTGTGTCCTGACGTTTCGACTGTATTGCAACAGCCGTGGTCACAGGTTGACGATAAATACCTATTACAATCAAATAACTTTCTGCTGCTCTTTTTATAACACGGTAAATGTAGGTCTTCTTCTTATTATCGTGTACTTTTTGGGTTCTATGACATGTTTTCCTTCACCGATAGGCACGTGTTTTAAATGCACACATAGATCTTTTTTGAACAGAAAAATCCATTAATGTACGACTGGGATCGAACTCACGACCTTCGGATCGAAAGTCGAGGCATCTCCTACTCGGCCGACACGGCGTTATTACTAGTGTAGGTTGGCTTAGTACTCTATGGTATTATTATTCCATTAAAAATAGAAGAAAAAATGAAATTTTATGAGTGTTTAAGAAGATAGATAAGATGAACTACGCCAAAATCACCGAACCGATTTATCTAAAATTTGGAGGACATAAGACAGTCACAGCTAGTAAATGATAAACAATCACGTATTACGTATAGTAAGTGTGCCGGCCAAACATTTCTGACGCCCAAATGAGGGTAGTTTTGCCTGCCCCAATTGCACCGCGTCGGTAGCTCCAATACGCCAGTCAACCCGTGACCACGGCTGTTGCAATACAGTCGTAATGTTGGGAAAAATAGATAAGGTGAGCGCGATAAATACCCGTTACAATCAAATATCACTGAAGCATCAGTTTTGGTATTTATCACACTTGGCATTTATCCTTTAAAGTTAAATAGAACCCTCAGTACATAAAAATGTCCGACTCGCACGTAGCCGTCTTTTTCACGTTGTCGATCAAAGGTAGCAATATTTTGTTTATGAAAAATATATAGTAAATATTCAAAGTATTTGGGTAATTGAATATAATTTAATATATTTTCGGATATTTCCTGTTCCGTAACGTTTGAAGAAAATTGGCATTTTATTGTAACTCTTGCTTGAGTGACATGGGAACTTCTTTTGAAGAGAAGCATCTGTTAAAATAAGGTATTTTATTACATTGTACATGTCTCATTTTGTTTATTTTTTTTATAGTATTAACAAGTGGCAAGACTAGTTAGGCGCTGTCTTAAAAGTAAGACATCACACCTGCCCGTAACCATTACAGGGCTTTGAATACCAAAGGCCCGTGCAACACTGCTATATCGCACCTTCAGACATTTTTCTGATTAGTTATGAAAGCCCAGTAATGCTAGCACATCACTGCTTTGCGGCAGAATATGTTGGTACCCACCTAGACGACATCTTGTAGGGAACGCCTCTCAATGATTGCGGTTATTTACTAACAAATAAAAATAAATACCGTTTCTTCAATATGATCAACTAAATCAATCGTAATGCTGGAATGTAGTCTCTTTCAGTGATTTTCACGCAGTTTTTACGTAAACCTGGGCGGGCGAAACAGATAATTAAAAAAAAAAAATTATAAATTTCCTTTCGGTGACATAAATGCCTAGGTTTGGGCGTTTCACCGAAATCTAAAAATGAGCAAAGAGGCATTTATAAATGTTTCATTGCTTTAGCAGACTTTTTTTTAGTCTACTATTTATTTATTACAGCATTAACTAACTACTACATTCTTTACTTTAAATAATAATGTAAGAAATAACTACATAAACACAATATAACATAATTTTTCTTTGCTTCCTTATTTATTTGTTACTCGATACTATCAGAGCAAAAATTATTTATTCTGGTTGAAAATGCCGTATTTAGTTTTTCGTAGACTTTCGCGATTATCACACATAGTAGCAGTACACATAACGACGGTAGCTCCAATACGCCAGTCAACCCGTGACCACGGCTGTTGCAATACAGTCGAAACGTCGGGACACAAAAACATACCCGTTATAATCAAATAACTATGCCGTATTTATTTTTGAGGACGTGGTGGCCGAGTGGATAAGACCCTTGCATTGCGATCTGATGGTGGCGGGTACGAATCCCAGTGGCAGTCATGGGCGTAAATGGGTTTTTTTGGCCGAAAAAATCTTTGTATGAATCCCACGTTCTCGCAACGGTGAAGGAAAACATCGTGAGGAAACCGGCATGTCTAAGGACAGAATAAAAAAAAATGTTCTATGGCATGTGAGATCCACCAATCCGCATTGGGTCCGCGTGGTGGTATTATTCGATGGGAAGGAAATCAAATGAAATGGAATTAAATGAAATTGAATATTGTTTCCTTTGCTAGAACATAATATGGGTTAATTATAAATATTAAAGGTACTATTTGTTGCCATAATAAAAATTGAAACACTTTTTTACTGAAATCCGCGAAGTAAGTAAAAGGGGAATAAAAAGCCTTTGCTCAACAATCGGGTCTACTTTGGCTGATAAAACAAGATTTTTCCGCAACGTGTTAATCGTTCAACGATATAAATTTTAGTCCGACGATGTGTAATATTAATCAAAGCATACATAAAAACAGTTTCTATTAAAATAACATGGATTGGCGACCTACATATTATGTTTGGGAAAAAATGCCATCTTTCTAATAGTGGTATAAGAATTGAACATGCATTGAAACAAAATATACAGGGTGAGTAGATAGATAGATAAGATACAAAATTGTATAATGTAATTACATAAATAATAGGTATAAAGGAGAACTTAATGCTAAGTAGCATGATCTGATCTTACAGCTAAACCTTTGTTTATTGCGGACACAAATATCGTAGGTAGTGCACGGAAAACAGATTTTATGTATGTGAGTACATCTTAGTTCAATCCGAAATCATCTTAATCCTTCGCATTTTGAATGTAGTGGAAATCCAACAGTAGGTTTTTATTAATTTCAACTCCTATAGGCAATTTGTTACTACCAATAGTACAATTACTAATTAGCACAGTGTAATTGACAGTAGGTATTCCGATAAAGACGCTAAAGGTCGGCGATAGGAGGTCAACGACCGCCGCACGTATTATCACCTTATCAGTAGGCAGCTACGTCTAGTGTTTCTTGCCAATTTTATTACCCTATAATATTTATTAAAATAACAAAAACCACTTTGAAGTAACCGCCAATGAAAACCAACCTTTACCCTGTGACATGTTATAATTTAACCCATCGATTTTAATCGCAAGTTCGATGGATGGATTTATTTGAAGATCTGAAGGCTGGAACCACTAGGTACTAGGACCGAAGTGCCAGTTACCGGATCGATTTAATATTATTATTAATATTATTCTATTGGACAAAAAATAAATTGTTCAACTCAAATACAAGTACAGTCAAAGGAAAAAAAATGAAAGTACGTTTTAAACTCTTTTATTGAAAACATTACTCACTTGTATTTATTTGTCATAATATTGATAAGATAGTTAAAAGTAGGAGCGTATTTTACTTACCTATTTAATTTTATCTTAGACCTACCTAGGTCTAAGGTAAAAAGAAAATGGTACTGAAATCTTTTGTTTAGCACCAGAGTCGCCTAGATTTGGAAACTCTACCCTATTTAAGCACACTCTTCTCTCGTGTTTCAATTTTATGCTTAGTGTTATTTATGAACGATTAAGTGTAATCTATTTTATTGCTACATTTCGATGGACATTACAATTCAGTACGATATAGATAAAAAATCTACAATTCAACAAAAAGCCAATTACGAAACATAATGACACTAAATTCAATTTCCATAAATTATTATGAATTACGCGGACTTATCAAAATTACCCATCAATATAACTATAAAAGCATTCGTACTGACTGACTGACTGACAGACAAAACAGGCCAAACCACTGAACAAAAAAGATTTAAATTCAGAGGGTATATTACTCAAGTAGAGTAGGCGCGTTCTAAGAAAATAATCTTGTATTCACAATGTAAATGAATTTGCGAGCGTCAGCTTGTATAAGGTATAAAAGGATTGACTGACTGTCTCACAGACAACGCACAAACCAAACAACTGAACGTAGAGACTTGAAAATTCGAGGATATGGGTATGTAAGTGCGTACTAAGAAAGGCATTTTGATTATTCGAAACGCAAACGAAATTGCGAGTGTCAGCTAGTATAGGCATAAAAGGATTCGTCCTGCCTGACTGACAGAAAACGTACAATCCAAACCACTGCACCTGGAGACTCGAAATTACGAAGATAGATAGATAGATTATTCTTTATTGCACACTATTACAAAAATAAACAATAATATACAGATAGTATATTATAATAAAAATAAATAGTAGTACACTAATACATTTTTTCAGAACATGATGTAAATAGTGGACAATGTGCGGTCTTATCGCTATAAAGCGATCTCTTCCAGACATTATTTGTAGGATACAGCTGCCAAGAACTGTAACCGCGTTCTATGAAAGGAATTTTGTAAATTCGCAATGCAAACAAAGTTGTGGGTTTCAGCTAGTTTATAATAAAACTTAATACCACATCCTGTATCTAGGAAGGTCAAAGGATCGGCTTGATTGACAGTACTTATTTATTCATCCACGTGTCCTTTAGAAGGGTTGGGTCAGCGAAAGCTTTTACCACGGAATTTCGATAGCTTATCGATGGTTAACGAATGAGTGAAAAAGATTCGGGTCTGCGTAATTTGACTTATTTTGTACATACCGAATCGAATAGTCTGAGTTTTTTTGTATACTTTTCCATATTGAAGCTCACTACGAGAAAAACATGTTAACAAGCAAATTAGCGTAATAAAGAAGCTACAATTTGCGTAATAAAAGGTACTGCCAGAAGATAAAAAGAACGAAAGGTTAAGCTAAGTGTTCATGAGTTAAGAGTACATTAGACAGCACAATTAAACTGTTATACGCTATACCCTGTACTTAGTAATACATCAGTCAGTATTCGACAGTATTTTCTGATATGTCAGTTCAAAAAATATATATATCAAATTTCAGGAGCGCTGTGTGTCTGCCTTTCTAGAAACTTCCATTGGTTTGTCAATCCATCATGTTTCTTCTCTATCTTAATAACTTACCGAGTGAAATATGTTCGAGTTTCAATTGTAAGCGTTCTCGCCCAAAGGTCTCTTTAAATACAAATAACGTGACCTCTAGAGAACAATGTTTATGAGTGTTACATTGAGCGAGAGCCTGACGTAAGCCCGACGTATCTTTAAAAAGTAAATAGGTACGTTGCGTAGGTGTCGCCTGTCAGGGGATAAAAGGTACGTAAAAGGTCTACGTATTTTTCTTGTCGAGTGACATTTATAATAGTCGGTTGAAGACGTACTGCATGTTTTTTTTACTCGACTGCGAAGAAGGAAGGTTATGGTTTTCGAGTGTATATTTATGTATGTAATAATTATGGTATGATAATGATATTGAAACCGTACTATGTACAACTTAAATAGTATATATGTACAAATCCCATCTGTCACCCTGCTCTGTCCATCTAGGGGGAC
Organism: Lobophora halterata; assembly: GCA_932526365.1. Lineage (NCBI taxonomy): Eukaryota > Metazoa > Arthropoda > Insecta > Lepidoptera > Geometridae > Lobophora > Lobophora halterata. The sequence continues at coordinate 856,606 of OW052018.1, forward strand.
AGATAGGACAAAAAAATTACATAATACGTTTATAGAGTCATATACTTACCGTCTTACGCCGCCTTATTGCACATAATCTTAGTACTAAATAGTATTTAATTTTTCTAAAAGCGAATTTGTAATTTTGAGAAATATTTTTTTTTTCAGACACAAGATCCAAGATACGTATGTATGTATGTTTTTTGTTTGACTCTATATGGCGTCCTGCAGCATAAGCTGGAGTCAAAGTATCAAGTTTAATCGATTTTGACAATAGAATTGAGAACCTTGAAAATCTTGTTATGTATTACAAACAAACATTTCTTTTCTACACGTTTTTTCAGTCTTCTTATTTTTTTTTAATAAGACAAAAAAAAAAAAAAAAAAAGACAACCACTACCTCACCTGGTGGTAAGTGATGGTGTGGTTGAAGATGGAGCACGCTTGGCTAGTATGAACTTATTCACTCTATTATCATGTCACTAGTTCCTCCGAACCAGTGTGGTGAAAGAATTTCAAGTGCGCCTCGAAGAGGCTCCTTTCGTGCACTCGACACATGTTTCCTCACAATGTTTTCCTTCACCGTAGCGAGAACGTGGGATGCATACATAGATTTTTTCGACCGAAAAAACCGGGATTCGAGCCCGCAACCGTCAGATTGCAAGGTATGGGCCTCATCCACTTGGCCACCACGTCCTCGTTTTTTGCAGTTACATAGAGCTTTATCAAACAAATGACATTCCCAAAGGCTGCCGGTGCACACAATTTAAGCTCCCCTTCAAACTGACGATTATAAAAAGCTCGTAAAAGTCTTAAAACACTTTCCAGACAATAAACGGTTTACTGTCCCAAAGATCAGCGTAATCACGCTTAATTAAAAACGTTTTTATCTTACCTTGGGCATAGTAAATGGAAAAATGGTACATTATATTTGTAAGATTAAGAAAACTGTATTGGTTCAAGAAATTAATAAACTAAGGTCCATAAGGTACACAGGAAAATAGAAAGATATGAACCAAAAAGAGGCCACTCAGCATATGTCAGTATAGGAAGCGCTGGTTTTCAGTGACCCCTGTGAGAGTATTCTTATTCCTATTTTTATTCTTATAAAATATGTATGTATAAGTTTTTAATATTTCTCTATTAAAATTCATCGGGAAATGTAAACGTAGAATCATTATTTTTTTGTAGATCTAAATTCAATGATTTAAAGACATCTAAAAGGGTATATTTAGATAAATAAATGATGAATGTATTTAATATGAAATCTATTTTTATCTATGACATACGTCTTTATTATATTTGGGGCTACGCCATTATATTAAAATCAACCAAATCGTATGCAATGTATTGTTTAAATTGACCCTATGGAATTAATTTGCTAATTTGAATTTGAAAGCTTTTTTCAGTGTATAGTTTACCTTATACTTTCTCATGCAATCAAGCTAACAGCATGAATAAAACAGTTTTATATTTTAAATATAACAGTCAAGAAAAGCTATACTGTACTGAACTTTGGTATCGGCTGAACGGAGATAAGATACTGATCCAATATTTACTATGTCGTGAGTGCCTGATTAACTCTGCTTTTCGCACTCAGCTCGTAAAGAACGGATACTAAACGCACCTATATCTTAAAGCCAGTTTATTCACAAGTCAAGACTTTTTATAACAATTATATTATTTTATATCCAAAAACAATCTACTGTTTATAAGAGGCTTGGTCCTGACTGACAGACAACGCACAGGCCAAACTAGTAAATTAGAGACTCAAAATTTCAGAGGAACGTTCGTCATGGAGTGTAGGCGCATACTATGAATGGATTTTTTATTCGCATTCTTAAGCAGTGTTGTAAAAAAAAAACTTATTTTTTTACATAACGCTGTCTAGAACCAGATAACTGATGGAATACTCATTTTTTTTAATATAAATACAATTTTATACACAAAAAGATAAACACATAGTAATAAGATACTACGTTCAAATACTTACATACATTACATACATGTATATTACATAAAAAACACCCAGACTCGCGACAAACACCAATATGTTTGTACTGATGCTGGAATCGAACCCACGACACCGGGAAGCAGTCGTACACACTAGCCACTCGACCATCCGTGTCATCGATGTGATGATGAATTGATAATGCTCATATAGTAATTATACAATAATAAGTAATAATATAAATCTACCAACATCGCTTACAAAGAAAACTTATCTCTTTATGTGACTGAAACTTTATTTATGCAACTCTACATGAAATTTTCAAATGAAAAAGGCAAAGTACAATCCCCGCCAAAAATACGACACGCATTTTAAAACAAATACTTCAGTGACATCACTCGAGAGCAAATTAACTTGCAAAGAAGTTTCTGCTTTATTACTGAGCGCGTAGGACACGGTCACACCGAACTGAACTGTTTATTTATTTAGGAAATTATTATATTTATTTATTTATACATTATTGTACACGTATGTACATTGTATATGTCAAAAATGTAGCACAAATAGTGGATGCGTAAGCTTTTTTACCAAAATGCAAGAGCATTTTGGTAAAAATGCTTTAGAGGAAACGTTGTTAGTCCCGGTTGTAATCTTAGTTATAGTTATAGTAGCCAAATCAATATCATTGGTAGGTGATACGCTAAATCCCTAGGCCTTCAAGTGGTTTTAAAACTCCGAAACAGATCCAGCCACTACTCAGTTCTTGCAAGACGAGAAGAAACGAGACTACAACACTTCTCGTCCTGAAATGCGAAATGGCTTGGTACCCGTAATTTTTCCCATGTTATTTTTATCATCAATCAATACCTATCATCAATATCTATATAAAAAAAAGGCTTGGACCTGACTTACTGACTGACTGACAACGTACATTTCAAACTGCGGAACGTAGAGACTTGAAATTCAGAGGTTGTATTTGTCAAGAAGTGTAGGCTCGTACTAAGAAAGGAATTTTATCAATTCGCAACGCAAAAGAAGTTGCGGGCGTCAGCTAGTTATTTATTTTTTACCACCGGGCATTTTTTGAAAATCATCTTGTTCTCCTCAAAGTTGGGCATGGTAGAGTATTGCGAACGTAGGTTCGTGTCGGTGTGACTGTGGTCTGAATATAATGTTGATCCACCCGCGAACTTTCCGTGAAAATGCAAATTTGTATTATGCAGATTGTGACTTTATATACTTAGAAAGAGAGATTATATTCCTTCGCGCTAGATGCTACATTCATAATAAGTTCAGTGCTTATGCGAAATAATGTCATAAATGTTTTGTGTCTAGGTTTTGTGATGAAGTGGTATTTTTTCATTATTTTTTACGTTCCGTTTTCCTGTTTGTCTTCGTAACGAAACACCTGGGGCCCTATTCTCAGAGCTCGTACGAGATAACGGCGTTAGGTATAAAATTTCGAATGACGTCCATTCATCTTCAAAGTTAATGTTTAACTATGATGTTGGACTTTTCAGGCTGCTCCGTGGCTTACATTTTAATTTTATTTATTCGGGACAACAAACAACTGCAATATACAATTCACTAATTACTAGCTGGTGCCCGCGACTTCGTCTACGCAGGTATCTTTATAAATTGTAGCCTATGTGTTATTCTGATGTTTAAGCTATATTATTGTAAAGTTTCATTAAAATCCATTCAGTAGTTTTTACGTGAAAGAGTAACAAACATCCATCCATCCATTCATCCATCCTTACAAACTTTCGCGCTTATAATATTAGTAGGATAGTACTTAGATTAACTATTACTTGCCTTGCGATGTAAGAAGCTTTTTACTTTTTACCAGCTCCCTGCAAGACACCGCAGTGTTAGTATTTTGCCGCTGAGCTATTAAGTAGTAAGCATTTCCGTGTTCCAGTTTATAGGATAAAATAGGTAATATAGCGCTATGACCGACTCTACATCGGCCTTTTTCATTCAGTATTTTGGTCATGGGCAAAAAGCGTAACTGACTCGCGTGCAACTTAGTCTACCCGTAGAAGAAATACATATCTATCGTAAATTTTCCGTATTAGTTTTCATTATAAAAAACCCCTATGATAATGCAAGCAATACAAAAAATACGGTACAAGCCGTTTCTGAAAACTTATAGAGGAAACGTTAATATTTCGATAACTAACTTTCCAAAATTGATAACAATAAAATTCACATTTTACCATACCTTGTCTCCGAGTAGGTAATACGTACAAAAACAAGGTACAAGATCGCATACAAATAACATGTAGTTTTGTTTTCTAAATTCAAGAACCTAAAAGCTTTTAGGGATAAAAACTATTTATTTGTACATGTAACCTCATTCCACTGAAATAACAATACTGGCTGTCAAGAATTCTTGGCACCTTGACTGTCATTCTTCTTTCAAAATGTTTTGGACAAATTTTCGTCATTTTTCGTGAAAAAAGTTATGAAACATATATTTTATCTGGTTTTATGTATAGCTGTTGTTTATTATGTATTTGAATATAGCGATAAGTGTGGTGGGGGATGCCCCGAATAAATTATTTCAAGCGACATAGCTTTCAAACGTAAGTATGCTTCTAGAAGAGATATTACAGTCTAAAATGCACGCCACTCCACTCGCGCGATCTGTAAGTGCACCCGCAAACGTGTCGTCGACTACAGCGACCGGTGGCCGGCGTCCGTCACTGCATTTTTCAACCGACTTCAAAAAATGAGGTTCTCAATTTTTTTTAATGTTTGTGTCCTCAGAAACTCATCGTTTATAATTTATTTGAAAAAATCTTTTTTGTTTGAGAGTATATACTTTCAGATTGGTCCCATACAAATTTCATCAAAATCGATTCAGTAGTTTAGTTTTTATATCCAAATAACTGAAAAAAATATGTCGTCAAAGTAAACGAAATTGCGTATTTTGCTTCCCTGTGATTTTTCAGCGGTGTATACGGTACTAAAACACAGTCCAATTGAAGTCGGTTGTCAATGTGTTTGTAAAACCGTATTTATTAAATCAACATAACTGAAAATAATATGTCGTCTATCTTGGTGCTTTATTGAAAAACCGTTTTTAAGCTTTGATTGTGTGTATTATTTTCGTTATGTATCAAATAATCTAATATACAGTTTACTTTTATTATAAAACTAAATGTTATGGACATTTTTTAAAAATATGCTAGCATATGTCATGGACTTGGCAAGTCTCATCCTTGTATGTAGGTACTCGCTTCTAATTTTTGAATGCAATTTCTTCTGTTTTCTCACGACTGCCTCTAAGAATTATTTTTCACAAGAATTTCCGCTACGATTCGGAATGTTCAGTATGCAGTTAGAATGGGGTATCTATTATTATGCTAAAGAGGCGACCGGTGCAGTTTTTGTTCGCCACTGGTTGTAAACATGCCCAGTGTCGCTTGCAGCGTGCCACAGTGTGAGTTTGTTGCTTCCGCAGAAGACCAAGTCCAGGAGCCAATATTTTACACCGACTTCAAAAAGGAGGAGGTTATCACAAATCGGTTCTATTATTTTTTATTAATTTGTTTTTTTACCTTAGAACTTTGTTCTTTATTAACCGATTTGATATTCTTGTTTGAGAGGATATACTTTCAGATTAGTCCCAAAGAAAATCGGTTCAGTAGTTTAGTGTTTATATCAAAATGACTGAAAAAATATTAGATATATATAACGAAATTGCGTATTTTGCTTTCCTGGACTTGTCAGTGGTGTTAACGGTATCTAAAACAGTCCAATAGAAGTAGAGTGTCTATGTTTTTGTATTGGTATTGGAAATCATGATCATTAATTTGCGACTGATCGCCACCCATTGGTAGAGGAATAAGGGTTAGGTACTTAAAATGATTTTAATAAAGTACCTATCACTGTGAAGTTGTTAATAAATGACCTGTTTTTCTTTCGTAAAATTTCTATATTCTTTCTTCATCTACTGCTACAGCAGTGCTACTGTTTATGCCATAAGTGAATTTGAAGCTGTGTTCTAATCATGGAAAGGATAAGTGTGATCTGTTACCATCAAAAGAGCGCTTAGCTCATCACTACTTTTGTTTCCAATAAAATTAAAACTGATGCGCTACAATTAATTCTCTCTTTTCCACCTGCTTGCAAATAAAGGGTAAAATCCAAAACGATAAAATCTCTGGTAATTAATTTCAGAAGTTGCCCTACGGCGTTTTATCTCGTTTGTTTACTGTGTGCTCAGAGACCGGAATTCTCGTTACACATTCGAGATAAAGTTAAAATATTATCGCACAGGATCGAAGCGGGATGCGAGCGAATAAATGCACTAATACATTTTCGGAACAACAGTTCAATTTTACCAGTGTCTTGTTTAGGGCTGCTACGAATTTACATCGAAGACTAAAGTTCATTATTTCTTCGAGTTTCCTGACTCTTACTATTTTTGACCTAAAAAATATCCAATGCCTTATTCGGCTTTTTCATTCATTCAGGATCAAAAAATTGTTATTCATGGTACTACAGTCCATTTTCAGCCCCTTTTTATTGGTCTTTGCAAATTTTTTTTCGCATCTACTTGACTCTTACTATTTTTGACCTAAAAAATATCCAAAGCCTTATTCGGCTTTTTCATTCATTTAGGATCAAAAAATTGTTATTCATGGTACTACAGTCCATTTTCAGCCCCTTTTTATTGGTCTTTGCAAATTTTTTTTCGCATCTACTTCATTGTTTACATTTTGCAAAGTTTTAATAACTGGTGGGAATGTGACCATCAGTTATTTTCGTTAAATAACTTCTTATTGTTTTAGGCTTAAAGGCCTAGTATCTTTTTGATAATGGGAATAAAACTGGCAATGGTTATTTAATATACGTACTGAATGTGTATTTAGTTTATTTAGGATAATTAAAAAATGGTCACTTACAAAATAGAAAATAGTTATGTTTAGGTTCCTCATAATACGCTGATCAATGGGTAATAAGGAGGACCAAATTTCGAAATCTGATCGAAAAAAAAGTTCTAACTTCCGGCATGATACTTATATTACCTATTACAAACTGAACCTTTGAACAGATTTTATAAGCAATGTTTTGGCCCAGATCCTAAAATGCTTTTTATTATTTTTCTCCTCCTAGCATAAAATTGAAATTTACGAGCATGAGAAGTGAAAAATGTATTTAGAAATAAGAATGTTGACAGCCCTATGGGCGGTATTTAGCCGGAACACTCGAGAGCGTCTAGTGCGATATTAGAATGTCCGATCGCTGGAGATTCACGATCCTGGCTGCTCCAGCCTTTGAGTCCACCTGCATTGTAACCTGAGGCGAGTGGCTGGTACAGGAAATTTGAAGTTTTCGCGCTGTATAGTATTTGAACGGATGTTTTGACACAAACTCCTGTTATTGCTATTCAAATTGGGGCATCTAAACGGTATTTATAGAGGCTCCGTCTTACAAAAAACTTGATTAGTTTCTATGAAGATTTTATCATACAGATAATTTATTTTTTCAATATGTTTCAGTTTTGGACATCCATTCGCTCTTCTAGCCAAGACTAGGCATTAATTATTATTATTATTATCATTTATTTATATTTTTCTCTTATTAGAATTTATTTTTTACAATAATATTTAAAAAATAAACTATTTAAAAAAAACAGCAGTATTATTGTAAAAAATATATAAAAACGGTGGACCACCAGCCGCGGAGTAGAGCCCAAGCGGCTGGTGGCTAGGGCTGCAGAGTGAGGAACCTTCTCACAATGCGAGCGGACTCTAATAGCACCACTTTTTGTATCTGGCCCTTGACCCAGCCACCAAGCGAGAGCCTCTTTAGGTACTGGTACTGGCGAGACTCTTCGCTATTATCCCGTTCACCGTAACGACTATCGGGACAATCGTCGTCGAGTCCACATTATTATTATTATTATTATTATTACTAGCCTGTCCTTTCCCACTTCAGGGCATAGGCCTCCCTACCTTTCTTCCACAATTTTCTGTTCAGTGCTGCAGTGGGCCAGTCGGCTGGTATTTATCGAGCTCATCGCGCCATCTTCGCCGCGGTCTTTATAAATAAAATTGAAAAAATGAAGTATTCCCAAAAATCTATTTTCATTCATTTTAGAGCGTTACGCCATTTTTTTTTTGCTGAGCCGAAAAGTGGATTGCTTTCAAGCCTGTCATACACCATTAAAACTCTTGTTTTTAAAGCGAGCACGCCTTGTTCATAGGTTTCACACTCACAATTTTCTATTTTAACATGTAAAGCAAAATTCCCGTATTTTCGTTGGATCCAAGACGCTGCTGTTGACGGGATTTGAGGAGGGTGACTGTGTTGCCTGCTTGTAATGCGAGACTTAGTTTAGTCATGCCTCCTACGTGATGGTTTCTTACTTAAACGGTGTGGAAAAGTCTTTTCAGATACCTTATACATTGGTACTTAAAAATAATTTAATGGTATATACATTTGTAAGGAACCTAACATTTATCAACCGACTTCAAAAAGGAGGTTATCAATTCAGTTGTTTTTTAAACTTTGTTGTTTATAAACCGATTTACATATTTATTGATTTAGAGGTATACCTACTTTCAAAATCGGTTCAGCAGTTTAGTTTTTTATATCAAAATTACTATAAAAAGTATGTCGTCGAAGTAAACAAAATTACGTTTTTTGCTTCCCTGTGACTTTTGGTGTTTACGGTCACTAAACAGTTTAATTGAAGTCAGTTGCACTATGTTTTTGTAAAACCTTGATTATCTGGCTGAGATTTCAGTATTCTAAACAAAATCTCTTCCCCTCGCGCCTTCTTTGAAATTCCTGGAAATTAAATGCTCCACCTGAAAAAAAATGAAAATACTGTTATACAAATTTTTGTAAGTTTATATTATGTTTATAGTTGGTGTCTTATTAACTTTCCCGAGTATATTTCATACGGTTGGAAGTCGATGATATTGATGTTTATCTCTTTATAATGTCTCTCTTCTCTCAAAAATATAGATATTTTCACTCGCATTCCTCTCTTCTTTCATATTATCTATTGTGGCTCATAGTTTAATTTTTATGAATACTAAAATCCACAAAATAGAAAATAATAATATTCGAGATATTTTTTTTAATTAACCTATCGCATCCCACTCCCCAACTTATTCTACGAGATATTTTATGAAACTAAAAAAAAGTTGTTGTCTCGCCGGAAGTGTGGTCGCCCTCTCGCCGTCGTCGAATAGTTTCGCGTCTGTCAGTCGGCTTTGAAGGGGATTTATTATTTTTATTATTGTTTTGCTGAGCGTGTTCCGTTCCCGCTTTGTTGTATGTATTATCGGACGCGATTTTTGTCAAATATAAAGGCATTGTTGTACAATTAAACCAAAGTCTTGTGCGACTGCCAATACACATAGCTAACTACTAGCTTTACATTTTAATTAATATTAAACTAGCCTACTTAAATACTATCATAATTTAATACACATAAATAATAATAAAAAAAATAAAACAGAATGTTTTTCATGTGGCATGGTGTCAAGAATACTTGCTGCTTTCCCGCGCTGGAACGCTAAAGGCAATCTTTACGCGGGTAATATGGCCGCCTTCACCAGAGCGCCAAATAGATAGATGAACACTTTGTTGTACAGCAACAAGAACAAAGTAGAGTAATACAATAGAACAAGTATAAAAACTTAAGGTAGGTAGTACAAGGGGCCTTATCGCTGTGAGCGATCTCTTCCAGACAACACAACACCCGACAAGGAAAGAAGAAAAAGACGTCAGCGGTGTCCATTAATAGGGGCGACCGTGTGATCATGAGAGAGTTGATTTTGAAGTATCTATAATCTTGGGTTTTGCCCTGTGGATGTAGGAAGCGTGGTAAACGCTAGTTCCCTCATTGCTCTTTGGTTGTGTGTGTGTAACAACACAGATTTTTCTGTTTTTTCTGCGGCGACGTGTCAGAGTCCCAAAGACACTCAAAGGCTTTAAATTGTTCCAAATCCATTCCCACAGATTCCCACGCGTGCAAACAAATCTCGTTTTTTTTATTTTTTGGTACTTATTTTTCCAGCGACAAAAAGTCGCGTCCAAAAATCGATTTCTTGGTTTAAGTTATGACTGGAGTAGCACCCAAGGCGTTATTAAACCTTTTTTTTTCTACCCTCTTTGTGCTCAACAATGAGGTGACTCCGAGGGTGTTAGCATGATTGCTTGTGATGGCTCATGAAAACATTTCTGATAAATTAAAAACATTTTCCTCATGAGAGAAAATCTCTTAATATACTTATCCTATTACAAATACCTTTGTGTGAACTTTTGCGAAGAAGTAACTATTATTTTAGTGTTATAGTTGAGTTGTAGGTAGGTAAATTGATATAATCAGTTACTTTCCATTTGCCTATGGGCCAGTGTAAAACAAATAACTGAATCCGAAGAAAAAATCCATTACAACCCGATTCATATTTTATATATAATTTAATCAGACTGTTGATTATAATATAATATTTACTTAGTCATGTCTCAACCTCGTATATTTCTATGATTATTTAAATAATGTGGATTAAAAGCAATACTATCAAGGCAAGGAATGAAAGAAGAATCTGTTTGTTAGACATTGTCAAGAGGTTTTGTATGTGAGCCATATCACAACTTTTCTTTAATTATAAGTATAGAAAATAAAAACATTGTGTTGGCTATAAAGGGGCCTAGTCTAATTCAACTATGATTGGGCTAAAATAAATCATATAATATATATAATAAATAAATATTTTTGGACATTTCTCACAACGCCGTCTAGCCCCAAACTAAGCAGATCTTGTACTATGAGAACCAGATGGCGGATAGAATACTTAAATACTTTTTTTTTTTAAATAAATAGGTACATAGAATACATGGCAAAATGAAAATCTCGTCATAAGCATTTTCGTTCGGAAAGACGGCTGCTTCTTCCGTTTCTCTACTTGATAGAACTTCCACAAGTTCCCCATCAATTAACATGAAAGATCACATCGAAAGTTGTTTCGCTCAACAAGAACCGTTTGGGAGGCGCTTAAGCGTAATTTTGCCTTATGACGTCATTTTGGCGTAATCTCGTTGCGAATTTAACGCGTCGTTTACGTGAATCCATCTTCGCGTACAGACACTAACATCAACGAACTAAACAAGCCTTATTTCTATGAGGATAGAGCTTAGATTATAGAGAAAGCTTTAGTGAGGACTGTATGCTATTATGAGTAGGTACTTCTGGTTATCTATGCACTTATGGAAGACGTGTTGTGATTAAGATTAAAAATTATGTTTGAAGATAACAAGACCTTTTTAACAAAAAAATTATAAAACCGACTTGTCTTGAACAGCATATCTTTTTTAGCCAATTCGGTTAATAATTAAACTACTGAAACGATTTTGTATGGAACTACTCATCACTTGCATAATCATTGAAATAAAAAAAAAACAAATCGGATGCTAAGTGGCCAAGTTTTGAAGTAACTAACAAAAACATACGACCGGATTGAAAACTTTCCTACTTTTTCGGTCTAAATCGGTTGAAAATATGTTTTATTTTCTTTGTCAGTTTGATAAAAAAGTGGATCAGATGGTTCATGCTGGATTTACATGATTTAGAATTCCAATGATTTGTAATTTTTACCATTATTCACAGCAGAATAAAAATAATATTAATTAAGTATTCGAGTTTTGTGTCTGTTTTTTTATACTTTTGTAACCAAATTACGAGTTTGTGTTTTTGAGATTGTTAAGTCCATCGTCATCATTTATGGTTTTTTGAACTATTTATTTTTGGACGTCATATTTAACTTTTCATTGTTTATAACAAGCCTCATATCTAGCACCCCATCTCAAATGACCTAGACTCCTAGATGTATCACGACGTGATCTGCGCTAAAGTAAACGACCGCTCTGCCTCAAAAATAATAATAAAATTCCCTTTGTAAAAATACTATGAAAACTGAAAGAAAGAAAATATTGTATTGTTAAAAAACTAAACACTAGGTGTATAATAACAATAAAAAAAACCACAAGGATATTTTAAGTAGATATTCTTTCAGACAATGGGTGCCTAGCTCAGCTATAATGCTGCAGCGTACTGACAGCAGGCTGCAGCGCTGGTATTCTGCTAGGCCCCAGTGTCGACGACACGAATTTGCAAACTTATTTTTAGAGTTATTTTAAATGATGTTGGTACATTTTTTTTACTTACCTAACTGGCAACACTATTTATCAAGCAAATCTGAAGAGTTTCATATACCTGAAAACCAATTTCAAAGTTTGTCGTTGTACGCCCTTGAGCGATCCTTCCAGTAATATTACGATAAGTATATAATTTCCTGTTATTTACGCGGAGGGTAGCACTTTCTCCTGTGCCCTTCATGCAGCGGGGTCATCGAACGATACTGCTACGATAGCGGTGAGCTGAAAGTGATAAGCGATAAGCGTGTTGAGCAGTAAATACGAACACTGAACTAAGTGTTCTGCTAGCGGTTGAATTACTCTCTAGTAGCTCTGTCCACCTAGGGTGACAGATGAGACAAAAAGGTTCTATCTGTCACCCTGTTGCTAAAAACCGGACAGATGGAACTTTTATTAATTTTACAAATTCTACTATTTATTCCTGTCTGTCCTCCAATTTATAAAACATTTAAAAAATTTGCTGTAATGACTTGCGTTTGTGTATTTTTTTATTGATTGTTTTACCAACATTTTTTGCATGGATAAATGCATAATTGACAATACTATTGTTATCTTAATGGACACATGCTAAACCAATTACTGATGAACACAGCTTGCTATAATGTTTTTAATTGAGATTAAAAGAAATAAGTCTTAGGCGTTATATAAATAAGTATTTAGTATTTATTTATTTACTTTAAATAAAACGGTTAGAAACCAATTACAATATTTAAAGATAAAATTATTACATTAAAAATTACATTATTTAAAAATTACTTTATACATTCAAAATAGTCAAAAATTATATTAATAATACCTACATAATTAATTATACTTAAATCAAAATTTACATTCGCAGAACCAATGGCAATCTGAGATTAGCTCTCTCCATTGGTCTGCAAATATGTCACTATGTGGACTGGCTTCTAGGAGGTTGTTGAGGGCAGTTTGGGACCTAGGTATCGGTGAGTTGGCGCCCGCGACAGTACGGCACAAGGGCGGAGCAAAGAGCCTGTGCTTTCTGCTTCGAGTGTAGTTATTAGGCACGAAGAGTAGAAGTGACTCACTAAGTAGATCAGGCGCATCAATTGTACCGCGGAACACTTTGCAAACATATATATAGATAGATAGATAGTAAGATAGACTTTATTGTATTTTTTTTTCCCAAAAAAACGTACAAAATAAGAAATAGGGATAAGGCTTCCCTTTATAAATAAAAAAATAGCCTACAATGGCCGGCCTTATTGCCAAAATCGCTGTTCAGGCTCTCAGGCCTATTGCGAGGAACAGAGACTGGTATTACAATCATTGATATTTAACCGTTACATTCTGTAACTTACCTATTCAATTCGTTATTGTATTGCACCGTCAAGTTTCTGTTGCATAATAAACAATTTATTTATTTTTCAACCGATCTCAAAAAAGAAAGAGGTTATCAATTCGGTTGTATACTTTTTTTTATGTTTGTTACCTCAGAACTTTGTTGTTTACTAACCGATTTGAAAAAATATTTTTTTGTTTGATGGGATATAGGTACTTTCAGATTGGATAATTCCCATAGAAATTTTATCAAACTTGGTTTAGTAGTTTAGTTTTTAAATAAAAAAAAACTGAAAAAAATCGTTATTGCGTATCTTCCTTCCTTTGTGACTATTCAGTGGTGCCTTGCCTACGGTCACTAAAACAATCCGATCGAAGTCAGTTGTTGTATGTTTTTGTAAAATCTTAATTATTTTTCAACCTAATACAAAAAGGAGGAGGTTATCAATTCGGCTGAATATTTTTTTTTAATGTTTTTTTACCTCAGAACTTTGTTGTTTATGAACTGATTTTAAAAATATTGATATCCAAATAACTGAAAGAAATATGTCGTCGAAGTTAACGAAATTGCGTATTTTGCTTCCCTGTGACTTTTCCGTGGTGTTTACGGTCGCTTAAACAGTCCATTTGAAGTCTGTTGTCTTGGTTTTTGTAAAACCTTTATGATGATTATATTAAATCCTTTTGCCGCTACCTGTTCCTGAGTAGGCCCACCCCCACGATAACCGCGATAGCTGGTATCTAGATCAGCCGTCAAGGTGCGAGCAGACACTGCGACGACGCTTGCACGATAACATTATTTATTTACACTTTTTACAAGTTACACGAACTTCAGGGTAGTGCTCGCTCTGATCTTATGATTCTCTTGAAGATGCTGGACTACTATGTATTTTTTCCTTTCATATATAATCTTGTTTAAGTAAGCTGTGTGATCGTTAACACCACACGAATAGTCACAGGTAATCAAAATACGCAATTTCGTTTGCTTGGATGACGTAATGTTTAAGGTATTTTGATTTTATAGATAAGATAAAGATAAAGATTTTTAATTTGCACGGAACTAAAGTACTGAACCGATTTTGATGAAATTTCTTTGGGACCAATCTGGAAGTATGTATATCCTTTGAAATTTTTTTTTTTAAATCAGTTTACAAACGACATAGGTCTTAGGAAACAAACATAAAAAACCGAATAGAAAACTTCCTACTTTTTTTGAAGTCGGTTGATAATAATAAAGATATGAACTAAATAAAGATATTTATATTTGAAAAATGCTAGCTAAATTTCCCAACACCGCCTACCAATTTTTTTTTTCTCTATATAATACGAGTACTCTATGAATCGCAGAGTGCAGTGGAATAAGGAGACACTTGTATGAAAATAAAAGTTAGTTTTATATTCTTAAAGCCTTGTTCGCACCAAAATACATAGCTTCACCAGAAAATTCTCAATTACATTCTATCAATATAATTTTCACAGTGATTGACACATCTTTATCAATCTTTTATATCTTTTCTCAATTTATTCCGAAACCTCATTTTGACAGGACGATAATACACACACAAGAAAGTAACCAAGAAATATTACAAATACTGTGAAGATCAGTCGGAACCATCGATATAACATCCATATAAAAGGCTTGGTCCTGACTGACTGACTGACAGAAAACGCACAGACCAAACCACTGGTCGATAAAAACTTGGAATTAGAGAGTATGTTCGTCAAGAGCTTAAAGTACGTACTAAGAAAAGAAGTTTGCTAATTCGCAACGCAAATGAAGTTGCAGGCGTCAGCTAGTGACTTACGAAAATATATATTTATCGACGACACCGTGGCTTAGATGACGACACCGTGGCTTAGTTGGTAGTGACCCAGCCTACGAAGCTTGGTCTTCCGGGTTCGATCCCCGGCCGAGGCAAATATTTGTGTGACGAACACAAATGTTTGTTCTCGGGTCTTGGATGTTGTGATGTCTTGTATGTGTCCATGCCACCTACGACACAGGGAATCCTAGTGCAGGGGTGTGAATGTTTATGAATGTTTATCCTAGTGTGAATGTTTATGAAAATCTTATTTTTTTTTATACTTCTTAGTCCGTTGGTTTGAACAAAATTCGTTTCACTCCCTAATCTTTTTAATCTTTGTAATCTACCTACGGGTTGTCAGTCGGTAAATCTTTCCACGTAGGACTATGAATAACAAAGCTCGGGTAATCCTGACCCTAAATCCCGCCCTAGTTTTGTTGGAAATAATTATTTTGTAACTGTGCCCGCCTGTGCCCATTTTTTAAAACAGAATTAATGTATAATCAATTCTGAGAATTTTCATAAAGTATTTGATTGTGGAATACTAAAGTTACAATATCAAATTATTTTAGAAGATATTATATTAGGAATAAGGTAGTTAACATTCAGCTGCAATTGTCTTCAAGAGAATCTTACATATGAATATATGTATGTAATACTTTAACAGTTATAGTTTTATTACAGCTTAAGCTAACTACTACAATTATATTATAAAATGAAACAATTAGGGCTGGTGCGGCGGCAAACTCTGCTGAAGATACCAAGAGGCGCAAATATGAAGGTCTTGATAGGTTATGTATATTTGAGCGGGTCATTCCCGTTCAGTAACACTCTGTCGTTAACACTGTTGACGAGCGATATATATATAGTATATAAAGAGCTAATTTCAATTTATTTGTATACACAAATGAGCCTACAGCCTAGGCCAAAGCGTCCAAGTGTTAAATTGCAGATTACATACACATTAATTATATATTACATATCTCAATGAAAAATCCCTTGAGGGTCGAGACCCTAGGTGCATGGGGAATGTCGCCTTCCGCGTTTTAAAAATTTTGTCAGAGCGTCTGGTCGAAGCAACACGTCTACCAGTCAACCTTGACATGCAAAAAATATTCGTAACTCTACCAATTTATATAGTTTTTTTTTACAGCTAATTAACCATTACGTACCTATATAAGTACTTGAATCACAAAACAGAAAGGTAGAGCAAAGATCACAAACAATACGCAATAAACCGGTTTTATCCGGACTCGTTCCAACTAGTGTGAAAAAACCTTATTGTTTGCTCAGCAGCGATTACGAGACGATGTACACAAAAACCCTTAGGTTTATTAAACTTGGGTTTATTCTTATTTAGGTTTATGACCCTTGTATGCATAGGTGCAGTACCTTTTGTACTTCATCGTTTTTCAGTTATCCTGGTTTTATGCCCTAGGGTTCAACGCTATAGGCCACTGAAATCAATTGTTTAAAACACATTTTTCGCAAAGGTTTACAATGCATTAATGCATTTACTCTGTGAATTTGATTTCTTTTATGCAAAAGTTTGTTAACCTTGTATTTATGTATAGATGTTATTTCATTTTGCATTGAATAGACTGTATTATGTACTTTTTTGTTTTTTTCCTGGTTTGATGCACTAGGGTTCAGTGTTTATAATAAACAGTTGGCTTAGCAAAGGTTTTTCATAGAAATATTGCTTATTTTCGTTTCATTAGTATTCCAATCACAATGAGTATGACTAATCGTGAATTCACTGGACTTTCAACATGTTTAGACTTGTCGTTTATTCTTGAATATTAATTGGAACGAGTCTCTAAATTACGCATCTTTATTAGCACCTATTAAGCATTAAAACTTTTTGATACTTATATATATACCTACACATGAGTCAGATGGTTTGTTTGTATAGGGCTACATTTTTGTGTTCATACATTTTCTTAACTACTATATTTTCTTGTTAACCACTGGCTAGTCTAAGCGAACTCCTGTGTTGTAAGTCTAATTTTTTATCTATTTTGTCCCATTGTTGGGCAAAAGCTTTCCCTCAAATAAAATAAAAGTTTAAATTTTTATAGTAGTTTTTCGAACCATATGGTGTAAGGATTTTAAGTGCGCCTCGAACTCGAAGAGGCTCCTTTCTTGCACTTTTTTTTACTAATATGTACCGGTTAAAGTTTTGGTAAATGTTGTATTAGTGGCACACGATGAAAAAAGGGCTCTACTCGCAAATACGAAAATAAGAAAATTCTAAAAGCGTAATATATAAATTGGAAACCCTCAGAAAAGAAAAGATGAAAATTGTTTTTTCGATAAAGCCTGAAAATGAAAAACAATTGGTTACAAAGTGACCGTTATCCGCTACAATATTTGTGGAGTTCTTCTTAATCCCGCCGACTGCCAATAAATATTTATTGCTACTAAATGTGTGGTGCAAGGTGAGAGATAAAGCGACTGCATAAGAAATAGCGATTTAAAAAAAAAACATTTTTAATCAGTAATAAAAACAAATTTTCCATAGTCTTTAATATTATAATAGCTCACGCTACTTTACCCAAGTAAATGCAGTCTATATACATATTATGAGGTAATAAGATAATAAATTAAACCAATAGGTTTAATTTATTAATTAAATAAAACGGAAACACCTACATGAATTTTCAGTTCAATCAGTACAGTAGTTTCAGCGTGTTGAAGCAAAATTTAATAACCTACTTCTAAGTCTTATGCTTATTAATGTAAAAATTGATAGTGAAATAAATTAATTGAAAATTACACACTACCGCATTTCTGAGGATTACAACCAATTTTCTTCTTTATCGTTTGGAATTTCTGACAATCAAATTACTATCATATCCATCTCACAGAAGTTAACAGTTTATATGACGTTAAAAAAAAGCAAACAAACAAATAACACTTCTGTGGCGAATACGATACGAACTCGATTGTCAGATTTTTTCGTGATCGGGCCTCGGCATTCAATTTCTCGGCTCCCAACTTACACCCATCTCAGATACAAAATCTATTTGCAATACATTGTCGATCCAAGCAGATAGAGCTGTAATTGTATGGACCGATAGCATCGAAGCGACTTACAAATGTCTCGTTGACTAAGTTTCATTAATTGGCATTTTGTGGTCTATTTGACCCCATCAAAATACATTGCATCATTCGCATTTCGGTGTAGAAACTTGACTTGGGATCTCTATAAGTGGCGGTTGTGATATTATTTTTCAACCGACTTCAAAAAAGGAGAAATTTATCATCAATTCGGATGAATATATGTATATATTTTAATGTTTGTAACCTCAGAATTCTAAGAAATCTATGTATGCATCCCACGTTCTCACAACGGTGAAGGAAAACATCGTGAGGAAACCGGCATATCGTAGAACCTAGTTCGAAAACATGTGTCGAGTGCACGAAAGGAGCCTTTCCGAGGCGCACTTGAAATCCTTTCACCACACTGATTCGAAGGAACTAGTGACACGATAAGAAGAAGAAGAACCTCAGAATTTCGTTGTTTATAAACCGATTAGAAAAAATATTTTTATCTGAAAGTATACTTTCAGATTAGCTCAATTTCATGAAAATCAATTCAGTAGTTTAGTTTGTCAATTAAAATAACTGAAAAAAATATGTCATCGCTTTAAACGAAATTGCGTATTTTGCTCCCCTGTGAATTTTCAGTGGTGTTTACACTCACTAGAGCAGTTGTTGTTTTAGTTAAAATTAAAATTGTTGTAATTGAATTCGGTTGTGGTATTTTTTTAAAAGCTTGATTATTGTTATTCTTTAAAAATATTAGAAAACTTGAGATAATTAGACAATAATATATTTTACGCTTTGTCAGCTTTTAACGAGGCTCTCTTACGGTTGTTATGATTAATAATTATAATACAGATTTTTATTTGAAGGCTGTGAAGAATATTTTTCATATATATTTTACGATCATTGGTACAATTTTCCATAGATCCCTCTAGATTTCTGTCTTGTTTGTCCGTCAGTTTACCATAGAGTTCTATTTATAATTTTTTTTTGACAAAAAGAAGCTTCCTTTTAAGGCTAAATTATGCTAAATGCTTCTTAATTCTATATTATCAAAATCTATCAAGACTGTTATAGATCATCATCTTTTCCTAGTTGTGTTGTGAGGTCTTTAATTTTTGATTTGTGTGTATTGTTTATAACTTAGATAATGACTACAGGTATGATTTTAGCACAGATTCCATACAGTCTGGTTTTTCTGAATATACGATTACCTGGCCGGATTTTAAGAATTTCGTTTTGACTCTTATAGATCTTATAATGGTGACATTTATGTGGTTCTAGATTTCAACTATCGTCTTCGTCATGTATATTAAAATTGTATCTTACATTATTGTTCAATTTTCTAACTCGATTGTTCGTTTCTATTCCTTGTTCTACTCCACATTGAGCCTCACACGCCATAACTTTCTATCATAACTTTGGCTCAGTTTTCAATCCCCTATCGCAACCTAAATAGGACCATCGACACCAAACCAACGAGTGCACTAACCGATCGTTTAGCAATCCGCGATTACCGAGCCGATATTATCTCTGTACGATTAATGGAAGCCCTTTATCCAATGTCGATAACCGCCGCGTGCACAAACGTAGCAACCGCCAAGTAATTTCACACGAAATTGAACCGTAATCTGTTTTCCGAACGGGTCGTAATCGATTGTTTATAGGAAAACTCTGCCCTGGAATTTCATCGTACACGGAACTCGATTGTATTTTACAGTTGTAAAGGTTGAAATTTGGTTGATCGGCAATATTTTCTAAATAATAGGCTATGTGCAGAGTCAGTAGTCAGTCCTTGGGGGACAATAGGTAGGTCTGCAACAGATATATCTTCAGAACGAGACAATTGAAGAATAACTGGAATATAATCGGTAGCGGTGAGGTTTTTACGACGGACATTTTGTATAATTTAATTCGAAGAATCGAGACTTTGATAAATAGTTCAGCCACGATGGGTATTGGAAGTTTAAGTCTGTAAATTGCCCTTAACTCACGTGAATCTACGAAAAAACAGGTTAGTATTCCTATCCATGTAAGCGTCGATCAGAAGATTGACAGTCTTTTTCTTCTTATCGTGTCACTAGTTCTTTCGAACCAGGGTGCTGAAAGGATTTTAAGCGCACCTCAAACAGGCTCCTTTCGTGCGCCTTATACGAACTATTTCGGCAAGACTCCCGTGCACCGCGATCTCGCTCGCAAATTTGTACATTTTTTAAGATATAAGTTGACTGAGTATAAATTTCAAAAAGAGGAGAAGTGAATTTGTTACTACAAACTTACGAAATGTTTTAGTAGGTATATTTTTTTGTTTCGATATTCTTAGCATAAGCGAAGGAGATTGGGAAAAAACATTTTTCCCAAGATAATAATAATAATAATAACCATAATTGATAGTAATCATGGTTCTTGAGAGCTGATTTTCCTTAAAATTTTCTAAACAGATTACTTTTAACAATAATATATTTCATAGTGGTTTTCGGGCGTGGTTTTTGTACCATATTTTACACCACGAAATATATTTTTCAGTTTTTAATAATACAACGATCAATGAAGCTCAAATTGAGCGTAAAATTGAATACATGTGCTGAAAACACCTCAAGTAGACACTCAAGAACTCTAGACTCTCACTTCAAACAGAGTAAAGTCTAGACAACACGAAGGTACACGAAGTCAACGCTCATAACCTGAATCGATATTGCCACAGACTTATTGAAAGTAGCTTGAACTTAGGTACTTACTAGAACAGGACTTAGTTCCCAAGTGGAACTTCTCAATTTTCAGTTTAAGCTAATTGAAGCTGGCTGGAAGTGACGCTTAAGTCGGGAATAAGTAAAGTAAAAACGTATAATTTTCAAGTCTTTTTTTTTGTGAAAAGTTTTAATCAGTTTTGAAGGTTGGATAGTGGTCGCTTTTATCAACTTTGGCGGACTTTTAACTTTTTCGAGATTTTATGCTTGGAAAATTTCAAAAAGGATTTTTCATTGTTTACAAAAATGAAATATAAATGTGTCTACTTAAATGAAAACTTAATAAAATTAAACCAAAACGGTTCCTTATGACGAAGACATTTAAGCTGTTTTTTTTATGAAAAGCAACATCAAAGGCATTAGAACTCCTGAAATTAACTTAGCGAAAGAAAAACAGCAGGTACCTCAATTTTGTCGTGGATTTTGTTTTTCCTGGACATAGGTGATGTTTTTTTTTCAGACCGTTCAATAATGCGATTTCAGTGTACTAACTAATTGCATCCGAGCTGGCTCTGTTTGTGTACAGGATACTTCAATCTATTTTATTGATAGGTTTGAGCTTCGTTCTTTCACTGCTGCATTGCAAAAAAAATGATAACTTATTAAACTTGTTTTAAAATTGTTTTTATAATTTTTTATCAATAATTAATATTGAGTTTGAATATTGGAAACAAAACTAATTTTAATACCTGTTTTGAAAAATATTTAGCGATCAGAATAACAATTTTATTCTAGAATTTCTACTTAGCGAAAATGGGCTTAGTTTTCTGGTGGTTTTCCGGGTGTGTATTGCCCAAATTTTAATTTTAATTTTTGAATGTTCGAATTTTACGATTTTTAGAAAATAAATACATATAATAATAAGGCAACATCCCGCTGTAGATCCCCAGAGGTCGGCCGCCACCTGCGACGATGGACTCTAAAGTATAAAACCAAACAAAATCCGGAATTAAAGTCGGGACTAGTGATGAGCTAGATGTATAAAACTGAACTAAACTAATTGTAAGATTATTTAAAATGATAATAATAACTAGATGAAGAAATGAGAACACTTTATTATAACTTAGAACAAGATTTTACACACAAATTTTTTTAATCGTTTGTAAATGTAAATGGACTCCTTTTTCCGCACTTGGACTCCTGTTGGTCTTTTGTGCGTCGGATGAAAAAAATCGTGTAAATAATACATTTTTAAATTTGTAAAAATTAAATAACCTAAATTGTGGGTTTCAACATCCCTTCTATGTTCCTAGTTCTCTATGCGCATACTACATCCCTATCTTCCTTTTAACATGCTAACTTTACATTTTTTTTATATTCGCACAGCACTAGCTTATAACAACACTAGTTAAACCATTGAAGTTAGAGTAGAAAAGTGTAATTCAGCCACTTTTCGGATTTGAAAACTTTGCGATTTTTCAATTGAATCCGGAGCAGATTGGAAAGTTTACTTTTCAAAAAGGTTTTTGTAGTAAAGTGGATACTCATGTAAGACTGGAGTATATTGACGAACGGGATTACCTGAAAACATCAAAGAACTCGGAAATGAATATCAACTATTTATAACTACATAAAAGTCCGTAGCCTACTATTTGACTTGGGTGTAATCGCTAAAGTTACACAAATGCCTATTTATAAGTCATGTTTCTTTCCAATCCTTATCAAATAACCTACCCAATATGGCAAAAAATTACTGCAAAAATATTTTGAACAGACACGTATTGTTAAAGAAATAAGTTCCAAATGCAGTGGCGGTAAGTTAACAGACAATAACCTTCCAGATAAAATTAAATCCAGGAAAATGATAACATTTTTTTAAATGAAATTATAGAAATGCTTTTAAAAAAAAGCTATTACGAGCAACATTTTACGAATGACTCATTCAGTGCCGCAACAATAGAGTTCTTCTTCTTATCGTGTCACTAGTTGTTGTTAGTGTCAAACCAGTGTGGTGAAAGGATTTCAAGTGCGCCTCGAAGAGATTCCTTCGTGCACTATTTAACAATAAATCGTCTCTAATATCAGTTACAAGATCCTAAATGGGTAATATTGTGTAGTGTGTGTATACTTTCATCTTTTTAACTTACCAAGACCTGAAATGTGACCTGGATACTGAAACCTCAAAAAAAGTATCTGTTTATTTGTGAAAAACTCAATTAAATATCATCAAGGATTCTAGGCCAGCGGGTGCGTTTCTTTCCCATTAATTAATTTGATTGTAATCAAACAAATTAGTTTACATTTTCAGATCATCACTGTACCTGTTTGAAAGTACATTAAAAGGCACTAGGGTACACAGGTATAGGTATCGGCGTCGGTTCACGGTGTTGTACGCCCGGGCATCGAACCTCGTGTCCTTGGCCCCGGTGCAACGTACAGCCTACGGACCGAGCCTTAACACGGACATAAAAATTATTGAATCGAAATCATTGTTTTCATTGCAACCTAAAAAAAAACTAAGTAAAATGTAAACTTCAGTAAAATTTATAATGCAGCTGCTTTTTATTGTCATAAATCAAAATAAAAATAAAAATGTATTTAAAACTCTATTGGTTTACAGTAATAGGCACTAAATGACGACACAGATGGTGGAGTAGCAAGTGCGTTAGATTGCTACGTCAAATGTCGCGGGTTTGATTTCCGTTTCAAGACAAACTTTGTGCGATGAATATCGGTGGTTGTTCTGGGTCTGGATGTTAAGTGACTAACTAAATCACGAAAATAATGATTGAAATTGGCTGACACTTGTCATCAATGACTCTCGTTGAATCTACTCTAATTGCCCAAACGAGTAACTATTATTTTCAACCAACTCCAAAAAAGCAGGAGGTTCTCAATTCAGTTTTTTTATGTTTCATCAGATCTTCATTGTTTATAAACCGATTTGAAAAATGTTTTTGTTTAAGAGGATATACCTAATTCCAGACTAGTCTCAAAATTCAAAATCAATCAAATCAAAATATTTATTTCGGACAACTTTAAATGTAGATCCATGTAAAAACATTAATTAATTACTTAAAATCATTATTAAAACATTACAAAAATAAATTTAAACCTATCATCATGACCTCCTAGTGGAGCAGCCTATTGGATCAAAACTCGATTGAAAGTCTGCATGATGGGCGAGTCATATCTGCGCCCAATGACTTGTAGGATGCTGAATAATGATATTATAATAAATGATAATGAAAAATGAAATTTCATGAAAATCAGTTTAGTACTTTGGTTTTGCAATCCAAATAACTGTAAAAATGACGTCATCCAAGTAAACGAATCATCCAAATAAATAGCTTTTTTTACCTGTGACTATTTTTTGGTATTTACGGTCACTAGAATAGTCCAATTGAAGACGGTTGCAGTATATTTTTGTAGAACCTCGATTATTCTATATGTAGAACCTCGATTATTCTATTTGTAGAACCTTGATTATTCTATTTGTAGACTCCATTTCTCCCCCTATTTATTTCGGTCTATGCCCAGCTCTATAATCACCTTTTCCTTCTCAAAATACCCTGTCTCTTCCAGCATCTCTGAGTCACATCCCGTCGTCTGGTAAAGGTTGTGAGCGATGAACCTTCTCTCGCAGATTTGTTCTTATTGCATGCGAATTGTACCTATTCGCGTCCCGACCATCCACCAA
Organism: Lobophora halterata; assembly: GCA_932526365.1. NCBI lineage: Eukaryota > Metazoa > Arthropoda > Insecta > Lepidoptera > Geometridae > Lobophora > Lobophora halterata. The sequence goes on from OW052018.1 coordinate 881,263, forward strand.
TGAAGTTATAAATTATTTTTAAAGTTGCAGAACCTTTTCCAGTTGTTGCCATGTCCTCATTTTTCACGAAGCAGACTTAAAGCTTTATTTTTTATTAATAATGAAGAAGTGAAAAGAGAGGGGAAAGTCATATACCCAAAGTGGTAACAATAAACTTAGGTTAAAAAAAAATTATAAACTAAGTTAATATTATTTTTTAATCGAGATTCATGTGTACACAAAAATAATCAATGATTTACAAAAACATAAAAAGTTCAAAGTTCAACAAACAACAACATTCTGAGGTAACAAACATAAAAAAAAAACATTTAACCGAGTTGATAACCTCCTCCTTATTTGAAGTCGGTTGAAAAGGATGAAATACATACAATTAAATCAATAACAAAGTAAAATATCTGAGGATACAATTTGTTTCAGGATGTTTATTAAGCATGTTTTTTAACCATGTATCAATATGTATAAGATCAAGCAGAATAATGACATCTTTAAGTATTTCCCCTTTTTTTGCTGATCTTTTTTTAAACCTGAACATTATTCCTGAAAGTCAAAGTTCAAACGGTTCTCATAATTGTTATGAGCTATTGTCAGATAGCAGATTTTAATCTTTGAAAACAGATTTTGAGCTACATTTATGCGTGCTCCTTTTCATATTCCTTTGACCATTGGTCTCTTTTTTTTCCAATTGTAATTATAATTTCAGCCTTATTTTAACTTCTAAAGAATTTTAGTCAGAATAAATAGTAAAATGCAAGATTATGTATTTAAAAGCTGTAAGATTTTAGCTGAAGCTAATAGAAATATTTTTTTATATTTTGCGTGTGGACTTTTGGACTAATGGAATTTCTGAAGGGTCATCATTTCGAGAAAATGAAGGACACACGGACTGTAAAATTTGACAAAGAAACCACACAGTTTTTTACAGCACAAGCTAACTACAACAATCTACATATATTACAAAATGTTCAAAAGGAAACAAATGGGCAACCATAAACCAATATATATATTGGTTTGGTATGGCATTTATGCCATATATTGCATAAATGGGCAAACGATCTGTAAGTAGCTCAACTGCTCCAACTCGATACCCGATGGCAGCGTGCCGAGGATACTGGCTGCATTGCCTCTTTGTATAGCAAGGCTTATTCTTTGGCCGAGGTAGCTGCCAGCCCTCTGATCACGCGTCGCTTCGACCAGACGCTCTGACAAAATTTTGAAAACGCGGAAAGCTATCATTCCCCATGGACCTAGGGTCTTGACCCCAAAGGGCTCAAACATTATACGACCTATCAATACCTACATGCGCCACTTGAGATCTTCAACGGATTTTACCGCCTATATAAGCCGTGTTGGCCGAGTGGGAGTTTCCTCGACTTCGATCCGAAGGTCGTGGGTTCGAACCCGGTCGTACACTAATGGATTATTCTGTGCTTGACGGTGAAGGAAAACATCGTGAGGAAACCGGCATGTCATAGAACCTAAAAAGATCAATTGCACGAAAGAAGCCTCTTCGAAGCGTACTTAAAATCTTTTCACCAGACAGGTTCGAAAGAACTAGACACGATAAGAAGAAGACCGCCTATAAAATATTAAACTAATTTATTTTTGAAGAAAAAAATTCACTTTTTAAAAATGTTTATATAATTAGAACTTCTTAAAAAGTACCTGTTGTTGCGAAAAACCATTAAGTATTAAATCTTTGAAGTGGAACCTAACGACTGCATAGACTCTCCAAATCACCCTGTGACATTAAAGGCCAGGCTAACGACCTACAGGGTGATGAACCAGTGATATACAGGGTGTAGACTTTCTAGGTAGATTTATGGTAATATCGTTGAATCTTTGGACAATTATGCGGTGCAATTTATGCGTGGATTCGCGTCCATTGCTAAGTTAAACCTATACTTCGTTACTGATTCTTAATGTTTATTACGCAATGAACGTGTGTGAATGCTTTCGTACAATAAAGAGTCGGTCTCTATCTATGCGGTACCAAACTTTAAGAACAGAGTCTGTTTAAAATTAAGTAACAAAATTGCTACCAAAATAAGAACTTTAGTAGGAAGGTATAATTAGCAACTTTGCGTTTTCTTATCTTGCATGAATTTGTTTATTTCGTTTCGTTTGAACCATTGGTTAGTTCTGGTGTCGGAGTTTTAAAGTCACCCAGTGACCTTCGACCAGTTCATTTATAAATCGATCATTTTCAGTTAGGTAAACCTCTAGGTTCTAGAAGTTTAGAGCAGCGGCAAGTTTCGAGAAATCACTTTGTGTCTGTTATGTATGTAGTAGATATACCTACACCGCAAAGTTTTAATCACTAGAAAAAAAATACGCATAAATTAGTTGCCGTTACTGAACACAGTTATGGCAAAAAAAACTTGAAAAACATAATTTCAAAGTTTAATGTTTCATAGTACTGTGTTGTCTTGCAATCTGTGAACAGGCCCTTGGATCGGACGAAACCCATCGCCCGCGTCCAGTGCGCGGCGGACAAGTCACGACTTGCTCCAGCCACTCGCCACATACAAACGCACACTAAGTCATTCATTCCCACCAATACATAGATACAGGAAAGATAAAGGTTCAAAAAACCTTGCAATAAAATATTTTTTCACATACAAAGCTTACTAAAGTTCAACTTTATGTACCTGGTACAGGAGATGTAGGTACTGCTTTTTAGGCCCTAGGGCAAAAAAGTGATTGATTATAAAATCTGTTCAAAGAGCTTCAGTTTGAAATAGGTTTTGTGCAGGTGTATAAATAACTTCTTTATGAAGGGAAGAGCTGACGCAAAAAAAAATTAATGCGTACACGTATGAACAGATATTTGCTAGAATTTACACCCGTAAATCTAAATCTAGCATAGCATAACAAAGCATAATCAGCCTATAATATAAAGCGGGACTCAGGCCAACTCTCGGCTAAAGGAATGAAAGTCTAGAGCTGAACCTAGACACGAAAAAGTAGGGGTCAACTATCCAATCCAATATAATTAAATCGTTAAGCGAAACACAAATAATACGGTCAAATAACTATAGGTTATCATTTTGCTTTCAATGTTCGTCTCTTAAAGTCTCAAACAGTCTCTACCTCATCACTTGTTTCACACAAAAGTGAGTCATTTTGGGTGTCAATCTCCGCTGTGTATTTCTTGAAAGCAACAGACTTCCACAATGTCTGTCTGCGGTTTGTCATTCACAGCAAAAAGTACATCTGCAGTTCAGAACGATATGCAAAGGCAATAACAGGGTGGCAGACGGTGAAATTCCCGCGCAATCTACATATCTTGCATCGCATTATCGCGTCGGGAAATGGACGACAAACATGGATATACAGTCACTAGAAGTGGTAGTCTGCCAGTCTCTACTCTCTAAAGAAGAATTAAAATCATGGTTTTATCGTTGAAAAACTTTTACAAAATTTACCTCCAATGAGCTTGGTGATAATCTCTTGTTTCGTCTTTAGTGATTAAATAACGCTATCTGGCCCCAAACGCAAAGCAGAAGTTGTACTATGGGAACCAGATGACTGATATAATATTTAAATACATTCGTTTTTTTATTGAAATACAAACATTGTACAAACATAGATTACATATGTAGTAAACACCCAGACTCAGGACAAACACCGATTTTCAACACACAAGTGCTTTTCGTGAAGCGGGATATTTCTCACTATGTGAAAATCTCTATGTGTCTCAAAGAGCTTTGTCTTGAAAACAAAACGATATCTCAAACTTACGGAAATGTCAACATATTATACAAAAGTTCTAGATTTAGGTAAGTACCAACATATATCTTATTGTACCTACTTGTTCATTGGTTCCAAATAAATACTTTAAATACTTTAAAAAATAAAAAAAAAAAATTTAATCTCTGCTCCAAATCTGACTGACGGACTTTCAGAAACTCTTTTATTCATATAAAACCGATCCACCGTTTAAATGAATGATTTGTAGCCACTTCCAGTTTATTTTCATATTCCATGTCACCAAATGCCACACTAGTCTGGCACTGTGGTTTTGATTTGAAAACATTTTCAGGAATGTTTGGGCTTTTTGTTTGAAAGTGTGACTCTAAAAGTAATTTTGTTCAACGAAACTCTAAGGTTTATTGAAATTGTTTAATCGTTATCAAATCTTATAAAACTAAATAATTTTAATTTTGGAAAACTAGACTTGAAACTAACTTAAGCTCTAACATAGTTACGATATACTCTCGCAACGGTCAATATATGATTATGAATTTCCAAAAAAACTATCCCATCATTTATAGGGTCTACTTATACGTATATGTTTATTATAGTATTTTAAACAAGTTTGGAGCAAGATGGCAATATGTGAAAGTTCTTAGCAAAAAATTCCTCTCATAAATTCTCGTTTTTGTCTAAATAAGCACGTATAGGTATACTCCTACATTCAAAGTTTTACCAAATTAACTACAGCTTTAAATTGCTGTTAAGGGTAACGGAAGAGCTGAAAAGGATAAAGGTCGGATAGAGGTCGGGATTCAAGTTTTGCCATGGCCGGCACGCAGTCCCGATCTGAACCCGATTGAGCACATTTGGGACAACCTAAAACGACGTATCCGAGCAAGAGTACCGGCCGCTACGACCCTAGGAGAGCTCAAGACGGCTGCGGTAGAGGAGTGGCACAATATCCCTCAGTCGGATATTCAACACATCATTGATGGAATGTCTAACCGGCTCCAAGAAGTCATTAGGGCCCGAGGTGGTAACACACATTATTAAAATTAAAATAAAATAAAAAAGAATATTTTATTTCAAAATTAAACATATTACATTTTCGTCCAAATTTTGCACTATTTCAATTTTTCGGCATATGTTTTTAAATAAACGGATTTTTCAATACTTTTTTTAATTTTATTTATTCTTAATGGTTGCTTTTAACATAACTTCCATCAAATGTGGTCCTAATTTGACGATTACTGTAAACTGAACGAAATACAACGTGGGCGGTTAATTGTGCCTGTGAGTGTATATCTGACTTCTTTGAAATCTCAATGTCAGTCCAAGTTATATCTACTTACCAATGTATATGAGCACCATCAAAACATTACAAACAAACAAAAATCCAACGAGCTACTCTCGCAAATAGACGGTCAGTTTCTAGTGAGTAAAAACACCACTTGGCAAAGATTTATGCGACCAATATTCCCGCGGGAATGCCCACTGGTCCGGGCTTAAAAATGTATTAAATATGTGGCTTGATTTATAGGGGCATTAGTTGGAGAATTTGGATTTTGATCATCATAGTCCTTATCGACAGTAGTATTGGATTTTCGGTTATTTATAAAATGGATAGAGAAGATTTTTGATTAAAGATAATATTTTATGTTATAAGCGTTGTTATGAATTATTCCCATCTGTCACCCTGCTCTGTCCGCCTAGGGTGACAGATGGGACAAAAAGTTCTATCTGTCCCATCGTTGCTTACCTTTTGCCATACCATTTGTCATTCTTAGATTTTGAAATATTTCAAAATATAACTCAAAAGTAGACCGTAGAGCAATATGTAGAGCAAGATTTTGACTTCATTTTGGTACTAAAACCCGATTTATTTTTTGATTTCTTAGACAAATGTTTTATAAAATCAATTAAAATCTCAATAACAGATAACCGTCAAATATTTCGCAACATATCGCGAGATATATCCGTGAATTTCAAAATTAACCCTTTATATTCAGTATTCTAGTCGGGTGGTATTTAAAAGTATATTACTTATTTCCTTTTTATTTTTATTATGAGAAGATATATTTTATTTATTATTATAAGAAGAAGCTCAGTTTGAAATGCAGAGTAAGATTTTGCCTTCATTTTGGTATTTAAACCCAATTTATTTATTGATTTCTTAGGAAATGTTTTATAAGACCAATTAACATCTACATTTTAGATAACCGTTTAAAATTTTCGCAACATATCGCGAGATATATCCGTTAATTTCAAAATTAATCCTTTATATTCAGTATTCTAGTCGGATTTTATTCGAAAGTATAGTATTTCTACCAGAAAAGCTATAAAATGGTGATGACCAGCTAAACAGCCGTGCAATACAGAAATAATACAAGTGAAATATTTACATTGGAAACATAACTGCGCGGCCGAAGCGCATAATCATACGAAAACAATGGATTCATTATAGTTTTTTTCTATTATACAAAGTTCAACAGCCAGGTCGACTGTCAGTAACCTCTGTCCAGTTGGCGACTAATGCTTTTGATGGTTTTTCTATTCAAATTAATATGGAAATCTTATTGACGCATAAACATTTTATTAATAATTTTATTAGACACTTTATGGTAAGTATGTAGCAATTAACAGGATTTTTTAAAATCTCATTTACTTAATTAACTTAATATAACAAAGAGGCAAATGCAGTCAGTATCCTCGGCACGCTGCCATCGGATATCGAGTTGGAGCAGTTGAGCTACCTATAGTATAGATAGATCGTTTGCAACGGCGGTCTATTGGTAGCCCAATTGTCTCCTTTTGTACATTTTGTAATAAAGATTGCAGTAGTTAGCATATGCTGTAATAAAATATATTAAAATAATTGGTTATTAAGTTGTTGATGATTGAGACATGATGACATGTTTTCGATGGCATTATTACATTTTTCTTTATAAAACTGTCGTTTTTAAACATCTACGCTCAATCACAATTTTAGGACAAAAGTCAAGCTTTATTTTTCAATATAAGGAGCTAAAAGAACTCTTCTTCAAAATAAGCATTAAGGCAAAATCAAAATTAAACAATAAGTAAAATCAGTGATGACACATACGTCGATAAGCGCTATCGATAAACTCCCGACGGTGGCCGACATGAATACAATTTGTAAGATAAAATAATGATTAAGCTTGCGAAACGTTGCGTCACGAGCCTGCCTCGGAGCATGATTAAACTTGCAAAAGCAAAGTACAGCCAAGTAAAGGTTAGTCGGCGGGTAGGGATGGGGTTTTCAGATGTGTTTTGTCGATTTTCAACGGTAAAGAATACTCATGGGACAGAATGACAGACATGATCTGTGTTTTTGCTTTTGAAATATCAAATTACTTTAAAATAATTTATCAGAAAAAAAACACAAATAAAATTATAATGAAGTAAATACATTTTATGCTAATTTAATTGTGTACTTGTGAAATAATTTTACGTTTAATTTTATATACCATTCCGCGTAAACTTAAAAAACAAGTTTGAATTCGGGGTTTATTTTAGGAACAATGTAATTTATTAATCAAACAGCGCATTAAAACAACTTTATTATGCAAACCACGTTCCGTTATTCATATCGACAATCTAAGATTATGCACATCACTAGAATAGCGGCTTGCCGATCATTGTCAATTGGTTCGTGACCAAAATGTACGTATCCGCTTATTATCTTAATAATTTTGTATAGCTACAATCTGAACTGACTCATTTTTAGTGTCCAAGGTTTTGTGTAAACGATCTGTTTTTAAGTAGGTCTCTAGTCTAGAGTTGATGAAAAACCTTGAATTTGTCTGATGGATCCAATCTGGTCTTATTATCGCATACAATCGTAATGTTCCTTCAATTTGTAGATTTATTTACTTCTTACTTTGTTACCCACGGGATCCATTCTAGATTTATATGTTCCGTGTCGTCGCCACTGGGGTCTAGCAGAACACCAGCGCTGCAGCGTGCTGCCAGTACGCTGCAGAATTAAAGCTGAGCTAGGCCCTCATTGTGTGGAGGACTCTTTTTTACTGTAATTCAACCTTTTTTGTTCATTTTTTTTTTTTCTTTGACAATAAAATTATTTCTTTTCTTTTCTTTTCTTTTTTTTTATTCTGCCTTTATTTAGTGTAAATGTCCACATTATTTCATTTATCTGCTTTTTAGATTTGGCCCAGATGCTCCAGGCTCCAACGTTCATTTCGGCTGTCATCTTTGAATATTTTATTGACATATCTTTTTAGTAGGTCCTTAATCGAATAAAATACATCTGTTAATAGGTACTCTGATAAAATATCATCTTACGCTTGATACCTTCATACATAAAAACTGTAAGGTAAAGCTGGGTTAAATGCGCCAGAAAGATTTTTAAGATTTTCCTGAAAACCTTACTTTTGAAAATAAAATCAGTAGACGGATGCGACAAAAAGCCTTGTCGAGTCCGCTCTACGTCACGCACGTCCGTAGCGCAAATCAAAAACACAAACCAAGTCGATTGATTATTAAAATATTAATTTATTTTTAAAACAAAAAAAAACGCAATCTTGTTTGTGTTGTGGTATTTAATAAAAATCGTAAATTAGTAACTACTAACAAATGTTATAAATACCACACAAGAATTTAAAAAATAATTTATTGACTATCATTCGGATCAATAAAATATTCAAAATAGATTAATCTAGTCAGATGCAAGTTACCAAACAAGAATTAAACCACTTACTTAAAATATGTTTTTATATAATTTAATGATTCCGCTAATAAATTAAATTAATTCAAAATAAACACTGATCAAATTTAATTTATTTTATGATTAAATATATCGTATGTTGTGTTCAAGATACGAACCGTTTTTACCTCGAGTTATGACCTGCGCAAATTTGGTAGACGGACGGCGGAGGATTCAAAACTAATCAATTGAATATAATGCTTATCCAAGCTTCTATTTTCTTCACTAGAACTCGAAATTTTGTGAAAATAAATCAACAATTAATTTTTCACACACCATCTTAGACAAAAAAAGCCAAAATCATTGGCGCTTATAAATTACTTCTTTTTTTTAAACTACTGAATAAACAGTTTAGTTTAGCAAGCAAGTTCGAAACGAAGGAAGTACGTATACGTACCTAATTTTATCAAGAGAGAAGCAACTAAGGAGGTACGTACACTACGTACGAAGTAAATCTTAGGTACGTCGTACCTCCTTAGTTGCTATACACTCAAAGAAGAAAAGCGCGTTCCTTTTTTATATAACCTAACACGATATGAGATTTCATAGTAATTTATTTGGCCTAGGCCGGCAAAGTAGATTTAACTCGAAGAAGGTTGTCAAAATAAGGTTTGAATTTCCAAGCATGTTTAAGAAAAATTACTAACGGTAACAGAATTTTGTCATAATTATTTTGCAAAAAATCGACAATGTTTTTTTAAAGTTTTATTGCCTTTTGTGTTCAGTAACGGCAATTGATAATGCGTATTTTGTATATTATTATTTCTTTCTTTTTTTTCTTTTCTTTCCTTATTCAAGAATTAAATTAAATTGATAAATTGAAAATCCTCCACCCCGTCTGTCTGCCTAATTCACGCAGGCCTTTAGGATATGTAGGTAGATACCTAGACTACCTAGGGCCTGTCTGCACATGCGCAGACTGACCACAAAACAAACAAAAACTAAGTACTTACATTCGGAACAACTCTTGCGGATGTGACGTCATTTAAAAGTACTTTATTAATACTAGTGACCTCATTGCATTCATGATTTATAGTGATTACTGATTACTTCGGTTTCTAATAGAATTTGTATAGAATAACGGGGTAATAACGGATGCGGAAGCGGATTTAAAAAAAAAAATGAATATTGCTAAATACTTATTCTCATGTTATTAACTTAAAGAAAGATTAGTGCCTACTTGAAGAAGAACTACCAAGCGAGTAAAGTAAATGCTTAGGGACTTTAACAGTTTGATGCAAGTAGGCATAGAAGAGACAAATTTTGTCCTGAATAAGAATTTGTTATTAAAAAGAGTATAAAAAGAGTTATTTGGAAAATGGGACTTTACTGGGGGTACACCCATACATGCAATTTAGCAGAACCCTCACATCTCTAGCTCAATGTCCAAAATGGTAGTTTGCAAGAAACCAAAGAAAAAAAAAAATTTAAAAGAAAATAAGAATTTCATTGAGTTTTATAAGAACCTGATGTAGGTAGATTTTCTGTCTTAAAATGCATCCCCTCTCTTGACTCGCTGCATTTCGATAGTCCGTCTCGAAAGCCTATTGATTTCACTAGTGCCCTTAAAAGCGGAACATAGTGATGCTTGTACATTACTGTGCACGAATCGAGCCTCTTCGAGGCGCACTTGAAATCCTTTCACCACACTGGTTCGAAAGAACTAGTGACACGAAGAAGATTACTGCTCTGCGCAGAGCATCTGGCGCTGTGGCGGCACATTATTGTACCTACTCTCACAATAAAGTTAACACCACAAGCACACTCCTAAGTCATTGAACGTGTCTGACTCACGGATGCCCGTTACCAATAAGTAAGAATTAATTAAGGTCCACAAAAGACGATAACCCATCTCAATACAATAAAACACCTTATCTCCCCACAAATAAAGTCAGAAATCAATTAAACGAAATCGTACCGTTACCATCTCGCGAGGATTCGACGAAAATCACGCCAATTTAGGATTGTGATCTTTTTTTACAAATGATGGGTTACCGTCGGGCCTGGGGTTCCGTAAGATATAGGTGAACCCTGCGCTGCTCCCCTGCAGGATGCCGGCTCGATGATGGGTACCAAGACACCAACACAGTGCCAATCGTGGTCAAACGTAAGCCTATTCATAATAATAAAAAATAAAAAATCTGCCGCAAATCAGTAATGTGTAAGTATTATTGTGTGCCAGTTTGAATGGCACTGCAGCTAGTAAAATTACTGGGCTTTTGGGACTGACCATTAAAATATCTCAAAGTGGACGAGCGCTAACCACCACAAATTTTTAATCATCTGAAAAAAAATACGCACAATCAGTTTATAAATATTAGTTAGTAAATCGTTACTGAACATAGATTATGGCAAAAAAAATTATAAATGAAGTCTATTTTTTTTCAAAATAATATTATATAAGTTGGACAAATTACCGTTAGACGTTTTCCTGTGGTCTTGTGTCAATAGGCACCCATATTGATAATAATTAAAGTTTAATTCATCGTTTGGCAAACCCGGGTACCTAGCTCGAGCCAGCTCGCAAAAACTTTGCTCGGAATCTATTTATCTCATATAATCCTTTTACCACATTCGGAACTCTCTAGCGTTCAAAGACTCTGACTTTATCAGTTGATGTTAAAATCAATTCAAGTTTAAATACCCGCTTATTATCGAGATTGAGTCCCACGCGTGGGCACACAAGGCTTATTTGAAGAAACCACGTAATAAAGTTTAGTAATACGGCCGTATAATTTGTTATAATTCTGAATATGGATGACGTTATTATAAGTTTAATAGCGTTTGATAATTTAATTACAATGGTTTCAATGTTCATATGGAACTACCAGATAAATAGTTCTATAAAAAGATGGCGTTGTAAAACAGTTTAAAATAATTCAGACGCGCCGTCTATCAACATTTTATATATATTTTTTTTATTTAAATATGTTTCGTTAATTTAAGGATAGCATTTCGATGACAATGAAAAAATGGTCATTTTAAAAAGTTTGCATTAAACCAAAATGTACTTGAGTTGTAGGCTTTATTGACGGACTTTATTTGTAGCGTTTTCTGTGTACCAAGGTATGGTTTTATACTTTTATACTTCTATGCGCTTCACTTTACCTTATTCGAACTAAGTTACTTTTTGGTAGGATAATAATTCCTTTTTGGGAATGGAATAGTTATGTGAATAGATTATTTTTTTATGACGACATGGTGGTAAACACATTTTCGTAAGTATAATAATTTAGAACTTAATACATATAACTAAATGCTATATAGGTACCTAATATGACAAGCTAAAATGGTATAAACGAGCAAGATTTTGTTTTTTATATTCATTTTAAGAGCAGTATTTTTAGTTGTTAAGTAGTAAAATATAGTGTTTTAAAAAAATAAAATTATTGATGAAGAGTGCTTAGCTCGTCTAAAAGCACTTTCCTAAAAAAAATATGTTATAGCAGTGTTGGCCGAGTGGAAGGTGCCTCGGCTTTCGATCCGAAGGTCGTGAGTTCGAACCTATTCGTACACCAATGGATTTTTCTGTTCAAAAAATCTATGTGTACTTAATGGTGAATGAAAAACATCGTGACGAAACGGCATGTCATAGACTAAAAAGTTCGAAAAACTTGTGTCAAGTGCACAAAAGGAGCCTCTTCGAGGCGCACTTGAAATCCTTTCACCAACCTGGTTCAAAAAAACTAGTGACACGATAAAAAGAAGAACCTCCAAGACATTAGAATTAATGACGAATGGATCCAAGGCATTAGTACGGCAATAACGTTTTATCGCTGCAATACCTCTTCGATAATCTTATCGAAGGTCGCTGAGTTCCAGCACTATTAGTCAGATCGCATTCTTCATGATGCCTGGACCACCTCATCTGTTATGATGAGCTTATATAATCGTGTGAAATTGCTCACATAGTTGACATGGAACTGTTAAAACTGGTTTCAGACTACGCTATAATATAATAGCATATAGCTCATAGCACAACAATATCGCGCACCATACATTATTATGGACACGTTCACACTGTAATACACTATAATATATTATTGGCTAACTATACGCTATAAATTGGTGCGATGCGCTGAGTTCATGCTGTGCTATATCACGCGCCGTCCTCTTCCTCCTTCCTCACCCCCGGCCGTCCCGCAAGATCGCGGTCAACTGAGCTTGCTAATTTATATGCTTGAGATAATATCGCGTAATGTGAACGCCATGCTATATAGCATAGCATTAAATCCTTCTTTGCTATACTATATAGCACAATAGTATATAGCGTCTGAAATTAACTTGAGATCCAAGTTGTAAGCGATAGGCCACCGGACAGAGAGGCTCGTGGCGTCGTGCTAGGCTCTTTGATGAATGAATGAAAATGCTTTATTGATCCCCATAAGAAAAAAAACAATAACATATGTAGAGAAGGAAACATTACAAAAAAGTGAGTACAATGAGCTGTCATATCGCTATCAAGCGATCTCTTCCAGACAAACAGTATGATTATGGTTACGATAATACAAGTCGGGGTGGTCGGGGGTGCACAGAACGAGTAAAGTAAAAACTGAAAAAAAAAAGAAAACACGTGTTGTGAAATATTAATATGTTTTTAGAATTTTAATATATTTCTTCTACTCTTGTCTGCAGCTTATCCTAATGTCATATTTCAAAATGGCACTGTAAAACTTAAAGTAACAAAAAGGTTGTAAAAATAAATAAAAAGGCAGCGCGTCGTTCACATGAGTGATATTTCATATTTCATTTATTCAGACTAGGTATTTTATTATACACTTAGTTATGTCTTTACCTAGTATTATTTTTTAATTGTGTGGAGCAAAAACAATACTATCAAGGTCAGGCAGGGGATGAAAAAAGAGGCTGTTTGTCAGACATTGTCAAAAAGTTTCAGTTCATTTATTCACAAAAAAAAAATTACATTGTGTCGAAACTAGGTTATCTAGAGTTTTATTTGGTCCATCATTCTGGTTGATATCATTCGTTTCATAAGTTTTTTATGAGCAACAAGATATATTTGAGCGAAGTTTTCAGAATTCTATCATAAGCTTCACCCGCGTCTTTGATGTTTTATTAATAAAATCAATTTACCTATGTTTAAATGTTTAACATCGCTTCCTTTAAATTTCAAATGTAGTTACTAAATAACTACTTTAATTATAATATTTAACTCAAGCCGGTATAGGTATAGCTTTCCGGATAAATGGCATGTCCATGTTATGATAAAATGATGCAAGTACGAAAAATCGTTCTACCTACTCCGATCTCAACTTATTATGTATGTTCATTTTACGTACAAAACAGGGAAATTATTGCAGTGTGTAAGCGTTAAAGTTTGTAAAAAAGTTAAAGCTTTTTGGCTACTCCAAAGATTTGCATTGCCATTAAAGATTTGCACAGCCACTGATCTCAATTCAGCGTTTGAACACGACTAAACTACAGTTAATGTTACTGCATCCATTCTGTACAGTTAACTTAACGTGTCAAGGGCGTAACAGATGTGATCTCGACCACAGATCATCACGGAACAGCTGGATCCAGTGCATTAGGTGAAGCTTGATTAGAGTGCCTTTAATTTGTTCGTTTTATTCTCGATGCCCGCTACTTTCATGCAAATAATAATTATTTTCTCGTTGTTAATTGTCGACGTTTTTTTTTGTGAACAGAAAGAAAAACTATTGAATATGTACCCAACTGCTTGTAGGTATTCACCCTTTTATTCCACCTATACGTAGAGTCAGCGTGAATTTTACTTCCTTTCGTCTCTATTAACAGCATTATTCTCTATATTTACATCAGTTTTTTCAGTGTCTTGTGTAACACAGTCTAGCCTTATTTTCTTTGGCCATAAAACTATGAAATAAAAAGGATCTAGCTGTACCTGATAGTATTTTAATTAATCCGTTTTTTACTTTCTATTATTATAAAGCCCTTTGTGGAGAAGGAAGGAATGGAGAAGAGAGAGGCCTTTACCCTGAATTGTTACACTTCAGGGTAAAGGCCTCCCTCTTCTCCTTCCACTCCTCGCGGCCAAGGTCGTCACTGGTCCATTTTGGCAAATATGTGTTCAGCTCGTCCCGCCATCTCTTTCTGGGCCTTCCACGTCGTTGTTTCGCGTCCACTACATGCTACGGGGTCCAGCTGAAAATGAGCGTTGGGTAGACCCTGAGGTCGTCCAACAAATGCTGAGCTGTACACCTTTTTGGTAACTTTTATTTCTTTGTTATGTGTATTATGTTATTTTGTAATTTATATAATACCTATGCCAACTAAATACTAAGTATTTCTTTCTTTCTCACTACGGAGTGGAGCCCAGCACTTCGTTAATCTACTTAATAAAAAAATCAGGCTTTGAAATAAAAACTAGCTGAAATGTAAGAAATATATGCAACCAGGTGACTATCTAATGCCTAGATCACACGTACCGAGCAAACGGGCGAGACATTAAAATGTTACTCGGCCGAGACAGTGAAAGCTTACATCACTGCGTCAGCCGAGCACTCCGCGCTATGTTTATAAGTACCGAGTACTCGGTACGTGTGATCAAGGCATAAGAGCGGTAAAGAAACAAAGTGATCGAGCTTAAACCAAGCTGCACCTTCTAACCGTGCTTAATAATAACATGGTTAAATGGCCATTAAAGTACCTCTTGGGACATTAGGCTCCTAACGATGATTACCTACTGACAATGGAACCTATATTATTGCTGTTCCCTTTTTGATTTATGCCAAAAGTAATTTGTGCAGACAAAATTTATGGTGTGAAATGCTTTCTCTTATTTTCTCGGAGAAAATTTTCCCAATTTTATAGAGAAGCGCTTTGACACTGCGGTTTTTTTTAATGATTGACTTTCTTTTGACCACAGTCTCGAACCAAAAAATTGGCAGAATAATTACCAGTCATACGATTTGACATACTCGTATGAATCAGATTTCTACTGGTTTAAAATATTCCTAAAACTCAATTAATGATTTCACTAACCTGTGGACTTCTTTCGTTTGACTACAATCTCTCGTGATATGAAGTGGATTTGAGGCTTACGATAGACCTCGGAGGTCTAGAAGACATAATTTTAAATCTATTTTCTCCAAAGGGAGTAATAACACCTTCCTGATATGAACCGCTATAGTGAAATTTGCTGCAGGCTTCAGTTTTCTCACAAAGATCCACCATTTTGTTTTTTTTTAAACCTACCTGAGGACACTTCAGTTTTTGAGACGAATCTAAAGATGCCTTAACTGTCGAAATTCATCCAGCCGTTTGGAAGATACGAGGTAACATAGAAATTAACATACATAACAAGATACGCGCGAAAAACATAATGCTCTCTAAAGTTTGACTTTCCTCATAATAAGGTTAAAAATTACAATGACTAATTCTAAGGACTGCAAAGTCTTGTAGAAATGCGAATTTAAATTTCTCATTATTGCGTAGGTTACTGGTGGTGATAAACTTTGAACCGCACCGGTCATCAAACTGATTACAAATCATTATCGCTGGTTTACGTGACTTAGGTCTTGTGTGGAACTTATGCCCTATGTTTCTGAACCGTGGTGGCATCGGTTATCTGTGTCCTAAATTGATTTTATGTTGTACTTATAATTTTTTTACAATATTGATACACATGTCCGTCGACCTATGGGCGAAAACGACCACAGAGTGGACACCAAAGGCAAATAGACAACGTGGAAGGCCCAAAAGGAGATTGCGGGACGAACTTGACGCTCACGTATGTTTTCTTATGACTATTGGTTTCTAACGTACAAAATATCTTTGAAGCATTTATCTATTATCTGTCTTGTATGGTATCGTAGCTTCTTTAATGTAATGGTTAATGGTTCTTAGCTATATTTCATAAAAAGTTATATAGGTAGGTAGTCGTTTAAGATAACGACTTTTTCCAAATTTATTTCTAGGCTTTTTGATATTTTGATATGTTTTGTAATTGAACATTAAAATGATAACGAAACTGTTAAAACATTGTTTGAGCCCGCTTTCCGCACTTAATCCGTTAATTTATCGCCTGAAACATTCTCGTTTCTATTTAGCGTTATTTACTTTGAATTAATTGCACAAACAGCGCGCAGGAATGGAACTCTCTTTGTCCCGAAATAGGTTGAGAATTACAGCCGAATCCGTTTGAGAAATATCGACGAAAACAAGCAAGAGGGTATGACTGAATTTGTGGTTCTTGTGTGGACTTCAAAAACCTGTATACTGGATGGGTTCCCATCGAGTAACACCCAAACGAGTAACAGTGTTACTCGTTGGAATTGTTTACCTGTATATTTGTACTGTTTTCCCATCGAGTAACACCCCAAGTCAGTGTGTTACTCGTTGGGATAGTGAGGCCTGGCTTGTCGATACGAATCTGGTAAAGTATACATACCTACCTACATAAATATTAGGTTGGTATGCCACCAAAAAGTCCTGATAGTACTTCTTACCAATCATTTCATACTCTTTTTCTTCTTATCGTGTCACTTTTATTTCGATCCAGTGTGGTGAAAGGATTTCAAGTGCGCCTCGAAGAGGCTCCTTTCCTGCACTGTCAATAATAAGGGTTAATATGGTTTTGTCACTAATTCTCAAAATAGTCAGCTTTCTCTTTTTCCCTTCACCAGATTCTTTCAAAACCAATCCATCGAACTCGCTCACCAAAAATTTAACACAATTACACTCATCATTTGTGAGTCCAGTGGGTAGACGAAACCTCGTAAACTCACTCCAATTCACTAAATCCTCACACCATTCCCAAACTCACTATACACATTATATTTAACTTTCGAATTGATGGGCGCCATTTTGAAAGCCTTCCGCCACATCTTTCGCTCATCCTCGGCGGATTCAACGATTTTCCCATCGATTTCCGCCAATAATCGACCGAATTCTTTATTATTCGGTTCCAATTTTAGCGCTTTTTGCGTAATTAGTGACGGCTTGTTCCATTATTCCCATCATTTCTAACGCTCTGCCATTATAAAATAACCCTATACAATGACTATTTAAATCTATTTGTTTTTGCATTTTTTTGTAACAAATAGAGACGTTGACGAATAATTGGATTGAAGAGAGAAGAACACCTCGCAGGTGAAAGTCTCATCCAAGGAATGCCATTTTTCCCGATCCTGGGCTGTCTGCATCCAGTGTGGGCCTGCTACGTTCCTGATCTCATACTCCCAGAGCGTGCGTGAGGTCTTCCCTTTCGTTGTGGACTCTTCCAGGATGTCACCTCTTTGGTCTATCTCTGGTCTTGTAGACGTGTGACGTGGCCAGCCCATTTCCATTTCAGCAGTTGAGCGTAGATCAGTGCATTTCCTGCCTTCGTTAATTTACTTATTTTTGCATTTATATTATTTTGTATTTTCTTTATGTTTAGGATGCTGCGCTCCATTCTTCGCTGACAAGTGTTGATTTTGTTTTTCACTTTCATTTTATACTCTATTCTAAATCGACTGAACCCATTGAGCTAAAATTCAGTGTGTAGGTACTATACACACACTTATAAACTAGAAAGGGTAGGTATGCTATTTTTTACTTCTTCTTATCCCTGCACCATGGGAGCAACGTTGCAGCTACTATGCTTTGAAGTTTCAAAGTTGCCAACAATGCGAAAAAAAATTGTTTCAAAATGTGTTGACTCAGGGACAATTATATCTATGGCCTGTCAAGAACATGGATAATTTCATTCCTATTCAATTTAGTAAGTATTTAAATTTAAAATTGATCACGTAAGTACATTATACGCATCAAGCTGAATCCTTTCAAAAACAACACCCAAAGATAACACAAAGCAACCTCCCCGTTTAACTTTAAATCCAAGCGCACGCATCCGTTAAAGTCAGCAAATTATCCGTCAACGTAAACAAATCGTTAAAATCAGAGAAACCATTGCGTGGAAACATTATGTTGTGTAAATTAACGATTTACGTTTTCGGTGCTGCAGCTGTGTTTTAGACTCTAAATGGATTTGCGTGACTTTATGAATTTGGAACTGAGCAAATCAAATTGAGAGACTTCGGCTACTCTTATAATTAACTCGAGTTTTAATAGAGGTTCAAGCATAGATCTTTGACAGCTCTGTATAAAAAGCTGTAAAGTGCTTTTAGCTCGATTCGATTCAGATTTGAACATTATTAAATTTAATTTAATAAAAAATATTTTTATTCCTATAATTTTTGAGCACAGAAAACGCCGTACAGATTTTATACTACGTTTTTCCACAATATAAATAAAAAATATTTTATTTTTCTGTCTGTCCACATAACTTACGATAATCCTCTTTTCTTTTTTCTACCACACTGAGAAGGAGAATTTAGCGCAAACTCTGTTTGCTTTCTGTTGACCTTGGCTGTCCGTACCTGTCGTTACTATCTACTTCATTTCATCATTTTCGGGTCCTTTTCCCACTTACGTGGGGTCGGCACAACATGTCTTCCTCCTCCACTCGTCCCTATCACCCGTCATCCCTGTACTTACACCTGCCCTATTCATATCATCCTTCACACAGTCCATCCATCTTTTCTTTGGCCTTCCTTTACTCTTATATCCATCCACTTCCATATTCAGCACTCTCCTAGTCACATGACATTCTTCCCTTCGCATCACGTGTCCATACCAAGCTAACCTATATATACTTATAAATAATAAATATAATTGTGTTCAGAAGCGGCAACTGACAATGCGTATTTTTTTCTGTTGATTAAAAATTGGCCATGTATAGATTAGGTAGGTAAATATCGCATGTAGGTAAATTTTAAATGAATAGGTATTCATATTTAAAGAGTAGTTTTGTTTCAGTAGCGGTGATTTGTCGTGTCACTGCGTCGTCATAATTAGATCGTAAACGATGCGCGGGAGTCGTTTGCATGCCTTTAGAATTTAATTTTGCTATACGATTTCTTAAATGTGGAGATACTTTTTCGTTTTGTTTTCTCCAAGCACTAATCTATTGGGATGATAAGCCAAGTTATTCAAAATACATAATTTCATTTCATTTCATTTGATCCATCCGCATAATTAATCGCTCAACTGCCCATTAGGTATTATTTCAGCCAATCTGTGCGTGAATATTCAAGGTTTTACAAAAACATAATACAACCGAGACCAATAAGACTGTTCTAGTGACCGTAGGCACCACTGAAAAGTCATATTTTTTTCAGTTATTTTGATTTAAAAACTAAACAAAACCAGTTTTTTCAAATCGGTTCATTAACAATAAAGTTCTGAGGTAACAAACATTAAAAAAAAATAACCGAATTGATAACCTCCCCTTTTTTTGAAGTCGGTTGAAAACTAAATTACTGAACCGATTTTGATGAATTTCTTTCGATCAATCTGAAAGTATATCCTCTCAAATAATAAATAGTTTTTCAAATCGGTTTATAAGCAACTAAGTTCTGAGGTAACAAACATAATTTAAGATAAGTAATTAAATTAAGCTAGTTTACAATCATTTTCTAAATGTACTTATGACTATCCGTGAGAACCTATAATTGGCTCTCTAAAGCTAAACTATTGTCTACCTAGTAGTATAAAGCTGTTGGTTCTCCAATAAATAAATAAATAAAACAAACCAAAGGAATAGAGAACTTCTTCCTTTTTTTGAAGTCGGTTAAAAATCTGAATTGCAATAACAAGTGCAACTGGGGGCACAATCACCGTCATTTTCCGCAGCCGTGTTTATTTAGGCGCGGTCGTCGGCCGGGCGTCGCTCCGCGCTGACCTTCGCGCGCGCAAGCCAAGGTCTCGCCACTTCCACGAACGGACGCAGCCGTGCTGCCGTCGCTTCTAGATCGTGATTAAGGCTTAACTATGGCAGTCGCTACATTGTAATCTGGAACATAGGCCAAAATACTCAGGTTTAAACAGCGTCAAGGGGTGATAATAAAAATTAAAAAAAAATATTATAATATTATTTGGTCTTTTATCTTGAAAATATCAGAGAAACATTTATTATATTCGCTTATTTAATATTAATAAAAAAATCTCAAAACAAAGCTGTTTCTGGATGGTTTTTTCGTATCTCCTCCTGAACGGCATTATATATATAATTTATTTTTATACCATTCGCTAGGAAAACAAATATATTTAAATAGCTCGGTAAGCTTTTTTTGATACAGTATTTTTTCTTGCGACTACGAATTATTTAACGTAATTTTGCAATAAAAGTAGGCGTGCACCGCTCTGGACCTCAGTACCCATCTGACTACGGGACGGGGAGGCCGCGTCGCGCTGGCGCGCACCGCCTCGCGAAACGATTTTACGAAACATGACTGAATAAAGTAATATTCACACCATAATACTGTTAGATAGTACGTCCGTTATAGATAAATTTATTTATGTATGCAAATGAGATGGCTATTGGCTTTATTGTCAATACGCGCATGAAACAACATTTATAAGAGGCTCGGATTTGACTGACTGACAGACAATTTACAGGCCAAACCGCTGAACGTAGATACTTGAAACTTGAAGAATGTGATCGTCGAGAGCTGAAAGTGAGTACTGGCATGTAGGTAGATGAGTGAGTAGTGGGCGAGTAGGTGGGCGAGCTGGTGGGCGAGTACGTGGGCGAGTAGGTGGGCGAGTTGGTGGGCGAGTAGGTGGGCGAGTTGGTGGGCGAGTTGGTGGGCGAGTTGGTGGGCAAGTACGTGGACGAGTATATAGGCAAGTTGGTGGGCGAGTAGGTGGGCGAGTTGGTAGGCGAGTTGGTGGACGAGTTGTTGGGCGAGTAGGTGGGCGAGTAGGTGGGCGACTTGGTGGGCGAGTAGGTGGGCGAGTAGGTGGGCGAGTAGGTGGGCGAGTAGGTGGGCGTTTTGGTGGGTGAGTTGGTGGGCGAGTTGGTGGGCGAGTAGGTGAGTGAGTACGTGGGCGAGTAGGTGGACGAGTTGGTGGGCGAGTACGTGGGCGAGTATATGGGCAAGTTGGTGGGCGAGTTGGTGGGTGAGTAGGTGGGCGAGTTGGTGGACGAGTTGTTGGGCAAGTAGGTAGGCGAGTAGGTGGGCGAGTTGGTGGGCGAGCTGGTGGGCGAGTACGTGGGCGAGTAGGTGGGCGAGTTGGTGGGCGAGTTGGTGGGCGAGTTGATTGGCGAGTTGGTGGGCGAGTTGGTGGGCAAGTACATGGGCGAGTATATAGGCAAGTTGGTGGGCGAGTAGGTAGGCGAGTTGGTGGGCGAGTAGGTGGGCGAGTTGGTAGGCGAGTAGTTGGGCGAGTTGGTGGACGAGTTGTTGGGCGAGTAGGTGGGCGAGTAGGTGGGCGACTTGGTGGGCGAGTAGGTGGGCGAGTAGGTGGGCAAGTTGGTGGGCGAGTAGGTGGGCGTTTTGGTGGGTGAGTTGGTGGGCGAGTTGGTGGGCGAGTAGGTGAGTGAGTAGGTGGGCGAGTAGGTGGACGAGTAGGTGGGCGAGTTAGTGGGCGAGTAGGTGGGCGAGTTGGTGGGCGAGTTGGTGGGTGAGTTGGTGGGCGAGTTGGTGGGTGAGTTGGTGGGCGAGTAGGTGGGCGATTTGGTGGGTGAGTAGGTGGGTGAGTAGGTGGGCGAGTTGGTGGGCGAGTTGAAGGTAGAGTAGGTGGGCGAGTTGGTGGTCGAGTAGGTGGGTACTTGAGTAGTACTTAAGTAAGTTGTTACTTAAGAACTTACTGAAGTAGTACTTAAGGGCTTATTTAAGTAGTACTTAAGTGCTTACTTAAAAAGTACTTAAGTACTTACTTAAGTAGTACTTAAGTAAGTTAAATTAGGTACTTAAGTAGCAAATAAGTAGGCACTTGTCTTACTTACTTAAGTAAGGTAACTTAGGCAAGTAAGTAGACACTTGTCTTACTTACTTAAGTTCTTACTTAAGTAAGTAAGTAGACTCTTGTCTTACTTACTTTCTTAAGTAGTACTTAAGTAAGTAAGTTAAGTAAGGTACTTACTTAAGTAAGCAAGTAAGTAGGCAAGTAAGTAGGCAAGTAAGTAGGCAAGTAAGTGGGCAAGTAAGTAGGCAAGTAAATAGATACTTGTCTTACTTACTTAAGTACTTATTTAAGTAGTACTTAAGTTAGTTAAGTTAGGTATTTACTTAAGTAGGCAAGTCAGAAGGCACTTGTCTTACTTACTTAAGTAAACTTACTTAAGTAGTACTTAAGTAAGTAAGTTAAGTAAGGTACTTACTTAAGTAGGCAAGTAAGTAGGCGAGTAAGTAGGCTAGTAAGTAGGCAAGTAAGTAGGCGAGTAAGTGGACAAGTAAGTAGGCAAGTCAGTAGGTAGGTAGGCAAGTTAATAGATACTTGTCTTACTTACTTAAGTACTTATTAAAGTAGTACTTTAAGTTAGTTTAGTTAGGTACTTACTTAAGTAGGCAAATAAGTAGGCACTTGTCTTATTTACTCAAGTACTTTCTTAAGTAGTACTTAAGTAATTTAGTTAAGTTAGGTACTTACTTAAGTAGGCAAGTAAGTAGACACTGGTCTTACTTACTTAAGTACTTACTTAATGAGTAAGTAAAGTTAGGTACTTACTTAAGTAGACAAGTAAGTAGGCGAGTAAATAGGCGAGTAATAGGCGAGTAAGTAGGCAAGTATGCAAGTAAGTAAGTAAGTAGATAAGTAGGTAAGTAGGTAGGCAAGTAAGTAGGCACTTGTGTTACTAACTTAAGTACTAACTTAAGTAAGTAGTCACTTAAGAACTTACTAAAGTAGTAGTTAAGTACTTACTTAAGTAGAATTTAAATAAGTAAGTTAAGTAAGGTAATTACTTAAGTAGCCAAGTAAGTAGGCACTTGTCTTACTTACTTAAGTACTTACTTAATAACTTACTTAAATAGTACTTTAGTAAGTAAGTTAAGTAAGGTTCTTACTAAAGTAGTACTTAAGTAAGTAAGATAAGTTAGGTACTTACTTAAGTAGGCAAGTAAGTAGGCAGTTGTCTTACTTACTTAAGTACTTATTTAAAGAGTACTTATGTAAGTAATTTAAGTTAGGTACTTACTTAAGAAGGCAAGTAAGTAGACACTTGCCTTACTTACTTCAGTAGTACTTAAGTAAGAAAGTTAAGTTAGGTACTTATTTAAGCAGGCAAATAAGAAGCTTAAGTAAGGTACTTACTTAGTACTTATTAATTTTAATTTACTGAAGTACTTAAGTAATACTTACTCATGTAGAACTTAAGTAAAAAGTTACTTAAGTAGAACTTACTTAAGTAGTACTTTCTTAAGTAGTAATTACTTAAGTAGTACTTACTTAAGTAGTACTTAAGTAAGTACTACTACCTGCTACTTAAGACCTACTACTGCTACTACTACTACCTGCCTACTTAAGAAAGAACCTAACTAAACTAACTTACTTAAGTACTACTTAAATAAGTACTTAAGTAAGTAAGACAAGTATCTATTAACTTGCCTACCTACCTACTGATTGCCTACTTACTTGCCCACTTACTCGCCTACTTACTTGCCTACTTACTAGCCTACTTACTCTCCTACTTACTTGCCTAGTTAAGTACCTTACTTAACTTACTTACTTAAGTACTACTTAAGTAAGTAAGTTAAGTTAGGTACTTACTTAAGTAGGCAAGTAAGTAGACACTGGTCTTACTTACTTAAGTACTTACTTAAGTACTTACTTAAGTACTTACTTAAGTAAGTACTTACTTAAGTACTTACTTAAGTACTTACTTAAGTAGTACTTAAGTAAGTAAGTTAAGTAAGGTATTTACTTAAGTAGGCAAGTAAGTTGGCAAGTAAGTAGGCAAGTAAGTAGGCGAGTAAGTAGGCGAGCCAGAATCAAACTCGCGACACCGGGGCATGGTAGTCCCCAACACACTTGCCACTCGACCACTCGAAACACACTCGAAATAATGATATAATGTAGCCTAGGTTTATTTTGTATTTTGTAGGTGTATTTTCCAAACAATTCACATACGTACCAAATTTTGGTTCAGTAGTTTTGGCGTGATTGAGGAAAAAACATTCATTTAGCCATTCGATTGCGAATTTTTAGTATGTATGGATCTGACTGAGTACCGACCGATTAGTAAAATACTAATCTGTTCTGTACTATTTGTTGATATTAGGTAGGTACCTACTTACTTATCTTTGAATAAACTATGTAGGTAAATGCCATGCAATCTCGCAATCAATTTTTTTCTGAATACTTAACTGGTTGAAATGTCGGTAAATAGTTGAACGATGCTATTTTTCGGCCCGCAACAGTAAGTAAGTGGGCATTCAATAAATATCCTAAATTTATTTTACAAAAAAATATGTACCTACTTACGAAACTTTTCTTACTATTACTACTCAAATGATTGTCTGAATCAGACCTTACGCAATGGCAAAGCCATGCGGCGTCTGTTTCTGTTAGTCGTAGTGCGCGTGCGGGTTGCGGGGGACAAATCCGAGTGATCCCGCCCATGACGGATGACCTCTAAGCACCTACAACGGCCTTAATCTTTGGTCGTCATGTTTTCAGTAGGTACAGACAGCGTCATAGATAAGTATCCCCCTTGCATTATATTACCCAGCTTCAAATCCCTTTAAATCACCATCCGTCGCGGCGAATGGAGAAGTTTTCCTTTAAAAATAGATTTATTTGTATAACCGTATGTAAGCCTAAAATTTATTTTATGTATTAACATTTTTTGAAAGGATTGATAGCTAGGTGTCTTGTGCAAGGGGGATACTTATCTCTGACGCTGTCTGTACGTCGTCACTTCAATCCCACTGTTCATGTTTAACCCGTCCAAGCTACTAGTGCTATAATTTATAAAATAAATTATAAGCCTGATTTAGGTACTTAGTTAGTTTAGCATTTAATATGTAGGTACTTACGTAAAACGATTACGTAGGTTAAAAAGCCGTGTTGGCCGAGTGTGTTGCCTGGACTTTCGATCCGAAGGTCGTGGGTTCAAACCCGGTCGTACACCAATGGATTTTTCTGGTCGAAATAAATATGTGTGCATTAAAAACACGTGCTTAACGGTGAAGGTAAGCATCGTGAGGAAACCGGCATGTCAGAGAACTTAAAAGTTCGAAAACATGTGACAAGTGCACGAAAGGAGCCTCTTCGAAGTGCACTTGAAATCCTTTCACCACACTGGTTCGAAAGAACTAGTGACACGATAAGAAGAAGACTTACGTCATTATTACTTGTCCTACCATCAACTGGTATGTATACAAATGTAGTAAGTAGGTTCGCTAGTAGTTTAGGAATTTCGAAACTCTATAATTCATTCTAATAGTTCTTTTTTATTTTAATTTAATTTTTCTTTTAATTTAATTTTTCTTTTTGTGTGTGTATTTGATAAAAAAAATGATTAGATTAATTGTTTCAAATTTTTTTTGGCAATTTCTTAAACAAATCACAATTATTCACTAATGTAAAAAACATGTGAACTAATAAATGAAATGAAATGAAATAGTAGGACAAGGTGCCTATTGGTTTCTTTTCCCTATCGAATTGTCCAGTGTAAGCCGTAGTCTTGTTCTAGTGTAGGAGTTTTCAAACCGCCCGAAGCCTCCGACATGGCTATGGGAGCGACAATTATTAAATATTGGGCTTTAAAATATTTTTTTACCTACAGAATTAAAAACAAATGCAATGAATATAATATGCTTAACACCATGCCTAACTTACGCATGCCAAACTTGGCCATTTACAAAGAAACTGCTAGAAAAAGTCAGAGTATGCCAACGCGGAATGGAAAGAAGCTTTATTGGATTAGAGTTAAAAGACCGGGTAAGAAACAAGACAATTCGAGGCAGAACTAGGGCGGATGACGTAGTTCAGAGAATATTAGGCCTTAAATGGAGTTGGGCCGGCCACATACTTACCAACTGGACACCCAGAGGCACAAAAAGAAGAAGGGGAAGACCTTCAACAAGATGGAGTGACGACATCGTGAAGGTGGCCGGAAAACTCTGGCCAAGAAGAGCAAGGGATAGAGATAATTGGAGAACCTTGGAGGAGGCTTTTACCGCCACAGGCGGTCCGTACACAATCGAATCTTAATATATTTTTAGTATGTACTTTTTTAATTTGTAAAGTGTTATAGGAAAATAAACCTTTTTTTTTTAATGCATTTAGTAATTAGTTGATAAAACATAAACATATTATTTAATTTAACAATACCTAAAACTAAAAAAACTAAACATAAATGTATGTGATTGAACCATATAATCTTCATAATGAATGGTTTCCTAGAGTTGTGAGAGTTTTGGCTCATTATCCTGATTTTGTAACCGTTTTCACTTCCCCTGGATATTTGAACGAGAGCCAGATTTCATAGAAACGCTTACAAAGTCAAAGTGATGAATTTATATACATCGATGAGTAGAATGCAGGTAAAATTTTACTTTCCATGTTTTCTTGACGTTTTCCTCAATGTTTTGAAATGGATTCAGGACTGTAACATATTTGTGAACTTTCTCTTTTAAATTCGAAGGTAAAATATGTATTCGAAGTATTACTTACTGTCCTAATTCAACATCTAGGTACATTGCTTTGGGGAGCAATATGAGGCGCGAATTTATCAGCCGAAATTAACTTAATGAATTGAACAGTCCCATATTACGCAATGATTTAACCTACACTTCGTAAGTACTACGCTTTGAGTGTGTTTTGTTGAATTTTAAACCGACTTCAAAAAAACTGACAGTACTTTGTTGTTTATAAACCGATTTGAATAAATCTTCTTTTTGAAAGCATATACCTACTTTCAGATTGGTCCCATAGACATTTTATCAAAATTAGTACTGTAGTTTAGTTTTTAAATCAAATTAACTGAAAAAAAAGTTAGTTGAAGTGAACAAAATTGCGTATTTCGCTTCCCTGTAACAGTGGTGCCTACGGTCACTAGAACAGTAACATTGAAGTCAGTTATTGTATGATTTTTTAAAACCTTGATTCTTTCTAAATAAATTCTATCCTATTCGTAATGTATATTTTAGAAGAATAATAGATATGACATAATACATTTCTAAGAGTTCTCGCGTTATGATACCATTCAATTCAATATTATAGTCTCCGAGGAATAAATGCTAACATTTATAATGATTCATTAGATTGCGTGAGTTTATGACTCAATTTAGTTTATTTAGTCAGTGTGTCTGGTTAATTTTATCGTTTAGTAATCGCATTTGACATCATCATCATTATAAAACTTCCACGTTGGATGGTACGTCGAGTCTTCACATCCTCCATTCCACAGTGCCTGAAAACTAAAGTTTTCAATCAGTGCGTCCTACCTGTTATGACATACGGAGCCGAAACGTGGACACTCACGGTAGGGCTAGTCCACCAGTTTAAGGTTGCTCAGCGAGCTATGGGACGAGCTATGTTGGGAGTCTCTTTGAAGGATAAAATCCGCAACGAGGTTATCCGACAAAGAACCAAAGTCATCGACATAGCTCATAGGATTAGCAAGCTGAAGTGGCAGTGGGCTGGCCATGTATGCCGAAGAACCGAAAACCGCTGGAACAGGCGGGTTCTTGAGTGGAGACCGTGTATCGGCAAACGTAGTGTAGGGCGCCCTCCGGCCAGGTGGAGCGACGACCTACGAAAAGCAGCCGGCAAAAAGTGGATGCGGAGAGCCGAAGACCGGGCTCAGCGGCGCGTTATGGGAGATGCCTACGTCCAGTAGTGGACTAAAGTGGGCTGATGATGATGATGATGATGTTGGATTGGTTCATTTCTGGGTATTGTTACTGGGTTTCATTTTTCCCTCACGCGTGTATGTTTGGTTTTCTGCTATCCAATTTGCATTTACTTTACATCACAGAAGTAGCTGGTCAAAACAATGTCCGTTCTACATTATTTTTTCTAAGGCGTCCCCTAGACCAACGATAGCATTGCACAATACATTTAATTGTAAAATAAGATTGAAAGGCGCTTTGAATCCAAACGATCAATAATATTCCGAATTAATAAGAAGTGCGCAATGTTTTCGTGTTCAGTCGGAGAATAGTATCCCGTGTGCATGCGTAAAGCTATATGTCTGAACAAGATTTAGCTGCAGCTAATAATATTATTGATATTGTCATGATGTTTTTTGGTTTTGACATTCCACGGAGATGGAAATTCTCTGTACAATTGGGTACATTCGACGATCAACTTTCTTTCGTTATTTTTGGGTTTTTTTTGCTATTTTTGCGCGCGCGTGTGCACATCTCGTCAAAATTAAACACAGACTTGAAAAATATTGCACAAAACTGACCTTACACGATACAATGGAAAAATATGAAAAATATAAATTCGCTAAAACTTTCGTTCAATCATGCTCAATCTTCAATATAAACCCTATAAGGTTAATAATATTGTACAATTAATCATATTGCGCAATATAATTGATAGTCTAGGGGACGCCTAAAGCGTAGAAAAAAAACTTAAGAAGAGACAACCACGGTCTTTGATTTCTTTTGCGTGGTTAGTTGAAGCCTATATATCGGTCAGGCATTGTTCAAACCAATACCTACTGTTTTGAACATAATTATTTTAAATTTATTACTCCAAAATACCAATACGAAGATACAACTCAAGAATGCCAATGAACTAGCAAATATGCAGAATCGACGGAATGGACAGGCGAGCGACCCAGTTACAGCGGACGCCAGCAGAGTCAGCGGAACACGGACAGCACACTACTATATTATTGTTAATGTAATAATAGAGTAATTTAGTATATAAGATGTAATTTGTTTTAAATAAATGTCTTCACTACTACTACAACCACGAGTCGAGTTTCTCTCCTCCGCCCTGCTGAAGACCCTACGACGACCCAGTGGTTACTGGAGGGGCTGCCCGGAAGATCCACGAGTCCAGCGCCAGCGGCGGGCGGCCCCCGACGTCACGAGGAACCTCTGGCCGAGCCGACCCCGACAGCCGGCCGGGCCCTGACGTCACGAAGATCGCCAGCCCAGTAACCACTGCGGGCCCTCCTAACCAGCCTCCTCTCACTGGGCCAAGACACCTTTAGCCCTCGACTCTGTCGAGCCAGCCTATGAGTCTGTAGGTTGGACAGTGAGAAAACCCCCACTCCTGTGTACATTGCACGCCGTACACATCCCACTTTCCTCCCAACTGTCCGTCTGTTGTCTTAGGTCTCTGGCAACAGGCTTCCCGCACGTATCTATATATTTATCTATTCACACACTTATGGTTAGGCCAGGGCACACATTAGGCACACACCACACAATAGGGTCACAGCATAGGGTATTTTCACAAGCGTCAGGTAGAGCCCACGGGGCCTGTTCGGCGTTTGTACAGGCATTCATCTTGATACAGGTAATAAGGAACAGAAAATTATCGTTGTACGTCCTTATTAAATATTTATCTTTATTTAGAACGATTTACATAATGAATATATGTCATTAGATAATTGAAACGGTAACAAGATGCCCGAACTCGGATTTTGACATAATTTGAATCATTCAATCTGGCAGGCGTCCAGATATTCTACGCGCGCTTAGATTTTTTCAATAGGCTGTGGTCTCATTAGGGTCAATTCACACCAAGATGGCTGCTACACGGCGAGTTCCTAGAGATATTGCACTTTTAGGGCCAGGCCTTAGAATACATCAGTGTATCAACAAATTATATGAATATATTTAGTAATAAATCCGCTTAATTTCTAAACAAAGGTTTTAATTAACTTAACTTTAGTTCAACTAAACCAAATAGTCAAAGAACAGAAAACCAAAGTTTAAAGATACGACACATGTTTCGCCTCTACACGAGGCATCATCAGGAGGTGTGGACTCGCCGAAGTTTGAAACGAGAGTGAATAAACATTTTTTTTTTTTTTTTTTTTTTTCGGATGGACGTTTAATGCAGTTAGCCGCAGATGGCTGTTACTGCGTCACCGGACTCTGTGAGTGAATAAACAACGTTGCCTGGCCCGTATTTATACTCTCGTTTCAAACTTCGATATATTTATATAATTTGTTGATATTTATGGATTTCCGCAAAGTAACGCCTGAATCAATCAATTACACCAGTGTAGCTTCTGTATGGAGGGTATCTCACCTGGTGTCCACTGGGTTGGGCAACCAATTTTAAATCATAAAATTTTAATGTCTTTATTTTTAAAAAAAACAGTTATCACAGATACTTCTGACAGACCGCTGCTGTGACCGTTACCTACGCGCTGCGTTCTGTAGCGGTTCCGCAAAACTGTTCTTATAAGTATGAAGATAAAGTTTTGAATTATTTAACACTGAAAGTGCTCGCCGCATCGCTGCCATCCCGGTGTGAATAGAGCCTTAGGGTTACCTTAGGTAAGATGATCTTGTAGAGCCACCCTGGCACCTTGGCCTTTTTGACCTTGGTTGCCAAGGTCAATGTCGGTTATAATGGGGTTTGGTAGATTTTGGTCCATTGAGTAGCGAACTGTGAGTACCTATATAGTATGCAAAAAAATAACAAGTACTATTCGGGCGAATAAACATGACACCTGGCTTGAATGACGTTTGTGCAAAGTACAGCGTGGAATTGGATAATTTTGATAGAGAAGAGGTCCTGTAATACTTGATAATGATAAGTAATGATAAGGCTTCGCAATTAGAGGAAGAAGATACACGGAAGGCGCCGCGCGGGGTAGCGGGGGAAGCATCAAGTTCCGAGCGAGAGTGTCAGCCAGGTATCATGTTCATTCGCCCGAGTAGTAATTGTAAATTTTAAATTTACTTTTCAAATTATATTTCTTATAAGCTGATACACATATTTCTATAAGTAAAATATTAATAATTCTCGCAAGTTCATGGGCTTGTCGTTTTTCTCGGAAAAATATAACAGTATTTTAGTCTCTTTGGAATCGCCTCAGACGAGGAGACAAATTAGTTTCGTCAATTTTCGTCGAATTCTTCACTTTGATGTCTCTTGGCTCCTGATATTCCTGAAATTCATTATACACCTGGTGTTTTCGGGAATATTGAAAAAGCTGATTTACAAGTCGATCCTGTTTAGGAATAACTTTGGTACTTTATCAGAAAGCTTAGAATTCCTAGGAACTTAGTTACTTTAGTTATGAACGATAAGAAAAAAAAATAGGGCAAACCCGGGTAAAATCAAATGAAAATAATAATAGGTCGGTTGAGTTTTTAGCATATTTTATATGCTTTATACTTTACCTTTTTTATCAATAAAATATAAATGAAGTATTAAAGCATAAAATATCCTAATAACCTTACCTATTAATACGTTCATTCGATTTTCGAGAGCAAGGATTTTAGATAAAGTGGCATATATGCTTCTTTACCCCGGTATTGCTGAGCTGAAGAAAAAGCAAAGAGTTTTTTTTTTTTCAATTTGAGTAAAGCGATGGCGCACATCACGAGCTATAACCATCATCCAGCAGTGAAATTCAATAATATAGCATAAAAGAACGATAGATTGGTGATGACTAGGTACGTCTATTTCAAATATAGATAAAATATTACCAACGTGACCGTAATAAATGCAAATATCGTTATTCTGCGGTTGGTGAATCAGCCGCTCTATGGTTTATCAGTTTGCTGCTAGCTTCATCTGTAATGTTGCTAAGTTATGAATATGAGTAAGTACCTTTATAAGTGATCGTATTGTTTCACAGACAACGTACATGTTTATCACACATTAACCTATGTTATTGAAAAAAATTATAAAATTAGAATGATTTACTACGTTTAAGCTGGTGGTTTTAGCGACATCAAAATTTTATTATATTTTAATTGCCATTAGGCATGGAAATGATTGCTACATCTCTTTCATTGTCACATGGTGATATGATTTCGTTTTGTAACAGTGAAAGTGTATTTTTATCAGTGGCATAATGTAAAATAATTCACACATGATTCGACGTCACGCAATGCTCACCGTTAAACAACTCTCTGAAAAACTCACAATCAGCACACTACTGACTGTCTGTTATTGTTATTAACGATACGGATAAAATTGTGAATGGTGACAAGTATCATCACATCACAGCGTACAAAATCTCCTGCCGGGGGCGCCGCCGGGCGGACGGTCACCGGTGATTTTATAACAAACTTGGTCTCAGGAAGTAACAATTGTTATGTGTGATCAGTTATATACCTACCATGATTAATAACATGGTACCTACTCGGTATACTGTTTATGCCTGATTGCCATTGTTATTTTGATCGAATAAAACTTGACTGAAGTTTAAAAAACTCACTGATATGTTTTTTTTACTACGTTTTTACGACATTTCCTTGTAAACAAAATGTCAAATTTCGGCACTTGTCGCTTTACGCAACCAACAAAACTATCGTGAAACAGCCCACTTTATGGGTGGTATAAATCAAATGGAGGCATTAACTTCAGCATTATCTGGTTGGTCGCTATTGATTGTAAAATTCAACCATTGTATATAGCCATTTGATCCTTAATAGGTCGGCTCGTAAACCCACTATATCTAGCCGAACGAGGCGAGCGTCGAGTGGTATGGTCCAAACTATAAGATAGGTACCAGTTTCACCTCAAGCTATGTCACGCGGCTCCTACCTCCTAGCCTCTTAACTGATTTAAAACATTATTAATATTAAGCCATATCCATTTATTTTCTTTGGGGCACTCATTTTTGGGTAAAGGCCTCCTCCAACTCTTGCCATTTCTTTCTATATTGGGCGAGTCTAGTCCAGGTGGCGCCTGCCACTGAAGCCACCCATGAAGTTTTTTTTCATTTTAAAAAAATCTACCTAATTAAAAAAAATACTGATCAAATTTTATAAGGATCGGATAAGAGGTTCAGGAGTTATCGTCGAGTAGTTCAGACCTTCACTTCGTCAACTAAAATATCTCCGAAGGTGCAGTAAGTGCGGTTTCAGACTAGCATATTTTTGTCGCGCATATATGTACGGGTGGATTGTTACTCTCGAAACTTCGAAAGCCGAACGCGCGTATGAGCGCGTATATTGGCGTTTACGCATGGTTTTTTCTAGCGAGTGTCAACAGCATGAGGTGTCTTGCGTCTTGGGGCGACAATGAGCGTTGTCGCGCGTACACGCGCTGCAAAATAAAACACGAGCGGTGAATCCGCTTTGTTAATCCGCTAGTCTGAAAACGCACTATGCAAAGTTATGACTATTCATAAAAAATTGCTGCGTTAATGTGTTTAAGTGCGTTGAGTTTTAGAAAAACTGCCACTACGCAATTTTTTCCTTCTTTTTTTTCAATTGACACCGCTATCATTGATCATATTTGAATTTGGAATTATACAAAAGCTTTAAAAGCAAGAAGGACGAAAGTATCTACAATGAGAAATATGATTGGCCCTTCCAGTTATTTAATGTAGGTAAAAGAATAAATGAACAGTTGTTCAATCTCGTCATTCAGTACGTTTGTTTTGTTTCTTGTCGCTTGTCGCTCGTAACTTGATCGCGGCATGTTTATTTAGCAAGGATAATTTTATTGTTTTATTGAACACTAGAGTGATCGGCATCGTTTGCATTAGGCTGATTGTTTACAGGCGCAACGGCTCACGAAGTATTCGCCGTTTACATGAACTCTGATCCGTTACGGGTTAAGAAATTGCCGAAAATAATGGGCGTTTGTCAGGAAATAGTTGTGGTGTATAGCTATTTATATAGTTTTTTGTTAATATATTTTTTTGTATAAACTAGCTGCTGTCGACAGCTTGTGTGGTATATCGAAATAAAAGTAGATTGTTTCATTTTATAGCTTGTAAACGAATACCACAGGTTAATTGATCTAAAAGTTACAGCATGATTCATCAACAATTATTTGTCATTCTATCTATCCTGCCTGACAAACCTTTACATTTTTAGGTTAATGCACTCATCTGAAGTTATAAAAATTTTGGTTAGGTATTTGTAATTTTTTTTTCCATTTACATCATCGCAGGTGGATAATTCTTACATTAGATTTAGAGGATCTTTTTACTGATAACTTTCGTATTTGTCGTCATCAAGTTAATGCGTGTAGTGTGTTTATTTATTTTTCATGTGTTTATAACTGTGCGTGTATGCTGTATCGTGTGCAAATAAACTTTTTCATTTTCATTTTTTAATGATATACCCGAAATGAGCAATCTATATATTTTCGGAAAACACTATAATAGTAATTGCTGTGTTCATATCTTGTTATGCTGTGTTTATCTTGCCATCTTGGATTTTCATTATGTTATAATTTTGTCGATATTTTCCTACGGATATTCATTTTACCCTGGTATTTCACATGTAGACGGGTTACCACGAAAACCCTGAACTGCGTACGTTTACCCGAATCACTAAAAATGCGAATTTATTGCCGCCCCGTGAACCGAAGTCATTTTTCTGTCATATACATGTTTTCAATTTGTTTTTTGTGCTCCATAGACACGCGGAAATTGTGACTTTTCCTTTATTTACTGTTATTTATCTGAATGGAATGCTGTTAAATGCTTTGTTGGAGTTTTTGTTCTGAAAATGTTAATGAAATCTGTTTGTGACAAAATGCGTAGTATTTTTTGTGATATTTGTTCTGTTGGGTTTGTATTTTTTGGGCGTTTTCTTGTACATGGCCTTTCACTTATTTGCTTTGCTTTGCTCTACGTATTACACGGCCACGCCAAAATCGCTAAACGATCTAATGTTGTGGTGCTGATTCTCAATATTATTTATATGAAAAAAAAAATTGTTATATATTTTATTAAACGATCAGAAGCTTTTTCTATTAATCATTGACACCTACTATACTATAAGTTTAAATTAATCGTTATTTTTATCACTGTTTAATTAAAAGCCTATTTCTTAATATTTCTAAATAAAATATACTCTTAGTTTTATATTTTCCAGCACATCTTAGGACGTGTAAGCAGTTATTAAGCTCTTAACGTTCGTATATTTTCCTACTTATTAAGAACTTAAAAGTCTCCGCTGAAGCTCACGTACCGAAAGAGCAAGAAAATTCTAAACGTTTCTTGAAAAGATTGGTTCCACGTTCGTTTAAAACTAGTCTGATTAGCTCGAGCCAGCTCATTTGTATGTAGCAGACGTCTCGACGTTATCCCCTTAAAACGAATGAAATTAAAACGGCTTAAAATTCACAAGTTTCTCAGTAATCTCTTACTACTTCGCGCGAACCACATCCGATGCACAAATGTTTACAGGGACACCCCAGCTGAGGTCAATTTTTACTTCAATCACTCTAAAAACGACCTAAATACCTTCAAACTTACTACTGATATTCAACTCTATAATTCAAGAGTCAGAATTGAGACTTGAAGGACACGTGTTCAGTCATAAAACTGAAGAAGCGTCGCGCATTCTGAAATTGCAGTTTAAACGCGACGAGCTAGGGCTTAATTTGCGATAAACCAGTTTAAAACACATAATCCAAATCAAATGACGTATAACTTTTTAATTTACCATTCTAAATTGGACTATATTTCAGTTGAGATAGAGTGTGATTTGGAACGTATAGCTCTTGTTTTAAGTGCACTGCACTTTGCCTTCGATGCACCTCGGAGCAGCCTGATTTATAGTTATAATAAATATATGGTTGTTTAATGTACAGGATTATCTATAGAGAATAATAAAATGCCTGAAGGTATGGAGAGCACATCCACCACGTAATGTGAATATGAGTATGTATAGTATAGGTACATAGACAACAAACAACATTATCATAATAACAACAATATATACTTCGAAATTCTTTACAAGCTCTATTTTCCTATATAAATAAAAATATTACCCACAAACTTAGCAAAATTTAGTACCTATCTATTATGGGAACCATTGATAAACTAGGTCTTGTTTGCAACAAAAAATATAAGGTGTTGGTACCGTTGCAAATAATGCCTGTTAGGGTCCAAAATTAAATCCAGCATCTTTCGCGTAATTCCTCTGGATCTTTAGGCTCTAGAAATGACCGGTTATCGGCGAAGTTGTATAAATCAAAGGGATCAAAAACTCTCGCGGCATTTATGATAACTTTGCATGAATTTAGTAGAACGTTTCCGATATAAAGCCGTGTGCTCACCGGTCGTAAAGTTGTTTATTTTAACAGAAGATGGTTTACGTGTTCCCGAATCACCTTGTGCATGCCCCTTTCATTCCGAAAGTAACGTAAACCAAACACATTATTGACGTTGCATTGAGCAATATTCGTATTAGAGATCATCTAAAATGGTACACAACAGATGAAAAACTAAAACTCAACCTTTTGTTTTTTATATAATACTAGCTGGTGCCCGCGACTTCGTCTGCGCAGATATCTATGCCTATGTGTTATTCTGATGTATAAACTATATTACTGTAAAGTTTCATTAAAATCCATTCAGTAGTTTTTATGTGAAAGAGTAACAAACATCCATCCATCCATTCATCCATCCATCCATCCATCCATCCATCCTTACAAACTTTTGCGTTATAATATTAGTAGGATTTATAAACGAAAGTTTGTGAGGAAGAACGTTTTTTTTAAGATATTTGTTCCTCAACCACGCCAAAACTATTACATCGAAAACACAACATGTAAACTACTTTTTTTAGCCCGATTAGCGAATTTTGAATATAACATAAAATAAATTATAACGAACCAGGAACAAAAACAGACCCTTTCAATATAGGTGTGGGATCATGAAAGTGAAATAAATTGAATCCGATTTTCCTTTCGGCATTGATCATTCCGATCCAAACAGACTTACAGTAATAAAAGTTATTTTTGCCCGCGTTTACGTAAACGATTTAAGGGCAAATAAGTCAAAAGCTGCAAAACACAAAAAATAATTGAAACTTACCATTTCTTCGTTGAATTAATTGAAAATCTAACATAGAGTATATTCAAATTCAAATTCAAATAATTTATTTCAGGCAATGTCCATAAAAACTTAGAAATATTACAAAAACAATCAGGGAACACACATACACACAAAAAAAACATAATATTTAAATGAAAATTAAAATATTTACATAAAAATAAAACACACATTATGCAACATGATGCCTGACTAAATGACCAAGTATGGGACAGCCAACCCGGGCTGCCACGACGCGGAGGATAGTGTTGGTGCTGCCGCAGACACGGCTCAGCAGTGAGGCGGCTCTCTTGCGTAGGATGGCGTGGAAGCCATTTGTTCGAGCGTCAGTAAACATGCCTGAAGCACTGCAGTACCTCGGCAACCCCAACACAATCCTAAACGCGTTGTTATATTGTAAACGCAGGGCGTTGATTGTCTTTTGCGTATAGTTAGTCCATAGATTGCACGTGTAAAATTACTGACAGAAGGCCTTGAAAAGAGTTACTTTTACTTCGTCAGTACATCGTGCAAATCTACGGGCCAACATATTGCATCGGACAGCCAACGCCCTACGCTCCCTCTCAATGTCCTCGGTGTCAGTGAGGTCATCCGCGACCCAGTGGCCCAGGTACTTGAAACGTGACACTCTTGGTAACTCAACTCCATCAAGAGTGGCTGGCGGTACACTGGTGACAATGTGACCACGAGATTGAAATACGAGTAACTCACTCTTCTTCTCATTGTACCTGAGCCCATGCGTCGCGGCATACACCTCACACCGCTTGAGTAGCTTCCTAACGGCGCTTATCGAAGGCCCCAGCAGCACCATGTCGTCGGCGTAGCTAATGTTGTTCATAAATTTACCATCTATTGAACAGCCGACTCCGTTGCTACTGAGGTCCTCGATAAGGCCGTTTACGTACAGGTTGAAGAGCCGAGGAGATGTTAACCCCCCCTGCCTCACACCACACTTCAGCCTGTACGCATCGGGGACCTCTCCTCTCCACCGCACGACATTTGTTTGGTTGTTGTACCAATAATCAATTTTTTTTTTATAAGACTGATCAATTTAATTCAATCTAGCCAAACATTATTATTATTAATATTTCGTCTTTATTCATTTTATTTTCAATCAAAAACATGTTGTATAATTCCTTTAAAACACAACATTTTTTTGAATTTATTTTTACAATTTTATTATATAAATAAAAACCATTTAAATTAACAGCTTATAAATAATATTGTGAAAAATATATAGATACAGTGGACCACCAGCCGCGGAGTAGAGCCCAAGCGGCTGGTGGCTAGGGCTGCAGAGTGAGGAACCTTCTCTCAATGCGAGCCGACTCCAAAAGTACCGCCTTTTGTATGTGGCTTATTATTATTATTTTATTAACTACCATTTTTTTTGGCATAACCACAATGGTAGTTTTCAAACGAGTATCAAACACATGTTACAAGAAAATGTTTTTATTTGGCCACGTAAATAGCCAGCCGTGAACTTGGCAGCGCACCAAAACACAGCATTTCAACTAATGACGGACTTCCTGTCGTGTTTTAGGCGAAGATTTCACTATTCTTACATATTTCTAAAGAAAGTTAATCAAGTTCATTATTAGAATTTGTATCAATCCACTGCTGGAATTAAGCCTCTTCCGTTTATGACTTTCTTTTGGAACTTATGCCACTCTTCTCAGTCTTGTGCCACTCTAAGCCAAAAGTGTATTGTTATATTAGAAACACGCTGAACAAATTTATAAAATAAACTAAACAATGTCTTAACTCGTTAGGTAGGTAAATATGGTATTTAATTAAGTCAATTAAAATTGGTAATTTTAATTTATTTTAGTTTAGTATGAATAATAACATGAATGGATTAATCTGAATAAATACATTTTTTTTATTTATTTATTAGTGTAGTTATATAACTAGCTACAGTACGATACGTACCATTTTAGTAAGGCAATAGTTAAAAACTGATATCCAAAAAAACGTAAATATTATTTGTCTTTTTTGTTGATGTACAAGATTTAATTTAGAGGATTTACCCTTTTCATTCTTTAAAGTGTTTTTTTTTCACTTATTTTCACTCACTTTAGTGTTCGTATGTCTGTCTATTTCAGTATTACTCTTAGATTTTACATTGTAATTCTCTGATGGAACAATGTGCTCCTAGCTTTATGTTTCAGTCCAGCAAATGATAAATCTTACGCGTAACGTTTTGTTGATTGATATTTCGGAGTTTAATATTTTTGAAGATATTTATTATTTCTCCAGCACTAGCAATTCTGATAAATATTTGATTTTCTACACAAGGTGGTTAAATAAGGTAATTTGATTTGGAGCACAGAGTACAGTCTAAATAGTGGAAAACACTTTTGTACAACTATCTCATATATAAAAGCCTTTTCAGTCTCCATTTTCAGATTTTGAATTTATGAGTTTCAGTGTCTATATGGCATTTGTTTCAGTACTCATATGATTCCCTCAGATTATTTCTGATTTATAAATTCCTTGGTTTTAAAACCAAGGTTTTCCTCTACTTTTTTTGATTTGGTTCCACTACGTCTAGTACTCTATTTACAGTCCTATTAGAATTAGGATTACTTACTGGTTTTTGCCAATTACGGTATTGTTGCTGCATTTCATTCTTTCTGCGATAATCTTGCCTGCTACTAATTTTCAAGATGTACTTCTTTCGTGTTTATTAATATCATCCAAACTCCTTAGAAATTCTGCAGCCCCAATAACTGTTCTTACGAGAACTGTTGAAACTTAGAGAAATGTCTAATTATGTCTTCCATTAGTTGTGTCTCAAGCATTTACAATAAAGCACTTATACTCTACCAGTGAGTCGCAAGAAATAAACTAGCATCGTCGGGTTATGCCTCTCCAATTCCCTTAGACTATTGTTCACGTTAGTTCATTTTGTTCTTTCTTCCCCCAGAAAGTTGCCAAAAAATTTGACTTAAAATCTGAAACTACTTTCCATCTCTTATGATACACTCGGACCCAATTGCGAGCTTCCCCTACCAAACGTTCTTAGATAAGATTGTTCCCTTCTTGGCCGTTCTTTTGATGTATTCATCTTGATCTTATAAAAATACTAAGTTCTCTTCATGCTTGTTTGAAAACTTAGGTTTGGTTTTTTCACTGGTTACTGGTTAAAGAATGGTTTATGTAGGTACTATTTGTTTCACCCAGAGTTTAAATCACCATTGCTTCTGCCTCAATTTTTTTTTCTTTTCGAAACTCATTAAGCCTTCTGAGACTCTCCAAGTAATTTGGACTTCTTGGCTTAACATATTTATTTTAGTGTTCAAATGCATCATCATCCTGTACCAACGTGTTTCCTCCTCTCTTGTACTTTATGGTATTTCTTTCTCCTACATCCGCCGCCTGCTTCCTTTTTTGATTTGATTGTTAATTAAGTCTGTTTTTCTCCCGCGAGTTTTGTTCGTATTTTCCTTTAGCTAGTTGAACGATTTATTCTTCTTACTTTTATCGAATATTTCCTAATAACCCTTTTTACACACGTGATTGTCTCTGTGAGCATGAATCCCTTCGAAAATTGAGAAGAAATAGCCCCGTAGAAATAGAGCAGCGTTACCTTCTATATGAGGAAACAAAAAATAATATCTATAGCATATATTAGAGAAACCGTTTCTTATTCTTATTTTAATTACTTGTATGATGGACTTCCCAGTGTCAATGAAAAAGGCTAGTCATTTCAACATTAATTTTCAAATTTTTTTTAGGAGCTAAAATGTATCAGAAGTACTTTTTAAACGTTCTCTACGTCAAACAGTGGAGTTAATTGATTGAAACTTGTACCTATGTTGCATTCAATGTGAACAAGCCTGAATTGATTACCCAAGTACCTACTGCGTAGAATGTCCCTGACAACAAATTCAAGATAAAGCGATACACTCGATGGTTTGTCGGTCGTAAACTAAATCAAATTAGCTCGACACAATAGGTTGCACCGGACTTGGACTGCTCGCTAGATTTTATGGCAGATAATATTTTGTTACCAATTACATAGCGGAGCTCACTTCCTGTGTTACCAGTTGGAGAGCATTCGTGGAAATACGGTACCGTGGCTTAGTTGGTAGT
Organism: Lobophora halterata; assembly: GCA_932526365.1. Lineage (NCBI taxonomy): Eukaryota > Metazoa > Arthropoda > Insecta > Lepidoptera > Geometridae > Lobophora > Lobophora halterata. The sequence continues at coordinate 922,536 of OW052018.1, forward strand.
GACCCTGCCTACGAAGCTTGGTGTTCCGGGTTCGATCCCCGGCCGAGGCAAATATTAGTGTGACGAACACAAATGTTTGTCCTCGGGTCTTGGATGTTGTGATGTCTTGTATGTGTCCATGCCACCTGCAACACAGGGAATCCTAGTGCAGGGGTGTGAGTGTGTGAATGTTTATGTTTATGTTTATACCATGCGACAAAAAAATAATACACCTACGACTTTTGCCTTCTGATCGTCGGTTTGTTGAATTGAGGCAAATTCGAATTAAAAAAATGGAAATAAACCCTGATACTTAAAATATATTTTTTTAACCTATTTTGATGTCCCACTTTTGGGCAATATAACTATAATTAAATTACCATAAAATTATGAAAGTGAAAAAAAAAAAACTCGGACGCAAGTTTATTAAAAGAGTTGATGATTTTTAAAGGGTTTTGTAAATTTTTTAGACCATCATCTTGAGCATTCTCTATTGAATCCTAAAAAATATCCTAAAAAAGCTAATAATATTGGTCCTGGTAAAAAAAAAACAGAAAGCGTGGAGTGAGTTGGGCTAAACCATTGCCCAGCTGTGGGACGAATAGTTACACAAACAGTCTCTCAGTTTGAAAGCAGTTTATTTAAATAAAAATGTTCGAATCCTCTTTTTCATTACGTGTCACTAGTTCTTTCGAACCAGTGTGGTAAAAGGATTTCAAACGCTTCGAAGAGACTCCTTCAAAAGGAGGAGTCATTCGAATATAATAAGCGACATAAAAGTTGTCTTCTGGGGAACCACATGACAGAGATGCGCAGAACCAATTTGACCTAAGAATTGCGTTCTGCGCATCTTTGTCTCGTGGTTTGCCAGAGGACCGTTTGTTTGTCGCTTAGGTTGGCTTAGTATAATAATTTAAAGTGACTACTGCCATCTATCGGTACGCAAGTATACTGGGTGAACCTTGACCGAGTCGGGCGCGAGGCGTTGACCTCTGCGAAACCGGCGCACGCGCATCCATAGAGGCGAAACGATTAGGCCTGCGCTCTACATTGTTCTATTTTAACACTAGATACTGCCTGCGGCTTCAATCGCGTAGTATCTGGATGAAAAACGCCTACTTATAGGTATGTTTTTTGGTTGTGGTTTTTCTTTGCTCACTGCTCTTTGTTTTGATTTGAATTTTTGTTTTGTATGTTGATTTTTGGGTACCAACGTTTTAATTTCAATTTAGTGATATTATAATCTGAAATAAAAAATGATTTATTTGTTTATTTATAAGGTTGTATACCTAGATTTGTAATCTTGGCAGCAAAAAAAATGGAGATAGGTAAAAAAAAATGGAAGTTTCGAAAACGTCCAGTAACTCGAAATCCGTGGGATTTTTACTGGGTACATAATACCATTCGATAGCACAGATATCCAGAAATACTCTTGCAAAAAAAAAAAAAAGAATATTCCAAGATTTGTAATCTTGGCAGCAAAAAAAATGGAGATAGGTAAAAAAAAATGGAAGTTTCGAAAACGTCCAGTAACTCGAAATCCGTGGGATTTTTACTGGGTACATAATTTCATTTTCTGATCAGTCCTGAAGTCCCCCACCTGCACCTGAAGGATTATCCACTCATAACGACACACCCTGTATGTTCTTTGTCAGCGCTTATATCTAATATAATATCTTAACCTACATTTTTATTTTATTTCAATAATGTTTATATTTTTGCCGCAATGTGCTGTTTCACTTTATTAATTTATTTCAATTTCCATTTAATTTAGTACCTTTACCTAATTTAATTTCGAGTTTGTGTTGAAAATGAACCTATTTAAAATTTTGATGATATGTATCTAGTTGTTCGAAATAAATCTTTTATCATTATTATTAAACTTAGCCCGTATCAAATTTCAGCTCAATCGGTTCAGTGGTTTTGATGTGATTTCAATTTCGCATTTTTTTATGTTTTTTAATGGGATTGGCATTTTTTTTATATTGACTAAGAATATATGAATTAAGTAGAATGTTTTACACAACAGTACTTTTTTCATAATGAACACTTTTTTATTCCAAAATGCCACCCAAAACATTTTTAAAATGAACCACTATCCAAACACATCGCAATCAAATCAAGTCGCCTACATTACCTACTTTATGATTTTTATGTTGTATTCGATCTGTGGGACCACATGGGACCGACCCGATTAAGTATATCCGCGTGTGATATATAATTTATATCTGTGTTAAAGTCATAAAAAACCTATCAAAACAGCAGACATACTAACGCAATAGTATCGATACATTTGAATTTCAGAGTCGAACCGAAGCTTAGTTTTTATGCATCGCTCTAACTGAGCTTACGGTGGTCGGTCGGAAACGTGACCCGACTTGTTGACAAACGCTCAAAGATGAGGCAATCGCAACAGATGAGACTTATGTATTTTTGTACATAATTTTACCTTAAGAATGAATTTATGAGCTTTACATTTGTCGATTATAAGTAGTAGCCCAAAACCTTTGCAAAAGACCATAGTTTAAGTTTTTCCTTATTAAGATTATAAGGAATTGATGCCTACCAGGCAGATTGGTGGGAGGTGGCTAGCGACCGCAAAAAGTGGGAGACACCATTACCCAAAAGTGAGAAAATAATGGGTTAAAAAAAGGTAATGAGGCAAAACTTAACAATATAATATATTGTTCTAAGCAATAAGTTTTCCCTCATATAGAAAATAATATATAGGTAAGCTTATATTCAAACTGTAATCAATTTTTGACTTACCAGAGTTATGGATTCTTTGCTTTGTTGGGTTTCTTTCTAGTAAAGGAGCACCATAAGATACTTATTGGACGAATCAATAAGCATTTGGTCAGCGCACCAAGCAACAACTACTCGGGCGAATCAACATGACGCCTGGCTGACACGTGCTCGGAACTTGATGCGTCCCCCGCTGCCCCGCGCGGCGCCCTCCGTGTTTCTTCCTCCTCTAATTGCGAAGCCTTATCTTTACTTATCATTACCAAGTATTACAGGACCTGTTCTCTATCAAGATTATCCAATTCCACGCTGTGCTTTGCACAAACGTCATTCGACCCAGGTGTCATGTTTATTCGCCCGCATAATAACTATAGACTCTTCTGTTATTCATTACCATACCTGCTCTATGTCAAACAGACCCATATCGACTACAAATTGCGCGGACTCCGTCTTGGCCGCGCCGTACCAAAGAAAATAATATTGTTTCTTTGGCAAATATTTACCCTATCTTTATTTCGCGTGTCTCTTGCAGCGATAGGATACGGAACTCGAATATTGATGACGGGAATTAGTGAACGCTCTTTTGTGTTGACTGTACTTACAAATGGGTTCTCTTATTGTTTTAGACTAGGTTTAATTGACTATTTGGGTAAGATGAAAGACTTATTTCTCCTAGTTACTTATCATCATCAACCTTAAAGTAGTCTTTGCTGGACGTTCTCTTCTAAGGCCCTTAGTAATTATATGCGAAGAATTTGCACTAAGTTGACGTTTACGAATAAATGGCGTATAAGCCTTTACTATAGCAAATTTGTACGCAACCATTATTAAAAATGTAAAAACGCAAAATTAACGATTTAGAATTTAAATTTTGCTGGAGGTTCAATTTGATATTAAAGTTCAAGCCTGCCCCAGATTTTTTTATACTCCTTTTCTTGTAGTAAATCTGGCTTCTGAAACCCAAAATATCAAGATCTTTCAACAAATTAGCCCAACTTCTTTACGACTTGTTGGTATTATAAACCGTTGACAAGACAAACAAGCTTTTTTATTATCAAAAAAAATTACGCCCAATTACGTATTACAATATTTACAACGTTGTGTACAGCGACCTGAGGATTTTTTGCTCTTTTCATTATTGTAATGAATATTTACGAGGCCACGAGGAAAGTTTGGGGAAAATGGCATGCAAGGTCTACATGGCGGTAATGATCCTCCGTATTTTGAGAAAATTTTATAAAGTATCGTGCGTAAATATAAATAAATATGGTACCTCTTTGATGAAAATAATACTCATTTCATTTCCATCGAAAGTTGGTCAATAAGAGTGGATGTTAAGTAGAGTAGATTAGGGGTAGAATATCACCAGGGAGGGACAAAGTTACCCGTGGTGTACAAAGTTGCTCTGTGTGGACAAAGTTACCATAAAGAATGCGGGAGCAATGGTGAGCCTTGAAAGCAGCCAATACATCACCCTGGAATAACAGTAACGCTATACACAGTCAAATTTTAATCACCATAAAAAAAATACGCATAGTCAGTTGCCGTTACTGAACACATATGCGGCAAAAAAACTTGAAAAAATTAAGTCGAATTTTTGACAACCGTTAGTCGTTTTCCTATGGATTTGCGTCAGGCGGTACCTTTAATTGATAATAATTTAAGTTTTATTCATCGTTTGGCAAACCCGGGTACCTAGCTGGAGCCAGCCCGCAAAACCTCGGCTCGGGCGCCGCACTCGCTCCGCTGTCACTCTGCTATTTTGTAGAAATCCAAAATTCTGACTGCACAGATGCAACGTAGTACTCCGTCTGCATTGCCCATTTAATTTTTTTTGGTAATTAAAAATTGGTGGTGTATAATATAAAAGGTTTGAGCTTGACTGACTGACAGACAACGCACAAGCCAAACCACTGAACCTATACACTTGAAATTTGGAGGGTATATTCGAGGGAAAATGCGTACTAAGAAAATAATTTTGAAAAATCGCAATACTAAAAGTTACGAGCGTCAGCTAGTTATCAGTAAATATAAAAAGCTTTGTCTTGACTGGCCGACTGACTGACATACAGACAACGCACAAGTCGAACTACTATCGTAGATACTTGAAACTTCGATTAAGAATAGTAGTATATAAGTCTATATAGTAGTTAGTAGTAATGATAATTTTGTAAACGAGCGTAATTATTTTCTGTGTAATTTATTGTTATTCTAAAACTACAAGTGAATACTGCTAGACTTAATATATCCACCATCCTGTTGTCCAAAACTGTAAGAAGCTGTTTGTATTCCTTTAAATATAAAAAAAAATAAGAATACAATTTTGTTAATTCACAACTTCACTTTTTGGCTGTCCAGCTGGTTTAATTATATAGAAGTCTTGGCTTCCTACATGGAAAACTTTCTCAGTCATTCGTAAATAGATCGGTAAGTAGGTTTTCTTGTTATCCTAAGAGGAAAATGATAACTGCGCAGCGAAATCAGTTCCCAGAAACGTATATTAATCGCAGATAATTATTTTGTCTTTCTGCCAAAAGGCCTTGACCTGCGGACTGCCTTGATTGAGTTGAAGTATAAAATGGTTACCTACATCCAGAATTTATTGAAGTAGTAAAATGTAGTGCCAAAACGATGTACCGTATGGCTTTCTTTACACCAACTGTAATTTTGTCCTGACATTTTGTGTCTGTCTATTTTCTTGATAAGACTCCCATTATAATATATTTTTTAAGACTCTCAATAAGATAACCGTTTGATATGAATGAGTACAAATACAAAATACAAATCATCATCATCATTTCCTGGTCCTTTTCCCACTTACGTGGGGTCGGCACATGTCTTCTTCTTCCATTCTTCTCTATCAGCCGTCATCTCTGTACTTACATCTGTTTTATTCATATCATCTTTCACACATTCTATCCATCTTTTATTCCACCTTTCTCTACTCTTACATCCATCCACTTCCATATTCAGCACTCTCAAGTACAAAATACAAATAATTTTATTTACCAAAAACTGATTACAGAACCGAGTTATTTGTTGACCCAGCTCTAGGTCAGACCTGTATCGCGAGAGAGACCGAATTACAAACTAAAAATTACCATTTAAGAATTAAGAACACAAACAGGGCAACAGTAGATATCCAATTTAAATGCAAGTTAGAGTTACATACACCAAAAATAATAAAAATATTTAACTAACCTAAACTAGGCAGTAAAGAAAAAGAAAATTTAATTAATCATAAAAATTTACATAACTCGGGACTGAAATAGTTAAGGTAACATTACACAGTAGGGACAGTGAAATAATGACACAGGAACAGGCATACTCAAAATAGGATTAATTTGTATGAGTGAACTAGATGGCGTAAAGGGAGCGTGTATGTGAGGGTGTGTGCTTGAAATATTTTTTTAATTCTATTTATTGATCAGCTTTACAACAGATGTGCATGGATTTAAATTTTGGGCATGTAAATTTCATTTCATTTTATTTACTGCAAAGATCATCGTATTTTCTCGGATCGTAAACAAATTAACCTGAATTTATCAATGCAATTTACGACAATGCAGTTCGTACGATCACACTTCACTCTATCACATAAATAAATGGTCTTTTGGTTGTATGTTTATCCAAACACATTGAAATCACTGGGTAGATTCTACTAAACCGACCACTTTAGTGCACTACTGGAAGTAGGCTCCTACTATTATGCGCCACGGAGACCGTCTTCGCATCCACTTTTGCCAGTTGCCTTTCGTAGACCATCATTCTGAATTTTATTAACCCTTTCAATCCCTGCGGTCACAATTGTACATATTAAGGTTTTTCTAATAAAACACTAATTTAAACGATTTTTTTGCATCTGAGAACGGTTGAGATCTTTTGCACACATATCACGCTAACGAAAACAGTACTCGTAACGCCATCTCTTATCGTGGTCAAAAAGATATTACCAAGTTTGTGTCAGTGACCAGCAAAGTTTTCAAGAGTGCAGGTAAGCTGTTTTGTTTATTTCTAATTTGTAAGTTTTAGGGCAACAAACGTTAGGGAAAAAATATTTATTGATGAATTAGTGTTTTGAGTTTATTTTGAACGTATTTTTACAGTGGTTTTGTTGTATTTTAGTCGGAAAATCTTGAAAAATATTCATGTACACGTTTGTGTATATCAGGTCTGCACTAAAATTTTCTCACTAAGTTCAAATTCTGTAACAATCCTCCTAAATGCGCGGTTTTTGAATTTATCAAGAGAAATTGAAGTTCAAAAGTAAAATTATTTTGCTTATGAAAGTATTTTGTTTTATTTATAGATAAAATTACTTCAAAATGTTCACGCCTGATGCATCGGATGCCTTGCGTAATGGAAATTTGCCAGATTTAGATTTGTCTTCGAACGACGAAAATTGAATTGATCCCCCTATTCAACGACAACAATCTATTCACTTGAGCGCAGATATAGTAAACCGGTAGCAACGAGAGTTTTACATACCTGAATCTGAAGATGAAGAAATAACACGGAAGCTTATTCAGAAGTGGACGCAATTATTCGGCCAGCCTCAGTGCTCGAAGAAGAGTCGGAACCTGTCCTTTCTAATGAAAACTTTGAAGATCTTACATCAAATCAGAGTTTCAGGAGACACAGAGAAATAGAAAACCAAATAGGTACCAACGGAATGGACCCGTGAAGAAGTACAAGGTATAAATGCACGCAAGGTATAAATAACCATGCAACGGGAGAAGTGGACCTTCTGGATCAACTGAGCTACATACAGGACGTTTATAAAGTCAAAGAAGTGGCCACTGCGAATAATATTGCAAGCGTCAGACTTGGCGGTTATTCAGAGAGTATCAAATCGATAATGATTTGCTTGGAATACCAAAAAACAACAACTTTACTGGGGTTTCTCCGACGTGTAGAGCTGAGATTTTGGTTTTCTATCAAAAAATCTCTTTCGCTAAAAGAGTTTGGCCATCCAGCTGCAGCCCTTCGCAAGAAGTTATTCCCAGGAGAGTGGGAGAACTCCCACCAGGATCAGAAATAGCTCACAACGGCGTTGATGACGGTCAAAGTGGGACCCGCTATAATTTGCCAAATTGCAAGGGAAGGTCACGTATCAAATGCATGAAATGTAAGGTGGTACACCTTTGCCTAAACAAGGACAAGTACTGCTTCCTAACTTTCTACACATAAATAACCAAAACGTATCTATGTTATGTTACTGTTACTATGACTGATTACTAGGTGCTCTATTATTAATTTCCTATTAGAAATTATAAGATTTTTAAAATATTTATATTTCACTAAAGAAAAGTACTTGTTTTGTTATTTATTTCAATTTTTTTAATAAAAAATGGTTTAAAATATAGCAGCATTTGTTAATTTAGATAATCGCCCCATACTAGACTTTTACTACACTATAAGCCGGATGTACTCATTTGTACACATGATGAAAAATCATTTTTTCCGGAAAACTAATGATCTTAGAATATTTTTTTTTCAGTGTTTTCTCACATAATTTCGTCCCCTTTAATAACCCAGATTTTCTCAAAATCGAACTAGAAAAAATAATAATTCAGGTCTGAAAGGGTTAATGCTTATTTTCAACTGATTTCAAAAAAGGAGAAGGTTATCAATTCAAGGTGATTTTTACCTCAGAACTTTGTTGTTTATAAACCGATTTTTTGTTTTTGTTTGAGGGGTTATGCTTTCATATTGATCCCATAGAATTTTATCAAAATCTGTTAAGGGGAATCCTCAAGGCAAATTTCCTTACAAAATGTTTCGAACAAATACTCAAAAAGTACGCCGTATTATAGTAATTTCTTCACACTATTCGTTTCGTCCATGTTTTTCGATTTCGTCAACAAAAAAAGTGTAAGGTTTTATACTTTAATTTAGATTTTATACGTGTTTTTAAGTTAGTAGGGTTAATTTTAAAACACGTATATAATCTAAATTAAAGTATGAAACCTTACTTATTTTATGTTGACACAATCGGAAAACATAGACGAAACGAATAATGTGAAGAAATTACTATAATACGGCGTACTTTTTGGGTATTTGTCCGAAACATTTTGTAAGGAAATTTGCCTTGAGGATTCCCCTTAAGTAAAGTTTAGTTTTTCAATCAAAATAACTCGAAAAAAAAGTCGTTAAAGTGAACAAAATTGCGTATTTTATTTCCCCGTGACTTTTCAGTGGTGCCTCCTCGGTCACTAGAAACAGTCCGATTGAAGTCGGTCGTTGTATGTTTTTGTAAAACCTTGATTATAAAGGATATTAATAAAGAACCATGCGCTCGTGTAGTTAGTAATTCTTAAATGTACACCTGCGTGTTAACCCATTTGTGCTGACATTGACACTACGGTCCGAATACCTCACCTTGCGGCACTCCAATTTGTCCAACATTTGCGAAATTTGTCAGTTTGTTAATGTCAGTTTGCGTTTACTAATTCGGTCGTGTTCTAGTATGTTTGGCCTTGGCTAGTAACGCAGGGTAATGTTGAGTAATGTTGACGACATGGATGGTCGAGTGGCAAGTGTATTGGACTGCCACGCCCAGTGTCGCGGGTTCGATTCCTGCTTCGGGACAAAAAATTGTGCGATGAACATCGGTGTGTGTCTTTCTTCTGTCATTGTTTTTTTATACATATTGTTTTTAAAACGGCGTTTACGTTTATAGTAACATACAATTTTTCTCAGCCTACCTAATGAGATAGGTATCGTTACTGATTCTTGCTTCAAGTAGAAGATCTTTATTTAAAAAAAATCCTTGCTAGCTGTACTAGAACTCTTCGGATGCAATTCGGGAATAAAAATATTATTTATTTCTAGTACTAAATATTTTGCAGCCGATGAGAATAAAGGTATGAATGCATGCGGAGAACGACCCGAATATTCGTATTATATTTTATAATCCTATAAAAAACTTTACCATACCATTGAATATTTAGAATATACCTAAATAAATAAAAGTACTGTACCTACTGCCTGATATACGATTATGTACTAGCAATGTAGTAAATTTGCACTTGGTGCAGTGCGAACGCGTGACAGGAGTTAGCAATCTGTTTTGTTTTTACGTGGGCATATTAATCTTTAACAAATATATTTGCATCGAATCTCGTTTTCGTTCCTTCCTCCTCGTGAGAGCCAATGTTTGACTTTGATGTCGAAAATTTCAAGCCAAAATAAGGAAGCGATTGAGCTGAAGTAGACAGATATGGTGTATGAGAAAAGACAAAGGCTACTTTTATACTACTTTCATAATGCGAGAAAACGGACAGGTAACATTATATTTAAATATACACAGACATACATATATATTGACAGATAATTGAAATATTATTCAGATTATTCTACAATTAGTGATTTAACTGTGCGTTGTCTATCAGTCAGTTAAAAAAAAAAAATTCAGACTACTATGATCCATATTTCACAAACATTATTATAATTCAAATTCAATAAAGCTACTAAAAAATAATAAATTATAATTACACAGTTACAAGTAGGTACAGGTAGCCGCACACTCAGTGCCAGGTATAAGTTGCTAACACTGAGTGTGCCCTATCCAATGCCGCAAAAGGCAACCGTCCATCTGGTCAGCTACCACGTTCAGGAGGTTCAGGAATTAAGAAAAAGCCTTCCATTCCGACATCTCTCGGATAATTTTGGTGGCCTTCGTCCCTATATTTATCTTCAATCTTTGTATCGATTACATAAATATATTATGTGTATCGTCTTCTTATTATTATAAGCACATCGAAGTGTCACAATAAGTGCTTCCCAAGTGTTATACTCGTAGATAGTGTTACTCATTATAGTAGACGTAGGTACCTGATCGACATCATTAAGAAATTATACATCCATTGTGAAATTATACAAGAAACGGTAATAGACATGGCATGTCGTCCTAGGAACTTACTACACATCAGTTGCGCATACCTTCTAGAGACAATTCCTCAATGCATAATGTTTTTTCTTGGGTCAGTCTATGAAACTTCAACTTTATCATCATTAGTTATGATTGATTTTGCATTAATCTGTCGATTATTACCATAGTTATTTTATCAATACCATACATGACCCTTATTGCTATTAGATACGGTTGAATTTCTCCTGTATCACGTTTTTAAATTGATCCTTCTAATAGTATTAATACAAAAGTTTGTGAATATGGATAGATATACTAATATTGGTAGGTACAGTCAGCTGCACCAACATATCTACGCTCCCAAGCTTTTACATTTATATTACTCTTTATTTTGCAAAGACAAGACAAAAACAAACCATAACCATTTTTAAATTAATGTAGTCCTCTAACTTTTCAGAATTCTTGTCAGAAGAAGAAAGTATTTGCAAAATTAGGAGTAAAATATAAATAATGAAAGCTTAAGAGTGTATACATTAAGGTATTCAAAATTCAAAATTATTTATTCAGAACAATTACATAAAGGAACTATGTTACAGTAGAAACGGTGAGACTACAAAAGTTATAAATCTGTGTAGCAGTCTCAACGCCTCAATACATATTGGTGCAGCTGACTGTACCTCAATCACGGTAAAGGTTCTGAACCGAGTGACCTGAAATTTCCTATGGAAATAGTTCATAAGCAGAACAAACAAATAGGATTAATTTAATCCCGACATCATGCAGGCGAAGCTGCGACCAACAGCTAGTATATAATAATTGCATTGGGAACCTGCAAGTGTACAATTGCTGCATGACTGTATTTATGAAACCCTCTTTGATAAGATATTCAAATTTCCTTTAATATTTAGTACTTAAGTCTGGATCGGAGGTTCACGTACGCGCAAATTTACCAATGCTTTGATTTATACATTTAGATATTATATTTTTGTCCATGGATTAACATGCTTACATCTTCTTTAAAAAAAAACTACATTAGGTTTTTCTTACTCACCTGATTGGAAGCACTTGAAATCCTTTCACCTCACTGGTTTGAAAGAACTAGGGACACGATAAGAAGAAGAAGAAAGCTACTTTTACTAGTGTAGCGCACTTGCCTAAAATATTCTTACTCACTCCTTGCGATAGTAAAGTGTTATTTGTATTCAACTTAGGTACTTTTAGCTTCTTTTAAGGAATTGAACTGTCTACAGAGCTTATTGAAGATACCTTACCTACCTACAATAAAAACAGCCTATAAATAAAATAGAAAATAAATAGGTTGGTAGTTTAATCGCAAAGTTATAAAACTTTATCTTAAACCCCTTTCCATCTGCTTAGTAAAAAAACCGGGAGGACGTAGTGGCCGAGTGGATAAGGCCCTTATCTCTAGCGATCTGATGATCGCGGGTTCAAATCCCGGTGGCAGTCATGCGTAAATGGGTTTTTCGGTCGATGTATCCCACGTAGAACCAAAAAATTCGAAAACATGTGTCGTGTACACGAAAGGAGCCTCTTCGAGGCGCACTTGAAATCCTTTCAGCACACAGGTTTCGAAGGAACTAGTGACACGATAAGAAGAAGTAAAAAAACGACAATTGTTTCGATTACAAACTTTCTGCGTTATTCTAACGCCTCTTTTGTTACATATAGCTTTGATACATATACCCTTCAAACCTTTCCATTATCTATATATTTCCTGATGAGGCTTTTATGTATGACACATGTGTTTATCTTCTTCAAATAAATCCATCGCAGTGTGTGACAAGCCTCTGGGGTAATTATGCACATAAGTTATGTCAGCGTGACGAATAGCGATTGTTTGCAGCACTTGCTTCGACTAGTTAGTTATACGGCTTCGCTTGCTTTTGCAAGCTTTTGGATCACAAATGCCTGTATAGAATACTTGTTATCATATTTCACAACTAAAAATCAATACCTTTTTAAGAAATAATACAACCCACTTCAATTGGGATTCTAGTGACCGTTAACACCAACTGAACAGTCACATGAAGGCAATATACGCATTTTTGTTTACTTGAATGACATTTTTTTTTTCAGTTTGAATAAAACTACTGAACCGAAATTTCATCAAAATTTCTATGGGACCAATGTGAAGGTATTACCTTTCAAATAAACGTAATTTTCCTTATCGGTAAATGACCAAGTTCTGATGTAACAAACATAAAAAATACAACCGAAGCTGGATAATCCGATCCTTGCAAGTATTATTATCAAAACAAAAGTTTGAGAATGTGAACGGATAGTCGATGTAGGTATACACGGACAAATTTTAATCACCATAAAAAAAATATGCATAGTCAGTAGCCGTTACTAAACACATATACGGCAAAAAAACTTGAAATAATGAAGTCGAATTTTTGTCAAAATAAATTTGATTAAAATTGGATAACTGTTACCGTTAGTCGTTTTCCTATGGATTTGCGTCAGGCGGTACCTTTAATTGATAATAATTTAAGTTTTATTCACCGTTTGGCAAACCCGGGCCCCTAGCTCGAGCCAGCTCGCAAAAGCTCAGCTCGGGCGCCGCACTTGAGCCGCTGCCACTCTGCCATTTTGTAGAAATCCAAAATTATGACTGCACAGATGCAACGTAGTACCCCGTCTGCATTGTTTATTTAATTGTTTATGGTAATTAAAAATGTATGGTGTATATGCCCCTTAATCACGCCAAAACTACCGAATCAATTGAGCCGAGATGCAGTATAGTTTATAAGGTGATATCCTTATTCTTAGCGAGTCAATTCAATGGTAACATTAAATAAGAGTATTTAATGTTACCATTGAATTAAGCTGACAATAAGTTGCTAAAGATAATGAAAAAGCCAAGGTTTTGTTGTAGTGCGTCAATCATGTTCGCTGATGCACGGGTTCCAGATTTCTTCGCCATCCTCAGGTCTTTTGGGCCGATCTTAGTAGCTCCAACAACAGCATCCTCAAGCCTCTGGCTGATAACATCTATAGCCCTATATATGTACAGGTTCTGGCTCTCAGTGCACCAGAGTGAGAACCGTAAATAGATAGGTTAATCTTAAGTTCTTATTTTAGTTGGTCACTTTGTAAATTTATGGGTTTTTTTATGGCTTGAAATAAATGACTTGATTATTATTATTATATACACCTACTCTTGAAGTTACACGGTAATTATGAGTCAGTTGAACGGACAGACGTTGCGAAAAGCAAATATAGCGATAAAACATTGACAATGAGCCTCAATGCCATGCGGGCTGGAATTCCTGTTGGTGACTGTGAAAAAATCCGGAAGACCATACACAGTGAAAAAAAAGTTAGCTGGTCATGACTGAACAGTTCTTAATGTAGTGCATTTACTTCCATTTTCATTAGTCATAACATATGTAGATGTAGCTGAAAGGGGGATGAGAAGAGTTTAACATTGAGCTCAGTGGCGCACTATGGAAGAGACCTACATTCAGCAGTGGCCTTCTTTTCTTAATTTATGTTTTACACTAATTCTGTAGGTTTTTGTGCGTTTATGTAGATATACTTAAACGTACTACGTTTAAGTTATGTCACTTCGACGAGATATCCACAACAATTTTTATATGCAGCAATTTTTTATTGAAAAAATGTTCCTATGCGATATAAAATCAAATTTGTGTCAATCATGTAATACGTTTTTAAATATAAAGTCAGGGAGCGTACGAATAGAACTCTTTTGCGTAACCAGAAAGAAGTTTCTCTGCTGGCTGATTTTAACCTGTGAGAAATCAGTATTGACTTAAATATTATGTGCCTTGAATGATTTGCTTCAATGTAGTGAACCAGCTGCTGCTACCATGCACTGTGTCCCGTACAAGCATGCGCAAGCTCATGTTTTATGATAATCAACGTATGTATGACAGAAAGCATTTCTATGTAGAGCCGTGGATTGGCGACGTGCCAGTTAGGCTCGCTTCCTGATGCTTCAGGATTGGCTTCAACAGACACGACACTGGTCTCGGTTCTGACACCCATTAGTTTTGAACTAGCTGCTATCTGGCCTTCGCCTGCGTTATATCTAAATGGATAGAAGCCTGTTTTACTTTTCCAGCTCATAGTCTGTATCAAATTTTGATGAGATAGGGTCAATAGGTTTGGTGTGTTTCAGGCTCAAACATTCCTTTGTACCCACAGTTTCCTATGTGATATTTTTTTCAATATTTCTTCTAAACTTCTAATATAGGATATCTTTTGAGAAACTATCATGATGGTAATGATAACACAACTTCTTTTCGCTAGCTTTACTTGATAGGCTAAGTTCAGATTTGCCTCTCTAGGGATTCGCCACTTATGTAATAGAGTATAATGTAGAGTAAGTATGTGAGATGTCACCACTCAAAAAAAAAAAAAAATTTTATGTTCGGATTCGCCATCGCTGTTTATTGTACCACTAAAGTACAATACACATGAAATATATTCTTTTCTTGAGCTAAATACATTTTTTTAATAAATAATAATGATTGGACATTTCAAACAACATGTCTATCACTAAAATAATTACCTACGTAGATAGTAGTAATTGGCAAAATGTGTAACAAATATTAAGGTATATTTTTTATACATTATGCAGGTTATATGTGTTATGCCTACCGTATAAATTCGAATAAAGATTTTCATGCGTTTATTTTCTTCCATAGCCATAGTTTACCGGCAAAATATACTCAACTAACACCAGTTTCACTCTGCACGTTGGAACGATCTCGGTTCCCAAAACACCGATATTTGAATCAACAGTCCAAGTTTATTGCACTCTAAACAATGTCACTAATTTGACAAACGTCAAAAACGAAGAGCATTCGCCGAGAACGTGCTAACCTTGGAGAGCACAGTTTACATTCGGCCAAATATAACTTGCACTTCCTTTTGATGACTAGAGATTTCTGCCAGGGGATAAAAGACGGAGAGACATGGAAGTGAATTATTATTACGAATATTAAATGGGTATTATTAGGGATTACGCATGAAAAGTACGAGTAACATGTTATATATCATGAAATAAAACTGCACGGAGAAAAAAAAAAGTTATAGCGAGACAAAATAGTGACCGATAATATATTGGTACCCTTTACTAGCTTTTGTTAGCTAGAATGTTAGCTAGGACTATTATATTGTAATCGTTACTAAATTTCGTAAGCAGGAATTATTATTATTGTAATCGTTACTAAATTATTCTCACTGTCTCAAATTCAACTAGAATTTTAGTAACAATTACGAGAATTTTTTCTCCGTGTGATCACACATAACACTTATTACTTTCTAAGACCAAGTCTGTAACTTAATGGGTATTATTATCCATAAGGATTAGGCATTAAAAGTACGAGTGACATATTATAATATCATGAATTAAAACTGATCACACTCATAACATTTGTTACTTTTTGAGGCCACGTCTGTTACCTAATAGCCGGTGATATCCTACCGGCGCATCCACCGGCGGGTGATTTTGTACGCCGTTGGTCGTTGTGATGATTCATGTCATGATACTTATCGCCTTTTACAATTGCATTAGTATCGTATCGTAAATAACAATAATAGTCAGTCAGTAGTGTTCTGACTGTGAGTGGGAGTGATCGCGTGACGTCAAGTCATGCGTGAATTATATTAACAAATTTATTATATTATTGATGGCCACTGATGAAAAATATCAGTGTGTTATAAAATCACCGGATATAGAGCTGTTACAAAATGAAATAATATCACCATGTGACAATGAAATAGAAGTAGCAGTCATTTCGGTGCCTATTAAGGATTCTTCTTCTTCTTGGTTGGCCACATTCCTGGACGGCCATATTTCTCTCAGCAATCTATAATCTACCTAAAGTTTGACATTGCCATCTCTAGGCTTCTAACTAAAGATAGGCTGACCATTTTTGCATGGTGTTACCTGTATAGATATGTGTGTCAGTCTAGAAATGCACGCTCCCTCCAGCGCGATCAGTCAAGGTAAGGACATGGCATTTGTATACCTACGATAGTGCAGCGTGCATGCATTTTTAGACTGAAAGATACACCACCTATTTAACTAGATGGAAGCAAAACGCTGATTTTCAGTTCTGGCCCTGAAATTATCATAGTCAAAAATCAAATTGGATTCTCTAATAACTTCCTCCAAGTTTAAAGAAGACTGAAGGCATCTAAAACCGATGAAAATCCAAACAAAGCAGATGACATGAAATCAATAGTCATTACATCAATAGAATCTGAAACACCAAAAAGTGTACCAGTGAAGTGTTTCAAGCTTTAGTACCTATCGAAATATCACACTGTCATGTTTTATGTGTCATAATATAACAGTGTGAATGCTATTTATCTCCGTCGACACTATTTATCACGTGTTATCACTATTATTAACATTAGAGTTACCATGTATAGCTGAATACTAGCGAATGTTTGCAAAAGCTTCATTTTTCACTACTTACTAACTGCTGCCTATCTTTTTCAGTTAATAAACTAAAACTATACTGAATTTTAGCCTAATCGGTCTAGTAGTTTTAGCAAAATTGAGGAGCAAACATCTATCTATCCAGCCTTACAAACATGCTTATGAAATATTAACACAGCGCACGACATTTCTTCAAATCTGGCGTGGTTAAACGTAATGCCTATTTTAAATAGCAATTCAAGCAATTATAGTTCTTATTAATTTGGAAGACAGAAGAAGTATTTTCGTTTAAGCGTCGATGACAACAGAGCTTTTTTAGAAGCTGATTTTTGGCGTTTTTAAAAGCTAGCGTGTTAGCTTTCGGGAAGGATTGTCCACAAGCATATTGTAAAAACGCCGATGACACTGGACGACTTTACACGCTACAAGCGTAAACGCTGGCTTGTAGCGTGTAAAAAGCCGTATGTCATCGTACTATAACTAATATGTCGTCTAAAGCCGGACGATTGCCAACTTTACACTTGTATGAGATATCAGAATCCACCATTTTGAAATCCTTGAGCTGTTTGAGCGAATTTGGTGCGTATTTTGGGCAGTAAATTTGGTAAATTATTTCGCGAGTTTCAAACAGTGTTCGGGATTAATTGAGTGTCATGGCGAATTAGTGATGAAATAAAGAGCAAATGCTTATGATCTGAATGGAGCTGACGTTTTCTTTTTTGGATTACCTATACCTAAAAAGTACATTTTAGTTCTTTGATTTGTAACAAAGAGTACAGATTTAATGGCTGATAGAAATTAATGGAAGAAGTAGTTGTACCGACCCCACAAAAGTAGATATTTAGGGACAAGTTACTGAACTAACTCTGATCTGGACACTTATGTTTTAATGTTAATTTAGTTTTTACAGATAACAAAACCGTTTTCACTCTAAATATTTGAAAGCAATTATTTAATTAATCCAGTATTCATTTTAAATTCCTAAATGTATTGAGTTCAAAACGTAGCAAAGTATGCAAGGAAGTTGAGTAACGCTTCGCCATCACTAATAAAAAAAAAATTAAGCGAATTTAGGTTCGGTAATTTTCGATAATAGGTAACTACTTTATTTTATTTATTAAAAAGACCAACAGATACAATTTTAGTTTATAGATATCTTAACTAAGTTACTTATATGCGAGTAACAGCCAATAACAGGTGTATAATATTTTAGTAAAAAGTACTACAGAATAAATTTTGCAGCCGATGAATGTATAAAATTTTTTTTTTGAGAACAATAACCTCAGATGCAATTAAGAACAACACAAATTAACAGAGTACTAATATAAAATGAATCATAACAGCTTCTGACAAAGTAACATTTTTTTTTTAAGATAGATTTATTTATCAATAAATAAATAAAAAAATATATTTAGTAATAAATCCGCTTAATTTCTAAACAAAGGTTTTAATTAACTTAACTTTAGTTCAACTAAACCAAATAGTCAAAGAACAGAAAACCAAAGTTTAAAGATACGACACGTGTTTCGCCTCTACACGAGGCATCATCAGGAGGTGTGGACTCGCCGAAGTTTGAAACGAGAGTATAAATACGGGCCAGGCAACGTTGTCGTATCTTTAAACTTTGGTTTTCTGTTCTTTGACTATTTGGTTTAGTTGAACTAAAGTTAAGTTAATTAAAACCTTTGTTTAGAAATTAAGCGGATTTATTACTAGATATATTTATATAATTTATTGATATTTATGGATTTCCGCAAAGTAACGCCTGAATCAATCAATTATCTTAGAGATATTTAATTTTTTTGACAGGGTGTAAGAACATTTTCTGTCCTATACACCGCATCCATTTTGGTTTGTCTTTTTGTATGTCTATCTAAGTATTCTATAGGAACACCGTTATTCATCTATGGCTTTTGTAAAACCTTGATTATTATAGTTTCAGAATATAACTTCAACCGTTAACGCTGTTATTTTCTTTTAGAGTTATGGATAATATGGACATGACTCTTGCAACCCTGGACCGGTCGGCCACCCCGCACGTCTCAAGGCCGCTTCACTTATTGTCAGTAATGTTCATAAATACAGTTTGTTTGTCCGTCTGTTGTATTGTCTGCTGAGTTTCCTGCGTTATCCATCAATTTGCGTGCAAATTGCACTTTGCATATACCTACTTAGTAGTTGAGTACCTACTATACCAACTTTGATAATTTAATTATGGATTACGATGGACAAAAAATAAAGCAATTGCTTAGGAACTTTGAAAGTTTAGTGCAATTGGGCATTAGTAATTATTCTTCTTAACGTGTCATTAGTTCTTTCGAACCAGTGTGGTGAAAGGATTTCAAGTGTGCCTCGAAAAGGCTCCTTTCGTGCACTTGACACATGTTTTCGAACTTTTTAGATTGTTGGTGCCGGTTTCCTCATGATGTTTTCCTTCACCGTTAACCACGTCTTTTAATGCACACATAGATTTTTTGAACAGCAAAATCCATTGGTGTTCTCCTGGATTCGAACCCACGACCTTCAGATCGAAAGTCGAGGCACCTCCCAATCAGCCAACACGGCTTTTAGTAATTTTACTGATATATTTTTAGGTCGCTTGTAATTTTGAAAACAAAATTAACTTGAAAAAGCGTACAAATAACTTTTGATAGAGTTGCTAACTTGATAAAGTGTGTAACAACAGCAAGTTCATTATAAACCCAATTCATCAACGACTTAAACCAACAACAATCCAGCAAATTGACAATTAAGCTATAAAAACTAATAATCAAAGCTTAACGTACCGTAACATACTCGTATTAATTAAAAGAGTACAATTTCAACCATTTGACGGTACGCTGAGCAATATCTCTGTACAGTCGCGTGGAAATGCGAAAGAGATTAATATGACCCGCTGGGGTAGGAATGCTGTAGGACGCGCCAGGAATGTGAGCACTACGAGACAGGCGATGACTATTTTTACGTCACATTTTTTATCGATCTATCGCAGAGTGGAGTTTTTAGTAGCCTTTTGTCAGATGAATATTAAATTCCAAAGGGAATTTATTTTCTACTGCCTCTACTCCCTATGTACGGATGTAAAGCTTTACTCGATAATTTTACTCCAAAACGAGTAAATATTAACGTGTGGACCGCGAAACTTAAAGCTCGAAGGCTCGCAACGAGCCGGCTCGATGGAATTAAGGCTCGAACGGTTTGGTGAATACTGTACAGTGCGCGTCACTCGATAGATAATGCTGAATGTGTGGACGAAAGTTCATGCCATGGTTTCATGGTTCATGCATTACTCGACATGATAGCTCGATCGAGCAAAACCGTATGTGAGTACGGAGCTTATGGAATACGACATGGGGAGGAATTGTTGTAACAGAACATTTTGAGTGCTAGGACCCTTTTTCTCCTTTTTATCGTGTCACTAGTTCTTTCGAACCAGTGTAGTAAAAGGATTTCAAGTGCGCCTCTATAGGCTCCTTTCGTGCACTTGAGACATGTTTTCGAACTTTTTTAGGTTCTATGACATGCCGGTTTCCTCACGATTTTTTCCTTTACCGTTAAGCATGTATTTTGATGCACACATAGACACACGACTTATAAATGAATTTTACAAAAAAGTACTATAATCGACCAAAATTGGTATTTCCTAGTGGTAAACAATAAACTTATTATCTATCTATCTAATTGGACTGTTGGAGTGGTGTTCACGGTCACTAAGCCCATGAACACCACTGAATAGTCACAAAATACGCAATTTAGTTTACTTTGACGAAATATTTTCAGTTATTTTGATTTCAAAACCAACGTACTAAATCGATTTTCAAGAAATTGCTTTACGACCAATCTGGGAATACCTATATCCTATAAAAAATATTTTTTCAAATCAGTTTCTAAAAAACAAAGTTCTGAGATAACGAAATAGAAAACCTCCTCCTTTTTTGAAGTCGGTTGAAAAGGTTTTGAACCCACTTAATAGTTTTGTATAGCATTATACGTCACTGGAGCGCTGTCCTGTCGGCTCTTGCGCGCACGATGCGTGTGACAGTTGAGAGTCTGCCAAAAACGCTAGCGAGAGCAACTCGGCGCATTAGCAGCCGGGTTACGAGCGGCGAGCTATGTGCGAGTTGCGAGCATAGCTGCGGCGGTGCTGTGCTAGTTTTTGTTATTGCATAACATTGTAGCTTGTAGGTGCTTGTCTGAAGTCTGAAGTACAGTTCAGTTGGGGCGGCTACTGAAAATTTAAATGCTAAAAATATTCAATGTTAAACTTATTGGCATGTTCTCATTATAAAAAGAGTTTAACATAGAAAGTGCTAAGTTCAAGTTCAAAAGCGCTTTATTGCGTATTTTAAACACTTAGGTGAAACTTTTCTCGATAGATTTATTTTTTGAAATCCATCCTCCGAATTAAGAAAATATTTTTTATATTATTGAGTGAGTAATTAGAACTTACATAAATGTATGAGTATACTTTCAAGCAATACGATGTTTTATCATTAGTTCCTTACATCAGTTCCTACTCTTGAGCGACAAAAATCTATAATATCCTTTTCCCTCGGGGTAATTTAATTGCGCTATCACTGTCTTTTTTGGCGATTTGGCCGCTGTCATTTTCACCATATCCTCTTAACTATAGGTAAATAAATTTATAGGGTATAAATTAATAAAATATATGTAAAATTTAAATTTATAAAATATTAAATTTATATGATTGCCCTATTTTACATGAACTGATGAAATACAATGATCAATTATGAAATACCATTTTCATTGCCCATTTCAGTTGAATTTCAGTGCTGCGCGATAATCCCATGAAATTATGACATTGGATGGACATACGCTTAAATTTAAATTCCCAAATTCAAATGAATCGAAATAATCATTGAATATTTACTGGTTTCAGCGAAATGGAGGGAATAGCGTGCGACTGAAGGGAACCGAACACGCTACAGTAGTGTCACTCAAGGAGCCGAGCGAAGGGCGCAGATAGCTCACTGCGAAGATAAAGAATAGTTTTAAAATTATTGGTTGAAACTGCAGCTAATTTAATACAGTTATTATATTTCACTATAAAGGTTTGATCTTCTTTGTTGTTAGCCGTGTACATGCACAATATGCACATTGAGCTAGTGTGTGTACCTTTCAGTCGCGACGCGGCATCGAATGACGCAAATGCATCTGTACTTGTCATTACTACAACCAAGGCCAAACCTTCTTCGTGAAATGGAATATATGTAACAGATATTCGAGACCGGCTATTCTAGTTTTGAGAGAGTAGCTAAAATTATTGAGCTTTCGATTTAGTTAGACCCTTGTCAGGGGCTTGCCTTAATATTTACCGTACCTATATTTTAATTTGTGCCTAATGTTATGTTTTGGTTGTTTAAAATAAAGTGTTACAATTAATTAATGTCACCTGCATTGCAAGTAAAGTGCAAAGAGGCATGAATTTTTAGCTGTTTGCGTCATGGGCAAATCTAATTTTACTATTTGAGACAAATAATATTCCTGTCATCTTTTTGTCACTATGTTATTAGAATAAAAGCTTTTCATATTTTCACTTGCATAAAAGTTGTTTTAATTGTTATTGTTATTTTTTTACACGAACAATATACAAGTTTAATTCCAGGCAGGTAAAGTGACTTTTTTGTTACTTGGTCTTCTAGTTCCTACCCAGTGGTGTTCAAACATTAGAAGTGAATGGTTAACTGAACCAGCTCTTTAAACTACACCTCTGGGTGTTCACTTGTTCCGTGGCCTCGCATGGCGCGGTGACCGCAAATCCCTCACTTCCAACTGTTACTCCGAAACTCGCCTCGCTTTGGGTGTCATTCCGAAAAACACCCTGTATATGCAAAATTCAATATCATGTACAAAATATATTTCGGTTAGATTCTTGAGCAGGTTTTTGGACAATTTTTTTTTTTTTGTACTAATATTAATACAATTAAAGCAAATATGAGATATCTTATTTAATTTAGAGATTCGCTTGTCTTGATACTCTGTGTGAAGCAATAGTAAAAGCGTTTTCCTCCAGCAACAGTTTAGTCAAACTCCAAAAAACAGTTTGCTCAAAAAAACCGTACCTCGTGCATCAATTCTGGGAAATAAAAACAATGCGAAATGATAAAGTGTGTTCTGAGTAGAGTGAGTCAAGCGATAATGGGAGCCGCGGGTCATTGTCGCTGTATTACACGATTTTGAACCAATTTTCCAAGTATTTTGATAGGATTTGGCACAGAATTTTTTGGTCGTACATTTCTTTTCCTTCTCTAATTAATTACTTACAACCTATATACTCTTTGGTAACGACAATGTGCATTAAAAAATACCTCAATACCTTAGTTAAAAAGGTATAGAATACCTCAAAGGATACACCTTTTCCTAAAGATTTTACTTACGAAAATCAAATTTGCCATACCTTTGCGTAAGGTTTTAAGAATAAGGGGCACATATCATTTTGGGGCATCTAACCTGTTTTACCATATACTTAAACCTATCCGTTGTTTTATGAAAGAATTCGGTGATTTTCCAACCGTTGAATTTTTTTAATTTATTTTAGGTTTGTTACCTCAAAACTTTGTTGTTTATGAACCAATTCGAAAAAATATTTTTTTTGTTTGTGAGGATATCTACTTTTAGATTGGTCCCATAGAAATTTCAACAAAATTGGTTCAGTAGTTTAGTTTTAAATCAAAATAACTGAAAAAATATGTCGTCGAAGTAAAAAAAATTGCGTATTTTGCTTTCCTGTGACTTTCCAGTGGTGTTGACGGTCACTAGAACAGTCCAATTGATGTCGGTTGTTGTATGTTTTTGTATAACCTTGATTATTTTGTACAAGCAAGTTATACATCTTCCACAACTAAGTTTACAAAATGATTCACATAAGAAGGCCGTTACGCTGTCATCAAATTAAAAAAACTTTTTACCATTTTTGAGTTAGGGCGTTGTACTGGTAATACTAATTTTCCGCCAATTTGCAAACACACTCACCAATCAGCGCGGCGCAACGATCTTCTCTGTAGTGATGGGAATAGTACGATGGAGTCTTTGAATTTAATTTAATTTCATTTATTTGCCAACATGTATAGTATATGTCATCATATAATGTAGATTAGATCTTACTGTAGCCTAATGGTAGTTCACATGATCCTTTTAAGACGCTGCAAACTACAGACCTGGATTAGTCGTGATCTTCATTACTGAAGGTTGTGCCAATCTTGAAAGACTTGAGTGGCTCGGTTGACAAGCTGCTTCCATGCTAACAAATATTGGAGAAAAAAATATTTGATACAAATTTAATATTATTCTGTATTATGAGTTCAAAATATTATGTAAAAGACACCCATACGCAAATTTGTTTGCGTTGCAAATTAGCAAAACTCCTTACATAGTATACATTTAGATTTCTTAACAAACCCTACAATTTTCAAGGCTCTACGTCCAGTGGTTTGCCCTGTACGTTGTCTTTCAGTCAGTCAGGGCTAAGCCGTGTATTGATAAAATTATTCAATACATTATGGATGGGTTGTTAGTTATATAGTTATAAATATGCACAGGAAACAATATGTAGACTCGATTTGGTTTAAGATTAGTAAATATTTCATAGCGCATATAAGAAAAAAATGTAACTGTGAGTCTAATTTTAAATGAATAAAATGATAAATAAGTAAATCTAATATCTACCTAATTAAATTGTAGTGTTTTGCAATTTTTTGTACTTTGATTTCAGGTCAAGACCCATCCCTAAAAGTCATATGCAATTTAAAAGTATGTCGTTTTCAATACGAACGGTACTTGTATGTAAATGTATAATTATTCGGCATCCTGCATTTATGCGCGAGTAACGGTGTCCATTGTACTTGATGGACAAATGATTGCATTTTTTGCCTCTCTTGTTGCGTTTTTGTCCTCACAAAAGATCCGTTTTTACCGATCAGTTGGTAACGAGCAAAGTACCCTTCAGCAAGGGTTTCGGTTTCGGCCATAATGAGTGGTTGACAGTTCCCGGTTGTTTTTAAAAGTTTTATATATCATTTCTATGCTAAAAGTGGCCAAAGCTAATAAGAAAAAAAATATTTTAACAGACTTATGCTATAATTACAATAGTAATTTAACTAGTTATAATAAAGAAAGAAAGCAAGGCTTAAATTACTAATAATAATTATCTTCTTCTTACCGTGTCAGTCGTTCCTTCGAACCAGTGTGGTGATCACTTGACAAATGTTTTCTTTCACCATATAATAAGAATAACATTTGGAATTCTGAAACATCCTAAAATATTCACTTGCTTGGGTTCATTCGTACTGAATCGTTATTCAATAGTTAATATTTAATACGAATAGCAAGAGCAGAGAGAAGCCTACATATACTCAGCATAGGGCCAAGACAGGCTACGAATGATGATGATGATGAATTAATGATTGTGAAAATATATTAGTAAACAAGTGTAAAAATGTCGTTCTTGCTTTCGGTTTTAACGTTGATTTTCGGTTTTAGCAAAACGTTGTCTCGCCACTGGTTTTGTTTCCGAGAATGCGTACACTACACGATATCATTGAAAGGCATAACAGATCACAGTGGGGAGTTTTCTTTTAATTTGGTTAATTGTGTGTTAGGGATCTTTGAAAGAAAAATATATGTTATTTAACAAAAAAATATTCTTTATAATAAAGCGTCGATGACACATAAGCGTTTTACAAGCTGATTGTTGGCGTTTTTAAACGCTAGAGTGTGAGCATGTTATCTTTTGGAAAGGATTGTCAATAAGCAGATTGTAAAAACGCCGATGACACTGGGCGACTTTACACGCTACAAGCGAATTCGCTGGCGTGTAGCGTGTAAAAAAGCCGTGTTGCATCGTACTATAATAATACCAATATTAGTAGGTTATAAATTTGGATGTTTCACACAACACCATTTAGTCCCAAACTAAGCAAGCTCGTATCATGGGAACCAGATACTTAACTGATAGAATACTTTTATACTTTTTTAAAATAAATATATACATAGAAAACATCCAGACTCAGGACAAACATAAATATTTGTCGTGAGTGGTAATCTAACCAACAAAAAGGCATGGCAGTCTAATAATGTTACCTATTAGCTACGTTGCGATTTATACATGGGAATATCAAACTCTGATAGGTTGAATGACAAAATCAGCTGGACAAGCAAAGCGCCTTTGTGGTAGCACAAACATACTTGATTAATGCCTACTTGCACAAAACTTTCAAAGTCCCAAAAGCAATAACTTTACTCGCTTGGTAGTTCTTAACAGTCCAGATTCTGACCGTTAAGAACTGACAAGCGAGTAAAGTAATTGCTTAGGAACTTTGAAAGATTGGTGTAAGTCGGCATAATAGTCTTTAGTTTATGTTTAATTCGTATATGTTTAAGCCTTGTGAGGTCGAAACCCTAGGTCCATGGGGAATAGGAGCCTTCCGCGTTTTTAAAATTTTGTCAGAGCGTCTGGCCCAAGCGGCGCGTATTCAGAGGGCTGGCAGCTATCTCGGCCAAAGAATAAGCCTTGCAATACAAAGAGGCAATGCAGCCAGTATCCTCGGACGCAGCCATTGGGTATCGAGTTGGAGCAGTTGAGCTACCTATAGATCGTTTGCAACGGTTTATGGGTGCCCCAATTGTTTCTTTCTAGTCAATTCTTTAGTTATTCATATATGTATTTCGAAAAGTTGAAAAATGAAAATTCAGTTCATTAACGTTTAAATCATTTTTTAACAACAGAACATAACAAAAAACTGGCAAAGAAAGATGGTCTATTCTCCAATGATAAATACCTCTATAATCTACTATTATGCCTACCTATTAAGAACCTACTACCTACCTGTACTATTCTCAATTGAGTCTCCGAAACTCCGCCAAGCGTGAACTGTTTAATTACGCCCAACAATATTAGGCAAACATACAAGTAGGTACATAGTACGTCATAGAGATGCATCTATTTTAACTCCGAAGAAAGCCTTACTTAGCGGATCTTCGGACTTTTGGTTATAAACCCGCGTATATAAAAATATAAAACAAAGTCTACATTTTCATTTGTGAACTAACTTATTATGTTACTCTTTATTTGATAGGTACTTCCCTCATTTCTTTTTTCACTCTAAAATGTTATAAGGTAGTAGGTACAGTCAGCATCAAAAGTCGATGGCTATATACATTCAGTTTTTCAAATCGGTCTAGGTATACAATTTATTATGCCTAGCTCTCAACATGACAATCTTCAGTATTGAATGATTATCATCAACGTTCAAAATTAACTGTACACCACATTGTTAAAAATATAGGTACCTAATATAATTTTGAAAATCTGAATATTATAGTCATCGACTTTTGATGCTGGCTGTACGTACTATGTAATTTATTAATCCCTTTTTTCTTTCTTAATTTGTGTCAATTGACTGCATTCTAGTACTTTTAAAATCGTGGAACAAAGAGTGAAAGCAAAAATTTTCATTTTCTTTTTTTTTCTACATTCGGAGTAGGCAAGACGGTTTCGTCACGACTCTACGAATATCACTGTGTCAACAGAATTAGTAATTCAGCTGTTAATTGCCGCAGTAGTTATTGGGTAAATAATGTCTTTGTGTCGCGAAAACAAAAGTAAGTATGGTTATGTACTAACATAACACTCATGAAGTGAAAAAGCACTCCTAGCTCTCTAGCAGGTATTTTTTAATCAAGGGGTAGGAAGCCGGCGATGATTGATGAAATTTTAAATTGGTTAATTAATATCTGCGAACATATTAACCTCATTTTAAAATTATAATCAAAATATTTTCTTGAATGGACTCGCGCCGGGTCGCCCCGACGCGAGGTTTTAACTTTAGAATTCATGAGCGCTATTTGTTAAAACAGATTTAATAATTCAAGAAAAAGTTACATAACTTCAACAATTCTTTACGCATATAATCAAGGTTTTACTAAAACATACTACAACCAAATTCAATCGAACTCTTTAGTGACCGTAAACATCACTGAAAAGTTTCAGGTAAGCAAAATACGCAATTTCGTTTACTTCGACGACATATTTTTATTCCATTTATATTGATTTATAAACTAAACTACTGAACTGATTATTATATGACCAAACTCAAAAAATCTGTATATATAAAAAATAAATAAAATAAAAAATCAAACAAAAAATAATTATACAAATCGGTTGATATAATACCTACATAACTATATGACGAAGACCTCATGTAACAAAAAATTTAAAAAAAAACGAATTGAGAACCTCCTCCATATTTAAAGTCGGTTGAAAAGGTAACATAGCTTCAACAATTCTTTATAGTACGGGAGGCGACGATGCTAAATGGGGATTTGCTCAAGCGTCATAGAGACCTATTGGGTTACCCCACGTTGGTTGGTTATTGTGGTCTTTACCCTACCCTCAAATTGTCAGATGAGTGGAATATGCACATTTTAGCATGTAATTAACTCACCCTACCTTAATCTGACGCGCTCGAGAATGTCTGATGATCAATTTTTTTTACTAATCTGATTCTTTATCCTTCACGGGCGGTTTTATATAGGGGGCTCATATTTGGTGGAGGTACTTAACCGGGTACAAGGTATCCCCCTGTATATTAATCTGCCGCGCCTGAGTAAATTCCGAAATCCCTTCTTCGGCTCCCCTACCATTACACATAAAGGGAATCATTTGTAGAACAAATTATAAGTCAGAGTGACACCAATAAACGACAACGGCGCAGTGCGCGCGGGCGGCGGTGCAATGCGTTGAGTACCTACTCATTATTAGATGATTTGAGCTAATCTGCGCGTGCGCTGATAGGTGTGGAGTTCGCTGAACTGCTAATAAATTGATTGCGGTTTGTTGTGGTTATGAGTTGCGCAATGTGGCGATTGAGTGACTATTTGAGGGCTCAGTTTGTTTACTTGTTCACATTTTTATTACAATTTAATTCAATCTGTCTGGGAGAACCTTGTTTCTTTCTGCTATTTTTTATGTTATTTGTGTTCTTCCTTTCAGTTTTATATTGTCATGTTTATTGTTAGTTTTATTAAACTGAAACGAATTGGTATCAAACTTTCTTGTTACTCCAAAAGTCTTTGAAATAATATCATAAAAATCTAAAACGTAAAATATGATAATTATTTGAAAATTACATTATTGTTTGAACTTTTCCCTCGTTCTCCCTCGTCACAAAAGTCTCTCTTTTTCTTTGACTTTGCATTTTTGTCCAATCACTATAAAAAGCTATTCTGACAAAAATATGTACCAATACTTGACACCCGCAATTTCGTATGTATTAAATTATCAATATTCCTTTCTTATTACGCACCTACACTTTCGTGATGAACATAATATATATTTAGGTATATGTGTATCTGTGTAAATATTTGTGTAGATATATATCATACATATTTTTATAACGACTCACCCGTCCAAACGCCAATTATTATCACTCCTCTCCATCTAAAGGTTGCCAGGAAGAAATCACTTTTAGCGAAAAGACCACCCATTGTAGCCTCTATTCACTTCGGTTAATTTATTTTTAAGCTTCCTTTTATGCACAATAAAGTGTTACTATCTCTCTATTATCCTGAAACCCTTACCGTCAGTTCTGATGCTACAGATGACCCCAATTATAACTCCTGTGAAATTGCGCTTTCCACACAAGCGCATAATATAGCGATAAATAATGATAAGTGTGGAGAACAAACGTAACGAAACATACAACGTAAACAATACCATAACGTGATTTATACGTTTGAGGAGCGTAAACGTTAACCTGCATTCGAGTTTACGTGGCTAGTGGTGGCTGGTGTGAAAATCGTCAGTGACCGTCACAATGGTATCGATCTATTCTGGAGGGTGTTTGGGATTCCATTGGATATTGCTCCAGCGTAGTTGATACTTTTAAAGGTTCTTACTTTTACGTCTAAAATGCATAAATATTTTAACAATAATATTTTGAATTCACTTGATGTTAAAAAATATATATATGCTGGGTTCCTAACTGGTCCTACTGTTACTCGTTAGATTTTTTTTCCCTACGTGTTACTTTCTATATTTTAAATTCCTATTCAATGTATAGTTTTTACATTATTATATATGGAACCTGCACTGCGGTGACTGCGGGTTGATTTCCTAAGCCTGACAACAGTTCTCGTTATCGAATGGTACGTCAAATTTGACAGAAAATGGCCGACCTCTCGATGCCGATAGCGACAGAAATCCTCGGGTAACGTCATTTTTTTTCCTTCTTGACCATTTCAATCCGATAACGAGAACTAATGACAGCTTAATGAATAGCCCTTCTGTCCCAGTACTGGGCAAAGGCCTCCCACTTCTTCCGTTTTACTAAAAAAATATAATTACACCATTTAATTAACATGAAAAAATCTTAGAATAATATTTTTGTCTGTAGCGGTCAAAGTTACCTCGAAAAATCTCCACTCCTTTCTCCTTCTTGCTATTCTTGACAAGAAGCAACCACCTTTGCTGTCTTCGGGACGCCCTACCATTTTTGCCACCTTCTTCTCGTTCGTATGACTGCTTTACGTCAAAATATGCCAGCCAATTTATCATCAAAGCTTTATATGAGTGCAGTAATTAAAATTTCACATACAAAAAATGCATACCGCATATACCTGGTAAATTGGCGGCACTTTTTTGGTATTCCGCTGGGCGCATCACTATTTTGTGTACTCTGTTATTTTTGGCCGGTGCACCCGCTCTACGGAATTTCATTTCGAACGGTCGCCGTACACAGATTGTTCTGAAGTACCTACGTGTACTGTACTAACTATGCTGTAAATGTAGGTAGTATTTGTAACTTTTCTATGATAAGATGTCTCGTGTTTTATACTCGGAAAACGGGTCGTTCTCATCCGCTGCAAAAAAACGCGTGTAAGAATAATAAAAATGAAAAAAAAACAAAAGTTTTCATCTGTAGGTAGAAAGATTATTTCGTTGATTACCACGAAAAATTAAGATTGCTTAATATCTTAATTTTTAATAATTTGATAAGATATACGAGATATTTTTTTTCCTTGTGTAATACAGTTTGCTGGTTTGTCGTGGTGATGATTTGTTTTAACGCAGAAGATCTTTGCTCAATATCAAACTAAAAATTGGGCGTGCTTTGTAGACGAGACGATTTGTCCTGAATCAAATCAGGGTTTAGATTTTGCCATTTAGATTTTGCCAAATCTTCATATACCACCTTTATTGACGATACAGCTAAGTACACTTGGAGTCAGCGTTCACGTTCAAATTTTTTCATTTGGTAAACATTTCTAATTTTGTAGATGTTGTAAGACGTTTTTTTCTGTATTATAACCAAGTAAGTATGAACTAACGTAAGAAACGTTACCAAAGGTTTCCTACGGAATCGAATTTTATGATCCTTGTCTTTACTACCTTGTGCTGTACCTTGTACTACACAAGCAAGTCCTCCAAGTACTAGTTAGGAGGAGGTACAAAACACTGATGGTTACATAAAAATAATGATGCTGAGATTGGCAGAGCTCCGAGATACGACTGTCTTGAGCTACTAACAGTGATACACTCTCGCAATATTTAATATTTTGCTGGTAAACTCTGTCGATCCACCCTTGATCAACTACTTTTTTATCATTGGCAAAGTAAGATCTCCAAAATACTATTTAGATTCGAGGTTTTCTGATTTCAGTTCTTAAACTCCTTTTTTTGTTCTTCCAGCTAGATTTTTACAGCAAAATTGGATGAGAATCGATTTGAATTTGAGTAGCGTGACCACCTAAGAGAAAAATTTGTTGAAAAAATACTTTGTTTTATTCAGAACCAAAAGATGACAAAAGTACTAATTGAAGACTAAATTGCCTCATCTGCAGCGTCTAATTTCAACTCTACGGAGAAGTTCAACTGGTCATTTTATTTAAAATTATCTTTGAGCGTTCATTTTGATAATAGTAAAAGTTAACTTGCATTCTGCGAGTTGGAGTTTGAAGTGGGTTTTCGAAAGTTTCGTAACGACGAGTAGGTACCCACCTGCAATCTACTAGCTGTAACTTCTGTAATTTCTATAGTAGGGGATTGTAAAAGGCAGCGAGAACATTAAATATTATGGGTATGGTATACTTTCCTTAAAAATAAAATGATAATATAACTGAATTAAGTAATTATCTTCATATTACGAGTAATCAAATCTAATCGAATCAAAATCGTTTATTTCGGTTCATTCAATGACACCATATTTTGTTAATGGAAGGCAAGAGATCCCGTGGTCACTCTCCAACTAGATGGTCAGACTTCATCAAATCTCACACATATGCAACCATGACCGTCTGCACCCCACAATGCGTCGAACAGAGCCAGGTGGAGGCGCATAGCTGGAGCTGCCATTCATCAGGACCCGATTATAACTACGACCACTCTGTCAAGAGTGCCCGACTAAGATGAATTTTGTTAGTACAGGTACAAGTTGGTAATTATCATATTTATAATCTCTTATTTATGCCTATTTTATTCTAGATACAGAATCAGTCAACAAAGAGTGAAGTAAGATATGCAAAAGCAATTCAATCAATTGACATCTCCGTTTCTTTGTAAAATGTTTTGTTCTTGGATGTTATTGTATGTCCATGCATATATAATTCAGGGAATACTAATGTATACATGTATATGCATAATATGTATATGTGTTTGTATGAACGTTTATTTGTTTAATCTCATGCTGAAATCACATCAACTCTATTCGCTACTATTGGTCGATTCTACCTATCTTCCGCTTTGCTTTGTTTGCCAAATCAATTGGCGATTGACCACGCTCGGTTACACGATGGCTACGGCACCTATAAATAAATAAATTCAGACTAAATTCGAGAAAGATAAGTGACTAATGTCACGCTGAAATCACATCACCTCTAGTCGCTACGATTGGTCGATTTTACCTATCTTCCGCTTTGCTTTGTTTGAAACAGCTCGTCAACATATAATAAGAAAAAATACAATTTGAAAAAACGCTTTACATTTCTCTTTTCTCAAATTACTTCAATATAATTTTCACAACAAGTGTCAAGTCAATCGGCGATCGGCCACGCTCGGTTTCACGAGGGCTACGGCACCTACAGAAATAAATTCAGACTAAATTCGAGAAAGAATGAGTGTCATACGTTTCCCAGAAGGGTTCTTTGACGAGAGAGAGACACTTATTATGCCCTCCTGTCTGCTTTACATTCGCCGCTGTCAAACGTTTGTGATAACTTCCGTCGCTGTCGAGTGATACAAGTCGTTTTTTGGCTAAATATATGCATTATTTTCAGCTTTCGATGTTTTTTTTTTATTTTTGAAGTTATCCTCTCTCGTATAATATTGAGATCTGTACCACTCATTTGATAGGGACTATCAAAATCGTATCGAAAAGAAGCTACTTTAATACTCGGTCAAGCTAAATTGACGATGCCTTTCATCATCATCATCATCATCATTAACCTATAGCAGAACACTGCTGGATATAAGTCTACTGAGCCCGATCTTCGGCTCTTCTCATCCACCTTCTACCAGCTATAGCGCGCAGATCATCGCTCCATCTGGCCCAAGGTCGTCCTACACTGCGCTTGCCTAGACGTGGTCTCCACTCAAGGACACGTTTACCCCAACGGTTGCCGGTTCTTCGGCAGTAGAACTTTGTCTAGATTTTTATATAACTAGCTGCTGCCCGGTTCTTTGCCCGCGTCGGATTGGACAAAAAATTAGCTTAGGTTATTTTGTAGTACATAAAATGTGCCCATACCGAATTTCAGTCCAGTAGGTAGCTTAGTAGGTTTTTTTCCAATCAATCAAAGGTGTGATTGGGGACAAACATCCTGATAATTTTCTGAAACTTTCACATATAGAATATTAGTAGGATAAATTTGGCATTTCATTGTACTTGTATGTATCATCACTAAATATGGTTTCTCACTGAAAACATCCACTTTGATCTCCCCACGTTATTTTGCGACCGTCAATTTGGCAGAGGTTGCGAAGACTTTCACCGTCACGTCACTGATTACTTCTATAAAAATAAAAGATTGCCAGTGATAAAAAAGCGCAGTAAAATAACTCGAACATTTTTCGCATAAGAATTGAATCCACCACGTGCGCGCTGCGTCGTAAATTTCAGCTTTTTATATAACGTTTCGGATCAAACTGACGAACGCTCGCGATTGGCGCTCAAGGGTTGTTGTTTTGTGCACATTTATCATTTTATATTTTTAGTCGACACTAAAATTTTCAGAAAGTTATAAATACTTATTTGTTTCTTGAAGATCGAAGAACCAACTCGACGCATCATATTTGCCCATACGTACTTTGATGTCGTATTATGTAGCGTAATTTTGGTCATGGTTAGGCGGGATCTTTTACTATTAGGAGACCGCCTAGTTCGCTTCGGCACCTATTGGTATAAAAAAGACCCCGGACATAGCTCTCTGGCCACTGGCCTTTTTTTTTTATCTAGGGTTATGCTCCTGGACGCCCACCGGACTTGGAGGAGGGTGGACGGGTTATGTCGGACTTTAACCGACAAAACCCCATGGTTGCCGACCTCTGCGCATTAGAAGGACCCCAGGGTATCCCAAGAACTCGTACCGGAGCCCCTCACGCACGTTGCTGTGAGGCCCATCCCAGGGAAGGCTTGCGCCGACCGCAAGCTCCGCTTACAGTGCATGCCTCCCCGTGCACTGCAGCCGTCCCGGGCTCGAGTATAGTGCAGCCAGAGCCCTCACTCCGACCGTTCTCGAACCCAGCAAGATTTTCCTCATTGGCAGGAGACACCACCGCCCCTCATGGTCTGGCTACTGGCCTAGCTTGTCCTACAAAGTTATGTTATCTACATTACTCAAATACTTAGTCATTAAAGTCTGTAAGAAGAAAAAATATCTGATGCAATGATTACTGTGTTATGTTAATATAATAAGAGTGTATTGTCTGACTCAGCTGAAGTTGTACCAGAATTCTACATAGTTTTCAGATACAGGAAAAGTATGTTTTAAATTCTACGAAGCTAAGACTTCGTGATATAGGTAATTATTGTCGTTACGGTTATAGTGGTAATTCTGACGTACTATGGGAGACAAATGTATAGAAAATTTGTAAATTTAACCTGGTTATGTGTTCATTACAAAGCTGGACTCTACTCGGACTACGAACTTTAAGTCCTTCATGGTGGAGGCACCAGCTAAGCACAAGGAGACGTTCCTCGCACCTGACTTCTGGCCTGCCGGGGTCGTGTTCCGTCGCTACAGGATGGCGTCGACGAAGAAAAAATCCTAACTATGTTGTATTGTATTGTGTGATTATTGTATGTACATATGTTAGTATGTAAGGTATATATTTCTATGGGCCTATTGCTTTTCTGTATTATGAATTTGCCTGAAATAAATCTTTATTATTAATATATTATTATAATAATTATAAATTAAAGACCGCTCTTTACAATACGACATGGATGTTAGACTGGCAATTAAATGTGGCGTGGGTTTGATTCCCGCTTTAGGATAAACGATAAACATTCGTGTGATAAACTGTGGTATTTATCCTGGTATAATTCTGGGTGTTTTCTAGGTAAATTATGTGGGTATGTTTTTACAAGAAAATGTACTTTAGGAATTTTTTGGTGTCCATTTTAGTTAGGGCTAGAGTTTTTCCAAACAATATTTATTACACTACTATTTAGCAACCATCATCTGACATATAAATTACCTACATGAAAATAATAATATTGCTTCTTCTTCTTTCACGTGTCACTAGTTCTTTCGAACCAGCGTGGTGAGAGGATTTCAAGTGCGCCTCGGAGAAGCTCCTTTAGTGCACATGACATGACGTTGACACATGTTTTACGAAATTTTTAGGTTGTCGCTAAACATTCGCGATAAAAATCTATAAAGCAGAAATAACGAGATCTCATAAGTACAAATGACATTGGGCAAAAATGTATGGAGCCCGGGTCCCGATTTTTTTTTCAACCTTGTACAATATTTTGACACTGTACTAACAGCGTAGATTACAATTATATGCTATATTTATATTCCAAAGCAGTGAGAATAATAAGTAGGTAATTGGCTTTATAAAAATGTAAACAATGGCAAAAAGAGTTGAAAAAACTACCAAGCTATGTATTTAGTCACTAATTAATAGACTCCTTAAACAAAAAAAGTGAAAGGTTTCATACTTTAATTTTGATTTTATACGTGTTTTTTAGTTAGTAGGGTTAATTTTAAAACACGTATAAAATCTAAATTAAGGTATGAAACCTTTCACTTTTTTTTACGAAATAAAAAAATATGGACGAAACGAATAGTGTGAAGAAATTACTATGATACGGCGTCCTTTTTGAGTATATGTCCGAATCATTTTGTATGGAATTCGTATTTGAGGATTGGCCTTAAATCCTTTAAATGTAAGTAAATTCAGAAACTAACCTGGAATATAAATCCAAGCGCATGAGGCGTAAACAAGGTGTTGGGCTTCAGCAAATCGTGGCACACTTTTTTACAAATACTTCAGTAATCATGTACCTTATTTACAATATTTTATTATATTTTTATCTCCGAATTCACTGATATACGAAACAAAAGCAATCCATACGGCTAGCGAATTGTTATATTTTTAAACAAATATGTATGGAATGGTAGGTAGATATTTGTATTGATTTCATATTCTAGCTTCCACAGATTAACTTGAGGTAACAGTAAGAAGATATCTCGCCAATTGTTTCTGACTATCATGTTTACACCATCACTATTGTACGCAATTATCCTTCGATACTACGATACTTATATCAAACTAAGATCTTATGTTTTGGTCATTTTCTAAACCTCTCTGCATTAGAGACTTTCATGGCTGAAAATAATACTTATAAATATCGAAATGAATTGTCAAATAGGTAAAATAACTGCAGGCCGAGACTCGCGATGCCCAATCTCTTTTGTGTAAGCGTGCACACATAGCAATACCGGATCGTTTGCCTTGGGTGGAAACGGGTTTTGGCGCCGTTTTGTCGCGAGCCGCAAGCCGATGCCATATTCAGTCTCGCGCGAACCTACCCGCGCACGAAAGCGTGAACGATTTGATGGGTTAGGTGCATAGGATTATCAGATCTAGATTATCAGCTCAGCTCAGTGTTCTAGGTTCAGTTCAGTGTTATTATCAGTGCTCTAGGTTCAGCTCAGTGTTCTAGGTTCAGTTCAGTGTTCTAGGTTCAGTTCAGTGTTCAAGTTTCATCTCAGTGTTCTAGGTTCAGCTCAGTGATTCAGCTCAGGATATTTGGTGAGTGCTAGATATAAGTTCATATGCGTGCCTACAGCTATAACTTTCTTCTAAATCCTGTTATTCACGTGTTTACCGGAATATTCTAGACTTCGACGTGTAAACGCTCAGACAACTAAATCGTACTCAAGCATGAAGATATTCTTACTTTAGAGTTAAGGTCAAGATAATAATTAAGGTGGATCAGACGGATAATTAAGGCGGTTTTAGTTGTATGGTATGCGGTGTAGAACATAGCACTTGCGATATATTTAGATAAGTACGTTTAGATGTAAGTGCGGCAATGTATTAGTGTTTACGTTAAGTTACGGTTTACTATAAGTTTAACAACATGTTCGGTAACGGAGCCGTCCATGAAGATCACTGTATTTACGATTACCTAATGTGTAATATCAATGTGCGTGGTGTCTTATGGTATAAGTAGGTACGTACGTTTCTTGGATGTATTAAGTGGCAATATTGTTGGCGTATTTTATACTCATATGAGTATACGGTGAACTACGTTTTACAGGTTTATCGGTTATCTATTTATTTTCAAGCTACCCACTGATTTGGTTCCGTACTCATTAACTCAATACATACTCATCTTTGTGTACATAGTATTGATTACCTACAAAGTAAATACTTTTAGCTTCGTGACCACTAGTAAGAAGGTGATTCGCGACATAGGTTCTATGACATACCAGCTTCCTCACGATATTTTCCCCCACCGTTAAGCACTATCTATCTATGTGTTATTTATTATATCTATTATTATATAGGTATTCTATCTATGTGTAAAAAAATCATTGGTACGACAGACTTTGAACCTACGACATAAAATTGCTTACAGACAGACATACGGCGCCATACAGACAGACTTACAGATTTTGAGTTGCAGCTGTTATAATTAATGCGCAGTTTTCGTTTCAGTATCTAAGTTCTTACCACAGAAGTATTAAAGTATAGAAACACAATGTAGTACATTAAAAATGGCTAAATTCTAGTACCTATTAGTCCGATGCTAATTTTCGAAAAATAGAAGTAACAAGGCATGTTATAACTACTAGGCTTTTTTCATTGTTAATAAAACTATGTACATCGTAAAAAGTAACATACATTATTTGAAAATGGAGATATTTCATATTTATAGACAAGGTGTCTGAAATTTTTTGGTCCTGTCTTACGACTCCATTTTGGTTTGATACTGTCCATCTATAGGAACATCTATGCTAAGTACTAATTATTTTATTCTGTGGCTTGTGCGCAGGAGTCGATAGCACGTGCATAAACTATCAAAAACATGTTTACAATTTTGCATCGTAGTAAAGTATTCCAACATACCCGTAACCATTATTTTCAACAATCGGCTTGCGGTTTCATGCCTGGAAAAAAAAACTGCATATATTTTCTAAATACAATGAAAAACATTTGTTGTCATCGTTTTTGAGAAAATCAAAAGATGTGTTGTTTTTCTTATATAAGTTTTTTCAACTATATTCATTTGCAATGATTTTATTACTTTTTCAAAACTATATTACTTCTACGCTTTAATGTTCAAAAATTTTAGGGATATATTTTTTTTATTATTATCTCTGCAGTTCCATCCATTTTGTAGTAATTTTTCTCTACAATTAACATCTCCACTAAAAAATGCCGCAGTGGAACATTTTTTTTTCCTTTTCAGGATTTTTTATATTTAACGAAATTAAACGAATTTAAGAATTAAAGATAGATAGATAGATAGTAACACTTTATTAGTACATCCCGAGGAAATATACATTATAAAATGAAACTTAAAAATAAAAAACCAAAAATAATAGAGGCTACAATGGGCGGCCTTATCGCTAAAAGCGATTTCTTCCAGGCAACCTTTGGATGGAGAGGAGTGATAGTAGTTGGCGTCTGGACGGGTGAGGCGTAATAAAAATATGTATACATACATACAAATATATACACAGATACACAGATACCTACATATATATTATAATATACATACATATATATATAAAGAAGAAATAATAACAAATAAGTACCTAGATACTAAACTGTACATAAAAAAGCGAGTAACAAATTGTAGTGACGAATTATACCTATTCTGATAAGTAGGATAAAATATTACGCCACCAATCCGCAGAGCATTGTACCTAGTAGGTTTACTACTTACACTTACATGTTAGGTATACCTACTGCGAGGTTGATAAACTGTGGGTCAATAGCTGGTGTTCATTGCGATAATTATTAAGTGTTAATCGTTGTTTATTACATGCAAGAATCAAGGATTCATCTGTGCGATACCGACGTACCTAATTATATTTCGTTATCGATGGGGTCAGACGATGTTGTTTTACAAATAACTATGTAGGGAGTAGTTTACTGAGAAGGTACTGTATATAATTATGTATTTATGTAAGAGGAGTACTTTGGTATGGTATAGGAAAATCGACAAATCGTGTCATTTTTCAAGACTTCTGCTTCAGTTGCAAATTCTTCAGCAACTGTTGTTTAGCTCTGTTCATTTATAAAAAAGTGTGCCTATTAACAAATGTTGTTTTTCTAGAATATCATATTGAATAAATTACTGGGTTCCTATAAAAAAAAAAATCTTACTTTTACCAAAATATACTTTAGCAATGTTTTTCCCAGAAACTTTTTCTTGTTTTTTAGCGATCATTTTATGCATGAGACACAGTAGATACAGAATATCAGACTTACAGAACATAATTGACATTTTGAGTGTTATGTAAGTATTTATTTTTGAAACTATTTATAAATATTTTGAACATTTCCCACAATGCCATCTAGAATATGTACATAAAAACTTTTTTTTTGTAAATACATACATAGAATACATAAAAAACACCCAGACTCAGGAAAAACACGACGATGTTCATCACACAAATGTTAATCTTTAGCGGGAATCGAACCCGCGACACCAGGCAGCGTGGCAGTCTCACACTCTCCACTCGACCAATCGTGTCTTAATTTTTTCTTCATTAACTTTCTTACTTTGTCTTCTTATCTTTAAGGCTTTACAATAACTCCAATCTGTACCCAACCAAGTTGCCTCCCAATCGCGTTCACCCGATTAATGTATTCAATTTCAATAAACAAGTCAAGTAGCAAATTGCGCCGTCGAGTCTACCGCGACACATACAGTTTTTATCTCTATGGTATATTCGACTTTATGCAGATGGCATTCGGTTTAGATTGGATCGTACTGCGTGTCTCGTGCAGTAATACTTGCAATTAGTGCGAATAGCAGCGGCAAGTGTCATCGCGAGTGTCTCCAGACGCGAGTCGAGAGCGGTGTGGCCTACGGATAGTGGACTGAGTGGTGCATCAGTTTCTGACTTAAATAATTAAACCGGCTGCATAAAAAAATGTTTTATACCAATTTTAAAGTAAAGTTTACTAAGCAAAAAAGAGGTCAGTCGTGGAAAGCCACTATAAAAAATAATATTTTTATCATTATTTTCTAAGATATATACATATTTGTAAGAAAGATAGGCTTGTTATACCACGTTCCACTATGATTGTTAATTTATCTAATGTTTTTATTCCTCCACGCTTTTCTAACTCATAAGCTATATCTATGTATACCAATATTTAGCACATCTGATTTAATCGTTCAGCGTGATTAAACATTCATAACCTATCCATAATAACAAACTTTATATCATACCATAACATAATAAATACCAAAGAATAAGCCTTGCAATACAAAGAGGCAATGCAGCCAGTATCCTCGGCACACTGCCATCGGGTATCGAGTTGGAGCAGTTGAGCTACCTATAGATCGTTTGCAACGGTCTATGGGTGGCCCAATTGTTTCTTTTTGTAAGTTTTGTAATATAGATTATAGTAGTTAGCTTATGCTGTAGTAAAAAAAGTATTTCTTCGCCACCCTGTAAGTAACCCTGAATAAAATAAAAGTAAAACTGAATTTAAAAAAATGAATAACATCCATTATAAAACCTATCTCGTAATAACATAATATTAGCAGTTTAAATGGTTTAGTACCTTAAACATTTAGATGCAAACATGTAAATATTAGCCCACTGTGCG
The DNA here is from genome assembly GCA_932526365.1 of Lobophora halterata. Classification (NCBI taxonomy): domain Eukaryota; kingdom Metazoa; phylum Arthropoda; class Insecta; order Lepidoptera; family Geometridae; genus Lobophora; species Lobophora halterata. The sequence continues at coordinate 963,897 of OW052018.1, forward strand.
CTAAAGACTGCCTCTCGCGACTTACTCCATAATCTGTCGTGGGATGCAGCTCGAAGCAAGCCGCGTCTGATACGCTCTTGAAGCTCTCTCGCAGAAATGGAGGCCCTGAATATTTAATACAATATGATCCATTCCTTGTAGGAAAGAGGTTTATTATTACTAGCTGGTACTTATAACTTTGTTTGCGTTACGAATTAACAACATCCCTTTCGTACACTTTCTAACGTATATAGAGTGTTATGCAAGCCTATAATGGTTGACATGTTATATATTTTTATTCATAGTACTGTTTATAATAGTGAATTATGTGTGCTGCTGGGATTTCTCTGAATAACTGAACAATAAAATCCTAAAAATCCCTCTAAATTATCTAGCGTTCAGTGGTTTAGTCTGAATGTTTCTATCAGTCAGTGAGTCAAGACAAAGCCTTCAACAAACCAAACACCTAGTAATAATTGTAACGTTTCTTGCCCAGTTATGTACCATTTTTCTGAAAAAAAAATAAAAAAAATAGTTGGTGTACCTATGTTGGTGTTAAATATATAAGCAGTATTAATTTTACGTTATCATAAATCATGAAAAATTGCAAATTAAATTGTGGTGTACCTGATTTAAAAATTTAGGTGAGCTGGTTAACGATGGCTATCCGTCTACAAAAAAAAAATGATTTCTCTAAATCCCACTAAGCTGTATTCATACCAGTGTCCAATAGCATTGAGATCATAACGTAAACGTATATTTTTAAAATTTAGGCCCACCAAATTTTATTGAATGAATGAATGAATGAAAACTCTTTATAGTACCAGGAAACTTAAGATAAATACAAGATAATTAGTGAGCATGTACAGTGGGCGGCCTTATCGCTAAGCAGCGATCTCTTCCAGGCAAACTTGGGATGGAGAGTGAGACCAAAATACGAAACATTAAAATATTACAATAAATAAAAATAAAATAAAACATTAAATAGTAAAAATATTGCTTACCTATGAAAAATAAATTAAGCAGCTATACCCACAATAAATTTAATGAAACTTCATATTATTTTTACTATTAATTATTCTACCATTTGTTTACTACACTACGCCTCTAAGTAGGTAATTTACACAGATACATGCCATAATCTAAGGCCTGAGTCACACCGCAGCTGTGCTCTCTGGCCTACCATTTAAAGATAAGAGTTATTTTATTAGAAAATCCAATTATTTTAATTTATCACTTTGTAATTAATATGGACAATTATGGACATGGTGTCATGATTGGCCATAAGTCCTAGTTCCGCGGTTGCGGGACCAAATCCGGGATCAAACCATAATCCAATAACCATATTATATTCCTATAAATTTTGTTTGATTTCAAGTATAGTCTAAAGCTTTAGATAATCATGAACCAGGTAAACTTGAACAAAATATTGTTACGAAATGGTACCTTTACGCTAAGAACCTTGAACTGAAAATAAGTTTGCTGTACTGCAGTACTACGGACATAAAAACTATTCAAACGACTTCAAAAAAAAGAACATTGTCAATTCGTTTTTTTTTTTTATTACCTCAGAACTTTGTTGTTTATAAACTGATTTGAAATATTATATTTTAATTTGAGCGGATATACCTTCAGATTGGTGCCATAGTTTAATCAAAATCGGTTCAGTACTTTAGATTTTAAATCAAATTAACTGAAGAACATTATGTCGTAAAGTAAACTAAATTTTTTAGCGGTGTTTATGGTCACTAGTATGTTTTTGTAAAATCTTGATTATTTACAATAAACATTGAGATTTTTTAATAAAACTACTTTTAATATCCGACACATCCTGATTATTGAATTTTCCGATACTTGAATCATGTTTGAATTTTTTTCTTGAATGTATTTATTTTATTTGAATAGATATAAACCGCTTTTTTTGCTTTGCGTATTATAATCAAGTATAAGCCAGTTCTCTCGTGTGTTTTATCGATTTCTAGTAGTACTAGCTGCCATTAAATTAGTTAATAATCAATTAAGTGTTATCTGATTGAGTTTATGATGGCGTAAAAGTTTGATTTGCCTATTTCGAATCACAAATTACATACAAATAGAGCTACAAATTAGAACACCTGGCACATTAAAAGTGATTCTGTTTTAATCTGACTGCGAAATAGTTTTTTGAGTGTAGGTATGTATGTTTGTAAGGCTGTGTGAAAGAGGATATGAACAAAGCAGGCGTAAGTACAGTACAGAGATGACGGCTGATAGAGACGAATGGAAGAAGAATACATGTTGTGCCAACCCCGCCTGAATGTGGGATAAGGTAAGGGCAGACTCTGCCCTGACATCTGACATCATCTCTCTGCCAGGCAGAGAGTATGTTTGTTGTCGACTTAACTGGCGCAAAATCGTCAAAACTAACTATCTAGAATTGTTCTCGATTTATATCCATAGGCGATAGTACTTGGTTCTTATGTATTAGTTTAGATATTAGATTTATTAGTTACACATGTACTCACTTTTTAACGTAGCGTTCATAATACTAATTATAACATGTACCATTTGCGGGGGTAAAGCTTGCCTTGCCGTAACACAGTTTTAACTAGCACGGAAGGCAAAGTTTTGTAACTGTTTGTGTGTGCCTATAATTTAAAAACCTACTACCTACCTACCTACTTAGAAAATAAATTATATCTTGTGATCTTATTTAACTATCTCTAGATCTTATATACTAAATTGTATTTATGGCATAAATCTCTTGTTGAATACAAATTTACCTTTATCTTTATCTTACCCTCAGTGCCCTCAGCATTGAAGAATTCGACGCGAGAAGAGAGGATGTTTGTAAGTCAGACTCTATGTCGCGCCCAGTAGGCTCAACAGCTAGATGGATTTTCCAATATATCATTATTTTATTATGTTTTTTAGGTATATCAATATATTATTACGTGTTTATTAAGTCTCTTTCTTATTTGTCTGTCTATCGTTCCGAGTGGAGTTATGCAACTTGAATTTCGAGCACTTCCCGATTAGCTACCTGGCTGAAACTTTCAGGGCAACACAACTTTACATAATAACTATAAATAAATATTTTGGACATTTCATACAACGCCATCTAGCCCTAAACTAAGCAGAACTTGATGATTGATAAAATACTTAAATACTTTTTTTTTACATTTTTACATACATTGAATACATAAAAACACCCAGACTCAGAGCATACACCGATGTTCATCACACAAATGTTTGTCCTGAAACGGGAATCGAACCTGCGACACCGGCATGGCAGTCCAATACACTTGCCCCTCGACCATCCGTGTCGTCAACTCTATAAATAAAGGCTATATCTCGTAAAAGAAAGGAGATAGAGCAAAAGCATATTTTTTTGATTTTTTGTCTAAGGCCAATCCTCAAATCCGAATTCCATACAAAATGATTCGGACAAATACTCAAAAAGTACGCCGTATTATAGTAATTTCTTCACACTATTCGTTTCGTCCATGTTTTTTGATTTCGTGAACAAAAAAAGTGAAAGGTTTCATACTTTAATATAGATTTTAGATTTTAATATAGATTTTGAGTATTTGTCCGAAAAAAATTGTATGGAATTCGGATTTGAGGATTCCCCTTAAGGCTTTAAAATGACGAACGAGTTATGATAGATTCCGTTGAAAAAAAATGAGGTGGTCTAGACTTGTTTTGAGTGTGCCTTAAAAATAAAGTATATTAAATAGCACTACTTTTTTATCAGTTTATATAAATTTGCTATACCTATTATCAGTATCATGTTAGCTATTTAATTGATGCATGTTTTACTGGTTTCGTGTTTTCCAAGGCTAAGCTCCGTGCATCCGCGCTATATATTAGCACAGAAATACGCTCTGCTAGAACAGCGTAAACGGCCAATTCATTTTGAAGAATATAGCAGATTTTTTTGTCTAAATCCATCTTCAATGCAGATTGGTAGAGATAATTTTTAAAATTCTTTACTCTTATTACCTATATTATGTATTTTTCTTTTTTTTCAACGCTTCAATAATAATATTTAATTATAATAAATGCAATTATGCCGCAGTAATGTGTAAGCATTTCTGTGTTCCGGTTTGAAGGGCACTATATCTAGTGAAATTATTTAGATACTGGGCTTTCGAGTGGAGAATGAAAACTTGTCTAAGCGCGCTGAGCACTTTATTTTTTGGGCATTGAATGAGACTGAGCCGTCACGCTCGGCTATGTAACGCTCGTTCGGGTAAAGTCGGAAAAAAATATTTGATGATGTTTTCACCTCAGTCGTGTGTGTCGTTTTAAGAGATAGGTAGATTTTTACCGCTAAGTTACGTTCGATATGATGAATTTAATTGAAACTTTATTTGAATATGATAGAATTTATTGCGATTTTTACCAATTTTCACATCAAAATAGATACCGTGCGTGATACAGGAGTACGATTGATTTTAAGAGTGGTACTAAATTGAAAAGCCTCTTTTATTCTATCCACTAGAATTGAATTTGCTGATTTCTCTAATTAGACGTTTAATATTTACATTGATTCATGCTCGTGCTTCTCGTCGTAAATTTGGTGATAAAGAAACAGAAAGAGTGTATGGTTTCTGTCAATATGTGGCATTCTATGGTGTTTCTTTTTGACAGGTCACAATAGGGACACGCCGCGCTCATATTCTCAGACTCTACAGAAGCGCACTGTGAATGTGTTGTTCATGCCAAGTCTCGCTACATGACTTTTAAGATTCGCTTTTTTTTTGTTTGCTATTAAGCAGGTTAAGCCACAGACAGCAGCTGGTATAACAATGTGAACCAGCTGCCCTCGTGTAGCTGGTGGCGAGTAAATGCAGCCAATTTGCGCGGTTTAATCTTCGTAAAAGGTCCCGCGTTGCTCCTTTTGCGGACAGCCGCTCGTGAGTAATCCGTAGGTGCTTGACCGAGTTCGCGCTTAGAGTAGGCACTTCACGAATCATATTATTGTTATGAATATACACCGCAAACTTTTAATCACCAGAAAAAAATACGCATTTTTAGTTGCTGTTACTGAACACGTATATGGCAAAAAAAACTTGAAAAATTAAGTCGAATATTTGGCAAAATATGCTGAGAGGTAATATGCTGGTCCGCAGCTTCACTCGTTGTTCAGAGGAGGTCAAAATAACTCTGTTCAAATCATTTTGTCAGACATTCTACACGAGCAGCCTGTGGTTCACATATACTCAGAAATCCATCAACACTCTTCGCGTCAAATACAACAGTGCATTCAGGATGTTGTTGGGGCTGCCGCGGTTCTGCAGTGCGACCGGCCTGTTCGCGGAGGCGCGCACAGACGGGTTCGCCGTCTGCATGAGGAAAAAGGCAGCCTCACTACTGCTGACCAGAGTCCGCGGGAGCACCAACATCATCCTGCGCATGATAGTGGATAAGATTGATGGTCGGCTATACAGACACTGCATTGTTGTACTTACTAAGTAACTACACCTACCTACCTACATAATATGCTACTAACATAGGCTTCAGACTTAGATATAAATTAACCCGATTATGGATCTATTTTGTCTGAAAATAAACGTTTTATTATTGTTATTATATTATTATTATTATTGAACCTAAATTGTTATATTATCATGCAAACAACATCCGATGATAACACGATCGTTAATATTTCTCAACAATATAATTGTTTCCTTATAGAAACGCCTTCCGTTTGAGGCGTCTACCGGGTAAAATTGTGCCTGTTTTGAAAACATTTTTGAATTAGATCCAAGTACGTAGAAAAACCTAAGCATTACACACGTAACGTGAATAAGGAACTGTTGTTTCCGCGTGCTCGTGTGACTCATCAAAAACCACGGCAATGTTGTCTCTCCATATTGTTTCCTATTTTGAAATTATTGCGCATGAGAAAAAGGATTTTTTGCGGTGATCTACGTAGTCGTTCTAAGTTTGTGCAACCTTACTGCCCTTTGTGCATACTAGAGATGTTTTAAATAACGTTGTATATCGTTCTCATCATAATACGGCTTATGACTTTGCTAACTTTGCTTACTCATTAGGTGTTCTTCGTTTGCTTCCTTGTTCATTCTTGATCCTTGCTCATCTGCTACTGTAGCTTCTATAGGACACTCTTTTTTACCACGTAAGTATTGGAAAAAAAGAACCTATCCTATTTTCAGCTCATTTTTAATACTCATACGAATCCTAAGCATAATTGTTATTGTAATAGTTTATATAAGTAGTTTTTAACAAACATACAAAGCGACTTATCCTTACAAACTTTTCCATCTAATAGTAATCAAATATCAAATTTCAGGAATTATTTTTGCTTTATTTCAATTTTGTAAAATTTCTAAACAAAATGTTTCAATTTTGTAGTTTTGGTAAATAAAGTAAAAGTAAAATGCCTTTATTTTATTCAATTCTTAATTAATGACAATTTATTTAATTAATTATCGCCTCTAGCATAGGCCTCCTCCATTTCTTTCCATACTTTTCTATCTCTGGCCTGACCTCATCAGTCTAGACCCCCTATTTGATGGAATGGATGTTTTGGTACATATCAGAGTACCTAATAATAATTAACAAAGTTACACTTTGTTTGCACTAATAAAATACCTACTTTTAGGTTTTCCTTGCTGGGGCAAATTCTGCGTTCCACTTCAAAACCACATTTGACCTCTAGAAATAAATTAGCAACTGCGAAAATGCTTAATAGCTGTGTTAGTTAAGTTCTAAATCTAGAAACACATTACGGTTTTATAACCGGCCTATCAGGTGCTACTAAAAAAATAAACATTAGCCGTGATATTTAAGATGTTGGAAAAAGTATGAACGTTGTTCTCAGGTCATCAACACTATATAAAATTATTATGTCTCGTAAAAACAGTGCAAAGTTCATGAACTAAGAGTCATTAGAACCCTATGTCTGTACGCCTTCCTCTATCAATAAAAAAGGAAATTATAAAATAGCCCCGGTTACATGAAATCCGAGGTAACAGCGGCCAAAGACTCTACCAAACAAATATAGTGCGCATGAGTTGAACACTCGCGAATATTTATTATCTGTAAACATTCACCCACACCAGCGTACGGACGCGTGACGTGTTGCTGTGTGCGTGGTGTAGTTGGACCGAGGTGTTTTGATTGTTGCGTTTTAGTTTTGTATAAAAGGAAGGGAATAAACTATTTTGTCATTTATTTCACAATATTTCTAATAATACATTAGCAATTTTTTGTTGTTTCAGGGGATTTTTACATTGATATTTTCTAATGCTTTAGCAATAGCACGCTATTAAATAATATTTCCGAGATACTTCAATCAAGGGTATTTTACTCATCATTTTATGCTTTTCCGAACCTTGATCATATAAGATACTAAGTATTCAAGTTAAGCTTGAATGTCCTTGCTTCATAGATTCCACGGACCATTATTTTTACCAAACGTAATATAAATTTGGTAATGAATTTATAAAATTATGAGGGAGGCTAGCTCAGGGGATCTCATATGAAAAAAAGTTGGTACTGGTTATAACAGTTTATTATGTGAAAAGAAATTACAGAGTTACTTTTATAAAGAAAAATGATCCTAAGTAAGTGATTTCCGTATGCAGTGTTTTTTTAACCTATAAAAAACTATCAAAACTATCCAGCTCGCTTCACACTTCTATGTGTTGATGTAAACAAGCCTTCAGCTCTTATCCATGCAGTTCACACCGTCGCATGTGTGCGTGTAATGCACATAAACACATTGAGCTGAGCTTGTGTGCGTGCACTGCACATGGACACGTAGCATTGAGCCAGGTCATGGCACCCGCGCGTGCGCTTGCGATTCGTACGATCATCCACGCCTGTGTATACCTAACTTTTGATTGGATAAAGTTTTGGTGCTCAGTATCCCACAAATATTCGAAATGCGAGGGTTTGTGAGGATATGGTGAGATATTACGAGTATGAAGTCAAAATCATGCTCTATCATGCAAAAACTACTAAGCTGATACTAAAATTTACCGCTAAAAATTCAGTATAGTTCTTGACAATTCTTCTTGATGACCTTGACGACACGAATGGTTGAAAGGCAAGTGTGTTTGTCTGTCACGCTGGAGTCACGGGTTCGAATCCCGCTTCAGGACTTTCATTTATGTGATGAACATCGGTGTTTGTCCTGAGTCGGGGTGGTTTCTATGTATATATTTACAGAAAAAAAGGGATTTATTTAGTTTAGTGTTTAAGTATTTTATCAGTATTCTGGTTCCCATAGTAGAAGCTATGCTTGGTTTGGGGCTAGATGGCGTTTTGCGAAATGACCAATTTTTTTCTCCTTCTAAATTGTATCTTCTAAAATCACAGGTAGCAGCTAGCAAGACAATAACCAAGCACGAGGCCACTAGATTACAAACATTAGTATGCAAGTAAATTGTAATTTTAACCGACTTCAAATATGAAGAGGTTCTCAATTCTCTCGTTTTTTATGTTTGTTACCTCAGAAGTTTGTTGTAACGAACAAAACTTTTTTGTTTGTTAGGATATACTTTCAGATGGGTCCCATAGAAACTTCATCAAAATCAAGTAGTTTAGTTTTTAAATCAAAATAAATTAAAAAAATATGTCGTCAAAGTAAACAAAATTGCGTATTTTGCTTTCCTGTGACTTGTCAGTGGTGTTTACGATGACTAGAACGTTCCTATTGAAGTCGGTTGTTGTATGTTTGTGTAAAACCTTGATTATTGTATAAAAATAAAAACCTACAATAAGGGGCATGATTATTCAGTTGAAAACGTCTTCGCGTGGAAGGCCAGGGTCATTATAATTTTGCAAATAAGGAAACGTGCAAGGCCGTGCGTTGACGCTATTATTTTTGATGTGTGTTTGGGATTTGTTAAGTAGGTATTTTATGAAAAATAAAATATTTTTTTTAAGATTTAACGATCGGTTAAACTTTACGACTGCAAAGGATATGTAGATATCAGGACTCTATATTTACACTCACACAATATATCGTTTATATTTATAAAAAATGATAATAAATCTATTTTTAGGAAACCATCAGTTTTCTTACAATTTTTATTCAACTTGTCTATCGTCTGATGGTGACAACGACCGATTTATTTATAATTTTATTTTATTATATTTATAGTAATTTATGATTCTTCTCTGTTAGTAGTTAATTAAAACATAAGTTGCATTAAATTTCTAAACACTTGTCTATTAAAAATTAAATCATATTCCTTTTTCATTAAAAAACATTAAATGTCATCTTTCTGACTGTCAAACTTTAAAACTAAAAGAACCATAGAGTTTTTAGACCACAGCCTGCTTTAAAAGAAGGTTGGTTTGTGGAAGGTCGTTCTTCGACCCAGCCATGGTTGATCCAGTCAATACTATATTATAGCTGTAAGTCATAAATGAGATGTACGAGATTAATAAAAAGAAGCAAAAATCATAGTCATAAATCTTTAATTCTAGAGTCTGTTAAGAAATAGAGATTATCAAAACATTCTGTAATCAACAAAATGCTGTAAAATGTTCCAGTTTGGGTAAAATTTAAACATTGTTTTACTAATTAGTGAAGATTCCCAAACTCATTTTTCCTTTTTGATTGAATTTAACAACTGTAACTTTATTATTAACATCATTAGTAGTCTAAAAAATTACCCACTGCTGGGTACAGACTCCTTCCTTATACGCACCTCTCTAACTTGTCATGTGCTACTTGCATCTTTTCTAAGTTTTATTATTATTCTAATATGGAGCCTGCGCTGTCCCACTGCTGGGCAAAGGCCTCAGATTAGACCAGAGGTCGTTTGACTTGCGACAGACATGCCCAGCCCAATCTCATTCGAAGCTTACCTATTGCAGAGCGTACCTATATTTCGGTGGCGTTTGTTTTGTATATCCTACGTCATATACCTACACCATCAAATTTTAATTACCGAAAAAAATACGCATAATCAGTTGCCGTTACTGAACACAGATATAGCATAAACTTGAAAAAAAATTGTGGATTATTTCTAAAGAAATACCTATGATAAAATTGGACAACTGTTCCCGTTTGTCGTTTTCATTTGGCCTTGCGTAAATAGTAAGATGTAATCTTTCATTCATCGTTTGGCGAACTCGGGCACCTAGCTTGAGCCAGCTCGCAAAAGCTCGGCTCGGCCGCCGCACTCGGCCCTCTGTCACTCTGTAATTTTGTAGAAACCCAAATTTCTGACTGCACAGATACAACGTTGTACCCCTTTTGCATTGCCCATTTAAGTTTTTGGTAATTAATATATGATGGTGTATAAATGTACCTGGGACTTGCAACCTTTGTAATTTCTCCGTATTGGTGATTACACGTGCAAACGCGACATTCAGGTCCCGATAACAGGTCCGCGACCTTGGAGTCCCGCCCCAGTCAAGTTCTAGGCAATTTTCATTTAATACTCGCTTTATGAGTTTTTAATGACGAGAATATTTTCAGGTTTACCTATTTAATTGTGTTTCTTTAATCGTTAGGAAATCCCGGCCGGAAACATTTTATAGTGTCACCAGATTAAATAAATGAATTATAGAAAGCGTTGGTGGGAGGATCTAGATGGAATGATGGGAGTGTCACGAAGTGAATTTTTATCAAACTTTTACTTGAAATAACGACCTTTTCCAATCTTAACAGGAAATTTCGTTGAATTGTTAACTGGAAACACCAAGTGCTATACCACTCCGGAAAGCCAATGAAGTAGGCAAGTTTTTCACAAACTACTCACATGGGTCACCATTAATTTTTTTTCACCACAGGGGATCAAACTTTTGGAAAAAAATGAGCAAAACACATTTTCTTTGCTAAACCAAAAAAAACTGTACCTGTGGCACAAAAATAGGGAATACCATTCGATAGCACAGTTATCCAGGACTACTCTAGCAAAAAAAATTGAAGAATATCCCAAGATTTGTAATCTTGGCAGCAAAAACAATGGACAAAGGTAAAAAAATGGAAGTTTCGAAAACGTCCAGTAACTCGAAATCCTTTTTTACTGGGTGCATATTTTCATTTTCTGATCAGTCCTGAAGTCCTCCACCCTCACCTGAAGGATTATCCACTCATTACGACACACCCTGTAGAACTAAGAATAAAGTATTGAACATAACATTGTGACTTACTTAATAACTCATATACCTACTATTAGATTCCACGTAAACTGTAGGTATTACAAAAATAATATAGTACTATTGTGATTAATCTAATAAATCTTGTTTGTTCTGTTGTTTCTACGTGTACTGGGTATCGTTTTCAGACTTTTCCACTGCGATGAGAGGAAGTCTAGTTTTTCCGGTTCCGTAAACTTGTTATTTATCGTTTCACATGTTTATTTTTAATTGTTTTGTTATTGACACAATTTTCCTTACCAGGTTTTTCTAATTTTCTTCTCGTGTTGGATAAAACCCAACGCCTTGTTATATTTTTTAATATGATAAAGTAGCTATTGTTGTTTTCAGATTCAGATAACCATTATACAATTAATTATCTAGTAATTAAAAGTATTTTCAGTCTCCATTGGAAGACTGCGTAAATTTTATCGTATTTAAAACACTCAGTTAATTTTCAAAAGTAAATGAAAGCCCTGCAGTGGGACACAAATAGCTAAATAATAAATAAATTAAATGATTGAGTTGAATAAATCAGGTGTAGGTATATGAGTGAGCTAGTGAAATTACTCATGACAGACCATCATACAAACTATATGTACTAATATCTATACAAATACAAAATATTTATTTCAATATCGTCTTGTCACTTGTTTGCATAAAAAAAGTGTGGTGCCAACTTCATATAAGTGGGATAAAGACAGGAAGGTGACCTAGTTAGAAAAATAATTTTATATTAAATATTAATTATATGTATATTTAGGTAATTAGCATTTAAGTTGTACGCCATTTTTTCTTTTTCTTCCATCAACTGGTTGACTGGTAGAAAATGATCTAGCATTAAGTCCTCCTTTTGTACTACATTTAAATGTGTGCAATAAAGTTTCAAATAAAATAAATAAAAATAAGGCTTTTATTCAGATTACATTAATTTTCTAAAACGTAAATAATTATTGTTAACAAATAAGCATTAATATTATAATTACAGTTATTTGATTGTAACGGGTATTTATCGCGCTCACCTCATACGTTTTTGTGTTTTATCAAATAACTATGTGTTAGAGGTTAGCTGGAAGAGAATGCTAACTAGCATTAAGTTCGCCTATGTACTTGTTTTTTACTTTGTGCAATAAAGCATTTTCTATCTATCTATCTATGTGTGATAATCGCGAAAGTCTACGAAAAGCATTATTATTGTTAGACAATTTTTCTTTACAAATTACCTACCATTATTGATGATACAAAGACCCAGCTAGAAAATGAATGTAAAATAAAGATTTTTATCACGCAATATTTTCCATGTCAGTTCCAAGGAGCTGTCAGATTGTTTAATAAGACAGTCCTGTATAAACAGCCTTATCTGAGGAAAGTTCAATAGCTCATGAGGGACGATGAATAATCTTTTATAGACATTTAGTGAGGTTTCTGATAAGCGGATTAAACTAACGGATTTGCCGCTCGTGTTTCGTTTTTTGCAGAGCGTATACACTTGACAACGCACGTTGTCGCACGAATAAATAAAGAAAGAAAATAATTTGTTATAATACCTACACAGTACACTGCATTCCTTACCGGCGTCTGTTCCAAACTGCTACAATCTTGGTGTCTTCAAGTCCAGGGTGAATCAGTTACTTATATCCAAGCGTGCTCCATCCTCGACCACATCATCACTTTCCATCAGGTGAGGTGGTGGTCAAACGTTTGACTATTATTATTAAAACAAAACACATACGTAAGAACATCTACGCAAATAAAATAAAAACACTTATATTATAAAAAAAAGGACTTACATACTACATAAAAGAAAGAATGCACAACTACCGTAAATCAATGCTTAACCACAGTTAATGTGTCCCCATGAACAGTGTCAGTGCCATAAGGAGGCACCTGCTCAGAATATGCTGGACAGCAAATGCAGCACAGCGCTGGTCTTCCGCAGGAGCCTTAAGTGGAGCCTCGGAAATCAACCAAACAGTAAATTAAAATTGATAAAACATAAATACGCGCGAAAAGCCGTCAGAGACACCACACATACTGACACTCGCTAAAAAAATCCAGCGTACACGCCGGTGTATCAACGTATACGCTCCTTAATAGCCGTGTTGACCCAGTGGGAGATGCCTCGACTTTTGATACGAAGATCGTGGGTTCGAACCCTAATGGATTTTTCTGTTCCAAAAAGTCTATGTGTGCATTATAACACTTGCTCAACGGTGAAGGAAAATATCGTGAGGAAACCGGCATGTTATAGAACCTAAAAAGTTTTAAAACATGTGTCAAGTGCACGAAAGGCGCACTTGAAATCCTTTCAGCACACTGGTTCAAAAGAACTAGTGACACGATAAGAAGAAGGCCTTTGGAAGTACCAATCTCCCCATAAACGCGCGACAAAAACACGCTAGTCTGAACCGCACTTATATACATATAAAGTCTTCAAGTGGCAGGATAAAAATTCTTCAAAGTATTTCCCCGGGGTCAACAAACTTTGTAATAAGGCTTGCGAAAAAACTTGAGACTATAAAGTTCGGTTTTTAGAAACTTTATGACGGAAGTTGTAGGGTTTTTCGAAGAATTCTTGGTAACCCAGTGGGAGCACGAAGATTGGCTTCAAGTATGTTTATTTTAATTTATTTTTTTCTTTTTATTACCTTAAATAAGTTTGCAGGTATTACCATAACTGCAAACTTATTTGCTAGATATAGATGAACGTCTTAAAGGCCCAGTAATTTAACTAGCTACAGTACTCTTCAAACCGAAACACCGTAAAAGGTGATATTTTTTTTTATATATATTGCATATTGAACTACTTACACAGTCATTACTGCTTTGCGGCAGAATATCTGTGTTGCATAGATTTAGTCATGTATAGAATCACAATGTAGTACATTGAAAATGCGCCAAAAATGGGATCTAAATTAGCTTACTTCTAGTACATTTTGGTCCGATGCTAATTTTCGAAACAGAGAAGGAACATTGAAAGTGCTTATACTATACCACCGTAAAAAGTAATAAACATTATTTGAAAATGGAAATATTTCATTTGTCAGTAATTTTTTTGTCCTGTCTTACGACTCCATCTTGGTTTGATACTGTCTATCTTGGTGTTCTATAAGAACACTGTTATTCATCTATGAAGTGTTAATACTGACCTAAACGGAATCTCCTCCTAACGAAATTTCAGTAGGTTTTTTAACAATATCTATGATAATAGCTTTGGCTTCTCACCACTCAGTCTCAATGTAAAACTCCTTAAAAATCTTTCACATTTTGTCGCCTCACACTCTACACAGTAATGGGAGTAATTAAATTAATAAATATTAATTAAGCCTTGGCTATGGAAACTAGAGGGTGCACGCGAGCGGTTGCACGCAACCCCTACTGCCTCATAACGAGCTACACTACAAACATACGTATAGCTAGCTAGTATACTATACTATTACTACTCGGGCGAATGAACATGACACCTGGCTGACACGTGGCTTGGAACTTGATGCTTCCCCCACTACCCTGCGCGGCACCCTCCGTGTTTCTTCTTCCTCTAATTGCGAAGCCTTATCATTACCAAGTATTACAGGACCTCTTCTCTATCAAGATTATCCAATTCCACGCTGTACTTTGCACAAACGTCATTCGAGCCAAGTGTCATGTTAATTCGACAGAGTTATACTTACATAACATAATGTGCACTTGACACATGTTTTCGTCGCCTGCAACTCTAAATTTATTTCATTGTAAGCGCCTACACTTCCTGACAAGCATATATCCTCGACATTTCTAGTCTTAACATCTAGTGGTTTAGCCTGTGCGTTGTCTGTCAGTTAGTTAGTCAGGTCATTTTATTTTTTAAACTAGATTGTACGTACCTGTCCTGCATGTAGCATGACTAGGGAACACCCGGTACCTACACACTAAAAGTTTTTAATTACCAAAAAAACTTAAATGGGCAATGCAGAAGGGGTAGGTACTACGTTGTATCTGTGCAGTCAGAATTTTTGGTTACTACAAATTGACAGAGTGACAGCGGGGCGAATGCGGCGCCCGAGCCGAGCTTTTGCGAGCTGGCTCGAGCTAGGTACCCGGGTTTTCCTAACGATGAATGAAACTCAAATAATAATTTATCAATGAAGCGTACTAATTGACTCACGGCCATAGAAAAATGAGTTACGGTTACAGTAAGTCCAATTTTAACATATTTATTTTGTACGTAATTCGACTTAATTTATAAAGTTTTTTTGCCATATCTGTGTTCAGTAACGGCAACTGATGTTGCGACTAACGACACAATTTCAACATACTTACCTATTTACGAGTATAAATAAATACAAGTAAAAACTGTTCCTTGAAAGTATACAACACATAATTAGATAATGGATAGATAAACACATAATTGCCCTCAACTGTAAATACCACTGTATCCAGTCCAGTGGGTAATTGTTTATGAGCAGATAATAATAGTGGTTTTACATTTGATACGATGTACTTGCCTTATTACTTATAATTATTAACCGCAACGCACGATTTTTATATGCAACATTATTTCCATGTAAAATGTAGAGTGAAAAGACAAAAATAGAATGTGTAAGTATAAATAAATAAAAAATATAAAATATTTATTTCGGACAACGACATCCATACAAAAACATTAAAAAGACACACATAATTTTAATTTTAAACCTATAATTATCATTACAAAATTGAAATTGAAATTAAATTATACTATATTAAATAGGTATCTACTCCCACAGACACACAAAACAATAGTTTTTCGTAGACTTTCGCGATTATCACGGTTATAAGGTTGTAACGGGTATTTATCGCGCTCACCTCATCTATTTTCGTGTCCTGACGTTTCGACTGTATTGCAATAGCCGTGGTCACGGGTTGACTAGCGTATTGGATAAATACCCGTTACAATCTAATAACTACACAAAACAATGTTGAAAACAGGTAACACAATGTAAAAATTTAGTATAATTGAAAGATTTCATAAAAAAAGAAAAATAAAGTTACATAGATAAATGCATAAACAGAACCAAGCATCAATATTCCACAGTTAGTGAATTTCTACAACAATATTTAGATAAAAAAAATAGCTTAATTGGAACCAGATGGCTGATCTTCTTCTTATCGTGTCACTAGTTCCTTCGAACCAGTGTGGTGAAAGGATTTCAAGTGCGCCTCGAAGAGTCACGGTCATTTAGTGCACGGTGCACTAAATGACTGATAAAATGTGTACTTATATAACTTCTTCTTTCGTAGAATTTCCTGGCTAATTGTCGTCTCATCTCTAAATTAGTTATTATTAAAAAAAAAATATTTTCGAATCAGCTATTTTCTTCAGCCTTTATTTTTTCTTATTTTACTATACATAAAAATAACCAAGACATAATTTTGTCCTGATGCGGGAACCGAGCCCGCGATACCTAGCGTAGCAGTAATCCACATACTTGCCACTCTACCAACCGTATCGTCGAATGCGGCATTATTTTTGTAAAAATGTAGAGTGAAAACTCCCATATTGAAAAACAAAACAAATAAGTAAAAACTAGACTACCAGAAAGATAAGCGACAATGCAAAATGGGTTACATACCTAACTATACTATCTTAGGAAATATTTAACTTTTCTGAAATTCCTATCTACAAAGATACGCTCTAGCTACGCCGTAGAATGCTGATAAAGTGAACAAAGAAGCCCTTTATTCTAAACTAAACCGATATTCCTAGTTTCGTTTGTATGTGCTTATCGTATATTTAGTATACTACTCGGGCGAGTAAACTTGACACCTGGCTGACACGTGGCTCGGAACTTGATTATCCCTCTGCCCCGCGCGGCGCCCTGCGTGTTTCTTCTTCCTCTAATTGCAAAGCCTTATCATTACCTACTTATCATTACCACAGGACCTCTTCTCTATCAAGATTATCCAATTCCACGCTGTACTTTGCACAAACGTCATTCGAGCCAGGTGTCATGTTTATTCGCCCGAGTAGTACATAACGTATATTATTCTCTCACTCGTCAATTTAAAAAAATATTAAAATCTCTTTTCACCACGAATTTGTTTTTTCCATCTGCTGTAGTCTTTACAATTTTAAAGTACCTAGTGTAAATGGTGTCGGAGAGCTAAAGATTTAAAGATTTCATATACTTAAAATAGACCTGTATATTTGATATTCAAAATCAACCTGGAATCTTTAATGTTTCTTGTGAGTATAATTTTATTTTGTCTAACATTTGTAGCGAATTCAGAACATTTCTAAGTAACTATAGACGATCAAAACTAAAAGTTTTCCGTTGATTAGAACTATAGATATTAGTATGTACATTGTAATATTTACTAGTACTTGTAATGAACACGCTACTGCATACGTGACGGCAGACAGCAAGGCGGCGACGGTAGCCAATCAAGGTGTCATTTATCATGCGCGTGCAGTGACGTCATCGTCATCAGATATCTCTTGAGTGGACTTCGTACGAGGAGATATGGATCACCTTACACTTTACTATCATTCTCCAATTGAAAATATCGATAACTTGAAGACTAATAAGTCCCTATTATAGTTTCATAGTTTCTTTCAATTTTTTTTGGCAAAAAATATTACTTAGAGGTATTCATCGTTGAACGGTATCTGTATCGGGATCTGTATTATTTATTTGTCATTTCATCCTCCTATCAATAGTATGTTTGAAGTTTTTTTAGTGCTTTGTCCGCAATAGGCGGACCCTTCACTTGAACAACCACTTTTTTTACCCGACTACCAAGGGTTATTATGTTTTTCGCGAGTATCTTCTATAATGAATTGGCAATCAATGTATAATATTCTCGCAGTCGGGTTTTCAGTTTTTATACTAATAAATTATTATTTATTATTTTTTTACTTTAAGTATGTTTATTTTTTTTATTTTAAGTATCAGAATTTTGTTATAAACTTGTAACACTAGATGATATCAAATAAATAATAGGTACCGACTACCATTATCAGTAGATACGTATAACAAGTTAGCGTTATGTTATGTAAGCTGAGCTGAAGGGAAGGCAGCGATGAGGCTTGCGGCAGCGCGCAGACAGGCCGTGTCACAACTTGGGTAATTTATAGGAGCTCGCTGCCATGGCGGCCGGGATGAAAATATTACTTTAAATTGCTACAAAATTGTGATGTGGTTTTACAAAATGAAGTTGGTATTGTCTGACAAAAAGTCGGAATTTATGATATTTTTGGAAGTTGTGAATTATTATTGTTAATGCCTGGCATGTCCCATTGCAGGGCAAAGGCCTTTCTCCCTTTTCTCCAGATGTTGTTTTTTTTTTTTCAGAAATCTGCAAAAATAGAAAATTGTAATTTATTATCGTGTTTTTGCAATTTTGTACAATGCCACCTACTACTAGTTTTAGGAATAAAACAATTTATTATGAGATGAATATTTAATTAATGTTTATAATTCATATCGCTCATTCATTTACACTATGTAATAGCATGATCAAAAGTGACCTTTTTTTCTTTAAAATTTATTAGGATGTGATGTCATTTACAGGCCGTTCTGTCTGTTCTCAAATAATGTATTCACTCGAATCATTAAGGGTTGGTTATTGATCATAATCAAGTGTTATATGTATAATAGCCGAGATGCTCTCAGATATAAAAACATCGACTCTAGGTACGTCTGGAAAATATTGGCAGGATCTTTATAAGGGCTGCAGTCTCGAGCAGCGACGGTAATATGACAGATAACGGACGCTGCGCCACCTAGCGTGCTATGTAAGGATTATTCGCCACTACTAGGTATTATTAGTAGAGCAAAACAGTGTAGAATATTCAAAAATTCAGAATTCAAAATTATTTATTCAGAACAATTACATAAAGGAACTATGTTAAAGTAAAACGGTGAAATTACAAAAGTTATAAAGCTGTGTACGATATAAACAAAGTTAAAAAAAATATAAATAAAAAAAAAGTTAAATAATAATAAATAAATAAATAACGTTCGTTTGGACATTTCACACAACGTCATTTAGCCCCAAACTAAGGAAATGTGTACTATAGAAACGAAATAACTGATAGAATACTTGTACACTTTTTTTTTTGGAAATTATACATAGTATACATAGCTTATCTTAGTTTGCAGTAGAAAATAGGCTAAAAATAAATTAGTCTATTACACAATACTAGATCGTTTTAACAAAAACAACAATTGTGTCAAGTGCACGAAAGGAGCCTCTTCGAGGCGCACTTGAAATCCTTTCACCACCCTGGTTCGAAAGAACTAGTGACACGATTAGAAGAGTGTACTAAAGTATGATTCTATACTTTAATACTTCGATGATGTATGTAAATTAGCAGTTTCACATCATAACTGAAGTCTATTCTTCGGTGTTATCTACAATCTGGCAAAATCAAGACGTCTACAATTAGCATTGTGCGCGCTAAGAGCATCGGTTTGTTATTGTTACGATGCATTCGCCAGGGCTATCGGTGGAGCCATCTGTGGGCCTAAAATTGCACTTTGTTGTTTGATTAAATTGTACTTTTTTATTTATCTTCTTTGAGCTACAATACGGCCGACATATCTTGGCGAATCTGAACATAGGCTATGCGAACTTTAGCGCATGAAAACACGCAATAGAAAACTGTTGATGACAATTTATTTTTTATAAACCAATTAGCATAAGCCCGCGCTTTCGCCCGCGTTGATACCTTATACATATAAAACAATGAAATACGTGTTTTCATGAGCTAAAGTTCGCATAGCTTATGTTCAGACTCGCCAAGATACGTCGGCGGCATTGTACCTATAGATTGTTTGCAAACCTATATGGGTGCCCAATTATTTCCTTTTGTAAATTTTGTAATATAGATTGCAGTTGTTAGATGATGCTGTAATAAATTTTGCTTATGCTGTTTATTTTCTTTTAATCGTGTCACTAGTTCTTTCGAACTAGTCAGTGTGGTAAAAGGATTTCAAGTGCCCCTTGAAGAGGCTCCTTTAATGCACTTGCGAACTTCAAAGGTTCTGGTTATAGGCAGTTAATCACATGTTTGTAAAAAAACCTTAAGTAGATCTTTTTTCTATAGGTTTTGAAAAGAGGCGTGTAACAGTTGCGTTCAATAGTTTCATTTTCCTGATTTTTTTCTGTTTAACTTGATTTTTCTCATAATAACTGACTTAGCTTTGTTGTTAATGTTTATATAGTTGTTGATCATCATGCACGTTGACAAAGATACCTTACGTTCTTGTACACCATTTCTGATAGAAATTCCTAGTACTACTTGGGCGAGTCAACAAGACACATGGCTGCCATGTGGCTCGGGACTTGATGCTTCCCCCCCCCCCCCCCCCGCTAACCTTTGTCGCTAATAAATAAAATAAAAATAAATATTAAATTTAATAATTATAGTACTTATACACAATATTACAGCCTACTGCATTATCCACAGAGTTATAAAAAAATACATGTGTAGACCACTAGAGGATCGGTAGGTATTTTTTATCAAAGTGAGTCAACTGTAACATTTGGCAAGTATTTGTAATTTGTATTTATTTATTTACTAAAAAGTTAACAATATTTCTATTCTAAGGGCGCCTTAAAACCATACCAGGTTTGTCTAGGACCCAAAAACAACTTAAAACTATACTTTTAAATAATTATGTTAATGCGAGCTGCGGCCTCAGTATAAACTAGGTGTAAACATTATCGTTTTCAGCGACATTGCATATCTGAGAGACTAAACTTGGTAATTGGATGTAGTATCTAGTAGTAAAGTACTTAAGATGAAATAGATAAGTACGTGGCTAAAAGTAAAAAAAAGTAAATTTAAGCTTTAAACCACTAGATAGACTCTAGACACTAGACCCTATTGATGTAACATTTTAGGCGCCTTATCTCACGCACTGCAACGCACGATGGGTGGTATATAGTTTTATTTTGCTTTTCCAATGACCACTTTATGGATTGTATAGTTTTATGATATAACAATAGAGAAATGGTCGTTCGCTGGTATCTTAGATACGCACCGCTGAGCTGATGCTACTGATTATTATGAAGGCCTAGTTTAACAACATAAATTGTATTATTATCCTTTCTTACTCGTGTATGACAAGCATAATGCGGTATCTTAGGCTTTTCTTTTCAGAGTTCTGTGTAGTCTGCGTCAGTTTTCATCATCACTGTACTTAGATATTTTTGTCGAATCATTGGATGTAGACGTTGGGTAAAATGATTGGCTCTATTATAATAAAGCACCTCTCAATCAATATTTTTTTTTTTCAAATCGGTTTATAAACAACAACGTTAAAGATAAAGATAAAGATAAAGAATATTTTATTGTTCAGAACTGTGTAGGTATACAAGGTGTTATTATGTATAGTTTAGTGCTTACTACAGTTTATCCATTGCGGACATACAATATAGTTCTATACCTAAGGTAACATAATTAAAAATTACAACATAATTATATATGTACATCTAGTATCTCCTAAATTATTACCTATATAGTATAACTACGTATTAACATTTACACTTAACAGTGTACATTTAATTTACCTAATACTAAGACATATCAAAATATTCCTTGACAGTGTAATGTACTTTTTCAGACAGCCATTTTTTTAACTTGTATTTAAATGTCACACCTTGCAGTTGTTTCATGTCAGTAGGAAGATGATTGTAAATTTTAATTGCAGTAAAATATGTGCTCTTATGAAACATAGCATTGTTAGCTTGTGGAATACAAATGTTGTATCTATGCCTACTGCGTAGGTTATCTGCACGGATAGACTTTTTTTCAAAGAAGTAGTTTTCATTATTTTTTACAAAGAGGCAAATTTCTAATATATATATGTCAGTTAATGTAAGTATTCGATTCCGTTTAAAAATATCACGTAGTGATTCTGTACTTTGTAGGTTGAATATGGCTCTTAAACATTTCTTTTGCATTATGAATGTTGACTGAACATTAACTGAATTACCCCAGAATATGATGCCATAATTTAAATGAGGAAAAACATATCCGTAATACGCATTGATTGCTATTGCTTTGGAAGATGCATTACTGAGAATCGACAGGGCATAACAATATTTTGATATTTTTCCATTTATTTTACAAATATGATCTTTCCAATTTAGATTACTGTCTAGTTTTATGCCTAAAAAGTTAATTTCGTTTACTTCATCTACTTTGTTATTCCTGTACGATAAATTTAAGTCTAGAGATCGCGTTTTGTAATTTTTAAACCGAATGAATTTAGTTTTGTCTATGTTTACTTTTAAGTTGATTTTACCTAACCAATCTACTACTAAATTTAATGTTTTATTTATTTCAATTTCAAATTCCTGTTTACTTTTATTTTCTTGAGGTATAAATATTGTTGCATCATCTGCGAACATAACACATAAGTTTCTGGTTATGTCTGGTAAGTTATTCACATAAATTAAAAATAGTAAAGGGCCAAGAATACTCCCTTGGGGCACTCCTAGTAAAACATTTTTATAATCTGATTCTACAATTTCAATAGTTTTATTAGCTTTATTATATGAATTTATTAAAGTTGATTGGTTTCTATTACTGAGGTATGATTGTAGTAATTTATGTGCCGTTCCTCTTATCCGTATTTGTTCTAGTTTATCTAAAAGTACGTCATGTCGCACGCAGTCAAAAGCCTTTGACAGATCTAAAAAAATTGCAGCTCCGTGTTTTTTATTAATTATCTCATCCCAGACATGCTTTAATGTTTTGAATATAGCTAAGGCAGTATTTTTGCCTTTTTGGAAACCAAATTGATTTGGGTTAATTATTCTATTTTTGTTGAGGTATGAAGTTAGTCTATTGTAAATAACTTTTTCTAAAATTTTAGAAAAGCATGGAAGTAGAGCTATTGGCCTGTAGTTGCCCATATCTGTTTTTGACCCTTTTTTATGAATAGGCTTTATTTGGGTTTTTTAAGATCTGGAGTAAAATACCCATTTTCTATACATAAATTAAATATATGAACTAGAGATTTAGATATAAATTGAATGCTACTTTTTATAACTTGTACAGGAATATGATCATGTCCTGCACTTTTTGTGTTTTTAAGACCTTTTATGATGCTTGTTATTTCTGTCTCGTCCACTGGATTTAAAAATATACTCTGGCTAAAGCTTGTTACGCTCGAGTTTTCAAGAGCCTTAGGGCTTTTTGTACAGTTTAGATCTATATAATATGAGTTAAATGATTTCGCTATGTCTACTGGATTTGTTATTTCTTTTTTACCTACATTTATTTTTTCTATTGTAGTTTGAATAGTATTAGTTGGATAAGTGTAATTTTTTATTATGCCCCAGGTAGCTTTAGTTTTGTTTGTACTTTTATTTATGTATTGGATATTTGATATTCTTTTTGTCATTTTTATGACTTTCTTTATTGTTTTACAATATTTATTGTATTTTTCTTGTTTAACTAAATCTTTTTTGGCTTTACATTGTGAATATAGTCGTCGTTTATTTCTGCTTGAAATTATAATACCTTTGGATTTCCAATTTGGTTTCTTTTTGTGTGTAATTTTGCACTTTTCTAAAGGCACACATAAGTCAAAAATCAATTTGAATTTTTCTATGAACACTTCAGAGGCCACATTAGGGTCATTTTGTTCATAAACATCAGCAAAATTTATTTGTGACAAGTGTTTGATAAAGATTTTTAGGTGTTTATCAATATTTCGCTTTTTAACAAACCAATACTTTTCCCTATAGCTTAAGTTGGTTAGAATACCTAGTACCTGTGCACTATGGTCTGATATATCAATATGCAAGACGTCTATATCATATTTTTTTATATTAGTAATAATGTTGTCAATGCAAGTTTTCGAGTGGCTCGTAATACGTGTTGGTTTGTCAACAGTAAGATGAACGTTGAAGGATTTCAACGTGTTAATAAATATATCGGTTCTACTATTTTTTTCAAGGATGTTAATGTTGAAATCACCGGTAAGTATAATTTTTTTCTTATTGTTCCTCAAGCGTATAGTTAGTTTGTGTAAAAGATATTCTAATGAATTAATAAAAAGGTCAAAATTACTGTTAGGTGCTCTATACAAACATAATACAATAATGTTTAGCTCTGGTAACATAATACCACAACATTCAAAATGTTTGTCAATCGACATTTCAGTGACCCAATCAAGTTTACTATAATTGACTGAATGTTTAATGTAAATACCTACACCACCTCGCTGATAGCTCTTTCTTGAGAAGTATGCAGCATTTCTATACCCTTCAATTTTGAGTAATTCGATGTCGTTTGATTTTAAGAAGGTTTCCGAAAAACAAAGTATTTCTGTACGAATAGAATTTAAGAATATTTGAAGTTGGTCAATTTTTGATTTAAGGCCTTGGACATTTAGATGTAGAATATTGAGATTGGTTTTGTCTTTACTGTTATTTGCGAAAAAACTGCACCTCTTTAAGTATAGGGGAAGTTGAATTAGTTCTTGATTGTCTGCCAAAGTAAAATGGTATTGTTCCTTTTTTAGGAGCATCAATATAATCGGTGTCATTCGATTCATTCTCAGTTTTGTTTATTTTTTCTTTAACGTTTTCACGTTTTAACGTTGACATTATTTTTTTAAAGTAATGTGGAATTGTACCAGGTTTCGTTTTTTGGGTATGTTCGCTTGAGTTTAAAGTTTTTTTTTCGTCTTTATGTTTTTTACATTGTTTTTCATCACATTCATTTTTGTTATATTTTTACCTATAAAACAAGTCTCATAATCTTTTATATTGATCAATTCATTTGCAGCATTAAGCAAGGATTTATTATTTTGTGATCTATATTTTGTGGTATTATTGGTGTGTTTCATTGACAAAAACTCACATCTGCAGAAGTTATTTGCAATGCGTCTCAGATTATTGTTCAGTTTTTTCTCATTTAAATGAGCATTATGATCAATTTCAGCTAAAATTACATTTGTGTTTTCCAGACTTTTTAGAATTGCTGCTAATTCTATGCAAAGATTTGTGGGATTTTTATCATTAGATCCTATGCACAATACTACCCAATCATCATAAGTTAGGTCCGGGTGGCTCAATTTGAAATTTCGGAGTATGTGTTCAGCCGGTGCATTCGGGTAACTACATCCAGTGATACTGTAGTCTTTTGAGTTTTTTTCCGTCCTGCGTAGATTTATAAGCTGTGACGCTAGGTCTTTGCATTGCTGATCACCAACAATTATAATTTTTGGTAGTTCTTGAGGCTTTTTATTTTCATTCAAAATTGGTACTGGAGGCAGAAATGATTCTGGAACAATTTTTTCCTCAAGTATTTCTTCAACAATTATATTTTTTTGTAGTTCTTGAGGCGTTTTGTTATTTTCATTTGAAACTGTTACTGGAAACGGAATTGATTCTGGAAGTTTATTTTTCTCAAGTATTTCTTTCTGTATTTTTTGTTCAATGACAACTTCATTTTGAATTTCTGCATCTGGCAATCTGGGTGTATCATTACTATTTTTTTTGTAATTTTTTTTTTATCAGAAAGTCTATTTTTCAGCTTTGTGTTTTCTTGAAACAGTCTGTTGATTTCTTCTTTTGACACAATCAATTTAGATGTAAGTTCGGTTAGTTCTGATCTGAGCATTTTTATAACAGAGCTTGTATCTTTCGGGCTCTCAGTATTGTTGAGTGTTTCATTGTTGACACTCAGATCAATTGTATCATCAGACAAGTTCTCAAGTGACAGTTGTTTAATTTTCCTTGGACGCCTTAGAGTTACGTTCGTGCTGGTGTGATGTATGCCCACTGGGGTGTTCGAGTTGTTACCTCTGCATCTCTTGTTAATACACGGGGAGCATTCCCAATTTGAGCGATGATCGCCAGTGAGCGTGCTGAGAAAACGTGCAAGAGACACGTTCGCACACTCTAGATCATACGTAAACTTGCAGACTGAGCAGATCAGATACTCGCAATCTTTTTTAGACATCTGTCACAGTTTTTGGATTTAACAGGCGTACGGGTGACTGACATTTTGACACAGGTTTACTATATTTACTATCATTTACTTGCTAGTTAAACTTCCAACTATTAAGGGGTATCAGGCGTAGAAAATAGCCGACACCACACGAAAATGTTTGTGAACTTTTCATTAACTTTTTTGATGTTTTTAGATCTCGCACAGTTCTACCAGAAAACACATACAATGCACATTTCACTTTTTAGATATTGAAATCATAAATATTTTAACTAGATAATTTAGTGGGAAAGAATCTAGCGTTCGGTTTTGTTGAGTAGGTATTAAATTTCTCCCAAGAAAAAGAAAATAGAAATTTTCTTACAGACTTCTTTTTTTCTTTTGTTCTGAGGTAACAAACATTAAAAAAAATCATTCAACCGGATTGATAACCTCCTCCTTTTTTGAAGACGGTTGAAAAGTGCACTTATTAATAAAAAAAATGTGACTTTTGAAAACATAAGGGTTTTTTTAGAGTTATAACTCGAACCAAGCGGTTCGCATCGACATTTATGGTGCGCACCAGCAGGGAGTGGAACTCGCTGCCGGCGTCTGTTTTTCCGACACACTATAATCTGGGAGTCTTCAAATCAAGAATGAATAAGTTCTTACTAGGCAAGCGTGCTACATCCTCGACCACACCGTCACTTACTATCAGGTGAGGTTGTGGTCAAATGCTTGCTCATTCCATATAAAAATATATAAAAGAAAAAAAAAATTAACATAATATCGTCTTACAAGTCACAGTCATTGTGGTAATCTAGTAGGTAGCTTAAAATAAATAAATAAATATTTTGGACATTTCTCACAACGCCATCTATAATATTTGTTTAACTGAATGAAGTTTGGTGACGCGGATATTATAATCCTTTGAGGATTAATTGGACACCTCTTTAATCTATAAAATGCGCCGCTGTCGCATAAATTAGGACAAGTTTCCTTCAAAGCCTTCGAGCTTTGTTCGGGAACAATTACCGCGTTTCCGGTGTGTAATTAAAAACTAATTCCAACATGTTACACCTTCACAAAAGCCCATTTATAATGCTTGATGGGTACAAGACGTTTCGGAAAGAATAAGCTAGGGAACAAAGGATCATGCGCGAATTTTGACAGAATGGTACAAGGGAGGGACTTATCGCTTCACGCTCCTATAATCGCAATTAACCCGGCTAATTTTCTTTTCAGTGTTTTTGTAACGACGTTTGAATTGATAATTTAAGCTCCGTTTGTAAAATTTTACGCCTAAATACTTTGTGTGAAAGTTTACTGAATAGAAAATAATAATAAATAATGCGACCGAAACAGTTGAAAAAAAACAGTACCTATGTACCTACTCTAGACTTTTGATATCTATTTAGTTAAAGCACATCAAAAAGGTAAGTTTTAACCATTAGCTAACGCCTGCAACTTCGTTTGCGTTACGAATTTACCAAATTTCTAAAGTAAGTGAGTAGTAGCTTTAGTAGTAGTAAATGAACAAATCCTCAAAATGTCAAGTCTCTACTTGAAGTAATTTGGCCTGTACGTTGTCTGACAGAACGTCAGTCATGATCAAGTGTTTTTCAATAATTAGTTAATTGCCACCAAAGCAAAAGACAAGAAATTAAAAATCTTACATTTTTTGTTAAGTTTGGTAGAGCCCATGGGAACGATTCAGCGCTCTGTGAGGTATATTTTCCAAGTCCGGAGCTTACACTACGAGCAAAGTGCATCATCATTGTAACAAAGGTATTCAGAATTACCTTTTTACAAGTTATATGGGCTCTTATTGCGTGTTTGTATAATTTAGCCCAATTTTATCGGACGCCATTTTAATTGAAGCTTAATTTCAAGTTAATTGCATTTTGTGCTTTAAAACACAAAGGTAATTGCCGTCATACGTGACAAATGAGATGGTTTTAGTGTGATTGTGCGATTTTACACAAGATTATATCATATTTTGTGACCCTTTGTGTATTCGTATTGTGTTTGGTGTGGAGTAGCGAACATGTAGGTTTAGAGGTAATTATGTCAGCTTACACGCGATAAGTAGGTCTTTAAGACGTATTTGACTAATTGTTTCTTTGTTTTGTATCAGAAATGTAATCCGAGCTGATGTGCCAAAGTGGTTGAAAGGAAAATAATAATCAAGCTTTTACAAAAACGTACCTTTTTTTTTTTTTTTACAATGGGAAAAATGCTTTACGCATGCCCTTTAGCCAGGGAGGGCTAAAGGGGTATGTCGGGCTCACCACCAGGCTACTAGAGGAGTGCTAGTGGTCGGTGGCATACCGACTAAAAACCCATTGATATTCCTTCAATCACCTCAGAGCCAATGCGTCGTCAAACCACTCATCATCAGACGAGAGGTTTGACGGCGCATCAGCACTAGACAGGGTCACGGGGTCCCGGCCGGATTCGACCGCGGCGACAAAAAAAAAAACGTACCTCAACCAACTTCAATTCGACTGTTCTAGAGACCGTAAACACCATTGAATCAGAGTCTGGTGACGCAATAACAGCCATCTGCGGCTAACTGTATTAAAATTCCATCCCAAAAAAAAATAAAAAAAATTAATAATGAATAGTCATCGGGAAGCAAGATACGCAATTTCGTTTACTTGGATGACGTATTTTTCAGTTATTTTGATTAAAACCAAAGTAAAAAATTGGTTCAGCGATTTTCATGAAATTTCTATGGGATCAAACTGGAAATATGTATAGAAGAGGTGCGAGAAGTCACATAAAAAATCATAGAGATAAAAATGAGAGTTTTTTGTAATTTTCTTAGTTCTTTCTTATCTTTTATAGATAGTTGTTTTTATACAAATTTTGGGTAAAAACTAACACCAAAGTCGTTTTTCAAACAACTGCATTTAACAGAACTTGAACGAAAACTTGTGAATTATGCTAAAAGAATTCATCTCAGCTCTATTTTATGGGTAAGCCCGCTTCAGGGTGCGTACACACTGTGCTAGTCATAATAAAACATAATATTAATGTACCTATTGCTTCCAAAGCTTTAATGATTTTTTGACTTATTTTATCTATTCTTACAGCAGTACAAAATAATTTATTTAATTTCTATTCTTACAGCAGTACAAAATAATTTATTTAATTTCATTTTTTTCTCTTAGTCCAAATGAGTAGGTACAAATTCGTTTTATAATAATGAAAAAAAATATAATGTTACCTCTCAGTTCCAGGATTAAATTTTTAATCAATAACACTTTATACTACTCATAGTTCTATTAAAAGGTGTTTTTTTAGTGTTAGAAGCATTGTGTAGAGTCTAGACTTGAGATCAAGTGTCGGCAAGTTCCAGGCCGCACAAAGGCTTCCGGCATGGTTTAATCCTTGCTGGAGAGCTGAGTTCTAACTTTTAGAAGTTATTGGAAAGCTGATGAAACTATAAAACTTCGGTAACTTACGAGTAACTTGAACCTAAGCCAGTGCGTCCGATGCTTTAAATCTGGTACCTACGTTATCAATTTCAGTAGAACTTTAATACTTTATGCCGACTTCTTCCAAGTTTATGCTAATAGAAGATGGCCAAGACTTTAACTTAACCCACAGTTTAAGTAAAACAAAGTGCTCTAGTCTTGCTTAAGTTAAAGTTGAGAATGAAAAATTTGCAATTATACTTGCTTTTGTTCATTGCAAGTCTTCGTATAATAACTTATTGGCGTGTTACAGCGTAAAAACTTTTTAAGGAAACGGATATTCAATACTTGGTTTATTTGTGTAGGCTATGCGGCCAGAATGACATTCTTCTTCTCGTGTCACTCATTCTTTCGAACCAGTGTGGTGAAAGGATTTCATGTGCGCCTCGAAGAGGATTCTTTCATGCACTTGACACATTTTTTGAACTTTAGGTTCTATGACATGCCGGTTTCCTCACGATGCTTTCCTTCACCGTTAAGCACGTGTTTTTAAATGCACATATAGATCTTTTTGAACGGAAACATCGATTGGTGTACGACTGGGTTTAAACTCACGACCTTCGGATCGAAAGTCGAGGCACCTCCCACTCGGCCAATACGGCATTCAATGAATGACATAAAAATTGAACTTTCTGGTATCAATTTAGATGACTTGAACAAACGTTTTTTATGCTAACAGCCACTTATATAAATAAAATGTTATACGTTAACAAAGGGACACGTCAGTACGTTTTTCAGGACAAGATTATACTCACCCATATAATGGTATAAAAATCTTGAAATTGAACAAAGTATTCTGAATAGCTTAAATGTTTTTTCTTGTACATTTTGTGATTGTTGAAAAAATTTAACCCGAAAATGCAACTTTAGGTAAGAATAGGTAATTTGCATTTTTAGGTGCAACATTTATTGCTGTGTGGCAGTTAGCAATAAAAACAAACGCGGTGCCCCAGCAGCAATGAATAGCGCGCAATGCAATGTACGCGACGGTAAAGGCGTTGTATATTCTTGATATTAGTTTCACGACTGTTTTCTATTGCGGAGATTTTGCCGAAAGTTCCCATTTCCACAGAAATATATTTTTCACTAAAGAACACATAAACATACACTTTTAAGTCATTTATATTTTTATTTATTTTCCCTATATTTATCTTTTTAACTCATTTATTTACATTTTTACTATACTATATAAAAATAAACTATTTATAAATAAACATTATAGTTAAAAATATATAAAAATGGTGGACCACCAGCCGCGGAGTAGAGCCCAAGCGGCTGGTGGCTAGGACAACAGATTGAAGAACTTCCTTACTATGTGGGCAGTTTCTAAAAGTAAAAGTAGTTATTTAGTTTATTATTATACTTATTTTTCAGCCGTTATCTCCTACCGTAGGGCAAACACCTCCCTCCTCTTCTTCTAAATTATTTTATTAAAATCTAAAATCTGCCAGAATATTAGTCAAAATATATTGTAGTACCTCAAAGGGGTTGCGATTCTACCACGTTATTGTGTATTTGTTAGCATTTTTACCATGTGAACACAATTAATGTATTGATTATTAAGTATTAAAAACATTATTAAAACAATATCACAATTTCAATAAAAATCATATCACGAAACATAGACAATATTAGGAAAAAATGCACATCATCATAATATTCATTTTTCAGCTGCGCAGTTGAGTAAAACGTGACTTATATCCCAAACATCGGGCGGCCGGTTATCCTGACAAATCCTTGCTCAGACAGAATCTTAACCCTTGGACGTTAAACTGAAGCGAATAGAATTAGCATAGAAATTGATTCAGTCAGGGCTCTTTTAGCCCCATCATCGCCTAATCCATTTGCAGTGGCCGAGGGTTAGTCGTAGTTACATGTAGAGTAGATTGTAGTGTACAGACGTGGCAGTGCTGTAGGCATTTATGGATTAATAGCTGCTATTTTGCTTGCGTGGCAGAAAGTAGATACAGAGCAGTCTATGCAGCTCAAAGATTATACCGAAAAGTAATTTCAGATATCTACATTTTTTTTTAATTGTGGAATGTGTCGTTATTGAAAAGTATATGTACCTATGTATTACATACCTAACAAATTACTTATAGTACTTATAGTATAGGTCACAAAAGAGCATGTTTAGTCAGATTGCTTAAATAATTGTAGCATATGACGATGATATGGTATAAACGAAAGTTTATGGAATGTCTTCTAAACTTAGAAGGTACGAAAGGAGTAAGTAATATATAATGTATTACAAAGCAAGTAGACTTCACAGTTTTTCCTCGAATAGGCACTTATGTTAATTCCAAAACTTCCAGTAGATTTATAACATAAGTATTCCTCTCTGTACAAACTTATGCACATAATCTTTGCCCACCCAGGGAAACACATAGTGCTATCGATTTTTTGACGTGTTGAAAAATGGCATGCGGAAAATGACAGCTTTCGTATTGTGGCGTCGTGACCGAATGAATGAATGAATGATCATAATTCCGGGCGGTGAATGGACTGCCTTTTTAGGGTTATGTTTTATGAATGAGCGCTCCGAATCTCTTGGGGTTAGATAGATTAATATTTTTTAGGTTCTGCGAGCAAAGAATTTCGGGACAGATGAACATAAAGATGATTATTGTGTACCCTACAAAGTGCTTCTGAATCCTCGCGAGAGGGCGTTAGAACTTATCAAATAGAGTACCTCACTCGTAATGAAAAGAAGCCGGAAATATCTTGTCTTGCGTTCGATTCTATCATATTATAATGAATCTTAGATTATCGTAATGTTTTATCAAACTTGTTTTTGATACTTACCGACAAATTTACGTTTATATTTAAATACTGCTCGTGGAAATTTACCTTTTTTTTTAGATATTAACCTACTACTAATAGGACAATAAAAAAAAAATATAAATGTATTGCATTGTTAGGCGTAGTTTTTCGTAGACTTTCGCGATTATCACACATAGTTATTTGATTATAACGGGTATTATTAGGTGTAGTGTTAAATGAATTTATTTTGGTTTTGGCATTGGTCTTTGATATTTTGTTGACTTTTACTTGTACTTTTAATTTATTATTATTAAAAAAAATATGAATCTTGTATGAAATTAAATTATTATTTATCTTGAACTACTGCTCATGTCATAACTTATAATATAAGGGTTGACGGTCATTGTCCACGACTATTCATTACATTAAGTTTTTTCACACACAAAAAAAACTGTATACTTTGATATAAAAACATATATCTACTTACTTACAATAAAAATCAATACAAAGCTTGTCATTTAAATATGCATTATGCATATGCGTGTATAACTCACGCATGTATTATTTTATAACAAAATCAAGAGTTTTTTTGCTAGTCAATGGTGCGTCAATTGATTCACAACAAAGATTTGTCGATTCGCCACCACTTTTCAATTGAATTGTATAAATCAGAGTGAATAAAACTGTGAACCAAAACAAACACGGTATATAGGAGTGACCGCGCCGATGGGATGGGCTGTGAAAAGGAAGCAAAACTTTACAGGAGTCCCGCGCTTGCTATTATTTTCAATTTGTTATCATCAATCATCATATCATATCATAATGTATATCATAAGTTTAACATATAATACAATATATGTATATGTATAGTATATGTTTCAATTATAATATAATACATTTAAATTATATCAAAGTACACGGAATTTTTTGTTGAAAAAAAATAATGAATTGTCGTTAAGCCAATGGAGAGAAAGGCTCGTGGTGACTTTTATCACAATAAGATTGAAAAGCCCAAAATTTAAGGAAAATCAGAGTTTTTATATTCTCAATGAAAATTACAGACACAGATCGCTAAACATATTGCTATTATTTACAGTCTCTGTGTATCAGCTTTAAGCCTGGTAGGTTAAAGCCTAAAGTTTAGATTGAGATTTTTTTGCAAAAGTGATGCGAAACATTCTTAAAAAAACATAAAAAACAAAACTCAACCATAGATTTT
Source organism: Lobophora halterata (assembly GCA_932526365.1). NCBI lineage: Eukaryota > Metazoa > Arthropoda > Insecta > Lepidoptera > Geometridae > Lobophora > Lobophora halterata. The sequence goes on from OW052018.1 coordinate 997,369, forward strand.
ATGACAGGATTTATCGTATAAAAACAAATTGAATTTTTGTTTCGACTCGAGATATATTCATATTTTTATCTTCATAAATCGGAACACTGAGTTCAGCCACTCGACTCGCGCTTACCGGCATTTTTTCAGCCATTCGACCGATGCACCCTCGACCATTCGCCGACTGAAATAATTCCGCGTGGACCTCATTTGTATGTAAATGCACCTCCCCTTACTCTGTTTGCCGCATCTGTATTTTACAGTCTTTGCATTTAAAGCGTCACGTTTTTTAAATGAACTGGATTGGTTAATGCGCTTTTTTAAGATAGTTAAAATGTTATTGTCTGAATCTTAAACGTGGGAATTATCATAGAATGACGTTGTTAACTTTAAACACTGTATTATTACCGTAAATTAATGGTGGTATCGATTTATATTCAAAGCATGTCGAACACTTTATTCGACGACTTAATATGGTTCGCAAATTTCCTGATCATTTGCGCATGTGAAATTTATTGTTGGCACCAAGATGGACAGTATCAAACCAAAATGGAGTCGCAAAACAGGACCAAAAAATTTCAGACACCTTGTCAATAAATATGAATTATCTCCATTTTCAAATAATGTTTGTTACTTTTTACGATGTAATTTTATTAACAATGAAAAAGCCTAGTAGTTTTAACATTATAATATTTATCTAGCTCTGTAACTTCTCTTTTTCGATAATTAGCATCGGAAAATATGTACTTAATGTAGTAGAAGTTAGCAAATTCTTTTTTATTTAGTCGCATTTTAAATGTACTACATTGTATTTAGCTTCTCAACTTCTGTGTAAATAGCATACTGTTTTGCAACCATACCGTTTTAGAAGTTTTACCGTGACTGAAAAAGAAACATCCATCTATTACACATATAGTACATAGGTAGGAAAAAACATTCCAATTGTGTGAAATGTCCAAAACATTTATTAATTAATTTATTAACCAGAATTATTTCTACGCGAATCTTTTGTATGCCAGTTCTGGTGAGACATGAATGTACGTACATACTCTGTTACCTACCATCTAACCGTCCGTGTTTCGTGCAAAATAAAAATCTTTATCTTTATTTCTATGAACTTGATTGCTGTCCTTTATAATATTAGTAGGATTACAATAATGTTTCTATTAAATGTCCAATTCCTAAATTATAATGTCCGTCAACTTGAGATATTTCATCAGTGCCAGGTTTTCAAAGGCTAATCCGTTGCCATAGCAACCTTTAAGGTTATAATGAGCAATTAATTAAATTTCCGTTCTGGGCGAAAAATTGGGATAATGATCAAAGGGCTCTCGGAAAAGTCTTAAAATTAATTTAATATTTTCTTGACACTTAATTACAAAATCCTGAGCGGTAATGAGCGTTTAAGACAGGAACTTACTTTGATATCATCGTTTTGCTGTTTTCTGCTGAGTTTATGAATATAAAGATCTTATATAGTCCTTGAATACACTGATTCACAATATTACAACATATATACATATATAAACGAAAGTTTATGCAGATAGATACGAAAACTTATAAAAGCTCCAAAAAATAATATGACAAATCTGAAATTCGAAATAAACTTATAGTTATAACCTGGAAAATGACTCAGGATTCTATTTACCCTGATACCAGCAAAGCTTCGAGCAGTAGCTAGAATAAAATGCGTTAACCTTTGCCCAAAAGTAGAACACGATGATAAGTAAAAAAAAAAAGGGACAACGAGACCACATTTTGATAGAAATGAATTTCTACATTCAAATCATGCTCATCAAAATCATCAAATCCAAAACATATCTGATTTAATTATTACAAAAGTCATTGTATTTATCCACCATAGGATATTTCGAAATCCATTTTATGTACGAAATTAAGTCATTCAATTTTTGTTGTTAAAACGGCTTACACAGGAAACGTAAATTGTGCGTCGCAACATCCAAAATGATTTCATATTTTTACCACATTTTAACTGCATCATAAACACGGTCATTTCCAAACTAATTGCATACTGGAATGAAACAAAGGTGATCTCATTTAGTATTTATGACATTTTAAAACATAAAATATGTATAACGGGAACTGATATTTCAAATGAGGAACATTCAAAAGACGAGACAAAGAGGTTTTCAATCAAAGAAGAGGACTGTGTTTTTGCACACTGAGCTTGAATACATTTTTGCGCAACAATTTGCAAAATCATTGAGCTTCAAAAGTTCTGAGCTAGACAGTTGAACATATATTAGTGAAATCTTTTTTTCGTAAACACATGTGTGAAACGTCGTTATTCGTCCTGAATCTAAGTGTTTTCAATGTACTTATGTTATTGCAAAAAAATACAATATTAATTTGTTTATTCAAGTATTTTAGTTATCTTACTCCCATTTTCTCCTTATGTATAGGCTATTAGGCATTGTTTGAAATGTCCTGACATTTTTTTTATATGTATATGTAAAAGCAGTACAGTCTTTAATAATATATCTGGCATATCTGAACTTTTCAACATCGACCCAGGTGGGCCGGAAATCCTCTGGCACATACTGATTTGGATAAAGGGTGTAAAAATTAGCCAAAGGCTGTATAATTATCCACGGATGCATATCTCATGCCGAATTTACGAGCGGCTCTAAAATAAGCTGATTTTATTTTTATGAGAACTGTGGGTATTATTTATTTTAAGTGCAGCATAATTGTGTTTAAGTATTATTTCATCCAACTATAGGCATAGACAGACATTAATTTGACACTAAATTTTTATGCACGAGAAGTTTACTCAGAGATCGAAAACATTAAATTGAAAAACAGTTTTATTTTAAAGTGATAAAAAATATGTATTTTATAAATCAAAAAGCAACATATAAAAATATGTCAATAAATGCCTATTCTTATCACGAATAAATTAGTTATTACACCAGGAAACAAAGAAAACAGTGATTTACCCCAATTACGCCATACAGACACAATAACACTAAACATGACACCAAATTATCCTCCATTTCCCTTCTAAACATTTACAAACATTCAGCTTTCATTCTACCCTCCGATATTCTCATTTTTGAACACCCAATAATAGTGAGCATTATATTTTTCAGTAATATCACTTTTTTGGTCAGTGCTTCGGGTTCATTTTTTGGTTCCCACTTTTTTCTATTTTCATCTCAGTAGATTGTGTAGTTAGCCGTCATTTCCAACTTTGTTCCTCTTGATCCGACCGCTTTGGATTGGTTCTCTCGATCATGCAGTTTAGGTTCAAGTTTTTTTTATTAATAACGATGAGTTATCAGCCCATTGCAGTCTGCTACTGGCCTCACTCAATGTGCACTACTGCACCCAGTCTTTGGCTTGCTGCATCCATCTTTTCCCTGCAGCCTATCGCAGATCATCACTCTATCTGTGGTTGCAGGGCTATTACGGTACACATAGGGTACCACCCGTACTTGACGAATAGATGGGCGGAGAGGAGAGGAGCGGACTGGAGTGGAAGAGGAATTTCGAGCACTGTGATTGGCCAAATCACGGTTCGCTCCTCTCCGCTAACATCTGCCGAATATTCTCCGTATATTGTTATCTTGCGATTTGGCTAAATTCTGTAATCTCTGTAATAAATAAGAGCTATCTGTAATATATAATAGATCGATCAACACTCATGATATTTCTTCAAATAAACCGAAAATTTTTAATTACCAAAAAAACTTAAATGGCTTAAATCATGGGCTTTTGCGAGCTGGCTCAAAAATAGCGAAACTAACACTAAAACAAGTAATCAGTGAACCTACGCTAAAATAGCTTAGTAATAATGAGTAAAAAGTCCCTACTGCTTGACAATATATCGTGCAGTGGGTCATAAAAAATAATGGTACGATTTCAACTGCGCTTGATGGCTCGGTGTGACATGGAAAACGAATTTCCGTGAGGTTTTTTACGTATAATGACCACTCTGCGTAACCGCAAATTTTCGATGATGGTATTAATATTTTAACTTATTACTCTTTTATGGGTTCATGTGATATTTTTGATGTAACTCCATTTGGAAGTAGGTCGATGTAAGTTCACAATTTCTCCCTTTTTTGATAAAAAAGCGAATTTAAAAAACGTTGTTTGACTTTTGATGGTTTGTTGTAACTTTGTACAGACATCGTCATAGATAAGTATATACCTTGCACTATCTATCCTTGCACTATTAAATCTCTTTAAAAAATAGTAAAAAATTATGATTAGGCCTACATGGTTATAAAAATATAATTTATTTTTGAAGACAAAATTTCTTCGTACGCCGCGGCGGAGTTTTATAGGGATTTGAAGCTGGGTGTCTTGTACAAGAGTTTACTTCTCTATGACGCTATCTGTACCTTTAAACCCTGATGTTAACATTTCATAAGACAATTTTAAAACATCTGTATCATAAATTAAGTAAATGATTTTATCAAAGCAATGCACTTACTATCGACATCAGAATTTCGAAACAACAGTTTTTATCCGATAGTACGTTCTATGGTTCATCAGAAAACACTGACTTAAAACTCAAGTTTTTACTTTTTATGAGGAAATAAAATGTATGTATGAAAAACATTATGGCAGCTATTTCAGCCAAAGAATAACCCTTGCAATTCGAAGAGGCTATGCAGCCAGTATCCTCGGCACACTGCCATCGGGTATCGAGTTGAAGCAGTTGGGCTACTTAATAGATCGTTTGCAACGGTCTATGGATGGCTCAATTGTTACATTCTATAAATTTGCTTAAAAGTTTACGGACGATATTTTAACGTGACTTCCAGCGTAACGGGACAATGAGCGTTACCGGACAATGACAGCGTTTCGTGGATGCAGCCGGCGTTCATCGATTTATTAGACGTAGTCACGTCGAAAAATGAAAATCATTTGCGCAATTTAGGTGTACCTATTTGATCTAGCTAGACTGATATCGCAAACTCGCAAAGGTAGACTCGATCCATTATGTCTGTGCATTTACCGCGACCGAGTTTGCAGTGTGCATCGAATGCAGATTCAGCTTATATTTGATTATCCAATAATACATGTACCTATATGTAGATATGTACGTATTGCTCTGCAATCTAGTTCCCTTAGAAACGCAATTAGTGTATGTTTGTGACCTATTACTGCATACATAAGAATTATTGTATGACATGAGCTGATAAAATAGTAAGTATTGATGAGCTTTTATATTCAATCAGTTAAGTATTTAGTATCTTACGTTTAAGAACAGTTTCGCTACACTTTTGTATATTTTATTTACCCATTGAAAATTTCAATTAATCATATCTAGAATTTAAATCCCAAAATCCCCCAAAATGATAATAAAAAAAATAGTTTTTTTTTATTATCATCATTTATCTTCCAGCCACTAATCTGGGGTCGGTACAGCACAATTTCTTCGGCCATTTTTGCCCACTTTAAAACAACGCTGTAAAAATAATATCACCCTCGCCCCCCAGTTTTTCCTAACAAAAAGTATCTAACGGTATATTATATGTATTATGGTATATTTACAATTATTATTTTATTACAAGTTTACCAAGTCTACATATTAGGTAGGTAGTTCTATGCGCAGAATGTAAGACAGAAAGCATTTCTATTTACAAAGCACCAAGTACTCACTTTAAAACGATAATATTCAGACAAAGGAAACCAGAGCCATTCGCCAAATAAATACTTTCGATATAAAATCAATATGTAAGCGACGGCGTGGGAAACGTTAGCGAACGATAATATTGTATTAGTGGCTATTCAGATAAAACAAGCAGCGGTATTATGTGCAGAGGACCGAGCGGACGTATTCTGATGAGGTAGCGCGATTCAAATGCGATGCGATTCCATTTAGAGACGATTCGTATCACACTTGCCTCTACTTCTGCCGTTATCTGAAGATTGCTTTTAATTAAGCGGATTATTTAATTTAGTACCTTTGGCTTATTTTATAATGAAAGCCATGTTTACAAAGATAAAGGAAAAATAATGAGGAAACCACCATATCATAACAAAGAGCAGAATAAATAAATATTTTTGACTTGCGGTACTCTAGACCTACTCTAGAGTAGGTGGCGTTTTGGGCCACTCTAGAGTAACTCTAGAGTAGGTTTGAATCCCTGAAGTGCGAATATTAGAGACTACTTATGTTTAGCAAAAATTCTTAGGTGTTTACCTTATTTTTGGGAAAAGCTCCAGAGTAGGCCCTTCCAACGACGACGCTTTAACTGGATGCAATGGCGTATACTCTTGGAAATTGTCTTAAGAGAGCAAAGACGTTCTCTACGAGACGACGAGTTACTATTAACTACTAGTGATGGGCTTATGTTGTTGTATAACTGGTTCATTTTATCGATAATACAATTTGGATTGAATAGGATTTTTTACTGCACGTTTGTAATGCTATTTTCTAGTGGAGGGTTTTTTTCGTAATTATAAGTAGTAATTCATATATACACCATAAATTTTTAATTGCCATAAAAAAATAAATGGGCAATGCAGACGGGGTACTACGTTGGATCTGTGCAGTCAGAATTTTGGATTTCTACAAAATGGCAGAGTGGCAGCGGCGCAGGTGCGGCGCCCGAGCTGAGCTTTTGCGAGCTGGCTCGAGCTAGGGGCACGGGTTTGCCAAAAGATGAATAAAACTTAAATTATTATCAATTAAAGGTACCGCCTGACGCAAATCCATAGGAAAACGACTAACGGTAACAGTTATCCAATTTTAATCAAATTTATTTTGTCAAAAATTCGACTTACTATTTCAAGTTTTTTTGCCGTATATTTGTTTAGTATCGGCAACTGACTATGCATATTTTTTTTATGGTGATTAAAATTTGACCGTGTATAGTACGCGCTAGCGAGAGAGCGAATCAGGGGTTAATATTAGCATTAGCTTAAGCATTTAAGCAATAAAGTCTTTTTCCTTCTTTCAATTTGTTATAATATAAAATGTATCGATACACGTGTAATCCATCCCTAGCCACGTATCAGCAGAGCACCTCAAACTTAACGCATTACCTCAAACTGCATACACCTCGCGGAACTTCGCGAACACTGCAGTTACACCTTAACTTATACTTACATTATCCAGCCGGGGTAATTGCTTTGCACTTTCAGCAAAACAATATAATCTATAGGTACCTGAACTAAATTATATAACTACCAGCTTAATAACATCATCATGAATATAAAATGCTTCCCTATGACCGTTTGACGAACGAACATTTTCAGTAGATTTCCATTTCATTGTGTGCATTCAATGCACAGGGAAATCTACTAAAAAAGTGTTCGTCAAAAAGTGGATAATGTGAAAGTAAACGAAGAAAAGTTTTTTAAAAATCGCAACGAAAAAAAAAAGTTGCGGGTGTCAATATGAAAAGAAAAGCTTTATTACCTTCCATATAAAAAGTTTAATGAAATAAAATATGTAGGTATTGTTTTAAGTGTAGGGGGTCTTTCAAAAAGCCTCCTACAATTCTTTCCAATCTCTTATATTTATTGCTCTCCTTGTCCAGAGCTTTTCGGCCACTTCTTTTATGTCGTCGCTCCATCTAAATGACGTTCGTCCTCTATTTCGCTTCTTATCTCTTGCGTTCCAGTTTGTTAGTATGTAGGACCATCTATTGTGGTTTTAAGGCCAAATTTATAATGTTGTGAGCACGTGGAAAACTAAAAATTCTAAAACAAATATAAGAAATAAATTCAAAACGTCCATTGAATAATATTGAATGTGCTAGTAAAAAGTAAATATGACGAGAGAATGTAAAATATTTAACTTATCGGAAAAGTTACCGATAACTGAAAATTCATTGTTTTGGTTTTTCATTGAATGGCTAACTGTTAATAATTTAGTTTCATTGGTTAAAGGCAATGGAGGATTCTACCACCGGACCCCAAAACGTTGAATATATGTAGAGTCATTCCTACAGCCCCTTGTCGATTCGACGACAGAGAAACGAGACGAGCTAAGCGCTCTCCTGATGGTAAGAGATCACGTCTGCACATGACCAGAACAGTGCTGCACAGGAATTTGATTTACATAGGCTGGTGTAACACTGCTAAAGTACTCGTCCACATTGAGACATTTTGATGGTCAATTTCACTAGGTGCAGTGCCCTTCATACCGGAACACAGTAATGCTTGCACATTACCGTTTTGCGGCAGAATATTTGGCACTGTGTTGGTATTGGTACCCATCAAGACGGTACTCTGCAGGGGACGACTCCTAACGGTTGGTCCCTTGGGGAACATAATAATAATGAGATAGCGTTAAGAATACGACACGGATGGTCGAATGGCAAGTGAATTGGACTGCCACGCCCGGTGTCGCGGGTTCGATTCCCGCTTCAGGACAACATTTGTGTGATGAACATCGGTGTTTGTCCTTAGTCTGGATGTTTTCTATGTATTCTATATATGTATTTAAAAAAAAAAGTATTTAAGGATTCTATCAGCCACCTGGTTCCCATAGTACAAGCTCGGCTTAGTTTGGGGCTAGATGGCTTTGTGTGAAATGCCCAAAATATTTATTTATTTATTTAACATTGTGTCTAAAATGTAGTATCTCATAATCTAAATTATTTATTTATTTATTATTTAAATTTTTCAAAAGATTTTCAAACCAAATCAAAATGAAAATGATCTAGTAAGATTCATTCAATGACACCAGATTTTAGTAGTAATAAGGCTTATTCTAAAGGTAGTAACATAATTACAAATTACGTATAAATAGAGATTTTGATAGACAGTCTAAATAGCTCTTATAATTCTAACAATTTTAGTGTTATGACACTAAAAAAAAAGTAAGTACATTTATAAATGATACCTACTAATACTATTAATGCAAAACTTTGTAAGATTAATGGATGTTTGTTTTTGAATGCCAAAACTACCTGACCAGGAAAACCACATAAGGTACTTTTAATCCAGTACTATAAATCTAGTATTTTTCATAACATCCAGTATTGGAATGTACAAGAGATAGCCTGAGGTGACTCCCCACAATGCCTATTCAACGCACATTGATTTCAAACGAGGCTCCAAACTGCAATCGAAGTCATTCTATTCATCGTAAAACTGATTGGGATGGTATTACGATTTTATTTTTGTTATAAGTATTGTAATTTGAAGCGGCAAAAATGTATGAAATATTTCATTCTTTTTGATTGATTTCACTTAAAATTCGTTGTAGAGTCAGTTGGTTTAGAATAATTATGTCTGTCAGAGAAGGCGGTTCAGTGGTAGAATGCTCGCCTGCCACGCGAGCGGCCCGGGTTCGATTCCCGGCCGATGCATTCGTTTTGAGAATTCGAACTTTTCTTTATTTCTCGAAGCTTAGAAGCCTAGAACTTACGGATTAAAAGGACCCAGAGTTGCTTCCAGAAATATTAAAAAAATATTTCTGTTTTCAATAAAAGTCTTTTACTTTTATTGAAAACAGAAAATTATAATGAATTTGAATGCCCAAACTAGAAGTTCTATTTGTTGTTAATTTTGAATTTGTAGGTATTGATTTTGATATTGATATTATAATTGTAGGCTTATTTTGTTTTATTTTTGCATGCGATTATTTTACTGGACATTGTTATTCAAACTTAAATTTTATGTAATTTTTAGATACATTGATCGAGATCGAGATTATGAGAAACTTAAGTACACAAGTATAAATTAAGAGAAAATTTGTATACTGTATTCTACAGTGAAGTATGTGACTCTACTTTATACATTCATAAGACCCGTCTGTAACTAACCATACTTGAGACAAATAAATCATTCGTCATCAACGTTTCAAAGACTGAATAGGTTTTATTTTAGATTCTAGTAATATTTACTAGTACCTATTTTAAAATCATATAGGCATATAATAATAAAATGTATTCTAATAAAATATATATATAACACACTCACGCACACGCACACACACACGCACACACACACACACACACACACACACACACACACACACACACATACACATCCCACACAGACATTCATACACACGCAATTGATTTCATTTTAGATTCATCTTAAATAATATATTACTTCACAGTAGGTATATTTTATTTAATTACACAGGTATAAGATGCATCATCAGAAGTGTATCATTACCCATACCCTGGATTAAGGTTGTTAGTCACGGACACGATCCGCAATTAATATCGCATCAGAGGACAAGTGTCGGTCAACCTTGATTGTGATCTCATCGAGAGCGCATGGCGAATCGGTGTATGTCAGCATTTGCAAAATAACATGTTACAAATCACTATACATAAAAAGCTTGATCCTGACTGACTGACAGACAAGTACAGGCCAAACCACTCGACGCAAAGGCTTGAAATGTGGTGGGTATTTTCATCAAAAAGTGTAGGCGCGTACTAAGAAAGGATTTTTTTTTATTCGCAACGCAAACGAAGTTGTGGGTATCAACTAGTAACATATTTAAAAACTTGTTGAAAATTAGAACTATGTTTGAGTAAAATTAACAAAATTATTATTATTTTCGTCTTGACAAGCACACCCTTTATTTCAAGACAAACTACATTTTTTATGTAACTAATCTGATGATTACGCCTGCCCATAACCATAACAGTGCAACATAGGGCTTTACGTACTCTGTATTGGAGATGAATAAATAAAATAAAATAATATCTTTTATTCTCTATTTATTATAGTAAATTTTGTAATTTATATACGGTAAGTTTTTGTTTATGCGAAAGCCGAGACTTATGGATTCTGAGCAAACTAATTTCAGGTTTCGCATAAGTAATACTAATGTTGTAGATTGAAGCAGTTAGCTTATACTGTAATAAAAAGATTTAATTCAAATCAAAAAACTACTTACGTTTAATAACTCTACAGAATAAATAATATTGATGTGTTAACTTTAAAGAAATTATCGCGTTAAAGCCCCGTGAAGTCGCCGATAACCATCTCCCGCTAACGACTGCTTTCCGAGAATTTATGATTTGTGACTTGTTCTCTTTTACCTCTTTGATACGAGAATGGAGTTAAGGTGCATTTACACTATGACCAAATGGTAATTTGAAATAAAATTTTAAATATTTGACCCACAGACTACACCTGTGATCTGACCTTTATAAAACACATTGTTTCTCAAAAAAGTAAAAAATGTTAAGTAAAGTTATGTTTGTATTTAAATGCCTACTTTTAAGGGTTGGTGTCTCTTTTATGTGAACACCGTGATGATAATAAAAACATATTTTGGAATCGACTTCAAAAAGGAAGGAGGTTATCTATTCGGTTGAATGTTTATTTTTATAAGTTTGTTACCTTAGAACTTTGTTGTTTATGAAACGATTTGAAAAAAACAAGTTTTTGTTTGAGAGGATATACTTTCAATTTGGTCCCATAGAGATTTCATTAAAATCGGTTCAGTAGTTTTTAAATCAAACTCATCATCATCATCAGCCAACTTTAGCCCACTGCTGGACGTCCTAGACAAACCTGGTAAGGTTTTAAGGCGCCCTTAGAATAGAAAATATTGTTAACTTTTTAGTGAATAAATAAATACTTACAAAAAAAAATAAAAAAAAAATACGTAGATCAAATTAACTAAAAATGGCATCGAAGTAAACAAAATTGTGTTATTCCCTGTGACTTTTCAGTGGTGCCTACAGTCACTAGAACAGTCCGATTGAAGTCGGTTGTTGTATACTTTTGTAAAACCTTGATTATTTTAACCCTATATCTCGCGGACGAAGCCATGGGCTATAGCTAATACGATATAAAGCTGATCATATGACGTAAATGTTATTTTTACGTCCTGGCACGTTTTTCTTCAAATGCAAAAAGTGATAAATTACAGATCTGATTAATCAGAAAAGTTAGGTTTTAGTTTTTAGTCTCACGTAAATGAATAGTTTAGCAACGGTTCATTAATGTCATGGCAAAAAGTTGTTCAATCACTCAATATATTATTTTGAGCGGGATATTATTTACTGCATCTATTATAATTGATATATGAGAATTCGATATTTTAAAAGGAGCTTTTTGTAGGTTTTTTATTCGTATTCATTTTATAGGTCACCTTTGTTTTTCTATTGAATGGGCCATGTGGAACTAATTGTCCTATTGTTAGGTTCAATCAGTTATAAAAAAAACTGACAAGAAATAAATGACTAAACTCAGTAGTTATAATAGGTACCATCGCCTGTGTACTACGTTTTCGACGTCCCAAATTTTTAGTAGCAAAATCTCAAAAATTATGTCACCTTCAACTTGCACCGTATTTTTTTTTTAATTTGAAAGAGACAATCATTTGACCAAAACCTTACCTGATGGTAAGTGACGGTGTGGTCAAGGATGTAGCACACTTGCTTAGTAAGAACTTATTCACTCTTGATTTGAAAACTCCGAGACTACAATGTCGGAAAAACAGTATAGTATATTTATGTACCTACCTAAGTATTTCTATAATAAATTTATTATATTATTACTACTATATTATTTATTATTATTTAATTTGTTTTTTTCTCATCAATGATGATGATAAATCAATGATTTGTCATCAACGATGTCGTAATCATATTTATAAGTTACGTTGATGGCAACATTATTTTTGAGTTTTCGCCGTGAAGATACAAATAAAATTGAGAATCAGAAATCAAAATCATTAAATACTTTTATTTGACTTTAGTGATTTTGGTGTGATTGAGGATGAAATATCCATCTATCTATCCATCCTGACCATCCTCGCAAACTTTTGCCTGCACAAGAATAATTAAAAAAAATATTTTATGTTGGACCACAGACAGATATCCATAATCCATAACAATTATATTTATATAAAATTAAATAAAATTTAACTTAACAAACTAAACTTAATAAAATTGAATGAAACTTTGAGTCAAGCTCAAATTACATGATCAAATTATATAATCAAATTTAAATCAATAATATTAGTTGGATTGGTTCAATTCATCACACACTGTTGGTATGTAAAAAAAAAGTTTACTTAGGTATTATATTAATTTGTATGTTTTTTAGGTATTTATGTTTTTGTACACTTATTAATTCCACGGTATCATATATCCCGACGTAGGTATTTCCCACGAACGCTTCCCGACTCATTAGCCTTCCATGTATGTATGTGTATATCCATGTTTGTATGTAGGTATGTATGAGACCGATTTATGGTCGCCCGTCTGTCTGTCAAAGGCAATTGTTTCCTTATATGATGATGATTAATTAATAAAATAAATTAAGTTAATTGTGGTTCCGTAGAAAATAATGTTTATTGTTATAGGTTTTGAATGAAGATATTTTTTTATGCAAACAAGTGACGAGATGAGTTAGGCGCTCTCCTATTGGTAAGAGATTACGCCTGCCCATGACCAAAACAGTTCTACACAGGACAGTTATTCTACTAATAAAGTCAAACTTTGAGACATTTTGATGCTCGCTCAGTCGAAAGCCCAGTCATTTTACTAGTTCTTTTAAAAAGCCGTGTTGGCCGAGTGGGAGTTACCTCGACTTTCGATTCGAAGGTCATGGGTTCGAACCCGGACGTACACCAATGGATTTTTCTGTTCATAAAAGATCTATGTGTGCATTAAAACATGTGCTTAACATGTGCTCATCTTAAATTCGTAAGCATGTGTCAAGTGCACGAAATGAGCCTCTTCGAGGCGAACTTGAATCCTTTTATCCTTTCACCACACTGTGGTTTGAAATAACTAGTGACAATATAAAAAGAAGACTAGAACTTTGAAGGCCTTCAAATCATCTATGTAAGTTTTTGTGTGCGTCAATCCATAGGGTATATTTTTTCCCTTTGCTGTGTAAAAACTTAAGGCTGTAAATAATGTTCCATATTTGGAAAATAATACAGTCATAAATTCACACGTTTGACTCTGAAAAAGGCATGATTCTTATACTGAACAGCGTTTCTACGAGTCGATGTTTTTTAACTACACTAAAAACGGTTATATGGAACCCTAATTAATACCATTTTGGTCATGTTATCGTACCTACCAGTCTACAATAAGAGAATGCGGTAGGTACATATGGATTGCTTATTCTAGATAAATCACTCTACTGACTTTGTACGACATTTCTTGACATTTAAAGCCCATTACGATAAATCGTACTCGTGCATACCTGGCTTTACTTAAATGTCAAAAGAAATCTGTAAACTATAAAAAAATGAGTACTATAAATATAAATAAAAAGGCGAAATAATTAAATTCCTCTACAAGTTGTTTTTTCTCAGGACACGCTTACATTTCTTGACGAATAAACACTCGAATTTTAGGTCTCGACGTTCTGTGGTTTAAACTTGCGCGTTGTCTGTCAGTCAGGACATGTAATTTTTATACAGAATACATATTTTTTTCACATAATGCACTGGTCAGGATTGCTAAAACTCATCTTCTAACTGTGTACAGTACCTAGTTGCAAAAATGTTAACGGATAATACGTATATATATGTACTTATTATAAAAAAATATATGTTATTTGTATTTAATTATATTTATTTTTAATCGTTTGAAACGGTAAACGGTGAATTTTTTTTTCTGGTGATTAAAAATTTGCCGTGTAGATTGTAGTACCTATCGTTTTTAGATTGTAACGGGTATTATATTATAACTGCGCTCACCTTATCTATGTATTTTCGTCCCGACACGAAAAACTAAATTTTGATACGTATCTAATGTTAAAAATATAATTCAATAATTTAATTGCTGTAATAAAAAAATAACTTCTAAAATTGTATTCTATACCTTACATATTTCTCGTTAGGAATGCGCTCTTCATGTAAGTTTACTATAACGTAGCGCTAGTATGAATAAATTGTTTAATTAGTGATGGTGTATCGTGTAGTACCTAATTATTAAAATACATCGTTTCGGCGGCGCTCTGATAAGGCTCAGTGAAAATGTATTTAGAAACCATGGTTTCGATGATTTTTTTGAGATAAAGATTAACATTTAATTAGTTTAATTTTAATACGATGAAATTTTACTCCGTTATGCACAAAAAAACGGTGTATTACCAAAGTACAATGTTTTTTGTAACTAATGCCTTCTTGCACCAAAGTGTCAAAACCCCTAAGCAATTACTTTACTCGCTTGACAGTTCTTAACGGTCCATATTCCGGCCGTTAGGATCTGTTAAGCGAGTGAAGTCATTGCTTAAGAATTTAGTATCTTTGGTGCAAGTGGGCATAAGATATACATTTATTCGTGAGAGATACGTGAAGAGATGCATATAAGGTATTCATTATTAAAAAAACATTTGATCTTTGAGGAGTTTGTAACTCTTATTATTGAAATAATTTTCAAAAATATGTATTATATAACCTGCAAATTAATGTTAAATAACCTTACTAATTTAATTTCTCTCAATTTTTACCTATTGTAGTGTACATTATGTATGTTGTATTCTAATCTTCATTTTCTTGGTCATAAGGTAATTCTTGGCTTCTATCTTTTTAGCATCAATTAATTTCGTTGTATTTGTGTTTTAAATTCCATTATCCATTTAGGTAGGCATTTATTTTTTATGACATATCACTATTACGATTTATTTTCAAAACAAATTGCATATTATTAAATGGTTATCGGACACAGCTGCGCAGGTCACAGGGCAGGCGAAACACAAATTACAATTAGATAAAATTAATAAACAAGTATTTATTTGAACTAATTTTGTGCGTAATAAACTTAGGTCATTTTCTAGCGTAGACGCAGTGAAGGTCAAGACACAGCTGTCATTTTGACAGCTGCAGGAACAGATAAGAAGACATCGTTGTCTATCTACGCTACGAAACACGTGGTAGACCATGTCAGATAAAAACGACAAGAACTTAAAAAATACAGTTCTAAACAACATTTTTTATACAATACTAGTTGAAAACTGCAACTTCATTTGCGTTGCGAATAAAAAAAAAAACACTCCTAGTACGCGCTTACACTTCTTGAAATATCAATTTAAACTCTTTACGTCCAGTGGTTTGTCTTGTGCGTACGTTGTCTGTCAGCAAGTTAGGACTAACCTTTTTATCAATATTAATAAAAAGCTTGGACCTGACTGACTGATTGACAGATTGACTGACAGACAATATACAGGTTAACTGCTGAACGTAAAGACTTGAAACTTGGAGGATGTGTTTGTCAAGAGCTGAAAGGGAGTACTAAGAATGGAGTTTTTAATATTTGTACCCCAAGGGGTCCAAACGGGGGCTCAAAGCCGTGTATAGAACTAGAAACTTGCTGAAAGTGAGTACTAAGAAAAAAAAAATTTGCAACACAAACGAATGTGCGGGTGTTAGCTAGTAAGTATTTCCCTTGTTCCTATCCAAAAGTGGCATTACACAATTTTTTTATTTTTCATTTATTTTGTAGCGTGTATTTTGTGTCATTTGGCAAACCTTTTGCTTGCATATACGGGGCATAGATACGGGGTTTATTATTCGTTTGAGTAGCCTAAAACCAATCATTGTTACTGTGTTCGAGCAAGTTAACAAAATTATTAATAGGTACCTACTTGTAGCAAGTGTTAAATCAATCATTTATAGATAACCTCGGTGTCAATTGCTTACACGAGTTAATTGTAACACTGACGTAATTAATCCTAGTTTTAATTATCTACGCCTATAATTAAAATAATGCAGAGCTTAATAATTACACGCATTTTATAAGTTTATTGTCTGAGGTGACGAAATAATGACACATCTTAAGATTTGTTTTCTACTAGAGCTGTGTGGGAATAATAGCGGTGAGCGAGGATTTATAATTTTTGGACATTTCACACAACGCCATCTAGCCCCAAACTAAGCAGAGCTTGTACTTTGGGAAAATCAACCACCAATTACTAAATAACTTTAAAAAAAATCACCACCTCAGTTTCCACACACAGCTCTGATGTAGAGTCACCCTAAGTTCTCTACTATTTATTTTTTATATTTTGGACATTACGCAGAACGCATTCTAGCTCCAAATTAAGCAAAGCTTGTAATATGGAAACCAGATAACTGATAGAATACATTATACTTTTTTTGAATACATACATACATAGAAAACACCCAGACTCAGGACGTACACGATGTTAATAACACAAATATTTGTCCTGAGCGGGAATCGAATCCGCGACACCGGCACAGCAGTCTAACGCACTTGCCACCCGGTCATCCGTGTCGTCGATATTGATGCATAGGAATATGCATGAGATAACGCAACGTGATTGGCTATTAGAATGTGTTATCGACTGAAATAATACTACATACACCTTTGCACTACGATGATCCAATCAGCAAATCCAATCCAATATGATGACAAGCAGAATGATTCGATCCTAAGTCTGAGGGTGTTAAGTCTTACGGTCCGAAGGTCGTGGTTTCGAACCTGGTTCATCAATGGCTTTCTCGGTTAAAAAAATCTATGTGTGCATTAATACACTTATTTCACGGTGAAGGAAAACATCGTGAGGAAACTGGCATGTCATAGAACCTAAAAAGTTCGAACACATTGTGTCAAGTGCACGAAAGGAGCCTCATCGAGGTGCACTTGAAATTTTTTCACCACACTGGTTCGAAAGAACTAGTGACAATATAAGAAGATGGGTTTATGCAAACCACCACGCAAGAAGTAGATTTAGAATAATCAAGGTTTTACAAAACATACTAGAACCGACTTCAATTGGACTGTGTTAGTGACCGTAAACACCACTGAACTATCAAACATAATAAAACAACCGAATTGAAAACTTCCTCTTGTTTTGAAGTCTGTTGAAAAAACCATGATATGACTTTTATGTTGTATTGTTAAACACAATTTGCATTATGCACATCTGTTTTCGCTATGCAATGTTGTCCGTTTCATTTCAAATTTGAGCCCATAACGGCGAGTTTACACAATAACAACGGATTTATCGTGTGTGAGCCCCTAAACACTGCATCAAACCGCGAATTTTTATTCGCCTGTTGATCCCCTTACGGCCCGAAATTATGGCCCATTATGATGAATTTGAACATGTTAAGTATAGAGCTTGTATTTCAATTTGGATACATTTTTGTGCCAAATTGTTGTTCACTTTTGATGGAAAGAGATTCAAGTACATGTTGCTTTAAGGACTTGTACAGCTTTATTTAGAAACGAGTTTTACGCTGACCAGGATTTTACATTGTTGTTCCAAAATAATATTATCGTCGTAGTTTTATAGAGATACCTAATTTGAATTTCAATGATATTTATTTATATTTTATATAATGGTGACGAATGTAGTTTGAATATAGTGCTAACGAAGCGTAAGTAAATTATCAATAGAATGAGCAACTGTCAGATTACATATCCAAAATCTGCCAAAGATTGTCCTCCAAATTACGGGCGACTAGGTTTAGAGAAAATAGCAGATTTTTTCCGTAAAGTTATGAATAAAAATGCTCGTTTGGTTAGTCCTTCTTGTGAAATTTCTTAATTTTAAGAGGAACACTCGTCTGGAACTGGGAAAACTCAGGGATTGTTTTTCCGACACACTATAATCTCGGAGTCTTCAAATCAAGAGTGAATAAGTTCATACTATGCAAGCGTGCTACATCCTTGACCACACCGTCACTTGCCATCAAGTGAGGTTGTGGTCAAATGCTTGCCTATTCCATATAATATGTATAAAAAAAAGTGAACTCGAGTTTAGTTCTCGTTTCATAATAATTGTAATATTGTTTAGGTTTTTTGAGTTTTACAAAATTTTAAAATTAAAATAGAATTTTTGAGCCAAATTGCTGTTCATTTTTAAATCAAAAAGAAGTTGCTTTAGTTTTAAGGTTGATTTTTTTTCTTTATTCGAGCTGTTTAAAAACAGCAAATTTAGCAGCAAAAACAGTTCTGGTTCTGTTCTAAAGAGACGAAAGTTTTTGAAAGTGTAAGAAAATGCTCTAAGTATTTTTGTTCAAGATTTCTGCATAACACTTACGTAACCTTAAGCGTCATTCATAATTCATCGTAAACTATAATTTCAGTAAAAATAACACTTAAATAAGTTCCATTGAAATGACCTGAACTTTTCCCCTTGACTGCAGCGCTTAACGTTTCACCATATTTTAATGGCTGAATAGTTGGGCCATAAACTCGTTTGATTTATTTTATGACCACTATAAGCGTATGGCGCTAGTTTCAGCGTCGTTTACGAGTATCTAATTTTTTTCTTGACTGAAATCAGCGATTCATATACCTACCCAGCTGATTTTTATTTAGAGAGTTTAGAGAGAGTTTTATTTTTAATTGTTGATAACTTCGTTTGCATTGTGTATGAACTTTTTTTTTTAATACGCTCTTACACTTCTCGATAAACATACCCTCTTAAATTTCCAGTGTTTATGTCCAGTGGTTTGGCCGTGGTGTATTGTCTGGCAATCAGTCAGCCAGTAGGACTAAGCTACTACCTTTTAAAATAGTGGTGATTGATTTATGATTAATGTAAATCAGTGAATTGATGAGTCGGGCACTTTCCGGGTGCTGTGAGTCACGTTTGCCTATGAGTGTCCATGGCAAAATCAGTGCCATTAGAGAGAAAAAACGCTTTTGTGTTTGTAGAGCTTCGTATTTATCATTGGTCCCTGTGACTTTTTTCGCTATTAATTTCACATCTTCCAAATCATTACATCACTAATAAATAGGTTTCCTCGTATCCATTTCTCCCGCTGCAAGTGCGGCCCCTCCTTCAACACAGACATGAACTGTATTAGGTAATGAATGTTTTCAAGAATGCCGAATTTTACGCTTTTTTAACGATGTTATGACGGTTCTTAATTAATTTAAGTGAATTCTTTGTGGAATTATAGACTTTTCCAAAATATTTAAAGAAAAATATTAATAAAAATATTTTGAAAATTTTATTCTGCAATGTTTTTTTCTGTAGTTTTTATTATAGTTTGAAACTCCTTATATTTACATACTATTAACATACTTATAAGATATCTAAATGTCTACAAACATAAAAATATAATAAACGCATTTTTTTACAGGCACGAACCAAATATGTAATAGATACATAATATAAATGCGGAATAAAAGCTATAAATATATTATTTCATGTTATAGATATCAGTCAGAGCATTGTTAACAACGAATTTAATAAGAATTCCAGCTTTCAGTCATTTTACATCGGACTGTGGTTATTACGTGATGGCAATAGCCAATTAATTGAATATACCATCTTTATTCTCACTTTCCTGCAATCTGTGGGAACGATTGCGTGAATAGGAACGAAAGTATGTAACTAAGAGTTGGCTGTCAGATTGTACCTACCTCCAAAGGGTCGTTCTCATCCGCTGCAAAAAAGTTTGCCAATTGCATTCTAACAATTAAGTAAATAGAGCTCTTTTCTATCAAATTCCATTGCTATTTTAGCGAGTAGTTGCATATTCCAGTTACTTTTTTTCACATTTCAATATTTATGTGATTTGGAGAAGGCTTTCGAGACCTGTTTATTTTGTACTGCAGCCATTTGCAGCTCGTCTATGCGCATTTTGTTTATAACGCAGCCTTCTGTTACAATGCCATGAATGGTTTGGCTGTCACAGTTTGTTACTATGGTTAAAGGTTAACCTGGGTATGCAATTTCTAATTATGCGTCGCGGGATAGATTTTTTCACGTGGCGTGTCGCTTGTCTCTACCATGGCGGACGTGAACTAAAAAAAGATTTTATTTAGAATAAAAACAAATAAGCAAAAAAATAATATATAAAATAGGCAGTGCATAGTCAAGTCATCAATATTTTTTATACAAATTTTGTGTCTTTAATAACTAAATTTGCTGTTTTTCTCGGGTACATACTGTTGTGATTGTTGATTTGTTTATAAATGTCTAAATATAACGCATTGGATGTTTATACTTATAAAGAATTGAATTGAATTGAATATTAACGTATTCCGCAGTTTATTGCTGGACATTCATTATTGCAGTTCATTGCTGTAACGTAGGTGTGCTACTGAGTCCGATCTTTGACTACATCATTTTACCGAAGACTTCATTTATTATATATGCACACTGTTACTTTAACTTTTGTTAGTTTAAAAAAAAAAAATACATAAATTTTTTATTTAAAATGTATTGCCTAACTAAAATAATACGTAATCGTACTGCAGGTATTGTTGCACGGAATGTTAAAATTAACAGTTTATTGGTGAAAGTCGTATTTAATTAAAAAGGGGTGTATTTGTATCCACCCTTGAAATTCACCCCCTTTCACCTCACTTCCAACGCATTTCCTGAATAAATCTGTTATATTTGTTGAACTTTATTGAAAACTCGTGTAACCTTAAACCTACTTTATATAGATAAGTACTTGTACTGTTGGCAAGAGTCCTTTGAAAATCAGAGGAAATAAATTCGTGCAAGGTTTTACACATGAAAACTTTTTTGGATTGAATTGGATTTTATACTGCACGTTTGGAATGTTATTTTCTAGTGCCTGGAGGTCTTTTTTTCGTAATTACAATTACAATTAATTTTTAAATCTTCCAAAATGTAAGGGGTACTATTTGCCTTAAGAGGGATCCTATTATGTACCTATTCATTTAGTTAGATTATAGAGAAAATTATAAATAACGCTGTATGCACATTTATATCATTGGAAATGCCACCAAAATATGTTTAAATAAACGAACGCCTTGCAGAAATTTACGTTCAAAGTCTCTACGTGCAGCGGTTTCAGCTCGGTGATAATGAATCAGTCAGGATTAATCAGTTATTATCAGTCAATTATAAATCGAATAAAGTTTCCCCTCATAAATTCATTTTTGGACTTGTTTAGACAATATAAAGCTCTTTTATCGGCTGGATGATTAACGATCGAGTTTTCCCATAATTATTGTATTACGTCATGACATTATAAATATTATTATCTTGTGTTATTAATTACATTTTTATTAGACAATGTGTTTTATGAACAAGGAGTTAGAGACATGGCTGGATCGACAAATTATTTTATTACTACGTTTTTATTAAGACTTTCTTGTTTGTCTGTCTGTCGTTCCGGGGGAAATCTTGCAACTCTTGATGACAATGCATTTTAAATCTATTTATTAGCATGCAATGCCAACCTAACTCCAACAAATAATCATAATAACGGCTTTAGCTCGTAAACGAGGCGAGATAGACCAAAAGCATAAAATATGGTTTTAAGATTATTATCTAACATTTTCTCGTTATATTGCCTTATTAACAATTTAAGGATCGATTCACCATTGAAAGTTATTGTAATATACTTCAAAGTTATAGTTGTTTTCTGAAAAGAGAAAAATGATTTTTGCGAAGTTTTTATAGTCTAAAAAGGATTCGAATAGGTGCTTTAACTAAATATTTTATTAACTGAATACGTTCTAATCAAATAATACCTACTTAGTTATTTATCTTCCAAGAACTTATTTTTTTTTCGCCCAGACAGGATCTATGTGCATTTGTATACCTAAGCTTATACCTAAGCTTATACCTAAGCTTATACCTGTAGTCATATAAATACAATAGATATACAATATGAATAGTTAAATAAAATTAAATTACGTTCATTAAAAATTAATTAAATCACTATTCACCTCGATCAACATGGTGGCCGAGAACATGGTGGCCGAGTGGATGAGGCCCTTGCCTAGCGATCTGATGGTCGCGGGTTCGAATCTTGTGTCATGTCATGTGGTGACAGTCAAGCGTAAATGGGGTTTTTCGGTCGAAAAAATCTATGTATGCATCCCACGTTCTCGCAACGGTGAAGGAAAACATCGTGAGGAAACCGCATGTCATAGAACCTAAAGTTCGAAAACATGTGTCGAGTGCACGAAAGGAGCCTCTTCGAGGCGCACTTGAAATTCTTTCACCACACTGGTTCGAAAGAACTAGTGGCACGATAAGAAGAAGAACCTCGATAAACTTTTATTTTAATTGACTTTTAAGTTGGTTTACGTAAACTGGTATGGTGTCGTTTTGTTGACGTAAAAAATTTATTATTATTATTATTTTATTTATGTTGAATAGGTATAAGTCTAGGTACTTAGTAGTCAAATCCAATGGTCGCTGTGCCCGATCCAGGGTCCCGCTGTCGGCGGCGGCGGGCGTTGCGTTGACATCAAAGGGCGGCAACACAAAGCGGTTCGGAATTCACTAATTAGTAGAAAACAGTCCACTAATGTGCAGCATCTGAATCCGGCTTTAATAATAATTAATTAATAATATTCCAATGTAAATATTATTGGTATTTGTATCCGTTATTTGGGATGAACGTAGTTAGTCACCCACTATAGAATTTGTGGATTGGGTAGGTACTTACTAGTGAGACTATCCTACAATATGCAGGTTTCTTTATTGATTTATTATTATTTGATTTAAAAATATAAAATAATGATTAGTGGACACTAACTTTTCAAATCATTCAGAAGTAATAATTTACTGAAACATCACTAGGTACTGAAACAAATATTTTATAGCGATTTGGATTTTTTATGAATGTTACTATTATTCCTAGATCACACGTAACGAGTACTCGACCGATACAGTGCTCTCGACTGAGTACTCGGTAAGTATAAACAAAGGGTCGAGTGCTCGGCTGAGCGAGTGATGTAAACCTTCTCTGTCTCGGCCGAGTACTCGGTACGTGTGATCTAGGCATAACGGTCTATGGTTGGCCGAATTATTTGCTATTTTTAGTAAATGATGCAATAATATTTTTATTTTATTTTAACTGGAACTCTTTAGTTGTAACGAAAATAAGTTCTAAAAACTAAATTAACAAATTAAAAAGTCTTCTCGGAAACTGGAATCTACAAAACAATATTAATAAATCTATTTTTATGTGACGTTGAATTAATTTACCGAACATTAATTAGTGAACGTTAGAATTAACAATTAAATGGATCGGCGGTGTCTTTGTAATTTGGATAACAACATTGTAAACGACATTGTTGCACTTTGATTTGAATTCCCGTTGACTGAGAACACGGTGTAGATGAGACTATTTCTATTTTTGTGTTACTTTTAATTTTTCACTGCAAATAAATTACTTACTAAAGGTTTCGCCAAACAGAACGCAATTAAAACAGAAGAAAATAATAATATTTTTGAAAGAAAACTAAAAGAAATGCTTATGCAAAAATGCTTCTACGAATTAAAAGATCACTTCAATGACTTATTTGGCGATATATCATTTAAGTACCTAGCTTCCTATAATTATTAGAAATATTTAAATATTTTTCTATCCTTTTTTGCTAAAATTCTACTAATATCAACCCGCTTCTATTGATCGCGACACCCAAAACGGGTAATATTATGTAGCTGCTCATAGTTCTAGACAACTCATTAAGACCTGAGATGTAACCTACCTACCTAATATGGCAATAAATGACTGAATAATGAACGCGTAATTACGCCGCGTCAGGCGCTAAGTTGACGCCGCGCTATAGCGCCGAACTGTGTTGTACTATGACGGTATTCTACAGTCACACCGAGCGCCGGCGCTAGCAGTACGCAACGTTCTGTCGCGGCGTCAGGACTGTTTGACAGGCTCTCAATATATCTGTACAACACAATGCAGCGTTATAGCGCGGCGTCAACTTAGCGCCTGACGCGGTGTAAGTACGCGTTTTGTTTGACGAAGCCTTTACATACACGCTCGGGTATTGAGTTAGACTAGTTGAGCTCGGTTCAAATCGTCTTTTTCCTTTTGTACATTTTGTAATATAAATTGTAGTTGCTT
The DNA here is from genome assembly GCA_932526365.1 of Lobophora halterata. Lineage (NCBI taxonomy): Eukaryota > Metazoa > Arthropoda > Insecta > Lepidoptera > Geometridae > Lobophora > Lobophora halterata. The sequence goes on from OW052018.1 coordinate 1,022,060, forward strand.
ACATTATAATATCAATGCATCTCGCACTCATCTTGTCATCCTGATGAAGAATATCGATTCATATTTTAAACAAATGGAACGCGTAATTCAAATATTTGGTACCTACCTTAATTTCTCGATACTTTATGGATCCTACCCAAAAAATATGTGCTTCTTTTTTTATAGCTTGGCTTCCTAAAGTTGTTTATGAATTAATAATAAAAACAGTAAGAAAGCCATGCAAATTCAAATAAAAGTTTTTTTTCCGCTAAACTAAATAAAAACTGAAATAAAAACTTATAGTAGTAGCAAAATCTCGCTTTGGTCATTGAACTTGTCACCGTGAAATCAAAACCATGGCCAATCTATTCAACTTCTCATCAGGAGACACAATTTTAAAATTATAAAACCAAGTTACAAGTTTTATATCATGATCTAACCAACACCCTTGAAGCTTATTGATTATTTTATTTGCTTACATGTAAGATCGTCTTATAAACTTAGGTTCTAATATGGTAGCTAGCGGTGTACATGACCCTGTCAGGGCACTGCAAACATTCTGTCCTTTTAAATTATTTTAAATAAATCACACTACAAAGAAATTCTTCTAAATGTCATTTAAAAAAAATATATAGTTCATCACTTCCTTAGAAACAGAGAGATGTGTTGTTAATATTAGCATCCACGAACTTGTTCAAGTATAAACTGAACACTTGGTTGTGAACTAACAATACAAAGTTAAAAAAGTGACACAAAATTTTATAAAAATCCATCGCTGTTTTATAAGGCACATCAGCAAAAGCAGCTCGTCTATCAGCAAATAAATAAATGTATAAAAATAAAAAAGTTTTTAAAGTATAACACCATGTTTATTTTAAATGAATGGTAGGTATTAATTAACCTTCAGACAGGACCTGACTTGGAAGTTTTCCTATTGGTTTCGAAACGCGTAAAATTTATTTGCTTGTAAGTTGTAATTGAAACTGTTTCCTTGGTAAACACAGGTGCTATCTGAGACCCATTTGCGTATTTTAAAGCCGCAGCGTTTGGTCCAATTCACAGGAGAAAACTATTTAAAGCCTCGATGACACAGGGCTAGTTTATAAGCCACAAGCCAGCGGGTTCCCTAGCAGCTTATAAACACGCCCCGTGTCATCTGCTAGTTGACAATCCTTCTGGACCACTAAAGCATCGATGACACAGGGCTAGTTAACGAGCTGCTTAAGTCGGCTTAAGACGTAAAACCATATAAAATAAAGTAGGTAATATAAATTAATTATACCTAAAATATTTAAAAGTAGATGTGACATTTTCCGTCATTCTTTGTTTTTGTTTAATAATGTAAAATGCATCAAATACAAACCAAAAAGTTTCATGTTAAAAAAGTTTTAATGTTCGACATTTATATACTCGTATTCTACAAAACTTCTTCCATTCTTACTCTATAAATTCAAATAATGTAGGCGCTTAAATAATATAATTAGCAAAAAGTTATAACATACATTTTATTTTTTTATTTTCAGCCCTTTCCTACAACTTGTACCATGAATGAATAAATAATTCATAGGTTAAAATACAAGCAATCAATTACGGGGCATGCAAATCGCATCCTCGGTGGCGAGACGTTCATTATCCGTGACAATGTTCGCAGCACTTGCTGTTTCAATGCGAAGGATATGGCGTAGATAACATTCATCATTATTACTAACTAGCTACTAATTCTTGCGACTTCGTCCACGTTAAATTGCCTCTGTCCGTATTTTAGTAGGTCATTCCTGGTCCGGTAACACCCCGTCGTCAACACTCGGGAAAAAAGCTCCACTCGTTCACAGTGTTGACGAACGCAACTTTTGATTTCACGATTGTACACACCTAGTACAAGAGTCATTATATAAAAAGCGGATTTAGGTGAGTACGATCGGGAAATAAAAGTTGCGATCGTCAACTCTATAAACTCAATAACTCAATAAGTACCTACTTACCTAGAATAAATAAAAATCATTATTGTAGGATTATTAAAAATATTATAATTTGATTTTTAAATTGACATACTTACTTAAATAATATAAATCTATTACATACCTATTGTTCAAAACTTCGGTTTGCCATCCTTCTATTGTAGTGCCCTAAAGGGGCATGCGAGGGCATGAGGGCTAATGCGAGCGCATGAGATTCTTCCACTGTACAGTACAGTGTACATAAGTGAATTATGTACTGTAACCCTCTTACCTTGTGACAACAATAAAATTATTGAGTATTGAACGAGTGGGACTTTTTTATCCCGGTTGTCAACAGTGGTGACGGCGGGGTGTTACCGACCGGGAATGACCCATCTCAGCTCAAAAACTATGCCTATACCGAATCTCAGCTAAATTGGTTTTGCTGTATCAGCATGATTGGAAAGGATAAATGTGATCAATAACCATCAGGAGAGCACCTAGCACTCATCACTCGTCGGTAGAGCATGAGGTTATATCTCTCGAGTCCAGGGTTTAGGTCCCATGCGGGGTGCCAAATATAAATATTTTTATTCCAATACCTGGCAAATATCAAAATGTAGTTAACTACTTTTGAAGAAGATTGGAAACTCAAACTTAATAATAAGATCATTTAGCCCCATCAATGTCCAAACTTTTGTAACAATTTAGGTCCAATTCTGTCTGACAATGACGATGAGGTTTTTGATGAACCGATCACTAATTAGTGAAGTATCCGAGGCTCAGCTCGTTAGAGATGGCAAAAACAAAGTAGGTGCTCATCAACCCGTAAAGGGTTATTGAGGCAAAGAGTATGATCTACTTTTAAACAGATATTCCACAACAAATTTGTTAACAATGATTTAACTTTTGAAATTTTTTTTTTTAAGATTATGATGTGATAAAGATAAAGCCTACTTATAGACGGAGTCCGAAAACTAACTAAGGTTCAGGACATAGGAAAATTAATCATGAAACACAAATGGAGTTGGGCGGGACACCTGGTCAGACGTGGTGATGACAGGATGAATCATGAAACTCAAATGGAGTTGGGCGGGACACCTGGTCAGACGTGGTGATGACAGGTGGAGTAAGGTGTAATCACAGGCCTCAATCATCACCTCTTGAAGATAGGAGCAATAGACATTGATATCTGCAAATGCTGTCTAATAAACAGTGAGGCACGTAGTCATCCACTGACAAGCGACAGAGGAGAGTAGAATCAGGACAGGCCTACCCAAGTTATTGGAAGAAAAAAGTAGGTAAATAAGTATCCTATCAGTTTTCTGGTTCCCATAATACAAGCTTACTTAGTTTGGAGCTAGATGGCGTTGTGTGAAATGTCCAAACATTGTAAAGATAAGCTCGACAGCCGGATATCCACATCAGATGACCCAACGCGCAAGAACGCGCTCCAAAGGGTCGTTTGGTGTGGACGTGGCTTGCGCGATCCAAAATGCGCGGTAGGAGCGCACGCTCCTGAATTTTAAAACAAAGTGCCTCTTCTGTTTCATAAAAGCTGTTTATTCGCACTCACATTTGAGGCACAGCCTGAGATGGAAAATTTTAATAAAATACGTTTCCCGCCCGAAACGAAGTGACGTCCCGCCATGTCCTTGCCAGATCCCCAGACATATGGCGCAAACCACCATCTAATTTAAAACCTTATTTCAATAAAATATGGTTTGTTTTATAGAACTGTGTTGGTTTTAATTTATGTCTGGAAGAGATGTAACGCGATTAGGAAACTTAATTGTATTAAACTATTTTCATAAGTATTAGCAACCATCTTATATATGAGTTTCATTCTCTGATGAATAACATTTCAATGGGTTGAGCCGTACACAATGTTTTACAAAAACATGAAACAACCCACTTCGATCGGACGATTCAAATGACCGTAGGCACCAGTGATAAGTCACAGGGAAGCAAAATACGCAATTTTGTTTACTTCGGTGCCATATTTTTACTGAACCGATTTTGATAAAATTTCTATGGGACCAATTTGGAAGTAGGTATGTACATCCTTTCAAATCAAGAATAATTTAATATTAAATCTTAAATCTGTTGATAAATTACGAAGTTCTGAGTAAACAAACATAAAAGTTAAATTGAGAATATAACACAACTTCAAAAAAGGAGGAGGTTATAAATTCGGTTGCATGTTTTTTTTTTATGTTTGGTACAGACAGCGTCATAGATAAGTATCCCCATTGCACCAGACAAACAGCTTCAAATCCCTTCAAAACACCGCCTCCGCGGGACACGACTTACGAAAAAGTTTTTCCTTCATAAATAAATTATATTTTTACAACCATGTAAGCCTAATAATAATATTATACTATTTTTTAAGGGATTTGAAGCTGGGTGTCTTGCGCATAGGGGATACTTATCTATGACGCTGTCTGTACCTCAGAACTTTTTTGTTTACAAACCGATTCCATTTTTTTTTTGTTTGAGAGGATAAACTTTTAGACTGGTCCCATAGAAATTACATGAAAATCAGTTCAGTACTTTGGTTTGGAATTCAAAATATCTGAAAAAAAAGTCATTGAAATGAACAAAATTACGTATTTTGCTTCTCGTCAGTGACTTGAACCGTCCGATTGAAGTCGATTGGTCTATGTTTTTATAAAATCTTGATTATTGGAAGTTATAAATACAAGGACAGTCTTATTGCTAGACAGCAATCACTTCAAGACAACCGCAAACGACCACAGCCACCATAACAGTGGTATAATTCTCTATATCATGGGTTTAGAACCTAAATATCCTGTCTTCAAATATATTTTTAATTTCTCTGGGCCGAATCGCGGGCGGCGCGCGGCGGTCCGTGTGCACAGATAAATATACGGCTGATACGATCTGCCGTATCTCCTTACAGCTTTATGTGAGTAGCGGTGGTTTATTCGCTTCACTCGCTTTACTCGCTACACTCTAGGTATACGTAGTGAGTAGGAACCGGACCACCGCGGTAGCGAGGGCTTTGACGTTAATGTACGAGTAACTGCTATAATACTTTGTAACATATTAAATTTGGTTTTATCGTCAATTTATTTCAATTGGTCCTCGGTTTAAATTCTTCCTACTTTTAATAAAGGCGAAAGTTTGCGAGGATTGATGGATAGATTGGTTAATTTCACATAACGCCATCTAGCCCATACAAAGTATAGATTGTACTATGAGAACCAGGTAACTGATAGAATGCTTTTTTTTTTGTAGGTGCATACATGTTATTACATAGAAAACACCCAGACTTAGATGGATGTTTGTTCCTCAAATAAGCCAAAACTACTGAGCCGATTGAACTGAAAATCGGTATATGTATAGTTTATATGCCGAAAAAACTCATAGGCTACATAATATTATCCCGGCACAACAGTCACCTAGCAAAAACACTCAAATAGACATTATGCAATCAATTTTTTTTTAAGTGGATCATTATTTTCTCGAAAATTTATGATTCAAAAGACCCTTTTATTTTATATTTAAACCTCACCAAAATTCACACAGATTTAACAATCTAATTAAGCACTGTAGCCTCAGGCCAAAACAAGACCACTTCAACTTTTTGCACTTTACAACAAGTTTTGACTCTTAAATACCACTGTAACTAAAATATTCATCGATACTTCAGAAGCAACTACAACCAGTCTCGTCTTCAGATACTTATCTTAATTAAATTGTATCAAAATGTCAAGTTAGAGATGGTTTCAGTATCAATAAGTCAGTGCAGACGCCATTGAATCGAGCTCGCCGCAACTTCTCAACGGAGACCAAACCTTTTGAAACCGACTGAGAAGACTGCGGGGGACCTAACAACTTGCTGAATGGTGACCATCCGCTGTGTCCTCAATGTTGCTTTACAGAGGAAAAGTTACAGAAGGCCTTTTCAAAGGCTACGAGTATGTTAACATTCAAAGTAGAGTGTATGTAATTAAAAGTGTGATGCAATAAAATTAACAAAATAACGTGTATAAAAAGATTTTAAATTTAATCTAGTCTGAATTAAATATTTTTTAAAGCTTTAATTTCATTTTACAAGTACGTAAGAACTGTGAGGGAAATAATGAACGATTCCTTAAGGCTAATCCTCAAATCCGAATTCCATACAAAATGTTTCGGACAAATACTCAAAAAGTACGCCGTATTATAGTAATTTCTTCATACTATTCGTTTCGTCCATGTTTCTTGATTTCGTCAACAAAAAAAGTGAAAGGTTTCATACTTTAATTTAGATTTCATACGTGTTTTTAAGTTAGTAGGGTTAATTTCAAAACACGTATAAAATCTAAATTTAAGTATGAAACCTTTCACTTTTTTTGTTGACGAAATCAAAAAACATGGACAAAACGAATAGTGTGAAGAAATTACTATAATACGGCGCATTTTTGGAGTATTTGTCCGAAACATTTTGTATGGAAATTTGCCTTGAGGATTCCCCTTAATATTGAAAAAAAAAGGTGGTTGACGCTTCATCTACACTCATTGATAAGTATATGCTATCTATATAATCATTGATCGTAGTAGACTCTTATAAACTTATTTCTATACTTAACTAGCTGATGCCCGCAGCTTCACGTTGCGATTTAAAAAAATCTTGCTTATTACACACTTTCAGCTCTTGACAAACATTCTCAAAATTTCAAGTTTCTACGTCCAGTCCTAGTGGTTTGGCCTGAGAGACGTCTGTTGTTAGTCAGATCATCAGTAAGCTTATTATAAGTAAAGAACATATTGGCGACAATTCAGATGTTGCCAAAACTGTACTAAACTAATTTGACAGTACTAAAAATTATGCTATCCTTTTTATTTCTATCGTTATAAAAGGGACTGCAACATTTTTAGTTCTATCAAATTGTTTAAGTTTAGTTTTGGCGACGTCTGAATTGATACCACTAATGATTTATTATAAGTGAAACACAATATACAGTATATTTTCCTACTACACACTACAGTACTTTTTTTGAGGACGTGGTGGCCAAGTGCGTGAGGCCCTTGCCTTGCGATCTGATGGTCGCGGGTTCGAATCCCGGTGGCAGTCATGCATAAATGGGTTTTTTCAGTCGAAAAAATCTATGCATCCCACGTTCTCGCAACGGAGAAGGAAAACATCGTGAGGAAACCGGCATGTCGTAGAACTTAAAGTTTGAAAACATGTGTCGAGTGCACGAAAGGAGCCTCTTCGAGACGCACTTGAAATCCTTTTACCACACTGGTTCGAAATAACTAGTGACACGATAAGAACAAGTATATTTTCCTACTGGATATTCTCCGCTGTGTTCGTACTGTACCTGTAACTCTGCGCTCTCTAAGTTTCAGCCACTGAATACTGATAGCAGCCGAACTCGGACAAGTAGCCGGCTTGATTAACTAATTACACTGCAAGCTCCTAGACTATAACCGTAAGGCTAATAGCTCTGTAGCTATGACTCTACTCATTAGGTAGGTAATTGTGACGGTGGGAATAGACTTTTTTATGTTAATTGAAAAGACGAGCTAGGCGCTTTTCTGACGGTAAGAGATCACGCCTGCCCACGACCAGGACAGTGCTACACAGGAATATGAGGCGGCGGTACACCGCAGGCCCCTAGACTATAACTTAAGGCTAATAATATAATAGCTCTGCAGCTATGACTCTATGTTGAATTTATTCTGCAGTTTTTTATGTCTTTGTATGTATCCAAGACACCTGAAATACTAAAACTTAGGTACATTTTTATACAGAAATGTAAATAAATGCTTACTATTTCCACAAGTTTTACCCAAAAAAGTGAATTTGGATCCTCGCCAATAACTACTCGAGTGAACTCTCCAGCCTACTTTTAAACTCCGCGTAGTACTAACGGTAGGCACAATTCTACTTGTAGAGTATAACTCGAGTTATACTAACGATAGGCACTGTTTTATCCAATATCTAACCTAACAGCTATGTTGGCCGAGTGAAAGGTGCCTCGACTTTCGATCCGAAGTCGTGAGTTCGAACCCAATCGTCCACCAATGGATTTTTCTATTGTAAAAGATCTATGTGTGCATTTAAAACACGTGCTTGTCGGCGAAGGAAAACATCGTGAGGAAACCGGCATTTCATAGAACCTAAAAGGTTGGAAAACATGTGTCAAATGCACGAAAGGAGCCTTATCGAGGCGCTCTTGAAATCCTTTCACCACACTAGTTCAATAAAATAAAAGTTTTTTGAGAATTTCAGTAGCCTTAACCTGAATGATTGACTGATCAACTGACAGACAATGCACCGGTCAAACCACAGAATATAGACAATTTAGAGGGTATGTTCGTTCAGAAGTGTAAGCGCATATTAAAATAGGTATTTTTATTAATTCGAAACGCAAACTAAGATACACGACGCTAGTTTTTCAATCAAAGATAGCAAGATAGTGATAGTAAGCTAGCAAGCTAGCAGCTCTGGCTTCGTGTACAGAACTAGCTTCATTTCTAGGCTAGTAAGCTCGTGAAAATTAAGCTGGTTCTGTTTACACGAAGCTAGAGCTGCTAGCACTCAGCTTGCTAGCTTACTATCACTATCTTGCTATCCTGGCTTGATAATATAGCCTCGTGCATCTCTAGAACTAGCTTCATTTCTAGGCTAGTAAGCTCGTGAAAATAAAGCTAGTTCTGTTAACACAAAGCGAGAGCTGCAAGCACTCAGCTTGCTAGCTACTATCACTATCTTGCCTATCCTGGCTTGAAAAAAGCCAGAAGCCAGAAGCCTCGTGCATCTCGCGCATTACGGGTGTAAGATTGTTCATGTTTGTTGAAAAGACTAGGTTTTTATGTAAATAGTTTGAATACACAATAACAATACCTAAAAACTGAAAAACGAGTATAACACAAGTCAAATCGGGTAATTAAAACAGATTCCGAATACCCAATTTATTTTTAATGAAGCAGTTTATAAATACAATTAAATTCTTATCTAAATCTTTGGCCCATCAAAAGAGAATTAAACTTCCAAAGCACTTTTACATGGGGTGTCGCAATAAAAGCGAAATAATTGCACGTAAAAACCTCACGGGGCGATCACATCAATCGGTTTCCGCAGAGTATTTGCATTGCTATCGTTTAGATATGCCACACTGATTTTACCCAAATTTTTTGTGTAAACTTATGTGCAGAAGTGTTAAAACTTTTCAAAGACCATAATAATTCTACATCGCTCTTGCGCTGTTTTTGAGGAATAGTGTTTGATTTTTTTTATAAAGTTTGTTACCTCTGAACTTTTTCATTTATCAACCGATTAGGGAAATTCTTGTTTTAAATGATATACTTTCTGATTGGTCCATTAGAAGATTTTTTAAATCAAAATAACTGAAAAAATACTTCGTCTAAGTAAACGAATTTGCGTATTTTACTTTCATGTGACTGTGTTCATTCACTGAAAAGTGGTATTTATTCTTATTGGTCACCTCTGACATTTATTTTCTATATAAGATCTATTATGGTATTCGTTTGACTGCAGAGATTGTTTGCTTTGTCAGTTCATTATTGTTGATGGCTTGATGTGAACCAAATATCGCTCCAGATCTTATTTTTAAAATTTCATCTTAAATGTAACTTTAGGTACATTTAAGATTAAATTTCAAAAATAAGATCTGGATTAAATCTTATGGAGGCGTTATCTCTTACCATCAGGACATCATTAAGCTTATCTCACCATTATCATAGGCCTAGCTTAACAAAAATCCTTAGCGTTGTGTATGTGATTGTACGCACACAATATTATCACGAGATGCGTCGGTAGAATTCGTCGGTTCTGCGCGCTGAGCACGCGGCGATGCGTACACATTTTTGTAAATCTTTGGTTTCGGATAAAGCGGGTTCCACCATGAGGAAAAGTCAAATTGACCATGGCTGATTCAAATACGTTTTTAGATTTGCCATTTCCATGGAGACCCTAACTCCAAAGTTACCGGTAGTTTTATTTCTGGCCGATTACGAACGTAATTGATTAATATAACTATAAATTTTTGTGTTAATTTTGTAAATATGATTTGTAACTAACATTTTGCTCAAAGTTTTATATATTTTGTAATATTAATTTTATTTCACTAAGTTACTCGCTCAATTACCTCTTGCATGTCATCTTCACCTATAATTGCAGTGGCACTTGGACTGCTATGTATCATGTAACCAAAAAAATGTATTAGTGTACACTGTTTTGGTGTTCAATAAATAAATAAATATTTTGAATCGTTCAGTGGTGACGAACAGTGCACGAAAGGAGCCTCTTCGAGGCGCACTTGAAATCCTTTCACCACACTGGTTCGAGGGAACTAATGACACGATAAGAAGAAGTGTTGACGGCACGATTGGTCGAGTGGCAGTTGGGCTGCTACGCCAAGTGTCGTGAGTTCGATTCCCGCTTCAGGTCAAACATTTGTGTGATGAACATCGGTGTTTCTTCTGAGTCTAGGTGTTTTCTATGTATTCTATGTAATTATTTACAAAAAAAGTATATGTATAAGTATTGTATCAGTTAATTGGATCCCATATTACAAGCTTGCTTCGTTTAGGGCTAGATGGCGTTGTGTTCTAACAATGCTGGTAAGCATGAAAACATACTAGAAGACGGTTTAAGTACTTACAGTAAAATCCAAAATCAGTTATTACAAATGGGTTTTTCTAAACAAAAATCATGTCAGAAAACCTTAGCTAGCTAACTATACTCTCGTAAATGGCAAGCTAAAAATGGCGTGCTAAAACCGAAGTATGAAAGAAATGTAGATACAGTACTGTGAATGAGTCCCAATATAATTGGAAGAGAACAATGCAACGTTGCAATAAAAAAGCGAAAGACGTGTATTTTAAACGAAAAATATAATGGCCGAAAAGAGCCGCGGACCGTGTCAAGCAAACTTGCATGTAATGTGGAACAAGTGGGCGTCATTAGAACATCTTGTTCCGCCTAGGTTACATTTCGTAACCTTTACCTACCTATATATATGTACCTATATACCTAGGCGTACCCTAGGTGAATGTATCCAAGAAAAAAATCTTAATACAAAAAATATTAAGGGTAATCCTCAAATCCGAGTTCCATACAAAAATGTTTCGGACAAATACTCAAAAATTACGCCGTATTATAGTAATTTCTACACACTATTCGTTTCCTCTATGTTTTTGATTTCGTGAACAAAAAAAGTGAAAGGTTTCATACTTTAATTTAGATTTTATACGTGTTTTTAATTTTAGTTAATTAGTAGGGTTAATTTTAAAACACGTATAAAATCTAAATTAAAGTAAGAATAGTATGTAGAAATTACTATAATACGGCGTACTTATTGAGTATTTGTCCGAAACATTTTTGTATGGAATTCAGATTTGACGATGCCCCTTAATATCTGAAAATACATTGGAATACTAGGAAACCAAGGTAAAATTGTAGTATAACTATTAAGTTCGTTAATAAAATTGTTTAGACAGCGATTGTAAGCTTTGATTTGAAGATATCAGTATTTCCATAAAAAGAGATAATGTGGTGATGACAACTGTGGTATGGCGGTGATTTATCTTAAGATGGTGATGATATCGTGTGTACGGTGATGACGATTTACATACACCGTTAATTTTTAATCACCAGAAAAAAAATGCATAATCAGTTGCCGTTACTGAACACAGATATGGATAAAAAACTTCAAATTTCGATTTTTAGACGCAAGTAGAATTTTTAAAATAAAATATGAAATACTATACATATGTGTATGATAAAAAATTGATAACTGTTACCGTTGGTCGTTTGTCTATGGTCTTGCGTCAATAAATACCCATCATTGATAATTATCTACTTGTAATTATTAAAAAAAGACCTCCAAGCACTAGAAAATAACATTACACACGTCCAGTAAAAATCCAATTCAATCCAAACAAGTATTTATGTGTAAAAATTTGCACAAAGATTTTATTTCTCTGTCACCTTGCGAAGAATTTGCATTAATTTCATCGTGTTGATTACTACCTGATTGGTGCCTACGTGGATGGCACATGCCATAAAAGCAGGCGGTCACGTATCACCGTACAGCCGAACCGTAGATTGCATATAAATTGCTTGTAAAGCCAATGTTTTTGCCTCACCTGGCCCATCGCCAAGGCAGCCTTTCGAAGATTAGCAATAATTGACACTGCATCATCAGATTTGCATGAGCAAAAATATTGGCACGTGGAGCCACGAAAATAAGTTAAAGATACATATTTTTACCCATTATGTTTATTTTTGAGTATAGCCAAAAACGTGCCACTAATTACCATTTTTGGTAAAAAAAAATTGGGTACCTACATCCTTAAACGTAACACTTAATAATGGTTAACTAATCCTAGTGGTACTATAATCATAACGCATGGTATTGATTTGTTAATTACCATGAAATCATTTTGTGATTGCGCACTTTTTCACTAAACACATTACCATAGACATATACATAGACTATTGTCTAAGTCCGTGATTTTGTAATGACTTTCAGGAAATCATTTTAAAAACCAGTCTTCTACAGTGCGATTTAACATGCATCGTGTAAGGCTTATTTCAACAAAGAAGAAGTGCATGAAGGGAGCCTAGTGAGTAGAGCCTAGTAGTGGTGCACTTGAAATCATTTCACCACACTAATGTCATCTGTACGCGCCGCGGACGATTCCGGAACAGCCTTTCTCACGGCCTGTGTTACAAGTAGCGGAACGTAACTTTAGTGGTAACCGTTATTGCGCAGAAGTATAAAGTTAGGTACCTGAGGAGGACTACACATAAATGTACAATAACCATGCGCAGTAACCCCCCCCCCGCATATCGTTCAGCGCTAGACTTATGTGCCGCTACTTATAGCAGACAATACGCGCCCGCCCGGGCAGCCTCGTGCCGCTCGCTTCAAACGGCCTGTGGCGCTGCCCGTGCTAACACGGCTATGAGAAGCCACCATTAGAACCCTTATCTAATAATAAAGTACTGAAGAAAAATATGCCACCTCGTTTTTTCCCGGATCTTTCATGAGTAGTGCGTGCCGTGTATGCAAAAGTGATCGGTTTCCCGCCAACCGCAGGCTTCCCTTATCGCCTATTGTCTGGCTGTCTGCCGCCGCCGCCGGCTGTCAGATCCAAGGTCTGGCGATGTGTGGTCTGCGGAGCCCGGTGATCGAGGAATCGATACACTCATGCTTTCGATCAAATTATTGAAAAGCACCTCTATGAACCAGTGTGGTGAAAGGATTACAAGTGCTCCTCGAAAAGGCTCCTTTCGTGGACTTGACACATGTTTTCGAACATACTAAACCAGTATCACGATGTTTTCCTTTACCGTTAAGCACATTTTTCATCAAGTTTGAATGCACATATAGATTTTTGAACTGAAAAATCCATTGGTGTACGACCGGCTTCGAACCCACGACCTTCGGATTGAAAATCAAGGCGCCTCCCACTCGGCCAACACGGCTTTTTTGCTTACGTAGTGGTAATTAAGGTTGGAAAGCACCTTCTAGTACGCTCACGTAGTCGGTAGCAGCGACCAGAAGATCCTACTAATATTGAGAAAGTTTGGATGTTTGGATGTTTGCTAGTCAATCATGCATGATTCGGATGAAGTTTGGCACAAAGAAAGTTTATTGCCTTTACTGATACATAGGATACTTTTTGTACTCGACCATGTTGTTTTTTTTATACATAATTTAAAGTTTGTATATACTAGAACCGTTTTTCTTCTTCAAAAATATTCTTCAAAATTTTCAGCGGGCTGTACCTTTTATTACTTGCGCTTTTATAGTCACATAGACAGATAGCTCTCCAAGGCCTAGTATGGTTCCGTTAGCATTTTTCATATACGGAACCCTAACAACTAGAAACTAGAATAAAATAGGAAAACATCTACCAACTAGTACAAGACAATGTAAGTTAGCTCTAGAAGCGCCACCTCAATTTTCATTCCGTAGTTTTTCCCCACTTCTGATATGAGAAGCGGAGAAATTCAAAGCGCTATATTTTTACGAGAGTCACACTTGCGGCTCCTATTATCGGCGGAGGCTTTGATGGCGCATAAACTGGACGCAGCTGTCACGGCCGCAGGGCGACACGACTCATGGGGCACGCTTACAAAAGTTTTTAACTTATAAAGGAGTGTAAAGAAAAAAAGGAGTTTCAAAAAGAAACTGTGCTGTGGGCTCTGGCTTTCAAGCTCTAATTTGTTTCAGTAGTTAACACAGGTAACTGTTAATTTAAATTGTTAATTCTGTGTGGTGCCTGCTTTGGATTATAGTCTAGACTAAAACCTACCTTAGATTATTTTAACTATATTATATTAGGCTGTATTCTATATTGCATACCTTATGTAATCAAATAAAATAAAAAATAAATAATGTAAGAATTGACCCCATGTTAACGATATAGGCCACCGGACAGAGACGGTGATTTTATCACAATAAAATAGAAAAGTTAAAGGAAAATAAGAGTATATTTTTCAATGAAAAATTTCAGACAATTGCTAAACATTTTCTAAAATAAAAGGTTGATTGCGCGTTCTTTACAACCCCACGAAGGTATCAAAGTCTAGATAAATTTCATGACGATTGGCTACATACACCGCAAATTTTTTATCATCAGAAAAAAGTACGCATAATCAGTTGCCGTTACTAAACACAGATATGTAAAAAGAACTTGAAAATTATGTATAACTTTTCTGTATTTGAATTATCGCGCACTGCAATCGCTGTAAGGAAGGCATAATTCTTATATTTCTAGTTTTACAGCCCCGCGCAGTATCGAGCGCCGCCCGCCCGGCTCTGGCGATAAAACCCGCCGCTTTTCGATAATTAAACCGACGAGTGCCTACACTCATCAATAATACATCATCATCAAGTTAGAGAGGTCAAGAAGACTCTATTTTACGAGATATTTTTTTGACATTACATCCCTTACCGTGTTGTACATACCTTTACTCCGATTTATAATTCAAGATTTTTTTTGTAAACAAAGAAGTGTCATGATATGTTACTGTAACAGAGACAGGTCAGGGCAAAAAACGAGTTTATACCACGGATCACTATTACTAGTAATGGCGCGCGGTTTTGCTTGTGCGATAGTTTCCTATTTTACCTAAATAATTCTTAACCAAACTTATTCAGGTACTTCAGAACACTGAAAAGTAGGTAGAATAGGAAATAAAATTTGTGAATCTAAACTTCTGGGATATTAATCATAATAATGCCAAGGTGCATAGCAGATACCTAACAAATATTCATTCGATTCACACAATTGCACACGAGAAGCGAAAAAATAACGCATTCGACTTCGTAAACGGACAAGAGACGAATAAAATTTACAAACACACGATTAGGTCAAAATCCAAAAATTGTTTCGAACTTCTGTGATTTACTCCGATGATACCAATGTCTAAAATATTTTTCGCTAGTATTTTTTCGTCGAGTTATAACTTTCTGAAAAAAATATAATAATCAGTACAAAACCATTGCTATTTTCCATTCTATGGATATTGACTAGAAAATAAACCGTACCATAAGTATTTAGATAATTTGAGTAAACGTCACTTTGATAAGTATTTTTTTTAGGGTGGTCACACCTTTATTTACAAAAAAAATCTTGAATTCTGAATCGGGGTATACATAGCATGTGACACCAATCCGCATTGAATTTTTATTTTATTTATTTAAAAGATCAACAGCTATTTACATAAAAAACAGGTTATGGTTATAGGTATTTTAATGTAGTTTTCTTTTAAATAATTCCTACTAAATAAAGAATTTAGATTAAATCTAAATGGAGGTTAATGGAGCCTAAAAATATATTTAACGTAATATGTAAAAGAGAAAGATATCTTATTATAAAATTCCTTACAAACTTAAATTTAGAGAGTTCGTCGGCGTGTCTTTGTGACCCCGCTATACAGGCTTTTTAGACCTTGTGCGGGGAACACACTCCGCTGCGATACGATCCTTACTTAAGTTTTTAAGACTTTGTTAAACTTGTATTTCATGAATTATTATTTTCGTGACAATGAAACATTTATTTATTTATTTAATTAATTGTTTTCCTTTTTTTTGTAATTTGTAGGTAGATAGTACATAGAAATGAAATGAAATGAAATGAAATGAAATGAAATTGTTTATTGCATGAAGTATGGTATATGGTAGATGATTCCATGTATGAATATTATGAAGTAGTTAATAGGTATATTAATAGTTATCGTTGTAGATATGTAGGTAAGTATTCGTATAGGTAGTTTCTAGTTATTTAGGTATGTATGTGAAGGTTTTTATTATATTATAAACAGCTGATTTATTTATTAGTTTATCTTGGTGTATTCGTCGTGTGTTTCAAGGAATTTGGTTTTTTAAGAGTGGTCAGTACATGCACATTCATCTAGAAAACGGAGATGATGAATGCTCTGCGAGTAAACAAGATGGGACGACGCGTGTTTTAATGTCTTACTTCCTAAGACATTAAAACATGCGTCGTCGGCGCACGCGCATGCCGTATAAACAACACTCACCTTCGCCGGTTCGCCAAAATTATCAGCTGGGAGGCGAGCACTGTGATAAGCGGAGCGGGTAATCTCGCCTGAAGGTCAACTCAATTTAATTATTTATTAGCCAAAATGTTACATTGCATAACTCTGGTAAATCAAAAATTCATTATAGTTTTATGAAATAAGCTTATAAAATATTTTCTATGTCTTTGTTCCTAGGCTAGACATCTTGTTCTAAGCAATAAGGTAATAAGGAAAAACACAAGGTCAAATCACTCGATTCTCTGCTGCCAATACTAATGCCTAGATCACACGTAGTAGAGTGGATATGTATTATGGTATACGATCTAAACATAGTTCTTATGTTAAACAACATGTTTTATGTTCTTTCCTCTGCGCGGATGATCGATTGGCAAGGGTGTTGGACTGCAACGACGGTGTCGCGGGTCCGTAACAGGACAAACATTTGTGAAATGAGTATCGGTGTCTGTTCAGTAAGATTACAGTAAGACCAAAAACACATTATTTGACAAGTTGGCAAAAAATTAATAATATAAAATAAAATAATTAGCAAGAATAGCACCTTGTTAGTTTAAGAAGCCCTACTAGAGGAAGATTCTATCAGTTTTCTGGTTCTCATAATACAAGCTCTACTTCGTTTGAATTTCGTTTTGTGATATATCCAAACTGCATTATTTATTTATAGCTGCCCGCTTCCGCTTATGAGTGTGAACATAGTCTCTCGGGGTGCAACACACTGAGCGCACGGCCATGACTGGGCTAAGGCCATTCGCTTTAACACATAAACATATATCTACTAGCGATATGTCATGTAGGTATTTTATGCTATTAAATAAACATTTAAATACATACGATATTCGATTTAAAAAAAAACACCATTTTGAGCTGTATCGTTGTTCTTGCTGACACAACGCGACGAGGTTGCAGGATTCCGTATAAGGCTATGGCTAAAGCAGTGCGAGATACTCTTCATCAAACAAATCTTTGTCCTGAAGCGGGATTCGAACCCGTGACACCTGCCGGCGCGGCGTGATAATTCTTAATACTCAATAGAATTTTTGTCTTCATGTGGTAAAAATGCTAACAAATCAATCATCATTCAATACATAAAAAAAAAAAAACTTTTATTGAGCACAAGAAATTTGACGGTACAATAAACAATTTAAGTAAAAAAAGTTTTGACTTGACTGACTGAATGATTAACAACGTACAGGCCTAACCGCTGAGCTTAGAGACTTGAAACTTGGATGGTGTGTTCGTCAAGAAGTGCAGGCGCGTACTCAGAATGGAATTTTATAAACCGCAATGTGCCCCCTTAGGGGCACTGCAATATTCTTCTTCTTATCGCGTCACTAGTTCTTTCGAACCAGTGTGGTGAAAGGATTTCATGTGTGCCTCGAAGAGGCTCCTCTCGTGCACTTGACACATGTTTTTGAACTTTTTAGGTTCTATGACATGCCGATTTCCTCACGATGTTTTCCTGCACCGTTAAGCACGTGTTTAAATGCACACATATATTTTTGAATAGAAAAATCCATTGGTGTACGACCGGGTTCAAACCAACAATATTCGGATTGAAAGTCGAGGCACCTCCCACTCGGCCAACACTGCAATATTGATAGAGAGGAGCCAGTCAGTTTAACACACTTACCAATCCCCTCGACCAATCGTTTCGTCGTGTAGTCGTCGAGTAAACATGCGTTTGTTTCCTCTTGAGAAACAGAAGCAGTTCACTAACAGAGTGGTAATGAGTGAAAGCTACTAATTAGCAGTGGGGGACCTTGACTCGCCGATGCGGGCACGCAGCCAAGAGCCGACATGCTATTCGAGCTGATGTTATCTGTACGCTTCTAAAATTAAAAAAAAAATATACTGAAGCGGGAATCAAACCCGCAACGCCGGCATGGCAGTCCAACACACTTGCCCCTCGACCAATCGTGTCGTGTGAGTATGCATGCGTTTGTGTCCTCATGAGCAGGGGCTTCTCTAGCCCACCACGTAGCGTCCGTGTGCAATCATTACCCTAACGCCCTCTAGAAAACGCGCGTACTCTAGTAAACATGGGCGTAGGAGTTTTTTTTTTGTGTGTGGATCAATGAAAGTGCCGCGGCCGGCCGGCGCTCGTGGCGAGTGTCACTCGGCGCCCCCTAGGACCGTGCGCCCGTGTGCAACGCACACCCTGCACAAAAGGTTAAGCCGCCCCTGCTCTTGAGAAACAGAAGCAATTTACTAACAGAGTGGTAATGAGTGAAGGCTACTAATTAGCAGTGGGGGTGCTTGCGCCGGGGACCTTGACTCGCCGATGCGGGCACGCAGCCAAGAGCCGACATGCTAATCGAGCTGATGTTATCTGTAGGTACGCTTCGAAAATTTTATCTCTTATCTACCTTTACTAATAGGTAGATACTTGTATATGTGTATGTATGTAGTAATGTTGTAAACGTATTATGCATTTTCTTCAACGATCTCATTTCCTCTTTATTCAATAGGTGGAGTCAATAAAATTTTAAAAATGTACCCTCTCACGCTCCATAAATGTAAAATGACATCCATATCTTGGCTCAGAACTCTACCATATGAGGAAACGGAAGATTTTCCAAACACCCCTAAATAATTATTATTATTAAATCTTTCAGGTATACACCCTCACCTACATACACACACTTCACAGTCCCAACTTACTCTACACACGCACACTCCTCCATCACACCCTCACATTAACTCAATCTCACACCATCACACACCTTTACTTTCATATAAACACGCTCACTACTAGAGTGAGATCTTATTTTAATTTTTCACAGAATTCTATTTTAAAATATTATTAGCTTTTAGTATTTTTATTTTTAATTTAATTGTTTTTATTCATGTTGGAACCTTTTACTATTGTTTTCCCTAAGGAAGGTACTGACTGATGCCACACAGTTTAATTTTAACTTTTGCAGTGGTCAAAGCTCCCATTTTAATACTCCATTTGTATTCCAAATAAATCATTTTGAATTTAATCTTGACCGTCGATAACTGTGAATTACCTGTAAAAATTAGTTGCCAATCAAAAACTATGAACTGCTCATCCGATCTCGATAAAATTTGGCAGGTGGGTAGGTGAGTTCAAAACATATAAATAAATATGTAGATGAAAAAATCTGTTTTTGCACTACAAAAACAAGTACAAATGTGAATTTAGCATTCTCTTCCACTTCCGCTGCGGTAAAATTGGTCATAATTTAATTAATGTCCTCATTTATTTAATTTTGAGAAATATCATATTTTTTTTGTAAGGAAGTGGCGAGACTTGCTTGTCCGTACTCCTGGTATTAGGTAGGAGCAAGTTTCATTCGAGCCTACTTTTACATCTTTCATCTACAAACAATAAATAAAGCGCAGTACGAATTTTAATGTATGAGTATTATTAATTACAAATGAATTATTTTACTGTACCTACTGTATAACATATACATATAGCAATTAGTGTAAGAATAATTAACAATTTTTTAGCTTTAATAAAGATTTGCACGACAAAAAGTTGATGCAGTGATTCTAATTTAAAGTAAGACCACAATGTCACAATGTACCTGTATTATGCAAATAAATTTTAATTAATTCATTCATTCAATAAAGCTTAAACCCTTTACTAAAGGTTAAGCCTTTCACTGGTCCACACGTACGAATTTGCTCGAATGAACGTAAAAACATCGAGCATTTGTACGTACGTGAGCACTAAGCATAACAGTCATCTGCTAATTATTTCAATGTCAGCTCGCTTGCCCAGTAACAGTGTAATGACAAAAACATCTATTAGGCATGCAAATGATTGCTACTTCTATTTTATTTTGTCACAGTGAAATCATCTGTGTATTTTCTTGATGATAATGTCACATTTTATTAAAATAATTCACGTATGACGCGACGTCAGCCAATCACTCCCGCTCGCAGTCAGCACTACTGATTGCCTGCTATTTTTATTTACGATACAAATGAAATTGTGAATGGTGTATCATGACATCGTACAAAATCGCCTGTCGGGGCGCGCCGGGTGGATACCGGTGATTCTGTAACAGACTTGGTCTCAGAAAGTAACAAGTGCTATGTGTATTCAGTTTTATACCATGATAAATAGCATGTTACTCGGTATACTCTCCATGCCTAACATCTACAAGAGAAGCCGTAGTCCGCAGCTGGTGCGATGGTAATCGCCCACCTGTGGGTAAGCCAGCCGTTAGAATGCGATGGATTATGCGCGCTGATGCCGCGATTTGCATGTGTCGTATCGAGCATACAAGTGCAATCATTAGTTAGGAGGACATTTGGATATTACCCGGCTTTTTATCATTACGAGGACTTATCGTGTCACTAGTTCTTTTGAACCAGTGTGGTGAAAGGATTTCAAGTGCGGCTCGAAGAGGCTCCTTTTCGTGCTCTTGACACATGTTTTCGAACTTCTTAGGTTCTAAACAGTTCTAAACATGCCGATTTCCTCACAGTTTTTTCCTTCACCGTTGCAAGTGTTTTAATTGCACTCATACAATTTTGAACAGAGAAATCCATTGGTGTACGACTGTTTTTAAACCCACGACCTTCGAATCGAGAGTCAAGGCACACTCGGCTAACACGGCTTTGCATAAACTGAGCTCCTATCCACATTGTCTGTTAGGTTGTCTGGAAGAGATTACTTCAAAGCAAT
The DNA here is from genome assembly GCA_932526365.1 of Lobophora halterata. Lineage (NCBI taxonomy): Eukaryota > Metazoa > Arthropoda > Insecta > Lepidoptera > Geometridae > Lobophora > Lobophora halterata. Next base: position 1,043,196 of record OW052018.1, read on the forward strand.
AGGACCGTCCATTGTACAAAATATTTGTAATGCTTCGTTCTGTACATGGGAACTAGCTCTAAAGTATGACCTACCAAACAAAAAAAATCATCAAAATCAATTCAGAGTAATCGCGTCAGAAACATACAAAAAAACATACAGTCGAATTGAGAACCTCCACCTTCTTTTTTAGTAAAAAATGACAATAGTCCATAGACCATAGTCAATGGACTAATATTTAGATTATTTTCGAAAAACTAATAAAGATTTCGCCAAATTAAAAAAAGAATGAAATAATAGGTAGCTCTATTTTTTTCCTTTAACAACAATTCCCGCAAAAGCATTTCAATGCTATTCTGTCTGATTGAGCTAAATTGCTAAAATCTATTTTAAAATTTTCGATATTTTGTATAAAATTGCAAACATTTTTTTTTTGGTCGATATTCAAATGTATCTCGGAAAACTTTATTTCAGTACAGTTTCATTCAATACCGTATTGATTAAAAGTTCCCAATTTAAACGAAAATAACAAGTAGGTATTTAATTTCATCCAAACGAAACCAAATACAGTATTTCATTTTGAACGTGAAGCCCTTTGAGCGCGGCCAATGCGCAATTACGTGGAATTTCAGCGCAAATAGTTATTGTAATGAGTTATTTTACATGCACGCTTACAAAGTCAAATACTGAAAAACAAATATTTGTGTCTGATTTCGATTGTAAGAGGCTTTATATAATATGAGTAGGTACTCGTAATAATTAAACGTTTATAACATAACTAGCATCATTACTAGGTATCTTTTTACTTAAAAGGGAATCTCTAACCCATGTACTGTAACAATAGATTAAGTGACTGAAAAAAAAAAATAACCATGATAACCATGGAATTTTAGACTTTCCCATCAATGCCTATCAACCTTTGAAAACCAAAGAATGGACTTTTCCATCAATGCCTAACAACCTATCAACCTTTGAAAACCAAAGAATGGACTTTTCCATCAATGCCTAACAACCTTTGATAACCATAGAATAGAATAAATAAGGATTATATTATTTTCTTTCATTAATCACACATTTAGCACTTCCACAACTCCATAATACGCAGAGGTTATCTGGAAGAGAATGCTATCTAGCATTAAGTTCGCCTATGTACTTGTTTTTTATGTTGTGGAATAAAGCATTCTATCCATTTAAAATAATTTAGAAAACCGCAAAATAGACTTTTCCATCAATGCCTAACAACCTTTGAAAACCATAGAACAGACTTTTACAAGCTATTTCAAAGGTTTCCATCCAGCGTTGATAGTATAATTTGAGGGTTGAACACAATTGTAGATAATTGGATGATTGCAGTTGAGCGGATCCAGCGCGGCATTTAATAGCTACATTCTACTATTGATTTGAAAAACTGTGAACCCAAGGGACGTTGTATTTTCCACTAGAAATAACCTATTATTGTGTTGACAACTTATAGTTATGGTGTTATGAAAACTGCGAAATATACACAAACTAGCTGACGCCCGTAACTTCGTTTGCATTGTAAATTGATAAAATCCCTTTCTAAGTACGCGCCTTCTTATTAGTTAAATAAAAAGCTGTGTTGGCTGAGTGGGAGGTGCCTTGACTTTCGATCCGATGGTTGTGGGTTCGAAAACAGTCGTACACCAATGGATTTTTCTGTTCAAAAATCTATGTGTGCATTAAAAACACGTGCTTAACGGTGAAGGAAAGCATCGTGAGGAAACCGGCGTGTCATAGAACCTAAAAAGTTCGAAAAGATGTGTCAAGTACACGAAAGAAGCCTCTTTGAGACACACTTGAAATGCTTTCACCACACTGGTAAGTAACACGATAAGAAGAAACTCACACCTGCACTTCTTGATGAACACACCTTCCAAATTTCAAGTCTCTACATTTAGCAGTTTGGTCTGCACGTTGCCTGTCATTCAGTCAAATCCAAGCCTTCTATATACGAGTATATTGATTACACAGTTATACATATTAATTGACGACCTAAACAAGGCAGCGGGCAAAAAGTGGATGCGGAGAGCCGAAGACGGACTCAGTGGCGCGTAATGAGAGATACCTGCGTCAAACATGAGGGCTAATGATGTTGATGTTGATGATGATGTTTTTTTTACAAAAGAGCTTGTTTCTGAACTCCTAGAACTGATAGGACGTTGTAAAACCTTTAATAATTTTTTCTTAAGAATAGTCGAGAAGCGAAACTATATTGTTTGCTCTAGATTTTCAGCAGACTTCATAAAAAGGAAGAGGTTCTTAATTTGGTTGTATTTTTTTTTGTTATCTCAGCACTTGGTCATTTATCAACCGATTTAGAAATTTTTTTTTATGAGAAAGTATTTAGTAGAGACCTTTCAAATAAAAAAGGCATATATGAAGTCAATTTTTTCATCGGATTTTAAAGTCTTTCAAATCGGTCCCATAGAAATTTCATTAAAATCGGTTCAGTAGTTAACTGAAAAAATTGTTACAATTTTTTTGTTAAAAAGGTCTTATCGTCTAACAAGTACGTCACATACTTTATTTACTGTCGAGAGTGTGTGAAAAGGAGTTTGCAGTTAATTGCTTTGCAGGCGCTACTAAGGCTGCAACCTCGGGCAGGAGCGATGGCGATGGCGGGGCGATGATACAATACGAATGATCAATTTACTCAAATTGTATAAATAACTGTCCTTACTGATTGACTGACTGACAGACAACGTATATAACAAATCACTGGACATAGAGACTTGAACTTTCAAAGTTTTGTTATCAAGAAGAGTAGGCGTCTACTAAGAAAGGAATTTCGTTTATTCGCTATGCAAAGTTGTGAACTAGTAATACAATACAATACAATAATAAGGTGCTATTTAGTACCCAGGCCCTAGGTCCTAAATGGCACCTAGGGTGTTTATTGTAAATCATAGGTATATTTTTTATCTTACACGCACAAAACCTAACACAAAGCGCAAATGAAAATATATGTAGGTAGGCGAGCATAAACTTTAGAAGAGTTTTCTTCTAGCAAACCTTTATGTTGTATGATCGCCGCTCCCGCTCCCGCTTATGACTGGCCGAAAGCTTTATTCTACCATTCTACTTTGATATTGATTATGAAAGTAGAATCTTCATAGAGCGTAATATTTTCATTAAGACAGCGTGTTCCTTTTCTTATAAAAATAACAAATGCATCATGTTGCTAATAAAAAGTAATGCGCGGGGGTTATTCTAAGCTCCGTGCGATTATCGCGGTTATTCAGAACTCGCTCGACACTCGCGTGCGAGGTTCGTGTAAAAAATATGAGTGTCGATTTGCAGCAAGCCATTCGAATACATCACGGGCACAATGCGAGTTATTCGGGCAATAAACGGTAAACGAGACTTTTTAACAAATACCCGCCTTGGCTGGGGAAACAGACATTTGTACATTAATGTTTCTGCAGTTCTGCAACATGAAATTTATTTTCAACTGTGTCTCGGATTTTGTCGTGTCAAATGTTGTTTTACTTCGTAATATTGGTCTAAGAATTTGGGTACATTTAAGTACGTATAATATCAATTAGGTTTGTACTTTTAGAATATTTGTTTGATTCGAGCAGTATTTTTCCCGCGTAGGTTCGAGTATTTCACTTATTGTATGTTTTCGGATCGATGTTTGTAATTCAATCACTAAAACTATTGAACAAATTTAATAGTAGATTATGCACTAAGGGGATAAAGCAGTGTCTTATGTCGCGGGTGGTATATTGAACCCTGAGCTAACGAGGGACTCAGTTAACTCCTGAGCAAAGCGAGGGAGTTATGTAGAGTCCTGAGTGACGCGAGGGGTTCAAGCTGCCCAAGACGAAGACAGGCTTTATTCCAGAGGAGCATACTCTACTTTTCCCACCTTCTGCGAGGCAATAAAAATCCAGGGCTCCGAACTAAGCAGCCAACACCGTCTTTTGTTTTACAATCTTTGAAGTTGCGCATTTCCTTTTTTTTAGTGAGTGGCCAGTTCGATTTTAGAACAAACCTTTTTATAATGCCATATGGGCGTTCTTTTACTTAGAGTTTTCCACGAGGTTCCACACGAATTTGACGTTCCAAATTCAAATCACATTATTACCCTTGGGAGTTTCATACAACATTACCTCCCTAGGTAGGTAATGTTTTGCTTTACCTTGATGATAGCATGATATGTAATTAGAGATTGTCGAGCAGGTGGTGTGAAAATGATTTTTTTTAACCCATATCAAGACTTTCCATTGAAAATATCACATAAAGCTTAGTGATATCATCGCATTTTAGTACCGTTTACCGTTTTATACAATTGTATTTCGCATACCAATATAGTACTGTGTCTAAGCAGTTAGAAATAAATAATTCTGATCTACATACTATAGTCGGTGATACATTTTTAAATCGTCTAGCAATAAGCATTCCCAAACGAAACAAATCTAAAAAACCTACGAATGAATAATTAAAACGCATAACTCACCATAAAAACATCGAACGCGGTGCAAGCTCAGAAACTGCTTCGGGTTTTTCAGCACGCTTTGGTGTTTGCATAGAAAGGGTGTACAGTCAGCGGTAAAACATAATGACGCCAAAAAATATCGTATGTGGACTATTTATCGCCAATGCTTACGTCTGTGTTCTGTAAGATTCAATTACACTCAAATATTTCAAGTGTTCATGAACATAAAACATGAACATGAAGTAGTATTCACCGTTGTGAGGCGTCTTCTGCATGATTTCGTCTAAATATCAATATCAATATCTTTTATTTTGGTAAATATTACACCATATTTTGTTAATATAAGGCTTATTCTAAGGTTAGTAACATATTCAAAATTATAAATTACACATGGCTAGCAACACAGTGCCAGATATTGAGCTACAAAGCTGTAATGTGTAAGCATTACTCTGTTCCGGTTTGAAGGGCATTGGAGCTAGTAAAGTAACTGGGCTTTGGAGACTGACCATCAAAATGTCTCTAAAGTGGACGAGCGGTTTTGCCGGCTTAGTGATTTCGAAAGTCCAGTGCAACACTGTTCTAGTCATGAACACGAGTAGGCGTGATCTCTTACCATAAGAAAAGCGCCTTGGTCATCTCGTCACTTGTTTATTAAAAAAATAGATAAGGAATGACTGCAGGCGCTTGTCCAATTAGACTTCAGACTAATCGATCATGAGAAATAAATAATAAGTAGTTAGTGTAACTACATAATTTGCTGACTGTACAGAATACGGTTGCGCTGGGCTAATTTATTATTTACCGACGGACGGCGCTCCGTCACGCGAACGCGGATTGTCGAGTGTTTTTTTAGAGTAGGACACTTTAGTTGGGATTTTGGGATGGATCACGATTTTTTGGGTTGTAAAGTTGTTGTAGGGTTGTCGTAGACGCCTTGTTTGTTTGTTTGTTTAAGCATCATCTCACTTGCCTTCTACCTCCAAGGAGGCGGGCGCAGCAGCGACGGCAGCAGAAAACCTCAAAAGGCGGAAATATGCTACTCTCGGTAACGGTTACATATTTCTGCCTTTTGGGGTTGAAACATTAGGTCCGTGGGACGCTTTGCTCTTGTACAAGGATCTAGCAAAGCGGCTGATAGACAAACCAAACGACCAAAGGGCTGGCGCTTACCTCGGTCAAAGGATTAGCATCGCCATTCAACGAGGTAACATCGCCAGCCTTTTGGGTACTTTGCCCGTGGATAGTGACCTAAATTCTATGTTTTATTTATAATTTTAGGCTTATTATTTTAAACCTTATTTAAGTAGTTTTAGTTTTATCATGTTTTAGCATTAAGTTAGTAATGTAGGTTAGTGCCAAAATGCCAAATTAAAAAAAAATTGGTTAGGCTAAGTTTAAAATTTTCTCATCCGGAAATTGCATTGCTTAATTTCAAAATCGCTTTTTATTAAAATCAAGGGGTAGGTAATTCATTCGCCCAAGACCACGAGGGGTGGCACAAAAGAAGGTATGATGATGATGATGAGGTAATTCATGGTTTTCGGGACTATCCTATCCATCCTATAAGTCTTATACATCTTAAAGTTGCCTGGAAAAAATCGTGTTCAAAGGTAAGGCCTCCATCTTCAATGATACAATTCTATAATATATTTGGCCTGAGCTAAGTATCATGTAACCAAAAAAATGTATTAGTGTATACTGTGTTGGTGATCAATAAATAAAATAAAATAAAATAAATAATATTTTGAGCATCATTCTTAAATTTTCTCATTTTAAGTTGCCGAAAAACTCTAGGATTCTGCGAAAACAGATGCACCTGCTTAACACACTCACTCAAGTGCCCCTTTTTAGAGAAAAAAATTACAACAAAGTACCAAAGCCTTCGTAATTATGCAGCTTCGTAACTCAATAAACTCTACCATTCGACTTTTTGTCGAATCCTAATATGGAATTAGAAATTAAACTTGAAAGACTCTGATACAATGTAACAAAATGGTTTGTTTTTACTGCTAAAAAGCCCTTTTTTAGTCTTCCAATTCCATATTCAGATATCGTAATGAAGTGTCAAGAGATCACAGAGAAATAGTTTACAGTGTTGCCAGACACTGTACCCATTTATAGCTATTTAATGGATATGAACACTGCATTAGGCTTAGGTAATTGGAGTAGAGTAGTAATAATGCAGTGGATACCATTTTTGTATCAATTAAGTATTGTAATATCCTATGTTATGTAAACTGTGTGATTTGGTACAAAATAAAAAGTTATTCAGTATTCAGTCATACGTATATTGCCATATTGGGTAGGTAGGTTCTATTCTAATCTAAAAAAATAGTTTTCTCTAAAGTTGGTTTACGGATGATAGTTTAACGTGACTACCAGCGTAACGGGATAATGGGCGTTACCGGACCATTGTCCGGCTGCATTTACCTACGAAAACTTTGACGTCATTACGTCAAAGTTTTCGTAAATGCAGCCGGCATTTATGGATTTATGAGACGTAGTCATGTAAAAAAAAATGCGTTTATTTCAGCATCACTAAACTCTTCTATGGCAGTTCTTGGTGAGACATGTATACTCTGGTATCTTAGCAATTAACCTACTGAATATAATAGTGTAAATTGTAGCTACTGCAACATGAAGCTATAAAAAATACTTTGGACTTACATTTTAAAGATTATTTACCACCAGTCATATAATTTTAAACATACCAATTAAAGTTTCTCGTAGATATAAATCAGTTTGTAAACGAGTTTTTTATGGTGTTATCTTGTCAATGCCGAGCTTAGCAGATGTCCTGTTTTATTACTCTGTGTAAACGTAGGTGTGGCCATTTTAATGATCACGTTTTTACTTTCTTTGATATTTATGCCTAATTATGCAGAATAATTACTGCGTTATACCATTATTTACCTTTTAAGACATTTCGATCTCTGTTGGACTTCAGATACTTTTAAATTGGTTTAAGTACCGAACCTAATAATAGTTGCAAAGCACGATTCGGAATAACTTTCACCACCTTTTGCTGTTGTGTTGGGCTAAACCTAGAATTCTTTAAATCCTTTTTTGTCACTTAAAGAATTTCGCCAGGCAATTACGTACAAAAAAGGTTTTTTTCTGTTTTTTTTTATTGGGATTTTGAAATTTCTTGTAGCAAAAACATTCTGTCAGAGTTCTGAGTCAAACACAAAAATTGGCTAGATTCAACCAAATACCATGTGACCTGGCAACATCGGGGCCACTTTTTGTAATATCGGCGGGTCGGAATGGACAATACGAGTTTATGGATGTAATTAAAGTTAATGTACAGGAAATTAGAAACGTCATGAGATGGTGGAATGCTGACATTTTTTGTTTAATCAGCCTTTTATGTGGGACATTTGTTTGTTTTGTCCTAATTAGGTAGGAATTTGGAATTTATTCGGGAAACGTAATGAAATGGACGGACCTTGAGCTTTTTATGTATGCTCTTGGTTATGTGAAAATCTTGTCAGAAAAGCGGTAGATACCGTTGTTTTTTTTTATTTATTAGTCAGCGAAAAATTATGCTTACTAATTGTCAGCATAATTTTTGGCCGTATTACGTTACTATGTTTATGCTCTGAACAGAGCCGATTAAAAGATAGTAAATAAATTAATAATGTAATATTATAAGGAACCAGAAATAATATTAAGCTTTTAATAATACTGGTCTTTGAGTGAGATATAGTTTTCAGCATTCACAATTAGGTAATAATTTATCATTCAGCAAAAAAACAAGCAATAAAAACACTATAAAGTTTAAAATCTCTTTATAAACAATCGCAATAAAATAATAGTCGCTTACCAACAATTTTCAAAAGCAATAAACAGCTCATAAATTCAATTACTTAATGCAAAAATTGATTTACGAGTCCAATGCGGGATTTTGGTGGAATAAAATCACACAACGTAGCCGGAGCCGGCGTTGGGCCAAAAAATATACTGAGCGGTGATCACGAATGTTTTGATGGTACAGGAGATGCCAGTGAGTGACAAAATAATTCATTGAAATCCTTGTACTTATGTCTCCGCGCGTCGTCGGGGCAAAAGGCAGACACAATATTAAATTCTTAGATAAATTTTGCTTTGAAAATGTCGTTCTTAATTATTTTTTATTAACTAAATTGCTTTATTATCTAATGAAGTTCTATTATCTTTTTGCGTAAGATTTATTTGTTGACTTTTTATATTGTTTTACACTTCGTAGCGTATCGACTGTAGTGACATAAACCGTCTATAGATATCGTAGAGACAAATTAGGTTTAACACTAAATGAAAACAAAACACCAATAAAGCTATGAAAACGTTTATGTAGGAGTCGTACCGAAGTGTTTAAAAATTTGAAAGACTTATTGATCCTCTACCATAATTTTCCCACTCTCCCGAGTTTTCCCGAGCCGAGGAACGTCAAAATATTCGTGATTTCACCTGTGTTGGGAAAAAGTATGGGTTTTCGTAATTTTAATGGGGGAACATAATAAGCCGAGGTTGTATATCATGTGGGGTGCCTCTGCGTTTGATTTTTCATATGTTTTGGCATTAAACCTGCGCCGTTTTGCCAAAACCGTCAAGATTTACTGGAGACGCTGGAATATTGAATTACGATTGCGGTTTTAAATTGTGAGGATTCTTGGATACACGTAGGGGTGGTTTTACTTTCGGCGTAGATCGCTTTCAAGGTGCGTAATACTGCTTCAAACCAAAATATTTATCAATATAATATAAACGCACTTGAAATCCTTTCACCACACTGGCTCGAAGGAACTAGCCTGTCTTCCCAGACAACTACGATCTTGGTCTTTTCAAGAAACGAGTAAATAGGTGTCTTTAAGACCTTCGAGATTCATCGTCGGCCACATCATCACAATACAATACAATACAATACAATTCTTTATTGATAATTCAAAAAATTACAAGTCAATTTAAAAAATAAATATTTTATCAATATATTAATAATATTGAAAAAATTAAATAACATAGCTAACAATAATAAATAATAAATACTTAACATCAGGTGAGATTGTGGTCAAACGAAGGTCTATCTCCAATAAAAAGAATAAAAAGAAAAAGAAAATTGTTGTGAATTTATGTTTTATTATCTTTGACTGGACTTGTACAACGATCCTTGTTATTTCGGTCAAATAATTGTAATCTGAAATCAAAAACAACTTAGCTGAATTACTTTTGAAAAATATTTCATATCCTTTTCCAAAGAAATCAAATTCTCGTACTGATGTTTTCCCAGATCTGATTAATTGGTAGGCAAGGGGATTAACCCGACTTTACCAATGATTACTAAGACGATTTTAGCATTGAAGTCACTGACTCAGGTAGGAGAGTAGGTACCTATACCTAGGTATATAGGTGGAGTTAATAAATTTTCCTCAACGGCAGTCCCGAGAAATGGTCATAAATCATCGCGTCAGTGCATCATTCACGGTGTGGAGTATACACTTCTGAAGTTATATCTTTCAACGTAAAACTGCTAAAACTGTAGGTTTAAGACGATTTTAGCATTGAAGTCACTGACTCAGGTAGGAGAGTAGGTACCTATACCTATATAGGTAGAGTTATTAAATTGTTCTCAACGGCTGTCCCGAGAAATGGTCATAAATCATCGCGTCAGTGCATCATTCACGGTGTGGAGTATACACTTCTGGAGTTATATCTTTCAACGTAAAATTGCTAAAACCGTAAGTTAACAATTTAACGGCTTGAAGAACGTTAAATGTTGAAAAATTGTGAACGCAATAGATATTCCATTTCACGAAGAAGATTTGGCCTTGGTTGTAGTAGTGACATGTACAAATGCATTCGCGTCTTTCGAAGCCGCGTCGCGATCGTGACTGAATACTCCCGAGGTTACGCACACTAACTCAATGTGCATGTACACGGCTAAAAACAATCAAGATCAAACCTTCATCGTGAAATAGAATAACTATAGGGTAAGTCCGGGGTAGATGGCCCTACTAACTTAGAGGACCTAAATTTGGAATAAATTTAATGATTTAAACTACCATTTTGACTAATAACAAAACTTTGACTATCCATCTTACTATATTAATATAATAATCAATATCAAAATCAACAGATATGGCACTATTGACTATTTAAAAAAAAATACGATTGGCTATCTCTCCCAGAGTGTCCGGGAGTGATAGCCATAGGGCTTTGGGGGAGATGGCCAGTTGTTTTCTTGCCCTTTCCTTTACCCTCAGGGTATTTTCATTAATTTTTTCTTATTACCACAGTTAGAACACAACATGTCATCGTATTCAGTACAATTTTCGTGGACCCAGAGCAAACATAATTTTAAATTTCAGTCAGTCTTCATCGAGTTGGGTTCTGTAGTAGAAATTTTCACCACTACCTCTGTCAACTGCTTCCTCTCTGTCTTTATTTGCACTTTCAGAAGTATCACCCAAAACCAGAATTTCTTTGCAACTTCTATCTGAGATCCTGCGAATAGTTTTACGTTTCCTAGCAGTATTTTATTTGGGCTTGTACTTTGTCCAAAGCATTTTTAAGGTCTCCTTCAATCCAATCTCTCAAAATCTCCAATTACCTCTAGTTGAATGCCTGCCTTCCGGACATAGAGTTTGGCATCTGTAAAAACCCTTTTTTGTTATATGTTCGTCTTGAAATACCTTCATATTTTAAGGCCATCTTCCCCAGAAACAACATGGTCATCTATCCCAATATAATGGGGGAGATGGCCATACCGGTTTTTAAATTTATTTTATCACCCTCATGGTTCATTTTGAGGTTAGAATATGAGGAAAGTTATTTACCTTACGATAACACCACAAAAAGAAGCATAATTCTAAAAACTTTTCTGTGACCACATAATATGTCAGCCCCTTACCTTATATTACATGGGTGTTGAAAAAACTAAGTGATTTTACTCATTTAAAACTCAAATTACGCGCAAAAATCACCCTGACACTGGTTGTTGGCTGGAAAACGAAGCATACTATACTGTCAATAACGTCATCTACCTGTTATAAGTTGGTTTTTTTTCACCTGGTCATCTCTCCCTTACGGCCATCTACCCCGGAATTACCCTACCATAATCTTTAAAACAGATCAGTCACTGCACAGTCGCCCTCTGGTAAGGGTTGTTTTTTTTTTTTGGCTTAGCGCGAACGAAGAATCTCTCCTGTTCTCCTGATAGATTATTATCCACGATATTAAAAACCGTAAATTACTTGTCCGGTAGTGTACAGGTCGTGGCACAATAGGCACGACTTGTCTGGACGTCATCGTCGGTCTTCGCCCTAATTTTTTATACAATGCACTGCACGAAGCGAAGTTACACTTCTTACATCCGTTTATATTTATAAAAATGTAAATTTATTGTCAAACGTTTTTGAAACATTTTACTCGTTCATTTGTGGTTTTGGGGTTCCGCAGAAGTATGAGGTAATTTCTTAACAGTTTTTAGCCTGATCAAAGATATCGAGTCATAATCGAAATGTGTCAAACCTTCCATTCGATTAAACGGAACGTAAATTCACCGTAATGTTTACAATATCGTAGGTAGGATTCGTATTGGACACGAAAACGTCAAAGGAAAGATTAATTGTATTTGTATATCTGTATTTATTTATTTTAATTAAACTAAATTTCATAAATTAAAAGTCGAGAAATTCAAATTTGCGGCTGCGAACGACGATTTTTTTGTATTCAATGCAAAAAATAATTTCAAGGATTGTATATCACTCTTATCATCAGAAAAGCGCCATTTTGACGTAAAAATATTATCTAGCTTACTCATAAAATACGACACTGAACCAAATCACACACCGTACAGAACCCTTTCCTACAAAACGGGATCTCACTTCACGAATCTTTTCCTGAAAGTTTGACAATACAAATTCTCATTGCAACATACCGAGCGTAACGACATTTTTCCTAATTACAGCGGTTTTTGATCTCAAAATATGACTTGCACTCAGATGTTTTTCGAAAATTCCTTTGACAGTCGTCACGTGTGGTTAAATAACGGGTCGTTAAACGACGGTTAACGGAACTTTATAAGCCAGTTCGTTGTCTTGTGGGGCTTACAGTCTTTTGACATTGTGTCACGTGAAAGTTATAAAATTAAGTGTGACATTTGATCGAGTCGTTTTAAATGATGTGTAAAATAATTATTACACTTACGTGTAGAAACTTGTAATGTACCTATAACCTTTAATCTATCTAAAGGAATTGTCATACACAATTAATTAATATATACTTTTCAAGGTTTTACAAAAACATAGGTACTTCAACCGATTTCAATGGGACTGTAACTGTTATAATTCAATGACATATTTTTTCAGTTATTTTTATTTAAAAACTAAACTACTAAACCGATTATCATTAAAGTTCAATGGGACCAATCTGAAAGTAAATCCACTTATATTAAAAAAAAATCAAATCGTTTTATAATCAACAGATTTATTCAGAGGTAACAAACTTAAAAAAAAAACTAAAAAAACAAGCTGATTGAGAAGCTCCACCTTTTTTTTTTAAATCAATAATTTAAAATAGCTCCTAGACTTTAAAACAGAACACAATTATTTTATAAATCCTAAACGCCCGTTAAAATTTTGGTGAAATCGAGCCTTAAACTAATTAGAGCCAGTGTCATTGTTGCATTCACGGAAATCGCCAACAAAGGGAACTGTGCCAAAGGACAATACACTCTCCATACATATTCATAAAGTATATTATGAATTAATAACCGTTACCTGTAACACTGCACCTATAGCAATTGAACTTACCTAGATATAAAGTGGGTCGCATCAGTGAATAATAATAAGTAGGTAATAGTACATTATGATATAAGTGCGTTAAGTTGAGAATTACAGCCAAGGCGATATTGTTAGCCCGAGCCGTAGGTGAGGGCTACAAGAAAGCAGAGGCTGTAATTATCAAACCACATTTGCGAGGAAATAAATAAATAAATTCATCATTACTTGACGACATTTTCAAAAAACAATACAGCGAAAAAAAACAGTGCGCGGAATAATTGTTACTTGTTTCAAATTAGCGATGCGCGCACATCAGTGTTTTTTTTTTAAGGCAAAGCACAGGCAAAGGCACAAAAACAGCCAGTATTACTAATAAAGTAAATTAATATTTTTGTGTTTTTTTACATTTAAATGGTTGTAATTTATGGTCATTATAATTTTAATTAAAGAATTAGATGTTTATTTATTATATATTATCTCCCAAAGTTAATTTTATTCATAAAATGTTTTCTGACATAACAACTCTTTGCTAAGATTTAAAAAAGTACCGTTCGTTTTAAACGGAGATCCTTGATAAACCTTCCTTCTTTAATTACATTACCGCACTAGTGCGTTTACATTACATTACCGCACGAGTGCGTAATGAGATACAATACGATATTGAAATTGGTGCAGTAACAGACCCTTTACGAGCAAATATGTTATAAAATAACTTACATATACATACGTAATAATTTGTCTACGATAAGCTTAATAATGCTAGTTTAATTTTACACAGGCAGCTGATAGATATCTATAATAATCAAGGTTCTACAAAAACATAGACAACCGACTTCAATTGGACTGTTTTAGTGACTGTAAACACCACTGAAAAGTCACAGGGGAGCAAAATACGCAATTTCGTTTACTTCAACGACATATTTTTTCAATTATTTTGATATAAAAACTAAACAACTGAACTGATATTGATTAAATTTCTATGGGACCAATCTAAAAGAATATCCTCTCAAACATTTTTTTTTTCAAATCGGTTTACAAAGAACAAAGTAGGTACTGACGTAATAAACATAAAAAATCAAATAAAATCAACAGAATTGATTTTTTTGAAGTCGGTTGAAAAAGAGTCCGAAGTCTGGTGGCAAATAGGTTTTTTTTTTGCATAAACAAGAATTTACATAGAGCTAATCAGGTCTGAAAAAAAGCTAATTTATACCTACCTAAGCTAAACCAGTAAGCAATTTTGTTTCTTTTTCGATGCCAGGCAAGCTAATTTATACCTACCTAAGCTAAACCAGCCAGCAATTTTGTTTCTTTTTACACAATCACTTCTTTTCACTCCAAAGCCCAGTAATTTCACTAACCTTGCCCTTCAAAGTGAAACACAGTAATGAAAATCACCTTATGGTATGTGTTTACTTTTCAACCGACTTAAAAAAGGAGGAATTATTCCCATCTATTACCCTGCTCTGTCCGCCTAGGGTGACTTATGGGCCAAAAAAGTTCTATCTGTCCCCCTTTCAGCATGCCGTTTGATGGAACTTTAAATTTGAAAAAGTTCTAGTTCTGTCTGTCTATGTATATAATAATGAACTATTTTATTCCTGTCTGTCACAGGTTCTATATTAGGTTGTTTTCTTTCTATAATGTTTGTTACCTCACAACTTTGTTGTATATAGACCGAATTGGAAAATCTCTTTTATTTGAAAGGATATAATTCCAGATTAGTCTAAAGATTACATCAAAATCAGTTCAGTAGTTTAGTTTTGTTTAAATATTATATATTAAATATTAGTAGGGGCAAATATTAGTGTGACGAACACAAATGTTTGTTCTCGGGTCTTGGATGTTGTGATGTGTTGTATGTGTCCATGCCACCTGCGGCACAGGGAATCCTAGTGCAGGGGTGTGAGTGTGTGAAAAATAACTGAAAAATAAAGTTGTTGAAGTGAACAAGATTGCGTATTTTGCTTCCCCGTGACTTTTCAGTGGTGCCTACGGTCACTTGAACATTCCAGTTGAAGTCGGTTGAAGAATGTTTTTGTAAAACCTTGATTATTTTATTTTCTACACCATGTGCCAATTCGAAAATGCTTATAGCTCATATTTTTACTAAATTTGTCCTCCATTTTGTGAGTCAGAATTGCCGTGGCACCTTGTACTAGGTCGTTAACTTTGTGTAGGTTATTATTGCATTTTATAGCGCAAATTGTAGTAATTTTAAATGTTCTTTTAATGTATCCTGTGTTATTAAAGGGTGTGGACAATTTGGTCAGCGAAAATTGCATACCTACCTAAGATACAAAAATAACTTGTCAACATGTTCTTTCGCTTAGTATATTTGTTTATAGGTAAAAATAATTGAAGCCCTGCGTAGCACTGCTTTGGTCATGGGTAAGTAACACCATGCCATAGGTATTACTCGCTGGGAAAAAAAATCCCAACGAATAACACCCTGACGAGGGACCAATCTGTAAGTATTATCCTTTCAAATAAAAAAGAGTTTTCAAATCGCTTTACTAATTAACAACAAAGTTCGGAGGAAAGTTTGAAGTCAGTTGAAAAAAGTTATCATTGATATTAATTGTCCAGTGATTCTCAAATAATGTTTTTAATTCTTAAATTTACATATTCATCTGAGCCAATATATATGATTCATAATGTTGCAATAAAACACTAGCATCAACCCGAGATGCAGCATCAAAAGATCTTCAGCCTTGAGATGTCCGCGCACACGGAAACTCCTGCGCACGTTTATTTCACTCGTAAATTTAAACGCCCGTGATTTAAAGCAAACAGAAGAGATATATTATACTATACATACATATCTTAATTTTGTATTCTTTTCAGAACCTACAGAATATTATTTTGCACGAAACACGGTAGCGTAGATGGTAGGTAACAGAGTATGTACAATTGTATTGTACATGCATGTCTCACCAAGAACGGGCATATAAAATATTCGCTAAGAAACGTAAAACAAAATTACAATTTGATTCATGTCAGATAAGATTATAACTATGTATTATTAATAAATTCATCAAAACAATCGGTTATTAAAAAAGTAATTCATGTCATAAAAGCAGCTTTCAATTAGCCACAATCTAATTTTTTTTACGATATAGTCCTAATTCTAGTTCTCTACGAAGGATCCAACTCTGTAATACAGATGGCGTCATCACATCAGGATAAAGGCTGCTTACTCTGCATAACTGTTTTGCCTTTTCCAAGTAACAAATGTGCAATACAAAATTAATAAATATTTTATTTTGAAATATTATTATCAAATGTGTAACATGTAGGTTATTTAAAAGCTTTAGGACGCTAGTTTGGCAGATAAATGAATCTGATGTAATGCTTTGTTTATAAAAATAAATGAATCTGGTCTTATAACTTGTTTATAAAAATAAATGAATTTTCTCTAATACCTTGTTTAAATGAATCTGTTCTAATACCTTGTTTAAATTTACTTATTTAACAGTAGTTATTTTAATTTAACAGGCCTAGAGCCTAGTGTGGGGCCATAGTTATATAGACCTTTGTATAAATGTATTATGTGATTAAATAAATAAATGAAATGAAATGATCGTTGTCGCATCCAGTCTCTACATTATGTCTTAGAACTCTCTAAGTGAAGCAATTTGGTTTTATTGCATTAATATGGTGTTATTATAGTGCTTTATGCCCGACTATAATTGGGTTTAATATCTCGATTTGTATTATTATCTCCTGAGTATTGAAATACCACTTTGAAAGTATGTTAGATTTGTATCAAAAACTCGACATGCGATTATCTCATACTACTGGTGCCCGCGACTTCGTCTGGTATCTTTATAAATTGTAGCCTATAATTATATTATTCTGATGTATTAGGTATATTATTGTAAAGTTTCATTAACATCCATTCAGTAGTTTTTACGTGAAAGAGTAACAAACATCCATCCAACCTACCTAGTACCTACCTACCTACCTACCAACCTGTCTACGTACCTACCTACCTACTTACCTACCTACCTACCTACCTAATTCGGGGCAAAAATATATACCTCTCGTAAAAACCGCATGTCGATAAGACGTGTACTTTTCGAGATAGCACGCAGGTCCCGAGGTGGACGTGCGAATCGTCAACTTTCGCATACTCCCGAGATACCATATGAGGGGTATAGAGGGGGTGGCTAGGAGAACAACGTCAATGAGTCACTCATTCAGTCTAGCTGGTGCCCGCGACTTCGTCTGCGCAGGTATCTTTATAAATTGTAGCCTGTGTTATTCTGATGTATAAGCTATATTATTGTAAATTTTCATTAAAATCCATTCAGTAGTTTTTACGTGAAAGAGTAACAAAAATCCATCCATCCATCCATCCATCTATCCTTACAAACTTTCGCGTTTATAATATTAGTAGGAAGGATATATATATATTTATATAGTGTGAATAGTGTGATAGATAAAATTTACTTTCAGAAAATCCAGCATATTGCCAATAAGGCACTTTTTTTGTTTTTTTTTGACATTTTTTACAACGCCATCTAGCCACAAAGCAAGCAGAGCTTGTACATACTATGGGAACCAGATGGCTGATAGAATATTTACATACTTTTTTTTGTAATTACATACATACATAGAATACATAGAAAACACCCACTCAGGACAAACACCGATGTTCATCACACAAATGTTTGTCCTGAAGCGGGAATCGAACCCGCGACACCAGGAGTGGCAGTTCGACACACTTGCCATGCGACCATCCGTGTCGTCTACTTTCACTTTCATATCTTAAATATTTAAAACAACATAACTTTATGAAATTAAGGTAAAAACGGTTTATGACGATTGTAGAAAGAAAATTTACTATGTATTATTATAAGTCGGTACTCTTTGAAAATGGGTTGATAAAAACATAAAAAATAGTCTTATATTTTGAAAATATTTTATAATGTTTTTTTGTAAGTTTATTTTTTTGTGTAAGAAAATATTTCTTTGACATAGACCTCCACCTATCTGACAGTCAGTTTTTATAAATATTTATATTACTAACTGCACGAAAGAAGCCTCTTCGAGGCGCACTTGTAATCCTTTGACCACCCTGGTCCAAAAGAACTAGTGACACGATAAGAAGAAGAAAAAGAAGAAGACTAATAATTAAAATTTTATTTACAGCATAAGCTAACTACTACAAACTATATTACAAAAATTACAAAAGGAAACAATTGGGCCACCCTTAGACCGTTGCAAACGATCTATAGGTAGCTCAACTGCTCCAACTCGATACCCGATGGCAGCGTGCCGAGGATACTGGCTGCATTGCCTCTTTGTATAGCAAGGCTTATTCTTGGCTGAGATAGCTGCCAGCCCTCTGATCAAGCGTCGCTTCGACCAGACGCTCTGACAAAATTTTGAAAACGCGGATATAAATAAAATCAAAAAATATTTTACATATGAATGCTAATCTGAAACAAAGAGGAGTAATTAACAAACCAGTTATTCCATTAAGGCTATGTTTATGTGATTGAATATTTTATTCAAATGCATAAGTTGAATAATGTTACTAATCTAGCCGACTGTAACTAACATAGAAATATCCATAAAATTTAACACTGATTGTTTTATCCTTAATGGCATAAATTAGTCAAGATAATTAATTATTCTACACACAAATGTGTTTTTTATTTTATATTTATATTAATTTAATAGCTACGTTACTCAGTCACCAAAAATGTATTCTGTCATAAGATAAAGTTTTCATCTTCATAAAGAAAATATAATTTCACTGTCTCAAATATGTATAAATATCAGTGTGACCATGAAAAATATGCGAAATTATGCTGAGTATTAGTCTGATTATCATATTCTTATGTTTACTTTAAAAAAACATTAATTTACCAAGTTTCACTTGACCTAAAAGAACATTCATTAAGAGCTAAGTAAAGCCTTTTCAAGATACTCTCATAATATGTGTTACAAGTTCTGTGTCACGTGGGCTCTAAGTAATAATCTATTCTAAAGAATGGATAAAATGTGGTAAAAATCAAATATGGATTTTAGACACAAGGCAATGACACAAGCCACCCTTATTTTTATTAATCAAGCAGCAATGTATAATTAGTGCATTAGCTATTGAAATTACTAAACTTTAAGTGGACGAAAGCTTTAGTCTTTGTGAATCTAAGTCTTGTGTAACACTGTTCTGGACATGGGCAGGCGTGATCTCTAACCACCAGGAAAGCGCCTTGCTCACGTCTCATTGTTGCACACTAGATATTTTATATAATTATTAGTCTGCTAAACTAAGAAAAACAAAATTATAGGCCGTTTTTTTTCGAGGTGCCTCCTCGATTTTCGATACGGAGGTTGTGGGTTCGAACCTCAAAAAAATCTGTTCAAAAAATGTATTTGTGCATAACAAAACACGTGCTTACCGGTGAAGAAAAACATCGTGAGGAAACCGGCATTTCATCGAATAAAAAGTTCGAAAAACATGTATCAAGTGCACGAAAGTAGCCTCTTCGAGGCGCACTTGAAATCACTGGTCTGAAAGAAATAGTGACACGATAAGACGAAGAAGAAACAAAAGAACAAAATTTAATAATTATACAGCATTATTACGCATGTTTTCAGCACCCTATACATAATTACGTTTATGTACGTAAATGATACCTAAGCGTATCATAATAATACAAAGACACAAAGGACAGGAGAGTGTGAATCATGCGCACTCTAATTAGGAGACCGCAATTTACTGGTACTTTGTATTGTGTTAGCGATATGAAGACAGACAAATTAGGGTTCCGCAGATAAGATAAGATAATATTTATTCTTCAGATAATACTGTTCCAAAATTGATATCTAAGTTTTAAATGTATGAAAGTTAACTTACTATTCAAATTCAAATACATACAATAAAATGAAATGAAATATTGTTTATTTGCTAGAACATACATATGTGTTTACAATAAGGTCTTAAATAAATAAATTTCATTTTATGTCCTGCTGTGATGGACATTTTACAAATATGTTTTTTTGATAAAATGTAACATAACAGATAACAGATACCAGAGTCGTTACATTTTTAATCTTTTTTCTTTCTTTCTTTTTATATACAGTCAGTTGTACAGACATATGTATATACAATCCCAAGCACAGCTCCCAAGCTTTCACATTTATATAACTCTTAATTTTGTAAAAAACACGCAAGCATTTTCAAACTAATGTAGTCCTCTTAGGTACTTGTCAGAATTATTTTCAGGAGAAGAATTCCTTTGCTTTTACATTCATATTATGTATCTTAATTTTAAGATACATAATATGAATGTAAAAGCTTGGTAGTGTATACATGTCTATGCGGCTAACTATATATGTATGGTTATAACTTCTTTTGATTTTTTTAACGGAACCCCTTTGTAAAACTATATAATATTCGTCGCGCGGTCTGGTTTCGTTTTAAAAGCTGCGCAGGAGTTTTCAGTTTTCCACATCGACATTTACGCATTAATCGTTATATTATTTTCATACTTCGTCGCATTAGTCACTATGATTCAGGATTCGAACTGAAGTACCTTTATGAATATTGTACTTACTTCGGATTTTAAAAAAAGTATCTAATAACTTTACAGAACAAAAAAAAAATCAAAGAAAATCGCTCAGAAAATATCAAAGAAATTAAATTTAAAAAAAATTGGTTGTCTGTAAAATTGGTTTACGGACGATAGTTTAACGTGACTACCAGCGTTACCTGACAATGAGCGTTACCGGACAATGACAGCATTACCATTGACGTCAACGTTTTCGTGCATGCAGTCGTCGTTTTTCGATTTATTAGACGTATTCACGTCAAAAGAGTTGTTTTATGTGATTTATATTTTATGTTTTATAATCTTTAACGCAATGACGTTTGTATTTATCCATAATCAAAGGTAATTAAGTTTAATCATATATTAATTATTTTTAAACGGTATTAACCTTCAAGAAAGTGATTGAAAATTACAATAAAAGATTAAACAAAATAAGGGCTCGTATCGAGGATTTATACCGCAACATAATTCCGCAAATACTAATTTCACTTGTCACATAAAATTGAAAATGTCACATAAACTACACGTATGTCAAGTGTGCATATTTCTCAGTTTATATCTGAATTAAACTCTATCAAAATCACAAAAGGTTGAATTTACATATGCGTTAAAAATTAAGACGTAATAAAATCCAAGGTCGGAAGAGAAACTGAAGAAATATTTCACAATACGTTGCAGAGTATGGCATTTAAGATGTTAAAAGAGTTATGTTTGTGTAGCAAGTACATCAGTATTAAAAATATTCCTAGGATGAATATTCTGTGCCAGTAAATGAAAACTTCTCAAACTCAAGAATAATTTTATTCGACGTTACTAAAGCGTCAATGACACAAAACTAGTTTACAAGCAACAAGCCATCGAGTTCGCTAGCCAGCTTGTAAACTCGCTGGCTTGTAAACTAGCCCTGTGACATCGAGGTTTTAGTGCGGTTTTGGCCTATCATATTTTTGTCGCCATATTTCCGAAATCCACACTAGCTTGATGAAATTTGGTAAGTAGGTATGTCTATGTACTGGTTTCGATACGAATACGCGTATCAAAATGTTTGTTATGGCTAAAAGACAAATAAAAAAGTTAATTTAACTATTACTTAAAAATGAACTCACCTAGATTTTTGCGTTTTTTATCAACCTACTTCAAAAAAGGAGGTCTCAATTCGGTTAAATATTTCTTTTTTGTTACCTCAAAACTTTTCTGTTTATAAACCGATTTGAATTTTTTTTTGTTTAGGAGGTTATACTTTCAAATTGGTTCCATAGAAATGTTATAGTGACATAGTGAAACAAAAAAGTTGAAGTTAGCAAAATTGCGTATTTTGCTTCCCTGTGACTTTTCAGTGGTGCCTACGGTCACTAGAACTGTCCGATTGAAGTCGGCTGTTATATGCTTTTGTAAAACCTTGATTATATTTACTTCATTATGTTTTGTGCAATTTCTTTCCACGGATAAACTCCATAACGTTTTATCGTGTGCTCAAAAATGTAGTAAACTGTATCAGAGTGTCGGGCAGAAATGGAATATCCGGTTTCCGGCCGGATAGAGTCGTTAAACAACTGACAAATACGCGACACTTGTACGGAGGAAACAGAGAGATTAAAAGTAAAGACAGACATTCAGGGTTGGCGCGAACAGAAAGAAGGAACAAGAAGGTAATTAACAACTCTTGTAAACAAGCATCTGAACAATAACACAAATAATATGTGAAAATGGAGGAGACACGGATTATGATGGAGAAGTCGTTTTCCCCGATTAATGACTTGAGATCTACATATATGGCTTGTCAAGGTCTACTATAGATATCCGTAAATTTATTTATAAAAACGTATTACTTTATTTATAACGTAGACCTTGGCTAGCCATATATATTGATCTCAAGTCTTTTTTCGGGGAAAACGATTTCTCCATCATAATCCGGTCCCAGACCGTGGCTCCTCCATTTTCACATATTATTTGTGTTTTTGTTCAGATATCAATACTTTTTGTAAATAAATTTATTACTATTTGCCGGCAATTTGCATTTCCACTAGCTTGCGTTCATCTGGGCTCTTGTAAATAATTTTTATATAATTAATATTAAAGTAAGTACATAAAACGATAATAACAACCTTTCATCATGGAAATGGAAATATCCTGCAAAAATTTGCAAGGCAATTGCTTTCATAATTCCTTATTAAATTGAAATATATTACTTATACTTATAGGTATATTTTTGTAATCTCCTTTAAAATACCTTCTTTTCGATACCCTGCTCGATAGGTTTGGTAAACAATAAAATATTAACGACTTACTATTTAGCTCCAAAAATCCGCCATTTCGATTATGTTTTTTAAAACCCATCTAAGAACACTCGGATGATTGATCTAACGATACCTTTTTATTTTCAAAATCCATCCAGCCGTTTGGAAGACACATACATACAAGATACGCGCGAAAAACATAACCTTTCCTTGGAAGTCGGGTAATAAAGTTTCGCAATCATCATCAATATTTATTTATAGAAGGCTTTTAGTCCTGACTGACTGACAGACTTAAACGCACAGGCTAGGACTGGACGTAGAGACTTGTAATTTCTAGCGTCTGTTCGTCAAGAGCTGAAAGTGCCTACTAGGAAAGGTATTTTGTTAGTTCAAAGCGTAAACCAAGTTGCGGGTATTAGCTAGTTTAACATAAAGCCTTTTAAAATCACAATATTAAACTTTCTAAGAACTTAGAACTTAAGATTGGACTGAATTGGATTTTTTCATGCACATTTGTAATGTTATGTTCTAGTAGCTGAAGGTCTTTTTTTCGGAATTACAAGAACTTAGTAATTTTTAAATCTTCAAAAATGTAGGTACGCCCGATCAAGAAAGCGAATCAGGGGTACTATTTGCCTTAAGCAATACCTACTAAAACTTAGAAAAAAACATTAAATGATTATTTTTCAGCAAGCTGCCAGCCCTAGCAAAGAAACTAGCAAACGAGGCTCCAAGTAAACACCGTCTAGCAACGTAGCAACCCTGCAATTATTGGGACACATTGTCAAACGAAACAGACTGATGTCCCGTAATTAACTGTTTTACCCCAGTTTAACTGTTTACCACACTATACCGACTTAAGTGATGTCTAAAAATAATATTAAAATAAACTGGATTGAGAACCACCTCTTTTTTAAGTTGGTTGAAAATATACTTTTCAAGTGTTAATGGCCTCCCGCTATTCACCGTTGGAAGATATCCCCTACAGGATTCCGTCTGGATAA
Organism: Lobophora halterata; assembly: GCA_932526365.1. NCBI lineage: Eukaryota > Metazoa > Arthropoda > Insecta > Lepidoptera > Geometridae > Lobophora > Lobophora halterata. Next base: position 1,067,205 of record OW052018.1, read on the forward strand.
AGTATCAACACAGTACCAGATATTATGCCGTTAACCAGTGATGTGTATCCATTACTGTGTTCCGGCTTGAAAGGCACTGTAGCTAGGGAAATTACTGGGCTCTCAAGATCGACGTTAAATACTCATGTTTCAATCGAGCGTTATAGCAATGCTTCACCGTCCTGTGTAGCACTGTTCTGGTAAAGGGCAGGCGTGATCTCTTAGAGTGCGTTTTCACTGAAACGAAACTGGGCGGAGTGGAGAGGAGCGGATCGTAAATTGGCTAATCAGTGCTCGAAATCTCCACTTCGAGCACTATAATTGGCCATTTCGCGGTCCGCTCCCCTCCACTCCGCCTAGCTCCGTTTCAGTGAAAACGCACTCTTACCATAGTGCGCCTAGCTTCCTCTCGCCACTTGTTTTTGAAGGTTAGGGCGCCTTCAAATCAGAGGCGTGAGGAAGCACCACTGTGGTGCTTCTACTTGTTGTCATACAATATCTAGACGAACCACTATGTCACGGTAGTGGCGCTGCACCTACGTGTCTAGATAATGTATGAAAACTAGTAGAAGCACCACAGTGGTGCTTCCTCACGCCTCTAATTTGAAGGCGCCCTAAGTCTTTATTCAAACTGCCTGCATCCAAAAATAAAAAACGCAGACGGGCGTCGTTTTGCAGTCAAAATAGCCATAGCCATAACCTGTCTGTGGTTTAGCATAATCACGCTTGCAGGGTTCACGCGCGAATTAGCAGGCGAGCAGTCATTTTTCACCCGCCCGGGCGGTAATGCGACTACCCGGTATTGCATATCATGCCGCCCGGCGGGTCACTCACCGCGTCTGAGCACGACCCTTCAGCCATGAAAATATAGGATATTCCAATTCCAAATATCACTAAAAATGTGTAAGATTGTCGTTGCTCTGAGTGGCACTACGCGCGTATACGCGCTGCAGAAATGAAACACGTGTGGCAAATTATTTCGGGACTGGAACCGCAAGTATGCCTAGATCACACGTACCAAGCAAACGGGCGAGACAGTAAAATGTTTCTTGGCCGAGACATCTGACATCTCATCCATCTCACAAGCAATATTTAAATTTGGAAGGATTATAAATAACTACATACTTCATTTTCCTATATTGGTACTATCTGACGGCTAACTTTGTAACACTTCCTGTTTGACACTTTCATCCCTTTTCACGAATTCACTCCCACAGATTACAGGAAAGCGAGAGGAAAGATGTTACACATAAATTTTAATTTTATGTTTTAATTTAATTTAATGTTTTGTCCTTCTTAAAATGAATTTTGTGCCTACTTTTATGGACTAAGAGTCTGAAATAAATATTTTGAATTTGAATTTGAATAAAAAAATGAAAAAAATATATATCTAGTAAAAGATAGAACTGCCTTCTCCAATCTTGGGTTTTGCACATCCGCGGCCATGTCTCGACATTTAGCACTATCTACCTATCAGACTATACTCGGGTTGCCGGCCGGCAAGCGCAGGACATGTCATATGATATTTGAATACTAGGTAGCCTAGTATCTCGACTTGGCACTGAATTTGGGTAGAGAGTAATATATTACGCAACAACTAGCTAGACAAAGATCTATCTATGTACGAAATAGGCGATTTTCACCTGTCTCATTGCTGAAAAAAATATCTCTTGCCTTTCGCCTTTTTCTACGACTGTGAGCAATGAACTTTTGTTTAGTTTAACCCGACAACAAAGTAGGGCAATGTTTTCAACCGACTTCAAAAAGGAGGAGGTTATCAATTCGGTTATTTTTTTTATGTTTGTTACTTTGTTGTTTAAGAACCGATTTAAAAAAATCTTTTTTGTTTGATATACTTTCAGATTAGTCCCATACAAATTTCATCAAAATCGATTAGGTGGTTGAGTTTTTATATCCAAATAACTGAAAAAAATATGTCGTCGAAGTAAACGAAATTGCGTATTTTGCTTCCTTGTGACTTTTCAGTGGTGTTTACGGTCACTAAAACAGTCCAATTGAAGTCGGTTGCATATAATGTTTGTAATAATGTTTTTGTAAAACCTTGATAATTAATGAAAAGCTATTCGTTATTGTTGAAGAACGACCCATATAACTATATTGAATTTTCCACCAAAATATGTGAAGCAAGATATTTTAGTGGAAATTTAAAATGCCCAAATTAAAAGCTGTCAGCTACATTGATTTTAAAAACAAATTATTTTCCCATTTCAACGAACAATGCTGGTAAATTACTACTCAATTTTCACTTCATATACTAATTTATTTAATAATTGTGTACGAATAATTAAATTCGACGTGGAAGTAGGGTCTCTGGTTACCAATTAATATGTTGTTATTAAATTCTGTAGCTGCGAAATAATTATATCTCTCAATCGAACTTATTGATGATGGGAATAAATGATTGATACATTTTGTAAGACTCGTAGAGATTTTGGAATTATCTGGCTCCCATAGTACAAGGGGTCGTTATCATCAAATCAATCAATCAACAATTTTTGAACGCTGCAAAATTTTTTGCAGTAAGAAATATATATTTTTATTCCTAAATTGCATTCGTAGAGTTCTAGTACAGCTAGCAAAAAACTTTTCAATACGATTTGTTGTTTAACAACTGGATCCTTACTGTGTCCATTGTAATAGTACGATGACACACAGCTTTTTTACAAGCTGATTGTTAGCGTTTTTAAAAGCTAGCGTGTGAGCGTGTTAGCTTTTGGGAAGGATTGTCGACAAGCAGATTGTAAAAACGCCAATGACTCTGGGTAGACTTTACATGCTAGCGTAAACGCTGGCTTGCAGCGTGTAAAAAAGCCGTGTGTCATCAACGCTTAATTAATCAAAAATAGAGATAATCCTCCCTCTCACTATACATAATTCCTTTCTTAGTACACTAACGTACTTACCTTCAAAATTTCAAGGCTCTACCAAGCTCTACGTCCACTGGTAAGACTTGTGCGTTATCTGTGAGTAAGTCAGGACAAAGCTTTTTATATAAATTGTTGATTACAAATATTACAAATAGCTAGTTCGAGGCAAAATGGCGTACGTAGAAAATCGTAGAGAATATTTACTGAAGATCACATGCCGCAGTAGGTTTTGAGGGACCCTACCTCGTTATGTCTAAAAAGGTTCAAATAATCCACAATAAAAACAACCATTTTAACACACGAGAGCCTACCTTCATAACATCAAGCCATATCCTATGCATTTATGAAAAAAAATATAATTTGAATGAGAACTTTATTTACACAACTAATTACTAACTTAATGCTAAAACATAATAAAACTAAAATTCCTTTTTTTTTTATTTATTCTTCAATATAAACAATTTATAATACATTGGTTGCTTATGTTAACACTAATAAACCACTAAGGTTTGTGCAAATGCTATGAGTTGATATTTCGAGCGTTATCTCGATAAGTAGGTAGCTAACCTAACTAAGTGCGAGAACAGTATAGGTAGGCACACTGGAGCAATGGTAAGTACACTACACGTCATGTTAAGTGTAAGATATAATGTTACAAAATTAATCTTCAAAATTATTTGTAAAGAATTATTATTTCTTTAAGCCTTAATAATAATAATTTATAACTTAAAATTTGCAATTTTATATCATTTTTTGACTACAAGACTAAATAATTTTATTTAATTAATAAAAGAGAAAATTTCTTTTTAAACTTAAATAAGTATAAAAATAATAAAAAAATCTAAAATTACAAATAAAACACAGAATTTAGGTCACTGTCCACGTGCAAATTATATAATTCTATTATTTATCTGGTTCTCATAGTACAAGCTTTGCTTAGTTCGGGGCAAGATGGCGTACATAGGATATCGTACATATTTACTAGAGATCACATGCCGCAGTAGGTTTTTAAGGACCCTACCTCGTTATGTCTAAAAAGGTTCAAATAATCCACATAACATCAAGCCGGGCTTGAAAGTCGCCCTGAAGTGGGACACATAAAAAAGTTATAAAAACCATCCCCCATTGAAAACAATAGACCACGTAATTATGCGAGCAGAACTCGTAAAAACTCCACTATACGACCATCAAATATTTTGCACCTAGCGCGGTCCTGACTATAAAAAGTTTTCATAACCTCTTGATAAATATATTCCGTGGCCTACGTGGATGGGTGGCCACGAATATAAACGGTTGACGTGTAGCTGTCGCCGTCATTTTGTAAGAACCGTAAATTTACAATTTAACGTTAAATTGTAAATTATCGGTTTTTACGATTTTACGTTGACTAATCAATATTTAATGAATGACTAAAACCTGTGTTATTTCTTTTTTAGGATTCTGTAGGTACTTCTTCTTCTTATCGTGTCACTAGTTTTTTCCAAACAGTGTGGTGAAAGGATTTGAAGTGCGCCTCAAAGCTTATTTATTTCACTTGACACATGATTTCGAACTTTTACGCACAAAAAAAACGATGAGTGCTTAAGACCACACGACAGAAGTGAAAACTTCAAAAAATCTGGAAAACATCTTAGTCAACTTGAGCCAACTTTACCCGAACGAGTGTTATATAACAAAGTCTGACGGCTCAGTCTCGTTCAATAGCCAGAAAACAAATTTCTCAGCGCGATTTAGGAAGTTTTCACTTCAAAAAAAAAATATTTTTGTCTTGCATAGCTTATCTTCAGCAGTCCGATCTAGGACACAAAAATGAATGTTTTGCAGTCCGCGGCCACCATTGCGCGCCCGAAACCCATTTTAAATTGAAACTGTTGGGGGAGCCGTCAATGTACGCTTTATATCATTAGTGATGTATGCACGCGTATTAGGGCCTTTTTATTACAGCTCTGTTTTATAGTACCGATGGCCGCTGCAAGTTTAGGCGGTTTTGTGGCTATGAAATTAGCGTGACCTCATTTAATTGAACATACTTTTTAATGTAAACTAGTGACGAGACAAACTAGGCGCTCTCATCATAGTAACAGATCACGCCTGCCTATGTCCAGAACAGTGCTACACAGAACCTTGATTCATAAAGACCGGTGCAACACTTTGAGACATTTTGATGCTCGGTCTCGAAAGCCCATTAATCCCTATGGGATTTATTCTATTTATTCAAGCCGGAACACAGGAATGCTGACATATCACTACTTTCCGGCAGAATAATAGGCACTGTGTTGGTACACATCTAGGACGCATCTAGGACGCGTGTTTTCGCATAGATTGATAATAGTGTCCACCTTTTAGACAATATAACTAAGTACAAATACTTAATTGTTAAACTATTCTTAGTAATTTTAAACCAAAACATATAACAAGTGCTTTTAGATTTAACATATTACGACAAAATACCCACTTACTATATAACGTTATCAACAGCTAATTTTGTAACTTATCACTGAGCCAGATCTTTGGCTCTTCTCTTCCACAGTTTAATTGCCACAGCGAACCAGGGGCGAAATGGTTCTAAACTAGATTTTCCGATTTGTGGTCACCATTCAAGTGAAATTTACGGCTTTCGTTGCTCATTCTATGGCCCACCCGTAGCCACTGTGACCACCCCCTAATCCGTTTGTTTTACGACCCGCCTTTTGTCGTCGGCCGGGCACCAAACTCGCTACCATTTTCATTTATCGCGACGTATTGTGCTCTTTTACTACTTACATAGATTTGGTTTAGTTTGTTACGTCATATAAAGTTTGTAACTGCTTTTTGTGATGGTTTTAGTACCGAATTTATGGAGCTTATCTGAAGGTGAGGAAGGGAGAAGGTATTTAATGAGCTGATGATAAAGTGTACAGCTACTAGTCAAAACAGAAGCTAGGAACAATCGGGAATATTTTTTCCTGATTTTCCCTAGTAGTAACAATAAAAATACGATTTCATCACCTTAACACTGTTTGGATTTAAGTGTCTTTTTACAAACGAAGGTACCTACCATTGATTACTGGTTTTTTTTTTAATTATAATAGTATCGTCTGCGTGCAGGTTTCTTTATAAATTGTAGCCTTTGTGTTATTCTGATGTATAAGCTATATTATTGTAAAGTTTCATTAAAATCCAGTAGTTTTTACGTGAAAGAGTAACAAACATTCATCTATCCATCCATCCATCCTTAAAAACTTTTGCGTTTATAATATTAGTAGGATATAATTTAATATATATAATATAATAAATAATATATAGTTGGAAGAATTAGTAGGATTGATTACCACTGATTGACATTGGCGCGCACTTGGCGCTTAGGACAAAAAACTAAATTCAGCCTAACCTACCAATCTTAGGGCGACTGTGCCGTGATTTAACTTTCAAACACAGGTAAATTGTGTAAGTAGTGTTAAGATTGGTGTCTTATAGTTCACACTAATGTGAAGATTAGAATCAGTTTTCTTGCCTGTCACACTGCTTGACTAACAGTGTGATGTTTACCTAGTAAAATTATTTCCTAACACCAGTGTGACATAGCAGTGTGAAGGTGAGTCGGGCACCGATATTACTTAGTGTAGGCACTGTACACCAATATTTCTAGAACCACAAGTTTAAATAAATAAATTTATTACTGATTAGGTACTGATGAAATCTATTCTTAGCGATAAGAAAGGAAATGGAATTGTTTTGTTATATGTTAAGTTTTTATTCATTAGTTCTCTATCTACACATTTCGACTTGTTTTCCATACGAAGTATGCTTGCATACATTGATTCTTCCGTGATCTTGTTAGTCAGCCATTGTGGTAGAAAGCCTCATTCATTACTTAGGGTAGTTTGGGTTAAATCACTCGCAAGGTTACAATGTGGTTGTTATTTCTGTTGCGATCAAAAGCCGTGTTCAACATTTCACCCTAATTTTGCCCTCCCATCACCTAATACGTAGTTTGGCCCGAGTCAGAAGATTCTAGCCGAGATTATAGCAACATATAAAAATAGGGTAAAATAAAACATATAAAGGTAAAAGTAAAATGACCTTTATTTCTTCCAACAAATTATTTACATATACTATTTTTCTAAATCTATAATAACGTTTAGTAGTCTCCTCATTGGCGTAGGCCTCCCCCAAACTCTTCCAAGTGTTTCTGTCTCTCGCGGGTATAATATATATATGGTATATTTATATATATATATATATATATATATATATATAAACTTAAATAATTATAGTTTGCAGTAGGCTTTATAAAGCCTACTGCAAACTATAATTATTTAAGTTTACTCTAAACGATACAACATATATATATATGTATATAGCAAAAACCGATAGTTAACGGTTTTTTCATGCTTTTATAGTAGTAGGAGTTTTATAGAAGTAAGGAACAAGCCCGGAAGAAAGCTAGGATTAAGCTAGAACCACGCTAGAAGCAAACTAGAAACAAGTCAGAAAACAACCTAGAAGAAAACTAGAAGCAAGCTTAAAAGTAAACCTGAAGTAAATTAGAAGTTAGCTAGAAGGAAGTGGTATCTTAACCTGAAGTAAATTAGAAGTTAGCTAGAAGGAAGTGGTATCTAAACCTGAAGTAAATTAGAAGTTAGCTAGAAGGAAGTGGTATCTAAACCTGAAGTAAATTAGAAGTTAGCTAGAAGGAAGTGGTGTCTAAACCTGAAGTAAATTAGAAGTTAGCTAGAAGGAAGTGGTATCCAGCTAGAAGATAGAGTATAATTTAGCTAGGAGCATGGATTCGAAAGGTAAACTAGGGGCTAGAATCGCCCCCGCCCGCCCCCCGCGCCGCCCCGCGGGATCCCTCTACTAATGGGCCACGGTCGAGAGCGCTCATGTTTACTTTTATTGTCAAGATAAATCTGTCTTAACTGTCCCGATAATCGCTGCTAACTGCCCCTGAGATAAATATGGCCCCGTTTTAATGGTCAATTGTAGCCGGGGAAAAATTGAATGCAATGTCTTAGTTACCAGTTTATGGGGGAATGGAGACTTCAAGGTTTGAAGAGAGGTGAATCTAAAAGGTTTATTCAATCGAAGACTTGGAGACACTTAAATTGCAGCTGTGGGAGCACTAGTTGTAAACTGTTCTATTCTTACATGGTTCAAATTAGAAGGGAGTGCATTTATAAATAAATAATAAATAAATTAAAATTGTATATTGGTTTCTTAAATATGGATCGGGTACATTGTAATGGATATCATGGCAGACTTATCTTAAATTTTAGATGTACCTACTGGAGCTCTGTACCCTACACTAGGTCTCCTCAAGAGCCTGTATTGTAGGGTTACAGTGACTCGGTTCAGACTCTACATTATAATAAGTACTAGATCTATGGTAGGTATGTTATGTAGTATGTACTCCTTCTTCTTATCGTGTTAGTTCTTTCGAACCAGTGTAGTGAAAGGATTTCAAGTGCGCCTCGATGAGGCTCAATTCGTGCACTTGACACATGTTTTTCGAACTTTTTAGGTTCTATGACATACTGGTTTCCTCACGATGTTTTCCTTCACAAGCACGTCTTTTAAAGCACACATAGATTTTTTGAATAGAAAAATCCATTGGTGTTCGACCGGGTTTGAACCCACGACCTTTAGATTGAAAGTCGACCACCTTCCACTCAGACAACACGGCTGACGCGGCGTACTCTATAAGCAAACAGCTTTATTGATCTTTTTCTGCCAATGCACTTTGTAGAGACGATAAAATATACCCATGTTTTTACCTACAATTAACTTTTGGCAAAGATTACAGAGACACTACTTCTGCTCGGGTCATTAAAACCAACCCTCAATAGTTCGCCACGAATTAACAAAGTACCTCTATGAACATCATAATTGATCCAATCGAACCTCAAAACGATGTTATGGAAGTTACCCTACAAGGAACCCATTAGGCCTATAACGCATCAAAGGTTTCCTACATCTAACTAATAACACTTTAATGTAATTTGCATACTAATCTCACCGCTGGAGGATTACTAATAAATAGGTAATACCCAACTTGCTCTATACTATTGGGAACTCAAGCCATGCTGTCATTAAGCAACTTTATATAACTTTACTATAAATAAATAAATATTTTGGACATTTCACACAACACCATCTAGCCCCAAACTAAGCAGAGCTTGTACTATGGGAACTAGATGCTGATAGATTACTTAAATACTTTGTTTTTTGTAAATACATACATAGAATACATAGAAAACACCCAGACTCAGGACAAACACCGATGTTCATCACACAAATGTTTGTCCTGTGCGGGAATCGAACCCGCGACACCGGGCGTGGCAGTCCAATACACTTACCATTCGACCATCCGTGTCGTCAATACTATAAATCCTTATAAGTTAAGATCTTACAATCAAAATAACTTTACTATATATTCTTATAAGTTTAGATCTTTAGATCAAAACTGCACGACCCTCCACGTGAGGGAGAGGCGTGCATTCTTTAACTGAAAGATCTTCACAAGCATTTAACATACATGTTTAATTTAATTGTATTGTATGTATTTCTGAACATAAAAAAATATAAGTCTAACTAAAATATACTAAAAATATAATGTAAATATTGACGTAGTTTCTCAATCGCTTGAGCAGAAATAAGATTTTTAATTATATAATTACTTGCTTTTTGTATTGAAACAGGCAAGTTTTCTTCTATTTGCTCTGTAATAAGAGTATGGGCTAAGTCAAGGCAACTGTTCAGTGTATGGCTATATTGAATTAACTAAGAACTCGGGAAGCCGGACTTTCAGTGAATTTGTATATTAGTTTAACAATTTGGTTCAGTAAACTGGTTGTTATTTCGAGCAACGATATTAAAACGATTTATATTATATTCAAGCGAGAAGAACTCATGGAGAAAAGCTTTCTTTTTGGGGTCCCCAGACCACTGAACGTCACCTTCTTACCAAATCCAACTACTGCTGGCTTACAAGATGGGCTATCGTGAATAATAAAATGATGATGTTAAATAAAGTGTTTATCGATAGCTTAAAAATGACAGTTGAAACCATATACTACAAAAATAATTATATTAAATGAGACCACAACATATAGTAGTTGCGTTTCGAACCAATAAAGTCCTTTCTTAGGCGCCCTTTCATTTCTTGACGAATATACCGTCAAAATTTCGAGTCCCTACATTCACTAGTTTGACCTGTGTATTGTCTGTCAGTCAGTCAGTCAGTCAGTCAGTCAGTCAGTCAGTCAGATTTAAGCTCTAAGCATATTGATTGATGATTCTTTCTGGGTTTTCTTTATCTTTTGGAAACCAGCTAACGTTATTGCCCCGCGTCATCACCTGTTAAAACCGTTTCCATGCCGTTCTCATCTCGTCCCTCAAAAGACTCCGCAGTCAAGATTTCCAATTCCTGAAACATCGACTCAAAGGCGCTGACCGCTCACCGGCTTACGTCGATGCCGCCTCTGTAAGTGGAATTGTTGAGGTTCATCCTTGAGGTTCTTACCAACTTAATAAATTGCCTGTTCCGAGGGTCGTAGGTTCGAACCTCGGGTTTATGTAATAACTTTAAAAACTTATGGTGTGTTGAACAAAAAATTTGTGAAGAAATCGACTAAATTCTATTATTTTTATCTAGTTCTATATCTAGGCTAACGATATATAGACTGTATTCTGGTGTATTGTGTAATGCTCGAATAGGTCTAGATTTTAGATGAGTACCTACCAACGAACACAGTACCAGATTTTTGTTATACCTGTGTTCAGATTGTAAGGGCTTAGTAGCAAAATTTTGGGAATTATATTTTGTACAAGACTCGCTTTACAGATGCAATAAATCCCTTTGCTCAGTGAACTGAAATAACGTTAGATAATCATTATTCTAATAATGTACAGTCAACAAAAGAAATCATTGCGCAGTCCTATTACACCGCGCGTGGCTTCTGGCGTCAATATCAAAATTCAAAAGCTTTTAAAGTCAACGCGAGTGTAAAATTAGTTGCCTATTGAAACGTTCCGTATAGTGAAGGAGCTTGATCGTTATAATATTATATCATTCAATATTTTATGAAAAATATTTAATAACTATTTATTTCAGTTAAGTTAATTAATTTTAATATTGTGTTTGATAGATAGATAGATCGATTATTCCTTATTGCACACCATAACAAAAATATACAGAATAGAAAATAATGTTAAAAATAGTGGACAACGCCATCTAGACTGCCGTCTTATCGCTAAAATAGATCTCTTCCAGACAACCTTTGCAGTGCTACTATTTTTCCATCTAAAATTACATGTATTTTTATTTGTATATCAGACGATTGGTTGAGTGGCACGTGCATTGGACTGCTACGCTGAGTATCGCGGGTTCGATTCCCGCTTCAGGACAAACATTTGTGTGATGAACATCGGTATTTGTTCTGAGTCTGGGTGTTTCTATGTATTCTATGTATGTATTTACAAAAAAAAATACAGTATAAGTATTTTATCAGTAATCTGGTTCCCATAATACAAACTTGCTTAGTTTGGGGCTAGATGGCGTTGTGTGAAATGTACAAACATTATTATTATTACAGTATGTTGATGTTGGCGAGATGAGTACTCTCGTATTTAGATCGCCATTCTGTCGCCAACTCCTAGTCTACAAAGCATGACGTAGCAATATCCGCAGCCTCGTCAGCCAACAGCGTTATTCAAATTTCGATTAAATAACTTTGGATTAGCGAGTGATCTTCCATCAAATGTATTACACGGTCGACTGTACATTGTGGTTAATATTGGCCTAAGGTAACCAGGTTTCATTTCTTATTGAATTTTATTTAGTTAATTCATTTATTTAGGTTATAAATAAACAAAACTTACATGATGTCGTGCATTTATTATGTGGGTATGGAATTACTAAGTTACATGTAATTTCAATTATAAATGAAACATCGTACATAACAAACTATTCGTAAAATCTATGAATGAATGAATTAAACTGTATTTGCGTAATACAGGTATAATGTGGTCTTACTTTAAATTAGAATCACTGCATTAACTTTTGTCGTGCATATACTTAATATCTGAGCTAAATAATTGTTAATAATTAATTATTATTATTGATTAAATATGGTATATCACCTCTATGTTTTTACCCGTATATAGTCTTAATTATGTTTGTAGCACTCTACTTGTTAATAAAACTAACTATTCACGATAGCATTTGCATAAATTATTATGTAAGTTCTATTTATCAAAAAAAAAACAGTTTTTTTATATTTCTATGATAATAAATAAGAGTAGGGAAATAAAATACGAGGGAGTGTGGGACATTTTGTTACCTAAAAATTAAGATATTTTTTTTAGTGGGTGAAAGGAAAAAACTGAATGAACTGGCCCATGACAGAGGGAAATGGAAAGAATGGAGGGTGGCCTTTACCCAGCAGTGGAACAGCGAAAGTTCTTAAAAATAAAATAATAAATACATTTCCCATGACTATTTCGACACCGGAATAAAAACAGCGGAAGCCAAAAAACGGATATAGAATCGGTGTCTTATCTTAACAACGGGTACTTCCTCGCAACCCTATACTTCACACTGAGGGAAGCGTGCTATCTTTCAAGAAGTCACTGAAAAAATGACCTTACTGTATTCAAATAAGGTCTGAAATTCAGGTGTAATAGGTACGATTGGCAAATAAATTCGGCGGTGGTCGCTGACCGCTTCCTGCCCGCGGCTCGCTTCGCTGCCTTTTTTGCTATCGCTCCCGTTTTATTTTGTGGACTGTACTTTGTAAGGCTTTGACGGCGAAGTCTAGTGTTTAATTCAATTGCGCATTACTTTGTTTTGATAACTAGTCTATCTCTCTTTTTCTGAATATATTGTAATAATAATCTTCTTTAATGTTATGTTTATAGAAATAAAGAATTGAATTGAATTGTAATGAGGTAGTTCTTAACAAAACTCTTATGCCGATTGACTTGGTGTGTGTCGATACACCAAACTGAGAAACTTCATATGCAATTACGTTACTCACTTGGCAATTTATAGCGGTCCAGATACCTACAGACCGCTATTACCTGTCAAGTAATTGCTTAGGAACTTTGAAAATTTAGTTCAATCATAGTGATATACAAGATGCAAAGAAAATATATTTTTTCAAAACTACTCATTGAGGAATTTTTAAATTGTAATTTTAATCATATTCTCGAAAAACAGTTTTTTTAATTTATATAATAAAAAAAAATTACCGCTAAAAATTATAGTATATAAAAATAAATGATGTCGCAAACTACCTAGAATTGTAACTAAAGTTTAATTTCATTTAAAATAATAGTATTCTTTAAAGACCGAAATACAAAGCTTACAATTTTCAAAGAACTGCAGCTTACAAATAAACAGTACCTACATAATAAAAACATTAGTGCAGTGCAGATATTATTTTCCAAGCTTTTTACATTTAAAAGCTGGGAGGCATAGCTTGATGAAAACAGTTGGTTCACTTCATCAAATTTGTTTACTAAGAAGAACACAGAAAATTTTATTGATAAAAAATATGTAGAATATTATAATATAATTGTAGGAAAATAATTATTTATAAAATAGTATGAATCAAATCAATTCAGTTTATTCCAAATTCCAATTCCAATATTTTAGTTAAATGCAAGTACTTTTTTGGGAACTCTACATTATAGAAAAAAAAATAATTTCAAAATTGCGTGAGTACAAATTTCTCAAGATTTTATAAGATTATTGTATAAGATTGAGTTGTAACTTCTAGAGTTTGTTTTTGTAAATAGATGGTTATTTAGATACTAAAATGGGAAGATATATAAGATAGGTACTGGTGGTGGAGACAACGACCGACTAGGTTATTTATATTTTTTTATTTTTTTTTATATTTAGTGTAAAGTTAAATAGATAAAAATATAATAAATATAAAACAATCAAAAGATACTTGTCGTGTTTAATAAAATTTGATTTATATATTTAATAATATCAAATACATCTAAGAGATTTTTTGATGGTAAAAGCACCGTTTTCTCCACGGTTAAAGTTACCGTACTATTATCAATCACACTGTGTCAAGCTAATTCGATATACCCCATTGAGGCGGCTTCATTTTATCCAACAATGGAAACAAAGATGAAAAGGCTTTTCAGCTATTTTGCGTACAAATAAAAACTACCTCTCGCAAAGCAAGAGAACATGGCAAAGGGAATTTATGAATACCTGCTAATGCACAGGACTTGCTCTGCTTTGCTTGTCTGCTCATTCGTGAAACTAAATAGAATAATGCAAGTGCACTATAATGAAGTTTGACTAGACTATGTTTTGGTCGTTAATGTTATGTTAATGCATGGAAACATACCTCATAGTATGGAAAACTCATCAGTTTATATAAAAAAGGCTTAGTCTTGCTTGACTGATTGACTTGTTATCGTGTCACTAGTTCCTTCGGACCAGTGTGGTGAAAGAATTTCAAGTGCGCCTCCAAGAGGCTCCTTTCGTGCACTCGACACATGTTTTCGAACTTTAGGTTCTACGACATGCCGGTTTTCTCACAATGTTTTCCTTCACCGTTGCGAGAACGTGGGATGCATACATAGATTTTTTCGACCGAAAAAACCCATTAACGCATGACTGCCACCGGGATTCGAACCCGCGACCATCAGATCGCAAGGTAAGGGCCTCGTCCACTCAGCCACCACGTCTTCCTAATATAAGAAAAAGAAGAACTGACTGACTGACAGACAACGTACAGGCCAAATCGCTAAATTTAGAGACTTGAAATAGAAGGGTATGGTCGTCAAGCTCTGAAAGTGCGTAATTAGAAAATATTTTTTTATAAATCGCAACACAAACAATGTTGTGGGTGTCAGCTAGTCAACATATATAAAAGGCTTAGTCATGATTTACTGACTGACTGACAGACAACGCACAGGCTAAACCACTGAATGTAGAGACTTTAAATTTTTATGGTATGTTCGCTAAGAAGTGTTACGTAGGTACTAGGACAGGAATTTTGTTTATTTGCAACGCAGACGACGTTGTAGGCGTTAGCTAGTAGTATAGCTTTGTAATGTTTTAACTGACTGTACATTAGTAAAATCTCATAGAGCTATAGGGAGTTAATGTATGAATATTTAAATTTATAGAAATATTTTTCGTGGGGCCATTGGGAAATAGGAAACAATAGAATCATTGAGCTCTGGGAATTAGCCTAGAAAACACAATACATCATAATATTGTTTGGGCTTTTTGAAAACCTAGTGGTTAAATTTGATTGAAGATTCAATATTTTTTTAACTTAATTTCGAGAGCAGTGTTAGAATCATTTATTTGCCGATCAAAACTAAACGATCAAAATTGACTCGTTACAAAACGAAACAAAAATGAATTCAAATTCAAATTTAAATAATTTATTTGGAACCTATTAGGAGTACATACATAATAAAGCGGGAGCATTGACCTCTGGAAAATTTAAAATAAAATTGAGTGGCAGCAGTCAGCACCTTCGTTAGGACAAACAATAGTACTAGGTTCCAACATGAATAAAAACACTTAAATTAAAAATAAAAATATTAAAAGATTGTTTCCAAATGAAGTCATATGAACCTGTATCATTGAGTTAACACAAGTACTTTTTTGGTTGCTAATTCGCGAACAGTTTTCGCCACCGTACTTTGTTTTTCGAAAGCTAATGAGAATGTATGAAGACGTATGCGGTTGTAACCTGTTGACAGGTTTACGTGTCTATTGTTTTGTATGGAAACCAACGCTTACTTTTTTGGCGCCATTGAGATGAAATATGCGAGTATTTCCGCACTTTTAAGAGGATTATTGCGTCTCAAAAAGTCGTACAATATTTTAATGTTGTTGATGATTTATTGATGGCCAGCGTCCGCCCACAGATTTACTTGTTGTATCAATGTAAGTTAATGATCCTGTTTTTGATGAAATAGCTCAAAAACTAGCTAGAATAACCTTCGCCTGCTGGTAGGGATAATCACAGGCCACTGTGACGTCAATCATCACCTCTTCAAGATAGGAGCCACAGACATAGATATCTGCAGGGGCTGCCTGCTAGACCAGGAAACAGTGGAGCACGTGGTGATCCACTGTCAAGCGACAGAGGAGAGTAGGATCAAGACAGGCTTGCGCAAGTTATTGGACTCCTCTCCACCTAACGTGTCAATAAGCACGCTATTGGAACTGGGCTGTCATCAACCCAGGGTCCTGCTCCGTTATTTTGGGGAGCTAGGATGGCTGGGGCAGGGTTAAGTATATATCGGGGGGCAATGCACAATGCACCCTACAACGGGAAGCCAGTGCAGACCGCTGTACCCCCTTTTTAGAATTAGAATTAGAATTAGCTAGAATAACAACTATTGCACTATTGCGCTTTTAGAATTGTCAGAGATGGCATATTTCTTATTAAATTTTTATTTATACGAAATTCACAGCTCTTAAAAGTAATAGTACCTAAATTTGACTTATTGATAAGACTAACAGCCAATAATGGATTTATATTTTTCAGATAAAATATAGATTTCGAGTTTATATCAGTGTAAAGTACAATGACTTCCGGCTAGATTTGCCGACGATATATTGTAGTCGACTTTGGTACAAAAATATCAGAAAATTGAATTCACGGTGATATACACGAAGTATTGACTTTAACGATGACAATCAAAACCCTAAAAATGTAGTAGGTACCTTACAAAAGAAAACTACATATGCTCTACATAACCTTCAAGAGAGAAAGCGTAAATTTAATGTCATTTATCTCAACCAGCTTCTGCGTTTCAAATCTCAAATGAAGGTGTAAACATAAATTATCCAATCAAGCGTCCGTTACTCGCCGCTAGGTGGCGCCAGCGATCATTAGATGGTCTGTGCCCTAGGGTACTTTCATCGTGACTCGAGTGACTTTATCTTGGTGCAACTTGTACATTGACTGCTTTTCTTATAAACTGGCATTAGTAAATTTCAAAGTGGATGTCGCTAATAAAAAAATCATGAAAACTCCATAATATTAACATCAATGACGATTATTTATTTTCCTTTAACACTACATACTTTACAAATTAAAAAGTTTTATAAATATTAATGCTCAATTTCAGTGTAAGGACCGCCTGTGGCGGTAAAAGCCTCCTACAAGGTTCTCCAATTGTCTCTATTCCTTGCTCTTCTTAGCCAGAGTGAGGGACGAAAAACCTAATTATCCTATTTATATAAATAAATAAATAAAAGATTAAGGAGGTAGGTTAGGTGCTTATATTGTACACAAAAGTTTGTATGAATAAATGAATAGAATAATATCAACAAATTATATAAATATATTTAGTAATAAATCCGCTTGATTTCTAAACAAAGGTTTTAATTAACTTAACTTTAGTTTAGAACTTTAGTACATATTACTATATTATAAACCAAAGAGTCAACGTACAGAAAACCAAAGTTTAAGGATACGACACGTGTTTCGCCTCTACACGAGGCATCATCAGGAGGTGTGGACTTGCCGAAGTTCGAAACGAGAGAATAGAATAATAATTATTTGTCAACCAAAATCACTCAATTAGGCTCCAATGTGGTATTGATATTCTACTTTATAAGATCGAAAAGGACAGGCCTGATTACAATCGCAGGTTGCGGCTAAATACGCTATCATAGGCATTCAAATTAATACCTACCTCAGCAACATAAATTATACACTTATACTTACAAAAATAACACAAATTCCAACAGTAAAAGTTAAAACAGTAGTTATAAACACCAATTTTAATAAGTATAAACAAACGTTTTTTGTGATGCTAAAACCTAAATATTTCAATTCAAAATCACTACCGGCATTACCAGCTTAAAATATAAAAACCAAATAAAAACGCGTCAATGTACAGCATTCATTTCGATACAGCCGAGCACGCAAGCCGCGTAGAGCACGCGACGCCCGTTAGCCTGTCACCATTCTTTATGTAGGGCCACAGAATAAAAAAAGTACTGTTGGACTAGCGGCCGGGCGGTAGGTCACCCCCTTATTGCCTCGCAATTATAACGATTACGCGAGAAAATTGGTACCGAGCGAAACTGTTCTTCAAATTAGACGGTGATTTTATAATGAAGCTATCAAAACGCACGCAGATATGACCCAGATAAGCCGGTGTCATTGTTACAAAAAGAAAACGAGGATTTCGTCATTTTCCACCTAGCCTGCTTCGAGTGAACGTTGTCCGATAAATTTTCAACAGACTTCAAAAATGGAGGTTCTCAATTCGGTTCTTTTTTTTTCTTTTTTTTATGTTCTTTCCCTCAGAACTTTGTTGTTTATAAACCGTTTTGGTTTATAAAAATCTTTTTTTGTTCGAGAGGATTTACATACTTTCAGATTAGTCCCATATAAATTTCATCTTCTTCTTATCGTGTCACTAGTTCCTGGAACCAAATGTGGTGAAAGAATTTTAAGTACGTCACGAAGAGGCTCATAAATTTCAACAAAATCGGTTCAGTACTCTAGTTTTTATATCAAAATAACTGAAAAAATATGTCATCGAAGAAAACGAAATTGCGTATTTTGCTTCCCTGTGTCTTTTCAGTGAAGCCTACGGTCAATAGAACAGTCCAATTGAAGTCTGTTGTTGTAAAACCTTAAATATTTTTCAACTATTAGCCATGTTTAAATTCATTGATAGCTAAAAACACCACACCATCGCGGATCAGACAGGCTTAACGTGCACCCTTATTACTCAGGTTACTTCACTATGGGGGACAATATGTCTCCCTGTTTGTCTGCCAGTACTTATTGGATGAGAGACTTGAAATCCGTTGAAAATACATTATCAATTATTCACCTTCGCAAATCAAAGACGAACGAGATAAGACACGATTCGGAAAATTGCGAATACTCGAAAATTTACTACGTGACGGGAATTAATCCAATTCAATAACAACTTTTAACAGAGCTTCGAGGCATAGGAGTGAAGGATTTAAGATTCGAATACGCTGATTTTTAACCGACTTCAAAAATGAGGTTTGTTTAGTATCTTACAACTCGTCAGTTATCAATCTACTTATCAAATTATTTTTTTAGTTGAAAAGATATATGTAGATGCTTTCAAATTGGTCTCATAGAAGTTTCATGAACTGGAATATATGTATACGTCGTAAAAAAGTTCGCAAATTAGAAGCATTTATATTTATTTACCACGTACATATTAAAAATAATATGTTTTGTCTGATTGTCTAATTCATTATCTCCGAAACGAAACTACTGAACCCGGAAACTTAAAACTATAAGGGTGTGTTTTTTTTGCGGTGTACGCGCTTACATAAAAATTCAGAGGGGCCAGATTTTAATATGAATGCTTCATTTTCCGTAACCGTTTACACTGAAAATACATAAGAGTAAACCCCTGAGATGAAATAAAGCAATACGTGTTAAAGTTTTTTATTTAGTTTATAAATTTAAGGAATAACATTTATTTTAGATGTCCTCAAAATTGCCTTGTCATGAGTATGTTGGTCCACCTGGACAAGTCAATTGTAGAGAAGTAATTTATATTTCATTTTCCTCAAGTTTATTATTCCCCTGCCGTCACCTCGAAAATTACCCTTCCCATGGCAAATAATATAAAAGGGAATCAGCTAAAAAATCGCAGTCTTAGCGCTCGTTCGCTTGATAAAATCAATTCAATTTTGGAGTCTGTACCTGTCATGCCGACCTCTGACGGAGCGTGCCTTGAATGATAAACTGACGAACACAGTGTGAGGAAACTACACAGTAGGAAATATGGTGGTCCAGGCCAGAGGATAAGATTAACGATTTTATGGTCGCATAACAAGTTTTTACAAAAAC
The DNA here is from genome assembly GCA_932526365.1 of Lobophora halterata. Taxonomy (NCBI): domain Eukaryota; kingdom Metazoa; phylum Arthropoda; class Insecta; order Lepidoptera; family Geometridae; genus Lobophora; species Lobophora halterata. Next base: position 1,086,910 of record OW052018.1, read on the forward strand.
ATACAACAGCCGACTTCAATCGGACTGGGTGGGAAGCAAAATACGCAAATTTTATCTCTTCAACGCCTTTCTTTTCCAGTTATTTTGATTTTAAACTAAAGTAATGAACCGATTTCCATTAAATTTCTATGAGACTAATCTGGATCCTTTCAAATGAAAATATTTTTTTCAAATCGGTTTATAAACAACAAAGTTCTGTGATAACAAACATAAAAAAAAACATAGGAAAGAAAAGCAAACGACTGTCTGACCTTAAAATCGATACTAAACTGGTGCTAGTTAACAATACGCGAGCGAATTAAATTCGTAATTATAAAAACATAGCTAACACAAGAACTAAAAAATATTACAAATTATTAACTTCGATGCTAAAGTTATGTTATTTGAGCAACATCATGTGGTATCGTTCATTTTATTCATTCAAAAAGGAGCTCTACCTACGTTAGTTACATTTTTACCTGACTGCGAAGCAGGTTACATTTTTCTTTGCCAAAGTTTTCAGTGTCGTATATAAAATTTGTTTCTTTACCCATACTGGCTTCATAGAACTTTCATCTTATACATTATTTTTTATGGGTAGTATAAAGATAGAGTTCCTACTGTATGTAAATTTACGCTGTAACATTAAAATTCGTTGTTACTCTTTGAGTTTGACTGAATGACACGAGCGATTCTGCTCGTTGCGTTATACGTAAGAATTTGTGAATTTCCTTGTTTTTAGGCAAAAAATTAAAAAAAACTGGTCCCTCGAAAAAAAATTTTGTCTGTCTCGTTTGGATTGTCGAAAAAAGCAACTGTTCGAAATTTTACCTGTGTGGTATCGAAATATAAGCCTGGAAGAGATCGCTAACAGTACTGTACTACACAACATGTTGTTCTACACAAGGGGCGGCCTTATCGCTGTTGGCTTCCTTAAGGCATTTTTATACTTTGTTTTATTTTGCATTGTTCTTGTTAATGTACGATAAAGTGTTTCTCTATCCATGTACATATCTGAGCAACATACATCTATCCATACAAACTTTTGCAATTATAATATTAATGTGATTCCGATACTGTACTATAAACTGAACATTAAGGTTCTCCCAACTTTACTTTTAAAAACACTTTCCGAGCTCGAACCAACTCTTTCTATCTGTTTCAATTCTTTCATTAAGCCCAATAGAGTTTTGCTATCAATTTCTAAGCGTAGCTTGGGAGTATTCTTTGCGGTTGGAGTTCCGCCTTTATTTCTATGTAGTTAGGGTGCAGGTTGAGGGTGGGAGTGGATCCACGAAGAGTGTCCATCCGTTGCGGCGAGCAGAGATTGATGGGTGCGGCTGGCGAAGCTAGGTGGTTCACCGCGAGACTGACTCTTTACACCATACGATTAAAATTTATAAATAAATAATAATAATAAATATTTTGGACATTTCACACAACGCCATCTAGCCCCAAACTAAGCAGAGCTTGCACTATGGGAACCAGATAACTGGTAGAATACATATATACTTTTTTTTTGTAAATTTTGTAAATAATACATGCATAGAAAACACCCAGACTCAGGACAAACATCGATGTTCATCATACAAATATTTGTCCTGAGTGGAAATTGAACCCGCGAGACCGGGCGTAGCAGTTTAAAGATTTGAATTTGAATTGAATTGAATCAACACTCCACTCGACCATCCGTGTCGTCAACGTTATATTTTGTTTATATGAAAGCTGAGACCCGTATTTACTCATTTTATTTTAGAATCTGTTTCAAAAAGAGTTCGCTCTATTTGCAGGGGTATTTTAGGACGTGTGCATAACTTCTAACACTAGCGAGCAAAGAATGGTAACCAAATTTTTTTTTTTTTATATTTTGGGAAACAAATTAAAAGGGGTTAAACATTATTATAATCGATTAGGTAACTGGTTCTGAACAAAAAATTTTCAGGGTACGCTTAGACAAAATTTTACCTTGTAGATAGTCGCATGAAAATTAGAAGCTTTATCTTACGTATCATTATTACCATCTACATATAATATATATATATAAATTCAATTTCAGGAAGGCTACTCTTGAACTACGAACTCAATCGTAAATCGTGATTTCAATAAAAGTTTTGAGTACGAAGCACTTTTGAGTACGATACTAGCGAGGTTTTGATTTCAATTTGGTGGAATTAAATATAACTAAACAAAATTGGCACTGGTCTTAAAGCCCACCATTCAAACGCCCGTTCGCCGGATGTGTCACTGGCGACAAGTCCGTGGAAAAATCTACGTAAGAATGATATTCAGTTTTTCTCAAAATCAAGCTGGACACAAGGGATATGAAAGCAAATGGAGCAAGAGAAAATTTTATACTGTGTTCTTGAAAGTTTGTGACTCTACTTTATACCTACATTAAATATCTGTAACAAACCATACTTAATTAATAAATCATTCATTCATTTATTCATGATGCGTACAGAGATATTTTTTCTATATAAAATTTGTCTAACAATTGAGCTAACTGAAATCTGAAATCGTGTCACTAATTGTAAAGAGGTCAAAGGTTAGTACAGATCAGAAGGTGGAAACTTAAGTTGATGTATAGGAGGGGTTCTAAAGAAATTTAGGTGAAATAGTGGTCTTGAAGTGAGAGATTTGGCTGCAGATGTGCAGTAGGTATTCATATGGATGCTGAAGCTTGCAGGAAGCTGGGAGACCGGGTTTCTGCAATTTTAGTAAAAAGAAATAGTTTTTTCGAAGGTCTAGAAGACAGCTATTACTCGTTTCTTGAAAAGATGTTATAAGTGTCAGTCATTTTTCGTAAACTGTTTAAATTATACTTTGCATTCACAGAATTTTGTTAGTAGATAGGTTTTTGTAGGTATTCTTGTTGTCGAGTTGATAGGTATCCATTTGGTTCTTGTTGTTTACAATACACAACCTTCCTAAAAATAGTTAGATTTAATATCTAAAAATCTCTAAAATATATGGAAAAAAATCAGCATTTTTAATACGATAACTAAGTACTAACATAACAAAAAAACAATGTAGCAAAGGACGGTCTTATATACAGCAATCTCCTTCAGACAACCATTGAATATTGATTTGTAAATGTAACGTATCTCTTATTATTTTGCTCTACCATAAACATGAAATCCTAAATAAGTACTTCGACGAGCAAATAAGCGAAGCGCAGTTTGCTTAATCCACAAAATACAGCGGAACCCATTAAAATACAAACACAAACTAACTCGGGAACAATTTGGCTCTAATACAAAAACTTCACAATAATGTATGATAACAATTCAAACGAAGAACTCCAACTATTAACACTGTCCAGTTTTGAATGTAACCGTAAAATGAACTTTTACAACTACCCTCACTTTGTATAACCTTTATGTTGTAGAAGATAAGGTTCATTTTCGAATGCGGTTAATTTTACGGTGGTAAAATATGGTTGGTGGACAAAAAGTTGCATGGTTGGCAGGGCTGCCAACGGTGGTGGTCACTGGAGAATTGTTTAGTTGGCTAGTCTACACTCGCAGTGCAGCCCTGTGTACTTTGGGTTGTACTCAGTACATCACTACCTCAATAGAGCTCTCAATAGAGCTAGATAGAGCAAGAACAATTAGAAAAAAATTTTGCTTTATCTATATTGGAAGTAATAAGGAAACTTTTTTTTAATGCAAACAATGCTAAAACGAGCTAGCTATATTGCTATTGTAAGTTTGAAATATTTTTAGCATTATAATACTTCTCTTACTCCATCATCAAACTCTCAATTCGTTTTAATAAATCAATAATATACACATTTTACCACATTGCCGTTGACACAATTTAGAAGCTGAAAAAATACTCGTCATGTTAACTTATTTTAATTTCACTATTTTTTGCTAAATCTAAAAAAAAGTGTAAGAGTAGGTAAGGACTGCACTGAACTTCAATGACTCTACTTAGTTTATTCAAATCAAATCAAAATCGTTTATTTCGGTTCATTCAATGACACCATATTTTGTTTATTCTAAGGTTAGCAACATAATATTAAAATTACACATAAATATTAAATTTTATAAATTGAATAAATTGAAATTGGCATCATCAGACTTATTCACTCATAATATCAGTTAATTTTAAAGTTTCAGTTACTGTTAAGTTAAAACGGACATAATGTTTGGAATGCCCTGAAAGGGTCATGTACACCGCCTAGCTACCATATCAGAACCTAAGCTAATAAGACGATTACACGGTAAGCAAATGCAAGAGGTGCAATTTAAATTATTGTTAAAATCAACAATAATTTAAATTGCACCCCTAAATTCGTAAACCACAATTCGCCCGAACCTTTCTCGGGACAAAACAGTCTTCCCAAAAGCGGCAATGTGCACAAAACAATTAGGAGCGCTCGCCTGCAGCACACTGCTGTCAGTCCGTGCGAATGAAGGTGCCAATTTCTGCCGAATCACTGGGCAATATTGGAACTAAGGTACCTACTTTTTTCGACGGGTTTTTCGCTTTTAAGGAATAAGGAAATGTTTTCTGTTGCGATGTTTTTCAGAAACAATTTGCTTCGGGAAATACAGATACATTTTTGGAATAGTCTAAAATCTATTGCATATTGTGTAGCGCTAATAGTCAAGTCAAAAACGATATTATCTGCATCAAAAATGTTCAGTTATCTCCGATTCCCAAATTTAAATTTAGTTTAAGGGATAGACGATGTGAAATGTAGGGTCGGCTCCGTAATTGTCTTTACACCCAGCTTACGCCGGTGTTCTCCTGTGATTAAACCCCTAGTGGTTTATATTATGGGTATATCTTAAGTGGTTTAATCACATCAGTAATTTACTCACATACACACACACATATGATGTGTGAGAATACCGGCATAAGCTGGGTGTAAAGATCATTATAGAGCCGACTGTACAAAGATAAAATTATTTTAATGAAATTGATAAATTATGATCAAACTTTTTAAAGATTTACACTAATGAACATATCAAGGAACATCCATCAAATTGTGAAAATATCAATAAGTACCCATCAGTCAAGGCAGCAACAGAATGTGTCACCCAACGGCTTCGAACCCGCTAATTTTACCCGCTGACTCATTGACACAGAATGATCATTAGTTACGCCGTGAGTAATGCGAGTTTAAACCTATTTTAAACTAAACTTGTGAATATGACTCGGTTTATCTCGTAAATCTGGTCTCCGAATATAATTGAAAACTGGTTTTTGAATCCAATTTCACGGTTAAAACTCCAAGTATTAGGTTACATACTTAGCTTTAGCCTTCAGGTTGCATTTAGGCTGTACTTATACCAGAGGAGAGATAAGTCATAAGAAGTCCGTGACTTTTTCATGGAAAAGTAAAGAGGCAGCGCTCTCCGGATGGTAAAAATATATACTCTAACGGCCGCAACTTCGTTTGCGTTAGTAAAAGTAAAGAGCCTTTATTCTATTAGTATTAATTAATTACAATTCATGCTTACACTACATTTGTTTAATTAAAAGTCGCCTCTAGTGTAGGCCTTCGTATGCGTTACTAATTTCTAAAATTCCTTTTTTAGAACGCATTTTTTGCTCTTGGCAAACATATCCTCCAAATTTCAATCCTCTACATTCCGCGGATTGGGCTGTAGGTTGTCTGTCAGTCAATCAGGACCAAGTCTTTTATATATTTGATGCACGAGGGATGAGACATTGCAGATTTTGAAGGTATATTCCTTTTGCGGGCGATGTCGCATGCGTCAAGCACCTGTGCAAATGTTTGCGCTGTCGCTTATCCGAGTGACCGTGTCGCACGTATTTCAGTTGCCAAAGGGCTTTTCATATCAGACTGTTTTGTGACTCACTGAACATTGTGGTATGGTCTAAGAGATTTCTTTTAATTTTTTTTTTCTTTGTTGTTTAAGAATTAGTATCTACGTAAATGTGAAACAAAACATCTAACAAGCCACGAGTGGTTTGTCCTAGATGGAGGCTTTCATCGATTGGAACCACTATGGTATTGGGACCACGGTCCGAATCAACGGATTTCATTTTTGAATCCGTTTTTGGGACCACAAAACACGTGACGAAAATTGTACAGTCGTCGTCAATACAGATCTGAAATAAGAGTGCATCCTATAAATTTATTCAATATGTACCTATCCTAAACGTGGATTTACTAGTGAAGTATTGGTTTTATTTTATCTAAAAAAGTGTCAAAATCAGCTAGGCGCTATGCTGGTTCTATCATGCCTACCTATGACCAGAACAGTACTACATAGGACTTAGATTGCCAATGGAACATATGGTATGAGTTGGTATAGTTTGAAAGTTAGAAGTGTTTTTCCATTGTCCTTATTGTTTTTAAATAAATAAAAAAATATTTAGGCTAATAATTTACATTGCTTAATTACATAGGTTAGTTTTTATCCTGATAACCCGTAGGGAAAGTCGCGGCCAGAAGCTCGTTTTACCATCAATGTATATTTGTGTCATTAGGTTTTAGCATCAATGTATATTTGTTAATTTCATTTCAACTACTTATTTCTAACAGCCTGATTAGCAAAATAGTTTTAACTAATAAAAACTTCATAGTGCATATTTCGCTGACTCCTATCACATAAAAACGGACTGGCGAAGTAGTAATTAGTTTAGTGCGATCAGCAAAATAAATCTATTTCGAAATTATTGCTTTCGGCTGATTCAGTTTCAAATATTTGAAATGTTAACTGAATAGCGCGGTCACAGTGCTTTTGCTGAATTGCTATCGCCCACTAAAACAATATTGGTCTCCACTGGACTGGGTTTTTATTTTTTTATATTCCACCTATCTTTATGGAGCCCTCACAATACGTGCCATTTGCTTATATTTACAATCAAAGGGAGGAGGCTACTGATTTTATAATGTAAAACTTCGTTTACATTGAGACAAGACAAAAAGTCGAGTTATTTCACAAGCAACACTGCTCTTCAAACAGTAATTTCACAAGCAACACTGCTCTTCAAACTGAAACAGCAATGCTTACTGGTATTCTAAAGAATTCAGAGTATATTCTTAAGGTTCAGGGCTTTGTTCGTACAGTCGTCTACACTGAGATGTCAGTCTACGGCCAAAATTTTCTAAATGATGTCACAGTTCAAAATTTCATTGATTTTATTTACACAGCTATGGTTAATTTATGAGATTTCGCTGTGTATAACATAATGAAACTAAGCACTGTGACATAATTTTGAAAATTCTGGACGTCTATATCTTAGTGCAGGTGACTGTACCAAACATTGTTTATCTACTAGCTAGGACACTATGCAGAGATGTCAACAGTTCTATTGTAACATGTACTACAGCGTTTACCGTTACTATTGCATTTATCCAGTTTTGTAAACTCAATTTTTTCTAGTATTCCTCCACCGATAAGGAGTCTGCAAAGTCTACATGGTTTTAGATCTAAACTTAAAATCTACCTTTTTGAATCTCAGAAAATCCAGGAAAATCATAGTAACGATATAAGTATTATATGAGTATCATATAATCTAGTTCAGTTCAAAATGCATTGTGTATCTATAAATAATTAACGTGAAGTTCAAATTGTAACTAACTACTACAGTTTTTTTTTTTTTCTTTCGAAGAACCTAAGTTCTTCAGTTTGGCTTCACATCAAAGGTATATAGCCAGTGTCAAGTAATTGGAGAGATTATTTTGTCATAAGTCAAGTCATGCCCCTGTAAAGTAGTGGTGGTTGCGACTTTACTAGAGGCTTCTATGGAGTTTTGAAGGCAACACGAAAAGTCACGTTTTACAGCATTACACTATTCACCAACACTCATACACGTTCACGAGCACTTATTGGATACATATAAATACCACCGTTTTTACACATAAACACTCAAAGTAATACAAGTTTTGTCAATTAATTTAATGCCGCCAATGTGCCATTTTTCACGTTCCCGCCAAAAAAAAAAAAACACTACTACAGTTAGCTTCTCTATCTATCTAGCTTCAGTATTTTTTTGTTCTTGTGTAAAATGTTATAGCTCCAACTACCATACCTGTGGGATCGGTCAATACTTACATTTTCGGTAACCTGTAAGTGTAAGTGTGTTATACCTAATAGTTTACCTTTATTACTTAATGTTTGTGGCGTTCATTTATAAATCTATTAATTTATGTCTGACTATCCGTGGCATCATCAAATTGGCTCCGACGGAAGACCAGCGTTCAGTTTTGGCGGGAACATGAAAAATGGCGCATTGGCGGCATTGAATTAATTGACAAAACTTGTATAACTTTGAGTGTTTAAGTGTAAAAAACGGTGGTTTTTTATTCATTAAGTGCTCGTGAACGTGTATGAATGTTGGTGAATAGTGTAATGCTGTAAAACGTGACTTTTCGTGTTGCCTTCAAAACTCCATAGAAGCCACTAGTAAAGTCGCAACCACCACTACTTTACAGGGGCATGACTTGACTTATCGACACTGACTTATGACAAAATAATCTCTCCAATTACTTGACACTGGCTATATACCTTTGATGTGAAGCCAAAACCGAAAAACTTAGGTTCTTCGATAAAAAAAAAAAAAAAAAGACCAGCGTTGGTTGTCTTATCAGCCAACAAATGCTGAGTCGGAGACCTGTATGCGTCACATACTCTTTATCGTTTCTTTTATTCTATGTTTTTATATGTTTCCTATTTAGTGTCGCAAATTAACTGTTTCATTTTCATTTCATTTTTATAGTATGATATTTTGCCTGTGGACCCTACAGCGAGGTTTGCACGAGGAATGATCGATGATATTAGCGCAGGTGCATCCACGTGAGTCATTAGCTTATCAAAATGCATTATTAAGCAGCATAACAAAGACTTTGTATTTAGTTCATCGCGTGTCACTTTATGAACATTTTTGTTGTGTAGTGCGCATATCGTAGATACCTACGTAAGAAAGGCGGACTTATAAAAGATGTTAAATTTAATGTCGTAATAGATGCTTATAATTTTCATTTAGTATATACAGAAAAATAACGATATTTTTTAGTTTGAATTAATTCAAAAAGAACTAGCGAAGGCAGATACATTATAAATTACATTATTTGGAAAAGTTTGCCAAACTCAAAGCCAAAACTCATAGCATTTTGTTCTTAGTCCAGCTAGTGATTTCTTCTTCTTCTTATCGTGTCACTAGTTATTTCGAACCAGTGTAGTGAAAAGATTTCAAGTGCGCCCCGAAGAGGCTCCTTCAGATAAAGTGATAAGTTACAAAACAATAAGTAGGTTAGTTATACGAAATTAGTAAATAGAGCAGCGGGCTATAACAAGCACAACAACCGCCCTTTATGTTAATAATTCCCACAAGTTCTGAATTGGGTAAAACCTCTTCGTAAACGTAATTAAAAGGATCCCCAAAGTTAGCCGATCGACCTCAAAACCTCAACATTTTTAAGTTCACTTAACCGCTCTAACTAACCGTGAAATCAAACTGAATTCTGAGAAACTATTTTGAATCGACGCTTCAGAAGCAAAATGTCGAAATCGAGGTTTCGCAAAATCAACGGAGCGTGTCGGCTGTATTGTTAAACTACCAAAAAATTATAGGTATTACCTAAATTATAAGAATCAAATTATCAGCACATAATTGATCCTCAGATCACAGATTATTCTATGAATGCCAATTCTTTATTCAACACCAAAATTAAAACATATGAAAGGAAACAATACAACATATAAGTCAAATGGGCGATACTTTCGCTATGAGTATAAAATCTATCTTCTGTGAGTAAAAAAGTTTAGTTCTGTCTGACAGACCCTACAGAATAAACCAGTGGACTTGAAACTTGGAGGATGTATTTGTCACGACGTGAAAGTGCGAATTAAGTATTATATGAATTCGCATTACAAACTAAGGTGTCAGTGGCAGCCAGTATGTAGATAGTCTATAAATATCTAAGAAAGTTTTATGGTTTTAAATAGGAGACAAGTACAGAACAGAGTGGTGATACTGTTACATAGTTCCTTTAAGTAACTGTTCTGAAATAATAATTGTGAATTTTGAATTTGAATTAGAGTGGTAATAAAATGCCAATTATAGGCATGATGTTGTCATTTTACCACGTTATTTATTCACTTTCTTGTTAGTATGTCTGTCTGTCGTTCGGAGTGGAATCTTGTAACTCAAATTTCGAGCTTCCCGATTAGCTATCTGCTGAAACTTTCAAGGTAGCTCACAACTCGATGACAATGCATTCTAAATCCAGTAAAATCCGCTATATCTCGTAAAGAGAGTAGAGCAAGATCATAAAAACTTTGTATATAGAATTTAGTCTACATTTTTTTCCAAGTTAAGGCCAATCCTCAAATCCGAATTCCATACAAAATGATTCGGACAAATACTCAAAAAGTACGCCGTATTTATTCACACTATTCATTTCGTCCATGTTTTTTGATTTCGTCAACAAAAAAAGTGAAAGGTTTCATACTTTAATTTAGATTTTATACGTGTTTTTAAGTTAGTAGGGTTAATTTTAAAACATGTATAAAATCTAAATTAAAGTACGAAACCTTTCACTTTTTGTTGACGAAATCAAAAAACATGGACGAAACGAATAGTGTGAAGAAATTACTATAATACGGCATACTTTTTGAGTATTTTTCTGAAACATTTTGTATGGAATTCGGATTTGAGGATTCCCCTTAATCAGCTTTGAATAAATCGTCTGTAACCCGTTATGTCGTTTTGCGTATCACCACAGAGACTATAAGGCATTATGTCAAAATTTGAAAATGTCTTGAATCTGCGCGATACATCAGTGCCCTCTGCGGCAGAGACATCAAAGTGTTTTGTTTTATGCTTTTTTTGCCACGTGATTTACACCACTGACGCGAACCATTAATAATTTTGTTTTGCACGAATGTGAAAAGAGTTATGTATGCTCTGGAAACAATAATAAATGCTTAAAGGTATTTACCAAAATAACATGAGACTCTTCTTCGGACACTTAGTCGCCCTATTGAATAAATTGGTTATAAGTAGTCGTTACGTAAATATTTTGGTTTGAAATTCCATCCACTTTTGCAAGTTTGAAACGATATTAAGTCAGTCAGGGTCTAATCCTTTTATACATATTGATAGAGCAATTATCATTTTTTTTAGCTTAAGTGCTATTTTTTAATCTTCAGGTCTATGCAGGTTCTATGCTTATTAAAAGCTTTGTTAGTACTTAAATGTAAAGCTATTCAATAATGTGTTTTGTTCACATAACCGCTATAAATTGAAAGGTAAAGTTAGGAAATGGTTATAGAGTAAATATTTAATAATTCCGCATTAGCCCAGCTTGGTTCGCGGGAGACGAGTAGGTAATCGGTTTACCTACGTCTGCCACGTTGGTCAAAGATTATTCTAGTGTACAGATAGGTCAAACATCTTTGGTAAGGTTTACGTTTAGTAAAATACCTTATAATTACAGTTTAGTCGACTAAACAAATCAAACAAAAAATCAAAATTAAACTTTTCATTTCACTGAAGTATGTACAGTCAGCTACACAAACATGTATACCAAGCTTTCACATTTATATTACTCTTAATTTTGTGAAAAGTGCACGCAAGTATTTTCAAATTAATGTAGTCATCTTACTTTTCAGAAGAAGAATGTCTGTGCAAAATTAAGACTATAATATAAATTTGGGAGTGTATACATGTACAAGGTATTGTATTGTAAGTGTATACAAGGTATTTATGTACAGTCTACTGAACATGTCTGTGCAGTGGACTGTAATCAATAATCAATAATCATTTATTTAGTAAATAAAATATTTACACGTCACTGATGGTAATTAAATATAGAGTACCTATATTCAGTACAATAAATATACAGTTGTCTGTCATGATCGACTTAAATAGAAGTTATTACAATGAAATAGAAAACAATAAAAAATAGATTACAGTTATATACTAGCTATGAACTCTTCATAGCTATAGAAAGCTTTTTCAGTGAGCCAGCGCTTTAATCTAAATTTAAAGGACACCATACTATTTGCATCTGTGACAGAGTTTGGCAAGTTGTTATATATCGTCGGTCCCATTATATGCGTCAGCTTGCTTGACTTAGCGAGTGTGCGGGGTAAGCTAGCAAGTTTGTCGGCATGACGAGTGTGGTATGCGTGATTGTCACTGTTCTTACTGAACAGAGTCAGGTTATCGCGCACGAATACTGCCACCTGAAAAATGATTATAGATGGAAGAGTCATTATTTCAAGCTCCTTGAAGTACGGTCTCACTGAAGTGTCTTGTGGTATCATTGCAATTGCCCGCACGGCACGTTTCTGCATACGGAAAGCGCGAAGCCAGTCAGCAGCGCGCCCCCACAGCTCCGCGCCGTACTGCAGCACGGAATGAACAGTGGCGAAGTAGCAGGTTCGTACTACGTGTCTGGGCATGATCTTCGCCATTCGGCCTAGCGCATAGCAAGCACCGCCCAGCTTTCCACACACTTTATCAATGTGAGACTCCCAGGTCAACGTCCTATCAAGCTCAAATCCCAAAAACGTAGTCGTAGATGCCTGTTTAATCCGTGTTCCACCCGCAAGGACCGTAAGATTACTAGGCAATCGTCCCGACAAACAGACGTGGATGAAGTGTGTCTTCGATATGTTGAGCACCAAGCCGTTGTCCTCGAACCATCCAGCAAGTTTATTGGCGGTAAGATTTAACTTCTGCTCTAGTGAGTCTATCGTGGTAGCCGACACTACTGCGGCCACGTCGTCAGCGTACATAAGCACGTCTGCAGTGCTTACGGCCTCCGGAAGGTCATTGAGCAACAGGGAGAATAGGATATTCGAGACAGCAGATCCTTGTGCTACTCCCATGGTAGTCGTGAGCGGGCTCGATCTCGTCTTCCCACCCTCTCCCACCACAACCTGTGATCTGGATCGCATCATGTTAGTGAGCACTTCGAGGGCAGCACCCCGTACGCCATAATGCTCTAGCTTGGCAGTAAGCACCACGTGATCGGCTACATCGAATGCCTTTGAGAGGTCGCAGCAGATTATAGCAACCTGATGTCTCCTCTCTCGGGCGTCAATTATCCTACGTAGTACTTCCCGCGCCAGAGCTGTAGTCGATTTTCCCTGCCGATAAGCAAACTGTCTATCAGAAAGAGCTTGAGTTTCAATGAGGTATGCTGTTAATCGCGAGCTAATACCATTTTCCATAATCTTAGCTAGCTGTACATAAATACCTTGTGATATTTCATCATTTAATTTTAATATTTTTTATACATGCATCATCGAATTAAACATTTTCGTACACTGTGTTAACAAAGTTTCTTATTTATACATATTTCTTATTTTTCATATTTCTATCAATTCGTAGGTTATTCGCGATTGCGTGTGTCTGCAAGTTTAGCCCAGGAACTATCTTCAGATTGGAGTAATCCTTCTGTTAAAGCTGCATACTCTATCATCACTGGCTCTATCTACGTTGAGGAAGTTTCACAACTTTCATAGTGTGTATGAATATGAGACTGAAACTTGCAAAATGCGGCATACGCTACTTATCACTTATATTTCAAAACCGCTCTAGAAATTGTAGCTTTTCGTATTTCAGAAATAAAGATTTCCAGATAGAGTTTGAAATATCTTCTGATTACATTTAATTGTTTAACGTTTATTAGAATTATAAATGAGAATGATAACGAAATCTGTATATATATTTTTTTTCAAATAAACCTAATATATTACAAAGAAACAATATTAATGTGTTAGTAAGTTATTTATGACACCAGTGGTTTTGTGCGTTGTCTGTCAGTTTTATAGGTATTGATAAATTGATGATATACTTACGAGGTACAAATCATTTTCGCAGTTTCGTTCTAAGACTAAGGCTGAGGCCAAACAAACGAGATTATTTTTGAGTTGCGAGTCGTGTATTTTTGGTCGCGTAAATTCTGCCAAGCAGAAAAACTAAGTGCCTTTTCACACGTACCGGTTGCCGGGTAGCCGGCGCCAACTGTCCGGTATCACATTTAGCATTCACACGAGCCGATTTTATATCCAGTAGCGCCTTTACTATCGGCGCGAATACAGTCTTCTCTAAAAATGGAACGTGAACAAATAATTGCAAAGTAGATTTTGTACTGAAGATACCGCGCCGCCAGAAAAGAAAGTCAATAAATTATTGGGTTCATGAAAAGAGAACAGTGTCTAGCATTCTACACAAATGTATTCAAATAAATAAATACAAAATACAAATACACCTTATTTCCAGACCTACTAAGAGATGAAGACAGGTTTTTCACGTATTTTCGGATGTCAATATCCTCTTTTAACCTTTTTACATTGTAGTTAGAAAAACCATTTACAGTGTGAGAATTCAAAATGAGAAATTGTGTTCAGCCTATTGAAATGTTAGTCATTGCCTGGGTGACTGTACCTGGGCGACTACGCGCCGGTGCGTATGAAAGCATGCTGCGTCTTCCATACAGCATTACGCGTCCGGTCGCCGGCTAACCGGTAAGCGGCAACCGATGGCACAGTGGTGGATCCGGCGCGCACCCGGCGACCGCTTGCCGGGCAAATTACGCCGGTACGTGTGAAAGATAAAGTACATGGCCATACACTGCGCCGCCGGGTACCCGGCGCCGGCTACCCGGCAACCGGTACGTGTGAAAAGGCACTTACTCATTTTGCCTCGCCGTGTGAATCAAACAGGACTTTTCTATGAAAAAAATGCAGCTGAAATTACGCGACCGAAATTAAGCGACCAGTCGCGTAATGAGTTCGTTTTTCTGCTGGGCAGAATTTACGCTACCGAAAATACGCGACTCAAGAATTCAACTTAAAAAAATCACGCTTGTTTGGTCACAGCCTAATAATAGTACATTATGATATAAGTGCGGTAAGTTGATAATTACAGCCGAGGCGATATTGCTAGCCCGAGCCGTAGGTGAGGGCTACAAGAAAGCAGAGGCTGTAATTATCAAAGCGCACGTATGTCATACGACGTTTTATAACACATTTGCGAGGAAATAAATAAATAAATTTGACGACATTTTCAAATAAAAACAATACAGCGAAAAGAAACAGCGCGCGGAATATTTTTTACTGGTTGTCAAATTAGCGATGCGCGCGCAGCAGCCACATACAGCCAAAAACAGCCAGTATTATAATAAAGTAAATTAATATTTTTGTGTTTTGGTTCATTTAAATGGTTGTAATTTATGGTCAATATTAATTAAATTAAAGAATTCAATGTTTATTTATTATATTTTATCTCCCAAAGTTAATTTTATTCATAAAATGTTGACCACTTTTCTGACATAAAAACTCTTTGCTAAGATTTAAAAAAAATATCGTTTGTTTTAAACGGAGAACCTTGATAAACCTTCCTTTTTTAATTACATTACCGCACTCGTGCGTTTTACATTACATTACCGCACTAGTGCGTAATGAGATACAATACGATATTGAAATTGGTGCAATAATAGACCCTTTACGAGCAAATGTGTTATAAGGTACCTTACCCACCTACATACAAAGTAACGTAGAGAAAAAGTACCTACGTACCCAGAAATGAAATAAAAGTGCTAAATACCTTTTACAATAAAGCGGTTAGCATTGCCGTCATATGCTGACCACGTAGCGACGTTACTCATTGGGCGGTGACGAGGGCGGGTGGCAGGGCAGGACTCAGGACGATGCTGGGTGGGTCTATTTGTACTAGCTCGCCCGCGGTATTGCCAGTCTCGATATTCGATACCTTGATAAGGTAAATATGAGCGTACGTATGTCCTATACTTTTATCAGATTTTCAGCATAATCAGTACTAGTAGGTAGGTAATTTAAGTGAAGTAGCTAAGTGTACTGTGATTGTAGCGTGTATTTGTTTAATATGTGTAGGAGTATTTTTTCGATCTTTTAGATTATCTGCTTTCGTGCTTTTTGAGTTAGAATTTACTGATATAACTAACTTCTTCTTCTTATCGTGTCACTAGTTCTTACGAACCAGTGTGGTGAAAGGATTTCCAGTGCTCCTCGAAGAGGCTCCTTTCGTGCACTATAACTAACTAAATAAGAGGTACGAAAGGTAATCTCGCGTATGATACGCGACTCATAAAGTCATGACTGGTGTCCGTCGCTGCCTGAAAATGTTTTGAGATTGTTCCTAGATCCGTTCCTGGGCGGTGATGGGCGGGCGGTTTTTATCGCTTTACCGTCACGTGCGATTGCGGAGGTCCGAGCGTTCAAATTGTTGAGTGATTTACTATCGGGAAACGATATACGATTTTTAAGGTAAAGTTATATTTGGAAACTGAAATAATACCAAACCTTGTCAAGTTTTACCTTTACGATTACTAAACAAGCTTAAAGTTTAAAAAAAACTGAACACCCGGCTGCGAAATAATTATACATTGATTGCCAATTTATTATTCCAAATTAAATTTTAACATATGACTAATATATATTTTTGTAATCTCCTTTTCATTTGCTCCATTTTGATACCCTACTCTATAGGTTTGGTAAACAAAAATCCGCCATTTTGATTATTTTTTAAAAACCCATCCACGGATACTCGGGATGAATTATCTTATCTTATCTTAGATAGGTTGTGTAAAATGTCCAAACATTATTGTTATTATTATGATAATCAGGTCAACTATATTGCTTCAAAGCATGATTATTTACATAAACGAGTATTTATAGGGGTCAACTAGGTTAATACAACGTATATTTACTTAATGAGTCCATACCTACTTCTACTTACCTATTTCACAGAGAAATATAAATTCTACGTACAACCTATTTCGTTTGTGTAAGTACCTACTTAATTTGAAAATTCAAAGAGAATGTCGTGTTGGTACTGCGTTTTCACAACACTATAGTATTGTTTACGTTACCTAGTTACCCTGCACTTATAGTGATGGGACTATCAACCCCTAGAAGGAAAAAAACTGTATAAAAACTTGTTGTGTGATCTAGCTTTTAATGTAATGTAATTTTTATTTTCAACAGACTTCAAAAAGGAAGATAGCTCGGTAGTTTTTTTTATGTTCAGAACGTCCTCAGAACTTTTAAACCGATTTGAAAAAATATTTTGTTTGGGAGAATATACTTTCAGATTGTTCAGTAGTTAAGTTTTAATATCAAAATAAGTAAATAAATAAATAAAAATATATTTATTTCAATAGACACACATCTTAGGTCTAAAATTTTACAATTTTGGTAGCTGATATCTGTATATTATTTAACCTAGCGGGGTCGGTTTTGTTATACACTCCGAACTAGTTTGGACAACTGTATCTCGGAGCGTATAACCCGCGAGCCGCCTCGCAAGGTGTGCTGTTTTTACAGATTTGTGCACTTCAGTGTGTGTACTGTAGCAGGTATTAGTACTGTGCCTAAGTTATGAGTATGTGTGTTTGTTGTGCAGTGTTTATATTATTTTACAGAGTAGGTATAGGTATAGGTATGACCTTAAGTACATATATATATATATTCTTCAGCCCTACGACATTCGTCTTGGGTTCAATTAGGTACTTAGTTTAAGTACCTAATTGCTGAAGGACATTTCTTGTAAGTAGGTATGTAGTAATACATGTACTTATATTATGTTAATCTAACCTAAATATAAAGTATAATTTAGCAACATAAAGGTGTAAGGTGTAAAGTGAAAACATATGTCGTCAAAGTTAACAAAATTGCGTATTTTGCTTCCCTGTGACTTGTGCCTACGTTCACTAGAACCGTCCGATTGAAGTCTGTTGTCTATTTTTTTGTAAAGCCATGTATTTTATTTATTGATCACCAATATAGGGTACAAACACATCTTTTCAGGAACATGATACAAAAAAGGCCAATTACTACTGCAATTACAGGTGAAGACGACATGCAAGAAGTAGGTAATTGAGCGAGTAACTTTAGCTATGATTTAAGTTAGTAATTTCAAATCAAATTTACAGAACATAACAATTCGTAGTTAGACAATATACAGTACAGTACGTCTTAGTTACTGTTTGCTTGTAACTACCTAATGAACTGATTGGTTATTAGAAGGATAGAGAGGGAGAAAAAGGTCACAAAAAAACATAGTAACTAATTGCATCGGCTAGCAATCATTTGTTTTCTATTTTCGCTTCCTTCTTCATATTGCTTAGAGAGAGTTTTTGTACTTGCTGATCGCAAGGCCAAGAATTCCACGCGCTCTATTTCGCTTGCACATGAATACATATTTAAAGATATCAATGCAAAGCTGTTTTTCCTAATCTTCTTCGCTTATGATAAACATACCAAAACAAAAATATAAACATTTCGTGAGGTTGAAGTAAATTTACCGCTCCATTTTTTTTAAATTATACTCAGTCAATTTATATCTTCAATTAAGTACAAATTTGAGAGCGAGATAGCGGCGTGCAGGATTCTGGGCCTTAACCAAAAGCTTTTGATCTTATTTCAGATTTCTTCTACAATCTTTGACACGTACAATTTCAAACAATATTAACAGTACTTTGTGGACTGATTAACTATTACTTTGGTTGATACATCCCTAGCTGCTTTTCCAATACAAACATTATAAATTGGTTGAAAAACACAGTCAACCATGCACTGTTTAGCCGGGACTTTGACAGGTCATTTCATTTTTATCAGATCGCAAACAAACTATCTGGGGGGTGGAACTGGATAGCACGCGAGTGTCATGTTTTAACACGAACAATTTTTTTTTACTCTCATATTATTATATAAAAGTATGTAGATAAATATTGTTAAGCTTCAATTCTAGTGTTTTTCTTGGGTACTCAAACAATTTACTTATTTGTAAATTGACTAAAATTATACTTATGCTGACTTGCACCAAACTATCAAAGTTCCTAAGGATTTCCTTAACTCGCTTGGCAAGCAAGAAAAGTAATTGCTTAGGAGCTTTGACAGTTTGGTGCAAGTAGACATTAGTCTTCTAGATAAGTAAAACAATTAAATGCTTTTGAAAATGTTAATAGCAAACTCACACGTTGTAAGATTTTCCTTGCTGTGTGGAAAACATTAGGCACTCTCAGTTATACTGTAAACTTTAATACTAATTTTTTCAAAAAAAACAGTCTTCACTTCATACAAAATCAATTAAATCCATCCAAGTGCATCTCCGACAAATCGAATAAATCACCGTACAGTCAGCAGAATGACGCTTAGTAATTTAAAAACGTAGGTCCTTAGATTGCGGACGGGTAGCGTCAGCAAATATATACGTCTTGCCATCGGCTACTCGCTGCGGATTTGTCAGACTGCAGCCGCCAGCCGGCTGCGAAGCCGTTACGGTACTGTTGGCAAAACTACAATAGGATTTTTAAGCTATTTCCTTTCCTATAACGTACCCTGCGAAACTAACATCTTTTCGAACTCAAATCCAAAGAGACACGTGTACTTAAACTTAAATTAGCAGCATAAAACCAACCGTTCAACCTTCCATTGATGCTATTGTTGATACAGACAAACAACAATATCAGCATTGTTTTAGCAATCCGACAATAAATATTTACTTGCATTACCTTCAGTATCGCTTAGCCGTTATCGCTCATCATTTTTGAGTGAAAATCACTCTCTTCAAAGCTTACTGCCAATCATTTTACACGAGCAACCTGTGGGTCAACTATACCAAAAAATCGCTTAGCGTTCTACGTGTCCAATACAATAATGGCTTTAGGATGCTGATGGGGCTGCCTCGCTTCTGCAGTGCATCTACCATGTTTGCAGAGGCGCGGGTCGACGGCTTTCATGCCATCATACGCAAAAAAACCGCCTCACTGCTCTGCAGAACGTGGAACAGTACCAACAGCATCCTACAAGTCATTGGGCGCCGATATGACTCGCCCATCATGCAGACTTTTAATCGAGTTTTGATCCAATAGGCTGCTCCACTATTGGATTAAAGCTCGATTGGAGGTGCTGATGATGATAGGTTTAAATTTATTTTTGTAATGTTTGTAATATTTTTGTAATGTTTTAAAAATGTTTTCAAGTAATTAATTAATGTTTTTATATGGATCTACATTTAAAGTTGTCCGAAATAAATATTTTGATTTGATTTGATTTGATTTGATTTCAAAAATCAAATGGGATGTTCCGTGCGAATTTAAAAAATGCACAATACACCCCTTTAGCTACCGTCAGTGCAGTATCAACCTTTGTAACCCCGACTCCATATAATAATTATAATTATTATGCCTTGTTTTGCTATCGGTACATCGTCGCGGGAGCTCTTTCGCTCTTGCCGGGAAATTGAGTCAATGTTTTCGTATCTAATCGCATCTGGCCTGATCTAGCGAGCCTGTGTTCCTCCTTAAATGTAACTAGTTGGCAACACACTACATAGATACCTATGTTACCTACACCGTCCTGTCGAAATGCTTTTTTTGACAACTATTTTGTTGTTTGAGCTACAGTTGTTGGAGTTGGTTCAACTCGATTTCGAAGAAAAAGGGTAATAATAGTAATATAATAATAATAATGTGCTTTGAGTCTTCTTATAGTGTCATTAGTTCTTTCAAACCAGTGTGGTGAAAGGATTTAAAGTGCGCCTCAAAGAGGCTCTTTTCGTGCACTATGTGTTTTGAGTGTATGTAATGAGTATCGACTCCTACAGAAGGACTCGAACAGAAGACCTCTTCGTGTCTTCTGTTTCTTCTTCTTCTAAGAATTAAAATATACATAAGGAACATAGTAGTGCCACGGTGCCTGGTGTCGCGGGTTCATCGGTGTGTGTCCTGAATCTGGATGTTATTTACAAAAAAAAAGTATTTGAGTATTGTATCAGTTATCACCGTTCACCGTTTAGCAGGTACTATTGTTACAACTCTGCTATAAGCTGCTCACTTTGATAAATAATACCTACCGACCCTCTAGTGGTCTTTTTATGTAAATTATTTTCTTATAACACTGTGGATAACGCAGTGGGCTGTAATATTGTTAATCTAAGATGTTATAATTGTTAAGTAAAATGTATATTGCAGCTGTTTGTTGTCCCCAATAAATAACATTAAAATTAAAATTATCTGGTTCCCATAGTACAAGCTCTGCTTAATTTGGGGCTAGATGGCGCTGTGTGAAATGTTCAAAATATTATTATTATTATACTTACTTAGTAACACTAGGTTAAGAACTTATTGAATCATGATCGTTTTGAATCTATACATGAACACCTACTTCGGCCACACTGCTACGGTTCTAACTTTGTAAACTATCGCAATAGGAAAAACCTACCACGCGAAAAGTATTTCCTTACCACTTCCATCTTACAAACAGTATAAATCTCAATATTTATGGAGTAAATCACGAATAACACTCTATGGCCACGTTACACCTACTTTGGATGTAAAACCACTGTATAAAATAGATCGGTGGCTCGGACAGTGTTAGTTATGATCGTATTATACGATGGCCGGTAATGTATGTCTGAACGTCGCGATGTATGGCAAATGTATGTAAATGTACAGTCGTGGACAAAACCTTTTTTGGCAGGATACCTACTGAATAATTTGTAGAGTGGACCCACATCTCATAAAAAATAGCAATAAATTGGTATAAGTAAACTGTTATTAAATTGTGCTGATTAAACGGCTACTCTTGCATTTTTAAAAAGAAGTAGTGACTTGACGACAAAAGTAAAAAACTTTTAGAACGGGAAAGGATAATTATACGAAATAAAACTATTTTCACAGTTTGACAGTGAATACAAGGATGCTAATTCAAAAATATTTTTTTTCACGGTCATAGAATCAATAATACACGGACTTTATTTTGTTGTATTATAGTTACGTTACCATTATTTGATGTCGTTCAGGCAAAAGAAAAGACGAGTAGACACATTACCACCTTCACTTAGTATTATTATACCAGCCGACTTTAGCCGAAGTAGTTACATCCGAGTGTTGGGAGCCTATTCCAATTCACTATCCACGAAATATTTTGCTTACTGCGCCTAAATAAGTTTTCACTTAAAAAATATAATTATTGTTTGGTTCCATAAATGAATAGACACTAAAAAGTGCCCACTCACCTAGGGCTCGACGTAATTCTCCGAATGACGTCAACCGCCGGGTAGCATTAATCTAGACACCTGTCTGAGCACTTTTGTAGCCAACAGTCCGCTAATGGCGTCTGTAGACAAAAATACGGGGATAACGAGGTGCTAACACTAGTTAAATCATCGCAGCGACACTTTATGGACGCACGTAGTAGCTGTCGCGCCGAGCTTCTCTCGGATAAGCGTTCCTTGCACTTACAACTGGTTTACGATGACTTTTTTAAATTGAATTTTTATTATAATTCTCTCAGACGTGCACTGGAAATTCGTGAAAGGAGCGAAGCGAAATCTCTTCAGCTGCGTAGACTGAGAAAAGGATTATGTCGGTCGGTGCGAGGTACTCTATTTATGTGGGAATGTAGAGTTTGAAAACTAGGAACTCAATTCAATTCAATTCACTTATTTGGGTCTTTAACAAAGTTATACATGGTGTCGTGCACTTCTTATAAGGTAAACCAACTTATTATTGGCACCCTAGATTTTAATGCGTAAAAACAAGGAGATTTTTTGACCTTGTTTTTTCGCATTAAAATCTAGGGTTCCAATAATAGGCGGGGTGCCAATAATAGTTTGGTTTACCCTATATCTCTATGGTAACTAAGTTGCATGCAATTTCAATTATAAATGACCACATCGTGCATAAAACTTAAACACTAGGAACACGGGTCCTCCCTCCTCTTCTTCCACTCCTTTCGGCTCAGGATGTCTGTGGTGCAGGTTGGCAGGTGAGCGTCAAGTTCGTCCCGTTCACGTTGGAAACTATTTTCAGGATAAAAAGTAATAGTAATAGTAGTTTATGCACTAAGGGGATAAAGCAGTGTCTTTATCCCAGAGGAGCATACACTACTTTTCACAACTTCTGCGAGGCAACAAAAAGCCAGGGCTCCAGCAGCGAACACCGTCTTTTGTTTCACAATCATTGAAGTCGCGCCTTTTTGCTGCTTATGGCGGCAAGTTCGATTTTCGGACAAACCTTTTTACAATGCCATATTGGCGTTCTATTACTTAGAGTTTTCCACGAGTTTCCACACGAATTTGACGTTCCAAATTCAAATCACATTACAACCCTTGGGAGTTTCATACAACATTACCTCCCTAGAGAGGTAATGCTATGCTTTACCTTGATGATAGCATGATATGTAATTCGACATTGTCGAGCAGGTGGTGTGAAAACACTATTAGGTACTGGAGACCCTTAACTTTTATTAAAGCAAGTCAAGCATTGTTATTTCCGCACTGCAAGACAGTAGATATTCCTTTGACGGCGGGCACGTGCAAAGGCTCCCGACTGGCTCGTGAACTGGTATGTTCTTCGTTCCACTTATCAGCTATTTTGTGAATGGTCTACGTGGCCTTCACTCTTCTATTTACACGTTTTCAATGGCTTATTGTAAATTTTTGGAGCCGCATTAGTGTTTGTACTCGGATAGGTAGTTGAGGTGGGTAAGCGACTTTAATATAGCCTATTTCGAGACTTTTATATAATGCACGAATGGAGCTTCTTCGAGGTGCAATTGAAATCCTTTCAACACACTTTGGTTCTAAAGAACTAGAGACACAATAAGAAAAAAAAAACCTATTTTATTTTCAAATTTATAAACTGTACTATGCTGCATTTTTTTATGCAAACTAGTAACGAGATAAGCTTCATGCCTGCCCATGACCAAAACAGTGCTAATCCACTGCAGCAGTGCAGCACTGCTATTATTGCTATTAAAATATCCACTGTGAGATATTTTGAGATAGTCTCGAAAGCCCAGTAGTTTAACTAGCTACAGTGCCCTTTAAACTGAAACACAGTAATGCTTACACTTTTCTGCTTTGCGGCAGAATATCTGGCACTGTTACACTGTTGGTACCCATTTAGACGGAATCCTGCAGGGAATGCCTCCCAACGGTTTTCAGTTCGATTTGTACGGTAAATATCCTATCTCTCTCTCTCTATCCTAATAATCACAAACATAGAAATATTATAAGCTTAGCTCCATTTTCGCTTTCAGATAAATTCGAGCTAAGCTGCAGCTTAAAATCACATATTATCACGCAGATAGTTCACCAGCAGTTAACTTAGTAAGTTAAGACTATCTTAATGAACCGAAAACAAATCTTTCGTGGTAATAAAGTTGATTCATTAAACAATTTTAATTTGCAGTATTTCATCGAAACTGTTCTCAGTGTGTGGCTCAAGTTACAAACGACTCTACGAAACGTATTTAATAAAGAATGTACTAGGGGCAATAACCAAGGCAATTTAGGGGCAAGTACTGGATATTCCGTCGCAAAACAGTAACGTATTAGCAATACTGTGTTCCGGTTCGAAGGGTATTGTAGCTAGTAAATTTACTGGGCTTTCGAGAATGACCATCAAAATGTCTCAAAGTGGACGAGGACTATAGCAGTGCTGCACGGGTCCATGGGAATCAAAGCCCTGTGTAGCACTGGTTTAATTATGGGCAGGTGTGATCTCTTACCATTAGGAGAGCGCCTAGCTAGTCTCGCTAAAATAAAAAAAAACGGCTCCTCATTTCGCATAATTTCTCCAACGAACACGTTTCAATAATTGTTTTACGAGAAGTAATTATTAGAAAGAATCTAACTGTGTAAACAATGTTGAATTTAAATTTTAATAATTCGGATCTTTCGGCCTAAAACTGCATCCCCTTCCAATATAACACCAATATAAATACATGCATTTTTAAATGAAAGATTTTATTATTTTCGAAATACATACATACATAGAAAACGCCCAGACTCAGGACAAACACCGATGTTCTGTTCATCACACAATTTCCCGAAGCGAAAATGTTTGAACTATGCAAAGATCAACCGTTGTTTTTGTCTGTTTTTAGGTGAAAGATCTTCATAATTACACGTACACTTTATCTATAATAGTAGTTATATTAGCGTGAATACGCGTAAATAGTTTTCAGTCCAATATAAAAAAAACTGATTACAAGTGCCTCAAGCCCGCCCGCCCATCGCTTGTCTTTACGCCCGCCCGCCCTAGTGCTTTGAGTTACATCATCAGAATATTAATTTTTGCCCTGGGAAACGTTTCATGATGAATTTTATTATCTGGGCCGCCCCGGCTGAATCCAAATTGGGCCATTATGCCCAAATTGATAACACACTAGAAGAAGGAACAATCATTTTGGTTCTGAAGAAGATTTTCGTTGATTTACGAGGGGCACGTTTCGATTTAAGGAATTTAATAATAATGTAATGGAGGCTTTGATTGCTAATGGCGCTTTCGCGGTTTTATAATTATCGTTGACTATACACGGATGGTTGTGTGGCAAGAATGTTGGATCTGTCGCAGGTTCGATTCCTGCATCAAGGTAAACATTTGTGTCATGAATATATCAGTTCCTACGGTGACTGGCTATAATAAAAGGAAAATAAAGACCATTAATCTCATTAACACGTTTATTTTTTCTGCAAAACTTACTTATATGATTTTCAAAACGAGGTTTGACGTCATTTTTCCTTACAACTCTTAATTAGGATGGGACAAATCCTGAAAAAAAAATTTTCAATAAAACTTATTTACAAGTGAGAATACCAAATTCTTACTTTTGAATACATACAAAAATAACAAATGTATTGCCATTCATGGCAATATGATAAGTTTAGATAAGTTATAGCACAGGTTATAGCAATACAATATGGAGTGCTGTTGATTCTATGATAAATAAATGATAAAAATAATATCTACTTCTATCTAATTCTTACAGCACACCTAAAACTAGTAACTATCTATCAAATAATCTACCTTCCGATAGACATCGAAGTATTTTTTTTCCACCGCAAAAGTTTGTCCGCAACAGGCCAACTTTGTATCGCATAACGAGCCAACTCGCGCCGGGCCGAGGCCTCCATCCACAAAGAAAAGTTGTCGAAACTAAACTGTCAGGGACAGGTATCGGGTGGATTCTTCGGTACGATAGTTGAAGACACCTGGATAGATAGAATATTCCTTTTTATATCACCTTTTTGCATATAGTTCATTATTAACGTTGGGTTGAACATTTAGACTGCATTTTGACTAGACACAGTACCAGATATTAAAGTCAAAGAATTTATACCAATTTTTAAGGACGCTTTAGTTTTTTTTTATTAAAAGTTAAATTTTGTAAATCTATAGGTATTGAATTGCAATGCCTCCGTTTCCATATATATTTTTTTTATTTAGTGATATTGATAATAATTTATTTTTACTTATTTATTTATTTCGGAATCAAGTAGGTACATCAAAATGTATTAACTAGTTTTTACATGAGCCCTGTTAAGGGCCAGGCGACACACAATATAAGGATAGGCGGCGCATTAGAAAATATACATCTACATTATCATAAGTAATAAATGGTTTTTCTTGTTTTATAATATTTATGTCAGTGTGAAGGTATCTCCCACTTTCGTTCCGCGACACACCAGACGCCCGATAGTTGGGAACTCGCAATTTGTTTAAAGTTTTTCTAAGGTGCAAGCCCGGGGTTGGGTAAATTGTTTCGCAACTTATATAAATTACGTTCCGATACAGTACTGCACTTTCTTCTCAATTTTCTTTTGAATCTTATGTTTATAATTGACTAGCTGATGCCCGCAACTATTTAACTATTCTCACTATTTATGTTTTTTTGTATGAGACAATAATACTCTTGATTTTATAAATTATTTTTATGTCATAAATATAGTTATTATATTATGTGATTGCGTTGTTTAGATGTAAGTATATTTCTGAAACAATGTAAAAATTGTATGAGAAAAATAAAAAAAACTTCGCTTGTGTTGCGAATTAACATAAATCCTATCTTAGTACGCGCTCACTCTTCTTGACAAACATCTCATCTCAAACAAGTCTTTACATTCAGTGGTTTAGTCTGTTCGTTCTCTGTTAGTGAGTCAGTCAGGACGAAGCCTTTTATAAATATATTGATATATCATCATAATGATAAAAGCAAGATGCACCATTTTATAGTTATCCTAACTGAAGGTTCCCATTTGAATGCCACATCATCGACGTTTACCTAGAAACGCCCTCTAGTTTGAAACTCTCTGAACTGCACTATAAGTAAGTACTGTTTGTGTAGTGTAGGCACTAGGTAGTACATGCACCCACGCTAAGTAGCCCGCCACTCAGCGAGTTGTATACGATTCACCGCTAAGCTCATTTCACCCGCTTTGCTTTTATAAAACTGCCTGAATTCCAGTACAAAACTCACTGATCCATAAAGAATTGGATATGGTATGGATACTCACCTGCGATGATGGCTTGTTTAAGATGACTCTACCTTCCCTTAGTAAGGACTCATTCTCAAGAATTTAAAGGTTTAAAAAATAAATAATGATATTTTTTAATTTTTTTGTCTCGACGCCAGCTTGGTTTGGAAAAATGTCTCAAATCTTTTTTCTATGTATTCAAAAAAGTGTGATTTTTATCATAGCATAAATAAGTTATTTAACTCAAACTGTATTAGTTTTTGGTTTCGTTAAAATAAACAAAATTTTAAATTTATTTGCAATTGACATTGTAGCAGTGAACGGAAAAAAAAGTTTTTTTTTTTTTTTTCGTTCACTGCATTGTAAACACACACCGTGTTTAATTGAATTCGTTTAAAAACTAAAGGGACCTCATCCAATTCTTCTCAATCTATGTTCAGGGCGGGTTTTCCCTCGCAGTCCGCAAGCTGAATGAAATTTCAGTAATTTGGTAAAGCGAATGCAAGGTACGGACCCGCCGCGGGATTTTCTTACAATCCGTGCTTTGTTCAGTCCAGTCCCAGTGAAACGTCCATCCGCCTCTGACCCCTCACTTTCTCTAATCTCATACATTCTCTTCCATGCCAACGGGTTTTCACAGCTCACTGCCGCTGGTCTTCAATTTGCAGTGGCTCTGAGGCTTATGTTGAAAGTGGTAAGGAGTATAATTGCTTGGCTGCAGGAATATCGCTAAGCTGAGATATTAGAAGGATTATGGAATGTTGCTTTTCGTTTTGATTATTACCTTTTGTTACGAGGGGAGTTTAGATTGCGGTTGGTGACGGCAAGTACTAAATAACCTGGGTAATTATTTGATGACAATGTGAAACTTATTGTGATATTGCTTAATATAATATACTGTAGTATATGTGGTTGTATTTAATAATTTAATACATATATATTATCGCTACTCTACATGTTATCGCTACTCTAGCTTTTCGACGACTGACTGACTTTCTTACATAAATTAGGATAGTTTCGAAACGAAATCATCATCATTATCAGTCCACATTAGTCGACTGCTTTACGTAGACATCTCCCATTTTCGCCACTGAGCCCGGTCTTCGGCTCTCCGCATCCACTTTTACCGGCTGCCTTAAATAGATCGTCGCTCCACCTGGCCGGAGGGCGCCCGCCCTACACTACTGTATGATAAATAGGTAGATTTGTATTAAAATTGAAAAACTGAAACAGGAATCCCTCTTTGAAATTGCAAAAAGATCTCTCCTATCTTAAAATACTTAATTGTATTTTAAATTTTATATCTACGACACGTTCTTACCTCTTTCACCATCAGTTGAAACAAAAAGATCAATTCGCAAGGAGCTTAGTTAGATGGTTCATGAATTGAAGACCACGGTTTACTCGTAGGTATGTATGTATGTACATACGAGTATGTATACTAAGTTCCTAAGTATTAATACGTAACGACGGTAGCCCTGAGGGATAAGGAACTTGATATTTTGCGAAGGGCCTTCGGTTATGCTCTAGGGAGGGATTTAAAGTCGGAGATATTTGACCTCTCGTTCGGGTAAAAAGGGCTATCTCTTGAAGGGTATTTGATGAATTTTCGGCAGATATTTTAAATGTAAGGAATTAGCTGGAATTCATTTAAGATATACAAGTTTTGCCAAAACCGTTATGCTATTTGAAAAGTGTCGTTGGTTGGAGATTTATAAGCTTTTCTTACTATGAGACTTTCTGTGAAGACAAAATGACAGAGTGACAGCAGGGTAAGACTTGAGACTTGGGGGTAATAGTGGATTCAAAGCTTTCATTTGCTGAGCATGTGGAAACTATAGTTTCTAAAGCTTATAGAAGTTTAGGCTTTATTCTAAGGGTATGTCGGCCCTTTTCCGATATCGGTTGTTTAAAAATCTTATACTACTCCTACGTCAGGAGTGTTTTAGAGTACTGCAGTCCAATATGGAATCCCCATTACCTAACCTACATTCAGAACCTTGAAAGTATACAGAGTACATTTTTGAAACACTTAAAATTTCGGTGTTATAATGATCTTACAGATTATGATGATTTGTGTCGTCATTTTCATCTTTCTACTTTGGCTAATCGTCGCTGTCTGCTTGATATGTCCTTTTTGCACAGCATTTGCAATGGCTACACAGATAGTCCTGAGCTGGCATCTAAAATTTTGCGTTTCTGTACACCAAAAATCGCACTAGGCACACAAATCTTTTTGCAGTTTCACTCTCATCCACAAATTATGCTCATAACTCACTCGTTAACAGACTACACAGAAATTACAACAAAAGTTTTAAAATTATAGATGTCTTTCATAGTAGTAAAGCTAAATTTAAAAATAATATCCTCAAAATTATTGAAGAAGCAGATAAAGATAAAGGTAGGAAAATAAATATAGAAAAACAAAAGGAATTTTGATATATATATTATATTATCTTAAAATCATATACCTATTTTGTACACACTTAAACTAGCTTAATGTAATAATAGCTATGTATACTAAACTTACCTACTACTATAAGGTATACCTAAAAACTTTAAAACTAACAGTACTTAGTAGGTACTTTTGTGACTGTCAACACTAGGACAAATCTTAAAAAATGTAAATCCATTATTGGCTTTAAGTTTAAACAATAAGTCTAAGTTATATTAATATTAAGAGCTGTGGATTTTGTTTAATAAAAAATAAAATAAGTGCGGCGCCCGAGCCGAGCTTTGAACTGGCTTGAGCTAAGGTGATAAGGTGATAAATAATTTGCAGTGAACATATGTATATTTACATAATAAGATAAAAGTATAATATCAGTTAACTGGTTCCCACAGAGAAAGCTCTGCTTAGTTTGGATGGCGTTGTGGGAAATGTCCAAGCATTATTTATAACCATCTTAGATGTAAAGTGATATCCTTACTTCAGTGTACAATCAGAGACCTTGTAGTGAAGAACTCGACCCTGGTGGCCGGTGGGTGGTGTATGTACCTAATTCTGTAACAAAGCTTGCATTTCCTCAGATGGAAGTGCGACCGTGAATAGAGGTTTCCCACTGCGCGAGAATACCTACGCGAGGGGCAAAGAGTAACCTAATTCTTGACAGAAATATTTTGAAAAGTCCTGCTGTACCTACTCTGTAAAATTTTTTTCTTCGTACGTTTATTTTGAAACCAAATTTGATAAAGATTATATATATTTATTTTAGATTAGATATTACATATATTTGTAATCTAAGCTGTTAACAGTTTCACAAAAAAAAATATGCATGCAGGTTGAAAGTAGGCTACGTACACTTTTGCACATTGTCCTTTTACCTTGCTGGTATTATAATATTGAATGAGAAATTAATGTTAATTGTTGTGTAAGGGCCTGTTTAATTACGTTTATTCTTACGATAATGAAGGCTGCGTCCATTTTTTTGTATCGGTGAAAAATAAAAAAATATACCTATATATTCCTTCTTGCATTGAAAGCATTTTTGTTCAATAATGCTTAATCGAATAATCAATAAATCCTGAACACATTGATCCTAACAGATATTGTTTGATAAAGGATTTTAGTTATATGTAAAAAAAAATAAAGTTTCGCTTCTATCTATCTTTTTCTATGACTGGAACGAGCCAATGCATACTGAGATCACTGGTGTGGGACCTTGGTCCTTTTCTCAAAGGCCAAGGATAATGTCAGGATATTCGACGATATCCAGCACTTTCTACAAGGATATCCTTTGTTTATCTTGAAAGAATCTCAAAAACGAAAGATAGAAAGAATCAAAAGATTTAAGACGAACACGCCTTTCAAAAATGTTGGTAGTAGGGTTACAACCCGTAATCGAAAAGGGTTCTTGCAATCTACAAATGTCGAGTGCTTTCTAAAATCCGCCCGTGTGTAACCTGCACCGTCGCTAATGAACGACGAATTCTTTTATTTTCATCTAAAACAAAGGGGAGTTCCCGGTAGACTGTTATAATGATTAAAACCAGAGTAACGTACATGTGGAAACGTATGAAATTGAATATACTAGCATAGCTAAAAGTAATCTTAATTTGAGTAAAAAAAACCGGTATACTGTTATAATGATTAAAACTAGAGTAAAGTACATGTGGAAACGTATGAAATTGAATTTACTAGCATAGTTAAAAGTGATCGTAATTTGTGTAAAAATAAATAAATAAAATATTGTAGTCGTTGCACCTATTCATTACATTATTTTCAGTGCACACACAGTCCTCTTCGAGGCGCACTCAAAATCCTTTCACCACAATGGTTCGAATCAAGATTACATTGGGCAGGCGAGAACTCTCACCAACAGGAGGGGTTTACCTAATTTAGTAACATAAATAATCTAGCTTTTAACAAAAACATACAACAACCTACTTCAATTGGCACTGTTCTCAGTGCACTAGTGACCGTAAACGCCACTAAAAAACACAGAAAAGCAAAAAAACTCAGTTTCGTTTACTTGAATTACGTATTTTGTTCAGTAATTTCAATTTAAAAACTAACAGCTACTGAACTGATTTTGATAAAAAATATAAGGGACCACCTGTGTATCATGATCGATCAATCAAAAAAGTTTGATTTGAGATACCTTAACACTACACATCGAATAACAAAATCAAATCTCATCAAAATTAATTCCTAGTTGGAGGAGTAATTAAATATAAACATATAAAAAAACATACAGACTAATTCTGAGCCTCTTTTTTTGAAGTCTGTTAAAAAAAGGTTTGTTTCAGTGGTTATAAAGTACACCAGGTCTTTTATACGCAAATCATAAAAAAACCATGATTGCCACAAAATGGCGGTCTCCGTCATTCGCAAGAGACCGAAGTGAAATGGAATAGAAACATCGAATAGTGTCGCGGAGGCATTAACGTCGTTCCCATATATCGATTTAGCGTTTTTTTCGATCTTTATGAGAGTTATCGCAGTATCTAATACCCTCGTTACATTATATTGGCTCGTAAAATATAACAGTTTACAATTTGAGCTGTCAATAGAGGTTTGACATGCCACTGAGCGGTGAGGGACAGCAAATAAGGATAGAGCATGGAACTAGCTAGCTGATGCGCCCGCAGGTTCACTCGCGTGGTGACAGGATAAGAATTAACATACCCATAGGTCTTTTTACCCGACTGCCAAGGAAGGTTTATGTTTTTCGCGTGTATCTTACAAAAAATAATGATCTTACTAAATTCTGGGTTACCTCGTATCTTCCAAACGGCTGGATGGATTTTGACAGATAAGGTATTGTTAGATTCTTCTCGTTAACCCGAGTGTTCTTAGATGGGTTTAAAAAAAACAAGTTTTTAAGTTTGTTCAAGAGTTAGTTTAGTGTGTTTTGTTTATCTTGAAGAAGTAGAGTTTTGCAATTACTATGTTAAAATCATCTGAATCAAGCAAAATAATCCCGAAGTGCACAATTCAAGCTTTCACATAACGTTACCGGCGCAGTATTTTAAGTTATGAAGCAATATATTTCAGATTCATTATTTCAAAAGATAAGTCATTAACAATATTTTTTTACAGAAACCGATTGATTTTTTTCGGACTTATTAGTTACAATTTCCGAGTGTGCAAAATGATTCGAATGAAATGCGACGCGAATCGTTCGAATCGCGCTATCCCTTGCAGCCGGCAACAGATAGCAATTAAGCAGATTGCATTTATATGGGTTCCGCATAAATCAGGGATCCGCAGCCCCCGTGCGGGTTTCCGGTTCTCGCTCGCTGGCTATAGCATTCGTGGATGGAATACGTCACGTACGTACGCACATCCGCTTAAAAAAACACCTTTATGGTAAAACATTACTATATTTTATGTTTATAATAAATAAAGTTTTTAATTTTAATCTAATTGTCAACCGAACCGAACAGCTACAAACCTTCAGAATATTTGATACGGTGTTGGTTCCCTAGATCTAGACGGAATCCTGTATCCGGATCTAGACGCCTTCCAACGGTATATTTGTATTATTTTATAAGCATTATAGAAAATATAGATAAACGAAGCAACATCGCCATATATGTATGTATATGAGTGACGATCTGGGCAGTTTGCACATACTAAATAGCCGAAGATCGAGCTTAGGGCTCTTTCAATTTAGACGGTGCGGCAACCGTGCGGCGTCGTTCAATCGTACGTATCGACGCCGCACTGTTGCCGCACCGTGCGCTTTGTATGAAAATAAATGACCGTCCGTACGCCGCACAACAAACGCACCGCTTCGGCACTGCAGTGGTCCGACACGAAACGTACCTATAAATTGAAAGAGCCCTTAGTGTCGCGCCTTAGAAAGACCTAGATCCGGCAGTGGGCTGCTTATGTCGCTCTTGTTTGTATTCATTTTTTTTTTGTTTTTAATAAGTAGATAATATTAAAAATACATTGTTTTTGAACAGTTTTTTCTTTATCGCATATTTCGTGGCCCCCAGCCACACTCAGCAATATGTCTTCGTGTGATTTAGTTTAGCGTAATCACCGCGCTCGCAGACATTCCCGACCCCCGGGACCTGTCGCTGTCATCTCCACCTTTCTATACCTAATGTTATTGGCCTCTTTCATTAAGAAACACTGTCTCATCTCAAGTTTATCATACTAATACTGTGAGGATGGATATATGGATGGATGCATGGGTGAATATGGATGTTTTCAATTTCCAACAAGCGAAACCACAAAAAACGATTGTGCTAAATATTAGGTATTGGCATATCATAAGGCCTATGTATTATTGTTCTATTGTTTTACTCTGTTTTGTTCTTGTTGGTGTACAATAAAGTGTTCATCTATCTATCTTATAAGCTAAAAAAGGACATTCTATGACCCCTCTGATTAGCAATAATAATAACTATTTAAATATTGTTTTATTATTTATCTTCATAGGGCGAAACAGCAGCTGAATTCTATAAAACTCAGATTATGATAACTCAGATTATAAAAAACTAAAAAAATATTGTATAAACATCACTTCGAGTTATAGGAATTGGTATGATTAGTCAAGTTCAGCGCGAAAAATAAAAAAACATTTAATATTTTAATGATAAATTCAATTGAATGGAATAATCGGATTCAAATCGTTTCTGCGGGTTTTCCTCATTTCTAAGCTGTACATCAAACGACTAATTACCAAATCGTTATGGCTCCAATTTGGGCCTTTTAAATCATTATTAAATGGCGGGATATTGCAAAATAAATCTTTGTAGGTACGTCAGTGCCGTACGCAATTGACTCATTTGAAATTTACAAATTATATTTTTAAAATATCGTTCATTAAATGAGAGAAATTCATAATTTAACTTTAGATCGTTTGCAATGGTCTATGGGTGAACCAATTGTATGCTTTTGTAAATTTTGTTATATATATATTGTAGTACTTAGCTATCCTTTATTAAACAAGTTAAACTTTAATTAAATTTGAAAATGTATTATTTTGCAAACATTTGCATTTGATTCGTTCAGCACAGCCTAATACTTTTTTATAAAAATTTTAAAGTATGTATTTACTAAAAATAGTTCTACGCGCCTAAATCATAGTTATCGAAATCGAATATTAAATTCAGAACAGTTTTCCAAAAATCAGTTTGGCTACGAACAGATTTCAACCGATTTCAAAAAAGAGGAGGTTATCAATTCGGTTCAAGAACTTTATGTGACCCGATTTGAAAAAATGATCCCATAGAAATTTCATCAAAATCGGGTCATTAGTTTAGTTTTTATATCAAAATAACTAAAAAATATGTCGTCGAAGTAAACGAAATTGCGTATTTTACTTCCCTAAACTTTTCAGTGGTATTAACGGTCACTAAAACAGTCCAATTGAAGTCGGTTGTCTATGTTCTTGTAAAACCTTGATTGATATCCAATACACATTTTTCTAAGAACTCTTTCCTAAAGTACCTGCTTACTTGGGTATGCCGAATGCCGCCACGTTTGGCAGACATCATCGGATGTGGAAATAACTGGGTTTAGCCGCTTAAAATATTGCAGCGATCTGTTGCGCGGTGGTGTAACGCATAAACTTTAGCGATTAAATATAATATAATCATGTTTTCACTTCAATCGGACGGTTTATGTAACCATAGGCACCACTGACAAGTCACAGGGAAGCAAAATACGCAATTTTGTTTACTCCAACTCCATTACTTTTAAAAACTAAAATACTGAAACTGATTTTGAAAAAACTTCTATGGGACCAATCTGAAAGTATAATTCTCTGACACAAAAACAAAACTTTTCAAATCGGTTCATAAACATCAAAGTTTTGAGATAAAAAATACACAAAAAAAAACATTCAACCGAATTGATAACGTCCCCCCCTTTTTGAAGTCGGTTGAAAAGTACCGACAAGACTAGAGATGTGAAGAGTCAAGTTCTTATAATTTGGACCTAAAGGCTTTGTCGCACACTCGAGGGAAATCTTTTCGACGCGGACGAGGGTGAGCCCCGGATTAACCTCAGTTTAATACGTCAATGTGGTCTTCTGTGTGTATGGCTTTACTATCTACTCTACGGTTATCAAGTGGAAGGTTAGTGTAAGTTTTGCTTTCTCATTCTATTTTGCTTAAACATAGAAGTTCCTTGCGCTCTAAAACAGTATAGGTTGGTTAGTACAAACCTAGCTAGATGGAGCGATAATCTGAGAATAGCAGGCAGAAGATGGATAAGAAGAGCTGAAGATCGGACCAAATAGCGCGCCTTGGTTGAGACCTACGTATGTGGGATTTAGGTTAATGATGATGATAAGTTTTCCATACTTATACAAGAATTCAAATAACATAGTCCGGAGTAGCATCTATTACTTATTCAGCTGTGGCAAGACCGCTTTTCAACTTTTAACTTTTTACTGCTGTAGGTACTATTGAGATCTCAAAGTGAAGTCAAAAACGGGTCTCATCAGCCAAGCAGTAGAAACAAAACCACGCAGCTTAGAATACTTATCTCGCGAAACTAGAATTTTAACGTGAATAGGTATTTATCAAGATCCTCCAAATCAAAAGAAAGTCGCTATAAAGCTGAAAAAGATCCAGACAGCGATAAACTCGCGAAATTTTTCATAAAAGCCGTAAGACTTCGAGTTGATATTCTTTTTGTCAGTCATTATAAGAGTGTAGTCGTTAGCGGCGAGACGGCGAAATAAAACCTAGGTTGAAACCTAGTTCACATTGCAGCACAAATAAACAGTGTAGACACGCCCTTTTGATCTCGGGCCGGAGTAATGAGCTGCCGTGTGGGGCTGTCTTGTTAGAGCTGTGTAGCCGGGGCTTTAGGGAATACGTATTTTGGGGAAGTCAGCCCTTTTTACGAAAACAGCGTGGAGAGTATAGGATGAAGCTGCCAAGACTGCTTCACATGTGAGATGTGGAACTCTGAATGTAGGTACAGCTATGAGGAGAGCTATTCATCAACTGATCTAACAAAATTTCGTCCACTTTGGATGAGTTGTTGAATTAAATATTTTATTTTATTTTCGTTTGACAAGCCATCCGATTCTGTTTTTACTTAAGATTGTGGTAATTCAGTACTTCCGGCTGTTGCTTAGATTTATAGGTATTGCGCGGGAAAATACATACATATGTCAAGATCGTTGCAAAGTAGAAAACCAAAATAACCTATCTATAAAGTAATTTCAAATAGATTCTAAATTTAGCATCAGAAGTTAGCTAAATAGGTATTCAACTTTTCTGGCGCATTTTCAATTCTATATTTTAATACTTCTATGATTTAACGAATATGAATATATATATATGAATATGATAATGAATACCCATATGGAATACCAAGCTAAACGATACAGCAGTTTCGGCCTAAAATTGCAAAGCCAACCGCAAATTCTCACAAACTTTTATATATTTTAGTGCGTATTGAAACAGGCCTGAAATAAAACTGAGGCTTAAACATCAAGCGATTACGTCCGTATGTGCAAGGGCTCAGCTCACGAGGCTGTAGAGCCCTCGGGGGGCCCTGAGGACCTGAGACGTCTCTGAGGCCCTCAACTGCGCAGTTCTCGTGTAACTGTTGCGTGAACTAGTTTCGGAGGGCGCTCGAGAATGGGTTGTGTAGTGCTACGTGTGTAGTTTCAGTTTCAAAATGGGTAAACTACACTTTGACTTCCATACGCCCGTGGTTTGCCTATGTGTGTAGCTACAAATACTTCGTGTAAAATACAGGAAAAATGTGTATACAATTACTTAGGAGAGGTGTATGTGTATACAAGTGTATACGCGCTCGCCTATGACCAGAACTGCGTCACAGAAATTTGAATCACTGTATGGAATTTTGAATATGGCTATGAAAATGAATGCAACACGTCTTATCGTGAACATATGTTATTAGCTTTATGTTTGCGACGACACTGGTCAATTGGCAGGTGTATTGAACTGCCGCGCCCGGTTTCGCAGGTTCGATTCCCGTTTCAGGACAAACATTTGTGTGATGAACATCGGTGTTTGTTCTGAGTCCAAGTGTTTCCTTTGTATTCTATGTATGTATTTACAAAAAAAGTATGTCTGTATTCTATCAGCCATCTGGTTCCCATAGTACAAGCTCTGCTTGGTTTGGGGCTAGATGGCGTTGTGTGAAATGTCCAAAATATTTATTTATTATGTTACCTAGAATTAAGTTGGTAATTTTTTAAGCCGTTGGTCTTCCAAAATATGTAAATGAATAAATAATAAGAAAAACACTTTGAGACATTCTAATGGTCTGTTTTGAAAGCCCAGTTAATTCACTAGCAAGTATGCCCATCAAACCAGAACATAAGTTATCCTTCACTGTTCGCTGCCAGTATCGAGCACTGTGTAACATCTGGACAGAATCCTGCAGGGGACGTCTCCTAACGGTAGTATTCGTAGTGCTAAATGGAGTGATGAAACATTGCTTCCTCGACAAAAGTAAGCAAAAACGGCGCGGATACACGACCTTAATCGAATTTCGTATACACGTGAGGGTAAAGGGTAGCATTCACGTAGAGACATACGAGAAAGACGCTGGTAGAGACTAGACACATAGGAATTTTTGTATTGACCTTATCTGCTAAAATAAAATGAATGAATGAATGTTTATTGCACAGGAAATAAAACAAAATAAATAATTTAAACTCATAAGAACTGCATAAGTTAAATAATAAATTAAACTACATAAGACGACGCGAGACTTGCTTTCCAGCATCTGTAACAAATAAATAAAGCACGAAAGGAGCCTCTTCAAGGTGCACTTGAAATCTTTTCACCACACTGGTTCGACAGAACCAGAATACCATAAGAAGAAGAAGAAGAATAAAATATTTATATTAGACAACTTATATTCATGGAACATAAAACTTTAAATTCAACTAAAATTAAAATGCAATCCAATTAAAATAAGACGATTAAATTAAATTAAATAACATTCAAATTAACACAAGATACATTAAAATTATGACAAGAAAAAAATTAATAGGTATCTGCAGTATGGGACTTTTTCGCTAGCGTTATCTGATGTGGGAAGTAATCGGGTCGCGACGTGAGTAGCCAGCTCTAAAACAATGTACGTGATTAATCGACCAGACGAAGTTGTATCTACAGCGTGTTCGTTCTGCACTCAACAATGATGGATCACCCTGTGCAGTCCACTAGCTAACTTGAATACTAGCACGTCGTATTCACAGATACATTATGTAGCTTAAAGAGTATAACGATTTTTGTAATGCGACTGTGATGAGGCGAGCTTGACACTCTTCTGATCTTCTTCTGATCGTGTCACTAGTTCTTTCGAACCAGTGTGTTGAAAGGATTTCAAGTGCGCCTCGAAGAGACTCCTTTGGTGCACTTGACACATATTTTCAAACTTTTAGGTTCTATGACATGCCGGTTTCTTCACGATGTTTTCTTAGATATTAAACTTTCTGATCTTAGATAAACTGGGTGATTTCTCTACATTGAGACAAAAGTCGAACTAAGCCTGAACAAAACTTACATACCTGCTATATTTGTGATAAAAATGCAGTCACATCACTAGAATGGTTTCAGCACACTCATGATTTCATTCTCACAACAAGTCACCCCGCGGTGCGGGTAGGGTTGTCACTTTTGTATGAGCGATTTAGAAATATAAAGTCATATCCTAATTTTGTACTTTTTCTAAAAATAAGTGATTTAAGAAAAAATAAATTAAGTGGGTATTTAAATATTTTGCCATTCGTGGTTTTGGTGGTTTTGCGATCCGATGGTCGCGGGTTCGAATCCCGACGGGCGTCATACGATTTTTTTTTTCAAAACCTATGTTCGTATCCCTCGTTCGTTGTTAGAACAACGGTGAAGGAAAACACCATCACCATCAAGTGGCATCCACCAATCCGCACTGCGTGGTGGATTATGACCAATAATTCAAATATTATACAAAAACACCCTTACAAGTGAAGAGGGCAGCAATAAAATATAATAAAACTATTATTAAACTATTATATTTTGAATTAGTTTTAAAATTTTTGTACAGTATTTTTTTAAGTGAAGCTGATTTCGTATCGTATAGTTTAGAAATCCCCTTGAATTAAAATCAAGGGAAAATTTCTAGGTGATTTTGGGACTCATCCCTCTTAATATTTTTTTTTAAACAGTCCCATTTTTTGTGACTAACCCGTCAAGTTTATTATGCCAACCCTAGCAGCTCCTAGGGGTGCGTCAGGTCGTCGCCTCACCACTATTTATAGGTCAATTACCGTTCCTTAATTAAGACCATACCTCAACTAGATCTCAGCTTTTGCCAAGATTGCTTAAATAAATTTTAACTGGAGATTTCGGTAAGCACTCCAGACGCTGCGTTATCGCTTTGTTACAAACAAAATTGCTTTAAATCGCTCGAAAGTTACTTTAATGTTTTCAAATCTCTTGTTTTACTGGTTAAAAACAAAGAAAACGTATTCGTTCTCCTGGGCGTTCTACACAAGTGATTCTACTATAATAATTAGTGTTACACATACATAGATTAATAACGGAGTTCCTATAGAACACCAAGATAGACAGTATCAAATCAAAATGGAGTCGTAAGACAGAACCAAAAAATTGACACCTCGTCAATAAAAATGAAATATCTCCATTTTCAAATAATGTTCGTTACTTTTTACGATGTACTTTTATTAACGATGAAAAAGCCTAGTAGTTTAGAATGTTTGCATGTTGCACTTTTAGTGTTGAGAACGAGTGACGTCATTGATTTCGCTCTTACATTTTAAAGTTGTTACCTTTCCGCTGTTGAGTGTACTTTGGACTAACTTTCTGTAGCGGTTGAGACTAAAAATGTTTTTTATAATCATATTAAAGGGATTACAATTATTAACGTGGTCATAATGGTTATACATGTTATATTTACCTAATTACTGTTCGATATACATCGATCACCATTATCATGAACCATGAAGGAATTAACCGCTAGTTAACCCTGTATGCTGCTGATATATAAAAGTCGAGTTTGTACGTAAAAAGCTATATATATATATATATTAAACTAATACATGGTAATGACAACACGACTAATGATGGTAATGGGTGCGGCTTGTAAGGCTGCTGATGCACTGGCTTACGTGTAGGTGACGCGTTACACAATTCAATTCAATCATTTATTGGCCAAAATGTTACATTGCATGACTCTAGTAAGTCAAATTGTTTTATACAGTTTGAAAAAAATACACGTGTAACCTACATAAACCTGCTGATGCTGTTTTACTAAATCTAGGTGATCGATGTATATCGAACCATTACAGTGTTTTGGAATTTTAAATCATAAAGATTTCGTGAATACAGTGTTTTGTAAA
This sequence comes from Lobophora halterata, assembly GCA_932526365.1. Classification (NCBI taxonomy): domain Eukaryota; kingdom Metazoa; phylum Arthropoda; class Insecta; order Lepidoptera; family Geometridae; genus Lobophora; species Lobophora halterata. The sequence goes on from OW052018.1 coordinate 1,127,940, forward strand.
TCGTTAGCAGAAAAAAAATTACAGTGGTATAGAACAGTTAAAAAGTTATACGGTAGTATTAGATATTTGCTTCTCTTGAGCTCTTTAGCAGAATTGCCTCCGCACCAGCCCTGACTTCCGTCCCTATCAAATTAGAAGGTGCTAAATTTCATATTTATCATTTCATCAATGGTTTTTTTTTTTTTTTTTTTAATAAATAAAAAAAAAAGGTATTATTTGTGTAAATGAAAACTGATAGTAGGCAGGTATTTATTTTGTATGTTTTCTGTTTCAAATATGTCTTTCAGAAGCGATACATCATAGAGGTTGTTCGAGCTGGATGCTGGTCATAACTCACCACAAACGAGTGCCGCGCTGTCTCGGAGATTTATCTCAACGCTTGTAGGAGAGCCGATAAATTGTGATTTTCTTTTGAAGACCCAGCCTATCCCATAACCGAGTGCTAGTAAGCTAATAACGTTATTATGTTGCTTAATGATACACCAATCCGTGACTAAAACAGTGAAACTTTCTGATCAATATATAAAAAGCTTGTACCTGACTGACTGATTGACTGACAGACAACGCGCAGGACAAACCACTGAATCTAGATACTTGAAATTTGGATTGTGTGTTCGTCAAGAGCTGAAAGTGTGTACTAAAAGGGATTTTGAAAATTTTCAACTCAAACAAAGTTGCGGGCGATAGCTAGTAGGTATTTTTCATGAATATAAACTGCTGCCGGTGGATTTGTTCACGAGATAATCAAGGTTTTATCAAAAACATACAACAATCGACTTCAATCGGACTATTCTAGTGACCGTAAGCACCACTGACAAGTCACAGGGAAGCAAAATACGCTATTTTGTTTTTCGATTCGATTCGATTTCGATGAAATATTTTTTTATATATATTTATTTAAAAATTAAACTACTGAACCGATTTTGATGAAATTTCTATGGGACTTTTTATTATCGTGTCACTAGTTCCTTCGAACCAGTGTGGTGAAAGGATTTCAAGTGCGCCTCGAAGAGGCTCCTTTCGTGCACTCGACCCATGTTTTCGAACTTTTTAGGTTCTACAACATGCCGGTTTCCTCACGATGTTTTCCTTCACCGTTGCGAGAACGTGGGATGGATGCATACATAGATTTTTTCGACCGAAAAAACCCATTTACGCATGACTGCCACCGGGATTCGACCCGCGACCATCAGATCGCAAGGCAAGTGTCTCATCCACTCGGCCACCACGTCCTCCACGATGGGACTAATCTGAAAGTACCTATATCCTCCTAAAACGATTTTTCAAAAAAAAAATTATTTTAAATCGGTTTATAAACAATAAGTTCTGAGGTAACAAACAATAAAAAAAAACATTGAACTGAATTGAGAACCTCCTCCTTTTCAGAAGGAGTCGGTTGATAAAAAGAGACTATATCCATAACCATTTCACCCAAATCAGTTCAGCGATTCCACCGTGATTGAGCAACAAACAAACATCCATTTCACATAACTTTTACGCTTACAAAATTACAAGTATTTAATCAGCTATTCGATTTTTGTTTATTTTAGCTAACGGATTTAATTGTATCCGGGTAAACGAACTTTTCCACTTTGCATTAACACACACTGTTTGTCCGTATATAAACGCTGTGGGTTCCATACACGGGGTCGTAATAAGGCCTTTGTAATACACATCTAATATCAAATAATCAAGAGTAACTCCTACTAAATAGAATCTGTGTTCAAAATTGTTTTACATAATACATATTAAGTATGCAAATGTTTATTCTTATAATGTTATCAAGTCCAATTGCTTTTTTTGTACTTTTTCTACCTATGAACTTGTTTCATTTGAGCTACGGCCATAATTGTATTTTCTTCTTATCGTGTCACTAGTTTTTTCGAACCATTGTGGTGAAAGGGTTTCAAGTGCGCCTCGAAGATGCTCCTTTCGATAATTGTATTGTAGTAGTTAATTATAGCAAATATTTTAATATCGGTAAAAATATTATATTATTATAATATACAAAAATATTATACTATAGGCATAGTTATATTGTTGTATATTATAGTACTCGGTCATTAAAGTTATAATAGTATTACCTCTCATAAGTTTTGTTGAAATTGAGCATCTAATTTTAAGATCCTGATTTCGGCCCTGTTCTTCGTTATTAATTAACGTTGGTATCCTCTCGCTTTATTCTTTTAGGGTTCCGTAATGTTTTGTGAATGTTTGAATAAGCTGAAGTGGTTTCTTAATGCATTTATAGATCCGAGGTTCATTAAAATGTTGAGCTTAAGATTGCGCATGTGCAAAAAAAAGCCCGTCTAAACAGGAATCTTCTCGGAATTGGTAGCTGGAAACACCAAGTGCTATACCATTTCGGAAAACCAATAAAGTAGGCAAGTTTTTCACAAGTTGGTCACAAGGGTCACTATACATTTTTTTGCACCACAGGGGAACAAACTTTTGGAAAAAAATTAGCAAAACACATTTTCTTTGCTAAATGATGATGTACCAAAAAAACTGTACCTGTGGCACATAAACAGGAAATACCATTCGATAGCACAGTTATCCAGGAATACTTAAGCGAAAAAAAATTAAGAAAATTCTAAGATTTGTAATCTTGACAGCAAAAACAATGGACAAAGGTAAAAAAAATGGAAGTTTCGAAAACGTCCAGTAACTCGAAATCCGTGGGATTTTTACTGGGTACATAATTTCATTTTCTGATCAGTCCTGAAGTGCCCCACCCGCACCTGAAGGATTATCCACTCATTACGACACACCCTGTATAGAGGTATTTTGCTTGTTTTTTGATTAAAATCAAGGTACAGTGTAAAAAAAAAACACATATTATTATTAAGCGTTGATAACACACGGCTTTTTTACAACTTTACTACAAGCCGGCGAGTTCGCGTGTAGCGTGTAAAATCGCTCAGTGTCATCGGCGTTTTTACAATCAATCAAAAAATGCTTGTTGACAATCCTTCCAAAAGCTAACACGCTCACACGCTAGCTTTTAAACCCGCCAACAATCAGCTTGTAAAAAACCGTGTGTCATCGACGCTTTAGTGTGTAATTTTCTGAACGGTTAGACATAATGTATTTTTTCTAATTTCACAAACTAAATCAAGCAGATTTTTCATGATAAAATATGTATTTTTTTTTTTAGCGTTCAGTCCGTAGCACGTAGCGAAGTCAGTAGCCCATAGCACCGTAGCTTGCTACGCGGCGTAGCAATGCTACGTACTTTTCGTAGCGACCTCTACGATGTAGGTTTGATCTAGAACAGAGGTTTCAAAATTTAGCTGGTTCTGGTGGCTACATTTCTACCATTTTCCCGAAAGTTGACAAAAATGTGAAGATTAGATCTAACTATTGAAATTTGCGTTGCGGCTGAGTTCCAACTACAAATAAACAGTTTTCCAAAAAAAAGGTGAGAACTGATTAGTTCATTAATTAATTAAATGTTACCTCTGAACTTTGTTGTTTATCAACCTATTTGAAAAAATATTTTTTGTTTGAGTTGATATACTTAGGTAGTTACTTTCATCATCAAAATCGGTTTAGTATTTAAATCAAAATAACTGAAAAAAAAAGTCGTTGTATTGAACAAAACTGCGTATTTTGCTTCCCTGTGACTTTTCAGTCACTAGAACAGTCCGATTGAAGTCGGTTTTTGTAAAACCTTGTATTTTATGTATTAAGTATAACTATTCAGGTCATGGGTCAGACCATCAGGGGAGCCCCTAGTTCGTCTCGTCACATGCTTACATAAAAATATAAGCAAGACAACGCAAGTCTACAACGGCCATTCCGATACAGTAATCGAACTAAACAAATATCGTTTATCTGACAAAATAGCTGCCAACTACCGCCGATATCCATTTCCATAATTTCCCAAGAGTACAGACCTCCTGACAAGTTGCGTACTACACTCCACCTCGACCTTATTCCTATATAGTAAAGGTAGATAATGTCTTAGCGGGATGTGGTTCTTGTGTAGTATTGGTGTTGCTTAGACCTGGCAAGTTCTATGCTACACTCAACCTCGACCTTTAAACTATAAACATATGGTTGATAATGGCTAGGCGAGATGTGGTTCTTATGTGGTTTCGGCGTGACTCGCAGTTATAAGCTAGGCAATTGGAATATTAGACGTTATGTGTAAGCTGATACCGCTTAGTTGAAGAGTTGATCGCTACAAATGGCACAAAGTATAGAAGACTATCTTACTCAAATAACTTTTAAATACGTACCTATGTAGAAAGCCGACTTTACAAAAATCGCGAGCCGAAAGAGACAAAAGAGAGAAGAAGTTGTGTCTCTTTCTATTAGGGCCATAATTTTTAGAAACCCAAAATTCTGACTGCAAGATACAACCTTCTGAAAAAAAACTGACATGTTTCATTGAAATTTCAGTTTTTTTGGAACTTAATTAAAAATTTGTGGTGCATAATTTGATCACCAATGATGTATTAAGTATTTTAGCTTGTATTTTTTTTATTAAAGATATATTATTATTATTACTTTGAATATGAATTTTCAATGAACAATAATATCTCATGCATGGTTACTTTATAATCTGTGCTTTAACTTTTCCATTCGCTGGCAGAAGCAAACTTGATATTCAAACTAATGTTTCTCACAAAAAGTTTAAAAAATAATGAAACAAAGTCGCCGAAAGTTGAAAAAGTTGGAACTTGTGAATCAATCTTCGCAAACTCAATTCAGGTAGCGACAGCAAAAAACACGTCGTGGCTGTTAGGTACAGTCGCTGCCACAACACTTAACAAAAACAAGTTTTTGTGACTGCTCTTCTCGTACACAGTAAGAATCAAATGTTTGAAATTTCGTTGTTGTAACTGATTAGGGTCGTAACAACCAAAATATCTAGTGGATTCAAAGTTTTGCTAGGTCAAATGAGGAAGCATTCAGTTTGACTTGTACCAAAGTAGAAATTGTGGTTATTTTATCGACTTTATCAATAAGAAAACGATACTAAATCTATAATTTTATAATAAACACTAAATCAATCTCAAATATCCTTTTAAAAAAGTAACAAATTTATTACAAAATTGTGTTTTGTTTGCTGAATGTACTGTCTGCAGGAAACCTTATGGAATAAAAAGTCATGAATAGAGCTAACGTATTGCCTCCGACTGCGAGGCGCTTCTATTTGTCAGTGTACCCGCTGATTCTTACTGCACTTGCCTACACTTACCTATGTACTTACTTTGTATTGCATTTTAAAGTAGACAATATATATAAAATTGTGTTGTAACGTAACAAATTGTAAAGTAGGTATATATCTAAAACAAATTAGTGTTTAGGAATATTAGTTTGCTGTATTATAACAGGGTCTTTATACTTTAAGCACTTAGTAATTAGTTTTCAATTGTATCTAGGCTTAAGTATAAGGTGCAATAAACAATTTGATTTTGAATTTCACAAGACATCTAAAAATAAGACGTGGTTTAATAAATATAATAAATAAATAAAAAGTTCTTTAGACTTAAATGCATAGGTACTTAAACATAATAAAATATTATAAAACCACGACCAAACATTAAATAATCTTATCTTAACTTGGTTTTATTTTAAAGTAAAGTGATTGTGATTGAACATAAATACGTATCTATTAAATGTTTTTACTAGGTTTACTAAGTACCTATATACCTATGCTTTAGTATATTAATTTTATTACATTTAACGCATTAATTTAATTTTTTGAAAAAGCTAATTTGAATTATAATACGTAGGATATTTGGTTATTTTTACATTAGGTATACTCGCATAATTTGTAAATGAATCACTAGATATATTAATATTGGCTTCAGATTAATTTTGTAAAAATCTAACATTCAAAATACCTACGCCTAATTTGCATACTTACAGCGCAGTACAATGATGTATAACTAACGTAACCATTATTATTTAAATGTCTTTCATTTGTTTTGTTATTAAAACGAATCAAGAAGGTTATATATGTAGTACCTACATATTTGAAATGCCTACAAAAAAAAATTGTTCTTGAACGTCAGAAAATAGGAAGTGAAATGGCAAAGAAAAGGACAGAGGAGAGGCGGCGACGGGCAATTCATGCAAGCGCCGACACAAAACAAAAATAACTCGCTTTTTCTAGAGATGTCACCGTTTTTCATCGATAAACAAATTAAATAATGTTAAGAAAAATAGGTCGAAAGGTGTGTCGTATTTTTCATGCCATAAACAACATTAATGCTGAATTTAGATCAGATTAGTGGTGTTCGTATAATTGACGCATTATAAACGAAAAATAAAGATCCATCTATCATCTATTCATCCATACTCACAAACTTTCGCATTTATAATATAAAGTTCAGTTTTTTTTTTTTAATTCTATAAAACTTACACCCTTTGCAACTTCATTTGAGTTGCAAATCTTTTTCAATATCGACCGATTTCGAAAATTATTTTATTGTTTTAAAGGATACTTTCAGACAGGTCTCAAAGAAATTTCATTAAAATCTGATTAAAATAAAAGTTAACTACTTAACTTTTATTTACAACATAAGCAAATAAGCATAAGTTGCAAATTAACAAAATTCATTTCTTATACGCGTTTACACTTTTTGGCAAACATATCTTTCTCATTTTGAGTGTTTACGTTCAGTAGTTTGGCTTGTGCGTTCTCTGTTAGTCAATCAGTCAAGACGAAACCTTTTATACATATTGATGAATCATCACATATAACTAAATTAAGGAAACATAATTGAAAAAAATCACGTAGCACGCATACCGCAGATATACTCCATATATCCTCCAGAGCAAAGGATCGGTATAAAGAAGTTCTCTTGATCGATATGTCGATGTCGGTAGGTAATGTGTGTAGCAGAAGGCACGTCTCTACGCTGTAGCCTGACACCCCCGCCTCACTATTGTGTCGAGCCGGACATTGTCGCTTTTTGTCCACTTCAAATGAATTGGAAGATAACTCAAATAAACTACATTTATGAGCAAAATAAATATGAGTTTTGTCCAATGGTGAAATAAAATGAATTTGGGAGAAGACTCTTTGTAATTTCATTTTAATAAAACACAAATCTGGCCACTGGTGGACATAAGAAGAAAGAATACAAAATATACCTAGTTGTCGACATATTAGGGTAGGCTCTGTAATTGTCTTTACACCCAGCTTACGCCGGTATATGTATTATGGGTAAACCTTAAGTGGTTTAATCACATCAGTAGTTTACTCAGACACACACACATGATGTGTTTGTGTGAGCTGTTTGAATGAATGAATGAATGAATCTTTATTTGCGTAATATAGGTACATTGTGGTCTTATTTTAAATTAGAATCACTGCATCAACTTTTGTCGTGCAAATACTTAAAATATGTGCTAAATAATTGTTAATAATTCATACATAAATTGATAATAATAATAAATCATTAATCATTAATAGTATTCTTACATTAAAATTCGTCAAAAAACATTAAAATTCGTAAAGAGTTATATATACTAAGAGTTCGTATAGTTTAATCACAGTCTCAGGAGACCACCGGCATAAGCTGGGTGTAAAGATCATTATAGAGCCGACTGTGCAGTACATCCTTAGTACATTAAGATATTAAGGGTTAACCCTCAGAAATAGGTAAATAGGGGGGTTTTTGTCTCTCTCTACAATACGACTCAAAATACTCAAAAGTATATAATTATTGTAAATATTGCATAGGTACTTTTTTTACAAAAACACTTTACCAAAAGTGCTCCACAAAATTATCACGCAGCTTAATTACCTACCCATTAAAATGCTCGTTTAAAATTCATGAATTTCACATTTTCGAAAGCATAGACTTAAAAATATAAGTTTTTCAGTAAAAGCTCTGAAACAGAAGAAAAATCTAGCTTTGTTGCGCTCAGACTGTCGACTGTTTACTAATTAATGTTGCCCGCATGGCAACCAGCAGGGTGACCATTTTATAAATTTATGATGGATAGATAAAAAAATATTTTTCTATAACTTAATTAAAAGTTAAAAAAAATTACCCAAACTGCATTATGGCAAATATACCCACTAAATGTCTCGAAGTGCACTAGCGATGTACCAGCCTGACTATGAGATTAGATTCGATGTCATGTGTTGCATTGCATTTGTTCTATAAATAACAAATAACTTTTATCGTCTGTACACATTATCACATTATCACTCTCGTGACCTAGACGAATCCAATACAACATTAATTTTACCAAAATCCATTCAGCCGTTTAGCCGGGTGCCACGAAGAATCCGACAAACATAACCCCTTCTTAGCAGTCGGGTAAAAAATTAGTCTCATGTATCCCTCAAATAATGGAGAGCGCAAGTTTCCCGCCCTCTCGTCGCGGCGTGTTTTAGCTTTTTATTTGTAATTACTTGATGCGTTTCAGATTGGAATTAAATCTGTCGTGCTTGTGCCCGGCCCCCATTAGACGACATACGCTGCTAATTGTCAGAGGTTTGTTTGGGTACAGGAGGTACCTACCTAGTTATAGTAAAGGCGCCTTCAAATTAGAGGCCTGAGGAAGCGCCACTGTAGCACCACAGTGGCGCTTCTATTAGTTTTATACAATATCTAGACGCGCAGGTGCAGCGCCACTATGTCACGATAGTGGCGCGTCTAGATATTGTATGAAAATTAGTAGCGCCACAGTCTGGCGCTTTTAGGCTGCGTTTCCACCAGGGTTGTGCGAGGATGCATAGCGAGGGATGTGTTTGTAAAGAACCAATAATATCGCTTCATTTACCTCGCCTCGGTCAGCAGAGCTTTGGTGAAAACGGCTCAGCGGAGCTAGATTTTTGCGCATACAAAACAAGCGAGGGATGTGGGCGAGGAATGTGTTGCGAGGGATGTGTTGCGAGGTTTGCGACATACTGTACCAGCCAGTCCATAGACGGAGTTTGTTGGAAGTAGAAGGGCGCAAAATAGATATGGATAATTGGAAAAAGAAGATACTCTTATATTTAACCATTTGCGATGAAGCAGAAGATACAGAGTTTATTAGTTCTATAATTTTCACCCGTCGACACATTATTCACAGCTCCGCTACACATCCTCGTACGACACATTTTCCGCGCACAGCTTTGGTGGAAACCTCGACACATTTTCACAGCACAGCTAGACATCGTCGCACATCTCCGGTGGAAACGCAGCCTAAGGCCAGTGGGATGATTTTTTTTTTCTGACATTTCATACAACGCCATCTAGCCCCAAACTAAGCAGAACGTGTACTATCGGATAACTGATAGAATAGGTAGGTACTCAAATACTGAAATACATAGAAGACACCCAGACTCAGGACCGATGTTCATCACACAAGTACTTCTCCTGAAGCGGGAATCGAACCCGCGACACCGGCGTGGCAGTCGAATAGGTTAAACCACTGAACGTGGAAGCTTGAAATTTCGAGGGTATGTGCGTAAAAGTACATAGAAGTATAAGCTCGTAGGTAGATACTAAGAAGGGAATTTGTTAATTTTCAAAGCATACGAAATGGGTATCAACTAGACACACGTAATGTAAAAAGCATTTGTCCCACCCAACTGACTGACAGACAACGGACAGGCTAAGCAAATGGATGTAGAGAGTTGAAATTTCAAGTTATGTTAGTCAAGAAGTGTAGTAGGTACTAAGTAAGGATTGCGCTCGATGCGATTCGACAATTCGCAACGCAAAAAAAGTTGAAAAATAACGATTTAGTTTTCTCTATAGGCAGCATAGATACTTACGACTAGTAAGTACCTACACGTAAGTTACGAGTATAAGTTAGTTACATAATATGTGATCATAGGGCAAGTTTTGAGTTTATACTTATACCTATTTATTGTTTTGCAATAGGGGGATAAAATAGGTCACCTAAATACACCCTATTAAGGGTAAACTATCCGTTTATTGCCCTTTACATTTTCGCAATCGGTACCAAGTGTATTTTCTTGAATATAGATTCGTGGACTTGCTACTGAAATAAAAGAGATGTCAAAATGTAATACAATATTAGTTTTTCTGTGGTAAAAAACTCAGTCTATTCAGAGCTCAGAAGAATAATAAACGTAGCTAAAACAATAATAACAACAAAAAAATCTTATTTTTTTGTTTTAAAATTCTATAAGTGGCAGCTGACAAATAAATAGAAATTTAGACTAATGTAGATTATTTACAGTAATTGCCTGCGCATATTTTAATTTATCAATTTATTTTTTTGCTTATTCGTTTAGTATATATATATATGTGTTAAATTCAATTGATAAATTTATAATCCTCTGCCGTACCGTACGCCAATGTACGCAGGCCATAATTCTGGATTTTATGATTAAGTTTTCCGATTGAAATCACGTAGAACATTCGAAACTGAAGCATGGTCGCATTTTGTCATTAACTCCTAACCTTTTTTATTCTAGTCTATACTTTGGACTACTTAATGCATTTCAAGTGCTATGCGATTCAAATCACTTGGTTATAAGAGATCCGTAATGTTTGTCACCTTATTTCATTTATTTACACAAATATAAATATTAATCTCCACTTTACTAAAACCTTGAAATGGCTACCAGTGTAAATAAACAAATTACTATCAATAGCTTGTAGTCATAAACTAACGTAGGTAGGTATACGTTATAAACTAGCGTAGTTTATAAATTCCTTATTTCAGTATTTCCATAGATGTTTAAAAAATAGACCAAGTACGATTCGCGCATTGAAGGTTCCGTGGTGGTATCACACAATAGTGCGATTCCAACTCTACCAACTCTACCAATTTGAACTTGATTTCTTAAATACTGTGAAAATTGCAGATTGCAGCAGTATTACTAACATGTATTAAGAGTATTTACAAGGTCCTAAAAACAATAAAGGCATAAGTAACTCTTTTATTTTAAAACAATACGCTTTAAAACATAATTTATTTTAATGAGTAAAGTTATAAGAAAATTAATTAAATAGAATTTACAAGCTGACACTGAATATTTGTTTGCGTTGCATGCGAACTACCCTAGAATTTTTAAGACAACGTTTAGTAGCTTATGCGTTGTCTGTCAGTTGTTTTTTTTAGATATTAATAAAAAAATGTTTTGTTGTGCCAACAAATGGTAATCTGACCCTACCATAGGAGGATTTGCTATTCATTCCAAGGTAACTACGGCGTCATTTCGCAACCCACTTGCAAGGGCTACTGCGTAGTGCAAGGGCCACGTGGAGGGTTCATTCACCCTTTAATCACAACCAACATCGTGCATTCTCGACCTTAACATCATAGCAATAAGGTTCCAGATTCGACATACATGAACAACCCTTCAAAACCACGAAATGTGCAGTTAGATACGGGAATATGAACCTTAATTTGTGCGATATAAGGTTTGTTTTCAGCGAATCTTAAACATGGTTATCCAGAAGTAAGTTATGTCAATGCAATTTGTGCTCTATTTATAGAGTGTTAAGGGTTAGTATTGTTAGGCAGGTCTGATTTTAACTGCGTACTTGATCTGATGTAGGTCACAACGTAGTCAGGTACATGGATCAGCTGTTTCAAGAGAATCATCATTAAAATTTATATACAAAGGATGAATAGTGACTGGAAATGAATAAGATATTCAGGCCTATTTCATAGAAAATAATATTATAATAGATACATAGCTAGATGGTTTGTACGTTTACATAGTTCCCACTGGTACCTATAAAGAAAACAGAACCTAAAAAACCCTATTTTCGAAAACTGCAAATTTATTCTACCGACTCTACCATGCTAATAACAAGGAAAGGAAATTGGCTGCACTTTTTCACCTCGCAGACGAAGCCAAGGATAGTAGCTAGTGTTAATCAAATTCTCTGCCACCCTGTATACGTGATTTGTAATCAATGAATACTGACATTCGTTTGATCACGACTGATCGTTTACTAAAATAGTACCATCGAAATGTCAAACCGTCAATCCATCGAATCGGGCCGCGCTAGTTCCAATCACCACAGTACTTACTTTTTCCGTTCTAATTTCAAATATCAAAGTTGACAAGACATTTATTATGACGTTCACGTACAAATATTATATTTTTGTGGAAAAAGTGGCAAAAACGGCACGTGAAAACACAATTTAATTTAAATTATGCATCAAAATTGAACGCGGGCTTATTATGAAGACATCGATGATGACTAGGAATAAGGGGCAAGTGTATAGTGTTGGTAATTACCTGATGAATGGGAAGGTGCTTGGGAAGGGACACTTCGCAAGGGTTGAAGAGGCGACCCATAGAGTCATCGGGAAGAAGGTGAGTAGAGTAACTTTAGGTCACAGAAGTATTATAGGAAAGAATCACAATGTAGTACATTGAAAATGTTTAAAAAAAAAAGAGCCACATTGGCTAAGTTCCAGTACATTTTGGTCCGATACTAATTTTCGAAAAAGAGAATTAAAATGGCTAGATACAATTTTATTACGGCATACAATCTATTTTACAAAATTTACAAAAGGAAACAATTAGGCCACTCATAGACCGTTGCAAACGATCTATATAGATAAATATTACATATTTAAATTACAAGGCTTTTTCATTGTTAATGAAACTACATCGTAAAAAGTAACAAACATTATTTGAAAATAGAGATACTTCATTTTTATTGACAGGGTGTCTGAATTTTTTGTCCTGTAATCCGCTGTCCGCATCCATTTTGGTTTGATACTGTCTATCTTTGTGTTATAGAGGTCACCGTTATTCATCTACGCTTTAGGTCCTCCGATTAAAGAGTTTGTCCAAAAAGGTAGCAATTTGGGGAACTAATATTTGCTCGTTACAAAAAGGTAAATTTATTTCAAATACAGCACCCCGATCTCAAGCATTTATTTGAGCAGGTTATAGAAATAATTCAGATAGAGTCACCAAAAACCTAGAGTCGGCCACAGACTAAAATATACGTTCCATTAATCTATCACAAGACGATTTGTCGTGGTTTTCCGACGGATGATGTGCCCTATCAGACTCGAGTCATCCTTAGGGCGCCTTCAAATTAGAGGCGTGAGGAAGCGCCACGGTAGTGCGTCTGCTACTTTTCGTACAATAATTATAATTAAAAGACGCGCCCCTATGTCACGATAGCAGTGCAGCACCTGCGAGTCTAGAAATTATATGAAAACTAGTAGAAGCGACACAGTGGCGCTTCTTCACGCCTCTAATTCTCAGAGTACCTTCCTGGCAGCAGGCCGTGATTTCTTAGCATCAGGAGACCGCTTAGCTCGCCTAAACAGGCGTTTCTACTTCACGAAACACGATCGAAAAAAAAAAAACAATTTTAGGGTGATCCTCGACGGAAATCCCATTTTGAGTCCGGCTACGGCTGTGTGAATAACACGAAGAGATTTTTTTACGAGAGATTTTAACGATACGTGGTCCCGTTGAGAACGTGTAGAAGCATCGGTTCTTATTAAATAAGAAGCAGTTAAGATACCTACTTGATACCCAGATATAATAAATTAAGAATGTTTAGCCATTGATTCTCATATTTAGGATGCCTGCGTAGTTATTGATAATGATTTGATTCACACGTTTGCGTTGGGAATCAGCGATGCGACGCGGTTGCGGCGAGCACGCAATCATAATAAATTATTTGTGAATTTTGTGATGCATGGACTATTACACTTAGTTTATTAGCTTTTAGCTCTTTCAGGCATATGCTTTCAGTTGAAATATTGAAATTATCCACCTGTAAATACATAGGTAATACCTACGTAATAAGTACCAAGGTTTAGTAAAAGGCGTTCTGAGTGTGAAGCACGAAAGGAGCCTCTTCGGGGCGCACTTGAAATCCTTTCACCACACAGGCTCGTAAGAACTAGTAACACGATAAAAAGCAAAAAAAGAAATGTGAAGCACTCAAGACAGCAAATTGCGGAAACAAAATCGTTCGGTTCGCGTACCTTCCTAATATTTAGTTTTGGTTCGGCGCAAAAGCGTTTTACTAATAAGGTCTGCTACTTGAGACTTGCTTCGGAAACAGACTTGTTCAGTGCGTCTACTGTAGTAAGTTGAAAGATAGGTACTATAAAGATATAAATCAGATAAAAACTGTTTTGGGTGCTTTTCAAGCAGAACACCTTTTAATGTGCCTTGGTAATAAAGGGCCTTTGTATAAACCTTGGTGCACGACGCGCATACTATAGGTACTCGTAGATAGGTACCTAAAAATGTTTGTTTCAGGTGGCTATCAAGATAATCGACCTGACGTGCATCAAGGAAGAGTACGCGCGGCGCAACCTCCACCGCGAGCCGAAGGTGATGGCTCGGCTGCGGCACCCCTGCATCGCCGCGCTCTACGAGACCATGATGGTAAGCCAGAGCAACACGATCCAAGTATTCCATGAGTCATAGTATCGCAACCTCCACCGCGAGCCCAAGGTGATGGCGCGGCTGCGGCACCCCTGCATCGCCGCGCTCTACGAGACCATGATGGTAAGCCAGAGCAACACGATCCAAGTATTCCATGAGTCATAGTATCGCAACCTCCACCGCGAGCCCAAGGTGATGGCGCGGCTGCGGCACCCTTGCATCGCCGCGCTCTACGAGACCATGATGGTAAGCCAGAGCAACATGATCCAAGTATTCCATGAGTCTTAGTATCGCAACCTCCACCGCGAGCCCAAGGTGATGGCGCGGCTGCGGCACCCCTGCATCGCCGCGCTCTAGCAGACCATGATGGTAACCCAGCACGATCCAAGTATCGATACTCAAAGATCTTAGTATCGCAACCTCCACCCCTTTTTTTACAGTAGGAAAATGCTATACCTATACGCATACCCTTTAGCCGGGGTCAAAGGGCTCACCACCAGGGCATACCGACTAAATCCCATTGATATTCCTTCGATCACCTCTGCCCATGCGTCGTCAAACCACTCGTCATATGACGAGGGGTTCGACGGCCATCAGCACTAGACATGGTCACGGGGTCCCAGTCGGATTAACCCCCCCTTGGTTACCCCATTGAGGGGGCGAGGGATGTCCCGGAATATTCAGGACGTCCCCCGGCATAAGAGGCCCGTGAGATGCCGGGATGGAGCTCCCCGCACCCATGCCCGGCTGGCATTTCAGCCGCCTCCTTCCGGTCCGCCGGCGGAGTGGATCAGCTTGATGGTCTTCCTCTCTGATCCGCTGTACAACCTCCACCCCTAGCCCAAGGAGATGAAACCACAAAAGTATTAAAGTATAGAAACACAATGTAGTACATTGAAAATGCGACCAATAAAAGGGAGCCACTTTGGCTACTTTCGAGTACATTTTGGTCCGATGCTAATTTTCGAGAAAGAGTATACCTAATATTTATCTAGCCCTGTTACTTAACAGGGCTAGATTGTTAATACTACTAGTTTTTTTCATTGTCAATGAAACTACATCGTAAAAAGTAACAAACATTATTTGAAAATTGAGATAAGTATATCATTTTTATTGACAAGGTGTCTGAAATTTTTTGGTCCTGTCTTACGATTCCCTTTTGGTTTGATACTGTCCATCTTGTTCTATAGGAACATCCTTATTCATCTATGGATGAACCTTATTCGGGCTCTCTAACGATTTACCTTGGAAGAGATCTACGTCCACCAATGCACACCTTACCTACCTATGATTAGTTTTGATGTTATGAGTTGTTCATGTAGCATGGCCCCCGATTGTTCGTGGTGATGGAGGCGGCCGGCGGCGGGGACCTCTGCGCTCATGTGCTGACGTCGCGGTCGGGCGGCGCGCGCGGCCTGCCCGAGGCGAGGGCGCGCGCTCTCTCCACCCAGCTCGTGTCCGCAGTGAGGCATATGCACGCTCGCGGCGTCGTGCATCGGTAAGTGTTCAGTGTGCACGAAAGGAGCCTAGTGCACGAAAGGAGAATTCGAGGCGAACTTTAAATCCTTCCACCACCCTGGTTCGAAAGAACTCTTGGCTCGATAAGAAGTGTGCTAGCACATTGGTAATCCTCGGTTAGACAGGACGGCGAGAAGCCGAGTCTTATATTCGCATTAAAACCTCCTCATAAAACAACTAAGTGCTCTATAGAGCACGTACTCTACCGTCATGGTATATTGTATCCCTACAGAAATCCTGCCAGAAACTGATCCCGTAGGCAAGAACTGCTTCTGGGAGACTTGTACCTAACCTTACTTAAATTCCATGATTGATATTTCTTTTTCAGGGATTTGAAGATGGAAAACATCATGTTGGACAGCACTAAACAGTTCATCAAAATTGTTGGTAAGTTTTCTAATTTCACCACACTCCTGGTGACTGTTACGTTTCCTCGTAAGTACCCAAACAATCACTATTAGAATAAATAAATAAATATTTTGGACATTTCACACAACGCCTTCTAACCCCAAACTAAGTACTTAGAGCTTGTACTATGGGAACCAGATGACTGATAGTATATTTTGTAATTTATGGATCTGAAAATCTGGAATAAAAATTGATTTATTTATTTATAGTATACCTACAAATCATCCTCCCAACGTTTCGTTTGTCTACCTTCGGTTCGGTAGACAAACGAAACGTTGGGAGGATGATTTGAGAAAAATAGCCGGCCCCGTATGGACTCGCAGAGCAAGGGATAGAATAAAATGGAAAGCCTTAGAGGAGGCCTTTGTCGAAGGACAAGCTAACAAATAAAGATAGTACAAAAAAAATGTTCATGTAAACTTATTAAGGTTAGCAATAAAGGCTTATTTTATTTTATAGTATACCTACACAACCGTTGGCGAAAATGGGGGGAGGCCTTTGCCCTACAATGGGACAGCTCAGGCTGATAATAATAATAATAAATACCTACACAATGTAATTTTAATTACATAGGTACATAGGATACATAGAAACAACGACTCGGGACAAACGCCAATGTCCATCACATTATTCACTACATCGTCATAGCAATCCACACTTACCACTCAAACCATAATGTCATCAAATTGTGTTGTAGATTTCGGTTTGTCGAACGTGTGGAGCGCGAGCGGCGGTCTCCGCACCCCGTGCGGCTCGCTGGAGTACGCAGCGCCAGAATTGTTCCTTGATGGACGTCGGTACGGGCCCGAGGTCGATCTATGGAGCATGTGAGCAGCCACGCCTTTTCTTTCAGTACCATCTCAACAGTGGGTATACCTTCTCTGAGTCAAGCTGTAATCTCGCCCCGTGTCACGGAAGAAAAACCCGTGTGTTATCAGTATTTTGACAATCCTTCCGGACTTGGGGTATTTACACGGGTGACAAAAGCCACACGATTTTAGCCGCACGGCGAAAAACGACTGTCTAATTCTAAGGCCTCATCATCAACCTATAGCAGTCCACTGCCAGCAGTGGGTCGTAGGTCTCTCCCAAGGCGCGCCACTGAGCCCGATCTTCGGCTCTTCCCATCCACTTTCTGCCAGCTATAGCGCGCAGATCATCGCTCCATCTGGCCAAAGGTCGTCTTACACTTCGTTTGCCTAGACGTGGTCTCCACTCAAGAACACGTTTACCCCAACGGTTGTCAGTTCTTCGGCAGACATGGCCGGCCCACTGCCACTTCAGCTTGCTGATCCTCTGAGCTATGTCGACCACCTTAGTTCTCTGTCGGATGACCTCATGTCGGATTCTATCCTTAAGGCCTAACCTTGCCGAATTGCTATTTAGACGGTCGATTTACGCCGCGCGGCAATAATCGTGCGGCTTTATTCATCCGTATAAACCCCGCATAACGCGCTCACTCGCT
Source organism: Lobophora halterata (assembly GCA_932526365.1). Lineage (NCBI taxonomy): Eukaryota > Metazoa > Arthropoda > Insecta > Lepidoptera > Geometridae > Lobophora > Lobophora halterata. The sequence continues at coordinate 1,145,651 of OW052018.1, forward strand.
AGCTTTTAAACTCGCCGACTAGCAGCTCGTAAACTAGCTAGTAGCTCTGTGTCATCGACGCTTTAGGCTATCTGTTTGAGGTTGGCAATCAACAGGGATTATTATATGACGACACCGTGGCTTAGTTGGTAGTGACCCTGCCTACGAAGCTTGGTGTTCCGGGTTCGATCTCAGGCCGAGGAAATATTTGTGTGACGAACACAAATGTTTGTTCTCGGGTCTTGGATGGTGTGATGTCTTGTATGTATCCATGCCACCTGCGACACAGGGAATCCTAGTGCAGGGGTGTGAGTGTTTAATGTAATGTTAAAGACATTTTTTTTTATTCAACTTTCATTGCCGTGCGGAATACAAAGAGAGTGCTATTGTTATGTTGATTGATTGTCGTAGATTTTTAGTCAAGAAGTCTGCTAGGCCTTTTTTGACCCACTCCTGGTATGATGAGCTGAAGGATTTCGTATTCTTTGTCAGTGGTGTGATCGTGTACGGGATGGTGACTGGCGCGCTGCCGTTTGGCGGCGGTGGGGACGCGGGAGGGGCGCAGAAAGGGGGCGCCGGCGAGGGGGGCGAAGGACGCTCGCGCCCCGCTCTGCGCGCCGCTATCGCACGCGGCTTCTCCAGGAAACACCGGGCAGCACTAACCACGCTATCGCCAGGTTACTAGTTGAATCCTTCTTGTATAGGAAAATTGTGTTACTACATCCGACTGCATATATTATATTTAGTGGATCAGTATGTCCAATACAATCAAGGTTTTGTTTTAGTTGTTTCAAAAACCTGTGTGTTTTTGTAAAACCTTTTATTAACCCAAATTGCGTATCCGTCCGTGTTCCGTGTCCGTCCGTGTTGTACAACAACCGACTTCAATCGGACGGATATGCATTTTATTTACTTTGACAACATATTTTTTTCAGTTATTTTGATGTAAAAACTACTGAACCGACGTTGATGAAATTTCTATGGGACCAATCTGAAAGTAACCTCTCAAACAAAAAATTACTTTTCAAATCGATTTATAAACAACAAAGTTTAAAGTTGGTAACAAACATGAAAAAAAAGAAAAAAAACTGAGAATTTCCTCCTTTTTTTTTGAAATCGGTTGAAAACAATTTTGCTCCATCTCCTTCGCGTATGTTCAACGTACCTACTTACCAAAACAAAAAATACCTATACTAAAACATTTCCTGAGGTCCACTTTTTTTTGAAATTTATACAATTAATATCTTTAAAAATGTACAAATGTGCAAGCGAGATAGCGGCGCACCGAATTCTGGGCTATAAACGAGCAAGTAAAAGACCAAAACAACTTTTTAAATTAGTTTTTATTACAAACTCACATTTTTCTTAGGTAAAAAATTAAGTTGAAGAATCATATGACATGTTTTCATTAACTTTACAAAAACAATTAGAATGTAAGAGTTAATTAAATTATTTACATTAATTTTTCACTTCGTACTACAAAAGCAAGAAGAGGAAAAATGACGTCTCATATAGATAGGTACGCGATATCTTACTTTATGATCGGCAAGCAGGGTTTCAGTATCCAGGTATCCTAAAAAAAAGAACATATAAGTGAACAATTTGTCTAACAGTGGATTCAAACAACTTTATTGTGTAAGTATAATAATGATAAACAAGTTGTCCTCTACCGAACCACGTGACAAAGATGCGCAGAACAAAATTCTTAGGTCAAATTGGTTCTGCACATCTTTGTCACGTGGTCCGCCGGAGGACAACTAGTTTTAAGTTTTATGATCAGTAAAATTGGTTTGACGATCGGCTATGAGCGGAATCGGTCGGCTGTCAGCCACTGGTCGCTGTAGGCAACTTGTTTGCGGGTACACTAAGTCAAACTCAGCATTTTTTTGTCCACTGTTAAAAAAGTAACGATAAGTTTATTATATTTTGCGCAGAGTGCAAGGTGTTCGTACAACAACTGTTGGAGCCGAACGCGGAGTCTCGAATGAAGATCGAGGAAGCGGCGCGGCACCGCTGGCTGCGCAAGCCCGGCCACCGCATGAAGACGCACCCGCTACCCGACATCGACCTCAAGACCAACCGCGCGGTCAGTCCCGCACACACCACAACACTACTCACTCACTCAATCAATCACCCACCCACCATACCCGCTCACTCACTCACTCACCCACCATACCCGCTCACTCACTCACTCACTAACCCAGCCACCCATACCCACACTCACGCACTCATTATCAAAGTATTCGATTAAAAGCATTTGCTACAAAAATAACTGGCAAGAAGCAAGCTTCTAGCGGTACCTAATTCCGTAGCTGCAGAATTGTTACTTGGAATGTTTGTGCATCATTGAAACTGCCTTAAAATGTTTAATTTAGTATAAGTTTATATTTTGTGGTTTTCTTGTTTAGGATACGATGGGACTGTTATAACCATGTAGGTTAAATCTCTAAAAAAAAAAAAAAAAAAAAAAATAGCAAGCTGAAGTGACAGTGTGCTGGATATATTTAACGAAGAACCCATAACCGCTGGAGTAAATGAGTAGGTACTTGAGTAGAGACCGAGAATTGGCAAGCGTGTGTAACCACAAATGCAGGCAGAAGATGGGTGAAGCGAGCAAAACGCAGGGCGGGCATCGCGGAATGAGGCACTTTTGGGACCTATGCTTAAAGTGCACTGATGATGATTAGCTAAACAATTATTTTTTTCCAGATTTCTAAACAAATATCGGAGCTATCCGAGCATAGCCTGACCGATGTGGTGGCCGAGATCAAAGCCGACCCCTACGGCAGCGTCGGCGGCATGTTCAACATCAAAACCCACACCACGCAACTGCAGAACGCAGGCAGCGACATGCTGTGGACAAACTCCCCCGACACGCTCCCCCGCCCCGCCTCACCCCCCATCTACCACCCACAATCCACCACCGCACTCAAGCAATCTTCCCCCATTCCTACAAACCCGATTTCCACCTATCGACATCATTCGCCGTCTAACTCTCCGGCCTACAAACCCCGCGCACAATCAAACTCTCCCGCTATCTATAAACAAATTTCAATGCCTAACTCCCCTTCTATCTACAAGCCAAGCTCTCAAACTACCAACACCCCAGCGTACAAACCCCTACACGCCCAATCTACAAACACACCGACAATATACAAACAGAGCTCTATACAAACTCAATCTATCAACACCCTGTCTAACTACAAACAGACCTCTATACAAACTCAATCGACAAACTACAAGCACGCTTCTCCTCAAATAACCAACTACAATTACAATCAAAATGCAATGATCCAATCACCGAGCCAGGCTTACAATTCTCCGTCCAATTACAAGAACCCCCCTACCATCTACAACCCCCAATCACCTTCGAGCTACCGACCGGTGTCAAAAACCCGGAGTCCGGTGATGAGAGCGTTATCGGTCCGGAAGCCTTTGTACCGGGTGAACGATAACGGTGATGGTGTGGAGCCCCGGTTGCCCAGTATTGACGAGCATAGCAAGCTGGATGTGCACGGCCGGGGCAAAGGGAGAAGCTACGACGACGACCGGCTGCGGCTGAACAGCTGTCCGGAGCGGACGGAGCGAAGAGCGGACTTTTACAGGAAGGCCGGAGATGGACTACCCAGGTAAGACATTGCAAAATGACTGTTTCTTAATCTAATGTCAAGCTCTGGTCTTGCAGTTTTCTGGCCACATTCCGAACGCCTATTCAAATTGTTCAATCCTTTATCTCAATAAATAATAATAAATATTTGGGACATTTAACACTACGCCATCTAGCAACAAACTAAGCAGAGCTTGTACTATGGGAACCAGATAACTGATAAATTTCTTAATTACGTTTTTTTTTTAATATGTTGAATACACTGAAAACATCCAGATAAAGATTAAAACAAAACATTTATTTCATAAAGGTAGAATGACAAGTCTAAATAAACGTAAAAGTTTAGACCAGACTCAGAACAAACACCGATGTTCATCACACAAATGTTGCCGAGAAGCCGCGACACCAACGTGGCAGTCCAACACACTTGCCACTGGACCATCCGTGTCTAACAATATCATTTTGCAGTTGGCGAGCTACAGGCCAACACACTCACAACACTCCAACGCGGATTTTACTACAAAGCAACTCTACAACCATCAAACGAGCTTCTTTAGGGTAAGATCTGTAGTATTTCCAATATATAGCAAGCGTATCCTTTATATGCTTACTCCATGGAGGTGTCATATAAGCGTATCCTCTTTAAGCTTACTCTATGGAGGGGTCATATAAGCGTCTCCTCTATAGATATGATACTCTATGAAGGTGTCATAAAATATATTCTAAAAAAATCACACTCAGACGGCATTGTGAATTCATTCAATATTAAACTATATGTTTAATTGGTACAAATAGAATGTAACTTGGAACAATCCTTATTTTAACTAGCGGTTCATGCCGGGTTTTTTGGTTAATAAACTTTGACTTGTTACAGAAACATTGTAAGCCCGCATTCTTCATCGAACAGCCATTGCAAGAGTGAACGAGCAGTACCGGTAAGTCTAAAGTACAGTCAGGTGCACCAACATGTATACACTCTCAAGCTTTCACATTTATATTATACTCTTAATTTTCATATCACATTCTTCTTCTGACAAGTAAGAGGACTACATTAATTTGAAAATGCATACACTTGTATCTGCAAAATTAAGAGTAATATAAATGTGACAGCTTGGGAGTGTATACAGTCGGTGCAGCTGAGTGTACATTACTGCAGCGGCCTACATTCTAGGCATCTATGGACGAACGTGATATCACTAATGGGGTATTTACACGGGTGACAAAAGCCGGACGATTTTAGCCGGACGGCGAAAAACTACTGTCTAATCTAAGGCTATCCTAGCCGAATTGCCATTTACAGGGTCGATTTACGCCGCGCGGCAATAATCGTGCGGCTTTAGTCACCCGTGTAAACCCCGCATAATGCGCTTTTACACCAACAGAGTTCGTAAGAATGTGCAAATCACAGCTGTTTATTTGATTGGTTCCCATCGAGTAACACCCATGTTATAGTGTTACTCAATGAGAATAAAATGATAGAAATGGTGTTACTGGATGGGAATAAAGTGTGACTTTTTCCAGGTGGGATGGTACTCCTCGCGAGCCACGAGCAAGGACCCCACGCCGCTGCAGAGGCTCCGGCGCACCGCACCCATCAAATGACACACTTTTTGATAACAATTTATTTGCTATTCTCACTTTATTAGGCCTGTTACTCACTGACCAAGACAAGAAAATCTACTGTGCTTTAAAATTTAATATTTTTAGTACATAGTTTTTTTATTGTAAGGCTAGATTTAGTTACGATCAAAATGAGTATTTTTGGAAGTGTAATGTATAAAGATGATTATAAACGGTGATTTTATTTCGGTTCTAAGTAAACAGAGAGGGTATATGCGTGGGTGTTTCGTAACCAGAGATGGAGGGATTTAGTGCATGGGTGTTTTGTGACCAGAGAAGGAGGGAGGGGCCCTTCAGCCACTTTGGTAACTGATTCGTAACCAGCTACGTAAAAACAATTTTCTTCACTGTTTTGTAATCAGTTAAGAACTATTGTTTCCGTTTTCATTATTTTTTATAACCTGTTATGAAAAAATACTTGTTCCATGTAATGTAACCGGTGACTTAAACCTTTTTTCTAAATTCTGTCTGCTATCGTTAGTGACCAGAGAGGGAGGGGGTATGCGCGTGGTTTAGTGAGCAGTGGGGGGTGAGGGTGTACAGTATAGCGACCTGTCAGTGGCGGGGCACGTGCGTAGGGTGCGCCATGGGCGCGAGGCGCACGAGCGCGGTGCGGGGCACGCCGCCCGCGCTGAACACGCCCGCCTACAATTCGGTTGTAGGTGACTATAGTTACCAAAGTGGCTGAAGGGTTTGTGACCAGAGGGAGGGGTGGTTTAGTGACAGAGAGGGAGGGGTGTGCGCGTGGTTTAGTGAGCATTGGGGGGTTAGGGTGAGGGTGTGTAGCGACCTGTAAGTGGAGGTGCGTAAGTGTTTTGTGACCAGAGAAGGAGTGAGGGGTATGAGGGTTTAGTGACCAGAGAGAGAGGGAGGGGGTGTGCTCGTGGTTTAGTGAGCAGTGGGGGGTTAGGGTGAGGGTGTGTAGCGACCTGTCAGTGGAGGTGCGTAAGTGTTTTGTGACCAGAGAAGGAGGGGTAGGGGGTTCAGTGACCAGAGAGGGAGGGGTGTGCACGTGGTTTAGTGAGTAGTGGGGGGGTTAGGGTGAGGGTGTGTAGCGACCTGTCAGTGGAGGTGCGTAAGTGTTTTGTGACCAGAGAAGGCGGGGTAGGGGGTTCAGTGACCAGAGATGGAGGGGTGTGCACGTCGTTTAGTGAGCAGTGGGGGGTTAGGGTGTACAGTATAGCGACCTGTCAGTGGCGGGGCACGTGCGTGGGGTGCGCCATGGGCGCGAGGCGCACGTGCGCGGTGCGGGGCAAGCGCCGCGCCGCGCCGCCGCCGTCCGCGCCGCCGCCCGCGCTGAACACGCCCGCCATCTTCCACTGGTTCAGGTATTGCACTGGAAACAGAACCACCATCTCTGAACTTGACGATCACTGGGCATAGGCCTCCCTCGTAATGTCTAGATCACACATACCGAGCAAACGGGCGAGACAGTAAAATGTTTCTCGGCCGAGATAGAAGCGAGTAGCTTACATCACTCGCTCAGCCGAGCACTCGGTGCTATGTTTATACATACCGAGAACTCGGTTGAGAGCACTGTCTCGGCCGATGCTCGATACGTGTGATCAAGGCATAAGACGCCACGAAGCCAACGAACGGTCTCGACTCTCCTTCATCAACATCACTTCATCAACTTCCCGCAACCGCATTTAAATCGTTCTAAAATTCGTGGTCCAGTTATTTTCCCAATGAATTAAAAAATAACTACGGGTTCCAGCCGACGCGGCATCTTGTATGTAGCACTGGAGTGGCGTACTATGGTGTCACTCACTGTTCCACAGCCGCACGGTGCAGTCGTCCCCGGAGCTGGCGAGCAGCGTGCCGCACGGGTTCCAGCCGACGCGCCACACGCACGAGTAGTGCTCGTCGAAGGCCGCCACCACCTCGCAGCGGGGCCCGGACGCGCCGTTCGCGCCGGAGCATTCACTACAATATGTATTTATCAGGCATTGTCCTAATAGAACGCGATCACGAAGTTCGCGCGAATCCGCGATCATACATACTAACGTCAAATAGGCGTCCCGATTGGCATTCGCGCGATGCGCTCGCGCGACTTCTATTAGTACAATGCCTTAGCCACTGTCACAAAACTGTATGTCAATATACCAGTCTGACAGTATGTCAGTGTGCCAGTCTGTCGGTCTGTAAGTCTGTCAGTTTATCAATATGTAAGTGTGCCAGTCTGTCAGTGTGAAAGTCTGCCAGTATGTCAGTCTGCCAGTCTATCAGTATCTCAGTCTGCTAGTCTGTCACTCGTTCAGTCGGACCGTCTGCCAGTCTGCCACTCCATAAAGTTAGAATGTACCGAAAGTATCCGAGATCTGTGATCACTTACAGACTATCAGTATGCCAGTCAATTGACAGACTGTTTGTTTGTCAGTCTGTCCACCGAACTATTCCCATCTGTCACCCTGCTCTGTCCGCCTAGGGTGACAGATGGGACAAAAAAGTTCTATCTGTCCCAGACGGCACGAAGGACTAAGCCCAATGACCCGAGGACTGTTGTCCCCGAGAGTTGAAGTCAGGGCGAAGGGTTAATACTTGAGGCCCTTACCTGCAGTCAAAAACCGGACTGTGGAAGAACCGATGATCTCCCACCGTTGCTGAAAGGGTGACAGATGGAACACTCACGGCAGAGGCTCCAGCTTGATGATGCGCAGGTCCCTGGAGGCGACGGCGAGCAGGTGGAAGGAGCGGCCGAGGTTGGGCGCGAACGCGAGGTCGTTGACCGGCTCCTGCACCGACGACAGGCACTCCGTGCGCGTCCACCGCCGGGACGCCTCGCTGTACCTGCGAGAGACAGTTTACTTAGTGGAAACCTGCTTGGTAACTTGTTAAGCACAATATAAAGGGATAAAGCCTCTATATTGTGCCCACAGAAGTATCAAAGTATAGAAACACAATGTAGTACATTGACTTACTTTTAGTCTAGTACATTTTGGTCCAATGCTAATTTTCGAAAAAGAGAAGGGCTAGATAAATATAATTTTAAACTCCTAGGCTTTTTCATTGTTAATAAAACGTGATAAAACTAAATCGTAAAAAGTAACACACATTATTTCAAAATGGAGATATATCATTTTTATTGACAAGGTGTCTGAAATTTTTTGGTCCTGTCTTACGATTCTCTTACTGTCCATCTTGTTCTATAGGAACATCGTTATTCATCTATGTTTGTCCCCATTGTGTCGAGCCCCGGCGTTGGTGAGGAGATTGGTTGGACGACTTTGGTTCTTCGACTACCAGTAAGTATATCTTCAACCCTTTCGCTTTTCTCAGGCGCTTGTTATCATCACAGAACTGTGCACGAAAGGAGCCTCTTCGAGGCGCACTAGAAAACCTTTCACCACACTGGTTCGAAAGAACTAGTGACACGATGAAAAGAACAAGAGAAGAGAAAAGAGAGGACAAGACTTTGGAGGGTAAAGAGGATGTGAGAGAGAGAGAGAGAGAAGAGAGGAGGAAGGACGAGGGGCATCGAAAGACGTTCTTTTTCTTGTCGTGCCACTAGTTATCGATTTCAAGTGCGCGTCAAAGAGGCTCCTTTCAAGAGACATTGAAGGAGTGGAAAAGAGGGAAATAGAACGAAGGAGGTACAGGTCGCTCAACGAAAGCTGGCGCTGTCAAAGTACTCACTAATGCAGTTTTACTACACTTTGACAAAGGGATGATAATTTGGCAGCTTACAATAGGTACACGCCGCGTTATTATTCACAAACACAACACAAGCGCACATGTGAATGTGTTGTTTATGCCAGCTTTTGTTATATACCTGTACTGCATACTAATGCCTACTTGCACCAAATTGCCACTGTCCTTAAGTAATTACTTTACTCGCTTGGTAGTTCTTAACAGTCCAATTTCTGACAGTTAGGAACTGCCAAGCTAGTAAAGTAATTGCTTAGGTACTTTGAAAGTTTGGTGCAAGTAGGCATAAGTCAGTCTCTTAAAAGGGTTGCTAAAACTTACTCGTAAATGAACACTTTGCCATTAGAAGCTGTGCTTTTGTCTGTGTGAATGGTTGCGACGGCATTGGTTGTGTTCGGTTCATCGCTGCCCACAGCCAGCATTGGAGGGTTCGCTACTCTGTAAAATAAGCAATGTATTGTAGTAAAAACAAAAACAATGCCTCAAAAGATAGATAAGAAATGGCTTGGACAGTGAATTGTATTTCGTATTTTACCTGGTGTTTTTCTTTGATAAAAGTGTATTGTGTTTATTGTTTTGGTGTGTTACTTTAATTTGTGTTTATTAATGTAAAGATTTGGAGTTGTTCTGTTATGTTATGTTTTTTTTGTGAATATAAATAAATTCTAAATTACATTGTCCTAAAATATTATATAAATATATTGACGACACCGCGGCTTAGTTGGTAGTGACCCTGCCTACGAAGCTTGGTGTTCCGGGTTCGATTCCCGGCCGGGGCAAATATTTGTGACGAACACAAATATTTGTTCTCGGGTCTTGGATGTTGTGATGTCTTGTATGTGTCCATGCCACCTGCGACACAGGGAATCCTAGTGCAGGGTTGTGAGTGTGTGAATGTTTATTATTATTTATTATTATTATTATTTATTTATTATAATTTATTTATTATCTATTCATATATTTGTTATACCTGGATAATGATGGATTCCATGATAAACAACTAATGGAAACTTTGGTTGGAATTTCGTGTTGTAATGTCCATTGTGCTAGATTCATCACATCGGGAGCTTCATATATTCTGAAAGAAGCAAGAATAAATATTATATGAAATAATAAAACATAGTCAACCTCATTCTTTTTCATATTTAAACTTGTTATAGTCCACTTTAAAGGTGTATTAAAAAAAGTTGATGCAACTTAAAAAATTAAGAATTAATCAATACTAGCTGGTGCCCACGACTTCGTCTGCGCAGGTATCTTTATAAATTGTAGCATAAGTCACCTATGTGTTATTCTGATGAATAAGCTATATTATTGTAAGGTTTCATTAAAATCCATTCAGTAGTTTTTACGTGAAAGAGTAACAAACATCAATCCATCCATCCATTCATCCATACTAACAAACTTTATATACATAAAACAGAGTTTATAATATTAGTAGGATAGTATAGTTATTCTATTTCACGATGGTTTGATCTTGGTTGTTGTTAGCCGTGTATATGCACATTGAGTGTGCGTAACCTCGGGAGCATTCAGTCTCCATCGCGACGCGGCATCGAATGACGCGAATACATCTGTACAGTGTACATGTAACATGTCACTACTGCAACCAATAGGCCAAACCTTCTTCATGAAATATCTTGTAACTTCAGTCTAATGGTGGCTTCACGCGGCCTGTGTTAGCATGGGCCGCGCCAGGCAGGCCGTATGGTCGGTTAACACAAGCCGTGAGAAGGGGTAAGGGAAATAAATTATTAAATAATTAATGGTGCCATACATACAAGTGCCATAAGATGCTGATCTTGCGAGTGAAGGACAAGCTTTTATAGACTAATAGATTTGTACCTAATAATGCCATCCGCAGAGCATGTGACCAGCAGGAGACCGAGATGCTTGGGACCAAACTTTACATCTGTGACTGAAGTCCTGGAATCAACCAGGTTGGAGCGCTTCAACCATGTGCGGAGCCCCTTCTCAGAGCCTGTTGCTGTTGTGTCTCCTGAAATAAAAAATATACCATTGGAAGGCATCCCCTGCAGGATACGATCAAAATGGGTACCAAACCAGTGCCAGATATTCTGACGCAAAGCAGTAAAGTGTTAGCATTACTGTGTTCCGGTTGGAAGGGCACTGTAGCTGGTGAAATTACTGTGCTTTCGAGACTGGCCATCAAAATGTTTCAAGATGGACGAGCACTATAGCAGTGTTGCACTGGCCTGTGGGTATCAAAACCCTGTGTAGCACTGTTATGGTTATAGGCAGGCGAGGATGGTGCTTAATATGGATGTTAAAATGAGCACTGCACATGGTAATTTGGTTTCCTGTGCAGTCATCACATCACCAATCATCATTGATATAATGTTGATACACATTAATGTTTTTGTGTAAAAGAGGTGATGTATGACCAAGAAGAATGAGTGTCTAGACATAGTAAGTACTTAACGGTTTAATCTTTGACACAACCCACCTTGCTCTTAAATTCAACATTTTTCATTATCTTTCTTATACTTATCCTTACCAACTTCTTCCCAAATAGCAGCAGTGCGGTCAAAAGAGCAAGTTGCTATGACCTGTCCAAACTCCGGGTGAGCCCATGTGACCTTCCAAACTGATCCATGATGCGCCTTCCAACTACCTGTCATACGCCACTCTCCATTCCCGTCAGAATCCCATATCTGGATTAACAAATAGGTGATCAGCATTGATTCAAAAAGGAAGACTCAGGGTGAAATACGGTTAGTGGGTGTGGATGCCTTTATGTCAGCTGATGCGCCACTGGCGAGTAAAACAATATGAACTTTAGCAGTGTGTTATTTAAAATCAAAATAACGTACTTTGCTTCAGGAAGTTTTGCATCTTTTGGTACAAATATTATCTCTTTATTGCTAAAGTTACATAAGTTGCACCAAACTAACTAACTAACCATAATACTTCGGTAGCGATTTTGTACTTCGCGCTTTTGCATGCAACTTCAGACAAACTACCTTTCTTCGCGCCTTTTTTAATCCTTAGGATAGGTAATTACTAACTGGAAACTAATAACCATTGCTATCTTTTAGGAATACTTCGCAACAAGATATTATAGCTCTGCAGTAGTTTCCAGAACCTGTATTCCTTGTTAAAACCGGTGAAGATCCCAACCTTTACATACTGGTCGCTGGAGCAAGTGGCCATTCTCTCCCCATAGAAGTCGTAAGCCACATCATGTATAAGATCCTTATGATCAGCGAATATAGTTTGCGATTCAAATAAATTTGATGCGGTTAATTCACTCATTTTAATAAAATTAAAGTTTATCTCACGAAAACTATTTTCAAAACAAACAACAACAAACAAACACCCACCATGTGTGATTTTGACATTGACAACAGCAGCAATACTGTTTTACTGTCACTGTTGTTTTTTTCGGGTTAGCAGCTGAGCTTAGCACACTGTAGCGATAAAACAAATATCTATAATACGTAGGTATGAATTTGTCGTATAGGTCTTTTCCTTCCCTTGCTCTTAGGTGCAACACCGAGTTTAGTTTAATTCAGGCAAATTGGTTCACCAGTTTTGGCGTAAGGAGAAAACATCCATCTATCCACCCTTACTCAAACTTTTGTCTTTTTGGTACTATTAGGTACCTACCTTCTTCTTCACAACGTGCCACTAGTTCTTTCGGACCAGGGTGGGAAAAGGATTTCAAGTGCGCCTCAAAGAGGCTCCTTTCAATAAGCTAGCCATAGGAGTTAGGACGGTCAAATAGGTTGTGGTTGGCAAAATAAAAAAAAAGTTAAGTAGATAAAGATAATTCATTGAAATCACCCTCAACACCAAGGAACCAACAATAACTAAATGAAATTCATAGTACTTATAAAACAATGAATAGGAAGTAAAATAATGATCCCTATTCATTTTATCTTAATGTCCTCACATTAGAACAGAATCATTTTTTTTAACCCGTCTTAGGGCAATGGCACCACAATTATAGGCTAATCGATCAAAATATTATGGTTCAGCTGGCACTTGGTTGGCATTCTTTTCAGTTAAAAATATCAAATATAAATTACTAACGATTTCTTAAATTAAGCATGCAACTATCGAAATGGAGGAACTTATTGCTAATTATTTTATCACAATATTAAATAACAAATGTTAGTAAAGCATGCACCAAACACATGCAACCAACCACATCAAAAATTGGAGATAAAATGGATCTTATACAATTTTAAATTGTTAAGAGATTCCAGACTGGTTTTTGTTATTAATCATGCTGGGGTCTTTTAGATTATAAGTTTGAAAACATATTATTTTGGCTGGCTTTTAGCCGATCTATTTCCAAGGCAAGGTTTCTGTTGGTAACCAGCAAGGCATTTTGGTTATCTATGAGTGTGTTGACCTTCTCGCTCATGTCAGACAACTGCCTTTTTAAATACAACTTCTGTTTGGTCAAAGCCATTATGATGTGCAGAAAATAATTCCTGTTATCGTCAGCTATATCTGCTATAGTCAGTTTGACAAAATCCTTTAGCTCTTCCACAACTTTGGTATCCATTGGGGCGCATGGACTCAATAATGGCGGTTTTCCATTTGCCATGTCTATTGAGCCTTTTCCATCATCAGGCACACCATTGAACAATGGTGAAGGAGATCCAAAGTTATCGACTAGCCTGCTGTTTAAGGGAGTGGAGATTTTACTGATATTCTTCTCTGCATCTAATTGGTGATATCGGGCTTCATGCCTGTCACTTTTTCTGTCCAGTTCTGATGTTTTGGTCCCATCATTATCAGATTCAGATGTTTTACCTAAGCCCATCATGACCAGAAATGAGTCGTCTTTGTTATCAGCTTCGGGGCTTCCTTCTACAGTTGGCTGGGGCGGTGAATTCACGATGTAAAATAAGTCAGATGTCCTAGTTTTGACAGGTGAAGTCACTTTAATCGGAGATTCAGTTTGGTCATAAAGACTGATATCTGCGGAACACAATCTCTTCTTCACGGGCTGGAAGGCAACTCTGCGCACTTCCTCATCATGACCTTTCAGCACTTTTAATGGCTCTGCCAGGTCCCGCAAATCATACACTAATATCAATCCATTTTTCGTACCCAGAGCAACATGATTTTCAATATTAATGGCCATAGATGTCAAGGTATGTGGTGTCTTGATGCTTGAAACAACATTTTGTAACCGTACATCATAAACGTGTATGATTTTATCATAGCCACAGGAAAGCATGACATCTCGGTTTACTAGAGAGTATGCTATATCACTAACCGGGGAAGCATGGACATTCCCAAAGAAAGCTTTATCCCTATTTGTTGTTATGTCTCGAAGAATCACATGTCCTTCGTCAGTGGCTAAACCGAGTACAGATCTAGATTCATGATGGAATTTCAAAGCGGAAATGCTTCGTGAGTGTGGAAGTTTGACAGTTAGAACTGGAATGTTTGAGACGAGGCTGTAGATTACAGTTTCTCCATTCTGCATGGTGGCAGCGAGGCTAGTGTTCTTTGCATTGTAGCTGACGAAGTTTACGCTGCACTGTTGAGACGGTGTGGGGAATGTTTTGATGATGCTTTTGGTCTTGGTGTCCCAGATCATGACATTGCCATTTTTGGTGCCAATAGCTACGTTGCGGTGCCCGTCGCGGTGGAAGCTCGCTGACCACGAGTCCTTAATCGGAATGTGTTGTAGGCTTCGCACGTCATGATCTGCCGCACTCAGGATTTCAATGATGCCTTTTGAATTGACCTGAAAGCATGATTACGTCATGTAGTAGGATAATAATTGGGTCATTAACTTCAAACAATGCAACTCTTGGCAGATGTGAGGTCAGTTCTTTAATTAGAGATCATAATACGAAATAGGTGGGTAGGTAAGTACCTACTACCTATCGTACTATTGCTAGTAAAATTGATTATTTGTTTTTGAATAATAAGAGGTACCTGTAATATGTATTTACTGTCATCGCTCCACGAAACGTCCCTGAGGATGCCATCGTAGCACCCGTAGGACTTTTTCAAATCCCAACAGTTGGTGTCATACAACATCAGCCGCGAACTAACTGAAGATAAATACATTATCGCAAGCTCAAAGCCCCCCGTGCAACTTGGAGAAACGATAACTTGCTGCGCGATTTCACATTAGAAATGCATAATTTCACGGCTATCAAATTGTAATCTGGTTAAATGGATGAAGAACGCAGAAAATTAATTTGGCGTAAAACAATTTAATTTTGACAAGACATCTCGAAAATTACATGATTATTGGTGTTGCCAGTCACTTTTTTTAGTAACGTTTGCGGTTGGGAAACGCTTTAACTGCAAATAAAAAGCGCGATCGGGCCTCAGGTAGTCCACCGATGCTGGTGATCAGAGCGACCAGCAACCGTGACAGATGCCGCATGCCGTGACATATGTCACCTATCGGATGCTGACGATATTTCATGGTTTCACTCTTAAAAAAAAGTTTAAGTTATATGAAAAGATATTTTTCGCGAGGTCATGGTTAGGAGCGAACTACTGGTAGAATTTCATGAATTTAAATACTTAGATTTAAATGTATGTAAATCTACTTAGATTTAAATGTATGTAGGTATTTAATGTGCCATCTTAAAAACTAAATTTATATTTAATTACATTGTAAATTTGTGATACTACCTATTAAATGTAAGGAAATAAACGAAGTTCCTATTAGTTAAGTTGCTGTGCCCAACAGGGTGAATATAGTACCATAGCCCTAAGGTGTAAGTGTACATATTTATCTGCAATAAATAAATTACTAAAAATTCTATATTTCGTTAGGACTGAGTTATGTGAATATTGTTTTACAGTAACGTAAAATGTAATAAAGGAGATTTGGCTGGCAATACCGGATGTTATTTGTTGGTTCATTGTCTATGGACAATTAAATGGACCTACAAATAGCCACATTTTAAACCAAACCATTGTTTGGACCATTTTACACCAAATGACTTCGATTTTAAAATACTTTATGTCAGTGTCAGATATCATATAATGTTAGTGTCACATTTACAATAAATAAAATTGTGTTATCTGTGATTGTATTGTTGTGTTGACGTGTCCTTGTTCTGTTGCTCCGGCGTTTTTCGAAAAGATATTGAAAATTAGCTAAATAAACGTGAGTATTATATAATACCATACTTCAATTCTTTCTGTTGAAAGTGGTTAGCATTGTCAAGCCATAACATCGCGCTCATATCTTAAATTTTTGTTTCAGAAATCAAAATGATTACAGATATCCAACTAGCTGTGTTCTCCAACATCCTGGGCGTCTCCATCTTTCTGCTGGTGATCCTTTACCACTACATAAGTGCAAACAGCTCGAAATAGTGTAGGTACCTACTCTTTATTTACTAATGGGGCTAGCAACCTAGCCTGGATACATAACCATACATGTCTTGGAATGAATAGAGCTGACCATCTATAACACACCTCACTTTGTGAGGAAATATGATCAATCACGCTGAAACTGATGAGCTGATAATGGTCAAGAATAATTAATTCCAATAACCACACAAGCTGCAAAAACAGCTATTTTATTGCCCAATAGCAGCTCGAAATGTGCTCAAGGAGCCTCTTCGAAGCGCACTTGAAATCCTTTCACCATACTGGTTCAAAAGAACTAGTGACACGATAAGAGGAAGAAGCTCAAAATAATTCCAAATATGATTAAATAATGTATGGTAGAAATCTTTGCGGAACTGCAACATCTACATAAAACATAATTTTTTCATAGTAAATGTGTTTATAGAATTCATAAATACCTAATATTTAAACATTTGTTATTGTTTCAGGTCACTAAAGTATGCAGTATCTCAATCAAAATTCCATCACTATATATTTATTAAGATGTAAATAAATTAAGTTCCATTCAAACCATTCTTTTAATCCAAAATCTTAATAACATCATAATGATAAGTTTGATAGGATGTTTTGGCAAATCTACTGAACAAATCGATCTTGCAATGGAACAACAGTTAGATAGGTAACTACAGCAGCTATGTACATTGCAGCACAGCTATACATACATTTTTTTTTATCTCTGTTTCTTGCAAGCTGCCATCTACTTGGCATTTAGCTAGAGTTGTGAAGGTTAATTTCGAAGGCATGTATGGTGTACGCCCACTGGAGTACCCATTTTTATTGTTCTCCTAATATTTGATAAGGTCTTGAGGAGCTCTTCTTTTTATTCTTGTGAATGTTTTGGTTTCAGTGTTCATAAGATTGGAGGCTAATTCGTTTGGGTGACGTTCAACGCGTTTGGCGTAACATTGTAATGCCTTGTTAGTGTTGTCTTTGACTGTCAGCATCCCTAAGTCTCGATGGAGTTGGCAGTTTGTGATCTGTGTTTGTGATGTACCAAGGAGCATCAGTAATTATGCGTAGAACTTTAGATTGGAAGCGTTGGATGATGTCCAGGTTTGACTGCAGCAGTTCCCCAGAGTTAGGCGCCATACGACCACATGTTTCTTTTAAATATTCCCTTGTATCGCTTTAAAACTATTAAAAAGCCGTGTTGGCCGAGTGGGAGGTGCCTCGAATTTCGTTCCGAAGGTCGTGAGTTCGTTATATATAACATATTTTTTTCAGTTAGTTTGATATAAAAACTAATCTACTGAACCGATTTTGATAAAATTTGCATGGGACCAATATGAAAGTACATAATATAACCTCTCAAACAAACATTTTTAAAAATATCTTATAATCAGTTTATAAATAACAAAGTTGTGAGGTAACAAACATTTAACCGAATTGATAACCTCCTCCTTTTTGAAGTCGGTTGATAAATAAATACATAAAATTAAATCTAGACATTTCGAGTAGGTACATTCAACAAGCACTCCTTTAGCGCCTGCTGTAGTTAGGCAAGGAAAAAAACTGTTTACCTACGATAAAAAATTCAATAGTTTGCAAAAATTTTGTTAGGTAGGTAAGTATGTACCTATCTAGAACAGTCGACCTTTAGCACGTCCGCTCAAACTCAGCTATTTTGGAGTAAATAGGTAAACTTTTAAGAGTAAGTAAGTACTTACCTAATGAACTGCAAAATTAGCCACGTTTTTATACTTACCTACACCTAATACAAAGTGCCTACACCAAAATCATCAAGTCATTAGGTGGTTTTCTGCCATTGTTTTGATTCACAAAAACAAAGGTATAAGTATAGCCTGATTCGACAGGCTTCCCATAAATTTAAATATACCTACCTCTGTTTGTAAATCAATTTAGGTATAAAGATCAAGGTTTTTCAAAAACATAGACAAACAACTTCAAATGGACTGTTTTAGTGACCGTAAACACCACTGAAAAGTCACAGGGAAGCAAAATACGCAATATCGTTTACTTCGACGACATAATTATTTTGATATAAAAACTTAACTACCGAACCGATTTTGATGAAATTTCTAAGGGACCAATCTGAAAGATAATTCTCTCAAACAAAAAAAAAATTTTTTAATCGGTGTAACCAACAAAGAACTGAGATAACAACAACATAAAAAAAACATTCAACCGAATTGATAACCTCCTTTTTTTTTGAAGTCGGTTTATAAAAGGTTTGGACCTGTCTGACTGACAGACAACGTAGAGGCCAAACCGCTGAAGGTAGAGACTTGAAACTTGGGAGGTCGTATTCGTCAAGAAATGTAGGCGCGTATAAGAATGGGATTTTATTAATTTACAATTTAAACGAAGTTGCGACGTCGGGTTAATTATAATTATGGAGTTTTGGCGGGAACATGAAGAGTGGCGTATTGGCGGCATTGAATTAATTAACAAAACTTAATAACGTATAACTTTGAGTGTTTAAGTGTAAAAACAGTAGTTTTTTATCCATTAAGTGCTCGTGAACGTGTATGAGTGTTGGTGAATAGTATAATGCTGTAAAACGTGACTTTTCGTGTTGCCTCCAAAACTCCATAGAAGCCTCTAGTAAAGTCGCAACCACCACTACTTTACAGGGGCATGAATTGACTTATTGACTCTGACTTATGACAAAATGGAATTCCAATTACTTGACACTGGCTATACCTTTGATGTGAAGCCAAAATAGAAGAACTTAGGTGAGTTGGATCCAACTCAATGAAAGTAAGTAAGTAAGAATCACAATGTAGTACATTGAAAATGCGATAAAAAAAACGAAGCTACAATGGGATCCTTATTTGCGAAAAAGAGAAGTAACAGGGCTAGATAAAGGGCTAGGGCTAAATATTATATGTTAAAACTACTATCGTAAAAAGTAACAAACATTATTTGAAAATGAAACATTTCATTTTTATTACCAAGGTGTCTGACATATTTTGGTCCTGTCTTACGACTCCATTTTGATTTGATACTGTCTATCTTGGTGTTCTATAGGAACACCGTTATCCATCTATGGTATAAAAGGTATGGTGTACCTACTAAACAGCATTTTATGTAGGAAAGTACTAGTTATGTAGGATGAAGCAGAACTTGATCCATTGCGAAACACCGGTACGTTTCACAACACAGATGGTAGGTACGTAACGTAGCATAGAGTAGGTACATACCTACTCGTTCAACTCTGCTAACATAAACGTCATTTATCAAAAAATAATAAAGCCGCAGTGATTTGTATGTTCTTTTCTGATCCTTACATAGAAAACTGTGACTTTTACCGTGTTGTAAGTCGTCCTATAAAGGATATCGTCTAGATAGGTACAGAATATCTGTAACCGTGTCGGTAGTACGTCGGTTTCAGATAAGTATTCTGCCGCAAAGCAGTAATAAAAATACAAATTTTATTTATTCAGTAATAGTTAGCATCACTGTGTTCCGGTTTGAAGGGCACTGTAGCTAGTAAAATTACTGGGCTGTCGAGACTGACCAACAAAATGTCTCAATGTAGCACATTGAATCAAAGTCCTGTGTAACACTGTTCTGGTCATGAACAGGCGTGATCTCGTAGGTACTATCAAGAGAGGACTAAGTTCGTCTCGTCCCATGATTACATAAAAAAAATATTGCATAGGAACACCATTATAATTACTTACATACTTACGAACTACCATTAGATACTATAATATCCGATTGTAATATCGGCGTTGGGCGAAATCAAAATAAAGCTAACAGCTTTCGCAGCCGCTTATAAACCAACACTTTGAAATCCTTTCCCCAAAGGAAATCCAGATGGTTAAACTGTTCGTAAGGAATCTTGTGGATGTCAACAGCACTGTCCAGCTTATTGTACAACTTATCTACGTCGTTAGGATGCGCCAACCAATCTGCGTCGCTGTAGAACAGAGATATCGGGGCTGATATGCTTTTTAAAGGGTAGCTAGGAGGCACGCTACTTCCGTACCTCTCAAGGTTCCCCGCTGATCCGTAATCAAACTGCTGGAATGCCCCCGTCAGCACTCCTTGTCCGTAATGTGCCAACTGCTTAGAAGATGCCCCCGCTGGAGTATGTCCCATCAAAACAGGTAGATTGGTGAAGTTGAACTGCGCGTAGCCTACACCGGCCATCATGAATAACATATTGCTACAAATTATATCAGACATTATCCCACTGCCGCACATAACCAGCTTTAACGCCCTCATCAAACCGTTGTCAGGCAAAAACTCGTACAAACCCACTGCTTTCACAAAACCGTGAATGAAAGGTGTCCCTACGGCCAGCAATCTTACGACTGGCGACCTAACATTGGACATGAAAGCCACAGGTGATAAAGCTACCATCAATGCAATCTTATCATTGTACTCTGGCCTTTCTGATGCCATCACGAAGAACGCGGTTGTTCCCTGTGAATGTCCGATATACTTTACTTTCTCTGCCCCTGTCTCGTTAAGTACAGAGTCAATCATAGCTGGAAGGTCAAAAGTCCCTATTTCGTGCCAGGAGAAGTCCCAGAATTGCGCTTGGGAAGGTTCCAGATGAACGTGTCGACGAGAGTGTTTGCTTCCTCGCGCGTTCCCCATCCAGACATCGTACCCTTCTCTAGCGAGGAGGTACGCCAACCCGCTATCTGGTCCTGCCACTATGTAATCATCGGCACATCCCAGCAATCCGTGCATCAGAAAGACAGCCGAACCGTTCCTCGGTATTCTGAACAGGCCCAAAACATAACCATCTTCTGTAATCACTTCGTGCTCTTCTAAAGGGTAGCCGTATTTGCGGATAAGTGCACGGATATTGAGAGAGGCATCTTCGTTACCTACGCCAGAGTCGTAGTCTGGTAGAAAGTTATCCAGAACACCGAATAAGTTGGTGCTGCTATCTGGAAGTATATTCAGCTGGTTCCCGATCCCAAAGGCGCGCGTCGCTGCCTCTGGAAGTTGAACGAGAGCTTGAACTCCTGTAGCCAGCAGATCACTCGAAAACTGCGATGCTTGTTTCACTATAGGGGTTTTCGAAAACCCGTCGACGAGTCCTCGAGTAGCTTTAGTGAAACCCGGGAAGAAGCCTGCCTGGCCATCGCAAAGAAAAGCTGCGGCTATAATAATAAAACACGTTTTTATCATCACGCGAGTGAGCCGAGATCGCTCGGGTGGTGCACTGATCAACTCTGATTGCTCACATCACCGACCTTGGTCCGGTTGGGTGGGTTTTTGTGTCTCTTGAGTTTCCGCTTGTTTACAATGGCGTCAGAAAATACGTATTTACCTAAATAAGTAGTTACTACGAAAAAAACTAATCTGGTCTGTTCAGTATACATGTAAAATTAACCAATCAATGCGTCTGCACATATGAACATAATCAAGAACGCAGCTCTGTATATGAGTCGTTTAAGTTTTTTTTGTACCTACCTCAAGCAGGTCTGCTTCTTATAGTGTCACTAGTTTTATCGAACCAGGGTGGTGAAAGGATTTCAAGTACGCCTCAAAAAGGCTCCTTTCGTGCACTTGACACATGTTTTTCGAACTTTCCTCACGATGTTTTCCTTGACAATAAAGCACGTGTTTTTTTAAACAGAAAAATCCATTGGCGTACCGTGTACGACCACCGGGTTCGATCGAACCCACGACGACGACGCGACGTTTTGATCGAAAGTCGAGGCACCTCCCACTCGGCCAATACGGCTCTTAAGTAGGTAAATATCTAGATCTATGTCTGTGGTAAATACTCATAAGTCTCAAGTTTTTATAACTTATAATTTATAAAAACTTGGTAGGTAGATTAGTTATGTAGAAATAAGGGTGCGTTTCCATTCCACTAACGCGGAGCTGAGCGAAAGCGGAGATTAGCGGTCCGTGCATTGGCCAATCACAGTGCTCGAAGTGGAGTGGAAGCACGGTCCGCTCCTCTCCGCTCCACCCAGCTCCGCGTCAGTGGAAACGCACTCCTAGGTACAACCTACTTTACCTACGTATGCACCTTTGTCCTTTTAACCTAGGTATGACATTAACTTGCTTCCTAGTTTGCCATAATTAAAACTCATGTATATGTTATGCCTACGAGATTATAATAAGCCCATTTTAAACATGCTTAGGCACACTTACAAAAACCACATTAAGTGATTCACGAAATTCATCTAAACTAAAAGTTTATCTTCCTATATATTTTAGTTCTGTCTAATTCTGACCCGAATTCACGAATGAAATTCTATATACTCAATAGATACATAGATAGGTACCTAATACGCCTAATACTATAAGCTTAGAATCTTCGTGGTGAGCAGGGCGGCACGTTACATTACTTAGGGTCTTTCTCAGCTGCATCAGAGGCATTGTTCTCGAAAAAAAATACACACATTGATTACACGTACAGGGTCTTCGGCTGAAAAGATCCATTAACATTACAATAATAAATTAGGTACATTACATTGAATTAAGTTGAGTTAAATTAAATTACAATAACTAAGTGGTGGCCGAGTGGCCCTTGCCTTGCGATCCGATGGTCGCGGGTTCGAATCCCGGTGGCAGTCAAGCGTAAATGGGTTTATTCGGTGGAAAAAATCTATGTATGCATCCCACGTCCTCGCAACGGTGAAGGAAAACATCGTGAGGAAACCGGCATGTCAAAGGACAAAAAAAAAATGTTCTATGGCATGTGACATCCACCAATCCGCATTGGGTCCGCGTGGTGGACCGCGTTAAGACCCATTCGCTCTCCTGCCGAGAGTATGCCTGAGTCCCAGCAGTGGGAACATTATAGGCTGATTATGCTATGCTTATGCTAAGAGGGAGTGCATTTAGCTGAGGATAATCCTCTGAACAACAAGGCACTTCCATGGCGGTGATATTGTACACTCCGCTACAGTCCTCAGGATTCTGTTCTTTTTTTGTTTTAGTTATGATGACGTAAATCGTAATCCGTATATATCCGTATATATAATAATTAAAGATACGACACGTTTTTCGCCTCTACACGAGGCATCATCAGGAGGTGTGGAGGAGGAGTCCACACCTCCTGATGATGCCTCGTGTAGAGGCGAAAAACGTGTCGTATCTTTAAACTTTGAAATTAAGCGGATTTATTACTAAATATATTTATATAATTTGTTAATAATTATGGATTTCCGCAAAGTAACGCCTGAATCAATCAATTAACTTATTGTTCTTCAATTTCCCAGTTCGGCCATTTATAAAAAAAATAGAGTACTAAGATGTAATGGTGTTCCATTGTAATTTTTTATTGACGACACACGACGTGTCACGTGACGTGACGTGACGAAGAAGAGAATGCCTGCTTGCCCATAACCGTGTGCTTTGTGGTTGGATGGTAAGACCTACCACTAAGAATGATTTATTTATAGGTAATTAATTATTGTGTAGCTCTCGTGGTAAATTATTGATGGTGGTTTGTTTGTACTATACAAGTTTAATTTTAATTGATACCTACTCATATTTCAAGTCAGAGTTATACGATAGCAATAAAGTGTTCATCTATCTATCTATCTACGTTGTACGCAGTACTAGTATCTGGTTTCAAAATCAGGCACGAAAGGAGCCTCTTCGAGGTGCACTTGAAATCCTTACACCACACTGGTTCGAAAGAACTATGAAATTATTATTTTTTTGCCTAAACAAATACAGTAATATTATAAAGAAACTTATAACAAATTTAACTAGTGAGTGACACGATAAGTAGACGAAGAAGGTAAATTAAATGTAAGTAATATCACTAGCCAGGTTACCTACTCTAGTTAGATCATAACTTGGCGTAAAATAAATTTTTCTTTACTAATAATTATTGTCATAACTATGAGCTACCGACCGACCCACCCGGGTATTGAATATGGTAGGGTTGCTCTGCTACCAAACCCTATCCCGTGCCCTATCTAAGTATTTATTTGTTAGTTCTAGTACCTAAGTTAATAGGTATTAAATCAATCACAGATTAATAAATGCACTACTTAAAAAAGTAATTAATCAAAGCTTAGAATAAATGTTCTAAACTCGGTAAGTACTATAAAATATCTACACCAAAATAGCCTAATCCGTCCAATAGTTTTGGCGTGATTGAGAACATCCATTTTAAAAACTTTCGCATTTTTAATACTTTGTGAAATGTGGAAAATAATCTACTATGTATTAGAACTAAATAACAGTAAACTTGCAGTCAGCTGGCGCCGACCTCGCGCCGCGTTCCGCTGACGCTGCAATCTCCCCCGCTACACCGTTGCCGGCGGATTCTGCTGACTCCACAAATCAGTTTATATAAAAACTGAATGCAATACCGAATCAATCACACAACGACAACATGAAGGCAGTCTGTGCATTGGTCTGCCTCGCCCTGGCTCACGGCGTCTCCGCCAGCATCTTCAAAAGATCGCACCGCAACGACGACAGCCTTATCGTGCAGCCGCAGAACTACATCAACCAATACCAGCGACCGCTGTACCAGCCTCAGGAGCAGACCTACCAGCAGTACATCCGCGCGCAGAAGCAGAAGCAACACGCCGACTCCACCTCCACCAGCTCGCAAGAGAGCCACGAGAAAAGCAACGAGAAGAGCAACGAGAAGATCAACAATGAGAAATACGTGACACTGAGGACCGGGCCCACCGCCGCCGCTCGCCAGTGGAACCCTCTGCCCTACTACTCCATGCCAGCGTCCAAAGAAGTCGAGACCTTCGTCTGGCGCGGCCTCCACATGACCGTCGAGTCCGACAAGTCCGTCGACGAGAAGGACATTCAGAAGATCTTCGACGAAGCCAACGAGGTGATGAAGCACCCTACCGCCCAGGAAAAGGCCGCTTTCCACGAGGCTTACACCGTCGCCGCCCAGAATGAAGACACCGAACTCAACGCCACCGAGTTGCTCAAGAAGAACGAATACCCCGTCGAGGAGCACACCGTGAAGACCGATGATGGCTACTACCTCACACTGTTCCGCATCCCCGCCAAGAAGCAGCAGATCCGCGACGTGACCGCCAAGCCCGTGGTGTTCCTGATGCACGGCCTGCTGGGCAGCGCCGACGACTGGCTGCTGATGGGCCCCGGCCAGTCACTCGCCTACCTGCTCGCTGATGCCGGCTACGATGTCTGGCTCGGCAACGCTCGTGGCAACAAGTACTCCCGCCGCCACGCCAGCAAGCACCCCGCTCTCGCCGACTTCTGGCAGTTCAGTAACGACGAGGTCGCTCTCCACGACTTGCCCGCTATGATCGACTACGCGCTCCAGACCTCCGGCCAGCAGAAGCTCCACTACGTCGGCCACGCCCAGGGTTCGACCGTTTTCTTCGCGCTAGCGGCCGAGCGCCCCGCCTACAACGACAAGATCATCTCGATGCACGCCCTGTCCCCCATGGCCTACATGGCGCACGCCCGTAGCCCGCTCATCCGCATGATCGCGCCCAACAGCCCCTCCGAGCCCAAGCTGCACAAACAGATCGGTCACGGCGAGTTCAAGCCGACCCAGGAGCTGATCGCGGACGTCGGCGGAGACATGTGCCAGAAAGAAATCGGCTGCAAGAAAGTGTGCTCCAACGTGAACTTCGTGATGTCGGGCGTGAACATCGACAACGTGGACGCTAAGCGTGCGGCGGCGATCGTGCAGCACCTGCCCGCCGGCGCGTCATCGAGGACCATCAAGCAGTACGCACAGGCGGTGTCGAGCGGACAGTTCAGGAAGTACGACTTCGGGCCGGTTATCAATCAGAAGGTGTACGGCACCGTGGAGCCCCCGCAGTACCAGGTGTCGCAGGTGACGGCGCCCGTGGCGCTGTACGCCGCTGCCGCCGACTGGCTGGCGCACCCCGAGGACGTGCAGCGCCTGCAGACGGAGCTGCCTCACGCAGAAACCCGCGCCGTGCCCGACGCACACTTCTCCCACATGGACTTCCAATTCTCCTCCAAGGCCCCCGAACTCGTCTACAAGCAACTCATCGACTCCATGAAAGACTATTAGGTTAATTTGTAAATAATCGTTGTTATTTAGCTATAATAGCTATATAGGTATTGTGCTCTGTCGTAAGTAGGTTATTTAAAATTCATCGACGAATAAATAAATCCGTCCATTGAAAACAAAATTTATTTTATTTACCTTGGATACAATTGAGTTTAGGTCTACATACTAGGTACCTAGTTAAGATTCTATAAATAGGTGGTATAGGTAATCTATCTCTTGCCTAATAGGTACACTTGCCATTTTATCTAACCCTTTGAAAAAAAAGTAGACTGGTAAAACTTAGTGAAAGGTTTATTTTCATAATAAAGTTTACATAAATGTACCAACTTATTTAGTTTCTAATAAACTAGGTACCAAAGTACATAACTACATACAAACAATTAAAACAAACAAATTACGAGTACCTATCTAGGATTTTATCTAAGTAAAGAATATGTAGTTATCTTATTATCTAAGTATATCTATGCTAGGAGTGAGTATTGAATTGATACTGAGTAGTTTTGCATGAGCTACGTAGCCAACGTGCTCAAGCTGAATGCCGCAGCGACAGACGCTTGCTGCACAAGAAGCAATTTAAGATAAGAGTCTGCGAGTATATAAGTCGTCATTACTATGTTATTTATTAGCATAAATCATATAACAGGCAAAGGAAAAGGACTTCGATGTCCAAGCCGAAGGCAAAAATAGGAAAAAAGACACTAACATAACAGTATTGTACCCATTGTATCTACACGTACTACTAAACTATTCTGCGCTTCGAGAATCTAGCAATCTCGAAGGTTCTGTGAGGTGGCAGATAATGGAACTACAGCCACTTGCATAAAAACCAGTTGCGTCGTCTACCGTTGCGATCACACACAGCGACGCTCCTCAATTCACAGATAAGTTGGTAGGACTGTATGTACAAGTTATTGCTCAATGCTCGAGCTTATCATATCACCACCATATTACCATCGCTCGAGTTCAATGGAGTGGTATACTCCCTTTATAGCCCACACAGTCGGGTAAGAAAAGTAAACAGAGTTCGTAAAGATTTGAAAACCCAATAGATGGCACTTTGACGCAAAATCAAAAGTGACAGCATTGCTCTCGCTTTGTTATGACATTTTAGCGCTGCGGCTGTCACCGAAGCGCTATGTGAACGAGATAGGTATACAAAACACGTTAAGTTAGACAAGAACAAATGCGTTTTGGCGTTGTAGCTTCGGCTTCCCTTCCCCGCCGCGCCGCCAAACTGTCAGTCGGTCGCGCTCTGTTCGGTTTGCCGTGCGTAGTTGAAACAAATGTTTTCGTGTGAACGTTTTTGGTGATATTTTGAGTGTTTAAAGTGTGTGATACTCATATTTGACTCGGTGAAAAGATAAGTTTTCGCATGGATTGAGGGAGAACGACGATGTTACCTCCCACGGCCGGTCTATCACAAGAACACCGGTCCGACATGGCGTTGCAGCGACGAGACGTGAGAGATATTGCGAGGGAAATCATCAGGGATGCTCGCGTCGTAAATAGACAGTCGTCAACATCCCCAGGAGGAGGTAAGCCGGTCAAAATACAAAAGCGACGCCACGTTTCCGCCATGCTTGTCAAAATTGACATATTATTATGTCAAGGTGACATAAAAATAAAAACAAACAAAGCTAATTTTGGAGGGAAATCATTTTAATTAACTGTGCTTTCTATTTGTACCCGATAATACTTTTTTTTCGACCAGAAATCAGGCCTGTTACGTCATCTGGGTGTGATATGCATGAAAGTAAAATGGCGCCAATGCGCCACACAAAATAATTTTATCACTGCTGCTCTCAAACGTTATATCAGTAAAAAACGCTGTGCGAAACCGAGAAAGTTTGCCTATTATTGCCTAAAATTACATAATCTAAGCTGCAACAGGCTGGCCTGGTGAAATTGGCACGTGTAAAAGCTATTTTTAGAGCCCTACTAGCATTCATGTAGGTCGTCATGTCCTCCGTAACCTCGCTCGATCGATAATTTGGAGTTGTTAATCGCAATCTCGCGATATTTGGAAAGATCGAAGTGGAATTCCAAAAGGCTTTGATTTCTGTCATTGTTTGTTGTTGTTATTGGATGCAAGAATGAATCCTCATTGACTGCTGGTAAAATGTCTTGATGACATAAAATTGACAGCGGTCACGGTGAACAAAATGGCCGATCCGATGGCACGGCACGTCAATCTGCGTCATTCATACAATAATCACGCGCTCCGCCAGGTGGCAGCACTTCACTATAGCTTTGTAAATGGAGAATGAATCGGAATTTGCTTCGCCTTGAAATCTGATGATGCGGGTTCGAATCCTGTTATTGCATTGAGTCTAGTTCAAATGGGTTTTTCCGTTGGAAAACAATTTATTTGAGCACAAAAGTGGAGTAAAACATTGTCAGGAAACTAGAATGTCATAAAATAGAAAAATAAATGTAAGTACTTGGCATGTACCATCCATAAAATATTATAGGTAGGTACTATTATTGATTTTGGTATGAAGCATCTACAAATAATTTTATATTATTTTCTAAATAAGTAGGTACCTAACCTACTACCTACCTACTGAATACCTATACCTACCCCTTTATGGTTATTGTGGGGTAAACCTGCATTGGTACCACCCACACACATAATCACCTGCAAACGCTGCCTACACTGCAAGACTGCAAGTCTGCAACTAATCAATGGAAAATACTTGTTTATTTACGCGTCCTTGATTGCGTCACAGATTATAGTATAGTTGCCTCACCCCTTGCCCACCCGCGGCCATTCAACCCGATCGATCGCTACCTCCACCCTCTGGCACTCACGCAATGTTTACGGAACTACGCACACACACCACTGACGGATGATTTTTTTACGTTGTTTTGTTAGCTACAATAGTTATTCAGGGTGTTCCATTAGTGTAGGTAGGTAAAAAGGGGTGATTTTTTACTGTTTAAACTATCCTTTTGAATAGTTTCGTAGGTAGTTTAGGTAGGTAATGGTAAGGCATTTTGGTAGGCAGACCAAGTACCTATGGCATTTAGATACCTAGAAAGAAATTGATTTTATTAACTTTTTATACTTACGTACTACTATATTTTCGGATAGATAGGGTTTTGGGTACCTATACCTAGTTATTGAGAAAAACTTAATAATAAAATAAAATGGTTATTTAGTCAGACCCAAGCAGTCCACGAAACTTAATATTGTGACAAGACAATAAATTATATTAAAATCAAAACTATTAAATTGCTTGTGCTAGTAAGTTATAAAAATATTTTTTTTTTTAAAATAAAATTGAAGGTATAATGTACTTTTTAAGAAGAAAGAAAAATTACCAATTAGCTAAAATTGATGGCTTCGGAAAATTACGAAACAAATATTGAAATGGGTTATCGTGCTTCGAAAACGATAGATAGGTATAGGTAGTACAAAGTCCATGGAAAATGGATTCAGCATAAGCATGTGACACGAGAAGCCACTGTTTCTGTGTAGGTAAACGGAAACTTCGTAAACAATTTGCTAAATGCACGTAAATCGGGTCACACATGTTTACACTTTTGAATGGCTTCGTCCATATTATTGGTGCCATTAAAGAATTATAAGTATGTTTTTCACACACGAAAAAAAACTAAATCCACGTCCTGTGACAATGATGAATATACTTAGGAAAGTAATATTTTTTTCGTGTTTGTTATATTTTTTTATTTTATTTATTTATTATTTAGCGAAGTAAGTTTATTCTTCGCGTTTGGCTCCACACATATTAGTATATTTAGCCAGTGTCAAGTAAATTATCGCAACGTGGTCAAGTTAATGAATATACAAGTTTTATTGAATTATTGTAAAAATTATAAAAATAATTATTCAGTCAAATGTCAAACGTCCTAGTCAAGTCAAGTTCATGTTTTCGTTTGTTTGTATCAACGAATAATTCATCATCATCGTTGCTAATAGTACAGAGTAATAGGATACTACCAATAATATTTTCTAATATTATCTATAGTTGACACCCGCAACTTCCTTTGCGCCAAATTCCTTTAGAGCCTACAGGTCTTGACGAACATTAAACTTTCGAAATTTCATGACTCTCTCAGTCAGGCTCAGGAATAAGCTTTTATAGATATTATGATTGTAATACCGTCTTAGTACTCCAATACGGCCAATCACAGTGCTCGAAGTGGAGATTTCAACCAATGGCCAATTCACGTCAGTGGAAAAACGCACCATTCCTGTCTTAATAAAGTATTACTTGTATATTTCCTATACACTTAAATAGTAACTAGGAACTTACAAAACCCTTCACCCTTCTCCTAATTCCAGTGACCGTTCGCGAGCGCTTCAACTCCACCTCATCAACGGATGAGAACGAGAGCGGTACCGATGGAGAGGCCGACCGGTCAAGGCGGTCCATGCCCGGCCACTCCGGAGCACCCATTGGCCTGGTAGCCATCCGCAAGCGACGCGGCAATCTGAACAAGCACTCGGTGAAGATACTGAAGCGGTGGCTGTACGACCATCGGTACAACGCGTACCCCAGCGACGCAGAGAAGATCGCGCTCAGTCAGGAGGCCAACCTCACTGTACTGCAAGTAAGTTTCATACACAGGGGCAGTTGCTACATTAAGGCTATTTTGCTGTGAACGTGCCATGACCTAAGCTAAGACAGTCACTGCTAAGTGTCAGGTATGGGTGTAGTCGCCTCACAGGAATTATGGTACGTTTCACTGTGATTATCAACGGGCGAGAACAAAAAAAACACTGTACTGCAAATAAGTTACATACACAGAGACAGTCGCTACATTAAGGCTTGTTTGCAGTCAAGGTGCCATGATCTAAGACAGTCACTGTTAAGTATCAGGTATGGATGTAGTCTCCTATCAGGAATTAGGGTACGTTTCACTGTGATTATCAACGGACGAGAACAAGAGCGGCACGGATGGCGAGGCTGACCGGCCCAGGCGGTCTATGCCCGGCCACTCCGGAGCACCCATTGGCCTGGTAGCCATCCGCAAGCCACGCGGCAATCAAAACAAGCACTCGGAGAAGATACTGAAGCGATGGCTGTATGACCATCGATACAAAGCGTATCCCAGCGACGCGGAGAAGATCGCGCTCAGTCGAGTCAGGAGGCCAACCTCACTGTACTGCAAGTAAGTTACATACACAGGGCCAGTCGCTACATTAAGCATAACCTATGACAGTCGCTAAGTGTCAGGTATGATAGATATATTATTTATTTCTCTCGCAAATGGTTAAAATATTTTTTTACATCATGAGCTTTACTAAAAGTACAGAGGTTTAGTTAACCTGTTTGCGAGAGACTGGTGCCTGAGAGAGGTTTAGAACACCTGTATTACAGGTCACCAGTGCCCATGAGTGCAGTTGCTTAACAGGAATTATTCAAACTGACAAGTAGTAGCGACACATCTGCGGAACGTACGGCGCCGATCGTTCGGTTGAATACGCTCGCAGTGTTTTCAAGTTTCCTATGACACATCACCCGAAAGTCTGGCGATTGTGTCGTTACACTAAATGTGTGTTAAGGATGTAGTTGATGAGGCCCTTGCAGTGAGCACATTGTAGGCCACATATGCTAAGTGTGTGTAATGTACAGGTATGCAACTGGTTCATAAACGCGCGCCGGCGCATCCTGCCCGAGATGATCCGCAGCGAGGGGCACGACCCCCTGCACTACACCATCTCCCGGCGCGGCCGCAAGCAGCCGGGCGCCGTGGGCGGCGGCGGCGGCGTCGTCGTCGCCGAGTGGGACGGAGTTGACACAGAGGTGACACTACTGCACTACACAACTCACACACACCCACTCACCCGCGCATCCTGCCCGCGATGATCCGCAGCGAGGGGCACGACCCCCTGCACTACACCATCTCTCGGCTATTCACACACTACACCACAGACACACCCACTCACCTACTACACCACTCAGACACGCCTCCACTCACCGTCAAGTGCACGAAGGGAGCCTCAATTTTTAAATTATTGATATTAAAGCAAGTACATAAAACGATAAAAACAACCTTTCATCATGGAAATGGAAATATCCTGCAAAAATGGCAATTGCTATCATAATTTGCAAGGCGCTAAATTTACCTCATAAAATCGAATTATTTGAAAAAAAAAAAACAAATCTTATAAATTTACTGTTTTCTGATTTTTTCCTTTGTATAAACACAATTACCTAGCTGGATGCCAAATTTGAACTTTCTAGGTCATCTGGAAGTGGGTTTTACGTCTATATGTCAGTCAATCAGTGATAAAAATGACGATTTTTGAACATTAACATCTAAATAATCGTTTAAGCTGTGTTTATGAAATTTGAGGTACTTCATTAACTCCGGGCTTTCAATACATAAACCAAATTTGGTGTGTTTATATCGATTAGTTTTTTAGCTATGACAAGGTCTAAAGTGGCTCCAAATGGTTCGTGTAAACTTACACACAGTGCTACTCGCCAGTTCGCTGGGCCTGACCGTGGCTTGACACACTGTCGTGTGTCGAGATACACCCATCTTCACTTAACCCCACAATAATAATTCTCACTCTCAGTCGCTCCACCTTTCTATAGATAACACTAGATCTTTATGACTCGTTTATCCTTATTAAAATGAGTATTATGGTTGATCAGGGAGCAGCGTCGGCGTCGTTCTCCGAGGGGCTGCTGGTGTACCCGAGCGGGGACGAACTCAACGAGTCTGAGGGTTACTCATCCAGCGCCGTCAGCGAGGAGGAACTCAAGTACGACCCTGGCATGTGGCACTCCGTCATACGGTACGTCTTTAGTATTCTTTAGTAAACTATCTGACACCCAATAATTCCTTTCTTAATACAGCTCTCGTCACGGTTTAATAGCGCTCAGTGAAAGTGGAGGGGTGCTCTTAGTCGCGACACAACACAACACGTCTAAAAATCGAATTGCGCATTCAAGGTCAGCGCTATTAAACTGTGAAGACACCTGTATGCGCCTAAACTTCTTGACGAAAACAACATTTGCGTTACGAATTACCAAATTTCCTTTCTTAGTACGCGCCACGCGCCTATTATGTCTGGTCGTCGATTTATCCTAGGCCTAAGTTGACATTTTGGACATGTGTGAAGAAGAATAAGACTCAGTAAGGCTATTGATAAATATTGGTATTTTCCAGAGGTGGCGCGGCCGTGGTCGCCGTGAGAACCCGCGAGGATGAGGCAGCCACGCCGCGGGCCAAGCAGAAAACTGTACAGGTCAGTAACAGTACTAACATACCGTTATGCCTAGATCACACGTGCCCAGCAAACGGGCGAGACAGTAAAATGTTTCTCGGCCGCTCATTCGCATGTTATTCGCTCAGCCGAGCACTCGGCGATATGTTTACAAGAACTGAGTTGGTACTCGGCCGAGAGCACTGTCTCGGCCGTTGCTCGGTACGTGTGCTCAAGACATTAGTTAGCAGGTCAGTAACAGTACTTACCTAAATACCATTAGTTAATTTCAAGAGCAAAAATGGTGTTTCAAAAATATTTTATTATGAAAGTCATAAAATAAAAAAAATTAATTGTGTATCAATATCCAAAATGGTGTTTCATGAGTCATAAATCATAATGGTGTTTGAAGAGTCAAAATGGTGTTTTTTTTGCCCAGGTGGTGGAGCGCGCGGTGGAAGGCGAGAAGGACAAGTTCAAATGTCTGTACCTGCTCGTGGAGACGGCCGTCGCCGTGCGCCAGAGGGAGAAGGAGAATGTGCCCGTCTAGTGCAGCGAACGTGAGTACTCGCTGTTGTGCTGTTACCAAACTATACGCATAGTAACACCCTGAATCGAGGTGTTACCCATTAGGATAACATTCTTAACGAGTAACACTGTTACTGATGACGAGTAACACTGTTACTGTTAACGAGTAACACTGTTAATGTTATAGAGTAACACTGTTACTCATTTAGGTGTTACTCTCTATTTAAAATCCACGAAATAATATATGTATGTACTATATTATATATAAATATATTTTATTTAGTAATTTTTAATTATAAATATATATATATAAATACATAATAATTTAGTATTTTTATATTAAATATATATTTAGGTAATTAGTATTTAAGTTGTATGCCAGTTTTTCTTTTTTCTACCATCAACTGGTTGACTGGTAGAAAATGCTCTAGCATTAAGTCCTCCTTTTGTACTACATTTAAGTGTGTGCAATAAAGTATTAAATAAATTACTCGTTGGGAACCCAAAAATTTTTGACGCCTACGGTTTTCTATTATCTTATTATATATTTTTTATATCATTTTAAGATTTAAAGCAATGTGTAAATGGTAGAGATCTTAAAGTTTTAGCATGTTCATTATAAGTGCATTCTTAGATTGATTTCTAATTGTTTTTTTTTATCGACAAGCAATGAGCCAAGCTATGCGCTTTCCTGATAGTAAGAGATAACGCCTATCTATAAGTAGGACATAGTTATGTACACAAAACTATGTTTCTCATACGCCAGTCCAACACTGATTGATTATAGCGTAATATACTCGTTCTCTTGAGAGACATTTCGAAGGGTAATCTTGAACGGCACAATGATGCTTACACATTGCTTTACGGCGAAATGAGAATAAAATAAATTATGATCTATTTTTTTTTTCCAGGTAAAATCGTGTGAATGCGTAAGTAAGTACGCTATATCGTGACGTCTCCTAACGAACTTCCACTAATATAGGATTATGCATGTCCTGCCCCTGATTATGTTGATTCGTTACTTCTTTTAGGCTTTCTTCCTATATTCGACTGTCACTTTTAGTACTGTCGCCCACTGAGCCACTAGTTCTCGCCATTCGAGTTGATGCCATACAAAATGTATGACTAATCTTGTAAGCAGCTTGTGGTCGCGACTAGTGGCTCAATAGGTAGTTGACCTTAATGAAGGGATTTGACATGATAAAAATTACGTCTTTATTTATAAGATACGTCATTATTCATCGTTGAATAAAGGAATGGCACCGGGGAAGTTCGACCAATGAACATCGCGAATGACATGACATTACAGATACGTAATGGATCTTGTCTCTCATTGGTTGATTTTCAGTTACAAAATACCATAACAGTAACTGGTTCTAAGTGACTCCTCGTCGTGTTTGAAAAACCTTTTGAGCTCTAGAGCGATTCTCATTCACACCATCACTATTTCAATGTCTTGGTGTCACGATTCCCATCATTGGAGGCAATTAGAAATTTTCAAAAACTTAACAGACGTATCTTTTGCCTCTAGGCAAATTATAAACATTTTCTATTTCCAGTATAAATGGGAATATTTTGAAAATTCTCTATATTCTTTGAATAACCTGTATATGATTTAATGTGTCTAAAAAAAAGTAATTGCATTTTGTTTTTAACTTTGACAAAGTTTAAATTGTAACAATTTTTAGTTTATTATGACTATCCATAAGTAACCGCGTTTGGTTTAAAAATTGCGTTATTTTTAAGGTAAACCTTTAGGTTTTTTTATCACGTGTAGATAAATAGAGTATTTTTATAGAACCAAACTGACTGATGGCAGGTTTCCTATGTGTGTGTTTGGTGTATTGTATGCTTCGAGAATCCAGCAAAAGGAGGCGTTAACGCAGGGCAAACCCCTCTGCTGGCCATATAACCTTCTTGGCCATTCACGTTAAATAAAACTATACGCTGTATTTTATAACTGTGCATATTTTAAGACGGTGTGCGAGATTATTATAGTGTGCGTTTACATGAATACGTTTTGTTAAGCGCGTGTGCAATGCGTGTTTCCCTCGTCCCCCGTCAAAAATGGCAGAAAATTATGTTAGCAGATTCTGACGTATAACCCCTCCTTTTGCTGGATTCTCGAAGATTGTATGTGGAAGCATAGGTATAACTAAATATGAAACTGATACTATTCATATTCCTTAGGCAATATATTATAGCTGAATATTATAGTTCTGTTTGTAGATCTTCGGGCAACCGTAAAATTAGTCATTGCCTATGCAATCAACCGTTTTAAGGTTACTGTCCACTACCCCATCGCGTGCCATGCACGGAGCGTGTCATATAAAATTGCATGAAGCGCCCCCGTCGGTGGTGGAACGGTGTAGTAGGTACTATTCGGGCGAATGAACATGCCACCTGGCTGACACGTGGCTCGGAACTTGATGCGTCCCGCGCGGCGGCCTCCGTGTTTCTTCTTCCTCTGATTGCGAAGCCTTATCATTACTTATCATTACCAAGTATTACAGGACCTCTTCTCTATCAAGATTATCCGATTCCACGCTGTACTTTGCACAAACGTCATTCGAGCTAGGTGTCATGTTCATTCGCCCGAGTAGTATAGTGTCATACTTTTCAATACAAATAATATTATTTTTGCCTGACACGGTCCTGGCACGGTCATGATATGTTAGGGATAGTGGACAGTAAGCTATAGACCATTTCATACGCAATTTACCATTAAATGGTATCAAAATGGCATTAAGTGTATGAAATCGCTCTGCTTTACAATTAACCAGATTTCTTTGATTTTTGTAATATATTTTTGTCTGACACGGTCCTAGCACGGTCATGGTATGATACGGGAAAGTGGGCAGAAATATTTAAGACTATTTCATATTCAATTTACCATTTAATGGTATCAAAATGGCATTATGTGTATGAAATCGCCCTGCTTTACGATTACCCAAAATCTAAAACCAGAATTGTTTGTATTTTGTAATAAGTTATTGTTTGATGCACAATATAACTTAGTGAAATTTAATATGAAACTAAAGTATTTTAGCAAGCACTTAGATACCCACTAATTATTTAAGTATATTTATAAGAAGTATCTTGTAATACCTATTTGTTTTAATCATATTAATAAATCAAACTACATACACATTTACATACATTATTAAAATTGCTACAAGTTTTTGCTCTTACAACTTTTTTTATAGTTATAGGTTGACGGAATCTGTAAAAAAAGTTTCCGTGTCCAAAGAATAAAATTGCATTTAAAATTCAATTAAGTCAATCAAAACTGTATGTATACTTTTCAAACACATGTTCCAAAAGTTTTGTACAAGCAAGCGGCTTACTGAAGCTATGACAACATTATATTTTGGCTTATTATCTAGTTATTATCAACGCCAATTTTTTTTTATTGCCATCGTAGCGACTTTGTCATAGAGAAGTTACAAGTTTGTTTGGAGTTTTGAAAAATCTACATACAAACTGATAACTCTTATGTATCGGATTCGATACGAATGCAATTGTCAAAATATTTCGTGATAAAGCTGGTTTTGTTTATTCATAGTTATTAGAATCAGTGGATATTATTTCAATCGCATCATCAAATATAACAATGCTAGAAAAACATTATGTTTCTTTTCATAAATTAGCACTTTATTTCTTTTTGCAAACTAGCAATATTGCAATGCTGTTGGAAAAATATCGAACTTTGAACTGAACAATGATGCTAGTTCTGCAAAATCCTTCTGAGACTTTCTTACAATTTCTAAGGTATATTATTTTTTTTACTCATACGTATCGTATTTCAAATCTTTTACACATAGCTACATTGAGAACTACATAATATTACTGTAAATAAATTTAGTTTAGATGTAGTCTAAAGTCTTATTTGACGTATCGAAGGTTGGTTTTACAAAACGTTAAATGGTAAGCATAGTTCAAACCATTTTGAACTTATTTGGATGTGGCTTAATTTTTTTTATGTTACTTTAATATTAATTACTTTAGGTCTTTAATGGGAGAGTATTTTATTTATTTTAGAGACATTCTTTATTGATGAGAAGAAATACTTTCTCTTTATATTTAAATGAAAGAGGGCTTGTGTGTATAATGTCAGATATTAATAAATGTTTGAATCCAAGTTTAATGGGTAAAATGTGTTCATATGTCAGATGGGTAAACATATTTCATTTCGTAAGCGAAGTTCTGTCTTGTTGACTCTCAAATTTATTAGAAAACATTATGGGTCATATTAAGTGACTTTGATCACAAAAATTGGAAGTCGATGACACGGAACTTTGACTCAATCCTTAAGCGTCGATGACACAAGGCTTTTTAACACTTGTAGCGTGTAAACTCGTTCAGTGTCATCGTTTTTTTACAATCTGCTTGTTGACAATCCTTCCCGAAAGCTAACTCGCTCACTTGCTAGCTTTTAAACTTGCCAACAAGCAGCTTGTAAAATAGCCGTGTGTCATCGAAGCTTTAGAAATCTTTTAATTTAAAAATGCACGCCCCTCCGCTCGCGCTATCTACAAAGTCAGGGCATTTGAATGGCGGCGATATTAGAGGGGCGTGCATTTTTAGACTGAAAGATCTCTACCGGTAACTCATAATGAAAATAAAATGATTTAGACTTATTGTAATCAAACTATCAAGCAGTGCCGATTTTCATTTGTCAGCTGTAAAAAAATCCTAACTATTTTTGTCCTCGTAAAGTGTATTTTCACTAACACTCATAAAAACGCAACGTTCTATTTTGATTTTTTGTGTGTAAATTACTTTTTCAGGATAATATGCCTACATAGTTTGTAAGTCTTAGTTTTAGAAAACTTGCAATAACTGATATCATTTAGTTTTAATTCATAATTTTGCACAAAAATACACTTCAGTGCAAGTCTCGCATGGTGTTCCGAACTCTAAAAACTGTTTATAAATAACCCCAGTTATTATTAGAATAAGGATTGTCATTATTATGTTTCAGATAAGTAATTTTATTATGAAAATTGTTTATATTAATATGTATATGTTTGTAACCTTATAAAATAATAGATATCATAGATTCGAGTAAAAATATTTAGAACCAATATAATCCAATGCCAACTAATGTAAAGGCTTACGTATCTTTAACAATAAATAAAAAAATATTAAGATACAAAATATTTTTTTTATGTATTTTATACAACTATACCTTTAGAGCTAACGTAAAATTCAATGTGTATGGCGCCGCAGCTCTACTTATGTTGGTCATTAATATTTAAAAAAAAACTTAAATATGAATGTATGGTCTTATGTTTCAATTTAGAGTTCGAAACACTAAAAATATTCTAATCTGACAGTCAATATATTTTAGACACTAAGTGGTAACAATAAGGTATGTTTTAATTTAGCAAGCGAGGGGTTCTGTTCTCACCTGAGTACAATAATGATTAATTTAGTATTTTCCATTTTTTGTAAATATCATTTTGAGTAAGACATCATTATGTAAGACTTGTAACTTGTTAGTGATGTAATAAAATTGATTTCGCTAAAATATGTTTCATTTTAAACATGCGCTATACATACAAGTAACTACGTAACTAGTACTAGGTAAGTGTGTGCCGCCGCTATAGTGATTACTTAAATTAATACTTTAAGCAGGTTGAACTAAAGACACACCAGTTTACGAGTCAGAAATAATACCTAAATCATCTT
Source organism: Lobophora halterata (assembly GCA_932526365.1). Classification (NCBI taxonomy): domain Eukaryota; kingdom Metazoa; phylum Arthropoda; class Insecta; order Lepidoptera; family Geometridae; genus Lobophora; species Lobophora halterata. Next base: position 1,185,230 of record OW052018.1, read on the forward strand.
TAAAAATAATCAAGTGTTACACTTTGTTCCCATCGAGTAACACCATTTCTATTATTTTATTCCCATCGAGTAACACCCTGACGAGGGGTGATACTCGATGGGAAAAAAAATCCCATCGTGTATAGTAGTTAGTAACACCCAAACGAGTAACACTGTTACTCGATGGGAACCCATCATGTAAATTGATTTTTATATCGGGATAAATGTAGCCTATATATTTAGTTAACCCCATACTTATTGGCAGCTTAATCAATTCAGTAGCTTTAGCGTGTTGGGGAAGAAACTTTTGAAATTGGATGCGAATGTGCACTTGTAATTGTAACCTAGTAAGACAATTGCATGCAAATGCTGATGTGAGTTTCTTGAATCCATAACTTACGGGAAAACATCATATTTATATTTCTTGAAATAACTTAATTAAAGTACCTACACAGTAGGGTAAAACTTGGTTATAAAATAAATGAGTGATCTCTGGGAATGTGAATTAGGGAGTAACTATAGTGTAGACCACTGATCTCTAGACGATATCACGATGAGTCGCACGGAAAAGTAGCGCGCCCCATTCAATCGCCAGCTTTCAACGAGACAACACCTCCCTGGTGTTCGTCAGTCTGACAGTTTGCCGTCAGTTAATTTGGTTGGTTGCATAAAGTTAGAATGTAAAGAGGGGTAATGACATTTCAAATGCGATACAAGAAATGATAATAAGCATGTGCGAGTGATTGTCTATGTGTTGCTCAAAAATAGTGATGGACATTCAATAAGAAGTTTTATCGACATCGATAACTGTGGTACCTACCCATTTTGCGTCACAAGTCTTAATAGAGAAAAAAATAGTGCCTACTACACAATCATGTTGTTGGTAGTTATATACAGGGTTAATGAGTGGATAACCCTTCAGCTGTCAACGTCACCACCTGTACATATGAAGATTTTAACCAAAGGAATGAGATGGGTTTGGTTATTATTTATTAGATACCTACTAAAGACTACAGAGCCAAGTTTTGGCGTTATTCAGGAACAAAAACTTATCCATCCTCACAAATTTACATTCATAATACATAGTAGCAGGACTTACCAATATTTACCTACAACTTATTCACCAATCAAAATAGGCGGTAGTCTTCGAAATAAGATTGTAAAGAAAGTCGATTGTGTATAATATATATATCTGTTCTTTTTTAAAAGTTGGTTGATTATAATAAACAATAATGAAGCCCATGCAAATGTTTTATTCAATGACTGAAAAATACTTTATTTAAGAATATTAATTCTGAATTTTGTCATTATATGTAGGCACGATATGTAGGTATATCTGTCTGTCATAATATATGTAGCCTATTAGTTTCAGGTAGGTAAGGTAGGTACTATAAAATAGGGATACAATTGCTTCTACAAATGAAACTGCAACTTTGATACTATTTCCTTAAGTATATAATTAAATTAAACATTACAGTACTAAAACAAAAATGTGATATTCCCTTCACCCAAAAAAAAAGCACACATAAAAAACAACATTCTTCTTCATTAACGTTTGACAACGACGTTTGACGGCACAATTTACAATATGTTTTTTTTATTATACGATCATCATCAGATGGAGGCTTGGAGGTCGAAAAATTGTGAATTCAGTTCTATGCTCAACAGATTAATTACCTGATTGGTAGGTTAGCTTCAACTTATTTTTTGCCTCAGTGCGCATCTTCAATAAGAAGCGCGCTAAAGCAAAAAAAAAGTTAAGTTAAGAAAGATAAATTAATAGTAAACTTTCGGTTTTTACAAAATAACGGTGACATGTTACATAATTAAAGAAATATTATTTATTTATAAGTCTAGCGTAGCACTGTTTTGGTCATGGATAATGTAGGTTATAATAACTACCTACCTATTCAACGTAGGCGAACACTAATAGCAGTGTTATGACTGTGGAACTTAAAATCTTGCGTATCGAAGTTTTGGTCATGGGTGAATTATACTAAATATTTATTGCTTTGAAGTTCAAAATGTTTCGATCAAATTATTTGAGTGCAGTGCTTTGATTCACAGTTGAATTTCCGCGTAGCACACACAAAAGCCACAAATGAAAAACTAAACACATCATCAAATTGTGACATTATCTTACGGGATTTAGATATAGGCATTCAACTGAGAGTTGAGACATTCAAGTCAAAGTTCAAGACGATGTTGATTTTAAAACTGCCAAGCGAGATTGCTTAAGAGCTTTGACAACTTTTTACAAGTCGGCATAAGGTCACAATATACATTTTTTACGCCTGAATTGAAACATTGTTCAACATGGTACTTACTGGAACATGTAACGTAGGCAGCGAACCTTTCTTCAAAACACGTTTATGTATTCTGAATAAAAAACAATCGTTTTTAAAATGATTGCTGCAAACTTTTATATTGTTTTGATGATCGCTCTGTTTCTGAAGATTTTGTAACCATTTTTTTCTGTTTTGCGGATCCTTTGGTAAGCTGAAATTAAATAAGTAAAAACGATTAGTTATAATAATACTCGTATTATAAGAAACAAAATAAAAATGACACAAGTGGTAAATTTATTTTAACTAGGTAAAAATACCCTAATGATAGAAAAGAAAAGAGTTTTGTACCACTTTGCATAACTACCTACTCATTAGGTACTATCGATATTTCATGACGTCATCATTTTATCAAGCCCTAGCGTAACGAAGCAATATTTGTTTTTACATGAAAAATCTATTATTTCTCCATATATGTAAGAACCATTTGTACACACGGCAAGAGCAATCAAAACTCCACAAGGCACAACGATTTTATAACTAATTGTAGAAGAAAATTATCCAAATTTTTTTCTACGAAAATAAACCAAATATTTTCTTTACTCACCTGTGAAATGAATGATTAGCTGGGTTATTTCTTTGCGTTGTGCCACACGTATTGATTGAGCAACTAACCATGCTCTTTAAAATAAATAAAATGGTTTAATTTTGTAGATAAGTGTAAAAAGATAAAATAATTTACAAACAATAACTGACGAGTTCTCCTGGGTATCAAAAGGTTTTGAGTGACGTGACTTAGTTCTATACTGCTCTTAATTATAAAAAGCTATACTTGCATCTCTTTCATTAACCGATCTTTTGGGGGCGACAGCCGAAAGTATCCGAGATCTGTGGTTGGTTGTTAATTTTTAAGGTTCAAAATTTTAGTTTGTTTTTTTTTTAAGTTAATTCTAGGCTCAGTTCCTAGAATAGGTATACTTAGGTATGAAAATAAACTCAGTTTTGGTTAACATTACTTTAAATACAAATGCAAAATAAAACTGTACTAGATAAGAGTAGATTTGTGCACTGATCAAAGAATCTGTGACTTTTGTTTGTTGATTTTTGATTGTAACGGGTATTTATCGCGCTCACCTCATATGTTTTTGTGTCCCGACGTTTCTACTGTACCTATTGCAACAGCTGTGGTAACGGGTTGACATGAGGTGAGCACGATAAATACCCGTTACAATCAAATGACTATTATGTTAGTTTAGTTGAGTAATATGTCCAGTAACTAATATGAGCCTATTTTACCTTACTATAAAAGTGGCCAGATGACGAGAGAGCGCTCGCTTGATGGAAAGTGATCACGCCTGCTCATTACCAGAACACAGGAATTTGATTCACGTTGGCCAGATTTTATAAGGAATCACTTTTTGCCTAGGGCCTAAAATGCAATGTTACTCCCTCTGTACCTAGTATAAAGTTTAACTTTACTTCTTCGGTATTTCCGCTCAATGTTCAGTAATTTCTCCGTGATGTAACAATAGTAGATTATGCACAAGGGGATAAAGCAGTGTCTTATGTTGCGGGTGGCATATTGAACCCTGATGATAGCATGATATGTAATTGGACATTGTCGAGCAGGTGGTGTGAAAAGAAAGATTCATTCATCCTCAAACTTTCGCCAATATATTTGTGATGTGTTAGTTTAGTCGAGTAATATGTCCAGTTTGCTGAGGCTAGCGCGGCGCTTGGCGCTGGTTTCGAGCGTGGGCGTGGGACTCTTCCTCTTTCCCACGCCCACGGCTGAGGCGCCCGTCTGCTCGATCACGATGTCCTGCGTGGGAATCTGCATGAGCAGCTGATCGAAACTGCTCATGTGTTTCTCTGCTTTCTCATCTGGAGACAAGGTTTTGGAATACATGTTCTATTCTTCATACTTACCAAAATAGGTACCTTAATTTAGGTTAGTTAGTAGCTAGCCCAGAACGAAAACTTCGCTCGCCTTCTATCTAGTAAACCCGTGAATTGATTCGAAATTTACATCCTAAATGTTTCATGAATTTCAAGATCGTACCTATAGGCAGTCTAACGTTTTATACGAATAAGGTACTTCTTCTTCTTATCGTGTCACTAGTTCTTTCGAACCAGTGCTGAAAGGATTTCAAGTATATATAAGTACTAAAATAGGTAAGTATATACACTTCAATAAATAATTTCTACCTATTACCCTAGGTGGATGCTAAAGGTTAGGTAATAAGAAATATATTTAGGTATTATAAAAATAATTTTATTGAAATGAAATTAAACGAACACAAAATTTAAATAAGTACTTTTAATTACAAAATAATAATCGAGAAATCACAATAAACTAAGCCAAAATCCAGACTCTACCTCCAGTTCTGGAATCATTTATTTATAAGGTCTATTTATACCTAATCTAACTATGAGCCTATTTTAACTTACTAATAAAAGTGACCTAGCTAAAATAAAATCATCTAAACCTTTAACTACCTGCTTACTAATTCAAGTTACGAATCCTATGTATTTATTTTCCATAGCTGAGTCTAAATTTCGCCTCCCCCTTTTGGAATTTCAAAGTTTTGTATCAAACCTCTTTTCCAAACAAAAAGTTTTGAGATATCCACCGACCTATTTGGAAGTTACTGCACTCGCAAACGGGTGTCCAACTACAGCCACCGGAAGCCGGCTTCAGTCAGTTTTCATACATTTTGTAGCTATCGCGCGCGACAAAATCTATGAAACTGATGGAGGCCGGCTATAGTCAGTCACCCGTTTGCGGATGCGCTTAGATATGTTTGCTAACCTAGCCCGGCGGAGTTCTGTTTGCCGAGCTGCTTTAGCCGGAACTCCTCTTGAGCTTGCCTCTGTCGCCTCTTGCGTTCGGCACGAGCCTCTTCCTCGGGTATACCATCCACACGAGCGTCCTGGCACCAAAATACAATGTCACTCTACCAGGAAGAGGAAAAGGGGCTATAATAAAATTATATTAAAAAGAATACAAATGAAAATAAAAGGAAGTGGGTAAATTGGGAAAGGCTAGCAAGTTTATCAAAAATCCTTTAAAGTTCGCTCTAAATTGAGCTACAGATGACTAGGGTCGGTATAGGCCATTAATGTTGGTTCAATACAAATATAATTTATGTTATGCTTGTATTTGTTCGTATTTGTAAATTTGATTAGCCCCGAAGGAATCGAACCCGTGATATTTTCGGTAGGGGGTAACAAAAATAGGATGCAATAGATCAAAACATTTTGAATATTTCAAACAATTTTCAAAATGTTACTATAAAAACATTTAGGTACCTACTTAGGTAGAGTTCACTTCACACTGTCTTTTTACTTAATTCTAAGTAAATCTAACACTTCTTTAATTTTGTACGAGAATTCGTGTAGAAATCATCAAGAACATTAATTAATTATGAATTTTCTATTTTATAAAATGTGTCCGCGTTTTATTTTGAAGAGATTGTCTTTAGTTCGTAAAAATAAAGCAGAGTTTGTTCCTATATAAATTTTTGAAATGTGCGTGCATGAAGTACTTAATCAATTAAATTTCTAAAAATACCTGTGAATATGTAGGTACCTACATCATTTCATTATTCAATATTAGGATTCCAACATTTATTTTGAGCATGTAATTTACAAAGACCTGTTTTAAAAATGCATGGTCCTACCAACAGGTAGGTAAAATAGTTCCGAAATCAGCTCGTCATAAATCGTAAATTGGTGTAAAAAAATCGTGTCAATTATATTGAATCAGCGAATAATCAGCATAATAAAAACATGCTTATTACAGTAAAGTAAAAGAGTCCGTTTTATTACAAAATTGTATGTTTGCATTTCCGCCCGGTATCAATTTACGATCGTTGTTAGTTACCTACTGAAATTCAAAGCCGAGGTCGTTTTGCGAAGCCTGTAAACAATTCTGGAAACTTCTGAATTTCTAAGTGGCGTGACACTGATTATACTAGTAGTAGTTACTACTAGTAGAAGTCTTTTACTAAGCGACAAACAAGTTGTCCTCTGACGAACCACGTGATAAAGATGCACAGAACGCAATTCTTAGATCAAATTGGTTCTGCGCATGGTTGTCACGTGGTTCGCCAGAGGACAACTTGTTTGTCGCTTAGTATACTTCCGGGTATCCTAGATAGTAGTTTACTAACTAGGAGACCGAACAGGAAGAAGAAGAGACCCGGAAGTTATTTATTCTTCGATTATGACCAATAAATGATTGTAATTTCAGTTTCTAATGTCGCCTCACAAAAACTCTAAAAATAAATTTGAGATCACGAGTCATGATTCAATACACTGAACGAATGGAACATTGTAGCAAAATAGATAGTATGTTGTTACTTCATTGAATATCGAATTGAATATTGAATATTTTAAAAGCTTATGTATTTCAAACTATATTACATTTTTGACTCACCAGAGTTATGCAATGTAACATATTGGCCAATTAATGATTGAATTGAATTGAATTCATTAATTCCCACTAGTTCTGTACTGTAGTTCTGCTGTACACAGAGCAAGTGAAACTATTTTATACCCACTTGTTTTGTGAACAGAGTTCTGTTAAAAAAGTATTAATTATTGAGATAAATAGTCTCACTTGTTTTGTGTACAGAACTAAAATACAGAACTAGTGGGAATTAATGATTGAATTTCCAGGTAAGCCTTGGATGCGACTATACATTGCTAAGACCGTTCTACACTCATCTTGTACACCTCAAACTACGAAAAAATACGTAAAAAAAATAGTAAATTGAGATTCCAAAACCATCCACATTATCCTTATACTTTACATACAACCCATACAGCTAATTCATGTAAATGACTATTCCTTACCGACCTAAAAACGTAACGAAATTGGTAAATAGCGCGTTAATTACGCACAGCATAGAGCAGTGACAAAAAACACCGAGCTATGAAGTTATATTAGGTATTTCTATATCAAATGGCAAGTATTCAAGAGCTTGTAACATGAAGAATAGATATCAACAAATTATATAAATATATTTAGTAATAAATCCGCTTAATTTCTAAACAAAGGTTTTAATTAACTTAACTTTAGTTCAACTATACCAAAGAGTCAAATAACAGAAAACCAAAGTTTAAAGATACGACACGTGTTTCGCCTCTACACGAGGCATCATCAGGAGGTGTGGACTCGCCGAAGTTTGAAACGAGAGTGAGTGAGTGTAGAGACGAAACACGTGTCGTATCTTTAAACTTTGGTTTTCTGTTATTTGACTCTTTGGTATAGTTCAACTAAAGTTAAGTTAATTAAAACCTTTGCTTAGAAATTAAGCGGATTTATTACTAAATATATTTATATAATTTGTTGATATTTATGGATTTCCGCAAAGTAACGCCTGAATCAATCAATTATGAAGAATAGATCTAAGACCTATGATAATGTTAAGAATTGACATCAATTATGTATCCAGGGTATAACAACGTATGAAGTAATTATGATTATGGTAAGCGTAAAATAAGCTGTTCTCTGGCGAACCACGTCACAAAGATGCGCAGAACGCAATTCATGGTCCAATTAGTTCTGGGCATCTTTGACACGTGGTTCGCCAGAGGACAACTTGTTTGACGCTTAGTATACCTTAATAATTCAATTATGCATGCATAATTTTAATCACCATTTGCCGAAAACACCACACCACAAAAATGCAATTCTTTCTACATTACAACCGTAACCTAACTAATTATTTCTATTTGGCATCTTTGGGGGGTGACGGCGTTTTATGCTCATCGGGAAATTGTTTTTCGACTTGTTCCGCCACCCACTTCTTAACCTTCTGCTCCGTCCAGAACCCGTCATAGAATATCGTGGGTTTAATCCAACAGCCGCGGTTTTGTTGTGGCGCATACTGCAAAGCTTCACCTTCCCTGCACGAGTTCTTACACTCAACCGACCCAGCCCGAGAGTTAACGACAAGATTCTTCGGTGGTATATTAAAATTCAAGTTAACATTACCGTGCGGTTCGTAGAAATGCCACGGGCCGTATTCATAATAGTTTGGGTAGTGGGGTATCTGCGTCGGTAGTCGGGGTTGGTGGTACATGGGTGGTACAGCGTTCATAACGGGTTGTAGGACAAAACTTACATTGGAATTGGGACGGGGATGAATGGGCGCGGCGGGCTGCGGCGCGCGGGGCGGGGCGGCGCGCGGGTGCACCAAATTGGCCGGCATTGGATGCGCTTTAGCGATCGGCGCGGCATTTTTAATCGGCGGTATTGAGTTCACTTGAACGGGGTTCACTGGCACTGGCACTTTAACTTGGTTAACTGTTGGTACTTGATTCAAAGGTATTGGAGTCGCAGGTATTGGAGCTGCAGGTATATTGACGGGGCCTTCGTCTTTTCTCAGGTTCTTTATCGGGTTTTCTTTGATATTGGCGATGTTTTGGTTGTTTTCCTGTTGTGGTTCCGTTTCGCGGCTGGTTTGTTGGTTTGAGTGTTGAGCGTCGAGTATTTCTGTTAGTTCTGAGGCGACGGGGCCGCCGAAGCTGAGAAGTGTCTCCCGTAACGCGTTTGTTACAGCAACCTGGAAGATTATAAAAACATTTGAAATTGCTGCTTCATTTTAATAATGGATTTTTGGTAACAGGTAACCTAGAATTGAAAATATGAATGTATATACCTAATAGATAGCTCACAGGCCAAACAACTCAACATTGAGATTGAATTTTCAAGGATACATTAGTCATAAATGCATCTAAATCGTATTTGTGGATGTCTGCTGTCTTAAAATAATTTCAAAACGATACCCATGTTTAAAGGTTTTTTTTAATTTAGATTTTATACGTGTTTTTAATTTAGTAGGGTTAATTTTAAAACACGTATAAAATCTAAATTAAAGTATGAAACCTTTCACTTTTTTTGTTCACGAAATCAAAAAACATAGAGGAAACGAATAGTGTGTAGAAATCACTATAATACAGCGTACTTTTTGAGTATTTGTCTGAAACATTTTTGTATGGAATTCGGATTGGAGGATGCCCCTTAATGTTTTGAACGTTGTGGACGAATCCTGCTCATCCATGTGTTAGACTGACTTATGTAAATCAAAGTTCTGTGTAATTCTGGTAATGAGCAGGTATGATCGCCTTTTTTTTTCCATGGGAAAATGCTCATGGATGTGTATCCATGAGGAATCCACCCTTGGGGTAGAGACGACAGGTTATGGTGGACTCTAACCAACTAAAACCCCATGTTGGCCAACCTCTGCGCATTCCCTCTAATGCGCAGAGGTTGGCCAACATGGGGTTAATCACCCCAGGATATCAGCAGAACTCACGCACATTGCTAAGAGGCCCATCCCAGGGAAGGCTTGCGCCGACCCCAAACTCCGGTAGCAGTGCATGCCTCCCCGTGAGGCATGATCGCCTTGCTTGACTGGTCACATGTTTACAAAACATAACATAATAGAATACATACCTTCCTGGACCGGTGTATGGCCAGCCCCTTGCTCCTGGCCAAGGAGGTGGCATAACCAATGTTCTCGCGGTGGATGTCGAGACTCTTCACCGATACCGACACGAAAGCCACCACACCGGCGCAGTACTTCCCGTTTGACGCGTCCACGAAATCTGAATAAGGAACATGGGAGAATTAAATAATAGCCTTGTCTCGTGTTAATCAATGGCACATTCTGGTGTGGGAGCTTTCAGGCCACCTGCAGACCTACTTTTTTTTTTTTTTTTTTTTTTTTAGTTTGATTTGCGATCAGTAGAATTTACTATGAGCAAATTTTAGGGTTTGTTTTTAATTTTGGGGGGAGCACACTCCTGCACTCGCACTTCCGGTGTCGTCTAGGACGTCTTTGCGCTTGAGCCTTCGCTTGTACCCGGGACTTAAGAGCTCTCGGGCCAGTTGGTTTGGGTGGTTTTGCAGCCTCTTGCGGTAAGCATGAGCAGCCTCTTGCATCTCTTCAGCCACTGTGTTGATTTGCAGTACGCCATACAATTCAGTGTTTCTAATAAACCAGGGGGCATTGGTTATGTTTTTCAGCAACCCATTTTGGAAACGTTGAATGATATTAACATTGGAGGCGCTAGCAGAGCTCCACAGCTGTATCCCGTAGGTCCATATCGGTTTGAGTACAGTTTTGTATATAAGGAGCTTGTTGTCGACAGAAAGTTTGGAGTTCCTGTCGAGTAGCCAGTACAGACCCCGGTACCTCAGCCTGAGTTGTTCTCTTTTCTTCTGCAGGTGTGTTTTCCACGTTAGGCGGCGATCCAAGTGCATTCCCAGATATTTGACAGAATCACTATGTGGTAGGGGGTGGCTCCCCAGGTTGACAGGTGGGCAGTCACCTCTTTTCAGTGTGAAGGTTACTTGGACTGACTTGGATGCACTAGCTTTGATCCTCCATTTCTTGAGCCAGTTGTCTACATTGTTCAGGGTAGTCTGCAGCATAGCAGATGCTTCTTGTGGATCTTTGCTCTTTGCTAGAATCGCAGTATCATCAGCATACGTAGCGACTGTTACATTCTGTGTTTGAGGTAGGTCGGCAGTAAATATGGTATAAAGTACAGGTCCAAGTACCGAACCTTGTGGGACTCCTGCAGTTGCATGGTGGAATTTAGAGGTATATTCTCCCACTTTGATTTGAAAAATACGGTCCTCTAGGTATGAGCTCAAAAGGTTGTAATATGTATGTGGTAGATATCTCTTGATTTTATACAAAAGCCCTTTATGCCATACTTTGTCAAAGGCTTGTTGGATATCAAGGAAAGCCGATGAGCAGTATTCTTTGTTTTCAATGGCACTGCGTATTGTATCATACACTCTATGAATTTGCTCTGTTGTACTGTGTTGCTGACGAAACCCAAATTGGTGTTCGGGAATGACTTCTCTTTCTATTAGAGCAGGAGCCATCCTTTTCAGGAGTAGTCTCTCGAAGAGCTTCGATAGCACAGGTAGTAGGCTTATTGGTCTATAAGAGCTCACTTCATTAGTTGGTTTTCCTTCTTTATGTACCATTATTATCTGTGACACTTTCCATAGTGATGGAAAATACTGGACTCTGAGGATGCCATTGAAAAGAGTCGTTAGGTATACAATACCTTTATGTGGTAGTTGCTGCAGTACTTCTTTAGTAATTAGGTCAAAGCCTGGTGCTTTCCTGTTGGCGAGACATTTAATTTCGTATACTACTTCCCTTGGTGTGACTGGCTTGATTGGCAGGTCCAGCTGAAATGCTTGGCACAGCATGGTATCTATGTCTGATGGTGAGGTATTGGGATCAGCTTCATTAGGTGTAAACACTTTTTTTAGATGGTTTGCAAATGCTTCTGCTTTTTCTTCACTGGATCTAGCCCATTTGTTATCTGGCAGTTTCAAAGGGGGATTGACTTTTTGGGGTTTGTTATCATTATTTTTCATAAATTTCCAAAGTGAGTAGTTTGTTGCTTTAGTGGCAGTTAAAGACTCCAGCTCAGTATGAAGTCCTTGTTCCTCAGCTTCCTTTATCATAGCTTTTAATTCTATAATAGCTTGGTTTAGAGCTGTTTTATCAGTACTGCATCTACTTGTGTGCCACACACGGCGAAGTCTTCTTTTCTCTTTGATCTTTTTTCTGATTTCCCAAGGCACTTTTTTCTGCCTGGCCATGTGATCATGATTTTGTGGCGTGCATTTCCAACAAGCTACTTGGAGAGTGTTAGTCAATTGTTTAGTAGCTGTATCAATATCATCTATTGTTTTCAAAGCAATTTTAAGGTTTAAGGATTCCTCCACAATATCTCGAAATGAATCCCATTCTGTTTGTCTGTTGTAGAGTGATGTCCCTTTGTCGTGTGAAATTAATGCTGTACTCATTTTTAGTAGAACTGGCAGATGGTTTGAAGATCCATCCAGACACGTTTCTGTGGTAAATATGTATCTTGATAGGCCTTTGCAGATGAAGAAGTCTATGAGGTCTGGCAGTTTGTTCGGGTCAGTTGGCCAGTGTGTTGGTTCTGTAGGAGAAAGGTAGGTAAGGCTGTTGTCATCCATACACTGTTTCAGCACTCTTCCTCGTGTGGTGTTAAGTCTAGATCCCCAATGGATATGCTTGGCATTCCAATCGCCTCCAGCTATAAATCTGCTTTCTAATGTCTTGAAATATTCATTTAGTATATTAATTTTAAATTTATGTTTAGGAGGACAATAAATTGCAGAGATATTGAAGCACCCGTTTTTATCTTCAACTGTTATTGTTGTTGCTTGGATTTCTTCAGTTTGGAAATGGTTAAGGAAATGATGCTTGATAGAAGTCTTAATAATAATAGCGGACCCTCCATGAGCTGTGCCATCGGGGTGGTTTGTGTTGTAAATATTAAAGTTCCGTATTTTTATGTGATGTTTTTCGGTAAGATGGGTTTCCGAGATCAGCAAGATGTCCAACTCATGCAAATCAATCATCATTTCTACTTCCTGCTTGTTGGGCGGCAAACCATTGATGTTCCAGGTTGCTATTCTTAGGGTACTTACTTGAAAGACTTTTCTACTAGAACCGCTATAAGACTCATCAGTGAGCTTATTTGTTGCAGTAGAAAATCTATTCTTTCAGTTTGTTTCATGAAGAGGTCTTGAAGGACCTGGGTTGGCTCCACAGGATTAGGCTGTGGTGTGGTGGCAGACCTACTTATAAATCATAATAATTAGTAATTGTTTCTTCTTTAGTGCCCTTTTTTCATATAAATAGACGATTGAAAATATTTTAAAAAATTAATAAGTCAATTTAATTTTTAATTTTATTTATGAGGGGCAACAAACAATTGCAATATACATTTTACTTAATAATAATAGTACTTAGATAAACAATATTACATACAGCCCACTGCATTATAAATAAGTCATTTTAATTGTATGTGCCTAGTTGGTAAGTTCTTTCTTTAAAGGTAGTTTTATAACTAAAAGCTCACTGCATAAAATTATTTCAAAACAAGCATCAGATCAACTGACTTAAATTAAAAAGCAACATAACTCAGTACGGCAAGATAACTCATTAACTTACCCAGTTCCTGTTTAGTGACAGCCCAATTCCAGTTGTTAAAGCCCCACTGGGTATGCCCAAAGTTGATCAGCTGCTGCCTCCTCTGCTGTTGGTCACTGTCGTCCTCACAAGACTCCGGGAGGGACAGGTTATCTGGCTGAAATCAAACACAATCTTCACAGTTAGGTCACACTACATTTGTATGTTACATATACTACTCGGGCAAATGAACATGACACCTGGCTGGAATGAAGTTTGTGCAAAGTACAGCATGGAATTGGATAATCTTGATAGAGAACAGGTCCTGTAATACTTGGTAGTGATAAGGCTTCACAATAAGAGGAAGAAGAAAAACGGAGCACAGGGCAGCAGATGAAGCATCAAGTTCTGAGCCACATGTCAGCCAGGTGTCATGTTCATTCGCCCGAGTTATACTTAGACATACTTTTATGATAAGTTACTGGTATACTTAGTTGACCTCAAAAGCACTTCCTATCAATCAAAATATATAAAAGGCTTGGACATGGCTGACTGACAGACATCATACAGGCCAAACCGCTGAATGTAGAGACTTGAAACTTGGAGGGTGCGTTCTTCAAGAAGTTTAGGCAGTTGCGGGTGTCAGCTAGTTAATTTTAAAAAGGCATATATTTGTATTGATGTAGGTGGATAATTATCCCTCAATCACGCCAAAACTACTGTATTGATTGAGCTGAAATTAGGTTTGGGTATAGTTTATGAACTGGAAAAACACTTATGATACTTTTTATCTTGATATCAAGCGGGCGGGAATTCCCAGTCGACACAGTAGTATAGGATGCCGTTTAATGAATAGTAACAGAGAAATTCAGCTTGATAAATACCATTTTGATGCTGCAATTAGCGACAGCGAACCCGGGTTTCCTCTGCATCATTGCCGCTGTATTTTCACCCACGATTATGAATCAAAGCGCCATTCAACTGTATTAAATAACTATTGATTATATTTTATCTTTAAAAATTCTGATAATAATCGTAAATATTTTGGGAAATACAAATTCCATTCCACAACACCAAAGAGAATATAACCACTACGTTTACACAACACTACGCACGCACACTCAAAGAGAATATAACCACTACCGCACGCACACTGACATTTAGCGAATAGTGATTGATTGATTTGTTTGTTTGACGGTTTGATTTGTAACATTTACACAGAAAGAACGAATGAAGAAATAAATGAGCCAAATAATGTTGTAATAAAACGGAAATGAATTATTATAAATTCTATTGTCCATTGATCATTAGCATTTCCGTTTCCTTCTTCTGATATTCGTGACAGTGACAGCAATCTGTCTGTTTTTGTTTTCGTATATTGGTAAATCTGTATTGTTTAGATTTCATGAAATTTAATAAGTTTATAGGAATAATTATCTTCTCAACTGAAAGCTATAAATATGTCTGAAATGCTAGAAATAGATGGAAGTGTTTTAGAAGGGGTAAGACTATTCGTAATGATGTTTTCAAGGAATTTTTGAATCCAACTGAAAGTTATAATTTTCTGCCTAGGGTGGGCAAATTCTGAGAAATGCTATATCTCTGAGTGCTGTCCTGGGTATTCCGGTGAAGGTAACGAAGATAAGAGCCGGCCGCAGCAAGCCGGGACTCGCTGCGCAGCACTTGAAAGGTTGGTCACTATTTTGCCGTTTGTCGTTATTTAACCGGAGCCCAACCTATGACCAGAGCTAGTTCCTAGCCAAAAGATAGCATAAGGCTAGGCTGATAGGTAGGTGATTTGTCTTCGTTAAATAAATTGAAGCCTAACATATTAATACCCAACTCTTCCTCTATAGGTAGAATTTGTGTTCTCAAAAGTCACATGTTTTCAGGTATAGAACTTGTGGCTTCCATGTGCAATGCAAAGCTGAGTGGAGCCAGCATTGGATCCACTGAGATACAGTTTACTCCAGGAAAATTGAAAGCTGGCCACTATGTAGCTGATACCAAGACTGCTGGGTTAGTTAATCCCACTAATATTATAAATGTCATAGTAAGATGAATGGGAATTTAATTCATCCTAACTAACTATCATATATTTGTTGCTTAATCACGCTAAAACTATTGAACCAGTTCAGCGAAAAATCAGTATCAGCACAGTTTATACTCTTTATCCTAATAACAAATGAGTGAATCTATATGGGGCTAGTTATAAATGTAAAGTTTGTGAGGACGGATGACGGATGAAATCAATGGATCTTTGTTGCTCAATCAAACCAAAACTACAAAAAAATTTGGCTAAAACTTAATGTAAGTAGATATTGAACTGGAAACCACCAATTTTTTAAAAGGCTGATGCCTGTATAAATATTATCCAATATCATCATCATCAGCCCACTTTGGTCCACTGCTGGACGTAAACCTTTCCTATAACGCGCCACTAAACTCGATCTTCGGCTCTCTGCATCCACTTTTTACCGGCTGCCTTTCGTAGGTCGTCGTCCACCTGAACACCTGGCCAACATCAACCAGAAGACACCACCATTATTGTATTTAATGTGCCTAAATAAACATTTTTTTTGTTATGCATTGGTTTTTATAAGAATCCTGCATGGAAATCCTTATTATGAAAATAATTGATTTGATAAATTAATTGATTCACAAATAAAAGTATCTACCCTTATAATTTCAGTTCAATAAGCCTGCTCCTACAAGTGGCGCTCCCCTGCGCTTTGTTCGCGAGCGGCGCCGTCTCGCTGGAGCTGCGAGGAGGCACCAACGCAGACATGGCGCCGCAGATCGACTACATGACGGAGGTGTTCGCGTATGTGCTGCGGAGGTTCAACGCAGACTGCCAACTGACCGTACACAGGAGGGGGTGAGTAACATTTATCTAATGCTATACTGCTATCAGTGCAAGGTTTAGACGAAGCCAGTTACGTTGGCGCCAGTCCTCAGACAAGCCAGCGCTGGCCAGGGGGCCTACCATAAACTATTTCAAAACCATCATGTTTCAATGGCGTTTTGTTTCAAGATTGTAGCAACATTGATTCAATTCGTACCATGACCTTTCTAAACAATATTGTTTTATTCCTGCATAGAGATGTGAAAGAACGAATGTTTAATCTATTACTGCTGTGAGAGGGAGAGAAACAAAGCATAATTTCGTATAGCGTTATCACTTTCACACTTCCTAAGATAATGCGTTCCGAAATACGCAATTTAAATCATGTTCTAACATTTTTTCGTATACACTGGCCCGTGTTGTTTAGATGAGGCCAATGGATTATTTTCTTGCTGGATTATTCTTGATGTGTGCATATGATTTGTGTTTTAAAAAAATGAATTCGGGACAAGTGTGGCGGCGCCGGTAGTTGAAATAGAAATGTATAAAGAACATCTCTGCACTATTAACAGAAGAGTTGATCAATATCAAGACTTTTCATGAGAAAATGGCTAAGCGATAAATCTGTAACTGGAGCTTACAGTAATGTTTCGTCCTCATTCACAAAAACAAAACGCGTTAACAATCTACGAATAAGCGCCAGCAACTGGCGCGATGCGTCTACAAGCGTCCTCACGCTGGCGCGGGGGTTGCGGGGCAGAAGTCACTGTCTTGAAAAATAGGTTGCGCTCTATTCCTGCAAGTGGTGGTAGCCAGGGCTGGCTTCGTCTTAACCCTGCTTAAGTGATAATAAAGGCATTTACAGGTCGGTCAACTAAAGCTGGCGCTGTCAAAGTACTCACACTAACGCAATTTACTACACTGTGGTGATAGGGATGATAATTTTGGCAGGTCACGCCCCGCTCTTATTAACAGACACTACACAAGCGCAAGTGTGAATGTGTTGTTCATGCCAGCTTTTGTTAATACATAATACCTATAAAGCCTTCATCACTAAGCATCGTTGCAGGTACTATCCCAAAGGCGGCGGGCACGTGAGAGCGCAAATAAACCCAGTGGTCAAACTGCAGAGTGTGGAGCTCACACAACGCGGGGAGGTCAACATCATACAGGGCTGGAGCTTCGTAGCTGGGACCCTGCCTGTTAAGGTACTGTACTTTACACTTCTTATCGTGTCACTAGTTGTTTCGAACCGTGTGGTGAAAGGATTTCAAGTGCGCCTCGAAAAGGCTCCCTTTGTGCATTTGACACTGTCATGTTTATGGGCACCAGATAACTGATAGAATACTTATATTAAATACATCCATAGAATACATAGAAAACGTAGAATATCCTTGTTATTTTTTATTATTGTTATTAGGTATGTGTACCTAGTGGTTAGTTTTCTTTACAACAATTTTTTTTTTTTTTTATTATTTATTTAAGCGCACAAAACACATCACAATCACATAAGTATAAAATTATAGGTTAACAAAGATTTCTGAGCTTGATTGCAACATAAACATATATATTAAGACTTGGGAACTTGCTCGGGAATATACAGAAAGTGCGCTTACCCAAGTCATGGAATGGCTCTCCGATAATGTTCTGACATTAAACATATCTAAAACCAAATATGTCACGTTTTCCGCAAATACAATTTCACAGCCCTCGGATAGCTCCTTTAACATCGTTGCTCATACTTGCACACTTTCTAGTGCCTGTTCATCTCAAACCTGTCTTCCTGTTCCGCGTGCTACTGATATTAAATATCTGGGTGTGCATTTAGACGGTACCCTTAGCTGGAAGGTGCATTTGCAGGCAGTTGTCCCACGTATCAGAAAACTAATCTACGTGTTTAAGTCCATTAGGTCATCTGCATCGCTACAAACTTTGAAAATGGTGTATTTTGCTTTAGCTCAATCTTTGATATCTTACTGCGTTACAGCATGGGGTGGCACGTATGTAACCCACATGCTTAGGCTGGAAAGAGCGCAAAGATGCGTCTTAAAGACAATGATGCAGAAGCCGTATAGGTACCCGACTGACCAACTGTATGCAGACTGCTCAGTACTAACAGTGCGGCAACTGTTTGTGCTGCAAGTCATTCTAAAAAAACACTCTCAATTAACTTATGAGCCAGACTTGAATGCTAATAAGCGTAGAAAAACTCAGGTGTGTCCCATCACTAATAGTAGAACTGCACTAGCTAGACGTCATTACGACAAAGTGAGTTCTCATTTATACAACTTGGCGAATAAACATATTAAAATCTACCACACTCCTACACGTAAATGCAAGAATATGTTGACCGAGTGGTTACATAAAATGACCTACACTGAAACAGAAAACCTTTTTAAAATACTTGTTTAGCTCTACATACATAATATACAAACTCTACATACATACACAAACTCTACATATACATATATACACAGACTATACATACATACACAAACTCTACATACATACACAAACTCTACATACATACACAAACTCTACATATACATATATACACAGACTCTACATACATACACAAACTCTACATACATACACAAACTCTACTTCCATAAACATAATAAACCATAGCTTAATTACCTAATTACCTAATACCCCTCACCAGTCTTAATTAATTTCTCAGAAATTCTATTTATTTATTTGTGCATGTCTCAATTAGATTAGATTATATTTTTATATTGTAATAATTTTGAAATTGGCACTAAAGATGAAAGTACACGTATATGTAAAATTAAGTGGATGGTACTCACTACCAAGACACAAGTTGTTTTTCAGCTTACTTTGGTAGGGAGAGCTTTCTTTCAAGTGTATGTACTATAATTGAAATAAATACATTTTTACTTTTTACTTTACTTTATATGTACGCACAACTACAACACATAAATACCGAGCAGACTACCTAACTACTTCTTACTTAAATAAGATCAGATAATAATAATAATAAATAATCATTAAATAATTTTCTTTCTTTCTTTCTAAAACACCCAGAAATAAAACCTCAAATAACAGAAAAATTATGAAACTCATAGATAGTCTCATTTAAAACGACCGCTCGAGGGTGGCATGTTTTCTACGTGATCAAACCCCTCTATAAAATAAATGATTGAAAAGAACATGAAACTACACAACGTATTTCAATGTCTGTCCGTAGGTCATTGTTGATGGTACTTCCAGATAGCGCACGAGATGGCAGACGGGGTCAAAGAAACTCTGAACAGATACGACGTGAACATAGACAGCTACAAGGAGGACCGGAGCCACGCGCCTGATAACTGCAGTGGTATTCTGTGAGTAGATGGATAGAAAAATATAATTCTGACTATATGGGTATTGGTCTCTTTACGGTTTAATAGCGATCGGCGAAAGTGGAGGGGAGCTCTGCGCAAGTGAGGCGATGTGGTGGGAAGGTGGCTAAGCGACCAATTAGACGCTGGCTACCCCTCCCGCCATAAACATCTAGAAATCAACTTCTGTGCATTCAGGTCAGCGCTATTAAACCGTGAGGATACATGTAGGCTATAGCTTTCTCGAAATCTTCTGTGTAACAGCCCAAACAATGAAGACATTTTGCTGATTTAACTGACCACAGTTTCGACTCATTTAGTGGTCGGTTCTGAGTCACGTGAGCCCAGTAATTTCTTCAGCTCCCTTAAAACTAGAACACAGTAACGTTTATTACATGTTCCTTCTAAAGGCTGAATAACTGGCACTACGTTAGTTAGTACAGGTATCCTCACGGTTTAATAACGCTAATCACGGTTTAATGTGGTATATTTGTATATATTTGGCGGGAGGGGTGCAACGCGACAGGGAAGGTGCCCGGCGCCGGCGTCTATTGGTCGCTTAGCCACCTTCCCGCCGCCTCGCCTCACTTGCGCAGAGCTCCCCTCTACTTTCGCCGAGAAGACACCGATACATAGAATAGAATAGAAGATATGTGAATAACCATAATGTCTGTTTTGGTTCAGGCTGGTCTGCGAGTCGAGTACGGGCTGCGTGCTCGGCAGCGACGGGTTAGGCAAGCGCGGTGTGGAGCCGCGGCTTGTGGGCGCCTCCGCCGCGGCCGCCCTGCGCGACGCCCTCGCCAGCGGCGCCTGCCTCGACCAGCACACGCAGGTACTCATCAACTACGATGCCCTACAATGCCTAGGTATCTTTCCATCTTTTTCAAAATCATTTGTTATTAATTCCTACCCGGCCTAAGATATTATATTACTGATATATAATTCTATATACCTATTTCATATTTATTTCATATTATTATTTATTTATTTTATTTATTTAGTGTAAGGAGCTATTTTAGATTTTCATCAGCTGATAAACTTTTCTCTCTTACTGCTTTCTCTGTAACCAAATTTGTTTAATATGTGTAACTTTTGATTAGTCTTTAAAATACCATTGTTTATGTTATATATAAGTTAGCACGCCAACATTTTTCAATACCTATAAGGTTGGCCGGTAGAAAATGCTTTAGCATTAAGCCCCACCTTTTGTACATCTTATCTTGTATTTTGTGCAATAAAGAATATAATAATAACTACACACGCAGGTACTCACCAACTGCATACGCAGGTTCTCACCAACTGCACACTTTCTTTTTTTTTTTGTTAAACATTCACACACACCCCTAACCGACCCGAGAACAAATCTGTGTTTGTCACACAAATATTTGCCCCGGCCGGGGATCGAACCAGAAATCGAGCTTCGTAAGCAGGGTCACTACCAACTAAGCCACGGTGTTGTCAATACTATAGCTATTGTTTGACCAGTACCAAAAAACTGTTTTTTTTTTTCTTGAGGACGAGGCCGAAAAGTTGAGGCCCTTGCCTTGCGTTGTGATGGTCGCGGGTTTGAATCCCGGTGGCACTCGTGCAATGCCAATGGGTTTTTCAGTCGAAAAAATGTACCTACGCATCCCACGTTCTTACTACGGTGAAGGAAAACATCGTGAGGGAAGCAGCATGTCAAAGAACAGAAAATAAAATTGTTCTGTGGCATGAGACATACAATCCACATTGGGTCCGCGTGGTGGATTTAAGACCCATTCGCTCTCTTAGCTGAGAGTAGGCCTGAATCCCAGCAGTGGGAACATATGGGCTGATAAAACTAAACATTTTTATGAAGTCACTTTGTTGTCTTTCTGCCTGTCGTTCCAGGTGGAATCTTGCAACAAAATTTTCGAAAACTTCCCATTTAGCTCTGGCTGATACTTTCACTTTACAAATGACAAACAATGACAATGCATTCTAAATATTTATTACCATACAATGCCGACCTAACCTCAAGAATTAAGATTTAAGATTTTTATTCGCCAGAACATAGTATACTACTCGGGCAAATGAACATGACACCTGGCTAGCGTGGAATTGGATAATCTTGATAGAGAAGAGGTCCTGTAATACTTGGTAATTGGCAGCGGGGGACGCATCAAGTTGCGAGCGAGAGTGTCAGCCAGGTGTCATGTTCATTCGCCCGAGTAGTACATTAACTATGTTGTTCAAAAAATTGTATTTGTGCCTTATTAAAAAACCATAATTCGTCTATATCTACTAGTCCCTAAGAAGTTAAAAAGTTCTATTTGGTCAATTTATTTCCAGGATCAGATAATAATCTACATGGCTCTAGCGGAGGGGACCTCCACAGTGCGCGCGGGGGAGATCACCCTCCACACGCGAACCGCCATCCACATAGCTGAACTTATAGCTAAGGTAATATATTTACATAACTTGTATTTATATTTATATACCTATTTATATTTCACAATGAATACCAGTTTTGGGATATTGCCTGCTAAACAAACATCTGCACAACATGTCTGACACGGAAGTGTCTATCGAGTAACGTGCTCTCGTTCTTGTAAAGTCGATCATCACGTAGGGCTGAGCCGAGTACTCGGTACGTGTTATCTAGGCAGTAGGGCTGACGCTGTACTCGGTTCGTATAAACAAAGCGCCGAGTGCTTGGCTGAGCGAGTGATGTTGGCTTTTACTATCTCGGTACTCTGTACGTGTACTCGGCCATATGTATTCGTAAGAAGCTAATGTGTTGTTTTATGTATTTTGTTTTCTTTCCAGGTTAAGTTCACGATACAAGCTGATGGCGATCTGAATATTATTTCTTGCACTGGATTAGGAACTGTAAATACAACATAGGTAACAGAAAATATTTTATGCTACTCAAAAAATGTCTATCTAAACTAAACTTGTATGAAGAGTGGCGGATTTACAAATTCGCCGCCTGCAGGCTAAATTTGCCGCCCCTACCGACCTCTACTACAGTTTGATACCCTAGTTCACAATCTTATAAATTACAATAATGTATGTCAATGAAATTGTAACTTTATGATTTGTGCACTATCGCCTTAGTTAGGTACTTACTTAGATTAATATGAATCTATTAATTAATTTTTAGAATAAAAAAAAACGCAATTTTGCCGCCCCCTAAAATCTGCCGCCCTAGGCTCCAGCCTTCCTGTGTATGAAGTTAACTGACTTTAGTTGTATGATTATGAATGAATCAAGCTTCTTTTGTACAGTGTGTATGTAACTTATTGTGCTTCCCTTATAATTTATGATCGTTCCTAAGTTATTTTTTATTTTAATTATTATAATGTTACAAATACAAACTAGTTTTTATTCATATTAGCCTTCCCTACTTTTAATGTGCTCATGATAATTTTTAAGTGCGGTTTTAGATTTAGCGGATTTAATTGTAATGCTAGATCATACGTACGAACAAACGGGCGAGACAGTAAAATGTTTCTCGGCCGAGACAGTGAGTTAAGCGAGTAGCTTACATCACTCGCTCAGCCGAGCACTTGACGCTATGATATGCTTATGCTACGAGGCACTTTCTCGGCCGTTTGCTCGGTACGTGTGTTCAAGGCATTAATACAGGTCGCTCAACGAATGCTGGCAAATTTAGGATGACAATTTTTCAGGTCACAATAAGGACACTCCGCGCTTTTCTTCACAGACACTATACAAGCGCACGTGTGAATGTGTTGTTCATGCCAGCTTTTGTTAATATACCTAAGTACACGCGCGTTCGGGTTTTGAAGTTTCAAAATACGCTAGTCTGAAACCGCACTAAGAAGTAAGTAATCATGGATTTAAATAAAACAATATAATGACATCGACATTATTTATTTAGATTCAAAAGGGTTTGGATCAGTGGAAATACTTGCCTGCTTTATACCATAATTGATAAATAGAATTCGGCTCATTTTAAGTCATGTAAGTAAAATCAATATTTATTTGAACTAAGGGAATGCAGCTTATTATAATAGACTTGTGGTTAATATAAAGTTACTTTGTTAATGATCTGTGAATGTTAAATAATTTAATTAATTTAAAAGCTAGAGTTACATAAAATAATGTCATGATGTGTTAATTTTTCCCATCCTATACATTAAATACAATATTGAATTAAAATTGGCATTACTTTAATGTACTTTTAGTACTTATCATTCAAAATATTATAAAAGTTTACATTACGCTAATTTTTTAACTATAATTCTAGTAGGTATTTAACCTGAAAATACCCTTGGAAGGGAAGCTCGCGTAATAAAAAAGAGTAATAATCCGAAGTATTACAAATTTGTGCACAAAATTGGTAACAAGAACCGAGGTGTCCACAGCTAACATCTACCAAGTTATAAAAAATGATCACAATTTCTGATGATAATACAATAATAATTTTGTAAAGTTCAACCAAATTTTTTTTTAATTCAGTACAACAGTGAAATTGCATTTCCGACGAAGAAGAATCGGTAACTAGAAAGTAAATTCATAAAAATAAACTTACACTTATCAGGATTGCGATTGAAGAACAAAACAACTATATACATCGATTTATATAAAACAAAATTGTATTAAATAATTAGGATAAATACCAAATTCATCAGCTAAATTGTGTCTCTGTCAACGTAAATTGTCAAAACCGATAATTTACAATTTAACTATTTGAAAGCCGTTTGATTGTAAACTGGTGAACGCAAGTACAATGCTCTTCAAAACAGACCAATCACGACGCAGCGCAGTCGCCCTCTGATTGGTAGTTTAGTCGATTTTATTTTAGCCTTCCTATTGGGTGATCTTAACTTAACGATTTTAAAACCGTAAGTTTGTGAATGGACCTTTGATTGGTCATTTCATAGCTTTCGTAGTGTTTACAATTTATCGACAGATTATAAAAAATTGAAAATTTACGGTTCTAACAAAATGCAGGTGACCTCCCCACTAAGTTATCAAGTACCTAGGTAACTTATGTGAAGATAAAAAAATCTAGTAAGTTATGGCCAAAATGGCAAAGTACGAGAGCACAATTCAAGCCTAAATAACTCTTGGTAAGTAAATATTCAAACAAAACGTACAAAAATTATATTAGTTTTAACATAAATAGAAAAAATTCAAGCTAAGGGATATGGCCGCCGTAACAAGGTTATAGCGTTTGCCAAAAGTTAATTTATTCACTTAGTAGGTACACGATTGAGTGCGAACTAACAAAATAACACCATCGTATCGTTAAGTGCGTGTCAAAATATAAAATGCCTACCTCTCACCAGCCGTACACCTTGGAATAATAAAAAAATATAATAAATTCATCAAAACGGAATCCTCGTCCACATAAATACTTTGATTGAGATCCTTGCAATTTAATTTACTTAGTTTAACGATTTAGCCAAGTCAGCAAAGTTAAGATTATGTGAATGAAATAGATGACAAATTTGGCGAATTTTTCTTTTAGGCATACTTTTTAGAAAGAAACCGAGCTATTTTGATTAGACTAAACAATTTGAGTCTGTAAAGGTGATTATGATATGATTCTCATTATAAAAAAAATTACATACAGCGTAAAAAAGTATCTAATACAGATTCCATCCACATATTGCAGCTTAAATACACAAATAATTACAGATTTTTTTTTAAAAATAACTTTATAATGGGAGGAAAAAATATGCTATCTCTGCGGAAGTCTACGTACGAGTATGGTCTATTTATATTATATTCAATATTTAGATATTGTTGAGAGGGTAAAGCTTTCTGCCTACTATCCCGTATCATACCATGACTTCGCTCCATGCAATTAGCGCTCATTTATATTTTTCCGCGCTGACACACTCCGTGCATGGCACGCGAATATACATGATACCCGGGATAGTGGCCAGAAACCTTAATTTGTTGTACGTGGACGAGCGAAGTGTACTTACAGTAGAGTACGGTACAGTACGGACACGGTTGTGCGGCGTTACTCAGTCTTCTTGGCTTTGTCGTCGGCGGCTGCTTCGGGCGGCGCCACCACTGTGGGCTGGTCCTCGTAACTGTGGATTTTAATAAAAAAGGATGATTGATGTATTAGATGTATTCTCAATTTATTAGTTATTTTAATGTCGTTACCTCAGTTTTTTGTTGTTTATAAACCGCTTCGAAAAAATATTTTTTTGTTTGAGTGGAGTGTATATACTCTTAGATTTGGTCCCATATTAATTTCATCAAAATTGTCGTATACGAGTTTTTTTTTAGTTTCTATCTGCAAAAAGTTATTTTGGAATCTATAATTCGGTGCAGTGTTACACCAGTAAGGAAGAACTCGCTGTCGGTAAGCGTTTAATCTGGTTATTCGTCAACACGAGCGAAGCGAGCGTGCCTCAGCATTATAGGATGGATGTTGGTTGTAGTTGACTCACTGGAAGAGCGCGTGCAAGTCGCCGCGCAGCAGCGCCAGCAGCAGCGGCGTGCCCAGACACGCCGGCACCAGGTACAGCAGCGCGGGCTGCGCGTGCTTGAACACGTGCATCACCAGGATGGTGGCCAGCAGGCCCAGGATGTACGCGGAGAATGTGGCCCTGCAACAATATTACATATTTGGATATTTTACACAACGCCTATTACCAAGGTGAGATGTCAGAATTTAAATTATATTTATTCGGGACAACAAACTCAAATCATCTAAGTGAGCAGCTTATAGCAGTGCTGTAACAATAGTAATAAATAAAACACCTGCTAAACGGTGAAGGAAAACATCGTGACAAAATCCGTATGTCATAGAATCCAAAAGTTCGAAAACATGTGCCTCTTACACAGAAGGAGCCACTTCGAGGCACACTTGAAATCATTTCATTTCATTTATTTTTGACCAATATAACAAAGACCGTTATACAAGGCAAGTCAAAGATACATAATACGATGATACCTACAGCTTGGTAAAAAATCCTTTCACCACACTGGTACGAAAGAACTAGTGATAAGATAAGAAGAATCACAATAGTAATTTACAAATGTCGTTATCAATATTTTTAGAAAAAATAACAAGATCAAGAAAGCCAGAATCAGATGTTACACATCAATATGTGACTACTTGCCTCGCTCTTTTTTTTTGAGCTACACTAAACTGTATTACCTACTTTACGACCGACTTATAAAAAAAGAGCAAGTTTCAATTCGGTTTGTTTTAATTCGTTACCTCAGAACTTTATTGTTTATGAACAAATTTGATAGATTAGTCCCATAGAATTTTCATCAAAACCGGTTTAGTAGTTTAGTTTTCAAAAATAACTGAAAAAAAAAGTCATTGAAGTGAACAAAATTGCGTATTTTGCTTCCCTGTGACTTGTCAGTGGTGCCTTGCCTACGGTCACTAGAACAGTCCGATTGAAATAGGTTGTATGTTTTTTCAAAACCTTGATTATTCTTAAATATGTTGGTAAATGTAAATGTAAATGGACTCCCTTTTCCGCACTTGGACTCCTGTTGGTCCTTTGTACGTCGGATTTCCTGACTAATAATTTAGCCAGCCTAACTCCGCCCAGAAGCACAGAAGTTTCCTGGGTTCTTCGCAGGCTTAGCGGAGTGACCTCGGGTTTTTGAGGATTTCCTCTCGTTGCTTTGCCACTCCCACGCATTCCAGGATAACGTGGGCGGGCGTTTCCTCCTCGGTCAAGCAGTCTCTACAAAGTGGGCTGTCTGTGTTTCCAATGTTGTGCCAGTGTTTATTAAGCAGGCAATGTCCCGTGATAGTACCCACAATGATTCTTAAATCTGGTCGTTTTAAACTAAGTAAACGTCTAGTTAGACGTGGTGCAAGTTGCGGAAAGGCCATTCTTGATTGTTTGCATTCCTTGGTTTGCAGCCAGCGCTCACTGTGCTGTGTCTTTGTGCGTTTGCGTATCCACGCTCGCAATTGAGAAAATGGTAGTGGTAGGAAGGGAGATGGTCCTTCCCTTCCAGTCTCAGATCCTTTCCTAGCCAACTCGTGCATGAATATGTTGGTAATATTCACCTGAAGTAGAACTCGGAGTTGCGTTTGAGGCTTTTGTCGAAGCGCAGCAGCAGAGCGATGAAGATGCCGGGCACCACGATGTCTCCCAGCCCCAGCATGGCGAAGTTGCTCGCGCTCAGGCCGTTCACCAGCAGGTCTTGGGGGAACACCACTGCGGAATACAATGTACATTATATATCGCTTTGCACTTGTACATATATGTCACCGTCACTTGGCAAGTCTGAACATAGGCTATGCGAACTTTAGCGCATGAAAACACGCAATAGAAAACTGTTGACGCCAATTTATTTTTTATTAACCAACTAGCTCACTATTAAAATGTATATTTCCTCGGGGTGTACAATAAAGTGTTACAATCTAACTAAGCTCATTTTACCCAGATCTAAATCAGCTTTAAAAAGAAAGAATTGTTACATAATGAGCATTAACATATTTAATAGATTACCAAAAGGCATTCGAGAGTTACCTACTCGACAATTCAAGGCAAAGCTTTATGCATGGCTGGCTGAAAAATGTTTTTATAAAATAAGTGACTTTTTAGATTATAATTTTGACATACGATATAATTAAATCAGATTGTTAAATTAGATATATATATAATGCATGATAAATTTTGCACGCCGTCACACGGTTGAGTATGTGAAACCAAATATTATAATTTAAGAACTGTATACCATACTTCATGCAATAAACGATTTCATTTCATTTCATTTCATAAGCGCTTTCGCCCGCGTTGATATATTATACACATAATATAAAACAAACAATGTAATACGTGTGTACTTTAGCATAGCCTATGTTTAGACTCGCCAAGATACGTCGGCCGTATTGTACTTTTTTATTCAAGTTTTTTCTTATATTTTTTTTTTATAATATAAATTTATTTTCTTCGAATTGGCGAAATGGTACTCTTTCATTTCATTTTTATACATGATGTGTTTTCCTTTATGTGATTGTGCAATTACCAAGAAAAATACATTTTGTAAAGCTATAATAGTCTATAAATATCCTCGTAACAATTGTTGGTAATAAAATAAATACCGTAATTTTTCAATTTAACTGTTTTCACTGTCAACTGTCGAAAAATTGTGAACTCTACAAAAGTCTGCTATAAAATAGACCAATCAATGAACCACATTGATTCGATTCACCAAATATAGTGTAAAGCAAAAGCACTCACGTTTGATGGGTGCCTCGAAGGACTTGGCTACAGTAACCATGACGTTGGTTCCGAACACCCAGAAGATGTCGTACAGGAACAGGCCGCACAGCAGAATGCAGCCCGTCACCACGTTGTTGAGGTGTAACAACTCTACGCCGTTGATCGCGAACGCTATTCCGAACAGGTTGTTGGCGATCCAGTGCTGAAATTAATGGAATTCTTTGACATTACACTTACAAGAAGTTTTTTCAAGAAAGTACCGGGTAACTTTCGGATGGGAAAAGCACAAGACCGGAGAGAATGGCGTGTACAGAATGAGGCCTACAACCCAGCAGTGGGTTGGGTAGTTATGAGCTGTGGATAGGGTTGCCATGCCATCTCTAAAATTTCCAGGATAAGATGCGTGAAAACCCCGGATTTTAGAGCCCAGAACCCGGACATGTTAACAGGAATAAATTAAGAAAAAAATTGTATACTGTATTCTTCAGTGAAGTATGTGACTCTACCTTAAACCTACATTCATAAGACCAGTCTGTAATCTAACCATACTTGAGACAAATAAACAATTCATTCATTCATTCATTCAGGTTTTCAGCCAACTTCAAAAGAGGAGGAGATTCTCAATTCGGTTGCTTTTTTATGTGTGTTACCTCAGAACTTCGTAATATAACTGATTTGGAAAATATTTTTATTTGAGAGGATATACTTACATTTTGGTTACATAGAAATTTCATCAAAATCGGTTCAGTATTTTAATTTATAAATCAACGGTCGGTTGATCACGCCATGCGGGCACAGTGCGTGTGTCGCGGGCGGCCCAAGACTTTTTAAACCTGGACTACAAATGAAGTCCGGCTCGGACGCTCCCCGGACGCCCTCTAAACTAGGACAAATCCGGAGAAACCTGGACGGATGGCAACCCTAGCTGTGGATGATGATGATAATAATAATAAATATTTTGGACATTTCACACAACGCCATCTAGCCCCAAACTAAGCAGAGCAGTACTACGGGAACCAGATAACTGATACAATACTTATTCTATACTTTTTATTTGTAAATACATACATAGAATACATAGACAACACCCAGACTCAAGACAAGACTAGCTAAAGCGCTCTCCTGATGGTAAGAGATGACTCAGATGATAAGAGGTGATGACTTTTTAAGAAAGCAAAGTCTAGGGTTCAAACCATAGAGAATACAGGGTGAAATCTCAACTAAATTTTAGATGCCCAAAGCCGAAAGAATAAGGAATGGCGACAAATGCTCAATGCGTTGTCTCGAGGTCTATTTGATGTGAAGGAAAACATCGTGACGAAACCGGCATGTCATAGAACCTAAAAAAATCAAAAACATGAGTCGAGTGCACGAAAGGAGCCTTTTCGAAGCGCACTTGAAATCCTTTCACCACCCTGGTTCGAAAACTTGGGAGCTGGTTCCATTTCAATAACACTATCTATGCCTTAAGTGTTCGAAACACCTAAAAAAAAATGAAGAAGGGTTCACAATAGTTGCTCACCTTCTTGAAGAGGTACCAGGCACCGAGAGCGAGAGAGATGAGCAGACAGATGACGTCATACGAGGTGAACTTGTAGTTGATGATGTCGTCGCGACTGTCCCGCGTGAAGTGGATGTGGTACGACACGTTGGGTACTGATGCCGGGACCATGAACGAGATCACGGGGCTGTAGAAGAAAAATACAAAGATTTATTTTGTAACTTATGGACTAGTTATTTGCCTCCGACGTGGCACCGACGAGGACGTGGTGGCCGAGTGGATAAGACCCTTGCATTGCGATCTGATGGTCGCGGGTACGAATCCCAGTGGCAGTCATGGGCGTAAATGGGTTTTTTCGGTCGAAAAAATCTTTGTATGCAACCCACGTTCTCGCAACGGTGAAGGAAAACATCGTGAGGAAACCGGCATGTCTAAGGACAGAATAAAAAAAAAATGTTCTATGGCATGTGACATCCACCAATCCGCATTGGGTCCGCGTGGTGGATTAAGACCCATTCACTCTCCTGCCGAGAGTAGGCCTGAGTCCCAGCAGTGGGAACATTATAGGCTGATTATGCTATTATGCTGTTATTTGCCTCCATGACCTCACACGCCCCTTACCTCCTAAATCCCTGAACTGATTTGGCTCACATATGTAAGTTGTTAAATATGTTAACAGTAAAATGAATGTTTCACCAGGAACATACAAATATTACATTATTATAATTATTAATATGAGCCCTCGCTGTCCCACTGCTGGGCAATAAAGCCTCCTCCCATTCTTTCAATATTACATTACTTAATAAATTAAACTAAATTATTATATGCATGCATTTATCCATTTATTTTATAATTAGTATAATGCTTCAAACAAGTTGTCCTCTGACGAACCACGTGACAGAGATGCGCAGAACCAATTTGACCTATGAATTGCGTTCTGCGCATCTTTGTTACATCGTTCGCTAGAGGACAACTTGTTTGTTGAAAATGAAAAATGAAAATGAAAAAATATTTATTAACAACAAATGTTGCTAATTATAAGATGATTGCGTTAAAATGGACATATTATTTCATTAAGCAATAGTTATAAACGTAAAACAACAAGTCTTATTACATATGTATAGCACCAATAGAGCAGGGGCTATTTAATTCCACCTATGCAATTCAATTTGAAATGCATCAATGCAACCATAATTTTTGCATCTAATCAGTAAAAATATGTGTAGTAAATAACTTATAAGATTACACACATGAGTTGAAGTTTCAATTATTTTAAATTTTATTGAGAAAATGTTTTAGTAAGAATGTGTATTTTTGTGATAGAAAGCCAGACACACTAAAAAATTAACAATGCTCAAAATTATGTACATTCTAGTCGGTGAGTCAGTTAGGTTATCAGTTTCCTTATTTAATTTATTATCTTATATTTCTGAATATGGCTACCTAAACTAAGGAAAATGTTATCCATAAAATATTTGCCTTCCAACAGCATTTTCATGTATGTATTAGTATGTGTAGATTTTCAATTAGTACCTTTATACAAATTGAATTGTTTAAAATTCCTTCAAAAAAAAGGAGTGAAAAGGGGCAAGGGAGGCTTTTAATTATATTTACCTGAGTAGATGACTCAGTGCCAGCACTCCTAAAAAGAAGAAGTACCCAGTGAGCAGTAGATTTATGTATTCTTTAGAGAAGAACTGGAAGAACAGGTAGAGTCCGAACAGGGCACACGACGCAATCAGCGGGAACATCAGAGC
The DNA here is from genome assembly GCA_932526365.1 of Lobophora halterata. Classification (NCBI taxonomy): domain Eukaryota; kingdom Metazoa; phylum Arthropoda; class Insecta; order Lepidoptera; family Geometridae; genus Lobophora; species Lobophora halterata. The sequence goes on from OW052018.1 coordinate 1,217,087, forward strand.
ATCTCGGTTGGACATCGTCTCATGCGGTGTTCCAGATTCCTGTGAGGAAAATAGATAGCTGAGTACTTTTCACTATAACTATTATGCTTATGCAAAAGTTGGTGAGGATGGACGGAAGTTTGTTTGTCACATCAAAACTATTGAAACATATTTAGCTGAACTTAGCTATGGGAACATAGAGCAGAAATTATGTGAAAGTTAGTAAATAAGGACAGATATCACACCAGAGCCACTCAAACTGATAATGACTAAAATGTAGTATGGGTACATATACATATAGTAGATTATGAGCTGAAGAAACACATTATGATACTTTTTATTTTAATCAATATTTCCAACGCATGTATGTTGACAATTAGAGAGATTAAGACTGCACAATGTGCGCAGGATGGCTGGTGACGAGACAAAACCTTGCCACGACAGTCGAACGTGCGCTGATCATAATGTAGGCGAAAACACTTCAAACATGAAAGAAAACCGGTACCATACCCTGTTATACGATGATTGGACTCACCTTTTGCTCTCTTAGATACTTTACAGACCTAAAAGACCCGAAAAATATGGGTAATATAGCCATGATAACTAAACTCAGGTAGGCAATAGCAAGACCCTCAATCGTGGCCGGAGCCTTTTCTGTAGCATTTTTCACTGCTTCTATAACACTTTCTTCGATGTTTATAGGGAGTTCAGTCGCCGTATCTGCCATTTCGCTTGAAAATTTACAATAACACGTAGGTAATCTGAATCCGTCTTCTCAAAATCTCCCATTGACAAGAAAGAAAGTCATGAAATTGACAACAACATGACAAGTGTACAGTTTTTTTTGTTATGTTGGCAAAATAAGAACTTTATGGCTGTAATCGGTATTTTTCCGAAAATAACTTAATCATTCACGCAATACTTCCTTCTTAAGTGGAAAGGGAGAAATCACGCATACTTGGGAGAAATTGGGAGAAATAGAACTAAGATCTGAAAATATCCATATTTCAATAGTTAACTGTCAGTGTCAACCAGCCATTCAAAGAAGTAGGATTTGTACGCACTCTTACTTTTCAGATTTTTCGCGTAATTTTCATATTCTTCTACAAAAAGACATGTTCCAAGCGCTCCAAAAGAAATTGCCGTGCTGCATCTGATCTCTTATTTACAATGGAAGTTCCCGGGGGAGCCGAAGAGGGTTTCATCAGAGAATGGACACCTTGTTCGCATATTTTGAACTTGATTCCTCCAAAGATCCAGACTGGTATATTTTCAAGCGAGTTAAATTTGACCTGCGTGGATGCGGTCTCGGAGTATATTGCACTGGGTACAAACGTCGGGCTGGTCTACTGGTACGATAGAAAGAAGGGGAACATCCAAAGACTGCGATGTGAGGTGAGTGGAGTGTTTGCCGTCTACGGGACTTCCCATATTTTCAAGGTTCAAATCAAGAAAAAGAAAAGAAGGAACGTTGTGACCACTTTGTTAAGTGTTTACCGTATATAGGAATGAGCATGGCAGTGGTCTGCCTAGACCCTGCCTCTAGCAGTAGCAGTAGGAAAGTGAAGGAATATATTGTGAATGTATCTGCAACAGCTGTGTTTGAATCTGGTATTTTTTAATAAAAAATAGTATAAAAGCTAAATAGTTTTACATTCCCATTGGTGAAGCCAATTGGGAATATCTCAAACCAGTTTGAGGTCTTTGGATAGCTTATATAGGTCAGACACAAAAGCTTTTATTAAATGGATATTATTTACTAAAACTTAGAGATACTTATACCCAGTTACTGATTGATAGTATTTATATATAACTAAAAAACTCTTAAGAACATCTGAAACACAGGCAAAACAATGAAATTATTTATCATTTCATTGTTTTACCTGTGTGTTTCACATCCTCCCTGAAATTTATTATGTCATCCAGTTCATTATTGAGGAAAACTGTTATTACAATAAGAGCAAAGTGAACATATTGAAAAAGTACAACTTATTGCATTTAAGTTAATACACATTAACTAATTATATTTGTTGAACCACCAACAGTTTTTACTTAAACAAATGCTTAATTAATAAAGTTTTCTCAAAATTTAATGCTTAACAAACCTATTACAGAAATCCCAACTTGCTCTCTCTTACCTACCAAAATAGTCATGAGTTCTGTCAGTGTTTTTGCTTACACAACATTCTTACTTAAGTTATCCAATTCAATTGAAGTTGTACAATACTGTTAGGTAACAAAACAGTTTCTTTAGCCTTGTACATGTACAGAAGCATTTGTGTCAATAATGCCAAGGCCAGAAATGAAAACTTATTGTTTTTTAAGGCTAAGTTAAATTTTAGACATATTATGTTATGTAAAGTAGGTATTAAGTTAATAAGTAGTAGACCCTTGTCTACTGATAAAGTATATGGTTTCATGGATTTTGGCAAATGAGGTATCATTGGATCTATCTAGCTAGGTTGTAAGATAAATTTAGTGTTCAAAAATTCAGAAAAAAATGTGCAGAAAGCATATGTTTTTTCTGTTTTTAAAAACTCTGTGCTTATTTGGTGCTACTAGAATCTCAGACATGCTCCAGATACCTAAGCAACTAAGCACATAGAGCAATTCACAACTATCTGTTTGAGATGATTTTTATATAAAAAGTTGCAGTACCCGTAAACAGCCACTTTTTGTTGCTGCTACTAGCAGAAACTTATGTAAAGTTGACAGTTGACATATTATGTTAGTTTCTCAAGCCCTTGGTCTTCCATCAAATAATAATAATTTTTATTATTACTAGCCTGTACTATCCCACTGCAGGGCAAAGGCCTCCCTACCTTTCTTCCACAATTTTCTGTCCAGTGCTGCAGTGGGCCAGTCAGGTTGGTATTTATCTAGCTCATCGCGCCATCTTCGCCGCGGTCTGCCGCGCCGCCTTCTGGCGTAATAATAATCAAATAATAAATAAATAAATAACTTAAGTTGCCCAGTGAGCTGACCCTGTTAAAAACAAGCTATAGGCTAATGCTAGTTAGTTCATTAAACAAAGTGTGGACATTAGAAAGGAACGAGTTATTTACTCAGCTCGTTAACAAGTATCTGTTTACACCCCTTATCAGTTCTTATCAGTGTACAAGCTGCTTCACTGATGCAGAGTGAATGTATGTGGTTGGTTGAACAACATACTGATTCTTATTGATATCAAACCGAAGCTCCCGGCTTTGCCCTTATTTATTGGGTTTGATGAATAATGTAATAAGAACTTTGTTTGGTTCCAAAGAAAAGCATAATCAGTATCTATAATGATATTGCCTGTTCACTCTTTTTGCCTAAAAAGCCTGTACATATAGGGGTAAAGATGCCCTTATGTTCTTTTACAACTGACACCTACCTACCTACATACCTATACCAAATTTTAGTTTAAATGGTCAGTAGTTTCGGCATGGTAAAGCAACAAACATCTATCTTTCCATCCATTAAACACTCACGTTTATAACATACATGATTTGTTGCGAAATTTACGATCCAATTTATAGGGTGAGTGAGCCTATTATAGACAATACGATTGGTCGAGTGGTAAGTGTGTTGGACTGCCACGCCGGTGTCGCGGGTTCGATTTCCGCTTCAGGACAATTGTGTTATGAACATCAGTCTCTGTCCTGAGTCTGGGTGTTTTCTAGTTAGTTTGGGGCTAGTTATTTGCCTAAGGTAAGCTAATAAAAAAACGATTAATTTTTGCAGGCGTCAAACTCCCCAATAACGTTCGTGAAGATAGCGAGTACGGTAGACTACATGGTGGGCGCGGGGAACGAGGCTGGCCAGGTCACCGTCTTCCAGATACCCAGGGAACACCCCGAGAACCTGCCCGATAACTTCAAACCTAAGGTGGAGCCCAAGGTTGAAAGGTAAACATCTACGGCATAACATATGTGTAGATAGCGAGTACGGTAGACTACATGGTGGGCGCGGGAAACGAGGCTGGCCAGGTCACAGTCTTCCAGATACCCAGGGAACACCCTGAGAACCTACCCAATAACTTCAAACCTAAGGTCGAACCCAAGGTTGAAAGGTAAAAAATCTACTACCGTCACCGTCTTCCAGATACCCTGGGTACACTTGCAGCTCTTCCGCTTATGGCTCGTCGTCCCCGCGCTAACGTCTCTCCGTACCCGAGCTTACGTATCTTCGCGCTACACACCACGTTCAGATTCAAACTGATTGAACTGGAACATGGCGGTCGGCGAGCCGTAAGCGCGGGCGTCTCGCCTAGCTGTGGCCGATGCGACTCCCGTTATTACGTGCTTACGTAAGGTTGACGCCTGGTTGACGGCGAGGCGATACGGTGACGATGCCTTTGTGTGCTATCACCTTAATACGCTAGTCTGAAAACGCTCTAAAGTACCAATATTTTACTTCTTCAGATACTTACACAAAAGTGTTGTGAAATATATTAATATTTCAGATACACAATAGGGGACCTTCACAAGAGCAAAATTACCGCCATCGAGTGGTCCAAAAACGGCATGAGGCTCTTTTCCGGCGACAAACACGGCGTTATCATTATGACTGAAATTGATTTTTACATGGTGAGTTGTTTTGTATATATGTACCTACTTTACCGTTGGGAGGCATCCCCTGCAGGATGCCGTTTAGAAAGGTACCAACAGAATGCCAGATATTCTGCCGCAAAGCAGTAATATTTAAGCATTACTGTGCCCGGTGTGAAGGGCACTGAAGCTAGTGAAATTACTGGGCTTTCGAATCTGTCTGACCATCGAAATGTCTCAATGTGGACGAGCGTCTTAGCAGTGTAACACAGAGCTATGTGAATCAAAGACGTGTGGACTGTTCTGGTCATGAGCGATGTCTCTTACCATCAGGAGAACGCATAGCTCGTCTCGCCATTGTTTTCATAAAAAAAAAAATGCGTTGGAAAGTAATAGTACTATCTTAGTACTCTGTGGTAATAGTAATCAAGATTTAATAGTAAATTTTTTTAATAAAAAAAAATATATAAAAATATTATCAGAAGTAAAGTTATTGTTACATAGGCATCCAAAGCAAAGCTTTGATAAAAAAAAACCCTCAGCTGCAATGCTTATGGCGCTCGTCCAGTTTGAGACATTGAAAAATTTTGTAGTGTCATTGTCGAAAATCCGCCTTGAGCCGAAATACATTACTGCTGCGCTGCAATTTACACAACAGTTTAAGCCAAAAACTACCACATTCGTATTTGATAGCTATTATCAGTAATAGAAGTCGTTCACTTTGATTCGGGAAAGCCCCAACAGGAAATGACTAAAGCTATTACATCTTATTGGTTTAATAATGAGGACGGTAAATTACTCAAGATAACAGCAGACGAAGAAAAATATTTAGTTACTATGTCACATAGAAGAGTCCGTAGTACATTGTAGTTTTATTTAGAGTCCTCGTTATCTAGGAGCATTGTCCTCGACGCCATTTATTGATTATTTATTTAATTTGACCTGCTTATTATTTTTCTGTAGTCTGTTTATATCACACTTTTCGTTTAGTTGTTAACAAAACTAAATTTAATTTGTTTGCCAATGATTGCAATGTGAGAAAGTTGCCGAAATCAGACAGGACAGTAAAAAAATAGAATGATAAGAATGATAATGTAAGTTGAAGACATGTTTTCTTCGAAAAAAACGATTTTCAATACACACAATCTTACGCGTTACTAAAGTCAACAAGCTCAATCCAATAAATAATTACTATAAAATTATGTTCGTTCCTTAATCACGCAAAAACTAATGAGCTGATTTAACTGAAGTTTGGCATGGGCAGTTAATAAAAATTTTGTTTAAAAACTAAAATCCGACTACTGAAAAATCACGCTCTTAAAAGTATGAAAGAAGAAAATATGCGTATTTGAAATTGTTATGTTTCGGTGGTCTTAGATGTGGTATAAAAACATCCTATTGCTATTGTTCCAGCACCTTTGCAAATCCATGGAGATAGTGAATGAGGAACACGAGATAGTACAAATGAGCTACTATCAAAACACGCTGTTAGTATCGAGCGTGTACCGCAGCATCATGTGCGAGCGGCGCGACGGCAGGTGGCGCGTCAACCAGCTGGGCAAGCGAGAGAGGAAGACGTTAGTATCTCCAACATTCACACACCTTCACATACAATCTCACACCCTCACCTATAATCTCGCACTTACATATACTTTCACACGATCTCATATACTTTACATCCTCTCATATACTTTCACACCCTCTAATATATTTTCACACCCTCAAATATACTACCGCACCCGTACATATACTTTCACACTCTCTAATATACTGTGAGTGTTAGGCTTTATTGTCCCACATTCTTACACCGCCTTAACACATAGTCTCTCACTCTCACACATACCGTGTGATCACACCTTAACACTTACCCTCACACCTTATATATTCTCACACCGTCACACATACTTTCAATATTTATGCAAGTATGTTGTTGCAGCTTGTGCGCGGTGGGCGCTGTGTGGCAGTATTCGTACGCGAGCGGTGGCGCGCCCGTAGCGTACTGCGCGCGGCCCGGCCTCCGCCTCTGGCGAGCGGACGCCAGCGGCGCCGTGCTGCAGACTCTACTATTCAAGGTCTCTCTCCCTCTCTCTCTCTCTCTCTCTCTCTCTCTCTCTCTCTCTCTCTCTCTCTCTCTCTCTCTCTCTCTCTCTCTGTGTGTGTCTTGTTGAATTTATTTAATATTATTTGCAAAAATCAATCTTTAAACAGACAGGAAATAGTCTTTATTCTGACTTCCAACAGAGTGGTCGGGTTGGCTTTATGGAAGACAAGTATGAAGTTGTTGTTGCTAATTTCATGTAGAATAGCTATCTTCATTTTGATCAATTTAAAAAGTCTGTCATTTTACTTCTATTCGAACTGAGCAAGGTATCGGACGTAGCCTTCCAAGTGTGAAATATAAAAGGATAAATTATAGAGTCAGTACGTTTAAAATCCTTAACTTAAGTTGTTTTATTCCACTGCTACCCCATAACGTATATATATATGTCTCGGTATCATTTTTAACCTTTTGCGATAGAGTGTTTTGTGTTTTTTAATGCATGTAAGCTTGACTCTTCGTGGTCCTCGCTTTGCAGTCTTATTACTGGATGATTTTTGACAATTTAAGAAAGAATTATTATTAATAACAATGGGTTTTTTTTGGATCGAATAGATCTTTGTGCGCATCCAACGTTCTCGCAACGGTGAAGGAAAATATCGTGAGGAAACCGACATTTTATAGAACGGATTCCTATGTTCTCACAACGGTGAACAACAACATCGGAGCCTAAAAAAAATTTCCGTGGCATGTATGATGTAACCTCCACCAATCTGCATTGAGTCCGCGTGATGGATATAAACCCATTCGCTCTCTTAGCCGAGAGTAGGCCTAAGTCCCAGCAGTGGGAACATTAAGGGCTGCTATATTGGTCAAATAAATGAAATCTGAAATCTGCATATGCTTAATAATAACGATAAATATTTTTGGACATTTCACACAACTAGCTACCGAAATTCGAAACAAAACATTCGTACTTTTTCGTAGACTTACTACGCGATTAGTACTCGTAGTTAGGTATTATGATTTGTAACGGGTATTTATCGCGCTCACCTTATCTATTTTTGACCCGTAACCACGGCTGTTGCCAATCCCTTGATCATAAAGCTGCCTCGATCGGTTCTAAAGTTACCTTCTACTCCAGGACGCGATATCAAACCCCCTAACGGTCGCTGAGCTCCTCAACCCATCAGCGACGAGACACGGTCCCGTGTCGGAGTACAACCTGGGTCCATTGCACGTGTACCGCGAACACTTCCTGTGCGCACACGACGCGCGCGCGCTCGTCATACTGGACCCGCGCGTGCAGCAGTGCGTGGCGTGTGTCGACCAGCTGAGGAGGTAACTGCATACAAGTATCGCGAACACTTTCTGTGTGTGCACACAGAAAGTGTTCGCGGTTCTTTTTGTTGACTGAAAACTTGATTCCTGTGCAGAACTGGTCACTGGTCACAGGTCACACCGGTCACAGGCATGATGTCTCAACATCAGAAGAGCGCCTCGTCACCAGTTAACAACTCTATAGTTTTTTTTTTTGACATTTACACAACGCTATCTAGCCCAAAACTAAGCAGATTTTGTACTATGGGAACCAGCTAAATAATAGAATACCTACATAAATACTTTTTATTAAATACATACATAGAAACACCCAGTGACACTCAGGATAAACACCAATGTTCATCACACAAGTGCTTTTCCTGAAGTGGAAATCGAACCTGCGACACCGGTGTGGCAACCCAACTTGCCACTCGACCATTTTTTTTGGGAAATCCTCATGGATGCCCATCGCGTTTGGGGAAGGGTGGAGGGGTAAGTCGGACTTTAACCGACTAAACCCCCATGGTGGCCGACCTCTGCGCATTAGAGGGACCCGGGATATCCTCAGAACATGTACCGGTGTCCCTCACGCACGTTGCTGTGAGGCCCATCCCAGGGAAGGCTTGCGCCGACCCCGAGCTCCGCTTGCAGTGCATGCCTCCCCGCGCACTGCAGCCGTCCCGGGCTCGAGTATGATGCAGCCAGAGCCCCCACTCCGACCGCTTGGCAAATCGTGTCATAACTCTTGTCCCCGCAGGATCCTGTCGGTGAGTGTCAATAAGGACGAGATCTTCGTTCTGGAAGGTCCGCGCTCGCTGGTCCGCCTCGCGCACGCGCCCGCGCCGCTGCCCACCGAACCAGGTCTGTTTAGAAAATAACTGACACTTGCCCATATTTATTATTTGTGTTTGTAGTTCGAAAGGCTTGATTAGAAGAATTTTAGGTATGCGCAGATGAGGGACTGTTCGCAAGTGTTTGTTTGTAAATACATTCACACAAAAAAACATTCAAGATGTCACTGTAAAGTTGTAAAAACAGTAACTTGACAATGTATAGGTTTTCAAACACATCAAATTACAAACTGTCGACACTACGAAAGTCTGCTATGAAATTGAATAGAGTATATTACTATTCAATAGACCAATCAAAGGACCGTTTACAAATTAACGGTTTAGACTAAAGTTCACCAACAGATGGTTAAGTTTTAAACAGTTGTTTTGACGTTTTTGACACGAATTTTCATTGATTAAACGTCTAAGATAACAGACGAAGAGGCCTATTGGTGAACACAGACCTTAATATCGTAGCTTTGTAAACGAACACCCAATCCTACTAATATTATAAACGCGAAAGTTTGTAAGGATGGATAGATGGATGGATGGATGGATGGATGGATGTTTGTTCCGCTTTCACGTAAAACCTACTGAATGGATTTTAATGAAACTTTACAATAATATAGTTTATACATCAGAATAACACATAGGCTACAATTTATAAAGATATACCTGCGCAGACGAAGTCGCGGGCACCAGCTAGTAAATAAATAAAAATACATATGGCCGTGTTTGGTCTGTTAGTCAACTTGTTGTCGTGCTAATATTTCTAAGTAATCTGCGTTTTTAGACTCTTAAATGACGCAAAGGACTGTCCCTTGTCTGCGCAACTCTTTTCGCTACTTTACTGTAAGCGCCCCAAAATTTGACGTATCTGAAGTTATCAACAAGTTGCGCACAAATTATGTCTCTCGCTGATTTCTTTCTGCAGATAACTTCAGATATACCAAGGTTTCTTGTGCCTATTTTATTATATATTTAATTGTGTGAGCTAATAATTTAATTGACTTCAAAAAATATTTGTACAGGTTTGTGAATTTTTAATGCATTTTGAATTCATTTTCAAAAATTTATATTTTTTTTAAATTATTGGTTTTTTAACCAATAAGTACTTAGTCTAGTATAAAGTTTACATTGTAGTTATACAGGGTGCGTATCGCTTATTTTTAATTATAATTTAATTTTGTTTTTGTTAATTCTTTATTATTTTTAGTATTATCTCTGGTTGTATTCAATTGATTTTTGTGATTATCCGTCCTGCAACACAAGTATTCCATATTTTATAGAAATTAAAATAATCACAATCACATTTAATCCCGGGCGCCGCTATCTCGTTCGCACATTTGTACATATTTGAAGATATAAATTTCCTGAGTATAAATTTCAAAAAAGTGGCCTTTAGAACTTTTTACTACAAACCTTATGAAATGTTTTATTATATTGTTTTGTTTGATATGAATATCATATGCGAAGGAGATTGGGAAAATCTTTTTTTCCCAACCTTCTTCGCCACTTTTTTTTTATTTATACTCAGTCAGTTTACATCTTCAAAAATTTACAAATGTGCGAGGGATTCTGAACCTTAAGAAAAACTTTCAAACGGTTTTTATTAAGGTATTACTTATAAGCATTTTCAGTATAAGTATTACGAATAACATGGTGCTTTAGACACAGTATTGTCATAATAATAACATTTATTGCCATTTGCACCAAAGTCGAAAAATCGAATACTTTGATAGGATTTTTTCAATATAAGTACTGCCTAAAACTTTACTTAGATCAATTTTCATTGCACCAAACAGAACACGCTATGTAACTCCCAAGTCTGTTGATTTTTAAATAGGTTTTTTGAATACTTGACATAACTTTGTCACAATAAAAGTAAACAAAACTGGATAGCAAAAAATAATTTTATGATATTTTCCGAGATTTGTGTGTTTAGCGATGTTAAATGTATTTCTCCATTATAAACTAAGACAAGCAGTCAAACAATCATACAAAAAGGGCTCAGATATTTTGGGAAACGAGACGGTGAGACCGAATCGACGTAAAACGGTCGGCGAATTTCTCTTCAAATAAATTATAATGAGTTCCTGCAACAAGAAAACGCAAGAATATTGTGTAAAAAACGTTTGAAGATTCAAGAACCAAAAAAGCTGTGAAGATCTTAATTCTAGCGGTTTTGTAATGACTATGCGTAACCGGTGTTTGTTTATAAAATTATATATTTTTGGCTTATCAATGTGTTTTATACGGTTATTATTCAAATTCAAATTCAAATTCAAAATATTTATTTCAGACTCTTAGTCCATAAAAGTAGGTACAAAATTCATTTTAAGAAGGACAAAACATTAAATTAAAACATAAAATTAAAACTCACACTGAAGCAACAAAATAAAATAATACAATAAATACAGAAGTCTAAAATATAAATGTGATAAAGAAAAAATAAAATAAAATCAAACAATTATATACCTGTCCTAACATGCAGCTGTATAAGATGCCACAGAATTGGGCTATCTACCCTATCGGCAACAACGCGTAGGATGCTGTTGGACCCGGCCGAGGATCGAGGCAGCTCTCTTCCTGAGGATGGCGTGGAAGCCATCCGTGTGGGCGTCTGCAAACATGCCTGATGCACTGCAGTACCTCGGCAGCCCCAGCAACATCCTAAACGCGTTGTTGTACTGTACACGCAGAGCGTTGATTGTCTTCAGCGTATAGTTGGTCCATAGATTGCATGTGTAAAAAGACTGGCAGAAGGCCTTGAACAGAGACACCTTTACTGCTCCCGTGCATCTTGCAAATCTACGGGCCAACATATTGCTTCGGACAGCCAACGCCCGGCGCTCCCTCTCAATGTCCTCATTGTCAGTGAGGTTTTCCGTGACCCAGTGGCCCAGGTATTTAATGCGTGAGACTCTGCGTAAGGCCACACATTATGAAGGGCTATATATGTATGTGAAGAGTTGGGGTCCGTCGTTGTCTAGCTAGATCATCTAGGAATTCTAGGTAATCGTATTTTAATTTCATATAGGTAGGTAAGTAGATACAGTGCTGCCAGTATGAGAGCTTAAAAATGTACCTACAAAAAACTGCTCTAAAAGGGACGTTATTTGACTGAAAGATACTTAATTTAATTATAATAGGAGTTAAAAGGTACGTAAATATAACTTTTTAGTACGTACTGGCATTGCTGGTGTAGAATAGTACTGATATAGTAGGTATGCTCAATAAGAGTGAAAGAGACAGATATGTATTCTGACAGTAATGACATGACGGCTCATTGGGATAGGGAATTTCTAAGTGCTATGAGGTCAAGCAACGGGCTCCCAAAGTTGAGGAATTCTTTAGGCGTTAGATGAATACTTATAGTTGGTGCAATGAATTTGGATCGTAAAGATCTCCCTAGCGAGTAAATCATTGTTTAGGATTTTTTTAAGGTTGGTGCAAGTAGCCATTAGTGCCTTATGTAGAGGCCAAATCTTTGCCATAATAACTTTTATTGACTTAAAACAGGTTGTTATTAGGTTAGTGTACAAATATCATAATTCAACACTGTTTTGATCATGGGCAGACGTGATTTTCTAGTTTTGGAAAGCGCATTGTTCGCCTCATTATTTGTTTATAAAAATTAAAACGATAACTAACCGTCACTTTTCTATTTGCAAGAACGAAACTATTGTATCTCAATGAAGGGATTATATTTTAAGGATTTATTTAGTTATAAGTATAATTATGATAAACTAACAACTAATACCAAAATGGGACCAATAACTAACATAGTTTTTTATGAGTTGGACTATTTTTTATGATAGTAACATTCAGGGAAATTAAAGATAGGTGATATTACATTTAAGAATAGAAGTTGAATGCATTGTTTAATCTATAGTAGACAAGCATAAAGTTCATTAAAACATAAAACCCGCCTTGAACAATACCAAATATAATTTTTGGTACATATTATTATATCACGACTTACCTATGACCAAGACGAATCATTTGATATCTCTTATCAAAATCCAAGATGGCCGCCGTTACTCCTACAGAACGGTACGAGGAGACAGACTGACCAACAAACAAACAAACATTTCCTCACACATTACGAAAATTTTTACTCATCAGTCATCACAGTACTTACTTAATTAATTTAAAATAGGAATTAAAATATCGTCCTACTTAAAATTGATAACGGTACTTAAACTAACACATTCCAATTAATTTTAGTTATATTTAATGAGAATTTAATATGTAGGTAGTTAGTTATAAATAAATAAATAATGAACCTCCCAAATTAATTCTGTAAAATTATTAAATTTAGTTTGTTCATTCATATTGCACAAAATATACATCTAATTGTACAAAAGGTGGGCTTAATGCTAAATAATTCTCTTTTAGAAGGTATTGTTTATTTTGATTTAATATTTAGTTTGATGAACTGCTTGACAAACTAAACGAAAACATAACTTCAAGTAGTCTGATTAAAATGGGTTAAACACAAGCAAAAAAATATTTTTCGGAAACACCGAAAAAAATATATTTTGTTAATTTCCGATTAGCTATTCTATTGACTGAATATTCTAACGGTTTATTTATCCTTTCCTTTTCTCTATCTCTAACCAGAGAAAGGCTTGCCTTTGGCTTGCATGAAAAGTGTCACTATATCCGGCCACTGGCATACATAAGAAGGAAAAAAAGAAACGCTCTAAAATCTGACTACTTGCGGCCCCTGCTTTTCCCGCACTGTATGGTTGTATTTGTATAATATGTAGTCATAGTTACCTTATGTACTTAGTCATTTTATAATAAGTATCGTCGACTTCATTATTTTGAAATATTACAAAGCATCGCGAATCCTTTTACCTAGTTTATTAATATCTTATGGTGTCAATTCAGATGTCGCCAAAACTAAACGAAACGGATTTGCCAGCACTAAAATTTCTGTCATCCGTTTTATTTCAATCGTTATAAAAGGAACAACAACATTTTTAGTGCTTTCAAATCAGTTTGGTTTAGTTTTGGCGACATCTGAATTGACACCAATATTCAATTATAGGAACTATTATCTAACTTGCTTAAGATCATTACCTAAATAAGATATTTGATTAGCTTCAAGCATCATATTAAAGAGTTTATGTTAAACAATTCCATATTCAAATGCAGAAAAAAATCAAGTATCGGGTTTGGCCAGCAACATATTTTATTTTGGCCGGCAACAGGGTCCATAATATATTTTGGAGTCAACAGTACTTACGTAGTCTAAACTAGTTGTGCTTGTAGCAAGGCCATTGTTCTGATATGAATATACGTTTTGACCAAAAATGCATTTTTATTTACTTTTCCCGTTCCCTCCGCTTGGCTTCGTATATTTGTATGAGCAGTGGCTCTGCTTAGTGCAATTTTTTCTGCTATTTCGCTGTAAAAACCATGCATTATTAATTATAAGCTATTTTAGCTTATTTTCTATAAATAACCAAGAGTTCATTGGTATTTTTTTTATTTTAGTATTGAAGTTGTAAGTACATAGTTAAGTATTATTAACATATTTAAGACCTGAATTAACACCAAATGAAATTGAATGGAGAATATGGAAATTATAACAAGGTTTTATGGGAATTGGGTTATATGGGAACCCACCCTTACCACGCCTTAACTATACCTAAAGGTACCTAGTTGGTATTAAAATAACTAACATGCAAAAATGTTATTGAATCTAGTAAAATTTGATGGAGGACTCTGTTACTCTGACCTTTTTTTGTCAATTTATGTTTCATGTGGTTTTCATCAATAAAATTATTTCTTTTCTTTTCTTTTATTTCTTTTTTTAAAAAGATTGATAAACAGCCATCCAATGATAATAAGGTTTGCAGTAACCAGAAATTGGTTTTACCACCAGTCATGATAACTACCTAAACATGAGCTTATAAGTATTAATTATACTTTTATGACTCTTCTATTTAATTCAAAAATGGCAACTCTACAATGTCCACAAATTTCTCCCACAGAGGACCCCCTCAACATGATGACGAAATCGCTGACGTCATCGCTCCAATACGCAGTGAACACCGTCCGCGATATCACCCTCGACCAAACCGTGCCTTACATATCGAGCGTGCTAGAACAACCCATCGCAATATTCACCAAGAACGAGGTGATAGAAACAACATCGGGTGAAGAGTGCTTCGAACTTCCCCCTATCAAACACCTCCCGAGCGACATATCAGGGAACGTACTGGAATCAATCATAAACGAGTTTAGAGACGTGTCGAGCGACGCTGAGGAGATTAGACGGGCTAAGTCTGAGGAGTTGCAGAGGAAGTTGAAGTTGTATAACAGTTATATGGGGAAGTGTGATGAAGAGTTGATTCATAGTAGCAGGCGGAGTCGGCGGCGCGATCCAGGCTCGGGGGGGAATACGCCGCGTAAGGCCACCCCTGTTAGGAAGGAGGGGGTGACTACGCAACCCTGTCTCATGAGCGTTAGCGTTTATAGGTGAGTACACTCCGGCGGTTTTTTTTTATTAAACATGTGATGATGTGTATACACCCTGAGAAGTGACGATGATTTCGACTTTTCAAGGAGACTGGTGTACCGAAGATCGGAAGGCGTGGAATGAGTTGGGGGAGACTTTTGTTCAACAGAGTTCACAGAACGAGATGGGTCAATATAATATTAAACATGTGTAGAGACGAGCTAAGTGCTCTCCTGATGGTAAGAGATCACGCCTGCCCATGACCAGAACAGTGAAGCATATGCCTGATTCATATGCATGCCAGTGCAACACCGTCATAGCGCTCGTCCACTTTAAGGCATTTTGGTGTTTAGTAATAGTAATAGTAATATTTATTCGGACATAATATGTTTACAAAAGAGTGAATCCACAGGTCCCGAACTAACAGAAAGCTGTATTTGAGGAGCCTGAGTCTTCTCCTGTTTATTACAATTTGGGTTATGTCTATTACAAAGGGAAATAATTTAAATCAATTTTTAAATTAAACTTAGGTTAGAAAATTTACTTAATTTTAAACAATAAAATTTAAATATATTCGAGAGAAAAAAAAAATATAATTATTTTTTTTCTTAGTCTCGACAAGATGGGTAAATATAATATTAAAACATGTGTAGAGACGAGCTAAGCGCTCTCATGATGGTAAGAGATCACGCCTGCCCATGACCAGAACAGTGAAGCATATGCCTGATTCATATGCATGCCAGTGCAACACCGTCATATCGCTCGTCCACTTTAAGGCATTTTGGTGGTTAGTCAATAGTTATCTAAACCCTTATCAAATTTCAGTCAAACCAATTCAGTAGTTTTGAGGAGGCGTGATTGAGGAGCACACAAACATTCTCTCGTTTCAAACTTCGGCGAGTCCACACCTCCTGATGATGCCTCGTGTAGAGGCGAAACACGTGTCGTATCTTTAAACTTTGGTTTTCTGTTCTTTGACTCTTTGGTTTAGTTGAACTAAAGTTAAGTTAATTAAAACATTTGTTTAGAAATTAAGCGGATTTATTACTAAATATATTTATATAATTTGTTGATATTCTCACAAACTTTAGCATTCTAATATTAGTATATTTAATAGCACATAATATTTTTTTCTTATTTTAGCGAAATACCACAACCGAATGACGAGCTCCTCAAACAGGAAATAGCAGAGAAAGAGTCGCTCCTGGCTAAAATGCTGAACCTAGAGTCACTTAGCATACCCAGTGTTGCACCCGACCCCGCCTGTGACGTCACAGAACCACACAAACAAACAATCGACATACCGGAACCTGAATACAAAAAACAAAACGGAACCATCCATGATTCAAAAACCAACGGTTGGGAAACACCCACAACAAAAAACAGGGAAAAAGCAAAAACTAACAGCAATATTGGGGAAAAATTGGATAAAGAAGTTAAAGATTCGGGAGATTTGGTGCCGAAAGTGGTGAAACTCCCCAACAATTGGAACCTAGATTTGGAGTTAAAGTTGGATATGAAAAATGGGTACAGAGATAGGTTGATGTCGCCGGATGATCAGCTCGACAGCGAGTGGGAGATCATCTGATATAAGAAATGAAGGCCTCGCTGTAAGTTGGGCCTTCTGGCGGGGAGTGTAAGGTCGACTATCCAATGTATACAATTGGCACATAACGCATTTTCGACGCTTACCTCTATGACATAATAGATGATGCTTGGGCCTGTGAAATCTGCACATTACCGTCATATAAATAAGGTTCAATAATCAATGCACATCGGAATCAAGATGGGCGCCAGCCCCGCTGTCGGTTATGAGCGGGTGTCTTCGAAAATCTAGCCAAAGAAGATGTTAATCCAAGGCGTACCCCATTCACGTTAAATAAAACTATACGCTGTATTTGATAACTGTGTGCATATTTTAAGATAGTGTGCGAGATTATTATAGTGTGCGTTTACATGAATAAGATTTTGTTAGGCGCGTGTGCAATGCGTGTTTACCTCGTCCCCCGTAAAAAATGGCAGAAATTTATGCTTGCAGATTCTGACGTATGACGTCTCCTTTGGCTAGATTCTCGAAGGCGGGTGTGGGCCAATTTTTAGCAGGCTAGTTTGAAACGATTGCTAATTTTATATTCTACAGATAATTATGATAAGTTTTGCATGTTTTGCAAGAATTAATGCACAATGTCACTTGATGTAATCATGTTTGTGTAAATAAGTGTCATATTTGCGTGTAAGTAAGGTAAGGATAGAAATAGATGGGCACGTCATTTGCATCACAATAGTTTATAGACGAAAATTTGTGGCGATGGATGTTTGTGTACCTAGCTCGATCACACTAAAAATATTGATCAAATAAAACCGATATCAAGCGATTCAGCTAGTTCATTATTCAGTAACTATGAAATATGGTTTGGATAGTTTGAAAATGGCGAATTTATTGGTCACTTTTTAGTGCGGTTTTTAATGCATTTATAGTAGATTTATGAATCAAATAGAGACTATTTATGAACAAGCGCAGCTCTCTAACAATGATTTTAAAAAACATTTTCGAGTAAAGTAATTGTTTTAAGTTAAATGAAGTGCCAGTTTCAAACGAATTTGAAATAGAAACTTAATGATTTGTATAAACCGTATTATTATGGATCTCAATAACTATACAATCTGCATACTTTTTGTACTTCAAAGAAAGCATTTTGTGGTGAATCAAATACGTACACTGCTGGCTAAAGTGCGCATTTACGAAGCATTATCAAATTAATATTAAGTTGGCTATTTTTATGTTAAGGGAGAGGTTTATTACAAATATTAGAGAAATATGTATATCTTTTGTAGTAATAAGTAGATAGCTTATAATTTTGTGGTATTATAATCTAAATCAAGCTAAGAAGATCTGAACCTTAACTTGATATAAAGGGCTTATTTATATACAAACAATAATAAAAAAAAAAATTTGGACATTTCACGCAACGCCATCTAGCTACAAAATAAGCAGAGTTTGCACTATGGGTCCCAGATAACTGTTGGAATACTTATATTCTATTTTTTGTAAAAACTTACCTATATACATTCACAGAAGTCCATCAACCAAGTGCTTGTCCTGAAGCGGGAATCGAACCCGCGACATCGGACCCGGCCGAGAGCGACCTGTCAGAGCGGTCCTTTAGTACTGGTATTGTTTAAAAGGAAGATAATGTTAAAAATTGTTTGACACTGAAATTGCTCTACCGGCCGTTGTTGTCATCCCAGTACGAATTGTACATAAAGGCGCCTTCAAATTAGAGGCGTGAGGAAGCGCCACTGTGGCGCTTCTACTGGTATTCATACAATATCTAGACACGCAGGTGCAGCGCCACCGTGGCGCGTCTAGATATTGTATGAAAACTGTTAGATGCGCGGCTAACGGGCCACTATGGCGCCACGTGGCGCTTCCTCAGGCCTTCTAATTTGAAGGCGCCCTAAGTCCGTGACTTTTTGAAGTGATTTCTGAATCTTCTTCGTATCAGTATAAGGTTCAGATCTCCTTAGCTTGGGTGAGATTATACACTGATTTCACTTTATTTACCAGTTAATTTATAAATGAGGCATTTAGTTCCTTTTATTTTTCATAGTTCTATTTAAAAAGGTTTGGAAACTCGTACCTAGTCACGAACATTTTTGTGATAATTGTCATTGTAATATTATTCACCGTATTTATCACTGCTTAAATAAAATGGTGTATGATTTTTTCACATTTTTTGATTTCGGATTCCTTCCCTCCTTAACCATTGATTTTTTGAACATTTAAATCCATTGGTGTACGACCGGGTTCGAACCCACGACCTTCGAATCGTAATCCCACTCGGCCAACACGGCTATTAATATATTGGTGAAATAAATATATACAAAAATAAAATAATTATAATAAATAAAACAATCTTGGTTTGATACACAATACAAACTTTATTTGCCAAACACAACGCCTGTTATTATGAGATTGGTAGCTTATTTAAAAAACAAAAACCCTTTCGTCCTTCACCAATACATTTTTAAATCATATTCGAGTCTTGGCGAAAGAAATACTTTTAGGCTGCAAGAAAAAAATACTACAATACATACGGTAGAATAATACTTATTATTACAAAAAAAGTGATTTTTTAAAAAAAATCAAGAGTATGTACCTACTACTAGGCTTGTTTCAGATGGCCTTTACAATTTTTTTTTATTTTATTACAAAAATACATGAATGAATGATATAATTTAATAAGTTAAAATATTTTTTCATCATGAATTCTAAACCAAATAAATCAACAAACTGAAACCTTAAATCAGCACTTTACTAGGAATACATACTATAAAACCTCATACAAGTTAAAAAAAAACTATTCTCGCATTATCCTAAGACTCGATTTCTTTCAAGAGTTATGAATATGTATTCGAGATGTGACGTCATCTTGTAGAAGAGTCAATTGAGTCACTTTTATCGCGAGAATAGTCAATAACAAAAAAACCTAATTATTCATAAGGTTAATATTACTAAATAAATTGGACAAAATAGGTATAAGTTATAGATACTAAGAATAAATAGGTCGGCTGTATAATAATTATAAATTAGCTGCAAGCGACTAGGTTGCTTTTCAGCAGATACACCTCTGCAATCGCTATAAATAGTTGGTTATGATGACCCAGAGAAAGCTACGCATTAATAATACTATTAGGTTATAAAGATAAGCTAACTAATACACAAAACTACAAAGTACAACAGCTTTAAGAACACAACAAACAAGGTTGCGGAAATCTTATTATGAACGCTCCCTTGCACTGAAAAAAAAAAATACTAAGGCTGGCTTCCACAAAAAATTAATAACTAAAAATTCGAATTACTTTACGTTTACGCTAAATATTAATTGCGCAAAAGCCAACCTAAGCGAGGTGCACCTTTACTAATCAATACAATAATGCTATTGGTGCGCACAACTTATTTCTATCGCTAGGAATAAAATCCTAATATAATTCCGACTAAAATTTATAACAATTTAGACTAAAATTCCGCGAAGAGATCGTAGAAAACAACAGAAGCATCAAAGCTCGTAAGTAATTTCGATAACAATTAGTACTAAATATCACAAAACATTAGCGCAAAGCCGTATACATACCACATAATATAACTACTCATTTATTGTTTTTTTCACACACGACATTTCATCAGCGGGCGAGATCATTAATATTATGGCTGATAAAACCATATAACTATACCTACACTGGAAAGTGTGCACCCTAGAACAGACCGAAGACGAGACATCGTATCTCTATCCCACTCTTTAGAGAGGCGACCTTTCATAACTATAGAAAGAGGGTTCGGCTCCCAGCGAGCGAAATGTGAATACGTTGTCTCGTCTATGATTCGAAGAGTGCATTTTCCAGTCTTTACTATAGTTTCATGAGTAAAACCCTGATATCAGAGGCCCGATTTTAGTGCAAAATTAAAATGATCGCAAAATAATATTAGTGGTAAAATATCAAGTAGACTTGTAAGTAGCATGACACCAGAATAGGGCCGTAGTTATCATGGTTAGTTTTTTCAATTGTCTAATTTCAGCTCAAAAGCTCTGAAGTCAGCTGTTTGGCTCTATGGGGACTTCAGACATACCAAAATCCATGACCATCGCAACCAAAAATTCTTCGCTTATGTAGTAAACGAGTATTGACCATTATTTTTGTTTTCATAGGATCACAGCCACGAAAACCGTTTACAAATCCCTCTACATGCGTCGCTCAACAAGAGTTGACGCTATCAAAGAACTCACACTATACAATTTCACTACACTTAGTCATTTTTTTTTCATGACATATATATGCGCCTAAATCACACGTACCGAGTACTCGGCCGAGACAGTGAAAGCTTCCATCACTCGCTTAGCCGAGCACTCGGCGCTATGTTTATACGTACCGATATATGATGATATATGATTTAGGCATTAGGATGATAATTTTAACAGGACACAATAGGGACACGCCGCGCACGTATGAAAGTGTTCTTCATGCCAACTCTCGCTGTGCGACCTATATCTCGAAACACCTACCTAAAGCTGCATACTTCGACACCTATACCTACTGTTATCAGTACATGTGAACACTAGTTGTTACCATCAGTCTTCGCCTGTGTTTTGTAATCGATGATAGCGGGGCCAGTTTGGACAATACAAAAGTCATACCCTACCTACTTACTAATGAGATATTTTCTAGAGAGCTTTGTGGTGCGACTAAGCTAATACTTTGTTGGACAAATGTCATGCTTATATGATATGTCTTATGACCTAGAAATAGTTTGTGAGCCTGTGATCAAATTTCGCAGTTTACGTCATATTATATTACATTGTTCAATTCAGTTTCATCCAAATTGAAAGGCAAGTGAACCAATGTGAATTTGACATAACACTTCTAGTTAGATAAAGTGTTTCTTGAGGAAATCGTGGAATCTTGAACACACAGCCCCCGGACTCTTCACCCCGCTATCAAAAACCTAGTAAGGCCCGTTCGTTATCCCCAATGCTAAAAACCCTGTCACCCCCTACTGAAGTTATCTGAAGTAGTTGCACAGTAGATTTTAGAATCAGATGCTACTGCGCACTTCTTGCAGCTAATTTCAGAAACACATTCGTTTAGTGCGCGAACTATATTAGGGTAAGTATTCGTTGCTCACTTTTTTACTCAATTCCTATTTCTAACCTATATATTTGGCAGTGATCCATATCAGTCGACACACAAAAAAAAATTCCTAGCAAACCTATATCTATATCTACCTAATTCGATTTCTTAGTGCCAATTCACAAAAAAAAATTGCCTTCGAATTTTTCGACTTTACCAACTTTTCTAAAGATATCTTACGGTTTAGTGTTCGTGAAACTAGAAAACTCCTATAATTTTTTAACAAAAAAAGGCAGAAAAACATATTCCATCTACTAATACTATACGAAATCTTCTCACTTCGTTTAGTAGATTAGGTATTATTGTAATATTATGCCGTTTATAAGAACAAGTGAGATAGTAGATTTTATACGTGTTTTAAAATCTTAAAAACACGTATAAAATCTAAATTAAAGTATGAAACCTTTCACTTTTTTTGTTCACGAAATAAAAAAACATAGAGGATACGAATAGTGTGTAGAAATTACTATAATACGGCGTACTTTTTGAGTATTTGTCCGAAACATTTTTGTATGGAACTCGGATTTGAGGATTACCCTTAAGACCCCAATAAAATGCTTATTACGAAAAAGTACGAAATTGTGATGTTTTACAAATTTTTGAAAAAATAAATACTTACCTACAAAATTAATGTGACTAAAAACTAGTCTTCTTATCAAAGAAAATCATGATACATAACCAATACCTACATAAAAAAGTCTTTCTAAAAAATTGGACGGCCTTTCTCATAATTTTGAGCAAAAAATAAATATATTACAACACTACAGGAAAAAAAATACCATAAAAAAATTTATTGGCGAAGATTAACATAGCTGCCAACTTGAGCAAGCTCTTTTAATGTCAGAGCTAGCTCATCTGTGATGAGTGATCTGAAGCTCAATGAATTTACTCACTTATCCAAGCTGAGTTGGTTTTTTTAAGTAGATCACTAAGGTCTGTGTTCACTAATAGATAATCGGAAGATGAGGCCTGTCGTCCGTTAACTTTGACGTTTAATCTATGAAAATTCGTGTTAAAAACGTCAAAACAACTGTTTAAAACTTAACCGTCTGTTGGTGAACTCGGGTCTAAGTAGTCAACAGAAGCTCAATTCTATGAGTATCAGCTCAATTTAGATATATGAGTGTGCTCAAGCTCATTTCAAAGAGTTTCTTGACAAAGAATTGTTCTTAAAATTTGTAAATGGTATAATTATTAATTACCAAGAACATTTTGTATTTCGTTTGGAGCAAGAAGGCATTAGTTCTTCAAGACCATGCTTAGCGGTTAACGCACATACTAGACGTATGTCGACGCATAGTCAATACCATAATATATAGTTCATACATTAGTCAGTCGAACTTTCCAAAGATAGTTCCTAGTCTTTTACACGTACATCATGGTGTCAATTCAGATGTTGACAAAACTATTTTGACAGCACTTAAAATTATGCCATCCTTTTTATTTCGATCGTTTTAAAAGGGACAGCAACATGTTTAGTGCTGTCAAATTAGTTAAGTTTTGACGACATCTGAATTAACACCATTGGTATATAATTATAGAACTCGTGTTTACTTTGAAAGCTACTTCAAGACGTCACCTACCATTCTGTATGTATAAGTCGTTAGGTAATATATTTTTTAATATTATCTAAAGTCGCATTATGCAAGTCTTGATCTCAGAAATTAGTACCTGATAAATTGGTCTGCGATTCAATCAGACTTTCCAAAACAGTCTTTCATATGTAGATCATAAAAACAGTTATATTACGATAAAAGCACACATATGTTACAAAAATCATCATAAGATATGGTTATATACAGTTCAAGTAGAAAAGGATGATAATGATATACAATCATAGAACGTGCGTAGTGCGTGCGTGCTCAAAAATGGTACAATAATAGCGGCTTCAGACTAGCGTATTAACCGTGCGGATTCGCCGCTCGTGTTTTGTTTTTGCAGCGCGTGTACGCGCGCGGCGCTACTCGTACGCGCGTTGTCACGCTTACCCGCCCTCGTCTCTGACACTACCAAAAAACCGAGCGTAAACGGTGTGAGCCCGTACGTGCATGTACGCGCGTTCGGCTCTTAAAGTCGTGTGTATGTAAAGGCCCGTATACGCGAGCAAAAAAATAACGCTAGTTTGAAACGCTCTCAGAAGACACACGGCAGTTTTAATCGCGCTTTAGTTTGGCTGGTGCAACGCGATTGCTGCGCGCCTTTCTTATATTGTTTTGTATGGCATCGATCAAATCGCGCATCAGAAGCGCGATCTTCTTGCGACGGTCGTGATAATGTCGCCGTGTGCACGGGCTCTAAGATCCGGCGCACATTTGGCGGAGCGCAGCGCATATTATTTAAATGAGGACAATGTCGATAATAGTTTGACAGTGATAAATGATCTGCGCTGCGTAACACCCGCATTTAACTCAGTCCTCAAACTCAAACTCACTTTACGTAAGTAGTAAAATGGCCGCCGCTTTACTAAGGGCTCATTCGCACGAGCGATTTTTTAGCGCGCGTTAAAAATCCGTTCAATCAGAACAAAAGCATTTCCAAGTAGCTATTCGCACGTCAGCGCATTTAAAACTCGCAAAATGCATTAGTTCTGTTTAAACGGATTTTTAAGGCGAAATTACCCCAGATTTGCCCTCTCGCTCGCGCATACCTACATTTATGAAGTTAAAAAATTAGTACTTGTAATTATTACAAAATAAGAGGCTTAAAAATAACATTACAAACGTGTAGTAAAAAATTTAATTCAATCTATCCAGTTTTACACATGAAACTTGTACAAAAATAGGTACACGCGAGGGAGAGGGCGAATCAGGGGTACTAAACACCTTCAGGCGCGTTAAAAAATAGCTCGTGCGAATGAACCCTAAAGGTTTCGATTGTAACCTGTCAAATTACAAATGTAAGTATTTCCTTAAGTGCACAAACATCGTCTTAGAATACGGGCTCTAAGTGGTAACTTCACCCACAAACCTGAGTATGTTTCAAGCTATGTTGGACTTGGGAGACATGACGATATAGTGATGTTCCGCCGGCTCGGGTACTATGGGCGACATCGGCATGTAGTCACCTTCAGCTTGGTCCTTCAAACGTATGCTCATCTTCTCATGACTGCTCAGTATTAACTGTACGATTTCTTGAGGGAGAGATAACGCTGCGACGGTATCATCGTCGAATTCGATAGACAAGTCCGCGTCAAAATCGTCCAGATATTCATCGTTCCCTTCTAAACATTCGACGGATTTCGAACAGCGGTTTGCTGTCACATGTTCTGTGCCGTCGAGAAATTCACAGCTTTTGGTCTCGCCTTTGCCGAGGTTGGTTGTTATTTTGAGATCTTTCATTTTGCGACTGACTTTGAAACTCTTGAATATGTCGCGGGTCGGTGTGAAGTCGAATTTCTTCTTTTTGGTTTGCACGTCTTTGTCTTTTGTTGTTTCTGATTTGGGCGAGATGACTGTACGTGAGTCGCTTTTCAGTCTTTTTCTGCAAATGACACGTATGTTCAAAGTAAGTCATACAAAGGGCATAGTAAATAAATAAATATATTTGGACTTTTCCAAAACGCCAGCTAACCCCAAACTAAGCAGAGCTTGTACTGAGAATAAATGAGAATCAGATAACTGATAGAATACTTATATACTTTTTTTTTTTGTAAATACATACACAGATTACATAGAAAACACCAATGTTAATCACACAAATGTTTGTCCTAATGCGGGAATCGAACTCGCGACACCGGCGTCAAATTCATAGTACGAGTATGCAGAGTATGCTACGTACGATACGGGGTTATACAGGATGGCGTCGACCAAGAAAAAACCCTAACTATGTTGTATTGTATGTATGTTAGTCTGTAAGGTATACACCACCAATAAAAAATAAAACCAATAAATGGGCAATGCAGACGGAGTACTACGTTGCATCTGTGCAGTCAGAATTTTGGATTTCTACGAAATGGCCGAGTCACTGCGGCGCCCGAGCTGAAGTTTTGCGAGCTGGCTCGAGCTAGGTACTCGGGTTTGCCAAACGATGAATAAAACTTAAATTATTATCAATAAAAGGTACCGCCTGACGCAAATCCATAGAAAAACGACTAACGGTAACAGTTATCCAATTTAAAACAAATTTATTTTGTCCAAAAATCCACTTAATTTTTTCAATGTTTTTATAAAATAAGTGACTTTTTAGATTATTTTTTTGACATACGATATAATTAAATCAGATTGTTAAATTAGATTATTAAATTAGATGATGCATGATCAATTTTGCACGCCGTCACACGGTGGAGTATGTGAAACCAAATATTATAATTTAAGAACTGTATACTTCATGCAATAAACGATTTCATTTCATTTCAATTTTTTTCGCCGTATATGTGTTCAGTAACGGCAACTGACTTTGCGTATTTTTTTTTTTATGGTGATTAAAATTTTACCGTGTATAGTGGGGTACCTGAATGCGCTGAAGGCTTGCCTGGAGCGGTCCCAGCGCGGCAGCGTGCGCGCGGCGAGCGGAGCGGCGGCGCGCGCGCGCGGCAGCGAGCCCAGCGAGCTGTGCCGCGTCACGCCACCCTGCCACTCGATACTGGACTTTGTGCCGCTGGAAATAAAGTGCAACTATGTATGAGTATATGTACATGTTTGTCCGATGTAAACTTCTGAACTGCATATCCGCGATCCACATGAAATATAAAAGCTTCGGCTGATTAAAGTCACGTATAAAATCGTCGTCAGGAACGAGATATACACAAGATTTTACTTTAATTGCGAGGAAATTAAACAAATTCAAACTGAATTGAGCCGCTTCCGGCATGAAACCTATTACAAACTGAATTTCTTTGAACAGATTTTATAAGCAATTATTTTTTTGCCCTAGGGCCTAAAATACAGTTTACCTCCCCCAGTCTAGATACATAAAATTGAACTTTACGAGCATGAGAAGTGAAAAAACGACCACGACACGATTTTTTCATGTTTCCGCAAACAACGTTTCCCTTCAGTAGGTAAGTAAGTAGTAGCAAAATGTCGGACCTATCTAGCGTCCTGGGCGGCAGCGGCGGCGGCGCGCGCCGGGCCCGCCGCATGGTGCCGTACACGCACTCCGCCACGCACGCGTACATCGGCTCGCGTACCTGTCTAGCGTCCTGGGCGGCAGCGGCGGCGGCGCGCGCCGGGCCCGCCGCATGGTGCCGTACACGCACTCCGCCACGCACGCGTACATCGGCTCGCGTACCTGTCTAGCGTCCTGGGCGGCAGCGGCGGCGGCGCGCGCCGGGCCCGCCGCATGGTGCCGTACACGCACTCCGCCACGCACGCGTACATCGGCTCGCGTACCTGTCTAGCGTCCTGGGCGGCAGCGGCGGCGGCGCGCGCCGGGCCCGCCGCATGGTGCCGTACACGCACTCCGCCACGCACGCGTACATCGGCTCGCGTACCTGTCTAGCGTCCTGGGCGGCAGCGGCGGCGGCGCGCGCCGGGCCCGCCGCATGGTGCCGTACACGCACTCCGCCACGCACGCGTACATCGGCTCGCGTACCTGTCTAGCGTCCTGGGCGGCAGCGGCGGCGGCGCGCGCCGGGCCCGCCGCATGGTGCCGTACACGCACTCCGCCACGCACTCGTACATCGGCTCGTCGCGGAGCGGCAGCTCCATGACCTCACACTGGAATCAGACAATAGGAACTTCTTATTATCGTGTCACTAGTTCTTTCGAGGCAGTGTGGTGAAAAGATTTCAAGTGCGCCTCGAAGGGGCTCCTTTCGTGCACACAATAGGAACAATACAATACTAATATTGTTTGTGCAGACGTGCTTATAGTCCTAGACGCGAATTGCGAAAGTACTGACATCTGGTATCTGGATAAGGACAATGGTTCTAAGTTTCAAGTTTCTTCGATCAGTGGCTCGGCCATGGTAAAGCAGTCAGAATGGTTTTTTTTTTTTTAAAGGACAAATATATACAAAAAATACATCTAACAACACGATTGGTTGAGTGGCAAAAAGGGAAATTATCTCATCACATAACTATGTAATTCTAAAATGTGTCGGATTTTTTCTTGCTCTGTTTTATAGCTCCATCTTGCTTGATACTGACAATCTTGATGTTCCACAAACACTTTCGGGATGTTTTGTCATGACTGTTAGCATGGTATCTGTAGAATTATTCCCATCTGTCACCCTGCTCTGTCCGCCTATGGTGACAGTTGGGCCAAAAAAAAATCTATCTGTCCCCTTTCAGCAACAGGGTGACATACGGTACCTTTGCAAGCGGCCGGGCGTCGCGGCTCATGGTGCAGTACACGTTGTCGGGACACTCCGCGATCTCCTCGTAGATTCCCGACGCCACCGATGCTACGGAGCGCCGGGAGCACATACTGAAATGATATTCACATTGAAGTGTATTTTCAACCAACTTCATAAAAGGAGGAGATTCTTAATGCAGTTGTTTTTTTTTTATTTATTTAATGTTTTTTTTTTTCGGAACTTTGTTGTTTATAAACCGATTTGAAAAAAAATTGCTTGAGAGGATATAGGGTAAACCAACCTATTATTGGCACCCTAGAGATTAATACCTAAAATCAACTAAATTATAGATTATTCAATTTCAGTATGCTCTTATTACTTTTAAAAGCATACTGAAATTAATCTATAATTTCCTCGTTTTTTCGCATTTAACTCTAGGGTGCCAATAATAGGCGGAGTGCCAATAATAGGTTGGTTTACCCTACTTTCAGTGTGGTCCCATATAGATTTCATCAAAAACGGCTAAATAGTTAAGTTTTTAAATTAAAATAACAGAAAAAAATATGTAAATACGACTGAAAAATCACACAGGGAAGCAAAATACCAATTTTGTTTGCTTACTTACTTCGACGACATATTTTTTTCTGTTATTTTGATATAAAAACCAAACCAGAGCCGATTTTGATGAAAGGATATTGTTCATTCCTGGCCTCAGTAAACACGATGTTCAGAGAAATCCAATTTGTTCAATAAATCGATTAATTTTGGATATTAATTATTGCGTAATATTTTAGTACCCAGGTGAACCTAAAAAAAGTTTATTTAATTAGTATTTAATATGATAATATTATCCTAGTTTGTCTTATGATTCATCAAACTGACAATTTTATTATCAGCGAAACATTATACCTTATTAATAACACAGACATATTAAAAAAAAAAAAAAATTAAACTATAAATAACCTAGTCGGTCGTTGTCACCACCAGACGGCAACGTGCCCAGAACGCTGGCGGCATTGCCACGTTGAATGGCAATGCTTATACGCTGTGCAAAGTAGAAACCAGCATTCTGGTCACGTCTACCTCAGACAGAGTCTACCTCTTTTAGCCTACCAGCCAGATCTTTGTAGATATTGTGTGCCCCTGGTCCCCAAGGGCCTAATGTTTCTACCCCAAACGGCTCAAACATGTATCCATTATCTAGAAGTGCATATTTGCGCCGTTTGAGGGACTCCGCTGATCTTGCTGCAGAGCCGGCCTGCATGGATGTACCGGGAAGATGGGACGGTGCCAGTGTATCAACGCAAGTTGCATCCCAAACTAGCGGCCGTCCCAGCTTCCAGGGGACCAGTGTCATACCGTCGGGTCTTTTACCATCGTCACGCATTAGGCCGTTTGGCTCGAGAACAGCAGTGACGTTGGCGGTTGTAAAAGCCCGGCGGATGATGTCATTGAGAGAGTTATGACGGGGCACACGTCCGGCGCTCCTTGCACATGAAAGCGCATGGTGACCGAAATGGTCCGCGGTCTATTCATCAAACTAGTGTTGTCATTTACTTTCTTCTGAATAGTAATCGAATAATATCTATTTATTTATGAATCGATATCACGATAATGCAAATTGTCATTATGTGATCGAGGGTGTTTATGCATTTTTTGAAAGTGAATACTTTTTGAAGCGTGCTGAACACTTGTTTATTTGTGAGTATTCAACGAGATTCAGCCGTTATGCTTTGCTATGTAACACTTGTTAAGGTAAAGTCAGCACGTGTCACCTTGATGAAGTTTTCACTTCTGTCATGTGGTCAAACACATACCGTTTTTTTTGTTTTTAATAGAAGTTCCTTTACACGACTTTTGCTCAGTTGTTTATTATTCGATCGCTAAAAAAATAAATTCCTTAGAAAAAAACGATTCTTTTAATCGATCGATAATTTTAATCTCTTTTTAAACTAATATGGCAGCACAGCACACGTCAAAAAGGATCAAAGTCATGTCATAGTCTTGCTTCTAAAAATAGAGTATTATGCGAGGCAACTCCTTGACACGACGAGCTCCCTCACTGTGGTACCACGATTGAGTACTCATGTAAGAGCCATTTAATTATTAATCTTATTTCTTGTCGCAAGATACTAACAAAAATAGATAGCGTAGCCATCTCTTATTGTCGCCACGTTTTATGAGTAATATTAATATTAATCTACCCTTAATAGAGTATGCAGAAAAATCATCAAAAATCAAGGCCAAGGTGAACATTCGAGGGAAGAGTGGTGAGCTGGCTCGTCAAAACAAACGTGATGCCTCACTTGCTGGAAAGAGACGCTTCAACTATTGTAGCAACTGTGAAAGCTACCCAAGTCTACATTACATGTCATGTCATTCATTTTGGACATTTGACTGAATATTTTTTATATTTTTTACAATAATTCAATACAATGTGCAATAAAACATGTTTATTAAATAACTTGACCACGAATGCGATAAATTACTTTACACTGGCTTATAATATACTATGTGTGGAGCCAAACGCGAAGAATAAGAATAATCATTTTGTATTTTTTTTCCATTTCAACTTATATTTTGAGGAAGTTTTTTTACTCTTAAATGGACAATGGATTCTAATGTTGACCCTCACTTGCTTATGGAATTCATATTGACTGCATTTAGGAGTGGAAACGCAAGCGTATTTATGGCAATGGATGGCTCAGCAAACTGTAAGGTTCATCAATTTCCATTTATTGTTTAATTAATTTAAGTAAGTAATTGTGAAATTCGCTATAACAGATTTCCCTTTATTTATAGATTGGAGCACACTAACATAGGAAGGGAAAATCGTCCCTCAGAACCACCGCATACAAGCAGATTGAGCCAAAATATATACCTATATTGAATTTATTTTATTTGAAAGTAATAATTAAAAAAGGAAAGCAATAAAACAGTACTGTTGTAATTGTATTGTAGGCCGTAAAGACGGTGGGTTGCTGTGCTTCATATTGCAACAGTACGGTTCATAAACTGGACAAGGACTACTAAAATAATATGAATCTACCTAGCCAGCTTTTAGATAATGTAATGTATCATATAATTGTGATGAAAAATAGAAAATATGTGAAAAAAACTCATTTTTATTATATAAAACCCTCCGTCGATCATGAACTTTATGAGTGGGATAGTAGGTCAACCGAACATTTTGATACTAAGATATCCGTATATTCTGGTACCTACTTTTAGAAGCTATTAAGCCTCTATCACAATTATACCAAAAATCACTGTTCACCCTAAGCCATAAGCTCATACAAAGTGGCCAATGTCCTTTGTACGGGACTAATCTGAAATACATCCTCCCAAACAAAAAAATATTTTTTAAAATCAGATCATCAGTAAACAACAAAGTTCTGAGGTAACAAACATAAAAAAAAAACAACCGAATCAAGTACAGTCAGCTGCAGAGACATGTATACACTCCCAAGCTTTCAAATTTATATCATACTTTGAATTTTGCAAAGACATTTTTCTTCTGACAAGTAAGATGACTTCATTAATTTCAAAATTCTTGCGTGCACTTTTGTATTCAAAATTAAGAGTAATATAAATGTGAAAGCTTGGGAGTGTATATGTCGTGGCCGGATCATTGAATTGGCCATTTCATGAAGTGGCTGGCCATTTCATGAAATGGCCGTATTTCATGAAATGGCCAATACCCGCTGGCCACATCATGAAATGGCCTGGCCAGATCAATGAATAGTCAGCGTTTCATGATATGAACAGCTAAACGCGTGGCCATTTCATGAAATGACCAAATGATTGTTCACTAACGTTTGGCCACTTCATGAAAGGGCCAAGCATTATTGATCATATCGTAAAATAGTTATATTATCCACCGTTAGAGGCGCTGATATCGCTTTGTTTTTGTGATGCAAAATGGCGGCGGACAGTTGTTCTGATAAAAAAAGGGTAACCACGCAACGTAAATTGACGGACTGTTATTGGATTACAAATTATGACTTCATGGAAATTGCAGAGAAAGGCTAAGATAAAAAAAAACGAATGTAAGTGTTTATGCCATCTGTAATCTATATAATCTGGTATTATTATAAGTACTATCTTGTTGCGATGATTTTCTATCAAGAGGCTGAGCACGCACGCTTCGCTCGCGTGTGGGCGCGCAATAAAAAACCTAATAACCTACCGTCACCTAACTTCTATCTGCCTTAGATAATTTTCATTTGGTCAGACTGTCCATCGATATCATGGAAACCCTACATTTATGATATGGCCAAACGTGGATGGCCATATCATTAAACGTTGACGTTTGAACGATATGGCCAATATTAGCTGGCCATTTCATGAAATACGGCCATTTCATGAAATGGCCAGCCACTTCATGAAATGGCCAATTCAATGATCCGGCCACGACATATACATGTCTCTGCAGCTGACTGTACATCTTCCTTTTTTAGGTCGGTTGAAAATTAGATAGAAGCGTAGTGCAGTTACCTGTCATCCGCCGCGAGCGGCGCGAGGTCGCCGGCGCCGGCGCAGCGCGATAGCTGCCCTTCCGGGATGCGTTTGTACTCCTGCATATACACACACACTATGTCAGATATTGGCGAGTCAACATCTCCTGAGATATATCACTTTTTATTTTTTACTATTTATAGGCTTGTGTTTGACCACCATTTCACCTGATGGTATCATGAAGACGAAACATGTGTAGATTTCAATCTTTTAGGTACTCTTTGTTAAGAATGTAAGCTGATTTACTTATTTCTATAACTTTTATTTGTTTTGGTTTGTCATAATTTAATAAATAATTTATTTTAATTCAATTAATTTGTTTTAGTTTAATTTAATTTAGCTTAATTTTTTGTAATTCAATATTGTAATGTTATGTGAAATATGGATCTCTAGTAGTCAGAGATAATATATTTTTATTTTTATAACACTGAATTAATTCTCTCTCAATTCTCACTTTGTTCCTATACCGGTAATGTTGTATGTACCTAATAATAATTCAATCAAGACCAGACTGCAAAGAAATATGCGAAAGTTCATTAATCAGATGCGCAAGTACATAAAATTACCTTCGACATGACTAGATCGAGATCATCCAATGACACTTCAGACGGACCACTGTACCAGCTGCTTCGGCGAACGTCACCTGCAAACATATAATGAATATAAAACGAAAACATAACTGAACTCTTTATATCCCAAGTTGATTGATTGTCATTTTGATTATTTCCTTGTACTATTGTATCTAAATAGAATACTTTAGGACCAGAATCCGGCGCGCCGCTACCACATTTGCACATTTTTGAAGATATATAAACTGAGTATAAATTTCAAAAAAGGTGAATTTGTTACTCTACCTAACTTCACGAAATGTTTTTGTATATTTCATATAATGTTTTGATAATATGTTTAACATAAGCAACGAGAATGGGAAAATAAATTGCAGTTTTTTAAAATAATTAAATACATAGAAAACATCCAGACTCAGAAAAATAAATAATATAACTTCTTAATATCTTAAGAACTTACATTTGTTTCCATGTTTTGTCAGAAGGAGAAGCAGTTTGATTACATCTATTCGGAGTGTTAATTACAAGCCAACCTCACCCAATTGTTGGTGAGAGCAAGTGGTATGCAGATCTCCCTCACTCTTGCTGAGTTTGCGAGCGGCTGCGGGGAGGCCGCCGCGGCCGCTCAGCGCGCGCCTCACAGCGGCACACAGCGTGCGCGCCACGGGACACGACAAGTGTAGCGAACCTGCCCCATACTGGAACTCACTGCAACCACAGAGGAAGAATATACTACATACTTCCCTTATTCCACTAGAAATTTATCTGATTTTCTCGCAACAGCATATCAGATATGGTTGTCTGGAAACGATTGCTGTCTAGCAATAAGACCGCCTGTGTTGTAATTTTAGTTTGTTTACTTGTATTTTGATTTATGTTAGTGATACAATAAAGAGTATTCTATTCAACATATGTACTGTACAGTGTACATTATAGTAGGCGCAACATAAGCTGGAAACATACTATAGGACGCTTCAATGAGCAGCGGCCAATAAGAAAGAAAGAATCAAAAAGAGGTATGCAGTCTTCACAGTTCCTGTTCAAGTGTTATCTCCTAAAACTTACTAACTCAGCCCTAGAAATCTTATCATCTTGCACTGTGCACTTCTCCTTGTGATTGTGTAACAAATATAAATAACATTTCAATCTTCCTTACAAACTTTCTCTTTTACCGTGTGATAATATGCATAACCATTATTTTATTTTTGGCTGAATCTATACTCAAAATATCAACTACCAAAATTAACCAATAACTTACCTATTGACAGTAAGAACACAAGTGGCATCGAGCTCCTCAGCACTCAAGATGGCACCATCCACCTGCTTCCACTCAATGAACACTCCTGGTTTCTGAGTCCGCGACACCAGGAGTCCCGTAGCAGATACTATGACGGTACAGTTAGCTCCACTTAGCCCACACTTGCGGGAGAGATCTGTGATGTTGACAGTGACTGAATAGGAGTCTTTGAGCGAGGATTCTGCATCTGGAAATAATTCTTGATTTTAGAATAGTGTTTAAGTGATTTACCTTTTGATAGTTTTCAAGTGAAAATTGTTTTGGAGTTATGTTAATTAAGTTTAAAAGGAAACTATATTTCCCATTTCATTACAGACATAAATATGATTTTTTACATCTTGTATAAAGTGTTTTTTTTTTAATTTGATTTGACAAGTTTTTGACTGCAACTACACCTGATGGTAAGTGACAGTGTGATTGAGGATGTAGCATGCTCGTCTAGTAAGAACTTATTCACTCTTGAATCTCTTGAATTGAGTCTAATCTAAATGCTTTAATATTCTTACCTTTGTATAAAATCACATCTAAATGAAACAGAATGTAACAAAACATTAGGTACATTTTAATATGATTTTAGTTCCCATCCCATGTCCTTTAAAAGTACAATAGAAATTAAAAAAATGTATTAGCATTGAATGCAATGATGTCAGTGATCCCATACAGGACACAATTACATGTGATTTTGGGACGTCATTCATTTCATTACATTCTAAGGTGCTATGGCCTTCTTAATTATTTCAAACATACAAAAATCTTTAGTACATTAATTACAACACACTTAGGCCATACAATATCCAAAACTTTTTCAAAACAGCACAGTGACAACACTTAAGGGTAATCCTCAAGGCAAATTTCCATACAAAATGTTTCGGACAAATACTCAAAAAGTATGCTGTATTATAGTAATTTCTTCACACTATTTGTTTCGTCTATGTTTTCCGATTTTGTCAACAAATATAAGTAAGGTTTTTATTTATTTATTCTTCGTGTTTGGCTCCACACATATTAATGCATATTTAGCCAGTGTCAAGTAAATTATCTCAACGTGGTCAAGTTATTGAATATACATGTTTTATTGAATTATAAAAATAATTCAGTCAAATGTCAAACGTCCTTTTTCATCTAGTAAGGTTTCTTACTTTAATTTAGATTATAAATGTGTTTTTAAATTAGTAGTGTTAATTTTAATGTATAGTGAAAATATTATAGTAATGAAGGTAGTTACCCTGTAATTTGTGTCCGTTTATCAGAGCAGAGATTTTGTCCATCCAGAGATTGGCATCCTGTAAGGAGATAGCCGCGAGGAGCACGCGGGGCTTGCGCGGCTCGTCTGCTGGGAACACGGCGAAGGCATGCGGCCGGGAGCGGGACTTCGCTCTCCGAACCACGAACCCAGAGGGTAGCTCGACCGTCCCTGCCGAAGCTCCGGCCTCGCTACAGTAAACCGCCAATACTCCACCCGAGAACGTCGGGCTCGGTCGCAATATGCACCACTGTCGCTTCCACGACTGTCAATAAAATGTTTTTTTTATCAAAAAATAGCAATTGATAAGTTTATTTTTATGTAGGTAGTAACGAATTTACCTTAAATGGATTTAGGCCGAGATTAGACTTGAACGGATACTTCACCTCCAAGTATCCGGACATTGCGATAAGTTTTCCTGTTTTCACAACACAATTATGTGAATTAACATGTCTTTTCGCAAAATTTGATACACATGTTTCGCCAAACAATATTTTTTGTTTACCAAAGCAAAGCAGGGTTGCCAGCCTTCTAACACGGATGGGTGCTAGTTATCTCGATAACTCGATATCCAAATGGAGTGCTCTAAATATTAACAAGAAAATATTTATTTAGATTTTTATGGCCTCATATCCTTTTGAATGAATTATTGAAAGAATATTTGTCTCAAGTATGGTAAGATACAGACAGGTCATAAGAATTTATAATAATATAATTATAACACGTCACTGAAGAATACAGTTTGTTTAGGTGTCAGTAAATATATTTTCAGAGGCAATAATTTACGGTACAATAAATAGTTGTAAAACAACCGAAACAACCCGTTTTTTGCTAGACATAGTTTAATGTATTCATTTATTGTGTTGTAAATATTTTTTTTACAATTTTTGATAGTCCTATCCAAGTTTGTAGAAGTAGGTAGTATGAATTTAGTAATTTATCCTAATCCTACAATCTAAAATTCTATATGTGCTGTATCAGCGTTAAACTAAAACATTAGCGACAGATCCAGCTCATAAAGAACTGCTTTGGCAACATTTTTTTTGTTTACAACAAATCATAGACAATTTACGAGTTCATAATGGAAAATAGAGTTCGTCGTGGTCGTCGTCGGTTAAAGTTTGAATTATCGGACAATAACCGGTTCTCTGGTTTTCTCGATAGTGGCTGTCTATGGGCATACTTGTTCTGGCAAGGTTGTCGCTTTTGTTTCCGTTACGTTAATACCGCGAAAATTAAATTGCTGCACAGAAGAAGCAGTACAGAGTATTCAAACTTTGTCCTATTCTCATCCCGCATGTTTCCTATTTCATACCATTATTTAATGTAAACTGTATGTAAAGGGTAATGTTTATTTTAACTTAAAAGCAGCCATCGTTATTGTTACGATAAGATACTACCCAAAAACTGGTCAAGACAGAAGAGAGACGAGACGAAATAAAAATTCGGACGTTCAAGCCTCTAATGATGTATTAAAAAAAACCACATTATTTTCTTATATCTTACTAACATTTTTTTATGAAACAGTTAAAAAACACTTTATGCCCTCAAATTAATTGCGTTGGCCGTGGGGATGCTCCAACGCAGAAGCCGGGTCCGTTGGGCGGTTGGGCGGGAACGCCGCGTCGCTTCATGCGACACGCGTGTTCTTCTATGCGACTTCGCACGTCATCAGTCACGGGGTCTACTGCATCATTTGTTGCGTCGTAGGGCAGACCGGTCCATAGCCGCTCGGCTACCGCGCTCGTGCGGGGCCAAGTTCTGTGAAATTGAAGGATAAAGGATAAAGATATAGTTAAACAATTAAAAAAAAAGTACCCAAGAATAAGAATAAAAAAATGAAGCGTAAACTTTATACTGGGCTTGGTACCTAAATTATTTTTTTCCAATTTTAAAAATGAATAGGTACGCAACCGATTGATTAAACACAACCTCAAATAATGGTAAGTTACGAATTCGGAAAGAACCAGTGAAAGAACTAAAACAGGAATCGCTCTTACGCAAGTTGAACACCATGGCGCGTGGATCTGCGATGATATTATGGCTTATGCTGATAATGTTTAACCCTGCAACACTCACTTGCTCAGAATGTTAGTGTCGTCGGCCATCTCCCCCCATATGCAAGCTTCACCCCCGACAATGTCCTGTAGCCCCGCGGCGCTTTTCCGAAAGTTGTATACCATGGCACGCGGGTCTGCGCGGTAGAAATCTTCCCAAGGCTGGTTCTTGTGAATACAATGAAATATATTAACAAATAATCAAGGTTTAAAAAAATATACTTACTACAACGGACTTCAATTGGACTGTTCTAGAGACCGTACTATCACAGTGTACTACAGACTCACAGTGAATCAAAATACGCAATTTCGTCAGTCGTCGCAGTCGTTAAAGCCGCGGCCTCACACTTACTTTGTAGTCTAGATACCAGGATGCTGAGAAAATCACGTAGTGTCCAGCCTTCAGAATCTGAGAAAAGATAAAATACATACGTCGGCAAGCAAACTAGTAGGTAGGTACTATGAGTTTTTTGGGCGGTAGGCGTCAAACAATAAACACAAGTTATTTTGAACTTAATTTTGAACTTTTAATTAAATATAGAAAAAGTCCAAAAGTCAATAATATTTATGTACCAAATTACTAGTTAGTGCACCCTACCTGCCACCAGCTGTTATCCTAGCACTTCTCCTGCTATACACTAAGTTGTTTCACATTTTCACTGCACTGTGCTTTTAACCTACAAAACATCAACATGGATGTCAGCTCAGTACAAAAGACACTCATGCAACTACAAGTTGTCTTCCAAGAGTCCATGCAGGAGTTCGAGGGTAAGCTGAGGTGCAAGTCACCTTCCATGGACACTTCCTCACTGTCAGATGAATTCACCATATTTAAGTCATTTGTGGTCAAGACCTTCGGAACTTTGCAAGAGCAAATCACCATGATTGCCAAATCAGTGGACAACATAGAGATGCGCGCCAGGCGAAAAATTCTCCTCTTCCACGGTATTCCTGAGAAGACTCAAGAGGACACTTCCGAGACTATGGTTAGGTTTATTACGGGCAAGATGAAAATATTAAATTTTTCTAAATCTGATATAAGCCGCTGTCACAGGATGGGCCGTGCTACGTCTGACAGGCCACGTCCTATATTATGCAAGTTTCATGATATCTCCTGCCGGGACAAGATTTGGTCCTCTAAGACATCACTGAAAGACTCCGGGTTTACACTCTCAGAGTTCTTGACTAAGGCACGTCACGAAACTTTTATGACTGCCCGTAGACGCTACGGAATAACGAAGTGTTGGACGAGACAGGGCTTTGTCTTCGTAATGGCTCATGATGGCACTCGGCATCGTGTATCTGATGTTGAAGATTTCAACAACATCCCAAGGGTTGAAGTGCCACCGCCGCCCCCCAAAGCCCCGAAGGAGGCAACAGCAGTAGCTGGACCTGCGCCGGGGCCCTCGACCGCGACGGCAGCCGAACCTCCCAAGACCCGCAGAGCGAGAGCAGCCGCGGGCTCATCATGTTCTCGAAAACAGTGAAAACAACCGTATAGCTAGTTAGTAGGTATAGTAGCGTAGTTCGACAGGGTAAACAATATTTCTCTCACTGTATGTGGGTGTTTTCTCACAGTACTTATGATCTACCGCTAACTTGTTTATTATTTTCTACTTTTTTTTTTTTTTTTTTTCTTTCGAAGAACCTAAGTTCTTCGGTTTTGGCTTCACATCAAAGGTATATAGCCAGTGTCAAGTAATTGGAGAGATTTTGTCATAAGTCAGAGTCGATAAGTCAAATCATGCCCCTGTAAAGTAGTGGTGGTTGCGACTTTACTAGAGGCTTCTATGGAGTGTTGGAGGCAACACGAAAAGTCACATTTTACAGCATTACACTATTCACCAACACTCATACACGTTCACGAGCACTTAATGGATAAAAAACCACCGTTTTTACACTTAAACACTCAAAGTTATACAAGTTTTGTTAATTAATTTAATGCCGCCAATACGCCACTCTTCATGTTCCCGCCAAAACTCATTTTCTACTTTGTTTATATCATTAAGTACGACATTGACGTTCATTCACAACACTGTAAAGTGTCAAAAGTTATGTTGCTGTCAGTCTCGGCTGATGCTATTTATAGATCTTTTTATCATGTTGTTATTCTTTGCCTAGCCCAACCACACAGTCGAATGTATTTAAAAATGTACTAAATTGTTACTTAATTTCTTCTATTTTTCTTTTCAACGCCAGATTTAGTGGCATAAGTACATAAATTACTTAAATATTTGTAAAACTAGCTACTAGGTACCTTAATTTTTAGTGCAAACTACAGACAACTGGCAGGTGGACTTAAATATTGTTAGTGGCCAACCTTTTAGGTACTTACATAGATTAATTACCTATTGATTTATTTATTTTTTATAATTATTTTAAACCTTTTTCTACTTACATACTTTAATTATATATTTATTTATAAGTTTATAACACATCAGTTAAACATAGAATAAAGCTTTTTAAGTAACATACGGTAAATGAGCAGTGAAGATGATGACTTTCTATCTTGCTCTAATTCATCTGGAAGCTGTTCTGACCTTAGTTTTTGTAGTATCCCTACTTTGAGTGATACCCTAGAGTCCACTTTCAGCGATGTTCCAAAAAACTTCAATGTTGTGCATATAAATGCACAGAGCATTCCG
Organism: Lobophora halterata; assembly: GCA_932526365.1. Lineage (NCBI taxonomy): Eukaryota > Metazoa > Arthropoda > Insecta > Lepidoptera > Geometridae > Lobophora > Lobophora halterata. The sequence continues at coordinate 1,257,511 of OW052018.1, forward strand.
GCCCATTATTCAGATATGCTAGCATCATTTAACTTGAAAAATATACATGCCGTTTTGGTATCTGAGTCTTGGTTGAAACCATCTCAACCCTCAATATCATACTCCTTACCTGGTTTCCAACTTATTCGCAATGACCGCGTAGGTAGTGCTGGTGGGGGTGTAGCCATTTATCTCCGGGCCCAAATTCCTTTTACCATTATTGATATGTCTGCACAACCACCTCCCTCCAACGCTGGTGAACATCTCTTCATTCAAGTTACTCTTTCGCAGAGAAAGGTGTTACTTGGTGTTTATTATTCTCCCTCTCTTCGTATTAACTATTTCTCTTCTTTCGAGAAGCTGCTTGAAGACCTTATCCCTTTGCATGATCACACAATTGTCATGGGTGATTTCAATACCTGCCTGCAAAAGTCAGACTCACGGTCTCCTTTGCTTGAGAGTATTGTCCAAGCAGGTAATTTATTTATTCTCCCGTTAAACCCAACTCATAACTTTCCAAATTGTAAACCTTCTCTTCTTGATTTAATAATAGTTTCTTCTACAATGCACGTCGCAAAACACGGCCAATGCTCTGCGGATGCCTTCTCCTATCACGACTTAATATTGGTTTCTTATAAAATTCGTCCCCCGAAAGCCAAGCCAAAAGTTCTTCTACAGCGCAACTTTGGTGGAATGGATGTGGAAGCCTTGCGTAGAGATGCACAGAGTATTGACTGGTCGGCTATTTTCAATGTCGATGATATTAACCTAAAGGTAGATTCCTTCAACCGCATTCTAACTGAACTCTATGACAAACATGCCCCTGTGCGTCCAGTTAAGATTAAACATTTTCCTGCTCCCTGGCTAACCGACGAAATCAAGGCTATAAAACACAAGAAACTCTCCGCTAAGATCAGATTCAAACGTAACCCTTCGGAGGAAAACAAAGAAAAATATGGAGAGCGTCGCAATCACTGCAATAGGGTGTGTAGGGATGCACAACGCCGACACATCCATGAATCAGTAAAAAACGATGATCCCGCTAAAGTATGGAAATTTCTTCGGTCATTAGGAGTTGGTAAATCACGTCAAAATGACTCTCCTAAAGATTTGGACATCAATTCACTAAATGCACATTTTTCTTCGACCGCAAATTTCGACGGCCTTTCTAAAACAAACACTCTCAACTTTCTAACAGCAGTACCAACTCCTAACATCGCTCCATTCTCTTTCTGTCAATTTACTGATTGTGATGTTAAGAAGAGCATATCATCCATCTCATCAAATGCAGTCGGTAGCGACAGCATCAGTAGAAAAATGATAATCCCTATCCTCGATGACATTGTTCCTATTATTTCGCATCTACTTAATTCCTCCATTTCCACTGGTAACTTCCCGACGTCATGGAAGGAAGCTCAAGTCATTCCCTTACCAAAAAAACCAAATCCCTCTTCCTTTTCTGAGTTCCGACCAATATCTATCCTCCCGTTCCTCTCCAAGGTGTTAGAGCGTCTAGTACATCAGCAGCTGAACCTCTTCCTAAATAAAAATAGTCTCCTAAACCCATTCCAGTCTGGTTTCCGTCCGGGGCACAGCACAACGACGGCCCTCATCAAAATTACCGATGATATACGACAGGGTATAAGCGAAGGCAACGCAACTGTCTTGTCCCTGCTAGATTTCAGTAATGCATTCAACAACGTTGACTTTGACATCCTGCTGTGTCTCCTACGCTCTCTTAGCATATCTCCAACAGTAATTGACTGGTTTCGTAGTTACCTGTTCGGTCGCCGGCAACGTATCCGTATTGATGACACTTTCTCTTCCTGGTGTGGATTAAATGCCGGTGTACCTCAGGGCGGCGTTTTATCTCCCCTCCTTTTTGCTATCTTTATCAACAGCATCTCCAAACAACTAACTTCTTCCTACCACCTCTATGCAGATGATTTACAAATATATACAAAAGCACCTATCGACCAACTAAATGTAGCCATTGCCCGCACGAATAGTAACTTGGATGAGATACTGAAGTGGAGTAAAGCCTTTGGTCTAAAAGTCAATCCCTTAAAAACCCAAGTCATTGTCGTTGGTAGCTCACGGATGATATCGAAAATTGATTGGCCTCATCTTCCACAAATTATTTTTGATGGCACCGTCATAAAAATCAGCAGCGTAGTTAAAAATCTAGGTGTGCTCATCGATAGACAACTATCATGGGGACCCCAGATCGCTGAAGTGAGCCGAAAAATATTTGCCTCAGCTGGTTATCTACGGCGACTCCGCAATTTTCTCCCGACGTCCACCAAAGTTGTGCTTGCACAGTCGCTGTTGCTTCCGATCCTAGATTATGCCGATGCTAGCTACCTTGACTTAACAGAAGATCAACTTAATAAGCTTGAGCGGCTACAAAATTTCTGCATCCGTTTCATATTTGGCTTGCGAAAATATGATCATATCACCGCTTTCCGTAATAAGCTCAAGTGGTTGCCCATCCGCCTTCGCCGGAATGCTCACATCCTCTCCCTCCTGTATAGTGTCCTCTTTATCCCAACTACTCCCTCCTACCTCAAAGAACGCTTTGAGTACCTCTGTTTGACCCATTCTCGTTCCCTGCGTTCCTCTCATACTCTCGAACTGAATATCCCGGTTCACACTTCACATTCCTACGGTAGCTCTTTTACAATCCAGGCTATAAAACTATGGAATAAGCTTCCAGTATCAATACGACATGCAAAATCTCTCCCTATTTTTAAAACCATGGTCACCGCACACTACTTAGCGTTAGTTCCCAAACATTAGGTATTTAGGTACCCACTATTACCTACTGTTATTTTTGCACACATTATGTCAAAATCATTATTAATGTATTTGTCTATTTTATTGTAATTTTATGTAAGTTTAAATTATTCATTGCCTCAATTTATATCTTCTAAGTAAGTACTTCACTGTTAGTATTAGTTAAAAGTTTTTTAGTAGTTAAATATGCCGCCGTCCACTTTTTGTTCAACAGTTTCTTGTCCATCCAAAGGTTGTCTGGAAGAGATCGCTTTTAGCGATAAGACCGCCCATTGTCCACTATTTTTAACATTATTTTCTTCTTTATGTATATTTTTGTTTGTTTTGTGATGGTGTGCAATAAAGAATAATCTATCTATCTATCTATCTATGAGAACCAGATGATAACTGATAAGTAGATTTATTTTATAAGTTTAAGTAGATTATTTATATAAGTAATGTACCTTTTTGTAGAGTAGGTACCTACATAGATAACACCCAAACACTGATGTTCATGGTTATTTCCGAAATCCCCACTGGCCATCCCCAGTAGTGGGGAATACGGGAAAAAAAAGTCTGGAAATTCCCACTGCCATGATGTTTATCACACTAATTGTTTGTCTTGCAAAGAAAATCGAACCCGCAACACCAGCCAGCGTTGCAGTCCAACACACTTGCCAGTCAATATTATTAATAAAAAAAAAATTAAAGCTTAATGCCTGAAGGCTCTACTAGGTAACCCTTGTTGATTGGAACAGTATAATTAAGATTAGATTAGCATGATATATATTATCATAAATAAACTAAATATTACGAATACATAATCTATTCAGCTCACATTGTCCATCTCCTCAACCCATTGCCAGTTCCAAACTTGAACGTACGTTTTCTGATTCGGTAACGCATTTGAATCGAATATTTCCTGAAAAAAAATCACAAAGTTTATTATTCACAGATATAGAGGTCATGTATAAAATGTATGCGTAAAATGAGTGAGTTCATGGAGATAAGGGTAAGTTGGAGGATTTCTGTGCAAATCCAACTAATGTACCTATAACTGAGTATCATAAAAATGCTGGAGCTGTAGCCACTAATGTTGCCAGATCGCTATGGTAAAATTACAGATAAAGCCACATTCCGACGGTGCGAGATTCATAGGATTTGTTCACGGACGACGCAGACGACCACGGATATGTGTTTATTCAGACAAGCTCGCACCCACGCGACGGCGGCGGCGCACCTTTGAAGTTAGCGAATCCTGACGCCCCTGCGCTACCACGGCCGACACCTTCCCACGGTGCGGTGTGGGCTCATCCGCGTCCGTCCTTAAAATCTCGCACCATCGGAGAGAGCCTTTATACCTACTTGCCATACTATAGGTTTCGTGTTATTGGGCAATAGCGGTATTGTTCGATTAATAAAATATGCTTGCAGTTGATCTGAAGTTATTTTATTTTTCTTGAGAAATGCTTGAATTTGCGGATTCGTTCTCCTGAAAGCATAAATACCACACTAATTACTTTAACACTATTGAAAAATCAAAGCTAAATAATGCAATTTCGTTAACGTTTGACAAAATATTTTTTTCAGTTATTTTAATTAATAAATTAAATTATTGAACCGATCTGAAATACATATATCCTTTAAAAAAAAACTAACTTTAAAAATCGGTTGAGAAATTACAAAGTTCTGAGGTTCTGAGGTGTTGGCCCGCAAAATTAAAGCTAAAGCTTAGGTACTTCCATCTCACTTACCAACAGTTAACCTGAACCTCATCGCCTCCGACATGAAGAAATTGGTCCGGAAACCATTCGCGCACTTCCCCGAATAGCTGTTGCAGAAACTGATAAGTCTCGTTGCGGGTGGGGTCTAGTGGACCCAGGCCGACCACTTCATTGAAGTAGTAGCACTCCGCGAGCAGCTGGGGGTACGCCACACCCCACGACTGAGTGTGCCCTGAAGGGTTAAAGTTGGCATTCAAACAAAATATATCACGAAAGTCGCAACGAAATCATCTCAGCTAAATGTGATAATTAATAAATATTTTGGACATTTCACACAATGCCAGCCTGTATAGTTAACTATTTATCAATTATTGCTTATCATGTGGTTCTAGTAACCGCTTGATAAGCAATATACAATAATAGTTATTGTATATGTACAACAAGGGACTGAAGACTATTTTATACGAGTCGAGACTTTTATCAGCCGAAGCCGACGGCGAGGGCGAATACCTATCTTAAGTTTGTAATATTTTAAGTATAAAATGGGCTTCAGGACCACAATTATTATAGGTAGGTACACAAGATTTTTCACTTTAATTGTAAGGAAATTAAACAAACTTAAACTGAAATGAGCGCCCATTTCGTAATTCAAAAGAGACGGCCATCAAATGTTACCACGGTATTCGAAATTCCTAAAAAAGTTTTATGAAGGTCCCTCATAATACCCTGATATGGGTATTATGAAGGACTAAAGTTCGAAGTATGAATAGAATTTTCAACTTCCGGCACGAAATGAAACCTATTACAAACTGAATCTGTGAACATATTTTATAATCAATCACTTTTTTTTCCTAGTAGCCTAAAATGCAGTTTTACTCCCGCTGAAGTATGCACTAAGTTGAACTTTACGAGCATGTGAAAACTGTATTTATTTACCTGGCACGTCAAGCTCAGGGATGACTCTCACGCCTCGCTCCCTCGCAAACGACACCAAAGCGCGTATATCTTCTTTTGTGTACACCATAGAAGGGAAGAAAGCACCTTTCTCACTGCAAATTTAATATACCTATTTGCACCATAGATTTATTAGTTAATTATAACTATTTTATAACTTCTTCATATTCCACCAAACTTTTCGTTTTTGTAATATGGAAGCTGTTCACATTTATCCGACAATGGCAGGTAAGCCTTTGAGTAGACATTTCGAATTTTCGAATTGAGCAGGGAATTGTTAATTTCACCTCAAATCAGGGAACTTCTTGCTCTGATACGGAAAGCTCTGATCATCGGTGATGTGCCAGTGCAACACGTTCATCTTGTTCATGGCTAGAGCTTCCACCATGCTGTAGATCGTGGACAGGGTGAGGTAATGGCGGCCTGTATCAATGAGCAGCCCGCGGTGTTTGTACGCTGGATAATCCACTACTATGGTGGCGTTAATGTTAATTTCCTGAAAAAAATAATTGAAAACTCTGCTGAAGATCTCAAGAGGCGCAAATATGTACCTAGGTCTTGATAGGTCGTATATATGTTTGAGCCCTTTGCAACCTATCTACTCGGTACTAACATAAAAAATTTATTCGGAGTTGGTAACTAATAAAACTTACCTAGGTCTAGGCCTACCTACTTACACTATAATCATTGGTGAGATAAAACAATTGGACGAAAGATTCCAAGCCTCGAAGGATTCCCCAAATCGACCTACTTTGTAATAGACTCTCATCGCTGACTATTATTGTATCTGAAAAAAAAAGCATTTATCACACATCACTGACCCGGGTTAGGAGAGGGTGGGGGGGAATATCGACTAATCACACTTATTCAGCTCAAGTCGCGTTTCGCTGGATGATTTATTTAGGTTACACTCGCTTCGATAGTTCGCTTCTATTAGCCGCGTAAGATTAAGGGTTTTCATAGCCTGCTATCTCCCCCCGACAAAAAACCCCCTTTGGAGAAACATTTTGGAGGAATAGTCCGCGTACAGCGCTGAATGCGGATGAACACCTCTGAACGCGGAGAAACACGCTGAACGCGGCTGAACAGAGCGCTGAACAACTTACGCAAAGCTGAAAAACACATTTTCTGCGCCTTTAACGCTCGCGAAAGCTGAATAGACGCGGTTAGCTGAACGGACGCGTTAGTACGCGTATGCATGTCCTTAGTAACACTGGTGTTTTCTATGAACAAAAGTTGAATTGAGCTGAATATATTAGTCTCAATTTCTAGGCTTGAAATTGTCTCCCTTGATTAGGACACTTACAATTTTCATCCATTTCATAATGAGGGTTGTCCTCGCATTCAGCAGTAAGCTTGACCTCCAGACGTGTCAGGGTTCTATGACCTTGGCTCACATTCTGAGAGTGCTGGCTAGGGAGAACTGTGGGGTGTGTAACCTTCTTTCTTTTTAACAGCTCCAATTCTTTTAGGACATTGTCATATCGCTCCAATGCTCTAGTAAGGAGACTGCATGAATGATTTGTAACCTAGAAAAAAACAGCCAAAAAGACCCAAATTAAAAGCTTTATTTTTAATTGATTGAAAAGTGAACAATTATCTAAGTAGGTAATCTACCTAATAGGTAATCTGTTTTGGTATCGATATTTTTGGTCAGCCTGACAGATAGCCTGGTTTAGCATACTAGACTAGCCTAGTCTAGCTTACAGGCTAAACTAGTGGACGGAGAGTTTAGAAACTTGGAGGATGTGTTTTTGAGGTGAAAATGCGTACCTACTAAGTGAGTATTATATTATTGTAAATTCGCAACATAAAAAAAACCTGGCGGGTCTTTCGGATAGCCACTTTTATTGCGAAATTACAGTGACGTATAATAATTCCTTCACCCCTCGGTGTGGGGGTCGAGTCAAAACTCACCCAATCTCACGTGGGGGGGAGGGGTGGTCTCGGCAAAACTCGCGTAATTTTTTTTCGGTCGGAATTTTGATTTTCGCAGGAAAATATGTAAACAATACTGTGAGAAAACGGCGTAAAATTCAGGAAAAATGTTTGAGATTCGGGGGGTAGGGGGAGGGGGTCGAGCAAAATCTTACGAAATCTCACTAAGGGAGGGGTCGAAAAATCAACAAAATTACCTCACGTAATTAATGGATGCCCCCTTGTCGCTAGAAAAATTAGCGTATCATAAAAAGCTTACCGGCTTGTACTTACCGGTATTTGTACTTTACTAAACTCAACTTAAAAAAGAAATATTTTTAAAAAACTTACGGTAAAATGAAACTTGGTTGACCGGTATATATAAACTGCATCACTTTTCCATTCGCGTTGAGGTTTCGGCCAAATCTGGCCGTGCGTTGGTGGATATTTTGGACCGGGACCGGGATAGCCTAGTACAGTCTGTAACACATAACGTGGATCCTGAGTCAGGAATGTCTGAACCCTACTGCTAATATAATAAGGTTTAGAATCCTTGCCTCAGGGTGCACGACCTGTGTTGAGAAGTACACTTTGGCAACGCATAGGCAAAATATGAGGGAAAAATAAATATTCAAACGAAGACACGTGTTGCGTTTCCGAAATCGCATGTCGCCCGCCCGCCGCTGCCCAGTCGGTGCGGTGCGGTGGTCTGTTATTTATGAGTGTTCGCTCTTGACTGACTGAAGCTGGAACATAGATATTACGTCTTCTAAACATCTATTATTGAAGCTAGTCTCGTTTTGTTTGTTTTGTACAGGGCTCTATATTCGACCGGCAGTCATCGACTCTCGTTATCGAATGGTACAAAGAGAATATAACCACTACGTTTAGAATGGTAGATACGTCAGATTTGATACAAAATTGCGGACCACTCCAAAAAAAAAGGAGGTTCTGAATTCGGTTTCATCTTGTTTGTTACAATTTGTTTTTTTTTTTTTTTTTTTTTTTTTTTTTCTTTCGAAGAACCAAGAACTTCTATACTATGTATCTAGAGAGCTAACACGCCATTTTGTTTTATTTAAGGATTAAGAATTCTGAACCTTATTCCTTGGAAATAAAGTTCTTTTTTAATTAAATCTAAATATAAGGATTTTAATGCTTGATAGAGACCTCCTCGTTAAGGAGTGTGTCTCGTTCACACAGTTGCCAGCATACAATTAAAATTAACTAGGCCATAATTTTTGAAATAATTGGGACTATTTTCGAAATTAGACGATTTGCTCTAAATGTTATTCAGATTCATTTGAAAGGTTTAGTACAGTCGCTGTCATGTAGGTTAGGTACCTAACTGCCGAGAAAAATAATTACTGTTCGAAAGAAACAGTATTAAAGCCATTGAATCAGATATACCTCACAAGAATGCGGCGCACCGCCCTCTTTTTTGTTGATATTTTAATGCACCTATGTATAATATAATTTTAAAACAATAATGCAAAGTAACGTATGTATATAACATTGATAGCTTATTGAGCAGATTGAATTTTCCCTTGGTTGCTTGTTTGTCTCAATGAAATATTCAAAGTTCAAAAATTATGGTCGCCCTACAGAACGAGACACACTCCTTACTGGTTCTAGCTCTTTCGGCTCGCAGTTTTCGTGTGAGTCGGCATTCTAGATACATAGTATACAAGTTCTTTGTAAACTAGTACGTAGTTTATAAATTCCTCGGTTACGTTAGACAACGAAAAAAGATATACTACGAGCCTTAGATTAGAACAAAGACAACCTAGAATTTCTCTCGCTAAAACTTTCTTTGTAGTAGGTATAGAAAACGATTTAAAAATAAATGTTTTTTTTTAGAAGATATGTAGTAAGTATACTTACTTCCAGATTAGTCCCAATGATTATACATATATAATATATATAATTATGAGTTTTTTAATCAAAATAACTGAAACAAAATATGTCTTTGAAGTAAACAAAATTGGTTAATTTCTCTGTGACTTTTCAGTAGTGTTTACGGTAACTAGAGCAGTCCAATTGAAGTCGGTACTAGGTAATAAGTTTTTGTAAAACCTTGAATATGTAAAAACCTATCGAGCGGGTCCAATCGGTCGCTTGCGAACGTATTCGATCGTTATCGAATATTAGGTACCTACCTACCTTTTCTATGATACCTACCTAATAAAATATGTTTATTAGGTACTTATTCATATAATCATTGCTTTAGGTAGGGTTAGGTAGATAGGTACACCAGTAATGGGTTTTAAATGTACCTAGGTACTTTCTTAGAATAGTTCTAACTACAAAATAGTACTTTGTATATGTAAAGTTTATATATTTATTACAGCATATGCTAACTACTACAATCTATATTACAAAATTTACAAAAGGAAACAATTGGGCCACCCATAGACCGTTGCAAACGATCTATAGGTAGCTCAACTGCTCCAACTCGATACCCGATGGCAGCGTGCCGAGGATACTGGCTGCATTGCCTCTTTGTTTATCAAGGCTTATTCTTATTCTTTGTAAAGTTAGTTATTATATTACACGTACCTATTTGTATGTAATATGTACCTAGGTAGGTACTTAATCGCTCGTTTATGGTACTACTTACGTACCTTTTTATGATATTAACTGCGATGTGAATTTCAATTAAAAATCGTGTTTTTAAATGAAATAAGCTATAAACACGCTTAAAAAAGTTATTTTCACGACTTTATTCTGCTTAGGACCTGGGAAACTAAGCTGTATAATATTTTTCCTGGCCCTAAAGACGTGAAGCAAAGGGAGCTCTAAAATAAGTAAGTACCTAACCTACCTACTAATTTTACCTACAGCAGCGTAAATTAATTGTTTTTGCCACTGATCTGTACGTGGTAAATTGGTAATATTAGAGGTCAGTGGTTTTTGCGTAGGTTAAAAAAACACCACCAAAGTCTCAGCGGAGCTAGTTCCATACACATTATTACAATAAGATTAAAATATTCTCAATAAAAAATGTTTCGAAAATGTGAAAAAAAAACGACATGGCAGTAAGGGTAACGCTATGGTCACAACATTATGAGCAAAACAAATAAAAAAATATTTTTTGACAATGACATACGTTTAAATGGCAATGTCATGTCATATTTTCCATCCATTGTCAATTTGTCATGTCAATTGTATGTAAAACGTCTGAAAAATCTTGAAATATAATAATTTGAGGAAAACCACAAGCAATTGAGAATAATTATATTAGAAATTAACGAAGTTTTACCGAATTTGATCTGAGACTTTTGCTTGTAATCATAGTGACACTATCAGCAGTCCAAAGTAAACTACTAGCTATTGGAGAAGCTGATCATGAAACTATTAATTTCCAGTCTTATTTCCCTGATTGCTTCCGCGAATGTGATTTTTGCCATCAATTCCGAAGAAGAGGTAGGAAGTGGCAGACATGTGATCGAAGGCAGAGTTATCCCACCGGAAGAACTCGAGAATGGGCCGTGGCAAATCGATACGAGAGTGCACGTCAACAGCGGAGAATACATCGGTTTCGTGCGAGAGGACGGCTCGTTCGTCGTCCACAACGTACCCTCAGGCTCTTACGTAGTTGAAGTTATCCACCCTGACTTCATGTACGAGCCTGTGAGAGTGGAAATCAACTCTAAAGGCAAGTTCAGAGCTCGTAGAGTGAACTACATCCAGACATCGCAAGTCATTCAAGTGCCCTACCCTCTGAGAATGAAAGCTCTTTCTAAATTCAAATATTTCCAAGTCCGCGAGCAATGGAGGCTGACCGACTTCCTGTTTAACCCAATGGTGATTATGATGGTGTTGCCTCTTCTCCTAATTATGGTCCTGCCCAAAATGATGAATGATCCAGAAACCAAGGAAGAACTAAAACAGATCAGTAATCTCACCAAGATGACAGAAATGCCGGAGATGTCGGAGATGATTACTTCACTGTTCAGTGGCAGCAAGGCAAAGCCAGCTCCAGCTAAGGCAAAGCAAATCAAGAAAAGGCAATAATGCCCATCTAGTATGAATTAAGGCAATAATGCTGATCTTAACGCGCCATCTCCACGAGCGAGAGAATCGCGGCGGTATTATGGTCGTGCCATATATAGACACATTCATATAGAGTATATAGAAATATGTGGCACAACGAATATATCGCCGCGATTCTCTCGCTCGTGGATATAGCGCTTAAGTGTGAATAAGTATTTATTATTGTCAATACTGTAGAAAATAAAACTTTATGAATTTACCAACTTGTCTGTTTAGTGACTTCTAAAGGATATTCAACAGCTTATCATTATGGCCTAGCCTGATTCTTGAGTCTTATATCAGATGCATGTCCTATTCATCATTTGCTATTGTGATAAACAACACAGAGCATTCTTATAGCTAACATGATGACACTACCATTTTGGCTGCGATGGTGTGAGTATAATATGTGGGTACGGATAGAGTTTGGAAAAAAACTTTAATTTTCAAAAGGGTTTTATTTGGAAATAAATCTATGAAGTGTCAATACTGACATTACATACACTTCTCTACACTACTTTACACAAGTTTTGTAACAACTTAGGATAAAAAAATACACACAAATACAATATAGAAAGGTAAAAAAATCAGTCATTGGTAATTTTGGACGGAAACTATTTAAGTAACATGGCATTAAGTCATATGAGATTCAAAGTTTATTAAACAATTTATTGCTTCCAGACTACAGGTAAATATTGAAAATTTATACTTTGGACGGGTAGATTACATATAATTTTGTACATAGAAATACTTTGCAAATACATTCATTTTAAAAATTTTGGTTACATTCAGCTGCCAATGATATTCTTGTTATTAATACGAATCCTAGTCTATCCTAAATTATAATTACAGATCATAAAATACATAAGTAATCAAGTAAATAATACATATAAGTATGCATTCTTTTTTTATATAAAAGTGTATGAAATGAATAGATTCCACCAACACTATATTTCGCCACTTTTATAGACTTACGAGTATTATAATTTACATCAGGATATTATACGCCTAGAAATATTGAACAACGAAAACTACCGTGCTCAATACGACTTGTCACTTGTCCCGACTGACATCAACTGCCCGTGTTCAATGGATTCTCTCCGAAGTTAGCTCGGTAGGCATCGACATAAAACCGTTTTCAAGGCCATGGCCGCTCGGCCTTCCTCACTCGGAACCCGTTATTCACAAACTAGTGTTCCCAACTAAAAATACTGAAGATATCGTTGCCATCTTATAGAAATAATACTAGAAAGTTACAAATATATCAAATTATTTCAATAGATCACGACATTCGGCCATCGGACATCGTACGACCTCCTGGCGTACGTAAGAAACTATAGATTTCTTGAATATTAAAATTATAGTAAGGACCAATGAGACTTATCATTAGAATTTCACTCCATCAAGCGTACCTAATCTTATTTGCATAAATAATTATGGTAATAATTATAGTTAACCAAAAGAAGTAAATCATAATATATTTTTTTTGCATACTGATTAGGTGACTAAACATTATCGTAAAGCCATAAGAATACGCAGAAATTACAGATACAAACAAAATATTCTAAATATGTAGGTATTACTTTTGGGCATAAATCACGACATTTGGCCTCAATAAAGCTATGTATTTAATAGAAATTAATGTAATAATGTCCAATAATATTATCAATAGAAATAAAGCTATTGATGTTAACCCAACATATTTTGTACTGAATATGCAAAATAATATCTGTTTTTGTTAAACTTTGTACGCCAGATTGTATTCAGTATTTGCTGTCATTTAAAGTATAAAACTGACTATCAAGTGACTCAACAGTAAATGGATGACTTTACCCATACCTAAATATTTCAAATCCATAATAGCATTTTCGCATGTTCTCAAGTTTTAGTAATATATAAATAATAAAATATTGCGTATAATTTTATCTTACTTGAATGCCTGCTTTTATCAGTACAACGTTAGTGTAAATTGGCCCATGAGCATGGGAATTAATTTCTGCATGTGACAATTAAACTTAAAAATAAATTATCACTATCATACATGATTGTCTAAAAAGAGCAGAAATAAATGTATTCTTTGTGTTAACTTACATTTATTTTTTTATCAAAGTAACCTATTAACTTAGGCTTGCCGTAGTATCTACTGAGTTTTGACAAGTTTCTATTGAACCCTTTAAAACTAGAATAGATAAGACATTTTTATCCATACCAAAAACCAACATGCACCTGTTCGGTTCACCAAAGCTTAGAAAAATAACTTAAATACAATATAGGTCACATCTATTCCACATAACATTCTTTGCTCAATAGTCGTTCATTAAGATCTACTAGAAATGCTTTTATTTTTGTTATAATCTAATTTGTATTGGTCCCACTGAAAATTAACCGTTGATTCTTCTTTCACACTCGTCCACGCCTTGGGAAGATGGCGTGGTGCATTGGCCGTCCATCATCTACACATCCATTTTCATAATTTCTTACGACATGAATTATGCTTTGTCCTCCATCATAGTTCATCATGATCTCGCAAAAATCAATATTAATTTAAAACCAGAATATCGTAAAAAGTAATTAGCTGCCTTTCTCGATTCATCAATTATGTCGTTTCGTTTTATTTGATTTCTTTAAGTCCAGAGAAAGATAATATTAAGACTGTCAAAATAAAATAATCTACAAAGGCCGGATTAACCTTTCTCAAGGTATTAAAACCAAAACCTTAACAATTTTGAATAAGTCAAATGACTTGTAATATTTAGAATAACTCCAATAGTTTGAAAAGCTTTAATAGCTCGGATTTCTTAGAAACGTGTATAATCTGAGTTACCCGACTAAGTTACTCGAGCAACTTAATGTATAGTATTAGTATAGTATGGTAATCATGAATAACTTAAAGTATCTTGTATTCAACATGGTTACTTAAGTCGCCAGTAAGCAATCCGAGCAACTCTAGTAACTCAGAGATCCAATCGAACAAATTGAATGACTTAGGTGCAGACATTACCTGGATGCTTTAAATTACCTTAATGTCACATCACCTACTTATTTTGATAATTTGCATTAAATTTATTTTATTGATTGAACTAACTAGAATAATAAATGAACCAAACAATGAAAATACCTTATAAGATTTCGATGTTTGATCTGAACGAAATGAATGATTCAATTGTTTTCCATCATCCAATATTAACAATAACTTTCACATAATATTAATGAATTAATATGAAATAACTCTAAGATACTTTGTTTAAGGTATTTTTATTATATGTCCACTCATATGAATTATCATAACTGTATAATATCAGTTTAAAAGACCAGCCTGAATTATCTTGGTTAAGGTGATCTGATTATTGTTTTTTTTTTTATTAAAATGTAACTTCAATAGCAATTTGCAATTCATCTAGCAGAGTTTTTAATATTTAAAATTAATTTAATTAAATCAATAATATAAATAATTAATTCTTTAAAGAAGTTGTTTATATTTTTTTAAAAGTTATTTATTCTGTTATAAGTTTTAATTATTAACTTGAGTTTGCTGGAAATTCTTCTAAAACTTTGAACTTACTTGAATCAAGTGTAGTTAGTAAATGTAATGAATCATCCTCACGATGCGCAGTGACATTGACAAATGACATTGTTGTGGTCATAAGAAGTCTTTATGCAGTCCGCTAGTCCGAGGCGTCATACAAAAATTGGCCTGTACAGCAGTGGGCGATAAAGGGCTGTTGATGATGTACTGGAATAAACTTGATATAACCTTGATTATCGGGAGTTACTTATATTTATGGCGCCAACCTTATTTAATCTTACTTGAATTGACTCAAATTATCTTTATTTAAATCAAATAAACTTTCAAATAATTAAAGCAATTAAATTATATTCAAAATAATTCAAATCTCATAAACACGATGTAAAATTTGATATATAGCTAAATACATTATTATTTGTAAGTTGTTTACTTAAAAGGTATATTCGTAGGAAAGATTACTGCTAACTGTTCAAATACCAATACCGAAGTTCTTGAAAGATATTACATGCAAAGAGGACTCAATGGAAAGTCTAGTTATTAAAGAAGAATGGAAACCAAGAAATCCCGTGGTTGTTATCCAACTGTTTATTGGTAAAATCTAATTGAAACCCTCACAGATTCAACCAAGACCGACCGCTTCCACAATGCGTAAAACAGAGTTTAACTAAAGATGAATAGTTGAAGCTGCCATTTATCGGGCCTTTGTGAAGAGTGTCCGACTACGAAGAAGATACTTTATTTTGTATACCTAGATTTTAATTTATCGATAACTATACTGTCTTGAAAGATATACTCAAAAATTAACGTGTAAACATTCTTCAAATAAATTTTAAAGTAAACTTGAAATGCAAACTGGGAATGTAAACTTGAAATGTGAAGCATGAAATACTTGTGAAACGTTGCAGAACGTTTTCTTCCTAAAAACATTAAACGAGGTACTACTACTTACTAGATGTCTTTTAAGCAAAAGCAACCTAACGAATCAGTGAATGAACAGGCTTCTCAAATCCACTCAATAAAATTATTGTTCACCGTCCTAGTATCGCAGATTTACTTTTAAACCGTCAAGGTTACACTTTAAAAATAATCTTGATAGAAATACTCAAAATATAAACTTGAAATATTAACTTGACAACTTGACTTGATCTATGAGTTTAAATAAACAAACTTGATAAGTAAACTTAACTTGAAAAATTGACTTCTGATCGTGATAAATTAATTTCAGCAACTTAAAAAGATAACTTGTCGATCGCACAAGCGTGTTTGATTTGCACCCATCTCGAGGCGCTAATTGATGTAGTCGTCAAATTAACGTAGACAATTAAGTTGATTTAAGTAATATAAAACTTTTTTTTTTTAAACATATAATTGAAGATTTAACTTTAAAATACTATGTGACTAACCAGAAAATAAATTTAAAATGTCTGGTTAAATAACAGGTAAAAATGTTCTTAAAAAAAACTATAAATTAGTTTTTGTTCAAAATGTCCCAAAAACTATTGTTAATATCATAATTAATAATTGAAATTATTGGAGAAAATAACTAAAGAAAGTACTAGATAAATACTTGACAATTAACTGAAAAGTTATCTGGAAGATAAACTGAAAAAATAACTTTAAAATAATTTGAGAGTAACTGAATAAAATACCTATATCTAATAATAAATTCTTGTCCAATTGTTGTACTGTACATATCTCATTTTATCTTCTGTTCTCAATTTTTTTCAATAAGTTTGCCAATAGTTAAGTTAGTACTAAGGAATTGCTTTTTTGTTAAAGTCTATTGTGTTTTTGTATTTATAATGAATTGTTTTATTCTTATAAAAATGTAACTATTTAAGTTTCATGTACATGTCGGGTAACGTTTCCTTAATTAAATATGTACATTATATTCCTAATAAATTATGTCAGTCAATAAACTAATAAACGCAAATAAACTTTGAAATCGTGCCTCCATTCTACGACGTTTCTAAATCCTGGACACACATGGTCCGTTGATTTTAGACATGGTTCAGTCAAAACATACTTGTGGAACGAGACTCTGAACACACATGGTTCAGTAAGACGACGTTTCTAAATCCTGGACACACATGGTCCGTTGATTTTACGCACTGAAATCTGAACACACATGGTTCAGTCAAAACATACTTGCGGAACGAGACTCTGACACACATGGTTCAGTAAGACGACGTTTCTAAATCCTGGACACACATGGTCCGTTGATTTTACGTACTGAAATCTGAACACACATGGTTTAGTCAAAACATACTTGCGGAACGAGACTCTGAACACACATGGTTCAGTAAGACGACGTTTCTAAATCCTGGACACACATGGTCCGTTGATTTTACGTACTGAAATCTGAACACACATGGTTCAGTCAAAACATACTTGCGGAACGAGACTCTGAACACACATGGTTCAGTATGACGACGTTTCTAAATCCTGGACACACATGGTCCGTTGATTTTACGTACTGAAATCTGAACACACATGGTTCAGTCAAAACTTACTTGCGGAACGACACTCTGAACACACATGGTTCAGTAAGACGACGTTTCTAAATCCTGGACACACATGGTCCGTTGATTTTACGTACTGAAATCTGAACACACATGGTTCAGTAAGACGACGTTCCTAAATTCTGGACACACATGGTCCTTTCATTTTACGTACTGAAATTCTGAACACACATGGTTCAATCAGAACATAAAATATCCTTCATTATTACTCTGAATCTACTAAATCACAGTTTCGTGAAAATCTAATCACTAGTATACTCAATCTCGAACATGCATGGTTCAGCTAGTTATTTTTGTTTAAATAATTCTAGAAATATTTATTATGCGAAGCAATGTAGTAAAACAGCACAAGGGATAACGAGTAAAAATAATTTGGTCAACATGTAGGTACTAAAGTGTCTCGTGAACGCCGTTGATCTTTAAAAATAATAAAATAATAATATGCATGACATAGTTATGCTGATTATAACGATCCTAAACAAAACAATTAAATTTTAAACCCGGATTACATCATTATTAATTTCTTACATCAATAAAGTTCAAATTGACCATAATTAATTGAAACTACCTAATTACTTTATAAGATTCAAAACTTTAAATTTATAATAATAATCCTACACTTGAGCGAGTCTACCTGTTCATCACATCATAGTGTTTTGTTAATTTATCTAATGTTACTGAACAATACTGCACTGCTAGCAATTTCGCAAAATGTTATTACAGAGCAGCCCTGGTCGAACCCTGTCGACGGTGCCTTTTTAATAAATTCTAGTTACAAACTCGATCGAAATGTAAACCCGACCACAATCGAAGCATTAAACTAATCATGATGATATTTCCAATTTTTTTTTATAAAATCAGTGGGTAGACTCACAAATAAAATTATCAAGATAATCACTATGCATTGTTTGCGACATAATTTGCCATCAATGGTAGTCCTGATAAAAATATTATGCAACTATTGCCTATGCACTTGCGTATTGTATGCTGAAAACATCGGAGAGTAGCCCTGATCACGGTGTCAGCAATACTCTGATACGTAGCCAAAATATGATATAATGACTTCATTATGCAATAATATTTCAAATTACATACCTGGGTTCAGCCCCTCTTCTGACATGAAATGAATAGATTCCACCAACACTATATTTCGCCACTTTTATAGACTTACGAGTATTATAATTTACATCAGGATATTATACGCCTAGAAATATTGAACAACGAAAACTACCGTGCTCAATACGACTTGTCACTTGTCCCGACTGACATCAACTGCCCGTGTTCAATGGATTCTCTCCGAAGTTAGCTCGGTAGGCATCGACATAAAACCGTTTTCAAGGCCATGGCCGCTCGGCCTTCCTCACTCGGAACCCGTTATTCACAAACTAGTGTTCCCAACTAAAAATACTGAAGATATCGTTGCCATCTTATAGAAATAATACTAGAAAGTTACAAATATATCAAATTATTTCAATAGATCACGACATGTATGTAATAACATTTCTAAAAAATTTAGGTCTCAAATATTGTCTTTTCCTAAAAGGCATTCTTATATGACATGCAAATATTTTAAGCACTTATTTTTTGGAGATAATTTTTAATATTAATCATCTTTTAGAGTTATTTTTTATAATGTAATTAAACATAGTATAGGTATAGTACGGCCGGTGGATCTAGGGCGGCTTGAAGTTAGGCGACGATTCTATAGAGCGAGATACGCGACACGAAAGGAGCCTCTTCGAGTCGCACTTGAAATCCTTTCACCACAACTGGTTCGAATCAACTAGACACGATAAGAAGAAGCGACATGAACACCGACGAATGCTGAAGTGAGACAGAATGATTCAAGCCGGCCTAGATCCGCCATCCCTACTATATCAAAGTACATAATCGTAGGTACCCTAAATTTTGATATTCCAAGGCAAGTATGCATTTTATGCTACATTTAAATGTAATTTTGATCACTCAATTCGGAAGATTAAAACATTTTATTCTGAAATAAAACTGAAATGCGGACAGCACCACGAAATTAAAAGTAAAGAATATAAAAAAAAACGTTTCCTTACTGATATTCATATGTAAGGCTAAGAGTTGGTCATAAGTCCAACAGTAAAGGTTCATTCTCACTTAAATCTTAAAATCTAAACAATGTACAAGAAAATCCAGGAAGCAAATATCAAAAATACATGCAGTATTTTGAGAAGTGGCTTCATCTTTCAGGCAATGAAATAGCAAATGGTAAAAAAAAAACTCGGGCGAATTAACATGACACCTGACTTAATGACGTTTGTGCAAAGTACAGTGTGGAAATGGATAATCATGGCAGAGAAGAGGATGTTGCTGATGATAAGACTTCACAATAAGAGGAAGACACACGGAGGTCGTAGAGCCGTGCGGGAAGCATAGAGTTCCGAGCCAGGTGTTATGTTAATTCGACCGAGTTATACCTTTATGTTATACAGGGTGTCCTAGGGCTACGCCACATGGAGGGCAAGTACTTTAAATATTAATGGTAAGAAGTTGCTCAATTGCTCAATGAAACCTTATTTTCAAAGTATACAAAAATACATTAAAGTACAATTTTTTTTTTAAATTTTATACCCAATTTAAGAGTCAAACCAGCTTTGTAAAAACGTACTTTTAGTCTAGTTTCTTTATTTCTGAAATATTTATAGAAGTTCCTACCCTCAATTTATCTTTCCTTGAATTTGACTGTCATAGCCATGTGACATCCTGTATCGGAACTACCCGCTAAATGAACACTGCTTATAGCTACACTGGAATGAGAAAGGAATATCTACCTAACTTAAAATAAACTGACATTACATCTGGAAGTTATTTTCCGAAAATATCTGAAGTAGAAGTTTTTGTGAAGTAGCGATTTTGATTTTAGACTTGCTACCGCGCACCACTTTCGGCTAACTTTGGAATTCACTCCAGTGCGCGTACTATTGCCCAGATCGCACGCACCGAGTACTCGGCCGAGACAGTAAAATGTTACTCGGCCGTGAGCACTGTCTCTGCCGACTACTCGGTACGTATAAACATAGTACATGGCGAGTGATGTAAGCTTTCACTGTCTCGGCCGAGTACTCGGTACGTGTGACCAGGCATATACACGATTTACGGTTACTTTCCGGTTTGTAAAAATTACTTAAAGTAGGTACTGTTAAAAAATACTTATAGTTTTTTATAGGACAGATTTGGAATGGAACTGAAATGTTGTCAGAGGTATTTAGGTAGTTTAAAACCGAAATCTAATCCCTAACGGTGGTATAATATAATGCTATTATGTATATTTTTTCCAAATAAAATATTTAAGACAATAATGCCGACTTTTATAATAGTACAGGCTTCATGAAATATTGCACTAGGCTGGTACTTTTTATTGCATAGTTCATTAAAGTTATATCGTTTGAAGCTGTTTTAAGATAAGCATATTTTTTTTCATTAGTAGGTACATTTTACAATCGTATTTTTTTTAAATCTCAATTATATTTGTCATGATATAATTATTAATTCATGATTGATCTCGCACATAAAAATAATTCTCGAGATATGTACACAATAAGTATATTTTTCTAAATAATTGCTCTGATCGGCGAGTGTATTAATTACTTAGATTTATTTATACAATATAAATTGTGATGGTATAACATACAATAGTGGGAAGTCATATGGTCCAAGAATATAAATTATTCCATTAAAAAAATCCCTGCATGGTATTTTCTAACTTATCAGATTTTGACCAACATACACCAAATTTCTGTGATATGTAGCTATTTCAAACTGTCTCTCCTTACACGTAAAGTTTTAAACTATCACACATCTAACATAAAAAAATGTATGTTATATTTGGCCAATTACTATGTGAACAACTATAAAAAATTGGATCGTTCCCAAATTGACAGCGACCATAGTTTTCTGGTATGTCATCCAAATATACATTTATGGCTGTGTCCAATACCTGGCGAGCGATACACCGACGGCCGCCAGTAGCAGGGGTAGAGCCATCGCCACTACCGGCGCGGCGTTGTATATCGAACAGTACGGACATTGTGATGAACCGCACACCTCGCAGATATTGAGGAGGTAGGTCGGCAAAGCGTCGAAGATGCTCTCGTTGAATCGTTCTGAAATAACACCAAAGAGATTGTTGCATGTAGACATGGGACGAGACGAGCTAAGCGCTTTCCTGATGGTAAGAGATTACACATGATTATGACCAGAACAGTGCTAGCACAGGACTTTGGTTCTCATAGCTCGGTGCAACACCGCTAAAGCGCTCGTCCACATTAAGACTGGCCAGACCTAAGTCTGGGTGTTTTCTATATATTTACAAAAAAAAGTATACAAGTATTTCCTTCGATCATAATCTTCGTATGCACAGAAGTATTAAAGAATAGAAACACAATATAGAACATTGAAAATATACCCAGTAAAAGGGAGCCACTTTGGCTAACTTCTAGTACATTTTGGTCCGATGCAAATATTCGAAAAAGAGAAGTAACAGGGCTAGATAAATATATGTTAAAACTTCTAGGCTTTTTCATTGTTAATAAAACTACATCGTAAAAAGTAACAAAAATTATTTGAAAATGGAGATATTTTATTTTTATTGACAAGGTGTCCGAATTTTTTTTGGTCCTGTCTTACGATTCTCTTTTGGTTTAATACTGTCCATCTGGTTCTATAGGAACATCGTTATTCATCTATGATTGTATGTGTCTTGAGCGTGCGTTGTGTTACCGGTATCAGTATAGAACCATCGCAGTAATGAGCGTGTGTAGTGTAGCGTTACCTGTGCGTTGTGTTACCGGTATCAGTATAGAACCATCGCAGTAATGAGCGTGTGTAGTGTAGCGTTACCTGTGCGTTGTGTTACCGGTATCAGTATAGAACCATCGCAGTAATGAGCGTGTGTAGTGTAGCGTTACCTGTGCGTTGTGTTACCGGTATCAGTATGGAACCATCGCAGTAATGAGCGTGTGTAGTGTAGCGTTACCTGTGCGTTGTGTTACCGGTATCAGTATAGAACCATCGCAGTAATGAGCGTGTGTAGTGTAGCGTTACCTGGTGCGTAGTAGTCGTAGACGCGTATCGGCAGGTACCGCGACATGTTGGCCACCGGGAACCAGCGCTCGATCGTGAAGTTCACGCACGTCGGCTCTTCACTCAACTACAAACATATCGGTTACCATAACCATGATGTAAAAAACGATGACCAAGGCAACAAAAGGAAGGAGAGTGAGACTCAAATATGAAACGTTGGTTAGGGGTGCATTACAGCCCCGGGCCAAAGAATAAGTAATATTATCCCGGGCGTCAAATTCAGGGCGCGGCAAATCCAAAAGATTTTTTGGGTCTAGATCAAGCGATTTTTCGAACTTAACTTAAGGCGTGAAAAGGACATTGGCCACTTTGTATGAGCTTATGGCTTAGGGTGAACAGTGATTTTTGGTATAATTGTGATAGAGGCTTAATAGCTTCTAAAAGTAGGTACCAGAATATAAGGATATCTTAGTATCAAAATGTTCGGTTGACCTACTATCCCACTCATAAAGAAAAAAATGAGTTTTTTTCACATATTTTCTATTTTTCATCACAATTATATGATACATTACATTATCTAAAAGCTGGCTAGGTAGATTCATATTATTTTAGTAGTCCTTGTCCAGTTTATGAACCGTACTGTTGCAATATGAAGCACAGCAACCAACCGTCTTTACGGCCTACAATACAATTACAACAGTACTGTTTTATTGCTTTCCTTTTTTAATTATTACTTTCAAATAAAATAAATTCAATATAGGTATATATTTTGGCTCAATCTGCTTGTATGCGGTGGTTCTGAGGGACGATTTTCCCTTCCTATGTTAGTGTGCTCCAATCTATAAATAAAGGGAAATCTGTTATAGCGAATTTCACAATTACTTACTTAAATTAATTAAACAATAAATGGAAATTGATGAACCTTACAGTTTGCTGAGCCATCCATTGCCATAAATACGCTTGCGTTTCCACTCCTAAATGCAGTCAATATGAATTCCATAAGCAAGTGAGGGTCAACATTAGAATCCATTGTCCATTTAAGAGTAAAAAAACTTCCTCAAAATATAAGTTGAAATGGAAAAAAAATACAAAATGATTATTCTTATTCTTCGCGTTTGGCTCCACACATAGTATATTATAAGCCAGTGTAAAGTAATTTATCGCATTCGTGGTCAAGTTATTTAATAAACATGTTTTATTGCACATTGTATTGAATTATTGTAAAAATTATAAAAAATATTCAGTCAAATGTCCAAAATGAATGACATGACATGTAATGTAGACTTGGGTAGCTTTCACAGTTGCTACAATAGTTGAAGCGTCTCTTTCCAGCAAGTGAGGCATCACGTTTGTTTTGACGAGCCAGCTCACCACTCTTCCCTCGAATGTTCACCTTGGCCTTGATTTTTGATGATTTTTCTGCATACTCTATTAAGGGTAGATTAATATTAATATTACTCATAAAACGTGGCGACAATAAGAGATGGCTACGCTATCTATTTTTGTTAGTATCTTGCGACAAGAAATAAGATTAATAATTAAATGGCTCTTACATGAGTACTCAATCGTGGTACCACAGTGAGGGAGCTCGTCGTGTCAAGGAGTTGCCTCGCATAATACTCTATTTTTAGAAGCAAGACTATGACATGACTTTGATCCTTTTTGACGTGTGCTGTGCTGCCATATTAGTATAAAAAGAGATTAGAATTATCGATCGATTAAAAGAATCGATTTTTTCTAAGGAATTTATTTTTTTAGCGATCGAATAATAAACAACTGAGCAAAAGTCGTGTAAAGGAACTTCTATTAAAAACAAAAAAAAACGGTATGTGTTTGACCACATGACAGAAGTGAAAACTTCATCAAGGTGACACGTGCTGACTTTACCTTAACAAGTGTTACATAGCAAAGCATAACGGATGAATCTCGTTGAATACCCACAAATAAACAAGTGTTCAGCACGCTTCAAAAAGTATTCACTTTCAAAAAATGCATAAACACCCTCGATCACATAATGACAATTTGCATTATCGTGATATCGATTCATAAATAAATAGATATTATTCGATTACTATTCAGAAGAAAGTAAATGACAACACTAGTTTGATGAATCATAAGACAAACTAGGATAATATTATCATATTAAATACTAATTAAATAAACTTTTTTTAGGTTCACCTGGGTACTAAAATATTACGCAATAATTAATATCCAAAATTAATCGATTTATTGAACAAATTGGATTTCTCTGAACATCGTCTTCACTGAGGCCAGGAATGAACAATATCCTTTGCGATCAGATCAGATTTCAATTCATCGTATAGGTAGTGTTTTTGGGTCCTGGTAAAGCGTGTTTCCCTTTAGTAATCTAATAAACTGAAAAAATTGCGGCACGGAACGCTTCGCTCGCCGCGATACATGATTTTTAGAACTAACAATAAATAATCTAAACACAGAGAGAGCAGCAACAGACCGGTCATTGTACCGTTTTTTCCGGGAGGCCTTTGTCCATAATCAGCGGCCGTCTGATGGCTAAAATGATGATGATGATAAAGATAAAAATGTAGGCGGATGGGGCGACAGCACGTACGCGTCCAGCGCCTGCTGCTGGACATGTAGCCTATCGTGTGTAGTGTAGTGTGTAGTGCAATGCACTCACATAGTCGAAGTAGAAGAGCATCTTGGTGGTGAGGTACTTGGCGCGCTGCAGCGTGGGCACGCGGCGCGACAGCACGTACGCGTCCAGCGCCTGCTGCTGGACATGTAGCCTATCGTGTGTAGTGTAGTGTGTAGTGCAATGCACTCACATAGTCGAAGTAGAAGAGCATCTTGGTGGTGAGGTACTTGGCGCGCTGCAGCGTGGGCACGCGGCGCGACAGCACGTACGCGTCCAGCGCCTGCTGCTGGACATGTAGCCTATCGTGTGTAGTGTAGTGTGTAGTGCAATGCACTCACATAGTCGAAGTAGAAGAGCATCTTGGTGGTGAGGTACTTGGCGCGCTGCAGCGTGGGCACGCGGCGCGACAGCACGTACGCGTCCAGCGCCTGCTGCTGGACATGTAGCCTATCGTGTGTAGTGTAGTGTGTAGTGCAATGCACTCACATAGTCGAAGTAGAAGAGCATCTTGGTGGTGAGGTACTTGGCGCGCTGCAGCGTGGGCACGCGGCGCGACAGCACGTACGCGTCCAGCGCCTGCTGCTGGACATGTAGCCTATCGTGTGTAGTGTAGTGTGTAGTGCAATGCACTCACATAGTCGAAGTAGAAGAGCATCTTGGTGGTGAGGTACTTGGCGCGCTGCAGCGTGGGCACGCGGCGCGACAGCACGTACGCGTCCAGCGCCTGCTGCTGGACATGTAGCCTATCGTGTGTAGTGTAGTGTGTAGTGCAATGCACTCACATAGTCGAAGTAGAAGAGCATCTTGGTGGTGAGGTACTTGGCGCGCTGCAGCGTGGGCACGCGGCGCGACAGCACGTACGCGTCCAGCGCCTGCTGCTGGATCATGTAGCCCGTGGGGATGCCGACGTCCAGCACCGCCATGCCCGAGCGTGGGGACTCTTCGAGCAGCGTCCAACTGGGGGACAACATTCGAATATGCTATATGATAACCTTTTCAAGAAAAAGGAAATTAACAAAACTGAACATATTTTTGAAGTTTACTCCCTCAGTGTCTCTTTCAATTTAGACGTTTCGTGTCGGACCGCTGCAGTGCCGAAGCGGTGCGTTTGTCGTGCGGCGTACGGACGGTCATTTATTATCATACAAAGCGCACGATGCGGCAACAGTGCGGCGTCGTTCAATCGTTCGTACCGACGCCGCACTGTTGTCTAAATTGAAAGAGCCTTAAGAATCAATTTTCATATAAAGCCAGCCCGGTATAGTTTGATGAGGATTGAAATTAATACAAGCGTTACATTTTTCTGCGCAAATTTCCCTTTGATTATACGTTGCTATGGTAACTAGTTTATGGGAGTAAAGTCTAGTCGTGCGTCAGAGCTGACACTTTTTTTCGATTGATTCAGGCGTTACTTTGCATAAATCAGCGTAACTTCTAAACAAAGGTCTTAATTAACTTAACTCTAGTTTAGAATTTTAGTATCTAAATCAAAGCGCCGACAACAGAAAACCCAAGTCAGAACTCGATACGTGTTTCGCCTCTACACGAGGCATTCTCAGGAGATGTTGACTCGCCGAAATCTGAAACGAGAGACACTTTTTTCTTCTTTTTAGTGACATACCTAGCGCATCCCTGGAACTGTATGTGCGACTGGTTCCTGCCGTGGTAGTGCTGGCTGGACTGCAGCGAGAAGGCGCGTACGGGCGGCGCGGTTTGGAAACGCGGGATGTCCACATTGTATTGAACCGACATCTGCAGGATCGCGAACCCGGCGCCGCGCGCGGTCACCTTCACCGTACCCCACGCCTCTGGGATCTGTATGGGACATTCAGTCAATAATATCTTCTAAAAGCTTAATAAAAAATATTATGTTTGGACTTTTGGCAGAGAGAAAGAAATACATTCATTTCTGAGATTAAAAAGCTTTAACTATTTAGATTAATAAACCTAAAAATGAGTAGGTTGTACAGTTTATCTCTCCTACAATGGATCCTAATACAATGGAAGGTCAAACATTGTGAGGAAACCAGCATGTCGTAGAACCTAAAGTTCGAAAACATGTGTCGAGTGCACGAAAGGAGTCTCTTTGAGGCGCACTTGAAATCCTTTCACAACACTGGTTCGAAGGAACTAGTGACACGATTAGAAGAAGACAATGGATACCCAGCTCAGCTTTTAATGCTGCAGTGATGATTTTCTGCTAGGCCCCACATTTTACATAGCGCCATCTAAACTCAAATTAAGCAGAGCTCTGATGCGTAAACTTAAGATAAATAGATATGATGTAGGTACTTTCCTCAATATTCTAGCGGTACCTAATTCCGAAGCTGCAGAAATGTTATTTGGGATGTTTCTGCATCAGTGAACGTTTAATGTTTAATTTAGTGAAAGTGTGGTTTCTTGTTTAGGGTACGATGGGGCTGTTATACCCAAAAGTAGGTAAAAGTCTCTAAAAACTAATAATAAAAATATTAAGCAGAGCTTGTATCACGTTTTGTAGTCGCTTGCGGGTTGTGTACTGGACGAGAGTGTGCGAGGGTGTACTCACGTCGATGTACTGCATGGAGGCGAGGTTGTCGTTCCGTAGCGTGATGGTCTGCGAGCCGGACAGCGCCACTGCGTCCACGGTCACCGTCAGTGCGCTCACGTCACGCAGTCGCTTGCGGGTTGTGTACCGGACGAGAGTGTGCGAGGGTGTACTCACGTCGATGTACTGCATGGAGGCGAGGTTGTCGTTCCGTAGCGTGATGGTCTGCGAGCCGGACAGCGCCACTGCGTCCACGGTCACCGTCAGTGCGCTCACGTCACGCAGTCGCTTGCGGGTTGTGTACCGGACGAGAGTGCGTGCGAGTGTGTACTCACGTCGATGTACTGCATGGAGGCGAGGTTGTCGTTCCGTAGCGTGATGGTCTGCGAGCCGGACAGCGCCACTGCGTCCACGGTCACCGTCAGTGCGCTCACGTCACGCAGTCGCTTGCGGGTTGTGTACCGGACGAGAGTGCGTGCGAGTGTGTACTCACGTCGATGTACTGCATGGAGGCGAGGTTGTCGTTCCGTAGCGTGATGGTCTGCGAGCCGGACAGCGCCACTGCGTCCACGGTCACCGTCAGTGCGCTCACGTCACGCAGTCGCTTGCGGGTTGTGTACCGGACGAGAGTGCGTGCGAGTGTGTACTCACGTCGATGTACTGCATGGAGGCGAGGTTGTCGTTCCGTAGCGTGATGGTCTGCGAGCCGGACAGCGCCACTGCGTCCACGGTCACCGTCAGTGCGCTCACGTCACGCAGTCGCTTGCGGGTTGTGTACCGGACGAGAGTGCGTGCGAGTGTGTACTCACGTCGATGTACTGCATGGAGGCGAGGTTGTCGTTCCGTAGCGTGATGGTCTGCGAGCCGGACAGCGCTACTGCGTCCACGGTCACCGTCAGTGCGCTCACGTCACGCAGTCGCTTGCGGGTTGTGTACCGGACGAGAGTGCGTGCGAGTGTGTACTCACGTCGATGTACTGCATGGAGGCGAGGTTGTCGTTCCGTAGCGTGATGGTCTGCGAGCCGGACAGCGCCACTGCGTCCACGGTCACCGTCAGTGCGCTCACGTCACGCAGTCGCTTGCGGTTCGTGTATTCAATAAGGGCGCGGAGAGATATGTATGTGTCCTAAAACAAGGAGAAATACATAAACTTAAATAGTTTCTTTGTTCGGTAATTTTTTGCAACCATTTTATCAACAACAAAGTTTTTTTTCAGATAAGCTAAGGCGCTCAAGTATTTTGGTTCAATACAGTTATTGACAGACTAGCATTTTACATTTTGAATTTACTTTAGAAGTAATCTGTTTTTTAAAAATGTCTTTCTTGGCCCGTGTGGAAAATTACCCAGAGAAATAAGAAACTTTTATAATAAAACTTGACACTCCCCGCAATTTTTACCCGCAATTATCAAAATTATTTTCTTAGTATGCGCCTAGATTTTTTGACGAAAATACCCTCCTTTCAACTTTATACGTCCAGTGATTTGGCCTGTGCGTCGTCTATCAGTCAGTCAGGTCCAAGACTTTTATTTGTATTGTATACCCATAGAGAACCTAATTACCACGAAACCTGTAACTCAAGACAGATAAGTCTGAATGTTATTCCAACACTCATAGATTACAATACAGGTATCCTTAGGGTATGGCGCTTGTAACCTTGAATGCGCAGAAGTGGATGTTTAGATGTGTGCGACGCGACAGTGTAGGCGCCCGGCGCCGGCGTCTATTGGTCGCTTAGCCACCTTCCTGCCGCGGCGGAACCAATAGGCGTCGTCTCGCCTCACCTCACTTGCGCAGAGCTCACCTCCACTTCCGTCGAGCGCTATTAAACCGTGAAGACATCTATACTAAGTACCTGTGTGGAGGCCCATCCAGCGTCGTGCAGGCGCTGCGCGTTGAGCCACATGACGATGGGCTCGTTGTTGTCCTGGTGGTCCATGCAGGCGAGCAGCGCGTACGCCGTGGCCGCGATGTTGTTGGAGTCGTACTTGTACGGCAGGCGCGGGAGGAGGAAAGGCTTCTGGTTCTCCATCTTGTACGGCGGCTGCGGTACTTGCTCTTTGCCCCAGTAGACGAGACCACCTGTGGTGAAAGTGATGGTTTTACTTGTGTATACTGCTTTATTTTTTTTATTATTACAAGAGGTATGCAAAACAGAATATAGCAGAAAATAATATGGTCAAAAAAATCTAAGGTAAGTTTTGTTCTAGATTACACTCCAAAGCATGCACACACAGAATTAACAGTTACCTGTGAGAACTAATAAAACAAAGTAACCTTTCTAACAGTAAGCTAGAAATACATAAGAAAATCTAAAAACATACATGCAAATATTTATATGCGTCTGTTTTAAAAGAGTGACCAAGACGGTTTTTGGGAATTTTCGTAAATTATCAATAAAAACGTCTACGAAATTATAATTATTATCTAACAAGTTGTTGTACTGGCGACGTATAGCGATATAGCGAGTATACCTAGTTTTGTATATGGTTTGAAAATCATGAAATTAAATAAAATCTGAACGCAAGCACCATGCTCTTCAAAACAGACGAATTACGGCACATTCTCTTTCTGCTTGGTAGGTTAGGTTAAATTTTTATTTTTCTTAGCACTCACTTTGTATTGGTTGATAGTTAAATTATAAACGATTTTCAACACGTCAAATTAGAAGCTGTCGAAAAATTATAAAAAACTACCAAAGTCTGCTATGTATAATTTAACGTTAAAAACCGTTGAAAAATTGTAATTATGATTTTTACAAAATTACGGTGACATACATGATAAGATTTGCAATGAAGAAATCGGTAGAAAAGCCAAGGTCACCAGCATCGCTCACAGAGTCAGCAATAATGGTGTCACGTACCTTCAGCCCGTTGCCTCTTCAGTAGCAGCCGGTACGCGTGCTCAGAGCTGGGAGCCTTGGCGAAGGTGAGTGCGTACGCGACCATCGCCAGCGGCAGCTCGTCACCAAATTCGTCCAATAGCTGCAGATGCCGCTCGAGCCACGCCACGGCGCGCTGCTGGGCGGACACCACGCGCGCGCTGAGACCCTGCAACCGTTGTGAACTCAGTATAAGAAGTTTAAGGGTGCTTTTCCACCAGAGATGAGCTATGCTACGTTGCTATGGATGCGTTTGATATTCACCAATCATATTCATTGGTGCACATAGCTTAGCACTGGTGGAAACTGATTCAACTAAGCTATGTTTTTTATATGGAAGGATGCGTGCTATGGATGCGTGCTATGGATGTGTGCTATGGATGCGTGCTATGGATGCCTGCTATGCCGCTTCCCTACTATCGATACATCGCATAGCTCGAGCAGCGCATATTTTTTCGCGCAGCTACTTTGCAGCGGCGCATCTTCCTCGCACAGCTACATAGCTTAGTATTGGTGGAAACGGTCACATATTTTCGTAGCGTAGAATTCACATCTTCGCAGCATAGCTGTATAACATACATCTCTAGTGAAAAGGCACCCTAAGGCTGGTTTTATTGACACGCTGACGGTCGGCGCTGATAGCCTAATATGTATTTATTACTATAAAGCGTTTCTTAGTAACGCTTACCGCTCCACGCTGACGTTTGTCGGCGCTGAGAACCGACGCATCCTTACCGCCAGTGAGCGTTTTCGTGTCGCGCGAATCGTACGCGCCGACGAGTACAGTCATTACGGATGAAGGATCAGTTTGTTGTAACTTGCCTAGTTATTCCTCAAAACTCTTTGACGACATGCGAAAATAGTTGAAAAAACTTATTTTGATCATATCTCAGCTGACCTACAACGTGACAGACTCTCCGATCAGCAATCGTTGATGAGTCATAGCGTTTAAACTAGCAGTCATGACACACTGCTAGTTTAAACGCTACAAGCCGGCGAGTGAGCGAGTTACCTTAGCCTTAGCAATAACTGAACGTAACTCTCGAACCATTCATCCAATCTTCATCAAGGCAGATGGTTAGGTAAGTTTAATAATCAAAGGTTATGAGCTTCTGTTTAGGATACATGAGGCCAGTGAACTCGAGGCCCAAGTTCGAGGCGAAAAACTATAGGTTCACTCTAGCCATAATCCCAGACCACTCACCTCTCGCACTCCGATGTCCTTGAGATTCTTGACCGTCTCCAGTGTGATGATGACTTGGGCCGTCAATGTGATGTTTCTTTGCATTATGATCGAATCTTTTGTCTGGAAAGAAATATAAACATCAATAGCATAATCAAAGTTTTAACAAAAACATACTACAACCAATTTCAGTTGGACTGTTTTAGTGACCGTAAACACCACTGAAAAGGCACACGAGAACAAAATGTGCATTTTCATATTTTTTTTTGTTTATTTGATTTAAAAACTTAACTACTGAACTGATTTTTTATAAAATGTGTATGGGACCTTACTAAGGACATGATTATTCCTAATCGGCTGATAAAAATGACAAAGTTATGAAATAAACATAAAAAATACAATCGAATTTAGAACCTGAACTACTACTTCTACTGAATACTAAACTTCCTCCTTTTTTAGGTCGGTTAAAAATGATTTATAACTTGACGTTATGTAATAAATAAAAACGATAAAATCACATAACATTTTAGAATTAGCATTCTCATATGAGTATACACACTGTGTTAATTGGGTTTTGCTACGATATATTACCCTCGCTAAACGAGAGTAGGTCTGTCGACAATATGATAGTACTGACCTCAGTATAGTTGAGGTTGTTCCACCCAGTGCGACTGAGCTCCCGTTGGTAGAGCGAGCTGTTCTTGGGCACGACTATAGTGGAGTTGTCGTTGCGGTTGGGCAGCCACGTCACTTCGTAGAACGCGCCGTCCGGGGTCTGGTGGTCCAGTACCCATGATACTGCCATTGATATCACCTAGGAAATAAAATATGTACATGTATTGCGATATTCTAAATTCGAAAATAGTTATATTTAGGTGTCACATCTATAGGTCTGGGATCTATGAGTTTAGAGGTACCAAAAGTATATAAATACAAAAATCGATTTAATATTGGTCTATCCGTTTCACAGCTACAATGTAACAGATAGAAGAAGACTTCACTCTTACTTATATAACCTCTCTTTATGCATCGGAACGGTGGCTTGATCTAAAATATTAAATTTAAATTATTAAATCAAGCCACCGTTCCGATGCAAAAAGAGAGGTTATATAAGTAAGAGTGAAGTCTTCTTCTATCTGTTACATTGTAGCTGTGAAACGGATAGACCAATATTAAATCGATTTTTGTATTTATATACTTTTGGTACCTCTTTAAACTCATAGATCCCAGACCTATAGATGTGACACCTAAATATAACTATTTTCGAATTTAGAATATCGCAGTAACATGGGATGGCTGTCTCTGTTTTTTAATTAAAAATTGGGCACTCATTTCAGTTTGAATTTGTTTAATTTCCCCTTGTGTATACTCGTTCCCGAAGCCCATTGTATGGTAGACTTAAATATCCGCCGTCGCCTTGGGCTTCGTGCTGATAAGTCTCGTATAAAATGGCTTGCTTCAGCCTCTTGGTCTACAATAGTAGATTATGCACTAAGGAGATAAAGCAGTGTCTTATGTCGCGGGTGGCATATTGAACCCTGAGCTAACGACGAAGCGAGAGAGTTATGTAGAGTCCTGAGTGACGCGAGGGGTTTAAACTACCCAAAACGAAGACGGGCTTTATCCCAGAGGAGCATACTCTACTTTTCACACCTTCTGCGAGGCAATAAAACGCCAGGGCTCCAGCAGCGAACACCGTCTTTTGTTTCACAATCTTTGAAGTCGCGCCTTTTTTCTGCTTATGGAGGCCAGTTCGATTTTCGAACAAACCTTTTTACAATGCCATATGGGCGTTCTATTACTTAGAGTTTCCCACGAGTTTCCACACGAATTTGACGTTCCAAATTCAAATCACATTACAACCCTTGGGAGTTTCATACAACATTACCTCCCTAGAGAGGTAATGCTTTGCTTTACCTTGATGATAGCATGATATGTAATTGGACATTGTCGAGCAGGTGGTGTGAAAATAACTAATAAATAGTCAGTCAGTGCTTAATAAGTTTCTTACGTCAGGGTCGATGTAAATGAAGTTCTCCCATTCGTTGAATGACGCGTCCTGGAATATTTTCGCGCAGAATGAAGTCAGCCAAACGCTCGACGCTGATTGGTTCCTGTTAACAAAGAGGTTTATATGCGCTACATTTAGACCTTGAATCACCTTGATCTGAATTTTAGGGGATTTTAAAACTCCGCGATATAAAATCTCCGTGATTTAACATTTTAGAAAAGCATTTTTTTTGCTAATCATGGGGACTTTTGCATTTACGCGAATTGTACCCCTGATTCGCTCCCTCGCTCACACGTACCTTCATTTTTTAAGATTTAAAAATAACTACTTATAATTGCGAAAAAAACCTCCAGGCACTAGAAACTAACATTAAAATCGTGCAGTCAAAATCCAATTTAATCCAAACAAGTTTTCATGTGTTGAACCTTACATCGAGAAAAAACTCTGAGTGATGAACATCGGTGTTTGTCCTGTGATCCTGAATCTGGGTGTTTTCTATAATTATATTTTATGCATGTATTTTAAAAGATTTAAAAGCTAATCTTTTGGAGGAAGCCTGAAAGTAAGTGACAGATAAGTTGGGGAATAACAGGTTATCGTGGTATGGGCATGAGGGATGAATGCCATGTCACTAGGCGAGAAAGTAGATGGATTTACGAATAGAGGAAGACCAAAGAAAAGATGGATGGACTGTGTGAAAGAGGATATGAACAAAGCAGGCTTGAGTACAGAGATGACGGCTGATAGAGACGAATGGAAGAAGAATACATGTTGTGCCGACCCCACCTGAGTGTGAAAGACAGGGCAGGGAGATGATGATGCATGTATTTTAAAAAGTATTCTATCAGTCATCTGATTCCTATAGTACAAGTTTTAGATTAGATGGCATTGTGTAAAATAACCGAAATATTAATTTGAAATGAAATTAATTTACCAGTCGCTGCGGAAAAGACTGAATGATCCGTCAAGCTTCATGAAGGAGAGTTGTCGCTGGTACAGGATGTTCATGTTGTAGAAGGCGTCGCGCTCCAGCGTGCGGTTGCGCTGGTTGATGAGCCGCATGTACAGCGTCAGGTACATGTTCGCCGCGAAGCTGAACATGTTCTGCTCTGCTGAGTCCTGAGAACATAACATATATGTCATTATCAACAAATTATATAAATATATTTAGTAATAAATCCGCTTAATTTCAAAGTTTAAAGATATGACACGTGTTTCGCCTCTACACGAGGCATCATCAGGAGGTGTGGACTCGCCGAAGTCCGAAACGAGTTCGGCGAGTCCACACGAGTTTATTACTAAATATATTTATATAATTTGTTGATATTTATGGATTTCCGCAAAGTAACGCCTGAATCAATCAATTATATATTCTATATTCATGTCCGTCATAAACTAAGCTAGGATATTTCGTTTTTAGACTACTCAACGTAGGTTTTGTTAAGCGTCGATAACACACGGCTTTTTTACAGGTTACAAGCCAGCGAGTTTGCTTGTAGCTTGTAAACTCACCGAGTGTCATCGGCTTTTTTTATTAACTGCTTGTTGACAATCCTTGTCGAAAGCCAACTCATGTGAGTTTGAAGTATGTCAGATGTCAAAGTAATCATCGTACGTCAGTTGATTATTCGCGGGATAATCCATCCCGCGAAGTGTTGTATTGCCGGATGCCGGAGTCCGGAGTGTTATCTCACCATTGGCAGGTCGAGTAGACTATTGTAATCTATATAATAAATTGTGGGGAACCACCACGTCGCCCACTACAGACACGCGCGCCCGGTTCGACCCGAACACGTACTACTCGGGCGAATGAACATGACACCTGGCTTGTTTAAACCAGCTATTAGTTTAAATATGATACTCTCGCTCGTAACTTGGTGCTTCCCTCGCTGCCCCGCGCGGCGCCCTCCGTGTTTCTTCTTCCTCTAATTACGAAGCCGTATCATAATTTAACATACCAAGTATTACAGGACCTCTTCTCTATCAAGATTATCCAATTCCACGCTGTACTTTGCACAAACGTCATTCGAGACAGGTGTCATGTTCATTCGCCTGAGTAGTAGCAGCGGTCCACCTCACATACATATCAGAACACAGAAAGGTAGGTTGCATTCTCACCATGGGTAGGTCGAGCAGACTGGTGGCGTTGACGGGCATAGTGGGGAACAGCGGGCCCACTACGTCGCCGACCACGGACACACGGGCCCGGTTGGACCCGAACACGTAGTAGCGGTCCACCTCGTACGGTATCACGGGCGTCTCCGTCACGTTCACGTGCATGTATTGGAACACGTAGGCACGGTTTGATAGATCCAGTACTACGGACTGATGCCGGTATTGGGGTAGGCCGTCGGACTGAAATCAAAACTGTTGTTATATCATCTGACAGCTTAAATATTAGAATTACTTATATTTGTAGTTTAATTAATACATTCTTGATTGTAAAATATTTTTTATATTTTTTACGCTTTTGTTACCCAAAAAGCGAATTTCTTTCATGCGCTTTTTCAATCTAAAAAATGTGCTCAGTTAATTTCCAAACTTATCTAATCCTATCAGACCACTGGATTGATCGTTTGTCCTTTCTCTCAATTATTATTTGTGAGGAGGGATCGATAGATGGTCCACAATTTTTTAACGCCTTTTGGACCCATTCAAAGGTTGGTCAGTTGGCCAGTTCAGTAAAATTTGAACTGAATATGCCTAAATTTTCGTTTCTGAGCGCATTATTTAATTCTTAATCGGTCAAACAACTTCTGCTTCCTCTCCATTTTGTTTAGCAGAACTCGACCGAAGACTGAACTTTCGGAGAACATCTGCACCGTAAATGTGGATAGAGACACAGTCTTCTATAAGACTTGTAGGTTGGAAATACATCCCGCATTTCCTTTAGCTGACTGTGGTGTGAAGGTCGACCTGGGCAAAGGTACAGGTGGTGAGTACAGGTAGTACTCACTTCAACGTGGATAGTCTTGGTGTAGCGAAGTGTGCCCATGGGCGTGGCGGCGTGCAGGTTGACGTGTATAGTGCCGAGTTTAGCTGCCACCACGGGCACATGTGCTTTGGCTGCGTCGCGCGACACTATGTACACTGTCCTTTAGTAGACTGTGACGTCGACCTGGTCACAGTCACAGGTGTCAGGTGGTACTCACTTCGACGTGTATGGTCTTGGTGTAGCGATGCGTGCCCATGAGCGTGGCGGCGTGCAGGTTGACGTGTATGGTGCCGAGTTTAGCTGCCACCACGGGCACGTGCACTGTGGCTGCATCGCCCGACACTATGTACACGAAGAACTGGTGCTCGCCGAATGATGTGCGCGGGTTGTAAGAACGCACCTGAGGAGTGAATAACATACTAAGGACACACAACTCATTACTGCACATTGTACATCCACTGACAGCACAGTAACTGTTTGTCAGTGGATGTTGTTAAAGTTCATCAAGTTATATATAGATAAATAGAATTTCCTTTATTAATAATTTTTATATTATATTAGCATTAGTTATGATCTTTAATACAAACGGCTACTTGCTATATTGCATTAATTGGCATTTCATTGACAAAGACACCTCATTTTTTCAAATCTATCCAACCTTTTAGCCTACAAGGGACATCAAAGAAACATGCATACAATCAAAACACATTAGGTACTCTTCTCCTTCGCCGGGTAAAACCAGACAAGCTGTTACTTACAATGCCGTTCTGCTCCACATGCACGAACTTGTAGTCGGGCGAGGCCTCCAGAACGACGACGGCCTCCAGGTCCTGTGGCGTGTAGTTGAACACCACAACGCGGAGGCCAACCTGCTCGCCCTGTCGGCATTGCTCGGGGCCTTCCACTTTTATGAAGAACGGGAGCACGCCAATATACTGTGGAAGGAATATAGCAGTTCAGTCACTCTTTGGCCTCCTTAGTTTGGGAAGTCCGGGTAAAAGGCTATCCACACATATCCGGGTCAGGGCTATCCGTGTTCAGAGTCGTCCGTGTCAATGTTCCCGGACACTGACGATCCGGATGCCCCTGACACGGAGCTATGTGAGCGAAACTAGTCTCGACGATTGACGGTGAAATCAGAACTTTTCTTCAGTTATGCAATAAAAATTACTTCCCAGAATTTGATCCTTATAAGCGAAACGATGAAACTAAATTGTTAATTGCATAATAGGGAAATTATAAGTCAAGCTACACAATTATTTATTGGCCACGTGATCAAACTTCTAATTTAAATTTAACTAAGCAAGGGGAAAATGATAAAGACCAATTTTTTTCTTAATAAAACTGTGCATGTCACGTTTGTGGTTAACTGTCAGATATTCCAATAAAGATGTCACTTACGTGTAGAGGTTCCTTGATCATACCCAGTCCGAGTGTTGGCGACATACTGAAAGCGGACACTTTCCAGTGAGCTGGTATCTGAAAATTACAGAGAATATTAAAAACCCTAATGTCCGAGTCGAATCAGAATTTACACGATATGATTGGTCGATAGTTCGGACCAATGGCAGCGCTGCATTCGTCAGTTTACCTGCGGCACGTCGACGGTGAACACGTATCGTCCGTGCGGTCCGATATTGACGTCTCGCCATAGCCATACGTTGTCGTATTGTCTTTGCACGCGGTTGAAGCGAAACTTGCGGAAGTGGGTCAGCTCGAAACTACTGTCGTGCTTACCTAAAAAAAAAACAGGTTACGATATTATCGATCGTATCAAAGCTTTCGCAAGCAAAGATCTTGATCTTAGCAAGTTCTGCTAGGATTAAATAGTCTTCTTCTTATCGTGCGACTATTTTTTTCGAACCAGTGTGTCCTCTTCTATTAGTTTCACTAGTTCTTTCGACCCAGTGTGGCGAAAGGATTTAAAGTGCGCCTCGAAGAGGCTCCTTTTGTGAACTTGACACATGTTTTTTGGAACTTATTAGGTTCTATGAAATGCTGGTTGCTTCACTATGTTTTCCTTCACCATTAAGCACGTGTTTTATTGCATTCATAGATTTTATGAACAGAAAATCGATCGGTGTACGACCGAGTTCGAACCCACGACCTTCGGATCATAAGTCAAGGCCGCGTCACCTCCACGTCGCTGAACACTACTAGCCTGCAATCGATATGATTGGTCGATTTGATTTCTCACTCACAATTGGACTCGTCCGTGTGGTCGCTGCAGTCGTACACGCCGTCGCATTTCTTGCTGAGCGGGTAGCAACCACCCTCTAAGCATTCGGCCAGCCCTAGAGACGCGTTGCACAGGCTCGCGCGCCGCGTCACCTCCACGTCGCTGAACACCACTAGCCCGGCGAATCTGCAATATAAAAAGAAACATTAATATTTTACAGTTAATACTTACTTGTACACCAAGTGCTTCAAGGCAAGCCTATATAGACTTCAATATCCGCCCTCGTCTTTGGCTCGGCTAATAATTCCCGTATAAAATGGGCTTCAAAAACGAGGCATACACAAGATTTTTCAGCTAAATTAAACAAATTTAAACTGAAATGAGCGCTGGTTTGTAATTCACAAAATTAAATTAAATTAAATTCATTCATTTATTTACACAAAATATTTCACATAGGTCGGTTTATTTCAGTTTAAAATGCAGTTCTGCTGCTGATACCTAGCATGAAGTTGATCTTTACGAGCATGAGAAGTAAAAACCACCCGCGTTTCGCTTGCGTGTTTAGGAAGTCTTTCGATCATTTTCGACTGAGTAGCTTTTTGCTAAAGCTAAGGAGACGTTGGCGCGATGACCTTGAAACCTTCCAGACCGATTAGTGGTGGCGAGCAACCGAAAATCTTGTAAAAGTATGGGGTGACATTTTCCCAGCAATGCACAGTATCGATTAACTTTTCAATAGCAACAAACTTCGCAAGAAAGCGCCTATCGCCACAAAGAAATATAACTATTCAAAGTCCCCGAAGTGACGATGCCTTCAACGCCATGTTGCTAACATCTGTGACGTATACAACTCACTCGAAGGTCCTGTTGGCGTCGATGCCGAAGGTGGAGGATGGGAAGTAGACGAGATCGTCCGCGTCGCCGAAATGGGATCGCCACGTGTACGCAAATGTGCCGTTAGTGGCCTCGTCGAAATGCGCCATCTTTGATATCACCTATAAAAAAACAATTCAATAACAAATAGTTTTTAATTCTCAAAAACTTATGTTAGTTTTATTATGCTATCAAGTATCATTATGTACTATTACTGGTAATATGACTGCAATATGCAAAGATTTTTTAAAGGCTTTAGATTCTGTTGCGTGCTCAAAAAATAAGAAAACTTAGTTAGAAATAGGTACACGCTTTGCATCTTTCCAGGCAATGCTGAGGCTATAAAAACGGAACAACATCGGTCAAATAACATGAAGAGTTGTCAACAGTTTAATCTTATATAAGGAGTTCTACAAGGATGCATCATTTTTCCACTACTGTTTAATATTCACACAGAAAGGATAGGCCTTATTTGCTGTATTTGAAACATAGATCATAGGTACCTTTGCATACGAGAGTTCGTTTCCAGCCTGCATGGTGTAGAAAGTGTTGTCTATGCCCGAGAGTCCCACATAGGCTCCAGGTTCACCGTATATCGCCACTTCTACACGTTCACCCGTACGGTGTTTGCGATTGTTTATAAACACTGTGAACTGAAAAACAAATATTAATTTAGAATTTCATGTTTTAGATGCTAACTTTTATGGTAATCTGATGGCTGTGGTTTCACCTTCGTGGTAATCAAAATGAAAAATAAGTAACGGGTTCCAAGCAATTCCTGTAATATTTGTAATATAGCGATTTTGAAAGTATGGGAGAGACCTTTGCCCAGCAGTGCGACAGTAGTGCCCTAAAGGGGCTCGCATGAGATCCTACCACTGTATGTGAATTACTGTAACCATACCACCATAACCCTCTTGTAACCTTGTAAAAATGCGATAGACAGCATGCGTCCTGTATCTGACAAAGATTTTACAAAAACAGTAAATCACAATAGACGCTAGAAACCTCTATCCAGCGTTTCAAAGCTGAAGGTTTACGAAAATACGTACATTGTTCCTGGAGATGCCGTTGACGGGGAAGGTGAGCGAGTCCGCCATGACGTGCCCGCGCCGCTCCGTGCTCCACACCACCAGCGTGGCCACGGGCGCCATCTCCGCAGACACCGTCACCGCGAATGTGCGGACACCCTCCTATGATTTTACACAGTATCAGAACGTCGCTCTACTCACTATTTTATTTCATTTTAAGGAAATTAACAGCTAAATATGAGTTACTAACTATGAGTCCATCACTAGAAGAGTGTTAGATGTGAAATTAGATGGATATACGAGTAGAGGAAGACCATAGAAAAGATGGATGGAATGTGTGAAAGAAGATATGAACAAAGCAGGTGTCAGTTGTACAGTTAGTACAGAATTGACGGCTGATAGAGACGAATGGAAGAAGACGACATGTTTGCCGACATAATAATTATTAAATTTGTAATATGTTATATTATGATCTCCGATGCAATAGTGTATATAATTTCACTATTAAATAAAAAAATAAAAATATTTTATTTCGGACTACAAGATCCATATAAAGTTTCACATGACATATTACAATAAATTATTAAATTACAAACAATAAAATAAAAATAAAACAAATTTAATTAAAATAAATTAAATTGAATAAAAATTAAATTAAATCGATTAAAGGCTTAAAGGCTATTGCATTGGAGATATCTGTAAAAATAGTTGTAAGAACATTTTAATAAATACTAAATTTAACGGCATACCTGCATGATTTCTTGCGCGCTGGTCAGTATGATGCCCTTGGACATGACGACGTAGTTGAAAGACTCCATGTAGTAATTGCTCTGCACGTGGAATATTATGTACTCGCCGACCTGCGGACAAACGACAAATATAGCGGCGGTGATTTTACATTATTTCCCCCCCCTCGACGCCATAAAGTTTATGAGATAAAAAACAATGGTGGGGCAAAAAACAACAAAAGAGTTTAGTAACGTTTTTGAGAATTTTTCGAAAATGTTTTTTTTTACGTTAACCAACCCTCATACCCTCCGCACTTTTTGAAAAATATTAAACAACTGAAACGACGACGAAAAAAAATTATACATAACCTACTCAGAAAATTACACGAGAATCGGTTGAGAAATGCGATCCTGTAGAGCAGGGGTCACCAAATGGCGGACCGCGGTCCGCATCCGGACCGCCGACCCATTTTGTGCGGACCGCGAGAACACAGCAACTTGCACTACAGATTACGTAATTTAATAAAAATGTATCCCCCGAATTATCTTTGTTGACATCAATTCGAAAACGGCCGGGCGAAGTAACGAGCTAACAAGAGAGAAAGAGTTTGCGGCAATCCGCAGAGAGTAAATGCTTTCGCAATCGAAAGCATTTACTCTCTGCATCCTGATGGTGAATGGAGCAGTTTAATGTCAATAGCTTGCTACAATTTTACTCCAAAAAAATTAATTTATGTCATTGATTGATATGATAGAAACAAAAAACCTTTGTTATTTCCGTAATTTCATTTGTTTAATAAATAATTTTTTTCATAAAATGTTGTGC
Source organism: Lobophora halterata (assembly GCA_932526365.1). Lineage (NCBI taxonomy): Eukaryota > Metazoa > Arthropoda > Insecta > Lepidoptera > Geometridae > Lobophora > Lobophora halterata. Next base: position 1,299,785 of record OW052018.1, read on the forward strand.
GGACCGCTATGGTCACTTCATTTTTTTAAACGGATCCCGAGAGAAACTAATTTGTGACCCCTGCTGTAGAGGAAAACAGATAGAAATTCGGACGCGCCGGACAGACATACGAAACCATTTTTGCCGAAGCTGAAACAGAGACCTTACTCGCGCGCGACCTTACTTACCCAGTAGTAAGTTGTGCTTACGAGTTATAGTAAAGAATATCGCCTGTCTCTTTATCGCTAGAAAATTAAAGTAAAGCTTTAAATAATGTCCACTAACTGAGTGACAACTCACCCTCGGATCAGTGGTGGAGGTAGAGACGCGAATGTGCTGTTTGCTGGCGCTGTAGTGCGGCAGGAAGTTGACTTCGGAGTCGGCGCGACCGCCTATCGCGTCCACCAGCTGAGCGTTCAGTCGCACGCCGGTTACACTGTTCAAAACCTCGCGGAAGTTCGGGTCGTTTTCTAGCCCTGTAAAAGAAAATATTGTTAGTATAGGCTTAGAGAAGGATTTTGGCCCAAAACGCTGTACTGGGGATGGCGAGCCGGGTGTAAGGAATGGAAGGGGCACGAAAATGAGCATAGAAGTGTAAATGACAGACACGCACATACCTTAATCAAATAACTATCACGGGACATTGCAACACAGACATTGGAAACACAGACAGCCCACTCTGTAGAGGCTGTTTGACCGAGGAGGAAACGCCCGCCCACGTTATCCTGGAATGCGTGGGAGTGGCAAAGCAACGAGAGGAAATCCTCAAAAACCCGAGGTCACTCCGCGAAGCTTGCGAAGAATCCAGAAAACTTCTGTGCTTCTGGGCGGAGTTAGGCTGGCTAAATTATAAGTCAGGAAATCCGACGCACAAAGGACCAACAGGAGTCCAAGTGCGGAAAAGGGAGTCCATTTACATTTACCTTAATAAAATTATTGCAATAAACCATTGAATACTGAATACTCAAGGTTCAGCGGTGCCAAACTATGGTATAGATTAGTTACTATCTACCACGTTCAACGCCCGCGTCGTGGTGGTATGTACCACGCACCGCCACCACCCGCTAGTGGACACTCACTGAGCAGCTTGTAGAGGTCCAGCTTGAGATGCCAGACGGCGTCGCTGCCGGGCACCAGCGCGGGGTACTGCGGCTCCACGGCGCCGCCGCGACCCTCCACCGACACCTGCACCGTCAGCGCCACGCCGCGCGCCTGCCACGACGGCAGCGGTGAGTCGTCGTGGAACGACACCACCATCTGGGGGTTTCAATTGCATTCACTCGTCTTCAAGGGTGAAAATCCGTGGAAAATGAAAGGCTCGCTTCGCTTGCTGCGTAATAGTTTACGATCTGATTGCTTGCAAGCTCTTCGTAGATTAATGAGTTTATATTAAACCCTGAATGTGTGAAAAAACTTGCGGCTCGCTTGGCTCACCACGCGTAATATTTTACCACCTGTTTGCCTGCGAGCCATTCCTGAAAAAATATGGTTTAACACATTGCAGGCCCGAAATGTGTAAAGTTTGCGGCTCGCTTCGCTCTCTCCGTAATAGTTTGTTTGACATCTATTTGCTGGCGAGCCCTTCTGTCTTGACATCACCATACTCATAAAAAGCCGTGATGGCCGAGTCTCGACTTCCGATCCGAAGGTCGTTAGGATCGGAACCCGGTCGTACACAATACATTTTTCTGTTCAAAATCTATGTGTGCATTAAAAACACGTGCTTAACGTTGAAGGAAAACATCGTGATGAAACCGGCATGGCATAGAACCTAAAAGGTTTAAAAACATGTGTCAAGTGCATGAAAGGAGCCTCTTCGAAGCGCACTTGAAATCCTTTAACCATCCTGGTTCAAAAGAACTAGTGACACGATAAGAAGACCATACACACGTAGACGTCGAACGGCATGACCGGCTTGAACCAGAAGCCTCATCGAAGCGCACTTGAAATCCTTTCACCACCCTGGTTCGAAAGAGCTAGTGACACGACAAGAAGAAGACCATACTCACGTAGACATCGAACGGCATGGCCGGCTTGAACACCTGCGGCGTGCCTCCGAGGAAGGAGACCTTGAGGGAGGAGTTGAAGATCCTCGCGACGCTGTACCCCTCGATGACGTCATCGAGGAAGGGATCCCCCACGGCCGCCGTGATGATGACTTCCACCCCGTCCAGGGTTGGCACTAGCTGGGCCAGCTCCGACATTGGGTATTTGAAGTAGTAGGTGCCATTGAACTAAAACAAAAACAATCACATTATCAAGGGCACGCTTGCAGGCCCCCATCCTTAGGGGGGGGGGGGGGGGGGGGGGGGGGCCGAAGGACCGACAATTCCTCTCACAATTATTATCAAAATATTTTTGTCGGGCACATTACATCCATTTTTATTTTAAGCTGTAACTTTGTTTTACTGAAAAAAAGTGTAATTGAAGTTACAGTAACTTTAAATATAGGACGAATTTTCAGTAGTTATAGTAATGTAAATAACTACTGAAAATCCGTACTATATTTTAAGTAACTGTAACTTCAATTAAACTTTTTTCACAAAAAAAAGTTACAAATCAAAATGAAAAATGGAAATAATTCCTAAGCTTAGGTACTTCGTATTTTATACGTTTTTAAAATTGTAAGCGTTGTTTGTCAGCGATTTTAGCGCAACACCACATAAATAGAAGATCATAGTAGAAAAAAAATTGTATAATTTGCTTTCTTTACTTTCCAAAAGGGCCCCAAAATCTTGTGTGCCGGTGATTATAATAAAAAACCCTAAGCTTTCACGCACCCTCGTTGCACTCGGGCGCTAACTTCACGCCGTGCAATAATAGGCTACTTAGGTCACGCGTATCGTAATGTACTATTAATAGGACAGAATGTTGGCAGTGCCCTGACAGGGTCATGTACACCGCTAGCTACTATACTAGAACCTTAACTAATAAGACGATTTTACATGTAAGCAAATGAAATAAACAATAATTTGCTTTTTTTTACTTTCCAAAGGGGACCCAAATTTATGTGTGCCCAAGGGCCCCAGCATACTTTAAGATGGTCTTGCCAACAAGGGACGCTTCCCAACGGTGATAATAATAAAAAAACCTAAGCTTAGATACTTCGTATTTTTACGTTTTAAAAATGGAAGTGTAAACAACAACACTTCAGTCTTTCTTGTCAGCGATATTAGCGCAACACCACATAAATAGAAGATCATAGTAGAACAAAAAAATTGTATAATTCTTTACTTTCCAAAAGGGCCCCAGCAAAGTTTAAGACGGCCTTGCCAACAAGGGACGCCTCCCAACGGTGATGATAATAGAAAAATCCACTCACAAATCTCAAGTAAGGAAGTTGGTCGTAGTTCGGGTTGTTGTAGTAAGTAGTTGTTGTCGTGTACGTGTTGTAGTTGGGGTTGTTGTTGTTGTTGTTTTGGTTGTGGTACAGTCCGTACTCCGTCGGGTCGGGTTTGCGCATCCAAAATGGGTATTTCTCATCCTGTAACAACGAAAAATATTAACAAAATACTCGCATTTTGATGCCCTCCCTACGTTTATCAATGTTTATTACGTCACAAAGTAAAGTGTAAGGTTACAACCGTTTTATAACTTTTACATTACAATCAAGAAATTATGAACTACCATGTTCTTTGAACTTTTTGAACTTTGAAGATAAACAATTAACATGGAGAACACATACTGATAACCTAATTAAAAAGCTCAACCAATTTTCTTATGCATTATATTTATTATCCAAAGTGGTAAGTCAGTCAGCAGTCAAATGTGCATACCATGCTTATGTGTCATCCTCACTAAGATATGGAGTAGTATTCTGGGGAAACTCAACCCAGAGGGAACTCGTTTTTAGTGCACAAAAGAGCTGCATAAGAGCTATCGCGAAGATAAGGGTACCGGAAAGCTGTGAGCCATACTTCAAAAAAATTCAGATTCTAACATTACCTTGCATGTATATTTTTGAAGTTGTAGTATTTGTTAAAACGAATAAAAAACTATTTAGGAAACTCCAATCAACTAGGAATAAAAACAAGGTGTGTTCTGTGGGCGCTAAAACTGCACTATTTTCCAAAAGTGTGTATGGGATGGCCCCTAAAATTTACAATAAATTACCGGCAAGCATTTTGAAAAATGATGATAAATTTACATTCAAGCGTAAAGTATTTAGTCTTCTTGTTGAAGAGGCATACTATTCAATCAATGAATATTTTGATGATAAACTGGAGTGAGGCTAGGTTATGTTATGATAGTAAGTTATGCATGATTGTGTAGGGAAATTTTAGAATTAGGTGACCAAAATATTGTACGCCAATAAGGTAAAACATAGAGCTCAACAACCAACCATGTTACCATCCCATTACCTGTGTTTCACAATAAATAAATTTGTATTTGTATTTGAAACACACCAATTTAGTCACAGTAAATCCCCAAGCGGTAAGTCGCACGAGCGAAGCGAGCGTACCTAAAAAGTGATTGTTCGCAAGTTTACGAGCGATGGAAATACTTGAAAAAACCGATTGTAACTTGTGCATGGATTGGTCTATTTCATAACAGATTTTCGTATTGTTCAAAATATTTCGAAAGTTCATAGCTTAACGGCGATTCATATCCGTAAAATAAACTGGCAATTCTCACAACTTCCTGTGATAAGGACAAACTTTCTGACGAAACTGAAGCCCAAACATGAACTTTTGCGTTAACGTCAACGTATCGTATCCATCATAGAGAAATCAACATATTGTATGATATATTTTTCAGAACGACATACAAGCTGTTCATTTCTCTGTTGCGGATACGATACGTTAACGTCAACGCAAAAGTTCAAGCTACATGACACAAACATGACAATCAATTCAGAACCTTAACCGCATACTCACAAAGTTGAACATCCTGGTGACGACCTTCTGCGGGTCGTACCACCAGTCGGGCTGGTCGAGCTGGCTGGGCTGGCCGGGCAGCTGTCGCACCCCTTCGAGCGGCGTGAGGGGGTCGTACGGGGAACTGAACCCGCTCTCGTTGTAGATGTACGGGTTGTAGTTTGGACGAACTGTCAATAATTTATGTTAGTTTAAAAAAAAATAATGAATAAATGAATGAGAACTCTTTATTGTACCAGGAAACTTAAAGATTTCATATCTTTAAAGAATTATAAATGTCCGAGCGAGATCGCGGGATTCTAGGCCTTAAGGTTTCGGAAATCTTTTAGAGTGAGGTTTATCTACCTTAGATAGATAGAAAATACTTTATTGCACTTATCAACAAATTATATAAATATATTTAGTAATAAATCCGCTTAATTTCTAAACAAAGGTTTTAATTAACTTAACTTTAGTTCAACTAAACCAAAGAGTCAACGAACAGAAAACCAAAGTTTAAAGATACGACACGTGTTTCGCCTCTACACGAGTGATGATGCCTCGTGTAGAGGCGTTATATAATTTGTTGATATTTATGGATTTCCGCAAAGTAACGCCTGAATCAATCAATTATCTTTTATTGCACTTAACAAATAGTACAAAGGCGAACTTAATGCTATGTAGCATCATCTTCCGGCTAAACCTTTGTGTATTGTGGAAGTTGCGTGGGTAGTGCACGAAGAACATATTTCATTAAGGAATGATTATTATCCTACCTACACAAATATTATAAATTATGTAACATACCTTATGCCATGGAATGTAGGCTGGGCTCTATAATTGTATTAACACCACGCTTACGCCAGTGTTTTCCTGTTATAAAACCACTTGTTGTTTATATGATGGGTATACCTTAAATGGTTTAACCACATCAGTAGTTTACTCACGCAAACACATGATGTGTTTGAGTGAGTGGTTTAATCACAGGAGAACACCGGCGTAAGCTGGGTGAAAAGACCATTACAGAGCCGACTGTACTTTGAACAGGATCCTTACCTCTAGTATACTGGTTGTTGCCATAACCGACGCCTCCGATTTGTCCTTTATTATTGTACTGGCCCTGTACAGTAAAAAAAACACACGAATCTTAGTAAATCTTATATTCGAAGATCTCAGTGTGTCAGATATTCTGCAGTAAAGCAGTAATGTGTAAGCATTATTGTGTTCCGGTTTGAATGGCACTGACTCACCAACAAAGTGTCTTAATGTGGACGAGCGCTTTATCAATGTTGCACCGGTCATGAACAGGCGTGACCTCTTATTCTTACCATCAGAAGAGCGATTAGTTTCTACTATATTAAGTTTATAGCATAAATTTATACTACACTGAACAGCAAATAAACCGGCCCACCCGCTGCCTTCGAAGTCTTTTTTCTCAAAAAGAATAATACTTACGACTATGAAAGTGATACCCACAGAAAGTGTGTTTCATGCCGATTAAAATGACTACACATTTAATCTAAAGTACCGCTAATTTACATAACAATCAATCAGCAGCAGATGATCGATATCCATTTTACTGTACTGCGAAATCGCCGCCTCAACGCAGTTCAAGTCCCACAAAGTCTGCGTGCCGAGCGCCAAGTAGTCATAATTTCGAGTTGTAACAGGTCCAGCACTAACGAGAGCCCTATGTCCAGCAGTGTACTGAATGAATGAATGAATGAATGAATGAAAACTCTTTATTGTACCAGGAAACTTAAAGATAAATACAAGATATTTAGTGAGCATGTACAATGGGCGGCCTTATCGCTAAGCAGCGATCTCTTCCAGGCTACTTTACTGCTATGGTTTGTAATGACAATGTTGACCTGTGTGTAGTAGGAGGGTCGGTACTGCGGGATGGGGCGAAGATGGAGCTCAATAGCGTTTCTTGAGAGAGACCAGACATAGGTCTCTCCCAAGACGAGCACAAGAGAGCAGTGGACTATAATACATAGTTTGTTATGACAGTGACATTGACCTGTGTGTAGTAGGAGGGTCGGTACTGCGGGATGGGGCGGATGGTGGCCTTCAGCGTGAGGTTCCCGCGCACGGGCGCGCCCGACGTGTAGTTAGCCATCACGCGCCCGTGGATGTACCGCTCCGTGTTGAAGAAGAACGCTGGCATTGTCACGTTTACCTGCAAATTATATCCACTTAGCTACATGGCTAATGTATTTAATTGATAAGTGCCCACGTGGAATGGAAGGACACACTTATTGAGATGAATCTAAAGATAAAGATATTTTATTTGTCAGAAACACGGTAGGTAAGATGTTATATATGTTAACAGTACAAATGCATGTTTCACCAGGAACTGACATAAAATAGAATTTTTGTGCATGCTAATTTTTTACTTAGTAATTAGTTGATTAAACATAAACTTATTATTTAATTTAGCAATAGTTTCAAACATAATATAACAATTCTAATTAATTACATTTAAATTTACTTTGATTGAAAAAATCCTTTAAATCATAAAAACATTTCTCATGTAAGCATACTTTTATAACGATACGATACGCATATGTAGATAGATAGATAGAAATACTTTATTGTACACCAGAACTTATGATTAAATCTTAACATAAAAAATATAAAGTACAATGGGCGGTCTTATCGCTAGGAAGCGATTTCTTCCAGACAACCTTTGGATGGAAAGCAAATAAACAAAGAAAAAAGAAAGCTTGGTTGGGGGTGTACTAATAGTTAAGTTAGTTGGCAAAAACGGACACTAATGTAAAAATAAAAAATGTAGACTGCTTACATATTTTATAAGCAGGGATGCGACTATAGATATATTTTACGATAAGCCAAATGTGTTCAGAACTTCAATTTTCAGGGTCTTAGAACCATCTTACTGTATTAAATAGATTGTATTATTTTGTTTATATTTCCTTTCTTTTTTTATAGGTAGGTAGGTATTTTCATTTTAATTTTGTGTGATGTATTTTATATTTTTGTAACATATTTTATGTGCATGATACATTTAAGATTTAGGCAGATTCGGTTTTATTTTAAAAGTAAAGTTTTTAAATTATTAGGTCCTACTGTTTTGGCTAGGTATAGTTTGTATACTATAAGTTTTATGCACGATGTGGTCATTTATAATTGAAATTGCATGCAACTTAGTTACTATAGAGTTAAATAAGAAATGCACGACACCATGTAAATTTTGTTAATGACCCAAATAAATGAATTGAATTGATACCTTTACTGTCAAAATCCATCCAGCCGTTTGGAAGATACGAGGTAACAAAGAAATGCCATCAAAACCAATTTTGTAAAAATTGTAAAAAGTACCATGTCTCGCTTTCTACCTTAAAAATTTCTGAGATCCATGTAACACCAAGCCGGTTACTTTATTAAGTCCCTACTTAAGGGACTTATGCCGACTTGCAACAAATTGTCAAAGTCCCTAAGCAATTACTTTACTCGCTTGGTAGTTCTTAACAGTCCAGATTCTGATCTAACGATGAACAAAGTCAAAGCCAAGCCAAGCGAATAAAGTAATTGTTTAGGAACTTTGAAAGTTTGGTGCAAGTCGGCACTACTGTCTTTAGTTATTACGTAATTAGCTAACCTAACAACATCTTATAGTGACCATTATGAATATTTAAAATCTTTTATGTTTAAATTAAAATAGATTGACTTGGCCATCGCATGAAAACACAATGTATCTCACAAGTAATACAATTATTATATGAAATAAAATTGTTTAGTGCGATTGCCAAGTCAATCTATTTTAATTTAACCATAAAAGATTTTTACCGACTGCGTTGGAACTATGATTCGATTTTCTCAAAAAGTATAAAACTTACGACTATGAAAGTTATACCTACAGAACGTGTGTTTCATGCTGATTAAAATTAATATGCATAAACTCGCAAAGTACGGTAAGCGTCAAGTCATGCGTATGGTTTTGTGAATGGTACTATAAAACCTAGATGAACACTTTATTGCACACCAACACGAACAAAGCACAATAGAACAAGTTTAACTATTATGCCGACTTGCACCAAACATTAAAAGTTCATAAGCAATTACTTTACTCGCGTGGCAGTTCTTAACGGTCAGAATCTGGACTGTTAAGAACTACCAAGCGAGTAAAGTAATTCCTTAGGAACTTTGACAGTTTAGTGCAAGTAGGCATTAATATATTAATAAGTAAATATTAATGTGTGTGTAATCTGAAATTTAACACTTGGGCGCTTTGGCCTAGGCTGTAAGCTCATTTGTGTATAAAATAAAAATGCCTTACGGTAGGTACTACCTACTGGGGCTGCCTTATCGCTGTGAGCAATCTCTCCCAGAAACTCGGTAATTAAACAAAAGAGTGGAGTTGAGATAGACGGCGCTCACTTAGTGAGTAACGGGGATTTTTTTTTAAGTTATAAAGTTAAAAGTGAAAAAGATTTGATTCTTTAGTCTTTCTATGTTGTTGTACTTACTTCATATCTGGTCTGGTAGTATTCCTCAACCAGGAAGTTTGTCTCCTCAATCTGTCCCAGAGCCTCCACTTGAATGGTCCATTCCCCGAATAAGGGCTGGTCTGACATCTGGTAATGCAGACTCACTGTACCAAAGTTGCTCTGAAATTACAAGAGAAGATATTAGACTTACATTAGCGAGTAATACCTTTTACTAACCCCATTAGTTTTGAAGTAATTATTTGAATATTTCAACAAAATGTAATTAAAAAAAACGTGTTTACATTTTGCTCCAGTTTTGTATTAGCTTAATCAGTCTATAATGTTCCCACTGATGGGACTTAGGCCTACTCTCGCATGAGAGCGAATGGGTTTTAATCCACCACGCGGACCCAATGCGGATTGGTTGATGTCACGTTATACTATAGAACATTCTATTATTATTTTTCTGTCCTTTGACATGCCGGTTTCCTCACGATGTTTTCCTTCACCGTTGCGAGAACGTGAGATGCATACCTAAATAGAATTTTCGACCCAAAAAACCCATTTACGCATGAATGCCACCAGGATTCGAGCCCGCGACCATCGCAAGGCAAGGGCCTCATCCACTCAGCCACCACGTCCTCGGTTTTTGTATTACACCTCTTGAAACATACTACGAAATAATGTATAAAAATCAAAAAAAAAATTCAAATTTTACAACTAGATTTTTATAAGGTTTGGAGACTGTTTTGGTAAGTTTGATAAACCTTTGTTAGAAGAACCCCTCTTATTATGGTCTATGTAAGAAATGTATATTATATGTAAGAATAATTCGAATCGGAGTGTTATGTCCCTTTCGCAATATGCTATAATAATATCCCGTTCCTAAAAACGTAAGCATTTCGTAAAATGCCCCGTTCACGAATTGTCTCGTTCGCGAATTGTCCCGGTCGTAAAATGTCCTCCTGGTACATTTAAGGCGCTATGTTGTATGTAACACAATAAATACATTAGATAAACAGATTACATACCCTTTGACTTAATGTTTTCTATAAAGGTTTATAAGATTTTTACTCAAATAACGAGATTTTGTTTCACAGACAGTGATATATGTAGATGGATACATATGTAAATGTATTTGATTATACTCACAGCTCAGGTGACACAATAGGAAAGTGATACTTCTATGTATGTCCATGAATTTGATCACCATTGTTTCAGCTTAGTTATGGCATATCAATTACATACTCAGTTGTTTGATGCTATGTTCTCTTTTAAATGAAAAAAAAAAATACAATAACCTACTGTCAGCCAGCTTTAACTGGTGGATTTTGACCTCCAGCTAAGCGGTCATTGACCTTAGAGGTCAATGCCCTGAATTGAAGTTTCTCCTTACGCCACCCCCTTTTTGATGGTACCATAAAAGTAGGTGTTAATAGAGAAGCAAATATTTTTCTTCTGTGAGTCTTTTTGCCTCAACTCCCTGTTTGCTACACCCCAACCAAAAGAACTTAAACATATAATAATCCTAGCCTACCATACTTCATGCAAATAAATATTTAATTTAAATAAGACATAAACCACTGCTTACCCACACTTACCCACTGCTTAGAACAAGATGTCTAGCTTAAGAACATAGACAGAAAATATTTTATAAGTATTTCAAACTGTAAATTTTTTTTTTAATTATCAGAGTTATGCAATATAACATTTTGGCCAATATATGATTGAATTGAATTGAATTAAACACACCTGTCTCGAGAGCCACCTCTTCATGATGCGTCCATTGGGGTCCAGGATGAACACGTCGATGGCTCTCCCGAAAGCCTTCAGCTCCGTGTTGATGGGAATCACTCGGAATCGCACTACAAACATTAACAGACATTTATCATTTCTGAAAATTTTACAAAGTAATTCCCAACTAAAAAAAAAATTAAGTTAGAGTAATTCCCACAGAGTTTGTTGTTCAGTGCCAAAGACTTCATTATTATACTTGTTCAGTGCATTATTTGTAAGTCAGTCAGTCAGGGCCTTTTATACCTACCTATTATGTAGGTATATTGATTGAAATTTGGGGTTTGTTGACTGTTGTTGTACCGTATTACAAAAATAAAATATGAGAATCTATTACTCTAAACTGAACGAAACTGAAGGTACAATTCGGTAGAATATATATATACATATATATATATATATGTATATATATACTTCTTCACTAGCAAACCCCAAGCAACTACTGTTTTATTGTTTATTGAATAATAAATGTATTATGTCCAGATATTAAAAGAAACACATGTTTTCGTAGTAGAACATATATTCAGCTCGGTAGCTGCACAGAAAGTGAATATGTCAAAACTTTAGCAAACTACCTACATTAACCTACTTTATTATTCAACAAGGTAGAAAAGTAGTACCCACCAAACTATAGCATATCTGTATATGACATATCTCCCCCCTAAGTATGATTGATAACACTAAATTAATACACAACATAAATCCTAAGTACTTAATCATATAAACATAATGGTGCTCTGAAATAGCCAATACAATTAAACTTATTATCTAATAATTACTTGAAGAATCAACTCATTATGACACGTAAAGATTATCTTTAGCATGATGAGGTCTCTGGTATGGCGTTTTTTCATGAACAGTCATCTTACTTTTCATCTTCCCTGCACTGGAGCTAGATGTCTCAGAGGGTGGTATCCCTAACATCTCTGCCCATTCACTGGCATCGGGGATCTCAATAATATCTTCATAATCTTGACTGGGTTTTTGCCTTTCCACTTCATCATTGCTAAGTACAATCCTTGAGGCTACAGGTTTTTCTTGTAATGGAACTGTAGCCGTTCTCTCTCCCTCCTCTAGCCTGGATTCTGTAGATTTATGTTTTATAAGCTGGTCAATATGGCGATTGACTACTGCACCATTATTTGTCTCAATTTGGTAACTTGATGGACCACTTTTTTCAACAATCTTGCCTGGCAACCATTTTGCCCCCACATTACTGTAATTTCTATACATCACGTTTTGACCGACATTTGTTTGCCTCGTTTTCTGCTGACTGTTGTTACGAATCTGATTCTCTGTCTTCTTATTTTGCAGGTTTTCTGGATGTATCGTGTCCAACAAAGTCCGTAAGCGTCTTTTCATCAAGAGCTCTGCAGGGGTTTTGTTTGTTGTAGTGCATGGAGTGGCTCTAAGACCCAGTAGTAGGTTAGGAATCCTAACATCCCAAGCTAAATCGTCCATCTTGCGCAATTTATCTTTAATGGTTTGAACCATTCATTCGGCCAGCCCGTTCGTTGCTGGGTGGTACGGTGCTGTGGTCACATGGCGAATATTGTTGGCTGCTAAAAATTGCTCCGTTTCGTTCAATACGAATGAGGTGCCGTTGTCCGAAACCAATATCTCGCAAAGTCCATGCGTTGCGAACACGTTTCTCAACAGTTTGATAACTGTGGCCGATGTAGTATTGTTCACCATGAATAATTCTGGCCAACGAGAGTACGCGTCGACCATAATTAAGAAATACCTGTTGTGGAATGGTCCGGCAAAATCGATATGAATTCTCGACCAAGGCCTTGTTGGCGTTATCCATTCGTGACTCGTCCTCGGAGGCATGTGCCGGTGTTCCAGGCACTTAGTGCAACCACTCACCAAAAACTCGATCTCATCATTCAGGCGTGGCCACCACACGTAACTCCTGGCCAACGCCTTAGTTTGTACTATGCCCGTATGATTTTTGTGCAGCATGCTCAACACCGCCTGGCGTAACGACTGTGGCACTAGCACGCGGCAACCAAGTAGTATGCAGCCTTCTTGCAGCGATAGCTCTAATCTATTTAGCCAGTATGGGCGTAGGTCATTGTCGGTTACTTTTGCGGGCCAACCGCGTTGTATGTAGAACATAACTTGAGCCAACGTCTTATCCTGTTTGGTGTTTGATGCGATGTGTTCAACGTCGTATGGGAAATCTTCCGGTGTCTCAGCCATTAACAAAATTTCGCCCAAATGTTGTTCTGGTTCATCAGGAACTGGTTGTGGCCACCGACTCAAACTGTCCGCATTTCCGATCTGAGGTCCTGGCTTATAAGTTATCTCATAGCTATGCGAAGTCAATGCAATCGCTATTCTCATCAATCTCGGCGAAAGCATGTTGGGCATCGGTTTTTTGGGGTCATATAATCCCAATAATGGTTTGTGGTCGGTCACTATTCGAAAATGTCTTCCCATCAGATAGTTGTGGAACTTTGTAATGCCAAACATAATAGAAGTAGCTTCTTTATCTAGCTGTGAATACCGCCGTTCATGTGCGTGCAGTTTCCGGGACGCCATGGCTATCGGTCGATCCTGGCCGTCCTCCCCTTCGTGTGACAGTACAGCGCCCACTCCATATTCTGAGCTATCACAGGTAAGTATTAGCGTTTTATGTATGTCGTAATGCACCAACGTCAAGTCAAACGTTATGAAACGTTTCGCCGTATCGAATGCATCTTGTTCCCGCTCTGTCCATTTCCATATCTGAGACGTCTCCAAGAGCCTGTGTAACGGCTCCAGTATGGTCGCTTTGTGTGGTACGAACCTCTCGTAGAAATTGTAGAGTCCGAGAAACGCCTGTAGTTCTTGAACGTTTTTAGGCTCAGGTGTATTCACTATCGATTCCACTTTACTTGGTGCAGGATGAATGCCTTCAGCGTCAATTACAAATCCTAGAAATTCGACTTTTTTTCTGGCAAACTTGCATTTGTTTTTATTGAGCCGCAGGCCTGCTCGTTCGATTCTTCCAAGTATTGTGTCTAGTCTCTCCTGCATTTCTTGCATACTGAGACCACTGACGATTATGTCGTCAATCAGAACGGCGACTCCGGGAACGCCAGCCAGTAAGGATGTCATCAGACGTTGAAAAATTCCCGGACACGCCTTTACGCCGAACGCTAGTCGATGTACGGAGTACAATCCCTTACATGTGTTTAAGGTTAGCATTTTTGATGTGTCTTCATCCACGACTACCTGAGTGTAAGCTCGTTCCAGGTCTAATGTCGTGAAAAATCTTCCTCCAGCGACGGTAGCGAAGACTTCATTAGCTGTCGGCATCGGGTAGGTATCCGATTCGGTCGCTTCGTTGACTGTACTGCGATAATCTCCACATAATCTTATCTCTCCTGATTTTTTCAGTATAGGTACTACCGGTGTAGCCCATTCCGAGTACGATATCGGTCTTAACACTCCTTCACTTTGTAGTCTGTCAATCTCTTTTTCTACTCTTTCCTTGATAGCATATGGAACTGGTCGGGCTTTAAGAAATTTAGGTGTCGCCCCAGCCTTCAGGTGTATAGCCACAGGTTGTCCACGGTAAGTACCGAGTCCGTCCCGAGATACTTCTTCATGTTTAGAAATCCACTGATCCATTTCAATTTTTTTTTCGTTTTCGATGAGATTGATGTTCATCGATATGTCGAGCGGAGCGAACCAATCGCGTCCGAGCAGATTCGGTCCGTCTCCATTGGCGATGATGGCCGGCAGGTGTGTGTCGCGCTGGTTGTAGCGCACGGGCAGCGTGGCGCGCCCGATGAGGCGGACCGGCGTCTCGGTCCAGGTGCGCAGCGAGAGCGCGGCGGGGCGCAGCGCGTCGCGCGGCAGGTGCGTGCGCAGCGACTGCCAGGTGCGCTCGTTGACGATGGAGTAGCTGGCGCCCGAGTCCACCTGCATGCGGACGGGCACGCCCGCCAGCGACACCTCCACCTCGTACGGCGGCACGCGGCTGGAGCTCTGTACGCAGTAAACACCGTTAAGACGCTCCTCCTCTGCGAAGTTGACATTTCGATTAGTGTTATTCTTTTTGCTCAAACAAATCTTCTCTAAATGTCCCCTTTTTTGCAATACCGACAGACGACATTGACGAAACGACACTCTCCGGCATGTCGGTCGCCACATCGATAACAAAATCGAGTGTTGTTGTTGTTTGATCGAACTGCATTGATGTCCATCGGCTCGGCGCCGGGGGGCGCAAGCGGCAGCGGCGCTAACGGTGCCGAGTAGGTACTCGGCGTGAGACTAGTTCCTCCTGCCAAGTCTTGAATCATTCGAGCGTCTCGCCCTGCACTTTCGGATGATAATATCGCGTCCACAACTTCTTGATAAGTCAATGTGTCCCGCTTCAACAGTTCGTATTGTAATCGTTCATCACGCATACCGCACACAAGTCTGTCACGTAACATTCGCTCTAGGTCCATAAAATTACACCCCGAACTCAGTCTTCTGAGGTAAGCGATATAGTCCGCCGCTGATTCGTCACGTTTCTGATCTCGCTTATAAAACTTAAAAGACACCGATATTTCATTAGGTTTTGGGCTAAAATGTTTCGTTAGAACTTTTTGTATATCGTCGAAAGTCACATCACTCGCCTTTTTTGGCGTGATCAACGCAAGTAATGTCTCATACACCCGCGAGCCACACACTGTAACGAAATTAGCTCTCTTGGACTCGTCTTTCGTAACGCCATTCGCTTCGAAACAAAATTTTAACCGATCGAGATAAATGTCCCAATTGTCCGTTTGTGGGTTGAACTGATCAAATTTCACTGCTTTTACGTCCATTGTAACACTTTTCTCCAAACGTCGCCACTATTATGTCCAGATATTAAAAGAAACACATGTTTTCGTAGTAGAACATATATTCAGCTCGGTAGCTGCACAGAAAGTGAATATGTCAAAACTTTAGCAAACTACCTACATTAACCTACTTTATTATTCAACAAGGTAGAAAAGTAGTACCCACCAAACTATAGCATATCTGTATATGACAAAATGCCAATCACATAATTATTCATTAAGGTCAATACACATTAAATTGTAACAGGTATTTATTTGTTGCAATACAGTCGAAACGTCGGGACACAAAAATAGATGAGGTGAGCGCGACCAATACCCGTTACAATACTTACGATCTAATAACTATCTGTGATAATCGCGAAAGTCTACGAAGAACTAACACATTAAATTATTAATATAGTACATACCGGTCTGTCCTTGCATGTAAACAGGTTTGTCCATTTGTATGAATATGGTCATGAATCGGTTGGAGAAGGAGAGCTGCGTCTCGTTGACGAAGGCTCGTCCGCCGAATGGAGTGTCAAGGTAAAGTCCTTCCACTCTCAGCCTGTAGTCACCTGAGGTGGTGGTTGGAGGCACCTAGGAATGAACTTATTATAAATATACATTAGATCACACTTGGTATAATATGATAGGAGTTTGTAAGTAGGATTAGACTTGGTAAGGATAGGAGCAGAATTGGTAGGGATAGGAATCAGAATTAGTAAGGATAAGATCAGACTTAGTAAAAATAGATAGAATAAATTGAATTAATACAGAATCAGACAAAATTATGTCCAACTTACCCTCATATTCAATATCTCTATACAGTATAAACTTATTCTAAATATACATTGGATCACACTTGGTATAATATGATGGGAGTTTGTTAGTAGGATTAGACTTAGTAAGGATAGTATTAGACTTGGTAAGGAAAGTATTAGACTTGGTAAGGATAGGATCAGAATTGGTAAGGAAGGATAAGATAAGATATTTTTATTATAGTTATGTATTAAGTATATACATATGGAGTGCTGTTGATTCTATGATAAATAAATAAAAAAAAATGTCAACTTACCCTCATATTCAATATCTCTGGCACGCCTTGCTTGACCCTCTGCATGACGTCAGCAATCTCAACTCCATTGCAGGAGATGGATGCTCGTATGGTCATCTGTAGACGAGCTTGGAGGATGTTGGCTGAGATCTTGTAGATCTGACCGGGGCGGACCATACGGGATGCTACTATGAAGTATGTCCTGTTGAACATTTGATAGTTATGCCATCTAACTATTATTGTAGAATGTTAACAATGCTGTTATATAATTTTGATTGAAAATACATAAATGATGATTTTTGAAGTCTCAAATTTGTTAATTTAGCATCTGGGTCAGTATTTTGAATTGTATTACGGTGATTTTTTGATAGTTTTCACTGAGACGCTGTCTCAAAACTCTTGTTAACGAATAGAGCCTTAAATTTTTGAAATATTGATATTCTCAATCTGGTATTATTATGTATAGTAATTGTTCTGTGTGTATCATAAAATCAACAAGTTAATACTCACGCTTCATTAATAATAACACTATCAGTCTCCAATGCAGACCCTTTGTAAGAAGAGCTGAAAGTTCTACTGACAGTGGATTCCCATGATGGCCTCGGAGTATTTCCTGGGCTGTAAGGATTCTTGTATTTCGGGTCATTCCGTTCCAGCTGGTTAAACCTGTCCTGGTTGTACCGGTCTTGATTATACTGGTCTTGGTTAAATTGACTCCGATTGATGTCATATTGGTTTTGATTGGGGTTTCTTCTGTTTGGGTCATAAGGGTTGTCATATCTTGAATCAGATGGTGTGTTTGGATTGTAGTAGTCATTTGTTGGACTAGGCTGACTCGTATCTGGATTGTAGGTAGGCGGTTCGTAGTCTTGTGTCATACATAGCTGCACTAACGTTGCCGATAGTATGTAAAGTAGTAATATGAGATTCATGGTTCAGTCTTTTTATTTAGCTGCCTGAAACAAAATTAAATAGTTGAAAGATGAACTCTGAGTGTCATTAGTGGTTGGAAATGGGTCACTTAGGTCTAATTTTAACTTTTGAACTAGAGTTAGGGGCTGATTTAGATACCAAACAGCAGTTACTTTCAAAGTTACGTTTCTGTGAGTTTATCCATTTTACAATGGCATGATTGCTCGAAGATGACTTAGGATACTAGTTTCAGTCTAAATGTTAATTTATCTTGTAGTATTTATCGCTAATAAACCCTAATTTAATTTAACAATAAGATAACAATACACCTAACCTGAAGTTAACGCCCATGGAGTTACTCCGTTTTTTGAGGTAAATAGCACTTTTATCACTCTGCTGATAGCACAGAATTAATCTGGCTAGCTTTAAACTAGGTAACACGATGAATTCTGGGGCGAATTCATTGAAAAATATACTATTTTTTGCATAAAAACAAACAGGTACGATATCAACGGTCCATTACTCACTTCATTCAGAAAAATGCGAAATTGTCGCGCAGCCGCACAACACCACGCCCGGCTAGAGTGGCCAAAACCGGTAGATTCCGAAAATAAATTGTCTTTCTAAATAGCGACATCTATGGGCGAGTAGCATTATGTTTGGTTGGAAAGTAAAAATATAGATGACGCTGCCATATAAATCCGAATCCAAACACGCGCTTTCGGTAGGTCATCCGCGACCGCGCATTCCTCTTTCCTGTGCCTAGGTTGGTACATATACTTTTTTACTTCTCACAAACAACTACTCTAATATCTTTACTTCTCTCATTGCTTGGTCGTTACGGTTTTCATTTCTCCTGATTCAAATTAGCATTATATTCCTCATCAATATGTCAAAGTGTAGGCAGGCTTGTACATCAACTACTGAACCAAAATAGTAAAATATATAACTTCCTAATTCCTAGTGTGATATAGGTAGGTAGCTGATAAATGAGTTATAAGGTCAGGATGGAAATTGTACAATAATAAGGCAAGTTATTTATTTATCATCTCCCACTGTAGGCTGAATAACTTTAATTACAATTAAGTATTACAGAGGCACATCGACAAGTTTAACAACATAAAAAATCTGAATGATGAATTGAATGAACCACTGGATTCTAACAAGCAGGATCTTATTGAACAAAGGAATCGATCTAGTAATAAATCACCAATCATGACAAAGTGTAATAACATACGCGTCGACACAACACGACTCAAACTATGCATACTGATATAACAATTGGACGAACGAACAGTCGGGATCGGGTCGCTCCGGGGCTCCACTTCATTAAAAAGGCAATGTACGCCAGCATCCAATTTATCTTTTGACAAAAACATCTGTACAAAATATATTAAATACATCTGCATGCTAATAATTATGTAAGTACGCTCATCAACAGCGATCACGATTATTAAATGATTTAAACACAATAACGTTCACCTCATGTGCTAGAACCGACATTAAACTATAAACGCGCCTGCGACCTATATACAAGTCAACATTTTAAAACTCATACTCTCATCAGTCACATGTACTCTGCTGCTTCTAATTAGTAAAATTCCTTTGCATCGATATCGTCGTATCCTCTGGTTATCGTCCGTGCGTGGCATCGAGTGTGTGTGGGGCTGCGGATGGGGGCGGCTAGTTCCGCTCGTCCTCGCAGTCGCGGGAGATGTGTCCGGGCTTGCCGCACACGTAGCACGTCTTGGTGCCGTCGGGGCAGTTGCGCGAGATGTGGCCCGACTTGTTGCAGTTGTAGCACGTCTGCGTGGAGTTGTCGCGCCCGCCCTCGGGGCAGTTGCGCGCGATGTGGCCCGTCTTGTTGCAGTTGTAGCACGACGGCTCGTCGGGGCTTTGCGCGCACTCGCGCGCTATGTGCCCCGTGCCGTTACATCTGAAAACGCGCATACGACTCTCATTAATCTTGTGTCACCAACACACAACACCAGACGCTGAAAAACCCCCTTTAATATTAGGCATGGAAAATTTCAACTAAGTTTACAAGCGTGAGACAAATGGACAAAACAGATTTTCCCAATAACGACATCGCGGACGAAGGGAACATCCCTATTCCATTCCCATAACTGACCGTGTAAGCTGATAAAATCGGAAAGACCACCTCAATCCTGGCAACCCTCTAGTTTTTAGTGTTTTAGGTCTTAGTTGCCTGATGCGCGTGAATAAAATCAAATCTCAAGTTAAATGACTAAGTTTTTTGATGTATATATGAATCTATTCAGTTTCCAACATCATCAATAGTAATTAAATTAGCATCAAACAAATATGTAAATGTAAAGAAAGACAATAAATATAAATTGGATTTTCAAAGCATCATTCAGCCTTCAAGGCGCATTTGAAATCCTTTTACCACACTCGTTCGAAAGAACTAATGACACGATAAGAAGAATAGCATCATTAGATTTTCACGTGTTTTCACACAAACAGAGTTACTGACGTAGGTACAACATTACACAACACAACTGAATAAACATTGGTGTACTTAATTTGATTTTTCGTTTGATTTGTAGCTTGAACCTCATAAAGGCCCGTTAATGACTTCAAGGGCAATATTACGAAGATATCATTTTTGAGAATCTAATTCGATTAACCTTCAGAAGTCGGTAAATAGGGACTCACTTCGATGATTATGTAACTAGCTCGCCCCTGGTTTGCGGAATATTTAATAACACTTGGGACATTAATGATAACCGATCACTCGTCTTACGGAGATCAATGGTCAATTCGGAATGCTTTGCAATTTAAAAAATAGTATAAAGCTGTAGGAATTTTATTGTCAATGCATTCCGTCGGCGATGCAGCGGAAACCGGTTCTCTTTACGAGTTCACCCCGTTATGGCAGGTGGAAGGTGACCATAGAACGGACGAGTGAATTAGAGCAAATATTATCACAAATTTGCTAAAACACGCAGGTTTGGTGGTCACCATCTAACTTCCAAACGTCAGTGTCATTGCGGTTTTCGTGGAAAGTGTCCAATTATAAATACTTTTGATTCGAATACGGCCGAAACACGATTTAAGATGACTTTTAGCCTACCTTAACTGATCTTGATCACTTCTGCGGCCGACATACACACGGTCTAAAAAACATCCTTATTTGCAGACTTATCCATCATACTAGCTAGCCTCATAGGGATCAGGTCTCTGCAATGCTACTCTTGCCATTCAATGCAAGTCGAATCCAATACATACTCGTATAATCTAACATTAGACTGAAGAGCATCGTGATGCTTATCGTGATAGAGCTCAGGACACGCCTCCTATATATCTTCGCCAGGACTGCTAGAGGTTGGCAGCATTCTAAGAACGAGTGAGGGAACACACACTTGTGAAGGTGTGTGTCATTGGTAGGCATCCCCTGCAGGATGAGCGCTAAGTTCTTCTCGTAACTGTTACATAAAAAAAACTGTCCATTTCTTTCCTGTGAACTTATTCAAAGTTATTCCAAGGAGTAATCTGAACACACTTGTTGAGTTGCTCGTACTGAACTCCAGGACTGGCGATAACTGCTGCAAATATCTGATCTGTGAAGTGCTACGCCACAATCGTTACAAAGGAAGACGTGATGTTTATACCTGTAGCAACGGTCAGCCTCCTCCTTGCAGTCCCTGGCGAAGTGTCCGGTGCGGTTGCATTTGAAGCACTTTTCCCGCTGGCGGCTGAAGCCAGAGTCGCGCGGCGCCGCGCCTCCGCCCTGCGTGCACTCGCGCGCAAAGTGCCCAGTCCGGTTGCACTTGTAGCATACGCTCGAACTCATGGCTAGAACAAACAACGTGCCCAGTTATAACTAAGGCCTGTACTACCCTGTAGCTGTAAAGTTAGCAGTCGCCTGGTGGCAATAAAATGTTAAACTACAAACATTTAATGTGTTTTGAGGGAATTGTTGAGCGCCGAACAAGGATTTAATTCTCAAGAAAAATGCAGCAAATCTGCAGTCAAAAGCTATACAGGAAATATTTTTGGCCCACTAGAAGACGAATCGGACGCTCATCCTGATGAATGATGAATAATGCCGATTCATTCATCAAACCTCGTGATTATTTTCCTAAGAACATACTCTAACCCCAAAACAGAGAGCAAAATACTCGTAACCTTCCCCCTGACCTTGTAACGATGAACTTACGGTCGTTCCCCTCTCCTATCTCGTTCACACCAATATCTGTGTCGATGGATGTGACAGAGGCAATCGCTTATTTACGATTTACGCCTACATACAGATGACACCTCCGCCCGTTTCTGATAACAAATCCTGGCAACTCCGTATTAATTGAACCTTATCATATTGGTATCATTATGAAGGGCAGTTTACAACGATGCCACTTAACCCTTGCCTTATGAAAAATAATGACGCAAATCAGTTTTTAATTACGTACGGACAATAAAGTTACAACCTACGCACATTTCATGCTGCGGTGTAAAAATCCAGTAGTAGTTTAGTACCTTTTCTCAAACATGCTTGGATATTCGAACTTTATTTTGACAACCTTTTTTGAGTTAAATCTACCTTGCCGGCCTAGACCTAAATAAATTACTATGAAATAGGTAGTAATAAGTATTAATAACCTTCACAGAAGCCTTAAAAA
Organism: Lobophora halterata; assembly: GCA_932526365.1. Taxonomy (NCBI): domain Eukaryota; kingdom Metazoa; phylum Arthropoda; class Insecta; order Lepidoptera; family Geometridae; genus Lobophora; species Lobophora halterata. The sequence goes on from OW052018.1 coordinate 1,322,282, forward strand.
GGGCTATACAGCGTAGTTTATTGTAAAGGCACTTACGCCGGCCGTGCTATCGATTGCAGGTCAATGCGACCGTTAGTATTCCCCATAGCATTCAAACTGAACTCAACTTTACTACCATAAAATTATGGATTATTTTACAATAGTTTTTCGTATTATCACTATAACACATTCTTTTAAGATCTCTGTTAGATTTTCAGGGCTATAATGGTCTTATAGTGCTGTGTACACTATCCTTGATTTAGGGTTGCCCTACTTCAGTTAATAAAATCTTTCTGTACCTAACCTACTTGTAATTAAATTTTCAAAATTATCTGCATTTTAGCTGTGCACTTATGGTAAGTCACAACTTGTAAAAAAAAAAGGTTCTTCAATATGATACTAACATTGAATACTGAGTTGAAAAAAAAAACAATGAAGAAAAGTAACAAACCCAATAGAATTCAAATGGAACTAGACAAAAAAAATGGTTAATGGAAATAAAACTGTAATGGAACAAAGTGAAAGCTGGGAAAGTCATTGTGGCAAGTAATTATGATAACCAGTGCAACAAGCGTGATCACTTTGTTACATTTAAATTGAGGTTTTTCATGAGAGCAAGCAATGTTTTTTACTTTGATTATTTACTCTTAATGAAATAATATATAATAATAAAACTTACTGATTAGCTTAAAGGTTATATTACATAATAACTTTAATTGTAATAATCCGAGCATCACTATGGCTTTATTAACTAAATGTACATGGAAGTTTTTAACTTAGTGTAGAAACTGCGCACAATCAAGATTATGTAGGTACTAGGTACTTAATTGGGCTTGTATTAATGATTTTTAATAAATTATTATTATTTCTCTGTTTTTATGTTGTCAAATACTTTCGGTATAGGGGATTCCTTGTAAAAAAAAAATGTGTAGGTAGAAGATTTCTTACTCTAAAACAAAATAATATTATTGCAATGATTTAAATTTTTTATCGCTTACCCAAATGAACTTAACTAACACAAAGTTGTTTTCTTAATTCAATCAAGAAAATAAAGAAATTGCAATAAAAAGTGAGGATTTGTAAATCAATAAAATATCAAAAAGAAAATGTATGCAAAATCTAGTTGGCATACATTACAAACAAGAAAATGCAAATATAAAAACTTTTTGCTTGTTTGACCTACTTACCCAATAGAACATGTCAGTAGTAAAATAATTTGGCTTATTAATGGTTTTCATTGCTGTGACATTCATTCCGCAACAAATGGAATCTATTCTGAGAAATCTCACTTATGCACCAGCGCTGCCAATTACCAGCTTTCCAAGAAATATATTACAGATATCTACTCTGTGAAGACTTCATTGGATTGCAATCTATTGAGTTTCTAGCAAGATTTATCTTTATACTAGCTGAAACCCATAACTTAGTTTTCATTGCAAATTTCAAAATTACTTTCTAAGTACGCACCTACACTTCTTGACAAAATTTATCTCAATATTTCAAATATCTGCATCCAGCGGCCTGTGCCTTGACTGTCAGTCAGCCAGGTACTGTGATTAATGACCTGTCCCTTTACTATAGGTCAACGGTTCTATCAGATAAATGTCAAAACAATTTTCTTAACGACATAGTCAACAGCGGGTCATCTTATTATAGATAATGTTGAATACACAACGTAGAAATTAAAAAGTTTGAAAACATGTGTCAAGTGCATGAAGGGAGCTAATCTCTTCGAGGCACACTTTAAATCTTTTGACTACACCGGTTCGAAAGAACTATAAGACAATATGATAAGAAGAAGTCATAGAAAATCATTTACCTATAATAGAGAGACAATGCAAGGATCTGAAACTGGATAAATACTCATATACTTTAGATCAATACATGATAGCAAATACATAACCTAGCTAGTACATTAGTGTGGACAGACCTAACCTACTATTGTCCAAGTAGACATGACAAGTCAATAAAGTTTATAGTTCTGTATGTTTGTTCAACATATAGGTTATCATTTATACATACATTCCACCTTCTGGTCGTAGTACTTAAATGCGTCATAGCATAGTGGCAGAAAAAAAGAAAGCTCAAGACAAGCAAAGGAACAAAGCTGTGAATCTACAATAGTTTTGGCTTCTACCAAAGTGTACAGGCATAAAGATAATGTCCAGGAGTATTCTCATGATTTTTCACAGCAAGACACTTGGTAAAATACATTTAGAAACCGTTTTACCTCAACGAACGTGTGTCAGCGACTCACTGCCTGTCAAGCGAACGCGACCACGTTCAATGCACAACCTAGACGAAATCCCGCCTCTGTAACTTACGACAGATCTTATTTCACTTGAAAAAAATACTGACAAAGATTCAGATATTGAATAAGACGGATTTTACAAAGAAACACAGCTGCATTACACGGAGAACTGAATGTAGTTGAACCACGTGTAGAGGTACCGGTAACGCGCGGTTTTATACATTTGACGCACTTTGGACTTACCGATTAGTTATGAAACTTCTTGAGCACTTAGATCACTATTTCTTTGACCGTTGTACGATCAATTATTTATTAACTTTAGAGAAATTAGTTGTAATTTAGGACGCTTCGTTAGCAAGGAAGCCAGCCACCATCACTACAAAAACGTAAAAGACATTTTGCTGAGCATAGACAACAAAACAAATTAAAAAGTTTCAAACCAAACGTGACCGGTTAATTTTAGTTAATTTGATGGCATGATAATTAGATTTAGTAGTTTCAACATCAGCATTTGAAGCATACAAACGTTTTCTGCTTGTTTTTCAAAATTATTGAATGAATTTATGTATATTTATTCAAATAATAATAAAATTGACTTCAACGAATGTGAAACGATGAAAACTTACTTAATTTGTCTATGACTTTTAGAAATGTTATTAGGACCAATAGGATCTCTCTAGCAACCAATCAAATGGTACGTCAAATCGTTGGTTGACCAATAAAGCCAAGGAACTGACAGTTTGACTTTTCGTAATTAAAATGTGACTCATATTATACGAACAATTTTAGATGTATCAGTCTTATTATCTACTCCTTTTGGTTTTAATGTTTTATAATTCGTTCGCATATCAATTAGAGTATAACAAAATAACAACACGGCAGTGTGCTGGGCTGGTGTGCATGCTTACATTTTGTGTATTTTTCCATTTCTAGTGTATTTTCAGTGGCTTAGAAGATAGTTTTCAGTCATGTCCACTGAAAAAAGGCCAAATGATGAAGACAAACCTCAAGAAACAGACGAGGGTGACGACGAAGGATGGATAGGTCCAATGCCATCCGAGGCGGCTGCCCCGAAAACTAAGAAACGAAAAGGTTGGCGTCGTCAGTTCTGCTTATTCTTTTTCTGCAACATATTACTGGATATAACTCCTTTCTACTACGATTTACATCCCGTAGAAACTTATAGGTTTTATAATATATTTCAGTGTTGGAATTTGAATCTTTATACCTGGAAAACCTTCCCTCATCAGAGACGTATGAGTTCAGCTACATGCACCGTGACATAGTCACCCATATTGTGGTCACCAAGACAGACTTTGTGATCACTGCCAGTCAGGATGGCCACTTGAAGTTTTGGAAGAAATTGGTAACAAACCTATCTACCTACTTACCTACCTCACTATCATATTCGATATTTTAAACTAGTACTTATGCTAGTACTAAAGTTTGTTTTTCAACCTAGGAATCTATGCCTTCTTATCAATCAAATCTTGTCCTCCATAGCAGTGAAACCTTTTCAAAGGAGTAGGTACATGAACGTCTTTTCGAGAAACTAGTCTCAGTGAACATCATTATAAAATAATAAAAAATGTTAAAGGTTGCTGTTAAGATTTTCTTCCAGCTCTTATTCAACCCTCACTTGTTTTAAACTTACCTGTCAAATTTCATCAAGATCAGTTGAAGAAACATACATAGACTCATACTCACATTAAAATGCCGAATTTACCAGAAAACCTTTGATGCCAGAGATAGGCTATGATAAATGTGGGATTTGTTATTATTATTATGTAATCAACATAGAAATGTTAGGTTAAATTATTTATAATGATGTTTCAGGAAGAGGGTATAGAGTTTGTAAAGCATTTCCGCTGCCACAATGTTAGGTTAAATTATTTATAATGATGTTTCAGGAAGAGGGTATAGAGTTTGTAAAGCATTTCCGCTGCCACCTGGCGCCGATCACACACATCGCCACCAACAGCACCGGCACTCTGCTTGCCACCGCATCTTCAGAGAAGACTGTCAAGATCTTTGATGTAGTTAATTTTGGTAAGCTACATAGTGATAAGCTGGAATAGATTGCTCATAGTGATAAGGCCACCCCTTGTACTACCTACCTTAGGCCTTTTTTATACTTGTTCTATTGTTTTATTCTGCTTTGTTCTTGTTGGTGTACAACAAAGTGTTAATCTATCAGATATAATAATATCAAAAATAGTTCTGAATCCCCTGGGCCCTGCAGGATTCCATCTAGATGAGTACCAACACACTGCCGTAGTAATGTGCAAGCATTACTGTGTTCCAATTTGCAGGACATTGTAGCTAGTGAAATAACTGGGTTTCAAGACTGCCCCATCAACTGGGTACTCCTTTGGGCGTACAACATACATGCCTTCCAACCAAAACCTTCACAGCTCTAGCTAAATGCCTGTAGATGGCAGTTTTCAAGAAACAGATGAGACAAAAAAACAAGACTTACCATCAATAGGCTTAGATCATCTTGTCTTGTTACTTGTTTACATAAAAAAGTTAAATATTATTTTAATTTTATTTTCAGATATGATCAACATGATTTCGATAGACTTTGAGCCATACTGCATTGAGTGGGTCCATTCAGCTGGAGACCCTATTTCAGCTCTGGCTGTGTAAGTATTAAAAAAAAAAACAACAACTTTTATTTCCAATAGCATCACAAATAGTCGAGTGGCAATTGTGTTACATGTGTTACAACTTAATTTGAGCATACAAGACGGTTTTAGTGGATTATTGTGTTGCCGTGTTGCCAGCAGTGGTAGGTGCCTCGACTTTCGATCTGAAGGTCGTGGGCTCGAACCCGGTTTAAACCAATTATTTTTTTAATAAAAAAAAAATAAGTGTATTAAAACACATCGTGCTTAACGGTGAAGGAAAACATCGAAAGGAAACCGGTTCTATGACAAGAACCTAAAAAGTTGAAAACGTGAGCACGAAACGCGCACTTGAAATCCTTTCACCAGACTGGTTCGAAATAACTAGTAACACGAAAAGAAGTGGATTATTATTCTGTGTTAGGGGTACAGTAGTCTGCACCGGCGTCCCGTTGAAGGTTGCATTGTGCATTTACCCTGAAGTGGATTCTTAAATATATTGACTCTGATCTGCAGATCTGAAAGAAACTCCAACAAAATCCACATATTCGATGGCACACAATCATCAGGCACTCCGCTCCACACATTCGACTCCTTACACCAAAGCAATGTTGCCACTATCAAATACAACCCAGTGTTTGAAGTAGCCGTGTCAGTGGATAAAGCAGGCATCGTTGAATACTGGACGGGGCCAAAACACGAGTACAAGTTCCCGAGAAACGTGAAGTTTGAATCGAAACTGGACACAGATTTGTTCGATTTTGTGAAGAATAAGACTTATCCAACAGCATTGGACTTTTCGCCGGATGGGAAAAAGATGGCGTCTATTAGCTTGGATAGAAAGGTAATCTTTATCATAAAAGCATATTAAAATCTTACTAGGAGCTTGCTTCACCCAATCTCTCTCCTTCTTACTCCCGCTCTCTCTTTTACTCTCAATTTTAATTTTCTCTTCTTCTTCTCTCTCTCTTTCTCTCTATCTCCCACTTTCTCGTTCTCTCTGCGCTAAGTCATAGCTGGATTTAAGGGCATAATTCGCATTCTGACTTCTCACTAGATTCAAATGCAGCAATGAACATTTACATATTTGTAACTCATCAAACATTAGCAGGGTAAAACAGGGTTAGATGCCATAAAAGGATATGTGCATCTTTTCCTAAAACCTTACATTCGAAAAGCAAATGAAAGTAGGTAAAGTTTTTAAACTATTTTTATGCTTTTATACATACTAAACCTATTATTACTTTCATTTGATTTTAGATACTGTTTTTAGGCAAAAGGGGCATCTTACCCTGTTTTATCCTAGACTAGACTTATTAAAAGCGTGTAATTCAAGACACTCGTTCACGCTTGAACTGTTCATGGCGGAAATATCCAGCTTATGTCAATCTATCCGTATATTGAATGTGAGAATGTTTGTCTGTTGATGTAATAGGTTCGTGTGTTCCATTTCGCATCAGGAAAACTGCATAAGGTGTTAGACGAGAGTCTACCACGCTTCCAGGAATCTCAGCACCAGACGCAACAGCTGCCCAATATGGAGTTCGGACGCAGGTGAGACACTATCCAACTGTATAGTAAGCGTCAAACAAGTTGTCCTCTGGCGAACCACGTGACAATTATGCGCAGAACGCAATTCTTAGGTCAAATTGGTTCTGCGCATCTTTGGCACGTGGTTCGCCAGATGACGACTTGTTTGACGCTTAATATACAAGTCAAAATAAAACTTGAGAAGACAGCTCAAGTTAAATTCATTGAAATATTACACTGATCCAATCGGATATCGTTAAAAATCCATATCCAACAAACTGTCTTGGTAAAACAAATTAACATATTCAGCTGCTTTAATAAAGTAGAGTTTAAGGGTAATCCTCAAATCCGAATTCCATACAAAAATGTTTCGGACAAATACTCAAAAAGTACGCCGTATTATAGAAATTTCTACACACTAGAAGAAAGTATGAAACCTTTCACTTTTTTTGTTCACGAAATCAAAAAACATAGAGGAAACGAATAGTGTGTAGAAATTACTATAATACGGCGTACTTTTTGAGTATTTGTCCGAAACATTTTTGTATGGAATTCGGATTTGAGGATGCCCCTTAATGTCCAACTGCGCAATAAAGAAAAGTAAAGTTTAAGTAAAGTCAAATACCTAACCATCAGTCATGCATAAGTAAATAACATATCAAGTAAAATAGAGCAAAATAAACTAACTGCTTAAGTAAAATAGATCAGCAAATCAGTTAAATGGAGAACAATATTCAACTACTCAAGTAAAATAGAGCAAAATATTCAACAGCTCAAGTAAAATTAGAACAGAATATCAAACTGCTCCAGTTATACAGAGCAAAATATCAAACTACTTAATTAAAACAGAGCAAGATATTCAACTGCTCAAGTAAAATAGAGTAGAATATCCAACTGTGCAGTGCGCAAGTAAAAAAGAGCTTAATATCTAACAGCTCAAGTAAAAAACAAAACCCGAATTTTTCGTGAGCAGAATATCCAACTGCTCAACTAAAATAAATATCCAATTGACAATAATATTAATTTAAAAAATAAATTTGCACTACATGCTCACACTTTTCTATTTTAATTAAATTCATTTTATTCCATACTGAACGATAAATAAATAAAATGAAAAAAAAGAAGGTAAAAAGTCAATAAAATTAATTCAAAAATTAAAATTAAAACGTAACCACACAGAATGGCGACAGAGCGCGACCTGGACAAGTCGGAGTCGGTGCACCTGGCGAACGTGGTGTTCGACGCGAGCGGCCACTTCCTGCTGTACTCCACCATGCTGGGCGCCAAGCTCGTCAACCTCGCCACCAACCGCTGCCGCGCCATGCTCGGCAAGCCGGAGAACCTGCGCCCGCTGCAGCTGGCGCTGTTCCAGGTTACTATAATATTGTGTAAAGGGAGTCCTTGGCACTTAGGGTGCCTTCAAATTAAAGGCGTGAGGAAGCACCACTGTGGTGCTACTGACTCCACTGTGATGCGCTTCGACTAGTTTTTATACAATATCTAGATATACTACACCTGCAGCGCCACTATCGTGACATAGTCGCGCGTGTAGTGTTTTAAAGATTTTATGAAAACTAGTAGAAGCTCCACAGTGGTGCTTCCTCACGCCTCTAGTTTGATGGCGCAAATACGCTCAATTCCCACAGCGACCGGCAGAGCACTTTCAGGATAAAAAAAAAAGTTTTATTCCCTTACAAGTTACAATGTATAAAAGTTAAATATAATAAATAGTTATTGTTCAAGTGTAGAGTCCGCCTCTTGCGATAAAAACCTCCTCCAATTCATTTCATTCTTTTCTATTTATTGCACTCCTTAGCCAGAGCTTTCCGGCCACTTCCTTTATGTCGTTGCTTCTTATTTTTTTTAAATCGGTTTATACACAACAAAGATCTGAGGTTGTTACCTCAACATTACAAAAATCAACTGAATTTAGAACCTCCTCCTTTTTTTTGAAGTCGGTTGAAAAGTACTTTTTTTGAAAATTAAGTTTTTTTAATGTACTAATATAATGTTACTTAAAAATCAATTTTCCCAGGGCCGAACCAACCAATCTAAAGTTGCGAATACAATCGAAATGGAAGGCTCTGAAAACCCAACACTCCTCACGGTGAAGACAGACCCCACGTTATTCTGTACGGCGTACAAGAAGAACCGGTTCTACATGTTTTCCCGACGAAGCCCTGACGATATAAAGAGTCCAGATGCCGACCGGGATATATTTAATGAGAAGCCATCTAAGGAGGATATTATATCGGCTACGGAAGGGCAAGGTAAGGAATCGTATATAAACTGTGACCTACAGAATATGGGGTATTTTTATCATGCTTGTTTGGAAAGTCTGCTATTGTTTATTGCTCAGATGGCGCAAAAGTACCAATTCATCATAGAAAAGTGCATTAAAATCAAGATTATCGAGTAAAATAGTATTCTACGATCGAATTAGATCAGAATTGATCTTTAAAAACTGACGTAATACTATTTTACTTGACTTTTTTATTTGTCTAGCTTATAAACTAAAAATATAGTTAATTTGGTCTAAAAATATAGTTAATCAAGTCATTAATTTTGCCGTGATTGAGGAAAAAACATCCATCCATCCTTACAAAGGAGTATAATGAGTACTATTTCTAGGTGTGCAACGTTTATACGAGCAAGCGATCCTCCACACATCTCTGGGCGACATCCACCTACGTCTGTTCGGTGCCGACGTGCCTAAGACGGCCGAGAACTTCTGTGTGCACGCTCGCAACGGATACTTCAACGGACACATCTTCCACCGCGTCATCAAGGGCTTCATGATACAGACTGGAGACCCCACCGGTAATATAATCATAGCTAGGACAGTAAAATCTTACATATCTCTTGCCGTCATTCTACGTCTGTTCGGTAGTGACGTGCCTACGACGGCCGCGAACTGTGTGACCGTTATAAAACGGAGACCCACTGGAAATATCAATGGATTTCCGCATCAGGACAAACATTTGTGTGATGAAAATCAGTTTTTGTCCGGGGGTCGGGGGTCGGGGGTATTCAGTATTCAGTATTTATTTGCAATATTGGGCAGGTTACATTTTAGGTCTTAGTAGGTCAAATAAATAAAGTACAGCTACACAATATTACCCGGATAGGGTGTTGCAAATGATAGAGACGGGCCGATATTTTTAACTATATTGTTAAGTCATTAAATGAGTCACTAAATGGGTATTAAGTATTGAATCAGTAATCTGGTTCCTATAGTACAAGCTATTTATTTATTTATTGATAGACGTGCAGCTTTTGCTGAAGTGTCTATGTCACGCAGTGATGGATTTTTTGCTATAGTACTGCTTATGTGTAGGTTTAGATCGCATTTTGTGAATTTATTCTTATATTCATTATTGCACACATAAAAAATATTAACACAAGTAATTAATAAAAGTTATGTACATAGGCGAGCTTAACCCTAAAAAAAGTTTTCTTCCAGCAAACCTCTGAGTATAAAAAGACAGTGTTGTAATAATTTTGGGTTGATCCTTATAAATCTGACTTTCACAGGCACAGGAACGGGCGGCGAAAGCATATGGGGCGGCGAGTTTGGCGACGAATTCAAACCGCACCTCAAACACGACCGGCCCTACACCATGAGCATGGCCAACGCCGGCCCCAACACCAACGGATCGCAGTTCTTTATCACGCTAGCTCCCACCGTAAGTACACACACTCTCACGCTAGCTGATGCTAGCTCCCGCCGTATGTGCACACAGTGTCATGCTAGCTCCCACCGTATGTGCACACAGTGTCATGCTAGCTCCCACCGTATGTGCACACAGTGTCATGCTAGCTCCCACCGTATGTGCACACAGTGTCATGCTAGCTCCCACCGTATGTGCACACAGTGTCATGCTAGCTCCCACCGTATGTGCACACAGTGTCATGCTAGCTCCCATTGTATGTACACACTACACATAGTCTCATGCTAGCTGATGCTAGATCCCGTTTGTACACACAGTTTTGCGCTAGCGCTGCCAACTGATGGTCGCACCATCAAATTGAAGGTCGTCCTACACAACGTTTGACTATAAGTATACTCTCAAAAACATACGTTAACCCTAACGGTTGTTGGTTCTTTGGTATATATAGGCGTCCCTTCTGCTACTTCAGCTTGTTGATCTTCTAACTAAGCAATAACTATCTAGCAGTTGACACACTGAACAAGTTTGTTTCCGAATTTATTCACAAAAGCAAATCTAATCAAAAATCGCTATCATCTCGGACGAGCTAGCTGATCCTCTTGATCTAAGTCAACCTCCTCATCATCAACCTATAGCAGTCCACTGCTGGACGTAGATCTCTCCCAAGGCGCGCCACTGAGCCCGATCTTCGGCTCCTCATCCACCTTCTGCCAGCTTCTTCTTCTTCTTATCGTGTCACTAGTTCCTTCGAACCAGTGTGGTGAAAGGATTTCAAGTGCGCCTCGAAGAGGCTCCTTTCGTGCACTCGACACATGTTTTCGAACTTTAGGTTCTACGACATGCCGGTTTCCTCACGATGTTTTTCTTCACCGTTGCGAGGACGTGGGATGCATACATTGATTTTTTCCATTTACGAATGACTGCCACCGGGATTCGAACCCGCCATCTGCCAGCTATAGCGCGCAGATCATCGCTCTGGCCGGCGGTCGTCCTACACTGCGCTTGCCTACACGCCGTCTCCACTCAAGAACACGTTTACCCCAACGGTTGTCGGTTCTTCGGCAGACATGGCCGGCCCACTGCCACTTCAGCCGGCTGATCCTCCCGAGATAAAGTCGACCTCCTCAACACCTTCCAACAACAAACAACACAAATATTATAATTACCAATATTATAATTACTAACAGCACTGTTATATTACAGCCGTGGCTCGACAACAAGCACACGGTGCTCGGGCGCGTGGTGAAGGGCATGGAGGTGGTGCAGAACATCGGCAGCGTCAAGACCAACCCCAAGACGGATAAGCCCTACGACGACGTGCGCGTCATTTCCGTCACCGTCAAATAACACGCCTCGCCGCAACGTACAGACACCTGCACAGACATGTATACACTCCCGAGCTTTCACATTTTTTTTTTAATCTTCTTGGTATCTTTCGATCTGCCCCTACAGGCATTGAGCTTGAGTTGTGGCGGTTTACTACTTTACGGTTTTTATATTACTCTTCATTTTGCAAATATTGCACGCATTAACAAATTCTTGTCAGAAGAAGAATGTCTTTGCAAAAGTACACGTAAACATTTTCAAATTAATGTTGTCAATCTTACTTGTCAGAAGAAGAATGTCTTTGCAAAATTAAGAGTATATTATTAAAAATGTGAAAGCTTGAGAGTGTATACATATCTGTGTATCTGACTGTACATACACTTGCGGCGAGAGCGTATGAGTGTTTTCTATAGGCTTTATACGAAACTATACGCAATTATGACGTAAGGCATATTGTACGTGTTCGGGTATTGAATGTTGATGAAATTAGAAAGAATAGTTAATTTTGTATTGACAAATTTAAGCATTGACAAAAGTTCTAATTTAAGACCTAACAATAGTGCATATTTTGTAAGAAATAGTAAGATAATAAATAATGTCCTAAAGTTTTATGAGTAGTTTAATTTATTTTGAAATTGCACATTTTCAAGGTAAAGGTCTCAAATCTAAGATCGCACTAGTTACAGGATCGAAGTCTGGAAGTTATTTGCTTGCAAATGTGCAATTGTTTATATAGGTAATTGTAAAGGTAGTGTAACTGATTATGATCGCCGCGCTAAGCCCAAATCGCTAAACGTGGAGACTTGGAATTTGAAAGTAATAATGTTGAGAACGTATTTTGTTATATTATTATCTTATTTCCTTGATTGTGGTATTGTGTTAGTGAGGTTGTAAGGCTGCACGCAAAAGGAATTTGTTAGAATTTATTTTTACAGCCTGCCTACATAATTACTGCATGAATGGTTTGGTTTGTAGAGATTTTTAAATTGACGGAGGTGAAAAAAAGCTAAAGAGCGCCTCTATGGTTGAGTAGAGCAGTTTTATACTGATTGCGCTACTCAGCAACAGATGGCAGCTGTTTCCAATAAACATCACGAAGTCAGATACAATGCGTCGCAAAATCTTCGAGCGAAAAATATATTAATTATTCCAAATGAAATTATTACATAAGACTTATATATTTTTGCAATCTCCTTTTGATTTCCTTCATTTTGATACATTACTCGATAGGTTTGGTAAACAAAAATTTATTAACGACTTAGGTACTATTTAGCGCGAAAAATCCGCCATCACTGATTATTGAGACCTAATATAACTAATTCTAAGTACAATTAGACTAATCTAACTAATTCCAAGTACAATTAGAATTAGTTAGATTAGTCTCAATACCCTAGACCACGATACGAAATATTTATTGTAACTTTTTATTATACAATGGAGTTTAATAATTAACAATGCCTATTAATTTTGACCTTAATTAGGTATTTCTTTAGCACTTACATATTTTTTTCGAAACTAAGCATTCGGACCTAAATGTAGGTAGGTAGGTACTTAACTACTTACTAGAAGTTGGTTGATTTAAGTCAACTTTTTTTGGCGCGTTTTTAATACTTGCACCTACTGTGCGGTGTGATTATATACTATTACTTCTTTGCTTCTATACTCCATGGGCTGTTCCCATGGCCCAAAGTAGGGAATGTTCTTTTATTCTTCATCGCCCAAACACATTTATACACTGTTACATTACATTATTATGGTTATTGGTATTTTTACATTGGTAGGTACTTATTTATGCTATGCAGTGTAGGCAGGTAGTTACCTATAGTTTTTTTATTTTTTATTTCTAATGTGGTGGTTTTAGGACGTGGACGACACTCCAAATCGAATGTAAATAATGAAATCTAGTGGGTAGGTGTATCAATGAAATTAATTATGGAACTAAAATTTTATACTTGCTTACTTACTTAATAGGTATTTTATTTCAGACAAAGATCCATACGAAAAACCCATTTTGTTTATTACATACCTATCCGTACACTTATTTGTTACAATAATAGTGTAATAAATAACAATGATTCTTTATTTCATTACAAATTATAAGCTTTATTATATTAATGAAACTAGAATTTTAGCAACCACAGTTTTTAAAAATAATGTCACGGCGAGTTTACTAAATTAGGCAATTCTCAAAATATCTACTGAAAACTGTAGGAAAAAATATAGAAATAATAATTAACATTATGTACTTTTTGAAATTAATATTTTTTTCTGTACGTACGGTTACTGTTAAATAGATATAAAGAAAAATATTAAATATAAAAAACTACCTTCAGAGGTACTCAATTCAAATTTATTTAACCTATGCGCATAATCTTATATCACGATTTTAATCATGCACTCAAAGATTTATATATTAATTATCTCAAACATAATAATGGACTCCTATGATAAGAGTGTTCTATCCATTAAATAGTAGATATAGTTAAGTTATTTAGTATGTAATTATTGTATTCTCTAAATACCAATTGAAAAATTAAGAGTGTAGTAAGGTAACTACTTACATTTATGATTAATCAAAATATTCATTTAAATATTATTTATGTTTGGTTTTTCATAAATAAGGTTAAAATAATAGTACTCAATTGATTCTTATGCACCTATGTATGCATACATTATTATACGTAAGTAGATAGGTAGGTACTTCTAATAACTCTCTGACTCTTGACCTCCTGCTTACTAACAATAATTTCAAACAAATTCAAACATGGATTTTAAACCTTTTACTTATTTGTCTGATTGTATTCACTCGCACAGAAAATGTTGTGTATGATTTTTAACGCATTTTCAAGCTTTATTACCACCTACTCTATTATAATTTAAGACTCTAAAACACCAAGGTCACCCTCGTAACAACATAAAAAGCAAACAATACGATTCCTCATAAAACGAAGGAATTTTAGGTGCATTTATTTTCCTTCTTGGTTATCTTGTTGAGTGAGTGAGATAGCAATATTATATATTCATCTCACTCCCTCTCCCCTCCCTCTCCGCCCGCATAAATTTTCTTGCACCGTTCGGCGTGGCTACCCCGCCTCCATCGGCTGATGCTTGTTTCCATTGAATACTTTGATTCAGATGTAAAAAAAAAATGCGTTTTTAACACATAGTCGAAAACAAAGTTTCCAATTATCCTGGTCTAGCTAGGAACTGAATAAAAATGCATACCTCCATCCACACGACTCAACAAAAATAATAATCATTTCCAAAATTTGTACTGTACTTGTACAGTTATTTGTCTTATTGTTTTCAGTAGATTAGATACGTAGGTAAAAGTATAGTAGTAATTTTACTTTATTTACTTACATACTCTTCGACAATATAAGGTAAATGCGGCAGTGAGACTATTGCAAAAAATTCTTAAAAACTATCATAAGTGCAGAAAAGTCTGCCTTATTTTAATGGTGCTGTAAATTTCAGTAAAAATTAACAGCACCAGATCGCAGACTTTGCTGTCCTTTTGGTAGTGTTTTAGTAATTTCAAGAAGTCGCAAATGTCTGAATATTTTCTATGATAAATGTTTAAATCAGACGAAAATCAAAATCTACCGAATTTTTTAAATGTTGAAGCTGAATAATAAATTCGATGCACAATTTAATTAAACTATTTATTTGACTTCTAGCTGAGCTTCAGAAATCAAATAAATTAATAAAAAAACTCTAAAATAATTGTCTTTTACAATGGAAAAGGTCTCGTTGATTCTCGGTAATCGCACGAAGTCGTAAACAGCCCGCTGCGGCCTCGCGCTACGTTACGAACCCATTAGCCAATGACAACCAAGTTCTTCATCGTATCACGTAATTTTTATCGAACCACGGCTCTGGAATATCACGCAATATCTAAAAATAGCTTATCTGAGTCACGGAATAAAAGCGGTGGTTGTTTCTTCACAATGTTTAGAAACAAGTAGAACGCCAAGCGTGGTGGACGTGTGTTGTCGCATGAAAAACTTTGTTTTTCGCGCAGTGAGTTCAGTGATACCGGAACGTTCAGTGCAATTACACATGGTTCGGAACTCCGGCCACGGCATGGAGACTACTTTTTATGACGAGCAGTACCCCATCAGCGGACCAGTGGACAACCTCAAGCGGCCCCTCACCTTGGACGTGGGGCGAGGCGGGAAGCGTGCACGACTCGGCCCGCCCGTTCTCTCCTCTCCTGACCTACAAATGCTGAAGCTCGGCTCGCCGGAGTTAGAGAAGCTGATCATCCAAAACGGCATGATAACGACGGCGACCCCTACCCCCGGCGCATCGGTGCTATTCCCAGCGGCGATCGCGCCCACAGAAGCACAAGAAATGTACGCGCGTCCATTCGTCGAGGCGTTGGACAAACTGCATCACAACCAGATCGAGCAGCCGCTTCCGCTCGGCCGTCGAGTTTACGCTGATTTGGATCAACCTCAGGTTCGATACTCCACTCCCATCGTGAAAGACGAGCCCCAGACGGTTCCCAGTGCTTCCAGTTCGCCACCTCTCTCCCCCATAGACATGGACTCCCAGGAGAGAATAAAATTGGAACGAAAGAGGCAAAGGAACCGAGTGGCGGCTTCAAAGTGCAGACGGCGTAAGCTCGAGCGCATCTCTAAGCTGGAGGACAAAGTAAAGATCTTGAAAGGCGAGAACGTGGAGCTGGCGCAGATGGTGGTGAAGCTGAAGGACCACGTGCACCGGCTGAAGGCTCAGGTGCTGGAGCACGCCAACGGCGGCTGCCACATCGACTCGCACTTCTGAGCGCGTGGTCGCCGTCGCTCCTCCACATTCCATGCTAGTCGCGCCCGCTAGGACGCAGCATACAAAGCAATTTGTGATCTTAATTTTACTGTGTAAATTATTAGATGATAAACATTAATGTGTAAGGTGTTAAAGAGTCGCTATGTCGAGAAGGCCGTGGATGAATCGTTAAGTTTGAGAGATTAATTTGCCAGTGATTGTCAGGCAGAACCTCCGCTCGAGGTGATTCCGGGATGGTGTTTATGGACTACTTAGAAGGATGTACTTAGCGCGAGTCACAATTAGTAAGCTTTAGCTTCAAGTATTTGTTGCAGATTTTTTTGTTTTCCTTGTATCAGTATTGCGTCGTCTCATTTTAGTGTAGTGTAGAAACTAGAAAGGATAATCGTGCAACGTCATATGTTTGTAGACTGAACGAGGTTGAAGCGACGTTGCCAGTTTTACGGAAAATTTCCCGTTTCAGTGCTGTTGTCTTTCCTATCTTTCTATGTATAAGTAGGTACCTAAACTTACTGGTTTTCCCATTGTTCATTGTTTTATTTTAATATTAGCATATTATTGTTTGGTCGACGAATAAAATTAAATGTTCGAACAAAGCAATAATGTCAAACTAATGCTCTGTCTTGTTCTAACTTAGCTAAAGCGTTGTCTGTCAGAGAGGGACGGCAGGTTGTAAAACTGGCAACAGGCGGGTTGTACCAAGTCACGAGCGGATGTTCTGCTAATTAAAATTCCGCCTGCGCCGCCCTCGCGGAATGGCGGCCATGTGTTCAACTTCAACAGTCGGACGTTCCGAATCACGTTTTGTTGCACAAGGTTAACGTTTTTCGGTGGTACTAAGAGGGATTATTGACAGCATAAAAAACTGTTGGCTGGTTTCGTAACGATGAATGTGTGTGAGGCTGAAAGTATGTGGGATTTGTGTGCTTAGCATCAGCATGAAAGAGAGAGCCATGCAAAACGCGAAGTATTTTCCCCAATTAAATTTGTATTTCTCAGAACTGACCCGGTGCTCTTTATATTAAGTGGACATGACTTTGTAATGTAAGGCCGTCCGGTTAATACTGTGTGAATGGTGAAATCGTAATAATGCGATAGTCCGACATGAGATAGTATGTGAGAGATGTATTTATTAGTGAGAATGATTATCTATTAGGTGAAGTAGCAATCTCGAGTGCCTACGCTTTGTAAACTAAAGCCTTTACAATAATTTTATTGTTTTTGTTACCATAGTGCTACAGTACATTGTTCTGTACCATTGTCATAGGTTATTATTATACTTAAGTGATTAAAATACCAATTAACAAGTTGAATTGTTATAGATTATAAAGGAGTCAGTCACGAAAAGAATGTAAGAGGAAACTCAAAAACTAAGTACTTAAGTACTCAAAATCTTGTGGCTGACAACTCAGTTTGTATTATTTTTTATGAAATTTCGTCAGAATGTTAACAGTAATTTGTAAGTTTATAAAAGATAGAGAACAGTTATACTAAAATAATATATTTCTATAAATTTAACAAAGAATATTGTTTTATACGAAATACATATTGTATGGTAAAAGAAAGAGAAGAAATAAAATATGAAGATTATTATACCATTTACTCCTTATTTTTATTTATTCCCTTTAAACTTATTCAAAAGCAAATACCTACTTATATCACAAATTCAACTAAAAATTATAGTCTTAATAAGTTGTGTATTATATACCTAGTTGAATGTTATACAATTTTTAATATAAAAACTTACCACCAAAGTGTCATTCAAGACTTTAATTGACAAAGATGTTCAATAAATAAATGATGAGCAATGGATCAATCTTCTATCATCAATTAAAAATTACAATTTGATTGGTTCAATGACTCTTCTTAATCAAAGGAAATACGGAACTACAGATACAATAAATAACACATTGTATAACAGATGTGATTGTGAGGTAATATAATCTAAAGATAGATCACACGAAAAGTGAATCAGGCAAGGTGTTTCACTCATTATCTCAGCTCAGTCAGATACAGTAAAGTAATATTGATCATGAACTTCGTAATATGCATGAATACATAATTCTGTTGTAACTTAATTTATTTCCGTTTGTTAATCAGCACGTACAGTGTTTAAGTAGGTACTTAATTAAATAATAATATAAAGAGGATAGCATTCAGACAAAAACAAAATCCGCCAGCCAACGGTAATTATCGTATAAGGTAAACTGTAAACAAAATTTTAAATCTCCTTAAAATAATTATACATGACATTCAGATGAAAATTCAGTCTTTTTAGTGATGTAAAATACTCAACAAAGCCCAGGTGACCGGATATCCGAAAAACAGCTCACTCAACAACTGGCAATTCCCTAATTAATTTTATGTGGGCCATGTCATGCCTTGTTTACTTACATCAACATCAATGCTAACTAAACCTACGCATTGTTCTCTTCAAAACATTTCTCTATTTACTAACACACCCGTGTTTATAGATGTACATTTCTGTATATTGTCGAGTTATGTAAACATTATATGCTTACACTAATGTTTTTAAACGACCCGCTTCTTTGCATGAATTGGGCCATTCTTTCATCAGCGAAATATAGCCAATGTTGTAGTAGGTACGAAATTACGAATGTACAGTACAGACATCAATCTTTGTATTGTAGAGCCTTCAATTTGGATATGTTCCAAAGAAAACGTAGTGTGCGGTCGTTTGCCCACCGTCTATTGTAGAAGCCCGTGAGTCATTTCACTAGAAACATGGCTGTGAAAGAAACGGAGGACAAGTGGAAGACCTTTATGAAGATTGCATTGTAAACGTTTTTGTAGCTCGTCCCTTTGTTTCATAAGGACTGACATACAATTACTTAAGTACCGTGAACACTTTGTAATTGATGTTATATTGTCTACATTTAATTTTTTTATGGAAACTGTTCAAATTTTGATTAATTACACGATATCCATAAAACGAAGTTCATTATAATTTATAATTAATAAAGTTTAAAAAATTAAGTTTCTTTAGATTTAAAGGAAATTAATTAAAAACTAATTATGATTTTACTATGAACTGTGGTTAATAGGAAGAACCACATTATAATTCATTTTGTGATGAAAAGACAAATCAATTTATGAGGAAAGACTTCTCAGAAACGCATTAAAGGGAAAATGCGACTTAAATTCGGAGGTCACCTTCAACTTCGCTCAGACAGATCGCTCGGAACATTTACAGACTCTCCGATTGATCGGACAGGTGTACCCATTCTAGGTGGGGTCATAATTCAAAGTGTTACTCTAGGTTGCGTAACATTTATTTATTAACTTTGAATTATGACCCCACCTAGAATGGGTACACCTGTCCGATCAACCCTCTTTTATAAACCAAACGGATAATTATTAACCGTAAGACATAAAATAGCGGGATTAGTTCTATGAGGAAAGAACAGTTGGGAAAACAAACTTTCCCTAAAATCCATGTGGTTAATGTTTTGAACATGATGAAATTCCCAGTAGTAACAATTAATGTACTTACTTTGAGGATTTATCCTGTTAACTCAGCTTCTGTTTGTACACGTCTGCCTGCGCATTGTTATATAGCTTGCAATATGAAAAGTGTATGTGCATGTGCAATTATATTGTTTTATTTTTTATTAGGTTTATTAAGTTAGTAAGTAAGTAGGTACTTGATTAATGGGTTAACTTACCTTACACCTTTTCTTATAAAATAAGGATTCTTACTATTTACTTTATTTATATCATTTTAAATAAACCTCATATGCAAGTAAGTATACCTACTTAATTTTGATTTTAAAACTTAATAATTATATATAATAATTAAACGAGGTCTAAACTCGAAGTAACCCCCGAGATTTCCCTGATCTACAATAGAAATTCTGCAAGAAAGACTATCCAAACGAGCATATTTATTCATGACTTACGGCGAAAAACTACTAAAATACATTTTTGTAGAAAAAAAACCGGCTGTTTCCAGACACGACTGACTCGCGCTATAACTGCAACATGTAACATGGCGGCCGTAGCGACTGGCGCGCCTCCAATCCGCACGTGTGCACTAAATCACACGATATTCGTTAGCTATTGTGCCTATCGATTTATTTTTACACATGAATGCGTGATTTATTGATGAGATAAAAATATACATTGTCGTCACTATGTAGTTCCTAATAATTATAATATTGGTTGTTAGTAACATGATACTTATTACAGAGAAATAAATAATATTTTTCTATCACTGAAAAGATTTACTGATAGTACCTAGGTAGAGTAGGTAGGTAACTAACCTACCAATCTACCTACCCAAGTTCTTCACGGTACTGAACAAAAACCGACAAACACACAGAAAGAACACCTACCTAGTACCTACCCTACCCTACCTAAAAGTCCTAAAACATACAGTACCTACTTAAACTACCTAATGTTAATTATTTAAGTACGTAACTTGTAAAATTGTAAGTAAGTTTGAAATGTGCTTTAGCTACCATTTTCCTAACCACAGATGCCACAGATTGGTGTTAACCAAGGATCTAGCCAAAAAACAGAGTAGGTAGGTTAGGCACCCACCTAAGGTTTTCTACATCTCAAATTCTCAATAGATATTAGCCTACGAAGAAAGAAAACATGTTTCCTTTCTTCGTAGATCTTAGCGAAGTTTTTGGCGTGTAGTAGGTAGAGTGTAGGTAGTGTAGTTAGGCTATAGTAGGCTATGTTATTCTGCGAATTCCTGATCAGCCAAATCGACAGAAGTTTACAGAAAAGAGAGGTAGGGAGGTATGTTGGAGAGGTAGATATATTTTTTTCTTTAAATTTTTTTGCTGCCCTTTTGAAATGGAATCGGATACAATTGGGAACCCTTTTTGCAGCGGATGAGAACAACCATCTACGGCACCTTCCAAGGTAAGGTAAAAGGTTAGTTATTACCGTATTATATTATTCACTTACTGCCTTACTACGAAAAACCCGCAGCCGGTTGGCACACTTTCCAATATTGTTTACAATGCAGACTCCTTCTGTGGATATTTCATTGTTCGCTTTCACCGCGCCATCTTGCCCCAGCTGTTGCAATACCTACATAACCTACCTACTGTACTTTATAATAAGCGACAAACTAGTTGTCCTCTGGCGAACCACGTGACAAAGTTGTGCAGAACCAAATTTAACCTAAGAATTGCGTTCTGCGCATCTTTGAACATTATGCCTTGCGGCAGAAAATCTAACACTGGAATTTTTATTTCGACCCACAAACACTTTATTGTAAATATTTTATGCAAACTATTGATCTCAAGTAAGTGACTTTGTGTCTTTTTGAGAATAAACGATATTAAACCTTAAAACCTTTTATTAGACCTGAATTATACCGTGCCCTGAAAAATATTGTGCCTTAAAGTTCGCCCCGTGTCGGTTGGCTTCTGTATAATTCAGGCCTTATATATAAAGTGTTTGTGGGTCAAAATAAGAATGCTAGTGCTTGATATTCTGAATCAAAGTCTTATTTTGCACTTTTCTTGTCATGGGCAGGTGAGATTTCTAACCATCAGAAGAGCACATCACCGAGCTTGTCTTAAAAATGGGTCGAAACAATAATACAAATTTAATATAATGGGTTGAAACAAGAAGCACTCTATCATCTATCAGTGTCTCAAAACCACTCCTGCGCACCGTCTTTGTTAGCAGATAACAGACAAACATTGGACAAAGACTCGCTCTCAACTCGCGTGCGATGTCACGTGTCTGGGGTCGTCCACACGTTTATAGAGACACGTTTGTGTACACGCACTCACACTAGCACGTGTGGATAGATCTAAACATGCTAAAATTATACCTAGTATCTTTCTTCGGTGACTCTACCTACGATACTATAATCATAGGCGAAACGTGCGTTGGTAAGAACAATCGGGAATTTATTTTCCCGTTTGTATCTAATCTAGTCAAAACGGGAGGTAGGAATAATAATAATAATTATTATTATAAGCCTGAGTTGTCCCATTGTAGGGCAAAGACCTCCTCCCATCACTTTCGCCAACGATCTCGATCATGCGCTGCTGTTCTCCATTCAATAAGGAACTATTAGGTATATTTTTTCCTGACTGTCCCTAGTAGTTGTACCTACAATTGCGTTCACTGAGTTGTACGCAATCGCAATATCTAAGTAATCTGTGCTAGTTAGTAACAATCGAGAAAAAGAGTTAATTATGTTTTTATCGACGAGATGATTTTTTTGCCCTGTTTACGACTCTATCTTGTGTTGTACATATTTATTGCCAAATGGTCCAAATGACTTTCAAACATGCAAAGTCATTAGGTATCAATTTTACACTTTATATTATTAAATTCATTCAAAGATTCCAGTCTCAATGACCTTAGCTTAGCCTCAACTTCCAAAATGCATCGATTTGTTTTCTAACTAAAAATAAACAAGATATAAATTTGACTATTTTTATTCGAGTCATTTGTTACTGTCTTGTTTATAAATCGAGATGCTAAGGTGCTCAATGCCAGATTGTAATTGAAAGCATTTACATACCGTGACATTGTGTCGTGATCGTGAGAGCCTGTAATTTTGTCTAGGGAGTGCCTGATCCACAGACTATTAACTATAGCTATGGCCTGATCAATCACACTTCTAAGCCCATTTTAGTTCAATTTAGTTTTGGACACAATGGTGTCAATTTAGATGTTGCCAAAACTAAACTAAACTAATTTGACAGCACAGCATTAAAAATGTTGCTGTCCCTTATAACGATCGAAATAAAAGGATGGCATAATTTTTAGTGCTTTTAAATTAGTTTAGTTTAGTTTTGGCGACATCTTAATTGATTGACACCAATGACTAACTTTCCACTTAACACCCACTTGTCGGATGCATCTGTTCACATTTATCCGACAACGATTTTTGGATTTACGACAAAAGGAATCAATCAGTCAATCAAATCATTTATTTGCGTAGCAAGAGTTTCCATGCAGGGGTCTGAAAATTCTACCTACTACATATATAATGGTGGTGCCAACTTACATCTACCACTTTGGGCATGCAAAAAGAAAAAGAAGGGAAAAAGAGGAGCCGATATCTTTAAAATACGGATTCGACACCCAACAAGTGGGGACGAGCTCTTACACTTACTAAACTAAAAGTTTAGGTAGATACCTAGGTTTAAGTGCTTGAGCGATTAACAAAACTCAACTAAGTCTTAAAATATCTCAATGGGCAATTCAATTTGTTTTTTTCTAGGAAGTCGATTTCATTGTCTGTTAATTTACCTGTTATAAAAAAACTGTAGCAACTCGCTAATTAATTCCTACACGACCATGGGCTGCTGTACAGCTGTAACAAAGGAAATTACAAACATGGAGATTTTACATAACGTTACACAAAGAAACGGAGTCAACGACATTACCCAAAATATCGTGAAAGATGGGTGGCATCGCTCAGTGTCGAAACGCGACATTCTAATATAAGTACGGTTTCAGACTAGCGTATTTTTGTCGCGTGCATACGGGCGGATTATACTCGTGAAACTTGAAAAGTCGAACGTGCGTATATCGGCGTTTACACTCGGTTTTTCTAGCGACTCTAGCGAGTGCCAGTAGCATGAGGCATCTTTCGCGGCTTGTCGCGCATATATGGGCGGATTATACTCGTGAAACTTCAAAAGCCAAACGTGCGTGTAACAGTATGTACGCTCGGTTTTTTTAGCGACTAGCGAGTGGCAGTATTATGAGGCAAATCATACGCGTGAAACTTCAAGAGCCGAACGTGCGTATAACGGCGTTTACGCTCGGTTTTTTCTGTTGCGTCTCTCACGGCTTGTCGCGCGGTTATGGACGGGTTGGTACTCGCGAAACTTTAAAAGCCTAATGCCCGTATACCGGCGTTTACGCTCGGTTTTTTTCTAGCAAGTGCCAGTAGCATGAGGCGTCTCTGGCGGCTTGTCGCGCTTTTACAGAGGGATTGGTAATCGCGAAACTTTAAAAGCCTAACGCCCCTATACCGGCGTTTACGCTCGGTTTTTTCTAGCAAGTGCCAGTAGCATGATGATTGAGGAATATCTCGCGGCTTCTCGCGCGTATTACGTGCTGAAAAAAACAAAACACGAGCGGTGAATCTGCTCGGCCTGAAACTGTACTAATACATATAAATAATGTGAACCCAACGCCTACTAACTGACAGAACTCTTTATTTATTGTGGTGTATATCTGCTGACTGATTAGGTAATCTTGGGTTGTTTTTGAGGGGACACGACACGGTTGAGATAATTTGCTATGGAAAACACCAGTTTGTGACTTGTGCTAGTGTGTTTTGTAATCATATCAGTACCATTGGAATTATAAGAAATCATATCTTACTTTAATAAAGCTAATAGCTTCAGATGCAATTGGAAACAACCTATCTATCTACTAAAAAACAACTGTAAACGTTGGTAAGCTAAATTTACTAACGTAAGATCTCATCTGAACAAGTAATCATTATTATTATTAAAATCCTCAAATTCCTAATTTCACACATAAAAAAGATTACCAAGTAATAAATAAAAAGCATGTATGTACAGACAGCGTCATAGATATGTATCCCCCTTGCATTATAATACCCAGCTTCGAATCCCTTCAAATCACCGCCGCGGCGTATGGAGAAGTTTTGCCTTTAAAAAATAGATTATATTTGTATAACCGTATATTAGCCTAAAATATTTTAAAGTATTACAATTTTTTTAAAGGATTTATAGCTGGGTGTCTCGTGCAAGGGGGATACATATCTCTGACGCTGTCTGTACATAAGCTAGACCTAGACCTAGAGCTTAACCCTTAAAATTCTTGCAGCAATGCAAGTAAACCTTTGAGTATAGATAGACTGTGTTGTAATGATAGGTTATTAATTATTGCACAACAAAAAATGTAATACGGTGTGAAAAGTAGAGTATGCTCCTCCGGGATAAAGCCTGTCTTCGTCTTGGGTAGCTTAAACCCCTCGCGTCACTCAGGACTCTACATAACTCCCTCGCTTCGCTCAGGAGTTAACTGAGTCCCTCGTTAGCTCAGGGTTCAATATGCCACCATCGACATAAGACACTGCTTTATCCCCTTAGTGCATAATCTACTATTCCAAGTAGCTGTTTGCACGTCAGCGCATATAAAACGCGCAAAATGCATTGGTTCTGTTTGAACGGAATAACGCGCGTTAAAAATCGCTCGTGCGAATGAGTTCTTACTAGGTTTAAAATGACCATGGAAACAAGTCCAATAAAATAAGCATAAAATAATAAGTTGCCCATTCGTATTCGCAGTAAACTGATATGAAATCTGAACTGCTGTTTCTATAGACTGGTTATCTGAAACACAACTCGCCTTTATTTGGAAACAAGTATCAATTGAACGTTTTATAATTTACATTATCATCACGTACGTTGGATGATCCATGTCAAAAGCAACAAAAAGTGTAATGTCCTATAGTTCATTACACCCATACAGTCGGCAACCAACCAACTCAATGATTCCCTAATTCAACCCACTAAGGTTGAAAATAATGGCAATTGCGTGGAGGCCTGTACACGTCGATGTTTTGAAATTTACGGCATAACGACTGGTAATTCGGACAATAAAGGCTAAGCTCTCCCCGCTTTTAATGTGGGGCCGTAAAGAGGCCTAATGGGGTCGAAACGGGCATACGGGTCAAGTGGGCTAACTTGTCTACATGGTCAGACAAACCGATCCATTGTTCACGAGTTTACTAATCAATAAGTTCTGTTACCGTGAGACGTCCCTGCAGAATTATGTCTGTATGGGTGTGCTTACTACAAACCAAGACACTGACAGATACTTAATTAATACTTAGGACATTAATGCCTACTTGCACCAAACTATCATTGTCCCTAAGCAATAACTTTACTCGGTAGTTCTTAACTGTCCAGATTCAGACCGTTGAGAACTGCCAGGCTAGTAAAGTAATTGCTTAGGAACTTTGAAAGTTTGGTGCAAGTCGGCATTAGGAATAGATATTTAGGACATTTCAACACAACGCCATGTATCCCCAATTTAAGCAGAGTATTTTATGGAAACCAGATAACTGATAGAATATTTTTTTTTTATAAATACATACATAGGATAAAACATAGAAAAAGTAATTTCATGGTCAAAAATAACTGTTTTAGTTTAAATGTATGTCTACTATGTCTAGTAAAACTACTGGACTTATAACTGACTGACTGTATCCAAATGCCTTAAAATAAGTATCTAGGTAGGTTTACCTAGTTAGTACCTTCCCAGTTACCTAATACCTAACAATTTATTTTGTATTCTGTCAGACTAAACTGAAACCTCTGGCAACCTACGATGTTTTGTTTCTTCGTAGTTAGCAACCTATCTAGAAAAACATATTATGGATCTCTTGTACGGATATCCTCGATCTAGATGAGATAAGCATAAAGCCGTTGTTTACATACTAGCTAATCTTATTCTTATCATCTGCTAAAACTTCAGTAAACATACTTTACTAAGGCTTGATCTGTATGTACATATGTACAAAATGTAGATAGGTTGATATAGGCATTGTAAATAAATATTTTACCACCAAAAATTAGTAGGTATCTGTTTACAACGGTGCAAGTTTCTCGGGTACTCACTATATACCCAGTTACCCACATATACTTTGTCTTTGACCTTTCACCAACGATTTTAAAAGAAAATACATTGAGCCGTTTAGGCTGTAGGGCGTAACTAAGGAATATATTTACGAACTTAAAAACATTTCCATACGACAACACACGCGAGAAAGACACATAGCAATATTAAACTTCTAGTCTAGTAATAGGTTTAATTCTAAAGAGTACCTACCACTTACCCTTCCCATTTATGCGAAAAATCTCATAGATTTGTTAGTTGGAAACAATAGCATTATTATTTCAAGGAAGTAGTTAACGGCTCGGCTTATAAAATACAATGTTTCGCCAGCTTGGTGTAGCCAGTGTGGCTTAGTTCAGAGTGCGTGGGCGCAGCGGCCCGCCAAGGAAACTTGCTTATTACTTACGCGTTGGTCGCTACTTTCTCCAAGCCCAACCCGTGTGCAAAACGCTTTATGGAAGTTAATAACTGTACCTATTCTATTTTGCAACATACTTACTTTAGTTACTTACACTAGCTGATACAACACAAGATAGTTTGCGTTGTTATTAAATTTTATTGGATAACCGTGTTTAATTTTCTTGATTGTACCCTTTTAAGTTCGTATATTCAGAGGTTTAACCTGTGTGTGTGGGTTCACAAATTAAGAAAACGTTTAATTCCATTATATTCATTATACATTAGTATATTACATCAAAGTTTTCCTCAACAAAAAAAAAACAGTCAATCTAAGGTAAAGTACGAACATAATACTTTTTTGGCAGACTAGCTAAACGGCTTTTGCCGGCGTGGTATCCGCGTAGTAGGTAGCTTGCCTGTCTTTTTACAGTTCATTCCCATACCGAATTCAGCTCAAACAATTCAGTATTTTCGACAAACATACATCTATCCATCCACCTGACACCGTTTTTGTTGAGTTTTCCCATTTGCATCTGAGGCATATATTATGTTCTCGAAAATTATTTTTAGACATTAATGCTGTAAAATTTTCAGTAAGTACCAAAAAAAAAAAAAAATTTTTAAACCCAAACGTTAAAATTATAGAATTAATAAAGTTATAGAATAAAGTTTTCCATACGATTTTTTGTTCAGAAACTAGGACCTAATCTTGGGAAACTTTATTGCAGCGGATGAGAACGACCCCTACTCGAATAGATAGATATTAGCTATTCGATTAAGTTTGAAAGTTTAAAAGGTTAATAATATTGAAAACAAAGTAGATTTAAGATTGTTAAAGTTAAGTTATTTAGTAGTGTATGTAATAGTACATTATGATATAAGTGCGGTAAGTTGATAATTACAGCCGAGGCGATATTGCTAGCCCGAGCCGTAGGTGAGGGCTACAAGAAAGCAGAGGCTGTAATTATCAAAGCGCACGTATGTCATACGACGTTTTATAACACATTTGCGAGGAAATAAACAAAACTCGGACTTGACGACATTTTCAAATAAAAGATTTATTTATACTATTATAGAGGTAGGTTGCTTGAGCTATGTACTGTCGAGATGCAAATTTAGAATGTACTCCTAAATTAGGCACTACTTTATCTTTCCTTCTTTTGGTAAGTTTATGAGGATTGTAAGCTACAGACTTATGTGTTTTTAAAACTGAGTTTAAATGTAGAGCTTCCGGACAGTCAATAAGCCTGAATTTAGATAGAGGTTATCTGTAGAATACCTGTAAGGCTTAAAATACATAACTTTTAGTAAGACCTCTGTGCACGTTCAAGTTCTAAAAACTTTGTTTTAGTAGCTCCACCCCAGATAGGTATACGTATACAGTAGTTTAGGACAGATTGTGCCAATGATATATACGTATATTTGATTAATTATTTTTTTATCAGCAACATGGCGTAATATTTTGAAAATCCACATCAACTTTCGAACTCTGCCCATGAGCAGTTCAATATGTGTATGCCATGACAATCGTTGGTCAATCATTACTCCAAGATATTTCGTTGATATAACTTTGTCTATGAGGGGGCAGTTACAATTTTCAGTATTAATACATTTATGTATTTTGATGCAGTAGTCAGGTTTAGGTTGCGTATTATTGTATTTTGTAAATGTCATAAAATTGGTTTTAGCTACGTTTAGTGTAAGTAACTGTTAAATAAAAATGTATATTGCAGCTGTTTGTTGTCTCAATAAATAAAATAAAATTACACACCTATAAGGCTATATACGTCCAATTCTAGTAAACTAGCTCGTTATCAGTGCCCACTTCCACAATTAGCAGGAAATCTACCGGAAAACGTTCATTATCAGATAAAACAGTGCTTTACAAATTCACAGAAATACTTACAACTCGCGTATGTATATATCTATATCATTGCGAAACAAATTCTGGGTAGGATATGAGGATAAACAAACAGTGAGATCAGGATTTTCCAGGTTCAAATTTAGATGGTTGGGGTGTGGTAGATAAAAGCTGGTAGCCTAACAATTACCTACCATTGTTTCAACCGACTCCAAATAAAGAAGAGGTTCTCAATTCGGTTGTTTTTTTTATTTTTTGTTACCTCTAAACTTTGTTTATAAACCAATAAAAAAATCTTTTGAAAATAATAAATTAAATATTTTTTGTTAGATACGATATACTTTGAGATTGGTCTCATAGAAATTTCATCAAAATCCGTTTTGTAGTTTAGTTTCAAAATCAATATAACTAAATAAAATGTGTCAAAATTACTTTTTTTGCATAGGTCAGTCCAATTAATTGAACTCGGTTGTAGTAGGTATGTTTTTTATGGTAAAACCTTGATTATATTATTTTTTTATGCTTTAGATTTTATTAGTAATAAATTTTAAGTCTTAAAATGCACACCCCTCCTCCTTATCATAAAAGAGTTAACTAAATAAGGGGATAAAAAGTGGAAGCTCTAAAAATAATTAAATGGACAATTAGTTGGCTGGTTTTCGTTAACACATCCGCGTCACTGATAAGGTCAAACCTAATATAGAATACATTTAATTGACCCAAATAAAATTATTTGTACGTAGTACGTAAGGTACAGACAGCATCATAGATAAGTATCCCCCTTGCATTATAATACCCAGCTTCAAATCCCTTCAAATCACCGCCCCGCGGCGTATGTAGAAGTTTTGCCTTTAAAAAATAGATTATATTTGTATAACCGAATGTAAGCCTAAAAATAATTTCACGTATGACAATTTTTGAAAGGATTTATAGCTGGGAGTCTTGTGCAGGGGGATACTTATCTCTGACGCTGCTGTACGTAGTGTGTGTGTACTAACTAGGTACCTAACTTACAGGAAGCCTACAGGGGAAACTAACCGCTTTAACACACGCATGATGTAGGCCTTAATACATTAGGTGACTAAAGTTGAATCTTTGTAAAAACATATTTTTTGCTTAATTGTTTGGTATTAGGTAGTAGTGTATGTAGGTACTAGGTACTATAGTAAAGCAAAAAATATCTTTAAAAATAATTTAATCATAAACCAAGTAATGGTATTAGGTAATACTTAGGTTAGGTACATTACAATAAATTTTAATCTTGAAACTTGAAGTACCTACAGCAATGACTAATGCCTACTTGCACCAAACTTTCAAAGGGCCTAAGCAATTACTTTACTCGCTTGGCAGTTCCTGGACTGTTAAGAACTACCAAGCGAGTAAAGTAATTGCTTAGGGACTATGACTGTTTGGTGCAAGAAGGTATAAGTATAACGATATTAAAAAAATATTATGTATGTATGAACTTTCAACACTTTTCTACAGAGACGGCAGGTACTAAGTTGATAGTGTGGTTATACACCTACATAATATAATGATGTATGTATATGGGTATGTATGTATGTATGTATGTATTACCATTTATGTTTGTATGTCCTGTCTGTCCGAGAGTAGGTCAAGGTGTGTAAGTCGGCCGTGCCCAATACCACAGCTCACACAACAGTTTGTACGACTGCATCTGTGCTTTCTGATACTGTATTTTTATTATAGCTTTAAATTTTTGAAGAAATAAAATGCTATAAGTATCGAATTTGTTTAATAGAAAAAATATTTATGTGTCTTGCAAATTATAATTATGTTTGTATAGAGGTAAAATAATGTCTAACAAAACCAACAATAAGGTGTAGTAACACTGAGCAAGTGTTACAGAATGCACGGTTATATCTTAATGTACCGCCAAGGAATGGAATGCCCTGCCGGCGTCAGTGTTTCCCGATCACAATAATTTGGGTGTCTTCAAGGCAAGAGTGAATAGGATTATTCTAGGTAAACGTGCTACATCGTCGATCACATCGTCACTTACCATCAGGTGAGATGGTGGTCAAACGCAAGCCTATAAATAGTAAAAAAAAATAAAAAAATCCTTCATCATACCGTGACCAATGTGACCATACTGCGCCCACCCATACTGTCTCCATACTGGTTGTCTGGAAGAGATTTATAGCGATAAGACCGCC
Source organism: Lobophora halterata (assembly GCA_932526365.1). Taxonomy (NCBI): domain Eukaryota; kingdom Metazoa; phylum Arthropoda; class Insecta; order Lepidoptera; family Geometridae; genus Lobophora; species Lobophora halterata. The sequence continues at coordinate 1,353,505 of OW052018.1, forward strand.
CATTGTACTAAATATTTTGTAATGTTTCCTTCTCTTTGTTATTGTTATTTGTCTTATGGTGTACAATAAAGCATTTTCATTCATTCATTCATCCTTCGGTAACCTATTAATTATATTTAGCCATTGCACTTATATTCATCTAGCAAGTCCCAAACTATGCCGAGACTTACAAATAAACAGATTTTTCTCCCGATTGTTCCTATTCAACCGGGAAATATTTTTCCCAATCGTACATAATAAATTCGTAGCTAGGAACAATCGGGAAAAAAAAACTCGATTGTTCCTAGTAGGAAACTAGGAACACAGGGGGTATGGAAAATCGGAAATAGGCAATTTTGAATATAATTGAATATATTTAAAACCAAAGATTTGTTTATGAGCTAATGCATAAAAACATTCTAATTAATTTCATAATTTAAATGGTTGTCTGTCATGTCCGTCCATGTTAAAATGATGACTCGGTGACTCATGCCACCGAACATAACACATAACAAAGTCTAATTCGAAGTCTTTATTCCCACGATATAGAGTTCATAATCGAGTACAAGTTTTACTATGAATTAAAAAATATATTATATGATTGCAATACAAATACTATAAATAATTATGTTGCAATAATATAAATTGGTGACGGTTGACCTATTTGCCATAGGTCCCTTGAGTCAGTTCATTTAGTTCTGTACCTACTACAGACCTACTGTAAATCTAAAAAAAAAAAAAAAAACTTATATTCAACTTTTATACATATGCGTCTATTTTTTAGGGTTCCTTTGATTAAGTGAAAATTTTATTTATTTTAGTCGAGTATAAAATGGAAGAATATCGAATTTTAGTCGAATTTCAGTCGAGTATAAACAAGATTTTTTAAACAGATTGAAAATTCATAACAGAGGCAGCCATCCACATTGTTACCACGATATTCGAAATAAAAAAAAAGACGTCTATTTTATATTGCAACTTTTTAAAATCACTAAGAAACTATCAAAAGAATAGCTAAGTCTGCTATCTGGTGCTGTTTAGTTTCACTAACACGTCGCTAAAAAGGGTAATGTTTATACTGAGGCCGCTACTCATATTATATGTGTAGGTAGACGTACCTATTATATCATAGTTTTAAGTAGTTTTTAGGTCCGAGACAAACCTGGTATTACCTTTAGAATTGAAAATATAGTTATTTATTTTGACGAATAAATAAAAACAGTAAAAATACTTACCATATTTTTTAAACAAATTAAGTTAATCTATTTTTAAGAGTAGGATAGAGAACACCAAGTATGAGAGATAACCCCTTACCAGCAAAAAACATACTGGAACTGATAACTCTGAGGTCAAAATTTATCAAAGTATACCTCTACCTAATCTCCGTAAACAGTTCACATGCAGGGTTTTTTTTGTCATAAGTACACAACGTAAGTTATTTATTTTGTTTTTGGCTACATAATTATACAATACTATAAAATCTAGACCGAGCATAACGTTGGAAATATTTGTGATGTAAGTAATTATTTATAATTATTTTTAGATATTTTTTTTTTTTTTTTTTGTATAATAATAATAATTTATTACAGCATAAGCTAACTACTACTAATTACAAGTAATACTTTTGTGTCAATGTTAAACTTTTGACACTAATTAAAGTTTTCGTGTTATTAGCCAACTCATTAAACATTTTTATGTTATAAATAATTGTGTCAATACTCAATACTCAATAATTTTATTGTTGACACATGGTAAGAGGACAACTTTTTGTAACAGGTATAAAAAATATTTTGGACATTTCACACAATGCTAACCAGACCCATACTAAGCAGAGCTTGTACTATGAGAACAAGATGACTGATAGAATGAATGAATGAATGAGCGTCTTATTCTGCTGGTGTCAGCAGTGTCTTAACAAAAGCCTCCTCCAGTTTTCATGTCCTTATCTGGTTTTTCAACTGCTCCTGGTGTATTGTATGGGCTCAAGGAGTAGTTTCGTTGCGAGCAGTTAACTTATTTATTTTCACTGGAGGGTTTCGGTCATAACTGACTCGTGACTGATACGATAGTTACTTAAATACTTTTTTTTTTAAACACATACATAGAAATCACCCAGACTCAGGACAAACACTTGTGTTAGTTGTGACTTTTTTGCAAGTTTATTCTTATTTTTTTTAACAGGTACGATACGTGACAGGCTAAGTGGTCTCCGAAAGATTTATTTTTTACTTCTTTCTTGATTTTTTTCAGATATCCTGTATAACTCTACAACTGGGTAAATGAAATGAAATGAAATGGAATTTATTTGCCTATACAATACAATATAAACTTATAACTAATCTAAATAATTCTAACTTAATAAGACTTACTCTAACTTTCTCGTATTTATTAAGTGTACCTATGTATTTGTATGGCAAAAAAGGACTCAACTCAGCGTTATGCTGGATAGATGGGGTTTCCTACCTATCCAGCGCTGGTTTTCAGTTGAGCCCTATACAGCCATATAGAGCCATAAGGTAGGTACTGTCCTGTCTTATTAAGTAATTTATAATGATTAAAAAAAGGCAATATAAGTCTACTTATAGAAGTCAACAGTATGTATGTTGTAAATAACTTTATTGGTGAACATTAAAAATATCAACTTCCTTATTAAGATCATCATTAATTGATCATCGCTTCAAACAGCTGTCGTAAACTATTTATAAGTAGACATATACAGGGTGTGTCGTAATGAGTGGATAATCCATCAGGTGCGGGCTTCAGGACTGATCCGAAAATGAAATTATGTACCCAGTAAAAATCCCACGGATTTCGAGTTACTGGACGTTTTCGAAACTTCCATTTTTTTACCTTTGTCCATTGTTTTTGCTGCAAAGATTACAAATCTTGGAATTTTCTTATTTTTTTTTTGCTAGAGTAGTCCTGGATAACATACGAATGGTATTTCTTGTTTATGTGCCACAGGTACAGTTTTTTTGGTACAGCATCATTTAGCAAAGAAAATGTGTTTTGCTCATTTTTTCCAAAAGTTTGATCCCACGTTCAGTGGTTTGATATTGGATTGTTAGTGCGCGAAAGGAGCCTCTGCGAGGCGCAGCACTTACAATCCTTTCAACACACTGGTTTAAAAGAACTAGTGACACGATAAGAAGAAAGTGGTTATGGTGATGCGTTAACTGTCAGTTAGACATTCGGTGACAATGCCAATATATTGATAGATAGATCATTCAATGATCACCACCACTAACAACCGTCGTTAAACTAACGTATGTTCTACCTAAGTTAAGTACATTCATAATAATATAAGTAGGTAGGTAACTGTTTGTAAAGAAACAACAATAATATTGAAAACAGCACGTCTTGACAATCAATCACGAGGATAAAAATAGCAGAGTGTTTATACGCGAAGGCTGGAGGCTGCGAATTGCGTCACGGTAGTCCGAGAGCCGCGGACTGAAAGATGCAACAACTAAACCTCACAATCTCGCGGAAAGGACACTAATGCCGACTTGCACCAAACTTTCAAAGTTCCTAAGCAATTACTCTACAAGCTTGTCAGTTCTTAACGCTCAGAATCTGGTCTGTTAAGAACTACCAAGTAATTGCTTAGGGACTTTGACAGTTTGGTGCAAGTTGGCATAAAACAATCTACAATAGTAGTTAGTTAGTTCGTAGTTTCTTAGAGAGTTACACCCGTTTTCTAAGTCAGTCCTTATAGGTAGGTACTCAAACTTAAAATAGGTACAGGTTGTAGAATAAGTCAATCGTTCATTGCACTATTAAATGAAATGATAGATATCTAAACGGGTAGGGGGCGATGCTGTAAATAATTAAAAAGGGGCAATTCAAAGTTGTGCTAAGTAGCTAAAACAGCCTGCCTGCTACACCTGCGCCACATACAGGCAATTTGCTTCTGAGCTGAGGCCTATTGCGTTAAGAAAAAGCCTTGTATCTTTTGTTCTTAGTGAGTCGAACTTCAGTCAAATAAGTTAGTAGTTTTGCCGAAATTGGGCAACAACAATATACCCCCATCTATCTATCGCATCTATTAATTATCTACTCGTATCTTGTCAATTTCAAAACTGTGAAATCAAAACCTTACGTTGACTTTCCGACAGGAATAAAGATTCGCCGCCCGCCGCCCCGGCACCGTCTCTCCGACTATTTCGAAGGTCTTGTGTATTTCAGCTGCGCTAATGGATCGGCCAACTTCCGTTATTCAGTCTGTGAGAATTGTTTTTAGCTATATTTTAGCTAACAACCGCCGCAAACTTACCAATTAATACGTGTGAAGTGGAAGCACCAATGTTATACTCTGTTAGTATTAATGCATTCATTTATTCTCCTGCTCTGTATATTACTCTTGAAATAATTTTCTTCGGTTTTCCTATTTTGACTCTCGCGATCGAAGCCCGCGATACAGGCTCTGTTACTCTAGCGGGGTCCATTGTGAACTATTCATAATAAATTCTAATTCGTGTGATACTATTCATAGATAATATTCATAGATGGAAAAAAAAACAATAGACAGCATGTCTGAATTTTATTTGTCCTTTCCGCATTACAACACCAAGGTTGACTATATCAAACCAAAATGGGTTTGATATAGTCAACCTTGGTGTTCTATAGGAACACCACACAAATCTCAGCTCATTTGGTTCAATAGTTTCGGTGTGAAAGAGCGAAAATCCATTGATCTCTCTATTCATCCATCCTTATTAATATTTGGATATCTATTTAGAAAAATACGTCGTAAAGTATTCAACAAAAGATTACAAAGACCTTTTGTACACTACGTTTTCTTTCTAAAAACGACTCCACAAAACTGAGTCGGCGCCTCTCGGTCGGGTTTGGAAACCACTCGCTAATTTGTTCAACCCCGTTTTGCACTCTGGTAAACATGGTTACAGGGAATTGACATTCACTGGAAGTGGCTTATGGCTACGTTACCAGATGTAGGTACTTGAAGTGGCTTATTCCCAGGAGGTCCAAGACTTCATTGAGGTTGTAGTAGCTGATTTTAGGTAGGTGTAGTTGTAGTGTTGGTATCTAGTGCGTTGGACTGCTACGCCGAGTGTCGCTCGTTCGATTCCCGCTTCATGACTCATATTTGTGCGATAAACATGGGTGTTTTCTATGTATCCTATTGTTTTGCAAAAAAAAAAGTAACATGTAAGTACGTCCATTTGTATGTCACATATACCCTCACATCGAGTAACTTAGTTCCGTAATCCTTCCAACTGAACATGAGCAAACCCTTTCCATCTATATGTATTATAAGTACCTACTTCTCACGAACGCTAAATTATACTCTACATTTGTTTTTAGGACTTGCTACGTAATGCTACGATTTTTCTATTTGCCTACACCAAATTACCATAGAAAAGACATCAACGCGCTCAGGTGCTACGCAATACTACAGGCTACGTTCTATTCGTAAGGCGCGCGCTTCGTTATGACTGAAATGCCGCTTCCAGTCTTGTTTTCTCTCCTTGAATTTTCATATCAATGAACAGTGCAAATAACCAATAGCCTTTACAAAGTAAACGCAATTGCACTCCCTTTATCAGTAGAAATAAAGAACAAGATACTTAGCGTTTAGAAATAACACTACAATGAAACCTACTTCCTTACCTACTAATTTTGACTCCTTGCTTGCTACAGTTGCTAGGTTGCTTGCTACATAACCCATGATTATGTATTGTATTTGTATTCATAAACGGATTAACCAATTACATCAATTAACTATGAACAAGGCTAGTATTCACTTAGCTCAAAATAATGTAGGTTAGGCAGACACAGAAACAGACTATGATGGGCGACCCGAAAAAGAGCCCGTTAGGCTAAAAAAGACCTATCTAGAGAATTTATATTTGTTCCAACTTTTAATCCTAGAATTTAGGACAAATACAGTGCCAGGAGATCTGCCGCCATGTTATATTTTATAACTGGAAGACAGTAATGCAACTGGTAACTGGACCTATCTAGAGAATTTATATTTCTAACTTTTAGTCCTAGAATTTAAGACTAACGCAGTGCCTTGAGGTCTGCCACCATTCTGTATTGTATTGTTTCACTAAAACTGTAATGCTAAAGTATTACTGTGTTCCGGACATCAAATCGCACATAGACTTCTTTCAAAATATGTCAAAGTAGAAATGACACGCCCTATAACACTGCTGCACCGGCCTATATAGGGAGTTCTAAGTACAGTGTAGTACTATTTTGGCAGACGTGATTTTAACTATCAACAACGCGTCCTACTTATTGATTCACATAAAGAAGACACTATAACTGATGCAAATTGATGATGTATTATTTTCATCAGTCGATAACCAAAGAATATGCAGAGAACGCAACAGATAGTATGCCACGCGACGTGACTCATCTTCCTAGAACTCGCGGGAGGAATCCACTCTCGTTTCCGACATCCGGTTCGAATCGTGCGATTATTTGTATTGACTACTTACTACAGAATCGTAAGGATCTGACCTTGCTGAGGAGGTTGGAAGTCCTTTTTTTTAGCGCCAAAAATAAGGAGGAAAATAAAAATAGTTTACTAAAAATTATTCATTAATATGTTGAAATTAGTACATATTGTCAGTGTGTTTATAAGTATATTCATATAAATAAAAATGTAGGTAATTAAAATGTAATCACGGGCACAGAATCCGGCGCGAATCTATCTCACTCGTGCATTTGTATTGTACCTACATTATTGAAGATATAAAGAGTCTAAATTTAAAAAAATCGTTCGGTGATTTTGTTAATACAACCTCATGATTTTTTTTAGTATATTTTTTGTTGTGACATGTTTAACATTAGCGAAGGAAATTTGTATTTGTATTTATTTATTTTACTTTAATTAAAACGAAAAAAAATAATGAATGAAATAGGGCAAAACTGTTTTTCTTTTGCCTAGGTTGTGCCATAATCACATAAAATATAATAAGTAGGATTTTATCATAAAGATTGTCTTTGTCTTATAAACACCTGGTAAAAATTATATACGGCAAAATGCTGATATGCCACGCCACCTGCGTATTCCATGCATTTCAATTCGCGACCATACCTTCTTTAGCCATTCAGCAGAAATACCGGTAGAGTAGAGGCAGAGAGCCTGGCGTCTTTCCGACTTTATCTCCTTGAACAGGGGAAAAAGACGGAAGTCAAGAATAGGGTTGTTTCTAATTTTGATACTCTACTTGAATCTGAGTGAGCTGTTAAAAAAACTATAATCGCGGACAATAGAAATACTTTATGGATAAGATAGTAATGCAACTCACATACATAAAATGCTATAAAATAGAGCAGGAATTACTAGAATTTTCTTCCAGTAAAATTTGAGAAAACTTTTTGAGGCTATAAAAAAACAATAAGTATATATATATATATATTTCATTCTTTACTCTAACTCGGTCTTTAACCACACAAAATGTGCAATAAATAATACGAAATAAGTAATATGAAAGCTTTGCGCAGGTTCTCGGAGTCTTCAAATCAAGATTGAATAAGTTCATAATAAGCCAACGTGCTACATCCTCGACCACACCGTCATTTACCATCAGATGAAGTTGTAGTCAAACGCTTGCTTACTTCAAATAAAAAAAGGCCCGTGTAATACGGCTCGTGGCAACTCTACGTTGAGAATCCAAGTATCCAAGAACCAAGAAGTCTGCAACTGCGACGCTGGAAGAGCCGTATTAGGCACATTCTGCACGTGCGTCGTGCATAACCATTGTAACAAACAATATCGCGGAATGATGCAATGCTGTGCAATCAACTCGGCGCAGACTTGTTCGAACTTGGTTTGGTAGATTTCAATATAAATACTTACATAATTATTTTATTTACCCACTTTTATCTTAACGCCATACTTCGTCTATTCCCTTAATGTCTCTACCCCCAGCGTTACTTCCAGGAACAATCAGGATTTTTTTCCCCGATTGTCACTACCACTGACATTCAGGAAAAAATATCCCGATTGTTCCTACCATCCGTTTTTACTAGATACAAACAGGAAAATAAATCCTCGATTATACGCTTTATGGAGGACGTGGTGGCCGAGTGGACGAATGAAGTCCTTGACTTACGATCTGGTAGTCGCGGGTTCTGGGTCACTCGACATGGCATCTTACGGGATCAAAATAATGTTTACCTATTTAACTATTTTACACCCTTTTTAGTACACGCCTACCACTTCTTCACGAAAATACCAACATACCCTCAAAATTTCTGTGTTACTCGATGAGAAGAAACTTATATTTATTAAGATTTTCCACCTATTTTCTGATTATGTAATACATGTAGACCGGTTTAAATAGATTCCTTAGCCATTAGAATATACTTAAATAAAAATCGCTCGTTCACGCTATTGTACGATAGATATTATGTAGTTCATTGTACACCATATGGTACACGACATGTTGCGTGCTTATTCTAATTTAATACTCTTTTTGACACTTCTAATTAGCTTCTAATAAATTAAAAAACAGAATAGATATATAATATAAGGGAATATAGAGTCCTACTAGCTGACGCCCGTAACTTCGTTTCTCTTGCGAGTAGGAATTTGAAATTTTATTTTAAATTCCTTTAATACACGCCTACACTTCTTGACGAACATGTCCTCCAAATTTCAAGTCTCTACGTTCAGGGGTTTGGTCTGTACGTTGTTTATCAGTCAGTCAGGTCCAAGCTAAAGTATTAAAGATTTCTTGCTTATTATTTTAAAGGCGAAAGTTTTTGAGTATAGATGGATGTTTGTCCTCAATCACGCCAAAACAACTGAGGCAATTGGACTGAGATTTGACTGGGATGGTATTGGGTAGTAAGTAAATAAGTAGCATATAATATAAGTATTTAAAATTCAATTTCATTCGATTCACTACAAATTTTGATGGTATGAATCAGTGTTTACCTTAGCAATACTTCCTAGCTACATATTTTCCAGCTTAGTGCTGCTGATAACACATCTAGGTTGCCTAGATTACGTTATTTTCACGTGACACAGTATGGTGCTAATAATAGCAGCTGGTAGCATATCAACTATACATACAGGGGTGATACTTTAAAATGGGCTTCTATGGCCTAATCTTAAAGTATGGGAAATATCGAAAACCGTAGAAAACTTGGGGTCACAAAATCTCCTTGCGCAACGATTTTCGATATTCCCCATACTTTAGATTTTGCCATCCAATCTAAGCCCAGTTAAAAAATCAACCTGTGTGTATGTATCACTTCCCATCGAGTAACACCATGACATGGGTGTTACTTGTTGGAAAAAAAAAACCAACGAGTAACACCCTGACGAGGTGTGTTACTCGATGGGAAAAAAATCCATCGAGTAACAGCGTACTCGTTTGGGTGTTACTCGATGGGAACACATCCAAATAAGTACCTATATATAGATTGTAGTAGTTAGCTTATGCTGTAATAAAAACTTTAAGTTTCACTTTAGTGGCATCTACTAAAAAAGAAGTACCTAATTAGTACTCTGTGCTAATAGTAATAAAATAAGCGTAAATTTAACTGATTTTAAAAATTTACCAACAGGGTTGAAATTTAATGGGTTTAAATTAAGAGTGCTCATGTTTGGTTAGCATACAATAGGCTATCCTAAAGGAGGTACCTATTACCTATAACCCTTTACTATCCTATAGTATAACCTACTCATACCTATTACTGAGGGACTCCATTGTAGAAACCGGTATCCTTGATGTAGGTCAGCCAATAACTTTCAAGTTTAACATAACTTTATCTACAACACATAAAGTAGGTAACCTACCATGTAGGTACTAGTTACTTGCACTAACCATTATGGATAAGTTTAGTAGGGATGAGTAACTACGTTATTTGCATAGCAATAGCATACGTATTATTTAGAAGGACTGATGTGTGTAATGTAAAATATTCAAAATAATTTAAGAGGAAAGAATGTTTGCAGTGCTCTGACAAGGTTATGTACACCGCTAGCTACCATATTAGAACCTAAGCTAATAAGACGATCTTACATGTAACCAAATGAAATAAACAATAAAACATATGTATGTATATTGTATGTATGTACCTACCTACCTACTACCTAACCTACATAGACTTTAAAAATAAGATATTTTAATCCTGACCATATCAGTCAAAAAAAAAAAGTTCATTGTCAAAAATGTCGAGTGTCGTGTTACCAATTTTACGAACACAAAAAAATCAGACCAAATCAATACATAGTCGACAACATGTGTAAGCTAAAAACTTCTTTCAAGTAATAACGTTAGAGACGATATGCCTTTGTAACTCTACATACATTCCTCTTTAGACTGAATGCGTTCTTTTCACGGGTCATTTATCACCAAAAAAAAACAAAAGTGCATTCCACTAAACGGTGATGTAGCACTATTGTGACAGCTGGAATGTTCGGGTGACGTCACTAACGTTTTAAAATAAGAAGGACTTTGAAGTTAACCAATCACATCACACGAAAGGAGCCTCTTCGAGGAGCACTTGAAATCCTTTCACCACACTGGTTCGAAAGAATTAGTGACACGATAAGAAGAAGACATCACACGTTTGTAAAGATCGATATGGTACTGTATAGTATGTATATTTTCAAATAATATTAACATGAGCTTGGTAAGATGATGCGTTACTAAATCACGTCGGAACTACTAAACTTGAGATTTGTCCGTGTGTCAACCAAAAGTCCATGCTGAAAATCAGCGTTGCAGTCTACTGCAACAAATGCCGAGCATGGACCTTTTTTGACTGCATTGTATATGCACAATGCACATACTATTAATCTGAGTACCTACTTACCTATTGTTTTATCTTCAAGTGTGCTTTTACAGTTTATTAAGTCAAAATAAATATGTTTCTTTCTTTCTAAACTATTTGGGTTTAAAATTTTAACAACCATGAAGGTTTAGGCTAAAATTCTTTCAGTAGTTTCGGTAGTCCTAGTTGTATTGTATTGTATTGTACTCCTGAGTGCGGTTTCAGACTGGCGTAAAACTTAGCGGTTGGTCGTTCGTATTTTGTTTTAAGCAGCACTTGTACGCGCGTGGCGCGACTTCTAAAAAGCGTTATCGAGCGTTTTTTCGCGCGGTATCCCGCTTCACTATGACACTCGCTTGCTACCTACTTAAAAACAGAGCGTAAATGCTTGTGCATGCTCGTAAACGCGCGTATACGAGCGCGCGCTGCAAAAATAAAAAACACGAGTGATAATTCCGCTCGGTTTAATACGCTAGTCTGAAACTGCTCTAAGACCGAAACATAATAAAAACAATCTAGCTTGTTTTATTTTGTTTCAGTCTAAGATCGGTATAACAGACAAAACAGCGGAAGAACCGACTACATCTACGCCTTATCAAAATAGGTACTTATATGTATAAAAAATTATAGGTAATCAATTTCAGACATTTCCGCTAACGCCTTGGGAAGTCGTAGGTATAGGTACCATTTGCTCAATGTTAAGATCATCATTACTGTTTACATAAAATAAATGTTATTGTAGAATCGTGCGCAGATTGCCTTGACCGATGACTGGAGCCTTGCCGCCTGACCTTACGATGGAGTACTTGAGTACTTGCTTCTGAGACTAGTAACCTATGTGGGTGGAGCTATACTATACTTAGGGGGGCATCCATTAATAAAATTACGTGAGGTAATTTTGGCGATTTTTGAGCGCCCCGTAAGATTTCGTGAGATTTTGCTCAACGAATCTCATATCGCATCTCATCCCCTCCCGTAATCTCAAGTAAGATTTTTTAAAATACATATATTAATGTAGGTCTGTGCTTGATTGCATTAGATTTTTGATTTATTAACTGTTAATAAATATTTATTGAATGTTGAAAAATATTTATTCATATTTAACAAAAGAAAGATTTTTTCTAAAGAAATGAATTTATTAATAATTCTAAGAGCATTAGACTTTTTCGTGTGAAAAAAAAAATTACTTGTTATTTGCCGAGACCATGCTCCCACTCACCTCCCCCACGTGAGATTGGGTGAGGTTTGACTCAACCCCTCAATATGAGTTTCACGTAATTAATGGATGCCCCCTTATGCTCACTTGCTCTAAACTGTCAAAGTTCCTAAGCAAGAACTTAGTTGCTCGGAAGATCCTACTGATCCAGATGATTAGCGAGTAAAATATTTGCTTAGGTTTAGTGCATATGGGCATCCAAATACTATCTAATCTAATAAGTGCCTGCCTCAAGTACACGGATCTACAGAGATTTGCTGTGTTTTAAGCACTTTAATAAAAAGGTTAACCAAAAAGTCAGCAAAATTTTGAAATTCAAAACAATATGTAGGTATTTTAGGTTCTAACTGGTCTTCAGATATGTTCCTACCTATTTAAAGTTATACGTATGACAAAGACTTAGTAAGTACCTACTTATTAGGTTGGCTAAAGATGCACGTCTTAATGCGGTACCTACAGAGTTTTCTTGCACTCTGAAGTTTGGACCCTACCACTTTCACCCATTCTGAGCAAGTCCATCCAAACAAGACCTCTCAAAATATTCATTTCCCTCCCTTTGTCAATACAAAATCCGAAGTCAGAGAGTAGATAAGGAGTCCGTTTCAAAATGGCCACTGCTGACCTGGGGATTTTCCTTGTATGCGCAATAAAATGTGTTTTGTTATTGACAAAGTATCCAACTGAATACAAAAGCTGTGGTCTGGCTGATAAAGCCATCAAATTACCTATTGAATACATAGTATAGAAACTGATTTATCTTTTAGGTATGGCCTCTACTGGTAAACCAGATACTTAGATGAATAACGGTGTTCCTATAGATTCTATCAATTTGACTGATACTATCTTGGTGTTCAATAAAAATTAAATATATCAGGTTTCAGGGTGTCTGAAAATTTTCTGTCCTGTGTTCCGCGTCCATTTTGGTTTGATACTTGATCTTGGTGTTCTATTCGGAGAGTAGTGGTGAATACTATTAGGTATTCGAATAATAATAATGTTCTTGATAGAATCAATAAAATCACGAATTAATTACCAAGTCATGTTCTGAGTAATTACAACTAAAATTAAGTTAAAAAGAACTAAACGTATTTTTTAACAGACTAAAATAAATAAATAAAAAAAATATATATGGGCTCCGTACCTACTTGTCCCTGAATAGAATTAATGACGTTTACAATTTACAATTGGTCAAAATAATATGGCGAAATTAAAAAAAAAAGCGTTTAAAATAAAAATTAATTTTGATGTTATTAAGGGGAATCCTCAAATCCGAATTCCATACAAACTGTTTCGGACAAATACTCAAAAATTACGTCGTATTATAGTAATTTCCTCACACTATTCGTTTCGTCCATATTTTTAATTTCGTCAACAAAAAAATTGAAAGGTTTCATACTTTAATTTAGATTTTATAAGTGTTTTAAAATTAACACTACTAACTTAAAAACACGTATAAAATCTAAATTAAAGTATGAAACCCTTCATTAAAATTACTATAATACGGCGTACTTTTTGAGTATTTGTCCGAAACATTTTGTATGGAATTCGGATTTGAGGATTACCCTTAAGTAACAAACATCCATGTAACCATACATACAACTTTCGTTTACCTTGGCTTTATGAGGAAGATATACGGAATTTACCTTATTTATTGTTTCTATAATAGGTACAGAAAGTCTTTATAGGAGTTGGTGCACTAGACTAGTCTGGAATCCAACTTCTAGGTAGGTATATCTACGAAACGGAAGAGCCGGCGCACGTGAGGTTTTTCACGTAGGTAAAGTTTAGGTAAGTACCTACATAAATAAAATAATATCAATGGTTAAAAGTTAGGTACCTACTGCTACTATAATTTATACAGCCGGAATGTCTCTCTGAATTCATATCATTATTTTGAAAGCCGTTAGATGGAAGTTATACCTAAAAGAAGTTTAAGCATTATCGTGCTTCGGTTAAGGCACACAGTAGCAAAAGTACTAGGCTTTCGACACTGACCATCAAACAAAACGTCTCAAAGTGGACGAGCGTTATAAGAGTGTTAGTGTACCGCTGTTCTGGTTATGAGCAGGCGTGATCTCTTACCATCGGGAGAGCGCCTAGCTCGTATCCTTACTTGTTAACATACAAAAGAAAGAACATAATAAAATAAAATATTTCATCATCAGTTACCTTACTGCACCCACCCCCGCAAACGGGTCGCCGACTACAGCGACCGGTGGCCGGCGTCTGTCAATTTCCATTCATTTTGTAGCTGTCGCGCGCGGCCGTTACACGAGTAGGTAATGGTGGCGGTGTAACAACCCCCCTCTACACATTATGTCTTAACCTATTTGTGATAACCTAAATACTTATTTGAAGACCTATCTAAAGATTACGATATTTGTTGTGATTTACGAATATATTGGCCTTGTGATCGTCTAGCTTTGTGGTAGGATCTTACGATGTGCTCATGATAACTCAGATTCTTTAAAGGTAAAAGGATGATTTTCTGCTACTCTAATGATTTATCTAGATACTAAGGGCTTAGAAAGTTGTTGAATTGAATAAAGTTCTCTTGATTTCAATAGACTAGTTCCATGGATCAAATGTGATCAAGTATTGAATTGAAAGAAAGATGTAGTAGAATTATCTGATTCTACTAGATCTGTCTAAATAAAACTATGAAAATTGACTCTAGTTTCTGAATAAGCTCTCTTTCGTTTAATTAAATATGAAAGCTATTCAGCGTGACCTGTCTGGCTTAGGTTAGCAGCACCTCCTCCGCTGCAAACAATCGGATTTCGACATAGCCTGACTTGGATATCCGTCTTCCATTAGGCCACCGAAGTGGCGTAGGTAGCGTACGAACTACCTATGAGGGACCTACTGTATTTACACTATAATAACAATTAGAGGAATTGTTATGAAAAGCTACAGCCGCATGATAATTTGAAGAATTGTCATGAAGCTGGATTCTCAACAAAACAATGCTTCGAAGTAAGTCTGAAGTCTGTTGGTTACTAAGTAGTCCTGCAAAAGAGTAAGAGGAATAGCCCAAATTTTACTTCGGAGCTTTAAAAATACTTGATTATAGTATTTAAAAGGCTCCTATTGGCTCTACTTAAATGACATGAACTACTCTAGAGTTCAAAGTAACTCAAACTAGAAAATGAGTAATGATTATGATATGAGTGATAATATATGGCTGATCATTGACCCTTTAGAATCCTCAATCTGAGTTTAATCAATCACCATATAAATAGTCTCACAATCGGAGATAAGTAGATGAGTAAGTGAAGATGATGAAGAAATAGATGATATATGGCTGATCCAGTGACTCTTTAGAATCCTCAATCTGAGTTTGGTCATTCACCATATTGATAATCTCACAATTCGAAGATAGGATAATGAAGAAATCGTTGATATATGGCTGATCCAGTGACTCTTTAGAATCCTCAATCTGAGTTTGGTCATTCACCATATTGATAATCTCACATACGAAAATAGGATAATGAAGAAATCGTTGATATATGGCTGATCCAGTGACTCTTTAGAATCCTCAATCTGAGTTTGGTCATTCACCATATTGATAATCTCACATACGAAAATAGGATAATGAAGAAATCGTTGATATATGGCTGATCCAGTGACTCTTTAGAATCCTCAATCTGAGTTTGTTCATTCACCATATTGATAGAATCATATTTGGAGAATAAAGTACGTAATCAAAAATAGTAGCTGAAATAAAAACACATAATAGGAAATAAAATGGATTTTGGAATAGCAATTGAAATAATAAATCTAATTCATTCTAATATTAACAATAAAACAGCATTTGACTGTTTAAGGAACCAAGAACTCTAGAACTCTTGGAAAGCAAAAGACAATTGGGAAAACTCTGAATTTCAACTTGTAGTGGAAGTCTCATTGTCAATCTAGTCTTTGATTTACAACAGTACCTACCTACCTATATTAAATTCACATCAACAACATTTTCAGTAATATCACTTTGTATAATATTTTAAATTAGTTCATAATGAAGACTTCTGTAAATCATTCCGAAATAAAGATTTTGTTCAAAAACTTACCCAATCCATTTTCTACCAGAAAACACACAAACACATACAAACCCCTTTTCACACTTTAGATATTGAAAACACAAATATTTTTACTAGATAATTTAGTGAGAAAGAACCTAGCAATCGATTCTACTGAGTATTAAATTCTTTACAAGAATTTACAAATTTTCTACAGAAAATATTTCCTATCCAAAATTCCTAACTTTTTCCTCTGACTTTTCTGACACAATTCTCGTCCGACCTTTCAAAATTTCAAAACGGATAATACAGACCAATTGACGTTCAAATAGTTTGGCTTTATTATGAAATAGGTTTTATCTTAAAGTTTAGGAAATCAAAGACCCTAATATTTGTGCGTAACAGTGCGTAGTGACTACGGATCGTTACATCGCCCTTTAAATTGTATAGGATTATGTAATTAAATCATAATTATAATCCAAGACAATTTACCAAACCCTCTAAAATCACAAATATTAAATTACCTGTAAACCTACCTATCTCAAAATGTTTACCAACCATTACCATTACCTTTCGATTACCTTTACCTTATTTCGTTTACCGTTACCTTTAGATTACCTTTACCTTCAATGTCAACCTTTACCATTACCGTTTTATAATTCGTTAACAGATTACGATTCTAATTTGTTATTGATTGATTCAAAACAACTTAAGACTAAATACTACATTGTTAGAATTAACCAAATCGAAAATAGAAAATATTTAAAGAATGCATTGCGGCTTTAAAAGACAGTGTCAGTCATGCACAAATACCCCCATGTTGCAGGAATAGTTTCAATCCTTCCAAGGAACCTGGCTGTGAATTAGGTCAATCCGAGTGATACCCAGAAGACGCTACTCAACAACCCAACATTCCGGTAAAATCTAGTAACGTCTTCCAGTCCCCTTCCAAAATCAAAACTTCCCCATAGGCCGTCAAAGAATAGTTAATGCACGAAAGCCACATCTCGCCTAGACACATCCCGTCAACACTTGGGATTCTCGACTTAGCACATGTTAGCACCCGTATTCTAAGACGATTTATATTCCTTGAGTGTGGACACCTAAGGAAACATCCACATTGAGGTTTGACTGATGACAGATATAACAGAAATAAAGCGATGGCAATTCCACCACTAACACAAGATAAGTTAGAGTACAAAACTATCCCAGAATACGAGTATCAGTGTGGGGAAAATTTCACTGGCTGCATGTAGAGTATGACCATTTTACGTTATCAGCAAATAATAGTATGCTGATGATAATATTGTCAATTGACTTATCCTAACACCAATGTTAACTCCATCGTAAAATTTCATTGTGTGTGTAATGTTTGCTTGATCAACCAATAACAAACCGTTCAAGTTTAAGATACTGTTGAATCATTTAGATCGCTTCATTCCAAAGACTAAATTCTATCACTAACTATAATAAAAATCCTCATTCATACTCACAGAACAAAATTCACATTGTCTTTCGAATACCCGAACAACCCAACAGCAAACATTAAAACCAGAACTGCGAAACTCGCATTCTGTTACGAATTTAATTAAATATTTTATTTATTTACCTCCAATTACCTTGAAATAAAACAAATTAATTTAAAAGAAATAATTTAATACTGTCATTACTGACAGATAGCAAATGAAACTATCGACGTTGTAAATAATTCATTTACTTGTGAATATGAATCTACATTTCATTCGTTTATAACAAAATTCAAATTAGTAATCTCTTCATTAAGTGTCAATCATTCCTTAAAGGCAAAGGAATTTTCAATGGGTATTGATAGTCATTTAAAAATTATGATCATCCCTTAATTTTACCGAGATAGTGATTTATAAATCAATCAACTGAAAATAAAAACTACAAATTCGAATTACCTAATTAATTTGAGCGATATAAATATAAGCAAACCAACAAATTATAGATACTATCAAGTATCTGCTAATAAAAATAAGTCACTAAATTATCCAAGCGTTAAAAATAAAAGCATTAGGTGTTAAAAATACAAAGTACATTTTTTATTTATTTGCATTCACTAAAAAGCATATTTATCACCTTAGCAACAAACAATTTACCTCAAATCTCAGTTGTTGATAAATGCTCAATGGTGATCTTTATTATTCGTTATGAACTACCATATTATTACCTAAAGACACCTATTATTCACACCATTCATCAACCAGCTGATCTGCTTTGTTCTAAAAGACCTCAAGCGCCCTTAATCACCGAAACTCCTGAACGTCTCAGCTCAACTCTCAATTTGATTCCATTTAAATCCTTAATTATTAAGAAATAGCTATTGTACAATAGGGGGACCCTATCTACTATACTCTCAAACTAATTAGGATCTACTGCTGTCTCAAAATCGTATGATACCTAAATGTCAGATTGTCTGAAGATCGGTTAGATATACGGTTTGAAGTTATTGACTGACAAAAAAATAGTTATTTGTAAAAAATATACATACATAACATACATACGCCAATTTGTCTAGAGCCTAGACCTTAAAGACCCTAAGAAAATCTGTACGTAGAAAAAAACCTTCCACGAGCTGAATAGTGTTACTCAGTTCAGCTATATTTGAGAAGTCTAAACTATAATAAGTTTAATAATAATAATGATAAAACAACACGAAAGTATTAACCAAACTTATCAAATATAATGACATAAATTTTAGCAGCTTAACTACAAAACCGTAGTATTTGTAATTTATTGTCTACTTTGTTATTTAAAGATTTGATTTTTATTTTGCATGAAACCAAATTACTTAGTTACCTGGAAGAAACTTATCTACTTGAGATAATAAGACCGCCCTTTATACTAAACTTTTTTTTAAAACATACTTTTTGATGTCTCTACTCGATGAGATTCTCTGATAAAGGTTACTCTATGTTTTGTTGTTTTATTTATTTTTGTAGTTTTTTTTTTTTTTTTTTTCAAAGAACCTAAGTTCTTTAGTTTTGGCTTCACATCAAAGGTATATAGCCAGTGTCAAGTAATTAGAGAGATTATTTAGTCATAAGTCAGAGTCGATGCTACTTTGACATCCATATCCAAAGACTAAAACTATTTTGACACATAAGTATAGTAGTATTTGCCGTCGGGTTCGCCTGCAACCCAATGTTTGGAAAACATTTTAACAACATCCATACCTGACCTATAGGTCTATATATTTACTATATAGGTTTTCGTAAAATACCATTTTTCACTCCGTTTCCCTCCGATGTAAAATTGTCGGACTATGAAAACAAAGCGCTATAGCTTTCAGAAGGTGGATGATAAGAGCCGAAGTTCGGGCTCAGTGGCGTCTATTATTCACACACACAACCCCAGGAAAAACCCACGTTCAACTATGAATTCTTATGAATAATGACGATGAAAACGTAGGACAAGCACTAAGGTAAAACTTCGGACAAATAGACATACCAACATAATATACAATTTTACATTACTAAAATAATAAATTCACTATTTTCTTTTTAATAAGATAACATCGAATTATCAAGATCATGTTGCGCGATATTTAACAAACAAGCTCCCCTGTGCTTTGATAAACCCAATAAATGTAATGGATTTGGGTTCACATATGCAAATCATACACTCGCTGCTATCAAATCAAGTCTGAACCTACGTGTGACTTAAAAGTTCCTACTCCAAACCGAGTCTCAAGACTAGCATAAACAAGACAGAAAACACAGTAAGTACTCGCAAGTAGATACCCGCCCTTATTATTTTACCATCCCTATCCAAATGATAAGCCAAACCATCCGAAACAACATGACTACTTTTCCAATACCATCCTGATAGTACGCAAAAAGAAATAGATGTTAAGAAGAGGAAAGATAACCATGATAACAACGAAATTCTGAACTACTGCACTAAATAGTAAAAACTTGTTATAAAAGGGTTCTAACAGGGAGACCATTTGTTGAAATTTTACCATCTCACAAGTGTTTGTTCTAAAACAGGAGTCGAACCCGCTCTACCATGCTTATTGTCACATGAATTTGAAAAAATACAATATTCTTTCTAAAATTATCTCCCTTTATTCTAGAACATCGTTCCTGAGTACCGTTTCAGGAGTAGATCCTAAACAAACCGAACATATCAGAATAAACCAGTTCCTTTGAGAGTCCTGAGTCAAATAACTACTGCAAAGTGCTCTCACCTGCTGCTGAGCAGTTATCCCAGAAATAACTTACTATAATTATTTCCTCAAACCTTCTTAAATAAACTTTACAAACTAGCTTCTTTGTTTCCCGATAGTTTTACTAGTCAAATTTCCTTCAAACATTCTTGAATAAATTTTACAAACTAACTTCTTAGTTTTCCAATAGTTTTACTAGTCAAATTTCCTTCTAACATTCTTGAATAAAATTTACAAACTAGCTTCTTAGTTTCCCAATAGTTTTACTAGTTAAATTTCCTTCAAACTTTCTTGAATAAATTTTACAAACTAGCTTCTTAGTTTCCCAATAGTTTTACTAATCAAATTTCCGTTTAATACTTTATTATAATTGCGCGAATTAATCTAAACTATTTCTATATGTAATAAATCTACTACTTAATTTTCCTTACGGTCTAAAATCTCTGACAACTATTACCCCTACTATTTAGTTTATGGAACGATGTCTGTGTATTAATTACTCTACGAAATAAAACCTTTGACAGCTGTTACTACCTTCTTTCTACAAAACCATAAATACCGTTTATGACGTTTATGACGAGTGATGTCAAAAATGTCAAAATTTATGGTTTAATTTATTGATTGTCAGAACACATGAAAAATTTATTTTTCCATTTAATTTTAATAAGAATGTGGAAGTTTTCGAAACTGCCAAGAATACCTGACTTCAGGAATTACTCATTTATGTAACCACCCTTAAAACTTGTAACCGCCCTTAAAACTAGCAAACTCTCTTACCAACAGTAGCGATACACTGATTGAAAATCAACCGCCCTTACAATCCGCATTCGCCCTTAATACCAACAACCGTCCTTACTGATGGAAAAGCAACCGCCTTTATAATTACAACCTACATCCGCCCTTAAAACAATAACATAAAACAAGCAACAAAAAGGGTAAATGATTCCAAGAATATTCTACCTTTTCTACAGTTACAACGGTTAGAGAACGGTTCGAGGACAACGGCTTGATGCTCAGCATATCGAAGACACACTTCATCCACGTCTAATTGTCGGGACGATTGCCTATAAATCTTACGGTCCTTGCGGGTGGAACACATATAAAACAGGCATCTTCGACTACGTTTCTGGGATTTGAGCTTGATAGGACGTTGACCTGGGAGTCCCACATTGATAAAGTGTGTGGAAAGCTGGGCGGTGCCTGCCTTTGCAATGATACCACAAGACACTTCAGTGAGACCGTACTTCAAGGAGCTTGAAATAATGACTATTCCATCTAAAATAATTTTTCAGGTGGCAGTATTCGTGCGCGATAACCTGACCTGTTCAGTAAGAACAGTGACAATCACGCGTACCACACTCGTCATGACGACAAGCTTGCTAGCTTACCCGCACACTTGCTAAGTCAAACAAGCTGACGCATATAATGGGACCGACGATATATAAAAACTTGCCAAACTTCGTCACAGATGCAAATAGTACGGTGTCCTTTAAATTTAGATTAAAACGCTGGCTCACTGATAAAACTTTTTACAGCTATGAGGAGTTCATAGCTAGTATATAACTGTAATTAATTTTTTTATATTTTCTATTTAATTGTAATTACTTATATTCAAATTGATCATGACAGACAGCTGTATATTTATTGTACTGAATGTAGGTACTCTATATTTAATTATTATATGTGACGTGTAAATATTTTATTTACTAAATAAATGATTATCATAACACTATCTGAATAGAGGTGATTTATACCAATAGATTTGTTCAAACTTTGTTTGGCTTTAAACCAGACAGTCCTACACGTCAGCGTCAGGCTCATTGAATAGCGCAAGTGCTCATGGTGAAGTGGCTTGCTCAAGTTCGTGAAATAAATTCATTCAAAAGCGCAAGTGCTCGTGGTGTGATTGGCTTGCTCGAGTTAGTGAAATGAATTCATTCAACAGTGCAAATGCTCGTGGTGTGAGTGGCTTGCTCGAGTTAGTGAAATTAATTAATTCAACAGCGCAAGTGCTCATGGTGTGAGTGGCTTGCTGAGTTAGTGAAATTAATTAATTCATTCAATAGCGCAAGTGCTCGTAATTTGGGCGCCTTGCTCTAAAACTAAAGGAAAGTATAACTGAATAACATTCTAACTATAACCTATCTGTACTATGTATATTTTTATTGTTTTTTTTTTATATTATAAAGCGCCTCGTATCACTCTCGAGACTCTCGGACTCCACATCACGGGCACTACTGACGCGTATTGTGATGATTGGAGCATTGAGTAGCTACAGTAAAACATATCTTGCCTATAACCATATTATTGAATATTAACCCTATATAAACCTTTCATTCCGACAGCTTGCAAAACCTAATGCCCATTGATTTTGCTAAGCAGTAAATATTTTTTTGAAAATCTATTAATAAGTAGATGGCGAGAATGACAGGTTTGTCAAATTCCATGGATCCTTATGATACCTCTTGTTAACAAATGTGATTTATTAACCATCTACCAAAGAAAGCAATAGGTAGTTCATATAACTAGATACCTACGTAAAAGCCTCATAACCCCTAATCCTTTATTTGTTTAATTTAAGCTATTTTTTATTGAGAAAATCATCCAACACCTCTCCATTCCAACAGCAACAAATTGTGCGAGTATCGCACGACTTAAATCTACCTGAATCACAACAAATAAACCTTTCTTCTGAATCAAATATAAAGCTTTTAACCCTAATAACCCTTTTCCTAATCATGGTCACGGGCAACGAATTGTAACAACCCCCCTCTACACATTATGTCTTAACCTATTTGTGATAACCTAAATACTTATTTGAAGACCTATCTAAAGATTACGATATTTGTTGTGATTTACGAATATATTGGCCTTGTGATCGTCTAGCTTTGTGGTAGGATCTTACGATGTGCTCATGATAACTCAGATTCTTTAAAGGTAAAAGGATGATTTTCTGCTACTCTAATGATTTATCTAGATACTAAGGGCTTAGAAAGTTGTTGAATTGAATAAAGTTCTCTTGATTTCAATAGACTAGTTCCATGGATCAAATGTGATCAAGTATTGAATTGAAAGAAAGATGTAGTAGAATTATCTGATTCTACTAGATCTGTCTAAATAAAACTATGAAAATTGACTCTAGTTTCTGAATAAGCTCTCTTTCGTTTAATTAAATATGAAAGCTATTCAGCGTGACCTGTCTGGCTTAGGTTAGCAGCACCTCCTCCGCTGCAAACAATCGGATTTCGACATAGCCTGACTTGGATATCCGTCTTCCATTAGGCCACCGAAGTGGCGTAGGTAGCGTACGAACTACCTATGAGGGACCTACTGTATTTACACTATAATAACAATTAGAGGAATTGTTATGAAAAGCTACAGCCGCATGATAATTTGAAGAATTGTCATGAAGCTGGATTCTCAACAAAACAATGCTTCGAAGTAAGTCTGAAGTCTGTTGGTTACTAAGTAGTCCTGCAAAAGAGTAAGAGGAATAGCCCAAATTTTACTTCGGAGCTTTAAAAATACTTGATTATAGTATTTAAAAGGCTCCTATTGGCTCTACTTAAATGACATGAACTACTCTAGAGTTCAAAGTAACTCAAACTAGAAAATGAGTAATGATTATGATATGAGTGATAATATATGGCTGATCATTGACCCTTTAGAATCCTCAATCTGAGTTTAATCAATCACCATATAAATAGTCTCACAATCGGAGATAAGTAGATGAGTAAGTGAAGATGATGAAGAAATAGATGATATATGGCTGATCCAGTGACTCTTTAGAATCCTCAATCTGAGTTTGGTCATTCACCATATTGATAATCTCACAATTCGAAGATAGGATAATGAAGAAATCGTTGATATATGGCTGATCCAGTGACTCTTTAGAATCCTCAATCTGAGTTTGGTCATTCACCATATTGATAATCTCACATACGAAAATAGGATAATGAAGAAATCGTTGATATATGGCTGATCCAGTGACTCTTTAGAATCCTCAATCTGAGTTTGGTCATTCACCATATTGATAATCTCACATACGAAAATAGGATAATGAAGAAATCGTTGATATATGGCTGATCCAGTGACTCTTTAGAATCCTCAATCTGAGTTTGTTCATTCACCATATTGATAGAATCATATTTGGAGAATAAAGTACGTAATCAAAAATAGTAGCTGAAATAAAAACACATAATAGGAAATAAAATGGATTTTGGAATAGCAATTGAAATAATAAATCTAATTCATTCTAATATTAACAATAAAACAGCATTTGACTGTTTAAGGAACCAAGAACTCTAGAACTCTTGGAAAGCAAAAGACAATTGGGAAAACTCTGAATTTCAACTTGTAGTGGAAGTCTCATTGTCAATCTAGTCTTTGATTTACAACAGTACCTACCTACCTATATTAAATTCACATCAACAACATTTTCAGTAATATCACTTTGTATAATATTTTAAATTAGTTCATAATGAAGACTTCTGTAAATCATTCCGAAATAAAGATTTTGTTCAAAAACTTACCCAATCCATTTTCTACCAGAAAACACACAAACACATACAAACCCCTTTTCACACTTTAGATATTGAAAACACAAATATTTTTACTAGATAATTTAGTGAGAAAGAACCTAGCAATCGATTCTACTGAGTATTAAATTCTTTACAAGAATTTACAAATTTTCTACAGAAAATATTTCCTATCCAAAATTCCTAACTTTTTCCTCTGACTTTTCTGACACAATTCTCGTCCGACCTTTCAAAATTTCAAAACGGATAATACAGACCAATTGACGTTCAAATAGTTTGGCTTTATTATGAAATAGGTTTTATCTTAAAGTTTAGGAAATCAAAGACCCTAATATTTGTGCGTAACAGTGCGTAGTGACTACGGATCGTTACAGCGGTCACGCGCCACACCAACAAAATGTATGGAAACACTATTTACATCAATGATGGAAACTAACAGATGCCGGTCACAAGTGGCAGTAGTCTGAAATAGAAATAATAGAATAGAAATTGAAATTGTTTTTATTTGCTAGAAAGACATTAAGTAGTTAGGTATTTTAAAAATATAAAAGCGAAACAAAACAAACATTGCACAAAAAGAATAGAAATTTAACAAAGTACCTAACCTACATAATTATGATACCTAGTATATTTATGTCGCAGAGTCTGCTACCCGTTTGCGGATGCACTTACTTACCTATCTTATCAGTCGGCATAGTTTTATCGGTCCACTAAGGTCCTCCATCTGCATAAGGATTTGTTCGTCGGTATGTGATCGAGCGGTGAATGGCGGTACAAAGCATCCGACCTGGTATAAGCTGCATTCAAATGATGACTATAAATAATTAAACATGACTTGAATACTATGTCCACATACAGCAATGGATTAAATACTGACTGACTGATGACAGACAACGCACAGACCTAACAACTGAACGTCTCTAGTCACTACGCTTGAAAGGCCTAGAAGTATAGTTACGGTACATAATATTCCTTATTCTTTGGTATAGTGTCTAGACTAGCACTTTTTTTTGTTGGTACCTAAGTAAATACCTAGGTACACCAAAAACTACAAAAAATTAAAAAGGACAATGGGCGGTCTTATCGCTACTTACTGCTCGTGTGAGTTAAGGGGCGTCCATTCTAAAGCTATTAAAAATTCTAATTATGATAAATTAATTTTGATAATAATAATTCGCAAAGCAAAGGAAGTTGTGGGTGTCAGTAATGATAGGCAGGCCAGGGACCATCAAAGTGTAAATGAAAAAAGTCTATGGTGTCTTCGTAATGTGAGGTATAGCGACATCATGTCGGGTTGCTTGCAGTCCGCTCGTCCATGAAGCGTGGTTTATTTGCCGCCGGCGGCAGTCGTCTCGCCACACGACAGGCGCCACCGCGTCGCCAGGTTAGGGCGCCGGCTAGACGCCCTTACCCCAGGCACCCGGGGTCGCACTTAATAGCATCGTGGGGTGCGAATCTCAGAGGGAAGTTTAGAATTAAATTGGATTGAAGATGAAATAGAAAACATGATCGTTTGTAAATACTTTATTATGGTTTTTCTCGAAGCGCAGTTTTGAGGGAAGTAGATATTTTAGGCCGTTGTACATTTTCACAGTCACATGGTGTAAGTAAGCATGTAACTGGATATGATAATGGAGATGAAAAAGCTTTTCTTTACCCGATTTCAAAATTAATAGATCACAAGAAAGATGGATTTGAAAAACGAAACAAAGCACAGACCCACTCAGCTCGATTTCTTCTGAAAATAGACGAATTAAGCTGAAACGGACTGAAACCGACGCCTGCGCTGACTCAGAGCAGGCGCCACTATATTTATGGACGACACTTGCAAATCTCGAAAGGATTAAGAACATCAAACGTTACACTGTCTAACATATACCTACTTCATAAATTAGTTTCGGTAAGGTAGGTCTGTAATGAATTTGTATAATAAGGTGAATCATCATATTTACCTGATTTCGAGTAATGACGACAAATCTATTTATTGTACTTTCCATTAGGACACATTAGGTAAGCCAAGCCAGTACGTAATAGATGGTAAATTGGTAGGTAATTAATTAGGTAAGGGTTGGTACGATCAGTACAACGAACTTTGGTAAGGTACACCTATCCTATAGGGTTACCATTGTATTAGACATTACGGGTAAGTAGTTGCTGAATTTCGAAAAAAAAGAGTTAAAACTTTAATCGTAATCCTCTACGGATAATAAATAAACACAACAGAGGATGAATGGAAGTGAAGTAGCAGCACCTCCTCATAAACTTAGATGAATGAGCATAACACGCAACGTAAAATTAGTCGAAACAAAGCATGAGTAGGTAATTTCGCCGAAACAAACCAAACATCCCCATAAATTTTGTCGATTTGAGTAAGAATGAAGACTTGCCAATGTAATCACCATTAATGAAGAATAAGAGGTGAGGTGATGCTCTGATGAAAATAAGTATTGGCAGAAATAAGCGTTGTAAATGTAAACAAAATGATTCAGAGAACCAGGAGAGCTAGCTCAAAAAAAAAATCGCTATACCTACCTACATTAGCAGCGGACTGATTCCGAAATATTGGGGTCTCGAGTGTTGGTGAAACCCTTTACCCTGACTTCTCACCTCTATTTTTCATTTTTTTTTTCAATAATAGCATTTGACCACAACCACACTTGATAATAAGTGATGATTACGGTCGGTGTGGTCGATGATGTAGCACGCTTACCTAGTAAGAACTTATTCACTCTTGATTTGAAGACTCCGAGATTATACAGTGTCGGAAAAATAGACGCCGGCAGTGAGTCTCTCATCCATCTCAATCATACATCATATTACAACCTTTAGAAAATATATATGACCTGAACAACATTTTTTTTTTAAATGAGACAAAATAACCAAACGAAAAATACCAAAAAGGATCTTTCAGTGAAAAGAAAAGATATTTCACTAGAATTTCTTATCCTATATTACCTACCGCTCGGTACCTAAAAGCATTGGTGTCAGAGCACTTTATTCCCCCTCTAAAATGTTAAAGCTCTATATCCGAGGAGCTGATTCGTAGGTGTCCTGAAAATAGCAGCAACAAGACTACATCATGACGGGCCAGATGTCGTGCGTACGACGAGGATCTAATCCTACCCTACTAATTTTGTTTTAGCACTCTGTGTAGCGTGAAATTAGTTGCTAGGCGAAATTTACATAAGTACAGTCAGCTTTCACATTTAGATTACTCTTAATTTTGCAAAGAAAAGTGCATGCAAGCATTTTCAAATTAATGTAGTCATCTAACTTGTCAAAATTATGTTCAGAAGAAGAATGTCTTTGCAAAATTATGAGTATAATATAGATGTGAAAGCTTGGGAGTGTATACATGTCTGTGCAACTGACTGTACCTACATATTTTTTTAAATGAATTGGGATTGGTTTATAGGTTGGTATATATCTAGTTCCTACCAATTTTGGAAGAAACCAGTTTTCCTACGATAAAGTTAGAGGTGCTGATGTAGAGGTATTTTTTATTTATTTTATTTATTTGGGACAACAAACAATAAAGGTATAATAGGCAGGTACAGACAGCGTCATGGATAAGTATCCCCATTGCACCAGACAAACAGCTTCAAATCCCTTCAAAACACCGCCTCCGCGAGACACGACTTACGGATAAGTTTTGCCTTCATAAATAAATTATATTTTTACAACCATGTAAGCATAATAATAATAATATACTATTTTTTTATGGGATTGAAGCTGGGTGTCTTGTGCATAGGGGATACTTATCTATGACGCTGTCTGTACATAGAGATCTCAAATTCTTAACTGAAAAAGGAGAGTCCTTAGAAGCTTTGGTAAAAGGTGGATAAGGTGGCGTACGGTCAACAAAACACAAAAAAAATATATATCTAATTTCAGCTCCGGTTCAGTTGTTTCAGCGTAATTGAGGAACAAACATTCAAACATTTCCATCCATCCTCACAAACTTTCGCCTATAAAGTATTACAAGTGGGATTTATTTCGCATATTATTTTTCCACGAATAATAAAAAAAAGGAATAAGAAGATTACTTTGTAAATGTGTCCCAATTTTTATCTTACCCGTTTTATTTCAGAATTACCAGCTCTCTTGCACAATGTCACCAGTGTTTCCAAGAACCTCCACTTCGAGAATATTCCCCGTCTCATTGCATCACGCATACTATTATATACGTCCATTTCCCGAAACACGTTGAAACACTGGCAGAAGTCCCAAATTTTCAGTAGTTTCGTTTCAATTTTCAGCTCTATTGCAAGTAGTTAGAATACTAAATCGTTTGAGGGAATGACAGAGGTAGGCAATGTCAAGATTCTGAGAATGTTTTCGCTTCATTCATCACTAGTTGGCTCCATTGAGGAGTTTCACGCTAACGTTGCTTGTCAACAGTGTAATGACATTGATTAACTATTGTTTCTACAAGTCCTCTTCATCACAGTTATCTGGTTCCCATAATATTAGCTCCTCTGTGATTAGCTCTGCTTAGTAGGTAGCGTTGTGAACAATGTCCAATTGTCCATGCAATGTCCTTTATTTAACATAATGTCCAAAAAATTAACGAGCAAAGTGAAGCTAACCGCCATTTTTTACACCTTTAGCTTATTACGAAAACTCACATAATCAAGTTTCCAAATACAACCAACACTGTACGCGCGATTCTTTACCACCTTATTGTTACCACCCTTTGTAAGTACCTAGTTCGAGAAAATCACTTTACCGAGGTCAAAAAATGGGTCAATTTAATGTGGATTGGGGGACAGGGCAGGGCATATGGCATGGCCGAAGAGCTTTTTTTTTACTGAAAAAGTGATAATACTTACCTACCTCTATTTAACATCGCTGAATCACCACGAAAAAGCACCAATAAAATATTCAAGGTTTTGATAATCTGCCAAATATCTGTGGGACTTCGCTTTCGGCTGCATTATGGAACTCGTAAAACACATCAAGACCTTCTCTTATGCATGATTGCGTAATAAATAAAACTAAAAACCAATGCTAAAGAGCGAATGCTCTCCTAAACGAGAGTAGGCCCTGATCTCCATTTATAAAGAACTTGCAGCTTGCTGCTGAAAATGCTTTTTTTAGTTTGTAAATAAGGTATAAACTAAAACCTTTAATTAACGGCAATAAGTACCTTTTAAACGTAGAAGATACGAGAAGGTACATTAAGTTAAGTAAAGGTGGATGGTGGTCAAATAGTAAAAAAAAGTACCTACGTAGTAACGCTAAAAAGAATAGTAGGTAATTCATTCAGGTTATGTAGAGTCACGCACGTTACTGCTAGTACTTAAATTTTAATGATATATGGGGCTAATTAAATTACATAATGGACTATGACATGGGTTTGAGTTTTTCTTTATTCTCAGGTAGTGGAAAATGTAGAGAACGCACTGGAGAGGGTGAAATTTTATTGGACTAGCTTGATTAAATCCCTCGCTACACTGTGGGTGTGGAGTTGTGTATCCCAGTCTCAACTCTAAAGTAGAAAGGGAGTTCTGCTCAGAAAATATCCCCGGTTAGGATCTCCTCACGCTCTTGCCACGGAAGTAATCTAGCTCATCCTAGGTTCCTGCGTCCGTTGTCACGTTTTGGCTTACTTCCAAGCGGTCAATTACTTTTGTTTTTTTTTTTGTGAATTAGCGCTGTTGCTATGCCACTGGGCGTTGATGGTTGACTCATCCACGTTTTGTTTTGTTTTAGTTTACGAGGCATATGGAATTAATTACAGTTTTTTTATCTCAAGTTAGCGTTTGTCCATAGAAAATATTAAAAATTAATAGCTGTTAGTTTTTAAAGCATTTAATAAGTGTAATTAATCCTTTTGTCGACCAATTTATAAGACGATCGCTGTGGTAATAAAAATATTACAAAAATCGAGCCCAAAGCGTGGGCAGATAGACGTTAATTCCTCAAATATACCTACCAAACCCCCGTTATTAACCGAGATGGGGATTGTAGTTACAGCAGTTACAAATGTATATACTTTTTTAACTCGATACCACACGGGAGAAGCCGCGGGCAGCACGACTAGTAATATAATAAAATTACAGCAAATAAAAATAAGTTTTTCTTCATAGCGAAATTCTATTGTATACGTAACCAACACGATTTTTTCTTTGTAAGTACTGCCATCTAGTATTGAATAGCTTCAAGAAATAAAACTTTCAACCTCCTTTTGGAATACATTTTTACTGCACTGAGATATTGAAATTAAAGTGCTGACATCTGTTGATGGTAGTAAAAAGTTGACTTGACATATTGTCGTTCACCAATCAATCAAACTTGCTAGATTCTCGAAGAATCAAACCGTATGTATTGGCTGTCTATGGTTTTTAAACTTTTTGAGCATCAAAAGAGGAATGTTCCATCATCAGTCGGTTTGATCTTTTGGTTTGATCATAGGCATAGGTATATCCAATCTCTTTGGTTTGATCCGTATTCATCATTGAGCTACAAGTAGCTTTCATAATCATAATCATAATCATAATCATAATCTTTATTGCAACAATGTACATAATGGTGATGTACATAATTCTTCCATTGTTCGTTGCAAGATTGGTCGCGATTTAGGGGGCGAATTGAAAGTTTCCGGGGACAAAACCTGATTTATTTTGCACGAAAGTCAAAAACATAAATGTAAATTCTACACACATTTACTGGTAACACTAAAAAATATCTATTTTTCAGAGCAAATGTCAAATATGTCAATGAATGCTGACAGTTGACAAGAGGTTAGCTGTCACATCCGGCTTGGAGAAAAGGGTCCTTTTTCAAGCGTACGCCATTGCTGGCGTATGGTAGTTTGTAATAATAAGAAAGAAATCATAAACCATCCAATATGGTGAGTATCTAAATGCATGAAAGTGACCAGGAAAGTGTTGCGTTGTATCTGTGCTATCGTTACGCGGGCGTATTTTATTAAGTCCTTGTCAAAAGAACTAAGAAAATCGAAAAACTTTCACGACGGTCTTTGTGGTCCGATGACGTTCTCTAAGTGCTCCAAAGTGTTTTTCCGAAATGTGCCCATCTCGGGGAAAATAGACTGTAAATAACCGTAAACTTCTAAATCGTCCGCGACGATTTGCGCGATAATTGAATAGTGTGACGTCAAGTGTTCCATCTGTGTTGTGATGTGCATAATGTTGATGGGTTGTTTTCTGTGTCCAGGTGAATTTCACCGTAGACGAGATCCGTGGGATGATGGACAAGAAGCGGAACATCCGCAACATGTCCGTCATCGCTCACGTCGACCACGGCAAGTCCACGTTGACCGACTCGCTGGTCTCCAAAGCCGGGATCATCGCCGGCGCGCGTGCGGGCGAGACTCGCTTCACCGACACCCGCAAGGATGAGCAGGACAGATGCATCACCATCAAGTCTACGTGAGTATCTTCCGCATGGTATTATCTTACCTGGACGCCTTAGAACTTGACCCCCTGGTATAACCTCTTTGTTCTATCTAGATTTGACTTCTTTGGTGTAGCAATGTGAGACAGCTGAGTATTGAACTTGACCCATTATAACCATGGTCAGCAATTTTCTAAGATTTGTTTACATTATGCCAATCATGGTGATAGATTATTATGGTAACTAATACAATTGCCCAATGAATTTCATGATCTTGCAATATATTGTGTAACAATTACCAACACTTAACTATTGAATAAATAAACACACCCCATTAATACTCTAGTAAGGCTTGATACTGTAAAAAGGGGTCAATGCACATAACACCCCATAACGGGACGTCAGTGCAGACCATTTGCAACCCTCACCCAAATTAGAAACTATAAATTGGTCTTGACTGACAAACATTTTACAGACCAAACTCCTGAACATAGAGGCTTGAAACTTAGAGGATGTGTTTGTCGAGAGTTGAAAGTGAGGACTCAAATAGGCATTTTGAAAATATGCAGCGTCAGCTCATTCCCTATATGATGATTGTTCTATACCTTTATATCTGATAACCATTGAAGAGTTTTAAGAACGGCCATCTGATCTACAACTTACCTATACTACAATGCCTATCTCATCCACTTCTTCAATAAACCAGGTTTTTTTCCCCCGCAGTGCTATCTCCATGTACTTTGAACTGGACGAGAAGGATTTAGTGTTCATCACGAATGTTGACCAGTGTGAGAAGGGACAGAAAGGATTCTTGATCAACTTGATTGACTCACCTGGGCACGTTGACTTCTCATCTGAGGTGACTGCCGCTCTCCGAGTCACTGATGGAGCTCTTGTGGTTGTCGACTGCGTCTCTGGTACGTACAACTTAGTTGTAACTGGAATTGAGTTCTGATATTCAGGTATACAACTTCCCCAACGGTCCCAATCTTTCAGTTATTGTGTTATGTGTCGTACCTCACAAGCTTCAAAACTTTAATCATGCTTCGTAGCTTGTGAGGTTTCCAACCATA
The DNA here is from genome assembly GCA_932526365.1 of Lobophora halterata. Classification (NCBI taxonomy): domain Eukaryota; kingdom Metazoa; phylum Arthropoda; class Insecta; order Lepidoptera; family Geometridae; genus Lobophora; species Lobophora halterata. The sequence goes on from OW052018.1 coordinate 1,386,648, forward strand.
TGTCAAAATAATTTACAACAGATTTTCTATGTGTTAATTCTCAATTAAATTAAGATAGATTTGGTTTATCAAGACTTAAATATGATCATAATGCCCGCGACTTCATCTGCCCAGGTATCTTTATAAATTGTAGCCTATGTTATTCTGATGTATAAGCTATATTATTTTAAAGTCTCATTAAAATCCATTCAGTAGTTTTTACGTGAAAGAGAAACAAACATCCATCAATCTATCCTTACAAACTTTCGCGTTTATAATATTAGTAGGATTTTCTATACAATGATGATTGTTCTATACCATAAATCCGAGATACTTTGAAGAGTTTCAAGAACGGCCATCTGATTGACTCTCTCACCTTCAAAATAGCCACGATTCTACAACCCATACTACAACTAGCTCCATCCCACAGGTGTGTGCGTGCAGACCGAGACTGTATTGCGTCAGGCTATTGCTGAACGTATCAAGCCTATTCTGTTCATGAACAAGATGGACCGTGCTCTATTGGAGCTGCAGTTGGAGTCTGAAGAGCTGTACCAGACCTTCCAGCGTATCGTTGAAAACGTCAACGTCATTATTGCTACCTACTCCGATGACAGTGGACCCATGGGTAAGTAATAGTAATACACTACTACTTAAAAAAAAAATGTATTTAAGTATTCTATCAGCCATCTGGTTCCCATAGTCCAAGCTCTGCTTAGTTTGGGGCTAGATGGCGTTGTGTGATATGTCTAAAATATTTATTTATTATTTAATTAGTGCATTTCCAAAGATAACTGCAAGTAGTGTGCAGTAACAAATCTGGATCGAAAATTGCAACTGTTTCTTATAACTTCAGATCCACACTTTACTGTAAATTGCATAATAAGGTAAGAAAAGAAGAATCTCCAATTCATTTTTACTTTTGATTGTGTTCACAATAGATGACTGTCAACTATTGCAATTATAGCATTACATTACAATAGACAAGAGTTTACATATTTTTCTGGTTAAAGTATGACTCATTAAAGTGATGCCAGTGCCAGTCAAGCGATACTAAAATCGCGATATATTGATATCATTGGCAAGGTCATGATAAACACTAGATTGTAGTAAAAGTGCCACCTCATCAAAACTGTTATTTATTGGTACCTTTTGTTCCTTGATGATGAATAAGCAAAGCCGAATTCAGTTGTTACACTTTTATTGAATGATTCTATAAAATAAGAGTCAAGGATATAGAGTTCCAGTCTTGCCTCTCAATATTACAAATCTCACGCCTTTTTTCGGTAGTAGAATAGTTGGTACTTGGCTCCCGTACTTTTCATATCACTGATGTCTTTGCTGGGATTGGCGGTACTATTTGTCATAATGATGATGATGATGCAAAATGTATTGGGTTGAAAACAAGGAGTAACCATGATTAATCAATCATACAACAGTAGCATAACAAACTTAACATAATAGGATAGGTAATTTCTTAAACAATTACTAAAATTGGTGTCTTGGAAAGTATAGATAACCTGATCATGTTGCCAATTGTGTGTGATTGATAAATAAATAAAATTGTTTGCTAGTCCCAAGTGTTGCCAGTTACTTACAATAAGCATCTGGGTGTCAACGAGGACTTACAGAAAATCATTCCGGAATTGGTTGCTAGCTTTGTAGTTAGCGACCCCAAAAATGATTGATACATAACAATTACAACTACATGCACTCTGAAACTCTGTTTCTAAAGTAAGCTTCAAGCTCAAAATAGCACAACACATACAAATAAGTTTGCCCTTCTAACATTGAACATACAAATGAGTTAGCCCTCTACAACAAGTCAATCAAGTAAGATTTCCCTTCAAAATAGGATGACTTTAGCTAGTTATCATGAAGTAAGGACATACAAATGAGTTAGCCACTCTTACATTGGACATGCAAATGAGTTTGCCCCTACAACACAGCACCTAAGCACAAAGCTAGTTGTCATGGAGTATAAGGGTGAACAAATTAGTTTGCCCCTCTTACATTGGACATGCAAATGAGTTTGCCCCTACAACACAGCACCTAAGCATAAAGCCAGTAGTCATGAAGTATAAGGATATACAAATGAGTTTGCCCCTCTTACATTGGACATGCAAATGAGTTTACCCCTTTTACATTGGAAATACAAATGAGTTTGCCCCTACACCAAAGCACAAAGCCAGTTGTAATGAAGTATATAACACTTGATAACGCTAACAGGTGAGGTGCGCGTGGACCCTAGCAAGGGTTCCGTGGGCTTCGGCTCGGGGCTCCACGGCTGGGCCTTCACGCTCAAGCAGTTCTCCGAAATGTACGCCGACAAGTTCAAGATCGACCTCGTCAAGCTCATGAACAGGTAATTATCATACTACTTGTGTATTCGTTTGACTTTTTTAGCAAGACACACTTTCAAAAAAAGTCAAACATGCTTCATAAATCGTGCACCATGAAAGTAATAATGACACAAATACTTATGTGTTATCTTATCGCTTTATTTGCTTGTGTAATGATTTGAATCGAAATAACTGCAAACAACTGTTAGATTTCTATTTTACAAAAGAAAAAGGAATGGAATGCTTCTGTGGTTTTATAGTTTTATTCCATGTTTTGTAACCACCTCATTGATAACAATAAATGTTGGCTATATTTACATAACACGCATATGTTATTGATAATTAAATTCTTAAATGTTTTAGGGGATGATTTGTTTAACGTTTCAAAGGCAAGGGTGGGTAGACTGCAGTGTTACGTCAACGCGATGACGTCATAGCTGCATAGTAGGCTGGGTAGTACTTTGCACCCCCACATTACTGCTTGCTACCCTAATGCTACCCGCGGGAGTACTATATATATTACATGAAAAATGGTGAAAATAATGTTGGGAATAACATTTCTTGCAATAATAAAATCCAACTAATTATAAAATATTTTTTAAACCTAATTTTTTATTATTGTTTTATTAAAAGCAAAAGGTCTCTGCAATCTATTTGTGCGCTTTATGTGTGAACTAGTCTTCTTATCGTGTAGTGCTGTTTTGGTCACCCATTTAGTGTACCCATAGCTTAATTTTTTACGTCCCGTTGATACCGGTTAGAGAAAATTCTTTAAATCGGCGGCAGAAAAGGACGAACATTATTCTACAACTCGTAATTATTGTAAATTGCTCTTACATGTGTATGAGCTTTTTGTAACTGTTGGTACAAATATAAATTCATTAGTTACAGCTAGTTCTAAGCAATAATAAGCTATATCAATCAGGGTGATGCTTTAATAAAGACCACGGTACATTTCGTTCAAGGATTTTCCTACTATAAAATCTCCTTTTTGTGGCGGACTAGAGTGTGACGACCCAATTATGACGGCATTTTTTAGTTGTAAGTCTAATGTTTATGACACTCAACGTGTCTTATTTTACTGCCAAGACCTAAAAAAAATGACAGATTTCGCAACAAGATCGACCGTCCCGCCGAATCGTATGATACAATTATAATTAGTGACTTTATGCGTATGCATAACATCTAAATTGACTAATATTTATTATTAATAGCTAGAAGTTAGTGTTTATGCATAACCAAAAACTCTTCAAGACAAGCCCATCCGTCACACTAACTGCACTTACACCTGTATTCTATCTAAGTCAGTCCTTATCCTCAAACTCACCTTACGTAAGTAGTAAAATGGTCTCCGATTTACTAAAGGTTTCATCTGTCACATGTCAAATTTCAATGTAGGTATTTCTTTGAGTGTAAAAATCGTCTTAGTAAACGGGTGTTATTGACTTCTAGCAATAAGCCGAAGACTTAATACAAATTAAATACTAGTTCACTCTTAACTTTTCGCTAGGCTTTGGGGAGAGAACTTCTTCAACGCCAAGACAAAGAAATGGGCCAAGCAAAAGGACAGCGACAACAAGCGTTCATTCTGCATGTACGTGCTCGACCCCATCTACAAGGTGTTCGACGCCATCATGAACTTCAAGAAGGAAGAGATTGACTCTCTGCTCAAGAAGATCGGAGTCACGCTCAAGCACGAGGACTCTGACAAGGACGGCAAGGCTTTGCTCAAGGTACGGCATGCACAAATACACATGAACACCCACACACACACACGCGCTCACCCCTTTTTGTATAGACACAGAACCTCCCCCCACACACACACACATTGTAGCGCTTTATCTTCATGTATACGTGCTAAATCCGATGCACACAAACACTCATACGCGCACTCGCACCCCCACTCACACCTACACTCGCACCCCCTCACACCTACACTCACACTCACACCCACTCGATCCATACTCACACCCGTACTCACACCCACACCCACTTGCACTCACACCCACACCCACTTGCACTCACACCCGTACCAACATCCACACCCACTTGCACTCACACCCGTACTGACATCCACTTGCACTCACACCTACTCTCGCACTCACACCCTCACTCTCACCCTACCACTAGTGCTTTCTTCATTGTACACATGAAGATCAATATGTGCTCGCTCGACCCCATCTACAGTAGAAGGTGTCTGATGCGCCTCAGCAGTGCCATCTACTTGCTACATTCACGCGTAAATTTCGCTGTGTGTACGTACTACAGGTTCCAAATGTACATATATTGACATTTCCTCTGTACCTACCTACCTTTCTTTATCGTATCTGACTCTGAAGGTCAGAGGAATCGAATCTGACCTTTATTACTTAGTGCAATGTTATCACTATTTTCATCTTGGTTTACATTGTAACAGTCTTCAATGTTGCCAGTTACCTACTATAGGTTCCTGGGTGTCAAAGAGGACTTACATCAAACTTCTCTCCGGAATTGGTAGCACGCTTACATAGCGTGCTACCCCAAAAATGATTGAAACATTTGTTCATACTCCTCTAGATAAAGTTAGTTATAGTTTGTCGCTTCTTACATACAACTAGAGAAATCTCAACGATAGGTTGCAAGGACTCTCTTTGAAGTAGTCCTATGTCCGTCTAGCATTAGACTGAGTAGTGGTTTAGATATTTTTATGCAACTGAAGGTGACATTGGTCTGATGACTATAGCTTTGTGTTTAGATTATGTTTTTAGAGTTAGTAGTGTTCTATAGGGGAGGCCTGTCCTAAGTTTATCCCTGGGTAAATTATGACCTTACCTTCAAAACTTAGTCATTAATTTAGGCTAATGATGAAGTATTTAAGTTTTACTTGCCTCCATATGTTCTAAATTGTGTTTCTGTAAGTTCTTTGGTACAACAAAGCGTTCTCATGAATTCTTACATTTGTTAAGCTCTTACCTGTTCCTTCCTTATCAACCAATGTTACCAAGTAAGACAGTTTCTAAATAACCTGTCTCCCCACTAGGTGGTGATGCGTAGCTGGCTGCCCGCCGGCGAGGCACTTCTTCAGATGATAGCCATCCATCTGCCGTCGCCCGTCGTCGCGCAGAAGTACCGTATGGAGATGCTGTACGAAGGACCTCACGATGATGAGGCAGCCGTCGGTATCAAGGTAGGCAACCGGCGCCATTCGACAATCAGATTTCGTACATTTTGTTGCTGTAGCGCTTGGCCGCACGTGTCGACGGTGGCTCGTTTGCGGCGACCCTAATATAGTGGGTCCACAGATGGCTCAATCGAATTGCGTCCCGTTGATACCGGTCAGAGAAGATTCTCTACATCGGCGGCAGAAAAGGACGAACATTACCATCTCAGCGTGAATTGGTGGATTGCATTCTAATGGTGCTTTTTACAATAATTGCTGAGAAACAAACATTAATTTTAACTAATCAAATATTGATTGATTGTTTTATGCCTTTTTGGTATACGAAAAAAGGCAGACTTGAAAACTACCACCAAAATCTTGAACTTGAAAACCAATGATTTGATTATATTTTTTTTATGATAAAACTAATAACATTTGAACATATGACACAGCTCCATCTCCACCTAGCCCCAAACTAAACAGCTAGTCTAAAAAAAGGACAAGAATTTCAAAAACTACTGTTTTATTTGTGTAGACCTGCGACCCCGAAGCGCCCCTCATGATGTACGTGAGCAAAATGGTGCCGACCTCCGACAAGGGCCGCTTCTACGCGTTCGGCCGCGTGTTCTCCGGCAAGGTCATCACCGGACAGAAGGCTCGCATCATGGGACCCAACTTCACGCCCGGCAAGAAGGAGGTATGTAGAAGGGAGGATGTATATCATTTACTACCGAAATGTGTCTGAAGTGCAGCGTTGAGAGAATGCCGTGAAGAGAAAGCCATGTTGAAGGTACCTCGACTTTCACACAACTTCAAGTTAAAAAAGTTCGAACCAATGGATTTTTCTGTTCAAAAAAATTGTGAGCATTGAAACACGTGCTTAACGGAAGGAAAACATTGTGAAGAAACTGGCATGTCAAAGACCTTAAAAAGTTCAAAAATATGTGTCAAGTGCACGAAAGGAGTCTCTTCAAGGCGCACTTAAAATCCTTTCACCACACTGGTTCGAAAGAACTAAGTTGTTTTGTGGTTGTGGAGTGATTAGAATGTTCCCTGAAGCATAAATAGAGTATAAAGAATATAAAAAGTCCAATCGTAGAAAAGGAAATGTCTTTCTTTACTTAAAACGCCCTGCCACTTGAGTGGCCGGGGACATAGTAGCAGATAACATTAGCCTAGCTTGTCTTTTTACTTACCCATTTACATTCTATGTGTCTAAATTGTGTCTTTCTCTCCAGGATCTGTATGAGAAGACCATCCAGCGTACCATCCTCATGATGGGACGTTATGTGGAGGCTATTGAGGATGTGCCCTCTGGCAACATCTGCGGTCTGGTTGGAGTGGACCAGTTCTTGGTCAAGACCGGTACCATCACAACCTTCAAGAACGCACACAACATGAAGGTAAGACTTTCATTAAAGGCATTTAGCAGGTGTAGGAGACGTTGTAAAGAATGAAAGGTTATACTTTCAGAGTGGTCTTCTAGAAATTTCATGAAAATCGGTTCAGTACTTTGGTTTTGAAATCAAAATAACCAAAAAAATAATACATGTAAACGAATTTTCGTATTTTGCTTCGCTATGACTATTCAGTACGATCGCTAAAACAGCCTAATTGATGTTTGTTGTAGCATGTTTTCCATAAACCTATATCCTCTCTAAAAAAAAGATTTTTTCAAATCGGTTTATAAACAAAAATACTTAAAACAGAGTGTTGAAACAGTAACAATATGTGCCTGCCTACAATAATGTGCGAATACTCCGCGACCCTCACACTAGGCTTAGCCTGTACCGTGATAAAAAATAAAAATAACAAATGTTCCCCCCTTAGGTGATGAAGTTCAGCGTGTCACCCGTCGTGCGCGTGGCCGTCGAACCCAAGAACCCGGCCGATCTGCCCAAGCTGGTGGAGGGCTTGAAGCGACTCGCCAAGTCCGACCCCATGGTGCAGTGCATCAACGAGGAGTCCGGGGAGCACATCGTGGCCGGCGCCGGCGAGCTGCATCTCGAGATCTGTCTCAAGGTAACAACGGGAGCTAGGGTAACAAAACAACAGTGCAAAGTTTGCTAGATGGATTCTCAGTCATGTTTGGTGGGCATTGTAACACAAGGGACTCTTCTAACACAGGCTTATCAAACTTACCAGAAGAGCCTCCAAACCTTATTATAAACAATATTCATGTTAAAATATTCTTTTTTTGTTTGATTGTAGTTAGTGAACTACTTGACTCCTGACACATATCAGAGTGTAATTTCACATGATATTCAAAATGGTAATGGAATAGCGTGATCTCTTATTATCAGGAGACTCCTATGAGAATACACTCTCCTGAGAAAAGCATCTTTCGTCTCGTCACTTGAGGTCAATCTAGGCCCCAATAGGCTGCGGATAATTCATAAAATGACTGTATGTACTGGATTAGGTGTATTTATATTCCTATTCATACATAGTCAATGTGTAAAGTGAACTTGAAAATAAATTCAAACATATATTTTATTATGTAACTGAGGAAAAATCACATAGTTTCTATAATGTTAAGTTGTTCGATATTTTTGTAGCACCTCTTATTCTCATATTTTTTAAATGTTTTTCTCCCGCAACGGTGATTTACTAATAATAAATTACGCTTACGAATACTAATAATACAGTTTTTCATAGGATTTGGAAGAAGACCACGCGTGCATTCCCATCAAGAAGTCCGACCCCGTCGTATCGTACCGCGAGACTGTCGCCGAGGAGAGTGACCAGATGTGTCTCTCCAAGTCTCCCAACAAGCACAACCGTCTGTTCATGCGCGCGCAGCCCATGCCCGACGGTCTCCCAGAAGACATTGATGACGTGAGTACTCTCCTCACCCGCCCACTTAGGACTTAGATCTAGGTATGCGAGGAGACAGTGTGTCTCCAAGTCTCCCAACAACCACAGTTCCTCCTTCACCGAGGTTAAAAAGCTTATTGTTCCGTCGTCGCTCCGTGCCGCGCTATAGAGCCGCGCGCGGTCCCGCCCGCGGCTCGCTGACAGTGCGGCTCGCGACGACGCAAAGCGAGCCGCGCGCCGCTAAACGCTGCACAGGACCGCTATCCTTATGTCCTATTACTGCACGCTACGCGGCGCGCGATACATTTTAGCTTCACATGGCTAACTGCCCTTATTTTGAAGTGTAAGCTTTATACACACATTTCAATGTATAGTAAACGGGGAGTAAGCTTAGTGATCGAGATCGCAAACCCATCAGATGAATAACGAAGATGTGTTTTGCTACATTTTTTTAAAGTAAACATTCCTAGCAAAAACCTCTTAACATTTTATTTGAGAATTGTGTGTAGTATTACCAGCAGGTCCATCTCTTCAATTACGAATACTGTATAAGTGCAGTTCTAGACTAGCGTATTTTTGTCGCGCGTATACGGGCGGGAAAAGCCTAAAACGCGTATATCGGTGTTTACGCTCGGTTTTTTCTAGCGAGTGTCAGGAACATGAGGCGTCTCTCGTGTTTTTGTTAAAAAACAAAATACCAGCGACGAATCCGCTAATCTGAAACTGCTCGAAATCTACAGCGTGTATTCGAAATGTTAACCTCGTATTGTTGTGCAGGGTAAAGTGAACCCCCGTGACGACTTCAAGACGCGTGCGCGATACCTGAGCGAGAAGTACGAATATGACGTCACTGAGGCGCGTAAGGTGTGGTGCTTCGGGCCCGAGGGCACCGGACCCAACATCCTCGTCGACTGCACCAAGGTAAGGAAACACTGGGAATTATATTAATGTTACCATCATTGAATTGGTATAAGTACAGCAAAATATTACAGCTTACACATAGAACGTTTTTACTGCCTTTGATTCCTTCCACAATAGTGGTTCGATTGTGATCCAGATGTGTAATTTGCATTTTTGTGCGCTGAGAGAAGTGATTATAAGAAAAATCACTAGTGTACATATAAGAGATAGAAATATAGATAATTCTGTATTGTAAAAACCATTGAATCATACAATGGTACTGGTATAGTAACTACACTAAATAGTAATACCTATTGTATAATTTCTCTCCTCCATTTGGCCCTCATGAGGAACTATAGTATAGTTCTTCATGTCAGAAATGGAGACGAAGTTTATTTCGGAAAAATTACATAATTAATCTGACTGTGAAATTAAAAAAAAAGCCAAAAATGCAGAATTTTTCCTTCAAAAGGTTTCAAAAGACTTTTATGTAAACTTTTGTACTGTTATCTAACGCAATATTTGTATTATTTTTGTATAGGGAGTGCAGTACTTGAACGAGATCAAGGACTCCGTGGTGGCCGGATTCCAGTGGGCCGCCAAGGAGGGCGTGATGGCCGAGGAGAACCTGCGTGGAGTTAGGTTCAACATCTATGACGTCACGCTGCACACCGACGCCATCCACAGGTACGTGCATCCAGCAGACACCACACAGCTAGCACACACCACGCACCTAGCACACACCACACAGCTAGAACACACAAGTCAGCTAGCACACAGCTAGAACACACAACACAGCTAGCACACACCACGCAGATAGCACACACCACAAAGCTAGCGCACACCATGCAGCTAGAACACACAATGCAACTAGCACACACCACACAGCTAGCACACCCCACACAGCTAGCACAGAGCTAGAACACACCACGCAGCTAGCACACACTTATAATTACTTATTAATACATATCTCAATACTTTATTCCCGTTGTACAGAGGTGGCGGTCAGATCATTCCGACTACGAGGAGAGTGCTGTACGCTTCTCTGCTGACGGCCCAGCCGCGTCTCATGGAGCCTGTCTATCTGTGCGAGATCCAGGTCAGTAGCCGTACTAGTGTACTTGCCCTTTAAACTTTTTATGAGGACTTTTTTTGTAAACAAGTTAGACTAGATCAAGATTTGTAGCGGTACTAGGGCCTCTCTAGTTAGTCCTACACTAGGAGCGAGGGATCGTTATGCATGGAGGCCATAGGCGACCATCCATGCCGTTTAGAAGGTACAGTTTTACCGTTGGGAGGGATCCCTTGCAGGATGTCGCCATTTTGACAACACGACTGGTTGAGTGGCAAGTGTGTTGGATTGCCACGCCCGGTGTCGCGGGTTCGATTCCTGCTTCTGGACAAACACTTGTGTATGAACATCGGTGTTTATCCTGAGTGTGGGGGTGTTTTGTATTCTATGTATTTACAAAAAAAAAAAGTATATAAGTATTGTATCAGTTATCTGGTTCCATAGTTCAAGCTCTGCTTATTTTCCGGTTAGTTAGAGGTCCAACAAATTTTAAATATTAAAACTATTTTAGTTATGAGGCGATGCGTGGTCGTCGGTACGTTTGTGTAAATAAAATCGAGTCTGTGTCCTATACTAAAGTTATACTTTTCCACGTCTATCCTGAGCGGACTAGCAAGTGTAGCTAGCCCGCCTTTCCGAGACGTGGCAGATCAATAGTTTTGATATTATGGCAATGTTGACATTCGACTTGCTATGATATAAGAGCTGACATCCTTACAAAATTGTAATAAAATTGCAATCTGCATTCCTAATTCCTATCCAGAACATTCATAGTGAAGTGTAGGGAATTCAGAAACCAACACAATTACCTAAAAATAATTGTGATAAACACAAGCAGTTTATAGCAGCATTTGAGCAAATAGTGTAGGGCCATTGATAACTGAACTTTATAACGTTATGCAAAAGGACGCGGATCACACTCAATGAACTGACATCCTTACAAAATTGTAATAAAATTGCAATCTGCATTCCTAATTCCTATCCAGAACATTCATAGTGAAGTGTAGGGAATTCAGAAACCAACACAATTACCTAAAAATAATTGTGATAAACACAAGCAGTTTATTGCAGCATTTGAGCAAATAGTGTAGGGCCATTGATAACTGAACTTTATAACGTTATGCAAAAGGACGCGGATCACACTCAATGGCGTGCACGCTAAAGATTGACAAAGGCGGGCGCAGTAAATGAATAAAAAAATAGAAATAAAAACTTTTATATCAGATATAAACTTAAACATAAATTAAAAACAAATTAAAAAAAAATGTATGGCTATGAATAGGAAAACGCATTGTGCCGAGAGTGTGTGTAAAGGCGCGAAGCGTGCGCGCGAACCGGCCACGATACGTTCGCGTTACATTGCCTATTGTGTTGCAAATAACCTATAACCCGGATTTATCTCCAGTGTCCCGAGGTGGCAGTGGGCGGCATCTACGGCGTGCTGAACAGACGACGCGGACACGTGTTCGAGGAGTCGCAAGTGACCGGTACTCCCATGTTCGTGGTGAAGGCGTACCTGCCCGTCAACGAGTCGTTCGGCTTCACGGCCGACCTGCGCTCCAACACCGGAGGCCAGGCCTTCCCGCAGTGCGTGTTCGACCACTGGCAGGTGCTGCCCGGCGACCCGTGCGAAGCCGGCAGCAAGCCCTTCGCGGTTGTACAGGTAGGTTATCATCTACTACCATTATACCCAGGATAGGCTATCAAACTTTTCGACCGATTGATCTAGTAGAAACGTAACATTTCGGTTTTAGAAAGTTTTTAACTTGATAGACCCCATTACTGTTGCGTATGATGTCGGGATACAAAGTAAATGTCCTTTTCCAGGTCTTGAACTATTATCATGCCATGCCGTAGTTTTATGTATATTTGCATATCATGTTTTGGATGAGTTGACAATATAGTATAAAAGGAAATGCGTGCTAAAATCAATGCTCTGCACACGTCGACGTTGCATTTACCAAAATATGACTCAAATTCGCTACTGCGCGCAGTTCAGTTGCCTCAAGACATTACTGGTATACTGTTCTGTTTAGCCGTTTAAGTTTATAGTTAACAAGTTTGTGATGTAAGAATATGATACTCTCTGTTTTAATGCGTCGTCGCTCCGTGCCGCGCTATAGAGCCGCGCGCGGTCCCGCCCGCGGCTCGCTGACAGTGCGGCTCGCGACAACGCAGAGCGAGCCGCGCGCCGCTAAACGCTGCACAGGACCGCTATCCTTATGTCCTTTTACTGCACGCTACGCGGCGCGCGATACATTTATCTTATAAAGAAAATAAATTAAGTTAGAGATAATTCAGTCTAAGAATGCACACCCCTCCGATTAATCGTTGCCATTCAAAATTTCCTTACTTGGATTGTTATGGGTGCTTTCCTAAAAAAAAACAGGTTCCATGTACAGATAAGTCGGTACGGGTCGGTACGGTACCTATTGATGTAGGCAAAATAGTTTCAAATATTCTCTATGAAAAATGGTTGAAACTGTATGTGTATATAGAGAGTAAATTATGGAAATATTTCTCCCGCACCGATACGTACCGGTCGGGTACCTGTCCCGACTTATCTGCAAAGGAAACTTGTTTCTTTACGCAAGCAACCTTACGGAGTCTTGCAACAAGGTGTGCTTTTTAAATTGAAATATCTCTACGTAAGTGTGTCACATATAAATTGTTACTTTCCCATTGCAGGAGACGAGGAAACGAAAGGGGTTGAAGGAAGGTCTGCCCGACCTAGCGCAGTACCTCGACAAGCTGTAATCGCCGAAACACATGCAATCCACATACTGTAATATAAACTGTAACGTTATCGAACGCATCTTGCACTATACAGTTGTTTATTAATACATTCGATAATTTTATTTGACCATCCTCACTGGCTCGCGTCCTGTGCTGGAACTCTGTAATATTGCTGGACGATATACCGTTATAAATATAATACCATATTGGGTGATTGAAGGCTGTTAATGTAGCGTCACGCGTTATTTAATAAATATACTATTGAAATTAATGAACCTTTCTTTATCAAGAATTGTTATAGAGTTGGCGGGAGAAGGGATTTACTTATACTTGTAATTAATTTTAAATTATAATTTTTCTATTGTAAAAGGTATTGTTTAATTTTGTAAGAAATTAACAAATTGCCGATTTTTTGAGGTGAGTTGTAAAATGTCGTTTACAGAGACTTAATTCTAGGTTTGTCTTTTCAAATTTTACCAAGAATTAAGTCTAAATTTATTAAAATTGGCAAAAATTTACGGTTGATAAAATTTTGTCCATCTTTTTGCAGATTACGTGGAGTTTTCAAGATATCAGGTAAGAATCCTAAGATAGAAAGTTATTTTGCTTGTGTATTTACTTATGATGACAAAAACACAGACCTGTTCTGAATAAACAATGAGGAAATAAACAATATATACTGATTCAAACTGTAATATTATCAATTAATTTGTATAATAAATAAAATAACTACAAATGACTTTCTTTATTTACAGGAACTCATTCTAAACAAACAATGAAGTTATCAGTATCACACACAACTTTGCATGTACTGAGGTAATTCTAACACCTTTCTATTTACATTGTATTTTCTTTAATTATTCTGTATTTAAATCGTCCGGGAGGAGTCTCAGAGGGATTGTATGAAAACTAGTAGAAGCGCGACAGTGGTGCTATCTCATGAAGGCGCATTTTATCGAAATTGACCATCAAAATGTCTTATTGTAAACAAGCGCTTTAGCAATGATGCACCGGCCTATGTGAATTAAAGTCCCGTGTAGAACTCTTCTGGTTATGTTTAGGCGTGATCTCTTACAATCGGGAGAAAGCCTAGCTCGTCTCGTCTCTTAGTTACATTAAAAAATGATGATAAAATCCGCCCAGATGTTATAATGATGGTAACTTACAAGCTCAACAGGACTGAAGTCTTTTACGATTTATAACCCCTTTAGAATTTGAAGGACTCTTTAGATCATTGTCTATTTATATTGCAGATGATCCTTCGGTCAATGATTTCTTCATGGACTTACAAGAATGGACCAGTAAAAGGTAAATGTAATTTTAATGCAGCTGTAGAATATAATATTTATTAAGGGTTGAACGGGCTTATATTGACTGATGATCTGCTCACTATTAGAAGTGGATGCAAAGAGGAAGGTGGATCTACGGGATCTAGCTCAGTAATGCGCCTTAGGAGCGACATACGCCCAGAAGAGGACTGCATTAGGTTTGATGATTAATAAGGCTATTTTGCTATTTAATTCGTATTATAACAGCCAAGCCAAATTCTAACATCAAGAATTTGATTTATAAAGTTTATATTGGTTGTCAATTCAGATGTCGCCAAAACTAAACTAATATGACAGCACTAAAAATTATGCCATCCTTTTTTTTTGATCGTAATAAAAGAGATAGACAACATTTTTAGTGCTGTCAAATTAGTTCAGGAGGTTAGTTTTGGCGACATCTGACTCGACACCATTTGTTCCTCTACTAAAAGTTTAGATATTTTTATGATGATAAACTCCGCCCAGACGCCATAATGACGGTTAATTACAAGCTCAACAGGACTGATTTTATTTTATAATAGATATTACTCTAAATCCTATGTTGATTATATTGTGATTCGAATAATTTTTTTCCTAGGTGATGGCGAGTACATGGTGAAAATAATTAAGTTCTGGTGTGAAGCTTTCGCTTACGGTAAGTTTAATTATAATAATAAAAAAGAGTGAGCTTACAGTAGTCGCTTAAGATTTTTAACATCTAACATTTCACCTACAAAGTTGAAAAAAAATAATGAAAAATAAAATACAGTTATATTTGGAAGGATTGTATTTCCTTATTTTTTTCGAGGTTGGTACCATCTGAAGGTCAACTTGTTTCGCTTCTTGTCAACACAACACACTTTCGTCCCTTTTCACGAAATCACTCGCACTGATTGCAGGAAAGCGAGAGGAAATACGTTACACATCAAAAAGTTGCATGGTACCTAACTCTCTACATAACTCTTTACATACATAACTCTTTTTGTGATGAACTAATCACAGACCTGTTCTGAATCATTTTGAGGTCAACAATCATTTAAATCTGAACACCATTGCGTTATTTACATTTTATAATTTACCTTGGAAATGAAACTATATAGTTTTTTGCTCTATTTTCAGATAAATGCGGCAGTTCTCAATCAAAGTCACAAAATGGTAAGTATCATTGACATCCTATGATATTGCCCACTGTTGACACTCCTACAAAATTGTATATTTATTTTAAATGTACAAAATGGTTTAGAAATCATTATGATGATAAAATCCGCCCAGACGCCATAATGACGGTTAATTACAAGCTCAACAGGACTGAAGATTTTACTTACCGCAATTATTATCAAACCTACAAGAAAATATTGTAATTACAATGTTTTTTTCTAGGTGATGCTGTGGAGATGTGAGAAGCACCCAGTTCTGATGTGAAGCTTCCACACATGGTAAGTTTAGATTAAATTAGTATTAAGGATATGTTATCTTAGTTATCATGATGAACTAATCACAGACCTGTTCTGAATCTTTTTGAGGTCATCAATCATTTTTATCTGAACACACTTTTCATTTATTAGTTAATATACCGTAATTTACATAATATTTTATTGTTTTCTTTCCTTTTTTCAGGTAAGTGCGAAGAAGGGGTAGCTGAAATGTCGTTTGTATTTATTTAAATTCAATAAAAATATAATAAAAATTAACAAATTCTCGTTTTTTTTTCTTTACACAGCTTTCAATGTTGTAGTACCTTTTTACAAACCTAACCTAGTGCTTAGTCTGAGCTAGTAGGTAGGTAGAAGTTGGAGTCCTGTGCAGTTTATGGCCTCTATGATTTGTATAGAATTCTTCAAAAACGAAACCCTATGTAGGCGGGCTTTACAGATTAGTCGATTAGAGTTAGGAGAGGAAGTTCATGAGGGACAGGTTGTCATATTCTCGAAAGGGCCAGCCAGGTCATTATTACGTTAGGTCGGAAATCAACTTTCCGACCGTGTGACAAGACAATGACTGATCGTGTAAATTGCCCCTAGACAAACAAACAAGCACTTCCGGTTCATTGAATAAATTATTGTCTATGCTCGGACCTTAAAATAGCAGTTTTTGCTTTCTGTTTTCAATTTCACGTTATGTCAAATAAATCGTAATTCGTGAAGGTCGCTATTTGTGCGCATGTTTTTACAAACTAATTAGGATTACGCTAATTGTTTTACTTTAGCTTTTTCATGCTAAGTCGCGCATTGCTGCAGTGTTCGCTCGCTCTACACAAAATGGTGCCTGAAGTAGTGTTCGTGTTGGGAGCTCCCGGCGCCGGCAAAGGCACCCAATGCTCGCTGATTTCCAAGGAGTTCGACTTCGTGCATTTATCTGCCGGTGACCTGCTGCGCGAGGAGCGTCAGAGGCCCGGATCCGAGTTCGGTGAGATGATCGAGGAGAAGATTCGCAACGGAGAGATCGTGCCCGTCGAAGTGACGTGTTCCCTTCTGCACAAGGCCATGCTGAAGTCTGGCAAGTCGCGTTTCCTCATCGACGGCTTTCCTCGCAACAAAGACAACTTGGAGGGCTGGGAACGCGTTATGTCCGACAAAATTAAACTGCTTTTTGTGCTTTTCTTCGATTGTTCGCGGGACAAATGCACGGAGCGGTGTCTTGGACGCGGCGCGGCGGGCAGCGGTCGCAGCGACGATAACCTGGATAGCTTGCAGAAGAGATTTAACACCTACATAAACGACACTGTCCCCATCATTGATTACTATGATCAGCTGGATCTCATGAGGCGGGTCAAAGCTGAAACAGCCCCTGAAGAAGTATTTGAAAAAGTTAAAACCATTTTCGGTGACAGTGGAATGAAGAGGATAGCTAATTAATGTTTTTAATAAGTAGACCAATTTTATTAGGTATGGATCAACTTCATCCTGTTAGGATTATTCATAAAGATAGTTGTTAAACAGGTGTTAATGGTATAATGTTATATAATTTATGGATATTATATAATGGATTTGTGTAAAATATATCTTTAGTTGTTCATTCACCTTTGAATATTCATGGAAATACTTAAAAATATTCAAAACTCAAAACACATCTGAATGACCTTTCAATCTCAGTTGTTTAGTTGCATTTAACTGTAAAATGTATTTATACTTTTCCTTTGTATAAATGGAAAACAACACTCGTCAGTCTAAGAATTTTTGTTTTAATTATTCAATATTACTAATAATCAAGGAAAGAAGAATCTAGAAATTTATAAAACAAACTCACACTAAATAGAGAAATATTGTGTCTAATCATTACGTTAATTGAATGTATAATTAAAACAAATGATAAGGATTGTCAATAAACTATAGGTTACCAATCTTCTATACGTAAGAAATTATCCCATAGTGTGTTGAGGTAAGGATTGTAGCACATCATCGTATTTCATGTTGAGAAATGTGGTATAGTTGTTTAAAGTAGGTAGTTACATCCTGATATGTAGATAAACTATAATATTTCCACTATAAAATAGTTATAATAATTATGTTTTTCAGTGTTAGGTACTAGTTTGTACTAAAACATTCCTTGTTATCTGTTTTTATAAGCTTTTTTCCTACTATCCCGTATCATACCATGACTGCTAGGACCACATGACAAAAAGGACCGACTAACGAGTCCAATTGTGGGAAATGGAGTACCACACATAACATAGGATCATGACAGGCAAAAAAATATTCTTTGTATTGAAAAGTGTGACACCTTACCCACTATACGACACTACACTGTTCCCCAACCATTATGTTCCATGCAATTGTCTATTTTGCCGGTGCTGACACACTCCGTACATGTAGGTAGGTACACAACTGGGTTCTTCTGCCACCTTTACTGACAATAGCAGATTTTCACTTTTGCCCTACAATTTGGATAAAACCCAATAGTCCAAATATTACTTATTTTGCTACTAACAAATTAATTGCAGTCTAGTTGAACCATGTATGTATGAATTATTCCCATCTGTCATCCTGCTCTGTCCGCCTAGGGTGACAGATGGGACAAAAAAGTTCTATCTGTCCCACCGTTGCTGATAGGGTGACATATGGAACTTTTATTAATGACAGAATTATTAATTTTAATAGTTCTGTCACCCCTTCGGCAACAGGGGGACAGATAGAACTTTTTTGTCCCATATGTCACCCTAGGCGGACAGAGCAGGGTGGCAGATGGGAAAAATTCGTATCAATTGGCTTTGACACTTAGAATATAATGCTTTCTTTGCTTCTTACTAACATTTTTGATTTACCTACCTACCTACACTGTTCATCAGGTCACTAAATCATTAGGTAGGTCGGCTTGGATTGATAAATGCAACGGTATCAATCTTAATAACACTAGCATAGGGTTCAAATTATATAGCAGGCCACTCAAGTACTGCAGTGTCCTTGTAACAATAATTAAGTTCAATAACATCTGCAATGGCATTGCGGTATATTTTATCCTGGTTGGTTCTAGTTTGTTGCGTGGTGGTTTAAGATGTGCTAAACTGATAAATTGAAATTGAGCAAGTCACGGCGAGTAGATGTTATTATGATGATCTTATCTGTAGTGTTGTGTGTGAATATAGGTACAATGTGGTAATAAAGATATGTAATGTAAATTAGTAATGACTTTTATTTTTCACTTTCCATAACCTATATTAACCTACAATTATTATCATATACCTACTAACATATTTAGGTGGTCCTTTATCGTGTAATTTATTGTCGGTACGTAGTACATATTAAAGTTGTACCACTAAATGTATGTACGTAGTTCCTACTCAACAAAAAATGAATGGTTTCTATTATTCAGACTCCTTTGAAGTCGATTCCTGCCAATTCGACTCTCATTTCGACGACACGTCTTTCTAACGCGAGGCGTTGGAACAGCGCTTTTTACCAGGTCGAGTTATTGTTACGTCGACTGCAGGACGGCGCGGCCAACTTTGGCGATTATGAATGGTTCCTATCATTCCGACTCCTTTTAAGTTGAGTCGTTTAACGCAGAGCGCCGTCTGATTACCGGCACGTCGACTACGCTACAAATCTTGGATATGAGTTCTCCGACGTCGAGTTTCTTGATAGCGAGCTTCATAACGTTGAGCGCGCTCCAGTCTCTCGTCGTCGAGTTTCTTAGAGCGAGGGTGTACTGTACAGTCGGCAATTATATATATTTTATTAAGATGATTTTAGAACTAATGTAAAAAAAAACGAATAAAGTACATACAAGAAAAAAATAAGATTTTTATTGAGATTATAAATACTTATAAACTATCTGAATATTAATTTACACTTAAGAATTTATTTATTTACATAAAATATAACATAATAGATGATAATGATGATAAGGCCGAAAGGAGGATATTTCTCACGTCCGCGTCCTGGCGAACGTTTGTTCTACAAACGACTGCTTTTGAAATTTCAAAGTTTTTCATTCATAAAGTTCACGAAGATTTTTGAAAACCAATAACAAAAACGAAAAATTAAGTTGTTTTCAGGTTTGCGAACCTCTCGATCGATTTGTCACGAATAAGTGTATCCCTTTAGGAAACCCTTAAAATGTGTTATTTTTGCTCTATCTCGCTTCCTTTACGAGATATAGCGGTTTTTATGTTTTTTTGAGGTAGGTTTGACATGGCATGGTCATAAATATATTTAGAATGTAAGGTTATTAAGTTGTGAGCTACCCTGAAAGTTGCAGCTAGATCGCCAATCGGGAAGTGCTCGAAATTTGTGTTGCAAGATTCAACCCGGAAGGACAGACATACAGACAAACATGAAAGCGACTTACTAAAACATGGTTAAAAAAAAGACTCATAATAACTACTTAAAATTGTTTGCCTATGATTTTCTGTTTTATTGTCTATTTATGACCATGCCATGTCAAACCTACCTAAAAAAAACATAAAAACCGCTATATCTCGTAAAGGAAGCGAGATAGAGCAAAAATAACACATTTTAAGGGTTTCCTAAAGGGATACACTTATTCGTGACAAATCGATCGAGAGGTTCGCAAACCTGAAAACAACTTAATTTTTCGTTTTTGTTATTGGATTTCAAATATCTTCGTGACTTTATGAATGAAAAACTTTGATATTTCAAAAGCACTCGTTTGTAGAACAAACGTTCGCCAGGACGCGGACGTCAGAAATATCCTCCTTTCGGCCTTATCTATATATGATTGGCGATCTACCTGCAACTTTCAGGGTAGCTCACAACTTAATGACCTTACATTCTAAATCTATTTATGACCATGCCATGTCAAACCTACCTCAAAAAAACATAAAAACCGCTATATCTCGTAAAGGAAGCGAGATAGAGCAAAAATAACACATTTTAAGGGTTTCCTAAAGGACCGATGCAAGCGCTAGCGATATATCTATGAGAGTATGCTTGTTCACTCCGTTCGAGATTTTCGAAATAGCTACCAAGAGCATCGCCTCTAAGAACAGCACCGATCTGTACGGACTGTCTGCTAAAATGCTAGGATCCGCAATAGAACCAATATCAAGCGTTATCAGTTACTTATTCAACTTGAGCATACGTAGCGGCATATACCCTAAGGCACTAAAAAAGGTTAAAATTAGCCCCCTTTATAAGGGCAAGGGTAAAAAAAGTGAAATGAAGTCATACCGTCCTATATCACTCGTCCCGGCGGTAAGTAAAATCTTCGAAGTTGGAATTAATAAGAGACTTCTCTCTTTTATTGGTGGTCGAGACGTGTTATCGAGTAGGCAGTATGCGTACCGGCCAGGACGCGCCACGACTGACCTGGTGCGCGAGGTAGTGTGGCAGGTACTGACCGCGCGCGAGGCGGGCCAGCACGTCGCGCTGCTGTGCTGCGACCTCTCGCGTGCGTTCGACACCGCCGATCACGCCCTCATCGCCGACAAACTGCAATTCTACGGAATCAGGGGACCAGCGACGTCTTTGCTAACTTCCTTTATGTCAAAAAGAACGCAAGTAGTTGTAGGCGATGGAGGTCGAACGATGTCTTCAGAGTTAGAAAACGTGATGGGGGTCCCACAAGGCTCCTGTCTTTCCAATACCCTATTTAGCCTGCTCCTTAACGACCTGCCTGGGGCCATCGAAGATGCAGAAATCTACATGTATGCTGACGATGTAGCTGGTGTGATCACCGCCCCGAATCAGCGTCAGCTGCAGAGTAAACTAAGTTCAGCGGTGCAAAAACTCGAAGATTGGTTCAGATCGAATGGGCTGGCTCTGAATAGAGATAAAACATGTTTTCTTACATTTAATCTAAATGGTAGAGTCTCTGAACCCCTTGCAATTGTCTCAGGCGGTGTAGCGATCAAGCAAGTCCAGAGCACAAAATTATTGGGTTTCCACATCGACAGTGCGTTGGTGTGGGACATCCATATCGATGAGCTGTGCGGTAAGCTGGGCCGCTCGTGCTTCGCGCTGCGCCGGCTCGCGAGCACTGCCTCCCGCGCCGTGGTTCGCTCGTGTTACTTCGCGACCGTCCATAGCTCCATCACCTATGGTGTTGAGCTATGGGGTCGAGCGACAGACACCCACCGAGCGTTTGTGATGCAGAAGCGAGCCGTTCGCGCCATCGCTGACGTCTCCAACGACGTGTCATGTCGAGACCTATTTATGGACCTAAAAATCCTCCCTCTACCATGCGAACTAATTTACCAGATAGCTCTATACACTTACACGCACTTAAATTTATTTCAGTGTAAAGGAGTTAACCTGTCCCGGAATATGCGTAGTAACAAACTAAAAGACCACCTTGTGACGCCTGCGCACAAGCTAGCCAAATCAGAAAGGTCCGTCTTCATAATGGGCCCTTCCGTACACAATAGATTGCCACGTACTGTCCGCGATGCTCCTTCCACCGGCGTCTTCAAATCTCGACTGAAAAAGTGGCTCTTAGAACATGTGTTCTACGATATTAATGAATTTTATAACTTGCCTCTTATACCATAAGTTAGGGCAAAATTTATTTTATTGAATTATATAAATTATTTATACGTATAAATAACAATTTTCTTTTTATGACTTGTAACCATGGTGTTGCCAATAAATGATTTGTATTTGTATTTGATTTGTAAAGGGATACACTTATTCGTGACAAATCGATCGAGAGGTTCGCAAACCTTAAAACAACTTAATTTTTCGTTTTTGTTATTGGTTTTCAAAAATCTTCGTGAACTTTATGAATGAAAAACTTTGAAATTTCAAAAGCACTCGTTTGTAGAACAAACGTTCGCCAGGACGCGGACGTGAGAAATATCCTCCTTTCGGCCTTATCATCATTATCATCTATTATGTTATATTTTATGTACATAAATAAATTCTTAAGTCTAAATTAATATTCAGATAGTTTATAAGTATTTATAATCTCAATAAAAATCTTATTTTTTTCTTGTATGTACTTTATTCGTTTTTTTTACATTAGTTCTAAAATCATCTTAATAAAATATATATAATTGCAGACTGTACAGTACACCCTCGCTCAAAGAAACTCGACGAGAGACTGGAGCGCGCTCGACGTTATGAAGCTCGCTATCAAGAAACTCGACGTCGGAGAACTCATACCCAAGATTTGTAGCGTAGTCGACGTGCCGGTAATCAGTCGGCGCTCTGCGTTAAACGACTCGACGTAGCAAGAATCGACTTAAAAGGAGTCTGAATGATAGGAACCATTCTGTTAAGAGATCACGCCTGCCCTTAACCAGAAAAGTGCTACGCTGGAATGATTCACATACACCAGAGCAGCACTGCTAGCGCTCGTCTACTTTCTCGGAAGACCAGTAATTACACTAGCTGCTCGCTAGTGCCCTTCAAACCGCAACACAGGAATGCTGCTAGTAGCTAGTGAAGATAGAAACCGAAATAAATGAACTTATTAAAATCCAAACACCTACCATAAACGAAACCGAAGAGATTCGAATCGGGGAACTTTCAATTGCCGACTGTAGAGTAGGCACAGAGTACAGAGTAAAAAAATACAAAAATGTAGCATTTGCAAAATTTTTATTCATAAATACGTTTTGTAAATGCAGTCTTATACAATATTAAATTAAATGTGCTAAGTACTTTGTTTTAATATATTTAAATAATGCAATGTAAGTTTAAGCAGTTAATATACATAAGTAAATAATTAAATGAATCTGATGACTTACAAACTAAAAAAAATCCTGGTGGGTAATTATTAAAAATGCCTAATGTTACATTTTTACCATCCGGGTTGGATTGCTTATGTAATTTTTGCCCTCTCGTTCGCGCGTACCTACATTTATGAAGATTTAAAAATTACTGCTTGTAATTACAAAACAAACTGATTGATCTCCAGGATCTAGGAAATAACATTACAAACGTGTAGTAAATAATCCAATTCTATCCATTCAGTTTTCATGTGTAAAACAAAGAAGAAAAATCTTTGGGCAAGGTTTTAAACATGAAACTTGTTTGGATTGAATTGGATTTTTTACTGTACGTTTCTAATTATTAATTTAAAATAAATTAAATTATTTTCTAGATCCTGGCGGTCTTCTTTGTTCGTAATTATAAGTAGAAATATTTAAATCTTCAAAAATATAGGTACGCGCGAGCGACAGGGCGAATCAGCGACACTATATACGCCTTAATAAAATAAGTTTGTTGATGTTGGATTGTATGAAAACTGAGGTAGTCATTAACAGCTTAAATATTAATTTTGCAAAATTGTAAGCACTTTAACCACCAATACAAATTTACTAATGTTATACTAAAACTATTAAAATAACTATAAATTATATTTAAAAATGTTTGCAAATTAAATAAAAATTACAATTTATATGTATAGGTATATAGGTGTATATGTATAGGTACTAATATACTTAAGTATTACCTTAATCAGGCATTACTTTCAACTAAGAACTTAAACAACTACTTAAGTATATTTTTGGAAACAGCATCACTGTCTTAAAATTTATTTTCAGTTTTGAAAAGTAGGCACAATTTTAAGCCACAATTACAATTTGTAAAAAATAGTTTTTACACGAAAAATAAGTCTTCAATTACAGAACATAAATATCTTTAAATTTGATTAAAGATTTATAAGTAAAAAAACGCCTGTTACAGACAGATGGGCAGCCAAAATCGATGTCGTTTAAATCGATATAATTTTGGTTAGTACGGAAGTAAATCATTACTGAGATAAAAACGACTCGGTCTTGTCTCAAGATTTTTAACATTAATATACTCATAGACAGCTTATTCCTGACTGACGGACTGACAGACAGAAAACGCCGAGCCTAAACTTCTAGACGAATAGGAGACTTTTTTGGAGTGTATGTTTTTCAAAATATATGAGCGAATTTTGTTTATTCGCAACGCAAACGAGTATAGTATAGCACACAAGTGAATCAGATTTAGTATATGGTACCTAATAATAGGTAATAAGTTACAATAAAGAATATTATTAATTGCCACACCAAAAAAATTACCTACAGAGCTATTTATATGTCTAATGAATCAAATTCATGACAATTTCAATAAACATCACAAGCAATATTTGTTAAGTAAATATAATTCTAGTAGGTAGAACATTCACAGGAAATATACATTATATATGTATTCATACTAATCATTATGTATGGAATGATAAACTCTAAAAATAACGCATACTACAAAGGTTTTTATTTTATAGTATAAAGGTAGCATTCCGATGTTGGCGACCGCGCGAGATGAGATGAAAATATTTATTTGTAAGCAGTATTGTCATTACATATTATATCAAGCAGGTTGTTTCGTAAGAGAAAATGTCCACTTATTTGATAAATACGAGGATCAGCTAAACTCTAGGGTAAAACTTAGAGACCCAACCAGGCTAGTGGTACCAGCTCGCAGGACAGCTCTTAGTAGTAAAAATAGTTACAACATGACTGTACAAATATTTAATCAAATTCCTAAAACTATAAGAGAACTACCTATTAAACAATTTAAAACTAAACTTTATAAATGGTTACTTGAGAAATGCTTTTATAATCTGAATGAATTTTTATCCTAATGTGTTATAAATATTATCTAAAATCTACTCTATTATTATACTATTATCTTTTGTTATAACCACTACTATATTATAACCTGTTAAAAAAATTAGAAAATTATTTTATGTCAAAATTTGCATGTCGACTACCGACGAAATATGTGATACTATACTATTAATATAAGACCTTGTAATGACCATACTTCAGGCAAATAAATATCATTTCATTTCATTTCATTTACAAGGTTTTATATTAGTACATACATAGTATATGCTGACTTGCACCAAACTTTCAAAGTTCCTAAGCAACAACTTTACTTGCTTGACAGTTCTTAACGGTCAGAATCTGTACTGTTAAGAACTACCAAGCGAGTAAAGTAATTGCTTAGGGACATTGACAGTTTGGTGCAAATAGGCAATAGTATCACATAAATATTGCAATTCAGATATTGTATGCGCGAGTCGCGCGAAGCGGTCGCTTGCATCCGACAGTACTTGATATAAAGCGTCGATGACACAGGGCTTGTTTACAAGCTACAAGCCAGGGAGTTCGCTAGTAGCCGTGTCATCGGCTTTTTTTACAATTTTTTTTAGAATTGTTATTGACAATTCTTCCCGAAAGCTATTTCGCTCACTCACTAGCTTGTAAACTAGTCCTGTGTTATCGACGATTTAATGCATACTAAGCAGTGGGTCGCGCGACCTGGCTGTGGTCGTGTGTCGCGGTGGTTAACATCGGATAGCCACCTTAAGTATTGCAGAAGAAAATCTACTTACTTCATAGATCTTATTAACGAAATGTAAGACAATTGTTTATTTCAAGCACCAGTCCGGTCTAAAATTATTCAGAAATACCTACTTCGATTCTTTCAACTTTGTTTAGAATAGTGTTTAGCGTTAATTTATAGCATTTATCGAATGAAAGAAAAAGTATCTACTTACCTACTTTTCTACCAAAACTGGTAAAAAAAAAATTGTCTTACCAAAACTGGCGAACTTAAATTATAAGTTTATCATAATTTCATTATGAGTTTATCATAACTCGGTATGTGTTGTAGACTAGAGCTTATTTTGAACTGTTAACTGGCTCAGTTGTTTATTAATAATATTATATTTAATTTTTTATTGCCCAAATATTTTTTTTTAATGCGGATAACAAAAATATTTTTCATGGGTAACTAAATTTAGAATATAGCACCTATTTTATTTATGCAAGCTTGTCTTATTAGTTTTAAGCCCTGTGTTATTTATTTATGTATTAAATTGTAATTTCATATGAACAATTAAATATTTTTTCTGACACAAATACCAATTTTCGAATCAAACTAGTAAGGAGTAGTATTTTTCAAAAGTTTGTCTTATTCTAAGCCCTGTTACATTGGTGTTGAATATATATATTTGTATACATATATATATATTATAAATGCCTTAATTTTTTCACAGCTTACGAACCGAATACTACTTTTATCGTAGAAACGAATACTTCGATAATCGAAAAATTAAAGATAAGCTATTATATCACAATACAATATTATGTACAGCCGGCTCTGTGATGATCTTTACATCCAACTTACGCCAGGGTTCTCCTGTGATTAAACCACTCACACAAACACATCATGTGTGTGTGTGTGAGTAAACTACTGATGTGATTAAACCACTTAAGATATACCCATAATATAAACCACCAGTGGTTTAATCACAGGAGAACACCGGCGTAAACTGGGTGTAAAGACAATTGCAGAACCATCAATCAGTCAACCCGTGACCACGGCTGTTGCAATACAGTCGAAACGTCGGGACACAAAAACATACGAGGTTAGCGCGATAAATACCCGTTATAATCAAAAAACTATAATTGCAGAGCCGACCCTACACAGTACAACAATTAAGTTTATAAATACATCAATATTCAATATGAAGTAACATATTCATATTAATAATTTATTATAATTGGTAATAAATAGTTATCATAAACGGTAGAAAATTAGATTAATAAAAATTCTGAGATTATCACATAGAATTCACTTTGAATTCTTCACTTTACATCTGTAAATGATCGTAAATGTTTCCCGCTTTAGAAACTTGTATTTTTGTGCTGATTTCGGCTACATCAACTCACTTTTCCCATGTAAAAAAAAGGCAAAAAAAGCTAATAAAATGTGTATTTTATGTGCTGATAAATCAAAGATTTAGGCAGATTCGTATTTTTATAAGTAAAGCCTTTAAATTATTAGGTCCTACTGTTTCGGCAAAGTATAGTTTGTGTACTTTAAGTTTTACACACGATATGGTCATTAATTAATAAAATTGCATGCAAATTAGTTACTATAGATGGATAAGAAATGCGCGACACCATATACATTTTGTTAATGACCCAAATAAATGAATTTAATAAAAAATCAATTCACGAAATTCTTGTGATAAGCGTTCCTTTACTTGTGTAAACCAACGAAACTCGAGTGTGATTTCTTGTGTTCTCAAGTTCACACGATACTAGGTATGGTAAGTATACCGAGTAACATGTTATTTGTCACGGTATAAAACTGATCACACATAACACTTGTTACTGTCTGAGACTAAGTCTGTTACAAAATCACCGGTGGTATCCACCCGGTGCACCCCGGCAGGCGATTTTGTACGCTGTGATATCATGATACTTTTCACCGTTCACAATTTTATTCGTATCGTAAATAACAATAATAGACAGTCAATAGTGTGTGACAAGTAGAGGGGAAAAGATCACGCGGCAGATCCCCGATCAGATGGTCTGACCAGGTTAAAGATAATGGGTCATTCTACAATGTGGTAGAGTCCGGTAACGCAGTAACAGCCATCTGCGGCTAACTGCATTAAACGTTCATCCGAAAAAAAATGATAATGCGTCTTTATGTGGTGCAGGCAACCAAAGACCAGAACCGTAGGAGACAGGCCGTCTACACATACAAAAGGTGTGATCACGATCTTCAGTAATGAAGTACCGACTACAGAAGAAGAATAGTGTGCTGACTGTGAGTGGGAGTGATTGCGTGACGTCGCGTCATGCGTGAATTATTTTAACAATAAACATTCACACACTCACACCCCTGCACTAGGATTCCCTGTGTCGCAGGTGGCATGGACACATACAACATCCAAGACCCGATAAACATTTGTGTTCGTCACACAAATATTTGATCGAACCCGGAACACCAAGCTTCGTAGGCAGGGTCACTACCAACTAAGCCACGGTGTCGTTACAAACAAAATGTGACATTATCATTTAGGCGACTGATGAAAAATCACCGGTGAATTCATCACCATGTGACAATGAAATAGAAGTAGCAATCATTTCCTTACCTATCAACGACACTTAAGTGTCATTTCTTGTGTTCACCTCACACAATACCATTTGTCGTGGGTGGGGCGGGGTTGTCCTGCGCGAAAGAGAGGAACACCTCCTCTAGCGTGGTCTCTGTCACACTGTAGTCTTCCAATAGAGATGGGAAGGTCGACTTGAGGCTCTCTAGTTCCGCGAATAGATCGCTGTACCGCATCGTCTCGTTTATGTGGTAGTGAAGCATCGTCTGAAAATAAGTTATCAACAAATTCATGACCTTTATTCATCCGACTTCAAAAAAGGTAGAGATAAGGATATTTATTTGTCAAGAATATGGTTACCATAGATAAATAACGATGTTACTATAGAACATTAAGATGGACAGTACCAAACCAAAATGGATACAAGACAGAAAAATTTCAGACACCCTGTCAATAAAAATGAAATATCTCTATTTTCAAATAATGTTTGTTACTTTTTACGATGGAACTTTATTAACAATTAAAAAGCCTAGTAGTTTTAACATAATTATAATATTTATCTAGCCCTGTGAATTCTCTTTTTCGAAATTTAGTTTCGGACCAAAATGTACTAGAAGATAGCCAATGTGGCTCCCATTTTTGTGCCTCTTTTTAATAAAGTCATTTATAGAGTTAAAACAATTAATCGCAAGCCATTGTTTTAGTTCTCTAACAAAAGTGTTTTTTTTTTCTTTTGAAGAACCTAAGTTCTTCGGTTTTGGCTTCACATCAAAGGTATATAGCCAGTGTCAAGTAATTGGAGAGATTATTTTGTCATAAGTCAAGAGTCGATAAGTCAAGTCATGTCCCTGTAAAGTAGTGGAGGCTTCTATGGAGTTTTGGAGGCAACACGAAAAGTCACGTTTTACAGCATTACACTATTCACCAACACTCATACACGTTCATGAGCACTTAAAACCACCGTTTTTACACTTAAACACTCAAAGTTATACAAGTTTTGTCAATTAATTCAATGCCGCCATTTTTCATGTTCCCGCCAAAACTCCAACAAAAGTGTTCTCAATTCGGTTGTTTTTGTATGCTTGTCACCTCAGAACTTTGTTGTTTATGAACCGATTTGAAAACTTATTTTTTTTTGGAGAGGATATACCTTGACCGATCTGAACTTATTTCGAGACTATGTCATGTTTTCAGTACAGACTTCTTCTTATCGTGTCACTAGTTCTTTCAAACCAGTGTGGTGAAAGGATTTTAAGTAAGGCGTCTGTATTTCCGGACCACTATAATCTTGGAGTCTTTAAGACTAGAGTGAATAAGTTCATACTAGCCAAGCGTAAGCCAGGTAAGGTAGTGGTAAACGCTTGTGTATTCTTAATAAAAAAATAAAAAAAGTGTGCCTCAAAGAGGCTCCTTTCGTGCGCTTGACACATGTTTTCGAACTTTTAAGGTTTTTAATAAACGGTTTCTTCACGATGTTTTCCTTCACCGCTAAGCACGTGTTTAAAACCACACATAGGTTTATTGAATAGAAATATCCATTGTTCATCCGGGTTCGAACCAACAACCTTCGGATCGAAAGTCGAGGCACCTCCCACTCGGCCAACACGGCTTTTAGTGAGGCTTCTGTAGAGACTGACCTGGTGCGAATCCTTGAGGGTGCAGTTGAACTTGGAGTGCAGCGCGCTCTTGAGGCTGTCGATCTCGTCCTTCGCGCCGTCCACCTCTGGGATATAAATCAATATTTAACACAACGTCATCTAGCCCCAAACTACGCAAGCTTGTACTATATAATTTATAATTTCGAACAATGTAACATTAGATAATGTAACAACAATGTTCGAAATTCGAATTTATGTAATATTTAGGTCCCTCATAATACTCTGATCTATGTGTATTATGAAGGACCGAAGTACAAATTCAAAAAAGTTCTCATCTTACAGCATGTAATATATTACAAACTAAACTTTATAGAGTTTTTATAAGCAAATCAATTTTTTTCCCTAGTGCCTAAAATGCAGTTTTACTCCCCCTAAAAGTTAGTTTACCATCATTTTCTTAATGTTTTATGTCTATCCGTGGGAACCTGTAATTGGCTCACTAAAGCTAAACTATTGTCTACCCAGTAGTATAAAGCTGTTGGTTCTCCAATAAATAAATAAAGCATGCACGGAGTTGAACTTTACGAGCATGAGAAGTGAAAATAAATGTTTGGTATATCTAAACCTCCTATTTATGTCAGTTTTGTTCGTTGTTGAATCGTCGTCCACACTGTTTGTGTATGTGTACAATACGGCCGACGTATCTTGGCGAGTCTGAACATAGGCTATGCGAACTTTAGCGCATGAAAACACGCAATAGAAAACTGTTGATGCCAATTTCTTTTTTACAAACCAACTAGCATAAGCCCGCGCTTTCGCCCGCGTTGATATATTATAGGTACATATAATAGTAGATTATGCACTAAGGGGATAAAGCAGTGTCTTATGTCGCGGGTGGCATATTGAACCCTGAGCTAACGAGGGACTCAGTTAGGAAGTTATGTAGAGTCCTGAGTGACGCGAGGGGTTCAAGCTACCCAAGACGAAGACGGGCTTTATCCCAGAGGAGCATACTCTACTTTTCACACCTTCTGCGACGCAATAAAAAGCCAGGGCTCAAGCAGCGAACACCGTCTTTTGTTTCACAATATTTGAAGTCGCACCTTTTTTCTTGTTTTTTATGAGTGGCCAGTTCGATTTTCGAACAAACCTTTTTACAATGCCATATGGGCGTTCTGTTACTTTGAATTTTCCACGAGTTTCCACACGAATTTGACGTTCCAAATTCAAATCACATTACAACCCTTGGGAGTTTCATACAACATTACCTCCCTTGGTAGGTAATGCTTTGCTTTACCTCGATGATAGCATGATATGTAATTGGACATTGTCGAGCAGGTGGTTTGAAAATATAATTATTAGTATTATGAACGCTACGTTAAATTTAGTTTTACACATCGTAGATTAGTCAGAGTGGTTATGCACTAGCGTCTAAAAATCCATGGGTACAAAAGTATAACAATAAAATGAAGAAGAGAATTTAGTTTTAAAAGTATACTGAATGTATACTTTTATTACTTGTGTGCCAAAAATAGGTTGGTTTACCCTACATATATTGTGTGTGTGCGACTCACCATCGGTCCCGGCGGCGGCGCGGGCGGCCGGCTTCACTTTAAGGACCACGGCGTGGCCGGTGGCGTGGCGTGCGCGCAGCTCGGCCGGCGTGCCCAGCGCGCGCAGCACCCCGCCCGACATGATGCCGATGCGCGAGCACAGCGCCTCCATCTCGTCCATGCTGCAACCGACACCGCACGCCTTGTAGCGTATTACACGTACGCCACGAGCAGTGTGGGGTACAGTCAACATCAAAAGTCGATTCACATTCAGATTTTTTTCGTAACCTATTCTGTCCAACTGCTGGGCAAAAGTCTCCCCCATACTTTGTCGTCTGGAAGGCCTCAAGATCATCGCCAACATCATTTCGTATGCCTAAATCGCTCATCATGACAATCTCCAGTATTGAATGAATATCATCAATGTTCAAAGTTAACTGTACACCCACCACATTGTTAAAAATATAATAGGGTGTAAATCTTAATATGGTCAAATGGTCATCGACTTTTGATGCTGACTGTACCTGAGTTAGGTGATGACAGACATGTGCAGTAGTGTGGTGTGGGGTACCTGTGCGAGGTGATGACGACGCCACGCTGCAGGCGCAGGGAGCGGCGCAGCGCGCCCCACACGCGGCGGCGCGCGGCCACGTCCACACCGGCGGTGGGCTCGTCCAGTAACGTGAGCGGCGAGCCGCTGCACAGCGCGGCCGCCGTGCCCAGCCGCCGCATGCACCCGCCGCTATACGACGACACGTTGCGGTTACTGTACTTCTCCAAGCCTGGAACAATGAACACATTTTGAACCCCCACTGCTGGAACTCTGACGATGCCACCTTTTCTGTATTTATTGTCTCTGTATTGTCCGTGCATCAACCAAAGGTTCATGCTGAAAATCAGGTTGCAGTCTATTGCAACAAATACTGAGCATGACCCCTTTTTTGACTGCACTGTATATGCTCCTAGGTTACTTATAATGTAGGTACAAATCGGGCGCATTAACATGACACCTGGCTCGAATGACGTTTGTGCAAAGTACAGCGTGGAATTGGATAATCTTGATAGAGAAGAGGATACTTGGTAATGATAAGGCTTCAGAACACGGACGGTCGAGTGGCAAGTGTATTGGACTGTCACGTCGATGTCGCGGGTTCGATTCCCGCTTCAGGAGAAATATTTGTGTGATAAATATTATCATTACCAAGTATTACAGGACCTCTTCTCTATCACGATTATCCAATTCCACGCTGTACTTTGCACAAACGTCATTCGAGCCAGATGTCGTGTTCATTCGCCCGAGTAGTAGGTTACGTACCGACGCATTGTATCCAGGAGTGCACCTCGCGGGCGACGTCGGTGGCGTCGAGGCCGCGCAGTGTGAGCAGCAGCGTGAGGTTGTCGCGCCCCGTTTGGAACTGGTCCAGTCCGAAGAACTGCGGACAGTAGCCCAGCGAGCGCAGGTACTGCACACAAACACAAGCAATATCCTCAAGGGTAATCCTCAAGGCAAATTTCTATACAAAATGTTTCGGGAAAATACTCAAAAAGTACGCCGTATTATAGTAATTTCTTCACACTATTCGTTTCGTCTATGTTTTCCGATTGTGTCAACAAAAATTAGTAAGGTTTCATACTTTATTTTAGGGATATTATCAATGGGAACCTATAATTGGCTCTCTAAAGCTAAACCAATGCCTACCTAGATGAAAAAAGCTGTTGGTTCTCCAATCAATCAATAAATAAATACATAAATGTCATACAACATTTTTTTTAATTAAATTTCAAATGTGAAAGATTTAATGGAATGTAAGATCCATGGATTTTTTTTAATTGCTGAAAATCCGTTTAATTCACACGTAGCCGTATAATTTATTTGCCAAACTGCAACTAAAAAAGAGGGTACTTTACACCCTATTGATGAGTTTACCTGTCCCCTCTCCTTGCTGAGCAAGAACCCGTTGGCGTAGATGTCCCCTTTAGTGGGACACTCTTCGGCGGTCATCATCTTGAAGGTTGTAGACTTGCCCGCACCGTTCACTCCCAGCAGACCGAAACATTCGCCTGCAATGTTACATATCAGGAATGCCCGAGATACACGAGGTATTTTTCAAGCGAGGTTAGAAAAATAATAGATATATGTATGCCCTTAGTCAATATCGATATTGACTGCTTTTTGCGGTCAATATTGGTTTTGACCGGCAATGAGTTTTGACTGTAACATATTATTATTATTACTAGCCTGTACTGTCCCACTGCAGGGCAAAGGCCTCCCTACTTTTCTTCCACAATTTTCTGTGCAGTGCTGCAGTGGGCCAGTCAGGTTGGTATTTATCTAACTCATCGCGCCATCTTCGCCGCGGTCTGCCGCGCCGCCTTCTAGCGTTGGGAGGGATCCAATCATTGGCGGCTTTGGCCCAAAGATCGTCCGGCATGCGGCAGACGTGGCCGGCCCAATCCCACTTGAGCTGGGCTGATTTCTGGGTAACATCTTGAACCTTAGTTCGTGAGCGTAGCACCGAGTTTCTGATTCGGTCGGTGAGTCGAACACCTAATATGCTACGCTCCATGGCCCGCTGACACACCTCGAGCCTAGACTTTTGCTGAACTGTCAAAGACCAAGTCTGTGCACCATATGTGAGTGTGGGGAGAATGCACATATCCATGAGCCTGCGTTTGAGGTAGAGTGGAAGATCGCCCTTCATAAGATGTTTCATCGACCAATAGCTCTTCCAGGCGTTGTCGTACCTGGAAAGAGACTATTTGGCCGAGATACACATACTCATGGACATATGCAATCTCAACTCCTTGGACGTATAGCTTGGTCTGGGTGCTGTTGGTCATCAGCTTGGTCTTCGACATATTCATCGCAAGTCTAACCTGTAAACTGTAACATATACACAGATAATAACTAAAAAAAATTAAATGGACAATAATAATAATAATTTTATTTCAGACACAAGTACAATGTAGCTTAACTAGGGCCCATATGATATATACCTTAGAGACTAACATAAATATTTATAAAAACTTATTAATTAGCGTGTCACTGGCACTGGGGCAATGACGTGCGCGCGGTGTCGCGTATCAGTCGTCCATAAAACATCCTGAATACGACAGTTTCGGCCAAAATCCAGTGTCCATGAGAGTTGAGAGTCGATCCGTCGGCACTCTCACCATAAATCATAATTCAGAAGGGGTATTACGTTGTACATGTGCAGTCACAATTTAGGATTTCTGACAGAGTAACAGCGGGACGAGTGCGGCACCCGAGCCGAGCTGCGGCGAGCTAGCACGAGCTAGGTACCCAGGTTTGCCAGACGATGAATTATTATTAATGACGGGTACCGCTTTACGAAAATCCATAGGAAAACGACCAACGGTAACAGTAAATAAATTTTTAAATTTATTTTGACGAAAATTCGACTTAATTTTTTCAAGTTTTTTTTTTGCCACAAATACCTTTCTTGACGGAAATGCTGAGCCCTTTGACGGCATAGCACGACTTGCCAAAGACGCGCACGTACTTCTTGTGCACGTTGTTGACGAGCATCGCTGTCTTCGCCTCCTCGATTTGCTTCTTGGCTGTGAATGTTATGTAGATATTATTTTAAGAGGTAAACCAATTTTTGCCAAGCACCGCAGCGATTTAGGCGTATTTAGGTGTTCAAAGTTTGGGACAAACTGTTTGTATTATTAAAAGAGTAATGTTGTTATAAGAGTAATGTTGTTGTAAGAAATGATATGAAATAAAATGAGATTTATTTACCTAAAGTATGGTCATTACAAGGTCTTAAATTAGTATAGAATCACATACTTCGTCGGTAGTCGACATGCAAAATACTTATAATTTTTATTCATTTTTAACAGAATATACATAGTATTTTAAAGTAGAGTAATGTTGTTGTAAGAGTAATGTTATTGTTAGAGTAATGTTGTTGTAAGACAGGTATATTTTTACTTAAAAGGGAATCTCTAGCCCATATACTGTAACTATAGATTAAGTGAATGGATAAACTATTTGAATTTGAATTTGTAAGAGTAATGTTGTAGTTAGAGTATTGTTGTTGTTAGAGTTATGTTGTAATTAGAATAATGTTGTAGTAACATACGCAGTGCGATCTCCTTGTCGACGTACACGGCCTCCGCGCGCACGATCTCGTCACCTTCGGACGGCGTAGCGGCCGCTTTGCGCACGCGCGCGTTCCAGAACCGGTCGCATATACAGTTGAACCAACCCTCCTGCGTCAGCACTACGATCAACTACACACACAACACAAAAATAATCGAAATAAATAGTATTCAAATGATACCATATTTTGTTAGTACTACTCGGGCGAATGAACATGACACCTGGCTCGAATGACGTTTGTGCAAAGTACAGCGTGGAATTGGATAATCTTGATAGAGAAGAGGATACTTGGTAATGATAAGTAATGAGAAGGCTTCGGAATTAGAGGAAGAAGAAACACGGAGGGTGCCGCGCGGGGCAGCGGGGGAAGCATCTAATTCCGGGGCACGTGTCAGCCAGGTGGCATGTTCATTCACCCGAGTACAGGCTTATTCTAAAGTAAGTTACATAGATTGATAAAAAACAAATTAAAGAACAATAAAAAATATTTAAAATATCGGTACAGTCGGCTCTGTAATGAACTTTTAAACTCGCCGGCTTGTAGCTCGTAAACTAGCCATGTGTCATCGACGCTTTAATTTCGACGCATTCACTCAATCACTTGCTTACCCAAATGTCCATCTAGTACATTTTATTTTAAAGACCGTATTTTTCATATAGGGTCGGCTCTATAATTGTCTTAATTTACAACCAGCTTACGCCGGTGTTCTCTTGTGATTAAAACACTCACACAAACACATCATGTGTTTGTGTGAGTAAAGTACTGATGTGATTAAACCACTTAAGATATACGCATAATATAAACCACAAGTGGTTACATCATTTATTTTAGTTATTTTTATTTCAAAACCAATTTTCATGAAATTTATATGGGACTAATTTGGAAGTATATCCTTTCAAATAAAAATATTTTTTCAAACCGGTTCATAAACTACAAAGTTCTGAGGTAACAAACATAAAAAAAACAACCGAATTGAGAAACTCCTCCTTTTCAAGCGACTTCAAAATTAGGAGGTTATCGATTCGGTTGAATGTTTTTGTTACCTCAGACTTTGTTGTTTATGGACCAATCTTAAAAAAAATTGTTCGAGAGGATATACTTTCAGATTGGTCCCATACAAATTTCATTAAAATCGATTCAGTAGTTTAGTTTTTATATCCAAATAACTGAAAAAAATATGTCGTCGAAGTAAACGAAATTGCGTATTTTGCTTTCCTGTGACTCTTCAGTGGTGTTTACGATAACTAAAACAGTCCAATTTAAGTCGGTTGTCTATGTTTTTGCAAAACCGTGATTATTTGAAGTCTGTTGAAAAGTCATTGGCTCACCATATAAACGATGCACTGAGCCATCAGGATCAATAGCTCCTGCAACGGCGAATACTTGTCGAATGTGAAGTAATCTTGCGCCTTTCCGCTGCCTGAAAAACACAAATCGTGAAAATTTCAAACTAAGGTTGGGTTGATAAATTATGGTTGTTTACATAGAAAAAATGTTTTTACTTTTCTTGAAATGAGACCTTCCCATGACTTTGATATAATAATTATAATTTGTAATGCTACTTTTCAGAATGTTATGCAAATAAGCAACTATTAGCGACTGAAATCGATGAAAAGGGAAATGAAAAGGAGATTACATATACATACATATATATTTAATAAAAAAATACAAAAATATTATGCAAAATGCAAAAATTTTAAATAATGAATTGGCAATCAATGCGTTATATTTTTGCAGTCGGGTTTTCAGTTTTTTATAAATTTCAAGCTTCTTTACTGCTCCAGATCGCTATTTTTCCACTTCCTCAGTTGCCAGTGTCTTGTGTCAGACGCAGGACACACGTTTGCGTAGCCCCTTAACTTACCGCAGCACTTTGTAACATCGAAGCCAGACTCCGAAGGTCGCACCACTATGTTGGGGCAGCGGCCGTAGTTGAGCGTACAATGCGCGTTCAGTCGCGCGACGTACACGCACTTGACTGCGCCAACCATCAATGGATGCAGCGGGATCACGAACGCCGCGAACCCGAGGAATGCCTTCAGGATAACGTTCATGTTTTCGTCGAATAATTCGTACGAGACTTTCACGATTGGTGTGATCATGCCTGAAAAAAATGTACATTTATGCAGCGGCTTCGCTTCTTCGTATAGAAGCCTCATGCTACTGACACTAGCTAGTATTTGTTTATTTATTAAATTAAAACGGTTGTACCAATTACATTAATTTTAAAAAAGAATAATTAATTATTAACAAAGCATTAAATATAAGATAAATAATAATGAATAATACATAATTTTCGATAACAGAATAAGAAGAATTACAAAAAAAAACATTTCATTCGATACTCTCACAGAACCTGATACACTGACATAAGATGCTTCCATTCATCTGCAAATATATCACAGTCAGGATTGTTATGCAATAGTTGGTGAGCGCTGAGAGGATGCGAGGGAGCGGAGATTTAGCGCGAGTCACGGACTCCGGCGTATACGCTTTTTATCGAAATATAACCGAGCGTATACGCCTTTTGAAGTTTCGTGAGTATCAATCAGCCCGTATACGCGCGACAAATAAGCTGGTCTCAAACCGCATTTAGTGCGTTCATTCGTTTCGACAGACACCAATGAAAACAAATAAATCATCAAAATACGTACATACTCTAATAAATCAATATTATTTAGAATCTTACCGAAAGCTATGAAAAATGCAAAGAGTACAACACCGGTGGTGCGCTCGGCGAAGTGGAACGATATCAGGTACATGAACGCGAAGAACGCCATGCTGCCCACGACCAAGACCAGCACCAGCGTCACTGCCGACAGAAGGTAACTATAGTACGGGAGTGCAGTCAGTGTAACGTAGTGGCCGTGTAACGTAGTGGCCGAGTAGCGTAGCGGCCATGTAACTTTCAAAGCAATGTAGTGGCTGTGTAACATAGTGGCCGTGGCCGTGTAACTTAGTGTCAGTGTAAGGTAGCGCCAAAGCAATGTAGTGGCCGTGTAACGTAGTGTCAGTGCAACATAGTAGCAATGCAACGTAGTGTCAGTGCAACGTAGTAGCAATGTAACGCAGTGTCAGTACAACGTAACGTAGTAACAATGTAACGTAGTGTCAGTACAACGTAGTAGCAACGTAACATAGTGTCAGTACAACGTTACTTAGTATCAATGTAACTTAGTGTCAATACAATGTAGTAGCAATGCAACGTAGTGTCAGGGTCAGGGTAACGCAGTGTCAGTGCAACGTAGTAGCAACGCAACGTAGTGTCAGTGTAACGTGGTAGCATTGTATCGAAATGTCAGTACTCACGGATCATCTGAGGCTGGTTGAGCGTGCGGTCCTGCTCCAAAGTGGCTGCGGCGATAGCTGTGCTCACCACGAGCAGGCTCGAGCACACCAGCGTGTGGAAGCTGAGCGTGCAGAGCCAGTGTAACGCAGACGGACAACCCGCCATTACGTGAATGTGACGCGAGCCGGATAGACGTTCTGCGCACGGCAGCGATGCCAGACTGAATGTCGACGACACGAAAACTAGAAAAAAAAAAAAAGATTGTAGATTTAAATAAAAAAAAAAATACGTTTTTATGAGTGTGAAGTTGAATGTGGTTAACGACTATTACAAAATTTCAATATATGGTATTAATACTACTCGGGCAAATGAACATGACACCTGGCTCGAATGAAGTTTGTTCAAAGTACAGCGTGAAATTGGATAATCTTGATAGAGAAGAGGTCCTGTAATACTTGGTAATGATAAGGCTTCGCAATTAGAGGAAGAAGACACACGGAGGGCCCCGCGCGGGGCAGCGGGGGAAGCATCAAGTTCCGAGTTACGTGTCAGCCAGGTGTCATGTTCATTCGCCCGAGTAGTACCATGTATTGAAATTTTGAAATACTCGTCGCTTTACCAGTCGCGGTAGTATCCCAATAATTTTAC
Organism: Lobophora halterata; assembly: GCA_932526365.1. Classification (NCBI taxonomy): domain Eukaryota; kingdom Metazoa; phylum Arthropoda; class Insecta; order Lepidoptera; family Geometridae; genus Lobophora; species Lobophora halterata. Next base: position 1,426,450 of record OW052018.1, read on the forward strand.
ACTCATTATCTCACCCCGGAGTTAATAAAATCACTTTTATTCATTATAAATTATGATCAAATAGCGAAAGAGGAGTGTGGAATAATTTAGGAGAGGCCTACGACGTAGAGGCGACTGCTGCATAGGAGGAGGATAGCGACGATAGTGATAAGGTGTAACCAGATTAGTTAAAATAGTAAATATAGTACATAAGGACATAGGTTAATACACACTTATGTTTACGAAGCAGTCAGAAATAAAGGCGTTTGTATTTTATAGAATGGTAACGCAACGCGTAAGGTAGAATTTTATTGCGAAAACATCTGGCGCTGCACCTAAAAGTCACTTACATTTCAAATAAATTAAGCTATATCATTTTATTGTAATGGAAAATACGTTGATAGAGATAACTCTATATAAATATAAACTCTATATATAAAGCTCATGCTCTATTTCACTTCCTTTACGAGATATTGCGGTTGTTTTGAGGTTAAGTCGGCATTGCACGCATTAGTTTAGCATGCTTACATTAATTTGTAGATACATAACTGCACCGGCCTGCATTCGAGGCATCTATGGACGAACGTGATAGTGTGGGCCGAGGCTCGCATATGTGAATCACATAATACCTGGTTACAGACAAGGCCAGAACACTACCACAGAACACGACCAAATAGATCCACGTCAAGGCGTTGCTCAGAGTCTTGCAGTTCTCGATGGGTTTATCCCGCAGTGTGGCGATTCCCTTAAGCGGGTGGTTGTACACGTCGATGGCGCGCCCCAACGCGGAATCCGCGCGCCGGTACACAGTAGTGTACATTACCTAAATAAATATATATAAATAATACGACTACTCATAGAACACGACCAAATAGATCCACGTCAAGGCGTTGCTCAGTCTTGCAGTTCTCGATGGGTTTATCCCGCAATGTAGTAAGTCCCTTGAGTGGGTGGTTGTACCCGTCGATGGCGCGCCCCAACGCGGAGTCCGCGCGCCGTGCCAATATAGATTAGTGTAAATTACCTAAATACATATATATACTAATAGGACTACTCACAGAACACGACCAAATAGATCCACGTCAAGGCGTTGCTCAGAGTCTTGCAGTTCTCGATGGGTTTATCCCGCAGTGTGGTGATTCCCTTGAGTGGGTGGTTGTACAAGTCGATGGCGCGCTCCAACGCGGAATCCGCGCCGTGCAGAAGCAGGTTGGACAGAAGGTTGAGGGCGATCGGTGCCGCATGCCGGTATACCGTGGTGTACATTACCTGGATATACACCACCAATTTATATTTTTTATTTAAAATGATGCGTGCATTATAGTACACATATTTTTTTTAAGCAGAAAAATCCATGTGTACGATTGGGTTTGAACCCACGACCTTCGGAACGAAAGTCGAGGCACCTCCCACTCGGCCAACACGGCTTTTTTAATTACAAAAAAACAAAATTTGGACATTCCATACAACGCCATCTAGCCCCAAACTAAGTAAGCTTGTATTATGGGAACCAGATAACTGATAGAATACTTATATGTATACTTTTTTTTTGTAAATACATACTACATACATAGAAAACACCCAGACTCAGGACAAACACCGATGTTGATCACACAAATATTTGTCCTAAGCGGGAATCGAACCCGCGACACCGGTCGTGGCAGTCTAACACACTTGCCACTCGACCATCCGTGTCGTCAAAATTGTGTGAATGATACTAATCAGAATGTGTACCTTAGCCTTATTGTCGTGCAGTTCCACGCCAACCAGATGTTTGTTGTAATCTAGAGCACTCTTCATTCCGCTTCGCAGGACAGCTGAACCATCACAAAATATTTTTTTTTAGTTTTTCGTAGACTTTCGCGATTATCACACATAGTTATTTGATTGTAACGGGTATTTATCGCGCTCACCTCGTTTTTGTCGAAACCTAAACGTCGGGATACAAAAACGAGGTGAGCGCGATAAATGCCCGTTACAATCAAATAACTATAAAGATTTTTTTTATTTATAAATAACCAAGAAATGCAGATTAAAATCTAAAAAAACAAGTTTTTATGCTTTTGCTCTTTCTCGCTTCCGTTATGAGACTTAGCAGTTTTTATGTAATTCTTACTTATATTCCGGTCCTTGTCCTTTCAAACAAAAAAAAAATATGACTTATTTACTTACTGATTAGTCTCATAGAATCGGTTCAGTAGTTTAGTTTTAATATAAAAATACCTGAAAAAAGGGAGGTCATGGTGGCCGAGTGGATGAGGCCCTTGCTTTGCGATCTGATGGTCGCGGGTTCGAAACCCGGTGGCAGTCATGCGTAAATGGGTTTTTACGGTCGATAAAATAGTCTTGAGTATGCATCCCACGTTCTCGCAACGGTGAAGGAAAACATCGTGAGGAAACCGGCATGTCGTAGAACCTAAAAGTTCGAAAACATGTGTCGAGTGCACGAAAGGAGCCTCTTCGAGGCGCACTTGAAATCCTTTCACCACACTGGTTCGAAGGAACTAGTGACAAAATATGATGACTGAAAAAAAAATGTCGTCGAAGTAAATGAAATTGCGTATTTGCTGCTCTGCCATTGTTTAGTGGTGTTTACGGACATTGGAACAGTCCGATGTTCTTCAACGCAATGTATTTCTGAGTATGAGGGCCTATAGGCTGTTAGCCGATATAATCTGTTAGCTGTTATAAGGTCCACTCAGTTGTAGTATTTTTAACTGACTTCAAAAAAAGAGGAGATTATCAATCCGTTTGAATGATTTTGTTTTTAATGTTTTTTACCTTAGAACTTTGTTGTTTATATACCGATTTGAACAATTTTTTGTTTTAGTATATACTTTCAGATTGGTCCCATAGAAATTTTATCAAAATCTGTTCAGTTATTTAGGGTTTAAATCATTATAACTGAAAAAAAATAGTTGAAGTGAACAAAATTGCGTATTTTGCTTCCCTGTGACTTTTCAGTGGCGCTTACGGTCACTAGAACAGTCCGGTTAAAGTCAATTGTTGTATGTTTTTGTAAAACCATGTTCAATATTTTTTTCTCTTAACAATATGTCTTGTCTGGTTGTGATGAAGAGATTGCTATCTGTCAATAAGACCGCCCTTGTAATATTAGTTTGCATTTCTTGTTTTTATTATTTTAAGGTGATACAATAAAGCATTTTCTATTCTATTCTATGAGGACGTGGTGGCCGAGTGGATGAGGCCCTTGCCTTGCGATCTGATGGTCGCGGGTTCAAATCCCGGTGGCAATCATGCGTAAATGGGTTTTTTCGGTTGAAAAAATCTATGTATGCATCTCACGTTCTCGCAACGGTGAAGGAAAACATCGTGAGGAAACCGGCATGTCAGAGGACAGGAAAAAAAAATGTTCTATGGCATGTGACATCCACCAATCCGCATTGGGTCCGCGTAGTGGATTTTATTATTTTTATTTTATTTTATTTTTTATTATACAAAATCCACAGCTCTTAGTATTAATATAACTTAGACTTATTGTTTAAACTTACAGCCAATAATGGATTTACATTTTTTAGATTTGTCCTAGTGTTGACAGTCACAAAAGTACCTACTAAGTACTGTTAGTTTTAAAGTTTTAGGTATACCTTATAGCAGTAGGTAAGTTTAGTATACATAGCTATTATTACATTAAGCTAGTTTAAGTGTGTACAAAATAGGTATGATTTTAAAATTATACAATAAATATATCAAAATTTCTTTTGTTTTACTATATTTATTTTCCTACCTTTATCTTTATCTGCTTCTTCAATAATTTTGAGGATATTATTTTTAAATTTAGCTTTACTGCTATGAAAGACATCTATAGTTTTGAAACTTTTGTTGTAATTTCTGTGTAGTCTGTTAACGAGTGAGTTATGAGCATAATTTGTGGATGAGAGTGAAACTGCAAAAAGATTTGTGTGCCTAGTGCGAATTTTTGGTGTACAGAAACGCAAAATTTTAGATGCCAGCTCAGGACTATCTGTGTAGCCATTGCAAATGCTGTGCAAAAAGGACATATCAAGTAGACAGCGACGATTAGCCAAAGTAGAAAGATGAAAATGACGACACAAATCATCATAATCTGTAAGATCATTATAACACCGAAATTTTAGGTGTTTCAAAAACTTACTCTGTATACTTTCAAGGTTCTGAATGTAGGTTAGGTAATGGGGATTCCATATTGGACTGCAGTACTCTAAAACACTCCTGACGTAGGAGTAGTATAAGATTGTTAAACAACCGATATCGGAAAAGGGCCGACATACCCTTAGAATAAAGCCTAAACTTCTATAAGCTTTAGAAACTATAGTTTCCACGTGCTCAACAAATGAAAGCTTTGAATTATATGGATTAAGACCCATTCGCTCTCCTGCCGAGAGTAGGCCTGAGTCATAGATATATATAGAACATTATAGGCTGATTATGCTTATGTATTCTATTCTATTAATTTACAAAGGAACTATAATATCGTTTGCAACGGTCTATCGGTGGCCCAACTGTTTCCTTTTGTATTTTTTGTAATATAGATTGTAGTAGTTAACTTATGCTGTAATAAATTTATTAAAAGGAAAAAAATTAACAAATAGTATAAATATATTTAGTAATAAATCCGCTTAATTTCTAAACAAAGGTAAAAGTAACGCCTGAATCAATCAATTATCTTAAAGAACTAATATTTTGAAAACTCACCATCAGTGATATTGGCCTTGTTAGTAAAGGCCACTTTCGGGTAATCTTCTCTCAGCGTGCGCAGAGCATTATCAGCCGTATCGTCTAGGTTGTAAAGCACACTTTTCTCCGGCAACCGCGCGTACATATCTAGATTCATGGCGACTTTAGGCTGTTGGTCCGTCACTGCAGAATCGTTGCAGGCGTATGTGATCAGGAATATTAAACAGACTGGTAAGGCGACTTGCTGTGAAATAAATTAAACCTTATTATAGAGATTTTAAGGTTCAAAGTGTATTTTTTCTTTATTTATAGTTTAATATTTTCTTGATTTATGTTTCATTTACGGTTAAAAGAGCAACAAGTGGTGACGAAATTGTGTTATTATAAGATTACAAATTTTCATTAATTTAATACATTTTAAAATCAAAAAATTCAGATTCCGATGCTAAAATGCGTTGATTCCTATATTATATTAAAAAATTTGCAATGCAATTCCATGATTAAAATGAATCTTAATATGTATGTAGGGTTGGCTCTGTGTGTGGTTTAAGGAGAACACCGGTGTAAGCTGGGTGTAAAGACCATTACAGAGCCAACTGAACATACATACATATGTATGTATCTATGTGAGTCCGTTTATTTGTTACGCTCTTTGGGCTATACAGCTGAACAGATTTAGATCGAGATGTCGTCGGTGTCGTTGGATTCGTCTAGGTTACGACATCATAAAAGTTGATGCAGTGATTCTAATTTAAAGTAAGACCACAATGTACCTGTATTACGCAAATAAAGATTCATTCATTCATTCATATATGACATAGGCTTAAAACTAAAATGAAGGATATCCAATTTGGCGGATGTGATGGCTTCATCATCATCATCATCATCAGCCCACTTTAGTCCAATGCTGGACGTAGGCCTCTCCCATAACGCGCCACTGAGCTCGGTCTTCGGCTCTCCGCATCCACTTTTTACCGGCTGCCTTTCGTAAGTCGTCACTCCACCTGGCGGAGGGCGCCCTACACTACGCTTGCCGATACGATGTCTCCACTCAAGAACCCGCCTGCTCCAGCGGTTGTCGGTTCTTCGGCATACATGGCCAGCCCACTGCCACTTGAGCTTGTTAATCCTGAGAGCTATGTCGATCACTTTGGTTCTTTGTCGGATAACCTCATTCCGGATTTTATCCTTCAAAGAAACTTCTAACATAGCTCTTTCCATAGCTCGCTGAGCGACCTTAAACTGGTAGACTAGCCCTACCGTGAGTGTCCCCGTTTCGGCTCCGTATGTCATAACGGGTAGGACGCACTGATTGAAAACTTTCGTTTTCAGGCACTATGGAATAGACGACTGTGGAAATGTATGATGGCTTGCTTCGGTCAAATAGGATTTTCTTTCTCCAAATATGTGAAAAAGTGATATAAAAACAATATAAACTTAATGGATTTCGGTAGTGCCACCAGTCACACACACACACACACATTGGTGGATAATCCAAAAGTGTAGTACGATTTTCAACAGAATACTTACAAGTAATGCGAAGGACACTTTGTTAACCCAAAGGTACTTGAATTGTCTCTTAAAAAGGACTGCAAATTGTCGCCGGTACAGTGGGAACCCGCTTATTTTATTGTACGTCGGTTCTGAAAAGAAAAATATGAATTAATTAATGAAATTTTTTTGTTGTACACCATAACAAAAAAAAAACAATAACATAGAGAAGGAAACATGACAAAATATAGTACCTACAATGGGCGGTCTTATCGCTATTAAGCGATCAATAAAATAATCAAGGTTTTACAAGAATATAGTAAAACTGGCTTCAATCGGACTGTTTTAGTGACCGTAGGCAACATTGAAAAGTCACAGGGAAGCAAATTACGCAATTTTGTTTACTTCAACGATTGTTTTTACAGTTATTTTGATTTAAAAACTAAACTACTTAACCGATTTTGATAAAATTTCTAAGGGAAAATGCTGATTGAATAACAATATTCACCATGTATATTGAGCTATTAGTTACCTATTCTGGTGGCAGTGTCCATTTCGTCTTCAGTGAGAGTCGTGTCTGTATCGCTGCACAGTCTGAAATACACAAAGTTGACTCTCAGAATCGATACAGTTGCTTACTGTCCCTTTAAATAAACTGTATTAGAATCGTATCTAAATATGGCAAGTTAAAAAATATTTGGGATATTTCACACAACGCTATCTAGCCCCATATATAACTCAGTTAAGAGACTTACTGTAAGATAAACCTCTTCAAGAGTAGATACACCAACTCCAATAGTCGCTATCCCTCGCCTATTGCGTCTCTGCTCTACAGATTGGGGAACCGAATGCTGGATGAGGCGTGAAGGTTGTAGGTGAAAGAGTTGATGAACCCAGTTAAGAGACTTACTGCAAGAACACCTTTTCAAGAGTAGAAACGCCCACTCCAATGGTCGCTATCCACAGCTCATTCCGTCTCTCCTCTACAGCTGTGAACAGGTTGGGGAACCGAGAACTGGCCGAGGCGGGGAGGTTGTAGATGAGAGAGTTGATGAACCCAGTGAAGAGACTTACTGCAAGAACACCTCTTCAAGAGTAGATACAGGCGGGGAGGTTGTAGGTGATACAGTTGATTGACCCAGTTAAGAGACTTACTGCAAAAACACCTCTTCAATCGTAGATACGCCAACTCCAATGGTCGCTATCCCCAGTTAATTGCGTCTCTCCTCTACAGCTGTGAACAGGTTGGGGAACCAAGAGCTGGGAGGGTGTAGGTGAGAGAGTTGATGAACCCAGTTAAGAGACTTACTGCAAGAACACCTCTTCAAGAGTAGATACGCCAACTCCAATGGTCGCTATCCCCAGCTCATTCCGTCTCTCCTCTACAGCAGTGAACAGGTTGGGGAACCGAGAACTGGCTGAGGCGGGGAGGTTGAAGGTGAGAGAGTTGATGGTCTTCTCTTTGAGCACCGCGTCGGGGACGAATGACGTGACGGCTGATGTGATGGCGGCGTCTTTCGGGATTCCGTCGGTTGTGAATGAGAGGCGGTAGCCCGTTCCTGAGTATAATTGAACGAAGTCAGTATAATAATATTCATAATATGTTTTATTGATGATATAGATATTTATTTATCATGTCCCTGCCCTTATCCCTCACTTAGGTGAGGTTGGGACAATATGTCTTCGTATTAAAATATTTATTATACCTATCGTATCCGTTTTAACAATTCTTATGAATATGCATGTTATCTCTTGTTTATACATTATTTTATGCAATGGCTCAGCGACTGCTCCCGGCTGGTCGTGACTTCACTCTTACTGGGATCAACTGAAAATAAGCGCTGGATCGATGGGGTCATGAGAACCTCATGCTCCAGCACAACGCTGAGTTGAGCCCAAGTTTGCCAAAAATCATACGAGTACCTCCTACTAAAACACGGAATTATTATTTTTCTTACTTTATTTTGTTTCTATTATTACTTAGAGAATATAAATTCTCTATTAATTCACAACTGTAGGTAGGTAGGAAGCCTGTTTTAGTTTTAACTCTATTGTATAATTTTCTGGTAAATAAAAACATTTTAAGATAATTGATTGATTCAGGCGTTACTTTGCGGAAATCCATAAAATTCAACAAATTATATAAATATATTTAGTAATAAATCCTCCTCCTCCTCCTCCTGATACCTCCTGATGATGCCTCGTGTAGAGGCGAAACACGTGTCGTATCTTTAAACTTTGGTTTTCTGTTCGTTGACTCTTTGGTTTAGTTGAAAATATATATATATATATATATTATAAAATAGTATATATATAATATTGTATAACTAAAGCTAAGTTAATTAAAACCTTTGTTTAGAAATTAAGCGGATTTATTACTAAATATATTTATATAATTTATTGATAAAATCATTTTTCTTTCGTTTCTTTCTTTTTTTTCTTCTTCCATAGGTCCCTATCAGCCGACATCTCTATACTGTACTTACACCTGCTTTGTTCTTATGCTTCACACAGACCATCCATTTTTTTTTTTGGTCTTCCTCTACTTATATATCCATCTACCTATTTAACACTCTTCTAGCGACTATGGCAATGGCTTTCATCCCTCTGCATCAACTTGCCGATACCACGATAACCTCAACTTATCTGTCATTACTTTCAGGATTGGTTATAATATTCATTACAGGGCAATAAACTAAAGAGGTTAAGTTAATCCCAAACCGATTCAACCACTTTATTGTGTATACTCGTATATTCGACCCAAGGGGTTGTGATTGCCACGCCACATCATACTTTTTTGTACGCCCGCGTTGACTGGTGCTATTATAAATATATATATAGTGCATAAAGGTCGTAGCACACATATCGACTCTGAAAGGGATCGTCACCGTATCAACTCGCGTCGTTCAGTAATCTTTGTATGAAACTCCCTACTGCAACGCACACTTATCGGAAACGTAACGTAATCGCCTCGCCTCGGGACAAGCTCCGGTGCGGTGCGTGGTCAACCTGCAGTTCCCGTTTGAATTCAAACTGATTGAACTGGTGTCGCATAGCTGAAGAACTGGTGTCTTTCCGAGTCGATATGTGTGGTACGACCTTTAGTCCTCCTTCACATAAATGTCAGTGCTAAATAAATAAACATATTCTATACAATATATTATATACATTCTATACAATTGACGAGTTTATGACAAGATAGGTTTAGTGACATAGGATAGTATGTAGTAAGTAGGTTTGCTGCTGTTAGGTAGTAGGCTATGTAGTAATTTTGGAATTGTATTCTAGTTTTTCTGTATTTTTATTAAATGTTTATTTTTGCTTTGTGTGTACTATAAGACATTTATATACGATTGTGAAATTGTGATTGAATAAATGAAATAAAACATTGGTAGTGTACTGACCGATGGCCTTCTTGAGGTACATGGTGGTGGCGTGGCAGCGCAGGTGTCCGGAGTGCAGCGCGGCCACGCGGTCGCCGAGCGCGTCCGCCTCCTCCATAAAGTGCGTCGTTAGTAGCACGGTGCGCTCGCCGCGGAGGGACTGCAGACACAACATTTTTTCATTTCATTTCATTTATTTATTTAATCACATAATACTTTTATACAAAGGTCCTATATAACTATGGCCCCACACTAGGCTCTAGGCCTGTGTCGTGGGAACCAGTCGTGCGATTACCAGCAATAGGCGTACATTACATAACACCATTTTAAACTATCAAAAAACAAGCATGTTTATGTAAATATTATGATAAATTCAATCATTTATAGTACGAATTATTCCCTTTTGTCACCCTTCTCTGTCCGCCTAGGGTGACAGATGGGGCAACATAGTTCCATCTGTCACACTGTTCCTGAAAGCGTTACAGATATATTTTTTTTGTCTTATCTGTCCCCTAGGCGGACAGAGCAGGGTGACAGATGGGAATAATTAGCTTTTCGAAGGATTGTCAACAAGCAGATTGTAAAAACGCCGATGACACTGGGCGACTTTAGACGCTACAAGCGAAACGTGTGTCATCGTACTATTAGATGGCTTGTGCTGCATTTATTGGTGTACAGTGCCTACACTAAGTATGGTACTTGTGTTGTAGGCACTGCTTTACCTTCGGGATATCTATCATTTTATGCCATATTCTGAGGAGTTTCAGGAGTTTACAATCACTGCTCGACCTTCGGGATATCTATCATTTTATGCCATATTCTGAGGAGTTTCAGGAGTTTACAATCACTGCTCGACCTTCGGGATATCTATCATTTTATGCCATATTCTGAGGAGTTTCAGGAGTTTACAATCACTGCTCGACCTTCGGGATATCTATCATTTTATGCCATATTCTGAGGAGTTTCAGGAGTTTACAATCACTGCTTGACCTTCGGGATATCTATCATTTTATGCCATATTCTGAGGAGTTTCAGGAGTTTACAATCACTGCTTGACCTTCGGGATATCTATCATTTTATGTCATATTCTGAGGAGTTTCAGGAGTTTACAATCACTGCTTGACTTTCGGGATATCTATCATTTTATGCCATATTCTGAGGAGTTTCAGGAGTTTACAATCACTGCTTGACCTTCGGGATAACTATAACTTTATGCCATATTCTGAGGAATTACATTAAATTAAATTACATTACGAATATACTGCATGTTAGAGCAACCACTCAACGCGACTGCAAGCTGTGTGCAAGTGATCTCACCATTTCATCCCGCATGTTACCTAGTCAGTGAACTCACCAGTAGCAAGTCCCACAGCTGCCGCCTCGTCTCCACGTCGAGCCCCGAGGTGGGTTCGTCCAGTACCAGCACGTTGGCCCCGCCGGCTAGTGCGCACGCTAGCTGCAGGCGTCGCTTCATCCCGCCAGATAACTGTTCACTATTGTAGTTCGCTTTGTCTTCGATTCCAAGACGTTTGAGGAGAGCCGATGAAAGTCCTTGGGCTTCAGAATACGATGTCCCTTTTAGCTGTGGAAATAATTACATTGATACTCGTATTGAAGTTCTTTATAAAGCGAATTGCTCGTACTCTCATTAAAAAAATTGGTTGTCTGTAAAGTTGGTTTACGGACGATAGTTTGACGTGACTACCAGCGTAACGGGACAATGAGCGTCACCGGACAATGACGTCAACGTTTTCGTGCATGCACCCGGCGTTCATCGATTTATTAGACGTAGTTACGTCAAAAAGAAATTACTGGAAGACTACGCTAGAGCGGTGCAGCTGGCGGCTGCGATAAGCGGAAAAACAAAGGAAGGAAGACGCTGCGTTTGCAGCTGCAGCTAATGTGACACTATTTAGTTCATACTGCCAATCCAACATTGGATAAAGACGCAAAACATGCCCAGTATTGCAATAATCTACTGAATACTGAACACACTTGTCGCGATCGCGAGACGCACGTTAACGTGGCGCCTCCCGCATTTCGCATTATTGTTTTTCTCGCTCATCGCCAACCTAAGACGCATCCCCCAGCCCACTAATAGAATACTTACGAAAGTGAAGAATACGACGTGTTCTTGGACGGTAAGGTCCGCGAAGAACATATTGTGCTGCGGACACAGGCCGAGCTGCGAGCGGACCGCGTCTTTCTGCGTCACCGTGTCCATGCCGTTCACGAACACTTTGCCCTCCGTTGCGCTCGTCATGCCTGACAAACGTGTCATTTACTGAACTAAGGATAGAGGGGTCTTGGTACAAAAGCACAGTGAGGTACAAAGAACATATTATGCTGCGGACAGAGGCCGATCTGCGAGGGGACCGCGTTTTTCTGCGTCACCGTGTTCATGCCGTTCACGAACACTTTGCCCTCCATTGTGCTCGTCATGCCTGCCAAACGCGAAATTCACTGAACTAAGGGATCATACCCAAACTACGTGAGTAGTACGTGACCCATTTTTGACTATTATTTACCCCCCTCCCTGCCCTAGGTGACTGTCGGTAATACATGAGAAGACCCCCCCCCCCCTCTCTCTGCCTATAATTTTCACGTAGTAATTCATAAATACGATTTTCAATCATTTTTGCAAACAAAAAGTAATAAAATATATAAGGATCATATTTATCTTTATTAATACAGCACTTGCCGCGTGACGCCAAAAGTGCATGCATGTTCATGGAACTTTTTGCATATAGTTAAAAAAAGCGCGAGATTTCCTTTAGAGGATATTGACTACGTGACAAAACCTAAGCCCCACCCCCTCCTCCCTGTGACCAAGAGTGGTATTTTGAAGACCCCCCTACCCTGAACAGGTCACGTAGTTTGGGTATGTTCCCTAAGGATAGAGGGGTCTTGGTACAAAAGCACAGTGAAGTACAGAACATATTGTGCTGCGGATTGTCACCGTGTCTATGCCGTTCACGAACACTTTGCCCCCCGTGCCTGACGAACGCTGAACGTGACATTTACTATTTATTATACTAAAACATTTCGTGGCCTTAAAGTTGTAGAAACAGATTCACCGCTCCAACTTTTTTTGAAATTCTTCAAAAATGTACAAATGTGCGAGCGAGATAGAGGCGCGCGGGATTTTGGGCTTTAAAGACCAGTATCGCTGGAGGAGCGCGAAAAGGTCGCCGCGACTAACCTCGCAGACAAGCGCGGCTTGTCAGTTTCCTGCCAAGTCATTTTATTTCATTTATTTCCTCGTAATGTAATTACCACTTCTTATGGAGTAAAACTTATATACTATGACAAAAAATACAGTAAGGTTACTACCTTCTACTGCAGTAAGTAAGTAGTATACAGAAAGATAACTAGCGTCAGACTCGCTGCGAGTTTTTAGCGAAACATTGATAAATATGTGTCGAAGATTCAAGTCTACAACTATAATTATAATAGTGTAATAATAATATACATAGGTTAAATTATTTACTGTAACATAATATTGCTTGGGTAATTGTCGCTAGTCATGGCGTCACTGCCAGCCGCTACCAGCCGCTACCGGCCGCTGTAATCTCTTACCAGTGATGATAGACATGAGCGTGGTCTTTCCCGCACCGTTATGTCCCAGCAATACCGTGATTTCTCCTTTATACACCTCCAATGAAACGTTGTTCAGCGCTCTGTTTTTCGGGAATACCTGACCACGAAATAAATTCATTTCAGCTTGCTTTCAAGAAAGTAGAGAGAGACCACGTATACGATTCCAAAGAGTGCTGCTCAGACATTAAAATGTTTTTTTTTTTTTTAAGTCTGGTGTATAACTTTGGTGCAGCAGTGTATACATAAGCAGTGGGGACAATAAAAAAAAATCGAGAGAGCCTTACACTAGTCGTATATGATGTGTAACATCTTACCTTAGTAATAAGCAACATTTTGGAATGATTATATTTTCTTAATTTTTCTGAAGTTGGTACCATCTGACGGCCAACTTCCTATTGCACACTTCCGTCCCATTTTCACGAAATCACTCCCACTAATTGACAGAATTAGAGAGGAAATATTATAATACACATAAAAATAAAATACTGACCTTTGAAACATTTTCTATTTTGATTCCCGCTTCCATATTGCTCGGCGGGTCCTCAAAGTACTTCGCATCCTTAGCGATTGGCTCATCTTCGTCAGAAAACGACTCCGGCTTGACTTCATTCTTCGACCAGTACGATTTCTGGAATATAAGTTTCTATTAGTAAAATAACGTGTTAATAAAGATTATACAAAAACATAACATTCAGGATTAGCAAGCTGAAGTGGCAGTGGGCTGGCCATGTATGCCGAAGAACCGACAACCGCTGGAGCAGGCGGGTTCTTGAGTGGAGACATCGTATCGGCAAGCGTAGTGTAGGGCGCCCTCCGCCAGGTGGAGTGACGACTTACGAAAGGCAGCCGGTAAAAAGTGGATGCGGAGAGCCGAAGACCGAGCTCAGTGGCGCGTTATGGGAGAGGCCTACGTCCAGCAGTGGACTAATGTGGGCTGATGATGATGATGATGATACAAAAACATATAATAACCGACTTCAATTGGACTGTTTCACTCATGCGGTTTGGTGGATGTTAATCCCATAGGACATGATGTTTTATGTTATAAACTATTTTTCCCAATTTTCGCTTAATAAACTTTGTTAATATCAAAACAAAAATATGCTAAAACATTTCGAGAGGTTGTAGTAACAAATTCAATGTTCCACTTTTTTGTAATTTATACTTAGATAGAGATAGCGGCGCGCGCGATTCTAGGCATTAACGTATTTTATACATAAAAACATCACTTGAGATCCTTTGAATCTGGCTCTGCTATTGGTCGTTGAGATATCACGTCATGAGGGTGAGCTGTGATTGGCTGATGCAGACGGTTCACTGACTTTACAGAGGAAGTCACAAGGCTCGGCTTGCCCGTGCTGTCCCGGTAGCACGTGGGACAGATACCACGCTAAGAAGAAGAACCGCACACTTTGCGATCTTCCTTGATAGACCAGAAATCACGTCATGAGGGTGAGCTGTGATTGGCTGATGCAGACGGTTCACTGACCTTGCAGAGGAAGCCCCAAGGCTCGGCTTGCCCGTGCTGTCCCGGCACCACGTGGGACAGATACCACGCTAGGAAGAAGAACAGGACACTTTGCGAACTAATCGTGATAGACGAGACATCACGTCATGAGGGTGAGCTGTGATTGGCTGATGCAGACAGTTCACTGACCTTGCAGAGGAAGCCCCAAGGCTCAGCTTGCCCGTGCTGTTCCGATAGCACGTGGGACAGATACCACTCTAAGAAGAAGAACCGCACACTTTGCGATCTTCCTTGATAGACCAGAAATCACGTCATGAGGGTGAGCTGTGATTGGCTGATGCAGACGGTTCACTGACCTTGCAGAGGAAGCCCCAAGGCTCGGCTTGCCCGTGCTGTCCCGGCACCACGTGGGACAGATACCACGCTAGGAAGAAGAACAGGACACTTTGCGAACTAATCGTGATAGACGAGACATCACGTCATGAGGGTGAGCTGTGATTGGCTGATGCAGACAGTTCACTGACCTTGCAGAGGAAGCCCCAAGGCTCAGCTTGCCCGTGCTGTTCCGATAGCACGTGGGACAGATACCACTCTAAGAAGAAGAACCGCACACTTTGCGATCTTCCTTGATAGACCAGAAATCACGTCATGAGGGTGAGCTGTGATTGGCTGATGCAGACGGTTCACTGACCTTGCAGAGGAAGCCCCAAGGCTCGGCTTGCCCGTGCTGTCCCGGCACCACGTGGGACAGATACCACGCTAGGAAGAAGAACAGGACACTTTGCGAACTAATCGTGATAGACGAGACATCACGTCATGAGGGTGAGCTGTGATTGGCTGATGCAGACAGTTCACTGACCTTGCAGAGGAAGCCCCAAGGCTCAGCTTGCCCGTGCTGTTCCGATAGCACGTGGGACAGATACCACTCTAAGAAGAAGAACCGCACACTTTGCGATCTTCCTTGATAGACCAGAAATCACGTCATGAGGGTGAGCTGTGATTGGCTGATGCAGACGGTTCACTGACCTTGCAGAGGAAGCCCCAAGGCTCGGCTTGCCCGTGCTGTCCCGGCACCACGTGGGACAGATACCACGCTAGGAAGAAGAACAGGACACTTTGCGAACTAATCGTGATAGACGAGACATCACGTCATGAGGGTGAGCTGTGATTGGCTGATGCAGACAGTTCACTGACCTTGCAGAGGAAGCCCCAAGGCTCAGCTTGCCCGTGCTGTTCCGATAGCACGTGGGACAGATACCACTCTAAGAAGAAGAACCGCACACTTTGCGATCTTCCTTGATAGACCAGAAATCACGTCATGAGGGTGAGCTGTGATTGGCTGATGCAGACGGTTCACTGACCTTGCAGAGGAAGCCCCAAGGCTCGGCTTGCCCGTGCTGTCCCGGCGCCACGTGGGACAGATACCACGCTAGGAAGAAGAACAGGGCACTTTGAACGATCAACCAGATAAGGCCGACCAGAACCGGCCCTGTCGTCGGCGTGTGGGAACTTGCTATTTCCATGAAAGTTAACCCCGTTTCTGAAATCAAGCCTTAATATTATATTATGTACAGTCGATGCAAAAAATCGGCACTTAAACTGTTTTGGGTCAGCCAGTGTCGACAAACTAGCCCAAGGTGGCGTGCCCTATACACAGTTTTTTTTGCCATTCAGGGCACCCTAAGGGGGACGCTCATAGTTTTAATAATAGTAAAAGTTTAATTGTCATAAAAATAATACATCAAGTACATACAAGTTTAAGTAAGGATCGTACCACAGTGGACTCTGTTCCCCGCACTAGGTTTGAAAATCCTTGAACACACACAGTACTGAAGCACTCACTGTACTGCTCGAATGCGCCTATTTCCCCCTACAGCCAGGCGACAGGCACGTACGGGATCAAGCAGCACAGGAATACCGCAACACGGGTGGAAACTGTCCATGGTTGAGCAGTGAACACACACTTTACTATACTATACACACAGTACTGAGTACTCACTGTACTGCTCGAATGCGCCTATTTCCCCCCACAGCCAGGCGACAGGCACGTGCGGGATCAAGCAGCACAGGAATACCGCAACACGGGTGGAAACTGTCCATGGTTGAGCAGTGAACACACACTTTACTATACTATACACACAGTACTGAGTACTCACTGTACTGCTCGAATGCGCCTATTTCCCCCCACAGCCAGGCGACAGGCACGTGCGGGATCAAGCAGCACAGGAATACCGCAACACGGGTGGAAACTGTCCATGGTTGAGCAGTGAACACATACTTTACTTTACTATACACACAGTACTGAGTACTCACTATACTGCTCGAATGCGCCTATTTCCCCCCACAGCCAGGCGACAGGCACGTGCGGGAACACGCCGCACAGGATCACAGCAAAACGGGACTTTGGGTGGTAACTGTCCAGTAGTCGAAAGGGAATCCACAATATTATGAATACGAGCGCAGATATCGACACCGCATATTGAGCTGAAACATAGTTCAATATCTATAAAAGGCTTTGTGCGGTACATTCTACCCCTGTTACATTTACAAGGCAGAATATTGCCTGTGTTGTTTGAACAAAACTTAGTATAAATTAACATTTTATGTGGCTTTTAAGTTACTACTTATATATTAAAAAAAACGAGCAGTGGTAGGTTAAAATTTTAGTAATAACAGGCCATGGATGAATGCCACAGTTTATGAGTACCGTCTTAATGTCGGGCTTGAGGTCGAGCTAGTAACGTTAGTGACTCACTGGTTTTGGCCAGGTAGCTGCTCGCGAATGCCATGGATATGACTGACACGAAGTGCAGCGGGAGAGTTATGAAGATAACGCCGCCGTCTGTGTACTTTATGAGTGGGTCGAGCTAGTAACGTTAGTGACTCACTGGATTTGGCCAGGTAGCTGCTTGCGAAGGCCATGGATATGATTGACACAAAGTGCAGCGCCAGTGTTAAAAATATAATGAAGCCACTTGAGAACTGGATGAGCGGGAATGGCTTCACCTGCAAATAATTACACTCTTTAGCCATAATGCCGACACGGATGGTCGAATGGCTAGTGCATTTGTGCCACGCCCGATGGGTTCGATCCTCGCTTCAGGACTAAATGTTGTGTGATGAACATCGGTGTTTTTTCCTGAGTCTGGGTCTTTTCTATGTATGTATTTACAAAAAAAAAATTAAATATTCTATCAGCCACCTGGTTCCCATAGTACAAGCTCTGCTTAGATTGGGGTTGGATGGCGTTGGGTGATATGCCCAAAAAGAATATTATTCATTATTATTAATCAAAATTAAAATAAATTAGGGTCAACTCAGGTAAATGCGTGTATAGGGTAAATAATGTTAATGACCAAAGTTTTACAAAAACATACAACAGAGACTTCAATCAAACTGTTCTAGTGACCGAAGCCACCACTAAAAAGTCAAAGGGTAGCAAAATTCGCAATTTTGTTTACTACGACGACATTTTTTTCAGTTATTTTGATTTTAAAACTAAAGTACTGAACCGATTTTCATGAAAATTCTATGGAGCCACTCTGGAAGTACCTATATCCTTTCAAATCGGTTTATAAACAACAAAGATCCGAGGTAACAAACATTAAAAAACAAAAGAAAAAAAAAACATTCAACCGAATTGATAACCTCCTTTTTGAAATCTGTTTAAATAGAACAAGTATAAAAAAGTCTTAAGATAGTTAGTACAAGGAACGGCCTTATCGCTGAGAGCGATCTCTTCCAAGCAACCCGGCAAAAATGTTTGAAAAAGAAAGTCCGCTGCCAGCACAGTGGGAATTAAGCCTATGAGTTACCTTCAACAGGACAGCGCCAATAGCGGCATACATAAGCCCGGTCGGCACCACGTTCAGGAAGTGCGATAGGCCGAGCGTGTTGGGGGATACGCCAGCCATTCTCATCAGCTCCTGATAACAAGAATAATCACGGTTTTACAAAAACATAGACAACCGACTTCAATTGGACTGTGTTTTAGTTACCGTATACACCACTGAAAAATGACAGGGAAGCAAAATACGCTATTTCGTTTACTTCGACGACATATTTTTTTCAGTTATTTGGATATAAAAACTAAACTACTGAATCGATTTTGACGAAATTTGTATGGGACCAATCTGTGAGTATATCCTATCAAACAAAAAAAAGTTTTTTTTTAAATCGGTTAATAAATAACAAAGTTCTGAGGCAGCAAACCGAACCGAATTGATAACCTCCTCCTTTTTGAAGTCGGTTGATTACAAGAGCAAGCCAAGGACATCAACCAGTCTTCATTAAAAAGCTGGACTCTACTCGGACTACGAACTTAAAGTCCTACATGGAGGAGGTACCAGCTAAGCACAAGGAGACGTTCCTCGCATCTGACTTCTGGCCTGCCGGGGTCGTGTTCCGTCGCTACAGGATGGCCTTGACGAAGAAAAAATCCTAACTATGTTGTATTGTATGTATGTTAGTTTGTAAGGTATATACTTCTATGGGCCTATTGCTTTTCTGTAATATTATGTTGCCTGAAATATTTTTTTATTATTATCTCGTCTTTATTCATTTTATATATAATCAAAAACATATTGTACTGTTACTCTAAATTACATATCAATTTATTTACAAAATTTTACACTGACTACATATCATAGATTGATAAATTAACCCACATTGGGAGATTTTGTAAAAATCTAATCCAATGTGGGTTTAGGGCTTCAGAGAGAGGAATCGTCTAACAATGCGAGCTGTATCGAGTACTGTGTAGTGTTTGATATCTTAAAGTTTAGGGTACTTTCTTAATACGTCGTTTAGAAATAAATAACTACCGCCAGTCGGCTCTGAACTTCCGTGTTTTATTGAAACATCTCACTGGCGACAGGACGAAAATTAATAATTTAAAACGTTTACCCCGCGTAAATATACGTAATAATCATGCCACTCGGTAAAATAGAAACTTTTAATCTGAGTGATCATAATTGGGACACTTATGTGCGTCGTGTTAAACAATTTATATCGCTCAATGGAATCGAAGAAAAGTTACACGTAGCCACTTTAGTGACGCTTGTTGGTTCTGAGTGCTATGATTTGATGTGTGACTTATGTTCACCGGATCTACCAGAAACAAAGAAATTCGAAGAATTGGTGAATTTAGTAAAAGATCATTTGGAACCAGAGACATCGGAAATTGCGGAGCGACACGTCTTTAGGCAAAGGAAGCAGGCGCAGGGTGAAAGCATACGTGTATATTTGCAAAGTCTAAAACATCTAGCCAAGACTTGCAACTTTGGTGCCACACTTGAAGTAAACCTCCGCGATCAATTCGTGTCGGGTCTCTTTAGTGAAGCTATGCGATCCAGGCTGTTTGCCGAGAAGAACATAGATTACAAGAAGGGCGTCGAGCTCGCTCTTGCACTGGAGGCGGCGGAGCGGCACGCGAGCGTGGCGTGCGCCCCCGGCGGCCTCGGTGGCGAGGGGCTCCATCGCGTCGGCGGCGGCGGCGGCGGCGGCGGCGCAGCGCGCGCTCGCCCCGCGCCCGGAGCTGCGGCAGCGGAGCGTCAGCCGTGCTCGCGCTGCGGCAAGCCCGGTCATGTGCCCGGCAGGTGTCGGTTTAAGTTCTATTCATGTGACAAGTGCGGTGAAAAGGGACACTTGAAGGCGGTATGCAGAAAGGACGGAAATAGTGCCATGAAGAAAGGTCAGTACTTTTTGAACGATACTGATTCCGAAGATGATTGCCATTTTTATAGTTTTGTGAGTAGTGTCGGTGATAAGCCCTATTACATTCAATTACGTGTTGAAAATGTGCAGTGTAAATTTGAGATCGACACGGGCAGTAAAATATCTGCGATTTCAAAGGCATTTTACGACGAACATTTTTCTAATTTGCCCATCCAGAAAATAGTTCTGACGTTTAGATCTTACACGGGTGACGTCATCGAGACTATTGGGTTCATTGTGGTGCGCGTAGAATGCGGTTCGTTCACATGTAATCTGAAACTGTATGTTATTGATAAAGGGGGTCCCCCTTTGTTGGGGCGTCATTGGATAAAGAACTTAAATTTATTGCTTTTTCGAAACGACGATAATTCGATTCACAATGTGGCCCAAGGAGACTCGATGGCTTCATCTCTGCGAAATGACTTTCCAGAAGTGTTCGCTGAAGGTTTAGGTACTTGTAAGTCACGAATTCGATTACACCTGAACGATACCACGCCGGTGTTTGTAAAGGCGCGCCCACTGCCATTGGCACTGCGCGAGCGCGTTGAACGGGAACTCGATCGACTGCAGCGGGAGGGGGTTATTTACAAGGTAGATAGATCTGATTATGGCACCCCTATCGTGCCTGTAGTAAAAGCTAATGGTGATATACGCATTTGTGGCGATTATAAGGTGACCATTAACCCGCGACTGAAAGACTTCCATTACCCGCTGCCGCGGATCGAGGACCTTTTTGCGACCTTGGGTGGGGGCGAACAATACACTAAATTAGATTTATCTAATGCTTTTCAACAGTGTGTATTAGAGGAAGATTCACAGCCGTTGAGTGCCATCACTACTCATGCCGGGACTTTTGTTTATTCCCGGGTCCCTTTCGGGATAAAGTGTATCCCGGAAAATTTTCAGAAAATAATGGAAGAAACATTGAGTGGCTTGCCATCAACGGCTGTGTTTGCTGATGATATATGTGTGACGGGGGCGAATAAAGCTAGTCATTTAGCTAATCTCAGAGCGGTTTTACAAAGATTAAACGATAATGGACTCAGGATAAATTTTTCTAAGTGCCAATTTTTTAGAGATTCGGTGACATATTTAGGATACAAGATTGATAAAGATGGATTGCATACTGATTCTAAAAAAGTTGAGGCAATTGTAGCCGCCCCGGTCCCCACGAACGTCACACAATTAAGGAGTTTTATGGGTCTTGTAAATTTTTACGCCAAGTTTTGCCCCAACACTAGTGATGTACTGAAACCTATGTATAATTTATTGAAGAAGAATTCAAAATGGAATTGGGATAATAACTGTGATATAGGATTCAGTAAAATTAAAAAAATGTTAAGCAATTCTCCGGTGTTGGCACATTACGATCCTAGACTGCCATTAATACTGTCAGTGGACAGCAGTCAGTACGGTCTGGGCGCGGTGCTGGCGCAGCGCTACGCGGACGGCAGCGAGCGGCCGGTGTGCTGCGCCTCACGCACGCTCAACGCGGCCGAGTCCAACTACTCGCAGTTGGATAAGGAGGCATTGGCCATTGTATTTGGGGTCAGTAAACATCACCAATATTTGTATGGTAGAAAATTTTTACTGAGAAGCGATCATCGAGCTCTAAGTTATATATTCGGTAAGAATAAAGGGATACCTATGACAGCGGCGAGTAGGCTACAACGGTATGCGGTAAAGTTGGCGGCCTATGATTACGATATCGAGTTCGTAAAGTCTGAGCGAAACTGCGCCGCAGATGCACTCTCGCGTCTCCCTCTCGGCTCAACAGATGGTCGAGTGAGAGGTGAAGACGACGACTGTAGCTACTTAAGTTTCATACAGGAAACTTTGCCGGTAAGTTTTAAAGAAATAAAAACCGAATCGGCGAAGGACACTTTGATCAGCAAAATATATGGGTATGTAATGTTCGGTTGGCCATCGAATACCGGAATTGAATCCGAAAAACCGTTTTTTCGGAGAAAGGACGCATTGCATTCGGACCGAGGGTGTTTGATTTGGGGCTACCGAATTGTTATACCGAAATCATTACAAGAAATGATAATGAACGAAATACATGAGGGGCACCCGGGAATAGTGAGAATGAAGCAGATCGCTAGGAACTACGTTTGGTGGGAGTCCCTGGACGCGGACATCGAGCGTGTGTGCGCGGCCTGCGCGGCGTGCCGCTCGCAGCGCGCACAGCCGCCGCCCGCGCCACTTCATTCCTGGCCATGGCCACACGAACCATGGGCGAGACTCAATATGGATTTTTTAGGCCCTTTTCGTGGTAAGTACTATTTAATCATTATAGACGCGCATTCGAAGTGGATCGAAGTAGAAAAAGTCAGTAGTACTTCCGCGTCAACAGTGATCGAGGTGCTTCGCCGCACCTTTGCTCGCTTTGGCCTGCCTAAGAGAATAGTAAGTGATAACGGCCCTCCGTTCTCATCGGCCGAGTTTGGTACATACCTACAGAGAAACGGAGTGAAACATTCTGCTATCGCACCTTATCACCCATCGAGCAACGGGGCGGCCGAGAACGCGGTGAGGACTATCAAGGGAGTTCTGAAGAAAGCAGTAATTGAAAACGTAGATGATAGCACAGCATTGAGTAAGTTTCTTTTTATGTATAGAAATAGTGAACATTGCAGTACCGGCCGTGAGCCAGCCATGGCGATGTTCGGGCGACGCCTGCGCGGACGTCTCGACTTGATGCGCCCCGACACGGGTGAGGTGGTGCGCGACGCGCAGCTACGGCAGGAGGAGCGCGCTGCGCAGGCGCGTCCTCTGCGAGTGGTGGCGCCCGGAGAGCCGGTGTTGACGCGCGACTATTCCGCAAAGGGGCGAAAATGGACCGACGGTATCGTCGTAGAACGTTCGGGGCCTGTCTCATATAAAGTAAAGACAACTGACGGTCGAGTACAAAAACGTCACGTAGACCAATTGCTAGCCGACAAAAATAAGTCTCGTTTCTCGCTATCTAAGGTATGCTCGACTAATGACCGTGAGCTCGTTAATGATGAGGAGGGCACTAATTCGCAGGGTGATAACGGGTCGCGATGTAGCACAGATAATGAAGTAATGGCCAATGACTCAGATAAGTCGCTGTCGGAAAGCTGTGGCAGTTCACTCTCCGATGGTAGTGACGATAAGATGGTGACGCCACCAACGTCGCCAGCGGCGGTGGCGGCGATGGTGGCATCAGGACATCAACGTGCGACATTGTCACCGGTGAGCGTTAAGCGTAAGCGCCGCCGGAGGGCTGCTGTTAAGTGCATTGAAAATATTAAAAATCGTCACCAACTATAAAGATTAATATAAGTATACCTATATGTAAGTCTTCATTATAAGTAATAAGTATCTATATAGAAAAGGGTTGGAGTGTTTGTTTCTTAGCATAAAATAACTAAGTTATGTAGCCTTGTTCTGTAGGCAGTTTTTATGTTTTGTAACTAAGTAGTTATTTACCTTAGGTGTTAGATTTAAGGGAGGACAGTGTAGTGTTTGATATCTTAAAGTTTAGGGTACTTTCTTAATACGTCGTTTAGAAATAAATAACTACCGCCAGTCGGCTCTGAACTTCCGTGTTTTATTGAAACATCTCATACTGTTTAGGCCCATCCCTATTAAAAACGACAGCGTCCCCCAACACTACTCCCTCCGTCTCTTTCTTACACAATATGGACACTGCGCGTGCGGCATTAGTAGACGCTAATTTATAATATTAAAATAAAATAAGAACCTAAAACTATTGTAAAACACAATGAAAAGTGATAAAACTATTAAAACGTTTGTTTATTCAACAAGTACTGCTGCTTTTTGGGCTTATAATTATTATTATTAACTATGAAAAAACCTAGTCGTTTTAATATATAATATTTATCTAGCCCTGTTACTTCTCTTTTTCGAAAATTTGACTCGGACCAAAATGTACCTGTATGCCAGTAGAGCGCTCCGCCAGTAGACGCGACATTTGGAACACGAACACCAACATCAGAGACAGCACGCAGAGGATCGGCAACAATAAGCACACCATCACAGCGTTCTCCGTCTCTTGGTCTCCGTAGTATGGGAACTCTTGGAACGACACCGTCTAAAAGCGATAGGCAAAGTGTTAAGGCTAATCCTCAAATCCAATTCCATACAAAAAATTTCGGTCAAATACTCAAAAATTACGCCGTATAGTAATTTAAGTTAATAGGGTTAATTTTAAAACACGTTTAAAATCTAAATTAAAGTATGAAACCTTTCACTTATTTTGTTGACGAAATCAAAAAACATGGACGAAACGAATAGTGTGAAGAAATTACTATAATACGGCGTACTTTTTGAGTATTTGTCCGTAACGTTTTGTATGAAAATTTGCCTTGAGGATTCCCCATAAGTCAGGGAATTCTATAATATTTGACCGAGCGAGGAGAGCAAGAAAGTTTTAGTATAATTTTTAATTGATATGTTTAACATACGCGGGGAGATTGGGCAAACAATAGTAGATTATGCACTAAGGGGATAAAGCAGTGTCTTATGTCGCGGGAGGCATATTTAACCCTGAGCTAACGAGGGACTTCGCTCAGGAGTTATGTAGAGTCCTGAGTGACGCGAGGGGTTCAAGCTACCCAAGACGAAGACAGGCTTTATCCCAAAGGAGCATACTCTACTTTTCACACCTTCTGCGAGGCAATAAAAATCCAGGGCTCCGAACTAAGCAGCCAACACCGTCTTTTGTTTTACAATCTTTGTAGTCGCGCCTCTTTTCTTTTTTTTATGAGTGGCCAGTTCGATTTTAGAACAAACCTTTTTACAATGCCATATGGGCGTTCTTTTACATAGAGTTTTCCACGAGTTTCCACACGAATTTGACGTTCCAAATTCAAATCACATTACTACCCTTGGGAGTTTCATACAACATTACCTCCCTTGGTAGGTAATGCTTTGCTTAACCTTGATGATAGCATGATATGTAATTGGATATTGTCGAGCAGGTGGTGTGAAAATAATTTTGCCCTATTTCCATCGCTTGTGTTAAAAAATATACTAAAACATTACGTGAGATTGTAGAAACAAATTCAACGCTCCGCTTTTTTGTAATTTATACTCAAAAATGTACATATGTGAGAGCTATGTAACCGTGGTTTTTTTCCACAATTCGCAAAATCGAGCTGTCATTGTGACTTTGACATGATCAAGATATAACTACATTTGGAAGGTGACGTTTTTTATAGATCGTCAGCCATTTGCTTTTTCTTTCTAAACTCAGCAGCAGCAGTGCTATTCATTAGCATGTCATTAGTTCTCGTTATCGAATTCGATGGTCAAGAACGGGAAAAAAATGACGTCATTATCGATATCAACTCGATAACGAGAACCACAGACATAATAAAAATTGGTTCGAAAGATAGCACCAGGCATAGATAAAAGTATCAAAATCTGTAGGCAAAGTATATATCAAACAATAATATTGACGAATGTTTGATTCACATATTTTGTAACTTATGTTGTGCATTATACAACTTTATGCACGTTATGTAATACCAATCACTTTATTTCAAACTGCTGAGTCAATAAACGATACAAAACATCCTTATATAACTATTACTTTTATGAAAGCGGATTATTTTCGTAATGCTGTAGGTATAGGTTGCTAGAGTAAGTTTTAGTTGGTTTTCGCATCGTATACGCTGGACCACATTTGCATCACAAAACTACACAACGTACTGTTTTTTTTGTCAAAAATACACGAAAAAACATCGAATTTAGCAGTACTAAAAACATTGTTTACAAAAAGTAACGTCAACGCGTTTGACAACACAAATGATTGAGCTACAGACAAAAATATAAAATGAGGTCCAACCGAGACACTCATTCATAACTTCACTCATTCATCGAATCATTCGTTTTTATCATGTCTGTGGTTCTCGTTATCGAGTTGATATCGATAATGACGTCATTTTTTTCCCAGTCTTGACCATCGAATTCGATAACGAGAACTAATGACATGCTAACGAATAGCCCTGCTGCAGGGCTATTTGCTAAGCTGTCATTAGTTCTCGTTATCGAATGGTACGTCAAAACTGACAGAAAATGGCCGACCTCTCGAAGCCGATAGCGACAGAAATCCTATGGTGACGTAATTTTTTTCCCAGTCTTGACCATCGAATTCGATAACGAGAACTAATGACAGCTTAGCAAATAGCCTAAACTGAAGATACACACACACATAATAAACTAGCAATCTCTCGAGAGCGGCGCGTGGAATTCTGGGCTATATATTGTTTTTTTTCCTTACCAGGTCGGGCTCTTTTCCGTAGCGCACTGTCAAATAGCTTGTATCAATCGCCCATTGTAATTTCATGAACTCTTCGTATAAATCTTTGCCTGAAAAATTAGACACAAAATAATTCACACTGATATTAAAAATTCAATTAGCCATTTTTTCTCTGAATATTCCAAAAAAACTTCAAAAAATTAAGTTAAATATTTTTCAACCCAATATTCTGACTGCACTGATACAACATGTTTCTGCCATTTAAGTTTTTATGGTAATTAAAAACTTGTGGTGCATTAAAATATAAATATTTTTGAACATTTCACACAACGCCATCTAGCCTCAAATTAAGTGGAGCTTGTACTATGGGAACCAAGTAACTGATAAATTATATATTATTAAATTAAATACTTTTTTTTTCTAAATAGATGTTATGTATAGCTTACCAAATCTAAAATGCGGTTTGGGTACGGCGTCTTCGGGCTTGAAAGAATACGTGTTAAATGCACTCTTAATGCGTATTGTGTATGACAACCTGTTAGTGAGTCTGTCTTCCCAAGTCTTGGCTTCCATGTCCTACGATAAAATAAAAAAAACTTTATTACATACTTTATTGGTCACACACACGATAAGATAAAATATTTGAACAAATGTAGAACAAGAAATATAATGATATTCTAATTTATATTTTTTACTTTGAGATAGAATTGCTATGAATTTATAATTATGTGATTGGACCGTGCTTTTTGAATAAAATAATTGAAATTTGTGTACTATGTACCTACATCTCAAAGGCTAAACTAATATTCCCTTTATTTTTTAAGTTTAAAATATAGGTTTTTTATTTTATCACTTTCCTACTTATCTATACCTTTTTTTTTTTGGTTATTTTTTTTTAAATTTTTTATCACCTTTCTGCCTATACCATTAACAGACTTTTTTTAGGTTTAAAATTAGGTGATTTTCCTTTTCATTACCTTCTTACCTCTTCCACTTACTCACAAAGACTTGTGCATACAACATTGATAGTAAAAACCACAGAAAACAGCGGTAGAGATATAAACAAAAAACTGAATAATGATAAAGTAGACATTTGGAATATGTCAGCGTAAAATTGCAAAAACCATAATTAAATATTTACAATTTAAAAGTTTGATAAACGTTAAATTGTAAACTTACAAAATAACGGTGACAGATATGGATTTACTTAAATATAAGCGTAGTATGGCATTATCAGCCTATAATGTTTCCGCTGTTGGACCCCAGCCTACTCTCGGCTAATGGTGGCTTCATATACGGCCTGTACTACTCGGGCGAAAGAACATGACATCTGGCTCGAATGACGTTTGTGCAAAGTACAACGTGGAATTGGATAATCTTGATAGAGAAGAGGTCCTGTAATACTTGGTAATGATAAGCAATGATAAGGCTTTACACATAGAGGAAGAAGAAAACGGAGGGCACCGCGCGGGGCAAGCATCTAGTTCCGAGTCACGTGTCAGCCAGGTGTCATGTTGATTCGCCCGAGTAGTACTAACACGCGCCGCGTGAAGCCAGCGCCGCTGTTTTACGACTCCAACTTGCTTTGTAGCTGTAAATCTTGGTGTTCTATAGAACTAACACAGGTCAATTCTTATCCCAGATCAACGCAGCCGTAGCCACGAGCGGCATCTTAAGGCCTACAATCCCACGCGCCCTTATCTCGCTCGCACATGTATACATTTTTGAACATATTGAGGAGATTGGGAAAAAACAGTTTCGACCAATCTCCTTCGCTCATGTTAAACATATCAAAAAAAGAAATATACTAAAACATTTCGTGAAGTGGTCGTAACAAATTCACCGCTCTACTTTTTTTAAGTTTGTTCTTAATCAATTTATATTTTTACAAAGGGAGATGGCGGCGCGCAGGATTCTGGGGCTTCAAATTAATCAAATCACTTACATCAAAAGTAATGATGGCAGCGGTCGAAAAGTATTCGACGTAATCTGTGATATCCGACATATTAGTGAATGGATAACATTTACTAGGCTGCATCGTGTGTTTGTGCTCTTCTGAAAAATAAAATAATAAGTCATTGGAAATAATAGTTATTTTCACACCACCTGCTCGACAATATCCAATTACAATTGCTATCATCAAGGTAAAACAAAGCATTACTTACCAAGGGAGGTAATGTTGTATGAAACTACCAAGGGTTGTAATGTGATTTGAATTTGGAACGTCACATTCGTGTGGAAACACGTGGAAAACTCTAAGTAAAAGAACGCCCATATGGCATTGTAAAAAGGTTTGTTCGAAAAGCGAACTGGCCACTCATAACAAAAATAAAAAAGGCGCGATAAGATTGTGAAACAAAAGACGGTGTTGGCTGCTAAGTTCGGAGCCCTGGATTTTTATTGCCTCGCAGAAGGTGTGAAAAGTAGAGTATGTTCCTCTGGGATAAAGCCTGTCTTCGTCTTGGGCAGCCTGAACCCCTCGCGTCACTCAGGACTTTACATAACTCCCTCGCTTCGCTCAGGAGTTAACTGAGTCCCCTTGCGTTAGCTCAGGGTTCAATATGCCACCCGCGACATAAGACACTGCTTTATCCCCTTTGTGCATAATCTACTATTTTTCACGAAGGGGCTGAAGACATTTTATACGACACTTTTATCAGCCCGAGCCGAAGGCGAAGGCGGATATTCAATTCAAGTATTCAAGGCTTCAGAACCGAAGTATACATAAGATTTTTCACTTCAATTGCGAGAAAAATAATACATAACTTAAGCTGAAATGAGCGCCAATTTCGTAATTCTAAAACTGAGACAGCTATCCAATGTTACCACGATATTCTAAATTCACAAATTGTTATTTTAAGGTCCCTCAAAACCCTATGGGTATTTATTATGAAGGACATAAGTTCTAAATGTGAAAAAAGTTCTTGAAGATTTTATAAGCAATTACTTTTTATCCCTAGGGCCCAAAATGCTATTTACTCCCCATAAAGCGTGCAAGAAGTTGAACTTTACGAGTACGAGACTTAACTGAGTCCCTCGTTCCTCGTCAATGACCTAAACCAAAGTTTCTCCTTATGCCACCCCCTCTCTGATGATAAAAGTAGGTGTTAAGGGGCATCCTCAAATCCGAATTCCATACAATTTTTTTCGGACAAATACTCAAAAAGTACGCCGTATTATAGTAATTTCTTCACTCTGTTCGTTTCGTCCATGTTTTTTGATTTCGTCAACAAAAAAAGTGAAAGGTTTCATACTTTAATTTAGATTTTATACGTGTTTTAAAATTAACCCTACTAACTTAAAAACACGTATAAAATCTAAATGAAAGTATGAAACCTTTCACTTTTTTTGTTGACGAAATCAAAAAACATGGACGTAACGAATAGTGTGAAGAAATTAATATAATACGGCGTACTTTTTGAGTATTTGTCTGAAACATTTTGTATGGAATTCGGATTTGAGGATTAGCCTTAATAGTAAAGCTAATTTTTTATCAAAAAAATTCTGTCTTTTTGCCTCAGTGCCCTGTTTGCTACACCAACCCTTTGTTCTTACCAACTGTCGGTAGGGTTCTTGAAATTCCAGATTTGCCGAGTTTCTTCACACAAACCTCCTGCATGAATTCAAATGTGAGCGCAGAGTCCGGCGTGTAGAAGATCACTCTCGGTGGAGGTGAATCCGTTAAATTCCATTCTTCCTAAAACCGAAAGTATTTAAATAAACGAATAATTCTATATTTACTAATAATTCAGCTTAATTTCTAAACAAAGGTCTCAATTAACTTAACTCTAGTTTAGAATTTTAGTATCTAAACCAAAGCGCCGAAAACAGAAAACCCAAGTCAGAACTCGTTTCAGATTTCGACGAGTCAACATCTCCTGAGGATGCCTTGGGTAGAGGCTAAACACGTGTCGAGTTCTGACTTGGGATTTCTGTTTTCGGTGTTTTGGTTTAGATACTAAAATTCTTAACTAGAATTAAGTTAATTGAAACGAATAATTCGTATATATACGGGGTAGGCTTAGAAGTATCAATCAATCATAAATCAATATATAGGTACACCACAATTTTTAATAACCAAAATAAATTAAATGGGCAATGCAGAAGGGGTTCTACGTTGTATCTGTGCAATCAAAATTTTGGGAATCTACAAAATGACAGAGTGGCAGCGGCGCGAGTGCGGCGCCCGAGCCGAGCTGGCTCGAGGGTTTGCCAAACGTTAAATAAAACTTAAATTATTATAAATAAAGGGTACCGCCTGACGCAAATCCATAGAAAAATGAGTAACGGTATCAGTTATCCAATTTTTATCAAATGTATTTTGACCAAAATTTAACTTTATTTTTTCAAGTTTTTTTGCCATATCTGAATTCAGTAACGGCAACTGCTTATGCCTAATTATTTTCTGGTGATAACCGTGCTTGTAGTTGGTAATTTTACCGTGTACAAGCCGGCCTACGCAGGCAAAACTGTGGTGAAGCTTGTGCGTGTATAGTAGGCCCTTTAGTCCTGATTGACTGACTGTCAGACAACACACAGGTTAAACAACTGGACGTAGAGACGTTGAAATTTCGAGGGTATGTTCGTCACGAAGTGTAGGCGCGCTAAGAATAATTTTATTAATTCGCAACACATACCTACGAAGTTCAGGTGTCAACGAGTATTTTGTATTTGGAGTTTCCGGAAGCAGTCTTATTACTACACCCAGTATAAAATTAGGGAAACATGAGAATACAAAAGACTTGCCAAACTGCGAAATTGGCTCTATGCCAAATTCGCAGTTACTTATTGATTTAGTCAACGAGGTCAAACTTTGCCTATTTCTTGTAAACAACTGACACACCCATTTTTTAACCTATTATTGTCTCCCACTTTTGGGCAAAGGTCTTTCCCATCTCCCACCAATCTGCCTGGTAGGCATTGATGTCGTCACGCCACACCCTTATTATAATAAAATTAAAAACTAAACGAATAAACCGATTCAGCTGAAATCTGTTTTGGATATAGTACTTATAGCAACATTTCTTATATATTTATGCTTGGCTAGGTCGAACTTATCGATCGATATAGCCTTCTTCTGGCCTTATATCCCATGTCAATTTGGGGTCGGCTCTCCTGATCACGCGTCTCCAGGCCTCTCTGGCCTGGGTCGTTATCGGGTCTATCTATCGATATAGGCAATAATGGAAAAATATTATTTAATTTTGTTATGCCCACCGTCCTCATTTGTTCAACAATATCCAGTTATCCAGTCCATCCAAAGGTTGTCTGGAAGAGATCGCTTTTAGCGATAAGACCGTCCATTGTCCACTGTTAAATACCTAGCTTTATTTTTCCAATGAAATGTATGTATGTAGTACTGCGAATATTAATATGGTGAATAATAAAGTAGGTATAAGTTATATATCTTTCAGTTATTTAGGTACCTTCCTACTTTTCTTTTATGTTCTTATCCTTCCATCAAACAGGACTGTGAATTGTATTGTATTGTATAGTCTTCTTGCTTCAAAAAAAGTAAATTTTATACAAAAAACCGACTTCAGGGAAAGCAAAATACGTAATTTCGTTTACTTGGATTTTGGATGACACATTTATATTAAGTTATTTTGATTTAAAAACTAAAATTCTATTCTATGGCACCAAAATGAAAGGATATCCGGACTTTGATAGTCATATGATATGAAATTTTATTTGCAAATTTTGCTATATGACGAAATTACGAAGAAATATTTTATTTTATATTTAACCTTCTGTGTCCCATAGTTGGGCAAGGTCTCCCCCAAATCCTTCCAATTGTCGCGGTCTTTTGCGGCCTCCAACAAAAATTCAAAAAGTATAAAACTATATTGATAACTTCCTCCTTTAATGAAACTGGTTTATAAAATAAAAAAGGTAAAACGTGAAAACATTGGCATTTAATAGGAAACATTTATATAATTAACTTGACTTTCATTTTCTTAAAAATAACTTCCTTTAAGTTTGAACTTTAAGCATATTTCCTATCAAATCAAATCAAAATTATTTAATCAGAACGATTACATAAAGGAACTATGTTACAGTAGAAACGATGAGACCAAAAAAGTTATAAAACTGTGTAGCAGTCTCAACTCCCTCCGCCTGGACAATTTTCTGCGTTAAACAAAAAAAAAACATAGCTAAGAACATACCTATAAGACTAAACGTTAAATTAAACCTAAAAATGCACTGAATAGAACATTAAATATATAGACAAAGCAAGTACCTGTTTAGATTAAGAATTTAAACAGTAGAGAAAAAATATAAGACATTTTTGAGATCGTGAAGCTATGTGAGCATGTGTTTATTATGTTAAGTGTAAGTGTGTTATATACTATATGAATGGCCAAATCCTAAAGTAGGGCTTATTTATAGTTAAATAAATAATAACAATAAATATTTAGGACATTTCTCGCAACGCCATCTAGCCCCAAACTAAGCAAAGCTTGTATGGGAACTAGATAACTGATAGAATACTTATTTACAAAACAAATCGACAAATAAATGAATATGTTAATATTATGGTTTTTTTATAAGATGACTGACTTTATAGAAGAAGTAAATTATTGATTTTGTGTACTTTTATAGATTAAGTATGTAATTAAAAAATCAAAAATCGTTTTGTGGTTTTTCTTAACAATAACTGACTTTCGAATTAAAAGAGATCTGAACAAAAACACAAATAATATGTGAAATGGAGGAGCCACGGTCTGGGACTGGATTATGATGGAGAAGTCGTTTTCCCCGAAAAAAGACTTAGATCTATATATATGGCTTGCCAAGGTCTACTATAGATATTCGTAAATTTATTTATAAAAACGTATTACTTTATTTATAACGTAGACCTTGGCTAGCCATATATGTAGATCTAAGTCTTTTTACGGGGAAAACGACTTCTCCATCATAATTCAGTCCCAGACCGTGGCTCCTCCATTTCACATATTATTTGTGTTTTTGTTCAGATATCAATACTTTTTGTAAATAAATTTATTACTTTTTGCCGGCAATTTGCATTTCCACTAGCTTGCGTTCATCTGGGCTCTTGTAAATATTTTTTATATTATTAATATTAAAGTAAGTACATAAAACTATAAAAACAACCTTTCATCATGGAAATGGAAATATCCTGCAAAAATTTGCAAGGCAATTGCTCTCATAATTTGCAAGGCGCTAAATTTACCTCATAAAATCGAAAAATATGAAAAAAAAAAAACAAATCTTATAAATTTACTGTTTTCTGATTTTTTCCTTTGTATACATACAATTACCTAGCTGGATGCCAAATTTGAACTTTCTAGGTCGTCTGGAAGTGGGTTAGGTTTTACATCTATATGTGTCAATCAGTGATAAAAATGACGATTTTTGAACGTTAATATCTAAATAACCGTTTAAGCTGTGTTTATGAAATTTGAGGTACTTCATTAACTCCGGGCTTTCAATACATAAACCAAATTTGGTGTGTTTATATTGATTAGTTTTTTAGCTATGACAAGGTCAAAAGTGGCTCCAAATGGTTCGTGTAAACTTACACACAGTGCTACTCGCCAGTTCGCTGGGCCTGACCGTGACTTGACACACTGTCGTGTGTCGAGATATGATGCTCGGTACGTATAAACACAGCGCCGAGTGCTGGGCTGAGCGAGTGATGTAAGCTTTCACTGTCTCGGCCTAGTAACATTTTACTGTCTCGGCCGAGTACTCGGTACGTGTGATCTAGGCATTAGTAAATAAAAATAAAATCTGATTTTTAATCATATAAATGCGATTTAAATAAATAAATCCGATTATTTGATTCTTTTATTTAAAATCATGATTTTTATCAATCCTGCTTTTACTAATCTGCTAAAACAGCTTTTAAAATATTAGTATTTTAATTTAAATCATGTTAGGTATATCAATCACTACTAACGGGGATAACAGTTCTTTCCTGTTGAGTTGTGATAAGGTGAATTGTTAATAATAGCTCAAACCACTGATATAAGGTAGGTATATACAGGGTCATCCAAAAAGTGACGTCAAAAATTTTTTTTAGATTTCTCACACCTGGGTGTATCCGAAAATACCCCATGTATGTTCCGCGATTTTTAGTAGTTTAGAAGTTATGAATGATTTTTTTAATGTGTATTTTCGAATTTACTTCCAGATTACCTTAAAAAATCATAACTTAATTAATAGTAAGATTTTTTATATATTTTTTCTCAAACATGATTGTCTTGATCAACTCTTTCATACGTTATAATCAACTACACAACATTCTTCATTACAAGTTACCGAAAAAAGGGTCGAAAGTGAAAATTTTAGGTTTGAGTTGAACGGAGTAAAATTTTCAAAATTTTCGCAACAGTACAAAATTGTTCTTTCATAGGCTCAAACTACTTTTAAAAACTTCAACACTTTGTCAGCTTGCCAAATAATAAAAAAAATGTTGCTACAGGCAATTTTACGATGAATTTGGCAGGGAAAACGGCAGGGAACAAACGGGGAAAAACCTTTGTCCTGTTAAGTTGTGATTTGGTGTATTGTTAATAATAGTTTATATTACTAATATATGGTTTATTTAGTGTTGTTTTCCTGGTTGTTAGGTGTAGCAAACGGGCACTGAGCAAAAAGACTTTAAAAATTTTTACTGAAAAATTTGATTCCCCATTGAATACATACCTTCATTTTATGGTACCAGCAGAGAGGGGGTGGCGTAAGAAGAAATTTTAGTACAGGGCATTGACCTCTGAGGTCAACGACCGTTTAGCTAGAGGTCAAAACCTACCAGATAAATGGGTGACGGTAGGTTATGGTTATTTTTTATAAAATCTAAATCATATGTTCTTTATTGCCCCGTTGGTAACACTCTGACCATTTTCCTGGTAGTTATAAACCAATGGGTAACAGACAAAAACTTAGCCAACCAAATTCAGGGTCATTTGTTTCTCTAATTTCAACATTGGTTTTGAATGGTGGAACAAATCAAATTTTATGCAACTGGATTCAATGCAATTCATTTCTATAGGTAGCAATACAATATCTATAGGTAGGAGGCAGGGTAAAGTGACACAAAATCACAGTGACATAAAAACATCTAACACTGTGACACAGACACATCAGCAAAAGCTGCTTGTCTCTAAACAAATAAATAAAATAAAAATTGTACCGTTCTACGGTATAAGAATTTTTGAGTATGATGTTGAGCTACATTGTACCAAGATTTAGGAAATAGAAGGCACGGTCAAAATTTGGGACACTACTTATACAGCAAGGACTCAGCTAATTATAGTTTAAGGGTAATCCTCAAATCCTTTCGTTGTTCTAAAACACGTATAAAATCTAAATTAATGTATGAAACCTTACACTTTTCTGTTGACGAAATTAAAAAATATGGACGAAACGAATAGTGTGAAGAAATTACTATAATACGGCATACTTTTTGAGTATTAGTATGAAATATTTTGTATGGAATTCGGATTTGAGGATTCCCCTTAATTACCTATTGTGTTTATATGTACCTACTCGTCAAATGTGTCGAACAGGGCTCTTTTGATCTGAACAGGTATTTTTATTTTTTTCTATTCTGAGAGCGCATTAAAACCTTACCAGGTTTGTCTAGGACGACTTAAAACTATAATATTTTAATCAGAGCTGTGGCCTCAGTAGCTATACACATTATTGTTTTAAGCGACATTACAACTTACAACTTGGTTACTGGATGGATCTACTTATCTGACCGGACAATGTGGTGATATATACAGGGTGTTTGTAAATGGACTCCCTTTTCCGCACTTGGACTCCTGTTGGTCCTTTGTGCGTTGGATCAGGGTGTTTTAATAATCAAGTATCTCACTCAATTGTTAACTGTTGCCTCCACCTATCTATAAACATCAATCTGTAGCTTCGAATGGTTACCATAGGAGGTGCATAGCTGGATCTGCCATTCTTATGGACCCAATTATAACCATGACCACTCTGTCAAGTGTGCCCGACTAAGAAGAAGTATGTTTTTCTGGTCAAGAGATAGTTGTAGGCGCGGTCATATGCAAACCACTAATAATTCAGACGATAAAAAAGTTATCAACTTACAGTATATTTGACCGGGTTATTGTCGTAAGACGAGGTTTTCGCAGACATGAGCTTATGCCGAAATGAGCACAATAGGATGAAGAACAACAGTGGAGAGATCAGCTCGATCGCAGTGTGGATGAACCTTCGTTTCCGCACCATCAGATGCTTCCACATCAACACAATAAGTGTCCCGCCCCGCATATCGTGTCCTTTTCGTAGAAACACCGAACGGATACTGGCTGGTCACTGTTAAGTTAGATACTTGCGTACATATTGATTAATTTCTCGGAAATAAAACAGGCACACCTGACAGCCACACATCACACAAGTGAAGTCAACAAACAAAACAACACAGATAGTGTTGCCACGATGCCAGTAAGCATACTCAAAATAGTATGTAAATCCAGCCAAAAAGGTACGTAACTTGACAAAAAGGTACGTAATTTCAAAATTTTTTCGCTGTAACTACCTACGTTCATGGGCGTACCCAGCTTTTGGTCCAGGGGGAGGGGCAAATCAGATTTTTTTCTGCGTTAAGTAGTGTAAGTTTTGTGATCAAAGGAACATGAAAATCATTGTTTTTTCTACAATCACTACAGGTAGCTGGGCAACTTAATCATGCAATAGAACGAGTATACAATCCAAGCTACGCGATGCACTATGTGCGATACGCGCGAGCACGCAGGTTGCCTATGCGACAAGACTAAATCATTATTTTGTTACCACAGCCACTCAAAATCTGCTTTACAGCGTGGATAAGCGACCAAACAAAATACGTACATAAGGAATAAGCTCTCTTTTATACAAACATATCAGAAATATATCTAAGTAACAAAAACAGTAAAAAAACGGCAGGTAAAAAATTACCAAACGACAAAGTTCCTTTTTAGGCAGGTAAAAAATATTACTACTTTACGTTTTTAAGTCCATTGCATTTAGGTTAAAAATACTGAATGAAAATGAATACATAACTAAAGTGTGTTAGAAAGTCTTAAATAACGATAAAAAAAAAATATTCAGTTAAAATTTCGTAATCTTTATACCCTAGGTACCGCAAGGCAAAGAATACTTTATGGTCAAACGCATTATTTCGAATCTAGGCAAAAATTACTATGTACAAAAAATAAAAATTAAAGATCGAATAAATACTAAGTGAAAATTATTCATACATCGCTAAAATTTTAGTAGCTTGGACGCCGAAAACTGTGAAAATGTGTATTTTTTTTAATTACCAAGCGACAACCAGCTTCTTCCTAGCGGCATGTCAGTAGGACCAATCGACGCAGATTTTTTTCTGATTTCAATGATCTAGGTAGGTATATAACTCAATATCGCCCAAAATGTCGCTTGGTAATTTTTGCCTTTCAAGCGTCGATATTTTTTTGCAGAGTGAAATTTCTACTCGTAGTAAGGTACCTATCATAGACTTTTTTCAGTGCTTTCTTACTTCTGTGGTACAGACAGCGTCATAGATAAGTATCCCCCTTGCATTATAATACCCAGCTTCAATCCCTTTAAATCACCGTGGTGGCGAATGGAAAAGTTTTGCCTTTAAAAAAATATTATATTTGTATAACCATATGTGAGCCTAAAAATAATATTAATTATTACAATTTTTTTAAAGGAGAATATACAGCAGGGTCTCCAAATCATATGTTTTCTTTTACTGCGTTGTACATTATCATGTCGTGCATTCCCACTCGGAAACGCACTTCGTGCGCGCTTCATAGCGTGGTAAAATACTCACTAAAGGCTCCATACATCTCCGGGAAAAAATCGGTTACGTACAACTTGTACGAACTTGTTCACATAGCTCCGTGTCGTCAGTGTCTCGGACGCATGGATGCTGTGTCAGTGCTTTCCGATTTTTGTATAGATCCGTTGACGACAACATGAACACAGAGAGTGATAGAACTTGTACGACAGGATAATATTTTTTACGATCTTTCTAATCAATATTAGGTATTTGAATCATACAAAGAAAAAATAATGTTATGTGCGTATCAGCTAAAGAAACAGATTACACTGATACCGATTTCCCTGATATGTGTGAACACGGGTGACGGATGGCACGTCCCTGACGGGAACACTGATACGGACGACTCTAAGCACGGATAGCCCTGACATGGATATGTGTGGTGTGGATAGCCTTTTATAGGGGTTTTGCACATCGATATTTTAATTTAGGGATTCAAATACGTACCCGAAGCCAGTACTAATTCAGTGCAAACGAGCCTCAACAATTTTGACTAACAATGAGAGTAAAGGTTCTTGAAAATGTTATTATCAACCAATCAGAGACGTTAGTTTGTGTCTCGGATTCCCTGGCGCACATTGTCATGTCGGCCATTTCCAGTCGGACAAATTTTGTACAGGGTTCGAATGCACGACACAGCAATGCGCAACACGACAATGCACAGCATGGGAATAGAAAGCTGTTATGTCGCGGATTCCCATGCTGTACTTGTTGTGTCGTACATTATCCTGTCGTACATTACATGGACTCGTACTAAAAGTCAACACAACTAGTGTTGCCAGTTTGATTGAATGTCTGAAAATACAGCAGGCTGTCCAAAAATGTACGTGAATACACACAATTTTTTAAGTATTCCAACAATATTATCCCATGGTGATTTTATCAGTAAGTATTTGTATGTTATCACTGTTATCAGGAAGACAATCGAAATATGAAAAAAAAAACTAAGAAATCATTTTTTTTTTCGAAATATAGGTAAGTACCTATATTTATATAAGCTACCTGCTTACACTTTTTTATATGTATATTTAAATGCAGTTAAATAATCAATTCTCAGATAAAAATTAAATTTCAGATTCAATAACTAAATGCACGGCGGGCGGGCGGGGCGCGTAGTATTTAGATAGGTACCCTGACTGGTTCTGCGTTTCCCACGAAGTTTATTCGTACGAATGGGGGAATCACTGAATTTCAAAATAAATATTATTTCCTTTCAGTGATTCCCCCGAACCGAGTTACTAAGGCTGTTTTGCTTTTAATTTATGTTTTTGTACAGTCAGAGCCAAAAGAGGTCCTCTTGATGCTGGATAAACATTATAAATAACAGACTACTGAACTCAAAATCATTTATTAAAAGACATAATTATGTATGTACTTATTATTAAAATTAACATAATTTAAACCTTTGTCTTACTTAACTTATACATAACCAATTTTTAATTACCAAAAAAAAAAAAATGGGCAATGCAAACGGGGTACTACGTTGCATCTGTGCAGTCAGAATTTTGAATTTCTACGAAATGACAGAATGACAGCGGAGCGAGTGCGGTGCCCGAGCCGAGCTTTTGCGAGCTGACTCAAGCTAGGTACCCGGGTTTGCCAAACGATGAAAAAAACTTAAATTATTACCAAGAAAGGGTACCGTCTGATGCAAATCCATAGGAAAACGACTAACGGTAACAGTTATCCATTTTTTATAATTAAGTAGACAGTTTTATAATACTATTATATATAAGAGCTACTAGGTGTAGGTAACCTGCCTTACATACACGGTCAATATTTAATCACCAGACAAAAAAACACATGGTCAGTTGCCGTTACTGAACACAGATATGGCAAAAAAAACTTGAAAAAATTAAGTCGAATTTTTGACAATTTTTTTTTAATTAAAAATGGATAACTGTTACCGTTAGTCGTTTTCCTATGGATTTGCATCAGACGGTACCCTTTCTTGATAATAATTTAAGTTTTATTCATCGTTTGGCAAACCCAGGTACCTAGCTTGAGTCAGCTCGCAAAAGCTCGGCTCGGGCACCGCACTCGCTCCGCTGTCATTCTGTCATTTCGTAGAAATTCAAAATTCTGACAGCACAGATGCAACGTAGTACCCCGTTTGCATTGCCCATTTTATTTTTTTTTGGTAATTAAAAATTGGTGGTGTATAAGTTAAGTAAGACAAAGGTTTAAAATTAAGTTAATTTTAAAAATAAGTACATACCTAATTATGTCTTTTAATAAATGATTTTGAGTTCAGTAGTCTGTTATTTATAATATCGACGACACCGTGGCTTAGTTGGTAGTGAACCTGCCTACGAAGCTTGGTGTTCCGGGTTCGATCCCCGGCCGGGGCAAATATTTGTGACGAACACAAATGTTTGTTCTCGGGTCTTGGATGTTGTGATGTCTTGTATGTGTCCACGCCACCTGCGACACAGGGAATCCTAGTGCAGGGGTGTGAGTATGTGAATGTTTATTTTTTTATTCATTAATGTTTATCCAGCATCAAGAGGACCTCTTTTGGCTCTGACTGTACAAAAACATAAATTAAAAGCAAAACAGCCTTAGTAACTCGGTTCGGGGGAATCGTGGGAAACGCAGAACCAGTCGGTACCCTGTCCCTGTATTGTGTGTGTCACTGTGTCAGTCAAGCAATCAAATACACCTAGGTACTCAAAAACACCGACCAAAGCGCAAATAATGAAATAAAACATCTTTATTGTAAGACATACCTAGGTAGGTACCTACGACATGAAACAGCGTAGAATTATAGTTTTAAAAAAGGTCTTATCCTAAAACACGGTTTCTTACAGACAATCTACTTATATCAACTATTGAAGGTAAATCCTTTGCCGTTGGCCTCAGCACAGTGGTTAGATAGATGGATAGAAATTATTTCATGTAGGTAGGTACTTTACAACCAAACAATACTTTACCTAATTACGTACCTATTTTATACATAATAGTTAGGTACCTAATAAGTAGAAACCGTAAGAATCAAAATGCTCATAATGTTATTATTATTAGGTATTTGGTGCATTAGTTAGGGCGGCGCAGTCACACTTACGCCGCAATTTTGAGTTTTTTAAAACCATCTGAGAAATCGAAAATAGTGTTATAAATTCTGAAAAAGTATATGCATAAGTTGAGGATATAGTCTAGGCAAATTCGTAGCCAGTAACAAGATCATAAGTACTTCACTCTATAGAAAAAAATCACAAAGTTACCCCTCTTTGTAGTGTTTTTTCAAAACTACGACTAGCCTAATGATATTTTACAATTAATTTTTGCACGTAATATAGGCAATAAATATTTCTAGACATTTTCGTAGAATTTGACTTGATAAAACGATTTTCTTTTTTACTAAGTTTAAATAACTACAAATTCGCGAGCGCGGCGGCTTGGCAGGCTCGCTCAGTCGCGCGCTGGCGCTTACGGAGGCCGGACCTGTGTCAGTTTTCCCGCGATGACAGATATCACAAATTAAATTATGCACGACATTATTTAGTTTGTGAAGTCTGTCATTCTCTGTCATAGTGCCATAGTTTATGAAAATCAGTATGACTAGATACTGAAGATCGTTACAAGTCAATGGGGCAGCCTCAGAAAACTGACATGGACGCCACCACAGTAATGTATCTACCACCTGCAGATTCTTTTAAAACACCACACACAGATGTAGAGAGAGTATGCTTGTATCGGGTACAAGTTACCTACAAGAAATATTTTTTGTAGAATTATGTATTCAGTATTTTTATTGCATTCAATAAGTCTTAGTTTTAATTGTTTACAAAGTTACACAGAACATACTCATAGAACATATTGAACCCTAAAATAGGGCATGG
The DNA here is from genome assembly GCA_932526365.1 of Lobophora halterata. Taxonomy (NCBI): domain Eukaryota; kingdom Metazoa; phylum Arthropoda; class Insecta; order Lepidoptera; family Geometridae; genus Lobophora; species Lobophora halterata. The sequence continues at coordinate 1,468,679 of OW052018.1, forward strand.
CAACATTAGAGCATGTACTTATAGTGCCTACATAATTTTTAATTAGCTTTAGCTTTCAACATTTATAAATGAATTACCACTTTTGACATTATTGTCAATACACATGACACCGATTGACATTATTGTTCTCCCAGATACAGTTTTATATTGAAAAATCTAAAATGGGAAACGCAAAGGAGAAGTCGGGGTGAGTTGGGGAAAACCTCGACTGTTCACTTTTTTTTACGCCCTAGGGATTAAACGTGGTATCTCGAAAAGTAAAAGACTTGGTGTTCTGCAAGTTTTGGCACAAGGTATTTATTTTTGTTCCTATTTTGAAATTTTGAAAAATCCAATATACAAGCCGTACAAAAAAAATGGATTTCCATACAAAATTTTTAAAATTTTGCAGGGAGCTGGCGAGCGAAGCGAGACAGCGACCTTCGTGAGTGCCGCGAAGCGAAGCGGCAACCAGTACCCTTAGTATGAGTTTTGATAGTTTTCGAAAACTTTATGTAGTTTCGTTTCCTTCCATACATTTGCTTACAGCGCCCCTAGCGAAAACTTTCATGAACTAAAATCGGTAGTATGAGTTGGATCGAAACATAGTATTCGAATACCAAAAAAGTTTTCGAGCTGTTTATGGCACTTTGGCAGTACGAGTTCTAACTTTGACAAGTCAGCGGTAGTAAACTAGGACGTTTACGAAAACTTTTGTAGTATTCGCACTCACTAGATAAAATTCGGTGAGAGCTATGCGAACAAGCTAGTATTTGTAAATATTTGTAAATCCTGCCACATTTTATTGCTCTCAACCTGACATGAGGGCCTTCGGCCGGTTTATTTAAGTCACCATTTCTAAAATTATGGATATGGGTAGGGTAATTATACAAATTTCGAGACACATCTTGTAGACTTTTTTCCAGAGAGAGAAATAATTACCACTCTATGAAATCTATCCATAATTTTAAATTGTGATGGACTCATTTTTCCTTTAAAAAAACGATGCCTCCATAAAAAATAATAATAAACGTATGACAAGGCAGTATGGTCATATGACTTTAGCCAACACTATGCGCAAATTAGAAAAAAAAACAAAACGTGGTACAAAGCGCCAAACGTAAAGGATATGTTCGTTTCTTTCTTTTGCCGACGTGTAAAAGAGTTAGAAGTATATACCATGAAGTTCGTTCAATCGAGCTAGTCGATGGTTGATATCGTGTAAACTTAATACGAAAAATTTAGCCCGTACTGCCGATTACAACGTAAACTATTCGTTTGAGCGAGCTCACCAAAACTATTGAGTTTTGGAAACTATCAAACTCGTACTAAGGGTACTGTACCCTTAGTACGAGTTTTGATAGTTTTCGAAAACTATATGTAGTTTCGTTTCCTTCCATACATTTGCTTACAGCGCCCCTAGCGAAAACTTTCATGAACTAAAATCGGCAGTATGAGTTTGATCGAAACATAGTATTCGAAAACCAAAAAAGTTTTCGAGCTGTTTATGGCACTTTGGCAGTACGAGTTCTAACTTTGACAAGTCAGCGGTAGTAAACTAGGACGTTTACGAAAACTTTTGTAGTATTCGCACTCACTAGATAAAATTCGGTGAGAGCTATGCGAACAAGCTAGTATTTGTAAATATTTGTAAATCCTGCCACATTTTATTGCTCTCAGCCTGACATGAGGGCCTTCGGCCGGTTTATTTAAGTCACCATTTCTAAAATTATGGTTATGGGTAGGATTATTATACAAATTTCGAGACACATATTGTAGACTTTTTTCCAGAGAGAGAAATAATTACCACTCTATGAAATCTATCCATCATTTTAAATTGTGATGGGCTCATTTTTCCTTTAAAAAAACGATGCCTCCATAAAAAATAATAATAAACGTATGACAAGGCAGTATGGTCATATGACTTTAGCCAACACTATGCGCAAATTAAAAAAAAACAAAACGTGGTACAAAGCGTCAAACGTAAAGGATATGTTCGTCTCTTTCTTTTGCCGACGTGTAAAAGAGTTAGAAGTATATACCATGAAGTTCGTGCAATCGAGCTAGTCGATGGTTGATATCGTGTAAACTTAATACGAAAAATTTAGCCCGTACTGCCGATTACAACGTAAACTATTCGTTTGAGCGAGCTCACCAAAACTATTGAGTTTTGGAAACTATCAAACTCGTACTAAGGGTATACCCTTAGTATGAGTTTTGATAGTTTTCGAAAACTTTATGTAGTTTCGTTTCCTTCCATACATTTGCTTACAGCGCCCCTAGCGAAAACTTTCATGAACTAAAATCGGTAGTATGAGTTGGATCGAAACATAGTATTCGAATACCAAAAAAGTTTTCGAGCTGTTTATGGCACTTTGGCAGTACGAGTTCTAACTTTGACAAGTCAGCGGTAGTAAACTAGGACGTTTACGAAAACTTTTGTAGTATTCGCACTCACTAGATAAAATTCGGTGAGAGCTATGCGAACAAGCTAGTATTTGTAAATATTTGTAAATCCTGCCACATTTTATTGCTCTCAACCTGACATGAGGGCCTTCGGCCGGTTTATTTAAGTCACCATTTCTAAAATTATGGATATGGGTAGGGTAATTATACAAATTTCGAGACACATCTTGTAGACTTTTTTCCAGAGAGAGAAATAATTACCACTCTATGAAATCTATCCATCATTTTAAATTGTGATGGGCTCATTTTTCCTTTAAAAAAACGATGCCTCCATAAAAAATAATAATAAACGTATGACAAGGCAGTATGGTCATATGACTTTAGCCAACACTATGCGCAAATTAGAAAAAAAAACAAAACGTGGTACAAAGCGCCAAACGTAAAGGATATGTTCGTTTCTTTCTTTTGCCGACGTGTAAAAGAGTTAGAAGTATATACCATGAAGTTCGTTCAATCGAGCTAGTCGATGGTTGATATCGTGTAAACTTAATACGAAAAATTTAGCCCGTACTGCCGATTACAACGTAAACTATTCGTTTGAGCGAGCTCACCAAAACTATTGAGTTTTGGAAACTATCAAACTCGTACTAAGGGTACTGTACCCTTAGTACGAGTTTTGATAGTTTTCGAAAACTATATGTAGTTTCGTTTCCTTCCATACATTTGCTTACAGCGCCCCTAGCGAAAACTTTCATGAACTAAAATCGGCAGTATGAGTTTGATCGAAACATAGTATTCGAAAACCAAAAAAGTTTTCGAGCTGTTTATGGCACTTTGGCAGTACGAGTTCTAACTTTGACAAGTCAGCGGTAGTAAACTAGGACGTTTACGAAAACTTTTGTAGTATTCGCACTCACTAGATAAAATTCGGTGAGAGCTATGCGAACAAGCTAGTATTTGTAAATATTTGTAAATCCTGCCACATTTTATTGCTCTCAACCTGACATGAGGGCCTTCGGCCGGTTTATTTAAGTCACCATTTCTAAAATTATGGTTATGGGTAGGATTATTATACAAATTTCGAGACACATATTGTAGACTTTTTTCCAGAGAGAGAAATAATTACCACTCTATGAAATCTATCCATCATTTTAAATTGTGATGGGCTCATTTTTCCTTTAAAAAAACGATGCCTCCATAAAAAATAATAATAAACGTATGACAAGGCAGTATGGTCATATGACTTTAGCCAACACTATGCGCAAATTAAAAAAAAACAAAACGTGGTACAAAGCGTCAAACGTAAAGGATATGTTCGTCTCTTTCTTTTGCCGACGTGTAAAAGAGTTAGAAGTATATACCATGAAGTTCGTGCAATCGAGCTAGTCGATGGTTGATATCGTGTAAACTTAATACGAAAAATTTAGCCCGTACTGCCGATTACAACGTAAACTATTCGTTTGAGCGAGCTCACCAAAACTATTGAGTTTTGGAAACTATCAAACTCGTACTAAGGGTACTGAGCGAAGCGAAGGTTGACGATTCGCTCGTCCACCTTTGGACCCCCCTTCACCCCTTTCACCCTCTTTTGGGTTGAAACATGGTATCTCGAAAACCATTTTTTTTTTCTATTTTTTGCTCATCGGAGTCGTTTTTGACTGATAAAGGGACGATGATTAAGAATTGTGTGTTATATTTTAAATTCAAGATGGTGGTCAGTTGCAAATGTGCATTTATTTTTTGTTTTATGGATTTAGGTGAGGTGTTTTCACATTTTACTTATTTCGATACATTTTTACACATTTTTTTAGAATAAATAAATTAAAATATAAAAAAATAATTGAATTTAAAATTAAGAAAGGTAAAAAAGGTTATATGCATTTCTAAAGTAAAATAAAATTATCCTACTGGTTTTTTTTGTACTGTAATTCCTGGCGGGGTCATTCAGAGTTCACGGCAGCTGAGTCCACGCGAAATATTCCGCGCGCGGCTTGTGACAACCATATATGCCTTTTTGATAGGACTGCGCCCTCTTAATACAGTACAATAAAGTAGAAATATTACAATAAAATAATTGCAGAATGGATTATTTAATGTATCCTGATTGAAAAATAGCTTGTTCGTTACTTTCCATTAATATTGACGTTTCTGCGTTGCATCCTGCGACTGGCATTTTCATACAATGCTCTTCACATTTCAACTTTTCAACGAAGTTATTATTATTTTCACCACACCCGGAGTACTCGAATTCAACGCATTCTTGAGTGTATGCATTGTATGCGAATCTGCAATATAGAATATTATTGAAAACGATCTAATATGTAGTTCAATAGCTTAAATTCGATACCCGATGGCAGCGTGCCGAGGATACGGGCTGCATTGCCTCTTTGTACTTCTAACAAGGCTTATTCTTTGGGCGAGAACTCTCTTATCACGCGTGTCGCTTCGACCAAACGATGCGACGAACGAATCAGACTTTATATTGCTAAATAAAAAATATGGGTAAGAAGTAGGTACCTAGGTACATATTGCACAAAGGGCCAAACAAAATATGTAAGAAAATTGGCTTATTCCCAGAGCTCCATGATGCTATTGTTTCTTATTTCCCAATGGCCCCACGAAAAATATTACTATAAATTTAAATATTCATACATTAACTCCCAATAGCTCCATGAGATTTTACTACTGTCAGTTAAAACATTACAACAGAGTGTTTTATTCGTTAGTAAGTATTCATGCCATTTACCTAGTTTCTACTAATACTAGTAACTTAGGTACCTCTTCAACTTCTCCTTGCAACTTCCTTTTATGACTGAGTCGTAGCAGAACGATGGGAGTCCCAAATTGATGGGCTTATACGCCCATGGGGGCGGCTCGGCTCCCCCGAAGCCGCCCCCAAAACCTGCTCAACAAATAAGTATTTTTAGAAAAAAAACTATCATAAACAGGCTGACCTTTAGGTACTTATAACAAAAATAACTTTTCACTTCATATACTCGTAAAGTTAAATTGTATGTAAGTACAATAATATATACCCTATATACATAGGTATATACCTATACCTATTACCTTCACTAGAAAACTTTGGTCACTACAAAATGACCACGGGGTGAGCGGGGTAGTGCGGCGGTGCCCGAGATGAGCTTTTGCGAGCTGGTTCGAGTTAGGTACCCGAGCTTGGGTAGGTAGGTATACATAACGGAGCAGTGTCGCTTCACTCCTACTAACTTCGTTATTTTTACATTGAGTGCATAAAGAAAACTTCCTACATAAAACCTATTAATTACAAACTGGAGCCTCTTCGAACATACTCTAAAAACAATAACTTTTTTGCCTTATAGCATTTTGCCCTAGATAGAGCATGAAATGCAGTTTAAGTTCCCGAGCACCGAGCATAAAGTTGAACGTTACGGCCTGAGAAGTGAAAACGATCTTACTTTATGTACAGGTGTCTTCACGGTTTAATAGCGCTGACCTTGAATGCGCAGAAGTCAATTTTTAGATGTGTTTGGCAGAAGGCGCGACTATACACTTGCGCAGAGCTCCCCTCCACTTTCGCCGAGCGCTATCTTTTACTTGTTACCTTGCCACGAGTTAGGCCACCCGCTTCCGGGCCCTCGCTGATTCCTGTACTTTTCGTCGGTTTCTTTATCCACTCTATCTCGTTCTTCCTTGTAATCTTTCAGCCAATCTCGCCACTTCTTCTCCAGTTCTTTAGGTGTTTTGTGACCACCCCAAGCCGCATTTAAGTTCCGTTCCAAATCAGTATCCTTAGGGCGCTGGCTGGATGATTCTTCGGGCGGATGGTATTGGTAGTAACCATAATAATCACTTCCATAGCAACTTATAACTACGCTAATTTGACCAACGAGAAGCAAAATACATAACATCCCAGAAGCTGCTATCGGAATGAAGTTATGCGGTTTTTAATTAATCTGTTAATGAGGCAATGTATTTAATTATGGATACAATGTCACTATTACTTTGTTAATTATAAACCATGCCAGGTAAGTTAAAATAATCCGATAAAAATTGCGACTAGGTCCATAATTTTCTCGGTGGAATCTGTAGCAGCATGCAAGTATGGTATATTGTGATTTTCTGTATCCAAATCAAGGGGTCGGTGGGTTGTTATGGTTATGATTATGGGTACGGGTACGGGTGGGCGCCCGCACCGACCCCAGAACCCACCAGAGATGGACAAATTCCACCGGAGGGCTTCGCAAGAACTACTGTAAAAGATAAGCATCATAACGTTTGGACAGTCGACCCTGGAGTTCAAAGCAAGTATCGTCAAAACCTATCCTAACGTCCATCCGAAAAAAAAAACACCTAACACTTAAAACCGTAATTAATTTCAATTTAATTATTTATTTCTATGAACATAACATTAACAATCCAATGCGTTAGGTATAGCATACTTTGTTCAAACATTTATATTACTTATAGAGGAGGCATGTGTCCAGCAGTGGACGTTCAAAGGCTTACGTGATGATGATGATAAAACCCTTTAATTTGTTGTTAAGATTCTTGGGAAAAGTGGTATTGGCATTGGATGCAAGAACAGAAAGCACTCAAACAAGAAGCAAAGGAAGCGGCAAAGGCAGTCGACGGGGATGATCCCACAGAAGAACCGTACCCGAGCCTGCCTCCGGGATGGGAGGGTGAGTGGTTTATGAATAACTTCTAGGATTCGCGATTAGCGATTCTATAAAAAAATGGCGATTGGTTGCCAAGGTCAAGATGGCCGCCAACCATTTTTTTACGCTGGGCGCTTCTAACTGCAGTTAGAGCTGTTTTTGGTAGAAAAATATTTCATATTACGCACTAGTAGAGCCTAGATGTAATAGAAACTAGTGATTTGTTGCATTTTATTTATTTATTTATTATGTGTACCGTTGCTTCGTTACAGTATTAAAACCGTATATTTTCGTGATCTTTGAAATTTTTGTATCCATTTGTGTACCTAATGTTTGTAATAGTATAGGTAATTAAATAAACTCAAGTTCTGAGGAATTTAACTAAAATATAGGTACTGATTTTTCCGAGGTTTGAACTCAATGAAGGCAGTGCTTGAAGTCAAGTGCGACGCTTGATATAGGTACCTAGCATATTCTATCGCACGTCAATCGTTACTAGAATAAAGGGACGTTATGATGTAGGAACTTTGTTAGGTATAGGTATAGTATAAAGGAAAGGGTAGAACAGGTGTCGAATTACAAACCAACAGCGGGCATTTGGCAATCGATATTACAATCATGATCATGATACTTATACCTTTATGACCAAATATAGTTTTAAGCTAAGGTAGTTTTAAGTTGGGTGTAAAATCCCTTTGCTTATATTCTCAACCAATACAGCAAAATTGCTTTGCCCTACGCATATAGGGTGTAGGTAGTAGGTATAATAAAATCTGTGAGTGTTTTCTGTATGCAGGGCTACCACCAGGGCGAGGGGCTGAAGCTGTTCCACCGTGGGCGAGTTTTGCCCACGGTGAAGGCAAGCCCAACTCATGTTTTCAACCACCTATGAAAGGGGGCTGCAACCTAGTTTTGTTCAGGTATTTAATAGTAGATTATGCACTAAGGGGATAAAGCAGTGTCTTATGTCGCGGGTGGCATATTGAACCCTGAGCTAACGAGGGACTCAGTTAACTCCTGAGCGAAGCGAGGGAGTTATGTAGAGTCCTGAGTGACGCGAGGGGTTCAAGCTGCCCAAGACGAAGACAGGCTTTATCCCAGAGGAGCATACTCTTCTTTTCACACCTTCTGCGAGGCAATAAAAAGCAAGGGCTCCGAACTCAGCAGCCAACACCGTCTTTATTTCACAAAGTTTGAAGTCGCGCCTTTTTTCTTTTTTTTTTTATGAGTGGCCAGTTCGATTTTAGAACAAACCTTTTTCAATGCCATTATGGGCGTTCTTTTACTTAGAGTTTTCCACAAGTTTCCACACGAATTTGACGTTCCAAATTCAAATTACATTACTACCCTAGGGAGTTTCATACAACATTACATCCCTAGGTAGGTAATGCTTTGCTTTACCTTGATGATAGCATGATATGTAATGTGATATTGTCGAGCAGGTGGTGTGAAAAGACTATAATCAACCTTAGTGTAGCCACGGAAGAAAAAAAGTACCTAGTGTAGAGAACTGCGGAACGTACGGCGCCGATCGTTCGGTTGTTCCCTATTAGGCTAAGACACATCAGCCGAAATTACGTCGCGTTCGGCGTAGCGCCGAACTTCCCGTCGAGCGATTGTTTCAGCCAAAACGCATTCTATGTATTTTGCATAGCAAGCGACGCGTTACGCGACCGACACTAGCGCTGACAACGACGCCACGTAATTTTTCGTCGCGTAGCGCACTGAACAGACGCCGCGTTACTGAGCGTTTGGTTTGTCATACCAACGGAATATTACGCTCGAAGCTTATTCAAGTATTTTGCATAGAAAGCGACGCGTTACGCGACCGAAACTAGCGCTGGCAACGACGCCACGTAAGTTTTCGTCGCGTAGCGCACTGAACAAGACGCTCAGAAACGGCGTTTGGTTTGTCATACCAACGGAATATCACGCCCGAAGCTTCAGCCGCTGAACTTTCGGCGCCGAACGTTCCGCAGATGTGTCGCTACACTTAGGTACACAACCAGCTGAGACCGTTCTCACAGACAGATGGCATTGTGGGAACAAAAACATCGGACCAAAGCCGAGGTAAGTATTGGGTATGATATTTTGTAACATTGAAACCAAGATGCAACAGACTAATAGAGTCATACGGATCTGTGTCACTTGTGCGAAAATACATTTGCGCAAAAGACACTTGCGCGAATAAGCCATTTGCGCGAAATGACGCTTGTCAATAATAATTGCTTTGCTCCTTCCTGAACTCAAGACTTATTACCGTTAGTGTCCCTATCGCATCTAAAACATCGTAATTCTAAACTCTTAGGTAGCAAAAACACTACTTATTCCATAAAATTTTCGTATGGAGTTCTCTGATAAATGGACGAGTCCAAGATATCTAGTAAGGACTTAGTCCATCATGCAGACTTTCAATCGAGTTTTGATCCAATAGGCTGCTCCACTATTGGATTAAAGCTCGATTGTAGGTGCTCATGATGATAGTTTTAAATTTATTTTTTGTAATGTATTATTAATGATTTTAATTAATTAATTAATGTTTTTATATGGATCTACATTTAAAGTTGTCCGAAATAAATATTTTGATTGGATTTTGATTAGTCTAAAACATTGAAATAAGTTTACACTACTATGGAACTACTATGGAATTTTGATATCGGCTGGCCGCTTGGGAAGTAGGTATACGTCATTCATAGGTCCTAAGCGGCCAGCTGCGATATCAGCCGTGTTGGCCGAGGAGTGAGAGGTGCCTCGACTTTCGATCCGAAGGTCGTCGGTTCGAACCCGGTCGTACACCAATGGATTTTACTGATATTTTCAAAAAATCAATGTGTGCATCAAAACACGTGCTTAACGGTGAAGGAAACATCGTGAGGAAACCGGCATGTCATAGATCGTAATAAAGTTAAAACATGTGTCAAGTGCACGAAAGGAACCCCTTCAAGGCGCACTTGAAATCCTTTCACCACACTGGTTTGAAAGAACACTCGTAACACTTAGTGACACGTTAAGAAAAAGCTGCGATATCAAAATTCTATACGCGATTAGGGGGCGGAATAACCTCCGGTATTAGGCATTGATAGTAGTATTTCTCATCAGGTGGGGCTACAACCCATTCTTGAATGCCTGCAGCAAATTCGTGTACAGCGGCTGCGGAGGTAACGTGAACAATTTCATCAGCGAGAAGCGATGCAAGGAGGTGTGTGGGTCGCGGCTGGGGTCCAACTGCGAGACCTTTGGAAGAAGGACCATCTTGGAAGGAAGACCCGGCTGCTAGGGGACAGTTAGCCGGCGTATGTCTCCGGAGAAGGCTGGGCTTTATCATAGTCAACTTATTTATAAATTCTCCTACTTTTCCTACCTATTGTTCCAAGCAAAAATCCCAGTTTGCCTGTCTTGTAATGCTCAAAAGCATGTAGGCTATGCGATTTTGTAAGCATTGTTACCATTTGATAACATTAAACGTGTTGGATGTTGAGTATCAACAACTCTACAAAGATTTGGCCTACAGCTGTCATTTTTCCTAAACCCTGAGTTGTTCATTCTACAAGTACAAAATATATAGGTAGGTACCCGATATGTTATTTCCAAAGATTGTTTTAATTTTCTCTATATATTTGTATTGTAGTTAACACCTGAAGTGTTCTGTACGTTGTGCCAAAATAAAAAAAACTTAAATCTTAAAAAAATATAATTATTTATTATTAATAAATAAACTATAGAGGCAACCATAACAACAAGCGTCTAGGAGGCTACTGTCATAATGGTACCACATAAAATGGATGTAGGAAATATCAAGCTAAATACTTAAGCTGTCAATCTTCTTCTTCGTCCTCATCTTCGTCATCTTTTTGCTCTGCCACCACATCAGGCTGCAAAGAAAATCATCATAAATACCTTTAGTAGCCTGTATAGAATACTTGGTCTTGATTGACAGACAGCCTACAGGACAAACCTAGACTTAGACGTAGAGACTTGAAACAGAGGATATTGTGTTCGTCAGACGTGTAGACGCGTTAAATGTTTTTTTGTTCGTAACGGAAACGGGATGGGGATGGGGAATCGTGTTTAGCAAGAGAAGTGCAACGCGATGGGCAAGGTGCCGGCGCCGGCGCCTATTGGTCGCTTAGCCACCTTCCTGCCGCGGCCGAATCTATAGGCGCCGTCTCGCCTCCACTTTCGCCGAGCGCTATTCAACCGTCAAGACACCTATAGCACTGTTTTCGTCATGGGCGGGCGAGATCTTTTACCACTAGGAGAACGCCTTGCTATCCTCTTTGGTGGTTAAATAGGAAAAAACTACTGTAGGTGCTGTGTGAGGTGACGTTACCTCTGGTTCTGGCTCATGCACTTGCTCAACCACCTGAAAAAAAAAAATATAGCAGGCATTTAGGGTACTTATGCGTGTTTCCTAGTACTTTATATTTTTTTACTAGTGGTTAATTGGCAATGTGCATGGAATAGGATGCATGGGATCTACTAAAAACAGCTTTGTCAGGAACCCGCCTGTAGCAGATTTGATTACGAAAAAGTACATTAGCTTGCATTAGCTGAAATATCTAGGTACTACTAGCTGATGGTGCCCGCGACTTCGTCTGCGTCAGTTATCTTTATAAAATGTAGCCTATGTGTTATTCTGATGTTATGCTATATTATTGTAAAGTTTCATTAAAATCCATTCAGTAGTTTTTTTTTACGTGAAAGAGTAACAAACATCCATCCATTCATCCATCCATCCTTACAAACTTTCGCGTTTATAATATTAGTAGGAAGTAGGATTATTGTAAAGTTTCATTCTGTAGTTTTTACGTGAAAGAGTAACAAACATCCATCCATCCATCCATCCATCCTTACATTCTTTCGCGTTTATAATATTAGTAGGAAGTAGGATAGGATAATGCCGCTTTATATTTACTTCGTTCTATTGTTCTATTTACCGTTTTTCTTGTTAGTGTACAATAGATAAAGCGTTTATCAAATTTATTTAAATAACTAGCTTTTCAACATTTAGTTAGTTTCAAAATAACGTACGACAACTTCCTCTTCAATGATGCTCTCCTCCTCCTCGAATTCGTCTCCATATCCGACCGGAAACAGCTGGAGGCAGTCCCTCTCGCCGGAAGGGATGTCGGCGCTGATGTAGCACGGGTTCAGGCCCGCCAGCTGAAGGAGAGGCAAGCTCCTCTTACGGGAGACCATGAGAGCTATACGGTCTTTGCTATGAACAATTGTAAACAAGCTTAGAGACCCCCCACACTAGCGTTTTTCGAGCGTCGTCGTCGTGCCAGCGTCCGCACAGCGTCGACGCGACGTCGAAGCCGCGGCGACGACGTGACGCCAGCAAAACGTTCAGTACTGACGCTGCAGTAAGGACGCTGGCACGACGAACGACGACGCTCGAAAAACGCTAGTGTGGGGGGGTTCTCTTAATGTTTATATAATCAAGGTTTTAAAAAAACATCCTAAACACCAGGTATTTAGGATGTTTTTTAGGATGTTTACATACTTGGATGAAGACATTTTTTCAGTTATTTTGATTTCAAAACCAAAGTACTAGGTAAACCGATTTTCATGAAATTTCTATGGGACCACTATGGAAGATATATGTATCCTTTTAATCAAAAATATTTTAGTTATTTGGATACCTGCTAAATATATGTTTTTTCAAGTAAAAAATATATTTTACTTATAATTTTTAAATCGGTTTGTAAACAACAAGTTCTGAATTAACAAAAAAAAAACACCGGAATTGAGAAACTCCTCCTTTTTTTGTAAGTTGGTTGAAAAGTTGCTGTTTTATATGAAAATCATCCATTTGCGAGTTGCATGTTACCGCAACTACTACTCGGTCGAATTAACATGACACCTAGCTCGAATGACGTACGTGCAAAGTACAGCGTGGAGTTAAATAATCATGATAGAGAAGAGGTCCTGTAATACTTGGTAATGATAAGTTATGATAAGGCTATGCAATGAGAGGAAGAAGAAACACGGAGGGCGCCGCGCGGGGCGGCGGGGGCAGCATCAAGTTCCGAGCCACGTGTCAGCCAGGTGTCATGTTCATTCGCCCGAGTAGTAGTGTCTTGCACTGGTAGTGCCGATTGCTGCCATCCCCAATGATACTTGAGCCTTATGAGAACCGTAGAGCACCTGGCTCACGTCATTTGTTTGTATAAAAGGTAGAAATACTAGAATGTATCATACTGTCTCCTCAGCCTCTCCATCTTGTTGTACTGTTTGATCGAGTAGGCGACGTGTTCAGCGCTTGCCAGGTCGTCTCCGACGAATATTCCCAACTAAAGGTAAAGATAAATTGTAATAGTAGATTATGCACTAAGGAGATAAAGCAGTGTCTTATGTCGCGGGTGGCATATTGAACCCTGAGTTAACGAGGGACTCAGTTTGGGAGTTATGTAGACTCCTGAGTGACGCGAGGGGTTCAAGCTACCCAAGACGAAGACAGGTTTTATCCCAGAGGAGCATACTCTACTTTTTACACCTTCTGCGAGGCAATAAAAAGCCAGGGCTCCAGCAGCGAAAACCGTCTTTTGTTTCACGATCCTTTTTTCTTTTTTTTATGAGTTCTGCTTATGGTGGCATTTTCTAACAAAGCTTTTTACAAAGCCATAAATGGGCGTTCTTTTGTCAAGTGCACAAAAGGGAGGCTCCTTTCGAGGTGCACTTGAAATCCTTTCACCACACTGGTTCGAAAAAGAACAAGTGACACGATAAGAAGATAAAAAACATCACGTTTTTTTTATTTATCTACGATATGGATGCATTTAGTACCGCTAAAATCTCGTCGGCGTACTGCTTAACGATGTCGTTGACGTCAGCTCGCTTGTCCACGGTGAACATGACGAGCACGTGAGGAGGCAAGTGTTCCGTCTCTATAACGGCGAGCTCCTTTACCACCTGTAACGAATATTATATATTTTTTCTACGATACCTACCTAAAAGGAATCTCCGACAGAGCTGACCACAGGTCTAAACAAAAAGAATGGAAGTTTATGTCTACGTTTAATAGAAAAAATAGAAAATAATCTTAAGTTTGTTGGGCACATAGCACGTACAGGCCGCACAAACAGTCCACCCGGAGGAATGTACTCATCCCCTTCTGCTGACACCTCAGAATGGAACTCTTGAAGAATAAACCTTAGGAAAGAAGAATGCGAGTGCGTTTACCTTGGCCAGTTCGTTGGGCAGCGCCTAAAGGCCGGCACAAACAGTCCACCTGGAGGAATGTACTCATCCTCTTCTGCTGACACCTCAGAATGGAACTCTTGAAGAATAAACCTTAGGAAAGAAGAATGCGAGTGCGTTAGCCTTGGCCAGCTCGTTAGGCGGCGTGTACAGGCCGGACACAAACAGTCCACCTGGAGGAATTTACTCATCCTCTTCTGCTGACACCTCAGAATGGAACTCTTGAAGAATAAACCTTAGGAAAGAAGAATGCGAGTGCGTTAGCCTTGGCCAGCTCGTTAGGCGGCGTGTACAGGCCGGGCACAAACAGTCCACCCGGAGGAATGTAGTCCTCGCCTTCTACTGACACGTCAGAATGGAACTCTTCTTCAGCTTCAACTTTCTCCTCTTCAAGCTCTTCTATTGGCTGAAAAACAAAAGTCATATCAGTATCAGTACTGTAAGTAGATGTTGTTTCTTGGTCAATTGTAGCTAGGTACTTGCTTTGTTTTTTTGCTTGGTTGTACCTAGTATGGGAGACGAGATACTATATAACTTAAATCACTTTATTTACCACAGCTTTTATGTTGTTATAGTCCTAAAAATTGACGGGCAATCTATAGAACTGGTATAGCTACATGTTATAAAGTTATGGGAATCTGAAAAAATTGCTCTCACCGCATCTTCAGTGGCTTCTGTTTCAGTCTTCTCTTCGCCTTCCGCTTCTTCTTCAACTTCCTGAACTTCTTCTGGCTCTGGTTCTGCTGGCAGCTGCATGAATATGGAGTTAGTAATAATAATAGATTGTTGTAGTTAAAGCTGTGTTGGCCGAGCGGGAGGTGCCTCGACTTTCGTTCCGAAGGTCGTGGGTTCAAACTCTTCGTACACAATGGATTTTTCTGTGCGAAAGAATTATTATGTGTGCATTAAAACACGTGCTTGGCGGTAAAGGAAAACATCGTGAAGAAACTGGCATGTCATAGACCTTACTAAGTTCGAAAACATGTGTCAAGTGCACGAAAGGAGCCTCTTCGAGGCGCACTTGAAATCCTTTCACTACCCTGGTTCGAAAGAACGAGTGACACGATAAAAAGATAGGTTGTGTTTGTTGGGTCCAGGTCGCTTTTCGCGCAAATGTCTTGTCGCGCAAATGGAGTCGCGCAAATGTCTTTCGCGCAAATGTCCTGATACCATGTTTGTTTGAAGTGGCTTAAGAAAAAACTGTCTACAAAGTCTATGACATTATAAATTGAGAATTATTCCTGTGAATTCTTTATTGTTATTTTTATGATGACTTTTCAGTTATATTTATTATTGTTGTTTTATTGTATTTTTTCCACAATATTATTAAAAATATTGTTGAAACGTATTTTTTAATTATTTTTTTTTTGTTTAACCTGTGGTGTCCCATTGTTGGGCAAAGGTCTCCCCCAAACCCTTCCACTTGTCGCGGTCTTTTGCGGCCTCCCACCATTCCCTCTCGAATCCGTCCAGATCGTCCCGCCAACGCTTTCTCGGCCGACCCCTACGCCGCCGCCCCTTCTACTACTGCAATTTTTTAATAATCAATAAAAGAATGTATTGTATTGTATTGTACCCCCGCCTGCAACCGCGCCATCTTCTCCTCTTCCTGCCGCTGTTTCTCCGCCCGCAGTCGGTCCTCCTCTGCCTCGCGCACTAGACGAGCTTGTTCCGCTGCGAGACGCTCTCTGTCTTCTCTTTCTTCACGCTATCAAACAAATACTTCCTTTTAAAGAAACTATTCGGAGATTGTTTTAGATCAACATTTTAAAGCAATCAGATTAAATATGTTGAGTAATTGGAGAGGATGCTTGTGAAGTTGGAATGAGATTTGTAAGCTAGCTTTCAAACCATTGGTTCAGTAGTTTTGTCGGGTCCTTCTCATCCGCTGCAGAAAAGTTTCCCAATTGCATTCGAATCTATTTTAAATAAATTTGCATTAATTATAAAAAAAACATTTTTATTCTCAACCGCTGCAGTAAGTTGGTGCAAAGTACAGTCAACAGCGGAACAGCAACAACAACTTCAAAATGTAAGAGCGAGTTAAATGCGTTCCTCTTTCTAACGTAGCATCTGTAATATTTGGAATCATCAATTTATATAAAAGGGTTCGTCCTGAGTGACTGACAGACAACGCAAAAGTCATACCAATGGACGTAGAGCTTGGTAGAGCCTTTAAATTTCGAAGGTAGAAGGTGAGTTAGTGTAATAAGGAAGGAATTTTGCTTGTATTGTGAGAGAGAGGAGTATCTTTATTTCTTACAATGGTTAAAGTAAGGACCCAGTAGTTCAACAAAAAATCGTATTGAAAACTTTCCTTGCTAACTGTACTAGAACGATTCGGATGCAATGTGGGAATATATATATTATATATTTTTTAGTAAGTACTCAAAATTTTGCAGCCGATGAGAATCAATGTATGAAATATTTTGAGAACAATGTTATGGATCAGATGCCGCTGCGAATGACCCGAAATTCCAACTCGGTTCACATGCTGGATTAAAAGATATGTATAAGTCTCGATCGATGCAGAAGCGAGCCGTGCGCGCCATTGTGGGTGTACCAAACGATGTCTCCTGTAGAGATATCTTTAAAGAGCTCGGTATCCTACCTTTGCCGTGTGAGCTCTTGTACCAGGTGGCCATATTCACTTTTAGTAATTTGGGCTTGTTCAAGCGTCGTGGCGTCAACGCGTCTCACGCCCTCCGCAGTAACAAACACCACCACCAGCTAGTTACACCGCCACACAAGTTAGCTAAGTCAGAGCGGTCCGTCTACATAATGGGCCCTTCAGTCTTTAATAGATTGCCGGAAGAGATAAGGGATGCAGCTTCTCGGCCAATATTCAAAACTAAGACCAAAAAGTGGCTACTTGAGCACAGTTTTTATAGCGTAGACGAGTTCTTAAAACTCCCTGCGATATGACCAGAAAAAATTATAAAAAATATTATATCATTATACTTATAGGTACTATTGTTAAAAAAATATTTTATTTTATGTGCTAATTTTATTTTGTATTTGACTTGTAATTTGGGAATTATTAATAATTTATTGTATTGTATTGTATTGTATTGATCCGAGTAACCGTTACTTACCAATTTCTGCATCCTAGCTTCGTAGCGGTCGCGGCGCACCTCCCGGCTAGTTTTGCTAATGGAGGCATAACGCTCGTACGCCGGGATCGGTGGAATCTGCTTTTCTGGAGGCACGTCCTCTTTCGGGATCGGGATCTCTTCGTAGAGTGCATAACGGAGTAGTTCTGACGAAAAATACCAAAGTTTTTGAAATGAAATGAAATGAAATGGTATTTATTTGCCTATAAAATACAATGACAGTCAAATAGGGAAACTTATAACTACTTATCTAAATAATTCTAACTTAAAAGACTTATTCTAACCTACTCGTATATGAAGTGTATGTATTTATATGGCAAAAAAGGACTCAACTCAGCGTTATGCTGGATAGATGGGGTTACCCACCTATCTAGCGCTGGTTTTCAGTTGAGCCCTGTGAAGGTTTTGTTATCCACACTTTCATTAGATAAATGCTTGAAACATCTTAACCACTAATAGAATGAAAGCCGCTTTTTAATGATGACTCTTGTATTAGGTGTGTACGATCGGCAATAAAAAAGTTGTGCTCGTCAACAGTGAACGAGTGGGACTTTTTATTCCCATTAGACGGGTATTACCGGTATTACCGACTGGGAATTACCAGAGGACGTGGTGGCCGAGTGGATGAGGCCCTTGCCTTGCGATCCGATAGTCGTTGGTTCGAATCTTGTTATCAGTCATGCGTTAGGCCTTTTTAGTAGGTTTGTACTAGGTGTGTATGATCGGAATATAAAAAGTTGCGTTCGTCAACACTGTGAACGAATGGATTTTTTTTCCCGATCATCAACAGTGTTGACGACGGGGAATGGCCAGTTCTCTCATCCACTCCCACTCACTGACAAAATCCCTGCTATCGATTTCGAACATCCCCCCTTCATTAGCGAATGAAGACACGCCTCATTGGGATCCACGTCTTTCAAATATAAAGCTTTTTTCACTGCACGCTCGTGACTGTTACGCACGACTACTCGGGATTCGAACCCACGACCATCGGATCGCAAGGCAAGGGCCTCATTCACTCGGCCACCACTTCCTAATCAGATCCCACTCACTGACAAAATCCCTGCTATCGGTTTCGAACATCTTGAACAGCACGACAAGACACTCCCCCTTCATCAGCGAATGAAGACACGCTTCGTTGGGGTCCACGTCACTCAAGTACAAAGCTTCTTTCACTGCACGATCGTCAAACACGAAGGTCTCTTTGGCTCCCACTTGAATACCTAACGAGAGAAGAAGACGAAGAATAAGTAGCTATATTTTTAAACTACTTTTGTCCGCAACTTCTTTCGTGTTATGTATTTTAAAAATTATTTTAGTATCATTTTCAGCCCTTTACGAACACGTTCTCCAAGTTTCAAGACTCTGCGTTCAGTGGTTTGGTCTGCGTTGTCTGTCAGTCAGTCAGTTCGTCAGGACCAAGCCTTTTATATATTTTCAAATAGCACAGAAGATCTTCTTCTTATCTTGCGCTAGTTCTTTCGAACCAGTGTGGTGAAAATATTTCAAGTGCGCCTCGAAGAGCCTTATACTACCATTACAACACTGTCTCTCTATACTCAAAGGTTTGCTGGAAGAAAACTCTTTTAAGGGTTAAGCTCGCCTATGTACAAGCCCTTTATTAATTACGTGTGTTAATAGTTTTTATGTGTGCAATCAAGAATTTAATTAGAGGCTCCTTTCGCGCACTCTACACCACACATTTTAAATTACCAAAAAAAACTTAAATGGACAATGCAGGCACTAAGTTATTCTATTCTATTCTATTCTTAGTTGTATCTGTGCAGTCAGAATTTTGGATTCGTGATTCGTGGTGAAGCCTGATCATTGGTCTTTTTGAGTTTGGATCAGACTTTTATTGGGCCTGTTAGCTACTCACCGATCATGTCCCACTTCTCGTAGAGGTCATAGTGCGCCTGGTGGCAATGCGGCCAGAACAGGATGAAGTTAAGCCTCTGCACGTTTTTGGAGAGGCGGTCGTTAACGCGTCGCTTGCGGGCCGCCAGGGTCAGAACTCGGAGACGCTCAGATGCCTCGTGATATTCCTCTTCTAACTTCAGATCTGCTTCGATTTTAGCCTAGATTTTCACGGTTAGTTAATAACTTTTAAGGATATGGTAACCATCTAATAGTTATTTTCTCAAATAAGAGCCTGAGCTGGTTAATGACGTCTAACCTGCTTCTTAGTTTTGAAGCCACCTGGATTGATTTCTTCACTCTAAAGCGTCGATGACACACGGCTTTTTTATACGCTACAAGCCAGCGACGTTCACTTGTAGCGTGTAAACTAGCTCAGTGTCATCGGCTTTTTTACAATCTGCTTGGTGACAATCCTTTCCGAAAGCTAACTCGCTCACATGCTAGTTTTTTGAACTCGTCAACAAGCAGCGTGTAAAAAAGCCGTGTGTCATCGATGCTTAACGGTGCGTTTCCACTGACGCGGAGCTGGGCGGAGTGGAGAACAGCGGACTGTGAATTAGCCAATTACAGAGCTCGAAATTCCACTTCCACTCCACTCCGCCCAGTGGAAACTGCTGCTGAAATCGCATCTTAAAACATTTTATGTAGTTTTTCCATAAGGCAATATATATGTCAATGAAGAGCTTTTGTGTGACCTTGTAGAGTAATAGCCGAAGTTTTTTTTTTTTTCTTTCTTTCTGTTGGATTTTTAATGCAGTTGGCCGCAAATGACCGTGACAACGTCACCGGACTCTCGGACCTAACGATGTCGAGGGCCTATCAATAAGTGGCGGTCGGTAAGTGAATTGTGGAGTATTTTCCCTGTCGCGGATGACGACATTACAGTGATGAAGTCATCACGATCGCCTAGAATATGTTTAGGCCTACGGAGGGACGGGGCTTACTATAATCAGTAAGTATAACTTCTTGCCACTTCCTAACCCAACCTTCAGTCAAGCCTTCAGTCTAATACCCCTGGTTCGCTCTGGATACTCTCCCTGCAGATTGTCTCACCGACTCCTCGGGCAGCATCTGGTCGATGTCGAGCTTGGGCCGTTCGATGCCCGTGTCCTTCTCACGCTGCATCAGCCCCAGTTCTTCTTCAATAATGCGACACAGTTCTATACCGTTGGCTCCAAACATCGCGCGTGTTAACTTTCCTTTCTAAAAGAAGACTAGTTTCGTTTAAAAGATTCTAGACGGTGTTATGTTTTCTGCTACCAAGCAATATAGTGTAAGCGTTAGATATCTACTGTTGGCACTGCAGCCAGTTTTTTTTTTTTTACGTAAATAAGTGGCGAGGCGCTCTCCTGATGGTAAGAAATCACGCCTGCCCATAACCATAACAGTGCTATATACAGGGCTTTGATTCTATAGGCCTAAACCATCTTAGTCGAGCAGATAAAAATTTATCAAGAAAATAATAATAAATAATATAATCAAACTGAAAATTATTTACAAAGATAAATAGAAAAACCGGTTCACTTTTGTTCTTGAACCGTGACAGAACATCTATATTGTCCGCAAGTCCCTGCAAAAACAGAAAACCCTAATCAGAGGCCTACAGGTCGCTCAACGAAAGCTGGCGCTGTCAAAGCACTCGCACTAATGCAATTTCAAATTAAAAAAGGGGGCCTTCATATTAGAGGCGTGACGAAGCGCCACTATCGCGCCACTGTGGCTCGTCTACTAGTTTTCATACAATATCTAGACTCTAGATATTGTATAAAACTAGTAGAAGTATCTAGAGTCTAGATATTGTAGTCTAGATTCTAGACGCTCCACTATCGTGTCGTGACATAGTAAGGGGCCCTAGATCACAAGTACCGAGCAAACGGCCGAAACAGTGCTCTAGGCCGAGTACTCGGTACGTATAAATAGACATAGCGCCAAGTGCTCGACTGAGCGAGTCATCTAAGCTATAGTGTAAAGGAAAGCATCGCGAGGAAAACATGTCATAGAACCTAAAAAGTTCGAACACATGGTGTCAAGTGCGCGAAAGGAGCCTCTTCGAGGTGCACTCGAAATCCTTTCACCACACTGGTTCGAAAGAACGCGTGACACGATAAGAAGAACATGACATCTTTTGAAAATATACCTGTACATTTACTACTAAACTCGGCTGATATCATCATCATATGTCAGGGTTCATACCCTCGATAGTTAATTCATTCATGATTCATTTATTCCATAACAAGCATAATAATAAATCACATTTTCAAATAAGTTAATTAGATTAACGTGGCTTGCTTGTACAAAAAAAAAATGTAGGGTACATCTACACTAAGTGGTAAGACTTGTGTTGTAGATGTTGCGTGCCTTCCAGGAACGTTACATTATTACTCAAAGCCAGTTGTTCAGTAGATATCGGTGACTACGGAATATTATAATGGAAATATAAAGTACTCGTAAGTACAGTTGAATTTACCTTAGCCATAGCGATCCTATCCTGACCAATTTCCAGTTTGCCTTTTCTGATAGCATTGCCAGTAGCCAGGCAGAAGCCACAGAAATCACAGTACACTTCCAAACCTGGAATCATTAATTTACAGGGTGGTTTTTTGAGAAGGGCGGTGATGGCCAAGTCCGAACCCACTAGAGTTAGAAAAACGTCGTGAAATCATAGTACACTTCTAAACCTGGAATCATATTATACAGGGTGGTTTTTAGAGAAGGGCGGTGATAGCTAAGTCCGAAACCACGAGAGTTAGAGAAAAGTCGTGAAATCACAGTACATTTCTAAACCTGGAATCAACAATATACAGGGTGGTTTTTTGAGAAGGGCGGTGATGGCCAAATCTGAAACCACGAAAGTTAGAAAAAGTCGTGATATCACAGTACACTTCTAAACCTGGAATCATCAATATACAGGGTGGTTTTTTGAGAAGGGCGGTTGTGCTGATGGCCAAGTCCAAACCCACTAGAGTTAGAGAAAATTCGTGAAAGGGGTCATGCCCTCGATTTATAAGAAAAAAATAGCTGCATGCACGATTTCTAGAATTATTCCAATCTGTCACCCTGATCTGTCCCTCTAGGGTGACAGATAGGACAAAAAAGTTATATCTGTCCCCCCGTTGCTAAAACGCGGACAGATGTAACTTTTACTACGCAAAGGATCTACGTATGCCATAAAGATAGAATGTAAGCCGAAAGTATCCGAGATCTGTGACGTATGCGGACTTACCAGATCTACTTACAGATTAGTTGTTGAGCATGGGATTGCAAGTACGCCTCAAAATCTTCATTACTGTCAATATTGTCCTGGATGGAAACTTGTCCTTTGCGTGCCATGATAACTCGCTATTCAATTAGTCTCGATTATATTCAAAAACTTTGCTTGCATACGAAAAATCACGAATTTATAGAAACTAAACGTAGTGGTTATATTCTCTTTGATAGAAACATTTGGACTGATTCTGACAGTGACAAAAAAATTACAGAAGTATGTCAAGATCTTTGATTATATACTCTAGTCAAGATGTTGTATCAAGGTTGGTTTCTCCGACAGATCTTCAATACTTCTTACCAATTCTTACTGCATGGGTTCCACTCACAGATCTCGGATACTTTCGGCTGTCGCCCCCTATCTATCTTTATATGGTTCCACTAGAGATCAGTGGAGTGCACAGATCAGTGATGGGTTCATATCATCACTGAGTTAATTACAATGTACATTGTATAGAAGGAGGCCTGCACCCCGCAGTGGGGAGTTACCCATTGCTGGGTGTAGGTAGGCCTCCTCTGTACACGCCATTCTCTGCAGGATTACTTAATATGTCTAAATGGGGTGTTCTAATGGCACAGTTCCATATTTGATGTTCGGCCACCAAGCGTGGTAGCGATTGCTTTATAGATTCAAAGTCTTGTGTAGCACTGTTCTGGTCATGAGCAGATGTAATTCCTTACCATTAGAAGAACGCCTAGTCTCTTGTTTAAATAAAAATGGTTGTCTGTAAAGTTGGTTTACGGACGGGACGATAGTTTAACGTGACTACCAGCGTAACGGGACAATGGGCGTCACCGGACAATGACAGCGTTACCGGTCCATGACGTCAACGTTTTCGTGCACGCAGCCGGCGTTCATCGATTTATTGTATTTTTTAATTGAGAGGAACAGCTAGGAAAATAGCTGGAAGCGTGCTAGATTATTAAAATCGATTAAGAACTTAAAATTGTAGTATTAGAAAACAAAAGGTTTGACTAAAACACAACGCAAATTAATCATGAAATCAATTTATTACAAACAGCAAAAATCACTTCAATTTCTCATTCCACGAAAACTAAACTAACGCCGCATATCTGAAACAAAAATATCTTTGATATTTTTCACTCAATCACGCTTATACCATAACTTGAAATTAAATTAACGGTATATAATTATTAAATTAAATGGTACATAATTATATTGTATGGCGTACAAGTTCTAAAAGATAAAAAAATTGGTTGGTCTCCACTCAAAAACTTGTTTACCCCAGCAGTTATCGTTTCTTCGGCAGATATAAAATGAAATGAAATGAAATGTGCCTACGACTTAGTTAATAAGACTATTAAATATACATGCCTATTACACGGCAGGACATAAAATGGACTCAATCTATTTAAGACCTTATTATAAACACATATGTTCTAGCAAATAAACAATACTTCATTTCATTTATGGCCGGCCCACTGCCACTTCAGCTTACCAATTCTCTAAGCTATATCGGTAACCTTGGTCCTCTGTCGGATATCTTCATTACTTACATGTTATTAGTTGGCAAACGTGAGAAAGACGTCTTCGAGAGTGGTGTCCGCTACCGAGTAATCCTCAACTAAGTCTGAGAACTGTTTCTCTATGGCCTCCATGCGCTTAAACATGTCGCTGTACTCCAGCGTCTCGTGGATGCGGTAATGAAGAGACGTCTGGGAGACGAAAGGTCAATAGTTAATAGGTTACTTCAGATCATATTTCTTGGAGTAAAAGGTCTTCTTACAAAGGGTCAAAACACATTAAAACGACACGACAATGTGCCATGCATCGTCAAACGTTGCGATGTCGTGTGGTGGAAATCTACGACGTGCGCGCTACGATGTACATGATGTCGTGTCGTAAAGACTAACGATGCGCTCTGGGTCGTTGCCGCATTTGTTAATCGATTTTGAGAGATGACGGACGACACTAAATGCGGTTTCAGACAAGCGTTATTTTAGGCGCGCGTATACGGGCGGATTTATCTCGCAAAAATTCAAAAGTGTGTCTCGTGTATACCATCGTTTACGCTAGGTTTTTTCTAGCGAGTGTCAGTAGCATGAGGCATCTCTCGCGCTGCAATAAACAAAACACGAGCGGCGAGTCTGCTCCGTTAATCCGAAGAACTGAAACGGCATAAGGTTAATCGAGGAGCGCCCTGTGGAACAAAACATCAGAAGACTTCAAGATTTCAAGATACTCGTAGATTTCCACGACACGATGAGATGACACGTTTTTTCACAAGCACGGCACGACCGACGTCGCTCATGATTGTGTTCCTGCCGAAAGATATTTTGTTCGTTGCCAGCGCGGTATAAAATGTTAATACCAAGTGCTCGTCCTTGAGTGAGCAGTCGAATTTATGTTCCAATGCATCTTTCAGTTCTTGCACCCGTTCTGGTCCACCGGCTGAAATAAAAAGAAACGATTTTATGAAACCTATCAAAGTTTTGCTTCCAAATATTTCCGATGAAATTTATATTTATAAAGTAATTTATTTTACTAGGTACATACTACGATGAAATTAATATTGAAATGGTTATAATTTATCTAAATAAGGCATCACCAATTCACCAGCTTAGTAAAAAAGTAAGATAATTAAAACTTAGCAAGTGGTTGGACCATAGACGCCCTAAGCCGAAAGTAGTGGAAGAAGAGGAGAGAGGCCTTTGCCCTACGGTAGGACGATAATGGCTGAAAAAAAAAATAAGTGGTTGAAAGAAGAGTACCTAAGCAAGTACCTATAGTACCGCAGTATCAAACGCAATATTTGATATTGCGTATTGTAGGGTCTTGGCGGGTGACGCAATAATTAAATGTAAGATCAGCACTTTTGACCGTGCCTCGCCAGTCTCGCCACACACCTCAGTCGTCTCCCAGTAATTGTAATAATAAGTCGCCTACGGAATCTCTCTGTAAAATCATGTTTGGCTATTTGTGTACTAACGAAATATAAATCAGTAATCATAGAAGAACCAAAGAGCTTTCACTTAATGAACCCCAGAATAGATTATATACCCAATAGTGAGAAGATATGTATAAAATAAATAATGAGCCCCAATAGAAGATATAAAATTCATAAAGTTAATGAACCCTAAACGTATCAAATGTTCCTGTTTTTAAAACTCTGCAGTCTGCACAAAAATTACAGAGTCTCTGACTGAATGTTTTGAATTTGAAGAGTGCAACATAGCATAGCTCAAATGGTGATGACGACAATGACGATGACGATGCTAATGACGTTAACGATTACAATGAATATGACTATGTCAACGATAATGACGATGACGATGACGATGACGATGACGATGACGATGACGATGACGATGACGGTGACGACGATGATGATGACGGTGACGATAGATCATTGACACCAACATGACTGCACCACAGAGGCGCGCAGCTTGAGCGCGACCCCGTGGCCGGGCGCGTACTCATCGCACAAGGCCGCGGGAGTGCCAAGCACGCTCATCTCTCCATTGCTGAGGATCGTGACGCGCTTGCACAGCATCTCCATTTCGTCCATGCTGTGATCAAAATAGTTATTTTTTTATTGGTTATACATAGTAGGTAATATATCAGCCGTTTCCAGTCAACTCCTGGATATATTATGCCTCTCCTATTGAGCTATCGTGACACTGGGTCGTTAGAGTTACACGTTTCCTCCACATATTGATTTGTGGAGATAGGTAGAGGCGAGGCTGAAAATCAGCGTGGCTGAGTCCTCGACCTATTCACAGACAGCACTACGACCTAGAACTTACATACACAACTAGTTATGTGCTATAATAGAACATCTCTCTGTATTAGGCTCTTCATCATCATTGACAGCCTATGAGATTGCCCACTGTTGAGTAGAAGCCTCCTTCCTCAAACGCCACTCAATCCTGTCCTATGCTAGTAGCATCCAGGAACTTCTTTCGACGGTCTTTATGTTATCCACCCATCTGGCGGTTGGTCTGCCACGAAAAAAGAAAGAAGAAAGAAAGAAAAATAATTTACACGACTCCTTGCACTCCTCTTGGCTACCACTCGGTCAGGGCCTTACTCAATCACCTGCCGTCCAAATCTTGCGAAGTGTCCTGCCCAACGCCACTTTAGTCTTGTTATACGGTCTCAGGTCGCTCTGCGAAGCCTGTGAAGAGCACATGAATCTTGTGCGCTTCTGGACAGAGTTAGGCTGGCAGACAGCAGGTAACATGCTCACGCATAAAGGACCGACTAACGAGTCCAATTGGGGAAAATGGATCACCACACATTATTACCTATGAGACGTGAGCACGATAGCGCGATCGTTCATCAGTCCCCGCTTGAGCGCTACCCACACGAGCCGCCGGGCCGCTGTATCCACGCCGGAGGTGGGCTCGTCAAGGATGGTGATGGGGGAGCCGCTGCAGAGCGAGGCGGCCGTCGCCAGCCGCCGCACCATACCGCCGCTGTAGCCCACCACGGCGCGGTGGCCGTGCCTGCTCATGCCTGGATGTGGATGGAAGCTATGCTCATTTGTAGTGTTCCCAAACCAAATTTGGAAAATCTTATGAATTCCGAAAAATATACATAAATATTCACACACTCACTCTTCGACCTCGACCTCGACTTTCGACTCGAAGGTCGTGGGTTCGAATCCGGTCGTACACCAATGGATTTTTCTGTTTAAAAAATCTGTGTGTATTAAAACTAGTGGTTAACGGTGAAGAAAAACATCGTGAGGAAACAGGCATGTCATAGAACCTAAAAAGTTCGAAAATGAAAGGAGCCTCTTCAAGGCGCACTTAAAATCCTTTCACCACACTGGTTCGAAAGAAAGAAGAAGAAGACAACATCCAAGACCCGAGAACAAACATTTTTCGTCACACAAATATTCGCCCCGGCCGGGGATCGAACCCGGAACACCAAGTTTCGTAGGCAGGGTCACTACCAATTAAACCACGGTGCAGTCAGAAGATACGCAGACAGAAGACATCTCTTTAAAAATGCTCGTGTACAACGATAATCCATTTATTTATCTAAATATGAGATCACGATTATCTTTAAGGACCTTTGCTTACAATTACTGCTTGGTTTTTGGCGCCGCTTTAGAAGTCGTTAAGTGCGGGCAGTAGCAGCAGTAGCTAGTAAGGTAGATAGATAACTCCACACTGCTAGGTGTCTTACCAACAACGTTGAGCCACGCTGCGGTCTCCCGCTTCACGTGCTCATCGGAGAACCCTCGCATAACGAGAAGCATGCGCAGGTTGTTGGCGCCGCTCCTGAAGTCGTCCAGACCACAGAACTGCGGGCAGTAGCCCAAGCAACGCATGTACTGAAAGAAACAAACGAAATTTGGTAAGATGAATGCATAAATTTTACATGGATGTCCTTTTATGATTGTAAGAACCGAGATTCGAACGATCATCATCGCCCTGCCCTTGTCCCACACTTATGCGGGGTCGGCACAACATGTCTTCTTCTTCCGTTCGTCTATATCAGCCGACATCTCTGTACTCACGCCTGCTTTGTTCATAATCCTCTTTCACACAAACCGAGATTCGAACGATATAACATTGAAAATCTACTAATGACCTCACACTAGGCATTCCGGCTAGCAAACTTGTAAAGTTGCCCATGCTCTTTATAACATAAAAATCAAGACAGTCGCTCTATGATTGGTAGGCCAAGCTCTTTTTAAGGTATTGTGTATTTTCTGATCAATAGAAAGAACGTTATATCAAGAGAAGTAAAAAAAAATGACACATTTAAGAATAGACATAATAACATTAATTTGAGGACCTGAGTAGGATCGGTCGCAAGATAGTGCCCTCCGGCGTAAATGCTCCCTTTCGTAGCTGCTTCTTCATACGAGATCAGCTTGAAGGTGGTCGTCTTCCCCGCTCCGTTTAACCCCAGAAGACCAAAGCACTCCCCTACGAAACAATAATGTTTAAGCATTGCAATGGAACCGTAGCTATTTAATATCGAGGGGACCGTAGAATCCTCAATACAGTCTGGTCAATAGATCAAGTTTTGCTATGAAACTAGTTACCTTTTTTTACAGAAAAGTTGGCATCTCTCAGTGCAAAGGTCGGCTTGCCGCACAGTCTGTAGTACGTCTTCCAAACATTGCTCATGAGCAGCGTATCCGTGATTTGATCCTTAGCTGCAAAAACAACATTTTTTTTTCAATTCAATTCAAATCTTTTATTTCGGTTTTGTAAATATTATACCATATTTTGTTAATATAAAGCTTATTCTAAGGTTAGTAACATATTCAAAATTATAAATTACACATAACCAGTCATAAAATTAAATTAAATTGCATAGTTTGAAATTAAATTGGTATTGAATTGGTATTATCGGATGGACCATTTGCTTAGTTTATTCAATTCAATTCAATCATTTATTGGCCAAAATGTTACATTGCATAACTCTGGTAAGTCAAAAAAATGTACACAGTTTGAAATACATAAGTTTATAAAATATTTCCTATGTCTATTTTCTTAAGTAATCATTAAATCTTAGCCAAACCAATATTAACCATTGCATACTCTACTTTTTTAGTTTTATAATGTTTTTTACAGATGATTCAAAGTTTTTCTTATAGTCACTCTTACGTCTGCAAGTCTATGGGTAATATTTTTAAGGCTAATCATAATATTGTGCCGACCCGACTTAGATGAAGTATCTGTACTCGAGTAAAAGATAACTTACGCAAACCGCTGGTCTTCTTGACGTAGTACTCCTTCTCTTCAGCCATCCGCGATGAGTTGAAGTGTTTTTGCGGGAAAAGCACGGCTCGCCATTTGTTCCACTCCGTTAAGTATCAGTTCTGTACTCCAGGAAAAGTTTACTTACGCAAACCGATGGTTTTCTTGACGTAATCCTTCTCTTCGGCCACTTGTGGTGAGTCGAACTCTTTTTGGGGGTAGAGCGCGGCGCGGCGACGCGTCACCTCGTTCCACCAGCGGTTGAAGTACCCGTACTCCAGGAGAAGTACTAGCGTCTGCCTGGCGACATACCGGACTGTTAAAATCACTTTGACAAGTAACCTGACTGCGCAAATGGAATGGTAGTGTTTTCCGAGTGTATGTATGTAATTTGCACTTTTAGTCGGGCTCTGAAAGCTAAAAATCTTCGTTTTGACTAGTGTATTAGGCAAAGTCGAATGATGTAAAAAAAAACATGGCGGCTGCAAGTTAAAGGATCAAAAATTATGATGAGCAAAGTATTGGCACGATTAATCTGATCATTGATAACACTATTGTCATTGACACTACTGCTGATGAGTGGACCAAGACAAGGCTACATAGAATTGCCAAAGTACTTTTTGACCTTGCGTCTTTAATCTTAAGATGTACGTCCTACGCATTTACAAGCTAATTAGATTATATTATTAATGTATGTAGACGTTAGATTATAGACGCAAAGTCAAAAAATACTTTGGAGATTCTCGTGATTACCGTAAATATAAGAAACTGCGATAGTAGAATGATAACAGAATATCCAATAGCAAACTTGGATAAGGCAAAGTGGTTGAACGGCCCCTTTGTTGCTGACCCTTCGCCTGAAACGAAATAAAATTTCTTGAAATCAATCAATCGATATCACTTAAGGCTATACCTCAAATCAATATAATTTAGATTTTATACGTGTTTTAAAATTAACCCTACTAACTTAAAACACGTATAAAATCTAAATTAAAGTATAAAACCTTTCACTTTTTTTGTTGACGAAATAAAAAAAACATGGACGAAACTAATAGTGTAAAGAAATTACTATAATACGGCGTACTTTTTGAGTATTTGTCCGAAACATTTTGTATGGAATTCGGATTTGAGGATTCCCCTCAAATAATAAGCTGACAAGGAGACAATGCATACGCATAGGCATGGATAGGTCAATCAAACCACACAGTCAAGCATTCTAGGCGCGTAGGTACTAAGACAGGGATTGTGTATACCTAAATGGCTTTGTCCTGACTTACAGACACTGACGCCCAGACCAAACCTTTAAACCTAGTGACTTGAAATTGAGGGTATGGCCGTCAAGAAGTGTAAGCGTGTTATCAGGAAGGAGTTCGTTTATTCGTAATGCAAACTAGAATGTGGGTGTCAGCAAGTAAGGATACTTATAAAGAAAAGTTATCGAAGAATGAAAGATGATTGATGGAGGAATGAAAATTAATCAGGACACTTACTGCAACACTTTTCCTTATCGAACCCGTCAGCAAAATACGGCAACGCCGCACACATGTCGAAGTTGTTTTTGCAGAAGGAGTTGAACCGAGACGCGTGGGTCATTTTTACAACGCTATCGGTGATGACGTGAGCTGGCAACACCAGACCCACTATGCCCATGATGCGGTTGAACACGGGCTCGGGATCGCCAGCCGCCTGCAAGTCATCTAGGGCCATCATCAGGATCGGCGTTAGGAACCCTATGGGAAGCTAAGTTTATTGGATTGGTTAAGACTGCAGGATTCCAGGTGGGTGGCGAGATTCAGTACCGTTCTTCTTCTTATCGTGTCACTGGTTCTTTCGAACCAGTGTGCTGAAAGGATTTCAAGTGCGCTTCGAAGAGGCTACTTTCGTGCCTTTCAGTACCGTTGAAAATTTACCATAGATCTTACAAAGCTGCCTGATTAGATGGATCAATCAATAGTGTTCTTTGCTATCTTATAGAGGCAATGCACGCATGAGAAAATATATGCCGTGGCCGGGCAACCTCATGATAAGGCTGGCCTTTTCTTGAAATGGTTGTTCATCACGATGTGGCCAATTTTAAGAACCGGACACGTAATTTTCATCTGGAATGCAAATATAAACGAACCGAAGATGATGGTGAAACCAATGAGCAGCATGCTGGCTCCACGTTCGTTAAAGTAATAGCTGATGAAGTACGCGAATGCATAGAAGTCCATTCCGCTTAGTAGTAAAACAACTGTATATGCCACTGCAACAAAAATCATTCAGAACTGAAGAAGTAAACAGAAGAGAATTAAATTAAATTTTTTATTAAAAAATAAAAATCATTGATACGTACGTACCTACATAAATTTTGTATAGTCGCAAAGTCAATGAAGTTGTAAGTAGGTGTCAGGTAGTAGGCATAAGAATAGACAAATAAAACTGAACAAAAATCTGGTGAATGAATTAAGTACCTACTTATATCAACCTATAAACATAGCCGCAATGTAACGATGGAGGTACAATAAACTGAAACTACTGAACTGAAATTCGCTATAAGTTGGGTATAGTTTATGAGCTAGCAATGACATAGGCTGACATTTATTTTTAATGCCAATAACACATGGGCAAAGCCGCGGAGAGCAACTAGTAGTAAACTAAGCGGACAACAGCTAGTAGTAAATTTAGCGGACAGCAGCTAGAACTAGACGAAGCGGACAGCAGCTTGAAGGAAACTAAGCGGACAGCAGCTAGTATAAAAGCAAGCAGTCAGCAGTAAACTATACGGGCAGCCGCTAGAAGATAACTAAGCGGACAGAAGCTAGTAGTAAATGTAGCGATCAGCAGCTAGAAGTAAACTAAGCGGACAGCAACTGGAATTAAACTTAGCGGACAGCATCTAGTATAAAACTAAGCGGACTGTAGTAAACTATGCGGGCAGCCGCTAGAAGTAAACTAGGCAAGCAGAATCTAGGAGTAAACTAAGCGGACAACAGCTAGTAGTCAACTAACCCAGCGTGTCTTTATCATTAGTAGTCTTATCACGCTCGAAGAAAGCAGCAGCTACCAAAGCAGCTGAGCAGCAGAACAGCATGAACCCACACATGTGGTAGATGAAAGTGGTGAGCCAGTAGAGCACGGGCGGGCATCCGGCCATGATGTGCGTGTGACGAGCTACGGTCAGACGCTCACGGCACGGCAGAGATACATCGTTTATCGCTGTTGCCATCACAACTGGGAGAAATAAGGCTCAGACAGAAATTCTAACTAAACTTAATATTGGCTTTTATCATTCAATGATTCAGATTCAATGATAGCAGCTAGCCAGAAATACAATAAAAAAAATTTGAGTAAAAATCAACGCTCAAGCCGAGATTTTCTGATCTTTACACAAAAAGCTGTGAAAAACAGCTTAGACTCGATTCCAACTTACCTTATTTCAGAAAAACAGAAGCCTTGAATAAACATTAAATTTAAAAAAAACTAAAGATATGTATATTTAAGACTCACTAAATATATTAAAGGTGGCAAATAGCGCACAATTCATTTGTGTTTTGGGCACGTGAATCGCAGCAGCACGCTGAGCGTCAGACACCCTGGTGGTTATTGTTTTACCATCAGCATTGGCTATTTTCTGCACTGCCAGAATATTACTCAGCAAGTTCAGGCCTACAGAAGCCGAGTGTCTCACAGAAGGTTTGTAGAGGATCTTCGCATCAGTATCATTGATGTCCACACCCAAAAGGAATTGTTTGTAGTCATTGTTGCAATGTTCGCAACTGCAAGACGGTTCTGTAAGAGAAGTGATAAGTTTAGTAGGTACAAAATTTTGTGTGTGGTCAGTGGGCTTTGTTATTGTCTTTACACCCAGCAACACCCAGCTTACGCCAGTGTTCTCCTGTGATACCACTTGTAGTTTATATTACGGGTAAATATTAAGTAGTTTAATCACATCAGTAGTTTACTCACGCACAAACATGATGGTTTTGTGTGAGTAGTTTAATCACAGGAGAACACTGGCGTAAGCTGGGTGTAAAGATCACACGCTTGAAATTTCGAGAAGCAATTCACTGCTGGATATAAGTGTCACCAAAAGCAAAAGTAGAGCGACAACTATAGAAAGATCGGCGAGAATTAGATGCGAATTCCTGAATACCGAGTCAATGGCAGTGGCATTTATTGAAAGATGCAGCCTAGCTGTGGACCCAAGCGGTCTGATGAAGATTATGGTAATTTAGATGATGATGAAAGTAAGAGTACAGAACTTACTATGAATGTCATCAATGCTTCTCATCTTAAAATCAGGATAAAATGCTTTTATTACGTCTGAGATGTTGCTTCTCTGAGAATCATTGTTCCCGATTCGATACATGGCCTTTTTAGGAACATCATCAGAGTACATATTGACAGTGAAAGCAGTTATGTAGGGATTAATGTCTATGTTGTTGAATAGCTCCGTCAGGCTAATGCACATAGCCATAGGCATTATAACTTGCTGAAAAAGGGACTTTACAATATAATAAAGTCGAGAAGATTTAGCAAAGGTGTTTAGAATTCAGATCAACTGCAGTACAAGCTGTTTAGATAAGTTTATTGCGTAGGCCCCGCTAGAACGGTGCAACAACGGTGTTTTATGGCTACTTGTAACAAACTGTCAAAGTTCCTAAGCAATTACTTTATTCGCTTGGTAGTTCTTAACAATCCAGATTCTGACCGTTTAGAACTGACATGCGAGTAAAGTAATTGCTTAGGAACTTTGAAAGTTTGGTGCAAGTCATCATTAGAACGCACTTAAAGTTTGAAGAAATATAAGGATTTTCTTCTTATCGTGTCACTAGTTCTTTCGAACCAGTGTGGTGAAAGGATTTCAAGTGCGCCTCGAAGAGGCTCCTTTCGTAAACTTAACACACACACAATATGACGATTATAACTCACAAGTATCAAGAAAGCCACTTTTTTGGACATTGTGTATTCGAATTGCCTCTTGAAAAGCGCACGCATCTGTCTACAAGTGTGGGCACAGCCGGTCACATGTTGGTAGGCGACTGAAATGCAATAGGTACTTGTAAAGTTGCAATATGAATCACATCTTCAAACATGGACCCAAATATTTTAATGAGAGTATTACCTGGTCCTGTTTTTGCACCTTCTTCCATCTTTACATCAGCAGCGTCTACGTCGCAACATAATCTGCGGATATGAATTTACAAAAATAATGTATATTCCAATAATTTGGTCCTCAATGTCTCTCAAGTTGATATCCACTGCTTCACTAATTATTGCATAATGTATTCAGGCCTACAATACATCTATGTCAAAATCGCTCGATCCGTCAAAAGTCATTAGATTCAAGATTCACGATTTTATTATCACCACATCAGCCTCTAGATGTCCACTGCTGGACATAGGCCTCCCCTATAAGACGCCACGATGACAAGCGGTTTCGAGCCACCTCCATCCATCAACTTCCAACAACCGCAACAATGTCGTCAGTCCACCGCGTGGGGGACCGTCCTACACTGAGTCGTCCGATTCAAGAACCTTAATTCCCCAATGGTTTTCGGTTCATCTAGCTATATGGCCTGCCCACTGCCACTTCAGCTTACTATATCGGTGACCTTCGATCTTCTACCAATTTCTTCCTTGTGAACCTTATCACGTAGAATAATTCCGAGCAAAGCTCTCTCCATAGCACATATAGCGGTTATACCTAAGCTTGTGCATGAGAAGGAATAGCAACAACAGACTTTTTAAGGCTCTGCGGTATCGGTGACGAGAAAAGGTGAAAAAGTCTTCATCCAAAGTAACAAGTAAATGAGTACTACGAGTACATATTTATATATTAAAACTACAATTTATACATTAAAATTACAAATTAGCTTAAACATTTTAATCAAAGGCGACACGTGATGTGTTAACTTAAGTGTGTAGGTCTAACAACAGAGGTCTCTTACTCCAAGAAGACTTCTTCTAGTGTAGTGATGCCGACTCCTAACGACTCGATGTCCATCTCCGTTTTTCTTCTCTCAATGTTTTGGAAAAGAGTGGGCAGGTTTGCTCCGGTCGGCAGCTCGTAGAGCATCGTGTTCATGGACCGTTCCTTGAACACAGCGCCCGGGACCGAGTCACGGACGCACTTCGTGATCTTCTCTTCGATTGGCTCATCTATCGTTGTTATTGATAGGCGGAAACCTGAACCTGCATGGTGATATATGTATTACATAATATACACCACAAATTATAATTACCATATAACTTAATTGGGCAGTGCAGAAGGGGTTGTATCTGTGTAGTCAGAATTTTGTAATTTTGGTCAGAAGTTTCTGCTAAATGATAGAGTGACAGCAGGACGAGTGCGGTGTCCGAGCCGAGCTTTTTAGAGCTGGTTCGAGCTAAGTACCCAGGTTTGCCAAACGATGAATAAAACTTAAATTATTATCAATGATGGATACCGCCTGACGCAAATTCATAAAAAAACGACTAACGGTAATAATCCAATTTTTATCAACTTTTACTTTGACAAAAATTCGACTGAATTTTTTCAAGTTTTTTTGCAATATCTATCTATGTTCAGTAACGGCAACTGATTATGCGTATTTTTTTTCTTGTGATTAAAAATTTGCGTGTATATCCAATTATCATAACATAAGTGCTCGCTCCAGCCGAGGACTGAACCCGGATCTTCAGAACTAAACTTAATAATGCTAGTTACCAACAGCTCGCTTCACAAACATCGGCGTGGCGTGACTCCTCAGCCTGCCTCCGTGCAGCGCGGCCAAACGATCACCCAAAACATCCGCCTCCTCCATGAAATGAGTCGTTAGCAGTAAAGTGCGATCACCACGCAGAGCCTGTCATTATGATCATTGATATTTAAAACCTATGGCAGTAACTTATAGCAAGTTCTGAACCCCGCTATGGTAGTGAATACAAAATTCATCACGATTATTTACCTATTTTTTGGGAAAAAAGGAAAATTGGTGCATCTAGAGTTAGTGGCGCCCAACGTGGGGTTGGACTTAACTTGGCACCAAATGTACAGATTTGGGTATTTTATTCTGGATTATTACCATATGTCATCCAAAAAATGCCATGATGAATATACGTTTGCTTTATTATTAAAGTTTATGAAATAATCGAGGAAAATAATGGCGCCCAGACGTGAGAATATTCCTAAATTTTACATGAGAAATGGGGGCTCATAAGACGAATGAGCGCTATATGTAGCTGGGATGTGTCGGATTTTGTTGTAACTACAGAGCGTTGGAACAAGTATTCCAAAAATATATAATAGAAAAGGTAGTAGGAATCCACTAAATACCGAATAGTTTCTGAGTTGAGGTCTTTGCAACGACACGAAATAGGCTACCAAAAGAAGAAGATAACAGGTTTTACCAGCAGCATATCCCATAGCTCCCTCCTTGCCTCCACATCCAGGCCTGACGTGGGCTCGTCGAGGATAAGCACGCTGGCGTTACCACATAGCGCGCAGCCCAGCTGTAGCCGCCTTAGCATACCGCCTGACAACTCAGATGTCTTGCTGTTCGCTTTGACGGTCAGGTCCAGCTGGGCCATTAGAACTTTGGCAGACTTCTTGGCCTCAGTGAATGAGCCACCTTTTATC
Source organism: Lobophora halterata (assembly GCA_932526365.1). Lineage (NCBI taxonomy): Eukaryota > Metazoa > Arthropoda > Insecta > Lepidoptera > Geometridae > Lobophora > Lobophora halterata. The sequence continues at coordinate 1,505,494 of OW052018.1, forward strand.
TGGAAATCATCATCAATTCACAGTGCAGTCCCTTCGCGCAAATGTTCTTGTAGCGCTAATAATGTCTTTTCACGCAATGTCTTGTCGCGCAAGTGTCTTTTCACGCAAACAGAGTCGCGTAAGTGTCTTTCGCGCAAATATACTGATACCAGTATACTAAATCAAAATGTTGAGGATAAAAGGATTGATACATACGTTAATTTTTACACCCATCCAGAGTTTTCACCCTGGTTTATTCTGCCAACGAACAGGTATGTTTAAGCATTATTGTTTTCTGGCTTGAAGGGCAATTTAGCTAGGCTTTGGAAACTGACCATTAAAAATTATTCAAAGTGGACTGGACAAGCTATTAAAACAGTGTTGCACTGGCCTATATGATTCAAAGTCTAATGTATCACTGTTCTGTTTAGGAGAAGGTATGGTCTCACCATCAGATAAATGAATGAATGATTTATTGGTCTCAAGTATGGTTAGTTACAGACTGATCTTAAGAATGTGTAAAGTAGAGTCATATTCCTACTTCTAAAAAATACAGTACAATTTTTTTTTTTTTTATTGACCAAGAGAATAGATTGTACTATCATCATCATCCTTGGCGCTACGGCCCCGAATGGGCCTTAGCCTAGTTAAGTAAGCATAGCCATTCAGGCTGAACTTTGGCTTTCTCCTTCCGGCCGCGGACTCCAAGAGCTTTCATGTTTACCATCACTTGTTAAGATAACCAGAACCAGCTCACCATTGAGAAGAAGAGGAAATGCTCCATCACAGTCAAGTCTGGAAAGAACAGGTTGTGCTGCGGACACAGACCCAGGTTCTTCCGAACCTCCGACTGCTGCGTAACCGTATCCTTGCCGTTCACGTAGATCTTACCCGAAGTAGGGTTGATCATACCTTTGAACAGAGACACGACAAAACTACTGATCTGATTGGCCTTATTTGTGGTAAAGATCTTTCAATTGTCTAAAAATCACGCCCCTCATATCGCCATCATACATCCTTACTTAGGTACTAAATATAACTTTTCAATGAATTTTCAATGGAACCAGTATATTGCTAGTACATTTTGCCCATAGGTCTGAACTGACCTCTGAACTGGGTGATTCCAATCGGGAAACAAAAAAACGCTCCTTTGGTTTATAGGCCACGATAATGTGTCATGTGCCTGGACTTTTGATCTGAAGGTCGTGGGTTTGAACCCGGTCGTACACCAATTAATTTTTATATTCAAGAAGATGTATGTGTGCATTTAAAACACGAGCTTAACGGTGCAGGAAAATATCGTAAGGAAACCGTCATGTCATAGAATCCAAAACTTCAACAACATGTGTCAAGTGCACGAAAAGAGCCTCTTCGAGGCGCACTTAAAATCCTTTCACCACACTGGTTCGAAAGAACTAGTGACACGATAAGAAGAAGTATAATAATGATAAAAACAAGCGAAATTGCCTTTTGGCAGCATAAAAATTCAAGCAACGGAACTATCCACGAGAAGAAAGGAATGATGTGATGAGATTCACCTGTAATAATATTGATGAGGGTGGTCTTGCCGGCTCCATTGTGTCCGAGGAGCACTGTGATCTCTCCCTTGTAAATATCCAACGACACGTTATTGAGCGCTTGAAACTCCTTCTGACCTGACCCGAAAATCTGCCGAGTAACAATACGAGTTTAAAGTCCAGCTGACATTTTTCACTTCTCATGCTCGCAACAACTTCAGGCTAAGTAGGTACAGGGCGAGTAAAACTGCATTTTAGGGCCTAGTGTAAAAAAATGATTGCTTATAAAATCTGTATCTAGAGGTTCAGTTGTAAAAGGTTTCATGCCGAAAGTTGAGAACTAATAATAATAGTTGAGTTCATAAACCCATAGATTATGAGGTTCCTAAACCTTATTTCGAATATCACGGTAACATTGGATGGATGGTCACATTTTTGAATTTCAAAATGGGTGCTCATTTCAGTTTTAATTTGTTTATTTTCCTCGCAATTCATGTGATAAATCTTGAATATACCTCGTTCCTTTATCGGATATACGGATATTTAAGTCAAGCTTGCTTCAGGACCTTGGTAGTCAATAACTATGGTGTCATTATTTTGGAAAAAAAAATAGATATTTGCATGCAAAAAATGTAGCAGATGCACGCACGAGATAATGCCAAAAAATATAAATATTGGACCATAGACACGTGTGAGATTTTGATGCCAGCCTCCATATTGGTGGGTGGTTCCTCGAAGAACTTCTGGTAATCTGGATCATAGGACTCAACCATTTCGCCACTTTTTTCCGGGATGTCACGAGTTTTCCGCCAATATTCTTTCTGTGAAAAAAGTATAGTACATTATGTTTGGTGATAATTTATATTTACGAGTAAGTGTGACGACAATTCGTATAATATTTTGTTGGAAAAAAGAGTCGTCAACATTGTCAATTCTTCAAAATCTCATCTCTACTAAGAAGCCACTTCAAAATCAAATTATGAAGGCACGCCTCATCACTCATATCGTGTTTGCTGTCGATATGTGCGTGAAACGAAGAGAGAAGTACAATGAGCGTAACGCCAAAGAAGTAATACATACCTGACAAAGGAAATACCAGGAGCGCCCGATGCCGTACTTCTCGGGGCGCACGCGCTTCAGGTACCGGTAGGAGGCGGTGAAGAAGTACGCGATCTGCAGCAGCTGCATTAGTACATACCTGGCAGGGGAAGTACCAGGGGCGCGCGATGCCGTACTTCCCGGGACGTACGCGCTCCTGGTACCAGGACATAGTGAAGAAGTACGCGATCTGCAGCAGCTGCATTAGTACATACCTGGCAGAGGAAGTACCAGGGGCGCGCGATGCCGTACTTCCCGGGACGTACGCGCTCCTGGTACCAGGACATAGTGAAGAAGTACGCGATCTGCAGCAGCTGCATTAGTACATACCTGGCAGGGGAAGTACCAGGGGCGCGCAATGCCGTACTTCCCGGGACGTACGCGCTCCAAGTACCAGGAGATAGTGAAGAAGTACGCGATCTGCAGCAGCTGCATTAGGAAGGCGCACATCACGCTCCCGTTCTGACCGCCCGACTGGTAGAACCCGTAGCGGTTGTTCCAGTTGTAGAAGTGGATGCCATCGGCTTCTGCGCAAATACAATAACACAGGCCTATGAAAAGCCGTGTAGGCCGATTGGGAGGTGCCTCGACTTTCGATCCAAAAGGATTTTCTGTAAAAAAAATATATATGTGCATTAAAAACACGTGCTTAACGGTGAAGGTGATCATCGTGAGGAAACTGGCATGTCATAGAACCTAAAAAGTTCGAAAAACATGTGTCAAGTGCACGAAAGGAGCCTCTTTGAGGTGCACCTGAAATCCTTTCACCACACTCTGGTTCGAAAGAACTAGTGACACGATAAGAAGAAAAAGGCCTATGAATAGGGATGCCGATCGTAATCGGCTTCTTTCCAATTTTTTTGAGTATCACCTAAACTTAAACTTTAAAGTAAACCAATAATGCCGACTTGCACCAAACTTTCAAAGTTCCTAAGCATTTACTCGCTTATTAGTTCTTAAGATGTCAGAATCTGGACTGTTATGAACTAACAAGCGAATAAAATAATTGCTTAGGGACTTGACAGTTTGGTGCAAGTTGGCATCAGATTCACTAAACCTTAACCACATTCAGACTAAACCGAAACTATGGACGTTAAACCTGAGTATAACTTACTATTGTAAAGCTCCTGATTGTGCATCTCGTTGAGGTACCAGTAGGAGGGGCAGTGCGGCAGTAGGCCCAAGAAGAAGAGAGTGACCTTTGACTTGCTATCCGGTTCATACGTGCGCACCGGGATCCACAAGCCGATGTACACGAACATTGCGAGGGACACCGTGTATTGGGCTGCAAAAAGCAATAATAATAATGATAAAAATATTTATTTCGGACAATTAGATTAATGCATAAGGGGTACCACGTTGTATCTGCGCAGTCAGAATTTTTAGAAGAGTGACAGCGGGGCGAGTGCGGCGTCCGAGCCGAGCTGGCTCGAGCTAGATACTCGAGTTTGCCAAATGATAAATGAAACTAAAATAATTTATCAATAATGCATAGGTACCAATTGACGCAAGACCATAGAAAACTGTCGAACGATGACAGTATTTAATATTCAATTTTGTCATATATATTAAAAAATTATAATCGATTTAGGTATTACATTACATTGTATCTGTGCAGTCAGAATTTTGGATTTTGAATTTTGGATTACAAAATAGCAGAGTGACAGCGGTGCGAGTGCGGCGCCCGAGCCGAGCTTTTGCGAGCTGGTTCGAGCTAGGTTTGTCAAACGATGAATAAAACTTAAATTATTATCAATAAAGGGTACCGCCTGATTCAAATCCATAGGAAAACGACTAACTGTAACAGTTATCCAATTTTAATTGAATTTATTTTGACAAAAATTCGACGATATCTGTGTTCAGTAACGGCAACTGACTATGCATATTTTTTTTCTGGTGATTAATAATTGACCGTGTATATCTACTATGTAAAATAAATAATTGCAATTTGAAGATTCTCACCATCAGACACCAAATAGCTGGCAGCGTAGGCCATGCCGACGATGGTGATGAAATGCAGCACCAGTCCCATAAACAAGATGATAGGGCTTGAGGCAGGCACCATGGGGGACTCGCCGGCCTTTAGCAGCATCGTCGAGACCCCCCCAAAGACCAGGCACGTTGGCAGCGTGTTCAGGAACTGCGAGATGCCCAGCATGGCCGGCGTCACGCCTGCCATTTTAACCAGCTCCTGAACCCAACAACAATATCGAGATGACGGCTGATAGACGTATGGAAGAAGAAGACATGTTGTGCCGACCCCATCTAAATGTGAGATAAGGGCAGGGAGATGATGATGATGACAAAATACCATCTAGGGTTGGGGTGTAGAAAACGGAGCTCTGAGGCAAAAATTTGCTTCACTATTAACACCTACGTTTTATGATACCATCAGAGAGGTGGGTGGCGTAAGGAGATTTAGTTCAGAGCATTAACTTCTAAGGTCAAAGGCCGCCTAGCTAGAGGTCAAAATCTACCAGATAAAAGCTGGGTGACAGTAGGTTATTCGGGTGTCTTGTTTCTGCATCCACACGTGTTTCGTGTCCACGTGTTCAGCCTTATGACAAAAACAGAAAGTACTACTCGGGCGAATGAACCTGATACTTGGCTGACACGTGGCTCGGAATTTGATGCTTCCCCCGCTGGCCCACGTGGCGCCCTCCGTGTTTCTTCTTCCTCTAATTGCGAAACCTTATCATTAATTATCATTCACCCAACAACAATAAAGTAAAGTCAAGTATTATTGGACCTCTTCTCTATCAAGATTATCCAATTCTACGCTGTACTTTGCACAAACGTCATTCGAGCCAGGTTTCATGTTCATTCGCCCGAGTAGTACGTCAGTAAGTAGAACACCGTGTTAAAGTAGTTGTAGTTACCTGAATCCCAGTGGATCTCTCCTCTAGCAATCTGGTCATAAGGAAGATGAACGGCAGCAGTAGACCAAATAACAGGAAGTACGGCAGTAAGTAGAACACCATGTTAAAGTATTAGTTGTTATCTGAATCCCAGTTGACCTCTCCTCCAGCAATCTCGTCATTAAGAAGATGAACGGCAGCAGTGGACCAAATAACAGGAAGTACGGCAGTAAGTAGAACACCATGTTAAAGTAGTAGTAGTAGTTACCTGAATCCCAGTGGATCTCTCCTCTAGCAATCTCGTCATAAGGAAGATGAACGGCAGCAGTGGACCCAGGAACAGGAGGTACAGCAGTAAGTAGAACATCGTGTTCATGTTGACGTAGTTACCTGAATCCCAGTGGATCTCTCCTCTAGCAATCTCGTCATAAGGAAGATGAACGGCAGAAGCGGACCCAAGAACAGGAAGTACGGCAGTAAGTAGAATATCGTGTTCACGTAGACGTAGTTTATTGCACGGAATGTTGGGACCTCCTGTAGCTCCTCGAAGCTTATGTTCTGAAACAGTGCATAGTTCTGCAACTGGCTAGTTTGTCTTCTTCATACCGTGTCACTAGATCTTTCAAACCAGTGGCAGTGTGGTGAAAGAATTTCACATGCGCCTCGAAGAAGCTTCTTTGGTATTTTCGAACTTTTAAGGTTCTATGACATGGCGGTTTCCTCACGAAGAGCGTCATTCACATCTCGTTACTTGTGTATAGTAAGCGACAAACGAGTTGTCCTCTGGCGAACCACGTGACAATGGGCAGGACGCAATTCTTAGGTCAAATTGGTTCTCACCTTTGTCACGTGATTCACCAGAGGACAACTTGTTTGTAGCTTATTATACCTACATTAAAAACAATTTCCCCAAAAAGGAGGTAGTAACTCTAACTACATAGTATCAAAACTCCATAAAAGGAAAGGAAGGTAATGAGGTTATCCGACAGAGGACCAAGGTTACCGACATAGCTCAGAGAATTAGCAAGCTGAAGTGGCAGTGGGCTGGTCATATCTGCCGAAGAACCGATAACCGCTGGGGTAAACGAGTTCTTGACTGGAGACCGCGAATCGGCAAACGAAGTGTAGGACGCCCTCCGGCCAGGTGGTGTGACGATCTGCGGAAGGTTGCAGGCAGAAGATGGATGCGGCAAGCCGAAGACAGGGCGCGATGGCGCTCATTGGGAGAAGCCTATGTCCAGCAGTGGACTGCGATAGGCTGATGATGATAAAAGGAAACCAACCTGTATTATCTGTGAGTCGTTGGATTTGAGTTTCAGGAAACTAGAATCAATGGCCCACTGTAATTTGAGCAAAGGTTCCATGAAATTTTCTGAAAACAATTTAACATTTGTATTTTTTAATTGACTTGAAACAGCCATTTGGATTTTGGCCCTTACCAATTTTCTCATAGCTTCTCAGTACTGGTATACTGTTATCTAATGGAGATTTTAATTGTACTGTGTAATTCAGCCTGTCTGGTAAAGAATCGCCTGTCATATTCTGAAAAAAATAACATATTTCAGTTAGCTCTAAGGGTGGTTTCAACCTAGTGTTTTTTGGGCGCGTACCTATACGAGTGTTTCAGCACACGCGCGAAATCAAATGCCGAACGCGCGTACACGTGCGTACACGGGCTTACACCGCACCGTCGTCGGGGACGGTATTTACACTCGTTTTCTCGTAGTGAGCACGACAACACTCGTACAAGGGGCACGACATGCGTACAAGCACATCAAAAAACAGTCTAAAACCGCTCGGTCTACAATAAATGCTCTATTAAGCGAAGTAATTTTTTAATTGAAAACAAAAATTCGGTCCAAAAACCACTTACCCTAATCTACTATTAACGAAAACGCAACTGCTGAAATACCTACTATTGCCATAGGTATTGGAATACATGATCGTTTTTTATAAATTTAAATATCAATATGGTATTGCTCCGCTTCCGGTATGAAACCTATTACAAACGGAACGTCCTTGAACAGATTTTAAAAGCAATTACTTTTTTACCCTTGGGCTAAAATGCAGTTTTAGTCGTCCTGTCTTACATAAAATTTAAGAGCATGAGAAGTGAAATGGTAATTATATGCCTCTTACTTCAAACAAAAGCATTACTTCTTCCGATCGCCCGTCCGCATCAGTGCTATTTATGAAAGGACTGCCACTCCTTTGGATTCCTGAAAAGGGAACTCATGTACAGACAGCGTCAGAGATAAGTATCTCCCTTGCACAAGACACTCAGCCTTTAATTAATTGTCATACTTGAAATTATTTTTAGGCTTACATACGTTTATACAAATATAATCTATTTTTTAAAGGCAATACTTCTACATACGCCACGGGTCGGTGATTTGAAGGGGTTTGAAGCTGGGTATTATAATGCAAGGGGGATACTTATCTATGATGCTGTCTGTACCTATAGCTACTATGCCAGGTTATCTCCGTCAAGCAAATATACTAGTACCTACCTAAGTGTCAACGTAAGATTGTACTAATAACCAAGGTTTTACAAAAACATGCAACAACAGACTTCAATAGGACTGTTTCAGTGTCAGACACCACTAAAAGTGACATGGAAACAAAATACGCAAATTTGATTAATTCGACGACTTATTTTTTCAGTTTTTAAAACTAAAATACTGTACTGATTTTGATGAAATATCTATGGGACCAATCGTACCTAAGTGTCAACGTCAAATTGTACCAAGAACCAAGGTTTTACAAAAACATACAACAACCGACTTCTGACCTGTTTTAGTGACCGTAAACACCACTGAAAAATCACCGGAAAGCAAAATACGCAATTTCGTTTACTTAGACGCCATATTTATTTTAGTTATTTTTTTTAAAAATTTAACTACTGTACTGATTTTGATGAAGTATCTATGGGACCAATCTGAAAGTACAGTCGGCTCTATAATTGTCTTTACATCCAGCTTAAGCCGGTTTTTTCCTGTGATTAAACCACTCACACAAACACATCATGTTGGTGTGTGAAGAAACTACTAATGTGAATAAACCACTTAAGATATACCCCTAATATAAACCACAAGTAGTGTAATCACAAAAGAACATCGGCGTAAGCTGGGTGTAAAGACAATTACAGATCCGACTGTACATATCGCATCCTCAGCGCGATAGGGGCTCAACTTCAAAATCCATTTTTTTGGGAAATCGCTATCAAAAATTGGAAAGTTTGAATTGATTACTTTTAAAGTAATTATTTTACTCGATTTGAGTAAAATGTAACTATTTAATATTCTTATGCGATATATCCTCTTGAATTTTTTTTTTCAAATCGGTAATAAACCACAAGCTTCTGAGGTAAAAAAAAACATTTCATTGAAGTCAGACTTCAGTGAAAAATATCATACCTCTACTCTAATGAATTACCAGATAGATTCTTACTATAGGACGCTTTATTTCGTGGAGGGTCCAAGTTCTGTTTTGCTAAGTTGAGCAACCTCCATGCTGCTTCTGAATGCGGGGCATACAGAATCCGAGGAGGTGGGTTTGAGGGATCCAATGATAATTTCTATATGGGAAGAAAACAGACTGAAAACTCTATAAAAACAGGAGTTCCTGTTTATCAGAATTAAAAGGAATCAGTGATCGCACTGTTTTACCTTTAGGTGAAATTGGGGTCTAACGCGAGGCTAGTAAAATAATCAAATTTTGACTAAGATTGGCAAGTGATTGAAAAGAAGCAGTTATTAGCTGTTATGCATAATAGTTATATGCAGGTGTTACAGTGTTCCAGATAAAAACTCACTGAAGCACACCACAATTTTTTAATTACCAAAAAAATTGCAATGAGCAATGCAGAAGGGGTATTACGTTGTATCTTTGCAATCAGAATATTGGGTTTTTACAAAATGACAAAGTGACAGCGGCGAGCCAAGCTGCAGCGAGCTGGCTCAAGCTAGGCGCTCATCGTTTCATCACACAAATGTTTGTCTTGAAGCGGGATTTGAACCCGCGACACTGGGCGTAGCAGTCCAACTGTCACTCGTCTATTATCTGTGTCGTCATTCCATCAGTTATCAGGTTCCTATATTACAAGCCTTTTACAAGCTCTGCTTAGTTAGGAGCTAGATGGCGTTGTCTGAAATGTCCAAACATTACAAATATTTAAAAAAACTTGACTCCACCATATCTACTAACTTCTACAGGTGATGCCCTCCGGGATCCCGCAGCTTTTGCCATCATAGAGTCCTTTAGTATAAAGAGGACAATAATAATGCTGATGGGGGCAATGATCTCTATCAGGGTTTGGAAGAACCTTCGCTTCCTCACAGTGCAGTGCTTCCACATCAACACCTTGAAGGCACCCATCGTTTTCACGCATAAGCCATCCCCTTTTAATTGGTGCGATTCACGTGCGAATGAAAATCTAGATGTTATCGTATTTTTTTGGTGGTCTGCCACAGATAGGAAATGAATAATGATTTTGATAGAAGAAACAAGGTTCTGCCAGTCAAAAAGTATAAGCGAAAAAGGTTTTCATAAGTTTACAAAAGAGGTTCCTTGAAACTCACCTATTGACTTGAGTAAGTTATGATATTAGTTTTAAGTTGGGTATAAAATCCCTTACCTTGCATTGCTCATCAAAAATCTAATCTAATATATACAGGGTATAGATGTATTGTTTATCTGTAGTTAGGTATACATTTTATCACTTGTGTTCGTAACCTACATTATGGCATTAAATAAATGAAACTTACTAAAATCTTACTGATAGCTGCCGCCCGCAACAATCATTTGATATCGAGTTAAAATTCAAAGATTTCAAAGATTTTCAAAGATTTTTATTGACATTAGACTATAACATTACAGTAACTATTGCACCAAATCGTTATATCTATACTTAATAGAACAAAAAACACAAATACGCACAAAATATAGTACAAATACAAGACAAGTTCAATAATAAAAAAATAGTACAAATAGAGAAAACAAACACAAAAAATATAACATAAAACAACAACAAAAATAATATAGACACTATAAAATTATGAATATTAACTTAATATATAAAACGTTATATTCATCTATGTCTCACTGTGTCTAAGGCAGGCTTTAGCTACTTTAAGCATTCCGTCGTGGAATAAATCTACCTCAGGGTTATTCTTAGCGAGCGCATTGAGATGTCGTTGAGCGCGGCAGATGGGAGACTGTTGTCGCGCAGCAGTGCGCGCGGGTGTGGGCGCGAATAGTGGGACTCGCCCAGGGCGGAATCTAGTTCGCCCGTCAGGCACATAGAGTCGGCTCGCTTCGCTCACTAGCACGGGACAGTCAAGAACTCCTCGCAAGATGCGACAGACACACAGTAACTGATCACACATCCTGCGCGTCTCTAGGGAGTTGTAACCTAATGTACCCTGTATACAGGGTACATTAGGTTACAACTCCATAGGTATTTTGTGGGGTATAAAAATGGATAATACCCAAACCTTTTTTTATATAAAAAACGTAAGAACATTTTCTGAACTTTTTCTAACATTAAGGAATACGTCGACTCGAACGGGTTCCAAACACATGAATTATTTTCCAACTTTGCCCTGATTAATGCTGTGTACAGTACATTAATGGCTCTGTAATCTGTAAATTCTCTGCAATTTCTAGTAACAAATCCTAGACGTTTGAAGCCATCCTTGGTAAGTATATGTATATGATCATGGAACGTAAGTTTATGGTCGAACCATATGCCTAAATCTTTTACTGCCTGACTTCTAGCTATTTTTTGGCCCTGAATATCATAGTCAGCGATGAAAGGGCGTGATGAACGTGTAAAGCTCACTACTTGGCACTTATCTACATTCAAATATAGTTTGTTATCATCGCACCAACATTGTATCGCATTCAAATCACACTGCAGCAACTTGCAGTCTTCGTATGATCGTATGTCTCGCACTATTTTGAGGTCATCTGCGTACAGTAAGCATTCACTATTTTCAAGATACTCTGGTAGGTCATTAACCATTATGGAGAAGAGGATACCCTAGAGATGAACCTTGGCTTATACCTGATCGCGTATGATAGGACTCAGAATCATAGCAGCCAAGCCGAACGAATTGGCTGCGGTCCCTCAAGTAATTCGCAAACAGCCTAATTAATTTAGGACTAAATCCAACGTGCCCAAGTTTATCAAGAAGAACATCATTATTTACACGATCAAACGCTTTTCTAAAATCAAGGTACAAAACATCAACTTGGACGTTTTTATCGAGTTTTTGCGAGACTTTATCGACAAGAGTGAGTAGATTTGTACTTACTGAGCGTTTTTTTCTGAACGCATGTGTAGCGTCGCAAAGGTAAGGTTCAAGTTGCTTGTATATTTTGGAATGTAAAATACTTTCAAATAGTTTTCCGAAACAGGACAGAATCGCTATCGGTCTATAATTTTCTGTTTGGGTTTTGTCACCGGACATAAAAACTGGAACTACTCTGGATCGTTTCCATACCATTGGGTATGTACATGACTTGAGAGAGCTATTGAATATGTGACAAAGTGGCGTTGCAAGTATATATATAATGTAGTAGGTATGTGCGTATTAATTCATTGAGCAACAATTCTTAGTGACTTTCGGCTCAATAGGTTCAGTTGTTTCGGCGTGATTGGCCAACAAACTTTTAACAAATTTTTCGAGCACAATAGACCGACAACGGTCGCAGTGTCACTAAACCCGCAAATCAATATCAAAATCAAATAATAGCAGGAGGAATTAGGGGAAATCTTTGTCATACATCATTGATGTAACAAGTAAAACGAACATAAGTACAGTCTATTTTCTGATTTAATTAAAAAAATACCAAAATAAATTATACCTCTACCTACATAAATACACACATCACCACTTCAAAATCTTCAGTCTTTATTGGCCCCAAGATTTTTGATCACATATCCTATCACACCATTCATTTTGACCTATTAGGTCCTATAGCCTAGGATAGGTGCCCCATTTCTTTCGTAAGTATAGCCTTTGTTATTCAACGTTGTGTAGCACTGTTTTGGTCAAGGGCAGGCGTGATCTCATACAATATAATTTATGTTTGTCATCACCAACTGAGCATAAAGGCTGATTTACACTTCCGTTATGTACAGTAGCGAGTTAACTGACGGTCTTGTCGAGTTAAGTTTTTATCATCGCTTGGACAGGTATTTGCCAGTAAAGTAATTACTTAACGATCAAGTACAGAGAATATAATGATGTTCTATTTTTTCGGCATGTCAAGTGCAAGTCACACACCTGTGAGTTTTCCACCCCGCCAACAAAACTCGTCGTGTGTAGTCAAGGTGTAGACAGGCGAGTTTAGTACAGTTCATAAGTTGCTAAGCCAATGTGGACGCTACTTACTACTTACTGCTTAACTGTCCGATTTCTCAACTCGCTACTGTACTTATGGAAGTGTAAATCTGCCTTATGCCTTAGAAGCTATTCCAGCTAGTTTGAGCTTTCCGCATCCAGGTTTTGTCCGGTACCATTGCGATATCATCCTATTAGGCTAAAGGGTATTATTTATTATTTAGTTCAATAAGTTTCTAGATATTCATATTTTGGACCGATACGGCAGCAGTCGCCACTGGGACTGAATCATCTCCTTGTTGTTCTCGATCGGCATCAGTTTTGTTTCATCTGGAAATATAAAAAAGAGTTTAGTTATTTTTTCGAATCAAATTAAGTAGCGTCTCATCATCATCATCATCCTATCGCAGTCCACTGCTTCTTTTTCTATCGTGTCACTAGTTTTTTCGAACCAGTGTGGTGAAAGGATTTCAAGTGTACCTCGAGAATGCTCCTTTCGTTCACTTGACACATGTTTTTCGAACTTTTTAGGTTCTATGACATGCCGGTTTCCTCACGATGTTTTCCTTCAGTCCACTGCTGGACTTATGCCTCTCCCAATGAGCGCCATCGCGCCCTGTCTTCGGCTTGCCACTTCCATCTTCTGCCTGCAACCTTCCGCAGATCGTCACACCACCTGGCCGGAGGGCGTCCTACACTACGTTTGCTGATTCGCGGTCTCCACTCAAGAACTCGTTTACCCCAGCGGTTATCGATTCTTCGGCAGATATGACCAGCCCACTGCCACTTCAGCTTGCTAATTCTCTAAGCTATGTCGGTAACTTTGATCCTCTGTCGGATAACCTCAACTAGAGCGTCTCCGATCGACGACACCGTGGCTTAGTTGGTAGTGACCCTGCCTACGAAGCTTGGTGTTCCGGGTTCGATCCCCGGCCGGGGCAAATATTTGTGACGAACACAAATGTTTGTTCTCGGGTCTAGGATGTTGTGATGTGTTGTATGTGTCCATGCCACCTGCGACACAGGGAATCCTAGTGAAGGGATGTGAGTATGTGAATGTTTTAGCGTCTATGAAGTGTTTATACCAATATTGAAGCTGCCGCAGTGAGCAATGTCGGAAAAATAGAGTTTTAAATTCATGTAAAAACATTGATCCCATGTTTAGTCTCCGAGAGGTATAGGTAAAGCTTATACTACTCGGGCGAATGAACATGACACCTGGCTGACACGTGGCTCGGAACTTGATGCTTCCCCCGCTGCCCCGCGCGGCACCCTCCGTGTTTCTTCTTCCTCTAATTGCGAAGCCTTATCATTACTTATCATTACCAAGTATTACAGGACCTCTTCTCTATCAACATTATCCAATTCCACGCTGTTTTTTGCACAAACTTCATTCGAGCCAGGTGTCATTTTTATTCGCCCGAGTAGTAGGTAAAGGTTATACACTAAAGAACAGGATATAAGTAGAAAGTTTTAGAGGACTGACCTTTATCCTCAATGAACTGCTGCACCAGATGTCTGAACACTGCAACTGGTACCGCCATATTGATGTACGGGTAGCAGGCTCCCGTCTCCGTCTTCGCGTTACTGACTATGATGGCTAGGACCTCAACTTGAGAGGGCTTCGATATTCGGAATATTGGACCACCACTGCCAAAATAATAATTAATAATATTATTTGCGCGATTCTTTCTGCCCAAATCTAAAAAAAGTTGACACACACAGACTTGACTAGATAATTGTCTAGGTTGTCCCTTAGGACTACGCACATGAGCAACTAGTTGCGGCAACATGCTCAGCTCGCAACTATCTGATTATGCCGATTTTCATATGCAAAGCTACGGCAACCGTAAACAGAAACTTTTTGTTGCTGCAACATGAAACTTGTCCTGCAAATGGTGGCTTCACACGGCTTGTGCTTATACGCGCCGCACTACGCCAAAGTCATCTGTAGGCACGCACCGTGGACGAGTCCGGATCATCCCTTCTCACGGCCTCTGTTAACCGACAATAAGCGCCCGACCGGGCAGCCTCGGGCCACTCGCTTTACTTGGCCTATGGCGCGGCCCGTGCTAACACGGGCCATGAGAAGCCACCATAACAAAGCTAGTTGTTAGGTTTGATAAGATACCTGCATGTATTTTGCCTTAGTTTATAGTAAAGTTTCACTTTCACTCATTAGTTTTAAGTCTTGTATTTGTTATTTTCCATGTGTACAATAAATAATTATCTATCTATCTATCTATCTAAAGCCAATAAACTAATTTTCTTTCTTGATTCTTTTTTCATTACCTGAACCCGGACTGGACGCAGCAGGAGGTCTGTATCATGGATGGTGAGGTGTTATTGACGTGTCCCGTAGTGACGGTGGGCTTAAGATCCTCCAGGTTATTCTCATTGAAGTACGGGTAGCCGGCTGCTAACACTGACTCACCTGCAATGCAAAATTGGGGGGTTTAGATGCTTACTAGCTACTATCTGGCCTTGCTGGAGTGGTATCGGAATACAAAGTTGTCCTTATCCTTTTTCAGCTATTAATGCACCAGCAAACGGGTCACCTACTACAGCGACCGGCAACTGGCGTCGATCGGTCAGTATTCATAAATTTTGTAGTGCGCTGCTACACGTGTCGCCAGTGACGGCCACGTGCTACACCAACAAAATGTAGTTAGCGACCGGTTCGCAGGTGAATAAAATAAAAATATAAAATTTCAGCTCAATCAGTTTAGTAGTAGATACTGGCTTGATCAAGAATAAAAAATCTATCCTTACAAACTATACACAGAATATTATAAGGTATAGCTATAAATCTCACCGAGAACGAAATGCATGCTTGAAAAGCCATCTTCAAATTGGATTGGATATAGACGTGATAAGCTTTATTTGACACAAACACTGCACAAATTCGCGCAAAATAGAGAAACGGAGGAAAAGGGCCGACCCCACTTGGTGTCACACTGGGGACGGGGGACACTGGTTAAAGGGGTTTGGTGATAGATGAAAATCTCACCCTTTTCAGCAGGGTTATCTGCGAACACGGCTGGTTTCAGATGGTTCCAATGCTCGGGGTTGGTGTAGAGCAAAGCCAGGTCATACGCCTTGTCGTCTGTAGTCTTGTACCGCACTATCGCGGTCTCTTTCACTCCTTGGCAGAATATCGATACTTTGTTCATGGTATACTGGAAATGCACAAAAACCGTTGTTTATAAATCTTAGAATGGACTTTTTTTTGGTATATTTAATAAAAATTGGATAACAAATTGAAAGACACGGCCACAAGTCTTTTGTTAGTAGGTAAGTAAGGTAAAGTGGACAATAAATGAGCACAAAATCAGAACAAGCGCCAAGTTTCCGGCCTATGATTCAAGGTTTTGGGTAGCACTGTGTCGGTCATATGCAGGTATGATCTCATACGTGGGTAGGGAGATATATAGGGTGTGAATGAAACAGACTATTTGTAGGTTAGTCCCCAAACCCCCTTGATTTCCCCCCTTGAAATCAGGGGGATTTTGAAACTCCGGGATACAAAATCTGTGCTCGGGTTTTAGAACTTATTTACATTACATTCTACATACATACTTATACTTACGTGTTTAATGACGTGCGAGCAGGTAACCACATAGCCCCCTCCGAGATAAACGCCGGCTCCCCAGGAAGCTCCACTCCGCACCAGCACCGTGCTCCGGTCTATGGTGTCTGGAAACCAGCGCAGAGAAACTTGAAGAACTGGTGTGTTTCAGTTTAGAATTAATTAACATCAAATGGCTTCACAGGGCCTGTGGTAATACTCGCTGTGCCGTGTCAAGGTCATCTGTACGGGCAAGCGCGCGCCGCGGACGAGTCCAGTTTACCACTTTTCATGGTCCAGTGTCCCCTGTGTCAACTAACAATAAGCGCCCGCCCGGGCAGCCTCGGGCCGCTCACATGGCTAGTAGCGCGGCCCGGCCCGTGCTAACACAGGTCATGAGAAACCACCATTAGAACTCAAGGGTTAACATGTGAACACGGGTATAATCTGCTTGAGTTGGGTTTGTTAGTGTCCATATTAACCAGAGACCAATTCTGGTTTCGGAGTTTACAACAAGTCGAAGACCTCCGTTGGGACAATTTATCGTGCCCTCAGAGACACGGAGGAGTTGTAAGTTCCACTTATGTTCCCCCATCCAAATGGTAACCACGCTGAACGTTCCACATCAAGAGCAACTACAATACGGCCGACGTATCTTGGCGAGTCTGAAGATAGGCTATGCGAACTTTAGCGCATGTACACACGTATTACATTGTTTTATATGTATAATATATCAACGCGGGCGAAAGCGCGGGCTTATGCTAGTTGGTTTATAAAAAGAAATTGGCATCAACAGTTTTCTATTGCGTGTTTTCATGCGCTAAAGTTCGCATAGCCTATGTTCAGACTCGCCAAGATACGTCAGCCGTATTGTAAGTAAGCTACGCCTGGAGTGTTTCTGTACCTAGAATCTCCTGATGCGGATGATCCCTCAGCGGCCGCACAGGGTTGGCAGCGACGCGAAGTTTAGCTGACAGCACTGACACCAACGGAGCGGTCAGGGTCAACCCTACCCACTCGCCGCGCCACCACGACACGCTGCATACTACTACACCGATGAGCTCTTTGCTGAAAATAATGAAACTTCATCAGGAACTTACTTCATCGTAGACTACAAAGAAATAATATTTGTTATAATTAGGGTTGCCATCCGTCAGGGTTTCCCCGGATTTGTCCTAGTTTAGAGGGCGTGCGTCCGGGAAGCGTCCGGGCCGGACTTCATTCGTAGTCCGGATTTAAAAAAGGTCTTGGGCCGCCCGCGACACACGCAATGTGCCCGCACTAGGGTGGAGCGAAAAAACATTTTTTGAGAAACCGATATCCTCTCAAATCGGTTGATCTATTCTATGACGAAGTTCTGAGGTAACAAACATTAAAATTAAAGCAACCGAATTGAGAACCTCCTCCATTTTTGAAGTCGGTTGAAAACCTGTTGACATGTCCGGGTTTTAGGCTCTAAAATTCGGAGTTTTCACGCATCTTGTCCTGGTTTCTAAATTTTAGAGATGGCAACCCTCGTTATAATGCTTATTTTTATTTCAAAGTTCTGCGTAGCGCTGTTTTCTTCATGTCCAGGCACTATCTTAGATCTAATGGACCTATGGGAAGCGCACAGACATAGAATAAATAATAATAATAATAATACGGCTCTAGAGCTGAGTAGATATAATTAAATAAATGCAAAATAATAATAATAATATATGTGGGGAAGCGCTTTCCTCAACTTGCCACTTGTTTTTAATTTGTTGTATTTTTATTTCTGAAAGTTGATCAAAACTTGCTTAATATTGATGCGTTTTGTCTGTATCTGTAAACAATTTTTAAAGTATAGGTATACCTACGTACCCTTAAACTGAGCTACTCTTTAGAAGCATCAATACCTACATCAGTTCAAGCATTACAAATGTATACTAACTAAGGGTGCTAAGTAAACATAACAGGGTGTTAACTAAACATAGTCATTAGGTACAGTAGGCGTCACGGATAAGTATCTTCTCAAATAACTAAAGTTTACCTCAGCCGTCCTCAGCGAACAGTATGATAGAAATTCTTGCAATCATAAATTAAATGCAAAAACTTTACTGCCGTGAGGACTCGAACTCAGGACCGTCATGCATCACAACATGACTGACCGCTTATTCATTCATTCGGCTATCTTGGTAGTTAACAGTATCGTTGAATCTTTAAATCACTAGCGTCAAATAACCCGTTCTTGTCTAGCAGACAAAGCAAAAAACAAAAAGTATGCAAAGCTTATTTAATAATTTAAAGATGTGGGTATGGGTAAAAAAAAAAAGGACGAATGATTGTCATTGTCTGACTTGACTTATTTCGTGCGGTTTACTTTGTGTGTATCCTCGATAGCTTTTGAGTGTTGATAAATTAATTTGAATAATTTTGTGAGAACAAAAATTGTTGTTCTTCACAAACTAGTGGTTTATTGGTCTATTCTAACGGTAAGTGTAACCTTAATGCTAATGCTTTTGTTTCATTTCGTATTATAGTAGATAATTATGTTAACATAGGTAGGTAATGTTTTATTTTTTTTATTTTTAGAGTTATAACAGTATGGCTATGGGTTAAAAGATAGTCAATGACTGGCGATGAGAAACTCAAGCATGCAAGTGGCAGAATCTAAAGGATCATCTTCGAGGCGCACTTGAAATCCTTTCACCACACTGGTTCGAAAGAACTAGTAACACGATATGAAGAAGAAACAGGCAGAATAACTTTAGGTAAGTAAACGATTTATTTTGATTATATTGTGGCCAATTTGTCTAATCCATTAAAATATGTGACCTATTTTATTACTTGCTAAAATGCATAACTACCAAGTCAGTTTTGTTTTCAATCATATATTAAAGTAAGTAGGTATTAATAAAGTGTTTTATTTTTAGGTTATTGGGAGTGGATGTGATCCATGGGTCTAGAGGAACTTGTGGAAGTCCACGGGCGCATGAATGGACAGCAATATCTGTTCGCGTTGTATATCCAGAAGGACAAATTTATTTTTTGCATGATAATTGATAACTGTGCGGTTCATCGAGAAACGAATGTCTGTCTTCTCAGTCTGTTGTAACAGTCATCGCATCGCCATCTAAAAGCCCGGATTTAAATCCAACATAGAATATGTGGGGTCAAATAGTTCTTAATGGGACTCCAGTGATGTTAATAATAATAAATACTTACCTAATTAGATTACTTACCTGCTGGGTATTTTTTGACTTTTTACTCAACCAATATAATCATATAAACTATACTATATATATATACTATATGTGTATATTATATGCTAGGTATATATAATATAAATATTATATACTATACATAATATAAATATTATATACAGTATATAATATAAACATATAGGATACATTTGACCCCACATTTCTTAAAAACGCGTATATAATAGTTTATATTCACGAGAGATCTAAATTGTTAATAACTATTAACATGTTTGTTCATCGGTGAAATATAAGAGATTATTATTTACCAGACGTAAATGATATGGTTACATAAATGGCAATATTATTTTTGTTAAAAATTTTATAGTATTTTATAAAAACTTAATCTATATTGTAATGTTGTATGCTTATTAATAATAAACGAGCTATTTCTTAATAACAGAGCGGTTTTATTTTGAAAATTATTTGAATAAAATACAATAATGCAAGTAGTAAGTTTTTGAGTATTAATTTAGTGCAGACTTGTTATCATGTTTGAAAAAATAATAGCAAAAATTAAACCCGCGTTGAGAAGCGAACACGGTATGTTCGGAGTGGGAATCCAAGTATGAGACCAATGTCCCAATACCACTTCTAATGATAGAACGAAATAATGGTTAGCCTTACATGGTTATAAAAATATGATTTATTTTTAATGCAAAACTTTTTCGTAGGCCCGCCGCCGCCGCCCAGCAGAGCGGCGTTTTGAAGGGATTTGAACCCGGGTCTTGTGCAGGAAGTTACTTATCCATGACGCGGTGTGTACTTGGTAAGTTAACATTATTGTTTAACCGAGACGGATAAAAACTATTGAACCATAAAATTACGATTTAAGACCTGTAAACAACATAGTTTTGACAATAACAAAATGTTATTTGTATTTGTAAGGGTGAAGAACTTACGTAGGGCCCTCTGTAAAGACAGGCCCGCCTTCAGAGCCTAGAGCTGTGGCCGCATCGGTGAGCAGGAGTGACGGTCGTTTTCCCACCACCCCACAGATGGAGCCTCTGGTCACCGCATTTAGGAATACCTAAAAAAAGTTTGAAAAATTCTCTTCTTTACCAACTTTTCAGTGGTTTTGAGTACATAATGCACAGAAGTTAGCTTGAAGAGAATCGCTTTTTTTTTCTATGACTTAATGGTTATTATGGCTAATAGTAGTGTCCTGAGCAAAGGCAGCCTAGGAAATAGATTTATATACTAAAAAAAATACGCAAACTGTAGGTACTCTTTTGTACTCCAAACAGAAAATTTTGTACCTCCGTAGATCTTGAGGTATTCAGGTCAGCTATGGCACGCCAGATCCTATGTTCGTATCTAAATAATGCTATCTAGCAATAAGACCGCCCATTAATAAAATCTAATTTTAATTTCTTTTTTTAATTTATTTTAAGGTGATACATTAAATAATTTTTATCGATCTATCTAACTAAACCAAAATTACTTACAGTATACGTTTATTTATCTAAAGTTACTTGGTATCTGGGTAAGGCCAACTCACTTCGCATCCAAAAGGTGTGGAATGAACTTCAACTGTCGACCCTCGATCTGGAGGTGGACGCACCAAGTCTAGGAGGGATGATAGAGGCCTGAGTGCTTTGAACCCTAGAATAAAAAAAAACGGACTTAGAAAATTTTAAGGAAGCAAATTTTGCTAGATAGGTACAGTAAAAAAAGGAATATTGTATTATTGTTACATCATCAGCCTTTAGAAGTCCATTTCTAGACATATACCTGTTCTATTGGATGCTATAATGAGCTGTCTTGACTCCAGCCGGATTCATCCACCGACGTGGATCCCAGCAGAACCAAGATCATTTAATTTTTAACAAGTTGCGGAGAATCAAACCCACGCTTTTCGTTCAATACGAAGGTTCAATATGGCTCTTTAGATATGCAAGCAACCTTTTCGGTTGTAAAACTATAAAGTTGTAACGATCGATATCAAAATATTTTGAGACGTCAAATTTTGGAAAATGGTGGTAAAACGTGTCATTTGTGCATTAAATAAGAATTACTGATTTGCCTGCAGTGATTGAAAATGACTTGTGAATGTGATAAACAGTGCGCGAGAAACTACTACCAGTATTACGACACACCTGACGGGTGCAATGTGGATAAAAAGGTAGAAGACCAAACACATGGGCTATTTGCGTGATCTCTCATTCATCATATCAGCTGCTGGACTCCCCCATAAGACGCCACAACGAGCAGTCTCGATCCTTCTCTATCCACCGACTTCCCACCGCTACAATGTCGTCCCTCCATTGCGTGGGGTGAAAAACCGTGTTGGCCGAGTGGGAAGTGCCTCGACTTTCCATCCTCTCCACTCCGAGCACTGTGATGAGCAAATTTTCGGTCCGCTCCTCTCCACTCCGACCAGTTCCGCGTCAGTGGAAACACACCCTTATCCTTTGTCCGATTCCTGGTCACCATGATTTACCTAATGTAATTGGTTTGTCGAGCCATGTCTCATGCCCACTTCTACTTCATTCATCAGCCTATTAGTCTTTGAAAACCCTAGTTTAGACATCTCTTTTTCTTCGTGTTCTTTATTACTGATGGTCGTGCCCGTCTTGAAAGACTCGATTTACTAGCTGCTTCCATGGTTGTCTGTCTTCTGCATGTCTCAGGGCGGCAGAGACAGGAAGTCCCGTGCAAGTCTTGACCTGGTCCAGTGGTAAGGACCAGTGGCTAGGTGATCGGCACCGTTGTTTTTTCCCATCAACCAAGGAGGTTAAGGTTGTCAGGTTCCCTTTGGGCTGAGAATCAGCTGCCCACGTAGTCCAGGAATGCGTGGGAGTGACAGTACAACGACACGAAACCCTCAGGCAACCGAGGTCGCTCCGCGAAGCCTGCGAAGAGCCTAGGAATCTTCTGCGCTTCTGGACGGAGTTAGGCTAGCTACATCCGTAACCAGCAGGTGCTTACTTTCGTTGATAAAATTAAGCTGATTCTTGAATTCAAGTTCTTTTTACAGATGATGGTGGCTGCGCGATACGGCGTCGTGGCCGGCATGTTGGCAGGCACATACGATGTGCTCATGTACTCGCATGCCGTAGGCTTGGGACCTGTACTGAAGAGGTAAGGCCGCACGACTGTTTTGTTTGACATTCACAAATTAACGTGTATACGAATTTTCAGCTGGTTATCTCTCATTCGGAGATGAAACCCTAATTTGACTGGCCTAACAGGCAGCAAGACATTTATGCCAGATGCAAACGGTAGAGCTACAGTAGAGCAATCCAAACTTGTTTGGTCTTATTAAATAAGGTTCGTATTAATGGATCATTTTGACCCCAACGTATACACGAAAGGAGCCTCTTCGAGGCGCACTTGAAATCCTTTCACCATACTGGTTCGAAAGAACTAGTGACACGATAAGATGAAGAAGAATAACCCCGATGTCCCATAGGACATATTTCCTTAATCCAATGTAGAATGATCTTATACATTCAACTGTTATTTGCGTCTCTGATTCTGTTTGGGCTGGCTTTTGATATTTATTTGACATTTGGTAGGTATGCAAAGCACGTGGTTCCTCTCGGCCTGATGGGTGCGACCTTCACGTTGGTAGCCAACGGAGTCCAGCACATCAGGAATAAGGATGACGGATTTAACTATTTTCTTGGTAAGTACTAATCTATTTGTAAGCTAGTTAATAGTAAACAACAAGTAGAAGGCTATAAACAAGAATGAAGAACTGCTGAGTGACGCTTGCGGGGAGAACTGCTTCAAGTATAACCACATGTCTTATTTTTACTGATTTTCTTTAAACCCTGTCTGTGTAACGAAGAATCAAGAATCAAGAAACATTTATTGTATAAAACTGTGTATCTTAACAAATTTTAGTAAGAAACAACAGTTTATCCCGATAGGACATACAATAAGACAGGTGTACTTACGACTAAAATGAAATAGATACCTACCTAGTTTTATTACATCAGATGTAGTAGACTAAGGTACAAACGTTTGTTATTTTTTTTTAAACTTATTTATTTTTTAAACACAGCCAGTACCTGGGACTCCGCTTCAGGCTCAATTCTCACTGGCATGTGACCGGCAGAGCACTTGCATTACAATAAAACATTAGTTAGTGTAAGTGGTGGTAACCGTTCTAAATAAACAATAACAATAATACCTAATTCATCGGTCGGGATCCGCGCAAACGTTGGCGAGACGATGTCATAGCCCTCGTGGGGGAATGGTGGGAAACCGCCAAAGATCGAGAACGGTGGAAAGATTAGGAAGAGGCCTTTGCCCAACAATAGGACAACGGGCTGATAATAGTAGATTATGCACTAAGGAGATAGAGCAGTGTCTTATGTCGCGGGTGGCATATTGAACCCCGAGCTAACGAGGGACTCAGTTGACTCCTGAACGAAGCGAGGAAGTTATGTAGAGTCCTAAGTGACGCGAGGGGTTCAAGCTACCCAAGACGAAGACAAGCTTTATCCCAGAGGAGCATACTCTACTTTTCACACCTTCTGCGACGCAATAAAAAGCCAGGGCTCCATCAGCGAACATGCACCGTCTTTTGTTTCACAATCTTTGAAGTCGCGCCTTTTTCTTTTTTTTATGAGTGGCCATTTCTATTTTCGAACAAACCTTTTTACAATGCCATATGGATGGGCGTTCTTTTACTTATGCCGACTTGCGCCAAACTTTCAAAGTTCCTAAGCAATTACTTTACTCGATTGACAGCTCTTAACGGCCAGAATTTGGACTGTTAAGAACTACCAAGCGAGCAAAGTAATTGCTTAGGGACTTTGACAGTTTGGCGCAAGTCGGCATTAGAGTTTTAGTCTATGAGTCTACGAGTTTCCACACGAATTTGACGTTCCAAATTCAAATCACATTACAACCCTTGGGAGTTTCATACAACATTACCTCCCTTGTGAGGTAATGCTTTGCTTTACCCTGATGATAGCATGATATGTAATTGGACATTGTCGAGCAGGTGGTGTGAAAAAACAATTATGCCTACTCGCACCAACGTTTCAAAGTTCCTGAGCAATCACTTTGCCCGCTTGGTAGTTCTTAACATTCCAGATTCAGACCGTTATGAACTGCCAAGCAAGTAAAGAAATTTCTTAGGAACTTTGACAGTTTGGTGCAAGTAGGCATTAATGGTCTAAGTTTTGTCCTAAGGTGGTATGGTCTGCGGTCCGATCCTAGCGGCATACGTGGGCAACAAACACGCGATCCTTCTCGGCGGACTCGCGCTAGGTGCCATCGGCTACATCAAGAAGGATGCAGTGGACCAAAAATACATTTTCTTCCCTGAGTTTCCGCTACACATGAACACTATCAACTCATGGAGGAACGACTATACACTCATGCCCGATCCGAAAGATAGTAAGACATTTTTAAACCTCATCAATCTATAGAAAGCTGCTGTAACTGTAGATATTCTTCTTCTTCTTATCGTGTTACTAGTTCTTTTGAAAGTAGTGAAAGGATTGCAAGTGCGCCTCGAAGAGACTCCTTTCGTGCACTTGACACTTTTTAGGTTCTATGACATGCCGGTTTCCTTACGATATTTTCCTTCACCGTTAAGCACGTAATTTTTGAACAGAAAAATCCATTGGTGTACGACCGGATTCGAACCCACGACCTTCGGATCGGAAGTCGAGGCACCTCCCACTCGGCCAACACGGCTTTTATACCTTGATTACACGTACCGTGAGCTGCTCTCGGCCGAGTACTCGGTACGTATAAACATAGCGCCGAGTGCTCGGCTGAGCGAGTGATGTAAGCTTTCACTGTATCGGCCGAGTACTCGGTACGTGTGATCTAGGCATAAGATATTGAACTGCCCCAAAGAGTTATCTCACTCTATGTATTTTAAATCATATTACCGTGGGTACCACGTGGGTTGGTATATATTTAATATACCCACCATAGATAATAGTTTTTTGTGTTTTGTTTCTATACCCCGATTCAGAATTCAAGATTTTTTTTGTAAACAAAGGTGTGACCACCCTAAAAAAATACTTATCAAAGTGACGTTTGCTCAATTTTCCTAAATACTTATGGTACGGTTTATTTTCTAGTCAATATCCATAGAATGGAAAATAGCAATGGTTTTGTCCTGATTGTTATATTTTATTTAATTTTTTTCAGAAAGTTATAACACGACGAAAAAATATTAGCGAAAAATATTTTAAGACATTGGTATCATCGGAGTAAATCACAGAAGTTCGAAACAATTTTTGGATTTTGACCTAAACGTGTGTTTGTAAATTTTATTCGTCTTTTGACCGTTTACGAAGTCGAATGCGTTATTTTTTCGCTTCTCGTGTGCAATTGTGTGAATCGAATGAATATTTGTTAGGTATCTGCTATGCACCTTGGCATTATTATGATTAATATCCCAGAATTTAGATTCACAAATTTTATTTCCTATTCTACCTACTTTTCAGTGTTCTGAAGTACCTGAATAAGTTTGGTTAAGAATTATTTAGGTAAAATAGGAAACTATCGCACAAGCAAAACCGCGAGCCATTACTAGTAATATAGTATCCGTGGTATAAACTCGTTTTTAACCCTGACCTGTCTCTGTTACAGTGACATATCATGACACTTCTTTGTTTACAAAAAAAATCTTGAATTATAAATCGGAGTATAAACATTTTCTTTTTACAGAGCTGCAACACACCTGTGGACTTGAATAAAAATAAAGAACCCTGAATACAGTGTTGTTAAAATTTATAAATTATTCTTGACCATGACATACTTTTATTCTGCTCCAAAGTGTTATTCAATCTAAATGTAGACATAATTCTGAATCTTTCAGTATTCGGTAGTTTATTGCAATATTGGGTAGGTAGATTACATTTCAGGCCTTGGTAAGTCAAATATGTATTATACCTAAGTTACACAATACAACCCGTTTAGGGTGTTGTAACTAATAGAGACTGATATTTTTCAACTATATTGTGACGTGACTAAATAAGTCATTCATAAAATTTTAATTTTGTCTAATTTTTTATTATGAATTTTGACCGCCATTGCATTTGGACCCGAGCCGTACCTATATCTTTTGCGGTATCCGTTCACCCAGCTATACTCCTACAAGTGTACGTATGTATGTATACAAAATAAGATATCGTCCATACATCTGTCCAGGACCGTACATTGCTAGATCGGCATCTGACTCACCTCTCTCGTCACTCTGCAAGTCTACCAGCACGAGGACTGACAGAAGCGCTTTGCCGAGCTGCGTCCGCTTCTCCACGTCACCATCGTGGTACCTGATAGTCCAGCTGTACAGGGTATCGTTCACGCATCTGTCCAGGAACGTACATTGCTAGCTCGGCATCTGACTACCTCTTTCGTCACTTTGCAAGACTACCAGCACGAAGACTAACAGCAGCGCCTTACCAAGCTACGTCTGCTTCTCCACGTCACTCGCGGTGCCCAATGATCCAGCTGTACAGGATATCGTCCATGCATCTGTCCAGGGCCGTACATTGCTAGATCGGCATCTGACTCACCTCTCTCGTAACTCTGCAAGTCTACCAGCACGAAGACTGACAGAAGCGCTTTGCCGAGCTGCGTCCGCTTCTCCACGTCACCATCGTGGTACCTGATAGTCCAGCTGTACAGGGTATCGTTCACGCATCTGTCCAGGAACGTACATTGCTAGCTCGGCATCTGACTACCTCTTTCGTCACTTTGCAAGACTACCAGCACGAAGACTAACAGCAGCGCCTTACCAAGCTACGTCTGCTTCTCCACGTCACTCGCGGTGCCCAATGATCCAGCTGTACAGGATATCGTCCATGCATCTGTCCAGGGCCGTACATTGCTAGATCGGCATCTGACTCACCTCTCTCGTAACTCTGCAAGTCTACCAGCACGAAGACTGACAGAAGCGCTTTGCCGAGCTGCGTCCGCTTCTCCACGTCACCATCGTGGTACCTGATAGTCCAGCTGTACAGGGTATCGTTCACGCATCTGTCCAGGAACGTACATTGCTAGCTCGGCATCTGACTACCTCTTTCGTCACTTTGCAAGACTACCAGCACGAAGACTAACAGCAGCGCCTTACCAAGCTACGTCTGCTTCTCCACGTCACTCGCGGTGCCCAATGATCCAGCTGTACAGGATATCGTCCATGCATCTGTCCAGGGCCGTACATTGCTAGATCGGCATCTGACTCACCTCTCTCGTAACTCTGCAAGTCTACCAGCACGAAGACTGACAGAAGCGCTTTGCCGAGCTGCGTCCGCTTCTCCACGTCACCATCGTGGTACCTGATAGTCCAGCTGTACAGGGTATCGTTCACGCATCTGTCCAGGAACGTACATTGCTAGCTCGGCATCTGACTACCTCTTTCGTCACTTTGCAAGACTACCAGCACGAAGACTAACAGCAGCGCCTTACCAAGCTACGTCTGCTTCTCCACGTCACTCGCGGTGCCCAATGATCCAGCTGTACAGGATATCGTCCATGCATCTGTCCAGGGCCGTACATTGCTAGATCGGCATCTGACTCACCTCTCTCGTAACTCTGCAAGTCTACCAGCACGAAGACTGACAGAAGCGCTTTGCCGAGCTGCGTCCGCTTCTCCACGTCACCATCGTGGTACCTGATAGTCCAGCTGTACAGGGTATCGTTCACGCATCTGTCCAGGAACGTACATTGCTAGCTCGGCATCTGACTACCTCTTTCGTCACTTTGCAAGACTACCAGCACGAAGACTAACAGCAGCGCCTTACCAAGCTACGTCTGCTTCTCCACGTCACTCGCGGTGCCCAATGATCCAGCTGTACAGGATATCGTCCATGCATCTGTCCAGGGCCGGACATTGCTAGATTGGCATCTGACTCACCTCTCTCGTAACTCTGCAAGTCTACCAGCACGAAGACTGACAGAAGCGCTTTGCCGAGCTGCGTCCGCTTCTCCACGTCACCATCGTGGTACCTGATAGTCCAGCTGTGTACAGGGTATCGTTCACGCATCTGTCCAGGAACATGCATTGCTAGCTCAGCATCTGACTCACCTCTTTCGTCACTCTGCAAGACTACCAGCACGAAGACTAACAGCAGCGCCTTACCAAGCTACGTCTGCTTCTCCACGTCACTCGCGGTGCCCAATGATCCAACTGTACAGGATATCGTCCATGCATCTGTCCAGGGCCGGAAATTGCTAGATTCGTATCTGACTCACCTCTCTCGTCACTTTGCAAGTCTACTAGCACGAAGACTGACAGCAGCGCCTTTCCAAGCTGCGTCTGCTTCTCCACGTCACCATCGCGATGACCGATGGTCCAGCTGTACAGGATATCATCCACGCACCGATCCAAAATCGGACATTGCCAGACGTGGCATATTCTGAAACAGTGAATGAAGCTTCTTCAGTGTTCGGCTAGTATTGGCTAAGTTATGTAGAAATTAGGAAAATGCTGATTTTAAGAAGTCAGCTGAAACTTAGACGGTCGGTCTCTTAGATATTTTCTCACATGACTGTCCTTTTAAACAGTCCTATAATTAGAGTTTATGATTCATAAAACATATACATTATGAAGCTAACTCTAACCAGCCAGTAAGCACTCGAAACTGATAGCTGATCTAGCTATCTATTCTGCTAGCTCGAGTCCTTACTCGAGAGAGCTAGCAGAAAAGCTGAGTATTGGGAGAAGGTTCCCGACTCAGCTTTTCTACACTCTCATACTTAGTCGAACACTCGAACAGTCCTCTACTTATGCCGACTTGCACCAAACTTTCAAAGTTCCTTAGCAATTACTTTACTCGCTTGGCAGTTCTTAACGGTCAGAATCTGGACTGTTAAGAACTACCAAGCTAGTAAAGTAATTGCTAAGAGTCTGACAGTTTGGTGCAAGTAGGCATTAGAGTTTTAAGAACCTAACACTTACCTGCCAGTAAGTACTCGAATCTGATAGCTGCTATGCTCCAGTTCTCTCGAGTCCCTCTCGCGACTCAGAATTTCCACACTCTCATAAACAGTCGGTCTCTTAGATCGTTTCTTCTCACACGTCACGTGGATCTCAGGTAAGTTGGCGTAGAATCCGTCGCTGAGGATTGGCTTTCCTTTGGCGTTCTGGATTATTTTGGCCTCTTTTAGTGGTGAGAGAATGGAGCCGTGGGTTAAGACCCAGCGGTTGGAGAATCTGGAAACAATAATAAAGGGGGAAGTGTTTTGTTGTGAATACGAGCATAGAACAGGTAATGAGGTAGATGCCCACAATAAAATTAATTTATATTAATATAGGCACTTGCATAATGTTTAGGCTTGATGGTTTTTGAATGAATGAATGATTTATTCGTCTCAAGTATGGTTAGTTACAGTCTGGTCTTATGAATGTATAAAGTAGAGTCACATACTTCACTGTAGAATCTATACATATAATAAAGCAGAAGACCCCGAATTTCTGTACATATGTTTTTTTGACGGAAACGCATTCAGACGATATTAATAAACGTGCCCCAAATTTTTTTTTTTGATTGGAAGACTTTGTTTGTTTCTTTGTGGGTTTGTGTGTTCGTCCATGACGTAAAAACTACCAAACGGATTCAACTGAAACTTTACAATATCATAGTTACAAAGCCTGAAATGGTTATAGGATATATAATATTACGCTAAATCTCTTCAGAGGGTAGATATAGGAGTTTAAAGTTTGTATGGAAACAGTTTTTTTTATGAGTTTATTTATCTCAAACTTTGGAATTATGTTCTTCAAAACAAATAACGTAAAAAATAAAAATAAATAACTTTTTTATTTAATAATAAATTAAAAAAAATACGGGTTTTATCGATTTTCAAATTTATAGTTAAAAGATGTGAAAGTACGGAGTGAAGGAGTTATTGGACCTAAAGTTGAATGAGCCTGTCTCCTCAAGTATACACAATATCTCATTAAAAGTTGCATTTTTATGATTTCCGAAGATAAGTACCGCCATGTTTTTCAGTTATCTACTAAATTCAATGTTTGAGTGGGTAAAAAGAGGGATTGAAAATGTGTAAGTATTAATTGACTTGCTTAGTACTGACACTTTGCTATTCCGTGACATTTCTTCCGCGGGTGAAAGAAACAAAATCGACAAAATAAACAACTCTTCCACGGGTGACGAAGTCGCACGCGGGTACAGCTAGTACAGTATACAAATTTTCTCTTAATTTATACTTATGGCTTAAGTTTCTCTTAATCTCGATCATAAAATTTAAGTTTAAATAACAATGTCCAGTAAAATAATCGCATGCAAAAATATAACAAAATTAGCCTACAATTATAATAATCAATATACAAATTATAGTTCAATGTCAGAAATTATACAAATAAAAAAAATAGATGTCAAAAGATATTAGAGATATTAATTATTAGGTATTTTACTTCTTTTTACCCGACTGCGAAGAAGGAGGGTTATGTTTTGAGAGTGTATGTATGTAGGTATGTGTGTCTGACTCTATGCGCCGCCCTACAACCTAAACGGATTGATGGATTTTGACAAATGTGGTGCTGTTGGATTCGTTTAGGTCACGCGAGTGCTTATCAAAAAATCCAATATGGCGGCTTTATATCTTTTTAATATTTTATTTATTGAACACCAACACAGTGTATACTAATACATTTTTTTGGTTACATGATACATAGCAGGCCACGTGCCACTGCAATTATAGATGAAGACGACCATAACCATTATGGTACAAACATTTGCTAAAATAGTGTCAAAAACCATCAAAACTTTATGGATTTCGGTAACTTTATATTCGTATTAGTCATGAGCGTGTCATCAAATAAAATTCAGCAGTCGGGATTCAATTTATTTATAAACTTTACGTCCAATGGCTTAGCCTATGGACAGTCAGATTTGAATTTATGAGGTTGAATTTAGGTACCTTATGCCTGAAGCGGAAACGGTGAGGATGTTGGCCAGTTCTCCATCCTCGGAGTAGTTGTACGACACCATCACGCCCTCTACTGCCATTTTTATTCTGAAAGTTAAATACTTACACCTCAAGTTTCATAATTAATTAAAGCGTCGAGATCGTCCCGCCAACGTTTTCGCAGCCGAAAACAACGCATATCTAATCAGTTGCCTGAACACAGATATGGCAAAATAACTATATATTACTTATTTTTCAAAATATTTTTATAAAAATTGGACTAAGTACATAGTGTTACCGTTAGTGGTTTTTCTATAGCTTTGCGTCAACCTGTAATTGTACGCATATTTAATAATTATTAAGGATTGTTTCACAACTCAGGATCTCTCATCTAGTTCTAGGTTAAATATTGTTCTAGGATAAAAATATAGTTCTAGTAGTCTTAGTAAGTTAAAAATAGCACACGTGCAACAAGCACTATCTTTAGGAGATAATCTTAATGCTTCCGTATACGTAACTATGCTGGTATTAAAGAACTAGTGACACGATAAGAAGAAGTCTCCCTCTTCAAAATTAGCAGCCCACGAGTCCGTAACACGCGTCATTGAGCCATTGCGGCGTTATCGCTAAACAGCAATTTCTTCCAGGCAACGTTGGGATGGAGAGTGAGTAATTTATCAACTGATTTGGAAAATTCATATTAAATTAAAATGACTGTTCCCATAGAAATTTTATCATAAAGTTTGTTGAAATTTGTTTGAGAAATAACTGGAAGAATAGTCATCGAAGTAGACGAAATCACTTATTTTTGTTTTGGAAATAGGTTTTTTTGCAAAAAAAATCTAGGGTATTTCTAAAATTAAAATTATTCTAAAATCTACATACCAATGTTATACAATTTGGTGCCAAGATAATCACATATAAACAATAGTGACGATTAGGTTTTCTTGAATCTGCGCCACTCTATTTCGAAACAATATTATCGACTTGTAAATAATCCATTGTACTTATTGCTACATAGCTAAATCAAAGCGAGCGCAACTAACGCAGAGATGTACAGCGAATCAAATTTCAGGAGTGTAAAGGGTGGTCCATGTTGTGGTAATAAGAAATTGTCTTGAATACAGGGTGCGAGCAAGATTACAAATGTGCGCAATATCTAACACTCCCATAGAAAACATTATTATAATGAACTATTCAGCGGGTGGCCAATCCACCATGCAATTTGAGGGGGTATAAAAAGAAAATTCTTCCGTTTTTACACCATCAGCTCCTCTACCTTCGAGGAGAACGCTTGTGAAGAGGATTTTGTGTGCATTTTACTTTAACACCTAAAAAGGTAAGTTTTTATCATTATCGGCATAATTATTACTTCAAGAATATTAATAGCAATAATTAATCTACAACTTCAATAACTCATAGCTATTGATTTGATTATACGAGATTGATAATTCTATTAGTACCTGATAACATCGAGTACTAAGATATACTGCACAGACAGTAATAATAGAAAGATAATAGCGTCTTACAAAAGATGATAAATTTCGACATCGTTATTCAAGTTTCCGTAGTGTAGCGGTTATCACGTGTGCTTCACACGCACAAGGCCCCCGGTTCGATCCCGGGCGGAAACAGTTACTTTTTCTTTTGAATATTTAAACATTTTTTTACCTACTTATAGTTAGTTACGTTAAAATTTTTGAAAATCAAATAGTAGCATAGAGTCACAGCTACTCTGTGATTACATAGAAAAATAACACATTTTTTCAGTATAAATAATTCTTAACTTTTAATGATATAATAATTGCAATAAAAAAATATTCCTTCGAGCCGGATTTGAACCAGCGACCTATGGATGACTATGTCCACTATATCCTCTACAGTCCACCGCTCTACCAACTGAGCTATCGAAGGTTGCAAATTGATAGCGAAAGTATTTATTTAAAGTTTAACGTTGCAAATTCGATTTGATATTAACTCTGATAGGGTGCTTACAAAGAAAGCAAAATATGGGACACTCCCTCAGCTTATAAATTACTTAAAAATACTAACTATAAAAGGAAAATTGTAGTCAGAAAAGTTAATCAAAGCATGGTATCGATTGACTTACCTACTTGATTGTTCACATAAGAGAAAATCAAATCGTATGATTATGAAAATTCTCAAAAAAAAAACTGGAAAATCTCGCATTCACTTACTAATGTTCTTGTCTAGACTAGAACTCTATCATCAGTTAATTTGTAGTTGGTATACTATAAAGTTCACAAACTATTCAGATTCAGAACCGCTTTGAACTGATTCATGCTAGTTAAAAGGGCACCTTTAATACAAATTAATGATATAACTAGAATCCGGATTGTATCGGATACTTGCAAAAGTTAAACAAATAGTTGTTATCAGCCTGAGTACCTAACCTACCTACTATAGGTACTAGATATGTATACTTATTCTTAAGTACCTAATAGGTACATATTTCAAATAAAAGAGTGTTGCCGAAGACATGTCCTACATAATTAATATTTATAGCTACTGTTTATCTTTTGTTAGTTCGACGGTCGTTATTATCTTTGTCTTATTTAATCAATTTATGCAATAAGTATAAGCAGTATTTCAGAAAAACTTAAATTTTCTAAAATTTTGTTTTAATCACATGCGATTAGGTCGCTCTTATCATCATAATAACGCTACAAAACCACGTAGACAAAGCCGCCGAAGTAGCCAAAAATACGTCACATCTCGCTTGTTGATCTGTGCCGCACCGTACGTCAGTAACCGATCAATTTCGCAACCTTACGAGCCCATTACTGTTATCCTTGGTTGAATTCGGTCGTCGTGAACCGCGCCGACCGCCGACCTCACCCAGAGGAAGTCGTTAACGGCCGACGACTTGTAAAGGAACTAAAGAGTGCACAGTATAACCCTAAATTACTTATTTATTTAGAAATGATAAAACGGATAATGATCGTAATTATTCTGCAATGATAGCTTGAACTGCGCACAACTGTATATATGTAGAGATTGTAGAGCTTCTTATTTCTATTTTTTGGAGTCCATACAATAATTAATACATATAAAGAACTTATTTAACTCTTCAAACAATAATGATTTAAATAGACTCAAATAAAACGAAATGGGCACAAAAACTAGTGGCAACATTTGAAGTCAAGAGACTAGATACTCGAGTTCGATTCTGCGTAAATTTGTTACCTTTAAGACAAACTGAAGATTTCACTACATTTATAGCAATTTTTCACTATTCTAAGTGGTAATAGTGTCTTATGTACCTTTTATGCCATACATTCCTATGTAGACGACATAGTAATTAAAGACACTCGATCGAACCAGAATCAAGAAACAACAATTTCTGCTCTTCCTACTATCAGATTTCAGGAAGCCTCACAGACATAAACATTTCAAAAATAGAAATGAATACCTGCTGCAACTTGTATTGCAATATTTGCAATAGAAAAATCCTGTTACTTTAGTCGTAAACTCGTCATTTAATGCATTTCAGAGTTTGAAGTGCTTTTATTGCAGTGTCCTTTAAAGCGATTGTTATAATATGCCTTTTTCTTTGGTCTATCAGGAATGAATAAACGATAAAGTCAACTTGATTTAAAATCCATCAAAGGGGTCATAGACTGCATAGATCAGAATAGTAAGACGGGCATTTCCTTCCATGAGAAGCGTCAGCAGTCACGTTTTGTTCAAGATGCTACTTAACGGACCAATCGAGAAAATGAGCGTGAGTAACCGTGGATCCGGTCTTGTGTCTCCGCGGCCCCTTGCACTGCTTATCATAGGTGATAATTACCAAACGAATTCTGTTTCACTTCAAGCAAAAGGTCACTGACTGCACTTGGCAGACACACAGGCGAAACGACGCAGCTCACTCTAATTTTAGTATTTAATGCATACGTTTTACACGAATCAAGTCCTAAATTCGACAGTCACACGCTAGCTCCCAGCAGGCAATTTGTAGAGACACCATACCCACGACAATACAATAATGGTCGCTCTTCCCTAATTGGCCGCATCCTGCTCGGTCCAGGCGCAGTCCAGTCAACGATAAGAGCCCCGAGCGAGCGTCTCGCCATTCTCTTCCAGAATACGAGATTCTATCTGATTCCGTGTTTATTGTGACTTCCGTGCGTGGGCTTGGCTTCTTACCCTCCATTGCAGTTGTAAAGAACTTCCCGATGACGAACGATGTTTCCGATGTGACTCCGCGAACGATAGTTGCGAGCTAACTCGATGGTCCTATGAGATCCATCGCGTGGAATGCAGTGTTGAGGATACAGTGGTTCCTGGTTTTGTGAGGGGACATGCCTGAATACCGACGACTGGCATCTAGCGTGAAGAAAAAGAAATCTCCCTCGTTGACTCCGTTGAGTCACCCGGATTTTAGCTACTTGATGCGATAACATTTTAGGTGAGTCCGTTTTAAAACTCATTAGAGTAAGTGCATCCTTTACATTAATGGTCACTTAGCTTAGTTGTGGACAGGTGTTTGGTTCAAAGTTTATCGTTTCTGTGAAATATTCGTTTGGTTGTTGCCGTGCCGTGTGGGACAGGTGAGTTTTTTTTATTGTCTCTACATTACTAACATTACCATTAACATGCTCTTTGATAAAACGCCTTCTATCAGCTACCTACTAGGTTTTTACAAAATATTTCTGTAATATACCTGTACTTACCTAAGTAATGGTAATGTAATAAGGTATTGTTTTTTTGAAACTTTGTAGATAATTTATTTAGCTACTTACCTACATAAACGTTTACTTACAAATTAAAATCATTTGTCTATCTATTACCTTTAGCCAACCTTGAACTGTACCTAGAATAGTCAAAATAAATACAAAATATTTTGTGATATCATACAGCTGTTTGAGTGTTAGCACCTAGGTTCTATTTTTTTTTACAAGCTACTAAAAGAATAATTCCATAAACAGTAAACAAACCTTTATTTATGTACTTGGGCCTACACTTTGAGGTTAGCTTTAGCGAAGTCCAACAACTTATGGACATCCTACAACACAATATTTTCCACTACACTGACACAATTTACACAACAATTTCATAACTATTAATGATGTTGCTCCGTCCAACATTACCATTAATACTATTTTAAAACTCCTAAGCGACTCTTATCAGTTGTGTACGCTTGATTCGATTACAAATCGATTTATTTACTGTCGCAAAATGTAAACATAGAGTCGCAAAGATGTGTGTCAGCGCTATCTGTAACTTTCATTAATTACTAGGTTCATTTACTCGCCAGCACATAGTACGGGGAAATTTCGATAGATGGCGCTATACACAAAAGCTCAATGATCTCTCTGACTCTACAACAATGCAATGACCAAAAGGGAAAATTATATATTTTATCGAGAGACAATATTCACGCAATAGATAAGTATTTAGATTTACCTACTGTTATGAGGATTAATTTTAATTATAGGCAAATATATCATGTGCTAGTATAGGAGTCCAAGAAAGAAGTCTCTACCAAAAAAACACAGTCTAGTTTCATAGACCCTTTTAAGGTAAACCTTATAAGCCTAATATCTGTGTTTTTGTGGGTGTAACTGGTTTTGATACGTAATTTACTAAATAAAGTAGCAATAACATCTTTAAATAAATCAACAACGATTTTTCTAGAAACTCTATTTAATTAATATTTCCATTACAATTACGTAAAATTGCTTGCAACCCAATCACAGAGCACTTAACAAGCTCTTTCTTGGCAATATTGATGAAACCCTTTAGTTTCATACCTTTCAGGTTTCAGAGTTCTGTAGTCCATTGGTCCTAATAATAGTCTACGTATTTGTTGCACACAGTAACCGCATTTATTAATTTTCATTATCTGATATCTGGAGCTGAAAATTATAAGGTGGATGAATTTTCAAAATTTAATGCTTCATTTCATTGCCTTAATACTAAGCAGTTTAGTTACTTGGGTATATTTTTAAAGTTATTACTTAATCTTTTTTTGTTGCCTGTGGACTGAGTTAGTACTTAGTTCTATTCAAATTATTAATTTCTATAACTTCTCGAAATATAATTAATTTTACATTGCCTGAAATTGAGTAGGTAGTGATAATAAGAATAAGCTATGGTATAAGGTAGGTTAATTATCCAAATATATGTTTAGCACCTTAACCTATATAAATTAATTTGAACCCTACAACAATGTGAGATTTATCAGGTTTGTTAGGTAACTGTGAAGGAAAATTGCCACCTAGGCAACCTTACAAGGATAACTTAATAACTTCATTAAATTTATTTATTTCTAAATAAAACTAGGCACGTGTTAGAGAAACCGGTTGTAGAAAATTCTTCCTTCCTTCCGAAAAAGCTAATGACTATAGTTCCTGATAGTTCCTATGTCGGTATTCTAATCCGCCCGATGAAATTCAGAACTCATAGGAAAATAAACTTTTAACGGAAGTGGAAAAATCTATTTTTAATTTCAAAAGTTCTATAATTCAATAAACATAGCCTAGCACAGATATAGTGTAAATTATTCCTGTACTACACAAAGATACGTTATTTTCTGTTTTTTATGTTGATAAACGGAACGGAAGTGGTAGAAAACGGAACGCCTTAATTTTTTTTGTATTTTTTTTTAACGAATCCAGCACTGCTCTCTCATCTCATCATCTTTCCTGATGGTAAAAGAACCCGCACATACATGACTAAATATAGTGTTATACAAAATTGTGAATTACATAGTCCGGTCTCTCTCTCCTCTCCGGCCAGCAGAACCCAATCGTCTGCTGATAAAAATCAGTAGGTTTTGAGCACACCTATATTATTTATCCCTTTTATCATAAGTTCAATGACGTCAGTAACGATGGCCATCAATGAAATTTATAAAAAATGATAATAAGATATGATACAAGTACTAGCTTATCTCATTCATAATGCAACACTCATCTTTTCAATCCATTTTCAACCGACTTCAAAAAGGAGAAGATTATCAGTTCTTAATTGTCAGAATCTGGACTGTTAAGAACTAAGTGAGTAAAGTAACTACTTAGGAACTTTGACAGTTTGGTGCAAGTAGGCATAATTGTTCCTTTCATGAGATGACCTTTCCATTGAGGAAAAATCGAGATAAAGCAGTCAGCTCATAAATCACAATTCAGTGTAAAATGGAAGAACCCGTATGTCTCAGTAATCTAAATACTTGTACTAATAGGTGTTCATTATCTAGAGTTAAATTATAGGGTGTAGCATAGCAATGCGCGGAAAACTATGTTGTTGGAAAATATATGAGTACGTAGGTATACGGTAGGAAACTAACAAGGATGCCGACATCCAGCTCTTTGAAATTAGATTTTTAAATACTTAGATGTAGGTTGTAAGTACTTATTATGTACGAGGATTTCTGTTGAATTCATAAAAAGTATACATTTGGTGTTTGGTGAACTTGATTTTGAACCGCCATTTAGTTAGGTCTACAGCTTAATATCCGTAAATTTATATTAGCTATATCTTTGCTAACATCTACTTATCTATAAAATTAAAGGGCGTTGTTTCATTTTGAAAATATGTAGGTAGGTTTATAGACATTGATTGATTGAAATTATAAGATACAACGCTATTTTCGCTGAATAATATTTCATGGTAAATCTCAGCACTGAATTCTACTTAAGTTATTAAGTATTGACTCACTTCCTGTTTCTAAGATAACCAGGATCAAATTAGTCTCGGCTTCTCAGAACTTATGTTACCTGCGGAAAAACTTCATGAATCTCATCCACATATGTATTTTGTGGAGATTTGATCATGATTTACATTCAATAGGGTATCAAAACCACAAGTATATAAACAAGGTGTCAATTAATTTTCCTAAAAACTTATTTATTGTTTTTTTTCGGGGTCAGTGACTCCTTTGACGCGTGCAATTTTTTTTATCGTATTTTTGTTCAGCTGGACGTGGGGAATACCCCTCTTTCGAGCTTATAGGGATATTAATAAATTATCATTGACGTAGGTATAATGTGAGAATATGAATCGACTTCTAAATCTGTGATCTTCAATATAAAATAAGCAAATGTGGTTTTTTTTCTTGCTTTTTTAATAAATCTTAGATAGACAATTTATCTGTTTAGGAAAGTAGAGCATAGGAATATGGTGATATTAGAAACTAGTAATTTCACCTCAAAGCAACGGATAATTTAAAAAGTTAAATAATTATAAGTAAAATAAATAAGTTCAATGTCACTTTGGCACCCCTGGGAGCTCCCAATCCACACCTTGTCGTATTCTAGAGGGACTCTACTCTACCTAGGTCGGTAAGATATGTTTTGGATGAAAATGTTGTTGGAACCCATTTTTTACATCAAAAGCATTTTTTTTTCTATAAAATCGAGGTCATATTTTCTTTGAACTCTCCATCTTCCACACTCACCAGGCCATCTCACACCCTGTTAAATTTCCTTATAATGACATAAAATAAAACCAAACCTTTTTATAATTTTAACAAAAAGTCAAGTGTCTATCCAGGTGTTACAACGTGATAAATAAATTGAACACTATTGTTCCGCTTTTCGTTCCGTAACGAAAGAAAACCTAGTATTTAATTATTTTTAAACGACGGAAACAAAGAGGTTTCTGATTTGACTGGTTTTTAAATTTTATCAGAAATATTTTGTTTAGTACTCCTTAAGCTTTAAAAACTATTCATTTTACTCATTTTTTAAGCTTTAAAAAATCAATATAAATTTTCAAACAACTAAAACTAACGAAAACTAACTTAAAACATTTCAAATTTCTTTCGGTTTCCGTATCGGCCTGTGCACCTAATGAAAAAGATTACATACAAATAGATTTCGTGCGAGAAAAAAAAAGTTTTTTTTTACTCTTCATTAAAGTGTTTATAATTAAACTAAGCTGTGACTGTATGTTAAAGCCTAGTTAACAGCACTTTTACAGTTATGCAGGTAAGATAGACAGGGTAACGGCAATATTTGCAAATAATAATTAGAGCAAAGTGTCTAACCTCGCTGTCAGCGAAGTAACGATTAATGGCTTGCGTCCACAGGCCGGCATCGGACGTATCGGACGCATTGCATCAAACGGATTAATTAGACTGCGTCCACTGTATCGGCTGCGATCGGATGGCCGACGCGAGTATCAGCAATCGGATTGCCGATGCCACCTTCATTCGATTTTTTGTAGTGATCGTACGTGAGGGAAGTGTTTGTGAGAATCGAGGAAAGCGACGAAGAAGTCGTTATTGCTTGTTTATTAGCAGAACAGGAAGAACAAGAATAAAAATCAGGACGCATAACTTCTGGATACACAACATATTCAAGAAGAGATCGGAACATGGAGAATATCACTCACTATTTCCTGATTTGTTAAAAAAAATCTGTTGCAATTGGCCGACGACGCATCGCATGTAGGCATAGCCGATGACATACGGAATGCCGATCAATGGACGCTGTTGTATGAGTTTTTATACAAGGCAACCTAAAATCCGTT
The DNA here is from genome assembly GCA_932526365.1 of Lobophora halterata. Lineage (NCBI taxonomy): Eukaryota > Metazoa > Arthropoda > Insecta > Lepidoptera > Geometridae > Lobophora > Lobophora halterata. Next base: position 1,546,438 of record OW052018.1, read on the forward strand.
ACGTGCGATGCGTCCGATACGTCCGATGCCGGCCTGTGGACGTTTAACTTTAAAACTTCGTATTCAAAAAAACTAAACTACCGCATGCTTAAAACAAACGCATATTATTCTGTAACCACAGAAGTATTAAGGTATAGATACACAATGTAGTACATTGAAAATGCGACTAAGAAAAGGGAGCCACATTGGCTAAATTCTAGTACATTTAGGTCCGATGCAAATTTTCGAAAAAGAGAAGTAACAGGGCTAAACTATTATAATTATGTTAAAACTACGAGGCTTTTTTATTGTCAATAAAACTACATCACGAACTACAATAGTAAAAAGTAACAAACATTATTTTAAATTAGAGATATTTTGACTTGATCAGTAATAGGTATTTTTCGATAAAAGTATACTTTTATTACGAGGTACATTTATTTAAGAATGAAATGACGGATGAAAGAAGAGTGCACGTAGCAGAGATGCGAATGTTGAGATGGATGAGTGGAGTGACGAGGATGGATAAAATAAGGAATGAGTATATAAGAGGAAGCCTGAAGGTAGCGCCAGTGATGGATAAATTAATAACAGTCTAGCTTGGTATGGACACGTGATGCGAAGGGAAGAATGTCATGTTACTAGGAGAGTGCTGAATATGGAAGTGGATGGATATAAGAGTAGAGGAAGGCCGAAGAAGAGATGGATGGACTGTGTGAAAGATGATATGAATAAAACAGGTGTAAGTACAGAGATGACGGCTGATAGAGAAGAATGGAAGAAGAAGACATGTTGTGCCGACCCCACGTAAGTGGGTAAAGGACCAGGAAATGATGATGACATTTATTTAAGCAACTAAAGCCATGTCCGTTTTACTTAGGAGCCTAAAGTGCACCTACTAAGTAGGAACATACTTAAATACTAAAACTTAGCGTGGCTGCCCTTCGTTTTTGACCTGATAAGTGCCTGAGTATGTCATCTTGTGAAGTGATTCAAAGTGATTTAACTAAAAATCTAGGTAGATAAGTGTTTAATTCTATAGAGACCAAAGATCGAGTGCGCTTGGTGGCGCCAGTTTTTTTAATCGATGCAAAACATCATAGACGTTAGCTATTGTAGTGCTTAGACAAATATTATCTGTTAGTCGTTATAAAATATGAGTGTTTATTTAGTTTTCATTCAATATTGAAGTTAGATCCTCTTGATTCAGTCGGCGGCGGCAGCCTCTAGACTAAAAGCTGTAGTACCTACATACTTACATACATACCTACCTACCTACCAACCGCCAACATAGGTACTACTCGGGCGAATCAACATGACACCTGTCTGACACGTGGCTCAGAACTTGATGCGTCCCCCGCTGCTCCGTGTTTCTTCTTCCTATAATTGCGAAGCCTTTACTTATACCAAGTATTACAGGTCCTGTTCTCTATCAAGATTAACCAATTCCACGCTGTACTTTCGCAAACGTCATTCGAGCCAGGCGTCATGTTTATTCGCCCAAGTAGTAAATACTTTCGTCATTATCATTTTGCGTCACTGTGGACTTTTGGGTTATTCCTGTTGTCCCCACCTGTTTGTCCTGAGTGGGGGTTAATAATTTTTATTTTCCTGTTTGCTCCCAAATTTTTATGGCGCCACTACCTAGTGGTTTCGGAAGTAATCCTGATAAACCTTTTGAAAATTTAAGCTTTTTCTGTTGTTATTGTAGTTGTATCTAGTTCGATTCGATATTAGTTTAGTTCTGTCGACGAGTCCCATGAGGATAAATAAAATAAATAAATTAAAAAAAATATATCCTCTGTGCTATTTTTTTTTAACATTAAACATAAAAATAATTATATTTTGTTATGTGTAGGGACCGCCTAGGGCGGTGATGGATGCCTCCTCCAGGGATTTCCACTTGATTCTGTCCTTAGCAAGAATACTAATCTTTAAAATACTGTCTTTAGCTAGAACCAAGAATACTAGGTTGACTCCATCTATATATTTTGTAACCGCTGAGAATGCCCATGAGGTTGTATGACTAAAATAAAGAGTAACTTTTGAAATATGAACAGTGAGTGCTTGCCTAATTTTTCATTCGGTTGTTACCAACAGGTTCCTTCATGATCTCATTACTCAAAACCGCGAATCTCAAGCTGTCAATTTAGATGCAATCATGCGCAGCAGTGGCGGCCATTGATAAAACAACTCCCATCTCTATTCCATCGAAATAAGACTGCATTCTGATTGGTAATCTGTTAGAGTGTAAATGGTTCCACCGTGATCAAATACTGTTAAAGAGTGATCGTTACACGTTTTTACCGACAAAAAAAGAGGAGGTTCGTAAGTTTTTTTTTTTTGCATAAAGAGCTTTGCGTCATCGTCTGCGTACGCAGAATTTTAAATATTTTTAGTTTATCTTAATCGGTTTTATGAGACCCTTGAGAAATAAAACTTACTAAATATTTTTTGAAGACATTTTGAAATTTTCGTGCAAATTCATTATTTGTACCTGTCTCCGTTTTAGATACCTAATATCTACATTATGATGTACCCTGATCATAAGACTTGGAAATAAGTAAGTATCTCAGATATCTATGAGGTCCTCTTTTAATTAGTAGTTATCATAAGATATTATAATATAAAATGTATTTTTTTTTTTTTAATTTGTTATATAATAATTTAATTTTTAATCTTAATTGGTTTGTTACCGTTTTATTTAAAGTAAGATAAATTAACACTACATTCTAAAGATTCATAAGATAAACTTTAAGGGTGAAAAAGTGCGGTCGACCCTCAAAACTCCTTCGCCCTCAAAGAAATCCAACAGGAATAACCCAATATTTCGCACCATTTTCACATAAGAAAAACGTCTCACGTCGCATTTCTTCTATCAAAGCTATCACGTAATTTCTGACGCAAGTGAAGTCAGATGCGCTGGCGCACGCTTGCGTATGGCATTTGGGTCAAGACCATGAATGACTGATGTAAGTCCGGCAGACGCTTGCAGTTGAGGGCGTGGCTCGGTCGGGTCATGCACCTTGCTCCTTGACTTATATACAGTTCAAGTTTTTCATTCACTTTCTACCTGAGGTCCACGACTCCATTGTTATCAAATACTAGGTTCATACTTTGATTACCAACGGGTCCATAGCATTTTTAAATAAATAATATTTCCTTCCCCAATGGGTCCATGGGTTTGCTTGGTACAGTTAGCAATAAAGGCTTTATATAATAGGAACGATAATAATATTTGCTTCGATAAATATGACGAATATCTGTTTCTTCAAGAAATAAAAGAAAATTAATGGAAAAATCATGACTATGTCTTAGATCACAAAATTATTAAAGAATGTATTTCTTTATTGTACACCATAAGACAACACCCAAAGAAAAATAATAACTTACGCTATAATAACCATGACTATTAGAGGTTTTATAGGGTGGCTTTTTCGCTATAAGCTTTTTCTTCCAGGCAACTAAATGCGGTAGAAAAATAAATGGAAAACAATGTTAGACATATTCTACACTGCACGTGATAGAGTGCGCAAGATCAAGAAATCCCAGAATAAATAACTACAGTCATATGATTGTTTATAGTGTGACTTGTTGAGAATGAGATAAATTATCTTTGTCAACCTATAACCAAATAATGGCTGAAAAGTATATCCTATAAATATTAATTGTATTATATTGTATTTATTTATTTTAAAAGATAGAAGCTTACAGTTTTTAATCAAAACACGGTTAAATTAAACTAAAAAAAAAAACCTAAATAATATTTCTAATTATTAATATTAGTTACAGCAGTTGAGCTACCTATAGATCGTTTGATATGGTCTATGGGTGGTCCAATTGTTTCATTTTGTAATATAGGATGCAGTAGTTAGCTTATGCTGTAATGAAAATCAATATTATTAATGCTAACGAATTGATGCAAAAAAATATAATTGGATGCTTGTTCTTCAACCACGCCTATACCAATTGAGCTAAATTTTGCTATGGGTATTGATTATGAGCTGGAAAAACACTTATAGGCTACTTGCTTCCTTACTTTTCAAAGCGATACTACGCTGGCGAATGCGAGCGAGCGATAAGCTAGTACTCTACCAGTAAACTTACTAAGTATAAATAGTATAAAAGCAATAAATCCAATAAAGGATAATATAGTAATCATATTTTTGGAAAAATCTAGTAAAAATGCTACGGCGTAGCGCCTCGTAGCACCGGTCTACGATTGACATTGAAAAAATTGATGCGACCTAAGTAAAAAACACTTAGGTCGTATCATTTTTTTTAGTTTTTAGTTTATTAGTTCACTAAGGTAAAAAAAAAAAATTTTCTTTCGGTATAATTTGGCCATTTCCTAATATCTCCTGATTATTTTTAAATGGGCTTTATATCCTCTTTCATCATCACATCACATTTTACATGTTAGAGTACATTTTTAGTATTGACAAAAAAATTGCGCGTTTTTGGTCTATAGTGCTTACGAAAAGGATAGATAACTTGTAATTCTCCTGGTCCTAAACTACGTACTTATGCCGAGTTTTTACAATAAATTGTTGCTCGAGAGGAAGAATGTAATGTTAGTTAGGTCAGTTTTCGTAAAAGTAGGTATCTCAAGAAGGAAATAAAAACAAAGTGCATTCATTCCAAGGATCAGGAAACTTGGATTTCCAAGTAAAAGCTGAATCACTCATGATAAAAAGTTTTGGATACCTACTGCTCAACTAAATTATATTTCATTGGCCTAGCACTGAAAATCACAACATCTAATCATAGAAGTATTAAAATATGGAATCACGCGCCAATTTTTAGTAGGTATATTTTGGTCCGTGGCTAAATTTCGGAAAACAGAAGTAACAGGGTTAAAGAATTATATTAATTGAAATTTCAAGTCTCTGGTTTGATCTGCGTGTTGTTTGTCAATCAGTCAGTCAGAACCAAGCCTTTTATATATGAGTAGGTATATTGATTATTATACCGGTCTTCGAACCATTAAAATTATTAAATTAAATTAGTATATTCGAAGAACTGCTGTCTATCACACAGTCCTAACTGTATACCTACGTTAGGTTGCTTACGTACATTCTTTTTGGGGAAATTTGATTAGCACCATAAATTTGTCATTGCAATCTAGATTTGTTATCATATAGGTACAATACATACGTTTTAAAAGGGAATATTTCAGAATACTTTATGTAGGCACATGTCGATCTGAGCCTACTACTAAAAGCTATTGTATATTAACAGGTAGGACTTTACGTATCAGTATCAAAATAAAATAATTGTTTATTAATAGAAGTTATTAAGAGAGCATTCAATTCGATCTCACAAAGAATTAGAATAACTCGCATTGTAGACACCTTTGCGGGAAAAATACGACTTCGTTGCATGAATAAGAGTCTTCTTCTTATCGTGCCACTAGTTCCTTCGAACCAGTGTGGTGAAAGGATTTCAAGTGCGCCTCGAAGAGGCTCAATGAATAAGAATATTTTTTATATACCTAAGCTCTTAAGGTTTTTCAGTTATGTACTGTGTAAAACTGTTTTTAGTCATGCCTTTTTAGTTTATATAATTTGATATGTAGTGTTTTTTTATAATGATTTAACTAAATTTAAGCATACAAGTGAACATAATATGGTTATTAGTCTAAAATATAAAAATATATTTGAAATTTGATTTCCATTTCAGGACAAACATATTTTATGTGATGAATATTAGTCTTATCCTGAGTGTGGATGTGTCGAAGTTGAATATTTTTTTTTCAAATATCTGATTTTCACAGTACAACCTCTGCGTCGTGGAAAATGTTCAAAATATATATTTATTATTTTTTTATCTACCTGTTCTATGCCGGGCTATACTGGACTGAAAGCTCTTATTTACTTAGTACAAGGCAATATGTTCCGAAATTGCATCACCCAGCAAGCAATGTAACGTTCACTTTTAAACGAGGATTTTTTTATAACTTGGCAAAATGAGTTGGGAATTTACTAATAGTTAAATGAAATGAAATCATTAAGTATGACCAAGTCGTTTTTGAAACGTATTGTACGAAGGAAACTCAGTTTTTATCTTGTAATTTAACTCTTTTATCATTTAGTATTAAATAAAATAAAACATAAATAAGCCTATTTTTCAGACATTTTTTAACAATTTGTAATAATTATTGATAGATAAGATTCATTATTATTATTACCTAACTAATCCCTATCCTTATCTATACACCGGCATGGTTTGTCTGTGTGCCCCTTGGCATAGGCCTCCCCCAACAACCTCCAAGCGCCCCTATCCATTGCTGTCCTTGACCAGAGCTTCCCACCTACAGCTTCTATATCGTCTCACCATCGCTTGACTTGCCTTTCTGAGGAAGGCAAGTATCGTTTAGTACCTACAGTTAAATTGCAATCTTTTTAGTTTTGATTACATCAACTAACTACTACAATCTACATTACAAAAGGAAACAATTAGGCCACCCATAGATCGTTGCAAACGATTTATAGGAAGCTCAACTGCTCCAACTCGATACCCGATGGCAGCGTGCCGAGGATACTGGCTGCATTGCCTTTTTGTATTGCAAGGCTTATTCTTTGGCCGAGATAGCTGCCAGCCCTCTGATCACTCGTCGCTTCGACCAGACGCTCTGACCAAATTTTGTAAACGCGGAAGGCTCCCATTCCCCATGGACCTAGGGTCTCGAACCCCTTTGGGTTCAAACATATACAACCAGTAATTAATGTACAGTTAAACGTAAAACATATGTATTTGTCACACGACTTGATTTAACTATTTCTGTTTTCTTGTTTCTGTGATTTGTAATCTTATCAAAAATGTTTCCAATGCTTGCAAACATTGCGGTCTGTTAGGTAATTGTTTTCCACTTCCCTTTATTTTTTATCTGTGCAGTAAATATGTAGGTAATTACCTAATACTTGCTTTTATTATTTTGCGTAATCTCCGCCCTGTGAAGGGCATATCCTTATAAGATAGGTAATTTTATTTATTTGGAAAAGTTTTTATCTTAATCATTAGTATAGGGTAAAACGGGATTAGAAGCCCCAAAAGGATACGTGCCCTTTTCATAAATCTTTACTTTCGAAAATGAAATTTAAGTAATAACAAGTTAAGAATGCAGAAAAAGCATACTTCAGGCAAATAAATCTCATTTAATTTAAAAAATATGCTTAAAGCTTAACCTTTCTTTTTGGGGCACCTATCTATTTGGGGCAACTAACCCTGTTTTACCCTACATAATAGGCTTGGCCCTGACTGACTGACTGACTGACTGACAAGTCATTTTGTTAAATCGCAACGCAAACGAAGTTGTGAGTGTCTACTAGTGAAATAGGTATATGTAATTAAATAATGAAATAAAAATTGATATTAAATTTGTTTGACATGACACATTGTTTATGGACCCTTATGTGCAAAAAAAATAAAAAAATCCTCAAGAACATTTCTTAAAGAGCTTTCATTTCTTAAGACCTTACACATAAAAAAAGTTCACGAATTTTTAATCAGGTCCTAAGATTGTTTTTTTTTTAATTTGTGAATTACACGAAAATTATGTATTTGTGTCTTACGTCACACACAATCCAAGTGTCAACATGCATAGCTGATAACGACTAAAATGTAACCGTTTATCTTGTTAGGATAGATTTAACCGGTTCTCAAATTCAACCTGTGAGTACTTCTTACCATATTTTTTTATATGTCTCGCATAACTTTTTGCAGAGTTAACTGATTTTCCTGATTTTTTTAATTAGATATAAGGTAACATAGGGCTAGTTACCCCAAAAGGATATGATGAGTCCTTTTTCATAAAAACCTTACATTCGAAAATTAAATGGAAGTAATATTGGGTAATGTTTTTAGCATATTTTTATGCTTCTTACTTTACTTAATATTACTTACATTTGATTTTAGAAAGTACGGATTTTAGGAAAATGGGATTCTAACCTTGTTTTATCTTAGTATACTTACACCAAAAAAACATCATTTAAGGTTCAAGTCTCTATGTCCACCGATTTAGCCTGTAAGCTGTCTGTCAGCATGTCAGTCAGTCAGCACCAAGCATTTTAGATACTTTATAGATATTGATTGATTAATGCTTAATTACCTAACCTTCATAATCAAAATTCAAATGATTTTTTATTACGTATGAGTACTAAAAGTCATCTGTTGTGTAATATATTCTTAGAACTATTGCAAATTAGTTGTAATAGAAGTTAATATAACCAATGCTCTACTTACGTCAAGATCGCTCTTAATATGTGCACTTTGCGTCCTATGAGTCAATACTCTTCAAATAGCATCAGAAAAATAACAGGTAGGTAATATGAAATAATAAAGTCTGAATATTTAGCTGCTTGTACAACAAACTAGCTGACTACAACTTCGTTTGTCACTTGTCAAAACTTAAAATTGTCAAAAAATATATCTTAAGATAATACGTGCTTATATTCTTTGATGAACGAACATATCCTAGAAATTTCAAATCTCTACGATCAGTGGTAGGCGTATGCGTTGTCAGTTAGTCCGTCTGAAAGAGGCTTTTATAAACATTGATCAGCTTGTATGTTAAATTGCGATATGTTCACAGTGAGTAAAATAGGTATTAAACCATTCGACTATTACAAATTTAGCTAGGCGTCTTTACCCGAAGAAGTGTTACATCCGAACGTTGGGAGCCCAGTAGCCCAGTTCAATTCACTCCCCACAAAATGTTTTTCCAGATGCGCCCAAAGAAGTTTACACTTCAAAATTGCAAATAAACTATCATAATATTCCATCATGATCATACTGGCTTTAGATGTTATTTCTATCTTTATTCAATAAATAAATAAAGGCTGGTTCAGTTTTGTATAATTCTAGGAGGTAATCTAAAAGTGCTCTGGAAATTCCACACTGGAAATAAACGCGTTTGAAAAAACGCCCGCGGTGACGACAACGCGTGTGAAATGGGTAAAGTAGGACAATTAAATAATTATGTATGACTAGTCTTTACTTATTCACGTTTCAAAGGATATTGTAGCCTTAGGGCACTTAAAACAGGGTTATATGCCCCAAAATAATAGGTGCATTTTTTTCTAGAAAACCTTGCTTTCGAAATTCAAATGATAAAGAAATAATTAATAAAGACTTACATAATAAATAAGAAATCATAAATAAGAATTACCACAAGTGAATACTGCTAGGCTCATTGTATCCACCATCCTTTTGTACTTAATCTGTAAGAAGCTGTTTGTATTCTTTTAATTATATATAAAAAAATTAAAAAATAATAAGAATGAAGCATTATATGTATGCTAAAAGCTTTACCTATTATTACATCCATTTAATTTTCGAAAGTAAAGTTTTTAGAAAAATGGGACCCTTATTTTTTGGGGCATATATAACCCTGTGTTACTTTATACTTAATTAAAAAAATCAGGAAAATCAGTTAACAAGTGCCCTTAGGCTTCAATGTCCTTTGAAACGCTCATTCTTTTGGTGTATCGAACCCCGTTTTACCCTATACATACACAGCCTTTCATCAGCTTTGATCCTGTAATCAAAGCCATACATTCTGTAAGAACCTAAAAAACGTGTTACTTAATTAATTTTCGTATCTCTGAAAACCATTAATCACTTTAAACCCTAAAATATAATTTTACCAAAAAAAAAACTCTAAATAGCTTTCCACGCCGCAACTTTATAGCAAACCTAATTGGGTAAAGTTCAATAATAAAGGTTTTACAAAAACATCGACTACTTAGTGACCGTAATCACTACCGTAATACGTAACTTTGTTTATTTCGACGACCTATTTTTATTCAGTTATTTTGATTGCAAAATCAAAGTACTGAACCGATTTTGATGAAATTTCTATCTGACCAAACTGAAAGTATACATATATCCTCTCAAACAATAAAATAAATATTGAAATCGTTTCATAAAAAATAAAACATTCAACCGAATTGAGAACCTCCTCCGTTTTTGAAGTCGGTTGAAAAGGGTGTCACGACACGCAACTTTTCGACTAAAAAAGTCAGGCTTTCATTTTAGTGACGAAGTGGCCACGAGCCCCGTCTACCGACCAATCAGCGCTCAGCTGCTGCGGTGCCTATGTGTCAAGCTATATGTATACGTCAGTTGAGGCAAGCCACCGCAAACTTACACCACACGCCGTATAGAACGCACGCCATTGACGTCTGTCAAAACACTCGCGAAACAAACGCTCTCGTTCGTCAAAACCGCGCGAAAGTGTCAGTGTATACCATCCCCTTTATAAACGGATCAAAAGTGAGTAAATTCAGCGTTATTATAAGCGTATCTGTTCATTTGGAACCGGCGAGTAATCGGACACAGGATTAATGCATTTTGATCGCTCACAAGTAAGCTATCATTTTATTTTGTGTGGTTCCAAGTGGACACTCATTTTGCGGTGATTACGCTCTTTGTAAATATATTTTTGATTGTTATCGATTTTATCATGAAAATGTTATACTAATCTTTATTATGTAAGTAACTCAGCTAATTTATTAAAAAAGACCACCAAACTGACATGTTTGGATTTTATGGAATCTTGGTTCTGAATTCTAGAATAGATAAGTCCATAATAATATGATTTAATTTCACTAAAATGAGTCAAAAAAGACAGCTGAATTTAAATCGATTCGTTCCAAATTCAAAATAATCGATTAGTTCCGAAAATTGTCACTTCGCGACGCAAGTGAGCACAGCATCGAAACTGATTGACGTGACACTTCGCGATCAAGTTACTAGATCGTTTACTGGAACAGTGTGAACGAGGCTCGGGTTACACTACTGCGTTATGGTCACGCTATGCAGGGGCTATTTTATAAGGAGTGGTCCTGTTTTTATAAAATTTTAAAAACCACATTACATTTTTAATATTATTAAATACCTTAAATAAGGACACCCCTACCAATATAAAAGGCTTGGTACTAACTAACTGACTGATCGACACAACGTACAGACCAAATTAATGAACGTAGAGCCTTTAAATTAGGAGGGTTTGTTCATCAAGTACTGCTTATTATAACGCCAGCTAGTGCTTAAATAACGCCAGTAAAAATATCCATCCTTAGTCATAATGTAACTTACGAAATTAAAATTATAAAAATATTCAATGTAAAGTTAACTAATTCAATTCTACCTGTGAAGTTGGCCGGTAGAAAATACTTTAGCATTAAGCCCACCTTTTGTATAATGTGTTTATTTTGTGCAATAAAGTGTTAAATAATAATAAAATGATAATATCCCGTCGACGTTGTATTTATACTATACCCATAAATTAATAAAAATGTTCCTATACAATAAGATGGACAGTATCAAACCAAAAGGGAATCGTAAGACAGGACCAAAAAAAATCAGACACCTTGTCAATAAAAATAAAATATCTCCATTTTCAAATAATGTTTGTTACTTTTTACGATGTAGTTTTATTAACAATGAAAAAGCCCAGTAGTTATAATATTTATCTAGCCCTGTTACTTCTCTTTTTCGAAAATTTGCATCAGAACAAAATGTACTAGAAGTTAGCCAAAGTGGCTCCCTTTTACTGGGCATATTTTCAATGACCTACCATGTGTTTTTATACTTTAATACTTCTGTGACTATACCTAACCAAAATATAGAAGGTTGGTTTTCACTACTTACATTACAAAGGCGGTTTCAGACTAGCCGTAAAACCGAGCGGATTCGCCGCTCGTGTTTTGTTTTTAGCAGAACATGTACGTACGCGCGACAAGCCGCGAGAGACACCTCATGATACTGAAACTCGCTAGAATAATCATTTTTTTACAAAAATATACTACAACCTTCTCCAGTTGGACTGTTTTAGTGACGGTAAACTCCACTGAATAGTAAAAGAGAAGCAAAATACGCAATATAATTGAAATGGATGATGTAATTTTTTTCAAAAAAAAAATCTGCTAAGTCATTTTTTTATATCAAAACCAAAGTGCTGAACCGATTTTAACGAAATTTCTATGGGACCAATCTGGAAGTATATAAATCTTCTTCATCTTTCTTCTTATAGAAACAACAAGTTTCTAAGGTAACAAATATATAAAAAAATCTACCTATTATCTATTGAGAACCTCCTTATTTTGTTAAATTGGTTGAAAACCGAGCGTATGATGTATACGCGCGTTCGGCTTTTGAAGTTTGACAACTACCAATTCGCCCGTATACGCGCGACAAAAACACGCTAGTCTGAAACCGCACTAACCGCAAATACGTCACGTCATTCATCGACTCGCATGACGTGTTTTCATATACCTACTTACTTGACGTGTGCCATACTTCATTAATCTCGTATATTCTTTGGCCATACCATTTAATAATTTATTTATGTATCCAGAAAACCCAACCACATTTCAAACTAACAGCGTCATAGCAGAAAAATATTAGGAGTATCATTTGATACATTTAGGTTTAGTCATTTGAGGAACTGAATGTTGACCAATGTTTTTCTAAAATAGTTCAATGTTCAGTTGCAATAAAAATAAAATCTTGGGGCAAATATTATAATATAGTTGACACGTTTGCGTTATAAATTAATAAAATGAGTTTTATCATTATGTAAGGAGGAAATAATTAATCTCTTACACAAGGCATCTTTTATGTTTCAATTTTCTTGGCACGTTTTACCCCATTCTCCCATACTCTTTATCTATTCCCTTTGCCATTTTACTCCAGGGCACGTTCTACCTTGAACTCCCATTTTCTATCTCTGTCACTTTTCCCATTTCACCCTGGGCCCGTCCTACCCTGGTCTCCCATACTTTATCTCTGTCCCTTTTTCCATTACACCCCAGGGCACTTTTTACCCCAATCTCCCACACTCTTTATCTGTCCCTTTTGCCATTTGACTCCAGGACACGTTCTACCCCGGGCTCCCAACTTCTATCTCTGTCACATTTCCCATTTCACCCTGGGCCCGTCCTACCCTGGTCTCCCATACTTTACTTCTGTCTCTTTTTCCATTTCACCCCAGGTCAATTTTTACTTCAATCTCCCACACTCTATCTGTCCTTTTTGCCCTTTTACTGCAAGACACGTTCTACCCCAGTCTTCCATCTTCTATCTCAGTCACTTTTCCCATTTCACCTCAGGGCAAGTTCTACCCCGGCCCCCATCCTCTATCTCTTTTTCCACCTCTACCCTGGCTCTAAAGTTCCTATTCTCACCTCTGTTCTCACCGCACGAACAAAAGACATGAACGCACGCGAGTCGCGATCCTTCCAAGAAGTGGCATCTCAGACACAAAAAATGGTGTATGGAGTATCCATACGCTAATTCTCCGAATATAAACGGTTCATCTTCCTCGCAGACCAAGTGACGAAAAAAAACACTTTGAATTTTTGATGTGTAACATTTTTCGTCTCGCCTTCTGTCAGTGGCAGTGATTTCATGAAATGCAACAGAACCTTAGAAAAATGAATTCATCAAAGAATCATTCCAAAAAATGAGAGGTCAGTCAGATGTTACACATCTCTATGCTAATCCTCAAATCCGAGTTCCATACAAAATGTTTCGGACAAATACTGAAAAAGTACACCGTATTATAGTAATTTCTTCACACTATTCGTTTCGTCCATGTTTTTTGATTTCGTCAAAAAAAAAAGTGATAAGTTTCATACCTTAATTTAGATTTTATACTTGTTTTTAAGTTAGTAGGGTTCATTTTAAAACTCGTATAAAATTGAAATTAGAGTATGAAATCTTTCACTTATTGTTGACGAAATAAAAAAACATGGACGAAACGAATAGTGTGAAGAAATTACTATAATACGACGTACTTTTTGAGTATTTGTTTGAAACATTTTGTATGGAAATTTGCCTTGAGGATTCCCCTTAAGTTTCTACTATAAGGCTTGCTCGTTTTTTTTTTAGTAGGGATTTACTACAGTTTGATCACCATCTATTCTAATACCATATTCTGTAGTCGAAGATGGAGCTCGTAATAAATTCTCAAAAAAAAAAAATTATCCCATTTTTACCTTTTTTTTCGAACACGACTTAAAAAAACTTTATACTACTTAGAACTCATCTTAATCAATTTTGCTGCCTCAATCAAAGCAACCTACGCAGGACTTAGCTGTAAAAAGAAACCCAAGCTAGAAATTACCTTTAAACCAGAACGCAGTAATGCATTAAGTCTTTCTAATGCAAATCACATGGCAATATCAAATAAACAACGCAAATAAAAGACCCGTATTTACTCAATATGCAAATCATATTTTGAAAATTATTGTATAGAATTTATGGAAAGCGTATTCGTATCGAAGCCGTCACAGAAAAGAGAACCGTTTATGTGAAATGTCTCAAAACGCCATACAAACTTTAGCTCTGTCACCAAACTTTTTGACAAACGTATTAATACCGAAGCCGACATTCAGAATATTTTTATTTTTTCAGTTATTGACTTAAAAAATGTTAACATTAAATAAGAGTTCTCCCTTTTGTGACGGTTTTTATTTGATTCCGTTGGATATTGAAATAGACAATTTTGAATGATGAATACATTAGGAAGATAGCCATTAAATAACCAATTAATTAGTCGTAAAACCGTCAATATTATGCTTTTAGGTATAATTCAAATGATCATTATTATAAATTGGTTTAATATCGGTGCACAGGTGTGCGTAACATGATATTTTGAAGACAACATTAATATTTTTCCATAACGAGTTGTTTTAGAATCAAATAACATTGTCATTAATGCGAGATTTTATTTATTTTTTATTAAATTATGGGTTGTATTCCGTGTGTTTTTAATATTAATTTTGACGCCATCATTTTTAACCCATTAAATTGAGACAGTCTAGACTCGTATGTTTTTAGTGAATGGTCGTTAATATTCAAATTATGGTTTTTGTATACTGTAAAAAAATATATTCGATACTAATGTTATCTAAATTATCTTAAAGAATAGTTAGATAGATACAATACAATACCTTTTTTATCACTAGAATGTTATATATTATCTATGATATAAAAAAACCAATTATAACTGCTCGTTCGTATTCATCATCCGAATTCGATATCAAAAATATAACCGAAAGACGACTGAAGATGCTATGTAATAAGTATGTAAATCGTATTCTATATTTACCAACTGAAATATTCATATATTTACAAAGATAGAAGATAACCTTTTACGATGTTTGTTGTAGAAGTCTCGTCCCTGTATGAATCAGTGTGAATATCGCTGACAATCGGCTGATTGTTTAAGTCATTCTGTAAACCAACCCGCGCTATTACGCGGAAGAGACTGGCATCAGACTGGTTCACGATACTTGACCTATACAAGGCAACAATTTTATTGGACACTCGCTGTACAGGTAACACTATTTACTTTGTACTAATTAAATATATAATTTGATATCCAACAATGCAACCGCCATGCTTATCCCCCGAGCTAGTGATTTCTACAGAGTATACACACTCCATAGATTAAGCATAGATGATATAGATGCTGTAAAGAGGCCCGATCACGAAAAATTCTGACAATGGAATTCGTATTGTAACTGTCATAGAAGGTTTATCAATTTTCTTCTTTGTGACGGATACGATACGAATTTGATTGTCAGATTTTTTGTGATTGGGCCTTAGAAATAGTTGAATTAAAACTATGAAAATTAATTTCCAAGATATAGACGTCCTCTGGGTAAGGAAAAAAATATGATAAGTCTTTCACTACTTCGTAAACTAATGTGATAAAAAGCTCCATTAGAAAAGTTACAACCTTTTTATTTGAACTAAGAATTCGGGATCTTGGGGTTTAATTTTTTCTTGTATGAATAAAGACAACTCATTATTAAAGCCATAATTTGAATAAGTAATTAATATAATTATAATTATAGCTATTGTTTTTTGTAAAACCTTGATTATAATCAAAGTTTTACAAAAACATAATTACTAAAATATAAACAAACCGACTTCAATTGGGCTGTTTTAGTGACCGTAAACACATGGTAAACACCACTGAATCTAAATATTCACAGGGAAGCAAAATACGTACTTTCGTTTACTTCGACGACATACATTTTTTTCCGTTATTTTGATTTAAAAACTAAATTACTGTACCGATTTGGATGAAATTTGTATGGGACCAATCTTATATCTAGTCTTAGTCTTAGTCTATCCTTAAATCGGTTTTTATACAACAAAGTTCTTACATAAAAAAAACAATTCAAACGAATTCAGCACCTCCTATTTTTGAAGTTTCTTAAAAAAACGCAAATTTAGAATTCATTTAAAAAAAATCTCGTGAAATAACGATGTAAAAGTTCAAGACTATAATACAAAGTAAGTCTGAGCCCTGAACACGTACGAAAAACTGGAATATCGAGGTCCACACAAGTGCTACAATTTTGCAACTTTGCGGCGATGTGTGGCTTGTTAAGTCAGTGTATATATGTAGGTAGGTGTAGTGAGATAGGCATTGCATGCAATCTAGATTGGATTGCAGTTGGAGGCATGCGCGGTAGATGGCGACGACTTGTCTCGGTGTGTCCTTACTCACACATGCTTAATAATAGCGTGAGGCACCATAGGGCGGTGTCACCATGATGCATGGTATGAATATTTTTTAGGCATAGAAGTATTTTGACCACACGAATGGTCGAATGGCAAGTGTATTGGACTGCCACGCCCGGTGTCGCGGGTTCGATTCCCGCTTCAGGACAAACATTTGTGTGATGAACATTGATGTTTGTCCTGAGTCTGGGTGTTTTCTATGTATTCTATGTATATATTTACAAAAAAATATATTTAAGAATTCTATCAGCCATCTGGTTCACATAGTACAAGCTCTGCTTAGTTTTGTGCTAGATGGCGTTGTGTGAAATGTCCAAAATATTTAAAAAATATTTTAAAAAATAAGGTAAGAATCACACTGTAGTACATTGAAAACCATCGTAACAAGTATCGTCACTTACCATCAGATGAGGTGGTGGTCAATCTCAAGCCTATAAATACGTAGTAAAAAACACAACACGAAAAGGAATATAAATAAGCTAACTTCTAGTACATTCTGGTCCGATGCTAAATTTTTAAACGGAGAAGTGAAAGTATTATATTATAATTAAGAATTAATAGGCTTTTTCATTGTTAAAAAAACTTCATCGTAAAAAGTTACAAATATTTTTCAAAATAGAGATATTCCATTTCTGTTGATTTGGTGTCTTAGTCTGTACCTATGGTTTTAGGGGCTTTATAAAAAGCTCGAGTGGTAGGGAGCTAGAGTGGTTCTGAACTTCTAAATTTGATGTTTTAACTCCAGCCCCATACAATATACGTACAATAAAAATCTTTGAAACAGCCAGCTATGATCAAACGATATAAATGCAATAAGTACTTAAGTATTTTTCAAATAAGTAAACATAAAACTTTTGTCAAAACTCCGTTTTTAAATATTTGGTAAAGTTTAGGAAAAACTTCGAAAACATTTTTTTTAATAATGCAAGGTACCTACATCTCAGAATATTATTTTGATTCAAATCTCTTCAAAAATAGCTTCAATGTACACGCATCTCAAAAGAAGCATGCGCACGTAGCCAGCATGTCTGCCGCGGCCTCACGCACACACGCATTGCCCGTGAAACTCGATCCACGCACACACGCGCACCTCAGGGGAAAATCAACCAACAGATACGTAACTTGCAATATTGTAACCTTTTTGTATTATCTACGACATATTCTGTACTTGGTACAACCGTCAAAAAACATAACAGAGTTTTATTACTTAGTTTTCATAAAAAAACACTAATTAATTGAGTAATTTTTATGCACAGAAGTATTTTTCTATTAAGGTATAGAAACATAATGTATTTCATTTAAAATATGCCCAGTGAAAGGGAGCTTCTAGTACATTTTGGTCCGATGCAAATTTTCGAAAAAGAGGTGTAACAGGGCTAGATAAGTATTATATATTAAAACTACTAGGCTTTTTCATTGTTAATAAAACTACATCGTAAAAAGTAACAAACATTATTTGAAAATGGAGATATTTAATTTTTATTGACAGGGTGTCTGAAATTTTTTGGTCCTGTCTTACGATTCCCTTTTGGTTTGATACTGTCCATCTTGTTATATAGGAACATCGTTATTCATCTATGCTTTTATGACAGACAATGTTGGTAGGTAAGTTTGAAAAGTAGGTGTTGAAATAGCATACTCATGTTTTTACCTAATATTTCAAGGCTGACTATATTAGCACATAACCTAAGGTTACCTACTCTACCTGTGACTCTACCCTAGGTACTATAATTGTCCCCGTCCATTTATTAATTACACACAGCTCATCATTAGTCACTGTCAATGCATGAATAATAGTAATTTTTCCTTTTTTTGTTACGTATTCATTCATACTCACGGAATTTATAAATACACCTAAGTTACTCAAATAAAGAATTTTCAAAAAAATTATCATTACTCCTGTTTTCGAACGAAAGTTTCATAAGTACCTACTTATTATATACTTGCTTACGTACTTGCTACAATATCAATCTATATCGTAATCTAATTCGGGTAAGGGGTTGCAAGTGGTCTGCACTGACGTCCCGCTGTGGGGTATTGTGCATTTACCCCTTTTTGTACTAACTTTACCCCAGCCAGCCCAGCTCCCCAAAATAGCGGAGCAGGACCCTGGGTTGATGGATGGTGTGTTCCAGTTTCCCGGTAGGGTCATCCGGACCCGTATCCAGGATTTTCCTCAGCCCAGTCTTCTTTCTGGCCTCTTCTGTAGCTGTGCAGTGCACAACCACGTGTTCTACGGTTTCCTCCTCTGCAAAGCAACCGCGGCAGATCACGCTGTCCGTCGCACCCATCTTGAACAGATGGTGATTCAGGTCGCAGTGGCCGGTTATAATTCCTACCATAGTACGTAGTTCTTCTCTTCTCATCTTCATGAGTGTGTTTGTCAGTTTCTTATCAATATTCGGTAGAAGCATCTTAGTGTGCTTGCTGTCCGTTCTTTTGTCTGTAATCTATATCGTATTAAAATGAGTAGCAAATATTTTATTTGAACTTTAAGATGGTAATTTACACTGATGAGAACGTTGACCACTACATTAGTTATAAAAACTACAAATCAGGACATAGCTATATTATAATATCTAATAATTATATCGACACCATTGGTCGAGTGGAAAGTCCATTGGACTGCTTCGCCGAGTGTTACGGTTTCGATTCCCGCTTTAGGACAAACAATTGTGCGATGAACATCGGTGTTTGTTCTGAGTATCGGTGTTTTCTATGTATTCTTTGTATGTATTTACAAAAAAAAAGGATATAAGTATTGTATCAGTTATCTGGTTCCCATAGTACAAGCTTGCTTAGTTTGGGGCTAGATTAAGTTGTGTGAAATGTAAAAAAAAAAACTATACAAGGCTTAGTCCTTGTTGGACTGGCTGACTGACAGACAACGCATCGACTTAACCACTGGACGTAGAGACTTAAAATTTCGAGTGTTTCTAATAAAGGAATTTGTAACGTTCCGGGTGTGAACTTGTTAAGAACATGACATTATTAATACAAACTACTAATAAATTAATAATATCGACAAAAAGCAACCAAAACTGGAATTAACTAGTTACACAGATTAATAATTCTCAATCAGATCTTGAAGTGTTGTAAAATTAATCGAAACTCAAGGAAATCTACATTGAGATTAAATTAATCGATACCGTTCGCCTTTCACTGGGCCTCTTAGGTATGTGCTGGAATAATGCCTACTTGCGACAAAATTCCTAAGAAATTACTTTACTCACTAGGAAGGTCTTTACGATACAGATTCAGGCCGCTAAGATCTTCCTAGCGAGTAAAGTAATTGCTAAAGTTTGGTGCAAGTTGGCATAAGAGTTTGAAAAAAATTATACTCATAAAAGCCATAGCTAAAAAGGTATAGGTAGGTATCATAGAAGTATTAAAGTATAGAATCATACTTTAGTATTTTGAAAACGAACCAAAAAGGTGCATAATTTAGCCAACTTCTAGTACATTTTGGTGTAATGCTAAATTATTTGGCCAACTTCTTTTGGTCTGGTGCTAAATTTCTAAATAGAGAAGTAAAAGTTCCAGAGAATAACTAATTTCAATTCTATCATTGTTTTAATGTTCTGTGACGTAAGAGTTGTTATGTTGTATCGTGTTCTAACTTCTTCTCTTCTCTTGTAACTTCCATTTCATTTGCAATATAATAGTTACTAACTATTAATTTAATATGTATTTACCCCAAAATAAGGGAGAATTAATTGAATAGAAACAATTAATCATAAATTTATGTCATAGTAGTATGCAAAATTCCAACAGAATTTTTCCTGTTTAAATTACATGATGTTTTTTTATAAAATGTTGACAAAACAATACGTAGTCATGGGAAAACAAAGATAGGTATTTGTGCTTGCTACATCGCATGCAGTATTATGTATTGTTTTTACCTAATGATCCTAATGTATTGTTTATTCTACCTAATTTCGAGTACCTATGTATGTAGCAAGTTGCAATAAGTTAAATACATATATTTTTATGGTTCCTAATAATAGTTTCAATTTAGTTGAAAAAAAAAACATAGGTGCATACTTTTTTATAATTTTATACGCTTGTTCCTAATTCCACCATTATAATAAAAAAAACAGTAAAGGCAATGGAATTTATATTTGAAATATTTAGAACGCTCGATGAACGCAGCCTTTATGGTGCCAAATAGTTTGAATTTCAAACACTAAAAAGGTGCGTTCTAAATATCTTAGGCTTGGCTTAGGTAGACTTGATGTCGCCGCAGCTCTCGCCGTTGCACTATTTGGGACATAACCATTATGAGATGGATTCGATACGATTACGCTTGTCAAAAAAATTGGTTGATTAGTTTGTTACAAACTTATAGCCTTTCTATAACAGCTTCGATACGAATAGATAAATTCATAGGTATGTTTATTTATAATTTATAGGTACAATTCTCTAAAACCTGTATCGCTCGCTTATCCCATTATTAATGTTTTTTTTTCGTATTTTTGCGTCAACTAGTATAAACTATAACAAAAAAATTGGATTTATATTAAAAAAAAATACAATTTATGTCGTTTTCACCTGTAATTGCCTATGTGATACATATGCAATTACAGGCAAAAATGTATTATTTACCTTCTTCTATGTTGGTGATCAATAAATAAAATAAAATAAAAAATATGAATGGTTTAGGTTTAAGCCTGACCTAAAACATGTTCTTCACAGAATCCCAAAGTTATAGAACCCTCATAAAAATATTCTCCTTGGGCGGTTGTAAATTGAAACAAGATATCTACCGACCTATTTATAGACGAGCGAGTATTACGTTACGAAAAAAACTCAACTTATTTTAATTTTACGCTAATTGCTTTTTTTATATAAAACTTACCTTACTTATAGACCTCAGTTGGTTTAAATATTTATGTTTTATTTTAAACCTTTAAAAAACTTAGACATATTTTTGTCCCTTTTATGTTTGGAAATTTGAGGCTTTCGTCTATTGGGACCACTAGGTTTAGGACCGTGGTCCCAA
The DNA here is from genome assembly GCA_932526365.1 of Lobophora halterata. NCBI lineage: Eukaryota > Metazoa > Arthropoda > Insecta > Lepidoptera > Geometridae > Lobophora > Lobophora halterata. The sequence continues at coordinate 1,567,964 of OW052018.1, forward strand.
TCGACTGATCGATTTAATTATATTATTTTTCTTCCGGCGATTGGGACCACCATTGGAATCAATGAAAACATCTATTGTTCAAGTCAAATACAGTACAGTCAAAGGGAAAAGTATCAAAAACAAAACTCTTTAATTAAAAAAAAAAATTTAAAAAAATATTATGGGCACTATCATCTACAATCTAGTCCTAAACTAGCAGAGGTATCTATGTGAACTAATAATTGTTTACATAGTACCTATTAGTAATATATTATGGCTATAAGTAGGTATGTAATAGATCACACACAAACTCATTTAATTCGTATGTACCTACATCTAAATACATGCTACCTACATTATACTTACCAGCATATTTAATTTTTTTTTGCGGTAACACTTAAACAATCTTACTTTGATTTATGTCTACCGTGTCTACGTTGCGACTCCTTCCTAAATCTCTGTAAGATATTCGTCTGGCTTGAGTCTGACTGCATTATATTTAAAGTTCGTTTACCAAAACATCTAAAGTTAGACGCCATTGCCATGAGTAGAGTTATTTTATGTTTCATTTTGAAGTGTAGTAAGTAAGTCGTATATCTCACTATTTGTGAAAACTTTTAATTCCCTATTTACGAGTAAGTATATCTGTGATCAATCGTCTACCTAGAATTAAATTTTCTAAAAATATAAAAAAAAATCCTTTGAAGGAAAAAAAATATATTAACAAATCGCACATATGCAAGTTCTTACCGCAACCGAATATTTTACAAAACCAACTCACCAGAATAAGAAAGTTTCATCATGTAATTAAAAATGTACATTTTGATTCATAAGTTAACGATTCGTATGCGTCAACCTGTCCGCTAAATACATGTTTCTAATTCCGAGATTGAAAACAAAAACAAACACCTACAGAAAAACAAAACAAAATCGTTTATTATCAAAATACTACCCGGAATACAACCTAAAACAGAAGTGAGTCATGAAAGCTAACGCCCCCGGTCCGACCAGTCACTCATCAAATTGCTATTTTCTCTCCTATTCCAGAATAAACCTGAGTCCTTACACTTGGACGGAACATTATAGGCTAATTAATACGTATGACATACCAATTACCAAATAAAAAAAGTAAAAATAGGTTTTGTTGTTAATTAAGTGCCAAGTGGTTCCTTATCTTCTACGAAATTAATGCCAACTTGCACCAAACATTCAAAATTCCTAAGTAATTACTTAACTCGCTTGACAGTTCTTAACGGTCAGAATTTGAACTGTTTAGAACTACTAGTTTGGTGCAAGTAGGCATAAAACTCTTATAGTACGATGACACACGGCTTTTTTAACACGCTACACGCCAGCGACTTCGCTTGTAGCGTGTAAAGTCGCCCAGTATCATCGGCGTTTTTACAATCTGCTTGTTGACAATCCTTCCCAAAAACTAACCCGCTCACACGCTAGCGTTATAAAACGCTATCAATAAGTGTGTAAAAAAGCGACGCTTTACTGAAAAAGTTTAATTTTTGCACATAGACGTTATTTCGAAGTCGCGAAAGTGCGATTTTTTTATATACATAATTTTTCTGTTTACTTTTACATAAACACCTCTAACAAATAAATTAGAATCTTCATTGCTGAGTCATCCTTCTGATATTATTATTATTTACAACTCTTTTCATGAAAAAGTTTAATTTTCACACAAACGGTAATCCGAAGCCGTAAAGGTGTGATCTTTTTATAGTTTTACTATTTACTTTTAACGCCTCTAACAAATAAAACAGGATTTTTAAGATAAGACCTGTCTGTTACTAACCATACTTGAGATATATAAATCATTCATTCATTCATTTCTTGCTGAGTCAACTTTATACACCTAATAGATATGCTGAGTCACCTTACTGATATTATTCCAATTTTCATGTTAAGGGGAATCCTCAAATCCGAATTCCATACAAAATGATTCGGACAAATACTCAAAAAGTACGCCGTAATATAGTAATTTCTTCACACTATTCGTATCGTCAATGTTTTTCGATTGTGTCAACAAAAATTAGTAAGGTTTCATACTTTAATTTATATTTTATACGTGTTTTAAAATTAACCCTACTTACTTAAAACACGTATAAATCAAAATTAAAGTATGAAACCTGTCACTTTTATTGTTGACGAAATCAAGAAACATGGACGAAACGATAGTGTGAAGAAATTACTATAATACGGCGTACTTTTTGAGTATTTGTCCGAATCATTTTGTATGGAATTCGGATTATAGGATGGGCCTTAAATATTAAAGTAAAATCTTTACTTATTGCAAACGAACTACTGAATGATAATTGATTGATTCAGGCGTTACTTTGCGGAAATCCATAAATATCAACAAATTATATAAATATATTTAGTAATAAATCCGCTTGATTTCTAAACAAAGGTTTTAATTAACTTAACTTTAGTTTAGAACTTTAGTACATATTACTATATTATAAACCAAAGAGTCAACGAACAGAAAACCAAAGTTCAAAGATACGACACGTGTTTCGCCTCTACACGAGGCATCATCAGGAGGTGTGGAGAGAGTTAAGTTAATTAAAACCTTTGTTTAGAAATCAAGCAGATTTATTACTAAATATATTTATATAATTTGTTGATAACTACTGAATGGACTGCCCACGTCAACGCGTCAATGAAAACATAACACACGACATCCTGATAATGCTTGGAGTTGTTCCAATTATCACTGGAGTGCGACTAAATCCGTGCTGTAATAATAATAAACAATGTAAATGTATCGCCCAGACGGTGGTTGACAACTTTACTTTGCCAGACGGTTTGGTGAAAAAAAAAAACATAATGAGGCAAATGCGTTTCGTACTTTATTGCTCACAGAGCCACAGAGCTGTTTAAATATAGGTAGGTACACAGTATGGGTAGTTTACTAATTCTATGATACAGACATTCGGATTTTGAAATGAAACTGCTTTTTTTTTAAGTAAATACTTCTTTAGGCGCGCTGAGCATTATTTTGTGGGTATTGAATGTGAACGAGCTTGTAACGCTCGTTTATGTAACGGATGTTAACGGTAACGATTTTTAGCTGGAGCAGTTTGCGCACGGCGATTTTTAACCTTATTTTTTTCAACCGCTCGTGCTCTATGCATTTGCCTGTGTTCAGGTATTCTAAGATAAACGATTTCTAAAGTAATATTTCTTGTAGTTGAAAAGTTAATTTACCTGTCAGACTTGACCTCCGGAATTCCCGAAGCATGAGTCACTCTTATCACACAACTGAACTATCACTTTGTAGGTACAAATAATTACCAACTTTCGATTAAAAACTTTTTTAAAATCGGCATCATATTATTTTAAATTGTTTTTAAAACATAGCATCATATTATTAAAAAGAAACTTGTCTGCGTTGCGAATTTTTGAAACTCTCTAGTCCTTAAGTTTCTAGTAGGTACTTACTTTCAGCTCTTGACGAACACATCTTCCAAATTTAAAATCTCTACGTTCAGCGGTTTAGTCTGTATAGGTACAGACAGCGTCATAGATAAGTATCCCCCTTGCATTATAATAACCAGCTTCAAATCCCTTTACATCACCGTCACGGCGAATGGAGAAGTTTTGCCTTTTAAAAATAGATTATATTTGCATAACCTTAGTTTATTATTGCCTAAAAATAATATTAATTATTATAATTTTTTGAAAGGATTTATAGCTGGGTCTCTTGTGCAAGGGGGATACTTATCTCTGACGCTGTCTGTACGTTGTCAGTCAGGTTCAAGCCAATAGCTAACAAATGCAATAAAATGAAATTTATTTGCAAAAACATAATATTCTGCTAACCATAAGTTTATAAATGAGTCCATTTTACGTCCTACCATAATATAATTTGGTATACTTACCTACTACTATTTTTTATTTATTAAACCTTCTTTTGAGTCTTTGAAAATCAGCATATATTATTTAATTTTAATACAGTTTAATGATTTACAATTCAATGACCTCATCAAGGCTTGACATGACTTTAAAGTTACATAATATGGTAATAAAGTGAGTTTAATGAAAAACTTGAACTTATGTCTTACATCATTTTATGAGGTAGGCATAAGGGTGCGTTTCCACTGACGCGGAGCTGGGTCGATTGGAGAGGAGCGAACCGTGAATTGGCCAATCACAGTGCTCGAAAGATATATAGATATATATGTTATTTGTCAGAAACGCGGTAGGTAAGATGTTCAATATCTTAACAGTACAAATGCATGTTTCACCAGGAACTGGCATTCAAATATTACATTTAAAAGTGGTTTCGAAGTGGAGATTTCGAATACTGGGCCAATTTACGGTCCGCTCCTCTCCACTCCACCTTAAATCCACGTCAGTGGAAACGCACCCTTAGTTATGATTAAGCTAAAATGTGCGAGTCGAGCCATATATATTTTTTTTTCAGTATCCCAGTCAGTGGACTCTTAACCGGTTTAATTATTATGTAATATACTTATAATAATAGAAGATTGACCGCTAAAGTAGGCAGTAGATATACAAGAAGTTTCTATTGCTTCTTGAATAACTGTCTACAAAACTTATTAACCATTAACAGGTAGGTAGGTATATTTTCAAACTATGGTCTAGAACAGCTAGAGACAGGCAAAAATGGAAAACCTTGGAGGAGGCTTTCACCGCCATAGGCGGTCCCTACACATAATTAATATAATCCTTATGTTATTTGTAATATGTAATTTGTGTAAAGGAAATAAAAGCTTTTTTATTTTTATTTTCGGTAGTTCTTAACAGTACAGATTCTGACCATTAAGAACTGCCAAACAAGTAAAGTAAATGCTTAGGAACTTTGAAAGCTTGGTGCAAGTCGGCATTAAAGTTCTATGTATACCTAAACAATACATTGCTAGATTTATCTTTACTTCTCTAGCATTTAAAGTACATTTAACATAGTTTTTCGTAGACTTTCGCGATTATCACACAAAAACATACGAGGTGAGTGCGATAAATACCCGTTATAATCAAATAACTATACATTTAACATAGCAATTATTTAAGACAGATGAAGATTGAACATAATAAATCAAAGATTTATAATTAAATCTGAACCTTTTAGGCAAACTACTCTCAAATCATAACACATCAATTACTGTACCTACTTGTCTACATTAAATATACTGTTTGATCTTTGTATTAAGAGACACATCAATAGGCCACATAAATAAAGCAAAGAGCTCTAAAATTTATGTTCAAAATAATGTAAACGGTATAATTTTGGCTCAAAGTAACTACGCAGCTGAGAAGCGTTGACAAAATTTATACTTTACCGTTATAGTAGGTACGTACGTACGCATGTCCTCCAAAAAGTTTATTTAATACTGATTTATCTCCAAACTCTACACAGATCATCATAAATCTACGAAATTATTGAAGATAGTCTCATGTTATTTTAAAATTGTATTGATTTTCTAGCAGTGGTGTTTTTATTTTATATAAAAATCAATATTAAAAGCACATAATTAAAGAAAAGCCCAGCTGTAATATTCAAAAAATGGTAGAGTTGTTTAGAAATTCAAATTCAAATCATCAAATCAAAGTACATACCTACGTAGAATATGTTTTAAATAATTATTTAATATTGAAAGGGTTTAATTTTGTGATATTACGTAGTACATACATATAAGCCAAAGGTTAAACCAAACTAAAAGTAGTAAAAAAAACCCTGCAGGAATATTTAAAAAAAATATTTTAAGAATTAATCAAAGTAAATAAGCATCCATAATTTGTTTCAAATAAATTAAATATTGATCATGTATTGTTTTGTGATGATACGTACTTTATGTCAAAGTTTAAAGCAAAGTAGGTAAGGGCGTGAGCTAAGGTCTATTCTCGACAACTTTTACGAGTGGAAAACTTCGAGTTGAAGTAAAACGTAGCTTATCATAACATCAATACATCTTCTTAATTATCTGCGATATGGTCACGTATAGTTAATTACAGTTGTCTATTATGTATAAATTATTTCTCTATTCCGCTTCCTTGTTCCGGTATATTATAGGAACATACCTATAAATAATTTAAATTATATAAAAATAATAACATGAGCGCCGATGTAAAGAGAATTTGTAAAAACGCCATACGTAGTATTACAAAATTAGCGAGCTCGTTGAAGTCTTTTGTATGGACTGCATTGTTATATTTTCATTTGTTTTTACTAAAACATTGTCACGTCTTACGTTCGTTCAAAAGTAACAGTAATATGTGGTAATTTTTAAAAGAGGTACATAATATACAAAACGATATATATTTACCTTGTTCTATAATAAACTACGATATATTGATTGAGAATCTCAATTAAATACTATATCGATTCAAGGACCGTCTTGGCCGATTTTTATGTTTGGCTCCACACATTGTGTATAGGCCAGTGTCAAGTAATTTATCGCAGTCGTGGTCAAGTTATTTATTGTACATTTTTATTGAATTATTGTAAAAAATATAAAAAATATTCAGTCAAATATCCCGTCTCGGTTGATGAAAGAAAAGCTAAAATCTACTTTCTTAAGACTTTCTTTTAAAATGGGAACGTTATCGCCAGCCACAGCATCTTTCCCTTTCCGCCAAATGTGTGGACTCTCAGTTTCAGCGGGCCGCAGACGATACGTCAATCGTTCACACTCTATTATTATGCCGTATTAAATTTATCTCTAGTAATGCAAAGCCCACCTGTGCGGTTCAACGGCACTAGCCAACCCGTTCTCTGGTTAACCGGCTGCGCTACTTTACACCTGTCAAATACATAAACATACGATTCCCAACTTTATTGCCGACGCAAAGCAATGTCATCAATCCACATGATCGGAAACACTTGCCGACAAAGCGCCATTTTTTTTTCGAAACCGTATGTCTCGGTCTGGACGTTACGATTAATGCCAGTGCCCGCGAATGTAGACTGTCATTGTTTTTTTTACTGGCTTCTTTCAGGGTGGGCTTTTCAAGCTTGCTCTGACATATTTACGCCACAAGCGCTGGTATAAATATCAAAAACTGAGCATCTCTACATCCTCCAAGTTACAACGCCTATATCTTTTAATGACTCTATCAAAGCCTGTTTATGGCATGTAAGGGAGAACCGGTACTTTAATTATGCCTCAAAGTGGATTCTCCGAAAACGCCATACGAGACCGCGAACCATAAACCAAATTTAATTTAAATTTACTAATTAATCGACTGTATAAACGGTGCAGTTAAAAACACATTCGTTAAAACGCACGAGTTCTGCCGACCTGCAAAAAGAGTTCTTTTTACGAATGCAAAAAGGTTAACCAAAAAGTTTCGAACGCAAACAGACTGCCCATCGACAAGAAGTCTCGTTTTCGCGCTATAGACTCGTTCTTGATAATTTTACTCTACTTTGGCGTGGCTTTAGTTAACATAAACGCCTCTCGAACGTTCCGCTGCTTTCCTACCTGTGTGGTACTTTATACGCGACAATTTTCCAATAGTTAGCTAGCCGCATTAGTTTTTACAAAGTTGTCAGACTGGATTGCCGATCTAGATTTACACAAATAAACTTGATCTAGTCTTGCACGTTATTACGCTGCGGGCTTGTGATAAATTACTAGTTAATAGAAAATATATAAAATGAAAATTAAGATTAAGCTATTCTTGAAAGAAGGTAGAGTACCCTGAAATATGAGCGACCATAGATAAAATTGGTACATGGCCTCTTATTTCATTTTAAAGATTAGATAGGTATTCGTATTTTAAAACTAGCCTCTAGCTAAAGTAGAGATTTTATATCAAGTGAGTAACCTTTAAACAATGGCATATAATGCAAATTGTAGCATCATCATAGATAATTTGCAAACGTATTGTCAGTTTATGTTGTACGCGCACTTGGCATACAGCATTTTTAAACAACATAAATATAATCTACAATTAAATTATGTAGGTACTTGATATTTATTTTCTTTCCTCATAACAAATAGAACTCAAAATTGGAAAGTTAATTTTTTTATTGACTCTACTTTTACATTAATTTATCAAAGTAAGCAAAAGTAAATAGTGAGTAGGTAGGTAAGCACACATACACGAGAAATAAATTATACAAAATAAATGTGTTGAAAAACATAAAACCGCCTTGTAATTTCAAAATTTCAAATACTCCATAGACAGGATAAGTGCACATAATTATCGTTGCAGAGCTATTGCAAAAAAGGAAAATTCACGTAACATCCTCTGCGATTGCCGCCAACTAGACTCTATGGTTATGGTTAGTCCATACACCTCTATATAGTCTATGGACATTTGTGTTTGTGTGCGTGGGTATGTTCTCTGCAGACAGTAAGGCGCGTACGCATTCGATAAAAGTTTTTATTATACGAATAGTTATTTTAAAATAAACAAACGTCTATTTATTGCATAATATTTTTCAGTTTGTAATATAATATAATGTAATATTGAATTATGATAAAATAATAACGACGCACTGAAAGTTTGACAAAAATTCTTTATCAGGTAATATTTTTTTATTTATTTAATTAGAACAGTAGTATTTTCAAATATAATACAGAACAATTAATAACAACAGTTAATAAAACAAATTGAAAATAATTAAAAAAATAAAATATTCATTGAAAATTGATGTTAAGTATGTACTTGTCTATAAATGTACGGCTTGAAATAGATTCAAATACAGAAAACACCCGTACAGAAATACCCTTTAAATTGGCATCAAGCAAAATGATCTACGACAATGCTAAACATCGAGTTGTCCTCGCATAAATCTAATGGAAGTGGCATTGATTGAAATACCGTGAAAGACTACTTCAGTTCAGGCTAGAGCTTGTCAAATTTATGGCTCTACAATGTAAGAAGTCAGTTGCCTACACAGCTAACTTATCTCACTACGTAATAACAGTTATCTTATCAATTTATCTCTTTAGATTTCATAATCGAAGCCAACGTCCTTGGTTAAGAACTATGTGACACTGCTATTTCTACGTCTTTAAAAAAATATAGTAGATTATGCACCATGGGGATAAAGCAGTGTCTTATGTCGCGGGCGGCATATTGAACCCTGAGCTAACGAGGGACTCAGTTAACTCCTGAGCGAAGCGTGGGAGATATGTAGAGTCCTGAGTGACCCGAGGGGTTTAAGCTGCCCAAAAAGAAGACAGGCTTTATCCCAGAAGAGCCTACTCTACTTTTCACACCTTCTGCGAGACAATAAAAATCCAGGGCTCCGAACTCAGCAGCCAACACCGTCTTTTGTTTCACAATCTTTGAAGTCGCGCCTTTTTTCTGCTTATGGTGGCCAGATCGATTTTCGATCAAACCTTTTTACAATGCCATATGGGTGTTTTTTTTCTTAAAGTATTCTACAGGTTTCCACGAATTTGACGTTCCAAATTCAAATCACATTACTACCCTTGGGAGTTTCATACAACTTTACCTCCCTTGGGAGATAATGCTTTGCTTTACCTTGAGATACCTATGTAATAGGACATTGTCGAGCAGGTAGGGTGCAACAAATATTAAACTATCACATTCAGTGGTGGTAACTCTTTGTTGACCCACATGCGAGCGCACGTGGTTAATTACTCCTCATTGGTGGACGGGCTGGTGCGGTAATCACGCGACGACCTAGCCTGTTAATTGCAATAGAATTCGTTGTGCTTGACGCAAATTCACCAGAAGATTTCGTAAGATAACGTAAAAAGGAACGATTTAAACGCAACATATTTAGGTAGGTAGTTCATTTTTGTGAAGTGCCAGTGATCATTGATCCTCAATCGGGTAAGTTGTTAGAAGAATGAACATTATGTAAACATGGATTTAGTTATTAGTATAATTTTGATGTGTGTTCAAAGCTGTAAGGTCAAGTCCGACCATAGCCAAGGCAAGGGCGAAAAAAAAACACCGTCAAGACTGGAGGCGCTTGAAGTAGGCTTACATCTAAAGTTATGTAGGTACGCATCTGTAGTTACTTAGCTCTGTTTCTGAAGTGCCAGTGATAATTGAACGCCAATCGGGTAAGTCGTAAGAAGAATAAACGTAAACTGAATATGACTTTATTATCGAAACGATCGAGACTGGAACCGCTTGAAGGAGGCCTACATGCAAAGATACAATAAAGGCCGAAATGATAATAATAACTATGTAGTACTGTACTTCAACCTGTTGCTCTACTAACACGAAGCACGATTATAAAAATAATTTTAAGTGTGCGTACGTACGTACTATGTAGCTGACCTGCCGTTTCTAGAGTAGGTGATTATTATATCCGTGTAATAAAAACTTTTTTTTTAATATTAAACTAAATTTATTCGCTGTAATTAACTAACACATAGGTATTAGGTACCTACCTAAAAATAAAATGAAAAAAAGGATGTAATTTATCAGATCACTTTAGAAAAAAATTTTTTTTTTAATTTTACTAAAATGTCATTTAGGTTTAATACTAACTTATTTAATTAAAAGGAGACAAATTGCTTACTTTTTGAAGTGACTGAGGCTGAAATTGCATCAATGCAATTTCTGTATTTAAAACAGGATCTAAACTTAAACAATGTTTATTTCAATAACAATCAACAATATCTAAAAATAAAACATTGGTTTAACAATCGTAAAACAGATTGATTTCAAATGAAATGCACTTTAGTTTATGGGTTGACTCTGCACACTAATGTTAATAGAAGTCATGATTTATTGTCATTTTGTGAAATACAATTACATTTTGTTCACAAGATATTGCTTGCTAAATTGAAAGTGCGATGCAGGTTTCAACAGATAAGTACAATTCATAGAATAGGCGAAAACAAAAGTCTTCGCGGTTCAATCATAGAAGCAGAGACAACTGAGATGTACACTTATAAAGTATCAATTTCAATCTGGTTGTCTCAAATCAAATTAATATTGTTGTTACAAAAATAAATTTTGATCAATTTAGTATGAGATTTTGTAGTACAATTTACGAACGTTGAGAGACAACCGTGTCGACGACTACGGATCACAGCACATAACAATTTCAGATGAGAATATTTTCGATTCTTAATTTTCAACCGACTTCAAAAAGAAGGAGGTTCTCAATTCAGTTGTTTTTTTTTCTTCATATGTTTGTTACTTACCTCAGAACTTACTTGAAAAACCGATTTGAAAAAATATTTTTTTGTTTGAAAGGATATAGGTACCTACCTACCTACCTTCAAATTGGTTCAATATAAATTTATTTAAATCAGTTCACTAGTTTAAGTTATAAATCAAAATAATAGAAAAAAAGGCGTCGATGTAAACAAAATTGCGTATTTTGCTTCCCTGTGACTTTTCACTGGTGTTTACGGTCACTAGAATAGCCCGTTGTAGTATGTTTTTGTAAAACCTTGATTATAATCAAGGTTTAACAAAAATAACTATTTTAATATTATTTAATTAACTAATAATTATTTAGTGACGATAAGTGAGCTGATGGTAAATGATTAGGTACGCCTGCATAGAACTTCTATGATCAGAACCGTACATCCCAGAACTTACAAATAAGTGCAAAACGATTTCAGCGCTCGGCAGAAACCATCTGTTTAATTTCAGGATTAAATTTATCCTTGTTATATTTACTAATTATGCAAATAAGTGTACGCGGCGAGACAATGGGGCTATCGCGTCCAACGATCTTTGCATGTGGGTACTAACCTTGGCAACGACAACCTCTGTTGGCGGCTGAAGGATTTATTTCACGCATGGGCCAGTCTGACTGACTTCCTATGTTATTTCAACTGACTTCAAAAAAGGAGCAGGTTTTCAAATGTTTGATATCTCAGAACTTTGAGAGGTTATACTTTGAGATTGGTTCCATAGAAATTTTATGAATCGGTTCAATAGTTTAGTTTTCAAATCCTCCTCTAAAAAAAATAGTTGAAGTGAAAAAAATTGCGTATTTTGCTTTCATCAAATCCGACAAATGCGGTATCATTGTACCTACTACTACTTCTTCTTATCGTGTCACTAGTTCTGTCAAACCAGTGTGGTGAATGGATTTCATGTGCGCCTCCAAGAGCCTCCTTTCGTGTACTACTACTACTGAAAAAAATGAGATAAAATTTTGTAAACGAGTAGATCTTTAATAAAGGCCATAGTCTTTTTATTCCGAAACAATCCGGGCAAAGACGCGGGCAATAACTGATTAAAAAGTGGTCCCTTTACTTGCGGTCAAAGCCTCAAGAGTCGAATGTTGCAACTGTTATCACCACGTTACCACGTCATCCTAAGTAGTGCCTTATCTGCACTCAGAAACATAGGCGTGTCTCGTACACCTTAAGCCGCATCTCCATGTCAGTAACACTTCCACTTATCATTATCATAATGTGTAGTTAAAAACACAAAATGCAAATAACTACATAATTTTTCAGTTTCTACAAAATAAACGATGTTTACCAGCCTTGAGAAAATCAAATCCTCGCAAAAACATTTTTGATGAGATCTTGTAATATTGAGCCAAGACTGGAACTCTATTTATTTTATTTTTAGAACGATGATTAGCAAACTTCAGAAAATAAAAACCTGGCAAAACATTTTTAATGTAAAAAATAATGGCCAATACGAACTATTCTACTCGTACTACCGAAAAAATACATGAAGTCTTGTATTATTGAGCCAAGACAGGAACTCTATTTATGTATTTTATTTCTACAAAATGATCGATGATTAGCAACCTTCAGAAAATCAAAGATGGTGGTCAGTACCGACAAGGCAGAGGTTACGAAGAAATAAAACAATTTCATAACAAAAATTGTTTTAGTCTCTACAATTTTCTTACAAACTCTACTTATAAACTTCATACAGAAATATTTTATGTAGAGTAAATTGAAAACATGTTTCTGTAATGAAACATCCGCTGTGAGAATATTCCTGTCATGGATTTTTAATAGCGGACCGGTGTTGGAGAGCTAGGATGTTTAATACAGGACGCAAAAACTTTTTACTAGCTCAGTACCGACCAAATACTGTAGTCTTTTCCAAAAGAGGTCAATGTTTTGTTTTCTTAACATTAAACAAAGGTTGGTTGCAGGCAGACCGGAACCAATAATGGCTTCAAATTATACTTAATCGAACACGGTCAAAAGTGTGGCCATAAAATTCGTAGAATTCAGTTGGTAGAGCAAAACTATTTCTTTTTTATCAATATATACTTAAGTATACATGTGTCGCAGGCATTTGGTATAGCTCGGCATGTCACAAACGGCGTTGTCCGTTTACAAACGCTCGCTGTTTTATAATCTTATACCACCTTATAGAAGGCTTTTATTCCTGACTGACTAACAGACAATGACCAGGCCAAATCGCTGGATGTAGAGACTTGAAATTTGAAGAGTTTTTCCTCAAGAAGTGTAGGCGCTTACTAAGAAAGGAATTTAAATTATTATATAAATAATTTGCAAGTCGTAACGTAAGCAAAGTTGCGAGTGTCAGATAGTTTGCAATAGTATCAGTGAACCTTAAAACATTGCTACTGTTTCTTTAAAGAACCAGCTAATGATTGTTGAATTCCTTGCGTCCAACGTTCTAAGTTTATCTTCGCCCTGGGTGGCAGCCGAGCAGTCTACCTAGCTCGCCGCAATTACTATGCAGGAGACGTTCATGAGGAAATTGCATGAGCCAGTGCGTTCACTCCTTATCTGCATAGAAACTGGACTTAAACGTGCTTAAACACTCAAAAGCCGTGAGATAGTCCGCTTTTACTTTCAAGTTTGAATTAAATGAATCACTTCCCTGGGGCGTCCCTCGTTATCGCCGAAAGCCGAAGTTTACGAGACGTCTTGTGAGGCCGAACCGGTTACTTCGCCGAATGAAGCAACGGTCCACAATGACACAGTATAAACATTTACGACAAGTAACAGTAAGTTAAAAGTTAGCGAAACTTGCATCGGAAAATACGACGTGATAAGAAAATATGACTACATATAGAGGCTTAAGCTTAAGTTGTGTGGGTTGGCATAGGTATTTGTTAGAAAATAACACTAAAATTGAATGTTGATTTCAACGCTGGACGTGGCGTTCCTTTATCGATATTGAATTTGATATTTACTGTACTGACTGACTGTACCTACCTAATGGATAAACAACTTCAGACCAACGATAGATTGTGAGGATAAGATTTATTTGAAATTCTCTATAATCTAGATTAAGGTATATCTACACCAGGTCACCCTAATTTTGTAAGAGCCGTAACTTCTCAATTTTCAAATTGTAAATTCAATGTAGTTAAATTTAAAATTATCGGTTCTTACAATTTAACGGTAACATACATGTTGAGTCCCATCTAGTGTTTATACTGCAGTGTCCTTTCGGCCACATTTCCATTATTTATCGTCCGATGAAGTCTCCTGTTGGCGGGATAAAGAGACCGCCCCGGCATGTGTACTCAACCGTTGAAAGCCGCCCCGCCCGTAACTCTACTCTTAAGAACTGATAAATGGGTAAAATTTCGGATACCTTCTTTCTGAATCGGAACGGGGAATGCGCTTACGATTTTATGGAGTAGGTAGGTAGTTGACACTGAAAATTCGTATTTTAGTACACGCCTTGACGAACATACCCTCGAAATTCTAAGCCTTTGATATTTAAACTAGCTGACGCCTTTCGTTTGCGTTGCGTAGGTATTTTCAAAATTCGTACCTACTCACTTTCAGTTCTTGATAAACACATCCTCCAAGTTTTAAGTCTCCACGTTCAGTGGTTTAGCCTGTACGTTGTCTGTCAGTCAGTTAGATCCAAGCTTTTTATATTTATTGATCGATGATGTAATAAGGATTTGCCCTGACTGACTGACAGACTGCAAAGGCTAGACCACTGAACGTAGACTTAAATTTCGAGGGAACAAGTATGTTCGTCATGAAGTGTAAATGAACTATGAAATAAATTTTGTAATAAGTACGAAACGCAAAAGAAGTTTCGGGTCTGGGTGTCAGATTAGTAGATTTTACTTTAAAAAAAAATAGTGCAGCGAACCTACCTCTACTAACTCTTCTTATATCGAATTGTCTCTCGAGATCGAAAGACTAGATGGATTATGCAAACCTTCATTTCTCAATGATTCAGTTAAGGAATTCTTCAGTGTCACCATCCAAATATTAGCTTAATCATTATGACAAAAGTACTAAGTTTCTATCGCCCTAGTTCTCTCGAAAAATACCAATTTGTTTGCGTTGAAAATTATAGCCTTGCGATTGCGTTACTTCTATGAACTTCCTTTCCAACTTGCAAAAGTGGAACGATTTTCTAAGCTGCGATTATTAATAACTCTAGGTAGGTAGTTTAATCCAGAAATAATTGACTAATTTAAAAGGTGCTGCAAGGTGGTCTGTCGAGTCACTTTGAATTTCATTTAGTTAGTCGACTTGACATGCGGTGGCGTGGCGACCTGTGTGTGGTCTTGCCTTTACCTCAAATGGCTTACTTGGGAATCAGAGATCAAGGGTAAAATAGGACTGTAGATAAATAGAAAGTAAACACTGTGCATATTAAAATAGATATATAGGTACCTACTTCACACGTTTTACCAAAGTGGGGCAGGTACCTCGTACTCAATTGTACCAGTTTTATGGTAGAGTTCAAAAATGTGGGTACATCAAAGTAATCTAGAGTCCGGTGACGCAGTAACGTCCATCTGCGGCCAACTGTATTAAAATTGATCAGAAAAAAAAAACAATAAAAAAAAGACATACAAAATATCTTAGTTACTGACTAGTTTTAATTCCAAGCCAAGTTTAAGAGTGACATAGGTGACACTAGTACAAATTCCTGTGTGTTTTTCCAAATGCATCTAAGCCAAGTTCCAGACACATTTAAACCTAAAAGTGACACTAGTATTATGCTCCCGTGTTCTTGTTCCAGATGCATCTAAGCCTAAAAGTGACACTAGTACAAACTCCCGTGTTTTTGTTCCAGATGCATCTAAGCCTAGCCCAGATCGCGTGCGTAGCCGTGCTGGCGGTGTCGCTGTGCTCCGCCGCACCTCCTTCCGCGAGCCATCACGTCGCGCGGCGGTCCTTCTTCTCGCAAGAATGCAAGGGGGTCTATGACGCCGCCATCTTTGCAAGACTCGACAGAATCTGCGACGACTGCTACAACCTTTTCCGTGAGCCACAACTGTATACTCTGTGCAGGTGAGTTGAGATAGGACAGTGTTGTTTACAAAGACTGTTTGGTTACGATTGTGTGAGTACCAAATGCGTTGTACAAAATCCGAGCCATATTTTAGATCATCGAGAAAAATGGGTTCTTCTTCTTATCGTGTCGTTCTTTCGAACCAGTGTGGTGAAAGGATTTCAAGTGCACCTCGACGAGGCTCCTTTCGTGCACTAGAAAAGTGGCACTAATGGGAAAACCGATAATGGAAAACCATTTCACCCATTTTTAAACACGCTAAAAATCTACCTTACACAATCTTACTCAAAAAGACTTCGTAAAATTAAAAGTAATTGTGACGTTTTTTAGCTATATACAACTGTGACGTTTTTTAGCTGTATCAAGAAGACGCTGTTTCCACTTCGTTGCTTCATACGGAACTTTTCCAAAAATGAATGATTAAACAACCTATTTTGAAAATCATAAACCATGAAACTAATGTGTATTCTTCTTGGGGCACAGGAAAGACTGTTTCACAACAGACTACTTCAAAGGTTGCGTGGAAACGCTGCAGGAGCAGGACAAATTCGAAACTTTCAAGCAGTATATAAGAATTATACATGGTGCTGACCCAAAGCAATAGGTACCTACAGTTGGTTACTCTCCTACTAAAAACTTTCTTTTTCCAATGCGTGTGCATTCTAAGCTTAAGGGTAATCCTCAAGGCAAATTTCGTGTGCAAAGTGTTTCAAACAAATACTCAAAAAGTACGCCATATTATAGTAATTTCTTCACACTATTCGTTTCGTCTATGTTTTCCGAGTGTGTGAACAAAAACTAGTAAGGTTTTATACTTTAATTTATATTTTATACGTGTTTAATTAAATTAGTCGAAATTCATGAAATAAATATTAAGTATAAAATCTAAATTATAGTATGAAACCTTACTAATTTTTGTTGACACAATCGGAAAACATAGACGAAACGAATAGTGTGAAGAAATTACTACAATACGGCGTACTTTTTGAGTGTTAGTTCGAAACACTTTGTATGGAAATTTGCCTTGAGGATTACCCTTAAACTTTAAAGCACGGGGTAAATAACAGCACGCCACTATTATGCACTCTTAACTCTAACACTCAAAAATATATCTAAGTATTTCTATCAATGCCTTTATATTTACCGTTTTTAAATTTTTGCAAAAGTAATAACTATTCGCTTATTTTCAAACAAAAAAGAAAAAATATCTTCAAGGTTTGTATCTTCTAACAGCATGTTTTTTTCAGCTACGGATTTCTCAACTCTCGACTGTGATTTCTAATTGTTTACTAAATGCATGGTTACTTGTTTAATTTTAAGTCAGCTTTCTCTAATAATATAAACTTTGGTCGTCCAAACATAAAAAGGACTTGTGAACTTACTTGGGTACTCACAATATTTCTTTATTATCTAATTAGTTATTAGTTTGATATTTGATTTGAATTGTTAGTACAGACAGCGTCAGAGATAAGTATCCCCCTTGCACAAAACACCCAGCTATAAATCCTTTCGAAAAATTTATAACTTAAAATTATTTTTAGGATTACATACTGTTATACAAATATAATCTATTTTTTAAAGACAATACTTCTCCATTCACCGCGACGGTTATTTAAAGAGATTTGAAACTGGGTATTATAATGCAAGGGGGATACTTATCTATGACGCTGTCTGTACCTACCTATAAGTTTCATAAGAAACCTTTTTAACTCTTTAGATATCTTACCACTTGTTCCCAATTAATACAATTTTATTGGTCTATCTAAGTCTAGCAAGCAAACTCAATTTCTAACTTCGATTCTGTTCCTATTTTCCTTCAAATGTTCCAACTACCCTCACACGATACTAATTAGATCTTTGTGTTTCAGGGCGAAATGCTTCACCACGCCCTATTTCAAGGGATGCATGGAGTCTCTGTACCTTTACGACGAGAAGGAACAAATAGATCAGATGATCGACTTCGTAGGCAAACGCTAAAACACACATTACGCGCGAAAACTACACGCCATATTGAAAACCCACGAATTCAATATTTCAAACAAATTGTATGCAGGTCCTGATTATACCGCAACAAGCAGATAGTAATGAGTTCCTCCATTCTGACGTCTGCTTTCTATCCTCAACGTATTCTAGTCTAAACGCGACGTAGTTTGATGTTCGCAACTAATTTTATTCTAGGTATATAAGGACATTTATTATGTATACAATGTGTTATTAAGTGTTGTAGGCTTCGTACTGGAGTGTAAAGTACATTAAATTTTGTTGATTTAGAGTCACCTCCTAGGTATTAAAATTCAAAACTTCAAGAGGCAGGTTTTCTGGTGTTGATGCTGGTCGTCTCATATATTTTTGACTGTCTCTGAAAATCCGACTGAGATTATTTTTTTATAATTTTTTTTTTGTTTAGTTGTGACGCATTCCAATCACAGTATTTAGTTACGCTTCTTAAATTACAATTTTCATTGATTCGTATCGCCTACTTTACTATACAAATTCAAACTCGTGATTTCAGCATTGTCATCTCCCTTACTCGCGTTATTTTGATGAAATATTTACGAGTAAGAAAGAGATAAAGACAGCTGTCATATTTTTTTAAATAGGCTTTTGAAATTTAATGTATATAATGGTTTTATTATGATTTTTTTGTTTTGCTTTTTAAAATAAATAACTAAAGTAGCTCTTCTCTGCTCTTTTCTCATCGATTAATTGTATTTTAGTTAGTTAAGTTATACGTAGATTTTAATTTTATATAATTTTACCATCCATTAGTATTTTGATTCTTTTAATAGTTAATTGAATTTTGTTAGTATGTAACAGACTAATTTAGAAAATTCTACTATCATATAAGTTTAAAAGTATTTTCTTTACTAATCACTTTTCGGTTGTATCGAGCGAGAATGATTTTATTAATTTTAAATTTAGCTTAAGGTATGTATTTAAAAGATTTATTTTTTTCTTCTGTACTATTTATTTACTTTCATATTATTTATTTTTTGACTGTAATACAGCGAACAAAATACCAGTGTTAATTTCGCGACTCAACTGATTCAACAATGTTGTTTTGTTATATACGAAAACAAACGTTGCTTTGTTGCATTACAACAAACGTTGCTTTGTTGCATTACAACAAAAACACATTGTATAATTAGTGAGTTCACTCATAAACTTGGAATTACTTTAAGTTGCGGTTAAATACTTATTTTAAAGTAATCATCTCCGCCATTTCTACTCTGTGTTCGAATCTCATCTTTTTAAGTTCTTTTAGCGTTTCTTAAACATCACAAATAATCAAAATGTAGAATAGTGCCAATTTTACCCCAAAACTATAAATTATAGTAGCTTAAAAATATATAACGACTTAGTACGAAGATTAGGACTTGAGAAAATTATATTTGTAATACAATGAATATTTATAATAATATTAATCGTATTTGTATACATTTTATAAATGAAACAGCTAAGAAACGCTACGGGTTACATGAAATATATTTCATTTGAAAATCTATGTTGCATTATTATTTAACCCTACACACAAAATAGACAAACATTCATCAATAAACATTAAATTTAAATATAAATAATTAAAACAATATAAAGTAGGTAATGGTATAAACAGCACAATAAATTTGCGCTTTAATCACAGTCTAAACTAAACATTTAAGCCCTTGCTCCATTGCAGTGTACGTTGGGAGGCGTCTAGAGAGGTACCAACAGTATCAGATATTCAAAGCAGTAATGTGTCAGCATTACTGTGTTCCCGTTGAAAGGACTGACTGACTGACCATCAAAATGTCTCAAGGTGGACGAGCGTTATAGCAGTGTTGCATCGGTCTATGGACTCTATGAGAATCAAAGCACTGTGTAGCACTGTTATGGTTATGGGCAGGCGTGATCTATTACCATTAGGAGAGCGCCTGGCTAGCCTCGCCAATTTATTTATATAAAAATTGCTATTCGCAATGAGATAAGGCTTTACACAAATTAATAGTTGACATATTTACAGTATTAGTTAAACTATATACTATATTCCATATAGGGTTGGTTAATATATAAAAAAACTCATTTAGATTTTCTACAAAAAAAGAGATTTTCTAAGTCATTTTGGCCCACTAGTGAAAGTTTCATGTCGGTCGTATGTCGAGAGCAATAAGTTGACATTTCGATTAGCAACCATAAATCGTAATGGCGGACCAAAATAACATAGAATATACTTATTATAATTTACAAGAAATACGGCAATCTACTAAATTTAATGCATCATTAAACAGTCTTAAATTAATCACATTGATATATAAGTATATTATAGTACATTTATAATGTATTTATACGTAAGGAATCATTTGGAAACTAGTAAAAAAAAATATGTTTTACTATAAATCTAAATTGGCCCTAAAATTACATTGAACTATTAATTAGCTTACGCAATAAACATTTTTGATTATACATAATTCATTAAACATATAGAAAATAAACAATAAACAGTCAATTTCGAAAAACAACATGTTTTAGACTCAGAAATAAAGCAAAACAATATTATCTATTAAACTCGTTTGCAATGAAACCACACATAATGAATTTATAGGAAACTAATTAAAATAAAATCAAAGTCCATACGTTTCGAAATAAAAGCATAATTTAATTCATCAGTGTTACATAGTAATTTTAAAGTAAGGCAGATATCAGAAAATTTGTGAGCACAGATAGATGGATAAACGCATAAATATGAATAACGGTAAACTGCTACTTCGAGTGTCGCAGGTTCGATTCCCGCTTCAGGATAAATATTTGTGTGATGACCATCGGTGTCTGTCCTGAGTCTGGGTTGTATGTATTCTATGTATGTATTTAAAAAAAAGTATATAAGTATTCTATCAGTTATCTGGTTCCAATAATACAAGCTTGTTGAGTTTGGGGCTGGCGTTGTGTGGATTGTCCAAACATTATTTAACTTTTAACTATTTAAATGGTGTTCCCATAGAACACTAAAAATGACATCATCTAAACAAAATGAGTCGTAAACACAATGCGATTATTTGTTTGTTTGTAATTTACTGCTGTTAGAGTTACTAATTATCTACCCGGACTTACCTACCTATAATTCTTATATATTTACAGTAAACAAAATGTAGACTCAATTTGGTATAAGAATAGTATATATTTCATAGCTTATATAAGAAAAAAATGTAACTTTGAGTCTAATGTTAAATAAATAAATAAAAGAGGCTTTTTTTTTTATACGAAGAACGTTTATCCTTTGTGTTTGGCTCCACACATAGTGTACTAAGCCAGTGTCAAGTAATTTATAGCATTCGTGGTCAAGTTATAATAAATAAATAAATATCTTGGACATTTCACACAACGCCATCTAGCCCCAAACTAAGCAGGACTTATACTATGGGAACCAGATAACTAATAGAATACTTAAATACTTTTTATTTTTGTAAATACATACATACATATAATACATAGAAAACACCCAGACTCAGGGCTAACACCGATGTTTATCACACAAATGTTCGTACTGAAGCGCGAATTGAACCCGCGACACTCGGTGTAGCAGTCCAATGCACTTGCCACTCGACCATCCGTGTCGTCAAATAATTCATGCCCCATATATTTTCTAAACAAATATTCAAGTCATAGAAATATATTTTATATCTGCGTTTGCGGTAAGTTGAATATTTGTATGGAAAATATATCGTAATATGCCTAGCTATAATTTATATTAATATATATTATAGCTACGTGTGTGATGGGCTTCAGTCTCGGTTTTTATTTAAATTTAAAGAAAGCGTGTGGTAAGAGTAGTTTCATTGCACCTAGTTCGCTTACAAACTAACATGGCACTCATATAACACAATTGTATGACTCTTCCTGAAGCCCGTCACACACGTAGCTATAATATATTAATATAAATTAAAGCAAGACATATTACGATATATTTTCTATACAAATATTCAAGTCATAGTAATACATATTATAGCTGCGTGTGCGGTCACTTGAATACTTTTAAATAAAATATATCGTAATATGCCTTGCTTTAATTTATATTAATATATTATAGATACGGGTGTGACGGGCTTTAGAGCGGTTTCAGATTAGCGGATTCGCCAATCGCTTTCTTTTATTGCAGCGCGTATACGCGCGTACACGCGCTGCAAAACCAGTCGCGAGAGACGCCTCATGCTACTGACACTCGGTAGAAAAAACGGAACGTAAACGCCGGTATACGCGCGTTCTTTTGTAGTTTCGCCAGTACCAATCCGCTCGTATACCCGAGAAAAAACACACTTGTCTGAAACCGCACTTACAAACGTCGCAAAAAATACGTACCTACATAAAAATCTTAAGGATCTATTTGCTCGATATCTTTTGAAGCGCGGATTCACACGTCAATTTTATTTTTCTATAATGGCATCGATAAAATCAAAGTTCAAAAGTGCGGGTTGGCTTGAGGCTGTTAATCTCGTCACACACGTGGCTATAATATAAATTATAACAAGGCATATGACAATATAGTTTCTATACAAATATTCAAGTCATAGAAATATATATTATAGCTGCGTGTGTGTCAGGCTTTAGGGTCGTTCCCAAGGTGCGCAAATTGCAGATTGAAAAAAAAATCTAGTAAGATTTTTATTCTCATTAGGTTGACCGTCGAACTTATTTTGATCGAGATACAAAAATGACAATAAAATAAAATTTTAATTGGCCAGACTAATGCCTAGATCACACGTACCGAGTACTCGGCCGAGACAGTAAAATGTTACTCGGCCGAGACAGTAAAAGCTTAGGTCACTCGCTCAGCCGAGCACTCGGCGCTATGTTTATACGTACCGAGTACTCGGCCGAGAGCATTGTCTCAGCCGAGTACTCGGTACGTGTGATCTAGGCATAAACATCACATCATGTCGGCCTTACACGATAGGTCAATACTTGTACAGTCACACTGCACAGTACATTTATATGTATGGAAATATGTATTAAAACTAGCACCTAGACGTATACATACATGGATTCAAAAACATCAAGATTTTATTAGTTACCTACCTATTTACACGTTTCTTTGAATTTCAGAGGTAAATGGCGATGGCTTGTTGATTTTTATTTTATTTAAACAAGGAACGAGACGAGCTAAGCGCTCTCCTGATCGTAAGAGATCACGCCTGCCCATGACCAGAAAATGCTACAAAAAAAGTGAAAGTATAAAATTTTCTTTTTACTTTTTTGGCATTTGCAAATAATTTATAAAAGGTAGTAAAGTGAGGTAGGCCCCGTGCCGCTTCGAGAAAACGAAGGTGTGTCACTTTTCAGAGTAACATACCTTATTTTAGTATACCGTAGTTTTGTTCTTCAGGGAAAGAATATTTCTACTTTATCTACGTGAAGAACTTAACCTTACTAGGTTTGGCCTCACAGTTAAGATCTTCACAAACAGAAGGCAGTAATGTTTGCGCCTTAAAAGTCGTCCAGGCAGAAGTCGAAATGGTCTTCCATTACCTTGTACTGTTCGCACGAGAATCGCATGCATTTGGGACACGTGTACACCTGCAAATATAACATAAGATAAGATATAAATTATAAATATACACCGCAAATTTTTAATCAGAAAAAATACGCATAATCAGTCAATAATTAAGTCGATTTATTTGTCAAAATAAATTTAATTAATAATAGGTTATCTAATATAGTCATTCTATTTCACGACCGCCTGTCGCAAATCCATACAAAAAGGACTAACGGTAACAGTTATCCAATTTTAATCAAATTAATTTTGACAAAAAATCAACCTAATTTTTTCAAGTTTTTTTTTGCCATTTGTGTGTTCAGTAACGGCAACTGACTATGCGTATTTTTTTTTTCTGGTGACTAAAAATTTACGGTGTTTATGGAAAAAAAACCACTCTACTGGCGGGGTTGAATTTGCCATATTCATATATTTAGATGTTTATTACTCAACCACGCCAAAACTACATGAAAAGTTGGATTAGAATTCATACAAACAGGTTTTCAACTAAAACACAACAACGGAAACAATCATTTTTAGACAGCGGAAAATACCATGCAGTTACATTTGAAAAACGTAGGTATATCACTGAAATTAAATATATATATAGAGTAATTGCAAGAAAATAATATTTGAAAACATACAAATTCGTTATTTTGTTACGTTTGTTATTCATTCGCATTATACATATTAATAAAACACCACACGGAAAATTGTCTCACCCAATGTAGAATATTCCTACAACTGAATTGCTTAAAATACCCATTTATTTAACAAATAAGAACAAAATGAACTCGAAGAATGGACTTTTAAAATATTTATTGAAAATGTTAAAACTTTGTAGAAATGCAAAATATAAAACAAATGCTAAAAATGCAACATAATACATAATTATTTTATTAATATGGCAACTTTACCTATTAATACAGGCCAATTTCGCTAATTATACCCGTAAATTTATTAATTAAAAGGCCATATATCCCCATCAATATCAGACAATCAATCTCTAAATCAATATGGCAACTTTACGTATAAATATAGCCCAATTTATTTATCGATAATCGTTTTATCTTGCAATAATCCGTAAATTATGTATGAATAATAATAAATAAATAAATAATTTGGACATTTCACACAACGCCATGTAGCCCCAAACTAAGCAGAGCTTGTACTATGAGATGAGAACCAGATGGCTGATAGAATACCTAAATACTTTTTTTTGTAAATACATACATAGAATACATAGAAAACACCCTGAATCGGGACAAACACCGATGTTCATCACACAAATGTTTGTCCTGAAACGGGAATCGCCAAATTACCATATTTCTTTATCAATATCCCCCAATTACCTATCAATATGGCAACTTTAGCCCAATTTCTCTATAGATACCCGTTTTATCTTGCAATAATACTTTATTGTCTATGAATGTCCCTAGTCCCTATCAATATTCCTCTATATCGGTAAAGTAGCCATATTGATAGGTAATATATATGGCTACTTTACCGATATAGAGACCGAAATATGACAGCTATATTTATACCCATAATTATAGCCCCAATCTCCCTCTTTATTATGAGTGAAGCCCGGGAGTAGGGTATCAATATAGGCCCAATCATCCTATCGACATTCAATTTCCCTATCAATATGCCTCAATTATTATGCCATCAATATTCAATTTCCCTATCAATTGGCGCTGTTGGGTATACAGTGGTCCAGATGCTGTTGCAACAAGATGAGCGTTTTATAAGGCTTGTCGCACACGGGGCAGTCGAAGCGTAGTGGCGGCGGCGAGGGCTCGCGTTTGCCTGGCTGGCTGTTCAATGTCTTGCTTGATGGCTTCTTTTTAACCTTTTATTCAGTGATACAATGTTGTAAAAACGGATTTTTAAATTACTCTATAAACGCATTTTTTCCTACTTTCTTTAATTTGTCGCAATAATTTTTTTTGCAAGAATGATCCTTATCAGCAACAGAATCTATTAGTTCAATAATACAGGAAGTCTTTTTTTTTATAATCATTCGGGTCGATTTTCGTCAAAAGTAAAAGATAAAAAAACTATATATGCAGTTATTTATAAATCGAGGGCATGATTCGTGAATCAAATCGTGGTTTGGGACTTGGCCATAAGTGCTCAAAACACCCTGTATATATATAAAAAAATGGAATAGAAAATAAACGCATAATTTGGTAAAAATACATACCATATTTCCGGTGGTGGTGTTGGGCGGGGAAGTGGGCTGCTTGGGCGGGGCCTGACTGAGGGCGGTGGCGCTGCGGTGTAGGCCAGGGTTCAAACGACGCACCTCTTCCAACTGGTGGAAATAGTCGATTAATAACTACTACTCGGGCGAATAAACATGACACCTGGCTCGAATGACGTTTGTGCAAAAAACAGCGTGGAATTGGATAATCTTGATAGAGAAGCTTTAGAGAAGAGGTCCTGTTATACTTGGTAATGATAAGGCTTCGCAATGAGAGCAAGAAGAAACAAGGAGGGCACCGCGCGGGGCAGCGGGGGAAGAATCAAGTTCCGAGCCTTCATAAATCAGCTTAATAAATAGTATAAATTTATAATTAATCCGCTTACAAAATTAAAACAAAATAAACTCTACTTCGACCTAAAAGAGTTGTTATTATGAGCTGAAAGCGCATTAAGTTTTGTAGCAGGTAGGACCCATTAATTTTTTTTGGGATCATAGTTTCCAAACACACTTCCTTGGCAGTAGACTCTAAAAATAAAGTCTTAATTTTTTTAAGTTCTTTTTTTGCTATGTTGTTGTTATTGTGTCACTTGTTCTTTCGAACCAGTGTGCTGAAAGGATTCCAAGTGCGCCTTGAAGAGGCTTCTTTCGTGCACTTGACACATGTTTTTTTCGACATTTTTAGGGTCTATGACATGCCGGGTTCCTCACGATGTTTTCCTTCACCGTTAAGCACGTGTCTTAATGCACACATATATTTTTTTTTAACAGAAAAATCCATTGGTGTACGACCACCGGGTTCGAACCCACGACCTTCGGATTGAAAATCGAGGCATCTCCCACTCGACCAACACGGGTTTTTTGCTATAATTATCTGTCTTCAGTAACGGTTACTGATCATGCGTATTTTTCTAGTAATTATAAAAACTTTGGTGTATATTGGTATTTGGTGTACAAATAAACTTTTACCTGTTGAGTGAGTTCTTCGTTGCGCCGCTGTGTTTTCCTGAGGTCGGTGTGTAGGACATCTTTTTCGCTCGCCATCTTCTCACGCGCCTGTCTCTCTGCCTCGAAATCACTTCTACAATTACAAAAATACAGGGTGAGTTTATCCTAAATTTGACAAAGTGTAGTAAAATTGCATTAGTGAGAACATTGACAGCGCCAGCTTTCGTAGAGCGACCTATACACAACTCTTATTTATCTGTCATATGTTTGTTTAAACAGCTCATGCTAATTTCAACCTTAACGAGTTCACAATAAAGTTCAAACTCACATATACAGATCCAGCTGCGCCCTCCTCACCTCTCTTTTATCAAACCGCAATAATTTCAACGGACAGGATTCGAGCTAACTTCAATCTTACCTTGTTCACTATAAGATTCAAATTCACCCAGTCAACTCTTCGTTATCTGTCATAATGTTTTAACAGCTCAAACTAATTTCAGCCTTACCATGTTCACTAAAAGGTTCAAACTCACCTGTACAGATCCAGCTGCGCCTTCAGTATTTTATTATTATAGTATAGTATTTTATCTCCCCTCAATTTATATTAACGGACAGGATTCAAGCTAACTTCAACCTCTCCATATTCACTATAAGGTTCAAACTCACCCATACAACTCTTCTTTATCTGTCATATGTGTTTTAATAGCTCAAGCTAATTTCAACTTTAAGGTCTTCACAATAAGGTTCAAACTCACATGTACAGATCGAGCTGCGCCCTCATTAGCTCAGTATCTTCCTTGTCCGCTTTGAGCGCGTTAAGTTCCCCCTCCATTTTCTGTAGTTCCTGGCCGCGCGCTAACAGAGCGGCCGTCAGCGCTTCCACATTGCCGCTGGGCCGCTGTGGCTGTGAGAAACATAGATAGATATATAGATAATAACACTTTATTGTACACCCGAGGAAACATACATTATAAAAGGAAGCTTAAAAATAAAATAAATAAAAATAAAAGAGGCTACAATGGGCGGCCTTATTGCTAAAAGAGATTTCTTCCAGACAAAGAAATATATCTAGATTATAATAGTTTTTTTTTCTCATGTATCCAATGAATATTATAATTCCTGACAAATACGAGTATCTGGTCAAAATGGCGTGCGAAAATAAGGTTTTTTTAACCCGATTGTGTAGAACTTTTTTTCGAGTGTATGAACTAGAGATGCAACGGATATCCGGTCACTATTCAGTATCCGGCCGAATATTCCACGATATCCGGCCCGATACTGAATAGCATAAAATATACGTTAAACGCCCCCTGTGAAAACCCCCTCTGCAGGTTACAACTTGAATTGAGTTACGCGGGATCACACAACTACCGCTCCGGCCGAAGCATGCTCCGAATATCTGAAATCCGATTTCCAGTCGAACTATTCTTTGCATCTCTAGTATGAACATACACTCGCAAAAACCTTCTACACAATCGGGAATACTCTTTTATATTTTTATGAATGCCGAAAATTCTGTCAATATATAAAATGTAAAGTAATTATAATTAGCGACTTACTTCTTGCTGGCTCTTGTCTAGAACTTCCTTGTAATCCTTGAAGATTCCCTCGAATATCGATAGAGTACCGCGCACTTGTCCGCTGCAAAAAAAAACTTTTTCTCAAATATCCTTGGAAATTCGATCCTATTTTGTCAAACTTTCTCGAGTTAAATCGACTTTGCCAGTCTAGGCCAAATATATTACTAGGAAAGTTAGTATCTTGTTAGGACATAATTTAAGAGCACAAAAGACCGACCGCGGTCGCAGTGTCACCAAAGCCGCGAATCAATAAATAGGACATTATTTTGAGAGTAGCAAATTCTTATCGTGTCACTAGTTCCTTCGAACCAGTGTGGTGAAAAGATTTCAAGTGCGCCTCGAAGAGGCTCCTTTCGTGCACTCGACACATGTTTTTGAACTTTAGGTTCTACGACATGCCGGTTTCCTCGCGATGTTTTCCTTCACCGTTGCGAGAACGTGGGATGCATACATAGATTTTTTCGACCGAAAAATCAAGTTACGCATGATTGCCACCGGGATTCGAACCCGCGACCATCAGATCGCAAGGTAAGGGCCTCATCCCCTCGGCCACCACGTCCTCCAAAAGTAGCAAAGTCCAAAGTAGCAACTAAAGAGGTATGTACCAAAGGTTCTAAATTTTGAACTTGCACGTGAATGATAAGTATTATATACTTATCATTCACGTGCAAGTTTATTATATATATTGATAACTATTACGGCTTTCATAACTAGGATGCAGTGCCCGAAAGGATCCTCTTCGAGGCGTACTTGAAATCATTTTACCGCACGTTTACGTTTGTTCGAAGAACTACATAGTGACACGATAAGAAGAAGATAACTGCCATTTGGTTCCTATAGTACAAGCTCTGCTTAATTCGGGGCTAAATGGGCAATGTATGTAATGTCCAAAATATTTATTAATATTATTAAAAACTAAGATTTGCGCGTGAATAATAAATTGTTGATTTTATTCACAAAATGTCAAGTTCAAGCGAAGAAAATTCCTTCCCCTTGAGTATGTTTTTTTTTTTATCTATTATGATTATTTTTATTATGACGACACCGTGGCTTAGTTGGTAAAAATATAAAATCTATGTATGCATCCCACGTTCTCGCAACGGTGAAGGAAAACATCGTGAGGAAACCGGCATGTTGTAGAACCTAAAAAAAAATCGAAAACATGTGTTGAGTGCACGAAAGGAGCCTTTTCGAGGCGCACTTGAAATACTTTCACCACACTGGTTCGAAGGAACTAGTGACACAATGAGAAAGAGAAACTATAGTTATGGGTATTGACCTCTAAGATCAACAGCCGCCTAACTAGAGTCAAAATCTACCAGACGACACCTTAGCTTAGTTGGTAGTGACCCTGCCTACGAAGCTTGGTGTTCCGGGTTCGATCCCCGGCCGGGGCGAATATTTGTGTGATGAACACTAATGTTTGTCCTCGGATCTTGGATGTTGTGATGTGTTGTATGTGTCCATGACACCTGCGACACAGGGAATCCTAATGCAGGGGTGTGAGTGTGTGAATGTTATGTTAATGTTATGTTGTTATCCCGACTAACTCACATGTTGCTCAGAGCGTCGTTCTGTTGCTCTTCCAGTTGGTGTTTGAGAGAGGCGAGCCCGGCCCGGAACTGGTCCATTGTACACCTCTCCAGTCGAAGGTCGCAGAGACTTAGAATCACTGATAGTGTCTCGACTAAACTGTCTGATAACCTGTAATTATAATTTAGTACAATACTTAACATATTAAAAATGAAATGGAGCAGGGTTTTTGAAGTTCTCTCGTAAAAATTATCACAGAGTTCACAAAGAGCATTAACCATGAATTAATGATATAAAAAAGGACGGGATATTAATCATAACATTAGATTAACGTTCCTTAAAACCAGAATAAAAAAAATCGTTAGATTTATGAATTATTTATATTGTCTGGAAATCATGAAAAATCAATAATCTTATGACAAATCAAAATAATTAATAACACATTATAATTTATTTTTCAACCCATAGTTAATTTAATATAGGCGTCCATTGCTAACCTGTATTACTCCTCGAGTATACATCTGTATATACCTAAGCCACTGAGCTCGGTTTAAAGCTCTTTTCAGCAGACTTCAAAAAAAAGCCCTCTTCCTTTTTTTGACGTCGGTTAATAAGATCTTTTAACTTTTTCAAATTTGAAAATTTATTTTTTTGTTTGAGGATTTACTTACAGATTGGTCCCATAGATTAAGTAGTTTAGTTTTAAAGTCAATATAATTGAAAAAAAAACATGTTGTTGAAGTAAATAAAATTGCATATTTTGCTTCCCTGTGACTATTCAATGGTGTTTACTGTCACTCAGTCCAATTGAAATCGGTTGTAGTATATTTTTGTAAAACCTTGATTATATCTAATTTCTGTCAACCGCAAATGGTAACCTATTAAGGGTAATCCTCAAATCCGAATTCCATACAAAATGTTTCGGACAAATACTCAAAAAGTACGCCGTATTATAGTAATTTCTTCACACTATTAGTTTCGTCCATGTTTTTTTATTTCGTTAACAAAAAAAGTGATAGGTTTCATACTTTAATTTAAGTAAGTTAGTATGGTTAATTTTAAAACACTTATAAAATCTAAATTAAAGTATGAAACCTATCACTTTTTTTGTTAACGAAATCAAAAAACATGGACCAAACGAATAGTGTGTAGAAATTACTATAATACGGCGTACTTTTTGAATATTTGTCCGAAACATTTTGTATGGAATTCGGATTTGAGGATAACCCTTAAAGGCCCTAAGGCTTGCAAAAAGACAAGTTAACCAAAAATAAACGTACCCATGTGTGAGTTTGTTCAGTAATTCAGCTAAATGTTTCAGGGTCCTGTCGTATAACTTCACGTTGGCCGTCAAACTGCCTTGCTCTGAGTTTGATTCGGTGCTTACTGACAAACGCACCGGTTGGAACACCTGGGGGAAATTGAGCTTTAGTAAGACGGAATAAGGTTTGGTTTTGTTTGAGTCGATTTCCCAGCTCGTTAAAGCCTCGATGAAACACGGCTATTTTACAAGCTACAAGCCGCCGAGTTTAAAATCTAGCGAGTGAGGGAGTGAGGTTTCGGGAAGGATTGTCAACTAGCAGATTGTAAAAAAGCCGATGACACGGGGCGAGTTTACAACCTACAAGCGAACTCGCTGGCTTGTAGCGTGTAAAAAAGCCATGTTTCATCGACGCTTAAGATAAAATTACAGTAGGAAAATGAGCTTTAGTAAGAGGATATATAATTTAAATTATTGAGTAATATAATGGCTAATAAACAGGTGTTTCAAACACTTGTTGAAAATTAAGCTTTAGTAGTGAGAGATAAAGGTTTATTTTGGATAAAAGTTGTAAACTTATTACGAAGAGCCGCACTTGAAGCAAATCCTTTATTTAATTATTTCCTATTTCAACTTATTTGAAAACTGTAAATACAATAAAACTGTACTGTAAATACCGATATATGCAGTATATATATTAGATATACACCGATAGATATACGTGCATTTATGTTTGATCTTCTTTTTTTATGTAAACATGGGACGAGACGAGACGGTCTCTCCTGATGGAAAGAGATCACGCCTGCTCATGACCAGAACAGTGCTACACACTACTACTTACAGTGGTGGTGGCGGCTTTGAGACGATTGTGCATGTCTTGTAAGTTCTCTTTTTGTATCTTTAGGATATCCTGTGTCCCGGATTTGTGCCTAGAGAATTCCATCTATAAATAAAAAGCAGTAACTGACAAAGTTGCCGATTTGTAGTTGTTTTCACAGTAGC
Source organism: Lobophora halterata (assembly GCA_932526365.1). Lineage (NCBI taxonomy): Eukaryota > Metazoa > Arthropoda > Insecta > Lepidoptera > Geometridae > Lobophora > Lobophora halterata. The sequence goes on from OW052018.1 coordinate 1,600,135, forward strand.
ATTAAAAAAAAAAGGCGTGTTGGCCGAGTGGGAGTAGCCACGACTTTCGTTCCGAAGGTCGTGGGTCGAATCCGGTCGTACACCAATGGATTTTTCTGTTCAAACAAATCTATGTGTGCATTATAACACGTGGTTAAAGTTTATTGTTATCGTGTTACTAGTTTTTTCGAAATAGTGTGGTGAAAGGATTTCAAGTGCGCCTCGAAGAAGCTCCTTTCGTGCACTTAACACATGTTTTTCGAACTTTTTAGGTTCTATGACATGCCGGTTTTCCTACACCGTTAAGCACGTGTTTTTAATGCACACATAGATTTTTGAACAGAAAAATCCGGGTTTGAACCCACGACCTTCGAATCAAAAGTCGAGGCACCTCCCACTCAGCCAACATGGCTTTTTTTATTATTTTTTTATGTAGTGCTATGTACCTTAATATTCTCAGCGTCCAAGATCTTGAGTTGTGCGTTCTTGAGTTCCCCCTGCAGTATTAACACTTTCTCCTCCAGTTGTTGTATGATGGAGTCTCGTTGTTTCAAATCCTGCGGCGACACTGTACACTAGGAAATAAAACTTTTTATAAGCTTAAAGTTTATAAAATATAACACAAAAAAACCGTGAAAGCAAAATCATAAACGTGATTTTTGGATTTCAATTTATTTCTCGTTTGATACTAAAATTCAGTTTATGAAGGTACTTTAACAAAATTTAATTTAAGTAACAACCATCTTTCATTGTCATTTATTTCTCTTTTTGAAAATCCACCAAATTATGATTATTTTTCTTGCAAAAACAACCACTCTACTAGATTTTTTAACCATTTCGGTATCATATATCACTCTATACGTATATATCACTCTAGTGAATAATAAATAAATATTTTTGACCTTTCACACAACGATGAATGCAAAGCCATGAATGAATGAAAATGCTTTATTGTACACCATAAGACAAATAACAATAACAAAGAGAAGGAAACATTACAAAATATTAAGTACAATGGGCGGTCTTATCGCTATTAAGCGATCTCTTCCAGACAACCAGTATGAAGACGGTTACGATAATACAAGATGGTCGGGCAGTGCACAGGTCGAGTAAAGTTAAAAACTGAACAAAAAAAAAAAAGAATTCATTTGTCATTTCATTTCTCAAAATCTATTGCCATTTCCTCTACAAGCCGCGAAATACATACACACATACATACACTTGAAACACATTACCCTTCTTCGCAGTCGGGTAAAAATTAAAGTAATACACTTACGATTTCCAACTTGCGTTCCAACTGTTCAATGGTGAAATTAAGTTCCCTCAACTCTGTCTGGTGATCGGTTAGTTTGCTCGACAGCTGCAACTAAATACACAAATTCAATCAATTTCTAACGGTCAAATTTTAATCACAATAAAAAAAAAATACGCATAGTTAGTTGCCGTTACTGGACACATATACGGTAAAAAACTTGAAAAAATCAAGTCGAATTTTTGACAAAATAAATTTGATTAAAATTGGATAACTGTTACCGTTAGCCGTTTTCCTATAGATTTCCGTCAGGCGGTACCTTTAATTGATAATAATATAAGTTTTATTCATCGTTTGGCAAACCCGGGTACCTAGCTCGAGCCAGCTCGCAAAAGCTCGGCTCAGGCGCCGCACTCGCTCCGCTGATACTGTCATTTTGTAGAAATCCAAAAATCTAACTGCACAGATACAACGTAGTACCCCGTCTGCATTGCCCATTTAATTTTTTTTGGTAATTAAAAATTGGTGGTGGCTCGAGCCAGCTCGCAAAACCTCAGCTCGGGCGCCGCACTCACTCGGCCATTTCGTAGAAATCCAAAATTCTGACTGTACAGATGCAACGTAATACCGTCTGAAGTGACTATTTTTTTTTTGGTAATTTAAAATTGGTGGTATAACAGCTTGGTCCTGACTGACTGACAAACAGCCTAAAGGCTAAACCATTGGACATAGAGAACTTGGAGGATGTGCTCGTCATAGAGTCCTAAGCTTCTGATGTCTGTACTTCGGGACCACTATAATCTTGGAGTCTTTAAGTTCATACTAGCCAAGCGTGCTCCATCTTCGACCACACCATCACTTACCACCAGGTGAGGTAGTGGTTAAACGCTTGTCTATTCTTAATAAAAAAATATAAAAAAAATGTCGTTAAAAAAACTTTTTTAAGCACAAATTTAATTTTACCTCAATATTTTTCAATTTCTCTTTGAGATCGTCTCGTTCCTTCGCCGTGGCATCTACTATATTTTCCAGTGACTCCTTCTGCCATGTTAGTTTTTCATTGTCTGTTATGACCTGAAACACATCATAAGATTAACTTCAGACGACGGGCCTGACTTGGGGCGCATACTGGGACCGTTTTTATTTCTGTCGCAGGCATTTCGTACAACTCAATCAATTACGTATACATAGCTTGTTCTGTTTGATGCAATGAAAATGTATTCAAGGAAATTTTACATAGTACTTACAAGTTCTATGTAAAATTTTCCTTTTATTTTCCGTTAACAAATCCAATTTTTATTTAATTTGCTTTCAGCGTATTTCAAAATAGCGAGCGTTAAGTAGCGAGTTACACAAAATGCCTGCGACATTTCCATTACTCAAATCTAGATCTTATACTATTAAATATATGGTTGATTCTCATCTGCATGCGTTCCTTCTCTACAAGCTGTGCGGTCGGCTTCTCGACGATATCGTCCTCGGGTGACGTCACGAAGTCGAGCGCAGACGCCGGACCTGACTTGGGGAGTATCACTGGGTCCGCTGTTATTACAATTACTCAAAACTAGACCTTATTCTGTAATAGATAAGGTTGATTCTCACCTGCCTGCGTTGCTTCTCTACAAGCTCTAGCTGTGCGGTCAGTTTCTCCACTATATCGTCTTCGGGTGACGTCACGAACTCGAGCGCAGACGCCGGGCCTGACTTGGGGAGTATCACTGGGTCCGCTGTTATTACAATTACTCAAAACTAGACCTTATTCTATAATAGATAAGGTTGATTCTCACCTGCCTGCGTTGCTTCTCTACAAGCTCTAGCTGTGCGGTCAGTTTCTCCACTATATCGTCTTCGGGTGACGTCACGAACTCGAGCGCAGACGCCGGGCCTGACTTGGGGAGTATCACTGGGTCCGCTGTTATTACAATTACTCAAAACTAGACCTTATTCTATAATAGATAAGGTTGATTCTCACCTGTCTGCGTTGCTTCTCTACAAGCTCTAGCTGTGCGGTCAGTTTCTCCACTATATCGTCTTCGGGTGACGTCACGAACTCGAGCGCAGACGCCGGGCCTGACTTGGGGACTATCACTGGGTCCGCTGTTATTACAATTACTCAAAACTAGACCTTATTCTGTAAAAGATAAGGTTGATTCTCACCTGTCTGCGTTGCTTCTCTACAAGCTCTAGCTGTGCGGTCAGTTTCTCCACTATATCGTCTTCGGGTGACGTCACGAACTCGAGCGCAGACGCCGGGCCTGACTTGGGGAGTATCACTGGGTCCGCTGTTATTACAATTACTCAAAACTAGACCTTATTCTGTAAAAGATAAGGTTGATTCTCACCTGTCTGCGTTGCTTCTCTACAAGCTCTAGCTGTGCGGTCAGTTTCTCCACTATATCGTCTTCGGGTGACGTCACGAACTCGAGCGCAGACGCCGGGCCTGACTTGGGGACTATCACTGGGTCCGCTTTTATTACCCTTGTTTCACCGTTCAATGTCGATTCGGGAGCTTCGATGAGGTTTGTGATCTCTTGTTTCAGCTTTTTGTTTTCTTGGCGGAGCTAAAATAAAAGGCAAATAAGAAATGAAGATTAAATAAAATCTAAAATCCACGTTTTATGTTTCATCAAATCAAATCAAATTATTTATTTCGGACAACTTTAAATGTAGATCCATATAAAAACATTTATTAATTAATTAAATATAAATTATTAATTTATGCTATCGCTTCTTCTACGAGATATAGCGGTTTTATGGTTTTAGAATGATTATCATCGAGTTGTGAGCTACCCTGAAATTTACAGACGGATAGCAATCGAAAAGTGTTTGAAATTTGAGATTTCAAGAGTACACCCGGAACGATAGACATGCAAAGAAGAAAATTACTTAATGATGTACCTAATAAGCAATATGGGTTACAATCAACATGAACTATGTTCTTTGAACTGTTCCTGCATTTTTCTGTTTAAGAGTCATTAACTAAACATACCCTTCAACAAGCTCCTTCGTCTCTTCAAACTTGTCCTTATGCATCGTGTGAGCCCGCAGCATATCTTCCTGACAGTAGGCTATCAGCAGAAACTGTTCCTACATACAGTCATTGTTCTATTGGAGAGTCATAAACTAAACATACCCTTCAACAAGCTCCTTCGTCTCTTCACTTGTCCTTATGCATCGTGTGAGCCCCCAGCATATCTTCCTGACAGTAGGCTATCAGCAGAAACTGTTCCTACATACAGTCATTGTTCTGTTGGAGAGTCATAAACTAAACATACCCTTCAACAAGCTCCTTCGTCTCTTCACTTGTCCTTATGCATCGTGTGAGCCCGCAGCATATCTTCCTGACAGTAGGCTATCAGCAGAAACTGTTCCTACATACAGTCATTGTTCTGTTGGAGAGTCATAAACTAAACATACCCTTCAACAAGCTCCTTCGTCTCTTCAAACTTGTCCTTATGCATCGTGTGAGCCCTAAGCATGTCTTCCTGGCAGGAGGCTATCAGCAGGAACTGTTCCTTTATAGAGTCATTGTTCTGTTTGAGAGTCATGAACTAAACATACCCTTTCAATAAGCTCCTTCGTCTCTTCAAACTTGTCCTTATGCATTGTGTGAGCCCGCAGCATATCTTCCTGACAGGAAGCTATCAGCAGAAACTGTTCTTTCATTGAGTCATTGTTCTGTTTAAGAGTGTCCTTTAAAATCACGTTTTCGTCCAGAAGCTCGCCGAATCGCTTCTGCAATTCTTCAGTGCTTTTGTCCTCTGTGATTATGGTGCTGGCAGCCATCATGCTTGCAGGGGAAGGCTGGAGAAAGATATCAATTTGATAACACAGTATTTTTGGGAAATAAAGAGCTTCACACGGCCTGTGTTAACACGCGCCGCGCCGCACCAAGTTCACCTGTACGGGGAAGGGGCGGCGAGACAAAATAAATAGTTGGTTTATCGAAATAACGTGTTTTTTTAGAATACTGGTACGTATGCATAGTAAAAGTAAATAAAAATAAAGAATTCCCGATTTCCGGGAATACAAAAATTTTAATCAAAAAAAGGAAAATGGCCGAGAAAAACGAAACCTTAAACAGTACAGTAGTTTGATTACTATAAAGATCAATAGAAAAGGGAGCTTAAACAGTAGCTTTTATAATAAACACTTCATGGCCGTGGGTTTTTAACAAACATGGTCTGACAGACTGATAAACGTATTCTGTGAAGCATGATATAAAACTGTTCAGGAAAGTAAATTAACTAAGTATATAAATAGGTACCTACTGATAGGTATTATGTGAGGGAGTCCTCGTCGGAATACCTACATCTATATGTACTTACTAGTATACAGATTGCGTGGTTCACTAAGCATTGAATAATGAAATTTCATAATATTATTAGAGATTATTATCCCACTAATATTATAAACGCGAAAGTTTGTAAGGAGGGATGGATGGATGGATGGATGGATGGATGGATGTTTGTTCCTCTTTCACGTAAAAACTACTGAATGGATTTTAATGAAACTTTACAAAAATATAGCTTATACATCAGAATAACACATAGGCTACAATTTATAAAGATACCTGCGCAGACGAAGTCGCGGGCATCAGCTAGTTATACATAATTGTTAAAAAAGCCCAAATATTAACATTTAGGTACAAACACTTTTTGAGTATTGCATTGTTCATATTCTTGATAATAATAAATACGCATACCTATTATCTAATATAACTTAACTAACCGAACGCGGGCAACGTCGTTTGCATTGCGAACTAATAAAATTCCTGCCTTATTACGCGCCTGCACTTCTTGACAAACACACCCTCCAAGTTCAAGTCTCTACGTTCAGCGGTTTGGTCTGTAGGTTGTCTGTCAGTCAGGTCGTAGACTTTTATAAATATTGATTTTATTCAAAGGGCGGGCTGTGAGTTTAAGTTAGTCATCAATCAATGAATGGCGACGCATTTCATGACCTATTCACAAGGTAAAGTCCCTACTGCACCACATTATGGTTTTTATCACAAAATACTGGTGAATTTACTTAAGATAAGATTATCTATTACTTATTCAAATTATTGATGATAAAGTGCGGTTTCAGATTAGCACATTAGCCAGGCAGAATCGCCGCTCGCGTTTTCTTTTTGAGAACAAAACAAAATACCAACAAATTATATAAATATATTTAGTAATAAATCCGCTTCATTTCTAAAAAAGGTTTTAATTAACTTAACTTTAGTTTAGAACTTTAGTACATATTACTATATTATAAACCAAAGAGTCAACGAACAGAAAACCAAAGTTTAAAGATACGACACGTGTTTCGCCTCTACACGAGGCATCATCAGGAGGTGTGGACTCGAAGTTCGAAGCACTCCTTTGGTTTTCTGTTCGTTGACTCTTTGGTTTAATATAGTAATATGTACTAAAGTTCTAAACTAAAGTTAAGTTAATTAAAACCTTTGTTTAGAAATCAAGCGGATTTATTACTAAATATATTTATATAATTTGTTGATATTTATGGATTTCCACAAAGTAACGCCTGAATCAATCAATTATCTTAAAACAAAATACCTATAAAAGGTTTGGTCCATACTGACTGACTGACTGACAGATAGCCTAAACTACAGGCTAAAACAGTGGACGTTAAAAAGTGTAAGCGCACGCATACTAAAAAAGGAAGTCAGTTATTTCACAATGCAAAAGTTGTGGGTGTTAGCTATAGAGAGGTTCTTATTAAGTTCTAATCAAGGTTTTACAAGAACACACTACCACCGACTTCAATTGGACTGCTTTAGTGACCGTAAACACCACTGAAAAGTCACAGGGGAGTTAAACTACTGAAACCGATTTTGATGAGATTTCTATGGGACCAATTTGAAAGTATAATTCCTCTCCTGACCTGTAATGTATGTTACCAATAAAGTATCTGTATCTCTAACAAAATATTTTTTCAAATCGGTTTATAAACAACAAAGGCAGGTAACAAACATAAAAAAACAACGGAATTGAGAACCTCATCCATTTTTTAGGTCGGTTGAAAATCATATTTCATCACAAGGAACTTATAAAAAAATACTTTTTAATTACAAAACCTGTAGAAAAAATGTTGTTTGCCAGGACATGACAAGACAGGGGAATCCCCTTTTATGGGTTTATAGGGACATTAATATTATTATGTAAACTTAGTATAATATGATACAAAAATTAATTGTCATCTCTTGGAATAAAAGTATGTAACATAAAATAATTTATTTTTAAATACATATTCACACAAAGTGGGTGGTTAGCTCAGGTGCGGTTTATTGACCTTCTTTAATTGTAACATTTTGCAATTAAATTCTGCATAATAATAATCTAGTTAAGTCATTTATTTTATAGAGAGAGACACTCATATCATCTAGTTTAAATATAGGAGGCGTATAATGGATCTATATACAACTCGGGCGCATTAACACACCTGGCTCGAATGACGTTTGTGCAAAGAACAGCATGGAATTGGACAATCTTGATAGAGAAGAGGTCACGTTATACTTGGTAATGATAAGGCTACGCAATTAGAGGAAGAAGAAACACGGAGGGCGCCGCGCGGGGCAGCGGGGGAAGCATCAAGTTCCGAGCCACGTGTCAGCCAGGTGTCATGTTCATTTGCCCGAGTAGTACGTGGTAGTACATAGATCTTACTTCTATTTATCAATATCTATAAAAGGCATAGTCCTGACAGAAAACTCACAGGCCAAACCACTGGGACATTTGGAGGGTATGTTCCTCAAGAGCTGGAAGTGGGTAGGTACATACTTCTGGCAAAAAAATCTAATTTCATTTCATTAACTACTACTTAAGAAATTTAGAAAATTTGCAATGCAAACAAAGTTGCAGGCATCAGCTAGTTAATAATAATCATTACTTATCTGTATAGAAATTGCTGATTGGGGTGTAGGTGTAGCAAATGGGGCACTGAGGCAAAAAGACGAATAAAAATTTTGATGAAAAATTTGCTTCCTTATTAAAACCTACTTTTTATGGTCCAATCATTGAGGGGGTGGCGTAAGGAGAAACTAGGTGAGGACGTGGTGGCCGAGTGGATGAGGCCCTTGCTTTGCGATCTGATGTTCGCGGGTTCGAATCCCGGTAGCAGCCATGCGTAAATGGGTTTTTTCGGTCTTAAAAATCTATGTATGCATCCCACGTTCTCGCAACGGTGAAGGAAAACAACGTGAGGAAACCGGCATGTTGTAGAACTTAAAAAAAATTCGAAAACATGTGTTGAGTGCACGAAAGGAGCCTTTTCGAGGCGCACTTTAAATCCTTTTACCACACGGGTTCGAAGGAACTAGTGACACAATAAGGAGAAACTTTAGTTATGGGTATTGACCTCTAAGGTCAACAGCCGCCTAACTAGAGTCAAAATCTACCAGATGACACCTTAGCTTAGTTGGTAGTGACCCTGCCTACGAAGCTTGGTGTTCCGGGTTCCATCCCCGGCTGGGGCAAATATTTGTGTGACGAACACAAATGTTTGTTCTCGGGTATTGGATGTGTGTGTTGTAATGTCTTGTATGTGTCCATGCCACCTGCGACACAGGGAATCCTAGTGCAGGGGTGTGAGTGTTTGAATGTTTATTATGTACCTAAAAGCTGGGTGACAATAAGGTTTTGGTGATTTTTTTTTGCGTCCACACACAAGCAAAGCATTACGACAATAAAAAATCTTATTTTTATTAGTGCCCTTTTTGCAACACTGACCAAATAACTAAATACCTGATTATGGGGTTCTTACTCTCTAGCACTGTTCTGATCTTCTTCTTAACATGTCATTAGTTCTTTCGACCCAGTGTGGTGAAAGGATTTCAAGTGCGCCTCGAAGAGGCTCCTTTCGTGCACTGTTCCGGTCATGAGCAGGCATGATCTCTTACCATCAGGAAAGCACCTAGCTCACCATGTTCCATGTTTATATAAAATAAGGTACTTACGCAATCAGCAAGATTGAAGTGAGCTTTGTAAGAGGCACTCGTCTCCATTGACAAATCTTTCATAGCATCTTCAATTTGGGATTTATTCATGAGCAGACCTCCATTCTCCACTCCATTGCACTTTATGTCGAGGCTCGTGCCTGGCGAAGAGCCGAGGATGATGAACGACTCGTCTTCATTATTATCCGGCTTAGAATCCATTTTAGACCATGAATTTAGGATTTAACTTGAAAACCTGTTATTAATAATAAAAATAATTATTATTATTTGTTTATTGCATCAGTTTATTGGTTTCACAAAAGCTAACACACAATATTAAAAGGTTATAGTCAAACTGACAATACACTGAAAGTAGATCCTTGAGTTTTCGAGGGTATGTTTGACAAAGGTAGGCGCTTAGTATGAAAATATTTTTGATTTAAAAAAGCAAGTACCTAAGTTAGAGGCGAGCATGATAACATCTTGTAGAATACTTAAAATTGCTTCAAGCACTATGAACCTTATGCTGACTTGCACCAAACTTTCAAAGTTCCTAAGCAACAACTTTACTCGCTTGACAGTTCTTAACGGTCAGAATCTGTACTGTTAAGAACTACCAAGCGAGTAAAGTAATTTCTTAGGGACTTTGACAGTTTGGTGCAAGTAGGCATTAAAGATTGAACATTTTGATTTCTTAGAATCACGATACAAAGCAGAAGATTTCTTAGAATCGCGAAAAAAATAAGAATGGAAGGTATTGAAATCTAAGTTGTCAGCTTGCCTCTAGTTTTGCAAAGCAAAAGTGTAACTTGATAACAAGGATAATTGTAGTCGCAGCTAAAAATAAGTACCTGCTTGAAAGTTGTGGTGCGAGCGGCAATTTAGCGTAAACAGCAAAAATATTACCAGCAGTGCAGCGCCAGAGGATCTGATTCTGATGCTCAAATTTCACAATAATTACACAACAAACATCACCAGATTACGCAGATCGCATGTGAATGCTGATTTATTTGGTATTGAAATCTCATAAGTGAAAGAAAATGTAAATTATTCAAGAAATCCCAGTATGACGAAAAATCTCTCCGCAATCGAATTCCTTCATGCAGTTAGGGTGACCATATGATTTTAAAAGAAAGAAAATATTGTACTTGGACTCTGCCCACAGATCTCGGATACTTTCGGCTGTCGCCCCCAAAAGATCGGTTAATGAAAGAGATGCAAGTATAGCTTTTTATGATTAAGAGCAGTATAGAACTAAGTCACGTCACTCAAAACCTTTTGATACCCAGGAGAACTCGTCAGTTATTGTTTGTAAATTATTTTATCTTTTTACAATTATCTACAAAATTAAACCATTTTATTTATTTTAAAGAGCATGGTTAGTTGCTCAATCAATACGTGTGGCACAACGCAAAGAAATAACCCATATAATCATTCATTTCACAGGTGAGTAAAGAAAATATTTGGTTTATTTTCGTAGAAAAAATTTTGGACAATTTTCTTCTACAATTAGTTATAAAATCGTTGTGCCTTGTGGAGTTTTGATTGCTCTTGCCGTGTGTACAAATGGTTCTTACATATATGGAGAAATAATAGATTTTTCATGTAAAAACAGATATTGTTTCGTTACGCTAGGGCTTGATAAAATAATGACGTCATGAAATATCGATAGTACCTAATGAGTAGGTAGTTATGCAAAGTGGTACAAAACTCTTTTCTTTTCTATCGTTAGGGTATTTTTACCTAGTTAAAATAAATTTACCACTTGTGTCATTTTTATTCTGTTTCTTAAAATACGAGTATTATTATAACTAATTGTTTTTACTTATTTAATTTCAGCTTACCAAAGGATCCGCAAAACAGAAAAAAATGGTTACAAATTCTTCAGAAACAGAGCGATCATCAAAACAATATAAAAGTTTGCAGCAATCATTTTAAAAACGATTGTTTTTTTATTCAGAATACATTAACGTGTTTTGAAGAAAGGTTCGCTGCCTACGTTACATGTTCCAGTAAGTACCATGTTGAACAATCTTTCAATTCAGGCGTAAAGAATGTATTTTGTGACCTTATGCCGACTTGTACAAAGTTGTCAAAGCTCTTAAGCAATCTCGCTTGGCAGTTTTTAACGGTTCAGATTCAGACCGATCAAGATCTGTCAAGCGAGTGAAGTAATTGTTTAGAAATTTGGAAGTTTGGTGCAAGTAGGCATTAGTCAAGTAATTCTTAGATAGGGACTTAAATCATAAATCAACCTCTTTTACAGATTCAACTCAAGAAAAAGCGAGATCCAACTTCATATTGCAATTGGATCCCTATTTTATAGTACCTACCTTACCTACCTGAAACTAATAGGCTCCATATATTATGACAGACAGGTATACTTACGTATCGGGCCTACATATAATGACAAAACTCAGAATTAATATTCTTAAATAAAGTATTTTTTAGTCATTGAATAAAACATTTGCATGGGCTTCATTATTGTTTATTATAATCAACCAACTTTAAAAAAAGAACAGATATATATATTATATATACACAATCGACTTTCTTGCTATTACAATCTTATTTCGAAGACTACCGCCTATTTGGATTGGTGAGTAAGTTGTAGGTAAATATTGGTAAGTCCTGCTACTATGTATTATGAATGTAAGTTTGTGAGGATGGATAAGTTTTTGTTCCTGAATAACGCCAAAACTTGGCTCTTTAGTCTTTAGTAGGTATCTAATAAATAATAACCAAACCCATCTCATTCCTTTGGTTTAAATCTTCATATGTACAGGTGGTGACGTAATCAGTGAATAATCTTTCAGCTGCGGGTGGGGGACTTCAGGACTAATCAGAAAATGAAAATATGTACCCAGTAAAAATTCTAATTCCGTGGGATTTCTACTGGGAACATATTTTCATTTTCTGATGACCCCCACACGCAGCTGAAGGATTATCCACTCATTAACCCTCTATTAACAACATGATTGTGTAGTAGGCACTATTTTTTTCTCTATTAAGACTTGTGACGCAAAATGGGTAGGTACCACAGTTATCGATGTCGATAAAACATCTTATTGAAAGTCCATCACTATTTTTGAGCAACACATAGACAATCACTCGCACATGCTTATTATCATTTTTTGTATCGCATTTGAAATGTCATTACCCCTCTTTACATTCTAACTTTATGACTCTGCCCAATATGGCAATATAAGAGTCAAGCCCTTTTTTACAATTATCGCATGCAACGTACTGTTCAATTTAATTTGGTCTAGGCCTATTCGAAGCCTATGCCGTTGGTTGAAATAACACAATTTGTTTTAGTTAACAAAACAAAACTTCCATTAGGCACTAGAAATATGGTCACCCGAAAACCATATATGCCGATGCGATTAAATTATGTGTTCGGTCTGTCAGTGTCACTGCCAAATATGTTTATCTGTCATGGTCAGTGACTTATGTCATCAATATTTCAGTCAATCAATCAGCTGATGTGATGGTCTTTGTCTGGTCGTGTTCATGATAAAATTCTCAGTTTTTATTTAATTTCTTATTACATTAGTTCTATAATCCGAAGAAAATGTCGAATGTAAATCACTTGGATTTAAATCACGTTCTACAAAGTTTTCAACGAAGCCTTAAAGAAGAAGACGATGTTGTGATAGAAGCCTACATTGATGGCTACAATGAATTGGTGAAGTGAGTTAAAATTCGTATTTTTCGCCATATGGTTGGGATATTTTCTTAATACCCCGTGTTTCAGGTTCCTAAATCTCATCGGCTCAGTATTTTCCTTCGTGAGCAGCGATGTGAAAAGTAAAATAAAAGTAATGGACAAACATAGAGAGAGTGAAAATTCGCTTTATTACGACTCTTTCAAGAAGATGATGATGTATGAAAAAGATACAAAGCTATATGAAAAGAATGATTTTGTGTCAGGTTCGAGAACAATGCTGCGTTTGCACAGAGGACTGGGTATGTATCATCTCAGTCCTAAGAAATCTTGGTAAACTTTACAGTGGACAAAATGTGTTTTGCCTTGTCACCTTTTGAAAGACAAGTAACAAGCTAATCCAGAAAAACCTTATGACTAGATCACACGTACCGAGTACTCGGCCGAGACAGTGCTCCTGGCCGAGTCTCGGTATGTATGATCTTGGCATTAATAATTAAAAAATCTCCAGGCTTAAATTAAAATCGTATGTGAGGTTGTATCAAGTTCCGTGAATCCTGCTTAACCTACTTTTTTATTTATTAATTAACATTATGTTTTGTTTACCAGATTTCATCCGGTTGTTCTTAAAACGTCTCAGCGAGGCTGACGAGCATATGAACACTTGTACCACATGCCAGGGCTCATACAATGACACATTAGCAGAGTTTCATCCATGGTATATCCGGAAAGCAGCCACATTAGCCATGCATGCACTGCCTTCGAGACCTGATTTACTCAGAAAAGTAAGTGACATACTAAGATTATTAAGGCAAAAACATTATAATGTTCCTCAATTACACACAAACTCAGCTGAAGTTTAGTATGGGTAAGATAAAGGAAAGCAATGCACAATTGCTAGTCAACAAAAAAATAACCCATGGTGTGATGATGATCGAAGGTCATCCTTGAAGTCCTGTTAATATTATAGGATCATTCATGTAAAACTTGAAAGTTTTGAACTCATGTTAGGAATTGCCAATTTTCATTAATTCAAGTATTTTCTGAAAGATCCTTTTGATAATATTATTCTAAGTGTGCAAAATATTATCAGTATATGATTATCATTAAGTGGTTACATTTTATCACAACTGATGTAAATTTGGGCTCTGATAAAAGTAGCCTTATACAAAAAGCACTATTGTACAATAATTTAATGTTAATTTTGATATAACATTTATTTGATATGTTCTCTCTTTTCCAAAAATAACGAACTTCGCATTTTAGTAGTGTTTGAAACCATTGGCTAGCTAGAACAATTACTCAGACGCACTTGACCCTGAAAAGCTGAAAATCATCTGATAATGATGTTAATTGTAAATACCGCGTGATGTCATAATATAAAAAAAACAATATGAACATACAATATACAAAACCATATAGGTATAGTAAACTCCCATAGGTTGGAAAGAAAATTTGGTTACCTACGACAAAATTCACGCGAAAGAGACCGATTTACGAATCTAATTGCGGAAAATGCAGTCACCACAAATATGCTTTTTAAATTATAGGATTTATAGGTATATTTCTTTTCTCATTAATAGTTATCTAATGCTCTAGCTGATACCCACAATATCATTTATGCATATTAATACAAAAAATCTTTGCTAATACGTATTAGCAAAGATTTTTTGTATTAATTTTATATATATATATATAAAATTAAATATAAATTTGCAGCTAGAGCCTACACTTCTTTACGAAAATGCTCTCCAAATTTCAAGTTTCTACATTTAGTAGTTTGGCCGGTGCTTTGTCATTTAGCTTACAGTCAATCAGTCAGGACGTAGTCTTTTATTTATAAATAAATAAATCAAATTTTATTTTAGATTGAGATCCATAAAATACAATACAATTAAAATTAAAATGTCACACAGAAAATTAACACAAACAATTTAAATGAAAACAAAGAATACCTCATGACAAAAAGAAAGAAAACCAAAAACCAAAAACAACACATTTTACACTCTAGGCATTTAGTATGTGGTACACCTTAGGTATGTGGGCAACTTTATTCAATTATAATTTCTATTGAAAATCTATTTATTTATTGTGTTACCAGTTTATTAATAGGTTTAATAATCGCCATCCAGTGCCTCATGATGGCAGACTGTAAGTTGGTGGCAACATCCTTCAGAAGGCCGTTGGTGCTTCCTCGGATGCGGCTTACCAGGGATGCAGTTCTATTTCGCATTATTGCATGAAAGTCGTTTGTGCGCGCTTTGCGCATTTATACCAGTCGCTCAAGGCAATCACTTCACACCGCCATTGAATCACTTGTTTCAATTAGTGCTTTATTGATTTTCAGATATCATTTAGGACCTTTTCAATTGATCGCTACTCACATTCGTTGGCCCCATTTGGAGCGTAAACGAAGGTCAATACCAATACACGTATAGTGACCCCGACTGTCGAGTTAGTTGTTAGTAGGAAAGAAATAAATTAGAAAAAAAAATGTTTATTTGGCACTAGCTGCCGCCCGCATCTTCGTTTGCGTTGCGTGAGTCAGGTCCAAACCTTTTATTTAATATATGGATTGATAGTAAAGAAAAGTTACAAAATTAACGAATACAGTTATTTAAATATGTATAATGTAGGTAACTTAATAAACATACCTACACTACACCTAAAGTCTAATAGGTAAATTTCGTTTCGTCCCTGCTACGCCTCGGCTCCGGAGTCTAGGTCGTTTTTGTAGCTAAGCGCTCTCCTGCTGGTAAGAGATCACGCCTGTTCATGCACAGTACAGTCATACATAATATTACTTATTCTTTGGTACAGTGCTACACAGGACCGGTGCAACAATGCTAATCCACTCGTCAATGTTGAGACATTTTAGTGTTCAGTCTGAAAAGCCCTGTAGGTAATTTTACTGTACAGTGTCCTCCCAACCGAAACGCAGTAATGCTTACACATTATTACAATAAATAATCACCTACTATTTTAGAATAATAAATTTAAATTTTTAATAATAGGGTATCTAATCCTAGTTTTTATGTAAAATTTATTAATTTCATAAATAAAGAATATGAATTTTCATTAAATTAAAATTTCACCTAATAATTTAATTTTTCAATTATAATAACTTTAAATTATTTATTAATATCTAATAAAATTTAATTTAATTTTTGTATAACCGCAACTGCTGGCACAAAATTTGTTAATAATTTTTATATTACTAAATCTTAATTTCTTAAATTTTTAAAATTAATTACTACAAACTAACCAATAAAATTATGATTTAATTAATTTTAAATTAACACTAAAATTTGTATGTAAAATAAATTAATTAAATCATACAATTAAATCATATATTAATGCTTACACTTTACTGCGTTGCGGCAGAACATCTGACACTGTGCCTACAGGTACTTATATGATCTTAATCTAACTTTTACTTTATCCTATTTCCAGATCTTCGGTTCTGAAGAAAGCTTGTCGGCCGCGCTACAGATCCTGCCCCAAACTCTGGACTCTACCGACGAAGTGTACAGGCGAGTACATCAGCTGTACACTGACTTTGAGTTCCACGACCTGCCCTAACCTTGTGTAAGCTTGCAAGATGAGAAACTATCGTAACGGTGGGATTCATAAAAATAATGAGCCGCAACTTTGTTGTGTATTGAAGAATGTTAAACTAACGGTCGCCGCAAACGAGCCACTGGTGGCGGCGATGCGATATAACAACGAAATTTATGTAAATTGATTGTCGTCGCCGACCGCCGCTAGTCGCCGTGGTGGCTCGTTTGCGACTGGCCTTTTTTTGGTCAGTCACCCTTACTGCTTCAGCGGAATGGATGTGGGTTTGATTCCCGCATCGGTACCAACATTAGCGTTTGCTAGTCCGTGTTTTCTATGTAGGTTATACATAAGTAGGTATTATGTTGTATTATTTACTAAAAGCATTTTCATTAATTTACATGTTTTGATTGCAAAATCTTATCAAGAATAATATATTAACTTTATCAATACGTATCATTTACGAGATAACAAACATTAATGTTAAAGTGACGTCAGTGATAGTAAATCCTTTTATTACCTTTATAATGCATAATAGTAGGTATTAATCAATTTTTATTTATTTACATAGATGTGAATTTAATATAAGCTTATTTTATTAGAAAATTATTTGATGTAAGTTTTAAGTAAGAACAAGTAGATTTTCATAAAACTCATGAGCTCAAAGGTAACTGTTGCTCATAAAATTGTAGCTTTTGATATATTTTCGATGTTTTAGAAGCTTTTATCAACTTCTATCCCACAAAATGTTGAGAAAGATTCTAGTTATTGTTACGAATGAGACCATGTCAATCACTGCCTGAAGTTGTTTACGGGCAATTGAAATTGCTCAATTCTTGGCAATTCAATCAATTTTAAGAGAGAAGACACACTGCTCCGTTGTCGTTATTTTGTACTGGCATTTTGTAAATAATGCGTCCAATAAAAGTATAACATATATAGGACCAATTTATTTAAGTCCATTATATTGTACCTACTTGTGTTTTGGCAAATAAATTATCTTTATCTTTTATAGCGCTGCAACGCAACGGAGCAGTGTGACTTCGCTAGTTGAGTAGAAGCGAAGACACACTGCTCCGTTGCGCTGCGTTATAAGTGCCAAACCCCTGACATTATTAAGAATGAAAAAAATGACAATATATTTTACAAAAAACTTAAAAATTTACTTATTCACAGATGCTACTATTCTGTTAACGAATTTCTAGTTGATAAAATTGACCTCGAACAGTAATTCGTGAATTTAAATTCTTTATGACATTCAAAACAAATTTACTAATAATATTATGCTAAAACTATTATACCAATTTTATTTAAAATGCCATTAAGAATTTGTATGTAATCTAAAATATTTAAAATCATTTAATAGGACAGAATGCTTGCAGTGCCCTGACAGGGTCATGTACACCGCTAGCTACTATATTAGAACCTAAGCTAATAAGACGATTTTACATGTAAGCAAATGAAATAAACAATAAACAAATGCCAGCAATACAAAACTGCGACGCAACGCAACGCAGTGGAGCGTTGTGGCTTCGCCACTCATGATCAGACCAAGCAATACCTACCTGTCAACAGCAATGTTGCATACAATTGAAATACCTCTAGCTTCCTTCGCTTATGGCGCCAGATTTCTCCACTTATTGCTCCAAATTGATCAATTACTGTCGCCGGTAATTTATTGTTAAAAAAGTTGCCCGTGTAAGTGCACATTACCAACTCACATGACACGGGCAATTTTTCAGTTATTGCAGAGCAATTTATTGACCAACGTTTCCCAAAAATGGAGCAATTCAGTTGCCCGTGTAATTTACCTAAACCAAATATTGCCTGAAAGAGATCACTATTAGGATTAGGACTACCTTTTGTAGGTATATTGTAAGCATAGAATATACTATTTACTTATAGGTAATTTGTATTCGTGTTTGTTTGAGCTGCTAAAGACATTCCGCCAAGTCATTCCTTTGTGGTTACGCTGTTTTCATCAATAAATAAAAGCTTGATTTTGATTCGAATGATTTTATTTGCCTATTATTACATTTCCAGTGGGTAATGTTGATCAAATTAACTGCAAGTACATATGGTTAGGAAACGTGGTCGTTTACTATTCGCACTTTTTAGTAAAAAAAATTATTATGAATAGAGAAACGTTTGTAAGCTTCGTTGAATCATAACAGCAGAACTTCTTCGTAAATCTTTTTATTCTCAACACATTACTTTTATAGACATTTTCTACTCGTTACATTTAACACTTTGCGACTGCCTCGCTTCAAAGCCAAAACCAAATATCCTCGGCGGGCTGTCACCATCGCTTTTTATAAGATTCCTTAGAATATTGTCAACAACAAGATGGCCGCCAAAATGGCAGCTCAAGCAGGTGACAGCCAGCCGAATTGGATCGTTTCACATTTGTATTTTATAATTAGATTCTTACTTCAAAATTAGGCAGTTATAGTCATCAATAAATCAATATAATATTTATAAGCTAACAACTCGTCCATCCTGATAAAAGTGCGCGTCCTCGCAAACAAAAGAAAAGAAACTGATCACGATATTATTGATCGTGTAGATACATATTTGAATTATCTTACAATAGTGATAGTTATAAGCTTCATTAACCTTGTGATAATTTTTACAGATAATCTACTAATATATTTAACCAAATCAACAATAGTTGTGCCTTGGATCCGGAAGGAATAGTTACATACATACACCTACCCCAGCTTCGAACGTAATACTTTATAAGCGTTCTTATACCATAAGTTGTGTAATCTGCACTATTTACATCACCTAAAATAATAATTTTCAATTCTACATACTACACAGCAATTCAACAGTAACGTACCATTCATGGCTTACAATGATATGATCATCGCTAAATAAGAGCGCTGATACAACTATTACACTATTTTCTATTAAAATAACCTGGAGTATAATTTAATAACATTCGTTTTTAGAAATCACTTAAGTGGGTAGTATTCACGATAAAGTACACCTTGCACCTAACGAATGGGTAACATGTTTTTTTTTAATGACGATCTTGCATTTTCACTTTCATATTTACATAATTTAAATGACAACTGTGAAAAAAATCATGACCATAAACTTAAAACTGACTATTTAATAAGGAATACAATATTGGCCACTCACAAAATCTTTCTGAACCAACCAAGTGATCGCTGTGAAAGCACAGATGGGCGATTGACGTCACGGTCAAGAACAAGCTCAATTCTAAAGGCTCTAAAAATTAAGTTTTAGCTGTATTGTACAAAATCACAAATGTATTTCTTATTTAAAATGACATATCTACCCATTTTACCACGGGAGGTGTCATAAGGCTCATAACTACTATTTTAGCACATGTATAACATGTATATGCACAACGATATGCAAATTGCACTTAAAATTATTGTGCATCTTGCACCTAAAACTATTGTGCTGGGCGCCTTGTACTTGAAAGCTATTGAGCTGTGCACCTTTCACTTCAACATAATTGTGCACCTTGCATTTCAACATAATTGTGCACCTTGCACTTCAATACTATTTTTGCACCTTGCACTTCAACATAATATTGAATATTGCACTTATACACCACTATGCACCTTGCATTTACACACCATTTTGCACCTTGCTCGTCAATACCATTGTCCACTTAACACTTCGATAGCATTGTATACTTTACATTTCAATATCATTGTACACCTTGTATCTCAAGATTGACTATGTTGCTCCTTGCACCTCAAGTATTTTTTTTTTTAATCTTACATCTAATTAGTATTATTGTTGTATCAAAGAGTTTAACAGCGCAGGCGAGACCTTACTTTTTTTTAGTGCAAGTACTTCTCAGAGATAAGTATTGAATTGAAATCAATTTACAAATAATTATATTATACAACTCAAAACAGATTATTTTTGGTTTACCAATAATACCACTGTGGCGGCATCTATCGTCACATCAGCCGCAAAATTATCGAACACCCTTAGCAGTGTTCAAGCTCCACCTATAGACATTGAAAGCCAACAGCTTATGTAACGCTGATAATGTTGTCCGAAGACATCACGGAAGATCAATAACAAGTCAACAATAATCATCAAAAGATTAGAGTAAGATCAGAGTACACCGATACTAAAATAAATGTTTTTTTTAAATATCTAAAAACATAAGGAATACATTTACCTTGACTTTGGAAAAAGTTGAACCCTAACTAAGTTCTCACAAGAACTGAGATATAATGGAACCTCTCCAAATGATCAGACGGACCGCAGCCTCCAAGCTGAGGACCGATCAGGCGGCAAGTTTTCTTGTTAACCGAGTATAACTCTCAATTCCTACACCACCATAAATGAAAAAGATATTATGCAATATGAGAGTAATAATGCGATCTCACAAAAGTGAATCATTTATTTAACAAATTATGTTTCACAATGTTGAAAGATAATGTTAATGAAGAAATTAATTTTATAATACTTATGTTAACCCAACTATTTAGAGCCAACCAACTATTTGGAGCCAATTCGCCTTTTTTTTTCAAGTATATCTACAGTAAAATACGACACAATGTAGCGTGAAAATAACAGTAGCTGGATATTTTTAACTAAACTGCACAGCTTGAATTCTTTATAATCTTAATGTTTTTAGTCGATCTAAACTAAAGCCTGTCGAACAAGCCGCTCTAGCCTGTTTCCATGAGTAGGTTATATTATGTACATGAACATGCAAAACTATACTAATCAAAACTAGTGTAATAAACAGTTGTAACGTCAATAAGACAATTGTTGTCTAACAGCAAACCCTGGCAAAATCACCATATTTCCAAAGGTAAAGAATAAGTGATTAATATGTGTTTTATTTAAGAATTTAATGGTTTGGGAGCGCAAAATCCAAACAATTCATCCAGTCATTTAGTAACCACTTGTGCAGTAACGCTAATAAAATGACAAAATTAAAGTACCTACAAGTAATAATATGATAGCTATAATCAGGAGCTCAGACAGTACAAGCAAAAGTTGATAAACTATAATAGCAATTTTTTTTTTGAACTGTACCTTTTCAGTGGTTGTCTAAAATGGTGTTATAGACAAGTATCTATGTTATTCAAATATAATATTGAACATATTATTGTCATTTACTTTCCTGTCACGTTCAAGTTATTCTCTGATCTCAAGTTTTCAATAAGTATGTGTTAAATTTCCAAGTTTTTCTGGGTACTATGTTTGTCTTCATTTCAGTATTTAAAAATATAAAGATCTAGGTAGTATTTGTATCTATCATGTTACGTTTTTCAGAAATAAATAATTAATTCTAATTCTATCAAGGTTTTTAAATTACAACTTTGTTGTTAATCATAGTGATCCATCAAACCACTTCATAGAAGAACACAATCGCTTCAAAGCGTCAGACTGCATTTACTGATCACCAGTCTTAACAGACGAATTATTATTCGTTTTATCTTCAAGAGTCATTAAAGACCTAGAGTTGATATAACCAAACCTTACTAGCTCACTAACTTGGAGTTGGAATTCGGTACCAATCAAGTAAATAAAATTTACAATTGGATGGAATAAAACTTTTTAGCCAACTTAAAAGTCAACACTTTCTAATTCTCTATCCAACAAACTAAACAACTCCTATTTAGCAGAGTACTCAACTAAAAGTATTGTGTCAATTAAAACATAATTCACTAACAACAAAGACATATCTATCCATACGTAACGACAATCAACATTATCTGAACACTCCAAATCATGAGGTACGATATATCTCTGAAAAGCATTTCTACTACTTTCTTAGGTCACCAACTATTGAAGTGAGCCTCAATACATAGAAAATAGACATAGATAAACCTTTATTCACACTTTCATTCAAACCAATCAAAGAGTCGTTCGAAACCTTGCATCGCATCCAAAAGACAAATTATCCACCAGTTGGCCATGGATTTCCAGTAGAACAATTAATTAACGTACTTATTTTATAAACAACAAGGAAAATATAGTTAGACCAAGTCCTACCTTAAGACCTTGGTTTTATAAAGAAAATCCTTTCTCCTCGATTTCTTTTTTTTAATATAAATAGCAGTGATTGGCACTAACTAAATAGTTCTAATACCAGTAATACAAAAAGTAACCAACGCAGAAACCAAAGTAGTACGTTTCATCACTTACGACATACAGAGTAAAGATGTAGAGCGAGACCCATGGCTGAGATGAGATAGTCTCACAGTTTATTGTGTATTTGAAGGAAAAAGCAACAAGATGTTATCCAACAGAAGACCAAGGTCACCAACATAATTCACCAAATGCGTAAGCTAAAGTTGCAGTTAGATAATTATTATCTGGCAACAATCTATAATAATTGTTATTGAGTGAACAAAACCAATCACTAACATATTGGAAAAAATCTATGTCCAGTTGTGGACTACGATAGGTTGTCGATGAATAGTGTATCTATGATTCAGTTAGTCGGGTAACCATTAAAAACTTATTATAACTTCTTAAAAACATTGTTGTTTGAAGCAATAAATAAACAATAGGTAAATAACTAATCGCAAACTACATTCAAGCAACGAAAGTTCACAGGAAGGTATCTGTATTCTCGGAATACCCAGCATTTATATCCAATTATAAGTATTCGTCTTCAATTAAATTCATTCATTTGTAAAATTCGTACATCCAAAATGTAGAATCCATGGATATAATTGACAAATGGACATTATGACACAAATAACTATTTCAACAACATAGTTAGTATGTTAACTATATTCTTCTGAATATGTTTAAGATACCTATGTAGCTATCTTAAATCTTGAACGAAAAACGACATGGTTAATATAATAATTATCCCAAAGATTCCTGAAATCGACACAGACGATATTACAATAAATTTTCCAGCCCAAAAAACCTTAGTGGTTATGGACCACATCGGACCCAGTAGTAGTTCCGCATTACTGTGACGGAGCCCATCAATGTCAAGACCTAAATTAAGATCTGTGGTGCAATCGTGGGCTTAAACAAAGATTGATCAAAAACATAGCACCGCTAAAGTATCCAATAGAGATTCACTCTAAACTATTTCTAGGAGAGTCTCCGGAAACCAAAGACAAACGAATGGAATCATAATCAATATTTATCTTTCATTTGTTTGACAGCAAACATCTTATTTACCTTAGCACACAGCTAAAATCAGAACCCCATTCAAAAACAATCTCCACATAATACACAGTAACAGCTATGAAGTTACTCTGGAAAATAGGCATGGAGAGTATACGTTATTTATCATGGTATAAAAATGACCACACATAACACTTGTTACTTCCTGCGACCAAATCTGTTACAAAATCACCGTTGATATCTACCCGGCGCGCCTCGGCAGGCGATTTCGTACGCTGTGATGACACTTGTCACCATTCACAATTTCACTGTGACCGCCATATGACAATGAAATAGAAGTAGCAATCATTTCCATGCCTACTGGAAAAGATAAGGATAGCTAAACTGTTACGGTGGCAACATTATTTTCACCGCCGTAACCTTGACTTATGAGTTATAAAGAGTGCGACAAATTTAACTTCACACCATTTGAAGTTAATTTGAAGCCCCCTCCCATCTATCATGAACTTACTACGCGGTAAGAGGAATCCAGTCTTTTTCAGCTACTGGCAACAAGGCTCCAACCACAACGGACGCGTACAGACAAACGTTCCTCCGGCAGGAGCCATCACTGCACCAGACACGTTCAGGGGATCGTTCTCCCGGCTGGAGGCACGACTGCACCAGACACGTCCAGAGGATCGTTCTCCCGGCCGGAGCCGCGATTGCACCGGACACGTCCAGAGGATCGTTCTCCCAGCAGGAGCCGCAATTGCACCGGACACGTCCAGCGGATCGTTCTCCCGGCAGGAGCCACGACTGCACCGGACACGTCCAGAGGATCGTTCTCCCGGCAGGAGCCACGACTGCGCTGGGCACGTCCAGAGGATCGTTCTCCCGGCAGGAGCCACGACTGCACCGGACACGTCCAGAGGATCGTTCTCCCGGCAGGAGCCACGACTGCACCGGACACGTTCAGAGGATCGTTCTCCCGGCAGGAGCCACGACTGCGCTGGGCACGTCCAGAGGATCGTTCTCCCGGCAGGAGCCACGACTGCACCGGACACGTCCAGAGGATCGTTCTCCCGGCAGGAGCCACGACTGCGCTGGGCACGTCCAGAGGATCGTTCTCCCGGCAGGAGCCACGACTGCACCGGACACGTCCAGAGGATCGTTCTCCCGGCAGGAGCCACGGCTTCCATCTCCTTGCGCGACGATGTCGACTCTTGCACGATGGTGTCGATTTCTAGGATGCTTCCAATGCTTGACCTTGAAAACAAAACAAAAAGGCTCGTATCTCAAGGCTAATTTTACCATAATTTTCCTATTATATAAACCGATCTACATCAATCATAATTATATTCTTTCTTTCAATAATAGGCAACTAACTATTCGTGTCTTGTAATAGTTTGATACGAGAGTAAGAATATAAAAGGTTAGTACATCAAAACAAAATGAAAACTTCCTTAGCCTTTTTTGTTTTCAAGCATTATTCTTAATCATTAATTCACAATTTGTACTTAGCTTTATATCCTGTGCGTGGGCGTATGGTAGCACCAAGAACGTGGTTTTTCTGCATGGAGAATCACCGACTTTCCTTGGCGTATCTCGCTTCCGATTTGTAAGCTTCGTTGAATCATAACAGCAGAACTTCTTCGTAAATCTTTTTATTCTCAACACATTACTTTTATAGACATTTTCTACTCGTTACATTTAACACTTTGCGACTGCCTCGCTTCAAAGCCAAAACCAAATATCCTCGGCGGGCTGTCACCATCGCTTTTTATAAGATTCCTTAGAATATTGTCAACAACAAGATGGCCGCCAAAATGGCAGCTCAAGCAGGTGACAGCCAGCCGAATTGGATCGTTTCACATTTGTATTTTATAATTAGATTCTTACTTCAAAATTAGGCAGTTATAGTCATCAATAAATCAATATAATATTTATAAGCTAACACGTTTAACCACTACCGCACCTGGTGGTGTGATCGAAGATGGAGCACGCTTGGATAGTATAAAATTATTCACTCTAGTCTTTAAAGGCTCCAAAATTATAGTGGTCCGGAAATACAGACGTTGGTAGCCATTCCTTGCTCAATATAAAGGTTGACGGGAAACGCCTGATTCGAGCTATGTTAAGCTTAGGGCGGTACCCCCTGTACATACGTCTGCTAGTCGGGTGATGAAGAATGGGGACGGAAAGATTAGGTCGCGAAATCCTGCGCGCTCTCCAAAATGGATCTTCTAAAAGACCGATTGCCTAGCGATTCGACGCCTGTGCTCGAAGTATTCATTCGGTCGTAAGCTATAAAATAAAACAAATCATATCGAGACCAATATCTTATTTATTTAATTAAAATATAATATTGCAGGCAAATTGCAACAACATATAACAAAAACAACAATCTACGTAAAGATCTATGAGCTTATTCTAGAAACAGGTTTAAAACACAATAGCACTTCTGTAGTAAGAAAGAGTATTTGATGTCAAGTGCCGTCAAAATCCATTAGGCTAGTCGCACACACAGTTAAAAACCATGAACACTAGAGTAAATTAAGAAAATAATATATTGATAAATTTTAAGGACGGATAATCAATTTCACAAAAAACTTTGAAAAACAATGCAAAAATAATTTAATTAAAAAAAAAAGTGAATCTAGAAATAGGGATACATACGCGTAAATTATACACTAGCTAACAGCAATTATAAGAAACCTGAGATTAAATTATGGAATAATAAAATAAAACCTACTTAGATTTAATTAAACCTAATTTTCTTTAGTAAAAAGCTACAAAACACTTAGATGATTTTTGAGCTTGACGGAATATAATTTCACATGAAATAGATTTTGAATGTGAATGCATAAAAAAGGGTATAGTCGACAAGTGATGAAAAATTAACACAAAAAATGCTCTTCCTCCTGAAAAGTTCCTGCAAAAGAAGCTGGAATATACATATATGAACTATACCCCGAAAATGGCCCAGTTATGAGTTTTACGCGGTTCGTTCATTGGGTTAGTTTGCGGTAGATCGTCAGCGTCGTCACGTGACTGACGTGACGATAACGATGATGTTCGAAAATGGAGCAATTAATAAAATTGATTTATTCAGGCGTTACAGAAAAAAACATATCTAGTAACAATTTCGAGTAGTTGCAGCTTTAGCGGCTGTGCAGCTTATTTGGAACAGTAAATAACGACAGTTAAGTTAGCCATATTGACTAAAAAATAATATTTCGAATACAAAGTTCCTGAAATATCACGTAAATGTTTACAGAATATTTCGGAGACTATCATCGATATTAATTAAACGTCACGCCTGAGGCGATGCGTACAATGAGTGATACGATTATTTGTTAGCGTCGTCACTCACGCGATGATAGCTGACGATGATGTCTAAAAGTGGAGCAAGATTCAGTTTTATCGGCTTATACCGACCAGAGAACCTAGATAGTTTTAAGATACAGGTAAGTTTCACATACAGATACAGGTTCGTTCAATGAGTTAGGTTACGATAATTTGTTAGCGTCGTCACTCACGCGATGATAGCTGACGATGACGTGCAAGTGGAGCATGTTTCAGTTTTATCGGCTTATACCGACCGGGGAACCTAGATAGTTTTAAGATAAAGATAAGTTTCACATATAGACACAGGTTTGTTCAATGAGTTACTATAATTTGTTAGCGTCGTCACTCGCGCGACGATGACGAAAATTTCCAAAAATGAATGAAATAATTAAGATATTTATTTAATAACCTTTTGATTATGTTAACTTTAGTTTTTATTTTTAGTTCATCTACTGCTTACCTATATATTTTTTAGTATGTATTATTTCCGTGTAATATATTTTTTGTGTGTCAAATAAAATATAATATTATTATAATTATTATGCACTAGTTTCAGCTTTTGCGGCTTTTACTGACCATTAAACCTAGCTAGTTTAAAGATACAAGTTTCACGCCTGAGGCGGTTCATCTAATGGGTTAGGTTGCGGTAGTTCGTTAGCGTCGTCACGTGACTCGCGCGACGATGACGCTGATGAAGATGACGGTGACGATGATGATGACGACGGTGACGATGATGACGGCGATGATGATGGGACTGGCTCGGTTTCTGGTTCTGTACTGCTTGTACCGTCCCTGGGGGGGGAAAAAATGATTTTATTGTTAACACAAATAATTTCAACAAATTATATAAATATATTTAGTAATAAATCCGCTTGATTTCTAAACAAAGGTTTTAATTAACTTAACTTTAGTTTAGAACTTTAGTACATATTACTATATTATAAACCAAAGAGTCAACGAACAGAAAACCAAAGTTCTAAACTAAAGTTAAGTTAATTAAAACCTTTGTTTAGAAATCAAGCGGATTTATTACTAAATATATTTATATAATTTGTTGATATTTATGGATTTCCGCAAAGTAACGCCTGAATCAATCAATTAACAAATAATTTGTTTGCAATCATTCTTCAAATGTAACTTATTCTTTATGCAACTATAACCAAACCAAATTTTAGCCAAACCGGTTCAGTAGCTTTGACGTGATTGAGGAACCTATCAATCTATTCACCGGTCCCAATCTGTCTCAAATCTTTGCATTAATAATATCAGTACGATAAATGAAGTTCAATACAGTTTGTGAGAATAGATGGATGGATGGATTTAATCAAACATGCTAAAGCTACTGATTAAATTGGGCTACAACTGAGTTTTATTACGGATTAGTCGGCTTTGACGACACCGTGGCTTAGTTGGTAGTGACCCTGCCTACGAAGCTTGGTGTTCCGGGTTCGATCCCCGGCCGAGGCAAATATTTGTGTGACGAACACAAATGTTTGTTCTCGGGTATTGGATGTTGTGATGTCTTGTGTATGTGTCCATGCCACCTGCGACACAGGGAATCCTAGTGCAGAGGTGTGAGTGTGTGAATATTTACTATGTTTATTAAGTCGCGGGTAACAGTGCATTATTGTATTTTGAGTTAAACTTTAACTTACTTCTGGAATCCATTAGTTTGACACGTGTTGTAGGCACCACAGTGTTGGCACTTCAGTCCTACCACGTGAAACTTTACCGTTGACAACTGAAAAAAAAAAATGATTTATATAAGCTCAGTAATGCATAGATCACACGTACCGAGTACTCGGCCGAGACAGTGAAAGCTTCCGTCACTCGCTCAGCCGAGCATTCGGCGCTATGTTTATACGTACCGAAGTACTCGGCCGAGAGCACTGTCATAGTCATAGTGAAAGTTTGAGAATTTCCTTGTCATAATACGTGGGTACTACCTACCGCTACCGGTAACCACTCTTTAACGACCAAAATGAGGGTAGTTCCCTCATTTCACCGCGACGGTAGCTCCAATACGCCAGTCAACCCGTGACCACGGCTGTTGCAATACAGTCTAAACGTCAGGACACAAAAACATACGAGGTGAGCGCGATAAATACCCGTTATAATCAAATAACTATGTGTGATAATCGCGAAAGTCTACGAGAAACTATAATACCACTCTGTTAAAACCTCACGAAATAATTAATATATTTTTTGTTTTGATATGTTTAATATAAGCGAAGGAAATTGGGATAAACAGTATTGCAAAATCACCGCTCCACTTTTAAAAATTTATACTCAGTCAATAGCGGCGCTCGGAATTCTGGGCCTTAATGAACATTGACAAGTAATAGAATAAATTCAATGACAGGTAACTAAGAGTACAAAATGTGTTAACACCGAGACTGACAAAGCGTCTCATAAACCTGAAGAGGCAGGATCTACGTGTGATTGTGGGTACAATCACAGGACACTGTCTACTGAACAAACACCTCCACAACACTGGTAACACTGACAGCCCACTCTGCAGAGGCTGCTTAACAGAAGAAGAATCAGCTGCCCACGTAGTCCTGGAATGCGTGGGAGTGACAGCACAACGACACGAAATCCTCGGGCAACCGAGGTCACTCCGCGAAGCCTGCGAAGAGCCCAGGAATCTTCTGCGCTTCTGGACGGAGTTAGGCTGCAGCAGGTAACTTGCTCACGCAAAAAGGACCGATTAACGAGTCCAATTGCGGAAAACGGAGTCAACTACATACATACATACATACAAGAGTACAAAATGTATTTGTAGTTATACATATTCGTACCTTGTGGCAATCTTTGCACAGTATGGTCGCCTTGTAGTTTGCATATTCGGGAGGCATCGGCGTCGCCGCTACCTCGGAATCCAGGTAGTTCCACAACTGTACAAAAAATAACAAAATAAGATTAAAAAAAAAATGCTTTTTCAGCTTAATAGTACGCTTTGCTCGCTATTACAATGATAGCCATAACAATTTTACATAAAAAAAAAAGAAACCCAAAAATTTGCTTATAGTAAACACTACTGATCGCAAAGCATGCGGCTCGCTTAGCTCGCTCAGAACTCACAAAATCGCCGATCATGCATGTCAGGCAAGTGGGGCTAAGGTATTTACTAAGCAAGGTATATTCTCTACTGAACTTAGCAGCTCGCTAAGCTTAGCTAAACTTATGAAGATTTCCAATACTCATATTGATAATGACTGTTCCAAGCAGGATCGGTGTAAGTATCGCCCGCTGTTGGGAATGTGGCTCGTTTAGCTCGCTACACTCGCTTTGGTCATGTCGATGATGCTGATCTGACAAGTGAGGCAGGCGTAGTGCCCCGTCTGTAGCAGCTGTTCAACGCAGGACTTGTGTAAGAGATACCCGCAGTTACAAATGTGGCTCGTTTAGCTCGCTACACTCACATTGGCCATGTCGATCATGCTAGTCTGGCAAGTGGGGCAGGCGTAGTGCCCCGACTGTAGCAGCTGTTCAAAGCAGGGCCGGTGCAAGAGATGCCCGCAGTCAGGAATGTGGCACGGGATGCGCGATGTATGGATGTCTTCGAGACACACGGGGCAGTTTGAACGTGACACGTTTTCTACACACTGGAATATAAAATTTTCAGTTTAGATGGTTCATGCAAAAAAAAAAACAGTAAATGAAATGTCTTTGCACTCTAAAAATACCCCACTAAATTCACTGTAAATTTCTGCAATAAAAAGGAACTCTTGGCAAGCGTAGCGAGCGGCGACATACGATATTTCGGGAAAAATTAGGTCGAGTTATTACTTCTCGTTGATTTAGTTATCAATAATGTTGGTTAAAGATCTGATAACCTTTGGGAAAATGGCGACTACAAACTGGACTGGACTGGACTGGCGATGGACTGACGACATTGTTGCGGTCGTTGGAAGATGGTGGATGGAGGCGGCTCGAGATCGCTCATTGTGGCATCTTATGGCGCAAGCCTATTACCAGCAGTGGACGGTCTTCTTATCGTGTCACTAGTTCTTTCGAACCAGTGTGGTGTAAGGATTTAAAGTGCGCCTCGAAGAGGCTCTTTTCGTGCACTTGACACATGTTTTCGAGTTTTTTAGGTTCTATGACATGCCGGTTTCCTTACTATGTTTTCCTTCACCGTTAAGCACGTGTTGTAATGCACTCATAGATTTTTTGACCAGAAATATCCATTGGTGTATGACTGGATTCGAACGCACGACTTTCGGAACGGGAGTCGCGGCCACTCAGCTAACACGCCTTACACACACAGTGGATGGTCCCTTTTCTGCACTTGGACTCCTACTGGTCCTTTGTGCGTCGGATATCCTGACATGATTGTTATGTATTTGTCAAATGATTGTAAATCTACTTGTGGGTAGGATTTGAATAAAGTTTAGTTTTGTTATAAACTCGAAATGGCGTGTTTCTTTTAGTGGCGACTGCGGAAAATAAATTGCAATTGTGCTAAAATGGCATTCAATATTGGGAATATTGTGTTGCCTGGGCAGTTTAGCGCGAAAACAGACTCGTGGTGTGATTATAAGGAACAGTTACTATGTGCTTTCGACGCGGCGGGACTCGGAACAAAAGACGATGACAAAATGCGTTCCCTGTTTTTGTCTCAGTGCGGAAAGGACATGTACGCGCTAATCGCATCATTGTTAGTGCCAATACGCCCAACGCAAGTGAAATTTATGAAAATTTTAGAGGTCTTGGACAAATTTTATGAACCGGAGGTGAATGAAATATTGCAAGCCGGACGATTTCATAAACGAGTGCAATTGCAAAGTGAAAGCGTGCAAGACTTTGTGGCTGCGATAAGTACCTTATGTGTGAAGTGCAATTTTTCAGACATTAATCGCCAATTGCGGGACAGGCTCGTGTTAGGCGTGCGGGACGAGCGCTTACGACGTGAACTACTGAAGACCAAAGGACTGACATATGAAATGGCCGCTCAAATATGCATTAACCATCAAGCTACATTTGAGGATATGGACTCCGGCCTGAGTCATACTTCGTCTCCGGTCTCCGAGCCAATGGATATTGGCAGAATTAAGTCAAATGAATGCAAACATTGTACACGAGTGCACAAGGCAGGGGAGCAGTGTACATTTGCTAAGGCAAAGTGTTTTAAGTGCCAGAAATATGGGCATATCGCCAGGGCCTGTGAGAAGAAAGGAAAAGTGCATCAGGTGGAAGAGAAAGAACCTGCTGCAGAACCGGAAGACATGATGGGTGTCTACGTGTGCTCGGACAGCTACCAACCACCTATAAAGGCGGATGTGGTTATTGATGGAGCAAGCCTGAAAATGGAGGTGGACTCAGGTGCATCGCGAAGCATCATATCAGAAAAGACCTATATGAAGTTATGGTCGACCCCTCCCGCGCTCCGTGATACGAAGTTGAAGCTGATGACGTGGACACGGGACGCATTGAATGTTTTGGGACTGGCTAATGTTCGAGTAGAGTTGGGTGATAAAGAGGCTCAATGTGAACTTGTGGTTGTGTCTGGCGATGGACCTAGCCTATTGGGCCGCAACTGGTTTGCACCTCTAAGCCTTCAAGTGACCGGCTTATATTGGAGTAATGAAGACTTGGTGCCTTTCCTGAATGAGTTCCCTGATTTATTCAAAGAAGAACTTGGTGTTTACAAAGGTCCAGAAGTAACCCTACATCTACGTGGAGGTGCAACACCACGTTTCCTGAAGGCCCGGGCAGTGCCTTTCCCTCTTAAGATGCAAGTTGAAGAGGAACTTAACCGAATGGTGGATACAGGAGTACTGACCCCAGTTAGATACTCAGAATGGGCGACTCCGTTGCGAATTGTGAAGAAAGACGACGGAACGCTACGTATCTGCGGCGATTATCGCTCTACAGTGAACGCCTCCATACAAGTGGACAACTACCCATTGCCAACCTCTGTAGAAGCATTTGTCAAACTAAGTGGAGGTCAAGTTTTTAGTAAACTTGATCTGAAACAGGCGTATACTCAATTGAAAGTGGATGAGGAGACAGCCAAGATGCTAACGCTGAATACACCTGTTGGACTTATGAAAATGAACCGCTTAGCTTTTGGTGTAAGTGCGGCGCCGAGTATTTTTCAGAGGGTGATGTCTTCTGCTCTGGCTGGCATGGAGGGCGTGGCGTGTCTGCTGGACGACGTGGCGGTGACCGGGGCGACGCTGGAGCAGCATAATGAGAGGCTTCGTCGCGTGATGCTGAAGTTACAGGAGATGGGCTTCCGACTAAATAGTAAGAAATGCATTTTTGCTGCAAATAGCATTACATTTTTGGGGCACATGATCGACGGAGAAGGACTACACCCAGCACCGGCTAAGGTAAAAGAAATACAAGAAAAACCGGCGCCGACGAATAAAGAAACGTTAAGGGCTTTTCTTGGGCTATACAATTTCTATCAAAAGTTTTTACCTGATAGAGCCACGTTACTGGAGCCCTTGTACCGGTTGCTGGAGTCGAAGACCCCGTGGAACTGGAGTGAACGTGAGCAGAATGTGTTTGAGAAAGCAAAAAGCTTGCTGTCGTCGGATCTCACGTTGGTGGGATATGATTTAGAGAGGGAACTACTGCTGATATGTGACTCATCTGAGTATGGAGTCGGAGCTATAATAGCTCATGTTATGGACGATGGATCGGAGAGACCGATCATGATGGCGTCACGGACTTTACAGGCTCACGAGAGGAAGTATGGCCAAATTGATAAAGAGGCTTTAGCTATTATGTTTGGACTGCTAAAATTTCACGAGTTCCTATTAGGGCGCAGATTTTGTATTGTGACCGATCATAAGCCATTGGTTGGCTTGTTCAATCAACTGAAACCGATACCTGACCAGATTTCGCCAAGAATGCTGCGATGGTCCTTGAAACTAGCTTGCTATGATTACACTATAAAGCACAGACCAGGAAAATCGATCGGCAATGCGGATGCTTTGAGCAGGTGGACGGCGCCATCTACAGGAACAATAGTTGAGGAGGCACTAAGAGACGTACTGCTGTTGGAAGAACAACCTAGTGGCTGGAATCTAGACGCACAGAGGATCGCAGCAGAAACAAAGAAGGATCCTTTGCTTCAGAAGGTTTTGTTTCATGTGCTGCATGGTTGGCCAAATAAGAACTCTGACCCAGACTTGCAACCTTTTTGGACCAGAAGAGAGGCCCTTTCACACACTAAAGACTGTTTATTGTGGAGTAACAGGGTCATCGTACCTTTGAAGCTACAGGAAGAGGTACTGAAAATATTGCATGCCCCACATGCAGGTATTGTCCAAACAAAGGCGTATGCAAGAGGCTACGTGTGGTGGGTTCAGATGGACAACCAAATTGAACGGATTGTGACCAGCTGTGAACAGTGTCAGCTAGTAAGAAACAGTCCTCCGAGAGATCCTCAGACTTGGGTTATGTCGGAGAAACCCTGGAGTCGGGTACACATAGACTTCGCTGGACCGTTCCAAGGAAAAACGTTTTTCGTGTTGATCGATAGCCATAGTAAATGGATCGAAGCAGAAATTATTAATGCTATGAGTAGTGGAGCTGTAATAACGGTAATGAGGAAAATTTTTGCTTCACAAGGCCTGCCTGAAGTAGTTGTTTCAGACAATGGCAGAGCATTTACATCAGAAGAGTTCAACTGCTTCTTAAAGAAAAATGGAATTAAGCATTTGTTCTCTCCACCGTATCATCCGGCGACCAACGGGCAAGTCGAGAGGGCCATACAGACGTTCAAAAACAAGCTGAAAAAGATTGAGCATGCGGGCTTTCCATGGAGCGAAAAGTTATGCAAAGTGCTGTATCACATGCGCACAGTGCCGAACAGCTCTACCAACAAGACTCCGGCCGAGATGCTCAATGGGCGGAAGTACAGAACGGCGATGTCCGCGCTCCACCCCGAGTGTGCGGCGAGCCGCGGAGAGCAGCAGCTGGAGGCGGCGGCGCAGCGCCCGCCCGCCCGGACCTTCGTGGTTGATCAGCCCGTGCTCGTGCACATGTACGGACCCGGCGAGAAGTGGCGTCGGGCCACCGTCGAGATGGTGGAGGGCCCTAGCTCGTACAGGGTGAGAACGGAAGATGGAGAATTACACCGTCGCCATGCTGACCAGATGTTGGCTAGAACGGCACAGACTGAGACGAGATTGATTGAGAGTAGATCTCCGGATGATTCAGACTCAATGTCATCAAATGAGCCACCTATTGATATTCCACCACCTGAGATGTGGCCGGATATTTTAGGCATACCTAATCAATGTTAAATTATGTAATCATCTCAATTGTTTTAATTAGAATTTTGCTTAGGTTTTGTTTAATTGTTTTTGTTGTTGATCTGGATTATTTATCTCATAAAGTACTTGTTTAATTTTGTATTATTGATTATTATATTTGTAAATAGTTTGTTTATATTTTATAAAAGGAAGGTATGTTATGTATTTGTCAAATGATTGTAAATCTACTTGTGGGTAGGATTTGAATAAAGTTTAGTTTTGTTATAAACTCGAAATGGCGTGTTTCTTTTAATGATTATGACTGTTGATGCGTACCCTGTGTCCGGCGGATTGCAGCTGTATAGGCAGGCACATGTTGCACCGCTCGCAGTGGAAGAACCGGTCGCGGCCGCCCACGCGACAGATGCCGCATCCTTCGCAGTGGTACTGCCTCTTGTCCTCGTCGTCAAATAGGTTGCAGATCAGACATGTGTACTGGAACAAAGGAGTTAGTCCCATTAGATCAGACATACAGGGTGTTTTTTTTTTGAAGGGCGCTGACGGCTAAGTCCGAAACCAAGAGAGTTAGAGAAAAGTCGTGAAAGGAGTCATGCCCTTGATTTATAAAAAACAATAACTGCATATTTTTTTTAAAATCTTTTACTTCTGATGGAAATAGACCCAAATTATTTTTAAACAAGAGACATTCTGTATTATTGAACCAATTGGATTCTGTTGCTGATTATGATCCTTTGCAAAATATGTATTACTAAAAATTAAAGGAAGTAGCAAATTTTCTTGACTGGGCTCTTACCAATGAGAGAGCTTTCTCGATGCTACCAATAACCAGAGCCACACAGGATTTTGAATCACATGGATCAGTGATGGTAACTTTGGCTAGAAATATTTTTTTTTTGCCTTGAATGCCTAGTATTTACACTACAGAGTCTTACAAGGAGAAAGACCTATCCAGCACTGAGCTGGTACATGTAATCCTGCAGGCCAGCAAAGAACCCAGGAAACTAGTTCATATAGTATACAATAATTAATATAAGGGAGTATCTTTAATTCCTTACATTTCCAAACCTGACTCCACAGTTCTGGCACTCCTCCTGTACTTTCTGCCGCGTGTCACACTCAGTGCAGATCAGCTCCGTCACAGTCTTGCGGTTGAAGTAATGCTGCTCGTTCTCATCATGGCAGTATCTGCAGATGTACACTTTGTTACAGCATGGTGTCTGAAAATAAACAATTTTACCATCATCAATATCCATTCCTAGGCAGTTGGGTAAAACTAATACATAAATGTTTGTTGAGAAAGTGTTTACTAATGTTTATAAACATTTTTAACAGCTATGTGTGCACTTTTATCTTACCCACCCAAACATTTTTAACACAGTATCCAGAGATTCTTGATGTAATTTTAATTCTGAGTAGGTACAACTGGAACCAATATAGGAAACAATTTCGAGCCCTCACAGTGTAGAGGACGTGGTGGCCAAGTGCATGAGGCCATTGCCTTGCGATCTGATGGTCGCGGGTTCGAATCCCGGTGGCATCATGCATATATGGGTTTTTTCGGTCGAAAAAATCTATGTATGCATCCCACATTCTCGCAACGGTGAAGGAAAACATCGTGAGGAAACCAGCATGTCGTAGAACCTAAAGTTGAAAACATGTGTCGAGTGCACGAAAGGAGCCTCTTCGAGGCGCACTTGAAATCCTTTCACCACACTGGTTCGAAAGAACTAGTGACACGATAAGAAGAAGTGTAGAAATCATGCAAAACTGATCTAAAGCTAATTGATTATTAGGTAAAACAAATTAACATTGTGATAGCTAAGTAGATATCATTATCAAAATATTGCTAGTAGTCTAGGTAGTAGGTACAGGTAGGTATCAAATAAGATGAAAACGTGTGCAGGAGTCAGTAAGATCATTGACTTCCTTTGTTTTCAGTTTCAGCGATTCATCATTCGATGTTTCTGTAAATAGCCCAGGTGTTTTGAACCCCACCTTTATCAAAACCAGTGCAGAAAACGTTCAACTAGGATTTTACTTACCACAAACTTAGCACGGCGCTTGTAATGAGCACATCCAATTCGTTTCTCATAGTTTACTTCAGGTTTTGATGCTTCAGAGCATTTACTGATCACTTCCTCTTCTGAAGCCATTTTCAATGACCTATCTACAAATTGCTTTTCAGTAGTAAATCTTCAAGGGTAGCGTTAGCCGCTGAACTGAGCAACGAGCGCAAAAGCCAATTAAATCGTAATTTATTGAAATAAATTGGCTTGAACAAGAAAGTCAAGAAATAAAAACCAATTTATCGATTTGCGCGAGTGAGCACGTCCATCACGTTCCAAAATAATCGTTGTGTTCATAGCATTCATAAATAGCTCTGCTTTGTTTTTTTGTACTGTAACAAAAAGAGACAAACTTATACGCATGCTTTAAATTAGAAAGAAATAGTCGAACAAAACTGCTTATTACCTACGTCACACATGTCATTTAGATGTCAATCATTCATGACGTTGACGTTTTTAAATATTTTTTTATCCAATCAAAACTAAGCACGTTTCTGATTGGTATAGCACTCGATATGGCACCTATTTTGAAAATTCTAATTTCTCACAATGGGTAAGTTGTACTGCGAGTCAGCGGCCCATGGTCAAAGAATACAGAATACCATGGCTTAGTTATGGCCGTGTATCGATAAAAAATGGCCAAATCAGTTTAAGTTTGGGGGCGACAGCCGAAAGTATTCGAGATCTGTGGTTTTAGTATATTATAATATTAAGTAGGATCGGTAATGCAATGAGTGTTAATTTATTTTACCTCAAAACTAGTGACCTCTATAGATCATCATTACCTAGGTACTATTTTCCATCATAAACAACTCTTTAATAAAAATAGGCTTTGATTTTTTGTATTAATACGTTGCGTGGAATAAAAATGCAATCAAAAGATTTATATTTTATTTAAATATACAACATGATAGTAATAACTATAATAAGATTAGTCTATGTGATAGAACAATAATTTCTGCACGTGCGTTCGACAATCGTAATTCATTTCGTTCCTAGCCGTCAGTCTTACTATTCAAACAATTAAAATATGCTAGAGTGTACTGGTATACTTCGATTTGCGGGAAAATAATTCATCTACCTACATAGAATTTGATTTTACTTGAGACTTGACGTAACATACTCGCGTCCATTCAACAGAAATGCGCCAAATCGAATTGTATCGAATCGAATTCGTTGGTAGATCGCTGATAAAATATTTTTCTAGACAAAAGAACAACGATCGAAGGCGATTCGATTCGCCTCGACTCGACTCGACGAATATTTTGATAACAAGACATACAAAACCAACGCAAGCCAAGACAGATAAAAATGTTTGCCTGCCCTGGCTCTAGTTTCAATTCTCAATTATATTTCCAGTATCAAGTCTCAAGTTTTTTCATGATTCTACAGAACTTCTTAAATAATTTACATCAAAACTTCAGTATCTACCATTACACTATTATTGAAAGCATTTGTTAACAATATCAACAGATTTAGAATTTACGCTCTTACACTATTACTTTTCAAATAATGTATTTTATTTATTTATTTACAAAATATGATTACACAAACGTAACACAATATAATAAGGTAAATTACATGGAATTTATTATGATTTCTGCTCATTCTCGTGAAACAGGGTAGTGCAACAGAGTACAGTGTAACAGGGTACCTATGGGGTAACAGGTAACACTAATTTCTGCAAATAAATATTTAGGATTTAGGGTTCATTATGGTATAGATATATCTTACTTCAAATTCCTGACTATGCGAGCTAGTTTCATCTATAAAAAACATTTAGAAGTAAGAATCGTCGCATCACCAATTTTTAAGCTAAGATATTTTAATGACATTCTGATACCAAAAGCTTTCGAAAATGAATCCAAAAATCCTGTGTAACATTTCAATCAAAATTCATAATTTTTGTACAATTCTCATACTCAACGCACTCACGTTTATAAGCCTTTTTAGATTTTTATTTACAAATTCATTATTGCCGATTTATAAATAGGCCATGACTGAACTGACATGAATGGGAGATTTTTTATACAAGAAAAATATTAATCTAAAAATTATCATAGATTTATAGAGATCGCTCTATGTGCTAATGAGGCAAACATTTGACTCCAGCTGCGCGAGACTTCGATTAAATTATACAGAAATCGATAAAAAATCCATTTCATGAACTTGCTAAAACAGTGTTCATTTCTAGCGGTAGCTCCTAACTTGAGTATTTGATGAATACTCGCGCTATTTTGGATAAAGCTAGATTAATGCTCTAGTTCCTAAAAAAATGAAAGATTAGTAGATGACACATAAACTTGTATAATAGAATGACGAATAAGATGAAGTATTTGACTTAGAAATACCTACCCATTTACGGAAAAAGGGTTGTAGTTATTAAATGTTTCTTGGAAAAATAGCATTAAAACTAATCTGCCTATGTCTGTATAATTAAAACGAAGCAACGACATCACTCATTTGTATCGACATACACTTTTCCAATCATGGCAAAAATCTAGCATGTTTCAAAGCTAAAAAGTGCACTCCTATACTACGGCCGTGGAATTTTCTACCTAAATCCGATTCGTTCAAAGTCCTTATTCGGAACACAAAACCTACACTTTAGAAATTCACAAACCTCGGAACGTTCTACTTCGTTTCATTCTACAGTTCGTTCTGTCAAAGGAATTTCTACCCTAATGTTGGAGCGTTAGGTTCGATTATCTCGTGTTTTCCGCATTCTCTGGCGCTTTGTGCTGGGGCGTGGTTTTCGGAACTTCGATGCGTTTCTTGAGCGGTGAGTTGTATTCCCAGCCGTCTTCACCCTTCGGACTGAACAGCTGAAACAAAGGAAAATGTAATGTAAGTGTGGTTACAGACTAGCATATTTTTGTCGCGCTTATACGGGTGGATTGGTATTCGCGAAACTTCAAAATCCGATCGTGCGTATATGCGCGTATACTGGCGTTTACGATTTTTTCTAGTAATGTCAGTAGTCTCTCGCGGCTTGTAGATACGTTCGGCAAACTACAACGCTCGTTGTTGCAAAAAAGCCGCCCGGTTAATCCGCTTATCTGAAACCGTACTTAAGCCCCGTTCCCATTTGTTAGGTGTCGGGCCCGACAAAACTTTGGATGCTCTAGTGGCTGAATATTTGCAACCGACTTTCTAAAAAGGAGGAGGTTCTCAATTCGATTTAATGTTGTTTATAAACCGATTTTGAAAGTTATTTTTTTGTTTGATAGGATATACTTTCAGATTGGTCCTATAGAAATTTCATCAAAATCGGTTCAGTAGTTTAGTTTTTATACCTAAATAACTGAAAAAAATATGTCGTCGAGGTAAACAAAATTGCGTATTTTGCTTTCTTGTGACTTTGAGGTAGTGTTTACGGTCACTAAAACAGTCCAATTGAAGTTGGTTGTCTATGTTTTTGTAAAACCTTTTCCATTTATCCGATACTATTTTATGTCGGTTCCGACAAGTATTCACCTAAATTGGTCGACATCCGACAAGTATTGCAACGACAAGTGGAAACGGGGTGGGGGTGGTGGGTGGGTTGGGGTCAGTTACCACGCCGACCAAGCGATAGGAATGCTACTTTTAATTCACGCCATCTATCGAGACCTTCGAGAATCTAGCAAAAGGAGACAGCAAACGTCAGAATCTGCAAACATAAATTTCTGCCATTTTTTATGCATTGCACACGCGCCTAACAGAAACTCGTTCATGAAAACGCACAATATAATAATCTCGAATCGTTATCAAATACAGCGTTTTATTTAACGTAAATGGCCAAGAAGGTTATATGGCCAACACAGGGCGTACGCCTTGCATTAACATCTCCTTTGGGTAGATTCTCGAAGGTTACCACGCACGCCGTCTGAGCGATAGGAGTGCCACTTGTAATTCACGCCATCTATTGAGACACGAGTGTACTATCTCGTACCTGCGTAACCCACTTGTCGCCGCTGGCTTCGCGCTGCTTGGCAGCGTCGCGCTGCGCCTGCTCCACTGCGCGCTTGGCGGCGGTAGCGGCTTCGGTGTCCTGCGCCCGCAGCGCACACGTCACGTGGCGCCATATGCGGCGCGACTCGTGCGCCGCCTGCCGGGACACGGGGGAGACTCGCTTGCGGCGCGCCTTCATTGCGCACACTTCGAATACTACTTCGGTTTTCTGGAAAAAATAGTTCTGTAAAGTACACGGACGATAGTTTAACGTGACTACCAGCGTTACCAGACAATGACAGAATTACCAATGACGTCAACGTTTTCGTGCATTAGCCTGTTCTCAATTTCACACAATGTTCTACCTTCAGCCTTTTGTAGATCTACACTGCACCTGGCCTACAATACACTATCAACGAAACGAAAATCTAATATCAAGTCTGATCTAAGATCAATCTCTACTTGAGACCCGTTCTCTTCATATTTAAACTTTCAGTGGCTTTGGTGTAGCCCGTTCTCTCCATATTTTGAACTTTCACTCTTTGATGTAGCCTGTTGAGAATGAGACCTGTGTTAAGAAAAAAAATAGATTTATAAAAAGCCTTGTTGAAGTGGGAAGTGCCTTGACTTTCAATCCGAATTTTCAAAAATGTGGGCTATAAAAAAATACGTGCTTAACGGTAAGGAAAACATCGTGAGAAAACCGGCATGTCATAAAACCGAAAAAATGGTGTCACGTGCACGAAAGGAGCCTCTTCGAGACGCATTTGAAATCCTTTCACCACACTGGTCCGAAAGAACTACACGATAAGAATAAGACTCCAGATTTCTATAGGTTACTTACTCCAGATTCGGTCCACCGCCCATCAACCCTGGTATTCCACTCCCCCTGGGCGGTATAATACGGCTTTTTATCATTGGCTCCGAACACCTCGCAAGTAACGCGATGTTTCTTGCCCCCGTAAAAGGGTTTGGTGAGGAATTCCACATTGGCTTTGTGTCCCGTTTGGACGCACTCGATGCAGACGGAACCACCCAGCTCGATCCACGGGATTGTTAGTATTGATCTGGAATTAAATGGGATTTAGTGAGATTGTTATTCGGTTTAATAGTAGATTATGCACCAAGGGGATAAAGCAGTGTCTTATGTCGCGGGCGGCATATTGAACCCAGAGCTAAGGAAGGAGTCAGTTAACTCCTGAGCGACGCGAGGGAGTTATGTAGAGTCCTGAGTGACGCGATGGGTTTAAGCTGCCCAAGACGAAGACAGGCTTTATCCCAGAGGAGCATACTCTACTTTTCACACCTTCTGCGACAATAATTTTGTGTTTTTTCTTCTAGGACAATTCACCTGCCGTAACCATTCGCCCACAGCCCACAACCACGCGTCGAACATCATACTTACGTTTGTTCATACTTAGGATTTCTAAATGCGTTTTTAGCTAGTAGTTTTTTCATAGCCAAAAGTTTTATAGTCCAGGAGTCAAAAGTGTTTATTTTCCAGGAACCAAAAGTTTTTATATAGTCCAGGAGCCATAAGTTTTTATAGTCCAGGAGCCAAAAAAATTTATAGTCCAGGAGCCAAAAGTTTTTATAGTCCAGGAGCCAAAAGTTTTTATAGTCCAGGAGCATTCACCTGCCGTATCCATTGGGGAATGTGAGCGTATACTCCTCCTGCGTGTCCAGCAGCGTCACCACGCCCTTCCCTATGTTGTGCACGCCGATGGACAGCCCCAGGAACTTGCTCTTGGTCCACAACCACGCGTCGAACTGTATGCGCTTGTTCACGTGTTCCGCGTAGAACGCCGATATGGGGGGATGGTGGGACACTTGTTCCGCTACGAAGGAGAGCTGGTCCGGCGTACACCAGGGGACCGGGCCTTCGCCCACTTCCGTCTGTGGAGAGAATGTAGATAATTATAGCTATTGTACATTGAAATTAACAAGAACATGTATAAAGGTGGGTAAACGCAAGCCTATAAATAGTAAACATATTTTACGGGGCGAATGTGAACGGTGTTATGTATCATTTGCATGCTGTAAGTTTACCTTGCCTGTGTATAAATGTGACGTGTCTATGTGTAGATGTGCTTTGCTTGTTGTAATGAACCGTGTCCATGTGTACCTTGCCTGTGTGTAATGTATCGTGTCCATGTGTACCTTGCCTGTGTGTAATGTATCGTGTCCATGTGTACCTTGCCTGTGTGTAATGTATCGTGTCTATGTGTACCTTGCCTGTGTGTAATGTATCGTGTCCATGTGTACCTTGCCTGTGTGTAATGTATCGTGTCCATGTGTACCTTGCCTGTGTGTAATGTATCGTGTCCATGTGTACCTTGCCTGTGTGTAATGTATCGTGTCCATGTGTACCTTGCCTGTGTGTAATGTATCGTGTCCTTGTGTACCTTGCCTGTGTGTAATGTATCGTGTCCATGTGTACCTTGCCTGTGTGTAATGTATCGTGTCCATGTGTACCTTGCCTGTGTGTAATGTATCGTGTCTATGTGTACCTTGCCTGTGTGTAATGTATCGTGCCCATGTGTACCTTGCCTGTGTGTAATGTATCGTGTCTATGTGTACCTTGCCTGTGTGTAATGTATCGTGTCCATGTGTACCTTGCCTGTGTGTAATGTACCGTGTCCATGTGCACCTTGCCTGTGTGTAATGTATCGTGTCCATGTGTACCTTGCCTGTGTGTAATGTATCGTGTCCATGTGTACCTTGCCTGTGTGTAATGTATCGTGTCCATGTGTACCTTGCCTGTGTGTAATGTATCGTGTCTATGTGTACCTTGCCTGTGTGTAGTGTATCGTGTCCATGTGTACCTTGCCTGTGTGTAATGTACCGTGTCCATGTGCACCTTGCCTGTGTGTAATGTATCGTGTCCATGTGTACCTTGCCTGTGTGTAATGTATCGTGTCCATGTGTACCTTGCCTGTGTGTAATGTATCGTGTCCATGTGTACCTTGCCTGTGTGTAATGTATCGTGTCCATGTGTACCTTGCCTGTGTGTAATGTATCGTGTCCATGTGTACCTTGCCTGTGTGTAATGTATCGTGTCTATGTGTACCTTGCCTGTGTGTAATGTATCGTGTCCATGTGTACCTTGCCTGTGTGTAATGTATCGTGTCCATGTGTACCTTGCCTGTGTGTAATGTATCGTGTCTATGTGTACCTTGCCTGTGTGTAGTGTATCGTGTCCATGTGTACCTTGCCTGTGTGTAATGTACCGTGTCCATGTGCACCTTGCCTGTGTGTAATGTATCGTGTCCATGTGTACCTTGCCTGTGTGTAATGTATCGTGTCCATGTGTACCTTGCCTGTGTGTAATGTATCGTGTCTATGTGTACCTTGCCTGTGTGTAATGTATCGTGTCCATATGTACCTTGCCTGTGTGTAATGTACCGTGTCCATGTGCACCTTGCCTGTGTGTAATGTATCGTGTCCTTGTGTACCTTGCCTGTGTGTAATGTGCCGTGTCTATGTGCACCTTGTCTGTGTGTAGATGTGCCGTGTT
Source organism: Lobophora halterata (assembly GCA_932526365.1). Lineage (NCBI taxonomy): Eukaryota > Metazoa > Arthropoda > Insecta > Lepidoptera > Geometridae > Lobophora > Lobophora halterata. The sequence goes on from OW052018.1 coordinate 1,644,717, forward strand.
TGTGTGTAGATATGCCTTTTATGTGTGTAGATGTGCCGTGTCTGTATGAGGATGTGCCGTGCCGACTGTGTAGACGTGCCGAGACCTGCGACTTGCGGCCCGCGTGGACGAGCTGAGGTACAAACGGACCACTTGTACCATCCTGTGTATGGCTGTGTGTAGATGTGCCGTGTCTCTATGTAGATGTACCTTGTCTGTGTGTAGATGTGCCGTGTCCATGTCCCAGTGGCAGCGGAACAGCTCGCCCAGTACCGGGTTGTAGGGCTTTTTGGCGACTTGTGACTTGCGGCCCGCGTGGAACGAACTGAGGTACCAGCGGACCACTTGTACCATCCGCTCGCGAGCCGTCGGCATCTCTACTATTCTGTCAAATGATAATTATCATCTTTAGGTACTATATGCGATCCACGCATGCCCCTCAAACTCAAGGGGAAAATATACAAATCGGTTATAAGACCTGTCGTGTTGTATTGATTTGATGTTGGGCATCGAAGAGGACGGATGAAAGTGCACGTAGCAGAGATGCGAATGGTGAGATGGATGAGTGGAGTAAAGAGGATGGATAAAATAAGTAGGCATACGCATAGTCAGTTGCCGTTACTGAACAACATACGGCGAAAAAACTTGAAAAAATCAAGTCGAATTTTAGACAAAATTAATTTGATTAAAATTGGAAAACTTTTACCGTTAGTCGTTTTACTATGGATTTGATATGGATGAATTTAAGTTTTATTCATCGTTTGCCAAACTCGGGTACCTAGCTCGAGCCAGTTCGCAAAAGCTCGGCTCGGGCGCCGCACTCGCTCCGCTGATACTCTGTCATTTTGTAGAAATCCAAAAATCTAACTGCACAGATACAACGTAGTACCCCGTCTGCATTGCCCATTTAATTTTTTTTGGTAATTAAAAATTGGTGGTGTATAAGAGGAAACCTGAAGGTAGCGCGAGTGATGGATAAATTAAGAGGTAATAGGTTAGCTTGGTATGGAGTATGGACACGTGATGCGAAGGGAAGAATGAGATTAGAAGAGAGTTGAATATGGAAGTGGATGGATATAAGAGTAGAGGAAGGCAAAGATGGATGGACTGTGTGAAAGATAATAATATGAATAAAACAGGTGTAAGTACAGAGATGACGGGTGATAGAGACGAATGGAAGAAGAAGACATGTTGTGCCGACCCCACGTAAGTGGAAAAAGGACTCGAAAATGATGATAATGATAATCATCTTTATTTTCATTTACAACATTACTCAGATATGTAGTTACTTACTTTACAAACTGGTCGGGGTGTGCGAAGGAATCCGCGTACATTTCCAACAGCGATCGCCTCTCCAAGATAAAAGTGGGTAACACAACCTATAATAAAGTAAAGTGATCGTAAACACCACTGAAAAGTAACAGGGAAGCAAAATACGCAATTTCGTTTACTTTGACGACATATTTTTTTCAGTTATTTTGATTTAAAAACTAAACTAGAGAATCGATGTACGATTTTGATAAAATGTATATGGGACTAAATTGAAAGTATTTTCCCTCAAACAAAAGATTTTTTTCCAAATCAGTTATTCGGTGACAAAGTTCTGAGGTAAAAATTAAAAAAAAAACGAATTTAGAACTTCCTCCTTTTTTGAAGTCTGTTGAAAACATTAAGTAGTTATTTGTATAACATATTTTATTTATCATCGTTTTCATATAGACAAGGATGGCCGCGTCCAGCGGCGCGCGGCTCATCACTGGGCCTGCAATATTGATCTTATGAATATGTAGATAATGTTTAAAATTGTTTGACACTGAAAGTGCTCTACCGGCCGCTGCCATCCCAAGTGAAAACTGAGCCGTCAGCCTTATTCCTCGACCATTCGACCGACCTTGGTGAGATCCATCCCGATCTTGACTTGTGAGAGCAGATGCGTGACCACAGAGCCATGGTTTTCCATCGAGCCGAGGTCGCTGTCAGACTCGTCTTCATACAGCGCTGGAAGGCATAATCAACATATATTTATTTTAAATATGCACAGAGAACAATATTTTATAGCATGTATGTATACGAAAAAATGTAACTGTGAGTCTTATCATAAATAAATAAAAAAAAAATACAAAAGGCTTTGTCCTACAATATTTAAACTCTACACACTTGAAATTTGGAGGGTTTGTTCGTCAAGAGCTGAAAGTGCGTACTAAGAGATGAATTTTGAAAAATCGCAACGCAAATAAAGTTGCGTGGTAACATTAGATGGCTATCTCTGTTTTCGAATTAAGAAATGGACACTCATTTTTGTTTAAATTTGTTTAATTTCCTCGCATGCAAGTGAAAAATCTTATGTATACCTCTTTCCTGAAGCACATTTTATACTCGACTCTAATATTCGCCCGATTTTTGGCTCGGGTTGATAAAAATCTATTAGTTCTGAGAACCCTAAGCTTAATTCTCTACAGAATTCATTGTTCGCTAAATAACAATGTAATCAATAGTGTCATAGTGTGACGCGCCTAACCACGATAACACAGGGAAAACGTTACGCAAACCCTGTATTTGTTTGCCTTTGATAAAGTAAGCTCAATAATGGCATGTGGGTAGTTGATTTATTATAATAGGTTCTTTGATAACGGCACCCGTTGATGTAAATACATACTTACCAACTTATAATATTGATTGCTAGTTTTCTATTCATCATCAACATATAGCAGTCCAATGCTGGACGTAGGTCTCTTCCTTCCAAGGCGCGCCACTGAGTCCAATCTTCGGCTCTTCTCATCTACCTTCTGTCAGCTATAACGCGCAAATCATCGCTCCACATGGCCAAAGGTCATCCTACGCTTGCGTAGACGCGGTTTCCACTCAAGAACACGTTTACCCCAACGAATGTCAGTTCTTCGGCAGATATGGCCGGCCCATTGACACTTCAGCTTGCTGATGCTCTGAGCTATGTCAACCACATTAGTTCTCTGTCGGATGCCGTCATTTCGGATTCTAACTTTAAGAGAACTCCTCAGAACTAATGCTCGCTATTCAGCTTGATGCGAAGCAGGACAAGTTATTTGGATGTATGTTTGTAAGTGGGTAAGTGAGTACTCGAATGTTAGTTTGGCGGCTAAAGACGGTCTTTGAATTCGTCTAATGGTAACTTCTCACCGCGCGTGTTAACACGAGCCGTGCCGCGCCGCGCCGACTTTTATTCTACCTGTCTGTTTACTTAAATACTAACGAGAATGTCATTAAAATGTATATTGCATCACTAAAAGTTGTAGTTTTGATACACTGGCAATAGTTTCTCCACCAGCGGCTTGTTAAAATGTAAAATTGTACTTGCAATAATATAAAATTCCAATTAAACCAAGCTTTTTCTTCAACAAAAGCGTGCGATGGTCTTTCGAGCCGGGTACGAACCAGCAACCTATAGATGACTTAGGGGTGTCAGCTGGGATCATCATCAGCCCACTTTAGTCCACTGCTGGACGTAGGCCTCTCCCATAACGCGCCACTGAGCCCGGTCTTCGGCTCTCCGCATCCACTTTTTACCGGCTGCCTTTCGTAGGTCGTCGCTCCACCTGGCCGGAGGGCGCCCTACACTACGTTTGCCGATACGCGGTCTCCACTCAAGAACCCGCCTGCTCCAGCGGTTGTCGGTTCTTCGGCATACATGGCCAGCCCACTGCCACTTCAGTTTGCTAATCCTATGAGCTATGTCGATGACTTTGGTTCTTTGTCGGATAACCTCGTTGCGGATTTTATCCTTCAAAGAGACTCCCAACATAGCTCGTTCCATAGCTCGCTGAGCAACCTTAAACTGGTGGACTAGCCCTACCGTGAGTGTCCACGTTTCGTCAGCTGGGATGGCCAGGTAAAATCATCCTCATCATATAAGCTCACCGTCATAGTCGATTTCTCCATCGTTAGTCCTCGGCAGGTCGACGGCAGGCTGCGTCGAGTCATGCTCGGCCGCGCCCTCCGCACCGCACGTCCTACTTGCACTGTAACAATGGAACTACCATTAGTACCGGTGGAATGAATCGATGACATCAGGCATGGAAAGTATACCGAGTAACATCCTACTAATATTATAAACGCGAAAGTTTGTAAGGATGGATGGATGGATGGATGGATGGATGGATGGATGGATGTTTGTTACTCTTTCACGTATATATAATATTATAAACGCGAAAGTTTGTAAGGATGGATGGATGGATGTTTGTTACTCTTTCACGTAAAAACTACTGAATGGATTTTAGTGAAACTTTACAATAATATAGCTTATACATTAGAATAACACATAGGCTACAATTTATAAAGATACCTGCGCTGACGAAGTCGCGGGCATCAGCTAGTCATGGTATAAAACTGATCAGAACTGAATAGATGAACTGAGATACTGAACAGATATTACAAGTCACAACGGCTGAGATGGGCAGGACACCTAGAAAGGGCGGACGAGAATCGTTCTGTAAAAGTTATGTTTATATGGACACCACAACAAAACCGACCTCGAGGCAGGCCTTAAAAACGCTGGAAGGATTGTTTGGAGGAAGACCTGAAGAAGTTGGGCAAACTAACAACTTGGAAGAGACTGACTAAGACCAGGAACGAGTGGAGGAAAATCGTTGAGGAGGCCAAGACCCACTAAGGGTTGTAGTGCCGCAGGAAGTGAAGTGAAATAAAACTGATCACACATAACAGTTAGTTGAGTTACCAAGAGTGTCACGTTTCAAGTACCTGGGCCACTGGGTCGCGGATGACCTCACTGACACCGAGGACATTGAGAGGGAGCGTAGGGCGTTGGCTGTCCGATGCAATATGTTGGCCCGTAGATTTGCACGATGTACTGACGAAGTAAAAGTAACTCTTTTCAAGGCCTTCTGTCAGTCATTTTACACGTGCACTCTATGGATTAACTATACGCAAAAGACAATCAACGCCCTGCGTGTACAATATAACAACGCGTTTAGGATTGTATTGGGGTTGCCGAGGTACTGCAGTGCTTCAGGCATGTTTACGGACGCTCGAACAGATGGCTTTCACGCCATCCTACGCAAGAGAGCCGCCTCACTGCTGAGCCGTGTCCGCGGCAGCACGCGTCGTGGCAGACCGGGTTGATTGTCCCATACTTGGTCATTTAGTCAGGCTTCATGTTGCATAATGTGTGTTTTATTTTTATATATATATTTTAATTTTCATTTAAATATTATGTTATTTTTTATTTATTTATTTATTTTTTGTGTTTATGTGTGTTCTCTGATTGTTTTTTTTTTTTTGTACCTAATTTTTCTAAGTTTTTATGGACATTGTCTGAAATAAATTATTTGATTTGATTTGATTTGAATAACACTTGTTACTTTTTGCTATGTTACAAAATCACCGCGGTGATATCCGCCCGGTGTGACCCGGCAGGCGATTTTGTACGCGGGCGGTAGCTGTGATGTCATGATACTTGTCACCATTAGAAATTTCATTCGCATCGTATCGTATCGTTAATAAATATAACCAAGCGTTAGTAGTGTGCTACATGTGAGTAGGAGTGATTGCTTGACGTCGCGTTATGCGTGAATTATAATATGACATTAGTCACAAAAAACCACTGTTGAATTATATATGACATTAGTCACAAAAACCACTGTTGAATTATATATGACATTAGTCACAAAAACCACTGTTGAAAAATAGCAGTGTGTTACAAAATCACCGGTGATTGAGCTGTTACAATATGATATCATATCCCCATGTGACAATGAAATAGAAATATCAATTATTTCTATGCCTAGACGACATAGTTGCAGTTGTTGGAAGTCAGTGAATGGAAAAAGCTTGAGACCGGAGACGGACGATCGTCAGTTTACATACGAACATTTTGTAACTGTAGCGGACTAGAAAAATCCCTAGCTAGAATTCTCCTATGAATCACTGGCTTATTTCGTTACTAAATGATTTTCTTATCTCCATTGGGGATTGGGGAACTGTTTGAGCAAACAAACGTATTTACCAACATAGAATCCATTAGGATAATAAGGAGTTACATCATCTTGTTGTTATCGGAATTATCCTTCTCGTCCTTGGGGCAAACAATGAATTATATTATTATTATTGGCCTGACATTTCCCACTGCTGTGCAAAGACCTAAAAACAATGTACCGGGGAAATCCAAAATCCCTACTGCATTTGGTAGTGGTAATTTCGGGAATAATTTCCCCGAAATTCCCACTAGTGGAGATGGTTAGTGGTGTTTTCGGGAATAAATATGTATAATTAATTTCCTACTAAATTCAATGCTGTTATGCCTACTTGCACCAAACTATCTAAGTTCCTAAGCAATTACTTTACTCGCTTGGTAACAGTCCCGATTCTGACCGTTAAGAACTACCAAAAGAGTAAAGTAATTGCTTAGTAACTTTGACAATTTGGTGCAAGTAGGCATTAGAGTTACTCATTACTTACTTATTTACCTAGACTAACTAGTAACTACCTATATTTTTTAAATATGCACGCACAGGCAACAAAATATTGACTCGTTTTGGTTTAAGATTAGTAAATATTTTATAGCATAACAATCAATGTAACTGTGACTCTATGTTAAATAAATAAAATGAAAGGCAGGCCAACTTGAATTTTAGAGGGTATATTCGTTAAGAAGCGTAGACGCGTACTAAGAAAGGGATTTTATTAATTCGCAACGAAAACGAAGATGTTGTTGTTGTGTTTCGGTTACGGCCAGTAATTTATTTTCTCTACTAAAACTAAAAAAAAATTACAAAATCATTTTTTCTTTCAGGTGTTGATCAAACTTATTTCAAAATCATATTACTCAATTAATGAATACCTAATGGATAATGAACTTTAGACACTTTAGTAGGTACCTATAATTATGACACGTTATTATTAAGATAAGTATTTAGATTAGGTTGGTATTGTATTGTTGGTATCATTTTGATTGTTTATAATTAAATAATTATAAACTGTTTTATCACTGTTTGTACCTACATAATTTCGTATGCTGACAAAGTAGAATATGGATGGTGCTATCCTATAATATGAACAACTGTATTTTTTTAATGTATAACCCATATTCGTGCGAATAAAAAATTGAGTATTGAGCATCCATCATTCGGGTTCAGCGGCTCAACCGTGTTGGTGAAATTGTTTGTTAAAAGTTCTTTATTCAATATTATAACAATACAATAAGATGATACAAAACACTGTTCAGCTCACTTAAAACTAAAGTTGGAATTCATTCAGTGACCTACACTACAAAACCAAAATCAATATTAATTTGTCAACAGTAGTCAGTTTGACTTGGTTCTAAAAATATATAAGGCACAGAACGGAGACCTGGTGACTCGATAGGCTGTGGCACCTATTAGAGTCTCTAGACATAATAATAATTTACGTACATTTAAACTTATTAAATCTGGAATAATATTAAGAAATTGGTACTATCTTTACATTTGCTTACGTGCACTTTTAGAGTGCGCGTTTTTAACAAGCGTAAGAAGGAATGCTTACGCACATTACATTTTTTATCAATGTTCCATGAATTTTACAGGATATTTCTTATAATTATACATACTAGCGAGTAGTGAAGAAACAATACATCGCAATCGTAAGGTAGAATTTTAGCAGATGAACTAACTTATAATAAAAGAATAAGAGCTTGGGCTTCTAGCCTACCCGCTAATACTGATAGAAAGTGAAATGGTATTGGTGAAATTGAATGATCCGTTTATCGACACCGAACATGCCTCGTTGATGACACAGCGACGATCGATCACCATTTCCATGGCTTCCAAATTGTTTTAACGAAAATGTGAAAACGAAAAACTTATCAATTTTGTTGCAATCGGTAGTTTTTCTAATGAACTTATGGGTTTTATAAATTAAACTGTCAAGCATCTCTCAGCAATAGTTTTTTTAAACGTTCTGTACAGAAATTTTGTTTTGAATTTGTAGTAGAATCGAATAACAATGTTTCCGAACTGTTTATTTTTAATAATTCAGAAAGTACAATAGTTACTTTCCTTGACCAAAACAGTACTGTGCTGATGAACATAACATTGTATTTTATTTGAAATCCAGAGTCTAACTTACTCACCTCTATAAAAATGTGTAATTTGATTCACGCTCAAGAATACAAGAATCATTTTCAAATTTAGTCCTAAAATGAATATAATCAAGGTTTTGCAAAAACACGTTTTGAAACAGACTTCAATTAAACTGATCTGTGACCGTAAACACCACTGAAAAGTCACAGGAAAGCAATTTACGTAATTACGTTTACAAATTTCAGAGACATAATTTTTTCAGTTATTTTGATTAGAAAGTAAACTGCTGAATCGATTTTGATGAAATTTCTATATAAATCTAATCTAAGCCTTAAGTTACGTCAGCATTTACATGGGACATCAGGAAAAGAATAACCTCCAAAACACTGAACACAAAAATGTTACCCGTGCCCTAAATTATAGGCTGTTTACGAAAAATGTATAGTTATGAGCCAAATGTTGGTCGAGGTCAATTCATTTAGTGTTTATGCATAAACTGCTTATATTTTATAGCCACCAATTCGCTTACATTATAGTACGACAAAGATGTTATAACAAAAGGTCAGTGTGGACCAGTGAAGACATTAGCTTTTCCAATTTCACAACATGAAAAATCATGATCAATTATCTTGTCCTGCAGCCCGCTGCTTCATCGATACAACATCACAATAATAATATAATACATAATAATTATGGTCAAAACATAATTATTAATAAATAAATAAATAATTTGATCAATCCATTTTCATAAACTTTCGCATTTATAAATGGAAGAGAAATTTACAAGGATTTGACCTCGCAACATTAACTTTTAGACTTCAATGGTGATGGATAAAAGCCCCCAGGCGACAAGATTAATTTGCCTGACAATAATCTATTATCAGTCGACGATGGCTTTGCACCTATAGCCTTGCACAAGGTGACGATTCTACAAGCCAACTTAATCGATATAGCACCCCGTAGCCCTATCACTAAACTTTTGGACAGGTGTATTCGTATCTAATCTGTCAGTCTTCTTAATTCTGTCAGAAATGATAACGATGATTCGATACGAATGCGCTTGTCAAAAATATTCATGATACTGAGGTCCAATCACGAAAAAATCAGACAATCGAATTCGTATCGTATCACAGAAGGGTTATTATATTAGTTTGTCTGATTTTTTTTAAGTTAAAACGCATCATACAGACTGTTAATTTAATCTTTGTGACGAGCACAATACGAACTCGACTATCAGATTATTTCGTGATCGGGCCAATGTAGGAGGCTTTATGGGATTGGCATCGAGCCTAACAGCGTAAGTCGGAGAGCCCACATCCTGTTCAGATAAAGACTAGGTACCTACTGAAAGCTGAAAGTCAGCCAGAACCCGGCAGCCTACGCAAAGACGCAGGATAAATTAACGCTCTAGATGAAGCGAAGATTTATTTAGCATGCTTCGGAGCACTCTTGTAGTTTTAATATCACCCTTATCGGAAGTTGGAAGGTTTACCTATACGAGCAAGTACAAGTGCATGGTGCGTTTAGTATTATGCAGTAAAATGCAAATTCAAGTTAAGTCCAGAGTTCAACTACAAAATAGACTATTCTTTACTGCTCACTTTTTCAGAAATAAACAATAATATTTGAAAAAAAAATTGAATTTATAGTGGACATGGATATATCAATAACGCGCATTTCATTTTCATTTTTCATTTCATTCAAGCGCCTCCTCTTTGTTAAGTCGGTTGAAAAACTTGATTGGCTTTATAGATACCTGAAAAGCCTGGAAACAAGAGTAATAGATTCTGTATTCAGCTCTATCTTTTAAATGCCAAGCAATCTGTAACTCACAATACGTACAACTATTGTGTATTCTACGCCTGTGGCACTGACCGGGTTATGTATTGGGGTACCTTAGAAAATTGTGAAAATAATCGATTTCAGAGGAAACAAATATAAAAAAACTGAATTAAGAACCCCCTTTTTTAAGTCAGTTGAAAAAGTTGATTGGATAAATGCCTGAAAAGCCTGAAACACGAGTAATCGATTCTTTACTCAGCTCAAACTTTTAAATGCCAAGCAATCTGTAACTCACAATACGTACGAACTATTGTGTATTTTTTGCTTCTGGCATTGACCGGGCTATGTATTGAGGGACCTTGGAAAGTTATATAGATAAATAGAATATTCTTTATTGTATCACCTTAAAAAATCAATACAAGAAATACAAACTAAAATAACAAGGGCGGTCTTATTGCTAGATAGCAATCTCTTCCAGACAACCAGACAAGACATATGTGTTGTTAATAATATTAATAAGAGATAAGACACTTAAATTGTGAAAGAAAGTTGTGAACGTTCAACGAGTATTTTTCTAATCGGTTTATGAACTACAAAGTTTAATGTTCTGAGGTAACAAACATAAAAAAAACACAACTGAATGGAGAACCTCAAACGGGGTTCTCCATTCTGTTGTTTACAAAAAATTAAGTCAGTTGAAAAAGTTGATTGGGTAAATGCCTGAAAAGCCTGAAACACGAGTAATCCATTCTTTACTCAGCTCTAACTTTTAAATGCCAAGCAATCTGTAATTCACAATACGTACGAACTATTGTGTATTCTTTGCCTCTGGCATTGACCGGTCTATGTATTGGGGGACCTTGGAAAGTTTTGAACGTTCAGAATTTTTTCAGCTACTTTATGTTCATGACGCGATCGTGAAAGTGGACTGTACTTTTTATCGGCGTACAATCAGTGACAAAAGTGACTGGACTTTGGCTTTTAGAATTATCTAAACACTTCAAAGGAAATAAATCTCAACGAAAGTAGGTATAGTAGCAAACACTAACCGTCATTCTAATTAAAATACCCAAACGAAGTTACGACAGTGCCAAATATTCTGTCGCATAACAGTAATGTGTTAGCATTACTATGTTCCGGTTTGAAGGACATTTTAGCTAGTAAAATTACTAGGATTTCGAGACTGACCATCAAAATGTCACAAGGTGGACGAGTACTATAGTGGTGTTGCACCGGCTTATGAAATCAAAGCCTACTATGTGTAGCACTACTATTATTGGCAGGCGTAATCTTTTACCATCAGGAGAGTGCCCAGCTAGCCTCGCCATTTAATAACAAAAAAAAAGACAGTTATGTTGTTTGCCAGATGATTCAGAATAAATTTGATAAGCCTAGGAAAAATCTAGTTCCATTCGGTTTAGAAATGATGAATAAGACCTGAGTTCACCAACAGACGGTTAAGTTTTAAACGGTTGTTTTCACGTTTTTGACACGAATTTTCATAGATTAAATGTCAAAGACAACGGACGAAGAGCCTAATCTTCCGATTATCTATTGGTGAACACAGACCTAAGTCGGTGTCACAATAATAGCTAGCAATGGTTTCCTAGAAAAAAATAACTGAAACCTATCAATTAATTTGACATTGCAAAGGCCATGGAAAATAACACATGGTGTTCTGTCGGTCACTGCCAAGAATTCCAACTGAAACCTTGGAACAAGCATAATTAGCCCTTATCAGAAGGTGGTAGAGTTGATATTCCACGTTTTCAGCTCGACAACACGTGGCGGGTATCGATTGTTCTAGAACTCCGAAGGACAGAGTTGAAGAAGGTTTCAGAACTTTGAATAAAGTAGTTTGTAAAGAAAAAAATGCTAATTTGGAATAAAAAATAAGGCTTTCTATCAACAATGATCGACACTCGTACAATATTTTTGACCCTTGCATTAGATTTTTCGCAATAACTTTCAAAACTATAGAAAAAAATAAGAAAATAGCGTTTTATTGCCACTGCATTGCATGTGATAGAGAACATTCTAGTGAAACGTTATTGACTAAAGCGGTTTTGGTTCCTGTAGCCAAAACAGTTTAATGGATTTGAAACAAAGCAGACCTCATACACCAAAAAACATAATTCTTCTTCATGATTTTTTATTCATTAGAGGCTTAGTCCAGACAAACTGAACAGCCAAACAGGCCAAATCGATTTACGTAGAGACTTGAAACTTGGAGGAAGTGTTCAACAAGAGCAGAAAGTGTGTACTAAGAAAGGGATAAGAGAGGGTTATATCCAAACATTTTAGATTAGAATTTATATCGCAACGCAAACAAAGTTGCGGGCATCAGCTAGTGTTTAATGATCCTAGACCGAACGTAGAACAAAAAATGACCCTTAAGGCTTATCCTCAAATCCGAATTCCATACAAAATGTTTCGGACAAATACTCAAAAAGTACGCCGTATTATAGTAATTTCTTCACACTATTCGTTTCTTCTGTTTTTTGATTTCGTCAACAAAAAAAGTGAAAGGTTTCATACTTTAATTTAGATTTTATACGTGTTTTTAAATTAGTATGGTTAATTTTAAAACACGTATAAAATCGAAATTAGTTTATTAATCAGTGTGAAGAAATTACTATAATACGGCGTACTTTTTGAGTTTTTAATTTGTCCGAAACATTTTGTATGGAATTCGGATTTGAGGATTCCCCTTAAAATCATAATTACTTGTCATATTCTAATTGTTCACAGTACAAACTGAAGTAATATATCATGTAAACATTACAATATTTTATTTAACTAAAAACATTTTCATATTCCATGTTTGAGAGTCCATCCAATTGGTATTCACGCAAGCGTTCCTAGACTAAACGTCTGGACGGCTTGCCAAATGAGAACACATAAATACCAAATTCACGACCGTCTCTAGCCAGACAATAAAGGACATTATTACAATGTAGCTAGGAGATGTTTTTGAATGATCGTTTTGAATGTAATTGTTGAGTAGGAGAGCCCACTTGACTCATTTTGCCAGAGCTGGATTGTTTTGAAGGTAGAGTGAAAGTTACAAAATGTGTATTTCATAGAATAATAGAGACTTTTTTTTATTTATGCAAATTTATTTCAAATAGAATCGGATGCAATTGGGAAACTTTTTTGCAGCGGGTGAGAACGACTCGTGTCGTTAAACAAGTGTCGCCATAATGAACAAAGAAAACACAGCATCCAAATTGGAACCCATTACTGTCCTATCTAGAAGTATATTTTTACGCGTGATTACGCCTAATAAAAATTGTCGGAGGCCTTCTGGGCGGAATATACACAGCTAGTTGTCGACTTAGTCGACATTATAATCAGCCTAGATAGAGTGCCATCTCAAGCGATCCTTAACCAGTTTCATCATCAACCTTTGGATGTCAACAGAAGTAGTATTAGGTATACCAACCGACTGAACGGAACTTAGATGTTGAGTAATACGTCCAAACTTAAAAAAAAAAAAAAAAGATTAAAAAAAAAAAAAAAACATTCACACACTCACACCCCTGCACTAGGATTCCCTGTGTTGCAGGTGGCATGGATGTGTCCATGTCTTGTATGTGTACAAGACATCACAACATCCAAGACCCGAGAACAAACATTTGTGTTCGTCACAAATATTTGCCCCGGCCGGGGATCGAACCCGGAACACTAAGCTTCGTAGGCAGGGTCACTACCAACTAAGCCACGGTGTCGTCAAAATTTAGGCATTGATTAGTGATATACTGTCGACCTCATGCGTAGAACAATCAGAAGCCATACTCGGTTCACTTCCAGTTTTTTCCGCATGGTAGGTTAGGTACTAGAAAATCTCATACGATACGAAAATTGGATTTATTCCTGCTTACTCTTTAGGAATAAACCCATCTAACACAAAAGTTAACATAGTCACGTAATCAGTTGTATACGATTTTGTAGTTATAAAAACAATAAATAATGAGTCAATTTCCTGAAAGCATAAAAAAATCCCTTTGATGACAAAAAAACCTGTTCGGGTCCGGAGAGTTATGTATTTAAACCGAAACTTTTCGGCTTGAGTTCAAAGGAATTTAAACAAAAGCGACGTAAATGTTTACAAAGGTAAGAGCGTTGAAATTTGAAGCCGTTCCTGTAATAAGGCTTACTGCCGAAATAAAGGTTAATATAATAGTCTATGCTATAAATATATGAAAGGGCAATGGCAATGGAGTGTGCATGCCCGAAATCTCACTTCTCGACCATATACCCAACATCGAGATACGACGTCGTACGAGGGTGGTAGACGTTGGTACCCATATCGCAAGGTTGAAGTGAAGATGGGCGGGGCACTTGGCTAGAAGGGACGACGGCAGATGGACCAAAGCGACAACGGATTGGTGGCCGTGGGGTGCTCGCCAACCTAGAAGCAAGCCACCCAGCCGATGGTCGGACGACATAAAAACAGCCGGAGGCCAGTGGATCAGGCTAGCCCAGGACCGCAAAAAGTGGCGTACTGAAGAGGAGGCCTATACCCAACAGTGGGTGCAAGAGGCTGGATAGATTTAGATAGATAAATATATGTAATATATTAGGTATATTATATGTATTTATAGGAGACAGTCGAAGATGGTAGCATAATGGTTTAGATGGCTCTTGAGGTTATGGAAGGAAGTCTGTGGATGCCGGCGGCTACACACTGCTAATCGTGACAGTAATTAAGAAGCAGCCACTAAACGCGGCCACAAGTATAGCTAGCGCTGGCAGCTTCCACAGCTTGTGGCTTGAACACGGCTACTTGAACGTTCATTTTGAGCTGATGCCATACAAAATGTATGACAAATCTCGTTCATGGCCGCGACTAGTGGCCCAGAGGGCGGGCGGCCTTATGCCTGAATTGTACAGAAACGGCATAAGGCGAGAACACGGCGCAGGCAGAACAACGATATAATTGATGCATGATGATGATTCGTATTCTTATTCTATTCTATGATGATGGTTATGCGATATTTTTACAGGATGCGACCTCACCCCAGATTAGCGAGAACCGTAGCGACGTAATAATCGTAATCCCCGCACAGGTCAAGTGCAAAAAGGTCGTTAGCTGCGGCCGCTACCGAAATACTTTGTGGCAATTAACACCCGGGTGTTCCAGACTTACGTTACTGAAAATGTGAAGAAATAACACGAAATAACGGAATTAATGGGCATATTGTGTGTTTGTTGTGGATTTTGTACACTTTAAATGGGTTTATTAGACAAATATTAAACTGGCATAATCAGAGAAAATCAAGGCGAGACGACATGTTGGCTAATTACTCTCTATACAACAACAATAGCTACATAGGTAGGTAGGCACAGCTCACAGCCTCGTTCGTACTAACATTTTGCTTTTCATGAATCCGGTAATTATTTTTTACGAGAAAATGTAAAATCAAAATATTGTTTACGAGCAAAAAATATTCATTTTCTACTGACTACTAGGAACGTACCCAAACTACGTGACCCATTTTTGACTATTTATACCCCCTTCCCTCCCCTTGGTGACCATCCGTAGAATATAAGAAGAAATTTTCATTTACATTCACAGAAACATTAGCATTTATAGTTTTAGTAGAATCAGAATGGTGAGGTGGGAACGGTATGGTTGGAACATCAACCTTTCGACGGCTACGATATTTCATCCCTCTACCGTTTTGAGCAATTCGTAAAGAAAAATGACAAGACTTCGAATGCGAAGCTTGTATTTCAAGAACAGCTCTGAACGTCACAACTAATGAGCCTCCTGAGAAACGACGCCGAAGACGAGACATCACAATTTGTATATTTTACAAAACTTACTAAAAAGTAGGTGAATTTAGGTGGATCACAAAGATATTCAAATTCAGAGTTTTTGGAAATTATTATTCAGTTTGTGAATGTTTTCAAGTTATAAAAGTCGGCAACTTGATTTGAATAATGAAACGTCAATGAGGACTCGAGTTTTCATAGCTCCCAGAGTTGAGTACGATTCATATTTATGTGGGACGATTTTCGATAGAGATAAAACGACCCAATGAGAGTTATAATAATAATAAATAAATAATTAGGAAGAAAATAGTACCCGTGGTACTACCAGTAGGACCATCGGTAGTACAACGGGTAAGTATCTACCGATTCAAACAACGCTATCTATCCCCAAACTACGCCGAGCTTGTATATGGGAACCAGATAACTGATAGAATACTTATGTATGTACTTTTTTTTTGTAAATACATATATAGAATACATAGAAAACATCCAGACTCAGGACAAACATTGATGTTAATCACACAAATGCTTGTCCTGAAGTAATGAACATATCAGCAGAGCTTTTAGCCGAGATAAAAAAAACAAGAAACTCTACTATAGTTATATACCATACGTAAATGCGATGAAGTCCTGTAATAACTAAGAAAAACGACGAAAACCACACGACAGAAGTGAAAACTTCATCACCAGTCGATTCTAGCCTCAGCTCAGTCTCTTTCAATACCTATAAAATAAATTTCCCAACGGGCGCTCCTAAAGAAGTTTTTACTCCAATAATTACTAAATACAGGATTGTATGTAACTCAAGCAGTCTTTTGTTCAAATATTCTTCTTTATGTATTTTTATTTTAAGGTGTGCAATAAAGATTACCTATATCTATCTATCTATTAAGTAAGTGTAATTTGTAACGTGTGTAGTTTGCACTTGTATATTGTTCAGAATTTTCATACAAACAAAGCAGATCCACCTTCGACCTTTTGCGGAGTTGTAAAGTATTCTACAGAAAGTAAAGAGCACTTGTGTCGTCGACTGTCGCCTTTCTTTCACGTAAAACAGGTCGCGAGAAAGGCAGGAATGTTCATGGAATTGAAATTTGAAGTTATTTTCATGAAGCAATAATAGCATTTTTAATTTCGTTGATAGGTAATTTTCGAATGAGATTCATTAAAATAGTATGCTTGTTTTGAATTAGAGAATTTTTATAAATAGTAAGGTATTTTTTGAAGCTTTAATAATTTTGGAGAAATACCTAGCTGGTGGTTATTATAGAATTTTGATACATGTGTAATGTATATCGCCTTTATTCCTAAAGAATATTCAAAGTGCGTGCTGTGGAGAATATTCTCCCGCCATCTGCAATGCGCAATTTCAAATGCTACCGGTCCAAATTTAATGACCCTTTCTTTTTCACTCTGAAATAAATCAATGCTTTAATTTGAACTATAACATGGGTTGTATGTGTCCTGTGTATTTATTTACAAAAAAAAGTATACAAGTGATCTACAAGCTCTGCTTAGTTTGGGCAAAGAACAAGTAATATTATGTGGTTTGAAGCTAGATGGCGTTGTGCGAAATTTCCAAATATGTATTATTATTATAGATAGAATTGTATTATTATTTATTATATTATATTAGATAGGCTAATTCTTTATTTTTATACCTAGTTAAGTATAATTACTTAAAATATTATGTTTTATCATTACGTTAGCAATTAGTTGTGTACATAAATTTATTTAATAGAATACAATATGTTTAATAATAAAGTTAGATGATCATTATGTGACATCGACTAATCCGCATTAGGTCCGCGAAGTAGGTTAAGACCCATTCTCTCTCCTAACCGAGAGTAGGCTTGAGTATCAGCAGTAGGAACAGTACCTATTGGCTGATGCTATGCTATGTTAGTTTGGAACCTCACCTCTCGCTGTCTCTTCGCAGCGACCACCTCCTAGACGTCAAAGCACGAAACATAGTCACTTCACACGTAGGTACACATAACTAGTCAACACGTACTACTAAATGCACTTTGTAAGAAACATCTGTACTATTCTATAACGATTCACTATGACTCCTATGACTTTTCACTAGTATCACTAATATTTTACTAATCTATATTTCACTATTATGTTTCAATCTATGTTTCACTGAGTCTCCATTGTTTAAGGCACTTTTTTTTTTTTTTTTTTTCTTTCGAAGAACCTAAATTCTTCGGTTTTGGCTTCACATCAAAGGTATATAGCCAGTGTCAAGTAATTGAAGAGATTATTTTGTCATAAGTCAGAGTCGATAAGTCAAGTCATGCCCCTGTAAAGTAAAGTAGTGGTGGTTGCGACTTTACTAGAGGCTTCTATGGAGTTTTGGAGGCAACACGAAAAGTCACGTTTTACAGCATTACACTATTCACCAACACTCATACACGTTCACGAGCACTTAATGGATAAAAAAACCACCGTTTTTACACTTAAACACTCAAAGTTATACAAGTTTTGTCAATTAATTTAATGCCGCCAATGCGCCATTTTTCATGTTCCCGCCAAAACTCTTTTAGGCACTTGATTTTGTGAATTTGTGGCTGTAAAAAGTGTGCAAACTGAATTTGGAGTAAGTGTGCTGTGGAAAATGTTGTAACTCAAATGAGGAACTTATAAATCCTGCTCTTAAAAGTTGATAAGAAATCTGATTATTTTACTTATTTAATTGTATTGTAATTTGAAAGTAATTGTATTGATTGTATTACTTACAAGAGATGCACTTATGAAGCAAGAAATTTATAGATACAAACGAAAATACATTTGTATTGTACAGAAAATTAATATGTTAATTCGAGACAAAACATTGAAGTGTGGTAAATTCCAGTGTTTTGTGAAAAATAGGCAGTGAAAATGAATTGGATTTTGTACTGCTGTATGTAATCTGCTGTTATGTTATTTTCTAGTGCCTCGAGGTCTTTTTTTTCGTAATTACAAGTAGATTATAGTAAATTAATGGATGTATAATAAGAAATGTATAAGCAATGCTTATTATAATATAGCATGAGAAACGCGCGTGTAGCACACGGCACAATAGGGCATTTCACACGGTTGACTTAGGCGGAAAACCATAACAACCTGTCTAGTGACCCTGTCTAGTGCTGATGCGCCGTCAAACCTCTCGTCTGATGATGAGTGGTTTGACGACGCATTGGCTCTGAGGTGATTGAATGAATATCAATGGGTTTTTAGTCGGTATGCCACCGGCCACTAGCACTCCGCTAGTAGTCTGGTGGTGAGCCCGACATACCCCTTTAGCCCTCCCTGGCTAAAGGGCATGCGTAAAGCATTTTCCCATAGTAAAAAAACTATAACAATACGGTGAAAATATAATTTGATAGAGATAATTATAGTTCTAGTCACGGATTATAATAAAGCTAGCTTGAATCAGGTAGCTAAAAATATAAAAGTCTGTGACAGAGTTGTGAGAGATTTTCGGCGCATATTAAGTAAGTGTTTTGCAGGAGGTGCACGACAAAAAAAAATAACTAACTCACTTAGCCCGTATTTAAGAGGATATGTGAAAATTTGGAGTCGCTGAGTTAAATTCTTACTCAGTAACGGTATAGGTTAACTTGATGTTAATACAGTGGTTACTTAAGGATATAAACTACGTAAATGTAAGCCAGAAACACGATTGGTAAAACTTTTCTCGATAGATTTATTCCTTAAAATCGACCCTCATAAAATCTGTTTTACATCCATCCTCCCAATTTAGAGAATATTTACGGTAAATTTTTAAATAAAACTTATATAAATGTAGAAGGATTTACATTTATATGCATTTTCTGTTCAGCAAAAATCACTGCAGTTTGCTATTCAAGCTAAAAATTGACCAGTATTTTACAGAAGCTGTAAGTTTCGGCACTCTATGTTCTCAGTGTATCCCCCTCAGAGGGTAAAAAAGTCAGTATTTTAGTCATTCCTGGAGTAGAGCTAGAGAGAAAAAGTAATGGCAAGACATGGAGGAAGCAACACCGCAACTTCGTTTGTATTGCGAATTAAGGCTAATCCTCAAATCCGAATTTCATACAAAATGTTTCGGACAAATACTCAAACTGTACGCCGTATTATAGTAATTTCTTCACACTATTCGTTTCGTCCATGTTTTTTGATTTCGTCACCAAAAAAAGTGAAAGGTTTCATACTTTAATTTAGATTTTATAAGTGTTTTTAAGTTAGTAGGGTTAATTTTAAAACACGTATAAAATTTAAACTAAAGTATGAAACCATTTACTTTTTTTTGTTGTTGATTAAATCAAAAAACATGCCCAACAACCCCTTAACAATATTCCTTTCTCGTACGCGCTTACTTTTCATGACGCACCTGCCCCAAAATTTCGAGTCTCTACGATCGAAAGTATTTCTTCCTCCTTTTTTTTTAAAGTCAGTTGAAAAAACAAGATATCTTAGGAACCTGTTAGCAAAACTCGATTTTCTCGTTATTTAAACAAGCATTTTTAATTAGGTATTGATGTTATTCAAATGTTGCACACTTTTAAATTACCCTTGAATTAAATGAAGTTAACTATGTTTATAATCATTTTTGACTTCCTTGCGAAAAATGGCAAGAAATTATGAAAATCACACTTGAATTAACAATCATTTTGTATAAGAAAACAATTAATTTGTTATTTAAGTAATCATTAATATTAATTTACTCGTTATTTCGAAGAAAAGAAAACACACTTTATTCATACGCTTTGCTTTAGTATAAAACTGTGGAAAATATCATTTATTTTGCGATAATCTAATACATATGTATATTCGTTTTGAACTTAAATTATTTAATTCTTAAAATTAGTAATTTTTTTACATTTTATTACTTACTGAAATGGAACAAGTGTAGAGATTTAGCGTAAAAAATGTCTTTAGTTTTGTTAAGTAAAGGCTAAATAACACTAACTTTGGCGCACTTTCGCGTAAGATATTTATTTTACAACTTATTTATTCTATATTTACTAATTTTACACAAACAGAAACTTACGGATTTTACCGACTCTACCTAAAGAGCAAGTAATTTTCAGTGCTCAGTTCACCCTCCATCGGGTTTGTAAGCCAGCGACTGAATCGACTGCAATCTAGACACAGCATTTTAAATAGATTTCTTCCTTTTCATTTAGTTTCATTTCAAGTTTATCCAATGTACGAATGATGAAAATAGGATGAGATTATGTGAAATACTTAGTAGTTATTTTAGAAGATAGATTTTTTGTGTTTCTCTACATTTCACATTTTGATTTTCGAGCATTTCGATTTCGATTTATTTTCTAATCAAATACCTAAAGTTGATGCAGTGATTCTAATTTAAAGTAAGACCTGTATTACGCAAATAAAGATTCATTCATTCATTCATTCTATTAGAGAATCTAAGTGCAAAACTGTGAGTGTTTATGTTATACCGAGGAGAAGATGGAGAGACGAGATAGACTCCCACTTGAAAGAATGGTCGACAGTAGCCCTTGACAGAAAGGAGTGGAAAGAAGGAAGGGAGGCATTTGCCCTGCAGTGTGATGATACAGGTTCACAATAAATAAGAATTTACACATGAAAACTTGTTTGGCACGTACATAAAGTAATGTTATTTTCTATTCCAGTGCCTGGAGGTCTTTTTTTTTCGTAATTACAAGTAACTAGTAATTTTTAAATATTCAAAAATTTACGTACGCGTGAGCGAAAGGGTGAATCAGGGGTATTTTTCGCATTAAAAGTGTCTTAGGTTTAATAAAGTGTTTTAAATTTAAAAAGGTAGAGACGAGAATTTTCATTCGTTCAGATGCTTTGTGATTCTTGGAGCGGTAAAACCGACAATACAATTCTTTTATAAGAGAAAAGCATCGTTTCAAACCGAAACGGATATAAAATACCGTTCACATAGTCTTGCTTCAATGAACCAAGAAGCGTTCTGAAATCTACCAATGTACTTACAATATGCAATTTTTTTTGTTTATATACTTCGTCCCACTGCTGGGCAAATGCAATCTTATAAGATGAAAAATCTATACAGCAGACTTCTTCAACAACTCTACTAATATTTATAAACGCAAAAGTGTAGGTATGTGTAGTGTAAGCATCCAAAGCAAGCATTACGCTAGACGCGTATAGACGCTAGCTTGTAGCTTGTAAACTAGTCCTGTGTCATCGAGGCTTAAGGCACACATGATTTTCAAAATTTCTCTCTGGGTCAATTATTCTCTCCAGACAACGCTCTTGCATCATAATAAAAAGATAGAGATTCTAACAATCACAACCAATCAAATACTTCTATCATTCGTCACACTTCATTTGAATGTCGAACGTAAACATAAACAAAAGAGGTCGACCATGCATTTAAAAATGGAACAATAGTGTAATTTAATTACACATCGCAAGTCAAGAAGTTCTATTAGGCGTCGATTACACGATCATCTTCTATCATTCTTCACACTTAATTTGAATGTTGAACGTAAACAAAAACAAAAGAGGTCGACCATGCATTTAAAAATTGAACAATGGTGCAGTTACACATCGCAAGTCAAGAAGTTCTGTTAGGCGTCGATTACACGATCAGTCCAGGTAACTTGCGTTATCATGACAACTTTGGATATTACTGAAAAAAAAAACAAGCCGATGTGAAAAGCGCATCAAACTGACGTAGCGCTACTTAAGTTTCAATTTTAGGACTGATAACAATCAGATTCATTATTAAATAATAATATTTGGAACAATGGTGCAACGACGTACATACAGAAATGAAGACGTAGGTTATTTTTAAGGCTTCGTACAAACGAAGACGTTCACACGTTCCACATTTAAAATAAACGTAAACAAATTAAAATAATCTGAACATGCGTTTGAAGGAGGAATGGATTATGGTACAATCACATGCAAAAATGAAAGACGTACGTAATTTTGTCGGGTTGGTACACACGCGGACAAAAGACGATCGCGTCTTGTTTGGTTGGTTATCGATCGGGAGCGAACGCCGCGTCGCAAGGCGTGTCGCGCCGATCGCGGGCCGATTCGCACTGAACGGGAAGACGGGCAAAGAGCAAGTTCTGGTACAGTACAGAAGCGATTGTTTGCTTACAGCTCGAAATATTTGAGCGAAACTTTATGCATGCGGTAACAGTTCAAAGTCACTTCAATAATATGCGTTGACGGGCGCAGAAAGGCACGTTTAATATCAAGTAAGAATCTATTACCAAATCATTAGCTTATCTTTGCAAAAGAAATGCACTAAGTCTAATATATTAACCATGCTACGAATGGAGCGTTGTGTTAAATGCAAGGAATACTTGCAAACTATCAATGATATCATGGTTGAGTAATTTACCACAGAAATGGCCTGGCTTTAAACCAATTTTAGTAGCTCTATCCCTAGGTCAAAAACAAAAAGCACTTTTTTTAAGTTTTGCGGGAAAAATTGGTACTTCTATACTTCCGTATAACATTGACTACTCTTTGCATCGCGACTGCGCATCGCGTCGACTGCGCGTCGACTCGACGGCATCAGCACTGGACTACCGAATCATAAATAAACACTACGAAGCCGGCACCACAAGAGGAATAAGATTTATTGTAGCATTTTACACCTCAACTTTCGAATTGAGTTTAATAACCAAAAAAAACAAAGTTACAAGTGAAAAATGTTTGTTTTTCACACTGCTCTACTACGGAGGAAAAAACTAGCTCTACCAAAATTTG
Source organism: Lobophora halterata (assembly GCA_932526365.1). NCBI lineage: Eukaryota > Metazoa > Arthropoda > Insecta > Lepidoptera > Geometridae > Lobophora > Lobophora halterata. The sequence goes on from OW052018.1 coordinate 1,668,026, forward strand.
GGAAATGACCACATCACTATAGAACTAACACTGAAATATAAGAATAAAAAAAAAACAATAAAGTTCTAATTTTTAATCTAATAGCAGCAGGTAGTATGGTCTAGATAGAACGAAACTTCGCAAGGAACAAGATTATTTTAAATTGGTTTTCCTCAAAAAACAAAAAAAAACGGTACCTACTTTATAATTTATCCTGTTACTCTTATCGTTGTTTTACTGGAATCAGTAAAATGTGACTGATAAAAATTGTTTCGGTCAATTTTTAATCACCAGAAAAAAAATACGCATAGTCAGTTGCCGTTACTGAACACATATAAAAAAACTTGAAAAAATTAAATGGAATATTTGTCAAAATAAATTTGATTAAAATTGGATAACTGTTACCGTTAGTCGTTTTCCTATGTATTTGCGTCAGGCGGTACCTTTAATTGATAATAATTTAAGTTTTATTCATAGTTTGGCAAACCCGGGTACGTAGCTCGAGCCAGCTCGCCTCGCCACCTCTGCTCGGGCGCCGCACTCGCGCCGCTGTCACTCTGCCATTTTGTAGAAATTCAAAATTCTGACTGCACAGATGCAACGTAGTACCCCCTCTGCGTTGCCCATAAAATTATTTTTGGTAATTAAAAATTGGTAGTGTATTACAAATAAAGGCTAAAAATTTTTAGACTCATCTTGTTTAGATATCTGAATCATTTAGCAACTCTGAATTAGCTAAAAGTAACAGCAGCTCTATTATACGAGAAATACCTTTCTCGAGGTTTCTCTCTCAAAGGGAATTACTAGAATAAACAGGCAGCAAAAATGAAAAGTATTTTTAATATTGTCAAAATTAATTGGAATCAAAACTGTAAGTATCTAGTTAGTTAAATAGATGTCTGTGCTCCCTGCTAGGGTTTGCAGGGACACTTCCCTTACCTCTGTGTACCTCCCATTCATAACACGTAATATCCCATGTAACGCAAAAGAAAAGGACTTCTTTACTACTACTAAGTACTACTTTGAAACAATGTTTAGCAGACTTCAAAAAAGGAGGAGGTTATCAATTCGGTTAAATTAATTTTTTTAATGTTTGTTATCTTAGAACTTTGTTGTTTATAAACCGATTTAAAAAAATCTTACATGAAAATCGGTTCGGTACTTGGTTTTGAAATCAAAATAACTGAAAAATGACGTAATCCTAGTTTTTCAGATTTCGGTGAGTCACATCTTCTGAGGATGCCTCGTGTAGAGGCGAAACACGTGTCGAGTTCTGACTTGGGTTTTCTGTTTTCGGCGCTTTGGTTTAGATACTAAAATTCTAAACTAGAGTTAAGTTAATTAAGACCTTTGTTTAGAAATTAAGCGGATTTATTACTAAATGTATTTATTTATACTATTTATTAATATTTATGGATTTCCGCAAAGTAACGCCCGAATCAATCAATTATGATGATAGTTGAACCTTGATTATTACAAAAGCGTACATAATATGTTTTGTTTCATGCGATTCCACAATTAGAAAAACCATTTCGTACTCGGAATGGATGGATTTGTAATCGGGAAGATCGGAACCGGATCAATAGTTTCCTTGTGTTTTTAAGAGTTGCTGCAGTTGATTGAATGATTGAATGATTAAACATAAGTGCAAAGTGTTTGGTGATGTTCCCTACAGGCTCAACGACTTTATGGATTTTGATAAATGAGGTATCATATGATTTGTTCAGGTCACAAAAGTATTTTCAGAAGCAGAGTCAAAGAGCACTACTTATCACTGTGATATATTCAGTATTTATGTTAGTATTTATATAAATATATATATATATATATATGTATATAAGTAACTTATATATTTATTTATGTATAGGTATTAATTCTAGTTTATTTAGTATATATCTTAGTAGTATTTATTACATGTATTTAGATATATTTATTCAAACATTATATATGTTTTCTTTTTCATAATTTTAATTTATCCATTATTATTTATATTACTGTACACGCCCCCACACTTTCCATGGCCTCTCTCTAACCTCAGAAGGTTTGCTGGAAGAAAACTCTTATTAGGGTTAAGCTCGCCTTTGTACATTTCTTTTCTTTTATGATTTGTATTCTAATATGTTTGTGTGTACAATAAAGAATTACAGAAAAAGTAAAAAATAGAGAGGTTATAGCATAGAATGCAAATCCTCACCAAATTTTACAAAAATCCATTCAATATTGATGCGTTATGGTTGCAATAAAAAGTTAACAGCCATCATTTTGGATTTGACATACAAAATTTCTCGATTGATAGTTTATAAAAGAGGCAGAGGAGAAAAACATCGTGAGGAAACCGGCATGTCATAGAACTTAATTAGTTTGAAAACATATGAAAAGTCAAGTGCACGAAAGGAGCCTCTTCGAGGCGCACTTGAAATCCTTTCACCACGCTGGTTCGAAAGAACTAGTGACTCGATAAGAAGAAGAAGAATAGGTCGAAGTGGAGATTTCGAGCACTGTGATTGACCAATTCACGTTCAGTTCCTTTAGGTTTCAATTTAGCGAGGTAGGTCAATGATACGGGTCATAAAACCTTCCAAATGGTATCCCATTAGTCCACTTCCGTTATCAAACCTTGTAAGAACCTACTTTCTAGGCATTACATAATGTTATGTAACATTTAAATCTAATGACATGTCGTCAAGGTTTAGATTAGAATGACATTACATTACAGTAGGTAGATAGGTTCAGATATTTTTCTTATACTGCGAAATATTGTGGGGATGGGTAAATAAATCATCACTCAATCACGTTTAAACTCGTAAACCAATTTGTCTGAAGTTTGGTAAAATTTTGTAGTTAAAACTTAGAGCTAAAATACCGCGCGGACGAAACCAAATTGGATTAACTAGTTTAGGAGCAGTACATATGGAGCTATAATAATGCGCGGATGAAAGCGAAATGAGCTGAACTAGTCGAGGAGCTAAATAGAAATATATAAGTTTTTTTTTTAATGTGAATCTAACGTTAAATAAAATGTTGTGTTGAACGAGTGAGAGGTGCCTCGACTTTCGATCCGAAGGTCGTGAGTTGGAACCCGGTCGTACACCAATGGATTTTTCTGGTCAAAATATTCTATGTGTGCATTTAAACCACGTGCTTAACGGTGAAGGAAAACATCGTGAGGAAACCGGCATGTCACAGAACATAAAAAAAAAAGTTTGAAAAACATGTGTCTACATAGTTGCAGTCGGATGTTTTAAAATTTCAATTACCTACTTATATTCATATTGCTGTCTTGGTAGATTTTGTGTATTAGGTCCTTTTTTACCCGACTGCGAAGAAGGAGGGTGATGTTTTTCGAGTGTATTATGTATTAAAATATGTATGTATGTTTGTATGATTATTTGTGGTGCTATAGGTTAAACGGCTTAACAAATTTTGACAAATGAGATGTCATTACAACTAATAAGTGCACGAAAGAAGCCACTTCTGGACGCACCTGAAATCCTTTCATTACACTGGTTGAAATATCTAGTGACACGATAAGAAGCGCTAAAATATCGTGCGAACGAACCGCAGGTAGCAGCAAGTAAAGATTATTTCCGTTCAATAACTGGCACGATCCAAAAGCTTCTTAAAACTTTTTTCAATTACTATATCGTTACACTCTAAATATTCATGATCGAAAAGAGTTCAACGCCCTGAGACTGAAAAAAGTTTCAGGAGCAAAGCTATTGACCTGAAAGTAATATCGGTCATATTGCAGTGACCTTCCGACCGCCCAGATTCTTTCAGTAGGAAGGCATGAGATTGATGAAATGGGTACATTAGATAAGATTTAAGGTTGCCGCAAACGCGCCACCGACCACATCGACTGGCGGCGGTTGGCGACAATCAGTTTTTGAACATTTGTTGCTAAAGCGCTTTTGTTGATATACATATTATAGTTATTAGATTGTTACGGGTATTTATCAGTCAACCTGCGACCAAGGCTGTTGCAATCCAGTTATAACGTCGGGACAAAAAAAGATAAGGTCGAGCGCGATAAATACCCGTAACAATCTAATAATTATATGTGATAATCGCGTAAGTCTACGAAAAACTATACATATCATGTCAGTGTAGCGGCCACGCACCAAAGCAACAAAATGTGTGAAACTGATGGTTGCCGGCCACCGGTCGCTGTGGTCGGTTGCACTTTTGCGGCTGCACATAACCTAACTGCGAAAATTACCCTATTTAGAGTGTATGTTTGTTGGATTCGTTGAGTTAACGGGAGTGTCACAGGAAGTATGAAAGTAAGTTCCAAAATAATCTGGTTATTTTAGCCAACTTCTAGTAAATTTTAGTTCAACGCATTATTTTGAAACAAATAAGTAACTTTCGAGATAAATAAGTAACTGTATTGGTGAGATATTATACGAGTACATAGTTTAAATTGACTAGACTTTTTATTGTTATTAAATACATTGTAAAAAATAAAGAAAATGAGTAAAAAAAATACGGGGTGTCCGAAATTGATTGTCCTGTTTTATGACGTCATATTTTTTGAAGCTAATTTTATTCTTCAGAAACATCATACCAATCTATCGTAACTAGATACATAAAATGACAAACATTTATGAAATATAAATTACTTTTAAAAATAGGTAGTGACATTATTTACGTAAGATAACATCTACGTGACATCACTTCTACACGTGATCGTGACACGTAAATAAAAGGTATGAAGATGCATGACCTGTAACCGAGATCGTCGACCTCTGACCTCGGCTGACCCAAATATGTCCGGTCAGTGACCCCTTTCGCGAAACTGCATTAATTATTGAACAACCTCCGCCCGCGGATTTGCACGGGGTAGAGTGACCTAAATTTCGTCACGTCAATTTATAAAATGCCTAACATTAATTTGCTGAAAAAGTTTTTTTTTAAATAAAACAAGCAAGGAGGCAATATCTCTTTCCTGATGGTAGAGAAGAGATCACGCCTATGACCATAACATAGCTATACAGGACGATGAATATCGGGTTTATGATTTGCGGAATTTCTTAAAACTCCCTCGAACTCCAAAAACGAATACGACGTGTCACTAGCGTCACTAGGAGGAACATAGGCTAGCGTGTCGGACACTAGGAGGAACATTGGATAACGTGTCGGGCATTTGGAGATACATAAGCTATCGTGCCCAGCACTAGGATATACATTGGCTAGCGTGTCGGGCATTGGCGAGCTTGTCCGGCACAAGGATATACATTGGCTAACGTGTCGGGCACTAGGAGGAACATTGGCTAGTTACATTAGATATAAACTATACTAACACTAACTTGACTCTAGTGAGCGAAGATATGGACGGCTCGTACTCTGCGTCGTAGAAGTCATCGTCACCATCCGACGACGAATACGACGTATCGAGCACTAGGAGGAACACTGGCTAATGTGTCAGGCACTAGCAAGAACGTTAGCTAGCGTGTCGGTCATTGGGAGATACATTATCTAGCATGTCCGGCACAAGGATATATAACGTGTCGGGCACTAGGAGGAAAATTGGCTAGTTACATTAGATATAAACAATACTAACACTAACTTGACTCCAGTGAGCGACGATATGGACGGCTCGTACTCCGCGTCGTAGAAGTCATCTTCGCCCTCCGATGACGAATACGATGTGTCGGGCACTAGGAGAGACATTGGCTGTCCTGGAAACAAAAACATGAATAAGTACTAATCAGAGATTAAACTAGAAAGACAGTAAAAATATATCAGGAAGGGGTAAGTGATACATTGACGACTTATTAAGAGGACCTTCTGATATACCCCGCAATTTTTTTATTACTAAGAAAACTTAAATGGGCAATGGAGAAGGGGTACTACGTTGTATCTGTGCAGTCAGAATTTTGGGTTTCTACAAAATGACAGAGCGACAGCGGCGCGAGTGCGGCGCCCGAGCCGAGCTTTTGCGAGCTGGCTCGAGCTAGCTTCCCGGGTTCGCAAAACGGTGAACAAAACTTAAATTATTATCTTTAAACGGTACCGACTGACGCAAAGCCATAGGAAAACGACTAACGGTAACAGTTTTCAAATTTTTATCCAATTTATTCTGACCGAAATTCCACTTAATTTTTTGAAGGTTTTTTGGAATATCTGTGTGCAGTAACGGCAACTGATTATGCGTATTTCTTTCTGGTGATTAAAAATTTGCGGTGTATATGGTACAGTCAAAACTCATTGCCGGTCAAAACCAATATTCACCGTGAAAAGCAGTCAAAATCGATATTGACTATGGTCTGGCGTCAATTTGAGTTTTATTCATCTGATAAACTCGGGTACCTAGCTCGAGCCAGCTCGCAAAAGCTCTGCTCGGGCTCCGCACTCGCCCCGCTGTTACTCTGTCATTTTGTAGAAATCCAAAGTTCTGACTGCACAGCTACAACGTAGTACTCCGTCTGCATTGCCAATGAATTTTTTATTGGTTATTAAAAATTTGTGGTGTATAAGCTCTATGGATACAATGTTCACGTACTAGGTGCATCGATGTCTTCTAAAGGAGGCATGCCGTGGGTCGGCGTGGCTAGCTCTCGGCATTCCGAGCCCAGCTCCACCGGCGGAGATAGCTCTAACGCTCCCACAGGCCCTACGAATAAACCAATCATCAGATATGGCCATAGAACAGCTAGTTTAAGGCCTTATTGATAAGGAAACGATTAGCTATTGACTATTTGCTCGCTCAAGAAACGAACAATAGGTATAGATCCAGTGTCAATAAAAAAAATATACAGGGTTACTGGTTAACCGACGTATACCCCGCCGGGAGTGGATAGATAGACTAACCTGCAAAAAATTTACCCTCCCTATCTATGGCCGAAAGTTAATAGTATTCGAAATATTTAGAAACTAACAAATTTTTGAAAAATACCCAATTTTAGGGGTTTTTTTAGGCAACAAAACTAATGAAAATTGTATTTAATGTTATTCTTTTATTTTTTTAATTGAAGGATACTTATTGATAACGCTTTAGAAGATATAAAGTTTATTGATAAAATATCCACTATACTTAGAATGTGATATGACCGATAACGTTTTTTATTTTATGTTGATTTTTACGATTAATATTAAACAAACCTCATTTTTCTTCGAAAACACTATGACACTAAGCGTACAAATTAATAATGAAACTTTCTCGTTTTTTAAGCTTTCCAGAAAAGTATAATAGTAGGTATTTTTTACAAAAAAAACATTACCGAAATAATGTTTACTTACGTCTCAACGAAGGCTTAATTTAATTGCAATCATAAAATTAAATAAATACATGAAATTGATCAATTTTGACGTTTTAATTACACATATTACTCAACGTGAGCCCCACGGTTCTGAATAGACGTTCGGAGTCCGAAGGTATCCAAAGTCTGGACAAGTTTTCCTACCTTACTTATTGTAATTCGTGATGCAAACTTACACCTAAGGGGCATCCTCAAATCCGAATTCCATACAAAATGTTTCGGACAAATACTCAAAAAGTACGCCGTATTATATTAGGGATTCGGATTTGAGGATTAGCCTTAACTACCAAAAATAATAGAGGTTACAATGGGCGGTCTTATTGCTAGAAGCGATTTCTTCCAGGCAACCTAAGGATTAAGATAAATTCGGCAATTGGATGTTCTTAACATAGTTATTAGGGTTCCATAATGATATTGAATGAATGAATTCGTACCTTGTTGGATATGTGATTGAGATAAATTAGTTGGTCCCTGATATATTCCGTTCACTGGATTAACGGTATTCTGTAACAAAATTTTCATATTAATAAAAAAAAAATCTACACAATATTTTCATATAGAATTAAAATAATTTCTACATGGTTGCAAAAAGCGCTATATTACTTAATATACATAAGTTATTAAATCATACTGACATAATAGTTATCAATATTTTAAGACTTTAGGCATTTTGTAAGAGTTTTTATCATAAAAGTGCACATTGCACACTGTGTAAACAATTTTTTCAGAAAAATATGAACAACTTCGATTTTTAGATTCACATAGTTAGACTAACGTTTCCTATAAACGTTATCAATCTCTAAATTTTTTAAGCGAAAACTTTTTTAGGCACACTGAGCAAAATATTTCATGGGGTGTAGGTAATTTTAAAAAAAATTGGAATGCGCTACTACTGGGCTCGAAATGCTCGGATGTAACACTAGTTCGGGTAAAGTCCGCTGGTATTCAATTCACTTCAATATTTTTATTGCAGTCAATAAGTCTTAGTTTTAATTGTTTACAAGTTACACAGAACATACCCATAGAACATATTGAACCCTAAAATAGGGCATGGCAACATTAGAGCAGGAGCGGACCGAATCATAAATTAATTTTACATATCTAATTATATAATTTGTCAAGTATTAAATCTCAAATTTGTCGTTAAAAAATTATTGTATACTGTAATAACTTTTTTTAAAAAGAATGTATTTCAGTTTTCTTTCAAAATTTACTTACGTATAATATTTCTAAGTGAAAATAATAAAGTCTCTCCTTTCTTTTACCCGAACGATATCAAATAATGATAGCGTATCATTATAAGATAGATTATTGACCGTAAACAAAATGTATTTTTGAATTAGCATCCTTTCTACAATCAAGTCAATGTACTCACTGTCAAACTGTTAAAAATAGTTGTCTATCGATTTATAAATACAAATAAAATTTATTTATTGTGAAATACAGGTAATGGGATGGTAACATGGTTGGTTGTTGAGCTCTATGTTTTACCTTATTGGCGTACAATATTTTGGTCACCTAATTCTAAAATTTCCCTACACAATCATGCATAACTTACTATCATAACATAACCTAGCCTCACTCCAGTTTATCATCATAATATTCATTGATTGAATAGTATGCCTTTTAGTATTTATTTATTTTACTTTAAATAAAACGGTTAAACAACCAATTCCATTATTTAAAGATTAAAAATAAAATTATTAAAATACAAATTACTTAAATTATAAATTTAAAATAGTCATCAAATATATAATATACTTAATTAATTATATTTATGTCAAAATTTTGATTGGCAGTACCAATGGAAATCAGAGGTGAGCTCTTTCCATTGATCTTTTTGATTTTTTGATTTGATTTTTGATTGATTTTCAACAAGAAGACTAAATACTTTACGCTTGAATGTAAAAATATCATCATTATTCAAAATGCTTGCCGGTAATTTATTGTAAATTTTAGGGGCCATCCCATATACACTTTTGGAAATAGTGCAGTTTTAGCGCCCACAGAACACACCTTGTTTTTATTCCTAGTTGATTTGAGTTGCCTAAATAGTTATTTATTCGTTTTAACAAATACTACAACTTCTAAAATATACATGCAAGGTAATGTTAGAATCTGAAATTTAAAAGTATGGCTCACAGCTTTCCGGTACCCTTATCTTCGCGATAGCTCTTATGAAACTCTTTTTGAACTAAAAACGAGTTCCCTCTGGGTTGAGTTTCCCCAGAATAATACTCCATAAACCTCACCGAAGAAGTTTTCACTTCTGTCTTAAGCACACAACTTTTTTCCCCTTCTGGGATTCAAGCCTACTTTTGTCTAGAGTAACTGAATGGACAGTCCTGATAGATGATTTCTTACAGAATGCGGTTCTTACAAAAGCCTAGCAAATAAAAATAATGCAAAACAATACCTTAGCTATTTGTAGCAGTACTATGGAATGTTTTATGTTGTCCAACATCGCCTGCAAAGGAAAAGCAACTGTAGCAGTATTGTAATAATCTACAATTTCGTTTGTTTTTGTGATTATGAACACAGATATAAAAAGCTGGTACAAGATATTTCCATTAAATTAAAATTATATATAATTTAATCTAATTGATTGATTCAGGCGTTACTTTGCGGAAATCCATAAATATCAAAAAATTACATAAATATATCTAGTAATAAATCCGCTTGATTTCTCAACAAAGGTTTTAATTAACTTAACTTTAGTTTAAAACTTTAGTACATATTACTATATTATAAACCAAAGAGTCAACGAACAGAAAACCAAAGTTTAAAGATACGATAAGACTCTCGTTTCGAACTTCGGCGAGTCCACACCTCCTGATGATGCCTCGTGTAGAGGCGAAACACGTGTCGTATCTTTAAACTTTGGTTTTCTGTTCGTTGACTCTTTGGTTTATAATATAGTAATATGTACTAAAGTTCTAAACTAAAGTTAAGTTAATTAAAACCTTTGTTTAGAAATCAAGCGGATTTATTACTAGATATATTTATGTAATTTGTTGATAATTTAATCTGTTTTTTTAGCTATTATTATTAGTAAGTAATCTAGATTCCATAATACAATCTTTGCTTAGTTTCACTGAATAGCGTATCGCACTAAGTAGCGTAGGAGCCTCTTCGAGGCGCACTTGAAATCTTTTCACCTCTGAGTCTGTTGGCGGGTGAATATTGTGGAGTACTTACATTGGAATGATCTAATATGACTTGCCCTTTGAGTTTCTCACTGGGGTCGCTAAGCTCTGACACGCGTAAGCTCATTTTCTGCAAAGAAAAATCACAAACATAAAACACGCAATATCATTAATTTTAATTAAAGTGTGGATGATGTGGTGGCCAAATGGATGAGGCTCTTGCCTTGCGGTTTGATGGTCGCGGATTCAAATTCCGGTAGCACTGTTATGAGTCGTATCTGCGCTATGTGCGCACACCACGTTCTCAAAACGGCGAAGGAAAACATCAGTATGGAAACTGCGTGTCTTAAAACCATAGGTCTCGGATACTTTCGGCTGTCACCCCTACTAACTTTATGATAAAACAGAGAAAAAAAAACGTTGTATGATATGTGACATTAAGACTTAATTTCTAAAATTGTTTAACACTGAAAGTGCTCTGCCGGTCGCTGTTCAGTGGAAATTGAGCTTAAGTGTAGTACTCACGTTTGACTAGTTCGATCATGATTTGTAAATATGCGTCGGCCTCCGACACGCGTCGCTCCAAGTCGCCGTGTCGATGTCTCGGCTTCGGCACGGCACGGGACTATCGCTCTCTCCTGCCGTACCATGCTATCGTGTCTTACTCTATCCTTCAAGTTACTAGTGTAGTACTCACATTGACTAGTTCGATCATGATCTGTAAATATGCGTCGGCCTCCGACACGCGTCGCTCCAAGTCGCCGTGTCGATGTCTCGGCTTCGGCACGGCACGGGACTATCGCTCTCTCCTGCCGTACCATGCTATCGTGTCTTACTCTATCCTTCAAGTTACTAGTGTAGTACTCACATTGACTAGTTCGATCATGATTTGTAAATATGCGTCGACCTCCGATACGCGTCGCTCCAAATCGCTATGTCGATGTAGCAGCGCCTGAACGGAACGGGACCGCCGCTCTCTGCTGCCGTGCCGTGCTATCGTGTCTTAATCTATATCTCCAGTCACTAGTGTAGTACTCACATTGACTAGTTCGATCATGATTTGTAAATATGCGTCGGCCTCCGACACGCGTCGCTCCAAGTCGCCGTGTCGGTGTCGCGGCGCCGGCACGGCACGGGACCATCGTTCTCTCCTGCCGTGCCGTGCTATCGTGTCTTCTAACGCGCGGACCCATCGCTCTCTTTCTGAACCGTCTCGTGCCTGGAATATTCAGAAAGATAGGTACATTAAATTAACACTCAGAGGAGGCGTGCCTTGTCCTTGTCTAAACCCATTTTGTCAATGTTTCTAGGGAAAAGTTTGGATTTTCAGCAATAATTTAATTTTATGACACTCCTATGAGCATGGTTTTTGTCATTTTTTCACACATATTGGTAGGTAACAGCTGCCATATTGTTTTTTGACAACCTATGTCATTATTGTGACCTTGACGAACCCAATGACACCTCATTTGTCAAAATCTTTTCAGCCGTTTAAGGGTGTCACAAAGACTCAGACGGTTTTTTTGGCGGGAACATGAAAAATGGCGCATTGGCGGCATTAAATTAATTGACTAAACTTGTATAACTTTGAGTGTTTAAGTGTAAAAACGGTGGTTTTTTATCCATTAAGTGCTCGTGAACGTGTATGAGTGTTGGTGAATAGTGTAATGCTGTAAAACGTGACTATTCGTGTTGCCTCCAAAACTCCATAGAAGCCTCTAGTAAAGTCGCAACCACCACTACTTTACAAGGGCATGACTTGACTTATCGACTCTGACTTATGACAAAATAATCTCTCCAATTACTTGACACTGGCTATATACCTTTGATGTGAAGCCAAACTGAAGAACTTAGGATCTTCAAAAGAAAAAAAAAAAAAAAAAAAGACAGACAAATAAACATACATACGTTCGAAAAACATAACCCTTATTCTACGCAGTTGGGTAAAAACAAGAGACAAGCATTTGAGTATAAGGGCGTACAATGACGCCACGGTGGCGCATTCTCACGCCTCTAATTTGAAGGCAACTTGTTGAATTGAATTCAGTTCCCAATGGTTTCATTAGAGTAGTTCTATGAATCAAATGTGATGAGGTATGAATTGAATGAATGATTCAGTAAGATTCTATGATCCTACTAGATCAGTCTAGTTAGTTCCATTAGAGTAGTTTTATGAATCAAATGGGATTAAGTATTGAATAGAATTTATGAATGAAATGAAATGATGAACGAAGTTAAAAACTATGAAACAGACTCTAGTTTCTGAATAGCTCTGCCCATACGGGGTTTCTGGCCTCGAATACTGTTTCTTGATACCGAGAATATTGAGTTCCATTGCTCTTTTGATATTCACCTGAAAATGAAACGTCTTGTGGTCGACGGTGATGGTGAAAGTCGAATCGTCTTCGTCGTCGATCCCGATAACGGCCGCCCGCAATCGTACGCAGCCTCTTCTCACTCCTCGCGTCATCTTCTCTTTCGACTGGAAATAATAAGAGCTTAAAGTTTATAAAAACTGAAAAACCGACTGCGTAACTATTATGTATTGATTGCCAATTCATTATTCCAAATTGTATTTTCAACATAACTTATAACACGTGCTTAACGGTGAAGGAAAACATCTTGATGAAACCGGCATGTCATAAGAACCTAAAAAGTTCGGAAAACATGTGTCAAGTGCACGAACAGAGCCTCTTCGAGGCGCACTTGAAATCCTTTCACAACACTGGTTTGAAAGAACTATTGACACGATAAGTAGAAGAATATTCAAACATAATGATATGAATACATTTTTATAATCTCCTTTTAAATTCCTTCATTATGATACCCTTCTTGATAGGTTTGGTTAACATAATTTTATAAACGACTTACTTTTTAGCATTTAAAATCTGACATTTTGGGAATAATATTTTAAAAATCCAAAATAAGGACACTCGGGTTATTGAGACGAATCTAACGATACCTTAACTGTCAAAATCCATCCAGCCGTTTGGAAGAAATGAGGCTGATAGTATCTTGCTTACAATGTAGGTAGAGTATATTACTATGATTTGATTAAAGATTCAGGAATATCTGGTTTAAATTCAGGGTCAAACAGGGTAAAAGGCCATATTAATGTTTGTCATTATCCTATCTATCTACACTAAAAGTTTTACGTAAATTGTATGAATTTTAGAATTAGTTAATTATATTCGGGACTGACTTACGCAATAGAGCCACCTTTTTTTTGTATATGTTTAAGTTTTGACGTAGATAGAACATTGTACATAACATTATGTATTGTTACATTACATGTTTGTTACATAGGATGTTATAAAAAAGGTAGACATTATTTTTTACCGACGCAACAGTCTACCCTTTAGAGATATATTTATAACCGGATCCATACATATTTTTGTTCATTTAACAATCAAGTATTTCAAAAATTATTTTTGATCTCAAATTAGACTTAGGTATTTGTTTTTTATGTATGTATTTACAAAAATAAAACCATAAGTACTACCATCCCATACTCATACAAATAAATAATTTTACATTATCTTAATCTTTTAATTTAAGTATTCTATGAGTTATCTGGTTCTCATAATATTAGCTCTACTCAGTTTGGGGCTAGATGGCATTGAGTGACATGTCCAAAATATTAATTAATTTATTTATAAAGGTTGCTTTTAAATATTTTAAAAAGCATCGTACGCAATTTTTTTTTACCAAATTGTAGGATACATAAAATTAAATTTACTATCTGCAGAGTATTCCATGTACAGGCAAAATCGACTTATGCCGAATCAAAGCAGGCTCTCCAGTTCAAAGGGCAAATAAGCCTTTCTAATAGGATTCTAATAGGATTCACTAGATCCTAAATTCTGGGTAAAAGTATTCCCTTTCTGGGACCGAAACTATTTCAATACCGACACTGAATTTCTCTCAAGCAAATATCCGTTCTCTTAAACTATCGCATTTATAAGCATAATAGTGAGGTGACTATAATCTGATTTAATTATTTCCGTAAATGCTCCTATTACCACAAACTTTACAACTTTTCGCCATAAATTTACCAGTCCAAAATATCCACACACACTATAAATGGATGCGCATAATCACTTGAATCTGTTAGCATTAATTAGAGTTCAAACTCCATACAATCGAGTTTCGTGCGCGGAGTGGAGTGAACGCCTAAAGTATGGACTCCGTAGTAAAGGCTTACGAACGGCTGTTCTATGAACAAGCAGGTAAAGTTAAATATGTATAACTATTATTATAACTATACTAGTAACACGAAAAGAAGATTCTAACTAGTTGTACGCTCCGAACCTTACTCGCCCCTACATGTATTATTTCAAAAGCTGGCATGCACACAGACATTCACACATGCGCTTGTGTAGTGTCTGTGAATAAGACATCCCTCATCACTACTGTGAACTGTCAAAATTATCATCTTAAATTTGAAAAAGTATGGTGAAATTGCATTAGTGTGAGTACTTTGATAGAGCCAGCTTTCGTTCACCGACGAACTTAAAAATTGTTTTAAGCTTACCTACCCAACTGCCAAATTTCATCAAGATCGGGTGAGCGGTTTGCCAGTTATCATCGGACAAACATACATAAACACATACAAATGATTAGATTAGTATCTAGAGTCTAGAATCTGAAACGTGGCGTCGCTCGATCCAAAAACTGATGTCAATTACATTATTGCGGTCGATGGATGACAGTGGATGGAGAAGTGGAAGGTTAATTAACAAGAAATCCAAATGGCGGCATCTTAAATTTTATGCGGGCTCTACACTCGCGTGAATTCACATCGCGATTTGCGCCGTGAAACTCCGCGTGAAAAAATGATCCTCTACACTTGCAGTTTTGCAGTTACATTCGCGATCGCCCTTTGACGAAGGACAATAAGCCGACACCGAATGGGGAACGGCGCGAAGCGCGACTAGGGATGCAATATCGTTCATAAAAACATCGCTATTAGTATATCGATATATCGTTCATTAAAATATCGATTTTCAAAATATCGATATTTATGAACGATATTTCGATGTTTCGCAAGGCTATAACAATGTACTGTAAAATTGTGAACTCCTTCAGAAAATAGTTTGTGTATTCTTGTTTTTGGGTCACTGAGTGTTAACCTACTTTCATATTAATTTTATCTATTTTATAATTGATTATATTTTTATTGTGCTTGCTTTAGATCGACGTGCCTTAATAGATATTGTACAATAGCTCATGCTCATTCTAAGCGAACTGTAAAGTTCTTTATGAGTAATAAATTTCTTTAAACCGAAGACTATGAAATGGAGTATAACTAGTGTTCAAATAATAGGTAGATATCTTTCACAGTTACATTATACTTAACTTTACTTTATTATTTGTTTAAGACTATGATGTGGTCAATGAAAAACAACAAACAAATAAATGGCCATCGGTGAGCGAAGAAACTGCTTCATTTTGCGCGCGTTTACATTGCAGAGCGAACGAGGCGCTAAATATAAAAAAAAAACTACTTTTATGACTGAAATAGGTTAGACGGGACGGAATTTGGAAGTTGGCTCTGATAAAATATCGTTCATAAAATATCGCTCATAAAGAACGATATATCGTCGATATTTTGGGTTTTAATATCGATATTTATGAACGATATATCGTTTGCATCCCTAAGCGCGACCGCGTAGCAGCGAAACCATCCACACTGTTATTTCGCGGCTTTTACAGCTATTCGCGGCGCGAGTGTAGAGCGGGCTTTAAGTGCTACAAAACGATCATAACAAATTAGGTATCAATAGATTCGTCTTGGTCATGGAATTGACATATGGATAAAACTCAAATGTCAAACAGCCAAGTCGGTCTCAATATTCTGCATTTTTTTTTCTGGGAGATATAATAAACATTAAGCTTGTTATATAACACCCTACCTTCATAATAATGATACTCAAACACTGTAATGTAACTGTACTAATATGTACGGATTGTACGGTCTACCAATTTAATCTGTAATCGTTTGAAATGTAATCTTTAAATGGTAATTTTCGACTGCGGTGGTCTCAAATCTATTTCACTAATGATGCCTCGAAAAGCTCAGACATCCGTATAAGTCAATGAGTCAACGCAGTTCTTTCGTACGACTGGGCGATTCACTGAATTTTCATTATGAAAGATTCAAATTTCTAAGCTAAATGCTAAAACCTCAACAAAAAAGTATTGTAACATTTTTGAGATTTTTCCGAAATGGCTTCTTCTTCTTCTTATCGTGTCACTAGTTCCTTCGAACCAGTGTGGTGAAAGGATTTCAAGTGCGCCTCGAAGAGGCGTGGGACGTGGGAGAGGACGTAGGATGCATACATTGATTTTTTCGACCGAACAAACCCATTTAGGCATGACTGCCACCGGGATTAGAACCTGCGACCATCAGATCGCAAGGTAAGGGCCTCATCGACTCGGCCACCACGTCCTCACACATATGTTTAGTTACCGAACCTGCTCAGAAAATTTCACGAGAATCGGTTGAGGAATGCGACCTGTAGAGGATAACAGCCAGACAGACGCCCGTCCGGACAGACATACGTAAGCATTTTTGTCCAAGCTGAAGCAGAGACCTTCGGCTCACGATTTGCGCTCGCTCGGTCAAAAAAGACGAAGTTCTCAAATACTTTAAATTCACACACTCTCTGTGACGGTCGGTATTTTGTAATACATATTTGAAAGCATACAGTAATTTAATTGTTACGGGCCTTTACCGCGTTGACCTTACGTTATGATAACTGCGTAAGTTTGAGAAATACTTTAAAAAAGTTAATGTTCGAAAATGTGATGAGCCATTCCCAAAATAATATCAAATACAGAGTAAATGCAAAGTAAATGTCAGAGAGCTCTTTGCAAACAGTTGCTACAATGGAAGTCATAAAAATAATCTATCAAGTAGATTTCAGTACTGTGCTAATGCAATCCTTTCAATCTAGGCTAGACATTTACTTACCTTCTTCTACAAAAGTATTGGGCAACAACAACGTAAAGTAATTGAGAATAATTTATTTATTTGTTACGCGTCGTATACCTCCCGCCAACCTGATTACCTCATAAATCTCGGATACGCAAATGCATCATTAGATTTGTTGATTTGATACTTTCGGCAGATGTTGCCCCGTTTGGCTATATATACCTGAAAATCATTATCATGGACATCATCTCAAGCCCCCATCGTCATCATCATTCGTAGCCTCATCACTGCTAGGTAAAGGTCTTTGTCTGCTGCTAAATAGGGAGGCCTTTGTCTGCTGCTAAATAGGGAGGCTTGAATAGGGAGGCCTATTCTACTCGGACCTGTGTTTAGCGCATCCAGCACCCGTATTAAGAAGCCTGCTTTCTACCTTCCAGTATAGTCCGAGATTAGGGTTGAGTCCTAGCATTGGGAACATTACATTATGGGCTGATTATTGTAACTTTGCGAAATTATATTAAACTAGTTGACACTCGCAGCTACGTCTGCGTTGCGAATTAATAAAATTCCGTTCTTAGTACTTACTCACTTTCACCTCTTGACGAACACATCCTCCAGGTTTCAAGTCTCTACGTTCATGTTTAGAACTGTGCATCAGTCAGGACTTATGCCTACTTTCACCAAACTGACAAAGCTCCTAAGCAATTACTTTTCTTGCTTGCCAGTTCTTAACGGTCTAAATTTGGACCGTTAAGAACTGTCAAGCGAGTTAAGTAATTGCTTAGGAACTTTGATAGTTTGGTGCAAGTCGGCATTAGTCTTTAGAAATAGTAATTAGCCGATACACCAAAAAAGTAGAGTCTAGACTCTAGACCGTCAGTTTTGCTCAATCAAGTTCGCGTGACCGGCGTAATTCCATGTTATAACAACACGATCTGTACACATCAGGGTCTGTCAAAACATCATAGTTATACCATTATGACATGCACGATCGGCAAAACGGCAGGAAACTTGCTGCCAGACTCACTATGATCATGTGAAACATCAGTAGATAGTAACTCCATAACCAACTTACTAAGAGCCATATATTCGACCGCAAAGCAATAATGTTTAAGTGTCACAAAAAAAAAATTATAGTTTTATACTGTAATTTAGATTTTACACGTGTTTTAAAATTAACCCTACTAACTTAAAAACACGTATAAAATCTAAATTAAAATATGAAACACGTTTCACTTTTTTTGTTGACGAAATCAAAAAAACATGGACGAAACGAATAGTGTGAAGAAATTACTATAATACGGCGTACTTTTTGAGTATTTGTCCGAAACATTTTGTATGGAATTGGATTTGAGGATTAGCCTCAAAAGTAATCACAAAATGCGCAATTTCGTTTACGTGGATGACAGTTATTTTTTCAGTTAAATAAAAAATACAACCGAACTAAGAACTTCCTTTTTGGAAGTCTGCTGAAAAGAAGTCAAGAAGTCTGTTGATAAATCAATATTATTGCATTGCATTGATCACCTCGTTTCAATTATGAAACCACATGTCTATGTATGTACGTACAGTACGATATATTTACATTATAAGTGATTCAAAGCATAGAAGCGCAGAGCACTTAGCGCTATTAATCTAATGAAAGAATTGGATTAGCAATCCACGATGTACGCTGCAATATCCTTTCACCCACGTTAGCAGACATAATCATTACAAAACTGTTGACGGACGCAGTAATCACTAATCTTTGTGTACGTAAGTGTTTGACACGAGCTTGCCGGGTGCACTGACCACTATCTAATTAGCTTACTGACCTAGCTTTAGCAAAGTTTTAGTATTATTTAAGGACATTGATAACTAGTTCACCGCGCGGACTCAGTGCGAATTGGTGGTTACATGATCGTACACAGAGCTACATTATTCGTTATTTTTAAACAGTAGAAACCCGCAACTTCGTATGCATTGCGAATTTACAAAATTCCTTTCTTAATACGCGAAATTTCAAGTCTCTATATCCAATGGTTTAGCTTGTGCGATTTGCGATGATTGATGTCAGTGTCGCGCGTATACGGGCGGATTGGTACTCGCGAAACTTCAAAAGCTTAACGCGCGTATATCGGAGTGAGTGTCAGTAGCATGAGTCTTTCGCAGCGCTAACGAGCGCTGTCAAGCGTACACGCGCTGCAAAAATAAGGCACGAGCAGAGAATCCGCTCGGTTAGTCTGCTAATCTAGCACTACCAAATCTTCATAATACGCAGAGGTTAGCTGGAAGAGAATGCTAACTAGCATTAAGTTCGCCTTTGTACTTGTTTTTAACTTTGTGCAATAAAGCATTTTCTATCTATCTATCTATCTACCTAATCTGAAACCGCACTAAAGACGCAATCTATTCCTAACGTTGTTGCGCCTTAATCTAGGCAATGTATAAAAAGTTTTGCTAACAGCGTAAATTATAATTCAATAGTGTTGTATAATGATCTTGCTACATAACATGCATTTTGCTATTGGTCGGTATAATTATATTATAATCAACGAAATAACGAAAGATAATTAGAAATACATGCCTAAATCTCATGAAATAAGCCTGAATGCTCTCATTATGTCCTAGATGCATCATATTACAGCGATTGACGCTGACAATGAATAATGATCGATATAAATCGATATGAAATTTGACTCGGTACGAAATAACTCGTGAACAGCATGCAGATAATGCATCAGATACCCACTACTGAGATTATAAAATAAGATGAATTACATTGATAATGACCGCTATAGTGATTTTGATAGAGATAAAAAGAGATATAGTGAGTATGATAAAGCACTAATTATTGTACATTATGATGATCGAAAAATTTGATTTCACAATCACGTGAGATTAATTCAAATAAGTAACGATTAACTGAGGTCGTAACAAGAAACGTAGATTAAAATAAAAATATATATATTTTTTTATGATTTTGCTCTACATCGCTTCTTATACGAGATATAGCGGTTTGGTTTTTCAATGCATTGTCTTCAAGTTATGAGCTACCCTGAAAGTTTCAGCAGGATAACTAATAGGGAATTGCTCGAAACTTATGTTAAGATTCAATACGAAACGATAGACAAGCAAACAAGTAAGAGAAAGATAAGAAAATAGCCTAAAATCTTTACCAGTCTCTACGGACAATTTGAAAATTGGACACAGATATTTTATTAATTTATTGTATAAGAATAGAAACATAAGGATAAATCAAAACATCTAAAAAGCCACAAATGGTTTGTCCTAGATGTAGGTTGGTTCTTCTAATATAAACAGATTTAGGTTGAACTCGAAAATTACTTTAAAGTTGTGGAAACCATATTTGGAGACTAGTGTAAAAAAAAAAAGAAAAAAGTAATTGTTTATTCTATAAGTTATCCGTAGGTAGTAGGTAGACATGTATGAATCTTATTATGTACTTAGTTAATAGCTAATAGCTAGTTATTGTTGTAGATAAGTCGGTAAGTATTTGTATAGGTAGTTTAGAGTACATCGAAATTGCGTTTAAAATAACGATATATGTAATAGTGATAACGCAATACAACCTCTCAACAACGAACAATAAGATGTACTGATCCATTTTTAACCAATCACTCTTACATCAAATTGCAACGTATTTCATAATCCGCTAGTATCTAATATCTAGGTCAGTGCAAATGTGGGGTTCATCTTGTTCCGTTAAGTGTTACAAACAATTGTTACAACCTTCACGATATTTTGTGGGAAAGTACAATAATGTAGAAGGATCCGTGGACCTTGATCAAATTTGGGGCAATCAGAAGTAAGATAATGATCTCGGCACGACTAAAGTAATTTGAAATATTTAATAAAATTATGTTCTAAAACTAAAACCCCTTGGCAAGGTGACCCCCTAACACACCTTTCAAAAAGCTGAGTCATATTTTGCAAATAGGTAACAGTTGCGCGATTTACATTGTGTTTTATCATTTCCTGTGCCAAATGAAAAGTAGAGGTACTTTACAAAATTAGTCTAATTTCTCGAGGTCAAGCGTAGGACATAACCGTCAACTAGATAGAGCAATTATTTTATTTTATGTCATTTTTAAATTTAAGAAAATTGGGAATTACATACTCACTTTTATATGAATAAAGGTAAATTAGGGCGGTTTGAGGTCACCGACACCAATATTTACCAGTCGGCTCATACGAGATGGATGATGTAAAGAGTAGCAGGATGTGTCTACTGTCTAGGCGGGTTCCAACACTTCATTCGATATTCTGTCTCAAAGCAGTAACGTGTAAGCATTACTGTGTTCCGGGTTGAAGGGTACTGTAGCTATTGAAATTATTGGGCTTTTGAGAAGGCCCAGTAATTTCACTAGCTCAGTCGTCAGTCACACAGTAATCAGGTAGTAGTAATATAGTTTCGACTGAACATCAAAATTTCTCAATGTTGTCGAGCGCTTTATCAGAGGTGCACCGGCCTATGTGAATGAAAGTCTTGTGTAGCACTGTTCTGGTCATGAGAAAGCGTGATCTCTTACCATTGGGAGAGCGCTTAGCTCATTTCAATTTTTTTTTATTTCAGATCCACGCGTTCAAGACTGGCTATTGATGAAGTCACCATGGCCGGTCCTGGCCATCGTCTCTACCTATCTGCTACTCATCAAAGTCTGCCTGCCATCATATATGAAGAACAGGAAACCGGTAGACCTAAGGCAGATCATAAAGTGTTACAACGTTATGCAGATAGTAGCCAATGCTGTGGTTACTTGGGGGGTGAGTAAATATTTCTTGGTATGTCGCAGCAGACTTGTTGAATTAAACGTTCAATTGGACGACTAGGTAGTTAATAATAAAGGTTTTACAAAAACATACTATAATATACTTCAATTGGACTGTTTTAGTGACCGAAAACACCACGAAATAGTCACACGGAAGCAAAATATGCAATTTCGTTTACTTTGATGACGTAATTTTTTCAGTTTTTTTTAATTTCAAACACTAAGTACTGAACCGATTTTCATGAAATTTGTATGGGATTCAATATGGTAGTATTTATTCCTTTCAAATTTACAAACTTTAAAAACATCTGAATTGAGAATCTCCTCCTTTTTTAAAAGTCAGTTGATAAAATGGCGCTTTTCGATTAAAACATCCAGCTCAACATCCAACGAGTCGGTTGCTGGAGCAACCCGTTTCGAAATGGCGGACACAAAATCCGCCGAATCACTAAAATTTAGATTTTATCAGGGTTCGAAAATATCCGATATTTATTATAAATATCAAAATATCGGATATTTATCAAGTTTGATATATATCAATTTCGTATGAAAGCCATACTATTACTTTATTGTATTATTTATGAATACTATTTGCATGTGTTACAAAAACAGACTAAAATTATGAAAAATCTAAAATATTTTTAATGTTTTATATATTTAGGTACTTAAAATCAGACAAATTAAACCAAAACACAAAATTATCTTTTAGATCAGGCAAAATCAACGAAAAAACATAAAATATTTTATATCAAAAAAATATTACCTTTTTTTTTTCTTTAATTCTTATCAGTCAATAGTCGTTTTTTTTATTTCAAAGCGCTTCAACGGTTAGAGTATGTTTCAACTGTACTTTCACGCCATCTACATTTGGGAAGTAGAAATACAGTAAAAAACGCTACTTAATAATATGATTTTTTTAAACCATTTTTGTATTGCAATATTTTATATAAAAATTTTATTTATATTTGATATATATCGGATATTTTAGTTAGATATATATCGGATATTTTAGTTGGATATATATCGGATATTTTAGTTGGATATATATCGGATATTTATCTTGTTATATATCCATTGATATATATCCTCGAACCCTGGATTTTATTACTCATTATTTAGCTTGTTCAATGGCTGATTCAACCTATAGCCTAGATATGACTCAATCTGAATGCAACATGTTAACAGGTCCTGTTTCGGCAATGAAATATAAGCCTTTGAACTGGTGATTCAACTCTTTATGTGTAACATCTTTCCTCTCACTTTCTGTCAATTTGTCGCAGTGATTTCGTAAAATGCAACGGAAGTGTGTAACAGGAAGTCGGCTGTCAGATAGTACCGACCTCCGAAAAATGAACTAAATAGAATCCTTCCAAATTTTAATGAGGTGTCAGATGTTACACATATCATATTATGCGACAACGAGTAACACACATTCATATTAACGACCATGACATGGGTGTTACTCGTTGGGAAAAAAAATTCCCAACGAGTAACACCCTGACGAGGGGTGTTACTCGATGGGAAAAAAATTCCCATCGAGTAACAGTGTTACTCGTTTGGGTGTTACTGGATGGGAACCCATCCTACTGATTAGGCTCGCTCGTTTTTTTTGTTACATCAATAATAACCTGGAATGAAATCGGTAACCAAAAGACTCTACCTATCCATAAAAACGAGAGAATCTATGTAAATCTATCCCGTTTTCCATCAATTTAATTCACAATTCTTGCCCATTTCTCGTTCATGCAAATGAGAACAAAAAGCTCTCAGATACCTCGACTTAATTACGAACAGCTTCAACGGTTCGACCTCGCGATATAAAGCTCTATGGATAATACGATCCACAATTTTCAAGTGAATACTTAGCTGAATTTAGCAATATTTTCGGTCTCATAGTTGACTTCGTGGTATAATGAAGATTTAAACAATACTCGTACTTGGATTGATTTCCAAGAGAAGAGAAGAAGATTTTTTTTTTTAAATTACTAAGTTCTAGTTATCAAGTAGTAGTTGGGCTTTCGAGCCTGACCATCAAAATATCTCAATGTGGACGAGCGTTTTGGCAGAGTTACAACGGCCTATGAAGTCCGTGTTACACTGTTCTGTTTATGAGCAGGCATGATCTCTTACCATCAGGAGAGCGCTTATTTCGTCTCGTCCCATGTTAACATAAAAATAAACTATTTGTAGAGCTCAAAATCGAAACTGTACCCCTATAAACCTTACATCAGGTATTGGGGTACTCTTCTATAAACGGCTTTGATTTCGGCGAGGATTTGTGTAATGAACATAAATGGTAGTTCTCAGGTTTTAGATGTAACGGTGTAGTGTAACGTAAAGGGGACTTCAGCAATTTGGCTCTTGTTGGTGATTTATGCGTCGAGTTGCGGTGTACGTTTCCATGCCACCTTTTGCGACACAAGGACGGGGCAAGGCAGGGGTACATTATGAACTTTTATAAAAAGCCAAAAACTTAATAGCTTTATTTATATACGTCTTTAAACGCCCGGTATTGAAATAACTAGTGTCTGTAAGGTTTCACGCTTAGCGCATTCGTTTTA
Source organism: Lobophora halterata (assembly GCA_932526365.1). Lineage (NCBI taxonomy): Eukaryota > Metazoa > Arthropoda > Insecta > Lepidoptera > Geometridae > Lobophora > Lobophora halterata. The sequence goes on from OW052018.1 coordinate 1,692,683, forward strand.
CGTAACTAAATTATTCTCAAGGAGGGTATTACCTATGCGGTAACTAAATGCGTAGCTTTCTAAAAATACGCGTAAGCTGAAAGTTCAGTACAATAACAAAATATTTAAAAAAACTCATTTAAAAAGATTATAATTAATCTCAATCTTATCAAAATATATTAACTGAGCGATTTCGCTGTGTGACAGTAGATTCTTACAAACCGCACCTTTCACACTGTGCTCGTTACGGATACAGCTAGATCACTTCAAACAGTATATAATCTCACATGGTGTAGATTTCAGATACTTTCATAATTTGACTGAAACGGGGTGGCGATGGCGGGGCAGGGTAAGGGAAGAAATAGCACGCACTAGAGCGTTGATGGCGGCTTGCGAAAATCAGCTTTCGGCTAGCGATAATTATCGCGATTATAATCGGCTAATTTTAGATTTGTGACTAGGTAACCTTCTGTTATTATCTGATTATTATATATCTGACAAGTTAGGGAAAAAATGGATATGAAGTGTGAATATAACCAATTCTTTCTAAGGATTGATGTATGAATATTTTCAGCCTAGATCTTGGTTGAGACCGCGAACTTGGTAGAGCCCTAAAATGAAGCAATAAATTTGCTTTCTCTCAGTAATGGCCACGGCAAATTATATCCATTCATATCTTACTACTACTATATTTGCTTTTGTCGAAATTGACCTAGCTTTTCTGGGTACTCGCTGTGGTAGAATGAAGCACTTCCGTGATGAGTAAAATGGATTACTCACTCCCTCGAGTCAGATGACGGCGGATTTCAAAAGCACACCTGATCCACTTCCGAGACTTGTAGGCCTTTGATCAAAGATGAGAAAAACTACTGGTAAAAAATGGTTGAAGTTGTACTAGTGTTTACCACCTTTTTATTAAGTCACTTTCTTGTTTCTCTATTTGTCTTTCGTTCCGGGTGGAATCTTGCAACTAGAATTTCGGGCACTTCCCGATAGCTTATCGGCTAAAAATTTCAGAGTAGCTCACAACTCGATGGCAATGCATTCTAAAAATCGCTATACCTCAAAAATAATCAAGATAGAACAAAAGCCAAAAAAACGTAGTTTTAGATTTTTATAGCACTTACAATTCTGGTTAGTCAATTAAGAAATAGTCAATCGTATGGGGTCAATGCATAATACTCGTACACAACACAGCGGGACGTCAGTACTAGAGTAGAAGTACAATAGTCAAATCTAAATCAAGGATTCAATAGTAGATTATGCACTAAGGGGATAAAGCAGTGTCTTATGTCGCGGGTGGCATATTGAACCCTGAGCTAACGAGGGACTTAGTTAACTCCTGAGCGAAGCGAGGGAGTTATGTAGAGTCCTGAGTGACGCGAGGGGTTCAAGCTACCCAAGACGAAGACAGGCTTTATCCCAGAGGAGCATACTCTACTTTTCACACCTTCTCTGCGAGGCAATAAAAGCCAAGGCTCCGAACTCAGCAGCCAACACCGTCTTTTGTTTCACAATCTTGGAAGTCGCGCCTTTTTTCTTTTTTTTATGAGTGGCCAGTTTGATTTTAGAACAAACCTTTTTACAATGCCATATGGGCGTTCTTTTACTTAGAGTTTTCCACGAGTTTCCACACGAATTTGACGTTCCAAATTCCAATCACATTACAACCCTAGGGAGTTTCATACAACATTACCTCCCTAGAGAGGTAATGCTTTGCTTTACCTTGATGACAGCATGATATGTAATTGGACATTGTCGAACAGGTGGTGTGAAAAAATATTGCCCTGTAGTCAGAACATGGTCACATCGCATCCCATTGCATTTTTTTCACCATTTATTTTTATAAGAATAACAAAAAATATCCTGAAAAATAAGTATTTTTATAATAATTTTAGTAAACGTGGTTCAATTAAACAAAGGAATTAGACTTCCACAAATTCCAACACCAGAAACATTCTACTAGAAATATCAATCTGTATAAGATAAGAAATATTTATTTTTTCCGCAGAAAAGTTATGATTCACTTATCTCGTAATCAGAAGTTTGTAAGTGTTTTAGGAAGTTTGCACACGAGCGATTTTGTAATTGTCTAACGCGGCGTGAAAGGGCCTTGGAAGGAAATTAATTTGCTAAGAGCTGATGAACTGGTGTTTAGAACCATTAATCATACCGCAGACTGACATTTCAGAGAGTTAGCTAAATATTACTTTACGCCAAATGGAGATGCTTGCAAACCGCTTGCGAAATGTTTCAAAACTAATACATCTACACTTACGAAGATCATTACGTTTAAAGTGATGGATCAAAGAATGCTGCAATGTCAGGATTTATACACTGTTCGGTATTATTAGTGGATAACAAATATCAAACATGATGAAGTTTAATTATGTGTAGGGAGGACATCTGCTCTTGTATGAAGTTTTTAAGCCTAATTCAGTTACCAAGTATGTATTTACAAAAACTCCACATAAAACATTCAATTAATATTTTTAACTGTTAATAAATATTTAGTACCTGTTGTTAACAAATATTTATTAACAGTTAATTATTTATTATTAATTAAATGGGGTGGGGGGAGGTTGTTTAGCAAAATCCTACGAAATCTCACCAAGGGGTGAGGGGATGTCAAAAAATCGCTAAAATTACCTCACATAATTAATGGATGCCCCCTTAAATTACGCTCCGGAGCCTACCACATAACGAACCCAAACTATACTTTCAATTCAGATATTGACATCGGGTTGGACGACCACCTACCACTTCGGCTGCGTATTACCAGACTACTCAATGAAACCAGAACCATTGCGGATGCTCCGGTTCCTGTGGTGGACGATGGTGTTGAAGCTTTTAGAGCTAACGGAGACGACGTTCTTCATACTGAGGAAGAAGGAAAGCCAAGCGTCGTTCCTCCACGTGTACCATCACTGCAGTTCATTTATCATCATGTGGGTGGCTGTGAAATTTATTGGAGGTATATGTTCAGTTCTGTGGCTTGATGACATCATAAAAGCTGTAGGAAATACCTGGACGAGAGACGCCCAAAATCGGCAGGGCTGGCCCAAGGGAAAAAAGGGTAAGTCTAGCAGTGGGTGATGAGATGATGATAATATGTTAAGGCTAATCCTCAATGCAAATTTCCATACAAAATGTTTCGGACAAATACTCAAAAAGTACGTCGTATTATAGTAATTTCTTCACACTATTCGTTTCGTCTATGTTTTCCGATTGTGTCAACAAAAATAAGTAAGGTTTCATACTTTAATTTATATTTTATACGTGTTTTAAAATAACCACTACTAATTTAAAAACACGTATAAAATCTAAATTTAAATATGAAACCTGACTAATTCGGACCTGACTAATCAAACATGATCGGAAAACATGGACGAAACGAATAGTGTGAAGAAATTACTATAATACGGCGTACTTTTTGAGTATTTGTCCGAAACATTTTGTATGGAAATTTGCCTTGAAGATTCCCCTTAAGCTGTAAGACTACTCTCCCAAGCAAGACAGTAGGCCTGATTTCCAGCAGTGGGATCTGGATACTATTACACAATATTAAAGACTAGCAAAGCTCTGTGTCCAACAGCAGACTTAACAGTACACGCACAGTACTACTCGGGCGAATAAACATGACACCTGGCTCGAATGACGTTTGTGGAAAGCACATCGAGGTTTTTGGCGGGAACATGAAAAATGGCGCATTGGCGGCATTAAATTAATTGACAAAACTTGTATGACTATGAGTGTTTAAGTGTAAAAACGGTGGTTTTTTATCCATTAAGTGCTCGTGAACGTGTATGAGTGTTGCTGAATAGTGTAATGCTGTAAAACGTGACTTTTCGTGTTGCCTCCAAAACTCCATAGAAGCCTCTAGTAAAGTCGCAACCACCACTACTTTACAGGGGCATGACTTGACTTATCGACTCTGACATAAGACAAAATAATCTCTCCAATTACTTGACACTGGCTATATACCTTTGATGTGAAGCCAAAACCGAGGAACTTAGGTTCTTCGAAAGAAAGAAAGCACATCGTGGAATTGGATAATCTTGATAGAGAAGAGGTCCTGTAATACTTGGTAATGATAAGTAATGATAAGACTTCGCAATTGGAGGAAGAAGAAACACGGAGGACGCTGCGCGGGGCAGCGGGGGACGCATCAAGTTCCGAGCCACGTGTCCGCCAGGTGTCATGTTGATTCGCCTGAGTGGTAACAGTAGACGCACAGACCAAAGCACTGAACAATAAGTCATGAAATTCGGTGCAAGAAAAGTATTTTGCCAAGAAAGGTACTTTGCTAATTCACAATGCAAATTAATTTACGGGCGTTATAAAACATCGCGTTAAAACTGAATAGTACCTAGATTTATTATTTATTCTTTGCTGAAACTGAAAGAAGTTCTCACAAAAAATTCACACACAACTGCTCGCGTGTTCCTTTGTACGTTTTGGACTTATACTGAAACACGTAGGTTGTTAACCTATATTCGCATACATAGCATAATATCATCGCCTAAACAGTCTCTCTCTAAAAAGGTTGGTGGTGTTTTAGGGTTTCCCTGAAATTCTAGCTGAATGAGTCAAAAGTGGAGTATAGCGTGCTTACTTTTTAACTAACTATGAAATTGCTGCCAAGGTTTTGCATTTTCAAAATAATTAACATATTTTTAGAGCTTGGAGCTCTACAAAAGAATAGTTATAGTACGGTTAGCATCAAAAGTCGACGACCACATTCAGATTTTCAAAATCGCTATACACCATGTTATATTTTTGACAATGTGGTGTACAGTAAATGAACTTTAATGATGTTCATTCAACACTAGCACTTGTCATGCCATTGAGATATGATAAATGGTGTAAAGCAATTTGCTGAGAAAATCTGAATGTGGTCATCGACTTTTGACGCCGACTGTACCTACATTACTAATCTGCATACGACTATTCTTAGCACCTTTTTTTTTACATGGGGAAATCCTCATGGATGCCCACCGCCCTTGGGGGAGGGCGGAGGGGTATGTCGGACTCGTACCGACTAAAACCTCATGGTGGCCGACCTCTGCGCATTAGAGGGGCCCCGGGATATCTTAAAGAACACGTACCGGTGCCCCTCACGCACGTTGCCTTTAAGGCCCGTCCTGGGGAAGGCTTGCGCCAACCCCAAGTTCCGCTTGCAGTGCACGCCACTTGTGCACTGCAGCCATCTTAAGCTGACAAGTAATGTTCTGTTTATGACAACACCAAACCTTGAATAATAAAGTATAATTATTTTTTTATTACTCTGACACCCCATCTTTCAGCAAGGAGACCTTTTACCCTCATCTAGAATCGATTCATCATTTTCAATGAGTGTGCAGAATAACTGACATAACAAGGTGATTTAGCTAAGCAATTTACTCTGACTTCAAGGTTATGTCTTCTGCAGAAATCGGGTTAACGACGACTTTGTGAAGCCGAAGTAACGAGCACTCTCCTTCCAGTTGAAATGTTACAAAGAGATACAGACAGCGACTAAAGGTTTATAAGGCTTTTTCCATTAAAAATATTTTGCCCTTGATCTACCTAAAGGCACTTTAGGTATCTTTATATTCTTATATTTTAAATACTAACTTTAAGTTAATTTCCAATAAACCGAAATGTTACTGGAGTGTCCAATTTTCGCAATTAATTGAATGCAATTTTTGACGCCAATGTTTTCGAATTGGGGTAATTCAAGAAAGGAGCCTTTCGAGGCGCACATGAAATCCTTTCACCCTGGTTCGAAAGAACTAGTGACACGACAAGAAGAAGACGGGGTAATTCAGTTATATAGAAAAATGTAATCGGTAGAAGAAGCTTTTGTACTACACGTTCCACGTTGCGACTGACTTAAATTTATTTACTGACAGAAATTTATTTGCTCTTCTTCTCTTATCATTGTCAGTAGTTATTTCGAACCAATGTTAAAAATCTTTGCTCATATTCTTAATATTTTATAGCATAATGATCATCATCCTTTAAACTTGTTCTGAAACTTTTGATATTGTGACCCCGCCATATAGGCTTTCTAGACCTAGTGCGGGGAACATGGTTTACTAGTGGTACGATTTTTTAATATAAGGTTAATAAGCTTAGTAACTAAGTATGTACCAGTTTGCTTGTTTTTGAGATAATAAACGTTATATTATATATATTATTATTATATGTATTAACTACCTAAGTCGATTTCATGCACAACTTTAGCAATACTCTATGATTTTAAACAAGCAATCTGTTGCCTATTGAGCTAATGCTAAGTGATTTCAATTTAATTTGGCAGAGGCATCTTCAATTGGTAATTCAATTTTGAAATACCAAATCACTAAAGACGAGTTAGTTAAATGATTTTGAACGGGTATTTATGAACTCAAAAATATATTTTAATGCAAGTTGTGAAACATTAGAAAATACGAATAAGATAAATACAATACTTCAACTACACACACACACATCACATTCACACTCCACACACACCACTGACAAACACAATGCGATTATTTGTTTGTTTGTAATTTACTGCTGTTAGAGTTACTAATTATCTACCCAGACTTACCTACCTATAATTTTTATATATTTACAGTAAACAAAATGTAGACTCAATTTGGTTTAAGAATAGTATATATTTCATAGCTTATATAAGAAAAAAATGTAACTGTGAGTCTAATGTTAAATAAATAAAATAAAATAAAATAAACTAAATTCTATTCCAGATCAAATCAATCAAATCAAATCTTCAAAAAAAAAAACTACTTTCAAAGAGATTAAATGCTCTATTAGTGCAGTCAAATTAGGCGTGTTTTGAGCAAAGATAGGACATAATTGAACACATTTGTTTAAAGCTTTAATTTTTACATAAATCGATTTCAAATGAATTTGCCCCTACCATATATAAATTTCAACCTCCGGAGATGGCTGGATCCGGAGATACCTTCATAAGGCCATAGCTTGATGAGGCGTTTGTATACAGTTGGTGCAGTGTGATATGTTTTGTACGACACCATGCTCCACGTTCCCACCAAGTTTCAGCTAAATCCGAAACCGGGAACACCTTTGAATTGTGATAGCAATTACAATACTTTGGTAGCAGATAAATCTATTCTGGGTCAACTCCTGTTGTTGTACATTTTGATGTAATGGTCAAGGTCTTTGCGACAATGCTCTCCCAAATTTTCAACTGCCTACGTCTTCTAAAAAGGAGTATATCCTTAGATTTACGCATTTTTTGAGAGGTTTTAAACCACAATTCTACAAGCAAAATCGACACAGTTTCAAAACTTATCTCAAATATATTAACGAGGTAAATGTAACGTATGCCAGTTAAAAAACTTTCGGATTCTAATACGGAACAAGTATTTATTGGGCATTATAGGTAAATAACATAGGAACATAGCCAACAGAAGCGACAGTTGCATTTCACGTCAGATAAACAAAATAAGTCTCTTCCACAAGCTTTTCCATCTATGAAAAATTGAACGCGTCATCGTTTGCAAGTTTTACAGGTTCGATTTTGACACCAAACGACTTATGTCTATTAATTAAAAGCGCATAAATACGTCATTTATTTATAATCAGCAAAATGCTGTTTGACGTGACAAATGTCTACTAAACATGTAGATCGTTCAAACTTTAAAACGAAAATAGAACCTCAAGCAGTTGTCAAAATGCCACTCGAATGCCATTCAATTCTTGAATTTCATGCTACTGCACCTAACAACAAGACGATTTATCAATAGCACCAACATAAAGGTTCTATCATGATTTAATTATTTTTATTTTTTAAAGTAGCATTGTTTGCTGAAAGTGACAAGACTCTGTTTTTTCTCTGATATTTGACTTCATAAACTTCCTTTCCAATATGTTTTTTTATTGATTCCAGGCCAATCAGTTTAGCTTGGTAGCAATTAATTTTACTAATGTCTCCGACTACACCTCTGCTCAGACTCATTATTTTATTATTTTCTTTAAATGGTGAATGGTTTATGACCAATCACAATTATGTTGCGTAATATTTTTATACACTGCAGATAATGTTGATTACTTCAAGTAAAATGATTTTAAAACATTAATTAAGAAATATAACGCTAAAAGTTCCAATGTTATTCTCTTCGTTTTGTCAATATCAAAAGATATTTCAATCACTGAAATCTCAATATGAAACCGCTAACTCATACTTAAAAAAAACATTCTGTATAATCATGAATATTTTTTAAATGATCTGTTTTGTCAAATTAGTATTCCCAAAATTACTTTAAAGTAATAATCTTAAAAATATTAAATTATATTGTTCGATCGGTATCAAAAGCTTGTGCTTCACACTACCGTACAGTACTTGTGATCACGACACCTATTATTTTGCTAAGGAACTAAGCGACCGACTATAATTTCGTTAGTTTATTCCTTTAGACGGCGCAAATGACAAGTTATACTTGAATTTTAACTATTACAATGAAGATTATCTTCAATACATTGTCACGCGCTTATGGAAGTTTTCACTTTAAAATATATTTCAGTAAATCAATTGACATTTATTCATTGGGCTGTTGTGATGAAATCCGAAATAACCAAAGGCTTTTGTAGATTAGACGTTTACTAGAAAATCACAATCAAAATAAGGTAATAATATTGCACGATTGAAAAGATAACTCTGGATTAGATTGTTAGACTCAGAATTCTCCAATATGAACCGAAATCCAAAATAACCAAAGCTTTACTTTTTACGTCGTGGGATGAGAAAACACGAGCAGCTGCCCAACAATTGGGCCACCCATAGACGAAGGCAGAGTTGAATGTATGATTAATTAATATAAAAAATATCTAGATTGTAAGTCTCAAATAAAAATAGACAAAGACCTTAATGCCTACTTGCACCAAACTGTCAAAGTTCCTAAGCAATTACTTTACTCGCTTGGTAGTTCCTAACAGTCCAGATTCTGACCGCTAAGAACTGCCAAGCGAGTTAAGTAATTGCTTAGGAACTTTGAAAGTTTGGTGCAAGTAGGCATAAGACTTTTTGTAGAGCAATTATCGAGCAAGTTAAAATTCTACTTTTTGTAGAACTTGTGCGTTTAATGTATGAAATTCTTAGACTTAGACATTTCGGGGGTGGGGAGGGGGGGGGGGGGTTGAAACCCCAAACCCCACCCCTGTATTCCACCATAGGTCTGATTGAAAGGTGTTGGCTTGGTGCTCAAAATGAGCACCGAATATATAGCCGGTGCTCATGTTGCTATTGAGAGAATAACTCAATTTACGCACACCACTGCAGTTTTATGTGGGTCTATTATTAATTAATCTGTAATATTGGTGATAAATAACCTCAAGTTTCTGGATTTTTCTGAGAGAAACTTGTATATTTTAAGAGTGGTAATTGTAACTAACTACTAGTAGTTATCACAGAAAAAAAATCACGAATAAATTCCTTTTTTCCGAAGCACAGTTCGGCGATTCATAAGTTGGTGAAAAAAACCATGTTCCGTATGAGGAAGGATGGTGCAAATGCACCGAAAGGTTTATCATAGCTGTAGAAACCTTGTATTTATTTGCACCGACTGTGCCAATGTTTTCCGAGCGAATAACTGCATATTTAACTACAAAAAATCATTTTTACCTGGTCATTCTACTTTTAAAACTTTGAAATTTATTGTAGAGGTACATTAGGATAGTCATAATGTGTGGTACAAATTTCATGAGATAGACTTTACCCGTTTTCATTTTATACCGTTTTTAAAGTTTCAACTGAGTATTTAACAGGGTTCCGTAGGTGCTAGAATCGGTGCAAATTAGGTGGTGACTCCTGGTGGTATCCTCTATCGATCCCGCAACATTCTACAAATGTACGAATTATGTCCTATCTTTTTCGGATTTTTACTAGCCTATATCTTTCTAGTAAAGCGTCGATGACACACGGTTTTTTTATACGCTGCTTGTTAGCGAGTTTAAAAGCTAGCGTGTGAGCGAGTCAGCTTTTGGGAAGGATTGTCAAAAAGTAGATAGTTAAAAAGCCGATGACACTAGGCGATTTTACAAGCTACAAGCGAACTCGCTGGCTTGTAGCGTGTAAAAAGCCGTGTGTCATCAACGCTTATTTACAGCGTTATGAAGTAACATCCGCCAAAACATTGATATCCATAACAAATAGTTTTAAAGATAAATAGTTTCTCAAGGACCATTTCAGATCAGAACACTTTATCTTAAGTAGAACTTGACGCCCACCCGGTTGAGTAACATGGAAACAAAAGGCCTCACTGTAAGCGACTGTATAATCTGTGGCATTAGGTATTAGAGCTTTACAAATCTAGACCGAAGCCGAGGGCGGCTAGATCCAGCGATAAGCAGCTGGTGTATTACGGAGTATTATCGACAAGAAGACTACCATTGTTCAATACATTATTATTAACACTATAGAAATATAAGATTTTGTTTTAATTAAAAAAAAATCATAGGAGACAGAATGTTATCCCTGAAAATGCCTATATCTGAAGCTGGCCTCTCTGTGCTTGGACCTCAGATATTCAGGTTTTAATGGCTTGTTTTTTTACTTAAAGCTCATAATCCCGCGCGCCTTTATCTCGCTCGCACATATGTACATTTTTGAAGATATAAATTAACCGTGTATAAATTTCAAAAAATGGAGCGATGTATTTGTTACTGGAACCTCGCAAAATGTTTTAGTATATTTTTGTAAAAAATTAAAAAAATATAAGCGAAGGAAAAAGTGCAAAACTGTTTTCCCAACGATTATACTTAGTCAATATAGATCTTCAAATATGCACAAATGCGCGAGTGAATTAGCGGCACGCGCGATTCTACTAGTCTAGGCCTTAAAGGAGGATGAAAAAATCTGTCAACTTATTTCATCGTCTGACTGCCCTTATTCCAATAAGGTGTACAGTACTACTATGTGTCCTACAGTACGTCTAACTATTTTATCTTTTACAGCCAAATCCATTACAATTCTTCTGTTCTGTTTTTTAAACAGCAGACAATAAAAAATACAATGATACAGAGGCACCTCAACTTATTCCTTAATGGCTTTCGCGAAACCCAAGTATAACCCACCTTAGTCATTAGAACTACGTAAATTACCAGGAACCTATACGGTTCTGCTGAAAAAATACCCCGAGATCGATAGTCCACGCCCAAGGCAAGCGAACAATGGACAATGGTACAATGTTGACTACTCCTAGTGTTGACTAGTGATGACATTTGCAAAGAGATTGATAAATAGTTTTGCTTTGAATACGTTCATACACAATATCTTTCTTTGATAAACGAAGTTGCAGCTGTCATGCCCAGCCGGACGCCTTCGAGTTGTTTGAAATTTCTGAAACTAGAGCTCACCAATCGCGCACTGAAAACTGGAGCGATGATCTGACTAGAGCAGAGTATGATGAGCTAAAAGTCGGGCTAACAACACGCCTTGCGAGAGACATACAATATGGCTGTTATAGCTTTATGATTCGCCCCAGGCTAAGTAGATTAGTCAGAGATTACGGTTACGGACAGATTGTAATTAAAATGTACCTTTATTTAGTTCTAGAGGTTTTTCATAAAATTATTTTGTTTAGGTCACGTGTTTTCAGTTTGTTAGTACGATCAATATTACCATAGTGTTTAAAATAAATGCCAAAAATGTACGTTTAAGATCCACGCTTACGAGGGATCTTAGTTCATAATTTCAAGGATACATCATTGTCCAACGGTCATCCTATCTATTTTTGCACAAGACTGTGCTCTTTAACTACACAGCTCAGTTTATAGCCTCGTAAACGTTTAATACCATCGTTTATGAGCCGATAGTATGTTAAATCACGATATGGTTTTATGCCGTGATTTCATGGTGTATGATTGCTTTTTCCTACGACCTTGAATCGGCTGACGCGAAACTCCCATTACTAGTGTTAGGCACTGGCTTACAGTAGAAGGAAGAGAAGGACTAGCTGATGTTATTTACTGGTCAGAGTCAGATATACCTACATAGCTTGAAGGGCGAAGTCTAAGGTATTATTTTTCTAAAGTAAGGTTTTTTGGAAAAGTGTCACATATCCTTTTGGGGCATCCGTTTTCATAACCTTGTTTTACCATATGTGGTAACTTAACATGAAATGAGTCTTCTTGGTCGGTCTTTAAGAGGATCGTGACGTCAATCGAGCAAGGCGATTTTCCACTATTCTGTCTTCGGCTCTAAATCAATCTTGAAAATTGTTAAAATTCCAGTTTTCGACTGAAACTCGTCTGATCAATGTGAATATGTTTATCCCATTCCGTCCAGCTTTAAATATTAAGGTACGATTATATAGGCCGATCGTGACCCAATAAAACTCATTATTTATTTATTTTTTCAGTTTCAAAGCCCTTTTTGTACCTTCGTTTATTATTAAAACAGCAAATTAATTCAACCTACTCGCCCGATTTGAGAAAGGTCTCTCCCAAAATAAATAGAGTTTGTATTTCCACTTTGTGATCTTTCATTGGGCCGAAATTATCAAAGGACCATCAAATTGGTACTTTTTCAACAGTTTTTTACTACATTAAAAAAATATAACAGCACTTATGTACATTCAATAAGTAAATTATGGAACGAAGAGACACAAAAGAACACTTTCCGGTGAAATATAAATTTAAAAGCACACCGGTTTGAATGGTCAGCACTTGACTATTTTACTTCACATAGTAACCACAAAATGTTCATTCATTTTGTTTCATGCCTACTTTACCTAGAGCCTAGACATTCTTGCAAAGAAAGCCTAACATCTAAAAATAACTCGCGGCAATTAGGAATTCCCTTTGTTTTCACTTCAGAGAGAATGTTGAGAGCATTTCAACTAAGTTCCATTTAGAATTCACAAAACCGACCTGTTAAATTATAGGAACCAAGCAACCGGGGGTTATTGGAGGTACTTATGTATTTCCGTACATTTTTGACGCGGAGCTTAGACGTGCCTTTGCCAAAAGGTTAAAAGGTCTTTGCGCAGGGTTGGAAAGTTGCGAAAGCTTGAACAGAATAAACCAGCTTTTAACTTATTATAAAATACAGACAGATGAAGGGTAGGATTTTCAGTTTAACTGCTCAAACGATAAGAGCAGAAAGAGCATATCGATGAAATATAGGGAGGATGCGTCTCAAAAAAAATTAGCTGGGCGTAAAATGTTTTTATTTTTTATATTTAATTTATTGTGCAAACATATGATACGATTTGGCTTATACACAAAAAAATAATAATTTCCAAAAAAATTAAATGGGCAATGCTGAAAGGGTACAACGTTGTATCTGTGTAGTCAGAATTTCGGGTGCACATCTTGGCGAACACACCCTACAAGTTTCAAGTCTACGTTCAGCGGTTTGGTCTGTCAGTTAGTCAGATGAGGCCCAAGCCTTTTATACATGTATACAGATTTTAGTTATTGAAAAAAAATAGAGACAATTTCGAATTAAATTCAAAGTCACAAGAGTACAATACGGCCGACGTATCTTAGCGAGTCTGAACATAGGCTATGCGAATGAAAACACGCAATAGAAAACTGTTGATGCCAATTTCTTTTTTATAAACCAACTAGCATAAGCCCGCGCTTTAGCCCGCGTTTATATATTATACATATAAAACAATGTAATACGTGTGTACATGCGCTAAAGTTCTCATAGCCTATGTTCAGACTCGCCAAGATACGTCGGCCGTATTGTACGAGTATGTGACTATCAATTTAATCAGTGGCTGGGCCTAACTGGTTACTTTTTTTTCAGGTGGCATGACGTCTTTCCCCCCAATGCTCAATAATGCAGTGCATGTGGTAATGTACAGCTACTACCTCCTATCAGCAGAAGGCAGTCCAGGGGTCAAGAGATTCCTCGCCAAGTATAAGAAGTGGATCACTATCATGCAGATGGTATGTCCTTTTCTGCAGCGCAAGTACACAACTTTAGCGCCCGCAATCGAAATCCTTTTTTGTGTGTTAACAAGTTACAAGACGAGCTAAGCACTCTCCTTATGGTAAGAAATCACACCTCGTCAAAAATTTCTTGTTAGTTAGGTATAATCAAAGTTTCACAAAATCTTACTAAAACCAACTCCAATTGGACTGTTTTAGTGACCTTAAACACCACTGAGTGAGAAAAGTCACCGGGAAGCAAAATACGCAATTTCGTTTACTTCAACAACATATTTTTTCAGTTATATAATTCAAAAACTTAACTTTGACCGATTTTGATGAAATTTATGGGACCAATCTGAAAGTATATCCTCTCAAACAATAAAATAATATTTCAAATCGGTTTTTATACAATGAAGATCTGAGGTTACAATCTTAAAAAAAAACTGTATTAATACCTCCTTTTTTGAAGGTCAAAAATTGTGGTGAAGCTTGTATGACCGATTTGATATAAAATATTCAGATTTAATGTTTCGTGGTTAAAGCTGGTTTTTGCAAACACTTCAAGAATAAAATTATTGAATGTCACTTAAGTATTTATGTTAATAATCCAGTGACTTTTGAGATGAGAACCTATTTTTATAATACAAGTACCTAGTACCATTTATGACATAATACTATCCATTTTTTTCACAAAATTATAAACCTGTAATATTTGAATTCATAAAAAGATTTAGTGATTTTTGGTTGTAGAAAGGATAATAGATTTGTTACCACCCTTTAAAAATCCTTATTTAGTATTTATTTATTAACCTTAAATAAAACGGTTAAACAACCAATTCCATTATTTAAAGATTAAAGATAAAACTATTACATTACAATTTATATTAAAAATTAAATTACAAATTTAATTAAAAATTACATTACAAATTAAAAATTACTTACATTATAAATTTAAAATAGTCATCAAATATGTATTATTATACACATAATTAATTATATTTATGTCAAAATTTTGATTGGCAATGGAAATCTTATATCTTGCTCTAACATAAACATATTCTAGTACCAATTTTATAGCCATTTTCTTTTATTTCCAGGTACAGTTTACCGTCATGCTGATCTACTCTGTCCAAGTTTTCCTGCCGAGCTGTCCGGCACCTCTCGGCATTACCTATATGTACTTTCCTAACGTTATATTTGTATATTACATGTTTTATGACTTCTTCAACAAAAGCTATGTAAAAAAGAGTCATACTAACGGTAATGGCACAATTCATAATGGAAATGGTCTGAAAGTTCATTGAACAATTAAGATAAAAACAAATTATGTTATGGTAGTTTTTTTTTTGTATCCTTACAAAATGGAAGGCAAATCACAGTATTTTTTTTTATTTAGAAAAAAATACTTAGTTACTCCTGTTGTTTACCTATTAGTATGAAGCCTTTTCCTGTCTGCATGTATGGTATTTTTTTATGGATTTTTATTATTGTACGACACAGATGGTCAAATGGCATTTGCACTGAACTGCTACACTGAGTGTCGTAGGTTTGATTTCTGCTTCAGGACAAACACGCTAATTGCCACGGCATTGTGGTTCCATAAAAGATGGACAGATTTTTGTTTTTTTTAAATGAAGGCTGATTTATTTTTCCTGGTTCTTAGCCATGTTAAAATGAAAATATATCCAGAGTACAAAGATCAGCT
Organism: Lobophora halterata; assembly: GCA_932526365.1. NCBI lineage: Eukaryota > Metazoa > Arthropoda > Insecta > Lepidoptera > Geometridae > Lobophora > Lobophora halterata. The sequence goes on from OW052018.1 coordinate 1,708,260, forward strand.
TTTTTTCCCAGTTATTGCATATTTATTAAGATTTTTAGAACTTGAAAATCATGTCAGAAAAGTTGTGAAGTTATTATAGTTTTTAAGCATCTTGAGCGAATAGACAGGACTTGTTTGTTCTTTCTTTCACTTATATCAATAATAGATACACCCATGACTGTGACTATTTATTGTTTATGTAAGTGTAAGTAAAATAACCGCAGTTAATAAGTTTATCAAGTGCTAACCTATATAGTTCAAATTATGTAAAAAAATATCAACACAAGTGAGCCTGGAGGATATTATGTAGCCGGTAGAGTATTTAGAAATGCGTCTGTACAGCGAATGTTTCTGATAATGTTATTCGCAAACACAACGATGATTATCATAGCCAGAAAGAAAGTAAATCACTGATAAACTTCGTAAACTATAAACGTCACTTACCGTATAGTAAGATAGTAGACCAGCGTTCTCGTCCAACACGAACCACCGGTACTGCCACCCTTTCATCACGTTCGTCCATTTACTTAGTGAGCCCTCCATCATAATAAATCCAAAATTAAAATCCAAATATCATCAAAATAAACTAAAAAAAACTGTGATTCTGATCACACAACGCACGGCACGTCCCATAAAAATAAATCAATTTTGACATTGACATTCGTAATGGGATTTTTGTCAGCGGCAGACGAGACGTCTGTCTCAAATGTTGCTAGTAGTAAAAAAATATGATCGATGCTATCGATTATAATCGATGTTTGATTAAAATAATTGGATGACGTCATATCCAGACCATGATGGATGACGCCATGATCCAAATTGCCAAACTTCGAAGGCAAGGTTCGAAGGTCCCTGTTAACCATCTAAACTGACGGCAAAGAGCTTATCTCATATATTATTTCATTTTATTATTTCCTAATGTAGGTGTAGATACCTATTTAAGTTCATGACATGTAGCCTCGCTTATCGCATGCAATCTTGCTCAGTTTTGTCCTCTAGCCATTCACTGTTTGTCTACCAAATAATTTGTCATCCCAGACTTCCCTAGTTTGCTGAGCCGTGGTTCTCTGTAGTTTCCACTCAAGACCTCGTTTGCCCCATTCTATTTTTTTTGAAATGAAAGGTACAAAAGGAAAGTAATAAAACGTAGATTAGGGAGGAAAATACTTTAATATTGTACAACCATTATCACTTTTGTGTAAAATTTACGACTATACGCAAACATTGCGCCGATTTAATTTAGTACTTAATACTTAAAAACTACAATATTTACAAGGATTTGGTGCCAAAAGGCGTTAAAATATCAAAATCAATGATTTCTTCTGAGTGATCTGCCAAGCTTTGTTTTACTGTAACTGGAGGATATTGAAATATTGTTACCGTTGTCGTTGTCTAAGCTTACACCAGATAGGTCTACAAATAATGGCACATTTTCGGAACCTTCAGGTAAAACGTCATCTTTTTGGAAGTTTTCAGGAATCCCATCTCCTTCAATCGCTAGGGACTCGATGTTTTTACTGAGTGAGTTGTTTTCAGCTGCTTCAACAAAAGCATTTGAAAGCTCGCCGCTCAGTTTGTTGACGTTCCCTGAAGCAATGTCGTACATGAAGATTTCTCTGTCTTCTTCAGGTGATTCATTTCTGGAAAAGATAATAAGGACATCATGAATAAGTAGGTAGGTACATTCTAGATAATTTTTAATTTAAACTCTTAATTAAGTTATCGTTTAAAAACACGTTTTTTCATTTGATACGAAAAATATTATAAAATATATTTATGTATAAATATGTGTACTACATACCCGGTCACTAATAAAATGATCGATTGCAAATCCGCTGCAGTTTTCTTCTCAACGGTCAACCATTTCTCGAAGTTGTCTTTTGTAGGTTTTTTAAGCAAATCTTGCAAACTGTCACCAGCTACAAATTTGATGCCTTTCAAGCTATTACTCGTTGCTCGTTCTTTTCTAGAGTGCTCACTATTTATTGCTTCAGTCTCAACAGGTGCCAGAACCACAACAGAAGTCACTTTTCTTCCTTTCAGGATATCCGGTAGAGGGAATTGATTTCCGCTAACTTTCAAGGGAAGGTATCGGTTATACTTTTTGTCATTTAGTGCTACTGGATCTACTTGTGTCGCATTTTCTTGAACATAATTGTTCGCAATCTTTTTCCCTTCTTCAGTATTTGGATTAAAATGTACCACTTTCATTTCAACGGCTTGTTTTTCGGAAGGAGGAGCAACATAGCTGGGTATATTTTCAGAAGCTGCAATTTCTTGGTCTTCATCCATGTCATCGATATTTCTAGACTCTATTTGATCTTCATCAGGCTTTACATAGATTGGTCGATTTTCACTAGCTGCTATTTGTTGACCACCACCTGCGCTGAAGAAGTTCGCTAGCTGATCCGGAGGTAAGGATTCCAATGGCGTTTCTCCAACCTTATCGTAATCTAAGACACTTATATCAGCATTGTCTAAAATTCCTGACGATAATAATTGCTGACGAAGGTCATCTGGGACTTCATCGGGAAGTTCAAACGTAGGCTTCTTCTTTTTATCTTCTTTTTTTGGCTCTGATGTAGGACTTATCGAGTTGGCAGTAGAAGACACGTATTTCTGTGTTGAAGGCTTGATTTCAACAGTTCTTGATGTTGACTGATAGTATGGGGGAGATGCGGAAGATGATTGATATCTTGATCTTTCCTGAATGTATTGTGATCGTGGTGATGTAACTTCAGCCTGTTGGTTGTATTGCCTTATATGGGGCTCTTGCTGTTGCTGGGAAAGATATAGTTGAGCTTGAAGACGTTGAATCTCTTCTTGCTGTTTTTGTACATTTTGTGCTAATTGTTGTCTTACTTGCTCCTGCTCAGCGTCATACTGCTGCTGCTGCTGTTGTTGTTGTTGGTGTACGATTTGTTGTTGTTGTTGTTGTTGCTGCTGTTGTTGGTGTTCACGTTGTAGTTGCTGTTGTTGATGTTCACGTTGTTGTTGCTGGTGTTGGTGTTCACGTTGCTGTTGCTGTTGCTGTTGTTGTTGGTGTTCACGTTGTTTTTGCTGAAGTTGTTGTTGTTGAACATGTTCTTGGTTTAGTTGTTGCTGGTGTTGTTGGTCCCTTTGCTGGTGTTGTTGGTCCTTTTGCTGTTGCTGTTCACGTTGCTTCTGCTGCTGCTCTTCACGTTGCTTTTGCTGCTGCTGTTGTTCATGTTGTAGGTGATGATATTGTTGTTCTTGTTGACGTTGTAGCTGTTGTTGACGATACTGCTGTTCATTATGAGATGGAGTGAGTGATGGTTGACTAGATTCACCAAGCAGGTTATAGTTGGTTTGAGCAGTTGGTCCATTCACAGTAATGTGCTGTTCGTATTTAGGTATTGCGGGAATGAGTTCACCTCCGTTGGGAACCAGTTGTCCAACATTCTGTTGGTGTTGCAGATTTTGTTCTTTAAAATGGCTTTGTTGACTGAAAGCTGGCCTTTCTGATGGTCCATGAGTTTGATAGATCGGAGGTCTCTCTGATGGCCCTTGGGAGTGTTGAAACTGTGGCCTTTCTGATGGTGAGTTATGTCGGTGGAAGTGAAGTTCAGGAGTTGGTGATGGCTGTGGTTGGAAGTTGTAAAGAGAAGGTGATGATGGTTGCGGAAGGAATTGTGTTTTAGGAATGGAGGAAGGTGAAGCATTGATTGGATTTGAGAAAGAGTGTTGAGCGTGCTGAGCTGGGGAAGGAGCAGGTCCAGGCAAGGTTTGACCTTGATGGAAATCAAACTGAGAAGATTGTTGGAAAGGGCGATTAGTTTCAATGTGTGGAGGTGATGGCTTCAGGTTGAAAAATGGAGAACTACTAGGGTTCAAAGATTGTAGCGGCCTTTGTTGAGGAAGCTGCTGATTATGAGCAATTACTTGATGCCGATTGAAATGGTCTTGGAACTGAGTAGGAGTAGGACTTGGTCCTACTTGAGGAATTCTGTTGAATGTCTGCGGCTGTCTGCTGGGAACCACTTGTTCTTTTGGAGGATCTACTTGCTCGGTGGTGATGGTGTGATAATTTTCCTGAAGGTACTTGGCTTCATCAAAATAAGGTTTTGACTGTGGTTGGGGTTGATGGAAAGGTCTTTGAGGTCCAGAATGGAAGCTAGCTCTTGGTGGGCCGTTAAATTGAGGTCGAGAACTAAAGGATGGAGAGATGCTTGGGCGAGAGTTGAATGACGGACGCTCGTTCGTTCTAGAGAAAGCTGGTTGAAAGGAAGGTCCAACTGGTGTTGGCACTGTAGGTCCACCAAAATGAGTTATAATTCCTGGTGGTCCGTTTGAGAAGGCAGGATTAGGAATCAATGAGGGAGATGATCCGAATGGATGACGGACAATAGACTGGGATCTGAAGGGCACAGCTGTTGGATTTTGTCTAGGAAGTTGTTGCTCGGTGGGAAAAGCTTGAGGCTGGAACTGAATTCGGCTTTGAGCATGTTGCGAATTATGTGAACTCTGCCTATATTGTTGCGCACTTGGGTGATATACAGTGGATTTTGATTCAGTTTCGTAGTTGTATTGTGGTCGAGGAGAAGCGGCTCGTTCTACAGCAAGATGTGGTTGAGGAGGGCCTTGATTAGGGAGGGCTATTGCGGGTCTTGGGGCTGTTTCTTCACGATCTTCCCCTTGAGTTCCTTCGCGCCTATCACTGTAATGACGGCCTTCATTTCCGAAAGTTATTTTGACGCTGCTATCACTGTGATATATTTCTGATTCTGGCTTGATTATAGCTCTCAGCGTAGTAGTTTCCCTATGAATATACGGTTCAGGAGTAACAGTGACATATTCATCATGATGATGATGCTCTTCTTCTTCATTAGTTGATGGAGTAATAGCAGGGATAGGTTTGTCGTAAATCACTTTATCGTGTGAATGGGGGTCTTTGCTGTATTTAACGTAAAACACATGAACTGGCTCTTTTTTCTTTTTCTGTATAGGCTGCGGTGGGGGAGCTGGTAACGTTTCATTAGATTCCTTGATGATGATTTCAATTATTGGTTCAGGAGCATCATAGTACTGTGGTTGTGGCTCATGACTGTACAATGGGGCAGTTGGCAAAGATCCGTAAGGAGGCCCAAAGTTTTCATGCGAGTCTTGAACGTTCAAAATCTTTGACTGCGCGTATATCTGGTTTTGGTTTACTACTGAGTCATCTAGGTTTTCTTGAGTCGGATCATAGAGGGGATCTTTTTGCGAATACTGTACGACAGGTTCCATTTGCACTGCATATGGTGGCAGTTTTCCTTTCGGGCCGTGAGATATTCTTCTGTTGCTGTTCAATGATCTAAAATGAGTCACTCGTGAGTGTGGTAGCACTAAGGAGTATTGTAAGTTTTGCGGTGATCGTATATTATCTAGTTGTCGTTTCGGTTTCGTTTTTGCTGTCGAGTTTTTTGCCCATGCTATACTGAGCACAGCCAGGGCTGTAACCTGAAACAAAACATAATATTGTTCATGAATCAATCAATAACAAGTTGTAGGTAATTGAATGTATTAGCTAAGTACATGTTAAACAACGCAATGTGGTAGAGTAGTAAGTCATTACGACGTAAATCATGCTGCAAACAATGCATAAAAGGTTAGTTAGTACTTAATTTGTGTAGCAAATTTTAAGGAGTTTATAAGCCTAACCACTCTTCAGGCGTTTGGGATTCACGCGACAATTAGCAGTAATAAGCTCTATCGGCATGGTTGTTATTTGATCAAAAACTTAAATCTGGTGATATGGGCTGGTGCAGCAGTTATAGAGCTTATTTACTTTGAGATAATTTTAGGAAATAAATTAATAAGTATGCATAGCACACTACGTTTAATAAAGATATCGAAATCGATTATTTTTAGTCATCTCGATATTCTCAATCCAACCAAGTTGTAAATTTTAACGCTGGTAAGACTTCTACGTGGCTGTCACTTAGAAAGGATTACCAGTATATAAAAAAATCTACCATGTTTGGCTCTACCCAAAGCTCTACAAATCGTAAAACGCTACCAAAATTCTGGCAAATCAAATTATATATTATTGCTCCATCTTACTTCGGTTATATTTAAAATTTTAGTTTTATTTGTTTTTAATAACAATATTAAATACCTGTCTCATCTTGTGAATGATACTTCTGTCAAATGTGAATAATTAATACGACTAACACAATAAATAATTTTAGTAGGTACCAACTTACATAATATTACTCATAGATATAGGTACACAATCTGAGAAATTAAAAATTGAGTTCAAAGAGACGGTTACGGAAAGTAAACTGATCACTGAAATTGGCTTCAGCCTTGCAAGGCTGAAATTCATGAATAAAATGAAATGAACAAGTCGTAAACGACTCTTATGACATCAGCATTATTTTGTTTAATTTTTAAAAAGCAACTATGTAACTACATTAAATTTAATTGTAAGAATAATAAGTAAGTACGAGTAAGTTCACGGCTTATGAGTAGAAACTCACAAACGTTTTTATTTTGTAGCTTCTTTTCTACAGGTTTACACATACGTGAAGGGAGGAAGTAATAGATCAAAAGTAGGTAGGTAGGGTACTAGGTCACTACCAATGGACGGGTAAGTATAAGGTATGTATTTGAATAGAATGTAAGAAAAGTGACAGTGTATAATGTAGAGCCGCGATCCAGTGTCACAATTCCCCACCGCGGTTAACTATTATAATTAGGGTTCCGTAGAAGAAGCTGATATAATACTAAATTATTATATCTAGTAAATAATGTTAAATTATATGCTGTTTTATGTATGATTCATGCTTTTATATATTAATTTTATAACTAAAGTATAAATGGGTAAAAATAAAAATAAAAATTGCTTGTTCGGTCGTTGGTATGTACTTACATACAAGTAAGTTGTGTGTATTTATATGTACGTACATCGGTAATAAGAGCGCCTTTTAAAAATACATTATTTTCAATGAATAATAAAAATAGAAACAAAGGAGACCAGGATTGAGTAAGTCTATGTCAAATTATAGGAAATTTCCTCATACATTGCCACTGGAGACTTGTGGGCAAGTAAATTAATTTATTTTATTAAAACTAGCTGTCACCCCCAAATTTTTTCGTTGCAAATTATCAAAATTCCTTTCTTAGTTCGCGCTTACTCTTCTTGATGATCATGTCTTCCAAACTTCACGTCTCTACGTTCAATAGTTTGGGTTGTCCTGTCATACATTGATTTCAAACCCACGGAACCGGCCCACCTCACTCACTCTTGTCCATTTTGCTTCCATTCCCACGGCCTGGGACAAATTACCACTTTGCTCCAACGCTCGCTGGAAGATAGGAAGCGGTCGGTGCGGTCTACTAATGATAGCTCTATTTGTTTGTGGAAAGACGTGATGGGTAGTATTGAGAAATGACTTTACAACGGTGGAAATAATACAGAAAAAACACAAAAGCTCTTGTCTAGTAAGAAATAAGTACTAATTTAGGTATATACCTGTATTTACACATATATGTAGGTATGTTAATAACCTGACAACCTCGAAAAACAATTTGCAGTAGTAAAGGTTGAAGGTAAAAGACCACGCGGCCGATCACCTAGCCGCTGGTCCGACCAGGTCAAGACACTCACTGAACTCCCTGTCTCTGCCGCCCTGAGACATGCAGAAGACACAAGCATGGAAGCAGCTTGTCAATCGAGAAACTCAAGTCTTTCAAGACGGGCACGTAATCACCTTCAGTAATTAACACGAAGAAAAGAATATGTTTATTTACGTATCTACGAATTAACTGTAATCTGGCATTGAAAAATCCGATACCGAATTTTTTCGCTGTAGTCAAACTTTTAAAACGGGCATCGAAATTAAAACTCTTTCTTTAGCTAAATGACTCAAACTCTTATATATATATATATAAAAATAGCACAACGTTGTTTTTATATACTGGCACGATTTTTAATTACCAACTTCTTGAAAACATTTATAAAAAAACATTTCTCAGCCTTGACACAAGAACGCACCTCTCTTTTACCAATATTGTTAAAGTATTTCAATGCAAAGTAAACCGCATTGATTACGAAATTCGCGTAAAATGTTCACTTTATGACTGTTGAATCACATAATATGACTTTACCTACCAACCTCTTTGGCTTACTCTACTATCAGTGTATGTAGAGTAGAATGGGCTTTATACTACTTATTATAAAGGTCAGAATTAAAGTAACTCTTTTGTAGCATGAAAAAATGTAGTTCCAGTGAAGATTATGCGAGTTTATTACTTTAATGTGATAATAAATGAGGTTTATGCAATGCAAATTGAGTGCGTTCACTTCATGACGGAAATTACGTGATTTCAGACAATTTAAATTGAATTAAGAATCAAATCTGAAACTTTGCTATTTACGCACTCATAAGCACCAGTTAGACCAAATAATTCGTTTTAGATCTTAAATATTTAAGGGAGATTTATGCCCACTTGCACCAAATTGACAAAGTTCCTAAGAAATTTCTTTACTCGCATTTAAGATCTTAACGGTCCGATGGGATCTTCCTAGATAGTAAAGTAGTTGCTTAGGAACTATGACAGTTTGGTGCAAATAGGCTTAAAATACTCAAGTTTCTTTTTTTATGTAGCCTTGGACAAGCAGCAAGTTTGATAGAAATAATAATTAAGTAAATAGATAAATTATACATATTCAGGTTGAAATTCAGAGGAACAAAAGAATAATCAATAACATGCATTTTAAAATAAATACTGCAAAGAGAACTTTGCCACTTGAGCTTCAATTTGGATTGGGGTTATACTAAACTTACCTTTTTTATTACATGTAGAGTCACTTGTGGGCGAATAAAAAAAAAATTTGTTCATTACAATGTAGGTCGAAAATCTTGATCTCTTTATATGGGAAAACGTGAAAATAATACTGCATTATGGCATAACATCCGATTTCAAAATTCTTTTTTGAAAGAACTGCACCTTTTATGTATACAAAATATATACATAGTATGTATGTAACAGTGTGTATGTAGGTACCTACTAGCTAGTGAATGGTGTTAAGTTGTTGCGTAAATTACAGTTTTGCACCATCGCCGCTGGGTACCTAAGTGCATAGGTCAAACGACGGTCTTACGCTAGTCTGAATCCTAATAATATTAATACTAATTTAGATTATGTTTAAACAACGTATTTACTGTTTGTGCGTCGAAAATTTAGTTACACAACAAAGTTGTAAGCTAACTATACATCATTTATAATACAGACCTACTGAAGTAGCAAGTAGCACTTAAATTACAGAACACCAAAAACGCTCAATTTGATGTTTTTTCGAATCGAGCCTACTTTGTTGGATTAAGGGGCTAATAGCTGCTATGACGAAAGCAGAAATGGGTGGATCACTCTGATTTGTCCCGCGCACCCCGCACGCGCACGACGACTAACAGAAACAGACATCGCGCGGCTTTGCCATTGTGTAAGGTCAGATTCAGACAATCATTTGAGTAGTAAGAAACGTTTCGTAAGTAGGTACATCTTTTTTTATAAAATAAATTTAGGATATTTATTGAATGACTTACTGTTGCGGGCCAATGGCCAATGGCCAATTGTTGCGGCTATTCTGTATAACATCTGGCCGGGGTTTTCTATAGTTATGAATACTATTTTTACTAACAAATTAGTTTGCGTAGCAAAAAAAAAATAACAAAATTCTTCGTTACGGAAGAAGTTGACAAACATACCTTCAAAATGTCGAGTCTTTACGTTCCGTGGTTTGCATTGTGCGTTGTCTGTTACTCAGTCAGTCAGTGAGTCGGGACTATGCCTTCTTTATAAGAGAAAAAAATGTATATATGACCTTATTTAATACAAAAATAATTATAAACAGCTATTAGTTATTGTACATATGAAATAGTTTCCCTTTATTGTTCATCAACAAAAACTTAATTTCAAGAGTCTACAGAAAACGATTAATCGCTCGTGAGAATTCAAATAATAAAATCGTATTGTGAATACGATTATATCACAACTTTGACTTTCGTTCGTCGTTTGTTGCCTATGACTTGACTACTGCAAACGCAGCCTATTTTAATTCTCGCAGAGTCTAATTTGACTATTGTCTTTTGAAAAACTAGTGAGAACGATATGCAAATGCATTTCTCTGTTACGTACGGCTTTTTATTTTGCGTGCGAAAATTTCGTACTTTGGTTATTAATTTTATGTTTATTAGGGTTGTAAGTAGCATAAGATTAAAAATGGCGCTTCTCTATAACACCAAGATAGACAGTATTAAACCATTTACGTTAGTTTTAATTTAGTTTAGTTAATAATAATTCGGGACGTCAAATTAAAGCTAGTTAACAAGCTACAAGCCGGTGAGTTTAAAAACCTAGCGAGTGAGTGAGTTAGCTTTCGGGAAGGACCCAGGGCGAGTTTACAAGCTCACTCACTGGCTTGTAGCTTGTAAACTAGCCCTTTGTCACCGACGCTTTATCTATTGAATTCAAAGTAGAGACATTGCCAGTCCACTTTCTCACTTAAATAACCAATGCATAATAATTATTGTGTCCGGCCAAAACGTTTCTTTTGTAAAAATATCCCACAATGCTGCAATTATACAGTCAAGCTGTCATCCATTGACCATCATCAATCTTTGGATCCATTTATTACATTACTCGGGTAATTTGGTCAATGCTTCAGAATGGTAAATCGAGTTAATGTGGTTGTAGTTCGAATTGAACGATCGAGTTAAGTGCCTCCATCTTTTAGGGTTTTGTTCGTCAATGAGTAAGTTTTTTAAGAATATTGAATAGTTAGTAGTTAGTAGGTTTCTACCTAACCTTTGAATAGGATGTCGGTTGATTTACTTTTCTTATATTCTAAGAAAAGTCTTAATGATATGTAACATCTTTCCAATTGTAACAATTTCGTGTAAGTGGGACGGAAGTGTGTAACAGGAAGTTGTATTGACATTAAGATATAACTAACCTCAGTACATGAAAAATAAATATCTTATATTATTCTATCAGAAAAAATAAGTAAATAGAATCATTTCAAATTTTAAAAAAAAATTTTTGCTGATACATTACTTACTGCTTTGGCGGCAATTAAGAATATGAAGGACTCTATATTTAGTGAAATTACTGGGCTTTCAAGATTGACCATCAAAATGTCCTAAAGTAAAAGTTTTTTTTCCGAAATCCCAACTAATGGGGATGGCTATGCTAGGAAGGATTTCGGGAATAAGCTCTATAGCGCTTCTGGGCTTATTCCCGAAATCATCACTATAGCCATCACCACTAGTAGGGATTTCGGGAATAAGCCCGCTATATCAGTACTGCACTGGCTCTTTCTTATTAATGATTAAGAATTGGCAACAAAAAGTTCAATTTTCAATTACTTATCCAGTTTTTAATTATCAAGACATTAATATTATGGATGCTGATCTTGGCAATCTAATGGAAACTATAATAGCACCGTCAACACGAGATAACTGGCGGCAAGTTACCATGACCAACCATCTTGAGATAGTATCTTCATCACGCGGAAGAAGCACGGACGTTGACACTGGAGTAATTGTTTCTTGTTACCCGAATGCGAAAGAGGGAGGGTAATGTTTTTAGTATGTTTGTATGCATGCATGCACGGAGAAAAAAATCTTGTTATAAGTTACTAATGCAGACTTGCACCAAACTTTCAAAGTTCCAAGCGAGTAAAGTAATTGCTTAGGGACTTTGACAGTTTGGTGCTAGTAGGCATAAGTCTCTGTTTGAATTTGTGACAGCGAGATTATTTTAGTAACGATTACAATAATAATACGAGTATTTCTCGCTAACGAAATTAAGTAACGATTTGAAAAAAATAGTTCTAGCTAACTTCTTCTTCTTATCGTTTCACTAGTTCTTTCAAACCAGTGTGGTGAAAGGATTTCAAGTGCCCCTTGAGATAGGCTCCTAGCTAACGAAAGTTATTCTTAGTCTTGCTAACCTATTTATTTTCTCCGTATCTATTTATAGTTTAATGGCTTTCAAAGTCACCCTAAAGGCTTACGAGATATACGAGGTTAGTTTTTCAAGCCAGAATAGCTAGATTGTGATAGTAAGGTAGCAAGCTAGCAGCTCTGGCTTCGTGTAAATAGAACTACTTATCTAGCTTACTTTTTCACTAGCTTATTAGCCGAGAAATGAAGCTAGTTCTGTTTACTGTTTGTTTGTTCGTGTTGTTCTGTTTCGTGAGGTTTTAGTAACAAAGTAGGCCTTTTTAGCCACGCAAAAAGTGCCTAACAGTCTAACAAACTGACGGCACCAGAATCATCTTTTAAATAGATGTAAAAAGGCCAATGATGATGAGAAACGAATGGGAATGGACCATTTAAAAAAAAAATATACTATCTTCAAAAATATACAATGGTGCAAGCTAGATTTAAGCCTGTCTTCAGCCTAGTAATTTCAACACGTATCTGTCAACGATTCACCGACAATACTTATTGTACTGTATTCAACTTGTATTCAATGGTAACTGCCGTAGTTTCGCATCAAGTTGCTTCACAAATAAAGACATAGTTGCAACAAAAGGCGTGACAGCACCTAAACGTGAAATTTCACGGTCTTAGCTCGCGTCTGATGAATGAAGATATGAACAAAACAAATACTAAAATTGAACCATTTCACGGCCAATGTTCCACTGTCATCGACCCTCTTCACGGTTGGATGGAGTCGGTTTGTTTATTTTGTTGTGGTTGAGAAAGCTTTGAAAACTCATAAAAGGTATTTGTATGCAGTAGGCTTCTACATAATGCTTGATTTTCCACGAACATAATATGTAATTCACAACACATGGGTATTTAGAGAGAGAGCCGTCACAAACGCACTTGATTATAAAACTGGCAAAATAGGTAGGTACTGGACACTACACTACAAAATGTATTATCGTTGTTCTCTATTTTAATTTTAGTTTTTAATTTAGATAATTAGATAATATTTCCTTGTTTCTTTATTTTTAGAGCCTGATTTGATTTTGGGGTGTTGTGACGCGGCATGACGAATAGGGGCGCGGCGATTCGATAGGTTCGGAGGAATTTTTAATTGAGTGGAATGCGTCTTTAAAACCAAACTTTGAATAAAGATCCCTGTTTCATCGAGTTGCTGACGATTCGGACACAAAATATTCGGACACTGTGTCCGAAATGTCACTTTTAAAAAATCAATATTTTTCCACTGACGATTCGGACACCATCAAAATATCAAAGCTGTTTAGTACAGTCAGATCAAAAAGTGATAAATTATAATACCATATCGGACTATATTACATACCATGTTGAAAAAAAAAAACAAAAATCATTAAAAACTTATATATTCAGTATAAAAATTAACATCTTATAAATATGGGATTATATTAATCAACATCAAAACCACCAAAAAAGTCAACTTCTTATAAATATTGGTATAAATAACGGCTACTTTCGTTAAAATCTGGTTAAAAACTATTTTGATCCACCTAAAGGGGGCGTAGGACGGATTTCTACAATTAGAAGTTTTTTATCTGACTGTACAAAACAGCTTTTATTATTGGTGTCCGAAACGTCAGTGGAAAACATATTGATTTTAAAAAGTGTCAATTCGGACACAGTGTCCGAATATTTTGTGTCCGAATCGTCAGCGACTCGTTTCATCATTCGCATACATTTCATAAAAGTAAGTATCAATCGGATGTGATTTGATTCCCACATGGAGTGTGAGTGTGTTATGAGAGTGTATAAGTAATTTATGCCTACACCAAACCGTCAGAATTCCTAATCAATTAGGAACAACTTGCTAGGATAGGAAGGTCCGAACATTACAGATTCTAGCTATTAAGATCTTCCTAGCGAGTAAAGTAATTGCTTAGGCTTGATGCAATTGGCCATAAAGTACCTATCTAATGGTAGGCTCATGAAGGTTTTATGCCAAGTCCTTTCACGTTTTTATGAATACCACACCTACACCTTTCATATAATTGTCGGACAAAGGAAACAGACCACATTTAGCTTTACAATAACCTTTCTCGTGATGTAATAGTTTCCTAGGGAGTTCTATTGTTGCCATTGTTACTTCTTTCATCGCGTTCACTTCTAAAAGTTGTTTTATAACTTGATAAGTTGAAATTAGCGAGCGTTCTTTCTAATTTGCAGATATTAGAAAGTTGTTGTAAAAACGGATGTTAGTGTTTTATCGATATTCATTTCAATTTATGATATTTAATTTGAGAGGATCACTGCGTGTGGTAATTTATAACTTTCAGAAATAATTTGAGTGTAATTTTATTTTGATAAACATAAAGTGTAATCGTTTTTTGAGGTACCTATTTCCAGTACAGCCACCTATCTAAATGGCACTGTTGCGAATAGCACCGATAATATTGTACCCCCACAAAGTTTTTTTGACCTGATATAGGTAAGTTAGATATGTTATAAATAAGATAATTGATTGATTCAGGCGTTACTTTGCGGAAATCCATAAATATCAACAAATTATATAAATATATTTAGTAATAAATCGCCGTAGTCAGAAACGAGACTCTCTCGTTTCTGACTTCGGCGAGTCCACACCTCCTGATGATGCCTCGTGTAGAGGCGAAACACGTGTCGTATCTTTAAACTTTGGTTTTCTGTTCGTTGACTCTTTGGTTTATAATATAGAAATATGTACTAAAGTTCTAAACTAAAGTTAAGTAATTAAAACCTTTGTCAAATCAAGCGGATTTATTACTATATATATTTATATAATTTGTTGTAATAAATAAATTTTAATATAACTTAAATCATAGGTAGGTAATAAAATTATATGCACTGCACGATAAATTTGTTAGCAATTTATCTTTGATACAAGACTTAGAGAAATGTTTATTACTAAAGTTAGGTATATTACAAAATTTACAAAAGGAAACAATTGGGCCACCCATAGACCGTTGCAAACGATCTATAGGTAGCTCAACTGCTCCAACTCGAATTGATTAGATTAGATATATTATATAATTATATTATTATAAACTCTTTGATTTGATAAGTTAATTAGATGAACTCAATATTATTTAAGTTATTCTGGGAAATATAAGCCTATGAATATAATTGTTATCTTATCAATATTATTATTTAATTATAAAGTAATAAGCTTAAAGTTCTTATAAACAAAAACCCGATTACTATAATACAGGCTCGATACCTACAGGTTTTCAAAATCTTTTTGCACTAACTTTTTGTTAAATAATAATAATAATTTTATTTCTTACACAAGAAAAGTACAATGTAGCTTAACTATGATACATACCTTAGAGACTAACATAAATATTTAAAAAAACTTATCAATTAGCGTGTCACTGGCACAATAAAAATATTTCGTAGATTAGTACTTACTTATTTGCCTTTACATACATACATATATATATATATATATATACATAGACCAGTGATTCCCTTAGCCGCAAGAAATGGAAGAATAAGAGACTTTGCCCTACAGTGGGACATGAACGGCTGAATAATAATAATAATGGTATTCTTGTAAAATACACAAGTCTCAAAATATTAACCTTCTTTTTCACAGTCGAGTAAAAGTTGGTCATGATCACAAACTCAAAACTCGAATTTCTACGGACCTTTGCCTAATAAATAGTCAATAAACGATCTTATTATTTAAATAATTTCCTCTAGCTCTACATAACCGGTATCTGCCCAAATAATTGATTGAGTCAAGTTCAACACTTTCACCGTTGGCTATGTATAGGCGGGCTAAATAGGGCAAGTAGTTTAGGCTACGGATATCCGCTTTGTTTCTATATCTAAATACTAGCACTGGCGATTTCATTGCGTGGCGAATTAATAAAATTCCTTTCTTATTACACAGTTTCACTTCTTGACAATCATATGCTCTAAATTTCAAGTCTCTACGTCTAGTGGTTTTTCAGTCAGTCAGGACTTAGCCCTCTAAAACCAAAAAACACAAATTTTTAATTACCAAAAAAACTTACATGAGTAATGCAGAAGGTACTACGTTGTATTTGCAGTCAGAATTTTGGGTTTCTACAAAATGACGGAGTGACAGCAGCGCGAGTGTGCCGCCCGACGAGCTACAGCGAGCTGGCTCGAGCTAGGTACTGAGTTTGCCAAGCTTAAATTATTATCAATGATGGGTACCTACTGCCTGACGAAAATCCATATGAAAGCGACTAATGGGAACAATCATCCAATTTTTATCAAAAATTCAACTTAATTTTTTTCAAGGTTTTTTTGTACTAAACTGATTATGCGTATTTTTTTTCTGGTGATTAAAAAATTGCGGTGTATATTGATGATGATGTTTCTAACCGATGCCCGCAACTTCGTTTGCGTTATGAATTAACAACATTAATTTCTTAGTACCTACACGCTTACATTTTATAACGGACACACCCTCCAAATTTCATACTGTTTGGCCTGAGGGTTACTTGTCAGTCAGTCAGAACCAAGCCTCATATACATATATATTGCTTGGCTAAAAATTTCAAATGACCCAATTGGGTGATCTTGCATAAAACTTGTATTGTAAAATTAGTCTTAAAAAATGTTTTCGGATATATATACGTTCCGTGTCGTCGCCACTGGGGTCTAGCAGAACAACGGCGCTGCAGCGTGCTACCAGTACGCTGCAGCATTAAAGCTGAGCTAGGCCCCCATTGATGTAGGACTCTGTTATGTATTTGACCTTTTTTGTTCCTTTATTTTTCCATCTTTAAAATTATTTCTTCTTTCTTTCTTTCTTTCTATTGATGATAAGTCAATGGCCGTCTGGTGATGTAGTTTTGGAAAATTTCGGTAACATTGCAAGAGAAAAGCTACATATCTACTCCTTTAAAACTTTTAAATACAGGAGTTTATAATTGTTTTTTTTTAACAATAGTATTTCAATAACGCAATAACGGTCGTAAAATTCAACCTTACATTCATTTTTGTTTTATGAGCGCATCATTCAACTCTATAGACTTGTAACGTATTTTTTCGTAACGTAACGCAGAGTACGCTTTTGATTGCTGCTACTGCCTCAAGTTATCTGCTCATATCAGCTTCGTAAACGATCGTGTGTCGTTAGAAAGCTCAATCACACGAGTCACGATATTTACATTCACTCCGGCTAATGCAGGGTCATGAGCGGCATGTAAATATCGGAAACATGTTCAAATAAACGCCTTTTTATGATGATGGAATTTCGATTCCATCACCATGAAATGGCTGAAGAGCTGGCCATTTGGAAGTACTTAGTAAATTGTTTATCGAACATTTTTTTTAGATAGAAAATAGACAAGCGTTTGAACTCCACCTTATCTAATGATCACTATTGAATGAGTTTTAGAATCACTTAAAATATGTACTTAATAGTTATACCTACGTGCTCTCGGTTTTTTTCTTTTTATGTTATCAAGATTAAAAGGAGCTTTACCGTAAACTATACCGACTTTTAGCCACGTAATTGAGAAACAAACACTTCTCTTGATAACATCAGCAGTATCTTATCTACATATTATTAACACAATTCTTCTTATCGTGTCACTAGTTCTTTCGAACCAGTGTGGTGAAAGGATTTCAAGTGCGCCCCATAGAGGCTCCTTTCGAGCACTATAAAAAAACAATTAAAAAATCAAATAAATTGCAGTCGTGTTTTGCAATTATTAATAATTAAACTACTGCGCTTTATTCCGAGCAGCTGTTATTTTCATAATACGTTACGGCCCAGAGCCTGAAAATTAACTAAACTTAAAAACGAAGGCACAAAACACCAACAAAGAAGTTATCAAACGCTTTAAGACCTGAATTCATCGCCTGAATTGTACAGAAATGGCATACGGCAATGGCACGGGCGTGATAGATTATTTTAAACAGTAGGTATTTATTATGAAGTAAGTATTGTAAATTGGATGTTATTAATTGTTCGTTAAAATCCTTTATCTATTGTTGTCTTATTATAATACAACAATTAATAACATCCAATTTACAATACTTACTTCATAATAAATACCTACTGTTTACAATAATCTATCACGCCCGTGCCATTGCCGTATGCCCAGTAAGGTAAAGGCGTAAGGTACTACGTTGTATTTGCAGTCAGAATTTTGGGTTTCTACAAAATGACGGAGTGACAGCAGCGCGAGTGTGCCGCCCGACGAGCTACAGCGAGCTGGCTCGAGCTAGGTACTGAGTTTGCCAAGCTTAAATTATTATCAATGATGGGTACCTACTGCCTGACGAAAATCCATATGAAAGCGACTAATGGGAACAATCATCCAATTTTTATCAAAAATTCAACTTAATTTTTTTCAAGGTTTTTTTGTACTAAACTGATTATGCGTATTTTTTTTCTGGTGATTAAAAAATTGCGGTGTATATTGATGATGATGTTTCTAACCGATGCCCGCAACTTCGTTTGCGTTATGAATTAACAACATTAATTTCTTAGTACCTACACGCTTACATTTTATAACGGACACACCCTCCAAATTTCATACTGTTTGGCCTGAGGGTTACTTGTCAGTCAGTCAGAACCAAGCCTCATATACATATATATTGCTTGGCTAAAAATTTCAAATGACCCAATTGGGTGATCTTGCATAAAACTTGTATTGTAAAATTAGTCTTAAAAAATGTTTTCGGATATATATACGTTCCGTGTCGTCGCCACTGGGGTCTAGCAGAACAACGGCGCTGCAGCGTGCTACCAGTACGCTGCAGCATTAAAGCTGAGCTAGGCCCCCATTGATGTAGGACTCTGTTATGTATTTGACCTTTTTTGTTCCTTTATTTTTCCATCTTTAAAATTATTTCTTCTTTCTTTCTTTCTTTCTATTGATGATAAGTCAATGGCCGTCTGGTGATGTAGTTTTGGAAAATTTCGGTAACATTGCAAGAGAAAAGCTACATATCTACTCCTTTAAAACTTTTAAATACAGGAGTTTATAATTGTTTTTTTTTAACAATAGTATTTCAATAACGCAATAACGGTCGTAAAATTCAACCTTACATTCATTTTTGTTTTATGAGCGCATCATTCAACTCTATAGACTTGTAACGTATTTTTTCGTAACGTAACGCAGAGTACGCTTTTGATTGCTGCTACTGCCTCAAGTTATCTGCTCATATCAGCTTCGTAAACGATCGTGTGTCGTTAGAAAGCTCAATCACACGAGTCACGATATTTACATTCACTCCGGCTAATGCAGGGTCATGAGCGGCATGTAAATATCGGAAACATGTTCAAATAAACGCCTTTTTATGATGATGGAATTTCGATTCCATCACCATGAAATGGCTGAAGAGCTGGCCATTTGGAAGTACTTAGTAAATTGTTTATCGAACATTTTTTTTAGATAGAAAATAGACAAGCGTTTGAACTCCACCTTATCTAATGATCACTATTGAATGAGTTTTAGAATCACTTAAAATATGTACTTAATAGTTATACCTACGTGCTCTCGGTTTTTTTCTTTTTATGTTATCAAGATTAAAAGGAGCTTTACCGTAAACTATACCGACTTTTAGCCACGTAATTGAGAAACAAACACTTCTCTTGATAACATCAGCAGTATCTTATCTACATATTATTAACACAATTCTTCTTATCGTGTCACTAGTTCTTTCGAACCAGTGTGGTGAAAGGATTTCAAGTGCGCCCCATAGAGGCTCCTTTCGAGCACTATAAAAAAACAATTAAAAAATCAAATAAATTGCAGTCGTGTTTTGCAATTATTAATAATTAAACTACTGCGCTTTATTCCGAGCAGCTGTTATTTTCATAATACGTTACGGCCCAGAGCCTGAAAATTAACTAAACTTAAAAACGAAGGCACAAAACACCAACAAAGAAGTTATCAAACGCTTTAAGACCTGAATTCATCGCCTGAATTGTACAGAAATGGCATACGGCAATGGCACGGGCGTGATAGATTATTTTAAACAGTAGGTATTTATTATGAAGTAAGTATTGTAAATTGGATGTTATTAATTGTTCGTTAAAATCCTTTATCTATTGTTGTCTTATTATAATACAACAATTAATAACATCCAATTTACAATACTTACTTCATAATAAATACCTACTGTTTACAATAATCTATCAGGCGCAGGCAAAAGTTTTCATACAAAATCTGTAAACGTCACATCATGCAATTATCCTTCCACCTGCGCTTTGCCTTCGTCGTTTCTGTATAATTCAGGTCTAAACTGAGGTTTTATGAAGCTGGGACCATTCACAAGGCCTTTGTATAATGATGATGTCAAAAATACCTCACATATATTTAGCCTTCGTAGACGCCCAGTCTATCAAGCGGTTTGAAGAAGCCAGTCGCGACCAGTCTGGCCAGAATGCCGAGAAAGCTGACCGGACACAGCGAAAACAGAACAGCTGACACATTCAGAGCGTCGATTTATTTGTAAGTTACGTCATGCGATGTTTGGAAGTCACGGATGCGCTGCATGTGTGGAATGCGTAGCCATTTGAACTTCAATTACCTCACTTTATTGATGTGTAACACGATGTTTGCTAGCAGGACGTTGGCTAGCATTCTACTGCTGACCAACGTCCTGACACACTTACATCCCATTAAATTAAAATTATTCCCGAAATTGACAGAAAGCGAGAGAAACCTCAGAAAAAAAAGGAAATAAATTAATTCTAAGTTTCAATGTTACTCAATACCAAGATGCGATGTCAGATGTTACACATCATATGTGACTTCTATAAGGCTCGCTCGTTTTTTTTTTTCAGTGATTTGAAGAATGTCATGAACGTATGATGAGATCTCGTTAGATAGGTAGAGCAACAATTTGTCTCGTTCAGTACATAGGAATGTTCATTGTTCATTCAAAAATTTGATGGTAAAAAAAATTCTTGGTAGTTTAATCCCGATCAAAAATTTCGGATATCAGAAAAAAATATGGTGTTTATATCAGATAGAAATTAGACACTTCATCATATTTTTAATGTAAATCCAGATGAGAAGATATATTTTTAGAAACTACTAACTATATTCTTTGACCTAGCTGTTTGACCCAGTCTAGAAGCGATTCGGATCCGCTGTATGGCGTAGTAATGTTGTAGTGAAAATTCGCGAGTGACATCACGACGATGAAAGTTAGGGCGCGTTCAGTATGCGAATGCTGATGATGCCACTGAGGAATGTGAGGCTTCTGAAATACCAACCGGCACATCAAAATTAAGTACTTACTATACATAATAGTACATATATCTACACTGAGGAGAGGTAACTGAAAAGTGCATATCAGAATGACGATGCTAACTTGAAAAATACCATTTTACACGCACTGAAGCGTCGATGATACAGGTTTTTTTACACGTTGCTTGTTGACGAGTTTAAAAGCTAGCATGTGAGCGAGTTAGCTTTACTGAAGGATTGTCAACAAGCAGATTGTAAATAAGCCGATGACACTGGGCAATTTTACACGCTAAAAGGGAACTCGCTGGTTTGTAGCGTGTAAAAAAGCCGTGTGTCATCGACCGAAAGATGATGATGTGATTTTGAATCACGAAGTCTCACAAACACTTTACAATAATTTAGTTTTTTTAGTCGTAATCTATGAGATACTCATAGATTATGATAGATTATGTAAATTATGAGATACTCATAGATTTCGATGAGTAAAAAAACCAACAGATGATGGTCAAATAAAGAAACAAGTGTAATAATCACCGGCTCGGCAGTCTAATACACTTACCGCTCGACCATCCGTGTCGTCATTATATGCAAGTAGAAACGAATCAGAGACATTTAGTCACTAATCCCGCTTGCTTTAGCCTCTTCAGATGCAGTTATTTTAATAGGAGCCTAGAGCAACATTGTAGGTACACCTGTACCCAAAGCCAGCCTACAATTAGCTTCGGTTAATGGCTGTCGATCAACTGGCCACATCCTTTAGGGACCAGATTTTCCCACGAGTGAAAACTATGTGAAACTGTCAGTAGACCGTTGGGTGCATTTACTTGATCTTGGTGATTACAACTTGGTGGTTTATTTTTGCATTTTGATTAATAGTTATAATTTCTTTAATTTAAAATAATTAAAATTAAAAGCCAGTATCCTCGGCACGCTGCCATCGGGTATCGAGTGGAGCAGTTGAGCTACCTATAGATCGTTTGAAAAGGTCCAATTGTTTACTTTTGCTAATTTTGTAATATAGATTGTAGTAGTTACGTAGTTAACTAAAAAAAAAATCTTGGGATGCAAAGTTTTTTTGTAATTTTCATGTTCTTTTTTGTAATTAAATTGTTAATTCTGTGTGTGCATGCTTAAGAATGTAGTCTAGAACAAAACCTATCTTAGATTATTTTAACTATGTGTGTATATTATTTTCGGGTAATAAAATAAATATATTTATATGTTAATTCTCTACTAACGAAATAATTTTAACGAAAATCGGTAATAAATTAACTTATGCTTAAAAGTTTATTCAACAACACGTGAATTTCTCGTAAATTTAACAACGCTTGACACTATTCACGTAAGTTTTCATAGTAGGTAAAGTCAGTTGTATTCACAAAATAATAACTAAATACATAAGCTACATTTTCCTATTAAAAGGTAAGATAAAACTTTAAAACCTATGTTTAAAATGTGAATTTCGATTACGACAGGGTACTTTGAGGGCCACGATCGCATATTTCACTGCTTTCCCCCATCTGTAGAGTCGTTAAAATAATGAGACTCATCTTAAATCTTATGATGTAACGTAAATAACGTAATTTCGTAACGACAGTAAACAGCCAGTTACGGGGCCCACTGCTTCTTTGGGTCAATCTACAGTGAAGATAAAATATAGGCTTTAGGGCGTAAACTTATATTATGGTAAGTGTCTACATAAAAAATATGTAGTATCACTTATATTAAAGATTATCTTAAACTGTAGTACTACAGATAGGTATTATCTCAGACTTTAAAATCTCGGTAAAGCCAGACTTCTAAGTCTTTTGAAAATCTCGACAGTTTTTAAAGATTTTTTTATAGGTAAATAGTTTATTTTTGCGTTTGGTTATGACTCGATAAGTAGCGGCTTACGAAATTAGTGGACTATTATATCATATAATACTTATTATATCAAATCAATATACTTTTGATTGTATTTGTATTCTGCTATTTTTAAACTACAAACAAGTGACCTAAACACCGAACGAAAGTGAGTCCTGTGTTTGCGCCGCTCTTTAGCAGGTGGTAAAAAGTAAAAGTTACATATCTCATTGGATACTGAGACGTATCTTCCACAGCAAAGGGTCGCTAATTGAATGACATTTGATGGATGTAAGCTGAATTTTGCGATTACGTGAACTTTCTAGGAAGGTCGTGTGGAACTCGTGGAGAAGTAATGAATTGGTTACAATTCATCGTTACGTGGTGTTGAGTAATTTTTAATAATACACAGTTGTGTGCATGACTGATTTGCGTGAGTAATTCTTAATGAGGGAATGAGCTTTGCCGATGATATGCGTTCAGTGTGTACATTTTAGCGAAATTATGCATGAATTTTCCAACTTTTCAAAGAAGTAACAGACTCGAGAATATTGAAAACTTTAGTTTTGTTTTCATTAATACTTTTAATTTAGTGATCTTCTTGTTATCGTGTCACTAGTTCTTTCAAACCAGTGCAGGGTGAAAGGACTTCAAGTGTGCGTGTTTTGTGGGTAAACAGGAATCAAAATTGTTTTATCATTTTTTTAAACCAGAAAAAGAATATATAATGCATTATTTCATTTATTTATTTACTTGAAATGTTAACAGTAGATATATAAGGAGGCACTTTCATGTCAAACTAAAAACATAACTGTCAAAGGCGACTCTATTCATTTCCGTCTTTCGTCTGACTGACGTGAATGTAACATCGATTGGAGTACAATAGCAACTTGCACAAAAACCTGTTTATCTGATTGAGGTGTAAAGTAACAGCTTGTTTATCTGATTCATCTGAGGAAACAGTTGCAGAGATAAATGGAGTTAGAAAAAAAATAATCAAAACGATTACATACAGACTTTGTGGCCAATAGAAGGAGTTGTTGAATAAGTAGTTTTTTATGTTACATCTTTTATGTAACATCTTTCCTCTCGCTTTCCTGCAATCTGGGAGAGTGATTTCTTGAAAGGAGACGGATGTGTGTAACAGGAAGCGGTGCTAGAGTTGGCCGTCAGATGGTTCTAACCTCAAAAAATGAAGTATATTTAAAAATAAAAAAATAATACTTTCTTTGTTGCTTATTACCAAGATGAGAAGTCGTTTTTTTATCCGTTTGGGACTTATGTCACCTATTTATTTTTTCTTTAAGAGTATTCTCAATACAGTTACAAAGTTTTATTTATATGTAGATACTTATGCTTACTTGCACCAAACTGTCAAAGTCCCTAAGCATTTACTTTACTCCCTTGGTAGTTCTTAACAGTCAGAATCTTGACTGTTAAGAACTACCAAGCGAGTAAAGTAAATGCTTAGGGACTTTGACAGTTTGGTGCAAGCAGACATTAATTTTCCGAAAGTTAGAAAAAACCTATGGATCAATCACTGGACGCAAATATTATTTGTAATTCAGTGATTCCCCCAGTTGTACGAAAGTATAGCGTGGAAAATGCAG
Organism: Lobophora halterata; assembly: GCA_932526365.1. Classification (NCBI taxonomy): domain Eukaryota; kingdom Metazoa; phylum Arthropoda; class Insecta; order Lepidoptera; family Geometridae; genus Lobophora; species Lobophora halterata. The sequence goes on from OW052018.1 coordinate 1,732,839, forward strand.
AAATATTCAATCCAAGAGTATTACGTGCCGTCCCGTCCCGTCTGTGTACATAGGTTCCTACGTATATCAATGCAACCCATACGGGTTAAGTCGAGACGAATCCATTAAAAAAAAAAGGATTTTGATTGTTTAAATTGAATTATTACGTGTAGCACAGATGATGTGAAATCCACAAAAAAAATATGGATTAACTTCGGTCATTTCTCAACGATTTTTCTGTTACACACCCACACCCATTGAGATTATCCAATCACAATTTATATCGAAAGAGTTTCTATGTCTACGTTACTGATTGAAGGTTTCATGCAGTCATAAAAAAATTACAACTAAGTTACTCTATTTAGTAGTTTTGTAATTGGGTGTATGTTATATTTTCATTTAAAGCGAGATTAACGCTGTTAGTAATAATTGTTCATTCGATTAATTTTGCAATACCTGCAGCCATCTTTGTAAGCCTGTCCCAAATTTTAATACTACAGTGAGTATGAGCTTGCTTAGTTTATATTAAGTGAAAGGATAAATTTGCATTATGACAAAACATATTGTTGTAATTTGAAGCGGAATATTTAATACTACTTAATCATGTTTTGTAATAAAATAATTTAAATAACAATTCATAGATATTTCACAGCATTTCTTATATATTACATTTTGTAATTACATAATGTACATAATTAAAAAATGTAACGATTTAATTTAGTAATATGTAGTGTTACATTTTTGAGTGATAAACTAATTTTAATTTGAATTGTTTAGGTATGTTTTTTTATTTTTTAAGAATTAAGTATGTATGTAACTAACTTCTACTATCTTGTACCTTACCAACCTCAAAAATGTTCTTCTTCTTCAGAGATAAGAGCGACATATATTTGTAAAAAAAATTAACCTAACCTATCAATCTGAGGGCGATGATTGGTAGAGCAGACCAATCATCGCCCTCATATTGGTAGGTTAGGTTATTTTTTTTTTTTACAAATATATGTCGCTCTTATCACTGAAGAAATAGCCATAAAAAAAAATAGCCATAGTACTTGCGTTTACTATTTTCGAACATTTACAATTTATCGGTTTTCAAACCGTTAAATTGTAAATTATCGTTTTTTACAATTTTATGTTGATATATTCATTCGTCTTCAAAGTAAGCTTTGGTTCTTTCCCCACAAAGATCCGTATCATCGTCAAAAAGGTGCAATGTCAAGGCTACTGTAGCAGATTAACCAAGTGTGACAGTCACGCACGACTATCGGTTTAAATTTACATCGATCTTGGATTTTAGGACGCTTTCCGAAACTGACGCTTATCACGTTAGCCTTAAGGATGAATGTTTGCGTTTATAACAGCATACTACGTTATATTATCACGTGGTATCTTTCCCTGGTGTAGAACAAGGGTATTTTTCGAGCACAATAGTTACCAGACAGGCAAGCTGCTGGCAGTAGCTAATAAATATACAGTCCAGTGATGGACGTCCAAATTATGATGATGATCACTACTTATGATGGTGATGATGATGATTAACTTTGGAACTGTTTTGTCAGTAAATTTTTTCCACGTACGAAAATAGTACGAATATTTGATTAATTGATGGTGAGCATCAATTAATTTAATATTAATATACTATAATATTTAATATACTAACTTAATGCTAAAACATAATAAAACTAAAATTACTTAAATAAGTATAAAAATAAAGAATTAACCTATTTAAAATTATAAATGAAATACAGAATTTAGGTTCGTTATAGTTTTAAATAAAATTATTAGTTACGAGTGATAGGAGAAATGTTGTGATTTACAAAGAATCGTACGCAATGAAGGTTTCTCTGAGCTTGAATGCTAATGACCTCGCTCTATCTATGTCATTGTTTGAGACCTACGGTAAAGGATTTGACTTAAAATTGTGTTTGAATCGTGCACGGAATAACGAATTAGGCTTGACCTACAAAGAAGTAGTTTTTGGCAAATAATCAAATTGCTTCATATTGTTTAATATTTTATATTTAATGCACACTAACTAATACTTACTTTACTTATTCTTCAACTTATTTGGAATTGGGAAAGAAACCATTACTTTAGTTACATTACAACGTTTCTTTATAACCTTAACATTATGTGGTTACAAATTTTATTACTTTAGTTCATGCAACCTTGCAAACGAAGACTTGTGTCCATACATTTTATTTTCTCTTAGGATTATATTTAAATGAACAGTAAATGCGCAATCTTTGAACAAGACTGGATATTGCCATTGCCAAAAGTCAAGATCATTATTTTAACCCTGTAACACAGTTGCAATCCTTTCAAAATAGGGACATTTTATGCGAGATAAATATCTTTTTACAAATTTACGAAATTCAATGAACCACTTACGTTACTTGGCATAAAGAGAATAATTATTTAAATAAGGTTAAATAAAAATTTAAACAGTCATGCAACAAGGCGTCTTTACACTTTATTTGACGATTGAACGAGTGTGTTCATTATCAAAAAAACTCTGGAGAGTCTGAAGAAAATAAACAAAAAGTTTTCTAATCTTCAAAGTACCATTAAATCCCTACCTTACATCGCATCGTCTGGTGTTACTAACTAAACTATAATCTGTAACTGTGACAGTCGCTAAAGGTTGATCGAGCTCACTTTCGTATCTTTTTATGAGTCAAACCACGCACCTGTTCTCAAAACATACATCCTGATTCCTGTCGCAGGTAAACCAACCTATGTTAGAGATCAACGTTGATTTATAACTATTATCTTTATGAGGTTACAAATTTTATTTTACTTTATAACCGATCAAAAAAAGAAAGAGGTACGTTCTCAATTCGGTTGTTGTTTTTATGTTTGTTACCTCAGAAAGTCAGAACTTTGTTTCTGAACCGATTTGAAAAATATTTTTTATATGAGAGGATATACTTTCAGATTCACATCATAGAAATTTCATCAAAATCGGTTGAGCTGTTTAGTTTTTAAATCAATATAACTTGAAAAAATATGTCGTTCAAGTAACCGAAGTTGCGTATTTTGATTTGGATTTTAAGATGGGTTGTAGTATTGTTTTGTAAAAACTTGATATTTTTTTATGTGAACTCTTAGTTATATGAGTCAAAAACATATTAAAAGAAGATTGGAAGATGATTTTCCGAAAGTAAGTTCGGTACGCCAAATAAATTATGCAACTTCTTATAATTCGTCTTAATTGCATAAATAATAAAAATAGTGAAATTTTTAATTAATTTTTACATAAGTAACTTTTTAAGCTTTAATGAAATGAAATCAGTAGAATATTGGAAATCACCGCCGCTGACACTGTGGTGGGATCCAAAGGTCGTGAGTTCATATCCCGAGGTGTGGAGGGCACACCGAGAGGCCATGTAACATACTCGTATGTTTAAATTTGAAAATGTTCGAAATTAGCATTTAACTTTAAATTTATTTTATTAAAAAACATATCAGTACCTAATTATAATCAAGTGGACATAATTATTTAACTTTTCAGATAGATTGAGGACTATTTATATTTGCCATGTAGTTTATTTTAAAACAAGCTATTTTAAACCGGTCTATTAATTCTGGTACATATAAAAATTTCATAAAAAATTAATGAACCTTACTCTCATTTTCTTGGTCGTAATTTTGAACCACGATGAAACCGCGAGCACTATTACAACACTTACATTATAAAATATTGTTTTATTGCGAAGTGTAACATCAAATTAACGTTTATGTTCGTTGCTAAACCGGAAACTGGTGCATCCATTTCAGCAAAACACCTATAAAAATGTTTAAATCTATTAAGATTTTAAAGAGATAAAATAATAAAATGTTCATTTATTTTGTCATTTATTTTCCTTTAAGATAAAAAAAATATAAAAGTTTTGTATACCTAAGTATAATGGTTATTTGTATATTTTTTGGTAAAAAAATTATTAGAAATTATTTAGTTCATCTTATTAAAATCACATCGTTATTTCAAATTATATTGAATTTTTCATTACACTTTTCACGTAACCAGAATTAATAAACCATAGACGAATAAAAACAACTTAGCGAAATATTTTTCAAGCAGAGGCGCGTTGAAGTCTTTTGTATGGAGCTTCCTAAATCTAAATATACTCGTAACATTAGCTGATGGAATTGGACTTCTCCGTGATGGCACATATTACGTTGGTCGGAATTAATAAAAAAAACAATTATTTACCAAGATAATTATAAATTATTCTCTAATAAAATAAAGCTTTTGCTTTTTTCTCCACCAAGAGTGAAATTGGTGAAATCATACAGGATGTTTTAAGACCGAAAACGAAAACCACGCAATCGAATCATGATTTTGAAATATTTAAACTGTCAAGCAATTTTATCCAATTGTTTCCTTTTGTAAATTTTGTAATATAGATTGTAGTAGTTAGCTTATGCGGTAATAAACAAATTTTATGCAGTACGTATATGAGTCCACTCGTTCCTGAGTTTTCAATAACAGTCTTAATAAACCCTGTACGTATATAGAGGTTTATTTGTACCATTTCATTTCCTCTAGTTCAGTATTGCAAGGTTAAGGTTAAGTTCCTGCGAGGTTAATATGTAGGTCAGTATCAAATTAAACATAAAATTACAAACTTGTTGTAGAACTGTATCCATATGACAAAGTAAATGAGAGGAAAGCCAAGTTTCCGTCGCGTGGAGCCTGCGTACACTCACAGACAAAACGGATAAGATAATCTTGATAAACGCATCACTTTGCGATTCGTAAAAAATATAGACCTATTTTTTTAAATTAAATACTGTAGTTATTTATAAAAATTTGTTCAGAAGTTTTTGCGTTAATCACTCGCAAGGGCAATCAACCCGTTTTTTGTATTTCATGTATTTACGTTGTTCTAGATGACGTCATGTTGAAAAAAATCTATATTACAAAATTTGTTGTATATTTTTAAATCTTTCATGAAACTAACTGAAGAGGAGCCTAAACCAAGTTTGTACTAAAAGGGCTAGAAACATGAAACTTGAAGGGTATATTATATAATTAATGGTGTAGTTAGTAATAAAAAAAGTCACACAAAAAAAATGTTGAGGTAAAAAACTAGCTTTTATATAAGTAATTAAAATTATTGTTGTTTTTTTTAGTTTTTTGTAAGAACAGGAAGAAAGAGTGACAGTTTTAAACGAGTTATCTAATTTGTTGGTGACTGTACCGGACAGTTCCGCTCGCAAATTTCGCCGGCGCGGGCGCATGACACACTTTACCACATATTTGTTTTACGTAATAATTTAGAGAGGATGCTAGCCAATTGAGTAATATGTAGGTAATTTTAGACGATTTGTGAAACTGCAGGTGCATTGTGTCATTGAGATGAGGTTTTGTAAGCTCGGGTCAGTTTCCGTACCATCATCATCATTATTGTGAGATTCGGTCATCAGTCCATATTTTTTGTATTTTGGACATGGATGAAATCCATGGTTGACTAATGTAATGGATATTCGGATATACTTATTTTCTTATTGAGTGCCTTACATTAGTAACTACCTACCCATTAATTATTATTGATTTTACTTAAAGTTTTAAAAATACATCGAGATTTAATCGATAGTTAAATAAAAATAATTAAGTTATTTATTCATATTATTTTAATAATTAAAGGGAAATTTACATCTATGAGTACGATAAAGTACTCAATATATCTGATATAAAAACAACGATTAAAGTAAATGGATGACACTATTAAGTAAGAAAAATAATGAACAATATGAGAAAAATATAGGTGCCTACAAATCTACAAAATTTCTTCAGAAAAAAATATTAAAAGCCTCTTCCAATGGTTCCTATTTTAATCAAATAAGACACTTCTGTTAGCAAATTACCATAATTTAGTAGGTATATATAAACCTACGTACGTTTAAAATAAACCCCAACATAAAAGCCGCCAGCGTTTCGATATAAAAATAACTCTGACCAGACCACTCGATAAAAACTCACCTTCTTCCGATGATGAATCCATCATCCCATACTTTCACTAAAGAAAGTGGACTTATCCACTCTCAAATATCACAAAATCCTGAGACTGTATAATAATAAAAAAAAATACTCACCCAAAAAATGAGACGCATGGTATCCAAATACAGGCACTTAAAAAAATTAAAGAACAAAACAGGCACAGCACTAGCGCGTACGAACGCGCGTCTCTCTCGACTGCGGGTCTTGGACGAAAGCTGCAGCCTCTCCCGTCCCCAACAGCCTTTTTCGAATGTAAAATATTATGTAAAGTTAATGTAAAAAGCGCAAGTGTATTGTCGACTTAAATCGACGGTAATTTGATACTTTACTATAATGATGGAAGGTTAATGTAACATTATCATCAAATTAGAGAGAGGTTTGCTAGGTTACTGTAACATAAACATCAAATTAGAGAAAGATTTGATCGTACTTTGATAACTTGTGTGTTGATTGTGTTTTAACAGAGTATGTATGTGTTTTGTTTATTGATTGTTGTTTTTTATACTTATTTAGATTTTTTAAATATATTTTTACTTATTAGGGTATATTTTTGATAGAAATACAGATATTTTATCCCGTGGACAGTGGCCTAAATTATGTGTATTATTTATAATTTTAGATAGGTTAAATATTAATTTTTGTACCTAATTAAGTTTAGTTACCTGTATGAACTTGAGATATTGTCAAAATACTTCTATAAGACGCAATTAGTTTATATAGGAGTTATAATTCTGAAAGAGCACATCAAAATGTATAAAATTATCCATTTTTAAAACTCCCGTATTTTTTCACTCAACCCCCTTATTTCTAAACAATTTACTTATTTTGTGTAAATAAACTTTAAATCTAATTTGTAAAGACTTTGTGTCATGTATATTTTGCTCGTGTTTTATTGAGATACGTTGCGATTTCCAATTCCTTAATTATAAAATTTTGCAACAGGAAACATAAAATGCGACCTTATTTGCAACATCACTCATCTCAAAGTGATTGTGTGAAGGCTGTATATAATTATTATTTAATTTTGAATTGGACAATCAAATACTTATTTATGTTTACAAAATACAGTGGCAATAAATGAAGATATTGACCTTAAAGTATATGTATTATTATGAATTAATGAGACTTATTAAAAAGATTGCATCCATAGCTATTTCAAAATCATAATCAAATACCATTTCGTAGATGCGATCAGACCAGAGCAAGACATAAGTATTGAATTTTGTAATAGTTTTCCAGTAATATCAAATGTCCTTTATTTTTATTTAGCTTGATTAAAGAAGCAATCTAATTTTATTGTAGATTAAATATGTCTTTTTATATCTATTTCTATCTATTTGATGTGGCCTAACCACTTTCTGTCTACAATTTAGAAAGTTATATATTTTACATAAAAATGTAATCTTATTGCTCTGTTACTCAATTAATTTAAGTACCTGTGTAGAATATATAATATTAAAGTATTTGAGTAGATACAGGTAATTTTGATATATCTATTAATAAGTATCGTATAAAATAGGTAATAGATTCCTAAATAATTCATATAATTTATTATACAGTCTACCAAGTTTTGTTAATTGACATCTCATTATTATCTAAATAAATACATGAAACTTATGTATTTGTCTAAAGCCTACTTGCACCAAACTGTCAAAGTCCCTAAGTAATTACTTTACTCGCTTGGTAGTTCTTAACAGTACAGATTATGACCGTTAAGAATTGTCAAGCGACTAAAGTTGTTGCTTAGGAACATTGAAAGTTTGGTGCAAGTCAGCATAATTATCTTCTTTATTGGAAATAAAGCAATAAGTTTATGGAGAAATAAAAATTCTATGTAACATTACTTTAGAAATCTACGTAGGTTTGCAATTTAGTTAAAATATTGTAAAGAACGTACTTATATATGAAATAGGTAATTATTGAAGAAGCTTTTTTTGAAAATCTATAGCCGCCACTGAATCAATTATCCTTATATATCTTTAAAGTACAGTAATATTATTAATAATAATAACAATGATAAACATTCACACACTCACACCCCAGCACTAGGATTCCCTGTGTCGCAGGTGTCATGACACATACAAGACATCACAACATCCAAGACCCGAGAACAAACATTTGTGTTCGTCACACAAATATTCGCCCCGGCCGGTAATAATTATTATAAGCTTTTATTTTTTTTATTTTTTATATAAAGGCTATCAAAGATTGAGTAATAAATAACCAGCCAAAATAATATACTACTTTACTTACATAAAAACCTTTGACCTCAAATGGGATCAGTAGTTCAATGGAGAAGGGACACGCATTATCTTGACCACTTTATGAGTATGGAATATTTTATTGCCTGCATTTCCATATTGAACGAAACATAGATTAAATATTACAGAAAGAGATAAGCCAGAACTTTGATAATCTACTATTCAGAATTTTCTTCTTAAAAAATAAAAAATTGCTTACAGCTGAAATGTACACCTACATCAATTGTACAGTGTATGTACACACTTCATATTGATTCTTTTTTCTACACATAATAATTATTCGTCCAAGTTTTTAAGTAATTTTCTTGGATATATGCTGTGATTAATTTTTATAAACAAATGTAATATAAACAATATCTATCTAGGTGTTCATAAAAGAGTTTTTTATTTTTAGTATTTTTATAGATCTTAAAATTATATTGTAAGAAAGTATTAAATTTTAAACTTTTATAGGTTGATCGTTTCTTATCTGTACATAATTTACATTTATCTTTGACCAACTCACAACAAAAATAGCATTTCTTTGCTTTCCTAATCGACCTTGGCGGCCCACAATTATACAAATAAAATAAACATTGTAGATAACCTATGACATAACTATTATAATAACCTAAAGATTTTGTAACTGATTGTAACTACCATATATTGCCAAAGACAAATGAACAAACTTAAACGTAAAAATTTTAAATGATAAAAATATATCTTTCAATTGTATGTAGCAAATTTTTAACTTATAATGCACAAAATACATACAGCTAAAATGTACAAAATTAAATGTACATAAAGTTGCGTCTCTAGTAGGTATAAAGATTGTAGAAATCATTTGACATATCTACAAATGATTTCTAAGTAAGTACTTATAAGTAACTACTTACTTAGAAATGTCTACAAATGGTACTGATTTATTAAGCAGTAGAGACGCAACTTTAGGTTAATTTAATTTTGTACATTTTAATTGTATGTATTTTGTGCAATAAAAAGTTTGTCAACCTGAATATTTTCTATGTGAAAGTTTTCTGCTACGAGAAGATAGGCCTTCATATTTATTTTGAAGCATTCTTATGATATCAAAAAATTACCCAAACATTCAAATGTGTTACATCACATAAAATTATGCATCGTTGGGTCAGAGTACCTAATAAGTAATACATTGAGTAATTTCGGTATCCATGTCAAAAATGTTAATGTGAAACGAACTATACCGAGGATGGGCGGGTTAGAGTAAAAAGTACCTATATACCAGTATAAATTACTCATGGTCATTACAGCAAGAATTCTACCACCTCTAAAATAGCTTCTTGAAATATAAAAATAAACAGTAGGTAGTTTAGGAAAACTTGCGTTGAAGTTACAAAGTCGTTTACGGAAGTTTTAAATTGCTAAAATAAATTGTTAACATATGCGTAAATTTCTAAAAAAAAGTGTAAAAAACACATAATTTTGCAAAAAAATATATTAGCAGCGATTGGATCTTTTCCCTAATAATAATCGTTAATGTGAAACGGATTTAATAAATCACAAACAAAATTTACGACGAAAACTACCAGTTTACCAACAAATTATATAAATATATTTAGCAATAAGTCCGCTTGATTTCTAAACAAAAGTTTTAATTAACTTAACTTTAGTTTAGAACTTTAGTACATATTACTATATTATAAACCAAAGAGTCAACGAACAGAAAACCAAAGTTAAAAGATACGACACGTGTTTCGCCTCTACACGAGGCATCATCAGGAGGTGTGGACTCGCCGAAGTTCGAAACGAGAGTAAGCACCTCCTGATGATGCCTCGTGTAGAGGCGAAACACGTGTCGTATCTTTAAACTTTGGTTTTCTGTTCGTTGACTCTTTGGTTTATAATATAGTAATATGTACTAAAGTTCTAAACTAAAGTTAAGTTAATTAAAACCTTTGTTTAGAAATCAAGCGGATTTATTGCTAAATATATTTATATAATTTGTTGATATTTATGGATTTCCGCAAAGTAACGCCTGAATCAATCAATTACCAGTTTACCGTTGGTAGGCATCCCCTGCAGGATGTCATCTAGATGGGTACCAACACAGTGCCATATATTCTGCCGCAAAGCAGTACTGTGTAAGCATAACTGTGTTCCGGTTTGAAGGTCACTATGGTAGTGAAATCGAAAGCCCAGTAGGTAGATTTTGAGACTGACCAATCACGAACGAGCGCTCATAGCAGTGTTGCACCGGCATATGTAAATCAAAGTCCGGTTTAGCACTGTTTTGGTCATGGGCAGGCGTGATCTCTTACCATCAGGAGAACGTCAAGCTCGTCTCGTCACTTGTTTGCACAAAAAAAAGTTTTATCTATGTACGTACAGACAGCGTCATAGATAAGTATCCCCCTTGCATTATAATATCCAGCTTCAAATCCCTTCAAATCACCTTCGCCGCGAATGGAAAAGTTTTGCCTTTAAAAAATAGATTATATTTGTATAACCGTATGCAAGTAAGCCAAAATAATTTTAAGTATTAAAACTTTTTGAAGGATTTATAGCTGGGTGTCTTGTGCAAGGGGGATACTTATCTCTGACGCTGTCTGTACCTACCAGTTGGTTGCTTTAAGCTCGATTCGGTCATACTAAACCAGTAACTACATAGTTTGTAGAAAATCGAAACAATTTGTCCCAGATGAGTAGTTCAAGTTGCAATCATTAGGTAATGATGAGGCAGAGCAAATGTGAAAATTGGATGACTTCTCCTCATAAGCTTTACGGAGAGCATTTTGTAAGGAAAAGTTACGGTATCAAATGTTTTTTTTTTAAATTGGATATTTTTTTGCAAACAACTTTGAGAAAGTAAAATATTATTAAAGTTCAAAATTCACACCACTTTGTCAAAAATATAATATTATTATGACATCGAATTTTGATGCTGACTGTACCTACTTATTAAATTTGCCCAAAAATTATCATTAAATCTTTAAAAACCATACGAGATGTTCTAGGTCCTTGCGTCGATATCCTTACTCCTGTGGGTCGTGACCTTTACGAAGGACTTTTGTGTGGATGATGAGTCTCCATAGGGACCTGTCTTCTGCAGAGCGTATGGCGTCACCCACGCTGGACTCCACCGTAGAGCGGATTTGGTCGCTCCAACGCAGCGGGCTCCGCCCCCGCGGCCGTTTTCCTTCCACCTTGCCAGTTACAACAAAGTTTTTCAAAGTTTTTCTAAGTTGTTGCTGTCTTTTCTGGCTATGAGTCCGAAGAACTCCAGGATTTTGCGAAGACGATGGTCGAAAGTCTGGTCTTTATGTCGAGCTCCTTCAGAATGGATGCGTTGGTGCGATGAGCTGTCTATGGGATACGGAGCATTTTCCGCCAGCGCCACATTTCAAAGGCCTCAATGCGCGCTCTATCTGCCCGTTTCAGCGTCCATGTCACCGCTTCGTACTGGAAGATGGAGAATACTAAAGTAGACACTAGCTTGCGTTTAGTTCCAATAGAAATGTTCCTATCTGCCCAAATCTATTATAATATGTTGCTTCTGCCTCACACGTAATTTTACTGACAAATGGCGACCTTTCACCGCCGTGTATACTGTTCATCAGGTTTAATGACAGGCCCACAATCTGTGATCTTGCACCTTTGTTTGTTACTTGATAGCTGCTTGACATTCAATTATAATTTGTTGAACATATATACTCAAAAGAGAAGTCTTAATAGTTGTTAAACAATTACACCTGATTATTGTAGCTGACAGGCTGACACCCACAATTTTGTTTGCGTTGTAAATTAATCATACATTAGGAGCTTTTACAAAATCTGTTTGTGCTAATATTTTGTACACAATTGGTGCAATCTAGACTAAAAATCCAAACAACAGAATTTCAGGCTTAAAACTATGTGCTAGCCAGGGTCATGGGTCCCCAGGTATTTCCTGGCCCTTTAGAAATTTTATATACTTTACCTAATAAGGAGTGTAAAAACTGTAGCAGGATTGACAAAAAACAATCTCGTTAAAAACGGAGTTGCCGTAACTAACAAGTCTAGTTATTTCATATTTTGTAAAACAAAATGACCAAAACGAAAACGATTATGACCTGGTAAAACTCCGTGACAGACAACAATTCACGGCGTGTCATATAATGACATAACCAGCCCTTTACCGCCTCGTTCAGTAACAAATGTGGCAGAACCACACGTAACGCCGTTGAACTCGAGATTAGCCAAGATGCTGTGTCCTTTCACTAGCAAGACACTGAGAAACTTCGGTCATTGAGTACTTGACTATCGCTGACATTATAAAATAAAAAAAATATAAAACAAAATCTTGTATTTCAGATCATTGGGTAGTTGATCCCTTAAATTTCAAAAGTAGTCAACTCACCCATGAGTGAGTTTTGTGTTCGGTGAGTAAGCCCTAAGCCAAAAAAATTCACAAGTGCCTAAAATAATAAAATGGAACTCTAGTTATAAATTCAACATTAGTTCTGTTATTTTCAGATTCTTTTAAAATGGAACTAATTAAATAAAAAACCTCAGTAGTTCTATCATGGAACTGTTGATGGTACTAGTATGACAATGAACCATCGAAGATACTTAAAACTTTAAAAAAAATAACAAAAAAAATTGGTGGCTCTGAATAGTAAAGTAAAAGAAATATCATATTCAAGGAATTACAAGTATCCATATCAAGGAATTACATTGTATATTTAAAAATATAAGCGAAATATCGTCAAAAAAGTGTTTTGTCCTCTGTAAATGTGACATACGTAAAGTGTTATGCCATAACAATAACACCATAGGTACAGTGTTTTGCCTTTTCAAATATAGCTAACTATTTAATACCTAATGTAACTTTGAATCTGTAGGTTTTATTTTTAAAACTACATTTTATTTCAAGTGCACACAGAAATAACAGTAAGTGAGAGAAGATGAGCTCACAAGGACGCTGAAGTTGCTTAATTCGAATAAACTTTAAACTTTTACTACGCAAGGTCATACTCACTTGGATTGGCATGTGCCTCTTATGGAAGCTGCTCATTAATTTGCAGGTATTTACTTCTAAATTAGTATGTTTAAAAGTCTAAACACAGCCCTATAATCCAACTTTTGACAAGCGAATTCGTATTGATAGGATTTCTGGAAAACCAGCTGTTTAAAATCCGTCACAGAGAAGTCAACAGCTTGTTAGCATGAAATTAAAATTAAATAAATATATCTATTCAAAATTTTAGTTTAAAATTATTTTGTTTTGGTTTTCTTTGTCATTGGTCTTTGATTTGATTTTTTTCTGTTGAATTTTATATGTACTTTTAATTTTAATTCATTTTATTTTTGGGTTTTTTTACTTGTACTTTCAATGATGGTTCTTGGTCTGAAATGAAAAATATTATTATTATAAGCAAAAGCATAATAATCTATCAGCTTATAATGTTCCCACTACTGGGATTCAAGCCTACTCTTATAAAAAAAAAAAGTTTTTTGAAAGATCTAAGAAAGCGAATGGGTCAATTATCTACCACGCCGACGACCGACGACGCAGTGTTTGATACGAATACGCTTGTCAAAAAAATTGGTGATAGGGCAGATTAGTCAGATGTTAATAGTAAAGTAAAACTATTGCCTTTATTTGGGTATTCTGGTTTGCTTAATGAGCATTTGATGAGTTTGGTCTAGTCTGATTGCGATTTGGCAACCGCCGACGTCGTAGAAATATGGCGTCGCCAGTCCAAGTTCGTCAAGCCTGGATAAAGGAGGAAACCATCGTCGTGCTAACCCCTCGACACGGTTAAAGAAAATGGTTGTGAAGTCCTCAGAAAGAAATACCGGATCGATAAACAAAACGACTCAAGCGTGCCCGAAAGGATAAATGATTTTGCTTACGAATTTACAAGGAATGTCCAGACAATGCTTCAAGCTGAAAAACCGCAAGAAATACCGTAGGCCTAAAAAACGCTGGAATGATTGTCTGGAGGAAGACCTGAAGAAGTTGGGCAAACTAACAACTTGGAAGAGAGAGGCTAAGACCAGGAACGAGTGGAGGAAAATCTTTGGGAGGTCAAGACCCACAAAGGGTTGTAGTGCCACAGGAAGTAAGTAAGTAAGAGTCAAAATAGACGAAGAAATAAAAAAAATCAATCAAGACTTTTCCTTGATGAAAGGCTATTGACGACACGGATGGTCGAGTGACAAGTGAGTTATAGTGCCACGGTGAGCACGGTGTCGCAGGTTCGTTTCCCGCAACAGAACCAACATTGTCTTCTTTTTATCGTGTCACTAGTTCCTTCAAACCAGCGTGGTGAAAGGATTTCAAGTGCGCTTCAAAGAGGCTCCTTTAGTGCACTCGACACATGTTTTCGAACTTTAAGTTCTACGACATGCCGGTTTCCTCACGATGTTTTCCTTCACCGTTGCGAGAACGTGGAATGCATACATAGATTTTTTCGACCGAAAAAAACCATTTACGCATGACTGCCACCGGGATTCGAACCTGCGACCATCAGATCGCAAGGCCTCATCCTACTTGGCCACCACGTCCTCTCATCCACTTGGCCACCACGTCCTCACCAACATCGTGATGATAAGCTTCGGTGTTGACTCGCACTTGCTCCTAAGCGATTTACTACTTTGATTTACTTTACTCGCTTGGCAGTTCTTAACGCTCCAGATTTAGATCCAGATGAGTGTTTTGTTTTTGTTAGTTAAGTTTGCTAGAAGCTCTGTTTTCTAAGAATGTTATTTAAGAAAAAAAAAACAGATAAAGGAACAGTAAAAAGAAACTCACCTAGATGGCGTTGTGTGAAATGTCCAAACATAAAAATAATTGGACATGTCATTAGCTAAATAAATAAATATTATATAGTTAAATAATATATAGGTACAATCAGCTGCACAGACATGTAAACACTCCAAAGCTTTCACATTTATGTATATTACTCATATGCCTACTTGCACCAAACTGTCAAATACTTTATCACAAATATAAATATGTCAAATATTTAATCACTTTGTATATTATTTGTCAATATTTAATTTCCTTCTCTTTGTCATTGTTATTTGTCTTATGGTGTACAATAAAGCATTTTCATTCATTCATTCATTCACTTTATTGTAGAAAAACTATGTTGTTTACAGCTGGTCTTAAATTGTAATTTTGTGATTCAATAGTTTTGTGTTCTTCTCGGACAAACAATAATGTTATCTTACCAACTATGTTTAATTTACACCCTGTTAAGTCCTGGCATACATATACGGTAAAAAAAACTTAAAAAATTAAGTCTATTTTATGTCAAATTAAATTTGATTAAAATTGAATAACTGTTACCGTTAGTCGTTTTCCTATGGATTTGCGTCAGGCGGTACCTTTAATTGATAATAATTCAAGTTCTATTCATCGTTTGGCAAACCCAGGTACCTAGTTCGAACTAGCTCGCAAAACCTCGGCTCGGACGCTGCACCCGCGCCGCTGTCACTCTGCCATTTTGTAGAAATCCAAAATTCTGACTGCACAAATGCAATAAAGTACCCCGTTTGCATTACCCATTTAATTTTTTTTGGTAATTAAAAATTGGTATGTGTATAACAACAAATAACAAAGTAACTACAATGTTTAGTTTGCACCCTGTTATGGTCTAACTAGTTCAAAGTCCCTAAGCAATTACTTTATTCTCATGGTAGTTCTTAACAGTGCAGATTCTGACCGTTAAGAACTGATAAGCGAGTAAAGTAATTGTTTAGGAACTTTGCAAGTTTGGTGCAAGTCGGCATTAGTTTTGCAAAGAAAAGTGCACGAAAGCATTTTCAAATCTTACTTGTCAGAAGAATAATGTCTTTGCAAAATTAAGAGTATAATACAAACGTGAAAACATGGGAGTGTATACTACTCGGGCGAATGAACATGATACCTGGCTGACACTCTCGCTCGCAATTTGATACTTCCCCCGCCGTCCCACGCGGCACCCTTCGTGTTTCTTCTTCCTATAATTGCGAAGCCTTATCATTACCTACTTATCATTACCAAGTATTACAGGACCTTTTCTCTATCAAGATTATCCAATTCCACGCTGTACTTTGCACAAACGTCATTCGAGCCAGGTGTCATGTTCATTCGCCCGAGTAGTACATGTCTATGCAGCTGACTGTACCATCATACCTGACCTGTAATTTGAGATTAATAATACATTGTTTATTCTGTTTATTCACATACATACATAGCATATAAATTGATATTACGCAATAATAGAGAGGTTCGTACGGTTCACACCACTGAATGAGATTAGATTCGGTATTTAAGGCTCTATTAATAAAATACCTGCTTTTGAAAATAGAAAGGAGAGTTTAGCGTGGTTTAGAATTATGCTTGGTTTTAATCGTGTTTTCATAGTTTTAGAGTGATTCTAACGATAGTTTTATGATGTTCAGCATCTAATGGACTTCGGTGGTTTGTTCCTTTTTGTTTTAAATTCGTAGAAAATTCTGAAAGTAAATTATCTTCTCTTTTTTAATCTTTTGGATGCGAAAAGCACAAGACCGGAGAAAACGGCGTGTACAGAAGGAGGCTTACACCCAGCAGTGGGTAGTTATGGGCTGTGGATGATGAAATTATCTTCAAAGAAATGCTTAGGTAGGTGATTTTACATTGCCTATCTGGTACTAGTAGGTCAGTGCTACTTATTAAATATGTTTAACTAGTTTGCGTAGCAAATTATCAAAATTCCGTTCTTAGTACGCGGCTACATTGTTGACGAACACATCTTCCATGTTTCAAGTATCTACTTCCATTCGTTTAGCTCATAGGCTGTCTGTCAGTATTTTATAAATATTGATTTAATAAGTATTTAACTAGACTATACAGCCTATACGAACCTATATTCTATTCTATATTCTATAGCGTTTTTATTTTAAAGGGAATATACTTTAAAATAAAAAGGCTACCTAGATCTATTTTGGTATTTGTAGAGTTGCTTTTTACATAGTCTACAATTTGAAAAAAAAAAAACAGGAATAAAAAGTTTTGTAATTTTCGTGGATAATACTAACCTTTAGTATCTTTCGATACCTATCTGAGTTAAAAGACTTTTCTTTTTTATTTCATAATAAGGTCTAGAATACAATAGCACGCCGCTATCTCCCCCTATAACTTCAAAAAATTACAAATGTGGGAGCAAGATAGCGACGCGCGGCATTCTGGGCCTTAAAAAGTAGAGTCGCCTGAATATCAATAAGAACAAAACAAAGAAAGACAGATTCATATCACAACCCAGCGTGAGTGACACGGAGAAGATAATCACACCGTTTCTGATGGATGTATTGATTGATGGCAATTTTCTATTGTGTAACACTGACCGGTAGTATATTACCTGGTGTGAGAGAATAGTTTGACCCAAATTATGTCTTTTTGTGAAGATTTTTTTTTTATTCGTGAGAAATAAGAAGCATTCAGTTAATACACGAACATCGGTGTTTGTCCTGAATCTGTATGTTTTGTGTTTTAGGTAGTAGGTCTAGGTACCTCATCATCAGCCAGGTAGGACCCACTGCAGGGTATAGACCTCCTTTCGCTTTAACCAGCCTCCACGATCTTGTGCATCTCTGATCCATGTAGTCCCCGCGACTCTTGCGACGTCGTCGACCCACCGGGCTGTTGGCCGACCCGGGTTTCTCTTTCCTGTCCTTGGCCACCATTCGGTCAGAGCCTTACTCCACCGGCCATCACCGCGTCTAGCCAGGTGTCCCGCCCAACTCCATTTGGGCGGTACCTATGTGAAGAAAAAGAAGGAAAAATAATATGGAAAGATCTAGAAGAGATCACTCACAGCCATAACCTTAGGCCTTTTTATACTTGTTCTATTGTTTTACTCTGCTTTGTTCTTTTTAGTGTCCATCTGTCTATCTGTCTATGTGTTTACAAAAAAATATTAATATTTTTTTTATATTGTCACTAGTTCATTCGAACCAGTGTGTTTAAAGGATTTCAAATGCCATTCGAAGAGACTCCTTTCGTGCACTAAAAGCCTCTTTCTTGCACTTATAACTAAAAATCATAATTCGATTATAAGTCACAGAATATTAAAATAATATCCAGCTTATAAACTACAACCATACCGAATTTAGGTTCAATAGTTTTAACGTGATTAAGGGTAATCCTCAAATCCGAATTCCATACAAAATGTTTCGGACAAATACTCAAAAAGTACGCCGTATAAATATAGTAAATTATTCATACTTTAATTTAGATTTTATACGTGTTTTAAAATTAACCCTACTTACTTAAAAACACGTATAAAATCTAAATTAAAGCATGAAACCTTTCACTTTTTTTGTTGACGAAATCATAAAACACGGACGAAACGAATAGTGTGAAGAAATTACTATAATACGGCGTACTTTTTGATTATTTGTCCGAAACATTTTGTATGGAATTCGGATTTGAGGATTCCCCTTAAGGAGCAAACATCTATCTATAATACAACTCACTAACTTTTACTATGCATGCACTTATATAAGTAGGATACAAAAGAAACAATCTAGTTTCTAGTCCATACATCTAAGCTCCTAGAGTAGGGTAAGGCTTCATTACATCAGAGCTTCCGACAAGGAACGTGTTTATTATATTAGTCATACATTATGTAAACTATTGTTATAGGTACACTGACCAAGCCGGACCCTAGACCCGTTTGGCTTTGTAATCGCCGACACACTGGTATAGTATTCACAGTAGTTCGTGGCGTGGCGTCCCCTAAAGCATTATGTCAAGATGGGTACACAATACCTGATATTCTGCCGCATATTGTAACCATTACTGTTGAAGGTGAGAATACAGTTTAAATCTATCGAATCTAGCGAAATTATTGATATTTTTTTCGTAAATTAGGTACCATCAAAATGTCTCTAAGTTAGCGCTATAATAGATTTGCACTGGCATTATGTGATTCTTAGTCCTGTGATGTTCATTGCTCCTAATATTTAGTGAGGATTTCGAAAAAAAAATTATCCCGAAATCCCCACTGATGTTGGTAAGTATTGGGAATTCCGAGAGTTTTTTTCTTAAAATTACCCCCCTATTAGGAACAATGAATATCACAGGATTAAGAATCACATAATTACATAATGCCTTTGTGATAAATGCTATTAGGAATTTTGGGAATAAGCCGTGTGGTACTAATAATTATGGTAATGGGCAGGCGTGACTTCTCTTCATCAGGACAGAACCATTTTTAAGCCGTCAGTAGTTAGAGGGTGCCGCGCATTTTTTTAGGAAGTAACTACACATAGGTTTCTTTATAATAATAATAATTTTATTTCAGACACAAGAAAAGTACAATGTAGCTTAACTAGGGCCCATATGATATATACCTTAGAGAATTTAATACTTACTCAGTCTATATTTGAAAATACCGTAACCAATCTGATCAATATTTAGCCTGTACAATGCCCAATGAAGGTTTTATTGGACATTGCTTGCCAATTTAGTGGAATGTGTGTCAGTTTGGCGCACGGCCGACGGGCAAGCCGAATAGAAAGGCGCTGGCACATCGGTGAAAGCGTATGTCCTTGTGCGACACTTCCTGCTTTGCTATTACACCGTTTACATCTAACGTGGCAAGGAAAATATATTGCTCTATTATAACTCTTCCAAAATCTCAACTAAAATTCTTAGAGCTCCTCTACACTAGGCGGCTCTCTAGCGGCAAATGGATATTTTATCAGTTCTTGAATTTAAGTGAATTTCCTGATAAAATAAGGGCTTATTAACCTTCATTTACTCTAGCCTTGTCTATGGCTAAAAATTTAAATGACCCAATTGGGTGATCTTGCATAAATAGGTAATGTTGCCAGTAAGACAATTGTAAAATTAGTCTTAAATAATGTTTTCTTGTGTTATTTTAGTAGTTTTAGTTTTAGTTTTTGGTTATTTATACGTTCCGTGTCGTCGCCACTGGGGTCTAGCAGAACACCAGCGCTGCAGCGTGCTGCCAGTACGCTGCAGCATGAAAGCTGAGCTAGGCCCCCATTGATGGAGGACTCTGTTACTCTGACCTTTTTTGGTCAATTTATGTTTCATGTGGTTTTCATCAATAAAATTATTTCATTTCTTTTTTTTTTCTTTTCATTTATTAGGCAAGTAGGTACAGTAAACAGCGAACTTTGCATTATTGTTATTCAAGTTCTACAACAACTGTAAGGATATTTATCACCCTAAAAATATCCCAAAGTAGGTAAAGGTCTTCCAGCAATGATGCAATTGAATTAAAAAAAAAAACACATAATTATCTACATTTATATCATAGTTTTGAACAATAAAACATAATTACTTTGTATTTGAAGTTCTATGATCAATACAGAATTATTATACAATCTACATCTGTTGTCTATACCCACTAATTGATTACAAGACATGACTTGTAGGCAGGTACTTCATCGACGGCTGAGGTAATGGTCAGTTAAAAATATAGGCGTGGGAGCCTTCCGCGTTTTTAAAATTTTGTCAGAGCGTCTGGTCGAAGCGACGCGTGATCAGAGGGCTGGCAGCTATCTGGGCCAAAGAATAAGCCTTGCTATACAAAGAGGCAATGCAGCCAGTATCCTCGGCACGCTGCCATCGGGTATCGAGTTGGAGCAGTTGAGCTACTTATAGATCGTTTGCAACGGTCTATGGGTGGCCCAATTGTTTCCTTTTGTAAAATAGATTGTAGTAGTTAGCTTATGCTTCAATAAAAGTTACGTTAAAAATATATATATATAGGCTACCTATATTTATTAAATACTTTACGCATCTAAGTAATGATAATATAGGGTAAAGCCGGGATATATGCCCCAGAAGTATAATCCTACAGTCATACTCCTACATTCTAACAATAAGAAAGAAAACTAATCAGAAAGTAAGCATATACTAGAACAGCTAATTTGCAATATTCTGAACTAAATCCATTTCAAGTTCACGCACAACCAGATCTCGTTGCTTCCTGCAAAACAAGCTGTTTACAAGCTAATATGTGAACCGAGTCAATGTGTAATAAATACATATCACTTACTTTTATGTCGGTCGCAATTACTTAATTCATTATGCAAGTTATTGGATAATGCAATAAAGAGAGCGAGGCGTCTGCATCAGTTTACTGCTAGAAGTTGACACCATAGAATATTCGAGCCTACTTAACTTAGGTAGGTACGTAGGTATTGTTGTGAAATAATGAGTGTGTGTTATACATGTGTATACTATCTATATATATAAAAGATTTGGACCTGACTGACTAACTGACAGACAACGTAGAGACATGAGATTTGGAGGATGTGTATTTGAATTTGACGTTCCAAATTCAAATCACATTACTACCCTTGAGAGTTTCATACAACATTACCTCCCTTGGGGTGTAATGGGCTTTGCTTTACCTTGATGATAGCATGATATATACCTAATTGGATATTGTCGAGCAGGTGGTGTGAAAAATTATTTATTGCATAGGTACTAAAAACAAATAGGTATCTACACAGGCGAATTTAATGTTAATATGAGCTAACCTCTGAAAATAATTATATTTTTATTAAATTTTAGGTTAAAAAGACCCAAACAATATTTTTTTCTTTGGGTCAAAACGCAAAGAGAACTCGTTGATGTCTTTTGTATGGGGAAAGCATAATAATCGAATCCAAAATAGGTATGTAAGGAATTTTGCACGAACATATTTTGTGAATTTGATTCCCGAACTAAAAAATTTCACACATAATATATTTATAAAGAACTATTGACTTTAATTTCAAAAAAATAATTAATTAAAAAAAATATATCATCTTAATCTATAAGTTCTTGCCAGCCGTGTGTGGGAGACATTCTGCATGTAAGATTCTTTATACGGCAGGTCTGTAACTACAATGGTACAACAAGTCCTTAATTAAATCTTACAAAAAACACTTATGGCAAGTATTATTCAGATTAGAACAATCAGTTTCGGTTATCTCCGAATCAGGATTCACACATTAAGAACCCCATGACTGCTGAGCCATTTTGCAATCCATTGTACTGCGCTCTATATTTCAACCTGATTTATTGCTTTTGTAACTTTTAAGGATTATTTGGGCCAAAGCCGTTTATTGTGGTCATCATCATTTAGGTCAATTCACATGGTTTATTCGTAGGTAGGTACCTACCTACAATTGAAGAGAGAATATTCCTATATTGCGTTGCAAAGGAGGCAAAGTTATTCAAGATGTATTGTGTGTGTGTGTGTGTGTGTGTGTGTGAGTCTAACTTTTCTGCAAATCTGTACCTACCTCTAAGGTTACACACACATTATCAACTCGGAAAGGGATCGTCACCGTATCAACTCGAGCCGTTCAGTATTATTTTTAAGAAACTCCCTACTGCAACGCACACCTGATGACCTTAAACGATACTGCTGGATGGACCACAAATAAGATTAAATAATCAATTGAAATAAAATAAGAGACAAATGGAATAATTAATAAGTTTGTTTTGGTCATTGAGTTATCATAGATAAGATTATACTGAGAGAGGTAGAGAACGACCCTTTTTTTCACATTGGTCAGTAGAGTCAGTACCTACCTACCTACCTTCCAAGTTTTTCCTTACTTCCTTAATGCTCCGAAAAAGCTGTCTAGAATGAATATAGAATAGATATAGAAAATATTTTATAAGTTTAGGTATTGCAAATTGTAATCAATAGGTATGCCTACCTAAGACTTATCAGAGTTAAGAGGCTATGTGAAAATAAGGAGTCGCTGCGTTTCATTCTTACTCGGTAACGGTACAGTTTACAAACTTGATGTTAATACAGTGATTACTTGAGGATATAATCTAAATAAATGTAAGACAGAAACACGATTGGTGAAACTTTTCTCGATAGATTTATTTTTTGAAGTAGGCCCTCTTAAAATCTGATTTACATACATCCTCCTAATTTAGAGAATATTTCCGGTTTATTTTTATACTATTGAGTGAGTAATCACAGAACTTAGATAAATGTAAAAGGATTTTTTTATAAATTCAATACTATTCAAGCAATATGATGTTTTATCATTTGTCGCTTACGTCCGTTACTTTTGAGCGACAAAAATCTATATCTAACCTTTCCCTCGGGGTAAGGTGTCTAATTGCGCTATCACTGTCTTACAATTCGGCAGCTGTCATTTCTGACAGTTTCACATATCCTCTTAAGCTATGTAACATTTAGCCAATAAACGTTTGAATTGTAGTAGAGCAATTTAATTATGTAACAGTTTTCCAAGAATAAGACTAGCTAAAAGTCAAAACATATTCCTCCTAATACTTGAAGAGAATATTCTATGTGATACCGGAGACTAGTTAGTTCGTACATGTGATACCTAGCAATTTCTGTACGAAAAGCGACCGGTAGAAAAACCGCGGATCTTCTAACAATTTCTTTATGCCGACCGCGACGCTTAAAATACAATTGACACTGATTATGATCTAGGAAGCGCGGGCGAACAAAATACAGACATAATGTTACGTAACACGGAACGTAGCTATTGACGGTGGCCTTCCGGTCTGTACTTTTTAATTAGCGACCGTTACTTTAAGCCACTCGGGATAATGTGACCTAGATGCGATTAAATTGCACTCTTATCTCCATGTGTCTTAGTTGTAGAAGGTAATGCTTGACATTTCTAAGCCAGACAAAAAGGAAAACAGTCGATGCAGCGAGTGTCGCGAATCACCTACTTACTAATGGTCGCGAAGCTAAAAGTATCTACTCTATAGGTATTCAATACTATGTACGCATGTATGAGTTTTCAGGTAAATGCATAAACATAACATTGGAATGGTAGGTAGTATAAAATAAATAGAAAATAATGTTACCTTGGTGTCAGATGAGGGTAGACCGATGAGAATGACCACATAGTCACGGTGCGTGACGTTTCGTACGACTCAGCATCGTCCAGCTTGATGCAAGGATGAAGACATCGACACGACGACCATGTCCCGATGTGGTGACGGTTATGAATATGAGAACACGAAGACCCGGTGTGATGCTTTGTAGATTGGATCGACGTACTTATATCTGGATATATGTTTGAGCATGGTCTCGGTCGGACCATGTAACTTCCATAATTATCTGAGCACCTAAAAGTGAGAACACACTGAGCGTATCATCGGAACTGGTCGGGCGTTGTAGTAATCTGGGTTGGGGTTAAAACCCCACGAATGACCTCCTCCGTCCCCAAATAGTCATTCCCTGACCTCACAACATAACGTAAATATCCTTATTTACCAACGCACCTTAGACCTAAAGTATCACATGAGACCGGTCATACAACAGACCAGTAACGCAACTGAGTGTAGCACAACAGGGTATCTACTGATAGATCTGTGTAACGAAGTTGATTAACACAGTGATAAATATGTATAACGTAGTTGTGTAACGCAGTGATAAACCTGTGGAACGCAATTTACCTGCGGGTATGATGTACAAAAACGCCACTAATAATGCCACGTAATTCATCCGAGGAAACGTATGTACTTACATTCTAAGACACAACGCAAATAGAAACACATTAATCTTATAGATAGCAACATGCGTGGACGGTGTCACTACCGAACACGTTATTAGACATCAACCAGAACATACGAACTTATAATGTAAGACACAACACATAATAGTTATAATAGCAGTGAAACCTATGAACGGCATCATTACCGAACACGTTATTAGGTACTTATAGTAAACCGCGACTTACCGTGAAATACAGATGCGTACCTACTACGCTTGCATCTTATCGTACCTAAATGTATCGTGAGTACTTATTGTTCTAAACCACATACCTGAGCCCAAAACGCTATAGCAATCCTTTTTACACGTTAATATCTAGAATCTGCCGGTGAACACGTAAATAACATGATTATGGGAAAATTATACATGTAGGACCTGTTAAGAACTAATATCTAGCACTCACCAAATATCCTGAGCAGAAAACACTGACCTGATAATTCTGCGAACAAACCCAACGAGAACAGACCACGCCATTCGAACGTACCCACTAGACTGGCACAAGTCTACCCGCGCTTACCGCTTACGACAGATTGGCCGAAGCTTGTTACTACCCAAAGTAGTCTGGGGCCGGTGATGATATGTTATAACTATATCTATAATTCTACCTGTGTATGCGTCTACGTCATATCACTCGCTATGAAATGATAATCGCGATTACGTTTCGCGACAACGAGTCGAAGATTCAATAGAGCGTAGGTAATGGGAGAGTAATTTGTCCAGCAGTGGATTTAGGTGGGTCAATACCTAATGATGATGAAGATAATTCTAGACTTAACCAACCTAAACGTACTACGTATACCTAATAAGCGACAAATAAATTGTCCTCTGGCGAACCACGTGACAAAGATGCGCAGAACCAATTTGACCTAAGAATGGCGTTCTGCGCATCATTGTTACGTGGTTCACCAGAGGACAATTTGTTTATTGCTTTCTATAAGTACTAAATATGTAGGTATTATCTACTACTAGTAAGTATTGTTACAGCTGGGAGTAACAATGCCCTCAGAAGCACGGAAACGTCTACTTGTGATGCCGCCATTTCTGATGTTGGCAACACCTAACTTTACTAAACTTCGAATATGCAAACTACACACACAAGCACTACACGCACAAGGATTAAACATCCACTCGAAATTCTACGATAAAATTTAATGTTTGAATGGGAATCCTTGCCCTTGCATATTGCAACACCAAAACAGTAACATTTTGTGTACCTACAATTTCAAGAGCTCCGTGGGTGTTTTATCACAATGATAGTTCAGGTCAAGTATGCAGTTTTGTGTGAGAAAGGAAATATGGCAATCTTGTGAAATATGGACCATTGAGGAACCCACGCACTTGTTTCGTATTGGTTCATTCAATATCTTTGTAGAAATATTTGAAGAGCTGGGAGGTATATCTTCATACCCTCATATCGTGTATGCATGCACGTGTCGTGTATACACATCACCAATTTTTAATTCCCAAAAAAAAAAAAAAAATGGGCAATGCAGACGGGGTAGGTACTACGTTGTATCTGTGTAGTTAGAATTTTGGATTTCTACGAAAAGACAGACAGCGGGGAGAGTGCGTCGCCCGAGCAGAGCTTTTGCGAGCTGGCTCGAGCTTAAATTATTTTATCAATAAATTAGTAAATCCATAGGAAAACGACTAACGGTAACAGTTATCCAATATTCATTAAATCTGTATTTTGACAAAACAATGTTTTTTTGCCAGTATGAGTTAAGTAAAGGCAAATAATTTAGGCGTATTTTTTTTTCGGTGTATATGCCAGTAGCCGGCTCTCATATAGGTTCATAAAGACTCAGCCTATTTCTATCTTTTGAGTTTTTACTTAGTCCTAAAATGTGATAAAAACGAATAAAAAAAAACAGCGAAAATAATAATAAAAATGTATTATCTATATAACATAACATCGGACCGTAACCATAGAATGAAGTTTATATTACAGAATATAGTTATGGTATAGGCTATATTCATGGCAACTAGAGGCATTTTCCTAAAAAAGGATAAAAAATTGCTAATTAGAGTTATTATATTATGCAACTCCCTCTATTGGTAAGTGCGTGTACGCAAAATGTAATGGGTCCCCTAGGTTTTTATCTAATAAATAAAATGCGGAAATTATTTTAAAGGAAAATGCCTCGAAGGCCCGAGACGCTTAATATTTCGAGTAGTGTAATATTTGATAGAACCAAAAAAACAGTTCAAATCATTAACATTTTGAATACTTCAAAATCTCTTTTGTACAATTTGTTTCGGACCTGTCACAACACAGAAAAAATTACTAAAATAAGTTACATTATGATATAAAATTGTAAGGCTATAAATGAGTGGTTTTTGTATGAAGAGATAAACTTTACATCACGTGAATGAAGAAATAATGAAACTAGTCTAAATACGCGAAAAAATATTAGACACACCAGTTTTCTTACAATAATGAAAGTTTTTAAAATTGTATGAATTTAATGAGATTTAATACTAAGGCTAAATAGTTATGAAAATCATTTTATGATTTTTGAAACATTATTATGACCCTATATTTTACACAAAAAGAGTTCAATCAAATTGGTGACAGAGACACTAATTCACTTATTTAAGATTTATATAATAAACGGAACTCTAAACAAAGAATTTGTTGACAGACATACTAATTTAATTTTAAGGCTTATAAAAACAGAACCCAAAAAATTAAACAATGTAAGGACCACAAAGCAATTTGTTTCTTATAAACAGTAAGATATAGTTCAAAATGGCGTGGCGTTGTGACAGCAGGCGATGTGGTATTACATAAAATCGTCATAATCGTCATCGAAATTGCCGTAATTCACAAGATGAGCCTGAAATACAAGAAAAAAACCATTATCAACTATAAACGGCGACACGGGTGGTCGAGTGGAGAATGTGGGTACTTATTGGACTGACATGTCGGTTTCGCGGGTTCAAATCTTGCTTCGGGACGAACATTTGTGTGACTAACATTATAGGTATTAGGTAACGACAGCATGCTTGAATCTCTATTAAGATAATAAAGGTATTCACAAGTGCGACAATTTTTTTTTTTTTTTTTTTTTTTTAATTCACATAGTTTTATTCATTCCCTTAATCTATAGTTACAGTACATGGGTTAGAGATTCCCTTTTAAGTAAGAAGATACCTGTGTTAGGGAACCTCGCTCTTCCGTTACAATATTTAGCTATTCGATTAAGTTTGAAAGTTTAAAAGGTTAATAATATTGAAAACAATAACATAACAACACGTCAGAAAATGATTCCATTTTATTATTGTCAGAGATAAACTTAGTACAATATTAAAATAAAACTTCATAACTAAATTAATCATGAATTTACAACAAATAAAACAACGTATTCAATCAGTTATCTGGTTCCCATAGTAAAAAGCTCTGCTTATGTGACAACCACCAAATTAATTCTAGTAATTATCATCATCATCATCAACCTATAGCAGTCCACTGCTGGACGTAGGTCTCTCCCAAGGCGCGCCACTGAGCCCGATCTTCGGCTCTTCTCATCCACTTTCTGCCAGCTATAGCGCGCAGATCATCGCTCCATCTGGCCAAAGGTCGTCCTACACTGCGTTTGCCTAGACGTGGTCTCCACTCAAGAACACGTTTACCCCAACGGTTGTCGGTTCTTCGGCAGACATGGCCGGCCCACTGCCACTTCAGCTCCAATTCTAGTAAAGGCACATCGAAAGTATAGACTATAATTTTATTGGTACTCACATTGTCTCCCTCAACTTTTAATTTGGCCTTGCCTTTGCCCTTATTCGGTTTCTTGCCCTTATCGTTCTTCTCCGCCTTTTGTTTCTCAATGTACATGTTGTCTACTGTCAATTTTATCCTCTTGATGTCTCCCGAATGCACTGAAAAAAAAAATACTTCAATTAATGTACACTCCTTGACATAAAGCCGTGATGGAAATGCCAGTAATCCTAACAATATGTACACCACCAATTTTTAATTACCAAAAAATATTTTATGGGCAATGCAGACAGGCTACTACGTTGCATCTGTGCAGTCAGAATTTTGGATTTATACAAAATGGCAGAGTGACAGCGGCGCGAGTGCGGCGCCCGAGCCGAGGTTTTACGAGCTGGCTCGAGCTAGGTACTAGGGTTTGCCAAACGATGAATAAAACTTAAATTATTATCAATAAATGGTACCGCCTGACGCTAAGCCATAGGAAAACGACTAACGGTAACAGTTAATAACGGTAATCTAATTTTAATCAAAGTAACGGTAGTCTAATTTTAATCAATTTTATTTTGACGAAATTTCGACTTTAAAGTTTTTTTGCAATATTTGTGTTCAATAACGGCGACTGCCTAAGCGTATTTTTTTTTCTGGAAATTAAAAAGTGACCGTGTATAATAAAAACATAAGTTGTGAGGATAGATCAACAGATAGAACGTCTGAACTGCTACTGAACTGATTAAGCTGAAATCGGAACAGGTATACCTAGTTACTAACTACAGAGAAATGAAAAAAACATATACATAATGTGGGCAAATCCGCAGTAGCTAATAATAATACACTGAGGTGTATGTTACGCTGCCTTAAATCTGTGGCGTTTCCGAACGAAGTAAAGACTGACGGTTTCGGTTTGATAATTACAGAACGAATTCAGAAACGTCACTTGTTTTTACCGCGACTATAAAAGTTTTTTCTCTTAAGAATTTTAATGGAAATGAGACCCAAAAACTCGGTGTACATATTGTGTATCTACCGCGTACAATTGGACAATAGCTCGCTCCTCCATGCAACGACAATATAAGACGATGTTCCGTAGTGCTACAGATACGATGTGGTACATGTTTTAATGAGAGACAATAATCGTGTATTTTTATTCAATTAAACTGATAAACTGGATTGAATCGTGTTTTGTGTTGTGCCTCATCGCCCCATCAGATACACTCCAAAAATCTAATGAATCTGTAAACTCACAGAAGATTCAGAATCAAGACAGGTCTACGAAAACGGTTAGATTCAGTCCCAGCGACTGTCATCCAGCCAATTACTTGAGCATTCTTGCCATCAACCCATAACCCTTCTCCAATACTTCAAGGAGTTAAAGGCTGGGGTAGAATAAGTTAACCCCGGGGTAATGAACGATGCACCCTTCAACAGGAGGCCAGTACAGACCTTTAGGCAGTGTCCTAATAGAACGCGATGAAGCGACCATCGCAAGTTCGCGCGAACGTCGATCGCGCGATCAAACGTACTAACGTCAAATAGGCGCCCCAATTGGCATCGCGTCGCGTCGCGCGATCGCGTGATTGCCAATCGGGACGCCTATTTGACGTTAGTACGTTTGATCGCGTGTATCGCGCGACGGTCGCATCGCTTGCTCGTGCGACGATCGCGTGATCGCGTTCTATTAGGACAACGCCTTATACCCCCACACCAGAATAAGAATATTATATTTTTTTGGACATTTCACAGAACGCCATCTAGCCCCAAACTACGCAGAGCTTGTACTATGGGAACCAGGTGGCTAATAGAATACTTAAATACTTTTTTTTGTTGTAAATACATACATAGAATACATAGAAAACACCCAGACTCAGGACAAACACCGATGTTCATCACACAAATGTTTATCCTGAAGCGGGAATCGAACCCGCGACACCGGGCTTGACAGTCCAATACACTTGCCATTCGACCATCCGTCGAATAAGAACATACTTCTACAATCACAGCTTAGGTATTTTTTACCTAGAGATGTAATTTAATAAAATACAGAGTAGATCAGCACCATTGCAGACTCAACTTACTTTGAACAATAATATTTCTGACGAGCTCGTCCACAAAGGCGGGGAACTCCTCCTTGGATTTGTAGAAGCTCAACTTCTTGGTGAGGAGTTCCGCAAACTCCGTGAACTCCTCTTTAGTAGTTGGATGGAAGCTGTCCAGTTTGCCGCCGCCACTTTCAGTCACTCCTGGAACAGACCAATTAAGATAACATTCATATACAATTTCTGAAAATATTATAAATAAATAAATATTTTGGACAGTCATTTCACACAACGCCATCTAGCCCCAAACTGAGCAGAGCTTGTACTATGGGAACCAGATAAACTGATAGAATACTTAAGTATTTTTTTTTTGTAAATACATACATAAAATAAATAGGAAACATCAAGACTCAGGACAAACGTCGATGTTTGTCCCGAAGTGGGAATCGAACCCGCGACACTCGGCGTAGCAGTCCAACGCACGCACTTGCCACTCGACCATCCGTGTCGTCAATATTATGATGGAATAAATGAAATTATTGGGCTTAATAATTTTTACAACGCACAAGCAAATACATTTAACTACCGAAGTTAGTATCATAATCGATAAAGAAATAATACTAAAATTATGAGGATAGATAGATGGATGTTTTTCTTGATCACACCAAAACTACTGAACCTAAATTGAGCCTAAATTATTTATTTGGATTAGGATTTTTACCATGCGGGCAAAGGCGCTTCCACCAGTTAGTAATAGACACCATATTTTTGGACAAAACTTTGTAAAACACAAAGCCATCAAGCCTAAAACTATGTTTTTTTATGTAGCTAAATAATTACAAAACTTCTTAACTTTATTACCTAGCTAAATACTAGTCCACAAAGGATATGTGAGCTAGAAACAGAACAAATATATCCATTCCAATGTTCATTATAGTTATAGCTAACAAATCTATCTGAATAAATAACAAACCAAATGTCTCCATAGCGAGCCGAAGATCGGATTCCTCCTGCAGTTTCTGTCGGCGAAGCTTCTCAGCTATCTTCTCTTCGGGGGTCATTTCTTCATATGCGTCCGCTGCTGCCTTTTCAGCTTTCTCACGTTCTAAACGCTACAACATAAATAATAGTGTTTTGTCAAACATCTGTAAAATTTTTAGAGGTGCCAACAGGACCCTTTAACTAAGCCTACACTATAATGTCTATCTGTCCTACCTATAAATAACGCATTATATTATGCAAAGGACCGACAAAAGAGTCCAATTGCGGAAAATGGAGTCAACATTCATACATACCTACCTATAAAGGTCTGAGTAAATAACAAGTGGGATGAAATTTAAAAATAAACAATTCAAATTTCAATAAGGCTGTTTAAAAATGTACCTACTTAAAATTTCCCAAACCTTGAAACATATTTTAGAATACTCAAATCTAATGAAAACAAAGGGGTTGAAAAATAATAACTCTAGTTTAAGGTATAATTTAGTACACTTAAAATGAGTATTGGAATCTAAAACAAGTTATCTAGAGGCTCTAGGTATAAGCCCAGTAATGTGTGTTCATTTCTGTAGCTATAACACATTATACTATAATATAAAGAAATGTAGGTAGGTTAGGCAAATTCAACTTAAGACTGGTTTAGACACAGCCATAAACAACATTCTAAGACCAAGGTCTACAAAACCTAATAACTATAAAAAAACTTGATGTTGGCCGGCAATCTGTAACGGCAATGTTATGTATTAATATGAATAAAACTTTGTATTGACTGACTAAGCACAAGCCAAAGTACTGGATGTAGAGATTTGAAGTTTAGAGGGTATGTTCTTCATGAAGTACAAGCATCCAAGTTTAATTACAGGAGAACACCAGTGTTCTCCTGTGATTAAACCACTTGTAGTTTATATTATTGGTATACCTAAGTGGTTTATTTATATCTGTAGTTTATTGGTTTAATCATAGAATAACACCGGCATAAGCTGAGTGTAAAGATCATTACAGAGCTGACTGTACCTACTAAGAAAGGAACTTTGTCAATTCACAAACAAATGAAGTTGCAGTTATCAGCTAGTATTAGATTATAAATATGAATAATTTAAGTTCATACATGCTTTGTTTACAACACTGATTATTTACTTGCATGGATCTCATTAGATGACTTGTTGTTTATAAATATGTATCTAATTGGTGTTTTTGTATGACTCGCAGTCAGCTGCAACTGACTTGTGGGAAATAGAACTGACTATCTAGAATGGCAAATCATGTGGGTTTGTCAGTGGATGATAGATGGCTTAGTTTCTAGGCCACTCAAATATGATATGACTTCAGAGTAAGTCTTTGAATGCTTTGATGTAGAAATGCAGAGGCTAGGTTTTGGTGTTGAGCAATCAATGAAAAGTACCTACCCACCTAGTTTTAAAGATTGTTGGTACATTTATCAATGTATCATCAAGTCATTTTTTATTGATTCTTCTTTAGCCAGCCAATATTGATTAGAGCTTTATCGTTACAACTGAATAGCAGTGCATAAGGTTTTTTCTGTCTGTTTACGTGTACAAATGTGATCGCGTATGTTCCTATTTGACGAACTTACCTCTCTTTCGGCTATTTTGTCGTGAATTTTCTTTTTGGGTTTGGCAGGGGCGGGAGTTGATTCACTTTTCTCTTCATCTTTCTTTTCCTCGTCATCATCCAGATCCCAGCTGTCCTGAAATCACTTCTGACGTCAACACTCACCGTTGAGGTTATGTGCCTCGTAAAAGTACAAGGCACAATCATCTACACTCACAACACAAATTGTGACGATAAAATAAGGTATTAGGCAACGAGTTCTTTACCTTGACGGTTTCTTCCTCATCCTCGCCTTCCCATCTATTCGAACTAGTCAACGTGGTCGGTAATTTAGGTTCAAAATTATCTGCATCTGGAAAGTAAAATTCATGACATCACCTGTCCATGTACTCTAATTATTAACCGCGAAATAAATACCCACCCCAGGACACATCCATGATTGCGGAACTTTTTATAGCACCGATCTAATTTTGATACCGTTTCACGTGAACACAAATCAGACAGCGAAATTGTCGCAATGGCCTGTAGCACAAGATGTCTCCACCTCAAGAGACGGAGAATACAATAACAATATCCTCACACGAATATTGTCAAACTACAGAGTTTTTCCTGTAATGAACACGGCCTGATTGAGAAACGGTGGACAAATGACATAACTTTGGCGATTTCCCAAAGAAAAAGTAATCGAATTTTGATAAGCAAAAATATGACTCCATTGCCGAAGATAATTTTCGAAACACTAAAATTTCCAAGATGGCCACCAAAATTGTTGCCATAATTGAAAAAGACGATTCGATTATAGATAATCGATTCGATATACTCAATCGAGTAAAATAAAAAATAATTTATTTAATTCACAATAATTATGTATTAATTTTTCATAAGTTTTACATACAGAAAAATATTGTTTTTATTTATTGTTTGAGGCATTCAGAAAAAATATATTAGGTTCTTAAAACGTGAAACAGTGCCATTTTTTTTTTATTGGAACTACTAGTCGACTGTGGACATGAATGTTATTACCTAAATCGCCGATAGGTGACGCTTTTTAGCAAACTTTCGGCTAATCTACCTACATTATTAAACTGAATACTTACAATACTCAATACTCCATTTTTTATTCGCACGAATATGGGTTATACATTAAAAAATACAGTTGTTCGTATTAAAGGATAGCACCATCTAGGGATGGTGCTATCTGCTTTGTCAGCATACGAATTTATGTAGGTACAAACAGTGAAAATAATTTTATAAACAATCAAAACGATACAAACAATACAATACCAACCTAATCTAAATATTTATCTTAATAATAACGTGTCATAATTATAGGTAGGTACCTATTAAAGTGTCTAAAGTTCATTATCCATTAGGTATTAATTAATTGAGTAATATGATTTTGAAATTAATAGTTGTGTCAGTTTTCGTTTAAATGAGTAAAAGTTATTTAAGTTTTTCAATTGTACCGGTAGTTTATTGTATAACCGAGGTGCCATACAAAATATGCTTTTACAAGTGCCGTTCTATATGGTGGTATCGCTATACTATTTTTAAGGCGCTTACTTTTTATCATAACAAATTGATCCGAGTTTTTTCTAATAAATATTGCTGTCTCTAGTATATATAAACATGGAAATGATATTTGATGTTTTATAAAGAAAGGTTTACATGATTCTGTTTGATCAAGCTGACAAATGGCCCGTACACATCGTTTTTGCGCTATGAAAACTTTACAGTAGATTTCTATCAAGCTATCCCAAGTAGGTACCTAACCTACCATTACCCTAACAAACCGTAGCCATGTAGATTTTATAGGAGGACATTGAAAAGCATCGCGATGGCAAAAAGAAAGATTGAATTGTTTGTCGAAATTCACAATGAAAAGGAATTTGAGCACGCACTCCATAGCCATTCTAACGATCTAATTTGTAAGTACCTAGGCAAACGTAGACGTAGGTTATGAATAAGTTAACCTTACATAATATAACTAGGTACCTACTGTGCCCTATTACCTAGGTAAGTAAATACTTCATATCAGCAGCCCACAAACCTTGGCAAGGTCCTCGGCTCTTTTCATCCACTAGATGGTGCCGCTTAGATAGATTGATAGTAACATTTTATTGTACACCCCAAGGAAAGTTATATATTAAAAATAAGTTTTTTAATCTAGTAACAAAAAAAAAATAGAGTCAACATTAGGCGGCTTTATCACTAAAAGTTGATTTCTTCCAGGTAACCTAGAGGAGTATAGTAAAAGTAATAGGAATACCTAGCAAAAGTTTAGATACGAGCTTCGTCGGGATTTTTTATACATTTTTAATGTGATCTTGGTCATAGGTGCAGAAATCTATTGTTCTTTTGCTGGCTCCTGCACTGCCCTGGATAAATTATTCAATACTATCAAACTTGACTGGAGTAGCGGGAAAATTGTTCTCTTAAAAGTAAGATATCACAGACTTATTATAACGTAAAAGTTAGGTACCGTTGGGATAGAATGGTCCCCTGCAGGATCTCGCCTAGATGGGTACCAAGGAGTAGGGTACCAAGTCAGATAAATTATTACTGTGTTCCCGTTTAATGCACAGCAGATAGAATAATGACTGGGCTAACGAGACTGACCATCGGATTTTCATCTGATTATCTCAAAGTGTAAAATAAAATCTCAATATAGGTAAATGTAGCACTCGGGGTGCTACATTTATAGCAGTATGAAAGTACCTAGATACTGGTAGTTTTAAGTTTTCCGATTCTGAACACTATTTTATCCTACTAATATTATAAACGCGAAAGTTTGTAAGGATGGATGGATGGATATCCATCCATCCATGGATGGATGGATGGATGGATGGATGGATGGATGGATGGATGTTTGTTCCTCTTTCACGTAAAAACTACTGAATGGATTTTAATGAAACTTTACAATAATATAGCTCATACATCAGAATAACACATAGGCTACAATTTATAGAGATACCTGCGCAGGCGAAGTCGCGGGCACCAGCTAGTATTCAAATAATTACTCTAGAGACTAAACCTTATCACTTATTTTAGGGTAAAATCGGGTTAAATTCACCACAAGGATAGTGGCTCTTTTCTTGGAAACCTTTATTTAGAAAAATAAATGAAAGTAGTTTAACAAGTGCCTAATTATAGGTAAAATATGAAGCGTAATAAAAAATATGTTGAAAACTTATATTATTATGAACTTTGATTTTCGAAATTAAGGTTTTTAGGAAAAGGTGCACCTACCTATCCTTCTGGGGTCTCTCTCTATCTAACCCTTGTATTAACCCTATTCATGACTACATACCTTACTCTACATAATTTTGTATTTTTATTTACGACCTTATTATTTAGGTACTAGCAGACGAAATAGAAGCACTGGAGAGGTTCAGGGATCATAGCGAACCAGTGTTTATGTTCATATTGGTAAGAGATACTTTTATTCTTAAAAATTATACCTTTACTTATCAGAGTTTGATACAAATAAGCGTCTCTATGTTAGCGCAACAGGGAATGTTTTTTTTTTTCAAAATCAACTGGTTCGATTCATGCTAGGTAATAGATTTTTGTTAAATCTGAGGTCTTAAGCGGCTTTCGTTTTTCGAAATCTGCTTCGTGTGAGATTTGAGCGTTTTTCGATATGCCTCATACTCTAGGATTTGGATATCCAAGCTTAGTAAAAAAATCACTCCGTACATAGATTTCATAGAGATAAATAATTTAATACAAAGAATTTAATTCATTGGACGAGATATGTAGGGATTTAAAATTAAATATTGGTAGGTACTTTTTAAGTTACTGTAAATTTTCGATCGACTTCAAAAATGATTCTCAATTCGGATTTTTTTATGTTTGTTACATCAGAACATTGTTGTTTATAAACTGATTTGAAAAATTCTGTTTTTTGTTTGAAAGGAAATACTTCCAGATTGGTCCCATTCATCATCCAGAAATTTAATTAAAATCGGTTTTTTAGTTCAGTGTAATCAAAGTAACTGCAGAAATAATGTCGAAGCAAACGTAATTTCGTATTTTGCTATCCTGTGACTATTCAGTGGTGTTCACACGGTGTTCACGATCACTAATACAGTTCAATTGAAGTCGGTTGTTGTTTTTGCAATTGATTTGTCAGTGGTGTTTACGGTCACTTCTTCTTATCGTGTCTAGTTCCTTCGAGCCAGTGTGGTGAAAGGATTTCAAGTGCGCCTCTAAGAGGCTCCTTTCGTGCCATGACACATGTTTTAGAACTGATACATTGGTGTACGAGCGGGTTCGAACCCACGACCTTCGGATCGAAAGTCGAGGCACTTCCTACTCGGCCAACATGGCTTTTTTTGTTTTAGTTAGTTTAGTTATACCTAAGTTTTTACTAAAACTGTCCAATTGAAGTTGGTTGTAATATGTTTTTGTAAAACCATGATATTTATCAACAGAACCATAAAGTGACGGAAGTATTTCGCGGCGTGGACAGCCTCAAGTTCGCAGAGGTAGCGAAACAGGAGTGGCGAGTGTTCAGCGATGGTGTCGAGTTTCCACGAACCATGTACGAGATAAGCGAGGCCACGCCGGATGAAACTGTTAGTTATACAACACGTAAATATATTTAAACAAGCTTAAAGCCTATACCTACTGAAGAGTGATATAGGGCAATCGCTAAATTGTAATCTTTTAAAAAGTTTATTAAAATACTTACAGAATCGTGCTTATTTAATTAAGAACTAAGATCTTTTTACAGGTTTTACATAGATAATACTTGTGATATAGACCCGAGAGATCCCTACTTCGGCCGGTAGAGCAGATAAGTTTTTAATTACTCTAGGTAGGTGATAATCATTAACAATTTTAATAGTGTAAAATGAGAGAAAATATAATAAAGAGCCTTCTAATTACTAGCCGCAGTCATTTGGTACAAATATGTGTAGCGGTAGGCCAAAATGCTCAGGTTTAAAACCGATAGACGTCAAATGGGCTTAATAATTTGAAAAAAAAAAAATTATTAGGTTCAGGTTGTGTTTACTGTCACTAAAACAGTCCAATTAGGTAAAGTCGTGGTTAAGTCGGTTGTAGCACGTTGTAGTAAGTTTTTGTAAAACCTTGATTACCTAAAAAATATATTGTATTGGCAGGATTGGTTACGTAAGAAATCTATAGATAAACAGCTAGAAAAGTCTGCTTCGTCCGCTAAGCGAGCGGCCAGGCAAGCGGCGCGGAAGCGGCACCGAGCGGAATTGATAATTCCTCACCTTCAGATTCTCAACTTCGTGCTATTCTGGCCTCATTGCTTCCGTGCTCACCCTGAACTGTATGAAAAATGGGATATCAATAGCTGAGTATCTACCACACACAGAAATATTAGAGTACCTATAGAATCACAATTTACTACACTGAAAATGCGACAAAAAAGACTGACTAACTTCTAGTACATTTTGATCCAATGCTAATTTTAGAAAAAGAGAAGTAACAGGACTAGATTTATATTATATTATGTTAAAATAACTTTTTTATTAATAATAAAACTACATACATAATATATCAAACATCAATTGAAATTAGAGATATGTATTTCATTTTTATTGACAGGGTGTCTGAAAATTTTCTGACCTTTAGGTATTCCGCATCCATTCTGTCTAATGGAACATTGTTATTAATCTATGCTACCACCATACTTTAACTACCATTTCTAGCACGCACTTTTTCCTATAACATCTTAAAAACACTTTTCTATTACATCTTATCTTAATTATGTTATTTTAGTTTGTTTTTATATATTTTATTTTTTACAATAAATACCTACCTAGATAATGTAATCGCCTTGTTTTCGCGCGATGTGGTGAAATGGCGAGTGACTCTAATAACCTTCTTTCCAGTATTGTAACTATTAATAAAACCTCCACAAGTCTTAAAACTCTTCATAAGTTTCAATAAAGAAAAAAATAATATTAACATTAATGGAACTATAGATATCATAATGGTGGGTCGAGAAGAGATCCAACTCACAGAAGAGACTGCGAGAGACGTGCTTTACTCCGGCGACGCACCTCTAAACGAGGCCTCGCTACATCAGCTCCTGTCTGCGCCAGCACTCGCCATATGCTTCCGGCTGCTGGACACCGACAAACACTTTGTGTGTTAGTATTAAAACTGTGTTAGAACATCATTATGGTGTGTCGTGAAGAGATCTAGCTCTCAAGGGAGACTGCGAGAGACGTGCTCCACGCCGGCGACGCGCCTCTAAACGAGGCCTCGCTGCATCAGCTCCTGTCTGCGCCAGCACTCGCCATATGCTTCTGACTGCTGGATACCGACAAGCATTTTGTGTGTTAGTATTAAAACTGTGTTATTACATCATAATGGTGTATCGTGAAGAGATATAGCTCTCACAGGAGATGGCGAGAGACGTGTTCTACGCCGGTGACGCGCCTCTCAACGAGGCCTCGCTGCATCAGCTCCTGTACACACACTACACACGCTACATAGGTACTAAATAAAAGGAAGCCAAGTTTATGGATAAAATATTCTTATCCTCTGATTATGCTCTTATATAACCAAATTTAATAACCAAAATTACTTGTTCGTCCGCTATTCGCTAGAGGAATCAGTTTCAAAAAACCTTTAATCTACTTCAGTACACTATATCTAAGCCATACATCCCAATTCATACATTATACTAACTTTCGCATTATTAATATTAGGTATACTGATGCTTTTTTAAATATTATAAAGATTTTTTTATGTTTTAAAGAACCATCACTGAAACGCAGACTTGTACTTGACTGCCTTTATTTATAGACATTCATAATTATTAACACTGGCAATACATAGTCGGTGAATCCCCCGAACTTATCTGAATAAAGTAGGTCGTATTATCAGCAAAAAATATTGTAAATGCGAAAGTTTATGAGGATGGACAGATGGAAAGATATAAAATAAGTATAGCAATTTTTTTTTTTCTTTCGAAGAACCTAAGTTTTTCGGTTTTGGCTTCACATCA
Organism: Lobophora halterata; assembly: GCA_932526365.1. Taxonomy (NCBI): domain Eukaryota; kingdom Metazoa; phylum Arthropoda; class Insecta; order Lepidoptera; family Geometridae; genus Lobophora; species Lobophora halterata. Next base: position 1,772,907 of record OW052018.1, read on the forward strand.
AAGGTATATAGCCAGTGTCAAGTAATTGGAGAGATTATTTTGTCATATGTCAGAGTCGATAAGTCAAGTCATGCCCCTGTAAAGTAGTGGTGGTTGCGACTTTACTAGAGGCTTCTATGGAGTTTAGGGAGGCAACACGAAAAGTCACGTTTTACAGCATTACACTATTCACCAACACTCATACACGTTCACGAGCACTTAATGGATAAAAAACCACCGCTTTTACACTTAAACACTCAAAGTTATACAAGTTTTGTCAATTAATTTAATGCCGCCAATGCGCCATTTTTCATGTTCCCGCCAAAACTCTCAGCAATATTAATGATGATGTCATCGATGAATGAGGTAGTGATACAAACATTTTACTTGTACTAACATCATTAAACATTAAAAACAGACAAACTAGATTAACTATTACTTAAAATTCGAATATGACAGTAATGTGTTAGCATTACTGTGTTCTGGCGGGAAGAGAACTGTTGCTAGTGAAATTACTGGGCTGTCGAGACTGAACAAAATTAACAGTCTAAACGTGTTTAAAAATAAATTGAGCAAACTTTTTTAAGAGGAGTGCTTCTATACAATTGACGAGTTTATGACAAGATAGGTTTAGTGACATAGGATAGTAGGTAGGTAAGTAGATTTGCTGCTGTTAGGTAGTAATTTTGTAAATGTATTCTAGTTTTTCTGTATTTTTATTAAATTTTTATTTTTGCTTTGCGTGTACTATAAGACATTCATATACGATTGTGAAAAAATGTGATTGAATAAATGAAATGAAATGAACATAAAAATGTTTCAAAGTGGACGAGTGTCATAACAACACGGTCCTATGAGAATCAAAGCCCTGTGTAGCACTGTTATGATTATGAGCAGGCGTGATATCTTATTATCAGGAGAGCGCCTAGTAAGTCTCGCCACTTGTTAACAAAAAAAACTTACTTATGTATGTATCCGTTTAAGATTACAACAATGTAAGCTATCTATAAACTTACCTACCGAATAATATACGTTGGTAACTTCTTTTAGGTACCTATCATATTGAACTTCGGTCGTCAATGTTATTTTGTGAAATATAGGTACCAATATTTGCTTTTCTAGCTGCGGCCCGCGTTTTAAACTGTGGTGATCTTTTTGTACATAGTTTTATACAAAAAATGTTTCTTGTTTCTTGTTATCTGCATAAATCCTTTTCCAGCGTAGAAAATATACCCATACCAAATTGCGAACAAATCGATTCAGTAGTTCAAGCGTGATTGAGAAACCAACAGTTTGGTGCAATAAATATTTACCCATTCAATAATTCTCACAAACTGTCCCATTTTCATTTAGACGTTATTTTTATTTATTTCGAATTTTTTTTGTGTGGTAAATAAATAAAAAATTACCCGAAGACTGTGTCCAAATCTAAACATTAAATGCTATCAAAAAATCGGAAAATAAAATCATAAAGATAAACGCTAATACGACCTTTAATAATTAAAGCACCTGGGTAAATATTAAAAAGTGTGTAATCTTCTTTCAGCTTTGGTACGTAAAATTCTCTATGAAGAGGTACCAGAGTATGAGGAAAGCAAGCCAGCCGGGCAGCAACCTCCTCGCGTAACTGCTTTTGAGAGCTACAAGACCTACAGTCCCACGCGTGAAGCCGTGATCGAGATGAGACGCCAAGAAAGGATACAGAGGAAGGTGAATTAGCCGTTAGGGCTGCGTTTCAGGCATGGTTGTGTAGCGGGCTCTTTTAAGATAATCGAGTGGGGTGAGCTCGCGTCCGTCCTTAGCACACATCTCTCGCTCACATATCCTCGCTACACATCCATCGCACACATTTCTAGCTACACATTCCTCACGCACATCTCTCGTTTGTGCTTTGTTCTCGCGTTTTTGAGGGCCCTCACATACATTTGTCGCTACACATCACACATGCCTTGCACACATCTCTCGCACACATCCCTCGCTCACACCCTCGCAACACATCCTTCGTACACATCTCTAGCAACTCATACCTTGCAATACATCTCTCACTCTCTCGCAATAAATCCACAATATCCTACCCTTGTTTCGTATGTATAAAAACCTCGCTCCGCTGAGCCGTTTTCACTAGAGCTGCGCTGAGCAAGGTTAGGTAAATGACTTCTATTGGTTCTTAACAAACATCCCTAGCTACTCATCCTCACACACATCTCTGTTGGAAACGCAACCTAACCGTTATAAAAACATGCGGAAGGCTGAAGGTAGGTAAAGATGTATTTTAACCGACTTCAAAAATGAGGATGTTCTCAATTCGGTATTATTTATTTTTTATGTAGCACCAGTTTTTTACTACTTTGTTATTTATCAACCGATTTGAAAAGCTTTCAGATTACTCTTAAGGGTAATCCTCAAGGCAAATTTCCATACAAAGTGCTTCGAACAAATACTCAAAAAGTACGCCGTAAACAAAAATTAGTTAGGTTTTATACTTTAATTTAGACTTTATACGTGTTTTAATATTAGCCGAAATTCATAAAAACTCACGACACAGAATACCTAATAGTCACATGCCAACTATTAGTATTAGCACGGTATTAGTCACATGCCAACTAGTAGTCGTGAATTTTTCATGAATGTCGACTAATTTTAAAACACGTATAAAATCTAAATTAAAGTATGAAACCTTACTAATTTTTGATCACACAATCGGAAAACATAGACAAAACGAATAATGTTAAGAACTTACTATAATACGGCGTACTTTTTGAGTGTTTGTTCAAAACACTTTGTATGGAAACTTGCCTTGAGGATTACCCTTTCGCTTTAGTACTTTAGTTTTTCAATCGAAATAACTGGCAAATGCAAAACATTTTTTATCTTTCATTCTGATAGATGGATGTGATAGAACAGCGTGCGCGAAGGTTGTCTGAGATGCAGCGGCTCGCGCGCCAAGCCATCGAGGATGCGCTGGAGGCCCAGAGGATGGCCAGGGAACAGCGAAGACTGGAACTGTTGAAGAGTGGCGTTAGTTATTGAAATAAACTAATCTTTTTATATATTTTTATATACCTAAATGTTAAGTGTCAGTGCGGTTAAGACTGCAGCTGAGACAGTGTAGTGTTTATGTACTTCATCATAATCATTCCGGCCTTTATGGTATCCATTTTTGTATGTAGGCCTCCTTCAAGCGCCTCCAGTGTTGACGGTCTTGCCCTCGCCATCCAATCTCGTCCTGCGTGTTGTCGGATGTCGTCAACCTATCTCTTAGGTGGTCTTCCTCGCGGTCTCGTGTGTGCGTCGTAAGTTCTTACTCGTGTTTTTTTTTTAGAATGGTTAAGATTAGAAATGACGGATGGAAGAAGATATGTTGTGCCGACCGCAAATAAATGTGGGATGAGGGCAGGAAGATGACGTGTGGTTTTTTTAAAATACATTTTAGGTAAACAACCATTGAACTTCCACTAAAAAAAATATGTTTCAGAATCTGTCTGCTTTGAAAGAATTCGACCAAGAGCCTGACGCAGAAATCAGTATTGCAATACCTGAGGTAACATGAAATCCATAAAGCTTCTTGGTTATAAATCTTTGATTATCATAAAAAATCCAATTCGTTCGTCTTAGTTTTGACACTCCCTTACAAGAAACCTAAGAGGCGTGCATTTACAAGCTAAAAATATAAACGAACGTATCAGAACTTTACTCAGGTATCTTCTAAATCTAAGTTTTCCAGGAACTCCCTGATGAGTACGTAGAGGAGGAAAGTGATGAGGAGTTTGACGAGTACCTGCCTCCTCCCGGCCTCCTGATCCCCGGGTTCTACGCCCCGCCCAATGATGTGGCCAAAGTCAACGGTTTAGCCATTTTATTCCCAAAGGTAATCAAAATATAGCATGGAATAAAATAATTCAAATTAAAAATATGAGTAAAATTCCTTTAATTTATTAATACGGTTTTAATAATTGGTTTAATGTTTAAACAATCTATTGTATATTGTTTATTTATACGTATTTCTATTAAATAATCCAATGTATAAATAAATCGTTCATTCACTTGATGCATATTTCTACCTAAAACCGCTTTTTTACTCGAATTAAAAACGGGCCTCCGACCAAGAGGGTTATATATATACAAATATATTATATAGTCTTCCTAGCCGATTTCGGCCACGGCGACTGCTTTCTGTGTCATATCGTAGAGCTTCGTTGGTGTACTCTCATATGGCTTATATATCCAATTTCCAAATTTACAAATATTTATGTTACATACACATACCTAAGCTTTGAATGTATCTAACGTGTTAGGCTATAAAAGTATTTTTGATTTTCATTCAGTAGGTATTTCTTTTCAGTTAGTTCTGGAGTATGTAACTCCTGAGCCGGAGTTTCTACCGCCCCATGTCCTAGTGTTGCTGGAGATATCAAAGCGATACAAAGCGAAGGAGGCTATAGCGGCCTACAAAGCAGCTATTATTCACGTAAGATTGAAAAAAAGCGACGGGTTGTTTCGGATATACAACCGTAAATATAAGTGGAATGGTATTTGAAAATGAAAATGTAAATGGAATTTTAGTGGATACTTTTTACTTCGCCACGCCTCTTTAATAAGGATAATCCTCCTCCTCCTTGCGTCGATATCCTCACTCCTGAGGGTCGTGACCTTTACGAAGGACTTTTGTGTGGATGATGTGTCTCCATCGGGATCTATCTTCTGCAGAGCGAATGGCGTCGCCCACGCTGGACTCCAGCGTAGAGCGGATTTGGTCGCTCCAACGCAGTGGGCTCCGCTCCCGTGGCCGTTTTCCTTCCACCTTGCCAGTTACAACCAGTTTTTCTAAGTTGTTGCTGTCTTTTCTGGCTATGTGTCCGAAGAACTCCAGGATTCTGCGAAGACAGATGGTCGAAAGTCTGGTCTTTATGTCGAGCTCCTTCAGAATGGATGCGTTGGTGCGGTAAGCTGTCCATGGGAGCATTTTCCGCCAGCACCACATTTCAAAGGCATCAATGCGCGCTCTATCTGCCCGTTTCAACGTCCATGTCTCCGCTCCATGCTGGAAGATAGAGAATACTAAAGTAGACACTAGCTTGCGTTTAGTTCCAATGGAAATATTCCTATCTGCCCAAATCTTGTGTAACTGCGACATTGCATTCTTAGCCATGCCAATGCGTCTGCGGACATCAGGTTCACAGGATCCATTATTCGTGATAGTGGAGCCCAGGTAGATGAAGTTGTCAACTGTTTCTAGATTAAGTGCACCGGTGAGCTCCAATCTGTTAGCGCGATCAATCACCATTACTTTAGTCTTTGCTCTATTAATGGAGAGACCAAGTTCTGCACTGATTCTCTCCATCCTGTCCAAAAGAGTGACCATCTCCGCTACGCTTGCTGCAAATAAGGTGGTGTCGTCGGCGTAGCGTGGCCCAATTGTTTCCTTTAGTATATTTTGTAATATATGTAGTATTGTAGTAGTTAGCTTATACTGTAATAAACACTCATTAAGTAGGTATATAGAGACATATCAATTAAGTAGGCATATAGATTAATTGAAGTTAGCTAATTGAGTTAGCTAATGCTATTGTGATGTTAATATTTCAGATGGGCATTTTTGAAACCAGTTCACCTTACAACAGCAAGCATTTAGCGTACAGTGTAAAGCAATTTGACACTTTAGATATCAGTTCTATGAATCAGTGAGTACATAACATAATCATACCTATTAGCTTGTAAACAACTCAAAGTGTTAACTGCATCTTTGTATTATATTTGGTTTATGAAACGTTGGATTCGTGAAATTTTACTCAAATTCCAATTCTAAACTATTAATGACACGACTTATGCCTTGATCACACTCGGCCGAGTACTCGGTACGTATAAACATAGCGCCGAGTGCTCCGCTGAGCGAGTGATTTAAGCTTTCACTGTCTCGGCTGAGTAACATTTTACTGCTTCACAAATTTGCTCGATGCGTGTGATGCATGGCCATCCTGGGCATGAGTCCTAACTGCAGACGGACTGACTGAATAACTAACAGACAACCTACAGACTAAACCGGCGGACGTAGAAACTTGAAACATCAAGGATCTGTTCCTCAAACGCTGAACGAAGTTGCGTGTCATAGTTTATAATAATAAGACAAGCATGTTGATACGATTCTTTTCGCTTTCCTTGTTCCAGAGACAAAATAAGACTAGCCTTCATGCTGTCAGTAGAGAGAGATCTCCCTCTTCTTCAGCTCATGGATTTAAACCCAGAGCACGTCAGCCGAGACACAGCGAGCGGCAGTGACGAGTGTGCAACCATGTTTTCCCAAGATTACGGAGACCATTACCCCGAGTTTGAGGACTTTGATACCACTGAGGAAACAGAATAAGGAGTAAGTATTTATGCAAGTATTAGAATCCTGATGTCGAATTGCACCAAACTTTCAAAGTTCCTAAGCAACTACTTTGCTCACTTGACAGTTCTTAACGGTCTGAATTGGGACCATTATGAACTTGCAAGCAAGAAAAGTAATTGCTTATGAGCTTTGACAGTTTGGTGCAAGTAGGCATGAGTCTTTTTATATAGCGCTGAATGCCTGGACTATCCGAGCTTTTGACAGGAAAAAGTCCGAAAAAGATGCGTTTGAAATGTGGTGCTAAAGAAGAATGTTGCGCATCTCATGGACTGCCAAAAGAATGAATAAGTCGATACTGGAACAACTAGCCATCAAGACCAGGTTGTCAACCGTTTGCTATCAACGAGTCCTTACTACTCGGGCGAATGAACATGACACCTGGCTCGAATGACGTTTGTGCAAAGAAAAGCGTGGAATTGGCTTATCTTGATAGAGAAGAGGTCCTGTGATACTTGGTAATGATAAGTAATGATAAGGCTTCGCAATTAGAGGAAGAAGAAACACGGAGGACGGCGCGGGTAGCGGGGGAAGCATCAAGTTCCGAGCGAGTGTCAGCCAGGTGTCATGTTTATTCGCCCGAGTTGTAGTTACTTTGGTCATATAGCCCGAAGGGTGAAAGACCACGCGGCCGATCATCTAGCCGCTGGTGCGACCAGGTCAAGGCACTCACGGGACTCCCTGTCTCTGCCCCCCTGAGACATGCAGAAGACAGACAAGGATGGAAGCAGCTTTTCAATCAAGCCACTCAAGTCTTTCAAGACGGGCACGACCTTTAGTAATGAACAACACGAAGAAGAAGAATCCTGAGCCTCATACTTAATACTGGGCCTCCACGGTCCCAAGGTTTGAACACAAGTGGAATTCTTAGATTTTTTCTACTACGGAATAGATGGTAGATGACTTCTATAAATAGCTTTTCATGCTTTATATTTTAGATACAAGTATAAAAGGCAGTAGGTAGGTTAAGTATCAAGCATCCATAGAAGTATTAAAGTAAAGAATCACAATGTAGTACATTGAAAATGCGACAAAAAAGAAGCCACATTGGCTAACTTCTAGAACATTTTGGTCCCATGCTAATATACGCCAAAGAGAAGTAATATGGCTAGATAAATATTATATGTTAAAACTACTAGGCTTTAAACTACATCTTAAAAAGTAAAAAAATAATATATGAAAATTGAGATATATCATTTTTATTGACAAGGTGTCTGACATTTTTTGGTCCTGTTACGACTCCATTTTTTTAATACTATCTATCTTGGTGTTCTATAGGAACACCATTATTCATCTATGCATGCATCGCATTCTTATTTCGTCCGATCAGCGAAATTCCAATAGCACTTTATATTGTACCACATTTGGACTTTGATTCTTGTGCAAATACGTCGTCGTCAATGGACTGATACAGGTGAGTAAATTATTTAGTTTGTAACTACATGAAATAATAAAACATAAATACAGGGCAGAACAAGGCACAGGTGGAAAGAAGAGTTAGATATAAGAGGGACTAGTCCACACATGCACTTGACTGAGAGGAGGAGAAAAGGGTGGGAGGCCTTTGCCCAGCAGTGGGACATGTCAGGCCAATCATTTATAATAAAATAATAATACAGGGTGGAAAAAATCGATGGGCTCTGAAGGAAAACCACTTTTAATCCGATAGATATTTTACTTAAAGGAAATATTTCCTTATTTAAAAAAAAAACAATACTGTATTCGCAAATATATCGATAAAATTACCTAAACTAAGAATCGAACCAGCTATGAAAATTAAAAAGAAACACTTGTTGTTATTTTCTTTAGGTACTAATTTTTGTTATTTTAGCTTAGCTTTTTAAAGATTTAAAGTGGTGGCCCATTGTTTTTTTTCCACCCTGTATAATGTTTGGACTTTCAAAAAACGTTATTTAGCTCCAAAGTAAGCTTGTGTTAATACTCATAGTATTATGGGCACCAGACAACTGAATAACTGTAAAACTTATTTTCTTTTTCATGAAATATATACATGAATAGGTAAAAAACACCTAAAAATAAAAGTTCTTCTCTGATGAGCACCTACCGAATACATAGCCTATGATTTATGCTACATATGTATGTCACGTACTAGATCAATTTCAGCGTAAACGAATTAGTAGTTTTGGCGTGGTTTAGTTACAAATAAGCATCCAATACAAGTTTCATCTAATACTTAAGCTAGTACTTCCGATAGTCTCTTTAACATTGAATTTTTTCTTTTTAAGATCTCATTTGGATATTTTGGTTAGTCATCGCAGCGTCCGCTGATCAACATGAACTTAGGTAAGTTGATATAACTAAAATAAATAAATTAAAAAACACTTTATGGGTACATTAAAAATTCAAAACTTATTAATAGGTACACCACAAAATTTTAATTACCAACAAAATTTCAATGGACTTATGAAGGGGTAAAACGGTGTATCTGTGCAGTCAAAATTTTTAATTTATATAAAATTACTGAGTGACTGCGGGGAGAGTGCCGCGCCCGAGTCAAACTTTTGCGATCTGGCTCGAGCTGACTGATTAGAAATTTGCAATGTATAAGAATAATATTATAATATTTAATATGTGTAGGTATCGCCTATGGCAGTGAAAGCCTCCTCCAGAGTTTTCCATTCGGTCTTGTCTCTAGCTATTCTAGGCCAGAGTTTTCCAGCCACCTTTTAGACGCCATCGCTTCAGCGGATTGCTTGTCTTCCTCTTCTCCTCCAGTTTATATTATAACTGGCTGCTAATCGCAGTTTCACCACGGGTCTCGAGATAAAAAGTAGCCGAGTTCAAAATATGTGTTCTACGAGTACTTGCTTGCTATACCCATACCAAACAGCTCAATCGGTACGGTAGTTTAAGCGTGATTTAAGAACAAACATCTATCCATCATTACAAAGTTTTATATCCATAATTTTAGTTTAGTTTAGTTTACTTTATTGTTCTCATTTGCATACAGATGGAATACAACTTAGGTGTAAGTAGCTAGTACACAATGCACATGAACCCTGTCAGGGCGCAACAACTTTGAGTTCATTTTTATATTTAGTAGGTACTTTACTTACATACATTACATTACATATTAGATTGTAGGCTCGTTAGTGTACCTATTACATACGGAACGTTTTCTAATTTAAAATATTTGCATTGATATTATTGATGTCAACAATCTAATATACCATAAGTATGTCAAACTAAATATTTATCAAGGAATCTGTGAAGAACAATAATTGTCAATATAAATCAATAGTTATAATAATTAGTTATTTGAATAAAATAGAATGTCAATAAAGAGTAGTAGTAGTAGTAGTAGTAGGGTTTGATGGTATTAATTTATTTCAAAATAGAAAAAATAAGTATTTTTTCTTATTGAATTGTGTAACAATTTAGAAACGATTTAATTTATTAATCCTCACAAACTTACTGTATCTTAAGTAATGGATTAGTAATCCTGGCTGCGTAATAGTAGAGTTCCCGAAACTAGAATGAAAGGCAGTTTTTAAATAAAACATTTTTTTTTGTACAAAAACTCAGTTTTTTTTATTGGATGGCATCTTTTCAGTTATTTTTATTTATAAACCAAATTAATTACTGAAACGATTTTTATTAAATTTTAAGGCAACAACCGAATTTAGAAACTCCTTTTATACGTCTACAGTAAAGTAACATATTATGTACATAGTTAAAGATCTTTGTTTATATTTCCAGCACACCGCCTCTGGTTGGTGTTGGGGCTAGTGTCACTGGTCTCCGGCTACTGCATCCACGAGAAGCTCTACAAAACCAGCAACTGCTCCTTCCGCTACCAATGCCGTGGCAACATCAGCACGCAGCTTCCTCAAGAGTGTCAGGAGGCGTCAAACGACCCTGTCACCGTCGACCTCATGCTTAGCGAGCCAATGGATTCCTTCGACAACCACATCGACCAAGACTTCCTCTCTTTCGTCACCTCGCTTCGACTCAATAACATCAAACACACAAATAAGCTCTCTCTCCTCCAATACACCACGCGGCTCGAACACCTCCATCTGGACGGCAACCGAATCGAATCATTCCTCGACAATCCTTTCTTTTATCTTGCCAGCTTGGAAACTCTGGATCTCTCTCACAATCAACTCTCTAAAATCGACAAGCTCTTCCACTTCGAGTATCAGCTTAACAAACTTAGAAAACTGTCGTTAGCCCACAACATCATCGAAGATATACCAGTGACAGCATTCGAAGAGCTCGCCTTCCTTACTGAGCTCGATCTCAACAACAACCATATCTCGGATCTCACTGCGGAACCCTTCTCAAACCTCACCAGCCTCGTGGTTCTTAAACTTAACAACAATCACATCAAAAATTTGAACGGTGCTGTCAACAACCTTGTAAACCTAAAGCATCTGCATCTGCGAGGCAACGAGATCGAGAATATTGACGTGGAGTCGCTGAAGATCATCATCCACTTGGAAACGTTCGATGTGTCAGTTAACAACTTGCAAAAGATAATGCCGCTCATGTTCTCCAGACACTGGGAGCATCTGGAAGGGCACTCTATTTGCAAGATCTTACTGTCAGGCAATCGCATCACTTCCGTGCCTAATGCCTCAAAGGAGATGACAACTAGGTATGCGCGCCATCTGGTCAGAGGCAGAAGCACCGTCAACGTCTTGACGGAACTGGATCTCGCAAATAATGATATTGACAACATCGGATTCAACGCTTTCCAGTCCCTCGTCAAACTGAGTTCTCTAGATCTCTCCAAGAACAAAATCACTGTTTTTATTGTTAACGCTGACGACATAGCATATGTCAAGTACCTGAACCTGAGCGGCAACATCATTTCTCATCTGTACTATGAAAGCTTCTCTCGAATGAACGGCCTTCAGAATTTAGACTTGTCTCATAACCGATTTGACGTTATTCCGGAACACGCATTCGATAACAACCACAACTTGAAGCACGTCAATTTTACCTATAACGATATCCAGAAAGTCAACAATCTGAACATTAATATGTTCCATCCCGAAGGGGGTATCTTGGATTTATCCAACAACAACCTCACTCATCTGATGATCCCGCCTGGAGAAGGTCGCCGGTTGGCCATTCTAATATTGCACTCAAACAACATAGCAGACCCTTCTTTAATAGACCTGCGGCATCAGACTGATCTCAAAAATTTAGATTTGAGTAGAAACAAAATTTGGGAATTGGATGAAGAATCTCTCAGACTACCAGTCGTTCTGAAATACTTAGATTTGAGTTGCAATTTTATTCAAAAAATCGGCCCGTCGACGTTCCTGCGTGTAAGCCATTTGAAGACCTTGCGTTTGGCTCACAACCGACTCGAAACTATAGAGTACGGCGCGTTTCGAGGGCTCACTTCACTGTTGAACTTAGATCTGTCTTTCAACAGCTTGAAGAGAGTCGATTCCATTCTATTCTTAGACTTGAAGTCTTTAGCTGTTCTCTCTCTTAGATACAATGAAATGACGAAACTGAATGACGAAGGCTGGTATGGCCACAAAGTCAGCCTGAAGGTATATATAGAAGGAAATAATTTGACTTGCGAATGGTTGGGGGCAGCTTTGAACAATCATAACAATGGGTACTCAAAGATGCGTCCGGCAGTTCTGGATGTGTTTTCAGGGCATTCTTTGGACGGCATCCCTTGCGAGCCAGGCGAGGTCATGTCTCAGAAATTGCAGCTTACGTCTGTGTTGGCTGACGAAAGACTCCTTATAACCAACCAGAAAATTCTAGAAGCTGTGAGGGAGCAAACGTATTATCTTAAGAAATATATTTGGAGGTCTATTCAGGATGATTCTGAAAAGTCAAAATCTTTCGTGTAATTTCCAGTGATTTAATATGTCATAGTTTTTTTTTACTTTATGTTTTGATGTTTTCTTTTATATTTTAGAACTTATATGTTCATAATTCAAGGCAAAATAATTGTCCTTCTATTTTGCTGATACTTTAATCAATAAAACATAATTATTAATCCTTCGTGTTTTACTTTTTTTCTTCGATGATTAAATAATAAGTACTTAGTTTTAGTAGTCTTGAAAACCGGTGAGTGTAAACAGGAAACGAGGAAATGAGTTTTAAATCCAGGTCCCGATTAAACCTCAAATAATTAGGTGTTATTGAGTCCTGGATTTAAAAGTCAAAAAGAACAATTTCATTAATAATGAATATCAAGGTAGTGATCATAAAATATTTAGAAAAAAACTTTTAATTACAGGCCATAAATAGTTGATACATATGAATAAACAAGAAAAAATAAATATTTTGGACATTTCACACTACGCCATCTAGCCCGAAAATAATCAGAGCCTGTATGTACTTCAGGAACCAAATATATCTGATAACATACTTAAATAGTTTTTTTTAAATACATACATAGAATACATAGAAAACACACACACTCAGGATAAACACCGATGTTCATCACACAAGTGCTTATCCTGAAGCGAGAATCGAACCCGCGAAACCGGCCAGGTAGTTCTACACACTTGTTTCTCGACCAATCGCGTCGTCTATTGCTTTTATACTTTGTATAGCTCTGTATGAGTAGAGTACGTACATAAGAGTTACGGTTAGAAAAAATAGGTAGGTATGTGAACTGAAATACAAGGCCCATTTATTTATAAGTAGCCCACGCTTCAATTTTATGCCTGTGTGAGTGGTTGATAACAGACAGAGCATGTCCTGTCAGCGAAATGATAAAATACAGTCAAGGGTAAAAAGGCAGAATCACGAGCGGGTTCCTAAATAATATTCTACATTAATTGCACTTAAATCAATTAATAGATTAATAATAAATGTATACGCTGGTGTCGCGGGTTCGATTCTCGCTTCAGGACATTAGGTACAGTCGGCTCTGTAATGGTCATTATAACCTAGCTTACGCCGGTGTTCTCCTGTGATTAAACCACTCACGTGAGTAAACTACTGATGTGATTAAACCGCAAAAGATATACCCATAATATAACCCCCCAGTGGCTTAATCACAGGAGAACACCGGTGTAAGCTGGGTGTAAAGACAATTAAAGAGCCGACCCTACATACATTTTAGTTTTTTACAAACCAATACAAATGATATAATTTATTTTAATTTATAAAAAAAGCATTCACTTTGACGTATTCTGGTATTTTTTTTTTGTATTCTAAAAGATGAGATTTCGTGAGATTTTGCTCGACCCCTCCCTAACCTCTTAATCTCACGTGAGATTTTTTGTCGTATTTTAGTGGAGAATAATTTACTGAATTTCACCCCGTTTTTTTCCAGCATTACACTTTGTCCTGCGGAAAATATTACGTGAGATTTGACGAGACCACCCCTCCCCCCATGTGAGATTGAGTGAGGTTTGAATCGACCCCCTCACCCCCCTAAAACCCTCACGTAATTAATGAATGCCCCCTTTGGCCTTTAGTATGCAGCGGTTTTTGTCTTTTGAAGCTGATCCCTTATTATTTGTTTAATTGCATTCACGAACATGTAAGCCAACACCACACTGTACTAAATTTTTAAATAAATACGAATTACTATAAAAAAAATCTAGAATATCTTGACTGGTGAGTTTAATATAATTATTTTGGTAGAGTTTTGTTAGTATTTAGTTAGTTAACAGAAATAGAAGAAATGTAAAAGAATTATCGCTTACATTTCGAGGAATGCGATAAGGAATTGCTGGACTTGATTCCCCCTTCTCCATTCCGCCACAGGACAACCAGGCGAGGTGATTCGTTCCACCCGAAAACCCGATTCTCGAGCTATTTCATAATACGAACAGCCAGAGAGTGGAACGCTCTACCTTCGTCTGTTTCCCACCACCTATAACTTGGGTGTATTTAAAGATCGCATTAACAAGCATCTTCTAGGTATACGTGTTAAAATAGACCACGACATCGCTTCCCATCAGGCGAGTCGTGGTCAAACGTAACCCTATTTTTAATAAAAAAAATTAAAAAAATGTGATGTTTCAGAGGAAGTAAAATACACCTAACAGTAACAACCCGTTTTCATAAACATATTCTGCCAGCTTATTTAGCCTCAGTAGGTAGGAACGAGTAACTACATACATGCGCAAAAAATTCTAACAAACTTACCCTTTAATAACATTATTGTACAACAAACAAAAAAAACTATTTTAAGTACCTAAGTAAGTACCTATATTTACTTTTTTATATAACTTAGTAGTTCATAAGCAATTACTTTCGCTTGACAGTTCTTAACGGTCCAAATTCAGACCGATAACCACTGGCAATCAAGAAAAGTAATTGCTTAGGAGCTTTAACAGTTTGATGCAAGTTAGGCATTAGACTTATAACACCTTTTCTTTGCAATGCAATCTACGTAAGTTGTGGCAGTTAGGTAGTTGCTAAGCTAGAAAACGAGAATACCTCATTTACGAGTATTATAATGTTATGTTTAGTATAAATTATATAATATTACCAACACTTTATGTACCATATTCATACAAATAAATATTTCTATATTTTATCTCACATATCTACTAAATAATTTTGCAGTTTTGACAGAATTTTTAAATCGTAGGTATCAGGACCGGCTTTGGATTTGCTGCTGTAAAGAAAAACAAATGGATGTCCTGCTTTTGAAAACGGCCCTTCTTCTGTGTAAGTAACTGCTGCTTCCTATCGTGTCACTAGTTCTTTCGAATCAGTGTGGTGAAAGGATTTCATGTGCGCCTCGATGAGGCTCCTTTCATGCTCGTCGAAGAGGCTCCTTTCGTGCTCGAAAATAACTGCTAAACTGAAAGGTCTGCCTCTCTTCACATTTCGAAGAAGAAAATATTTTTTATAAGTGCCTAATAAAATATAATCAAAAATAATATTAAAAGTGGCTACTTGAGCACAGTTTTTATAATGTAGACGAGTTCTCGAACTCGCCTATGATATGAGTATGACGAAATAATTGTAGGTATAATAAATAATATAACATTATCTATATAATTGTTAAAAATATTGTTTTGTGTACAGTCAGCTGCACACTCTGCAAAGGCGTATTGTATACACTCCCAAGCTTTCTCATGGCATTTACTTAATTTTTATTTAATTTTGCAAAGAAAAGTGCACGCAAGCATTTTCAAAATAATGTAGTCCTCTTACCTTGTCAGAATTCTTTCCAATTCCGATTCCAAAGCATCTTGTCAAATCATTCTTGTCAGAAGTAGAATGTCTTTGCAAGATTAAGAGTATAATATAAATATGAAAACTTGGGAGTGTATAAGTACATGTCTGTGCAGCTGACTGTACTTACCTACTACTTAATATTGACTTGTAATTTTGGATTGAATTTGGATTATTGTATTGTAATACGATAATATTTTTTTAATTTTTTCAGGTATGATGCAGGTGGCTGTTTACAACGTGAATGCTGATGATTGCACTGAAATGTTTGACCCTACGTTGTGCGTGCATGAAATAACCTGTGAAAATGTAGTTGCTCTACGGAATGGATGGAATTTTAACCAAGTAGATAGTGATTATCATGACAATGAACATTGTCATGAATATATAACGTACGAAAACGGTGATCAAAGGATTCCTTTTCATTTCAAGTTCAAAGAAAATCACGGTAACATGCGCTACGACTTACCCCACGAAGTACCTCCAATAGAAACTGATATATATGATCTAAGAATGGTTGCTAGGAGTATAAAAACATTAGATCTTAGCAATAACAACTACTATTATCATCCTACTCTAGTAGAAATGGAAAACCTTGTTGTCTTAAATTTGTCTTGGAACGATTTTTATTCCGCGTCATTTTCTAATAAATATAATTTGCCTAATCTCAAGGAAATAGACTTGTCACATAACCACATAAGTGAAGTAAAGTTGAATCAAGAAGGCGAAAGGATATATGACAATCTTGAAATGATAAATTTATCAAACAATGATCTGATGCTCGTACCGGAGGCGGTTTTTGGATCATTTATGAATCTGATTTATTTGGATTTATCTTACAACTCAATTAATACTTTAGGTCAAATTACATTTGAAGGTATGAAAAATTTGGAACATTTGAACATGTCTCACAATAGCTTGACAGACATTAATGCATCTCTGTTTAGGTTCAGTGAACTGAGAACTCTAGACCTGAGCAACAATGAACTAAACTCCATAAAGGCTGGTGACGTGGACACATTAACAAAGCTGGTGACTCTTAATCTCAAGTCTAATTTAATCAAAAGCATTGATAAAGATGCATTTCAGAATTTACACTTACTGAACAGTTGGGACCTGAGTGACAATGCATTAGAATTATTAGACAAAGATTTATTAAAAAATATTGATAATATAAAATCAATTACTATTGCCAATAATAAATTCAAGACGTTACCCAAAGGCCTATTCAAAAATAAAAGAATCGAGTCGTTTTCTATTGTCGGCAACATTTTGGAAGGCTCCATTGAAAGAGGTACTTTTGATGGGCTGCAGCTAGTTGTAGAGTTGGATTTAAGTAACCAACGGCTGGAAATGATCGGTGATAATGCTTTTTACGGTATGGGACTACTTAAAATATTATTCCTACAGAACAATAATATCAACACCTTATCTTCAAAATGTTTCAATATGTTGCAAAGATTAGAACAACTTGATTTGTCTTTTAACAAAATAAAAAACATTGCATTTGAAAAAGATAGTTTGGGGAACTTAGAATCATTATCGATTAGAAACAACTTTTTGTCGGTTGTTAAACACGAACATTTGAAAGGTTTAGATTCTTTGCAAGCATTAGATCTTTCTGATAATAAAATATCACAGTTGGAATCAAATTCTTTCGATTCTCTAAAAAATCTTATAAGTTTTGAAATATCAAACAATCCACTAAACGGAACCCTGGAAGAAAACACATTTGACGGACTGACTTCTTTGCCAAGTTTAGATATATCCTGCACCTTATTAAGTATTATTCAGAATGGATCATTCAACGGAATGACTCAACTGAAAACTCTGAATATTTCTCGGAGTGAAATAGAGACGCTTGAATACAATTCTTTCAATCACACTGGGTCTATAGAAGTACTGGACCTATCTCATAATAAAATCAAAGAATTCAACATTAATAACACCCATCTCCGTGATCTCTTTGTATTATATCTAAATAACAACCATATAAAAAAATTAGATGCACATACGTTTGATAATATGTGGATGATGACAAAACTCATAGTATCCAATAATGAAATAGAAAATATATACCCATTGACATTTTTAAACCAACACGATTTGCTGGTATTGGATGTTTCATTTAATCCAAAATTAGTTTTTAGTTTGTCTCTCATTAATAGCACAATGAAATTAAACGAGTTAGTTATATCGGGTATTAAAACTGGCATGTCTTTTGCAAATGTACAAGATATATCATTATCACATGTAGCACTATCAAGTGCCAATATTGGTGATGTCAAAGCTTTGCAGTTAAATGATCTAAGACATTTAATTAATCTCGTATTGAGTCATAACAAAATATCTAAGTTAGAATACAACTGTTTCGCAAACTTAAGCACTTTAGAGCAGCTTGATCTAAGCTATAACAAGATAACATATATTCAACCCGGCACACTCAAAGACAATACGCTATTAAGCTCTCTGAATATCTCACATAACTTTTTAAAATCTCTTACATTTGGAATTTTCCGTGGTTTGACAAACTTGAATACGCTAGATATATCCTTTAACAGTATAGAAAGTTTACAAAATAAAAGATTTCATGAGCTAAGGAGTTTAAGGCATTTAATAGCGGATCATAATAAAATTGAAAGTGTCGATGTTGAAGATTTTTTAGGAACAAATCTTTTGATTTTAAGCATCGGTAACAATCCTATACCTTGCGATTTACTCGTGAAATTCAGTGAAAGCAAAACTCCGTATTCATTAACCGCAATTCAGTTAGATGAACACAGTGATGCAAATTTTCATGGCATAACTTGTAACAATAATGGTAATATACCTTATATACTAAATAACAGTAGCATACCGGGAAATCATGACAAAATATTAGTAAGTATTAGAGACATTCTACTTAATCAATTCGAAAATAATAACCATGAAATTTTCAAAAATAAAGATGAAGATTATCTAAGTAATATAACCAGAATACTTTCGAATATAGACGATGAAAAAGAAAAGCAAGTTTCAAATTTCAATTCTGTGACATCGGAGATTATTACCAAGAGCAATGAAACTAATATTCTGTTGGAGAAAATTTTGAAACTGCTAACTTTGAATTCTCTTAGAAAGCCCTCGACCCCTGCACCTATTTCTAAAGACAATGCAACATACGAGAATTTGTTGAATTACGTTAACAAGCTTAAGCAACAACTCGATGATACGATCAATTACGAGAAGAATATGATTTTGAATGAAGTAGATATTAAAATATCTGCAGTCAATTCTAGATTCAACTCGCTTAAACCAGAGCCTGTCCATGAAAAGTTAAACTCAGTTATACCTGAATCGAAGGATGTTTTTACTGAAACGTGTATTGCTCTGATTTTGGTCGTATTACTTGCCTTAGTTTTGTTTAACGTTTATAAGTCGGGATTATTTAGGAGCAAACGTCTTTCGATCAGCACAAGGCAACTGCCAGATGCAATGGACTCTGCTTTGTAATATAAAATATACCTACTATTACACCACCAATTTTTATTTACCAAAAAATTAAATGGACAATGCAGACGGGGTACTACGTTGTATCTGTGCAGTCAGAATTTTGGATTTCTACAAAATGGCAGAGTGACAGCGGCGCGAGTGCGGCTCCCGAGCCGAGGTTTTGCAAGCTGGCTCGAGCTGGGTACCCGGGTTTGCCAAAAGATGAATAAAACTCAAATTATTATTAATTAAAAGTACCGCCTGACGCAAAACCATAGGAAAACGACTAACGGTAACAGTTATCCAATTTTGTGATTAAAAATTGACCGTGTATTAATTATAATCCTCATTGATTAAATATTCACATACCGATGTATTAATAAGCAAATTAAAATATAACAATAAAATTATGTAAACCCTTTAAAGTTAACTCATTTCATGCATTTATCGACCCCTTTTTCTTTATACATATAAGTACAGGTTAACATGAGTTCAGTTTATATTTGTTCGGAGTGATTAATCCGTGTATTTTATGTTATGTGAAATGTCCAAAAGCATTATATACATATTATCTCAATCTAGGACAAATGTATATAATCTTGATTTCATCACCTACATGGCGCCTATGTTACATCTGGTCGAAAGTGCACTACGTATAAGTATTGTGTTAAACCATTAGTACAATAACTCTGAAAAACCTGAACACAGATGTCAGAAAGTAGCTTACGGGAAATGAGTTAGGTATATATAACTCATTTCATATATGAACTAAACGAAGTAGCAGAAATTAGTCTCTAGAATACAAAAAGCCTGTAAGGGAAAACAGTCGGGCGCCAAGATGACCCGTAAGAATTAGATACAAAGAGCCGAGATCTGGGCTCAACAGTGCGTTTGGGCGCGGCATACGTCCAACAGTGGCTTCGAGAATTCAGCAAAACGAGGGGTTATACGTCAGAATCTGCTTACATAATTTTCTGCCAATTTTGACGGGGACGAGGTAAACACGCATTGCACACGCGCCTAACAAAACTTATTCATGTAAACGCACACTGTAAAATTCTCGCACACTATCTTAAAATATGCACAGTTATCAAGTTATCAAATTTAGCGTAAAGTTTTATTTAACGTGTATGGCCAAGAAGGTTATATGGCCGGCAGAAAGGTTCGCCTTGCGTTAACCCCTCCTTTTGCTGGATTCTCGAAGAACAGTGGACTACGACAGGGCTGATGATGATAATAGATAGGTAGATCGATAGAAAATTCTTTAGTGCACAAGGTAAAAAAAAAACAATTAGACATTATGCGAACTTAATGCTAGTTAGCATTCTCTTCCAGCTAACCTCTACGTATTATGGAGATGTGGAAGTGCTAGATGTATGATGAAAGAAAATAATTTATGCTTATTTTTAATAACACAATACTTACGATATTATACAAAATACATTAATAAATAATGAAAAGCTCAATTATTCTGGAGTGCCAAGTAGTGAGCGGATAGTTTTGATTCGAAAACTCCTATGGAGGTGGAATTGCGGTAAGCTACAGGAAGACAGTTCCATATCGGATCGCGCTGACTGTCAATGAGTAAGTATAACAAGCATAGAGTTTAAAAAAACTGAAAACCCAACCGCGATATAATTATACATTCATTATCAATTAATTATTCCAAATTTAATTTAAACATATAACTTAAATATATTTATGTAATATTCTTTAAAATACCTCGATACCTACCCTACTCCATGGGGTTGGTAAATAAAAAAATATTAACGACTCACTATTTACCTCCAAAAATCCGCAATTTTGATTTTTTTTTAAACTCATCTAATAACACTCGAGACGAATCTAACAATACCTTAAGGGGAATCCTCATACTATAATTTAATTTAGATTTTATACGTGTTTTTAAGGATATTGTTCATTCCTGGCCTCAGTGAACACGATGTTCAGAGAAATCCAATTTGTTCAATAAATCGATTAATTTTGGATATTAATTATTGCGTAATATTTTAGTACCCAGGTGAACCTAAAAAAAGTTTATTTAATTAGTATTTAATATGATAATATTATCCTAGTTTGTCTTATGATTCATCAAATTAGTGTTGTCATTTACTTTCTTCTGAATAGTAATCGAATAATATCTATTTATTTATGAATCGATATCACGATAATGCAAATTGTCATTATGTGATCGAGGGTGTTTATGCATTTTTTGAAAGTGAATACTTTTTGAAGCGTGCTGAACACTTGTTTATTTGTGGGTATTCTACGAGATTCAGCCGTTATGCTTTGCTATGTAACACTTGTTAAGGTAAAGTCAGCACGTGTCACCTTGATGAAGTTTTCACTTCTGTCATGTGGTCAAACACATACCGTTTTTTTGTTTTTAATAGAAGTTCCTTTACACGACTTTTGCTCAGTTGTTTATTATTCGATCGCTAAAAAAATAAATTCCTTAGAAAAAATCGATTCTTTTAATCGATCGATAATTTTAATCTCTTTTTATACTAATATGGCAGCACAGCACACGTCAAAAAGGATCAAAGTCATGTCATAGTCTTGCTTCTAAAAATAGAGTAGTATGCGAGGCAACTCCTTGACACGACGAGCTCCCTCACTGTGGTACCACGATTGAGTACTCATGTAAGAGCCATTTAATTATTAATCTTATTTCTTGTCGCAAGATACTAACAAAAATAGATAGCGTAGCCATCTCTTATTGTCGCCACGTTTTATGAGTAATATTAATATTAATCTACCCTTAATAGAGTATGCAGAAAAATCATCAAAAATCAAGGCCAAGGTGAACATTCGAGGGAAGAGTGGTGAGCTGGCTCGTCAAAACAAACGTGATGCCTCACTTGCTGGAAAGAGACGCTTCAACTATTGTAGCAACTGTGAAAGCTACCCAAGTCTACATTACATGTCATGTCATTCATTTTGGACATTTGACTGAATATTTTTTATAATTTTTACAATAATTCAATACAATGTGCAATAAAACATGTTTATTAAATAACTTGACCACGAATGCGATAAATTACTTTACACTGGCTTATAATATACTATGTGTGGAGCCAAACGCGAAGAATAAGAATAATCATTTTGTATTTTTTTTCCATTTCAACTTATATTTTGAGGAAGTTTTTTTACTCTTAAATGGACAATGGATTCTAATGTTGACCCTCACTTGCTTATGGAATTCATATTGACTGCATTTAGGAGTGGAAACGCAAGCGTATTTATGGCAATGGATGGCTCAGCAAACTGTAAGGTTCATCAATTTCCATTTATTGTTTAATTAATTTAAGTAAGTAATTGTGAAATTCGCTATAACAGATTTCCCTTTATTTATAGATTGGAGCACACTAACATAGGAAGGGAAAATCGTCCCTCAGAACCACCGCATACAAGCAGATTGAGCCAAATATATACCTATATTGAATTTATTTTATTTGAAAGTAATAATTAAAAAAGGAAAGCAATAAAACAGTACTGTTGTAATTGTATTGTAGGCCGTAAAGACGGTGGGTTGCTGTGCTTCATATTGCAACAGTACGGTTCATAAACTGGACAAGGACTACTAAAATAATATGAATCTACCTAGCAAGCTTTTAGATAATGTAATGTATCATATAATTGTGATGAAAAATAGAAAATATGTGAAAAAAACCCATTTTTATTATATAAAACCCTCCGTCGATCATGAACTTTATGAGTGGGATAGTAGGTCAACCGAACATTTTGATACAAAGATATCCTTATATTCTGGTACCTACTTTTAGAAGCTATTAAGCCTCTATCACAATTATACCAAAAATCACTGTTCACCCTAAGCCATAAGCTCATACAAAGTGGCCAATGTCCTTAGTAGTGTTAATTTTAAAACACGTATAAAATCTAAATTAAAGTATGAAACCTTAGTAATTTTTGTTGACACAATCGGAAAACATAGACGAAACGAATAGTGTGAAGAAATTACTATAATACGGCGTACTGTTTGAGTATTTGTCCGAAACATTTTGTATGGAAATTTGCCTTGAGGATTACCCTTAACTGTCAAAATCCATCCAGCTGTTTGGTAGCTACGAGGCAAGCCAAGAAATTTACATTTACACACAAACAAGATACGCGCGAAAAGCATAACCCTTCCTTGGCAGTCGGGTAAAAAGAGTTTTTACGGTGTGAAACCATAAGAAAGAGATGTTGAGAACTACGCGAAGGGTGATCCGAGGTCGATGGAAGAGGGAAACGTTCTTTAAGATAAGTTAATAAGATAATAAGGACAACTACTACTTCCAAAGCAACTATCTATATATATATAACTAGCAACTTCTAAGTACTAACTAAACTTTGTATCAAAATGATGATGTCATTATCAATTTAATTATAGCAAGAGGTCACACAGCCACTCTTTACGTGATAAACTAAGTGATAACTTGACAAAATGGGGAATCCCAGAAACAACAACTCCGTTCTTTACATGCTAGGTACAGACAGCGTCATAGATAAGTATCCCCCTTGCATTATAATACCCAGCTTCAAATCCTTTTAAAATTACCGTCGCGGCGAATGGAGAAGTTTTTCCTTTAAAAAATAGATTATATAATATAACCGTATGTAAGCCTAAAAATAATTTTACGTATTTCAATTTTTTTAAAGGATTTATAGCTGGGTGTCTTGTGCAAGGGGGATACTTATCTCTGACGCTGTCTGTACATTTAAACAACAGCTCCGTAAATGTTATTATAATATAGTCAGAGCTGGAATAGATGGAGGCCAAAGAAAAGGTGGTGAGACTGTGTGATAGATGATGTAATGAATAATAAAGATGAAAGTTGCTCAATCACACAAAAACTATTAAATGGTTTTGGATGAAATTTGGCACTTTGCACTTTTTTCATAGTTTTTTTTTGTCGAAGAACTTTACGTCCTTCGGTTTTGGCTCCACATCTTAGGTATATAGCCAGTGTCAAGCGATTTCAGAGATTATGGTTTAAGGTTATCAGTCAGAGTTGACATAGTATGTTGCTAAAAATAATATATTTGCCATAAGTTCTACCATTTAGGGTGTGCGAGTTACAGAGAATGAATATGATACTATTAAATGTTATTTAAATGTCAGAGTTAGTAAATTTAAATTTAACTATGTTAAATAATACAATATACTAACACATCAATTCCTTTTCACACCACCTGCTCGACAATATCCAATTACATATCATGCTATCATCAAGGTAAAGCAAAGCATTACCTACCAAGGGAGGTAATGTTGTATGAAACTCCCAAGGGTAGTAATGTGATTTGAATTTGGAACGTCAAATTCGTGTGGAAACTCGTGGAAAACTCTAAGTAGGTAAAATAACGCCCATAAGGCATTGTAAAAAGGTTTGTTCTAAAATCAAACTGGCCACTCATACAAAAAAAGAAAAAAGGCGCGACTTCAATGATTGTGAAACAAAAGACGGTGTTGGCTTCTGAGTTCGGAGCCCTGGATTTTTGTTGCCTCGCAGAAGGTGTGAAAAGTAGAGTATGCTCCTCTGGGATAAAGCCTGTCTTCGTATTGGGTAGCTTGAACCCCTCGCGTCACTCAGGACTCTACATAACTCCCTCGCTTCGCTCAGGAGTTAACTGAGTCCCTCGTTAGCTCCACCCGCCACCCGCGACATAAGACACTGCTTTATCCCCTTAGTGCATAATCTACTATTATGTAATAGAAACAGAATTCAGCTAACCATTTTATCAGCTTTAGTTTAAACATTGGTAGTGGTATACCTTTAAATGAGTTTGGTAGTTTATTAGACTTTTATCGCAGTTATATGTATAAGCATTTCTTTTATAAATGTCAAGTTTTGATAAGTTTTGTCAAGCGTATTTCAACTAGCTAACTTTTAACTCTTATGTAATTTAGTATAGGACTACCTTCATCGGAACTATGTGCTTACACATAAAAATATTTAATAGTAATCTGTGGTAAACGATGTTGGATTCACAATTATTAATCTTTAAACTTTATATATACTTATACATAAGTCTTTATTATGTAACTGCTTGTTTACACAAATAAAAAAAGGTAAGAGTAAGCAGGATGGGGATATTCGAATATTGTCTTCAATTGGCTTGTATAGAAAGCTCACTCCAACTGAGTCTAGCTCCATGGTCATACTTGTGAGTCGGACGCTGCGCCGCCGCTGTTAATTTTATTACATTATCAGACAAGAGCGTGAGATAGATATGTCATGTCTCATATAATTTAAATGGTGAAATATTAAATAGAGATTTCATCATGTGGAAATTCGGGATGAGTGAGTTTTATATTCATTATAAATATGATATTTAATTATTTTGAAGGACACTAGCTCTACACTGAAATTACTGGGGTTTCGACTTTGTTTGTAAATAAAAGTGTTATGTAGCGGTGTTTTGGTGATGGTCACTACTAGTATGATAATTTTTAAGCTTCTTAATAAAATTTGCATAAACTCGTAAAAATCGTAATTATGTTGAGTAACAAATTAAAAAATCCATCACTTACTAATTAAATGTGTTCTGCAAAAATAAATATTTGAGAGCAATCAAAGTGATAGCCCATAACTACTTTTTATATTAGTAATTTATAGCATATTTCAAAAAATCAAAGAACAGAAAACCAAAGTTTAAAGATACGACACGTGTTTCGCCTCTACACGAGGCATCATAAGGAGGTGTGGACTCGCCGAAGTTTGAAACGAGACACCTCCTGATGATGCCTCGTGTAGAGGCGAAACACGTGTCGTATCTTTAAACTTTGTTTTTTTGTTCTTTGACTCTTTGGTTTAGTTGAACCAAAGTTAAGTTAATTAAAACCTTTTTTATTACATTTATATGGTGCCTGCGTTGTCCCACTGCTACAGTGATACAGTAGTTAAGTTTTATTAAATATAATCAAGGTTTTACAAAAATATACACAACCGACTTCAATCGGACTGTTTTAGTGACCGAAAACACCACTGAAAAGTCACAGGGAAGCAAAATACGCAATTTCGTTTACTTCGACGACATATTTTTTTCAGTTATTTGGATATAAAAACTAAACTACTGAATCGATTTTGATGAAATTTGTATGGGACCAATCTGAAAGTATATCCTCTTAAACAAAAAACCGATTTATAAATAATTTTATAAATCGGTTCGTAAACAACAAACTTCTGAGGTAACAAACATAAAAAAAAAACATTTAACCGAATTGATAACCTCCTCCTTTTTGAAGTCGGTTCGAAAGAAACTGAAAAAGGGTCATTCTCAGCGGCATCTAATCCACTGTTCTCGAAAAAAATAAAATCATACATTGATTCTCATCGGCTGCTTAATTTTTGGTACTAAAAAAATAATAATATTTATAACACATTTGCTCGTAAAGGGTCTATTATTGCACCAATTTCAATATCGTATTGTATCTCATTACGCACTAGTGCGGTAATGTAATGTAAAACGCACGAGTGCGGTAATGTAATTAAAAAAGAAAGGTTTATCAATGTTCTCCGTTTAAAACGAACGATACTTTTTTAAATCTTAGCAAAGAGTTTTTATGTCAGAAAAGTGGTCAACATTTTATGAATAATATTAACTATGGGATATAAAATATAATAAATAAACATTTAGTTCTTTAATTTAATTAATATTGACCATAAATTACAACCATTTAAATGTAACAAAACACAAAAATATTAATTTACTTTATTATAATACTGGCTGTTTTGTGCCTTTGCCTTAAAAAAAAAGCGCTGATGCACGCGCATCGCTAATTTGACAACCAGTAAAAATTATTCCGCGCGCTGTTTTTTTTCGCTGAAGGTATTGTTTTTATTTGAAAAAGTCGTCAAGTAATGATGAATTTATTTATTTATTTCCTCGCAAATGTGTTATAAAACGTCGCATGACATACGTGCGGTTTGATAATTACAGCCTCTGCTTTCTTGTAGCCCTCACCTACGGCTCGTGCTAACAATATCGCCTCGGCTGTAATTCTCAACTTACCGCACTTATATCATAATGTACTATTTTATTCCCAAATTGCATCCGAAAAGTTCTAGTACAGTTAAAAAGGAAAATTTTCAATACGATTTTTGTTCAACTATCTACTGGGTTCTTACCTTAACCATTTGATTGTAAGTAAACAAAAATAAAGATACTACTCCCTCTCACAATACATGCGAAATTCCTTTTTTAGTAGGTACACTTATGTAACTAACCTTTGAAATTTTAAGGCTCTACCAAGCTCTACGTCCACTTGTCTGTCAGACACTCAGCATGAAGCTTTTTATTTAAATTGATTAATAGTTGAATGTAGTTAGACAGAAGTCAACTGAAATTTGTGCATATTGCAATTTTAGTTTTGAGAACGAGGGACGTCATTCTCTTTAGCTCTTATATTTTGAAGTTGTTGCCGTTCCGCTGTTGACTGTACTTTGCACTAACTTACTGCAGTCGTTGAGAATAAAAATGATTATTATATTATATTCAAATTTATTTAAAATGGATCCGAATGCAATCGGTAACTATTTTGCAGCGGATGAGAACGACCCTTTTGCTTTACTGTGATTTTCCACTTACCCTAACAAAGCAATAAGTTATTACAGTAGTAAGCGATTTTATGCTTCAGGGAAAAATCGCCTACGACCACTGACTACGGCACATAACAATTTCAGATGAGAATATTTTCTGGTTTCATACTTTTTAGTGCATGATCTTTCAGTAGTCAGGTTTTAGTTGAACTTAATTTTTTTAAATAATTATTTTGGTATTTTTTTTGTACATTGGGTATGTAGATTTAGGAGAGAAAATAGGTTTGGCTCACGTCTAACACGTTATTCTAGATTTTTTTCAACCGACAAATATAATACAAAATCATAACCCTCCTTTTGCTTCGCCGTAGTCGGTTGAAATTTATAAAAATCGGTCCAGCCGTTCTTGAGTTATAAGTGGTGTAACTAACCAACCAGAATTTTTTTTTGACGTGACTAAGTCTAATAAATAGATGAACGCCGCTGCCCCGCCGCGCCGGCTGCATGCACGAAAACGTTGACGTCATTGTCCGGTAACCCTCATTGTCCCGTTACTCTGGTAGTTACGTTAAACTATCGTCCGTAAACCTTTACTGATAGACAACCAATTTTTTTATAGAATAATTATGCTTGTTTCAGATTGTGGTGTCATTGTCGTGGCCGGTCTTCTGTTAGCAGCGCCATATCCTTGCACGACGAAGTGTTTGACGATGGAAATGGATGAAAATGAATATTACCATCAAACAATTTTGACAATTGAGTGTGAAGATACCGCAAATAATCTGCTCTCTGATTATGGTTATAATATTGATAAAGAAGCAGACCTACTATTTTTGGACATGAAAAATATACAAAACCCAATGAATACAATTAAAGACATAACTAAATTTAACATGTATATAGAAAAAGTATCATTTACCAACAGTAATTTCGATTCGTTTCCACAGGATCTTATTACTGTCGAGAATATTTTATTTTTAAAAATTGCTGGTAGTAATATAACAACCATGAATCTCAACATTTTGCCATATGCAAAATACCTACAAGAACTGGATTTATCAAACAACGAAATTAAAGATCTCGAGACAGATTCGGTAACATCCTTAACGACT
The DNA here is from genome assembly GCA_932526365.1 of Lobophora halterata. Taxonomy (NCBI): domain Eukaryota; kingdom Metazoa; phylum Arthropoda; class Insecta; order Lepidoptera; family Geometridae; genus Lobophora; species Lobophora halterata. The sequence goes on from OW052018.1 coordinate 1,801,544, forward strand.
AAAAAATTAAGTACTCTGAATCTTAGTCATAACAAGATCGATCATATACCAGTAAACTGTTTTTTCAGCACACGAGAATCGCTAGAAAGTTTAGATCTGTCCTATAATGATATAACTAGTTTTGATTTTTATGCGTTCTCTAGCCTGACCAAGCTATCGATTCTGAGTCTTTCACACAATCAATTGATCAATTTAGGATTATTTCTGTTCCCAGTAAGAAATTTGAGACGACTATATTTAGACCATAATCAAATTAACGTATTAAATCCAGATTTATTCATTAAATCAAAAAACTTACAATCCTTAGACCTAAGCTATAATGATATAGAACAGATTGATGATAAAACATTTGGTGCACTTACAGAACTGCGTTCTTTAGGTTTAAGTCATAACAGGATCAGCTCTGTCAAAGAAATTTTACTAAGAAATAATACACAATTGACAGAACTTGATATTTCTTTTAATAATATCAGTTACATAGAACCAGGTACATTTTCATCCTTGGAAAAATTACGAAATATCAATATTGAACATACATTGTCAGCCTCGATTCTCGGTCACTCTTTCACGGGTTTGAAAGTAAACTCACTTAATTTCGCTGGCAGTACTATTCATGAGATAAAAGATAGGCCGTTTATAACTTTAGGCAATAATCTGAATTCTTTAAATTTGAGTTCAAGTATGATTCATAAAATATCTGAAACTGCTCTTGAATCTATGATTCAATTAACTGAGCTTGATCTATCTAATAACAATCTTTCTGAAATAACGTTCCAAACAAATGACTTAGTAAGCCTCAAAAAATTATACCTTCAAAATAACTCGATACGAGAATTAAAAACAGCAACATTCCAGCATCTGGTTTCTTTGAAAGACTTAGATTTGTCGAATAACAACATTGAGAAAATACCCCCAATGGTATTCAAAAATCTGAAGACCCTTAGAAAGTTTAAAATAACCAACAATGCACTGGACACAGCTATCTTACCAAACACCTTCTTCGGTTTAGAAAATGTCGAACATTTAGAACTCATAAATACTAACGTGGCGCGATTCCACAGTTATGCTTTCACAGGGCTAACGAACCTCAAAGTTCTCAATGCGTCCTGGGGACAGCTTTCATTCCTGGACGAATATGCTTTTGCTGGAACTCTTAGCATTGAATTATTGGATTTATCATACAATAAATTAGTGGATTTCAATGTAAAACTTTTGCCCAATAAAAATATGAAAGAGATATATCTAAATAATAATGAACTAAGCAATATAGTGAGTCAAACATTTGAAGGTCTAAGTGAATTGGAAATTTTGGATATATCTAACAATAATTTAGTGACTGTCGAGTCTTTAGCATTTAATTCTCTTGTATCGTTGAGGCATTTGAATCTTTCTAGCAACCCGAATATCAAGTTAAACGCCGAAAACTTCAAAAATATGGGATCACTTGAAAATGTTGTGTTGAGAAACTCTAGTAATCACATGGTATTTGAGTCGGGAAACATAACCATTCAGAATATTGACATATCCTCAAGTGGTATCACAAATTTAAGTTTGCTTTGCATTTATAATATCAAAAACTTAGTGAAACTTGACCTCAGTCTGAATCGTATATCAATAGTGAATCATTATGCTTTCGCCGATGAGATGCTTTCTCTTACATGGCTTAACTTGAGCCACAATAACATAGAACATCTCAACCCTGGAACATTTCTCAAGACAAACTCAATACGTTATCTCGATTTAAGTCACAATAAGCTGGCTAGGATACCGTATGGTGCATTGAAAGGTCTTTTCAACTTGAAAGCGCTTTATCTCTCAAACAACGTCTTAACTAGTTTTCAGCTAGGACAGATACATTACATTTCATCAATTTCCAATATTTTACTGGATAATAATAGAATCTTGAATTTGAGTCTCCCGAAGTCCGGTCAACTCGAGCATATGTTAAGAACTGTCAGGGTCAGCGTTGGAGGCAACGAGATGTCGTGTGATGATTTATTGGAATTAACGTTAAATTCTAGGTTTTCGTTAACTGCAGAAGTACTAGATTTTTTCTCAGAAAACATAGATGGCATCATTTGTACTACTTTTGAGAGTTATTTCAATAAGTAGGTAATTCTATCTCATTTTATTCTGGTCGGTTTTGCCTTTATAAATAAAATTATAAAGTATTGTATGTATTATCATCTAATCTCGAAACTAAAAACATAAGCTTTTCAACAATGTACTCGTACTTAATTTTAATAAATTAGATATGCTTTGTATAGTTAGGTACCTACTTATAAACTTTTTTTAGTTTAAAATTAATGAATGTATTATAACATTTTGATAATAAACTTGATTTGATATATAATTATTTTTTTCTGTTTTTCCCTACTTTCCTCCATAGATCTGAACAATCACGGTTTTTTTCGCAAATCGTCATCTCTAGCCCCATCCTAAGCAGAGCTTGTATTAGGGAAACGAGATTACTGATAGAATACTTCTACGCTTTTTTTTGTAAGTTTTTATAGAAATATCCAGACTCGGGCAGCACAAACATCAATGTTCATCACACAAATGTCAGAAATGAAGCGGGAATCTAACCCGTAACACTGGTGTAGCAGTCGAACGTACTTGCCACTCTACGGTACATAATATTACTTATTCTTTGACTCTACCATATGTGTCATATAAGTTATGATATAAATTCTCTACTTTCTAAGCATAATATATATAGGTATATACTTTTTAAGCATAGGCTTATTTATAAAAAGTACCTTCGCCACTGAAGCTGCTGAAAATTAAATATTTACAGGTCTCAATCCTTTTCAAAGTTTACAAGCCCTATTTACTCAAGATTTTTATGTGAGTCAACATTATACCCAGATCCAAAATGAATACCCATAGGAACTTGTGTTGCACAGATATTTTATTAATTTCCCAAAAAATAAATTTCAAGAAACTTTAATTTACTCACGTTACTAATTTACTGTGTGATAATTACCAATAATTATTTATTTATAGAAAAAGTAAAGCATATTTGAATAGATTTTTTTGGTTACATTAAGTGAAATACTATAAATTTTAAATTGATGATCTTTAACACAATAAAAAATAAGGTCATTATTCAACAAGCTTAAAGTTTAAAAACTAAAAACCCGACTGCGAAATAATTATACATTCATTGTCAATTCATTATTCCAAATTGTATTTAAACATATAACTTATATATACATTTGTAATCTCCTTTAAAATACCTTCATTTTGATAACCTAATCGATAGGTTTGTTCAACAAAAAATATTAGCGACAGATTTTTGTAGTCCGCCAGTTTGATATTTGTTTATTGGGGGTTATTGAGAAATCCATAAAGCCATTTGGAAGATACGAGGTAACCCAGAAATTAACAAACATACATACATACAAGATACGCGCGAAAAACATAACCCTTCCTTGGCAGTCGGGTAAACAAGTGCTTAGTTATTTTTCAAAAAGATTGTAACTTTCTCTGCATGCTTTTTTTGTGTTAAATTCAAGCTCATATTGTAGAGGGCTAATATTATCTTGTTTGGTATGATTGAGAAACAAACGTACCAAGCAAAAATCCTTTAACAACTTTTGCATTTATATACCTTAGTGAGACTACCTCTTTTCGCTCCTTAAAGACCGCAACGAGGGTCAAACATTCATTCATTCATTCAGGTAAAACATTTCGTCCTGCGCACAACTATTTCAGTAGGTAACTATTTCCTAAGGTGTTCCAGACCTTAGGTACAATCAACAGCAAAATATAATGTTTAAATCTGAGCTCATATTTATACCAAAACAATTTACAGCTAATTCAATTAATTTTAGAAAATATGTTTATATATATTTAAAAACAAATTAAGTACTATAATTATATTATTGGTAATAATTAAACAACACATCACATATAGATTATTTTTAAGTATTGATTATCCAATTAACAATGCAAAAAATATATATTATTTATGAATGCGAGATTTTTACATTAGAGTAATTGGTTACCTGAATAAACTTCTACTATAATGACATAATTTAGTTTTGCTCTTGATTCTACCTGAAGGGTTCATATTTTTTTTTATTTCACCAACTTAAATGTACCTACTACACAAAAATACTAAAATTATTTGAAATGTCAATTTTTATAGATGAAAGGAATAAATCATATTTTTTTACCTTATTATTTATTAGCATATTGGAAAGCGAAAATAGTGTATTAATGTGCAATCTACTTCTGCTGTTGACTGTACTGAAGAGCTTGTAATTACTAACCCACAACTGACATGACAGGTGGTTTTGTTTCGTAATCTATTGCTAGTTTAGCTTTACCCCGCGGCTTTCACTGCGTTTATTGGGAATAAAAATTAGCTGAGCAGTTTAAAAAAAAATGGAACCGCACTAACTAACAAGTTAATTTAAGCATACCTACATCTTAAACAAGAGTTATATAGGAGTTAATCTCAGAAATTTCACTAGATACGAGTATCTACTTACTTATATATAGATGAGTACGAAAGAAGCCTCTTCGAGGCGCACTTAAGACCTTTGACTACTCTGGTCCGTAAAAAGGTAAGTAGTACATAGCATAAGATAGTTTTAGCTTTAGCCCGCGGCTTTTACTGCGTTTATTCGGAATAAAAATTTGCTAAGCAGTTTCAGACTAGCGTATTATACCGAACGGATTAAGATTAAAATTAAAATAGAAATAAAATTGGATTTGCCCTTCGTGTTTTGTTTTTGACAGCCGTATATTACGCGCTTGAATGCGCGTACACGTGCGCTTTCGGGCGTACACCGGCGTGTATACTTGGTTTTTTGGCAGCAAGTGTCATAGTGAGCAGGCTATCACGCTTACGAGTGGCGCCACGCGCGTACACGTCAAAAACAAATCACGAGCGGCAAATCCTCTCAGTTTTACGCTATTCTGATGCCGCAATAACTAGCATGTTTATTTTTAAGAACACATTTTAAACACGAGTATACAACTCGGGCGAATGAACATGACATCTGGGTCGAATGACGTTTGTGCAAAGTACAGCGGAGAATTGGATAATCTTGATAGATAAGAGGTCCTGTAATACTTGGTAATGATAAGCAATGATAAGGCATCGCAATTAAAGGAAGAAGAAACACGGAGGGCGCCGCACGGGGCAGCGGGGGAAGCATCAAGTTCCGAGCCACGTGTCAGCCAGGTGTCATGTTCATTCGCCCGAGTAGATAGTAGTACAGTATAATAGTCATGGTCCAAAGCCACGACAGAGTATCTGCCCAAGGACAGGAAATGACGTCGCGGCAGACCGAGGAGTAGATAGAGAGATGAGCTAGACTCCTACTTGAAAAAATTTTCGATAGTAGCCCTTGACAGAAAAGAGTGGAAAGAAGGAAGGGTGGCAAAGTCCCTGCAGTGGGACAATTCAGGCTCGCAATAATAAATAAATAATAATACTATAGTAGGTATAGTAGATAATCTCAGTCCTTTTTTTCTCATCGTGTCACTAGTGAAGGTTTAATAACTGGAGAACTCCGGCGTACGCTGGGTGTAAAGATCATTACAGAGCCGACAGTACGTACCTATTGTACCTATTGCCTTCATTAAAATATTTTTTAATATATTTTACTGGCGGCAAAATGTTAATGTCAAATGTATTCTGTACATGCGTAGTGCGTACAAAATACATGCGATAAAGGCGTAGGCGGTGTGAAATGCTAGCTAGACGGTTTCGGTAATGTCCGTCAAGCTAGATTAAAACCAGTATAGCCCCCTTGAGGCAACAAGAAGCCATTAAAGCACGACCGAGGTACTTTATGGGCAATAACCGAGATCGTCGCAGATCTTGCCGGACACGCCTTTTGGGGGCATTTATTTGTGTGCCCTAGTCATGGAAATGATTGCTACTTCTATTTTGCTGTTATTGACGTTGACGACACGGCTGGTCGAATGGCAAGTGTAGTAGACTGCCACGCCCGGTGTCGCGGGTTCGATTCCCGCTTCAGGACAAACATTTGTGTGATTAACATCGGTGTTTGTCCTGAGTCTGGGTGTTTTCTGTGTATTCTATGTACGTATTTACAAAAAAAAATATTATAAAGTATTGTATCAGTCATCTGGTTCCCATAGTACAAGCTCTGCTTAGTTTGGGGCTAGATGGCTTTGTGTGAGATGTCCAAAAAGATTTATTTTTTTCATTGTCACATGAATGAATGAATGAATTAGTAATTAAAACTCTTTATTGTACCAGGAAACTTAAAGATAAATATACAAGATGATTAAGGAGCATGTATAATGGGCAGCAGCCTTATCGCTAAGCAACGATCTCTTCTAGGCAACCTTGGGATGGAGAGTGAGACTAAAATAAACATGGTGATATCATATAATTTTATAACAGCTCTATAACCGATGATTTTATAACACACTGTTATTTTACATCTGTGGCTTAATGTGACTAATGTCATATAATTTGTTATAATAATTCACGCAAGATGTCACGCAATCTCTTCCACTTCCACACAGTCAGCACACTACTGACTGACTGTTAATATTATTTACGATACGATACGAATAAAATTGTGAATGGTGACAAGTATCATGATTCATGACTTCACATAGTCTGCCGCATACAAAATGATCTGCTGGGGCGCGCCGGGCGGATATTACCGGTGATTTTGTAACAGACTCTACTCAGAATGTAACAAGTGTTATGTGTGATCAGTTTTATACAAATAACATGTTACCCGGTATACCTTCCATGTATTAGGAAAACATTTCTTCTCAAGTACCTAAACTCAGTTATATCTATATATCTACGTTAAATGACGCATAGGCTTAGACGTGTGTTATCGTCTACGTTTTCTTTGTTTATTGCATTACTTAAAATTTTTAGTAATAGGTGGAAACTTTTAATTGTTTTTCGTACTATAGTTCTTAACTAGCTGTAAGTTTTCAGAAAATTGTAAAAAAAAAATAATATATATATATCTAGTGTGCCCTAAGATATAGGAACAGGCTATTTCAAACATGTTTTGGGCGCTATAACTGACAGAAGGTGGACGAGTAGAGCAGAAAATCTAGCTCTGGCGCATCTTAGGAGAGTCCTAGGTCTAGCAGTGGACTATTATAAGTTGATAATTAAAAAAAGGAAAATGTTATTTTGGTTTTTAATCGAAAACTGTGCGAAAGCTGCACAACCTGAAGAGATTGTAGCAAAATTAATAAACTCAATGAGAGGTATTTTATATCGGACCGCAGTAGCACTTACACATGAACGATTTCTGCGGTATACTAATTAGGTACCTACTGTAAAATAAAAATAGTTACGTTCATACTGATTATTTGGTTTTTACCAAACACTCTCGAAACGCACTAACATTAGCATAAAACAACTTTTTGCCGATAACCTTAACCCTTAACCCCCGACCTAGTTATCTTATTAACATTACTTATTATTAAAGTTATCTATATTATTTACAAAAGGAAACAATTGGACACCCATAGTAAGTTGCAATTTCAAACCAAGACATTATTATAATATTTAGAGTTTAACGTTATAAAAATAATACAAGTTATTATTTCCATGAGAGTTAAATTATATTATTAAGTTTACGTCATTAAACTAAGTCTACTCGTATAATTTAATAACTTAATAAAGGATAAATATTTTGATGATGGATGATTAGATGTATGTTTGTTCCTAATTCAAGACAAAAATATTAAACAGGTTCAGCTAAAATTTTGCTACGCTTTCATTAGCCATTAGTTTTTTTCTTATTTCTAAAGTAACGCCTATCTGTAGGTGGTCTAGCTTATTTTAAATAGTTTTCTGACACTTTTTGAACATTTTACGTGGCCACACCGTTGGTTGCTATGGTGTTGCCAGTTATTATTTTTTTGTAAAAGAAAGCAATCTTATAAAAAAATATACAATTATTATTTCTCACAAAGTAGCGCATTTCCCAGTCGTGACATTTTGTTTGTGTGCTTTTAAAAAGGTTTTTCAAAATGCTGTCACTAATTGGAAGCATTCATTAGGAGACTTTCCCTATGGAGTCGGTTGAATAGACCAAAGTAGCTCGCTGCCAAGTGTTAGCTAGCACACTTGAAGTACGTAATTTTTTTTCTGAGAATAAAGGTTTTTTAGCTAGGTTTATAATATTTTCGTAATGTTTAGACATTGTTGATTTGCGGTAGTATATTATTTGACACTGTGTAACCATCTAGACGGAATTCTGCAGAGGACGTCTCCCAACAGTAGGTACAAAATAGCGGCACGTATTGCGCAGAAGTAAAAAGTAAGCCGTATCTCACTCGCAAATATGTATTTTATTAAATATATAAATCAACTGAGTATTATTTTCAAAAAAGGAGAGCGGTGAATTTGTTTCTACAACATCACGAAATGTTTAGGTATAGGTACTTTTTGTACAAACAAAAAAAAATACAAATATGTGCGAGCAAGATAGCGTCGCGTGGGTTTCTGGGCCTTAATACATTTGACAAACAACGCATAGGGAGACGTAGAGACTTGAATCTCAAGGGCATGTTGGTCTAGAAGGTGTTTTAATAAATATATAAATAAATATTTTGGACATTTCACACAACGCCATCTAGCTCCAAACTAAGCAGAACTTGTACTATGGGAACCACGTGACTGCTATAATACTTAAATACTTTTTATAAATACATAGAAATACAGACTCAGGACAAACACCGATGTTCATCACACAAATTTTTCTCCTGGAGTGGGAATCGAACCTGCGACACCGGCATGGCAGTCCAATACACTTGCCACTGGACTAGGTATACATATAATTTGATACATAGAATATGCGCATACTAAGAAAGACATTTTGAAATTGCGGGATAGTTTCATATAAACGGACTAGCTGTTCTCATCTCAAATGAATCCTGCAGAAACCTAGGTATTACTTTCATTCCGCCTTTGCGCGTGTAACTGACGCAGTTTTTGTGTCGACGGCAAAATGTATGTGTATGTAACTGTAATTAGGGCGTTTTTTACACTTTGATGGTTTCTGATAGTTTATAGTTCTTTATTGGTAATACGGTTACAAGTCAAATTGTATAATAAGTAATAAGAGTGAACTTTAATTAATAAATTGTTATCCGACTGCCAAGGAAGGGTTATGTTTTTCGCGCGTATCTTTTATGAATCGTATCTTCCAAACGGCTGGATGGATGAGGTATCGTTAGATTTGTCTCAAGAACCCGAGTGTCCTTAGATAGGGTTTAAAATAAATTACTAAAATGGCGGATTTTTAGCGCTAAATAGTAAGTCGTATATATTTTTTTTTAACCTAACCTATCGAGTAGGGTATCAAAATATGATTCCAGGGTCAAAAAAAACGTAAACGTTTTATGTCCAAGCGAAACCCAAGATGAACTATATTTTAAAATAATAAAAGGATTGCCAGCAATATACGCCTATGACGGTGTAATTACCTCATTTTATAATCACGCAAAAAACCTTATTTTGCAAAATAATTGCCAGAAACCCTTTGTTCAGAACATTTACTTTGTGGGTTTTGCGAACATACATGAGTATGAGTAAGCTTGTAACTTGTGAGCATAAGATAAGCATAATCCGTTACGACGCAACGTAAATCTGTCTCATTGCAAATGTATAAAAAAAGTATAAATGGGGATAGTTTATAAGCTATATACTCGCCCCGTGTAATCGGCTTTTTTACAATTGCAGAAGCAGATTGTAAAATGCAAATGACATTGAGTGAGTTTACAAGCTACTTTTAAACTAGCCCTGTGTCATCGAGGCTTAAGTGATAGATAAAGCGTCGATGACACACAAGCTTTTTTACACGCTTATTGTTGGCGTTTTTAAACGCTAGCGTGTGACCGTGTTAGCGTTTGGAAAGGATTGTTACTAAAAGATTGTAAAAACGCCGATGACACTGGGTGACTTTACACGCTACAAGCGAAGTCGCTGTCGTGTAGCGTGTAAAAAAGCCGTGTGTCATCGTACTATTATATAGTTGTCAATGGTTGAATAGGTCCATATACTGATTGGCATACTATTGTTCTTTGCGCAATTATTAGCGATTACGCACCCTTATACCTTCCTACTCATTGTCTGTGTCAATTTAATTGCCGTCGTCAGTGGAAGGAGGCTTCGAACCGGGATACAGTAAACACTTGACCAGTACGCGCATCTCTGTTTATAAATAAATACCTAGTATGTACAGTCAGCTGCACATACATTATACACTCCCAAGCTTTCACATTTTTATTCCTCTTAATTTTGCAAAGAAAAGAGCACGCAAGCATTTTCAAATGAATGTAGGCATCTTACTTGTCAAAAATATTATCAAAAGAAGAATGTCTTTTTACTTATTTCCAAATTATATAACTATTATACAAACTTTAACCTATTCATATTTGTAAGTATAAGTTAAGCGTCGATGACACAGGGCTAGTTTACAAGCTACAAACCAGTGAGTTGCGCCAGTTGAGCCGGCTTATAGCTTGTAGACTCGCCCCGTGTCATCGGCTTTTTTACAATCTGACAATCCTTCCCGAAAGCTCGCTCACACGATAGTTTTTAAACTCACTAAGTAGTTTTTAATGTTTAGTGATGTAAGCACGAGTTATAAGTTTGTGTCAATAAATATTGTTTTATACTTAAAGGGAATCCTCAAATCCGAATTCCATACAAAATGTTTCGGACAAATACTCAAAAAGTACGCCGTAATAATACGTAATAAGTAATTTCTTCACACTATTCGTTTCATCCATGTTTTTTGATTTCTTCAACAAAAAAAGTGAAAGGTTTCATACTTTAATTTAGATTTTATACGTGTTTTAAAATAACCCTACTAACTTAAAACTACTACTTACTATAATACGGCGTAATTTTTGAGTATTTGTCCGAATCATTTTGTATGGAATTCGGATTTGAGGATTGGTAAGCTAACCTTTATATTTATGTACAGGGAGAAAAAAATCTCTGAATTTGTGACAGCGAGATTAATTTAGTAACGATTACAATTAAAATAATTCTTGCTAACGAAATTTAGTAACGATTATTAATAATTCTCGCTAACGAAAGTGATTTATAGTACAAGAAAATATATTATAGTTTACTATTTTGAGTCGCATTGATAGTCCTGTTATCCTATTTTTTCTCCGTGTATTGATTACCAATAAATAACAATTAAACTATCCAGTTATGTAATTTTACTTCAAGTAACTACGAAGATTATTACTTTGTAGAAGGTGCATTCTGCATTCTAAACAAGCCGAGGCTCCGGCAGCGTCTAGCTAGAATATTCAACGAAGCACACTTTAATTACCTCAGACATGTTTTATAATTAAAAATTATAGATTCAGCTTTCTGATCTACAATTTCTTTTTTATATTATTTTTATAGATTATAATATATCTGTGAGAATGTTGTGTTGGAATAAGCCATATTGTATACCTAATTATGTTTTGAATAGTGTGTGAGTGTTTATTTTTTTATATATTGGTCTTTAATAACTAAATTAGCTGTTTTCTTGTGTTCTTTGCTCCTCAATCACGCCAAAACTACTGAACCGATTGAGCTGAAATCCGGTATGGGTATGGCTTATGAAAAAGTAGAGGATATAGGTAACTTTATATTCCGGTACCACGTGGGCAAACCTCGCACAACAGCCATATAAAATTTCAGCTCTAACTGTCAAGTAGTTTTAGCGTGATTGAGGAACAAACATCTACCTATCCATCCACACACATAATCTCGCTTATATGCCCGGTTCACATTATTCTAGTAAGCATACCTATTATTACATTGCAGTGCTGGTTTACATTGTTCCAGTGGCATTCCAGCGCTGGATTTGACAGCTGAACTAAAATGCTTACTGGAATAATGTGAATCGAGCATTATATTTCAATATTAGCTGATTTTTTAAATTAATCTCTGGTATAGTAAGCTTCAAACAAGTTATCTTCTGGCGAACGGTTTCTATTGTTATTTTGAGGGTAGTTTGGTAAATCACCGCCTGCCCGAACGTGAAGAGCTCGAGGCTCATCAGTGCATTCGCGGGAGTCATTGTGATTGGATGCGTGTGGACGTTCTACTAAAGAATAAGTAATTGGTTCTACTCAAAATCCGACGATTTTCCTTCCATTTTTGGCCGTGCCAAAACTGCATCTCAACATTTTGATACTAGTGTCGCGGGTTCATTCAAAGCCGTGCTGTGTGCTTTTCCAAAGACTTTTCGAACCTGGACTCGCCGTGCGAGTCCACAGGACCTTACCTGCCACCAAACCAACAAGCCAGGAGGAGCAGTTCATAAGGTATGTGGTGTTCAATTGCCTTCGAAAATCAGTAGAAACGTTTTCAGCCCTAGACACTGTACTTTCAAAACTCAAAACACATACTCTAAAATCGCCAGCATAATTAATCTCAAAAGGTTTGGTTGTAAAACCGCACAAGTTGTTTGACTCTTGGTAAAAATGATGGACAGACGCATAAATTGACGAATGTACAGATTTACATTTATACAGTCGCTTTACACCATTTCTTATACATAAATCACTCAACAGTCAACATGACAAGCTAGTATATAATGAAAATCACTAAAGTTCAAAATTAACTGTACACTATATTGTCAAAAATATAAATGGTGTAGCGATTTTGATGATATGAATGTGTTCATCGACTTTTGGTGCTGACCGTACATCTTACATAACATTATCTGACATATATGATGAAGACTATCTAGCTTTTTAAACATACCACAAAAGACTAAACTTGCTCTTTGTTCTACGCAACAAAAGAATTTTCCACAACTGCAGTTTAAATTTTATACTGCTCTTTTGATTTACTGCGCGTTCGAGTTTAATCCCAAGGGGGTCAAGAACTAAGTGAGAATGATAACTCTCTGCAGATATTGTGCTTCATTTACACTTTTTAGTAACTTGCCTCACTAAAAAAATACATGTGACTTCCATGAACATTGTGACTTTTAATTTTTTATCTTTTTTTACCTTTTTACTGACATTTATCTAAAATATGTGTATAATTTTAATGAAATGTATTATTTATGTGTACCATTCTTTAATTAATATAATTGGTGTATCCGTTTTAATTAAAGTTAATAAATAAATACAAATGTGGTAATGTTAATAATGTTGCAAGAATAGCTCTTAATTTATTATACCCATTAATATAATATTATTATTATGATTGTAGATGTTCTGGGTTCGGTTTAGAAATATAAGAAATGTTTAGTGTCGTTTAATCGTTTAGCTCCTACGTCTACACAAGTTATGATTAATCTCTGTTTCATGTCAAATTGGTTTTGGTTTTTTGGATAAATGTTAGAATACTAGCACTAGTAGAGAGCTGTATCGTTATTCTTATTTAAGTGATAATACAACATAAAATAGCATTATCAGTTAACCGCCTTGACTGTAAAATATACTAAGTACCACATTTTATTGGATAACTTTTATTCCAAGTTATTTTTGGCAATGTAGTTTTAAAAAGTTACTTGTTACGAAGTTAATATTATAACACATGAGTCAGTCAAAGAGCTTGGAATATACAAGCACTCCAATGTTTAACCCTTAATTTTGCCGAGATTTTTTTACACTGTTTTAAAAAAGTTGTTTACATATCCTTAGTGATAGTGAACGCTAGGAGCCCTTAAGTCCACGCCTTACTCGTCCATTTTAGCCACTATTAATTTCCACTGGCTCATTCAAACGCAGCACAGTTATGTAAAAGGTTTCCGTGATACAATATTAATCTCAGCGGAGTTCGTTTCTACATGAGAAATTAATTTATACCCTGTATAACCTAATGCAATGGACGAGCGTACTTTGCAGTAAATTTTTATGACGTGCTCGTAACAACACATTAGCTCGAAGGGAAATTGTTACTCCCCGGTTACTTTATTATCTGACAAAGACTCGTAATGAAACATTTTTCAACCAACTTCAAAAAAAGGAGCAGGTACTCAATTCGATTGTTTTTTTTTTCTTTTCAATGTTTGATACTTCAGAAAATTTTTGCTCTTAAACCGATTTGAATTTTTTTTTTGACGTGACTACGTCTAATAAATCGATGAACGCGAGTGCACGAAAACGTTGACGTCACTGTCCGGTAACTCTGTCATTGTCCGGTAACGCTTATTGTCCTGTTACGTTGGTAGTCACGTTAAACTATCGTCCGTAAACCATTTTTACAGACAACCAATTTTTTTTTCTTATGTTTGTTACTTAATAATTTTGTTGTTTATAAATCGATTTGTAAAATTGATTTTTTGTTTGAGAGGATATACATATTAATAACGACAATAAACAAATACCATTGGTATTAGTTTTTGGTATCGGATGGGAATAGGTCACTCGTACTTTCAAATTGATCCCATAGAAAATTCATCAAAACTGGTCCAGTAGTTTAGTTTTTGAATCAAAATCAACCATTTGTTTCATAGATAAAGGTTTAATTTAGTTTGTTATCTTAGCAAATTATTTGCCGTACCTTCTTTTTTTTTTTTTTTTTTTACTAAATATAGCCTTGCGTTTGACCACCATCTCACCTGATGGTAAGTGACGATGTGGTCGACGATGTAGCACGCTTACCTAGAATAATCCTATTCACTCTTGCCTTGAAGACACCCAAATTATAGTGATCGGGAAACACTGACGCCGGCAGTGCATTCCATTCCTTGGCGGTTCGCATAATGAAAGTGGAAGCAAAGCGCTTTGTGCGAATACATGGTATGTCCACTATATAGGGATGGCGCAATCCCGAGCGTCTGGTCGTCCGATGGTGGAACGGTGATGGCGGAACTAAGCCTAACTAACCTTCGCAGGTTTGCGAAGAGCCTCATTAAGCAAAAACATCGATCCATCCATTTATCATCACCAACTTTCGCCTTAACAAAAGTGTGATGTGATGATGTTTGATTCGCTTTGTAATATCGCGGCAAAGTTTCGTAAACAACAGCAAATGATTAGCAAATGACTGTTGAAACAACACAAAGGCGCAATTAGAGTGAACACAAAACAGAGCGACTCCAAGTTTTTACTTTTATTGGAACAAAAACCACCATTTGTCATCTGTAGCCGAAACAATGTCACGTCACAATGTTAATTATGTCACCACGATAAGGGCCGAGGAATTCGGTCAAGAGGAGGGTATAGTGACACGAGAAAGTAGCCAAAGAAATACGTAAATCACACATCCAAATTTGATTAGACATAACTAAAGCGTCGATGACACACAGGCTTTTTTACAATCTGATTTTTGGGGTTTTTCAACGCTAGCGTGTGAGCGTGTTAGCGTTTGGGAAGGATTGTCAACAAGCAGATTGTAAAAACGCCGATGACACTGGGCGACTTTACATGCTACAAGCGAAGTCGCTGGCGTGTAACGTGTAAAAAATCCGTGTATCGTAAAAACACGGATGTCGTAAAAATCGTACTAATAGTATTACATGTTTCGGACTTTTACACAATTTAAGTAATTTGTAATTTAATTTTTAATTTAATTTGTATTTTAATAATTTTATTTTTAATCTTTTAATAATGGAATTGGTTGTTTAACCGTTTTATTTAAAGTAAAATAAATAAATAAATACTAAAAAATACAACGCAATAGATTACTAAAACAAACACAACATGTGTTTGTGTGAGTAATCTAGTGGTTTAATCACAGGCGAACACCGGTGTAAGCTGGGTGTACAGTTTTTTGGTTCAGCATTATTTAACAAACGAAATGTATTTTCCTCATTTTATTCCAAAAGTTTGATCTGTGGTGTAAAAAAAATGTATGGTGACCTGAGTGACCAACTTGTGAAAAACTTGCCTGCTTCATATAGCACTTGGTGTTTCCAGCTACCAATTCAACGAAGATTTCTGTTAAGACGGCAAAAGTTTGTTTTTTCACATATAAGATTTGAAGAAGTAGAAAACACTCATACTCAGGACAAACACGGATGTCCATTACACAAATGTTTGCTCTGAAGCACCCACTTACATTTTTTTTACCTCAGATTCCTAAAAGGTCATTGTTATGAGAACACCGCATCATTTGAAGTGCAAAGGAAAAAATGATTCTGTGGATGAATTGATATAAAGTTTCGGGTAAAGGGATTGTACAAAACTTGGCACAATTTTCAGTGGTGAGTACTTTTCTCCCAAGAGTCTTGGTAAATCTGTTTTGCGTAGATTTATCTAGGAATCTCGAAGAACAGACCTTACAGGTAGACCCTTTTAAGGTAGTAAACAGGGTGGTTTAGGAGCCACTCGTACTGTACAGGTGGTCTGCGGACATAACGTCCCTTAGGTCGCTTTTTATGTGACACACTATTGTGGTTGATTTGACCAAATTTTTTATGTGAGTACGTCTAATAAATCGATGAACGCCGGCTGCATGGACGAAAACGTTGACGTCATTGGTAACGATGTCATTGTCCGGTAACGCTCACAGGTAACGCTGCAATAGTCCGGTAACGCTCATTGTCCGGTAGCGCTGGTAGTCACGTTAAACTATCGTCCGTAAACTAACTTAACAGACAATCAATTTTTTTTATTTAACCTTTTTTGGAAATAACGCAGCCATAATAGATTTACGACATTTTAAAGCATGACGACTCAATAACATTAAACAAGTAGAGTAGTAGACCTTTTTTTTTTGTCTTCCAGAGGGGCAATTCATTTACGAATAAACCGGTCGTGGTCCGGTCATGGGAGGACGGAATACCCACTAAAACCCCTCCGGTGTTCCTCTCTCGCCATTCTTGCTGGGCCACGGGAGCAGCGCCTTCCGCGACCCAACTGACGATCAATTCCTCTCATATTGGATGGCGCTTCTCCTTCCACATCTAGTATGTACTACCCCTCATTCACTCCAATCTCCTCAAAATAAGTAGCACCCTCGTTAGGCGGGGGCGCAGCACTCGCACATTCGTGCTCGTGTTATGCGCATCACGCCGCCACATTCTTCCACTCTGACCTAAGAGTAGTATACCTAGGGATAAAACAGTGTCTTACGTCACGGTCGGCATATTGAGTCCTGAGCGTGACGAGGGACTCTAGCCGGGGGAGTTATGTAGAGTCCTGAGTGAAGCGAGGGCTTCAAGCTGCCCAAGACGAAGACAGGCTTTATTCCAGAGGAGCATACTCTACTTTACACACCTTCTGTGAGACTATAAAAAGCCAGGGCCCCAGCAACAATCACCGTCTTTTGTTTCACGCTCTTTGAAATTTACCTCATTTTTAAACAACTCAGTTTTCTGTTTTTTTGTAATGCTTTATTGCACACTTAAAAAATATTTGCACAATTAGTAATTAATAAAAGGCATGTACATAGGCTTAATCCTTAAAAGCGTTTTCTTCCAGTAAACCTTTGAGTTGTTAAAAGCTTAGAGAGTGTAGGTAAATTAATACTAGACATACCTACTCATACTCATAGAGTACCAAACCTTAATATCCAGCCTTTTAGGTTTGCCAGCCTCTGGAAAATTATAGTTTTCCGTTCTTTCGATCAGTGTGTCCCAATTTAGGTAATGCCCGGCAGATCGATTAGGGTCCCGTTTTAGAAAATCGTTTTTGGGGTGTGGACCCTTGTTAGTTATCTCCATGGAGCTATTTAGTGAACCCGATACCAAGCGGAAGGATTCAGTCAACATCACTCTACCTAGATAACCTACAACACTTTTATAAAACTCTAGGACTTATCCTTGGCAAGCTTATTTTAAAAGTAATTCTGTAATTCTTTATTGTACACACAAACACATTAGAATATAAAACATAAAAGAAAAGACATGTACAAAGGCGAGCTTAACCCTAATAAGAGTTTTCTTCCAGCAAACCTTCTGAGGTTAGAGAGAGGCCATGGAAAGTGTGGGGGCGTGTACAGTATTTTTTTATTTTTTTTATATGGAATAGGCAAGCATTTGACCACAACCTCGCCTGATGGTAAGTGACGTGTGTGAATATAAATAATAATGGATAAATTAAAATTATGAAGAAGAAAATATATATTATAATGTTTGAATAAATATATCTAAATACATATAATAAATACTACTAAGATATTATACTAAATAAACTAAATAAATAATTAAAGTTTTACTAAAACATACAACAACCGACTTTAATCGGACTGTTCTAGTGACCGTAGGCGCCATTAAAAAGTCACAGGGAAGCAAAATACGTAATTTTGTTTACGTCAACAACTTTTTTTTTCAGTTCTTTTGATTTCAAAACCAAAGTACTTTACTTCCGACTCGAACTTTCTACCGATTTTCATGAAATTTCTATGGGACCAATCTGAATGAATACATATCTTAAGGCCAATCCTCAAATCTGAATTCCATATAAAATGTTTAGGACAAAAACCCAAAAAGTACTCCGTATTATAGTAATTTCTTCACACTATTCGTTTCGTCCATGTTTTTTGATTTCGTCAACAAAAAAAGTGAAAGGTTTCATACTTTAATTTAGATTTTATAAGTGTTTTCAGGTTAGTAGGGTTAATTTTAAAATACGTATAAAATCTAAATTAAAGTAAAAAAAAACATGGACTAAAAGGAAGAGTGTGAAGAAATTAATATAATACGGCGTACTTTTTGCGTATTTGTCCGAAACATTTTGTATGGAATTCGGATTTGAGGATTCCCCTTAATAAATAAAACAATATTTTTTAAAATGGGTAATAAACAAAAAAGTTCTGAGGTAACAAACATTAAAAAAAAGCATTCAACCGAATTGATAATCTCCTCCCTTTTTAAAGTCAGTTGAAAAGGAATGAACTTGCGCTTGTTATGTCTAAATATAAACACTTAATTATAATACATACACACTAGGGGTAATTGCACGACAACTCAAGACAGCATAAAATATTTAAATTTATATTTTTCTTTAATTAAATAAGACGCGGTGATGTAGTCGGCAACAGAACGTGACCTGGAGGTGGCGAAGAAAACCATTAGACATAAGGGTAGGGTTCTTTGTCAGGGTGTAGCGTTTAGTAAATGAATATCTTCGTAGTTGCTTCCTTCAAATCTGAATAGCCTCAGCAGGGTGATTTCATAACAATAAAAAAGTGTTGTCTTCTTCCTCCAGGAAGGCGGGCGCAGCAGACACGGCACCAATAAATCTCAAAAAATATGTAATTTACATATTTCTGCCTTTTGAGGTTGAAACATTAGGTCTATGTGACTCGGATGCTTTGTTCTTGTACAAGGAGCTAGTAAAACGACGGATAGACAAATAAAACGACCAAAGATTTCTGTTTTATATACATAAATGGATGGCACTGTGTGACAAATCTAACCAATAATCATAAAATCCATTCCTATGGAACCCTAGATACATATACCTAAAAAATTCAAATAAAAAATTCTAAAAAGTCAAAAAATATCCCATATATGAATGAATGAATGAGATCTCTTAATCGTACCAAAATAACTTATATATATAGATACCAGTTTGAAGCATGTACAATGGGCGGCCTTATTGCTAAGCAGCGATCTCTTACAGGCAACCTTGGTCATATTGTCAATTGTCAATGACAATAAATTTTTAAAAAATTTAAAAAATAATATAAGAGTGGAGTAGGGTATAAAATACAAAATACGCAATTTCGTTTACTAGAATTACGTAATTTTTTCAGTTATTTTGAGTTCAAAACCAAAGAACTGAACCGATTTTCATGAAATTTATATGGGACCAATCTGAAAATAGGTGTATACTTTCAAATAAAAAAAATAAAATCGGTTTATAAACAACAAAATTCTCAGGAAACAAACATAAATAAAAATAAAAACAATCACTGAATTTTAATTTATTTACGAAATACTTATATTTATAACACAGATTAATAATTAATAACACTAAATATTAAAAAAAATTACTATAAATAACCTAGTCGGTCGTTGTCTCCACCAGACTACGTTGAATGGCAATGCAAAGTGCAAAGTAGAAACCAGCATTCTGGTTTTCAAAGTATTTGTATTAAGTTATCTGTATTCACTGAATTAATAACCGTTTTGAAGTCGATCGAAAATAAAACGTTACTTTCAATCGCTGCTATTCTAACCACAACCTTACTATCTTCTAAGCGAGGGGCAAGAGAAGCAAAGTGCTTCAAAATAATACTGTATCTAAGTGTAAATATTAGGTGTCTTATTTAATTTTTCCTAACGAGCAGCCTCTTTGCTCGCTAAGTGTTCGAGAGAGTCGTCCTTTCAATTCTGTCCTTTATTACAAAAGCTATTGAGCTATTTTTGATGTATTTATATAGTTCTTTACCAATGTAGTTGAAGTGCCATTCACGAGAAACTGAATAAATTATATTTCTATTGAGTTATGATTATGGATTGATTGAGTCACATGAAGATGGGATGAATTGAATTATTCATCCCTCTTCGTGTTTTAAATAAAAAAATGGTGAAAAAAGTATTTACAACATACACACGGCTTTTTTACACGCTACGAGCCAGCGAATTCGCTTTTTTACCATCTGCTTGTTGGCATTCCTTCCCGAAAGCTAACTCGCTCACACGCTAGCTTTTAAACTCGCTTTAGTATTCTATCAGTTATCTGGTTCTTATAGCAAGCTTGCTTAGTTTGAGACTAGATGTCGTTGTGTAGAATGTAGGTACAAAAAAAAATATTTATTTATAATATAATATTTTTTATTTTTCTATTCTTGCGGCTAAGAACTTTGCTTTTAACCTAATAACAAATATAGCTGCAGAAGTTGAGTCAAGTTGGAGGTACCGTTTCGGAGGCATCCCCTGCAGGATGCCGTCTAAATGGTTATCAACACAGTGGCAGAAATTCTGCCGCAAAGCAGTAAGCTGTTAGGATTACTCTGTTCCGGTTTGAAGGGCACTGTAGCTAGTGAAAATACTGGGCTTAGAGACTGACCATCAAAATGTCTCAAAATATGCGAACGCTAATAGCGCTGCACTGCACTGGCATATGTGAATCAAAGTCGCGTGTGTGTGTGTGTGTGTGAGAAATGTTTTGGTCATGGGCAGGCGTGATCTCTTACCATCAGGAGAGTGATTAACTCGTCTCGTCACTTTGCATAACAAAAAAGGTTTACCTAAGACGAGGGAAAACTGTATCCCGGTAAAATACAGCATAAGCCGGAGGCAGAAGCTAGTTGCTTTATAATTCCATAAATCTGGATGTTGGCTGCTAAATAATTTGCAACGGAGTTACCTAAGAAATGGTCGCCTGCATTAGTGTACATACGGTTAGGCGACGGGAAAACATACGTTTGCAAAACGCGCGGCGGCCGGTTACCGCGTACGAACACTGTAGAAAGGGATTAGTCCCATCTGTCACCCTGCTCTGTCCACCTAGGGGGACGGATGGGACAAAAAAGTTCAATCTGTCTGCTTTTTAGCAACATGGGGACTGATGGTGTGAAGGTAATCCAGGTAAAGGTTCAATGATATATGCAGCGAGTATCGGAATGTTTTATGCAGCTCATCAACAGAACCTACGAGTTTCAGGTCCCCCGCGTGACTGAGCAACAAACATCCACGTATATGTATATCCTTCCATTTATTTTGTATGTTTCTTTGGGGTGTACAATAAGGTGTTACGATCTATATTCATGCAAGTTTTCTCCTAGTGGGCGATTTTGTGAAGCAAAAACAAAGAAAAAAAAAGTCTGCACCAACATATCAATGCAGTGTTCTAGGTAGTGTTTTCCAAATGAAATAAGCAGCAAGGGAAGGCCATTTTTTTTCACGGCCAACTTGTTCAATCCCAATAACCTGGGCTTGGCTTGCCGGTTACTAGGAAAATTTTATTTTATTTTTGGTAAGGGCCTAGTTAATTTACTAAAAAAATAACAACATTTAATATAAAAACAAAATATCTTTAAGCGATATTTATAGGGATTAAACAAACCGGTAATGACCTTTCCCCTACCGGCTATTTCATTTTGACAACCATCTGCCAAATAGCCTGTATAAACTAAATAAGTAACGATCGTGCGGCAGCCACGCGGCTTTTGTGCGAGTTATTGTTTCGTGAAATTCTCGTGCCGTTAGTCTGCCGTATTTCAACTTTGCTCAAAGTCGGTCCCGCGGGGCCGTCTTAGTTTGCTTAGTTAGTTCGTAGTTCATCTGTTAGCTGTGAGATTTCAGCATAATTTAGTTTTTAACTCAAGCTTTTTGACAAATACGACTAGGAAAAGGGATTTTAGAGATTTTATTCTATCAAAATAACCATACAGCACTAGCGGAATAAAAACGTTAAAAAACATCATGTAGTAGACTATTAGGAAGTTACTAGTATTTATAGCTTTCAATAGATTGCTACAGTTTCGTGTAAGTCAGTGGTTTCCTTTGGGGTCCGACTTTTTTTATCCTTTTCAAAGCCTTTCAACTGTTTTTTATAGCCAGGACCGAAATTCAACTTTGCAGTGTCGCTATTGAAAATTTAATAACAAGAAACGTAAAAATGAATACCGTCAAAATGAACAACAATTTGCAACTGCTCATCTTTTATCCCACCATCCTTTATCTGAACTAAAATTAAGTACTCAAAACAGAGTTCCAAGAAGTTCGAGAACAGGTAGAGCAAAAAACATTCAAAGACCATTGTGCAAAAGTGAGTAACTTTTAAAGCTGGTGTTCCACAGCAACAAATTTTAATGTAATAACGAATCCTGATTGCTATTTATTTGACTAAGTTTTGACATTACCAACTTCACTCACATTACCTTTATTGATTTGATGTACTCTTACCTATATTTTATTATTTACTGTTGACAAATGCATGCAATTCTCTCCATTTGCACACCTGGACTGATAAAATATGTTGTGTCTAAAAGTAATAATGTAACAACTTAATCTACACATGTTTACGCAAATAAATGATCTTTATCTTTATCTGTAATATATCATAATTTCCTTTAGACATGGAAAGTATATCGAGTAACATGTTCTTTATCATGTTATACAACTGATCACACTTAACACTTGTTACTTTCTGAGACCAAGTCTGTTACAAAATCACCGTTGATATCCGCCCGGCAGGCGATTGTGTACGCTGTGATGTCATGATACTTGTCACCATTCACAATTTCATTAGTACCGTGAATAACAGACAGTCAGTAGTGTCAAATAATAAGTAATATTATGTACCATAGTAGTGTGCTGACTTTGAGTGAGGATGATCGCATGACGTGGCGTCATGCGTGAATTATTTTAACAAAATGTGACATTATCACAATAGGCCACTGATGAGAAATTGTCAGAACGGCTAGCTTGCTTGCTATCCTGGCTTGAAATATTAGACTCATGTTTCTTATGCAAGCAGGCTAGTAAGCTAGTTCTGTTGACATGAAGCCAGAGCTGCTAGCTTACTAGCACTATCTTGCTATCCTAGATTGAAAAACTAGCTTAATGTATCTCGTAAATTAGATTTTCTTGTCATTATTATGATTAATATCCCAGAAGTTTACATTCACAAATTTTATTTCCTATTCTACCTACTTTTCAGTGTTCTGAAGTACCTGAATAAGTTTGGTTAAGAATTAAAAATAAGAAACTATCGCACAAGCAAAATCGCGCGCCATTACTAGTATAGTGATCCGTGGTATAAACTCGTTTTTAACCCTGACCTGTCTCGGTTACAGTGACATATCATGACACTTCTTTGTTTATAAAAAAAATCTTGAATTATAGAATAGAATAGAATAGAATATGCTTTGTTGTATCACCTTAAAATAAATAAAAACAAGAAAAACAAACTAAAATTACAAGGGCGGTCTTATTGCTATATAGCAATCTCCTCCAGACAACCAGATTATATTTATATATTATAAATCGGAGTATAGATTTGTAAATAAGGTAAGAGCTGTAGTTTAGAATCGCTCTAGGTTTTAAAATTGTATCTCTTCTAGGTGGAACAAACACTTTACGACCGCAACTGACTGTTCAGTTGTTCCTTTTAGAATATCTTTTCTCTGTTTAACCTTTTACATCCGCGTTTGCAGTTTTGAATGCTAAGTTCTATCGTCTTGCTAGACACAGTTCAACATAGTGTTGTTTTACAGCTGCCAAGAATACAAAATGTGTTTAGTTTTTGAGAGACTAAGCACTTTTTAGTATACTAGTTTATAAAATGTTTGTAGAGCGTAAACATAGATTTTGTGCACCTTTACGAGAAGGAAAGTTACATATAAGATGTAGACTACATGTAATTTATCCTCATTTATGTTATTTGTTTTGTTTTATGGTGTGCAGTAAAGCAACTAGTTTTATTCAAGCGTTTTCATACATTCATTCATTCATTTACTCTATCCTATCGATCTTTAAAAACTTTAGCGCTATATTTGTGGGTTTTTGGGAATCTAATAATATCAAAATAAAAATACCTACAATGTCAAGAATTTCAAGTTTATTTTCAGCCCGAAATTTGTAATTTAATATGTTAAATAAGAGGAAGGTCCAGTAATTTCACATTTCATAATTAACGAAAATCCAAGAGAAATATTGTTTCGTTAAATAGGAATTCGTAGTCATGAAATATTTTTTTTTTTCAGAGTTAATTTAATATTACGTTTTGAATAAAATAATTTAATTTCTGAGAATATTTAATTTTGGAATCCAATTAATTTTATAGATTGACTATCTGCTGCCCGCGGCTATGTTCCTCAATCACGCCAAAACTACTGAACCGATTGAGCTGAAATTCGGCGTGGATATATTTTAATAGCCGAAAAAACACATACATACTTAGGTTAAGCCTATTTTTTTTTTCTTATACCACGCGGGCAAAGCTGCAACTATGTATTACGAATTGTACAATTTAAAACCGTTCAAAAGCAAAGTAGGGTGTTTATACAATTCTTTTCAGAATTGAAGAAAAATAAAACCGAGGAAGGATCTCGGAAAAGGAAAACATTTATTGGAGCTTGAAAAAAAAAACACCGGGAATTATTTATGAGTTAGAGAAATAACTTGAATCAACCTAGAGTCTACAGATGTTCAAATCGTTTCATAAATATTTAAGTAATTAAACTTACAGACTTTAAAATCTACATTCCTATAGGTGAAACTTTTTTGGTCATAGGTCAAACCTAATCTACTACCAGGATACCGCTTTGCTCGTCATTATTTCTAGTCAATAATAGGTACAGTCGGCTCTGTAAATGTCTTTACACCCAGCTTACGCCGGTTTTCTCCTGTGATTAAACCACTCACACAAACACATCATGTTTGTGTGTGAATAAACAACTGAAGTGATTAAACCACTTAAGATATAGCTCTAATAAAAACCACAAGTAGTTTAATCACAAAAGAACATCGGCGTAAGCTGGGTGTAAATACAATTACAGAGCCGACTGTACCTTAACTTATGTATAAATATTCTTTGAATTTAGGTAAAAATATAATTGAAAATCAAGACTGCTAGTAGGTGATAACATAACCGAGCAACAAAGCAGTAAGTGCAGTTTCATACTAATGCCTAGATCACACGTACCGAGTACTCGGCCGACACAGTGCTCTTGGCCGAGTACTGGGTACGTATAAACATAGCGCCGAATACTCGGCTGAGCGAGTGATGTAAGCTTCCAATGTCTTTGCCGAGTAACATTTCACTGTCTCGGCCGAGTACTCGGTACGTGTGATCTAGGCATAACGGATTTACCGAGCGGATTCGCCGCTCGTGTTTTGTTTTTTTGCAGCTCATTCTAATGGCACTCGCTAGAAAAAAAAACAGGTTTTGTAGTTTCGTGAGTACCAATCGAGTATACGCGCGACCAAAACGCTAGTCCGAAACCGCCCCAAGGATCAATAGTGTGCCGACCGATCACCGCGACGGTAGCTCCAATACGCCAGTTAGCCCGTGACCACGGCTACGATCAAATAACTATGTGTGATAATCGCGAAAGTCAACGAAAAATATATGAATAGCGTATAATAAACCAAGGACATTGTAATCGTATACTCCATTCCAGACAATCATTCTAATATGCAATTGATCGAATGCATTTCAATGTTTAATTCACCAATCAGATCAAGATCTTCCAATCTATACATATTTATGAACGTTATTGCGTCACAGAACTCCCTCGTCTGGCGTATACGCCGTTTTAATCAATTTACATTCCTTCGAGGCCTCATCTGCATAATTTGGAATTGTTCTTGATGGAAATCTATTGATCTATGGACTAAAAATGCTTTGGTAGTTTGAACCTTGTGACATTGGAATACGTACAAGAATGGGAAAATAGCGAAAGCAGATATAATCAGGTATATGTTCAGCGGTAAATCGAGTCAGGCTTTGGATGATGATGGTTATAGGATAATAAAGACTGTATATAAGAATAATAAACTAGCATCTAAAAATGTATTAGTTGCCTCTACGAAACGTCTACGAAGACTCTACGAAACGTCTACGAAACATGTAGAAAACTTCTACGAAACGTCGACATGTATTATATAGCCGCTTCTATTAGTCTATGAACGTCTACTTCATGTTTTGTAGTCTTAGTAGAGGTTAATAAAATGTCTACGTAGCAAAACATCTAGGTAGCTTCTACGAAACAACTACGAAGCGACTACAGAACATGTAGTAGCCTCTACAAAACGTCTACGAAGCAACTACGGAACCTGTAGGTAGCCTCTTTTGTAATATAGTATCGTCGAGAATTTGTAAATGTTTCGTAGAAATTCGTAGAGGTCTAAAATTCAGTGAGTTTTAATTTAACTCTCTCGAGCTTTTATTTCCTTTATTTTCGTGTAAAACTGTTTTTCATTTTTTCAATACTTAACTAATATTCGAGATAACAACGAGATATTGCAGTCAAATAAAAATAAATAAGTTTATCACTTCACTACAGATGCCAGAAACTGGGAGCATTGGCCACATTTTGTAAAATGTAAATGTTATTGCCCAAACCAACCAGCGGCGTTATAAATATTTGAAGTTAAGCCGAGTGCACACCGGGCATGCGCTGGCCCAGTTCACTGGATTACACTTACACCGAAATAATCAAAATAATAATAATAAATATTATGGACATTTCACACAACGCCACCAAGTTCCAACCTAAGCATAGCTTGTACTATGGGAACCAGATAACTAATAGAATAGTTATATAATTTTAAGTTTTTTTGTAAATGGACAAATGTTTGTCCCGAAACGGAAATCAAATCAACGACATCCGGCTTGGCAGTCCAACGCTCTTGCTACTCCACCATTCGTGTCATCGAAATATAGAAATGCTTTATTTTCTTTAAAACACTACAAATAACTTATAATACATATATTATTATATATCCTAAAAAATACTTTCTTCGCATAAAAAAATAAAAAAAATATAAACTATAGCTGGAAAAGGACATAATTTTTGAGGTCCCGATATTTTGAAACAGTTTTAGATTTTAGAACTTCATCAAAGTTATTGTTATCTGCCGAAGCTCGCCACAAATAAAATGGAGGACCTGAGTAGAACATACCGATTACACCGAAATCTTACACGGACAATGCCACGAAGAACAGCTAGTAAACCAATAATTATAAAAAACCAAACTACTATAGTAATAGTTTTTCGTAGACTTTCGCGATTATCACACATAGTTTTTTGATTATAACGGGTATTTATCGCGCTAACCTCGTATGTTTTTGTGTCCCGACGTTTCGACTGTATTGCAACAGCCGTGGTCACGGGTTGACTGGCGTATTGGAGCTACCGTCGCGGTGAAATGAGAGAACTACCCTCATTTTGGTCGTTAAAAATGTTCGGTCGGCACACCACACTGACGACATCCGGACACTTAAGCGGTGTTTTAAAAGCGTTCCGCGTGCACTTTGCAATCACTGGGTTCCATGACGTTGAGAGTCTGTATCCGTCTTCACGATTGAAATTTGGATTCTTCTTTATTTCAATCGCTTCCCGGACCATCCTCTTGTGAAAATAACGTTCATGGGCGAGAACTTTCGGATCATGCAGTTCAATCCAGTGATTAGGTCCTGAGTCTACCGTCTAAACTACTACTAAGCTACTACTAAACGTCGGGACACAAAAACATACGAGGTTAGCGCGATAAATACCCGTTATAATCAAAAAACTATACTATAGTAATAATGTTCTTACTACAAAAAGTGTATTAAAAATGTACAAATGTGGGCACCGACACCAAACCACTTAATTATTTAGCTGTATTTTTCTTTAATGCGGTCTAGACCACCATTACTCAGCTTACATTTGTCTTTTTGTCTCAAAGCTCAGAGACTCGAATTCATTTCTCTTGTGCAGCTTCAACTGGGCAATTTAATGCGTTTTATTATTCGTCAATTAGTTTTTACATTTCGCTTAGGTTTATTAATTTTGTTCACTTTATTTGTTGTTTCGTAAGTTTTATCTGATTTAAGGGATGAAAAGTAACTTTTAGGGAATTATGGGAAAAGTATAATTAAATCGTTTTTGAAGCCATAAATATACAAATGGCAGTTTTCAGCAGTCATATTAAAGTTATTATAAGTAATACTGCTTATGCTGCTTATAACCACCCTTCTAACTTAGGTAAATCAATCACCTCATAATTTGTTATAATACACCAAGGGGCTTGGCCTACAGGCCACGTCTAAGGCGTTGTCCTAATAGAACGCGATCACGCAATCGTCGCGCGAGCAAGCGATGCGACCTTCGCGCGAATTCGCGATCAAACGTACTAACGTCAAATAGACGTTCCGATTGGCAATCGCGCAATCACGCGACGCGACGCGATGCCAATTGGGACGCCTATTTGACGTTATAACGTTTGATCCTTTGACCGCGCGAACTTGCGATGGTCGCGTCATCGCGTTCTATTAGGACACTGCCTAAGAGATAAACATATATAATAGGTACATCGAAAAACATTGCTCCCATTCTTCTCTGTCGGGTAAATCAATATCACATATCGGTGTGACCGCGGCCGCACTCCATGTGCATCTATATCACTGTCCACGGAACGTGCCTCCTTATGCATCGTTAATCTTGTTTATTATACTATTTATTATCTCAAAATAGGACGAAGCTATCCAAGACAACGAAAAATTTTTATAATACTCCACAATTCGCGAGATTTACCGCCGAAATGCGGAATATACCTGAATGAGTATCCAGTTAAATTTCAACTTTATGTACTAAGCTTTAAACGCTATTTTAAGCATCGTTGGGCTAATCCCATGATGGGATAGAAATGATAGATAGTCACTTCGTCTTTTGCTAGTTTACATTTTAAGCATCTGGATGTAGTTATCCAGAAGAGTGATGTTGTTTCAAATGCATAAATGTAGTTGTTTTATTCTTCTTTGTCGCACAATAAATGTGAAAGTTTATAAGGATGGATGGGTCATTCTCAGAGGCATCTGATCCATTGTTCTCGAAAAAAATAATTCATACATTGATTCTCATCGGCTGCAAAATTTATAGTATTAAAAAATAAATAATATTTGTATTTCCAAATTGCAACCGAAGAGTTCTAGTACAGTAAGTAGCAAGGAAAGTTTTCAATACGATTTTTCGTTTAACTTCTGGTTTTTTATTTTAACCATTTTTATGGATGTTTGTTACTAATTCACGCCTAGACTACTGAACTGATTTGGCTGAAATTTGGTGTCAATATAGTATATGAGCTGGATAGGCTTACACATCTTACTTTATACCTACGGGGGTGAAGCTGCAGCTACATCTGCAGCAGCTGGATCTCTGGATCGTATTATAAAAATACATATTTATAGTCGGTAGGTATATACGAGAAGGCACCTAGTCATCAATTTGTTTATTTTCCATACAATTGAAAATAATAGAGTATAATTATCATCATCTGTAGATTTAATTATTTAGGCCGAATTGCCGTTTAAAACTAATAATGTTGCAAACAAATTAACGTAATACGAAACGTAAAATGAATTAATCCATGTACGTGTAGAGAAACGCAGTGCAAAACCGCAACCGTATATTTTATTCATACTAGAGTAATTTATTTAGTGGCAACACCGAAGCGCGGGCGAGCCGACTGTACTTTGAATATTGTTAATTTAACATTGGGGACCCAAAATATATCTATGGCTAATTATTGCCATTATAAAATTTGGTAGTAGTGCACAAAAGGAGCCTCTTCAAGGCGCACTTGAAATCCTTTCACTACACAGGTCCGAATGAACTAGTGACATGATAAGAAGAAGAAGAAGCCATTATAAATTACGGCAAAAATGAATAAATGGTTGTTACTCAAAACCACGAAACTGATTTGTTTGAAATTTGTTATTAATGGATAGGTATGTCACAGTAAAGTTGTAAAAACGTAATTTTATAATTTAACCAT
The DNA here is from genome assembly GCA_932526365.1 of Lobophora halterata. Taxonomy (NCBI): domain Eukaryota; kingdom Metazoa; phylum Arthropoda; class Insecta; order Lepidoptera; family Geometridae; genus Lobophora; species Lobophora halterata. Next base: position 1,831,873 of record OW052018.1, read on the forward strand.
CAAACACGTTATATTATGTATTATAAACTGGCAAAACATTGTGAACACTACGAAGGTCAGCTATGAAATAGACCAATCAATGGATCGTTTACAAAGTTATGGTTTTTATATCAATTCATAAAAAGATTGCTCAACAGGGAGGCAAATTAAAAAACGATTTTACATGACGCTCTCATAAAAAAAAAAACATTAAAAAACTTTCATAATTTGGATTTTAAAGTGCAATTAGCTAATTTTTTTTGTGATAACGGATATAAAACCATTGCTCATGTTAAAAATCATTTTCATCACATACTGATCCAGAAAATGTTTTTAAGGGACATCAATTTAAATCCATTCATAGTGTAATAATTTATTTTGGTTCGACACTCAATGAATAATGAATATAACAGCAATATTTGCTGATTGAAAATTTATTGATTGAAACTGGTGACAATAATCGTAAATGAGTTGGTAATTAATTTGAAGGTTATAGGCTACTGTCTACGGCTTTACTTGCACAGTACAATAATAAAAAATTGGTAAGTATTTTATTACATGTTATGCATCATGTTTCTGGAAAAATGAATTAGTGTACACTGTGTTGATGTTTGTTAAATAAAAAAAAAAAAAGGAATTCAATCTATTTCAGGTCCAATAAACTAATTTTTCACTTCGCTGTAAAGTTTAATTTTATGCTAGTTACAGGGAGCGTAAAACTGCATTTAAGGCCCTAGGGCAAAAAATATTTGTATTTATTTTAAAATCTATTCAAACAGGTTCAGTTTGTAATAGGTTTCATAAAGAAGATAAAGAAGTAAAGAACTTTTTCAAATTTCGAACTTTGGTCCTTCATTATACCCTAGGTAACTTAAGACTTAAGCTTGTAATTTTGATTGGTTATTTTCGGTTGCTCTGTTAGGTAAAAACTTTATAATTCTTAAAAGGTAATTTCTTGTTTATAATTCAGTCTCCCGCGATACAGATCTGACCAAGTGCGGCTTCCACAAGGAACTTGGTTCTGTTATTTATTTCACTTCATTTCACTTGGACGAAGCCGCATGCGTCATCTAGTTTAAAAATAAAAATGATTTATAAACCATTCGATTTCAGAATATTTTAGAGCTTGAATCTCATAAAAACAAAATCAGCATGACAAACAAATTCACGTAAAATCGTTTTGAGTTTGAATAAATTGTCTCCACCATTAGCTATTAAGTGACATCCATAATTCATTATCGAGCCAAACCCATTTTATATACGAGTATAAATAGAATTTTCGTTACCACCAGGGAATTTACTGTTTGGACATTTCACACATCGCCATCTAGCACCAAATTAAGCAAGATTTTTGAAAATTTATTATCGTGAGGAATTATCATATAATAATTGAATTTTGTGAGATATACGAGTTACTATTTATAGTTATTGCCAAAAAAATGGCTTTTGGAAATGTTTTTTTTACAAAGTAGTTTGTTTTATAAGTCGTAATAATCAGCTCACATTCCACTGATATTGAGAAATTTCGTTCGAATGGATGGATATGTTACAGTAAAGTTGTTATATCAATTTGTCGACAGCTTACAATTTAACCAGAGTGAGCCAGTTTCTTTTAGCAAAGCGTGCTCCATCCTCGACTTTACCGTCGCTTATATCAGGTGAGGTGGTGGTCAAACGCTTATAAAAAAACCCTTTTTCATACCGTTTACTATCTATATAATAGTATCTATAATACAATATTATGTAACGCACGAAAGGAGCCTCTTCGAGGCGCACATGAAATCCTTTCACCACTCTGGTTTGAAAGAGCTAGTGACACGATAAGAAGACTAGGTATCTATATGTAGATCATACTCCCTAGCACAGAAGTATAAAGTATAGAATCACAATGTAGTGCATTGAAAATGCGACGGAGAAAAGGGAGCCACATTGGCTAACTCCTGGTAATTTGGATGCTAATTTAGAAAAAGTAACAGGGTTAGATAAATATTATATGTTAAAACTTCTAGGCATTTTCATTCATTTCATAAAATTACATTGTAAAAAGTAACAATCATTATTTGAACAAAGAGATATTAAATTTTGACGAGGTGTCTGAATTTTTTTGGTCCTGTCTTACGACTCCATTTTGCTTTGATACTGCCTATTGTTCTATAGGAACACCGTTATTCATATATGCTCCCTAGCCTCAAATGTAAAGAAAACTCTTATTAGTGTCAAACTCACCTTAGAACGTATCTATTCTTTCATACCATATACATATTATTATTGTTTTTGTACCATAAATAATTACAGAATTACAACATCCACAATAATTATATTCTCAACTGTATATGTGGGTCGGCTCTGGCTGTTTGGAGCCCATTGAGACCGGATAATTATTTCAGCTCGTGTGTTTCATGAATTTCCGCTTCGTTTATTGGAATGTTAAAACTTTATTGTTTACAACTGAATCGCAGTAATAAGGGGCGTTTACGAGGATTTGTGGATGAGTGTACCTACCTGTTTATTTAGGTATATAGCTTTCTTGTGTAATGGCCTAATATGCCGTATTTAAGAGATTCTGTAAATAATATGCTACTCGCCAGTTCGCTGGGCCTGACCGTGGCTTGACACACTATCGTGTGTCTAGATCTTACGATCTGTATTACAAAATTTACAAAAGGAAACAATTGGGCCACCTATAGACCGTTTCAAACAATCTATAGGTAGCTCAACGGCTCCGACTCGATACCCGATGGCAGCGTGCCGAGGATACTAGCTGCATTGCCTCTTTGTATTGGAAGGCTTATTCTTTTGCCGAGATAGCTGCCAGCCCTCTGAGCACGCGTCGCTTTGACCTACATATTTGCGCCTCTTGAGATCTTCAGCAGAGTTTGCCGCCGCACAAGCCTTGCGTCGCTGGCAAATGAGAAGGTTCCAAGGTGTCTACACATGTAGCGTCCCACACCAAGGGCCTGCCCATTCTCCATGGGATAAGCGTCATACCGTCAGGCCGCTTAACATCGTCTCGGACCGTTCGGCTCGAGTACTTACGAGAATAATCATACATATACTATTTTAGCTTTATCATTTCAATCTTTGTATTTGTTTGTCGCAAAGCAGTAATGTGTAAGCATTACTGTGTTCTCGTTTGAAGGGCACTGTATTTATAGTGAATTTACTAGGTTTTCGAGAAAGACATGAGAACGCCTAGCTAGTCTCGCCATTTGTTTACATTTAAAAAAAATTGCTCTACACAATACAATCAAGTTGATGTTTATTATAAGTTAGTCCCTATCTTGTAACTTGCAACTTCAACTCGCACTGTGAAAACCAACTAAAAAGCGAAAAGGACTCTATGTATCTCTCCAAACAAAGGGTGTGCGAAAACGACACGTCAGAATCTCATTTGTAATTGATAGGCGCGCAATAATGCAAAATGAAACAATCATGTCCTGTTTATTCTCTAAGGGCAGAGCGAAAACGCGATACGTTCCTACCGAAGTAAATAATGCATGAGAACGACAACAGGATGAGAAGAACACAAGCTATAGTGGACTTTATAATCTTCTAGTTAAGGTTGGTGTTTGCGTGTGTGATGAGGAACTTATAATCAATTCAGATGTCAAATCTCTTGTCAGGTGTTGCTTAGAATGGTGAAGCGCAGGATGCGAGCTGATGGACTGAAATTGCATGGGTTTTGGTGCAAAATATGCTGTTTGAATGACAATGAAAGTCTGAATAAAAAAAATGGTTGTCTGTACAGTTGGTTTACGGACGATAGTTTAATGTGACTACCAGCGTAACGGGACAATGAGCGTTACTGGACAATACATACATATATATATATATATATATAAATATAAGTATATTTGTAATTTCTTTTAAAATACCTTCATTTTGATACCCTATTCGATAGATTTGGTCAACAAAAAAATATAAACGACTTACTAATTAGCTCCAAAAATCCGCCATTTTGATTATTTAAAAAAAAACTCATCTAAGAACATTCAGGTTATTGAGACAAATCTAACGATACCTTAATTGTCAAAATCCATCCACCCGTTTGGAAGATACGAGGTTACCCAGAAATTGACATACATACAAGATACATGCGAAAAACATAAACCTTTCTTGGCAGTCGGGTAATAAAAAAAATGTTTTATTAGTGGCCTAACAGTAGATAGAACCTTTAAAAGATACACTGAGAAGAGATTTTTGATCTCCTAATCACTGTTTTTCCCGATTTCAGATTATATACTCTGTTATAGGCTACGGCCTTGTCCTCAATCGAGATTTTCGTATGACTGAATTGGATCAAATCTCCACGGATTTAGAGTGCTTTATGTCATCGAAATATCAGAGATTTTTTCTAAGTAAATACAAGGCTTCAAGTAATAGGCAATTTTTACGTTGTAGCTGAAAATATTGTTAAAGTAAAATCAAGTTTTCAACCTAAACTAACGTTTTTTGTTTGAGATGATATGAAATCTGATTGGTCCCATAGAATTTTTTTCAAAATCGGTTAAGTAGTTAAGTTTTTATATCAATATCACTAACTGAAAAAATAATGTCGTCGAAGTAAACAAAATTGCGTATTTTGCTTCCCTGTGACTTTTCACTGGTGTTTACGGTCACTAAAACAGACCAATTGAAGTAATTTGTCTATTTTTTTTTGTAAAACCTTGATTATATTGTTATAAATGTATTTAAAGATTTAAAGATCGCATTAACAAGCATCTTCTACGTGTTAAACAACTAATACGTTAGACCACGACATCGCTTCAGGCGAGTCGTGGTCAAACGTATATATATATACCTATTTTCAAAATTAATAATCATAAATTTTAATTTAAAATGTATGAGTGATAATTAATATAATGTTTCACATATTATTTAGCTTTTGTCTTTTTTAATAGTACCTGCACTCGAATAATTTCTGAAATTCATGAAAATAACTTCATTTTAGATTGGACGAACGCAATTTAAAAACCGTTCAAAAACAAAATTTTCATTTCAGACCAAAATTAAAACGTCAAAGGCATTTATCACGCCACCGGACAACAATAAACTTTCATTTTGGTCGTGATTACAGCTCAAATGAAAACATCGGGCCCGATACTTGATTTAGTGTTATTAACCTGTCATCCGCGGGCCTGCGAGACCGCAGAGCCTGGGGCAATGTGGTCGTTTATCGGGTTAACAGACGGTGGTTAAATTGTCCCAAGTTTATGGGAAACTTCGACGTGGTTGAAGAAGCGGCTTCTAATCTGAAAGTTGTGGGTGAAAAGTCAATGCCTGGGAAGCTAATGTCTAGATCACATGTACCGAGTACTCGGCCAAAACAGTGATCTTGGTCTAGTACTCGCTACGTATAAACATAGCGCCGAGTGCTGGGCTGAGCGAGTGACGTAAGCTTTCACTGTCTCGGCCGAGTACTCGGTACGTGTGATCTAAGCATAAGGAAGGTATGTAAGCAAACATAAGCAAAGGAAAAAGGGAAAAACAGTTTTGCCCTGTTTTCTTCGCTTTTGTTAAATATACCAAAACGTATAGTACATAAATAATAATACTTATGCTTAAAAATTTCGTGAGGTTGCAAATTCACCGCTCCATTTTTTTTAAATTTACACTCGTTATTTTATATCTTCATAAATGTACAAATGTGCGAGCGAGATAGCGACGCGCGGGATTCTAGGCCTTAAGTAATTCCTACCTCTTTTGAGTGTACGAGTTAGGTTCATTGTCAATACGAATATGTGCACTATTCAGTTTCAAAGCACGACTCAGTGTTACACCTCTAGAAATGTTATACGCTGGAAATGAAGTCGGCTTCCGTTGATGTAGTCCTGAATACATACATATAATTCTGACTATTACTTACCTGTATCATTTTGTTTACCATTAACTTATCTTATGTGATAATCTAGTTTGGCTAGGCACTGAATCTGTGCTACCCTATGGCTTTGATTCCTATAGACCGGTGCAACATTGCAATAGCGCTCGCCCATCTTGAGACATTTTGATGGTCAGTCTGAATCCCAGTAATTTAACTAGCTACAGTGACCTTCAAACCGGAACACAGAAAGCTCACACAGAATATTTGGTGCTGTTTTGGTACCTACCTAGGCGGCGGACGGTGGACTAGTTAAGAAAAAGTTCGGTTTTTTTTCGGTTCTTAAAACGACTAGTGTATTTTTTATTGTTTTTACAAGATTTTCTTAGGCACCTTATCTATCATACATTATTACAAATTAAACACAAAACCGATACACATATAACTTATAAAACTACTGAAATGGCACAAAACCAACGTATAGGCAATATCCAGTAATTAATGGCATTGATTCTTTTATGACAGCAATAATGAATGCGCATTGACTTATTTTATGGAGCCAATCGTTGGGAAGTGAGCGCAGAGCACCTATTTATCACATCCTACGGAAGCCAATAAAACCGCAGGGCTGCTCAGAGCGGTGACGTCACAGTGCAAGTGGTACAGAAGGGCACTGTGACAAGATAATATAGGGTTCTGTGGCTCAATACGTGAGACCGTAGCTTGCTACGAGATTTCGTAGCTTGCTCCATAAGACCGCAGCTCACTACGAAGAATCGTAGCTTCCTACCCGAGACTTGATACGAGAATTCATAGCTTGCTACATGAGATCGTAGCTCGCTACGTGGGATCGTAGCTTGACACGAGAGTTCTAGCTACGTAAATTTATAGCTTTTTACGAGACACGTGCACAGTGTTTTCAGTTTTTTGCATTTGAGCTATCCTAATAATATTAAAATAGTCAAAGTTTGTAAGGATATATGGATAGCTAGATGCATATTTGTGCTAAATACGCCAAAACTACAGAACCGATTGAGCTGAATGTATATAAAAAAAAATCTGCTTAAAATCAACTAATATCGGCCCGCTTCTATTGATTGCAACACCCCAAACGGGTAATATTGTGTAGTAATTCCTTCCACACGTCCCTTTCCCTGGCTCTCCTCATCCATTTGGTTTTCTTTGGGATCGAGGAAACGGAAGCATACAACTAAAGAAGGTACAACAAGTTTATCTTCTGTACATAGTATCTACACTATGTCATGCAGCTCGCATTGCCACCTGCAGCCGCAGCGGCTGATTGGTACACACGACGTGGATTGTGTCCCGAATGGGGTCCTCGCACGGATTTCGAACTCCCGCATCGAATCTCCCATCTGTGTCGCTTTTCTTTGAAATTTTGAATCAGTGTTGTCATTTTTTTTACGTTTTATGTTATGTTGACTAACAAATAGAATTGCTGAGCAATCTGAGTATCTGTATTTCCAGAATATCAATATATCTTAATGACTTAAGAGTAATCCTCAAAGCAAATTTTCATTCAAAAAGTTTTGGACAAATTCTCAAAAAGTACGCCGTATTATAGTAATTTTTTCACACTATTCGTTTCGTCTACTTATTAACACTACTAATTTAAAAACACGTATAAAATCTAAATTTAAGTATGAAACCTTACTATTTTTTGTTGACACAATCGAAAAACATAGACAAAACGAATAGTGTGAAGAAATTACTATAATACGGCGTACTTTTTGAGTACTGGTCCGAAACATTTTGTATGGAAATTTGCCTTGAGGGTTACTCTTAAAGTTGAATGTTTGTGAGATGGATAGATATATATCCTTAATATACGGGCCGATTCTAAAAGTACCAACATTTAAATCCATGTATTTATTATTATTATTAATGTATATTTTCATAAAGTTTAAAATACTATTATGTCATCCTTACAAACTTTAGCGTGTGTTATTATAGTGGACAGATAGTAAAATAGACTACATGTCTATTTTCCTACTATATTTAACTTTTAAAACTACAAAGTGCATACACGTAGCATACACCGTATTAAACATGAAAACCCTGCAGCTCGCTACGCGCTAGGCAAGTCACGTGCCTCTCATATATCCTAGCTTTACCCTGACTTAACGAGCCATACATTCCTGAGGTAGAGATTTCAGAATGTTAAGTTGTATTATGAGAGTGGTAGAGCAAGCTATGGTTACCATTGGTGGTTCCGTGCGGGATTTTTATACGTTCAAATTTGAACATAACAAAGTTGCTTGATACATCTTCAACTTTGAACTTAAAAAAGTTGCTTTTTACATGCTTAAGTTTGAACTTAAGAAAGTTGTTTTTTATATGTCAACCAGAGATAAGACGAATAGGTATAGTATTGTTTTTTTTTTGTTTTTTTTATTTGTTACCCCAATTGTATTGTATTGAGTATTGAGTATTGAAGCTCTTCGTTTTTATCGTCACTTGTTTGATAAGATCCTCCTCCTCGATCGGTCCCTCACTGCTGAGGATCGTGACGTCTTGCAAGGACACCTTCAATTGCTTTCCTCCACTTTCCTCCATCTTCGGCACTGGCACTTCGAGGCATTCTGCCACCTGGTCTGACCATCGCTTTGGACTTCGTCCTCTTGGTCGCTTGCCTTCGATTTTGCACTTAAGGCTAATCCTCAAATCCGAATTCCATACAAAATGTTTCGGACAAATACTCAAAAAGTACGCCGTATTATAGTAATTTCTTCACACTATTCGTTTTGTCCATGTTTTTGGTTTCGTCAACAAAAAAAATGAAAGGTATCATACTTTAATTTACATTTTATACGTGTTTTTTAGTTAGTAGGGTTAATTTTAAAACCCGTATAATATCTAAATTAAAGTATAAAACCTTTCACTTTTTTTGTTGACTTGGACGAAACGAATAGTGTGAAGAAATTACTATAATACGGCGTACTTTTTGAGTATTTGTCTGAAGCATTTTGTATGGAAATTTGCCTTGAGGATTCCCCTTAACTATAAGCCCTTCAATGTTATCGGCATTTCTGCGTGCGATGTGCCCAAAGTATTGTAGTATACGGCGCAAACACAGCGACGACAAGCGTTGTATATTTTCCAAGTGTAGTTCCTCCAGTACGGATGCGTTTTTTCGGTGTCCGGTCCAATGGATTCTCAGTAGGCGACGCCAGTACCACATTTCGAAAGCACCGATTCTTTGTAAGATCAAGCCTGTGCTTTTCTTCACTTCTGCATTTTCATCACTCTGATAGTGATATGTTGGGTAAAGGTGATGTAATCCTTTTAAGATCGATGAACGTGCTTCGCAGCTGAGCCGTAGACCTAAGGAGTTATAACTTGTTAAACTAATTTGTAAGTTGATCCGAAATGGGTCAGTTCCATTAATCTTCACATGACCTATTTACTCAAAAACTCTATCATTGAGTAAAAAACTTAAAGAAATAACCATTTATTTTAGCTTTTTATTTAGTACTAGCTTACGCTCGCAACTTCGTTTGCGTTAAAAATTAACAAATTTCCTTTTATCAACAAATTATATAATTATATTTAGTAATAAATCCGCTTAATTTCTTAACAAATGTTTTAATTAACTTAACTTTAGTTCAATTAAACCAAAGAGTCAACGAACAGAAAACCAAAGTTTAAAGATACGACACGTGTTTCGCCTCTACATGAGGCATCATCAGGAGGTGTGGACTCGCCGAAGTTCGAAACGAGAGTGAATAAACAACGTTGCCCGGCCCGTATTTATACCCGTTATGGCGATGAGTCGCCTCGATAATTTGGGTATAAATACGGGCCGGGCAACGTTGTTTATTCACTCTCGTTTCGAACTTCGGCGAGTCCACACCTCCTGATGATGCCTCGTGTAGAGGCGAAACACGTGTCGTATCTTTAAACTTTGGTTTTCTGTTCGTTGACTCTTTGGTTTAGTTGAACTAAAGTTAAGTTAATTAAAACCTTTGTTTAGAAATCAAGCGGATTTATTACTAAATATATTTATATAATTTGTTGATATATATGGATTTCCGCAAAGTGACGCCTGAATCAATCAATTATCTTAAATTTCCTTTTTCAGTATGCGCTTACACTTCATGACGAACGTGTCCTATAAAATTTCAAGTTTGTATGCTCAGTGGTTGTGGTGTACGAACGAAGCCTCTTTGAGGCGCACTTGAAATCCTTTCTGTAATTCTGTAATTATTTTATCTTTTATTGTACACAAAAACACATTAGAATATAAATCACAAAAGAAAAGACATGTACAAAGGCGAGCTTAACCCTAATAAGAGTTTTCTTCCAGCAAACCTTCTGAGGTTAGAGAGAGGCCTTTCACCACACTCGTTCGAATGAAATAGTGACACGATCAGAAGAATTGGTTGTCTATCAGTCAGTCAGTCAGTCAGCACGAAACCTTGTATGTACTTTTATGGATGGCCAAGAAGGTTATATGGCCAACAGAGGGGTACGCCTTGCATTAACATCTCCTTTGGCTAGATTCTCGAAGATGTAGATAGATAGATTACATTTGTGGACATAACGCGAACACAGTATAATGTGAGTGCACGCAAGGAGCCTCTTCGAGGCGCACTTGAAATCCTTTCACCACACTGGTTCTAAACAACTAGTGACACGACAATCTTTTATTGAACTAAGCTTTGTTTTTAAAAAATATTTTATTTAGGTCAACAATTGTGAACGTCGCATTAACAAAACGCAAGTCACCTAAAATGTATTAATTTTACCGTTGACTATCTAACCAGAAACACCAATAAATAAACGAGAGATAACCAAACGTTAGATTTGTTTTAACGTCCGTTATGTCCGTTATACGAGCAACGAAGATGGATGTGTTTATGGGTTGCAGGTATTTTGCACGCATTTGGTATCCAAACGTTTGAATACGTCCTTATTTTATTTATATTTTTTATTATTTGTTGAAATAATCAAGGTTTTACAAAAACCTACTACAACGACTTCAATTGGACTGTTTTGGAGACAGTAAAAACCACTGAATAGTCACAAAGAAGCAAAATACGCAATTTAGGTTGCTTGAATGACGTATTTTTTCAGTTATTTCAATTTGAAAACCAAAGTACTGAACTGATTTTCATGAAATTTCTATGGGACCAATCTGAAAGTAAATCCTTTCAAATAAAAAAAAATTTTTTCAAATCGATTTATAAACAACAAAGTTCTGAGGTAACAAATATAAAAAAACAAAATTTAAAAAATCAACCGATTGAGTACGTCCTTTTTTTGAAGTCGGTTGAAAATTATAACCATTGCTACTGCATTTCTAAACTGCACTTAGTCTTGAAAACTTTCAGCTGGCTACGTAACAGTTTTAAGGCACTGAAGTATTAAAGTATAGAATCACAATGTAGTACATTGAAAATATGACAAGAAAAAGAAGCCACATTAGCCAATGTGGCTTCTTTTTCTTGTACATTACAACTTCTAGTACATTTTCAAATCTACTAGATTTACAAATCTCTTTTTCGAACGAAAAAAAGTAACAGGGTTAGATAAATATTATATGTTAAAACTACTAGGCTTTTTCATTGTTAATAAAACTGCATCGTTAAAAGTTAAAAAATTGTTTGAAAATGGACATTTTATTTCATTTTTATTTAAATATCGATTTGTCTGAAACTTTTTGGTCCTGTCTGCAAATGCAGTCGTATGCAATTTCGTTTGATACTGTCTATCTTGGTGTTCTATAGGAACACCGTTATTCATATATGTTCTTAAGGTGGCTAAGTAATAGGGGCCCGTAGGCTTATTTTAAGTACACCTTCGACTTTTCTCTTTCCTAAAACATTAACTCTTATTTTCTCTACAATGATCTTATCCTTTAAGAAGAGCGCTATCCCAACATCAAAAACTTTCAACAGCTACCCCTTAAGACGGCTTAAAAGGGGCGAATTCCGCCAACCTTTCATTGGCTTCTCACAAAACCGGCTCACACCGGATCAAACCAGTTACCGGCAAATATAACCGGACGGCACCGGACGAACTGTAATCACTCTATGGAGCAATATTTGAATTTATTTTTGAAATGTCGTCCGGATGCCTATTTCATTTCCTTGGTGGATAGTTACAGGATTTTCAATTCGGAACTTGTAACGGTTTTACGTATCAATGAACACTTCACATACCTAATTTTATATATTAAGTATATATAAAGTATATATTAAGTTTTATGGTTCGATACTTAAAATACACCAACGTGCCCCTATTACTTACCCACGTCAGTCGGTCCGTCTGATAAAGGGCTCTGTACCTTGTGAAGTAGCAATTGAGTTGGACTTCTACGCTGAGTGTCTTGGTGTAGAAGTCCTAGCAATTGCCACTCGACCATCTGTGTCGTCTCGAATCACCAATCCTTTTCTCACTATGTTCAGTGTGATACATAAATCACTCGTTTTCCTCTCGTCACCCACGAGTACTGCCATTTGGAATGTCCAGGTTGAAACTATTAGTACTGTTTCAGTTGAATCTGATCATTAGTCATGGCCTACAGGATAATCCCTTCCATCGGCTCCCAGCGCTGAGGTGACCACACTTTTTACTTTCGTAAAAGTTTTATCGTACCTGAAAGGTTCAACTGGACATTATTACCACAGCATCACTATCTCTATGCCTACATAATATAATAAAGCAGTAGACCCCGAATTTATGTACTTATATATTTTTAAGGAACCTGCTCAGACGAGTTTAAATGATATGTCCCAAAAAATTTTTATTAAATTAATTTAATTTTTTTTTTTATTGAAAGACTGTTTGTCTGTGGGTTTGTCCATCACGTAAAAACTACTAAACGGATTTAACTAAAATTTACTAGTTTATATACTCTGTGGTCAAATTCTGCTATTATTAAACTACACTTTGCAACATTGATAGAGTATTATGTTCTTTTGAAATTAGTCCCTTTCCGATTCAGACTCGTGGTCACTTTATTGACAGTTGATCCGATTTGTAATGGATCATTCTAGAGGTTCCCATGGTAACAGAGTATTGCACTGTGATGGTTTACATGATTTATTTATATGCACTAGCTTCTATTTTCTGTTTGTCTGTCGTATATGTGCGACACGCTTTTGAAGTTTCACGATATTAATAATATATTTGGAAGCGCAGTTATCATTGGCGAATCTATGTTGTAATTTATAAAATATAGCGATAAACCGCGTTTCGTGTATTATGATACCATTAAACCATTAAGTTCGCCTATGTACTAGTTTTTTACTCTGTGCAATAAAGCATTTTCTATCTTCTATCTATCTATCGATGATATCTGCGACAGCTTTGTCGGGCTTATTCCCGCGGCGGGAGAACCGCTCGTGTAGAATGGCCCTAGTCTTTTAAACGCAAGAACCGCACGATTTGCAATTGGGCGTTCCCTCCCGCGTGTCTGCTCGGGGCTCGCGCATTTCAAAATCGCGCGATAGAAAATGGCTGTTGCGTGCGTATAAAGTCGGTAATTCACCTCATTACACTTATGGGAAATTATAGACTTTCCCTTGTCTGAATTAAACGGAGATTCGATTGCACAGAACTGTTTATTTAATGCGGCACAGACACGATAATAAATCACATAAATATCAAATTGTGATGATAAAATATTCGCATGAAAAATAACCGTCCGGGGAAAACCCATATGACATTGACATTAGCTGAGTGGCGGTATGTACAGTAGTGAACCAACACTGGATGTGTTATGCCTAATCGCCACACACTAAGCGATTGTCGTACAATACCTTCATTACATAGTTACAAAACAAACACAACTATTAGACCCTTCGCCAGCTGTGCAACTTTAGCTTTAATTAACTTTCGGATGATTAATTACGGTAATATAACCAGGGAATTACAGGAAGTAGAATGGCTGTCTTTGAGTTTTAGAATAGATTAAATAACTTCTGTTACATAGATAATTTAATAATAAAATGATGAGATGAGAAGGTAAATCATTTATTCAACAGTGTGTTAGATGGATTATACTTATACAATATAAAACACTTAAAATATAATTTCTTTGATAAAAAGTATTCAACTTTATTATTAGTTATTATCTATAACTTTATATTTATGATTATAGAATTTGCCATAAGATTTAAGATACATACAACTCGTAAAACTGGTTTAATATAGTATGTTTTTAACGTAAGCTTTTCATTTAAAACTGACAAAACGCTATTGAAAAATATATATAATCTGAGAGAAACGAGTGAGCTTTACAGTACTCGATTACATCATATGCGCGCATATGATGATATATGACACCTCATTTAAATTTGGAAGCTTTTCTGAGGTTGGAACCATCTGACGGCTAACTTCCTGTAACACTGACGGAAGTGTGTGTGGAAGTTAGCCGTTACATTACACGAAATCACTGCCACAAATTGTCAGAAAGCGAGAGGAAAGATATTATGTATACATCAAAATTAAAGTGACAGAATGAAAAAAAATTGATTATACTTGGCTTAGAGTGATACGATAATCATTCTGCATTCTACCGCTTTCCTTTTCGACGACTCCGTTTATAATGAACGTTTTGTGCACGCTTAACAAATGACTGTTACAGTGAAGCTAAGGCCTTAGCCTATTGTGCCTATTCTAGACATTTTATAATTAAATTGTTGCTTGTGAATTATTGTCTTGCCCTGTTTTCTTTATTACGTCTTACTCCCTGAATTAAACTGTGGCCGTCGTGAATCAACTGGCCATTTTGAATGAAGACTTCAATATTTTTGTTTACGTTAGTGGCACGGATTTTTCACTTTGTCGTACTATTTATTAAACATAATAAAAAGTTTTTATATAACTCGGGCGAATTAACATGACACCTGGCTCGGAACTTGATGCTTCCCCCGCTATCCCGCGCGGCGCCCTCCGTGTTTCTTCTTTCTCTAATTGCGAAGCCTTATCATCACTTATCATTACTAAGTATTACAGGACCTCTTCTGTATCAAGATTATCCAATTCCACGCTGTACTTTGCCAATAGTCCTACGATAAGATCATAATATAACGACAGGTATAAAAAAAGGCCACACTGCTTAAGAGGATATGTGAAACCGTCAGAAATGACAGCTGCCGCATTGTCAGACAGTGATAGCGCAATTAGACACCTTACCTCGAGGGAAGAGGTTAGATATAGATTTTTGTCGCTCAAAAGTAACGGACGTAAGCGACAAATGATAAAACATCGTATTGCTTGAAAAGTATTGAATTTTTAAAAAAATCATTTTACATTTATCTAAGTTCGGTGATTACTCACTCAATAGTATAAAAATAAACCGTAAATATTCTCTAAATTCGGAGGATGCATGTAAAACAGATTTTAAGAGGGCCTATTTCAAAAAATAAATCTATCGAGAAAAGTTTCACCAATCGTGTTTCTGTCTTACATTTATTTAGATTATATCCTCAAGTAATCACTGTATTAACATCAAGTTTGTAAACTGTACCGTTACCGAGTAATAATGAAACGCAGCGACTCCAAATTTTCACATAGCCTCTTAATATCTCTCGTCCACTTTGAGACATTTTAACGGTGAGTCTCGAAAGCCCAAGTACAATACTCTTCAAACCGGAACACGGATGCTTGGTGGCTGGATATTAGCACTATATTCAATTCAATTCATTTATTTTTGGTTGTTCACCACAATTTAACACAACACATAAAAGTAAAAAAGTAAAAAAAAAAAAAAAAAATTTGTGACAACTGTTATACAAAAATTACTATGCTACTTATATATAGGTATAATACCATGCTAATCTTCGAACTACCGTAACTTAATTACCTACTTAACTTAAGTTGACACAAAATGGCGTCCAACTCAGCATTTGCTGGGAAGCATGGCAACCCAGCGCTAATCTTCCGTTGGAACCAAAGAGTCTCACGGATGTCAGCTGTATATATATATATAATATTCTCGTATTCATAACAAAATTGGATAGTGCTTCAAAGGTTTATATTTACATAATAAGTTCGTAAAAATGTGTGTCTATATAAAATAAAACAATATACCTACTATAATATACTACTAAGTACTATAAAAAAGGTATAATTATTGCCAAAATAACAAACTGTAAATAGTTTTATCATACATATAATATTTATCTACCCCTATTACTTCTCTTTTTCGAAATATAGACTCACATAACTTCAATTCAAATAAATTACCCATCGAGACGGAATCTTACTGCGTCTCTTTACAATTATTTTACAACAATTCATGTAAATTATGTTCTGGAGAATAAGTATCTTGAATCTTGAAAAGTAGAGACAGGTGATTATTAACCAGGTAGAGAATACCTTCTAGCCATAGATTAATAACGGTGTTTCTATAGAAAACCAAGATAGACAGTATAAAACCAAAATGGATGCGGAATACAGGACAGAACATTTTCAGACAACCTGTCAATAAAAAATAACTATGTCTAATTTAAATAATGTTTGTTACTTTAAACGATGTAGTTTATTGGCAATGAAAAATACTAGTAGTTTTAACATTAGTATATATAATAGTTATCTAGCCCTGTTACTTCTCTTTTTTGAAAATTTGCATTAGACCAAAAGTTATTTTTCTTGGTCGCATTTTCAATGTACTACAGTGTGATTCTATACTTTAATACTTATATCCTTCTAGCCTCCTTTACCCCTTCTAAGATAAAACCTATTACGTGCAATAATCTTACCCTCGATTTCATCACATGTCTATCTAAGCTCATTATATGTTATATAAGCTCATCACTTGTCACTTAACCCGTCCGGGGTCGATGAATGGCGCAAGAGCTCGTAAGCACGATACTTTAATTGATAGCATGAGGGGAGATAAATTGCTTGTTATGTGTTAGATCTGTTTTATATCCGGGAACGAGGTTATTTTAGATTTATTTTCTTGTTTAGTTATTTGATTCAAACGCCATTTATTTATTTAGAGTTAACCCGTGACCACGGCTGTTGCAACACAGTCGAAACGTTCGGGACACAAAAACATATATATGAGGTGAGCGCGATAAATACCCGTTACGATAAATTAACTTAACTTTAAAAAACTATTTTCTTGTTGTCGTCAATTTATGAATTATGTTTTTGATAATTCTTTGGGTTTTGACGTGACTACATCTAATAAATCGATGAACGGCTGCATACACGAAAACGTTGACGTCATAGGTAACGCTGTAATTGTCCGGTAACGCTCATTGTCCCGTTACGCCGGTAGTCACATTAAACTATCGTCCGTAAAACAACTGTACAAATAACCAATTTTTTATATATTTTATTTTATTTATTTTTTTATTTTTATTTATTAGAACAACAAACAATTACACTAATATATAAACTATAAGCAGTCTTAGGTATTTATAGTATTACTTGTAGTGTAATCAACCCCGTTGTACACATATTACTAAACATAATGGGCTATTATTTAGGTAAGTAGGTAAAGTACATTATTAAATTATGTAAGTAGATAGTAGTAGGTATCCTATGAAAACATTTACCTAATAAGTTACTATAAAGTAATCTAGCTACAACAATAATTATAATTAACTAGGTGCGCTATGATAGTCAGACGTGATCTGGTTTATGGCTTTCTTGAACGAAGCAGGTGACGTTGCAAAGAATTCAAGTTCTGAGAAATGAGTATTGAATGAGTTTGTGATTCTATGCAAAGGTGCTCGTTCACCTGCGTTCGTTTTACAGGGAGCGTGTGCAAACAACTTACGTTTACAGGTAGCACGTGTTGTTGAGCGGTATGGTACATATATGCATATTTGGTTTATTATATATTTATTTACTCTACCTAACTAGAATGGCTTACACCAATTATACTAATTAGATATAATAATAATTTCCAAAAAATAACACTAAAATTATAATAATTAAATAATGTAGATATTTAAAAAAATAAAAATTTTGGGCCGAGAGCCTAGTGTGGGCCACCGATAACTGAACTTTCTGAGGTGTTGAAAACATACATACATTCAGTCGAAAAAACATAACCCTTCATCTACGCAGTCGGATAAAAAACCCTAGTATTTTAAATGGCTATCAAAAAGAGATAAAACATTAAAACATAAGTGTTCTCCGTTCTAACCAACATCACTTACTGGAATCTCTAGACTCCACGCATTGGCTGCTATCGTAAACACGACATTAAACCTCGTATCTTCTTTTAACGAGCTCACTATGACGTGTTTAGATAAAGTTTTACTTCAGACTAGCTGACGCCCATAATTTAGTTTGTATTGTGAATTTACAAAAGAAGTTCAAGTATCTCCCAGTCGTCCAATAGTGTGCTTCAATATCCAAATTCGAACTCTCGTTTCGAACTTCGGCGAGTCCACACCTCCTGATGATGCCTCGTGTAGAGGCGAAACACGTGTCGTATCTTTAAACTTTGGTTTTCTGTTCGTTGACTCTTTGGTTTATAATATAGTAATATGGACTAAAGTTCTAAACTAAAGTTAAGTTAATTAAAACCTTTGTTTAGAAATCAAGCGGATTTATTACTAAATATATCTATATAATTTGTTGATATCCAAATTTCCTTTCTTAGTACGACGCACTTTCAACTCTTAAATAACAAATGTCCTCCAAATTTAAGTCTCTCTGTTTAATAGTGCGCTTCATTATCCAAAATTATTTTCTTAGTACGACGCACTTTCATCTATTGACCAAATCATTCCTCCAAGTTTCAAGTCTCTAGGTCCAAAAGTGCGCTTCAATATCCTAAATTCCTTGCTAGTACGATGCAATTTCATCTCTTGACGAACACATCCTCCAAGTTTCAAGTCTCTATGTCCAAAAGTGCGATTCAATATCCAAAATTCCATTCTTAGTACGACGCACTTTCATCTATTGTCCAAATCATTCCTCCAAGTTTAAGTCTCTAGGTCCAAAAGTGCGCTTCAATATCCAAAATTCCTTTCTTAGCACGACGCACTTTCATCTCTGGACGAACACATCCTCCAAGTTTCAAGCCTCTCTGTCCAATAGTGCGCTTAATTATCCAAAATTCCTTTCTTAGTACGACGCACTTTCATCTATTGACCAAATCATTCCTCCAATTTTCAAGTCTCTATGTCCAAAAGTGCGCTTCAATATTCAAAATTCCTTTCTTAGTACCACGCACTTTCATCTCTGGACGAACACATCCTCCAAGTTTCAAGTCTCTCTGTCCAATAGAGCGCTTAATTATCCAAAATTCCTTTCTTAGTACGACGCACTTTCATCTATTGACCAAATCATTCCTCCAATTTTAAAGTCTCTATGTCCAAAAGTGTGCTTCAATATTCAAAATTCCTTTCTTAGTACGACGCACTTTCATCTCTTGACAAACACATCCTCCAAGTTTCAAGTCTCTATGTCCAAAAGTGCGCTTCAATATCACAAAGAAATACTGCAAAATGCAACATTAAACGCGCTATATCTTTAGTCAATTTGAAATGGTAAGAACAAAGGTGCATTCTGTTAGTATTTGGGACACGTTAGCACTTGCCGCCCGCAGCTAACTATAGGGTGTGAACGAGTTAAAATTATATTTCATCTCACCAACAACTTCACTATTGTAGAAATGCCGCTGGGAGGGGTCCCCTGTAGGATGCCGTTTAGAAGTGTACCAACAGAGTGCCAGATATTTTAATGCGAAGCAGTAGTGTGTAAGCATTTCTGTGTTCCAGTTTGAAGGACACTGTAACTAGTGAAATTACTGGACTTTCGAGACTGACTATCCAAATGTCTTAAAGTGGATGAACGCTAATAGCAGTGTTGCACCGGCCCATGTAAATAAAAGTCTGGTTTAGCACTATTTTGTTCGTGGGCACTGGGCAGGCGTGACCTCTTACCACCAAGAGAACGTCTAGGTCGT
Organism: Lobophora halterata; assembly: GCA_932526365.1. Taxonomy (NCBI): domain Eukaryota; kingdom Metazoa; phylum Arthropoda; class Insecta; order Lepidoptera; family Geometridae; genus Lobophora; species Lobophora halterata. Next base: position 1,851,579 of record OW052018.1, read on the forward strand.
CTAATTACTTACTTGTTTTAAAAAAAGATCTTACAGTATGAAAATACGCATTACTGATTACTGAACGTCGTGCCCGTCTTGAAAGACGATTGACAAGCTGATTCCATGCTTGTCTAACTTCTGCATATCTCCTCCCGTGAGTCTTGACATGGTCAGACCGGCAGCTAGGTTATCGGCCGCATGGTCTTTTACCTTCAAACTTTCCCACTACACCAGTACAAGTTTTTGGAGGTTTTCAGGTTGCCTTTGGGCTATATGGCTATAAAAATACACGTCTCTTCAAAAACACCACCATACGACTGATCGCGCGAGAGGAGTGGCGTGCTATACTTTCGCAGAACTCATACGGTGCGTTACTGGCACTCAGCGAGAAACTAAAAAACGCAAATCGTTTTTTCCAGAGTCGAATTGGTTATATTGAAACCGCTTCAGTCTATGACGATGCACGATACCCGTGGCGTCACTTCCCGCAGCTGATGCGACAAACAATATACCACTGGCAATGCTGTGCGCCACGTTACTGGATACCATATCATCCACACGGAGTATACGCTTTTATATGGTATATGGCAGGTATAAATAAATAAAATAAAATAAAAAATAAAAAAAGCTTTTATTTCCTTTACACAAATTACATATTACAAATAACATAAGGATTATATTTATTATGTGTAGGGACCGCCTATGGCGGTGAAAGCCTCCTCCAGGGTTTTCCATTTTTGCCTGTCTCTAGCTGTTCTAGACCATAGTTTTCCAGCCACCTTTACTATGTCGTCGCTCCAGCGGGTAGCTGGTCTTCCTCTTCTCCGCTTCGTGTCACGGGGAGTCCAGTTAGTAATAATTTGGCTCCATCTATTCTCCTTTAACCTCTGTATGTGGCCTGCCCAGTTCCATTTAAGACCTAGGATCCGTTGAACCACATCCTTTGCCTTTGTTTTGCCTCTTATAGTTTTATTTTTGATACGGTGTTTTAACTTCACCCCGATGTAGCTCCGCTCTATTCCTCATATGGCAGGTATACGGGGTAAATAATTCAACGGGGCTTGAATGGCAGAATCCGAAAGTATAGAAAATGTTGGATATATGTACCTAGTGGTCAAATACGTCTTGGGTCTGATATTGATAAAACAAAAACTGTATTCTTAGATTGTTTAAGCTTTATTTTGCTAGCCGGGAATCAAACCCGATTTTGAATACAAAATACCCTACTGTTTTAGGAGCTCTACCCGTTTACGTACAAGTGGCGAGATCAAAAGACTGAAAACGGTCGCACTGTCACAGTCTCATTCAAATCGATAATAAAGATAAACTCATACAGATTTATTTAGAAACGAAGACTTAACTCGAGGTCACCCCCTGACTTTCCCAGTTCTAGACGAGTTTTCCTCTTACAATTAAGAAATTTCACAAGAAGGACTAGCTAGGACTAACCAAACGAGCATCTTTATTCATGACTTACGGGAAAAATCTGCTTATTTCTCTAAACCTAGTAGCCCCCTAGTTTGGGCAAGGACTATCTAGTGCAGATTTTTGACATGTTATCTGACAGTTGCTAGGCAACACAGCCATCAGCATAACAAAACCTTTTTGAGCGTATTATTTACTTACGTTCCGTTTGCTCCTTAGTAAACTACATACGTTACCATAGATTAAATATAAATAAATGTCATTTACATTCATATCACCTTCCTATAACTACGACTATATAATTTTGCGCATATTGGAACAACAATGATAAATCCTGGTTGGCGTAAAACTAGTTTCTAAATAAAGCTGATACTGTTTTCGTCTAATTTTTTATTCAAAATATTCCATCACAGTTTCAAAAACATTTGAAAGTGAACAATGAACTTCTTTCGGAATAGCGTTGTTCCTTAATTTTTATAGTGTGTGGAAAAACCTCAACTCTATAAGATATTTAAAAAATATTTGCATGTCGTCTTCCGATGTTGGCGACCGCGGTTGCAACATTGGGAGCCACCTTTAGATAAACAAAATAATGAAGCTAGATAAATTATTTTCGTTCAACAATTTACTGAGTATCATTCGTGAAAGCAAACAAAACAAACAACATCTGGAGACGGTAACTAAATACTCAAGTTTTGAGGAAACGAGTTTTCAACGCAGCGTTGAATCGAGTCAAAACAAAATTTTATTTTTCTCTATATAATTGAAAATATTAACGTTAATATTAATTAAAAAGTATAGGTTTGCCATAATAGTCTGTAAATTTCTAAGTATTTAAATATTTTTTATCACTTAAAAAATAATATGTCATTTTTTAATTAACACAATGCCACTTTTAGTAAGGGAGTCCGATACTGTAACAATAAATAATATTCCATTTTTTTTAAATAAATACTTATAATTCACAGATATATGAAAAATATATATGAAATACACCTCTCCTATTATATTATTACCCGTTTCTAAAAAAACATAGTAAATTCTATATACCTATCATTATGAGTGGCAAACGTTTTTCGCTAAAAGAAGTGAGATGATTCGTCAATATTCTTGTTCTCTAGTTTCCACAAGAAGCACGACGTGAATCTCGAAAACTTTAAACTTTCCACAATTTTGGATTGTGAGTCAATTCTCTTACTTACAGTTCCGTAGATTAAAAACATTTAGAATTTCTCATTAGCAAATATAATTTTTTTGGAGAAATTTTTACAAGTGGCATTGTGCTAATTAAAAAAAACTACCTATATCTTTTTATTTGTGACAAAAGTATTTTCACAAACTACTATGGCATACCTAGACTTTTTAATTAATATTAACGTTAATATTTTGCTTTCATTCTGTTGACTTGCGAATGTCCAATCACCTAAAAATCACTGTCTTTTAGTTAAAAGACAACTGCAATTTTGATTTTATATAATAATAGTGCTGCTATTTTTATTACCACTCGTAAAAATTTAAAATTACTGAAAAATATTACGGATGTGACACAATTAACATGTTAATAAAATGTTAATTTTGTCACATCAGCAATATTTTTCAGTATTTTTAAATTTATACAAGTTGTATTAAAAATAGCAGCACTAAAAAATTCAATCGCATTATTATGTATAGAAAACCGAATTGCAGTTGTCTATAATACAATGCCAATCTCTTTATTTACCTAACTGTTAAGTCTCATCTGCGAATCGTAAGATTCCCGTAAAATGAAATCACTCGATGCTAGTGTAATACAAACTTAAAGTTTATAAAAACTGAAACCCGCCTGCCCTTAATTTCCTTCATTTTGATACCGTACTTGATAGTTTGGTACACAAAATATTATAAACAAATTACATTTTAGCACCAAAAATACTAACGAAATTTTGATATTATTTTCGAAACACTTATTTGGTTATTAAGACGCTTATGTTATTATTTGTCGCTATCCATCCAGCCGTTTGGAAGATACGAGGTAACATATACTTAAACATACGAGATACGCGCGAAAAACATAATTGGCAGTCGGGTAGAAATGGATACCAATAACAATCATAGAACTAACGAAATTCCAATAAAAATTGGTTGTCTGTAAAGTTGGTTTACGGACGATACTTTAACGTGACTACGTGTAAAGAGTGTTACCGGACAATGACGTCAACATTTTCGTGCATGCAGCCGGCGTTCATCGATTTATTAGACGTAGTCACGTCTAAAATACCTGTAATATTTTATGAAAACAGAGTTTCGCTCATAGCCATATTATCAAAATATTATTTGGCATGTTTGTCTAAACATCACATCGCTTGCATAATTCACTATGTATCGCGTAGACGGAACATTCTTGCAACTCCCATAGGTGCGCAAGCCTTTGTAAGATTTATCTACAAACTGCCACGCAATTTACCACCTTTTTACAAGGGTGTATGGTGCATTATATATTGTGCATTTGGCATTGAAGGTAGTTTGAGATGGAATGCGCCGAGGATTGTACTCGCGGCGTACGAAGGAGAGTCAAGATTTTTATGAATAATTTATGTAGCACGGTGCTTTATCGCATCACCAGTACATAATATAGGTACAGGCACAGATAGAAGGTACTTCTTTAAGTTTTAAATTCAAACTATAAAGGCTTCGTCAAACAGGAAGCGTTCTCAGCGCGCGTCAAGGCGTAACGTTACGTTGAGCTATAACGCTGCATTGTTATACAGATATATTGAGAGCTTGTCAAACAGTCCTGACGCGGCGACAGAACTTTGCGTACTGCTAGCGCCGGCGCTTGGTGTGACAGTAGAATTCCGCCATAGTACAACACAGTTCGGCGCTATACCGCGGCCTCAACTTAGCGCCCTAACGCGGCGTAAGTACGCGTTCTGTTTGGCGAAGCCTTAACCAGAAAAAAAATATACGCATAATTAGTTGCCGTTACTGAACACAGATATGGCCAAAAACTTAAAATTTCAAGTAGACTTATTATCTTTTTTAAACTTTTTTTGAAGTGAAAACTTCTTTAAGCACTCTTAGCAAAATATTTCGTGGGGAGTGAATTGGACTGGACAACTAGGCTGCCAACGCTCGGATGTAACACTTCTTAAATTGGATGATATAATATTAATAAGTGAAGGTGGTATTGTGTCTACTGTCTGTTCTTTTGACTGAACGACATCAAATAATGGTAGCTTAACATTATAATACTACATAATAAGGTGCCTGTATAGTTGATGCTATAACCTAATGTCATGTTCACCTGTCAAACTGTGAACGTCATGGTTAAAATAGTTGTATTTCGTATTATGAACCTCGCCTCTGTTGAAGTTTTCACTTCTGTCGCATGGTGCATAAGCACACTGTTTTTTCAACCGACTTCAAAAAAGGAGCTTTTCGATGGTATGTTTATTATCTCAGAACTTTGTCGTTTATGACCCAATTTGAAAAATCCATTTTTAATTTGAAAGGATATACTTCCAGATTAGTCATGAAAATCGGAAAAAATTATGTCACCCAAGGAAACGAAATTCGTATTTTGAGGAAACCGGCATGTTGTAGAACCTAGTTTGAAAACATGTGTCGAGTGCACGAAAGGAGCCTCTTCAAGGTGCACTTTAAATCCTTTCACCACACTGGTTCGAAGGAACTAGTGACACGATAAGAAGAAGAAGTATGTTTTTGTAAAGCCTTGATTTATTTGTCCATTAAAACATGATCTTTATCATTTCCGCAAACTTATGCCTTTATTAGGATTTACAAAAGCAAGGACAAGGAGTTTCTGATATCCTCTCCACCTCGAGGGTTCTTATTAATAATGAATTGTAAACACATTACGTGCAGATTTCTCTGATAATCTTTAGCTGTAGCTAACGAGCGACTCCATTAACGCTTTGTGCTGTGGTCCAAGTCACAATCGGCAGCCGTTTCACGATTTTTTTTGAGTTTGTAAACCATTTTGAAATATTTCATGCAAACAGATTATTATTACTTAATACTTATCTTAATTTAAAAATAAATATTATTGAATGTGGACCCGCAGAGGTGTGAAATAAATTTGATGGATATTTGTTAGAAACCATCCTTTTGAAAAACTGACTCACATTTTAAGCTGGTAACTTTCTATTGGTCTAGAATTTAAGCACAAGAATTGTGTATCTTCCATGAAAAAAATATAAATTTAGTTTTCAGCCACTTTATTCAATTTTAATATTTTATATTTATATCACTTCTTTTCAGTTTACAATTCATTAAAAATCACAAAACTAATAAAACGCTTCCGCTTATGACTTGCATCGAATGCAGTGGGGTATCGTGAGTTGTACTTTAACGAGTTTTATGAACGCAACGCAGTCAAAGATATTGTAACGTTTAAGTTATTTCTCACTCAATAGGTTTTAAAAGAAAGTATTTAAAGCCAGAAACTAGAGTGATTCTAAAATAAAATTAATGATTTAGTTAGAGAGTTTAATGGATAGTGCCCATGATTAAAACAATACTAACTAGTAGTTTGAATTACACGAGCAGCGTTGCAGCGTTCGTTAGCTTAAGGCGTTATTACTTTTTTTAATTGTTTTTTACAATGCTGAGTTGTAGGTATAAAAAATGAAATGAAAATATACAAATAAAGGAAATGCTCATCATCATATACATGACCTTTACAAATAGGCTTTTATTTTTATTTGCAACAGGCTAAACCACTGAACGTAGATACTTGAACATTGGAAGACGTTTCGTCAAAAGCTGACAGTGAATTTTCAAATTATGCAACGCAAACGAAGTTGCTTGCGTCAGCTAGTAGAATATAAATAAGGGGTCAATGCACAATACACCCCATATTAGGATGTCATTAGTGCAAACATTGTCTACCCAATTATAATTAGGACTATAAATTAAAAATAATCGTCCATTGAAATAGAACCAGTAAAATAATAATTATAAATAACATTGACCAGAGTAACAAAACAATAAACTGATCTCGTAGCTCCTGCTACGACGTAGCCGTTGTAGCGGTTGCGCCGTTCGTAGCGGCAAACGAGACACCGTTATAGAATAAAACAGTCGTATAACGTAGTATGGATGGCGGATCTAGGCCAACTTGAAGATAGGCGACGATACCATAGAGCGAGAAGCGACACGAACACAAACGAATGTAGAAGTGAGACAGAATGATTCGAACGCGAACTTAGAGCTGGGCTAAATCCGCCGGCTGTACTATACTGATATTATAAAGGCAACATTTTGGGAAGATGGGTAGATAGATGTATGTTTAATCATAAAGTACATAGAATCCGCGGGACGCAGTTTTAGGTCTCAATATAGTTAATGGAATATTTTATCTATTGCCTGCCTCTTTGCCTGCGTGTTACCGGTAAGGTCTTGAGGTTTCTTAGATCCTAAAAAATAATTAATAAAAAATAAATTAAAAAAATCAGCCTATTCAATTTATTAGATTCAGCGTGATTGACCGTCAAACGCACTCCCAAAGATTCTCACATTTCCAAAATAGTAACCTATCTATAAAAAAATATTAGGTCGACATACAAATACTTCAGTATTAGTAGATACCTACATACATTATATCTACTGAATTCAGTAATTTAATAACTAGCTGAAGCCTGCAACTTAATTTGCATTGCGAATTAATAAAATTCCTTTCTTAGTATGTATGTACAGACAGCGTCAGAGATAAGTATCCCCCTTGCACAAGACACCCAGCTATAAATCCTTTCAAAAAATTGTAATATTAAACTTATTTTTAGGCTTACATATGGTTATACAAATATAATCTATTTTTTAAAGGCAAAACTTCTCCATTCGCCGCGACTGTGATTTAAAGGGATTTGAAGCTGGGTATTATAATGCAAGGGAGATACTTATCTATAACGCTGTCTGTACGTACGGTCAGCTGCAGAAACATGTATACACTCCCAAGCTTTAACATTTATATTATACTCTTAATTTAGCAAAGACAGAACGTCTTACTTTGCAAAATTAAGAGTAATATAAATGTGAAAGCTTGAGAGTGTATACAGGTCTCTGAAGCTGACTGTACGTGCCTACACTTCTTGACGAAAACACCCTCCAAGTTTCAAGTATCTACGTGGCTGTTCGTTGTCTATCAGTCAGTCAGGTCCAAGTCTTTTAATATTGATATTGACTAGCTAACGCCCGCTAATTTGTTTGCTGTGCGATTTTTCATAATATCTATAAAGATAGAAAACTGTCAACCAAATTAACCCATCATAGCAACTTTTTATACCTAATTAATTACAAACAGAGATTTAATATAAAAACAGAAACATAAAAAAAAAAGATAGGATCATTCGACCGACGCGTCATCGGTATATCTCTACCTAACAAACTCCCACACTATGTTTTTATAGTTTTTATACAGTAAGGTAAAGTAAGCAAATTCCTTTCTTGTTACGCATTTTTAACTCTTGGCTCTAAATTTTAAGTTTCTAAGTTCAGTAATTTGGCTTGTGCGTTGTCTGTCATTCAGTCAGTCTGTCAGGTCCAAGCGTTATATACCTAAATGTTTAAATTAATATAAAATATTGAAATAATTTATATGATTGAAATAATTATACCTAATAAATAATATTGAAATAATTTAACTGAAAATTTAATTGAAAAGTGCAACTTTATATAAAATAACAAAGACACGGGGTTTTATTACGGAATGTCCGTTGTCTGTAATTGAGAATCCGAAGCAAGCGAAAAGAAAATAAACCTATTGAGTGAGCTTATACCCTTGGAGGGTTCCGCACATTGATTTTTCACTACGGGTTTGTGAGAACCAAATATTTTATATTTTTAATTCTGTATATTTTGTATGTACCTATATTACATTATCTGTTTGTCCTTATATAGTTATACCTAGGTGTATCGTGCTTTTATATTTTATTTATATTTTATGTCACCCACCTGTATTTTTATATTTTTCGCTCGTCTACGTGTTATTTTTTTTTTCATTTTCAATGTACCTATAAAGTATTTTTGTCTTTTATCTAGGCACTATAACATAACGAAGTGAAAAATGTCCAACATAGCGATAACATACGACTTATTTCACAAAACATATAAAAAATCAAATTACAAATAAATTACAGAAAATATTGTTACCTTTATGTCCGAAATAAACGAGGCTAGTTTTTGATCCAGGATAGCAAGATAGTAAGCTAGCAATCTTAGTTCTCTGCTCTAGCTTCGTGTTAACAGAACTAGCTTATATTTTCACTACCCTAATAGCCTAGAAGGGGCATTAGGTTAGGCAGCCTAATAAAACCAATCGGGTGAGCATTCACGCGTCAAGTATTCTATACGATATTCAATATGGCTGCTTACGTATTGATTCAGGTAATAAAAATATTGGTAGCGAGGGTGGTTTATGGGAAAATAAGGTATTTTCGCCCAAGTCGTTGAGTTTTAAGAGTGTTCGTTGACAGTCATGTTCATATATTTATTTTTTGATGACTTTATCGATAATAAGAACTTTATGGTGACATCGTTTGAAAACTAATAGATAATATTTTGTAATAAATTAGCTAACTACGGTGCAAATATTATATTCCCAACGAGTTTTGATTGTAATTTTGGAATTATTAATAAAATATTCTATTGTATTGTATTGTATTGAGTTACACTGTTACTCGATAGGAATAAAGTGTCTTACATTATATTGTATTTTAAGTACGAGTATTTATTGGAAAAAGTGTGATAGCTTTGAAATTTTATGTGAATACTATCATTTCATTATCTTTACATAGAATCACTCAATTAAACATTTGTCAGTTTTTAAGTTTTTAATCTTTAACCCTAAAAAGTATAACCTAAAAATGTAACCTAGCATGTTTGCAGGATGAAAGAACCGGTTTGAATTCAGCAAACAATCCGCACGATAATATTCGACTGGACGGTTGAAGTATAAACTTTTACTTTTTTGTTATTTTTGAAATAGATAGGAATAGTTCTAATTTTCAAAAATAGAGGATGTTTTATTCGGTATAATTCGGTAGATTTTTTATTTATATTTAATTTTAATATTTGTTATCTCAGAATGGTGTTGTTTGTAAATCGATTTGAACGAATCTTTTTTTGTTAGAGAGGATATACTTACTTGCAGATTGGCTCCATAATATAACTTAACATGAAAATTGGTTTAGCACTTTAGTATGGTACATAATATTACTTATTCTTTGACTTTAGTTTTGAAATCAAATTAACTGGATAAAATGACGTCATCCAAGTAAACAAAATTGCGTATTTTGCTTCCCTGTGACTTTTCAGTTGTGTTAACGGTAACTAAAACAGTCTAATTAAGTTGGTTTTAGTATGGTTTTATAAAACCTTGATTATTTTCAGTAGCTTTTTCGATATTTAGCACCATTAAAATAATTTATGAATGTTTGTTCCACAATCACGCCAAAACGACTGAACTGATTCAGCTGTAAAGTATTTGGTTTGTTCCAATAGTACGTAAGCGAAGCCACTGGCTATGATTATTTGTTTATTGATTTACATAAAATTTACAGCTAAAAACAATATTTTTGAATCCTAAACACATAAAGGGTTGTGTAGACACAAGTTTTTAAATCGGACCAATTTCTACAACTTCCTTAAATCTTTTTAATGAAGCTCAAGAAACGGAAACTCGAGATCCGGTTGAATTACCGGGAGAAATTAGTACGGGCTATCAGTAACACTTAAAATTCCCGAGTGTTGCACCAAACTTACAATAAACGTTTTACGGCGTTTTACTAAAAGAATGTTGCCACATTAATTAAATTCCTCGAGCACCAAAACCAGCATAACTTGACACTTAACACCCCTTTGCACCAGCGGGAGAGAGCACAGTTGAAGAGGCTGTTTTGAAAAACAAGGTTCAAGTGAAAGTGGACTAGTTTCTGTAATACATAACTAATTTTACCTGACTACAAAAAAGGGTTATAGTTTTCGCATTAAATATTTTCGATGCAGCAAAAAAGTATCGAAATTAAATGATGTTATAAAGTATATTGTGTTCCGGTTTGGAGAGCACTATAGTTAGTGTAGTTACTGGGTTTTCGGGCCTGACCATCAAAATGTCTTATGTGGACGAGCGCTTTAGCAGTGTTGCACCGGCCTATGGGAATCAATGTCCTGTGTAGCACTGTTCTGGTTATGAACAGGCGTGATCTCTTACCATCAGAATAGCGCTTAGCTCTTTTCGACTCGTGTTAACATAAAAAAAAATAGATAGATGGATAAACATTTTTTTCCAGCAAACCTCAATTTAATGTGAATGTGCGTAATAAAATATTATTCTAATACCCATTATTTAACCTGTACGTAGTTATTTTGAAATACAAGTAAAAATCCAATTCTATAGAGGAAACTAATCTTTAAATCGCACCACCCCCATTATACATATATGTGCGGTTTCAGATTATTCACCGACCCTATATTGTTTTTTATTACGCGTGTACGCGCGACATCGCTCATAGTCGCGCTTATACGAGCGCAGAGTCACGAGATTCGCCTCGCTTTTGAAGTTTCGCGAGTACCAATCCGCCCATCGCGCCAAAAATACGCTAGGCTAAAACCGCATTACGGCTGAGGCCAAACATGCGTAATTTTTTGAGTTGTGATTCGCGTATTTTCGGTCGCATTAATTCTGCCCTGCAGAAAAACCAACTCATTTTGCGTCACCGTGTGAATTAAACAGGACTTTTCTATGAAAACAAATGCAGCAGAAATTACGCGACCAAATTACGCGACTTAAAACTCAAACATTTACGCTCGTTTGGCCTCAGCCTAAGTCCCGCAAATAACAAGCTTGAAATTATCAATTATGTAAGTTGGGAGCTTGAATTTGGTATCGTCAGGTCGTTCTAGCCGGTGACTGTTCGCGCATATTGGAACCAATTACCTAACTTGGACTAGAGCGCAGTGTGCCGTGAAATTTCGGCTGATTCAGGAGTCCTAATATGAAACTATTGCTAAATCAAGCGAAAATAGTATGTCACTGAAATACTAAAAACCAAACTACTATTATACTTTTTCAAATCGTTTTATAAACAACAAAGTTTTAGGTAAGAAACATCCGAATTGATAACTTTATTATGAATCGTATGTTAAATAATTTTTCGGTTTTTAGACACGATAAATAATAAACTTTCGTTAAATAAGGATAATAATTTAGGCCTAGTTCACAAATTTTTGGTTTATATATTGCATGTAAATATAGGTAATGAAAAAGCATGGTATTTGCGTTCTAAATCTATTATAAGTTTATAATTTGTCGGGTTTAATATTAGAATATTTATAAACTAACGGTTTTACGCTCGGCTACGTAACGCTCGTTCGGATAAAGTTCGTAAAATATATTTGATGAAGTTCTACTTTTGTCGAGTGGCCTTTAGCACACACCGTTGTTTCATATTCAAAATTCTTCTTCTTATTGTGTCACTAGTTCTTTCTTAGCGTCTCACAGAGGCTCCTCTCGTGCACTCCGCTGCCCCATGACATGAACCAATGTGATTTACTGAGGTATTAAAAAGATTTTTAAAAAAAGATTTATCCATATTGTTTGATACGTTATTAAATAATGCTTACTATTATTATATAGTTAGCTTTCAGAGTAGCTCTTGCTGACCGCTAGGAGTGGTCTCTACTTAAATTGAAATATTGACTGATGGATTCGCTGCATAACATTTGTTTTTATTTTTACCCCATTGCTAGAAGTAAGGGTTATTCAATATTCTAAAACTTCGATATAATTATTTTTGTTATAAACAAGGAAACATAATTATACTTTCCTTATAGATTCATGTGAGAATTTCAGTACAAAATTAGAGTGAAACATCGGTTTTTTCAATAAAATGTTAATCTGCGTATTAAAAATTAAGAGTAAGTATACCTATAATTTGTTTTTTCGTTTTATCGTAACTTTATGGTACATTTTATAAATAATGTATATTTTTTTTTCTTCATGTAATCGTGATCTGAATACTCCAACACCGGAACCACTGTAGGTATTTTCTTTCACTATTTATCATTCGTCGCTATAAAATAAAAACGCTATTACGCTATAAAACACAAAAATAAAGTCTATTGTAGTCTAAATAAAATCCACTTTCGAAACACATCGATAAGACCCGCTAAAAGTATGACTCTGGCCTTAAAGTAATAGTTTGGCGATGCAAAGTGCACCTTGTTACCTACAAAGCCTTATTCTTACGGGGAATAAAAGTTTCTAGAATAGATGTATAATTTGAAAACAAAAAAAAATAATTGGTAGTCTGTAAAGTTGGTTTACGGGCGATAGTTTAACGTGACTACCAGCGTAACGGGACAATGAGCGTTACCAGACAACGACGTCAACGTTTTTGTGTATGCAGCTGGCGCGGCGGCATTCATCGATTTTTTAGACGTAGTCACGTCAAATAGTATCAAAAACATAATACTGAGTAGAAAATATAACGCAAAGATCATCGTTTGAGATTGTTTTTTGAGTCCTGATTTTTTCCAAATTTTTACTTATGATCAGACTATTCTAGAGTCTAGAACAGTCGAAGTTCCTAGGTAGTCCTGTGACTTCACAGGGAAGCAAATACGCAATTTCGTTTACTTTGACTACAATTTTTTTTTTTTAGTTATTTGGATATAAAAACTCAACTACTGAATCGATTTTGATGAAATTTGTATGGGACCAATCTAAAGTACACCCTCTCAAACATTATTTATTAACAACAAAGTTCTGAGGTAACAAACATAAAAAAATCTATTTAACCGAATTGATAACATCCCCCTTTTTGAAGTCAGTTGATAATTATAAAGGTTTTACAAAATACAACAACCAACTTTCAGTCACAAGGAAGCAACATACGCAATTTTTTGATTTAAAACTAAAATTTCTATGGGACCAATCTAAAAGTATAATCTCTCAAATAACAAATGACTTTTCAAATCGGTTTCAAACAACACAGTTCTGAGTTTTTTTATGTTTCTAACAAACATAAAAAATAAACATTGATAACCTCCTCCATTTTGAAGGCGGATGATAAAAAGAAGTTACGGGTGTCAGCTAGTATTTTATGATGATCCAGTTACTCTAATCCTTTGTTTCAATCTTGTGTGAAAACCCGCCTCTTTCTATTCGTACCAAAACCCGTAAGGTGCTCCAAACATCCACATTCAAGCTTTTTAGAGGCACATGGCACATTCAAGTTTTGTGTGACTTATACATACGATACTCTGTAATAAAATCAATATAAAGGCTTAGTTCTGACTTACTGACTAACTGACAAACTAATAGGCTAAACTACTAAAAGAAAAAAAACCTTTCAAATTGCAAGTATATTTCCTTGGATTTTGAAAGGTTTTATTTTCTTACAATAAATATTTTCGGAGCAAACGAATTGGAGGCTTCCGTCGATGACTACTAGGTTTGGGACCGCGGTCCAAATCGACGGATCGATTTCATTTTATAATTTTATTCCGGCGATCTGGACCACCCTCGAAATGAATGAAAAATTATATTGTTCTAGTCAAATACAGTACAGTCAAAGGAAAAACATAAATAAATAAAACGGTGTTCCTATAGAGCACCAAGACAGACAGTATCAAATCAAGATGGATGCGTCAATAAAAATTAAATATCTCTATTTCCAAATATTTTTTGATTCTTTTTGCAATGAAAAAGCGAAGTAGTTTTAACATATAATATTTATCTAGCCCTGTTACTTCTCGTTTTCGAAAATTTTCTTCGGACCAATATGTACCTACTAGAAGTTACCCAATGTGGCTAACTTCTAGTACATACTCTCTCTACTCTTTTCATGGTCGCATTTTCAATGTACTACAGTGTGATTTTATACTTGAATACTTCTATGAGGAAAAAGTATTGAAAACAAAACCCTTTTTCAGTGGGTGTCAGCTAGTATGTACATTGCACGCACATACTTATAAGTATACAAAGAAAGTATACAAGGTGAGAAAATTTCTCGTTACTTTATGTAGTGTGGTGAAAAGTCTGAACGTGTTTAGGATTAGGTAGCTAAGTTGTAGTGTAAAGAAAGTTGGGTGTAACTCTTTGTAGCAAATAGGGTTGTAGGAACATTTTATTGGAACGTGTTGTGACTGTGGATTTAACTTAAAGTTTTTAGCTTAGTGGTTGCTAGTTTTCTACAATGCGGGTTTCACCTAATTCTTTGTTGTCGTGATAATCTTGGTAAAGAGATCATGTACGCGATTCTTCTGTAATTGCTGTCTTTCGGGCTCTTCTCTACTTTGTTTCGTTTGTTTATCTTTTCATATACTTAGTAGATGTGTGGAATTAAGATGATCATCAAAAGTCGATGATCATATTCAGTTTTTCAAAATCGCTTTACACCATATTATTATACAATTTTAAACAATGTGGTGTACAGTTAATTTTGAACTTTGATTATATTCATTCAATACTGGCGATTTTCATGTTAAGCGATTTAGGCATAAAAATGGTGTAGGCCGATTTGAAAATCTGAATGTAGTCATCGACTTTTGATGCTGACTGTACAGGTCTGTCACCGAAAGATGGCATGTACAACACAATCACACGTGCGCTTGTGTAGTGTCTGTGATTAAGAAAGCGGCGTGACGTCACACAGCACGCGCATCATGAAAGCATTACCTGACTCTCTCGCGCGCGCTCAATTTCATGAGTATGCAAGAAATGAAATGAAATGAGATTTATTTGCCTGAAGTATGGTCATTACAAGGTCTTATATTATTAAAGTATCACATATGTATGTACTTCGTCGGTAGTCGACATGCAAAGAAACAGTTATTAAAAAAAAAGTATGTGATTTGTTTTTGCCACTGTTTATAAATTGTGTAAAAGTCATAGTAAAATAACATTAGTGCGAGTATTTTGAAAATCAAAAAAATATCTTATCTTATTCAAAACTGCAACAGAAGCGGAAAATCACAGCGGACTCGAAACCACGGAGATAGCAATACAAAATCCATTCCAATCAGATCACAGTCTTCGGTAAACAAGCTCAATACATCGCGGTTTTGTTTGACAATGGTCATCAAGTAACCAGAAATTGGAAACGTGCCCGTTGGTGAGTGAAAAATTGAATTTACTGATGGACAATTTATTCTTAGTTCACAAATCTCGTTGGAATCGAGATGACAAAGAGTATTACGCGCGTATTGACGCTGGGGTCGGAAATTGATCCAGTTTAAGCTTTTATGCCATAGGTTAATAACGGTGTTCCTATAGAACACCAAGAGTGACAGTGTCAAAGCAAGATGGAAGCGAAAAACAGGAAAAGAAAACAGACAACCCGTCATTAAAATGAAATATGTACATTTTTATATACCTAATTTTTGTTACTTTTTACGATGATACGACGATAAAAAAACCTAGTAATTAGTAGAAGTTGGCTAAATTAGCAAACTTTTTTTGACGTGTTTTCAATGAACGTACGTAGTACGATTCTATAGTATAAGACTTCTATGTTCACTGCCTTTAACGGCACTTAGTACGAGGTTTTATGAATGCCTTAGGGTGAATTGAAAACTTTGATATCAACTGGGTTATAAAATATGTACTTCATGGAAGAAAACACGTTTTTCATAAAAATTCTGAAGTAACTTGATTCAACATTGTAAGAAAAATGTAAATCAATTTTGTTGTATGCAAATAAAAAGGTACACGTACACATTTATTAATATTTCTTTCAAAGTCGTTCTTCACAGTTCGTTAAATAGTTTTAGTGGGGTGGGGTAAGGGAAAGTTACATTAATTTTATGATAAAATTTATAAAATAACGTCCATAATCGAAAATCATTATCAATGTAAAAAGCTTAGTCATAACTGACTAGCAGACAGACAACTAAACTAGTGGACGTAAAGACTTGAAATTTGAAGGATGTATATTGTGTACGTCAAAACGTGAAAGTGTGTACTAAAAATTAAATTTTGTAAATTCGCAACACAAACGTATTATGTCAGCTAGTCGTTACTAAATTATTTAATGCAAACGAGATCACTTTTGTATATTATAAATTAATCGAAAATAATAAATAATTACACAGTTCAATAAATATTTACCCGCTATCAGTAGTGCAAATGCAACGATCGCGTATAATCCCCAATACGGCGCGGTTGGTCCCGGAACGGGATACAGCACTTAATTAAATTGAATAATAATATCAATATTATGTTAAATAAATGATTCGAATTTCAATGGTTTTATATTCTGAATAAGAAAAAAATGACTTTTTAATGTAAAAAGTCTCTTTATATACGTACAATACCAACTTAAACTTTAAAGTGGGTTTAGATTTGTATATAAAAAACATTGTTGTCTGTAGAGGTAGTTTACGGACGATAGTTTAACGTGACTACTAGCGTTACGGGTAATGAGCGTTACTGGACAATGAGCGTTAATGGACAATGAGCGTTAACAGACAATGACGTCAACGTTTTCGTGCATGCAGCCGGCGCGGCGGCGTTCATCGATTTATTAGACGTAGTCACGCCAAAATGTACCGGAAATTTACTATTTGCTCCTAAATCACGTCAAAACTACATAATCGACTGAGTTACAATTTGGTATTAATATAGATTATGAGCTAAAAAATATACAGGCAACTTTTTATCTCGACTTCCGACGACATCGAAACCTCAGCTAGTAAAAAAAATACATTCCTAATAAAATTTCACGGTGAGAAGGCCCTAAACACCTGACAAACAGAAAATTTCCTCGCACATGCCTTCCACAATACCTACTTAGCTTATTCGAACCCTGTTTTACATGTTATTTGCATCTGTGAAGGGGAGATAGGAAACTAGGTCGTTAGTTAACCTCCTGTTCTATTTACACTGTGGTATTTTAGTTTTGATTCGTGGATAAATTATCATAATTGTGTTGTTATTTGAAATTGACCTATATTTTTATTGGATACAGAATCTAGCACATAGGTAGGTATCTACTTATTTTAATAAGCTACACAGGAATTAGGATTTATTTTAGTTTTAAATTGTAGGTGCTATAGTTAAAATAAACTTTTTAAAGTTAAACCTAAACCTATATGTATTAGGAGAACCAGCTTACATCTAGGACAAACCATTCGTGGCTTTTTAGATGTTTTGTTTTATCGTTATGTAACTACTAATTTCTAATACAATAAAAAAAAAAAAAAAAATAATCTCACTTCTTTTTTAGGCCAACAATCATTTTTTTTTTTTTTAAGAATTGGTAACGTTAAGCTAAATTCTAAATGATTTTTTTTAAATATTTTATAGTTTATTTAAACTTTTTCCTATTGTTTTAAAAACATTACCTTAGACTACGTCATATTTTTACGTTGCGAACGATCTAGGTAGCTCAACTGATTCGCTTTACATCAGATAGCAAGATTTTGTTGCTAATTACATAATAAAAACTTTTACCTCGATATTCCTTTAATCCAAATATTCCGACTGAATCATTGTTCGGCTTAAATACACTTAATTAAAACTTCAGAACTTATTTTCAAAACCAACACCTGGCAGAACTTAAAATTAATATTGATGTTATAAAGCGAATCTCTAGGAATTAAGAAGTTGAGTTTTCTAAAGTTGCAGACTTGCAGACAATAAAATGGCAACTCGAAATTAAACAATTAGAATTTAATAGAAATTTTATTTTTAATAATATATAACTTATATCGTTGTTTGTACATTTCTATTACTATCTGCGAAAATTTCTAATTGGCTATCAGATTTTTTTATATTTTAGGTTCTTAAAGCTTGGCCAAAACAATGAATGTTACCGTATTACATTCTGGAATTAACTAGTACTAATCCGGTCAATTTAGCTCTAAAAAGAGGGGTAAGCTTGCAGTAATTCGGACAGAGCTGAAAATTGGTACGAATGTTGAGGACACCATTATAAAAGAACTGTAAAAAGTCCTCAGGAATTCCTCATGTGCAAAAAAAGTTATTCAAGGTCAAAGGTTACCAACGTCGGTTATTCGCGATTGTCTCGTTTTTTATGGCTCCAATGGTGTTAAAATATAAATGATAATGGCGAAAAACTGACGTTGGTAACCTTTGACCTTGAATAAGTTTTTTTGCACGCGAGGGATTCTTGAGGACTTTTTAAAATTCTTTTATAATGGTGTCCTAAACATTCGTTCCAATTTTCAGCTCTCTCCGAATGAATGCAAGCTCGAATGTATAACTTGACCGGATTATATTCTTTTCGATTACTTTTTGATTTCAAGCAAAATATTTGAATACATTTTTTTTTATCGTGTGACTAGTTCTTTCGAACCTATTGCGGTGAAAGGATTTCAAGTGCGCCTCGGAGTGGCTCCTTTCTTGCACTTGACACATGTTTTCCAACTTTTAAGATTCTATCACATGCCGTTTTCCTCACGATGTTTTACTTCACCGTTAAGCACGTGTTTAATGCACAAATAGATTTTTTCGAACAGAAAAATCCATTGGTGTACGACCGAGTCCGAACCCACGACCTTCGGATCGAAAGTTGGGGCACCTTCCACTCGGCCAACACGGCGTAATGTACAAACGATAACGATTATATCACTATATAAGGGCAAGTGCTGTACCTATGGACGGTTTTACCTGTGGACACCATCGAGTCCGACGAAACTGGCAATTCTAAAATTCTGATTTGAACGCAGCGATAAAGTTTAGTCTATGCTTGATAGATTTGACATATCGCCTGTTTTATTTTCCCGCCTGTTTTTGTTGTGCCGGCTTCAATAGTTTTTTGACTCAAAAATCATTTTTTTTGTTATGCTTAAAAGTGTTTTACCACGCAAGTACTTCAGGCACCGGTTTCATTAGACCTGGAATACGTTAATTGTTGATTATAGCTACGTTAGTGCTTGGAACCAGCCTTTAACGGGGAATCCTCAAATCCGAATTCCATACAAAATGTTTCGGACAAATACTCAAAAAGTACGCCGTATTATAGTAATTTCTTCACATTATTAGTTTTGTCCATATTCTTTGATTTCGTCAACAAAAAAAGTGAAAGGTTTCATACTTTAATTTAGATTTTATACCTGTTTTAAAATTAACCCTACTAACTTAAAAACACGTATAAAATCTAAATTAAAGTATGAAACCTTTCACTTTTTTTGTTGACGAAATCAAAACACATGGACAAAACTAATAATGTGAAGAAATTACTATAATACGGCGTGCTTTTTGAGTTTTTGTCAGAATCATTTTGTATGGAATTCGCATTTGAGGATTGGCCTTAAGTGCGTTATACCAGTGAAAGTCAGATCAGATTTGTTTTTTTGTCCGAATTTATACCTATGGACAGACCAAAAAATGTACCTACTCTTATCTGCGCAAATTACGCACCTAGCAAAAATAATGTACCTACTTTCTTGCAAAATGTCAAGCTATCTTACGTATAAAATTACTGTTTAATTAGCTCGCTGTGGGCCTTGTTTTATTTTATAACGTCCCATGAGGAGCTCGCAAGCCTCTACACCTTTTAAATGAAGTACAGTGCAAGAGAAAAGGCTTAAGGGCTTTTTACAACAAGCTTAAAGTTTATAAAACCTGAAACCCGACTGCCAAAAAATGAAACCACTTTTTTTTGTCCATGTATATTATTCGTATACCTATTATGTATTTTATTCGTGGATTAACCCTGATATTGAAAACACATGTTTACATTTATCGGCGGTTTTCATTCTACAACTCAAATCCGACAAATTTACCTCCTTTTAATACAATTTTACAATGATTTGATTCATGACAAACTTAACTGCTTAAATGATCCGAATTCCATACAAAATGTTTCGGACAAATACTCAAAAAGTACGCCGTATTATAGTAATTTTTTCACACTATTCGTTTCGTCCATGTTTTTTGATTTCGTGAACAAAAAAAGTAAAAAGTAAAGGTTTCATACTTTAATTTAGATTTTATACGTGTTTTTAAGTTAGTAGGGTTAATTTTAAAACATGTATAAAATCTAACGCGTACGTTTTGAGTATTTGTCCGAAAAAAATTGTATCGAATTCAGATTTGAGGATGAAGCTTTTTACTGGTTCATGTACGAACTTGCTCGAATGAATGTAAAAACGTCGAGCATGCTCGTACGTAAGGATGTATAACACCTGGCTAGATCAAATCTTAGATTAGGTCACTCTTTGTCTAAGCTATTAAATATATGGTTTTGTAAACCTAATCTAATAATGTAAGTCTTGATAATTGTGTAAAATAATTTTAAATACCAACAATTTCGAGCACGACTTTACTTTATATATTAACTCAAATTCAAAGCTAATTTCGAATAACATTCTACGAAGAGATAATGCGATGATGTTCAGAATCTAATTTGAATTAAAATTACACATTATTAAATTATCTCAATTGGGTGACATCAAATTAAGAATTTTCTAAAGATATTTATAAATTTAACACATTATTACTTACGATTATATATTACACACACAGTTGTATATTACATTTTGTATAAAAATCTGTTTCGGTCTGAGTAGGCGTGATCTATTATGCCTAGATTACACGTACCGAGAACTCGGCCGAGGCAGTAAAATGTTACTCGGCCGATACAGTGAAAGCTTCATCACTCGCTCAGCCGAGCACTCAGCTCTATGTTTATACGTACGAGAGCACTGTCTCGGCCGAGTACTCGGTACGTGTGATCTAGGCAATAGATCCAATGAATAAGCCGGAAATAAAAACATATCAGTCAAAATAAAGACAAAAAAAATGGTAAGAGATCACGCTTGTTCATGACCAGAACAGTGCTACACAGGACTTTGATTCAAATAGGCTGGTGCAACACTGCTCAAGCGCTCGTCCATATTGAGATAGTTTCGAAAGCCCAGTAATTTCACTAGCTTCAGTAGGTACCCTTCAAACCGAAATACAGTAATGCTTACATATTACTGCTTTGCGGCAGAATTTTTGATACCGTGTTGGTACCCATATACACAGCATTCTGCCTCCCAACGGTAAAAAAAATCCTCCTTCAGTTACGGAGGGCTGAATATAAAACTTAAAGTTATGAACGATATTATTCCAGCATTAAGATTGAGCTGATAATCCTTAATCAATCCCTGTATTCAATGATTGCACAGCAAAGTTATCTGATACTCCTTAGTCCGTCCCCGTATTCAATGACTGCACAGCAAAGTTACTCTGATACTCCTGAGTCCGTCCCTGTATTCAATGACTGCACAGCAAAGTTTAATGTAATTCCGCTACTAATAGGCAAACAAGAAACCGTGGAGTTGCGACCAGCCCCACGGTCGGCTTGGCAATTAGTATAATACGCCTTTCCGTAGCTGGCAACATTATTTTGTACAACATTTTGTAAGGCACAATATCATTAACTTATAATGTATAGATGAATAAATGAAATAAATTAATAGGTAGGTATTATATTTAATGAAAGTATGTACATTTGAGTTAGGTATTTTTTGTTTAGATAACCTACATAATGTTCGTTACAAAAACTTAGGTATTTCTGCCTCCTTCCTACCTATAGATTCAGTTGTTACAAACTTACAATGAATGGTTGTTTATAATAAGAGTTAACGATAAATAGAGTTCCAGTCAAGGCTCAATATTACAAGATCTTACCTATTTCTGCGGTAGTAAAAGCTCGTGTTAGCTTTAATTTTTACATTAAAAAGGTTTTTAATAAATAAATTAAATTTTATTTCAGACCGAGATCCATAAAATACATTAAAATACAATTAAAATTAAAATGTCACACGGAAAATTAAATACACAAAAAGTAAACACAAAACAATTTAAATAAAAACAAAGAGTAATGACAAAAAGAAAGAAAACCAAAAACCAAAAACAACACATTTTACACTTTAGGCATTTAGTATGTGGTACACCTTAGATATGTGGGCAACAAATTTATTCAATTATAATTAATTATAATTATAATTTTTACTGGGATATTAATATCTATATAATATCTATACATGCGATTTTACCACTTTATAGTGTACCTATTTGTTAGCA
Source organism: Lobophora halterata (assembly GCA_932526365.1). Lineage (NCBI taxonomy): Eukaryota > Metazoa > Arthropoda > Insecta > Lepidoptera > Geometridae > Lobophora > Lobophora halterata. The sequence continues at coordinate 1,874,026 of OW052018.1, forward strand.
TGTTTACCATGTGAAGATAATAAATGTATTGATTATTGAATAATTGTCATAAAAAAGGGCAAGAAAAATTCAGACACCCCGCTAATAAAAATGAAACATCTATCTATCTATTCATCCTCACGAACTTTTTTAATATTTCTAGGATAGGAATATAACGTAGAGAAGTCTAATATGTTCACTATGTTCAAATATAAAATAACTTAAAGTTTTATTTCTTTTCTATAAGCTATCGATTCAATTCAATATCTTCTTCGAAATAGTCAGCTAAAAGGCACCTCTATATTAAATTTCCTAGCTGCATTGCCTTTGATATCTTTCGATACACGAATTCTGACAAAACCTATTGTAATTCAATATTTCAGATACATCCCACCCAATACCGTAGACGTTGAGAAAACATTTAATTCAAAAGAATTTGCACTTTACCAGTTCGGGCTAAGGTTGAAATTTAAGCGAGCTCTGACATGACAGTGAAAATGGTAGAGACCTCAGGTTGGTAAATAGTTTATTATCACACTTTTCATCATACAGAAGTTATGAGGTCTATCTTCGAAATTGGAAATTGTTTTTGAATCTATTAGAAAAGAGGAATATAATGGGTTTGAGAAACATACTTTTGTTATTTTCGCAAATATGCTTTCTGTAGAATTATATAATATAAATAAATAAATATTTTTTTTGCGACATACCAAACAACGACAAACAAATAAATCTATAATGCTCTACCTAATGAGATGAAAACAATTAACAGTCCAAACGTGTTTAAAAATAAACTGAGAAACCTTTTGTTGGAGGGGTGCTTCTATACAATTAACGAGTTTATGACAAGATAGGTTTAGTGACATAGGATAACATGTAGTTAGTAGATTTGCTGCTGTAGTGTAGTTTGGGTAGTAATTTTGAAATTGTATTTGTACACGATCACGAACTCTGGTCCTGTTCTAATATTCGATCTAATGGACTGTAAATTCTATAAACTATAGGCGTAGAATTTGAGGCAGGGAGAAACAAAAGAAAACTGTTGATTACACATGAACGTTACGATATTGGTAGAGAGATAGAGCTACGAACGCTACCGACTTCTAAACGATCTAATAATACGAACTCCGCGTTGAGCTCGTAAGTGCACAGAGTCGTCGTGTTCGCACTAAACGACTCTGGCCAGGCACAAAGCTTCAACGTGATTCCACGGTTCGCCGTCGGAATCCCGCTGAACTCTGAGGCGCGCGTCGGCGCGCCCTATTTTATATTATCGCCCTTCGGGGCGGCAAGATAGGGACGGCTGTAGTGGCGTCGTATCTCTACCTCTCTCTATCATCAATCCTTTATTTCAATAATTCTTATCTCTAAATTACATAATATTCTTATAATCATATTTATAGTATACGTATATCTAAAACTGTTTACATTAATAGGTATCTTAGTAGGTGTATCTTAAGTGGTGCACAAAATCGTAGGCGTACTATACCTACCTACCTAACTAAAAGTACTTATTTCCAGGAGTTAGCCATATCAAAATAAGTACTTAGCCTTATTAAATAATCTTATCACTAAGGGAACAATAAAATTATACAAACATATACACTGTAGATTTGCAGAAGGGTTACGGGTTCCGTGCTAAGTAGAGGTGTGTGAGTTATGGCATAGCGAGATCATACATTTTCCATATACTTATCATATCCATATAGGTCATATTTCGCTCTCAACTTAGCCCATACCTATCAATGCCCTTTCCCTAGAATATACCACGAATTCGCAAGCATCCCGAAAATCACACTTTAATTAGAGGCGCTGACAAGGAGGGCCAGGAACCTAACGGGATCCGAATTCCTTTGTGGCGGCAAACACCGTCTCACGGTCAAAGTCTATGGGCCAGCTGCGTGCGAAACATCTAATTTTTTAACTATTTATTACTAATTCTTCTCGCTAGGCCTTTGTCTCACTTCCCTCCATCAGCTGGTAATCATAAACTGAATACTAAAGATAGACAAATTCCATGGGTTTATGACACTACTAAACATTACTGGTATTAGAAATGTTAAAACTAAAATATTTAAAATGAGAACAATGAACTTTACAGACAATACAAAAACATTAAAAAGAGCAATAACCCGAAACTTAACAATAACCTATCTTCTACAAACTTTCTTTATTTACACCGACATACATTACAATTAGTTCCTACGCTACGGGCCTTACCTAACAATATTTATTTACAATGCAAATTTCTTAACCGATCGGCTACACGTGGTCGGCGATTGTAAGGCGGGTGTTTGGCCGTCGTGCACATTCTCCCGCCGGCGCGATCTCGCGCCCTACCGGTAGCACGACGACTTCCCTCGTCGGTCTTCGTAGTGTGTGGCCCCCGCTCGTATGTAGGTCCACGCCTCGACCCTGCCCGTCCTTGCCAGTCAATCGTCCGGGTGATGACTCCTTGCTGCCATGCGTTGCGCGGAGAGCTCTCGTCCTCAGTCAGGATGAGATCGCCGATGTTGGGAGCTCGGCCTGAGGCCGCCAGCTCCCGCCGGTGTTGCAGTGTAGGTAGGTACTCTAGTACCCAGCGGCGCCAGATCGTGCCCGCTAGGTGCTGCGCGCGCCCCCAGTGCTGGGCGCTTGCATTGTCGTCGGTGCATGTCCCCGGAACCGGGACATGATGGTTGACTCCCAACAAGATGACGTTCGGAGTCAACGTCTGATGCTCGTCGGTGTCAACTGCCACGCGAGTTAGTGGCCGCGAGTTGACAGTGTTCTCGACTTCGGCTAGAATGGTTGCCGAAGTCTCGTCTGATGGCGCCTTCTCGTTCAGGGTGCAGCGCAGCGCTCGCTTGATCAAGCACACAATGCGCTCCAATGCGACACCCGTAAATGGCGCTTCTGGCGGGATAAAGCGCCAGCTGCTCTGGCGGTTCGCCGCCTCGTGTTGCAGACCGTTCTGTGTGGCCTGCCGGAGATCCTTCTCAGAACCGTAGGTGCACGTCGCGTTGTCCCTCGCTCCCTCCATATGGCACCTGCGCGTCACGCAGCAGTGCCTCAAAGCGTGGATGATGGAATCGACGCTCAGCAAAGGGATAAAATTCGAATGCACGACCCTGGAACTTACACACATTAAAAAGTCCACATAACGCGTGCGGCGCCGCTTTCCCACTATCTCAGTCAGTGGGGCGATGCAGTTTACCCCACTGTGGGAAAACGGCCGAGTGTGGCGGGCTACACGTGCCGCCGATAGGTCGCCAGTGGCAAACCTTCCCGCTTTAGCTTTCTTCTGCCTACAAATCATTTTCATACAACATATTATCGCGTCACATACGGCTGGGCGTGTCTTCAAGATACATACGTATGCACGGTGTTCCTTCGTCATTGTTCTGACGCCGCCGTCGTTCTTTCGTCTATGTACGCGATGTATGAATTTCTTTACGTAAGTGTACTTACCATTTCGCATAACAGTGTGCGTCGCTCTGACCTCTCCGCCCGGCGCCTTCCGTATGCGCCCTTTTGAGCGCAACAACTTTTTGCGCTCACGTATTGCACCAAGTACAGCCTGTCGATCGCTGCCACCCGAAAGCACTCTAGCCTTCAGCCGCTTGACCTCTGCGATGAAGCTATTGCGCTGACCTAATTTCGCACGGGGTGGTTTCACTATGATCGAGCTTTGCGGGAGGCCTGAAATGCATCTGTTAATGCCATTCATGTACACAATATATTTACAACTTACGATTTTAACTCGCGTCCGCGTTCCCGTCGGATTTTGCTCTGCGCGGGCCGCCTTTAATGCTTTCTGCTTCGTAGGAGGGCAAACATTCGCCGTGACCTCTAGCTGTGTTGTCCGCGCGGCTACCTGGCATGATATCTCGTCGATACCTACCATCCGGCGGGGCCCGAGCGCCGTCTCTATCATAGCGCCTCTCCCGCCGTTGGCGATAGTAGCCTCCTTCGTGGGCACCAAATCACTCAACACATTATCACGCATGGTTGCCCATCCTCCTCGTTCGATGCTTATTTGATTGTGCATGCTACTTACCTTTTGATCAACCTCGCTCGCCTCTTCTTTCACTGGAGAGCTCGGTAGGTAGCCATTCACGCTGCGTTTCCGAACAATGGCTGCGGCCGCTGCCGGGCAATCCTCAGCATTGTTCTTATGTTCCTTTGTTAGCGCCGATGTTATCGAGTCTCCTTTGTGTTCAAATAACTCAACTGACAGTTCGCTGCCTTCGGTCGAGTTTATCTTTGAACATATGGGTCGCTCGAACGCCATCTCGACGCCGTTTGGTTTGAACTTTGTCTGGTCCAACTGGCTCGTCCTTTTGAGAATCTGAATCGCTTGCTCTTTCTCAAGTCGACCTGATACATGCCCACAGAAATTACTTACCTTATCGTCAGCTCTGATGACGTTGCCATGAAGCACCCAACCTAGGTGAGTCAGCGAAGCGACGGGTTGTCCGTGACGTCCCTCCTTTATCTTACGCGAGACAATAAGGTGCCAGTTATCTTGGCCTATAATTACCTTAGGTTCCGCGTCATCATATATCAGCTCGTCAATCAGCTCTCTCAGATGATCACAGCCCTCCAGTTCACGTCTGGGCACGGTCTGCTTGGTAAAGTTCAAATTTCTCACCGTTTGCGCGTCGTGCATGATGTACTCGCTCGCCGCGTGTTTACCTTTCACTCGCAAGCTTATTCGTTGACTGCGCTCGTGTCTGGCCTCTCCGCCGTTTGCGTCCTTAAGCCATAGCGTGTTGGTTGGCCCTTTCACGCACAAGGCCTGTGCGAGCGACTCATCAATAAAGGTGAGTGTACTGCCTTCATCTAATAAAGCGTATGTACTTACCATCTTGCTAGGTGTACTCAGCTCTATCGGCACAATCTTAAGGTACGCGTGGCGAGTCCCGTGGTCAGTCGTGACCGACGCCGCTGTCTCTAAGCGGGGAGTCGCGTGTTCGATTACTCTTACATCGGAGTGCAAAGCGCGGTGATGCCTTTTTCCGCATCCATCCTTGTCACACAGAGGAGCCTTACATACATTACATCTGTGTTTTTCCTTTAAACACAGGAAACAGAAAGCACTTTTCCTGACAATCTCCCATTTTCTTTCGAGACTAGAACCTATAAAATCGGGACAACTAGTAAGAGGATGACTTTTTTTACACATTGGGCAATCTACATTTGACACTGCCGCTACGAAGGCTTTTTGTGGCCGTCTGTTTCCTTCTCGGCCCTTGCTCTCTCCTTCGTAGATCTGCTCCGGCAGCGCGTGTTTACTACACATCTCCGCCTCCTCTTCCAAAAACGCCGATATCTTTTTTAACATTGGCATGTCGTCCTTACAACTACGTTCGAAACGATAATAATTACTTCTCATGATGGGAGTCAGCTTGTCCAGGATCGCTCTGCTCATTTCGGGGCTATGAAGATAGGCCTCCTTTCCCATCGCCTCGACCGTAGCTACCACGTTGATAATCTTACAAGCGAATATACATACCTCTCTATCGCTGCCAGCTAGTCGTGGTAATTGCTTCAGCTTATCTAGCTCAGCCATTATCAGAGACTCTGGTCGCCCAAACCTTAGCTCGAGAGCTCGCATAACAGCCTGCGGTTCCCGTTTATTCGCCAATATAAAAGATACGCATTCCTTAGCCGGTCCTCGGAGGCACTTTTGAAGTCTCATTACATTTTCAGCTCGACTGAAGGCACTCTCGCTGTCTTCGAACGCTGATCGAAACGCCAACCAGTCGTAGTGATGTCCGTGAAACTCCGGGAGCTCAAAGTTAAACCTAAACTTACCTTCGTCTACACGTGTGATCGACCTCGCCGTCGTAAGATTTTCCGTGTCCGTAGCTAGACGCGGTGCATCAAGCTTTCGTTCTGCTCGCGGTCCGTGCATCCTTTCATCACAGGACCTCTGCACTCCTCGTCCATCCCTCACAGACCGGTTTTCTCTTACCTCATTAGTAGGATTGTCGTCACTGGGCTTATCCTGCCCCGCCGAAGGTTGTGGCTCGCGTAGCCACGTGTTGATTCGTACCGAAGCAAGGTCGTCCTGCACCTCATCTTCATCTGTTGAATCACACTCACCTATCGCCTGCACTCGTTTTTGCCTTACCTCCTCGAGCTCCCGAGCAGCCTTGGCTTCCATGGCTGCTTGGACTGCCTTAGCCACCATGGCTGCTTGGACAGCCTTAGTCTCCGCAACCCGAAGTTCCACTAGTTTTTCTTCGTTTAGCAGGGTGGCCAAGTACTGCTTCCGCGAACTCGTCGATTTACGCGACCGTGGCGCTAACGTTGACCTTACTTGAGAACTTACCTCCGAAACGGCCTCCTCTGGTTGCGCCATCGCGTAGGTGGTGCTGGCGGTGCTAGAGTCACTGGTCTCCGTGCCATCCATCGTCATGCTGGCACCAGGGCTCGACTCTTCTTTCCCCAATCCGCTTCTCGTAACGGGCATCTTTCTTCAGTTCTTTTGAACTCACATTCACTTAACTGCACACAAACCCTAATCCGGCTTCGCGAAGGACCAATGTACACGATCACGAACTCTGGTCCTGTTCTAATATTCGATCTAATGGACTGTAAATTCTATAAACTATAGGCGTAGAATTTGAGGCAGGGAGAAACAAAAGAAAACTGTTGATTACACATGAACGTTACGATATTGGTAGAGAGATAGAGCTACGAACGCTACCGACTTCTAAACGATCTAATAATACGAACTCCGCGTTGAGCTCGTAAGTGCACAGAGTCGTCGTGTTCGCACTAAACGACTCTGGCCAGGCACAAAGCTTCAACGTGATTCCACGGTTCGCCGTCGGAATCCCGCTGAACTCTGAGGCGCGCGTCGGCGCGCCCTATTTTATATTATCGCCCTTCGGGGCGGCAAGATAGGGACGGCTGTAGTGGCGTCGTATCTCTACCTCTCTCTATCATCAATCCTTTATTTCAATAATTCTTATCTCTAAATTACATAATATTCTTATAATCATATTTATAGTATACGTATATCTAAAACTGTTTACATTAATAGGTATCTTAGTAGGTGTATCTTAAGTGGTGCACAAAATCGTAGGCGTACTATACCTACCTACCTAACTAAAAGTACTTATTTCCAGGAGTTAGCCATATCAAAATAAGTACTTAGCCTTATTAAATAATCTTATCACTAAGGGAACAATAAAATTATACAAACATATACACTGTAGATTTGCAGAAGGGTTACGGGTTCCGTGCTAAGTAGAGGTGTGTGAGTTATGGCATAGCGAGATCATACATTTTCCATATACTTATCATATCCATATAGGTCATATTTCGCTCTCAACTTAGCCCATACCTATCAATGCCCTTTCCCTAGAATATACCACGAATTCGCAAGCATCCCGAAAATCACACTTTAATTAGAGGCGCTGACAAGGAGGGCCAGGAACCTAACGGGATCCGAATTCCTTTGTGGCGGCAAACACCGTCTCACGGTCAAAGTCTATGGGCCAGCTGCGTGCGAAACATCTAATTTTTTAACTATTTATTACTAATTCTTCTCGCTAGGCCTTTGTCTCACTTCCCTCCATCAGCTGGTAATCATAAACTGAATACTAAAGATAGACAAATTCCATGGGTTTATGACACTACTAAACATTACTGGTATTAGAAATGTTAAAACTAAAATATTTAAAATGAGAACAATGAACTTTACAGACAATACAAAAACATTAAAAAGAGCAATAACCCGAAACTTAACAATAACCTATCTTCTACAAACTTTCTTTATTTACACCGACATACATTACAATTAGTTCCTACGCTACGGGCCTTACCTAACAATATTTATTTACAATGCAAATTTCTTAACCGATCGGCTACACGTGGTCGGCGATTGTAAGGCGGGTGTTTGGCCGTCGTGCACAGTATTATTATTTTTTCTGTATTTTTATTAAATTTTTATTTTTGCTTTGTGTGTACTATAGAGACATTCATATACGATTGTGAAATTGTGATTGAATAAATAAATGAATGAAACGCCATCTATTCCCAAACTGAGCAGAGCTTGTACTGTGGGAACCAGATAACTGATAGACAACTTTAATACTTTTTTTTGTAAATACATACATAGAATACATAGAAAACACCCAAGCTCAGAACAAACATCGATGCTCATCTCAACAATATTAGATTTGAAGCGGGAATCGAACCCGCGACACCGGCGTAGTAGTCCAACACACTTGCCATTCGTGTCGTCAAGAATAAAATGGATTTTTCGGAACCAAATTTAAATAGACCAAGGTTGATCTCTGCTAACTAGAACTCTGATTAGAATATAAAACTAAAGAAATAAACTTACCATGCAAAGTGTAAATAAAAGATAAGGTCTGAAACTAGAATATGACTGTCTGGAGTCGAAATACTGATAGAGCATGCTATCATAGAAACACCACCACGCCAACAAATACTTCCCTAAAAATGAACTTTACCTCACCGGAATAAAGTTCTTCTGTATTCAGGGTTCAAAATCGAGTTCGTATATTAACAGAGGGACGTATTCGAGTAATTTGCATGCAGCCAATGTAACTGTTATTGCACCCAATTGGACAAAGTGCGAAATGGCCGTAACTTAAAATGCGACATGCTGTTAAAAATTGAAAGGCCCTATTTGACTGACGAGCAATTCTGTGTTGGATTAAATGAATTTTTCATGCAGGGTCAATGAATTGCGGTGTAACCTCAGGTTGAATCTTCTGGCGCCCAACGTGGGGTTTCGTTTTTATAGAACACCACGTCGGGCGCCAGTATATCTTTGTGCCAGGAAGATAAACTTATCATACTTTAAAAAAGATTACCCTTTATTATACATGTATGCTCATACCATTGTTATGCACCAAATTTCTTCAATCTATCTATACATATATTATATACTTAGGCTTGGACTTGACTGACTGACTGACTGACAGACAAAACACAGAACAATGCGCTGAAACTTGACTAGAAATTCGGAGGGATTGTTCGTCAAGAGCTGAAAGTGCGTACCAAGAAAGAAATTTTGAAAAATCGCAACACAAACAAAGTTGCTGGCGTCAGCTAGTATGATACAAACATGTAAGAAAAGCAACATAGTACCATATCACTATATCTTGTTAAGAGATGTAAGGCTTAAAATAAACAATGAGAGTTAACTGGATGTGTCTAGTCGTCTAGTCAAAGTCTTTGTTGTCTTGTAATCTTATTCAAATCTTTGAATAATCGTATACCCTTAGATTAAACTATTCTGTGACAAATTGCCCCATGTTGGGTGCCAGTTTATATCGAAATACTGTAAGAACAATATTGAAGGATAAGTAGCAATATACTATCCATTTTATTCTGTCTACGCCAGACATTGAGCCCTTAGAGAAAGATGCCTGTCTAAGACTACTATAAATAATAAATAGAAAAGTCCCGACATTGCAAGCTGATATTGAAATTTCATTGTGAATGTTAAAACTGGGATTTTGTTCAAATTTATACCAAAATTGTTTCCATAACTTTAAATTAAACTAGCAAAAGAAACCAACGTCATAAGCATAATCGTCTCAATGCGAATTTGGAAAAATATAATATTATGTCTGTATCTTAGCTCGTTACGTGTTAACCAGTAGGCTAGTTCTGTTGTCGGAGAATACAAACCACCTGAAAGTCTCCGATTTGGCCTGCCACAAACTATTTTTATAGCAAAGCACTGATAAATTAATGTAACCTACCTAGGCACGGAAGTTTTTATACCACTTACGGTCACCCATCCAAATGGTGACCCCGCGATACGCTCAACCTATACGATATATTTGTAAAGAAGGTATAGGTTAGGTAGGTATACTTTTATTGGTCGTATATGTATGTATGAAGGTAATACAAGATTAAGTAAAGTTCTCAAATTATTTTCAATGATTAATGTATTTTCGTGTGTGATGTCTGTCTATTTGGGACGACCTTTGTACAGTATTTCAATACTTTTGACCCCTATTCCTGAACTAACCTTATATATTTTCCAACACAGGCGGTTCAGTCCACACATTGTTCCCGTAAAATATACAAACAAATTATTTTCGAGCGGCCGACTTCATTGTTTATTCGACAAACAAAACGAGAAAAAAATCGTATGTTTGCACGCCTTATCTCGGTCGTGCAGACGGCAAACAAACTTTTGTTATTATTAGGGAAATTGTAAGTGATTTCACTTTGGTTCGCCAGAGAAAATTCCAAATGGAAATTCGGACGTTTTTCCTTTGAATTTGCGTCTATTATTTATAATGGGTCGTTTGTGCCTGTTTCTAGAACTAGCTACAATACATTTCTTATGCGTACTCACCGGAAAAATAAGAAATGTTCATCTGCTTCTTAATTGGTTGAGCATGAGAAAAATGTTGGGATAAAATGTGAAGATTAATTACAGGAAAAAAAAAACAAAAAGAAGTTTTCTGAGTTACTAGTAAAAGACTCTGTAGATTAATTTATTATGTTATAATAGTTTTGGTAAAACAACTATGTAAAAAAAATCCCTGGCCAGTGGGGAAAACGATCAACAGAATGCGAACCCAAGTCGGCTGATATGGAAAAGAAAGAAAGAAAGAAAGAAAATGTGTTTATTGGGTCCTCTAAGTAGGTATAGGTACAAATGTAAGTAGGTACATAAAACATTATAACATCAACTAGGTATGCCTTCATTATATGGCTACATCGACGAACACGACACAGAATGTGGCTGTGGCGAACAACATGAGACCATGCCAAACGTGCTTGCGTGCCCATCGTGCCCAAACACATGCACGATGGAAGACCTGATGACCTGCACGGATAACACTGTAGTAGTTGCAGCCTTCAGATCAAAAATATGATAATACTTGGTGTAAATTCAGGAGAAAGAAAGAGGTTTCTGGAGCAGTAAAAATTATATTATAGGAGCCGATGTGCTCAGTTCAAGGTATCGATCGAGGAGAGAGTTTCCAAATTGTATCGCCAGATGGCATTAGATAGATAGATAGATAGATAGAAATACTTTATTGTACACCAGAACTTATGATTAAATCTTAACATAAAAAATATAAAGTACAATGGGCGGTCTTATCGCTAGGAAGCGATTTCTTCCAGACAACCTTTGGATGGAAAGCAAATAAACAAAGAAAAAAGAAACCTTGGTTGGGGGTGTACTAATAGTTAAGTTAGTTGGCAAAAACGGACACTAATGTAAAAATAAAAACTAACTTATAGTAGAAATAAAAAGTAACAAAGTTAAGTAAAAAGAACCTGATATAGATAGGCATTATCCATTTGACATTGACATACAAATGTGAAATGTAAAACGCGTTAATATATCGGTATTTTCCGGTGAGAAGGCAGTTCGGCTACTCAACGTTAGGATGGCGTGAGTAGTCGAACAGTTGGGTTGAAACACGACGCGACGAAGAAGATTATGTAGATAATTTCAATATTGTACATGTTGTAAATAACTTTGCATTCTATCGGTCGTTCAAAGTTGTTTTTTTGCAAATAACATTGCCAATATGTTATTTGCGTTTATGTTATGTTATAAGCTATTTTATTATTCAAATAAACCGCGCTTCTATTGTCTATGACGACTCTCAAATAATTAGATGTCTATCTGTGACAGTACAATTGAATATTTCCATAATAAATAATAATAATAAATCAAATTTTATTTCAGACCGAGATCCATAAAATACAATACAATACAATTAAAATTAAAATAAAAATGTCACACAGAAAATTAATATACACAAAAATAACCCAAGCATACTTTTTCTCCTATCATTTTCCTACCCACAACGTGCCCTATAGAAGAAAAGGACGAAAGACCCGCAACTGAGATATGGAACGAAATTCGCCATCTTTCTGAACATTTTGAGTTCCGCTTGAGCCGCCTTCGCGAATACATGCAAATTTTGGATAATAAATCAATTTCGGTCGATAGTTCAAGACTTAGGCCAAATATTACGACGGGAGTGATTTTCTGTGTTGTGGTGGAGTTTTGTCATTGTTATTTGATTGATAAGTGCGCGCACATGGACACTTTGAAGATCGGATCACAATCACTGCAAGTGCAAACCCTGGACATCGTCAGCCCAGCTCACGAATGGATGCCTTCACGAGAGCAGAGCCGATCTAAAGGTAACGCGTTGTTTCTTATTTCCTGCTGTTTCCTGTGCCTTGTCATAATAACCTACAACCGTATTTCTACTACCACATCAGGGTCTTTTCATCAATACCTCAAAATACAGTCCAACCCGCAGATTGTTCATAGTATTTTACTTTTAAAATCACCGCTCCAGCCTTCTAGAAGCCTGGACCAGTAGATTCGTCTGCTGTATGATGAAACAAACCTTACGTGGTCAAACCCGCTTATTTTCGCTTACCGATTTTAATCAAGAACCAAGTACCTACATAAGGTTAAATCATGTGGAATTATTTAGTGTAGGTATTGCAACAAGTTCAATGGGAGATTACTATATTAATGGAGTATATACCTACATATCCTTGTACGTATAATACGTATTACAGTTTCGAATAGTTGGATTGAGTCTACCTAACCGAGTATTAATTCCGTTTGGTCGGGCTAAGCGGGAGTGCATAGTGCTTTGTTCCATAACTGAGATGATTCTACGTTTAAGTTGTAAGTTATGTGGTTCAGAAGTGAGATTTTAGTAGTTTCATTTCTTGTTTAGATTTGGATCAGCGCCGAAGGTTTTATGGATCGATATATTTTATTACCATGTTTTTATGAAGTCACTTTCTTCTTTGTCTATTTGTCGTTCCGGGTGGAATCTTACAACTTAAATTTTGAGCTCTTCCTGATTAGATATCCGGCTGTAACTTTCAAAGTATCTCACAACTCGTTGATAATCCATTCTAAAACCATAAAAACCGCTTTATCTTATGAACAAACGCATATAATAAAATAATAAAAATATTTTATTTCGGACTACAAGATCCATATAAATTTCACATGACACATTAGATTATACTATTAAATTACAAACAATTAAATTAAACTAAAACTAGAATTAAATGGAATAAAATTGAATTAAATGTATTGAACTAACTTGAGGATTTTAATTGAATTTATTTTAATTGAAATAAAATTAAATAAGGAATTGCATTGGAGGTGCCGAGGATTATCAACAAGGGATATAGTTTCCCCCGTTTATAATCCTTTACACAAGGCACTTCCATAGTGGTGATATCGTACACTCCGCTATAGTCCTCAGGATGCTGTTGCAGCTGCCCCGTACTCTGCTCATCAGGGATGCGGTCTTTTTGCGCATGATGGCATGAAAACCATCAGTGTGGTGCTGCGCAAACATCCCCGACGCACTGCAGAATCAGGGCAGTCGCAACATCATCCTGAAGATATTATTATACTGGACACGTAGGGCGTCCATCGATCTTTTGGTATACCTAAGCCACAAGCTTCCCGTGTAAACACTCTGACAATAGGCTTTAAAAAGCGTGACCTTAACTTGGTCAGTACAACGGGAAAACCTGCGAGCCAGCATATTACCTCGGACCGATAGAGCCCTACGCTCCCTCTCAATATCTACATCATCTTTAAGGTCGTCGGTAAGAAAATGCCCCAGATATTTAAAAGTCGAGACACGATTAATGTTCAAGCCGTTTAGGGTAATGTTGAGTGTATCGGGACATTTACCGGCGGCCTTAAAGATCATGTATTCAGTTTTTTTTATGTTATAGACAAGACCATGATCAGTAGCGTACTTCTCACATACCTTGAGCAACTCTCTGAGGCCGCCCACCGTCGGGCTCAGCAGCACCATGTCGTCAGCGTAACTAATGTTATGATGCTAACGCCGTTCATACGACAGCCGACACGCATGCTGCTCAGCCCCACGATGAGGTCGTTTACATACATATAAACATGGTTTTTAGATTTAAATCTACATTACTTGTTTGATTATTTTTTCCACTTCATCAAACATTTCGAGTCTCCAGCAACGTATTATAGAATATTTTCTGGTGGAATATGTGAAATATAATGGGTTTTTGTTTAGTAATAATTTTGATCGTTCAGTAAGTGTGGATGATAGGATAAATCTACGTCTATAAATTTTTTTTAAGCCTTCCTGGGTTAATGAACTTCTATATTGATCGTCTTGTCATCATCTTCAGGTTCAGAGATATAATTACTTTATCTTTGATCATAACCCATCACAAAACCTCCTCAGTTCTTTCTATCTTTTTAATAAACCACACACGTCCGTTCCGTTCCCTCTTTTGTTTCAGACAACCGTTTTTTGTGTTACCAGTTTTACAATTCCCCTTGGTTCAGATGTCACGTTTTTAAAATCATCGCAGTGCGGGACGCGCATACGAATATCGCGAGAATTAACTGCGCTGCAAAAAATATCATGTTTACTTTTGCATGGTGTTTTGTCTCCTGGGACATAAAGTTTTTAAATCGGATGCTCTCGGATGAAGGTGTGAATAATAATAATGCATGTCGAGCTAGTGACGAGCTGGAGTGATAAAGTTTTTATACTGTCTGAAATCTTTTCACGTAGCCTAGTAAGTAGAATATGTAAGTAAATGTACTCCCATATTCCCCATTTGGACTCTTGTTGGTCCTTTGTGCGTCGAATATCCTGGTTGGTAGTCTAGCCAACCTCACTTCGCCCAAAAGCATTTTTCAACCGATTTCAAAAAAGGAGGAGGTCTCGTTTCGGGTTTTTTTATGTTGTTACCCCAGTACTTTGTTGTTAATAAGGGACTAATATGAAAGTATAACCCCTAAAACCATAAAATATATTTTTCAAATCGATTTATAAACAACAAAGTTCTGGGGACACAAACATAAAAAAACCGAATTGAGAAACTCCTCCTTTTTGAAGTCGGTTGACAAGAACACCCCTACTAAACGACAGGAAAACACCAAAAACAATTAATGCTAATCCTCAAATAAAATAAAATTAACCCTACTCACTTAAAAACACGTATAAATCTAAATTAAAGTATGAAACCTTTCACATTTTTTGTTGACGAAATCAAAAAACAAGGCCGAAACGAATAGTGTGAAGCAATTACTATAATACGGCGTACTTTTTGAGTATTTGTCCGAAACATTTTGTACGGAATTCGGATTCGGAGACTATCGATTCCTGCTAGACCCCTAACATTTACCCCATACCTCAACAAAGAGTGAACAAAACTGGATATAACCTCGAAGGGTAGTATAAAACCTAGCCCGGGCGTACATTACATTCTTTCTATAGAAAATATACTTACCTACAATCTAGATCGAGGTATTGTTAAGGCTCGCAGGCTCTCGGGTTAAATGCCCACCATTTCAAAAGTAGTAATTACCCACCCCAACTCGTGCCCAGTGGGGTATTGTCGTTTCAACAAGATACTTTTTCCCCAGTAAAGTTAGAAGACTTAGTAGATAGTACTTAATTAAATTCATTTAAGTTTCGAGTGCCTTTTATTTCATTTAATTTGAACATTGGATAGAGATAACAATAAAAACTTTTTTTTTCATACATATATTATGACTGAGTGCTGCCACAGTTTAATTGTATTATGCACGTTATTGTATTGCACAGCATTGACAATAAATACTCGTATTATGATAAAACTTTTTTTATTACAGCATGAGCTAACTACAATCTATATTACAAAATTTACATAGGAAGTAATTGGGCCACCCATAGACCGTTGCAAACGATCAATACCTAGGTAGCTCAACTTATTATGACAAAAACTTAATAGTGTGCCTAGAAATCTCCTATACCTAACTCCATGTATAGAAAAGACATTGCGGGATGAATTTGTAATAAAACAGCCTGTTAACTAAATTGCTTTTGTATCTGACATACTGTAAGATAATTTCAGCAAACTTTTGACAGGGGATATAGCTCAGTGGTAGAGCAACCGACTGCAGATCGGTAGGTCCCCGGTTCAAACCCGGGTGTCCCCTATTTTGTTTATGATTCATCGCTAATTTTTTTGTCTCAATATTTAATGCGAATACGAAAAAAAATAATTAAAATTAAATCTTACTTTGTTACAAAACAAAATATTTTTTCTGCCCGCCAACTTAGCTTGACTTAACTTTAACTCAATCTTAACTTAAAAACTCTTCCCAGTAAACCTTCTTAGATAACATCCGTAGCAGGAACTTTACGTTTTTCTAGACTTAGTTGAGAGATAAGAATATATTTGTGACTCAATAAACCAGAACTACTTTTCCATTAGAATATCGTGAGATTGTAAGTTTTTCTAGTATTTTATTTACACGTTATTTATACCTATAAAAATTTATTACACCCATATTTTTATGAGTATTTATGAGTAAATTTATAAGCTAACTACTACAATCTATATTACAAAAGAAATTTGAAGGCTCCTATTCCCCATGGACCTAGAGTCTCGACCCCAAAGGCTCTAACATATACGACCTATCAAGACCTTTATATTTGCGCCTCTTGAGATCTTGATCCATAAAATTGAATATTGCAATCTGAAAAGTAAGTTAAATTCATTGGGCGCTGCTGTCCACTTCAGAGCAAAAAAATTGGCCCACATACACCGCTTGCTTTTTACAGCGAATATACCGCTTGGACGGAAGTCAAAAACTAAACTTTTCTATTCCATTTTTTAGCCAACGTTACACGAATGTACCCAATCATAGAGTAGAAAAGCTCCTGGCCAATATGTCGGTGAATGAATGGTGCCAGAGTATTCGCTCGAATACCATTTTCAGATAGAGTGGCTAAAACTTTTGAGTTAAAATTTATTTTAATATTTGGTTCGAATGTGGATAGCAAGTTTAAGGATCAAGTTCAATATTCTATTCAAAGAATGAGGGGCTTCACTTCATACTGTAATAAATACAAATTAATAAAAAGCCGTCAAATTATCACACATAATATTGATATTGTCAGAAAATGAGCATTATCGTTATCGTTATAATAAGAGTAAGTTGTAAATTTAAAATGCAAATTTGACGCTTTACAGCGCTTTTTTTTACTTACAGTAAATTATTTTTATTAATTTAATTACACGTTGAATCGAAAACATTGTTGCAGTCGTGGTAATTCGGTGGATAGAGAAGGCTTGAGATCGCTTGTTGTGGCGTCTTATGGAGAAGGCCTATGATCAACAGTGGACGTCTAGAGGCTGATATGGTGATGATAATGATAATTTATTTACATAAAAATGTTGACAATGGATCAATATGTAGATGTCCACGTCATAACTACAAGTATTGATCATATTTTATCGTATTTTTATAGAGCCATACAAACAGTATTCTTCCTGCTCTAGAAGTTTCAGCCTAATTGGTTTTGTTAATGCACCCAAAACGTGTCGCCGTCTACAGCGACCGTTGGCTAGCGCCCATTTCTATCGGAACACGCGTAGCAACCGCGCGACAGCTCCAATATGTATGGAAACTGATGGACGCCAGCCACTGATCGCTGTGGTCGCCGACACGTTTGCGGGTGCATTAACAAAACCAATTAGGCTGAAACTTCTAGAGCAGAATACTACTTTGAATATACTATTCTTACTACAGGGGTGCAAGGCTACAGTAAAATTGGTCGCAGTCTCTCAGATGATCTATCACAGTGTCTTCTCGTGATTGAGTGGCATAATCTACTGAAAGCATCAATCCCTAATGACCTACGCGACACTGGGGTCCCAATATTATTTTTCGAACCTTCGATGTTTTTAATAGATTGATTGGAATATTGTTTATGTTTCCTCTTTAATATTATTTTGATTTCACTCGATCTTCAAACCAATGATAGATTATTTATATTTACATTTATATTAAAAAAAAAAAATGCGCCTACACTTTTTGATAAACATCCCAAATTTTAGGTCTCTATGTTAAATGGTTTGATGCTATCCTGTGCATTGTCTGTTAGTCAGTCAGTCAGGAAGGATCAAGCCTTACAAATAAATAGAATTATTATTACCTATAAATTATAATTATTATTATATTATTATCACTAGCTAACGTCCGCCACTTTGCGTTGCCAATAACCAAAAATCTTATATTAGGTACACTTCTTACGTTATTACACTTTTTGTCAGTCGTTTAGCATATTCGTTGTCTGTCAGTCAGGATAAAGTCTTATGAATATTTGATTGATTAAGATTCGGTTGGACCTTGCTATACATATAGAGATAATTCAGATCCTAGAAAAATACATAAAGGTAGAGTCTTGAATAATATGCCGTTTGGAGAAACATTGGCTATCTTGGTACTATGCAAGCAAGGGTGCAAGCAAACGCTTGTTTATTTTTTTTTATGTTCTAATATTTATTTTGTAACCAGTTACTGAGGATGAAGTTAATATTAAAAACTTTTGTTTTCAAGACATATCCAACTATGTACTGTACATCAAATAGCCCGTTAAAGTAATCAAACGGTACGAAAATCCCCGTGAAACTCTGAAAATAACACTGAAATCCACTTAAAAATGGTAAAGCTTAACAAAAATATATTTGAGAGCCTATTCAAGCGCTGTATTAGCGTGACCCAGAAACGCAGCCAATAATTTAGTACTTACTTACCGTACTAATGCTTTTTTAATTTAGGTTTTTAGGTTCTGTGTTTGGGTAATCGACTGAAATGGAAGTCTCAGAGTCTATTCAGGAAAATCCGCATTCGTTTTAAATTTTTCTACAGACTTCTAAAAAGGATAAAAATTAGGTTTTCATGAAAATCGGTTCAGTACTTTGGTTTTGAAATCAATATAACTGAATGACGTCATCCAAGTAAACTAAATTGATTATTCAGTGGTGTTTACGGTCACTAAAACAGTCCAATTAAATTCTGTTATGATATGTTTTTGTAAAACCTTAATTATTACCTCTATATTTTTATATTTCAGCTACAGCAGGAGGTTTGTCTGCATATCGGGGATAAAATGTAGATGTCAAGCCATACCTATATTCAACCTCTTTTATTTCAATAAAAACCTTAGTAAGTATAATAAACACGTAACTTTTAGTCTAGATCTATTTTATAAAATCATTAATCTTTAACTTTTCACCTTCATCATAAATCCTTGAAAATACTTTAACCCATTGTAACCCCTTTTTTTTAAAAAAAAAGCTTTATTTTATATTGTAATAACTAGCTGACGTCCGCGATTTCATTTGCGTTGTTCATTCGTGTTAACTCATGTGTCGTGTGTATTTCATTTGTGTTAACATAATTCCTTTACATCTTGACAAATATACCCTCCAAGTTTCAAATCTCTCCTTTCAGCGGTTTGACCTGTATCAGACAGTCAGGCAGGTTCAAGTCTTTTATATACACCACCAATTTTTAATTACCAAAAAAACTTAAATGGGCAATGCAGAAGGGGTACTACGTTGTATCTGTGCAGTCCGAATTTTGGGTTACTACAAAATGACAGAGTGACAGCGGCGCGAGTGCGGCGCCCGAGCCGAGCAAAACGTCGCTCAAGCTTGTTTTGTTGATTCCATATTTGTATTGCAGTGATTTTTTTCGTTTCGTTTCATTATAAAATGATATAACCCCGTAACCGAAATGATTCGTCTAGTTGAACAAAATTATTCTCTTTAAAGTCTCAATAACTGCAACCCTTGTTGGCATCCAACTAATTTGCCTCTACAGCATCAAAATTTAGACCACTAGGCCAACAAAAAGGCGAAACCTCGTGCCCTGATAGAATTCAAAAGCTGAGCATCAGACGTCACGGAATATATGTATAATAATAAAATATTGTAACAGAATTTAAAGCTCAATTTCCACTGGTATGGCAGCGACCAGCAGAGCTCTATCAGTCACAAACAATTTAAACATTATCTATTACTCGGGCGAATTAACATGACACCTGGCTGACACGTGGCTTGGAACTTGATGCTTCCCGCGCGGCGCCCTCCGTGTTTCTTCTTCCTCTAATTGCGAAACCTTATCATTACCAAGTATTACAGGACCTCTTCTCTATCAAGATTATCCAATTCCACGCTGTACTTTGCACAAACGTCATTCGAGCCAGGTGGCATGTTAATTCGCCCGAGTAGTACATACTTTTGAGACGAAATTGCAGGGTCCGATGCAAAATTTCTAAAAAGTAACATGGCAGAAATATTAATGCATCCATCGTAAAAACTTACATGAAATATTACAAAATGCTGATATTTGATTTTTGTTGACAGGGTGTCTGATTTTTTTTTGTCTTGTTTTCCGCCTCCATCTGGCTTTAAGACTGTCAATCTTGGTGTTCTATAGGAACATGTTTTTTAGTTTATTAATCAATAGTTAGAAATTTTAAAGTTTATAATTGTTATTATGATGGGAAAGTTTGTGAAGAGGATGGATGGCGCTATAATGGTAGCTTAATCACACCGAAACTACTCAACCGAATAAGTTAAAATTGGGTATGATTTATTACCTATAGTTTATGAACCGGAAGCGGACTTACGCCCCCTTGCACTAAACTATCAAAATTCCTTAGCAATTACTTTACTAGCTAGGAAGATTTTAGCGGTCTGAATGTAGACAGCAAGTAATGTAATTGGTTAGGTTTTTTGCAAGTGGTCATTATTCTGATAACATGTGCTAGTGAATGATAGGAAAGTGTTAAATCAAAGTTTTATAAAATCATACTACAACCGACTAATATTGAACTACTACGCTAGTTACCGTAAACACCATTGAAAGTCACAGGAAAGCAAAATACGCAATTTCGTTTACTTCGATACGATATAATTTTTTTCAGTTGATTTATTTAAGTTGTTTGAATTAAAACTTAATTACTGAACCAACTTTGACACACACATATAGGATTAATCTGAAAGTATAATTGTTTCAAACAAAAATTAATTTTTCCAACTCTGTTGATTAATGACAAAGTTCTCAGTTAACATACCTACTTAAAAAAAATCAACCAAATACCTTCTCAATTTTTGAAGTCTGTTGAAAAGTGTTTTAATTAGATTTTTTACAAAGTCGCCCTGTCGTGAGGTTTTCGGTATCGTGTCCTACAACGAAAAATATTTATAAAAATTGTATTCTGTGTTATTTCGAATGCTGCGTGTTGAATGCAAACCTGCCAGCTCCAAAAGGCATTGGTTGAATTCTTACGACAGCAGTTCATTCGTAATATAAAAAACAATTCATTCGTGTTTTAAATGAAACAAGCTTAGTTTACAAAAATTAAAAACTGGACTGTCGAAATATTATTGGAATACTCGATTTTTTAAACTATAATTTTATATTTGATAGCTATTGGTCGATGAAACATCTTATGAAGGGCGATCTTCCACTCTGCCTAAAACGCAGGCTCATGGACATGTGCATTCTCCCCACACTCACATATGGTGCACAGACTTGGTCTTTGACAGTTCAGCAAAAGTCTAAGCTCGAGGTGTGTCAGCGGGCCATGGAGCGTAGCATATAAGATGTTCGACTCACCGACCGAATCAGAAACTCGGTGCTACGCTCACGAACTAAGGTTCAAGATGTTACCCAGAAATCAGCTCAGCTCAAGTGGTATTGGGCCGGCCACATCTGCCGCATGCCGGACGATCTTTGGGCCAAAGCCGCCAATGATTGGATCCCTCCCAACGCTAGAAGGCGGCGCGGCAGACCGCGGCGAAGATGGCGCGATGAGCTAGATAAATACCAACCTGACTGGCCCACTGCAGCACTGGACAGAAAATTGTGGAAGAAAGGTAGGGAGGCCTTTGCCCTGCAGTGGGACAGCACAGGCTAGTAATAATCATAATAATAATAAAATCCATCAAATTTGTATGGTCTTATGACACTTTTTAACACAATTTGTTGGCTTGCATGCGCCATTATGGGATTTTTCTCATTAAAGGAAGCTTATAACACTCGTGTGACCTAAACGAATCCAAAACACCATTTGTCATAATGTGTTCAGCCGTTTAGTCTGCAGAGCAGCGCATAAAGTCAAACATACATACATACACACACTCGAAAAACATAACCCTCTTTCTTCGCAGTCGGGTAAAAATAGGTTTTGATTTTAAATGGATTCAAGTTCGTGTTCAGCCTATTTGCGGGTTTAAATTCATTTTCGTGGGTTCAAAATTAAATTTCTGGGTCCTTTTGTAAGTAAACAGCCTAACGTACAATCAGCAAGTTACAAACCCTTGGTGTAATAAAGGGCATGAACGAAATTCAACTATTCATGTTATGTCGCCGGCACAATGATGAAATTAGGATTTGATCGGGATCCTAGAAATGTAAATGAACTAGTTTCAAGATCTGATTACATTCCCGCTTATATTGAACTTGAATATTTTATGATAATGCAACTTAATAGATAAACCAGGTCTATAAATTTAAATATATTTTTTATAGTACTTAATTATTCGTATTTAGTATCAATATTTTTTTTAAATTGAAATTGTGGAATTCTTACAGTTTCTATAGCTACAGAATTAGCTATATTAAATTAAAATAATAAAATTAAAAAATACACGACGTCGACTGTGGAATGGAAGTCTCTCATAAGGTTGGCCACCAAACCCGAGCTTTGGCTCTTCTCATCCACCTACTATCATCTATGTTACTCAGATCATAGCGCCATTTAGGCGTTTGAAAATAACTAGTCCCAAAAAAAATATTACGAAAATAGAACTTTAACCAAATCACTAAATTAACTGTATCCAAGCCACACCATCATCATTATTATGGCATAGGTAGGTAAATTAACCATATTCCAGCAACACCATTACCATTATTATGGCATAGGTGCATAGGTAGGTAAATAGACGTTTTGCAAAGTCAAACGATCATAACTCCATAAATTATTATTATTATGGCTTAGTTAAAAATGAATAGTCCCAAAATATATTTTAAGAAAAATGGAACTTTAATCGAATCACTGAATTAACCATAATCCAGCAACGCCATTATCATTATTATAGCATAGGTAGGTAAATAGACGTTTTGCGAAGTCAAACAATTTGTAAAAAAACCGGGTTCACGTTACAGAAAGTTATTCGCCGCGCACAAAGCCACGAGGATTCGTTAATTAAATGACTATGTGCAGAAATGTATTTTTTCTGACAGTGAGTAGGGTTCGTTTTTTATGGTTCTGCTTAAACCTTCGTTTTTGAAATGATATAAAAAGGTAGCTAATCAAACATAGTGTAAATGAGGTAAACACTTACTTACCTTTGTGTAAACTTTTTAATGTTTTTTGGTAAAATCAATTAACATTTGGATATTTACTTAACAAGCTAATTAAAAAAAAATACATTTAATCAAACCAATAAAATTTCGCCTACACGTTATCCAAATAATGAAATTTGAATAAATTTATTAATTATCATTAGTTCACTGACTGATTTATTCATTAAAAACCTACATTCATATTATTACATGTACACAAACCCTGTTCTACAAGACCTATTCATGGAACTACAATCTAGATCTTGAGTATAATTCTAAAGATTCTATGAATAGAGATGAATCACCCACCTATTACAACAAAAGCTCGCGAGATGTAAATCGGGACATTATGTCGAATACTTTATGTAAAGGCATTTTTAAACATTGACATGCCGTAACCACGAAGACAGTTCAGACGTAACATATTATTTATTTATATACTTTTAATTTTAGGAATGCAAATTGCAAAATTAAGCAGGTACAAGGTCGCTCAACGAAAGCTGGTGCTTTCAAAGTAGTAGGTACTCGCACTAATGCAATTATATTCGCACTAATCAAATTTAGATGATCATTTTGACAGGTTTGACGCAATAGTTACACGCCGCGCTCTTATTCACAGACACTACACAAGCGCACGTGTGAATGAGTTGTTTATGCCGGCTTTTGTTAAGGGTAAACCTCAAATCCGAATTCCATACAAAATGTTTCGGACAAATACTCAAAAAGTACGCCGTATTATAGTAATTTCTTCACACTATTCGTCTCGTCCATGTTTTTTTGATTTCGTGAACAAAAAAAGTGAAAGGTTTCATACCTTAATTTAGATTTTATACGTGTTTTTAAGTTAGTAGGGTTAATTTTAAAACACGTATAAAATCTAAATTAAAGTATGAAACCTTTCACTTTTGGACGAAACGAATAGTGTGAAGAAATTACTATAACGGCGTACTTTTTGAGTATCTGTCCGAAAAAAATTGTATGGAATTCAGATTTGAGGATGCCCCTTAATATACGTTTCGGCTTTTGGACATGTTTAATTTTTTCCACCACGCTGTTTCGAAAGAACTTGTGTCACGATAGAAGAAGCCGGTAATCTTCAAGTTAGAAAAACACTAAATAATTTAGTGGTTGCATATGAACAAGCCTTAAGTTTGCAAGACGAAGGTGGAGATACATTTGCCTAAGCCTTGCGGCGCCGTCTCCTAATGAATTTTAACCATAATTCGTAGGCAAATACTAGAACTTGTAGGAACAACTAACATTAATCAACAAGTATCTAGAGGCACATTTAGACGGGTTATACCCGTAAATTACTCAAGAGTAGAGTGAGACAAACGTGTAATTACTTGTTGTAATCACATGTTAGAGGGAGATGGGGTACTTGGCTGTTGAATATTATTATACTTACCGTTAGGAGGCATTACCTGCATGATGCCGTCTAGATGCAAAGCAGTAATGTGTAAGCATTACTGTGTTCCAGTTTGAAGGGAGCTGTGGCTAGTGAAATTACTGGTCTTTCGAGACTGACCATCAAAATGTCTCTAAGTGGATGAGCGCTATTAGCAATGTTTCATCGGCCTATGTGAATCAAAGTCCTGTGTCCTGCAATTTCTCTACAATTTTAGACGTAGGTAAATAACTCTAAAGCCTACACATTGTATTTTTCAACGCCATTATATTAATAACGGTGTTCCTATAGAACACCAAGATAGACAGTATCAATCCAAAATGGATGCGGAATACAAGATAGAACATTTTCAGACACCCTGTCAATAAAAATCTCTATTTTCAAAATAACAATGTTTGTTACTTTTTACGATGAAGTGTTATTAACAATGAAAAATTCTAGTAGTTTTAACCTATTATAATATTTATACCCTGTTACTTCTCGTTTTCGAAAATTAACATTGAACCAATATGTACCTTCTTGAAGATAGCCCTTTTTTTGGCGCATTTTCAATAATGTACTACTTTGTGATTGTATACGTTAATACTTTTGTGCTCAACACATACTTAACCTTTTTTAAGTTCGCATTTGAACGTATCAAATAAGAATTTAATCTACGCTAGCCTATAAAAATATTCACTCTCTTATTCTAGGTGTTCACTAGACTTATCCAGGTCATCGGTTTTCTATAACAGATCTTCAAGGCTAAATAGACGAAACGCGCTGTCGCGTGTTCTGTAAAAATAACTGTAAAGCTTCATTAAAATTACTTAGGTAAAGTAACGCTTAAATTTTAGATTTACTACAACAAAAAAATTGACAATTTAAAAGCGTGCCTGATTGGCCTAATGTTTTTTTTGGTATAACTTGTTTTTAGACTTTTATGATTTTTTATAATCATGGTTTTATAACAGAGATTTTTAGTCTAAAAATGCACGCACCTCTACTCGCACAATCAGTTAAGGCCCAGAATTCCACACACGACCATCTTAGCCGCACATTAGTACATTTAAAAAAAAATAAAGAGTGGTTGAACTTGTTGAATCATTTTTGTAGAATTAGTGAAAAAGTTTTCCCAATCTCCTTCGCTTATGTTAAACAAATCAAAACAATATAAACTTGATATTTCGTGAGGTTGTAGTAACAAAATAATTACTACCACTCTATTTTTTTTGAAATTTATTTTCAGTCAAAATTTACGTCTTCAAAAATGTACAGGTGTGCGAGCGGAATTCTAGGTAGTAGAGGTATTTGTGTGGCAGCGCTAGTGGAGGGGCTTGCATTCTTCGACTGAAAAAAAATAAATAAAATAAAATATTTCTACCGACATATACTCGTATGTACAGACAGCGTCAGAGATAAGTATCCCCCTTTCACAAAACACCCATCTATAAATCCTTTCAAAAAATTGTAAATACTTAAAATTATTTTAAGGCTTACATACGGTTATACAAATATAATCTATTTTTTAAAGGCAAAACTTCTCCATTCGCCGCGACGGTGATTTAAAAGGGATTTGAAGCTGGGTATTGTAATGCAAGGGGGATACTTATCAATGACGCTGTCTGTACATGGCTGTACCAATGTCACGAAATTACAATAAGCAGTACGTGAAAAAAATACAGCTGTATCTACGCTCAGTATAAACAAGTCTTCTTGAATCTTTTATATTGCTAAAATATCTGAGTTTTTACATTGAAATTGTACAGATTAGATTTTTTCGCAAATTGGAAGCAGGGTCAGCGAGGCGTTTAATATAAACACTTCCTAATTTTGTAGCGTTATTTTTAAAGTTGTTCCGTTCCAGAGTTTTATTTTCGACTTTACTCGTATAGCGTGGTATATGCATTGCCAAGGATCTACAACGGCAATTTTAGTTTCGGCTTAAAAAGTTTAAAAAGTGGACGCTTAGTAAATTGCTGTTTTTTTAAGCACTACTACATAATTAGTGGATTCCACACCACGTTTTTTAAATAGATTTTTGTTTTATTATTTTAAAAAGATATGTAAATATATAGAAAGTTTGATGTGTAATGTTGAGAGTTATTTCGTGAAAAGGCACAGATGTATGTAAAAAGAAGTCAAGGAAGCGCGATTTTATTTGACCAATTAGTGTTGGTTGCCAGCCAGTGATGGTACAGACAGCGTCAGAGATAAGTATCCTCCTTGCATAAGACATCCAGCTATAAATCCTTTAAAAAAAAATGTATTAATTAAAATTAGTTTTAGGCTTACATACGGTTATACAAATATAATCTATTTTTTAAAGGCAAAACTTCAACATTCATCGCGACGGTGGTTTAAAGGGATCTGAAGCTGGGTATTATAATGCAAGGAGGATACTTATCTATGACGCTGTCTGTACCTTTAGAAAAATTAAGTAAATAGACTCACTCCAAATTAAAAAAAACTGTCAGATGTTACACATCCTATGCGACTACTGTAATGCTCGCTCGTTTTTTTATTATAAATCTATAAGTTATTTAATCATAGCAGAGAATAAAAAGTACAATAGGCGGTCATATCGTTAAAAATATGTGTTGCATTTTCGCTGTATAAGTGATCAATTTATCTGTTTGCTGTAAACCCCAAGTATCCTAATTGTGCTAGAGCAGAAGCTTAGTTTATCTGACGAGTTGGTAACTTATTAAGAGATTCATCTCAACAAAGCCAACTTACAGACTCCCACTACAGAATAAATTGAACGACAAGCAGTATAAAATATCTACACTATCTGAGCTGAGCTTTGAACTTTTTCATTAACAAATTAGAGCAAAAATTCCATCCCTAAAATTGGAGACACTAGAAATTTATTCTCAAATGACACTCTCCCGTTCGGTGATGCATAGGGCAGTATAATATGAATTTTATTATTCCCACTTGTCACCTTGGTCTGTCCTCCTAAGGTGACAGATGCCCGTTCGGTGATGCCTTGGGCAGTTAATATGAATTATTCCCATGTGTCACCCTGCTCTGTCCCCCTAGGGTGACAGATGGGACAAAAAATGTTTATATGTCCTGTTGCTAAAAGACAGATGGAACTTTTAGCAACAGTTTTTTTTATTAATTGTAAAAGATCTATCTGTCCCACTGTCACGGATATTGCCTAGGGCAGATTCATATCCACAAAGAAATATCTTATAGCCAAACGTTTTCCAGTTTCTAAACAAACCCATATTTGACCATAGATTACGAAAGTCAGATAAAAAAGTTTTATATTTTTAACTGCTGGTTTTTATTTATTCTGTGCTTACCGAACACATTAGGAAATTGCTTCATTTAAATTCAGATCAAGTTGTGTCTTTAACAACGCCAATTTGCATTCCTTGAAGCCAACTTCATCGTATACTATGCAAGTCAAGTACACCTACACTATGAAAGGCAACGAAGGAAGTATTAATGTTAACGATTTTTTGAACTCTTTTTACTGGTAGGTTTTAAGAACATTTCGTTTTAAGCATTATTCGTTTTTACCTTTATGAGGCAAGATGCTGTCTAGATGGGTACCAACACAGTGCCAGATATTCTGCAGCAAACTAGTAATATGTAAGCATTACTGTGTTCCGGTTTGAAGGACAATATAGCTAGTGAAATTACTGGGTTTTCGAGACTGTCTGTTTGTGAGAATGTCGAGCTCGTTTCATCATTGCATAAAAAAAAATGGTTGTCTTTAATGTTGGTTTACGGACGATAGTTTAACGTGACTACCAGCGTAAAGGGACAATGAGCATTACCGGACAATGACAGCGTTACCGGACAATGACGTCAACGTTTTCGTGCATGCAGCCGGCATTCATCGATTTATTATATGTACGAAAACGACGTCAAAAAACTTTAAAATCGGACCTATACGACTGTTTGGCTTATGCTACATGGCATTAAACATTTTTTTTCATTAATTTATTTAAAAATGAATATTTTAATTACATAAAGCTGTAATTACTTATGGCCATGGGCAAAGTGTCCCTTATTATCAAGAGAGTGCCTCTTGCTCACCTCGTTTTGCCTAGATAGAATGCATAAAAACCCTTGAAACTAGAAGTGGAGGCAAAGTTAAAACCCGTACCTTTCCCGCATTTCAAAAGCCTAACGTCATTCGATGGACTCATTCAGACTTTTGCCTAACTTATACAAAACTCAGTCACGTGAATAAGAAACTTGTGCCGTGGGAATAGAGCCCAAACGAGTCGTATTTGTAAGTTGGTAATTTTATTACAGACTGTTTTCAATAGCATGAATACAGTAGTGCAAGTGTACCTTGAAGTTGCTATGCCGTATTTTTGCGTTGCCTTTTTTTGTTTTGTGTTGCTATGAATAACTTGAATATGGAATAGTATAGGTACATATATTAGTAATTTAAATTGATTGCTTCAATAATACTTACATATGTAAAAACATAATCGGAACTATTATCTGTAATATCTGTAATTATATTTTGAATTAAAAAAATCGCGAATCTTATATGCTATAGAGGAAAGGGGATGAGGTGATTTGTATTTTTTTTGGTATATGTAGACTTCTCGGAGAAGGTTTTTAATCATAGCGCTGATCTTGATAGTCTTTTAGTTCCTTTTTAAATAAAAAAAATTACGTAAAATAATTAATTTTTTGACGTGACTACGTCTAATAAATCGATGAACGCCGGCCGCATGCACGAAAACGTTGTCGTCATTGTCCGGTAACACTTATTGTCCCGTTACGCTGGTTATGACATTGTCACGTTAAACTATCGTCCGTAAACCAACTTTACAGACAACCAATTTTTTAGACTATCTGTCTTTCTAATAAGTAAGAAATACTTTAAAATACTTTAAATTATTATTGTACTTTACTTATGTTATTTCTTCTATAAAAAAAACTATTTTTGACTTAGCCTAGCATCCCATTGTAAGCTCATAAAAATGTTGATAGGGGATAGCCTATTATTAGCCATGCAGGTTAATCCTAAGAACACATACCACACAAAAAAAATTCCTAACGATTGTAATTAATTAACCAATTATCAAAATCGCTGCTTTATTTTATTAATACCTATTGCCAAAAAGAAAATTATGTTAATAAGTGTCCCTTTACCTTTAGTGAGCAAAATTTTCTGTAAGTAGCAAACTTTATTATATCTGAGAAACTCTTTGAAGCAAAAAAGTAAAATGAAGTTGTAGCCAACGGTAATTGTTCAAAGGTTCTATTTATGGAACTGAATTGAACTTATTCGGGTTGACTTTTATTACAAGTTTTTTTTAGCCTATGTTGTCAATGAATGAATGAATGAATTAATTAATTATTTGTCTCAAGTATGGTTAGATTACAGATTGGTCTTATGAATGTAGGTTTAAATTAGAGTCATATACTTCACTGTAGAATACAGTATACAATTTTTTTCTTAATTTATAGTTATGGCTTAAGTTGCTCATAATCTCGATCTCGATCGATGTATCTAAAAATAACATAACATTTAAGTTTGAATAACAATGTCCAGTAAAATAATCGCATGGAAAATAAAACAAAATTAGCCCACAGTTATAATACTCAATACCTACAAATTACCTAGTTCAATGTTAGAATTATACAATAAAATTAAAAAATAAGATGTCAAAAGATATTAGAGGATCGAAATTAATTATTAAATTTGATTACTCTAAGAAGTCCGATAGTTTATAAAAACATTGATCTATAAGCCATAGTTTTAACTTTATCACGAACTGTCGATATGGCAGACTTTTAATGTCTTTTGGAACCTTATTATAGATACGTCCGCACATAACAAAACAACTCTTATGATAGAGCGTAGTTTTTGGTATCCTTGAAAGAACGATATTATCTCGATTCCTAGCACTCCTTTTAAAAATATCACTAGCTTTAGTGAACATATCTAAGTGTTCTTTTGCAAATTTAGCGGCTTCAAAGATGTACATGCTAGGCAAGGTCAAAGAATAAGTAATATTATTACATCAACAAATTTAATTTGGGGAATATTGGTTTACACGATTCCCACGGGGGTATTCCGACAATCACACGAACACATTTTTTTTGTGCGATAAATACTCTTTCTTTCTCGGTAGATATTATATATTATAAACGCGAAATGTTGGATGTTTGTTACTATTTCACGTAAAAACTACTGAATGGATTTTAATGAAACTTAAAATAATGTAGCTTATACATCAGAATAACACATAGGCTACAACTTATAAAGATAATTGATTGATTCAGGCGTTACTTTGCGGAAATCCATAAATATCAACAAATTATATAAATATATTTAGTAATAAATCCACACACACACACACACACATCACAGGCGACTCATCGCCATAACGGGTATATATACGGGCCGGGCAACGTTGTTTATTCACTCTCGTTTCGAACTTCGGCGAATCCACACCTCCTGATGATGCCTCGTGTAGAGGCGAAACACGTGTCGTATCTTTGAACTTTGGTTTTCTGTTCGTTGACTCTTTGGTTTATAATATAGTAATATGTACTAAAGTTCTAAACTAAAGTTAAGTTAATTAAAACCTTTGTTTAGAAATCGAGCGGATTTATTACTAAATATATTTATATAATTTGTTGAAACTTATAAAGATACCTGCGCAGACGAAGTCGCGGGCACCAACTAGTAGACAATGATACTAAGAAGGTTTAAGAAGGGGTAGATAGGTAAATTAAGTGTTTAAAGTAAAGCTTTCTTTATGTAGTAAGTTTAACTATTAAGTACTTTGTTTTGGTTAGTGAGAAAATAAATGATTAAGAAAGCTTAATGTTTATAAAAACCGAAAATCCGACGGCAAAAATATTATTGCCTTAATGGATTTCTGAGTCTTTGTTTTTGATTCTATGACAGTCTTATGAAAATAAACATATGACTTATAGATATATACATATATATAATATTATGTATATGTTATTGCCATCTCCTTTCTATAAATTTCCTTCATTTTGATACTCTACTCGATAAGTTTGGAAAACAAAAATTTATTAACGACACTATTTAAGTGCCAAAAATCCGCCATTTAAATTACAAACGATTTAGATGTCCTTAGGGTAACTAGAATAATTGAGACGAATCTAACTAGGTATACCTCAATTGTCAAAATCCATCCAGCCGTTTGGAAGATATTACGAGGTAAAAAATATATATACATACTAGATACGCGCGAAAAACAACCCTTCCTTGGCAGTCGGATAAAAAGAAATATTAAAATACTTTTGTCGCAGACTGTACCGACATAGTATTTAACTTCACCGTGACAAAGCGAACAAGTTTCTTTCTGCATTAACTTTTGAAAATTCTCAGAAAATTTCACTTTCGCTTACGAAAAAATGAGAGCGGATAACTGAGTTTGTGAAAGAAAATTAAGACTTTTTTTATTTCATAACTTGTATTCCTACTTTGCGGAAATCAGGTAGTTTGAGTCTGATGGAGGAACATGGGTAATAGGATTTGTTGTTTTTGCAATTTTTGAAAATAATTTGGATACATTTTTAACCTCGAAGAGCTTCCATTTTGTTGGAAGTTGCAAGGAATAGGAGGTGCAGGTTCAAAAGGGTGATTGTAACTAGGTCCCACCATAGATGAATAACGGTAACTACAGAACACCAAGATGGACAGTACCAAACGAAAATGGATGCGGAATATAGAAGCGAAAATTTTCAGATGTCAATAAAGCTGAAATATCTCTATTTCCAAATTATGTTTGTTACTTTTTACGATGTTGTTTTATTGACAATGAAAAAAGCCTAGTAGTTTTAACATACATATAATAGTTATTTATACCTGTTACTTCTCTTTTTCGAAAATTAGCATCGGACCAAAATGTACTAGAAGTTAGCCAACGTGGCTCCCTTTTCTTGGTCGCATTTTCAATGTACTACTGGTACTACATTGTGTTTCTGAGAGAGCTTTGTGGCCGAGTGGATGAGGCCGTTGCCTTGCGATCCGATGGTCGCGGGTTCGAATCCCGGTGGCAGTCATGCGTAAATGGGTTTTTTCGATCGAAAAAATCTATGTATGCATCCCACGTTCTCGCAACGGTGAAGGAAAGCATCGTGAGGAAACCGGCATGTCGTAGAACCTAAAAGTTCGAAAACATGTGTCGAGTACACGAAAGGAGCCTCTTCAAGGCGCACTTGAAATCCTTTCACCACACTGGTTCGAAGGCACTAGTGATACGATAAGAAGAAGATTGTGTTTCTATACTATATTGCTTCTGTGGGTCTCACATTCTTGGTTTCGAATTCCTGAGGTGTAATTGTGCCCTACATTCCAGACATTAGGAAATGTGGATCGAACTACCTTTAATTCAATCATGCAATAAATGAAGATTATGCCCCATAAACAGATTAAAGTGATGTAGTTTGTGATATCATTTTCGAAAAACACGAAAATAGCTAACTCTGATTTGAATGTTTCCAAAACTTAGCATATTATTGTTCCATACAAAACATCATTGAAACAATGATAATGATATAAACTTTTTCAGCGCTATTTATTAAAGCTACTAAATAATATGCCAATGAAATATAGACGAACTGACAGACTGACGAACAAGGCGTAACTATAAGTGTCGCCGCACACGGGCCACCGGCCACAACTACAAAAAGCCGCCACCGGCATATATCCTGTAGTATTCATACATTTTATATGGACTCGCCGCACTCGGTAAACGCGGGTGGCCGCCACACAATACAAACCGCCGCTACTCGCTTCTTGTGGCAGCCACCGGCCACTAAACGCCGACACGAAACGTCACTACACGCCACTCGCGCGACTCCGCATCCCTCTCTCCTTTCCTTCTTCGTCCGAGTCCATTAGATACTGCATGCATGGGTTAAAAAAAGTAGCAGCCACCGACCGCAAGTGGGGACCACCAGCCACAAGTAGCTGTCGCGCGCTTCAACTACTTTTGTAGCTGCGTCTAGCTTCTCGTGGCGGCGTTTGTGGTTGTGGCCAGTGGCCCGTGTGCGGTGACCTTAATGGTTCCTTGTCTGAACTCTAAAAACTGTCAATAACAAAATAAATATTGTGTCTTTTGTAGTCTCACTGTGTATTTTGACTGTCCCTTTGAGAGCTCTCAGCCCTTTTAGCACTCCGTCGCGACTCAGGAAATCATTGTATGGCATGGAAAGTATACAGAGTAACATGTTATATATCTTGGTATAAAACTAATCACACAATACTTGTTACTTTCAGAGACAAAGTCTGTTACAAAATACTCGGTGATATCCGCCCAGTACGCCCTGGCAAGCGATTTTGTACGCAGCCGCCGGCGGCGGTCGCTGTAATTGATTCATGTCATGATACTTGTCACCATTCACATTTTCATTCATATCGTAGCGTAACAACAGTCAGTCAGTAGTGCGCTGACTGTGAGTGGAAGTAATTGCGTGACATCGCGTCCTGCGTGAATTATTTTAACAAATTCATATGACTTTAGTCACATTAGGCCACTGATGAGAAATAACAGTGTGTTATAAAATCACCGGTTATACACCGGTGCTGTTACAAATTGAAATAATATAATACAATGAAATAGAGGTAACAATCATTTTCGCATGCCTAGTATGAACACACGCGAATTGTCGGCACCAAAGTGCTTTCTCAAGTATTTACACACTTTTATGATGAAAGACGATTTCGGAGCTGCGAGAGTATTTCGAATATTTATGAAAAAATTATGATGTCCTAGCTTCTGCCTGGGAGTTATATACAGTAGGATTGCTTTCGGGTTTGCTGTTGATTTGGTATACATAAAATAAATTAATATTTTTGGACATTTCATATAACGCCATCTAGCCCCAAACTAAGCGGAGCTTAATATTATATACTATGGCAACCAGGTAGCTGATAGAATGCTTTGATACTTTTTTTCTAATTTCTTCTTATCGTGTCACTAGTTCTTTCGAACCAGGGTGGTGAAAGGATTTCAAGTGCACCTTGAAGAGGCTACTTCCATTTACTACATAATATATGTTTAACTACATATATATCCAATTCACCTAGACAGGACAAACATCAATGTGTAGTTGATTATAACGTATGAAAGAGTGATTCAAAACAATCATGTAGAGAAAAAGAGATAAAAAAATCGTACTATTAAATAAGTTATGAATTTTATAAGGTGCTCCGGCAGTAAATTCGCAAATACCTACACATTAAAAAAATCATAACTTCTGAACTACTAAAAATCGCGGAACATACATGAGGTATTTTCAGATACATCTAGGTGTGAGGAATCTCAAAAAAAAATTTCAACCTGTATATACTAGACAAAGTAAAAGCTTGCTTGTTTTTTTAAAATAAATTATATTAATAATAAATAATAATAATAAATTATCAATAAAAAATAAATTTAAACAAATACAAAAAAAAAAAAAAAAAATTTTGTTGGTTTCTATGATAGTTTTCAGTTGTACGTACGTATAGTATTATCTGTAGGTATATTATGTTTAAGCATCTTCAAGATAATTCGCAATGCGTCTCACGTTTATGTCTAGGGAGTTAAACAACTGTCTCTAGAGCTTCGTTGTACTGTTTTACATTTACACTGCTTCTATTCATAAGAACGTAGGCAGACTTTATGAATACTTCATTCATACTGTTCTAACAAACATTGATGAATAGGCAAGTAAGTACCTACCGTAGGTGTAGGTTGGAATTATAGTCTTAGGTTATACGTAAGAAATTGTAGGTATACGTAAGCTGAAGCATATGTACAAGCATTATAATAATTACCTATTTATAAAATACTTTGTGTGTATTCAGTATGCTGTATTTTTATTGCAATTAATAAGTCTTATGCCGACTTGCACCAAAAAGTTCCTAAGCAATTACTTAACTCGCTTGACAGTTCTTAACGGTCTGAATTTGGACATAACAAACTTAACCCTTCTCCGTAAATATATAAAATGTAAATAATTTGATGTGTTTTTCGCCGCTTTCTTTTGAAGCTATGTATCTAGGAGTTCTATAGAAACACCAATGTTAACCTTTTGTGTTTATTAAAATATGAAACGAAAATTGAAAAAGCCGAACCAAACAATAGCTTCAAAACCGGCGCTATGGAATCCTGAAAAACGTAAAATATAATAAATCGAAAAAGTTTCGTGCACAATATTTTAATGTTAAAAAATATTGTGAGTTTTGATTTATTATTTTTGTAAACGGCTTTGTATTCGTTACGTTTGTTTCTCGTTAGTTGAAAAATATACTCATTGTATAATCTCTGTATATTTCATCCAATTATAAAAGCACTAGTTTGTATGTTTCAAATATAAATAAAAAAACCAGAAAAGCCGCAAGCAGAAACACTTCTATCTCTTTGGATTTTTGAGAATATGATTCTATCCTATAATAGGTACTTAGGTACTACCTACACTTATGATTCAGTAAGACTAATGCCTACTTGCACCAAACTGTCAAAGTCCCTAAGCAATTACTTTACTCGCTTGGTAGTTCTTAACAGTCCAGATTCTGTCCGTTAAGAACTGCCAAGCGAGTAAAGTAATTGCTTAGGAACTTTGAAAGTTTGGTGCAAGTCAGCCTAAATCATTGATACCTTCATCAAATTTTTATTGAATTCATTTTTCAAAATCCATGAAACTATGATCGATTCTGTTGAATGAAAAACACAAAATAGTATATAAAATAAATATATGAATATTTTGGAAATTCACTTCACACAACGCCATCTAGTACCAAACAAAGCAGAGCTTGTACTATGGGAACCAGATAACTGATAGAGTACCTACTTAAAATACTTTTTTGTAAAAATATACATAGAATACATATGAAACACCCAGACTCACAAACACCAATGTTCATCACAAATTACTCGTCCTGAAGCGCGAATCGAACCCGCGACACCGTCGTCACACTTGCCCATTGACCAATCGTGTCATCGTTTATAGCCGCCGTATTAATTTCCAAGTCATTTTAAAATACTGTAGTCTTAAATTAGTAAAAGGATCAATTTGATGGCTGATTTATAAATTATCAGCTGAAAGATAAGCTGAAATACCCACCAGAGCCTGCTACTTAAGGCCGGAATCCTCGCATATTTGTACATTTTAATATAGTACAAGATATAAATTGACTGAATACAATTTTCAAAAAAGTAGATTGGCTTATTTGTTACTATAACCTCAACCATAATTTTGATTATGTTTGATATAAGCAAAGGAGATTGGGAAAAACGGTTTTGCCCTATTTGCGTGTGGGATTCTGGGCCTGAAAGAAGTTACTTCCTGATTTGCAGGAATAGCATGAGGAAACAATACTTGCCGAAAGAACGTCAAATTGAATCACGTTAGGTCGTTTATACGCTCATATAAAATACCGGAAAGTCTACACCCTTGTAACGTATACTATAATATATGTACATATATACTACGTACATATATTCTTACTACTTAGATGTACAGTCGCCTGCAGAAACAAATCTACTGCTTGAGTTTAAATCATTATATTAAACAAAGGAAAAACTCAAAGATAATGTCAAAATTACCAATATCATGTGTATAATTTTGTGAAAAACATGATTATGGCACAAGCCGATGTCTTAGTTTACATTTAGCACTGTTCCATCGTTTTGTAAAGGACAATGGGCAAAAACTTATAGACCCCAAGTCCCGATTTTTTTTCAACCTTTATGAATGATTTTTTATTTGTGATACTGTGCTTACAGCGTATATTACGGATATTTATGCTCCAAAGCAGCGGGGAAAATACGTTATTGGCGAAATTAAAGTGTAAAAAATGGTAAGAAAATTGAAAAGAAAGTGTGAAAGATCTAAAGAATTATAAATATTGAGTATACATCTTAGGGCAGGCGACTGTACTTGTTCCAAGCTGACGCCATGTTCAGTGGCTAAATATAAACCTTATCATGATGCACTAAGGCTTAAAAGACACTTCGTGTGAGCTTGGTATGCCATTTGATGTATGTTTGCGTCTCGTCCATATAGATTCAGCCCTCATCAAATTCTTTACACATTTCATCAAAACAGTCTTCTCTCCCAAAAATGTCGAGTCGAATTAAAATACATTTTATCTAGTCTAAATTAAATTATAACAAATTAAAATATATCCTAAGATCTCAAGACAAAAACTGAAATTAAGTGACAAAGTGACTTTGTGAACAAATGTAATACGGCTGTAAACCGACTTTTTATACAGAAAATAAATAATTTTGATTAATTTAATATTTACACAATGCCATCCAGCCCAAAACTAAGCAGAGCTTGTACTTTAAGGGAACACCAGATGACTAATATGTTTTTTATGTGTAACATCTTACCTCCCGGTTTGTGGGAGTAAAAATTTGCATACATTTTTTTTTGGGACGGATATGCGTTACAGGTCAACATATATACTTTT
This sequence comes from Lobophora halterata, assembly GCA_932526365.1. NCBI lineage: Eukaryota > Metazoa > Arthropoda > Insecta > Lepidoptera > Geometridae > Lobophora > Lobophora halterata. The sequence goes on from OW052018.1 coordinate 1,912,018, forward strand.
AAGGCTTTTTTGAAGGCTAATTTAAATTCTGATAATAGTTGAATGTGTTTTTTTAATCGTACTTTATTTGTTATTATATTATACTCCATGCTAGCTAGTTTTTAGTCCTACCCGTGTATAATCCCCTTTCAATTTTAGAAGGTTCCCGCAGACAAATTCGGGTTGTACTGCGTTCACTAATTACTCCAGAGTAGGATCCCGTTAATTAAAAACGTGTTATTCTCCAATTACCGGCGGCATACAAATTGCAAGTAAAATTCCATCTTCGCGTTGTTATTTCGCGTCAATTGTATGTTTGAACACGAAAATTAGCATATTCAACTGTGTTTACGGAACTCAGTATGCTGTACATGAGACAACCCTAATGAACAAATGTGAGTATCTTTTGAACAATTACTCTTACTTTATCACTAGCAGTTGCCTGCAACTTTGTCTGTGTGGTAACAGGTTAAAGTTTTTGTACTTTATAAGCAACTACATAATTGTAATAAGATATCACACTGTGTAGTACACAAATCAGTCAGTTAGTCAGTCATTCTATGCTACGCTCGTCGATGTAGCTATGTGTAGCTACGCCGCAGCTCTGTGTCGCTACGCCGCAGCTCTGTGTCGCTACGCCCCGCGCCGTTTGTATCGCTACTGGGTCGTAGCTCTGTGTAGCTACTTCGTGGTAGCTCTGTGTAGCTTCGCCGCATCTTTGTGTAGCTACGCCGTTGCTCTGTGCAGCTACGCCGTTGCTCTGTGCAGCTACGCCGTAGCACTGTGTAAGTCTGTATAGCTACGCCGTAGTATCAAACATCTAGGTATTTAATATCTTAGTACTCTGTGGTATTAGCCATTCTATTTTTGTTATTTTATCTTGTTTATTAAAATACTCTTTCCTTTTTTTCGATTCGATTCTTTCGATTTTGGTACTTTGTATCATACAACAAACTTAAGTTATCAAGCTCATTACTTATCTCTAACTTTAAGCAGCTTATACCATGATATGTGAAGATGCCACAGATGATGTAACATATAGTATAGCGTTGTCATTATAAGTTGGGAAGGTAGGAAAGTTTTGATGCCTTGATATAATGTTTCGTACAAAATTACTCAAGTTATTTTGTATATTAAAATGGGAAATTTGAAGATGCTGCGAAAAACATATTTTGAGGTAAGATAATTAATTATACCACTCATAACTTTATTTAACTTGTGGTTAATTGTCAATAAATTTAGATTTAAAAAAATGCAAATTAGTCGTTTGATAGTTTCTAAAAACCACTTACTTTAATTTTTATTTACCAAAAGTGACAAATTCTACGAAAAATGTATTTAGTTTCATTAATGTACATACGTTTTTATTAGTTTTGTAACAGGCTGAGAACGTCTAAGATAATAATAATAATAATCAGTAATAAATCAGTAATTCTTAGAGAAGACTCTAAAAGTTTTTATAACAGGTTTATAACAGAAATTACTAAAATGGGCGTACAAACCAAAATTTTCATAAAATGCTTCTCCTTTTCCACAAAATAAGGGTAAGGCAATAAAAGTAGAGTTTAGTTAACGTTCATTGTAGCTCTCACATAAACGCATTCATAAAGATCTCAATGGACCCGAACTAACCACGACCATTCATTTCGAAACAACATTTCCCTCTCCTCTTATTAAAATCACACGAACTAAGCGTCAAATGAAGAGCAAACAATGAAAAAATTCTCGCGTATCGCTCTGGAAAAAAATACTTTCAAAATAGAATAGCCCGGTTCCGGCTCTGCTATAAAAACCTACCCGAGCAAACTCTGTAACTCCTTTCTCGGCCCAACCGATATAAAATATTAAAGACTGAGCGAAATTTGCGCGCCCCGATCGGCTTCGGCGCTTTCCGCCGATGCTCGGGTAATTCCGCACCGACGTAGCGGCAGTACCAAGTTTCGTGTCCAAAGGCAAACGCGTCGATTTTTGTCCGAACAAAAAAAACAGTGTATGTGTGTTTTGTGTGCATATTTCATGTGAGAGACGGGTTATTCTGCGGTGTTTTCGCATTATGTGCTTTGTGTGGTGTCGCTGGCGACAGGAGATCGTCACTCGCCTGGTTTGATGCTTCGGAAAAATGGTAAAAGCTCCTTTTTTATGCCAAAATTTTGATTGAATGGATGTTTCAATTTTCAGCGACGAATATTCTGATTTTTGTCTCTTTTAAAATTTCAGGTAAATTAATAAAATTCATCAGTTTTTACAACGTAGCGTTAACGACACTGAATTTACGGTAATACGGTGTTGACAGCGGATAATGCGGGTATTAAGGATAATAATAGGGCTTAAATAATGAAAATTTAGGTCAACGTTAACCAACGGTGTTGTCTTGTGAAAATTCCGGTGTTAATAAACACAGGTTGATGAAAATAATTATGAAATCAGCCGATGCGCGTAATATTCATCCCTTTTTTCCATGACATCGCGTTTTCGTCGAATAAATCAAAGATTTACATTACATTAACATAAGTACCTGACGTGTTATATTTCTACGCACAAAACACTACATCTGTTCAAGAATCGATCTATAACAATTACAAATGTCTTATTTACAGAATGTATCCCAGAATTTTATTAAATCTTAACATTTTTATTTTGTAGAGCCCTATAATATTTAAAATTCAAACCATACTATATAATAACATTATGTATATTTAGTGATGGATACAGATATGTTTAAAATTAAAACGTTTAAAAAATAACAATAAAAAAAACAAATTTCTGAGTACGATCACTACGCGAACAAAGTTGTGGAAATTTGTCATAGTTTAAACTATCAAACACCCTCCTAAAACGGGAATGGAACCCACGACTTATATTTAACAGTTTTTCGAACGCCCTCTTGGCTGTGGATGGTTTTAAAACGAATGTAATTAACTAGTAATTTTAATTAGTCTGAAGGTTAATTTATTTCTATTTCACCTCAAGCTATGTTCTAAAAAATAACTTAGAATTGTAATACCAATTATCCATAATAATTAGTTTATAAATCTAGACTGAAACTCAAAAGGAATTTATAATTATTATAAAAGATTAACGAGGTCGGCGTTTGAAGGTTAATTATAGGAATAGGTAAATGACTTTGATAATGGTTATTAATGGATGCAGATTAACCTGAGGCTAAATTTGGGCTTAAAAAATATTTTAGTAAACATCTAGATTTATATAAAATGAAAAAAAAAATTTTTTGTAATGAAATTTCATTTCTTGTTTTCATTTCGTTAAGTTAACAAGAGAATGTAGATAAAAATCTTAAGATAAGGTTTTATGCTTTGCTCTATATTGCTTCTGCTGATGCTTTTAAAATGCATTGTCATCAAATTGAGAGCTCCTGATAAAATTTCAGCCTGATAGGCACTCGGGAAGTGCTCGAAATTTAAGTTGCAAGATTCCACCCAGAACCACAGACAGAGAAACACTTACATGATAAAAACGTAGTAGTAAAATTAAGTTTGGATTTTCAAGATCAAGTCAATACTTATTGAATATTTAGTTTAACAAAAATATTGTTCATGAGAACTCTACCACAACTATCTGTGATCAATACAGGATAGTCCCCAAGACCTCTTAAATTTCCCGTTGATTTTAATTTAGAAATACGTATCCATTTGATTTCAATAAATCGACATATACATTTTTTTTAATTTATGGGGTTTTTTATTTTATAATAATACATAAATAAATATTTTGGAAATTTTAACACAATGCCATCTAGCCCCAAACTAAGCAAAGCTTATTATATGGGAACCAGCAGGGGTATATTATAATAGTTTGACAGTGAAAAATGCTCTGCGCTTGCACTCCGCCGTATGTGCGCCAGCCCTTAGTCTTTCGTTGTGTGAAATTTCATCAATATGACGATCATTATTTATTAACTTTATAGTACTTGATTATAGATAGAGCAAAGTAGTACCTACTCATAAGCTTCTGTAATTAGTATTTGAACAACTGACAAAATTCTAAATTTAATAACAACATTTGAAGCAGAACTTAACCGTTTTTTTTGGTACTAGCATAAAAAGTAGCCTATATTCGTTTCCAAATCAGCCAAATTTAGATGAATCGGTTTATCAGTAGTTCTGGCCTGATTGAGCAAAAAACATCAAACTATCCATCTTCATAAATTTTCGTATTTAACTCGTTATATTAGTGGGATATAGCTACAATTATGTGAAGTGATATTGAGCACTGTGGTTAGTTGAAGGCATGGAAATGATTGCTACTTCTATTTCATTGTCTTATGGTGATATGATTTCATTTTGTAACAGTGAATTACCGGTAATTTTTCATCAGTGGCCTAAATGTGATAATGACACATTATGTTAAAATAATTCACGCATGATGCGCGTCACGCAATCACTCCCACTCAAAGTCAGCATACTACTGACTGTCTGTTATTGTTATTTACGATAAAAAAGAAATTGTGAATACAACAACAACAACGAATTAAATTGTGACAAGTATCATGACATCACAGCGTACAAAATCACCTGCTGGGTAGATAATACCAGTGATTTTGTAACAGACTTCGTCTCAGAAAGTAACAAGCGTTATGGTGTGATCAAATTGTATATCATGATAAATAACATGTTACTCGGTATACTCTCATGCCTAGTTAGTTGATTGACCGAGAGTCGCACACTCTGAAGGTCACTTGTCAACTTGATCGATAGTAAGAAGCGAAATTGTTTTGGTACAGTACATTAGTGGGATAGTTTTATTTATTTATTTGCTGATAGAGGAGCTTTCGCTGAAAGTGTCTTTTTTTAATGTGATTACGTATTGATAACATGCAGTGTCTTTTTTTTTGTACTTTGCTTTGTTCGTTTTGATCTATTTATTTGGCAGTACGTGGTGGCCGAGTGGATTAGGCCCTTGCTTTGCGATCTGATGGTCGCAGGTTCGAATCCCGGTGGCAGTCATTCGTAAATGGGTTTTTTCAGTCGAAAAAATCTATGTATGCATCCCACGTTCTCGCAACGGTGAAGGAAAACATCGTGAGGAAACCGGCATGTCCAAGGACAGAAAAAAAAATGTTCTATGGCATGTGACATCCAAATCCGCATTGGGTCCGCGTGGTGGATTAAGGCCCATTCGCTCTCTTAGCCGAGAGTAGGCCTGAGTCCCAGCAGTGGGAACATTATAGGCTGATTACGCTATGCTTATGCTTATGCTATTTATTTGGTAGGTGCAGCAGTAATAATAATTTTAGCATGTATTAATAAATATAAAAAGCTTGGTCCTGACTGACTAACAACGTACAGTTCTAACCACTGAACCTAGAGGCCTTGAAACTTGAAGGATGTGTTGTGAATTTTGAAATTGATTTTTGGAAAATACTCACCGAAAAAGAAGTTACAGGCTTCAGCTAGTTCACTCATAAAGCTTCAAGTATTTTATTTTGAAATGAAAAAAGAGGCCAAAATTACTCTCCGTGCTTCAAAGAAAATCTCTTTGACAATTAGAAAAATATTGAATTAATACGAGTAAGGTATAAAAATAACACACCTTTTCAAATATTTATTTATTAATGCTTTACTTTTTATTCAAACCATTTATTTATTAAAATCATAAATAAACCTACAGCATTCAAAAACAAGATGAATAGGTTTCGTGTTCAACGGTGGATCTTCAAGGTATTTTTGGCTTATTCCCGAAATTCCCACCGGCCATCCCTAGGTGGGGACCAACACCAACCACCAACCCGAGTTGGTTTGGAGTAGGGATTTCGGGAATATTTTTGTCTCGAAATCCTCTCTATTATGAACTTTTTTCAAATAATACACACCTTTAGATATATGTATTTTATTACCATCACAGGCAATCATTTCCATTGGCAATGATGTTTATTATTTGAAAAAATATGTTCATTGTTCATAATAGTGGGGATTTCGAGGCAATTTTTTTTTATTTTTTTTATTAAGAATAGACAAGCGTTTAACCACTACCTCACCTGGTGGTAAGTGATGGTGTGGTCGAAGATGGAGCACGCTTGGCTAGTATGAACTTATTCACTCTAGTCTTAAAGACTCCAAGATTGTAGTGGTCCGGAAATACAGACGCCGACAAATATTCCAGAAATCCCCACTGCGGTTGGTGGGGATTTAGAAACTGTTTCCCGAAAACCCCACCGGTGGGGATGGCCTGTAAGGATTTCGGGATAAAGCCGTATTTTTTTAACCGCTAAAAGACTGTCGTATAACCATAAATTATATCATAAACCATACAGAGGTTAGGAGCGAGCCAAGCCAAGCCAAGCGGAGCCCGACGAATATTACCGAATCCAATGAATATTTATCGCGAAATTCAGACTCGAATGGTAATTGTGAGATCCTAAACTAACAAGCCAGTGCTGATCAAAGGGCCGTAAGGCGGGTTCACATGAGGCGAGCGACTCGCTTAATGGTACTGTGTAGAGCCACAGACTCAAATGGTACGGCTGGTTTACTGGACTACAAATAAAAAAAATAAAAAAAAACTGTACATATGTACAGTTATCTGCACAGTTATATACACTCCCAAGCTTTAACATTTATATTATACTCTTAATTTTGTAAAGCCATTATTCTTATGACCAGTAAGATAACTACATTATTTGAAAATGCTTGTGCGAACTTTTCTTTGCAAAATTAGGAGTCATATAAATTTGAAAGCTTGGGAGTGTTGTGCTTGTGTGTTTACGACAAATTTGACTCATAATACAACAGTTATGAATCCGATCCAAACTTAATGGCACTAAAAATATACAACAAAATCCTTAAATAATTAAAAATTAAAACACAAAGAGATTGAAGTTAATTTTGAACGTTAACTGAAAGACGTTCTTAATAAAAAAAAGTTATTATAATATTATTTTTGTTGAGGTTGATTTGTTGAGCTAACCATTTATAGTATGAGCTGCGCGATATTGTTCTAACAAAATGTGATTTAGGATGTAATTTAAGCATTATGTTAACATAATACGTAGTCAATTGCCACGGGTATTTTATGATTTTACGTTTTCATTAACAATAGCATATTAGCATTAGTTTCGTAATATAGCAGGACTATATTACGAAACTAAAAAAACAACGGGTTCCGTAAATAATTGGATACTTCTTACGTTGCCTGTTTGTCAAAATATTGACACTAACACAAATATCGATAGTGGTTTGTACTAGAGTGGCAAAGCACTGAGGAAATTAACAATAGCATCGCTTGGTAATTTTAGCATTCTTATATGCCGACCATATAAGCATTAACTTATTATTTGTAACTGAAAAAATGCAACCAAGGTACCAGAGAAGGCTAGCAATGAAACACTGAAAGATGCTTTACAGGTTTATTACTAAGTACCTAGGGAGGCTGATCACAGTACAACACAACGACCATCCACTATAACTAAAACGTAACGATAGCGCGATATAACTGGCAAGTGCTGCCACCTAGTTACGTAACTGGAGTTTAAGGTTTAACAATAACTAAAAAAAGTATGATTAAAAAAACTATTATCAGCCTTAGTTTAAAAAAATGTACCGAATGTGAAGTACTTAATTTTGAATTATAGTCTTATACAATTTTGCAATTTTTATAAAACCTCATAGCGAATTTTAGTTCAATCGGTTGAGTAATATTGGCGTGATCGCAGACGAATGCCATTATATCTATCAATACTCACAAATATTTTGACGTGACTACGTCTAATAAATCGATGAACGCCGCCGCGCCGGCTGGATGCACGAAAACTTTGACGTCATTGTCCGGTAACGCTTATTGTCTCGTTACGCTGGTAGCCATGTTAAACTAACCAACTATAATATATAATAATTTATTTTTTATAATATAATATAATAATAATATCGTACAAATATAATTAGACCAATTAATTGAAATTTCTGAAAATGTTCAGCTCTTTTCGCCGCACTTGTTCAATGTTCATTGATTTTAACGCGGTACATTGAATTCTAGAATCAACAACAGAATTGTGGCAAAGCGCTTTGTTCAGCGCCTTCAAGCGCTTTCGTAGCGAATAGATTGAATCCAGCGATAAGACCGCCTTTTGTTCAAAATTTACTGAGCTATCTTACGAACATTAATCAAAGTTTCAAAATCTGATAACTTCAGCTAGTTAACGCTAAAACATTGCTTTAATTTTATAAACTCTTGTATTGGAAACAAGATGAAAAGCTACATAATTTTCGTAGAATATTTTGCTTGAACAAAAACAGGTTCGGCGATAAAGACAAGGTTTTACAAAAACATACAACAACTTCAATCGGACTATTCTAGTGGCCGTAAACAGAATACCGGAAGTAAAATACGCAATTTTGGTTTACTTTAACGACTTTTATTGTCAGTTATTTTGATTTAAAAACTAAACTTTTGAATCGATTTTCATTAAATTTTCAATGTACTTACAATTAAATGACCAAAGTTAAGTATCCTCGCAAATAAAAGAAGGAATTTTTTAAATCTGTTCATAAACAACAAAGTTTTGAAGTAACAAACATAAAAAAAAACAACCCAATTGAGAAACTCATACTTTTTTACAGTCGGCTGAAAAAAATTGGACATTTATAACTAAAAAATTATAATAATAAAAACTTATACTCATATCCTTCGAGAATCTAGCAAAAGGAGACGTCAAACGTTAGAATCTGAAAGCATAAATTTCTGCCATTTTTTACGGGGGACGAGGTAATTACGCATTGCACACGCGCCTAACAAACTCTTATTCATGCAAACTCACACTTTATTAATCTAACACACCATCTTAAAATATGCACACAGTTATCAAATACAGCGTAGGTATAGTAATATTTTACGTGAATGGCGAAGAAGGTTATAATATGGCCGACAGATGGAGATGTTAATTGAAGGCGTACGTACTACGTACCCCGCCTTGCATTAACATTTCCTTTGGCGAGATTCTCGAACACTAAACAGATAAATATATCATAGTATATCAGACTAGCGTATTACATTTTTCCCTACAGCGCTAGTGTTATTACTGTAGCAGTGTAGCTCTACCGTCAGTATAACTGTATGAACCGACTCTACCATAGTTGTAATGCTCAATGTCGTTACCCATTGGGTGTGAACAAGCAAAAATTACTTACACCTGATTTTTATTAAGTTTCGGGCTGCCACTCTAACCTGTAGCCCTGGCTTTATTTATAGTAGTAAGGTCGTGGCGGTGAACTTTGGGTAGCTTGATTATCACGAAAAAATACAACCGTTGAGAGGCGTTCCTTGTAGGATTCCGTCTAAATTAAGGCAGTAAAGGCCTATACGCACATAACAGTGCCGACACGTGCCGACACGTCCCTTACCGTACAGTATCAGTGAAAATTAATATTGTTTCATACATTTAATAAGACATAATTCGAACTGGTCAGTTTCAGTGACGTATGTATGTATGTATGTTGACTCCATTTTCCGCAATTGGACCCGTTAATAGGTCCTTTTTGCGTGAACATGTTACCTGCTGGCTACGGATGTAGCCAGCCTAACACCGCCCAGAAGCGCAGAAGATTCCTGGGCTCTTCGCAGGCTTCGCGGAGTGACCTCGGTTGCCCGAGGGTTTCGTGTCGTTGTGCTGTCACTCCCACGCATTCCAGGACTACGTGGGCAGCTAATTCTTCTCCTGTTAAGCAGCCTCTGCAGAGTGACGTTCAGTGATGTTAGTGTCGCTCCGACGCGTTCAGTGCTCCGACATGAATTTCTAGCGGACAATACGCGTCGGTGTCGGCACTGATAAGTGCGAATAGCACATCATGTAACTGTACGGCACGGAACTGACGGTCATGTGCCGGCACTGTTGTGTGCGGATAGGCCTTTAAGGTAAAATTACTGGACTTTCGATACTGATTACCCAAATGTCTCAAAGACGAGCGCTGAGAGCAATGTTGCGCCTGCCTATGTCATAATTGAATGAAACTTATAGCACCGCCTGATCTCTTTTCATCAGAAGAGAGAGTTAAATTACAAATAATTACGTATTTTCGGATCATGTGACTACCTACTCTATTAAGAGATTTCGCGCGGTAAGAGTCGCTCAAAATCTTAAAAAAAATACGTAAGCATCAAATAATGCAAAAATACAAAGTATTATACAATGGCATACCTACCTATAGTTTCATGCAAATCAGTAATTTTGGGTACGATGCCCGCATCAAGACATAATGTAATGTGATTATGTTAAACATTGATAAGTTTTGACTTGAAAATGTGTTTGTTTGGACGAGATGTAAAATTCAATACGATAATAATAATATGCCATTGGCCGACTAATATTAGAAAAACACACAATTTTATGTAATTTAAGGCTAGCTTCTACTGTGTAAAATACCTAAACATTACCTACGTATTTATGTATTTCCTCTTCTTTTCGCTGTAGAATGCTGACCCATATTCTCCACGAAACCTCTCTGACAAGCCAAAAACGGCCCTCGAGGAATCTCCTCTTTATGAAACAAAAGAAATTCATACTAAGCACTAACTTTATAATAACTTGCAAACGATTCGTCGCTACGTGTTTTGTCGCTTTTATTTGAAAAAGAACAATGTTGTTCAATAATAATGGTTCAAAGAATAAGTCCTCTTGAAGAAGAAGTGAATTTTGATTTCTTTCTATAAAAATGTTAAGGTTTTTGTAGCGGGTTTTTTTTTTAGTATAAGTGTAGGTAGGTATTTATTTTACAAATTGAGACATTCTTTTTTAAGTCAAGTAATTAAGTCCAGTCCAGTAATTTCACTAGCTACAGTGCCCGCCCTTCACAGTAATTCTTTCACATTACTTCTTAGCAGCAGAATATCTGGTATTGTCTTGGACTGGGCAAAGTCCTTCAGAGAACGCCTCTCAACGGCAAGATTTCGTTTTTGGTCGTAAAATAAACCTTTTCGAAACTACACTCATCGTTCCAAAAAAAAAAAATATCGCTTTGGATTTCGATCCTTCTTGCAACTCAAATTTCGAGCACTTCCCGCATTTATTAGCATGCAATGGCGACCTATGACCGATGACAAACGGCTTTTTTTACACGCTACACACCAGCGACTTTGCTTGTAGCGTGTAAAGTCGCCCAGTGTCATCGGCGTTTTTACAATCTGCTTGTTGACAATCCTTCCCAAAAGCTAACACGCTCTCACGCTAGCGTTTAAAAACGCCAACAATCAGCTTGAAAAAAACTTGTGTGTCATCGACGCTTCTTACAGTAGTCACATATTTATGTGTAACATCTGACATCTCACAAAGAAAAAGCGAGTTTTTAAAATTTGGAAGGTTTTTTTACATCATTTTTCTGAAGTTGGTACCTACTACCTACCAACGGTCATTGGTCAAATCATATACTTCCTATTACACACTTCCGTACCTTTTCTCAGAATCATTCTCATTTATCATTATCCTTTTCTCTTATATTACAAGATAGCTACCTACAGTAAAGATGTTACGCATCAAATACGTGGTTTTTAGATTTTGATCTACATTAATTCTTGTTACTATACCTATTTCGTTATTTTGTGTTCAAGTTAGAACTTGTAGTAGCCAGCCCTTGAAAGTACTTAAACACTCGAATAAACTTTGAAGACCTCGTTCTTCAAGTTTCGGATCTGCCCTGACCATCCCACATAGATGACCACTTATAAACGAACAGTAAACTTTAAATTCAGTATTGGTATTTTGAAATGAATAAAATCAAAATAATAAAGCATATTTAAGTTACTTTTATTTTAATGGTATTTTTGATGACTGGTGATTTCGTTTTTTAACTAAATTTTAAAATTAGATGTAAATTTTGTATGACTACGAAGGAAGTATTTTAATACGTGGTATGAGAAAATAAGAAAAGAAGATATTTGGCAATTTCTAATACAATTTTGGGGCTACGTATGAACTAAAATACCGCTAATGGTAATTAATATCTTTAAAAATTAAGAATTATTAAAAAAAAACCTTTTTTACGCTTAAAATATATCTGTAAAAGTATCAGTGTATATGATCCACACAATATAATCTTTTACTCAACATATTATAAAAAATACTGATATTCTTCTAAATTTAATCTAAAATGTTTAGCAAGTTTTAGATATAATAAAAATTATCTGTACTATCAGCCGGTAAGTAATAGATTTCTATCAGGTTTCATTTCAGATGACGACACCGTGGCTTAGTTGGTAGTGACCCTGCCTACGAAGCTTGGTGTTCCGGGTTCGATCCCCGGCCGGGGCAAATATTTGTGACGAACACAAATGTTTGTTCTCGGGTCTTGGATGTTGTGATGTCTTGTATGTGTCCATGCCACCTGCGACACAGTGAATCCTAGTGCAGGGGTGTGAGTGTGTGAATGTTTGTTTGTTCGTTTGTATACTCAAGTACTTTTCTACTCTTATAGTCAAGACTACTCATTGATATAAGTACCTAGGTAGGTCTCTGTGGTTCCAAGACTCAGTTCGGACAAATTCAGAGGTCTTGGCTTGACGTTGATAAATCAGGAAGTCTATCACCACAGTTAATATTAATACAGCTAAGATAAGTACTAACCTAGTTTCTTTACTGTCTTTCTGTTGTTGTGTTTCGACTGAACAAAGCGAAATTCAGTTAATACGGATAAATGAACGCTCTCCTTGTTTAGCTTTGAGGTCTGGAATTGAAGTAAATTCAATATGTACGTAATTCAATAGGTAGCTCTCATCGAACATGCGTGTACCTTTGTACAGTCAGTTGCACAGACATGTATACACTCCCAAGCTTTCATATTTATATTACTCTTAATTTTGCAAAGAAAAGTGCACGCAAGCATTTTCAAATTAATATACTCATCTTACTTATGACAATGTCGCGGGTTCAATTCCGATTTTTTTTCGACCGAAAAAGCCCATTTACGTATGACTGCCACCGGGATTCGAACCCGCGACCATCAGATCGCAAGGCAAGGGCCTCATCCACTCGGCCACCACGTCTTCTCTAAAACTTTCACCTTATCCTCACAAATCTTCGCCTTTACCTATATGAGATACTGACATGTCAAAAACATCACTCTTCTACTCTACAGAATTACTACACATTGACAGAATGTCAAAAGGCAGTCAGTTCGAAATAATCTTAATATCGTTACTATCAACGTCTAGACGTTGGTAAGAAGGTATTAGTTGTAACTTAAGGGTAACCCTCATAGCAAATTTCCATACAAAATGTTTCGGACAAATACTCAAAAAATACGCCGTATTATAGTAATTTCTTCACACTATTCGTTTCGTCTATGTTTTCCAATTGTGTCAACAAAAATTAGTAAGGTCTCATACTTTAATTTAGATTTTATACGTGTTTTAAAATTAACACTACTAATTAATACGGCGTACTTTTTGAGTATTTGTCCGAAACATTTTGTATGGAAATTTGCCTTGAGGATTCCCCTTAACGTACACAAACTGAATACAAGATGGACTCAAACGTGCTCACCTTGAGTATATCTTTCTGTGTAAAAATTTGAACCAGTCATAACTCTGCCTAGTCTTTGTGAGAAATTGGATCAAGTTTAAATCTATTAGGTATCTGTTTAGATTTGTTTTGAAAACATTTCGGTCTAATTGGATTTCAATATAATTATTAGGCACTGTCCTAATAGAACGCGATCACGCGACTATCGCAAGTTCGCGCGAACGTCGGTCGCGCGAATCCGCGATCAAACGTACTAACGTCAAATAGGCGTCCTAATTGGCATCACGTCGCGTCGCGCAATCGCGCGATTCGCCTTCTGTTAGGACAACGCCTTACGCATAAATAAAGCGTATGCCATACGTTTTAACCTGCTAGATACCTACCTATCTACCCATGATATGTGCATAGGTCAAGCTGGATCGAAACTATTTTTGGTTCAACCCTATTATTGTAAAAAATCTGTGGGGTTGCTGTAAAATAATCCCGGCTCCAGAAAAAAACTGATAAGTAGGTAATATAGTGATAAATCGTGCAAAGGAGGTGATCATACGTCTCACAGAAAACGCTTGTTAATAATACACCGTCAATTTTTAATCACGAGAAAAAAAAAAACATTGTCAGTTGCCGTTACTGAACACAGATAATGGCAAACAAACTTGAAAAAATTAAGTCAAATTTTTGTCTATTTTTTTTTTAATTTCAAATGGTTAACTATTACCGTTAGTCGTTTTCCTATGGATTTGCATCAGGCGGTACCCTTTATTGATAATAATTTAAGTTTTAATCATCGTTTGGCAAACCGCTGTCACTCTGTAATTTTGTAGAAATTTAAAATTCTGACTGCACAGATACAACGTAGTACTATGTAATAATATTACTTATTCTTTGGTAGTACCCCGTCTGCATTGCTCATTAATTTTTTTGGTAATTAAAAATTGGTGGTGTATAGGTATATACATATATATATATATATATACATGTATATGGTTATCTACCACTTGATTTTTGCCAAAAACCTTAATAAAAGTACTCAGGGTTACTCGCTATACAACGTTTGTCTTCAGATTGTAAAAGCTTTGATGAATAGTTTCAAGATTAAACAAAGCTTAGATGAAAACGCGCAGATGAGAAACGCATGAAAGATCTTTTAGTTCCAAGAATGGAACTTTGCTAAGTGTGAGAATAGTTAAAATGCCCGCTTTGAGCCCGAGTTCGCTGAAGTACAAAGTTTCGAAGTCATACGTACGTTGGCGGATCTAATATTATATCAACGCGCCATCTTCAAACTTTTTGACAAGCGTATTCGCATCAAAGCCGTCACAAAACGGTTATCAATTTGTATGATTTTTTTCAATACGTATATCATTATTTTATATATTGTGCAAATATATTTATGTATAGCTTAGGTCTTATCAACTAGGCACCACATGACTCTGCAGGGCGCTGCAAAAGTTTTATATATACGTGTGTCGCGTCGCATCTCTTTTGTAAACAGATTTTATTTATTGAGGAAAAACAAAGACAATTAAGAATACATTTTATAGTTACAAGAGTACCTATAATTTATATATGTAGTTAAAACGTCATAAGAATTGTTGACTTTTCTGTGATGGATTCGATTGATAACAAATAGGTACGCTCAAAAGTTTAGTGATAGAAAATACAAAAAAAGGTTAAAAAATGCATCATTTCAGTCATTTTTCTTTAAGAAGGTAAGTATATGATATATAATGATATGATGGTCAATCAAGCTTCAGCCGTTTAGGTTCCAGAGGCTGCGACAGACGACGCACACTGGTGGTAAATATTTAAAGCTGCTTTTGAATATTGTACATACGTATATGTATAAATAGAATTTACGTAATGAAAATATACTTATGTTTTTTTATAATCTTGAAAGATTAAAGCATTTGAGAAAAATAAACAGCTGATCATACTATTTTAATCAGCATCTGCTTTATAAGAAACCAATTCTCTTTGAAGTCAAAAATGAAAATCAACACCTCATAAATTATTTATTCAAAGCTTTACTCTTCTATTCTATATCATTAAATAAATTCACATTTCTCTATCAACTTTTCACGTCTTTTACACTTTTATAAATATTTACCAGCAAAAGTGGTTTATAGTTAGGAGTCAAAAGCGATTTTAAAAGTTCTTAAAAACGAACGCCGTAACTTTTCAAACGCTTAAGCTCTGGAACTTTCTCACACAAACAGCCTTCGTTGAGCTCCCGCCGCCGCCGCCGCTCATTCAAACGTACGTTGGTAGTTGGTACAGTCAGCTGCACAAACATGTATACACTCCCAAGTTTTTATATTTATACTAGTGCCCGCGACTTCGTCTGCGCAGGAATCTTTATAAATCGTTTATATATGTTATTCTGATGTATAAGCTATATTATTATATATATTATTGTATATTGTTATAAGCTATATTATTGTATAGTTTCATTAAAATCCATTCCGTAGTTTTTACGTGAAAGAGTAACAAACATCCATCCATCCATACTTACAAACTTTCGCGTTTATAATATTATATAGTAGGAAGTAGGATAGTAGGAAGGATAGGAGGAAGGATTAATCTTTATTTTGCATAGAAAAGCATTTTCAAAATAATGTAGTGCGAATGCTCATAGCTCATAGTATCATACAATCTAAATGTAATGCTTGAAAGTCTATTCAAGTATGTGCAGCTGACTGTACGTAGGTACCATAGGGTTGGTGCTATTAACCCGACTGTGCATATAATAGGGTAATATTTTGAGCGGATGTGTCTGAAAATTTCGTGGAATCCTTGAGGCTCAAAGAATTGTGAAAAATGTGAAAAATGATGAATATTTTGATTCTAGATTACAAAAAATTCCAATAGTAAGCTAGATATTCAATAGTATAGTGTCAAGATATCCAATAAGGATAGCCGAAAGTGATAAAATAGTAAGTATTAAAAAAATCCAGTAGGCGTGGCGGCAGTATTTTTGTAGGCGGATCTCCAGTTTTATAAACTGAAACTAAAGTTAAATATTTAAAATCCGCAGGTGTCGCAATCACTCCTTCTTCTTATCGTGTCACTTGTTCCTTCGAACCAGTGTGGTGAAAGGATTTTAAGTACGCTTCAAAGAGGCTCCTTTCGTGCACTCGACACATGTTTTCGAACTTTCGGTTCTACGACATGCTGGTTTCCTCACGATGTTTTCCTTTACCGTTGCGAGAACGTGGAGTGCATACATAATTTTTTTCAACCGAAAAAACCCATTTATGCATGACTGCCACCGGGATTCGAACCCGCGACCATCAGATTGCACGGTAAAGGCCTCAAACACTTGGCCACCACGTGCTCTCTCCCGCAATCACTAAAAACAACACACAAGAAAATTGAAAATCTTCATAGAATACAAATTACATATTCTTTATTTAATTAAAAAAACATGAAACTACGGGCTTCATAGTTTATAAGCTAGAAAATAATTTTATTACAGCATAAGCCATAACTACTACATATTAGTGCAGGGGTGTGAGTGTGTGTATGTTATGTATGTTATGTTATGTATTACAAAATTTACATATGGAAACAATTGGGCCACCCATAGACCGTTGCAAACGATCTATAAGTAGCTCAACTGCTCCAACTCGATCCCCGATGGCAGCGTGCCGAGGATACTACATTGCCTATACTAGTATATAGTATATAGTGAAAGGTTACATACTTTAATTTAGATTTTATACGTGTTTTTAAGTTAGTAGAGTTAATTTTAAAACACGTATAAAATCTAAATTAAAGTATGAAACCTTTTTATATTTTACTTTTTTTTTGACGAAATAAAAAAACATGAACGAAACGAATAGTGTGAAGAAATTACTATAATACGGCGTACTTTTTGAGTATTTGTCTAAAACATTTTGTATGGAATTCGGATTTGAGGATGCCCCTTATATAGAAAATACTAATAATACTTTTCATCGTTGAGGGAGACCACGGACAACAAAACGTATATTATCACACACGGCTACCCGCATAAGAACATTTAGAATAGCAGAAAACGTTGGTACAAACATAAAAGAAAGGTAGAATGGAAGTCTCGCATGATTACATTTATTTTCTGTCAAGCTGTGCGCAACCCGCCTCGGCCGAGGTGTCGTAACGTGCTGAGAATCAAATAAAACCTAATTTTCATGTCGGGCTATCATCCCTTGACACTGTTCTGTACGTGCCTTGGCCTTACTGAGAATTTACATCAGTAGACTCTAGGCATGAAATGATTGCTACAACTCGGGCGAATGAACATGACACCTGGCTCGAATTACGTTTGTGCAAAGTACAGCGTGGAATTGGATAATCTTGATTGAGAAGAGGTCCTGTAATACTTGGTAATGATAAGGTTTCGCAATTAGAGGAAGAAAATAATTCACGCATGACGCGACGTCACTCCCACTCACAGTCAGCACACTACTGACTGCCAGTTATTGTTATTTGCGATACAAATGAAATTGTGAATGGTGACAAGTATCATGTCGTACAAAATCACCTGCCGGGGCGCGCCGGGCGGATATCACCGGTGATCTTGTAACAGACTTGGTCTCAGAAAGTAACAAGTGTTATGTGTGATCAGTTTTATGGCATGATAAATACATATTATTCGGTATACTTTTCATAACTGGTAGACTCAAATCATACCTATACCTGGATAATTGATTGATTCAGGCGTTACTTTGCGGAAATCCATAAATATCAACAAATTATATTAATTTATTTAGTAATAAATCCGCTTAATTTCTAAACAAAGGTTTTAATTAACTTAACTTTAGTTCAACTAAACCAAAGAATCTGGTTTAGTTGAATATCGCCTTCATAAATCCACAGTTAAAAGAGAATATTACTTGAGTTTAAAAACACTAGTTAAGCAAACATTATTTTTTGAAAAATCTGCCTATTTTAAGTATAATATTAACAATCAAATACATGACCCGAAACGTTTGTGGAAAAACTTGAAATCAGACCTTTTACCTTTTAAAAACAAAAATGAAGTTCCCTCTAATCTTACAGATCCAGTTCAAATAAATTGTCATTTTCTGAATGTTCCTGGTATTGATAATATAAGTATATCTTTCCTTACATATTTTATTTACCATAGATTCAATGAAGCTATCTTTACGATAAATACTATAAGCCTTAAAGATGATAGTAATATTATTCAACATCTGAATAGTAATGCAGAGGGTTATGACCGCATCACATTGAATATGCTACTTATGACACTGCCGCAATCACTAGAAGTTATAACGCGTATTGTAAATAGTTCTAATGAAACATCGACTTTCCCTGACATATGGAAAATAGCTGTCGTTCGCCCTCTCCCTAAAAATAGTAACGCAACCGAGATCAAGGACCTAAGGCCTATAAGTATACTTCCTTGTTTATCTAAAATTGTAGAAAGGGTCATCTGTAACCAACTGACTGAATACCTAGAAACTAATAAAATTCTACCAGATGTACAGTCTGGGTTTCGAAAGGGTAGAGGTACAACCACTGCTTTATTAGATGTCACAGACAATCTCTTGCATGCTCAAGATAAGGGTCTCTGTACTTTACTAGTTCTGCTCGATTTTTCTAGGGCATTTGACTCAATAAATGTAGCTCTGTTACTCTCGAAATTAAGTTTCTATGGGTTTGACCAGCTAACGCTAAAATGGTTTGACAGCTACTTGAGTAACCGGTTTCAATTCGTAGAGCTTAAAACTTCAGGTGGGACATCTTTAACATCGAACATGACGCCTGGTACGAGAGGAGTGCCGCAAGGGTCAATATTAGGGCCAATTCTATTCTCCCTATATTGTGCTGACATCACTAATTGCCTCGAACATTGTAAATACCACATATATGCGGATGATTTGCAACTATATATATCTTTTAAAGCAGACGAAATAGATTATGTGATATCTCGTTTAAAAGAAGATCTGAATAGTATAGTAAACTGGTCAAATAAGAATAGCCTTATGCTCAACCCTTTAAAAACGAAATACCTTATTTTTGGATCTAAATTCCAGTTATTGCGTCTACCGCAGAATGTAAATATAAGCCTGATGGGCGAGTCCATTGAACGCGTTTATGAGGCACGCAATTTGGGACTTCTCATGGACTCTGACCTAAGATTCGAAAAACATATTACAGATTCAGTTCAAAATTGCTTCTATCGTTTAAAACTTAATTACACTGATGCTGTTTTTGGTCTTGGCCTTCTTACTCGAACACAGCGTCTTATCCAGAGAGTCCAAAATGCTTGCGCTAGATTCTGCTTCGTAATACCACCACGTGGACATGTGACACCGTTCTAGAACAAGCATTATATTCTTAGAATGAAAGCACGTAGAAAGCTTCATCTGGCTAGCCTTCTTTTTGACATAGTTAAATTTACCTCACCCCCGTATCTTTTCAACAAGCTTCAGTTCAGATTAAACAAATCTTGTAGACCATGTTCTACCCAGTTGGCTACGCCACGTCACAGTTCAGCTGCTTTCAGGGGCAGCTTCCGTTATGCAGCAACCAAATGCTGGAATAATATTCCTCCGCCGATCAGGGAACTGAAAAATAAAAACACGTTTAAACACAAACTTAAATTATTACTCCTCAGGGCACAAAAAGAGGATGAAACTTTAAAAAACAACGATAGGTCTGTTATTTAAAAACCATGCTGGTATGTATGTGTATGTATTTCTAAAAATAAAGCGTTGCAGGTTAGGTAGGCAACTCATTAAGACTTCGCACAAAACACACACACACACACATCACATTCACACTCCACACACACCACTGACAAACACAATGCGATTATTTGTTTGTTTGTAATTTACTGCTGTTAGAGTTACTAATTATCTACCCAGACTTACCTACCTATAATTCTTATATATTTACAGTAAACAAAATGTAGACTCAATTTGGTTTAAGAATAGTATATATTTCATAGCTTATATAAGAAAAAAATGTAACTGTGAGTCTAATGTTAAATAAATAAAATAAAAATATATAAATAAATAAAAACAAAAATCAGTACGTAATTTACTTACTTCTCGGGATTTCTGCTTATTAGCATCTTTTTCCTTTTCGTAGTTAGGACATATTTGATTTTATCGCTAGTTGGCCACTTGATTTCGGTAGGCTGCGGGAGGCTTTTGTTTGTTCAGACTAAAGGTAAAAATACCTGTCTGTCATATAAATTGTGACTTACGTACCTTTGATAATTTTAACATTTTGTTTATTTTTTATTTTATTTTAATTTTTTATCTATTCTAGAACAATAATTACATAATAATATCTTTATCACGTCGTATCCGCCTAACCATTCTTATGATATATGTATGTTATCTCTTGTTTATACATTACTTATATTATCTATGCAATGGCTCAGCGACCGCTCCTGGCTGGTCGTGTCTTCACTCACACTGGGATCAACTGAAAATCAGCGCTGGATCGATGGGGTCATAGAACCTCATGCTCCAGCACAACGCTGAGTTGAGCCCAATTTTGCCAATAAATCTTTAGACTTCTGACTGAAATCACACTAAGTAGGTTAACTAAGTAGGCTTACTGTATCCATTAAGTGAGTAATTTGTTTGTGTTTTTTTTGGCAAATAAATCATTTCTAATTCATTTTTTTTTTCTTTCTTTCTATTTCATATTAAAATTTCAGCTTTCTAGCTTAAGTGTAAGGCGGTGCTCAAGGTGGGTCTATATTCCCGATTTGGCAAAAAATAATCAGAAATCTTTGTTTTCCTAAACGTAAAATATTAAAACTTAAGTAAAAAAAAACGCTTAAAATAAAGTTAATTAGCTGCTCTTGTGATAAAAAAATAAAATTATGCGTTATTGCAAGACAAAAACCATAACTTGATCCTCATTTATACGCCAAATTGACGAAATTAACCTAAGCACTCAGTTTTCATGACTTGGAGACATTATTGCAAGTCAGTTAGCTTTTGTAAGTCTTCTTTAGGTTGAATCATGTTTTATAAGTTCTTTAACGTAAAAAAACCGTAATAGATACCATAAAAACTCTATCTTCAGCGATCCCGATAGAGTCACAGGAGCCGGTGCAAGAAAAAATAGAAAAAGACAATAATTTTTATATAATTCATATTTTTTACTTTAAATATTTTATTTAACTTACTTTTAACTACAACCATTGAATTTTAAACATTCACAAACAATTCAATGAGTAATTTTGGTAGAGTCGTCAAAATCCTACCATTTTTGTCTGAATCGCTCAATCTTCTCCTGCAAGCTTATTAAGCCGAATATCTTAGATTTTTTTATGTCAAATATTCACAAATACGTTAAAGTACATGTTAAATCTAAAATAATTGATAAAATATCAAAAATAAATAAAAATGTCAAAATTCCAAGAAATTCGAGAGCCTCAGTGCACCTAAATTTTATGTCGTGCCTATGGTCATTTTAAAAATGTTTTTCGTCGAATTAATGTGGTTTTTAGAGTAAATACCATTAGAACAGTTATTCAACCTCATTTTAAATTAACAATAATCACTGTATGTTTTAAAAGTCACTTGTAATAAAAAAATACTAGGTGACCCATTTTTCACCAAAATAATAATATTAGCCCATCTTGAGCACCGTCTTGCCCTTGTGCTAGGAAGCTGAAATTTTGTCAAATTAATGGTATAACCATGTATAACAAATTCCAGGGGTGACTAGGTTTAAATAATGAATTCTAAATTTTTGTATGGGATCGTGGACCACCCTAATGTACAATAAGTACCTACCTATTTATTTATACATATTGTATTTATACCTATGTAGGTACAATACGTACCTATTATTTAGACCTATTCCGAAGCCATGTAAGTGAAATAGCGGGTAGAATGTAGTTGCTGTGAAAATTTACCACGGCAATTTGTATTCAGTATCCATCTGTATTATGGTCCTTGTATTCTAAAGATTATTTGCTGTACATTTAAATGTTCTGTCGGCTTAATTTGTTATACTGTGTATGGCGTACAAAAGAGCGAATTGTGTCCAGAATTGTAATAGAATGGATTATCATGTATTTTATGAGTTATTCAGTAAGTAATTCTGTAATTGAGTAGAAGATTATTCGGAGAATTTATCCCAAGATCGAAAGTATGTAGATACTAGGCTCTAAGGCGTAAAAGAATTTGTTTGGCACACATTCTTGAAGGAATTTAAGCTGAATTAATGAGATGTGTTAGACTTATAATAAAATTATCACGAAAGGTGCACTTGAAATCCTTTCACCAAACCAAACCAAAGTGTTTCGAACTTGTGACACGATAAGAAGAAGAATAGGTAGTATTCATACATTCATCCACGTATCCATCCTTAACTCCGATTTCAAAGTTGACAAGGACAAGTAAATGATAGTAAAATTAAAAAAAAACTAACTAACATACAACGGAACTACATTTAACGTACTTATACTCAAAATATTGTTCACACCATTTCCTAGGCGTGGCCACCAAATTAAGCTAAAAGTAAAAATCATCGATTTTACACACAAGTTCCAAGGGCAGTACAACATTTTCAACTCATTTACCCGCCTAACGATATAGTTAGGGCGGGCGCCTATGTACTAGTACATTTAACTACACACTTGACACAGGGCGGGCTTTCGCTTGCGGCGAGAACGAAATTATGAAAGTTTTTTCGTTTACACAGATGGTTGTTACGAGTATTTACTTACTTATTATTATTGAGTCAAAATTATGTAAGTTTTGTCTAGAACTAAATAAATATAATAGCAGAAAAAAGTATCTAGAACTTATTGGTAGTTAAAAGTTGTTCAGGTATTTACCTGCGTACGTACCAACGCATTGCCAGCCATATTCTTTTGCAAAGCAGTAATGTGTAAGCATTACTGTGTTCCGGTTGAAAGAACACTGTATCTATTGAAATTACTGGGCTTTCGAGACTGACCATCAAAATGTCTTAAGGTGGAAGAACTCTATAGCAGTGTTGCGCCGGCTTATAAGAATTACAGTCCTGTGTAGCACTGATATAATTATGGGTAAGCGTGATCTTTTGCCATCAGGAGAGCGTTTAGCTATTATATATATTTTTATTAAAAGAAAAAAAGTATTTATTTATTCTTGATTTTTTATTGTTGTTCTCTACAAAGAGTAAATTGGACTACAATTAGCTTCCCGTCGAAGGTTGCATTATTCACTGCCCTCTGAATAATTAAGAACAAAGTAGTATTCAACCACTAATAAGCATACTATGTTTGACACTAGCTAGCTATAAAAATAGTTGAAAAAAAAAATAGGATGGGCTAAGAAAGTTTTACCCACTGCCTTCAAAATATCAAAATTAGGAAAATAGAAGAAGTAGAAAAAAAAATAAAAAAATACCACATTCCAACTTCTAAGTCTTTCCCAAACTTGTTTCTTCTTGAATAAAGCTTCAAACTATAAATTATTAATATCAAAACTTGTGTGGGTTTATGTGTCTTCTAAGTTTAGATTGTTATATTTCTTTCACTTAACATAAAATCAAAGTAGATATACCTATATCTAATATATTTTCCCAATGGTAATCGTCCTCTGCAGAATGCTGTCTAGATGGGTACCAAACCAACATAGTGCCAGATACTCTATCGCAAAGCAGTGATGTGTAAGCATAAGTGTGTTCTGGTTTGTAGGGCACTGTTGCTAGTGAAGTTGAGGTGTAAGTAAGTACCTAAGTATGTATTTGTTTAGATAAGATCAGTAATAAAAGGTCAAAATAACTGGGCTTTCGAGACTGACCATCAAAATGTCTGAATGGACGAGCGTTTTAACAGTGTTTCTTAAATTAATTTATTTATTTATTAAATTAAAAAAAACGGATTATCCAAATATGTGTATATGTGTTGCACCGGTCTATGCGAATCAAAGTCATGTGTAGCACTGTTCTGGTCATGGGCAGGCTTGATCTCTTACCATAAGGAGAGCACTTAGCTGGTCTCGTCACATGTTTACGAAATATTATTTTAGCCGAGTTATTATTCAAAGCTTAAAATATACTTCAAAGCTTTTTTTTTTCATTTTGAGAGTCGAGAAGCTGGAGTCTCGCCGTGATTTTATTTTATTTTATTAAATAAGGTATGCAAAACAGAATACAGCAGAATATAATATAGTTAAAATAATCTAAGGGAGGTTTTGTTCTAGACTACAATCCAAATCGTAATGTGAGCTTCGCCTCATTTATGGCGAGAGTGCCGACGGATCGACTCTCGAATTTCATGGACATCGGATTTCGGCCGAAGGGTGTCGTATTCAGGAAGTTCTATGGACGACTGATACGCGACACCGCGCGCACGTCATTGCCTCAGTGCTAGTGACACGATATTTGATAAGTTTTTATAAATATATACAGGTAGTCCCTAAATTCAACGATAACCGGGTAGTGGATGGTGGGTCTAGTCGTGTCCACTTCAGAAAATATAGAAAGAAAAGTATAGTAGTGTGATAATTCCGAAAGTCTACGAAAAACTATTGCAAACCTACGAGATTCATTTTACTGGCGATTTTAGAGTATGTATTTTTGAGTTCTGGAAGTTCAGTGTCTAGGGCTGAAAACGTTTCTACAGAATTCCGAAGGCAATTGAACACCACCTACCTTTGAACTGCTGCTCCCGGCTTCCTAGTTTGGTGGCAGGCAAGGTCCTGTGGACTCGCACGGCGGGTCCAGGTTCTTCTTCGTCTTTGGAAAACGCACATTACACTTCACGAGTATCAAATGTTGAGATGCAGATTTGGCACGGCCAAAAAAGGGAGGGAAAATCGACGGATTTTGAGTAGAACGTCCACACACATCCGATCACAATGACTCCCGCCTATAAACTGAAGAGCCTCGAGCTCTTGACGTCCGGGCAGGCAGTTATTTACCAAACTACCCTAAAAATAACAATAGAAACTAGGCACGGAAATTATTGCTACTTCTATTTCATTGTCATATGATGATAATATGATTTTATTTTGTAACAGCTCAATCACCGGTGATTTTGTAACACACCGCTTTTTTCATCAGTGGCCCAATGTGACTAATATTAATAATTCATGCATTCATTACATTTACGTTTTTTATTTTTTTATTATAAATTATTTTTTTGGCATTCTGGTATTTTTAAGGGTTGTGGTGAATAACAGTACTATTTAGGTTGCCGATTCCAAAATCAATTCAGTATTATTAGAAGAAATTACGGTCATGGTAGTTAAAAGTATCATAAGGGGTGTACATTTTCGAAGGATTTCATAAATAGTACCATAATAAAAAAAAAGTTTTCATTTATCCTTATATTTTCTCGAGTAGTCACGATCAGGCCCACCATCCGCTACCAGCGTATCGTTGAATTTAGGGACACGATTTATGTTAGTCTCTAAGGTATACATAATTATATCAAATGGGCCCTAGTTAAGCTACATTGTACTTTTCTTGTGTCTGAAATAAAATTATGATTATTAATAATTGATTGATTCAGGCGTTACTTTGCGGAAATCCATAAATATATACGAGAGAAACTCTCGTTTCGAACTTCGGCGAGTCCACACCTCCTGATGATGCCTCGTGTAGAGGCGAAACACGTGTCGTATCTTTGAACTTTGGTTTTCTGTTCGTTGACTCTTTGGTTTATAATATGGTAATATGTACTAAAGTTCTAAACTAAAGTTAAGTTAATTAAAACCTTTGTTTAGAAATCAAGCGGATTTATTACTAAATATATTTATATAATTTGTTGATATTTTGATTATTATTATTAAAGCGTTAAGCTCATACTTTGTAGGTATGTACAGGTGTACCTTTTATATATTCATGTCTGTAATGTTCATTTCGTATATGTGTGTGCATTATAAACACGTGCTTAACGTTGAAGTAAAACATCGTGAGGAAACCGGCATGTCATAGAACCTAAAAGGTTCGAAAACATGTGTCAAGTGCATAAAAGGAGCCTCTTCGAGGCGCAATTGAAATCCTATCACCACACTGGTTCGAAATAACTAGTGACACGATAAGAAGAAGATTTCGTATAAAATTAAGAACCTAAAGAATCTAAAAACAAGAATTTCAGAACCGAAAAATACGCTACCAAATTTTCACCTTTTTTTTACTTACGTATCCTATATTTCTACCTGAACCCAATCAATAGACCTTTTCATCTTTTGAAAACGGAAAACAAATAGGCCATTGAAAATAAACAGATTAACATTCGTGATTAACAAATTCGATTATAAGGTATGAGAGTACCTTAATTATTGATCCAAAGGGTGGGTATTCAGGCCATTTTGATCAATGTCTTTGTTCAAACAACTTTTGCATTCGTTTCAAATTAGGTCGATACTAGTAATCAGGTAATATAAGGTAGATATTTACTTTTGAAAAGGAAATCAGTTAATTTTTATTGTGACTAACGAAACTAAAAGCCCTGAGCCAAAAGGCGAGGAGGCTTTTGCCATTCGGTGGCCATATTTATAACCGACTTCAATTGGACTGTTTTAGTGACTGTAAACACAACTGAAATGTCACTGGATGGAAAATACGCAATTTCGTTTACTTCGACAATTTTTTTCAGTTATTTCTATGTAAAACTTAACTACTGAACCGATTTTCATGAAATTTATATGGGACTAATGTGAAAGTATATGCTCAAAAAATAATTTTCAAGTCGGTTTATAAACAACAAAGTTCTGAGGTTGCAAACATTAAAAAATCATGCAAACGAATTGATAACCTCCTATGTTTTGAATTTGTGTGTACGGTAAAGCGTGTAAGAAAGAAAAGTAATGTTTTATCAAAGTGTCATCTTCATCATATCAGCCCGTCTGCACCCACTGCTGGGTATAAGCCTCCTCTTTATCACGCCACTTGTCGCGATGTTGTGCGAGACGCATCCAGTATTTGCCCGCTACCGCAGCAATTCGGCCCACCTGGCAGGTGGTCTGCCTCGTTGGCGTTTCGCGTCCCTGGGCCACCACTCCGTTAACGCCTTGGTCCATCGGTCGTCGCCCCGTCTGGCAACATATCCATTCCAAGCTGGCAATACGCAAACCCACGTCTACGACTTTCGTACGCCGTCGTATCTCCACGTTAGGTAAGTAGTCGAGGAGGGAGATACCGAGCATGGCGCGCGCCATTATCAAAGTGTACGTGTATAAAAACGAATGTTATTTTAATTTATTTTTAAATGTTGCTGTGTCCAAGTAGTTAAGTAAACTAAAACCATTGTTAGATATCAGATTTCCCATGACGAAGTTTAAATGAATCGCACATGTTTATTTGTTTACTTCAACTTTGGTAAACATTTGGGAAAGGTTGTTTTGAACAAATGAAATTGTTGATTTATTAGAATTTCGCTATCTTGTTTCTGTTTATTTTTACAATCACGAAATCGTTTTTCCACTTTTTTTTACCATCAAGGTAAACAAAAGCATACACAGTTGATGAGGAATGCTCTACTTCGCCCTAAATTGAATTTGTTCTTAAAAAGTTAAACTCATTGCTGATGACCACGATCTGCTTCCTCGGCTTTCTTTTACACACTTCCGTCCCTTTTCACGAACGTGTTGGCCGAGTAAAAATGCCGTGTTGGCTGAGTGGGCGGTGCCTTGACTTTTGATCCGAAGGTCGTAGGTTCGAACCCGGTCGTACAGCAAAGGATTTTTCTGTTCAAAAAATCTATATTATGTTTGCTTTAAAAAAACTTCGAAATCATGTGTCAAGTGCACAAAAGGAGCTTTTTCGAGGCGCACTTGAAATCCTTTCACCGCACTGGTTTGAAAGAACTAGTGACACGATAAGAAGAAGAACTCCAGATTGCAAGAAAGCAAGAGGAAAGATGTTACACATCAAAAATATATAGGTGTCATAGTCCGAACACAATTTCAATTTAGTGCTCTACCTAGAGCCCAGTTTCACAGACTTATTTCAACCAAATGTAAGCTCAATTTTCAACTCTTTTAAAATGAAACAGGAGTTGCCACAACAATTACAAAACAACAAAACAAAACACAATTTGTACAGTAGATAATGCCGTACGAAACTGAATTAAAAGTTTCCCAAGAGGCAGCTTCGGGCAAAACTAAATGCAGCGAGGACTTGGAAAGAAATATGAATTTCTGTTATTGAATTGAATTTATAATGAGATATTTTATTTTTTAACCCAGCATCTAGCATAATTGGATATCCTATACTAGACTTATTACCGCGGCTTCGTTTGTGACTTTCTAATTACAACCTAGCCCACTCTACCGGTTTCCTGTCGTTAGCTTTGCGGATTAATGAAATTCTACGTGCTTTCACTGATTGACGAATGTACCCTTGAAATTTTCTATATTTTTTTTTTATTGAAAACCAACACAGTGTACTACACTAATACATTTTTTTGGTTACATGATACATAGCAGGCCAACTGCAATTATAGGTGAAGACGACATGCAAAAGGTAATTGAGCGAGTAACTTAATGAAATAAAATTAATATTACAAATTATATAAAACTTTGAGCAAATTGTTAGTTACAAATCATATATATTACATAATCGAGTATTTCTAGTACAATCAGTGTTTTGGGTTTGCATTGTCTGTCAGTCAGTCAGAAGTTAGAACCAAGCCTTTTATACGTATTATACTGACGCTTGCGACTTCGATTGCGTTGTGAATAAATTCAATCCCATTTTTATGACGCCTACAATAATTGACGAACATACCAAGCTAGTTAGCAATCACAGACAAAACAAATACCTACGACGACACAATTGGTTAAGTGGCAAATGTGTTGGACTGCTACGCCGGTGTCGCGGGTTCGATTCCCGCTTCAGGACAAACATTTTTGTGATGAACATCGATGTTTGTATTGAGTCTGCGTGTTTTCTATGTATCATATGTGTTTACAAAAAAAAAGTATTCGAGTATCAGCCATCTGGTTCCCATAGTATAAGCTCTGCTTAGTTTGGTTTGACATTCGACCATCCGAGTCGTCAAACACATTTCAATGTATAATATCTTGTAAATTAATTAAACAACGGTGTTCGGAGTTATATCGAAACCAAGCCGGATCAGAACTCCCTGGTTGGAACAAGCATCTGTAATTCCCGGTTAAACCCTCGGAACTAGAAACTCAACAATAGATTGAGCTGCGTTGCAGAAAACGAGAAGTCAGTATTGGTTTTTAAACAGCATCAGATCGAACAGTTTCATAATCGTTGGCACATACCAATAATTGACTAATTATATTTACATTTAAACTCATTTCTGATAATGGAAAAATTCTAGACAATTGAAATCCACATACCTATTCCGTTTTTTTCAAATACCCTCGGTGTACCTTCTACTCAGTAATAGTTTTCAGTTAAGTGTTTTTTTTTTCGGTTGATCCTGAAGCCAAAAAGGCCTAATCATTTTTGTTAGAAGATACATTATATCGAATACGAATATATAACGAATATGAATATAAGTACGAATATGATCTCTGAACAAAACTTCATTGATAAAGTGGCTTTTCAACAAAGTAAGCGTAAGCTCGCTAGGCCACAAAAAAGTTTTGATTTTGGGCCCAGAATCCCGCGCGCTTCTATCTCGATTGAGTACCTATATAATTGGGGACACAGATTGCCTTCAAACCTATCTTGATCATGAAAATGACAAAGGACGGTGCATAAATTGACTTCTCCAGTCGAATGTGTGATTCATGACGCATTACTAGTCCTCAAAAACCTCAGTCTGACCCTCTGGACCTCATAACGCAACGGTCCACGCTGAGGCGACAGAAAGCGACATAAATGGGTAGTCACTGAACATTTTGGACGTTTGTGTGAAACTTGCATACCAATTCAAATAAGCCTCTGAATCATAGGACAATTTAGCGTCCAAAATGAGGATGAAATGGGACTGTCATTTTGAATTCCCAAATTTAAAAAAAATATTGAACTAAGAAAAAAAAGTACACAGACGACTTTATGCTGCTAATTGGCACTCTTTCTGTTTACCTTTTTGACTAGAATGAGATATAAAAAATGTCTCAATTCCAAAAGGTTTTAAAGAATGATTCCCAGCTATACTTGTGCCATGTTATATAAAAGCACGTGTTCCGAGTTCTGAGTTTGATAAATAGTAGCTGGTAATATTGCAGGAATTTTAAGAATTCGTAAAATTTTAATAATACCTACCAATTTATGATTTAAAAATTATGTGTGCTGAATTATGTGTTATGGATTGATTTAGCAGTGTTAGGTCGGCGTATTTTTTATATTTTTTATTAACTTTTAATATTGATTGAAAACAAATTTTAGGCCCCAGGTCAGTCAGAGAACATAAACTTAATTTATTCTCCAAAATTAACATACCATTTTCTTCCCTTTTTTAAATAGCTAATATTATAAAAGTTATACCATTATCACAAAATGGTTTCATTACGCTAACGTCATGGCGCATCGTGTTGACAAGCTTTTACGAGTTTTGTAGTAAACACAAAAGCTCATTTCAACAATCCAAGATCTAGAACAAAATACTCGTAGACTCGTAACAGCCAAGTAGGTTGTCGGTTATGTAATGAAACTCTTCTTTGTTCCATTTCGTCTGAGTTTGCACGATCCGGACGTAATACGAGGGTAAATGCATATGTAATAGAATAGGCAGTATGCACACTAAGATCGCTTAGCATCAATCAATCACTATATGAAAGGCTTTGATCTGACTGACTGACTGACTGACTGATTCACTGACTGGCTCACTGACTGACTGACTGACTAATAGGTAACGTACAAGCTAAATTGCTGAAAGTAGTGCTTGAAACTTGGAGGATGTGTTCGGCAAGAAGTGGAATCGCGTAATAAGAAAGATACGATTTTATTAATTTACAATGCAAATGAAGTTGCAGGCATCAGCTAGTGATAAATAATAAGGTAAGGCCGTCATTTTGAACCATCATCATCAGCCAATTGACGTCCACTGCTGGACATAGGCCTCTCCCAATGTAGAGCACATTGGAAGAGGCCTATGTCCATCTTTTCGCGCCCTCTCCATCTTCCATCTTCTGCCTGACTTTCGCAGATCGTCACTCTACCTGGCCAGAATAGCCTGGACGTCCATTTGAATGGTAAATCAAGATTCACCCCGCTACTCCGCGGGTAAACATTAAATTAACAACGGTTCTTGTATATGTATACAAGGTATACGTTGATACCTATTTTTTTTTAAATTCTAATATTTAATATCTATGAATTAACTAAGTCTAAAATTTAATTGTATTTTGTACCAACGAAACATTTAATTTTTAATGTGTATTCATTCTTTTATTTCTAACCTTTAGAATGGTAGAATTCAAAGTTTGTTGGATATCATATAAATTGGGTGTTATATATAACTAATAATTATAAATCATGATAAACCTTGAGATTAATTTCTATAATTAAAAAAGAACTTCAAGATTTTTTCAAACCGGTTAAAATAAATGACGAAGTTTTGAGGTAACAAACATTTAAAAAACAAAATGAAAAATACAACCGAATTTCGAATCTGCTCCTTATTTTAAGTCAGATTAAAAAAGTTTCGTTTCGGTTGTAAGTAGAAAAAATTACAGTACTGCATTTCAGGTCTTGTGGTATGCACTATTACGTTTCGTTCTTGACTCCGGACAGTTTCATAAACCGTTAAGGTTCTACGAATTGAATATAGTTTAATCAGACATGATAAATGGTTCCACGAATAGAATCGGTTACCGCAATAGCGTGTCATATTGTACAGTCACGTTCAAAATTGCTAGCATCCGGGGTTGTCTAGCTTATATTTGCTATTACGTGCATGACTGTAATATGATAATAACCATTTGGATTTTTTGACTAAGTTTGTGGTAATAAAGACTACATAGTAGTTTCTGATATATTTTTATTTTGTGTCTGCGTGAGAAATCACTGGACATTATTTTGTATCTTTTTTTATACATCGCCAATTTTTAATTACCAAAAAAAAATTGGGCAATGCAGACGAGGTACTACGTTGTATCTGTGCAGTCAGAATTTTGAATTTCTACAAAATGACAGAGTTACAGCGGCGCGAGTGCGGCGCCCAAGCCGAGCTTTTGCGAGCTGGCTCGAGCTAGGTAGCCGGGTTTGCCAAACGATGAATAAAACTTAAATTATTATCAATAAAGGGTACCGCCAGATGCAAATCCATAGGAAAACGACTAACAGTAAAAGTTATCCATTTTTAATTAAAAAAATTGACAAAAAGTCGCCTTAATTTTTTCAAGTTTTTTTGCCATATAGTGTTCAGTAACTGACCATGTGTATTTTTTATCTGGTGATTAAATATTGACCGTGTATAACCCTGAGACTAGACGAGTTAGGTGCCCTGATTTAAGATGGCCATGACCTGACACTTTTCCATTTTATTTGCTACTGACTGATTTTGATTCATGTAGGCGCTGGTGCTAGATTTCTAAAGCACTCGTCCACATTGCCTCAATAGGCATTTTGATGGTCAGTTTCGAAAGCTCAGTAATATCGCTAGCTACAGTGCCCTTCAAACCGGAACACAGTTATGCTTACATATTACTGCTTTATGGCAGAATAGCTGACACTGTGTTGGTACCCATCTAGACAAAATTCTGCAGGTGACACCACCCAACGGTCCACATTGAGACATTTTGATAGTAGTTATTCTCGGTAGTTTTTCCAGCTATTAGGTCCTAGTTAGTGTATTAATTAGGCATCCTAACTAAAGAATAAGGTGATAAGTCGAACGTGGCTGATTGAAGGCCAAGTTTAAGAGTCTAGAGACTGTAAGTCGACGATAGCCCTCGAAGATAGCGATCGAAGTGAAGTAGTAGGAATGTCGCAGGCATATTGTATAACTCAGCATTTTACAAACGGCGTCGTCCGTTTACAAATGCACGCTGTTTTGCAATATGCCGAAGGCAAATTGACAACTCGTTCAATTCGACATTAGTTGAAATTTTAGGATGACCATCATATACAAAAAGTAGTAAGTACTTTTTTGCCTATGATGATTTTCTGTCATTAGTCTGTGCACGCACGCTCCCTTCGCGTGCAGGCACAAAAAACCTAATAACCTACCGTCACCTAACTTATCAACCCTAGATGGTTTTCTGTCATCAGGCTGTGCAGCACGCTCGCTTCGCTCGCGTGTAGGCGCACAATAAAAAAAACTTAATAACCTACCGTCACCCAACTTTTATCTCGATCGAAATGTTAATCATTCTAACCTCTTGCTCGACGGTCGTGTCCTTTAAAAGCACCAGATTCCATGGACACCATAGTGTTTTTTATGTCATTTTACCCGCAAGTTAATTTATGTTACAATCATCAGGCATCAGCAATTTAGCCGCAGTTGACACCGTTTCAACGTCAAAACCACACTTTTAATAAGCTTAAGCGGAATCCCATTTCCGCTATGGCTGGCACATTATAAACCAGCTTATTGGTTCATAAGCAGGAAATAATGAACACCTGACCATGCAAATCTATGGAGCTATTCAGATAATTTGGCAGCAAATCTAGTGTTGAAATGTTCAATGAATGCTTTGAATAGTTTCGAGCACGGAGCGGATTTTCCGCTCCAGTTTGTCCGCTTAAAAACCATGTTAGACAATGATTATCATAATATTTTAAAGGTGTAATTTTGTGTGGATAGGGATGATCTTCTCGTTCTTATCGTGCCACTAGTTCTTTCGGACCAGTGTGGTGAAAGGATTTCAAGTACGCCTCGAAGAGGCTCCTTTCGTGCACTTATAGGATAGGGATGATATAATATAGAGATGGGTAGATAGACGGAGTTTAGCTCCTCAGTCAGGCAAAAACTGCTGTTAGGGTGGAATTTGGTATAGTTAAATAATGATTTATCCTACTTACATTGTTAAGGCAAAGTTTGTGTTAATAGATGTATAGATAGTTACATGTTTGGTGTTCAATCAAGCCAAAACTAATGAACGAATTTAGCTGAAATTCGATATGGGTATAATTTATAAGCTGGAAAAGAACATAGGTTACTTTTTATCTCGATAACATGCGAGTGAAGCAGTAAAATTCAAATAAGTTTTAGTGTCATTATTTTATATAGCTAATTTATAGGCTTTCAAGCTAGAAAATAAGCCTTTGAAAATGTATTCACTATTTCAAAGTTACTTTGACTCGTATACTAAATTTTCAAGAATTCATTTTATTGTTACTAAATAATAAGTATGATAATATCATACGAAATAGGACTATAAACTACTGTTATTTTGTTCATATTTATGTTATAACTGTGTGCAAAGGACGTATACTCAAATTACCAGTTGTTAGTTTGCCCTCAACCTTTCGACTTCTACCTTCAGAAACATTTAGCAGATTCAACTCTTCTCTCTATAAATTCATGGTCGGGTCTGCGATCAAAATAAATCTTCCATCAAACATACAATTATAAGAAGCTATGGGTCGTATGATGAA
The DNA here is from genome assembly GCA_932526365.1 of Lobophora halterata. Taxonomy (NCBI): domain Eukaryota; kingdom Metazoa; phylum Arthropoda; class Insecta; order Lepidoptera; family Geometridae; genus Lobophora; species Lobophora halterata. Next base: position 1,946,906 of record OW052018.1, read on the forward strand.
TAAAACCTAAATTGTTATCTATGATGGGTACCGATTGTGGCAAGATCATAGGAAAACGACTCACGGTAACAGTTATCCATCATTTACTTTGAAAAATAAATAAATAAAAATTTTTTTTTTATTTATTTTGCTATATCTGTGTTCAGTAACGGCCACTGATTATGCATTTTTCTGGTGATTAAAAATTTGCGGTGTACAAAAGCTGCTTAGCTGAGTCGGGGAGCATATCTCAGACACTTAGAAATGGTGCAAAGCTTAGATGTAGATTCAAACCCTGTAATAAACATTTTGAATTATTTGGACATAAATTACATATTTGAACAAACGCTCATGTTTTGTGTAGAAAACAGTCGGCTACTTTTTAAAATATGTAGGCATCATAATTGCATAATGATTGTTATTTTACTGTATCTATGACCAGCAATGATACCTAATAGTACACAAAGCATTAAAATATCACGTAGAAGTCACGCAGGCACCAATTATTTGGAACAAGGCCTGTGTGGATAAATAATGGATGGTGTAACTCTATTTGTTGTAGAATTGTAGATAAATACAATGCCGCAAAAGGTTTACTGCAATTATTTTATGTATTGAATGTAGGTATGTAAATTGTACATATTTTCGTAACCACGTACATATGTAACTAGTAATTTTAAACTCGTAAATTTTAGACTTTTTTGAGTTTAGTCTGGCATCTGAAATCTCACCATGATAATTTAAATTTGAAATGATTAAAAACTCTTTATACACCACCAATTTTTAATTACCAAAAAAAATGACATGGGCAATGCAGACGGGGTACTAAGTTGCATATGTGCAGTCAGAATTTTGGGTTTCTACAAAATGGCAGAGTGACAGCGGCGCGAGTGCGGCGCCCGAGCCGAAGTTTTGCGAGCTGGCTCGAGCTAGGTACCCGGGTTTGCCAAACGATTAATAAAACTTAAATTATTATCAATTAAAGGTCGGTTACCTTAAATTAAATTAATTGATAATAATTTAAGTTTTATTGACGCAAATCCATAGGAAAACGACTAACGGTAACAGTTATCCAATTTTAGTCAAATTTATTTTGTCAAAAATTCGGACTCAATTTTTTCAAGTTTTTTGCCGAATATGTGTTCAGTAACGACAACTGACTATGCATATTTTTTTTCTGGTGCTTAAAAAATGACCGTGTATATACTTTTAGATTAGTTCCATAGAAATTTCATGAAAATCGGTACAGAACCCTGGTTTGAAATCAAAATAAATGAAAAAATGACGTCATCTAAGTAAACGAAATTGCGCATTTTGCTTCCCTGTGACTATTCAGTGGTCACTATAACATTCCCATTGAAGTTGGTTGTAGTATGTTTTTATAAAACCTTCTCACCTTATAATAAATTTGGGATAAAAAAAAGATCTAAAAAATTTCAACTTAGCCCTATTATAACAAATAACACAACTATTCCCATTATTTCTCAGCAATTCTTCATCTCAGGGCTCGGTGACAGAGGCAAGCGTTCTCACAACGGGCGAGTAACTCGACACTACTTAGAGCATTGTTGAAATGTTTTAGCAAAGCTTGAGAAGGCTCAGAAAACTTTCGAGAATTAAAATGAAGATATTTTAGGGGAGCGCTTCTACGTTGCGTCGTCGTAAAATTTGGTAGATACTTTTGCTGTTATTTTTGCTCGTTGCTATCGAGCATTGAGTTTTATCAGTGGAACATCTTCTTCTTATCGTATCACTAGTTCTTTCAAATCAGTGTGGTGAAAGAATTTCAAGTGCGCTTCGAATTCGCATTTTCAGATCGAAATTCCAATTTTAGTAGCGATGATCATTTTTTTTTTCATATGGCCCATAGTGCGGCGCTCTCTGATCAGTAAATGGTTATACTTGTCCATGATCAACCCAAGTCTTCTTCTTATGGCGTTAAGGAGCCTCCTTTCGTGCACTTTTCACTTTCATGTTTTTCAAACTTTTACACGTAGAAAAAAAATAGGATAGCAAGACTAAAATAGTAAACAAAACTTTATTTTCTTGTAATTACCATTAAATAACTTTCGTTAGCTAAAACTATTATATTGACATCGTTACTAAATTTCGGTAGCAAGAATTAATATTATTGTAATCGTTACTAAATTATTCTCGCTGTCACAAATTCAAACAGAATTTTAGTAACTATAACGAGATTTTTTTCTCTTTTTAAGGTTGTATGACATGTCAGTTTTTTCACGATGTTTACGTTCACCGCTAAGCACTATAATGCACACATAGATTTTTTTGAACAGAAAAATCCATTGGTATGGTCGGGTTCGAACCCACGACCAACACGATCGAAATTCGAGGTACCTCCCACTTGGCGCACTTGAAATCCTTTCAAGACGAACTAGTAACGCCATAAGAAGAAGACTTGGGTTGATCATGGACAAGTATAACCATTTACTGATCAGAGAGCGCCGCACTATGGGCCATATGAAAAAAAAAATGATCATCGCTACTAAAATTGGAATTTCGATCTGAAAATGATATATGTGATAGATAACGACTCCCCCATCAAATTTTGTTCTATAGGTAAAACTCGTGGAGTGATTAGTTTCGGCGCGCCGTTCTGAACTTGTCAGACTTATAAGATAATTTATTATTACGAGTGAGCCATGTTATTGTTGAAAATTTTAACCAGACTGTAAAAACCCTTTCGTGACACAATGTAATTCGATACCGAGGGTATTGTATCGACATTTAAATAATGAAACGATAATTAGTTAAGTGGCAAGGGAGTTTGAGTCCTGTGAAGTGACATTGTAACTTAGTGAAGTATTTATGTACAATGTTTAAACAAGCAATGAAATGAAGTAAAATACTCCAATTAATATAAGGAATGTGAAAGGTTTTGAGGATGGGTGGATGATTGAAAGTTTTCTCCTCAGTCGCTCCAAAACTACTTAAGGCTAAATTATTCGTTTCGTCCATGTTTTTTGATTTCGTCAACAAAAAAAGTGAAAGGTTTCATACTTTAATTAAGATTTTATACGTGTTTTTAAGTTAGTAGGGTTAATTTTAAAACACGTATAAAATCTAAATTAAAGTATGAAACCTTTCACTTTTTTTGTTGACGAAATCAAAAAACATGGACAAAACGAATAATGTGAAGAAATTACTATAATACGGCGTACTTTTTGAGTATTTGTCCGAAACATTTTGTATGGAAATTTGCCTTGAGGATTCCCCTTAACTGATTTGGATTAAATTTAGCATGGATATAATTTATGGACTGGAAAAGATATAAGCTACATTTTATCTCAATATCATGCGGACGAAAATGCGAATTTCAACTCAATGGACTCAATTTTTTCGGCCTTGAAATATCAATAATCTATTAATCCATCCTTATAAACTTTTGCATAATCAAAATATATGAAAGGCTTTGACCTGACTGACTGACAGACAACGTACAAGCCAAACCGCTGAACGTTAAGACTTAAAACTTGGAGGATATGTTCGTCAAGAAGTGCAGGCACGTACTTAGAAACGGTTTTTAATAATCAGTCAGTTTCGTCAGTTAGTTTTTATATCAGGGGGAAAAAAATCAAATGTTTAAATAGAATATCCAAAAATAACCCCAGTATCTTATACGGTAATAACTTTATGTCATTACCATAAACCTGTTATTTAAACCTTTTGGCATTATAACATCCGTAAAGAGCCGTAAGATGACGTAGTTATGTGAATACGGCGATAATAAAACTGAATAGTGCAATATCGTTCGCCTACCCGTTTGACCCGTATTATCTGGGAGGGACTTGATATTGTGAAGTTAAACTACGAGTTGGTACGAATACGAGGTAGCTACAAAGTTATTTCTATTGCTACGGGGTATTGGCGTAGACTGTACTGCGAAATTACTTGACTTATCATACTACTAGTTGCAATGAGGTAACAGCGTAGACTGTGCTACGAAATTACTCGACTCATCGTCTTGTTGCTACGAGGTAATACCGTAGATTGTGCTAGGAAATACTCTACTCATCGTGATTCGTATTGCTACGAGGTAACAGCGTAGACTGTGCTACGAAATAACTTGACTCATCACGCTACGAGGTACCAGCGTAGACTGTGCTACGAAATTACTTGACACATGTATTATGCTACGTTTTGCTATGAGATAATAGCGTAGATTGTGCTCCGAAATGATTTGACTCATAATGCTAAGAGTTGCTGCGAGGTAACAGCGTAGACTGTGCTACGAAATTACTCGACTCATGATGCTACGTGTTGCTACGAAGTAACAGCGTAGACTGTACTCCGAAATTACTCGAATCATCTTGCTACGAGTTGCTATGAGGTAACAGCGTAGATTGTGCTACAAAATAACTTGATAAGCTTTTTGAATTTTGAGAAGAGAAATCATCCATATATTGGTTAGATAACCTTATAAATATGTCAAGTTTTGCTTGCAATATGGTTCCAACCAAAACAAAACATACACGAATATGAGGGTTATAAAAGAATAGACAATAATATTACCTTTTTATGGTTATGCTCATACTAGTCTATGCTTCTACGGAGGTTTATGACCCAACTTTTATTGGATCAGTACGTCCGGTTGCGCCACACATTGATTTTAACGACTTCCGCTTGTTTTTCTTTGATGATGGACAATAGTAATTCATGATAAGTAAATAAAAACTTTTTATTACCCAAAGCTTTTAGCTGCAAAGCAACTTTTATCACCTGGCCTTTTTTATTTGTGACCATCGATTAACTATAAATAGGTATCTATTCAACTCTTTGGATTAAACTGATAGCCATAGAGTTAACGAGTTTTTTTTTCAAAAATAAGTTCTGAGGTCTGAATCATTATGCTTTACTTGAATTTTTGAGGTAAAAAATTAAATATGACATGGAGTAACTTTCGTTTTAAAAACTTAGTGTATTATTAACATGCTATACCTTAAAATTACCACCACAATAAGAAACAAAAGTCCGTTGAGAAAGGTTATTTTTATTGGAACCTTAATCTAAAAAATAAGTTCTGTGGTCTGAATCATAATGTTTTATTTATAGTATTGAGGTAAAAAAAAAATTTAACATTGATCAACATGGAATAACTTTAGTCGTAAAAATACTGTATTATTAACATTTTTAAACCTTAAAATTACCACCACAATAAAAAACAAAAGTCTAACGGACTTTTGTTTTTTATTGTAGGTTAAAATAAAATATCATGGCACAACATAAAACCATTTGCGCCGACCTTCACCTATCTTATTACTGACGGCTCATTTTTCTCCAAAAGCCCATGAATTTCATCAGATATATCAGATTCACTAGTACATAATATACCTTGAATAGTAGATAAATCACCCAGCCGACGTTAAGAGGGCGCTCGGGTAGCAAAATATTTGGGTTAAGGGTTGCGGTTACGTAAAACGTGGTTGAGGCGGTTATCCAATGGTGAGTGACGGTGGTTCAGTATCCAATATTCGGTTCGGAGCCAATGGGACAGTAACTTTATGCTGGTGTTATTTGTATTTTGTATTTATTTATTACCTTTAATTAAAACGGATACACCAATTATATTAATTAAAAAAAGCTACACATAAAATAACACATATGTTAACTACACATAAATTTCATTAAAATTATACACATATTTTAAATAATAAATATAAAATGTCAGTGAAAAGGTAAAAAAAGATAAAAAATTATAAGTCACAATATTCATGGAATTCATACAGAATGTCAATAATTTAGGTCAATTAAAAGTAGTTAAAAAAAAAAAAAAAAGAAATCCAACAATCATACATCTCGCTCACAATACCTAAGACATATATTTAGTATATATATATATATAGTTATGAGAATAACATCGTCAAAGTCAAAGTCAAAGTTAATTTTATTGCATGAAATATATGTTTACTGCTGTGTAGCACTGTTATGGTTTTAAGTGTTGTAGCATTCATTAAGTATATAATATCGTATAAAGCCGTGTTGGTCGAGTGGGTCGTGCATCAAATCTCGATCCGAAGGTCGTGAGTTCGAATCCGGTCGTACACCAATGGATTTTCAGTTCAAAAGTTATCTTATTTTTCTTATAGTGGCTCTCGACTACTGGAGGTTAGCCGTCGGCCCAGCGAACTTTTCTCTATTTTGCATTTAAAAACGTGCTTAGCGGTGAAGGAAAACATCGTGAGGCAACCGGCATGTCATAGAACCTAAAAGTTCGAAAACATGTGTCAAGTGCACGAAAGGAGCCTCTTCGAGGCGCACTTGAAATCCTTTCAACGCACAATTCGAATGAGCTAATGACACGATAAGAAGAAGAAGCATACATTTCTATTTTTATTTCTTGACTCCTTTGACTAGAACTTGAATTTGAAATGCAAAGCTGCAAGTAAAGCATATTAGTGCATTAAGCTGGTAATTAAAACAACACTCGCTAAAAACCTCGTGTGATCACGAAATTTTCAAATGAGGCACGAACTTTCCACAAAGCACAGTCAAATCTAAAAACTAAATTACCTAGGTAAAAAGTTGCTTGTTGAGTAAAACTATGTACATTGCAAAAAAAAGTTGAGCTCATTCCACCCTTAATAATTACAGCGAAAAAACAAATGACAGTTTTCTCTTTAATTTCTATTGTTTGAACAATAAAAGTTTGTACCCTTTCTAATGGAGGACCCGTCAAGGTCAATGAACTTAGCTCTAATCCAACATTTTAAAACATACCTACTTGAAATTACTTTGTTTTTTTATTGACGGGAATATTATAACAGTAAGAAAGGAACAATACAAAAATAATAAGTCATGGGTTGCGTTTATTTTTTATCATAAGAAGAACAAACTTAGTTCGCCAATTTTGTATACAAATCAACAAATTATATAAATATATTTAGTAATAAATCCGCTTGATTTCTAAACAAAGGTTTTAATTAACTTAACTTTAGTTTAGAACTTTAGTACATATTACTATATTATAAACCAAAGAGTCAACGAACAGAAAACCAAAGTTTAAAGATACGACACGTGTTTCGCCTCTACACGAGGCATCATCAGGAGGTGTGGACTCGCCGAGGTTCGGCGGTTGGTTTATAATATAGTAATATGTACTAAAGTTCTAAACTAAAGTTAAGTTAATTAAAACCTTTGTTTAGAAATCAAGCGGATTTATTACTAAATATATTTATATAATTTGTTGATATTTATGGATTTCCGCAAAGTAACGCCTGAATCAATCAATTATTTTGTATACAAAAACTTATTCTATGTTCTTCTATCTAGATATTTATAAGGCTTGGACCTGACTGATTGACTGACTGATTGACTGACAGACAACGCATAGGCTAAACTACTAACAAGGCTAAAAATGCGTACTAAGATGGGAATTTGAAAAATCGTAACGCAAACAATGTTGCGGGCTTAATATAAATATACATAGTTAAAATATAAACATGAAAAACTTTATACAATGAAAATTATCTTTTAGGAATTATACTCGTCCAGGGTCAATTGACAATTGTATCTTTTTCGTTCTCAAATTTACCATAAAGTAACCTATCTGTGTGACCATTAGTCATTACAATTTTTGAACATCGATAGTTACAAAGAAGTCCTAACTCAAATAAACGTAAAGCGTCCTTTATTATTTTTATTATATATTTCCAATACTAAAGATAAAGAAAATGATAATTTATATGCCAAAACACAAGTACAATTTATTGGTCTTAAATAAATTGGTGTCCTATGTATGTTCTAATTTCTACCTTTAGTTTCAGGCTATATTATACTACCTACTACCTACATACTACCCTTCTGTTTTAAAATTCCAGACTGAATAAAGAGTACCTACTTTTTAACTTTTAATAGTTCAATACGTTCCAATACACGAAGTTAACAGCGAAGCCGTTTCTATAGAATCGGAGCACAATGAACGCTTTATCATGCGATCGCTTACGCTCTGATCGGATTCTTTGAGCTTAACGATAAGAACTGAGATACCTATAACGAAGTCATTTGAGGATCAGAATTGATTCATAGCTGGAAAATATTTTTGTGGTTGATTGAATGATCTCTGTTGGAGTTTTCTGCAAGTTTTCGCCTTGATGAGTGCCAATACTGATATTCTACTGCTAAACAGAACAATTCATTTATTTGGGTCATTAACAAAATGTACATGGTATCGTTCATTTCTTATACATATATGTATATCTCTATAGTAATTTAGTAAATCAAGTAAGTATAATCAAGGTTTTACAAAAACATGCAACAACCGACTTCAATCGAACTGTTATAGTGACCGTAGGCACCACTGAAAAGTCACAGGGAAGCAAAATACGCAACTTTGTTCCCTTCATCGACTTTTTTTCCAGTTATTTTGATTACAAAATCAATTTTCATGAAATTTCTATGGAACTAATCTGAAAGTATATCCTTTCAAATAAAAAATATATCCTTCCAATCGATTTATCGGGTAACCAATATTAAAAAATAAATAAAAAAACATTGAAACGAATTGATAACCTCCTCTTTCTTCGAAGTCGGTTGAAAATGTGAGAGAACACACAACATCAGGAAAATATATAATATAAGTAAGAAGCTACTTTTATTCCTTTATTACGTAGCTAAAACCGCAGGCAGGAAATATCGTCGTGAGGCGAATATTAGTATTGGGCTCATAAAAATTTCGTAGGTACTAGGTAGGGTACAAGTTTTGGGTTCAATAACTGGTCACAGGGTCGGAATTTGGTTTAACTTATTAATAGGTACCATGCTTACGAAGTTTAGGGATTAGGATGTTCGCTCTAATTATTTATTATTTTATGCGAAATTTGAATAAATTTTCAAATTCTTTCACACAATCTCGCCGAAAAACTGAACAGGTTAGAATGAAAGACAAAAAAATATTTGAAAATAAATATAAATAATAATGGTGGTAAGCCACCAAGGACCGCAATGTTTTCTTTTAGACGACACAAAACAAGGAAATCGTAAAGAAACATGAAGAGCAAAAAAGTATTCTAAAGCTTTTTAACGAGAATACTCAACGAGTAAAGGTTATTCACGAGAAAAAAAACATCAAATCGTAGCATAGCAGCCGTCAGGTAACAAAAAAACCGGCAGGAAACTGGCAAATAAATCTTCTTCTTCAAAAACTCGTAACTCGTAACAATTGAAACAAAAGTAAATTATGAGAGCCTCTGGCTAAAGGTCGTGAAGAATGGTAGCGTTTGGACGGCTAATGTTATTCGACTTTATACTTTGGACATTATTAAAATCGTCCAGAGTCTTATTCTTAGATTCTTAAGCGTGCACGAAAAAACTCTATAATTTATTTCATCCTCATGTACACGTATTTCACGCAATAAATAATTACATCACTTTGCTTTAGGATTTTGTTATGAATATTGTGGCAAATAACTACAACTATTTTTGCGGTGGCGAATATCCACAGTGGCAAATCCGAACTAACCCATCATACCTACTGCGTTTTTAACCAAATAATTTTTCGTCCTAAATAACTCTGTAAAACATTTAAGTACCTATCTGCTCCAAAATCGACCTTGAACGTTAACAAAAGGACTGCCGAGTAAGCTCCGTAATTGAATGGGAATCCGAGCTGAGTTGGACTAAACTTTTTAGAGATGAGAAATTAGAGAATTGATAGCTGAAAGTGATTTTTGCAAACCCTGCTGAAGTCGTGAATTTTTGAATATATAGTGATATACCTATATTTAGTAAGTATAGTTTATTTTATTTTGGTTGATAATGACGCTTGTTTGATTTATTTAATGGTCAATCAATAGTGTCAATTCAGATGTCGCCAGAACTAAACTAAACTAATTTGACAGCACTAAAAACTTACTGTTCATTTTATAACAATCGAAATAAAAAGGGTGGAATAATTTTAAGTGCTGTCAGTACTAGTTCGGATATTTCACATAACACTATTTTGAATAAGAAAAAATATCCTAAATAACATTGTTTGGTGCAGCAATAAAACACTCGTTAGCAAGTATTACGTACATCTACTTTTAACTTTTTTAAATAGTAGGTAAGTAGCTGATTTATTTTATTTTTCTACTCATAGGTGTGAGAGAGTATATTTTTTTTGAAACAGCAGGCTTTCAGCTATCGACTTGTTTGAACTCAAACTGTTTACAAAATCCAGTAATCGCCGATTCAGCCGGGACGAGAAAAACTTGAAAAGATGTATCTTTGAGCCTGTCGGATTAAAATTAAATGATAAACGGGCAAAATCCACGAGACCTCGAAAAAGTTTTTAAGAGAATTTGCGAGTTAAAATATACTGACATGATCCATTGAACTGGAAGGCTACCGCTGAAATTAATTCATATCCCAATTCAGTTTTTATTTTGTTCAGTTTTGGTGGTCGTCTTTAATAAAATCCAAGTGCAATTTATCGAATCGCTTTAGGAGTATTGAGAAAAACTTCAAAGTTATGACCTCACAGACAATTTCGTTTAATTCCAATAAATTCCACCAAATGAGGAATCAAAACCTTGCTAATATCGAATTTAAGAGTTGCGAATTGATCGGGATTGAACTGAAACGGAGTTAAGGATTATCCAAGTCTGTCTTCTTTAGCCAACAACGGCAAAGTCAAAGAAGGGTTATGCGTGAGTCAATGCTCGGTGTTTATAAACCGCTCTTCAGCTAGTCTTGAGAAGCAGTTTACCTTCGACAGTTTCCAGATATCATCAGCCTAAATCAGCTAAATTGGGGGACATCCCGAAATCACAATCTTATGACCTTTCCTATTACGCGCTCACACTTGATGAACACACCCTCTAAATTCCAAGTCATAGATGGTTTGGCTTGTGCATTATCTGTCCATCCGTCCGAGGTCAAAGAATTTTATTAAAATCTACTAGTAAGCCCCCGCAACTTTTATTTACTTTACGAATTAAATAAATTAAATTTATTTAATTAAATTTCTTAGTATGCGCTTACCAAGATGTGTAATATAGCGAATATAGGATATATTCGTCATTTCGAGTCTCTAAGTCCAGTGGTTTGGCCTGTGCGTTGTCTGTTAGTCAGTCAATCAGGACAAATCCTTTTATATTCATATTGATTTTATACCTATTTTTTTAGGTATAATAATGTAATCGTTATCTCTTGTCATGTAGAGCATAGTGATAATTTCAACATAATAGCCAATATTTTATTTATCTTCTAAAAATAGTTTTAAGTATCTAAAAACATCTAACGCAATAATATAATAATAAGTAAAAGAGCCCGGAAAAAAGCCCAAAACAAATCGGAAATTCTAAATTCCAAGGTACTTCTTATTTATCAAAGAAAATGAGAGGTTAATATAAAAGGAAGAACCAATTCATCGCTACTTTGTAAATTTCACCTTTTAATTACAGCGATTTATTTTTTCAATAAAAAGACGGAAAACCTTGATACATTCAAAGAAACTGATAATATCATTCCTTTTGAAAGCAGGTAACAAGAAAACAATAAAAATAAAGTGGGATCGGGGGTCAAATTAAAGTGGGCCGTAAAAGACAGTTGAAGGAAGCTAGCATTTCTTGAGTCTTAGCCCCTCCCTAAGACCCCTCTTGGAGGGGTCGATCGACGGTCATTCAGGAATTCACTAAGGATCTAACGAGATAGGTACACTAGAATGTTTGTTGTTGAAAATTTTTTTGAAAGGGTAACCTTCTAGATTGGTCCTAAAGAAATTTCATGAAAATCGGTTCTGTACTTTGGTTTGAAAATCAAAATAACTGAAAAAATTTCTTCATCAAAGTAAACGAAATTGCTTATTTTGCTTCCCTGAGAATATTTAGTGGTGTTTACTCACTAAAAAGTCCAATTGAAGTCGGTTGCACTATGTTTTTGTAAAACTATTAATTTTTATTTTTTAATTCAATTTAATGTTCTTACTTTGTTGGATGTACTCTGTGCAATGCATTATTTTATGGTACCTACTGCCACCTAATCTGTAGTTATTTGCAAGATGGTGGATTTTGTATTACGTGGCGTAGAATATACGTTTATATTTTTGTTGGGAATAAAAAACTCAAAAGTACTACTCGGGTGAATCAACATGACACCTGGCTGACACGCGGCTCGGAACTTGATGCTTCCCCCGCTGCCCCGCGCGGCGCCCTCCGTGTTTCTTCTTCCTCTAATTGCGAAGCCTTATCGTCGCATTACTTATCATTACCAAGTATTACAGGACCTCTTCTCCATCAATATTATCCAATTCCACGCTGTACTTTGCACAAACGTCATTCGAGCCAGGTGTCATGTTAATTCGCCCGAGTAGTAGGTCTAGTCTCTACTCTTTCACTTCTTAATTCTCCGACATTCAACCTCGAAAATCCTTTTACATATTTTTTTTTTTCAGAAAATATCTTTCAAAGAGTTTTCGGCTGACCAAATAGGTAACTCTTATCTTCCTATCGACCTTTTCCGTTTGAATTTGTTTAGTCTAGTTTTTTTTTGTTACTAGGTCAGCTAGAACACAAACGTAACATGAGAATCAGGTTTTAATACCTTGTAAATGTAAACATACATAACCTACATACGAGTGTAGAAAGTAAAGATAAGATGTACCTTTGAATGAATGAATGAAAACTCTTTATTGTACCAGGAAACTTAAAGATAAATACAAGATAATTAGTGAGCATGTACAATGGGCGGCCTCATCGCTAAGCAGCGATCTCTTTCAGGCAACCTTGGGATGGAGAGTGAGACCAAAATACGAAACGTTGGCTAAAGGTGGACTAAAGAGTCTATTTTTAAACATAAATTAAGGAAAGCTTTGCTGTACCATTTAGTTTTTTAAACATCATTGGTTTTTACATATTTGATTATGGGTTGTTCTCTTTGCATCTGAGATGTTATGTAGAAAATATGTTGATGATCGTTGATTAATTCAACGTGATAATAACAACACATTTTTTTTATTAATTATTAATACTAGCTGTCGCCTGCAACTTCGTTTACGTTGCAAATAACAAAATTCCATTCTTGGTATACCAGCATATACTACTCGGCGGATACGCCCTACAAATTTCTCAAAACCTCTACGTCAAGTGGTTTAGCCTGTGCGTTGTTTGTCAGTCAGTCAGGAGGACCAAGCTTTTTATATATAGTGATAAAAAAGTTTGTAAGGATGAATATACAGGGTCAGCCAAAATGAGACGTCAAAATTTTTTTTTAGATTTCTCACACCTGGGTGTATCCGAAAATACCCCATGTATGTTCTGCGATTTTTTGTAGTTTAGAAGTTATGATTTTTTTATGTGTATTTTCGAATTTACTTCCGGAGCCCTTAAAAAAATTATAACTTAAATAATAGTAAGATTTTTTATTTTTTTTTCTCAAACATGATTGTCTTGAATTACTCTTTCATACGTTATAATCAACTACACAACATTCTTCATTACAAGTTACCGAAAAAAGGGTCGAAAGTGAATATTTTAGGTTTGAGTTGAACGGAGTAAAATTTTCAAAATTTTCTTTCAACCACACTTTTTAGAGTAAACTGTTTTATATTGTATCACTGATTGTTTAATTTGAGATTATTAGACTACTTTTGATGATGCCTTACAAATGATGTAGGCCATAAAAATGAAATAAATAAGGTAAAACTTTTTTTTCGGACCATTTTTTTCTTTACGCATGCTCACCTAACCAAGTCCGGTGCCAAATTCATCGTAAAATTGTCGGTTAAGAGCAACATTTTTTTTATTATTTGGCAAGCTGACAAAGTGCTGAATATTTAAAAAGGAGTTTGAACCCATGTAACAACAATTTTATACTGTTGAGAAAATTTTGAAAATTTTACTCCGTTCAACTCAAACCTAAAATATTCACTTTCGACCCTTTTTTCGGTAACTTGTAATGAAGAATGTTGTGTAGTTGATTATAACGTATGAAAAAGTAATTCAAGACAATCATGTTTGAGAAAAAAAAATAAAAAAAATCTTACTATTAATCAAGTTATGATTTTTTTAAGGTGCTCCGGAAGTAAATTCAAAAATACACATTAAAAAATCATAACTTCTAAACTACTAAAAAACGCGGAACATACATGGGAAATTTTCGGATACACCCAGGTGTGAGAAATCTAAAAAATATTTTTTGACGTCACTTTTTGGCTGACCCTGTATATATGTGAGTAACTCAATCACACCAAAACTCCGGAACAGATTTACCTGGAAATTTATTGAGATCATTATTGAACCGGAAAAGGGTATTTTATCCCGACACAACACTGGATTTCTGCAACTTATGTTTTCATAATTTCCCCAACAAATTCCCGTGGAAATAACTTGCTTCCATTCCAATTTATAATGTCTATTGACACGTGGAGTGGGCGCGCAAACATCGCCCGTGCCGCCATCGTGGAAAGCGCTGAAAAAACAATGTGACGAAAATAAATTCAGTTTGCAAACAAATCGCGTACCCTCAGGACTGATAGGATTTCACAAAAACAGTAGAACAAGTTTGGTTGCTATTAAAATGGCGGCACTAACTGGTATTTTGACGTTCTTATACGGATTTAAGGCCGCTCTATATTTGATTACCCTTCTGTAAAGCCACGATGACACATAGTTTAGAAGCTATAAGCCAGCTTGTTTAAAAGCTAGCGAGTGAGCGAGTTAGCGGTCCGGGAAGATTATCAACTAGCAGATTGTAAAAAAGCCGATAACTCGGGGCGAGTTTACAAGCTACTAACGAGCTCGGTGGCTTATAGTTTGTGAACTAGCTCTGTGTCATCGAAGCTTAAAGGGAGGAGAGGAATATTTTTCGAGTGAATGTACGTCCGACTTTGAAAATATTTAATGGGTTCAATTTATATCTTCAAAAATATACAAATAAAATCTTAGGAAACACAATATAATGCTGCAAGCTCTCATTAGCTAATTTTAAATACTACAAAATCTTTTGAAGATTCAACACAACAATGCTTATTGATGTAGTAGGTAGTAGTCTTAAACTCTTATCTCGTTATATTTTTTTAATAAATTGATAAAAGTCTAAATAACGAATGGCCAGACTTTTGTCGTTCAGCATTGGTTAGTATAAATTCGTTTAAGAACCTTAGAATGTTCATGTTCATTTTTATTATGCGTGACGAAATATTATACCTATGCAAATTATCTAGATAACCATTTAAAATATTACCTATTTGTTATAAATAGATTCATCAAAAGTAAAAAGCATTTTCAATGTGAAATTTAACGAACTTTTTATCAGGAGCAAGAAAAATATTGGCTTGTGTGGCCATTGTCACGTTTTCATCAGAAAAAAGCTCATAGATAGCATCAAAAACGTAAATCCGGACTCACAACGAAGTTCAATAAATGAAATGAGTAACAACAAGTGACAGGAATGTCAACCTGATTTCTCTGCTTTATGACTGAAATAGGGCTCAAAATTGAATGTGAGGATTCCCATTCGCGCAAAATCCGGGGTGTTTTGATGGATGAGTTCAATAATAAGACATTGTGTAACAGAAGCACTGATTTTGATTGATTTGAAGCCAGTTTTGGCACTTTTTACGAACGAGATTGGTGAATGAAATGGCAGAAAATCTTTTGGATATTTTTATACACAGTCAAGCTACTTCCTGCGGATTTCGTCGTTAAAACTTTTCTGTATTTTTGTAGTCATATTGCTCTGTATGTTAGTAGGTGGGTGAAGTTAATAACGTAAACAACCTTCTGAGAGCACACGTCGTTTATTACTGCTAGACAAAGGGTAGCAAGATCGTCCGCGCCACTGCGATAGTTACATACGTACTTATAGGCTATGCATAAACGTAGGCGCATACACATCACTCCTCCCTCTTTAATCTGAGAACCTGGTGACAATACAGAAAAAAACAACTTAGTACATACTAGGCACATTATAAAATAATAGATCTGCCTACTCTTTATAATTTACAAACTTTCGTGGTCGAAAGTTGTAGTGGGGACGATAGCGTGGCGCATCTGTATTGCTACTACTCTGTGGCGGACATAGTGGCGGTGATGATAGCGCGACCGAACTGCGACGGGTCGCCTGCGCATCAGTCTCAGCTACAACTTGCGTCGAATGACGCGCCACTGGAGAAGGCACAAAACCAACCCTATTCTGAACATTATTATTAACAAAACACGTCTCACTACTATGGGCCTGACCGGACCCTCCTCCCGACCCATCTAAAAACACATGAGATGTAGACTGTGTTTGTTCGTCGTTTACAGTAACGGGTTGTTTGTTTGAATATCGCAACAGCTGATCAACATGTCTCTTACATATTCCGATGCCTTCGACTGACACATTATACATTCTGCTGCCTAAACTACACATTATTTTACCAATTTTCCAAAATGGTTTCCTGCCTATATAACATCTTACCCATACATTCTGGCCAACTTGAAATATTCTACTAGTATTTAAGTCCGCAATGGTTCTGGTGGCGTCGGCTTCCGGTATTTGTTTTGACGGCAACACTAGATCTAGCCTACACCTTAACTCACGGTTAAACATTAACCTAGCCGGGGTTTCACCAGTACCACAGTGGACTGTGCTTCGGTACTCAAATAAAAATAACAATAATTTTTCCGTTATCTGAGCACGAGTACAATTATGATTGTTTTGCAAAATACATTTTATCATTTTCTTACAAGTTTTAACTGAATTTTCAGCTTGCCCGTTACTACAAGGGTGATAAATTGGCGAAGTTAACTGTTTTATGCCACCGTATTTACAGAAATCACTAAACTCCTCATTACTTATCTTTGGATCATTATCCGACACGATGACTTTGGGTAGGCCGAAGGTTGAAAACAAAATTTTTAATTTTTTGATTAGACACTTAGTAGTTATACCTTCGTCCATTATAACACATTCGACCCATTTACTATATGCATCCACCACGATCAGAAATACCATTTGGCCAACCTGCATGTAGTCTATATGGATTCGTTCCCAAGGAGCCAGCGGGCGCGGCCAGGGAGCCGGCGGAGCGCGCGGGGGCGCGGCGCGCAGCGCGCTGCACGTGGTGCACGCGCGCACCATGTCTTCGATGTCACTATCTATGCCGGGCCACCACATCCTACTACGCGCTAAGCATTTCGTTTTTACTACGCCAAAATGACCTCTATGCAGCTCGCATAGCATCGTTGCGCGGAGAGCTGCTGGAATGATCACTCTATGACCCCTAAAAACACACCCTTCATTCACTTCCAAATCAGTCTTACAGTGAAAATAAGGTTTTATATTTTCACATGTTATTTTTCGTGGCCAGCCATTACGTACATACTTAATTACGGTTTGCAACGTTCGATCCTTATCGACGGCTGCCATAACATTCACAAAAGAAATAGGTAAGCTATTTTCATTCATAAAATTTAGGTACGTAACGTTTTCGTCAACGTCACGTTCGACGGTCTTATTACTTACAGGAGCTCTTGAAAAATAATCAGCTATGACATTATTTTCACTCGAAATGTAAACTATAGTATAGTTATACGCGGATAAATAAATTGCATATCTTTGTAATCTCGAAGCTGCCATAACTGACACACCATTCTTTTTACCAAAAATAGCTAATAGTGGTCGGTGGTCTGTTTTTAATACAAACGGTTTCGCCCTACCATATAGGTATTGGTGGAAGTATTTTACCCCGAATACGATAGCGGCAGCCTCCTTGTGGATTTGGCTATAATTCCGCTCGCTCGCAGTGAGCGATCGCGACGCGAAAGCCAGCGGTCGCTCAGCCCCTTCCTCGCCCTGATGCAGCACGGCGCCGAGGCCGCTCGGGCTGGCATCCACGCTCAGCACGAGACGTGCGTCGGGCTCGAAATGTGCTAGCACGCGTTTAGAAGATAATTCTTGTTTTATCGCGATTACTGCATCTTCCTGCCGCTTACCCCAAGACCAGGCTACATCTTTACGAAGTAATTCGTTTAACGGTGCCAATACAGTAGACGCCTGAGGAATAAAATTCCTGTAGTAATTTATAACCCCTACAAATCTTTTAACATCCAACACGTTACAAGGGCGGGGTGCCTCTCGTATGGCTTGTACCTTTTTAGGGCACGATTTTAAGCCATTTTTATCGATTACGAATCCGAGATAAGTTACACTTTCTTTGAAAAATTCACATTTGTTACGCTGTAATTTTAACCCTGCGTCCCGCAGCCGGTCTAGTACCTCGAGAAGCCTAACAATATGTAATTCTTTCGTTGGGGCTGTAATGCATACGTCATCCAACCAGCAGCTCACTCCTTCTATGCCTGTTAACAATGTTTCCATAGTTCTCTGAAAAATGGCGGGTGCATTAGCGAGGCCATACACGAGACGCGAATATTTTAATAACCCGCGACTGCTCGTACTTATCGTTGTAAGTAACTGCGACTCTTCATCTAATTCAAATTGATTGTAAGCGTTACTGAGGTCTATTTTTGTGTACCTCTCTCCACCCCCCAACTTGGCAAATACCTCCTCTATACGAGGCATGGGGTATTTATCGATATATAAATCTTTATTTAGAGTTATGGAATAGTCGCCCGCAATCTTTACTTTACCATTCTCTTTCAGTACAGGCACAATAGGAGTCGCATAGCTAGAGTAATTAACCGGTACTAAAATACCTTCAGCTATCAAACGGTCTATTTCGGCATCGACTTTGCTTTTGAGCGCAAAAGGCACTGATCGAGGTTTGAAAAATTTTGGTTTAGCATCTTCTTTTAATGTTAATTTTATTTTAAATTTGTTAAACCTCCCTAAGCCATCGGTCCATAGATCTGCATATTTACTAATTAAATCATCTATCTCACACTTCCTATAGGTAATTGTTATCATCCATACAAACGTTATTAATCTTAGTGGCCGTAATATGTAGATTAAATTTCGACATAAAATCACGCCCCAGGAGTGGCGGACCGCCACCATTTGGAATGACAAAGAATTTAATTTTCTTCAACACATCATTATAAATTACATCCGCCGTAAAATATCCCAGGGGCATAATTTTGTGTCCATCATAAAAACACATTTTTAATTTACAGTTAGTAATAGGAATGTGTGCGAAATGTTTTTTATAGTATGCATCTGACATTGCCGACACTCCTGCACCTGAATCTAGCTCCATAGTGACGTTTATCTTATCGACAGCTACATCGACTACAATAGGTTTATAACTTTCGTACCTTAAATTATACAGGTTACACTCCTGGCAGTCCACGCTGTCCTCGCCACTCGATTGCTCCTCTACGTTAATGTTATTCACACGCGCCTTACACACTTTCTTTAGATGACCCTTCACTCCGCATTTCTGACACTTGTAATTTTTAAAACGGCACTTTTCGGCACTATGATTTTTCATACCGCACACTGGACACCTAGACGCACCGGAGTCGTCGCGCTCGTGCGCCGCCGGCGGCCTCCACGTAGCGGAAGCGGCTGCGCCGCGGCCGGCCGCCCCTGCACCGGCGCCTGCTCGCGCGCCGCCGCCGCTGCCGGTCCACATGCGGAATATTGGTTCCTCTTTTACAAAAACGTCACCGCCACGCATCCCGGACTCCTTGGCTTGCCGAGCGCTAGACATCTTCTCGGCGATCTCTATTGCCGTTGCCATCTTCAACGTCACGGCATCTCTTTCAAACAATTTATCTCGTTCAGTTCCCGGTCCAAGTCCAAGAACGAAACGATCAGTGAGAACCGTTTCCAGGGCGGTACCGAAGTCGCAAAGACTGGCCAGACCTCTTAGTCGTGCCGCCCAATCCCCCATGGATTCGTCTTGGTTCTTGGTTGCACTATAAAATTTCGCCCGATCCGCATAAGAACAGCGTTTAGGTTTGAAATGAGTATTCAGTTTAGCCACCAAGTCCGTAAACTTTATCGTTTCAAGATCCGTTGGATAACAGAGATTTCGTAGGAGACGGTATGACTCGTCAGTTAAATGCGTCAGTAATATTGCACTTTTCTTATCGTCGTCTGTCACAGCGTTCACTTTGAAAAACTGGTTCAACCGATGAGAAAATATGGTCCAATCGCCAGATTTATGGTCGAAATTCGTAATGTTTCCGAGATACGCCATAGTTATTCACGGAGTATAACACTGCACGGGTTTTAGAACACCTCGTTCGCCAAAAATGCTCTGTATGTTAGTAGGTGGGTGAAGTTAATAACGTAAACAACCTTCTGAGAGCACACGTCGTTTATTACTGCTAGACAAAGGGTAGCAAGATCGTCCGCGCCACTGCGATAGTTACATACGTACTTATAGGCTATGCATAAACGTAGGCGCATACACATCACATATCCTGAGTCTAATGCCAATTTTCGCTAAATCTGTCGAGTAGTTTTTTGCGTAGTTATGTAACAAACATCTATCTTTCTATTATAGAACAATCAAACAAACATTCACACACTCACACCCCAGCACTAGGATTCCCTGTGTCGCAGGTGGCATGGACACATACAACACATCACAGCGTCCAAGACCCGAGAACAAACATTTGTGTTCGTCACAAATATTTGCCCCGGCCGGGGATCGAACCCGGAACACCAAGCTTCGTAGGCAGGGTCACTACCCTAATATATAAAATATAATTTATAGAAAAGGCGATATAACAAAAATATTTTTGTTTGTCAGAAAAATAACAACACTATCACTTATTTCTTAGACATAAAGCCTAGTAAGTTTCTTGACAAGTACAAATTTATTTTGCCTTCATAAAATTAGTGTCAATAACATTGTACCTACTCGTGTGGTGGCATTGAAAAAATAACATAACAAAATTGTAGAAGTCGTCAAATCTTAATTTATTACATGAAATATTTTTAGGAAGGACGTAGTCATAGCAATTTTTTCTGACCATTTATTAACAATTTTTTTTAACTTTGAAAACGTTAGAAAGCCTGAAATATTCAGGTGTTGGTGTCGTTTCAGAATGATTAATTGCTTGCACGGTAAATGTGTTTTTTAACATTCGAATAAAACGAAATTTGAAATGACACCTTGAATTCAAAAGCTGATGGATCGTTAGAATGCTGAATACTAAAAACAAAATAAATATTTTGGAGTTTTAATAGAATTACGTCATGATAGTTAAATTTATAAATCAAAATGTTATTTCAAGACGTTTAAAATTTATACTGGTGGGTTTCTTTTTATTGTCATATGCATTAGCTGGTTATAGTTTGTTTGATAAGCAAGTGGCACAATTACCGTAACTGAGTCAGTTCAAAATTAGATAAGATAAGATAATTTATTTATTTCCTCGTAATTACAACCACTTCTTATGGAGTAACACTTATTTACTATGACAGAAAACACAGTAAGGTAGTAGTAGTAAGTAAGTAGGTATACAAGAAGGTAACTAGCGTCAGACTCGCTGCGAGTTTTTAGCGAAACATTAATAAACATGTGTCGAAGATTCAAGTCTACAACTAAAAATATCTTTAATCAAGGTTTTACAAAAATATACCATAACCGACTTCAACTAGTCTGTTTTAATGACACCACTGAAAATCCCAAGGAAGCAAAATACGCATGTTGTGCTTCTATTGTTAATTTGAGGGTAGTTTGGTAAATCACCGCCTGCCCGAACGTGAAGAGCTCGAGGCTCATCAGTGCATTGGCGGGAGTCATAGTGATTGGACGCGTGTGGACGTTCTACTCAAAATCCGTCGATTTTCTCTCCATTTTTGGCCGTGGCTAATCTGCATCTCAACATTTTGATACTAGTGAAGTGTCGCGGGTTCAAAGTGCTGTGTGCTTTTCCAAAGACTTTAGAACCTGGATCTGCCGTGCGAATCCACATGACTTTGCCTGCCACTTAACCAACAAGGCAGGAGCAGCAGTTCAAAGGTAGGTGGTGTTCAATTGCCTTCGGAAATCAGTAGAACCGTTTTTAGCCCTATACACACTGAACATTCAAAACTCAAAACACATACTCTAAAATCGCCGGCATAATTAATTTAAAAACACGCACAACGCAATTTCATCATATTTTTTTCAGTTGATTTGATTTAAAAACTAAACTAATAAACCGATTTTTAAGAAATCTCTATGAGACCAATCTGAAAGTATCCTCTCAAACAAAAAAAATATATTTTTACAAATTGGATGAAGAAAACCGAATTGAGAATTTTCTCCTTTTTTGAAGTCTGTTGAAAATCACCATCCATTATGTAAGGTGATACGTGTAGAAAAAAAATAGCATATATTATCAACCTGATAAATTTAAAAAAATGTGTATGTAAAGTGCCTCTTCGAGACGCTCTTGAAATCCTTTCACCATCCTGGTTCGAAAGAACTAGTAACATTATAAGAAGAAGACTTGAAAAAAAATATGTTTTTTGTACGAAATAATTTTTTCGATGATATAAGTCGATACAGACATTGTCAATGGAAAAAGGTGTTAATGGAAAACAAACTGCTTTTAAATTTATATAGGAATGTCGAATAGAATTGACCTTCGAGTGACCCTGACAACTAACCTTGACCTGCGATGACATGCTATCCCCTTCTATTATGTATTTCATCGGAATTTAGAATTAACTACTGCAATGACACTCCAATTATTTTAAATACTAGTGTTTACTTAGCGTTTATCGGCGGTATCATTTGTGATTTATTCAAAAAAAATGTTTTTTTTTTAATTTAAAAAATATTTAAACATTTTGTATGGTAGGTACCGGTTACTTTTTGTAAATAAGTACTAGGAACATTTTGAAGTTATTTTAGTTTTATTTAAATATCTGTTGCCTTCGCATGTGACGTGTTAAGAGGCTATGTGAAAATTTGGAGCCGCCGCGTTTCATTCTTACTCGGTAACGGTACAGTTTACAAACTTGATGTTAATACAGTGATTTCTTGAGGATATAATCTAAATAAATGTAAGACAGAAACACAATTGGTGTAACTTTTCTCGATATATTTATTTTTTGAACTAGGCCCTCTTAAAATGTGATTTACATCCATCCTCCGAATTTAGAGAATATTTACGGTTTATTTTTATACTATTGAGTGAGTAATCACAGAACTTAGATAAATGTAAAAGGATTTTTTTATAAATTCAATACTTTCAAGCAATACGATGTTTTATCATTTGTTGCTTACGTCCGTTACTTTTGAGCGACAAAAATCTATATCTAACCTCTTCCCTCGGGGTAAGGTGTCTAATTGCACTATCACTGTCTTACAATTCGGCTGTCAATAAAGCTGTAATTTCTGACAGTAAAATTAAATTAATTTTAATTAAATTAAAATCACATAATCCTCTTAACATGTCTCTGTTTTTCATAAAAAAAACCTTTATTCATATTGTTAACCTAGTTACACCAAAGTTTATTTTTATTGATTCCCGGAAATAACATATTTACAGCATTATCGACACATGATCATGAAAATTGCTTTACCATAAGTTTGCTTTACACGGTAATTCCGGTTTTATTTTATGAAAATTTTATATATTTATATATACTTGTACTTTATACAGTAATTTATTGTTTAAATGAAGGTATAATTTAGTGTAAACAGGTATATTATTATATTACCATGCTAGATGTAATTTCCATGTGTTTTTGTCACAAACTACAAGTAAAATTCCATTAAATATCCGTACATAACAGGTTATTAGTTAAAAGTTATTTTATTTAAATAATCACGCAAGGAAAGTAGCTAGGTACTTAAAGAAGTGAAATAATTTATATATTACAACATTATTACAGGTAGTAAATTAACAAAAGCTGGCATGAACAAAACATTCACTCTTGTGCTTGTGTAGTGACCTGTGAATGTACCCTACTGTGATCTGTCAAAATTTGTCAAGGTGTAGTGAAATTGCATTAGTGTGAGTACTTTGACAGCGCCAGCTTTCGTTGACCGACCACACACACACAGTAATACAGTAACACAGTAGTTGTAACACAGTAGTTTTTCGTAGACTTTCGCGATTATGGCACACTAGTTGGTGCCCGCGACTTCGTCTGCGCAGGTATCTTTATAAATTGTACCCTATGTGTTATTCTGATGTATGAGCTATATTATTATAAATTTCATTAAAAACCATTCCGTAGTTTTTACGTGAAAGAGTAACAAACATCCATCCATCCATCCATCCATCCTTACAAACTTTCGCGTTTATAATATTAGTAGGAGTAGGATTAGTAGGATAGTTATTAGATTGTAACGGGTATTTATCGCGCTCACCTCATCTAACACACATACACACAGTTCTTCATTTAAAGA
The DNA here is from genome assembly GCA_932526365.1 of Lobophora halterata. Lineage (NCBI taxonomy): Eukaryota > Metazoa > Arthropoda > Insecta > Lepidoptera > Geometridae > Lobophora > Lobophora halterata. The sequence goes on from OW052018.1 coordinate 1,971,132, forward strand.
GGGTCTGTTATTTAATTACGCCCCCCTTATAACAAGAATGTCCCTAAGGAGTCCCAAAAAAACATTATTGTCTAAGACAGACCTTTATTAAACATCCTATGAAAAATTCTATTATTCTTCTGGGGAATAAACTTCAAGACTTTCATGTCGTTGTAACAGGACAACTTGTGACGAAATATGACAAGTGCCTGTATTATTTATTTCGCTTTCGAGTCTCGGAGGAGCGGAAGGGAGAATTTATCGTGTTTTTTGACGAAATATTTTGTAAGGTGACGTTTTTATGAAGGTTCTTTAGTGAGGGATTTTGTTTACGATTGTTTAGGCATTGGACATGTTGTAGCATTTTTTTGGAGGAAATAGGTATGTATTTTACGATTGTGCCTCGTAAGAACAATTGCTAAACTAATTTTAAACTTTACGAATGTGAGTAAAGTATTTTTGGTGTCCTATAATGTTTCCATTCCATCTATAACTCGGGCGAATTAGCATGACACGTGGCTCTGAACTCGATGCTTCCCCCGCCGCCCCGCGCGGCACCATCCGTGTTTCTTCTTCCTCTTATTGCGAAGCCTTATCATCACCAAGTATTCCACGGCCTCTAACATTATCCAATACCACAATGTACTTTGCACAAAAGCCATTCGAGCCAGGTGTCATGTTAATTTGTCCGAGTTGTTCATGAAATATACATCCTTCATACACTACATCCTTTTAAGACTGCTTGTATAAATTTGATATGTGTACATAGGCGAAGGAGATTGGGCTAGTCTCTTTTATGTTAAAAATATCAAAACAAAAAATATATTTAAACATTTCGAACTACAATAGCAGATTCATCTCTCCATTTTTTGCATTTTTTTTGCAACCAACGTAAACACAATGAAAACTCGCTAACTACCTCTTGCAAGTTTTCACCTTTAGCTGTAAATGGCACTTGGCCATTTCTATATAGATAAAGCTCAATTTTCGTTAGAACTTTGACCAATACAGAGATGATTTCGTATTTGAATGAGTCTATTAGCAAAGAATAAATAATATTATTACATACTATTAGTTACGAAAGTAACTTTATTAATTTAGACCAATTATTTTATTTTTGCAGATTCGCTTCAAATAATATAAGAAGAGCGCATTAAACCTTAAATAATAATAAAATAAGTGCTTAAATACGAAAGTTATTCTGAAATGTGAACCTTCTCTTGCCGAAGTTGCCCGCAAAATACTCAAGTGCCAAGAAAAATACATTACCTAGCCTTGCCAAGGTGAGGGGAATATATCATAATAATGTTGAAATATGTCCTTCTCCAAAAATCCTCGTGAAAATCTTTACACGCCCTTTCGCAACATAAGAATGTGTCATTACACTTTGCTATTTTACCTTCCTTTTTACCTTTACAATTGTAGGATTTGAATGTGGCCAGTATCTATTAGATTTGGTAAATGCATTTTTTTAAGCTGAGATGAAAATACTTGATTAACCTTTTCAAGCGACGAAAAAAAGTTGTGTTCTCAGTCCAATCCGTGTATATTTTTATATAAGCCTTTACGAGTTAGTTCGGTTTCAGTCAAGCGTATTAACCGAGTGGCAAATCCGCACGTGTTTTGTTTTTTGCAGCATGTGTCGCCTAACGCTGCGTCGCTATGATACTCGCTACCAAATAACCTAGCGTAAGCGCCGGTGTAAGCCCGTATACGCGCGTAAACGCACGTACTTGCGCGGGTACGGGTGCGCTGTAAAAATAAAAACATAAGCGGCGAATCCGCTCAGTTTAATACGCTAGTAGGTATGAACCGCTCTTAGACGCCAAATACCTAAACAGTCTTACACACTGACTAACTGCAATGTTGAATATAAAATTATTCCACTGCTGGCTAAAGGCGGGAGGACGTTAAAGTCTGATATTAAATTCCGAAAGAGTTATAGAGAGTCTTACTGTATCTAAACAAGCCGAATAAATCTTTTCGAAGACCTAACTAAATATTTAAATATGAATGCGGAATATGGATACGAAAAAGTACCTTTACTTATCACCTTGACCTTATCTCAAATTACCTTCGATATAACATCACACAAGGTTTCAAAAAAATCTATAATATAAAACCGATAACCCTCAAAGGGAAAGACTAAAACGATGTCATGTAAGTAAATTTATGTCTTAACCCGATTTATTTTGGTTCTATAGTGCAGATAACGTGGTCCGTTGGCTATGAATGGGCCGAATTTCAGCGTTACCCTTTCAATTCTGCAACATTTCTTCAAAGTTTTGCGGCTTTTTTGTGTTCCGCAATGCAAAATCGTGACCAAAACCTTCTAGAAGAACCCAAGAGGATGCCTTACTGAGGATAAAGGTTGAAGCAATGATGGACTCATCAACTGAAAAGCTTTGATGGTCGATATACTCGTATAAGGGGTCGAAATAGTCTTGGCACTTTACAAAGTTATTCTTACTTATTTTTGTTTTTTTTTAATCAAATACTTTCACATAAAAATCGTTTGCTAGTGAAGAAAAAAATTAGGTAGCTAAGTTTTTTTGTTTAAGCGGAAAATCTACATTCCTATTCATATTTAAGAAACAATTGAAACTTTTTAAATAACGAAACTGAAATAAATTTGTCCGCGACAAACTTTCCTTCACAAAATCATGAAAAAAGACCCCAGTCCGACATAGGACCTTAATTATCTATAATGAATCTTATTAATTAATAAATTAGGCATTTTACATTAATGGATATAAACATACCTAAAAAATATCTTGAAATAAACAAATTCTATGTAAGTTTATCTTTCGTAGGTAGGATATAATGTAGGTACGAGTAGATAAATAGAGTTTCATTACACGAGACAAAAAGTGTGTGTGGAAAATTCAATTGTTCTCAATTTATCTTTGCTCCGGCCAAATGGAGGTTCTTCAAGCAAACGAATCAAAGGGGAGAAAAAAGTATCTCCTTATAAAAGAGTAATTTTCTACCATTTCTCTCAACGTTTGTTATTCGGAGGTTTCTTTTCTGAAAATAAAATAGAGATGTTTATTTTTCTCAACCTTATGCACGCAGCTCTGCCTACGTGGTACTGGAGTGAGTAAATATCCTTTTCCAGCTCAAATACTAACACCTACCATAAACCGAATTTCAGCGTAATCAGTTCTTTTGTTTTGATGTGAAATGAAATGAAATGAAATGAAATGAAATGAAATGAAATCGTTAATTGCATGAAGTATGCATTAGTGTGTGACACAGAAATACAGATAGGCTGCTGCAACAATGCTATAACGCTCATCCACTTTGAAACAACTTCTTCTTATCGTGTCACTAGTTCTTTCGAATCAGTATGGTGAAAGGATTTCAAGTGCGCCTCGAAGAGGCTCCTTTAATACACTTAACACATCTAATTCTAATTCTAATTCGGGTAAGGGGTTGCAAGTGGTCTGCACTGACGTCCCGCTGTGGGGTGTATTGTGCATTGACCCCTTTTTGTACTAACTTTACCCCAGCCAGCCCAGCTCCCCAAAATAGCGGAGCAGGACCCTGGGTTGATGGATGGTGTGTTCCAGTTTCCCGGTAGGGTCATCCGGACCCGTATCCAGGATTTTCCTCAGCCCAGTCTTCTTTCTGGCCTCTTCTGTAGCTGTGCTTAACACATGTTTTTTAGAACTTTTTCGGTTCTATGTCATGCCGGTTACCTCACGATGTTTTGACGTTAAGCACGTGTTTTAATGCACGCATATAATTTATTTTTTTGATTAGGATAATCTATTGGTGTACGACCGGGTTCGAACCCACGACCTTCGTAACGAAAGTCGAGGGACCTCCAGGTCCATGGGTCCACGGGACATAAAAAAAAAACTTCGTTAGTACATAAGGCTTATTCTAAGGTTAGTATAGTAACATTTATTATATATTTATGGTAAACTGTTATGATCTTTTGTATTAGACTAAATCTTACTATTATTCGTAGAACTTATACAGTCATCTATTTAGAGAGACGTAATTGGCTGTTTTATACATAACGTAGTTAAGTTACCCATAAACTAAAATTGTACGTGTTGGTCTTTTCAATAAAATAAATTAAATAAAAACTTTATCAAGTTTAGTTTAGCAAGTTATGGTTAAATGGTGTCACGGCAAAGTATCTGGCGCTGTACCCAACCCATCTAGAAAGAATGGAATCTTTTTATCAAAGTGCTCTATCTTTCTTGTAAACAATCATAAACAATTCGTACAAAAATGTCGAAGTAAACGATAAATCACTAAGTATCATGTTGGTATTTTCCTTAACCAGTATCTTATTAAATCAATTGCAAACTATCAGAGATCGCTAGCCTCCCCAAGCGAGGCTCGAGGAAAATGCGCACTAGTCAGTAACTCGGAAAATTATCAGAAAAACCTTTTAACCGTCCCTTTAGGAATTCTCCGTAAACAACGGCAAAGGAAATCAGTCACTGGAGATTTTCGGTAAATTATTTTTTGGACAATCTACATCCAAAGTTCCAAAATTTTTTGACGTGACTACGTCTAATAAATCGATGAACGCCGTCTGCATGCACGAAAACTTTGACGTCATTGTCCGGTAACGCTCATTGTCCCGTTACGCTGGTAGTCACGTTAAACTATCGTCCGTAAACCAACTTTGCAGACAATCAATATTTTTTTATTTAAAACTTCGATAAAACATGGCTTTTTACAAGCAGATTGTTGGCGAGTTTAAAAGCCAGCGTGTGAGCGTGTTAGCTTTTGGAAAGGATTGTCAACAAGCAGTTTTAAAAAAAACCGATGACACTGGGCGAGCTTACACGTTACAAGCAAAGTCGCTAGCTTGTAGCGTGTAAAAAAGCCGTGTGACGCATTACCATACCACGTTACCATAATTTTGTGGTTAGGTACTTTCTTGTTTGTCTATCTGTTGTGAAATCTTGCAACTGAAATTTCGAGCACTATCCAATAGTTATTCGGCTGAAACGTTCAGGGCAGCTCACAACTCGATGACAATGCATTTTAAAACCATAAAAACCGGTATATCTTGAAAAGGAAGCGAGATAGAGCCAAAGCATATAAACGCGTATATCCAATTTTTGTCGACATTTTTTAGGAAGGATTGTCAACAAGAAGATTGTAAAAAAACCGATGACACTGGGCGAGCTTACACGCTACAAAAAAAGCCGTGTGTCATCGACGCTTTACCATATTACCATGTTATTATGGTCACTTTCTTGTTTGTCTGTCTGTCGTTCTGGGTAAAATCTTGCAACTCAAATTACGAGCACTTTCCAATTAACTATCCGACCGCTTTATCTTGAAAAGGAAGCTGGATAGAGCAGGAACTTTCAGGGTAGCTCACGACTCGATGACAATGTATTCTAAAAACCGCTATATCTTAAAAAGGAAGCTAGATAGAGCAAAAGTATATAAACATATTCGTATATAAACATATTCGTCTGAAACTTTAATGGTAGCTCGTATCACAACTCGATGAAAAATCATTCAAAACCCTAAAAACTGCTATATTTATTACGGAAAGGAAGCGAGATAGAGCAAAAGCATATATAAACGTGTCTACATAACTTGTTTAGAAGTAACTTTTTCAAAGAAATAAAAAGTTACCTATACCCTTTTCAGCTCATATACAATAATACAATACTATACATAATAGCCATACTAAATTTCAGCTCTATCCGATAAGTGGATTGATTGAGCATCAAACTTTATAATAATCGGCATTCACACTAAAGGTACACAAAGGTACACACGGCTTTTTTACACGATACACGCTGCCAGTGACTTGACTTGTAGCGTGTAAAGTCGCCAAGTGTCATCGGCGTTTTTACAATCTACTTGTTGATTAGCTAGCGTTTCAAAACGCCAATAATAATCAGCTTGTAAAAAAGCTTGTGTCATCGTACTATAAGAAAGATAGCTAAACCGGTAGTAGGTACGGCTTTAGCTTGTTTTTCAAAAACGACATTCCTCACGTAATATAAATGATGTAGGTATTTTAATATTCATGATGTTTAAAACTTTAAATGAGTCTATAAAGATTTTAAGTAACTTCGACTGAAGAGTAATATGTAGCTTCAATTTTAGCCTCGACTTCACTTGAAATCCAAAGTGTCCTCGGCCCCCAAGCCAAGGGAACGTCGGTTGGGAACTTACGCCTAATTGAGGACCTTCCTTGAGTCCTCACTCAAAGTAGGTACCCTATTTGAGTACCTTCCTTGAGTACATACTCCTCGAAACGAGCTAATTCCTGCAAAGTACCCGTTCAGGTTTTTGGTAGAGTCAATAAAAAAATAATTTTACCATTTGAGTCCCAGTCCTTATGCTGACTAAGATTTTCTATCATTGGATAGGGAAAAACTCCGGTCTATGATTATTTAACATGATATTTAAAATTTAATAAGTCCCTTAATTATTGGATCCGATGAAATAGATACTCAGAATAATATAAATAAAAAAAATATGAAAATATTGTCAAAAATAGCACATAAATACAGAAATCTTATGAGTTTGTTCATGTGTAGCACTGTTCTGGTCATGGGCAGGCATGATCTCATACCATCAGGAGAGCGCTTAGTTCCCATGTTTTCATTTTTTTTATATGGTAGTTATGTTTCTTTACATATTGGCAACAAAATAACAAAACTGTGGGACCATAAAATGAGTGAAATGAGTGATGATTTGTGCGCTATAGCTGACAGAAGGTGGATGGTCTTGGCCAAATAGGAGGTTCCTTGACTGTCGATCTGAAGGTCGTGGGTTCGAACCCCGTCGGACATCAATAGATTTTCCTGTTTAAGAAATCTATGTGTGCATTAAAACACGTGCTTAACGGTGAAGAAAAATATCATGAGGAAACCAGCATGTCATAGAACCTAAAAAGGTCGAAAACATGACATGTTGTGTCAAGTGCACGAAAGGAGCCTCTTCGAGGCGCACCTGAAATCCTTTCACGACACTGGTTCGAAAGAACTACTGACACGATAAGCCAAATGATAAAAAGAGTTATCTTAAAAATCTCTACCGCTAGGATTTTTTATCAAAATCCAGTTGGTCAAGAAAATCCTAATAGTGACCGCAAGCAAAGATAATTTTCCGAACAGTATTTATCTCCATGATAAAAGACCTGAGATATATTTAATAAGGGTATTTTAGTCCCTACATATTTTCTCTTATCCATGTCATATCTACGCAATAATCTATGTAACGTAATAACGAAAGTCCCGAAAAATATTTAACATCAAAGGAAATTGCGGGCTTTGTATTAAACGTTTGTTTTTTGGGCTTTTTTTTCGGATAAGTTGGTTTAGGTATTTGGGGACATTCATTCAGTATGTTAGTTTTTGGCCTATATCATCTCTTTTACTTGGTAAAAGATCGAATTTTCGCTATTAAGAACATTAATTTTGAATTAATATTTTACATTAGTTTTTCAAAATTCAAATTCACATAGTTTATTCATTACAACATGGGTTAGAGACTTCCTTTTAAGTATAAAGATACCTGTGTTAGGGAACCTCGCTCTTCCCTTACAATATTTAAGTTATTAAGTTGAAAATGTTAGATATAGAAAACAAAAAATAAGAACTTATATTTAAAATGGCTATTAACAGACGCATTCAAATAATATACTCACACTAGTTGATGCCTGCAACTTCATTTGCGTTGCCAATTACCAAAATTTATTTCTTATTACGTGCCTACATTCTTGACAAACATACCACAACTCCAAATTCCGAGTCTCTACGTCCAGTGGTTTGGCCTGAGCGTTATCTGTCAGGCAGTCAGTCAATCAAGACTAAGCCTTTTATGCATATAGATATCTATCTATCTATCCTCTTGCACCCACTGTTGGGTATAAGCCTCCTTTTCGGTATGCCACTTTTTGCGGTCCTGGGCTAGTCTGATCCACTGGCCTCTGACTGTTTTAAGGATGTCATCATATACCTATAGATATATTAATTATAAATCGACGTACGCCCGAAACATATTACCCTTCTTCTACGCAACCGAGTAAAAATACCCACGCCAATGCTGTTAAAGGTTAACATCTAAGGTAAAAAGCAACATCACCTTCATAAAAAAGTTAACATTTCGCTACCTGTAAATTTCTCTCGACAAAGCGCCTACACAACAGTAGATACCTACATATGCATACGTTGTATGAGTAGGTGTAGGATGATGCCCTCAGAAGTGAAATAACGCAGATAGACAAGAAAATATAAGGTATGAACCGTGTAAAAGTTACTGTTATCGTAGTAGTAGGTTTATATTAAATTAGGTAGGTGGCTCTTTTTAGTTTATTGGAGTTAGTAATAACTACTTACTAAAAACTCAGTACGTAACTGAAAGTCTATTAATTTTATATTCTTTCTGGCAAATAAAAATATTTTCTTTCTTTCTTTTTTAAATTCTGATGTATATTTCCTTGCCATGTTTAATGTGTATTATATTTGAATAGGTACTTAAATCTGTTGCTTTCTATATGAACTTTGCTAACCTAATACAAAATAGTCTTAGTATAAACTTAAAAAAAAATAAAAAAATAGTTAGTTACTAAATATAAAGACTTACTGCTAAGTAGCTTGTTCATTTTATACTCTTCTTATTGCTTCTAACACAGTTTCCCACGTATTGTATAGAACTTGTGTAATGAGTCCTATGCTCTGTGGTATATTATGCCTCTATGGACGGTGGCCTACATTCTACGTCATAAGGTATTTCAATGCTACGTTACGTACGGTCAGAATATCTGTTTTTGGAAAATGGGGGCGGCTTTTATCATTTTTCTTTATTATTAGGAATTTATGTATTCAAATTTGCATAGTTTTGGTTTAAATAAACATAGGTATAATTGTAAATCTATCGTTATTTTTTCATGAATTTTTATCACGTCTCCGTATAATTTTATAATATAATATGTATATCATAAAATTTATTCGTATTTATTTTTGTTTGATAGTGTTTTTGTGTATATTAATTATTTAGGAGGTAAAAAAAATAAATAAAAAAATATGGTAATAAAGTCGCCTTTGCCAGGCTGTCTCACTGATGTAAAGGCTTTTTTTTGATTGACTGACTGACCTACTGATAGACAGACAGACAACGCACAGACTAAGTCGCAAAACGCGAGACTTAAAATTTCAAGGGTGTAGGTAATAAACTTTATGAATACAAGAAACGGTTGTCAAGCTCCTGACATGGTAATTAGGTCGCCCTTGCATGACTGTCTCACTGATGACTGCGGCGAATAAATATATGTAAAAGGCTTTGTCTTGACTGACTGGCTGACTGATAGGTAGACAGACAACGCACAGGCTAAGCCGCGAAACGTAGAGACTTGAAATTAAGAGGGTATGTTGATCGTCAAGAAATGAAAAATAAGCTATCTTAGACGCGCTTATGTTACGTGAAAAAAATCCTATGAATTTTCTTAATTCGTAACGGCAAATAAAAGTGTGGGTGTAGTAGGTTATAAACTTGATGAATACAAGAAATGGTTGTCAAGCTCCTGATTACCTAGTGGTCCTTGCCAGAATGTGACCGCCGCAAATAAATATATGTAAAGGCTTTTTCTTGATTGACTGACTGACCTACTGATAGACAGACAACGCACAGACTAAGTCGCGAAACGTAGAGACTTAAAATTTCAAGGGTATATATAATTTGTAATTTCATTTATTTCATTATTTTAACATTTCATTCCTTTTAAAAATTTAAGATAGGAATTTTCTTAGTTCGCAAGGCAAATAAAGTGATGTAGGTAATAAACTTAATGAATACAAGAAACGGTTGTCAAGCTTCTGACATGGTAATTAGGTCACCTTTGCCAGACTGTCTCACTGATGACCGCCGCGAAACAGGTCACAACTCACAGTGTATTCAGTTAGAAAATGCCGACCTAACTACGGTGAAAAACTTTGATACAAAGACATCTGAGTTCAGTTGGACTATTAGTTTTATTAAACCTTTTCCATCTCATTTAACTTGAATAAAAAAAATCAGCTTTGTGTAAAGATTTTTGTAGACACTGTTGAGATTTTCGTTTCAGTGGTCTTACGTGATTTTTACTTAAGATTACTACGTTTTCTCTTATGTAACGTGAAGGGACTAGTAAAGGTAATCAAAATATAATATAAATTATATTTATATACATATTTTGCGGCCTTAAGGGCAGACCACCAGCCCGATGGTTGGATGACATCGTTAATGTAGCTGGACCACAGTGAAACCGCCTTACACAAAATCGGCAAGAATGGCGTAATAGAGAAGAGGCCTTTAACCTGCTGCAGTGGGTGTTACCGGCTGAATATATAGATATAGATAATACAAAAAAACAAAACAAAGTTAAAACATAAAGCCAAATAATAAGCCAAAAAAGCCTTCTTTATTCTAATACGAGTATGTCTAAAAAATATTTTAAAAGACGTTGAAACCGCTTTCCTTGTTCTATGTAGTTTTTTACGGAACATTATCTAAGTGGCACAGTAGACTTACCTAGTCTTTCTGTTTTATTTCTTTCCTCTGTGTCTAGATGTCGCTAAACCCGTCTCTTGTGGTCTCGGGACCACAGACCTTTTCAGGCACGTAGGATAAAGGATTTTAATTTATTTTGGGGTCTGATTGAAAGTCCATTAAAATGTTTGAGTGGCGTTCTGGGGTTGGTTAGAAAGGTGTATTTATACGTATTAGATGTAAATTATACAGGACCGATGCTCGTGGCTTTGTCTACTTTGTAGGTATGATTTAGAGGTGTGCGCCGATGCCAATCGGCTTAATCAGCGTGGATATTATTATCTTGGGTTTAAAATTATGTTTAGCAGTGAAAAACCGGCAGTTTTTTTTGTCTTTTTATTTGCACTATCTGCGCCAATATGCATTTGTATCTTATATTCTTTAATTTTCATTATCTGCGTCGATCACGCCGAGGGAGCCGCCCCTACAAATTCGCATCAGCGCACACCTCTAGTATGTAAACTATATGTAACAATAGTTGCCAATAAAAAACTATGAACTATATAGCTACTCATTTTATAGAGTTACATAGACGATGGTGACGATTATTTTTCATCAGAGAGGCCATTTGCCGGTTCGTCTGTATTTAACATAAAAAAAAAACATAAGGAATACTGAAATATAGCGCTATATTGTTTAACAATTCGATGAACAAAGCTTAGAAAATTTATTGATCATAATTTCTGCCCACATACTCACATAATTTCTACACTTGGATCCCTGTGTCGAACAAGGTATAGACGATTAGATATTATGATTATATCATATCATTATATCTAAGACCCGAGAACCAACATTCGTGTTCATCGCTCAAATCCTTGCGCCAAACGATATAATTTTAATTGAGTCTAGATAAAAAAAGCTAACCTTTCTGAACTTTAAAACTGTTTAAAGTTCAGAAAGGGTAGGGGGCTTTTTTTACAGTAAATGAAATTCACTTATGAAAGGATCATTTTATTTCAGAATTATCAACGAATTTTCAGTCAGAGTTATCACGCGAGCTTCAATTTTATTGCGTGGATGGTGCAATTACCTTTGTTTGCTCAGGAGAGTTTATCAATTTTATTTCGTTTTTGTCGAAGGGTGATCCGTTTCGATCAACATAATCAAAACTTGATAGAGTTTTTATGATGTTGTTAAAATTTTGTATTGAAGTTGGATTTATTTTAAAACCTACCAATCAAATAGTATAATGTTGTTTCGTAATAATAGTTGTTTATATGCTAATGCTTGACTGAAATCATAATACTAAATTATTTAGGTACAGTCACGGGCGGCATATTGAACCCTGATCTATATGTAGAGTCTTGAGTGAAGGTAGGTATTATCATAAAATTGTAATAACTTAACAAGCTGCCCAAGACGTAGACAGGCTTTATCCCAGAGGGGCATTCTCTACTTTTCACACCTTCTGCGAAACAATAAAAAGCCAGGGCTCCAGCCACAAACACTGTATTTATTTCACGTTCTATGAAATCGTGTCTCTTTATTACTTTTGAGTTCTCCTTACAGTGGCCAGCTGGCCAGTTTGATTTTCGAACAAACCTCTTTACAATGCCATACGGGTATTTTGTTTACGTTCCAAACTCAAATTCCTTTACCCTAGGGAGTTTCATACAACTTTACCTCCCTTGGCATATAATGCCTTTCTTTACATTGAGATTACATGATAATATAATTGGACATTGTCGGGCAGGTGGTGTGAATATACATTTAGAGCGGTCACAGTAATGGCCATCTGCGACCAATTGCATTAAACATCTATCTGCAAAGTTTTAAGTTTTTTACTTCTTCGGATTCGCAATTCTTTATAGGTGGGCCGAATACACTAATATAACCCAAAAGTATTGAACTGTTATATCAAAACTTGCATACGAAGCCAAGGGTTGTAATTAGTAATTTACAATTAAAATTGAAACAACACATAAAAGTATAAACGGGCTCAAATTTGAATTTCACGAGGTTTCCCTCATTTGAATCGTTCTCAGTTCTCAGTCTGTTCGTTTTACACAAGAATTTTTAGGATTTCACCTTCCGTAAAGGTGCAAAAGTAATATATTAGCGCCGTTATGTTGATTTCACCTCTACAAATTACAATCATCATAATAATCGTTAGGGCGTTATTTGTGCACGCTGGGCGCGTTGATGACTGAAATTCATCATGAAAATATGGCTAATGTTCACTTCTTGAACTGAAGTGTGATGTGGGTTATAAAAAGTGTATGGCTGTGGAATGGAGTAGAAAGTTTGGGTACTCATTCCTAAGGCAGCAAAGTGTCGTTACATAAATTATCTTTTAAAACGGATCCCTGATTAAGTTATGTATTATTAAAGTTTGTTTAAAAAAAAGCATGGCAGTTGTACTCAAAATCTATCGAAGTTTATAATTTAGTGTTCGAATACCAAAAATTACATGGTTTTCTTACGGTGACAAATCCATCAATTCATCATTTCTATTCTGTTAAACTTATAACCTTTCTTACTTAGAATATATTACTAATAACATGGACCATAGAGATAAGAGGGGGCTCTTCTAACACAGGTTTATCAAACTTACCAGAAGAGCCTCCAAACCTTGTAATTTTTTTCTTGTAAAACTTGAATAAATATTTTTATTCTTTTATCTATTCGTCTTCTCTTGTCGTAGGTTTCGTAGGTACGTTGTTGGTAGTATTAACCTATAATCTCTTATATCACTTTGGATTGCATTCACTTGAACAAACTTTGAGTTCTTAATTGTATTTTAGTATGCTTTCAGATTAGCGGATAAACCGAGCGTAAATGCCGATATACGCGCGTACGCCTTTTGAAGTTTCGCGAGTACCAATCCGCTCGTATACGCACTATAAAAATACGCTAGACTGAAGTAATTTTTTGTGATAAAGACTTTTGACACTTGATATTGAAGAAATAAAAGGTAGGCAATTAAACTGACTAAAATTTTACAGTCATTAAACCCGTATTTATGGTGATTAGGTACATTAAACGATCAGTCAATTATCTTCACAGTGTGATTGACCCTAGCCCTTTATAGTTTAATGAACTGTAAAATTAATAAACTTAACATTGAGCCAATAACTTTAGGCAATTTCTATGCAGCTGTTTCAATACAATATTATTGTAATTTGAACTCTATGGCTTTCATTTTATAGTTGAGAATCGACTGCATAATCAAAGCGAATCATTTAGGTATTGAATGGTATTGATAGAATTCAGTTTCAAGAGCTTATATTCAAATTATCCGATTGAGTAATTTACATCAATCGTCTTTAAAATCAAATTTTCTATAGATAGACTAAATCAATATCTAGAAAAGGCTTTGTCCTCACAGATTGATTGACAAAGGACAGGTTGAACCACTGAACGTAGAGGCTATAATTTGACGAGCGTGTTCTTCAAGAAGCAATGGAACGTACAAAAAAGGAAGCAGTTTTGTTAAATTGTAACGTAAACGGCTCTGCAGCTTACGCCGATGTTCTTTATGATTAAACTACTTGTGGTTTATATTAGGGGTATATCTTAAGTGGTTTATTCACATCAGTAGTTTATTCACACACAAACATGATGTGTTTGTGTGAGTGGTTTAATCACAGGAAAAAACCGGCGTAAGCTGGGTTTAAAGACAATTATAGAGCCGACTGTACGTTTTAAATTATAAAACTAAATTCGGAAGAAGAATATAAAACAGATTTCAAAAAAAATATCTATCGATAAAAGTTTCACCAATCGTGTGTCTGTCTCATATTTATTTAGATTATAATATCCTCAAGTAATCAACAGTGATATTACTACAAAGTACCATCAAGTTTGTTACCTGGTACCGTTATTGAGTAAGAATGTAACGTAGCGACTCCAAAATTTAACATAACGCCTTATGCTTCTTATCTCAACGATATTTCAATAGGCTTCATTATAATTGGTACTAAACCAGTCAACAGTTGATTATGTTCCACAACGCAGCGTGCAGGATTGAAAAGCTTTGTTCTCATTTTCTTTGTTTTCGAAACTAGTTTTCAGAACGGTTGGCTCCAGTTTTCCAACAAACGTTTAAAACTGCGCACAGAACCTAATTTGGCACTTTTAAAATCTAGGTTTTTGAAGCTCAAATAATGTTGTGCTTTATTTTTATTACAGCGTAGAATTAATTTGACTAGTTAGTGTTTTTTTCGTCGATATAATTTTAACAAACAGTAATGTATGTTTATTTTATTATGTATTTAATTCTTGGCGTGCTCTGTAGATGTCGTGGCCGGATCATTGAATTGGCCATTTCAGGAAGTGGCTGGCCATTTCATGAAATGGCCGTATTTCATGATATGGCCAATACCTGCTGGCCACATCTTGAAATTGCCTGGCCAGATCAATGAACAGTCAGCGTTTAATGATATGAACAGCTAAACGCGTGGCCATTTCATGAAGTGGCCAAATTGATGTTCACTAACGTTTGGCCACTTCATGAATGGGCCAAGCATTATTGATCATATCGTAAAATAGTTATATTATCCACCGTAAGAGGCGCTGATACCGTTTTTTTTTGTGATGCAACATGGCGGCGGACATTTATTCTGATAAAAAAGGGTGACCACGCAACGAAAATTGATGCGACTGTTATTGGATTATAAAATATGACCTCATGGAATTCGCAGATGAAAGATATAATTTAAAAAAAACTAATGTACATGTTTCAATTACTATATTTAACTGTTTATGCCATCGGTAGTATGTATTATTATAAGTACTATCTGCCTGCGATGATTTCTGTCATGAGGCTGAGCATGCTCGCTTCTCTCGCGTGTGGGCGCGCAAAAAAAAAAACCTAATAACCTACCGTCACCTAACTTCTATCTGCCTTAGATAATTTTCTTTAGTCAGGTTGTGCATCGATATCATGGAAACCCTATAGTTATGGTATGCCCAAACGTGGATGGCCATATCATTAAACGTTGATGTTCGAACGATATGGCCAATATTAGCTGGCCAATTCAATGATCCGGCCACGACATAGATACGCATAAAGGCTCGATTGATTTTGATATATGACGTGGTGTATGGGTCACAAGGTTGATTTAGGCTATAGAATGACAAAAAAAGATATGGCGACTATAAGCGGCCGTTCTTAAAACAAAATTGTAGCTAAGTATCACAACTGAATAGGGTTTGATTGATAAATGTGTTGGTAAATTCTTATTGGTCATATCCATGCAGTAGAATTTAATTGCTACAGGCGGGTTTTCTGTTACTTTTTGACATATAGGTAGCGCTGTCCGTCAAAAGTATTTTCTAACCGTAAATTTACAGTGGACGCGAACCTTTAGCTGTAAACATTGAATATGAAATTAAACTTTGATAATAGAGTTGGTAGCGCTCAAACTAGCGCACTGCTAAATTTTAAATGGGTTTGTTAAGAAGATTAGAAACCGCAGTCTCTTTAGTGTGGAGAATTCAGCAGAATTCGGGTTTATGCTATTTTGAGGTCAAATTAATTAGTCGCTATTTTAAGAATACTTACGATGCGGTATTTTCCATCGTCTTCATATTCTAGTTAATTAATTTATAAGTAAAATCTTTTGGGATTTAAAAGCCCTGTGACATACGAAAAATACTTTTAGCATTTTTCGACGAAAAAAAATACGCGAACTGAAAACCTCCTTCGTTTTTTTTCTCATTTGCTGTAAAAAAGTCGTGTTGGCCGAGTGGGAGGTGCCTCGACTTTCGATCCGAAGGTCGTGGGTTCAAACTCGGTTATACACCAATGGATTTGTCGGTTCAAAATCTAAGTGTGAATTTAAACACGTGCTTAACAGTGAAGTTAAACATCGTGAGGAAACCGGCATGTAACCTGAAAGGAGCCTCTTTGAGGCGCTCTTGAAATCCTTTCACCACACTGGTTCGAAACAACTAGTGACACGATAAGAAGAATATTTGCTGTCAACTCATGACCAAAACATAGCCTTGTAAACTGAATAGCTAACTCACCAGGTTGAAACCACTCCAAAGGTATCCAATAATCAGATACCCATCCAAATCAAAGATTCAGAACTCGTATTTAACTCGAAAACGGCTAAAGTGGAAGTTACTTTGAATTCGTCAAAGCGAAATTCGATTCGGGCCCAACTTGGTGCATGGAGTGATAAACTTAGTTTAAGTTTGTTTTCCCGGGCACAATCCGGACTTGAATTAGAGCCATGGGTCGCATGATGTTTACAAGTGCTGTTCGTATTCATAAATGGGTACTACGAGCTTTGGAACACGGGTTTTGCCGTCTTCGTAAGTTTCATAGCTAGATACAATTTAGAGTTTTGTAGCTCCGAGACAAACCAAAGTACTTTTGTCAAACGTTTTTGCATGATCCTCACGATACAGGCTGCGCCTAGTGTGAGGGTCGCGGGTTATTGGCAAATTTGAGTATCCATCAGCAATACATTATTTATTCTTTCTTATATGTATTGTTCAGATAATACATATTAAGTTAAGTTAAGCTTAGATTTAGTTTAAAACTACATTTAGTTCGTGTATTAGATATAGATGTAATTGTGTTTTGCTGCAATAAATGTTTTTTTCATTTTTTTTATTTTCAGATTATATTGAATTCTAGTTATCAACCAACTTCAAAAAGGAGGAGGTTATCAATTCGGTTGAATGTGTTTTTTTTTTTAATGTTTGTTACCTCAGAACTTTTTTGTTTATGAACCGATTTAAAAAAAAATATTTTTTTGTTTAAGAGGATATACTTTCAGATTGGTCCCATACAAATTTCATCAAATCGATTCAGTAGTTTAGTTCTTATATCCAAATAACTGAAAAAGAGAATGTCGTCGAAGTAAACGAAATTGCGTATTTTGCTTCCCTGTGACTTTTCAGTGGTGTTTACAGTCACTAAAACAGTCCGATTGAAGTCGGTTGTCTATGTTTTTGTAAAACCTTGATTATTGAATGACAAAAACGAACTGGTTGACCGGTTGGTAGGAGATGAACAGACTGTACCGTTCTATAAGATATGAGAGGTCCCTCTAATGCACAGAAGTATCGGTCACCATGGGGTTTCAGTCGGTATGAGTCCAACATCACCCGTCCGCCCTCCCCCAAGGGCGGTAGGTATCCATAAGAATTTCCCCATGAATAAAAATGGTTGTCTGTAATGTTAGTTTACGGACTACCAGTGCAACGGGACAATGAGCGTTACTGGACAATGACAGCGTTACCGGACAATGAAGTCAACGTTTTCGTGCATGCAGCCGGCCTTCATCGATTTATTAGACGTAGTCACGTCAAAAAAAGGAGATGAACCGACAAGATTGTTGATGTCGTGGCGTCTTATGAGGAGTCTTATTTCCAGAAGTGGACTCCATAGGCTGTCATGAATATAACGATGTTTTTTTTTCACAAGTGGAGAGGCTAGGCGCTCTCCTGATTAGAGACCACGCCTGACCATAACCATAAAAGCGCAACACAGGGCATTGATCCTATAAGTCGTTGCAACATTGCTATATCGCTCGAACTTGAGACATTTGGTAGTGTCTCGAAAGCTCAGTAATTTCACTAGCTACAGTACTCTTCCAACCGGAACACAGTAAAGCTAACACATTACTTCATTTTCCTCCTGCGTAGATTAGTCCTACTTCTTGGCTGAAAATCACAATGTTCCTGGAAGGTACCAGCATCTACGGCACAAGCTTAACAGCTTAGTGTAGGTGCTGAAACCCATACTATGTCTCAAGCAAGCCAATAAGTAAAAATTATGTTAGATACTTAAATTGAATGTAAATGCTTGAAATTGAAATAAATGAATTATGAATTATGAATTTTGACAGAATATTTAGCGGTGTGTTGTAACCCACTTAGACGGTATCCTGCAAGCGACGCCTCCCAACGGTAAAGAGTGATAAGAGCTTTGGAGCACGGGTTTTGCCGTTCAGTTTTACCGTCATAAGCTTGCGGTGTACATAAGGGGTGAAAACTGTCGATCGATGTAGAACCTCCAATTTTGCATGTGTAATAGAGGGGTCAGGGCCCTTAATTACCTAGTAGATATAATACTCAATGGCTTGTCGCTTTACTTGAATTAAAGTAGCATAACTGTGTCTTTTCGGTTGGTCGTGATTAAAAAGTAAACATTCATTCATCCATTTATGCATTTTAAGGTAATAAGGTGTAGGTTATGTAACTCTCAAGCGCCCAGTGTTTTTTTTTATTTAAGGGGATTTCTCAAGGCAAATTTCCATACAAAATGTTTTGGACAAATACTCAAAAATTACGCCGTATTATAGTAATTTCTTCACACTATTCGTTTTGTCTATGTTTTCCAATTGTGTCAACGAAAATTAGCAAGGTTTCATACATTAATTTAGATTTTATACGTGTTTTAAAATGAACAAAACTAATTAACTTAACATTAAATTTAACATACTTTTTGAGTATTTGTACGAAACATTTTGTATGTAAATTTGCCTTGAGGATTATTACCCTTAATTCTAAATCTACTTTAGCCTTACAGTAACAAAATATTTATAAACCACATAACTGTGCAGCTTGCCGTATGAGGTGGCTAGCTCTGGTATTAGATTTCAAGCTACCCTTAGACCTCCAGCAAGGGCTGATCAAGTACCTAAACTGTGCCTATCGGTTGAGTTTACTAAAGCTCTACTGACTCTGAATTACGTATGCGTTCAATCGTAAACACTGTGGTCACGTATTTGTGGTTTTGCGGTAACCCATCTAGTTACTGATATACACCGCAAATTTTCAAACCCGGGTACCTAGCTCGAGCCAGCTCGCAAAAGCTCCGCTCGGGCGCCGCACTCGCGCCGCTGTCACTCTGTCATTTTGAAGAAATCCAAAAAACGTAGTACCCCTTCTGCATTGACAATTTAAGTTTTTTTGGTAATTAAAAATTTATGGATATTAGATACCATCTGCTACCCGCTGGATAAAAAGTGGCTTATGGGTTTTCCAGGTCATAAACTTTACCTTGGGCTAGATCTATTCGCTCTCTTAGACGAGAGTAGGCCTGAGTCCCAAAATCGGGAATATTAAAGGCAATTTATGATTTTACCACAATCTGTTAGAAGGTTGGGCATGGTTGAGGATAAATTTTTAGACTTCCTACCTACGTACTGCCTAGTACTACGACTATATTTTGACTATATTTTTATTTTTATTTTTTGGTAGTAACTTTTCTTAGATGCTTTCTTAGCTGGTAACACTATACTATTCACAATTTTATGTTTTTGTTTGTATTCCTTTTTCTTATTTCTAGGTTTAATTCGATCTCTTGTTTAAAAAGTTACTTATGTGATCTTGAGTTGTTTAATGTAAGTACCTATATTTCCGACACAATGTAAAAATTGTTTGAGAATAAATGAAATGAAAAAAAATTAACGTCATTGGTATAGCGGTATACCTACGTCAAGGGACCTACATAAAAAAAAAACAAAATGTTTTTTAATTTTAATTTTGTTTGCTCAGATTAAAACAATACGACTTTTGCAACGTTGTATACCTACACAATAAGGATTCAGAAAAATAAATAAATTATTATAAGTAACGAATATTTTTAATAAAAAAATACCTGCTATCCTATTGCTCTTATTTTACTTTGTACACCAAAAAAAAATTATACATTTTAATACCTCTACATATATTTTTATTACAATTTATTTTTTTAATATTTTTTTACTAAATTGGACTACATAACTCTTGAAAATGAATTTAAAACTAAAAAATGCTATCACAATAAAGAAGCGTTCCCAGAATGATGGCGGCATTGCCACGTTAAAGTCAATGCTGACCAAGATTTGCCAGTTTGCAAAGGTAGCCACTACGGTCTTGCGTCTGGCCAGACAACCGTTACGCCAGATTCATGGTTTATTATTATTATGAGATCTCTAGATTATCTTCATTGAGGCTTTTTCGACGGCAAAAATAAAGTTAGAAGTGGAACAACTGAAAAAAAAAATACGTCACGGGTAACATAATTATACCATCTATGTGACTTTAAATATTACACTTACTCATCATAATTCCAGTCATGGTGAAGAATGGTATCACGCAAGCCATATCAAGGAGTATCGGGAACGCGATGTTGCCAACCAGTGTCCCGATTCGACCGCACATCATCATGAGGGATATTGCAAATGTCCTGAAAAAAAAAATGGTTTTATGGCCACAGTCATCATCTTACACATTGTATCTGTGTAGTCCGAATTTTCGGTTAGTAAAAGAAGATGGAGTGACAGCGGGGCGAGTGCGGCGCCCGAGCCGAGCTGTGGCTTGCTTGCCGATCGATGAATGAATCTAAATAATTATTATCAATAATGCGTCCAGTTGATGCAAGGCCATAAAAACCGAGTAACGGTAACAGTATGTCCAATTTTACCATTTTTATTATGAAAAAAAAAGTTATGTTTTTTTGCAATTTTTTGTTTAGTAACGGTAACTGATTATATTTTTTTTCTGCATTTTAAAGTTGTGATGTATAATGCTCATATACAGATAAAGCCGACAAACTTATATAATGTAAATACGCTTATACGTATACTCCTTAAAATTGAAGACAAAAAAAACACTACTTTAATCGTGATGACTCAGAACCCTACAACAGCGCGTGTCTAACACTTACTTGAACATAACAAATGAACATAACAGCTACGTACGTACGTAGTGTGTATATTTTAGCAAGAACACCTTAAAGTTTAGACGTTTTTAGTCTGGCGTTCTCGAGAATACTAGACAATAGAATGGTCTCTTTTGTGTCATTGGAAGGCCAGTTTTATTGAACACAGAGTTAAGCATTCGTTTAGAGGTGTCATAGAGTCAAATCCCGAGAAACACTGTTTTGGCTATTATAAGAATAAGAATAATTTTATTCGCTAACACATACAACATTCAAAAGACAATGACATACTACAAAGAGGAAAAAATAGTGTAACACAAAAAGGGATCACTCGGCATTTGCCTCAGAAGTAGTGGGACCCACTTCTTAGGCGCTGGATTTCTGTGACCCCTGAGGAAGTGCGAGGATTGCGGCAGGAGACACGCAATTTGGATTAGGTATTAGAAGGCGTGATCTGTCAAATATCAAGCTACGTTGATTAAATTTGGCACGCTTGATACCTAAAGACCTCTAGAAGATTGTCCCACTAATATTATAAACGCGAAAGTTTGTAAGGATGGATGGATGGATGGATGTTTGTTCCTCTTTCACGTAAAAACTACTGAATGAATTTTAATGAAACTTTACAATAATATAGCTTATACATCAGAATAACACATAGGCTACAATTTATAAAGATACCTGCGCAGACGAAGTCGCGGGCATCAGCTAGACTAAATGACTGACTCATTGTTCTCCTAGATGAATAGGGGGGGTTGGTGGGAGTTCAGGAAAACTTATCCCCCCCCCCCCACCCCCCTCTATACCCCCCATATGGTATCTCGGAGAGTATGTGAAGGTTGACAATTCGCACGTCCACCTCGGGACCTACGTGCTATCTCGAAAAGTACACGTCTTATCGACATGCGGTTTTTTTGCCCCAAATTAGGTAGGTAGGTAGGTAGGTTGGTAGGTAGGTAGGTAGGTAGGTAGGTAGGTAGACAGGTAGATAGGTAGGTAAGTAGGTTGGATGGATGTTTGTTACTCTTTCACGTAAAAACTACAGAATGGATGGATGGATGAAACTTTACAATAATATAACTCACACATCAGAATAACATATAGGCTACAATTTATAAAGATACCTGTGCAGACGAAGTCGCGGGCACCAGCTAGTATATCATAAATTTCAAAAATGTATCTTCATTAGAAATATATTCACAAGAAGGATCAATGGCTCTTAGCAATACTTATGAGTAACTAAGTAGTGTTCGTGCGCTCTAAAGGCTTTTTTTTTTGAGATCTTAGTGGATTACGAAGATTTGGTTCCTTGCATCAAAAAATCATGCTTAACATAATAAGTAAGATATCAAGTAGCGCAATCTAATTTCATCGCCTACGTTCGTTTTAGTCTTGTTAATCCTTTAAAAGTTTTGATGCGAATACCAATTGTTTGGACAGCGCCTGTCAAAGTTTTGGCAACTTTATTATACCTTCTAGGCTTTCAAAATGTAAATTATTATACTGTGGAATATAGTACTTTTGTGAGTGCTGAAAATAGCTTTCTTTTGTTGACGTCCATTTTTTTTTAAAGTAGGTATTAGGTGTATAATGCAAACGTGCCATGAACTCGTTAAAGGTTAGCATAAAATGCTTTCAGAACGCATAATTTAGCAAGTAGGCAATTAAGGCATACAAAACGCGATTCCTTAAACAAAATGGATGTTAATTACTCAATCAAGCAATAATTACAAAGCATTAGACTGAAATTTGGATTATATTTATTCCGAATTTCAGTCTAATGCTTTGGTACTTATATCACGCAATTGAAACTGCGGACAGTAACAGCCATAACATGCCTTTTGGAAAATGTAATTCGCTTTGTCTTTATTATTTTAATTAATTTTAATTAAATTCTAGTGAACAGTAAAAGTAAAAAAAAAAACTCACAAGTGTAATTATTTTTTTATGGAACTGTTATTACTGCTTCTTGAATTATACTGTGCCCTAACTCTAAGCAGCTTATTTTAATGCCTACCTATTGTTTGTTCCACAAAAGCTGTTTATAAATGGATGAAACAATTAAACCATTTGCAGGCTCGCTCTATTCTTATGAGATAGTCTTTGTTTTCAGTGTAAATCTGTTGTTTTATTTGTTAATTAGTCGTCTCATTTATGAAATTTTGTTACAGGTAATACGAGAATTAATATTTATGGCTGAACATTAAGGTACACTACATATATATTCAATTCATTAATAAAAATAGCTCTAGTACTTAAAGGCAGAATGGAAAGCAAGAGATCCCGTGGTCGCTCTCCAACTAGATTGTCACACATCATCAAATCTCTAACAAACGCAACCATGACCAACTGCTCCCACAATGCGTTGAACAGAGCCAGGTGGAGGCGCATAGCTGGAGCTGCCATTCATCGGGACCCGATAATGACCACGACCTTTCTGTCAAGAGTTCCCGGCTAAGAATATATTTTCAAAAGCTGTGTTGAAATCCCTGCTGTGTCCATAACACGAAGCTACACAGGGTCACTTTCAACTAACTTATCCAAGACGTTCCTTCAGTTCAATTCAATTCGGTTCAATTGTTTAGTTTGCTTCATAATATGTTTTAATAAATAAATATCTTAAAATATATAAGTACCAAACATAATAATACCTTGTGGAACAACAAAGTGAAAAAATATAAGAAAGACTTATTGCTAAGCGTCATTGGAAACCCCTGCGTTTCCACTGACGTGGATATAAGCGGAGTGGAGAGGAGGGGACCGTGAATTGGCCAATCACAGTGCTCGAAGTGGAGATTGCGAACACTGTAATTGGCCAATTCACGGTCCGCTCCTCTCCACTCCGCCCAGCTCCGCGCCAGTGGAAACGATCTCTATTTCACTCTTCGTAACTTACCTCGTGGTAGTAGAAAATACTTCGCAGGTCAACGCTTGGTTCAAACTCATCAGGACTTGAGCGATGGCCGTGCTGATCGAAAAGAGGGCTACAATAGCCGCCTTGTTGTTAGCCCAGCGGATACCAAGCATGAAGCCAGTACCAATGAGCCCTAGGACAATAAATAAGGGCTTTTTGCCCACTCTGTGGAAGGAACAGATTACGGTTAGACGTGAAAACATTTGTGTACATAAAACAGTACAATATATATATAATTTAAATAAGTGGTGCGTAAATAGCACAAACAATGGTGTGGTGGTAAATCATTACTAACCCCATTACAACGGGTTACACCTTAACAAGTAAAATGTTACTTGTTGGAGACTTTTTTCCATCGAATGATGTTCTTCTGATGGATGGAGTTCATAAAAGTCCAGATATGTGACTAGCTTCAAGACCTTGCGACACATAAATGCACAATTACACATTACTGCTTGGTGGCAGAATATCAGGCACTGTATTGGTACCCATCTAGATGAAATCTGACAACGTACGACTCTTAACAGTAATTAAACATAAAAGTTTTTTTTTTTCTAGAGTCGTGAATATAAATAATGCAGATAAATAGATTTTTAGAAGTTTCTGTTTTCTGTCTGGCCCCGCTTCGTTTCCTTGCACAAGTATGGTGGAAAAGCACCCTGGGTAGTTCATTTATTTACTTGTTCACTAGAATCCCGGTCACGAAGTAAGGTAATAGGCACACGCAGCCGAGGATTATGCTGTTGATGTATGTCTCCGCACCGCTTTTTGTCTGAAATGTAAATGAGGATTTAGGTGGTTACTTAACTTTATGATTTGGTTAGAAAGATTTACAAGACATAGTATAAATGTAGAACAGTAATTTAGCTACATATTTCGTAAAAAATAGATTTGAAGTGACTTTGCTATGGCAGTTAGAAGTTGCAATAAAATATTCAAAAAATGATTTGCCATTGTTAAAACATTACATAAATAATAAAGTGGATGTTAATAGTGTACAGTAAGTCTTTAGTACTTTTAGTGACATCGTCTTTATGAGTATGTGGACATCTAGAGTTGACAACTTGTTAGTTTAACGGTTCCTACATCCCCAAAATAATTTGAAACAACGTGGCCCAAACCGCAAGTTGAAGTTGAAGTACTGACCTCAATATTTACATTGTTGCAAACTTTAGAAAGTTTAAGCCTAAACCTAAAAGTTGTGGTTATACCAACCTAACAAAACAAGATATTGTTGGCTTAGTTTTGTTACTTACCATAATAAAATCTGAATACTTAGCGACTTGGAGGGATTAAACCATAGCTCCAAGGAACGAAATATTTGTATCGTACTCTATGGAATAAAAAAACGGGTTTGTACTGACTTGTAACCTCAAACAAGTGCTAAGTGCGAGTCTCGCGCATCAATAGGGTTTGGTCGTACACAGAGTGTTCATGAGGAAACCGGCATGTCATAGAACCGAAAAAAGTGTCAAGTGCACGAAAATAGCCTCTTTAAGGCGCACTTTAAATGATTTCACCACACTAGTCACCTAACCAATTTATTTAGTATTTAGTATTTATTTATTTATTTTAAATAAAACGGTTAAACAACCAATTCCATTAATAAAGATTAAAAATAAAATTATTAAAATACAAATTAAATTAAAAATTAAATTACAAATTATAAATTTAAAATAGTCATCAAATAAATAATACACTTAATTAACTATATTTATGTCAAAATTTTGATTGCCAGTACCAATGGAAATCAGAGGTGAGCTCTTTCCATTGATCCGCAAATATGTCACTATGTGGACTGGCTTCTAGGAGGTTGTTGAGGGCAGTTAGGGACCTAGGTATCGGTGAGTTGACGCGTGCGACAGTACGGCACAAGGGCGGAGCTAAGAGCCTGTGCTTTCTGCTTCGAGTGTAGTTATTAGGCACGAAGAGTAGAAGTGACTCACTAAGTAGATCAGGCGCATCAATTGTACCGCGGAACACTTTGCAAATAGTTGTGATCTGATCCTGCGCTCTCCTGGTTTCAAGAGAGTTATAGCCCAGACATCCAAGAAGAAATCTCGTCGGGTACATAAATGGACGATTAAGCTGGTATCAATATAGTACCTAATTGATTTCAGCTTAATCTGTTAGGTTAGTCGGTTAGTCAGCTGCACATATGTACATGTTTACAATCCCAAGCTGTCACATTTATATTACCTATTCTTAATTTTCCACGCAAGCATTTTCAAATTAATCTAGTCCTCTTACTCGACAGAAGAAGAAGTGGTAGTAGTTGTAGTAGTTAGTGCAAAATTAAGAGTATAATTTTAATTTTATTATATAATTTATTGATACAACAAACAGCTGCAATATACATTTTTACTTAACAGTTATAACATCTTAAGCATATTTATTGCCGGAGGACGTGTACCATGTACTGATGGAATGTGACCGGAACCGAGTTGAAAGGCAGAGGATCTTGAATGAACTTAGAATAAATATTGTTGATATTGGTGCTATAAGTAGTTTTTTGTCTTATCCAAGTTCAGGTGAGGCTAAAATGTTGTACAAACTTGTAGATATTTAGGTAAGTAGTTTATTTTTTTGTTACAAGGAATTTGTATTTTATGTTAATGTTTTAGTTTTTTTAATTCAGATGAATATTTGTTTGTGTTTATATAGGGCTATCGTGAACATGTTGTTCAAAAGCCCTTAAAAATTGAATAAAAAAAAAAGCATATTAATTATACTTCAGCCTACTGCGTTATCCACAGAGTTATAAGAAAATAATTTACTTATGAAGACCACTAGAGGGTCGGTAGGTATTATGTATAAAGTGAGCAGCTTCTATCAGTGTTGTAACAATAGTACCTCCTAACCGATGAATAATATAAATGTAAATGCTTGAGAGTGTATACATGTTGGTGCAGCTGACTGTACCTACAGTCTCCGTTGCTTACCGGTACACAGATTTCAGTGACGTTGATGCTCCTGGCTGCAGAGGCCTTCAGGTCATCCGTGTAGGCGTCCAGCATCTCACACAAGTCCTGGTTCTCGTCCACTTTGTAATGCTCCACGATGGTGGACAGTTGTGGAAACCATAACCTGATGATGTTGTACCTGAGAAAATTATGAATTAAACAATCATCAATAAATATATATAAAAGGATTGATCCTGACTGACTGACTGGCTGACAGACAACGCACAGACCTAACTACTCAACATTGAGATTAGTCTCAATGTTGAGTAGTTAGGTCCTTTCTTAGGAAAGGAATTTTATTAATTCGTAACGCAAACGAAGTGGCGGTTGACAATTATAGTTTAGGAATAAACAATTTTTTTCGAGGTGTTGTTTATGAGTGGACATAATTTATGCTTTTTCTAAAGTTACAGTCTTACTAGAGATTTTACCATCTACATATATTTATTTTCATACATATTTTTTAAGTTCGATTTTTTTCATATTCGCTAAAAAAACAGTCCATCGGTATATCGCGACTATTATACTTTATTATAATTGATTGATTCAGGCGTTACTTTGCGGAAATCCATAAATATCAACAAATTATATAAATATATTTAGTAATAAAGAAGAACATGTTTCAGCGTATAGAAATAACTGTCCAGAAAAATCACATTTTGCAAAGCACTTAATAGACACTGGTCATTCTTTAAACGATAACAATACTTTTAATATATTACATACATGTGAAAAAGGTTTTAGGTTGAATATTTTGGAGTGTTTAGAAATTTTAAAACACAATACAACAAATATTACGCTGTTGAATGATTTAAATACGAGTATTCCAAGGTCTCCTTTGTTGAGAATTTTTGTGACGTCGGATCATACGACAGGCGACTCATCGCCACAACGGGTATAAATACGGGCCGGGCAACGTTGTTTATTCACTTTAAGGTAGAGCGCCATCTGCGCTCGCCGAGAGTCCGGTGACGCAGTAACAGCCATCTGCGGCTAACTGCATTAAACGTCCATCCGAAAAAAAAATAAAAAAATGTTTATATACTCTCGTTTCAAACTTCGGCGAGTCCACACCTCCTGATGATGCCTCGTGTAGAGGCGAAACACGTGTCGTATCTTTAAACTTTGGTTTTCTGTTCTTTGACTCTTTGGTTTAGTTGAACTAAAGTTAAGTTAATTAAAACCTTTGTTTAGAAATTAAGCTGATTTATTACTAAATATATTTCTATAATTTGTTGATACTTTATTATATTTTTGTTATTATATTAGCCCACTGTTGGGTAAAGGCCTCCTCCCTAGCTCGCCACTTTTTCCAAACCTGTGACAACTGCCTCCACTATTCTACCTATTTAGAAAAAAAATTAGTGATATTACGGCCAAATTTCTATTGGTGTACACTTAATTAGGTTGTTAGTTAAACGTAACGCCGGGCATAATGAAAACCACGTTATAGCCGCAAGCATAGAAAATTTAAACAATAGGCAAAAGGGCCCTTCAAAACAATACATTGTTGCAAATCTAATCAACATTGAGAGATACAACATCAACATTACGCGTTCATTTAAATTACATACGTTGCTGATTCTGATTTGAGTAAGTCAAAATATGTTTTACTATTTATTTATTTTTTCGCTTACACAATTAAATAACTAAATAAATAAAAAAAAAATTACTAAAATTAAATAATTAAATTACTAAAAACATAATAAAACTAAAACTACTTTAAATAAATAGTATACATATATGTATATAGTAATAAATCCGCTTAACTTCCAAACAACGGACCCAATTAACTTAACCCTAGTTTAAATAACTCTAATTTTTTTTTTAATATAAACCAAAGCGTCGAAAATGGAAAACCCAAGTCGACACGTGTTTCGCCTCTACACGAGGCATCCTCAGGAGGTGTTGACTCGCCGAAATTCGAAACGTGAACTTCATGAAGTTAAGCGGATTTATTACTACATATGTATATTTTTACTATCTATTTATTAATATTTATGGATTTCCGCAAACTAACGCCTGAATCAATCAATTATCTTTATTTTATGATTCAATAACTAGTGCCAGTGCTTTAAAACAAGCGCATAATTTAATATTTTGGTTGAACTAGTAAGATGACACCTTATACTATAAGATTCGTGAACAATAAAAAATCCATAAAAAGACGAACATTTGTCCAATTAGTAATCGGAGTTTTTTTACCAAGATCATTGTATATTTATTTAGATTTCGCCAGCTTTGTACTTTGGTTCACCATATAGGCCAGTCCTACACTGATGTAACTCTCTTCCACTTGAAGTAATTTTATAATCTAGCTCTCAGATATAGGTCTAGCTAGAGGAGTCGTGTGACGCCACAACAAGAGATCTTGAGCTTCACCAACTTCTCGCAACAGCAATAATATCAACAAATTATATATATATATATTGAGTAATAAATCCGCTTAATTTCTAAACAAAGATTATTTCTCTCGTTTCGAACTTCGGCGAGTCCACACCTCCTGATGATGCCTCGTGTAGAGGCGAAACAAGTGTCGTATCTTTGAACTTTGGTTTTCTGTTCGTTGATTCTTTGGTTTATAATACAGTAATATGTACTAAAGTTCTAAACTAAAGTTAAGTTAATTAAAACCTTTGTTTAGAAATCAAGCGGATTTATTACTAAATATATATAAATAATTTGTTGATATTTATGGATTTCCTCAAAGTAACGCCTGAATCAATACAGCAATAATGTCTGCGTACTTACACGGCCATAATGATGAAGTTCAACAGGCAGATCAGCCCTAGATACCCTACCAAGGGCTTCTGAAACATGGGCTTGATGTTGTGCAGGCCGGCCATTATATGGTAGCGAAAGGTAGTCTTCTCTTCAGGTAGTTCGTGTATCGTCTGCTTTGCTTTGTCTTTCCAGATGTTTACGTACTGAAAATATATTTATTTTTAGTTTACAGCGTTTTTATTAAAGGTGGTTTTTAGTAGTAGATTCTATTTTAATATTTCGACGCGCAAGCGTAGGTATCGGCATGATTTTGATCCCTTCTAACAACGCTGGTGGATAATGTCCTAAGATAGGAAGGCGTGAAGTGAGTTGGAAAGACTTTTGCAGCAGTAAGACAAGTTAGATACCTATCTATTATTTTTCAACCGACTTCAAAAAGGAGGAGGTTATCAATTAGGTTGAATTTTTTTTTTAATGTTTGTTACCTCAAAACTTGATTGTTTATGAACTGATTAATAAGTTATTTTTTGTTTAAGAGGATATACTTTCAGATTGGTCCCATACAAATTTCATCAAAATCGATTCAGGAGTTTAGTTTTTATATCCAAATAACTGAAATGGAGAATGTCGTCGAAGTAAACGAAATTGCGTATTTTGCTTCCCTGTGACTTTTCAGTGGTGTTTACGGTCACTAAAACAGTCCAATTGAAATCGGTTGTCTATGTATTTGTAAAACCTGGATTTTTAACCTGTTGTGTTCCATAAAAATAAAAAATTCGAGTGTTTGAAAAAATCAGTGATGGAAATAATAATCGAATACCTAAATATCTTTGAAGTTCTAAATTAAATATGATCCTTTAACTTCAACGGCAACAGCATATTTATTTCACGCCTCGAAATAACAGGTAGAGAAATGTAACCAGTTAGTGTCGTAGTTATAATGCCGCCCGAAGGCTGCCATGTTACTACAGTTAAACATAATAATAGCTGGATAGTGTCCCAGCTGAAAGGTACACAAGTGTTGAATAAAGCATCCATCTTTATGGACAAGCACATCCCGAGAGCTTCAGCCTTTTCACTGATTCGACTGCCACTTGCGGTAAAGCCGGGCTAAAAGCCGAATAGGTATAAACCATCAAAATAGCAAAAGCTTTGAAACAAAGCACCTAAAAGTTACAGAAAATAGTCAGATAGATATTAATTTTCTGAACAATAGAGCCGCATTTTCATTAGGTGACATTCCCGCGACATTGTTGCCCGACACGAAATCTTAAGGCGACATCTACGTGTCGCGGGACATGTCACTTTCGTGTAGTCTTATTTACATGTAGAATTCGTGTCGGGCGATAATGTCGCGGGACAAATGTCCCCTAATGAAAATGCTTAAGATACATACAACATAGTAGCCTATGTCCTTATTCCAGCTACTGATATGTTTTAAAGTAAACTTTCGCTTACTTAAATTATAATTTTAGTAAGAGTTTGATTAGTCATTTTGCCTATTCCACAAAAACATAAAGCGAATGGATTAGGTGTTTAGTAAATATAGTAAATATAGTATAGGAAAAATTGTAAGTAGTGTTTGTATTTCGGCGTGTCAAAACTAGAAAGACAATATCAAGTCTTGTAATTCTTTATTGTACACACAAACAAGTTAAAATATGAATCATAAAAGAAAAGACGTGTACAAAGGCGAGCTTAACCCTAATAAGAGTTTTCTTCCAGCAAGCTTGATTTATGACATGCTTATTTTAAAGAAAATAAAATTATGACAGTTATAATAAAATAATAAATAATAAAATTATGATATTTATATATAAGAGTCTAATAGAAATACATACAAACAAAGAAAAATATAACAAGAATAAGAACATACACAAATAAAACCTAAGAAATAATGAAAAGCTATATCTACCTAAACTTAGACTGACAAAAGCTCAGAAGCAGGGAGAATTTGTCAAGATAAAAATGTATAATAAACTACCAGATGCGATAACTGACATAGAACGTGTAGATTCATTTAAAAACAAAATCAAATATTTCTTTGTCAATCATCAAATCATTTTACTCGCTTAATGAATTCATGAATTTGACTATTTCGGAATCTTCTTTTAAATGAAATGCAAATCTTTATCTTTATTTTTAGGCTTTTGATAATGAAATCATAATATTGTATTTTCTCTTGCGAACTTGTAGGTACCATAGACAAAGAAGAAGCAAATCAGCTGTTATTTTAAATTTCCATTTGACATTGACATTTTTATATTGTTGTAACTTTCTGTGTAATTGATTTGTAGTTCTGTGGTTAGGCTCATCGAATTGTTTCGTAATTTTAGTTATTTTATATTCAAATACATAGTTACATAGCTTTTACCAAGTTGTGTGGGTATCATCGCATTATGTATTTTTGACTTGCCTTGTATAACGGTCTTTGTTATATTGGTCAAATAAATGAAATCTGAAAATCTGAAATCTTGAGGTTAGAGAGAGGCTATGGTCAGTGTACTGTATGTAGTACAAGTCTTAGGTGTGAAAACCTTCTCTGGGAGCGAGATAAACAATGTCCGTACTAAACTAATAAACAACCAACTCTCGTTGTTTTGTTCGTAGAAAATGCAATTAACAACTTGCTGCAACGTTGAGGGGCTTTAGACGGGATTACAGCCTTTAACACAGAGGGAAAAGGGTCAAATTCCCGTCAAGTTTCGGTAAAATTATTAAAATGTTGCGGTTCTGTTTTTCTTTGTAAATAAAACTCGAGCTGACTAGCTGACCCTAAAATAAAGGGAATTATTTATTTGCTGCGAAGGTTTGAGTGTTGAATTTTAACATTCTTAATCTTTATTATCCACTTCTATTATAAATGCAATGTAACCATCAAGTTAAAACTACAGGAATAGTGGGGTTACAATTAAATCATACGAGATCATTGATTATATAATAATGATAATATTATATCACTTTAGGCATATAAGGTAGGTAGATACTTCTTAAGGGTAATCCTCAAATCCGAATTCCATACAAAATGTTTCGGACAAATACTCAAAAAGTTCGCCGTATTATAGTAATTTCTTCACACTAATCGTTTTGTACACGAATAGTGTGAAGAAATTACTATACGTACGTACTTTTTGAGTATTTGTCCGAAACATTTTGTATGGAATTCGGATTTGAGGATGCCCCTTAATTCGACCGAAAAATAATTACCCATGCATTTTAGCTAGTTTTAAAAGCTAGTGAGAGAGCGAGTTAGCTTTCGGTATTGTCAACTAGCAGATTGTAAAAAAGCCGATGACACGGGGTGAGTTTACAAGATACAAGCGAACTCACTGGCTTGAAGCTTGTAAACTAGCCGTGTATCATCGACGCTTTAGCGAGCTTTAAAAAATATATTTATTACCTAATTAAACCCCAACGAGTCACAGTGTAACTCGTAAATGGTTCTCATCTGTCACCCTGCTCTGTCCGCCTAGGATGACAGATGGGACAAAAAAATACTATCTGTCCCACTATTGCTAAAAAGCTGACAGATGGAGAGTTCTATTTGTCCCACTGTTGCTAAAAGGGTGACAGGTGGAAAATTCTATCTGTCCCCTTGTTACCAATAGGGGGACAGATCTCGTTCTTCTTCTTATCGTGTCACTAGTTCCTTCAAACCAGTGTGGTGAAAGGATTTCAAGTGCGCCTCGAAGAGGCTCCTTTCGTGCACTCGACACATGTTTTCGAAGATCTCGTTGGGAAACCATATACTTTATTGTTCATGTACTCGTATACAAAACCCTGAAAGTACTTCTACTATCTTCTAAAACTTAAATGGATAAATTTTAAGGAGAAAAGGACAAAGCTAGCATATTATATCCCCGCCGACTTAAAGTTATTTCTCTCGAGGCGATGTTTTAGTAAGACTTTATTGCAACCACACAGAATGCACGACATATTATGTGCCTTTCAGTTACAAATGCTGGTATACGCTCGGAGTACCTACGTTTATGCTTCATGCCGAGATAACAATAATCTATGTTTTATTTTAATTTCTACTAATTTTCTGCATTAACCCTTAGGAAGTTTTTATGCCAAATCTCTGAAATATGTATGTTCATCTTCACAAACGTTTGCATTTTTATTCAAGATTTTATAAAACTTGCAACAACCGAGTTCGATTGGACCGTTCTAGTTACCGTTAGCACCAGTGAAAAGCAAAACACGCAATTTCGTTCACTTCGAGGACTTGTTTTTTAGTTGTTTCGGTATAAAAACTAAACTACTGAACTTATTTGATGAAATTTATTTGGGACCAATCTGAAAGTATCTTTAAACTTTCAAACAAAAGTTTTTTCTAAAACAGTTCATAAACAACAAAGTTCTGAGTTAACAAAGATAAATGAAAATAAAATAAATGAAAAACACATTCAACCTAATAGAGGTCCTCCACTATTTTTGAAGTCGGTTAAAAAGTACGGGAATGTAACTTACAGGACAGCTATCAGCAGGTTTCCCGGTGTTGATCGTGTAAATATTGATGAGAATCTCTCTCGCCTCATCGTATCTGTTCTGAGTAATGAGGTACTTAGGACTCTCTGGTATGAAGAAGACGTAGAGTAAGCAGCTTAAGAGTGACCACAGCGACATTGCATAAAGGTAGAAGTTCCATGTGTTTAACACTGAAAGTCATAAACATCACATGAGGGTAAAACCGCAGAAATCACAAGACACGGCCAGCTTCAAACCGAGCTGGTGAACGTACGCTAATTCGAATCAATCAATCAATCAATCATTAACATAGTTTATAAAAGGCTTGGTTCTAATTGACTGACAGACAAAGCACAGGCCAAACCACTGAATGTAAAGACTTAAATTTGGAGGATGTATTTCAAGAGCTAAAAGTGTGTAGGTACTAAGAAATAAATTTTGAAAGTTCTTAACGCGAACGAAGTAACGAGCGTCAGTTAGTCAGGACTTGGTCTTGACTGACTGACAGAGACGCAAGGCCCAACCAGTAAATGTAGAGTCTCGAAATTTAGAGGACATGTTGAATAGGGACAAGGCGCGTACTAAGAAATGATTTTGTGTTAATTTGACGACGAAGTTGTGGGAATTTGCTATTTGTCTAAATATTATGTAATAAACATCGTGAGGAAACCGGCATGTTGTAGAACCAAAAGTTCGAAAACATGTGTCGAGTGCACGAAAGGAGCCTCTTCGAGGCGCACTTGAAATCCTTTCACCACACTGGTTCGAAAGAACTAGTGACACGAAGAAGAAGAAGCTATTTGTGTTATACGGGATATCATACGTAATCATACCGAATTTTAGTTAAATAACTTCAATAGTTTTGGCACGATTGAGGAATGAGGAACCGTCTATCCGCACAAACTTTCGCAATTAAATGTTAGTAGGACTTACCAATAGCTCCATCAAGGAGTGTATATTTCCAATCCCTCGCCAGTATGGCCCAGGCCATCGAAGGTACCACGAGCATCGAAATAGCTGCGAAAGATGACTGAAACAGCATCACCCTGTCTCTTATATCGTTGTGGCAGAATTCTGAAGTCAGACAGACTACAGCGCTGAACGAAGTTGCGAACCTGAAAAATCCTCATTTATAGAGCTAGTACATAATAGGCACTCGGCGTTGCGTTGAGCGCACGTTGTGAATTTTTTTTTAAATAAATAAACAGTTGCCTCGGCACCGTAGATCAAGTCTTAGAAAAAGTTGCTCGCGTCTGTACCATGGTAAAGGCATGAACGTTTTATTTCGAAATTCTTGGGTTTTTTGGGAAAAGAACAGTTTCTAAGGGTACTATATTTACACCTTGTTTATAGGAGCCTCTTTAAGATTATATTTTATTTTATGTCGGGGTCGCGGGTTCGATTCCCACTTCAAGACAAACACTTGTGTGATGACTATTGGTGTTTGTCCTGAGTCTGGGTGTTTTATATATAGATATATATATAAATATATATATATAAAACATGTAAAATATATTTAAAAAAAAAATAGTCTTGTCTGGTTGTCTGGAAGATATTGCTATCTAGCAATAAGACCGCTCGTGTAATTTTAGTTTGTATCTCTTGTTTTTTTTATTTATTTTAAGGTGATACAATAAAGCATATTCTATTCTATTCTATACACGGTCAAATTTTAATCACCACAAAAAAACGCAAAGTCAGTTGCCGTTACTGAACACATATACGTCAAAAAAACTTGAAAAATTAAGTCGAATTTTTGGCAAAATAAATTTGATTAAAATTGGATAACTGTTACCGTTAGTCGTTTTCCTATGGATTTTGCAACGTAGTACCCCGTCTGCATTGCCCATTTAATTGTTTTTGGTAATTAAAAATTGATGGTGTATATTTACAAAAAAAAGTATTTAAGTATTGTATCAATTATCTGATTCCCATAGTACAAGCTCTGCTTAGTTTGGGGCTAGATGGCGTTTTGATTAATTTGTATCTTCACTTACAAGATTCCTTCGAAAAATTTAGCTGTGATTAGAATTTCATAACTCTGGCTAGTTCCAGAAATCAACGTGAACACAAATATCCCTCCGAAGCCTAATACCACAAATATTTTTCTGCCGAATGTGTCAGTCAAGAATCCAGCCAGAGCAGAAGAAAACAGCATTCCTGAAAAATAATATTTGGCTTAATTTTTACCACGTATTTATTTAGAAAGAAGATAAAAAAAAAGAAAAGAAAGAACATTCATAGAGGTATTACACTCAAAGTACCTACGCGTAGGTGCAACGCGACAGGACGCGTTAGCGTGTTTTAGTAGCTTTCGTTCCGAAGGTCGTGAGTTCGAATCCCGTCGTACACCAATGGATTTTCCTGTCCAAAAAATCTATGAGTACCTTATAACACGAGCTTAACGGTGAAGGAAAACATCGTGAGGAAACCGTTAGGTCATAGGACCTCAAAATTTTGAAAAACATGTGTGAATTGCACGAAAGGAGCCTCTTCGAGGTGCACTTGAAATCCTTTCAACACACTGGTTCGAAAGAACTAGTGACACGATAAGAAAAAAAGTAGCAGCTCGGAATACATATAGGCACCTGTAAGGTAAACCAACACAAAATAATGGTGGTAACAGAATATGTTAAAAATTAATTCACTTTTAAAAAAAAATACCTTGTCTTAAGTAAACGGAGTCGGTTGGCCGAAAAAAAAAATTTTTTAGGGGTATAAATTTACATCATGTATAATATGGGGCAATTTTTACATAAACTTACCACAATATGGCATCGCGTTGAGTACCCCTTTCTGCACCAAGCTCATTTTGAGGTCGCATTCTGCACTCGGCAGCAGATACGAGGTCGTATTGCTGGTCAGGACACCAGATACCGTCCCAACGAAAGAGGTAAGTAACAGTCGTACATGGAAAATACCAAATTTACAGGTCTTGTAAGCAGCGTTGATTTCTTGCATCGGCTGTTGAGGGATGGCCGCTGTATCTAAAAATAAATACATGGGAAGGTCAAAGAAACTGCAACATTACGTTTGGACAACGTTTCATTTCGTTACATTTAATACCTATCCAAAAGTGGCATGTGGCAATCTTTTTATTTTTCATTCATTTTGAAGCTTTTGGACTACTTTTAAAAGTAGCGTGCATTTTGTGATCTAGGTACGATCGGAAAAAAATAATCCCCGTTGTTCCACTGTACCGTGTTTCTTACCTACTGTTTCGAAAACGAGAAAAAGTTTAACATTGAACCAGTGCTGTCGGAAAGCGTGCACCTTCCGATATTGGCGACCGCAACACACGACCGCAACTGGGTCGCGCGACCCACTCCGCGACTTATACACCACCAATTTTTAATTACCTAAAAAATTTTTATTGGCAATGCAGACGGGGTACTACGTTGTATCTATGCAATCAGAATTTAGGAATTCTGTTTAATTACAGAATGACTGATGATGTAGAGATAGACTCTCGTTCAGATTTCGGCGAGTTAACATCTCGTTTAGAGAGGAAAGACGGGTTGATTTCTAACTCGGGCTTTTTAGTTCAGCTTTTTGGTTTATTACGTAAAAATTCTGAATAGCAATCAGTTTTCATCAGTTTTGTAATTAGAATGAATAGACTTAGATTATAAATGGAACTAATCTTTTTAACATATTCTTTAAAGATTGGCTTCGACATGGCCAACTAAAACGTACATAAAATTTTAACTTTATGGCTACTAAAACGACTTACTACGAAAACTATTATCTAATGCCTACGTAAAGTAAGCACAGTTAACGGTTTGACATGATCAGACAACCTTAGATTATGACACAACACTTTCTTTGAAATGCCTCAAATGGCTTGTAATATTCTTCGTCATCTTAAGGCTATTTTCAAACCAGATCATAATAGGGTTAGCGTACCTAAGTAGCCGTGTACCGCTTTTAGAGAGATTTTTCCGATATTTCTGCGTGATGGATTAGCGTGAAATATAGAGATGTTCAGCAAAATGAGATTTCAAAACTGAGGGTCGGGGCACAGAATATATCGAGAGCTTGCAGTAAGACGACCCGTTATGTATGATGTTCCTGAAAAAATATTATAATGTACTATCTGTTGGTAATCACTAAATAAAATTAAAGAAGTTAAATAAATAACGCTATGCCTTATTGAATAGTAGATAGATAGTAACATTTTATTGTACGCCCCGAAGAAACAAACATTATGAAAGGTAGCTTAAAAATAAAATAACCATAAATAATAGAGGCTACAATGGGCGGCCTTATCGCTAAAAGCTAATAGTAAATTATTAGATTCATAAAGCTTTGCTTTGCGTGTAATGTAACTTAATTCGAATTTTAAAGAAAAAATTACATAATTTTAATAGGTACCTTAATTATTTCTGTAAATTACTTATGAATTGTCAGGATACAAAATCATCATTTAATAGACCGAACTTGACATTAGTCTTTAGGTGCAGGTTACGAAGACTGTTACCAGTTATCATACTGGTTATAAAAGTAGGTAATATTTTCCGTGGTTGAGCTTCAGTGCTCTCGGCTTAGGCTTTAGAAGGTAAAATGGTTTTCCCAATAAAATGTTATGTGTGTATAAAAATGATGTTTCGGTACGAAAAATACCTAATTTCCTGGAAATTTCATAAGCATAGCATACGATCTGACTATCACATAATACCTAATAAGAAAAATATTTTAGAACACATATGATAAAGTACAACA
The DNA here is from genome assembly GCA_932526365.1 of Lobophora halterata. NCBI lineage: Eukaryota > Metazoa > Arthropoda > Insecta > Lepidoptera > Geometridae > Lobophora > Lobophora halterata. Next base: position 2,010,043 of record OW052018.1, read on the forward strand.
CTTTCACCTACCTACCTATAGTTTTTTTACAGGTGGTATCGTGAATTACAACTTCTTAGAGCCAACTTAGGGAAAAAATATGAAAAGAAAAAAGAAAAGAAATAATTGTATTGTGATGGAAAAAGAAATGAACAAAAAAGGTCAAATTACAGCAAAAAAGAGTCCTCCATACAATAGGGGCCAAGCTCAGCTTTAATGCTGCAGTGTTACTGGCAGCACGCTGCAGCGCTGGTGTTCTGCTAGACCCCAGGGGCGACGACACGGAACGTATAAATCTATCCAAAAACTAAAATAAGACAAAAAAACATTTTTTAAGACTAATTTTACAATACAAGTTTTGTCTTACTGGCAACATTACTTATTTGTGCAAGATCACCCAATTGGGTCATTTGAAATTTTTAGCCATAGACAAGGTTAGAATGATTATTATAGCTATCATCCAATGGCATACTGCAATTCGATGAATCAAGCATGAAGCATGGAATAAAATAAAGCAAATATGGAATTAATAAACATCGAAAATACTTTTCTCGATAAGTTTGAGACATTAGTGCAACATCAACTTATAAAAGGCTTTATCGTGACTGAATGACAGACAACGAACAGGCCAAACCACTGGATGTAAAAACTTGAAATTTCGAGGTAAATTAATATGTTCGTCAAAAGTAGTAGGCGCGTACTAACTAAAATGCACAACTTCATTATATTACAGTGCAAATTTATCATCTGAAATTAATATCGTCTTAAACAAGGCTCTTGAAATTTTATGCGAAATATGTATTTATCAGAGATATTTTGAAGTAAATCAAGTCTACTTGTCTATTTCAAATTAATTTCACGAGACGCTTCAAATACCAAGCAATTTCCGTCTCAGACTCCCCGAGATTAATATTGGGCAGCTTAGTTTAGGTTTGTGAACACTCGAAGATAATGTCTTACAAAATTTCAAAACATTAAGATTATTCTAGTGTACCTATAAAGGATTTTAAATTTGAGAATTTACTATGTACTTCTATATTTAAATTTCTTCTAGAGGTTATTAGCAGCATCAATACACAATATAAGGATATGATATATTTAGCTATAGGGTAAAACCGAGTTAGATGCCCCAAAAGGATTTATGATATGCCCTTTTTCTTTAAAACCTCACTTTCGAAAATCCAATGAGAGTAATCATGGGTAAAGTGTTAGAATATTTTTGTGCTTTATACCTTACCTATTATTAGGCACTTTAATGTGATTTTCGAATGTAAAGTTTTTAGGAAACAAAGCACATTTTCGTCTGTGTCACTTAACCTAAGGTAAAACCGACCCTAGGACAACAAAAACATAATATAATAATCACCAAAATATAATAAAAATGTAACATAGGCAAGTAGTTACGTGGCATTTTCCTTTGGCTAGTTTTATCTATGTATATGCATAACATAACAGCATAATGACAAATGAAAGTTTGAATAGAACAGTAGACAGGATGCATCAAATGTCAAGAAATCCCAGGTGGCGGTTGTAAGCAGCTAGTTCGCATTTTCAATGGAATGTAAACCGATTATTATTAATTGTTTAATTTTAACAAATTTTTATCAAGGAATTTGTCATGGTTTAGTGAATGTCATCTTCTACTAATAAAGCAGAAGACCCCGAATTTCTGTACATATGTTTTTTTTACGGAAACGTGTTCTGACGATATTAATAAACATGCCCAATTTTTTTTTTATTGGAAGACTTTGTTTGTTTGTTTGTGGGTTTGTGTGTTCGTCCATCACGTAAAATCTACCGAACGAATTTAACTGAAACTTTACAAATCCTGAGATGGTTATAGGCTATATAATAAAGCTTACGCTAAATCTCTTCAGAGGGTAGATATAGAAGTTTAAAGTTTGTATAGAAACAGTTTTTTTTATGAGTGTATCTATCTCAAACTTTGGAATTATGTTTTTCAAAATAAATAATAGGATACGGGTTTCATCGATTTAAAAAAAATAAGTTAAAAGATGTCAAAATACGGAATGAAGGAGTTATTGGACCTAAAGTTGAATGAGCCTGTCTCCTTAAGTATACACAATATCTCATTGAAAGTTAATTTTTTATGATTTCTGAAGATAAGTACCGCCATGTTTTTCAGTTATCTACTAAACTCAATGTTTGAGTGGGTAAAAAGAGGGATTGAAAATGTGCAAGTATTGATTGACTTGCTTAGTACTAACACTTTGCTATTCCGTGACATTTCTTTCGCAGGTGTGGAACAAACAACATCGAAAATAAACAATTCTTCCACGGGTGACGAAGTCGCACGCGGGTACAGCTAGTGGGATATAAATTAGCATGAATCAGCTTTCTGTTTTTTATTATATTTCAGTTAGCTGTTCGAAATGAAAAAATACAAAAATGTCTCTCGGCTGTTGTCGCTCAATGAAGCCGAAAGTAATTGAACAGATTGACCTAAAAATTTGGCCTAATTTTAAAATAATTGTGGCCTGAAACAGTAGGTATCATGCCACTTTTTATACCTACTGATGCTGAAGCAAAGACATTCTTCTTCTTCTTATTGTGTCACTAGTTCCTTCGAATCAGGGTGGTGAAAGGATTTCGAGTGCGCCTCGAAAAGGCTCCTTTCGTGCACAACACAAAGCAAGCAGCAAAGTCATTGGAAACAGCTATTTAAACGGTGACGTCATTATAATTAAAATGGGTTGTTTAGGCAAGTGTTGTGTGCACAGCTGATCATATAACGCAGTTCAAATATGAGAAAAAAATGCCTCAGAATTAGTTAATTCGTTAGATGTCTGTAGAAATAATTTATGACTTTGACTTTGCATAGTTTTTTGTGGGATTTTTGGGACATTTCACAGTTCATTTGTAACATTCTTACCAATTTTCAGCTCTGTGTGAATTATTGCAACCTTTAAAGTTTTTTTCATCCGGTATACAGGGTGTCATTTGCAACCTTTAAAGTTTTTTCATCCGGTATACAGGGTGTCATAAGACATTTCCCGAATACGGCAGGTACCGGTCAAGTACCCAAAAATGTTGCAACACAAAATTGCATTGTGGCTGGCAAATGTATTTCCACGTAAGTAATCAGCGAAATTTTTTTTCGACAAGACTGTATGTATGTACGATGTACGCGTAACACGACTTAAGCTAAACAAAAATCTATCTGCTCTACCTACATAATTATTATTTAATAATTTTTGATGTCATGGATTATGTAGAAGGTTGTCTGGAAGAAATCGCTTTTAGCCCATTGTAGCCTCTATTATTTTAGTTTTTATTATTTTTAAGCTTCCTTTTGTAAAGTATGTTTCCTCGGGGTGTACAATAAAGTGTAACTAATCTATCTAACTACATATCTATGTTAAACAACTGTGAGCGCTGATAATAAGATTTTATTGACTTAAAAATATATTTTAAGAAGAATCGTTTTGAAGATAAAGTTCCATGAACTCATAAGAGTTAAAATATCGCATATGTATTGTAGTGATTCTCCACCGGGCCATTTATTTTTATTACTTTTTAGCTACATGCTTTGAGTAGGGATTCCCACAACTGATTTTTTTCAAACGATTTCAAAATAAAGGTTCTCAATTCATTTTTATATTCATTTCATGAGATTTTTTTATAAACCAATTTGAAAAATATTTTGTTGTTTGAAAGGATATATTCAGCTAAACCAAAGAGTCAAAGAACAGAAAACCAAAGTTTAAAGATACGACACGTGTTTCGCCTCTACACGAGGCATCATCAGGAGGTGTGGACTCGCCGAAGTTTGAAACGAGAGTAGTTCGTTTTATATAATTTGTTGATATATTCAGATTGGACCCATAGAAATTTTATTAAAATCAAGGTTCTGTAGTTTAGTTAAGTCAAGTTACATATTTTGTTTTACTGTTTTCAGTAGCCTTTACAGTCCGTCCAATTGAAGTTGGTTGTAGAATGTTTTTTGTAAAACTTTAATATTCTAAAATACTTAAAAAAACAAGATAATCTAAGTGAGTAACTTCTTATTAAGTTGCAAAAACATTATCTTAATTCAACTGATCACTAATTACCATCTGTGTAAAATAGGTAGGTATTATTTGACGTGACTGAATTCACGAAAACGTTGACGTCATTGTCCGGTAACGCTCATCCGTTACGCTTTCATCAATGTTTTGTTATGACGTTGTCACGTTAAACTATCGCCCGTAAACCCCTAACTAAGCAAACTTGTACTATGGAAACTAGATAGGATATTTTTTCTTATTACATCAATTTCTGTAGAAAATAACTTTGTTATAATCTGAAATTTAATCCTAATACGCTACATGCGTTACAAATATACTGCGACACGGGTTTCTACTTTTAATTAAATGTTTCTAATATGATCCGCAATGGCAGTACAAGAGAAAGCAATTTAAACTCGTAACAGCATTGTACGATGTCTTTGCAGAGACTCGGGGGAAACGGCTGGTTCACATCAAAACCAAGTTCTCAGCAAGCTCTCTATGTTAACCAATAATAGTTATTTGTACACCTAGGGCCGGAAGCAAGCCATTTTATACGAGACTTTTATCAGCCAGAACCGTAAGCGAGGGCGGATATTCAATTCGAGGATAAAATTGGCTTCAGGAAAGGGGTATACACAATATTTTTGACTTTAATTGCGAGGAATTAAAAAAAATTAAACTGAAATAATTCAGACAGTCATCCAATTTTACCACGACATAATTTCCAGATCTGCATATGTATATGGGTATTATGAAGACCAAAGTTCGATATATGAAAATATCAACTTCCGGCATGAAACCTAGTACAAACTGAACCTCTTCGAAAATAATTAAGGAGTATTATTTTACTCCCTCTAAAGCGTGCACGAAGTTGATGAACTTTACTAGTATGAGAAGTGAAAAATATTTTAAAGCGAGATAAAACGTAGCTTAAAACATCTTTCAGCTTATAAACTATACCCATACCCAATTTTAGCCAAATCGATCAAGGGACAGTTCAGACCGAACGGAAAAATGCTCGAGCAATTTACTGGTTCCTTTGAAAATTGGACCGAAATTGCTGGAGCATTTTTCCGTTTGGTCTGAACTGACCCTAAGTATCTTTGACGTGACTAATTGAGGAGAAAATATGCATCCATTCTCTGTAATTTTTTTTTAACGTGAACAAGTGGCGAGGCGCTCTTCTGATAGTAAGAGATCACGCCTGCCCATAACCACAGTGTTACACAGGATATTGGTTCACATAGGCCGGTGCAACACTGCTAAAGCGCTCGTCCACATTGAGACATTTTTATGGTCAATCTCGAAAGCCCACAAATTTCACTATCTACAGTGCCCTACAAACAGGAACACTGTTATGCTTACACTGCTTTGCGGCAATATCTGACACTCCCAACGGTGAAACTAATTGAGGAGAAAATCTATCCATCTGCCATATCTTACAAAATTTTGCATAATACCTAGAGTTTTCGAGGAAATGTGAAAATTTGGAGACACTGCATTACATTCTTACTCAGTAACAGTACAGATTACAAACATGATGTTAATACAGTGATTACTTGAGGATATAATCTAAATAAATGTAAGACAGAAACATGTTTGGTGAAACTTTTCTCATTAGATTTATTTTTTGAAATTTGCCCTCTTAAAATCTGTTTTACATCCATCCTCCGAATTTAGAGAATATTTACGGTTAATTTTTATATTATTGTATTGTAAGTGAGTAATCACAGAACTTAGATAAATGTAAAAGGTTTTTTTCGTAAATTCAAAACCTTTCAAGCAATACGATGTTTTATTATTTATCGCTTTCATCAGTTCGTTTTGAGCGATAAAAATCTATATCTAACCTTTTCCCTCAGGATAAGGTGTGTAATTGAGCTATCACTGTCTTGCAATTTGGCCGCTGTCATATCTGACATTTCAGTATTCAGTCATTTATATTGCAATATTGGGTATGTAGGTTACATCTGAGGTATTAATAAGTTGTCTAGAAATAAGAGCAGCTACACAATATTAACCGTTTGGGGTGATGCAAATTTTAAGCAAAAAAAAAAGAAAAATATTTATTTTTAATAAAATTATAGGAAAGTAGGTATTTATATTTAAAAAACAATTATATGTCGCTAAAAGAGTCATTGAAATAGTATTTCAACTCGTAGAAGCATTTTTGCAGAAGCATTTCTATTAGATTTCTTTCAAAAATATCAGTTTTATTGTACTTGAATTCTTCTAATCCCATTTTCACATATCCTCTTAATATTTTAGTATTAACTATTGTGAAAATGCAAAACTCCATTGAAATATCCGAGCATCATGCTTCCCTTTGAGAGACGACGCATATGGCTCTGACAGCACGGTGGCTCTGTATTTTGGTACCGCAACCAAAAAGTGATTTATTTAACAGAAAGCTTGAGCCACCACGATTTATTTATCCATACGGGTCGAGCAAATAAAATTAGTTTTTTTTATACGACACCAATATGTAAATTCTCACCAAATTAGAATTCTATAGGTTAATATGTTTTAGCGACAAGGCTGCCCATTGTAACCTCTATTTATTGACGTGACTACATCTAGTAAATTGATGAACGCCGGCTGCATGCACGAAATGATGATAACGAGCTTTACCGGACGCTGTCATTGTCCGGTAAAGCTCGTTATCCTGTTACGCTGGTAGTCACGTTAAACTATCTTCTTTAAACCAACTTTACAGACAACCAAATACACCAAATTACAACCAAATTTGGTTGCTTTATTAGCTTTAAGTTTCGCCTCTTCCCGATTGTCCAAACCACCTCCGTTCCTACTAAGAACAATAGGGACTTTTTTCCCGACTGTTTCTACTATGGAAAAATTTTAAAAAATATTCCCGATTGTTCCTACTTTCCGTTTTGACTAGACACAAACGGGATACGGGAATATTCCCGATTGTTCTTACCAACTCACATGTGGTAATTGGGTGTAGGCATACTTCGATGAATAACTGTTCCTATAGAACACCAAAATGGACAGTACCAAACCGAAATGCATGCGGTAGGCATATAGGACCGAAAATTTTCAGACACTTTATCATTAAAAATGAAATATCTCTCTCTATTTTCAAATAATGTTTGTTACTTTTTACGACGTAGTTTTATTGACAATATATAAGCCTTGTAGTTTTATCATATAATGAACCAAAATGTACTAGAAGTTAGCCAATGTGGCTCTCTTTTCTTGGTCGCATTTTCAATGTACTACATTGTGTTTCTTTACTTTAATACTTCTGTGGGTGTAGGTATGTATCAATATGTATGTTTCTTCGGGGTGTACTGTACTTACAAAAAGGAGTTTAAATCCAGTTTAATGTTTTATCCTACTAATAATAACAAAAGTAAAATATGTTTCGTGCTACGCGGTTATTATTTAACATTTGTGCGTAGGTTCTTATCACTTTAAATGTGTTTCTATGACTTATAAAATATTTACGTAACACAAAATCACGCGTGTTCAATATTCATAGAAGTCTTTGGAACATTAAATTGTTTTCTTAATAGTATCTATATACTTCATTTGGGAATTAGCACTTTTTCGAAAGAACGAGTGACACGATAAGAAGAGAAAGGAATTATATAAATCAATGATACACGATTAAGGAATGGTATATAATATTCTTAAATTACATCCCAGTTATGAAACACAAATATTTTTTTACACATGCCCGTGGACAGTGTGCTAAGTTCTGTGTATTAGGTATTTATAATTTTTATTTTTATACAAGACTAGCTGTACCCGCGTGCGACTTCGTCACCCGAGGAAGAATTGTTTATTGTCGATGTTGTTTGCTCTTTTTTTTTTCTGAGTTAGTAGTGTTATGTACAACTTTATCGCTGTGAGCGAAGCGAGTCGTAATTTTTGATGCTTTTACTTTAGTCCTGAAATCACTCTATTGGGACCTTAATATACGTAACAACATGCATGTGATTGCGGCGAGCAAAGCGAGCCGCAAATTTTCTAGTGATTTGGTTATCTATCTAAGTAAAATCGAAATTTATCAGGGCTCAAAATCACTCAACAATAAAAATCTGATCGAAGCGAGTGAAGCGACCCGCAATTTTTATACGACTTGAATTTAGTCCTGAAAATCACTCTATTAGGATACTAAAACTCACAACAGCGTATATGTGATCGCGGCGAGCACAGTGAGCCGCAAATATTCGTTTCACAAATCACGTTATCTGGATCCAAAATCACCCAATTAAAAACCTGATCGCGGCGAGCGAAGCGAGCCGCAAATTTTTTACGCCTTCGCCGCCAGGGCGTCCGTAGCCGCCCCAGGGTACTCGCGGCGAATTGCGCTGGGCGGCCGCCCCAAGGCGCTCGCGGTTGCCCGAGTGACACGGCCACCCTAGGGCGCTCGCGGCGAGTGGCACTTAGCGGCCGCCCTTAGGCGCTCGCGGTTGCCAGAGTGTCCGCGGCCGCCCTAGGGCGCTCGTGGCGAGTGGCGCTTGGCAGCCGCTCCTGGGCGCCCGCGGTGGCTAGGGTAGGGCGGCCGCGGCGAGTGGCGCACGGCGCCCCCTAGGACCGTGCGCCCGTTTGCAATGCACACCCTGCACAATAGGTTAAGCCGGCCCTGGTCACCCTTGGAAGAATTGTTTATTGTCGATGTTTTTTGTTCCACTTGCGAAAGAAATGTCAAAGAATAGCAAAGTGTCAGTACTAAGCAAGTCAATCAAAACTTGCACATTTTCAAACCCTCTTTTTAACCACTCAAATATTTAATTTAGTAGAAAACTGAAAAACATGGCGGCACTTATCTGCGGACATTATAGAAATGTGACTTTCAATCAGATATTGTGTATATCTGAAGAGACAGCTTCATTCAACTTTTGGTCTAAAAACACCGTTCAATCCGTACTTTCACATCTTTTAACTTTAGTTTTGAAAATCGGTGAAACCCGTATCTAATTATTTGTTTTGAGAAACATTTAGTTTGAAAAAGATACACTTATAAAAAAAACTGTTTCCATACAAACTTTAAACTTCTATATATGCCTTTTGAAGAAATGTAGCGTAATATTATATAGCCTATAACCATCTCAGGCTTAGTAACTATAGTATTGTAAAGATTCAATTAAATCCGTTCAGTAGTTTTTACGTGATGGACGCACACACAAACAAACAAACAAAGTCTTCCAATAAAAAAAAAAGTTATATTTACTTGTCTGAACACGTTCGTAAAAAAAACATATGTACAAGAATTCGGGGTCTCTTGCTTTATTATATGTATTGATTGATAAGTTAATTGTAGTTTTTTTTTTAGAAGTCAGTAGTTAAACACAAATTAATATACACCAGCATGTATAAAAATGGAATATTCCCAAACCTGTTCAGATTTTCGAGTAAATATTTTACTAGATCCTGGCAAACAGGTTATTTAATTTAAAAAAAAACTTACCCCCTGTTTCCAAGGCCGGTATATTTATTTCACTCATTTTCACTTTATTGTTGTACAGTCAATTTCTAACAGAAGTATTTCCACTCTTAAGTCTTGCCTACCTACCATGTCAGTTGTTGTGACTCATATGCTACATATTTTATATAGTTCTACATAATTATAGCTAAATAAATTATCTTTATCTCACTTTGACCACATTATCTTGAACCTTGATGCCGTATAAATGTAACGGTTTTGTTTGTAACTCGTTGAAATCAGAGGTTTCATAATGTTGGTTCTGATTTAATTTACTATGTCAACGTTAGATAATACTAGCTCACATCGCTTCTTTGTTTGCGTGTCTGTGAAAAAATTACGTGTACCTATATTTTTTAATTCCTTTCTTCTTCTTCTTATCGTGTCACTGGTTTCTTCGAACCAGTGTGGTGAAAGGATTTCAAGTGCACCTCGATGAGGCTCCTTTCGTGCACTCGACACATATTTTCGAACTTTGTAGGTTCTACGACATGCCGGTTTTCTCACGATGTTTTCCTTCACCGTTGCGAGAACGTGGGATGCATACATAGATTTTTTCGACCGAAAAATTCCTTCCTGATAATGATCAACGATTTGACTACGCCAACTTCACATTTTGTGAAGTATTTCAGAAAAAAAAGTTAGTCAGAAAAGACAAAGGTTTTTTTATATGTCCTTATAATTAAATGATAGATAGATAGAAAATGCTTTATTGCACAAAGTAAAAAACAAGTACATAGGCGAACTTAATGTTAGTTAGCATTCTCTTCCAGCTAACCTCTGTGTATTATGGAGATTTTGTAGTGCTAGAAAATAGTATAAAGCTTATTTTTAGTAATATAATACTTACGATATTATACAAAATACACTAATCAATAATAAATAAAATGCTCAAGTATTCTGGAGTGCCAAGTAGTGACAAGATAGTTTGGATTTGAAGACCCCAATGGAGGTGGAATTGCGGAATGATGATACTAATCAGTATTAAACAAATAAAGAAAATAGGTAGGTTTATAAATTATTTATTTTTTATTTATAAATAAATAAGTTAAATTAAAAATAAAATAGTATCTTATCCTCTATGAATGAACTAAAACTAAGAGATGTTTACACTGTTTGAATCTTCTTCTTCTTCTTATCTTGTCACTAGTTCTTTCAAACCAGTGTGGTGACAGGATTTCAAGTGCACCTCTAAGAGGCTCCTTTCGTGCACTTGACACATATTTTCGAACTTTTTAGGTTCACTTAATAGATATGTATATTGTTATAGGTATCTCCAATACACAGTATGAAATAAATAATAAGTATTGGTAAATAAAGCTTATTTATTCTCACGAAAAACAGCTTTCATGTTTGCATTACTTTGTGTTATTGAAGCAAAAAACACGAACATATTTCTCCATCGTACAATAATATGGTAATAAATCAACCAAAAGAAAGATATCTAAACTGACCAACATACAATAAACATACGTTTTGGAAATTGAACTTATTTTTTTTATGTTATTAAGTTTTTTCATGAGATTATAATGCTAAGCAGATTCATAAAATATCGTGCTGTAGTCACTTGTGAAGTTTTTGAATTCCCTTAAAAATAACTTAGTAAAATATAAAAGCATTTCTTTTTCTTTGCACAATTATTATAACACAGGCTAAGAAAATGAGTATGTAAGCCAATTTCATATAATAGTATCTCTAAAAATTTTGTTTTATAAGCTTTGTATAACATTCTACTGTTTTTTCTTTGGCATCCACATTGCTAGGACAACGACACCTGAAAAAAACATCATATATTAAGGATTATCATAAATCATTAAAATAATTTATTTAAATAAGGTACACGCATGTAGTCCACGAAATGTATTGAAAAGTATATCTGAAAAAATAAAATACTATTTTTTTTGTGGTACAAACAAGTATAATTTTCTTCTTATCGTGTCACTTGTTTTTTTCAAACCAGTGTGGTAAAAGGATTTCAGGTGCGCCTCGAAGAGGCTCCTTTCGTGCACTTGGCACATGTTTTCAAACTTTTAAGGTTCTATGACATGGCCGTTTCCTTCCGGTGTTTTCCTTCACCGTTAAGCACGTAAATGCACACATACATTTTAAAACAGAATAATCTACATAATATATGTATTGGTGTACGACCGGATTTGAATCCACGACCTTCGGATCGAAAGTCGACGCCCACAAAGTACTTTGATTCACATAGACCGGCGCAACACTGTTAGCTCGTCCATTTTGAGACATTTTAGTGATCAGTCTTGAAAGCCCAGTAATTTCACTAGCTACAGTTTCTTCAAACCGCAACATGGTAACCCTTACACATGTTGGTGTATACCTATCTAGTCGGAAGCCTGCAGACTGAGAGGGACTCCTCCCAACTGTAGAAAACGAATAAATAAATCCCTTGTATCTCTACATACAAGTCCAACAGGTACCTACTTCGTTAGAACAAGGAACCCAAAGTTTTTTCTAGTGCAGGTCAATTTGCAATAATAATAAATTGAATACAAAATATTAAGGGGAATCCTCAAATCCGAATTCCATACAAAATGTTTCGGACAAAAACTCAAAAAGTACGCCGTAATATAGTAATTTCTTCACACTATTAGTTTCGTCCATGTTTTTTGATTTCGTCAACAAAAAAAGTGAAAGGTTTACTTTAATTTAGATTTTATACGTGTTTTAAAATTAACCCTACTAACTTAAAAACATGTATCAAACGACAAAATCAAAAAACATGAACGAAACTAATAGTGTGAAGAAATTACTACGGCGTACTTTTTGAGTATTTGTCCGAATCATTTTGTACGGAATTCGGATTTGAGTATTGGCCTGTAGACACACTCACGTTAAAGTACAATTTATAATAAATTATAAAGGTAACTTAAATAGTTATCCCCAACCTATTTTTTTTATTATTTTTTATGCGTTATTTTCTGTTTTATTGTATTTTTTTTTATTGCTTATTCTAAGTCAATATGTCTTATTATTAGATGTCTTATTGGGACAAGATATAAATATAACGGAACTTACTCATCATCATCCCCGCCATTGTGAAGAAGGGAATTTCACAACCCATGTCCAAGAGCAGCGGAAACCCAACGTTACCGGACAGAGTGCCCAGGCGGCCCGCCATCATTGTAATTGACAAGGCCAGAGTTCTGGAACATACGAGTATTAAGGTTTATCCTCAAGGCAAATTTCCACACAAAATGTTTCGGACAAATACTCAAAAAGTACGCCGTATATATATATACGTAATTTCTTCACACTATTCGTTTTGCTTATGTTTTCCGATTGTGACAACAAAAATTAGTAAGGTTTCTTACTTTAATTTAGATTTTATACGTGTTTTTAAATTTTATTAGTAGTGTTAATTTTAAAACACGAATAAATTACTATAATACGGCGTACTTTTTGAGAATTTGTCCGAAACATTTTGTATGGAAATTTGCCTTGAGGATTACCCTTAATACTCGTATTGTCCAGTAAACGTATTGTGTTAAGAGTAAAAAACACATAACCCTTTCTTGGAATTCAGGTAAAATTAAAGGTAAAATCATAGATAAATAACGCTGTTCCTATAAGACAGCAAGATATACATCATCAAACCAAAATGGATGCGGAATACATGACATAATATTTTCAGACACCCTATTAATGAAAATTAAATATCTCTATTTTCAAATAATGTTTGTTACTTTTTACGATGTAGTTTTATTGACAATGAAAAAGCCTATTAGTTTTAACATCTGTCTAATATTAATCTAGCCCAGTTACTTCTCTTTTTCGAAAATTTGCATCGGACATAAATGTACTAGAAGTTAGCCAATGTGGCTCCCTTTTCTTTGTCGCATTTTCAACTATAGTAAGTACCTACCTACTCAAAAAACATTGTGGTTGTTTAAAATCATTTAAGAACACTCGAGTTATTGCGACAAATCTAACAATACCATAATATTACTTATTCTTTATCCAGCCGTTTGGAAGATACGAGGTAACCCAGAAATTTACATACATACAAAACATAACCCTTCCTTGGCAGTCGGGTAATTAAGGATTGGACATTCCACCTGTGTTCCTTTAGAACTCACCTGACGGTTGTTGGGAACATCTCTACAGCTACAACTTGGTTTAAGCCCTTCATGAGCTGTGCTAGAGCAGTATCCATTGCGAACAAGGCTACCACAGCAAACTTTGAGCTGGCCCACCGCATGGCCAAGGTGACTCCAACGCTGCTGAGTCCACTGATCACTACGAGAGCCTTCTTGCCGATTATGTTGACGACTCCGCCGGTGATGAAGTAGGGGATGAGGCAGACAGTCCCAATTATTATGCTGTTGATGTATGTTTCGGAGCCGCTCTTGTGCTGTAGGTAGGGTAAACTTCATATTTAAATCGGCAGCTATCTCGGCCAAAGAGCCTTGAAATACAAAGAGGCAATGCAGCCAGTATCCTCGGCACGCCTGCCATCGGGTATCGAGTTGGAGCAGTTGAGCTACCTATAGATCATTTGCGACGGTCTATGGGTGGCCCAATTGTTTCCTTTTGTAAATTTTGTAATATACATACATAGATTGTAGTAGTTAGCTTATGCTGTAATTAATTACTACCCTTGTTTTCTTATAAAAAAATATTTATTTTCATTCAGTCATTATCGTCCCACCATAGGGCACTGCTCACTCCTCTTCTTCCACGCCTTTCGGTTTATTATTCTTATAATAATATATACAGTCTTACTAAAAATTATAACTAAAACAAAGATAATAAAATACTAAGTTAATAAGCTTTCCCATGTTTACATTTTAAAAAAACTTTAGTAGGTATTGAATAGAGGTAGGATTTGATTAACTAACAAGAATTAAGTTTTCGTAAAGAGGGAATCCTACATATACTTTGGCTCTACTGCATACAATATAATTTTTGTTTTGTTACTCAAATCGATTCGAAATATGATCAGGAAGAACCCTCGTTCAAATCAAACCACATCAAATACATTTTGATCGTTTTTTTTTTCAAAATGAGTGTGTTCACTAAAAAAGTGAGTACGATATAATTCCCACAACACATTCAGCTCTGCTGGTTTGATGCAAGATGTAATCAGCGTTTCGCCATTTTTCCCATATATGTTTTCAAAACACCCCTGAAATATTATTTATTAAAAATAGCAAACAAAACAAAAAAAACCAAATTGTTCAAGCCGTTTTTGAGTTTTAGCGAGAAATTATTTCAACCAACCGGAACGCAGACTTCTGTGACGTTGCTCATTGTTCTGTTCTTCATGTCACTCGTATACTGGTCGAGCAGTACGCACAGGTCCTGTGAACCACCCAGCTGGTGGTGTTCCACTATTGCGGAAACTTGGGGATACCAGAGTCGGCTTACGTTGTATCTAGACATGGAAATAACAATGATTAGGATCACACTGACATGCTTACTTACCTAGTGGAGAATTTAGAGTATAAATGTCGCGGGTTTTTTCCGCATCAGGACATTTGTGTGATGATATTTGAAGACATGGATGGTCGAGTGGCATGTGTGTTGAACTGTCACGCCAGAGTGGCGGTTCGAATTCCCGGTTCAACACAATCATTTGTGTCATGAACATCGGTTTTTGTCGTGAATCTTGGCGTTTCCTATTATTATTATTATTATTATTTTATTCTATGTATGTATTAACAATAAAGAGTAGGTATCATAAGTATGCTATAAGTCATCTGGTTTCCAAAGTACAAGTTCGGCTTTGTTTGGTCTTGGTGATGTGTGAAATGTCTAAAAATATGTATTTATATTCGGTGTTTGTCCTGAGCCTTCGTGTTTTATATGCATTAACGTTTGACCCAAAAAAGGATATGTATTATATTCTATCAGATACCTGGCTTCCTCTATAAGGTTCCCGAAAAAGGATTTAGTGACATTTTTCGACTAGTTTTGAAAAAACGGACTCTCCAAATACCCTACAGGTATTTTTGTGCCGGGTTTTTATTACAGCTTACTATGAAAAATTAACTTAGCTTAGAACTTTCGAAATACAGAAAATATTTTTTTGTGTTTTTGTTTCTATGTTGGTAAAAATTCTATTTATGATTACTCACATTGCAAGTATCACGAAGTTGGAGCTGCTTATAATAGCTAAGTAAACAACCAAAGGTTTTTTGAATATGGATATTTCATTTCTAATTCCATCTACTAACATTCGGGTAAAGCTCTTTTGACTTTTTTCAGTGGAAACTTGTTTGCTGTCTATGTTCTTCCAAATATCAGTATACTGGAATAAAAATAAAATAAATTATTAACACATATATAAAAAAAAGCGTAGGTACTCACTTTATTACCTGTCGCCTCGCTTTCATTAACATAAAGAAAACCTACCTAATACGCGGATTATCAATATTTAAAAGAGGCTTGGTCCTGACTGACTGACAACCTACAGGCTAAACCTTAGAGGACGTGTTTGTCAAGAGCTGAAAGTGAGTAAGTACTTTGAAACGAATTTTGAAAAACAAAGTTGCAAGCGTTAGTTGGTTTATTACAAATGGGTGAACGCAAAGCCGTAAAATCACCAACGTACCAACCGGTATTTTTTACGACTTAAGGAAGGAATTACAAGAATTTGAAAATCCGAACCCAGCCATCAATTTCACTACAGGGCCCTTCAAACCGTAAATTAGTAATGCTTACACATTACTGCTTAGCGGCAGAATATCAGGCACAGTGCTGAAATGATTTGAAACCGCTCTTCCAAATTATAATACGCGTCAATTCACAAGTTCCCTTGATCGTGTCGGTACGTGCTTTAAAAGCTTTTAAAAGCCTGCCGCCAAACTTTAACCGGTAAAGTTTACGGGGTTATACGGTTAGCGTATTTTGTCGCGTGTATACGGGCGGATTGGTAACTACTCGCCAAACTAAAAGTCCAACGCGCGTATTACGGTGTTTATGCCCAGGATTCAGAAGGCTAGTTTTTCAAGCCATGATAGCAAGATAGTGATAGTTAGCTAGCAGCTCTTGCTTTTGTAGAGTGTAGATTTGATTTAAATTTAATGTATATAGTATTAAGCATAATTTTAAGTTATACGTTCAAATACGATTGATAAATAATAATTGTTCTTGAATAAATGTTATGATATGATAGACAAAACAAGCTTTATTTCTAGGCTATAGTAAGCTAGAGCGAAATAAAGATGGTTATGTCTACACGAAGCTAGAGCTGCTAGCTTGTTATACTGGCTTGAAATACTACCCTCGTGTAGCCCGGGCGTCTCTCACGGCTTCTCGCGCGTACATCATCAGCATCGCAGTCCACTGCTGGATAGGCCTCTCCCAATGAGCGCCATCGCGCCCTGTCTTCGCCTTGCCGCATCCACCTTTCGCAGATCGTCACCCCACCTGGCCGGAGGGCGTCCTACACTACGTTTGCCTACGTTTCGCGGTCTCCACTCGAGAACTCGTTTACCCCACCGGTTATCGGTTCTTCGGCAGATATGGCCAGCCCACTAAAAAAACAAAACACTAGCGGTTACCCCGCTCGGTTAATCCGCTAATCTGAAACCGTACTTATTCCCGATTGACTTACCGGGTATGTTTCTGCCGGTTTTCCTGTGTTCTCCTTATACATTTTTAAGAGTATCTCTCTCGCTTCGGCGTACTTATTCTGGGTCAATAAGTACTTGGGGCTTTCGGGTACCGTTGAAAATAGAACGCAGGCACAGAACGACCAAAGAGACATTAAGTAAATGTAAAAATTCCATGTGTTCAACACTAAAAAAATATAGTATGTTTGTAATATTTTTCTGAGGTAAAAATAAGAATGAAATAACGGCACAGTCACGATTGTAGAATTTCGGAATTCGGAAGCCATTGTGCAGTCAAACAGTAATGTATAAGCATAACTGTGTTCCGACTTAAAAGGCACTATAGCTGGTGGGGCTTTCGAGAGTGACAGCCTACCCTAATGTCTTAGATAAACACTATTATTAAGTGTCTGTTTTGATGCGCGTATTGCGCGCTCTGATGGCCTTGCGGAAACTATTTCATACTAGGAAAAGTAGTTTGTTTCAATACCGAGAAATCTAAAGTAGGTACTTTACATCCCAAGACCATGTAGAAAAAATCACCATGCATTTATTTATTCATTTTTTCATTCATCGTGTCAATAGAAAGAAAGAAAGGACATTCGTTTATTGGCCCCACAAAGTTATAAAAAATAGTCAATTATTAATTTATGTAACATAAGAGATATATAAATACAAAATAAAAACCAAATAGAGATACGAAAATGAAATCATACTACACTAGAAAAATATCATAATTATTGAGGGCCAATGGGTCCGGTCTTAGCATAAAGTTGTATACTTATACAATACGATGAATCACAAACAGAAGTCAATCTTACCAATGTAACCGCCGAGCAGAGAGACCTTCCAATCCTGAGTGAGGATCCCCCAGGCCATCAGGGGAGAGATGATTTGGGTTATCGCGATGAAAGAAGACTGGCAAAGCATGACGCGATCTCTGATTTCCTTATAACAGAACTCAGGTAGAAACGTTACGTGGGCTCCTATTGACACTGAAAATCTGTAAAAACAAACACAATTTTAAATATGTAATTACTAACATACCTATTAAGCACCTATTAACCTATCTTAAATACCTACCTTTGCACAAAATAAAATACATTGTATCGGAAAAGGCTCTGGATTCTGTAATACATGTAGTTTATAAGAACTAAAACAGAAAACAGTGATTGTACCACAACTTTTTCTGTATGTTTTTGTACGAAATAAAAAACTCTTGCCAACAAAGATACAGAGAAATAAAAATTTAGATGGGTAATTAAAAATATGTACAGTAGTTAAGTCTTTGGGAGAGAATAAAACAGAGGAGACATTTTATTTTTTTACGATTACCGACCTCTGGGATTAACTACACTCCGTAAATTGATTTGATAAGATAAATTATTAATTTTTCTTCTGAAGTCATGCGCCATTTGATTTGCATTGGAGACTGCTTTATTTTTGCTCACATTAATATTTTTATTTATAGTATGTTCCGCCTCTTCCTAATTCAATTCAATTCAATTAAATCGTTTATTGGTCGAAATGTTACTGCATAACTCTGGTAAGTCATAAATTATGGCGCGTTGAGAAGGCGTCAAGTAGTCAGAACGGATTTTAAACATATTTAAAGAAACTTACAACAATCCTTCAAAAAACTTGGCAGTTAGGAGCACAGAGTATGTCTGGCTTGTTCCTGCTATGAGAGAAAAGAAGAATATTCCACCGAAGCCCAATACTAGAAATGGCTTCCTCCCAAAGGTGTCAGTCAAGAATCCGGCCACCACATTGGATACAGTCA
Organism: Lobophora halterata; assembly: GCA_932526365.1. Classification (NCBI taxonomy): domain Eukaryota; kingdom Metazoa; phylum Arthropoda; class Insecta; order Lepidoptera; family Geometridae; genus Lobophora; species Lobophora halterata. The sequence goes on from OW052018.1 coordinate 2,028,850, forward strand.
TTCCTGAAAAAAATCACTTATTTGCTGCGAACGGAAACTTCGCGTGCGGCACCAATATAAAGATAAATATTTTGATTACAAATGCAAAAAATCTTATAAACTTATCCACCTACCTATAAATCTTTATAAATAGCCTATATAGGTAGAGATATCTTCGTTTAATTTGAAATATACATTATGATATAAGTGCGGTAAGTTGAGAATTACAGCCGAGGCGATATTGCTAGCCCGAGCCGTAGGTGAGGGCTACAAGAAAGCAGAGGCTGTAATTATCAAAGCGCACGTATGTCATACGAAGTTTTATAACACATTTGCGAGGAAATAAATAAAACTCGGACTTGACGACATTTTCAAATAAAAACAATACAGCGAAAAGAAACAGCCCGCGAAATAATTTTTACTGGTTGTCAAATTAGCGATGCGCGCGCATCAGCGCTCTTTGGCAAAGGCACAAAACAGCCAGTATTATAATAAAGTAAATTAATATTTTTGTGTTTTGTTACATTTAAATGGTTGTAATTTATGGTCAATATTATTTAAATTAAAGAATTAAATGTTTATTTATTATATTTTATCTCCCAAAGTTAATTTTATCCATTGAATGTTGACCACTTTTCTAACATAAAAACTCTTTGCTAAGATTTAAAAAAAATATCGTTCGTTTTAAACGGAGAACATTGATAAACCTTCCTTTTTAATTACATTACCGCACTCGCGCTGCATTTTACATTACATTACCGCACTAGTGCGTAATGAGATACAATACGATATTGAAATTGGTGCAATAATAGACCCTTTACGAGCAAATGTGTTATAAGAAAAAATAATGATAAACATTCACACACTCACACCCCTGCACTAGGATTCCCTGTGTCGCAGGTGGCATGGACACATACAAGACATCACAACATCCAAGACCCGAGAACAAACATTAGTGTTCGTCACACGAATATTTGCCCCGGCCGGGGATCGAACCCGGAACACCAACTTCGTAGGCTGGGTCACTACCAACTAAGCCATGGTGTCGCATAATAAATAATATCAAGCACCTTATTATGTAGTGTTTAATTCACGTTACGTAAAGTTTCTTTCATTTTGTTTTATTTTCATTGTAATACTTAATAACCCAATGATGAAGGTAAGCGACAGAATCCTTTATTGTTTATTCATCTCCATAATTTACACCGAAGAATAAATTTCATAATTTACACCGCTGAATAAATTTAAACCACGCCAAAATTGCCCAGACTGTGTACAACGCTCTTTGTCGGATGCCGTTCGCTGCTAAAACACTGCCTTTGAATTCCGTATCACATTCCCTTGATGTAACTCCGGACAGGTTCCGGCATGTGAAATAGGATGGCTGAATATTCATGCGAACCTTTGCAAAAAGCGGCATCAATCGCTGTGAATGAGGCGGCAATATTGAAACGCCCCAGCCTTTAAGCCCGGGTCATATGCGAGAACGGACCCCTTCATACGAGGGCAGAGGAATTTTTCACAAACACCATTTTTGCTGACTGCACAAAATTACTGTTTTCTGTGTTGCGAATCAGTTTTTTTTAAATAACGAGAAAGCTAAAGTAAGAATTACGCCTGCCCATGACCAAAGGAGTTCTACGCAGAATGTTTATTCACATAATTCTGTGCAAACCTGCTATAGCGTTCGTATTCTTTGAGAGACACAACAGCAATTCACATTTGAAAACGTATAGTTGTACAATATGTAGTTATTTAATACCTAGTAATTTTTTGTTTTCGTCAAATCAACTTGCAAGAGACTTGGCGACACTACGTGTCTGTATGATAGGGCCTTAACAAACATATTTTGGGGTTTGAGACATCAAATCGTAAGTTCTACCTTGATCTCGCGTGTTTTGCATAAATAACAACTTTTTCCGGGTATGCGAAGGATATTGAATTTTCCTCTTTTTGGAGACAATGTTATTTACCAAGCCGTAAGGAGTCTATAATATTTTGTAAAAACAAACCCTTCCTTGGCAGTCGGGTAGTTAGTATTCAACTATTACGCTAAATAAAAATAAAACATTTATCTTCACTTTCGTTTTGCTATGCCCTGCCCTGTCACACTCTTCTAAATAAATGAAGTTTCATTCTACGATCACCTTTATAATTATGCTATTTCTAAAAAAAATACTTATCGTAGATATGTGCCAAAAGACTTAATACTCAAGTCACTAATGAACAATTGTCATATATTGGTTTTAGCAAAAACATTTAGCTGTTTAGTGTACTAACCAATAAATGGAACAGCATTCAGCAGCCCTTTGTCCAGCAAATTCATATCCAGATCACATTCTGCCACAGGTAAGATGTAAGATGTGGTGTGAGTTACCAGAACTCCGGACACGGTGCCAAAAAACACTATCAAAATCAGCTTCACGTGGAATTTTCCGAACTTACACGCTCTGTATGCCTCGTCTATTTGTTGCAAAGCTGTTGTTTTTTCATTATCTGTAATCAATATAGAGTAACAAACTAACAAAGCCGAAAGTACTACTCGGGCGAATGAACATGACACCTGGCTGACACGTGGCTCGGAACTTGATGCTTCCCCCGGTGCCCCGCGCGGCGCCCTCCGTGTTTCTTCTTCCTCCAATTGCGAATCCTTATCATTACCAAATATTACAGGACCTCTTCTCTATCAAGATTATCCAATTTCACTCCGTACTTTGCACAAACGTCATTAGAGTTAGGTGTCATGTTAATGCGCCCGAGTTGTATATGCCGTCCTTTGTCTAAAGGTGATATCAGACGGGTCATTTTTTGTTCATTTTCGTCTTTCATTTTGCATATTCCACTCCAAGTAAAGCATCTAAACACAAAATGAAACATTAGTGCCGAATGAATTCATTAGTGAACCGATCCAACGGTGTTGGATATTGGCATTCGCATCTTTTACTCCCACTCCGAATGATCGAGAAATGAACGGTCTGAACACAATGGTGAAAGTAAACCACAATGGTTTACAAATCCTAATGGAATTAGGTGGCACGTTTATGGCTGTAACCAAAAATTTGGTCATGCCACATATTTTTTTTGCATATAATTATTTAATTCAGTAAAATACTTTTTTATTAAAAAGAAGCATCATGTATGTAGGTATTATAGTGGTAATAGATGATTGAAATATTTATAATATTCAATCGTCAAGGCAATAATGGAAGCCTTTATTATATTATATTATTGTGTGTGATATCATTTTACCATTATCCGTATCCGCCATGCTCGAGTGCTTAGTGATTTGATTTCCGATAGGATATTCTAGAATAAACACGGGGTTTTTTATTTTTACTTATTTAGTATCACCCGTATTTGCTAGGCTTTAAAGTCAAACACAGTGCACTTCACGCGCAAATTTTTTTTATACACTTTAAAGATTGATGCGGTAGATTAAAACACTAGAAAAGTTCAATCTAGAGTTACCTAAATTTAAATATCTGTCTTGCAAGTTCTCCATCTTGCAATTGAAATCGTTTTTCAGATCCCTGCGAAACAGGCTAGTCCTAGTGCGAGGTCCGTTGGTCAAACACTATGTCACCTTTTTTGAAATAAATATTATGTATTATCCTACCTGACCCCACAAAAAAAGACCGCGAAATAGACCATATTAAAAAGATTCGTGAAGTGTTTATATTAGGGACTCTACTTACTTGAGCTAGAAGCTAGAAAAAATATTTTGTTTTATAATTATTATAACCTTAAAATTATAGCTGGGTAATAAAGCTTATATAATATAAATTGTTAAATTTTGTTTAACGGTTTCCTGTTTCCTTCCGGATTTCATGGTTTATTGTCGTTAGGTATTCAGGGTAAACTTGAGTGCAGGCTTATCTTGTGAGGTACAGATTATTTAAGTCGATTTGACTGTGTTTTTTTTATTTCGGGGTGCCATTTACATATTTTGTATTTACGTAATTTTCAAACACTAAATTCAAGCGGTAAGTTACTTTCTCAGTGAAAGTCACTTGACTATGTGATTGGCCAATTACCACGCGTACGCCATTCATTGGGAAATTGGATTAAATCCGTGACAAGAAATTTGTCTTAAAGTGAGTTGCTTGTGAAATTTATTTTAAAATTAGTGGCTTCATCATAGATTCCTTTATGTTTTCTTATATGTATAAGTATTAGCATAGTTTTACTAAAATTACAAAAAATAAATATAATATACCAACCTACATATCAAAAACAGACAAAGGTGGGCGAAAAATTAAGATTCTTTGAGCAGACATGGCGGCCCTCGAGCGAAGTTTGTGAATTAGGCAGGAATAACACTAAAGTGACTTTGGACGTGAGGTCTTTAAATCTTGGCTGAATGCGAAAGCTTGGACAAAGTTGAATCATAATCAGACCTGGAAATCTAAAGTAGAAAACAAAACGAGCCGCAGAGTTGGACGTGACGTTCGTTGTCTGTCTGTCAATTAGGACTAAGCCTTTCATATATTAATGAATGAATGATTTATTTTCAGAATATTAATCTAGGTATACATTTACTTATTGTAGGAAAGTACCTGCTGGAGTACAGAGGCATTAATTAGGTACAGACAGCGTCATAGATAAGTATCCCCCTTGCATTATAATACCCAGCTTCAAATCCCTTTAAAATCACCGTCGCGACGAATGGAGGACTTTTTGTATGACCGTATGTAAGCCTAAAAATAATTTTGAGTATTACAATTATTTGAAAGGATTTATAGCTGGGTGTCTTGTGCAAGGGAGATACTTATCTCTGACGCTGTCTGTACCTAAGTAGTAAGTTTGGATTGGAGTACACTCCAATCCAAACTTACTACTTAGGTACCAACCAACTACAGAGTAATAAACATAATCACACTAGCCCCCATACTAGGATTCCCTGGGTCGTGGAGCCACCCACGACACAGGGAATCCTAGTGTGGGGGCTAGTGTGATTATGTTTATTAGTCTCCTCCGCTGGTAGTAGGAACAATACGTACATACAAACAATACATGTATCGATAAAAAGATTGAGGGGTCTTATTACTGAACAAACAAACAACAAACAAACAACAAACATTCACACACTCACACCTCTGCACTAGGATTCCCTGTGTCGCAGGTGGCATGACACATACAAGACATCACAGCATCCAAGACCCGAGAACAAACATTTGTGTTCGTCACACAAATACTTGCCCCGGCCGGGGATCGAAACCGCAACACCAAGCTTCGTAGACAGGGTCACTACCAACTAAGCCACGGTGTCGTCGAACTAAAAGCCTTTTTGCGCATTTTTAGGCTCTTCTCTACAATGCAGTGCACAGCTCGTCGCTTCCGTTGAGATAAAAATATAACTCTACCGAACCAATATTATATGTTTTTTTTTTTTTTATCTCGGTTACGTAGGTAACACGCGTTAGACTGATTAATACACATCTGCATGGTTTCTTTAGCACATAGTAGTGCGACACAAAATAATAAGTAAGTATAATCTGTGGTTTAGTTAGATATTATGACATGTATGGTGCACTCCCAGTGGAGTACCCATTTCTAAATTTCTCGTAATCCTTGATTAGGTCTTGAGGAGCTATTCTTTATATTCTGCGGAATGTTTGGGTTTCTGTATTCATGAGGTTAGTGGCTAATTCATTCGGGTGGTGTTCAATGCGTTTGGCGTAAGAATGTAATGCAAAATATCCATATAAATATATAATGTCATAAAAAAAGTATTTTCTATTACTAGTAGCGGCACGAAACTTACGCTGACCCTTATTGCGCAGAAGTAAAAAATAAAGTACCTAATGGAACTACACATACAGAAACCATGCGCCCAGTAAATATTTTGCTCAGTGCGCCTAAAAAAGTTTTCACTTCAAAACAATATTACAGTTTTGTGATAGGAACTACGCGTGGCCCACGAATGCCCCCTTAAGTGGGGCAGACTTACAAAACGGTCATTTTGCCTGTCGTTTTCTGTATGTGTTGGGTAACAAAGGAGACTGATGAAAGACGAGCGTAGGTATACGTCAGAGATGAGAATGTTGCAAGGTATGTATGGAGTGACGAGGAAAGATAAGATAAGGAATTAATATAGGTACATACAATAAGAGGAAGCCTGAAGGTAGCGTCGTGCCAGTGACAGATAAGTTGTGGCTGTCATGGTATGGAAAAATGGTATGTGATGAAGAATGCTATGTAACTAGAAGAGTTTTGAACATGAATGTGGAAGAATATATGAAAAGAGGTATGCTAATGAAAAAATTACAGGATTGTAAATTGAAGAAAAAAATGAGGAAAAATATGAGGAGAATCAGAATCAGAATCAGAATCAGAAAATATTTATTGCTTAAACTGTAGTAGTAGAAATAAATAATTGAAGAAGAAAAAAATGAGGATGAGCTGACCCCACTTATGTAGGATATTGACAGGAAACAGTTTTAAATAAATGTTAATTGGTTGAATATAAAATCATAAAAACGACTAATTATTCCAGCAATCATTAAGAGAGAAAACTGATGGATTAATCTTCAAAAGAAATATCCTAATCTGTCTAAAAATGTAAATATATTTGAAACGCAGCTTAAAAAAATTATTTTATTTGAAAACGTTTTTCGAGCAGCTCTGTAGATTGAGTGGTAAATATCTAATGTTACAATAAAGTAGGCCATGTTGTGTAATGTTAGAAAAATACACATACCTAATGACGTCACTGCGCCAATGATCTCTGCTGCTCTGACCATCTTGATGTTTTTTTTATTCAGAAACAATTCAGAAGAAATGTACACTAAAATGCGTGTAATAAAGCATTGTGATGTATTATTACGAAATATATTATCTTTTATGCAAATATAGTGGCGGAGCACCCATTTGATGTAGAGCCGTTGTTTCAATTGTTTTGGATCTGGCTTGGGGCCAATTGGAAGTGGTCGTGTGAATCATGTAGGTAAACTTGCGATAGTACTACGAAGCCTCCGTTTGATTCATCTGTTACGGAAAGTGTGGTAAAATTATAATTTACGTTTTACACAAAATTACGGAAATACAGCTTGTTATTACTGTTATGCAGGATATCTTGCACATGGAAGTATTAAAATATAGAAACATCAAACTTTATAATTTATGTAAAACACATCAAAAACGTATACTTACTTAGCTGATTTCTAGTAATCATTTCCGTTCGATTTCAAAACTCAAAGTACGTTTATGAGATGAACTGCATCGTTAGTATGTTTTCCTCATTTATAAATCGAAGTATCAGAATTTTTAACGTAATTTTCAGCAGTATCTCCTTTGAAAGCTTTGTATCTAGGTGTTCTATAAGAGCATAATTATAATCTATGCTTGCTAGCACTATGTAGGTTAAGTACCCACACGGAATCCTGGCGACAACCGCACATAGAGGTACATGTTTGCTTGTTTATGAGCGACTATGAATGCTTACCAACAATTTTACATATATATCCACATATATATATTACGTATCTACATTAATACATGTAATTTTTGAGCAATGGCATAGTATAGTACTAACAGAACGTTTAGCTCTCAGTTGAATTTACTCTACTTTACCACATAATTAGGGCGCGGTCGTTTTGTGAACGGGTTCTATAATAGATTTATTTATTATCTTTTATTAATTTATATTTTTATGGAGGACTGCTAGGGCATTATCTTTTATGTGTTCGTTGAGCTTATTTAATTCGTATTCTGTTTAACTGTTACCCTAAAAAGTAGTTTTTGTTCTATTCCAGGTACTGAACTTACCGAAGCTTATTTTGGCAGAGGCTTTCGTTTGACCTTAATTTTGCAACATGGCAGTCTTCTAACTAATATAAATTCATAATTCATATTTCATAATCAACCAATATTGTTACCTTTGACTTAGGACTTAGGCTTTCTCTCCGCCAGGAAAAAGGTGGCGATGGGTCTTAATTCAATACGCGGAACAAGTGTGGATTGTATTATACATACTCTGAAAATGAAAACCAACTAAATTTTTGAACCTTGAAAATTAACAATCAACAAATTAACTTAGAATTCAACTTCAAACAATAATTAGGCGGCAAAATATTAGCAAAATGTCAGACTGACAAACACCAGGAAGGTGTTGCCTCGTTGAAAGCTGGCGATCGAATGGCCCGGCGTTTGCAGCGCGGCGCCTTTAATACTTTTCCGTGCGACTCATCGTGATATTGTCTACAATACATTAAAATGTTATTTCTGCAATAAAAAATTGTTTTTGATCTTTCAACCAACTAGAAGGAAGTTATCAAATCAATTATTTTTTTATGTTTGTTATCTCACAACTTTGATGTTTTAAACCGATTTGAAAAAATATTTTTGTATGAGTGGATATACTTTCAGATTTGTATGGGACCACCATACAAATTTCATGAAAATCGGTTCAGTAGTTTAGTTTTATATCAAAATAATTAACTAAAAAAATATATGGTCGATTTTGCTTTCCTGTTACTTTTCAGTGCTGTCTACGGTCACTAGAACAGTCCAATTGAAGTCAGTTGTACCAAAGAATAAATAATATTATTACAAAGTTGTACTATGTTTTTCTAAAATCTTGATTTATTCTTTATATCTACCTAAAATAATTTTGAACCATACACGCTAAAACTAGCGCCACACCTTGTTACAGTTAGATTAATCACTATGTAATGGCGCTCTAGACTGTGCCCGAGCACCTGCGTTTGAGAACACGCTGTATACCAACTGAACCGAATCGTTACTTTATCTAAATGAACGCTTTTTAGGTTCTCGAGGAATGTTTATTTTGGTCTGTTTGCGGCTGGCTCTGGTTCCCAATTTTTAAAAAAATCACAAGAAGAAGCTTAAATCAATAGTTTCTTACCAATGAAACTGTCTCAATTGTTTTTCATAGCCTTTTGCTATGATCATACATAGTTATTAGATTATTTTCAGCCGTGTTAGCCGAGTGGGAGGTGCCTCGACTTTCGATCCGAAGGTCCTGAGTTCGAACCCGGTCGTACATCAATGGATTTTTCTGTTCAAGAAGATCTACGTGTGCATTCAAAACACGTGCTTAACGGTGAAAGAAAACATCGTGAGGAAACCGGCATGTCATAGAACCTAAAAGTTCGAAAACGTGTGTCAAGTGCACGAAAGGAGCCTCTTCGAGGTGCACTTGAAATCTTTTTACCACACTGGTCTGAAAGAACTAGTGACATGATAAGAAGAAGATTAGATTATTATGGGTATTAAGTGAGCGCGAGAAATACCCGTAAAAATCTAAATACTAAGTAAAAATGTCTTATTATCAAAAATCTGCCCGTTACTTTTACCCGCGTGTTAAAAAAAGATTTTGTAGAGCTTATGTAACTAAATCTCTCTACAATTTTATCAATGTTACTTTTATTTACAAAATTGAAAATGTTATTTACATCTCACTGAATTTTCCAGAGTAAAACTGTTAATTGACTTCCGCCAAATCTCTCCAATCCAAAATATCGTAGTTCGCACAGCTGTCCAATAATAGAAGTTGGTAACTTTTTGTATCAATGGAACATCAGACTTCGTACAGCGTGCAGATTTGTTAGGTAACTTATGGGTTCAGACCAGGGTTGTCACGCATTTAAAGTTCAAAAGATAACGACAAAAATATTATTACATAATTAATTTTTATTTTTCTGAAATAAAAGTTTGTGTAAATTTTTGTAGCAATGGAATATCAGACTTGCTACAGCGTGCAGATTTGTTTGGTAACTTATGGGTTCAGACCAGGGTTGTCAAAAGTAGAAGCAACCAACATTTTGGAATACCTATCAGACCTGCTTGATACATTAGGTAATTTTTGAGTTCAGGCTAGGGTTGTCTCACGCCTATACTACCAGAGTAAATAATAACCGAAATGTTATTTTATTGTAATACATTTCAATTACTTTTTTATAAAAAAAATAAACATAATATAATAAATTGATAGAGCCAACTAACCGGAATCAAAACACTTTTTGAGGAATTTATTAGGCAAAATGATAATTTTTTTTCAAATAACATTACCCCAATATTACTAACCGATTGAGCTGTATTTTAATATCAGCTTATTTTAATAAATAAAATAATAAAATAAAACGGTGCGACGATAACGGCTAAAAATATAAAAAAAAATTGGTTGTCTATAAAATTGGTTTACGGACGATAGTTTAAGGTGACCAGCGTAACGGATCAATGAACGTTACCAGACAATGACAGCGTTACCGGACAATGACGTCAACGTTTTCGTGCACGCAGCCGACGTTCATCGATTTATTAGAGGTAGTCACGTCAATAATAAATAAAATTATTTTATATATTAATGGTGGGTTTCAAAACAGGCAACCCTATATGTCACCAAGATTTTGCATAAAGAATGTTCTTTCACTGGTTTCAATCCGAATGTGTATTGAAGTTGAAAACTTTTACTGTGAGCTGTGATGAGTTTCGTATTGAATTTTGATACGTGTCTATGGTTTATAAAGGCAGAATAAAAGTATACCGTAAAATACTACAACATTGCCACCAAGGGTAATTTTGCCCAAAGATCAATTTATAAGCAAATCTTTGAAATGCAAAAATATCTGAATACTATGGTAAGATTTATTGACTTTGGTAGAAAATAGGCTATTTGCCTAACTACACTGTCTATCAGATGTGTCGCTAACTTTACCCAAAATACCTTTGTAAAATTCGTCAAAATTTTGGTCAAATTTTGGTGCAACATCAAAAGTGAATTGTGCGTGATAGCGAAAACATAGGTTAGTTTAATTTATAATATGTTATACAAAAACCTTGCAAGAGTATTCTATGTTATTATCATTGCTGAAGGTCTTTTAAAACTAAAGTTATAGTGGTGGGCAAAGTTAATATCTAGTAATGTTGTGATCTACTATTGGCAACATTACCCGCCATCAAAATAAGCTTAGGGTTGGCACTAACGAAACTTGCTTTTTTATTATTATAATTAAGTAGAAGTAATCAACATGCAACTTACTTTTCCTGAAGTTCCTCGAAGTTAAGGCAATTACTATGTACCTATTCCAAAAAACCGTCAAGATCAGTTTACTGAGATGTGCCAACCCTAGTATTTTGAAAAAGCGAAATGCGGTTTGTATTTTAAAGAGAAAAAAGGTCAGGGTAACTTTGCCCAGCCACTTTGGTAGGAAACCTTTCATAGTATCACTTTAATTTCTGGAGTATACGCCAATATTGCCAAAATTTTTGTATTGGACTTTATATCATCTGTTTAGAGTTTTTTTTTTTTTGCTTCAAAAATCAATGTGGGCAATGTTGGCAACAAGTACACATAACTTTGCCCGCCATCAAAATTAATAAAAAACCTTATTTTATATTGACGAATAATAAAATCTGATAAAATAATACATGCACATTATCTTATATTTGCAGATGCTAAAAGAAAATACATACGTTCCCATAGAATTTTTTTGCAAAAATTGAAAAAAAACGAAAAAAGTGGGCAATTTTACCTTTTTTACCGATACTACAGTGAAATCTTAAAGTTTTTTGTGTTATCAAATAATTTCACGCAAATTCCTTTAAAGTAAATATTTTTTATAAGCAATAATATGAGATTCGAAATTTTGCGAATAAGTCTGATAGTTTTTTCCTCATTTTACATACTGATTGACATCCTTAATTAAACCATACCTAATATACCTACCTGTATGTATGTACAGTCAGCTGCACAGACTTGTATATGTTACAGTCAAAACTCATTGCCGGTCAAAAACAATATTGACCGCGTAAAGCAGTCAATATCGGTTTTGACCGGTAATGAGATTTGACTGTGACATATACATTCCCAAGCTTTGCATGCATGAGTACCTACATTAATTTGAAAATGCTTGCGTGCACTTTTCTTTGCAAAATTAAGAAAAGGTAATATAAATGTGAAAGCTTGGTAGTGTATACATGTCTCAGCTGACTACGTGGATGAAGTAAATATTTTATTGTTTCACTTACATTTTATTTTATCAAGTTCCCGTGAAAGTAGTGGAGTATAGTAACGATAGATAGAATAAACACTGCTTACTCCACGGCACTGGGATAGACGTAGGATCGAACATGTCCCATTAACTTTACATCCTCGGGTTCACATCCCAGATAGAGGAATATCACCAAACTACACAACAAGTATGAACAACGATCAACAACCGAAATCTGCATTTTTGCGGAAAAAAAAATTGTCTTTATATAACCTATATTGCTTATTAATCAACCCTCTATAAACCTGTACAAAAAATATTTAATATTTCAAAATAATGAGTGAAATTTGGCACGTAAATGAACACCGAATTTTCATAATCGTCGCAGTAGAAACGGACATCTGCCTAGAAAATATAACATTATTTTCTAATAAGGCTTAGAATAAAGAAATCCAGAAGTAAAAGAGATTGGGATTTTTTTTTCAATCTCCTTCGCTAATATACACTGCTTGACGAACATACTCTCCAAATTGCAAATCTCTACGTTCAGTGATTCAGTATATACATTGTCTGTCAGTCAATGTTGACTAGCTGACACCCACAATTTTGGCCTGTGCATTAGTTGTCAGTCAGAACCAAGCCTTTAATAAATATTCATGATGATTTCTAAGTCTACAGTCTCATGATAGTACTTTAGGTTTCGGGATTGATATCATGCGAACCCTCCTGAAAGAAGCAGGAAAATTGAGACATAAAGTAAGATAAAGGGTTCAGCACAATAGAGTACGGTCGCGGGATATGGTTCAATAATTTACGAAGGTTTCACTTCAGATATTTAATTACAGGACCCGTCATAATTATTTACTTGAATTTTATGGTAATTTATTACGGGAATTTTACAAAACTTGGAAAAACTTTCCCCAAAGGCGTTACCTGCAGGATTCTATGGGTTAGTAGCGATTTGCCACCGCACCATTTTTTGTGCTACTTTCAAGTTCCATACTTTGAGTATTAATTTGCCACCGTCGAATAAAATATTATTTTTGGAGTAGTGATTTGCCACCGGTAAATGAGCGTTAGCTATGATGCGACGACCTAGATTTTTGATTCAAAGTCTTGTAACACCTGAGTGTTACCTTTACTATCGTGATCAGGAGGTAACGAGCAAGGGGCTCCCCTTTGCTCATCTCCCATTATAAAATGCGAGTAATTTAGGGCTAGGTGGCTCTGTTAAATGTTCAGAAATGTATATTAAAAAAAAAAATATACAGGAAGACTTTGAATTCAGTAAAAAAACTGGGCAGTACGGTATCCACTACCGGTTTATTTTTATTTGTATAAATTTATATAAAAAAATACGATATAAAATAGGTTATTGGACCAATTTACACTATAAATAATACTATCGTAAATGTTTTTTTAAATGTCGAAATCCTTCACAAAACATAAATATCAAGATAACTCAGTCACATTCTTTGTAGATTTAGTTCCCACGAAGTTTGGCAACGTATTATTCTAACGTTAATTCATTTTTACCAATTTCTGGCTGACGCTACTTCGTTTGTGTATTTTCAAAATTCCTTATATAAAATTCTTAGTACTCACTTTCAGCTCTTGACGAACACATCCTTCAAGTTTCAAGTGTTTACGTCCAGTGGTTTGACCTGTACGTTGTGCGTCAGTCAGTCAACCAGTCAGGACCAAGCCTATATATCTTATAATATGATGATTTCCTGTAATGATTTCTTGCCGTCAGAAGACCGTGTCGTTACTTGTTTAGGTATAAAAAACATTACTTTGGTGCACTGCGTCAGAGTGCAACGGTCAGCAGCATTCAATAACCGACCACCAGATGTCGTTTTATTGCTCACATAAATTCTTGAGAATTGCTCAAGCGAATGGAGCTGATTTTTCAATTTGCAGGATGGGTTAGTAAAACCGAAGTGAGTGTTTATTGTGGCCATCATTTGGATGGGTCACCGCACCACAAGGGATAAAAATGGTTATTTATTCAGACTACATAGGTCCATTAAACCATAAATAAAGAAACTCTTCCAGTAGACAGCAGCTAGATTATATGAAGTGAATTTAATACCAGAATCTCGAAGTCTCAGTATAAAACAATACATATTTTTGGACATTTCACACAACTAATTTCCTATGATTTTCATGATTATCATCATCAATCTATAGCAATCCACTGCTGGACGTAAGTCTCGCGCTAGTAAGACGCACTACTAAGCCCTATCTTCATCTCTTCTCATCCACCATCTGCTGGCAATAGCGTGCAGTTCATCGCTCCATCTAACTAGACGCGGTCTCCACTCAAGAATACGTTTACCCAAACGGTTATCCGTTCTCTCAGATATGGCCGGCCCGCTGGCATTTCAGCTTGCCGATCCTGTAAGCTCCAATATTTCTTCTAGTTACATCATAATAATATTTTCTACGTATTCGTATTCTCGATATAAATCCCTAACACAATGTCCATTAACAGTTAACACCGCGAACCCATTTTCAACACGCAATGAAACCAGCAGAAGATTCGCAATAGACATAGACGGCCGGTTACGTCGTCGTTACGTCGTTACTGTCCCGTTACACGCATTTACAGTGAAAAACGTTGCAACGACAGTTACGTGTTACAAATAACATATCCTAGGGTTTAGTCTATGTTGTTGAATATGTGAATGAACATTTTGAAGTAGGTAACTAACTAATTAAATGAAAATTATACCTATGCAACTACTAGCTAGTACCCGCTTCGCTTTTCGCTTGTCTTCGCGTGTTTTTACCTTAATTTATAAGTTTAATTAAACCGTGCAATTACAAACACCGTGGAATAATACTTTAATCCAACTATTTTAACATCATGCCAGATATTTTCGATCTTATTATCTAGAGATACAGTTCATTTTACAACGCACAATCCCTGCAGATGCAAGGCGCATGTGGCTTTAATCCCACAATAACGAGATTCGTAAGACATCTGAATCCAAGCCGTTTTCCAATATCTGTTAGCATGAAATTCTATTGGATATTGTAACTGACATACTGTAACAGACCGAGGACTGGTATGAGGGACTGATACTTCTGGTATTTCAAAGGCGTTAGACTAACGCCGTTAGTAATCTGAATTTGTTGCCCTGTTTTGACCAAAGGAGAACGCCGTATAAAAGTGCCTTTGAAAAATCTTCACATCATTTGTAAAATATGAAGTTTATTGTGAATAAGTTTATTGAACCGGATCTTTTTTTATGTAGGTACCTAAACATGGGATGAGAAGAGCTAAGCGCTCTCCTGATGGTAAAAGATCAAGCCTGCTCATGACTAGTTCTACACAGGACTTTGATTCATATAAGCCGGTACAATACTGCTAGAGTGCTTAGACCTTTAACATAATAAAACTATTTTATAAAAGCAACCTTCAGTTACTTGTGTTTTGAAAAACAACAGTTGAGGCTTTTTGTGTTTAAAACAAGAATTGGACCAGTGTTGTAATACCTTTTTGCACCAAATTGACAAAGTGCCTAAGCAATTACTTTACTTGCTTGGCAGTTTTTAATGGTCCAAATTTAGACTGTTATGATCTGCCAAGCGAGTAAAGTAATTATTGTTTACTAACTTTGTTACTTAAGGGGTATCCTCAAATCCGAATTCCATACAAAAATTTTCGGACAAATACTCAAAAAGTACGCCGTAATATAGTAATTTCTTCACACTATTCGTTTTTTCCATGTTTTTTGATTTCGTTAACAAAAAAAGTGAAAGGTTTCTTTAACAAAAAAAGTGAAAGGATTTTATACGTGTTTTAAAATTAACCCTACTAACTTAAAAACACGTATAAAATCTAAATTAAAGTATGAAACCTTTCACTTTTTTTGTTGACAAAATCAAAAAACATGGACGAAACGAATAGTGTGAAGAAATTACTATAATACGGCGTACTTTTTGAGTATTTGTCCGAATCATTTTGTATGGAATTCGGATTTGAGGATTGGCCTTAAGTGCAAGTCGGCATAAGTGTTGTAACTCAAGTAAACTTTTCAAGATTCAATATTAATTTATTGTGCATAGTCTGCAAACTCTACGTTCCTAAATGTTAAAAAAATATTACACTTACTACAAAAGAAACTTGTCCAGATAATATATACCACTAAAAATACTTGACCGTCCATATGTGGAATTTTGTTAACCATCGTAATTGGTGAAAATACTCTTAAAAAGGTCCAAAAACTCAAATGGGCTATCGCTTTAGAATGGGCGGCCCGAACAGCGCGCAAACTTGCCCATTTCGGAAGGAACATAAATCCCAGCGCACAGAGCTTATGTGGCGTTTAAGTCCGAAGCTGGGAACGGTCTATTTTTTAATCCTAATATAGTGCCGAGATAAGAATAACTCTACTAGCCTAGTTGTAAGCTGGCGCCTTCCATACTGTTGAGTCGATACTTAAAAAAAAGGACCTAAAGTTGGTTTTGTTACCACTTATGCTAAGCTATATTCAATTTATTGGATAACCTTAAGTTTTTTATTTTATGTAGGTACCTATACTTATCTCATTTTTCCCATTTTATTTTAGGGTCGCAGATGTGGTTAAAGTGTTATTTTTTTATAGTCAAAGGTGTTCTATCATTTTAATTTATTAGTATCTATATTAATATTTTTTTCTGATCAAAAGTAAACATTATTGTTAACAAAATTTTGAGAGACAAGTTAAGTATCTAAATCTACTATTTAAGTGTATTTTGAATATTTTTTAGTTGTGGAACGAATATCTACGATTGCATATTCTAAAATTTTACCATCCAGCAAATGTTGTACCTATTTTGTTCCATATTAAAATCCAGGAATATACAGCGAAAAGGAGAAACTAAAATCGCCAAATCTAAAAACTAAAACGAAATTGCTTTAAATTTGCACTCGAAAAAAAAAACAACTGCCAACTAACAGTTAATTCAGTCAAACTAACGGCAACTTCCTGTTCCGTATTTGAAATTCAAATTCTCCATAAGGTGCTGCCGCGTAAAACTCTGGAGTTCATCATTTTGAATTCTGACAATGAGAGAGAACTTCGAACAAATAGTGGAGGTGAAATAGGGGTGAAGTGTGGGTGAAAAGGGGTATGTAGGTTGTAAGCCTGGTAAAGGCGGAAGAATGGATGTAGATAGCACGTTCCAGTTATGGATCCAGGGCGCTGCCAATGTAAAATATACGGCGCGAGAATCCTATTTTTAAGACAATCGTATACGTCGGGTGAGATGATACGTCTCACTCTCATATTTGTAGATCTAGTATACGTGTAATGTAAGTGTAGCTGTCTGTCCCTTCTTACAGCTATTATCAAAGTTAAATAAATAATGAATTCGATGGTTTTATATTCTGAGAGAAAATTATTAATCCTTGAAAGTGAAATAAACCGTTCAAAAAAGTTTTAAATTATTTTTAATTTTATATGTAAATATATATTTTTAGACATTTCACACAACGCCTCCTAGCTCCAAACTCAACAGAGCTTGTACCTACTATGGGAACCAGATAACTGATAGAATACTTAAGGGGAATCCTCAAGGCAAATTTCCATACAAAATGTTTCAGACAAATACTCTAAAAGTACGCCGTATTATAGTAATTTCTTCACACTAAAATTAATCCTACTAACTCCTCAAGTCACGTATAAAATCTAAATTAAAAACACGTATAAAATCTAAATTAAAGTATGAAACCTTTCACATTTTTTGTTGACGAAATCAAAAAACATGGACGAAACGAATAGTGTGAAGAAATTACTATAATACGGCGTACTTTTTGAGTATTTGTCCGAAACATTTTGTATGGAATTGGATTTGAGGATTAGCCTTAAACACTAAAATTTTGTTGTAATAACATACATAGAATACCTACTTAGAAAACAACCAGACTCAGGACAAACACCGATTTTTATCACACAAATGTTTGTCCTGAAGCGGGAATTGAACTGACTAAGCACAGATCAATTAGAATCACTAAGGCATAACAATAGCTGGGTATTTGTACTTTAAAGTTAACCATCAATACAAAGTTATCCAACTTAGTGCATTAACACTGCCAAAGTTAGCGTAATTATTTAAAGTTAAACCTTGCAGCACTTCAAGTTTAATCAAGTTTTACTGCGAGGTAAAAAGCACTGAGATTTATGGCTGTGACCGAGTAAAGTGCACTTTGGCCTTATAAATAAACCAAGATAATTTTAGGTGAAGCTTTTGACCACCAAATAGAAAAGGGACACTAATTGAGTTATGTAGTTAGTAATTGACACCAGAAACTTCGTTTGTCTTCGTGGTGGCCGAGTGGATGATGCCCTTGCCTTGCGATCTGATGGTCGCGGGTTCGAATCCCGGTGGCAGGCATGCGTAAATGGGTTTTTTCGGTCGAATAAATATAGGTATGCATCCCACGTTCTTGCAACGGTGAAGGAAAACATATTTTTTTAAAGATAGCAGTTGAAACTAGATCGCGGGTACCGTTTTTATAGTTAAGGTAACAAGGTAGTGAGCAACCGAGCCACTATTACGCTCGGGTGGATCGTTCGTCATAATTTTGTGGATATAATTTATCAGTAACTCGAACTTGGGTCGGGGATATATCACCTTAAATGAGGAAGGGCCGCAATTTTGAGATTGCGGCGACATAATGTATTGGTTTTAGGGAGATAACTTATAGTTTATCTATTTTCTACTGGATTTTCTCGGTTAAGGTTCATCAGATCTTTGGATGGGATGAACTATTTTTATACCTATTTATTTGTTAGGTAGTTTGTGATAGATGCTGATATACTTATATGTGTGTATGGTCTAATACACCCATAGGTACAGTCAGCATCAAAATGACCACATTTCGCTTTACACCATATATTATGCCTAAATTACTCAACATGTCAAGCGCCAGTATTGAATGAACATCATTAAAGTTCAAAATTAACTATACACCATATTGTCTATGAAAATCTGAATATGGGCATCGACTTTTGATGCTGACTGCATTCGTATTTAAGAAGTTTTAAAACTAACGAAATAACTTTTTGAATGGCATATTTTGCAAAACTCTGCGCTTGAGCTAAGCAGAAATTGTCACTATTATACCTTGAGTTTTCGGCTACCAGCTAGTAATATTATGATAATAACACTCTCGTAAAGCCACATTTACATTATCGTCTGAATTAGCTTTGAACATCTATAACAAATTGAGTATAAATTCCCTGCCAAATAAATAACCTAAAAACTTTTTATGATCTTTAAAAAAGTTAGACACGAGTAAGGTGCTTCAAAGCATTTTTTTCAACAAATGGAACAATAAAACGCATAAGCCACTTAACTTGCAAAAAGCTAAGTATTTCCAAATTAAAAAGAAAAGGTCGACCGAAGCCTCCGCGTAGATTCGGCCGCATTAATTTTTCAATGGAGAGGTTATTTTTGTAAGACCCAAGACCGAGAATTAATGTAGTGTAAGGGAACTGTCGAATTTCATGATAAAGGCGATAATTTTCATGAGCTATGCAGTCCTATTTTGATAAGAGATAATGAAACGTACTAAAAATCTCTTTGAATGAGTGTTTTTTTATGGAAATATCTCAATTATTAGCTCTACAGTAACAGACTTACGCGAATCACACACAGAGATCGCGAGTGGGGCAGACGCGTGCCCGCCGCGTGATGTATTTTTTTTAATTCCATGGATTTCAACGGCTCTCCCCACATAGAGAGATAGCGCGGTGCGTCGGACCTACCGCTGCCTGTAGTGCTTTAGCGTCAATTCACACCGGGATTCGCTAAAGCACTACAGGCATAGTCCTGCAAAACCTACTTTTTAATACAGTAGAAAAACATTGAATTATTTAACACTACAAGTGCTCTGCCTGCCGCTGCCATCCCGGTGTGAATTGATGCATGATGCGTATTGATGTTTACTTAGCAGCACAGATATCTGATACTTTCGGCTGTCGTACATTCTAACTTTATGCTTAGCAGACTCAGCATGTACCCCAGTTGCACCGAAATGTATAGGTACACTCAAGCTTTCACACTTGAGTATATTATACTCTTAATTTTGCAAAGACATTCTTCTTCTGACAAAAATAAGATGAGAACATTAATTTGAAAATGCTTGCGCGTACTTTTATTTGCTAAATTAAGAGTAATATAAATGTGAAAGCTTGGAAGTGTATACATGTCTGTGCACCTGACTGTACTACGAGTATAATGGCAAAATTGACATTCAAAAGAAGGGTTTGTATAAAATATTTATGTATGAAAATAAATAGGTATAAAAATAACCTTGGAACATTTTTTCCATAAACATTCACACACGCTCGACAAAACAAACATGATATAACCTTTAAAGGCAAGGAATATTTTATCGATGTAGACGTCTCGAAGCTTTCAGTCCAGAGAGCGATCAATCATGTGTGTTCAACAACTTTGCTAAACGGTTTGCGTTTTCGTGCGGAACGTATCAGTTTTGTGAATATTTTCAAGAATCCTCTTAGCTTAGTAACAAATTTTCAAGTTTTTATACGAGCGGTTTCAGACTAGCGTATTAGCCTGAGCGAATTTGTCACTCGTGTTTTGTTTTATGCAGGGCGCTCGTGTACGCCTTGTACAATATACGTGCGTTTACGCTCGGTTTTTTGGTAGCGAGTGTCATAGTGTAGCGGTTTGTCGAACGCGTAATGTCTAGATCACACGTACCGAGCAAACGGGCGAGACATTAAAATATTTCTCGGCCGAGACAGTGATGCTTACATACTTGCTACTGCTTAACCGAGCACTCGGCGCTATGTTTATACGTACCGAGTACTCGACCGAGAGCACTATCTCTTCCGTTGGCTCGGTACGTGTTATCGCAACGCCCGTACGAGCGAGGCATGTCGCGCGTACACGCACTGCAAAAAACGATAGGGTGAAACGGCACTAAGTTTGTTTAAAAGTTAATTTACCATTATCAATACTAATTAAAATATAAATTGCTGCTTCCTGTTGCTTCTCTTTTAGCAGCATATATCAGGATAAAAAAGATTTCGTGTTCTTCTAGCTTATTAAACTTTACTCATTCCGAATTTCAGGCCAATCGGTACAGTAGTTTTAGCTTGAACTAACATTCATCTATCCATCCCTCCATCTATGTATGTATCCATTTACAATAACTTTTGCATTGTACATATAATATGCACGAATGGCTTATTGACTTTTAGTACCAAGTTATCTATGAATCGAGTCTCTATAATGTTTGAATCATTTTTATTTGTGAAAATGTAGATTCAGACTTAAAAATCCAAGGAAAACAAAAAGAGGAATGAAAATATTTATAAAAATTTGGAACTTAAACAGAAATTGATAAATAACGAATAAAAACTTTCTTCACAACATCATTCCGAACAAAGCAAATTGAACCTGTAAGTGATCGGTAATTATTTAACAAAAACGATCAATTATTCAATCGACAAGCTTTAGACCCTTTTACACTTCGATAATAAATTAACGAGTTTGGTCAACATCCTCTGAACAAGTCCTGTACCACCACCTCCTAATAAAACTCGCAATTTAATTTAATTTCAACCAATTTATTTTATAGACAAATCAAACGACCAAAGGGCTGGCGCTTACCTCGGTCAAAGGATTAGCATCGCTATTCGACGAGATAAACACAAGTGGCTTTTCCTCATTTGAACCGCAAAGTTAAGACGTCATATTTAGTAATAAATCCGCTTAATTTCCAAACAAAGGTCCCAATTAACTTAACTCTAGTTTAAAGTTTTAGTATCTAAACCAAAGCGCCGAAAACAGAAAACTCAAGTAAGAACTCGACACGTGTTTCGCCTCTACACGAGGCATCTTCAGGAGATGTTGACTCGCTGAAATCCGAAACACAAACACAACGAACTCACGTTTTGGATTTCGGCAATTTGGTTTAGATACTTAAATTTTAAACTAGAGTTAAGACGTCATGGTTCAGGCCCAAGGGTGAGTTTTTAAATATTCAGTGGAATGTTTCGAGCTGATGTGTATGGAACCGTCTGTGGTTTGATGGAGTGGTTTTACGCGAATATGTAAAACAGGATGTTGGAAGGTGAGCGGTAGGTAAAACATTTTTTGAACACGTTGAATCTTTAATTCGTTGTACGGAGTTTTTAACATTTTCCCTTGTTTTACATATTTCTTAATTACGGCACGATAAGGTATGTACAGTCAGCTGCACAGACATGTATATGTTATAGTCAAAACTCATTGCCGATTAAAACCAATATTGACCGCAAACAGCAGTCAATATCAGACTAAAGGCCTCGGTCAATATCGATTTTGACTGGTTTTACCAGTCAATATTGGTTTTGACCAACGTCCTTAGCAATATCGATTTTGACTGATGAACTATCGGTTAAAACTCATAAAATTGAATGGGTTCAAACATGTGTATGTATGGATCAACAAGGTAGGTATCAAACCTTACCTTACCATACCTATTTATTTCGATTTTCCCCTATATAATGTTGAAACTTCCATGTTAAAGGCAAAGCTAACGCTTATTATTCGTATTTATTATTCGTACTTCTGGCTGTAAATAAAATGTAAGTTTAATAGACACTAAGCTCTAAATCTCTATTTATTACGCCCGACGTCTATTTGGTTTAGTTTTCCAGTACCTAGCGAAGTAAGCAGTAATAAATTTAAGTAACATATTTGTAACTACACAAATTTGCTTTTAAGAAAATAAAAATAAAAAACCTAACTAGATAAATAAGTAGGCTTGGACATTTTACACAAAGTCTAAATAATACCCAGATATTTTTTAGCTTGGGTGTAAAGTCAATTATAGTTTCGACTGTACATTATGAACCGGATAACGGATTGAATAAGTATGTATGTATGTACCTACTTTAAAAAAATACACAGAATACACCGAGACTCAGGACATACACCGATGTTCAACTCTTATAATAATAATAATAATAACTTTATATAGACACAAGAAAATCCTATGCCTAGATCACACGTACTGAGTACTCGGTAGGCACGTATAAACATAGCGCCGAGTGCTCGGCTAAGCGAGTGACGTAAGCTTTCACTGTCTCGGCCGAGTAACATCTTACTGTCTCGGCCGAGTACTCGGTACGTGTGATCTAGGCATTACATGTTTGTCTTGAAGCGTAAATCGAACCCATTACAAGAGGTGTGGCATATCCAATACTCGACCATTCGTGTCGTGAATACTTAGGCTCAATTCACACCAAGACTTAAATAAAACTCAAAATAAACTTAATTTACATAGTCTAAAGATAAGCCTATTTTTATTTAAAAAAATAAAAGTCTACCTGACGACCTTTCCACCGAAAAATAATTAAGAGCTCAAAGCCGAGGTCAAACTTTTAGATCGATTTACTCAGCAGAAACAACGAATTCAAATTAGAACAAATTAAAAATTTATTAACTTTACTAATTAAAATAATATCAAAATCAAATTAATATTGAAAACCCTAGTCGATTTTATTTTAATTTCTTACTTTACTTCAAAGGGAATATTTATGCGAGCGTATTTTCACAAGGAGGTCGTGACACGAAAACCCTGAGTAAAGGATTCCTAACTTCACTTCCCACTAATATTATTTCACTGCCTTCTATACAAAAAATACCACAACTGACTTCGATTGGGACTGCTAGTAACCGTAAACACCACGGAAAAGTAGATAGATAGATAATTATTTATTGCACACTACAAAACAAGAAAATAAACAGGAACACAAACAATATAAAAAAGTGAAGCACAATGGGCGGTCTTATCGCTAAAAGCAATCTCTTCCAGACAACCTTTGGATGGATCTGGGAATGATGGGAATAGATAATGACGGTGGCGCGTTTAAATAAGTTATATACATAAATCTACATAAACATAAATACTTATATAAATAAATACTATATGTAAAAAAAGATAATTATTTTATAATATCATACTATACTATACCTACACATAAATAAATGAATAGGAGACATCAACTTCTTGGTAGTGAAGTGGCGAGCGACTTAGCACTTCTGATATCTAACACAGTAAAGCAAAATAAATTACGTGATTTCGTAAACTATAACGACATATTTGTTTCCAGATAGATTTTGATTTAAAATCCAATCTAAAAGTAATAATATCAAAATAATTATTCCAATTGGTTGATGACGAAGTTCTGAGGCAACAAACCTCACAAAAAAACCGAATTGAGACCCTCCTCCTTTTTCTGAATCGGTTGATAAAAAAGCAAAACTTTTTGGCCAGAAATTGTTCCTGAAAAAATATATCGTGACTGTAGTACTAAGGGACATAAAATAATATTGTTGATAGTTAGCGGCTAGGCACTGAAACGAAAATTACCATTCATATTTCACGGAATCAATTTATCATTCTCTACAATCGATCATATAAATTAATATGTTTTGTTACTAAACTGTCAGTTTAAGTTATTACTTTACGCTAAAAATTGAAGTTATATATTGTTTTTAATTACCTGGAAAATATTAACGAAGCACTACCAATATGATAAATAGCGTACGCTGTACTTACAGGCCTGTTTAATCGACTTTTGATAGCTCTGTAGAAAGTTTCATGTCGAAACAATGAGAAATTCATTGACATGATGTACCAACAGACAGTTTAACCTATATTAATATCGTACTGGCTACTGCCCGAGGCTTTGCCCGTATGGTATCGAAAAAGTAGGCTACCTTTTCGTGACCCTGAAATGTCGTCTCTATATGTCTCTATAATAATAGGATATTGAGATAAGATAAGATTAGTGGGTTTATGGAATAAGTAATAATTACTTCCTCCTTGTGCTAATTCAACAATTTCTATGATTTCTTATTTAAATATAGCCCAAAAAATCTCGCGCACCGCTATTTCGCTCGCACATCTATAGGTACATTTTTGAAGATATAAATTGTCTGAGTATAAATTTCAAAAAAGTGGAGTAGTAGAATTTTTGCAACAAAAAAGCCGTGTTGGCCGAGTAGGAGGTGCCTCGACTTTGGATCTGAAGGTCGTGAGTTTGAACCCGGTCGTACACCAATGGATAATTCTGTTCAAAATATAGATCTATAAGTGCATTTAATACACGTGCATAAGGAAAACATCGCAAGGAAACCGGCATGGCATAGAACCTAAAAGTTCGAAAACATGTGTCAAGTGCACGAAAGAAGCCTCTTCGGGGCACACTTAAAATCCTGTCACCACACTGGTTCGAAAGAAATACACTAAAGAAAGACTAGTGACACGATAAGAAGAAAATGTAGAATTTGTTACTACCACGAAATGATTTAGTATAATTTTTTGGCTGCAATATTTAATATTTATCCCGGTGGGAGCTGAGATCTGACCCCATTTGTCAATGAGAATTTGATTACGTTCTGTTTACCTATATAACTATAGTTAGCTGTTTGTGAAACCAAAATTGAAAGCAAATTAGGTATTAGGTAACAAAAATATGTCGTCAAAGTGAACGAAATAGCGTATTTTGTTTTTCCGTAATATTTCAGTGGTGTTTACGGTAACTAGAATAGTCCAATTGAAATTGGTTGTAGTATGTTTTTGATAAACCTTCATTTTGTATACCGTTACTTAAACCGGTGTTATTCAAGTTGGCGAAGATGGAACACGTAATATAAGCATAATAGATGTTTTCTTACATATGTGTACAATGTATGTAAGTACGTCTTACTTATGGTACAGATAACATAAAGTTATAGCTCACATTCTTCCAGATATAACATTGTCTTTAAGCAAAAAAAAAATACGAT
Source organism: Lobophora halterata (assembly GCA_932526365.1). Classification (NCBI taxonomy): domain Eukaryota; kingdom Metazoa; phylum Arthropoda; class Insecta; order Lepidoptera; family Geometridae; genus Lobophora; species Lobophora halterata. The sequence continues at coordinate 2,054,592 of OW052018.1, forward strand.
ATATTTTGCACATTAAAAAAATCAATATGTATACTAATTTAATAATTAATTTTATTTCTTTCTTTGTCATTTCAGGTAAGCACTGTGAAGATGCTATCTACTTAGAACTCTACACACTCCCGTACAAATTAAGTAGAGGTAAGTTCTTAACTTGTTTACAAAAAAAAACACGACAGAAAAGAACAATTCATAAAATATTTTTATTCCAATTTTATACCCATTCTCAGCGCGGCTAAAGGGGTTTTCTCTTGAAAAATAAAAAAAAATAACCGTCGCTGGTATCAACCAGCCATCCATCAGACCATCAGGTAGGTTATATTTAAAAGTAAGTAAACTTATATTCCATTACTGTACATTGCAATAAAGTCTTTGTCTAAACATTCCATTCACGTCTGCATCTACTTATATATTTCTCTTGAGATATTCGTACAACTTACAACCACAAAGTCCTGTGTATGACAGAGATGGAGAAAATTTGCAGTTTATATAGACGTTATATACGTTCAGAGTACCAAATAATAAATTGTGCAACGAAGTGTGCAGTCTCGTTTGAGTCCAAATAAGTTGTTGCAGATTTATTTTTGCAAACACCTAAATGACGCTTCTCGCGTGATATCAAGAAATAAATAGTATATTTATTTTTTTAGCTCACAAACTACACCCTTTCTATATTTCACTCTAGTTTTTCATTTTAAATGGTTTTTTTTAATAATTGGCTTTTTTTGTTTGTATTATGACGTAATACCGATTGCTAATAAAAAATGAACAACATTTTCTTCAAACTTGTTAATTTTGGTGTCCTAGTATTTTTAAAATCATGGTCTCTATGCATGGTTTTCGTTTGCGGCAGTAATCATTACACCCGGTATAGTAGGATAAGAAGGAAGATAGGATTACACATAGATTATGGTTTAGAAATAATCTTTCCACGAAATGGAATAATACGACTTTCTTAAGAAAAGAAAAAAATCATTGACAATTTAATTTTCCCTGAATCTTCTCAAAATAAATAAAAATACTATTACAATAAGTCCTCCCTTCTTTCACTCGACTGAATTCCGCTTCCTAACAACCCCGAAAGTTTGATACAAAATTCCATGTAACTTGTTCTTTATAAAGTACTTATGCCAGAATCCCCTTACTTCCAACGAAGTATTATTCCCTGGCGTTAGCAAGGGACCATTCAGGAGTATTGAGTAGTCCTATTATACCAGCTTTCGCGTGATAATTTAACTGAAAAAACCGAAAATTTCTATTTTAGAATCGAATTAGAACATGGATTTTTCTGTTCAAAAAATCTATGTGTGCATTAAAACACGTGCTTAACGGTGTAGGAACAAATTGAGAGGAAACCGGCATGTTATAGAACCAAAAAAGTTCAAAAAACATGTGTCCAGTTCACGAAAGGAGCTTCTTCGGATTGCCGTCACTAGTTATTTTAAAACAGTGTGGTGAAAGGATTTCACAATTGAAATCCTTTCACCACACTGTTTTAAAATAACTAGTGGCATGATAAGAAGCAGAAGAAATACGCTACAAAAAATGCCACCATTTTTGTATAAGGTTTTTGTTATACCTAATTATAATTACATTACAGTTTTGTAAGCTTTTATCCCTTACGCAGTAATTACGGCCCCTATCATCAAATCAAATACTTACCTAAGTTCTTAGAGCTCAAAGAGAATGCTAAGGAAAGGCACTAATTATCGTGTGAAACGTGTAATCAATCACACACATAATATCTTGCATTGTCATGATCTACGTCTTCGTAAGCGACACGCATCTACGTGATTGTCGCAATAATGAACAGCCTTGGGAGTCAAACTGTTTACATTTGAGACAAAGAGAGCTCGCGATTCATAAGACATGAGTTTCCAGTAACAACCTTGAATAAAACAAGTTGTGTGCACACACGACAGAAGTGAAAACTTCAAAGCCGAGGCATAGAAAAAAGATACCTAGGTATATACTGGCCAAGGTTAATAATACCGAAATACGACTATTTCTTTTAGTTTGGCAGTGAGTTCATTGACGTGAATTTTATTTCACGGTCATAAGCTGCGTCCACACCAGACGATCCACCGTGCGGTGGATCGTGAAGCGTGGAACGTGGATCAGACTAGGCCGATCCAGTTTGTTGAGACTGCAATCCAGAACTACGCTCCAAGCGATCCACAGGCAATCCGTGATTCAGTCGAACTCTTGCTCGAGATGGAGTCATCTGACGATCATCATCAACATCTGAGATCTGACGGCAAGCATCGTCTCTTACACCTTATTGGAGTAACACCTGTCCTTCGGGTCCCATAAATATTTAAATTCCTTGTACAGTGATATAAATTGGCTGGATTGCGCGAACCAGAAACGCAATCGTCCACACCGCGCGCTCCACGCAACTGAAGCGCCTTTGAGGCAGACCAATAAACCGACCAAGAACGGATCACGCGCGGCATGGAGCGCGCGCTCCATCTGGAGCGCTATCCTGCCGCGTGCGATCGGAGCGCGTTGGATCGCTTGGTGTGGACGCTGCTATTGAGCATCAACAAAACAGGCACTCTGTCGCCATTTTGAACACCGTAAAATAAAATAAAATTCACTTCGATCCTTTGACCAAAATCAAGACACTGACACCTCATTATGTCAAAATCCATCAAGATTATGATAATTCTAGTTGAATAAAAAAGGGCGCTTGCAGCCATTATATTGGATTTTTGATATTTTAATGTATCGCTTGTAACTCGTGTGATGCCGATGAATCCAATGACACCACATTTGCCAAAATCCATTGAGTCGGTTAACCTACAGAGCGTAACAAAAGTATAGCCCTCGTCCATTTTGAGACATTTATTTGGTCAGTCTCGAAAGAACAGTTATAGCTCCAGTGTCCTTTAAACCGGAACACAGTAATACTTACACATTACTCTAACTGGTGTTGGTACCTTTCTAGACGGCATCCTGCAGGGACCCCTCCCAACGGTAAAGAGGAGTGTAAAAAATAACTTACAAAGAATCTGAAAGCAAGCCGTAATACTTTATTGCGGGATTCTTACAAAAGTTTCTTGGGATTCAGGATTTTCGCGTTTGCTTCAATTCTGCGATGTATAATATTTTACCCAAATCGGTGCGTATTCCATTTCAGAACAAAAGTACCTACGTAAATACCTGTGTGTAGGGCTTGCAATTCAGATATCTGGATATCCGAATTATCCGAAATATCCAGATATCCGCCCCATTTTAATATCCGAATAATGAGAGCATCACTATCCGGATAATTTGGATAAATCGAATAGTAAAATAATTAAAAAAAACAATTTTAATATGATTTAAACTATGAAGAACATTTATATGTAATTTTTCGCATTTTTTCACACTTTTTCTTGGTTTACAGCCGCTATTTTAGATTTTTGTAATTTAAATACATGTCACTCCATTATATATAATATTCATGGCTATGTCACTCTCTTACTAAGACGACTCTAGTGACACCTTATTTGTTGAAATCCGTTTAGCCGTTAAGTGCGCCACTAAAAATAAAAAAAAACATACATACATAAACATTCATTTGATAAATATAACCCTCTTATTTACAGTCGGGTAAAAAGGTGAAATAAAATAGGGAAACTTCATCAAAACTCAGGGGCACATAAATATAAGATCAAAGGCGAGATCCGGAACTCTGAACTCACAAAGACTTTGCTATTTGCAGTGCCAGCAAATTGTGTTAGATTTGGTCCAGTAAAGTAAAAGATGGTCAAGGGGGAGAGTCAATTTTGTCTCAGTGTTCCGTGTGTTTGTTTTGTATGTTTATTAAAGCTGGAGATAGAAAATTGGAGATTTTAACTTTGTTTTATAATTTCAAATGTGGTGTTAATTATAATTAGTTTATTCAACTTTTGGAATAGATACTTGGTGAACATTATGGATTAACTACTACAGTAAGGCTCGCTCGTTTCTTTCTTTATTATTTTAATATATGCTTAAATTCTTTACTGTACACATAAAAAAAAATACACAAGTAGTTAATAAAAGGCATGTACAGTACAGTCGGCTCTGTTATGATCTTAACACCCAGCTCATTCTACCACTCACCACTCACACAAACACATCAATTACGTGTGTGTGAGTAAACTACTGATGTGATTAAACAGCATTTTTATATATTTGATAAACCCATAATATAAACCACCAGTGGTTTAATCACAGGAGAACACCGGCGTAAGCTGGTTTTAAAGACAATTACAGAGCCGATCCTACATAGGCAAAGCTTAACCCTTAAAAGAGTTTTCTTCCAGCAAACCTTTGAGTATATAGAGACTGTGTTGTAATGGTAGGTTTGTGTTCACTTACTTGCACATATACGAGAAGGTACCTGTATAATTTATGTATACTACGAAAATATGATATGTTTCAATTATGGTTACATATAAGTAGACGAAGAAAAAATAATATAGGTACATATTTTATTTGAGTAGACTACTTATTTAATTAGGGTTCGTTATGTGATTATTTTTGGAACAATGAAAATAATAAGCCGGTTTAGCGTAACTGGATCCAATTGCGGAAAACCAGCCTTAAATTGTGCGTATTATATTCCTAATTGTTTCACAAACTCATTGTCTTGAAACAATATTTGCCCACCAAATTATCAGGCCTTTAATTAAAGTTATTTTAACATAAATCAGTATGCAAAGTACATACATACAAACAGTAAAGCCACTGCGAAAAAAATATACCTATAGAGTTTGAGAAGTCTTAAGGCTTTTAAAATCTGTTATAACAACCTTTCTTATAATGCTGGACATAAAACTCATATACAACTTAAATTATAAAATATGGGAAATATTTGTGAGGATGGATAGATGAATAGATAGGAATGAACGAATGTACTTCTCATAGAAATTATAAAAAAATCATAATGGATACAATTGTAAAATGTCATAAAAAACTTGTAGGTAGGTATGACTTTTTACAAAGTGCATCATATTCCATACTTCAGGCAAATAAATCTCATTTCATTTCATTTTTTATTTCCACTCATAAAAGTCAGCAGAGTTTGAAAATGTTAAAAACTAGTGGCATTACTGATTTATCATCTTTACTGTGTACAAAGTGAACAGAACAAACATGTTCTTAATGAGAGATGTGTTTAGAGGCTTCCTTCATTAGCGAATTTATCTATTATGATAAACAAACATTTCATCAATGTAATATACCTAAAGGCTGTCTGACTGACAGACAACTCATAGGCTAAGCCACTGAACGTAGAGACTTGAAACTTAATGGATAGATAGATAATTATTTATTGTACACGTGGAATAACAAATAGAAGGCTTAAAACTAATGAGTGGTACGATTGGCAGCCTTATCGCTGAAAGTGATTTCTTCCAACTCGGTAGATGTGTTCGTCAAAAGTTCAAAATGAGTACCTACTAAGAAAGTACTACAGCTGTTACATTATAGTCGGAAACGTGTATACGCAAAAATAGATAATGTGAATGCGATAAATACCCGTTACAACTATGTGTTATAATCGCGAAAGTCCACGAAAAACTAAGAAGGTAATCTTGAAAATTCGCAACGCAAACGAACATGGATCAAATTATGAGAAACTTACTAGTAAGTATAAACTTACTCGAGAAAATGTGTATACTGTATTCTGCAGTTGAAGTATGTGACTCTCTAAATTCATAAGACCTATCTGTAACTAACCAAACTTGAGACAAATAAATGATTCATTAATTCATACATATAAAACAAAATACGGGGTTGATTAGCCCATCACCGCCCACAATCGGGTAACGGTTTCCAACTGAGAAGACGCACTGGCCCTCGAATCTAGCCACATAAATCCACCGATATCCATCGGTTAAATCGAGCGAGCTGATGAAGTAAACAATAATCCAGCTGACCTTAAAGTTTGAGTGTGTGGCACGGAGCCAAGTATCGGAAAGATGATGCGAAATATCTGATATATATTTGAACATAGTCATTTTATGAGCTTTTAAACCGACTTCAAAAAATGGAGAGGTTCTCCATTCGGTTTTTTATGTTTGCTACGTCAGAACTTTGTTTACAAATCGATTTCTAATTTTTTTTTGCGACCAGCGTATTAAACCAAGCAGATTTGCCGTTCCTGTTTTATTTGTTGAAAACCATTGAAATAATCTCAATGGTTGCAGAGCGCCCTTATATGCGCGTAAACGGGCTTACACCGACGTTGACGCTCGCTTTTTTGGTACAGGTATATTTTCAATAGCTGGCATGTACAACATATTCACACGTGCGCTTGAGTAGTATCTAAATAATGCGCGGCGTGACCCTGTGAAAATTATCATCCTTTGGTCAAAGTTTAGTGAAATTACATTATAATACGATGATACACGGCTTATTTACACGCTACACGCCAGCGACTTCGCATGTAGAGTGTAAAGTGTCATCGGCGTTTTTAAAATCTGCTTGTTGACAATACTTCCCAATCGCTAACACGCTCACACGCTAGCGTTTAAAAACGCCAACAATCAGCTTGTAAAAAAAAATTGTAAGTCATCGACGCTTTAGTGTAAGTAGGTACTTTGACAGCTAGCTTTCGTTCACCGACTTGTAGCGAGCGTCAGTAGTGATGCGGACACTCAGGCGCGTAATCGCGATCCGTACGAGTATCGCCACGCGCGTACACGCGCTGCAAGTTACAAAACACGAGCGGCGAATCCACTCGGTTAATACGCTCTGGTCTGAGTATGATTTCAGCTATCTAGTAATTTCTGACATAAAACCCACTGAATGGGCGTAGGGAAATTCAGCAGCAATTCTTCAGAAAATATTACGCATCGCAAAAAGCCCGTACCCAACCAATATTAGGATCTTATCGACTGGAATCAGACCACCTGTCACCCGAGGGGAGTCGGCACGCGATTTTTAGCACAGAATATATACCTACATGTAAGATACCTAACATACAAAGAAGTATTCGAGTGAAGTGAAGATGACGACACGATTGGTCGAGTGGCAGGTGTGTTGGACTGCTACGCCGGTGTCGCAGGTTCGATTCGAAAAAAAGTATATGAGTATTCTATCAGATAGCTGGTTCCCATAGTACAAGCTCTGCTTAGTTTGGGGCTAGATGGCGTAGTATGAAATGTCCGAAAAAAAGGTACTATCTGCTCGTATTATCATTAAATAAATGTAAGCTGACTCTCACTAAATGCTTGTCCTTATGCTTCAAAATGAATGAAAATAAAAAGTTTGCTTAACACCACTTTAGTATACATAAGTATTTAACAAGGGTTACAAAATGAAACGTTATCCAACTAGAATGTAGTGCTACCTATGAGGTTTAAAAGGTAAACCACGGTATACAACGAATTTATTTATTGGGTTCAAAGGCCTGGTCACGTATACTGGTTCTTCGGGTAAATCTAGGTGGTACTGTCCTGGCTGGCCGCTTGTGTGAGATGGTGCGACTGCGGTGGTCCTCAAGGTCCGCCAGGCCAGGAGTGTGGAGGATGGAAGGCTCCGGCGTGAGACGACGCCAGGAAACGCTGGTGTGTGCGCCGGCAGGCGTTTTCAGCCGTAGCTTGATTCCCTGGAGGAAAATGTCCAGGAGTAAAAAAACAGCTCCACTTCTACTCCACGGATACTCTACAGACCAGTAGGTACCTACCTATGAAGTGCACTGCTGGTGTGTGGAGTCACAATCAGACGGAGTTTAAAAGGTGAAGGAAAGTTAAGCTAGTTAGGTACCTATGAAGTAAGTACCAAACATTAAAAAAGGGCAAGCTTACTAAGTAACTAAAAAATAGGAATGAATAAGAATAGAATACATGAAGAAGTAAGCTGGTGCCTATGCTATTGTAAAAGAATAAAAGATTAAGAAAGAAAGACATTGATAATAAAAATGACCGTTGGTGGAGCGTCACATATTTAAAATTTTCTTTGTTCTTAAGAAGTTGTTCAAAACTTACACAGTTGGGGACTTTTTATCAAAGCACAAAAACTTCACAAAGAGTGATAGAAAATAGGTTATTACGTAACCACTATTGAGCAATTTCAAAATTGATTCGGATCTGGCGCGGCAGACGACGTCAATTACAGTGACGTGCGCGCAAGTCCGTGGTGTCAGACGAATCTCCACGCTCGCGGGAGCGCGGTCGAGCGTTCAAGACCCGAACGCTGTAGCCGAATGCGACCGAACATAACCTTGTTGAAATGTAAACCCACAAAGTTGTCACTGTCAAAATATGACAATGACAGTTTGGATATGTAGGATTCTTGTCTTTTTGTCTCTAAACGTACTCGTTGACCATTTTTGTATTCGCCATAAAAGAACTGAATAAAAGCTCAATATATCAAAGTAATCCTGACCTATTTTATTGAAAAACTAACAAACCTAGTTTAAGAAAACGTTCTACAACGTTACAGTAGGCATATCAAGTATAGAATCACCACCTAGTACATTAAAATCGGTCCAAAAAGTTGACCAACCAAGTAGCATATTTGTCCGACAGCGCTGATGAAATACTTATTTTTAATTTATAGGGTGTAAAATGTTTATCCTGTTTGACTTCATCTTAATTTGAAGATTTTTATCTTCGTATTCTTAAGGCCTGAATTATACAGAAGTGACGTAAAGCGTTCATAAAACTAAACTTTTTCATACAAAATATATAAGCGACGAATCATGCAATTATATACTAGTGCCGTGCCTTCACATTATGCCGTTTCTGTATAAATCAGGCTTTAGGAACATTATTATGAACCTCCTCTTTTTGTAGTTGGTTGATAAGTGAGTGAACTTTGCACTATGATCAATTTCGAACGCAACCTGTTTCGTAACGACGAGCATGATAAAGTCGAATAATCCGCTAATACCGAAACGCACGCGATGAAAAACGACCGCCGTTTTCAGTTTACATATTTGATTTGTAGCAACCATGAAAATCACTTTGTCATTTTCCCGATAAAAGTGTATCTCTTGTTGTTCGTGAAAAGTTCAGTTGGTGTGTCACAATCAGGGATGTCACGTTTTTACAACAAAAAAGAGGTTAACAATTGAGGTCTAAATTTTTGACGTGACTACATCTAATAAATCGATGAACGCCGCCGCACCGGCTGCATGCACGAAAACGTTGACGTCATTGTCCGGTAACGCTCATTGTCCCGTTACGCCGGTAGTCACGTTAAACTATCGTCCGTAAACAACTTTACATACCAGTGTATTTAAAAGGTACCTACTTACCTCGTGCTTACATGAATCGTTTTAATAGCAAAAGTCGTGCTATTATAAGGTTCATAAGCCACCAACTTTAAAAAAATAGGAGGTTCTCAATTCGGTTGTTTTTTTTATGTTCGTTACGTCAATTTCATAAAAATATTTTTTTTTGTTTGTCAGATCCCATAAAATTTCATCAAAATCGGTTCAGTGGTTTAGCTTTTAAATCAAAATAACAAATGAAAATATGAGACTGGAGTGAACGAAATTGTATTTTGCGACCCTGCGACTTTTCAGTGGTGTTTTCGGTTACTAAAATAGTCCAATCGAAGTCGGTTTTCGTATGTTTTTGTAAAACCATTATTGAGTTTTAATGTTCTTATCTAAGATGTTACAACTAATTTATAACTTCATGAAAACAGTTATTTCATTAGCTATCCTATACACTAGATAAATTATTTGATTTCTGCCTCAAAAATATTTTCATAAAATCGCCTACAACCGTTTTATTTCGAAACTTTTCAAATAACGTAGATTTCACTGGAAATTGTGTAAAATTCGAAGGACAATAAATAAAGTTGTCCTATAATCCAAAAGGGCTTCATAAAAATCAAATTAAAACAATCCCTGATTGCCTTTGCCTGGGGTCCCAAAACTGTACAAAATTAATTTTATCAAAGTTTCTAATCTGGATCGGAAATATCTTAGAATTTTGGCCACCGAAAGCAAAAACGAGATCTGCGGAAATTAAATTTCGACCGCGAAAATAAGTCAGATTAAAACTGGAGAAATGGCATGGAAAGGCAGCATGACAGAAGAAAGCTTTTTTAACCGATACCTAAAGTATTTAGAACCCATCATTAAAAAACTACAGGCAGAGTACAAACATTTAAAAATACAAGCTTTTGTGGTGTCACAGGAAAAAGACTTACAAGTCATATAACATATCATGATCTTAAAAAAATTGCGCGCTTTGCAGAGTCGGTTAAAAAAAAATCATATTTACCTACTCACGTAAAATAACTATCAATTTCATTAACCAGTCGGAAAATGACCTATACCTATATATTACTTTTTACTTTTTTTATTTAACCTATCTCGTCCCACTGCTGGGCAAAGGTCTCCCCCAACTCACTCCACGTCTTTCGGTCCCTGGCCATTGCCCACCAGTCTCCCTGAAAGGAGTTGAGATCGTCTCGCCAACGTTTTCGCGGCCGACCCCGACCGACGTCGCTTTCCGTCCTGAGGCACCCATGGCATGTTCGCCCACTTCTCAGGGTGCATACGGCTGACGTGGCCGGCCCAGTTCCACTTGAGCCTGGCCGTCTTGTTGCCCACGTCCGCAATACCTGTCATGGAATGGTACTTTTTACTTAGTCGAAAAAAAACCTCTCTACCTCATTAGGTAAAAAAAACCTATACTTTATTGAGTTCTATATATGTAGTACTTTACTGCTACTTTAACTCAGTACCTATTCAATCATTTATTAAAGAGGTACAGTCTACCCGACCATAAACCTTAAACTTTAGTACCTAGACATTCAGATTACTATGGGTTACACAGCTCTTGTATCGACCAAACCGTAGGATATATCATGATATATAAAAGCTTAGGCATAACACTGACTGAATGACTGACTGACTGACAGACAGCCTAACGGGCTAAACCAATAAACATGGAGACTTGAAACTTGTAGGATTTGTTTGATTGATTGATTGATCTATAATGCAAGATTGATCCGTCATGTTCACTTTCAAATGTTAACTAATACCTACTAATACTAACAATATTATTATAACTACAACTTTCTCTACACGTTGGCATCAATGTGCTAAAAGTAGTGTATAGAAGTGTGTGTATGTAGAGATGTGTGTATATAGAGATCTATGCAGTATTTAGATAAATGTTTTTGAGCAAATGTTAGAGCAGGTGAGGTAGAGATTTTTTTTCAAACTAGTATCTTAGTAATAAAAAGTGTTATGCTTCTTACTCAGTGGTATTAAGAAGACTCTCAGTTTCCACGTAAGATAGGTTTTGAAAGGAATTTTGTTATTCTCAACGCATAAAGTTGGGGGCATCAGCTATTCTATATCATGTAACTTGAAACCGCCTCGTCACCCTGCTCAAAGTATTTTGAGGGGTACCCCTAAGTTATACCAAGTTGGACAAACTCTCAAAGGGAGAAGTAAGTTATAACTGTTGCTTAATTTCAGCGTATCCAGTGATGGATGGCTGTTATAGAATGGGAGAAAGTGCTCATATATTTCCCGAAAACCTTTATAACTCTATTAAAAAAAAATGTATGAATAGAAACTATTTTTAGGTGACTAATTGTCACGGCAGATGGATGTTGGCTTTTCTATCACACCATAAATAACTCGTACTTACCTGATAAGGCTTATAAGTCAATGTTAAGGAATAAAAACCGTAAATTTACAATTTAACGGTTTGAAAACCGCTAAATTATAAACTTTCGATAAATTGTGATTGCAAGTTGCTCTCTAAAAGAGCTAACCATGACCTAGTCGCCCTTAGATAGGCGATGGTAGGTTTTTTTTTCTAGCGCGCACGAAGTGCTTGCTTGGGTGATTATACACAAATTTACGCCTTTAAAACCGTAAATTTGTGAATGGTCCTTTGATTGGTCTATCTATTTCATAATAGCAGACATTCGTAGCGCTTACAATTTTTTGACAATTTGTAATTTAACGTGTTTGATAATCGTTAAATAGTAATTTTATTTACGGTTTTTACACGGTAAATAGGTATAACTGGAAAATAAGTATGATGTACTTTTTATCCGACCGAAGCTTTGGGAAATGAGATGAAACATTACGTACAGTTTTGTTGATTAATTGCTAGACTAATATCGAAAATGACTCTGTATTCTTCAAGAGCAAGAATTCTAGACGCGATACGCCTGTGATTTTACGTGATAGGTAAATATTTTATATGATATGTGAAATGGTATATTCTATAAATATCACATATCTACCTAGTTTTAATATGAACGGAATTAATGAAGAAATTTATTTTTTAATTTTAATAATAAAAAAATTGTAAGGTGAAAAGTTTCTTGGAAAAATATAAAAAAAAATTGGTTAAATTTAACGTTATGAAAATGACAATTTTTTCGAATACCAAATGCTGAAAAAGACATATTCTTGTATTATCAAATTCTGAAAAGGATAAATTACCTAATCAGAATGCTAAATGTTGAATTCCACAAATATTTGTGATTATCTACTAAATTCTGAAAAGGACTCATTCGTGGAATACCAAATGCCAAAAACACATATTCTTAGAATATTTTCCCATATAAAAGATTAAATCATGTCTCAAATATTCTCAATTCCATCCATTTACGTAAATTGTAGGACTAAGCCTTCTCCTCAGACGACATCTCGTGCCAGTCATGATGAGTTATAGAAGCATCCGTCGTGTTACATCTCGTACTCAATTTCAGCCAGAAAGTCAGAGTGATATGAAACACTAGCTGCAGCCCGTGGTTTCACCTGCGAGGTATTGAAATAAGCAGCATTAGTATAAAGACTACTAATTTAAAAACACGTATAAATCTAAATTAAAGTTTGAAACCTTACTAATTTTTGTTGACACAATCGGAAAACATAGACGAAACGAATAGTGTGAAGAAATTACTATATACGGCGTACTTTTTGAGTATTTGTCCGAAACATTTTGTATGGAAATTTGACTTGAGGATTACCCTTAATACAGTGATTACTTGAGGATATAATCTAAATAAGTCTAAGACAGAAACACGATTGGTGAAATTTTTCTCTGGGATGAGCACGTTAAATGCTTTTTCAGACTAGCATTTTTTGTCTCACGAAATTTCAAAAGCCCAACGCCTGTATACGCGCGAACCGGCGTTTAAACTCGGTTCTTTCAAGCGAGTGTCAGTAGTATGAGGCGTCTCTCGCGGCTTGTCGCTCGTATACACGTTGCAAAAAACAAAACACGAGCGGCAAATCCGCTCGGTTAATCCGCTAATCTGAAACCAAAAAAGGGCTGGCTCCCAATAAACCCAATTCCCAAAAAACCCAAAACAAATTTCCATACTTGGATTCCCATACAACCCAAAAACAAAAGACCTCGATATCAGGCTATCACACTCGAAGTTCTAACAATCTCATAAAAAACACGTCAAGTTGACAAGAACGATGAAAAAGGGATGAGACCAAGCAGTGTCAAAGCACAAAAAATAAAATCTCGTTTCAGTGTCATCTCAAAAAAATCCAGATGCTCGCTGTGATATAAAGTTATCTCTTGAAAAAATGGTACAGTCAACGAAAAAATATGTTAACATGTTTCAAAACGAATGTACAGGAGGCGCAGCAAACTTTGTAAAACTTTGTACGTCTCAAGCAATCTACAAGTGGAACGAAATAACTAATAAATTTAAGTAAACTTAAAATCACTATAACTACTGCAGAAAACTTGGGGCATATTCTTAAGTCTCGATGCGTATATTTGAGTTTGTTATTATATTTCAGTTAATCAGTTTTCACGAAACAGAAAACCGGTCCAAAGTTATTTTTTATTTTCATGGTAGTCGTCTTTTGTCTTTTTTTCATCATCTTTTCCTTTTGGCCCACCAGATTCTTTTTTGAACAATTTAATTATAAACAAATTGCGGCTTAGACTGTGTAGAAACACCATGTAGAATTTATCCCAAACCATCATTAATTACGTTTATTCAACCTAACAAGCTTTGGGCTATATAAACAAATTAAATATTAAATAAGGCCTGCCGGGGACAGATAGAAATTTTTTGTCCCATCTGTCACCCTGCTCTGTCCCCCTAGGGTAATAATTCCTGCAAACGAGCAACCGACTACAGCGACCAAATGCTGCGGCTAGTAACAAATAGTTTACACGCTTTTGCATACATTTTGTAGGGGCTCACCGCACGCGTGGCCGCCACCGGTGATACGTGTGCGGTGAGTCCATACAAAATGTTACGCTACAGTTATAAAATATATGTAAGTAAAATATTTGTTGCTGGCCACCAGTGACTGGTGTCGATGGTTCGTTTATGACAGGCCTTAGTAGGACTTATAACAATGCCTAAAGCTCAACATTTAAAAAGCGATTCAGAAGCTTTTCTAGGCGACTGTACACAGAAAACGGTCTCCAGTGATCATCAATCATTTTGTGGAACAAACGAGTCCACAATAATTCCTCGAGTACACGCTACGTTGAAATATTATGTTTGGATAGTCGGTATAAAAAGGGAATAGAATTTATATGTATTTTCCTACTCTTTGCTAATGTAAGGGATATATGACTTACGCGATATATTATTTGGGTGAAATATGGGGATTTGACTTGAATACCCATAACTTTATGGTAAGTAGGCAGGAACGTTAGTGATGTTTAGCCATTTTTTTTATTTATATTATAATTATTAATTCGTTATGATCTCAATTCTAATATTAATTTTTAGATATTTTATATTGACTGGTTCTGCGTCTCCCACGAAATAATCTCGCACGAATGGGGGAGTCACTGAATGTCAATATAAATATTATTTCCGTTCAGTGACTCCCCCGAACCGAGTTACTTAGGCTGTTTTGCTTAAAGGCTTATAGGTATAAAGGTATACTTAAAGGTTAAAATGAAAACGAAATTGCTTACACTAAACATTACTTACTTACAGGCCGATACATAGTTACTAAATAGGTAACTAAGTAATTACTCAGTTATATATTTAAACATAAAGTATTAAAAATGCAAAAAAAAAGGCTTGCCTATTATACTTCTTTAATTTTTGAATCTCTCTTCATATTGAAAAGGTAACTATGATGCTACTTTGTCAATATTTCATTTATTATCCTTTTATTTATTTTTATCCTTTTTTTCATCGATAACAAACACCAATCACACAGACTTATAGAAACCCGCTCAACATCTCGAGATCATAACTCCAATCTCATGCCAAATTGAACCTTCACGTCTGATGCATGCGATCCATTACGCTTTGTACAGTGATAACAAATAAGGGCGTTCATCAGTTTTATGTCTCTGTTGAGGTAATGTAGCGATGAACTTCGAAAGTGATGAAACTTAGTGCGATTTCAGAGTAGCTTACATTTTGTCGCGCGTATACGGACAAAATTCTTCAAACCTTTTACATATTTAATAAATAAAATATTGACAAAACCTATCTGAACATAAGCCCTGTTGATTAAAAGTTAATGATGAAATAATTAAAACGAATTGAGAAAATATAATAAAGTTTTTGTATTTTGTTGCTCTATCAAACGACATAATAATATTGCTGCGGTTATACTGACTTGTTAAACATATTTCCATAACATTATTATAAGGAATATAGAACGTAACGATATGCATAATTATATTTACATCAACTAACTGAATATAATGCAACATACACACAATTCAATTCAGCAAATTACTCTGATACTCTGAGCTATTCAGTTCTAATGAACTCCTCAATTGTATGCGCGAGTCCCTATAGACCGCAGATACGTCATTTTTCTTCCTCAGCTTCACGTACATGACCACTAATGCTGCTATCACGACACCCGTCAATATACTGTACCAAGCCAATACGCCACTCGATACACCTTCACTTTTCTCTTTAATCTCAATCACCACAGTAGTCTCATAAGAATCATCGCCACATTTAATTCCGTGCACGTTATCTTCATGATATATTTTATCTTTAGACGTTATATCTATCTCCGAAACATAATACGATATATCCTTTACTGTGGTGTTTCTAATAATCTCCTGGCATGAAATGGGATTGCCTCCCAAACTCAAAGTTTTCAACTTTCTTTGTGTTAGGAGTGCGAGTTTCGCTATATCAAGGGTCTTGATACGATTGTAATCAATTATCAAAGTTTTGAGCTCCGTACACTCGTGGAAAACGTGAACATCCAGAGATTCTATCTTATTATTTGATACGTCTAGTAATTCTGTTTTGTGTAACCCTTTGAGACTCCCGTAACGCAATTTCGGAATGTAATTTGATGATAAATTTAGCGATTTCAGATTTTTCATATTTTGAAATGTGCCTGGGGGCAGATCTGTCAATTTATTATGACTGAGGTCAAAATATTGTAAGAATTCTATGTTTTTGAAAAATGTGCTGTTTATAAATGTAAAGTTGTTATTGCTCAAATCTACAATCAGCAACCCTTTGAAGTAGCTCAGATTAATGTTTGATAACTTGTTCGATGAAAGTCGAAGATCGACGATGCTTGTCAGGCTATTTGTGTGGTTATTGTTAAAACTTTCGATATTATTGTGAGAGAGATGCAGCACTTGAAGTTCGGGAAATATTTTGCCATTTATATCGGAAACATCCTTTAACCCATTATGAGACATGTCTAAGTAAACTAATTTACAGCTATCCGAGAAAATACTAGAAATATTGTCTAGTTTGTTATTGTTCAAATAAGCGGACTTCAAATTAGTTAGCAAACTGTTGTTAAAATGCAACTTTTCTAGCTTATTGTATGAAAGATCTAAACTATACATATTTTTCATGTTTCCAAAGTTTTGTGATTCGATTTTCTCGATTGCATTATGTGATAGATTGAGTCTAGCTATAACAGGCATATTCATAAACGCAAATTCATTCACTTTGCTCAAGTTATAATTGCTGAGGTCTAAAAATCTAAGGAATTTTGCTGGACTATAAGTATTAGCATTTATTTCTCCAGTTAGCTTGTTGTTTTGTATGTTGAAGTACTGCAAACTGATTAACGGCAGTGCATTTTCCTCAATTTTTATTATTTCATTCGTTGAAAGGTCTAGTGTCTTTAGTAATGTTTGCTTTTCGAACGATTTGGCTTCAATGATAGTGATTTTATTATTATTTAAAAATATTTCTGTCAAATTTAGTAACGTTTCTTTGAGAAAATAAATATGTGTTATATTATTTACTGAAAGATCTAAGATCAGTAAACTCGTGTTTTCAAAAGTTAGGTTTTCAATTTCTTTGATATGATTTCTACTCAGATTCAAGCAAACCAAATTGCTCATATCCACGAATGATTTGTTTCTCAAAACGGTAATATTTTGCTGCGATAGATCAAGTTTAGTAATGTGTTTTAAACCTGCAAAAGTGCTGCTCTCTATAACTTCTGATATGTTATTATTCTCTAAATTGAGAAAAGTCAAGTTGTTGTTTTTGAAACTGTTCCCCTCTATCACAGTGATTTTATTATAGTTCAAATCCAAATACTCCAGTTCTGCGTTACTTGAAAACATTGTATTGTCTATCTTCGACTTTATCGTGTTAAAACTAAGGTCTATTTTTCGAAGCTTTAAAGATTGGCTGAAGCAAGAACCGTCCACTGTTTGTATTTCATTATGTGAGACATTGAGAACTTCTATATTCTGCAGTCTATTGATTTCATATCCAGACAGTTTTTCCAGATGATTATAAGACAAATCCAGGTACTTCAAATTCTTCAAGTTTACAAGGGTTATGTTGAGAGACTCCAAATCATTATACTGCAGATACAATCCATCCAAGAACTTCGCTCCTCCAAAACAGTTGTCCGATAGACTTTTGAGTCTGTTAGCAATTAGATATAACGTGTAGAGACTGGGCAACTCTGCCAAGAGCTCATCATTGATAAATGTCAGTTGGTTAAATGATAGGTCCAAAAACGCCAGATTACTCACTTTATTGTCTGATATCTTGAACGAATCTGGTTCCAAATGATCAATATCATTGTGTGACAGATTCAAATGCTGCAGTGAGACCAGAGTCTTGAAAGATTCTCCTTGTATGTTCCGAATTTCATTCATTGATAGATCCATGTAAGTGCATTTTGGGTAGTACCTGAAGCTGTGTTTACCGAGTGAGGCCCAAGAGTTGCCAGAAGCTTTGATAAAACGGACGCGACTGTCGAAGTTCGTGGCTCCGAAGAAGCCGGTGGTAAGTTCGTTGGCCTTGGAGTTTTTAATGATGAAGGTAACGTTCGGCTCGCTGTTGCAGACAGGGTTGGCTGCGCTGCCAGGGTGGTAGCTACAGGTTACCGTGTAGGTACATCCAGAGACATCCTCGACTGAACAGATGGTGGTACTCGATGCTAGATTGATGATGACAAGGAGGCACGAAGACGCTAAAATGAAAATACCTATACATGATTATTTTTTTCCTTCATCTAAACTTTACATCATTTATTTTTATTATAATTATATTCCTTATTGCACAAAATACAAGATAAGATGTACAAAAGGTGGGCTGTATTTATGTATTGTATTTCAATTTAAGTTGATCATCAATCAATTAATGATTTAGTTATGGCTTTTCGGAAAATATGTCTCTAGGTACTAAAAAATGATGGGCATACTAGAGCTTATTATTTTATGCCTTGATAAAAATAAGATTGTCTAGCTCAGTGATATTGATTGTGTTTTTTTATATTATGTTATCAATTTTAAGTATTAAAAACTCACAAAGAATCCTTGCCAAATCCATGGTGCAATCCCCGGCGAAATCACACCATAATAAAGTGATACCATAAAACAATAATTAGATAATTAATTACAGACAAAGGCTGGCCTCGGCCGGACAATGGCCACTGGGTGTGATGGCAAACTTTTATTTAAGTTGTTGTCCTGACAATAAAGCCGTGGAATCGCAACTCTTTATCACAATTTTTTTATATGCCTATCAGCTTTTAAAAAAAATATTTCGTAGAATCGAATTTTGTTTGCGAGAATGAATTAAATTAAATACATAGTAAAACACGTACTTTTTTACCACGTTCAATTAGCAATTATTTTACATAATTTGAGTCTAATTTAATATATTTTTGTAATCGTCTTTATTACAACTTAAGCCAACTACAACTTTTATTACAAAATGTACAAAAATAAACAACTGGGCCACCCATTGACCGTTGCAAGCGATCTAGTATAATTTTAATGAGGCATTTACATATTAAACGTATTTTTTGTATATATTTTTACAAGCTTTTGGATATAAATATTTCATATTTTGAAAAAATTTTACAATTTTATAGTAGTTACTTAGTAATAACTTAATTTATTTACAATAACCCTAAATTATTAGATATTTGACTTAGCTGCAAATCCACTTGGTTTTATTTTTAGTTAGCATAATACTCAGTGTATCATACCATCTCCATTGATTTATTGTTCCGGAAATCGTTATCGCTACACACAGCAGTCACAAGAACGCATTATGCACTTTATACATCAGCTATACATACATATTAGGGGTCGATAACATAACAATAGATTATTAAAGATAGTTAATAAAATCAATTTGTATGTTATATGCTATCTACTGCAAACATAAAGGTAGTTCCTATTCTGTTACAAGTTAGTTTATTGGGATTATTCTCGAAATCCCCACTAGCCATCCCCACTATTTAAAATAATATGTTCATTGTTCATACTCGTAATAGTCATTATAGATTTCGAGACAAAAATATTTCCGAAATCCCCACTGTGGTTGGTGGTTGGTGTTAGTGGGGAAATTAAAGACTTTTTTTCCCAAAATCCTCATGAGTGGGGCTAGTGCTGATGGCTAGTGGGGATTTTCAGGAATAAGCCGTTTATTGTATAGGAACCTGTTTTACCTTTGGTTAGATATTCTGGCGCCAAGCAGTAGGTAATGCTTTTCGTGTAAGTTATTCATTTGTGCGCAAACATACCTAAAACATAAAGTTTTTGTGCATGCGGCATAGTGCCAAGAATGCTGGCTGCATTCCCACGCTGAATCACCAAAGAAAATAATTTGGCAATAGTACCTAAGCCTCAGCTAAAAACAGTAGGTTTGAATTTTATTGTATTATCACATAGAATATGTTATCTCAATGATCACATGAAATAAAAGAAGTAAATAAAATTTAATATCATTTCGCTAGCAACGGTTGAAAAAAATATAAATTACTAGTAGTAAAACATCATTGAATTACAACGACACCAAAGGCGAAATTTGTGAGGATGGACAGAGGTTTGTTGTTTAATCACACAAATCTAATGAACAGATAAATAAGGCTAAAATTTGGTATGGGTATAGTTTTTGAGCCGAAAAATGATAAAAGCTTTTTATATATCCCAATACCTCGCAGGCAAAAATCCAAATATATAAAAAGCTTCGTACTGACTGACTGACAAACAAGGCAAAGACGAGACTTATTATTTGGAGGGCATGTTCGTCAAAGATAATTATTCCCATCTGTCACCCTGCTCTGTCACCCTAGCGAGACAGATTGGCCAAAAAAGTTCTATCTGTCCCGCAAGAGTGTAGGCACGTATAAGTAATAAGGTTTTTTTTAAATCCGTATCGCAAACGAAATTGCGGGTGTTAACTAGTCTTTCAGTATAAATTGGTCTGAGAATCAGAGATTGAGGAATAAATTCACGTCAACGTTGCTTTATTTAAGGCCTACAATGTTGTAGTTATAGCTCTTCAGGGGGAAATTACGGAAACCTACGATATGTAGTTACTGGAACTCAGATTTATCACTTGGGGAATAATTATTTAAGTCCCACAGTTAAGTGCCCCGTATAAAAACAAATAGTACATAGATCCAACCCACACTTAAACAATATATATTCAAATTGCGATTATCTGCTATTTTATGTAAGAAAATTTTAACAAACTTTACATTTTTGGGTTTCTAGAAAAAAATGCATTATGGTACATTTACATTTTATCTAGTACACTGTGAACGAGAGAATACTGCCGAGCAAAGCATGATAGATAGTAACAATTATTGTACACTCCGAGAAAACATACAATATAAAAGGAAACTTAAAAATGAAATAACCAAAAATAATAGAGGCTACAATGGGCGGCCTTATCGCTAAAAGAGATTTATTTGAGGCAACCTTAAAAAATATATAAATAAGTATATACCTATATAATTTTTAATCAGCAGTAAAATTAAATTCGCAATAAATCGTTTTTTTGCCAAAATAAATTTTATAAAAATTGGATAACTGTTACCGTTAGTCGTTTTCCTCTGGATTTGCGTCGGGCGGTACCTATCATTGATAATAATTTAAGTTTTATTCACCGTTTGGCAAACCCGGATACCCAGTTCGAGCCAGCTCGCAAAAGCTCGGCTCGGGCGCCGCATTCGCCCTGCTGTCACTCTGTCATTTTGTAGAAATCCAAAATTCTTATGCACTGATACAGCGTAGTACTCCTTCTGCACTGTCTATTCAAGTTTTTTGGTAATTAAAAATCTGTGGTGTAAGTATATATAAAATAATACTTAGCTGGTGGCTATACGAACACTACACTCGTTATTTTGATCTTATAGTTTGTGTTGACAACTCACTGACCCATCTCGAAATCAGAACATAAATCGAAACGCGACAAGTCCCAAACGTAACCCGTAAGTGAAATAAAAATCCCTAGGGGTGTCCTAAACAGCGATGATTTTGGCACCCGGGCACAGATTAAATAACTGTTTGGAAGCCACCCGTTTCTTCTTATCACTTCAAATTGCCTATAAAACACAGGAAGTTGCCTAAAAGACTATTTCTATCACCCTCGTGGACAATCAGACGGCGATACATTTAACACTGGACGAGGTCGCACGCAGGTGCTCTAGTTTAAATATATGTTTAAAAGACTTAGACTGACTGACTGACAAGGCACAAGCAAAACCACTGGATGAAGGGACTTCAAATTGTTGTTATGAAAATAAAAATAATAAAACTGTAAAAAAATAATAATAATAAAAATGTGATAAAAATTAAATAAAAATAATAAAAAATAAGTAAAGATAAAATAATAATAATAAAGCTGTAATATAACTTTGAACTCTGTCAAAGATAAAGATGAAAAAATAATAATTTAACACTTAATTTCCCGAGTTGTTTATTTTACTTTATTATATTGTGTAGTGCACGAAAGTAGCCTCTCCAAGGTGCACTTGAAATCCTTTCACCACACTGGTTAGAAAGAACTAGTGACAAGATAAGAAGAAGTTTATTTTGTTATTGTTTGTTTAATGTCTTGATGGAATCTACAAGAGTTAAAAACTCAATGAAATATCAAATCAGTTCGTGGTTAAGTTTTCAGTAGGTATTACCTACGAAGGTACTAGTTGAGATCCGCAAAATCGCTTGCGTTGCGAACTCACAAAATTCATAGTAAGCATTCTTAGAACACTTTTAGAACTTAAATTTTAAGTCTCTTCATCCACTGGTTTGGCTTGTGCCTTGTCAGTCAGTCAGTCTAAGCCTTTTATACATTGCTCGCTGACCCGCGTGCGACTTCGTCCACCCGTGTAAGAAAGGTTGAAGCATGGTTTTTTATTTTTTTTATTTATTGCGTGAAATACATGTACATTTTGTACATGAGGATGAAAATAAAAATTATAGAATCTCAATGTATTCTACCATCGCGGGCATGCAATATTTGATTTACAATATAAACACGTCTTTTAGTTAGTTAATTAATAAAAGTGGTAAAAAAAAATGTGCATGAAAGTTAATATAACAAAGTAGGTACATATGAATTAATAAACAAGAGCAAAGAAAAAAAAATGACAAAAAATAATAATAATAATAATAAAATGTCGTGTACCTGCAATGTTTATTACAGTATAAGCTAACTACTACAATCTATATATAGGTATATTATAAAATTTACAAAAGGAAACAATTGGGCCACCCATAGACCGTTGCAAACGATCTATAGGTAGCTCAACTGCTCCAACTCGATACCCGATGGCAGCGTGCCGAGGATACTGGCTGCATTGCCTCTTTGTATAGCAAGGCTTATTCTTTGGCCCAGATAGCTGCCAGCCCTCTGATCACGCGTCGCTTCGACCAGACGCTCTGACAAAATTAATTACCTACAATTACCTACAATTAATTACCTAAGTTAAATTTTTGTCATTCATAAATTCCTGTAAGGTGTAATAACATTTACTGCTCAACATTGACTTCAGCTTCCTCTCAAACATTGAAAAAGGGTTGAAGAAACAAAATCACTCGTTTGTGGAATAAACAAGTAAAGCATCCAAAACAAACTTTATTCAATTTAGTACCTATAGAAGGAAGCATGAAAACCTCAGTATCAAACTTAGGGGTCAGAGTCTAACTGAGGTCAAAGAGACTAAATTTCTAGGTATTACATTAGACCGTTACTGTAATTGGAAGGCACACGTAAGCTTAGTGTGCAAAAAACTGAATAAATTTGTATATGTGCTCTACCGACTTAGGAAAACATCAAACCACAATACAGTTATGACAGCGTATAATGGGTACGTAACTTCTGTTTTAAAATATGGTGTTCTGCTATGGGGAAACTCTACTGATGCAAATAAAGCTTTCCTTGCACAGAAGAAATGTATCAGAGCAATCGTCGGTATACCACCCTGGGAATCATGCCGGGATTTATTTCCTAATCTAAAGTTGTTAACACTGCCCAGCATGTATATCTTGGAAGCGGCCAAATTTGTGAAAGAACATTCCGATTTGTTTACTAGATTTCGCGATATATATCCGAGATGTGTAAGAAATCCTGATAGAGTGGTTTTGTCTCGGATACCCAGATCTGCTCTTTACCATAAGAGTAGTTTTGCAATGTGTGGACAAATATTTAATAACGTTCCTGATGATATTAAAAAATTGCCAACAAAAATGTTTGTAAGTAAATTTAAGAAATGGCTTATTGACAAATCTTTTTATAATGTAACAGAATATCTAACTAAAAAAAATAATTAATTTAAATTTTTATAAAACATACCTATTTTATAAGTTATTTGCATGCTGTATTTACGGTGAAGTGTGCGAGACCAAAACTAGTTTAAGACCTTAAATGTAACCATACTTCAAGCAAAATAAATAATTTCATTTCATTTCAATTTCATTTCATTTCATTTCATTTCATTTCACAAGTGATTTTGTTTCTCCGCAGAAAAGCTAAGTGTCGGTACTAAGCAAATCAATCCAAACTTGCATAATTATTTTGATATAAAAAAGGAAGAATTAAGCCAAAAGACCTTGTCCAATTCAAGCATCTTAATCTTACTTCCTCATGCAATAAACCTCTCGAATCGTAAAGTGACGTAAGCACCATAAACGAGTGACGTATTGGCTGTTGTGTGACGTCACTGATCTCTCTTGGCGCCACGTCTCCTGTCAGGCCAAGACTGTACGGAATTGATTAGTGGAAGACATGGGCCGAACCTAATTACTTCAGACCACCCACACCCTGACAGGGTAAAGAGACCATTTGTGAGATTGACCCAAATTCACAGAGCCGTCACACAAATTAAAAGTTAGATTGTATTGTTTGCTCGAATCAAACCTGTTTTATTTCTATTATGAAATCGAGAGTTCTGTAAAGTCCTTCTGGTTATCAGTAAGCCTGAAAGTTTACCTTCAGAAATGAATGAATGAATGATATATTTGTCTTAAGTATGGTTAGTTACAGACGGGTCTTATGAATGTATAAAGTAGAGTCACATACTTCACTGTAGAGTATACAGTAGTATACAAATTTTATTTTAATTATTAGGCATATTATGAGAAACATCTCATAATCTCGATCTCGATCAATGTGTCTATAAATTACATAAAAATTAAGTTTAGTGAATTACAATGACCAATAATATAATCGCATTGAAAATAAAAAAAAATAGCCTACAATAGGAAGTAAATAAGAAAAATACACTAGTCTCGTCACTACTTTATGTAGTGGTGTGAGTAACAACATGGATTTTGCACACTTCAAATGGATTTATTAAACAAATATTAAACGGGCGTAATCAGAGCAATTTAAGGCGACTACATCTTAGCTAGTACTTACTAAGCATGCATGCATATTCCGGTAGGCACAGCTCGCAGATTCACATAAAACTCTTTACGTAAAAAACTTGAAAATTTTCCAATAATTACAATTTTCATCACAAATGATCATCGATTTATGAATAATTTACTGCCTAACCTCGTTATCGTATCCATCAGTAACATTTTGATATCCATTGCAAATAGTGGAAATGATATAAAAAGGGTCCATTATATACTCAACCTAAGTAAGGCTTTATCGGTATACGGATCAATGTAAGTACAGTCGGCTCTGTAATTGTCTTAACACCCAGCTAACGCCGGTGCTCTCTTGTGATTAAACCACTTGTCGTTTATATCATAAGTGGTTTAATCACATCAGTAGTTTACTCACACACACACATGATGTGTTTGTGTGAGTGGTTTAATCACAGGAAAACGGCGGCGGCGTAAGCTGGGTGTAAAGACAATTACAGAGCCGACTGTACTATTGTTATTCGTTTTTTACGAGGTGGTTGAGCCCAAGCCTTGTTTATTGTGAATGTGAATTCAAGCGCAAATATTTGCTTTCTGAAGCTATAATAATGTAAGATTTGAAAATAAAATAATCTAGAGCGCGTTTCGATAAGGAATGTTCAGTAAAACTAAGCTTAACTTACTTTTAACTTAGGGAGAAATAACTTAGTGGGGTGGCACACGCAAAGCTATTTGTAGATGAATAAGATGTTTCAGGCGACGCCTTTATCCTACTTGCCGGGTAAATACCGTATTTTGTATTTACCCACCATTTTTGTGAAATTTTGGAATAACATACTGGCAACACGAGTCAAGACTTTGTATTCTATAGTGACTTTTATGGCAAATTTGGAACAGTTCATAGTTTTTAACTAGGGCTTGCATTATCCGTTGATTTTTGGTATCCGGATAATTCGGATAGTAGTAAATCCTATTATACGGTTATCCGGATATTTCGGATAGTGTTAAAAAACCTTAATAATAACCAATTTTACGTTTAATTACATGTTGGATTACTTTCTGAGTAATAACGACTAAAATTAGGTTATAATTTAAAACAAAAAAAATAATTCACTGACTAAATAATAATAAAAAAATCGGAAAAGAAAAAAAACTGAATCCATACTTCTAACTGTCCCTGAATAGCATTAATGACGTTCACGATTTACGGACTGACAAACGAACATGGCGAAACTTAAAGTTTTTTTTTGTTGCAGTGAAAAACAGTGTTTTAAATACAAATTACTTACAGTAAACGTATATGTATTGTACACAATGCTAAAATAAATGATTTTAACAGTTTAAACCATATTAAAATCGTGTTTTTTTTATTTTTTTTACTATCCGTTTTATCCAAAATAGCGGGATATTTCGGATAATTCGAATATCCGAATTGCAAGCCCTATTTGTAACCAATTATTAATTGTTACAAATATACTTGTCATTTATGAGCAACTATTTGATACAAACTATCAAAAAACACAACAAATAAAGTAGATAATAGGAATGTATGGATTGGTGAATTTATGACCTCTGTCCGTCCAAAAAGGAACTTTTTCTTTCTTCTTGATCTTAGGCAGCGGATGGTAGCATTAGAACTTTGGTAGAGACGTTTTCAGATTTGAATTACAATTAAAAAAGTAAGCTTTACTATAGTCGCATATTATGTGTAGGTAACATCTGACACCTCATTAAAAAAGATTCTATTTACTGACGGCTAACTTCCTGTTACACACTTACGTTCCATTCCACGAAATCACTGCCACATATTGACAGAAATTGAGAGGAAAGATGTTACACATCAAAAAACAACCCTCAGGCCTCTCAAACAATTTTCAGTTAAACGGGCACATACTAACGATGATTTCAAAATGTTTGATCGACTTCAAAACACTTTTCAGTCGCTGAAGCTATTGAACAGTTAAGATCAAAGCGCAGATCACAAAACGTTGTCCACGTCATGTTCCCTTGGAAACCACTTGATGACTTTCATCCTATTCGAAACAAGACCAGAACATCGAGACCCTTGAACCTCCTTTATCAAACCATTTACAATACAAAGGACAGTGCAGTAATCGAGCATCGGGGTTCTACTCTTCATGGTTCGATTTCCACAATTGTTGCCAGCTAAGCAAATTAATTAAATCGTAATCAAGGAAGGTTTAAACTGAATTTAAATTGTAATTGGTTATTATTTCTAGTTCACTGTAATATGGTCTGACATTTAATTAGTTTAGTTATGAATTGTTTTCGGTAATTGGTATTTATTTAATTATTCGCTTTTTGGTTAAAATTGGATAAATTAGGTATTTATGAGTTTGAAATGTTATACATATCTGTTTTGTTAGGCCCTGTATAGCCACAGAAGTATGAAATTATCGAATCGCAATGTAGTTCATTGAAAATGCACCAGAAAAAATATAGGCACATTGGCTAACTTCTAGTACATTTTGGTTCGATGCTGATTTTCGAAAACGAGAATTAGCAGGGCTAGACAAATATGATACGTTAAAACTACTAGGATTTTTCTTTGTTAATAAAACTTCATCGTAAAAAGTAACAAACATTATTTTAAAATAAATATATTTCATTTTTATTGACAAGGTGTCTGAAATTTTTCTGTCCTGCATTCCGCATCCATTTTTTTTTTTTTCTTTCGAAGAACCTAAGTTCTTCGGTTTTGGCTTCACATCAAAGGTATACAGCCAGGGTCAAGTAATTGGAGAGATTATTTTGTCATTAGTCAGAGTCGATAAGTCAAGTCATGCCCCTGTAAAGTAGTGGTGGTTGCGACTTTACTAGAGGCTTCTATGGAGTTTTAGAGGCAACACGGAAAGTCACGTTTTACAGCATTACATCATCATCAACACTCATACACGTTCACGAGCACTTAGTGGATAAAAAACCACCGTTTTTACACTTAAACACTCATTAGTTATACAAGTTTTGTCAATTAATTCAATGCGCCATTTTTCATGTTACCGCCAAAAAACCCGCATCCATTTTGATTTTATTGATAGATAGAAAATGATTTATTGCACAAAGTAAAAAACAAGTACATAGGCGAACTTAATGCTAGTTAGCATTCTCTTCCAGCTAACCTCTGTGTATTATGGAGATGTGGTAGTGCTAGAAAATAGTATAAAGTTTATTTTTAGTAATATAATACTAAAATTTTGTCAGAGCGTCTGGTCGAAGCGACGCGTGATCAGAGGGCTGGCAGCTATCTGGGCCAAAGAATAAGCCTTGCTATACAAAGAGGCAATGCAGCCAGTATCCTCGGCACGCTGCCATCGGGTATCGAGTTGGAGCAGTTGAGCTACCTATAGATCGTTTGCAACGGTCTATGGGTGGCCCAGTTGTTTCCTTTTGTAAATTTTGTAATATATATATTGATATAGATTGTAGTAGTTAGCTTATGCTGTATTAAATATATATAATACTTACGATATTATACAAAATACACTAATAAATAATAAATAAAATGCTCAAGTATTCTGGAGTGCCAAGTAGTGACAAGATAGTTTGGATTTGAAGACTCCAATGGAGGTGAAGGTGATACTGTCCATCTTGGTGGTCTATAGGAACACCGTTTATTCATCTATGTGTCGATCATTTTTCTGGTCTAGGATATATTTATATATATATTTTTAGTTGGAAAATCGATCGAGAAAACATCGTGAGGAAACTGGTACCTATGTCATAGAACCTAAAAAGGTCGAAAACATGTGTCAATTGCACGAAAGGAGCCTCTTTGAGGCGCACTTCAAATCCTTTCACCACACTGGTTCGAAAGAACTAGTGACACGATAAGAAGAAGAAGTTAGAAAATGTACTAACATACTCGTACTCTAAGCTATGCTGTAAGTTCTACTCTAGTGTATAATTTTTACTATGAACTCTGTATAATAAACGATTAGAGTGGACTAGAGGTAGTTCCGACCTCGTAGCCTCGAGAGAAATGGACTAAGTTCGAGGTGAACTAAGTTTTATTCCTCTGGCGGGTAACTAAACCAGGCTGCGGTAATATGGATAGGGTTAGTGTGAGCCAGAAGCTACTTATGTCGCTGCTATGAAACTGACTTCAGCTTGAGACTACTGTGTAAATCTTTCCGCTCTACATTGCATTACATTTGCGGACTTTCTTCTGTAAGTCAGTTTTAAAGTCAGATTTTTTTAACCTTATGCTAGCATTAATTGTGTCCCAATTATTCTAAACTCATTGACACTACTTCGCTGCAAAGAAAAAAAAAATATTTCATTTATTTATATTCACAAACGATACATTCGTGAGGAAACCGGCATGTCATAGAACCTAAAAGGTTCGAAAACATGTATTGTGTCAAGTGCACGAAAGGAGCTTCTTCGAGGCGCACTTGAAATCCTTTCGCCACACTGGTTCAAAAGAACTAGTGACACGATAAGAAGAAGAACAAACGATACTAGAGTTTTTCAAACAAACACTTATATTGGAAATTCATACACAATATTGTTTTTTATTTATCTTTTGCTTGATACGCTTTACTTGTTAAGAAAGTAAAATACCTTTTTATAGGTAGCATTTTTTACACTTATTGGTCTCAAGTGTAAAAAATGCTACGTATAAAAAGGTATTTTACTCAAATCCGAATTCCATACAAAATGATTCGGACAAATACTCAAAAAGTACGCCTTAAGTTAAAAGTTAAGTTAGCTAGTTAAGTTAGTAAGGTTAATTTTAAAACACGTATAAAATCTAAATTAAAGTATGAAACCTTTCATTTTTTTTGGTAACGAAATCAAAAACATGGACGAAACATGGAAACGAATAGTGTGAAGAAATTACAATAATACGGCGTACTTTTTGAGTATTTGTCCGAAACATTTTGTATGGAATTCGGATTTGAGGATTCTCCTTAAGGCGGGCTTTGATGCAAAAACTTAAATTACTCGTAACTCTGAAAACGGTGTATACTTAATAATCCCAATTTTAAAAGTCGAAGTTTGTTTCAAATCGCTCGAGTTGCAGCTGGTTCTTGCAATAAGGTAGCTGCAAGCTTGCCAGCCGGACTAACTTTATTTCCATAGTTTGGCACAGAACCGGTTACACTATTTACTATCAACGTTTGACTGTTTACTGTTCGTATCGGGTATTGACTGTTAAACATTTTAGTAGACGTTCTCGGAAAAATATATTTTTTATAATAAAAACTTTTTCCATTGGCACACAGACACATACATCATAATAATCTCCTAATATACATAAATGAGAATGTTTGAAAAAAAAATAATTAAAAATTGATGTTTGTTCCTGGCAAAAATAATGATCCGACAGAGTTAAAATTAAGGTTTTAACTATTTATTTTTCAAAAGAATTAGGTACAAATTGGCTTACAGAGAAATTAAGTACTATTTAGTATTAAGATTACGTGCCCGATGGCGGCGTTAAGACGTTAGGTACTATCGCTATTGTATTAGATCTGAAAACACTTATTTGTTATAGTATAAAAGTAATTGTTACTCGTACATTCCGATAACACGCCAGTGACGATTTATAGTACAGGAAAATGTAATTCAATGACAAATTTCTAGTTTATTAAGGCAAAAGCAAGGAGCTATAAATCGGTAATGCATAACCTGAGCAGTGTTTTCATACCCCATTTGCATATTGATACAGCGTTCCAAGGCCGCGAATATTTAGGCGTCCTATTGATTCGCCCTTACCAAATAAATTATACGAAGGAAATAGCGACAGCCCGTTTGTTTTGGTCGTTTAACGACGACGGAAAGGGTATTTTTGAAAATAAGAGTGATGACTGTTTTGATGCTATCTTTGCCCGTTTGGGGAAATGGGGGAAAGGCATAATCGTTTACTTAATTTATGGAGTCTTTTGAATAGGAATGGGACAGAAAACACACTGCGTTTTAAGTAAGATTGAGAGATCATTCTCGTTGATATAAAAACCTATTATAACCAATCAAAAATCATGAAATCTGTCCAGCCGTTCTTGAGTTGTAATTAAATTGTGTTACTAATCCTACTTTGTTTTTGACGTGATTACGTGTAATAAATCGATGAACGCCGCCGCGCCGGCTGCATGCACGAAGACTTTGACGTCAATGTCCGGTAACGTTCATTGTCCCGTTACGCTGGTAGTCACGTTAAACTATCGTCCGTAAACCAACTTTACAGACAACCAAATTTTACATATTAATAAAATAATAAATAAACATAATATTTTATAAAACTGAGTTAAATATATCAATAAAACATAATATACAGGAAGGAATGTATACAAATAGGAAGGTAATAAAAACCAGATTTATGTATATTTTTCATGCGTAAAATATTAATGTAAAGTGTGATAGTGGCACAAAGGGAAAATGTCTGAATAACCTCGTTTAACTACCCCTATTTAGAAACTCTCTAACTACTCTCACTGGGGAATCGGGCGATCGGCATAAAAGGCACAATCAACGGAAAACTAGTTAGGGGAAAACGCCCAGTTGCTGACTAGTATCACACCGCTCGCAAGCACAGAGAAAAAATAGTTTTTCTTGACCGTCCCAAGAAATTCAACCTAGTATCTACTTTTCGAATCGCTTTAAATTTAATTAATTTTTTTGTAAATTAGTTGCTAGATTTATGTACTACTCGGGCGAATCAACATAACACTTGGCTGACAGGTGGCTCGAAACTTGGTGCTTCCCCCGCTGCACAGCGCGGCGCTCTCCGTGTTTCGTCTTCATCTAATTGCGAAGCCTTATCATTACTTATCATTACAAAGTATTTCAGGACCTCTTCTCTATCAAGATTATCCAATTCCACGCTGTACTTTGCACAAACGTCATTCGAGCCAGGTGTCATGTTTATACGCCCGAGCAGTAGGTATTTGATTCACTCTTGCATTCTCAAATTAGATAAGCGCTCTAACAGTGTTCAAGCGTATGTATCGAGGTCTTTTGTTTTTGGGTTTTAGGGTATCCAAGTATGGAAATTTGTTTTGGGTTTTTTTGGGAATTGGGTTTATTAGGAGCCAGTGATGTGGATCAAGGTCCTGTGCCTATTGTCCTGTTCTGATCATGGGCAAGTGATCTCTTATCATCGGGAGAGATCGAGAGGTAGAGCCTCTCTTGTCTCGTCACTTGTTTACAAAAAAAGTAAGTACCTACATAAAGTTTTCCGGTTTTACAATTTTGGAAATTTCCGTTATTACAATTTTTTTTATGTATGGACATTCCACACAACGCCATCTAGCCCCAAACTAAGTAAGCTTGGAATTTGGGAACTGATAACTGATAGAATAATTATATACTTTTTTTTTGTAAATACATACATAGAATACATAGAAACACCCAGACTCAGGACAAACACCGATGTTCATCACACAAATATTTGTCCTGAGCGGGAATTGAACCCGCAACACCTGGCATGGCAGTCTACCATTGGTCATTTAATAGGTACCTGATCAATAGTTGTGTGTTTTGCCCTATTTGCAAAGCTTCCCATTTGTTTTCACGACGTGAGGTCGCAAAGAGTCGCACGAAACCAAATTATGGTGTTTCCTAATGCCAAGTAAATAAACCTTGGTTGTTCCAAGGCAAACAAAACCAACTAGATTCACGAATGAATAACAAGTTAGTCTGTGGTTTTACTCGCGGAACTAGGAGGTAAAGTAGCTTTACAATAGCCTAATGATTCTTGTAGAACCTTTTTTTAGCTTTACATGAAACTAAGCTCCATTTCCATCAATAAAACTGTTTTTAATTAAGAGATTCGATGCCACAGCTATACAATCTTTTTTCATCTCCTTTTTTCTCCACTCGTGGGCGGTTTTTTTAAATGTAAACGGGACATACTTAAAAAAAATATTATTGTTACTTGGCTTTGGCTTAAAAAAAATTCTGTAGATAAAGCTAAGGTAGTTCTACTGATCCATCTCGACACACGATGGCAGCATGTCTAGGATACAAGCTGAATTGCCTCTTTGTATTGCAAGACTTATTCTCTGAGCCAGATAAGAGCCAGCACTTTTATCACGCGTAAATCGAAATCGAAATTAACAGAAGCTTCATCTAGCTAGATCTTTGAGGAAAACGGAGGCACACTCTACCAGATCATTCTTTTGGTGTGGTTCATGCCACAATAAAAAACGATATGATCAAAGCGCAAGTCTCCGAGTCGATTCAACAAAACCAGAACACTCGAGAATATTTCAAGATCTCGATGAGTAAGGAGTTCTTTGATCAGAGAGCATGAGGCGTGAGATCGTGTGGTAACCGCAAACACTTCCCTTTTGATCCCAAATTTGAACCATATCGACCCCGTGATTAGATACTTCAAATTGTTGTTTGTTCCGAGTTTACTGTTTTTTATGTAAATAAGTTTTTTTGTTTAAAGTTCAAGGTTCAAAGTTAATTTATTGCATGAAATATATGTTTTTACAGATCTTAAATATTTACATTGGTATCAATATATTCTGCCGTCACGGGCGTGCAATGTTGTTTTTACAAACAAAAAGTATACTTATTATATATGTAGTTTAAGTTTAAATAAAAATTATAGTGTATTCATGAAGTTTTTGTAAATTTTAAACTCATTTAACGTGTAGTAACATTTGGTGAATAATACCTCTCTCAGCTTTCTATGGAACAGTGAACAAGGCACATTAATTGAGTGCACATTAATTACTTTTCAATGTACCTTAATACTATTACAAACTAGTCAAAGTAATTCAACTCTACTTAGTTTTATAATTTAAAATATCAAGAAAGTGTCCAATATCACATTTCTTACAGTCTCTAAAGGGAAGACACGCCGTTAATGTATTCTTTATAAGTAGCACATTATTATTAATTTAAAAATTATTATTAAATATGCAAATTACCAAAGTCCTTACACAAACTCTAAGTCTCTACGTTTAGTAATTAGGTATGCAGGCTGTCTGACAGTCAGTCAGTCAGTCAGGACAAAACCTTCTATATTATAGGTATATATTTTATTCTGAAAGTTTTTATGGTTAAGTAAAAGTTCGACAAGGAACTTTTATAGATTTTCTATATCCAACTGTCCATCCATCTATGAAAGCTCTACGTATCTATAATTTATTACAGCATAAGCTAACTACTACAATATATATATTACAAAATTAAGAAAAGGAAGCAAGTGGGCCACCCATAGACCGTTACAAACGATCTATATGAAATGAAATGAAATGAAATTATATTTATTTGCCTGAAGTATGGTCATTACAAGGTCTTATATTAATAGAATAGTATCACATATTTCGTCGGTAGTCGACATGCAAATTTTGACTTAAAATAATTTTCTAACTTTTTTAACAGGTTATAATATAGTAGTGGTTATAACAAAAGATAATAGTATAATAATAGAGTAGATTTTAGATAATATTTATAACACATTAGGATAAAAATTCATTCAGATTATAAAAGCATTTCTCAAGTAACCATTTATAAAGTTTAGTTTTAAATTGTTTAATAGGTAGTTCTCTTATAGTTTTAGGAATTTGATTAAATATTTTTACAGTCATGTTGTAACTATTTTTACTACTAAGAGCTGTCCTGCTATATATAGGTAGCTCAACTGCTCCAACTCGATACCCGATGGCAGCGTGCCGAGGATACTGGCTGCATTGCCTCTTTGTATTGCAAGGCTTATTCTATAGTAATAGAATCTAATAATTCTATAGTTACTTGAGACATTCAACGCAGAATTTATATATATAGATTATATATATAGATATTTATTTATTTATATATATATTATATTATATATATATATATATATTATATATATAGATATTTATTTATATAGATTAAGACTATAGATACCTATTTCTGCGTTGAATGTCTCAAAGCTCTGCAGGAATGATTACATTAATAAAAGCTTGGAAAATGAGGCCCTTTGTCTTAATACTGTGAGAGGTTATAATAACAAATTATTTTACGTCATCTGGCAAAGAACAAAGAAATGTAACAAAGTTGAAAGCGGTATTTTTTCTTCTTCAAGTTATGGGCTTCGTAGTGAGCTCGTAAAGTTTTTTGCGGGGCTAATTAGAATGTCCTTTTATGTTTATTTTATTGATGGCTGTAAAATTTGTGTTTATTAACAAAGAAGTGGGTCAGTTTGATTTAGATTTGAAGGTGATTGCTTAATTTTCTTTGTTTCTTGTTTGCTATGCGATTTGAAACAACACCATGTAGCCCTAAAGTAGAGCTTATATTATGGGAACCTGATAACACATTTTTTTAAGTACGTTAAAAAATATTGATTGTCTGTAAAGTTGGCTTACATACGATAGTTTTTTTTTAAATTTCAAAATTTCAACATTATTTATTCAGAACAATTACATAAAGGAACTTGATACAGTAGAAACGGTGAAACTTCAAAAGTTAAAAAACTGTAGCAGTCTCAACGCTCTCCTCCCGGACACATTTACGTTCAGCGTTAAAGAAAAAACATAGCTAAGAACATATAAAAGACTAAACGTTAAATTAAACCTAAAAATGCAATGAATAGATATAGTTTAACGTGACTACCAGCGTGACGGAACAATGAGCGTTACCGGACATAGACAGCCTTAACGGGCAATGACGTCAACGTTTTCGTGCATGCAGCCGGCGTTCATCGATTTATACATATTCGTAGTAACGTCAAAAAATATTTGAAAAAAAAAAATATTTGAAGAAATCTTCATATATTGTTAGATAGAAACGTGTTCAATGGAATGACATTAAAGCTAGCCTGACAAAGAAATCCATACCCAAATCCAACTCACTAAAAATATGTTGTTATAAAACTCAAACAGATACAAAGGCCCACTTATATCACAGCTTACGTATTCCGAGGTCAAAAGTCTGGAGGTCATAAAAGCAAAATGGAGCCCGAACAGCACTGCCCATTATCACCCTAAAAATAAAAATAATAGCAATAACTCTTCATTACCACAAGGCTTGTTCCATTTGTAAGCAAAAACCCCTAAACTGCCACACATAAAAACTCAACTCGAAACTTTGTACTTTGCCAAAATGCATAATTCGCAGTATTTTCTAAGCTCTTGCGAACTTTTTCTCTCATTAAAATTAATTTTTAGACGTGACGGCATTATTAAGGCGTCGCTAGAGTAGCGGAATTTCGACGGGATTAAGTTTCGGAAGCGAAAAAAGGTACAATAAATGAATTTGCAACGGACGAGCCGACGACGTCAGAATAATCCGAGAATCTCGGGCCAGGAAATAAGCGAATTTAAACACCAACATTCATATAATATCGTACCATAATATGACAATAAACTACATTTTTAAATCCGTCCTTAATGTTTTTTCCTCGATCACACTGAAACCACTGAACCGATTATTGGGCTGAAATGTAATTTAGTATGCAGCATGCTTATACTAGTCAAATCCAAGTCACGGGAAAGGATGTAGGCTTATTTTTGTTCTGAAATAACAGCGGGTCATTTTCTAGTTTGCGTGCGGTATTCTGATCAAAATCTTCATTATCAATCTTAGCAGTTTACTGCTAGACGCTGTTTGATCTTCAAAAAACCCGTATCAAATTTCAACTAAATCGGTTCAGCTAGTGATAATCAAACAGCCAACATTTGCTTTTGTATTAGTAAAAATAGTACCTATGTTATGTAAGAAGTAGGACATTATTTATTTTTACTCACAGTCTTGAAGAAAAAAAACAAAAAATCGTTTTTTGGCTACTCTAAACTGAGGCGAAATACATGTAGGTACTTATCACATAGAGACAAACTAGAAATACGTTTACCCTTCTTCTCTTTTCATCGTGTCACTAGTTCTTTTGAACCAGAGTGGTGAAAGGATTTCAAGTGCGCCTCGAAGAGGCTCTTTTCGTGCACTACTCTTATTAACTACTTACTTAATGATAAGACTATTTTACAATATGAAATCCAAAAATTCCGGCCTCAGCATAATGTTATCCTGCAATGCCTAGGTACCTTACAATCTAGATACCTAGAAGGTAGGACAATTCTGAAACCGTCTTCAAACCGTCATTGTCATGGCCTCATCTTAAGGCGCAGTTCGCAGCAAAACGCTGAGCAAATTGGATCATTAAAAGCTTAAGCTGACAGTTTCGACTTGCTTACAAACGTGTTCAGTATTAAAGTCCACTTTCCTGATAATATCTTCGGAACCTTCCTTTATTACCGACATTTAAAATGTTATAGGAATTAAGTAGCGCAGAGAGCTAAGATGAATTAAAAATATCTTCAAAAGAGTCCAAATCACAGAAATTGCTTGAGTTTCTTGAGCCTAATCGTTTTCGGACTGAAATTCGGTTCCATCTAACTGAAATAACGGAATATCTTACATTGCTCATGGTTTTACATTAAAGTACATGAAACATGTACATGTATATGAATAAAATAAGTGAGAATCTTCGTTTAAAAGAGAAGTTTCGGTAAATAATACTGCATAACGTACTCTTCGGCTGCAGTTAGACGTAAAAAATATTGCATAACGTACTCTTAAGCTGCATTTAGACGTAAAAAATATTGTATAACGTACTTTTAGGCTGCAGTTAGACGTAAAAATATGTCATAACGTAATCTTAGGCAGTTACAGTTAGCCGTAAAAATCTAACGAAACTCCCTTGGAGTTTCATACAACTTTAACTCTCTTGGGAGGTAATGCTTTGCTTCACCTTAAGATTGCATTTTATGTAATTGGACATTGTCGAGCAGGTGGTGGTATGAAAAAAATATTGCATTATATACTCTTAGGCTGCTGTTAGATAGCGCGAAAACTTTCATGCCGCACGCGCTGTGCGGTCGTCCTTTTGCAGTCGCGCTTTTGTGAACATCAAAGCGAGTATAAACTTTATGATGTCCTAACATGACAACGAATACTATTCCAAATTCCTGACACAATCGTCGCACAAGCATTTTTGGCGATGTAACCCTCTTTCCCCGACCCTTGTTTTATCCTTACTCATGTCATGATATCATTGAATTTTATCAGCAGTCGAACGCGCGGTTACCACGCGATCGTTGCGCGAACAAATTCGTGTCAAATAAACGCACCTTTAATAATGTAAGTCTATGACTACATGATCGCTTTTAGTCAACATAAAACTACGTTCATAAAAAATGGGGTTTACGATTTATAAAAATTGA
The DNA here is from genome assembly GCA_932526365.1 of Lobophora halterata. Classification (NCBI taxonomy): domain Eukaryota; kingdom Metazoa; phylum Arthropoda; class Insecta; order Lepidoptera; family Geometridae; genus Lobophora; species Lobophora halterata. The sequence goes on from OW052018.1 coordinate 2,092,759, forward strand.
TGTCCCGTTTAATTTACCTACATTAGGTTCGGTTAGTGTCTCGGTTATGAAGAGTCACCGGAGCGATGCGATCAAAGTTTTATGTCCAACCGTCCAAGAATTATTATAAGCTTGTATCGACTTTATGAGTGTACTGAAAATTGCTATCTTGCTGGTGACACCGGGTTAAGGTTATTTCACACAGTTGTGAAAAATCTTTAGAAAATGTATTTTTTTCATTTAGTGATAAGTTTTATGTTAAAAAAAAGTTGATATCGGTTGGTAGAATTTCAAAACAAGTAAGTTACGTCCAAAATAAATAATAACTTTTGAGCAATAAACAGTAGATTTTATAAATGCTGATAAACTCAGGCTAATAATTCAATTCCATCACGCAAGTGCTTAATCAACAGAAATTTTACTATACTCTGGTATTTTATTGCACGCTTTTTTAAACATTTTATAAAAACCCTTGTATATAAATAGTCTTATAAACACTCAGCCACTAACTACCGACCCAATAACAAAATCATAAAAGTGGGGGACAACGGGATTTTTATTATTTTTGTCGGGGTACGACGGAAAAAAAGTTCCAGTGAGGTTGAACACGTGGGAACGTACAGGAATAACGCAACGCAGAACAGAGCGCTGACGTGTGATATGTCACGAAAATAGCGCCTGTGACTGAACCCCAAAGGAACCATTATTCAGAGGACCCAACTATCTCAATCTTAAAAAGTTCCGTTTAAAATATTCAAAGCCGCACTTGCAAGGTCCATTATCCGCAGAGCTGGTGTGCCTTCGCTTTAAGGCTCAATTCACACGGGGATGGAATCGACGCGATTTCGGTGTGAAATAAGTTTAAACTTTATCTACCTAGGTTTATGACCAGTATTGCAGTACCTCTGATAAGCTGTGCGTTCGATGTATGTATGTAAATAAATTTTAAAATAAATAATTTAATAATAATGTCTGGATATTTCACATAGCGCCACATATCCCCAAACTAAGCGAGCTTGTACAATGGGAACCAAATAATTGATACATATTTTTTAAAAAACATACATGGAATACATAAAAACACCGAAACTCGAGACAAAAACTGATGTTCATCACACGAATGGTTGTCCGAGCGTGAATCAAATCTGCGACACTGGCATGGCAGTCTGTCACACTTGCCACTCGACCAATCGTGTCGTCGAAAATTATTTAACACTGATAGTGCTCACCGCGTCGCTAGCATCCCGGCGTGAAATTAGCCTTAGACTTGTATTTTATAGCATAACATTTTCTTGGTAATTTTTCGGCTGACGGATCGCACTCCGTCCGACGACCCTCAGGCCGTCTGCTGTTTTTCTATTCAAAATTACGACCGAGATTTTCGGGAGAGAAAAATGTATTTTACTAAGTTACGTTGAAAAAGGAAGTTAATTTTATATTTCAAATTACTTCCAACGAAATGTGATGTTTCATAACATTTCGTCGAAAGCTTTCTAACTAAAATGGCGTCCCCTGCAGGATTCCGTCGAGTTGGGAAACAATTTTTTTTTTCCGCAAACGACTTTATTTGTTATCGTTACTGTGTTCCAGTTTGAAAGGCACAGTCGTTAGAGATATTAGTGGACTTTCGAGACTAACCATTAAAATTTCGTCGGGCGATCGCTTTTTCCAGCTCATAGGCACATTAATTAAAAATGAAATAAATTCTCATATTCAGTAAATAGGTAACTAAAATTATTTTAAATTCAATAAGGCCATCACATAAATACCCCTGAAAAATAAGATAAGGTTAAAAGTCAATAGTCATTAAACTTTTATGTTCGATTTAGCAAAGCGCCTATCTTAAATCCATCGCTAGACAGATTAACTCCCATTTTACTGCAATTCACAAATTATCTGATTTCACGTAAATACCCGTATCTGTCAAACTTTGACTTAGTCACGTCTCGAGAGGTGAGATAACATTTGAAACGATGCACCTGTAGAGATTTTCAGGGATTTTGATCCGTCCCTTTACCTCAAAAGTTACTTGTTTGTTGGTCAAATGATATACTGATAGTAACGCTGACCGAAATCCCTTTTGCGATTGTGTAAGGGTAGGTAGATAGATTTAATTCAACTATAGGTATTTACATATTATAGGCCTCGTTAGGCAATGGCTAGACTAGATTCAAGGGTACAATTAAGTTAAAACTTGATATAGTGTCAATTGATAACAAAATGTCCTGAGTATGTGTGTTTTCTATGTATTCTAGGTAGGTATTTACAAAAAAAAGTATTTAAGTATTCTATAAGTTATCTGGTTCTACTAATACAGGCTCTGCTTGTTAGTTTGGGGCTAGATATGATATGTCCAAAATATTTATACGTTTCTCGATGCTGCCGGCTACTATGCCCGTGTGGTATCAGGCAAAAAATTAGCCTATATGTCCTTTTTCTGATCCTGAAATATAACTGTACCGAATTTTAGTTGAATTTGTCCTACAGTTTCGATGTGGTAAAGCAACCAACACCTATCTGCATCTATAGCGGGTTAACAAAGTAGATAAATATATACATAGATCCTGGTTGGTCGTTGAGCAAGAGATTGTAAATAAAAAAAGTTTTATAGAATTCGGTTTTCCTTAGTTATTTGTTTAAATGTTTCATACAGTAAATTGTGACTTAAGGCCCAGAACACGCTTCAGTTTTCAGATTTTGTTGATTCTCTCGCGAATCGTGTCGCGTTTTCGTGACTTCATGAGATAGAAGGTTGAATTTTATAGCATTCAGCGTCATTAACATGACTTGGGGCCACGCCGTAAAATGTCGATAAAACTCCCAATATACTCGTAACAGGTTTGACAGAATAATGTCTATTGCATTCTTCTAGTTCTAGTTTCAGCTTCGAGAATCTAGCCAAAAGAGATGTTAATCAAGACGTACCCGTCTGCTGGCCATTCACGTTTAATAAAACTATACGCTGTATTTGATAACTGTGTGCATATATTAAGATGGTGTGCGAGATTTATGTGTTTACCTTGTCCCCCGTAAAAATGGCAGGAATTTAAGTTTGCAGATTCTGACGTATGACGTCTCCTTTGGCTAGATTCTAGAAGAGTTTCAGTGATTGGTGTAAAGGAAAGATATTATGTAGGTATGAAATAGTATAAGGATTGGGTGGTAGAAAATGCCTTGAGGCATTAGTCCGCCTCTAAAGAGTTTAAATAATGAATAAATAGATTGGCTGTTGCCATTTGTTCAAAATTGTTGACAAGATGCACCTAAGGGTGATGTAGAGGCAAAGTCAAATTAAAGACGTTTATTACGGGTAGATATAAATAAGCTTGCATTAGAAAATTATAATATGATCCAGATGATCCTACTAAAAAACTGGAACACACCATTCACCAACCCAGGGTCCTGCTCTGCTATTTTGTGGAGCTGGGCTGGCTGGGGTAATGTTAGTGTAAAAAAGGGGTCAATGCACAATACACCCCATAGCGGGACGTCAGTGCAGACTTTTATAACCCCTTACCCAAATAAGAATTAGAATTTGAATCTAAGATTTTTATAAATCGTTTTTTAGCACCTACCTAGGACGCGTCATCATACGTTTATTTAAAAAAAAGTATTTTTTTGTTAATTTATCTTTTAGTAGGGTAGGTACATTATCTTGTTCCGAGATTCTGTTATAGAACCTAATACGTTATCAAAATTCAAATCGCATTATGTAGCAATGGGATGACGGGCGGTATTGGAGCACGTCCCGCACGATAAATGGGTTCCGTAGAATTATTTAAATTATTCTAATAGAAGATATTATTCCAAATAAAATCTTAGCTTCTGCGGAATAAGCTGTTTGAAGTATGAAGTAGCTATGCAAAATACATCAATTTACCTAAATGTGTGTGTAGATATGGCGATGAAAGAGGATGAGTATTAACAATATACATTTTTTAAGTTTCCTTGATCTTAACGCGCCATTTTTTTTAAATACTTATTTGCTTTGCAATTATTTTTTTCAAGGTAAACCAAATTGCGGGTAAGTTTTTCTTCGTTTTTTTTTTCATGAGTTAGTTGAATTAGCTATGCTATAATGTCAGTACATCAGCGACCATTCAAATTGTAAACTTGATAATTACTTGGTACCAATGATCACAATCATAGACCAACAACTAGTAGGATAACACTCGGTACCCTAAAAGAAGATACGCTCGTTATGACACACGAGCTTGACATTTTCATAATCTAACTTTCTGCCATCAATCATACTGAAAAGCTACAGCGTGTGGAGCGAGGGATTATTAAAATACCCGCTGATCCCTGAATTGGGGCGTACGAAGAATCAGTGTCCTCTTTTTTGGATGAAAACGTTTTAATCTGCTAAAGTGGTCTTATAATGTACTCTGTGGTACATCAACGCTAGCAGAATTCTGAATAGATGGAGTGTACCATACATTTTGACTAACTAACAAAAAAAATAACAGAAGGAAGCTATCATATGCTTTAGTTAGGGCAAAGTAGAATATAAACATAGACCACGGCACATATAAATTTCAGCTGAACATTTTCTTGTTTCATACTTTTTACAGCACGATTTTTCAGTATTAGATTTTTAGTTTTTGAACTAAATTTTTATGTCAAAATCCGTTAAGCCGTCTTACAAGGCGCTACAAAGAATCATACAAACAAACCTACATACCGCACAAACATACACACCTTCACTCGAAACACATAACCCTCCTTATTCGCAGTCGAATATAAAAAAACAAAAACTTGATGAGAGCGTTCGTCGTATAGAGTAACGAGTAAAGCTTCGATGACGCAGGGCTAGTTTACCATAAACCAGCGAGTTCATAGGTTTACATACATATGTACGTAAACGTATGAACTCGCTGCATACAATATATATATTATATAGGTGCATACAAGATACGCGCGAAAAACATAACCCTTTCTTGGCACATGGTTAAAAGCCGATGACACGGGGCAAGTTTACAAGCTACTAGCGAACTCGCTGGCTTGTAGCTTGTAAACTAGTCTCGTGACATCGAAGCTTAAGCAACTCAAATACCTAAACTAGATCTTAGTTCGGGACGAACTACATTATGTAGTACCTACATACCTATATTAAACGCTAACAGCGAAAGCGATCACCATTGAGGGTTGAGTTATGCCGTATTGAGAATACCTACATCTTACCGATCGAGTTGTACGGAGATTACATCGCAAACCCATAATATTAGTCGGATAATCCCCTTCCCAGCGGTTGCTGCTCATTCAGTCTTACATACAGTACAGTGAGCGACGAAATCCTATCCAAATACAGTCCATTTCATTCAATTTACTTATGGATTATTTTGGGAATAGGAAGAAAAATCTAGCTTTTATTCGCCATCAATATGTATCGGTAGAGATGGTAGACAAGACATACATAAAACATACTGAAAATGTCTATTTCAGGTAGAGCTTTCAGCTTTTATGTTTTGTTTCTCCTGTGTCTGGCTGTTTCCTATGTATTCTATGGTCAGTTACAGATTAGCGGATTAATCGAATGGATTTGCCGCTCGTGTTTTGTTTCTTGCAGCGCGTATACTGACGCCTCGTGATTTTGACACTCGCTGGAAAAAACCGAGTGTAAACGCCGGTATACACTCGGTTTTTTTGGTCCTATCGTAGTCCATGAAGGAGCACATGAAAGGCGACCTTCCATTGACACTTAAGCGCCAACTTGTCGATATGTGCATCCTGCCCGTCTTAACCTATGGTGCTCAGACCTGGTCGTTGACTGAGGCACAGAAATCCAAGCTCAAGATTTGTCAGAGGGCGATGGAACGCAGTATTCCCGGCTTCAAACGTATAGACCGAGTTCGAAACACCATGCTGCGTTCCATGACAGGTATTGCGGACGTGGGCAACAAAAGACCAGGCTCAAGTGGAACTGGGCCGGCCACGTCAGCCGTATGCACCTCGAGAAGTGGGTTAACATCACCACGCCATGGGTGCCTCAGGACGGAAAGCGACGTCGGGGTCGGCCGCGAAAACGTTGGCGAGACGATCTCGACTCCTTTCAGGGAGACTGGTGGGCAATTATAGAGTTGGGGGAGACCTTTGCCCAGCAGTGGGACGAGATAGGTTAAATGAAACGCCGGTATACGCGCGTATTTATTTGGCTTTTGAAGTTTTGCGATCCGCCCGTATAAGTGCGACAAAAATACGCTAGTCTAAAACCGCACTATGCAAGTTTTTAAAAAAAGTATTTGCAAGTGTTCTATTAGATAACTTGTATGCATAATAAAAGCTCGGTTTATTTTTGAGATGGTGGTTTTTCAAATAGCGCTGCGTAAAGTATGTCCAAACATTATATGTAAGGTTTCAATACGTCATGCAAAATCTCTCCCTATTTTTAAAACCATGGTCACCGCACACTACTTAGGTATCATTAGTTCCCAAATATTAGATATTTCTCTCCACTCCTACTGTTATTTTTGCACACATTATGTCCAAATTATTATTAATATATTTGTCTATTCTGTTGTAATTTTATGTTTATTTTTATGTAAGTTTAAATTATCCATTGCCTTAATTTATATCTTCTAGGTAAGTAAGTAAGTACTTCATTGTTAGTATTAGTTAATTAAGTAGCTTAAGTTTTTTAGTAGTTTAATATGCCGCCGACCACGTTTTGTTCAACAGTTTCTTGTCCATCCAAAAGATGTCTGGAAATGATCGCTTTTAGCGATAAGACCGCCCATTGTCCACTATTTTAAACATTATTTTCTACTCTGTATATTTTTGTTTCTTTTTGTGATGGTGTGCAATAAAGAATAATCTATCTATCTATCTATCTATAATAATTTATGTTTAATATGATAAAGTTACCTACATTACATTCAATTTATCACTCTCAGGGCCTACTCGATTCCGACACACGAAGTCCGCTGATTGAACTTAATAAATGGATATTGAGAAAGCAAATTCGAACAGATAGCCTGGGAACAGTATAAAGAATTGAGCGAGCCTTACAGTAGGTGCATATGATGTGTCTGACATCTCATTTAAATTTGGTAGGATTCTATTTACTAAACGTAAATCTACGTATTAAACTAAACATACTAATCTACGTACTAAATTTAACATACTAACCTTACGAGTAAATTTTTACGAATGTAGTTTTACTCAGGAATGTGCTAAGAATTTAGAGTCTATGATTCAAAAAGCTTAAGCTCTCAGACCGTGCCCTGAAAACTCTGAATAACTACTCGAAAAAAAAAAACAACCCGACTGCGAAATAATTATACATTGTCAATTCATTATTCCAAATTTAATGTAAACATATAACTTTGGTATTTATATTTGTAATCTCCATTAAAATACCTTCATTTTGATACCCTTCTAGATTGTTTTGGTCAACAAAAATTTATTAACGACTCACTATTTAGCTACAAAAATCCTACATTTTGATTATTTTTTTAAAATACAACTAGGAACACTCGGTTTATTGAGACGAATCTAACGATACCTTAACTGTCAAAATCCATCTAGCCGTTTGGAAGATACGAGGTAACCTAGAAATGTACATACATACATACCTGCAAGATACGCGCGAAAAACATAACCCTTCCTAGGCAGTCGGGTAAAAAGAACTCGGAAATAACACACAAATGAATACACAAACTGAATGTTTATGATGGATGATATTTTACAACACTGTGTCCATACTGCCATTGTCTAATATGTTCTTGATTCTGTGATTGTGTTTTTCAGGAGAGAAAATGTTGCGAAAAAATTTATAAAGATTTATGTACCTGCTGAAGGGACCTTGTATTGTTCGTTGTATAGCTGAAAGTTTATATAGCTAACTATATGTCTACTGTCCAATAGAAAGGGCCAATGGTTTATTCATTTTGAATCTGAAATTAAAATTTGATAAGGGTGGGCATAGTTCAGAAAGTGGAAATAGATAACAAGTAAAACAATCTAAAACAAAACGAATTGAAGGTAAACACAAAATACGTATTACTTGGATGATACATTTTTTGCAAGTTTATTAGTTTTAAAAAATAATCTTCAGATACGATAAAAAAATGAATTAACCTAAAAAAACCCACATTGAAGACCGCCTCTTTTTCTTGAAGTTGGTTTATAAAACTACTTTCCATTCCTATACCACGTCGAGCGAGGTCGTAGCAAAGCATGTTTATACAAATACAATACTCTTTCGAGGGTCAAATGCCTCTTTTCGATTTCCGTAAGACTTACATACATACGTGTAGTCTTCTTCTTTTTCATCTTATCGTGTCACTAGTTCTTTCGAACCAGTGCGGTGAAAGGATTTGAACTGCGCCTGGAAGAGGCTCCTTTCGTGCACTTGACACATGTTTTTATAACTTTTTATGTTCTATGACATTTTGGTTTCCTCATGATGTTTTCCTACACCGTTAAACACGTGTTTTAATGCACATATAGATTTATGAACAGAAAAATCCATTAGTGTAGGACCGGGTTCGAACCCACGACCTTCGGATCGGAAGTCGAGGCACCTCAAACTCGGCCACCACGGCTTTAAAGTGTAGGTAAAACGTGTAGTGTAAAATTGATACACTGACAAAACATTTACAAAGTCTACGTAATTACATAGATTGTACACTAAACTTTTTGATTGTACATAATACCTAATAATTGTACTTGAAAACGGTTTAAATGTGATAAGAGTAACATATCGCTTCAACACTTCAAGTTAATAGCGTGTAACGTGAAAAATAACGAAGACTAATTGTTCAAATAGCACCACTTTGCAGGCAATTTTTCATCGAAATAAGTGGCGCAATCTGACGGACCGTTTTTTCAATAATTCATGAGAATATAGCATAAACATGAGGCACAGAAAAAAATGTCGTTTCAGTAATCAAAATACAGTTTATTTTGTTTTTGATGTATTGAGCTGTATACCTTCAGGGCATCGTGAAGCTATCTAACATAAAATTATTGGGTTTTTTTTATTTCTTTTATACGTTGTTATGTAACATTATGGTGATTTATATTGCGAATAGTTGTGGGAATATAAGATTTGTTTCATGTTTTACATGTATCATTAGGTATTTTCAAACGACTTCAAAAATGGATCTCCTTCGTCGACATTCCTATCAATTGTTTTCATTTCGTTTTTTATTTGCCCTAGCTTGAACTTTGTTTTTTATTGAATTGATTTTTTTTTTGTTTGAGGGGATATACTAAATTTCAACATAATATAATCGTTTCCGTAGTTAAGTCTTAAATCAAAATAACTGAAAAATATATCTTATCGAAGTAAACGAAATAACGTATTTGCTTCACAGGGAACTTTCTCTTCAGTGGTGTTTACGGTTGAAAACAGTCCAATTGAAGCAGGTTGTAATGTGTTTTTATAAAACCTTGATAAGGTATATGTTTTATCTAAATTACCTATTATTTAAATGTTTCGCACCTCTTACAGACTTTGGCATCAAGAATGTAGGTACGTATAGTAATCACACGTAATTGGCAACCTCTGTAATTTTAACGTGACCAAAAATAAGAATAATTAAAAAAAAACTCTGACTTAGAACATGAAAAGCTCTCAACACTTTACTAATAAAATCGAGGACTAATCTAATGTAAAAATAACGCAATATAATTTTGATCAACTTTTGATCAGCCGAAATCTTAAATCTTTAACCATACAAGCATCGCCTCAATATTTCTTCATAAAATATTAGAGATCCTATCTCCTCCTCTGCTTTATCTGTGGATTACAACCATATGGGAAATAAGAGGAAACTCGCTCTTGCAATTTTTACTAAGGCGTTCACAGAAAAGGCTCAGAAAATATTGTGTGATTGATAAGTACTTGTTAAGTAGTGTTGTGTATTGTAGTGAAAATGCTTAATATTTTATGAACAAAACATTTTTTTTCGTAACAATCTAAAAATTTGTTTTATTTATATTATTTATACAACTAAACTAAATGCTAAAAAAGGTACTTCACGAGCTATAAAAATTAAGAATGCTCTTTATAATTTTTTTTTTATTTTATTTCTTAACATTAATAACTTATTAACATTAATAGTACTTAACGCAATTACATACTATTGTATAACGTTTACTTGCTTCATCCGCATTCACGAAAAAAATCGAGTATAATGTCATTATAATTTCGCGGGTTTGATTTCCGCAATTTATTTACAAACGTACAAATATTTATTTTATATGATCATCAGTAGATCAGTAGATATATTTAAATTTTATTATACATAATTATATATGTTTACTAAAGGAAACAACTTGCTATGGTAATAAATATAGACCTACAATACAACAAACCTAACAAAATTATAACGTTAATAAACAAAAAATGGTGAACATTAGGACTTAATTAAACAAGATTTATTGGTTTGAACATAACGCATAACAATAAGGAGGCATATTTTAAATTCATAAAACAGAATATTGGGTTACAAGTTTGGTTTTACATCACTCATTACATTTTAGATGTTTAAGTATGTATTATATCCACTTATAAGTGGACCACATTTTCCTTCTATTTATAAGTCGAAAGTTTGTGTAGATAGATTCACGCAAAATCAAAATTCCATACAAAAATAGACACTATAAAACAATGATCGCAATTAAATTGATCAACCGATTTAACTGAAATTTGGAAAATTATCAACGAAATATTTTTAAACCTCGGGAATAGCTATTGGCAGCTACTAGTTCATAATAATTCATGTTATAAGGTATTATTATCTTATTACAAGTAACCTCATTAATATAAATAAGCACCTAGCTTTGTTGTTCGCAAAAAACAAAACGTATTGTACACATAACAATAAGTATACTATTAAGCATTGTAATTCTGAACAAACATAATTAGAAACAAGTAGAGGATAATCAACTTTAGCCAAACAACCCTTGAAACAATTTCAGTAAACACCGGCAGGGCTGCATTGTCTGCATTACGTGGTCTTACTATTATAGTAGTTACAGTATAAGCATAGATGAATAACGATGTTCTTATAGAACACCAATATACACAATATCAAATCAAAATGGAGTCGTAAGACAGGACCAAAACATTTGAGACACCTTTTCAATAAATATGAAATATCTCCATTTTCAAATAATGTTTGTTACTTTTTACGATTTAGTATTATAAACAATGATAAAGCCTAGTAGCTTTAATATATTATATTAATCCCTGTTACTACTCTCTTTCCAAAATTAGCATCGGACCAAAATGTACTAGAAGTTAGCCAATGTGGCTTCTTTTTTTGTCGCATTTTCAATGTACTACATTGTGATTCTATACTTTAACACTTCTGTGAGTAATAGCTATAAAATAAAGTATAGTTATAGGATAGTCTGTGGTACAATGGCGTTATCTACAACCAATTTGCTACGACAAACACTGCACACTGCAAGAGATTATTGTTATAGACAAGAGCGATCGTAAATACAGACCTTGATCAGAAAATCTGTTTACATTTGAGTTACGAGTATGTTTTGGTATGTCCCATCAGATAACGCAAAACTGATTACGTTCCATCTTATCTTCTCTCTTTCGTTTCTTCGTTTTCTTCGAGGTCGTGCCCGTCTTGAAAGACTTGAGTGGCTCGATTGACAAGCTGCTTCCATGCTTGTCTGTCTACTGCATGTCTCAGGGCGGCAGAGACAGGGAGTCCCGTGAGTGTCTTGACCTGGTCGAACCAGCAGCTAGGTGATCGGCCGCGTGGTCTTTTTCCATCAACCTTTCCCTTTCCATTTCTTGTGTTTAAATAATCTTCTATCCACTCGTATATTATATCATCAATATATTAAAGGCTTAGACCTGACTGACAGACTTACTAACAGATAACGTACAGGCCAAACCACTGGACGTAGACTTGAAATTTCGAGAGTATGTTCGTCAAAAGTGTAGGCGCGTACTAAGAAAAAAAACTACCTGTAATCTACGAGTATTTGTTATTAAATATTTAATATTTTTAACAAAATGAAAGAAGTTAAAATTTTCAGCTTACTATTATTTTGCTATAAAAGTCTTATTGGTAGATCAACTGATCCGACGCAACATAAAATAGCAGTATATCGAAGACAAGATCTTTACTTGTTTTACTAACTCAATATTAATCTGCAAACTGTAGATTTAATTGGATAGGAAAGCATTATAACGTTGAGTAAATGTTATCAGGCATATCAGATCTAATCAAATTAACGTTTACAGAGTAATTAATTAATTCTAATAGGTATTTGCTCAAAATATTATCTCAGGCTACACGTTCATAGAAATCTTACAACTAAAATCAATATATAAAAATACTTTCTATATTTATATAATTTAACTGACTGACAACTCCCAGACCAAATCACTGAACGTAGACACTTGAAATGTTGAGGGTATGTTCGTCAAGAAGTATACGCGCGTACTAATGCCTTGATCACACGTACCGAGTACTCGGTGCGTATAAACGTAGCGCTGAGTGCTTGGCTGAGCGAGTAATGTAAGCTTTCACTGTCTCGGCACATTAACATTTTACTGTCTCGCCCGTTTGCTCGGTACGTGTGATCTAGGCAAAGTCGTAACACAAACGAAGTTGTAGGCGTCGGCTAGTCAACTTATTATAGCAATTTTTTTTTGTGTTTAGTACATATAATACAGCTTTGTGACTTGTAAAGATAAATGGAGAGGAAATGGATGTTTGTTCCTCAATCACGCCAAAAATACTGAACCGATTGACCATAAATTCAGTATAGTCGACTTTTTGAAATGATTAATAAACTATCTAAAGTACACTTCCTATAGCGAAGTCTGCCATCTGGTGCTGTAAATTAAGTGAAAATAAATAGCACCAGATACCAGGACTTTTTTATACTTTTGATAGTTTTTTAGTTATTTCAAAAAGTCGCAATTTATCTCATTTGACCCAATAGTTTATGAGTTGGTAAAGATAGATTTAATTTCAATACTACCCGGGGTAATTGAGAATTTTCGTAGAAACTGGACTATTTTTCATACACATCGGATCTTTATCGAAAAGCGAACTAAATGGGTTTTAATAAAACTCTTTTCAAAAGATTCTGATAGCCAATCATGCCTGAAGGTATCACAAAGAACCCAAGTCTTTGATCATCGATGCTCTACCATTATAACATACATACTATCTAGTAATTAAATTTTTATTGCCTCCTGGAAAGGGTATTTATTGCTGTAATAAAAGGGTACACGAATAATGGCGTTTTTGATGTAGCTATGAATAGTGGTTTTTACGTGCGAAAGTTCGGCTCTCGGAAAATATCGAAGGCTTTTTGTGCAGATGAAAACTTATTTACGAGCATTAGTCATATTATGATATTTGATTTTTACCCGACTGCAAATAAAGAAAGTAATGTATCCCGGCTGTTATGGCAAAGTTATGTACTAAATGTTTGTAGGGTTATGTGTTTAATGATATAAGATTTCTAAATCAATATTCACACATACTGTGCTGGTTTTTTAAAAGTATATAGATAAATAAAAATATTAATAAGAATTCAGGTCTTATATAAATGAATTAATTAATTAAGTTTATTAATTTGCATAATAAATTAAAAAAATGAGGTTTTATTATAATTACCAGTCAATTTCAATTTAGTAAATTGAATTACTAGTAGGTACAACCCTATTTTATCCATTTAATTTCACCTAAAAACTACTCAACTTTACAACCCACGTAACCTAATTCATTTTGCAACAAAATACACGTTCAAAGCCCTAACGTGGTCTGAATTACAACTCTGAAATCAGTCAAGGAAAAAACTGTCTCAGAGTCAAAGAAATAAATAAGTAGGGGTAAGCACGTAGCTTAAAGGGTCCTTTATGTTACGGAATGAGTTCTTGAGCATGTTAACCATTTGGAGCTAAGAGACCAAGATAAAAAAAAAAAAAAATTGGACTACTGGATACATTCAAAAACATTAAAAAGACACAACATAATTTAAATTTTACACCTAAAATTATCATACAAAATTGAAATGAAATTATACTATATTTTATTGAAATTTAAATAAATAAAGTCAAATATAAATACAAATATTTCGAGATGAGCACCTCCAATCGAGGTTTAATCCAATAGCTTTAATTAGCTACGGAGCTACCGCGTAGCTGTTTCGTAGAGACCGTGTAGCATTTTCGTAGATACCGCGTAGCAAACTACCTACAGACTCTCAGAGTAAAATAAATAAATAAGTTTTGGTAAGCACGTAAAGGGTCCTTTTTCTGATAACAGAATGATTTTTGAGCATATTAGCCTTTCGGAGCTCAGCGATCAAATGTGGCTACGGAGCTACCGCGTAGCTGTTTCGTAGAGACCGCATAGCATTTTCGTAGATACCGCGTAGTAAAACTATCTACAGACAGCATAGCAATTTCGTTGCTTTTGGCCGCGTAGTTTGGAAATTAACGCGTAGGGAGAAAGATAGAGATGTAGACTAGGTACTTACAACGTTGCTCTCTCATAATTTCTAAGTAGCTACAACTAGCTACGGCTTTGACATTACGATATTGCTTATTCAACATCAACAGCCCATAGACAGTCTGCAGCTTATCTTTCTACGGTTATCATTGTTATTCTTCTTCTTATCACTAGTTCTTGCGAACCTGTGTGGTGAAAGGATTTCAAGTGCGTCTTGAAGAGGCTCCTTTCGTGCGCTACTACTATAAACAAATGTATTTATTGTTAGAGTAGAAAACGCCGTGCAGCGTCTACGCTTGTAGCGTGAAAAGTCGAAAAGTTGACAATGATTCCCAAAAGCTAACACGCTCACACGATAGCGTTTAAAAACTCCAACAATCAGCTTGTAAAAGAGCCGTGTGTCATCGACGCTTTAGAGTGGAATACTCCGTACAAAGCCACAGCAGACTAAAACAAAATAGCCATTGTGACGCAGCCTTAACAGATTTTAATATTGTAGCGTGTCACACAGTTGAAACACCCTTAAAATACTTGCAAATTAATTAAAAACAGAATCACCAGTAGAATGGAAAAGTCATCACTCGGGTAGAATCAAATTACGTAATACTCGGAAAGATAGTTCTGCTTCCTCGTGTTATTTTAGGAAGGGAAAGGATTTTAACCGGGAAAATTGTGTTACTCATTTTTTCATTTATATGCCCTCCGCGTGTAATACGTATACGCAATGGCGCGTTATTGGATGAATTTGATTTTTTTTTTCATTTCAAAGATACCCTCTCTATCTTCTCTCGATCTGTTTTTAAGAATCGTCAGAAAATGAGAAAAAGTAACTGTAATGTATCTGAGGGTTTTTTTTTCAACGTTTACGCAAAATATTATTTGTATGGAAAACTTCTTAACGAATAATAAAAAAATAAAATAAATTAGAACTTATTGGATTGATAAACATTATTATAAGCGAGCTAACAGCTTGAAATGCGTTATCTGATAGGCATTGTTTGCTAAGTTTTCTATTTATAGGAAAATAATAGATAATGATAAATATAAATATAAGTATTAGCTAAAACACAAGTATCTACAATATAATGGTATTAATTAAATTGGTATCCTATTTATGTTCTACCTTTAGCTTAAAGCGTACAAAATTTCGTTATACCTATATTATTTAACAATTATATAATAGAAAAGAGAGTTTAAATAATGTCACTATCACTTTATAATAAATTAAGTGCCTGATAGAGTAGAAACCAGCTATGTGTAGCTTCATATACGACACAATCCTAATAAGATCCAGTACCCAGTAATCACTCCTGTGTCCCTAACTAGACAAAAAACTAAAGCAATCGATCTAAGCGGCGAAACACATTTGTTGTGTACGAAAAGTAAAAATATAGAGCAGCTTCACTGATCTAAGACGAGATAAGTAAAAAAAACTGTGTGAAGTAAAAAAAGCCCAAACTATGATTTTGGGGGCGAAAACCGAAAGTTTTAAAGGTCTGTTATAAAAGTTGTTGCTGATTTGATACAAATATATTATCCTACTGAAATTATATTATTCAAGGATGAATCTCGAATATTGGAACTGGCCTTGAATAACTTAAAAACACCAAAAGAAAGTACTAAAAATTAAGTAACTTTTCCATAATCCCGAACATATAAGTTTTAGAATAAAATGACCATCATGTAAACCGCACCTAATGACAAGTTTGTTTTTCGAGCGCATACTTGTTGCAAGCGTTGCAGGTTAGGTAGGCAACTCATTAAGACTTCGCACAACACACACACACACACATCACATTCACACTCCACACACACCACTGACAAACACAATGCGATTATTTGTTTGTTTGTAATTTACTGCTGTTAGAGTTACTAATTATCTACCCAGACTTACCTACCTATAATTCTTATATATTTACAGTAAACAAAATGTAGACTCAATTTGGTTTAAGAATAGTATATATTTCATAGCTTATATAAGAAAAAAATGTAACTGTGAGTCTAATGTTAAATAAATAAAATAAAATAAATAAATAAGGTTTAAACCTATACAAAGCTTGTAGATTTTATTTGATAAGTACAAAACTTAATTTTAAATCTAGCTGCGGAAACGTGGGTATTTATTAATAATGTTATTCCTATTGGGAAGTGAGACACGTGGATTGTTAGCATCGTTTGGGCCTCTGAATGGATTGTGCTTTATAGTATGAACGGTTCATACATGGTGCGATATGTATATTGCTTCTCTTAGTTTCTGTCTTTACAAAAGATTTACGATATTTACGAATGTTACACGCAACTCTATTATTTCCAATTGGCCGAGGGTGAAATATTGGAGCGCTTTTGATTTATTTCTTACTAGCTGGTTTTCGCGGCTTGGACTGCGTGGTATCGGTATAAAAAAACACTAAAAGAACCCTTATTCCAGTAGTTTTAAAACAATAGGCATCACTGCGCAGCCGCTGAGCGGCAACATCGGCAGCGGCCTTGAGCAGACGATTAGGCAGGCTTTGATCATCCGCCTGCGGTCAGCCGTGTAATGCTCTTTATAGTTACCTGTTTGAGCCGCTCTTTTCCGCTGACCGAAACATGAACGAACGTTCAACGCTCGTTTAAAGTATGAATGAATGAATGAATAATTTATTAGTGTGTAACACACATTTGTCACTTTATTACTTGTATAAAAAAAACACATGTGGTACCGAGTTCAATAAACTTCAAATACACAAGATACGAAGTACTTTATTATCAAACAGGACTTATATGAAATCGCCGCACAAAGAGACGTCATGAGACCTAGAGTCGGAAACGGAAGTAAACGAATAAGTGGTTGAATTCAATTGGCTGCCTTTGGGCCGTCCGGCGGATTCAATTTCTTCCACAATAGACAGGGCACTTTGGTGAACCTTATTTATGTCCATGTTTCAAAGAGTTTGGATTCAATGTAAGCTGGTTTATAAGTGCGGTTTCAGTCTAGCTTATATTTGTCGCGCGTATACTGGCGGATTGGTACTCGCCAAACTTTAAAAGCCAAACGCGCGTATACCGGCGTTTACGCTCGGTTTTTTCTAGCGATAGCTATCAGTAGCATGAGGCGTTTTTCGCGGCTTTTCGCGCGTACATGCGCTGCAAGATACAAAACACGAGCGGCGATTCTCTTCATCTGTATCTTGATCCTCTTGTCTGAAAATGCACTAAAAGAAATACTTAAAGTGCCCAAAAATATTACAGTTAACGGGCCAATTTTAATGGCGGCAGTTTTGCCATAAATTACTAGTACTTAGGCTCATTTTTGGTGGTTTCCCAGGTACGGGGTAATACTTGGTAATTCTCCAAAGTGATTTACTGGAATGACTACCGAAAAGGTTAAACTATAAGCTAAAAACGGCATACTATTTCAGCAAGTCCACTTATTTTTATAGACTACATATTTAAAAAAAAAAATAAAGTGCCCACGTGTTATCAGCTCATAAACTACCTACTTATATCCATGCCATATTGCGTTGCAAACGATCTATATGTAGCTCAACTAGTACAACTCGATAGCCGATGGCAGCGTGCCGAGGATACTGGCTGTATTGCCTCTTTGTATAGCAAGGCTTATTCTTTGGGCGAAATAGCTGCCAGCCCTCTGAACCCCCTGATAAATAGTAGGATTACGGTATAAATAGTTCCCAATTCAATGATATTTATTGTAGGTAGGTACTAGCCAAGTCGAAGATCTTCGACATAATATATAGGATATACTCCGACATCATAAGAAAGAAGAAAGAAAAAGAGTTTATTGCTCTAATGTTTAAACTATTTTTTTAAACTAAAGTAATATAAGCTAAAACTAAGCTGGCAAATATCTTCAAACATAGACTGAGCCAGCTGTTAAAAATTTCAATAAAATAGACCATTTTGACCTATAAATTATGCTGTTAGCACCATTCGGCTCGGGAACTAAAAACCCGTAATTTATAAGTATGAATTTCTACTTTTTTAAATTTCCGAGCTCTCCCATTCGTATATGGATTCAAGTAGGGATAAACGTTTTTGTCTGCAAATATTTCTAGTTGAAAACAGATGGCAGCTTATACCTAAAAAATCCAACTGATATTACCTGGGAACCAGATAACTGATACAATTCTTAAATACTTTTTTTTATAAGCGAATACATAGAAAACATCCAGACTCAGTACAAACACCGATGTTTATCACACAAGTGCTTGTCCTGAAGCGGGAATCGAACCCGTGACACCGGCGTGGCAATCCAATACACTTGCCACTCGACCAATCGTGTACTCAAAGGTTATGAGTATCTATAGCATGCGTAATTTGTGATCTAGAAAATGACCTAGCGAGTTAAGTAATTGCTTATAGTACGATGACACACGGCTTTTTTACACGCTACACGCCAGCGAGTTCGCTTGTAGCGTGTCGCCCAGTGTCATCGGCGCTTTTACAATCTGCTTGTTGACAATCCTTCCCAAAAGCTAACACGCTCACACGCTTGCTTTAAACGCTAACAATCAGCGTTTAAAAAAGCCCTGTGTCATCGTACTATTTGGAACTTTGACAGTTTCGTGTAAGTAATAGACTTTTCATCCTGAAGCCATGCGGGCTAAGCCGCTGTCTGTAGCTAGTACTTAATAAAACATCTATTTGGAGAGAAAATTGGAGCAACGAAAATAAGGCCAACTCATCAAGGTTGTGATTTGTTCGCAGTTGCAGCACAGGGTCGGATTAAGACACATCACATAAAACTTCCAATGATATTAGCATCCCACATTCCCACCAGTACTTAATAAATTTGGGAGAAATAAATAAACATAAGTACCGCTAATATAGGTATTATAAAATAAAATGAGTATGTTTTTTACACAACGTCATCAAGCCTTTACTTGTACCTAGCTTGTACCTACTATCTTCTTCTTCGTTGCGCTCTTGACAGAGCGGTCGTGGTCTTCATGAAGTTATTGAGTCGCGGGCTGTGACTCGCCTCACGATATCTCGCCACTTTTCCCTGCTCGCAGACGGTCTGGTGCACTTATGCAAAGGGCACCGCCCACCGCATATACACTATGGCACTATGGGAGCGCTATAACACATAACATTATTTGTGTTAATTATGTAGGTAAATACATAAAAGCAACCAGATATTCATAAATTATTTTCTAGCAAAGGTTAAAAAGAACAAACATTAAAATACTTACTAATCTGTCTGCATCTGTGGTTTTAAGAAGTCTTCTCAAAAAAGAGTCATAGTAGAATCAAGTGATCCTTTTTCGAGTGCGGTACCTATGTTTTTTTTCACCCTGAGTACGGCCCTGCGTGTCTCAGCAACTGATTGGCAACAACAAATGGGGCGAAAACTGATTTCAGACTTAGTTAAAGACATCACCCTTGGGATGTTTCGTTTTCGATGCTAGTCTAGAAGTTGGGTGCAAACAATTATGACATTTGACATCGACTGGACGACTGTTGTGTCGGTAATACAACTGTAAAATTTTAGTGGATAGGCATTTTTTACGATGCCTCTTTAACAAAAACTTTATCAAAGTGGTTTTTTTCTCACTAAATATTGACACTAACACAATGCCGATGAAGATTGGTGATGCGATGACGGTACAGAAGAAATTAACAATGGCGCGGCGGGCGCTTAGTCATTTAATCATTCCTATTATGCAGATCATTATAAGTGTTAATTTATTATGATTTAAATTAAATAACAATAAAAGTATGAATAAAAAAACATATTAAACTATTATCAGAGACAAAATAGTCTTCGTTTAAAAAAAGTGAGATCGGATGTGACTACATTTTGAACTGCAGTCCTATACAATTTTGGAAACTAAGAAGTATTCACTTCAAGAGAAATGATTTTTTTACGATGGCCTAGTTGTGTGTAACTGCTATGGTAACCTTGATTGCTGTTGACACTTCTAACCCTTGATTAAAAAAATTTAATGAAAATTGTTGTTAAAAGAAGCACTATCCTGTATTTTATTACAAATGCTAATTTTCTAAATTAAAATACTTACTCAGGTATAATTTGCTGTTTATCCAATTTTGGACGTTTTCCCTAATATTTTTCATTTTACGAGTACTCATTTTTATTTGGTTTCACTACAATTTTTGATTTAGTTTCACTACAACGACAACCTTTACAAATTTTAAACTCATAGTCAAATATGTACCTATTTATATCTACTATTTTTATGAGTTCTTGGATACCATCCGTCTCTTAGACTACACGACTTGTGTGGGATAGAACTCTTGATTGTTACATTGTTAGGCCGTAATTTTCTGATTCAGTTGACTTACTATATTGATAGTAAATCTTAAGTTAAGTATTTTAGTTAAGGTATCTTCTGGAAGAAATGTAAACTATAATGATTACTTTGATTACCTAGGTAGTTATATTCTATAGGTAGGTAAGTCTTCTTCTTATCATGTCACTAGTTCTTTCGATCCAGGGTGGTGAAAGCATTTAAAGTGCGCCTCAAAGAAGCTCTTTTCGTGCACTTGACACATGTTTTCAAACATTTTTATATTGTCATAGAACCATGACATGCCGGTTTCCTCACGATGTTTCCCTTCACCGTTAAGCACGTGTTTTATTAATGCACACATCCATTATTTGAACAGAAAAATCCATTAGTGTACGACCGGGTTTGAACCCACGACCTTCGGATCGATTGTCGGGGCACCTTCCACTCGGCCAATACGGCTTTTTAGGTAAGTAGATAGATAAATAAATAAATATTTTGGACATTACACACAACGCCAACTAGCCCCAAATTAAGCAGAGCTTGTACTAAGGGAACCAGGTGGCTGATAGAATACTTAAATACTTTTTTTTTGTTAATACTACATACATTGATTAAATAGAAAACATCCAGACTCAGGACAAACATCGATGTTAGTCACACAAATGTTTGTCCCGAAGCGGGAATCGAACCCGCGACACTCGACGTAGCAGTCCAACGTACTTGCCACTCGACCATCCGTGTCGTCGATTGCTTCATCTTATGAGAATAAAGGCGTGATTTCTTGTCGTGTCCCGATGTTGGCCTCCATCCAGAGGACAATATAGCCCGGGGCCTTTGTTCCTCAGTTTGTGACACGGCTAATGGGATGATGTGGGTATTCTCATTAGTTAATTACTTTGTATCTGGACCACAGCTGGAGCTTACATGATGTCCCCATGAAAAGGTCTTTTCTTTATGAACTTAGTACTTTAATTGCACAAGTAAAAATTGAATAGTAACAAGTACAAATTTGAATTTATAATAATCAAGGTTTTACAGAAACATAGACAACGGACTTCAGTTAGACTATTTTAGTGACCGTAAACACCACTGAAATGTCACAGGGATGCAAAATACACAATTTCGTTTACTTCGACGAATATTTTTTCAGTCATTATGAAATAAAAACTAATCTACTGAACCGATTTTGTTAAAATGTCTATGGGATCAATTTGAAAGCAAGAAAGATTTTTTAAAATCTGTTTATAAACAATAAAGTTCTGAGGTAACAAACATAAATAAAACAACTGAATATCCCCTTTTTTTGAAGTCGGTTGAAAAAAACCATTACATACTCGTAGCTCGGAAAAGAACTGATGAACTTCAAACACTTAGCTAGTTAGGTTTTGATTAAATATAGGGAATTATTGGTATTTCGTTTAGGAGCTACTATGCCACGAATAGACCCACAGAAAAGAAAACCTTTTAACAAAACAACACCCCTTTATTTGAATCGGGGTTTAAAAAAATACTGTAAGTACCTTTTGAAATAATAATTTAGCTAAACTGAATTTGTCACCATCATAAAATTTAACTAATCCTACTTGACACTAGACGACAACTTAACTGATCCTACTTGACACAAGAAGATAACTAAACTGATCCTAATTAAAACAGAAATCAGAGGCAGCTTACTTCAATTTTAAAAATTAAAATTGAACTTTTCCTTCGGCCAACACTGCACCAGGCGTTCTGCCAACTGGCATACTCCAGCTAATTAACCGAGTTTTGCTTATCGGTAGAATAATCTAAGAACTAGCCTACTTTCAGACTGCATGAACTTGGGTTCGTGCATGCACTTGTTAGAAAAGGGATCTTAAATGTAAAGAATATTAGTGAAATAATGAAAATAAATATAAAATTAATAAAATCATTTATTTAAATTACCAAAACAATAATTATCAGGGCGTTTTTAGGTTCCAAAAGTTTAAATATCTAAATATATTTTAACCATCAAGAAATCTTATCAAAATAATGCTAAATAAGTTATTTACCAAGACAAATCATTCCGTTATAGCATTTTATTGTCTACCTCAAATCACTATCATGAAGTTTTACAGAATGTGCACAATTTATTTTAAAACTACCGCTTGTCTCGCAAATTATTACACTTGATGGAGTATTAATCTACTTTTACGCTAAATATTTTATAATGAGGTTACAAGAAATAAGACAGGAACTACAAAACATAAAACTAGGAAATATTATTAGTTTACTATGAAATATTCAATAAATTGAAACACTGGAGAAGCCAAGAAAATACATGTCTAAAAATATTTAGTTCTCCCAATTAAAAAGGTAGATAATAGGTAAGAGGTAGGTAGGTACATCACCTTTTTCAAGTAGTTATTCACTTTAGCTGCCAGACGAAGACTAGCCCGATAATGGACGCACAGCTGCTTTTAAAGCAGTCTCATTTACAATGAAGGTAGTCTATAATGAACAACCGACCGAACTTATCCTAAAACCAATTTGAAAAATGAAGTTGTACACAATCCAATACAACATTACGTTTCATTATACGGTAAAAGAGATAATTCTCTCATCTTTCATAATTGAAAAACGTTCCAATATCTATCAGTTATCTGTTCCCATAAAACATGTTTGCCAAGTTTGGAGATAGATGGCGTTGTTTAAAATGTCCAAGCTTATTATGATAATTCAACAATAGATAAAGGATTTTAACGAACAATTAATAACATCAAAATTACAATACTTACTTCATAATAAATACCTACTGTTTACAATAATCTATCACGGCCAGACTGACAATACTTCGCTCTCGAAGTATCTATAAAATAATTAATTAATAAACAACAGAAATGGATAATATTCATGACCTAAAATTGGTAATTTTGGCTATCATCTTCTTATTCTACAAAATATTACAATTATAAATATACACATACAAATAAATCCACTTAACTTGAAATATAATCATAGTAATTTTTATGACATTTTATTTTCTACGACAAGTTTTTGAAACATTCATCATAAACAAATTATTCATCATTATATTCATCATCACATCTAACGAAATATTTATTTATATATTTGATTTTATTATAATATATCATAAGTCCCGCCAAATATACCAATAAAATTATTATATTCATTAATAAATTAGAACTATATATTTTTGAATAAATATATATATTTTTTAAATAAGATCTCATTTCGACAAATGAGGTAAAAATATAAGCCTCTTTCTCAACGATTATATCAAAAGCCTTTTAGAGTGTTAATTTATTTTTCATATTGATTTTGTGGCAATTAAATAAACTTACTAAACCAAACAATCCACTGCATATGATGTATACATAGTAACCAAATTGTCCAGTGGATATAAAACATCATTTTTTTTTACTAATCCTTTACCAGTTACATAGCCATACTAGACCCGATCCATCCACTGCTAATGGCATAGGTAAAGTACCACGTAATGGTCGTCCAGTGGAAGGATATAAAGCATCTATTTTTTACTCATCCTTTACCAGTTACATAGCCATACTAGACCCGATCCATCCGCTGCTAATGGAATAGGGAAAGTACCAAGTAAAGGTCGACCAGCGGAAGGTCTTAAATTACTTGTAAAAAGTCTTAACTTATTAACATGGTTTTGATTCATTACCGAGCCCAAACGTGCTAAGCTACCAACACCCGCTGCTTGTGTGATTTAAAGCTAGCACTAGGTAAACGGTCGAACAGCGGAAGAATCATAACGTTTAACGTGATCATTAGCGACTTTAATAGCAGATTCTCTAACCAGGCTAAACAGTAAAAAGTCAGTAAAAAAATAATTAACACCATAATTGAATTCTACTGCAAAGAAAAAGCAAAAACCACTATTAAAATAAACAATGGATTCGACATAACATACAAAACGTATCAAATGATAAAGCCCATGCTCTGAAAACCTATATAGTCTTAATAAAACGGACAGAAACTATAAAAATTAACAAAGACGACCACACTAACAAAATAATTAAAACCACACACAAGTTGCAGAACTCTTTGCAAAATAATTTAAAAAAATCTTATGCAAGGGAAACTTTTCATATACTTATGCCTCAAATAAAAGTGCTGAGACTCACCAACTCTCTAGAAAATATAGAGTTATATCCAGTTTCAGTCAGAAAAGCCATCATAGCCCTCAAAAATGACGCTGCAATGGACCCTGACGAAATACCAGCTATATTTTCTAAAAAGATGTGCAACCGACATATGTACCCAGTATCCATCTTTCAAAAATAATTACTAGATTATTTAACCAAGGAGAAATTCCTCCAGATTGGTGAGAAGCGTTAGTGACACATAATATCTACAAGAAAGACAATAAAAGGATATCATCCAAAAGGACCTAGACAGTATATTCCAGCGGATAACCATAGCCGGGCATTAACTCGTTGATCCGTTTAATGTTAATTAACGAAGTTAACATTTTGATTAACGGATTAACTTTCAAGTTAACTTTCAAAAATGTTTAATCGTTAATCCAATGCCTAATAATAGTTACCGCACGGTATAGAAATAGTTTATAGAAAAACCAAAGAGCTCCAACTCTTTAAAGAGTAGGAAAGCGCAAAGTCTTGTAAAAATGTGGCTGGACATAAAATCAAAAGACTCTTTCAACGATGCTGCATTCTTCGGGGAACGGATATCATAAATCTATTCATTAAATACAATACTGCTATACCCTCAAGCGCTGCAGTTAAACTTTTTTTTTTTCCATGGGTAAAGAAATTTGAACACCAAAACGAGCCTCGCTTTCAGACGAGAACTTCAACATGCCAATGTTCATGAAGGGAAATATGGACCATAGGCCCGACGATTAAATTACACATTTGAATTAATACAAGTATTTTGTTTTGTTCCCAACCTGCCAACTTCCAGAAACTAAACCAACAGGTTTTATAAGTTCACTAACGCAACAATATAAATATGCAATTTTATACTTATAAACGGATTAATGATTAACGAAGTTAACCATTTGATTAACGGTGCCCAGCTATGTGGATAACCTTGACATCAAATATGTATTTGGGCACTATAAACACGTACCTACAATTGTATGATGGTGTCCTATGATACAACAACTAGGTTCTCTTAAAAATATATTATTCATATTTTGCGCCATTCATTATCGAATTTTTGGTAACTAGAGTAGCAAACCGCAGTACTATTTGAAATTTGTTGCTATTCAAATTTAAAATATCATTTGAGACGAGGTGCTCAAATAAGTCACTATTCAAGATAAGTTGCCATTTCAATATAAGAGATAAGGTGCCATTCGAGATAAGGTGCCATTTGGGATAAGGTGCCATTTGGGATAAGGTGCCATTTGGGATAAGGTGCCATTCAGGATAAGTTGCCATTCGGGATAAGGTCTATTCAGGATTAGGTACACTTCAGGATAAGGTGTCATTCAGGATAAGGTGCCATTCAGAATAAGGTGCCATGAAAGATAAGATGCTATTCAGGATAAGGTGCCATTCAAGATAAAGCGCCATTCAAGATAGGTGCTATAATAGAAACTTAAGTTGTTATTGGATTCCTATTTCAACCCAGATATCCTTATGAAGTGACTTAAGAATAAGTGCGATTAAAAATAATCAGCATTATTCAACCTAAGTAAAATTTCTACAAGATTTGCTAGGAGCCTTGATACCATGCCTGGCTTAATTTCTTGCCAGATCCAGTTCTACCTTTCTCAAGAAAAGAAAGGCAAAATAATTAAAATATGAAATCATATTTTTTTTTTACGATGATAATAATGATGATCGGAGTTATGATGAAAATTACAAATTATCTACAAAAATTGTATATAATAACTTTATAGTATTTCCCATTCTCTATTTAATATATTGCAAGGTATTATTTATGAATTATTCAAATTAACTTATTTCGCTTGGTCATACTGACATTATTTATAAAATAATATGGTAACAGGTAACAGAATACATAAATTATTGAATTTATAGAGAATTGTAACATTTTATTTAACAGCTTTATATACTCAGTGTATATATAAAAATGACACTATATTATAAAAGATTGAAACAAGGTGTATAATAAAAACTTGGAAAATCAGTATACTTAAAAAGTTTAAAACACGGCGCTTATAAAATTTAGAAACACGGTGTATATACAAAAAAATTGAGACACGGTGTATAACCAAAAAAAAATAATTAACTAACCATTATGGGTATTTAGTTATTTAATATATTAAATTTCAAATCACGTGTCATGCTAAAGTGCAATGATATAAAAGATCTAGTGATCTCCGAAAACACATTGTTTTTAGTGTCTAACTGAGATTATAGTACCTAGTTTTAGATAACGGTTTGAGTCACCTCAATTCTACAAAGAAAGAACGTCCTCTTATACGCAGAAATGCCGAAGAAACTGCGAAGAATGTAGGCAGGGCTTGCCTCCTTACCGGATCACGTTGAGGCGTAGTACAAATCTGATCCAGATTTGAGCAGCCAGCAACGATGGGAGTAGGTGAACCAGTGGTGCAAGGTCAATCGGTCCACCGAATAGACTCCACACGAGTTTGGTAGGTGCTCTGCTTCAGCACCAGGCTCCCGGCTGCATTTGCAGAAAACCGTAACGAAGAAAGGGCTACCGGTCCACAGGAACAAAGGGCACACGAAGTACGAAGATTCTGAAACAATTCGGCGAAAGGATTAATCTGTAGGAGACAGCATTCAGATCCCACTTCTGATGTTAGAAAAGGGATCTTAAATGTAAAGAATATTAGTGAAATAATGAAAATAAATATAAAATTAATAAAATCATTTATTTAAATTACCAAAACAATAATTATCAGGGCGTTTTTAGGTTCCAAAAGTTTAAATATCTAAATATATTTTAACCATCAAGAAATCTTATCAAAATAATGCTAAATAAGTTATTTACCAAGACAAATCATTCCGTTATAGCATTTTATTGTCTACCTCAAATCACTATCATGAAGTTTTACAGAATGTGCACAATTTATTTTAAAACTACCGCTTGTCTCGCAAATTATTACACTTGATGGAGTATTAATCTACTTTTACGCTAAATATTTTATAATGAGGTTACAAGAAATAAGACAGGAACTACAAAACATAAAACTAGGAAATATTATTAGTTTACTATGAAATATTCAATAAATTGAAACACTGGAGAAGCCAAGAAAATACATGTCTAAAAATATTTAGTTCTCCCAATTAAAAAGGTAGATAATAGGTAAGAGGTAGGTAGGTACATCACCTTTTTCAAGTAGTTATTCACTTTAGCTGCCAGACGAAGACTAGCCCGATAATGGACGCACAGCTGCTTTTAAAGCAGTCTCATTTACAATGAAGGTAGTCTATAATGAACAACCGACCGAACTTATCCTAAAACCAATTTGAAAAATGAAGTTGTACACAATCCAATACAACATTACGTTTCATTATACGGTAAAAGAGATAATTCTCTCATCTTTCATAATTGAAAAACGTTCCAATATCTATCAGTTATCTGTTCCCATAAAACATGTTTGCCAAGTTTGGAGATAGATGGCGTTGTTTAAAATGTCCAAGCTTATTATGATAATTCAACAATAGATAAAGGATTTTAACGAACAATTAATAACATCAAAATTACAATACTTACTTCATAATAAATACCTACTGTTTACAATAATCTATCACACTCGTAGGAGCCAAATAACCAGGAGACTCCATTTAGAACGATGACGCGGCGGTAGGCATGGAAATTACTACTCGGTCGAATTAACATGACACCTGGCTCGAATGACGTTTGTACAAAGTACAGCGTGGAATTGGATAAACTTGATAGAGAAGAGGTCCTGTAATACTTTGTAATGATAAGAAGTGGAAGAAGAAACATGGAAGGCGCCGCACGGGGCAGCGGGGGAAGCATCAAGTTCCGAGCCACGTGTCAGCCAGGTGTCATGTTAATTCGCCCGAGTAGTAGTATACCAAGTAACATGTTATTTATCATGGTATAAAACTGATCACACATAACACGTGTTACATTCGAGACCAAGTCTGTTAAAAATCACCGGTGACAATGAAATACCTAGAAGAAGCAATCATTTCCGTGCCTACGCGGCGGTATTAGTTGAAATGCTTAAATATTTTGGGAAATAACAATTATTTGAGCTTCTTTTAACTAAGTTTTTAATTAGGTGTATGCTTTGTGTACGAGTATCTTACTAAATAACCAATACTCATGTACATACTTATGTTAAGATCGGTGCTCTCGTAATATGAACTTTAGGTACGTGAAAAGTGAACTGAAAATACCGTACTTTGCTACAAAGAGTTCTGCTTCTTATGCTACTTATCTGCTCTTTGGCTCTGTGTTCGATGTCAGAATATGGCGAGGCTTTTCTTGAGGCGCGTTTCATATAAAAGCTTATTATCGAGTCTTCAAAGTAGTGTTGACCTTGCCGCAAGCATTCATAGTGTAGGGATTTATGTTATTTATGACATTCTTCAAATGAGATCGTTCATTGTATTCAGATGAGATGGCGACTGGCAGGCGGAATGGGCTTACCGCTGGCCGCTGCTGTCTTCTTCATGCTGCCCCTCTTCACATCCTCAACTGGCGATATACGTAAGTAGAATTACATTTCTGATGTTGCTACTTCTAATAGTAAGTAAACGACGACAGACCGCGGCTTTACCCGCGTATTATGGGAAGTAAAGAAAAAATTGTCTATTTCCAGCTCATCATCTAAACAAATAAGTACTTACCGAATTTTCAATTTATCGGTTCTGTAGTTCTGGTGGCTTTACCCTCGTTGTATGGGAATATAATAATAGTAGCCTATGTCTTTTTCCAGCTCTTAACCTATAGGTATCCATATAAATTGACATGATTAAGGCCAAGAATCCCGCGCACCGTTATCTCGCTCGCACAGGATATAGGGAAAAACAGTTTTCCATCCTTTGCTTATTTTAAACATAATTATTAAAGCAAAAATATACAAAAAAAACCCAAAGAGGTCATCATACAGAGAACTAAGGGCAGTGGGCCGGCCATATCTGCCAAAGAACCGACAACCGTTGCGTTGGGGTAAACGTGTTCTTGAGTCGAGACCGCGTCTGACAAGCACAGTGTAGGACGACCTTTGGCTAGATTGAGCGATGATCTGCACGCTATAGCTATGAGAAGAGCCGAAGATCGGGCTCAGTGGCGCGCTTTGAGAGAGAGACCTACGTCCAGCAGTGGACTGCTATAGGTTGATGATAATTATTAAGATCGATCTTATTAAGATTCATGCGGTCAAACTTTAGCATTTATAATAATAGTGGGATTCATAATTTTTTTTAGGACATCACGGCACTTCAAGAGCTCGTGGTTGGCGCGGCGGAGTTCAACCAGCCTCTGACGTCACAGCCAACAATTCCGTCAGCAACATAACTGCCCAGCTGGGCGGCACAGCCTTTTTACACTGTCTCGTCGGCCATCTCAGTGAGAGAGGGGTGAGTTTACATTATTGTTAAATATTTTTTACATAGACTCTTAAAATAACATTCCTTCTCAACCTCGAAAAGGTTTATTCATTTAGTCCATTTTTATAAAATGTGTAAGAGTGCCAAGAAAGTGATGGTGCTTCAGGGCCAGCCATTGGCATTTTCAAAAAGCTTATTGATATTTGATATTTATTTTGATATTTATTTCGAAAAAACTCTGAATAGGTTTACAGATAACTCCAAGGCGCCCAAACACTATACTATACTTCACAGATATTTTTTTTTTAAAAAGTCACCTAAATCAGTCTTCAGTCCTCATGTCCTAACTTATGTTACCTAAAGTTAAACTTACGTTGCTCAATGCTGAATTAACTTTGCACAATGCTGAACCACCGTTGCTCACGGCTAAACCATCGTTGCCTATGGCTGACTCAACGTTGCCCATAGCTGAACCAATGTTGCCCATAGCTGAACCAATGTTGTCCATAGCTGAACCAATGTTGCCCATAGCTGAACCAATGTTGTCCAAGCTGAACTAACTTTGCTCAAGGCTGAATCAATGTTGCCATATAATTTTTGTTCTTTTGGCTTACAGCAAGTGTCGTGGATAAGGAAGCGGGACTGGCATATCCTGAGCTCCGGGAAGTTCACGTACACCAACGATGAACGGTTCCAGGTAAGCTGGCAGAACATAGAGTCCTTACCATTACCGATCTTTGGTTCTTTTCAGCTTATTTTACACAAGGGGTAGATAGGTACGTACTTATGAAGACAGTCTCTATAGCTAGGTACTAAAAACGATTTAACTTCATTCACTAAATCTTTTATTACAAAATATGGGTTAAACTACCTTTTAAAATTAAAGATATCTGTGCCAACAACCTACAATTGCAATCGTTCACAATAAAAAATATAACTAAATATACCTACATACTTTGTTGCCTTTTATTGCTCAGTTTCGTGCTATCATCGAAACTGAATACAAATTGGAGCACAATCAGATCAGTAAAACAACAGATTTCAATACACCAGCAATTCCGCAAACAAGGCCGTATTGATTGCCATAATGTTAATTTCGTGCCTATTTTGTCTACCTAAATATACCCAATTAAGGTTGTTCCTGACCCACCTCGAAAAACACAAAATTAAAACATACAAAAAACAGGATAAAAAGTAAGAGTGGTTTACGGTAAAAAAGTGTAGGTATCTTTTCCGATTGGTGGTCGAGCATTCGCAATATATCGGTCGCGCAATAATTAGTAGGGTTGAAAACTCTTTGGAGGAAAGAGAGCAATTTGCAATAATGAGTATAAATTTTCTTTTGAAAATGGCGCCATTATTTCCAATCCATTTCAGCCAGTAACTACCGAAAGATGTCGAAAAATCAAACCTTCGTGATGTCATGAAGGATGCATTAGGTGGTACTCCTATTTTGAAAATCATTGGCTGGAAAGAATAAAAATATTCTCAGGCCCGATTCAACCAAAAACTAGCAGCAACTTAACCGATGATTTTAACTCCTGATTGTGTCGACTGATTTCGTTTTTAGTCAGTCTCAAATGTATAAACCATATAGATAGAACAGCCGAAAGTATCCGAGATCTGTGGTATAAACCCACAGTAAGCTAGACGTCAAAAAAGGTTAAGGTAGAGCCAAAAATAATGTAAACCACATTTCTAGATGAAAGTAAAACGCAACGCAAACTGCACAAAGTGTTTTGCAGTGGAGAATTTAAGCGTGTTTTGTTGAAACCAAGTCTTCTAATGCAGTGAGCCTGGTCTTTAGCTCTACTCAAGAGATTCTGCTTTATATCAATACATAGCCAAAATCATAATATTCTAGCTGCCTGCGGTTGCATTGCATTGCAACCCATAAATGGTACAAAGCTGAATGCTTAACCTTTGTGTATTGTACACAAATTGGGTAGTTAGTGCACGAAAAGCAGCTTAAAATAAAGAAAGGTTCTAAGATAATATAATTATATTAAAATATATAATCTTCAAAGATCTAGCTGATAGGCTAAAAGAGTCTACTCGTGACCGAATGCCGGCTTTATGCCAGCTGTGCAAAGGCACAGCGTATAAGCATTGCCATTCAACGTGGCAATGCCGCCAGCGTTCTGGGCACGTTGCGTCTAGTGGTGACAACGACCGACTAGGTTATTTATAATATTATTTTATTTTAGTTAGTGTAATTTATGATTCTTCTATGTTAGTAGTGAGTTGTGTAAATAATGATATTAAAATATAGTGTAAGGTGTGATATGACGTGGGATAATATTGAGGTCGTAATAAGAGCAAACCCAAATAAACCGAGTTTTGCGTCATCCGAACACATTCGTTAGCATTTAGAGCCCGTTTAATTTTGCGGGTGGCCAAATTTGGAGCAATTTACGAGGTTTGCATATTAGGTAATTTAATGAGCCTCATCCGTATTTATTTTATTGTTAGGAACATAACTTACCGGGAGATTTTTGTAATTTATTTATTTGGTTACTTAAACTTTGGTATTTAAAATAAAATATTTTTTTATCGTTTACAAAAAAAAAACTGAAAGGTACACAAAAATGCTGTTATTATAATAACCTAAGTTGTAACTAATACAGCACTGTTCCCCACACTAGGTCTCTAATGAGCCTGTGTGGCGAGATCACAGAGACTCCCCACGGACTCTATTAAAAATAACTTTAATTATTTTAGGAGCGTGATAGTGTTGTTACTTTTGTGGATTTTTAAAAACAATGTTAAACTGAGAAATTAAACTTAATTATTATGAACCATTTAATTTTGTGTATGTGGAATATTATATCAGAATGAGTGTAAATAATATTTACATTCATATTAATATCATCTTAGGGTTTGATTTATGTTATATACGTCTCATGTGTGTGTGTGTATGTTATGTGACAATGAGTGTCCAAAGTCCATTTCCAAATAATCTTTAAAATATGAATAGTTTCGTGGGATGGGATCTGCTCATTTACAGAACCATAAATGAATGACGGTATTCCTATAGAACACCAAGATGCAGACGTAAAACAGGTAAAAAAAAAAACACAACTCGTTTTGTAAAAATAAAATATATTTTCAAATAATTTTGTTACTCTTTACGATGGAGTTTTATTAATAATGTAAAAGCCTAGTAATTTTAACTTTTAATATCTCTCTAGCCTAAGGACCTAACTTCATTTTCGAAATTTAGGTTCGGACCAAAATGTACCTACCTAATAGAAGTTAGCTAAAATTTGCCAACTTTTTGGGCGCGTTTTCAATACCATAGCTGATACCACGCAGGCCACGCCATGGGCAGGCTAGTACCTAATAGTCATAAGCTTACAGGGCGACTACAATTTGGATGGGTGACCGCAAGTAGGATTTAAATGATTTAAATTTGATGGGGCTTAGTAATTTATGGTTTTTGTTATATTTTTTCAGGTTTTACATGGGGAAGGCTCCGAAGATTGGACCTTGCAGATCAAGTTTGTACAGAAAAGGGACAACGGCACTTATGAATGTCAGGTAAGCACTACTGAGATTTTGTACCATTTATTTTATCTAAGTTCGTTACGAATAAAAATCCCAAGTACATAGACGTGAAGGTGTACAATCTGTTCTTTCTTCTGAGATATGGGCCAAAAAACCCTTTTTAGTAGGTAACTCGGTTCTTATTAGTGTCACTTAGATTATTCTGTTTGAGAGAACAAGGCATTTTTTTTTTCATTATCTACTCTGTCGTTTATTTGCCTGACGTTTGAGTTTTAGTAGACGTTTACCTAATGTTTGGAATGCGAGACACAACGACACCTAAAGGATCCGGTACAAGAATTTGCAGGGCAAAATTACATTGAAGACCCTAAAAACAAATATAAGCGCAAAAGCGTCTAGACTCTAGAATCTAGACTCTCTAGAATGTTAAATCTTTTTTAACGACTAGAAGAATGCGAGAACGGAATTTGCTCTATTTACAATACGGATTGGAATCGCGCCCGAAACGTAATCCGGACGAAATCCAATACGAAAATTTTAATTAAGGCCGAAATCAACGTTCCTCGCCTTTGTGAGATATATTAATTATCTGTCGACGACACTGGATACGACTTTTAATGGATTGCTGTATCGGAAAATAATAAGGTTTGGAAAATACCCGCCCGCGGCTACGTTTGTATTGTGTGTCATGAAGAACATCCTGCTATGCAGAGTTTTTTTTTTACAAAAACAAGTGCCGAGAAGAGCAAGGCGCTCTCTTTCTTCTTATCGTGTCACTAGTTCTTTCGAGCCTGTGTTGTGAAAGGATTTCAAGTGCGTCTCAAAGAGACTCCTTCCGTGCACTTGACACCTGTTTTCGAACTTTTTTTTTTAGGTTCTATCATGCCGGTTTCCTCACGATCTTTTCCTTCACCGCTCTCCTGTCTGCAAGAGACGAACGCCTGCCCACGACCAGAATAGTGCTAAATAGCACTAGACTTAGCTGTAGACTTCGATTCACATAAACTATCGCAACGCTATAGCACACTGAGACATTTTGATGGTCAGAATGCCTCCACGAAGATTAAAGATAGGACAGATTATATTCTCTCATCATCTCCTTGTCTGTCTCTTCTAACACAGGTTTATCAAACTTACCAGAGCCTCCAAACCTTTTTATTTGTCTTTATCTCACTTAATATACGTCCGATTTTGATTCCGATTGTTCGATCAGACTATCTGATCGTATTTACTCGATACACATCCGATTCTTGTGCTAGACTTTTTCTGAACTCAGTGGTTCTCGAGCTGTGCTGTGAGTGCTTGCCTGCATAAGAAAGAAAAGATGGACGACGAATTACTGTTACTTATTGCATATTTGCTCGTGTTAGCGCGAAATAATAAGACTAATAATAATAAATAATAAGTAATAAAAAAATAATAAGATTAATAATCGTAATCGTAATTTTCCGCCATCGTCCGAACCCATTTCCGAACCACAACGATGCGATGCGTCCGTTCAATGTCACGCTAGAGAGTCAACTGGCAAGTCAGAAGGAAGAATCGGACGTCTATTTGATCTCTGTACAAAAGTATGCAGACCGCACCTTTAGACAATCGGACCGGAAATAAAATCGTAGACGTCTTGGCGCTGTTTCCGACTCGGACGTCCGATCCGACTATCGGATCGGATGTGTATTAAGTATTCAAACAAATGTATGGCACGAGTGCCGTCCGATAGTCTGATCAGACTATCGGATCCGACTAATTCTAATTTCTAATTTGGGTAAGGGGTTGCAAGTGGTCTGTACTGACGTCCCGCTATGGGGTGTATTGTGCATTGACCCCTTTTTTGTACTTACTTTACCCCAGCCAGCCCAGCTCCCCAAAATATCGGAGCAGGACCCTGGGTTGATGGATGGTGTGTTCCAGTTTCCCGGTAGGGTCATCCGGACCCGTATCCAGGATTTTCCTCAGCCCAGTCTTCTTTCTGGCCTCTTCTGTAGCTGTGCAGTGCACAATCACGTGTTCTACGGTTTCCTCCTCTGCGAAGCAACCGCGGCAGATCACGCTGTCCGTCGCACCCATCTTGAACAGATGGTGATTCAGGTCGCAGTGGCCGGTTATAATTCAATTCAATTCAATTCAATTCAATTCAATTTATTTTCAAAATCAATAATACAAGCACAATTAACCTACCTAAACTTATTACATAAACAATCAACGGTTAAATTAATTAATATGGCTTGGATTATCCAAATTGATCGTGCGCAGTACCTACACTAAGTTAAAAACTTGTGCTGTAGGTACCGATACCTACCATTGTACGTAGTTCTTCTCTTCTCATCTTCATGAGTGTGTTTGTCAGTTTCTTATCAATATTCGGTAGAAGCATCTTAGTGTGCTTGCTGTCCGTTCTTTTGTTCCAAAATTTTTGGTGTTCTTGTACTGAATGTTGATTCAGTCTAGCTTTTATTTCCGCTGTTGGCGGTTGTGTCAGGATTTTTTCCGATGAACTAGGGACTAGTTTCGCCCCCTGTTTTGCCAAGGAGTCGGCTTTGACGTTCCCTGGGCAGGATCCATCGTTCTTAGTCCACTTTATACTGACCTTATGTGCGGTTGCTAGGTTCGGATCCGACTATCGGAGAGAATAATCGGAAATCTATTCCCAGCCTAAGTGGGGTCGACACAACATGTTTTAATCTTTCATTCATCTCTATCAGCCGTCATCTCCGTACACACACCTGTTTTATTCATATCCTCTATACACATTTTTTCAATCTTTTCTTTGGCATCCCTCTACTATTAAATCATATCCCCATTCATCCCCATCTAATCTAGCTAGATCGATAGATGTTAGCTCCTTAATCACGCCAAAATTTCTGAACTGATTGGAGTTTATTAGTTAAAAAGAACATAGGCTATGTTATTATTATTTGCGTGTTATCACGCAAATAAAACTACGGTAATAATCTAGATTAATACAAACACTCTAGATAGAGTCGAGTAGCATTTCAAAATAGTGTGTAATAAAAAAGTATTTTATCAATAGATGATGGAAGCTGAGTCACTATCAATTCAACACCTTTATAAAATTGGATAGACCTTTTCCAATTCTTGAAGGTAAAGAAAAAAGAAAGATGGTCTCAAATGTAACCTCGAGACAGCCCCGATAGGAATTCTAAGAAAATAAATCAGCTAGAAATGTGCCCCTTTGTTTACATAACGAGGACGAGAAATTCTTAGTGCCTATTGAATTCAGAAACTCGCTGATATTAAACCTTTAGCTCACCGATTTTTACTTGAGCCAGTGTAGAGGTAGGTTTTTATTTTAGCATTATTTCATGCTTACTACTCGTACTAAGATGTATTATTGCGAAATTTACAAAAGAAAACAATTAGATCAGTTCATGTTATTTTTTAAAAATGTTGAGTTTTACTATGCACGCTTATGGTTGCTACGTTTTTCATAGTTGGTTTACGCAAGCTTTGTTACGCACAATACGAATGCGACATCAAAGAGCTTCTATACTATGTATCTAGAGAGCTAACACGCCATTTTGTTTTATTAAAGGATTAAGAATTATGAACCTTATTTTTTGGAAATAAAGTTCTTTTTTAATTAAATCTAAATATAAGGATTCATAATCCTTGATAGAGACCCCCTCGTTAAGGAGTGTGTCTCGTTCACACAGTTGCCAGCATACAATTAAAATTAACATG
This sequence comes from Lobophora halterata, assembly GCA_932526365.1. Taxonomy (NCBI): domain Eukaryota; kingdom Metazoa; phylum Arthropoda; class Insecta; order Lepidoptera; family Geometridae; genus Lobophora; species Lobophora halterata. Next base: position 2,130,151 of record OW052018.1, read on the forward strand.
GCCATAATTTTTGAAATAAGTGGGACAATTTTCGAAATTAGACGATTTGCTCTAAATATTATTCAGATTCATTTGAAAGGTTTAGTACAGTCGCTGTCATGCAGGTTAGGTACCTAACTGCCGAGAAAAATAATTACTATTCAAAAGAAACAGTATTAAACCATTGAATCAGATATACCTCACTAGAATGCGGCGCACCGCCCTCTTTTATGTTGATATTTTAATGTATAATATAATGTTAAAACAATAATGCAAAGTAACGTATGTATATAACATTGTTATCTTATTGAGCAGATTGAATTTTCCCTTGGTTGCTTGTTTATGTCTCAATGAAATATTCAAAGTTCAAAAATTATGGTCGCCCTACAGAACGAGACACACTCCTTATTAGTTCTAGCTCTTTCGGCTCGCGATTTTCGTGTGTTTTCGGCATTCTAGATACATAGTATACAAGTTCGCTGTGCGACATTTATTCGTAGACTGTTTAGGAATGACTTGACATGATATGACGCAAGTCTACGATACTATGATTTTCGTAGACAGATTACGATAGTCTTGCTACACGCCTCTACGAATGCTATGTTTTTCATAGGCGAATGACTTGCTACGAGAGTCTACGGATGTTATGTTTTTCGTAGTTATAATATTACGATAGTCTTGCTACGCGCGTCTACGGATGCTGCGTTTCTCGTAGACTCCGTATGATTTGCTACACGATTCTACGAATACTATTTATTCGTAGACAGCTTACGAGTCTTGCTACGCGCTTCTACGTTCTCTACGTTTTTTTGTCAATCAAATTCGAGTATGCGGTAGTATTTCTGTAGGTACACGAGTTTAATATATTTAAAAAAAACTCTTATTTAGTTTCATGAAGCTTAGAACAATACAATCAAGATAATTTCTTAAGGGGTTAAGTTACATCGATTCAGTTACTTCTAATAAAGTCGCAAAGTTACAATGAAACCTTTGATTTTGCAGATATAACTTTTATATTTTACAGACGTTGAATATTATGCAAAAATTCTGCCGGCAAAAACCACAAGCTCTATTTACCCAAGTAATATCACTAAAAGCTGTACTGTCTTGGTATTTCTTTAAAAACGTCTATAACGACCATCTACGCTGGCAACTCTGAGATAACTATCCCATTACCATCTCCTTTGATTGAAAATGATAATGTTCCCGAAAATTGTGCACGTTTACCCTAATATTGGCTATTGACTCCAGAATTACCTTCACAATCAAGTGTCTGTAACAGAGGCGGATTAAGGGTATCGTTGAAGCGTAGGGTTTTATTAACCTGTGCCTAAATGCTATATCAGTAGGTAAGCTGGTGTACAAAATGTGGTAAATAATAATGGGTTTTTAGATTCGATGAATGTACCTAATTTGTTTGTGTACAAAATAATTTAGTAGGTGTTTTTTTGAAACTATGTAAGAGGTATTACTTATATTTTTGATCTAAGCACATCTTCCGATCCAACGTAAATGAAAGCTAACAATCATTATATACCTATTAAATAATTTTGGCTATTTGTAGTTAATCGTATTTCAATATTTTCAAGGGTAAGTAAATAGAATCGATGATAGTACTTTTTGAACGATACAAATCAAACATTTTGTGTAAATAACTACCTGTATTGCCCCTGAGTCAGCGAGACTTGGTTACACCCCTGTGAACATTACTCCATTAGGCGTATAAGCAGTCAACAGCCTCGCTCCGATACGGAAAATCATTTTTGTTATGTAAATAAGGCAATACAATCTCCATACAACGTTGCTCTTGTTTTAAAGATTCAGGAAGAGACGAAGCCTTCTCAGCTATTTTTATTGTTTTCCGTTCATACCGAGTCGGATTAACCGTTTTATGGGTCCTACATGTTTGTTGTTTTATTTGGGGTTGACTTCCAAACGGGATAGGGTTTTATTTTTTTCCCAACGTTGGCGATGCGGGTTTTTTGATCACGGAATGTTTTCTCTGTTTACTATAGTCTGATCTGTACTTCAGTGGTTTTTTTGACAGTTTAGGAAAATCTAGGTCACAAAATAATATAAGCATCAATATAGAAGCAATTGAGAAGAAACAAATTTTTATACGCTCGAGTTGAGTTGAAGAAGAAACCATTTTTTATGAAAGCAAGGAAATTGTATAATCTTATTAAATCTTAATCGTAGTTTTGTGGAGCCAATAAATACACTTTCTTTCTACATAGAAAGAAAAGAAAAGAAAGAAAGAAAATCTAGTAGAGATCATTCCAAATCTAAGTAGGTTACTTACTAAACGAAAAAAAAGCTAAGTAGATACATTAAAACAGGTGAAATTTTATAGTTCTCATTTGTTTTTTGTTAAGTTTCCAGGATAATTCTCGCACATCTAGTAGGTGCCTACACCTATTTAGATCTCAATAAAAGACGACCTCAATTTTGTGCCTTATCTCAACCACTTAACGTTTATTATTGTCTGTTTAGAATGACTCTCGGTAAACAACATGAAACAATATGTTATACATGAGAGCCTACGAAACAATCAGGGTGCTACGTGAGATGGCTGTAAATTATCAACACGGTATAACACGACTTTGAGTCTTGTTGTGTTGTGATAGGGTTCAAATCAACATCGTTTACCTGAGATTGAGCCTAGGATGCTTTGTGCTAAAATGTTGAGTGATGTCTGGAACGTAGGGGATAATGTTCTCAATTACATCATGCGATAATTTTGTGCTAAATATAACTGATATTATAACCTACCAAGTGTTATGTTACATTATTCTTTGCCTTTACTGAAAATAAATTAATATTATGAAAGAAATCAATGCTGGGATTGGTAATTCTTTTTCAAACAGATCATTTCTAGAACTTTAGTCTAAGATAATTAGGTATATAATGAGTCTCTTTTCTTACTAGCTGTTCGTCCCATTTTTTAAACTAAAATCTTCGTGAAGAAACTGTCATGTCATACAAGAGAGAAAATATCTATCATATGACATCCGCTACCGGATTGTGTCCGCGACCTATTCGCTCTCCTAACCGAGAGTAGGCCTGACATTATATTATAGGCCATAAAACCGCTAGTTAGCACGTTTTTTTATTAAATCACTTTCTTGTTTGTCTGTCGTTCCGGGTGGAATCTTGGAACTCAAATTTCGAGCCCTTCCCGATTAGCTATACAGCTGAAATGGTTCAGATAGGTCACAACTTGATGACAATGCATTCATAAAAACTTCTATAACTCGTAAAATAATCGAGAACAGCGTGGATAAAAACTTGGTTTTTCGATTTTTTATGTACAGTTTTTGTTATACAAACGTAGTATATATGTTTAAAGTATTTGCTAGAGTCGTTATTCTTCATAGATGAATAAAAGAGTTCTTGAAGATCACCAAGACAGACAGTATCAAACTAAGATGGAGTCGTAAGAGAGGACAAAAAAAAATCAGACACCTCGTCAATAAAAATTAAATATGTATCTATCTCCATTTTCAAATTATATTTTTTGATATTTTTACGATGGAAATTGATTATCAATGAAAAAGCCTAGCAATTCTTTACTATCTTATTATAGTAGCGCTGTTCCTTTTCTGTTTCGAAAATTATAGCCAATGTGGCTCCCTTATTCTTGGCGCATTTTCAATGTACACATTTTGATTCTAGACTTTAATACTTCTATATTATTCTTAACCTAAGATATATCTTATCCCCAGGTGTCGACAAGAACGGGTATCGTGTCGCACTACGTCAGGCTACAGATCGTGGTGCCCGAGGCGTTTATCCTCGGCTCTGGGGAACACCATGTGGACCTTGGCAGCGTCATACACCTTATCTGTATCGTGGAGAAGGTAGCTATATCGATTATAGTTATTCTATTTCACGATGAAGGTTTGATCTTGGTTGTTGTTAGCCGTGTACATGCACATTGAGTTAGTGTGCGTAACCTCGGGTATGGTACATAATAATTATTAATTATTAAAATATATCACGATCGCGACGCGGCATCAAATGACGCGAATGCATCTGTACATGTCACTATTACAACCAAGGCCAAACCTTCATCGTGAAATGGAATATCTGTACCATGTTTTTATTCTTGTCTTCTTTTTCTTATAGTGTCACTAGTTCTTTCGAACGAGCGTGGTGAAAGGATTTCAAGTGCGCCTCAAAGAGACTCCTTTCGTGCACTATTCTTGTTAGTCTGTCTGTCTGTCTATAGTTGCGCGGGAATATTGCAACTCACATTTCGAGCACTTCCCGGTTAGCTATTCGGCTGAAACTTTTAGGGTTGCTCACAAAACGATGTCAATGTATAACTGCTATATCTCGTAAAGGAAGCGAGATAGAGCAAAATAATAAAACTTGGTTTTTAAACATAAGGTACATTGCTTATTTATTAGGTTCTTTTACCCGACTGGTGTTAGACCCATTTGCTACTCTGACCGATGAAATCATTGTCTGAATTCTAGCATTTTACAGTTACAGAACATTTTATGTTGATAGAGTTATCAAAAGGTTTTAAAATCTGAATGTTTTTTAACTCTATAGAACTCTATAAGAACATGCTACCCGAGATTCGAACTTTCGTCCTTCGAATCGCGAGGTGACCGCCGTATCCGCTGGGCCATCAATGTCGCTCAGAAGTGGTTAATTAGGCCAGGGACACACGCGAAATTGCTCATTCATCGCCGCTCATGTACGATATTAACCCGTAATTAAAACGTAAATTAACGTGTATCGTATTACCGTTTCCGCGAAACCAAACGTTGTGTAATTAGGTAAGTAGGTGATAAGTTATATTTATATAGCCACAAAATATTATGACTCTACCTATCCTATCCTAGCTATAGCTAGAAATCAATGTTATTCCTATAGGTACTACCTACCTTCCCCTGCTTAGGTCTAGATGGTCTAGATGTTGCTGAGGCTGTGGAATTTAGTAAAATTAATAATACATTTTTTCGGACGACCAAGATCCATATTTCCTTAAATTATAAATAAGATTTTGTTATAATTTATTAAATTAAATTACACTTAATTAAATTAAAATATAATACACTTAATTAAATTAATTATTTAGTATAAATATTAATTAATAAAGATTAAAATTGCCCAAAATTGGTTAAATAAAAAAAATTAATGAAATTATATCAATTAAATTTAGAGACCTACCCATCTAGACAGAATCCTGCATAGACGCCTCCCAACAGTATAACCCTGCATATGCATAAAATATTTAAAAAAATGTTATAACACCATAAGTGTGTTTTTACATTCAGCTGCGCAAATATGTATACACTCCCAAATTCTTCTTTTGACAAGAATTCTGACAAGCAAGAGGACAACATTAATTTAAAAATGATTGCGTGCACTTGAATTTGCAAAACTAAGAGTAATATAAATGTGAAAGCTTGGGAGTGTATACATGTCTGTGCAGCTGACTGTACTACATAAATACTTCTAAAAGAACGAGTCGCGGGAAGCAGCTAGTCTAAAAATATATGAAGTTTTTACTGTGAATTTACGAGGCCGGATAATAACCGTAAAATACAAAATACCCTTGTTTTATTGGACAACAGCGTGCCGTAATTTTATCATCGACAGTTCCCCAGACTCGGTCGTTCACAGTTCAGTCGATATTTCGCGCAAATATTTTTATCGTTCGAGTGGTTTCCAAGAAGTCTTCAATTTGATTATGTTTTTATTTTTGCCTTAATAATATTGATTTATTAATTTACTTAAAACTTGTTTTTTATTTATGAAAACCTCCAAACACTGCAGCTTATGGTTTTCTAAATTTTCTGCTAAAATGATTTTGACGTGACTAGGTAGGTACGTCTAATAAATCGATGAACGCCGGCTGCATGCACGAAAACGTTGACGTCATTAGTAACGCTGTCATTATCCGGTAACGCTCATTGTCCGGTAACGATGTCATTGTCCGGTAACGCTGGTAATCCCGTTAAACTATCGTCCGTAAACCAACTTTACAGACAATCATTTTTTTTATTGGGTAGGAACAAGTACTTATAGTAGAGTGGGTACGACATTTTACCTTCAAAGTATTGATACGCCTCACTTCCCTTCGGCCGTTCTAGCGTCAAAATGTCTCGGATTAGGATTGTAGTAGGTACCTACCTATATGTATATTATGACTATAACATCTTCGCTTTTTCGCGGTCTTATCGCTTTTAGCGATAAAACTGCCCATTGTCCACTATTTTAATATCATTTTCTACTCTCTGTTTATTTTTTTTTTTTTTTTGTGATGGTGTGCATTATAGAATAATCTATCTATCTATAACAATAGGAATTAAAGACCATGAATTTGCGCTTTTCAGAGTCCAACACCTCCCCAATACGTGTTCTGGTACCACAATGATCGGATGATCAACTATGACGCGACCAGAGGAGGTATCACAGTTGAGACTGAGCCGGGAGCTAGAACCCAGTCGCGTTTGACTGTGAGAGGTGCCACTCTGAAGGACTCTGGCAACTACACGTGCAGTGCCAGCAACACTGAGCCAGCGTCTATACACGTCTTCGTGTCTGAAGGCAGTAAGTACAACACTAGACTAGCTGCTGTGGTCTCTAAATCAGTCGCGTGTGACAGTGAGAGGTGATGAGGTGCTACTCTGAAAGACTCTGGCAACTACACGTGTAGTGCCAGCAACACTGAGCCAGCGTCTATACACGTGTTCGTGTCTGAAGGCAGTAAGTACAACACTAGACTAGCTGTGGTTTGTAACTCAGTCGCGTTTGACTGTGAGAGGTGCCACTCTGAAGGATTCTGGCAACTACACGTGTAGTGCCAGCAACACTGAGCCAGCGTCTATACACGTGTTCGTGTCTGAAGGCAGTAAGTACAACACTAGACTAGCTGTGGTTTGTAACTCAGTCGCGTTTGACTGTGAGAGGTGCCACTCTGAAGGATTCTGGCAACTACACGAGCAGTGCCAGCAACACTGAGCCAGCGTCTATACACGTGTTCGTGTCTGAAGGCAGTAAGTACAACACTAGACTAGCTGTGGTTTGTAACTCAGTCGCGTTTGACTGTGAGAGGTGCCACTCTGAAGGATTCTGGCAACTACACGTGTAGTGCCAGCAACACTGAGCCAGCGTCTATACACGTGTTCGTGTCTGAAGGCAGTAAGTACAACACTAGACTAGCTGTGGTTTGTAACTCAGTCGCGTTTGACTGTGAGAGGTGCCACTCTGAAGGATTCTGGCAACTACACGAGCAGTGCCAGCAACACTGAGCCAGCGTCTATACACGTGTTCGTGTCTGAAGGCAGTAAGTACAACACTAGACTAGCTGTGGTTTGTAACTCAGTCGCGTTTGACTGTGAGAGGTGCCACTCTGAAGGATTCTGGCAACTACACGTGTAGTGCCAGCAACACTGAGCCAGCGTCTATACACGTGTTCGTGTCTGAAGGCAGTAAGTACAACACTAGACTAGCTGTGGTTTGTAACTCAGTCGCGTTTGACTGTGAGAGGTGCCACTCTGAAGGATTCTGGCAACTACACGAGCAGTGCCAGCAACACTGAGCCAGCGTCCATACACGACACACGTGTTCGTGTCTGAAGGCAGTAAATACAACAGTAGACAAGCTGCTATGGTCTGTAACTCAGTCCAGGTGAGGTGCCACTCTGAAGGACTCTGGCAACTACCAACACGTACAGTGCTAGCAACACTGAGCCAGCGTCTATACCTACACGTATTCGTGTCTGAAGGTAGTAAGTACAACAGTAGACAAGCTGCTATGGTCTGTAACTCAGTCCAGGTGAGGTGCCACTCTGAAGGACTCTGGCAACTACCAACACGTGCAGTGCTAGCAACACTGAGCCAGCGCCTATACACTGTCTGAAGGCAGTAAGTACAACACTAGACTAGCAGCAGCTGTGGTCTAAGGTAACGCGTTTCACTGTGACAGGTGCCACTCTAAAGGACTATTGCATCCATCTATCCATCACCTACTTTCGGCTCCATTCAGTGCAATAGGACATGTTGTTACGACTCCACCGAAGTGGAATAAGTAAGCAGGACAGGGAAATAATGATTAGTGGAATGGTATTCGGTAGGACTTTGAAAGTAAGTAGGTAAGTAATCCACCAGAAAAACGGTCTGAAAGCAGCACTGGACAGTATAATAGTAGAATATGGTGATAAAGCAGTGTCTTATGTCGCGGGTGGCATATTGAACCCTGAGCTAACGAGAGACTCAGTTAACTCCTGAGCGAAGCGAGGGAGTTATGTAGAGTCCTGAGTGACGCGAGGGGTTCAAGCTACCCAAGACGAAGACAGGATTTATTCTAGAGGAGCTTACTCTACTTTTCACACCTTCTGTAAGGCAATAAAAAACCACCGTCCTTTGTTTCACAAACTTTGAAGTCGTGCCTTTTTTCTTTTTTTTATGAGTGGCCAGATTGATTTTCGAACCAACCTTTTTACAATGCCATATGGGCGTTCTTTTACTTAGAGTTTTCCACGAGTTTCCTTCCACACGAATTTGACGTTCCAAATTCAAATCACATTACAACCCTTGGGAGGTAATGCTTTGCTTTATCTTGATCATAGCATGATATGTAATTGGACATTGTCGAGCAGGTGGTGTAAAAATACAATTCTATAATCCAGTTTTCAAAAAGGTACTTATCAAAATAAGTGGAATAGTAGCTGATATTCCGGGGGTACCTACCTACCTAGTTTGAAAGGAAAATATTTGTCTGAATTTATCACAGGACAGTAAGAATCATCAAATTCCTTATTCCAGGTAACAAAATGGCTGCGATCCTGCGGCGCAACACAAGCGCGATCCACGGCATCACGTCCAGTGTTACCTGCTTACTCCTGCTCGCGTCAGTTCTCGCACATTTCGGCCTGCGATGACGACGGAAGCGGATGATTACGCCAGAGTTCTTCAGCGAAACTTGACTTTAAATAAGACCTACTTAGTGAATTATTCTTTTGAACGAGGTTTTCATCGCGATGAGATAATAGTATAGACCTTTAGAAATAAACATTTCTTGATTGTAAGATTATAGGCTTTTGGCGAGCTACAGTCTTAATATTAGGAATTTTGTGCATAAAGTTTCGGTTGTCTTGGGAATGTTAGTCATCAATATCGTTGACATCCATAAATTTTGCGCATCCGCAATTTCTTTTACTAGAATAATCTAACTAGTAAAAAAATTGCGGATGCAGAGCTTATGCTCTGTCTGGCATCCGGAAATAGCAGCGACCCTCTGCATTTTTTGAAAAAAAAATTTAATCTTCGGCCACCTTCGATTTTTTTGCTCAAAACAATGCGCAAATAAGTGGTAACAGCTAGTTACATTTGTATAAATTACCGTAGCGGAAAAGAGATGTGTAAATCCAAAAAGCATTTACACTAAAAAGCGGAGTGAAGATGTGTAAAAACAATAAATATTTTATGAGGCGTCACGATGCCAACACTTGATTGATTGATGTACTTTACACATCCGATATCAATCCGATGCGTTTGTTCAATGATTTTACAAAACGATTATTGATTGATTTTACATTAAGTTCCAGTTCAAACGGTTGTTATCACCTAGCTAGAAGGTAGGCTCAACGACCTTTCTAAAATACCTAGGTATTACCTAACTACCTTCTTAGAAGTCAAGGAAGTAAATGGTAGGTAGGTATTGCAGATCACTAAGGTGATTTGTTCAGCGCAGAAATTCTTACATTTCCAGCAAATTACACATTTTACTTCCAAAATAATACATTGTAGGTAATTATAACAGCACATACAACCATTTTCAATGTTTTAATAAATTGTGAGCTCTTGTGAACTCCACATTAGGAATATACATAGGTACTGTACATTTCTTGTTTAAAATAACTAATAAACATCAATAAATATTATAATAAGCTGTAAATTAATAATTACGTACCTTAGTAAATTAATTATTAAGTCATAATGACGTAATTACTGTTAAGAAATAAAATATACTAATTCATTCATAGTAAAGTTTGAAATCAAATGTTTTATTTTCTTCATGGCATATTTTGAGATGTACGAAAATTTATAAAATTTGTGTGAAAGTTAAGGTTTATCAAACCTACTTCTAAGTATACCTACCCCTGATTTTTAGTGCTCGACGTAAAATAAAGGATGTTATTATTTTGTCTACGCTGTGTAGGTAATATCTTTCTGTTCAGCTTGACTAGCTTTCAAACAAAACATCTCCTTTCCTAGTTTTTTCGGGGGTTTTTAAACAATATGTTAAGTTACGAATTTTTTTAAATACAGTACAACGTGTGAAATCATAGGCATAATTTGTAGGTTGCATAATGTTTGAGGTTCGAAGCATTAGATACCTATTTTATACTTTGGTTGAAAACTATAAGTATTTCTCAAACCCCTGAGGTAAATTTCAGGTAAATATTCAATTCCAAATATTTTTCTTATTAATCTAAATAATATATTCATAAGAACCAACTACATTTTTTCGTCAATTGAAAATAACACCAAGTTTTATGCTAAAAATACAGGTATCCTGGAAGAGATTGCTATAAGCAAGAAGACCGCCAATAATTGTGCTTTATTTTTCATGAAAAAGCTTATATGAAATAATATGTTGTGATGTCTAATTTTGGTATATAATATTATCTATATCTATGTTATCTATCAATAAATAGGTATAATCTATCTGGTTTTGGGGTTGAGGGTCAAACAAAGCATTTCACGTGGCTCACTTCCATCGCAATTAAAATAATGTGTAAGATAATGATTGAATAGTTTCTAAAATAGTAAAAAAAACTTGTAAAATATTCGTAAGTTGTTCAGTAAATTAACTGTAAATTAGAACGGATTTGAATTAACTTGGTGACTGAATCAATAATTTAGTAATTTCATAGAATCACAGTAAAAACACATACTTAACCGAAATCTAGTATCGTTAATAAATACTTAACCAAACTACCTTTCGGTTGAACTGACGTCATATCCCTTACTGTTTGTGAAAACTAGTTCCTGGATTTGATTTCAGCGAAATAACAAAAATCGTATGTAAGTAATAAGAGATGACGACGCGTCTAGATGTTACAACCTGTAAAACTAGGTCATCTTCTTATCGTGTCACTAGTTTTGTCGAATCAGTGTGGTGAAAGGATTTCAAGTGCGCCTCGAAGAGGCTCCTTTTAGTGATTCAGTAATTTATTGCAGAAAAAAGCACTTGACACATTTTTTCGAACTTTTTAGGTTCTATGACATACCTACCGGTTCCCTCACGATGTTTTCCTTCACCATTAAGCACGTGTTTTAATACCCACATAGATTTTTAAATAGAATAATCCATTGGTGTACTACCAGGTTCGAACCCACGACCTTCGGATTGAAAGTCGAGGCACCTCCCACTCGGCCAACACGGCTTGATTGATACTGTGTCGCTCTAAAGGTAGATATTGTGCTCACTGAATCAATATAATGAAACTATTTCAACACCAATAAAATAATCTAATACTGTTACAAAACTTGACTGTGAGAAAATAGGTATTTTTTACGTCATAATAATTTATAAATAGCTGCTTACCCTAAAGAAATAAAAAAAAAAGTTTACTCCATCCATTGCACAGATAATGTAAGTGTTGTGAAGTCATAACTCAGATGCCAAGTTAATCCAATACAATAATAATAATATAAATAAAAAAACATAATAATTATCATACATGTTAAAAATAATATTGTAAACTATGGTAAAACCATAGAGTTTATAGAATACTTAGTCAAAACGAGTATACCTATTCTAAATTCGGTTATTCTTTTGTAAATAAATAAAATTATTAATTAGTAAATACGATAGATAGAAAGAATTATGTTATACTGTAAATAGTTTCGTGTTATTCAGATTCCATTGTAAATACAATTTTGGTGATCATGTATGCAATAAATACTTTTCCTTGATACTTTTCTTCGTTATGTACCCTTGCCAATCAAACTTTTTAGTTACCTCTTGGTTAAAAGTTAAAGGTTTAAAAGGTGGTTTAATTAATAGGAATCCTCAAATCAGAATTCCATACAAAATGTTTCAGACAAATACTCAAAAAGTACGTATTATAGTAATTTCTTCACACTATTCGTTTTGTCCATGTTTTTTGATTTCGTCAAGAAAAAAAGTGGAAGGTTTCGTACTTTAATTTAGATTTTATACGTGTTTTTAAGTTAGTCGGGTTAATTTTAGAACACGTATAAAATCTAAAATCTTGTCCGAAACATTTTGTATGGAATTCGAATTTGAGGATTACCCTTAAGCGATGTGTTTTTTAGTAAACATGTAACGAGACGAGCTAGGCACTCCGTTGATGGGAATAGATCAGTAGGGTGTTTTTCCACTGACGCGGAGTAGATGAGCGGACCGTGAATTGGTCAATCGCAGTGCTTGAAATTCCACTCATTTCGAGCACTATGATTGGCCAATTTACGGTTCGTTCCTCCACTCCGCCCAATTCCATGTCAGTGGAAACGCACCCTAAACAAAACAGTGCTACGAAGGTACGGCTTTGAGTAACAGAATATGATGTAGCGCTGTTCAACTACTTTGTAATGTAAAATCAATCAATGAAAAATTTATTAATTTACAGAAAATGGTTCTTGGTTAATTTTACATTACATCTGAAGCCCGATCGATTAAATAGAGTAGGTATGTAGGTATCGTATCCGCCACAGAAGGGTTTGTTTTGTTTTTCAAAAATAATACTTTATGTTGACTTCTTTAAATGCAGTATTACAGACTTTCAAAAACAAAAGTAGTTATCGCTTTAAGTTACCTTTCTTACTGCATTGTTTAAGGTACATTCAGCATCAAAAGTCAATGACCATATTCAGATTTTCAAACTCGCTTTACACCTTATTATATTTTTAACAATGTGGTGTACAGTTAATTTTGAGCTTTGATGGTATTCATTCAATACTGCTTATGGTGTTGAGGGATTTAGGAATTATAAATGGTGTAGACCGATTTGAAAATCTGAATGTGGTCATCGACTTTTGATGCAGACTGTACATTCGGTATATATCCGGTATACAATGTTTTATTAATGATAAAACATTGCGTATTAGGTACTTCAACAGTACTCTATTCATTTATCTACTTCCTATATACCATTGACTTTATAAATAAGAAAAGAAATTGGTAACATTGATTTATTTATTTTCCAGCTCTTTTTTGTTGAGGACTATACAAATAATATAAATTATTGAGTATTAAATCAAAGACGATAAATATCACAGTAGAGATTTCCTACGATTAAATGTATCGCATCTCCCAATCTGATACTAGAAGAACTTTAAATTTCCACTATCACTTTAGGTATAGGCGAACCAAATTAATGTAGATTATCTCTACGTGTAAATTACAGTTTCATAAGCCACTTGATTTTCAGCTTAGTAAAAATATGTTTTTTTTTTGTAATTTATTAAATGCAAATCCACTTCTCCAATTTTTCATAAGTAACATTATTATAACACAGATTTTATGTCTTACCATTAACATTTTCACTTGAAAAACCATTTAAAAAAATCTTACTAAATAAAAAGCCATCACAATGTACCCTTAAACTTCTAGGAACAAACAACATACAATAGAAACAAGATAAATAAATACTTACATACTAATCACGAGCTTAAATAAATACTATGATTTTTCTACCAGGTACCTACTACTCGGGCGAATTAACATGACACCTGGCTGACACGTGGCACGGAACTTGATAATAATGTTTGGACATTTCACACAACGCCATCTAGCCCCAAACTAAGCAAGCTTGTATTATAGGAATCAGATAACTGATAGAATACGTATATACTTTTTTTGTAAATACATACATCGGATACATAGAAAACACCCAGATTCAAGACAAACACCGATGTTCATCACACAAATGTTTGTCCTGAAGCGGGAATCGAACCCGCGACACCGGGCGTGGCAGTCCAATGCACTTGCAACTCGACCATCTGTGTCGACAAAATCCTTGCTGAGTCCCCCGCTGCCCCGCGCGGCGCCCTCCGTGTTTCTTCTTCCTCTAATTGCGAAGCCTTATCATTACTTATCATTACCAACTATTACAGGACCTCTTCTCTATCAACATTATCCAATTCCACGCTGTACTTTGCACAAGCGTCATTCGAGCCAGGTGTCATGTTAATTCGACCGAGTTATACATATATGTCATTTTGATTTGAATGCCGCATTTGCTAAGGCTCAATTCACACCAAGATGGCAGAGGCGCGGCGAGCACTTTCAGTGTTAAATAATTCTATACAGTATCTACATACAAGACCAGTACCGTCAAATCTTCTTATCGTGTCACTAGTTCTTCCGAACGAGTATGGTGAAAGGATTTCAAGTGCGCCTCGAAGAGGCTCCTTTCGTGCACTTGACATGTTTTCGAACTTTTTAAGGTTCTATGACATGCCGGTTTCCTCACGATATTTTCCTTCACCGTTAAGCGTCAATGACACACAAGCTTTTTTACAAGCTGATTGTTGGCGTTTTTTAACGCTAGCGTGTGAGCGTGTAAGCTTTTGGGAAGGATTGTCAACAATCAGATTACTATAGACTAGTGCGGGGAACAGAGCCCACTGTGGTACGATCCTTATTTAATTAGTCTTTTAGACTTAGTCAAATTTGTATGTACTTGATGTATTATTTTTGTGACAATAAAACATTTATTATTTATTTTATAATTGTAAAAACGCCGATGACACTGGGCGACTTTACACGCTACAAGCGAAGTCGCTGGCGTGTAACGTGTAAAAAGAGGGGGCAGATGAAAGGTCTAGGAGGATATTGCAAGGGCGGAGGAAGGGAGGTTCGTGCAGAACCAAAAAGCGAAGAAATGACACCCGTGATACCCAAAATCTTACGTCGAAACAGAGAAGACGACTCGAATATCGTCGAGTTCAAGAGTTATATCGCAAGACCCGCAGCCGCGCAGCAGCGGAGATAATCAATGGAAAAGCAAAGGGAATCAAGCACAGTCTTGAGGAACTGGAATCCTATTGGAGACAACTACTCGAAGCTGTGTCCCAAGGGGCGTAGGCCCCGGAGCTGTGAAGAAGTGAAGGTATCACTTGAGAACAAGGCAAGAATATTCACGACTTGGATGAACGATGGTGAGATTCCCGAAAGACTGCGGCAATGCCAGACAGTTAAAGCAAGTCTCTTGTGCCGAGCGTTGGCGCTATCTAGGCATAGATTTTAAGGCTGCCGAATCTGTAATGATCGAGCAAGATGTAAAACAAGCTTTGAACAACATTTCAAAAGCTCCTCTCAAGCCGCAGCAGCGACTCGAGGTAATAAGAATTCACCTCGTACCGAGATTTTTGCATGGCTTCCTACAGGGCAATATGAGGTGGGAGTTTTGAGAAAGTGGTTGAGGCTTCCTGCAGACACGCCAGTCGGATACTACCATGCCGCTATCATGGACGGCGGCCTGGGTGTCCCATCTCTGAGGACATGCGTGCAGGATCACATATTACGGAGGTTTGGTGGCTTGGAAACTTCAGAATGGGGTGCCGCGAAGGCTGCCGTCAGGTCCGTAAGGATCCAGAAGAAGGTGAAGTGGGCCGCAAGGCAGTTTGCTAAATTCTCACGAACAGATCCAGGCAAACCCGAGGACCAGACAAGGAAAGCTTCTTTGCATTGGAGGGAGAAAATGCATTAATCCGTTCTGGGCTTGAGTTGCGCAAGACAATGAAGATGTCTGCCTCTACCAAGTTGATCAGGCAACGGTGCGAGCAGTATACGGACAGCGATTACGTGCAGTTCGTGCATACACACATTAATGCCCTCCCCTCGCGAATACGCAACTCGAGAGGACGCAGCATTGGTGTGCCAGAGTCGGAGTTACTTTGCCGTGCAGGTTGCATGGTAAGGGAGACTACGGCTCACACCATCCAACAGTGTTTTCGAACTCGTTATCTTCGTTTTTATCGTATCGAACGACATAATAAAGTTGCAAAGTACTTGACATGGAAATTGGGCAAGATGGGTTGGTCCGTTGAGGAAGAGCTTCGTATAATCATGAGTATCGATCTCCGCAAACCAAAAATTATCGCCTCGAAGGAGGGGAAGGAAGTCATCGTAGATTTCCGAGTAGTCTCGGGTCAGCGATCTCTAGACGACACTCATCGTGAGAAACGTGCTAAGCACGGGAATCACAAAGAGTAATATAAACATAAACTAAGAGTATAAAGCGTGGACATGAGAACGACTTCTTGTACCATATCGTGGCGTGGTGTCTGGTCACAGAGTTCCTATAGGTCCCTTATAGGACTCAGAAAGGGAATAAAGGAACCGTTTTTCGAAACGGTTCCGTCCATCCTTCGTAGTTCTCACATGAATTGGACAAAATTTAACCAGTCCGCGTCCTTAATCAACCAAGAGTTCCTGGGGGCGGATTCCGTTCTCGGAGCCGAAGCCAAGCCCGTTCCGGTGTGTGATCGAAATCGGCTTGATTTAACCGACCACTGATTGTGTACCTGAACACCACATCCTGAACCCACCAGCAATTGGCCCAATTTCTGCCCAGATTCCAAAGGTACAGAGGAGAGTCATGTCATGTCTCGTCCCGCAAGAGCTCGAGCATCTAGGCCAGGGGTCACCAAATGGCGGACCGCGGTCCGCATCCGGACCGCCGACTTATTTTGTGCGGACCGCGAGAACACAGCAACTTGCACTACAGAGTACGTAATTTAATCAAAATCCCCCGTATTATCTTTGTTGACGTCATATTCGAAAACGACCGGGCAAAGTAACGAGGTAACAAACGATGAAGAGTTCGCGACTCGACTTACTGATGAACATCTCCAGGATAAATGTCAGCTTGCAACAATTTTACTTCAGACAGATAGTCCGCAACAAAAAAATGTCGTTTTTCTCATTGATATGTAAAAAAATATCTTTGTTATTTTCGTAATTACATTTGTTTAACAAATATTTTTTTCTATAAAATTTTTTGCGGACCGCGATGCCATTTTATTTCTTACAACGGACCCCGAGCGAAACTAATTGGTGACCCCTGATCTAGGCAGTTGATACCAATAGGGCAATAGCCTATCGCTACGACGGACTTTAATTAACTAATTCCAAAACATCACTGATAAAACATTCTGCTAGTTTTGACATAATACCATTGACCTAAGAAAAATACCTATAGGTACCTATATTTTATAAACCTCTCGAGCCTTCTGGGTCTTGGTCCTGTTGTTTGATGAGGTTCCAGTAGAATCCTTTTTGCTTCTTCAGTTGATCGTGTGTTCCCATCTGGATGAACAAAAAAAACTATTTGTAATACAATAAATGACGACACGACTGGTCGAGTTACAAGTGTGTTGAACTGCCACGCCGGTGTCGCGGGTTCGATTCCCGCTCCGGAACATACATTTGCTAATGCGGGAATCGAGCCCGAGATACCGATTTGACAGTACAATACACTTGTTACTTGCGTTCATGACGGTTGTCAGTTTGTGAACTAAATCCATCTCTGCGCTCTTTAATGCAGTTTGAAGCAATTTCAACTCTAAAATTAGGCAAATAAGATTGATATTGCCTCACCTCAACGATATTTACCTTATTAAGCACCACAATAATGCAGCTGTTTCTAAAGCAGTTTGAACCACTTTCCACTCTAAAACTATGCTAATAAGAGTGATATTGGCTCACCTCAACGATCTTCCCCTTATTGAGCACCACAATGATGTCTGCGTTTATGACAGTCGACAGTCTGTGTGCGATGACTAACACTGTGCGTCCTTTAGCAGCTGTTTCCAACGCAGTTTGAACCACTTTTTCACTTGCAGAGTCCAATGCACTGTAAAACAAAATTAATATCGTAAATTATATGTTGTAATACGTATCGTAAAGTTAAACGTATTGTCACTATGTTTCGTAGGTGTCTCTGAAGGCGCCATTGTGCTCTTCTCATCCATTTTTGCCAGCTATAGTATTGCGCAGAACATTGCTTCATCTAGCCGGAGATCTTTCTACATTTCATTTGCTTCTTTCTAATAGTAATAATCAATGTCCTGAGACCCTAAGTCACCAAATAAAATCGAAAACTTTCCCCATAGGTTGTCTGTCAATTTCTAAGCGCCATTTCCCGCTCCCCCACTAGCGTCTGATACCCGTCGGGGAAGTGTTTATATACTAGTGGTTACCTAGTGGCCTCGTCCAGTATAAGCACAGGCGGGTTCTTGAGCACGGCTCGCGCGATAGCGATGAGCTGCTTCTGTCCCCCACTCAGCGCCATTCCCCGCTCCCCCACTAGCGTCTGATACCCGTCGGGGAAGTGTTTATATACTAGTGGTTACCTAGTGGCCTCGTCCAGTATAAGCACTGGCGGGTTCTTGAGCACGGCTCGCGCGATGGCGATGCGCTGCTTCTGTCCCCCACTCAGCGCCATTCCCCGCTCCCCCACTAGCGTCTGATACCCGTCGGGGAAGTGTTTATATACTAGTGGTTACCTAGTGGCCTCGTCCAGTATAAGCACAGGCGGGTTCTTGAGCACGGCTCGCGCGATGGCGATGCGCTGCTTCTGTCCCCCACTCAGCGCCATTCCCCGCTCCCCCACTAGCGTCTGATACCCGTCGGGGAAGTGTTTATATACTAGTGGTTACCTAGTGGCCTCGTCCAGTATAAGCACAGGCGGGTTCTTGAGCACGGCTCGCGCGATGGCGATGCGCTGCTTCTGTCCCCCACTCAGCGCCATTCCCCGCTCCCCCACTAGCGTCTGATACCCGTCGGGGAAGTGTTTATATACTAGTGGTTACCTAGTGGCCTCGTCCAGTATAAGCACAGGCGGGTTCTTGAGCACGGCTCGCGCGATGGCGATGCGCTGCTTCTGTCCCCCACTCAGCGCCATTCCCCGCTCCCCCACTAGCGTCTGATACCCGTCGGGGAAGTGTTTATATACTAGTGGTTACCTAGTGGCCTCGTCCAGTATAAGCACAGGCGGGTTCTTGAGCACGGCTCGCGCGATGGCGATGCGCTGCTTCTGTCCCCCACTCAGCGCCATTCCCCGCTCCCCCACTAGCGTCTGATACCCGTCGGGGAAGTGTTTATATACTAGTGGTTACCTAGTGGCCTCGTCCAGTATAAGCACAGGCGGGTTCTTGAGCACGGCTCGCGCGATGGCGATGCGCTGCTTCTGTCCCCCACTCAGCGCCATTCCCCGCTCCCCCACTAGCGTCTGATACCCGTCGGGGAAGTTCTGGATGAACTCGTGTGCGTTTGCCGTCATAGCCGCTTGCATCACCTAAGTAACATAATAGTACATTACTGCAGCGGCCTGCATGCCAGGCGTATATGGGCGAACGTGGTAATGTGGGCCGAGGCTCGCATACGTGAGTCCATATTATGCCTGGTTGCAGCCAAGGCTTGTATGGTACTGATTTCAATAAATGCGCGGAAATTAAAAGTTTCAAACTAAGTTATTAGTGCATAATGTAGTCTTCTAATTTTGGAGGTAACAAGTTTATATACACCTCTTATCGCTTCTTGAATTTCAGGTCGAGTCAAAAAATAATTCTCACACCGTGGTGTATATTTCAATGTCTCACACATATTTCTTTCACTTGAACTCAATATTATGTGAAAAAAAATCAACAAGTATATGCAAAGTCACACTCAGGCGCTTGAGTGGCGGCTATGCATATTCAGGATGAGACGTCACAACACAACACTATCTATAGCAATATTTGTAGTTGATAGCACGCTTACCTCCGCGTCGCTAGCCGTGGGATGTTCTTCCGGCCGCTGGTCGCGAACAGCACTGGCTCCTGCCTGATGAAGCCAGCTAGCGTCCACCTAACCTCCACAGCACCTCTGGCAATGCTTCCAGTGGACAGTAGAACACTTACCTCCGCGTCGCTGGCCGTGGGTCGTCCGTAGCGGATGTTCTCCCGGACGCTGGTCGCGAACAGCACTGGCTCCTGGCTGATGAAGCCAGCTAGCGTTCACCTAACCTCCACAGCACCTCTGGCAATGCTTCCAGTGGACAGTGGCACACTCACCTCCGCGTCGCTGGCTGTAGGTCGTCCGTAGCGGATGTTCTCTCGGACGCTGGTCGCGAACAGCACTGGCTCCTGACTTATGAGGCCAGCTAGCGTCCTTCTACCGTCCTCACCATCTATGGCAATGCTTCCAGTGGACAGTGGCACACTCACCTCCGCGTCGCTGGCTGTGGGTCGTCCGTAGCGGATGTTCTCTCGGACGCTGGTCGCGAACAGCACTGGCTCCTGACTTATGAGGCCAGCTAGCGTCCTTCTACCGTCCTCACCATCTATGGCAATGCTTCCAGTGGACAGTGGCACACTCACCTCCGCGTCGCTGGCTGTGGGTCGTCCGTAGCGGATGTTCTCCCGGACGCTGGTCGCGAACAGCACTGGCTCTTGGCTGATGAGGCCGAGCGTGCGGCCGCGCAGCCAGTCAGCGTCCATCGAGCTTACGTCAACGCCGTCTATGGTAATACTGCCGGAGTTTACGTCGTAGAACCTAGTAGAACATTAAAATGTAATAGTTATTATTTACCCGACTGCCAAGGAAGGGTTATGTTTTTCGCACGTACCTTGTATGTATGTCATCATCATCATATCAGCCCTTGGACGTGTACTGCTGGACATAGGCCTCCCCCATGATTCGCCACGACGAGCGGTCTCGAGCCTTCTCCATCCACCGACTTCCAACGACCGCAACTATGCCGTCAGTCCATCGCGTGGGGGGCAGTCCTACACTGCGTCGTCCAGTTCGTGGTCGCCATTCGAGAACCTTTCTTCCCCAACGGTTATCAGTTCGTCGAGCTACATGGCCTGCCCACTGCCACTTCAGCTTGCTGATTCTGAAAGCTATGTCGGTGACCTTCGTTCTTCTACGGATTTCATCGTTGCGGATCTTATCCCGTAGAGAAATTCCGAGCATAGCTCTCTCCATAGCTCGCTGAGCGACTTTGAGCTTGTGTATGAGACCAATAGTGAACGACCACGTTTCAGTGCCATATGTCATCACTGGCAACACGCACTGATTGTAAACTTTCGTCTTAATGCGGTATCGGTGACGAGAAAATATGGCGCAGTTTCCCGAGCGCTGCCCATCCGAGTTGGATTCGTCGGCTGACCTCCTTATCAAAGTTGGACCTGCCTAATTGGATGATCTGACCCAAGTATATGTAGTGTCGACAACTTCGACAACATCGTTCCCAACGTAGACCGGTACGGGTGCGACATGGGCATTAGATATGATTTTTGTCTTGCCCATGTTCATTTTGAGACCCACCTGTTGGCAAACGATGTTGAGGTCTCTGAGCATTGTGCCAAGGTCTTCCAGCGTTTCAGCCATGATGACTATATCATCGGCAAATCGAAGGTGAGTGATGTATTCGCCATTAATATTGATGCCATGTCCATCCCAGTGCGTGAGCTTAAAAAAGTCCTCTAATGCAGAGGTGAACAGTTTCGGAGATATTACGTCTCCCTGTCTGACCCCCTTTTGCAGTCGAATCGGATTTGTGCTCTGATCCTGGAGACGGATTGACATGGTGGCCTTGCTTACAAACACTTCAACACTTCGATGTACCGATAGTCAATTTGGCACCGCTGTAATGACTGTAGCACTGCCCAGGTCTCGACTGAATCAAAGGCTTTTTCGTAGTCCACAAACGCTAGACAGAGCGGCTGATTATACTCCTCGGTCTTCTGTATAATGCCGAAGCGCGATGTGGTCTACGGTGCTAAAGCCTTTACGGATGTATGTAAGTTTTACAAAAACATGACTTTGTAATCAAACAAAAGCAAATTTAAACAAAAGCAAACTCACACAAAAGCAAAATAAGCAAGTGTTTACGATCACATACAAGATCTCTGAGAACAGACCAAATTGAAGTCGGTTGTTGTATGTTTTAATTAAAAACTTTGATTTATTAATGCAGTTTGTATTCCGCTCCCCACACTTTTGTTTGCAAAATTTTGGTTAAGTATCAATTTTAAAAGTCCAGTAATTTCACTAGCCACAGTTATACAGTGTCTTTCAATTCAGAACACAGTAAATAATACATAAATATTTGGAACTGTTACCTCTCTAATAAGCCCACTATAGTGGACTTGCCGTTGCCTGAAGTACCCACTATAGCAATCGTCTTCCCGGCTGGGATCTTCAAATTGAAGTTGCTTAAAACTATCTGAAATACAATACAAACAGACAATGTAGATAAAAATCGATAAAACACGTTATTGTGCTTAAGGGGAATCCTCAAATCCGAATTCCATACAAATTGTTTTGGACAAATACTCAAAAAGTACGCCGTATTATAATAATTTCTTCACACTATTCGTTTCGTCCATGTTTTTAAAATTAACCTTACTAACTTAAAAACACGTATAAAATCTAAATTAAAGTATGAAACCTTACACTTTTTTTGTTAACGAAATCAAAAAACATGGACGAAACGAATAGTGTGAAGAAATTACTATAATATAATATACTTTTTGAGTATTTGTCCGAAACATTTTATATGCAATTCGGATTTGAGGAATAGCCTTAAGCTCTATCTCGCTTTCTTTACGCGATATGGCAGTTTTCATGGTTTTTTTGAGGTCAGGTCGGCATTGCATGCTAATATATGGTAATATTTAGAATGCATTGTTACCGAGTTGTGAGCTACCCTGGAAGTTTCAGCCGGAAATCAAATCGGGAATTGCTCGTAATTTAAGTTGTAAGATTCTAGAACACAGATAGTGGTAAATTGTAACATAAGAGATTTAGATATTTTTTGTAAAACATTTTATTTGATTTATACTACCTACTGCCTTGGTTTCGCCTGCGTGGTTTCAAGGTAAGAAGTCAATTACTTTTTCGGGTCCTCATCTTCATCTATGACAAATATCAGCTTTAGCGGTTCAGAAGTTCAGCGTGATTGAGTGACGCATTTGAAATGAATAGATACCACCAACACTATATTTCACCACTTTTATAGACTTACGAGTATTATAATTTACATCAGGATATTATACGCCTAGAAATATTGAACAACGAAAACTACCGTGCTCAATACGACTTGTCACTTGTACCGACTGAATTCAACTCCCCGTGTTCAATGGATTCTTTCCGAAGTTAGCTCGGTAGGCATCGATATAAAACCGTTTTCAAGGTCATGGCCGCTCGGCCTTCCTCGCTTGGAACCCGTTATTCACAAACTAGTGTTCCCAACTAAAAATACTCAAGATATCGTTGCCATCTTATAGAAATAATACTAGAAAGTTACAAATATATCAAATT
Organism: Lobophora halterata; assembly: GCA_932526365.1. Taxonomy (NCBI): domain Eukaryota; kingdom Metazoa; phylum Arthropoda; class Insecta; order Lepidoptera; family Geometridae; genus Lobophora; species Lobophora halterata. The sequence continues at coordinate 2,153,440 of OW052018.1, forward strand.
ATTTCAATAGATCACGACACATTTGACGTGTTTTATTTTTTTTTTTGACTCGCCGCTTCTCTTATATCAAGGGCAGGCTCACACCATCTCATGAACAAAACCATTTTCAGACTTCTAAATTTGCTTCCCTATACCTACTTTTTATAGCACCTACAATCAGAGAAGGGTGGCGTAAGGAGAAATTTTAGTTCAGGGCATTGACTTGTAAGGTCAACAACCACCTAGTTAGAGGTCAAAATCTACCAGATAAAAGCTGAGTACAGTAGGTTATGGTTTTTTACTTTTGCGTCCACACGCGAGCGAAGCGAGCGTGCTCAGCCTTATAACAATAAAAAAGTGTAAATTTTATTTTCCTTAGTGCCCTGTTTGCAACACTCTGACCGTTAAATATTAGAGCTCGTGAAGGCTTTTATAGTTCACTTAATCCTTACAGATGGTGAACGAATTTGATCCTTATTACCACATCATAAAGTTCACTCACCGCTTCTGGTCTGGTCGGGTATGCGAACGTGACATCCTTGAATTCAATATCTCCATGAAATTCGTGGTATTTGATAACTTCTTTACCAGACGTGTCCATTTTCGGCTCTTTATTTATGTACTGAAATAAAAAATGTATTTTTTTTTATCTGTAAGTAAGTATTTAAACGAGACGAGCTAGTCGCTATCCTAATAATAAACAATAATAATAACAATAATAAACATTCACACACTCACACCCCAGCACTAGGACCCCTGTGTTGCAGGTGGCATGGACACATACAAGACATCAAAACATCCAAGACCCGAGAACAAACATTTGTGTTCGTCACACAAATATTTGCCCCAGCCGGGGATAGAACCCGGAACACCAAGCTTCGTAGGCAGGGTAACTACCAACTAAGCCACGCTTAATTTTAAGATATCACGCCTGCCTATGACCAGAACATGTATCACACACGGGACTTTGGTTCACATAGTTATATATATGGGGCAAATATTTGTGACGAACACAAATGTTTGTTCTCGGGTCTTGGATGTTGTGATGTGTTGTATGTGTCCATGCCACCTACGACACAGGGAATCCTAGTGCAGGGGTGTGAGTGTGTGAATGTTTATGTTTTATGTTTATGTTTTATGTTTATGTTTTATAGGCCAGAGCAGCATTGCTAAGGCAGTCGTCTACTTTTAGTTACTTTAACTGACCATCGTTAGTCTTACAGGCTACTAAGCCAAATTCATGACATTGTTGATGGTTGGAGTTATTTCTAGACTGCTCCGAATTAATGCCCGCGGATTCGCCCGCGTCGTGATTCAAAACAAAAGTAACCTTTTTTTTCTTCAGAATATATAGGTATATATCCGTTTTGATATTCATACAAATCGGTTCAGTAGTTTTGTCATGATTCGAGGAACAAACATTTCAATTGATCTATTTTTCTTAAATCTATCCACCTATTCTCAAATCCTCAAAAACTATTTTTTTCTTATATAGTATTAGTTAGAGGTAAGAATCTAAGGTGTTACCTACCTCAAATACTCTACCGCCCGCACTGACGCCTTTCACGACAGCGCCAAAAAGCAGCGACAATTGCGCCACAGAGCGCTGTACAGTCTGCGCGTTCACTAGGAACGCCATGACGTCACCGGCCGACATCTGGCCGCACGACATCAGGTGCCCGCCGAGGAACATCGTGCCGAGGACCATCCTACAAACAAATGAGAGCCAATCAATGAACAGTGATGGAAGCTACAGTGACGTCACAGAACCACAGAGCGCTATACAGTCTGCGCGTTCACTAGGAACGCTATGACGTCACTGGCCGAAATCTGACCGCACGACATCAGGTGCCCACCGAGGAACATCGTGCCGAAGACCATTCTACAAACAAATCAGAGCCAATCAATGAACTGTGATGGATACTCTGCTGGATTGGGAGACGATCGTCAGATTTATTAAATCACAGCGTCTGAGATGGGCCGGGCACGTAGAGAGATTGGGAGAGGATAGGGCGCCCAAAGTTATCACTTACTGGAAGCCGCAGCAGAAAAGACCGCGAGGGAGGCCGAAGAAAAGATGGTGCGACTGCATCGATGAAGATCTCAAGACCATAGGGAAGTTACCGCCTGGAGAAGGAAGGCCAAAGTTCGCAGCGAGTGGCAGTTCATTGTAGAAGTGGCCAGGACCCATAAAGGGTTGTAGCGCCGAGGAAAGTTAAGTAAGAAATGAACTGTGATCCAAGCTTGCAGTAACGACACAGCGTCACAAAGCGCTGCCTAGTCTGCGCGTTCACTAGGAACACCATTACGTCACCGGCCGGCATCTGACCGCACGACATCAGGTGATTGTCAGAGCGTCTGGTCGAAGCGACGCGTGATCAGAGGGCTAGCAGCTATCTCGGCCAAAGAATAAGCCTCGCAATACAAAGAGGCAATGCAGCCAGTATCCTCGGCACGCTGCTATCGGGTATCGAGTTGGAGCAGATGAGCTACCTATAGATCGTTTGCAACGGTCTATGGGTGGCCCAATTGTTTCCTTTTGTAAATTTTGTAATATATATCGTAAAACTAATAACGATATCAACATAGGGCTCTTTAAAATAAAGACTACACAATAAACACACATACTCATAACTTAGGCACAGTACTAAACCTGCTACACTAAGTAATAACTAATACGTTTACATTATTCTTTTTTGTTATAACTACCACCTAAAAGTCACCGACTTGGTTTAAAGAATAAACTATCTTATATTATATATTTATTTATGTATAGGTATTAATTCTAGTTTATTTAGTATATATCTTAGTAGTATTTATTATATGTATTTAGATATATTTATTCAAACATTATATATATTTTCTTTTTCATAATTTTAATTTATCCATTATTATTTATATTACTGTACACGCCCCACACTTTCCATGGCCTCTCTCTAACCTCAGAAGGTTTGCTGGAAGAAAACTCTTATGTATATGTATATGCAAAACACAGCATCCCTTGCGAGGCGGCTAGTTATACGCTCCGAGATGCAGTTGTCCAAACTAGTTCGGAGTATATAACAAAACCGACCCCGCTAGGTTTTATATATTTATATATCACCTGCTATGTATGTAACGTTTTTAGACCTAACATGTGTCTGATGCAAAAATAAATACATTTGATTTGATATGAAATAGGCACTCTCCGTGAGAGGTCACATTTCACTCACCCATTCAAAAACAAGTTGGTCCCGGCTTGAAATAGCCCTACGCCCAATCCTAGCTCCATGCTGAGTTCAGCGGCCTTATCGCATTCCTCCGCGAACATTCGCGCTTCGTTCTCTTCGCCGGCGAATGCTCGCACCGTCCGCATGTTCGAGATCGCTTCTTCCGCTAGTAAAGTTGCCTTTTCTACCTGGAAATTGACACTTGTTAATGGAAAATATTGTAGGAAAAAGGTGAACTGTGATCCACTTATAGTTATTTGGGGACTCTTACTATTCTTAAAGAGTTACCCTAGTCTACTATGGCGATGAAGATAGTGGTAGTTGAAGACGATGACATTAACGATGACACTGATAATAATGATAATGGCGATGACAATCACTGTTGTGTCGTAATATAGGGCCTGGGGCTCCTTATGCCGATTACTACGATGTGACTTTAACGATGACTATGATCGTGACGATAATGACAGCTGTGTACCTGTGTCTGGACGGAAAAGGAAAGCACGCACAGCATCGTGGATCCGGTGAGATGCGGCGAGATCACGATCAGACTGACCGCTGTCACAATACCATCGTAACGATAACAGTGACTATTACGATGACAGTGACAATGATGATGACGATGACAATACCTATAATGATGACGATGACTGCATTGAGTCGACCAATAATCGAACTCAGAAATACCATGTTGCATTCGCCCTGACAGGGTCCATGTACTATACCTAGTCTGTAACTACCACTTAAGACCTAAAATACTTACCTGTATGTACATGGAGGCAATAAATAAATACAATACAAATACAATATCATCGTAACGATGAAAGTGAAATTGACTATGACAGTGACAGTGAAGATGACGATGACGATAACTATGACAGCGACGGTGACAGTAACTATGATAATGACGATGACGGTAACTACGATGATGACGATAAAAGTGACGATGAAAATACCTATGATGATGACGATGACAATACCTATGATGATGACGATGACAGCTTTGTACCTGTGTCTGTGCCTCCCTAGACAGTTTCCTGAGCAGGGAGCCGATGAAGGTGCCTCTGACGACCACTAAAGGCACGCACAGCATCGTGAGTCCGTTGAGATATACAGAGATCACGAGCAAACTGACCGCTGAGGCGACAAATACCATCATAACGATGACAGTGACATAGTGACGATGACGATACCTATGATAATGACAATGACAGTGACCATGACGGTAACTACGGTGATGACGATAACAGTGATGATGACGATAACAGTGACGATGACGATACCTATGATGATGATGATGACAGTGATGATGACAGTGACGATGACAGCTTTGTACCTGTGTCTGTGCCTCCCTAGACAGTTTCCTCAGGAGGGAGCCGATGAAGGTGCCTCCGACGACCACGGAAGGCACGCACAGCATCGTGAGTCCGGTGAGATGCGGCGAGATCACGAGAAGACTGACCGCTGAGCCGACCACTTGGGTGATGGCGCGAAGACCGCCAGATATCGTCTGTTTGAACGAGCTTTTGAAGTCTTGCACATCCACTGTTAGTCTGGAAACCAGTGTATATTCACTTTAGTACGATTAATTTATTTATTTATTTATTTATTATGATATATTTTCTATACAAATATTCAAGTCATAGAAATATATACTATAGCTGCGTGTGTGGTCACTTGAATATTTGTATAGAAAATATAACGTAATATGCCTTGCTATATCCATATCACTAGGTATGAATGAATGAATGAATTTAATGTACCAATGCAGTGGCAAATATTCTGCCGCAAAGCAGTAATGTGTAAGCATTACTGTGTTCCGGTTTGAAGGGCACTGTAGATAGAAATTATTGGTCTGTCGAGACTACTCTAAATGATGAATCAAGTTTACTGCGAGTGCTGATATGGTAGACAGTTAAAAAAAAATATCAAATGTTCATGATGTCTCTGACCTGTTGACAAGTTCCCCCGTCCTCTCCTGGTCGAAGAAAGCCATGTCCTGACGGAGTATTGACTGGAAAAGATCCTGCTTCATTTGAGAAGCGACGCGCTCTCCCACTTGTGATAGCAAGTGGATGTAGAGGAATGTGAATGCAGCCTGGATAATAAATAAATAATAAATATTTTGGACATTGCACACAACGCCATCTAGCTCCAAACTAAACAGAGGTTGTACTATGGGAACCAGATTACTTAAATACTTTTTTTTTGTAAAACATACAAAGAATACATAGAAAATACCTAGACTCAGGACAAACACCGATGTTTATCACACAAATGTTTGTCCTGAAGCGGGAATCGAACCCGCGACACCGGGCGTGGCAGTCCTTGTAGCAGAGCTTGTACCATGGGAACCAGATGGCTGATAGAATATTTAGATATTTTTTTTAATACATGGATAAATAGAATACATAGAAAACACCCAGACTCAGGACAAACACTGATGTTCATCACACAAATGTTTTTCCTGAAGTGGGAATCACCAACAATGCAACACCGGACGTGGCAGTCCGACAAACTTGCCATTGCCTTGCGATCTGCTGGTCGCGGGCTTGAATCCCCGTGGCAGTAATGCGAAAACGGGGTTTTTCGGTCGAAAAAATCTATGTAGGTATGCATGCATCCCACGTTCTCGCAACGGGGAAGGAAAACATCGTGAGGAAACCAGCATGTCAAAGGACAGAAAAAAAAAATTCTATGCCATGTGACATCCACCAATCTGCATTGGATCCGCGTGGTGGATTTAAAACCCATTTGCTCTCCTGCCAAGAGTAGGCCTGAGTCCCAGAAGTGGGAACATTATAGGCTGATTATGCTTATGCCTAAATGTTCTATTAAAAATGTGTTACCTGCCCTAAATACAGAGAAATGAGCTTCATGGCCGGCACTTTTATTTCCTCGATGAAGTCCGTTGCTGGGTTAGTCCTCAAATTGGCCAGAACATTCACTATGACTCCCAACATGGCCGGGATGTAGACATTCAGAAAAGCCACTGCCAATGCTGACTGAAAGATTTAATTACACTAATAAAACATCAATTTTATTTATATTAAAAAGCTCTGTCCTGACTGACTGACTCACAGACAAAACTGTCAAACCACAAAACCTAGAGACCCGACATTGAGAGGGTCATTCAAAAAGTGTAAGCGCATATTATTAAGAAAATAATTTTGTTAATTCACATCGAAAATCTTTAGAAACATAACCATAAATAAATGGTATATCATACCCAATTTCAGCTCTAGTTTTGGCGTGATTGGGTCTGTGATAGAGATAAATATCTATCCATTGATTCTCACAAACTCTACTCTTATAATATTAGCAGGTTAATTCATTGGATGGAGTCAAGCGTACTTACAGCAACAGCAGCGACCAGCAGCCATTTATGAGGCTTCAAGTACTCAAACAACTTTCTCCAATCAAACTTTGAACTGTCATCATTCACATTCGGCCGCCTTTGTATTATCCTCGATGGTTGACCCTTACAAAACACTGAACCATTGTATAAAACACGCACACCGAGTCCTAAACTAACTCCGGCACATAACTTCCAGGGACATGGTAAAAATAGCCCAGATTTCAAACTTTTCCCAGGCTGATTTTTGGCTTTGGAGAAGTATCTTCTTAGGGCTTGTGAAGGCTTATTTTTCACCACATTGACAAATATGATGTTCGGTTTTGAAATTAATAACCTGAAAAATATAATTCTGAATTGATTTTTAAATATTGACATAAATAAACATGTTTTTTGGAAAGCCAGTGTAGGATATTCATCAATCGCATCATACACAGCTTTTAGTCGATCACCCATTTAGCCCGTTTTGTTCATTGTGCATTGTCCCTTAAAAACAACCTCACCTCACCCAACTTCAGTAATGGAACAGGATTCTGGGTTAATGATAGCACTTTCAACTAACATGATACAATTGGTGTCATAGTCTTCAATTTAATCAAGGCCTCTGGCTTCAAACCTAACGCTAATGGTGATGTCTTTCACACCACAGGTATGTTACAATCAGGCATAGGTAGTATAATGTCCTTGTTATACAACAAGAACACAGGCTCCCAAGTATTATAGAATTAATGACTGAAACTGAACAGTCTATTTGAATCAAAGTAATGTTTTGCACTGATAATGTCATGGGGTCATGTCTCTTGCCATCAGAAGAACTTTTAGCTCGTCTAGTCCTTGTTTACTTGAAAAAACCTACTTGTAAGAGGAACAACCCCGTAAACATACCTTTGCCGTATTAATTGGCACGATTGATTTTGAAGTAACTGCCACATTTTGTAATCTTAATTTAAGTATTTTAAAACATGATTATCCTTGATTTTCAAATCCTGTATATCACGTCTGGGTACGGGAATTCCTAACCTCAAAACAAATAACAACACAGCTGAGCTGTCAAGTCAACACAGATTAGTCAAAATACTACCTGTCAAATAACAGCTGAGCTGACTGAGCTATAGACAATATCACAGAGTAATTTGAACCATAGATAATAGTTTTAAAAAACTGGATTTTTTGATTTACGCTTCCGCCGACGACTGCTGGAATATGTTTCAAAATCGGAAAGTGCAAATGTAGAATAAATTAAGTTATTGGTTTATTGAAACGGTTTCAAGTGCTCCTGAATATTGTATGGAGTGTTGGTGTATAGTGTAATGCTGTGAAAAGTGACTTTTCGTGTTTCTTCCTAAACTCCATAGTAGCTAATAAAAATAAAATAAAAAATCTCATGAATTGTCTTCACTACATAACAAAGATAATATAACCACTAGGTTTACTACATAACCTACTGTAAACGAATGACGAGGCAGTATGGTCTTAGGACTTTTTCCCTAGTGGGCAAATAAAAAAAAAACAAATTAAAACAAATGTTTATTTTGTTAACAGCAAGCTTTACTTTTGGTTACAATTTTAAGTTGAATCTTTAGATCAGAGTTTTTTAAAGGTCAAGACTTCATTACAAACAATACACTGTAAGTCTCAATAGTTATTTTGTTTTATTACTGGTCTCTATTGATACTTATTGGTAAGTTAGTTAGTAGCGATGGTTGGTTGGTTGGTTGGAAGGTACCTACTTGTTTTACAAAAGTATTTCTAAGTAGGTTACAGACCTACTTAAAAATACTTTTGTAAAAGTTACCGATTTGGCTGTAATTCGGTAAGTAGGTTTAAGAAGGTTGAAAAGGGCAAAATTTTCTACCTTTTAACAGTGTAAGCCTATTAAAATAATTTCGGTTTCTTCCTGTTTTAGAACTGCAAATGGAAAAGTTAAAGAATCTTACACTGAGTGAGAATAAGATGGACACAAGTATGGCAATGGTAAGGAACACTATGAAGTTACGCTCCTATTTTACAATTAGGTACCTAATTTAATTTTATACACCTCTGTAGGTAAATAAGGACATTCCTGATACCTATATATTATCATTAATAACCATTTCTTGATTTTAGCAGTCCTGATAATAATACAACTTAAATAATATTTTAATTACTTATCTTAAAAGGTCAATACCGATTTTGAAACGCCCGTTTCACTTGTGATTCGCGATTGCAGCGCGATTGTTTCGTCAGCAGCGTGATAAAAAGTCGCCCAGAGCGACGCGACGCGAGACGCCCGCTACAGCGCGTCTCCGCGCCCCGTTGTGCATAATTATCTACTTACATACTAGCATTATCAGCACATTTTCGACACAAATCATTCTGTTCGACACAAATCCTCATTGGCCTTGCTAACTACCAGTTTCAAAAATTAGATACTTGTAATGGGGGTGATTTACAGATCTAGAAAAATCATGCCCAAAGAGAACTTTTCCATAACCATATCCCATCTATATATGTTAGGTACCATGTATTTAAAAAATATGTATAATATGACATTAATGTGACCTGAATTTTATTTAAAAAAATCTGAATTTCAGGAATTTATAAAAATCGATAATTTAGAATGGCCTGCGAATGATAAATACTTAGTTGATGCCAAACCAGACAAAATCAAACAAAATAAAGCATCGGAAATGTTAGATTTGTTTAAACTAAAACCAATACCGAATGGGAACATAATTGGAAAATTACTAGCAAAAAAACTTGAGGAAAATGTGGAAATGTTTGTCCAGTTGGAACATATTGCTAGAGGAACCAATCCCCATGACGTAAGGAACGGCCACATCAAGCTAATGACACAAATAATGCAGTGCTCAGATGTGCTTTGGAATTTTGCAGCGGGTGATAGTGAGTACCTAACCTTCCTACTTATCAGCTTAATAACTTTATTTTGTCTGTACGTTAATTATAACCAGTTACACTTTGTTGTATAATTTACTGGCGTATCTACCTAAACCCATCTGTTGCGAAAAAATATTTTGTGGGTGAACCGTACCTAAGCAATAAAAAACCCTTTACATACATGCTTCTGTATTAATTGTTAGCTAGTCGGCTCAGGCAGCTAGTCAGTCAGGTTTCATAAAAGCTATAAACAAGTAGAGAACTTTCAGCTTAAAAATGCACTTAATTGCCTTAGAGAAGCATACATTTTTAAACTTAAAGATCAATACTGCGCTCTAGAAACACCGCTGATGTGGAAGACAAGACTGCCGAACTGACTTTCAATTTTGCTGGGCTACTTGGGCAAATAATTGAACGGAATAGTCTTATAGTATTAGCGTCGCTTACTATACATAATGGGCTTTCCAGGTGGGATTGTTCTTGTCGTGACTGAATCCACTCCTCTCTACATTTTGGGAGTGCTGGCTGCACAGCTCTACGATAAGACGATCGAACATCGTGGAGTAATTTGGGTTACCGAAAAGAAGATGAAACATTTGTGCCAATTCTTTGTGAAACTCTGCTGTGACGCTGGGTAAAGTTAAATATTTTCGAATTTGATAAGGAACCCTCCATACTTTGTTCCTCCGTGCCCTCCATTAGATACTATGCTTCGGGCCATTTGTAGGTATTCGGCCATGTCTTATGAACGAACCTACTTTTGTTAACCAAAGATTTGTTGCTTTTGTTTCAGGTTGGACATAGTTTTAGTTTATGGAATATTAGATAAACTCTCAACATTAGACGAAAATTATGATGAAATCATAGGTAAGACTTTCGGATTTGATTTCGTTCGAACCTTTCTATTAAAATTTGTAATAATGTCCTATGGAATTTTGTTGTGTTCTGTTTACAGTACCTACTGACGTTTCCGGGGGCTGCACGGGTGTAATCTCAGGGTGGTCAGACATGGATTCTGCTTTGGACGTCTTTATTCACTCTTCTAAAACGGTAACCACTAAATCATAATCGTTAATTTTGATAATATCCGCCCTCAATAACCCTAGCCAGCTCTGAAACCGCATTAAACGTTTTACAGGCGCCCTGGCGACTCAAACAGATTTATGTCCAAGAAAGTAAATTTGAAGATTTCAAGAAATTGCTCGCATCGAGGGTTCGCGATTCTTCGGGATCTCCTCAGCACTGGGTCATCGGTGACAAAAAATTTGCAGTCGAGACATTGAGCACGCCTACCGATATACACACTATACCAGTTCTAGCGTATCGGACCAACAAAGAGCTTTTGACACTTATAAACACGCCCTATCTTAGCGTATGGGCGGCCAACTCAGCGGAGGCCAATGAAATAGCGCTTAAAACGCAAACCGCTAATGTAATTTGGCTCAACGAGTATGCCTCTTTTGATGGCCCGCCGCGATCAGCTTTGCCTTTCTACAACTTATACACCAACACTAATCAACTTGTCCTTGACGAGACTTTGAAAACTGCAAAGTCTTGGGCACGACTAAAAACTAGCGAGCGTTTAGAAATTTTAATCGATGCGATTAAAGACCGGGAGGGGTACGCAAACATTTTACACGACTTGGAAAAATGGCGCTCTGATGATTTTATACACGTCACAGATACGTCGATTTGTTTCGGGGTGCAAGTGCCGCTGGGTACCGTAATATGTGATGAATTCGATGATAATCATACCATTATTTTAAAAGCACTTATTAACGGAAACTTGGTGTTAGCTTTGATCAATGACGAGAGCTATCTAAAGGCTGGTATTCCGTTGCAAATTCGCGGAAAATGGGATTCTCATGAATATCTCACATCTATATTTGGAGAGAGATTAAAAGTCGTCCGTACTAACTACGGTACGATATTCGCGAACTAAATTGTGACATTCTTCGAAGGCAGTGGCTTAGTAACTGATATTTTAATGCTTTGTTTGTATGTAAATCGTAGTAAGCTGAACTCAGCTTGCAAACAACAAAGAACTTATACCTAACACACGGCGATTTTGAATCACGAGATCGAATAGCGCGTCAGCAAAACGATCTTGTGACATTCTCGCGTTTATTGTGCGATTTAAAGTCGCTGTTCAAACAATTATTTCCAAAGTTTACACCAAAGTACTATATTTTCTCACTTTGCATATATGTAGTCAACGCTAACGTCTTATTAGATAATGTAGAAATTTAAATTTATTTAACACTGAAATTGCTCTATCGGCCGCTGCCATCCCGGTGTGAATTGACGCATGATAGCTTATCATCGGGTCACATGACCTTATATGAGATTTTGTAGTACTATTTACATAATTTACTCCCGATACAAAAAAAACACTACTTACTTACACAAAATCATAAACAAATGACCTACCGTACCTACTATCGGTGTGAATAGAGCACAATAGACCGACAACGGTCGCAGTGTAACTAAAGCCGCAAATCAATAATAAAAAAAAACTGTGTGAGTAGGTCTAGGATCTATATAGTTAGCAATCAATCTTTTGGTTTTTTTAATGGGTCCTTCTAGATACCTACCCAATTTACCTATGGGCACCTACGAGGTTGGTATATTTTTGTTCCATTCCTTACCAATGATCATATTTAATTTTAAGGTTTATTTTTGATACCTACTTATTTACGTAACTAGGGTTAAGAACAATTATATTTTAAGTAGGTACTAGGTACCTACAGTAGGTTAATAATAAGGTAATTTACACCTTTTGACTTTACTTTCAATCGTTTGTAACAGCGGTTTCAGAATTGGATTCGCCGCTCGTGCTTTGTTTTAAGGCCTACAACTACAACTTATTTGTTTTAGCCGGGACGGTCAATTTAACGTGCTCTACGTGAAGTTTGGAGTCTATGAAATGTGACCATACGGCGCTAATTCAATAAACTCATAACTTTGACTCGTAGGATCAATGTAACACCATAATTTATGGTTTGATTTGACATCGGCATTAGCCCTAAATTGTCAGTTCAATGCATAGGGCGTGATGGTGCAAAATTGTAATGGATTATTGTGGTAACATTCATCGATAAATTATCTACAAATTATTATAATATATATCTACAAAATATTAAATAAATATTAATATTTTACAAGGCGCTGTCTTTTATTTTGCTTCGACTTGAGTTGAGTCTTTCTTCTTTCTTTTTATCTCTCACTCATTCGTTTTGTGTTAAAGTTATTGTGCCTACCTAAGTTTATAATTGTTGTATGTTGTAAAAGTAATTGTGAGTTTTTGTTAATCATTACTTAAGAATCCTCCTAAGAATTTACACATTTGGATTTGAATATGAATTAGGTACAAACTTATTCAGGCGTAGGTAGGTACCTAGGTACTATGTCCTGAACGTCTTTCTGGAGCTTTTTATTACTTAGGTACCTACTAACTTCATACACGATTTCATTCATTCATAGTGGGTATATACAGTAGGTAGGTACTAAATAGGTTATTTATAAGCCATGGTAATGGTAAAACTGCGCCCATTATTATAGAGACTAACTCCTTAGTAATTTTGAATACCATGGACATGATCCTTATTGATTCCGGTTGATTTCAATGAAACGTAATCCTATTATAGGCCACTTGCTGTCTGCAAGTGTTTAATGAATCAGATTTTATTGGGTAGTATTTGACAGCCGCTAAAATGTAGCTTTGCCACTAAAAAGGGCAAACAGAAAAGTAAACACAGACTCGCACAAAATAGAGAGGTGTTTTTTATTTTTAAAATGCTGTATGTATGTAAGTAAATCCAAAAAAAGGTTTCAAACTAAAATATAGCTTGTGGTGCCGCCCTAACCAGCGCCGCCACCCGCCCGCCAAGTTTGTGAGGATGTAGGTAGTAGGTACCTATGGATAATGGTCTAACCAATAAATAGAAGATTGCGGATTATAAATGCCCAATTAAGGAACAGCGTAGCCCAATTGTTTCCTTTTGTAAATTTTGTAAATATAGTTAGCTTATGCTGTAATAAATCTGGGACATCGTGTAGGTAACCTATGAATATCACCCGTCTTATCATTCGTTGTTTTTCAATCACGCCAAAAGTGCTAAACTGCTGAACAGACTTGCCTGAAATTTATGAGAATTGTTCAGAGTCAGAGGATCTTATTTCTTTGTCTCTGCATTGCTAAAATTTTCTACTAAGAAATAAATAGTAGGTACCTACGTAAACTCTACAAAACGATTGTGATATAGGTACATAAAATGTAGCAAAGTAACTAGGTACCTACTTAAATACAAATTTTACTTGCATAACTCCATTGAATTTTGTTAGTAATTGTACTAAATTTGGAGAAATCAAAGAATCGGATGAGTTGACCAAACTAAAATAAAATATTCAATTCACCAACTTATCCGAAGTGGACGAGTTTGTTTTGGGTGAGTTGACGAACGACTCAGATGTGGACTACACGGTGGAGTTGTGTGTGTTTGTGTTACACATTTTGATGATGATGAGGTTAAATACTAAAACCTTCATTACTCATAGGGCAAATGACACATTTTAGAGCTCCAAGCGGTATCATACAGCTGGTAATGACCACCCATGATTACAGCTCGCACCCGCGTTCTTGACTAACCACCCTTTACTCATAACAACGCAATATCAACCTTATCACAACTGATTAAGGTTGAATTTTGAATCGACAATAATGCTACACCATGGGGTTTCACTACCACTCTAGTTAGAGACACAGATACGAGTTTTGTGTTAGAAATTAGAGTTCAATTTAGAATGTCGACTTTCTATGGCTAATTCCTTAGATAGGGTGTTGGTTTCTGCCGGCAGATGGTGTTAGGATGGATTTTAACCATCAGACCGATGTGGTATTCATAGCTCTACCACTGTGAAATGTGGCTCTTCTTACTTTTTATTACTTATTGTTGTGATTTGAATAAAACATATATGTTTATAGAATCCATCCATCTATTTAGGCCGGTAGAGCTTTGCTATCAGTCTTGTGTAAAACTGTGCTTATGAGCTACGAGTATGCACCGTCCTCATTTTTCCAACAGTATCCAGTCTATGCAAAGGTTGTCTGGAAGAGATCGCTCTTAAGAGGATATGTGAAACTGTCAGAAATGACAGCTGCCGAATTGTAAGACAGTGATAGCGCAATTAGACACCTTACCCCGAGGGAAGAGGTTAGATATAGATTTTTGTCGCTCAAAAGTAACGGACGTAAGCGACAAATGATAAAACATCGTATTGCTTGAAAAGTATTGAATTTATAAAAAAATCCTTTTTCATTTATCTAAGTTCTGTGATTACTCACTCAATAGTATAAAAATAAACCGTAAATATTCTCTAAATTCGGAGGATGGATGTAAATCAGATTTTAAGAGGGCCTATTTCAAAAAATAAATCAATCGAGAAAAGTTTCACCAATCGTGTTTCTGTCTTACATTTATTTATATTATATCCTCAAGTAATCACTGTATTAACATCAAGTTTGTAAACTGTACCGTTACCGAGTAAGAATGAAACGCAGCGACTCCAAATTTTCACATAGCCTCTTAAGTGATAAGCCTGCCCATTATCCACTGTTATATACCTAGCTCTATTTTTCCAATATAATGTATTAGTGCTAAGATGGTGAGCAATAAAGTATATCTATCTCTCTATCTATCTATGCAAGGGTGCAGCGCAGCACTAGATACTATTATAGTGCTCGTCCACTTTAAGACATCAGTCGCTAAAGCTAATTTCACTAACAAACATCCAAATGTTATTATTCATTCAAGAAAATTATTAATTATATTTACTTACGTAAAGTAGGTACTTGGAATTTTTAATGGTGCTGCTGACTGTACTTCAGTGGTACATAAACAGCGGTGGTGAATCTCTACTAAAAATATTAAAATATTATAAACGGTGGCAAATCCCTACAACTTTTTTGCGGTAGTGAATCCCTACAGTGGCAAATCCGAACTAACCCAACCAAAACACTTTCACAGACTTTTTTTACGTAGGTATCTTCCTTTACGTGTATGTTGCACCTTGCACCAACCTATCTTTTTCATAGAGACGAGCTAGACGCTCTCCTAATGGAAAGAGATCACGTCCAGTAAGTATTTTTTCATACCTTCACAGGAACCCACCAGATATGTTTTGGACAAGTCAAGCTTGATGCCGTGAAACACTTTGGTTCGCTTTTACAGATTTTTTGTAGGTACATACGTAGATACGACGTAGGTAGCTACGTAGAGATCTTTCGGTCTAAAATGCACTCCAATAACGCCGCAATACAAAAATGTTTATACTTAAAAATCTCTTCCATACAAATTATTAGCATTTTTTTCTTAGATCTACTTACCCATTCGACTATGAGCCGAAAATGTAGTAAGTTCCTACGTACAGTCAGCTGCAGAGACATGTATACACTCCTAAGCTTTCACATTTATATTATACACTCAATTTTGCAAAGACATTCTTCTTCTGACGAGAATTCTGACAAGTAAGATGACTACATTAATTTGAAAATGATTGCGTGCAATTTTCTTTGCAAAATTAAGAGTAATATAAATGTGAAAGCTTTGGAGTTTAGACCTATACATGTCTGTGCAGCTAACTGTACGTAAAAGTACGTACTTGCCCCACTGTGTTTGTTTGGAACAGTTGGCCCTAACGGGCAAGTTTCTCACAATAAAAATCCTATAATCCGTACTAAAGAGCGGACAGCGCTTGCCTCGTGTAAATATTTACAAAACGTCATGTGTGTCCGTGATTTCACGGGATTACTTTAGATTTTGACTTCACTTTGTTTAGCTATCAGTACTGCTTAAAGATAAAGGTACTTACCTACGTACAGGTGTGATAAAATTACATTAATAAAAAAGATGTAGGTACCTATGTAGGCTCTACCTATTTCGACTGGGCTCTACCTATACGATCGTGATTTCGAGAAATTTTACTAGTACCTATAAGTTTGTTTACTCTAATAATAACTATTTATTAAAGGCAACTTAATTTATAGAAATGAAATGCCCAAAGAAGTAAAAAAAAAATTCTTATGACCCTTAAATATTTGCATCTACATGTTGGTGGTGTAAATCAAATAAATAAATGGTTGCTATAGTCTAATGAGACATGTAGACAATAGGAGACATGAAGACCATGAAGTTTAATACAGTTGTAAACTAAACTACATGAAGTTAAAAACATTGTAAGTTTATTTTGCAGACCGAACGCGACGGAACCAGCGGGCTGGCGAATCTTGCGATAGAGATCTGTGACAATTGAATGAGTTACCACGTAAACAAAGCTGCGGGTGTAGTTAGTTGAGTAATAGTAAATTATTGCAAAGGCAGCGAATAGGCAATTGCAGGTCGAGTATGACTTTGAAGGCCGAGCCGCAGGCGAGGATACGAGATATACATAATACGAGACAGGCAATTGCCATTTCGGCCGAGGCATATACATACATAGTGCTTTTCTTAAAAAAAAATGCAAGGAAATAAAGAAGGGCCTTTTAAATAATGTTCAATACCGTTTTTAATATGAACTGTACATTACAGCATCGAATAAATCACCCATAATGTAGATGGCTTTTGAGTTTTAGCAATTTCATTGAAGTATGCCAAAAACACTATTTCAGAGAACAATTTTGCATTTTTCCTAATTTTTCCAGAACATAAAATTTTCATATAGGTACTTTCTTATATTTTTCTTTTGATTTAGCTGGAAGCAGGTTTTCCATCGCTAATTTAGCTTATCTGGTGGAGTGCAGTCATCCATGTCCATTTATTTATATTTTATTATATTTTATTTTACTGTTTGTGCCGAAAAAGGTTAAACGCATCTATGGCTATACGGCTATACAGCCACGAGAACGCAATGTGTACGATAGATGAAAGAGTTCTAAATTCAAACAGCACACCGTTTCATACAACATTGCCGGCGCGTTCTCGTTCCAAATTCAAAGAACACGCCGGGAAGTGAATTTGGTTTTTCAGTCTACGTAAATATGATAGGAACTTCGCGTGTTCTTAATTTAAAAGTAATGACAATATTTCTACGCACGTTTAATAAAAATCATTTTTAACGACTAAAATGAGGGTAGTTCCCTCATTTCACCGCGACGACGGTAGCTCCAATACGCCAGTCAACTCGTGACCACGGCTGTTGCAATACAGTCGAAACGTCGCGTCGGAACACAAAAACATATGAGGTGAGTGCGATAAATACCCGTTACAATCAAATAACTAGGTATATAGTAAAATCATTAGTGCAAAGTAGATTATATAACAGTCTCAGCTCAGTTTACCAGTTCCCTTTGACTTTGCGTCGCAAATTCATAATAATTTGAGGAACAATTAACTTTCTTTCATGTTACACCTTTGTACCGTCCCATTGCGTAGGTACTATTTAACTTGAGCGTATAATAGAGAGTAACCTCAAAGAAAAATGTACTTACAGACAATTACACCTACGTATGGAAGTATAGGGCACTTGGGCCTGAGTCAGCGGTAGGGTGGGGTAAATGGTGATATCGATGTTTCCTCTATGATAAAATTATAATCTACAGGGGTTAGTTCTTTTATGTTTATTTTAGTTTATGGAATAATTCTACTAATAATATCCTGGCAAAAGTTTGTGCGGAAAGTGTGGGTATTGTATATCACGTAGAAAAGGACATAAACTACTTTTTATCCGGGTAACGCTAGCTATTATAATTTATTTATTTCAAATCAAATCAATTCAAATTAATTTATTATCAAAATGATTAGGTTCATATCCTAATAATACACTAATTATAAAAGTACATTCAGCGCTCTAACTTAGTGGTCTACATGTACAATACCATATTTTATATATATACCTATATTAAATTTAAGTAAAACGGATTTACCAATACATTAATTAAAGAAAGAAAAAAAAGAGATAAAGACAAAAATAACAGATTCCAATATATATAACAGATATTTTAGATTAATAAACAACGGGTAGCAGCCAGTATAATATCAGTTGATCGATACTTTAGGTATATCGTTCGTGTTTCCACATCCCATCTCTACAGCCTCCGTCTCTTGCCCTTTGTAGAGCCTCTCCAATATTCGCTTTGTTACGGCCGCATCTCTAATACCGTCGTCTGTTTGGCTTCCTATAATACGCCTGTGTTTTTAAAGCTTTAAAGTAATATGTACTCAATGTAGATAGGTATAGGTAGTAGAATTGTGCTGTAAGAGTTATAGAGAAGCTAGAGCTCGTTCAGAAAATGATTATTGGTGGCAAGTGACGAACAAAAAGGCTGAAAAAAATATAGATACTGGATTTTTGATACTTATATGTACCTAAGTACCTACTTATAATTCTATGACACCTCTAACATGAACAAAACGAATGCATCGTTTTTGGTGCAACAAATATAATCTTTGGTCTTTTTTACGTTTTACTCAGATCTCCAATCTCTACTGACATCAATAAAATAACTAAATTCTCTATCAAATATGTTTTGGTGTAGACACCTACATACTTAGATAATAAGTAATGTGCCAATGTAAAAATATTGTAAGTACGTCCGAAACGGACAAAACTGTTTGCTCCTAACGTTTAAAAATGTGACCATCTTTTGTACAGGTTTCACAATAAAAATGTTCGTAACCAACACCTCAAAAATCCATTGGCATATGAGGCTTTTGGGGCGCGGATACTTATTTGAGTACCTATGTATTTATTTGGTTTTAAATATTTTGTATCATATCTAACTACTTACCAATACCTACTCATGAAAAAAGTTGTGGTCAATTGAGTATCTTCTCGCCGCCCTAAATATAAATTCTCTGTCGTTCGCAAAGAAACATTTTTTCCCAAAGCCAATCTGTCGCGCTGAGTAATGATCTGAGGGTTAATGGCTTTGGGCAGAATTGACCACCGCCCAACGCCGATTGGTGATTACATTCTCCAAGATTAGGTACATCGGATAATCCAGGGTTCAAAACCCGATGCGAAATATGAGATTGTTGATAAAATTTTATCAGGGTTAGAAAGCTACACTTCCGTGTTTCGTTATTTTAATTTAATCTCGTATATTATACTTACAGTCAGCTGCACCAACATGTATACCTACACTCCCAAGCCTTCGCATTTATATTACTCTTAATTTGCAAAGACTTGCAGAGACGGAAGCATTTTCAAATTAATGTAGTCCACTTACTTTCAGAAGAAGAATATCTTTGCAAAATGTATAGAATTATATAAATGTGAAAGCTTGAGAGTGTACACATATTGGTGCAGCCGACTGTACATAAGAAATAATGGTTGGTTCTCTACATTAAATTGAGTTTTAAAGAAAAAAAAAAGACCGTACAGATTCCAAACACGAACTACCTACTACCCGTGTCCATTTCACCCCGGAGGAGATGGGGTACATTAGCACGTACCTATAGCCTCCAGCATTTTATCAAATCCAAGCAGTTGAAAAAAAGCGACAATTATGTATTTTAAACACTAACGATCCATAGAACCGCAATAGAAAAGACAGTAAAGATTCCTAACAAAAACTACCCACCGATCTCCATTTCACCCCGGGGGAGAAAAGGGGTACATTAGCACGTATCGTCGCGAGCATATCCAAGTAGTTGACACCATAAATGGATAGAAAAAACAATAGAAAGAAAAGTAAAGCTTCCAAACATGAACTGCCCACTACCAGTGTCCATTTCACCCTGGGGGAGAAGGGGGTACTTAAGTACGTGTAGTTGCTAATAATAATGCAGGTATAAGACATCCAATTAGATTTATCTGCAGCCCTTCTAAAAAAAGCCAACATTCTCAACACCATGGATCCATAGAAAAATAGAAAGGACAGTTAAGATTCCAAACACGAAGAGCCAACCCGTGTCTATTTCACCCCGGGGGGAGAAGGGGGTACATTAGCACGTGTAGTCGCGAGCAATATAGCGCCGGCCGGCGGCGGCTCATTTAATCACGCGGAGGAATCTGCGAGGATAAGACGACCATTGGTGCTAGTAGGCACGGAATACGGTTTTATATATCAGTGACATTTTTTTTATTAGTGACTAGAACTTCACAGCCGCATCTTCATTTTCGTTATTATACCTACGTGCTTACACAATATCTTGGGCTAATCCTCAAATCCGAATTCCATACAAAATGTTTCGGACAAATACTCAAAAAGTATTAGAAGTTTAAAGTATTAAAAGTATTATTTAAAGTATTATAGTAATTTCTTCACACTATTCGTTTCGTCCATGTTTTTTGATTTCGTCAACAAAAAAAGTGAAAGGTTTCATACTTTAATTTAGATTTTATACGTGTTTTTAAGTTAGTAGGTTAATTTTGTATTATATAAATTTTGTATGGAAATTTGCCTTGAGGATTCCCCTTAAGTTCAATGATTTGGCCTGTACTTTGTCTGTCAGTCAATCAGGCAGGATTAAGCTTTTTTTTAAGTAAATAATAATAAGTAGGTATTATTAAGTATGTATTAGACGACTTGAACAAAACGTTTTGGATCGACCTTTATTATAAGTACGATTAAAGAATGGAATTCTTTACCGGCGTCTGTTTTTCCAAACTGCTACAATCTTAGTGTCTTCAAGTCTAGAGTGAATCGATACTTGATCGTAGGTAGAAAGCAAATGGTGATGGTGAGGACAAAGAAAATATTTTTAGAATTTGTTTTGGACTCATTCTTGGTGCCCGTCTGCCTATGTAGAGTCCAATATTCGTGTATTACAGCATTCAACTCAGAGCTTTGCGGTGAAAAACTGGAAATTAGGGAATATAATATTGTAATGGGCCGTTCTATTGAAAGTGGTAGAAAGTCAGTCGTATGAAAAGTCATATTATTACTAACGGATGAGAAGCAGCTCGGACTTTCAGCTCTTGATAAATACCTCCCAGTTCCAAGTCGCTACGTCCACTGTGTTAGGCCGTAGGTTGTCTGTCAGCCAGTCAGTCATTCATTCAGTTAGTCAGGATTAAGCCTTATAATATACTGATGATATCTCATAGATTTAATATTTTTATTGAATCCATCTCCATACTCTCAAACTCGGCAGCTGACAAAAGGCGCGCGGACTCGCACACTTATTGGACAAGTCAATAATGTACCGTTCGCGTTCGTTGGACGGACAAGACAACTTTTAGTACGTATGTATAGTTATAGTAGAGTGGAGCAATAAGCGTTGTTAACGATAATGTTGGCTTGCGATCTGATTTGGGTTCTTGGGCGACGCTTGTATTATTATACATCATAATATAAGTGTAGGATCTTATAAGTAGGTATAGAGAACCAACATTTGGTACTACAATCAGCTTTTAATTAATTGAATGATTTTGAGCGCAAAAAATATTTAAATACTTAGGTACCTACTCCTGTAGGTAAGCGTGGTTACCGCTAAGATCAGTGTTTTTCAATCTTATTGATTTCGCTAGTACATTTTGGTCCGATGATAATTTTAGAAAAAGAGAAATCCTAACAGCTAGATAAATATTATAAGTATGTTAAAACTACAAGGCTTTTTCATTGTTAATAAAACTACGTCGTAAAAAGTAACAAACATTTGAAAATGGAGTTATTTCATATTTATTGACAGGATGTCTGAAATTTTTTGGTCCTGTCTTACGACTCAATTTTGATTTGATACTGTCCATCTTCTTCTATACCTTCTATAGCAGGAACACTGTTATTCATCCATGATCGTACCTACCTAAATACGTTACATTATAAATTATATTATTTAAAGATACGGTTTCATTTGAGCACGAATTAATTTTGATGCAATTTCCTTGTCTCTTCATCAGTTAAAACATCTCTGTTTTTTTACTGTAACCACGATAAAACAATCTGTATCGATCGGCAAACATTCGCCGCATTGTCTTCAACCGGTGCCACAGATCACAGCACAGTTACTACGGAAGCTACACACGCTCAACTTAATTCTAGTGATGGGATGGTTGTCTATTCAGGCGGCGCGGCGTTGATCGTACGATCAGGCGTTGTCCTAATCGATCAGGCGTTGTCCTAATCGATCGCGCGACGTGACGTTCGCGCGAACTAAATAAATAAATAAATAAATTTTTTGGACATTTCACACAACGTCATCTAGCCCCAAACTAAGCAGAACTTGTACTATGGGAACTAGATAATTGATACAATACTTATATACTTTTGTTTTGTAAATACATACATATAATACATAGGAAACACCCAGACTCAGGACAAACACCGATGTTCATCACACAAATGTTTGTCCTGAAGCGGGAATCGAACCCGCAACACCAGGCGTGGCAGTCCAATACACTTGCCATTCTACCATTGGTGTTGTCAAAACTTGCGATGTTCGCGTGATCGCGTTCTATCAGGACAACACCTCAAACGATGCGTTTTGGTCGCGCGATGAAAATTAGCAATATGAATGATCGTAGTTTCATATAATGCCAATTAGGACTCTCTGAAGAGATTAGTGTATTTATTCTCGTCGTACGCCCAAATCGCATCATTTGCTCGTACGATCATTAGCCAATTAGGACAGCACCTTACTGTTGAGAGGCTTGTCCCCTTTTAGCAACCTAGTTTGGAACTGTCAGACTTGTTTTTGAGGTTTCTGATAGTCTTAAATTATAATGGTGAGTACTGAGATACAATTTTTGTAACCGTAGTTTTTTTTATACATCAATAATACTTATTTTGGACATTACACACAACGCCATCTAGCCCCAAACTAAGTAGAGCTTGTACTATGGGAACCAGATAACTGATAGAATACTTAAATAAATACCTACTACTTTTCCAAAATTTGGGCCCCTCATTCCAGGTTAAGTTGGAACTTTAGTTACAAGTACGATTGTATCGAAGACTTTCTTTGCTAACTGAATTCTTCAGATGCAATCTGGGAATTTTTTATTTTTTTTAGTAGGAACTAAAAAATTTGGATCCGATGAGAATCAAAGTATTTTTAATTTTCAAGAACTTTAGATGCAAATGTGAACAACCCGACTTTTTAATTTCAATTCTGATTAAATTTATTAAATTCATCGTTTAATATTATTACACATCACTACACATGCCCAGCCACAGATAGCACAACAGTCACTTATTCAATATATAAATATTTTTTTTCAAGAACTAAGATGCAAATGAGAACAACCCGACTTTTGAATTTCAATTCTAATTTTTATTAAATTAATCGTAAAATATTAATGCACATCACTATACATGGCCAGCCACAGATAGCACAACAGTCACTTCAGCGCGGTGCAACTCGACTATTCAATTTGAATCGGAGACAAGAGGGCGGTCGGTGGGTGGGAAAAGGGGGGAAGATGCGACTCACGACGCCGCTGATGGGTAAATCGTGTTCGATTCGCACCTGCTTTGAGTGCACCTGAAAGTGGCTTCACCTAAAGAGCTATTTTAGACGATAAATTATATTGTGAAATATGACAAATTGTGCTATATTATTGACCGTATAGGGTTTGTATGGAATCTTTCCTTATTTCAAATCTTATACACATAACTATGCACAAACAATACAATAAATATATTGTGCAATTTTATTGTAGGTCTAGGGGACGCCAAACTTATACGAGTTACTTGTAACAGTCAAAATCCGAAAAAGATTAAACATAATTCGTATGTGTACAGTTGTAAAATCTTGTGGTATCGTTAGAAGACACCACGAGATGTCACTACCCATTCTCAAAAGTTATTAGTTTTCCAAGTACATACTTAATTTCACAAGCTATAACGCCTCTCAAACTGAAATACAGTAATGCTTACACATTACTGCTGGACGGTAGAACATCTAGCATTGTGTTCTTCTTCTTATCGTGTCAATAGTTCTTTCGAACCAGTGTGGTGAAAGGATTTCACTGTGTTGATAAATTGAATCCTGAGACGCTTGTACCCAAAGAGAAGCATGTCAACAAACATTGCCAAACGTTATAAAAATTGAGTTCAAAACTGAATGCCGACTACTGAAAAATCACGCTCTACTGATCAAAATTATAAAGCTCCTTTTGTTTCGTCGTAGTTGGGTAAAAATTAATTTGTGGTAGAGCAACATTCACGAACAGTCTTGATACTTTCGACACGTACAGGCGAGACCGCAATGTTCGTCACGACAAACTGTCGGCGTACATCCGCGGCCACAAGTTTCCTGGCTTCCAAACTTGACGAGTTTGCCACCGCTTTGGGTCACTACTTTATAAGTTTGCCGGATATGTATAGAAGTTTTTCATCTAAAGACTCTACTTTTGACTTTATGCAAGTGCTTGTTATAGACGCGTAGCATTCGGCTTTGCCAATCCAAAATTATTTAAATGTTATTTCGAAAGGATGCGTAAGTTTTGCTTATCAATTAGTTTCTAGAGCAAGAAAATTATTGATATTGCTAGTAGGTATAATTTATTTATAAAACTTTTAGTTGTGTGTTTATTCAATTTGATGTCTTTTCCTTGATTTTTTTGTTAGAATAATGAGCATAGAAAAAATGGCTGAAAATTAGATTTTATAGAGAGTTCTGTATAGGTAGGTATTTAAATTATTGCCTTAAATTTTAAAAACAAAAAATAAAAGAAAAGTGTCTTAAATATCTAAATATGCTTCTTATTTCGTTACGATTGCGAGTAGGTAAATGAAATTTTACGGCATTATTTTCTTCGCTAAATTCATTATCCATTTACGGTTTCGCAGGCAATTGTTTTAATCCGATACCGAGCGTGGCCCGATGTGGAATGAAATAATTTAATAGCCCCCCTCTGTCCCACCCGGATCCAAGATGGCGGCGGGGCGGAGCGTAGGGTGGGGCCTGCCGCCTCATTTGAATTTCGAACGCGAGCTTTCCGAACGTGTGTTCGAACCGGTTTTCGGCCAATTAATTTCGGCATAATTTGGTTTCTGCATTCTGTCTGTTCCATGGTTTATTGTTATTTAATTGGCAGTCGGCATGAGTAGGGTTGTGGAGTGCCATGAATTATTCTACCACAGTTTGAATTCTGCCACAATGGGAATATTGGCCAAATAATCATTTGCATTCTTTGCTATTCATATTTTATAATAGTTAGGTACCGTGGTCAAAATTATTGCTCAATAAATAGATAGAATTAATTCAGCCCTACGCAGAGCTTGTATAGTTTCAGATTTTTAAGAATAAATACTTAACACTTCTTATTCAAACAACATCATAGTTTATGTAGGAAGAGCATCACACCAAAGTATGTCCTGATACAGGATTCGAACTCGCGAAACCACCGAGGCGGGACAACACCCTTACCACTCGACCATCCGCGTTTTCAAACAGCTTGCATAAAGAGTTTCAGATAACTTTAAGAATGCTTACACACTTCTTTTTAAAACTACATCATAGTTTATCTAGGAAGAGCATCACACAAAAGTGTGTCCTGATTCAGGACTCGAACTCGCGAAACCACCGAGATAGGTCAACACCCTTACCACTCGACCATCCGCGTCTTCAAACAAACCCGAGCTTCATAAAGCCTAATCCCAGTCACCTCAAACAAGTCGCAATTTTTGCCGAAGCCTCATAATCCCGCGCAAACACGGCATTGTCAGAACTTTCACAATATTATGTAGAGTGGTGTAATACCGACACAAAGGGAACTCGGTAAATAACGCTTTGTTCTACGAAGCCAAATTTTGACAATCACTAGCTCACTCCCATAGCTATGTTGCTGGCCAAAGAGTAAAAATATGGAGAAAACCCTGACAATGTTACCTTAAATTTTTGTACCGAAAACTTTGAATTATTACCATCTGTTACCCTGCTCTGTCACCCTAGAGTGACAGATGGGGCAAAAAAGTTTTATCTGTCCCCCTGTTGCTAATAGGGGGACAGATGGAACTTTTATTTTGCCTAAAGAAGTTTTCAGTTCAAAGATTGAAAATTAAGTACGGTCCGTATCAAAAGTCGATGACTACATGCAGATTTTTAAAATCGCTTTACATCATATTATTATATTTTTGACAATGTGGTTAACAGTTAATTTTGAACTTTAATGATGTTCATTCAATACTAGCGCTTGACATGTTGAGCGATTGTAGTGATTTTGAAAATCTGAATGTGTTCATCAACTTTTGATGCTGACTGTACCTACTTAGCTACTGAGAACTATGCTGACAAAACAATATTATAAATATGTTGTAGTTATTGAATGAGACAGAGCCGTCACACTCGGCTATGTAACGCTCATCCAGGTAAATTCAGCTAGAGTCGCCTTGATGAATTTTCACTTATGTAGTTTGGTCCTAAACACACACTGTTTTTTGTGATTATGTTTTTGCGCTAGCCTCTTGCGGGATTTGGTCTTGATCTAAAAAGTTTGAGATATACAACTTGGAACTTTTTGAAAATCGTAGCTTGTGCTACGTGCGTCGTAGCGTCTACCGCTTGACCGAACTATGCAATCTTAGATTCGTACGGCGCAGTTATTGTACCTTGCCTTGGAGAGACCTACGTCCAGCAGTGGACTGCTATAGGTTGATGATGATGAGTTATTGTACGTTATTTTTTAATGATACTTCTCGAAAAACAAGTAATTTGTAGTTCTTAAAATGTCTTACAATAGAAAAACATCATTATTTTGTCAAAATGTCACCAAAACCCAAATGAATTGCATTTCATGACCCAAAAATCATCCCATCCTAAAATTTTAAAAACTCATGTTTCACTCATGTTTATCATACAAATATAAACACATGTTTATATTTGTATGAATATCTTGTGTTTGGTACCTACAACCATATATTTTTTCCATTTCTTTCAACTAAATTTTATTCCTACAACATGTTTTGTTTTAAAATCGCAATAATTTTCCCCAGAGAGGTTCGAAAGAAATAGGCCAAAAGTGTCCATTACTTTAAAATCCAGCTACTCTTTGCCTCCCCCTGTGTGAAGGAGGTGGGGGGTTTCATGGGGAGGTAGGGTGTGCCCCTCCAACCCAATGTTGACAATTGATGGATATCTCTTGTCTTCAAAAGGCAGGATTAATGCTGTGTCTTCTCTCCAACAATGCGCTGAAGGATTATGTTCTTGAAAGACTAGATGGTTGATGGTCGGAAGGTGCGATTTTTATTCGAGAGCTCGGATTAACTTTGGAAATGGTCCGAATTGTCGGTCAACTGCTATAGACAGGGATACTCGTATATGAAGGAGTTTGCAAATATGAGTTGGTTTTATTTTACAAATTTAAGAAAGAGTTCTCATTTCGACTGTAGGTTTTTTTAATATTTATTACGTGATTATTCTTCCAATTATGAATTAAATATGATGATTCCTGATTTTTTGTTTGGTCGGTCATACCTCAGAGATCGTTCTATATTTTTTTAATCGAAATCGTTTTAGTAATTTATTTTCAACAGGAAAATTACTGAAAAAAAATCTCGTAAGTACACCAATAGATTTTTCTGTTTGAATAATGTATGTGTGCAATAAAACACGTGCTTAACGGCGAAGGAAATCATGAGGCAACCGGCATGTCATAGAACCCAAAAAGTTCGACAACATTGTGTCAAGTGAAGACAAAA
The DNA here is from genome assembly GCA_932526365.1 of Lobophora halterata. Lineage (NCBI taxonomy): Eukaryota > Metazoa > Arthropoda > Insecta > Lepidoptera > Geometridae > Lobophora > Lobophora halterata. The sequence goes on from OW052018.1 coordinate 2,181,443, forward strand.
GGTGCTTCTTCGAGGTGCACTTTAAATCCTTTCACCACTCTGGTTCGAAAGAACGTGTGACGATAAGAAGAAAACTGAAGAAAAGTCATCAAAGTAAATTTCTTAATTTTCTTTTACCTACCTAATACGTACCTAGCTAGGTACCTACCTACTACCTATATTCTAATTGTGGTAGTCATTATAAACAGGTACAAAAGAGTAACAGATAACAACTATTCACGCAAAGCGTTCTTTTTTACCCTAAAAACGGAACCCTAAAAATAAAAAGGCGAAGTACACACTAATATTGATGAGCCTGAATTCACCGAAGTTTCGACAGATCTATAGATCGATACATCTATAGATAGGCGGTAGATATAGGCGCAGCATCCGCGCTAAGTGATTTGTCCGCTTGCGTGCATTATTCATGTGCACCCGCCGTTTTCCCAATCCATTCCAAACTCTACCTACTCGTACTCATGTCTATGGGGTATGTACTACGGTATGCTACTCCAGAGATTGTACCTAATCTGTAAGCAACTGAAAACAAATTACTTAATTCAAAGTTTTTGTGATCCATTATTACGTATCTATGGTGTAAATACTACGGTATGTTACTCCGGATATTGTACCTAATCTGTGAGCGAACACTTAGGTCCAAATTAAACAATTGAAAACTTCAAAAACCTAATTTGTAAGTTATTGTTAGCGACAATATAGCGGCGATGACGCAAGCTGGTGTCCATACATACGTAACCACCGGTTTTCCGGAATAGAATACCAGTATATTTGTATCATATTCGTATCTCTTTATCCAGTTAGTTACGACATACATACGTGTCTTAATAACGCTAACATAAATGCAAAAGATTGGATAAATGTGGCATTTACTATTTGATTTAGTCGCCGAAACATTTAAACTCAGGTATTCTCGATGAATTCAATTCTATGTTTGGGAAACACTTCACCTTAACATTCCACAAGTTAACTACAAATAATTATTTGTAGGTATTAATTAAAATTGAATAGTTATAATTTTGATCGTGTGATTTTTTAAAAGTAATTGGTTCGATTCCCGGCTAGAGTAATTGATTTTTATAAAATCTGAACATGCAGTTTTTCAGTTTTCATTGACATCGGCCCCCGAGGCAAAGAATAAGCCCGAGGGTCGTTTGAGCATTTTTCTATATTATCCAATTTACCCATTATTTAGGATTTGGCCATCCAAACCTATTAGAAAAATTTACCCTTTTGGTAGGTATTTATAATACCTACTGATTGATGAGTGAATTATAGGTGGAGAAGAGAAACCGTGTTTAAACCCGAGCTAAAATGAGTACATAAGTTTGTACCTATTGATTTGGAATATTGTGCCCGACACGAGACTACTGAATTAATTTATAAAATATTAAAATTTATTAAAACAATTTATTACAACAAGACAAACTAATTATAAATTTCATAAATTAAAATATTTGTTCATATCGTAATGAGACCATCTGCATACACATTTACTTAATTCCGCTATAAATAATTCATGAAATAAATTAAAAAGCCGACGGAAGAAAGACGACATATTTCCTTAAAAAACCGGCCAGCTTCATCAGTAAGGTATTTCATTAAGGCTTTATCCTCTGAAAGAAAGACCTCACATTCTTAGACTTACTTTTGTAATGAAGACCGTCCATTTTGTAGGAACGTTTGCCTTACATTCTTTAGACTTTTTCTTTTTTTGCTTTGACATTTTCACGCTATCGCCATTTGGATTTTGCTGTTCATTTCCTTGTAGGAATTATTCGTCCTCTCGCTCGCGCGCACCTACTTTGTGAAGATTTAAAAATTACTACTTGTAATTTCGAAAACAATAGAAAATAACATTACAGTCGTGCAGTAAAAATCCAATTCAATTCAAACAAGTTTTCATGTGTAAAACCTTGCACAAAGATTTTTTTTCTCTGTGCAAGGTTTGAACACATGGAAACTACGGTTTTACACATAAAATCAGAATCCTGCGCGCCGCGCGTCGATTGCAATTTCGTAGGTAGGTAGTAGGTTAGGTACCTACATTTTTAACACATAAATTGACTGAGTACAAAATTCAAAAAAGTAGAGCGGTGATTTTGTTACTACAACCTCACGAAATCTTTTACTACGTATATTTTTTGTTTTGATATGTTTGAAATACTTACGTGTAGAAGATTAGGCGAAATTGTTTTTCTTAAGTAGGCTGGGTCTCAGTCCTCTCTCGCACACACACAGACTCTTTTCTAGTAGGTAGAGGGAATGGGTATTACCCTGGTAATTAATTAATTAATGGTATTTAATTCACCTCGCGGACCTAATGCAGTCTGGTCAAATGATAAAACCGTAATAACTTTCTCCTTTTTTGAAGTGGGTTGATAAGACTCATTTGACCGCCCCACGCCCCCGCGACCATCAGATCGCAAGACACTGTGACTATGAATACGTCTGGGCCATCGTCGTCTTTATGTGTATTTCCCTTGGTCTAGTAACCGCCTCCTTTTCTAACCGGCTTAAATATCTGAAAATAGTGAGCTTATTGAGATGAGCCAGACTTAAAAGCGCCTAATACGATCTCCATGGGAATCTGCAGCATTCGCAAATACTCATCCACTGTAGCCGCCTAATATCCGCTGAGCAAACTAAAAACAGAACTATTCACATAATTATATCACCCTTGCCATAATCTTTTATAGTTTTTACTCCCCCGTGATAGGGATCAAAATTCAATGACAGGTAGATTTAGGGGTGTAAGAGTAATGCGGTGTCCTGTATTGAATCCTGTTGACAAGTTTTCAAGGGGACGATAAGGCAAATAAAAAAGCAATATTGTCTAGCCACGTGCGAGCGAGTGAGTGATGTAATATATTTGTAACATAGTGTTTAATGTTGAGATGGTGTTGGGATAATTACCGTTCAATTTGCCGTTTGAGTGGTTTGTCTGTTTGTCCTGATTTAGAGGGGAGATTTGTGAATTGAACCCGAAATAGTAGGATGAGATTGAAGATGGAGTACAAGCGTCTAGAAACCTAATAGCAGTCCACTACTGGCAGGCAACCCAAACGCGTTGGAACAGCGTTGGTTGCCGTACCTATCAGCCAACATAATGCTGAGTCGGAGACCTGTTTGCGTCACACAGTCTTTTTCTTAGATTTTATTTTAGGTAGGTATGTTTTTATTTTGTATCTCAAATACTTTTATTTTTATATGTAAAAAAAATTGAAAAATAAATCTTTCAACTTACGGTCTGCTTATTACAAAGACAAGAGCAGTAGGTAAATGATTTTGATGAAACGTCCCATTGAAGTACAATAAAAGTACTATTCCAGAAAAATACAAGTCTTATTCGGCGAATTCACTCCATTATTGAAGATAAACGAAAAATTTAAAAGGTAATTCTGTACTCTGTATCAGTTGGTATAGGATGTTCATTTTTCACGAGCAGCTTTGAAAGCTCTGTTATAATTATAAATATTTCAATTAAAAGCGGACGGATTCCAGAGTTTCATCCATTTTACTCCTCCGCGTTCAGAATGGGACACCTCCTTGGGAAGAACCTTGTGTGTTCTTTAGAAATAACATAGACGGCACCTTTGCTAAAGCGTTCGTCCAGAGACATTTCATAATGACTGATTGATAATACTTTAGGTAAGAAGAGTCTTGCATGAGAACTTTAACTAAAAATGTCTTGCATTCGATCTTTAGGTTAAGTATTGCATTAGATTTTTGGGTTAGTAGAGTCTTTCATTAGAACTTTAGGTAAGTGAAATCTTGCATTAGAACTTAAAGATAATAGAGTCTTGCATCAAAACTTTAGGTAAGTAAAGTCTTGCATTAGTAGAGTCTGTATTAAAAAACTTTAGACTGTTACTTAGTCTAGAAGTCTAGCTGTAGAACTTTAGGTTGTTAGGGTTTGCATGAACACTTTTGGGTTACTAGTCTCGTAATATGAACATGGACTGAAAATAAGGGGACGGAATATTCATTATTCAACAGTTAACACTTATCACTTAGTTATCGTCCGCGGTTGCTTAATTTGGAATTACATTTTTATTTTTGCATAATATTCAAATAAAAGCGGCCATAATCCTATTCCAACTAATATTGAAAAATGCGGAAGTATGTAGGCACTACTCGGGCGAATAAACATGACACCTGGCTCGAATGACGTTTGTGCAAAGCACAGCGTGGAATTGGATAATCTTGATAGAGAACAGGTCATGTAATACTTGGTAATGATGAGCGACGTGTAAATATTTTATTTACTAAATAAATGATTATTGATTATTGATTATTAATGATAAGATAAGTGTAATACTTGGAAGAAACACGGAGGGCGCCGCGCGGGGAAGCGGAGGACTGATCAAGTTCCCAGCCACGTGTCAGCCAGGTATCATGTGGATTCGCCTGAGTAGTAGTAATTATAAGCATAATATTTTGAACCAGATATTGAATATACTTTAGTAAAATTATTGGGTTTTCGAGACTGACAAGCGTCTCAAGGCGGACAAGCGGGCTATAGCATTTTTGTACTTTATAGACACCGCTATGGGAATCAAAGACGTATGTAGAGCACTGTCTTAATTATCTTCTTCTTATCGTGTCACTAGTTCTTTCGAACCAGTGTGGTGAAAGGATTTCAGGTGCGCCTCTAAGAGGCTCCTTTCGTGCACTTGACACATCATGTTTTTCGAACTTTAGGTTCCATGTCTAATCGGTTTCCTCACGCTGTTTTCCTGTTTTAAATGCACACATAGATCTTTTTGAACAGAAAAATCCATTGGTGGACAACCGGGTTCGAACTCACGACCTTCGGATCGAAAGTCGAGGCACCTCCCACTCAGCCAACACGGCTTTTCTTAGTTATCAGTAATCGTGATTTTTTTCCATCAGGAGAGAGCGCCTTAGCTAGGCGGTCTCTCCACATAAGTATACATTTTCCGCTGCATTTCCCTAGCAGCAGCAAACGTCGGGTGCTTGGAAGCCAGCGACATGATCCTTCTGGAGTATTGTGTCCACACAATATAAGCGCAAATAAACCGGATGCGTGGAACTGCAGTACGAGGAACTTGATAGTGTGTTAAGGATAAGTAGTTTTTATGTAAAAAATGTCATTACATTCTGACTGAAAAGTACTTATTCTGACAGAGACGAGTTACCCCCGTTTTGTTTTAACTTTATTGCCATGTACGTACAGTTACGTTCTGGCCTTACTTTATATTAGAATGCATGCAAAGCATAAACATTTTCATAAAAAAAACTTTTAAAATTCCATTTTCACTTCTGCTTTGATCCACATACAAACATCATACTTTCATAATATCGTTTTTCACCAAAAATATTTTTACAACATGTAGAAAATAACCTGTGTGATAATAATAATAATAATATAAATTTGCTTATTTTACAATCAATTTTTTTTTATTATTCAATTTCATGTATATTTTTGATATAAATACGTTTTGGATATTTACATAAAAAAAATACATGAAACAAAATAAAATTAAATAGACAATAAATACTAATTTCACTGTTCACAATACACAAAGGTTTAGCTGGAAGATAATGCTACATAGCATTAAGTTCGCCTTTGTAATATTTGTAAAGTGCAATAAAGTATTTTCTATCTATCTATCTATCTATAATTTCATTTACTGTTATACATAGCAATAAGCAATATTTATTATCTGCGTAGTTCCTCGTTCAGTCGGGTTGGCTGCACTCATATGAAAATAGTGCCTTTGAAACTGATGACACGTTTTGAAGCACCCTTGCGAGCAGGAGATTACGGCACACGGAGGCTGAGGGTCGGCGTGAGGACTCTGTACATAGGTGTGTGTCAAATAGGTGCTGATGAGCGATCGGATGAATGTATGGTACGCTTACATGTCGCTGAGAGGATACTGACTTATGGTGCTTACATAGAAATTATATCCTAGCACGAAAGGGGCCTCTTCGAGGCGCACTTGTAATCCGTTCACCACACTGGTTCGAAAGAACTAGTGACACGATAAGAAGAAGATACATCGCACATTTTTAATCACCAGAAAAAAAATACGCATTCAGTTGCCGTTACTAATTGGTCGGTATGGAAAAAAACTTGAAAAAATTAAGTTGATTTTTTTTCAGAATAAATATGATAAATATCAATAAGTTATATAAATATATTTAGTAATAAATCCGCTTGATTTCTAAACAAATTCAATTAACTTAACTTTAGTTTAGAACTTTAGTACATATTACTATATTATAAACCAAAGAGTCAACGAACAGAAAACCAAAGTTTAAAGATACGACACGTGTTTCGCCTCTACACGAGGCATCAGCAGGAGGTGTGGACTCGCCGAAGTTCGAAACGAGAGTTCTCTCGTTCTCTCTCGTATTACTAAATATATTTATATAATTTATTGATATTTATGGATTTCCGCAAAGTAACGCCTGAATCAATCAATTATCAAATATGATAAAAATTTACAAATGTTACCGTTACTCGTTTTTCTATGACCTTGCGTCAATATGTACTATTGATAATAATTTAAGTTTCATTCATCGTTTGGCAAACCCGGGTACCTGCTCACTCTCACTCTCACTCTCACTGGTACTCGAACCAGCTCGCCGCAGCTCGGCTTGGGCGCCGAACTCACCCCGTTTTTACTCCGTTATTATGTAGTAGGTAACCCAAAATTCTGACTGCACAGATACAAATTAGTACATAGAAACCCAGACTCAGGACAAACACAAAAACAACACAGACAGTAATCGAACCAGCGACACCAGGGCGGCAGTCCAACACACTCGCCACTCAACCATACGTGTCATCTACTAATGTATTGTAACATGTAACAAAATATAACAATACAATTCACTTTACTCGTGCTAATAAAAAGGCGAGAATTGATTACGATCGGCGCGTGGCACATCAAAGTGTACCGAGATTACACTTACACTTGGCCGCTTCCGAAGTGTTGTTGATTTTGGTATGTAATTTACACGGTGCTTCAGATGTTTGTTGGTGATAGATTTGAAGGGTGTTAGGATGGATATTAAGTATATGGAACACAATATAATAACATACTTACAGATAGTGGTTAAGAAGTTATACCTACGCTATGGTAGGTAACATTAAGATGAGTGGCACTTCACATCATCTAATATGGTTCTTACATGATTTTTTTATGCAATCTTTAATCTCAGTACTTACTTAGGTATTTTACTGTTTCATTTCACCGTTTTTATTTATTTTCAACCGACTCTAAAAAAGGAGGTTCGCAATTCGTTTTTTATTGATTATCAATTTGAAAAAATCATATTTTTTTGCTTGAGGATCCTCTCAAATTTACTGAACCAATTTCAACCAATGAAATTCCCATAGGATATGGGAAACTTCATTTAAATTGGTTCAGTAGTTTAGTTTTTAAATCAAAATAACTGAAAAAAATATGTCGTTAAAGTAAACGAAATTGCGTATTTGGCTTTCCTGTGACTTTTCAGTGGTGTTTACGGTCACTAAAACCGGCCAATTGAAGTTGGGGTGGTACTATACTTTTTGTAAAACCTTGATTATACTGTTTTCATTACGATCCATTTTATTGAACAATTATTTTTATTTTTTTTCAAAATATTTAAATTACTACTGGTATAATACTTACCTAAAACCAATTTGTTTTGAGCGATTACAAAACCATAAATACAAACTATTCATCATATGACCAACAATAAATATTATTGCCAAGTTTATTACTATCCAAAATCATTTTTAAGCCTACCCCATTAGCTTACATTCAATACGTTATCCATGGGAACATTTCATTATTTGTCCTGTCATAATAAGGGCAAGTGTTCACTAATATCGCTCACATTATAAGGGTGGGTCCTGAAGGGTAACCCTGTGGTAGCCCGGTTGATACCGGCCTTACCTTACGATTGATAGTAGGTTCAATTCCGGTCTTTTCTAATTTTCAGTCAGAAGAATTTGCTCTACTACGCACCTTACTGTTAAGTGGCTACAATGATGTAGCAATTAAACTCTTTAGCGACTTTGAGAATGGAATACTTATAAATTGTGTCGTTTGAAAGTTTCTATAAAGGAAAGCATTTACATGTTCGTTGTCATTTCTTTTTTTATATGTCCCTCGTGCGTGTTTTCAGGTTGCCTGTAAGAAATAGCTTGAAGGCCGCCAATTGTACTAAACTAGTAGTTATTCGTTTTTAATGTTATAAAGTACAAAATATTAATTCTTTCAATCATTCATTCCAAATATATTATAATCGAAACATATTTTTGACGTGACTGCGTGTAATAAATAGATGAACGCCGGCTGCATCACGAAAACGTTGACGTCATTGTCCGGTAACGCTCATTTTCCCGTTACGCTGGTAGTCACGTTAAACTATCGTCCGTAAACCAACTTTACAAACAACAATTTTTTTTATCATCATATGTAGGTACATAGATTGCCAAACATTCTATATTTTATGCGTCATAAAAATCTCAGCCACACAAAAGAGCTTAAAACTATAAACAAATTTGTTTGACCAAGTGTTGGGGTCTGAGAAACCGCCCAGATGAGTGCTCGGTAAGCTGAATCGCAAACGAGGCGCCCAGCGGCGTCGGCCATTCAGTCGGATCATTCGCCAAGTGGCCTCTTTCACGGCGAGTTTAAAAATCAAAAAAGTATTTATCCAGAACCTATTCTACTCTTCTTTATTTTTTCCTTTCTTTTAGATAGATACTTACCATATAATAATATAGTAAAAATACTACGATGATACTTACTGATACAAGATCGAAGGATGTAGATAGAGTATTGAAATAATGATCCTGAATGTATATGAAGACAAAAATACCTATTATTTTATTCAAATAAGACTAGGTATGCACCTACATAATATTGCTTTAGTTATTTTTTATAATTCTAGTAGGTATACTATACTTATCGATCCACAAAAGATATTATTATTCTTATAAAAGAAAAGCGACTTCACATATAAGATTATTTCGTACTTATATTATTTTTCCTATTGGAAGCACAGAATACCTACTAATATATACATACAGTAATAGTTTTATAGTCTGTCGAATTTATAAAGTGATTAAAAAATTTGTAAAAAAGACGTGTTGGCCAAGTGGGAAGTGCCTCGACTTTCTCGACATCCGAAGGTCGTGGGCTCGAACCCGGTCGTACACCAATGGATTTTCTGTTCAAAAAATCTATGTGTGCATTAAAACACGTGCTTAACGGTTAAGCAAAACATCGTGAGAAAACCGGCATGTTTTAGAACCTAAAAAGTCCGAACACATGTCTCAAGTGCACGAAAGGAGCTTCTTCGAGGCAACGATGACACGATTTGTCTATTCCAAACTAATGACAAATTAAACGCCGAAATACAATAAAATTACCAAACACTTTAATAAAGGCTACCCTTTTGCTGTTTCATATTAAACCGACCCTCTATCGCCCGAGGCACTCATTTAAATCTTATTTGCACTTTTTAGTTGACTAAGTCAACAGTTTAGATGATTGTGTTGGATGAGCATTGGAGCTTCAAATTGAAGTTATGGGAAAAGCAATGTGGAGATTTACTAAGCTTATATATGATACAAATAAAAAAAAACGAGCGAGCATTACAGTAATCTCAAAAGATGTGTAACATTTGGCATTTCACCTTGTTAATAAGTAACATTTAAATTTGAGATTCTTCTGAGGTATACCTACCATCTGACGGACGACTTTCTATACACACTAACGTCCCATTTTTACGAAATCACTCCAACAAATTGACAGAAAGCGAGTGGACGTGATATTACATAGTACATTTGCATAATAATATCACGTCTGCATGCGTGAAACTGAAGGTAGATACATAGAACGGGTCCTTCTCATCCGCTGCAAAAAAGTTTCCCAATTGCATTCGAATCATACAAACAATTGCTACCTTTTAGGTTTATAAAGGAAACCACAGTATACACAAATTTATTTATTGGGTTCGATCAAAGGCCTGGTCACGTATTCTGGTTCTTCGGGTAGATCTAGGTGGTACTGTCCTGGCTGGCCGCTTGTGTGAGATGGTGCGACTGCGGTGGTCTTCAAGGTCCGCCAGGCCAGGAGTGTGGAGGATGATAGGATCCGACGTGCGACGACGCCAGGAAGCGCTGGTGTGTGTGCCGGCAGGCGTTTCCAGCCGTAGCGTGATTCCCTGGAGGAAAATGTCCAGGAGTATAAAAAAAAAGGTCCACTTCTACTCCACGGATTGTGACCACCAGCAGCGCATAAGCAAGCTACAGACCAGTAGGTACCTACCATGAAGTGCACTGCTGGTGTGTGGAGTCACAATCAGACGGAGTTTAAAAGCTGAAGGAAAGTTAGGCTATGCTATTGTAAAAGAACAAGAAAGAAAGACTGCTAATAAAATGACCGTTGGTGGAGCGTCACATATTTAAAATTGTCTTTGTTCTTAGGAAGTTGTTCAAAACTTACCCAGTTGGGGATTTTTTTATCGACGCACAAGAACTTCACAAAAGTGATAAAAAATAGGTTATTACGTAACCAAAATCTAGTTTGGAAATTCGGATCTGGCGCGGCAGACGACGTCAATTACTGTGACGTGCGCGCAAGTCCGTGGTGTCAAAACGAAAGTCCTCGCTCGCGGGCGCGGTCGAGCGTTCAAAACCCGAACGCTGTATGTAGCCGAATGCGACCGAGCATGGCCGATCCCAAGTGTGAAGTTTTAAATATGACTTAAATATTCCTAAGTAGGTAATAGGTACCTAACCTAGATTAAGGGAACGTTTTACAACGTTACACAATTTTAATTCCCTTATTATCCTATACTATTAAGTAAGGACCCAGTAGTTAAACAATGTCGTATTGAAAACTTTCCTTGCTAACTGTACTAGAACTCTTCTGATGCAATTTGGGAATAAAAATATTATTTATTTTTTAGTCTAAAAATTTTGTAGCCATTAATTTTTTTTTTTCGAGAACAATGGAACAGATGCCATTGAGAATAACCCATAGAACACCAATTTTGTTAATTTAGTTTGCTTTGCGTATTCTTTGAATACCTTTCTTACGACTCACTTTTAGCTCTTGAAAAACGCATCCTCTAAGCTCTAAAGTCTCTACAACCAGTAGTTTCACTTGTGCGTTTTTGTCAGTCGGTCAGGATGAAGCCTTTTATATATATAGAAGATTATATAGAAGATAGATAAATGTTCTTATTCTTATTATATTTAACCTATAACCGGCTACTGCAATGTATAAAGGTACATAACTGTGGCAGCTTAATAACTGGCATTGTGTTGGTATGGTACCCATCTAGATACCTAGAATCTTGCAGGGCACACCTTTAAACAGTGTTACAGTCACTATAGGTATGTTATGTACTACCAAAACCCCTTTTATTTACCGTTACATAATAAAAAAGCTCTAAATATGCGATCAAAATGCAGCCAATTGATGCAACCTATAAAAAACCATTGATACAAACACACAAAAACCCGGTAGTTAGACAAGTTACCTTCCACACAATCACATACACCATACAAAATGTTTCACGGTGCTCTACCGCGAACAATCAGGCGGATCGCGAAATGGCGGGTTAGCGCAGCCGGGCGTTATCGAATGTGCCCCGCCGACAAAATATTTATTTCATTACTCCTATTCATAGCCTCTAATCTGTGTTGCGGTGAAAGTTTGAACAAAAGTAGCAAGTGGAATAACGTCAATAAGTTATATTATAAAAATATGTTACGAATATGATAAAATAACGGAAATTTCGCATGTCGCATCTTTTATGTATTTGAATGAATATCGATTCAAATACGCATCTCTTCGTGCCTACGTAAAGCCGTTAATTAATAATTGTTTGAATTTAGTTACAAAAGCAAGCATTTTATAGTAGAGCGTATCAAACTCTACATCGTTGAGATTCTTACTAATGTATAACCAAACCGAGGGATAACTTGTGACTGGACTTTAAAAAGATAATATAATTTCGTAGTTATGCTATTATTCAATGATATACATATTATTATATGTTAGTTCTTTTTAAGTTTGTATCTACACGAATTTGTAAAAACCTACTAACTTATGTAAAAAAAATATACTTATATCATGAACGATAAATAATTTCTAATGCAACGGGTCATTATTTAAAATGGCTATTTAATCGTTTTACCAGCAACATTAAAACGCAGAAACAGATCATAGCTTACAACGCGGGGCGTCACTACTGAGGGTAGGATTTCGACCCCTGTGGTGATATTCTCATAAATCCCTTTTATTATATACCTTATTATAATCTAAATAAGATTTAAAGTTGCGAGACAACAATTTGTCAACGAGTCTTCACAGCGGAACACTATTGTGAGGATAATGCGACGATCAAACGTAGCTTCATTGTCATATAAAAAACAATTCAAAAACAAACTCTATTTGAAATAACTAAGGCTTAGAATACTTTGATAGAGTGTAGCAATGAATAAGGGCAAGTAAGATTCATTTAATTCGTAGACAGTGACTACGGCTCTTAATTTTGACGGCGATAAGTAAGGGGTAGGTTGGTGTGATATTTTGAATTAATCATAACGATGGTCTGTGCAATTTTGGAAATTAATATATTCTGAATGGTTGAAACGATTATGGTGTCTTACCCGAACTTAAATGTTTATTGCTTTTTGTATGTAGGTACAAATCTTCTTCTTCTTCGTGTCACTAGTTCTTTCGAACCTGTGTGGTGAAAGGATATCAAGTGCTCCTCGAAGAGGCTCCTTTCGTGCACTCGACACATGTTTTCGAACTTTTAGGTTCTACGACATGCCGGTTTCCTCACGATGTTTTCCTTCACCGTTGCGAGAACGTGGGATGCATACATAGATTTTTTGACCGAAAAAACCCATTTACGCATGACTGCCACCGGGATTCGAACCCGCGATCATCAGATCGCAAGGCAAGGGCCTCATCCACTCGGCCACCACGTCCTAGATAGGTACAAATCATATAGTCACTTACGGTTTACATCAAAGATGCTCTACCACTATCACCTACGAGTAGGTACAGACAGCGTCATAGATAAGTATCCTCCTTGCACAAGACACCCAGCTTCAAATTCCTTCAAAACGCCTTGCCCGCATTGTAAGAAAAAGTTAAGGCTTCTAAAAACATTACCTAAGTATATTTTTAAAACCATGTCAGTCTAATCATAGTTTTATAATATTTTTTAAAGGGATTTGAAGCTGGGTGTCTTGTGCAAGGGGGATACTTATCTATGACGCTGTCTGTACATTAAAAATCCTAACCAATTGTTACTTACCAGAAGCTATTTCTAGTATCTATAAAACATATAAAAACGAGAATAGACATACATATAATATACATGCACACTAAAAATAGTCTATGAGATTTTGAACCCAATAAAAAATCAAAGGAAGTGAAAATTTGGAAGTTTTACTCTACTTACTAAAGATTTAGTAGGTATTTATTCATTGCTGTGACAGTCAAAACTCATAACGCCGACAGACTATGAATAAAAACTAGTTTGGACTGATTTTCGCGGTCAATATTGTATATGACCGGTTATGAGTTTTGACTGTAACATTGCAACATGAATTTATTTTTCCTGAAATGGTGCAAGAAGTAAAAACTAGCAAAAAACATACCTACTTTAATTTCATCCATTCCCGTACCCCTCCCACATAGGTATAGCGTATATTATGTAGAAAGGGATGAAGGGTCTTGTCTGAGCAAATCTAATAAACATCCCTTGTGGACATTTGCAAAACAATTCGGGCCGGCTTGATTTGATTCCCGGAGCGATGAAAATGTTTGGCCCGACAGATTGTATTGTAGATACCTATCAAAGTAGGCCTAAGATATAAGGGTAGGTTTCTTCCTATAGGTGCCGTAAGTACAATTTTTTTGTTTACTGTAAAGGTTTAGTGTGAACGCAAAAGTAACGCTCACTAAATACTCACTCGTAGATGTAAAGTGGAGGCAAAAATGGGCTCACTGTATAAAGCGTCAATGACACCCGGCTAGTTTATACTTACGCTACAAGCCAACGACTTCGCTTGTAGCTTGTGAACTGGCCGTGTGTCATCGGCTTTTTACCCGACTGCCAAGGAAGGGTAATTTACAATCTGCTAGTTGACAATCCTTCCCGAAAGCTAACTCGCTCACTTGCTAGCTGTTAAACTCGCTGGCTTGTAGCTTGTAAACTAGCGGTGTGTCATCGACGCTTAAAGGTATTAAGCGAACGCAAAATTTCTAGTATTTCTGTATAAAATATAAAATAACTTGGTACTGAATGACTGACTGAAGAAATTTAGTAAATTCGCAAATTAGTCCGCTAGTTAATAATATAATAATACTTAGGTGTAAAATAAATATATGGATAAGTTTTTTTTATTTTAATCACAAAAATTAATTCACGGTAGATATCGTCATTCCTGTTTAGGAATATCAGGAAATCATTTCGCATACGTCTTTTAACATGTTTAGATAAAAAAAAACTTTTAGTCGTGTAAAAACTGAGACATATTGACACAAAGAGAAAATCCACAAAAAACCCAGTTCAAAAACCTCTTCACGCATAACCAAATAATATTCAATAACACAGAATTTACAATGCAGAACTATTAAATCCCCCTACATCTTCAGATTGGAGAATCGAACCCGGACCCATGTGTTCGAGTGCCTGCCACCACTCCACATGAATGCACACGTCATAAATGGAGATGTTACAACTTGCACAGTTGGATAATTGATATGGAATTATAGGGGCAACGGGCAAAGATCAGGCACTCTTGTAGATTGGGATAGAAGTATTATGCCTCTGCGAGGTTATAAGTAGTATCAAGTCAATTTTGACAACATTTTAAGGTAAATGTGCTAAAAATGCTTTGTATATAATATGAGGTGTATAATCAATTAATTTTAAAAGATATGGAAAAAAATAGTTTATAATTTTAACTAAAGTTTTACTAAAAACTAAAATTTTACTAAATTGGGTGTAAAATTTTACCTCTACTTATACGATTTTGTAAATTTGCACAACTTACAATTTTAGGTAGAGCAATGAAATGACGGTATATATAACTTTTATCTATTGAGATCTCTGTCATTTTAAACTTACAACATTCTGATTTTATCCGATTTTGGTGCTATTATTAGGTACAGTGGATGTAGCAAAGAGAGTAGGTTCACTATCCAGTTAGGTATAATTTTCCCAAAAAAGATATCTTAAATTTTTTGAGCAAATTTTAAAATTTGTCACATTAATAGCACTATACACTATACACTCTGTGATTTATATTCATCACTTAAAAAAATATCGATAACTATGAGATGACATCTCTATCCTAAACTAATCTATGCCTCAGTTCCCGTCTTTTGAATGACAAAACGCGAAATGGTATTGTTAAAACTAACCAGCCCGTGTATACTCAATTGTGCGCATGACGATATAATAAGAGTACAATACTTATTTGTATTTATTTGTAAAACCACACTACTAATGGACGATAGAAATGTTTGTATCTCAGTAGGAGGTAGAGGTGGCTTATCCTTGCGTTGCTTCCTTCCTGTCTTTGGATATGGACGAAGTTTTTTTTTATAAACAACAATAAATCTAATGCGTTATATTTAGACATGAATAATAATGTCAACGTAAAATTGTATTAAAATTAAGTTCAAAAACTAAAACCAGACTACTGAAAAATCACGCTCTAAAAAGTAAGACAATTAAAATATTCTCATCTGAAATTGTATGGTGTCGTGATCCATCAAGGAACCAGGGTGGCGATTCAGCGTCGATGGCGCAGGGCTAGTTTACTAGCGAACTCGCTGGTTTGTAGCTTGTAAACTTGCCCTGTGTCATTGATGCTTATGTGAGAGGATAGTTGAAAAAGCGGGAAAAAATGTCTGCTTTATTCTTACTTTTATGATACGATAGGTCTTCGAGAAAATGTAGTCAAAAAAACGTAAAGTACATTCACCTTATGACATTAATTTACAAACATATTTTTATATATATATTTTTTTTACTATAATATATAGGCTTTAGTTTGACACCTGATGGTAAGTGACGATGTGGTCGACGATGTAGCACGCTTACCTAGAATAATCCTATTCACTCTTGCCTTGAAGACACCCAAATTATAGTGATCGGGAAACACTGACGCCGGCAGAGCATTCCATATCTTATATTATTACATTAATATAATTACATATTTATGTAAGTGCCAACTTATTCTTTGCACAAAATATGTACATACTTTCGCTAGAAACTCTATCTACGTTATATCAAAGAATGTGTTATAATTGTTACCATGTACATTGTAAAACTAGATACTAACGTTAATAATGCTTGAGTATTGAGTAAATAATCTTCAGTGTATAGGTGTGAAATGAAAACACACATTTATCAAGCGATTTGCAGTCAGTTTGTGTTACTTATTTAATTATTGTTGTTGTTACATTGTTGCTGATTGTAATAGAAGTGTTGTCTTTTCGCGTGCTAATATTTGCAGTGAATAAACAATATAGGTTTATTTTGTGATTTGCTTGATTTGATATCTGTAATACATTGACACGATCCATTCGCGACTCTATCTCATGGAAAGTCTTAAACATTGTAGTGAGTACTGCGGGTCTCAAACTAAACAAAATTGGTTGTCTGTAAGGTTGGTTTACGGACGATATTTTAACGAGACTACCAGCGTTACAGGACAATGTGCGTTACTGGACAATGACAGCGTTACCGAACAATGTGCGTTACCGGACAAAGACAGTGTTACCAATGACGTCAACGTTTTCGTGCATACAGCCGGCGTTCATCGATTTATTAGACGTAGTCACGTCAAAAAATAATACTGGATCACTTTTAGTTGCTCAACCAACATAGAAGTTTAAGAGTATAGAATATATACTGTAGTAGGTACCTACATTGAAAATGCGCAGACAGTGTGTCTGAAATTCTTCTATCTGCAATATTTAATCACCAAAAAATTTAATTATATAAAATGTTGCGATGCTTTATACCTACTACCAAAAACAAAAAACGATAATTTTACAAAGAAAACTTGCCGTAATAGGTAATTGGACGTAGTAGTCGGTAGAGCATGCTCTATGCTCAATGTAATAAGTCGTGAGTACAAAGTAAATATTTAATATTTGCTCGTCTATTGCCGGCAAAACTGTGTGATTGCAATGCAACGTTGTTGCGAGGCTATTCCGTAACTATTTATCTAGTCACTTGATATTAATAATTATAGGAGACGTGTTTAAGGCTAATACTCAAATCCGAATTCCATACAAAATGTTTCTGACAAATACTCAAAAAGTACGCCGTATTATAGTAATTTCTTCACACTATTCGTTTCGTCCATGTTTTTTGATTTCGTCAACATAAAAAGTGAAAGGTTTCATACATTAATTTAGATTTTATACGTGTTTAAAATTAACCCTACCAACTTAAAAACACGTATAAAATCTAAATTAAAGTATGAAACCTTTCACTTTTTATGTTGACGAAATCAAAAAACATGGTATATAAACGGCGTACTTTTTGAGTATTTTTCAATTCAATTCATTTATTTGGGTCATTAACAAAATTTACATGGTGTCGTGCATTTCTTGACTAAGTTGCATGCAATTTCAATTATAAATGACCACATCGTGCATAAAACTTATATTACACAAACTATTCGTAGCCAAAACAGTATTAGTCCAGAATATATGTTATGGCACTCCAGAATACTTGAGCATTTTATTTATTATTTATTAGTGTATTTTGTATAATATCGTACGTATTATGTTAATAAAATAAGTTTTATACTATTTTCTAGCACTACCACATCTCTATAATACGCAGAGGTTAGCTGGAAGAGAATGCTAACTAGCATTAAGTTCACCTATGTACTTGTTTTTTACTTTGTGCAATAAAGCATTTTCTATCTATCTATCTATTAGTATTAGTAGTATTTGTCCGAAACATTTTGCATGGAAATTTGCCTTGAGGATTCCCCTTAAGTACGTCAGTGTCCCTGTCAAGTAGAGCAAGTACATCTGTACCACCTCTTCTCAAACCCACTGAAGGCACTTTTGATGCTCCAAATTACAAAATCGACTTCAATTTTATTGGACTGTTATAGTGACCGTAAACACAACTGAAAAGTCACAGAAAAGCAATTTCGTTTATTTCGATGACATATTTTTTTCAGTTATTTTGATTTAAAAACTAAACTTCATAACTGATTTTGATAAAATTTCCACGAGACTTATCTAAAAGGATTTAAGTACTTTCAGAAAAAATATACAAATCGGTTTATATATGACGAAGTTCAGAGGAAACAAACATTAAAAAAAAATCAACGGGATTGAGCTTTCCTCTTTTGCAGTCGGTTGAAAAATAGGTAATTTTCCAAACAGTTTTAGTTTTCCAAAAAATCTGTCATCAAAATGTCGCTAATTTGTCACTTATTTGATTGAAATGACGGAAGTTCTATATTCTATGAATTATTCTTTTTGTCTTTTCTGAAACTTCCCACATCTTTGTCTCCTTAAATTTAGAGTTATTCATATTTTATTTTTTTAAGTTGTTATCTACCTACATGACACCTACCTACATAACATACCTACTTATTATAAAAAAATGTACTGCTGACCAATTTTTGATCAATATTTCAACGTCTAAAATCAAAGTCGTGATTTTTTTTGGAAAGTCAAAGCTATGTATGTTATCTACCTACTTGATTTACCTTATTTAGTTATTTAAATTTGATAACGTTGTTAGTACAAAAAATATTCCTACGTGTTTGATCATCAAAACAAATAGAATCAAAACATTGTCCTCTTTCTCAATCCTATGTTAGTTTAATTAAGTCTGATGTTTTTTCGTTTTGTAAAGAATAAGTATGAATAAATTCAGTATGAAATAATGATCTTACATCAACCACTTATTGAGAATTCAGTTCAGACTAGAATAATATATTTTCGTTGCGCGTATACGGCGGATTGGTGTAGTAAGCGTCAAACAACTTGTCCTTTGGCGAACCACGTGGCAAATATGCGCAGAACGCTATTCGTATCTCAAATTGGTTCTGTCAGGTGGTTGGCCAGAGAACAAGTTGTTTGTCGCTTAGTATACTTGCGAAACTTCAAAAGCCGAATGCGCGTATAAGCGCGTACATCGGCGTTTACGCTTGGAATTATCTAGCGAGTGTCAGTATCACGAGAGGCTTTCGTGGCTTAGAGCGCGTATACGCGCTCCAAAAACAAAACACGAGTGGCGAATCCACCCCGATATACACTAATTTGTATCCGCACTAATGCCTAGATCACACGTACTGAGCAAACGGGTGAGACAGTAAAATGTTACTCGGCCGAGACAGTGAAAGCTTACATCACTCGCTGACCACTCGGCGCTTTGTTGATACGTACCGAGTACTCGGCCGAGAGCATGTCTCGGCTGAGTACATGGTAGGTACGTGTGATCAAGGCATAAGTAGTACTACTATTCGGTTTGGAACTTTTTCTGTGCTATTGCCCAATCCGTCACGCGCTGGTGCAACGTCTGATAAAATGATGTTTGGGACGCTTTGGAAAGACAAACACCAGTCGTTCCATTTATTTTTATGATGGATTGCACAAATTATGTGTAGGTACTGAAAAATTTTGATAAGCAGTTGTTTAAATGAAAAGAAAATTAATATGAATTGATTGTGAAACAACCTACTGTACAAAACATTTATCAAAGTTTTTTAGTACTAGTTGGATCATAGGCTTTCTTTAAAAGACAGAAAATAATTTATTTGTGAATCACAGTCCACTCCATACATAAAGGACAAATATAAAACATGCATAGGTATGAAAAAAAGATAGATGTATGTAAAAAAGAAGAAAGCACTTAAGGCTAACCCTCAAATCCGAATTCCATACAAAATGTTTCGGACAAATACTCAAAAAGTACGCCGTATTTTAAAATACCAATAACCCTACTAACTTAAAAACACGTATAAAATCTAAATTAAGGTATGAAACCTTTCACTTTTTTTGTAGACGAAATCAAAAAACATGGACGAAACGAATAGTGTGAAGAAATTACTATAATACGGCGTACTTTTTGAGTATTTGTCCGAAACATTTTGTATATAAATTTGCCTTGAGGATTCCCCTTATAAATTATAAAAATAGAAAGACTTACTTAATAAGCAATATAAATAAAGTAAAATTAATTCACATAGGTATAATTCATCAATTAATCTAGGTAGGTATTTGAATTTTTATCAACATTAAATGTTTTTCAAATCTAACAAAAATCATCATTACTTTGCATTTTTTGTACTTACTTTTTTTTTTTTATTCGCGTAGCACGCTGCTACGACGCGTAGCACTATACGAGTGATTTATAAACCTCAATAATTTAAGTAATTTATTTGAATGTTTTAATGAAAAACTAAATGTCCGCAGAACATAAATATTATGCACCTCTTAGAACATATCCTTAAAAAAGTGTAAGACTGTGTCAAGGCCCACAGCCACAGTCGTTGGTTTAACGTGAAACGAATATCTCAGTGAGTCGTTTCCAGTGTTATAGATATTTGAATACAATACTATCGAGAAGAAGTACTATACAAGCCTCCGCCGTGACCAGGCATTCTTCTTCTTATCGTGTCACTAGTTCCTTCGAACCAGTGTGGTGAAAGGATTTCAAGTGCGCCTTGAAGAGGCTCTTTTCTTGCACTCGACACATGTTTTCGAACTTTAGGTTGTCAACATGCCGGTTTCCTCACGATGTTTTCCTTCACCGTTGCGAGAACGTGGGATGCATACATAGATTTTTTCGACCGAAAAAACCCATTTACGCATGACTGCCACCGGGAATCGAACCCGCGACCATCAGATCGTAAGGTAAGGGCCTCATCCACTCGGCCACCACGTCCTCAGGCATTGATAGACTTACGTATGTGTACCTCGGCCCACATTTCCACGTTCGTCCATAAATGCCTGGGAGCCTAAGCGACGGTTTCGGTGATTCTTCGGTGAGCCAGCCTGCTCAACCCCGACGCAAACTAAAAGTCATAACAGCGAACTGACTATTTATATTATACTATATTAATGACGCTAGAATATTATTTCTACGACTTATACTTTTTTTGTAATAAGGTTTAGCCTTCGACGGGGAATGGTGGGATACGGCTATAGACCGTGAAAGGTGGAAGAATTTGGGGGAGGCCTTTGCCCAACAATGGGACAGCATAGGCTCATAAAAAAAAAGAAATAATGTTTGGCGATATAGACCAATTCGTTACGGTCTGATTTGTCGACCAATTCGTCATGGTTCCCATATATGTATCGGAGTGATTATAAAGACATTTCACGTCAAAATGTTTTTCAGGTGGTAGTTCGACTGATGTTCGTTCATGATAAGTGAAATACCTATAATATTGAATGAATAAACATTACTTCATAGAGTTAATTAAACATTCGGGTTCTTCCAACTGCTTTATTTTCATTGTTTTTCCTTCTTACCTAATATAGATTTTTATTTGCTTAAATTATAATAAGTCAACATATAGGTAACCGAATAATGTTTTTGCACGTGTCGATAAAACAATTGAACAAGGACATCTGGCGAGGCACAGTCATACATAACCTGTAGCATTTGCCTTGCCTTGCCATTTAAATAATATCGAACATCAAATAACATATATCTTCATCAGGTCTATATCACAAGTATATCTATACTTAGCTTAGACCGAGAAGTCTTTAAATAGACCTGTATAAAGATCTTAGTTCTTAATTAAATTAGAATAGTTCTGTATTTTTATCACAAGTTGTAAACTTAATATTAAGATCTTTTTTGGAAAATAAACTTTATCTTTATCTTATCAAATGATATTTATCAACGCACTCGGAAACTACTAAGTACTTACTAATGGTACATAATATTACTTATTCTTTGGTACTAGTACCAAAAATGTAATACTTCGTCCAAAAACTCCTAATGTAAAAATCCTATATGTATTTAGTTACATATATTTTAAACTGTTGTGCGTTGAGGAAACAAAAATCGGTATCATTTGTAGGGTTTTTTTAGGTTTGCTCTTGCAAGTTTACAGATTTTGACTGAGTGCGTTCACCAATCTACTTAGAGGTAAGGTTATGGTACATAATATTACTTATTCTTTGGTAAGGTGTCAACTCCGATACGCTTGGTGTGAATTGAGCCTAACTCTACATTCGGTAATCGATCTAACACTATTAATGTAGTATTTTTTAAACTATCCTAAATCTGAAGTTAGAGTCTCTCAGTATAAAAAATATAATAGATTTTGACATATATTTTTGTAATGTGTAGGTATAAGAATATTTTATTTATATCAATTAAAATATGTACATTAGGATATAATCTCAAATATTTCTTATAAATATTGTCCAACTGCAGTTCTTACGAACTTCTACCTTGTCTAAATCCGAGTCAGTTTCATTGCTTAAGACCACCCAAAACCCTGCTTCTAACGGACTTGATTCGCGTCCGTGTAATCTTGACTGTTGACGATAACCGCGTCAATGTAATCCTTCTGTTTGCATTTACCTCACACGATGACTAAATAATCTTGGGCCCAGTACCTACCAAAAATAGAAGGTATTGGTCGACTGTATCGCAAGAAAAAATAAAGAAATTGACGAAATAATTATGGCATAAACTATTTACAAATGCCACATTTGTAAAATACCACAAGACCTTAGATATCACATTTTGGAATTTAGCAAAGCTTTTTTAATTTTTGGATGACTTCTGATTGCCATGATGACATATTTTTTTTTTCATGATTTAGTAAACAACTAGCTTACGCCCGCTACTTTGTTTGCATTGCGAAATAATGAAATGTCTTTCTTAGTACGCGACTACCCTTCTTGACAAATAACCCCTTCAAATTTGAAGTCTCCACCTTCAGTCGTTTAGCCTGTGCTTTGTCTGTCAGTCAGTCAGGACCTTTCACCCAGCGCCGTCATAAAATAATTTGTAAATTTTCACAGAGCACTTTTGTCTCAGCCTTTGAACGTCCAATGCTTCTACCATAAAATGGCACGACGAGTTGTCCATAGTCTTCTCATCCATCGACTTACTACTACCATCTACTACCGAAACAATTTCACTCAAATCCCTAGATCTATATCTGTGCTCAAAACTGTTAGTGATTCTTTTTAATTTTATTGTGTGTTCCTATATATTTTGTGTTCCTTATACATTGTAGATTTTAAGTAAGAATGGCTCTCGATATCTGAAAATAAAGAATTTATTATAAAACACTAAGAAAGCAGGATATACTAATTGATACTTACCTTCTTTAATTGACCTATTTTCTGTTCCCAATAATGTAGGTATTATTATAAGCTCAGACCATAGATCATAGACATAGATCTGTGATTATAAGCGTATTTTTACACCACCAATTTTTAATTACCAAAAAAAAATGGGCAATGCAGACATTAATGATGGGTACCGAACCGACTGACGCAAATCCGTAGGATAACGAACGACTAAAAATAACAAGAAAAATGTAGACTATAGTTGTTTGTTGTCCCAAATAAATAAAACAAAATAAAAAACGACTAACGGTAACAGTTATCCAATTTTAATCAAATTTATTTTGACGAAAATTTGACTTCATTTTTTCAAGTT
The DNA here is from genome assembly GCA_932526365.1 of Lobophora halterata. Taxonomy (NCBI): domain Eukaryota; kingdom Metazoa; phylum Arthropoda; class Insecta; order Lepidoptera; family Geometridae; genus Lobophora; species Lobophora halterata. The sequence goes on from OW052018.1 coordinate 2,205,134, forward strand.
TTTTTGCCATATACATAATACTATGTGTTTAGTAATGGCAACTTATTATGCGTATTGTTTATTCTGGTGATTAAAAAAATACGGTGTATTTAGGTACCTTACCTACAAGAGAGCAAAGTAATTTTGATTTCACTCGTAGGCTTTTTATATGATATCCGATTTATGGAAACGTATAATAAATCTTTGGGTACTATAAAAAAAATATTTTAGTACCCAAATATAGCACGTTATAGTAACGTGCTGATGTTCAATTAATTAAAGTTAAAATTCCATTCATTGTGATACTTTATTATTTACAATAGGAGTTACATTAAATATACTACAGTTAGTTAGTTACAATTTATCAGATATTCACACGAGATTTTTTATTTACCTACTTTTTACAAGATTTTTCAGCTCTTTTATTTCAAAGCTATACTGATTATTGCATAGCTTCTAATAAGTTACAGTGTAAATGATTATTTATTTACAGATATACTAAATTATGGATTATATTATATTGTATCACTAAACTATTATTATTATTTTGTACACAATATTATGACTAGAATGTTTTCAACTATTACTTTGCCATTTTAATTAAACAAAATAAAAATTACATTATGACGTACTGAAAAGTAAATGAATTAAATTTTAAAGGTACTTACACAAATGTAGAATGTGTAATAATTTAATAAAAACCGTAGCCTCAAGAAAATAGTAATAAACGTATTTACACACACATTATATTATTATTTACAAAATTATCTTTAAATAGCAGACATATCTTTAAAAATCTTTTAAAAACAATATTTCATATATCAATATTTATGCACTTACTTATTTGGAATGAAGAATAAATAAAATCAAAGCAAAGCTATTGCGATGTTGCACATATTGATGTTTGTCTAATTTTACAAAGTAAATAAACAGTCAAATAATTTATTTTTTATGAATAAAGTTCAAGTCTAAAACCACCACAGAAAGACATTGACTCAACGACTTCATCTCAAAGTTCACACAAACACATTGGTACGTACGCGATGCGCGAAGGGGCTTTAAAACGGGGGTGGAGTGGAAACACACCCGTTTAGGTACATTCACCTGGCCCAGTCGTCCGGCGGACTGTTGCCCTGATGCAGCGGTGAGAAGGCACTCCTTCGCGACTCCATGGTGACCGCCGGCTCCTGCGAGCCGATGATCGACTCGATCGAGAACCCGTTCCGAGATCTCTTACACCGCGGTTCCGTGTGCTCCGTCAGTCGCGGCGGAAGCGGGACCGGCCGTAGCGTGGTCGGTGGCGGACGCGGCAGGGATAGCAGCGGCGTCGGTGGCAGGTAGCACGGCATTGGCAGCAGCGGCCCGTACGCCTCGCGCGCCAGCATAGCCACCATGGCGTGCGCGTGCTGCAACGAGGGCGCCGGCCGCTTATACCTTTTCCGGCGCCGCAGGAAACTCCCGTTATCAAACATATCCTCCGCCAGAGGATCCAACGTCCAATAATTCCCTTTCCCGGGATTACCCGGCTCCCTCGGAATTTTGATAAAACAATCGTTCAAACTCAAATTATGTCTGATAGAGTTCTGCCACGCCGGGAACTTCTCTCTGTAATACGGGAATCTGGTCATGATGAACTCACAGATCCCGCTCAAGGTCAGCTTCTTGTGCGGAGACTGGAGGATCGCCATCGTGATGAGGGCTATGTAGGAGTAGGGCGGCTTGATCAGCTGGGACGAGGATTTTGACTTAGATTTTTTGGGTGACGACGGTTTGTCTGAAGGGGACGAAGCGTCGTATCTGTCGGAGTCGCTGGACGGCGGCGGCAGGTCGGGGGTATCCTCGTCGACGGAGACGTAAGTGTCGTCCTGCGGGAAGTCGGGCTCGGCGGCGTCGCGCAGGTAGTGCGGCAGGTAGAGGCGCGGCGGCGGCCGAAGGTCCAGCGGCAGTTCACCGTCGATGATCATTTCGCGGTATTGAGCGAGATCACAATCTTCCATGATTCGGTCACATGACAGAGGTGCGGAGTGGCGTGCGGCGCGACGCGGACTGCGCCTTCGCCCCGGCCGGGCGCGGCGCTGCCCTCGGCCCCGCCCACGGGGGCGGGGGGCGCCTCGGGCTGCGTTTACGTTCCAGTAAACACAACAATTGTCGTTATTATTACTGCGGGTCGGGCCTTTGTGCATGAATTTCAGGCCGCCGACTGATAATTATTAGGCCGCTTGGGTCTCATCGATTCAACTTTGTTGCAGTATTTATTTTGAGTTGAATGTTTGAGGGGTTTGTTTTTTATCTCGGGGCTTTTTGTGTTGAGATAAGTAACTGGTTTGGATTGATTTTTACTTTAACATTGACTGTTTCACAAACGATTTAGTCAAGTATGATTGAGTTATAAATAGAGACTCTAGTAACTCTACCTTATCGTAGATGCAGTACTACATATTTATTTGGGGAAATTTAATACAATAAGTATTCTTATCTTATTAAATAATTTTACCTTACTAAAATCTATTTTATTATTGCAAATAATAGTAGGTATACGTAAGGAATTAAGAAGGTCTAGGAATACCCATGCTTAATGTCAAATCTAAAAACATAACCAGTTCAAAAAAAATTATTAAATAATCTCAAATGAGATTTCACTCTAAAAGAAGGCAGATGAAAAGCAATAAAAGATCTAACACATTCGCAAAGGAAACTGTTTACGAATCCAGATCCCTAATCCTAAAGGACTCTTCGCTTTGAAAAAATCTCATAAAGCGAATATTACTCCATTCAGGTAGATATCCTCAAATAAAACGCGCGTAAAAAATATTCGTGAGCTGACAATGCGAACGGAGCTGTAGAAAACCCTCGTATATGTTTCCTAGCATAACATTTACCCCTCGGGCGTTAAGGGAAAAGCTATACGCGAGAGCGAGATAAAAAAATGTGAAGATAAAGAGGGGTGATGCTGCAGCCAATGGGAGGCGGTTCCGGACTGGGCGGAGCCCTCCAAAGCTAACATGTCAGGGCGGGGCAGTAGATCCTATTATTGTCTGGCAAGGCAAATAATATTTTGCACAATGTACACATTGGGGTAAAGGGGGGTACAGGGGGTTGCTAATTTATTCCCAACTTCGGTTACGGCTTGTTTTTCAGCTTTGCGAGCTTGTTACTTTAAATTGGACTCTGGCTGTTCAAGATATTTATACGTAGGTATGATGATAAAGGAATTTCGCCTTTGTTTGTTGTTTTATTGGAATTTTGTGGCGATTCTGTTTGTAGAGCTTTTTTTTATTTCGTAGCAGGTTTTCATTTTGTTTAAAACGTTTATTTATTATTTATTCATAGTAAAATTATAACCACAAGATTATTATTTTGCAAGTGATATTTGTTGTTGTGTTGTTATGTTTTCATTTCAATATTTTTCTATAGAGCTTTTCTGTCATGATTGTAAGTGCATAGTTTGGCCAAAATGGCTCGGCCAGATGGCGCAATCTGAAAATACCTGTATAAAATGAAATAAAGTATTTCATTTTATTCTTATATATTTTTCAGTCTAAATGTTACACTGTACATACGACATGAAAATAATATTCAATTTTGATTTTAATAATTTGTATTGGTAGAGTTAGTGAAAAAAATGCTGACAACATCTTTGGCGATTTTTGTCCAGAACCAAAAACAACTTTTGTTCTACGACTATTAAATTTATAAACAGAAAACCACAGGTACAGTCAGCTACACAGACATGTATACACTCCCAAGCTTACACGTTTAAGTTAAACCCTTAATTTTGCAAAGACACTCTTCTTCTGACAAGAAAGATAAATCCATTTATTAAAAATGATTGCGTGCACTTTTCTTTACAAAATTAAGAGTAATATAAATGTGAGAGCTTGTGAGTGTATACGTGTCTGTGCTGCTGACTGTACATACAATATTATTGCAATAATTTGAAATTATTGCTGCCTAGTTGGCTGCCTGGTTTCGTAGAGAGATATTACTGAATAGATAATTATGTAGGTAGGTGTTAAAAATATGAAAGTTCTTTATTATACGTACGGTTGTCGATAAAGAAGTACAATTTATCATATTACTGCGTACAATAACGAGATTTTCTCAATAAGAAAATAAATAAATATATCTGTAATTATGTATTTTTTTCTTTACATATTCTCTACCGAAACGACTCTACCAAAGCCGACGGGTGGCGAAACGCGGCGTTATACAAGGTTTATTTCATTCATAATCATGAGTAAGTAGTTATTTATTATCAGCTAAACATAACAGTCCGAGTTTTCGCCCGTGATGTTGCTAGGGTATAGGTAGATAACTAGATACCTAATTCTTAGACTGTATGTACCTAAGATGATGTAGATTACTGACTTTGCTTTCGAATCTGACCATCAATGTTTTTCAAATCGCTATAACATTATACTGTACCGCTTAAGTAGTTCAATTTTTTTATATTTTATAGCTGTTTTGTTCATGTGAAGCCGTGATCTCTACCAGCATTCAGCAGAGCATCTTGCTCGTCATAATATATGGTCATATACCTACCTACGTGCGTAAAATAAACTTATCGTACGTAGAGCAGGTAAGATAATACTTTCTGACTTACGTGAACCCTATGTAAATGCTGGAAGAGAATGCTAGCTAGCACTAAGTTCACCTGTGTAGGTACTGTTTATAAAGTATTTGATACTTTATTTCACAAGGGAAAAAAAAGTAGGTACCTACAGGTGAATTTAAAAATGAATTGAGATACATAAAAAAAAATCTACCTATCTCAATTCAGTTTGTTTCTATAATACCTACATTGACGGCATTCTCCAGGTAATCTGCTAGCGCGCAGCATCCGTAAACAATCTATAGGACGATAAGCTCAGCTCAAGCTAAGCTGGATTACCGGGCTAAGTACTTAGTGAACAAACTTCTTCGTACGGAATAACTTAAGATATAGAAAATAGTTTAAGCACAGGTACTAAGATACGGATTCGATAAATAAGGACAAGGTTTTTAGCTCTACTTCACCCCAGTTTTAGCGTACTAAAAAACCTATGTAAAAACACACTTTGCATGTAAGGCGCTACCTATACAAAAGCTTTGAAACTAGAACAGCGCACTCTGGCGGCAGCATTAAGAACTATAAATTTAGCGCCATCTATGAACAATAAATTGAAACTTAATTTAATTTGACACTGTCCTCTAGTGGGTTTCTTCAAAACTAAGTAGTGTCTTACTAATGCCGTGCTCCACCTACCTAACAATTTAGTACTGTGATTTTTTGTTAGATAGCACTTATTAGCAATTAAGGCGACAGCGAACCATGAGCGAAGAGTTGGAAGGCGAATTAGCGATCTCGAACAGTTTCCGAACGAAAATATTTATCAGTTCCCGCGCGCATGCGCTAAGCGTTTGACGTGTTAGATTCGTTAGAGTTTCTTGGCGAAAAATCGGAATTCGCAACCGGTGTCGCGTAGTGTTATTTTTTTTGCATTTGATCAATCGTAAATAATGGAAAGAGACCGGAAAACTAATGCACGCAGCCACACCATTACAATGGATCGAGAATCGAAGTATATTTTGCGAAAAATTGTCCTGGATTTCGTGATACTGTTTATCAGTAAGTAAATTATTTTTTGATTTTGGTTTTTATATGAAAATGCTGACTGGTCCTGTGTGTACTGACGCAGGGACCCTCAATTTCTGGACTGATTTAATTTACCAGTAGGTAGTAGTGTAGAGAAACCAGTGATTTAGAAATTCTACACAAACTGCATTGGGTTTCTTTGCGATGGTTTTCCCCATCACAATCCCAAAGTTTACTAGCATTTCCCACACTTGCCCTGAGATATTTAATAATCTTATTGTTTTGTGCTGTTTGTTTGACCAATGAGTTTATTTTCCAAAAAAACAGGTAGAAATTCTGACTCCTCTGACAACATTAATGATAATGATGTAAATTCCACTAATCTTTGCTATTAAATCCCATAATATTATTACTAATTATCATCATTAAAATTATTTAACACCACATACAATCAATAGGTTCTACCAAATTAACATTAATATATATTAATTATTTCTTTGTAGAGTAGGTGTATGTAGGTAACAATATCAAACATTTCAAATTATTTTACACTTTGTAATAACAATATTATCAAATTAATTTATCATTACATCCAGTGTTCCTTACATGCTACACATACATAAGCACATGTCCTGCCGTTGAAGACAGAGCATCCATTGTCCATGCACTGTTGACGGCTCTTCAGTACGGATGATATTGTAATTGAAGTGCACTTGTTGCCTATATTTGAGAAAGACCACACATTCAAATATTCACATAGTTCAAGTATTAAAAAAAAGTTACAAGTTAGTAATCATAGTACCTAGGTAACAATACTTTAACAAAATCTTAATGTAGGTAGTGCTCAAAAAAAAAAAGAGAAATAGATTCATCATTATCATCCTCAGCTATTATAAGCCTATTGCTGGGCATATGCCTCCTCCATTAAATGTCAATCTCGTCTGTGCTGTGCGGATCTAACCCAGGTGTTGCCTGCAATATTGTGGATGTCATTGATCCATCGGGCTGGTGGTCATCTAACGCTGTGTTAAAATAAAAAAAATAGATAAGTGATCATAAATATGTTGTAAAAAAAAACTGAAAATAAACTGATTTTCTTCCTCTTACTCATCCAACAACATATTTCATATTAGCAACTGGTTAACCACAGTTTTGCCAGAGATAAGGATAAAGATAACTTATGTACCAAAAAAAATCATACAAAACTTTATTATGTCAAATTCCTGATATCAAATGTCCTTCACAGCATAGCAAGCTAACATAATTATTTCAATAGGTTTTTATCTAAAATATTCATTAGCAGTTAAAATTAATTATCAGTTTTAATGACAGATTAAGCCAACTATTTGTTGTGGCTCATATTACCACGGTATGGCTTTATGAATACCAAATTATTTATTTATTGTCAACTCCGGTCGAGTATTAACCTTCAAAGACCTGATGGTTGAATGCACCATATTGGTTCCCATGAGTGTATAGACACAGTGAGGGCATTGTTGCAATCACAAAATGCATGATCCGGTAGGTTGTACTTCTGTGAATGACCAACATTGAGTTACAAATCAGTTAAAATTTTAATCAAGTTTATTTTTTTCTAATTTTTAAATCCTTATCAATAAAAAAAAGGATTAATTTGTTATAGTTGTATAATTATTAACCTAATTAATTTTTTTTAATTAGGTTAATAATTATACAACTACTAATCCTTATCAATAAAAAAAAGGATTTTTTTTTTATTGATTAGGATGTAAAAATTGGAAAAAATAAACTTGATTAAAATTTTAACTGATTTGTATCTCAATGTAAAGTAAAACACGTTTGTTAACGAAAATAACGCGGGTTACATCAAATATCATGTTAGTATTATGTACCTCAAATTAAGAATTCCAATTAAATTTATATTTATCGAATTTTTTTAATATATATTTATTTCAATACAAATACAAATGAAAAATTTACAATTGCTGATAAGTACATATTTTTCCAAAATTTAAGCACAAGAAATTGTTGAAAAAAAAATAGTGGCATCAGATGGATCAAACCCACCTTTTTAACCCTATAAAACGACTTTTGCGTAACTATGCGAAATGGCGTCGCTATGCTAGTGTCATCTACTATTATGTGTGACAGGACAGGCCTTCAGGTCACATACCTCAGCCTAGTCCCAGGACTCCAGGATGTGACCGGCACGCCCCGAGTGGCAGGCAATTGCTGTCAAAACATCCGACACGCAGGCCCCCCTGTCAGATTAACCGTATCCGCTAAGGAGCCACTCTGGCGGCGTCAAATTAACCTGGCCAAGCGCAAGTTGTACCTCTTTCCGAGTCCGATAAGAAAATTTGATGTTGAATGACTTGAATGACTCGGAATGACTACCACAGTGCTTGGTGTGGTCTTCTAATACATGCTTTAACATTTTGTTGTGGGCAGCTTTTAGTTTCTTTGTCTCATTTCACGTTCACTGCAAAATTATAGTTTAAAAATACGAAATGGTGTCATTTGAAAATCAATTTCAAAACCGTCACCAAAAAATTACATTAAAAAAATTATTCTCACATTTTTGCTGACGAACAATTCGACCCTTTTCAGCAACAACTGCATATATTATGAATGCAATGCAATATCTAATGTGTAATCTCTGTAAAAGCCGGTTATTCAGTTCAGTTTTTATTATTGAACTCTAAAAACCTGAACTGGAATTAAATACGCTCGTATAAATATAACATGCTTCCTCACATTTAAGTCTCACGCAACTCAAAATTAAATGGGAAGGTTGATATTTTGACGTGAGCAAGCGAGCTCGTTTCATTTGGACTTGCTTTAAATGCCGTCACTCAACTGTCTTAAAGAATTTTGCTGAAAATATCATGACATTCAGTGGGGAAATGTTGAACATGAGATGAATTGAAGATTAATATGATTAACACTTTGTTTTGACATCATTTTCTCGTATTTTTATAAGGATGTAGATTACTTTTCCAAGAAGTCTCTTGTCTGTGGACGCCGGGTTGTTGAGGTTCATATTTGTTATAGTCGTGTCAGAGGCATTTGTTCTATCCTAAACCATCTAAGAGTCTAGACCGAATCCCATTAGGGTACTATTTGACGTCACTGACACCAAGACCCATTCGCCCTCATCTCAATGTTTCAAGTGTGGTAACTGAGGGCACCAGCGACCGATTTAGGGTTACCTATTTATCAGTCATGGGGTGTTTTATTAATCTAACACATTATCATTATCATTATCATTCCTATCAATATCTACAAAGGTACAAAGGTTCCTGACTGACTGACTGACTGAAAATAAAATTTGTAGGGTATGTTCGAATCGAAATATTTAGAAAGGAGTTTTGTTAATTGACAACGCAAACTTAGGCGTTGTCCTAATAGAACGCGATCACGCGACCATCGCAAGTTCGCGCGAATCCGCGATCAAAGATACTAACATCAAATAGGCGTCCCAATTAGCATTCGCGCGATCGCGCGACTCGAACTTGCGATGGTCGCGTGATCGCGTTCTATTAGGACAACGCCTTAGTTGTGAGCGTCAGCTAGTTTATGGAATAATACAACTTTTTTTATGGAATCATGAAATTAACTGTACCTCTAACTAGTTTTCACATTGCAATTAAAACAATTTATCGTATATTATTAACCCCACTAACAATTTAATTTGATAACTCAAATTGGCATTATCGCTGCTGCCTGCCTATCTCATTCATTCTATTAGTATGTCAAGGCTTCACAATCCGCCTAGTTCCGTCGCTTCCTCTTGATATGAATTCGTAAAACCACAGTTTAGAATTTAAAAAAAGACTTTAAAGTGGTACCAATCTATTCGTAACCGTATATCGGCTTATGATACCAAAATAAATAAACGAGATACACGAGGCTAGTTTTTCAAGCCAGGATAGCAAGATAGAGATAGTAAGCTAGCATGCTAGAAGCTTCATGTTAACAGAACTAGCTTACTTTTTCACTAGCGGACTAGCCTAGAAATGAAGCCAGTGCTATCTACACGATGCCAGTTCTGCTAGCTATTTAAGTCCAGGCTAAACCACTAGTTTAAGTTACCAATATCTTTGCTGTCTCTTCATATCGACGCTTGAAAGGCAAAAATTACCAAGCGACATTTTGGGCGATATTGAGTTATATATATCATTGGAATCAGAAAAAAATTCTGCGTCGATTGGTCCTACTCTCATGTCGCTAGGACGAAGTTGGTGTCGCTTGGTAATTTAAAAAAAATACACATTTTTACAGTTTCCGGCGTCCAAGCGACTAAAATTTTAGCGATTTATGAATAATTTTCACTTAGTATTTATTCGATCTTTAATTTTTGTCCATAGTAATTTTTGCCTAGATTCGAAATAATGCGTTTGAACATAAAGTATTTTTTGCCTTGCGGTACCTAGGGTGTAAAGATTACTTATGAAATTTTACCTGAAATAATATTTTTTTTTCTCGTTAATAAAGACTTTCTAACCCACCTTAATTATGTATAAATTTTCATTTAGTATTTTTAACCTCAATGCAATGGACTTAAAAACGTAAAGTAGTAATATTTACCTGCCTAAAAAGGATATATTTTGTCGTTTGGTAATTTTTTACCTACCGTTTTTTTTACTGTTTTTGTTACTTACATAACTATTTCTGATATGAAATATATATAAAAGAGAGCTTATCCCTATGTCCCTAATATGTTTTGTCGCTTATCCACGCTGTAAAGCAGATTTTTAGTGGCTGTGGTAACAAAATAATGATTTAGTCTTGTCGCATAGGCAACTTGCGTGCTCCCGCGTATCGCACATAGTGCATCGCGTAGCTTGGATTGTATACTCGGTAAGTGCATTTTAAAGATTTAATGAACTTAGCTTTTTTAATGCGCATTTTACATTGATTTAAATTTAATGTTTTAGGTACATAATGAATCGGAATACGAGAGTAGATAACATTATTCAGCTAGCTATGTCAAACGCCGGGGTGGATAGCAGAAATTTGACTTTGGTAATGTAACAACTTATGTTGTTGAATAAATATTTTATTCTCTCAATCGCAACGTATAGAAACAACTAAAAATAAAATTTAATTCCTAGGGGTCAAGATATTGAAGATCGCAAGATTGCTGAAAAATAATACTTGATGTGGTTGATTTAAATTTTGTTTCATTGGAAATAATAGGTACTATAAATAATTATGAATAGGTACCATAAACCCATTCCAGTATTTATTTATTTATTATTTTTTTATTAATTTAATGTAACAGTAGTTTTAATAGCTGTTACTTTCTTCATAAAAATTGCATTTAATCTAATTAACTAGGTATACTGATTTTGAAATTTCTAATAAATGCTATGTATAAAAATAAAATGCCTTATTTATTAACAACGACAGTCTACGTTCTTTATAAGATCAGCTATCCACTTTGCGAGAGATTTTTCGCATTTTTATCTTTAATTTTGTGTCTTGCCTTATATCCTATGACCCCCAAGTGGGGCAGAGGGCGTCCACAGTGATCTGTCTTGAGCTTCACGTTTGATTTCGCTCCAGGATTTACCCATGGCTTTGACCTCCGACTCCACCGATATTCGCCAAGTCTTGGGACGGCCACGCTTTCTCTTGCCCTGCGGGTTCCAGTCTAGAGCTTGTTTTGGGATATGGTCGGGCGCTCTGCGTAGCGTGTGTGGCCGATTTCTATTTACAACACTTTATCTGGGAATCCATGGGCGATTCATGGCACTTGTCTTACAGGTCGACGTTGGTCATTTTGTCCGGCCAAAAGATCCCAAGAATCTAACGAAGGCACCAGTTTATGAAAACCTGGATCTTACGCGTGAGGTCTTTCATTACTTTCCACGCCTCGTATGGTTATCAGAACGGTTTTGACATTGGACCGGAATATCTTGAGCTGCACTCTAGTGGTCAGTTTCCGTGACTGCTATATCGGGCGCAACTGTGCAAAGGCTCCTTCGGCTTTGGCGATTCTATATCCTGTTCGGTGCCACCAAATTCAGATACCGTACTCCAAAGGTAGACGAATTGATGGACCTGCTCCACTTGTTCCTGGCCAATCAACAAAGGCGTTTGTTGCTTACGCCGCCGGGTCTCATCTCCTTAGTTTTGCCTGTATTAATTTTAAGTCCTGTGGTTGCTGCTTCTTTTCTGAGGTCATCTAGTTTGGCTTGCATGTCTGCGCGTCCTTGGCTGAAAATACAAAGATCATCGACATAGTCTAGGTCATCTAATTCTTCCGTGAGTCCCCATTCAATTCCGCGGCGTCTGTTCTTGTTGACACACTCCAGCACCCCATCCAATAATAAGATGTTGTCAGAGACCAGCCCTTCATGGCTCACTTTACAGGTATACTTTGCATACATAACTTGGATCACTTTGATTATCTTTGACGGTACTTCTAGAGTGTATAGACGCGCCCAGATACTATTCAATTGAAGAGTGTCAAAAGCTTTTTCGAAATCTACAAAGATAAGATTCATCTCTCTTTGCCATTCTGATACCTGTTCTACAATGATGCGCAATGTGTTTATCTGATCGGTGCAGGAGCGTGCTAACCACCGGAACCCTGCCTGTTCGTTGCGAAGTAGTGGGTCTATTACCTTGGATAGTCGATCCAATACTACCCGACAAAGAACCTTCGATGGTATAGAGAGAAGTGCAATGCCTCTCCAGTTACTGCACTGGCTTATGTCACCTTTTCTCGGTACAGTAACAAGAAGCCCCGTGTTTCAGTCATTGGGTAGAGTTTCAGTATCCCAGACCTTGGCCAGTAATGGTGTTAGACATTTGACGGCTGTTGTAAGATCAGGTCGATTCCGGGGGCTTTACCTGGTATTAGTGCAATAATGGCATTTGCGACTTCGTCTTTAGAAGGGGTATCACCACTTATTTCTAGCGTCTTAGATAAGTGAGGCGGCATCGCTGGTATTGTTGGGTCTATTGGTACCTCAGAAGATCCCTGGTTAAATACTTCCTGGAAATGCTCGTGCCATCAATTCAATCGAGCTGAAGGAATAGCTAAAGGTTTGCCTTCTTTGTCACGGATGGATACTTTTCTGAAGTTTATTTATCCTGCTAGGGTATTCGTGGCCTTATCACATAAAGTTATAGTTATAAAGTAGTAGTTATAAAGCTCTTTCAGGTTTCCTGTATGTGCAACAAGTTGAGCAAGTTCGGCGATATTGTTAATTTTGTGTAATAAAACCTAATTGTTTTGTTACTTGTTCAAAAAAATCCTACACATACCTCATTTAATTTGTACTTCGGTTGAAATTGCTTGACAGAAAAGTTTTTTTTGTTTTTATTTAGATAATTTTACCTATGTGTCAAACATACTTTAGATCTGGATGTATCATTTTGCTTCAAACACAATTATAAACTACTAGGATTTAGTTAATTTTACATGTTTTATAAAAAAAAAATGTTGTCGGTAAGTAATTTTTACCTGTTTGTGATTTTGATAAATATTTTACTAACCGACACTATTTCTTAAAGTATTGAGAAAATGCATCATCTTTAACTGCCAGTTTATAAAGCGTTTTAACTACATTTAAAAATCGTTGGATTCAGGTGACTACGACTAATAGACGATTTATGACGAATTTTTTTCCAAAAAAAAAAACTTTAAAACGCTCTCCTGTAAAGTTGGCAACATGTCGCTTGGTAATTATTGCCTTTCAAGCGTCGATATGTATAGTTAAATTCAAATGACCTGATTCTAATATTTTGTTCGTCACCCTCAGATATTGACACCTGTTTGTAATTACCAAAATTCATATCACAAATCTCAAGGCAGTCCCGACAATTTTATCAGTTTACTTAAGTAGAACTATGTTACTTAACACCGCTTAAGTGGATGCAAAGTGAACTTAAAGTTATCTTTACGATGCAAACATGTTGCGTTCACAATAATTATGCGTCTGGATATAAGTGTGCGAAGCCGATGTACTGCCAAAGATCATGAACAACGCACAGATATGCCATCCTGCGTTGGATTGTAAACTTGATTTAACAACTAGCTTAAACTTAAAAAAATCCGACTACTAATTTTCATACATTCACTGTGTCAAAATCCATCAAGTTATAATAGTGTTTTTCATATTGAAAATACAAAATTGCCGCTTGCTACCGCCGTATGGGCTTTCATTTTATGTAATTTATTACATTTCTGAGATCCATTAAGGTCTTATTTTATTTGTCATCAAATCCATCGAGACATTTAGTCCAATGAAATAGACTCACATTCAACATACCTACACTTGAAACACGTTCTTTTCAGGTAAAAGACCTTGCATTGCAAACATGCTAATATCATAATTATTTGATAGTTAACCAAATGCACTCTCTGCTGTAACCTCGCTAAATTGACCATTTGTTAATTGATTATGACTAAGGTTATTTTTACAAATCTAATTTAATTTAGCAAATTGATTAATACCCAGAACTCATGAGTAAGTAGTTAATATGGAAATATTTATCAAAAGTAACTATCTTATCGTTCAGTTAATTAGCACGTCATTGTGATTGTGTGTTTTAATGCATAAATATTACTCGTATTATTTTAATAAACTAAACTATTTTTTTTTATACTCCATACTATTTTTTGACTAAATTGCGCAAGTTTATCGATTCACGTACAATCCTTTATAAAGCAAAAACGACGAAATGATTTCCTTATCATCATTTTAAAATTACGAGTTTTGTAACAATTTGTTCGCATTTTCACGCTCTTAAAATATAATTGCTTTTACAGTAATGTTCTGAGATTACAGATAACAGATACAATACTTGTATACTATTTTTGTAAATGCATACATAGGATACATAGAAAATACCCTGACTCAGGACAAACACCGATTTGCATCGCACAATTGTGAGGCGTTCTCGTACAATACATCGCACAGTTGTAGGTAATTTTGTAAAGTACCTAACACAAATATGTCGCATCTATGCACTTTAAAATCTTTTCTTCAAGTATATTCTGGAGTGTCGGCTTCGTCAGAGGATTTCCCACGAACGTATCAGTGCTATGCTACCTGCGTTATCAGATGCGTTTGATTGAACATCTGGCCGGTGCTACCTGCTCTGATAAAGGCTTGACTCACGCGCTGTTTGATACGGTTTAAATGTCGAATTTGTCTGCCAAAATGTCTACCGAGATGCTTTAGAACGCTCTGCTACGTCTTTTCAAGTCTTTAACTGTGTATCCATCATTTATATTCAACCCAGGTTGTTCTTATCGTGTCACTAGTTCTTTCGAACCAGTGTGGCGAAAGGACAAGTACGCCCCGAAGAGGCTCCTTGCGTTCAACTCAGGTGATAAAATACTGTTATTGACAATTGAAAAAATAATTGCAAAACAGCTGCTATGGCTTATTCCCAGAGCTCCATTGATGGTTGATAAAAAAAAGACATTAATGATAGTTCAGCTTAGGGGGCGTCCATAAATTACGTGAGGTGTTTAAGGGGGGGGGGGGAGGGGGTCGAGTCAAATCTCATCTAATCTTACGTTGGAGAGAGGGGGGGTCTCGGAAAATATCACGCAATTTTTTTCTGATTGAAACAAAAAAAATATTATTTTGGTCCATTTAATCCAGATTGTACAAATGTCCTTTGTTTAAATCGTACTAACAATCAAACGCGTTTACGTAAGAAACCCACATTTTGAAAAATCTCACGTGAGATTGGGGGTTGGGGGTGGGGGTCGAATAAATTCTCACGACATCTCACCAGGGGGGGGAGAGAGGGACAGAAAATTAAAAAAAACACCTCACGTAATTCATGGACGCCCCCTTATCAATCATCAATCCATAATTGATTGATTCAGGCGTTACTTTGCGGAAATCCATAAATATCAACAAATTATATAAATATATTTAGTAATAAATCCGCTTGATTTCTAAACAAAGGTTTTAATTAACTTAACTTTAGTTTAGAACTTTAGTACATATTACTATATTATAAACCAAAGAGTCAACGAACAGAAAACCAAAGTTTAAAGACGAGAGAACGAACGTATAGGAGTTCAAGTATAGGAGTTCGTTTCGAACTTCGGCGAGTCCACACCTCCTGATGATGCCTCGTGTAGAGGCGAAACACGTGTCGTATCTTTAAACTTTGGTTTTCTGTTCGTTGACTCTTTGGTTTATAATGTAGTAATATGTACTAAAGTTCTAAACTAAAGTTAAGTTAATTAAAACCTTTGTTTAGAAATCAAGCGGATTTATTACTAAATATATTTATATAATTTGTTGATATCATCAATCCAATATATTATATAAAAAGCTTGGACCTGTCTAACTTACTGACAGAAACCGTACAGGCCAAACCACTGAACGTAGAGTCTTGAAACTTGGATGATGTGTTCGTCAAGAGCTGAAAAAGAGTTCTAAGAAAGTCAGCTAGTATAATATAAACTACAACTTGTAAGTCTCTTATCGCTATTGACTGATTTATCGAGCACCCACACGATGGTAGTAAAAGGTGTTTATTATTATATCTGGTTTATTTATAGTTTACTTACCATTTTATCGGGATGGGTAAGTGCTACTATTTTTGGAACGGTGTCTTACGCTACCGTAAGTACTAAATTTAGAACAATAAATTTTGTATCAAAATTTTATACTCTAAAAATAAGCAACTTTACGACAATTGATTGATTCAGGCGTTACTTTGCGGAAATCCATAAATATCAACAAATTATATAAATATATTTAGTAATAAATCCGCTTTATTTCTAAACAAAGGTTTTAATTAACTTAACTTTAATTTAGAACTTTAATATATATTTAATATATTTTTACTAAAGTTCTAAACTAAGGTTAAGTTAATTAAAACCTTTGTTTAGAAATCAAGCGGATTTATTACTAAATATATTTATATAATTTGTTGAACTTTACGACAGGTTTATAACAACTTATTTTTTTTTATATACCCATACCTATATTTTTTAATTTTTGTTTGTTAGGTATTTTCAATATATTTTATATGATTTTAGCAGATATTTTATAAATGTTGTTTGTATTAATATTTCAGTAGGTATTAGATTTTAATTATTGGTCCGCAGAATCATTTAGAAAGGTCGTTTTCATTTAGTTTTCTAGTTATTATTAGTAGTTATCAGTCATGTAATTATGTTATCTAAAGTAATTTATTTTCTTTAAGTATTTAAATTCCTGTGGGACAGTGAAGACTCATAAATAAATAAAATAATATTTAAATTCCTAGAGAAGAAAAAAGAAGAAAAAATATTTATTTTGACTTAAAAACTGTACAAGCACACAATGACATTAAACAAAATATAGGTAAGTAGGTACTCGGATTAAAAGTATGTGCATGTACGTACAGTGCAGACAAAAAAACCTAGAGCTAAACTCCCACTTGAAAAGTCTTTCAAGTGGGAGTCTAGCTCTAGGAATTTTAACTGGTCGACAGTTGCCCTTGACAGAAAAGAGTGGAAAGAAAGAAGGGAGGACTCTGTCCTGCAGTGGGACGATTGAGGCTCACAATAATAGTAATAATAAATCATTAAAATTCCTATTTCGCTTACAAAACAGTATGTTCCGTGTGCCCGCCGTTTTATCGGCAACAAGTTTACGAGCCTACCCTAGTTTCAGGCCAACCGTGTTCATTCGATCAACCGATTCCTGTATCGCGGCCTACAGAAGCCATCGACTTATAGTTTTGCAAAACTACAAGTTTAATTAAACTTCTGTGTTATTCTGCATTCTATTAGTGCAACTCTGCGATAGAGTGAGTGTAACTAGGTCCCGCATTATTAACTCCTAATTCCTGAGGTGTAGTTGTGCCCCGCATTTTAGACATCAGGAATTGTGGATCGAAACTAACTACCTTTTATTCAAATGTTGGTGAAGTTCAGTCAGGCTAATAAATTAAAAAAACTATGTTGTTTATAGGTAAAATACATAATTATATATTCAAATTAGAAAAACAACATGAGGCTTTTTTCGAGTATCAATATCACAGGCCATAGGTAATGATTCCTCACGATGACTTACTTCATCGTTGAGAGAACGTGGTTACACGTAGTTTTTTTTCAAAACAGCGTACTACGCAAGCAAAGCTGCGGGCCACAGCTAGTAAGGAATATTCTAGTATATATTTATTTACCTCAATAAGAATCGTTAGAAACCATCATATACATACCAGAGTTACCGGTATTCTCTGTACCTTTATCTACCGTAAGCAGTAAAATTTTACTATCTAATGAGTTGGAAAAGGATCGTGTCTTCTCTTAAGCAAGTAGGTAGTAATAATATTTATGTTTATAAAGAAAGGTTGCGTTTTCTTTGTTATTTTCTATATTAGTTCGGTTTTGTCCTCTCGACCATTCGGATCGCTGTATCCTACTCTTGTATAATTTCAGTAATCAGAATTAATTTATTGCCTAAAGTAGGGCAGTAGTACCTTTTTGTTTCCTATTCAAAGCCCATGACATAACCAGGATATATGGAATTTCGCCTAATTATTCCAGGAAGTTTATGTATATCCAGCCATTTATAACTCTTATCTATGCCAATTTTACCAGGATGTTCAATTTCCCTATAGCATTCAATCCTACATCGTAGGTTTAAATAGAAACATGATACTAGAATGAACATATCTGGTTATCCCATTTGAGGATGCAATTTTCCCAATTGAGACCAATCGTCGCGAAAGTTGTCGCAAATAAGGATGCAGTTTGAATGAAACTGTTGATCAATTTCATCATTTGATCTCATTGGATTGGAGTTGATGGCCTTTTAGTTGGATGTGGGTTGAGAGAAGACAATTTAGACGTCAATTTTTGTATTGGTGTTGTCAAGTCTTTTTAAAATTGATCTAATAGAAACTACCACAATAATAATTATATCTCGACTTGAAAGCCAGAGATAACTGTAGTCTTGGATATTTACAGAACGAGCATTAAACGCATGTTTTTGAGTAATTACCTGCAAGTTGTGAGCGAGCAGTAGCTAGAAATCTTGATCAAAAATCGCTACTGCGCAACTTTTATATATATATTTAACTATAACAGAGATACTCGTTCGGTACGCATATTTATACAAGTATAACAGAGAGCTCATGGCGTAAGTAAAAAGGCCTTTAGGAGGCTTAAACATGAAACACCAGAGCCAGCTTAGTAATGGCTTACACGAGATGAAAGAAAGGAGAAACCTCTTCTTCATAAGCTCATCGACTGCATAGCATACCCTCTAACATTCACTAGACATGCTAGTATCATAAAATTTGTGTACATTGGAGGTCGTAACGACCTCACACTTCCAAACAAACTTATTAGTGGTCAAACAAAAGGCGTCAGACGGTAAACAGTAGACCACGAAGGTGTGAACGTAGAAAATTTCGAACAAATGGAAAGAGAAAGAAAACTATTGTGTACATAGTAGGAACAATGGTAACAAATGAAAGGAAAGCTTACAAAGCAAGCGTTAAACGAACTGTTACAAATCACGGAGCTTTCTGTAACGTTTAAAATATGCATGAATGTTAAGTTCACAAATTGAATGAAACTTGCAACGATAAGCCCGGGAGCCTGACTCTTTGATACAAGTCAAATACCTATTATACTAAATGGAGCTGCTAAACCTTCGATTAATCTGCAATGACCCTGCTAAGTTTTTAGTCCGCCTATCATCTCATTTTAAGCCTTCCTTTCCTTTTCAATTCTTCGCGGTTTTCAGTCAATAACTTCCAGTATTCCGGGTCATCCCGCCATCGTGGCCTAGACTGTAAAAATACTCCATATAATCTTAAGTACTGAAAAGTATTTTTAGCACAGAAGATTGTTATCTGCTTGAGATAATTTTTCGCATCAAAAGAACCTTACATCAAGTGAAGTGCCGTATGGAGAGTAGGTAACCTAGTTAGCAAGGTAAACTAGCGCGAAATATTGCAGCCGATCATGTGGAATAACATAATGTAACTGGTCTGTAACATACTTAATGATAAACATTAATAATGTATGCAACGCTATCTAACTAATTAGCGAGACGTTCTCTTCGTTTGAAAAATACTGGCGGATGACTAGATAATATGTAATGGTTATATTACGTTGGAAAATACGATTAAAGGAAACTAAATGCCCTTAATATTATCTTACATCCTACGTGTTTATGAATATAAAAAAAGAAGTATTTTAGTAGCACTTGTATTACATACTTGCAAGGTAGCATTACAGTCTTGCTTTTTATTAGGACACTTACACAAACCAGGTAACCTACTTCGATTATCTACTTTCAGCTGTTTTATTTTTTTATGTGTAGTTTCCAAGGGAACTTGAATATTTCTCACCATATCTTTATGTGCTCTGATTTCACGTCCACCATCCCTATACTTTACTCCCATAGCCATCCTAATAATACATCATCCTACTCCATCCTTCCTTCAGTAACAATCATCTACTTACTTACTGCAAATCAAGCAATAAGTATAGTTTAGTCTGATGCAGTTTTCACATTCCCTACTAGATTGATCTTAATTTGATTCTACTTTGCTCAACGGAAGTTACGCAATTGCTGCATCGAGGTATCTCACCCAACCTACTTTATTTCTAGTTGTTGCGCACAATTATTGCAGAAGAATTTTGTATTGTCTACACCTAATTGCAGTCATCAGCAAAACGAACGAGAATCATCAGGCAGCGTTATGATTGAGGTCATCGGCATTTAAATTAGTATCCGAACCCAAAATATCAAGTCATCATTTCAATATGCTGCGTGAAATATTATAAAAACTCTGAGTTCTAAATTAAGATTGCCCAATAAATTTCATGGTAGATAACGTCCTTTTAAAAAAGACGTTGAATTTTTATCACGGGAACTCAACACAGCTTTATAAAGACGCGCTTATCCCTACAGGAAGTGTCTGCCGTAATTGTCATAAGACTTGAGGGTTGATCATGATCAATAAATCAACTTCAAACGCTATCTTGCTGTCTAATGAAATAAAACTCTCATATACCCGCCCTCTCGCCTCCCTCTGCCCTCTCCAGAAATAATTAATGCCCGCTAAGGATTTATGACTTCTTAATGCTACACCCACGCAATTTGTTTATCTCCTCCGCAGCTTATACGAAAGGACAGGTATTTTAGACCTAAACGAATAAACTGTTCAATTCTCAACCTTGGCAACAAGACATACGAACACAACCAAATTACAGAAGATACAAATCTCGAAGAGACTTCATGAGTTATATCACTTGGAGGATGCAAAATGAATGAGCATTAATACATTTGCAATGCTTCGTGCTTGTCAAGAAAGATTCATTATGGTTATTAAAAATCAGCGTCCTCCTCATATATTATAACACCTACAGACTTGAAGCCTTAAAAGCATAATGCATTTACAAAAAATGTCCTTTCCATTTACGAAATCAAGGTACAAAAATACTAATCCTTAAAGATGTCTGTACTTGGATGTAACATGACCCTGTCATTGGAATATAAGAATACAATGCTGTTTTCCCTTACGCAAAATCCAAACGAGGTATCGACAGGTTTTATGTCACCTCAAAAGGTCAACATTGATGGACACACAACTGATTATAAGTAGTGTTTATCTAGAGTTACTGTCATGACAACCATGTGACCTATTATGGAAGAAGTTATATTTTCGGTAAAAGATATTGATTGGAAACATGCAGCTTTACCTGTATGGAATGTCATAATTTGTCACTTAACGATGAATATGGTATTACCGTCTAACATAAAGAAACCATCAGCCTTAGTATAAAATGATGTAGTGTAGAGTTTGTAGCTCTCTAAGATATTGAATATAAACAATCGTAGATTCGTGATGGTATCTCGCTTTATTAATGGTTGGGCTGGACTGGAATAGACCCTCCTGAGAGTCGTACATAAACCTCAAACAATGTAGAAGGTGCAAGTCAAGATAACTCTGATACTCGCTCAATAAGGAAGCTTTCTAACTAGTGCGAAACTATGACGTACACATAAATTTTGCACAGTTAACTTCCATCAGTATACATACATAATAATATATGCGGTTCTTGTATCATCAATCATCATTCATAACCGTTATTAGTACATGTGAATAAAATGTGTATGTTTTTGTTTTGTAAACAAAATGTTGTTTGTTATACAACTAGTCAATATATTTCCTGTTTTTCAAACATATTAGTTAATTAAAAGCATATTTTTATAGAACAAGATTATCTAAATTACTATAACTGTCAACTCATCATCTAAAGATCTGTCAAATCTATCCGATATCAACGTCGACGCACACGAGTCTGTTATCGGTCGAGCACCGGCGCGGGCGCATATTAAATATTGATCAATGTCAATGTCGTTTGCTTTTAAACACGTGGCAATTAACGAGTATACTATTGATTGAACAGCTATTAGGAAATCTGTTGGAATATAACGACACAGCTGTCTTTCTTTGATGTCGTGCCGTTGTTGTGTCTTTAATGTTATTGTGGTTTATGTTAATCGGTAATGGTTCTCAAGAGTTATAACTTTTTAAGCATTTTAATGTTCATTTTATTTAGATTTGTATTTTATTGGGCTTAATTGCAGAAAACTGACGCGAACGTCATCTTTGATGATGAATGATTTCTCGAATGTTGTTTTAATTGATAAAAGTAAAACAATTTTTCGGTAGTAGGTTTTTTTTCCACCTGTCTGCCTATTCTATAATTTCTTTCAACACCCTCCAATTATTTTTTACTTTTTCCTTTTCGTCAATAAAGCAAAGTATCTTGTTATCTGTTTTCGTATGTTCATCATCAAATACTACTTTCGTGAAATGAGGTTCAAAAATAAGATTTATCTGCGTTTCATTGTAATCTATCGCCAGCAAAATGTTTACCGTCGGTGGTATGGAACAAGAAACACTCTTACCATTTATGGTGTCTTTTAACAACTGCCTATCATTAAACTGTATCGAGGATTTACGACAGTTTTATTATGGTGTGAAGGGAAATGTTGAATTTGATCCTCATTGCACTTACTTGTTGATCTACTGTAGATCTTCCTTTGTATGCTTTACCGCGTTGCATCAGGTTTTATAGTATCAGCCTCATTAGTCTCCTCTAGAGTATTATTATTATTGACTAATTAGATTTTTTTAACCGTTCAATACTATTTCATGTAACACTTCAAGTTTAATTGCGTCTACTAATCTTGTTGTGATGCGTTTACCCGATTTACACAGCTCACTTTTACCTTTCGATTTTGGAAAAACAGACTTTTCTATTCAACATGGTAAATACATGAACCGTTAACTGTTGGTGCCTTTGTTTCTTAATTTCTGCATCTGCGTATTTCGTTTGCTCACTACCAAGTATGTTCCCTTTTTACCCGACTGCCAAAGAAGGGTTATGTTTTTCGCGTGTATCTGAGCATCGGATTTTTGGCGTTAAATAGTACGTCATTGAATTTTTTTTGTTTACAAAACCCATCGGAGTAGGGGATCAAAATGAAGGAGATTACAAACATAAACATATACATATGTTTAAATTTAATTTGGAATAATGAATGGACAATGAATTTAAAACTATTTCGCAGTCTTGTATTCTTTTTTTTTTAAAACTTTAAGCTTGTTTATCCTATCTCATTTACCAAGGATGGGAACGAATTTAATTCCTACGTTATTTATGGAATGTTTTACTGTTTAGCAAACGCTGCACGTCTGTTTTGAATTGTCTACCGCAATATCCCGTGTTGAAGGTTGTATATACTCATTAAATTGCTAATTGTGTATTTAGAAGTGATATTGCAAATTAATATGCTTTAAGAAAATATTCCACTGTTTACGTTGATACAATCTGATCCTTTGCAAAACAGACTTTTTGCTATAAATAAATTGTATTGTAATTTAATTAATTACTGTTTTCAAGGTTCCATTGTTAATACTACTTTGAGAACAGATAATTACGAGAGAATGTGGGCGCTCTTCAAAATGTAAGAAATCACGCTTAACCATGACTGAAAAATGCATATCTTCAGCCAAATACGTGTTTATTTCCGGCGTCTTTGGATGAAACTCTACTTGGTAGTCAAGTAAAAGAATGCGCTATGGTTTCTCTCGTAATACGAATGACGAGGCTCATGAAGACAAATGTGCAGTTCTTCGTTAAATAGCTTTTAATAGAGCAATTATGGCGGCAAATGCAGCATCCTTGTTTTTTGCCGGCGTAAACTTTTCTTGTTTACTCCAGAGCGCAACGCCCTTATGGGGTATTTTTTGTTATTTTAATAACCTTAAGCTTATATAGTTCTTGTTTGATCACATTGCTTGGTATATAAGTTTAATATAATAATTATGTATACTAAACTTACCTACCTACAACTTTTAAAGGTACCTAAGTAGGTACTTTAGTGACTGTCAACATTAGAAGAAAATGTAAATCCGTTATTGGATGTAAGTCTAAACAATAAGTCTAAGTTATATTAATCCCAAGAGCTGTGGAATTTGTATGATGAAAAAATAAATAAAAAACCCTTTGTTGTTTGAATTCATATCAAATGTCTTGTATTCAAATGAGAAATAATATAATATACATTGTTTCCGATACATTGTTAGACCAGTAACCAGTAGCGATAAACCATTGGATTGTACTATAAATTACTCAATCTGCTGAATCAAACGTATCTCATTCATAGGTTATGAAAATTGAAGTGTACTATGCATTTGGGATTGCTTCTATGCGTTGATTTAATATCATTCTTCTGTTAGGCTCATTTTATATTCATTGAAAACTGCATGCCTTGCCCAACCGTATTGTTATGTTAATATGTATAAGTTAAGTTCTCCTCGTATATGGGTAACGGGTTTGTTTTGTATGTAGTAAGTAAGTATCTTTAGGATTGCCACATTCACAATATTTATAATAAAATTTTAATCCTTTAAAGTTTTTCGTCATCTGGCAGAGAAGTAAGGTAATCGACATAGTTCAGAGGATCAGGAAGCTCAAGTGGCAGTGAACCGCCCAATTCTGCCTAAGAACCGACAACCGTTGGGGCAAATTTGCTCTTGAGTAGAGATCGCGTCTAGGCAAGCGTAGTGTAGGACGACCTTTGGCTGGGAGCAATGATTTGCGTGCTATAGCTGGCAGAAGATGGATGAGAAGAGCCGAAGGTCAGGGTCAGTGGCGCGCCTTGGGAGAGACCTACGCCTACATCCAGCAGTGGACTGGTTTAGGTTGATGATGATGATGAATAGTTTCTTTGTATACTCGTGATCATCATACAAGAAGAAAACGCGTAAAATGCTCGTAACAAAAAGTCAATGAAATTTCTATTGATATCTAAAGTTGACTTAGCTTGAGACAGTACAAAATTATTTATCATCATTGTTTTGCGCGATCTTTCTGGTTATGTTGATGTGAACCTTGACTTTTAACCTTTCTTTCCGAGAGGCTGATGTTTTTTTCTTCTTTGTTCAAAACAGCAAGCCACAACACTTAAAGTGAAATCTAGGTAGTCGAAACAATTGAGTGAAATTTCCGAATGGTGCCAACTGTGACTATGTCGTAATGCAAGTTTTAGATGTTCGTTTATTTTGAGATGCACTTATTCAGATTCTAAATTGGCTCTCGTATATAGAGTATCGCCATTTGTTATCTAAAAAACTCTAGTATTTTTTAAAATACCTTATTATTATTATTATTATTGGCCTGACATGTCCCACTGCTGGGCAAAGGCCTCCCCTCCCTTTTCTCTAGTCCTCTCTGTCAAGTGCGGACCAGTCCCTTTTATAAATATCTAACTCATCTTTCCACCTGCGCCTTGGTCTGCCACGAGGGCGTTTGATTCCTTGAGGCCACCAATCTGTGGTGACCTACGCCCATTTTAATTTAATTTTAATTAGATGCTAATTCAAAAATACATTTTGTTCACGGTCATAGCATCAACAATACAGGATTTTTTTTTAGTATTATAATGTAACGTTACCATTATTTTGATGTCTTTTAATTGTCTTATTGTGTCATCATTCCTTCGAACCAATGTGGTGAAAAGATTTCAAGTGCGCCTCGCAGAGGCTCCTTCCGTGCAGTATTTTGATTAACTATTATGACTATGTATTTTGATGTCGTTTCGGGTAAAAGAAAATACCGTAGACATCTTCAATTAGTAATATTTTACCAGCCGACTTTACCCAAAGTAGTGTTACATCCGAGAGTTGGGAGCCCAGTCCAACTCCCCACTAAATATTTTGCTCAGTGCGCCTAAAGAAGTTTTCACTTCAAAAACAAAAAGCTCCTCAGTACCGTTTTGCATAAAACTTAAGCTTTTACGTTATCAAAATCTGTTAGTTGCCTAAGAGTGGCTTTTCCTGTGTTTTATTGGCATTAACGGTGAGTGCTTTCCGTTTGATAAGATTGGAGGGAGAACTCATAAAGTCGGAACCGTTACAGTCAAATGCAATATCAAAGAGGTTGACTGTTTTATTAGCTTCTTAAGGTTTTTACTGTTTCAGCGGCTGTAACTTGAACGGTACTATCTCTTTGGTATTAAATGCAGCGTATGCACAAAATATTTGATGAATCTATTTTAATAAGAAACCTGAATGTTACTAGTATAAAAAAGGTATATTCCCAATTGTGCCTACCCCCAGCGCTCTTACTAGGAATAATCGGGTTTTTTTTTCCCGATTGTCACTACTAGGGACAATCAGGAAAAAAAAAATATTCCCGATTGTTCCTACCTTCCATTTTTGAAGTGACTACTTCTAATAAATCGATGAACGCCGGCTGCATGCACGAAAACGTTGACGTCATTGTCCAGTAACGCTCATTGTCCCGTTACGCTGGTAGTCATAGTCACGTTAAACTATCGTCCATGAACCAACTTTGCAGACAACCAATTTTTTTACAAGATACAAAGGGAAAAATAAATCCTAGTACCTAGGTTCAGCTACACGCAGTAGACTAAGAAGTTCATTAAAAAAGTGCATCGGGTTCTTAAATATCAAAGCTTGTCACTGGCTTTCTCGCGTAAGAAGAAAGGAACACAGCAAAACAAACCTACCAGCCTCTCATCTCGCTATAGAGGGGTCATTGAGCAATCGTCTCCATTGAATGACCAGCATGAACACGAATTACGTATCCTAATGGTAATGAATTTATTCTAAGTGATTTAATGATATGAAATTTGGAATGTATAAAAATAAAAAAATCTTCAATTTTTTTTCATTCTAATGCTGCCGTCTGGATTTTTTTGTACTGTTTTGTGTTTCTATACAGAATCTTTATCTTATCGTTAGGCCCGGACTCCACCAAAGCGGAGATGTGCGGGGATGTCCAAAGCGGAGACGAGAAGAGTTTTTTCGGTTAGGGTGTATTCACCGAATCTGTGCAGGGTTGCGTACTAATTGGGTTGCGTAATTTCGAGAACTGTGATTGGCCAATAGTCTGTAAATGTACCCATAACCATTAATCTTTGATAATTTATGACTCTACCATCTCCTTGCCTAGGACCTAATTCCTAGGATGTTCTATAACCGCTTTGAATCGTTCGCTATCTTATCCTAGTGCAGGAGTATTATTCTTATCCTACTAATCGACTCTTATTCTAGTAATTGACTCTTGTTTTAGTTATCGATTATTCGACTCGTATCTTGTAAATTTAACAGCTATGTTCCAACTCCATTACTATTATTCAATTCAATTCAATTCAATATATTTATTTCAGACTCTTTCCATAAAAGTAGGTACAAAATTCATTTTAAGAAGGACAAAACATTAAATTAATATAAATTAAAACATAAAATTAAAATTCACACTTAAGGAACAAATTAAAATAATACAGTAAATACAGAAGTCTAAAATATTAAAAGTGATAAAGAAAAAGTAAAATAAAATCAAACAATTATACACCTGTCCTAACATGCAGCTGTATAAGATGCCACAGAATTGGGCTATCTACCCTATCGGCTACAACGCAAACATTATGTTGATTATTTTTGAAAAAAACATTTCTATACATATATATTCGTGTATGTATTTATTTTATTTCGTGTAGAGCAATATGTAATTGCTTCGTCGTCGGTCGTTGGCAACAGCGCCGTCATTCATGCAGTAATGTTTTTTTAAGCTTAACACACAACATATTTAATAGAATTACCCACATTGGACGCGGTAATCGGAATGTACATTGTGGTTGTTTTGACTGCCTTTTTGTGTGGCTATAGAAATGGTTGGCCTTTGAAAACGAATTCATTAAAAGGGTTGTCGTTGTAAAAGAATTTGAAATGCCTGTCGGTAATTGATTTGGACGAGTGAGATAAGAAAGATCTCGATAGAGATATGATTTTTAAGACAAGGAAAATGGAATCGAATGGAAATCGAATAAGGTCAGAACAAAAAATCGCAAAGGCTGCAATGCAATATACCTATATATTTTTAAAAGGCATTAAACATTTTATGTGGATTGTAAAGGATATTATAAATCTCGCAAATACGGTCCAGGGACATCCTGCAGACCGGTCCTTTATTCTTTGCAAACCGGTTATCTTTGAATAGGCTCATTTTTATCGCACAAAGTGCATTGACCCCAGTTTGGCAGCACCTAAATTTTAGATTAATTCAAAGCTTACTTCACGATAAAGGTGATTCGGGTGAAATTAAACTTTGTTGCTTTGCTCATAGAGATAAGGAGTAAAAGCACGTGTAACATTTGCTGGGCCTGTGTTGTGATGATGTCATTGCTCCTCATGACACTGTTTACCTGTGTGATATGGTCTCTGAGTATGCTCTTATCTGATTACATTTGATCATGATCAGTACCGTTATGCTCACAAGCATGTTTCGAAACTCGTAAGGTCTTTGCTTCCGCCACAAAAGCGAAGCGTGAAGAAAAAGTGTTTAAAGGAGTGCGATTAACATCAACTGAGCAAAGAATTTATTTAACTGTATTATAATTTTGCTTATTTAAAAGAGGGAATGGTCGGAGGCCGCAAAAGATCGCGACAAGTGGAAGGATTTGGGGGAGACCTTTGCCCAACGATGGGACACAGCAGGTTGATTAAAAAAAAAAAAAAAATTTTGCTTCGGTATTAAAATGACATGCATGTTTTTTTGAATATCCCTATCACATCTGTGTTCTTGTTTTTATCTAGTCTTTGCTTTCAAAAACTAGTAGAGTTAACTTCAGAATAACGACCAATTTTGGGAAAATTATCATTCTAGCATTTAATTGATTGTCAATACTAGTTTACGGAATGTATTATTCCCAGTGTTGTCGGTTTCTTTGGATTGAGAGCCGAATGTCTCTTACATTATTCATTAGTAGGCCGTAAAAGCCTCATTCAATTCCCATAACACCATTATCTATTAGAGATCAAACTCTCAAATTTTATGCTTCTTAAGTTTACGTTACCAATCGACAAGTAAGGAACGTCTTTGATGTTACAAACTTACAACTATAATTTTTTCTCGCTTTTAGTGGTTTCCTGTTTGTTTTAACTTTCTTTTCATCATTTAAAAGTGTTACTAAACATTGATTAATTTTGATTTTGGTGTGCCCTATGATTTTAGTTTAACATTCTCATGAATAAGACTATCATTCTCTAAAAGCTCTCAAAATTTATGCATTTTATGAATAAATAAAAGTGCTTTCAACTGTAAAAGTTTCTAGATCCAATGTTCTCCTTTCATTTAAATCTTTGTATAAAGAATGACGCAATCATAAAACCGCTATCAAAAAACAAGCTTTTCGGTAACGCTTTTAGAAATGCCTACAAGAGTCGTGTTATTGTGTCACTCGGCATCTGATGTCCCCACCACTGATCTGTACAACACCTGTGTCTTATTCCACTCCATCCATGGGTTCGTCTTCAATTACATAATGCTCATCACCCATTGTATGGATATGAACTCTTTGCATAGCTTATCTTTTGTCTATTTACGTTTATTCTTACGGCAGTAATATGAGGTGTATATTATTACGATTCGTGGTTCAAATGTAATACGAGATAGATATACCATACAGTGCAATACAAGTGACGGGTCGTTGGCCCAAATAGAAGAGACAGGCTCAGCGAGCCTCGGTGATTCATGTCTGTGCTTTAATGGACTTTATGTTCCTATAACGCTTAAATGGATTTTTATCATCTCAACGTAGCATTGACATTGGAGTGTAAACATCTGTGTAGAAGTCATGTTCTGTGTTTATTGTGTTACTTTCTTCATCGGAAACAAAAACCACCTATTTACTAGCCTAGCGTTTGTTTGATTGTTGCAAATACTTCGCGATATATGGCTCTGGTCATGTAATCTTCATTTTGATTTTATAACACTTCTCGTTTGAGTAATGCTACTTGCTAAATTAAAGGAATTGAAATATTCCTCAAATTTATTACTGCCCTCCAAAGCTTATAACCTCGATTTAAACTGCATGAATACAAATAACTTTACTGCTTTCTGATTGCTTGTATTTTTTTTGCCGGCCAGTTATTAATCGATTTAGTTAATATTTTGTACTGATGGATTGATGCGATTTCGCATTACTTATTCATTATATGTAATATCTCTTTCTGAATAGTAATTTAATATTGTCAACGAGGTTACCTCACTTCTTCGAGTCAGTGTCCGGCACTTCTAATACAATTTCATTACAATCTTAATTTTCTGAATCATCAAGAATTTTATACAACTTGGAAATTCAAAGTATATAAATTTTATTAAGTATATCTACTACTCTGATTTCCAAGTTGACACAATGTATGTTGAAGCTCAGATTTACCATGACCAATCCACTGTTGTTTTAGGGAGCGGCTGAAACCCGATAATGGTTGGCCATAAAACACTGTTTGTTATTTCTACTCAGATCGATAACAAACTACTTTTGGTGTCGTGCTGTGTAATTCTTACTGGAACGGATAAGTTTCTTATAAGTAGATTCGATCGCAATCATAAATTAAAATAGATTTTTATGCTAAACTGTTGTATCGTTTGACGATTGACATTAATTTCCTTGTTCCGTTATTGGAATAAATATTATGAAATTCCTATTAAAATATTTAAGCAATGATCTCGAACATAGTACACAACACAAGAGATATATCAAAATAATGAAATAATGTTGTAATATTTGTTTGGATGTCATAAAATTATTCATCCCATTTAGTAATTGTATTTCAACATCAATGTAGTCAAACTTAACAGCAAAAGTGTGACCATCACCAATTAACACCTGTCGTATTAAACGCAAGAATTTATTATCTACCCCTTGCCTTCAATGCCATGGCGCATCCATCGATCTATATCTTCGTACCCTTCTTCAAAATACCTGATGTTTTTTGTCCATCCTTCGCAGTGTTTGGACAAGAAACAATCTGTGAAACAATAGATTCTGGGGGCCTACTACGAACTCTTATAGCAATACTAAAATAATATTACACTGAACTTTCGTACCATGACCTTCACTAAGCAACCTTACTTTAATATTGTCCAGGCGAAGCAGTTTTGTTGATATCGTTCATTCTAAGCATACCATGACGTGACTTTTGACAGCAAGCAATATTGTTTATACGTCAAATCTAACAATCTTGAAAAAGTTAGTTTTTCGCCGCGGAAACAACATTGTTTATCACATAAAAGCACAAATAAAGCGTTTAAATATCCTAAAAAGTGAGTAAAACGTGTTTAATTTCGCAATTTTCTATACTGGATGCGGTGATATCGTTATTAAGCTCAAAGAACAAATAAATGTGATTTTATTGTAGATGGCAGACGAATACGAATCGTTCGAGTTTTTGGAAGCAGATAACGCTGAAGGAAACTCTTCGAGAAAGCAGCAGCGAAGACGTTTGCGTGAGGAAAGTGATCCTTTTAACTTGGGTGATGTGGAGTTCGTCAAACACTATAGACTGACGAAAGATCTTGTGCATAACCTATGTGACGAGCTAAGGCCTCTCAGATTTATCTGTAGAAACTAAGGTAAATACTTTATTTCATATTGATAGTATTTAGTCATGTAGGTATGTTACCCATTTAAAAGTAAAATAACTATGTAAAGTACTAAAGTGTTTATTAAGTTTATAATGTACATATAATTATTTTATTTCTTAAAATCTGTGTTTACCTATAACAGGCTATGCACACATACGGCCTATGACTGTTTTACTTATGCTGTATAATACTTTTAATTTGAGCTAACTATAAGCATGGATAATTAGGTACTCTTTTGTGTAATAGCTTCTGGTAAACCAGTAAACAAATAATAATAATAATAATTGCTTGTCTATCGAAGTATGATCCACATTATTTACAAAACTTATAAATAATTTATTCTCATTTATTTAGGTATTGACTGCTTTGTCGTTTTATGCGACCGGGTCCTATCAACGTCCTACGGGCAGTATTGAGGGAGCAGAAATATATTAACATCCCACTAAACGATCAAGAGCGAAATAGAATAAAAGCAGAGTAAGAAAATGTTCATTTTCAGTGTAGTTTTTAGATTGTGTGCCTTACCTTGTTGAATTATAATTCCCAAATATTTTTTACAGATTCTACAATAAATTCAAAATACCTGGCATTTTAGGGTGCATAGATTGTACCCATGTGGCAATAGTACGCCCTGCAAACAATGAAGAGCCCTACTATTGTTGCAAGTATTACCATTCATTGAATGTTCAATTGGTAAGATTTTACATGCATATTAAACTCTTATGTGATGAATTAAAAACACACCTCACTTAAAACTTAGATACTAATAAAAAGTTGTCTCTTTTTTCTAGATTTGTAATGCCAATATGCATATTCTGAGTGTGGATGCCAGTCATGGTGGTGCCACCCATGACTCTTATATGGGCTAATCATCCATTTAGAGCTCATCTCGAAGATCTTAGCAATACAGAGAATATCCGGTTTCTCGGTTAGTAAAAAATTTACATAATAATAACTTTTTATTTATTTGGACTTTGGTATACAAACTAATTTAACTATAGAAATAGGTAGGTACATTAGAACTATGTGATAATTAATATTCTTAAAATTTACAGGTGACTCTGGTTATCCATTGAGGCGAACCATGATGGTACCACTTTTGGATGTAGCACCAGACACACCAGAAGGACACTACACCAATTTGCATGTTCGTGGAAGAAACATTATTGAGCGCACTATAGGGCTTCTCAAAGCACGTTTTCGTTGCTTGCTGGTACACAGAGTACTGCATTATGCACCAGAGGTAGCTGGCTCTATTGTAAATGCTTGTGTAATTTTACATAACATTTGCAATAGAGCAAACACTCCTGTGCAACCAGTAAGCAATGAGGAGCTTGCTGACGAAGCCCTATTAGAATTAGTTCATACTGCAGCTGCAGAAAATCCACGCAGCAACAACATACCACTGCAACAGGGTTGGAAAGTGCGGAATGCTCTCATTCGCCAACTCTGGGAAAGGCGGCACTTATAACACTGTGAATATAAATAATAATAGTTAGAATTTTGGTTTAACATTGTACACTTTTGGGGGAGGCATATGTCCAGCAGTTATCTTTAGTCTATTTTACCTATTAATATTAGTTATTGCATGCTTACCTATGTTCAACTTGTAGAAAATACTGCTTAGGTAAATGTAATATGTAAGTACCTTTTTAGTTTGTAAGGGAAACAGAAGGTTAATGTTATTTTCACATTTTATACTTGTTGCTTATTTGTCTAATAAAGTATATTAAAATATATTTTATAATTCATTACTTCTATCCTTGTATTAGAATAGCTATAACTCTATAACATCTAGCTGCCGCCTTGAAACCCAACGCCTTTTTTCTGACGCTGTAAAAACCTTGAACTCTGAACCACTTAAAATTCCATAGAAGACCCAGCGTCGAAAACTAAGTCAAGCCAAATATTTAGTAAACATTACTAAACGCATTAACAGCAGAAACGAGATAGGTACTTACTTTCTTTGGGACATTTTACTATTAATCAAAGTAGGTACTATTATTTTCAACACCAAAACAAATAATTTAAAAGTTGCGCGCTCCGCATGAAAGTTTGTTTAAAACACAGATTAATTGATAGTGCTAAAAACCACTCCGTTTTATAAAATAATGAAACTGTTGAATTTTTGTTATATTACCAATTACCAAGAATATGTAATCCATTTATGATTAGATTAGATTATATTCATATTTTTTTAATATTTACGCAAGTCTTTAACAAAATTGAATTTATTTTACGGAAAATGTTGTACGAAAAAATATTAGAACATGATTTGTATTGCGTATTTCGGAACGCATTATCCTAGGAAGTGCGAAAGTGATAACGCTATACGAAATTATGCTTTGTTTCACTCCCTCTCACAGCAGTAATAGATTAAACATTCGTTCTTTCACATCTCTATACAGGAATAAAACAATATTGTTTAGAAAGGTCATGGTACGAATCGAATCAATGTTGCTACAATCTTGAAACAAAACGCCATTGAAACATGATGGTTTTGAAATAGTTTATGGTAGGCCCCCTGTTCTTTAAAATGGGGTTAGTTCCGTACAACTTAAAGTCTATTATGTTAGTCTATTTTGAAATTCTAATCATTTTTCTTAGTTTTTATACTCTTGCGTGGAACGTTGATTGCGGTTTCTGATTTATTAAGTGATGTTGCTGTTATTTATATCGTCTTTAATTGTATAGCTTTTTTGTTCTGTAATACACCTGCTCGAAATTCCATGTAATAGAATGAGCGCGTTGGATTCGAACATTTTAATGGCATGCTTTGCCATAACGCATGAGGAATAATGTTCTTTCGTTAATGGGAATTTAATTTTGTGCTCGATTTTTTATCGTGTGATTCCGTATGTCTTTTGGTCTCCAACATTTTTGTTTATTATCATTATGATTTGTATGTCATTTAAATAAAGACCAAACATTTTATTGTTGTTTTTTTTATTTACATATTTATCTTCCTTGTTACAGTCGGTTTCCTGATTCTCGTTTTCTACCTCTGGGGTTCTCCGTACGAGCGAGGGTTCTTCTGCGACGATGAGTCCCTCAAGCACCCTTACAAGGAGTCCACTGTCACCAACGTGATGCTCTACATCGTAGGGCTTGGACTTCCTGTGTTTACGGTAAGATTTTAAGGCTAATCCGAATTCCATACAAAATGTTTCGGACAAATAATCAAAAAGTACGCCGAGTATTTGTCTGAAACTTTTTGTATAGAATTCAGATTTGAGGATTCCCCTTAATTATATTTTTCCCCTAGTGTACTTTATATGTCAATTAAACTCGAATGAAGTAAGACTAGTTTGCTTCAAATTTAAAAATTTCATCAACTTTAACAATCCCAAATTATTTTTGAAATGCAGTGTTATCACTATATCGACTAACAACCCCTAACAGATGGAACGGAAATAAACAAGCAACCCTATTTGAATGAATCAGTAACCCCTCACTCGAATACAATGCCATATTATATTTGCTCTACTTTCTCACCCATGTCGATGACCTCCGATATCCATAAAAATTCCTCGTAATTTCTTTCTATTATCGATGGTAAATATTGGTCCCATTCTGGCCATCGATTTCGTGTTAACCAATGCCTTATTACATACTTCCATAATACCTTATCTGTTTATTCAAGCTTACCTTACATTCTCCGTGTCCACTCAGATTAGGTCTAAAAGGTGTTTGAGTTAGTAGTTCGAATATTGGCTCCATTATTGGGTGGGCTTAGTTTGGGGTATTACTTGTTTGATGTAGTTTTTTGGCGTCTTTTTGGTTAGTTTTATCTCTATTATCTACCCTTCTTGACACCATTTGTAGCAGTAGTATGACGAATGCCTTCTTTATGGAAAGTATGAAGTTTTTGTTAACTATTTTACAGTAGAGACAGTATGTTTCCTGTATATCAGAGACTTAAAACTAAGACTTATTGACTGCAATAAAAATACTGAATACTGAATATTGACTGTTCCAGCAGTACTTGCGTAAGAATTAAAAAAATATATATGCAAAATGAATACTATGTATTTAGTATTATACGTCACCTGGCAAAAAAAGGAGAAAAGAAAAAAGCGACTAGGAAAATTTAATGCCCAACAATATCGATTACTATTGTATCTCGATGCCCTTATGCCTCACATCCGGCATTTTCCCGCGTAACATAAGTTTTTATATCGACCCACGTCAGCCACTATTTCGATCCATAAACCAATAATTTATGAGACAAGCTACTGGCTCTGAAGAGATCCGATATTTTCGTGATTTTGGTCAGTAGCTTGTTAACTACAAAAAAATCTACTGGCTGTTGGCAGTTGCCACCT
This sequence comes from Lobophora halterata, assembly GCA_932526365.1. NCBI lineage: Eukaryota > Metazoa > Arthropoda > Insecta > Lepidoptera > Geometridae > Lobophora > Lobophora halterata. Next base: position 2,240,964 of record OW052018.1, read on the forward strand.
GATCCAGTTCAGAACGGGTTCCGAATAACTCTATCACTTCTGTTTCAATGGGTATGGAATGAACATTAATATTGAAATCGATCTCGATAATTGGGACAACCGCATTCATCGCCCCACGATTATTATCACATACTTCAAGATACTTATTTGCTTTTACATACCGAAAATTGCTCTGACCTTGATTATGGTTTGTATTATTTGTTCTTATGGTCTAATCACATCTAATTTATTTTGCTTTCTCCTTAACTGTACTTTTATCTGTTTTAACTTTAATTGCTCTTAATTGGAGAGGTAACATGACATTCTGGTGTTGGTAATTTGCGGATAAAATATTGATACGCTCTCTTGTTTGCTTGTCAACGTTGCAGTTGCTGGTTATTTTATCTATACAGTGGAATTGCCTAACTGTTGAGATTTTTTAGATTGTTTGCTGTTACCAATTATTATTAAAAGACAACTTTTCTTTTGATCTTGCCATGTAGATTGATAGACTGCGATATTTTTGCTTAGCTCCGCACCTGGGATTAACTGTGAACGACGCTTTTAGCTATGGCTTCTTCTAGTAATTCCGCTTTTTGTGCTTCTTGCACGAAAGTGATTCGATCAAACGAGGAGATAATCGCTTGTACGAACGCAAACTGTGACAATAAATATCATAGAGAATTATGCCTCGGTAATTTCAAACTGCAATTGGATGAATTGATCTCCTGGTCGTGCCCACAATGTAAATGCGCATCTAAGCGAGGCGGGGATAATTCTGACACGCCTGTGAGAAGCTCTACCCAACAACCTAAGGTTAACCCTCAGATGACCCTTAGGCCCAAAAAAACAAAAGCTACCTTGTCTTCGTCGGATGCGCAGACGTCTTCTTCTAAATCGACATCCGCTAACCAGCAGTTAACCTCTCTAAAGCTTCCACCAACAGACCAGAAGCAGGCGCCCGCAATAAAGTCCCCATCAACTGATCAGACGACAGCCGTTGTATTGCCCTCAGCGGATATTCAGGCGCTTACTACTGCGGTTACGATTTTAAGTGAGGAAGTCTCTTCATTCAAGGCACAGCTGGTGAACGTCTCTTCGATGATGGTATCTATGCGAGAATCAATGGACCTCATTATAGCTCGTCAGGGTGCACAGGATGATCGTTTTGTTGAGCTTGAAGAACGCTATGTTCGAGATACTGAACTACTCAAGAATCAGGTCAATATTCTTGAAGACCGATTGAGTTTACAGGCTCAGGCATATTTGCGTAATGAGATAGAGATAGTTGGGATCCCTGAATCTTCAAACGAAAATCTTCAACACCTCGCGCTCGTCGTTGCCAAGAAGATCGGCGTTGACTTGAAAGAGCAGGACATTGACTGGGTACTAAGAGCTGGTGTTAGAAGAACACCCGCTTCCTCTTCCCCTGACTCTACTGCCAAGTTCGCTCGGCCAGTCGTCGTGCGTTTATTACGTCGTGTTAAGCGTGATGAGTTTCTCCGATGTGTTAAAATACGCAAGTCTATAACGACTAAAGACCTCGGTATTGACGACCAAGCTCAAAGAATTTTTATAAATGAGAGACTTACACGTGAAAATCGCCATTTATTTCGTGAGAGCAGACATAGAGCCGCTAACTCCGGTTACAAATTTTGTTGGACAAATAACGGCTCTATCTTTTTGCGTAGAAAAGAAGGCAGTCCTGCTATACGAATCCGCTCCACAACGGACTTGGAGGATAGGCTGCGTGTTACCAATGAGGGATAATCTCAGCAAAGTGAGACTTATACTAATGTTGCTATGTCTGTCGTCTTTAGATATATTTAGTTTTAAGTTCGGTGTAACTGGATTAAGTCGTGGACTATCTATTGTACTCATAACACTTATCAATTATCTTGCGTTACTGCACCTTAAAATACACACACACACATTATGCACACATATTTTACACACACTCTTATTATACACATACCCATTTCGCACACACCCATTATACATACACAGACACACCCGTGCTTCCTCCTATCTCCTCCTAAACAATTATTTACATGAATTAACTACGAGAATATTCGTGATCGTGGTTACGTCTATATCCCACTCTGATATTTTTACTGAAAAAGGTGATATATATCACCGATGGCCTCTTTAGAGTTGTTAACGGATATCGACAAAACCTTTAATGTTGACTGCCACCATCTCGATTCTCCTGAATTAAGCAATAATATTTTGGGTAAACAGTTTAATTTAAAAGTTCTGACTTTTAATATTAGAAGCTTACAAAAGAACTTTGACGAATTTATTTTAGTTATTGCACGATTTTCTACGCGTTTTGACGTCATTGTATTGACGGAGTGCCACCTCGGTACCTGTCCTCTCATACGATCAATGCCTGGCTATACACACTATGGTTCATCTCGAATTAACAATCAAGCAGGTGGTGTGGTTGCTTATATTCGTTCAGACTGGAACGTGAATGTTTGCGAGCCAAATATATTGGATGCTGATTCTCTACTCATTAAATTACCGAACTCTCACGTCATACTTGCACTTTATAGATCTCCATCTTTCACTAACGTTCAAAATTTTTTCCTTTCACTAGAGACCACCGTTAAACAATTCACTTCAGTTAAAAATAATATTGTAGTGGCAGGCGATATAAATATTAATACTCTTCAGGAATCGATCAGTGGCACCATTGACGAATATATGTGCCTCATGGCTGAGTTGGGGTTAAAGAATGTGATTAATGTACCCACTAGAGGGACATCCTGTCTGGACCATATACTGGTTAATGTCAAATCACATGCTATTGGTGTTGTGTGCAAAACAGGTATAACGGATCATGATTTAGTTATGACTGGTATTAACTCAACAGCGTCCAATTCCCGTCAAAGCACTAGAACTAAAATTGATTACGACTCTTTGTCTCTAGAAATGGCTCAAACGGATTGGTCAGATGTGTTAAATTCAAAAGACGTATCTCGTGCTGCTTATCTACTTTCATTTAAACTGGAAAATTTAGTAAAACGCCACACAAAAACTTTTTATATTAGCCGTCGCAAAAACATTGTTAAAGAATGGGTCACTCCGGGGCTGATTCGTTGTATGAGACAGAGAGACGCTCTACATCTTAAAGCTCGTAAATTTCCAAGAAATCGTGAAGTTCAGTTAAGGTATAGGAACTATCAAACGATGTTCTTTAAGCTGATGAAAGACGTGAAACTCTCATTTAATAAAGATAAATTTCATGAGCATAAAAGTAATCCCTTCCAGTTATGGAAAACTATTAAGTCAGTATGTGAACTTCCTAAGAAAAAGGATTGCTCTACAGATTTATTAAAAATTATAACTAGTCCCTCTGAGTCACTAGATCTGTGTAATGAATATTTTGTGAATGTCGGTGAGAAGCTGGCTACTGCTATACTTGAAAACTTAAATAAAACCCAGAGTGAACTTGCAGCTGAAGTAAAGGTTTCGAACAACTCCCCAAATTCCTTTTTTATGGCTCCGACGGACGGCCTAGAGATTTATAGTGTTATTAATTCGCTTAAAAATAAAAGTTCACATGGTAAAGATGGCCTTTCTAATGTCCTTATTAAAAAATTTTGCGCCTTATTTATCGAACCGTTATGTTATGTTCTTAACTTAAGCTTAGCAACTGGTGAATTTCCGGACTGCTGGAAAATTGCTTCTGTCATTCCAATCCACAAAGACGGTTCCAAATCATGCCCCGCCAATTACCGACCTATTTCTCTTCTTCCTGTTTTTTCTAAAATACTTGAAAAGCTTGTTAATAATCGACTTAGTAAATATATAGAACAAAGTAATCTCTTATCGCCACTTCAATTTGGCTTCAGGAAAGGGAAATCTACAGAGGATGCAGTACAATTTTTGCTTGATGGTGTGGTTTCTTCATTAGATAACAATAAGAAATGTATAGCAGTGTTCTTAGACCTAGCTAAGGCGTTCGATACCGTTTCTCCAATAATCCTCTTAAAAAAGCTTGAACGTCTAGGAATAAGAGGTTTGGCCTTAGACTGGTTCAGGAGTTATTTGGTTAATAGAATGCAATGCGTCTCAGTTGCAGGTCAGTCGAGTGGTACCAGATGTGTCCCCTTTGGGGTACCACAGGGCAGCATACTGGGACCCACTCTGTTCACATTATACATTAATGACATTATAACTCTTTTCGCTGACTCTGATAATGTTCAAATACTTTGCTACGCCGATGATACCGCCATTGTTTTCAAAAGTGACTCCTGGTTTGAGGTTACGAGACATGTTGAGGTGGGTCTGGCTCGTGTTGCTGCATGGCTCGATGTTAATCTGCTGACTCTGAATGCTAGTAAAACCAAATATCTATGCTTTCATAAAACAGTTGTTTCTGCGCCACCAAGCTCGCTATCCATACGAATTCACAAGTGCGGTTTGCCCAACTCTACACGGTCTGATTGTCAATGTCCCGTGATAGAGCGTTCAAATTGTCTTAGGTATCTAGGAGTGTTACTCGACGAAAAATTGTCTTTTCGTCAGCATATCGATGCTCTGTCTGGTCGAGTGAGGAAACTTATCCACATTATGAAACTTTTACGTGACGGAGCTGACAGGGACACGATGATGATTGTGTACTCGGCGCTCTGTAAATCAATAATGAGTTATTGCATCAGAGCCTGGGGCGGGGCAGCCAAGACAATAATGATTACACTTGAAAGAGCTCATCGATCCGTTCTCAAGGTAATGTTTCGCAAGCCTTTTAGATTTTCGACTACGGCTCTACATAAAGAAACTAAAACTTTAACTGTCCGCCAACTCTACATTCAGCGTGCCAGTGCCTCTTATCACAAGACTTACTCTTCATCAAACAGCCGTTCATCACCTAACAAACGACGTCGTATTAAAGTTAAGGTTCCTGCCGTTAAAACGTCCTTTGCTAAACGTTTCAGACACTTTTCTTTCCCGTTTATTTACTGCCGTGCAATAAAATACTGCGACTTATCTTGTTCCTTATATGGAGTGAAGGAGAAAATACGTAAGTGGCTTCTTACTCTAGATTACGACGATACGGAGGAGCTCTTGGCAATTCTCACTTAGTAATCCCTCATCTACCTCTTTTTACCTCTACCTACATTCCTTTCACACTTCCCTTACCCCCTCCCCTCCCCCCCACGCAAACACTCTTACATTCACTCCCCCCAACACACATGCATAAACACACCATTTCCGACTTCATACCTTTATACATTTACACACCCCCTTACCCATTTCACACTCATATGCACTCTCTTACAAACATAATTTAAACAGTAAAAGTACAACCCTTTTGTTTGTTATGTTATGAGTCAAGAATTTAGAATATGAAATAAAATGTAGGTATTGCATAGTTTCACCAAGATAAGTAGGTAATTATAAAAATCTAAATTAGTTCATACTTACTTAACATACCTATATTATTAAGAGTGTAATGATCTGCCGTCTAGTTTTTGATATGTTAGTTAGTCTTGTCCCATGTTTGCCCCAGTACTGTATATCAAATTGGTAAACCGGTCGCCCGCGATACAGGCTTTGTCCTCGTGCGGGGACCATTGTTAACAAGTGTGTGTAATTTTTATTTTGGTAAATAAATGATTTTGTATTTTTGTATTTTGTATTTGTAGGTCTCTGAAGAACCAGTAGCAGGTGTATCTATATTTTGTTTGTATAAAAATGTTCTACAACATTTATATTGTAAATGTTTATTTTCTAGCTCATAAATTAAATATTATTTGTGTATATTTTTTGTCGCGCTTCATTGCCCCTGACCGCTAAGATCCGTTCTCTGGCACTCCGCCAGTCAGAATTTTCTATGTTTTGCTAATTCATACTATCGCTGACGATGTTATTGAACAAACATTTTTTATCGGAAGTTTATTTAACGTTACATGTTTTGGCAGATATAACAGGTTTTATCTATTTTGCGTGAGTTGTTGATTGGTAGTCGATTTTCTTCGAATTCATTAGTCAAAGGCCTATGACTTATGAAAATATCTTATATCTTTGCATACCTTTAGTTGTTTGAATTGTAAATTTTTAGGGCGCCTTCAAATTATAGGCGTGAGAAAGCGCCACTATGGCGCCACAGTGGCGCTTCTACTAGTTTTCATACAATATCTAGACGCGCTACTATGTCACGATAGTGGCGCTGACCCTGCGCGTCTAGATGTTTTATGAAAATTAGTTAAAGCGCCATAGTGACGCTTCCTCACGCTTCTAAATTTGAAGGCACCCTTTTACGTATCTCACCGTTTTAGTCTACTATACTTTGGGCCTATTTGCCTACTTGGATGACATCTATTTCCTATTCATTTATATCCAAATTAGACTTCCGAAAGTTTCGGCTATATTTAGAGCCCGTATCGGCGTAACCTTTGAAAGTCATGATAGTATCACTGACGCAATATTTGTGTTGCTTTTGTTGTCTGGACATTATTCAGGTTCTGTTGAATTTAGAATTAAGAATATCTTGTTTGCTGATAGCGTGATTTGAATATGTTAAGCTTTTGGCTTAGCGTAGACGTATGGCATTCAGTTTATCAACGTTTAACACGTAGTCTTTGTTCCCAATAAATATTTCCTCAGCCTCAAGGACATTTATATTACAGTATATTTCTAATGTTCGCTTGATTTTGGCTCAACATAATGTTAGGTTATTCTTTGAAGAAATTTGAAGTTCCTAAACCTACTACATTCTTTATGCGAATTCTATTTCATTATGAGGAATTCCACACGTTTAGAATAGTTATGTGTTTGGTACTAACTCAGTTGTTTTTACTCGATTTTCCCGTTGAACACTTTCCACAATTCGGAAGTTTTATTGTGTTGTCGACATTGGCTGCTAAAAATAGCATGCGGGTCTTCAAATGCGTTTGCTTTAGACTTCCCTGAATTTAATCGCACTATAAATAGTCCATGAATCTCGTTTGAATCTATTTCCATGCAAATCAAATTCTAAAATATTACTACCAACAATATTAACGTTATTTATTTGTGCTGATGATTTTCTTAAAATAATTATATAAATCGTTTTATGTATGGCAGTTTTATTTTATTGTCGGTATAAGCTTTTGAATCTACTTGTTGCTGTTGCATTAACATCTGTAGGTCGAGAATGACATTAATTGATCTTCGGTGCCAAAATAGTATAGCCTACGCTACTCTCAAGGCGAGTATCAGAATTAACAAGGTTTGTTACAATTTGTTTCTATGAATATTTAGTTGTTCTCTTTTTCTGATTCTGCTATACCTAGTTCGATACTTTCGACTCCGCCCTAATTCTATGAGTAGGTGACATTTCCATTCCACGCTCTAGAAACCATTCCCTATCTAAATAGGTGTGACGATACGTCGAGCATTTGACATTTTCATTTTTATGACTCCCAATGCTCCCAAAACTCCCAAAATACCATTCCGATTACTGTCACTCTCAAACTCATATATTATTCATAGACAAACCTTCTGAATAGTCCTCTTATTTGTCGGCGTGTTATTACGGAAATAGCTCAATAAGACTGTGGTATGTTAGTTGGTCTGACAGTAATCCCTATTGGTTCTGGTGATCTTCAAGAATTCATGGAAGGAAAGAATTCGAGCTGGAACCGAAGTTGTAAGATGGCAATGATCTTGAATAGATTTAAATTCTTCTGAAAATACAAATATATTGTGATTGAAATGAAATATATGTATTTTCAGCTCAGCAGTTTTGTCAGCTCAGGTGAGATAAAAAAAGAATGAGGCGTTTATGTGAAGTTTTATATTTATTCTCGACATTTTTCAACGTTTTTTGTCATTTCATCTTAAAATTCTACTCTCATTCAGTTCATTGTCACATGTGCTTAGCACACTGGTGTTATGTAAAATCACTCTTGCCCTACTGTCCTTGATTCACCATCAATCATTCAATGCTTCTTCAAATCATTATCCATCAAGCATATACATACGTATTAATCATTTTGTTATGGCAATATTTCCACACGCGTGCTTGCTTTTTTTTACAGCCACGTGTTGTATTTGTTTATGTATTTATGTTTACAAATGTGTCATGCATGTAATAACCGTGTTGTATAGAAAGCGTGTCTCTTGTTTGTCTTCTGTTGCTTCATTGGTCTCTAGGTATTTCTCGCAAAAAATATTAAGTACATCGACTGCATAAACTCGTTTAGCTAGACTCTATTCTGATTAATAATTTTGCTTTAATAAAATACTAAATTCTAGCCGCTGCATCTTTCGCGTAGTATCGGGACAAAAAGTACCCTACCAATGTGCCTTTTTAGCTCTAAAACTACCAAATTTCAACCAGATTTTTTAATTTTAGCGTGATTGAGGATTGAGGTATAATATTATTGGTATTGGTAATAATTACGAGAAACCACAAATATTTTGACACAATTAACATTGCTATATTACGTACCACAAGTGTTAAGTCTTTTGCTTGAAACTTGTTTTGTATAAACAATTCTATCTCGTAATGTATGTTTATGTACAATGTTGCTAAACGGCCAGGAATCTCGTCGTTATCGTTATCATGAGCACCATTAGCGTCGTTAGCACCTTATTAATATCCATTAGCAGGTTCTTGTTCGATAACCTCTTAGAATGGTATTTTAGTTTAGAATGGTGTTTTATGTAGAGCCTAGGCTCTACATAAAACACCATTCTATCAAGATCCTCCATCTCAAGGTTATCTGGAAGAAATCATTGCTAGCTATAGGAATGGGATTCCATTGTTATTGTAAGTTTCTTGGTACATTAAATAAATAAATAGATCACAATTATTTATTCAAAATTTTGACAAAGCGTCTAGTTTTGTCGGTGTAGCTTCCAGAGAAGTATCGTATTGAAATGAGTAAGTTTTTGCTATTTGTGAACATTCAGTATTACTCGAGTCGTAGTACGTATGTATGACAAACCCAACACCTGATTACATATCTTTGATCAACATACCAGCCAACTGCACATTCTTTGAATTCTCGTATGTCATCAAAATGGTTTTCTTTATTAAGTATCGGCCGAATAACATTTTACTGTCTCGGCCAAGTACTCGGTATGTATAAACTAAACATAGCGCCGAGTCCTCGGCTGAGCGAGTGACGTAAGCTTTCACTGTCTCGGCCGAGTAATGCCTCGATCACACGTACCGAGTACTCGGTCGAGACAGTAAAATGTTACTCGGCCGAGACAGTGAAAGCTTACATCACTCGCTCAGCCAAGCACTCGGCGCTATGTTTATACGTATCGAGTACTCGGCCGAGACAGTAAAATGTTACTCGGCCGAGCGCACTGTCTCGGCCGAGTACTTGGTATGTGTGATCTAGGCATAACAACTTTTATAGATATTGGTGAAACAGCGCATACGAATTTCTCTGTTAATCTTTCCCATTGAAATCTCATGTATCGCAATGTGCGTGCTCGAACAAATTAACCTGTAAGTCGCGTCGATTTGACCTTGCGCCATATGTCCATAAGGTCACCTCACCTTGCGACTTGCGTAATTTCATTTTCGCAACGAATTACGTGATCTTTTTACCATATTTTTTCTTTACATTTATTATAAAGGTAAAGTACACAAGATGTGCCAAGAACTAGGGGGCCGAACATTCTGGATGTTAATTAACTTGTAAGATAAACGTGGTTTTACGTTTATGTACTGGTTGTGGCTAGTATCTATAAACGATAAAAGCAGGCAAAAAAGTAAATTTCTATCCCAGTTTGAATAATTTCAAAAGGAAATGATATGCCTAAATAAGTAGGTATCATTTCACTGAAAAAATATATGTAGTTGATAAAGGCAAAACGAAATATTTGTTGTAAATGAATCATTATTATGAAATTATGATACTAGAATCTAAAGAGATTATTTTAGTTATAAGTTTTAAACTCTAAAAAATTATTGTAGGTTTAGTTCTAAATGATTCACGTTATTTAAATTACCAAGCAATTACCGACGACATTCTCTGGCACCGTTCTCAGTAACTAACTGCTTTACCAAATAACCACAACCACAAGTAAGGGTAACATTAGGTTTTGCTACAGAGACGGCCTAGATAACTTGTTACATTCCTTTGTGAATTTCTATGTCTATCCAACAACTCGGTTATCGTTCATTGCTTGCTGATGTCTTTCCCGGGACTAATGTTTTATATCATTCCGATTGCAACCACTATAATGACAACTTTTTCTTTATTGAAGATTAAGAGTCCATTTGTGACCCTATCACCCACATCTATGGTAAATCTGTTTATCATAAGTAGGTTTTTTTTTATCGTAGATACATTTTCCCCGGTAAAATATTCTCATGTAAGGTTATAAGTCAATTCTAAGTTCACTATATTTTGTAGTTTGAAGATCACAACTTCCTTTTCTTTACGAATTACCAAATGTTCTTTCTCAGTACGCGCATTTTCAGCTCTTAACAAACACATCCTTCAAGTTTCAGTCTACGTTTACTGATGTATGGTTATAAGTCAATTCTAAGTTCACTACATTTTGTAGTAGTTTGAAGATCACAACTTCCTTTTCTCTACGAATTACCAAGTTTTCTTTCTTAGTACGCGCATTTTCAGCTCTTATCAAACACATCCTTCAAGTTTCAGTCCACGTCTACTCGTTAAGTCTGTATGCTGTCTGTCAGTCAGGACTAAGCCTTTTATAAATATTGATTTTGTTTGCATGATCATGGTACGCATATTCAGTCTGAATGTGATATAATTTTTAGAGCGAAGACCTAAATACCGCGTCCCGTATAAGCTGATCTTTGCATTGACTGAGGTCGCCGCTACAGGTCGCAGGGTTAACTAGTAAAGTGACTTTGGGTACTATGAAAGTCTTTCATACATATTTATTTTGTTTGCAAGATCATGGTACGCATATTCAGCCTGAATGTGATGTAGTTTGAACTTTGAAGAGCGAAGACCTAAATACCGCGTTCCATATAAGCTGATCTTTGCATTGACTGAGGTCGTCGCTACAGGTCGCAGGGTTAACTAGTAAAGTGACATTGGGTACTATGAAAGCCTTTCATACATATTTATTTTGTTTGCAAGATCATGGTACGCATATTCAGTCTGAACCTGATAATTTTTTTTAGAGCGAACACCTAAATACCGCGTTCCATATAAGCTGATCTTTGCATTGACTGAGGTCGCCGCTACAGGTCGCAGGGTTAACTAGTAAAGTGACATTGGGTACCTAAGCGCTGCATAAAAACTGACCTATGAGTAAGAAATCCAACGGATGCGGCGCATTGTCTGTGCCCAACCCAGTCACTGTTATTGGGATTTCTGGATGAATGACCACTTGAGATTTTTGCATTTAAGGGGAATCCTCAAGGCAAAATTTCCATACAAAATGTTTCGGACAAATACTCAAAAAGTACGCCGTATTATAGTAGTTTCTTCATACTATTCGTTTCGTCCATGTTTTTTGATTTCGTCAACAAAAAAAGTTAAGGTTTCATACTTTAATTTAGATTTTATACGTGTTTTAAAATTAACCCTACTAACTTAAAAACACGTATAAAATCTTTTTTTGTTGACGAAATCAAAAATAATGGATGAAACGAATAGTGTGAAAAAATTACTATAATACGGCGTACATTTTGAGTATTTGTCCGAAACATTTTGTATGGAATTCGGATTTGAGGATTAGCCTTAAACCAAAGTCCACAGTATATGAAATGAAATGATATTTTATTTGCCTGAAGTATGGTCATTACAAGGTCTTATATTAATAGTATAGTATCACATATTGTTGCGACACTGTAGTATATTTTCTTTATAAACAAATTCTATGACATATGCACATATTTATGCAGTTTTTAACGTTAATAAGGCCTTTTCCTGTATGCTATAAGTTTACGTCTGCCCACGACCAAAACAACAATACAACGAAATCAAATAAGCCAGTACAGATCTACATACTTTAGATCTACTTCGCGTTCTTGTAAAATTTTGATGATTATTCTCGAAAATTCATTAACATTACTGGCTACAGCTGTGCCCTTCATGCGGTGCGGACAAATGCCTAAATAAAAAATAATAATTTTCAGTAGCAAACCAGCGAAATGCTTAGCACTGTACGTACAGGTCGCTCAACGAAAGTTGGCGCTGTCAAAGTACTAACGCTAATGCAATTTCACTACACTTTGACAAATTAAGACACGCCGCGCTCGACTCTTTATTCACAGACACTACACAAGCGCACGTGTGGATGTGTTGTGCCAGCTTTTATAAATATACTTGTATGCATAGGTCCGAGGTAATATGCTGGCTCGCAGGTTTTCCCGTTGTACTGACCAAGTTAAGGTCACGCTTTTTAAAGCCTATTGTCAGAGTTTTTGCACGGGAAGCTTGTGGCTCAGGTATACCAAAAGATCGATGGACGCCCTACGTGTCCAGTATAATAATATCTTCAGATGATGTTGCGACTGCCCCGATTCTGCAGTGCGTCGGGGATGTTTGCGCAGCACCACACTGATGGTTTTCATGCCATCATGCGCAAAAAGACCGCATCCCTGATGAGCAGAGTACGGGGCAGCTGCAACAGCATTCTGAGGACTGTAGCGGAGTGTACGATATCACCGCTATGGAAGTGCCTTGTGCAGAGGATTATAAACGGGGGAAACTATTTTCCTTGTTGATAATCCTCGGCACAATGCACTTCCTTGTTTAATTTTATTTTAATTAAAATAAATTCAATTAAAATCCTCAATTTAGTCAATACATTTAATTCAATTTTATTCCATTTAATTCTATTTAATTTTATTTTTTAATCGATTTAATTTAATTTTTATTCAATTTAATTTATTTTAATTAAATTTGTTATATTTTAATTTTATTGTTTGTAATTTAATAGGGTAAGTCCGGGGTAGATGGCCCTACTAACTTAGAGGACCTAAATTTGGAATAAATTTAATGATTTAAACTACCATTTTGACTAATAACAAAACTTTGACTATCCATCTTACTATATTAATATAATAATCAATATCAAAATCAACAGATATGGCACTATTGACTATTTCAAAAAAAATACGATTGGCTATCTCTCCCAGAGTGTCCGGGAGTGATAGCCATAGGGCTTTGGGGGAGATGGCCAGTTGTTTTCTTGCCCTTTCCTTTACCCTCAGGGTATTTTCATTATTTTTTTCTTATTACCACAGTTAGAACACAACATGTCATCGTATTCAGTACAATTTTCGTGGACCCAGAGCAAACATAATTTTAAATTTCAGTCAGTCTTCATCGAGTGGGGTTCTGTAGTAGAAATTTTCACCACAACCTCTGTCAACTGCTTCCTCTCTGTCTTTATTTGCACTTTCAGAAGTATCACCCAAAACCAGAATTTCTTTGCAACTTCTATCTGAGATCCTGCGAATAGTTTTACGTTTCCTAGCAGTATTTTATTTGGGCTTGTACTTTGTCCAAAGCATTTTTAAGGTCTCCTTCAATCCAATTACCTCTAGTTGAATGCCTGCCTTCCGGACATAGAGTTTGGCATCTGTAAAAACCCTTTTTTGTTATATGTTCGTCTTGAAATAACTTCATATTTTAAGGCCATCTTCCCCAGAAACAACATGGTCATCTATCCCAATATAATGGGGGAGATGGCCATACCGGTTTTTAAATTTATTTTATCACCCTCATGGTTCATTTTGAGGTAAGAATATGAGGAAAGTTATTTACCTTACGATAACACCACAAAAAGAAGCATAATTCTAAAAACTTTTCTGTGACCACATAATATGTCAACCCCTTACCTTATATTACATGGGTGTTGAAAAAAATAAGTGATTTTACTCATTTAAAACTCAAATTACGCGCAAAAATCACCCTGACACTGGTTGTTGGCTGGAAAGCGAAGCATACTATACTGTCAATAACGTCATCTACCTGTTATAAGTTGGTTTTTTTTCACCTGGTCATCTCTCCCTTACGGCCATCTACCCCGGAATTACCCTAATATAATGTAATATGTCATGTGAAACTTTATATGGATCTCTTAGTCCGAAATAAAATATTTTTATTTTATTTATTTATTATTGGTATTTATCTAGACGAAATCGTGCTAGTGATGTCTCCCGATAACAACGTTCTTTTTTTTTCAATCAATTATTTTATAGAGGGTTTGATTAATTACTGAACATGCCACCCTTGAGCGGTCGTTTTAAATTAAACTATCTATGGTTTATACCTATTTTAATAAGTTTTATGAGTTTAGCCGCCACCTTGGAGTTAGGGTTTGATAAAACAGCATTACAGCTCCCTGTTTCGTATAAGCACATACTGTTTTCTATTCTACACCTATTTGATATGATACACATCTTTAATGACATCACACTCTGTGCACTTTGGGAAGGGTGTCTTTCCCATGAGGTTAATAACGTTCTTACTTAACAAGCCTTCCTTTTGTCCCTAGATGTGTCTAACGGAATGGCTCAGACTGCGCGACTACAAGGGCGGTCGTTCCCGCCTGGTGCTGGGCAGGGAGGTTCCCGCCTGGGTGTGGGAAGCGTACCGAGTGGTTGGCGTCTTCCTCTTCGGGTGCGCCTGCCAGCAACTGACGACCGATGTGGCCAAGTACACTATAGGAAGGCTGAGGCCGCATTTCTTTGATGTAAGTACCTTTTCACACCACCTGCTCGACAATATACAATTACATATCATGCTATCATCAAGGTAAAGCAAAGCATTACCTACCAAGGGAGGTAATGTTGTATGAAACTCCCAAGGGTAGTAATGTGATTTGAATTTGGAACGTCAAATTCATGTGGAAAGTCGTGGAAAACTCTAAGTAAAAGAACGTCCATATGGCATTGTAAAAAGGTTTGTTCTAAAATCGAACTGGCCACTCATAATCTTAGTATGGAGCCCTGGATTTTTATTGCCTCACAAAAAGTGTGAAAAGTAGAGTATGCTCCTCTGGGATAAAGCCTGTCTTCGTCTTGGGCAGCTTGAACCCCTCGCGTCACTCAGGACTCTACATTACTCCCTCGCTTTGCTCAGGAGTTAACCGAGTCCCTCGTTAGCTCAGGGTTCAATATGCCACCCGCGACATAAGACACTGCTTTATCCCCTTAGTGCATAATCTACTATTATCTCTTGCTACACAGGTATCCAAAACAATATACCATATTCTTCGATAGAAACAGGAGCATTACTCGCGTTAAATTGCGCAACTTCAACAACTACTGAGTAAAAGACCACAACTACTAAGTAAAATACCACAGCTATAACTCGGGCGAATGCACATGACACCTGGCTTGGAACTCGATGCTTTCCCCGCTGCCAGCGCGGCGCCCTCCGTATATAATATTCCTCTTATTATCAAGTATTCCACGTCCTCTTCTCTACCAAGATTATCCAATTCCACACTAAACTTTGCACAAACGTCATTCGAGCCTGGTGTCGTGTTAATTCGCCTGAGTTGTTACGTTGTACGTAAGTTATTCTGCAGAAACAAATTAAAAAAAACTATACTTATATTTAAATCATCTCCAATGCCTGTTGGTTGCCTGGAAGAAATCGCTCTCAGCGATAAGGCCGCCAATTGTACCACTCATTAGTTTTAAGTCTTGTATTTGTTATTTTCCATGTGTACAATAAAGAATTATCTATCTATCTATCTATCTATGCGGTCTTTAGCTTCCGTTTCCGTCCTTGCCTTACCGGTCTCGAGTGACAAGGTTAGATTTAAACGTTAACTTTTCTTACGGTTTAAAAAAACAAATGGAATCTTTCATGATTCTATTAGTGAGACAATTTGTTCTGGTTTTGAAGAGCCGTGATCTCTTGCCATCAAGAAAACGCCTCTCGTCACTTGTTTCATCATCATCATCTACTGCCCATAATTACTCACTTCTGGGTGTAAACCTCTTTTTGTGTACGCCATTCTCTCCGGTCTAGTATTCTTCGCATCCAGAAGTTGCCCGCGACATTCGTAATGTCGTCGACCCACCGCACTTACTCGTCACTCGTTTACATGACCAAAAATTGATAAGTTTCAAAACTCATGATAGCTAGCGGTTTTATCTTCAAATTGTTGTTACTACGCGTGTGATCTTTGCATTCAATCTCTGCTTTCATGCCAGGGTCGTTACCGCTATCATGATCAAGACATACACATACTTAACTTATCTTGGTTTTGCATAATTATCCACACTATATTATACACATACGTGATTTACAGTCAAGATCGTCACGCGAGCAATCCGCTCAGATCTATTATGTACCTAGTTCTTTGTTCATAATTAGTGTAAACTTAAGATGAATATAGTACGTGTCAGTTTCCACGTTGGCTACCACAGTAAACGTGAATTAGACTGATTTCTCTTATCAAGACTTACAATGACTAATATTGATACTTTGTTGTTTAGATATTCAAACACAAGCGGGTAAACATTGTTATTTTGATTGATGGGATTGCAAAATGTATAACGTGAAAGGATATTTTACTAAACTAAACGGCGATATGTAGGTTCTTGTATGTAAGTATTTATAACCCCTTTACTTTGGTTTTAAGTATTTCTTTGCACTTATCTTTGCAGCCATATATAATTACCTTTGCCTTCTACGAACTTCTTACCTTATAAAAATCATCTTGCTATGGATTCTCGATCAGCGATTTTGTAACTTTTATGTTAACAAGTGGCGAGACTAACGAAGCTAGGCGCTCTCCTGATGTTATGAGATCACGCCTGCCGATAACCATCGCAGTGCCAGACAGGGCTTTGATTCCCATAGATCCGTGCAACACTGCTATAACGCTCGTCCACCTTAAGACATTTTGATGGTTAATCTCAAAAGCCCAGGAATTTCACTAGCAACAGTACCTTTCCAATCGGAACACAGTAATGCTTACACATTACTGCTTTGCGACAGAATATCTGGTACTGTTTTGGTACCCAGCCACCTAGACGGCGGGCGTGCTAAAAATATGGTGTGGCGTATCATTTAATATGTATATTACAAAAGCAAAGAGTGTAAAAAGTAATGAAAAGTATGATTCGATGTTTACTAAAAATATATTCCCGTAAAAGGATCTTCAATATATCATTAATGTTTGGCCTTAAACAAGTAACATTGAGCAAGAAAAGAAAGCAAACAATATAAACCCGATAGTGATCGGTTCCATTGTCTTGTCAGAAGTGCATTATCGTGGCAACATTGAAATGTTTAATGCTATTCACTTCAGGCACATTGGCACTTCAAATATGTCGTCGATAAATAATAATGTAACAAATAAATAATGTTTTACTCATCGAAAATAGCTTAAAAACATTAACAATTCCTTAATTATTATGAATTTTTAACATACATTTGAAAACTTCCCAAATATATTGTTATATTTTGACGTGACTAGGACTACGTCTAATAAATCGATTAACGCCGGCTGCATGCACGAAAACGTTGACGTCATTGTCCAGTAACGCTAGTTGTCTGGTATCGCTCATTGTCCCGTTACGCTGGTAGTTACGTTAACCTATCGTCCGTAAACCAACTTTAAAGACAACCAATTATTTTTTTACTAAATAAATCAATCTAACAATGTGTGATAATCGCGAAAGCCTAAAAAAAATTAAGACTACTAGAAAATAAAATAGATTACGAGGTTTCAAGACGAGAATAAAAATGAAGTTATACTATTAAAATGCATATAGTGGACCTATTGAGCAAGATACAAATAGCATGCCAGTACGGTCACTTACTAGGTACCTCTTCAGTAAGTGCACGCGTTTTTTTCCAAGATAAAGATCCGTAAGATAGGGCCTGCATTTACTGTACTCTACTGAAAAACTATGCGTGTACAAGAGGCCTTACAATAAAATAGTGAGATTTGTGGTTACGGTTGCCAGTTCCAACCGTAAAATTTCGAGCCGCTTGTTAATACTTAGTAGGTATATATGTATTTTTAGCACGAATATTATTTCAGAACTAAGTCTTTGTGTTATGATCTTATTGTTTGGTAAGGCTCTGAACTTTCAAGGTTAGCATAGTATACAGAAAATTTTGAGATGCAAACTACATATAATTGGATCTGAATCTACTAAGTTTTTTTCTTTAGTTTACCGGCTGTGCAAAGCCTGTTCTTTTTTCCTTTTTTCCAATTATATTTTGTAAAAAAAATATATGTATGCTTCATTTAAAACGTCGAAGACACACAAGCTTTTTACAAGCTGATTGTTGGCGTTTTAAATGCTAGCGTGTTAGCGTGTTAGCGTTTGGGAAGGACTGTCAACAATCGCCGATGACACTGGGCGACTTTACACACTACAAGCGAAGTCGCTGGCGTGTAGCGTGTAAAAAAGCCGTGTGTCATCGTACTATAAAATAGTATGTTTAGATAGTTTCCTCAGACCGCCTTGTCAATTGATACATTGTGCCGGTTTGCATAATTCAATTGACCTGACCACTTATCTAATTGGAGACAGGCTATTACAGTCTCCGTGGACCGGGTTTCTCTAGTCCCGGCGCTTCAATCACGTTAATTTGTCATGTTTGCGTTTATCTTTATTGCTATTTATTTCGTTGTGTTTGACTGAAGTTAATTTATATACAACTAGACCAATAATAGTTTAGTACTAGTTCACAACACATACGGTGGGTCTTGCCTAGTTTTTATTTTATTTATTTAACATTAGACTCACAGTTACATTTTTTTTCTTATATAAGCTATGAAATATATACTATTCTTAAACCAAATTGAGTCTACATTTTGTTTACTGTAAATATATAAGAATTATAGGTAGGTAAGTCTGGGTAGATAATTAGTAACTCTAACAGCAGTAAATTACAAACAAACAAATAATCGCATTGTGTTTGTCAGTGGTGTGTGTGGAGTGTGAATGTGATGTGTTTTTCTTTTACTTATCTTGTAAACCTACTTTCATTTCGCGTTTAGATTTTTTTTTGACATATTGTTGCAATTATAAATTCAATGGATTGCTCTGATCCATGAGAATCCTCACAACTTCGTGTTAGAGCTACATCGATAAATCTTGTTGCTATATTCGTTATCTGTGGCTAAAGTGTCTGCAAATCCCGATCTATATCAAGCCCTTTGCTTGTAAATGACGTTTTGGTGTCTGGGTGGCTCGGCTTGGCAAATTGAACTTGAAAACACACGAACCACTTCTCTGTGTAAATACGCGTCTCGTTTGTTATCGAGTTATGGCTTCTAATGTGACAGCATCCGTAATTCCTGTTCATATGCGATCTCGTTGGCAGGCAGCTGCTTGTTTCAAATTAAATTGTTCTTTTATACTGCATTTCGCCTTTCTTAAATACACTAAATATGTTACTGTAAGTTTGTTTTTTATGCCATTTATTCACAACTATTAACTAGCTGACGCCCGCAATTTCGTTTGCGTTGTGAATTAACAAAATCCCTTTCTTACGTGCCTTCACTACTTGACAAATATATCCTCAAAACTTCAAGTCTATACGTTCAGCGGTTTGGCCTGTACGTTCTCTTTCAGTCAGTCAGTCGGTCCAAGCCTTTTATTTATTTTTTGATTGTTGAACAGAAATATACAAAACGCAGATTTATATTATACGTCCACAACTCACAAGGTCTTTATAACGATTGTCTTAGCCGCTTAGTCATTTTTATAAGTCGTACCCTTAAGTATGTCCCGTGCGTTTGGTGTTTAAATAGGTGCAGCGTATGAATAATGCACGACACGGGCAATGCGCTTCACCGCCCACTCTTGTAATTTTGACTTATTGGGATCAACGGTAGTGTCAGCTTGCGTCTTTCTGTTTGTTGAGCTGTCTCGTTATGTTTTTGAGGATAAGTCAAGTGAGAATGGACTGGCGTCATTTTAACTATTTTTGTTAAAAGTATTATACATATCATCTAGTCTAGTCTGCATTTTGATGATTCAAAAGTAGTTATTGTTTTAATCCGAATTTATTGTATTTGAAATAGCTTTGTTATCATTCAAACAATGATACAATGATTCAAAGTGTGGGGTAAATTCGAAAAGCAATTTAGCAGTCGTTATTAGCCGTTGTATATGAAGGGGTTTACGCTTGATCAGCGATGTGAGACGGTGCAGTGCTATTATTCAAAATAACACGATTGTTGTCAAAGATTGACTTGTGTATGTACTAAATGTGTTGCTTGAATATGAATCTTATCAGACGTTAGTATGCATTTTGTGAACTTTGTATAAAAGTGATCCGTAAAAGCCCTCCCTAATGAACTTGTAATTTCCATCTCTACCACAATTACCCAGGCGTTATATCCAATCCTTTATACTATACGATTCGCATTTAAAATATCGTCAACGTGATCGGAAACTGGTTTAATACCATTGTTATTAAATTCCTCTTTCATATAACTTTTAATATTCAGTCACGTACTGCCGTTGTCCCCTTGCATTCTGAGCGTAAATGAACTGGCTTACACATCAAGGGCTTATTCACACAGCCCCGTCGCATCATCCACTTCAGTTATTGGGATGATAAAATCTATACATAGAGAGGTATTCAATTTTTATATGAAAATTTTGTAAGCGTCCGTTATATTATTTTCTTTTTGAATAACGGCCTCGTCACCAATGTTATGAATGAGATTATTCTCGCGTATTTTGGAAGCGCTTTGAAGTGTGTTCACGTGACATTTTGTGTTTGAATTAAAAATGTTGTGTCATTCGTCGGGTGTTTTAGGATTTTTATTTTTGTGATATGCTAAAATGTTTATTGTGTTTAGTGGGACAGCTGTCTGTTTAGGTGTTCATCTGCTTGATTGTTTTGCACATGTAGGCTATGTTTGTTTAAGTTTGCTATCAATTATAAATAAATAAATAAACGTTCACACACTCACACCCCTGCACTAGAATTCCCTGTGTCGCAGGTGGCATGGACACATACAAGACATCACAACATCCAAGACCCGAGAACAAACATTTGTGTTCGTCACAAATATTTGCCCCGGCCGGGGATCGAACCCGGAGCACCAAGCTTCGTAGGCAGGGTCACTACCAACTAAGCCACGGTGAATGAAGTTATAATTCATTACTTCGCCGTAAGAGAGTGTTTTCAGACCTTGATGTAAAACTAAAGCTAATAAAATTATTGTAAAGATGAACTATTTATGTAGTTATTAGAATAATTATACCTTCTGTTAACCTTAATAAACCAGTCTGTATACATTAATTTGAAACAATAATATAATCAAGGTTTTGTAAAAACATACAACGACATTTTTTTTCTGTTATTGTGATTTAAAACGTAGACAACTGAATTGATTTTGATATAAATTCTATCTGGGTCCAATCTGAAAGTATATCCACTCAAATAAAAAATCTAATCGGTTAATAAACAACAGAGTTCTGAGGTAACAAACGTACGAAAAAGAATTACTGAATTGATAACCTCCTTTTTTGAAAAATCAGACCAGACAAAGTTAATTCTCTCATACTTAATCAGTTTATTTTAAAACCACACGCGACACGCCAATCTTCTTTAAATGCTCGACAAACGGATATACTACTGCACGCTCCCGACTCTCGCCAGGATAAAAAGTCCTTTTATTGTGACCGACTGCTTACAGCTTGACAAATGATATGCCTTTTATCGTGTGGCAACTTGTGCCGCCTTCTGTTTTAAGTTAGGAACATTTGGTGTCACTTTAAAATAATTTAAACACAGCTTTGTTAGACACATTTTATTTTGGTTACCTTTAGTAGGAACAATAACGAGAGATGAGAAGTGGTATATATACTTCTACGCAAGCTTTCTTACTCTTATCACCATTTGTAACATACTAGCTGAAGCTCGTAACTTGGTTTGCTTTTGCGAATAAAATTTCTTACTTAGAATTCGTCTGCACTTCTTGACGAACACACACTCATTCAAGTTTCAAGTCTCTAAGTTCAGCGGTTGATTGGGCTTGTACGTTTTCTGTCAGCAAGTCAGATCCAAGCTTTTTATATAAATTGATTTATAATGATTCTACTATTATTTCAGTCCGTTAACTACCACCAGTGGCCATAGAACGTATTCTTATATTGAATAAAATTTAAATTATTATCAATGTTGGGTTCCGCCTGACGCAAATCCATAGTAAAACAACTATCGGTAACAGTTATCCAATTTTAATCAAATTTATTTTGACAAAATTCGACATATTTTTTCAATTATTTTTTCGATATGTGTTCAGTAACGGCAACTGATTATGCATATTTTTTTTCTAGTCATTAAAAATTTGCGGAGTTTATACCCTATGTCTTGAATTGAACAATACGAATTAATAAGTTAAAGCTGAAAAATAACACATGGCCATGACTTTAAGAACTTTTGTTGATAACGGTAAGAATTATTCCAATACGTGATAGCAACACTCTTGACCTTTATATATCATCTTTTTATGAGGAACAAGCTATATGTCACGTACGTAGTGTCTTTTTGGCGTTTGTTATGAATTTCGATAACGGAAACTCTGCCTGATAGTTTTTTTTTACGATGTTTGCGCTCATACCTAAATTATTAATTCTAAGTAATTGTTACTGATAAAAGTCGGGGGTAACTTTTAGCTGCGAAAACCACAGGTCATCAGGCCCTGTGTTTATCGCAACTAAAAGTTACCCTTGCACAAGCAAGGAGTGGAACTCGCTACCGGGGCGCCGCGGCGTCTGCATTTCCGGACCTCTATAATCTTGGAGCCTTCGAGACTAGAGTGAATACAAATACACACGACGACACGGATGGTGGAGTGGCAAATGTATTGGACTGCTTCGCCAGTGTCGTGGGTTCGATTCCCACTTCAGGACAATCATTTTTGTGATGATCATCGGTATTTGACATGAGTCTGGGTGTTTTCTATGTATTCTATTCACTATAAAAAGTATATAAGTATTCTATCAGTTATCTGGTTCCTATAGTACAAGCTCTGGTTAGTTTGGGGCTAGAAGGCGTTGTGTGAAAATGTCCACCTATTAAAAAAAACAGAAATGCGGAATAAAAAAACGAAAAATGTAGTAAGTTGCATAGGATAATGATAATTATCAAAATTAATATTAATTACTTCATTTATCAATATAAATATGTGGACACAACGTCATCCAGTCCCCAGCTAAGTAGTGCTTGTACTATGGGAACCAATTATTTTTCTTGCTTGCCAATTCTTAACGGTCCAAATTCAGACCGTTAAGAACTGTCAAGCGAGTTAAGTAATTACTTAGGAACTTTGATAGTTTGGTGCAAGTCGGCATTATATACTTTTTATAGTAGAAAATTTCTTATCATTTGATTAGAAATTTTCTACTCGATCCACAGATTAATGAACTTTATAGTCTATTTGCAACCCGGCATGTCTACAATAAATTGGCAAAACTAAAATATCATCGGAAGTTTATTCTACTGACAGTTTACAGTAAATCTAGTTTTAAAATAGGTTTTCAGAGATCATTGATCGCGTACACGGCTAATCGTGGTCTAATATAAAAACACTATCACTCAAAGTCAAATATTTATTTCTGCCTATCATTCACCACCTACGAGGCCCTGGCTGGTTTTCCTACTTTTAGTTTGTAAATTTTATGCCGAATTTGAAACCGAAAATTACGTCTTTACTCATCATTCATCGTGTCAACGGCTCGGTTTCAGATTACTCTCGACCAATAGGTGACTACCTTCATCGTCTCATCTAAGGTTTCGTTAAGGTCCTCTCAAGTCCAGATCGTCATGCACCAGGGCCAGTCTTTTCTACTACTGTAATAATTTGCCTTTCTAATTCGGCTTCAATATTGTGCCTAAAATGTATTTGTAGATCTCGGCTGTCAGCAGTCCACTGCTGGACGTAGGTCTCTCCCAAGGCGCGCCACTGGCTTCGCCTCTTTACATCCACTACACTAGATATTATTATCGTCTTCAGCTATAGATTAAAGATTATTGTGCTGTCTATACAAAATCTATAATAGAGGGTACCGATGATTAAGTTACCCTTAAAAAATATATTATTCGACGATGACGATTTTATCTTTAAAATACGGAACTAAACAGTAGCATAAAAAATGGCCCAATGACGAATATACCTCAACGGGTTCCGGCTTCGGCCAAATCTTCGGCACGGAAATCTATGAGGCCGAATCTTGTTACCCCTTCCCTACTTTTCTGTCAGAACGTGTGATCGTAACTATCACAGTGTGGGTCATCGATCGATCTGATTTATTGCGCTCTCGCATTAGCGGCGCATTTTTAACTACCAATTAGCTTTATCTGTATAGCGACGATTGATACACGACGGCATCTGAACATTATTTTTGGTGCAAGGTTAGGGTAGTAGCGGGTTTGATACCTTGTGTTTAGCATTTGAGTGAAGCACATCAGATAGACTTTAAGCTACTCTTATAGAAAGCTCTGCTCTACGGTGGCTGTTTTGGATTTGATGCACACAGGGCTTTACAAGCTACAAGCCAGTGAGTTCGCTAGTAGCTTGCAAACTTGCCCCGTGTCATCGGCTTTTTTACAATCTGCTAGTTGAAAATTCTTCCGTACCGCCAACTCGCTCACTCGCCAGCTTTTAAACTCGCAGGCTCGTAGCTTGTACAGTGGCCCTGTGTCATCGTGGCTTAAAAGTGTAATTTCCATTCTCTTAATAGTAAGCATATTCATTTTATTTAGTTTGTTGATTTCATAAAATAATATCTCGCAAAAAGAGTAATGTATACTGGAAATCATCGTAAGACACCCTGTTCAAGTTTATTTATTATTTATTTAATTAATTAGAACGGTTTTAGGTGTAAAACGATTCGTTCCCGATTCGATTCAATTACAAACTCATGTTACAAAACATATCCAATTAACTGAAATAGCATGTGGTATAAGTGACTAGAGAATTTGACTATTAGCTTTAAGTTGTGACTCTATATGTAATGAATTGTTCTGTAATGTATAATATAATATTAGTTAGTGTAAGTCACCACTTACACTAACTAATATTATATTATACATTACAGAACAATTCATTACATATAGAGTCACAACTTAAAGCTAATAGTCAAATTCTCTAGTCACTTATACCACATGCTATTTCAGTTAATTGGATATGTTTTGTAACATGAGTTTGTAATTGAATCGAATCGGGAACGAATCGTGGATACAGCACTTCGTCGTGAACGTTTCCAGACTGAGGAGACGAAGATAAGAGACTTCTCTGCGAGGAGGCGCTGTGAACAGCTTTATGCGAATTATGAATTTTGGAAATTCATAACAAAAGAAAAGGCAAAACAAAGCACTAATGTGTTAACATTACTTTGTTCCGGTTTGAATGACACTGTAGCTAGTGAAATTATTTGGCTTTCAAGACTAACCATCAAAATGTCTCAATGTAAATGAGTCCTTTAGCAGTGTTCCCGTGCTACACAGGTTCTGTTCATGGGCTGGCGTTATCTTTAACCATCAGGAGAGCGCTAAACTCATCTCGTCCCATATTTACATAAAAAATTGGTTGTCTGTAAAGTTGGTTTACGGACGATAGTTTAACGTTACGACTACCAGCGTAACGGGACAATGAGAGTTACCGGACAATGACAGCGTTACCGGACAATGACGTCAACGTTTTCGTGTATGCAGCCGGTGTTTATCGATTTATTAAACGTAGTTATGTAAAAATAACGAAGTTGATGGCTTCAGCTAGTAGAGAAATAAAACAGTAGTCATTAAAGTCAGATCAAATCAGATCAATGTGATAGATAAACATTGGCATACAAATAATTGGGAGATTTATAAAATAAAATCAATGATACAATTTACATACGCAATAAAATTCAACTTGTCTATTTAGTTCATGGTATAAGATTTTATTCAGACCTCTAAGTTGTAGGCTATAAAAGCTGTCAAAACGTTGCAATAGTCCCAAAATACGGAAACAGTCTCAAAGATGAGTTTTTAAACAACATTTACTCCCACACTTTGCCGTAACTTTGGTATTGCCGTATTATATGAGAACTTAACATTGCTTGGTACAGTAATAGTACAAACAACACATCATTTAAGGAAACATAATGCCTTTCGATGGAGCTATAAATTATATGAATGTAGGAAATCGTCTGATATTTTATAAAACATAGCCAGTTCATCTCGTCTTGTTTCGTATGAGTCAACTAACTCTGGAGTTCGAGTCTCGACCGCCTACTTGTCAATCGACAATTTCAACTACATGAAATATACATCGTAAAAATTAATAACAAAAAAAAATATGCGTTTTTTTTTTGTTTATTAATTTTTACGCTGCAGCTCGGCTCGGGTACCGCACTCGCGCCGCTGTCTGTAATTTTCTTGAAACCCAAAATTCAGACTGCACAGATACAACGTAGTACCCCTTCTGCATTGTCCGTTTATTTTATTGTGGTAATTATAAATTTGTGGTGTATAACTTGATATTAATGACGATGAAAAGCCAAACCAATGCCTGTTTTATTTTGCGACAATGAATTTTCACGAACAGAACAGAACGAGAACAGAGTAATCGAATACTCTTTACAAAAACAGAAACTAATGGAAACATATCCGGACGAAATCATCGGAAATCATTTTGTAAGTAAATAAATTAACATCGTTCTTATTCACGAAGATGGACTATCATGAAAAGTTTTGAACTGACTCTATGTTTAGCCGAAGCACTTACGATTTCTGATGGTACATTGTATCTGCCTCTCCCATGTCCCCATAAACTTGATTTAATATTATGTAGTTTTTAACATCTTCCGTGTCAACGATCTCGTTTGGATCAACCAACTCGTAAAGATCTTTATTGTCGTTAATGCTAGAGCAATTCCCACTTTTATATACGTTCCTAGCCGCTTCCTGGTTTACGATTTTAGTATTTTGCCCCTTAAGGGGAATCCTCAAATCCGAATTCCATACAAAATGTTTCGGACAAATACTCAAAATGTACGCCGTATTATAATAATTTCTTAAAATTAACCCTACTAACTTAAAAACACGTATAAATCTAGATTAAAGTATGAAACCTTTCATTTTTTTTGTTGACGAAATCAAAAACATGGACGAAACGAACAGTGTGAAGAAATTGCTATAATACGGCGTACTTTTTGAGTATTTGCCCGAATCATTTTGTATGGAATTCGGATTTGAGGATTGGCTTTAAGTATGTATAATCCTTAGGGAATCTTAGTTATTGGTGCTACTTCTGTTGGTGTTACTTATGCTAATGCAATTGCAGGATGCGCTGGTTAAATTGCCTTTTGTGATTATTATTATTTGTATTAACTTTTTATATTCAGGCTTATATATACTTTTAATAGCCTGCTAAACCTTAACAGGTCACCTTTTCATAAATGTATGTGTGTAGGTACGGTCGATATCAAAATCGATGCTATTGATACTACACCGCGCAGTCATTTTAGAAAAGTCTTAAAGATAATGTATACTTAGTATGTATACAGCGTAAAGTATTTAGTCTTCTTGCTGAAAAGGCATACTATTCAATAAATTAATATTTTGATGATAAACTGGAGTGAGGCTAGGTTATGATAGTAAGGTATGCATGATTGTGTAAATTTTAGAATTAGGTGACCAAAATATTGTACGCCAATAAGGTAGAACATAGAGCTTAACAACTAAACATGTTACCATCCCATTACCTGTGTTTTTGTGTTTCGACGAATTATGTTTCAGCGTGCACTAAAATATTTCGAGAAAAAAAATGTGTTCCTTTAAATTCATTATATTTATCGCTCTATTTGTTATTCAATTCATTATAAAGACCTAACGAGCATTTTTGGTACAAATCTGATCGTTATTCCATTTTAACTACCCATATTCTCAAGACACTTTAAGAACTTTATGAGATCGTATTTTCTCGGAAACATTTTTGGTGACATTTTTATTTCTTCAACGTTAATTTTAAAGTCTCTTACGCATAACAGCTTAAATAATGGAAGTCTCTTCCGTGTCCAAATTGTCTGTCGCCACTGTACTCCTGTCCTCAGTGACTAATGAGTGAATTTGCCAAGTTCAATAATGAGCTTTCAGCACCTTAGCCATTATTACTTTTGCAAAATCTTCATTGTCTTAAGGTGAAATAATAAAAAGCATTGTAAGTTTTTGTATATTATACACCGCAAATTTGTAATCACCAGTAAGAAAAATTACGCATAATCAGTTGCCGTTACGGAACACAGATGGCAAAAAAAATTGAAATAATAAGTCTATTTTTTTTTTCAAAATAATTATTTTAAAAAATTGGAAAACTGTAACTGTTAGTGTTTGTCGTTTTCCTACGGCCTTGCGTCAAACGGCACCCATTATGGATAATAATTCAAGTATCATTCATCGTTTGGCAAACCCCGGGTTTGTTTTGGGTTGGTTTGGGTTACCCTAGCCCTAGCTCACGCCAGCTCGCAAAAGCTCGGCTCGGGCGCCGCACTCACACCGCTGTCACTCTGTCATTTTGTTGAAACCCAAAATTCTGACATTGATGTTAATTAATAAGTTGAGGCTGGTGTTTATGTGAGAGAGTATACAAAGATACAACGTAGTACCACCAAATATATAAAAAAACTAAAAAATTGTGGTGTATACGTCTAAATCTACAGAGAAGGTAAATATGCTTCTTTTATCCTATTAGTGGCTTACCTTCCTAAGCCGGTCCGGTTCACTGTTACGTAAAATAGGATTATTTCACATGGGGCACCTGAGGTAAGGCTTATTTACCTCGTAATATGGGTACAGTATGTTAATATAACATGATATATTAATATGAGTGCTTCAAATTACATAAACATGTATAAAGTTAATAGGAGATAATGAAAACAAATGCAGCAGAAATTACGAGCCGAAATTACGCGACTGTGTTGTACATGCTAGCTTTCGGTAATAGACCTGTCCTTTATATCTGCCGTCAGTTTCGCAATAAAATTAGTTCCCACTTTCCCACTACTCAATAGACAGATTAGTGAGCAGTTTGATCTGTACGGAGCAAGTACAAGTAATTTAAAACATAATCTCGTTATAAACAATATAAACATGACATGAAACCATTACTATTGATTTACAACATCAAACTCAAGGAACGACGGCCGCCTTCCTATACAGAAGCCGCGCGACATTTTCATTATCATTACCGTTATTTATTATAGTCCAATATCGTCTCACTATTTATTTTACACAATCAATTACACGCCTATAACTATTGCCACGGGATCTTTCTCACATTTCGACACCAGCCTCAACTTAATGTTCCATTTTAATTAAAAGTTATGACGCGTCATCATCGCCCCTATGTTTGGCTGTTCCATTGAATGCTTCTAATACGTTGATTTGTTGGCATACGTCCCTTGCATCACCTCCAACGTCCAGATCATCAAGATCCCTTGTATGACTTAGATTCTCTTCCACTATATTTGTCGGTGCGGGGTCTTTTATTTCTGGATCAAAATCTACACCCCGTCCAGAATAATAAGAACTATTTTATCGTATTTCAGTGCTGCTACTGTGTTAGTCAGCAATAGATCTATCATTTCTGGATTATTGTGAACAATGAGGCTGTCTGCATGAATGGACGTAAAGCTTCTCCCGTGCACCTATTGTGTTGCAGTGTCACGGTCACGGTTACCCATGGAATTAGCAAGATCGTTTCGAAATGGTCCTGTGTTGTAAAAAAATACAGATATATTCTTTGCAACTTCACCTGTTATATTCATAGATGTCTTTCGGATGTCTCCTATACAATTGATATCGTGTTTCTTGAGTAAAGCAACATCCTTCTTAAGATTTGAAGGGACGACCTAATCCCGCGTAATGGCTAATTAATATTTGTCGTTCGGGTCGGAAATTCTTTATTTATGATATTAACTTGTCAAGGAATATTATCTTTATTTTCATACATACCACAGGATCATAGGTTCAGTTTAGAGTTTTTTATATGTGAATTTAATTACTCTGAACTTCGGGGTTTAATTAAGGTACTCGTACGTTATTATGTGTCGCTTTGTTTTTTTTATTTCACATCATTAATTTTTGTAAATTTTGATCTAAATCCACAACCATCACTCAGAAAAAACTTAAAGATATTTTTTAAACTATAAAACAAAGTTTTTTAACAAATTAAATAAATAAAAATCCTTCGCAAAACAAACACTAGGTA
Source organism: Lobophora halterata (assembly GCA_932526365.1). Classification (NCBI taxonomy): domain Eukaryota; kingdom Metazoa; phylum Arthropoda; class Insecta; order Lepidoptera; family Geometridae; genus Lobophora; species Lobophora halterata. The sequence continues at coordinate 2,271,093 of OW052018.1, forward strand.
TGACCATGTCATTAGTTCTGATCAACTTGATCAAGCGAGTATCATTCAATTATATCATTATTCAATTATAATCATTCAATTGACTTAAAAGTTCACTAAATCCCAAATAGGCGAACATTCAATAACAGTACCAATTGAAAGATTGAAACTGCACTTTCATTAGAAACTAAAAGGGGATTGTAACTTAGTTCAGATGATACCAGTCTGTCTGATCAATGTATGAAATTGTTAATATTTAATCAATCAATGGTGAAATATAACAATCAAGTATATGCAACCGCAGTCCCGATTGAATGATTGAAACTGCCTTTTCATTACTAACAGAGAACTGTGACACGATTCCAATTATGAAAGTGTATCTGCTTGGTGTATGAAATTATTGATATTTTATCAATGGTGATTTATCAATTAAGAGTCGACCAAATCTAGTATTCTCATCAACTTCATCAAGCGAGTCCGATCTTTCAATTGACACAGAAGTTCACTAAATCCCAAATAAGCAAACATGCAACGAATGTCCCGATTGAGTGATTGTGTGCTGCACTTTCATTGAGACAATTGGTTGTGATTACTAAAGGGGAGTGTGTCACAGTTCAATTACTATGAAAAATATTTGTACGGTGACTGAAAGTTGATGGTTACAATGATTGGTGACATACAACATCAACGTACATATTCTCAATCTAATGAGTTTACGTATACAAAGCACACAAAGGGCGATTTAAGGCATTTTTTACTAAAATTTCAGCCAAGAGATGGCATTTTTTTTTGTATAGAGGCCGGTATGTTTGCCTTGCATACTTGTTCCGTACACACAAATACATGGATATAATGTTGTTTCAGCTAGAATGACCGTACAAACGAGCTATAAACTGTTATTGCCTTAGCCTCGTGCCTCCCGCATGAAAGTTCAATACGAGTTAAGTTTCTTTACTCTACGACTATTTAATTTTACACTGTATCAAATGTTTAAAGTATCGTCGTACAAACTGATTATAATAAGATGGGTAGAAACGAAAATTAAAGTTGAATAAAATGATCTCAATAAGCCAAACATCTCGACGACACGGATGGTTAAATAGCAAGTGTATTGGACTGCTACGCCGGTGTCGCGGGTTCGATTACCACTCAACTCCAAATATTTGTGTGATGAACATTGGTGTTCTTCCTGAGTGTTTCCTGGTTGTTTTCTATGTATTATATGTATTTATTAACAAAAAATAATATTAGTATTCTATCAGTCACCTGATTCCGATAGTACAAGCTCTGCTTAGTTTGGGGCTAGATGGCGTTGTGTGAAATGTACAAAATATTTATTAATTTACCTACTACCAAATAACACACAAGAAACACATATTACAGTATCCTATCTACTAATTCACTGACACTGCCGCGCGGGTTGCAATAAAAGTATTTTCATTACCTTTAGTAAATATCTCGTAATCATCGCAAGTCTACAAAGCGTAATAACAGCCGAGTTATTTTAACCGGCCCACATGTAATTTGCTGTGGCCAGCGGTAACCACAGTGTTTAGTTACCGTCCACCAGATGATTACAAACAGTTGTCGTTCTATTTATGTTAAGTGCCATTGGTCTGCGCTACCACACTAATTGACTATGACGGACCCTCTTCGTGTTGTACTGTTGAGGAAAATAAAGAAAGATGAGGAAAACCTACATTGTTCATTGTCAACATTTGAGAGAGATTAATAATGATACGCTGTTGAATATTCATCACAAGTTTTAATTACCAAATAAACTGAAATGGGCAATGCAGAAGGGGTACTACGTTGTGTCTGTGCCGTCAGAATTTTTGGTTACTACAAAATGATGGAGTGACAGCGGGGCGAGTGCGGCGCCCGAGCTGAGCTTTTGCGAGCTGGCTCGAGCCAGGTACTCGAGTTTTCCAAACGATGAATGAAACTAAATAATTATCAATAATGTGTACCGGTTGACGCAAAGTTATACAAAAATGACTAACTGTAACAGAATGGCAATATTTACTATATTTAATTTGAAAAAAAAAATAGACAGTTTTTATGATAATGCGTATTTTTTCCTGGTAATTAAAAACTTGTGGTGTAAAGTCGTAAATAATTTACTAGCATAAAGACCTACGTATGTGAATGTATCAACTCTTTTGATCGAAACCGAGGACATAAAAGGTAATAGGTAATAAAAATAGAAATTTTACTAGCTTCCATAGAGAAATTCCCATATAAATATTAATGTAAATGCAAAGCAGACTTTCTTCGACTGTACTAATCGAGCTTACACTACGCAAATATTAAGATTTTGAGGCTATGTTTGAAAATGGTGATTTGATGTTTGCAAACTCTGAATTGATAAACGCGTAAAATTATTTCGTATTTACATCCGTTATATATGCTAACATACTTAAGTATAATATAAAGTGGAAAGCTTACACAATATTGTAAAGCAAAGATGTTAGCAAACTACTACGAGTAGATAAGATAGAATTGCAGATAACAAACATACATAGGTTTCTTAAAAATTATCACCCGCGCCAACGCAAAACCCGCCTCTCATGCCATCATGGTCTGTGAGTATTTTTTTCTAATTCCTTTGCAGTATCTTACTATTTTTAGTGAAAAACTATTGAAAACTTTAATAAGTTTATAAGGGATATATGTGTTATTAAAACCAATTGTAAGCAATTAGAGAATCGGGTGATGTGGTTGACAGCGTCAAAGCTCTTTTTTGTTGTGATTAAAAAACAAGCTTAAAGTTTAAAAAACTGAAAACCCGACTGCGAAATAATTATACATTCATTGTCAATTCATTATTCCAAATTAAATGTAAACGTATAATTTATACAGATATTTGTAATCTCCTTCTAAAATACCTTGATTTTGATACCCTTCTCGATAGGTTTGGTCAACAAAAAAATAATATTAACGACTTAGTATTTAGCTCTAAAAAATTCATATTTTTTTTTCAAAAAACCCATCTTATAACACTTGGGTTCATCCAGCTGTTTGGAAGATACGAGGTAACCCAGAAATTTACATACATACAAGATACGCGCGTAAAACATAATGTGATGGAAATGGAGATGTTTTGTCTAAACTTGAACCAGTAAAGAGACAATCAATTGCATAATACCGAGAACTATGTTAATTAAAGCTAAGCGTCCACAGACCGGCATCGGACGTATCGGACTCTTCGTACGTAACGGATTAATTAGACTGCGTGCACTGTATCGGCAGCGATCGGATTGCCGACGCGAGTATTAGCAATCGGATTGCCGATGTCACCTTTAATCGGATTTTTGTAATGCCTTATGACATTTCTCGCTATAAAATTATAATCGCGATTACGTTCCGCGACAAATGCCTGACAATGCGGAGCGAGCAGGGCGCGTCCACGGATCGGCATTCCGTATGACGTCATCGGTACGCATCGCATGTAGACATTGCCGATGACGTCATACGCAATGCCGATCAGTGGACGCTGTTGTATGAATTTTTATACAAGGCAACCTAAAATCCGTTACGTGCGATGCGTCCGATACGTCCGATGCCGGCCTATGGACGCAAGCCTTTATATTCTCGCGTCCATGTGGATGACATAGATACAAATTCCATAAATAGTACAGTTTTAATAAATCCAAATTAATACTCACAGGACGTAATAAAGTAAATTGCGGAGTAAGGCGATGTTTGTCAGGAAATGATAGACATGATCAATTTTAGCATCTTGTTTGGATAATAAATAATGATAGTTATATTGATGCTGTTTTTTAAAAGCTAATGGAGTTTAGAAACGACCAAATGACCATTAGAATCCACTGTAATTAATTGAACTTTCTCAAAGGAAGTCCTAATATTCTAGATTCGTTAAAGAAACGTAAATAAGATTAGCTTTGTTGATAATCATAACGTGTTTTGCGGACCGCTCGTGAAATAATACGAGTAAATTCAACTGCTACTTCTATTTTTAACCGACTTAAAAAAAGAGGAGGTTATCATTTCAGTGAATGTTTTATTTATAATACAGTATACCAATTTTTTTATTTTTTTTTATCAGAACTTTGTTGTGTATAAACCGATTTGAAAAATTGTTTTTGTTTGAGAGCATACACTTCCAAATTGGTCCCATAGAAATTTTATCAAAATTGGTTCAGTAGTTTAGACCTTAATAATATAATTTAAATAAAAAAAGTCGTTGAAGTGAACAAAATTGCGTATTTTGCTCCTCTGTGACTATCCAGTGGTGCTTACGGTCACTAGAACAGTCCGATGGAAGTCGGTTGTTGTATGTTTTTGTAAAACCTTGATTATCATGGATCAAGAAAAAAACTCGAGATCTATTTCGATCCCAAAAAAATGACATTCAACTCACACGAAGTTGCCCAAGATAAAGACCGCAATTAAAAGTAGAATAAAATTATGGTTGACGTCAAAAACAATTAGGTAGAATGGTCTGAATGGTCCAAACTCGAAGGAAGACCAATGAAGAACCAATATTGCACATTTCTTCAAACATTCCCAGTCAATATTTGTCCATCTCATTCGCTTGTCGTCTTGCTTCGGCGATTCTCAATGATGAAGCTGGGAATTCTTTGACCACACACTTACTTTTCAACGTAAAAATATATGCTCATACAGGGTGATGATTAAGTAGTAGGTAATAATTATTTTTTAACACTTCTTAAAACTATTTATTACAAAAAGTCCCAATGCAATAAAAAAAGAAAGAAAAATGAAATATATTTATTTTTGAACACTTTAGGTACCTACTTATATTTAAAGCTTAAAATTAGGTGTACGTCTATGTGAGAAAACATAAAAATTGTTTTTATCAATTGAAGTAGAAAAAAGGTTTTAGGTAGTACCTACGTACCTTGAAGCTTTACCTATTTTACGCACTAGAATACCCTGTGTTGCTAATTGTGGCGGCTAGCAGTGTTGATAAAAATCATGACTTTATTGAAAAAATCAAAATAGTCGGTTTTTTTTATTTAAATCGGATTTATTTGATTAAAATCAGTTTTTTTTAATATTCATATCATATTTAATTCGTAAGTCAGTTATTGTTAAGAATAACCACAATACAATTTTTGCTTTTTTGATTACACATTTATGAAATTAGAAAAAATCCATAATTTCGTTCTTCTCTCTATAAGGTCTGATATATATCACTGATTTTAATCAAGTGATTTAAATCATTACAACCCTAGCGGCTAGTCTCTTTTAGTAATTGATATTGTCAGAGATATTTCTAATTAGGCTCAGTACTAATACCTGCTACAGTACACACACTGAAGTGCACAAATCTGTAAAAACAGCACACCTTGTGAGGCGGCTAGTTATACGCTCCGAGATACAGTTGTCCAAACTAGTTCGGAGTGTATAACAAAACCGACCCCGCTGGGTTAAATAATATACAGATATCAGCTACCAAAATTGTAAAATTTTAGACCTAAGATGTGTGTCTATTGAAATAAATATATTTTGAATTTGAATTTGAAATAACTAATACCGCGATCGTACGACAACGAGTGTTTTTTAAGGTCACGGTTACGTTAGGCAAAACGTTCAATCAGAAATGTAGCACGAAATGATACAATCACCTAATTTATACTAACATTACTACCATACAAAAACTCGTACCTAAATATTATCTCACGAAGCTCGCTAACAATTCACATCAATTAGCCTACATTCTACATTTGCCCCGCTATTTTAAAAAAAGTCAACATTACCTACTCAGAGATTACCGATTCATAGAATTGCAAAAGGTAACTCTACGTGTGGTATTTATTGAATTGTCTTCTTTATTTATCTTTACTTATAAAAAATCGGTTGTTTTGGTTATAATTTTTTTTCCTAATTCGTCATAATCATAAATATTACCTAAATATTTAAATATTTTAGACATATCACACAACGCCATCTAGCCCCAAACTAAGCAAGCTTGTACTATGGGACTGACTGATTGTGATTAACTGATAAAATACTTATATACTTTTTTTTGTAAATGCATACATAGTATACATAGAAAACACCTATGTAGACTCAGGACAAACATCGATGTTCATCAGACAAATGTTATTCCTGAAGCGGGAATCGAACCCGCGACACCGGGGTGGCAGTCCAACACACATGCCCAATTGTGTCGTCTGAATCATGATCAAGAAGCAAAAATAAAAATTGTCTTTGAGGGTTAAACCATTTTTTTTTCTTTGCCTACTCATTTTCTTTTTTTTAGCCTTATCTAGGCTAGGCTAGGCTAGGCATATGTACAGACAGCGTCATAGATAAGTATCCCCCTTGCATTACAATATCCAGCTTCAAATCCCTTTAAAATCACCGTCGCGGCGAATGGTGAAGTTTTGCCTTTAATAAATAGATTATATTTGTATAACCGTATGTAAGCCTAAAAATAATTTTAAGTATTACATTTTTTTGAAAGGATTTATAGCTGGGTGTCTTGTGCAAGGGGGATACTTATCTCTGACGCTATCTGTACATGCATCTACCAGTATTACTAATCAGGAAATTACGAAACTAACACCGAGTGAAACAATTTGCATAATATTAATTGTTTGCGATAATATTAGTTCTGCTTCTTGGCTTAGCTTATTGCACGAGTGTGTTGTAATAAGTGCGTTGTAATGCCTACTCGTATACAGGTTAATGGGTTATTTGTATTATACAGAGTGTTTTTTTGAGAAGGGCACTGATGGCCAAGTCTGAAACCACGGGATTAGAGAAAAGTCGTGAAAGTAGTCATGCCCTCGATTTATAAGAAAACAATAACTGCCATATTTAGTTTTTTTTAATCTTTTACTCGTGACGGAAATCCACCCGAATGATTTAAATAAAAAAGATGCCCTGTATTATTGAATCAATCGATTCTGTTGCTGATGAAGATCATCTTTGCAAAAAATGTATTACCTGCTAAAAATTAAAGGAAATAGCAAAATTGATGACTGAATGACTCAATTCACGGCTTTTCTCTAACTCTCGTGGTTTCGGACTTGGCCATCAGTGCCCTTCTCAAAAACCACCCTGTATATTATACCAACTATTGTTGCCTCAATATTCTAGAAGGTCTTTGACTTACCAGTTACCCAATTAAAGCCCACTGCTGGGCTGGCCCTAACAATGGGAATTATAAATAGTCTACATTCAGCACGTAGGCCGATCGACATACATGCACTGAATTTATTTTCCTCCCACATCCAATTCTGTCGGACAAACTTTTCCTATAGCAGTCACGACATGGAGGCTCACGGAGTACACCATTAATTAAATTATGGAAAGGTATAGTCTATAATAAAGGTCCAATAGCATCACGACACGACGTTGTATCAAGTTCTTAATTATAAGAAACTCACGTTTTGATTTAGGCAGAGTAGTTGTGTTGGGTTCAATAGAAATTGGGAACATATCTGTTGCAAACTCCGTGTTTAAAATTATTAAACTTAATGCTTTTTTCTGTAATATATGTTTTTTTACTTGTTTGCTAAAACTTTAACGATTGACTTTCCACCTGCTTTCCATTTAAATCCCATGATGCATCTTATCATCCGAAATAAGAGAGTAATGTTTTTTCACAAAATAATTGGATCATCTCTAAGAACACCAAATAACATGGCGTATTGGCGTCATAGACATTAAGGAACGGTTGTTTGCGATTTTTACAGGTTCCTCGAGCAATCTTTGTTTATTTTTATTGCTTCAGAATTACGGCTGCGGTCAAAACAAAACCGTTTAGAAAATGAACCAACTAGAAGGCTTATTATTGTTATCGAGCAAGGTATCGATTTCAAAATCGTGATTTGGTAGAACGTGCATGTATATAATATGCTGATTAATGTGAATAATGATGTACGTGGTTCTGAGAAAGCTATTAATATAGAAAGCACAATGATCTGGTTTAAATTATGACCATTGGCACAAAAATGACTTTTGTGCCAATGGTCTTTTGTCAATTTATTTTATTACTACCATACAGAGCAAAATTACGTAAACGTTAGATAGTGAATAAAGTTTTAAGGATTCTAAAGAAACAACTCTAAGGACAATATGGTTTTACCTTTATGTTCATTGGTGCTCGTGCGTCATTTACTGAAATATGATCCATTGAAAAATATATCGTGATTTCATATTGTGCTTATCGCTTACGAATTCGTGAATAAATTGCATTGAGTCTTTTGAGTATTTTGTTTCTCTGAAATTTATTTCTCTTGAAACAACATGCTTTCTGTATAAAGTGTTCGGCTAATGTTCTATAATTATTGTTGGTTATACGGGTGCAAGTTTTAAGGTGCAATCATTTATGTCGACGAGTGAAAAATTCATATAAAAATAAGTATTTTACGCGATTTGAACATTATCAGGTTTTTCGGGGATTGTACAAATCGGATCTAAGTATTTTCTTCTCTTTAAACTTATTATTTTGCAAGGCATTTTTCAATCATCTGCTTTTATTTTCTCAAGTCATATACCTCCTCCGTCGTATGAAATAGCTCCATCTTTGAGTTGCTTACAACTTTCGTGGCCTCAGTTAATAAGGCAGGAGGTTGCATTCACCGCCTACCCATTGTGTACTCCATTGGGGTCTTCAAATCCAGACTATCTTGTCACTACATGGCACTCTAGAATACTTGAGCATTTTATTTATTATTTATTAGTGTATTTTGTATAATATCGTAAGTATTATGTTAATAAAATAAGCTTTATACTTTTTTCTAGCACTACCACATCTCCATAATACGCAGAGGTTAGCTGGAAGAGAATGCTAACTAGCATTAAGTTCGCCTATGTACTTGTTTTTTTACTTTGTGCAATAAAGCATTTTCTATCTATCTATCTATCTATCTATTGTGATCAATCGTAGCCTCCATTCAATAGTATCAGCTCTTTATGATCCTGTAACAGTTTCCTGTACTGAAGTTTATCGTGCATTCAATTCCTATTAATCACTATCCTATTGTCTTCATCTGCGTCAGTGCTATCACATGGATTCATTGCCAATTTGGCTTTAATCGTTGCATTGATTTTATTAAACTCATTATTAAGTATATTACTGCGAACATTGTTAGTGGTTTTACCTTTTATGAAAACTCATTTTAGTATTCTGCGACCTTCTTTTTTTTCTTTCGAAGAACCTAAGTTCTTCAGTTTGGCTTCACATCAAAGGTATATAGCCAGTGTCAAGTAATTGGAGAGATTATTTTGTCATAAGTCAGAGTCGATAAGTCAAGTCATGCCCTTGTAAAGTAGTGGTGGTTGCGACTTTACTAGAGGCTTCTATGGAGTTTTGAAGGCAACACGAAAAGTCACGTTTTACAGCATTACACTATTCACCAACACTCATACACGTTCACGAGCACTTAATGGATAAAAAACCACCGTTTTTATACAAGTTTTGTGCGACTTTCTTTTTATGCATATATTTTTTATAAGTCTATATTTTATCTGAAGTGTTAATGATGCCATTGTAATTTTATTGAATTTGGATTTTTACATGTTTTTAACTTAAGAGGTCAACCTCAGACATAAAAAAATAAACAGTTAACATTATTTATCTAATATCTTACGTAATTTAGTGTGTTTTATTTTTATTTAAGAAATTTATGGTTAGATCACACGTACCGAGCAAACGGGCGAGAAAGTTAAATGCTACTCGGCCGAGACAGTAAAAGCTTATATCACTCGCTCAGCCAAGCACTCGGCGCTATGTTTATACGTACCGAGTACTCAGCCGAGAGTTCTGTCTCGGCCTGTCTGTACTCGGTACGTGTGATCAAGGCATTAGTTCCACGAAGCTGAAAGCCGTAGGCAGCAGCTAGTAGCAGTTTCTTAAACGGCATGGCACTGTTATGTAATCTGTGCTAGTACGTGTAACAAGCAAAGCCTTTGGGAGAGAAATTTCCATAGTAAATATATGTAATTTACATTCCTGGATGCATTGTCTTCGGAACTTGCCTCATTGTGCGGTCCAAGTTGCTTTGTATGCGTGTTTATGGCTTGTTTTAACATTTGTATAGGCCACGCGCAGTAAAAGGGTATTTATTTCTGAATAGATATTACAAAATGAGATTCTAGGTAAGAAAATTCATCATTCGTAAGCAGTTAAAGACTTATATTTGTCGACAAGATTACAATGTTGCTATGAGTGATGATGCGTACGACACTGATGGATGATTCCATCATTTATCAAGTGTTGCAAGACTGAGAATAATTGCGAGCAATGGGGGATATTGCTCGCAATTATTCTCAGTCTTGCAACACTTGATATATGAAGTTCTATTTATTCAGGCTTTAATAGGAACATTCGCATATGTTCTTAAAGCCAAAATATATTGTTATAATCATAACCAAACAACATTTAAATATTACCATGTATAACTTGATATACTTAATGAGGTAATTTGCATGTAGAAATAGGAAATCAAGTTATTAATAGAAGCTTAACCATTCTAAATTTAATATAATATCCGAATGTGTAGAAGATTACGATTAAAAACGATAATATTTTTAAATACTGTGAATTGGTAGCTTTTACCCCAAGCATTCCTATTATTGTAAACCTTAAAAAAATATGTCATAGGTACATCTAAGTTTATGTCTCTCTACTTTAATACGTTTTGATTCATTCAAATTATTTTTTTCAATTTATTATTTGCTATAAACATACATATGAAGACACAGGACGCGTCCTAATTGGCATTGATCGCGCGATAAAAATTTGCCATATGAATGATCATACGATCATACAATGCCAATTAGGACACTCTGAAGAGATTAGTGCATTTAATCTCGTCGTCGACCAAGTCGCATCGTTTGCTCGTACGATCATTAGCCAATTAGGACAGCGCCACATACTTAACTCTGTTCAATACTTATCATTTGAATGCAAGAAACATCACTTGTAGCTTTTCTCATTTCATATTCATAACATTTCATAGGATTTGCAAGATTGTATCTATTTTCGATCACCCAAGTATAATTCCTTTTCAACGTCTATATAACCAGTTTCAAATCACATTGCAGTAAGTCCCGAGACTATTATACGGATATTACCTGTCTGAGGCCTGCCAGTGCCTGCCACAATGTTTTTACAACGTAAGAGTTGGAAATTTGAAATGTAAAATCCGGAGATTTTAGAAAATTGTTTATGTAAAACCGACATATTATAAATTTGGCATAACAATAATCAAGGTTTTACAAAAACATAGGCAACCGACTTCAATTGGACTGTCTTAGTGACCGTAAACACCACTGAAATCTTACAGGGAAGCAAAATACGCAATTTCGTTTACTTCGACGACATATTTTTTTCAGTTATTTTAATATTAAAAAAATAACTGAAACTACACTAAACTACTATTTTTTTCAAATCTATAAACCATAATGAATAATGTTCTAAGGTACCAAAACATTCAACCGAATGGACCTTCCTTTTTTGAAGTCGGTTGAAAAAAGGCTTAACTCTTTCGATCAATCCGTTACTCCAATCCAACCAAAGTTTAGATTGTAATATACATAGCTCAAAATTAACTGTTTGGATAAAATTGAAAATACACATCATATACACGGTAAATTTTTAAACACCAGAAGAAAAAAATAAGCATAGTCAGTTGCCGTTACTGAACACATATACGGCAAAAAAACCTAAAAAATTAAGTAAATTTTTTGGCAAAATAAATTTGATTAAAATTGGATAACTGTTACTGTTAGTCGTTTTCCTATGGATTTGCGTCAGGCGGTACCTTTAATTGATAATAATTTAAGTTTTATTCATCGTTTGGCAAACCCGGGTACCTAGCTCGAGCCAGCTCGCAAAACCTCGGCTCGGGCGCCGCACTCGCTCCGCTGTCACTCTGCTATTTTGTAGAAATCCAAAATTCCGACTGTACAGATGCAACGTAGTACCCCGTCTGCATTGCTCATTACATTTTTTTTGGTAATTAAAAATTGGTGGTGTATACAGTACAGTTTCAAACACTATATGGATTTCGTATTCAATATTTCCGACTAAAATCTTTGGACAGCTCTACGCCTAGCTTGCTTGCAAATAAGTTGTGGAGTTGTTTTATTTCAGGCCCGTTCTTGGTTCGCGTTATTCTAAGCGTTGTTACTCTTATTTGAGTGACTAAATTGATGGGCTCTTTTGAAATGTTGTTTATTTATATCCATTGTTTTGTCTCGAGGTGTCTGCTTGTATTTTGTTTTTATTAGCATCGATATTGCCCATTTAAATTGTCTTTGGATATTTGAAGTTGTTTTAATGTGATGGGATATAGTTTTGTTTAAATAACTATTGATGTTTTCTGTATGTTAGGTATTTAATATTTCAACGTGCCATTGCAAAATATTTTGGATTGGGACAACGTTTTATCGATTGTGTCTACATTTATCAATAAAAACTTCAGCATGGCCAATTTTATTTGCCTAACAACCCTCATAAATAAGCCCTATTTCAACTTCTTAGGCTAAGTTCTTTTTCGTATGCATTTCTATATCTTATTTAATTCACTTCCGTTATCTTGCAATGATTCTCATTCGTCGACCTATCTTCACTTCAATTGATTATTAAACGAGACCTAAAAGATTATGAATGCTCTAGCACTCTACGAGCACTATCGTGATTCGATCAGACGCTTATATCTGGCACGTACTTGTACGCTTATCTCAGATCTAGATTCTAGAGCATTGCTCGCCTGGCTTTCAGTTTTGACATGGACCGTTAGTGGTTAAGTCCGCTCAATCTCTTTTAAATATGATATTATTTTATGAGATAAATAGTGCATTATCATTGTTTATAAGTCTATCTATTATTTTTTTCATTTTGCCATTCAACCTCTACCCGATAAGAAAAAAAATTAAGTGAGCCTTAGTAATTTTTGTAGTCTAATAAATATGGAAGTGTCCATTATAATTTTACAATTCCATGCCTAATTTACGCTTTCTTCTGCCAATATTGAGCAATCATCTAGCGACGTGATGCAGAAAATTGCCGGTGTACTTTCAAATGACTAATTTCGTGGTCATCACCATCACGTGCAATTGCCATTAAACCTGCCACTTTCAAAGAAAGTGTTTGCCCATAATTAGGGTTATTTAGAATCTCTGTCAGTATTTCTTCATTTTGAATGTGATTAGTACGATGAATCCTAATGTATAAATTTCAGCAATAGCAGTTGCAAGGAGTATTCTCTCTAATTTTGTCTCTTCGCTCTTACTAATCCAACGGGTGTTACCATTTACGTCGACTTCACCTAGACATCCTGCTAAGGTGACGTGTCTTTTTTTACAGGTCTCAGGTACTATCGGATTCACCCCTTTAACTTTATGGATCATCATTAGTTAAAACGTCACCATCAATTTGTTTAGGCGTCTTCCATAAATGTTATACTATTTCGAGCTTTTTCCAAGTCGTTCTTATGGTCTAGTGCAACCTTTTAATGATCTAGTAGCCTGTCAATCAGGTCTTCTTACTGGTAACCATTGTCAATGAACTCGTGAGAAACTAATCTACACTAATTAACCACATTTCTACACCTACCTACTTGTCATTCGCTGCACTTGCACTCATCACCATTCAACGTAGTTGCCTCGTCAGAACGTTCATCGATACTTTTGCCGATACGATCAAGTTAAATACATATAAATAATACTTGCTTATCGTTTTCATCAGCTAAAGGCAAATTCATATTGGTAAGCTTATAAGAAATATCTTCATGAGATAAAAAAAAAACCTATACCAATGGTATATGGCTGATGATTTTGACACCGCTCGATATATTTTATCGCTAATCTAGATTAAATTGACCTTTAAATTGTTTTTGCATCCGGATTAAGAAAGTAGTGAGCAAGCCACAGATTTTCGTGATCAATAAAATATGCAAATTTTTACTAATAATTGTCGTCCTAATAATAATAATTGTTTTATTGTCACAAAAAAAATACATCAAGTAGGTACGATTTTAGACAAGGAGTAAAAACTTTAAGTAAAGATCGTACCACAGTGGACTCTGTTTCCCGCAATAGGTCTAAAAAGCCTGTATAGCGGGGTCACAAGGACTCACCAACGGACTCTCCCTAAATATAGATTTATGAGGAATTTATCACATATATGATACATGATACCTAAGGACAGTAGGAAATTGCACAAAAGCCTCCGTTGCACAAAGTGCGTCCCGTCATACCCTTCTGGTCCTCCCACGCTTGGGACCAAAACACGGCTATAAAACCTTCCATTTATAACCTTTGATATTAAGTTTCCTTGTGTTGTTAACAGAGAAAGCTCTAGATTGATTTACAAGCTGTAAATTGTTATTGGTCCCTTTTGAAATGAGTTTATTTGCATAAAACGAGTACCTCCTACTATAGGCATACACACAATGTAATTATGCTTATGTATCGCCCACACTGACTGAGACAACGAACGTTCTATGCCAACAAGTTTCAGCCTCGTATCGTAATATTAGACATAAGCAAACATTTCTACACCATATGTAGCACACAAGATTATTAAAGAGATGATAGCGTGCACGGAACAACAAAAGGTTTTAAAAAACATATAACAATCGACTTCAATCGGACGGTTCAAGTGCTAGGCACCACTGACAAGTTACAGGGAAGAAAAATACGCTTCGATGCCATATTCCTTTCACTTATTTTGATTTCAAAACTAAACTATTTGGCCCATTTCGATGAAATTTTTATGGGACCAATCTATCCTCTCAAACAAAAAAAAAGATATTTTTTTTTTTTTTCATCAAATCGACTTATAAACAACAAAGTTCTTAGGTAACAGGTTTTTTTACAATAAAGAGATTTGTATTTGAAACAAAAAATATAAAAAAAAACATTCAACCGAATTGATTGTTATTCATGTCATGGATCTAAGATTCGCTGAAGAATATATAAAAAATAATGACATTGCTTCAAGCTAGCTACGAATCATAACAGTACCTAAGCCCTTATCACAGTTACTACTAATGGTATTCAATTCTCGTCAAAAGCCAAGGCATGAGCTGCATCTAAAATCCACTGATTCTCATAATTGTAGCCGATACGTGGATTTAAGTATTTAGTATTTATTGAACACTTACAACTATCATTACAGGAAATCCCGATGCAGTATAATAATACATTTTGTCAAAAACATTTAACATAATTAATAACATTAAATATTAGCTTTTGCTAATTAATTCAGAGAAACATGAAATATATATTCAGCAACTAGTCTGCATGCTGCGTACCAGAGGTGATTTGCGCAGTAAATTGGTCCTACCGCGATGCACCTCGATTTAGATATAAATGAATGCCATGTTACGTGAAAGTGGATGGATGTATGTATGGGTAGATGATATTCTCATGAAGACAAGTCACGATTTTGTTGAGCCTCTTGCAAATATTTTCGACCTCAATGAACGATAAACGGTCATTTTTAAATTGATTTTTTTGCCGTTTAACGATCGCAGTAACGAGTTATTTCGTAGTTCGTGTCGTTGTTTGAATTATTGCTCTACCTGTAGACACGTAAATAGCGCCTTGGGGCTATTATGCTTATAAATGTTATTCTGTAAAGCCCTAGGGGGTTTTAATAATCTTTTCTTTGATTTAGTTCATTTATTTCTATTTTGACAGATTTTTTCAAGTTTTATTTAAATGTTGTAATAACACAGTTAATAATAATTAATTGAGATAAATTTAATAAATCATATTTATCGATTCGATAGAGCCATTAATCGAAAATCGAAATCGGTTTGTACCCGTAGCCTACATGATAAATTGATTTTCTATCGATTATTAAGCTGTTTGATTCGACGAAATAATATACTGTGTATAAACTTCTAAATTACTACCATATTAAGCCTCATATATTTAATTTATATGATATCGTAATAAAAAATATGTTTTAACTTTCTATTAGTTACATTCCTATGTGTTGTGATCAATAGATTGATTTCAAAACAAAATACCTACGTACTTACCTAAAATGGGTATGAATGACAGGTTACCTAGGTAAAATAGCGGGTAAGTGGGTTTCAGACCAGCGTATTTTGTCCCCGTATACGGGCGGATTGGTACTCGCGCAACTTCCAAAGCGTGTCACGTCTCTCGCGGCTTGTCACGCGTATAGGCGCGACAACGCTCGTGGTCGCGCCTATACGCGCTGATTAAAATAAAACACGAGTGGCGAATCCGCCCGGTTAATCCGCTAATCTGAAACCGCATTTAATGAAACAGTGGCCTAATAGGTACGCCACGTAATGAGTGGCGTAAGAGGTACGCCACAAATCTTATTTTTTTATCAATCAGCTGAACTCTGAAATCCTACCTACGAACCAACGTTATATAGACGACAAAGAAGGAAGTGCGAGTGCAGAAGTGTGCTATACTCGACACTAAACAAAACCCAAAATTGCTGATCGTAAAATCATACTGAACGCAAAAAAGAGTTACAATAAAAAGTGGCTAACCAGATGATTACAAAATTGTTTAGAGGCTCACGGCGCGCTCCAATATCGAGAGTGACTGTGGTAATAATCGGTTTCGAGTCTAAAGAGTCGATAACATTGCTGCGTTTACATCCTTTATGTCTGTATCCAGTGAAATAATGTCCAATTAGCTTAATATTACATAATCAAGCTGGAAAATTTGAAGCCTGCTAACTTTTCAACAGACTTCAAAAAAGAAAAAAGTTATCAATTTGGTTGAATGTTTTTTTTTGTTGCCTCGGAATTTTGTTGTTTATAAATTGATTTGAAAAGATTAAAATCAAAATAACTGAAAAAATTATGTCGAAAGTACGTAAGTGTTACGTCGAAGTAAATAAAATTGCGGTCACTTACCGTAGGATTGAAGTCGGTTGGTCTATGTTTTTGTAAAATCTTGATTATTTTGTATAAGAATTTATCAATCTAAACAAATTAAATTAATATTGGTTGCTTATATTAACAATAAAAAACACTAAGGTTTGTGTTAGGGCTATGAATTAACGTTCCGATAGATAAACGTTATGACATTTAAATTTCTAATAACCATACCCACCATTGGTTTATTTTCATTTCTAGCATTTAGATAACCTTTCTGAACCTACACCTTTCTGAATACTAAGTGGAAGCAGGTCTGAACAATATGTACATAACTCCATACCTACTGTTACTCTATTGCGACCTATGTAACTTTCTAAAACATTATGTTTGACTTTGAGTACAAATAAATCTTTTCTGTACCAGTCTGCGCGAGTCCTTACGGTTTCCTTACCAATAACTTAGGCGAAATAAATAGCATTATTTTATTACCAGCTGACGCCCGTAAGATCATTTTGTGTTGCGAATTTCCAAACTTCCTTTCTTAGTATGCACTTTCAGCTCTTGACGAACACATCCTCCAAGTTTCAAGTCTCTACGTCCACTGGTTTAGACTGTCTGTCGGTCACTCAGGACGTAGCCTTTTATATTATTATATTAATTGATGCCTGATGATCAGCCTATAATGTTCTCACTACTGGGACTCAGAACTGCTCTTGGCTAGGAGATATCTTCTCATAGCATAACTCGGCCTGTATGTTCTCACGCCCAGTACAGTCTCTTTCGGTTGAGTCTCATATTCAATCGCTGTAAGATGAGAATATGTCTCAACCGTTGAGACATCATCCCATCTTATAGCAATAGAGGACGTGGTGGCCGAGTGGATATGGCCCTTACCTTGCGATCTGATAGTCGCGGGTTCGAATCCCGGTGGCAGTCATGCGTAAATGGGTTTTTTCGGTCGAAAAAATCTATGTATGCATCCCACGTTCTCACAACAGTGAAGGAAAACATCGTTAAGAAACCGGCATGTCGTAGAACCTAAAGTTCGAAAACATGTGTAGAGTGCACGAAAGGAGCCTCTTCGAGGCGCACTTGAAATCCTTTCACCACACTGGTTCGAAGGAACTAGTGACACGATAAGAAGAAGATCTTATAGCAATGCATAATCTTATAACAAGCCTATAATGTTGATCTATACCACTGCTGGGACTGAGGCCTACTTTCAGCTGGGAATGCGAATTTCGCTCATACCTTTTTTATTATTTTTACTTATCTCTTTTTATTCGTGTTCTTCATTACTTAAAGGTCCTGCCCGTCTTGAAAGACGTGAGTGGCACGTTTGAAAGACGTGAGTGGCTCGTTTGACTTGCTGCTTCCAGACTATCTGCCTTCTGCACGTCGTCGCAGAGCGGCAGAGACAGACAGTCCCTTAAGAGCCTTCACCTGGTCGGACCAGCGAATAGGTGATAGGCCACGTGGTTTTTTCCCTTCAAACTTTCCCACTACAACCTATTTCTTATATATTACACACACATTATACAACTTCATTTTACACACACACGGCCCACACACATGTTCACGCACACCACTCACACATACATACACACACACACCTACACTAACACACACACACACCACACAAACACATAAAAGGCAGTAAAAATAACAATCTATGTACAGACAGCGTCATAGATAAGTATCCCCTTTGCGTTATAATACCCAACTTCAAATCCCTTAAAATCACCGTCGCGGCGAATGGAGAAATTTTGCCTTTCAAAAATAGATTATTTTTGTATAACCGTATGTAAGCCTAAAAATAATTTTAAGTATTATAATTTTTTGAAAGAATTTATAGCTGGGTGTCTTGTGGAAGGGGGATACTTATCTCTGACGCTGTCTGTACAATGTATGTATTTAAATTAGATTTAAATCTACTCCCATGTCCTTCCCAAGTTTTGATTTATTTTACCTTTATATTTTATGTATACGGTATTCTTCTAATTTCTCTACTATTTACCTCTTATTTAAACAAACTCAAAAATTAAATAAAAATATTACTGTAGAAATCTCCTGAAGCTAGCTGAAGCAGCGATCCCTCGTTCCTACTTACAAGTCTAGTACTCAGTTAGGACGAGGTACTCAAAGATTCACCTGATTCGGGTCTTTACTACATAGGTTGTTCTTTTTTATTTTAAGTCAATTAATAAAAGAAAAGAAAACTTTCAACTCATATGCAGCATATATTAATTATATACCAACTTAGTTAAAATAGTCTTCAATTTTATAGTTTCATTTTGTAATTTTAGCCTTCATTCATTTCTTTCTTCATTTTATACTAAGTTTACTTAAATTTGTACCTACCTTTATACTAAGGCCTTTATGAAATAAATGTTTTTATCTTTACCTTTTATCTTTATCATTTCTCGAGGTTGCTAGGTTCCTTTCAGGCTATATGGTCAGTAGTAACTCAGGAATCGTTGATAACAAATGGTTGACAGTCTGATCTTGATGACTATTTGTCCCAGTATCGACTTTTATCTATACATATGTACTAAGTATTTTTTGGCATCTAATTCTTTGTACCTTCGTGGTACTTCAATACTTGTCTCGTTGGCTACTACCGCCCTCGGCGTTCGCCGCCCCACCTCGTTGGCGTAATCACTAAATTACCACAGCTTCAAAAACTTGGAAAATAAATACTTTGCCCCGTTCGCGTACCCAACGAGACGTGAAACCGCCAATTTGTGCAAAATTACCATTAACTTTATATGCGTAAATTGTAAGTGTTCCGTATGCAAATTAAATTGATGTTCGCCTCATGACAATATACCCGCATGGTAAAAGATAATTCTAGAAATAAAACATTAATTAGTCATTACATTGAAACGGGTATTTATCGCGCTCACCTTATCTATTTTTGTCCCTGACATGAACTATGTGTGATAATCGCGAAAGCTTGCAAAAAACTAAAACATTAAATCCTAACTATGTTGTATTGTATTGTGTGTTTCTTGTATGTACATATGTTAGTCTGTAAGGTATATATTTATATGGGCCTATTGCTTTTCTGTAATATTAAGTTGCCCGACATAAATCTTTATTATTATTAGATATTAATTGTTGAAGACAACTCTTTTCATAATATACTTAAATATATTAATAGTGCATTAATCATTTGTTTGAAGTACACTATTTCATCAAGTAACTAATGCCTAGATCACCCGCAACGAGTATTCGGCCGAGAGCACTGTCTCGGCCGAGTACGTATAAAATAAACATAGCGCCGAGTGCTCGGCTGAGCGAGTGACGGAAGCTTTCACTGTCTCGGCCGAGTACTCGGTACGTGTGATCTAGGCTTAAAATTGTTGAATAGTGCACATACGAGTAGACTAGGAGTTCTAGGAAACTGCGATAGCAATAGAACCGACCTGTCCATATTTAACTAGACATAAAAAACGTTTCACTTTCACACCGGACCCTAAAAAAGGGCAGAGAAAATGCAACTGGTTCCTATAAAGAGGGCGCCACCTTGATTGGATGATTGACGTACCGTAAAGTTGCTAATTTATTCCAGCCGCGACCGTAACGACATGTTATCGGGATTGTAAACAAAATTATAATTTGCCTCGCAAATTCATACCAGATGAAGTTGACTCCATCTTTGCATAATGCCGAGAGTACAGTCTACACGCAAAAAATAAAACAGCGGTGGTGAATAGAGAAAATTTATTGAGCTAACTAGCAAGTGGCTGCAGAAAAAGTTACCCGCTAATACGTTAAGCTATTATGTAGCTATACCGAATATCAGCTAAAGTACTTCATAAACATAAACATAAACATTCACACACTCACACCCCTGCACTAGGATTCCCTGTGTCGCAGGTGGCATGGACACATACAACACATCACAACATCCAAGACCCGAGAACAAACATTTGTGTTCGACACAAATATTTGCCCCGGCCGGGGATCGAACCCGGAACACCAAGCTTCATAGGCAGAGTCACTACCAACTAAGCCACGGTGTCGACAGTTGTTAAACATCCATCTCTATAATAGATATAAGTAATTTTATTATAGTATGTGTTGAATGTAGGAGATCAATGTAGAGTCCGAACCGAGTCACTGTAACCCTACAATAAAGACTTGAGGAGACCTAGTGTAGGGTATAGAGCTCCTGTAGGTACATCTAAATCTAAGATAAGACTGCCATGTTAAAAATATCCACTACAATGTACCCGATCTATTTTTTATGAAACCAATAAACGATTTATTTATCTATCCATTCATTACAAACATTCTCCTTTTGTAATATTAGTAGGATTGGTTCGTCAGATTTTCTATTATAATTTTGGTGTTGAAGAAATTACAATATACTTTTCGTATAGACTGTACAACAATCTTGCGAGATTGCGATTATGCAGAAAATCTATCAGTTTGCTCGTGTTGTCTACTTTATATGCAAATTATTTAATAGACGCCCTAATTATAGTGCACAAACGAGAATTTGTTTACTTAAAAATAGATTGGTAGATAATTGAACCTTTAAGTTTTAACTATACTAGAGCTTTGCAAAAAAGCCTGAGATAAAAAAATATCTTCATTTGGTAGGATATTGTAGTAAGTTTTGAGAATAGGTTAATACAAAGTTTATATTAAAATACAGGCACATTTTGAAGAATTTTGTTCCCATCAATATATTATTAATCTGATGACGTAGTTTTCAAGCAGCTTCTTACAGCCTTCTATATGGCTCTAGCCATCTTCGCTTTTGCTAAAGAATAAGTTACGAGATAGGCAAGGCGCTTTCCTGATGGAAGATCATGCCTGCCTATGACCATAACAGTGTTACACTGGACTTTCAATTACATAGGCCGGTGTAGCGCTGCTTAACGCTCATTCAATTGAGAGGTTTCGATGGTCAGCTTCAATTGTAACATCACTAGCTACAGTGCCCGTCAAACCGGAAGACAGTAATGCGTTGCGTGTAAGTAACCTGCTACAAAATATATTCAGTTTCGATCCGTAAATGTCAAACCCTCAGGCGACGCGGCAATCAATCAAGAAATTGTTTTAAAACGAAAGAATATTAATTGCTGGGTGAGTTATTGTCGAGATAAAACGTAAATGGAAGCCTGGTCGGCCAGGTTTGTAATCGATATTTATTCTGAGTACCTATCAATAATAAATATGAATTATTATGGTTCAATACTTGGTATGCAAAGTTTCGCGTAAAAAGCTCATGAAATCTTGCAAAAAAAAAAATAGGGTAAGACCGGGAAAATAGAGAGTAAAAATAGGGCAATAATAGGTAAAGTTTTTAGAATATCTTTTATGAGTTCTACTTTACCTATGTTTACTTCAATTTGATTTTCGAAAGTAAGTTATTCCGACTAGAAAAAATATAGTTTTAAGTAAG
Organism: Lobophora halterata; assembly: GCA_932526365.1. Classification (NCBI taxonomy): domain Eukaryota; kingdom Metazoa; phylum Arthropoda; class Insecta; order Lepidoptera; family Geometridae; genus Lobophora; species Lobophora halterata. Next base: position 2,293,320 of record OW052018.1, read on the forward strand.
TACTTCGTATGTTAAGAAAGAAGTTATGAAATTGAGATAAAACTTCATTGGCAAGGTTTTATGTAAACACTAACCGACTTATCGGCAAAAAAGTAGATACCTATTATTTTATTATGCAGTTGTAGCATTAAAATTTACAAAAAACAAAACTGCTTTTGACTCACGCTACAAATTTTTTCATCAAAATTTTTAGGAAAAAAATAGAGTAGGTGGTAGAGTCAAGAAATACGGTAAGTTGAAGGACATTGAACTAACCTTCAGACACTAATAAATATGATTACATCAGATTTGGCAATGTGACATCATAATTTACTAGATAAAATCATATTATTTTAGTATACCCAATAAATATTACTGGTTTATGGGCAGAAGAGTAGGTACTTTAGCTAATGAAATGACAAGGCTTTCGAGACGACCATGAAAATATAATATCCTACTAATATTATAAACGCGAAAGTTTGTAAGGATGGATGGATGGATGGATGTTTGTTCCTCTTTCACCTAAAAACTACTGAATGGATTTTAATGAAACTTTACAATAATATAGCTTATACATCAGAATAACACATAGGCTACAATTTATAAAGATACCTGCGCAGACAAAGTCGCGGGCACCAGCTAGTAATATATAGTGCTGAAAAAAAAACGAAATAATCGAGCTCTAGTGCTGCACCGGCTTATGTAATTGAAAGGGTTTATCTTTGTTTTGGTTATGAGTAGGCGTAATACCTTACCAATAGGAAAGCGCCTTGTTCGTCTGGTCACTGGTTTACATAAATTCAAAATATAAAAAGCCTCTACACACCAAAGCCGCCGGCTCCCGGGCGCAGTTATTTTGCATTTACTCACTCTATAAGTACAATATCGAAAAACCGTTGAAAATGATGGTTGCTATTTGATGGACGATTGTAATAGCACACTTCGTTTTGTTAAATAATGACTTTGACTCCAAAGTACAACCTCTTCTACGGCGGCGAACCACTGTGCGGCGGCACAACCCGCCGGCCTGGGAAACCGGCTCTTTTTGAACAATCGCTAACAAAACGCTAATCCGGCGGGTTGTGCCGCCCGGGTCGGCGGCTTTGGTGTGTAGAGGCCTTAATAAAATGAAAATAACTACCTGCAAAAATACCTACTCTTATACTTGATTATTTTGAGTCCAGCATACTCTTATGTATACGTAAATTTTTCTACGGGTTTGTTTCTGTATGGTCGCTCTTCGTGCGACATTTTGGATAAACAAAGAATTTAGTCTGATATCGTGCGTTTTTATACAAAATTGATAAAAAAATACCTAAAAGCTCATGTTGATTCTGTTCTTTCAACAGGTGTGCAAGCCCAACATCGATTGCACGTCGCCGGACAACCGGTGGCGGTACATCGAGACGTTCGAATGCCTCGGCGCTGATGACAAACTCCTCAAGGAGATGAGGCTCTCCTTCCCCAGCGGGCACTCCTCGTTCTCCGCATACACAATGCTGTATTTTGCTGTAAGTATCATCTTCATTATCATCCTATATTGGATTTTTAATAATTTGTAGTCTGAGAATAAGACCAATATTCCAGTCAATTTACATATTTATAATAAATGTTAACAACCATTAGAGCCACAGAAACCGAGATAATCGCGAAAAACGTTAGTAATCTTTGAACTCGATTAACTTTTTTTGCACACATGAGATTTTCGGGGACTTTTGACAGTTCATTAATAATGGATGACAGAATAATTTGGATGACACCGTGGCTTAGTTGGTAGTGACCCTGCCTACGAAGCTTGGTGTTCCGGGTTCGATCCCCGGCCGGGGCAAATATTTGTGACGAACACAAATGTTTGTTCTCGGGTCTTGGATGTTGTGATGTGTTGTATGTGTCCATGCCACCTGCGACACAGGGAATCCTAGTGCAGGGGTGTGAGTGTGTGAATGTTTAAATTTAAATTTAAATGGTGTCTCCAATATTCGTACCAATTTTCAGCTCCGTCTGAATTATTGCAAGCTCGAATGTTTAACTTGACCGGATTCCAACCCATTAATGGCTTTGTCGTTCACTTTTTTTGAATAACACATAATTATATAAATTACAAAATGTCAACTTATAGCTGCAATTTTAGGTTTCTTGAAATCTATTGTATACCAAGATATCCCACGTAATTTAGAGAATTTTAAGGACATTATAGAATTAACTACTGTTGATGATACTCATATGTATATGTATATACAGAGATGTACAAGTTCTGTGAAATAAAAATATGAGAGTACCTGTTTACTTACCAAATATCTTCATTACTTTCAGCTGTATCTCCACAAGAGGTTCACGTGGCGCGGTTCAAAGCTCCTCCGCCACGGAATGCAGTTCGTGCTCCTCATGATGGCGTGGTACACGGTCATGACTCGAGTGTCCGACTACAAGCATCACTGGAGCGATGTCTTAGCCGGCTTCAGTATCGGACTACTCTACGCTGTTGTCGTGGTAAGTGTCTATACCTCAACAAGCGGTTCACGTTGCGTGGTTCAAAGCTCCTCCGCCACGGAATGCAGTTCGTGCTCCTCATGATGGCGTGGTACACAGTCATGACTCGAGTGTCCGACTACAAGCATCACTGGAGCGATGTCTTAGCCGGCTTCAGTATCGGACTACTCTACGCTGTTGTCGTGGTAAGTGTCTATACCTCAACAAGCGGTGCACTCGTCTCGTTTCAAAGCTCCTCCGCCACGGAATGCAGTTCGTGCTCCTCATGATGGCGTGGTACACAGTCATGACTCGATTGTCCGACTACAAGCATCACTGGAGCGATGTCTTAGCCGGCTGCAGTATTGGACTACTCTACGCTGTTGTCGTGGTAAGTGTCTATACCTCAACAAGCGGTTCGAAGCTCCTCCGCCCCGAAATGCAGTGTGTGCTCCTTATAATAGCGTGGTACACGACCCGAGTATCGGACTACTTTACGCTGTTGTCATGGTAAGTGTCTATTCCTCAACAAGCGGTGCACTCGTCTCGTTTCAAAGCTCCTCCGCCACGGAATGCAGTTCGTGCTCCTCATAATGGCGTGGTACACAGTCATGACTCGATTGTCCGACTACAAGCATCACTGGAGCGATGTCTTAGCCGGCTGCAGTATTGGACTACTCTACGCTGTTGTCGTGGTAAGTGTCTATACCTCAACAAGCGGTTCGAAGCTCCTCCGCCCCGAAATGCAGTGTGTGCTCCTTATAATAGCGTGGTACACGACCCGAGTATCGGACTACTTTACGCTGTTGTCATGGTAAGTGTCTATTCCTCAACAAGCGGTGCACTCGTCTCGTTTCAAAGCTCCTCCGCCACGGAATGCAGTTCGTGCTCCTCATAATGGCGTGGTACACGGTAACAAGCATCACTGGATACTTGCGGACTCCTCGACGTTGTGGTCTTGGTAAGTGTATATTAAGCGGTTTTAAGTGATAGACGAAGTGACTTTTAAGCCGTTGGGGTATTCAAGTTACACTTTAACGTGTGTCATTCTTGGGTTCTGTCAGACACTGACTTATTTTGGTAACGTTAAACATATGAGTTAGTTGAACACAACTGGAAAATATAATACATAGATATTGTACCTAAGCTTTGTGATTGCCAATTACTCTGAAGTCTCTTAAAAATAAAAGAACGAGCCATGCTTTTACTCTATCTGGCTTCCTTTACGAGATATAGCGTGCCTTGAAATTTAGCCGGATAGCTAATCGGGAAGTGCTCGAAAGTTGAGTTGCAAGATTCCGCAACAAAAAGACCCCAGAACGAGATACTGACAGACAAACAAGAAAGTGACTTAATATGTGGTAAAAAAATATAAATTTTGTCATTTCCAGTTCTCATTCATCTCCGGTCTTCGCAAATCAACGCGTCGCACCGGCCTCACTCACGACGCAGAGCTCCACGCAACCAATGGCAACAGTCACGCGACGCGAGTGCAGGTTTGACATCCAGCCCCGCACAGCTCGGACTCCGACGGGGAAACCTGATATAAACCCAACATATCCTGGATCTCGCACGAGTATATGGACAATAGCTTGATGTGCGACACCCAGGGTAGTGACTTTGCGAGTGCCCAGGGGAATGACTTTTAAGTGGTCCGGGGAGTGGTCAGGGAAGTGAATTTAAGTGATCTGGGAAGTAACTAAGTTATCTGGGAAGTGACTTTAAATTATCTGGGAGGTGACTTTAAGTTATCTGGGAAGTAAATTTAAGTGGCCAGGGAAGTGACTTCGCGGCTATTTATGTCATGTGGGTTTTGCGTCAACTTTGGTAATAAGAAAAATCGATTTGCATTTTATTAAGTACCTACAGATAGAAATATTCTTTGTAAAATCAATTATATGCATTTTATTGATATTTAAAACATGTACGTAAGTAGTAGAGATATCATTAAAATGTTGATAACTTAAAGTTAAACAAATTATTTGGAATTACAATGATGTTGTATTGTTATTTTGAATTGCCTAACTGCTATCGCAAAATCGCTCATGCCTAGATCACACGTACCGAATACTCGGCCGAGATAGTGCTCTCGGCCGAGTACTCGGTACGTATCAACATAGCGCCGAGTTTTCGGCTGAGCGAGTGATGTAATCTTTCACTATCTCGGCCGAGTGACATTTTACTGCATTAGGAACTGATTTTTTTTTTCAATTCTGAAGAATATTTAACTGCTAGTGTCAATTACTCGAAAGTCAAAATTATGTTCTAAAATGGCTGATTGGTTTAGTACAAACATATTATGTTATCCTTGTATATAAGATATTTTCTGCATTTCTTTCAACGCTTCATCTTCTACTTAATTTTCTGCCCGTTTTATTTTTAACCTATTTATTTCTAATTTATTTTCAACTTTCACAATTTTTTTAAGTACAACATTAGTTAGGTATAGCTAGGCAAAGTTAAATGAATAAAATGTAATAATTGTAGAATCTTAAAGATAATGTTTACAAATATTTAAATGGTAAGATTTTATTTATGAACTTTTTAACTTATGTGCAATTTTAATAGTTTTTTTCGTAGGGTTTTAGTGCTTTTATTTACACAGACATACTTATTTGTAATTAACTGAATCCACTTTACTTTATGTTCTAAAGAGTAGTTTCTATAATTCAAACATGTTTTTTTTTATGATTTAATTTTATCTTATTGAGAAAATATAGCAAAAATACATAGAAGTTTTGTTCAATTTTTTACATACGTAGCTCATTCGACTAGAATTAAATAGCTACCATTCTCGCCTCGAAGGCTAGAGGGCATGTATTTTTTACTCTGTGATATAGTGTATTAATAAATACTGCAGATTTTTCTATACCCTAGTTAAGTTATTTAGGTGCTAGTTAAGACATGTATTTGTATAATAAAGATTTAAGTATGTTGGAAAATATTTTGTGGTGCAAAATTTTAAGGTGGGCTTTGATAATTTCGGTATTTACCCAATATTGTTTACTAACAAAGATTGTAGCTTTATTTTAAGTGAACTGGGAAGTGAAATTTTAAGCGCTGGGGAAGTTAGATTGACCACTTACTAACAACTAGCGCCTCTGGCGGCCAGTTTGAGAAACTCGTACACATAACCTTTTTTTTATCTTTATGTAAGAAGTTAAATTTCGTACCAAAATTACTTTTCAATTTCAATTTTTGTACCGAAATTATCAAACATAAAGGGTTAGTTGGACAGATGTTTAAAATAAAGCCTATAAAATGCACTGCCTTTAATGTTAAATAATATTTTAAGGCTTACGGCAGCTAGATATTATTTATTATAAGTTAATAGTTAATATTTTTAAAGCATAATAAAAGTATGTAGTTATTCTTACTTTGTTTTATTAAATAACCTTCATGTCGCAGCTTTATCACTTTCTTTTCACAAAGTTAACAAAAGCGGCATCTATTATTTCTTTCATGAACTATTGTCGCTCTTGAAGCTTGTTTTATCATTTTTTCCAAGGCACTGCTACAAGATTCAAGCTACATTCTGTAGGGGGCGCAGAAATCACAATTAATATTTGACCTAATTTGCAGCTATTGTGTATAATTTTTTTATCAATTTTACATCACAAAAGACTTACCTCAGCCGTGCCTCAACATATAACAATGCGTTATCAGTTTTAAATAAGAAAGAGTTCTTATTGTGGCCATACTAAGCGAGTGTTGCCAGGTAAGCAAAAAGTTGCAAAAATATAACGGTACTTCGGCAAAGGTGAATGAGTAACATCTACCCACAGCTAGATTAGATATCGCAGTGCTGAATGTGCTTCGCGATATGCGGTGTGTTAGAAAAAACTAATAATTAAAAATAAACAGTGATGGCTGTGGATCGAATGGTTTGGAAAATTCTGCTGGATTTCCTTGTGTTGGCTTGTGGTAAGTCTTGGAGTTTGGATTTTGGATGCAGTGATTCGAAACGTTCGACCTTCGAGACAGCGTGATTCACGATACGCTTTCCTTGTAGTATCAACAATTATTAAGGGGAATCCTCAAATCTGAATTCCATACAAAATATTTCGGACAAATACTCAAAAAGTACGCCGTATTATAGTAATTTCTTCGCACTATTCGTTTCGTCCATGTTTTTTGATTTCGTCAACAAAAAAAGTAAGAGGTTTCATACTTTAATTTAGATTTTATACGTGTTTCTAAAATTAACCCTACTAACTTAAAATGGTACCTAACCAAATCCTTTCTTATATTTTATACATACAAAATTAAACTAAAATATCCTTTTTTATAATGAGTAGGTATCTATGCATTTAATATTTGAATGAGGTTTTTAAATATTTAAAGATAATATTTTGCCACATCCTATATAGGTACTGTTGCTAACTGGTCGTAGGTAGGTACCTACTTAATTGTAATCCCTGAACTATCGAATCGATTTCAAGCATTGATTAGCTAAACGCATGTAATTTGCCGTATTTTATTGCTTACTACCGCATAGCTTTCCGATAACTTAAATACCTACGTATCTCACTAAAAATGTTCCTTTGGTTTGGGCCTAACTGACTATGACTGACAGACAACGCACAGTATAAACCGCTCATCGTAAAGACTAGAAATTCGGAGGACTTTAATACAATAAAGACTGTCTGGAAGAAGTTGCTTCTTACCAAAAAGACCGTCCATTGTACCCACTTGTTATTTTTGGTATCTTGCATTAGATTTTTTTACTTGGTGTATTTACATTACGTACACTATTTTTTACTTTACTTGCTTAGCCTTATGACAATAAAAAAACTAAATATTATTTAAAAAAAAAATTGATTATATTCTATTCGATTCTACTTATTCCAGTGGGTGCACCCCTCCTCGCACTCCTGCTATGGGCCGAGCCCTACCAGCGCGGGTTCTTCGAGAGTGATCTTTCCATCAAGCTGCCCTACAAGTCCCAGAGCATCACTGAAGCGGTCCTGGCTGGAGTCGGCTTCGCACTGATTATTGTTACTGTAAGTGCTGATTCCACCTCGTAGAGAAATTTTAGATTAAAAATGCACGCTCTTCTTCTCGCACGATGAATCTAGTGCAGCGACACATCTGCGGAACGTACAGCGCGGATCGTTCAGTTGAATATGCTCGCAGTGTTTTTCAAGACTCAGCCGAAATTACGTCGCGTTCGGCGTAGCACCGAACCTCCCGTCGAGCGATTGTTTCAGCTAAAACGCATTCAATGTATTTTTCACACCACCTGCTCGACATATTGTCGAGCAGGTGGTGCACATTACATATCATGCTATCATCAAGGTAAAGCAAAGCATTACCTACCTAGGGAGGTAATGTTGTATGAAACTCCCAAGGGTAGTAATGTGATTTGAATTTGGAACGTCAAATTCGTGTGGAAACTTGTGGAAAACTCTAAGTAAAAGAACGCCCATAATGGCATTGAAAAAGGTTTGTTCTAAAATCGAACTGGCCACTCAAAAAAAAAAAGAAAAAAGGCGCGACTTCAAACATTGTGAAACAAAAGACGGTGTTGGCTGCTGAGTTCGGAGCCCTGGCTGTTTATTGCCTCGCAGAAGGTGTGAAAAGTAGAGTATGCTCCTCTGGGATAAAGCCTGTCTTCGTCTTGGGCAGCATGAACCCCTCGCGTCTCTCAGGACTCTACATAACTCCCTCGCTTCGCTAAGGAGTTAACCGAGTCCCTCGTTAGCTCAGGGTTCAATATGCCACCCGCGACATAAGACACTGCTTTATCCCCTTAGTGCATAATCTACTATTATTCTTTGGTTCGGCGCCGAAAGTTCAGCGGCTGAAGTTACGGTCGTAATATTTCATTGGTACCTATGACAAAAACGCTCAGAAACGCGGCGTCTTGTTCAGTGCGCTACGCGACGTAAAATTACGTGGCGAGGCGTGGCTTACCACTACTTATAAACTTATTTGCTTATAAAACATTTTTGTGACGGTGATGTTGGTGGAGCGATCATTTTTAGACTGGGTGGCAAGGGTGTGGGAAACAAGTTTATCTCAGGCTCCCTGGTCCCAGGGTGAGCTTTAGATAGCTATACCGCAAATCGGGTATTCCCTTTGAAGCGGCCTGACAACAGCTCACCTTCAATCTGACGAAATGTCTTTCTAAACTCTAGATTCGTCTGATAGAAACTTCGATAATTTAGCCAAAGGAGATGTTATGGCAAGGCGTACCCCTCTAGTGGTCATATACCCTTCTTGGCCATTCACGTTAAATAAAACTGTACGCCGTATTTGATAACTGTGTGCGTATTTTAAGATGGTGTGCGAGATTATTGTAGTGTGCGTTTACATGAATAAGCTTTGTTAGGCGCGTGTGCAATGCGTGTTTACCTCGTCCCCCGTGGTAGCAAAATGACAGAAAATTATGTTAGCAGATTCTGACGTTTGACATCTCCTTTTGCTAAATTCTCGAAGGATAGAAATGGTTCGAGCAAGGCAAGGGTGTGGGAGACAAGTTTCTCTCAGGCTCGTTGGTCCCCGGTTGGGCTTAGGAGAGATATACCGCCATCGGGGTGTTTAATTTTGGAACAACCTGTTAGCAAGTCACTTCTAACCTGATGAAATATGTCTCTCTATTTCCAGATTCTGCTGATAGAAATAGTTCGTGATAAGCAAGGCAAGGGTGTGGGAGACAAGTTTCTCTCAGGCTCCCTGGTCCCAGGGTGGGCTTGGGAGAGTTATACCGCCATCGGGGTGTTCACCTTTGGAGCGGCCTGTCAGCAACTCACCTCTAATCTGACGAAATATGTCATCGGCAGACTAAGGCCTCACTTTTATGATGTAAGTTTCTGAATCACCTTGGATATTTGTCACTAATATCTTTTACGGATATACATGTAGGTATATAAGTGGATATTTTAATTAATATCATCGATACCCTATCTATGTTAGATAGGCAAGTACAACTTTCAATTAGTTTAAAGGTATACCTATCGCTTTTTAGCGATAAGACCGCCAATTGTATTCGTTATCTTGTATGTTATGGTTCTTGGTGTAAGTATAGGTAATATGTACATTTATATCCATCTGTCTATTTAATTTTATCTCTTTGTAGATCATTGAGTTCGATATAATATAATTTATATAGAACTCAGTTGTAGATTAAGTTGAAATTATTTATTTATTTTTTCAAACTAAGCAGCTCTTTTCAATTGATTCTATTTATACTTTGCAGTTTCACCCATTACTCATACTCATATTATTTATTTACCTACCTACCTACCGTAGAAACAGATTGCACACTTGGAAACGTCTTAAAAAACAAACGTTTACAAAGTTTTCAACATTTATACTGAACAAAAGAAATCGTAATAAAGTTAAAGTTCAAATACTTTAAATACAAAATATCAAGATATTTAAAGCTAGTAGAGTGGCTAAGTCAAAAGCTATTACAATAAATACATATTAGTTTAATAAGTCAAATGTATCAAATTTCCAGGTGTGCCTACCGACATACAACGCCACATCAGCTCTCAACCTTCGCGGCTACATCCAGGAGTTCACCTGTACGCAGCCTAATAAGGCACTGCTGAAAGACATCCGTCTCTCCTTCCCCAGTGCACACTCCAGCTTCGCTATGTATAGCGCTGTGTTTTTCATTGTAAGTCAGAGGAATCAGCCCTCAACAACCTCATCATCATCAGCCCACATTAGTCTACTGCTGGACGTAGGCCTCTACCATAACACGCTACTGAAACCGCACTTCAGCTCTCCGCATTACTTTTACCGGCTGCCTTTCGTAGATCGTCGCTCCACCTGGCTGAAGGGCGCCCTACACTACGATTGCCGATACGCCCTCAATAGCCCTCAACATCATCATCATTATCAGCCCACTTTCGTCTAGGTACTGCTGGACGTAGGCCTCTCCCATAACGCGCCACTGAAACCAGTCTTCGGCTCTCCGCATCACTTTTTGCCGGTGGTCATCGCTCCACCTAGCCTGAGGGCGCCATACACTACGTTTGCCGATACGCGGTCTCCGCTCAAGAACTCGCCTGCTCCAGCGGTTGTCGGTTCTTCGGCATACATGGCCAGCCCACTGCCACTTCAGCTTGCTAATCCTATAGCTATGTTGATGACTTTGGTTCTTTGTCGGATAAACTCGTTCCGTATTTCATCCTTCATAGAGACTCCCAGCAGCCCTCAACAGCCGTGGCTATATCCAGGAGTTCATCTGCGCAGAGGCTTACGTGTATACCTTGTTAATGTGAAAATAAACTTAAGCCTACCTAGGTATACAGGGTGTGTCGTAATGAGTGGATAATCCTTCAGGTGCGGGTGGGGGACTTCAGGACTGATCAGAAAATGAAATTATGTACCGATTACCGATTCGAGTTACTGGACGTTTTCGAAACTTCCATTTTTTTTAACCTTTGTCCATTGTTTTTGCTGCCAAGATTACAAATCTTTGAATTTTCTTAATTTCTTTTTGCTAGAGTACTCCTGGATAACTGTGCTATCGAATGGTATTTCCTGTTTTTGTGCCACAGGTACAGTTTTTTTGGTACAGCATCATTTAGCAAAGAAAATGTGTTTTGCTCATTAAAAAGGTAAAAAAAAATGGAAATTTCGAAAAGGTCCAGTAACTCGAATCGGTAATCGGTACATAATTTCATTTTCTGATCAGTCCTGAAGTCCCCCACCCGCACCTGAAGGATTATCCACTCATTACGACACATCCTGTATAGGTAAAGAAATAACATACACATGCCCTCAATCAATCGGAAAATGGAAGAAGGCCTTTGCCCTACAGTGAGACGTGACGGCAGTGTGTTAATTTATTAAAGGGGCCTCAACGAAAATGGACTCTTCTTCTGAAGTACCAATAAAATCATCTGGGTTCCATCTGGCTTCAAGAGCATACCAGCGCCTTCTAATAACTCACTTGGCTTAAAGATAGCTGAGTAGAAACCAGGCTTACCTGCTGCTGTAGCACACACCATAGTACACCTATGTATTATTCAATAGCTGTTTCTGATATTTTTGTTTTTTTCTTTGCTATTTTAATTCTGTTTTTTAATACAAATGCTTGTATACTCTCTCCATCTCTAAAATCTAATATGAGGTGCTACGTATGTGGTATGTAATAAATGTTTGTCTATAATTATCATAGATGAATAACGATGTTCCTATAGAACAAGATGGACAGTATCAAACCAAAAGGGAATCGTAAGACAGGACTCCCTTTGTGGCTCCCTTTTACTGGGCATATTTTCAATGTACTACATTGTGTTTCTATACTTTAATACTTCTGTGGTCTATATCTACTTCGCTTAGGTCGTGTGTCCCAGTCAATGTTGACCTTTACTTTTGAGCTCAGCGATACCTACCCACATTTCTCTTTAGTTCTACGTGCAAGTGAAAGGCAAGTGGCGTGGTTCCAAGCTGCTCCGCCACGCGGTACAGTTCATGGCTCTTGTGGGTGCGTGGTACGTGGGGCTGACACGAGTGCAGGAACACTACCATCACTGGAGCGATGTCGCAGCCGGGTTCCTCATAGGTGCCATCTATGGGTGCTTAGTGGTAAGTTTATTTATTATGTTAAATATTATTAATATAATATTTTTGGCAGGCTCTTTAATAAGAGTGGGGAGACTAGCTTGGCGCTCTCCGATAAAAAAAAAATCAAATACCATTTAAGAAACCTCATGAAGTAGGCATGTTTTTTTATACTATGGGCCACCTACCTAGGTCTCCATACGTTTTTTTTATACCACAGGTGCTCAAACTTTATCATAAAAAAATCGAATACACTAATTTTATTTTTTAAATATTTGACAATAACAAACGGTTGTGGCTACAATTTTTTTGTAATGCGATAGGCAAGGCCAGCCAATTATCCAAGGTTAGGTTTAGGTTTCTCAAAGAAAGTCAATTCGTTATCATTGACTTTGTAGCCGTAGTGCCCAAAAATTTAAACAGAGGTATCAAATTTCGTACTTTAAAAAAAAACAAAAAAATCCTGGATCATATCAGATAGTTTTTTTTCTGATTTACCCCCGTGCCCCCCACAAGCACTTGCGGGGTTATCCATTAAGTACCGGGCACCCTGTATATTACATAAACATATAACATATATTACTGCCAAAAAGTACCTTTATGACTAACGATAAACAGACGTACACCTACATTATTATGTTCAATACCTATTGCTATTAACATTGGGAGGCATCCCTATCTACCACTGCACTGTTTCGGTTTGAAGGGTAGGTACAGGTAAGAAAACCAAAAGTCGCTCATTTCGATCTTGATCTAGCCTGATCCACCTTAAACATTTACTTTTAGTTCATCTACGTGCTGAAGCCGAAGAAATATGGTCTTCCGGGATCGTGGGAAGCCCCGGTCACTGAGAACGTGCTGCCAAGACCCGTACTGGCGCGATGACTGACTTATGAATTGAAGAGATAGTACCACCCTTAACATATTGCGCACACTATGAGTAATTGAAGGGGAATAACCAAATTGATGTATAATTTTTTTGGGAGAAAGCCATAATTAAAAGCTCCAAGAATTAAAAGAAGTAATGGTCGTCGAACTTAACAAAATTTATTTATTAATATTTTGCTTCTCTGTGACTTTTCAGTGGAGTTTACGATCACTAAAAAGGTCCAATTAAAGTTTGTTGTTGTATGTTTTTGTAAAACCATAAATCTATTTATTAAGTTAGTTTGGATAATTTATTTGATAAACCGACTTGTACATATTTTATCTAGATCCTACAGCCTCTACATAACTCCCTCGCTTCGCTCAGGAGCTCAGGGTTCAATATGCCACCCGCGACATAAGACACTGCTTTATCCCCTTAGTGCATAATCTACTATTATCGAATTAAGACCCAAATTTGTTAGGATTCTATTAAAATAAGTAAGATCTTTTGTTTATCTAAGTTGTTTTATTTTATTTTTATTTCCTTAAGAGTACACGCCCGGTGTCGTGGGTTCGATTCCCGCTTCAGGACAAACATTTGTGTGATGAACATGGGTGTTATGAGTTTGGTTGTTTTCTATGTATAATAAATGTATGTATTTCCAAAAAAAGTATTTGAGTATTCTATCAGCCATCTGGTTCCCATAGTACAAGCTCTGCTTAGTTTTGGGCTAGATTGCGTTGTGTGAGATGTCCAAATTATATATCTATTTATTACTTTTAAAGTTTCACTTTTAAGAAAATCAAAGAATATAATAATCCATTCCCACTAGTTTCTTGGCACTACTGGGAACTAACAAACTAATCAAAATACAAACAGGCTTGTATTATTATATTTTTTTTTATTATTATTGTTTATTGGATTACCAATGGCTATTACACAATAACTTATTTAAGCTTAAATAATACAGTTTTATGCTGTGTGCATAGCCTATTAAAGGTAAACCCAGATTTAAAGAAATCAAAGCGCACAGAAAGACGATATGAATGAATTTGTCAAGTTTTTTTTTGATTATTGGAATTGTAGGTACCTAGCTGTGGTACCTAGTCTCTAAAAAAAAAGAAAACTTGACTAGTTCAGTCATATCGAACAATGTGTGCATCATTACAATACGCAATAAAGCGCTATTGAATTTGCATTTACTTATATATTTCAACTCTTTTTGTTATAAGAATTTGCCTATATTTAACATTTTTTATGGGATAAGATATACTTTTAACAACTTACTGCTTTACTTTTAAACAACTTACACTTTAATAAGAGGAAGATTACCAACGAGGCCGATAACAAAGTTTATTCCTACTGATGCAATACTGTTATTTTCCGATGAAGAACCGACCCCCCGTATCACTGATAGTGGAATAGATTGCTTGAGTTATGGTGACAGTTTTCTAAGACTAACATTATTACCCGACTGCCAAGGAAGGGTTATGTTTTTCGCGCGTATCTTGTATGTATGTATGAATGTAAATCGTTGTTACCTCGTATCTTACAAAAGGCTAGATGGATTTCGTAATATCGTATCAATAACCCAAATGTTCTTAGATGGGTTTAAAAAAAAAAACAAAACGGCGGATTTTTGGTGCTAAACAGTACCTAGGCAATTGAAAAATGTTTGTTTATCAAACCTATCGAGTAGGGTATCTAAATGAAGAAAATTAAAAGGAAAATATGTATAAGTCATTATGTTTATAATTAATTTGGAATAATGAATTGGCAATCAATGTAAGTAGGTATAATACGTATTTTCGCAGTTTCTCACCTAGCACTTTGCGTGGCATTCTAGAAGGTTCATACTTTATTATTTCTGATGCAGGAGCAGATAATTAATAAAAAAATCGTATAAATGGATAAAAATCCTTTTGTAGAAATTGTGTTTAATTATTTAAGATTCAGTTTGTAACTAAGTGTGACTATGTTTTTTTATTGTGCCAAAGCTGGGTAAATGTCTTCCCAATTCACCCCACGCCGAAGGAATATGGGACTATGTATGACTACGTAGCCATTTTTTTTTTTTAATAATTTGCTACGCCCTTTGTTCGGGAATCTACCGAAGGGAACTTGTAATTGATAAAATACAATTGAATGAACGAACATAACAAAGTCTTGAAAAAATGCAATAACACTTCTTTCTATGACTGTCTTTATTTATATTTAAACTTTAACCTTAAAGACTAAAGTGTACGAATTGAAAGTCAAAGTATGGAAACTAAAATATGCATAAATCATTAATCGAAGTATACGAATTGGGAAGTAGAAGACCTGTCTATCAAGAAATGAATGCATAAGAAATTATTGTTAATTCACAAGAATTTCGATAAATATCATAGACACATTTAGCATAGTCGTGGTCACATGTTCCCTATTGAACCACCCTTGACCTCACAGTGTTATCTTACATGCTTTCTACTGGACTTTACTCTATTGGACTGGCGTTTAAGGTGTAGTCCATCATTTTATCGAAATAAAAATAAGCTTAAAAAAGACCTAGAAAATGACATTGGCTTCTTATACTTGATGAAATGGATGGTCGGGTGGCAAGTGTGTTGGACTGCAGCTTATCAAATTATTTCAGTATTTATTTTACTGAAATTATTTTTATCATCAAAAAACATTTTACAATGGATTATAAACGGTTCATTGGCCATTGGGTGCAATGAACGTAAACATAATAGTTGGATGCTATGCACCAAACACCTTTATTAAGACCAAATGTTAATGGCCTTACAAATCCACCGACGACGAACCTTATTGGATTTGAACTCTTTTGGATGATGCAACCAATATAAAATATGGCCTGATGATTTTGTTAAGACAAAACAGATGGTCGAGTGCAAGAGTGTGTTGGACTACCACGCCAGTGTCGTTGGTTCAATTTCCGCTCCAAGACCAATATTTGTGTGATTAAACATCGGCGTAGGTCTCTTTACAAGGCAAGGTGTAGGTATCATTGTGCCCAATCATAGTCACTAGTATCAGCATAAGCATATACTTACTTTCTCCATCGCGTCAGTAATTTTCGCTGGCGTTTTTTTTTTTACATTTCAAAGCTGCTGCCCGTGACTCCATTCGCGTGGTATAGAGATAAAAAGTGCCTATATGTTTTTCCAGCTCATAAACTACAACCATACAAAATTTCAGCATAATTTATAAAGTAGTTTTAGCTTGATTGAGGAACACACATCCATCTATCTATCCATCTGTACATCCAAATAAGTTCGCCTCTCTTGTTTTGTTTTTTGCAGCGCGTGTACGCGCGACAAGTCGTGAGAGACGCCTCATGCTACTGACACAATAGATACGCGCGTACCTATACGCAAGACACGCTTTTGAAGTTTGGCGAGTCCCAATCCGCTCGTATAGGTACGCGCGTTAAAAATACGCTAGTCTGAAAAAGCACTAAGGGCTCTTTCAATTTAGACGTTTCGTGTCGAACCGTTCGCTGCAGTGCGATGGTCGTGAGGCGCACGGACGGTCATTTATTTTCATACAAACCGTGCGGCAACCGTGCGGCGTCGTTCGGTACGAACGATTGAACGCCGCCCCGCATTGTTGCCGCACCGAAATAGCCCTAAGCATTCGCCTTTAAGCTATATTATTTAATACTTACGATGTGATTTTTACAAGAAGTTGAGAGTTGAGACATAGGATAATACCTTTTCAAGATACGGAATAAGACGAGCCACTTACATTATCCACTGCACTGATAAGGATTGATAAGGAAATGCGTCAAGTGCGTGTGATTGACGCATGGCGGGGGCGTGGTCGTTCTGATGATAAGACTGGGTCATTCTATTTATGACAACATGTTTTTAAATCTAAATAGTCGCAACTCATGTTGATGAACTGTATGTAACCCTAACAAGTACGCAATGAATAATCTAATATAGCTTGCGACTTAGCAAACACTAAAACAAGTAGGATTTTATATCGTCCATATTTCTACTAGACTAGAACCTTTTTGAGTAACTTTTATGTCAAGAAATTCTATCAACACCAGTTATAATACCTATGTATTTAAGGGGAATCCTCAAATCCGAATTCCATACAAAATGTTTCACATGGACGAAAGGAATAGTGTGAAGAAATTACTATAATACGGCCTACTTTTTGAGTATTTGTCCGAATAATTTTGTATGGAATTCGGATTTGAGGATTGGCCTTAAAGGTTAAAAACCTGTGTTGGCCGTGTCTTGCTTATGCACAAAAATATGTAGTGACCGAAAATTTACAATTATGAAATTATTTGAATCACGATTTTGGCAAATTATAATATGTTTAAGATAATCTCATAATCAGACCCAAATCTAATCACGTTTACAAAATGATATACAAGACACACGGACACACCCATCTACAATCCAATTATATACCTATGTAGCTATATTGACGACACCGCGGCTTAGTTGGTAGTGACCCTGCCTACGAAGCTTGGTGTTCCGGGTTCGATCCCCGGCCGGGGCAAATATTTGTGTGACGAACACAAATGTTTGTTCTCGGGTCTTGGATGTTGTGATGTCGTATGTGTTATGCCACCTGCGACACAGGGAATCCTAGTGCAGGGGTGTGAATGTTTATAAATGTTTGTTTTTAAAAAATATACCATACTATGTTTCTAATTCCTGAGTAAGTAGATAATTTTTATTAAAATAAATATACACTATCATAAAAATAGCTTGGTAGATATTGTGTAACCCAATGACCTTATTCTCTGTTGGCAACCGAAATAAAAATAGCACGAATCATATTATATATTAGCGCTTTGTCCATGACTTCGCCTGTTATTCAATAGATAAAAAATAAACTATTATATTCTAGCATAATAATTTTAATAGTATCATCATACACATAAATCGCGCTTCTGAGTCCGATCTTTAGTTCTACTCTACAATGCCGTCGTGTCGTTTTGGCGAAATCAGAAATCACATTCCCAAAAAAAAATTATCATTGGTAGCGCGATCTTCTTATTATCGTGTCACTAGTTCTTTCGAATCAGTGTGGTGAAAGGATTTGAAGTGCGTCTCGAAAAGGCTCCTTTCGTGCACAAAAATACCTACAGAATAAACTCTTTAGAATCAATTAATTTGATTTGATTTGGTCCTTCGTAAACCATTTTTGGTCCATGTAAAACCAATCCGCGTGGTATAAGATGTACCTAAGACCCATTGTGCAAATGTGGTAAGTGTTACCTTTTAATAGGCTACCTAGTTATACATACTATGCTTTACCTACCACACACGAAGTGGTATAATGATACAACCTATTTTTGTACCTATCTATGTACTCACGATATCTCAATCCGATAATTCGATTAGGTTCGTATCATAAAAACGGTTATACTTATAATCGGTGTGCATCAAATCATGATCATTTTTCGAACGCGTGGCTATGGAGTGCTCTACAGTTTTATAAAAATATTTTCGAAATTGTACTCTGCTATCTGTTACCGATAGTGGATTAGCGGCCTTTATAAACTGCACACAGCTTCGTTTTATAGCGGAAAGTTATCTAGTATTTTTGTCGGAGACACGCTACAAAATGACAAAAGACGAAGTATCGTTACACCTCTTGAAAAAGGTGATCGTCGATGGGATCATCATTGGGAGCCGTAAGTACCATTTTAATGTATTTTGTAACAAATATTGACCACTGATCAAAAAATTGTGTATGTTGGTATAACCTGCTGTGTCTTTCGCCGCAGCTTCTTTCGCGTGGTTGCCGGATAAAAGTACCTACCCAATGCACGGCGTAAAAAAATATCTATCCTCACAATGTTTCGTCAGACATGGCAAAAAAACTTGAAAAAAGTTCAAAACCGTTAGTCGTTTTCCTATATATTTGCGTGATCAGGCGGTACCCTTATTGATAATAATTTAAGTTTTATTCATCGTTTAGCAAACCCGGGGACCTAGCTCGAGCCAGCTTTGTAGAAAGCCAAAATTCTGACTGCACAGATACATAACGTAGTACCTTCTGCATTGTTCATTTAAGTTTTTTTGGCAATTAAAAATATGTGGTATAATATGGTGTATAATATTAGTAGCTAAAATAAAGAAAGTTATAGAGGTTTTCGGCTTTTTACAGTAACCGTCAGCTTAATAGCTGTCCAGTTTCTGTGGCCTCCCTTCCTACGAGGGTTCTTCTGCGGAGATGAGAGTCTGATGTTCCCTTATAAAGACGACACAGTCACCAACCTTATGCTAAGGAGTGTCGGTATATCGCTGCCTGTTTTATGTGTAAGTACTTCAAAGTGAACTTAGGAAAATTTCAATAAAAAAGATGGTAGGAGAATACTTATACCGCGTGGAAAAACAAACATACCTACATCAATACCATCATCAGTATCAAGTCCATCCAAAGGGTGTCTGGAAGAGATCGCTTTTTAACGATAAAACCGCCTATTGTCCACTGTTCCACACCTAGTTTTTTTTGTAGTCTTCTTCTTATCGTGTCACTAGTTCCTTCGAACCAGTGTGGTGAAAGGATTTCAAGTGCGCCTCGAAGAGGCTCCTTTCGTGCACTCAACACATGTTTTCGAATTTTTAGATTCTACGACATGCCGGTTTCCTTATGATGTTTTCCTTCACCGTTGCGAGACCGTGGGATGCATACATAGATTTTAAAACACCCATTTACACATGACTGCACCGGGATTCGAACCCGGGATTTCTTTTGTAGTACATACTAAGATATAAATTATAATAAATCTAACTATCTACCTTTCTGGCCTTTTCCACGTGCGTTCACCGATCAAAATCTGATTCCTCTTTCCAGTTCTTCATATGTGAATTCGTACTTCTACGGAATGAGGAGAATGACCATCGAGTCTTCTGTTTGCGCATTCCTGCCTGGCTTCGAGGGTTCTATTGCGTGGGCATCACCTTTGCTATCGGGGCTTGCTTCTGTGAACTATCTGGTGATATCGCAAAGAAGACTATTGGTAGACCTAGACCACATTTCTTTGATGTAAGTACCTCAGCTGCTGTATGTTTATGAGTTAGGGAAGACCTTTGCCCAGCTGCGGGACCAGATAGTTTAATAAAAAAAAAATTTTTAGAGAATCCTATAGAGGCACAAGTTTGTGTGGATGAATGGATTGACAAATGTTTATTCCATTCACGCCAAAATCACTGAATCGACCTGGCTGAATCTTGTTATAGATATAGAATATGACTATATGACCACATTTACGACTTTGGACCATAAATACCTCTACACACCAAAGCCTGCTGGCCTGGGAAAGCAGGCTCCTTTGAACAATCGCATACAAAACGCTAACCCGGCGGATCTAATCCGTCCGCAGTTCCCCGGATTTGTCCTAGTTTCTGGACACCTTTATCTCGACTCCTAGTCGTAACATATTATGTTATTGCCTATCAGCTATGCCAGCCATCAGTAAACTGCAGCAAGCCACAATGGCAGAACCGGTACATCACTGCTGAAGAGTTCACCTGCACCAGCGGAAAAACACACATGTTCAACAACATGAGGATGTCATTCGTCAGCGGACATTCTTCCTGGGCCTCTTATTGTATGATTTACATGGCTGTAAGTTAACATTTTCTTATTTTTTTGTAAAACTAGTAGTCATAGCGGCTGGCTCCTATCTAGCTCAACGTATAATGCCTCACCAAACTGTCAAAGTCCCTAAGCAATTACTTTATTCGCTTGGTAGTTCTTAACAATCCAGATTCTGACCATTAAGAACTGACAAATAACAGCGGGGCGAGCGAGTGCGGCACCCGAGCCGAGCTGCAGCGAGCTGGCTCCAGCGTATAGTTGGTCTACTTGTATCTTTTTAAACATTTTTTTTTATAAATAGTAAACAATAACAATGATGTTTCTTCCAGTTGTACCTTCAAAAGCGTATGGTCTGGTCGGGTACTCGTCTGCTGCGCCACACCATCCAGTTCGCGGTGATAATGCTGAGCTGGTACTGCGCGCTGTCCAGGGTTTCCGACTACAAGCATCACTGGAGCGATGTTCTGGCCGGGTACGCGCTGGGAACATCCATCGCTTTTATTATGGTTAGTGTAAAGTGAAGAGACCACCAGCCGGATGATGGTCCAATGACATTGTTACAGCAGTACTTGCCCTCCATCTAACATGGCCGTGGAACACCCTGTATATACCCAACAGTGGGCCGATGTAAGCTAATAATAAATGTTTGTTTCCAGTGGACATACTGCACAGACCTGGTGCAGAAAAAGAAACATACCCTCATCCCGCAGTTCGAAGGGAATCTCAACCAACCTTAGACAGAGCTTAGATACAAACATTTGGTCTTTCTTACAATAATTTACTGCCGATTTTGTAAACTTGATGATAATAAGAAAGCATTTTCGCAGATTTATTTAGTTTATATAAAGATAATTTCTTACTTAACCAGAATTGGAAATTATATTTTTCTGCCATTAGCTAAGGTAAATAATTAGGATTCATTCACGTTGTATCAACGTGTAGTTTTAAGAAAATTTATTAGTGGGTTATACAATACATTGTATATATTATATGTATGTGCATTGTGCAATATGTACTACAGAAATAAAAAAACATATTCATAGTACAACTTTTAGTTGAAGTCAGTATACATATTGCTAAATTGATGCTAGACTCTTTGTTATGTATTTTCAATAGTTATGTAAGTAAATATAAAAAATATTTTTAACTTCCGTAAATGTTATCAATTTTTTATTTCAATGAAGTCATTATTTAGGGTTAGGTCATGTTATATAATCAACAAGCTTTTTTCATCATGAGTTTTTTTTCTGTTCTTAGTTCGTATCACATTTTATTTTTATTTCTTTATCTGGCGATATTATACAAGCTTAAAGATAACAAGAACAAACAATCCGACTTATAATAATCATCGCAATATTGGATTTTGGTCAATTTTCTTTTATGACACTCCCTCCCATGATTGAAACAAACCTATTGATACGCCATTTGTTTCTAAAGTTTTGCTGAGTTCTGTCTGTTTCTATAAATCTCGCGAGTTTGACTATAAAACATCCTAAAAATTAGGTATTGATGCGCAAAGTAGGGATGGATAAATGAATGTAGTATATAATATACTGAAATACATTTATAATATTATTTAATATTAACAATTTAGGAAAAATCCATTAACCAAAGTGTTTTGCGTTCCATAACTTTAGTGAAAAAATTCATAAAGTTATGGAACGCAAAACACTTTATTCATATTCATATTCATATTCTCACGTGTATTAATCACCCTTAAATCAATTGGAATTGTTTACAACGAAGCACCCTATCCGTTAACGATAGGGCCGTTATAAAACGACGAGCGGCGCCGTTGTGCACAAAGACACTCAGTAATTCGAGCCGACCACACGTCTGTTTGCTGCGAAAATGACGAGAGACGATGTTTCGTTACACATCCTCAGGAAGGTGGTGGTCGATGGATTGTTACTAGGAGGATGTGAGTACCTTTTTTTCTTAGGTTTTCTGGGGATGTAAAAAGTGTCGCGTACATTATTGGCATGAAAATAATCAATATTTTTAATTAATATGTTAGATGCGAAAGTTTGAGATAATGAATGTATGTTTGTTGTGTGAATGTGAAAATTATATATAATTTAATTTTGAAATCGACACAGTACCTATAAATTTATTTCAATTTTAACTTGTTACGCCGACCAATCCGGTGGCGGAAATGCAGTCATCCCGCGACAGACGTAACACTCCACAATTCGCTTACCGACCGCGCCGGCGCGGTCGGAATCTCTCTTACAGGCCCTCTACATCGTTAGGTTCGATTCCTAACGATGCCTTGGGTCAATAGTCCAATCATCCCCCTGGCAACAGTCCAAGCCGAGGTTCGACCCACCGTTGGGTACCCTTGTGCTGTTTGCAGGTGACGCAGTAACAGCCATCTGCGGCTAACTGCATTAAACGTCCATCCGAAAAAAAAAAAAAACTTGTTACGCCGAAACTATTGAAATCAAGCGCTAACTTTTAAACTAGTAGAATAACGTAAATAGATTTATTACACCGAAGACTTTGAAATAGAATCATTTTGTACATATACCTACCTACTAACTAGTTAAAGTAGTTTAACATGAAGTTCTTTCATTTGTTTAAATACATATATTAAAGTTAAAAAATATTTTAAACTTATCGTGGTTTTACACTCAATTAAACATTATTTATATCTTTGATGATATAAAGTGGTAATTGAACTTTCTCTATTTTATGTCCAGGCGTTGAATAAATGAAGAGTCTCATGTGATTATGTGTAATTCCACTACTGTATTTGAATTGATACCTTCGGGACAAAATCCGGCATGCCGCTATCTCCGCCGTGCATTTGTACATTTTTGAAGATATAAATTGACTGTGTATAAATTAAGAAAAGTGGATCGGTCATTTTGTTGCTACAACCTTACGAAATATTTAGTATATTTTTTGTTTTGATAAGCTTAACATAAGCAAATGAAATAGGGCAAACCTATTTCTCCCGAATTTTCTCTTAAATAGTGTCACAAAAAAGTAGGCATTGAGTATTTGGCAAACTTTACTTCTCTGCAGTGATCGTTTGCCTGGAAACCATCGACTTGCTGTGGCAGCCGTTCCAGCGAGGGTTCTTCTGCGGAGACGAGAGCCTGATGTTCCCTTACAAGGAGGATACTGTAACCAACGCCATGCTTCGAGGCGTTGGAATAGGACTACCTGGATTAGCTGTGAGTATATTTTTTCATATTTAAAAAAAAAAATTATGTAGTGACATTCATTTTTTTTACAAAATTCAAATTGTAATTAATTAAAGTAAAGGTTAAATGATAAGATCTCGTCTCATCGTCTCGATAGACGAAGAAGCTGCAGTTTTATGACATTATTTCTTTAAAATTAAAATAATCAAAGCACGCCAACTACAGCTAAAATAATTTATAATTTGAATGCAAATAAACCTATTAAAAACATTTCAATTTCATATCGTGTCCCACATACTAAACAAAGGTACTTAGGTGTTTTTATTCGTAAATGGCACATTATTCAATGTTTTACTTAGAACATGCAATGTGTTTACAATGCACATATTTAAACACGAGCATTCCATTGTGAGATGATGAGATTGTTTTTATAATGATGAACAGATAAGAAAAAACATAGGTGCACAGTCAGACACTTGTTGAAATTGGTGCCTTTGTCAAAGGCAAAGCCTACATTTTGTTATTAAATATCCATTTATCGTTAGGCTGGTCTTCTCAAAAATGACTGCTTTAAAGATACAGTCAGTATAATCCGATAACATTTTGACGGTGCAAGATTAGTTTTGTAAATTTTTATATGCCAAATTTAACAGCTATAAAATATATGTTTTAATTTTTATATTGATATTTGAACATAAAATATTAATTTGGCATTCAAATTCAACATACCTATTAAAAATTAATAATTAATAAATATATATTTTTTTTATCAGATTGGGAATGTTATTACTAAGCACAAAAACACTAGGTACAAATCATAAAGATGAGCATCTCTTTCAAAGGTTAAATTGTACGTTTCTGCAACAAAATCCCAAACGACATACAAACATTATCAATTACTAATTTACAAGCCCTTATCAAAGTGGACAAGTAGCCAAGAATTGAAGATAAATAGACGTAAATGATTATACAAACGAGTGCATTGTACAAGTGACATTGATCTTCTCGGGATCACAATGATCTACGGAAATTGTATTTAAGATAATTGTGTCCATCCGGTTACAACCACTTCCATTGCATCAATTACATCTGCGTTATTCTAGATCGGTCTAGAAATAACTTGGACTACAGATTACTTCATTCCATCATGTGTAGGCGTGAATCAAGCAATTGACACTGTTGAAATGGTAATTAAATCGTACTTGTAATCGTAAAAGAAAATGAGCATGCAGAATAAAGTTGCACGATGGCGTGTACGTATTTTACGAGCGACTACGTCGTTTTTTAATGTCTTCATTAAAGAAGCCTTGAAGATCTATCTAGAGTCAGTTCAAAATAGGAAAAAACATTTGATAATTTGCATACCAATTTACTGGTCTAGTAACAATATTTGCAAATATTGCAAATATGCAGTTCAATTCTTAATTCTTCTCTTCTCCTCTCTTTTTCCAAAACTTCAATTTGCTTCGGTACGTCAAACCGATCTCAACCTAAAATTGAGCATTCTGAATATAAGAATGCTCGATGTTAAGTTAGTCTACTAGTCTATGCCTCTTCTAATATGTACTACGGCGTCACTAAGCTCGGTCTTCGGTATTTCTCATCCATCTTCCAACCATGCGATATTCATCGTTCCACTCCGTATATTTCTAGAAAATATATTATTTTGTTAAATGTTAGTTTTCTTACACTCTCTTATTTATGCCTCTCTTTTTTAGTTCCTTGTATGCGAGTATGCTCTTCTCCGTAAAGAGGAGAACGACCAGCGTGTCTTCGGTGTACGCATTCCTGCCTGGATCCGAGGGTTCTACTGCGTGGGCATGACCTTCGCTATTGGGGCCTGCTTTTGCGACCTGGCCACTGAGATCGCGAAGAACACTATCGGAAGACCCAGACCACACTTCTTTGATGTAAGTATACTCAAAATATAAAAAAATATATTAATAAAAAAAAATATGTGTGAAAATGTCCAAAATATTGATTATTTATTAATTTATTACTGGGTGGGTAGGTACATGCAAAATCTATTTAATCTTAAATCATATCATCGCTCCATTTGGCCAAAGTTTTTCCTACACTACGCTTGCCTAGACACGGTGTCCATAGTATATTTAAAATTCAGTAATAGTTTTATCTGATGAAATAAGTCCTAGAGTTCCGTGCTAACTAGCTATTCTTTAAGAACCTCCGTTAAACGAAGACGAGTAGTTTTGAACCGTATATTGAATTAACGACTTCCGAACCAATTCCATCCATGCCTACTTCATTGACCGTCGAATCGACACCAACGAAACCTTCATTTGAGTCGCGGTTCATTTTGTTTGAAGGTCGTGTCTAGCGAACTGAAAAATGGTTTATCAAGGTTGAACATTGATATAGTAATTCCCATACCAAAATTTGAATATATCTTGTGTATGAACCTATCTAGGTTGTCGACATATACGAATTTTGAAAAAAAAAATTGTTAGCGCAGTTTTTAACATTTCAGAACCGTTATCCTTCTAACCCATCTAAATCAAAATATATGAAAATCTTGGACCTGACTGACTGACTGACAGACAACGTAAAACACAAACCACTGAATGGAGAGACTTGAAACTTGAAGGATGTGTCCATCAAAAGCTGAAAGTGCGTACTAACTAATAAAGGACTTTTAAAAATTCGCAACGTAAAATAAGTTGCAGTCGTCAGCTGTTTGTAATAAAACCTTTTATATGTAAACAACCTCATTTTCTTACCTTTAGTAACATTGTTTTGTGCAACTTGTTCAGTTGTGAAGCACGTGGAGCCGCTACAACAGACATTACACGGTCATTATGTTGCTTATCTACGACGCAAGTTAATAAATTGGTTATTTCCTGCAACTATCTGTAGCTTAGTAACGAGGAAAAAGATGAAGCATCGTGATAATTTATAAGTTGGAAAAGTGTCTTGTTAATTATTGTACGAGAAGAACATACATAAACATAAGCATGGATAGATGCTTCTGTTTTATGATTTTAAGCTAGACGATCGTACTATAACCTACCTTGATGCGAATTTAATTGTATTTATGTAATTTTAATTGAATTTTAGCGTGCCGAGAATCTTAACTTCATTGCAATGCACATTATTTTAGATAGATAACAGCCAGCCCTTGGATCACGCATGCCTCGAGGGAAGCGCCAAGATCTTTCTGTTGTTGATACCTTCACCTCAGTTCTGTTGCGCGTTGGGGTAAAATATTTCTTGGGTGGAGACCGTGTATAGGCAAGTGTAGTGTAGGACGACCTCTGGCTTGATGAAGCGATGATCTGCGCGCTATAGCTGGGAGAAGGATATAAGAGAGGTTTCAGACCAGCGTATAACCTAACGAATTCGTCGCGCGTGTTTTGTTTTTTGCAGCGTATGTGTACGCGCGAGGCGCTTAAGAGCGCTAGAGTGTTGTTGAGCGTTATCGCATATCTGCAGTTGTCGCAACTGTTACATGCTCGAACGCCCGCTTCACTACAGATACTCGCTACCAAAAAAAAAACCGAGCGTTAACGCCGGTGTGAGCCCGTATTCTCGAGCAAAAATATGCTAGTCTGAAACCGCTCTACAAGACAAAGATCGGGCTCGTAACGCGCCTTGGGCAAGTCTTATGTGTAGCAGTGGCCTGCTATATGTTGATGATAATGACCTTTGTTACAGCTATGCAAGCCGTCAGTGAACTGCAGCGAGCCTCAATGGCAGGACCAGTACATCACAGCTGAAGAATACACCTGCACCAGCGGAAAAATAGACATGTTCACCAACATGAGGAAGTCATTCGTCAGCGGACATTCTTCCTGGTCGTCCTATTGTTTGATTTATATGGCTGTAAGTAATGGTTTCTTTATACATTTGTTTATTTATTTATTTTTTTCTTAATTTTTATAATCAGATTTATTATATTTTTACAGTTGACATCCAGCTTCGTTTGCGTTACGAATCGTCAAAACCATTTCTTACGCTTATCTTCTTGACACACATACTCTCTAATTTTCAATTATCTACGTCCAGTAGTTAGGCTTATACGTTGTCTGTCAGTCAGTCAGTCACGACAAAGC
This sequence comes from Lobophora halterata, assembly GCA_932526365.1. NCBI lineage: Eukaryota > Metazoa > Arthropoda > Insecta > Lepidoptera > Geometridae > Lobophora > Lobophora halterata. The sequence goes on from OW052018.1 coordinate 2,320,964, forward strand.
CATTTATATAATTATATTGATGTAGGTATACTTTATTCTGCTATTAACGGGAATGTACGGCAATTACACCTGTAGTCAATAGGTATGGATGGAAAATCAAGATGTTTCAAGGTCAAATAAGCCCTAACAATGTAATAGCAAATAGAATAATTGCCTATTTACACTATATTTTTCATCATGCTTTATCGAGATATGTTCCAACGGTAAAAGAATCTATAAAATAAATATTTAGGATATTTCACACAACGCCATCCAGCCCCAAACTAAGCAGAGCTTGTACTATGGGAACCAAATAACTGATACAATACTTATATACTTTTTTTTTGTAAATACATAGAAAAACACTCAGACTCAGGACAAACACCAATGTTCACGAAACAAATGTTTGTCCTGAAGCGGGAATCAAACCCGTGATACCGGCGTAGCAGTCCAACACACCTACCACTAGACCAATCGTGACATCGAATCTATGATAATCTATGTATAAATAAGTCTATGAAAGTAAAAAATGTTTGTAAGTATTTAAAAAATGGCTTATTGGCAATCCTTTTATAATGTAACAGAATATCTAAATAAAAAAAATATATATAACATAATATTTAATAATTTTATTTTTCTATTATACACGGTCAAATTTCAATCACCATAAAGAAAAAATACGCATAGTCAGTTGCCGTTACTGAACATATATACGGCAAAAAAACTTGAAAAAATTAAGTCAATTTTTTGTCATAATTAATTTGATTACAATTGGATAACTGTTACTGTTAGTTGTTTTCCTATGGATTTGCGTCAGGCGGTACCTTTAATTGATAATAATATAAGTTTTATTCATCGTTTGGCAAACCCGGGTACCTTTTTTTTTTTTTTTTTTTACATGGGGTAATCCTCATGGATGCCCCCCGCCCTTGGGGGATGGCGGAGGGGTATGTCGGACTCATACCGACTAAAACCCCATGGTGGCCGACCTCTGCGCATTAGAGGGACCCCGGGATATCCGAAGAACGCGTACCGGTGTCCCTCACGCACGTTGCTGTGAGGGCCATCCCAGGGAAGGCTTGCGCCAACCCCGAGCACCGCTTGTAGTGCATGCCTACCCGTGCACTGCAGCCGTCCCGGGTTCGAGTATAATGCAGCCAGAGCCCCCACTCCGACCGCTCTCGAACCCAGCAAGATCTCCCTCATTGGCAGGAGACACCGCCACCCCTCATGGGGCGGACGGCCCGAAACCCGGGTACCTAGCTCGAGCCAGCTCGCAAAACCTTAGCGAGGGCGCCGCACTCGCGCCGCTGTCACTCTGTCATTTTGTAGAAATCCAAAATACTGACTGCACAGATGCATCGTTGTACCCTGTCTGCATTGCCCATTTATTTATTTTTTTGTAATTAAAAAATGGTGGTGTATATATTTATTTACACAACTAATAAGCAAAAACATAATAATACTAAACTTACTTAAATAAGTATAAAAATAAAGAATTAGCCTATCTAAAATTACAAATAAAACACAGAATTTAGATCACTGTCCACGGATTGTCACTGTTTTTCTATTTGCATGCTTTATTTACGGTGAAGTGTGTGAGACCAAAACTAGTTTAATACCTTACTTCAAGCAAAATAGATCATTTCATTTCATTTAAAGAAACCTAATTGAAAAAGTATTATTTTTTCCAGTTGTATCTTCAAAAGCGTATGAGCTGGCATGGCACCCGTCTGCTGCGCCACACCATCCAGTTCGTGGTGATAATGCTAAGCTGGTTCTGCGCGCTGTCCAGGGTTTCCGACTACAAGCATCACTGGAGCGATGTACTGGCCGGGTACGCGCTGGGGACATCCATCGCTGTTCTTCTGGTAAGTATCTGAAACACCTCAGTGAGTGTAAGTGGTATTGATGAATGGTGCACAACTTTACTCAAAAATTCCCCACGGTTTCATAAACTCTTGGACGGCGCGCATACGGCGGAGTGCAACGCAATGCATTTTTCACTGTCAAACTATTTTCGACATTGTCCTCATTGTAATAATATCCAATATCAAATAACACAACAATTGAGCATCGAAGTGAATCAATTGTCGTATAATTTGATATTATTTCGATGAGGAAAATGTCGATAGTAGTTTGACAGTGAAAATGCTCTGCGCTACGCTCCGCCGTATGTGCGCCGGCTCTTAAGCAGCAAGTTTTTTTTACAAGATAATGTACGTCACGCGTCTATTACTACTACTAGTACATTACTATATTTATGTACCATTTCTTATACTCACTAAAAGAATTTACCTAAGGTACTTGTACATACCTACTTAATGATTCAGATACTTGACCGGTCGTCGGACTAAAAAGATTAAATTTATTTAACTACTTGTTTGTGTTTGTTGCGCGCATGTAGCGCGTTATCTTAATATATTTTTGTTACAAGATGACTTCTTTATAACATGTAGAGTCAACGAATGCACTCAATATCTGAAAGAGAGGTCATTCAACTTTTTTCATAACTTTAAGTTATAGATAACGTAAATGTAAATTCCACTTATATTGTAAATGAAATGGTTTGTGAGAATGGACGTATTTTTTTAATCACGCCGAATGAACTGAACCGATTGATTTGGATCGCTACTACTTTTTATCTCTGATACCATGCAAGCGAAACCGCGGGCTTACATAATGCTCTTACAGATATCGTGTGACATAAATAAATACTAAAAAAAAATTTTAGGACATTTCACACAACGCCATCTTGCCCCAAACTAAGCAGAGCTTGTACTATGGGAACCAGACGGCTGATAGAATACTTAAATCTTATATACTTTTTTTTAAATACATACATAGAATACATATATAATACACTCAGACTCAGGACAAACATCGATGTTCATCACACAAATGTTTGTCCTGAAGCGGATCGAACCCGCGACACCAGGCGTGGAATTTCAATACACTTGCCACTCGACCATCTATCAAATAAAACATTAAAAGGAGTAAGTGCGGTTTTATACTAGTGTATTTTGTCGCGCGTATACGGGCATAATGGTAGGTATTAGGGCATAGTACCGGGAAATCCCGGAACCGAAAATCCCGGGAAATCCCGGGATTTTCGGCTGTATCCAGCACCGGGACTAGAAAAACCCAGAACCAGGATTTTCGGTACTTTCGGGATTACTTAAAATTTTGTTTTTTTGAATTTTTTTAGGGCTATTATATTTAAAACCATAGCTTAATAGTGCATTCTGTTAGTAAAAAGAAGAAAGGACAGTAACTCCTCTATCCGTTGAATCCTACCCGTCCATCTTATTAACTTGAGAAGGTGTTGTTGAAGTTCAAAACTTAGGAAATGTTGCAATACCAGCTTATTGTTGGTACCATCGTCGCAATGCATTTATTTAAAGAATGACATGGTCTTTGGGGTTGTTTGTACTGATGACGTGACGGTCTTTCCACAACCTAAGCCACTGAACGTATTATTATTATTTATTATTATTATTTTATTGTGAGCCTGAATCGTCCCACTGCAGGAAAAAGGCCTCCCTTCCTTCTTTTCACTTTTTTCTGTCAAGGGCAACTGTCTTCCAGTCTTCCAAGTAGGAGTCTAGCTCGTTTCTCCATCTTCTCCGATGTTGTCATCAACAGTCTTATAGCCTTCTATTCATTGAGAATTAATGAATAATGATTGCGTTTTCCACAATGTAACTGTGCTTTATGTTGCTTAAAACCAGCTGACTATGGATATACGGATTTATAAGTTTTGTTAGTGACATTGGTTCCCTGTTATCTCAAATTCCAAGCATAGCTCGTATCATAGTGTATTTTTGAGGCTTTTATCTAGCGATCTAGCAGAACAGTGAGTGTTCACGCCTCGGCTGAGTATTTCATTATGGGTAGGACGCACTGGTTAAAAAGAAACGGGTTGTGTCGAAGATACAACCGTAAATTATAAGTAGATACTTCCTTACGTTACATCTTTGACAAAATATTGAAACTGACCTATACATAATTATATCGTTAGTTTATCGCAGATGAAATTAACAAAATTGGCACTTGCTCATTTTAACATTCTTATGAGACCGATCATTGACATTGACTTGTGAAGATTAATTACAAACAACAAATAAAGTACGATTAAAAACCAATCTGTTATCAGAAATCAAATCAACCTTCGTTTAAAAATGTTGTTACGCATGTGACGTACTAACTTTTGAACTTTAATCCTATACAATCCTGCAAACGAAGAAATATCCACTTCAAAACTTTTGTTATAAGCCATTTATACTTGAAATATAACTTAAGAATGGGGCTGGGACTGGATTTTTAATGCAATATTCAATTAGTTACGCGAATTTTCTCTCTTAAAAATCATGCTTGCAGTAAATAACATAAATTTAAAAGTTACTTTTTAACTTTTTGTTATTTTTTACTCGATTTTTCTTTATTTTATCGTTTTCCGACGAGATTTCTATTTCACTTAACAATAGGTTACTAATTATTTTCGGGAATATCGAAAATCCCGGTACTCCCGGTTCCGGTCGGGTGCCGGTACCGAATTCCCGGTACTGGAAAAAGGAACCGGTACTGGAGGCCCTAGTAGGTATCTATATCTACTCCCAAAACTCAAAAGCCGAACGCGCGTATACCTACCGGTGCTTACGCTCGGTTTTTCTAGCGAATGTCAGCATGAGGCGTCTTTCGTAGCAACGAGCGTTGTGGCGCGGAACAATTAAAATAAGAGCGGGGCGATCCGTACGGTTAATCCGCTAAACTGAAATTTCACTAAAATAAAGTTTTAAATCTCCTCCTGCTTTGTTAACCTTTCTATGCCCGCGCCAAAAAAAATACAAATTTTCGTCGAGTGGTTTTTTTTAATAATTTTGAAAAGTAAGATTACGTTTTATTATTTCTAAGGGATGTGTTTGTAAGAAATAAACCAATATTATAGAAAATATTTGCTTTATTAGTAACTTACAGTTTTTTAAACATTATCTGAAAAAATACTCGCGTCGGTCTCTCAAACTGATCGACGCCGAGTTCTGCGACATGCGTTATCCACACCAACGCTTACGTCATAAATAATTGAAGATGGCGAAAAATCATGCAGCTACATGCTAGGAAGGTCACTGCGCTACTTACAGTTGTCCTAACGTGAAAAAAACACGGGAAAGTAATTTGCCGGTCTGACAGACCAACGCGCGGGTATAGGTAGGTTAAGAACAATGTAACCTATACATGAATAGTTTGTAATGGTCTTCTGTAAGGGGCCCATTTGTTTCATTTTACACATTTTATTACCCACTATATAGTAGTTATGTTATCCTGTAACAAAAAGTTATATTGACATTAATTTGTTTCCTTTATATTTTCAGTGGACATTCTGCACAGATCTGGTACAAAAGAAGAAACATGCCCAAATCCCCCAGTTTGAAGTGAATGCGAACGCGAACCATATAGCCCTGACATGAGATCTGACACCACCATTTGGTCCTTCCACCCACCACATTTGGTCTTCACACTAGTCACTACCAGTTAAATAATAATAATTTTATAATTTAGGTCATTTCACATAACGTCATCCAGCCCTGAACTAAGCAGAGTTTGTACTTTTTTTTTTGAAATAACATAATTCACTTAAACACAGGAAAAACATCGATATTCATCACACAAATGTTTGTCCTAAAGCGGGATTCAAACCCGCGACATCGGGGTGGCAGTCCGACACACTTGCTACTCGACCATCCATGTTGTCTCAGTTTTATATAGCCTGAATGAATAGCAAAGAGGATATGAACAAAGCAGGCATGAGTACAGTTATGACGGCTGATAGACGAATGGAAGAAGAAGACATTTTGTGCCGACCCCACCTGAGTGGAGGGAGGGAGATGATAAAGTTTTGGCTGCGGCTAGCCGAAGACGGGGCGCAATGTTGCACTTTGAGAGAGGCATATGTCCAGCTGTGGACTACGGTAGGCAGATGATGAAAAGGAAAAAAGAAATAAAACCACGTTTTATGCTTTCACTACCTCGCCTCCTTATATTATATTACTTTTTAATGTGATTAGTTCGGTATTACATGCTAATAAATGGAAAAAACGTTGTCATTGTGTTGTGAGCTAATCTGAAAGTTTCAGCCAGTAGCTAATCGGGAAGTGCTTGAAATTTGAGTCGATTCTACCCGGAACGACAGACAGACAGAGAAATAAGAAAGAGATTCCATAGAAACGTGGTAATCAAATCCGCGATAATCAGGCTTTAAGAATTAGCAAGTAGGCAGTCGTTATATCAACGCGTAGGTCGTTAATTTGTAATTTTTATCAATAAGTTTTAATAAAAAGGTTAATCTAGAGCCTGATATAAAATTATAGCAAGCTTAATAAGAGCTTGCTACAAAAATGTATAGGAAATTGTATTGCTCACAAATTTTTGGTAGTTTAATAATTTTAGTGTTAAGTTAAGTGAATAATGAAGCAATTGATAAATAGGTGTAATAAATTAAGACAAAAAAAGAGTGGATATTTACTTAGTGAAATATTTATTGTAATAATTAAAAAAAAACTATGTTATGTTGAACACAAGACATAGCGCGCGTTGATATCTTTTGTATGACAAATTCAAATAGTTTATTCATTCACTTAATCTATAGTTACAGTAAATGGGTTAGAGATTCCCTTTTAAGTAAAAAGTTACCTGTGTTAGGGAACCTCGCTCTTCCATTACAATATTTAGCTATTCGATTAAGCTTGAAAGTATAAAAGGTTAATAATATTGAAAACAAAGTAGATTTAAGATTGTTAAAGTTAAGTTATTTAGTAGAGAATGTAAATATTATAATGTAGGTGTAAAGATAAGTGGTAGGTTTATGACAATTTCAAAACAATTTTGTAAACATTATTTGGATTTTAAATTTCAGTTACAATTTTATTGTTATTATATAAGAGTACATGTATAACGAGTATGATTACTACAGTATATATGTATAAAATAATGAAATGATTACTTATTTATTATGTTTCTATTTTGTATCGTTATAATTTCTACGTAAGTAGGAGGTTACCACATCTCAATTTAGTAAGGTACAGACAGCGTCATAGATAAGTATCCCCCTTGCATTATAATACCCAGCTTCAAATCCCTTTAAATCACCGTCGCGATGAATGGAGAAGTTTTGCCTTTAAAAAATAGATTATATTTGTATAACTGTATGTAAGCCTAAAAATAATTTTAAGTATTACAATTTTTTGAAAGGATTTATAGCTGGGTGTCTTCTGCAAGGGGGATACTTATCTCTGACGCTGTCTGAACATACAATTTTTTTTAATTGGAATTAGCTATTACACTAAAAAATAATGAATAAAAATAATTTTGCTTTACTACCTCTCTCATAGACTTACTACCAGGAAAATAATTATCTTTCTTATTACCATATTATTATGAAAAGACGCCAAATGATGAGTGAGACAGTAGGAAGTAATTATACAGGGTGTGGCAAAATAAATGAACCACAAGGAAGTCAACAACAAAAATGTTTGATACCAACTTGTTTTTATGAAATTTTGCCTGACTGTGCTTACATTTTGTCAAAAAAAATATATATTTTTTAAATTCATTTTAAGTTTTTTTTCTGAAGTAAACATCGTTACTTCAAAAACAAAGATTACCTACATTAAAAACTTGACTTTGTGGACTTTGTGGTTCACTTATTTGCTACCTCCAGTCTACACTCTTGACTTTGTAACATGCTAATTATAGTGAACAAAGATGACTATAACTAGGAATAGAAATAATCCTTCTCTTTTTAGAATAAGAGTAAAATCAAAGGTCATAGAATTCCCTTCAGATGCCTTAATTATATCTTAAGCATGGTAAGCTCAGAAAAAGGTAATTCTATTTTCTTTAGAAAGCGAGTAGTTATTGTTTTAATATTTGCCTAAAATCCGGGTTGCCTGGAAGAGATAGCTCACAGCGATAAGGCCGCCCTTTATTACCTTAAGGAATTGTTATACTTGTTCTATTCTGCTTTGCTCTTGTTGGTTTACAATAAAGTGTTCATCTATGTATCTATCTATCTAATACTAAGCAAAGTTCGTGAGTATGAAAGGAGAGATGGGAGTTGAGAGTTAGGTGTTATCCTTAATTATATAAATTATTTAGGTGTTATTAGGATGCCGTCTAGACTGGTACCAACACAGTGCCATATATTCTGCCGTAAAGCAGTAATGTGTAAGCATACTGTGTTCCGGTTCGAAGGGCACTGTAGCTAGTGAAATTACTGGACTTTCCAGACTGACCATCAAAATGTCTCAAAGTGGACGGGCACTGTTATGGGTGATAAAATATTTATTATATATTTAATTTTGATACGATAACAACGCTACCTGATCCTCGGGCACTATCTACACTCACCCTTATGACTGGACAACTAGCCAAAACTATTGAAAAATTAGCCGAGTTAAAATTAAACGGTAATATCTCAAATCCGTAGTAAATAGATATTTGCAGTGAAACTACACCAAAACAGAACAAACACTAAATTAGCATACAATCAATACCGCAATTCCCTAGGCTTCTTCAACTGCACTCACATTCACCATACCTGACAATCCAGTAAACAAAACCGACCTTATTACCAAGATATAGAGCTTACAATACCACCAAGATAAAGCTTAACTTCACATTCACAATTCCTGAATTTCATATACAGGATATAGAACCTTAATTGTAAATAAATAGAGTTTAAATTCCCCAGGTTGTGCAGGAAGGTTTGTGCTAAAGTTTACTTTCCCTAATGGACGATTTCGTTCGGAATGCCCGATGTGCCGACTGGCCGCGCTGCCGAGTCTACCGAGGGGGCAATGAGTTAGTACTCAACAGATGGTACACTCAATAATATATTTTGGGTTTAAATCAGTTTAATTAGTACTTTCAAGTGAAAAAACTTGTATGTTAAAGGCTCCATTCACCATAAAATCAAATAAGTTTGTGGTCAAACACTTGGTATTGCTAATAAAAAATAGGCAGGTTTTATCTAACTCGTAACTATGAAATTAAGGATTGCTCTAAATGGTGAATGATTCTGGCAGTGTTGTCAATGGTAACAAGGAAATAATGAATTAGATATGTAAAGAAATTAAAAGCTAAAAGAAGCGGCCGGCGACAAAACTCGTACTAACTTAAACCTTTTGTAGAGCTGAAATGTTAGAATTCTTTATACCAGAAAAAAAAATATGACGTGTAGTAATGAGTCAACTAACATAAAAGCTTTAGCCTACATTAACCCCTTCACAGAGGCTATCTTCAGTTGTCCAACAGTCAGTACAAGGCCTTTCTCCGCAAGGTTCTTTGCGACAAGCACCGTAAACAATCATGGGTAGTGTACGCCTGGCCCCCGCGAGCGCCAGCCGTCGAACCCACCTGACATTCCAATTTCAAATAAAAAGAATATCGAACAAGATTCGTACGTGTTTGAATTTTAATGAAAAAAGTTTTGCTTCTGTTTCTTTCTCGTGTGCCAGTGTTGTGTCTGTTAAAGAGTTCATATGAAATAAGTTCGTACTTTAAACTGTACATACATTTTATTTCAACAGGTAGTGGGAACCGATTCTTGAATAAAACTGGATGTTGATGACGTTTTTGTTGGGTTTGTGAGTTTTGTAGAAGTTTTAAAACTGTATTGTTAAAACGAACAAGGTTAAATTTCTTCACATGAGAAACAAAATATTGTAAGAGTATGATAAGGTACCTTATTTAACTTATAATGATATACATAATATATTAACCTTTCAGTTTTCTGAAAAGAGCATACTTATCTATAATTATTAGCATACAAAAGCAGTTGCTATTGGAACTACATAGCTCTCATAAAATTTCATGTTCCTAAAAAATCTAATTAATGAAATTGTTTAATTTTTTATACATATAAAATAAGAACTAATAATAAGAAATTCAATACAAAACTTAGATTTTTTCCATACCCATAAATTTTAAATGATTTTTTAAATCTCTACAATGCTGTCGTAAAATTCTTGAAATTTTAGATAAAATACAAAAAACCTGCTTATCTGTGCCAAATTCACGTAAGCAGGTCAACTTAATATTTATAAGTTACAAAAATTACATAAATGAGTCGTGAAATGATGTAACTATCTTATTGGATTGTCTCGCAAAATAAATGTCAGGGCTAAATAATTCGTCATTTTTTTTAATGCCGGAACTGTCATAACATTTTGAGTGTATACTTGAAATTAAGTATTATTTTATTTGTACAGCATTTGAAAGTCTTGATATTAAATGTTACTTATCTATTTTTTCAATGTCTTAAGTATTCTTCAGAGTTAAAAAACAATAAAATAAATAATAAGGTTCGTAATAACTTTGTCGATTTTTCAGTAAAACCTATAAATAACATGTGATATAAAAACAAACCACAATATTTGTAGACGTGCGTTGTTCTCATTTGTATCAACGGCTATTTATTGTTCTCGGAAAAAAAATCTTCACAGTTAATAACAAAAACCAAATTATTTAAAATTTGGTACATTTCGAAGTAATATTTACCATTTAACTAACATAATACGAAACCAGCATTTCACCTATCTTGTCGCAAAATCTCTTCTTCAGAACACAAAAGCTTCAGGCTCAACAGAAACGTGCTCAAATCGTTTCTTTGAACCGCTATCTGCTTATCAAGCTATCAACATTTGCATAGTATAAGTTAATACTACAGGAATGGTATGTTTGCCGGCCGGTATGCGGTTTGCCCACAGGTAGACTGAAGGCAGAGATTTGCTTGGATAGGATTATGTAGGTATTGATTTAGTTAGATTGATAGATTACTAAATGAATTGATTAACGAATACTTGACGTTTAACCGTAATATTAATCAATTCTAAGGATTGAAATTTAAAATACATGGAATTTAATTTTCAATTTAATTTGGAAATAATTGCATGGAAATTAAAATTTCTTACAGTTTTATACACGTCTCAAAAATATGGCAGACTAATGTAATGCACAATTTTTTTTAATGCGTCATATTTAAAATTTGGAAATAAAAACATGGAATTTCAAATTTCTTAAAGTTTGAAAAAACTATTATAAATATGGCGCGTGGCCCAATGCAATTCACAAAAATATTTTTTTAAACACCTCACATAATTACCCTTGCTGATATAATTTTCAAATTAAATCAAAATGGTATTTTGAGTAGACTAATAAAATTAGTCAAAAATGTAATAATGTTTTTTTATAAATAAAATGTTTTTTAATCAAGGTATTCACGAGTGGTGATTGGGCAAAAGTAAAAGTAGTTTCAGATCAGCCCTGCGCGGCATCCCACACCTATGCCCACATTAGCCCACGCTCCACAAAATATCAACTCATTGACCAACACTGTCCAAAACGATCACCTACAATAACAATTAAAAACAAACCACTGCAATCGAAATTCAACCTTATATTGTTCAGCTTCAAGTTGATTTTGATTTTTCGGAGAGTCAAAAAGTGACATCTCTATAATTTCCTTCCGTGTTATGCTGACTTATAAATTTTGTATAAGTTGGAATATTTTTATGATATCTACGAGTATAACAGTTTTATGATTGGTCTAGCTGTAAATCTCTGTAAAAGGATTGTCTGCTTCCTTGAATGATGTCATTTTAGAATACTTTACGAAATGCCGAAAATATTTAAAGGTGCGTTTTGATTTATTGTTCTTATCCATGTGAGTATACACACATAGAGTATTTCTTCCCTTCACAACTGACCATGTATAAATAGCGATAAAGATATCTTAAAAACAGTTACCTGGTACAAATAAATTCAGTGATAGAGCCTTTAGGGTAAAACCGGGAAAGATGCCCCAGAAGGATATGTGCCCCCTTATTCCTAAAAACCGTACTTTCGAAAATAAATTAATCGTAATAATAGGAAATTTTTAGCATAATATTCATATTTACCTATTTACTTTCGTTTATTTTCGAAAGTACGGTTTTTAGGAAAAAGGCTTTTTTATTTGTTCTGTTGTACAGATTTTTAATGCCCGTTAAAAATCGCTCATGCGAATGAGCCCTTGGAGTTTATGTTTTTATAAATTTCACTCTTCATAAAATTTCCATACCGCGGGCATTATTTAAGCGATTCTTAAGAAGTAAACTCCATCAGACTCCAAAAAGATTAACTTAGGCTTTGATGTGTAAAGTGTAGTTTCTTGCAACCACGTGGCCTACATACCAGCCTCAGTAAATAACACATCATAATATTGCGAGCCGTCATTATATTGACACGTTCCAATAGTTACCGCGTCTTCGTCAGGTGGCCCAAGTTACAAACTCTGGTGATAAAATCGAATTGATATTAAGTAAATTGAGTTTACTTATGTAACTAACAAGGAAATTCAATTTTTACGTTTAAATCTTATTTTTGCGTTGGATAAAAATATGCTTGAATTACGAAATCCTTATCAAAAGAAATGGACTGCAAAAATCTTAAATTCGTAGTTTTTTTTTACTTTTGTTTTCAAAAATAGGTATAGTGATATTAGAAACTATTTTCAATTTTGATTTTGTACAGATTTAAGAATATATTATATATTAATTTATGTTATTTTTTATTTAAGTTTATTAAGCTTACGCCTGCAACTTTGTTTGCGTTGTAAATTAACAAAATTCCTTTCTTAGTACGCGCCTGCACTTCATGACGAATGTACCCTCCAGATTTCGAGTCTCTACGTTCAATGGTTTGGCCTGTGAGTTGTCTGTCAGTCAGTCAGTAAGGACCAAACCTTTTATACCTTCTAAATTGATTTAAAAACTTATTAATTTCGTATTGAACGACGTGACACTGGCAGTAAGTCCAAACTAGACAATCGCCACAAAAAAAATTAAAGGGTAAATAAAAAAAATATATATACTAATATATCTTCTCTTCCGCCGGATCTCATGATTTCCACTATCCTCCCTCGTAGGCAAGCTGCGTGCTACGATAGTTCTTGTTCTTGCGAATATTAACTGTTCTCTATGGAAACGGCAACAATACATGCCATACGCGAATTAGCACAGACAATGTTAATATTACATTTTTAACTTGTTTTATATGGTCTAAAAATATTGCTAAATTCACTGCCTTGCAACACCATTATGTATGCGTATCGGTCAGTTCTTTATAGCTTAGATTTTTTTATCTTTATTTACTAGTTTTATTTGGCACTTACAACTTTAATTTAATAAAGGACATAGCACGATTAAAACGCTTAAGTTGTTTTGTTTAATTAGACAAAAGAAAAACAATAAAAATATCTCGTACCTACTATATTTTAATATCACAAAAATGATAGATGTTTATTTCCGTGGCTTTTGCAGTAAATATGTGCAAAAATGCAAATTGATTGGACGCGTGTCGCTCACAAATAAAATAGTGGTTTCTTTCCAGATTCACTATGTACATTAGTAGCATACCTTTTGTTTTGTGTAAGGTGCATCGTAGCTCTACGAATACAATGTCTAAAGTTAGAAACGGTCATGGAAAGTTCGTAAAGGGTCACTAAAAGAGGGGTGTGCTTAACTGGATCAATACTTGACGAAGCATACGGCATTCTAAGAAAGAAAAGTAAGACGTCTCGATTATACTCGTAAATATTTATGTCCTAATCAAAACAAAAGAATGATTAAGATAAGACAACTTTATAAATAGAGCCACAGACCCTGATCATGCAAAAATTACAAATAAGACTTCAAGGAGGTTGATTTCACATCAGGTTTTAGTTAAGACACAGACACTGGCCATAAATAAATTAAATCTATAGTTTCAAAATTAGAATCTTGTTCTTTACTCGAGTGTTTTCCCGCCTCCATTTCAGGCGCCATTTTCGTGATGTTTGACAGTGACAGTGACAAGTGACGTGCAAACTTCAAATATGGCTTGAATTGAGCGCGCATCCAACCGAAGATGTACCGTCCAAACTTCTACGAAAGCACGTGCTTTCGGTGCAATGAGATCGTGTACCAAGTGGACAGGGTGGGCCCATTGAAGGACTTCACCTTTTTTCATAGTGGGTGTTTCAAATGTGCCAACTGCGGGACCAAACTTACGTTGAAGGTAAGTTTTTTTATATTTTTTTTATGCAGGATGTAACATCTCGAAAAAGGCAAATGCTGTAAGAATTATTAATAAATTCATTTCTTTAGAAAAAAAACTTTCATTAATTAAATATGAGTAACCTAAGCGTTGGCGGAACGTTTTGGACAGATTCGAGAGGGAATGGTGGGAGGCCGCAAAAGACCGCGACAAGTGGAAGGATTTGGGGGAGATCTTTGCCCAACAATGGGACACCACAGGTTAAACAAAAAAAAAAATTTCAATATTTAATCAATATTTTTTAAAGGTCAATAAATATTTAGTAGCCTTAAATTTATAAATCAAAAATCTATATTATGTATTTTAGGACCACTATTATTTTTGATATATATTTATAATTTACCAGATATATCTAGACATATGTGTGTTATGTTCGCAGATGATGCAACGATTTTTATACCACAAGAATATAAAAATAAAAATGATTATGAAACTGAAATAATTAATACACTTACTAAAATTATCAATTGGTTAGAAAACATAAATCTTAGTGTTAACATCAGCAAAACTAAAATAATCCCCTTAGATTTAAAAATTACATACAAGGGAAACATCGTTGAAGAAAGCGAGGTAATAAACTTTCTAGGAGTTGAAATTGATGCTTATCTCAGTTGGAAATCACATGTAAGTAAAGTAAATGCCAAAATCTCTAAATACTGCTATGCACTTTCAATCCTTAGTAGTATTACATCTAAGTCAGTATCAAAAAATGCTTACTTTGGACATGTTTTTCCTCAATTAAGTTATGGGTTAATTTTTTGGGGAAATTCTGTTAATATTCAATCCACATTTATACTTCAAAAAAAATGTTTACGAGCTATTTACAACATAGATAATACCCAGTCTCTTCGTCATATTTTTAGAAATAACAATATTTTAACACTAACAGATATGTATATTTTAGAACTATGTGTCTTTGTCAAACAAAATGAACATTATTTTTTCGATGTTAAATCTAGTCGTCATGAGAATTTAAGAAGTAAACATAAGTACAATATATGTATACCTCAAATTAATAATACAATGTTTAAAAAAAGCTCATATATAACTGCAATAAAAGTGTTCAATCATTTACCTACAGAGTTTAAGCAGCTATCTGGTATTGGATTTAAAAACACTTTGAGAAAATGGCTTGTTCAAAAAGTTCATTACACACTAAAAGAATATTTTGAAAATGAAAAACTAATGTCTAAAAAATACCTAAGTACTAGTTAACTTAAAAAAAAATTTAACAAATGTTTGCACCTATAGTCTACTACATCTGATGTAATAAAACTAGGTAGGTATCTATTTCATTTTAGTTATAAGTACCTATATTATTGTATGTCCTATCAGGATAAACTGTTGTTTCCTACTAAAATATGTTAAGATCTTTGTACACAGTTTTATACAATAAATGTTTCTTGATTCTAATGCAGTCTAGCGCAGATTAATTTATTTACATTAAAAATACGTATTTCGAAAATCTCACGTGAGATTAGAGGTTGAGCAAAATCTCACCAATGGGGAGGGTCATAAAAAATCGCTTAAGTTAGGTAGTACCTCACGTAATTAATGGATGCCCCTCTGTTTTAAAAGTCAAATTGTATTTTTTTCCATAAACTACTCGGGAATCGAATCCACTCAAATATAATGTCTTCACCACGGAGGCCTTCGACATCACACTCCTCAGACATTACAGCCAATGTAACTTATGTAACAAGCATTGTAACAGTTAATAACAATATCTGGTATTTCCCAAAAAAGTTGTTGTCCTTGGCTTATAATCCTCACCCACAACTTAGCAACTTAGTCGATTCGCACATAAAATGTAACATAAAATGTTACTGGTATTTTATCAGAAACAGACGCCTTCTATGGTTTATACATAACCTAAGTATCTATGTATTTTGATTTAGTTATTCGATTACTATTTTTAACCATGTGCACTCTTTTAAAATATCACACCCGTTCACGATATACACCACAAGTTTTTGATTATAAGAAAAAAAAATACGCCAAATCAGTTACTGAACACAAATGGACCAAAACTTAAAAAAATTATTAAGTCATATTTTTTTTCAAAATAAATAACATGAAAACTGGACATACCTACTGTTTTCGTTAATTGTTTTTCTATAGCCATGCGTCAATCGGTACGTATCATTGATAATATAATTATTATCAATTGAAGTTTTATTGTTTGACAAACTCAGGTACCCAGCTCGAGCTAGCTCGCAAAAGCTCGGCTCGTGCGCCGCTCTCGCCCCGCTGTCACTCGGAAACTTGTGGTAGAAAATGTTGAACACCTTATCTAGTCGTTTTTTTTTTAATTTTCTTGACTGCGACAATCATGTAAAATTTTTACTTGATTGTTGTCTGGACTGCGAAAATATGCGGCGAAGCCCGCATTTGAAATTTTGTGACCAAGCCATGGTATTTCAATGACCTTGCTAGCTAGTAGCTAGCCTCTTATCAGAAGTTGAAACTTAGCGAAAACGACCAACAGCTTTACCTAATGCTGATGTAATAAGTCAACTTGTAAGTACGATAGTTGGTAGGTAGGTTATAAGGTCAATGAGAAGATTGTTTTTTTCCATACTTTTTTACATTATAATAAAAAACTATTTGTTAGAAAATAACTAAAGTCTCAGCATAGACGAAGTATCAGTCAGTAGCCTTCAAATTAGAGACGTGAGGAAGCGCCCCTGTGACGTCACAGTGGCGCTTCTACTAGTTTTCATACAATATCTAGACGCGCCACTATATGTCACTATAGTGATATATAATATACGCGCACCTGTGCGTCTAGATATTTTATGAAACTTAGTAAAAGCGCCACAGTGGCGCTTCCTCACGCCTCCAATTTGAAGGCGCCCTAAGACACACGACCGAATCCTCTAGCTTTTCATCTTTACTTAATTTTTTTATTCTTATTAGAATTATTTAATTTAATCGCGATTTCCTTATAATTGTATAATTTATTATTTAATTTTATTATCTAATTGAATTTATTTATTTAAATCTAATAGATATTTATATGTGACTTAAATTGAACATATTTAGTAAAATGTTTATACTGTTATCATTTATTACGTAAATTTCCAAATTTACAAATTTAGTAAAAATCACTGTTAACAGTGGTTGAAATATTAGTAAGTAAACAGGAATGTACTTTATTTATGAAGTAATAAAAATTATGACTCATGATTCGTTATATCGACTATGATATTACGATGAATCACCATTGTTTACCCGCGTAATCGACAACAATGAAACTTATTACCTACTTGTAAAACATATGGTACAAAAATATTTGCTTAAAAGAAACCTTGCGAAATTATTCGGTTTATATTACAGATCCTTGGACTTAAGAATCCATACAATTTCATAAATTCAATAGTTTGCAATGTTAAAACTTTAAAATGAGCATAATATATTGTTTGAATAGTGTCTTTTTAAACGAAAGCAGACTTGAGTTAAACTAACAAATCAGCTGTGAGAATGGAACATGTGACGAGAAGAGCTAAGCGCTCCTCTAATTATAGTAGATCACGCCTTGCAGATGTCGAATATTAATCAATATCTATAAAAGGTTTAGTCCTGATTGACTGACTGAAAGACAACGCACTAGCCCTTGAAAAAAAATAATTAAAAAAAAAAATAGTTTTTTACGTGATTTGAATTGAATTTTTGAAGGTATTTTCGTCAAGATGTGTAGGCGCGTACTTAGATTATTTTGTTAATTCGTAATGCAAACGAAGTTGCGGGCGTGAGCTTATAAATAATAAATGTCGTAAATCCTTCCAGACATACTACAACAATCAGCACTGGACGGAAGACAAAGAGGTGTACTGCTCGAGCCATGTGCCCAAGATCGGGCCAGGCCACCTCGACAACTCCAGCGTGGGCATACGCAGTGCGCTCAATGTGCCCAAGAGCAACAATTATGTCAACGAGCAGATCCGAGGGCTCGCCAGGAACAGCCATGAAGTTGAACGTAAGTAACTTCCTTTTTAATAATAACAATAAAACCAGACAATAATAATAATAATCAATAATCATTTATTTAGTAAATAAAATATTTACACGTCACTGATGGTAATTAAATATAGAGTACCTATATTCAGTACAATAAATATACATACTGCAACAATCAGCACTGGACGTAAGACACGAGGGTGTACTGCTTGAGCCCCGTGCCCAAGATCGGGCCAGGCCACCTCGACAACTCCAGCGTGGGCATACGCAGTGCGCTCAATGTGCCCAAGAGCAACAATTATGTCAACGAGCAGATCCGAGGGCTCGCCAGGAACAGCCATGAAGTTGAACGTAAGTAACTTCCTTTTTAATAATAACAATAAAACCAGACATACTGCAACAATCAGCACTGGACGTAAGACACGGGGGTGTACTGCTCGAGCTCCGTGCCCAAGATCGGGCTAGGCCACCGCGACAACTCCAGCGTGGGCATACACAGTGCGCTCAATGTGCCCAAGAGTAATAACTACAAATGTCAATGTGCAGATCCGAGGAATAACCATCGTAGAAAGTAGCAAACGTTATTTGAATATAGAGATATTTCATTTTTATTGACAGGGTGTCTGAAAATTTTCTGTCCTGTATACCGCATCCATTTTGCTTTGATAATGTCCATCATAGTGTTCTATAGGAACACTGTTATTCATCTAATCGTACACTTTAATAACAACAATGAAAAATTATAGTTTCACAAAAAGGAAACTTATTGTGAAACAAAATATCTATAGCTAGTAAATGAAATACAAAAATGCTTGTTTCAGAATAATTATGTCTTTTTGATAGTACTTATTCTATTTCTTCAAATCCTATCTTATGAGTAGGAAGCCGGGTCTGAAAGGAATTGTAAGTGAATGTCTGTGTGTGTGTATCATTCATGTTATATCAGGAACCACTATGAATGATCAGTAAAATTTTATCACCCTTCTTTATTGGGAGGTAAAATATAAAATAATTTTATCGTGAATCGTTTAAATATCATAAACATGTAAATGTGTATTTTATTTTATAAACAAGTATACTTACATTCCTTCTTAGGTAATATGTAGGTGTGACTATTATATAGGTTTTTTATGGGAATAAAATAAAGCTACGTACGTCCATAATAATTACCATTTGCTCTAAAATAACGCTAATATAACAACCATTTAGATTTAAATTAACCCAATTTACCGTTAATTACATTGTTACAATCAGTAACGGAGTCTAACGCACTTGTATGTAAATCCGTTACATCAAAAATGTATGTTTTTAACCCATACGCGGTCATATAATTGTACAAACATTCGAACTTCCGCTAAAGGCTCTATAGGTGTTCGGCTATCTTCGGCATTCCTCGGACGTTGTCGGAGGAGTAACATTGTCTGCAGAGTGAAAGAGAGGGAAGAACTTGTTGCAAAATAACCGGTAACATTCCAACGTTTGCAGCCCAGTAACCTAAAGACCAGAGACCTGTGAACCTCTAGACAGAATGGTAAGCTTTTGCTGAATGACAAGAGATGATACAGACTTAGCAATTAGCATTCCCAATGATACAGAATTAGCAAATGTCAAATAAAACTGAGCTATAATGTATCACACGTTCATTGAAGCCGCTTTATAAATTCTGACTCTTGCACTAGGTGGATACCTACGATCGGGAATAAAAAGTTGCATTCGTCAACACTGTGAACGAATGCAACTTTTTTTCTCAATCATCAACACTGTTGACGACACGGGGTGTTACCGACGCAGTATTGAAGGATCTAGTGCGGTTTCAGACTAGCGTATTTTATCCGCGCGTATACGGGCGGTTTGGTACCTATTCGCAAACTTCAAAAGCTTGTCGCGCGTTACCGGCGTTAACGCTCGGTTTTTTCTAGCGAGTGTCAGTCAGTAGCATAAGGCAGTGTCCTAATAGAACGCGCTGACGCGACCATCGCAAGTTCGCGCGAACATCGATCGCGCGATCACGCGATCAAACGTACTAACGTCAAATAGGCGTCCCAATTGGCATCGCGTCGCGTCGCGCGATCGCGCGATTGGGTGGGGATTGACCGGTGGGTGGGAGCGTTTGCCTTTATGTTAGCCGATGCGCTTCTGACGAGTAAAACAATATGAACTTTAGCATCGTGACAATTGCACTCAAAATATCGTACTTTGCTGAAAAGAGATCAGCTTCTTTATGTAATAATATTATTTATTCTTTGCCCAAACTAAGCAGAACTTGTACTATGTCTATGGGAACCAGATAAACTGATAGAATTCTTAAATACTTTTTTTTGTAAATACATACATTGAATAAATAGCAAAACACCTGAATCTCAGAACAAACATCGATAGTCGTCTCACAAATATATTTTGTCCTGAAGCGGAAATCGAACCCGCGACACTCGGCGTAGCAGGACGAGTACGTGGAGACGTGATGACCGAGTGTATGAGACCCTTGCCTTGTGATCCGATGGTCGCGGGTTCGAATCCCGGTGACAGTCATGCGCGGGTTTTTCGGTCGAAAAAATCTTTGTATGCATCCCATCCCACGTTCTCGCAACGGTGAAGGAAAACATCGTGAGGAAACCGGCATGTCGTAGAACCTACAGTTCGAAAACATGTGTCGAGTGCACGAAAGGAGCCTCATCGAGGCGCACTTGAAATCCTTTCACCACACTGGTTCGAAGGAATTAGTGACACGATAAGAAGAAGAAGGCGTAGCAGTCCAACATACTTGCCACTCGACCATCCATGTCGTCACTTTACGAGATCTTTTATTATTGCTAGTTATTTACTGACACGCCCCGGTGATGAGTTTCTTGTGTTAGAAGAAAGTAGGGTGTTTGGTGTTTATTTAGATGTTTTACAATACGTGGTTAAATATTTAGCCTTGTCTCTATTCATGCGTATCCATTTCTTCTGCCAACACGTTATTAACACAGAGGAATAAAATACTACTTACATATTTAGCATAAACTATACACGAGGGGTACCCATACGTGCTTTCCTTTTAAAAAAAAGTTGTTTATCATAAAAATTCTGGGTTGCAAATTTATACATATAAAAGGCCTAACTGACAGACAATGTACAGGCCTAATCGCTGAATATAGAGACTTGAAACTTAGAGGGTGTGTTCGTTAAGAAGTACAGGCGCGTACTAAGAAAGAAATTTTATTAATTCGCAATGTAAACGAAGATGTGGGGGCATCTTCTAGATGAATATCTAAAGATACATTTCCACCAAGTACGCTTGTCTATCCGCCCATAATGTCCCAGGCAAAAGGCAATTTCAGACATTTAAAGTTTCAACGCGCTGATACCTACCTTCGACTTTTGACCCACTTAAAGATGTTGTACTAGCTAAAATTTCATTCGTATGTATTCTCTCACCTGCCATAATAATATGTACTCGTATCAATAAAAACCCTGAGTAATTAAATAAATAAAGGTAATAAATAAATAACCCAAGTTCCTCATATCTCTTACTTAGAAATTCAATCAGTATACCTACTTTATGGTACACGTTTTACAGCGTCTACATTTGTTTACCTAATACATACCAGATTCAAGAAACTTAGTTTGTAGTTAAACTCGAACGTTCTGACAGGTTAGCCTTAAATAGTTGTACGAAGTTACCTAATCAAGGATATTTAGTCCTATTTCCTTAACGGACTAAAACCTTAGGCAATTCGCCATATTTAGATGCAAAATTGACGGTCTAGTTTCGTAACTTTAGACTTGTGCAGACTAGCGGAAAAAACGCTGCATCGAAAAAACAAATAAGTATTTATTATTAATATTGACTAATTATAGACATTCGAGACGTTTTTAAATGTTAATAACTAATGGAAGGATATTTGACGCACAATTACATTGAAAGCACTAAACAAGTTTCAATGAAATTCGGTTTGAGTGTAATTTAAAAGCTGGAAACGGACATAAGTAGGCTATTTTTGATCTCGATCTCACACAAGCGAAGACGCGGGATCTAGCTAGTCATAGATAGATGTAGTGTGGTGGCTGTGATGTCCATTGTTATTAACTTCCTTACGTACCTTTGTGGACTTACTTTATTAGCAATGTTCAGGAAACCGCAGCGGTTTTCTGAATCGCCTATAAACAGCCTTACTACTCATGCAATTGTGTACAACAGGGATGCCTGCCTCACTATTATACTATATTCCTATTAAACCTGTCAATTGAGTTGAAATAACTTCGAAAGAACTTTGTTGTAAAGTTACCTGTACAAATTCTAAATAGCAACATTTTATGGCAAATAATTTTGAATTAAATAGCTGAATTCTAACTACTAAGTTTAGCTAAGCACGAACTCGCTAGTTTACCTAGTGAAACAGTGTGTAACATATAGCACTTTTAGCCGGCTATGGGTCTTTGGCACCATTCTTATCTGTCTAGATAACTTATGCAACATACGTCTCTAATCATAACAAATAAAAAAAACATCTTTTGATTTATTACTGACCTACATTCCATTATTATATTACTTACTTAGCACGAACTCGCCAGTTTACCTAGTAAAACAGTGTGTAACATATAGGTAGCACTTATGGACATTGGCCAGCTTTGGGTCGTATGCACCATTTTTATCTGTCTAGATAGCCTAAGCAACATACGACGCTAATCATTACGAATAAAAACAAACATATTTAAGATGTTACTGACCTAGATTCCATTATTACTTACAAAAACTACTAAGTTTAGCTAAGCACGAACTCGCCAGTTTACCTAGTGAAACAGTGTGTAACATATAGCACTTATGGCCGGCATGGGTCGTTGGCACCATTCCTATCTGTCTAGATAACTTATGCAACTTACGACTCTAATCATTACAAATTGAGGTTGGATTTTGAATGGCTTAGTATGATATAATGGGTTACGCTGTTCGAATAAATCTTTCTAATACCTTCGACAATATAGTTAATTATTATTATTTATAAAGATTATAAATGTTGAGTGCATGTTTGACACGACTATGTGATGTATCGACTCCGGATGCGCGGTTTATGGCTACATTTACATCTCCTAAAGATAAAATTGTAAACATTATTGTGGAATATCTATTGGGAAATTTATGGCTCTCAGAAATCCTATTTCTCACACTGCAGACCCCACAGTAGGATTCCAGTATTGTAGGCATCAGATGCATACCATCCTGTTAATATTATGGGAAAAGTTTAGTTCTCAAACGAAAAAACTTCCGAACTAATTGAGATATAAGATTATACCAACATAATACCATCTTGACACAGGTTTTTCGCCGTGAAAATCTACGGTTATTTTTTTATTGCATACAACACTGACTTCCGTGCCTGCACACGGCAAATTAACCGTAGGTTTTCACGGTGAAAAGCCGTAAACTACAGGCATAACAGTGAACAAAATGATGCACAAAATCTGACCTACATGATTATTTAGATCTTCTGTAAATTGTATATCTATTCTACATAGAATTAATTGACTTATCCGTCTAGTAATTAATTCAATTTAATGTATATGGCACCCACACAAGTTCACAAGGCAAGCGGCATGTAGATGCATTGGAGCAAAACCTCGTGGACGGTCGAGTACACGGAATTTCAGATTGTGAACAAAATAGCAAAATACCAGTTGACACAACTTCGTTTGCGTTGCGAATTAACGGGTAAGTTCTTCCCTTGAAATTTCCTGTATGTTGTCTGCTAGTCAGTCAGTCAGGCAGGACCACGCTTTTTATTTATAGTGTTTGAAATAAAAGTAAAGCGTAATTCTCGGTCCAGATAAACCTTTTTTGACAGAATTTTAAGAACCATCAGAAAGAAGTTCGTCAATCATAATAATGTTACAAACTTTATAGGTGCAGCTTTTCAAATTCCGCATTTGTGTATACCTATAATACATATAATATAGAGTACCTGTGTGCTAAAACTAGCTGCTTATTATCCCGACTCTACTCAAAATGCAAGAGCACCGGTTTGCCTTGAAATTGATCAATAAATTGTAGAGATAATTGTGAATGAACCGAGAAATACCGCAATTAACATTATAGAGTTGTATGTGTGATATCATTATGCAAACAACTAGAATTAGAAACTCTTAACATTCTACCTGCTACGGTTTAACCACTTAGGGGTATGTTCGTAAAGAAGTGTAGCGCGTAATATAAAAAAAAATATTTATTGTAAAACATGTACAGACAGCGTCGGTTACATAAGTAACCCCCTTGTACAAGACACCCAGCTATAAATCCTTTCAAAAAATTTTAAAACTTAAAATTATTTTTAGGCTTACATACGGTTATACGAATATAATCTATTTTTTAAAGGCAAAACTTCTCCATACGCCGCCGCCGCGCCGGCGCCGCGCCGCCGCGGCGGTGATTTGAAGGGATTTGAAGCTGGGTATTATAATGAAGGGGGATACTTATCTATGACGCTGTCTGTACAACTATGGTTTTACAAAAGGCGAACTTATCGTTGATAACGATATCTCACAGACAACCTACGTACTTATAAACTAACTTAACAACTAAAGGTAAGGATTTTGCCGTTGGTCTCAGCACAGTCTTCAATGCATCGGGAATGCATCTCAGAGGAAAGGGAATATGAAAAGGGATTTTAATAATTCACAACACAAACGAAGTTGCGTGTGTCAGCTGGTTATCTTTTATAAATCGGTTTTGGTGTCTGACTTTTCAAGCCACCTTAAGGTTTGAGACTTGTGTTTCCCCTTTAGGGTTAATTTTAAGTGGGCATGACTCATAAAGTTTGTTGATGAGGTCATTCTGCATTAATAAATCGTAAGTAGAGTAAAGAAAGAAAGAAAGATTCTAAAGGTGACTTGCACTTTTAAATTTAGCTTTTGTATGTGTCTTATTCTTGTCAGAATTCTCAAAACTAGCTCAATAAGTTTGTAGAAAGTGTTTTGACCAAGTAAAATAATCTACCAACAAGATGTTCTTTATGTTTCCTTTTAAAAATACCGCCAAACAATAATTTTCATAATGGTAGCAAATTTTCGAATCAAACACGAATCAATAGTCCATTAGAGCCACAATTGGACCAAAGTAACGGCAAATCACATTACAATAAAATGATTAGGTACCGTGCGCATACGCACCGGTGTGGACCGAGCCGGAAACAAATCGCTATGAATTAAACCGCATATGTCCACGCCTTAATAACAGGTTACTACTAATTTGTGCTGTTAGTGACAATAACTATTAGAGCGTTATTGTGGGTCAAAAGGCTACTTGGGTTCTAGGCACAGGTAGTAAAGGTAGGTTTTACTGCTTACCTACGGACTTGTGTTTAACCACCTATTTCCTTTATGAGCTACATAAAGGAGCAAAAGATTGGAAATCGGTAGTGGAAAGACATCCTCCGAAAAGGCGGAGTGCCGACGACCTTCACAAAGCTGGTAGAAGATGGCAGATGATGAATGCGATCTCTTTCTAGATCCATTTAGCTTTAATTTGAAGTCCGTTTAGCTTATCACCTAATAAACTCGTCCCTCAATCTTGTCCGCGACTTGTCTGACATCAATATATCCACTTTCTAATTTTATAATTAGTACCAACGTGTTATATTACTCTGTTCTATAACTGAAGGTCCTGTTTCAGTGTCTCCAACGCGAGCGACAAATGGCGGAAGTGTGCACGCGTCGCCTGCGCGTGAAATATCACGGGATACGCCGGACTACCAATATGGACGCTTCGACGCAAGCGCACTGCACATAGCACACGCCCTAAAGCAGACAGAACTGCAGAAGGCATACCATCGGCCGAGGGAGAAGCCTATCGATTGTTATTTGGTAAGTTCTAGATCGTAAGAAACATTTAAACGAACCACAAGGAAGGCAGCGGGCGCGGCTAATTGCTCACTCCCGGCACGGGGAGTTAGTGACGAAAAATAGCCATACGGGACTCTTACGAAGCTTCGTAATCGGAATGAGTACCTACACTTTAAATAATTTAACGAGGGACAATTGGAGGGCAAGCCTCAAAAAGTAGATGAAAAAACTAAAAGCAACATCCAGCTTCTTAAAATTAGAATAAGACTAGACTGTCTCAGATTCAAAATTTCTTATTAAGAAGTATGGCTTTAACATATTTACCAACTAAACAATTTACTTAATTAGGTACGTTTATTTAATTTACGCCTTGCAAAGAAAAATTAAAATCAGAAGTAATGGAAATACCGCTAAAACCTGCAGACTTTACGATAGCGGTAAGAACGCAAATTTATATTTATTTATTAGGGACAATAAAAAAGCACTTACACATCATATTGCCTTAAAAAAAAACAGACAATAAACCCGCCTATATATACTTTTAAACAGAAGAAACAAAAGTAATATATCATTGAGAAGTCGTGGTTTTAGTTAAAATAATGCAAGTACCTGACCTACCCAATCCACCAAAATCGTGCAGATATCATAAACTACTCTTACATGTAAGTAAGTACATGAAAGTCTAGTTCGTGTGTATTTGATAAACATATTTATGTTTATCACGATTGTGAGCTGCAATCCATATTCGTTTCGCGTGATAGCAGATAGTTACATCACTACTCCATAGTCATTTACGGCAGAAATACGCAACTGTTCGTTTACAGACCATTTGCGGTTTTCCGACCATTTCTTTATTGATCTGATGAAATGGACCTAAATCTGAACACTTACATTATTATATCAGTAATAAAAAGTGTATTAGGCCTTCGGATTATACCTTCATACGATATTAGGTAGAGTCGATGATTTTGTCTTACTCCTATTCGTCTGGGTGGTATACGTGCGGTTTCAGATTATCAGATTGTGTTTTGTTTTTTGCATCAAGAGTTCTCGCGACAAGCCGCAAGAGACGCCTCATACTACTGACACTCGCTACACTAGAAAAAACCGAGTTTAAACGCCGGTATACGCGTATACGCGCGTATACCGGAGTTTACCGGCCGTGCGATGGGCTTTTGAAGTTTTGCGAGTACCAATCAGCCCGTATACGCGCGACAAAAATACGCTAGTCTGAAACTGCACTAACTGCACGTTTCCCTGTCTCAGACACTTCCTTAACTCATTTCGTTGTGAAGGCAATCCTTAAAAGTCAACAGGTAAAAGCAACCTCGGAATCTTGATTATTTCACTCTCTCTCATCACATCGAAGGTTGAATATCGTGTTATGTATTTGTCAACGTAAAATTGAAAAAACTGTTAATTTACAATTTAATAAGTGAAACCTTTCTGTTGAGTGTTTGGTTATATATTTACGATCAAAACCGTTTTTTGAATGGCCCTATAATTGGTTTATTTCATAGCACACTTTCGTCAATTTTTCGTCAGTTTGTAATATGGTAACGTGTTTGAAAACCGTTAAATCGTAAATTTACGGTTCTAACAAAACTACGGTGTTTAATTCACCTATTCACATATTCACTATGAATATCGTCGCTGCGCTTGCCAATATTGTTATGTTTTTGATTAAATTTTCAGGAGGCAAACTGAACAGAGGTTCAGTGTCCACATTTGATAAAATATCGTAACGAGCATTCCTATCCAATCTGAGATAGGTACAGACTTGCCTGTATACCGAGGTATCTCTGTTCAATACTACTTATTGCCATAAGCGAAGACATAAAGGAACGCAGCGCAATATCGCGAATCTATCGCATTCCATCGCACGGGCAGAGATGATCGCGTGCGCTCAAGGAATGCAGCGCCAGATATATGATGAACGAAATTCTACCATCTACTCTAATATAAAATTGTAGGTAGACAGTCTTGTTTGTACACTAAGAACTGTTAAGTATATTACACAATAACTAGTGCAATAACAATAATCAAAAAAGAAAGATCTTTCGAAAATCTAGGTAGTCCCACCACAAAGCAATTAATAAGAAATACGACAAGCTGAAGACCAGTTCGGATAAAAAATCTCTCTGAATACTTCTATTAGCTTCAAACGCCAATAGAATGCTTCTATGGATTGACTCATGAGAAAGGTTATTCATAAATCAATCGAAGTTCAAAATGTAGTAAATTAATAATCACACATCGAGTTAACATCTAAATCTCAGAAAAATGGACGTGCCCAAAGTGACGTCTCAGATAACCAGTTAGTTAATTATCATTAATTATGTAAAAGCCGATGATTTTATAATGATGGTAGATTAGACGATTTACCTACATTGAAGCATGCCCACCCTGATTTATTGTCGATGTTGTTGAAATGATTGAAATGTCACTTGGGTTCTAATTAATAGACATACTACATAATAATTTGCTTGTTTAATAGTAGAATAGTTGATTCTCCCTCTAATTTGAAAATTTCCAATTTTCAATAGATTTAAATTCTATTTCAATGCCCATTCAAAACAAATCAGAAAATATTATACAAAAAGCGGACATTGTGCGACTTTATCGCTAAAAAATTATGTCTCCCGGAAAACCTGATTAGGCCCTTGTTCTAAATATAAAATAAAAAAAAATATTTGCGACGTACTAGTATTTTAAAACTTAATTTTAATAACAATTTAAAAAAAAATATTAATTTTAAAATGTCTCCTTGTGTAAATAAATACCCAGGAAACCAATCACAACACATACAAAGTCTTAATTACAAAACACATTATTCCTAGTCTCACGCAAGATTCAGCATCGGACTTCATTCTCATAGAAATTATCGTTACGCAATCATTGTTGCATCCATGGGATCACATCCATGGGAGGGAGTGAGCCCAGTTCTTACAGAAAAGTATTGTGTTATAAACATATAATTGACGTTACTGTTGGCTATGTGAACAAGTCACACAGTGTGCTTTCTTCTATTTGGTGACTTTTAAAATTTACCGAGGACGTGGTGGCCGAGTGGATGAGGCCTTTACCTTGTGATCTGGTGGTCGCGGGTTCGAATCCCGGTGGCAGTCGTGCGTAAATCGGTTTTTTCGGACGAAAAAATCTGTGTATGCATCCCACGGTCTCGCAACGGTGAAGGAAACCGGCATGTTAGATGATAGAAAAAAAAATGTTCTATGGTATGTGACATCCACCAATCTGCATTGGGTGCGCGTGGTGGATTAAGACCCATTCGTTCTCCTGCCGAGAGTAAGCCTGAGTCCCAGCAGTGGGAACATTATAGGCTGATTATGATGGTGATGAAAATTCACCGAAAATATTGACTACCTTGTATTCTCAATGTTCGCATGTTCGTTGGGTTGCATACTCCCAAACAAGTGTAATTATGAAATTATCTGAAGTTGCGACGTAATAGCAATTTTCGGATTAACTACTGCGCAGTGCGCACTACTAACTTCAGAAACTCAATGATTTATGAAGGTAACAATTTCATAATATATCTGTGGCTGGATCACATGTGGATCCTTAGGGGGACACTACAATAAGAGGGCAGACCAAGGTTACTTTTAGCGGTATAAATAATAATAATAATTTTATTTCAGACACATTAAGAAAAGAACAATGTAGCTTGACTAGGGCCCATATGATATATACCTTAGAAACTAACATATACATATATATAACAGACTTATATCCTACTAATATTATAAACGCGAAAACTGTAAGTATGGATGGATGGATGTTTGTTACTATTTCACGTAAAGACTCCTGAATGGATTTTAATGAAACTTTACAATAATATAGCTTATACATCAGAATAACACATAGGTTACAATTTATAATCATACCTGCGCAGACGAAGTCGCGGGCATCAGCTAGTATACATATAAAGCAAGTAAGGCTAAGCGTGGTTAAGCGCTCGTACCATAGCCTCAATGTTATTCATTGATCTACAAATAGCTTTTCTTAGTATTGCGCATTACAAACATCTATTCAATGTCCCGCAAAATCAGTGCGATGTTATTTTTGTTTGAAAAATGAAAATGAAAAATGAAAAAAATATTTATTTACTAACAAAACACAAATCTATTAGCTAAGCTACCCAAGCTAAAATTAAATAAAGCTAAGTGTATTTACTATAATTAACAGTGCATTTTGTAGAGAGATTCAAACATATTTGTATTTATTAACGGCCCCACACTAGGCAAGCCTGTATCGTGGAGACCTTGTATTACGATAATTCAAACAACAAAATTTGTTTGTGATACAAAAGACTTCAACGCGCTCGAACATATGTGTTTTAATTGCTTGCTATCACAGAAAATCAAAAACTCAACAGTAAATCAAGTTTCATACCTGTATTTAATTTTTCTTACAATTAGAGTTGCATCAACAAACAGCGAGATCTTTATTATACGCATTTCGGAATCTTCCAAGTGGTCGGTGCGCGCGCGCAGCGCTGAATTAAACATGATTATGACCTAGTATAAGGGAGATTGTGCAGCCATTCTGAGCGAAAAGCGGTTATAAGTATTTCGTATTTACTGCTACCTGCATTTTCACTCGCGTAGTATTGGTATAAAGTTTATAAAAACTGAACACCCGATTGCCGAAGTATTATAAGAATATTGGATTTCTGACACTTTGATTTTATTCTATGATATTCCCATGACTAAATCTAATTTATAGATTACCAATTACCAAAATCCATCAGTCTTGAGTGTCCAATTTTGATGGTATGATTATGATTTTTACATTTATTTACGGTGTTTAAGGCCTAAGTCACTCGCGCTATATAGATTCGGAAAACATACATACTCGAAAACTATAACCGAAAAAATACTATCAATAAATATTTCGATAAATACTTTGACCATACGGTTCTTTAAAATACGAGTCTGTAATGTCGCTCGCTACCCGCCTACACTCCGGCACACCCTATCGTCTTTTCCTCAGCTATGTACTTGTCGGTGAAAACCGGATTTGGAGTCCTATTGATATGGAAGTTGCATTCATGACATCAGAGAGAGATGCACGCAGTACATTCTGGAGCAAAGATTTGCTAGATAGAAATTAAACTGCGGTCATTTTTACACAACTTTAGTTAGGATCAAATTAAGCTCTCCTCTGACTGATATCAGTTATGCCCGAGATACACAGCTAGTTTTTCAAGCCTGATGTAAAAAGAACTTGCTTACTTTTTCACTCGTTTACTAGCCTCTAAATGAAGCTGTTACACGAAACCAGAGCTGCTAGCATGATAGCTTACTATCACTATCTTGCTATCCTGGCTTGAAAAACTAGCTTCATATAACGCTTTTTTTATCGTGTCACTAGTTTTTCGAACCAGTGTAGGGAAAGGATAACGCTAATATGAGGGTACTAACTTAACCGTTGGCCAAAACTACGTTCGTTTTTTTTTGTAAACAAGTGTTAAAATGAGCTAAGCACTTTGCTGATGGTAAAAATAACGTATATCCGTGTCCTAAACATTGCTAAACTGGCCTTTAATTACATAAGTTAGTATACTGCTGCTTTTATAGCGCTCATGCTCTTTGAGATATTTTGATGGTCAATTTGTGAAGCCAAGTAATTTCATACCTACAAAACAGTACGTGCAAAATAGTTATTTACATGACAAAATAATATTTTTCTGTACAATTTAATAAAATTTGTACGTATGTAAAATAACAATAATGTAATAATCACGGGTATAATTGCACCGGGCGACACGGCGCTTATGAATGGGTCGTCAGACCAGCGGGAGGCGGCCTTGCGCCCACGCATCTAGTGCAACCTGACACCAGTACATTGTAACCGAGTATCAATGTCACTGAGCCTTAAGGTCATAGCACACATATCAACGCGGAAAGGGATCGTCACTGTATCAACTCGAGCCGTTCAGTATTCTGTATGAAACTCCCTACTGCAACGCACACTAATCGGAATCGTAACGTAATCGCCTCGCCTCGGGACAAACTTCGGTGCAGTGCGTAGTTAACTTACATATCCCGCGCTTAGGCCTGATTTATACAGAAACAGCATAAGGGAAAGATACGGCGCAGTTGGCACCAAAATATAATCGTGACATGACGCGTCGCTTACAGATTTTGTATGAAAAAGACCGTGCCTTCGCCTTACGTCGCTTCTGTATAATTCAGGCCTAACGGCTCGTTGTCCCCGCGCTTATGTCTCTCATCACAACACTTCACGTTTGTATTCAAACTAATTGAACTGGTGCCGCCTAGTCAACCAGTGGTCGGCGATCCGTAAGCGCGGCATTGCCGAGCCGTAGCCGAGTCGACTCCCGTTATTACGCTTACGTTAGGTTGACGCCTGGTTGACGGTGAAGCGATACGGTGACAATCCCTTTCCGGTTTGATAGTTGTCCTATGACCTTTAGGTTTGCTTACTTTACTTTCATCCTACTTCATGATGAAATGCGATGAATGCAAGTGAAATTAATTATTACTATCTCTGAAAGACATTAAATTCTTTCTGCTTTGAAGTTAATACCTCAAAAGGTAAAAACGAAACTTTGGTTTGATATTTTTTTTACAGGCAACTGTAATTATACTAATATGTATCTATACTTGTAGAATAATATTAATTTACGTATACACGGTCAATTTTTAAACACCAGAAAAAAAAATAAGCATAGTGAGTTGCCGTTACTGAACACATATACGGCAAAAAAACTTGAAAAAATTAAGTCAAAGTTTCGTCAAAATAAATTTGCTTAAAATTGGATAACTGTCACCGTTAGTCGTTGTCCTATGGATTTGCGCCAAGCGGTACCTTTAATTGATAATAATTTAAGTTTTATTTATCGTTTGACAAACCCGGGTACCTAGCTCGAGCCAGCCCGCAAAACCTCGGCTCGGGCGCCGCACTCGCTCCGCTGTCACTCTGCCATTTTGTAGAAATCCAAAATTCTGACTGCACAGATGCAACGTTGTACCCCGTCTGCATTGCCCATTTAATTTTTTTTGGTAATTAAAAATTGGTGGTGTACCCCATACTTTTATAATCCCGTTTTCATTGTACACAATAGACCTAGGCATACTAAGGTATCAACATATTAAGATGTAGGGTAGGCACAACCCTAGACTATAAGACATGGCAAAAAAAATAGGGTGGGACCGCGAAAATGAAGGCGTGAAATATAATTTCCTAGTTTACGCTATCCACACTAAAAAAGGGATATTTCCTTCAAAGTTATTAAAACTCGCTGATTATTATTATTATTATTATAGTGTTTCCTTTTAGGTCTCTCGCATAACGAGGAGTTACGTTTTTTCGCGGGCTTTTGGCCAAACGAAAAATCGATGATGTTATGTAGGCAGTGATAAAAACTTTCGTACAATACGGCAGGTGTTAAGAATAACAGCTTTTTGGAGTTGAATGTATGTGAGTTTGTGAATATCTAAAATTTTAAGGCTGGTGTGTAAGCTGTGTGGAATAACGCCTGTAGATGAGATAATGATTGGAATGGTTTTGACTGTATTTACTTTCCACTGGGTTTTTAATTCTATTGCTAAATCTGTGTACTTTGCGAGTTTTTCAGTGTGTGTTTTTGACAGGTTATGAATGTTAGGGATCGCGATATCTATTAAATAAACTGTTTTGTTAAGTTTGTCGTGAAGAGTGATATCAGGTCTGTTGTAATGAATAGTTTTGTCTGTAATTATTGTCCTGTCCCAGTAGAGTTTGTAATTGTCGGAATCTAGTATTATACCTGGAACGTACTTGTAGTATGCTATTCTTTCCTGTACGAGTTTATACTTCATAGCTAGGTATTGGTGAATGATAGAGGCTACTTGATCGTGGCGGTGCTTGTAGTCAGTCTGTGTGATGGATTTGCAGGCTCCCGTGATATGCTGGATGGTCTCTGAACTACTTTTACAATGCCGGCAGAGATCGGTTTCGAGGGCATTGTCTCGGATGATGTACTTCCTGTAGTTCCTCGTATCAATGATTTGGTCCTGGATAGCTTGAATGAATCCTTCTGTTTCGTTATTGTAAGCTTCAAGAGGCTGATATAAATAGATATCGTTACACAAATCGTCGCCAAAATAGAATTGCTTAGTATGTAATGGGGCTGAAGCAGAGGTCAGTAAATGACGTCATTTTGACCTTAAAGATCGTGAATGACCGCCTACGCTCTAAGTTAATGTCGCTATTGGTGATGTATAAATGCTGCCGAAACAAAATCCTACAAATTTGGTCCAAAATTAGCCAAGTTTCGTTTTTATGACTACTAAAACCTCTAAACAACGCATTTATCCTAAATACCATTGAGATGCGTCCCCTGCAGGATGCTGTCGAAATGGGTAGGTACACCAACACAGTGACATATATTCTGCCGCAAACAGTAATGTGTAAGCATTACTGTGCTCCGGTTTGAAGGGCATTATAGCAAGTGAAATTACTGGGCTTGCAAGACTGACCGCCAAAATGCTTCAAGGTGGACGAGCGCTTTAGCAGTATTGCAACGTCCTATGTAAATCAAAGCCCGGTGTAGTACTTTTATGGTTATGAGCAGGTGTAATCTCTACCATCAAGAGAGTGCCTAGCTAGTTTACTTTCTGGTGATACCCCATCATAATTAATTAAAGGCACTGGTTTTAGGCACCAGTCCGAAAGGGCGTGGGTTCGGATCCCATCGCTGTCACCATGTCGTAATAATTGAAAGACGGCATATCCAAGACTGCACATTTATTCATAGGTACCCACAACGTAAAGCACAAATAACAATAATATAGTAAGTAAGCACCTACCTACAACTCTCATATACGACAATAATAACATGACTGTCTCACTCCCACTAATTATGATTCGCGATTGAAGAGAAGAGATAACTAAGTATTGTCGGATAAATTAAATCCAAAGAAATATGGATAACAATGGAGAATCTTGCGGCATTGTGTTGCCTACCTGTTCTTCAGGACTAGAATAAATTAAATGAAACATCAGCAAATATGAAGGAGATTTAAATTTATATTTTTGAAAGCATACATTTGTTTCTGATACCTTACAAATTATAGTTAATCATAATCACATAAACTTCGCTTTATAAGCGTAATTAACCTTTATAAAAAAATACCTATTACAAAGTAACAAATTTTACATGCCAACAAAACTTTATATTAGGAGGTACCTACCATCAAACGTACTGAGGCAATCATTTATTTAATGGGTTGTGTGGGAAATAGTCTAGTAACTATTTTTTTTCTCTATAGAGACTTATAATAGTGAAAGTAACACCCTGACGCGGGGTGTTACTAGATGGGAAAAAATCCCATTGAGTTACAGTGTTACTCGTTTGGGTGTTACTCGATGGGATTTTTTTCCATCTAGTAACACCCCGCGTCAGGGTGTTACTTTCACTATTATAAGTATCTATATTGAAAAAATAATAGTTACTAGACTATTTCGAATCTATCACGCGCTTACCTTTCTCGATGTTGTGTGCCGACGCGATGTAACGTAAAAATGAAAAAAATAATTGAGAAAGATGTACCTGTTCTACATTTTCTCGAAATAAATCTCAGAATCAAGCAATGCGAGTTTATCAAACGAAACCAGGCGCAAAATGCTTCCAACAATATTAAATCATTTTGATTAATCATCTTGGGAGAGACATCAATGAATTAGAAAACATCAAGTAGGTACAGCACGCACAGTAATGACAAATGGACAAGCGAAAGTTTGCGGCCAGTAGATAGGTAAAAATGAAATAACCAATTGAAGGCACAATAACGTGCATACATTATTCATAATTACATTTATGCTCGTATTTCGTACGCAAATGGGTGATTGCTCCGACAATTTTTTATTTTATGCTCTGGTGGCCGTGCGAATTTTCAGTTTAGTGGGTAATAAAATTATTAGGTAAAGAGTGAAAAGATATCAAATCAAAAATCAAATCAAATCAATTTATTTATCAAATGATTAGGTAAGGTAATACAAATACACTAATTAATAGTAAATTTAGCGCTATTGGTTGCTGTATATGCCTCAAAAATAATGTAAAATTCCATTTTATTATCATTTTCCAATTAAAACGGTGATCAGTTCCTTCCTGATTGGTGTTATACTAATTTACTATCGATATAAAATCTCTTAGGTACCTTTTGCCCCATAAACTCATCCCATGCAGCATTTTGTATTCTTTAAGAGTACCTACCTACTATACGGATGAGGCAGGATTTTTAACCTGAAATTCTGGAAGAAAATATTCATTATACAGCTAATTATTTCAGGTAAAACTATAGGATTGACTATTTGGTCAAAACTATTTTTGATCGAACGGTCCACTGACCTTAATTTTTGACTAACATCCTTAATTTCTAAACGTTTTACTCACCGTGACGAAAGCAAAACCGGACCTAATTCTTTTTAATTACGGACAATATCAAAATTATAATCAAGAAAAGTACTGTTGTGTTGATTCTTTTCAAGAGGTCGACCTCTTGCCTTTCTTTGGAATAATTCTCACGTCTATATCCTACCTAGGTACCTAAGTGTACTGTTATTCAACATAACCACACAATATGCACATTGTAGACGAAAGATAAGATCCAAAAGCTTTTTCTGTTCCGGATGTCGTAGAAGCAATTTATTTTGATGAATTCATTTACCTTTTTTTTAAGTCAATTAATATTGAACATACTCCGATATCTGAACCTATCTCTTGTGATGAAAACAATTATATGGCCCGCTCAAGTTAATATTTAATGTAAGTACCTAACAATTTGTATTATTGCGAATATAACTTTTTCAACTTTTGCATTTTTGCAACGAAAAAAACATAACAATTATTTTTTTGCTTTTTTGCTTAGGTACTCTATGGCTGAGTGAGAGTACTTATATACTTTTTTTTATAAATCCATACATATGTAGAATGTTTGTCGAATGTTTGTCCTGGAGCGAGAATTGAAACCGCGCGTCGTGGCAGTAAAACACACTTCCCACTTAACCATCTGTGTCGTCCAATCAAAGCCTTAAATGAAAACTTATAGAAAATTAAATGAAAATTCAGAAAAGCTAAATTTTCTCCAGTACCATAACTTCCATCCTATAAGTTATGTGCTGGAGTTAGATAAATTACTATGCTACATACTTAGGGTACCCAACATAAATCTGCCTAGTCAAGCGCTTGCACACACTCGACCGTGAGAATTGCGGCATAACTGTTTAACTTTAGTTTGTATTCGTATAGGCGGGTAACGTTTAGTCTAATCAATCCTCCAAAATCTTTTTAATCACTCTCATCTCTAGCCTACAGGTATAAAGGCGAATCTTTGTGAGGATCGATGTTCCTCAATAGCTTCAAAACTACTTTTGACGTGACTACGTCTAATAAATCGATGAACGCAGGCTGCATACACGAAAACGTTGACGTCATTGGTAACGCTGTAATTGTCCGGGAACGCTATTGTCCGGTAACGCTCATTGTCCGTTGGTAGTCACGTTAAACTATCGTCCGTAAACCAACTTTATATACAACCAATTTTTTTTAACAAATTACGGGACGAGCTAGTTGCTCTTCTAATGGTAAGAGATCACGCCTGCCCATGACCAGACCAGTACTACACGTAAATGTGATTCAATTAGGCCTGTGCAGCATTGCTAAAGCGCTCGTCCACTTTGAGACATTTTGACGGTCCCAACAGTTAACAAATTGAGCTGAAATTCGGTTTATGAGTAGCCTATGAGTAAGATAATAACATATGCTACTTTTGAACTACACAAGCGAAGCCATAAGCAACGGCTAGTTTAGAATAAAACTACCACTGTATGAGTGCCAAGTTCCACCATAAAAACTGTGCCAATATAGTTATAGCCACGTATATATTGGCACAGTTATTAACTGTATTTTGGCCTGTTTATTCAATGACGCCATCATTTGCACAATCCCTAAATACCTCCTACGTGATTCCCACACGATACCTTTGCTTGCCCACAAGCCAATCTCCGAAAATCAATGGGTTTCCGAAATCTTCATGTGTCTCATTGAATATTAATTGACCCACATTTAGGTGTAAAATGTGGGTTTTGAAAGGTCACATGTCCAAAACCCACATATAAACCAAAGTGGCAGAAACAGGTGTAATAAGAACTATTTTAGTCTTGGGCAGCATCCATCTCTACCTCAGGCCATGGCAACGGGCGTCCATGGCGCCACCACTTTAGGGTTTTTGGCTAAAAACCAGTGTTGAGTGAAATCACCCAGCACATGCTGAGCCAACCCCCTGTTTCGGCATTAGAGGCATGTGTTTATTTTTATTTTTTAAGATTAAGTTTATCTAAGTATAAGCTTTTTGAGTAGATAATTTTATGTAAAGATAGGTACTTGTGTCGAAATAAATAATTCTCTATTCTAATCTATTTACCATCAAGAAACCAAATGGTTCGTCTTCGCCAACTGAAAAAACTGAGGTCTTTAACAGTGTTGTTTCTGCACTGTTTTCTTATGGGCAGGCGTGATCTTTTACCGTTAGGAAAATACCTACTAGATTGTCTAATCACTCGTTTGAGTATACAAATAAAAACATGGAGGATGTAGGCCTTTGCCCTGTAAGGAAAATCTAATAACAACTTAAGCTCATTATCCACTGGGATGGCAGCGACCGGGGCAGAGCAATTTTAGTGTCAAATAATTTTATTATCTACCTTATTAAATACCAGTGTTGAAGGACCGCTGAAAGGTCGCTCTTGGCCGCATCCGGCCGCGTGAGGCATGTCAGCGGCACTATAATACTGGTCTTATAAGTATGTAGATAACGTTAAAAATTGTTTGACATTGAAACAGCTCTGCCGATCGCTGCCATCCCAGTGGGAATTAAGCTTTAGACCAACAATGTGAATGTGCTAGACACAATAAAGGCCAAGCCATACGCTAATGCGGTAGGAAAGGCAAGCTAACCATGTCGGGCCCGTTGATCGAGGCACGGTAAACTGTCTGGCCACGTCATCTACAGCAATTATAGGCGTATGAAGTGCTGGGAAGCAATTGATAGTTTAGGTTTCAGACGTTACTTTGCGGAAATCCTAGTAAATGAAACTGAAACTCTTAATGCGGCGAGTCATTGGATGATGCCTCGTATAGAGGTGAAACACGTGTTGAATTCTTATATTAGATTAGAGTTTTTTCAGTCGCTCTTTGTTTAGAAATTAAGGCTAATCCTCAATCCGCCGCGCCGTATTATACTATTCGTTTCGTCTATGTTTTCAGATTGTGTCAACATAAAATTAGTAAGGTTTCATACTTTAATATAGATTTTATACGTGTTTTTAAGTTAGTAGGGTTAATTTTAACGTACTTTTTGAGTATTTGTCCGAAACATTTTGTATGGAAATTTGCCTTGAGGATTCCTCTTAAAATGTAATGATTCTGAACAAAGTTACGAAGCACCTAAATAAAGAACTTAGTTATTAGATTTGCTTAGTACTTACGTAAGCGGATTTATTACTAATTAAATTAACCATTTATTTAGGTATTTGATAGATTTATCAATGTAGCGTATCATAAAATTCATATTCTCACTGTTTTTGGAGCTTTAACGAACAAATAAATTCAAAAACAAAAAAAAAACTGGTAATTTAAAATTTACCAAATCTATGAATATAAACCCCTAAACTGAAACGAAACGGAGTGGAAGAAGAGGAGGCCTTTGTCCTGCGAATGGGCGATAATGGCTGATAAAATAAATGAGTATAAGAAGTCAAAAAAGCCCTATTTATTTGAAAGATAGGTTGGTAGAGATACTCTCACGAATCACATCTTAGCTACAGGGTGTATTTATACTTACAAAAATGTAAACTACATACGAGTTATTCTCAAAATGACGGCTGTTCACCAAATGAATATTTATGGCACAGCCTTGAAAACTGTCATTTAGCACGCTACCTTACTACCGATTCATTGTTCGTGTAGTAAATCGTGCATTCCCAAATTCACGCTAAGAATGATAAGCAACGGTCATTTCGTCATAATTTCGGCCACTTCTGGCACGATAATCAAGGTTTTACAAAAATATATTACAACTTGTGTATAACTTAGTACTCTGTGCTACAATCGACTTCAATTGGACTGTTAAAGAGACCGTAAACACTGCTAAAAAGTAAGGCAACAATATACGCCATTTCGTTGACTTCGATGACTTATTTATTTCAGTTATCTTGATTTAATAACTATAATACAGATTTCTCAACTATTAATAATTAGTGTTGGGTATTTTTTTTTATTACCATGTAATAATGTAATAGTTATTGATATGATATAAGTGCGGTAAGTTGATAATTACAGCCGAGGCGATATTGCTAGCCCGAGCCGTAAGTGAGGGCTACAAGAAAGCAGAGGCTGTAATTATCAAAGCGCACGTATGTCATACGACGTTTTATAACACATTTGCTCGTAAAGGGTCTATTATTGCACCAATTTCAATATCGTATTGTATCTCATTACGCACTAGTGCGGTAATGTAATGTAAAACGCATGAGTGGGGTAATGTAATTAAAAAGGAAGGTTTATCAATTTTCTCCGTTTAAAATGAACGATACTTTTTTTAAATCTTAGCAAAGAGTTTTTATGTCAGAAAAGTGGTCAACATTTTATGAATAAAATTAACTTTGGGAGATAAAATATAATAAATAAACATTTAATTCTTTAATTTTATTAATATTGACCATAAATTACAACCATTTAAATGTAACAAAACACAAAAATATTAATTTACTTTATTTTATTTTGGCACAAAACAGCCAGCATTATATGCTGGCTGTTTTGTGCCTTTGCCTTAAAAAAAAAGCGCTGCTGCGCGCGCATCGCTAACTTGACAACCAGTAAAAATTATTCCGCGCGGTTTCTTTTCGCTGTATTGTTTTTATTTGAAAATGTCGTCAAGTAATGATGAATTTATTTATTTATTTCCTCGCAAATGTGTTATAAAACGTCGTATGACATACGTGCGGTTTGATAATGACAGCTCTGCTTTCTTGTAGCCCTCACCTACGGCTCGGGCTAACAATATCGCCCCGGCTGTAATTCTCAACTTACCGCACTTATATCATAATGTACTATAAACTAACCGCCTGTTTAGGCCAAGAGGTTTTGCTAACTTAGTATTTGTAGAAATGACGTGATCTCCCGAAACCCGAATATGGCGCTAGTAGTGGCCGAACTTGTGTCTGCCTTACAAGTCCATTTTGAAAAGAAAATGGGTCGTGAGTCAGGTTACTCATCGAGCCCGATTCGGTAAGATCTATGGAAGTGAGTTTAGTCATACATAGTACCTACGTAAGGTCCGATATGTCCGATTAAGGCATCTGCGTTTTTCATTTTTGCCTCGAAAATTATGTGAAATAAAAAGTTGTGCGGGCATTAAAACACGTGCTTAACGGTGTGAAGGATAACATCGTGAGGAAGCCGGCATGTCATAGAACCTAAAAGTTCGCAAACATCTGTCAAGTGCACGAAAGGAGCCTCTTCGAGGGGCACTTGGAATCCTTTCACCACACTGCTGGTATGAAAGAACTAGTCAGTGACACGATAAGAAGAATCCTTGAAAATAGTGTTGCCATAAGTAGAGTACGTACACAAGTAGCGGGTTTCATTTTCTAATCAATCAAGCCAAAACTATTGGACTAATTTGTCTAATATTCATATTAGTACCTACAGTGTATAAGCTGAAAAAGTCATGGGCAAATGTTTTATATTGATACGACACGAGCGAAGTCGCGAGCGGGAGCTATTTTGGGTATGAATAACATGTTTTAAAGATGTGCAACATTCTCTTTTATGTTTAAAAACGTAATCTTTTCTGTTTCATGAGTCATCTCTACAAAATTAATATCTCATACAGGTTTTAATTGAAAGTTGTGAAAAACCGTAGACGCCATGAGTCTGTCCATTAACAACTTGTCTAGCCTAACCAAGCTTGGAACGTTATGAAATTTCACTCAATGATTGCTAGCAAGTTATGTCGCAAAAACTTTGTGAGATATAAACGCGTAGAAATTGAAATTGTTTAATGAAGTTACGTAAATAGGGTGCTAGGTATCCGAACCAAATAAATTATTGAGACCGCCTAGGAATAAATTGGTCTGTTTTGCTCTTGTCTCCTCTTCTCTAGTCATCTTCACAAGAAGCACCCTTTTTAAAAGTTATATTTGACTGACTCTTTTGCATTAAAAATTAATACATACTATGAACGACATATTTTTACCTAACCTACCGTTATGTTGTTACTATATTTTTCTATATCATGAGACTTCTCAATTTGAGTTCCCCAGAAAAACAAAACAAAATGACAGATGAGATCTATAGATACAAAAATACTCATTATTGACGATCCATTTCCAAAATGTACCCGCTGGCAGTTCGTGAACAATGCGTTCTCGTAACCAACTTTTAATCTAGCAAGATGTTTCGCACGTTCGTCTAGCTAGTAGGTAAGTTCACTCGAGTAAGTACTCGTTTAACTGCGGCTGGTTCGTTGACTCGGTAGAAAGTTGTTAATTAAACCGCTCAATCGCAGATTGTGTAACAGAACGCAACAGCGACCATGTGGCTGGGAGAAAGACAGGGAAATATCTTGCGAATGTGACAGCCGTGTTTGCGTTTCAATGATTTTGTCTCGTAGTATGATACCTTAGCATATAATATTTGCCTATGTTTCCGCTGCTGGAATATAAGCCCTATCTTAAACAGGGTGTTTTTTGAGAAAAGCGGTGAATGCCAAGTCCGAAACCACGAGAGTTTGAGAAAGGTCGTAAGGAATCATGCCCTCGATATATAAGAAAACAATAACAGCATATATTTTTTTTTTAATCTTTTATTTTAAATGGAAATCGATCTGAATGATTTTTGAAAAACACCAGTATTTTTGAACCAATGGATTTTGTTGGTGATAAGGATCAATCTTGGCAAAGAAATGTAATACTAAAAATTAAAGGAAGTAAAAAAAGGCCTTCCCCCATTTTCGCCAATGATCACGATCTTTCGCTGTTGTTCTCCATTCCTCGTCGAAGGCATCCAATTCGTCGTGCCATCACTGCGTGGTATCATGTATCATGGCGCCACTGAGTGGTTATTTTAGCCCACAGCTCGTTAGACATGCGTCAGATATGGCCAGCCCATGGGTATAGTTTATGAGCTAGAAAAGGTCATAGGCTAATCTTTTCCCCGATACAACCAAGGCAGACGAAGCCACGTCAGCAGCCAGTATCATAATATTTCGACCTCCGTGGCGCGGTGAGCCAGTCTGCGGGAGAAAATTCCGATTTTCGCTACGAGTCAAGATTTCCTCCAGAGGTAATGATTGTAGGTCTCTGCGGTAGTCTGATACCTTGATACAGGAAATGCTAGCGCGGGCACAAAAAGTAAGGAAAGGGTTTATAGTACTTAATTATTGTACGCCCGTATCATTTTCTGCAATGATCTTAGTTCAGCGGAACTTGCCATCCCGTACTTCAGGATATTGTCTTTGATGAGAAGTTTCTCGTCGTCAATAACTTCTTCCTGTTCGTCTTCCTGGAAGTCATTGGGTATCAATTGCATAAGCAATTTAAGTCTCCATAATCTATTAATAATTTTAATTTAGTTTTCTTATCTTGAAAATCGACAAAGTCCTTATATGTACAAAGTCACTATGTATTTCACTATGTAGCAGTCAGATGTAGTGGTTTATTTTTTTAAATTAATCTTTATGAATTAGTAGATAAAAAATAATAATTTAAAAATATATTTGGGAGCGTTTTGTTGAAGATCCGTCTAGTTAGAAATCTCTTGCCCTCCATTCTGTCTTGAACTAATAGACGCTACATTAAGTCCGGCTTTTTGAAGAATTTCGGTGCTCTTCTTAATTCCTTTACCAAAATTAAAATGTAAATTTTAACGAAGTTAAGGGTACCGAAGAGTTCCTTTGGAAAATTAACAATAATGACTATGTGTAGTAATAAAGTTTCTAGGCCAGCGAATCAGACATTTCTTGGCAAGAGACCTCAAGTAGGTAGATGTAGGTGGTACCTATCTTATCTTTGCTTCAAGGCAGTTCAAGGATAGAATAGTAACAGCCTTGTTGAAGACCTAGCTAGATTATTTACGGTTCTTGTTCTGTAAACTAACACTCTAATCGGTTTAAATTGAGTAACATGGACATAAATTTAAATTAGGTTGCAACCTCCTTACACAGTAGGCAGAAATACATTCAGTGCAGCATTTTGCTGGAACTTACAGGATTTGTTAGCTTATTTTGATCTTATAGCTTGACTGCAGTGCAGATGCTCCAAGTGGTTTATAGTTGTTCCTGTAGCTTTTTTGTTCGGGTTTATGTTCGGGATGCTCTTTTTGTAGTGTTAATTCGAAAAAGAAAGTAACTCTTCAAATTATGAACGGAAGCACCAACTCAAAAAAGTTACTTCCTAGTTTCCTGTGAAAAACTCAGTAGATTGTACATACGTGTACAGGTTGTGGCGTAAAGAGTGGATAATCCTTCACCAACGGGTTAGAGATATCATGACTGTGCAAAAATCACACAATTATCCAGGAATGCAATCCAAAAACAGATTGAAGAAATTCCTTGATTTGTAATCTTGGCACCAAAAACAGTGGACAAGGGTACAAAAATGAAAATTTTGAAAACGTCCAATAACTATCAAATTTTATACGGGCTATCTACTTCTTTATTTCCTGCATAGATGATGTCCCATAACAACCCATAGGTAAAGGATTATCCCCTATATACGACACACCCTGTAATTCTATTCGTTAGCTTGGAGTTGGAGTGACCTCAAGTTTATGTCTACAACACTGTACCATACTGTGTCAATCACACAAACAATGCCACAACAAAGCACAGTGATATTCGTGCTGCACTATACTTACAGCATTCTGACTTATACTTGATTGATATCTCAACTTTCTAAGGTGCATGCTACACAATAGCCATTATACTGAAGGCATCTACCTCGTTATTACATTACTTACATAACTTCAGTACCTACTTGCTACTTGATATCTATTTAGGAACTGATTTGATCAGTTGA
Source organism: Lobophora halterata (assembly GCA_932526365.1). Classification (NCBI taxonomy): domain Eukaryota; kingdom Metazoa; phylum Arthropoda; class Insecta; order Lepidoptera; family Geometridae; genus Lobophora; species Lobophora halterata. The sequence continues at coordinate 2,365,961 of OW052018.1, forward strand.
TTTTGTTGTCAGATCTTGCTTAGATACTTTGTTAGCACTAGATTTTGCTCGTGGCTGCAATTGGTAGGTAATATATCAGTGATTGACTCTACATTTTATTTTCAAGCTGCCTGATAGCGTCCAACATGGCTTTACTACTTATTCTTCTTCTATATCGTGTCATTAGTTTTTTCAAACCAGGGAGTTCTGAAAAAACTAGTAATGTTGGTTTTATAAAAAAGTATAAAGTAAGTAGGTATTGTATCAGTCATCTGGTTCATATAGTACAAGCTTGCTTAGTTTGGGGCTAGATGGCGTTGTGTGAAATGTCCAAATGTTACTAATTTATTATTGCTGCTTACTTGCTGCTTTATAAAGGGAATGACAGTGTAATTTCTAAGAGCAGTGAACACTTATTAAAAGAGTACCCAGAGGTAGGTACTTGCGAATCATGATCAACATCATAATTCCATCGATATAAGAGGACCATAACAAAAACAGTTTGAAAGCGGACCACTGTGCACCATATCTACCGGTAATTAACTCTGCTAAATACTTGTCCGGTACGAGAATGAATTTTCTTGTGAGGAATGTACGGTAGAAAAACAAGGCAAGCGGCGCGTACGCAGCCCGCGTGGAAAGCGTAGCGACATGTAGATTTTCTATTTCACAATGAAATTATAGAGAAATTTGATGACTTTTTGAGGTTTAGATAAGACTCAGACCGAATTGGACCAGAAATCAACCATTTAGGAAACAAACCATTAATCAGACCAGAAATCCAGGAATTAGATGAGGAGCAAGACTCATTGATCAAAGCTTGAAAACTGTTTGGTGCCACTTGGTGCCAAGAAAGAAGAACGAACTAATAAAAAACAAGAAAAATGTCTGACCTTATGAAATAGAATAAGTAGGTACCGAAAGCCGAATTCCTTGTTTGATTAACGAAATCCAACAAAATTAAAATAAAACTTTGATAATTACATACCAGGTAATAAAAATTCAACAAGTTCCCTTGATCGATCTGAGGTGTAAGATAACTATTCTATTTATGCCCTGACCTTGCCAAGTTGAGACAGATTAAAAGTGAGTGGTAGGTATATCCTTTTAAACTTGAACTTTGGCAGGGCAACGATACGCTCATTAAACTCTTGCATATTAAATAGCTCAACTGTTATACAGCTATTGTTTTAAAATGACGCTGAGCAAAACCGCATTGTTCCAACGAAGAACTAGTAGGTTGCAGGAAATTGGACTTTAATATAAAGTATTTAAGATTAAAATGCTTAATTGACAACAAAGAGTAGGTATATTAGTTCAAAATATTCACATACAACTCTTTAATAGTTATCGGTGAGGTCAACAAGGTGAACAAAATCACAGATAACACTTAAATAACTATATTTCTCATCATACATTAACAGTCTTTATCAGATACAAAATGCGACTTGGGGCTATTTATTTGTGATTTCATTCCAAAATCGTTCGAAATCAATTTGGCAACAGCTATCATTATTTTGATAAGATTAATAAACAAATCTGAAACACTTTTATCTCACATTCTGAACACACCAAATTTGCTATCTCTAAACGGAGCGTTTAACGCAGCCGACAAACTCAGTCCTATAACTTTCCTCGTATCTTTAGGAGCCACTATTCCATCATCCCACAGTCTTGCAGTGCTGTAATATGGTCGTCCCTCTCTTTCGAACTGTTCCTCCAATGGTGCTCTCACTTTCTTCTCGTCTTCAGCCGTCCATTCCCTGCCTTCTCTCTTTGCTTTTTCCTGGGCTACCATAGTCAGCACGGTGGCAGCTTGTGGTCCACCCATCACAGAAATCCTAGAGTTAGGCCACATATATAAAAAGCTAGGAGAATATGCGCGACCGCACATACCATAGTTTCCAGCCCCGAAACTGCCTCCAACCAAAACAGTGATCTTAGGACCTTTGAAGCAACTCACAGCTGTGACCATTTTAGCTCCATTCTTAGCAATACCACCGGCTTCAGCTTCTTTGCCGACCATAAACCCGCTTATGTTTTGCAAGAAGACTAACGGTATTTTCCTTGCTGCACAGAGTTGGATAAAGTGGGATCCTTTTAGTGCCCCTTCGGATTGTAGCACTCCATTATTGCCAATAATTCCCACTGAATGGCCGTATAGAGTTGCAAATCCACAGACAAGTGATTCTCCGTAAAGCTGTTTGAATTCATGGAATCTGCTTCCATCGACAATTCTGGCAATAACTTCTCTGATATCGAATGGTCTCTGCAAACTCGCGCCAACAATGCCATGAAGATCGTTCACATTGTGCACGGGGTCATCCACTTTCGTTGCATAAACCCTCGCACTCTGACCATTGTTCCAGTTCAAATTGGCTACAACGTTCCTTGCTAAATGTAGCGCATGTTCGTCATCTTGTGCGTAATGATCGGTCACTCCAGATTGACGGCAATGTAGATCTGCACCTCCTAATTCTTCGGAAGAAACTATTTCTCCGGTAGCTGCTTTCAATAGGGGTGGTCCGGCCAAAAAAATGGTTCCCTGATTCTTGACTATGATACTCTCATCCGACATACTGGGGATGTACGCTCCACCGGCCGTGCACGAGCCCATGACGACTGATATTTGTGGTATACCCTCCGCTGACATGTTGGCTTGGTTGAAGAATATTCTTCCGAAATGATCTCTGTCAGGAAACACATCAGCTTGATCGGGTAAGTGCGCGCCACCCGAATCGACGAGATAAATGCACGGTAGCCTGCACTCTTGTGCGATCGTTTGTGCCCGCAAATGCTTCTTTACAGTCATAGGGAAGTAAGTTCCGCCTTTGACGGTAGAGTCATTAGCGACGATCATGCAGTCGTGACCGTGAACCCTGCCGACGGCGGTGACGATGCCGGCGCTGGGCACCTGACCCTTGTACAGCTCGTTGGCGGCCAACGTGCTCAATTCCAAAACGTCGCTGCCTTCGTCCACCAACCGGTTAATCCTGTCCCTCACGAGCAGTTTTCCTCTCGCCGTATGCCTCTTTAGGGCGTTCTCCGGGCCACCTTTGATCGCTTCGCTCGTTTTCAGACGTAGTTCGTCGACAAGCTCATCCATTTTGGTCTTATTCTCCTGAAAATAAGGGTCAGCGCGGTTAATTTCGGAGCCAATGATCGTGGCGTGGCTGTTGTGCCGGCGTTGGGCAAGCCGGCGCACTCCTCTCACTAGTTTAAGCATTTTGTAGGTATATTGTATGCGATACACGACCGGTCTGCGAGCCGCAGGCGCGCTACTGACGATAATGCTATACCCTTATCTATACGATTAAATTGTACAAAAACAAATTCATCGCCGACGACGACCCTCGCGGTGATAAAAACTTCATTATGTATGTAATGATAATGTAGTCCTATTGTGATACTCGGCGACTGTTTGCATCATATTTACACGGCACCGACTAAGTATAGCTTACCTCTTGTCGGTCGTTTCAATTCAGTTGACTTTATGTTTGTGGGATTCCGTCGCTGGGACACCTTACGGTGCTCCATGAGTCATCTCGACTTGAATGGGTATTAATATCATGCAACAATTTGACTTACAATAAATTTATATATAAAGTTGGAGCACGATTATCGGTGACAGTGCAGAACGCGTTTTATACCGAAAATATCTTGCCTTTGAAAAGACCTTGTTACAGCATATTTATAAACAACGTATTCACACTTTTATGCTAAGTTTATTACCTATTTTTTTAATTACATTAAATTTATAAATCGGCAAGCTCTTCCAAATTCTCGTAGCCTAAATACAATTACCAAATTACATTTATGCTTGCCAAATTTCATGTCGATCCGTTCAGTGGTTTTGACGTGTTAATATAGAAATGAATAGGCACAATATAGACATCTACCGATTATTTATCAGCAATCAATAAGAATGACGTAACATTTTAATGAAATAACTACAAGCCGTTTCTTCGATCCTTCGTCGACACAATAAAACCTAATCAATTCTCACAAAAACCACAACATAAGACAATAGACAGACTCGATTCATCTATATTACGCGGATATAAAAACTTGTAAAGAAACGCCGACCGGTTGAACGAACGTTTCACTTTCATCGGCTTCGACAGGTGGCGACACTGTCATGATTGGCTGATGGGCACAATCTTGATGGATAAGCCATCGCCATCGGTTTAATGGGACGCCTGATGGGTGATTGGCATCCATAAGACATGATAGCGGGTATTAGAAACCATGGGTGTAAAGTGGGTCTCACATAGCGACAGATCGATGGTAATGTGCAAACAGATGCTAAGAAATATTTGATCAGCTTTGCAAATATATTTTTGAAGTTTTTCGTCGATTAGGTTTCTCTACAGAATATCATAGGTAGTGAAAGCGATAAAAATAAAGTTGCGGAAATAGAAAATTGAAAAGATTTGGATTTATTTAAGCCTTATATTAACAAAATATGGTGTAATATTTACCGAAATAAAAGATTTGAATTGAATTATTTGATAATTGCTAACAGGATGTTTTTCTTGCAGGACCGAGATGAACAAACAAAGCTAGAAATGAAACACCGACAGGAAGAAGACGATCTGTACAGGAAATTCTCAAAACATCGAGAAGAAGAAAATAGAAGAATACGAGAAGAAATACAAGTGAGTAATGAGTATAATCTCTCTGTTCATGTGTAGTTGTCTAAAACGCTTAGCTCAATAATTCAAAAGCGACGTTTAATTTGATAGACTTTATAAAATAAAATATTTTTACAACTAAGTTGAAAAAATAAGCCATAATACAAAAATATCAGATATCAAAAAACACCAGTCTTCCAGACAAGAACGTAGAATATTCTCATCAAATGTAATGCTTCGTCGACCGCATCGTCCGTCGCTTACCATACGAGAGCATAAAACTAAGTAGGTTTACCTATCCAAGTATACAAAACTTTATAAAAACATACGACTAAAACCTTTTTTTTACTTACAGGATGAATGGGAACGCGAACTAGAGAGGCTCACGAACAGATTCCAACAAGAGATGCAGGTGAAGAAGCGACGGCCCGACTCCGAGATCGGAGCGCTGACGCTGCGGCATCAGCAGGAACGCGATGACTTGGAAAAGAACATGACACTCAGGCGAGACAAGAAGAAGGAGAGCCTTACGCGGAAGATGTTGGAACATGAGAGGTAAAGTCAAGGAAATTAAATATGGGACGAATCATTGGCATCTTTGGTAGCTTCTGGATAATAAAAGCACACGGCTGGTACGACTAGGGAACTTTAAAGGGAAGCCTCATAATTTGAGCTGTGAAGAGGTGGTGTAGTGAATTGTCTGGCTCATAATTTTGACGGATTCCTTAGACCTGAATTATACAGAAATGGCTTAAGGCGAAAGCACGGCGCAGGTGGAACACTGGGCTAAAATTGCATGACGCGTCACTTACAGATTTTGTTTAAAAAATTGACTGCGCCCGTGACTTCGTATAAGTACGTTGCTTCTGTATAATTCAGGCCTTATTTTGAGAAGAAAGGATATCGTATAGTAGTCACAACACGGCACGGATAATGATGAATATAATACCTATTCGTATGAATCATCATGGTGGTATCATAATCCCTCAAAAAAAGAGTGATCTCTACTCGGGCAAGTTGTTATAATTAACCCAGGGTAAAATTACCTATAATGAATACATAATACTTATGTTTGAACACTTTTGCGGTAAGCCCCTAAATTAAACCCTTCAACCGTTCCTTTCAGAGCGGCAACAGCAGCCCTAGTGGAGAAGCAGAGCCACGAGATGATGGAACTGATCCAGGAGCGACGGTCGGAGTACATGGCAGGCTCGTCTCTATACCTGGACGGAGAGGAGGCGCCGCCGTACCCCGCGCGCGCGCCGCCGCCTCAGCCACCGCTCGTCTCCAAGTTCCACATCTACACAGACCCAGCAGAGTTCACTGACGTCGACAAGATCGCTATTTCAGTAAGTGAATGTGCCTTAGTTTTTGTAGACCTTCGCGATTATCACAGATAGTTATTTGATTGTAACGGAACCCTTTTAAAACACTGCTTAAGTGTCCGGATGTCGTCAGTGTAGTGTGCCGACCGAACATTTTTAACGACCAAAGTGAGGGTCCCTCTTTTCACCGCGACGGTAGCTCCAATACGCTAATTTCTAATTTAATTGCTTTAATTTATCTAATTTCAATACCTCCACTACACCAGCAGCCCTGTAGAGTTCACGGACGTCGACAAGTGATACCTACCGCATAATAAACACTCCGTGGTCCTTCGAGCCGGATACGTAAAATTTCAACGCACTGATTGTACCTAGTTACATTTTGGTCCTTCTATCAAAAACAAGCAAACTTCCTAACAACATAGCATGAACCGATATTAGTGGTTTTTTTCTGAAGTGGCTTTTTACAGTCCAGTAGCCGTTTCAAGTTTTCAAGCCACCCTGAGGCCTAGCATCTCTGAACCCGGTAACATAAATTCGTATCTATTTCCAGGTAGCACAAGAAGACCAAAAAACCTTTACCGACCTAGTCCGTCAATTAGTCGGGCGATGCGCGAGCGACGTTGAGAAAGCTCGTACTATCTTCCGATGGATCACGGTGAAGAATCTGAACAATATTCAGTTTGACGACAACCTCAGAGGGGACTCACCACTAGGCTTGCTCAGGGGAATCAAACACGGGACGGAAAGCTACCACGTGCTGTTCAAGAGATTGTGCAGGTAACTCAAAGATTATAGTTTTAACAGTGGTATAGAATAGAAAAATTGGGAGCCGTCTTCTGCAAGATACGATCTCATGGTCAGGTGTTTCCCGCCAAGTATTGGTAAGCGTGACTGTGTCCTGTTTGAAGGGCACCAGCTTTTGTGATTCCAAGTTCAACATAGTTTTGGTCCTGGGCAGAACTTCCTAACACCAGAAAAATGCAAAAAATCCTTGAAAGGATTTTTTGCTTTTTGAGCCTCTCAGCACTTGCTTAGCAGCTACTATTCATAGTATATATATATATATATATATATATATATATAGTATATATATATATATATAGTATAGTTTCGTGCATATTACTTACTTTCACTTCCACTGGTTCGAAAGAACTAGTGACACGATAAGAAGAAGCTGCTAAGCGTTTACACTTCTTGACGAACATATCCTCAAAATTTCGAGTCCACATTCAGGGTTTAGCCTGTGCGATATCTGTCAGTCAGCCAGTAAGGATAAAGCCTATACTCGTAGGTAGGTATACCTAATTCATCATCATCATCATTACAGCCTTTAGAATGTGTCCACTGCTGGACACATGCCTCCCCTATAATATGCCACAAAGAGCGGTCTCGAGCCTTCTCCATCAACCGATTTCCAACGACCGCAACAATGTCTTCGGTCCATCGTGTGGGGGATTCTCCACTAGGGACTTACTCGTATAGAAAAGTACGAGTAGGTACAATTACTGAGCATTTTCTCCCTTCCAGTTATGCAGGTCTCCACTGCGTGGTGATCAAAGGCTACAGCAAATCTGCGGGCTACCAGCCTGGAGTGAGGTTCGAAGACAACCGGTTCAGGAACTCCTGGAACGCAGTCTACGTGGCCGGAGCGTGGCGGTTCGTGCAGTGCAACTGGGGAGCCAGGCATCTGGTCAACGCTAAGGACGCTCCTAAGCCTGGGAATAGGGGGAAGAGTGATAGTTTGAGGTGAGTTTCTTGAAAACGGAAGATCTTCTGGCATAAAATTACGAATCAAGAGTGATAGTTGGCGTTAAGTTTCTTGAAGACAGAGGATATTCTGGTTAGGAATAATAGTTTTAGATAAGTTTCTTGAAGACAGAATCTTCTGGGAAATATTAAGATATAAAGAGGTTCATTACGATGATTTTGGGTTGAAAGTGATCGGTGGAGATTCAAAAGACTCAACAGGCATTCACACAAGTTCTTAGTCGAGGCATTGCTAGAAATGAACGAACCATCATTGCAGACGAAGAAAAGCCATTTTCAATGCACGATTCTCGATTTTATCATCAACAACAGAAGAAACGAAACAATAAGAGATTTATGAATTAGCCAATCAGTGCTCGAAATTCCACTTCAAGTACTATGATTGGCCATTGCACGGTCCGCTCCTCTCCAGTCAGTGGAAACGCTCCCTTAGGCTGGCTCAGCTTTGACTCAGAGACAAACACTTAGCAGACAAGAGCCCCTTGATAACTGACGGATTGAGAAAAGCTATTTTCAACGCACGATTCTCGATTTATCATCAACAACAGAAGATCTGTAACGATAAGAGATTTTTGAACACTTAGACTGACTGGCTCAGCTTAACTCAGAGACAAACACTTAGCAGACAAGAACCCCTAGGAGAAAAGCTTTTTTCAACGCACGATTCTCGATTTATCATCAACAACAGAAGAAAGCAGACAAGAGCCTCTAGATAACTGACGTCATCAAACCTTCATTTCCAGATACGAATACGACGACCACTACTTCCTGACGGACCCTCGCGAGTTCATCTACGAGTTCTTCCCGCTGCAGCCCGACTGGCAGCTCCTGAAGACGCCGATCACGCTCCACGACTTTGAGGAGTTACCTTTCGTCAGGTCGCTGTTCTTCAGATACGGCCTGTACTTCAGCGATCCCAATACCAAGGCTGTTATGTTCACAGACTCTACTGGTGAGTGACATCTGACGGTTAGAGCATAGCGATTTTTGGGGTGGTAAGGTAGAGAAGAACTATCGATCTAAAAATGTACGCTCCTCCATACAAATGCCCATAACAAGACTTATCGCGCGACAGGAAGGGCGTGCATTTTTACTTAAAGATTGGACTGGGACAGTCAGACTGAAGTCAAGCAAAAGACTGGAATTGAAATAGACTAGTTGATCCTCTTTGATGTAAGTATTGTGAATTATGCAGACGTTAAATGATTATTTCAAGCTAGTGGTAATTAGTCTATGGTTCAAGTGAGAAGTAATCATAATCTTGCAACTGTGGAGGACAGTTTTTCAGTGGATTCACCCCCACTTACCGCTGGCGCAGTAAAGGCACCATCCCGGTCTGTAGTTCCGCGCAACACGACGGCCGGACGCGATGGAGAGACGACATTGTTGCGGTTGTCGGAAGTCGAAGGACGGAGGCAACTCGAGACCGCTCGTAGTGGCGAATTATGGGGGAGGCCTATGTCCAGCTGTAGACGTCTAGACATGGAAATAATTGCTACTTTTATTTCATTGTCACATGGTCATTTTGTAACAGTGAAATCACCGATGATTATGTAACACACTGCTATTTTTCATCAATGGCCTAATGTGACTAATGTCACTAAAATTCACTCATAACACGACGTCACGCAATAACTCCTACTCACAGGCAGCACACTACTTACTGACTGTTATAATTATTTACGATACGCTACAAATGAAATTGTGAATGGTGACAAGTATCATGATATCACAGCGTCTGCCGGCGTACAAAATCACATGCCGGGGCGCACCGGGCGTAGGTATATCACCTGTGATTTTGTAACAGACTTGGTCTCGGAAAGTAACAAGTGATAAGTTTGATCATCAGTAATCCCTCCGTAGGCCTAAACATATTCTAGGCGATCCAGATGACGACATCACCGCCGCCAATCCGGTGGCGGAAATGCAGTCATCTCGCGACAGACGTAACACTCCACAATTCGCTTAACGACCGCGCCGGCGCGGTCGGAATCTCTCTTACAGGCCTTCTACATCGTTAGGTTCGATTCCTAACGGTGCCTTGGGTCAATAGTCCAATCATCCCCCTGGCAACAGTCCAAGCCGAGGTTCGACCCACCGTTGGGTACCCTTGTGCTGTTTGCCCCAACCTAAATTTTAAGGTAGAGCGCCATCTGCGGCTAACTGCATTAAACGTCCATCCGAAAAAAAAAAAAAAAAAAAACATCGGTTATAAACCATGATAAATAAAATGTTAGTCAGTAAGTATACCTTCCATGCCTAGATTGACATGTAGATGATATAACGTGTGTTGTTGTAGGTGCGGCGACTATGCGCATAGCCATGCCGGCACACATGCAGAGCTCGCTCATCTTCCACTACAACCTCAAGTTCTACGACACCGAGGGCGACGGCTTCGACGGCGTCAGCCTCAAAAGATTCGTCATGCAGGTTTGTGCCGTTATTTAGTCCTATTAGTTATTCTTCGTCAATTTTATTTATTCATTCTTTTTGAATTTATTTATGTATAGCAATTTGTGTCTTGTATTGTATTTAGGCATTTTAGGCGTTCAATATTTCAAACCAACTTCTAGACACAATCCAATACCTCCCCAATCTGTAAGGCCAATCCGGCGCGCCACTCACTATCCGTTCATCCGTACCTACATTTTTGAAGATATAAATTGATTAAGTAGGTAAATACATATTTTAAAAAGTGAATCGGTAATTTTATCACAACAACCTCACGAAATGTTTGAGTATAAGTATTTTTTGTTTTGATATTAACCTAGGCCAAGGAAATAGGGAAAAACAGTTTTTGTTTCTGTGCCTTAAAGGGCCTTAGAATTTTCCAATCTTGATGGCTCTGTGTATTGCCTCTGCAGTCGGTAGTGGGCAACGTGGTGTCATTCCGCGTGCACGCGCCCTGCAGCGGCGCCTTCCTACTGGACATCTTCGCGAACGCTGTGACGCCGCGCGAGTACCTCACCGGCGAGCCCATGAAGTTCAAGAGCGTCTGCAAATTCAAGGTATGAGGCGTTGTCCTAATAGAACGCGATCACGCGACCATCGCAAGTGAACGAACGTCGGTCGCGCGAATCCGCGATCAAACATAGGGGAGACCTAGGAGGAAGGAGGGTTATGACAGTTTTTACTTTTGGGGCTATATTTCGCTCAAGAAACATTCCACAGTTATGACTCATGGTAATTAATTTAGCGGCATTCCTTCTTTTTTCAAAACAATGACCAAAACCAATTTAAGTATTATGATTTCTGAGAAAATCGCCAAAATTAAAGACCACTTATAGCGTGTGACTTGGCAACACAAGCTCGACCAAACCGACCACATCGATCAACCCGTGGTCAAGTTCCGACGCGGTTTCGGGACGATTGATTGTCTATGGCAATCATCTATTATTATCGATGGTGCAGTCTTCTTTTGCAAGTTTGATTCAATTTTTTTTATGTTGGAAGATAAAATGTTAAAACTGTGTTTCCTCGTGTAATTCGTGAATATATGAACAATAGCAACAATAACTCTTTCTTTTCGCCCAAGACCAGTGAGCTAACCGCGAAACACTCCATTATATTATATATAAAACATATCATCACACTTGATATTAATAAATCAAACATGTTTTTTAGGATAAAGTACATGTATTATGCTTAAGTACTAACAAAATTAACATTCTCATAACAAGTAATTGTAGTTTTATATGACTCTGGAACTTTTTTTATTATATTTTCTGGCTAACTTATTTGCAATGACTCTAGTTTCTTTCGCTGTCAGTCCATAATAAGATACTGCACATGTTAGCAGATAGTCGCTCAATATATTCTCCTCCTCTTCTATAAAATTAGTCAGAATGGTACCCATAGACGGAGCTCCGACTTCTGGGTTTGCTTGAAAAGCCTCTTTCTTCTTAATGTATCTTGATAAAGACATGTACTAAAGATTTTTAGAGGCCGCAGCATCTCTTAAACTTTTACCTCTTAACTTAACTTATTCAAAAGCCATTAGTAGATTTTGACACTAGCTTTTACTGTATCAGTCTTTCGTGTATAGTTTTTAGGCATTTTGAAATAAAAAAGAGCCATTCAGCATGCAGTATGACACCTACTGCTAAGACATATACAAACATCTTAAATTAATTAAAAACATTAAGGAAGCTAAGGTTACAAATGGAGTAAAATAGGAGAGTTGTGACAGGCTGTCACAACTCGCCTAGGTGTTTCAAATGACGACTTGATCTGAATAATAATTCATATTTTCTAAACACGATGCGCACACAAAAGATTATTGCAACTTTTTGAGAGTTGAATAACCATACAACTTAAGGAAAAATAAGAAAGCAAAGCACATGTACCTAATAAGAATTGATATAAATTCAAATGAAATTTCGAAGAATAACTTACTTTTCGCATTTTTTTGTACACAACCGTCGTATTTACGAAATAGCGCCTCGTGGGTCGCCAGCATGTACGCGTATCGAAAGCGTCATGCATGCGGTGCTGCCAGCTCGCTATCTATAATAGGTTGGGAGAAATCGTCCTTGTCACAACTCACCTCTGCACAACTCTCCTAGGTCTCCCCTACTAACGTCAAATAGGCGTCCCAATTGACATCGCGTCGCGCGAATGCCAATTGGGACGCGTGATCGCGTTCTATTAAGCAGCCTGATACCAGTGTCATGAATTATTATTGGATTAGTATTCGTTATTATCGCATTTGATACACGCCAAAGCTCCGAATCATGCCAGGTACAGCCAGCATACATGTATACTCTCCCAAGCATTCACATCCTGACACACGACAGTGTGTCAAGCCACGGTTAGGCCCAGCGAACTGGCGAGTAGCACTGTGTGTAAGTTTACACGAACCATTTGGAGCCACTTTTGACCTTGTCATAGCTAAAAAACTAATCAATATAAACACACCAAATTTGGTGTTTGTATTGAAAGCCCGGAGTTAATGAAGTACCTCAAATTTCATAAACACAGCTTAAACGGTTATTTAGATATTAACGTTCAAAAATCGTCATTTTTATCACTGATTGACTGACATATAGACGTAAAACCTAACCCACTTCCAGATGACCTAGAAAGTTAAAATTTGGCATCCAGCTAGGTAATTGTGTGTATACAAAGGAAAAAATCAGAAAACAGTAAATTTATAAGATTTGTTTTTTTTTCAAATTATTCGATTTTATGCGGTAAATTTAGCGCCTTGCAAATTATGAGAGCAATTGCCTTGCAAATTTTTGCAGGATATTTCCATTTCCATGATGAAAGGTTGTTTTTATCGTTTTATGTGCTTACTTTAATATTAATAATATAAAAATTATTTACAAGTGCCCAGATGAATGCAAGCTAGTGGAAATGCAAATTGCCGGCAAATAGTAATAAAATTTACAAAAAGAATTGATATCTGAACAAAACCACATATAATATGTGAAAATGGAGGAGCCACGGTCTGGGACGGGATTATGATGGAGAAGTCGTTTTCCCTGAAAAAAGACTTGAGATCTACATATATGGCTAGCCAAGGTCTACGTTATAAATAAAGTAATACGTTTTTATAAATAAATTTACGAATATCTATAGTAGACCTTGGCAAGCCATATATGTAGATCTCAAGTCTTTTTTCAGGGAAAACGACTTCTCCATCATAATCCCGTCCCAGACCGTGGCTCCTCCATTTTCACATATTATATGTGGTTTTGTTCAGATTTATATAACTGCTAATTTTGCAACGAAAAGTGCACGCAAGCATTTTTGTAAACAGGTAAGACCTACTTGTCAGTATTCTTTTGTCAAAAGAAGAATGTATTTGCAGAATTAGGAGTAGGTAAATGTGAAAGCTTAGGAGTGTATACATGTCTTTGCAGCTGACTGTACCTACTAGCAAAGCTCTTTTCTCGACCGCATTGCCATATACTGGAAATAAGTTAGGACAGACAGTGATTAGTGCCCCTCAATAAACTCTTAACATGCCCTATAAACACTACAAATTAATTACCAAAAAAACTTAAATGGACAATGCAAAAGGGGTACAACGTTGTATCTGTGCAGTCAGAATTTTGGATTTCTACAAAATGACAGAGTGACCCGAGCCGAGCTTTTGCGAGCTATACCTAACTAAAACGATGAATAAAAATTTAATTATTATCATTGATGTTTCATTTTTTTTTTTTTTTTTTGACTAAATATAGACTTGCGTTTGACCACCATCTCATCTGATGGTAAGTGACGATGTGGTCGACGATGTAGCACGTGTGAGAAATAGTATAGAGCACTAACTATTATAAAGCCTAAATTATAATAATCTATCTAATTCGATTCAAACTATAAGCTGCAACCTAATTAGAGCCTATAAAATAAGGAAGATAGGATTTGCAGATCGAAAAGACATCATTATGGAAGTATTATTTATTTTATATGAGGGTACTTTGAAATGGTTAACACAACGAGACAGTTATAAACTTAACCAAGATTTTAACTAAAACCAAATAATCAAAGTGGGTAGGTACATTGCTATTAATATTTATTACAAGGAAATCATGGATTACAGCGTAGACTATCACTATGAATATTGTAGTGGTACCATCATTTGGACTTCTATATAAATTGGACACTATTGTTGGCACCACTAATAATGTCTGTTTTACTTTTGCAATGTACCGCTAGACACTTAAACACTGAAGTACATAGTACACAAGTAACAATGGAAGTTATAATAATGTTTGAGAACGTTGCAAGGTTCTTCTAGGCACAAAGCAATGTAGTAAGTACATAAGTATCGAAGATAGTTGTACATAACTACAACTATCACACCTGAGCCTGAGTATGGTAGCAAAGTGTAGCTAGACACCAAGCCTAGTAATACATAGCCACTTACCTTAGTGCACATAAGGAATAAAGGTAGGTAGGTATATCAAAGCCCGTTTAAGATATTACCAGATACATGGCAATGATAAATCCACACAATTATACACATACACAGAACGGTAAATAACTTTTAAATAAGAAACTGTACTTAACTTTTGACTGTTTCACGATCACACCAATAATGAATCCACGAGGGTATTTTCAATGTCTTTTATACAATTTCAAAACTGTTCATGTTTGCAAATTCTACGACCAATCACAATTAAGTTGCTTAATACTTTTATACACTGCAGATAATGTTGATTACTTCAAGTAAAATGATTTTAAAACATTAATTAAGAAATATAACGCTAAAAGTTCCAATGTTATTCTCTTCGTCTTGTCAATATCAAAAGATATTTCAATCACTGAAATCCCAATATGAAACCGCTATCTTATACTTAAAAAACACATTCTGTATAATCATGAATATTTTTTAAATGATTTGTTTTGTCAAATTAGTATTCCCAAATAACTTTAAAGTAAAAATCTTAAAAATATTAAATGATATTGTTCGGTCGGTATCAAAAGCTTGATCACGACACCTATTATTTTGCTAATGAACTAAGCGACCGACTATAATTTCGCTAGTTTAATCCTTTAGATGGCGCAAACGACAAGTTATACTTGAATTTGAACTATTACAATGAAGATTATCTTCAATACATTGTCACACGCTTACCTAGAATAATCCTATTCACTCTTGCCTTGAAGACACCCAAATTATAGTGATCGGGAAACACTGACGCCATTCATGTTTTTTGCCATTTATCTGTGTTCAGTGATGGCAACTGTGCAATAGTAGCACAACTCTAGCGTGTTTTAATGTTATTAAACTGGTTACTGATGCCCTTAATGAACGAGCACCAGTCGCAGCTCTATTCCTCGATATGTCAAAAGCATTTGACTTTGTTGACCATAAATTATTACTTTATAAGCTTGAACAATATGGCATACGAGGAAAAGCAAACGACTGGATTAGGAGCTACATAAGCTCCCGTAAGCAATGTATTGAATTGTCCAAAATTGAAAATAATAAAAAGAATGTAATAAGATCAGAGTTCTTGCCTAATAACTCTGGGGTACCACAGGGAAGCGTCCTTGGCCCCTTTCTATTTCTCATGTACATAAATGACCTTCCAAACATAACGAATCATAAGACAATATTATTTGCTGACGACACTACAATTATTATTAAAGGTAAAGACACATTGACGTTCGAAAGAGAAATTAATGATGTTTTAGATAATACAATTAAATGGCTGACACTCAATAATTTAAAAGTTAATTTAAATAAAACAAATATTATTCAATTCACGACGTGTCGCCAAAGTGCTATAAAGTTATTCATACAGCATAAAGGATCAATTATAGCTGAAGTAGAAAAAACTAAATTCTTAGGTTAGTTCTTAGGCTTGACCACCATCTTAATTGGAAAGCTCATGTGGAACAATTGTGTGACAAAGTTGACAGGTTTGTTTATGCGATTAGGAGCCTAAGACTACGCGTGTCCAAAGAAGCGGCACTAACTGCGTATCACGGATATGTTTCCTCAGTACTAGCCTATGGACTCATACTGTGGGGAGACTCTACTCTTTTTGAAAAAGCTTTTAGGGCACAGAAAAAGTGTGTTAGGGCTATCTGTGGAGCGTGGTTTATGGATAGTTGCAAACCTATATTTCAGGAATTTCGCATTCTTCCCTTACCTTGCATGTACATAAGGGACTTGTGTGTATTTGTCAAGCAAAACCCTAGCTACTTTAAAACCATGTCAGTAAGAAATCCACGGCACAGAAATATTTTATATCATCCACCATGTAGACTCAAGCTTGTAAAAAGTAATGCCTTTTTTAGTGCCATTAACATATATAACAAACTGCCAAATAGATTCAAAGACCTACCTTTATATATATTTAAACGCAAAGTAAATGAGTGGCTTATAGAAAAATGTTTTTATGACGTCAAGGAATATATAAATTTGTGGATGACGCAGAGAACTCTAAGTAATATTGTATGAAATTTTTATAGACATTAAGTACTTTTTAATTTGCTATTTCATTATTTTAATCAATTAATCATAATCATTCTTTAGTTTAAATATAATTTTGCACGCCTCGAATGGAGGCAGAATTTATAGGACCCTTGATTGACATGTAACAACCTATTATGTACCTACATTCTAGGAAATAAATGATTATCTTATCTTATCTTATCTTATCTTAACTGATTATGTGATTTTTTTTTCTGGCGTTTAAAAATTTGCGGTTTATATTAATTAATACGTTTCAGATTTGTTGTGCGGAACTACAAACTGTAATGGTGCCGTTACCGGACTGCGCCAGCGGTGAATGGGGGCCCACTAAAGCCACGCGGCTCTTCGGACTTGTGCCTATAACTCACCAGGTATGTTCTGTACCAACCTTGGAACCGGAAATGTAAAAGACCACTGGTCTGAAAAGAGGTCGCAAAGACATGTTTTAAGAAAATAGGTAGTTATATACACCACAAGTTTTTAATTACCAGCCAAAAATTCTGACTGCACAGATACAAAGTAGTACCTTCTGTATTAATTGCGCATTAAGTTTTTTTTGGTAATTTAAAACTTGTGGTTGGTGTATAAACAGAAAACCCAGACTGTGAAATAATTTTAAGATGTCTGCGAAGAACGCATTTGTATTTTAATAGTCTACGATCCGGCTGCAGGATCACTATTGTACGTTCATCGAGTACATGATAAAAACCTATTTTTTTACATAAATTAGTCGTTACACACATAGGTATGTTGCTGATATTGTATTTAAAAACCAAGTGAATGAAATGTTTATCCAAAAATCATTTTTTTTTACAGCCTGGTAGATATGTCGTGGCTGGATCATTAAATTGGCCATTTCATGAAGTGGCTGGCCATTTCATAAAATGGCCGTATTCATGAAATGGCCAATTCAATGATCCGGCCACGACATCTATACATATTATATTCTCCTATTCATAAATTTATGAAAAAATAGATTCTGATAAAGGTAGTGATCCTGCAGCCGGATATGGACATTGACAGTCTAGAAGCATTATTGAGTCCTTAACCCTGTGGCCAACCACAGATCAAGCCCATTCCTATGTCATTAGTTAGTGACTGATAAGTGACGAACAATGGTCTGACTCCTAGGATTTGTGACAGCCCCGTTCCTGAGATATCAGCGAAAATACCTGGCCCACGGTTCTGGATCTAGAACCCTGTGGCCAAGTACTTTTGCAAATAATACACAAACCACTGCATCTTATGGCCCCAGATTTTTAATTTGCGTTAGAAACGCCAGTCACTAAGCCCTAGACAAAAAACTAACTTCCTAGACCCAAGAATACCGAAGTTAAAAAAGTCCGGCCTAACATTTTGAGGTTATAAAAATAACCTCAAAATGTTAGACCAGCTACCCGAAAGAAGAATGCTAGGAGGCTGATTACTATGCCAAACCTTAGTGACTGATTTGTGACTAACAATGAACTGAATCCTGGAATTCGTGACAGCCTAGTTGCAGAGATATAAGCGAAAAGACTTGGCCACAGGGTTCTGGACCAGAACCCTGTGGCCAGGGATTTTCACTAATTTCTCAAAAACCGCTGCATATTATGACTCCATTTTTTGTATATGCTTTAAAAACGCCAGTCACTAAACCCTAGACTTAAAATTAGCTTCCTAGGTTGTTTAATAATAAAGCCTAGAAACATATTTTGAGGTTATAATTTATGAACAGAGTGACAATGTATTTTGCCTCATTGAGACTTTCCTTGTTTTGCGTTATGTAAAACATTTGAATTTGATAATTATTATTTATTATGTTAAAATTGAAAATAACCGACCACCGGTCTATTTGATTAGTACCTAAGAGTGTGTTTTGTTATAATATGACTTGTAATTACCAATATGTGTTACCAATAAAAAACTTAAACTTGAACATTAAATGCTATACTTTACTATTGTCTATTGTTTATAATATTTGTGTATAATATTTGCAAAAGTACTTGGCCACAGGGTTCTGGATCCAGAACCGTGGGCCAGGTATTTTCGCTGATATCTCAGGAACGGGGCTGTCACAAATCCTGGGAGTCAGACCATTGTTCGTCACTTATCAGTCACTAACTAATGGCATAGGAATGGGCTTGATCTGTGGTTGGCCACAGGGTTAAGGACTCAATGAAGCATTTAGTTCCTCCATGATTATAAAATAAAATAAAATAAGCCTTTATTGCTACCCTTAATAAGTTTACATGAACATTTCTTGTACTATCTTTATTTGTTAGCTTGTCCTTCGACAAAGGCCTCCTCTAAGGCTTTCCATTTTATTCTGTCCCTTGCTCTGCGAGTCCATACGGGGCCGGCTATTTTTCTCAAATCATCCTCCCAACGTTTCGTTTGTCTACCTTTATTTCTTTTGCTGCCTCTGGGGTACCACTCTGTTATAATTTTTGTCCACTTTTCTTTTTCTTCCCTTAGCATGTGCCCTGTCCATCTCCATTTTAGTTGTTTGTATACTTGTTGTATGTTTTTAAATTTTGTTTTGCTTTTTATAATTCTAATCTTACTTTGTCTTTTCTTTTGACTCCTAATACACTTCTTTCCATACCGTTTTGGCAGACTTTCATTTTATTTAATTGTTGTTCTGTCAGTGCCCATGTTTGGCATCCGTAGGATAAGCATGGTAGGATGCATGTATCGAATGCTTTTCTTTTTCCTCCATGATTATAGTCTAGTTATTAAACTCCAAAACCTCTCATTCGGTCAAACACGTGTGTTCCAGGAAGCGCTGGTGTTCGCGGGCCGCGAGCTGGAGATCCAGTTCCGCATGTCGCGCGCGCTCGCCGACTTCATGGCCACGCTGCACAAGAACGGCGTGGACGAGAAGCGACTCTCCAAATACGTGCAGCAAAACGTCACGGACGATATCGTCTCGTTTTACATCACGTTCCCTGAAGAAGGTAGGTTGATAGTTTGATAGGTAATGTCCATTGAACACACATACAAAAGTCCGAAAAAACTATAATACCTACCCACTAAAGTGTAGACATAATCTTCTTCGTATACAACATCGAACATCAAACGGAGTGGACGAGGAACGACTCTCCAAATACTTGCAGCAAAACGTCACGGACGATGATCGTCTCGTTTTACATCACATTCCCCTGAAGAAGAGACCGCGTCTAGAAAGCGTATTGTGGGACAACCTTTGGCCAGGAGCTATGATTTGCGCGCTATAGCTGGCAGGTGGATGAGAAGAGCTGAAGATTAGGCTCAGTGGCTCGCCTTGGGAGAGACCTGCGTCCAGCAGCGGTTATTAGGTTGATGATGATTATGAATTTTAATAGGATTAAGGAGCAAACTTAAACATGACTGGCTAAAGCGAAAGGAGGCCTATATACCAACAATGGGTCCTGGCTGAAATGAATGAAAAAAAATGACCCAACATTCGTTTCCCTTACAAACTATCGCATTTAAAATGTTAGTAGGTCGCCAGCAACTTTGTTTGCGTTGCGAATTAATGAAATTCATTTCTTAGTGCGCGCTTACACTTCTTGAAGAAATAAGCCTAGCAGTTTTAAGCCCCTTCGTTTAATGGTTTAGCCTGTGAGTTGTCTGTCAGTCAGTCAGGACGAAGCATTTTATATATATATATATTATTTGCAGGTCAATACGGTCTGGACATTTACACCCGCGAGCGCGGCGGCCCCACCGCCATCCACCAGAACGGATCCACCGAGAAGGAGAAGCATCTCCTCACGCACTGCTGCAAGTACCTCATCAACAGCAGCAAACGAAACTAAACCTTAAACATAGCTATATACGACTCATAATGGCATAGAAATTATTTCAAGAATGGTTGTCTTTTAGATTAAAAAAAAATAACTTTGCACTTTGCGTGTTGTAAGCACTTATTTCCGATTGCCGATAGTTCCTAGCAGGAACGCTGAGGGTAGGGATTACCAATCGGAAATAGGTAAGTGTCAACAAATTATATAAATATATTTAGTAATAAATCCGCTTGATTCGAGACGAGACTCTCGTTTCGAACTTCGGCGAGTCCACACCTCCTGATGATGCCTCGTGTAGATGCGAAACACGTGTCGTATCTTTAAACTTTGGTTTTCTGTTCGTTGACTCTTTGGTTTATAATATAGTAATATGTACTAAAGTTCTAAACTAAAGTTAAGTTAATTAAAACCTTTGTTTAGAAATCAAGCGGATTTATTACTAAATATATTTATATAATTTGTTGATATTTATGGATTTCCGCAAAGTAACGCCTGAATCAATCAATAGGTAAGTGTCTTTAGCAGGAACAAAAAAATACTACTTACTCATTAGGCAATTCTGTTTTGCCTTTTATTTGTATGTATGATATAGCAGCAAATTTGAACCATGTAAGCATTATGGTTCAAGATGATACATGGGATGGTGAAATGGCGGTTTGTTCTCCATTTTTTTACTACAGATATTATTATGTAATAGAAATATTAGCATCAAATTTGAACCAAACACATGGTTCTAATACAGTATATAGGATGTTGACATTAAATTGAACCATACTATTGAATATTCATAGAAAAACAGAATCTCAAGCGTAAATCTCACTCCTAAAGGATAACCATGTTAAATTATCGTGGATTCAATACACGATAACTATAAAATATATATTATAAACAATGATATTTTTATCATTTCGAGCCAGCACTCTATCTATGCCATAGAGTGTATGGCAACATAACCCAAATGTATAGTAAACTTATTTTATCTAAGCTAGATTTAAAATAAAATTCGTCCAATTATTTCTTAAAGATTTAATAATATAAGCTAGAAATCATAACTCTTAATACATATTATGTTTTTTTGTAAATGGAAAATAATTCAATAAGTTTTTTGAAATTGTTATAATTTTAAATACTATCAGGTTGTGTCGATGCAATCTAATTGCTTTTTATAAGTTTCTTTTTAATTTTGTATAAACTCTGCACTTAGTTATTATTTTATTATAAGCAATGGCTTCACTGCCAAATAATGACATACTTTTATCAATGCAATAACACAGTTATTTATTACCGTATGGGAAAATAAGCGTAAATTAAATATAAATTGTATGTTTACACCTTTAAATGGCAGTGTTCATTTTAATTAAAACATTTAAGTACGCTTAATTCTATTAAAACATACTTACCTAAATATAAAATAGATTCTTATATGAGAAATGTTTATTTTATTAATGTACATGCACAAAACGAAATTTATCAATTCTTATTTTCATAAGTTAACATACAATTTTATAATTACACGGTTTTTTATCATGTATGTAAATGTTTATAAAATATATGGCATGTTATTTTTCTAAAAGTTATTTTAATCAGATCTTATAAGCACCTATGGACGGCAACGCTCTAGTCTCATTTTATACATATCATGGTCATAACATTTTAGTCTTACAAGTAATAAAGATCACAAAAGAATATAGTACATTATTGCAAAGGCAGCGAAATAGGCAATTGCAGGTCGAGTATGAGTTACGAGATAGGACAATAATACGAGACAGGCAATTGCCATTTCGGCCGAGGCATATATAGTGCTTTTCTTAAAAATATTCAAGGAAATAAAAAAGGGCCTTTTAAATAATGTTCAATACCGTTTTTAATATGAACTGTACCATTTCAGCATAGAATAAATCGCTCATAATGTAGATGGCTTTTTAGTTTTAGCAATTACACAATACAAAAGTATGCCAAAAACACTATATTTTTCTTTAGATTTCGCTGGAAGCAGGTTTTCCATCGCTAATTATAAAATTAAATTAAATACATTGACTGCACTCTACCAATGCAGTCAATGTACATTTCATTTTCACTTTCAGAGTCAACGGAACTTATTTTAATTTATTTTTAATAACAAAATAACAACGAACTCCGCTATACCGACAATTTTTTTTTTTTTTACAGTTTGTGCCGAAAAAGGTTAAACGCATCTGTGGCTATACGGCTATACAGCCACGAGAACGCAATGTGCACGATAGATGAAAGAGTTCTAAATTCAAACAGCACACCGTTTCATACAACATTGCCGGCGCGCTCTTCGTTCCAAATTCAAAGAACACGCCGGGAAGTGATTTTCGTTTCTCAGTCTACGTAAATATGATACTTTGCGTATTCTTTATTTAAAAGTAATGAAAATATTTCCGCGCATGTTTAAGAAAATATAATTTATTGTATCAGATAAGTATAGAAAAGATTATTATGAATTTATGGTTTCATGACTGTTCTATCAAACAATTAAGTCTTATAAAATCACACACACAAACATACAAAAAGAAATTGACTATTTTTTAAAGATAAAATATGGCGAGCAATCAATAATAGGAAGACTAGCTTCCGCCGACAGTTTCGCTCCCAAGGTCCCGAAATAAAGAAGCATAGCTTATAATGTGAATTAATCCCGAAACACACATATACATATAAACACACGCCACGATCCGCCATTTCAAGCTTTCGAATTCAAAACGTGTAATTTCATTTCAGTCAAGAAAAATTATAAATCTTCAATATACCAAGAAAACGCTAGGTATAGTTATAGCCGGAACCGACAATTTAATGTACCTGAAGCGCCCATTTGTCTCATTTTAAAAATGAATATAGTCTATATATTATCTAATAAAGATAGTCTCGTCTTGTCTCGAGTCTAGAGTCTTAGCTCTATCTAGTTTCAACCCTAATTTTTTTTTTTATATTTTGGACATTACACACACACACAACGCTATCTAGCCTCAAACCAAGCAAAGCTCGCAAAGATAGTCTCGTCTTGTCTCGAGTCTAGAGTCTTAGCTCTATCTAGTTTCAACCCTAATTTTTTTTTTTTATATTTTGGACATTACACACACACAACGCTATCTAGCCTCAAACCAAGCAAAGCTCGCAAAGATAGTCTCGTCTTGTCTCGAGTCTAGAGTCTTAGCTCTATCTAGTTTCGAGCCTAAATTTTTTTTTTTATATTTTGGACATTACACACACACAACGCCATCTAGCCTCAAACCAAGCAAAGCTTGTAATAGTACAAGTCATCTGGTTCCCCTATGGGACTGATACAATACTTTTTTTTTTAAATACATACATAGAAAAACAGTACTACAAAAACAGTTTCTTTACCATCTCTCATATACCAACTATCTTTGTCTCAGCCTTAACTCTTACAAATCTAGACTTCTGCATTTTAAATTGTCAAATCTTGAGCAAAGGCGAAAGGTTGCTGATATTGTTTACCTGCTCAAGATTATTCATGGTAGAATCGATAGTCCTAACATAAATTATTGCAAAAAATTCAATTTCAAATTCCTCGTATCTCTAGCCGCCTTCCGAATAGAAAAACGTTCAACCTTCCTATCTGTCATAGAAAATACAGTCAGCACTCTCCAATTTATAGAATGTGTTCGTCTTATAATGATGTTTGTCACGAAATTGACATATTCTCGTCATCTGTCTCTTCCATCAAGAGACTTTTTCTTAGTTATAATATTTAGATAAGCTTATTATTAAATAGTATTAATTTCCAGAGCTAGGTATAATATTAATTTGCATGCAGTGTTCATATCAAGAAGGTTGTAACACTAATCTGATAGTCCATGTTTTTATTTAAGTCTATTTTTATTACTGTGTTCAACCAGTTTTATGAACCTAATAAAAAAAAATAGAATATATAGAAAACACCCAGACTCAGGACAAACACCGATGTTCATCACACAAATCTTTGTCCTGAAGCGGGAATCAAACCTGCGGCACCAGCGTGGCAGTCTAACACATTTGCCACTCGACCATCCGTGTCGTCATCAAATATTTATTTAGATAGACGACGTATTTTCTATGTATTTACAAAAAACAAAGTATATAAGAATGGTATCAGTTATCTGGTTCCCATAATAATAGCTTACTTAGTTTAGGGCTAGATGGCGTTGTGTGAAATGTCCAAACATTATTAATATTATTAGATAGAGATTAAGAAGATACACAGAGATTTTCAAGTATAGTAATAAGTGAGTAGAAACCTAGACATGTCCTCTGGTAGCGTTGAGCGTGGCGCGCGCCTCCACGCCGCGGATGAGAGTGCCGAGCAGTCCCTCCATCTCGCTCGCCGTCTCGCGGAGCTGTGTGTTGTCGAAACATGAGTCTAGGTACAAAAAAAATAGCATTAGTATTATACAGGTATTTTTATCAATAATCAAGGTTGGACAAAAACATATACAACCGTCTTCAATGTGACCGTAAACACCACCAAAAAGTCACAGGGTAGCAAAATACGCAATTTCGTTTACTTCGACGACATATTTTTTTCAATTTTATTGTTATAAAACTACTAATATTATTACTAATTATAATTTTATTGACTTAACCGATTTTGATGAAATTTCTATGGGACAATCTAAAATTATATCCTCTCAAACAAAAAAAATGTTTTTTTTCAAATCAATTTATTATCAAAAAAGTACAGAAGTAACGAACATTAAAAAAACACTCAACCGAAATGATAACCTCCTCTATTTTTGAAGTCGGTTGAAAACAATCAACCAACTTCAAATTAAACTGAAAGTAGTAAGAAATAGTGTCCATTGAAATGTCACAGGAAAGCAAAATACCGTTTACTTTGGTCACATTTTTTTCAGTAATTTTGCTTTAGAAACTAAACTACAGAACCGATTTTGATAAAATATATATGGGACCACCTCTGAAGTATGACCGACCATACAAACAAAATTATCATCAAAATCAATTCATAATGGCGGAGTAATCGCGTAAAAATATATGTATTAAAAAAAATCGACTTGAGAACATTATTTTTTGCAGTAGGTTAAAAGATACGCACCGTCCATAGCAAAGTTGTTGGCCAAAATCTGCTGTAGCCTGTCCAAAGCCGTGTCTAGTTCAGCATTGAGTTGCTTCATGTTGTCATAGCCGTGTCCCGCACGCAATGACCCGCAGCCGCTCTGTCCGCTCGTAGCTGTGCCGGCAGCGGCTTGCGTAGGCTGTGGTTCGTCTGTCGTTTCGGTTTGTTTTGAAGGCTGGCGCCGCTTGCCAAGTGCTAGGGACTCAGGCTCTGAAATAAACAAGATTATTATTATTATTAATGTGTGGCTGAATCGTCCTAGTCGTCAATCGTCAGTAGATTCTGACTGGCATTCTTGGACACAACTGAGGTTGGTTTTTCAGTGTGTCGGTCACTTTTGGTTGTTTGTCGTCGACTATGCAGGGCCTATGCTTTCCAATAAAAACGACCCATTCACACAACATTACCCACATTTTCTTGATTTTCTTGCAAAGTGATAAAAACAAGTTAGTTTCGATCATCACTTACCGTTATACTGATATCATTCATTGAGACAGTAGAGATGCTGTCCGACGTATGCACCACAACCGGCTTCAACGCGTCCCCGGATACCGTCATTAGATTCCGACTGCCATTCTTGGACACCACTGAGAAGTTACTTGAACCCAAGCTCGAAACCCGAGCCTGGTTTTTAAATGTGTCGGTCACTTTTGATTGTTTGTCGTCGACTATGCAGGGCGATACTTTCCAATAAAAACGACTCATCCGCACAACACTTACCGTTATACCACCCGCTGATATCATTCATAGAGACAGTAGAGATGCTGTGATGCTGCCAGAATCAAGGCTCAGAACCCGAGGCTGGGTTTTCAATGTGTCGGTCACTTTTGATTGTTTGTTGTCGAGTTCATTTCGACCATCACTTACCGTTATACCATCCGCTGATATCATTCATAGAGACAGTAGAGATGCTGTCCGACGTATGCACCACAACCGGCCTCAACGCGTCTCCGGACACCGTCAGTAGATTCCGACTGGCATTCTTGGACACCACTGAGAAGTTGCCAGAATCCAGGCTCAGAACTCGCGGCTGGTTTTTCAATGTGTCGGTCACTTTTGATTGTTTGTCGTCGACCAGGATAGGGCTGAATAAGTCAAAGGCTTGAGGTCGGTCGGCCTTTTCTGGCTGTGTTTGAGTCGATAGGTTGGTTTGCCTTAAGAGGTTTTTCTGGAAGTATTACGTTTATTTGCAGTTTGAACTATTATTTTGAACGTTGGGAGGCGTACCCTGTAGGATATATCTAGATGGATATCGACGCAAGCAGTAACGCGTGTCTAATTATCTTGCTGGATACCGACGCAAGTAGTAACGTATAAGCATTACTGTGTTCCGTGAGGACGTGGTGGCCAAGTGGATGAGGCCCTTGCCTTGCGATCCGATGGTCGCGGGTTCGAATCTCGATGGAAATCATGCGCAAATGGGTTTATTTGGTTAAGTAAATTTATGTCCGCATCCCTCGTTCTCACAATGGTGCAGGAAAACATCGTGAGGAAACCCATAGAACAGATAAAAATATTGTTATATGAATGTTTTCTTTTTTAATTTGATCACAGTACAAATATCGCAAAACCGGGCGCAATAGGAGCCTTACTTTCAAAGTCTTGAGCCGGCTGATTTGCGTGGATATGTGTGTCCAGTGCGCCTCGACCTTAACTTTAAGGTTGTCGTCACAGGATGCCGTGGGTTCTTGCAGCTGTTGCGAAAGGTGTTGCAGTGCTCTGTAGAAACAAGACGGTTAGAACTTTCACCTTCTTCAATATATGTATATAAAAGGCTTGAACCTGACTGGAAGACTACGAACAGGCCAATCCGCTCAATGTAGAGATGAAAGTGAGTACTAAGAAAGGAATTTTGAAAATCCGCTTCGCAAACGAAGCGTCAGCTAGTCAATCAATGTATATAAAAGGCTTGGAGCTGACTGACTGACTGACAGACAACGCCAAACCGCTGAACGTAGAGACTTGAAACTTGGAAGGTGTGTTTGTCAAGAAGTGCAGGCGTGCACTAAGAAATGAATTTTAATAATTCAAAATGCAAACAAAGTTACGGGCGTCAGTTCGTTTTAAATAAAATGATAGAGATAAATAGAATATTGTTCACCATTGCAGTACTTCACATAGTTACATTTGAGAAAAATATTTACAGTGGACAATAGGCGGTCTTATCAACAGAATTCCATACAACCTACGGATGGATTGATACTATAAGATAGCAGCCAGATTACTCTATTTTACCTTAATCTAAAATAATTATATATGTGTTCTGGAGCAGTACCAATAGGTTCAATAGTATTTATTGGTAAAAATAATTATTACAGGTCAAAAACTTAGGAACTTAGCTGTATAATGTACTTATACACGTCTTATGATAATAAAAATTAATTACATAAGTAAATTCAAAGAAAAACAAAATAATAATTCATAAAAATAAGTCATTTCACAATAAATTAATTAATTACAATATAATAAATCTTATCTTCTTATCTTATCTTATATCTTATCTTATCTTTCTTATAAATATATAAAAGAAAGTCGTGTTAGTTACACCACTTATAACTCAAGAACGGCAGAACAGATTTGGGTGAAAATTGGTATGGAGGTAGCTTAGAGCCAGGAGACGGACATAGGATACTTTTTATCCCGTTCGACAGCGTTCCCGTGTGACTTGACATGAAACGACATAAGATACTTTTTATCTCGTTCGACAGCGTTCCCGTGTGACTTGACATGAAACGACATAAGATACTTTTTATCCCGTTCGACAGCGTTCCCGTGTGACTTGACATGAAACGACATAAGATACTTTTATCCCGTTCGACAGCGTTCCCGTGTGACTTGACATGAAACGACATAAGATACTTTTTATCCCGTTCGACAGCGTTCCCGTGTGACTTGACATGAAACGTCAGTCACTATAAAACGTGGTATAACAAAAAATAATTAGACTTGGAATAACAAAACGCAAATGATAGCAATGTAATTGACGTATAATGACAGCTATGTAATGACGTATAATGACAGCTATGTAATGAAGTATAGATGATAATTTGATATTTGTAAGAAATCAATATTCAAACTATTTCTATTAATTAATAATTAACAATACTATAAATTAACAAAATTGACATTAATATTTTAAAAAATATTCCACGGCTGACGAAGTCGCACGCGGGTCAGCTAGTTATCAATAGATTTAGAATTAATAAATTCCTCGAAAGAATAGAATGTCTGCTCAACCAGCCAGCGTTTTAATTTGGCTTTAAAATTGAACAAGCTTTCGGCGGCTTTAATGTGTTTTGGGAGCTTGTTATAAACTGTCGGCCCTATGACGTGGCTCAGCTTGGCGGACTTCGCCAGGGTTCGGGGAACAGCCGTAAGGTTGCCCGCTCCTCGTGTGTTGTACGAGTGCATGTCGCAGTTTCTAGCGAAACTCTTGAGCTCGGTTCTCGCATACACCGCCACCTAGGTGCCTACTGTTTGTAGGTACATATTGTACCATAAACAATACCGACCTACTTTAAGTAAATGTACCTACATTAAGATTCTGAAATAAATAAATCTCTAATAAACCATTCATTCAATATTAGTGGGACTCAATTAATGACTTACCAGAGTTATGCAATGTGACATTTTGGCCAATAAACGATTAAATTGAATTGAATTGACTCACTTGTTCTGTGTCTCCAACTGGTTGATGATATCCTGCAGCATAGAAGCGGGGTGTTCTTTCCCCGAAGCTTTCCCCACGGTTGAGGTGAATATCGCTGGTTTCCCATCTTTTCTGCGCCTCACTTCTTTTTCTATTCTGGGTTTTGATTCGATTTTACGTTTTTTTGTCTTCGTGCAGAAGAAAAACCTCTTCATGCCCTTTATAAAGCTCAAGCATTGGGCTGGTTTATTCTGGAAATGAGTATTGAATGATAATGTTCTTAATTTTTTGTGTGTAAGTATTCTGTATTGATGATAAATACCATACGTAATTGTAGTTATTTGATTGTAACGGGTATGTATCGCGCTCACCTCGTTTTTGTGTCCCTACGTTGCCTCGTTTTTGTGTCGCGAGGTGAGCGCGAAAAACACCCGTTACAATCAAATAACTCTGTGTGATAATCGCGAAAGTCTACGAAAAACTTACATAATTGATTTTTAATTTTAAGAGTTAATTTACACTTTAAGTATTTTACACAATTATTGCCCTCGCCCAGTTGGAGCGACGACCTACGTAAGGCCTGATTTATACAGAAACGGTATAAGGCGAAGGTACGGCGCAGGTCGAACAAAAATAGAATTGCATAACGCGTCGCTTACAAATTTTGTATGACAAAGACCGTGCCTTCGCCTTACGTCGCTTCTGTATCATTCAGGCCTAAGGCAGCCGGTAAAACGTAGATGCGAAGAGCCGAAAACCGGGCTCAGTGGCGCGTTGAGTGGCGAGATGATGATATAACATTACACAAAGTACAAATGACACACTTTCGGATATTCAAGTTACCTGTCCATCAATGATCTCTTGAACCACGTGACCCTTCTTATGTCCGCCGACCGCCGCCAACTCTTCGCCGTACAAGTAGCATTTCTCACAGAAATACACTTCACTACATTTTGTGCACTGAAATTTCAGCATCTGAAAACGTTATCATCATTTGTCATCTTCGCGTCTTAGTATCAACCAAATCCTTGGTTGTCTATGGTCTATCTATAACAATAGGTCTACTCTCTCTCTACTCTAGGTCTACTTCTTTTAGAAGTATTTTTATTTTAGCTGTTGTCTGTATATTTTTGAGTGTTGTGCAAGTCTGTAACTGGTCCACATTTTAGATATTTATATTTTTGAGTGTTTTAACTAATGTGAATTATGTGTGCAGTTGGTATTTGCCTTAATAAATAAATAAAAATAAAATAAAATTAAAATAAATAAATACTCTTAAAACTACGAATTAGTATACTTTAAAATAAAATAGGTAAATATTTCGGACATTTCACACAACGCTATCTTTCCCCAAACTAAACAGAGCTTTTTTTGTTTTGTAAATACATACTCCCAGGCTTAGGACAAACACAGATGTTCATCACACAGACGTTTATCCTGAAGCGGGAATAGAATCTGCGACAACGGCGTGGCAGTACAATACACTTGACCATCCATGTCGTCAAAACTCCGTGTAGTCAAAAGGAAGTCTCTAACCATGTATTGTAAAAATAGATTAGGTGAATGAATAAAATACATGCTATAGTTACCTGTATGAGTGGCTTGGCACAGTTGGCACAAGTCAGCGTCGGCGTGCTCATGTGTCTGCTAGCTACCACCCTCTGCACGACAGGCAGCCACCGCGTGCTGAGGCACTCCGCAGCGCCCCATTGTGCCACGCAGCGGGATGTCAGCCCTAACATGCCTGCATTCTGAAAATAATATTTTTTTTACTATACCTAATTGTGTCAGCGGGCCATGGAGCGTAGCATATTAGGTATTCGACTCACCGACCGAATCAGAAACTCGGTGCTACGCTCACGAACTAAGGTTCGAGATGTTACCCAGAAATCAGCCGAGCTCAAGTGGTATTGGGCCGGCCACGTCTGCCGCATGCCGGACGATCTTTGGGCCAAAGCCGCAAATGATTGGATCCCTCCCAACGCTAGAAGGCGGCGCGGCAGACCGCGGCGAAGATGGCGCGATGAGCTAGATAAATACCAGCCTGACCGGCCCACTGCAGCACTGGACAGAAAATTGTGGAAGAAAGGCAGGGAGGCCTTTGCCCTGCAGTGGGACAGTACAGGCTAGTAATAAATAATAAATACCTAATTACATAATCTGAATGTTGTTGATATTACAAGTTGCAATAATACTATTCGTTGGTTTAGGTATTATTATATTAGTCTTATTAACATCCTCTTGTGAGGTAAGCCCGTAACATAACATCCACCTCAAGTGCTCGAAAGGAGCCTCTTTGAGACGCACATGAAATTCTTTCATCACACTGTTTCGAAAGAACTAGTGACACGATAAGAAGAAGATCCTCCTTTATTCCATCCTCTTGTGATGTTAAGTCTAATTCCTTTTCTTCACATGACAGTAAAGCTCTCGGCTCACGGAAACTTTTGCTTACACACTGAACGCGCGTTCATTGTGAGTTGATCGCGCTACTGACGTATTTTTTTTATAATATCATACAAAACAATACATTAACAACCTGCAAGCGTACGTCAGGACCCAGGGAAGGAGCCAGGGTAGGTTCAATATACGCTTGGGCAATGTTACCTTCTCAAAACATGCATCAACATCAGTTTGGATCTGACTACAGCTGCCTCCCAAGAACTGTGCCAGAGCTGTGATGTGGTTGAGCAGAGAGGCCAGTCGTTTGGGAGACACACAGCCATTGTGGTCGGCACTGCAGTTAGCTAGGGCTGCCCATTTTTCACATGCCGGCTCCTCACTCAGGATTATGAGTAGGGTTTTGGCAGCTAACACTCTTATTGGTTCTTTCCTTTCTCTGTAAAATAAAAGAAATAAATCTAAGATAGCAGATGGTTAGGCTATTATTGGGATTTTAATATGACTTAACTTTAACCTAGGCTAGGATATAGTGGCATTAATCTGAGATATTTAATTTTTGTTTTTTTTTTAAGATTTGAAATTTTATGAATGCCAATGCGCCGTCTAAGAAGAAATAGGTAGAATATTATGTAGCATTGAACTATCCTATCCTATCTTTTTATTTTATTTATTAATTTAACATTGAGCATCTATCATTAATATAATAATTCAGATTTTATCGAGATATATGTTCAGCATGATCTCACGAGACTGCTTAAACTTACAGCATGTATAAGGCAGTGACCTAATAGAACGCGATGACGCGAACATCGCAAGTTCGCGCGAACGTCGATCGCGCGATCACGCGATCAAACGTACTAACGTCAAATAGGCGTCCCAATTGGCATCGCGTCGCGTAGCGCGATCGCGCGATTGCCAATCGGGACGCCTATTTGACGTTAGTACGTTTGATCGCAAATTCGCGCGACGGTCGCATCGCTTGCTCGCGCGACGATCGCGTGATCGCGTTCTATTAGGACACTGCCTAAGCCAGATACAATGCTTTTGCAGATACTTTAATATAATTTTATTTGTAACTTATTTTTATTTTGTGTTATCATGTATTGACTTGTCTAAATACATGCATGTTTAAAGATTAATACAGAATTGAATTGTGAAGTATGCTTACTTGTCATAAACATTGAGCAACAAATTGATCATCAAATCAACTGCTAAGTCAACATCTCCAGAAAAAGAACCCTCCTTTTCCGCTGCAAAGTAAATATCAGCCAGGACTGCCTCCAGCTCTGCTGTGTCCAGAGACAGACTACTCTCTGAGAGGCTGAGTTGGTGTCGGGCAAACACACCGGAGCTTAGACGGAGTGGTGGAACTAAAATCATGCAAATATTATAAACTATCTAACACTCGCAACTTTGTTTGTGTTGCAAATTCACAAAATGTTTTTCTTAGTATGCGTCTACACTTAACAAATCCTCCCTCTAATTTTCTAAATCTCTACGTTCAGTGGTTTGACCTGTGCGTTGTCTGTCAGTCAGTCAGTCAGGACCATATATTGGTGGTAAAGTTTGCAAAGATGGTTATGCTTTGTGGCTACGGTTTATGATTCTGTTTGATTCTTGGGGGAGGGTTTTATGGGATATTTTGCCTAGCAGCAGGTCACAATAGAATGTAAAGAGGATTTTAGCGTTTGTAGCGTAACTAAGTAATTAAGTTACATGCAAGGTACACAGTCATCTTACCCTTGAGATGTTTTTGAAGCGCATATATTTTAAATGCAACCCGGTAAGCGCTGTATTTGATTCCGTCGTATTCTTCTAGGGATTTTTTTATTTTAATAAAATCAGGATGATCGTAGCTTTGCTGTCCTATTGTTTCGCTGGAAGTAAATGTATATTATTTAGTTAAAATCAAACATCTTTAACGCAGATAAGGTGGTGAAAGTAAACAAACAAGTTGAATCAACTCACTCAACATAGCACGGATAACCGGCCTCGTTCTCAACTTTCTTCCAATTATTTGATCCCATTGTGAATGGATTACAGCCTCTTGATAAAATTGTCAAACAATTTGCACCACATCACGAATTAAAATTGAATTTTGAATCACACAGCACTGCAAAATAATCACAAGTAGGTACAAGAAGGTAGGAGAAACCGCCACAAAAAATTCAAAAACATTTTTGACGTCATCAATAAATAGGGTTCCTTTTCCTTTTTTGACGTCCTACAACACCGTCGAAGGACCAACCGAGGTTGGATTGCGACCTATGAATATATATGTAGCGGCACATTATTAAGTCTAGCGCCGAACGATACACGGGGGGTGTTACTGCGCATGTTTGTTTATTGTAAGTGTAGTCCCCCTCAGGTACCATATTTTTGAATTCTGCGCAATAAAGGTCAGCGCTAAAGTTACGTGCCGCTACTTGTATAAATGGTTGCATCACGGATCGAATGAAGGAACTACTATGAATGTATATAGTTGATTAAATTTTAATTACATATATTGCATGCCTTAATGCTGTTTTATTTAGATGTTAGAAGTACTGTTTTATTTAGATGCAAGCGACCGCATCATTGTGCGACTCGCACACAATATCCAGGTCGAGCGGTCGCGTTTTCGGAGCGCGGTCGCCAACATCGGAAGGCTATCTTTACAAATACAACAGTAAAAATTTACATTTTTTCGCGGTTTGACCCAAAAGTACGATTCATACGGCTGCTACATTCTCGAAGTTTGCGAAGTTCATGCGTGATGGTGTGTCGAAGGTGGTGGTGTTGTTCAGTTTGTCAAATTATCAACATTCCGACCATTCGTTCAGACTTATTATATATCAGTGTTTCCGACCAAATAGAAAAGATACTGAAATTCATATCCGAACGAAAATTCTAGTCTTGTTTTCAATTTCAGCATCAAATAAATTGTATTGTAATTATAGCCAATCCAGGGCACGTGAAACTTGCTTTTGATCTTTTCTAACCAATCAGAAGCTTCCGGTGAATGTTTCTTTTTCCAGCCATTTTCTCTTTGTAAAGGAGACGCCATTTTGCAAGCGTCACTTGGCGGCGCGGCGTGTCGGTTTTAACAATTTTACCCGAAATACATAGAAAAATCAAAATATTGCATTGTTTACGTGTAATATGTCGTATCAGTCTAGTGTAGCGCAGGACTCTTTAGCCGCAGCTCAACTGGAAATGTCGGGTAACCCCAACGCATTGGCTCTGCGTCGGCCGTTCGATCCGGTGGCCCACGACTTGGAAGCTAGCTTTCGACTGACGCGCTTCGCCGATCTCAAAGGAAGAAGCTGTAAAGTACCTCAAGATGTACTGGGTAAACTGGTGGAGTCTCTTCAGCAGGACTACTCCTCGCAAGATGACCAGTTCATGCATGTGGCGATACCGCGCATCGGGATCGGCTTGGACTGCTCTGTGACGCCACTCCGCCACGGAGGACTTTGTTTGGTCCAAACTACTGACTTCTTCTACCCTCTGGTCGACGACCCTTACATGATGGGCAAGATCGCTTGCGCCAACGTACTGAGCGATCTATACGCAATGGGAGTGACGGAATGTGATAACATGTTGATGCTTCTTGGCGTCTCGACCAAAATGACTGAAAAAGAACGTGACGTCGTCATTCCACTGATCATGAGAGGGTTCAAGGACTCTGCCTTGGAGGCGGGTACGTCTGTGACTGGCGGACAGACCGTCATCAACCCCTGGTGTACCATTGGAGGGGCGGCCACTACTATTTGCCAGCCCAATGAATACATTGTTCCTGATAATGCTGTTATGGGTGATGTGCTGGTGCTGACTAAACCACTGGGCACTCAGGTGGCTGTGAATGCTCATCAATGGCTGGACCAACCTGAACGTTGGAGCCGCATCAAGCTAGTGGTATCTGAAGAGGATGTCCGTAAAGCCTACCATCGAGCTATGGATTCTATGAGCAGACTGAATAGGATTGCTGCCCGACTGATGCATAAATATAATGCTCATGGTTCCACAGATGTAACCGGGTTTGGTCTTCTCGGCCATGCCCAGAACTTGGCTTCTCATCAGAAGAATGAAGTGTCATTTGTTATCCACAACCTTCCAGTTATTGCTAAGATGGCTGCAGTGGCTAAGGCTTGTGGCAATATGTTCCAGTTGCTTCAAGGACATGCACCGGAGACATCGGGCGGACTTCTGATTTGTCTGCCTCGTGAGCAGGCTGCAGCCT
The DNA here is from genome assembly GCA_932526365.1 of Lobophora halterata. Classification (NCBI taxonomy): domain Eukaryota; kingdom Metazoa; phylum Arthropoda; class Insecta; order Lepidoptera; family Geometridae; genus Lobophora; species Lobophora halterata. The sequence continues at coordinate 2,401,749 of OW052018.1, forward strand.
ACTGCAAGGATATTGAGAAGCAGGAAGGTTACCAAGCTTGGATCATTGGTATTGTTGAGAAAGGCAACCGCACTGCACGCATCATTGACAAGCCCCGAGTCATTGAGGTGCCTGCTAAGGATTAAATAAGTCCAACTGAGACATATTGAATTGACATCTGACATAAAGAGCTGGATAAATCTTAGAGATAAAATTGGTTTTAAGTTTTTCTAGACAAATATTCAAAATAATGTCAAGTTTGTCTGCGACTACATTTATATTAACTTTTCCTGTTTTAATGCAATATTGTTATAACTTGGTACCTGCATAGAAGCTGAGGGTTTTCTCTGTTTATGTAGCTAAAGGAACATTGAACCAAAATGCAAGTGAAGCTCTCAACATTTATGCCAGTACCAATGTAATAGCTAAGATTTTATGTATTGTTTAAAAAAAAGCTTCTAGGTAATTGGATCTAGTAACTTGGTGTTAATATAAGATAAGATTATCTTCAATAATATAAGGATAATTCCATTAGGTACATGAACCTAACATTATCTGCAGCTTGGAGAAGTTTCTGCATTGTGAATTAAGTATAATTAAATAATATTAGAATAAAGTTATTTTTCAGTCATAAATTAGTTTTATTTTTTAACCACATAACACCATCACTAATTATAGGGATAGTTCTCAGTAGTTACACAGAAGTGGGATCAAATTAGTTTATCCATTGGTTGAAAAACTCAAAGGTACAGCAAAATCTGCCATCTGATGCTGTTTATTTCACTAAAAATTTACAGCACCTGATGGCATGACTTCGCTGCACTTTTGGTAGTGTTTCTACTTAACACAATGTATTAAAATTATAAATAAAATTCCATCATTAATACTGGAAATACATACTTTTATTGGTGATCTTTTAGAAACAAAATCACAAGACCTAATGAAACACTCCATTCAGTTACAGGAAACATCTAACCCTCCCCCAGTTTTATGTACATTCACACAACTTATATTTTGGACACAACCTTGATAGAGGGTAAGAAAAAAAAAGACAAATAATTTTTAAAGTAATAAACTGAATGGTATAACCAGAAAAATTATGACAATTTCACCTTAAATATTCGTAAGAACACAAATAGAATACCTATTAGAAAGATTCAATGAATTTAACTAAATTAAAAAGCTTATTCCTATGTACATGAAATATTTTATTTATTCCTGACTATACCTATGACTGAAAAACATATTCAGCAAATATCCTAACACAAATAGTATAGCAAGCATCATTGCAAACTAAACTTACACAATGGAATGAATTTTATTGTTGATATTCAAGTATAAAATTACAAAGAAATAAAAATATTTTAGTTCAGTTGCAAAGATACCTGCAGAGCTTTATAATAATTAGAGACTAACAGTAGCAGTGAAGGTATGGAGTAAATTATCAAAAAAAAAAGCTTTACAAAATTGTTGTGTACCTATTATAATCAAGGGAAATCAAATCAAAATATACTTAGTAAGTATTAACAAAATATACCAAGTGTGAGCTTCATACATCTACAATACCACGATTGTAATATCAATCCTCATTACAAATTGTTACATTAGGACAATGTAAAAATGATTTTTGATTGAGCCTTTGGTTATTGATGAATCTGTTAGACAGATTTGCAAAAACAAAGATATTTAAAAAACTAATAATTCATCAGACGAGTGAGATATGCAAGAATGCCATAGGTACACTTTGATAGTTTATCGAGCACTTGATGTGATCTTCAGTTGAGTGGAGCGATGATGCAGGGCCGCTTGCGAGGTCGCTCATCCCCATTCTGCTCTATATGGCTTTGATCACGCTTCTTTGGGGAGTTGTTCTGAAAAATAAATTAAATAAGATTGAATTTAAGATGAAGGTTTGTGACATCTAAGTATGTCAGCCTCATGAATTACTCGATGTTAGCAACTACTTTGCCTGCATGGTTAAGCTTCAAGAACCTAACCTTATGTCAAATAAATACTTATAAAAGACAGTTTAGTACAAGTTAGTAGTAATATTGATGTAAACAGATTTATGTTAGAAACAAAAGTTTGCTGCTTCATGTATCATACCTTTTTCTCCCATTGTTGGTGTAGATATCTCAGCAATATGTTGGTTTTTTCCGTCACTATTACTGTAAACAAGAGACACACTATAAATAACCTGATAGGACTTTCTTGAGCTACCTATCAGTTAGTATTAATATTCAAAGTTGGGTACCCTATCTCTTAACAATCTACGATTCAGTTTTATGTTATAAAAAACAATGTGTACAACTAAGAAAATCAATAGGAGTATACTCAACTCTGCTCTGATGGGATATCCTCAGTAGGTAGGTATATTGATGGCCTCTTTGAACAATTCCGAATTCCATGGTCTGTGTTGAACAGGGTAAAGTTTTGCTGGTCGTACGACGGCAAATCCTTCATAAACTCTACCACCGACTGCAAGAAATTAAAAGTTTATTGATAAATTCCCAAGGAAAGGACGCAGCAGGTTCATGTCTTGATGTCTATTTTTGGCAACATAACACAACACTAATGTTACTTACCATTGTCTAAGTTGAAATACGACGCGTGTGCTAAACTTAGCGAGTTTTTTATCATGCAAACGTTCTTAAAAAGAGAGATTTGTAAAAATATAAAACTAGAACTAGAACGTCAAACGAAGCGAAGCAACCATGAATGTATTTGACGTTGACATTGACAGTGATGAAAGATCAAAATGATGAATGCTGTCTGTCAGGGTTGCTATATAATCCAATTCTATCCACATCCGGATCTAGGATCACAATCTCAAAATAATGATTGTTTTCTTTCAAGTGAGTTTATTTGCAGCAATATGTAGTGATTTAACAATGATATATTAGTTTAATAATATACATATATTTTTATATTATTTCAATAAAATAGTTATTCAGATAGAAAAAATAAAGCATGCTGTTGAATGATTTTAACTTTAGCGGGAACATGTATATGCCATAGGCGGTATATTCAAAAAAACTAAGTAGAAATTTCGTTAAAAAAACTAAATTATTAATTAATTGAACTAATCTCGCACTCTTTAACGAGATGTATGAATAAATTTAATAGTAAATTGTACTAAAAACAATGTACAGCCTAATCAATACTAATTTTAACCGTACTTATAATCCTAGCGGAAGGCAAAATGCTCTGTCAAATATAAAAAGATTACTAACTTCACGAGACACTGCCGCTCAAAGTAAAGCTTGTGGGTATTTGATCGAAGTCATAAGCCGTTACAATAAAAACTCTGAAGAGCGATCGCGTATGGTAGAGTATTTACTGAACAACGACCTAACAGTGTTTCTGTGCGATGCAACTTCTAATTTGGACTTTACACTTTTTAGGTAAGTTGTTGAAAGCTTTTCCCAATTACTGCTTTTTTTCTTATGTGTGGCCTAAACAGGACAGTAAATTTTAACAGGTCGACAGTAAGGCGCCTTATTTTATACGTACAAATGTTACTAATCGTAGGTATAATGAGGTATCTAGTTTACCTACTGTAGAAGAGTAAAACTGCGGCTTGCGGGGAAGTTATAATATTCGAAGGTTTTTAAGATATATGTAGGTAATTAACAGTTAACAGCTCAGATAAGCAAAACGAGGGACGAACTCGACGCCCACGCAAAACTTCAAGCCTTAGATCGGAAAGTCCAGAATTTATCTCGGTGGTCCAGAAAGAGGAAAGAAAGGCCTCTAACCTTCTTACAGGCTCACAAATAATAATAATTAACAGGTCAATAGTGAGTTGCTTGCGACTGCTATGGCGCTGTCAGCAGTTTTTCGAGGAGGAACACGCGGCGCACGCGATGGCTGCTGTGCTAAGAGCGCTGGCGCATTACGCGGGCAGCGGCCCGGCCGTTGCAGTTGACGCCTGCATGCATTTCTTGTCCGATCTGCTCAATGGGTGAGTCCTTCTATAAGTACAGTCAGCACCAAAAGTCGATGACCACATTCAGATTAGCTTCAAAATCGCTTTACACCATTTGTTTTTTTTTTTAATATTTACACTAAAACTTACATTTAAAAACAAAGTTTTTGTGTCCTGAAACCTCTAAAGGTCTGTGTTATACGTAAATAGCTCAACATGACAAGCGCTAGTATGGAATGAACATCATTTAAGTTCAAAATTAACTGTCTGTGTGTGTATAGCGATTTTGAAAATCTAAATGTGGTCCACGACTTTTGATGCTGACCGTACCTATCACATAACATCACGCAGCTTCATTATACACCAGCTTTACACTGTGTCGCAGTCGCAGATGGCATGGACACTTATGGCGCCTTCAAATTAGAGGTGTGAGGAAGTGCCACTGTGGCGCTTCTACTAATTTTCATACAATATCTGGACGATAGATCCACTAAGTATGTCACGATAGGGGACGCTGCACCTGCGCGTCTAATTAAAAAGCTTCACCTCATAGTTGATTCTCTTCCAGGATAAGCACCCACAAAACCACTGCACCCCTTTCCCACCAAAGCGCTTACAGCGCTGTGCAACTCCTAGCTTGCCTGAACTCTTTATCCACCCAAATCCAAACTAATTCGAACTGCATTCTCTCAAGCGCTTTAGTGTTGGATGCGTTGATTTCTTACCAGCCAGATAACTTGGCTGTAAAGGAGGATGTAGGTAGGGGGTTGGTAGAAGTGGTGAAGAAGTGGTTTGAGCTGGTTATAGGAGCGTTGAACCATTCGATGTTGGTGGGAGATGGTGGATATTCGGGAATGCTGTATGTGGTTGGTTGCCAACTCGGAATCAGTGCTTTAGGGTGAGTATTCATTTTACTCACCTATTTTTTCGTGATAAACTGTTCAATAGTCATATAAAATATATTCTATTACAACATACGTTAACAAATACAATTTTTGTAAAAAAAATAAAATAATTAAGGTTTTAGAAAAACAAAGTACCTACAACCGACTTCAATTGGACTGTTTTAGTGACCGTAACCACCACTGAAACCACTTTAGAATAAGCCTTATGTACTAATAAATTATGGTGTCATTGTATGAACCTAAATAAATAATTTTGATTATATTCGCCCCAGCCGGGGATCGAACCTGGAACACCAAGCACCAAGCAGGGTCACTACCAACTAAGCCACGGTGTCGTCAATATACAACCTATCAAGAAATATAAAAAGTTCATCTCAGCACTCATTTTGTCCTAACGACTTTTATTAATTTTCCCAGCCTTACAAAACTCTTCTGCCATGGGGAGCAGAAGATAGACTTTGTTCAGACAATACTGACAGATGAACAAGAAATTAAGGCATTGAAGGATTGTGCAATGGAAATGGGCAGCTCTATACAGAAACTCATTTCTGACCTTGTTGTGTTTACCAAGGTAATTAAAACTTACAAAAAAAAATCGAGTGGGGCTGTGTCGGGGCACACGGCTGTTGGTTAAATAGTTATTTTTTTTTATTTATCAAATTAAGACGACATCGTACATTTGTTACGTTACTATGTTACAATCCAATTTCCGATATGGTACCTACCTGTATGACTTTAAAGAGACTTCACGTCAAAGAAATATAATGTAATATTTTCGTAGTATTGGTATATTTCACCGCACCCACAGAAGTTAGAAAGCACTTGAGAATCGCTTTTTTGTCTATGACCGCACCATTGAAAAGACTTCAACGGCCTCTTTGCTTCTATCTTGTTTTCTACTAATATTATTATATTACCTTCGTATTCATATATTACCTAGTTATTATGAGTTCTTTTTCTGCACAAAAGATACTTTAGCGTCTTATGATAGTTAGATAATTAAATTAAATAAGAAAAAAACATTAAACTCGTCTCGTAGCACTTTCATAGCCATACAAAAGAGTTCAACGGGCTTCTATCAAAAGTGCTACGTGTAATGTAACTGAACTACAACATTTAATTTTATTTCTGTTAGAATTTGTGAATAAATACATAATGTGTTATGTAATTTTAATGTAAAACATAAAACTTATAAAAAAAACCTAGGAACACTTTTCCTTAAAGAAATGAACATGATTTTCCTAATAACACCAATCCTAAAAAAAAATAACTTAATTTTCCTAATAGCACCAATAAAAAAAAATAGAACTTTTTTTTCGTAGGATCACCAATTCTAAAATAAAATAACTTAATTTTCCTAAGAATACCAATCCTTAGATAGTAAAAAACAACTTATTTTACCTAGGAACACCAATCCCAACTCGCGACTGAAGAATACGGAGTGTTCCTAAAGTTCGTACTCAACTTCTTCCACGAGATCACTAATGGCGAGTTTCTGCTGAATTTCTGCGACGTGCTATTTCGTAGCGGGTACCTGACGATGTTGCCACAAGTGCAAATTTTGAGGTAAATAGAATGATAATTATGTTCTATTCCCGATTGTCCCTACCCCCAGCGTTGCTATTAGCAACAAAAGATAATTTTTTTTCTCGATTGTTCCTAGCTACGATCTTACTAGGAGCGATGCTATTTCGTAGCGGTTACCTGACGATGTTGCCACAAGTGCAAATTGTGAGGTAAATAGAATGATAATTATGGTCTATTCCCGATTGTCCCTACCACCAGCGTTTCTATTAGCAACACAATATTTTTTTTTTCTCGATTGTTCCTAGCTACGATCTTACTAGGAGCGATGCTATTTCGTAGCAGGTACCTGACGATGTTGCCACAAGTGCAAATTGTGAGGTAAATAGAATAATAATTATGGTCTATTCCCAATTGCCCCTACCCCCAGCATTTCTATTAGCAACAAATGGGATATTTTTTCCCGATTTTTCCTAGCTACGATCGGGAAAAAAAAATCCCTATTGTTGCCTACCTACTGTTTTGAAAACGAGAAATAGATTTAAAATTGAACCAGGACTGTCGGAAACCCAGTTAACGGAAATGGTATCATATATTTACTAGTTTGTATTATTTATTTCGTTATAGAAATGACACTTCAGTGCGGAAAGCCAGTACTTTAGTTTTGGGCGAGCTTTTAAAAGTGTTGGCTGAAAAATACCTGACTGTTGAAAATACATTTTCACAAGCAACATGCGCCAATGACATTCACGTGGGTATTTTTGATATGTAATTTTATTGATGTGTAACATACATATTTCCTCTCGCTTTCTGACAATTTTATGGCAGTGACTTCGTGAAATGCAACGGAAGTGTGTAACTAGAAGTTAGCCGTCAGATGGTACCAACTTCAGAAAAATTAAGTAATAAGAATCTTTCCAAATTTAAATGTGATGTCAAATGTAACCACAATACATCATATTTTATGTGACTACTGTAAAGCATCGATGACACAGGACTAGTTTACAAGCTACAAGCCAGTGAGTTAGCTATTAGCTTGTAAACTCGCCTCGTGTGGCTTTCTACAATCTGCTAGTTGAAAATCCTTTCGGACCGCTAACTCACTCACTCCCTTGATTTTAAACTCGCTGGCTTTTAGCTTGTAAACTAGCACTGTGTCATCGAGGCTTAAAGCTCGTTCGTTTTTTTATTTTTTTTTTGTAGATGGGCTTGGTAGAACTTCAGTACGGTATTGAGAAGCCCCAATCAATTGGATCGCAGCTACAGAAGGGACAACCGTACAGTCTGCTCATCTACATATATTTCTACTGCCAGTCTTCAGAGAAGTTAACATTTTTAAATAATAATTATATTACAAAGTTTTACAGAAACATAAACCGACTTAAATCGGACTGTCTTAGTGAGCGTAGGCACTACTGAAAAGTCACAGAAAAGCAAAATATGCAATTTTGTTAACTTCAACGACTATTTCTCAGTTATTTGTTTTCATAATCACAGTACTGAACTGAATATCATGAAATTTCTATGGCACCAATCTTGAAGTATAAACGTTAAAATAAAAAATATTTTTCGAAATGGGATACCCATAACCAGTTGCCGTTTCTGAACACAGATATGGAAACTAAACTTAAAAAATTAAGTCGATTTTTTGTCAAAATCATTAACATAAAAATCGGATAATTACTACCCTTAGTCATTTTCCTTTGGATTTGCATCAGGCGGTACCCATTATTGATAATAATTTAAGTTTTATTCATCGTTTGGCAAACCCAGCTAGCTCGCGGGCGCCGCACTCGCCCCGCTGTCACTCTACCATTTTGGAGTAACCAAAAGTTCTGAATGCACATATACAACGTACCCACAACGTACCCCTTCTGCATTGCTCATTTAAGTCCATTAAGTACCTAATAACAAATCCGAATTCAAAATAACCCTACTAACTTAAAAACACGTATAATTTCTAAATTAAAGTATGAAACTTTTCACTTTTTACACACGAAACGTTAGTTAGTGTGAAGTTACTATAATACGGCGTACTTTTTTAATAATTTGTCCGAAACATTTTGTATTGAATTCGGATTTGAGGATTTCCCTTAAAGACTTGTGGTGTTTGTTTTTATTAATAAAACTTGTATTCCAGTCCGCACGAAGCGACGGCTCCTTTGCTCCCGTTTCTGGTGAAACACATCCTAAAGCTGCCAAAATCCTTTATGCCACCGCCGTACATTATCAAGGCTTTATGGCTCGTTTTTGCGGTAAGTTATATTTGAAGATTGACTTGAAAAAAAAAACACTTTTAGCAATAAAGTAGCCCATTTTAGCTTTTATTTTTGTTATTTTATTTATTAGCGTTCTTTTATTGTGTATTTGTGATGAACATCTATGTTTGTCCTGAGTCTGAATGTCTTTTATGTATGTATTTATAAAAAAAAAGTATCTATTAATTATCTGTTTCCCATAGTACAAGTTCTGCTTAGCTTAGGGCAAGATGGCGTTGTGTGAAACGTCCAAAATATTTATTTATTTATTAAATAATCTTATAAAGGTACTTAAAAAACATGGCCCTGACTGACAGACTGAATCTTTCTCTTTCACACCTCTGAACGTATAGACGTAAAAAAATTTGAAGGTGTGTAAATTTATAGATGTCAACAATATCGAACGGCTCGCTTAGCTCGCTAGACGAGCGCGTGTATCTAGAGAAAGCCACAGCGCGGCTCGTTGCGATGCTAAACCCGAAACCCTCAGTCTACTACACGCATAACCCGGCGTTGCTGTTGTGGGCGTTTTCCTCGACGCGGATCCCTAATCACGTTACAATACATGTGGTAAAGATTTTTAATATTTTTAGATTCTATATCAATCAATATAAGGGCTCAGACGTGACTGACTGATTGACAGATAAAATACAGGCCAAACCACTGGACTTAGACACACGAATCTTGGAGGATGTTTATTTATTTTAGAATTTTGGAAATTCTGAACGCAAACAATGTAGGAAGTTAGTTAAGAATGGATCTATAGGAATAGTGATAAAAAGATAGATAGATATTTGCTCTTCAATAATGCTAAAACTACTAAAACGATTAAGCTGTAATCTACTTATCGTGTGCCTAGTTCTTTCGAACCAGTGAGGTATAAGGATATCAAGTGCACCTCGAAGAGGTTCCTTTCGTACACTGTAATAAATACAAAAAATAAGCTGTAATAAAAGTAGGGGTAAGAGCTGGATAATAATACATACACTTGTATTATTATCCATATTATTTTAATTAGGTCTTACTGTTTTGGCTAAGTATAATTTGTGTACTTTAAGTTTTATGTACTTAGTTATTATAGAGATATATGAAAAATGCACGACCCCATGTTAATTTTGTTAATGGCCCAAATAAATTAAATGAAATGAATTGAATTTAATTTTTCGCTAAATAACTTGCACGGCTTGCACCTTCTAGGTATCCCAATGGCTGAAATTCGAAGACACCCTCCCCTTAGAGCTTACAACCCAACCAACAGTGTGGAAACTATTGCTAAACGTTCTAGTACATACCACCGACACAACCATCGTTGAGAACTGTATGGAAGCTTTAAAAGTGTGTCTGGATGAGGTTGATGATAATATGACTGAGGAATTCTCAATGTTGGTGTGGTCTATGCTACCCAACGTGCTGTCCAAAGCACTAATAGATTGCGACACACAAATTGGTAAGTAGGTATAATAATTTTGTTGAGTAAATTATGTTTGGGTGAGGTGGTGTAAGAGAGAAGTTCTTTACATCGTCCAAAGTACAATCTAAATCACTAACAGACTGCCACATTAACAGACTGCCACACTAACAGAATATTACACTAATATACTGACTGGCACACTAATACTGTCACTCTAATAGACTGCCACAGTAATGGACTACCACGTTAATAGACTTCCACACTAATAGATTTGTCAGTCTACCACGAAGACTGCCACACTAATAGACTTCCACACCAATAGACTTGTCAGTCTACCACGAAGACTGCCACACTAATAGACTTCCACACTAATAGACTTCCACACTAATAGACTTGTCAGTCTACCACGAAGACTGCCACACTAATAGACTTCCACACTAATAGACTTGTCAGTCTACCACGAAGACTGCCACACTAATAGACTTCCACACTAATAGACTTGTCAGTCTACCACGAAGACTGCCACACTAATAGACTTCCACACTAATAGACTTGTCAGTCTACCACGAAGACTGCCACACTAATAGACTTCCACACTAATAGACTTGTCAGTCTACCACGAAGACTGCCACACTAATAGACTTCCACACTAATAGACTTGTCAGTCTACCACGAAGACTGCCACACTGATATACTTCCACACTAATAGACTGCCACCACAAAAATTGGGCCAGCCACCCCTTTGGCTATAATATTGTTGTGGTGTTGATGAAAACGATCTATATAGGTAGCTTAACTGCTCTAATTCGATACCAGAAACGTGCCAAGGATATTATCTGCATTGCCTGAGTACCTGAGTACATAGTGTAATTTCCAGACTCAAACATCTCCTACCTCCTCGAGCTAGCAACAACCCTACTCCCTTCAACCCTTGACCAAAACATCTATTTGAAGACCGCCGTGCTCTTAGCGGTGATATTTTCTAAGCAGGAAGGCAATAGTAGGAACCATTTTGATTACGTGTGCTTGAAGCTGGGTTTGTATCTACTGGGGATGGCGAATAACCAGAGTGATAATAGAGGTGAGATTTTAAGTGGCATTTACAACGTATAGCTTAGTATTGTGGTTTTTAAAGGTTTTAAAGTGTCTTTTCAGCGTAGGCACTGAAAGTTAGCCAATAAATCATTCATTTATATAAGGGTTAACATTGAACCCAGATTTACACTAAAGCCTATCAATTAAGAACTAAAATGTATTAAAACGAGTGTAGAGTAAAGAGAGTAAAGATATAAAAATAAGTAAAATAAAGAGTAACTGCATTTTAGGCTTAAGAGCCAAAAGGTAATTGCATATAAAATCTATTCAACGATGTTCAATTTTTAGTAGGTTTCATGCCGGAATATCAACAAACCATACAAATATATTTAGTAACAAATCCGCTTGATTTCCAAACAAAGGTTTTAACTAACTCAACTTTAGTTTAGAACTTTAGTACATATTACTATATTATAAACCAAAGAGTCAACGAACAGAAAACCAAAGTTTAAAGATACGACACGTGTTTCGCCTCTACACGAGGCATCATCAGGAGGTGTGGACTCGCCGAAGTTCGAAACGAGAGTCACTCTCGTTTCGAACTTCGGCGAGTCCACTCGTGTCGTATCTTTAAACTTTGGTTTTCTGTTCGTTGACTCTTTGGTTTATAATATAGTAATATGTACTAAAGTTCTAAACTAAAGTTGAGTTAGTTAAAACCTTTGTTTGGAAATCAAGCGGATTTATTACTAAATATATTTGTATGGTTTGTTGATATTTATGGATTTCCGCAAAGTAACGCCTGAATCAATCAATTATCTTCATGCCGGAAGCTTTTTTCAAATTATACCTCATTCTTGAAGTCCATTTTATACGAGACATTTGACATTTATATCGAGTATACTCAATATTTTTCACTCTGATTGCGAGGAAATTAAACTAATTTAAACTGAAATGAGCGCCCATTTTATAATTCTAAAACAGCCATCCAATATAATAACGATATTCCAAATTCAAATAAGTTATGTTAAGGACCCCCATTATACCCTGATCTATGGGTATTATGAAGGACCGAAGTTCGAATTTGAAAAAGAAGTTATCTTCCGACATGAATCCTATAAAAAACTGAACCTCTTTGAACAGATTTCTAATCAAACACTTTTTTTTCTTGGGCCTACCTAAATTGCCTCCCACAATGCACGAAGATGAACTTTACGAGCATGAGAAGTGAAAATAGAGTTTTGGCGGGAACATGAAGAGTGGCGTATTGGCGGCATTAAATTAATTGACAAAACTTGTATAACTTTGAGTGTTCAAGTGTAAAAACGGTGGTTTTTTATCCATTAAGTGCTCGTGAACGTGTATGAGTGTTGGTGAATAATGTAATGCTGTAAAACGTGACTTTTCGTGTTGCCTCCAAAACTCCATAGAAGCCTCTAGTAAAGTCGCAACCACCACTACTTTACAGGGGCATGACTTGACTTATCGACTCTGTCTTATGACAAAATAATCTCTCCAATTACTTGACACTGGCTATATACCTTTGATGTGAAGCCAAAATAGAAGAACTTAGGTTCTTCGAAAGAAAAAAAAAATGAAAATAACTATTTCAGTGTTGTTAACGTACACAAACCGCGCGGAGTTCCTTCCAAGCGTCCTCACGGCGACCAATAGTGCAGACGGGCGGGTAGCGTGCGCGGCCTTGCAGCTGCTGTCCACTGTGGTGCACTACTTCACTAGTAACAACTATCAGGTAAAACCACTGGATTGTCGGCCAAGATAAACATGATGGTCCACAAAGATTTTGACAACTGCACCTACCTAGCCCCAAACAGTGCTACACGCACTTTTTATAAAACAATTAAAGATTTTTCAAAAAATCTTTAATTTCTTTAGTTTTAAACCTAGCCAATCTGATTTGATGCTAGAATCAAACCCGCGTCACAGGTAAATATTTCAAAAATACTGTTAACAAGATAACTCTTCCATCCTAATTCTAGACTTTTAACTCATAACTTGATGTGGTTTCCAAATTACACGCATTTATAGATTTTTAACAACATCAAAATTTTTTAAAAAATCTATAAACTTAATCTGATTCAATACTAGAAAAATAACTCTTCCATCCTGATTTTAGACTTATTAGTCATAAAATGCCTCAAAAGAGACGAACGCTTTAACCGCTACTTCCTTGCGATACTTTTTCACAGCCAAAATCAGTCCTCCAAATCCAAACACACCTCATAATCCAATCCTTCCGCCGAGACAGCCACAGTGAGCGAGGCGCCTCCCTACTACAGCTAGTGTACATGGTACTTAGTACGGGGGTGAATACACCGCTGGCTTTGGCCTACGACATCGAGGGATTGCCGGCGGTAGAGCGGCAATGTAACGCACTCAGGGCGCTCATGTTCAGGATACAACTGATGCTGTGTTGTAGGGTAAGTTTCTGTAATTTGTTGGTCTATCGGTCCTAGCGAACAATTGATTTACTTCTACAGCTAATGGTACTTAGCACGGGGATGAATACACCGCTGGCTTTGGCCTACGACATCGAGGGATTGCCGGCGGTAAAGCGGAAATGCAAGGCACTCAGGGCGCTCATGTTCAGGATACAACTAATGCTTTGTTGTAGGGTGAGTTTCTGAACTGGTGAGCGATTGCCTCCCCTTCTGCAGCTAGTGTATATGGTACTTAGCATGGGGGTGAATAGACCGCTGTCTTTGGTCTACGACATCGAGGGATTTCCTGCGGTAGAGCGGCAATGTAACGCACTCAGGGCGCCCATGTTCAGGATGAGTTTCTGTGCATTGCAGCGCTGGACTGGAATGCTTACTGGAATAATTTGAACCGGGTATAAATGTTTAGCCTGAGGTTACTAACTCTAGGGTACTAGAGTCAAGTACAACAAACTGAAAACATAAATAACATTTTCAGGAATCCAAAAACCAGTCATCAGCCGGCTGGAAAACCCTCAGCGCAGTTTTCAGACACGCAATCATATCCAAAAACGACACCAAACTCGTTGCAACCCTCACCTTCCAACCTTGGACATACACACTCATACAATTCCAGCTCACACAACACATCACACCCGAATTCCTAACATTCATACACGACTGGCTCAGTTTATTGAAAATTTCCATCAAGAGAAGTCAAGAAAAGAAGAAATATAACATGTGTAAACATAGCATAGTCATCAAAACTATGCGGATTTTGAAGAAGGGTTTAAAAGAAGAGGATTTAGATGAAGAACTTAAGGACATGGCTAAGAATATTGGTGTTATTGTGAGGGATGTACTTGACGATTCTGAGATAGATTCTTGTGATGATTCCGGGATCGCTGTATGAATTAAAAACTAATTTAGAAGTTGAAAATGAATAATAAAAAGATGTAAATGTGTGTACTTATCAATATTTTAATAAATCATTCCAATTTACCAATATCCTAAGGACATAATGACGTTACAAAGATTGAAAATGTTAAAATATGTTCGCGCACTTTAATTTCTACAATTTAAGGGTAATCCTCAAATTGAGTTCCAAAGAGTTCCGTTGTTTTCGGACAAATACTCAAAAAGTACGCCGTATTATAGTAATTTCTACACACTATTCGTTTCCTCTATGTTTTTTGATTACGTGAACAAGAAAAGTGAAAGGTTTCATACTTTAATTTAGATTTTATACGTGTTTTTAAGTTAGTAGGGTTAATTTTAAAACACGTATAAAATCTAAATTAAAGTATGATACCTTTCACTTTACTTGTTCACGAAATCAAAAAACATAGAGGAAACGAATAGTGTGTAGAAATTACTATAATACGGCGTACTTTTTGAGTATTTATCCGAAACATTTTTGTATGGAATTCGGATTTGAGGATGCCCCTTAACATTAGAAGTGTTAATACTGATTTTTCACTATAAGTTATAAGTTATTGTTCAATACAAAACATTAAATATTCAGTTACTTTATTTTCCACCCACGCATTCGTTGGTTTGAGGCACCTCGAGACCGCTTATTGTTGAGTCCGTTGAGTCTAATTTGGGAGGAATTAGGGACATCTATGTTCAGTAGTGGATTTCCAAAGGCTGACATGATAGATAGTTTTCCACCCTAGTCTTCTTATAGTGTCACTAGTTCTTTTCGAACCAGTGGGATTTCAGTATTCAGTATTCATTTTTTTATTGCCATAAGTAGAGTAGTAGTAAGTAAGTAGTGAATTCCATAATGTTAGTATACCAATCTACATATAAACAATACACCTACACCCTGTATGCTTAGGGCAAAGCAATTTTGCTGCATTGACTAAGCAATGTATGCAAAGGGGTTTTTCAAGTGCACCTCGAAGAGTCTCCTTTCGTGACACATGTTTTCGAAAATTTTAGATTCTGTGACATGCCGGTTACCTCACAATGTTTCCTTCGCCGTTAAGCACGTTTTTTAAATGCACACATAGATTTTAAACAGAAATATCCATTGGTGTACGATCGGGTTCGAAATTGAAAACGGATTGAAAATCTAGGCATATCCTTCTCAGACAACATGTATTTGCCACCCTAGTGATGTAACGTTACGTACTATAGGACTAATTGACTTTCTACATAATCGATTGTCCAAAAATATTCCGGAACCACTTTCCATACTTTCCATAGGACAAGTGAAATTATATCGCCAGGTCCAATGCGCGGGCGCAACGTGAATAGGAATGAGTAGAAACACAATAGATATTAAATTATTTATCGATGCGGCCTTTTCTCATTTATATGCTCGTTATAGTGATAAGTTTAGTCAAATCGGTAGGGCGGGTATAACGTTTTCACACCACCTGCTCGACAATATCCAATTACATATCATGCTATCATCAAGGTAAAGCAAAGCATTACCTACCAAGGGAAGTAATGTTGTATAAAACTCCCAAGGGTAGTTATGTGATTTGAATTTGGAACGTCAAATTCGTGTGGAAACTCGTGGAAAACTCTAAGTAAAAGAACGCCCATATGGCATTGTAAAAATAATAATAGTAAAATTCTTTATTGCTCTTTGAGTACATATATTTTTGATTAAGCTCTAATTAACTAATGTAAGTTTTATAAAAGAACTTGTAGCTTATGAAACGACGAAAATGAAATAATGTAAATTTTGATATATTTTTAATAGAAATTTGTACAGAGTTTCTGCTTATTGTAATGCCGGAATAAAAGTAATCATTAAAATGAGCTCCGCGCCTATTTATGTTCCTCCGAGTCCCTCCTCCTCATTTTGGCGGGGCGCGGTGGCTATGTTCAGGCGACTGGCGGTAGAGTAGGGTGGTGTGAAGCTACCACCAACGACGTTCCGATTACACCGTTAGGTGGCGCTGGCAGGCATTGCGCGGCTTGGCGTGGCTTGGCGTGGCATGGCGTGGTATAGCTGGCTGGCGTGGCATTGGCTGGCTTGGCTTGCGTTATATTCGACCATCCTGCAACAATTGCTCCCGCAATGGGAACAGAGAACAATATTTAGCTTTCTAGTAAATCAATGAGGTCTTCAGTCTCGAGCTGATCATCAGAACTGCTGGCACTGTCAGATACAGGAGCTATACTACGGTAAGGTCTTAGAGAATCTGCCGACACTAGCCCCATGAAACTTTTGTATCCCCGTAAACCCTTGATGCTCCGAATCCTGTATCTATCATTGCCGACAACTCTGGTTACAATGTAAGGTCCTGAGTAGAGATCATCTAATTTAGTGTTAACTCTAGCAACGCTACTAGTAGGGGCCTGTTTCCATAAAACTAAATCGCCTTTCTTGTAAATATGACATGCTTTGCGACGTTTATCAAAGTTACGTTTCATTTTGGCACTAGCTTTTTCTATGCGCTGTGTGGCTTTACCTCGTCTAGCCTGAGTCGACTCTACCACTCGCCCTGGAATCGCAACATCACATACCGGCCTACCACAACGAGAAAACATTAGATCGTAAGGTTTGAACCCGGTGGTGTCGTTCAGAGTATTATTTATTCCCCAAATGACATCGGGAAGGCAATTAGACCAGTTATTAGCCGCCTCACTAGGATCCGTCGCTCGCAAAGCATTAAGAATGGTTCGATTTGTGCGTTCAACTTGGCCATTAGCTCGCGGACACGCAATAGCGGTTAAAGTATGTTTAAATTGCTTATCCGTGCCAAATTTTTTGAAATTTCTACTTGTGAATGCCTTTCCATGATCAGTTACGACTCGGTCAGGGTATCCGAACAAACTGAACACTCTTTTTAGGGTTCTAACGGTTTCTATAGAATTGACTGTTCGTGTCGGCTCCGCAATAACAAACTTTGTAAATGCATCAGTAATTACTAACATGTATTGGTGACCTTTCTTTGTCCTACAAAACGGGCCTAAATGGTCAACATGTATCATCCTAAATGGTTCATTAGGTTTAGGTATAGGATGCAGCATGCCTTCCTTTTTCCCATGTTCCCCCTTCCCATATGCACAATGTAGACATGCCGTGACATACTTGCGAATGAACCGTGTCATTTTAGGAAACCAAAACTCGTTCTTAATAAGATCCGTGCAGCGTTTTAAACCTACGTGACCTATTTCGTCATGATGCATTTGAACGATTTTCCACCTAGCTGGCCCAGGAACTACAAGACGATTTCCACCTAGAGTTTTTCGATATAACCTGTCATCTACTAGAACAAAATCTTTTGTTATACTGAGCTCCGCTGAGCCACTATTTAATTGATCGATAATGCTTTTCAATTTATCATCCTGACGTTGAACTGTGTAGAACCAATCAGTTACCTCTAAACGATTTATGTTGACCGCATCGATTGGGTTCCTGCTTAACGCATCGACATGCCGCATACGCTCACCCGGTCTATATTCAACACTTATATCATAGTCCTGTATCATAAGCCACCACCTTGCTATACGTGGTATAATATCACGTTTGGTTAAAGTTGCGCGCACTGCCGTACAATCAGTCACTATTTTAATATGTTTACCCACAACATAAATACGAAACTTGCGCAAAGATTCTACCACTGCGAGCGTTTCAAGTTCGTAACTATGGTACATGCTCTCCTGTTTGGACGTTACGCGGCTAAAATACATAACCGGACGTAACGTCCCATCACTCTGTTGTTGCAACAATATGCCTGCTATACCTATCTTGCACGCGTCTGTATGTATTTCTGTTGGTAATGCGGGATCGTATAATGCTAAAACTGGTTTCGAGCAAAGACACTTCTTTAATTCGTTGAAACTCGTTATTTGTTCACTATCCCAGACCCAAGACACGTTTTTTTTTGTTAAATTAGTAAGCGGACGAGCCGTTAGCGCAAATTTATAAATAAACTTACGGAAATAACTACAGAGACCTATAAACTGTCTTATTTCATGTACACTTTTGGGTACAGGAAATTGTGCGACCGCGGCTAATTTCATGTCTGCAGGCTGTACACCATTTTGAGAAATTTCGTGCCCTAAATATGTGACACGATCTTGTAGAAATGAACACTTTTTCATATTCAGCTTAAGATTTTCAGATTCAAACTTATTGAGCACGGTTTCTAAAATTTTTAATCCTGAGTTAATATCAACTGAAGGTAATAAAATATCATCTAAAAATGCCAATATTTCGCTAGAAGAATTACCCTCTGATTCTGCATTTTGAATTGAATTTACAAGCTTATTAATCAACCTCATAAATACCGATGGCGAGTTGGCTAGTCCGAACGGGACCCGAGTATACTCGAAATGTCCTTGTTGACAGATGAAGGCACTTTTATGCGTATCTTCGGGCTTTAATAATAACTGATGGTAGCCTTGGGCCATATCTAAACACGTAAAATATTTCTTACCCGCCAACTTAGATAAGTGATCTTCAATATTTGGCAATGGGTACCTATCTTTTACAGTAATTGCGTTAAGCGCTCGATAGTCTACACACAACCTACTATCGCCATTCTTCTTCTTTACTAATAACACCGGCGATGCATAGCTAGAGTCAGACTCTTTTATTATACCGGCTTCCAGTAACTCGCTTACTTTGGTCTTAATAATTTCTTGTTCAGAATGAGAAAACCTATAGGCCTGACGATGAACAGGTTGATCAGTGGTAAGTTTTATTGGCATGTGTACGAGGCGGGTACACCCAAGGTCTTTTGTGGTACTCGCAAAACTATTTTCATACTTTTTCAATAAATTAAGTAAATCTTTACGCTCGTCCTCACCTAGTTTCCCTATTTTAATATCTGGCATTGGAACACCACCTATTCTCAAACTAGAAGTTTCCTCTACAATGGAAACAGAAACGGAAAATTCAGGCATATTAGAAAAAGTATCCAACACAAGTGGAGGCATCTTTGGCGGATCAGGCAATAATGGCATGGCATGGCTACTAACCTGGCTTGGCTTGGCTGGCTCCTCGCAGTTCTCCGCCCTCGTGAGGACCTGGCCGGCTTCCCACACGACGTCCTTGCTACCGGTGTTGAGGACCTTGATGTATCCTTCATCACCCCGAAGTAAAACAGCCGGCAAGGAATAGGAAACACCTTGCAACTCAAAGTGACGCGCGGTAGTGCAGACGTCGTTATCCTTGCGGTTTCCCAGGATCTGGACTTTGATAATCGACGCTCCAGGTGGTAACATTTCTTGACCTGATGTTATTACTTTGAACTTCTCCTGAGCCTCAGCCACGTCGAACTTGGGCAGAAAGTCAGTATCTTGCGTCAACGTAGCTTTGCCGTTGCTCACGACAAGCGACACATTCTCGGCGTTAATAACAGGCTGTCCAATAAGCAAACTGATATCTCCCATCTCGATATCGCTTATGTGGGCCTGACATGGAACTTGTACGTCGTCAACCTCCAGATTGAATTTCACCTCTCCGCGGCTTGTTATCAATCCACCAGAAAATCCTTTTAGTATTGTTCTCGTAGGTACGACTCCCAAGGAGAGTAGTCTAGAAATTCGGCTATTCATTACATTCACCTGACTTCCCGTGTCGATGTAAGATTTTACATAAACTCCGTTGATCTTAGCTACCTTTTTGTAGATATCATTATAGTTTTGTATGATCTGAATGTCCTTAATGCTGCTGCTAGAACCGACGGATGATGGCTTGGGAACTTGGGTCGTAGAACTACTACAACGAGGGGCGATGTGGCCTTGCTTTCCACATTTGAAACATACACGTAGATCCGGCAGCGTACAGTTACGCAATAAATGCCCAGTCTTTTTGCAGCGTGGGCAAGGATCAGTTTCCGAATTGATTTTCTTCTCCGTAGGCTGCCACTGTCTTAGCTCCTTACTTGGAATACGAACTTCAGATGTAGAGCTACGATAATCATCGAGAGCGCAGAGAAATGACTCGTAAAGTTCGTCCGGGCGCTCACATTGGAAAGCACGTGCGTTAGGTTGTAGAGATGCGGGTAGGCCGCGGATGATGCACGAAACGCTAGCGTTGTCGGATAATTTACAACGAAAGCACATGGATACTTTGTCTTGATAGTACTTGGTCATAGTTTCATTTGGTAGTTTACGCCTTTGCATCATCTCGTCTAATAATGCGCTGTAGTCACGATGCTTCGGGAAGGCGCGCAGTAACATCTCTTTCCATTCGCTCCATGAATAGTTATAATCATCGAGTCTGTTATACCACTTGCGGGCTTGTCCTCTTAACTTGTCTTGCAGATGGAAGGCTTTGATTTTATCATTCCAGTCGTGAATGTCCCCCAATTGTTCTATTTTCTTTATCCACGACGATACGGTGCAATCCTCGCCCTCTGGGTCAAATTCAGGTATGAGAGATGCAGCGCGATGACTCTTAGATCGTCCGAATGGTGTAGAATCTCGCTCGAGGTCGTGAATCGCCCTGTCGACTTCGTCTTCTAGTAGACTCTTCAATATTTTTCTCGCTGGAGCCGGTGAAATGCCAGCGTCTTCATCTTCTTCCGATTGGCGACTTGAAGAGCTCCATCCAGGGGGGCGGACTCCTTGCCCCGTATCCTCAGGACGACTTCGCTTCATCCCGCTTCTGAGTGAAACGACGAAAATGAAATAATGTAAATTTTGATATATTTTTAATAGAAATTTGTACAGAGTTTCTGCTTATTGTAATGCCGGAATAAAAGTAATCATTAAAATGAGCTCCGCGCCTATTTATGTTCCTCCGAGTCCCTCCTCCTCATTTTGGCGGGGCGCGGTGGCTATGTTCAGGCGACTGGCGGTAGAGTAGGGTGGTGTGAAGCTACCACCAACGACGTTCCGATTACACCGTTAGGTGGCGCTGGCAGGCATTGCGCGGCTTGGCGTGGCTTGGCGTGGCATGGCGTGGTATAGCTGGCTGGCGTGGCATTGGCTGGCTTGGCTTGCGTTATACTTAGTAATTAGTGCCTTCCTTAATATTATTACAAATACGTACTAACTAATATATAGGTATACATTCATTTTCAGTTTATTCAAACTTGCAATAGTAAAATAATCAATTAAAATTGATATTAAGTATTTTTATTTTCAATAAGGTTTGTTCTAAAATCGAACTGGCCACTCATAAAAATAAGAAAAACGGCGCGACTTCAAAGATTGTGAAACAAAAGACGGTGTTGGCTGCTGAGTTCGGAGCCCTGGCTTTTTATTGGCTCGCAGAAGGTGTGAAAAGTAGAGTATGCTCCTCTGGGATAAAGCCTGTCTTCGTCTTGGGTAGCTTGAACGCCTCACGTCACTCAGGGCTCTAAATAACTCCTTATACTAACTCTAACGTTAATAAGAAGAAAGAATCAGCATAATACAATCCAGAGAGGCATGCTCTTTAGCACGCTGTCCTGGCGTAGTCTGCAGAGTCAGCTCAGATAATTGGCTATTGGCCAAGTGGCTCAGTCCTTACCTTGCGGTTTAATGGTTGTGAGGTCGTATCCTGGCTGCAGTCACAAAACGCTATCCTATGATCATCAAAATAAACAGAACGATACGGTAAAGCTTTAAAGAAAATATTGAAGGCTCTACCTAGGTACCTGCATGTACAGACAGCGTCTGAGATAAGTATCCCCCTTGCACAAGACACCCAGCTATAAATCCTTTCAAAAAATTGTCATACACAATATCAAATTGTTTCTTTTTATAAACTAGTACTACCTAGTCTATTTTTATAGACTAGTAGTTTACTAGTGCTGTATTAAAATATAGTACCTACCTACTAAAGCCAGTTGCAAATGAGCCATCGACCGCAGCGACCAACGCCAGTGGCCGGCGACAATTCGTTTTCATACATTTTGTTGCTGCGTGGTAGCTGAAAAATATTAGGTAGGTATATGAATTTGAACATATTTTTTTCATTTTTTGCAACCGTAAACCGGTACAGTAAAGGCATCGACCGTTGCGGTCAATAAAGACCTGTTATGGTTAATCGTGGATTACATAACCCTAAGGGCACGGTCGTTCAATGTCTTTTGCCACTCGGACCGGTTTCATTAAGACAAACTGTGAGGGTATAATTTTAGAACTTTTGATAGGTACAAGGGATATCGTAAGACAAAACGTGAGTTCCATGAAGCGCTTAATAAAAATAATAAATAATATAAAAATATTTATTTCGGACTACTAGAGATCCATATTTCACATAGCATTTCAATAATAAATTACATGTGTCATCATCATCATCATCATCATCATCAACCTATAGCAGTCCACTGCTGGACGTAGGTCTCTCCCAAGGCGCGCCACTGAGCCCGATCTTCGGCTCTTCTCATCCACTTTCTGCCAGCTATAGCGCGCAGATCATCGCTCCATCTGGGCAAAGGTCGTCCTACACTGCGTTTGCCTAGACGTGGTCTCCACTCAAGAACACGTTTACCCCAACGGTTGTCAGTTCTTCGGCAGACATGGCCGGCCCACTGCCATTTCAGCTTGCTGATCCTCTGAGCTATGTCGACCACCTTAGTTCTCTGTCGGATGACCTCATTTCGGATTCTATCCTTAAGAGAAACCCCACACATACATTACATGTGTATGTTAATCTAAATTAAAGAAACCTAAATCAAATGGAATTAAAATAAATTAAATTGAATTAAAATAAATAAAATTAAAATTAAATGGAGTAAAACTGAATTAAATTAAACTGGCTATGCTACGCGATTGAAATTATTACTTATTCCACCTACAAACTTAAATTTTGCCTTGAATATATTTGTAGAGCGCGTGGTAGAGTCAAATCCGTCAGTGGAACAAAAACAGCATCAATGTAAATGAACCACTTATTAACTGGTGACATTATACCATAAAACTAGTAGTTCGCCCAGAACTTGGTCTCATGCGCCCCTACCACCTAAACTTCTGAACCGATCTGGCTCACCTACAAACTCGATAATTGTTTTAAGCTTATCTTACCCATAGGATATGCGGTTCGAGAGTTATCGTCGGAAAGCAGTTCTACCTGAGTTCTACAGAGTTTAGGCTAAAGGTATAAAATATAATAAATAATATTTAGCTAGTTATTTACTTATAGTAAAATAATTATACTAAAAGTTTTAATAATATTAAGCCAACTATTTATTATTATTAATTACTTACTTAAACAAAAGTATTCCTACTAAAAAATTAAAACTGACCTGTACCTAATAAAAAAAAAATATCGTGTCACTAGTTCCTTCGAACCAGTGTGGTGAAAGGATTTCATGTGCGCCTCAAAGAGGCTCCTTTCGTGCACTCGACACATGTTTTCGAACTTTAGGTTCTACGATATGCCGGTTTCCTCACGATGTTTTCCTTCACCGTTGTGTACCTAATGTATCTTACTATATCGTATCATAAAAGTCCAGTAATTTTACAGGCTTTTGCGCTCATATCGGAATGCAGAAAGTAATGCTTGCACATTACTGCTAAGAGACAGAATACTGATTCTGTTCCATTCGATTCCATTCGGAAACACCTCCATTCAGTAAAGTCCTCGAAAAAACTTAGCGAAATCTTTCATACAGTATCATACAGTCGTCTTCAAAAAAGCTGTGTTGGCCTAGTGGGAGGTGCCTCGACTTTCAATCCGAAGGTCGTGAGTTCGAACCCGGTCGTACACCAATGGATTTTTCTGTTCCAACCAATGGTTTATGTGTGCATTATAAACACGTGCTTAACGGTGAGGAAACCGCCATGTCATAGAACCTAAAAAGTTCTAAAACATTCGTCAAGTGCACGCAAGGAGCCTCTTCGAGGCGCACTTTAAATCCTTTCACCACACTAGCTCGAAAGAACTAGCGACACGATAAAAAGAAGAAGTCTTCAAAATTCCCTCAATGTCGACAAAAATCAGGAGATCTCTGAAAAACTTGAAAACGTGCTATATTTATAGAAGTTTATAAAATTTCCTATTAGGTACTAATTTTTATTTTTATAGTTGACTATTTATTGTATAAAATCTGCAATGGGTATTATTTATTTATTGATCAATCAATAGTATTTTTAATAAACTTTCGCTACCATAACTGAGCCTTGTATTATGACACCCGGTGGCTCGTCTCAGCCGGCTTGGCAGTCGACGGTCGACCACCGCTCGAGGCTTTCGTGACTAGTGCAGTGCAGTGATGAATCGTGAACTGTGATGATATCGAGGACTTTTGGTGCTTTTAAAATGAATGGTAAGGGTTTTTACTACATACCTACTTATATATACTATACTACATATACACTATGTACCTACACCGGTACTTCTTATGTACTTATCGATTTATAGGCTATCATTTTTACAACATTAAGTTTGATGGATAAATAGAATTTCTTTAATTTACTCCAAAAACGAATTATTTAATCCTAATAAGTATAAAAAATTAAAAGGTACAATTAGTATACAAGTTTGATTTTGTAAATCTAGAAGGAAAATACTCATCTGATTAAAAATACCTAGCTTGTATATATGTTCAGCCGACGCACAATCTTACCGGCCTATCATAAAAGAAAGACCCAAGATTGTTTATACAGTCCTATTAGGTAAATATTACGAAGATAAAATGAAATAAACTTAGTCAATTTTTTTACCATATTTTACTGATTAACTCACAAAAATTACGAAAATGTTAAAGTTATAGGTACCATAAAAACTTTCTATTATTACGAGTACTTATAAAATGTAACTCACCTTACTTAACTTTGCATGATTTTAATGTAATTAAACCTAAATGTATTCTAATTAATAAGCCTAGAACTATAAATTGTAATTGAATGCAGAAAACCGTTGAGTTTGCGATCCGGAATCCGCGTTGCTCTACTTGTTTGAGAGCAGCTAAAGTAGAGTTATTTTACTACTTAGGACTGATGTACAGACAGCGTCAGAGATAAGTATCCCCCTTGCACAAGACGCCCAGCTATAAATCCTTACAAAAAATTGTAATACTCAAAATTATTTTTAGGCTAACATACGTTTATACAAATATAATCTATTTTTTAAAGAAAAAACTTCTACATTCGCCGCGACGGTCATTTAAAGGGATTTGAAGCTGGGTGTTATAATGCAACGAGGATACTTATCTATGACGCTGTCTGTACCTACTGATCTGTTAAGGACGTGGTGGCCGAGTGGATGAGGTCCTTACCTTGCGATCTGATGGTCGCGGGTTCGAATCCCGGTGGCAGTCGTGCCATTTACGCGGTTTTTCGGTCGAAAAAATCTATGTATGCATGCCACGTTCTCGCAACGGTGAAGGAAAACATCGGCATGCATAAAACCAAAAGTTCTAAATCATGTGTCGTGTGCACGAAAGGAGCCCCTTCGAGGTGCACTTGAAATTCTTTCACCAAACTGGTTCGAAGGAACTAGTGACACGATAAGAAGAACTGATTTGTTGATTTAAAGTGGATGCAATTGATATGCAGTCCGCTAAACGCAAGATAGCTTACATGGAAATGAGACGGTGTGTTTGGCATTAGCAAGTTAGAGAGTAATGAGGATTTAAATAATTAATAAGGTACAATGAAGCCTTACATAGGTAGATTTTTATTTTCAGTATGTAGGTATCTTCGAGTCCGTATTTTGTTAAAAGTTACCTAAGCCTTTTTTTTACACATTCACTTAGGTATATACTTCTCGACTGTACCTACCTAGGTATATCCCATTAATTGGGGTTGGCCTTGCTAGGATAAGTAGATAAAATGATAAACCCTACATTCCTAAATATTTTTTTCTTACCTTTTTTTTTCAATGAGAAGATAATGAAGTGGGACCAATTTATCACTTGACTTGTATGTTGGTAGGTACTTGTCTAGCAATTAGAAGTAAGTAGGTACTTACACGACACAACAATAAGTAGGTACGGTCAATTTCCTCATTCTTTCAGACGTTTTCATCAGCATTATTGTTAGAAAAATAGAAAGCAAATCGTGATCGATTATCCAGTTTCACTTTTATTGTTCTGTAAATTCCCTTAATCATTAAACACGAATGAAAGGAAACTACCAGAATAAATATAATTAATCCTAAATATAATTTTAACAAGCTGAACTGGTAGGTATACCTACCATATCCCATCTCTTATTTCATAGAATAATATTCAAAGCCTTATTTACTAACTATTTATTAATTAATTATATTTACTTACTAATAAATAAAATTCTTTATTTAATTCCGGTACTCATATTGCTCTTAAAATTAGCCCTTATCATCAAATTAAATATGACTAATATTATACAAAAAGTTTTCTAAACAGCTTAACTCTAGTTTAGAATTTTAGCGTCTCAACCAAAGCGCTGCACGAAGCATCCTCAGGAGATATTGACTCGCCAAAATCTGAAACGAGAGATTTCTGAGCGAGAGATGTGCTTTGGTTTAGATACTAAAATTCTAAACTAGAGTTAAGTTATCTAAGACCTTTGTATAGAAATTAAGCGGATTTATTACTAAATATTTTTTTCTAAACAGCGCTAATCTGAAAACCAATGATTCTCCGACAAAAGTTTCAAGCCTCATAACTAAGTACCTAATAAAAATAATACCTAATTAGGCACTTCCTTTTAAAATTAAAAACATTCGACCTCAAAATAATCCGGTTTATTTCACACAATAAATTATTTTCTAAACCTGATTCAGTTTCCGCGGACTTTTTTATGTTAACTAGTGGCGAGACAGCTACTTTACTTCTGCTTTCTAATTATGTACGCAAATAAGTGTTTCCGTGATCCATCCGTGCTATGAAAAGCTCTTATTTACTCGCTACGTCTAACCTGTGTAATTTCAACCCGTGAAATGATGTTTCACTTTCTTCGAATGATAGTTATCTTTCCGACTACGTCCATTTTACGTCCTACTAATTTATCATGTAGGTAAATAGTTAGCTAGAGAACATTTCTTTCATTTTCATCGTTTGGAATTTTGAAGTAGATTACAGGTTGAATTTTTCAACTAGGCTTGTGTGGCCAAATCCAAAACTATGGGGAATTTCTAAAAAAACTCAAATGACTCTCGAGGCCTTTATTTCGATGAAAACTAAAAC
Organism: Lobophora halterata; assembly: GCA_932526365.1. NCBI lineage: Eukaryota > Metazoa > Arthropoda > Insecta > Lepidoptera > Geometridae > Lobophora > Lobophora halterata. The sequence goes on from OW052018.1 coordinate 2,429,248, forward strand.
TTCATACTTAGGTACTCAATTTTTATAAAATTTAATGAACCTAGCTGGGGATCGAACCAATTCATTTTGAAACAACACCCTGTATGTTTGCGCTATCCTATTGTGTCGTTTATAAGGATTCAATTCTGGGAAGTAATGTTTAATGGCAAACTAAAGGAAAGATGTGTTTTTTTGTTGTGATGTGTTGTTCGATACGCGAATCAGCTAGGAATCCTGACTGGGTATAATAATGGAGGCTTCCGTCGATTGGGACCACTAGGTTTAGGACCGTGGTCCCAATCGCCGGAATATCTCAGCTTTGAACCAACTACAATATTAGTTATTAAAAAAAATACGCATGTACAGTTTCGGAATTAACTGTAGCGGTCTTACACCAAAGGATTTTTCTGCTCAAAAATAAGATTTAAGTGTGCATTTAAAACACGTGCTTTACGGAGAAGAAAAACATAGTGAGGAAACCGGCATGTCATAGAACCGAAAGTTCGAAAACATGTGTCGAGTGCACGAAAGGAGCCTCTTCGAGGCGCACTTGAAATCCTTTCACGATAAGAAGAAGAAAAAGTAGCTTATGTTTTTCCCAAGACTAGCAATCACACTGAATTTCAACATCGTTTCCGATTTTGTAGCGTCATTAAGCAACAAACTTATATTAGGTATATCTATTTTCACAGAATTACGGATTATAGTGTGATATAATACAATTATCGACACAAACATAAATTGCAGACAATTTCATCTCCTATTATTAATGTAAATAGCAGTGTTAAGAGGTTTTTTTAAACACGCAATAAGTTCGACCACCTTTTCAGTCGCGTGTTATCTATTCTACAAGATGCTCATCATAATGAATGCTCAATGTGAGGTGTAAATATAAATGTATACTTTCACTGTGGAAAGTGTAGGGCTGATTTTGGTAAGGTTTTGTAATTTTATTGCCACTACGTTTGTGGATTACGTTACGGTGTAACCATGTAGGTAACTTATGGTATGTTGGTAACTCTATGGTAGGTATAGCTAATATGGAACTCTATGGTATAACTATTATGAAAATGGAGTGACATAATATTTTTATGAACATTGGTGAGTTAGTAAGCTATCTAGCCTTACCTAAATCACTAATCGCTTAAATAAATGTATTTATAAGTAGCCTTAATTTTTCGCGTATTTACCCAACAATCAGTCCAATTAGATACATCTGATATTATGAAATAATGATTTATTTGTCTCAATTATGGTTAGTTACAGTTAGGTCTTATGAAGGTATTAGAAGAGTCAAATACTTCACTGAAGAATACAGTATACAAATTTTCTTTTAATTGATAAGGCATACGTTTCTCATAATCTAGATCCATTATATTGATGAAGTTTTTGAGCTATAACTGTTCATAAAATAATTTGTATATCCTAGAAAAATACCTACATGGGCTTCTTATTCTGCAAAGCTGCGGAAAACAGCAAATTTTTGAAACAACATTAAATTCTTTACAATTCTGTTTACTTTAATACTATAAAGGTGATACATTATTTTGACTCCAGAACAAATAATTAGGCTATAATAATAATATAGTAATAATTATTATTAGGCTGTTAATAACAAGTATAATGTTTCTATTAAAAATCTAAAAGCTTTGTTTTTTATGTTTTTGAGATATAGCGGTTTTCATGGGGATTTGACGTTAGGTCTGATATTATGTTAATATTTAAATGGATATACCTAATACGAATTCATTGTCATCGAGTTCTGAGCTACCCTAAAAGGTTCAGCCGGGAAGTGCTTGTTTACATTGCAAGATTCCACCCGGAGACAGAAAGACAGACAAACAAGAAAGTGACTTAATAAAAAGTAAGTAATAAAAAAAACAGACACTCAACACTCAACGTGTAATATCTTGAAACCGTTTAGGCACTGGCTACACAATCAAAACATAAGAAAGTGTCCAGTCATATCCGCTTGGAACTTGGGAGTCAAGTCTCGTAGCCGTGGAAAGTGATCCCTGAGCGAAGGTCATGGTCCTCGAATATCGAGTGGCTCGCATCAAGCGTGTCGACCTACGTGACAGGAGTACACTTTGTTGTGTAACTTTTATGAGCCACTCGTATGTGTGTATCATCTTTGCCGCAAATTTTTTTTTTGTTTTTTTTTTTTTTGTATAGTATTTTACTTTTGTTTAGTTTTTTTTTATACGGTGAATTCGGCTTGTTCATGAATTAATAGATTAATACCTAAACCTATCTGATGACACGGATAGTCGAGTGGAAAGTGCGTTGATGCCTACGCTGAGTGTCGCGAGTTCAATACCCGCTTAGTACACCCAGACTCAGGACAAACACCTTGTTTGTCCTGAGTCTGGGTGTTTTCTAAGTATCGTATGCATTTAAAAAAAAAAGAAGTAGGTGTATAAGTATTGTATTAGTTATCTGGTCCGCATAGTACAAGCTTGCTAAGTTTGGGGTCAGATGGTGTTGTGTGAAATGTCCAAAGACGATTATTATTTAATATAGTTATCTTTTTAAATGAGGTTTGAACTAAATTAATCATAACCATAATTATATCTTCCTATTGTGTTGAGTAAGTAGCTCACTTCTCAATTTTAAGATTGTTATAGTTTCCTGTGAACGATGTTAACAATCGATTGATAAAAACGAACTACAAGCTGATGATGCAACTGCATTACGAAGCACACGTTGAATGTAACTGAACATCTACAATAAAGCCTCATTCACAATAGGACAAAATACTCTTGGCACCTTTTGTCAGAGCTTCGCCCTTTCATACCATACCAATGGGGGCTATATCATACCAATTCCCGTTCTCATCAAAAGTTGATGCAGTGATTCTAATTTAAAGTAAGACCACAATGTACCTGTATTACGTAAATAAAGATTCATTCATTCATTCATTCATTCATGACTCCAGCGTTCATCATCAACCTATATTAGTCCACTGTTGGACGTAGGTATCTCCCAAGGCGCGCAACTGAGCCCGATCTTCGGCTCTTCTCATCCATCCTTCTGCCAGCTATAGCTCGCAAATCATCGCTCCCGGCCAAAGATCATCCTACACTACGCTAGCCAGACGTGGTCTCCACTCAAGAACATGTTTACCCCAAAAGGTTGCCGGTTCTTCGGTAGATATGACCAGCCCACTGCCACTTCTTCTTGGTCAAAGTTTATAATCATTAACACAAATTGGATTTAACTCGCGATCAGCTAATGTTTATTCTACAATTTCTCATCCGGCATTAGCACATTCGGCACAGGAAACCCAACAGCAAATAGAGTAGCCTAATGTATTAGCCACGGAACTAATTAGCTAAACACTCTAGTTCATAAACGCTTTCTCAGGCAGCCGTCAGCTCAGTTCTATCCTAATCTCTGCGGTTTAAGACTAGCGAATTAACCGAGCGGATTTACGACGCTCGTCTTTTGTTTTTTGTAGCACGTGAATGCGTGACAAACCAGGACAGACTCCTACCGACTCTTCCAAGAAAATAATTGGTTGTCTGTAAAGTTGGTTTACGGACGATAGTTTACCGTGACTAACAGCGTAACGGGACAATGAGCGTTACCGGATAATGACAGCGTTACCGGACAATGACGTCAACGTTTTCGTGCATGCAAAGCGTTTATCGATTTATTAGACGTAGTCACGTCAAAAAACCGAGCGTTAAACGCCGTCATACGCGCGAATATGCGCGTTCGGATTTTGAAGTTTCGCGAGTGCCAATCCGCGCAGTAAAAATACGTTTACTATATCTTAGTTTTATCTTTAGGTATAGTTTAGTGTAAGATCAAGCTAACAATAAAGTAGGTACCTAAGTATTTACAATGTCATGGTGTTGTGGTATGAAGCCGAGCAAGAGTTTTATGAACCTGTTATGAACACGCACAACTTCGTCGAAATGTCATCATTCCCACAGTAGGTAGATTTTCCATCTTAGTTTTTTCGTCAGGCAATGAAAGTGATTGTGATCAAACATTGTGAATCCGATCGATTGACAATATTCTCGGCGTGAGAAGCCCGCGTAATTGCGGTCATTGCTTCTTTTTTTTATCTATAGGCGCATTTTATAACGTGCATTTACATCGAAAATAGAAATCCTATACGAAATTCGATTTGATAGAAGAGTTTTGGCCGGAAATACCTATTTTGTGTCTCATTAGTCATTAGTTACAAAGATAAAAATCTAATCACGTCGATCGATATATTAAGCATTTTTTTTTTGTTAAAAATAATTCCTAATTCCTATGGTGTTCAACCAGGAAGGTATGTAGGATCAGCTCTGTAATTGTCTTTACACGTAGCTTACGCCAGTGTTCTCCTGTGATTAAACCACTTATAGTTTAAATTATTGGTGTACCTTAAGTTGTTTAGTCACATCAGTAGTTTATTCACGCAAACACGTGATATGTTTGTGTGAGTGGTTTAATTAATCACAGAAGAACACCGGCGTAAGCAGGGTGTAAAGATCATTACAGAGCCGACTGTTCGTATTCAAAATAATTCCACAAGTTTACGTTCTATTATTGCACAAATTAATAAGCTTATGATTTTACCAATATCGAGGTTTTTAGGGCAATGAACGAGTATTGCAAAATTACTATTTGCTATAAACCGTAAATAACTGAACTTTTATAACTCGATCTCACGTGATTTAGTAACTGTGGGCGCTATAACTAACACGATCAGCATTTATCTGGAGCGCACGAGCAATATCATTAGCAAATACGATCAATTACTTACCGTAAAAAGAAAATTATGGTAGTGCCGAGCGCGTTTAACTTTTTTGTATGAAAAAATTGAAAGGCTAGGTAGACTATAATATTTTTACACTTACATCAATATAAGCTGAAAAGCTTTTGATGGAGTCCAAGTAAGTCAGTGCAAGAGTTAAAAGGATCTGGCTTAGTTCGTTCGATGAGAATTGTGAATTTTAGAACCAAACATTGCTTTCGAAATGGTCCTGACTTACGCTAAATAAGCAATACTCATTCAATACATAGACAGGAAGGTGCAAAATATCACACTCAAGCTCTACATGTTTAAGAATCATCACACATCACATAGGTGTACGATATAGTGTGTAGAGTTTATCGTAAAAAAATACTTTTATATATTTTACAGTCCCACAGACATGTGACTTAGTTGTTGAAATATTGTTGTTGTTACTGTTGTCCCTACCCTACTCTACCCTTCAATTGTTAAGTTATTTGTTATAAATGACTAATGCCTACTTGCACCAAACTGTCAAAGACCCTAAACAATGACTTGACTCGCTTGACAGTTCTTAACGGTCAGAATCTGTACTGTTAAGAACTACCAAGCAAGTAAAGTAATTGCTTAGGGACTTTGACAGTTTGGTGCAAGTAGCCATAAAAGTTTATTTCTTTTCTTAAGAAAATGACTAATTTTACGCTTTGAGTTCATTCAAAAAGAAAAACTGTAGATAGTTAGAAGCAAACCGGAACTGATTGCTGGTCAGCGCCCTCCCTCAATGACAATGCTACTTTATTATATTAATTTTCTAACACTAAAGAAAGTTGCACTCGCTCGGTGCTGTACGGATCCGAGATATTATCATGTGTGTTATTAACATACAACATTAAATTTATTTCCACAATTTTAAATAATATAATTAAATAGTATGAAAATTATATTCAATTAACAGCTTCTTATGTTTTAGATTAAAATAATTTTCAAAATTATAACTGCTCATATATTAAATCTATGTCAAAGTTTATTATTTAGGGAATACATAAAAGGTGATGTTATTATAGAGTATGCTTTTAGACACGTCTTAAACGTGTACTTAGTGTTACAGAATTTGTTTTGAGGTAAAAAGCATCAACGTGATTTACGATTCTATTTATCTATCTACGATAAAAAATGTAAATAACTCTAACCTCAAAGGTTTGCTGGAAGAAAACTCTTATTAGGGTTAAGCTCGCCTTTTAACATGTCTTTTCTTTTATGTGGGTACAATAAAGAATTACAAAAAAAAAAATAACAAAATAAATAATACCATAATCAAATCAAATAATTTATTTCAGACAATGTCCATAAAAACTTATAAATATTAGGTACAAAAAAAAAACAATCAGTGAACACACATACACACAAAAAATAAATAAAAAAATAACATAATATTTAAATGAAAATTAAAATATATATATAAAAATAAAAATAAAACACACATTATGCAACATGAAGCCTGACTAAATGACCAAGTATGGGACAATCAACCCGGTCTGCCACGACGCACGCGAAGGATGGCGTTGGTGCTGCCGCGGACACGCGGACATAATACTTAGCCATAGCCTTGTTATTTTTGTTCATGTTCATGTTAGTAAATCTGACGACACTAATCGATAACAGATACAAGTACGTTGACACCAATCAGCTCAAGAAAAAATACTTTTATTTTCAGCGTGATGAGTGTATTTTTATTTCTAGCTCGGAATGTGCGGTCTGTGCTCTCTCGAGCGAGATAAGTGTAAAAATGCGGTGCGTTGTTTTCTCGTGGCGAATAGCTGAAGTGAAACGTGCTACGGTTGGTGGCGCAGGCGCAGGCGATACACGAACCCGGGCCGTTCAACGCCCAGACTATTCTATGTATGAAAAACGCGTGCGATATTGAAATAAGGCAATATTTAAATATCAGCATAAGCTAAAAGCTAACTACTACAATCTATATTACAAAATTTACTAAAGAAAACTATTGGACCACCCCTAGACCGTTGCAAACAATCATATATAGCTCAGTTATGTTAAGAACTGTGCAAATTTTCTCGAAATATTGACGAGCATTTCAAGGATATTTCAGGCCTTCTTATCGTGTCACTAGTTCTTTCGAATCAGTGTGGTGAAAGAATTTCAAGTCCGCCTCGAAGAGGCTATTCGTGCACATTTCAGACCAAAAACAACAGACACTTTGTGGATATAAGTTGCACGGCAAGCTTGAATTTAATAGATACTCGTAGGTACGAGGGAAGATTCTTTTTTTTATTTTTTCCTCGGCAGGATAGAAGAGTAAGTAAGTACTTTCTAGCGGTTTTAAAAATATTTTTGGATAAGCGTTTCATTGATGAGCATAATTTTTTTGTTCTTCATCGCGCTCTACTTTTTAAGTATTAGCAGGCAAAATAGCGTTTAATATCAAAACCACTATGTATTAAAGTTCCACTTATAAAGGAACATTCGCCTTTAATAAACGGCGCAGAAGGTAATGATGATGATGAACAACAAAGAAACCTATCAAAGATTAGGGCCATCTCTCGTGCACCGTGGCGGTGCGCAGACGCCGTGACGTCACGCGTCGTGCCCAGGAAAACCACAATTGTGCACTACAAATTGTTCGATTGCATCTATACGGAAGACCATTGTCATTTGTCACAAGCCAGCATTGATATGCCTCGAAATAATAGAAAGATGGATAGGTATCATCAGGTGAACACACTGAGCGTATCATCGGAACTGGTCGGGCGTTGTAGTAATCTGGGTTGGGGTTAAAACCCCACGAATGACCTCCTCCGTCCCCAAATAGTCATTCCCTGACCTCACAACATAACGTAAATATCCTTATTTACCATCACACCTTAAACCTAAAGTATCACATGAGACCGGTCATACAACAGACCAGTAACGCAACTAAGTGTAGCACAACAGTGTATCGCCTGATAGATCTGTGTAACGAAGTTGATTAACACAGTGATAAATATGTATAACGTAGTGGTGTAACGCAGTGATAAACCTGTGGAACGCAATTTACCTACGGGTATGATATACAAAAACGCCACTAATAATGCCACGTAATTCATCCGAGGAAACGTATGTACTTACATTCTAAGACACAACGCAAATAGAAATACATTAGTCTTATAGATAGCAACATGCGTGGACGGTGTCACTACCGAACACGTTATTAGACATTAACAAGAACATACGAACTTATAATGTAAGACACAACACATAATAGTTATTATAGCAGTGATACCTATGAACGGCATCATTACCGAACACGTTATTAGGTACTTATAATGGAAGACCGCGACATACCGTGAGATACCTACCTACAGATGCGTATTGCGCTGGCATCTAATAGTAGGTACTTAAATGTATCGTGAGCGCTTTACACATGTACTACACAGTACATACCTGAGCCCAGGGCGCTAAAGCAATCTTTTTACACGTTAATATCTAGAATATGCTGGTGAACACGTGAATAACAGGATTACGAGGAAAGTTATACCTGTAGGACCTATTGAGAACTAATATCTAGCACTCACCAAATATCCTGAGGTGAAAACACTGAGCACTGAACACTGACCTGATAATTCTGCGAACAAAACCCACAGAGAACTGACCACGCTATTCGAACGTACCCACTAGACTGGCACAAGTCTACCCGCGCTTACCGCTCCCGACAGATTGGCGCCGAGGCTTGTTACTACACAAAAGTGGTCGGGCCGGTGTTGCTATGTTATATCTTTATCTATAATTCTACCTGTGTATGCATCTACGTCGTATCACTCGCTATGAAATGATAATCGCGATTACGTTTCGCGACACGCTGATTGTTGGCGTTTTTAAAAGTTAGCGTGTGAGGATGTTAGCTTTTGGGAAGGATTGTCAACAAACAGATTGTAAAAACACCGATGACACTGGGTCACTTTACACGCTAGAAGCGTAACTTTTTATTTTATTTTATTTATTTAAGCGCACAAAACACATCACAACAAATGCTGGCTTGTAGCGTTTAAAAAAGCCGTGTGTCATCGTACTAAGTATTAGGCGATAGTTGGCCTGACTCCCAGCAGTGGGAACATTATAGACTGCTTAAAAAAAGGTCCTGCTTTAAAAAAAATAAGAAAGTAGATACTAAGTAAGTACCTTAGTACTAACTATTAAACTTTTAATCGAAAAACCTGTAGGCTCATTGACTTTCTAAGCCATTAAGCTCTCTAATGTTAATCTAATACTCATGGAAAGTATATGTACTTATTACCTCCATTGCACAAAACACTATGGTCAGGTACATGAGTACATATGACACATATACATATGAAGGCTTCCGTCGACTATGTACTGGGACCGCGGTTCCAGTTACCGGGCCGATGTAATTTTATTATATAAATTCAGACAGTGCTTCTGTAGATACTGTAGGTATCTTAATACAAAATTTTAAAGAGCAAAGCTACAATTCAATTAAGATTTAATTTTTCACACTATAGTGATTTAATTTATAAGTTACGCGTCACTTGCCATTTGTCATAAGTTTATGCAATAACATACCATTTATGGACACTATTCACTTTCATTTCTATCGTCAGGTTTATTATAAAACATATTTAGAATGCTTAGACGGAAGAGTGTACCTACCTTTAATATTGGTGTTAAGAATTTAGATAAACAAAAATTTTATAAGGAATTGTCAGCTCAACAGTTATTTGTCGGTGATTGTATCTAAAAGTACTACATAGACTTAGTATGAAACAACTTAAATAAATCTTACCTTTAACACAAAAATTGTGCCAGGTTGAATTAATACTTGCTTTCCTAATTGGCTCTATTTTGAAATGACGTTCTTTACTTTTATTATTTAAGAACATATGTTTCCTACACGCCAAAACTACTTTAATCTGAAATATTAAAAAAATAGTCTAAAATATTGTTATCTGAAAAAGTCAAGCTTATTATTATCCCGATATACCTATCAGGTGGAAAAATCCATGTTGCGTTGCCCCAACGGTATAAAATAGTCTTCGCCAAAAACTTTCTTCCTTGGAATACTTTTGAAGCACAGTAGGTAGGTATTTTACGTAACATTACAATTCATGAGTTGTCGCCGCTGAACCGGACCCCATTATGTATATCTATGGTAGTATGACCACATCACACGTTATAGAATTAGACACGTGATAGCCATACAGTGAAATAAAACGCATGGGAACGTTAGTGCCCATGCGTTTGTATGACAGTTGTTTTTTTGACAAGTAATTTTGGTGAAAAGTTGTGTTTTTGATCTGATTTTCAAAGCGGATAATATACAGGATTTTGTAATCAAAAGTTATGTTCTGTTTTGATCAAGGGCAGAAGTGATATTTTAATGCCAGTAGAGCACTTCACTCGTTTAGGGTAAAAAAATATAACATAGTAATTCGTTTTACTCTGTGCTATAACCAAAGTACTAAAATCGAGATCTATTTGAGTAGCAGATCTTGTTGTGTGTTCTTATGTAGAACAACATGAATAAGCTCAAACGTGGTTTCCATAAATGCCACTATCTTGATCAAGACTTTCAAGTTTTCAAGAAACTAGGCGCTTTTCCTGACCTCGTATATGTGATCTAGGTACCTTCTAAATGCGTTCCATATAAAATATATCTACTGACTTCGAGACGAAAATAGATTGTTCATTTTCAGAATTTTTCAGAATTAGTTAGTGGCCGTCTCTGGTTTTGAATATGCCAAACCAATAAAGGAGAGTTATATTTTTCAAGCCAACAACGACTAAAGAGTCTATTAACTGTTAAAAAAAAAACAGACCAAGATCTGTAACTATATTAATGTATATTGATAATTGAGTGATAAGCAAGGTCATAAGGATTCTATTTAAAATCAATTAACAAATCAGAAGTGCGAATACCTACATAACTTTAACGATTGCTATAATCGATACGCTACGGCATGATTTGCTATGTTTGTTCGATTAGCGATCGCTGCACAGAAGAGTAATATTAACACGCTAAAAACATTTTATTACATATCGTTCAGTTTTTTTCTATTGAATTAAACCACTATTATGGCCCATAGGTACTATCGCTATCACTATACTCGGCTTTCAATTTGAATGTAGGTAAAATAAAGTTTAAGTAAGTATTCCATATATGCAAAAACGTAGGTTCGATAATAGTATAGACAAATAATACCGTTTGGTATTTTCGCATAAATAAATGAATTATGGCCGAATCCTATAGTAAAAAAAACTAATTTATTCACTCTACCATAGTTACCTAATTTTTCTGAAACAGTTTAATAATTTTATTATGAATTTTACGACAGCTATAAAAGTAAGTTTTCTGAAATGAGTCTGAAATAGCTGTCTCAATTACGTGGAGTTTACACGCAGGTATGCTTGTTGGAAAGTGATAGATACCTCATACTCGTACAATTACCGTGCGTTTCTACCAGTTTTCCTCGGCAACGCAAATTGACGCAATATATGAGAATTTGAACTAACACTGTAAACTTAATGTACGATATATTAATAAAAGTTTATAGAAAAAAAAGTTGTACCTAAGTAAAAGAGATAGATCTCTAGTGCCTACTTGCACCAAACTGTCAAAGTCCATAAGCAATTACTTTACTCTCTTGGTAGTTCTTAACAGTATATATTCTGACCGTTAAGAACTGTCAAGCGAGTAAAGTTGTTGCTCAGGAACTTTGAAAGTTTGGTGCAAGTCAGCATAGGTGCCTGGGATCTCTTTCAGCGTGATGTATAAATTAAATATTAGGTACGGTAGGTAGTTAATGTTGGCATGTTTTTTTTCTTATGATTTCATAGTTTTAATACACATAAACCGAACCAAAAATATTGAAAACTTTTGTTCTACATACTCGATTGTCATCTAAATACGATATCTAATTGTTATTTCTTTGGAATTGTTATCGTACGGTTTCAGTACAAAAGACTTCAACGCGCTTCTCTAAATTTTTATAGTCGTTTGGATAATATTACCTATATTACATAAATAGTTAGAATTAAATATCTTTTTATATCTATCTACTAGAACTACTATAGTTAATTACCGCTATCGGTCACCGTAAGAAAAAACCGACATATTACGTGAGTGCGTTTCAGTCGTTAATTATGTTGATTTTAGGAAAGCAATACCCTTCATTATGAACAACGTGATGTAAACCTAGCCACGCACAGTTAATTATGATTATTAGGAAGGAATTCCTAATAGAATATCCATGATGGAATAAGTTCAGTTGCGTAAACGGAGTACAGTAGAATCTCAATAAGCCATAACTATTTAAAACTAGGGGTGCCGGATTATTGCAATATTCGTATTCATCATCAACCTATAGCAGTCCACTGCTGGACGTAGGTATCTCCCAAGGCGCGCCACTGAGCCCAATCTTCGGCTCTTCTCATCCACCTTATACCAGCTATAGCGCGCAAATCATCGCTCTTTCTGGCCGAACTACGCTTGCCTAGATGCGGTATCCACTCAAGAAAACTACTTTGACTTTTGAGATTATACTGATGCCGGACAGCGGGAAAACGGAGGCCCTAAAGAAGTTGCATAGAATAGGCTACCACTGCTAAAACAAAAAGGCGTATGTATGAACTAATTTGAAATGGAACTACTGGTATCCGTGTAGCATTACTAACGAAGGGCGACTTTTCTGCGTAACGCCAAAACGAGTGATTCAAAGCGTGGGAACCAGTAGCGGTCGACGGTTCTGCTCTACAAACCTGATGTGGACCGATTTGTAGACTCACTCTCCAAATAGAAAACTTTTACAAAAAAAAGTGATACGGCTTTTCGACAAACTTAAAAAAGTAGAAGGTTCTCAAACGGACTTCGTCATTTACCAACTGATTTGAAAAAAAACTTTTTTTATTTGAAAGTTTTTAAAATTAATCCCTTATCATCAAAATTGGTTCAGTAGTTTGATTGAATATGACATCTAAGTAAACGAAATTGCATATAGTAGATGACGCCTTTTCCCAGCCATGGGAAAATACAATAACAATTTATAATATTAAACGCTGAATGGTAATTAATTTATTTAAATGACAATGCACACGCCAAACCAATGAACATTGAAACTTGAAATTTCGAGGGAATGTTTTTCAAGAAGTGTAAGTGCAAGGAAGTATTGCCAATTCTTAACGCAAAAGAAGTTGTGAACGTTAGCTAGTTTTAAGATTTAAGTAAGCACAGATACTTTTGAAACTTTCTCAGTGATACAAAGTTTAAGCCTGTAATCAAAGTTGATTATGTGCTAGATGAAATGACAAATTTCGGGGCTTTCATTGTAACCGCTAATCAGAGGCTGTAGAAAGCTGACCCTGGCCGTATAATAGTCTAGTATAAGTGGTCTTCCGCAGTTTAGTCGGTATAAGTACCTACACATTGGGTATTTTAATGTTTTCATCAATCATCAATCGATAACCTTACACCACAAGTTTTTAATTACCATAAAAAAAACGAATAATCAGTTGCCACTGAACACAAATATGGCAATAACTTTTTTATGAATAAATAAGATAAGAATTGGACAAACTGTTACCGTTAGTCTTTTTCTATGACCTTGAGTCAATCGGTACTTTTATTTATTTTATTTTTATTTATTTAACATTAGACTCACAGTTACATTTTTTTCTTATATAAGCTATGAAATATATACTATTCTTAAACAAAATTGAGTCTACATTTTGTTTACTGTAAATATATAAGAATTATAGGTACGCATCATTAATAATTATTTGAGTTTCATTCATCGTTCGGCAAACTCGGGTACCTAGCTCGGGTTAGCTCGCTGCAGCTCGGTTCGGGCGCCGCACTCGCCCCGCTGTCACTCTGCCATTCTGTAGTTACCAACGAATGCACAGATACAACGTAGAAGATTTTCTGCATTGCCCATTTTTTTTTCGGTAATTAAAACTTGTGGAAATATGTTATTATGTATGTACCTATAAAAGACTTCGTCCTGACTGAGTGGTAACTAATTTGATTGTTGTTTTTTTAAGGACGGCTATGGCTGGCTGCGGCGGCGCTGCAAACGCTGCTTCTCACAGCGAACTGCGCCCACCACCGTAGAATTATGGCGACACAAGCGGTAAGCTTATGAAATGCATACCTACCTATTTAGCTGGTGATACTTTTTTATTAGTAGGTATTAGCTAATGCTATATAAAGACTTCGTCCCGACTAAACTAAAACTAACTGACTGTCAGGCGAAGCACAGGCCAAGCCACTGGACGATGAGACTTGAAATTTCAAGTGTAGGTTCGTCAAGAAATGTAGTCGTGTACTTTTTTTATTATGTAATATTGATGTTTTTGGAAAAAAAATATTTTTAGATTGATTGTTGTTGCGCAGTCAAAGCTGCGAACAGCAACAGCAACATTTTTGTCAACATACTATAAGTGACTTTAACAAATGGCTACTTAAATATTTTTTCATTTTTCCTTTCCAGACATTGCCTGTATCTAAAGGCGGCTGGCGCCCGGTGGTAGGATCAGGCGGGTTGCTCTACGGATCATTCGGCACTTCACCTCTCCATGCACCACAATACAAAATCCCAGTGCCCGTGCTCGACGCGTACCAGTCTTCGGCACGTCCGCACGCCTCGAGAGACGCAGCCAAACTGACTTCTATCGCTCAGTCCTACAAGCCGACCACCCACAGAACCGTGCCGACCTCACAAGCGCCAATCCACCAACCGATCAACAGCTACCACAACCCATTCGCGGTACAGAACAACGGACTTCTCCAAAATGGGGGCTTTAACTACCAAAACGGCTTGAACTACTACAAACACATTCAGAACTACCCGATGGATAGCGTCCTGATCAGAAACCCTCACAACCCGTACGCGGCGCGACCCGTCTTCCAAAAATACCCAAACAAGTTCAAACAGCAGCAGCTTCAAAACAATGTCTTTCAGCAGTTGACGAGCACGCAACCCATACAATTCGGCCAGTACCAGACCAACAAACCGCTCGATTACTTTGGAAAACCGATCGAAAGCTACGCGAGACCAACAGAAAACAAAAACCAGCAGTCAGCAGGGCTCGAGGTGTACAAACAAGAGCTATACAAGCTGCAAGACAGCGACACGGCCTCGCAATCCGTGAGCCAGCAAGTAAAGACAGCTCAGCAGCAGAGCCTTGGTCTACAGAATCAGATCTACAACCCGTATGCTCAATACAACTTCCAAGATGCTGCGTTATCCCCCAGCATTTTAGGTAAGAAACGAACATGTAAACAAGTGGTTCAGACTTCTAAACTATTGATTTTAATGTCATTTATTTTTCGTTTTAGGTTCCTTCGGCAATTACGGATTACAATCAGTCAAAGGTCAAAACGTATTCCCGTCTACGAAGAACCCGTTCTTCTCTCAACAACCTGCGAAGCAGACGATATTCAACTCGTTCTCCTACAATCCCAATTATAAGACTCCGACTCCGCTCGTCTACAGCACCACGACTCCGCTCGTCTACAGCACCACGACTCCGCGGCTCCAAACCACGCCCAACCAGTTCCAACACAGCTCCACTTACAGCGACTACAAAATCACACCCGTTCCTAACACCAAAGTGTCGATCCCACCAAAAATAGATCCTAACGCAGACGCCAAGGGTCATTACTTCAAAGCGAGCCCGCAGGATCCCTCGAAAAACTATCACGGCAACGACTATAACAAGATCATCGCAACCACTTATAACCCGCTCCAGACCACAGCGAACAATGTATACGAATACAGCTTCCAGGCACAGAACATAGGACACAACCAAAATCAGTTTTATGACCAGGCAAATATCAACTACAATTTTGACAAGAAACAAAAGATCCACGACAGTATCCCGGCCGGCGGTCACCAGCAGGTCACTAAAGAGTACGCGAATCCGCCCAGAGCACAACTAGATGGCACCATACGACCGACCTATGAAGTGACCGAAACTACAGATTCTGAAATCATCACGCATTCATCGCCCGTTCCTTGGTCGCTGACTTCACAGCCGTATGACACAAAGTCTTCCGAAGAATCACCGAAGAAGCATGAGTACGATTACGGCCTACAGGACCCCACACCCCTTCCCGCCTTCCCCGAGGAGTACGCCATCGTGACGGAAGCCGAGAAAGGATACGATAACTCTTTGAGCTACGACGGTCATGTCGAATCACAAAGCAGGCGGCCTCTCGGCGACGACTTCGAGCCGATCGGTAAATACAAGCAGAAGGATTACTACACTTATAAGGTGTCGACGGCCTCGTACGACGACATTGCCGTCCCGAGACGAAAGAAGAAGCCAACGACGGAGAGCGCCAAGCCGAGCACTGAGGAGGTGACGACGAGCGCCACCAGCGACATTCCCGCGGAGGCACTGCCCACGCTGCCGCCTTACAAGCACTTCAAGCGGCCCAGCACGCCCGAACCCTCCACAGTGGAGAAGGACAGGATCCGCAAGAGGACAAAGATACGCAGGCGCCGCCCCACGCTCGCGCACATACACCGCAATAGAGAGGAGACCAGCACGCGCCCCGAGACGCCACCCACTGAGCCCACCCTCACAGAAGATGAAGTACACACTATCAAGCCAAGAATCAGACCCACAAATGGAAAACTGCAATCCGCTTCGACTACTGTAAGCGTTACTACAGATCTGACGACTAGCGCTCTACCCACAGTCACACCTACTTCCCCTACTGTCATCAAGAAAAAGTTAGCTCATCGCCGCCTGATCACGACGACGACATCATCGGACCGAGCAGAAACAACCACAACGCCGAGTTTTAAAATCTACGAAGCAAACAAAGAGTCTCAAATCATGAAGATTGCAAACAGACAACAGTACAAGTCCACTTCTACTCCTTACGAAACCCCAGATTATACTCACAAGCAGGATGAGAAAGACACGCCTACGAGCGATGTGGCTGTGAGTCTGAATGATGGATTCAGAACTACAGCGGGAACTGAGACAGATATAGAATTCGCGTTCCATAAGGATGTTAAACCGATTGAAGCAAAATTGGAATCTGTGACTAACCACTACAGGGAAACGACAACGGATAATGTCGAGAGCAATGAAGTCACGACCTTTGCTCCGCGTAGTGAAACATCGAGCCCGGGCAGAGTGCCGAGACCGCGCCTCCGCAACAAATACAACCGGCCTAAGTTTAGTGTACAGGACTACAAAAGTAGATTGGGTTCGACAACTACCACGGAAAAACCTACCGAATACACACCGAAACTGAGATTTCCGCAAAGAAAGAATCCGTACATAGAGAGCGATACTGAAACTACAACAGAAAAGAGAAAGTTTACTCCAAAGGATCCCCGGCATAGACTGAACTCTGATGCGAGCGAAAACGAGAAGGAGTATTACGTGAGACCATCCATCAGACAGAGACAGACCACGCAAGCAGAAGTCGAGACCACGACAAAGATATCCGCTCGTATTCGAAATGGTAACCGACGAACAAAACCCATGGACGAAACTACAGAGAACCTACCGACTACAGTTCAAGCCAAACGTCCTCTCAGGAAGAAAATCAAAGATGCAGAAGTGGGAGAATCAGTTCAGGACATTTCGGTTACAGAAACGACAGTCTACGATCCCAAAGATATGACGTCAGAAAGAATAAAATCAGAGAGCGCTATAATGAAGATAGCGGACAAGAAACACCAAGATCATATAGAGCATTTGTTCGAGCATTCCAAAAGGGTTTCCGACTTGACATTAGCGGCTAGCAAGGATTACAACAAACCGGGAATGTTTAAATCCGTCCCATCGAACAGTAGAAGAATACCGAATTACTTTACGATAGCAACTGATGACCCTATCCTCCCGATAGAAGCGTTCTTCCCCCAACTCAACCAGAAGAAGGAAACGTAACGTTCCTGTTAGTTTTAAAAACAAAACCAAATTTTTTCCACTGCCAAAGCTGTATAGGTGTTTCGTATTACATTCGAGGCTATCAAGTATTATTGAAAAATCTATTATTAATATGCATTTTGTGACTAATTATGAGGATTTTACTATAATGGGTATTAATTCAAATAGTGTATGTAATTATCCTTTTTCTAGTGGCATTCACGACTGTTTTTCTTACTTAACATTGGTGCTCATTTAGTATTAGGTTTATTTTTAGAACTAATTTTACCGTAACGTTATTTGTGTCACTCGTGTGAGCGTAAAAGAGATGAATGGAAGTAAAACTTGTATTTATAGCATTTAGTTATGTAAATAAATTATTTCTTTTTTAACATGTTGTTTATTTGTCACTTATTTAACAGTAACAAAATTATAAACAGTATAATTAAACATATTTACGCGGCATTCGCTTGTTGTGCTTGTAATTTTGCCATTGTCTGGATAGACTTTTGGGCTGCATAATGGATCGTCTTGTCCAAAGCATCTGAAAGAAAAAAATACTTACAATGTAGTGAGCGAATCCTAAAAGTTTGTCTCTTAGAGTATAATAGTAGGCACTCACAAATTTTATGCTGTCCTTTGACGGGGAAGCGCAGACGCAAACTGACCGGGTTCGAGCAGATGAACACGTAGGGACTGTCACTCTCCCCGCCTGGGTACCTGGGACAACAACAATAGCATGAGAATATAATGATAATACAATGAGAATATAATGAGAATACAATGAGAATATAATGAGAATACAATGAGAACATAATGAGAATTGAATGAGACGAGAATGATAAAACAATGAGAATAGAATGAAAATACAATACATAATGAAAATATAATCAGAATACAATGAGAATAGAATGAAAATACAAAGAGAATATAATGAAATATTTCATATCAGACATCAGACGAAAATGATAATACAATGAGAATAGAATGAACGTAGGTAACATGCAGGATTTGTTTAGGCGGATCTTTTATGATTTGCACTGAATCTGGATCCATGACCTAGCTTGACGATTTCAATGACACCTCCATTTCTCAAATCAAAATCAATCGATAAAGATAAAAGGAAAGATAGAGATAGAGATAAAGATACAGATACAGATAAAGATAAATATACTTAAAGATAAAGATAGAGATAAAGAAAAAAATATTTTGCACGAGCCGCTTTGTCCACAGAGCGCGGCAAAGGAACAGACTCACAAACCCAACCTGCGTATATATTTAAATTTACAGAAGAGAAAAACGTTCAGAGCTTACTTTTTGTCATATTCCTCTTGAGGCAGACAGTCGTCGACGTTGACGCAGCCGAGCAAGCAGCCGGTCGGGTAGAACGTGGGAAACTTGAAGTTCTTCTCTGGAAACAAACATGAAAGTGGTAACTTACATTTTCAACAGACTTCAAAAAAGGTGGAGGTTCTCGAATTCGTTTTTTTTTTTAATGTTTGTTACCTCAGATTTTTTTTGTTTATAAACCGATTTGAAAAAAAATAATAAAATCGTTTACACTTTCAGATCGCGTTCATAGAAAATTCATGAAAATCTGTCTAGTACTCTGGTTTTGAAGTCGAAGTTACTGAAAAAATTACGTCATCCAAGTAAACTTAATTGCGTATTTTGCTTCCCTGTGACTATTCAGTGGTTTTAACAGTCACTAAAGCAGTTCAATTGAAGTCAGTTCTAGTATGTTTTTCTATAATCTTAATTATTGACTAGGCGAAGCGATGTTTCCGTATACTACTTATATACAAGACAGTGTATACCGCGGTGACTCGTGTTATGAACGCCCTACCTGGATACAGCACTCTGTACTGGTTCTCGAGCGCGCGAACGACGTCCTGCTCGGGCGGTTTGACGGTGGACGCGATCCACAGCCGGCCGCGGTGGCTCGTGTACCACGTGCGCCCTTCGTGCCTGCAAAAAAGCATCAATCGAACATCACTATACATAAAATACTAAGGATTCATTTCAACTGAATAGCTGGGCGGAGTGGAGAGGAGAAATTTTATCACTCCACTTCGAGCACTGTGATTGGCCAATTCACGGTCGGCTGGTTTCCACTCCGCCCAGCTCCGCGTCAGTGGAATGACTGAAAGACAACATTCTGGCTAAGCCAGTGGATGTAGAGACTTAAAACTTGGAGGATGTCCATAAATATCAACAAATTATAAAAATATTTTTAGTAATAAATCCGCTTGATTTCTAAACAAAGGTTTTAATTAACTTAACTTAAGTTTAGAACTTTAGTACATATTACTATATTATAAACCAAAGAGTCAACGAACAGAAAACCAAAGTTTAAAGATACGACACGTGTTTCGCCTCTACACGAGGCATCATCAGGAGGTGTGGACTCGCCGAAGTTCGAAACGAGAGTGAATAAACAACGTTGCCCGGCCCGTATTTATACCCGTGGGCAACGTTGTTTATTCACTCTCGTTTCGAACTTCGGCGAGTCCACACCTCCTGATGATGCCTCGTGTAGAAGCGAAACACGTGTCGTATCTTTAAACTTTGGTTTTCTGTTCGTTGACTCTTTGGTTTATTTGTATTTGTATTTGTATTTATTTATTTAAAAAGATAGAAGCTTACAGTTCTTAACCAAAACACTTACTACCTTAAACTAAAACTTAAAAAAACTAATAAATTCTGTATAATATTTCTAATTTTATCATTAAATATATCGACATGCTGGTGCTCGTGGATAAATAAAATAATATATATAATATTTATAATATAGTAATATGTACTAAAGTTCTAAACTAAAGTTAAGTTAATTAAAACCTTTGTTTAGAAATCAAGCGGATTTATTACTAAATATATTTATATAATTTGTTGATATTGGAGGATGTGTTCGTCAACAGCTAAAAGTGCGTGCTACGATAATTTTTCATTTTAATCACTAGAAAAAAAATACGCTTAATTAGTTGCCGGTACTGAACACAGATATGGCTGAAAACTTGAAAACAATAAGTAGCTTTTTTTTCAAAATAATTATGATAAATATTTGACAATTGTATTCGTTTCCTATGGGCCTTGTCCATCTTCCATTTAATTAATTTTTTTTATAAAAAAAATGTGGTGCATATAATTATAACAGTTATTAGGCCCACAACATATTTTCTAGTTACAATATTATAAGATAACTTTTTTACATGAAGATTAACAGCTAACCAGAAACGTATGTAGATTAGAAATCTCTCTTTTGCGATTTTTATGTTTTAAAATGCAAAGTTTCAAGTTGTGAGCTACCCTGAAAGTTTGAGCCGAATAGCTTATCGGGAAGTGCTCGAAATTTGAGTTGCAAGATACCACCCGTAGTGACAGACAGACAAACAAAATAAAAACGTCGTAATAATAAAACGGCAAAAAACTGAACTGCATACGAGTATTTATTTCACTACTTACAATCCTAAGAATTTATTATTGATGTATTTTTCTTACGTAGATATACATACAATGTATATAAATTCTAAATAAAACATTTTATTTCGCATGATCAAAGTACAGACAGCGTCAAAGATAAGTATCCCCCTTGCATTATAATACCCAGCTTCAATTCCCTTTAAATGACCGTCGCGGCGAATTTAGAAGTTTTGCCTTTAAAAAATAGATTATATTTGTATAACCGTATGTAAGCCTAAAAATAATTTTGAGTATTACAATTTTTTGTAAGGATTTATAGCTGGGCGTCTTGTGCAAGGGGGATACTTATCTCTGACGCTATCTGTACCATGACCTTAAATAATTACTTAAAAATTCTATTGTTTGAGTTGGATGGCACTGGGTAGGAAATCATATTGTGTCTAAAATAAACAATATTTTAAGTAGAATGGTTCTATCTGAATTAAAAAAAAAAATTATAAAAGAACAATCAACACAGAATGCGTCTCTCGCGCCACGAAACTCGATTACTACTTAATCTTAAAAATAAAATACTAATGCAATTAATCTGTAGGTATGGCAAAATTACTGGTACGATAGCTCGGTACACCTCATTTTTTATGGGCATGGAAATCAATATTGTCAAGAAAACTGGCGCTCCGCTCATAACGAAAGTAAAAGTGGCTACCCGAACTTTCTGTCGTCGTTGCGGGGATGACCCGATACCTGAACTCTTCAACAAACTACACAAAACCCTCACATAGAGGCAAAAGTTAATACACAATAAGAAAAAACCGAAATAAAAAATTACTTCTAGGATTGACATGAAATGCAGAATCGTCAATAATAAAGGAACACCCCAAGAAAAAATGTTGCATTTCAACATTTTCCTCGTGACAGTACTTTTGAATACTATCACAATGTTCATATATATTAGAGTAGAGGCGATTGTTAACCAACATGAGAAAGAGTTTACGAAATATAGAATAACATAGTCCATAAATATATTTACGTCCCAAATTATTTCAATACCTTCGCCGTACAAAAGCCAGACTGCCATTGTATAGCTAAGAATAACATTAAGGTAGACATAGTTTTTGAAAGAACGCCACTGCGGGATTAGTATCCAAGTTGTCAAGCAGAATACAAGAGTATAAAGTGACAACAGAGAAGTGACGAGATGCAATACGCAAAATGATACAATAATAATCAAGATTTCATTATCATAATCTTCATATCCTGTTGAGTCTTCAGAGAGCTGCGTAGAGTTGTCCCACGGAAGCGTTGTCATATCCATTGAATGCTCTGTTTCATTTAATGAAAAAGTTGTCTTCATTGTTAAAATATTTTTGTCCGTGAAACCAAAAACTGTTTGAAGTTTAACAACGTCACTTTCCTAGTTTTAATTACGATATTTTAAGCTGTTGTTTTACGACAGTATCGTACCTAGCTTCAACACCTCAATACTGGCCAACGACTATCAATGTTTAAAAAAAATAATTTAAAAATAATGAGCCCTCATTAGCATTTACGATAAATAGAAACGTTTTACCTACCAATAAAACGTATATTAATATACTTACCTTTATGCAAAACATATCAGTTATTAATTGAGATAGGCACTATCATTTCCCGTCATATTAGCAATAATACAACATAACTTCCTGTCTTTAGTCTTAATTTCTAGCTAACTTCCGGTCTTTCAATTCACCACCAGACAGCAGCCATTTTGTGTCATTGAGTTTTGAGAACACTAGGCAGAACTGAAAGTGTATGTTTTGCATAAAGGTAAGTATATTAATATACGTTTTATTGGTAGGTAAAACGTTTCTATTAATATGACTGTAACTTTATGCAAAACATATCAGTTATTAATTGAGACTTGTTTGTTATCGCCTGGTGGTGGTTAGGAGAGACACGCACGCCAATGTGACGGCTAAAAAGCCGATGGAACAAAAACAATTATATTTTATGGACATAGAAGATATCCAAAAACTGATGAACGATAGTAACAGTAAAATCGTTCTAAGGCTAATAAGTTGTCTTAGTATGAATTGAGACAAATTTTAGAAGGTAACCTGCTGGTAGAAGCAGATATGAATCTGGACAGAATGAGTGTTATGAATCAACGCAATTCTGTATTTATTATTTTCTTAGGATCAGACAAGTAACAATCACCTGATGTTATTAACTAATAAGATAACGTATTATATTTCGCGCTAAGAGCGGAACATGATTGATTGCAGCCAACTAACTTATAAAAAAACTTTATTTCATCGTGTAAATGTAGAATAATTATTTACTTACAAAGAATACCTTGAGGCATTAAGCACAAAACGTGTTCATCTGTCTCAGCGTACATACAATGTACTCAGAACAGAAATAACCTCTTCTTCGCCTTTACTATTAGATACTTGCTACCTATAATAATAGCATTTTCATGAGAAAGAATTTAAATAGCGCAAAAAACACAATACTTGTTACATAGTAGAGACAAGTATTATAAAAGTTCACAGCACGCCAAGTACCTGTAGTTACTCTGAGGCTGTAGTTTCTACTCAGGGGTAGGAAAATTAGACTATTTTTATCTGCTAAGACTTCTGTGAAAGCCAAACTAATACGCATTTTCCGCGTAGGTAATAAGTACTAAATTGATAGTCATGGACGTGGCTACCACCACAGATGCAAGTTTAATTTTCAACATTATTTAAGCAAGGAAGCACGATACGTTTAACAATAAGAAGCTTTATTTATTAACCAGTTTTGAAAGAGATGGAGTTCCTTTCTTTTCAAATGTTTGTTACAGGTAGAAACTTAAGTCCTGACCTTGAATAGCTTAAATTAAAATTAAATTTTTAAACATCGTTCAGGTTAAAGTCAAAAAACTTGCAATTCCAAAATCGGTAACATTGTATGTATCTATAGACAATGAATCGATCGTATCCGCAAAGGAATCTGGCAGAACGATTTATGTAAACATCGTAAACATCTATGAGACGTAAGTACAAACACATAAATCCATGTAAAAAACCGACTACCTACCATCAGCCACATTACAACTTCATTCGAGAGACGATATTGCACATTACATAGGTAGGTACATTACTCATATGTACCTGCCCACCTCATGGATTCTGTATACCAAGAAAGAAGATTTTCTTCATTACTGAAAAACAAAAGATAGGTACAACCAGGGTTATAATAGTATACCCCACGGTGCACTCTGTTTTCACTCTGTACTGTGTGTGTCAATATTCTATAAGCATTTGTATAACTCCGTTCGTAGGGATGGTAATGCTTTAACCTATTCAACCTAAAACACAAACATCTTTTTATGATAAAAATGTTGGGTCCACATTGATGCATCGATGTAGGTAACGGTGAGCAAGAAAGAAAATTCAAAATATGAATTTATGATGAGCATATAGAAAATATGAACTTAAGAACCACGTGATTTATCTACATTTGCTAAATAAATAGCTGAAAATTCACATAAGTAGGCACTGTTAAAAAGGCTTTACAAAAAGGATCGATGGAAAAGATCAATGGATCTTAATTATGAACTAATATGCCTTATTTCGAATAAGTACGTTGTACAGTTATTTCATTTTCGAAACGCTGTGGTATTAACACGCTCGGTATGTTAGACAACTGCTAGGTACTCGTTGAAACACCCTTACGGAATACGTTAAGAGGCGTTATGAAAATTTTGTCGTTTATTTTTGTGTTTGTTTAGGACTAATAGTTCGTTAATTAAGTTGTATGACCGAAAAAGGAATAAACGAAAAATTCCAAAAGAATATTTTGGGTTCATTGAACAATGAAGTAGGCAAAAACACATCCGACTCGGTTGTCATCGGGTAGGTATAATAGGTATTTTATCTACACGCATTAGGCCGTTGTAACCTTCTAGGAACCTAGTACCTCTAGGATATGACCCGCGCCTGCAGGATTGTAAGCAATACCGAAAACACTATCCAAGCCGATACTAGGGAATCATGCAACAGCGATGACACCCTTATCAATAACACTTTATAAACAGGATAATTTAGTATTTTCTGAAATACAACTCGCTGTTTACTGCGCAGGCAGAGATTAACTCATAATCAAAAACAAGCTTACTAGACTTTTGCAAGAACTAGTTATCCAGCACTCCGGCAGCCAATATCGTATTGGGCTTGGTTACTCCTAAAAACTTTCAACTTTACACCATTACTTGAAATAAGGTCATAACTGCAATTCTTGTTTGTATAGAATAACTTCTTCCAATATCGTATTATTTACGTTCGAAAAACTAAAATCGAGGACTCATCCCAACTACCCGCGAAAGCCACGCGCGGTAGATTTTATAGGATTTTAATATCCAAGCTCACACCCTGCGAGTCTTTGTGCGTGCACCTGAAAGTGTATACGACGCAATACAATAAATTTTTCAGCAACCTTTTGCAAAGACATGTCCTCATTTTATCCACGCTCTCTGGAGTTTTTACGTTTATGAAAAGACTTAGCGACTGCTCAACTACCATAATTTCGTGTATGACTATGCATATTTTCGTTAAGAAGGAATATTGGATTTGAATATCCAAGCTCGCAACTGCAAGTATTTGTTCGTAGTGAGTACGACACTATAGGTATTTTTGTTTAAATTACTATATTGTTTCCTGAAAGTTCCTACGTTTGTGAGGAGACTCAAGGACAAATCACTACCTACGCATGTTGCGTGAGGCAGGAATATATGATTTTGATTATCCAGCTCGCAAAAAGCAAGTCTTTTGTCGTAGAGAGTTTGACACAAAACATTTTGAAATAGCTTTCCTGTTTCCTTTAAGTTCCTTCATTCATGAGGAGACTCAAGGATGATTCACAATCTACGCATGTTTACGTGAAGTAAGACTTTGGATTTTGTACATCCAAGCTCCCATATTTTGCAAGGCGTTTTACGTGCACTCACAGAACAAGCGATGCAAAACTTTTTGAACTACCCTCAATATAGATTTTTTCCCCCAGCAGGCAAATTCACAACTGCAAATCTTTGTTTAAATTAGATTCCCTTAAGTTTCCACACTTGTGAGAAGACTCAGGGATTGTACACCTACCCACGAATATTTGCGTGGGGTAGGCTTATTGGATTTTTAACATCCAAGCTCGCTTAAATGCAAGTCTTTGTTACCGGTTTGCGTGCGACGCAAATCATTTAGATATTATCACCTCTTGAATACTTAACGTTGTAGTGTACTTTCCGCTCCACGTATTTCCATACCTATATCTCCTTATCTCTCTGTGGGATAGAATTAGCTGTGCATACTCTTGCGAATAGACATGTCTGATTGTGTGAAAAACTACCTGTGTGTTAGGACTATTGTGCGTGTGAACTCTTACGGTGAGACACGTCTAAATGTTAGTTTGCTACTTGAGAATAGGACTGATGTGCGTACCCCTGCGAGGAGACACGTCTGAATGTGGGTTAACTACCTGTGTGGTAGGACTATCGTGCGTGTGAACTCTTACGATGAGACACGTCTGAATGTTAGTCTGTTACTTGCTAGTAGGACATGTGCGTACTCCTACGAGGAGATACGTCTGTATGTGTGTAAACTACCTGTGAGGTAGGACTATCATGCGTGTGAACTCTTACGATGAGACACGTCTGAATGTTAGTCTGTTAACTGCTAGTAGGACTGGTGTGCGAACTTCTGCGTGGAGACTCGTCTGAATGTATAACCTACCTGTGTGGTAGGACTATTGTGCGTGTGAACTCTTACGATGAGACACGTCTGAATGTTCGTCTACTACTTGCGGGGTAGGACTGATGTGCGTGCTCCTGCGAGGAAACACGTCTGAATATGTACGTCTACTACCTGCGAGGTAGGACTTATATGCGCACTCCTGCGAGGAGAAACGTCTGAATGTTTGCGTCAACCACCTGCGAGGTAGGACTTTTAGAATACCTTTATTGAACTCATCCAATAATCATAACCTGAAAATTTTCACCAAAAATTCCATGTGATAAAGAACTTTACAAGTAATTAATCAATCTTTGTATAAAATAAATAATTTCACTGAAACGGATACTTTGCTTTTAGCAATTTACATGGAATTTTTATGGTAAAATGTAGGTACTCACCGACGATGTCTTCATCTTATCTTCTCATTTACATAGCAGTTATTATGTTTCGCAGAAACTTTCTATTCTTGAATCACTATGATGCAGAAGAAAGTCGACACAACATCGCTAAATCTTGAGGAAGGGACATGACAAGCTAATATCACGTATTTTACAACAGTTTCACTTTATAGACAGAAAGTATATCTCCAACATAAAACATATCGAACGGCAAAAACCGTTATAAATCAAAATATTTCTCTGGCCAGTAAGTGTTAACCATGTGGAAAAACGGTTTGTCTTACGAACAAAAAACTGGCTCGATGTAAATTTAATCTACCGCGGGACTCGAACCCGTACATTCGCTTGGCTAGCTTTTAAAAACCAGCCTTGCTACGTAGGTAGGTAATAATGTAACACCACGAGAACATCGAAGTACTACATTAGGTATTTTCAACAACGTTGAAAAAATAAATAAATTAAAAGATTATGAAAAACTTACGTACAGCAGCTACTGCAGACATTTTCTACTTTGATATGCAATAAAACATTGCACTGTGGATATTAATCCTTAAAGTAAATCGTATGACACGACTTTTTTTAAAATGTAGGTAAAATAAAATATATTTTTTATATGGTTGATAGAGCGTATGGCTCAGACAACCGCACTCGACGGGAAACAAAACGCCAATGACACAAAATGGCTGCTGTCTGGTGGTGAATTGAAAGACCGGAAGTTAGCTAGAAATTAAGACTAAAGACAGGAAGTTATGTTGTATTATTGCTAATATGACGGGAAATGATAGTGCCTATCTCAATTAATAACTGATATGTTTTGCATAAAGTTACAGTCATATTAATAGGTACATATTATTTCTTATCACTTGTATTATTATAGAAACATTTCATTAAAATAAAACTAATAGGAGTAGATTTCGACAGTACAAAATATTGATAATACTTTTTGTCGTTTTGACGTGACTACGTCTAGTAAATCAATGAACGCTGCCACGCCGGCTGCATGCACGAAAACGTTGACGTCATTTGTCGATAACGTTTATCGTCCGGTAACGCTCATTGTCCCGTTATGCTGGTAGTCACGTTAAACTATCGTCCGTAAACCAACTTTACAGACAACCAATTTTTTTTTATAGCTGTTGATTGAAATAAAAGTCAAAGATTTTTACTCCTGATGGCTACTCATGAAGGGCGTGAGATAGCCCTACCATCTTCGTTGAGAAACAGACCTTATTCTCATGACAATAGAATTGAAATAACTCACATTTTGATACCTTCGACGAGCAGCGAGGCCCAGGGCTGGTGCATGGACAGACATCAGCCTGTGTCGCTCATCTCCTGCAGCTCAGTGTCTTGCACGCGAAAGGAGTCTGACAGCCCTACCGTCTTCATTGAGAAACAGACCTTATTCTCATGACAATAGAATTGAAAACACTCACATTTTGATGCCTTCGACGAGCAGCGAGGCCCAGGGCTGGTGCATGGACAGACATCGGCATGTGTCGCTCATCTCCTGCAGCTCAGTGTCTTGCACGCGAAAGGAGTCTGACAGCTCTACCGTCTTCATTGAGAAACAGACCTTATTCTCATGACAATATAATGGAAAACACTCACATTTTGATGCCTTCGACGAGCAGCGAGGCCCAGGGCTGGTGCATGGACAGACATCGGCCTGTGTCGCTCATCTCCTGCAGTTCGGAGTCTTGCACGCGGGGGGCGTGAGATAGCCCTACCGTCTTCATTGAGAAACAGACCTTATTCTCATGACAATAGAATTGAAAACACTCACATTTTGATGCCTTCGACGAGCAGCGAGGCCCAGGGCTGGTGCATGGACAGACATCGGCCTGTGTCGCTCATCTCCTGCAGTTCGGAGTCTTGCACGCGGGGGGCGTGAGATAGCCCTACCGTCTTCACTGCTGATACATATCCTTGACCTTCCACTGAAGTATCGAACTATGAACAAAATAGACATACTGGTAAAACTTATACAGCAAGATATGTAATATTAACGTCAGAGAGACGTTAGTGCCGAGCGATGCGTCTTGCATTCATTATGTGTCGTTAACCTTTACTGGGCTCAACTGAAAACCAGCGCTGGATAGGTGGGGAACCCCATCTATCCAGCATAACAGTTAGTTGAGTCCATTTTTGCCATAGGCTTTTCATAAATAAGTTAGATTAGGTCTTATACTTATGTTAAATTTAGAACTACAAATAGGTACCTATTAGTTTTTGTTTTAATTTACTTTTATTTAATTGTATGTGTCGATTGAGGCAAATAAACATAATTTCATATCATTATAATACCACTAGTCGACACCTACAACTTCGTTTGCGTTTCAAAAAAACAAAATTCCTTTCTAAGACCATTATAGCTTGCTGCGTACTCGCCTCGTCTTGAACTCGCTCGTAAATCGCCAGTGTGATTAGGGTGCGTTTCCACTGACGCGAAACTAGGCGGAGTGGAGAGGAGCGGACCGTGAATTGGCCAATCAGAGCTAGAAATTCCACTTCGAGCATTGTGATGGAGCTGGGCTCCGCGTCAGTGGAAACGCACCCTTAGCCATCCAAGCCAAGTTGGAAAATCACCCTGTAAATTGATAGCACAGTAGTATTTACCTGTAGCAAGGGTGCATTGACTCCTGGAGCGACGTCTCTGTCGCTGGGCACGCCTACATATAAGTCGGGTTGTATGAGCGCGCTGACGCCGCCTGTACTAGTCATCTGTCGGATTTTCTCCTCGTCTACTTCATAATCTATCGTGTTATCTTCCACAATTTGACGGCCTGAAATCAATCAAAAATAATGTCACTCACTCACAGTTTTAGACCGGCAGCAGTTGGAGTACTTACCTAATTTTGCAAGCAAATTCTTGCTCAAATATTAACTATGTACTCGGTTAAGAGGATATGTGAAACTGTCAGAAATGACAGCTGCCGAATTGTAAGACAGTGATAGCGCAATTAGACACCTTACCCCGAGGGAAGAGGTTAGATATATATTTTTGTCGCTCAAAAGTAATGGACGTAAGCGACAAATGATAAAACATCGTATTGCTTGAAAAGTATTGAATTTATACAAAAATCCTTTTATATTTATCTAAGTTCTGTGATTACTCACTCAATAGTATAAAAATAAACCGTAAATATTCTCTAAATTCAGAGGAAGGATGTAAATCAAATTTTAAGAGGGCCTATTTCAAAAAATAAATCTATAGAGAAAAGTTTCACCAATCGTGTTTCTGTCTTACATTTATTTAGATTATATCTTCAAGTAATCACTGTATTAACATCAAGTTTGTAAACTGTACCGTTACCGAGTAAGAATGAAACGCAGCGGCTCCAAATTTTCACATAGCCTCTTAAGGTATTTCAAACGCGCAGAATCGATAACGATATCTGTAATAGTTTTATAGAATAGGTCATGCTTTGTCTACCTAAGATCTAGCCTACAATATTTTTGTGTTCAGACGACATGAAATTTTATGTTTTTTTTTAAATATTATAATGATCTAAAAACAAAGTTTTGCAGGTCGTAAAATTTAAATCTTACCGGAAAATTTAGTAACGATACTGTTAAAATACAGTTATACTTCATCAAAATCACCGTACCTGCAAAATCGAAGGTCATTTTCTTGTTGAGTCGAGACGCGTGTTTCTTCTCGTGAAGCGACTGTTGGTACTTTTCTAGCTTCTCCCGCTCGGTCGCGTTCAGCCAGACGCTGTTCGCGTTGAAATAGTCGCTGTCGTCATCCGTCACTTTAGTGCGCCGCTCGCTGTAAACGATTCAGTACTAATTACATAAAACACTATGAAAAATTTCGATATTTTAGGGTTTCCAAGTGTATACAACTCTAGATTTCAAAAATCAGCGAGAAAGAAAAAGAAGGTTTTTATTTGACAAAGGTTTACAAAATAACATAATACACTTATCATATAAGTTTAAGTTAATATCAACAAATTATATAAATATATTTAGTAATAAATCCGTAAATTATATAATTAGTTTCGAACTTCGGCGAGTCCACACCTCCTGATGATGCCTCGTGTAGAGGCGAAACACGTGTCGTATCTTTAAACTTTGGTTTTCTGTTCGTTGACTCTTTGGTTTATAATATAGTAATATGTACTAAAGTTCTAAACTAAAGTTAAGTTAATTAAAACCTTTGTTTAGAAATCAAGCGGATTTATTACTAAATATATTTATATAATTTGTTGATATTTATGGATTTCCGCAAAGTAACGCCTGAATCAATCAATTATGTTAAAGTTAATGCCAAAAAAGCGTACAGCTCAGCATTTGTTAAACAACCTCAGTGGCCACCCAACGCTGATTTTCAGCGGGACCCTTTTTTTTTAGGGTAGTTGGCATGTGCGCAATGTTTACAAAATTATGTAGGTACAGCAACAAAATCGAAAAGCTTAGTAATCTAGTTTCAGTGACTTCTTATTAATCAGTGACGTCCTCAACTTTCCTCTCGCATGTAGCGTGCGTATCTTACCTCATTATCATCATCATCATCAGCCTATCGCAGTCCACTGCTGGACATAGGGCCTCTCCCAATGAGCGCCATCGCGCCCTGTCTTCGGCTAGCCGCATCCACCTTCTGCCTGCAACCTTCCGGAGATCGTCACCCCACCTGGCCGGAGGGCACACAGTGTAGGACACACTACTTTTGCCGATTCGCGGTCTCCACTCAAGAACTCGTTTACCCCAGCGGTTATCGTTTCTTCGGCAGATATGGCCAGCCTGCTAATTCTCTGAGCTATGTCGGTAACCTTGGTCTTCTGTCCGATAACCTCATTACGGATCATATCCTTCAGAGAGACGCCGAGCGTATCTTACCTAGTTCTGTCATACTCGAGCAGTCTGTTTCGGTGCATGACAGCGTCCTCCCAGCCCACGGGGCGATCTCTCTCCAGCAGTGAAGTCATCAACTTGGCACTCGCTTTTGTTTTTGCGTTCAGTTCGCGCTGTTCCTGTGGGGTGCACACCTGGAGTAACAAATCCAATGTTAGGGCTAGTGGAAAAAATGATAGGCGATTTTTGTACTCAGGATTACAACCATTTCTTCCTGCTATTTAGTACAGCTTCGCTGGCTGGAGTAAAGTTCAATGGAGTCAATGCTCAATAAACCTTTTAACGAAACCCCACCTCAAACTAATAAAACATTAGCTTAGCTTATTAGCTGCTTAGCGATAAGGCCGCCCATTGTACATGCTCCTTAATTATCTTTTAAATGTATCTTTAAGGTATAATAAAGAGTTTCATTAATTAATTCATTCTTTAAAAGGCTTTATTTTGCTCTCACCAGATTGCCGCAGAAGAGACAGGGTCCTGAACCTTCCTGGTTGCAGACAATGCGGCCACACTGAACACAGTTGTTGATCAGCTCGTGCTTGGCTGCTTGGCAATCACAGCGGTGCCTACCTAAACATTTAATCAACATTATAATAACCCACACAACTGAGCCTCAATAAAAATATGGGTACATGTAGTTTGAAAATTCTTCAACACGCCAAACTAATGGGCGCTTCACACAGCCTGTGCTAACACGCGCCGCGCCGTGCCAAGATCATCTGTACGGGCGAGCGCACGCCGCAGACGAGTCTCAGACGGATCAGTCTCGGGCCGAACGCTTCCATGGCTCATGCTAATACAGGCCATGAAAAGCCACCATAAGGAAACAGCTTTGACGTACCAACCTTTTATTAATATAACTTGGGCATTCTTCCCTTCCTGAGAGTACAAGTTAACATATTTTGTTTTCTTTTTATTCTTTGACTCTGGCTCATTGGATTCTGCCACTGGAACTTCAGGGGTTATGGAGTCTTGTTGTTGCTTGGTTTTGGATATCTTCTTCTTTGGCTGCTTAGGCAAAGAACCACCTGAAAAAGTGTTATTATACCTACTTTCAGATACTCACTTATTGGCTCTCATAATGTAACAACTGACAAGAAAAATAAAGTTTTTCCTCGCTTGTTGCTAAATACAAAAACTATCAAACCATTATTTACTTAGGGTCTCTGTGTCTACATACCTACTAGACTGATTGGTCCAGTAGGTATGTAGTGTTTAGTTGAGTTTATAGGTGAGCCTATTAAGTACATATGTGTGTACATAAGTGTATGTGTATGAATCCAATATCCACAATTATACTCGATAGTCAGTCCTTTTTTCTTCACCACAGTGAGCCTAATCACTTAAGAAAATTAGAGGACAAGAGGCGCATAAGGTTAATGGAGTGGTTATAGTTTGGGTTAAATCTTACCTTTGTTGGGAAACTTTCTTTTTGTAAGTTCCAAAAAGAATAACTTGTGCTGGTTATTGTCAAAATCCAACAGAGTTCTCATGTACTCATTGAGCTCAGCTTCATTGTGTATGGACAAAATGTACCTGGAAGTTTAAAGTGTAAGACAAAATCATTCACATTAAAGCGAAGATACGACTAATACCTTTGCAATAAAGAATACACCGGTGCTATGGTAGCAGCGGGTGGTATGGTAGCAGTGAACGCAATTCGTTTCTTGTACCTGTAGTGTAGAAGAAGCATGATTGATGTGGTACGTACTTTATAAGATCGTCTGGAACATCGAAGTCCAGTATTCTGGATAATCCCTCTTGGATCCACTGCTCCATTTCGTGTTAGTAATTTTCTTTCGGTTGCTTATATATGTCTGTGAATGATAGATATTGATAAAAAAACTTCCAGATCCTCAAAAACAAACACCACATCAGCTGTTTTTTTTTTTTTTTTTTTTTTTTTTCTTTCGAAGAACCTTAGTTCTTCGGTTTTGGCTTCACATCAAAGGTATATAGCCAGTGTCAAGTAATTAGAGAGATTATTTTGTCATAAGTCAGAGTCGATAAGTCAAGTCATGCCCCTGTAAAGTAGTGGTGGTTGCGACTTTACTAGAGGCTTCTATGGAGTTTTGGAGGCAACACGAAAAGTCACGTTTTACAGCATTACACTATTCACCAACACTCATACACGTTCACGAGCACTTAATGGATAAAAAACCACCGTTTTTACACTTAAACACTCAAAGTTATACAAGTTTTGTCAATTAATTTAATGCCGACAATACGTCATTTTTCACTTTCCCGCCAAAACTCCATCAGCTGTTTTCTAGCTGTCTTTGACGTTGACATTTGAAAAATCACATCCTTTGTCATTTAAAGCATTATGTCAGTGTCAAAACTGTCAAAAAAGTAATCCACATCTATCATTCTTCAATTTTCCATTGTTTTTCTTTCAGCCAGTGAAAAATCCCAAATAATTCCAATTTCAAACTAACAAAAACAGGTACCTAAATTTTCACTATAATTACCCAACACAAAGCTTCTACGTCTCACCCACCCATTAGCTTTAAATTATTTTAAAATCCCAATCATTTGTTTACGTAATTTCGTAACCTCTGAGGTTCTATTTTCAGGTAAACAATGTCGATTTCTCCATTCTTCCGGTCCCCGTTCACGGACATCACCGGCGGGATGGTGTCCCACCAGCTTTTGGGCAAGTGCGCGACGCAAGAGGCTCGATACATGGACTGCCTGGAAGCCTACGGTCTAGATCGCGGACGGGTCAAGTGTCATCCTCTTCTTCACGACTTCAAGGAATGTCAGACGTCTGTGTTGCAGTTCAAACGATTTGCCGTAAGTTAATATCACTTTTGTTATCTTCAGCTTGCTCTAGTGCTTCACTATACCTACAGTTGGAGTTGATGAGCCAAATTTGAGGCCTTTAAAAACTTTGACGCTATTACTAGCCACTGGTTTTTACAAGACGAGACAGCCGTGAAGAGACATCACCCTAGGCCATGCTCTGCTCATCCACTTACAACAGGACAAAACCTACCCTTATTTGATATAATAAAAAAATAAGATTTAGTTAGAATTAGTTAACATGTGTACTTTGAGTCAAATAATAAAATAGTGAAAAAGGTAATACCTAGCAGTCTGTATTTTGAACTATCATACAATAAACTGACATTGGTTGGTCAGTCTTACATGAGAATTGTTTTTGCAGGCAATGAGAGCTGAGAGGGAAAAACAAATAGCTGAAGGAAAACTCACTGGTGATAAGAAGTATGTGAGCCCAAGGATTGATGCATACTAAGTTAGTGCAATTTGTTTAATTTAATAATTTTCTGTAAAAATAGCTGTATAAAAAGTAAGAAGAAAGATTTTGTTTTTATTAAATAATTATTTATATTTTCAAAATTAGAACACCTAAAAATTCTATTGTATAGGCCATGTTCCAAGGAGGATTATTGTACAATTCTATTTATGACCTATTTTTATCAGCAAGATTTATTTTCTGTGGACCAAATAATTTGCGTCATATTTGTCAAATAAGCACAGATCAGTCAGAGTATATAAGATATTCAAAAAAAAGATATTCAGTTTATTGTATTACTTAATATTTACTGAAAATAAAAGATAATTTACTTGTTAAAATGCCATCAATATCACCATTCTTCCGTTCGCCGTTTACTGACATTACTGGTGGAATGGTATCGCACCAACTGCTTGGACGGTGTGGTACTCAAGAGATGGATATGATGAACTGTATGGAGGCCTACGGACTAGACAGGGGCGTGAAGAAGTGCCAGGCTTTGATGCAAGACTTTAGTGAATGCCAGAAACTATTGCTGCAGTACAAGAGATTTGTGGTAAGTGACTTTCTTCCTAATTTTACAGTATAGTATGACTGGCGGATTAAGGCAGGTTTGAAATTCGCCTAACTTCATGCTGGCCTAGCTCCGTCCAACCATATCCTCACATCACAATGATTGCTCCTAATATCAACACTAAATTCGTATACAAATTGGATGGAAATTATTTAAAATGTATTATACAAAAACTCGCTTTTGATTTCTAGTCAGTAGGTAGGTAACAATAAAATATATATTTTTAATGGGACCTGAAATTGGTACAAACAAAGTAGGTGGTTTAAAATAAAATTTAATTTAAAAAAAATTAATCACATAAATTTATTAAAAACGTAAGTAACTTCAAAATAAATGGAAGTTTCTACTGCTCCTTGAATGAGGTCATTTATTTTGTAACACCTGTATGTACATATATTTGCAGGTAAGTATTTACACCAAAACACGTCTTCAACACCTAAAGTAAATTGAGAGCAATTAAAACGCCTTATTGATAAAAAGGGCTTTATTTGAGTAAACTTTGCTATTACAAAACCACAAGAGAGGGTGGAAGAGTTCTAGAAGGAAGAAAGAAAGAAAAGAGGTTTATCTGTTTACTTGAATGATTTAGGTAGGTATATTATCATTAGTTTTTTTTTAAAACAAATCCTTAAAACCGTGTAAGTGGTAGGTACCTACTGCAATCTTTGACGAATATGGGCTGTAAAGCCTCTACAACAAAGAGTATTAACTTATAAGGTACTATATATAAGTTTTGTCTAGGATTTAAGGGGTCTAAGATTAAATTTAATGAAAAAGGCCTTTAGAATCCGGTAATTTAATAAAAGTAAACTTTCAACAGAACCACAGACAGTGGTTTATACAAGACGAATTACCATATTAGTAGTACCCTGTGGATCTATAACAACATCCAAGGCTTGCCGTTCAGTCTTGTTTTAAAACCTTTCTCATCCATTCTCCAACAAATTACAGTACTAGGTAGAACTCTATAACTTTTTTTATTATTATCGATTTGCGACTTTTGGTGGCACCGCGACAGTTCTCGGTCTATTGAACACGATCAGCAAGAAGTTGTAGATGCTTACCTATGTTGAAGACGATAAAGAACTAATCCGTTATTCTTCCGGTCAGGTGGATAGACAGTGAAATGAGTGGCCTAAAACTAGCAGTTTGGCCGTTACGACCAATGATACAAACAACTGACTGCCACTTGCCATTGAACTACAGTTAAGGGGAATCCTCAAATCCGAATTCCATACAAAATGTTTCGGACAAATACTCAAAGAGTACGCCGTATTATAGTAATTTCTACACACTATTCGTTTCGTTAAAATTAACCCTACTAACTTAAAAACACGTATAAAATCTAAATTAAAGTATGAAACCCTTCACTTTTTTTGTTGACGAAATCAAAAAACATGGACGAAACGAATAGTGTGAAGAAATTACTATAATACGGCGTACTTTTTGAGTAATTGTCCGAATTTTTTTTTATGGAATTCGGATTTGAGGACTAGCCTTAAGGGAGCTCAATGCTGCTTAGGTACACAAAAATTGTTCCAGGCAATGAGAGCTGAGAGGGAAAAACAGATAGCTGAAGGAAAACTAACTGGTGATAAGAAGTATGTGAGCCCAAGGATTGATGCATATTAAAAATAACAGAAAGAATCCGGTAAACCGATGACGTGATAAAAATAGTCCTAGGATCGACGCATGTTAAAACTTTACCAATTGCCTAGAATTTATTTTCACAAATATCTAAATAAATGATTTGTTTTCGAAGAGTGATTTGTGTTTAGCATACCTACATAGCATAATATGAGCATAAGCAAGCAATTCAGGCCTACTTTCGGCTAGGCGAGCGAATGGGTCTTAATCCACCACGCGGACACAATGCGGATTGGTGGATGTCACATGCTAACCTAACACATATTTTTTCGTCTCCGTTCATAAAACAAAGAAACATGCCGGTTTCCTTACAATATTTTCCTTCACCGTTGCGAAAACGTGGGATGCGCACTTATATTTTTTGACTGATAAAAAGTAAAAACTGATTTGTGTATACTTATAAAAACTTATTCCAATGCACGACTTTTTTCGAAGACCTTGGCGCATTGGATCTGCCTACGACCTTTTCTGAAATGTGTGCGACGACGCCATCAATTTAAACGAACAGAATACTTATTATACGTTTTAATCTTC
Organism: Lobophora halterata; assembly: GCA_932526365.1. Lineage (NCBI taxonomy): Eukaryota > Metazoa > Arthropoda > Insecta > Lepidoptera > Geometridae > Lobophora > Lobophora halterata. The sequence goes on from OW052018.1 coordinate 2,467,301, forward strand.
GTTAATTCCTATCGGGGTAGCTACTTTAATCCACCCGTGAGTTCAATAGCTACTCTACCGTTTTTTGCTGGTCGGAGTCACGGTCGGCCGAGCGCTTTTTTGCGCGGAATTTTGGCGCCAAACTAAAAGGTGATCAATCACTTTATGTATATATTATTTGTACTTAATCTAAGTATCTCCTCGGTATAATTACGCTATAGTTATTAACGTAAGATATGTTTGTCTCTAATACATAAGGCCATACGAATATTATTCCGTGGGCGCGGTGTTTTGATAGTCTTGCCCCTTTTGTCATTGTCACATAATTCTAGTTTCGTATTTATTCATGAGGGGCCTGGATAGGTGGAAAATGCATCAGAAACTGATGCAGATAAGCAGCTGGGTCTTCAGTGAAATAATTATTTGTTATCTTGTAGATTTATTCAGATGCATCAATACAAAGATGCGTATATCATTACATGGTAGCCATCATGTGTCAAGAAGAGACAAACCATAGACCGTAGAGATAGAATACTACCATAGAGTACATGTGTTCGTTTTCGTTTACACTAACAGAAACAACTTACTGTAGGTAAGTTTTGATGTGGAAATCTTCTTTATAAGCAATAGGAACACGATAAGTATATAAGCATATAAATTGCCTGTATTGTTCCTTCCTACTGTTGGGATGTATGCCTGCCTAGTGCCTACACTCGGCTAAGAGAACGAATGGGTCCTAATCCTCATAATACGTCCATTTATATTATCTTAGCACGTAGCCGTACCTACGTACACCTACGCTCACGTGGCGTACACTCTAGCTAGTAGATGTTGAACCTGTATGAGAATTTGTAGGAGTGACCAGGAGTGGTATTTACCTACAAATGAGCGCTTCCGTGCTATTGTTTTTCTTGTCAGTTTCGGCTCGGCCTTTTTGAAAGCTCTGAGAGCTCACACGAGACCAGATTAACAAGTCAAGTGTTATGAATCCAGCCTGGAACCTAGTACAGACAGTCCGCTTCAAAATTAGGTCATCTTGGATCTTCAAAATTAGGAGATGGATAAATAAGGAATTGTTGGACAATTTGTTTGAATTATCGAATGATGTAGTGTGTACTCACTCACTTGTACAATTTACACACGCTTTTGTACCTAATATTCATTATTCGAGCACATCATGCTCTATCAAAAACAACTAGGTACCTCTTTGTATAAGACGACAAAGTTTTTTGTCAAGATAAAATTAAATTCGTAGCGCCTAGTCAGGCTTGAATTAAAAACAATTTTAACTATTATCACGAATCTTTGAAGTTCAACGACCGGCAATGCTAGTGATGAAATACGTTCGAAGGTTGCCCGCCGCCCTCGAATTAAAAAAAAAACTAAAAAAAAAACTTGCGGAAATATTAGCGACCCGAACCAGCTTGGACCATTTAAACGGACCTGATGGTGATATTGCCCGATTTATTTATAGGTATTCTGACATCAGGTACCTACCTGCACCTACTAAAATTATGGAAAAACAATTAAAGACGGGGCATCCAACCTTCCTTGGTTTTTGAACTCCAAAGAATGCAAATGAAGGAGCTGATCTCGTTTATCAATTGATTGTGAAATAAAATGAATGTCGTAGATAGAGCAGCTGCGAGTTCAGTGCCATTTAAATGACCTTTATAATAATGTAGGTAAGAATTCCTACGTACAGCATCCGGCCTGTTTTGACCCACCCTCTGTGGAAACTTTACCTAACACGTGTAAACTGTATATACAACTTTTAACTGATTCTGTATGGTAGAGCTGAATCCACCATGTAGCCGCTAAATATTGCCAGTTGCGTGATAATGATAATTCTGCTTTGTCAACATTGAAGGCCAATATTTGTTAAGCGTATAAATCAGCAGTGGATGATAATGCAATCTAGATGCATCATAAATCATAGATTAAAATATATTTGTAAAATTAGGAAATAAATCGTAATAAGTAGGTAGAATAATTTAAAATTGGAAATAGAGTAGGGCCAAGAGTAATTCCTTGTGGAACGCCATGCTAATTTTTGTGTCTCAATCAGCCATGAAATAACTATCTGACAACATCCAGGAATCCGACGCGGCCGTCTGTTAAGTTTTAATAGTAAAAATAATCTGATACTTCCTTTACGGTTATCAACTAAACGACTGAAACGTATGAAACTTGGATTAAAAGCGGTGTCCAAAGCCTTAAACAAATCCACGAAAATGCGAAATGATAACCGAAAATATCGTGATTTTCCTGTGTGAACCTTTAAAAACCCAAAACTAATAGAAAAATCACCCTCATCGAACATAAATAAAAAGCCCAACCCAAATAGAACATATTCTTATAAAAATCAATGTAAATCATTCGATTTTTCAGCAGTTTGTCAGAAAAACACTGCTGTATTATGCATGCACGCTTACCAAACCCAACTTGCGAATGTATTAGAACCTGGTAGCTCGACCACTATATGGGTCGCTTAGGTTTATCATAATATTGGATTGGAGATTTAACTGTTTATAACGGTAGTGCCCTTTCTGGACTTAAGAAATATTAATAGATTTCTCTAACCCTGATACAGTTAGATAACTATTTTCTTAACTACGGATACTCCAGCATTTGAAATAGAGTTCTAACTATATAAAATTTAAAAGTTTTTGTCCGTAGATTTGGCGCCGATCGTATCATTTGGTTGGTAGCTTTGACAGAATAATAATATAATAATGCATAATAAAAATGATTATGTCAAACACAAAGTTCAGTTCATTTATAAAATGTATCATGATCTTTGTTGTAAATGTTAGTAAAGGTCGTCACACAAGCTTAATAGTACCTAACATTTGATTTTTTTATAAGTTTCAGATGACTTTAATAGTCCTTCAGATTGTTGCGATTGAAATGTATTATTCTGAGGCAAAACCTAGTTACATATTTGGAAATAAACCAAACATCACGGAGCGACTGTCTGATACATTTAGAAATCTTTGTTTAGTTATTGTGAAAGCTGCCAGGGTGGAAGACACCAAAGTGGAAGATTTCACTTAAGTACTTACATTTTATTCATACCTACCTTTCGGTTTAAATTTTGTTTAAAATTTCTTTGATCCACGATTGTCTTTTTTTGTCCTTTCTGCATTTTGTTAAAGGGACATGTATGGAAAATTATTTTCAGCCGATCCCTGCATATTGCAGAGCTGATAATAAACTTGTTTACATTCGAGGTCACAATTCGGAGGCTTTTGTTCGCGAGTGTCCGGAATGATATATTGCAAGGTGACCCCGTCAGATAGTCGGGCTCCAAATTGCCCAGGTGTGAAGGGGACCTCTCTACGAACGATGACCTTTTTGGCACTCTAGACGTAGAAGAATAAAAATTAGCGCTTTTTGCTACTATGAATAACTAGATTTACACCTATTTACATTAAATATACGTTTAAGCACGTAATAATTTCAACTTTGCCATTTTACGTATTGTAGGTAGGTATAGCTACAACCTACAACTGTTGGAATGCAGTGTAGATTGTAGAATTTTCTCAGAGGAACTTGTAATTTTATTTCTATTATTCCCGAAGCAATCGTAAAAGACAAGTTGCAATTGAACTTCATCCTTTTTTGCCGTTCCTACGTGTTTCACCTAGCAAACATTATTATCTAACATAGTCAAATTTTTACAAAAATATTCTACAACCGACTTCAATTGAACTGTTTTAGTGACCGTAAACACCACTGAAAAGTAACAGGCAAGTAAAGTTTCAAGTTTTGTAATTTTATTCAGTTATTTTGACTGTAAAACTAAACTACAGACCGAATTTTGATGAAATTTCTATAAGATCAATTTAAAAGCATATCCTTCCAACAAAAAAAATATTTTTCGAAATCGGTTGTTATAATTATGACGATATGTTGCGGTAACAAACATAAATAAAAATATAAAAATTAACATACAACTGAAATGAGAACTTCTAAAATACAATCTAGTTCGGTCCTTATATGCTTTTTCCAGGCAATTTAAACTTCACTACGCTTTCTTTCACAAAAAAGCTTGAATGTCTTTGAAAAAAAGCTGAAAGTGGTTGGGCAGCTCACAAGCGATGGGTTCAGTAGAGTAACGACCGGCGCTTACCACTACTTGTTAGCCAACCTACTTTTGCCAAAATTGAAAGGAACATAAAGAAAGCGTTTAAGTTTTTGTACTTACAATCAACTGTAGCAGATGTAAAAACTCCCGCTTTGCGTTGTCGTTGATTATAATCGAAATCTGTATTGATATGTGTTGAACTTAGAATAGAAGCCCAGAACTTCTGAGCCGAGACCAGGATACTGGAGTCAGTTATCATCAAAGAACATCGATATCATCAGACAGATATGAGTGTCGACGTGCGAATCCTGTTAACATAGTTAATTGATTCATATTTCTATGTTATTTGCTAATGAACTAAATAATCCGGGGCAGGAATTTGCAGGGTAAACTTATACCCAAGCTGGAAAAATAGCCTTATAGTTTTGATCTATCTATATTTTCTTTGGCAGACTAGGATTGTCTTCAGAACTCCAGTTTTGGACCAGCTGCTATTCTGCATCTCGTAAAATAGAGTATTCTCTTTAGCTTTCATTGTAGAGCTAGACTGAACGATTAGATCATTCATAAAAGTGCGGGCTCAGTGAATTGCCTTGGGAGAGATAACATAAAATAGAATATAATTTATTTAGAAAATATGCGACACTATCAGATACTGAAACCTAAGGCGTTAGATTTTTGTATTATTTATTTAGTGGTGTCATTTTATTCTTAGAATAGCTACTTCGTTTACATTACATACACGAATTTTCAACTAGGTACAACTGCCTATGTTTGTCGCATAAGGCAGGCAGCAATCGTAAAAATATAATAATTATAAATTCGTGACTGAGATTCGATTTATTATTTGTAATTATTTAGGTATTTATGTGTTTTCATAAATACATTTTCATACCTAAATACCTAAACTAAGTACCTATCCCTTACGTACAGGTTTTATTCAACATTGTGACATTCAACATTTTATAACCCTGTCTTCAATGTTTCCGGTAGTCTGGCACAAATAGGCTTTTTGAACTTTAATTAACATAGTTCACTAACTTCTTCATTTTAATCAGTATTCAGAAAACGTAGCGCGGCGACATTCATAAAATTACTTGAATGGCCATTTACTACGAAATCGCGCTGTAGTGAATCACCAGACGATTTATAATGTGGTGTAATTTTAAGAATTATTGGTCCAGAGTCCAGAGTTCGGTAGTAAATAGTTATTATCTTAATTTATGCATGAAGTAGTAAAGGAAAATATAATTTCCGAATGAAGTGAAATTGAGTGCTCTTGTTTCATGGGCTTATCTTATGTAGTTTAAGTCCTGTGTAACACTATTTTGGTCATGCTTAAATCCGTCTCTATCCGTCTCTAAATTTTAAGCGGGGACATTAAAAATTAAAGAAAATTATGCATCTCACTAGTTGACACCATCGTTGGCAACTTCGTCTGCGTTGCAAATTAACAAAATTCCTTTCTTAATACGCGCCTATACACTTCTTGACGAATATACTAGACGATTTGGCCTTCTACTACTAAATACTTCGGGATTGCCATTAACACGATAAGAAGATGAAGTCAGGACCAACCTTCTATAAATATTGATACACGTGCACCTAGTATGAAACAAAGCGTGATCGGTAGGCATGGAAATGATTGCTAGACTTCTATTAAATTGTCACATGGGGATATGATTTCCTTTTCAAACAGTGAAATCACCGGTGATTTTTCATCAGTGGCCTAATGTGATAATAATGTCACATTTTGTAAAAATAATACACGCATGACGCGACGTCACGCAATCACTCTCACTCACAGTCAGCACACTACTGACTATCTGTTATTGTTATTTACGATACGAATGAAATTGTGAATGGTGACAAGTATCATGACATCACAGCGTTCAAAATAGCCTGCCGGGGCGCGCCGGGCGGATATCTCTGGTTATTTTTTAACAGACTCAATCTCAGAAAGTAACGAGTGTTACTCGGTATACTTTCCATGCCTAGTGGTCGGTAATGCAGTGAGGCGAGGAATGGACGCGGGCGAACGTCAACAACTCAGCACCCTAGCCTGGCTGCCAGCACAGGTAAAGCTTCGAGGCGCAACGACCACGCTCCAGTTATAAGCGGAAGGGCGGTCGGCGCGCGCGAAACCCACGCTACACATTTTCCGAGGGAAAACTTTACGACGCATTTTCGTTTTAACTTTTCATACATAGACAAAAATAGTGAATTTTCGAAAATTATTTACACGAAATTAAAATAAATATTAAACTTAGGGAAGTTAAGTTGACGTTGAATTCGGGAATAAAATAAATTATTATTTTTTACTGATCGGTGGAAAGATGGCTAATATTATCCATATTGGGATAAACGTCTCATTATTATTTTGGATAGTAAACGCTAGAGATGTGCAAAAATCTACACCTATTCCAGTCAAGACTCTTGCGCATCTTCCCGGTATCCAGAAGAGAATTGATGAACTGTTTTTTGACATCTGCAGGGATTTGGAGTTCATCCTTGGAGACGAAGTAAGTAAATATTTTTTTACTGTACCTAGATATTGTTTTTAAAGTGTTTGTTTGTACTTATGTCTGATGTTTTTTGTTGTGTTACTATTGTACCAATTAGCCATTATCATGGTTAACTATTATGATTTTAGTATAGTTACCTAATGTGGGTATTTAGTGGTTTTAGTTAAAATAAAAAAAAATTAAAAGGCATTTATTCACTTATACTTGCTAACCTAGTACAAAAATGTGTTAAAGAAGGTACTCTATCATTACCAATCCATAGATTGATAACGTTTTCTAACTGTATTGTGTCTAAAGCGTCGATGACATAGGGCTAGTTTACAAGCTACAAGTCGGCGAGTTTAAAAGCTAGTACCTAAGTTAGCGGTCCGGAAAGATTGTCAACTAGCAGATTGTAAAAAAGCCGATGACACGGGACGAGTTTACAGACTACAAGCGAATTTGCCGGCTCGTAGCTTATAAACTAGCCCTGTGTCATCGAGGCTCCAGTAAATAGGTACTGAAGTCCTGCATTGCTCTACCTAGCGTCGATTGCGTCAAAGATGGATCAGAGGCCCGATCACGAACTTTCGCGTTAACGTTATCGTAGCGTATCCGTCACCGAGACGTATGCCGTTTTGAAAAATAATAATACTAACTGTTGAATTAATTCCCGGTGATGGATACGCTACGATAACGTTAACGCGAAAGTTTGTGACCGGGCCTCTGATGGAGATTTGTAAGCATCCTATTGACTTTTCCCTGCTATCGGGGAATCGGGCCAAAACAAAGCCACGACCGATATCATATACAATCAATAACCGAAATATTGACTGCCATAAGTGGTGCTCGTTACTTTACGTAGATAATGATTTTGCAAAACAATGGCAACCGACCAACTAACTACTGGGACTATCTATTCAATTCCCACTTGCTCTATGGAACAACTTATTAATGAAACAATTTGAAAGATCTGAAAATTCAAACTCCAGCAAAACATTGTAAACGCCTTAAGTCTGATCGTCTGTGTTATTATAATAATGAACCAAACGTTTTCCTACTACACTTTAATTTGTTTGAAAAGACTGATTTTGAAAAAATAAACACTACTTAGAATTACATTGAAAAGCATTTTTGTTACTGACTGTATTTCATACCGTTTAACTTGTTTTGGGATTCGTTTATGAGTGGTATTCGTCGGGAATAGAATATTAATTAGGGTAAAAAACAAATACCATTGGTATTAGTTTTTGGTATTAGAAAGGAATAGGTCTAAAAATCAAGTGATGAAATCTGAAATATTTTGCTTATTTTATTTTTATATTGAACAGTTTATAGACTTTGTTGCTAAAATTGAAAACTCCCTGTGTGTATCAAAATTAGATTTCTTTCGTACATAATAAAAAATTAATAAAGAAATATTTAGGACATTTCGCACATCGTCTGAACCTAATCTAAACTAAGCTAAGCTTGTACTGTCAGCTGCTCAGACATGTACCTATCCCAAGCTTTCACATTTATATTACTCTTAATTTGCAAAGAAAAGTGCACGCAAGCATTTTCAAATTAAGGGGAATCCTCAAGGCAAATTTCCACACAAAAAAACAACAAAAAACAAAAAAAGTGAAAGGTTTCATACTTTAATTTAGATTTTATACGTGTTTTAAAATTAACCCTACTAACTTAAAAACACTTATACAATCTAAATGAAAATATGAAACCTTTCACTTTTTTTGTTGACGAAATCAAAAAACATGGACGAAACGAATAGTGTGAAGAAATTACTATTTGTAATACGGCGTACTTTTTGAGTATTTGTCCGAAACATTTTGTATGGAATTCGGATTTGAGGATTCCCCTTAATATAGTCATCTTACTTGTCATAGTTCTTATCAGAAATACAATGCCTTTGAAAAATGTTGAGTATAAACTAAATGTAAAAGCTTGGAAGTGTAAACATGTCTGTGCAGCTGACTGTACTATGGGAACCAGATAACTGATACAAAACTTTTATTTTTTTTACATTGGTAGGTACATACATAGAATACATAGAAAACACTCAGACTAAATAAATATAAATGCTGATTACATGGGCATACCTCCACGCTATATGCAGGAATGTAGAAAATTAAATGTAGCTCGCGGCGACGCTAATTCGGTTTGCTTTTCAATTTCACAGTATTGGTATTGCGAAAGTCCATTCAAAGCCGGACTATAAATATTCAAATCCCTAGAATCCTCATTGCCACTACACAAGCTCAGTACTAAGTACAAACTACATAAAGTACCTACGTTGTTCAAATCTTCCAAACAGCCCTGTAATAGATTTATGAACTCTATAGAAACATAATCTTCTTAAAGTGTGAATAAATTCATTTCAATAGTAATAATTATTGTAGGTATATTGTTTTGTTACGTAGGTAAGTATGGTATTACAACTAATTTAAGAATATCACAATGGAGGAAAACTTTCAGTGTTTTCCAGTTTTTTTGTGAATTACCAATTTGTTATGCCAATTTTTTTCAATAGCAATATTAATAATTAATTAATCTATTGAAAAAATATTAAGGAAAAAGAATGCAGTCATTCCTGCATACATATTAACTTTTCTGACGTGGTTGTGTACATAAATTGTGATTGGTCAAAACATCAGACATCCATTTCTAACCTATGCTTGTTGACTATTCGACAGTGATTCAATCCACATTGGCGGCCGCCTATATCGTTTGTAAACAAGCTGAAAATGGCATAGGAAGACAACCAAATTTAATTCATAGCAGCCATAGGTTCTTACCTACCAATCTACTTAGCGGGAGATTTCCTGAATGTAGTAGAATGTTGCTCTACCTATCAGAATAAGGAGGGAGCTGATGATAATGTCACTCTATTAGATATAGAGAGAAGTCAATCATAAAGTTACCCTTTTTTATGTGAGTTGATAATAAAGTTTTATTCTGATAAGATGTGGGAGTCAATTACTCTACTGTTGCCTCTACTAAGTAAAAAAGGGACTTGCTCTACCCATCAGGAATGCTGGTCTATTATAATACTTACATATATCAAACATAATTAAAAAAAAAAAATTACCTGTTTCTAAAGTATGTAACCTACATAGTAGTACATATAGGAAAATAATATGGTCCGTTTCATAGTCGTGTCAAATATTCTTAGAAGGTAGGTAGGTATTCAATTAATAATAAATTTTATTATAGCTTATGCTAACTACTACAATCTATATTACAAAATGTACAAAAGGAAACAATTGGACCACCCATAGACCGTTGCAAACGATCTGTAGGTAGCTCAACTGCTCCAACTCGATACCCGATGGCAGCGTGCCGATGATACTGGCTGCATTGCCTCTTTGTATTACAAGGCTTATTCTATGGCTGAGATAGCTGCCAGCCCTCTGATCATGCGTCGCTTCGACCAGACGCCTCTGACAAAATTTTGAAAACGCGAAAGGCTCCCTTATTCCAATTCTATTAGTTAAATGTATTATTATATATTCTATTAATTTTGTTATGTTACAGGATTTTTTAGTAGACGCATGTGCTGAGAATTTGAAAAGTGAGTTTCACTAATTCTTTTATTTTTTTATAAATTTATAATAACAAGATCTTACGCTTATTATATTATACCTGTTGCAGACCCAGATGAGAGTTTACATCGTGTAGGACTGAACGTGCTATGTCGCTCCGCCTCAAATTTGCAAGTCGAAGTGGAACCTGCGGATAGTCTTCAGCTTGTACTCCTCATTCCGGAGGAGGAAGGACTTATGGAAGACGATTTTGTGAGTTTCATATCTACATGTATCCAATACTTCTTTCAAGTTTGTAGGCTGTCTGTCAGTCAGTCAGGACTAACACCCATATTCTAAGTCGATTTTTTTTTCACTCAAGTGAATACTTGCATTTTAAATTAGACAGGTGACAGCCGAACCTTTGGTAAAGCGGCGGCCATTTTACCACTCACGTAAGTATTCACTTGAGTGAAAAAAACGACTTAGAATAGGGATGTAAGCCTTTTATTCATGGGAATCGAGCCCACGATAAGCATCAGATGCATGGTCTATTATTTTGCTCTCTATGTATTGGATATTATTGTAGGGTTATGCCATATCTGTGGATATGCCACATAATGAGTCTCTCTGTGACAGGCTCATAGATATTGCGATAAAATGGAATCAATATGGCTTTCCTAGTCTAATAATATTACAGCGTGTGGCTAATAAAAGTTCAAACAACACCGCTATGATGGGTGACCGAATAGAATGCTGATGTAATGTAGTACCAGGACCACTACGTAGGAAGAACTTGGAATAAGAAATATAATTATAAACATACCTACATCCTACATATCTTGTTAAAACGCGACCAAATTCGATGTGAAATTTGACCTAAAATGTCAACGCACGAACAGCGACTATAACACCTTTATAATGTAGAGTTGACAGCCTGAGTCGTTCGTCATCTCGTCAACTAAATTTAATCCAATTCGGATATAATGACGAAACCAAAATATGTATTCGCCAAACTTTTTCTTATCAAAGTTTTTTACCATTATTTTCAATTAGTAACGTCAACAAAAAAAGTGTTACTGAAAAAACATGTTTTTAAATAGTTGCTTAATAGAAGGTACTTCATAGAGTTACTCGCAAGCAATTGGTGGTTTGCTTATTTTACGTACAATCGGCTCTGTAATGGTCTTTACACCCTCACTTACTTAGCTTACGCCCCGGGTGTTCTCCTGTAATTAAACCACTCACACAAACATCATGTGTGTGTGAGTAAACTAATGATGTAATTAAACCACTCACACATACATACACACACACACACACACATACATACACATCATGTGTGTGTGTGTGTGTGTGGTTTAATCACAGGAGAACACCCGGCGTAAACTGGTGTTAAGACCATTAGAGAGCCGATACTACCTAGGTACCTACTCATTTTCCGACGCGACAGAATTTCCCGATGCGGGTTTTTAACCACGCGATAGGCAAAATTACGTGAAAGTGAATTACTTGCTATCAAATGAATTCTTTGAAATTAGACTATGTTTTCCAGCTAAAAGGTATACTTACTATACGCATACCAAACTTATCTCTCGCTCATTAAGTTCAATATTTAGCATGGCATGATTGAGGAAAAAACATCCATCTATCCAACCTCACAAACTTTGGCATCTATAGTTAGTAGGATAGGATATTTTTATTGTATATCTAATCACACCCAATAATGCAAAAAGCAAATGTTAAACAAGAAATGTAGATCAAATAGAAATAAAAAATAGAAAACTAAATCTACAAGCCACCTTTTTATGCTTTTGCTCTATCTCGCTTCCTTTATTAGATAAAGCGGTTTCTATGACGTTTTAGAATGCATTGTCATCGAGTTGTGAGCTACCCTGAAAGTTTCAGCCGGTGATCGGGCTTTCATAGCTAATCGGGAAGTGCTTGAAATTTGAGTTGCAAGATCCCACCCGGATAGACAGACAGACAGACAAACAAGTGACTTAATAAAAACGTGGTTACAAAAATGAGCGTGGCAGAAAAGAATGCTTCTTATCATAGCATTAAGTTCGCCTGTGTAGGTAGGTACTTGTTTTTAATTAGTGCAGTAAAAAAAATATTTCTCTATGTGTTTCACCATAACTTATGACGTAGAATTTAAAGGGGTTTAAATTATTATCAGGGATTTGATGAATTCTTTAATTTAACTTAAAGTAAAGGTAAAAGTTTTTTTTTTCAGATTAACTACAGAATAATAAAGCCAAAGATTAGATTCAGCACTTTAAGTGTGTTTACACCGGCCAAGAGATACACCATCGTCACTACCACGCTGGACAAACATGGGCGGCCGTCTCTATGGCAGGGGGAGGCCCAGGTGCCTCCCTGGAGCAACCCGGTGCCCGAGCATAGGGAGTACGACATCAAAGTCCAGTTCTTCAACCACAGCAACGATGAGAAATCTCTTACTGGTGTGGTCACGTGGAATGAAACCAGTGGTGAGTGTTATGAGGTTTTCTGACTTACAAATACCCCTACAGCCACGTCGCTACGCTATGTATGTATCTGTTAACGTAAAAAACATCAAACATAACAATTTATAAAAATAACCCCTACCCTCACCTCACCTACACAGACACACCCCACACTCACACATAAACTAGTTCTTCATTCTTTACGCGTACCCACTCATACTCACAATATAGTATTTTGTTATTTTTAGACACATAGGTACTATTTACTAATATTAAGTTTTAAATTGTTAAAATTCATTTACCTCAGCGACATATTTTAAAAACCTTATTTAAAAAGTAAGAATCTGTTACTGGCAATAGGATAAGTTTAAATAAGTATACATACATATGGAGTGCTGATGATTCTATGATAAAAAAAAAAAAAAAAATAATAATAATAACAGTTTTGATACGTAGCCAGGCGACGCGACGTGGTCGTGGAGTCTCGGCGAGGTAGAGCCCATACGAGCTTAGTTTTGAAGGCGATTTTATTTAGATTTTATCACTGTTGGTAGTTTAGGTAGGTAATGTATACATACTTAGTACGGCTGTCGGATCTAGGCCGACTTGAAGTTAAGCGAGAATACCATCGATAGAGCAAGATAAGCGACGCAAATACCAACTAATGCTGAAGTGAGACGAATAGACGAAGTGTTTTTTGTTTTGTTTACTTTATTCTTTACTTGTAGGTTCGTAGTATGAAATTTGTCTGTGCTTGTAAGAGCTTTTTTTTACGTAAAGAAAGTTTTTTTTTATGAGACGAGCTGGGCGCTCTCTTGATAGTGAGAGATCAGGGCCTGCCCATGATCAGAACATACACACACAGGACATTAAATTACATAGGCTTCAGCTACACTGCTTCAGCGTTCGTCCACTGAGTAGAATGGGGTTCGCAATGAGTTGCTTTCATTTTGCAGACTCGGACAAATGCTTTGAATTCAGGAACAACTGCGGAGGGGGACAAATGGTGATTGAAGAAATATGGGTGAGTTAAACAACGACCTAAGTATTTATAGTTTTAAAGATAGCTAGGTACTTGTGTTATTATATAAACATAAACATAAACATTATATATATAGATAGTATAGTATATATACATATATATATTGTTACTATAGATAGATAGTAACACTTTATTGTAGGTACACCCAAGGAAACATATGCACAAAATTATAGAAAGCTTATAAATAAAATAACCAAAAAAATAGTAGTTTTAGTAGTAGATAGTTTTTTTTTCCTATAAAAGATATTATCTTGAGTGTATGTACAGATGGTAAAGATCTTAGTCTGCCCTTTCATTTAAGCCGCCATACAAATACCTTATTACTGGTATATAATCTGAACACATTTCAGTAAAAAAAAAACATATTTACAGGAATTCATGTTCTACTGCTTTATTATATGTAAAGACAGATGTATAGATAACGAGCTGGTGCCCGCGACTTCGTCTGCGCAGGTATCTTTATAAATTGTAGCCTATGTGTTATTCTGATGTATAAGCTATATTATTGTAAAGTTTCATTAAAATCCATTCAGTAGTTTTTACGTGAAAGAGTAACAAACATCCATCCATCCATACTTACAAAATTTCGCGTTTATAATATTAGTAGGATGATTGGATTTAACATTTTCAGCCCGACACTGGTCCGAGGTTTGTGATCGAGGATCTCCCGCTCGGCGTGACTTGCGAGATCCAAGTTGTGGGCATGTACGGAACTACTATAATGAACTATCAAACACCTGCGCAATATGAAGCACATAACGTTATAGGTGCGTAAACTGCGTAGGTAGTTATGCGTAGGTATAGTAAAGCCGGCGGATCTAGGCTGGCTCGAAGTTTCGCGTTAATAACGGTGTATAGAACACCAAGATTGACAGTATCAAAGCGAGATAGAGGCGGAAAACAGGAAAAAAAATCCGAAACGCCATCGCCGCCGTCAATAAAAATGAAATGTCTCCATTTTCTTATAATTTTTGTCTCTTTTTACAATGGAGTTTAATTAAAAATGAAAAAGCCTAGTCATTTTAACTTTTAATATATTTCTAGCCATGTTACCTTTTTTTTCGAAATTTAGCATCGGACCAAAATGAACTAGAAGTTAGCCAAATAAGATAACTTTTTTTAGTGCATTTTCAATAAACTACGGTATCATTCTAAGAGTATGATACTTGACTACTATGATACTTCTATGATCAAAATATAACATGTACAGTCGGCTATTTAATGGTGTTTACACCCAGCTTACGCCGGTCTTCTCCTGTGATTAAACCAATCACACACAGTGTGTATGTGTGAGTGGTTTAATCAAAAGAGAATACCGGCGTCAGTGTAAAGACCATTACAGAGCCGCGCATACATAATGATAATATCGATAATGTGGTCTGGAAAATTTCAGAAAGCGAAGACCAAAAGAACGCATCAGACTCATTAGATAAATTTGAGGGTATAAATCTGACATCAGTGCGTGATGGCGACACCTGGCGAGTGGGCGTGAGGTGGCAAAAGCCACAGGTAACCCCGGACTGGTACGAAATCACCCTGAAAGCCAATCAAACAAAGATCATGAAACTAAATGGGGTGAGTTTACTTTATTTTTTTACCCGACTGCCAAGGAAGGGTTATGTTTTTTCGCGCGTATCTTGTTTGTATGCGTGTAAATTTCTTTGTTACCTCGTATCTTCCACACGGCTGGATGGATTTTGACAGTTACAGATTCGTCTCAATCTCCCGAGTGTTCTTAGATGGGTTTTTAAAATATGGTTTATAAAAAATGGCGGATTTTTGGAGCTAAATATTAAGTTGGTAAAATTTTTTTGTTTACCAACTCAAAGTAGGGTATCAAAATGAAGGTATTTTAAAGGATATTACAAAAATATATATAAATTATATTTTTAAATTTCATTTGGAATAATCAATTGACAATTAATGTATAATTATTTCGCAGTCGGGTTTTCAGTTTTATTAGACTTTAAGCTTGTTATTATTATTATGTATTTATTACCCTAACAACATTTAAGTACACAATTTACATTACCTATGATAAAATGCTCATAAAGTCTTGGCCAGTGTGTCACATCTTTACAGGCGTTAACATTAATAATCGTATAAAATAATGAGACTAACAATTGCAACAAAAATATATTTTTGTCCGTTAGACATTCTCCATGCAGGCACAATCAAAATCTATTCTTAAAGAAGCCGGATGGATGTACCATTTTTTTCTGCAACGATACATCCATCCAGCTATCGATCATCCACCCACTTGCTTACTAGATTTTGTAAAATTATTATCAGTCTTGTGGTGGCTTCACACGCTGTGCTAACAAGCGCCACGCCGCCGCGCTTAGATCATCTGTACGGGCGAGTGCGCGCCGTGGACGTGTCCAGATCACCCCTGATCACGGCCTGTGTTAATTAATACGGGCCTATCGCTTAACAAACCCCACAATACGCGCCCGCCCAGGCTGCCTCGGGCTGCTCGTTTCATACGGTCTGTGGCGCAGCCCGGCGCAGCGCGGCCCGTGTCATGAGAAGCCATCATCCTTCATTTAATTTACAATAATTACTTATCACGGAAATCGTTGAAATATTTAAATATTCTTCAGAACGCAACGAACGTCGTATTCGCGGGCGTGACGGGCGAGGTTTCGTACGATGTCTCACTTGACGCCGTGAAAGGCAACTACACAGCGCACGCCACCAGGCGAGGGTTTTTCCCTGGTAAGTAACTCCCGTTTTAAGTCACTTTCTTGTTTGTCGGGGAGTCCTTAATCGAGAATTTTACATGTATTAATAAATATACACCGCAAATTTTCAATCACCAGAAATTAAAAATACGCAGAATCAGTTGCCGTTACTAAATACAAATACATATGGCAAAAATCTTGAAAAAAAAAGAAACGATTTGTTTTTCAAAATAAATATCATAATAATTGGACAACTATTACCGTTAGTCTTTTTCCTATGACCTTGCGTCAACCTGTGCCCATAATTGATAATAATTTTAGTTTCATTCATCGTTTGGCAAACCCGGGTACCTAGCTCGAGCCAGCTCGCTGCAGCTCGGCTCGTGCCGCTGTCACTCGCCCATTTTGTAGTAACCAACAATTCTGACTGCACTGATACATCGTAGTACTCCTTCTGCATTGCCCATTTAAGTTTTATTGTAATAAAAAAATTGTGGTGTATAGCGAGCGACACACGGGCGTTCCGCGCGTGGAGCGTGGCGGGCGGTGCGTGGGGCGCGGTGACGCTGCTGGCGCTAGCACTGGTGCTGTGCTGGCGTCGGGCGCGCGGCTCGCTCTACACCGACCCTCACGCCAAGGTAACACACATAAATTCAATTTTATCACGTTTTGGTACCTAGATAAACATAGATCATTAACATCACCAGCCTATCTAGCATGTGACGGTACGAGCAAGGTGCTTTCCTGATCGTAACGGCAACGCTACGCCCTTGTGTAGTGTATGTGAATAAGAGCGCGGCGTGACGTCGCACTGCATGCGCATCTTGAAAAGTCTGTCTGTTTCTCTCTCGCGCGCGCTCAAGCTTATGAGTATAAAGGAGACAGTTATTGTTTTGCTTTTGCAACTGTTTATAAATTGTGTAATAGTAATAGTTTTTTTTTTTTTTTAAGTAATAGTGAAATCGCTTTAGTGTGAGAACTTTGACAGCGCCAACTTTAGATGACCGACCTGTACGTACTAGAGTCATATTGTTATATAGTCATATTGCTCAGCGGCAAACGCAGCCTCTTCACTCGTTTATTTTTCCGTTCACAGACGCTAGACGCGCCGGCTCAGCATGGTCTTGCCTTTAAAACAGGCGGTTTCTGAAACCATGCTTTCAACTTACTACCTCTGTTAGGTACATTGTGAAACTCAATACAATGTGTAAATCCAGGGTCTGGAAGCGAAGGCTCTAGAAGAAGGCTGTCTGGAGCCGCTTGAGTGTGATGACCAATGGGAGATCAAGTTCGAGCGCCTAAATCTTCACGAAGTCATCGGCGAGGGGGCCTTTGGAGTCGTGAAGAGGGGCATCCTCGCGCCCACTGGGAAGGAAGTTGCTGTCAAGATGCTAAAGGGTGAGTTTGTTTGTACCAAAGCTAGAATACCACTTGGGAAACCGTTAAAATCTTATAGTGGCTTCATACGGCCCATGTTAGCACGGGCCTGTAATGAAGCGAGCGGCCCCAATATGCCCGGGCGCGTATTGTCGGTTAACACAAGCCTGTGTTAACTCAGATCGTGTGAAGCGGTGAACCGTACTCGTCCGCGGCGCGCGCTCGCCCGTACAGATGACCTTGACACGGCCCGTGTTAGCACAGGCCGTGTGAAGCCACCATTACAATATTCGACAAACCGATATTCGAAAAATATTGGAACCACCTGTCTTTGGGCCTCTTCAGATACTAAAAGACTACTTGTAACCACTTGTTCTAGAAAGCGGTGTCAAGATATTTTGTTCAGATCGAAGTGTCAATACATAGGTAATGAGTTCCTTTCGGGCTAAACTAGGAGCAGTTACTGAATGATTTCATCGCTGATCTTGGCTGCTGATAATAACATTCTATGCTAGCCTTGATTTGGCCTTCTATCTCATGGAGACCAGCATATACGGAAGAACATAGGGTGTATCATGTATGATGTTTTGCAGAGTTCCCCTCCTTGGACGAGATCCGGGCGTTTCGGCTGGAGATGGAGCTCATGAAGAGTGTGGGAGCACACCCCCACGTGGTGAGCCTCGTGGGCTGCTGCAGCTCGCGGCGGCCGCTCATCGTGGCCGAGTACTGCGCGAGGGGAGACTTGCTCAGCTTCCTCAGGTGAGTGCCAGTTGCAGAGTGAGGCACGTGATGAGCCTCGTGGGCTGAGACGTTTTTCTAACAAGTAATAACATAACAAGCTTTACAGAAATATCGACAGGTTTTGTGACTGCAAGCTTCAGAATGTGAGCCACAGGCTAGAAGACCAGTTGAAATGGCCTGATGTCTGTCCGTCATTTGAATGCTAATGATTTGAAGTGGGCTCTGTAATGGTCCTTACATAGTATTCTCCTCTGATTAAACCACTCACACAAACACGTGATGTGTATGCGTGAGTGGTTTAATCACATCAGTAGTTTACTCACGCACACACACACACAAAAACACACACATGATGTGTATGTGTGAGTGGTTTAATCACATCAGTAGTTTACTCACGCACACACACACACAAAAACACACACATGATGTGTATGTGTGAGTGGTTTAATCACGTCAGTAGTTTACTCACACACACACATGATGTGTTTGTGTGATTGGTTTAATTACGTCAGTAGTTTACTCACACACACACACATGATGTGTTTTTGTGAGTGCTTTAATCACAGGAGAACACTGGCGTACCAGTTCTATACACTTAGTAAACTAGCTCGTGTCTTCAATATCAATACATTTATTGTCATAACAATGGTTTGGTAAGATGATACTTTGATGCACATGTGCACTCCTTTGGGGCATTACACATTACACAACAATTATTCCAGCGTGCGCGAGCCAGCTGCAACAGCATCCTACAGATGATTGTGTCGAGTCCAGACTGCCCCATCCAAAACAGATGGATGCAAGTATTGCTGGGTGCAGTCCAATATTGAATAAATTATTATATTAATATAATTAAAATTTTTAAATTCATTTTTATTTAGATTAGATTTTTTTTTTTAAACTGTTATAATTTTATTCATAATTTATTCAATTTTGACATTTATTTGTAGTTATTAAGTTATCTTTTGACATATTTTACGTGTACTATGGATGTTTTGTCTGAAATAAATAAATTAATAATTAATAATAATTACAATATGGTAGGAGGCAGATCGAGGTTTTCTTATTATGTTAGATACCTAAGGCAAAGGTTAAGGTAAGGCTAAGATGGATATCTAAGACTTCATCTGATGTGAATGTGTTTACAGAAGCTCCTGGGACGTCATGGTCTCCAGACGCAACGCGAAATACTACAACAAAAACCTTGAAGCTGCAGACTCCCGAAACGACCTCTTCAAGATCCAACGGAAGAACTCCGGATCAGTTGTCAACAGAATGTACGACCTCCTTAGCATTTGCGATACCGACCTCACTTCTCTGGACCTACTCTCATTCTGCCGGCAGATCGCAATGGGCATGGAGTTCCTAGCTTCGAATAAGTTAGTCCATAGAGATCTAGCAGCTAGGAATGTTCTAGTAACGGAAGATAAGACCTTGAAGATAGCAGATTTTGGACTGTCGAGGGATGTGTACGAGGAGAATGAGTATAAGCAGAAGGGGAATGGGAAAATGCCTGTGAAATGGATGGCACCAGAATCACTCACCAGGAGGATTTATACGTCGCAGAGTGATGTGTGAGTCGATTTTAGCTAATATAATTTAGGATTCACGGGGTCACTACTTTAGGATTTTTGTTTATTTCGTAGTGATCAAACCCTAAATTGAATTGATTAAATAGGTAATTAGGTTCGATAAATTAAAAACCGAATATTTGATACTGATGTATTTACCGTACCGCGTTTGAACCGAGACTGAATTTACAGTGTGAGCTTTTACAAGAGCTGTACAGATTGACTTATAGTTAGTACTATAGTATAATGACGTATTGAGTAACAGCTTATTAAATAGTAAGTTAACACATTATGTAGAGTTAACGCTAGTTACGCTACAATAAGTACTAACAGTATAGGACGCCCTTCGGTCAGGCCCATGTACAGCGACAACTCATGGACTGTAATGATGATGTTGATTTTTACAAAGTTTTTGTTCTGAGCGCAGGTGTTATTAAGGGGAATCCTTAAATCCGAATTCCATACAAAATGTTTTGGACAAATACTCAAAAATTACGCCGTATTATAGTGATTTCTTCACCCTATTCGTTTCGTCCATGTTTTTCGATTTAGTTAACAAAAAAAGTAAAGGTTTCATTTTTTAATTTAGATTTTATACGTATTTTAAAATTAACCCTACTAACTTAAAAACACGTATACCTACAATCTAAATTAAAGTATGAAACCTTTCACTTTTTTTGTTGACGAAATCAAAAAAACATGGACGAAACGAATAGTGTGAAGAAATTACTATAATACGGCGTACTTTTTGAGTATTTGTTCGAAACATTTTGTATGGAATTCGGATTTGAGGATTAGCCTGAACATCGATTTATCGATTTTCGGCTTGTCTTGTGAGGGTTAAAAAGGTTGTTCTGCGTATTTAATGTGAGGCTATAAATGTGTTATGTGGGGTAGGAAAAGCGTAGGTAATGTGAAGTTGTAATTGTGTAACGTGGGGTTTATGACTTCGTAAACTGAGGAGTTGTAACCTGAGATTATAATATAACGTAACGTTTTTATGTAAGGTTATAACAGCGTTGTTACTACTCGGGCGAATCAACATGACACCTGGCTGACACATGGCTCGGAACTTGATGCTTCCCCCGCTGCCTCGCGCGCTCTCCGTTGTTTCTTCTTCCTCTAATTGCGAAGTGTTGTCATTACTTATCATTCCCAAGTATTACAGGACCTGTTCTCTATTAGTGCAGTCAAATTAGGCGTGTTTTGAGCAAAGATAGGACATAATTGAACACATTTGTTTAAAGCTTTAATTTTTACATAAATCGATTTCAAATGAATTTGCCCCTACCATATATAAATTTCAACCTCCGGAGATGGCTGGATCCGGAGATACCTTCATAAGGCCATAGCTTGATGAGGCGTTTGTATACAGTTGGTGCAGTGTGATATATTTTGTACGACACCATGCTCCACGTTCCCACCAAGTTTCAGCTAAATCCGAAACCGGGAACACCTTTGAATTGTGATAGCAATTACAATACTTTGGTAGCAGATAAATCTATTCTGGGTCAACTCCTGTTGTTGTACATTTTGATGTAATGGTCAAGGTCTTTGCCACAATGTTCTCCCAAATTTTCAACTGCCTACGTCTTCTAAAAAGGAGTACATCCTTAGATTTACGCATTTTTTGAGAGGTTTTAAACCACAATTCTACAAGCAAAAGCGACACAGTTTCAAAACTTATCTCAAATATATTAACGAGGTAAATGTAACGTATGCCAGTTAAAAAACTTTTGGATTCTAATACGGAACAAGTATTTATTGGGCATTATAGGTAAATAACATAGGAACTTAGCCAACAGAAGCGACAGTTGCATTTCACGTCAGATAAACAAATAAGTCTCTTCCACAAGCTTTTCCATCTATGAAAAATTGAACGCGTCATCGTTTGCAAGTTTTACAGGTTCGATTTTGACACCAAACGACTTATGTCTATTAATTAAAAGCGCATAAATACGTCATTTATTTATAATCAGGAAAATGCTGTTTGACGTGACAAATGTCTACTAAACATGTAGATCGTTCAAACTTTAAAACGAAAATAGAACCTCAAGCAGTTGTCAAAATGCCACTCGAATGCCATTCAATTCTTGAATTTCATGCTACTGCACCTAACAACAAGACGATTTATCAATAGCACCAACAAAAAGGTTCTATCATGATTTCATTATTTTTATTTTTTAAAGTAGCATTGTTTGCTGAAAGTGACAAGACGGTTTTTTCTCTGATATTTGACTTCATAAACTTCCTTTCCAATATGTTTTTTTATTGATTCCAGGCCAATCAGTTTAGCTTGGTAGCAATTAATTTTACTAATTTCTCCGACTACACCTGTGCTCAGACTCATTATTTTATTATTTTCTTTAAATGGTGAATGGTTTATGACCAATCACAATTAAGTTGCTTAATATTTTTATACACTGCAGATAATGTTGATTACTTCAAGTAAAATAATTTTAAAACATTAATTATGAAATATAACGCTAAAAGTTCCAATGTTATTCTCTTCGTTTTGTCAATATCAAAAGATATTTCAATCACTGAAATCTCAATATGAAACCGCTAACTTATACTTAAAAAACACATTCTGTATAATCATGAATATTTTTTAAATGATCAAATGTTTTGTCAAATTAGTATTCCCAAAACTACTTTAATGTAATAATCTTAAAAATATTAAATGATATTGTTCGATCGGTATCAAAAGCTTGTGTTTCACACTACTTGTGATCACGACGCCTATTATTTTGCTAAGGAACTAAGCGACCGACTATAATTTCGTTAGTTTATTCCTTTAGACGGCGCAAATGACAAGTTATACTTGAATTTTAACTATTACAATGAAGATTATCTTCAATACATTGTCACGCGCTTATGGAAGTTTTCACTTTAAAATATATTTCAGTAAATCAATTGACATTTATTCATTGGGCTGTTTTGATGAAATCCGAAATAACCAAAGCCTTTTGTAGATAAGACTAGAAAATCACAATCAAAAGAAGGTAATAATATTGCACGATTGAAAATATAACTCTGGATAAGATTATTAGACTCAGAATTCTCCAATATGAACCCAAATCCAAAATAACCCAAGCTTTCTGTAGTTTAGACGTTGACTAGAAGATCACAATCAAAATAAGGTAATAATATTGCACGATTGAAAAGATAACTCTGGATTAGATTGTTAGACTCAGAATTCTCCAATATGAACCGAAATCCAAAATAACCAAAGCTTTACTTTTTACGTCGTGGGATGAGAAAACACGAGCAGCTGCCCAACAATTGGGCCACCCATAGACGTAGGCAGAGTTGAATGTATGATTAATTAATATAAAAAATATCTAGATTGTAAGTCTCAAATAAAAATAGACAAAGACCTTAATGCCTACTTGCACCAAACTGTCAAAGTTCCTAAGCAATTACTTTACTCGCTTGGTAGTTCTTAACAGTCCAGATTCTGACCGCTAAGAACTGCCAAGCGAGTTAAGTAATTGTTTAGGAACTTTGAAAGTTTGGTGCAAGTAGGCATAAGACTTTTTGTAGAGCAATTATCGAGCAAGTTAAAATTCTGCTTTTTGTAGAACTTGTGCGTTTTATGTATGAAATTCTTAGACTTAGACATTTCGGGGGTGGGGAGGGGGGTTTGAACCCCCCCCCCCCACTGTATTCCACCATAGGTCTGATTGAAAGGTGTTGGCTTGGTGCTCAAAATGAGCACCGACTATATAGCCGGTGCTCATGTTGCTATTGAGAGAATAACTCAATTTACGCACACCACTGCAGTTTTATGTGGGTCTACTATTAATTAATCTGTAATATTGGTGATAAATAACCTCAAGTTTCTGGATTTTTCTGAGAGAAACTTGCATATTTTAAAAGTGGTAATTGTAACTAACTACTAGTAGTTATCACAGAAAAAAAATCACGAATAAATTCCTTTTCTCCGAAGCACAGTGCGGCGATTCATAAGTTGGTGAAAAAAACCATGTTCCGTATGAGGATGGATGGTGCAAATGCACCGAAAGGTTTATCATCAGTGAAGGAAAAAAACATAGAATTGGTCCTAACGCCCAAAAATACTTCAACGACAATCGAGCCGGGGTAGGTGGGGCTTACGTATTGAGCCGCGCACGAGTTTAGTTTGCCAGCAGCCGGCAATAGCGGCGCGTTCGCGTGAAATTATTTTTACAGACACCAAAAATGCCATCTTGTGCTGTAAAATGGTGTGTCAGTCGGTCCGATTTACATCACAAGAGTTTAATCGCCTATATTCATGTTTTTTTGATGAAAGTTATTCCTATACATTTTCTATGGGGACGGTGCTATGCCGAATGTAGCCATGCTTTTTCTACGCAACACTTGATGATTCCGACTCGAATAATGTTTAGTAGGTACCTGCCGGTGGGTAGGTACCTACTAAAATCAGGTATAATTTTTATGGGGATGGCGTTATGCAAAATGCAGGATGCGGCAAGCCAGATACAGGGCGCAATGGCGCACATTTAAAGAAGTTTACGTCCAGCAGTGGAATGTAGATTTTAGTGAAACGTCACATAGTCTATAAGCAGAGGACAAACAAGACGCTTTTAACGATACCTCATTTGTCAAATTATGATAAGTAGTTTGGAAGATATGAGAGAACAGATGAACGTACAAATCATAACCTTCCTTTTGCTTCGCCGTAGTCGAGTAATTTGTAAAAAGACTCGACTAATGATGGTAATGATGAGTAAAGAACCATTAGATTTTATATGTGGAGATTTATTTTACATTAATTACAGTATCAAACTACTGACAATTTTTTGCATTGCACCTTACGGATAAATCATCCAGGGGGCGCGTGACGAAATCTGCGTTTCATACACTAAACGTCATAAGAGTCTTGACGTTGACACAGCAAAACCAACCCAATCTCGTACACAATAAGGTCGACTCTTAATTATTACCATATACAGTGACCGAGTTTGGGGAAGTCCCGAGTAGGACGGACAACGCGCGAAGTTCATTCGTGTTTTTGGTTTGAGATTCCAGCCGAGTTTCTTTGAAGGAATTATTCCATGTTTTATCTGCTTTCACTGTTTATCATAGCTGTAGAAACCTTGTATTTATTTGCACCGACTGTGCCAATGTTTTCCGAGCTAATAACTGCATATTTAACTACAAAAAATCATTTTTACCTGGTCATTCTACTTATAAAACTTTGAAATTTATTGTAGAGGTACATTAGGATAGTCATAATGTGTGGTACAAATTTCATGAGATAGACTTTACCCGTTTACATTTTATACCGTTTTCAAAGTTTCAACTGAGTATTTAACAGGGTTCCGTAGGTGCTAGAATCGGTGCAAATTAGGTGGTGACTCCTGGTGGTATCCTCTATCGATCCCGCAACATTCTACAAATGTACGAATTATGTCCTATCTTTTTCGGATTTTAACTAGCCTATATCAAGATTATCCAATTTCACGCTGTGCTTTGCACAAACGTCATTCGAGCCAGGTGTCATGTTTATTCGCCCGAGTAGTACGTGAGGCTGTGTTGTGACTTGAGGTTATAGTTGTGTGGTAACGTGAGGTCATAACTGTGTGCAGCTGGTCGTTCGGCGTGGTGGTGTGGGAGGTGGTGACGCTGGGCGGCGCGCCCTACCCCGACGTGCCGGCGGAGCGGCTGCCGCGCTTCCTGTGCGGCGGGTACCGCATGCCGCGCCCGCTCAACTGCGCCAAGCCACTGTGAGTCACCTGCCACTACCATTGTTTTTTTTTTGACTTGTGTTACTTATACCTTAAGGGGAATCCTCAAGGCAAATTTCCATACAAAATGTTTCGGACAAATACTCAAAAAGTACGCCGTATTATAGTAATTTCTTTACATTATTCGTTTCGTCTATGTTTTTTGATTTCGTCAACAGAAAAGTGAAAGGTTTCATACTCTAATTTAGATTTTATACATGTATTAAAATTAACCCTACTTACTTAAAAACACGTATAAAATCTAAATTAAAAAATGAAACCTTTACTTTTTTTGTTGACGAAATCGAAAAACATGGACGAAACGAATAGGGTGAAGAAATCACTATAATACGGCGTTATTTTAAAGTATTTGTCCGAAACATTTTGCATGGAAATTTGCCTTGAGGATTCCCCTTAAACGTAAAAAACAAACACAACTTTTTTTTCCGGATGGACTTTTAATTCAATTAGCCGCAGATGGCTGTTACTGCGTCACCGGGCTCTACCACATCATACAACATGAACCGATTACCTTTTGTATCCAGCTACGAGGTGATGCTGTCGTGTTGGCGGACGCACCCCCGCGAGCGACCCACCTTCACGGAGCTACACCAGACGCTGGACGAGCTGCTGAACGGCGCCTGCGCTGAGGAGTACCTGTGCCTGGAGCTGGACGAGCAGCCGCCGCCCCCGCCCCGCGCGCGCAGATACTTCGACATGATCATACGGTACGTACCACTATGTAGAACGGCATGCAGATGCAGATCTTTATCTATATCGGATGCTCTTCGGATGCGGATGCTCTTCCAGCTCTAAGTACAGGTACTCCTGTATTTAAAGGTGGAAGAGCATCCGCCCACGCCCCGCGCGCGCATATACTTCGACATGATCATACGGTACGTACCACTATGTAGAACTATAAGAACTATAAGAACACTATGTAGTGTTCTTATCTATCCGTTCTATTCTATATCTATATCGGATGCTCTTCGAATGCGGATGTTCTGCCAGCTCTAAGTACAGGTACTCCTGTATTTAAAGCTGGAAGAGCATCCGCCCACGCCCCGCGCGCGCAGATACTTCGACATGATCATACGGTACGTACCACTATGTAGAACGTTAAGAACACTATGTAGTGTTCTTATCTATCAGTTCTATTCTATAACTATATCGGATGCTCTTCGGATGCGGATGTTCTTCCAGCTCTAAGTACAGGTACTCCTGTATTTAAAGGTGGAAGAGCATCCGCCCACGCCCCGCGCGCGCATATACTTCGACACGATCATACGGTACGTACCACTATAATAGCTTGAACTGTATCAGCCTGGACGAGCTATAGAACGGCGCCTGCGCTGAGGAGTGCCTGTGCCAAGAGCTGGACGAGCAGCCGCCGCCTCCGCCCCGCGCGCGCAGATACTTCGACATGATCATACGGTACGTACCACTATAATAGCTTGAACTGTATCAGCCTGGACGAGCTATAGAACGGCGCCTGCGCTGAGGAGTGCCTGTGCCAAGAGCTGGACGAGCAGCCGCCGCCTCCGCCCCGCGCGCGCAGATACTTCGACATGATCATACGGTACGTACCACTATAATAGCTTGAACTGTATCAGCCTGGACGAGCTATAGAACGGCGCCTGCGCTGAGGAGTGCCTGTGCCAAGAGCTGGACGAGCAGCCGCCGCCTCCGCCCCGCGCGCGCAGATACTTCGACATGATCATACGGTACGTAGCACTATAATAGCTTGAACTGTATCAGCCTGGACGAGCTATAGAACGGCGTCTGCGCAGAGTATATCAAATCAAATCAAATCAAAATATTTATTTCGGACAACTTTAAATGTAGATCCATATAAAAACATTAATTAATTACTTAAAATCATTATTAAAACATTACAAAAATAAATTTAAACCTATCATAATCAGCACCTCCAATCGAGCTATAGCTATATATATATATAGAGTATGGCTGGACGAGCAGCCGCCCACGCCCCGGGCGCGCAGATCCCACTTTTGTGCCATATCTGGCCGTGCGCAGCCGGACGCAGCCTATCAATCTATTCTTCAATACTGTTTTTTTTTCTTCATCATCATCCGCAGCCTGACTTGATCCACTGCTGGGTATAGGCCTCTCTCTGCTCTTGCCATTTTTCCCAGTCCTGAGCTAAGCTAAGCTATCCTAAGCAAGCCTTTCAATTGGTTTCTTTGTCCGCAGCGGCAAATGGTCCCGTGAAAGCTACGAGCGCCCGTTGAAGATTCACCAAGGGAACTACAACCGATACACGACTCCGCCTTTTACGATCAACAAAGTTTAAAATCACAACTCTATTTAAAATAAGAAAGAAGGGAAAAAAAGAATGCGGTCATTGGCATGGCACCATAATAAAAAAGAGAGAAGAGAATAAGAAACAAAAATAAAAACTAACCAAGGTAACACTGATAAAAAAATATAAGGAGTTGGTTGAGAATTTAAATCGAAGAGAAACGCTCAAAACTGTACCTCCTTCCCTAGACATAGACATAGACATTTATTTACCCTTTAGGTAGGTACTTGTAGGCTGTTGGTAGGTAGGCATAATGTGAAAGAAGAATATTATGTAGATAAGAGTGAGTCTTTGTCATTTCTCTTTTTGTAGGCCAATCAAAGATATTAGTCATAATATCGCTATGTTTTGAAATTAATTGACTCGAATTAATAGTTGAGGACGTGGTGGCCGAATGGATGAGGCCCTTGTCTTGCGATCTGATGGTCGTGGGTTGGAATCCCTGTGGCAGTTATGCGTAAAAAGGTTTTTTCGGTCGAAAAATCTATGGATGCAGCTCACGTTCTCACAACGGTGAAGGAAAACATCGTGAGGAAACCGGCATGTCAAAGGACAGAATAAAATATGTTCTATGGCATGTGACATCCACCAATCCGCATTGGGTCCGCGTGGTGGATTAAGACCGATTCGCTCTCATAGCCGAGAGTAGGCCTGAGTCCCAGCAGTGGGAACATTATAGGCAGTGATTATGTTAATAGTTGAGATGAAAAAACCTAGTCAAGTCTTAATTGTTTTAAAAAAAAACTTTTAGATTTGAAATTATGAATCTCAGCAATATAATAAAGAAAATCCGCCTTGGCATTAGACATTGAGTTTGTGAGATCTTAGTGTAAAGATGAATGTTTGTGTTGTACAGATTACAGACGGTACCTGAATTTGCCATTGAGAATGTGCTGTGAAGGCTAAGCTAACCAATAAATTAGTAGAAACTTATACAGGGTATCTTTAGGACATTAATTCGTTATGAACCATAAAGTGGCAAAATAACTTCTGTTACAGAGGTTTACTGATTTATATTTTTTAATATATTTTCTACTATAGGCGTACTAGAATTTAAATAAGATAAGTGTATTTTTTTCCTATTCATTTTAAGATTAGATAAATAAATCAGATATGCATAAATTGATATTTTTTTCCCGATACCTCTGTCTTTGAGTTTTTCGGGTAGTTCCCAGCAGTTCCATTAAAAACAGTTTCATGGAACTAGTGGGATAAATTATTTCCAGTAGTTCCATTATTGCATGAGTATGGAGTGGACTACGAAAAGTCAAAGGAAAAATCAAAAGCGCAATGGGTTTGCATTTATTTGATAGGGTGTCTCTGCACAAGGTACCAGTAGGACATAAGCCCAAGGAGTTCATTGGTTGCCGGATGCTACTCAATTTATAGGTAAGTAAGACTAAGTGCTTGTAACCTATCAATTTTATATCTTCAAAAATAGGAATTCATAAAAAGGCCAAGGCGGTGGGCGGGCACTGGACACTTTGGTTTCGTGCGGTGAGTGGTTTGTACTGCGTTTGCCTATGTAGGTACCAGGACAGCATACATGCCAAGGGAGTGTTTTTTAATAAATTTTATGTGCAAGTGATCGTCTACGTGTTACTCAAAAAATAGTGACGGCCATTCCATGACATTTTCCATCACTATCGATAACTGCATTTATATTTATATAAGGTAAGTATAAACATAAATTGAGTTTTAACCTATAAATAATAATAAAACAACAAGATGTTGCTTTCTTTATTTCTATCTAAAGGTAAAAAGATATATAAATATCTAAAAGTAAACAAATATATTTGACACCTCTTGCAAAAATGTGTATTTCTAACTCCCAATGTGTACCCGCTCTTACATACCGTTAAATTATTTGAAAACTCCTATCAATTTATGTTAGCCTGGTACTGAACTTGAACTACTGGGTCAAATATATTCCCACTAGTTACAAACCGTTAAATGATTTGAAAACTCTTATCAATTTCTGTTAGCCTGGTACTGAATTTGAACTACTGGGACAAATATATTCCCAGTAGTATTATAAACCGTATAATGCTTTGAAAACTCCTATCAGTTTCTGTTAGCCTGGTAGCGATCTTGAACTACTGGGACAAATCTATTCCCAATTAATAGACTTACAAACCGTATAACACTTTGAAAGCTCCTATCAATTTCTGTTAGCCTGGTAGCGAAATTGAACAGCCGGGACTATAATTCCACTATGGTGGCTCTGGTGAGTGCACACATACCTACATAAAACTCATAAACGAATCCGTAAACATCCGTAGGGAAAATTTAATCTGTTTAATACATAGTGCACAGTGCCATATATTTGGCATTGGCATTCCATCTCCGCCTATCTATCTTTCTTAACCAGCCAGACCATCCACTGTTGAGTATAGGCCTCTTCTTCGGTTCGCCACTTTTTGCGATCTTAAGCTAGCTTGATCCACTGGCCTCCAGCTGCTTTTAGGATGTCATCCGATTATCGGGCGGCTGGTCTGCCAATAGGTCAGTGAGCGAGCACCCCACGGCTCGCATGGGCTTGGCTTTCGTGCCTTCCTATTAGCAGGTTAGGTACCTATTACCTATACTAGTAATGGTAGGTTAGGTAGTATAGACAAGCACTCGGTCGTACCTACTTATAAATTTAGTAGGATCCTGCCATCAATAAACTTCTAGGGATTTATGGTACCTTTGATAGAGGCACAGAAACACTGTCCTATCAAAAAATGCAAACCGTAACTATGATTTAAACCCCGTAGGGCTTCCTGTTTTTCTTCGACGTAGGCGAAGCACTCAGTCACCTACTGCGTTAATGAATTTTCCCTTGATTTTTGGAAATCCATTCCATACTAATCAAACAATGGAAATAGTGGGAAAAAAAAAATCGCACTATTTCCATGGAACAACTCATAATGGTACTTCTGGGAACTATCCAGTTTTTCGCGAGGATTATTAGTCTTTGATAAAATAAAAACAGTGAAGTGTGAAGGCTAAGCTAACCAATAAATTAGTAGAAACTAATACAGGGTATGTTTAGGACACTAATTCATTATGAACTAGAAAGTGGCAAAATAACTTCTGTTACAGAGGTTTACTGATTTATATTTTTTAATATTTTTCTACTATAGGCGAACTAGAATTTAAATAAGATAAGTGTATTTCTTTCCTATTAATTTTAAGATTCAATAAATAAATCAGATATGCATAAATTTATATTTGTTTCCCTATTCCCCTGTCTTAAGATTTTCAGGATTTGATAAAATAAAAACAGTAGTATAATTTCAAATTATATTAACTCTATTCGGTATATATTACAGTGATATAACTTAGCGCTACATATAAAAATATCCAATATCATCACTCAGCCTTGCCATTCGTTGACTTTCTCTGCGAATCTTATACTTTACACAGTTCTATACAGACTGAAAAATCAACAAACAATAAACAGCAATTTGCGCATAATTTGCTTAACTCCTTTCAATTATTTTTTTGATAAGTTACTTTACTTTCAATTCAATTTGTAACATTACACCGAACCAATTTTATACGTTTCTAATGATATTTTATGCATAAAGTATAAAAGACGCACTCATCCCGTTACAGTCACTCCCTACATAAAATACAACGAGGACGTACTCGATTGACCCATGAGCATAACACAAGAGCAACAACTTAGGTATCGCCTTAACTTATGGCTTTTTACATACAAAAATGATACAAGCTTATTCACGTTTCACAAAATATTGGTGTATTTAGCCAAAGAAACGATACCTGGAGTGAACTAACTAGGCATTTTAAAATATATATTATTACTACAATATGTAAGTATTGCAAATATTGCTTTATGCAATACTTTAATACTTTTAAGCACAGTTAATAGTCATAAGAATAAATTGCCGATTTTTTTTAAAGATGGAGACATACGATTTGGCAATATGTCACATTTGATGAAACAAAATGATGACTGTGTTTTCTCTGCCTACGTGATATGCTGTAAAATATGTTTAGGAAAACGTATAAATAATTTTTGTAAATATTTTCTAACTAACGTTAAAATCTAAGCAATGGTTTAATGATACTGGTTTAATTTTCTCAGTTGAATGGCATTATTTTAAGTTAAAAGACGCCAAATAATATAGTAGAAATCCCACCTCTACGAATCACACCCAAGTGTAACTCGTTGGGAAAAAGATTCTAACGAGTAAGGGCGCCTTTAAATTAAAGACGTGATGAAGCGCCATTGTGGCGCCACAGTAGCGCGTCTAAAAATTGTATGAAAACTAGTAGAAGCGCCACAGTGGCGCTTCCTCACGCCTGTAAAAGCGCCCTAACACTGAGACTCGTTGGAAACCCACCCTCTTTTATCCGTCAGTCTCAAGGCAAAAATAATATGGCAAGCCTAGCGTAAATTATAAAAAAAGCTTCACTCTACTTGTCATGACAATTTTTAAAAATATCTCCATTGTGCTTTACTAATAGGTTTTTATTTTGGACACAAGCACCCAGTAACCGAAGAATCTACGGTATCTAGTATCGTATAAATACAGTTGAAAATGTCATCCAAAATAGCCGCAAATTATTAGCCGTATAACTCAAAGATTCTGACTCACATTCGTAGCGAATCTGCTACAGATAAGTCAACAGTTAGTATGACGTTTAAAAAAATGCATAGACTGATAACCTTGATTCTGTGTCTGATTCGATACGATTGTTAAAAATATTGATGCCAAAGTACAAAAAAAATATAAAAGTGCGAATTCGGCCGACACAAAACTTACTCTACCGTAGGAATGCCGTTACATCGCCTCAGTTCGAGATCAAATCGAAGTGTTTTAGAACGCTTGCGCAACACAGTTGCTTGAGATTTAAGCCTCGATGACACGGTGCTTGTTCTAGAGCTACAAGCCAGAGAGTTCGCTAGCGGCTTGTAAACTCGCCCCGTGTCATCGGTTGTCATCAGCTAGTTGAATATACGATCGTAAAAATCAACACTCGCTAGCTTTTAAACTCGTCGACTAGCAGCTCGTTAACTAGCCCCGTGTCATCGAGTCTTTACCATATGCGATGTGAACACTCTCTGTTTGTGCCAAAGAAACGAGACAAACTAGTCTAACTAGAGATTTTGTATACAATTTTTGTTTTTTTTTTAAATATAATATTATTCAGAAAGGCTCTACGGGACTTGCTAGATTCACGAAGAACGGGGCACATACAAGTGAGCGTACACCTTTACAGTTAATAACCGAGCTTCAAGCGTGTATAATTCTGATTTATAATTATTTCATATGAACGCATGACATCATTCATTACATATACACACCTTTGGCTGCTAATACTTTAATTTATATTCCACTTTAATACATAGGTGTTAATCTATTTTAGAGATAAGGTAAAATTATTTATATTCAATTATCGTTTTTCTTAGAACTCCTAGTTAACATAAGTTTAATAGTAATCGATCATTCCACAACATTTGAATAAAACATGTTTAAATTTGAAAGTATAATGACACTGTTACTTCAAACTGTTGTGAAATAATATCTGTTGATGTATTTTATAAGGATAAAATTATATTCCAACGGCTATAAGTTTTAAACAAAAGATATTTCCTCTTAATAGGGTAATAATCAATAAGGTAGTTTCCGAGCGACCTCAACTCAACCGAAAAAGGTGATTTTGCAAGAATAATATACCTTATTTTGATTATTGTCCGCAAAATAAAATATGACGTAATTATAGTATGATTGGACCGCGTTATCTAAAAGAATTTCAACGTTAATCAAATCTAGATAGAAATTCTTTAAGGTAAAGGTGCAGTAAATCAGTAATCATCTTGACTTCCGGTTTTAACGCAAGTTGGTTGTTACCCTGATATCGCGGCGCGTCGGGCGCTGCTAGCTAGTGAAGACGCGGAGTGACGTCAGTCGATCGGCGGCGGTTGCGCGGGAATGTTGGATGGCGGGGCGGTCAGGTAGCCGGCGGAGTGCGGGATCGGACCTAAGACATAATTTATATAATTGTTACACAGGGAAGAGGCTTCCGTTTTTTTAGCTTAGTTTAATTCTAACAGCTGCTGCTGCCCGCGACTTTGCCCAAGAGTTATCGGAATACAAAGAAGCTTATGTATTTTTATAAACTAGTCACATACCGAGTTAAAGTTAAAAGCGCTGACCGCCATGTCCTTCAGCGCACCCTCTAGTCGTTACTAAAAGGGTACGTTTACACTAACGCGGAGCTCGGCGGAGCGGAGAGAAGCGAGCCGTCAATTGGCCAATCGCAATACTCAAAGTGGAGTGGAAGTGTATAATTACTATTTTTTTATTTATTTTACAGTACTTACCTTATTAAATCTGTCTACAGTATTCTATAATCAGAAAGTTGGTGGGAATTCTTAATAAGAATTAATAAAACTTTCTTCCCATCAACTAACACCACAGCCAGGGTGTTACTCGTAGGGAAAAAAATCCCAACGAGTAACACTGTTACTTTACTCGATGGGAACTCATCGTAATTTCGAGCACTGTGATTGGCCAATTCAAGGTCCGATCCTCTAACCCTTAGCTCTGTGTTCACGCTCACCGGTGATGGAATGATGGTTAGGCGCGGAGGCTATGAACAGGTCGTGCCGCTGCGCCGCGTACTGCTCCCACACGCGGCTGGCGGCCAGCAGCGTTCGCACGCGCTCGCCGTGCGCCGCCGACCGCGCCATGCCCTTCAGCGCGCTCACTAGCTGCGCCGCCGTCTGCCCCTCCAGCCGCGTATCGAGCAGCGATAGCAACTCGGTTATCAGATCTGATTCTAGCGCCTGCAAGAACAATGAGGGCTGTCAATGAGACATTAAAAAAAAGTGGTTGCCATAAACTAAGATAGATGGCGCTGTATGAAACGAACGTGTCAAAAATCTAACAAAAAAAACATCATCATCGGTTCCTCCACAGTCCGGTTTTTGACTGCAGGTCAGGGCCTCAAGTATTAACCCTTCGCCCCGACTTCAACTCTCGGGGACAACAGTCCTCGGGTCATTGGGCTTAGTCCTTCGTGCCGTCTTGGCTTCGTTGGACAATTCGTCGGCCAGTCTGCGGTTTTTATGCCGCTTGTGGCTTGACGGTGGTTTGACGGACGGAGAGGTTGAAGAAGGACAGTGACGGAGAAATAAAAAACAGAAAATTTCGTTGTTTATTATGACACTTGACATTGACAATTGACTTTTGTGCAGCGCCATCTAGTGACCAAAATAAAAAGCGTGATTGTTTTTTTTTTTATTGAAAAGCCCTCATTAAAATAATTAAGGTTTTAAAACAACTGACTTCAATCGGACTGTTATATTGAAAAGTCACACAGGACAGGGAAGCACAAGACTTTTTTTTCAGTTATTTTGATTTAAAAAACTAAACTACTGACCCGAGTTTGATAAAATATCTATGCTACCAATCTGAAAGTGTATACTTTTTACTCTCAATCAAAAAAAAACAAATCGGTTTATAAACAACAAAGTTCTGAGGTAACAAACATAAAAAAAGTATTCAACCGAATTGAGAACCTCCTCCTTTTTTAAGTCGTTTGAAAAATTGTCTTTGTCCACGTAGTGAATTTTAAAGGGTAGTATAGGTGGTGAGTGGTGTATAGGGCACAAACCTGCAAGACGAGACGGTCGGTGTTGGCGGAACTGTTGAATATGGCGGCGAGCGCCTGACACGCGGGGCCCACCACCTCGCGGCAACTTTTCACGGCTGTCTTCAAGCCAGACATCACGTCCGTTTGGGCCAGCGCAGTCACGCATGTCTGCAACAATAGGTTGAGTAAAGACATAGAGGTAGTGCGTTGTGGCAGTTTGCCCATCATGTAATAGCGTGGCTAGAGCTAGTGACACTACTACTCGGGCGAATGAACATGACACCTAGCTCGAATGACGTTTGTGCAAAGTACAGCGTGGAATTGGATAATCTTGATAGAGAAGAGGTCCTGTAATACTTGGTAATGATAAGTAATGATAAGGCTTTGCAATTAAGGGAAGAAGTAACACGGAGGGCACCGCGCGGGGCAGCGGAGGACGCATCAAGTTCCGAGCCACGTCTCAGTCAGGTGTCATGTTCATTCGCTCGAGTAGTAGTTACAAACAGGTCTTATAATAAATAAATAACCCTTTTATTATCCCAGAGAAACTTAAGTAACATTTTGTTCAACTAGTTAACTTAATTAAAGATAAATTGGAAGAGCTATTAATCTATCAGGCAGTGTATATTATTTTAGTACAAGTATCTAAACTTTATACAATATTTTATACTTTATTATTTTGTTTTTGTTTCTTTGTTTTATATAATGATGATTTATTTATGTACTTTTATTTTGGGATGTCCATTTTTGGACGAAGGCCTCCGGTCTTATAATAAGTGAGTAAATGATAGACTATTTTAAGGTAGTTTGTAAACAAAATCGTAGTGCAGTTAGGTGACTACCCTCCGTACCATAATAGCGTGGCTAGAGCTAGTGACACATGAGACACAGTACCTGTGTGTCGGCCAGCGCGGCCAGCACGGGCACGGCGAGGCGCGGACACACGGCCAGCAGGCGGGTGAGGCGCGGCAGTTCGCCCAGCTGCGCGCACGCCTCGCCCAGCGGCGGCCGCGCGCGCAGTAGCGTGGCCAATGCACGAGCACAGACTTCTCCTCTGCTACCCTGCAACATAAATAAAGATATAAGAAACCCCTTCAAATCCCTCGAAAGTCGAAACCTAGAAACAATTATTGGTATTATTAGCCTGTAGTGTCCCACTGCTGGGCAGAGCTTTCTTCCACTCTCCTCGATCTTGTGCTTGACTGGCCCAATCAGCTTCAAACTTGGTAAGCTCATCTTGCCACCTAGTTCTTGGTCTACCACGACGTCTTGGAGATGTCTCTGGGCATCACTCAGTGGTTCTTCTGGCCCACACCTCGTCTGACATCCGACAAACGTGCCCGGCCCAGTCCTAATTCAGTTTGGCGGCTTTCAGAGATGTCTGCGATTTGTGTTCTGAATAATTATGAAAAACCTAGAAACAATATGGTGGCTAAACGAATCACTGACAATACCTCAGTGGTATCTTTGTTCAGAGCCGCCAGCGTCTCAGTCAGTAACTCCTGTAGGAACTTCTTGGGGCTGCGCAGGTTCCAATGCGGGTTCTGTAGGAACAGCTTCAGGTAAACCCCGCCGACCACCACCTCGCCGGGCGGCGCCCAGGTCTGCTCGCCGGCGGAGGCCCGTTCCAAGGTCTCCCGGTCTTCAAATGTGATGTTGGCGTCGCGGAGCTGGCTCGTTTGATGCCTGCAAGTAATGTAAAGTTAGTTGTCTCGGGGTGCTCGCTCTGTACGTCGAACATGTGCACACAGGCCGAGGGGCTGGACTCATGCATCGCTGGTGTTTGCGCTGGGAATCAGAAACGTACTATGTTGGCGCAAGGATCATGTTTAAAGTTCATTCGCTCTTAAAATATGTAACTTAGGGTTAAGATATGATGTTGTTCTGTTGAGTACATAATAGCGGCGTTTTCCCTGAAAGAAAACGCATATTAAATACTTACCTTAATATTAAGCTTTTTGCTTATAGAGAGCAGCATTTGATTTTCCGTTCGAGTTAGTCAAGTGCTGATAGTCCTTTTCCACCGTAAGT
The DNA here is from genome assembly GCA_932526365.1 of Lobophora halterata. Classification (NCBI taxonomy): domain Eukaryota; kingdom Metazoa; phylum Arthropoda; class Insecta; order Lepidoptera; family Geometridae; genus Lobophora; species Lobophora halterata. The sequence goes on from OW052018.1 coordinate 2,504,981, forward strand.
GGCGCCACCTAGCGGCTTTGTGTGGTATTTTTATGTCTACCGATAATGGCCGCTCAATTACTTCTCATTGGCTTTTTATTACGTATTTTCACCAGGCAGAAATCAAACTAAAGCTTAATATTAAGGTAAGTATTTAATATGCGTTTTCTTTCAGGGAAAACGCCGCTATTAAATACTGTACCGTTAATATTAAGCTTTTTGCTTATAGAGATTCTGTTTGCTATCGCCTGGTGACGCCACTTGCAACGTGAAATTTCAGGTTCTTATACGCCAATGTGATGATTTATTGTAAGTTCTTAATAAAACATAAGTTATTATCATTTTTCAATATGAACCTGTAATAAAGTATATGAATTATGATATATTGTTTGTTTTAATAACAATCATTGTATTTGCTACGTTAAACATAACTCGCAACTTACTGTCTTATGTAATAAGTATAGGATATAGGATATTTAAATACTGATTATGACAGACCTTCAGCGAGGTCAAACAATATTTCAGAAACCACTGTCGGAGGTTGGTTACTCTCATAACACATTTTCAGGGTTACTGCGTTCACAGCTTCGATATAATTATCATTCGGTATACTTGCTACACAGCCATGTGAGCCTAATCAGTTTTGTTCGATACCTTCGAAATATAAGTGAACACTATTATTTACAAATGTATTGTAGTATTTACTAGCATAATACTTCATACTAATTTAATTAAATTGTATTTAAAATACAAATACTTTGTTTCGAATCGAATGAGAGTGATTAAGTTATTATGTTAAATCAATTTTATATATTTTCTCAAAAAAAAAGTTTAAAAACAATTTCACATTGCCTTCCTCTCTATTTTTTTTTTTTTTTTTTTTTTATGTGGTTATAATAAACTAGAGGGAAAATAATAAAAATAATCAATGTAATATAATATAATGTTATAGTTTATTAAAATTATTAGCGTGATGATAATTGGGTGTGTCAACACTATCCAATTATTCGTAATTCCAGTTAGGTAGTTTAATATTATTTAGAGACACTTCTATTATGCTTCCAATGCAGTGATTTTGATCACTGTATCAAGTTAAGTAGATACAATAACATTAATTACTAGACAATTACCGAATCACCTAGTTTAGGTAGCTATTTGGCAAATTAAATGTTAGTGATTCTAAACGAACCTCTTCGAGACGCACATGAAATCCTTTTACCACACTGGTTCGAAAGAACTGGTGACACGATAAGAAATTATTATATTGCAATAGTCAACAATAACAACAAGCGTTAAGGAAAATAGGATAGAATTGTAGATATAGAATTGTAAGTATTGATTCATGTCAGTTATGCCAAATGACAATTTTTCATTGATGTATACCTTTAACATCAGTTTATTATCCTACTGCGTTTACTCATAAAACTAAGAGTAACGTTAAAAGTTATCATTATGATTCCAGAATCGAGAAATCATGTGAGCTGACAAGTCAGCGTCCCGTCATATCGTTATAATGAATGAGAGCCATTCTTGTTTGCAAATGTTCGCTAGATGATATTAGGATATTATGTCATTTCAGTTGTTTTGTTGTTGTTCATTATAACCATAACATTTTATTTTTCATGAACAATGTTTAATCAATTAAAGATCGAACGTAGTCGGTATGCAATCGCTTGCGAAGTTCGTTTGATAGCTAACGAATATAATATACAATAAAACTTTGGAATACAGCATTGGTCAACAGCCTGAGTGACAGGCATGTATGATAATTATATAAAATGCATGAACATACTTAAAGTGATAAGATATTGGGCAATCAGTATGTTGGGTTAAGTGATTTGATCTTGCCTATTAAGCAACTCAATAAAGACATGAAAAATTAAGTACCTGCCTAGGTGCAGTCGTTGCCATTCGAAATATTTGATATTTAGGTACTATAAATATAGTTCACTTTAAATACATAATATAGTATATTCCATATACCTACTAACTAGGTATAGGTATAGCAACAATTTAAATAAACTAGTACTAGTTAAAGGCAATAATATATTCATGTACAGAAAATTCTTATCATTCGAGCCAGATAAGTGTCTGCTTAGACTAATGCGACCATGTTAATTTAAAACTTTTATAATAAGCTCAAACACTATTTAGTTCATTTGTAACTAAGGTTTGACGTACATTTATATTGTAAGTCTGAAGCCTTTGGGAGGCTTATTTAGAACTCTTGACAACAGAGCCAAACACTCAATTAGGAGAAAACGATTGTAATTTACAGGCATGCTATTTTGTATCATGCTCAAGTCAGTGTTCATTGTTGAACAGGGTTAATTGATACGGTACCTACTTCCGTAGTTTACGTACCTATATTACGATTAAGAAGATACACAGGCATCTAGTGCATTTATGTTAATTTGGAGGCGACAGCTTAGATCTCATAAAGTACCTACTGACAATATTTGGAAATAATATTTTGATAAGAGTGATATCGATAAGTAAGTAGGGTACTTACTTGCTTGTTTTTTTTTTTTTTTTTTTTTGAAACGTTTAATATTACGATACTTTACTAAAATACAAGGTTCGAGCCAATAATGGCTAAGCAAGGGGCAAGACGAGCACTTGTTGTCATTTAAATAAACAATTTTATTAAAAATACCATGAGGGTATCTGATAAAAACATTACGTAAGTAGTTCATTTCTCGAAAGACAGTTGAAAAAATATCTCACAATTTCTAGCCTAAGTTAAGATGAATTTATAGTATGCTGTAAACTATTTTATAATTATAAATTATTGATATTTTTTATCCTAAACAAGGACTTTCCTTCATTACGTGCTATCGAGCACACAAAGTTCCATTATTTTGGTGCTCTTACCGTGAGTTGAGTCACCCATAAGTTTAGTAAAAAGAGTGTACGAACTGGGAAGTAGCCAATACAACAGTCTTGCGTAACTTCTTTGGGAATCTCGTGATTCACTGGTAATGTTTTGCCGCTTCAATTCGTACCTACGCTACTATTAACATTCCCTGGTAAACCTGGTTATACAAGCATTACAGAACCTAAAATTAAGTTGTTTGCAAATCGTTGATGCCTTGCAGTGAGCAGGTATCCAATAGTTCTATTGTGCCTATTTGAGTCTGGTTTATGAAAGCAGTACGGGCTCGACATCAATATTTAAGATGGAGCAACCGTTTTAAAACTGCTGATGTCTTGTCGTAGACAGAAACATCTATAGATTTCAATGTAGGTACTGGAACTATGTCCTTAAAAGCTAAACTTTTATACTTAGATATGTTTGCAGCTTAAGGTTTGCCAAAAACAAATGCATCCGTTAGACTATACAGTAATGTAGGTAGTGGAACACTACAAGGTAAAATATTATAAAAGTCTTGTCATTAAATCAATACTTGCTCCTCACCCTCGAGATGGGAGCTCCAATCTGTCGGCAGACAATCTGTCGACAGATTGTTAATGCCTTGCCGTCAGCAGAGACATCATAAACACTTGACTCGTTGTAGGTACTTACTTTAATAGTGTACGAAAGAAAATAAACACTATCTTCACCCCGGAGGTTAGTTTTAATCTGTTCGCAGATTGTTTATGCCTTGCGTGAGCAGAGACATCATAAAAACTTGAATCAAAGTCGGGACTTTAATAATGCACGAAAGAAAAATAAATACTTTAAATACTTATATACACCCCCCGGACATTAGCTTTAACCTGTTGGCAGATTAATGATGCCTTGCGTGAGCAGAGACATAAGATTAATTTCCATGTACAGTAAATTAAAGCAGTTTAACATCTCTCAAATTTTGTAATTACTCAAAGTTCCCGAAATTGAAATCCGCGGAGAATTCATAATATATATGTTTTTTAAAATTATACATGTCTTGCTTCAGACACAGTACATCTTTTGTAAAACCATAGGTTACCCTAATGTTAAGCTTTTATTGTTACTATTACACCACTGTTACAACCTAGAAAGTTACTGCGTATTCAAATCAAAATTACTGTTCTAAGGAGGTGTGACTCTAAATTATTTGTGTGAGGGCTTGCTTGGTGGTAGAAATGATTTCTACAACAAATCCGAATAATTTTGCAACATTATTTAATTTCAATAAAAATCGGGTAGGTAGTCGAAAAACAATTAAATTAGGTATTATTATTGCTCAAATCTTACGGGTTTTCTGAAGAAAACCTATTTCTCTTGAATAGGTATGATACCTACTCCCACAACGTAAGGTGCATGTACTTATACGTATTTTTCCCCTTTTTGTTTGCTAGACAATGCCACCTGGAGTGGTCTAAATGAGAATTGTGTAGGAAAATTTACATACTAACCAAAAAACATCTAAACGATTGAACCTACATTAGAACTAGTCATCGGATCTTTTGGAACAGACGGTTCCTATGTCAATGGCTTTTCGACAAAAAACTTCGTAGAACAGTTAAGTACTCAAGTTCATACTATCATTAAAATGTTCGTAACGTTGTTTAATATGCAAGTTTATTTCTTTAGTAATAGCACCAGTCGTGGACTTGCGTACTAGGAAAATAAACGTTGAACCACTGACCCGAAAAGACTATTAGAATCACTTCAACAAAATTTAAAAAAGTTTGCGTAGCTCACCGATTTTCATGAATATAGTGCACTCACGCGCAGAATCCTGCTCGGATAGTTCGACGAGCTGCCGTTTATAGGGCTGCATGACCTGCAGCTTGAGCTTGATAGCTATATAGGTAGCTTGTAGCGCAAATTCACGCTATCTAGATCAATAAATTTAAATTTAAACACTTTTTCTTATATAACTGGGGAATCTCATCAAGTGTTTCTGCTACACAAACCTGGGCGGATGGACAATATCTTTATCTTTATTTTGTATACACATACATGTTATACCGAACGGAATAAACCGTTAAATAATTCAATTTAATAAAGCCATATCGGCTACATTAAGAAAAGAGGGTACTTACATTTTCCCCTTTTGCACTTTTTAAACACTTTATTTCTTTTTCGAATGATAGTTTCGAATTCGATATTGAAAACTTATAATAAGTATGGAACAGTCCTAGGTAGGAGCTGTTCGGACGTGTTAACTCGGCGGAATACAAAACGCCAATGAGAAGTAATTGAGCGGCCATTATCGGTAGACATAAAAATACCACACAAAGCCGCTAGGTGGCGCCACTTACGGTGGAAAAGGACTATCAGCACTTGACTAACTCGAACGGAAAATCAAATGCTGCTCTCTATAAGCAAAAAGCTTAATATTAACGGTACAGTATTTAATAAGCTGTAAATGCAGTACAAAAAAATATGACTTAACAGGCTAGTTTTTGCATTACGTAAGAAAACGTAAAAAAGAGTAGTATTTTTTAACATAGTATATTCTCAATTGGTATAATTTTGTAAATTAATAAAAACGTATCACGATTGCTAAAGTGACCTTTTGTCATTCAAATAACATCAATTTCATATTTCTAGGAGTTACAGATATTTAGTTATGGCCCTTTTCGTACACGAACAGGCGTAATTTTGGATAAAGAACAAAATGGCTGCCATTTCAAGGGGAGTGGAATAAGGTCGTGGGGGGAGGGCGGATTTACCGATAAAACTTGCAAAACAACAGCCTTAAATATTGGTAACTCAACCAAACACATTGTAGACATTGTGTACCTGTCTCTGAGCTGCGCGATGTGTTTGGCGAGCTCGGCGCGCTGTGCGTCGCTCCACACGAGCTCAGGGTGCTCGTGCTGCGCGTCGAACATGTGCACGCAGGCCGAGGGGCCCGACTCACGCATCGCCTCGCCGAACACGCCCGGGATATAGCGGGAAATTGTTAACCGGACCTGCCAACAAGAAATGATGTGCACAAAGTGAACTTTAAAGGAGTATCGACACATATCAGGGCCGTGGCCGGGTCACGGAACACGGTCAAATATCGGTGTCGAACATTTTATATGAACTCGTTCACACACATCTGTGTCCGGGCCGGGGACGTGACGTGCACGGGTGTGCCAATTTTCTGTGAACGTTGTAAATATTTTCATGAAAAATTATGATTGGACGTGTTATTAATAGAAGAGGTACGCATATATAGCATTTTGTACGACTTGTCTTATCCAAAATATATGGATTCGAAAAACAATATATAGAATGAAAAAGGTCAAAATTTAAACTGTCGCGGCCCGGTCACGGCCCTGAGATGTGTGAACCGAAAGCCCCTGACGGAACACAGAAGCACGTTCTTGGCACGGCCACGGCCCTGTCACGTCCCTGATTTGTGTGGATAGACCACACAAATCAGGGATTTAAGATTGTATAGTGACATACTTTTTAACCCATCTCTCTATCTTCAATAAATAATTTACGCAACCTCGAATAACTAAACAGTGCATGCATAATCAGCCTATAATGTTCCCACTGCTGGGACTCAGGCCTACTCTCGGCTAGGAGAGCGAATGGGTCTTAATCCACCACGCGGACCCAATGCGGATTGGTGAATGTCACATGCCATAGAACATTTTTTTTTTCTGTCCTTTGACATGCCGGTTTCCTCACGATGTTTTCCAAACAGTGCATAACTGACAATAATTGTATTAAAGAGTCGTGTGTTGAAATCGCCAACTAAACTTTGTAAAACTGCAACACCAATAAACTTCAACTTTTACGTAAACTCAAGTGTACGTGTATTTATCTACTTCTTCTCAAGCACTCATCAACTTAATTTTAATAATGTGCAATCTATCTGAACTGTACACCTTATTAAGAGGCCTTTCTAGCCGGATTCAGTGTCTTTTGCAGATTACTTCATATTCTGACATAATTTTCTAGAAATGCTCAAGTAGTACCTTGGGTCCGTGCAGTTTGTCGGCCATCATTCTCGCGAGGAGTTCCACGGCCGCTTCCCGCGTCTCCGGTAACTTACTATTACAGAATAGGTCTAACAGGTATATCACAGCTCCTGAAACAAATACACCTGATTATGAGACTGGCACTAATACAAATGGGCGGTTTATCGGCCAGCATAGTGAGTAGCTTTTAAGGATCTGTATAAGGGTGCGTTTCCATGGACGCAGAGCTGGACGGAGTGTAGAGGAGCTGACCGTGAAGTGGCCAATCACAGTGCTCGAAGTGGAGATTTCGAGCACTATGATCGGCCAATTCACGGTCCGCTCCTCTTCACTCTGCCCAGATCCGCGTCAGTGGAAACGCACTTAACAGCGTCGATGACACGGGGTTAGTTTACGAGCTGCTAGTCGGTGAGTTTAAAAGCTAGCGAGTGAGCGAAAGCGTCCGGAAGGAAAGCAACTAGCAGACTGTTAAAAAGCCGATGACACGGGTTGAGTTTACAAGCTACTAGCGAACTCGCTGGCTTGTAGCTTGTAAACTAGCCCCGTGTAATCGAGGCCTTACTAACCATACTTGAGACAAATAAATCATTCATTCATTCATGGCCGCTATTTCCTCCACACATACATTACTGTAACAAGACTCACCCTTGGCAAGTGCCTCCTTGACTAGCGCAGTTGGGTAGCAACGCGGCCAGCACCTACAGCACGCTCGCTCTGGGCGGCTTCTCGGCCAGCATGGTAAGGAGGTGGCCGCTATGTCCTCCACGCAAGACTCACCCTTGGCAAGTGCCTCCTTGACTAGCGCAGTTGGGTAGCAACGCGGCCAGCACCTACAGCACGCTCGCTCTGGGCGGCTTCTCGGCCAGCATGGTAAGGAGGTGGCCGCTATGTCCTCCACGCAAGACTCACCCTTGGCAAGTGCCTCCTTAACGAGCGCAGTGTTGGGCAGCAACGCGGCCAGCACCTCCAGCACGCTCGCTCTGGGCGGCTTCTCGGCCAGCATGGTGAGGAGGTGGCCCAGCACGGTGCTGGCCGCTATGTCCTCCACACACTCGCGACTGCCGGCGCCGGCGCAGACGCACCGCAGCGCCGCGTCCTGCAACGGCGGGTGTGCGCGCGCCGATAGAAGACCGAATATGAGACCGAACTGGCCTATGCATTGGATTTCGGCGCCTGAAAATAGGATGATTAATTAGAAATTGCTGTTGCCTTACCACTACTAGCGGCGTATGGGCGTATGTGTAACATTAAAAAGAAAGCTAAATGAGTCCTCCTTTCTCACATAATATAATGAAATTGTACCCGACAGGGTATGTTATGACCTACCCACCCACCATAGTATCTTTTTATTACCACGTTTTTTTAAAGTAACATTCTTGTTTGTCTGTCTATCTGTTGTCCCAGGTGGAATCTTGCAACTCCAATTTCGAGCACATCCCGAGTAGCTTCCCGGGTGAGACTTTCACAACTCGATGACAATTCATTCTTAATCTATAATCTCTTGAAAGAAGCGAGATAGAGAAATGGCATAAGAACGTTTTGGGATTTTAAAAAACATTTGCTATGTAACATTACAGAAAACAAACGAATGAGTATTGAGAATTTCGGGGCGTGACCTAAACACCAAAGGTTCTAAAATCCGGAATATGATCCCAATTCAAGTAAATTCGGAATATGATCCCATTTCAAGTAAGTGTGAGTATGATATCCTACCAGGATTCTTGATGATGACGTTTGCAAGCGCATTGAGCGCCATCGTAATGTGTTCCACTCGCTCTTTTGTCATGTCCAGTTTAGTCTGCTCTTGAATGAACTTGAGCAAATCCAATATCAGTTGTTGGGGATTCTGAAACAACAAGAAACTAATGTAATTTCCGCAAGCTTGTCCTATATTAATCAAGGTTTTTCTAAAACATATCACAACCGACTCAACGAAGCAAAATATGCAATATCGTTAACTTCGACGACATTTTTTTAAAGTTATTTTGAAGAAAAAAAATACTTATGAAAAAACTAAACTACTGTATTGATTTCGATTAAATTTCTATGAGACCAAGCTAAAATAATATCCTTTCAAACAAAAAAAAAACAAATCTGCATCAAACAAAGTTCTGAGGTACATAAAAAACTTCCTCTTTTTTTTTGAAGTCAGTTGAAAAGTTACCTCGATTGTAAACTCAAAATATTTTTTCAAATCGGTTTATAAGCAACAAAGTTATGATGTTAACCTCCGTACTCACATACGGTTTTACTCGATAGTTTTACTCCAAAACGAGTAAATATTAACGTGTGGACCGCGAAACTTAAAGCTCGAAGGCTCGCATCGAGCCGGCTCGATGGAATTAAGGCTCGAACGGTTCGGTGAATACTGTACAATGCGCGTCACTCGATAGATAATGCTGAATGTGTGGACGAAAGTTCATGCCATGGTTTTTACTCGACATGATAGCTCGATCGAGCAAAACCGTATGTGAGTACCGAGCTTTACAAACATAAAAAAAATATATCCGAATTGAGGTTCTCCTTTTTTTTTAAGTCGGTTACCTCAATGGTAAACTCTGGCTGTTCGTTGTAGATCTGCAGGTACACGTGTCCGACGCTGAGCAGTCCCACGTGCGCGCTGAAGTGGAACGCGTCCACGAGCGGCGCGTCGTCGTCGGCGCACGCGCGCGAGTTTCGCAGCACGTCGCGCAGCTCCGCACGCGTGCTGTTGTCCCACACCAGGTACGGCGAGCGGTAGTTCGACGTGAGGGTTTTGAGAAGCTGCGAAATATCATATACATTTTGCTAGAGAAAATCTTGCGGTGCAAACGGACGCTATAAACCTTTCTATTTATTCATTTGATGTTACTAAAAGCCTCGCGGCAAATAAAAATAAAAGTATATTTTATTAAAATTTAACATTTTGTTTTTTTTTTATCACAATACAATAAATACGTAAGTATAGGTAGGAACTTAAAACGGTGTGTTAGAGAAGCGCGATGTGTGAATTTTGAGTGAAATCGACATCGTGCGTCCGATAAAAAAATGCAAAATTGTTCATCATCAGTATCCATTGGCTAAATCAAATCAAATCAAATCAAAATATTTATTTCGGACAACTTTAAATGTAGATCCATATAAAAACATTAATTAATTAATTACTTGAAAACATTTTTAAAACATTACAAAAATAAATTTAAACCTATCATCATCAGCACCTCCAATCGAGCTTTAATCCAATAGTGGAGCAGCCTATTGGATCAAAACTCGATTGAAAGTCTGCATGATGGGCGAGTCATATCGGCGCCCAATGACTTGTAGGATGCTGTTGGTACTGTTCCACGTTCTGCAGAGCAGTGAGGCGGTTTTTTTGCGTATGATGGCATGAAAGCCGTCGACCCGCGCCTCTGCAAACATGGTAGATGCACTGCAGAAGCGAGGCAGCCCCATCAGCATCCTAAAGCCATTATTGTATTGGACACGTAGAACGCTAAGCGATTTTTTTGTATAGTTGACCCACAGGTTGCTCGTGTAAAATGATTGGCAGTAAGCTTTGAAGAGAGTTATAAAGATCAAGCAAAATATATAGAGAAGGAAGAGGGACTAATGAGTCCGCATCCCAAAAGCCATCACTATCAACCAATCGGCTCATATTCAGAGTATAGAAAAGCATTTACAAATTAAATTTAAAAAAATTGTCAGTGGTCATAACCCCCTCTGACCTTCTGGGAAGCGTGGTAAGAGTCGACGTACCTTTTAACCCAGGCTTAAACTTCGGAAGCTACTACTTCCGAGTCGCTGAGACTTGTTCCTCTTGCCATTAAATAATGAACTCACCTCGTGTTGGTCCGGTTCCGACAGCCTGCCACAAAGGTAAGGCGTCAGTAGCGTGTGTAGTGCGTCGCGTATCCTGACGTCATCGGCAGTTGTCTCCACGTGCGGCCCGTAGATCGCCGCTAGGGCTATCACACACTGCTTCGCCAGTTGATTGGCTATTTCCTACAAATAAAACAGTTAGATTTTATTTGTGAATGCGTCAGTACTCATGAATGGCCGTTTTTGTCAGGATCCATATAAATGGAGGTTCCATTTTAACGCGAGGGGTACTTTAATACCGGGCGTGCATCTAGATTTTCGTTTTTTCGATCTAATTATTTCAGCAGCAACCATGCTTCAATTGGGTATATTCAATCTAATACAATGTGAATACTTCTAACGGTATAAGAAAAATCATGATGTTATTACAATACAAATACAACATTTATTTATTCAGATCATAATATCCATTCATTATTTATTCATTATTCATTATTGACACTAAAAAACTGAAAAAAATGACATTCACCAATTAGCATTGGTTCCCGAGAGTGCCGACAATGGAGACATTACCTATAGTCTGAAATGCTTATGCTAAGCTCATGATGTGTATGGTACCTGTTTGCTTTGCTGCGCGTCGCTGTCGATGCCGGACTCGGTGAGCGTGTAGTCGTACTGCAGCACGGCCGGCAGCAGCGCGTGCAGGGCGCCCGCGCGCGCCAGCTGCGACCGGCACGTGGCCTCCGCTGCTAATGCTGCTATGGCCTCGGCGCCCGCGCACGCTGTGTCGCCTAGATGCTGCAAACGAATATGGCTGGTATAGTGATATGAAAACAAAACTTATAAATATTCATGTAAAATAAATTAAAAAAAAACTTACACATGAATAATGAACATTGTGACTTTTAATTTTTTTATCTTTTTTTACCTTTTTACTGACATTTTATATTTATTATTTAAAATATGTGTATAATTTTAATGAAATTTATGTGTAGTTAACATATGTATTATTTTAAGTGTAGCTATCTTTAATTAAGGTAAGCAGGCAAGGCAAGGTAATGACCATAAACATTTATAATCATATACCGAAGACTATAAGGGAACTAGAATTAGGACTATTTCGTAAAAAATTAAGATTGTGGCTAATTGAAAGCTGCTTTTATAACATGAATGAATTTTTTTAATAACCGATAATGTTTGTTAATGTCTATGTGTAGTTGTTCTTAACTGATGAATTTATTAATAATAGTTATAATCTAATCTGATACTCAAATTGTAATTTTGTTTTGCATTTGTACGCGAATATTTTGTATGCCAGTTCTTGGTGAGACATGTATGTACATACTCTGTTACCTACTATCTAACCTACCGTGTTTCGTGCAAAATAAAAATCTTTATCTTTATCTTATCTTTAATATAATTGGTGTATCCGTTTTAATTAAAGGTAATTAATAAATACAAATACAAAATAAATTGTTTGGATTTTATACTGAACATTTGTAATGTTGTTTTCTAGTGCCTGGAGGATTTTTTTTTCGTAATTACAAGCAGCAATTTTTGAATCTTCAAAAATGTAGGTACGCGGGAGCGAGATGGCGAGTCAAGGGTACGCCTTAAAGACACCGCCTATAACGAATCAAACGAATCGACGATATTGATAGTCGAGTTGCAAGTGCCTTGGACTGTTGCACTACGTCTACGCACAGAGCGAGTACAGCTACCCTAGCTAAATTACTAACCACAATGAACCAAATAAATTTCGATTGCGAGAAAGGGAATCCATGCTTAAGTACCTACTAACTTAGGAACCAAATAGCGTCCAATTGCGGAAAAATTTTCAATTTACTTACTTACTCTGACTGTAGAAACTGGTGTATGTTACCTGGTTCTTGAGCAGCGGCACGATGTCCGCGCACAGGGCGGGCATGTCGGCGGCACGCGCGCGGCACTCGGGGAAGGCGCACGCGACGGCGAAGCACCGCGCCACGTGCGCGCACACCGCCGCGCACACGTCGCCGGCGCGCGACTGCCGGGACCGCACGCCCACGCAGCGGGACAGTATACACTGGTGTGCGTTACCTGGTTTTTGAGCAGCGGCACGATGTCCGCGCACAGGGCGGGCATGTCGGCGGCACGCGCGCGGCACTCGGGGAAGGCGCACGCGACGGCGAAGCACCGCGCCACGTGCGCGCACACCGCCGCGCACACGTCGCCGGCGCGCGACTGCCGGGACAGCACGCCCACGCAGCGGGACAGCGCCTCGTGCAACACCTGCACATAATCAACAACGTCAAACGATGTCAACGACCATTATGTAGCATCGTGTTAACTTAAGGATCTGCAGACTTTGGCTGACAAGCCGACTAGATTATGTGGCCAACCCAATTAGGCAATTTCCATGACGCTTCGTTTACAGCTGATTCGCACGCAAGTCGCGCAAATCGCAATCGCCGCATCGCCCGCGAGCGTGTCGGAACATGTTTTGTTTACTTCGCATTGTTTCTTGGTTATTCGCAACGGAACACACACCGTTTGCGTGCGCCAACTCATACAAAACACATTTTTGTGCATTTTCTAGTATATAAGGTTTAAAGTCACTTCAAGTCCGACTTTGCTTCACAATTCATCTGCGTTCAGAGCGAAACAACTCACTGAAGCGTGCACCAACTCACGTGCCATACAAAAACACACCTTATCGACTAAAACATAAGGTTCAAACTCACTTCTAATCCGCCTTCTCTTCTCAGTTCCTCCGCATTCAGAGCGGAACACTTGACCGTAGCGTGCGCCAGCTCACAAGCCGCGGGTAACAGAGCGGGCGCATCTTTGTCTGCGAATAACTGTTCCGCCTCCACTTCCAGCCGCGCCGTCCTTAGCAACTGTGGGTAGCCCGCGTACTTGTACGGGGCGAGAACTGAAACAAATGGAGCACTTTTACTTCATAATCATTGATGGGTCAATATGTTTATATTATAACCTCTTTTATTTGAATTTAACACGTTACCAAGTTTTTATTACGTTACTTTCTTGTTTGTCTGTCTGTTTGTCGTTCCGGGTGGAATCTTGCAACTCAAATTTTGAACACTTCCCGATTAGCTATCCACACTTTCAGGGTAGCTCACATCTCGATGACAATGCATTCTCAAACACAAAAACCGCTATATCTCGTAAAGGAAGCGAGATACAGCCAAAGCATAAAAAAAATGTTTTTAGATTCAAATCTACATTTCTTTTTGATGGGTCAATTCCGTTTATACAGTAACATTATATGCTCTCTATTTGATTTTTCATCTATAGATTTATTTTCTACTTTATCCAGAATAAAATGACATTACATCTTCGCACAGGGCACTACTATGGAAATACCGAAATCAAAAGCTAACTACTGTATATAAATTGTTTGTACCACATAGGCGATGCAGCGGGCAGCAGTGTGTTTAAAAGACAAACTTACCATCGGAATATCTCTGGAACAGTATAGTCTGCGTACGCAGTATAAGCACGATGTTGTTCGTGTTGGGTCCGTCGCCGCTCCACACGTTGCGACTGCACAGGAACTCGTACGCTTGGTTCACCTCCTCGAAACGATCCTGGAAACAACATATTTATTACAAAAATGTAGGTATTACTAGTATTAGCGCACTAGTGTATACTTAAGTAGCCTATATTAAAGTAGGCTTATCACATCTCAACGTTCGTTGTTTTTAGCATGTTCATGTGATGAGTCTGTTTACGGTACATAATCCGGCGAGCCTCTATCTCGCTTGCACATTTTTTTCATTTTTGAAGATATAAATTGACTGAGTGTAAATTTTTAAAAGTTGATTGTTCATTTTGATACTAAAACCACAGGAAATGTTTTATAGGTGGTACACATTAGGCGATTAAAACGCGCGCTTTGCTAACGCGCGTTTTGAGAATCCCGAATTCTATTGAAGTGTACACATGCAAGCGCGCGCTGTTTGTCAAGCGCGCGCTTGCATGTGTACGAACGCGGAACTCGCTGTCATTAACGTCGGCTTTTTTGTTTCTCCTAATACAAGCTATAAGTAGAGTACTGACCCTTCCTTCAGGGTTCTTATCAGGATGGTGTTGCTGTGCCAGTTTGTAGTACGCCTTGCGCACGTGCGCCTCGTCGTGCGTGGCGCCGCTTAGCCCGAGCGCGGCGTATGCGGAACTCGCCGTCATCGACGTTGGCTTCTTTTCCACTTCTCTCCGCCATGCTTCGAGCACGTCCTTAAGTAGTTTCACCTAGAAACAAAGAAGATGCACTGAAGTCACTTACAGTATGGAAAGTCATCAGAAGGCCTGTGACATTTCTTCCGCGGATGGAAGACACAACATCACATCGACCATAGGTATACATAGATCTAGGCCCTAGGGCATCGACAATAAAAATTTCTTCATCGGGTGACGAAGTCGCACCCGGGTCAGTTAGTATAAAATATAGCCGAACGACGTGACAAAGATGCGCAATACGCAATTCTTAGGCCAAATTGGTTCTGCGCATCTTTGTCACGTGGTTTGCCAGAGAACAACTTGTTTGATGCTTATTATACGTGTATTACCGGTTCGGAGACGGGCCAGTCGGGGAAGGCGCGCGTGTCGCACAGGTGGCGCAGGTAGAACATGCTGCAGAACAGCTCGTGCTGCAGCTGCGGGTAGCACACGGCCGGGATGGCGAGGTAGGGGTAGCGCGCCGCGATGTGCGCGCGCAGCCGCGGCGTGAACTCGCCTATGTGCGCCGACACTTTCATAATTAACATGCGCCTGGAATACAACACTACGTCATTGATAGCTCTAACGCCTTGATCACACGTACAGTACGACCGACGTATCTTGGCGAGTCTGAACATAGGCTATGCGAACTTTAGCGCATGTACACACGTATTACATTGTTTTATATGTATATTATATCAACGCGGGCGAAAGCGCGGGCTTATGCTAGTTGGTTTATAAAAAAGAAATTGGCATCAACAGTTTTCTACACGAGTGTACATGTGCTAAATTTCGCATAGCCTATGTTCAGACTCGCCAAGATACGTCGGCCGTATTGTACCGAGCAAACGGCCGAGACAGTGCTCTCGGCTGAGTACTCGGTACGTATAAACATTAAACATAGCGCCGAGTGCTCGGCTGAGCGAGTAATGTAAGCGTTCACTGTCTCGCCCGTTTGCTCGGTGCGTGTGATCTAGGCATTAGGGTGCGTATTCACTGACGCGGAGCTGGGCGGAGGAGCAGGCCGTGAATTGGCCAATCACATTGCCATACATTGCTCGAAATTTCCACTTCGGGCACTGTTCGAACAGAAAAATGATTTTACAAAATAAGTGACTTCTTAGATAATAATTTTAACATCATATAATAAATTGTTGAATTGGATAATAATGCATGATACATTTTGCACGCCGTCACACGGTGGAGTTTGTGAAAACAAATATTATTATAATGTAACTGTTCACCATTTCATTTCATTTGTGATTGAGCAATTCACGGTCCGCTCCTTTCTACTCCACCCAGCTCCGCGTCAGTGGGAACGCACCCCTAGAAAATGTAACTTTGTGTGGGCCTATAGAAGTTTACCTCATTTCGGAGTTCCAAATAGCCTCGGGCGTGTCCCACTCTCCAAGGAAGATCTGTGCGAACTTGTCCGCTCCGTGGTTCTCCAGGTAGCAGACCATCGCTTCGGGAAGTAGCTGGCCCAATATCGAGCGCTGCATAATGTCTGATGTTGTCTGAAATAGGTAATGACTGTTTAGTAAGCAACTATACTATAATTGATTGATTCAGGCGTTACTTTGCGGAAATCCATAAATATCAATAAAGTATATAAATATACCCAGTAATAAATCCGCTTAATTTCCAAACAAAGGTTTTAATTAACTTAACTTTAGTTCAACTAAACCAAAGAGTCAAAGAACAGAAAACCAAAGTTTAAAGATACGACACGTGTTTCGCCTCTACACGAGGCATCATCAGGAGAAGGTCTCCTTTGTTGAGGATTTTTGTGACGTCGGATCATACGACAGACGACTCATCGCCACAACGGGTATAAATACGGGCCGGGCAACGTTGTTTATTCACTCTCGTTTCGAACTTCGGCGAGTCCACACCTCCTGATGATGCCTCGTGTAGAGGCGAAACACGTGTCGTATCTTTAAACTTTAGTTTTCTGTTCTTTGACTCTTTGGTTTAGTTGAACTAAAGTTAAGTAAATTAAAACCTTTGTTTGGAAACTAAGCGGATTTATTACTGGGTATATTTATATAATTTATTGATAACTATACTATAATTTGGGTGTCTTCAAAGCGAGAGTGAATTGGATTATTCTAGGTAAGCGTCCTACATCGTCACTTACCATCAGGTAAGATGATGGTCAAACGCAAGCCTATAAATAGTAAAAAATAAAATAAATCGAGGACGTGGTGGCCGAGTGGATGAGGCCCTTGCCTTGCGATCTGATGGTCGCGGGTTCGAATCCCGGTGGCAGTCATGCGTAAATGGGTTTTTTCGGTCGAAAAAATCTATGTATGCACCCCACGTTCTCGCAACGGTGAAGGAAAACATCGTGAGGAAACCGGCATGTCAACGAACAGAAAACCAAAAAAAAATGTTCTATGGCATGCGACATCCACCAATCCGCATTGGGTCCGCGTGGTGGATTAAGACCCATTCACTCTCCTGCCGAGAGTAGGCCTGAGTCCCAGCAGTGGGAACATTATAGGCTGATAATGCTAACAATTTTTCATGTGAACAAGTGACGAGACGATCCAGGCGCTCGCCTAGTGCTAATCACACTTGCCAATGACCAGACAAGTGCTACATAGGGCTATGAATTACATTCGCAGAGCTGTGAATCCACTGCGATGGCAGCGCCCGGTAGAGCACTTTCAGTGTCAAATAGCTTGAAAAATCATCTACATACATAAAAGACCAGTATTACAGGGCCGCTGACAATAAGGTAGATAATGTTTAAATTTTTTTGACGCTGAAAGCTGCCTGTCGCTGCCATTCCAGTGGAAATTGAGCCTTACGGTTACACATTAGTGCTGTTCTATTATCTCAGAGATCTCAGGGTTGTCCTGCATCACTTGTGCAGTAGGGTTGCTACCTGATCGGCTCGGAACGCTTGCTTCATGTGCGTGAGGCGCAGGAAGCGCGCGATGGGCAGGAGATTGGAGCCGGTGTACAGCAACATGAAGTAGAACACGCCGGTCAGGTACAGCTTCGAGATCTCAGGGTTGTCCTGCATCACCTCGTACAGTAGGGTTGCTACCTGAAATAAAAAAGTTATAAGTTTTTTTTTATTTTGAACAAAAAATTTAGCTTTAAATTAGCAACTTCAAGAGAAAAGGACACTTAGTTATTAGATTGCCACGGGTATTTACCGCATCCAATACACCAGTCAACCCGTGACCACGGCCTTTGCTATACAGCAGAAACGTCGCGTCGGGGCAAAAATAAATAAGGTTAGCGCGATAAATACTCGATATAATCTAATAACTATGTGTGATAATCGCGAAAGTCATCGAAAACCTATGAATGAATGAATGAATGCCTGAATGAATGATGATGATCAGAAAATAAATTCCTCTTCAAATGATTGGTGATTTTATTGCTTTAATAACAAATTATTGGTACCGTACCGTACCTAACACTAATGGATTTTTCTGTTCAAAAAATCTTCGTATAAAACACGTGCTTAACAGTGAAGGAAAAAATCTTAAGGAAACCGGCATGTCATAGAACCTAAAAAGTTTGAAAAACATGTGTTAAGTGCACGAAAGGAGCCTCTTCGAGGCGCACTTGAAATCCTTTCACCACACTGGTTTGAAAGAACTAGTGACACGATAAGAAGAAATCTTATTCGAAAATACAGTTTTAAATGCCCTTTAACCAAGTCACTTGTCAGCTTGCTTCTTCAATATTCATGTCAATTACTTAACTATTTATGATGCCTTCAAATAAAAGAAACGCGGTTACCTTTTCTACCAGAATGGGGTCGAAAGTGAGCAAGAGTTGCACGACGTGAGCCAAACAGGCTGGCTCGGATAACAATCTCTTCACCTTCGGCAGCGGTCTTATCACTGCGTCTTCCTCATCTCTGTAACAAACCATCTTATCTCAAGGAGCGTTTTGAATATCTCCACCTCTCAACTTCTCGTTCTCTGCGCCCCTCTAATAAATTACTTCTCAAAATTCCTGACTACTCATCTTCATTCTATCGCAAATCTCTCACTGTACAAGCTATTTCACTATGGAATGATCTCCCATTAGATATCAGAAGTGCTAAGTCGCTCGCCACTTTCAAAAAAATGTTGCAGACTCATTATCTTTCACTACCAAGAAGTTGATGTCTCCTATTCATTTATTTATATGTAGGTAAAGTATAGTATGCTATTATAAAATAATTATCTTTTTTTTTACATATAGTATTTATTTATATAAGTATTTATGTTTATGTAGGTTTATGTATACAACTTATTTAAACGCGCCACCGTCATTATCTATTCCCATCATTTCCAGATCCATCCAAAGGTTGTCTGGAAGAGATTGCTTTTAGCGATAAGACCGCCCATTGTGCTTCACTTTTTTATATTGTTTGTGTTCCTGTTTATTTTCTTGTTTTGTGGTGTGCAATAAAGAATTATCTATCTATCTATCTAAAGTGTTATTTGATAAGATTGTAATTGAGTGGTAAAGTCCAACAAACTTCTCGAAAAGTGGGTTATTTACAACCGCGAAAAGCGATATATTAGAGCGAAGCCACACAGCTCAGTTGCGCTGCGCTGGGACGTATTTTGTCGTTAATCTAACGCTGCAACGAAACGCAACGCAACTCAACGTCACTTTAGGGATAAACCATTTTTTTCAAATTTACACAGATTGAACATATGTATACAGGTATAATAACAAAAGCTGGCATGAACAACACATTCACACGCTTGTGTAGTGTCTGTGAATAAGAGAACGCGGGGCGTCCCTATTGTGACCTGTCAAAATTACCATCCTAAATTTGTCAAAGTGTAGTGAAATTGCATAAATATGAGTACTTCGACAGCGCCAGCTTTCGTTGAGCGACCTGTAGCACTGGTTTCTTCAGCCGATTTCTAGCTAAAGGTCTCACCTGCTCGGGTAATATCTGGCACAGGTGATGAGCAGGTCCAGCACGGTGGCGGCCAGTGCACTCTCGTCCATGACGGCGGTGCCGCGCGCCAGCAGCGTCCACTTGAGCTGGGGCACGCTGCCGACCGCGCGCCATCCTTCCATGCTGTTCGCCCAGCATTTCGTTTTGTTGTTTATCTCGCCGGATTTGTATAGGTCTTTGAGCTGAAAGAGGGTTTATGATTGTACGATGACTACAGTACATTGAGCCCTACATCTGATCTGGCTCATTGTACAGTAGTCGTCGTTCATTTTGGTCCTTCGAGCCGGATGACAGGCGTCATACTATTTCCTGTATGTGTTTCCATACATACTAAAACATTTCGTGAGGTTATACAAAAATCACCGCTCCACTTTTCGAAATTTATACTCAGTCAATTTATATCTTCAAAAATATACAAATGCGCGAGCGAGATAGCGGCGCGCGGGTTTCTGGGCTGTAGAAAGAAGTCTTGTAGGATACTTTTTTAACATGGGGAAATCCTCATGGATACCCAGCACCCTTGGGAGGGCGGACTGGCTATGTTGGACTCTAACCGACTCAAACCCCGAGGTGACCGACCTCTGCGCATTAGAGGAACCCCGGGATATCCGAAGAAAACGTACCAGTGTCCCTCACGTTGCTGTGAGGCCCATCCAAGGGGAGGCTTGCGCCGACCCCGAGCTCCCCTTGCAGTGCATGCCTCCCCGTGTCTTGTAGCGTACCTGTTGGAAGCTGACGGGCCCCTTCCTCTGCACCGCGGCGCCCTGCTCCAGGTTGTAGTACCACTCGCGGTCGGGGTTCGGCTGCGCGGCGCCCGCCTCGATGACGTTGCTCTGCGCGGGCACCGTGGCGCGCGACGTGTGTAAATGCGCTAGTGTCATTAGTTCTACTAGGATTCTGGAAATATGAAGCAACTTTATATACAGTTTTTGCAGTATTGACTGCAACAAGTTTACCTAGGTTTACGTATTTTTCAATCGACTTCGAGAATAGGAGATTATCGATTCGATTGTTTTTTTTTTTTTGTTTGATATGATATTTTTTCAGATTGATATATTTCATCAAAATCGGTTCAGTAATTTATTTTTTAAACTAATTAAACTGAAAAAATATATCGTCGAAGTAAATTAAATTGCGTATTTTGCTTCCCTGTGACTATTTAGTTGTGTTTACGGTCACTAGGAGAGTCCAATTGAAGTTATTTGTAGTATGTTTTTGAAAAACCTTGATTATTTTCATATACCAAAAATAAAAATAAATATTTTTAGCGATTTATTGCTTACCTAATACCATTCCATTCTAAAATCTCACTGACGTTTCTTCTATGTAAAATTAACTTCGCTAAAAACTGTACAAGTCTGTCTCTTTCCATTTTATCACAGGTCTGAAACAAACACATAAAATAAGGACCAACATTCAAACGCCCAAGTTTTTTTCACAGCAATCAATAAATATCTATAAAAAGCTTAGTTAGACAGACAACGCACAGGATCTACCAATGGGCGTAAACTTGAAATTTCGAGGGTATATCGTCAAGATGTGTAGGCGCGTACTAAAGAAGGAATTTTATTGATTCACAACGCAAATGAAGTTAAACATAACGTAAAAGAACTTACTTACTTATCAATGTACATACTTTAAAAAGAACAAGAATAAATGTTTTTATTTTTACTAACATCTTTTTTTTATCTTTCATTTCCTCTTACCCTATCTAACATCTGCACAATGTACTTGGTGTCCGCGAAGGGTCCGATGTCCTCGAAGTACCGTCCGTACACTATCGTCATGGCTTGCAGACACATGCACTTCATCTCCACTTTTGGCGTCGAGAGGAAACGGTGGTACAGATCGTTGAAGAATTCGTATCTGAAATTAATTGTTCGATTAGAACTAGCTTCAGCTCAAGGCTTAGCTAGTTCATAAACTATGCTCATAACGATTTTCAGCTCAATCGGTCCTTTTTTATTATTGGTACATTTAAAAAAAAAGAAAATAGCGGTACGCTCGCAGTAAAAGTCATAATATGACATTTCGCGGACGAATGAACGGGTGATGACGTCATCCCCCCTCTCACAGCGATTGCTCACTCAGTCGGCACAAAATAAATTCTATAAAATCGTCAGTTTACGAGATATCTTTATGATTTTTTCACCGTTGTCATTTAATGTGTGTAAATCTAAGGGTGGAACTGTAAGATTATCATAAAAAATGTTATTCATGTTATCCACTAAAGGACATCACAGTATGCCTACATAAATCATGTTGATGGCCGATCTAATTAGATAATTTCTGTAAATGCTGTATGCTGTAAACCGTGTAAAGGCTGTGCCGCCGGGACTTTGATGTGTAGAGGCCTTAATGACTTTTCATACACTTAATAAAATAGTAGAATTCAACTTACGACTTCCTAATAGGGCTGTCATCATTATCCCGCTGCTCCAACAGTATCCTCAAGTAATAATCGCCGATTTTAACCTCGTTCTGTAGGCACTGGTAATGCAATTCCAATTCGGCGTGGTTCCACGAAGTGAGCAGGTTGCCGGCTACTTCGCGGTCCGATGTGAACGCTCGCAGCTCGTTTTCTAATGCGTTTCGAAGTTCTTCTCGTGTCTGGAAAAAAGGTTTATTGTTTACAAGAGCTGATTACTCTTCCAGTTCTCAGATATTATTTAATGCGCAACAACTTTCTCGCCACAAGCGCTGTTCGAATATAACTTTTTACAGAAGAGGGAACTTTTACAAACGCAATCAATATTTACAATATCAAGTATTACGAGACCATAATTTCCGCATCTAAACATCAAATGATCTTTGAATTAAAAAAAATAGGTTACCTTTAATTTGCACCAGCACCTACATCAGCACCCACAGAGGCGAAGTACTGTACGTACATATTGATTGATATAGTCTTGTTATCGTTTTGAAAAAGAGTCCGTCTGCGAGTCACTGTGACCCCGCTATACAGGCTTTTTAGACAACGCATCTACCAGTGGTACGATTTTTTTATATTAGGTTAATAAACTTATGTTATTTAGTATGATCACTGTAATGATCTTTGCGTTCGTTAGACTCTGTGCGTATCTCACCGTGTGGTTCCATATGAGGTTGGGCAGCGCGTGGTCCCTGTGGAACTGGTAGTAGAACATGGGCCAGTTGGCGGTGGGCTTGAGCCGCTCCCTGCGCCGGCGCAGCACCACCGGCCGCTGCGCGGGGTCTCTGCGCTCGCCGGACGGGGCGCGGCCGGAGCGCTGCATCCAGTGCTGCATCGCCAGTTGTGCGTAGTGCTAGGGAATTATATATGTGATAAAAAAAATACTTGAAAAATATAGATACTTTATTAATTTTTTTTCTAGCAAGTTATAACAGTGTAAAAGCAAAAACTAATGATTTTAAAGCCGGTTGCTTGCAGTGTTTGCTTTACGTGGTCGTTTAAGCCAATGACTTATTATTGTTAATTGATTGATTCAGGCGTTACTTTGCGGAAATCCATAAATATCAACAAATTATATAAATATATTTAGTAATAAATCCGCTTGATTTCTAAACAAAGGTTTTAATTAACTTAACTTTAGTTTAGAACTTTAGAACATATTACTATATTATAAACCAAAGAGTCAACGAACAGAAAACCAAAGTTTAAAGATACGACACGTGTTTCGCCTCTACACGAGGCATAATCAGGAGGTGTGGACTCGCCGAAGTTCGAAACGAGAGAATCGGATTTATTACTAAATATATTTATATAATTTGTTGAGACTTATTATTGAACTCAAAACATTTACTGTCTTCACATGGTGATAATCAAGGTTTTACAAAATCAAACAACAACCGACCTCAATCGGACTGTTGCACTGAAAAGACACAGAGACACGAAATACGCAATTTCGTTCACTTCAACGACTTTTTTTTCAGTTATTTTGATTTCAAAACCAAAGTACTAAACCGATTTTCGTAAAATTTCTATGGGACCAATCTGGAAGTATATCCTTTCAAATAAATAACTTTTCAAATCGGGTGATAAACAGCCAAGTTCGGAGGTAACAAACATTAAAAAAAAAACACATTCAACCGAATTGATAACCTCCACCTTTTTTGAAGTCGGTTGTATGTTATTCTAACAAATTTTATTAGCCTAAGCTGTCGCATTGTAGGACAAATGCCTCCACCCATTCTCGCCAACAATCTCGGCCGGTAACGCAACTCCGCGGTCGTCGGCGAAGGACTTATAGCCAAATCTATTTTCAACAAGATACAACATGACCACACATTCTTCTTAAACATCGAAAAATAGATAAAGAAATACAAAAACGTTTACCTCTAAATGTTTCTCGACGTACTTGACTTGTCGTTCCAACGCCTCCCAGTGCGGCGCGCGCTGCTTGACCGTCTGCTGCGCCAACTGTAGATTGTCCCTCTCTTGTAGTTGATCCTCTTCCAACGCGGTCGCGGGCGGAGCATCGGCCGACTCCAGAAACGCTAGCAGCCCTGAAGGCTGAACAAAAAAAACACATACAAACATTTTAAATGGGTAAGATTGTAATGGAGTGGAAGAGGCATGAATGGATGGATGTTTGTTGCTAAATCATGCAAAAACCACTGAAGCAATTGGACTTAAATTCAGCATAAATATTGATATGCCTGAAAACAAAAAATATAGAAGATAAGAAGCGATTGGCTTGTAACGTGCCTATTGCTGGGACACTTACCTAAGACTGGCGAAATTGATAAAGCGACATAATCCACGAGACTGAAGAATATCACAGGGGTTATGTGTAGGTTATGTAATTCGTGAACACAACACTATGTCAAGTGCCAGTGATGTAATCTTGCCCTAGCGTACAGAGCGTTCAATAGATGCCTCGGTAACGCTGCTTCTGCTTAGGCTATAGCCGCTAAATCGACGCACAACCCAAACTTACCATGATCCTTTTGAGTAGGTTATGTGCCGGCGCGTGATCGACCAACCACAGCGCGACAAGATGCCTCGCCAAATGCCGGCGATGTAACCTTGCACCGGCGTATAATGCAGTCAGAAGATGCCTCGGCAGCGCCGCCTCTGCTAACGCTAGTGCTTGCATTCGGGAGCCAACGTTAGCGCCCCCTTCTTCTACCAAAGCTCGCATGACCAGACCGGCGCCTTTTACGATGGCCAGTGAGGGATGCTAGAAAGAAATAAGTAGGTTATGAGCTGCGTGAGTGTTTGGCAACTGGAGGAGTATGTACCACCGAAAATTTCAACCAATGAATAATCAACGCGAATGATTTCAGATATATGTCGAATCTTGTCGGTCATTCGTTAATTTACTTGGTCAAAACTGAAAGAATAAGGAAACATTTTAATTTTGGTTTCGATTTGATAACGTGGGACTCAAAATCCCAAAAAAAGTAATTCAGAAAAGTGGAAGAATATAAAAGATCACGGCATTTTTCTTTAATGCCTCCATAAAATGCAGTCACGCATATACAAGACCCACAACGGACCCATTTTATAAGTTCGGCATGCACGAATATTATGTTTTTTTTTTCAGATATATTACCTCAAACAGCTTGAACAGCACTCGTCCCTTATTGGCCACCATCTCTAAGAGCTGATCAAACTGCTTCCCATCCGTGGTTTCACTGTACGGCACGCACAGAGCGAATGTAAGGAAATCCAACATGGCGGCCACGACCAATGCCCCACTGCCAGCCGTCTGAAAGAGACCACTATTATATAATCTTGTAAGATTGTCTCGCCATTTTGGTAGCTTAGGTAGTTTGATTATTTGGATTAGGAACAGTTTTAGAGCATTTAAGTTATGCTAATTATACTGCTACATCGGGGTGAAGTTAAAACACCGTATCAAAAATAAAACTATAAGAGGCAAAACAAAGGCAAAGGATGTGGTTCAACGGATCCTAGGTCTTAAATGGAACTGGGCAGGCCACATACAGAGGTTAAAAGAGAATAGATGGAGCCAAATTATTACTAACTGGACTCCCCGTGACACGAAGCGGAGAAGAGGAAGACCAGCTACCCGCTGGAGCGACGACATAGTAAAGGTGGCTGGAAAACTATGGTCTAGAACAGCTAGAGACAGGCAAAAATGGAAAACCCTGGAGGAGGCTTTCACCGCCATAGGCGGTCCCTACACATAATAAATATAATCCTTATGTTATTTGTAATATGTAATTTGTGTAAAGGAAATAAAAGCTTTTTTTATTTTATTTTATTTATTAATTATACTTATCATCAGACCCCGAAGTTGACTTCTAGTTTGAAATGGCCTAGTCTTACTAAATAATATGAGCTAAAACGTGTTATAATGCAATGAACCTTTCCAACGATGGTATTCAGAGCTGATGATACTGTAATTTGGATAAGATTCGATATGGAAACTAGTTAAATAAGACAGACTACATTTCAATCCGATATCACGCGCGCAAAACCTGTTGAGCTGCTCCTGGCGCAGGTCGGGGTCCTGGTGCATGAGCACTCGTGTCATAGAGTATGCTACAGTGACACTGGCGGTATATGCAAGGTACGTACCACGTGATCCGCCCACATGGAGAGCAGCGACTCGAGGAAGGCGGCGGAGGAGAGCATGCTGGCCTTGTTGAGCTGCTCCTGGCGCAGGTCGGGCTCCTGGTGCATGGGCTGCATGAGCGCGCACACGGCATCGAGCGCGGCCGGCGCGCACGCCGCTCCGCCCCGCCGCAGCGCGCCCACCACGCCGCCGCCCACCCACTCGCGGAAACTGACAACACACTGTTCATTAGGGTCGCTGAGGGGTGCGGTGGCCGAGTGGACGAGACCCTTGACTTCGATCGATTGGTTCGAGCATGGTCACGTATGGTTAGGTTAGGTGGCAGTCATGAGCAAAAAGGTTTTTTCATAAAAAAATAATCTATGTGTGTATGTTTCTACAACGAAGAAGGAAAACATTATGGGGAAACCGGATTGCCATAGAATAGTAAAAAAAACCTATGAACTATGAGGTGAAACATCAAGAAAATTGCATTCGATCCACGTGGTGGATTAAGACCCATACGCTCTCCAAGCCGAGAATCTAGTTCTTAGTGGGAAAGGGGGGGAGGGGGGAAGGAGGCACGCGCAAAACAATTTGTAGATAACACTTCTGGCCACGACTCATTCAACGTTGTCATTACGTACTAAAAACTAAGAATTATGCCTTTTACCACCCTTTTCGTCAAATTATGTACTGGAATAATCTGAGAAATATTTAATTGTGCCCCCCAAATCAGTTTTCATATAGATGGACATTAGGCTATTAAGTTTTTACGAGCACGAGTAAGCACGTCACAAACGAGATACAACTTACCCAGGAAGCGTGGTGAAGGCAGCAAAGCCGACCTTGCTGGCGCACAGCCGTCGCAGCGCGTGGAACTGCGCCTCCAATTCCCGCGGGGGCAGATTGGCGGTTGGCGAGCTATTCACCAACGCGGAGAGCGCACCAGTTATCAACTTCTCTTTGTTCTCCGCGAATAGACGCTATCAAACAAATATATTGATAGTAGGTTGGACTTAGTACTTTCAAATGAGAAATCGAGAGAACTTACGAAAACTCTTGTTGAGATTTAGACTTTGCATAGTAAGATACTTTTTCTGTTTTGTATTTTACGTGTTTTTATTGTATACAGTACGATTACGTAATCAGATTGTAAAATTAGTTTTATACAAGATTTAAACAAGATGCACGGATGGGTTTCTGATTTATGATTTTGAAATATATCAACATATGAACATTTACAACTTAAGATGAATGATAATATACACAAGTCAAAATCACCTTATTTACAAGGACACATTTATATTAAAAAAAAAAGCATTCTACACCCAATAAATACATTTCTTTGATCCAAAAAGCCTGGCTATTTTACACCATATTTAACCCGAAGCTTTAAACAAGAAACAAATATTCTGAGGGACTTACTAGATCCCACGTCAGAAACAGCCACAACAGGGGCGCGGCCTAAGGCACAAACATAACTTTGAACGTTCAAATAAATGCAACGAAAACAAGCACAAAAGCGTTAACAAATCAAAATCCATTATCTACAAATCAAAATACACAGCATTAGCATTTATTATACAGATGTACTTCATTTAAAATTCCATTCTAGTAAACCTGAAGCGACCATTCTAATGAACAACATGCAATTTACTCCAATTTATTCCTCCACGGACGATTTTTTTCACAGACTTTCGCGATTATCACACATAGTAATTAGATGTGATTAGTGTGCCGACCGAACATTTTTAACGACTAAAATGAGGGTAGTTCCCTCATTTCACCGCGACGGTAGCTCCAATACGCCAGTCAACCCGTGACCACGGCTGTTACAATACAGTCGAAACGTCGGGACACAAAAACATATGAGGTGAGCGCGATAAATACCCGATACAATCTAATTACTATGATTATTTTCACTTTTACGAACTGACTTACAGAAAAGACCGTAGTTTAAGTGATGCAAATAAAACAGAGCTATTATAAGCAAATGAATTTCGATCGCCTTAGAAAATGAACCTTTCTAATGGAGAAAAATAATTTACAGTAATGCAAAAATCTGAAGTTATATCACAAGCAGAGGACAAGACAAGTAGAAAGAGATCGTGGATTCTAAACTTACGTCCTGGCTGACGGAGTAAATGAGCCCGCTGTACCCGACGTTAGCGTTGAACCTCTCTATTACTTCTGCGCGCGACATGCCCACTGGGTTTTGGAATAATCTGCAAAATAAAACAAAATATGAATTAGATATTCTACCACCTTGGTAACGCCATCTATAAGACACACACTAAACTATTTTCAATCAGAGATCGATATGAACATATTTACATAAATTATATTATCTATGTAAGTATATCTGTCCTGCTCCTACCTTCCTACCTTGAATGAGACGCAAGAAGACTGAAAGGATAGCAGCGGAACGAATGCTTCGACCGAACAAGAAAATTCAACCGCTCACTAACTTCGTCTGTGCGTTTCGAATCGGGTGCAACGAAAAAATACGCTTTTCCTCCGCTGTGACAAAAATACTCAAAATTACGCCCGTACGGTGCTTTATAAACATTTTCCAAAACTCTCCGCTCCCTGTGCTTATACTTGGTGTATTCAAAAGTTTCAAAACGAACTTTGGTGATATGAAGAGCCAGCCAACAGCTACCTCAAGAAACGGTAAGCGTCTCAATCCACAGCCATCCCTGGTGTAATTTCTATTATCACCACACCTGATAGTGGGAAAACGCCTGCACATGACAGAACAGTCCTACTCAGACTATAAATCATATAATCCGGTGTAACGTCAACTTATTGTCGGGTACGATACGAGGCGCTGCTCAAAATCTCATACAAATTGAATCGGTACTAAGGCTTAGTTCCCAGTTTCCCACTAAGATGGCAGCAGCCGGCGAAGCATTTTCAGTGTCAACAATTTTAAATTTTATCTGCCCTATTAAAAAGACCAGTATTGAAGTAAGGAGGCGGCCACGTGCGGCCTATCAGCGGCCCTGAATACTGGCCTTATAAGTATGTAGATAATATTAAAATTGTATAACATTCAAAGTGCGCTGCCGGTTGCTATTATCCTAGTCGGAAATGAGCCTACGTACGGTGCATTGAACCAGTTTCCTGTCAGGTCTACTGCAGTGCAAGAAGCGTTCCAACAGTTAGCTTGGGTTACCTAAGATGGTTGGATTCCGTCTCTTCGTCCACAGCTTGATGCAAGGGTCCGAGCCTGTAGCCTCTGGGAGTGGGAGTGGAGCGGACGTGCGCGTCGCGCTGGCCCGCTGAGCGCACGCCGTCCAATAGCGACGCTAGCAACGCATCCCTGGTACAAATAATTAAATAGTTATTGTTGTAGTATTTGAAATTGGCGCCTTCCAACATAGACAGTAGAGAATACTTGGCTTATCTATGGTAGGACAGTAATGTCAATGTCAATTCAGTAAACGTCATCTTGACATCCATCTTTCTCTGAACTTGTATCTGTCTGTTCTTAATGGTCGGTCGATATTGTAATTGTAACAGAAACCCATAAATAAATCAAGAAAGAAGAAGAAAGAAAAGAAAGAAACTCTCTCACTCTACCGACTTCTAAAACAGTGGAGGTTCTCAGTTCGATAGATTATTTTAATGTTTGTTACCTTAGAACTTTGTCATATAACAACCGAATCGGAAATTAGTTTTTATTTTCGGTTCAGTAGTTTAGTTTTTCAATCAAAATAACTGAAAAAAAAAATATGTCGTCGAATTAAACGAAATTGCGTACTTTGCTTTCCTGTGACTTTTTAGTGGTGTTAACGGTCACTAGTACAGTCCAATTTTAGTCGGTTGGAGTGTGTTTTTGTAAAACCTTGATTTATTAATTTACACATCTACAAATATGAATTTTATATTTCAAATTCGTAATTAATATATATTTATAAATATCTCAAAACAAAGCTATTGACGTTTGAAATTTGTGACAAAGCAGGGATAGCAATACATAGCAAGCGACGTCTCATCTATGTGGATCTATAGATTTCATACTAAGTAACAAAATAGTATTTTTCAATTCATAAATTCTTCACCAAAATACAATGGTGTCCAATAATACTGATGATCTATTCTATCTCTACTGAGTTTTACCTTTCTCCAGCCAGATAAGTGCGTGTTTGTCCGTTGAGGTATTCGATGGAGAATTTCTGCGGATGGTCGGGATCTCTGACCAGCGCAAACACGTCACACAGAGGCCGGAGACATACAACCTGCAAAAGCAGAACATAAACACTTAGAATAAGGTCTGAAGTTCCGCGAAGCAGTAAACAAATTAAAAAAAAACTATGAACTATGAGGCCGAACTAACCTTTTGTGAATCTATTAAAAACTGTAAATCGTTGCATCCAAAAGTCATCGTTGCGTCAGATCGGCGGTTCCAAGCGCACTGGATTCACGGAATATGTCTGAACTTACGGAATATGTTTGAACTTACGGAATATGTCTGAACTTACAGAATATGTTTGAACTTACGGAATATGACTGAACTTACGGAATATGTTATGTCTGAACTTACAGAATTTGTTTGAACTTATGGAATTATAACTGGACTTTCTGAATATGTTTGAACTTACGGAATATGTCTGAACTTACGGAATATTTTCGAACTTATGGAATATAACTCAACTTACGGAATACGTCTGAACTTACGGAATATGTCTGAAATAATGGAATAGGAATGTCTGAACTTACGGAATATGTTTGAACGAACGGAATATGTTTGAACTTACGGAATATGTCTGTGGATCCCGCTCCAGTATACACGTGTCGGAGAGACAGAGCGTGCGTCGCATCGGCTCCATATGTCGCGCTGGATTCACCTTGTGCACTATGAACTCGCTCATTGACGTCTGATGTTGATCGCCACTGGAACAATATCGTTACATGAATATCATATAAAGTTTTTACATTTTGTGTTTGAGTAGATTCCGTCCGTTTGACGACGCGTTTACGAGTGGCTATTGGATTACCACATCTGTGTGGCCGTCGCGGGTTCGATTTTGGCATCTGGACAAAGCTTTTTCAACAAGGAGTTTGGCTCATCTTTAAGTTTTTTTTCTCAGAAATAACATTGATTGCATCATTTCCTGTCCTGTAAACAAAAGCTAAATTATATGATCAATATACCTAACTAGATCAAATCCTAGATTCGGGTCCTAATGATCCTACTAGGAAACTGGATCATGCCATCCATCAATCCCGGGTCCTGCCCCGCTATTTTGGGAAGTTGGGATGTTGGGCTGGCTGGGGTAAAGTTAGTGTAACAAGGAGTCAATGCACAATACACCCCTTAGCCAGATGTCAGCTCAGACCATTTTTAACCCCTTACCCAAATTAGAATTAGAATACCTAGATAACAGGGAAAAAGACCTTTCCTAGACATGCTACAGTGGTGTACCTAGAGACTACACAATCGTAAAAAATATGATAATCGCCACACACAAATAAATGTCGCAACAAAGTTGTGAGTCATGCTTTATCAATTGAATGGCTAAAATTTTACAAAGCAAGTGTTGTTTTGTGAAAGGTTGATGAAACTACATGTAGGGTAAATGAGTTGAATAGAATTAATTACATCCAATTTATTTAAGGTTGGGTATTAATTTCCCACAGCGCTGGTGATAAAATAGATTTTGTTAATATTTTTGATATTCGAAATTGAATCATTTTACCAATACAGAAAAGGTTATCCATATCAAACAGTCTCTGTGATTTTTTTTAGCATATAATTGAATTTGATTCATTTCCTTATTATCTATCTGCCCTACTACTATTGGTACATTTTTTTTTACAAACAAAAAAACACTAATTATTATTCTTACCCTTAATTATTATGCTCCAGCCAAAGCATTATCAAAACTGAGAAATCCTCTATGTTTCTTTTTCTCTTACCTGTATTTGCCAAATCTCTGATCATGATAGTCATCTGAAGTGATACTCGCAGTTGCTAGGACTTTGATACTTATACTCAGTATCAAGTTTGCCATTTCCATCATCTTATTGATTATGATCTGATGGTCCATTGCATTGGAGAATAAGTGGAGTCGACTGTACCCTCCCACGGCCAGAACGAAACCACCCGAGACATCCTTGACTGGGAGTATGCCCTAAATAGAAAGAATATTACAGTGAAATAGAAAAAGAGATCAAACACAAGCCTATAAATAGTAAAAAAAAATAGTATCTACCTAATTCTTCTTCTTCTTGTTGTGTCAATAGTTCAATACAAAACAATTCCCTATTGATAATTCAAAAATTACAAGTCAATTTAAAAATATATACATTTCATCAATATTTTAATAGTATTCGAAAAAATTGGTTCTTCGAACCAATGTGGTGAAAGGATTTCAATTGCGCGGCGAAGAGGCTCCTTTCGTGCACTTGACCCATGTTTTCAAACTTTTTAGGTTTTATGACATGCTGGTTTCCTCACGATGATTTCCTTCACCGTTATGTACATGTTTAAATGCACACATGAAGAGAAAAATTCATTGGTTTAGAACCCTTGGGTTCAAACCCATGACCTTCGGATCGAAAGTCGAGGCACCTAGCCCACTCAGCCAACAAAGCTTTTTATATCTACCTAACCTACAGTATGCACACCAAGACTGTTATTAAAGTTAGCTATATGTAAGTAGCAGGGTTCGAAAATATCCGATAAATATTATAAATATCAAAATATCGGATATTTATGATATATATCGGACATATATCAAGTTTGATATATATCAATTTTGTATGAAAGCCATACTATTACTTTATTGTATTATTTATGAATACTATTTGCATGTGTTACAAAAACACACTAAACTTATAAAATCTAAAATGATTTTAATGTTTTATATATTTAGGTACTTAAAATC
Source organism: Lobophora halterata (assembly GCA_932526365.1). NCBI lineage: Eukaryota > Metazoa > Arthropoda > Insecta > Lepidoptera > Geometridae > Lobophora > Lobophora halterata. The sequence continues at coordinate 2,538,166 of OW052018.1, forward strand.
AGACAAATTAAACCAAAACACAAAATTATCTTTTAGATCAGGCAAAATAAACGAAAAAACATAAAATATTTTAATTACATCAAAAAATCAACTTAAAAATATAAAACCTTTTTTTAATATTTCTTATCACTCAATAGTCGTTTTTTTTTAATTACAAAGTGCTTCAACGGTTAGAGAGTATGTTTTAACTGTACTTCCACGCCATCTACATTTGGGAAGTAGAAATACAGTAAAAAACGTTTAAAATTACTTAATAATATGAATTTATTCAAACCATTTTTGTATTGAAATTTTTATAAAAAAAAATGATATATATCGGATATTTTAGTTGGATATATATTGGATATTTATCTTGATATATATCCTCGAACCCTGGTAAGTAGTGCACAGCAGTTTAAATAAATCTAAAATCAATACTCCACTTCTTCAAGTAACCAGCTACTCAGATGACTGAGACTACTAGAATATTTCCTATTTTGTTTTGTTTTGACCAACAGTTCAAACAATAGGTGTTACCTGGATGTCACAGTATGGATAACTGGCTAGCAAGGTGTGGGTGGAGGGGTCCAGTTGTTCCAATGCACATGGCCCTACTTCTAGAACAATGGGCAATCGGGTACCACTCCAGTGATGCTTGTATGCCTGATATCTCTGTTACAAAATAAATAGTCATCAATAGTAATAGGATTTTTTAAAATTTAAATATAAAGCATTAGGATACTTACAAAAACATCTTTAGGTTTCTCAGCGAACAAATGCCTGTATCTGAAAGCCTCAGTAAGAATGAGACATTTGTGCTCCGATGAAAACTTCATTGAATCCACCTTTTTTTCTTTCTTCATTACTAATGTGAAGTCATGGTTCCCGACTGAGTTGGAGAATTTGGCTGATGCGATGGTGACCACATCGGCATACAGCCATTTGTTAGTCACCTCCAAACGGTCCGGGTTGTAGGTAGTGATGCCATGGGTACCCACAGAGAACACTCTTTTGTATTTACCCTTCCAAGAGTGTTTGGTGACGAGAAATGATGCCACATCTTGGTTGTCTTTTATAGGAATCATGTTATCATCGCCTGAAATATGATAAAACGTAGTATCGAGATTGAAGGAATCGGGTGTTACTTTGAAACAGTTTCTACGAATAATGAACAAGTGGGTTACACATACCTAACTAATAGGTATGTTGCAAATATGCACTAGCTAAGCACCTTACTTTACCTGCAAAGGATTATAATTCAAAACTAGGCCATAATTAGCCGGTATAAAAAACGCAATATCCTCCCCTTTGTAAATAGATGATCGGGATATAGGTAGGTAGGTATTGTACCTACAAGACGTGTAAACAAGGGATTGTACGACATATTTTTCGCCTATAGCGATTAAGCTTAGAACAAATTTATACTCACAGTTGTAGATAATATAGTTATTTACAATAATCTCAACTATCATCCGATGAAAGCCACATAATTTATTAAATTAGTAAAAAGTAAGTATCGCAAAGAAGGGCCGATCGCTTTTATTTATTTGACAGCTGCTGAATTTATTGCCATGCCAGGCACAAAATGCCATCTTGGCTTAAACGGAAATTATCGGTTTTTGCCATTTTTAGGGTTTGGTACACATAATGTCAAGCAACCCATATCTCCGACTGAGCCAAGTCAGCGTTTTAGAGGTCGTTTTATATACGAATTTATCTTCAAAACTTTCACAAATACATCGCATGATTGTGTTAATGAGCTAAGCTAATAAGCTGGTTGAGTGAGTCATGAGGCCCAGTCCCTTATTGAAAATTAACAACTCTGGTGAATAAATATAGGGTAATGGAATTCTCCATGCGGAAGTTTGGTTCGCGCTTAACCATTTTTTGTTTGAATGGCAGTCACACTCAAGCAAAGAGCTTCTATACTATATACAAGTTCTTTGGAGCTTCTATACTACATAGTATACAAGCAAAGAACTTGTATACCTAGATATATGTATAAAAGCTCTTTGTATACAAGTTCTTTGCACTCAAGTCAATTAATTTGTGACTCGGCGTCCACACTTGTATAGGAATTTGGCATCTGGGGCCCAGTGAGTGAAATTTTAGATTTTTTATCCGATTTTATTTAAAACCTCTTTGAAGGATTTCGAGAATTACGCAGCGGAAAATTGTATCGTTGAGTACTGGCGCTAGGTTTTCACATGCAAGAATGAATATAACTAAATCGTGGAGCAAGATGCTACAAAACTTTTTTATGCCTCAAAACACAATGTCTCGAATAAACGAAGTGTAGCGTAAACGGCTTTATCTTGACCAAAACTATTTAATTTTGGGCCAAGAACGAGCTAATTTTGCTTTCCATCAATTTTGGAAAAATGACAGCGCGAATGTCAATTTGTTTATTTTTTTGTTACTACTTATAAATGTTACTTTTAAAAATGCTGTAATATTGCTTAGCTTCCGCATGCTTTGCGATACGTTTCTTTGGCTGTTGCCACTCTTCGCTGGGTAACTTCTTATTGGTCGTTGTTGTTCTATGCAGAAAAGACCCAACGAGGTTCAGTCCAATCCAAAATTGCCGATTATTAAGGCATCACGATTTTTCTTCGAAATACGTGGCAGTAAAAACTTTTTATCATAGCTAATTTTTGTGTTAATAGGTAGGTATGCAATGTTAAAAAAAAGAGATCCTTAGCCGAAAAAAATATTAAAAAGGATTAATTATTTTGAGTCAAAGACAGCATGAAGTCTTTGTTTACCAAAAACCAATGGTTTCTAATGTTACCTCTACCTACTTGGTGTTAGTTTACTAGCCAGTATCTAAAAAAATAAACAATGGTATTTTCATCGGTGACGTACTAAGTAAGTGATGGCAGGGGGGGCTTAACCCCGACGATTATTAATATTAAAATATAGTGTAAAAATATATTTCACCTGAATAGAGTAGCAAAAACAAAATAATAAAGGATGAAAATAGCAATTTATAAATTTAGAGGCAAACGAGGGTTCTGCAAAATTAAATTATGATATTGAGTAGCGAAAAAGTTCTGACTCTACAGAAATAACTTTTCTTTTTTAAATGGCGTCTCTTGTTATCCTGATGATTTGTATATTTAACAAATGTAATGTAAAAAATTACACCAAATTTAAACATAGGCTGTTCCGTTTTGACCTGTCCAGTCTTCTTTTTTCGAGGTTATTTTGTGTAAGATAAGTAATCACAGATTTTTTGTTGTAGAAATTAGAATGTTCTTTCGTACTGATTTCAGAATCACATATTTACGATATTAATTTTTCATAAAATAAAGAACTTTCTTCTCTGTATTTACAAATTACAAAAAAAAACGAGAAATTGGTTCGCCACTGAGCGTAAGTCCTAGATGCGTCCACTTAGTGACTGTAAATTAGCCTGAGCCTCCATTATTTGTCACTGATAATTATAAAATTTTGACATTAGGCGTCAAGTTATATTTATAAATAAAACCTCTTTCAGTAACTGGCTATGCGAAATGAACTACGTGGGCGGCTAGTGTTCCGTACAAATAAACATGTCTATGAATTGGAATTTATCAATATCATATCAAGCATTTTCGATGCGGACTGACTAAAGTGAAACCCAATAGAAAATGTGTTGCATTTTGAACGATTTCTGGCCCAAGAAACGACGACTATGACAATTTCGTCGCTATCAGCCCGTTTTTTAATTTTGGACTTGGTTGCGGGACCCCGTTCATTTCATTCGAATAAAAATAGATGACAATAGATGTCAAAAAATCGAGTGATTACACCCCTTCGTGTGAACATCATGAGTGTGGATCGTCCTTCTCAGTTTTTGGCGGGAACGTGAAAAATGGCACATTGGCGGCATTAAATTAATTGACAAAACTTGTATAGCTTTGAGTGTTTATGTGTAAAAACGGTGGTATTTTATCCAATAAGTGCTCGTGAACGTGTATGAGTGTTGGTGAATAGTGTAATGCTGTAAAACGTGACTTTTCGTGTTGCCTCCAAAACTCCATAGAAGCCTCTAGTAAAGTCGCAACCACCACTACTTTACAGGGGCATGACTTGACTTATCGACTCTGACTTAAGACAAAATAATCTCTCCAATTACTTGACACTGGCTATATACCTTTGATGTGAAGCCAAACTGAAGAACTTGGGTTCTTCGAAAAAAAAAAATATGATTGACTGACGTTTGTCCAGCTGGATGACCGAGTGGCTGGCTGCCTCTCATTATTCGCTCAAAATCATAAAAATAAGCCACGTATTTATTAAATTACCATGGTTCTCGACCTAGACTTGTTCCGCGCCGATAAAGACGGTGATCCTGATAAAATCCGTGAAAACCAGCGCAAGAGATTTAAGGATGTAGCCCTCGTAGACACAGTTGTCGATCAAGACTCGCTTTGGAGGCGATTGCGGCATGATGCGGACAACCTGAACAAGCTAAAGAATGTATGCAGCAAAGAAATAGGCCTAAAAATGAAGAGCAAAGAGCCGGTTGGGCCAGAAGACCAGCCGGTGCCAGATGAAGTAGCGGCTAACCTCGTCAACCTGGCTGGTGATAATCTCAAACCTCTCACCGTAAATCAAATCAAAAAGGTAATTACAATGAATATTCTCACTTAATGAATAGTCTACGATTTTTGTCATCCAAATAATGTATATCTAATTTAATAAGTAAGAAACTTTTCAGTCATAAAATAGTACCTACTTACAAAAATCCTTACCATATGGCTAAAAATGAAATTAAATTTTAATAGGTAATTCAGCTCTCTTTAAAAAATATCCAATATAACCCTAGTCAACATGTCTCTTTTTTATTGATATACTTTCATCAGCATTGCATCACTTATTATTGCTCGAGTCAGCATTATTATTATTATTATTTGTTGATAGACGAGCAGCTTCCGCTGATGTGTCTATATCACACAGTGTTGGTTTTTTTTAATAGTTTTGTGTCACTTTTTTTAACATATTCTTGTTGGTTCGTAACTAAGTGTCGAGTTTGTTGTTTGATTATTATCCTACCTAACAAAAAAAAAATACTCAAAATAAATAATAATTACATAATCAAACAACAAACAAGATTCCAATCATAGAACAGGGAGTACCTACTTTTACTTGTTATTATTTTATTATAATAATATATAATATTTTATAATACTAATTTATAATATTTAAAGACTTTTTAAAAGGTATAACAATCTTTAATTGAAATTCCAGGTGAGAATACTAATAGACGAAGCTATAACTAAGAATGAGCAAGGTCTGTTGGCTGCAGAGAAGGCTCGTTCAGCCGCACTGAGGGAAGTTGGTAACCACCTCCACTCTTCGGTGCCGGTGGATGATGATGAAGAGCATAACAAGGTGGAGAGGACTCATGGGGACTGCGCGTTCAGGACAAAGTACTCCCATGTGGATCTTATTTGTATGATTGATGGTGAGTTTAAGGAGTTTTCTTTATATTATCAAAATTAGAGAAAAAAATAAAATTTTGCACATTGGTATATTGGTTGTACCAAACATGATAAATAAATTTATGAGGAGACTAGCTTTGCACTTGTTCAAATAAATTACAAATCGTGACTACACACACTCATACACATACATCCATTCTTTTCTATGTAGATGGATAGATAAGTACTATGTAGGCAGGTATGAAGCTATGCAATATCAAGCATGTAATAAAAAATTTATCGTGTGCCTGGTATAAACCCATAATAGTTTACTATCTAACTAGTACGTTCTACTCATGCAATTTGGGTCGAAGCAAATTATTTTTTATTCATTCTGTTATATCTAACTAACTGGCACCCACAACTTTATTTGAGTTGAGAATTTTCAAAATTTCTATTGTAGTACATACTTACTTTCAACCAACCTACTGGCCCGAGAGCTCTTATGTTCCGGGTAAAAGCGAAAGCTCAAGAGAGTCCTAGATGAGAGTATAGGAATGTGCTCCACCCAAAAATAAAATGAAAAATTTGCGCATAATAAACTGTACTGATTGCAAAAATAACTAAAAAAAAAACTTACACATTTTAAAGAACATTCCCTTATTTAAGTCGCTACATTCAGAGATCAATATAAGTTAAGCCTATGCATTGTTTGTCAGTCATTCTGTATAAAGGAGCCTCTTCGTGGCGCACTTCAAATCCTTTCACCACACTGGTTCTTAAGAACTAGTCACACAGTAGGAAGAAGAAGTATAAAGTGTATATTAATTAATATGATATTGGTTGATATTCTTTACATACACCTTTACAATATTAGTGTACATTTACAGGTATGGATGGTGAGAGGGGAACGGCAGTGGCTGGCGGGCGCGGGTACTATCTCAAAGGCGCGGCCGTGTTCCTTGAACAAGCTCTCATCCAGCTCTCACTACGAATTCTGCTGAAGAAGGGATACACGCCGCTCTATACGCCATTCTTTATGAAGAAAGAGGTGGGTTTAAATAAGCTAACTGTTATATTATTTTGACGACACAGTGGCTTAGTTGGTAGTGACCCTGCCTACGAAGCTTGGTGTTCCGGGTTCGATCCCCGGCCGGGGCAAATATTTGTGACGAACACAAATGTTTGTTCTCGGGTCTTGGATGTTGTGATGTCTTGTATGTGTCCATGCCACCTGCGACACAGGGAATCCTAGTGCAGGGGTGTGAGTGTGTGAATGTTTTAATGTTTAATATACTGAGAACCGGTTCATAGGTTGGCTGCTTGAAATAATTTTAAGTGTGACACATTGTTTCTAATGAAAAAAACTGTTACTACTATTTTATTTAAATCCAATGAGTAACACTACTGCGAATAGTTTGGGTGTTACTTGTTAATAAAGAAAATCCACCATCTCTAATAAAAATATAAATTTCTGTATTGCCTAACTTGCTGGAGGCTTCCTCGTGGTCTTCTCTGTAACATTTGTGAGCTTGTTTCAATAAAATAAATATATTTAATTTAAATGAAAATATTTTAATTAAAAGGATTCTAATGCATGCGGGGCCAGCAAATCGCAAAGCAAGGGCCTTCCACTCTGCCACCATGATATATCTAGATTTTTCCCTAATTATGTTTTCATTTATAAACCCCAATCTGCAGGTGATGCAAGAAGTGGCTCAACTGGCCCAATTCGACGAAGAGCTATACAAAGTGGTCGGCAAGGGGTCCGAGAACAAAGGGGACTCTGTTGTGGAGGAGAAGTACCTGATCGCCACTTCGGAGCAGCCAATAGCCGCTTACCACAGAGATGAGTGGCTGCCTGAAGCTTCACTGCCTATTAGGTACCTACCTACCTTGGTTTTTCATAATAATAGTAGCTTCTTTTCAGGTAACAACATGCATAGTAATAGGCCCATAGATAAATACCTTATAACTAAATACATATTTATTCAATTTTAGTACTAGATTATTTCTTCGTTGACGCCATCCTGTGGCGACAGAACTCGACTCACGCAGGCCAGAATAGGTTTTTGAAGTGAAACTTCTTTTGGCGAAGTGATCAAATTATTTTTTGATTGAATGAGACTGAGCCATTAGGCTCGGTTGTGTAACAGTTGTTTCGGTTAAGTCTGCTCGAGTTGACTAAGGAGTTGAAGTTTCCCCATCTGTCGTATTAATCAACAAGCACACATCTAATTCTAATTCTAATTTGGGGAAGGGGTTACATGTGGTCTGCACTGACGTCCCGCTGTGGGGTGTATTGTGCATTGACCCCTTTTTTTGTACTAACTCTACCCCAGCCAGCCCAGCTCCCCAAAATAGCGGAGCAGGACCCTGGGTTGATGGATGGAAGCACACATCGTATCTTTTTGGTTTAATTTAACCCTCTTTATTTTGTCTAAGGCGTTCCCAAAGCAATCGAGATTTACCACTCTATGTTTTCACCTTGGTAATTTCGATAAAAATGTTTATTCAAACATTCTTTTCCCTGAACTAAAGCAATAATCGCACCCGAGTGAATACGTAAAACGGTAAAAGACCTTCAAATAGTAGTGTGCTATGAGTATTGTACGTTGTTTTTTTTTATCGATCGTTATATCGCCTAAACTAGAGTAATAATTGAACTTCAATTCCAGGTACGCGGGTTTATCAACGTGTTTCCGGCAAGAAGTGGGCTCTCACGGTCGCGATACGCGCGGTATATTCAGGGTGCATCAGTTTGAAAAGGTTTGTACTAACATAACTTCCATCAGGAGATGATGGAAATCGGAGTCAATTAAGGTCCAGAATTTAACGCTCCCCGACTGCGATAAAGGAACGTTATGTTTTTCGAGTGTATGTATGTATGCCTGTCTGACTCGTTGACTTAATGAATGAACGGATGGACAAATGAGGTGTCATTAAAATTGTCTAGGACACGACAGTAACTATGCTACCTAAAATGTAAAAAAATACAATATGGCGGCTGTAAGCCGTCAAAATGTGTATCGAAACAGGATGGGTAAAAAATTTAATATCGGTAAATGAGAATCTTTAGATTAGTTTTGGTTATGGGAGTGTCTTAAAACAAAATGAAAGTGCCAAAAATCTAATGTATATTTCTGCAGTATTTATAAACTTTAAGCTTGTTCCAGATAGAACAATTCGTGCTCACATCACCCCACGACAACGCGTCGTGGATAATGATGGACGAGATGATATCCAACGCTGAGGAGTTCTACCAACTCCTCGGAATCCCGTACCGGGTCGTGAACATAGTTTCGGGAGCGCTGAACCACGCGGCCGCTAAGAAACTGGATCTAGAAGCTTGGTTCCCAGGATCCGGGGCTTTCCGCGAGCTTGTTTCATGCAGTAACTGTCTCGAGTACCAAGCCAGGAGGCTACTCGTCAGGTCAATATGATCCTTGTGTAGTAAATATAGGATTAGTTATTGAACACGCAGCTGCTGAGAAACTGGATCTAGAGGCTTTATTTCTGGGATCCGAAGCGTTTCCTGAGCTTCTTGCATCTGCCCTAAGTACCAAGCCAGGAGGCTGTTTGTTGGATCCACATGATCCTTGTGTAATGAATTAAATAGAGTTGGTTTACGAACACGAGGCGGCTAAACAGGACCTATGTACTCGTGCTAAAAAATAAAATTAAAAGTCAAATCAGTCAATAAATAATAATTAATCTTCATTTATGAACAGTTTCAACAGTTTTTAAGAATGATTGGATGGTATTTTGTTGCTCAATCAAATGAACTGTACTGAAACATGATCTAGGATTTACAGTTTAGAAGCTGAAAACGGACCTAGGTCTTGTTACTAGTTTGTAGTATATGTATAAAATGTGATGTGATGATCCACAGATACGGGCAGACGAAGAAGATGAACGCGGCTACTGAGTATGTGCACATGTTGAACGCCACAATGTGCGCCACCACCCGCGTCATCTGCGCGGTGCTCGAGGTCAACCAGACCGAGGAGGGCATCAAGGTATACCATCGCTAAGGTTACACAGACTATACATAAATAGTACTGGAGTTCTTGCACATGTTGAATGTTGCAAGTGCCTATCCTTATCTATATATGTGGTGCCCATTCATTTATTGAATACAAACATTCACACACTCACACCCTAGCACTAGGATTCCCTGTGTCGCAGGTGGCATGGACACATACAAGACATCATAACATCCAAGACCCGAGAACAAACATTTGTATTCTTCACAAACATTCGCCCCGGCCGGGGATCGAACCCGGAACACCAAGCTTCGTAGGCAGGGTCACTACCAACTAAAGTGGTAACATCAACAAATTATATAAATATATTTAGTAATAAATCCGCTTGATTTCTAAACAAAGGTTTTTACCATATAATTTGTTGATATTTATGGATTTCCGCAAAGTAACGCCTGAATCAATCAATTATCTAAGGTGGTAACCACGGTGTCGTCATAAAATTTATACCAAATAAATAAAATCAAAACTACTCACTGGACGATTGAACGTTCGAAATATTTGTGTGGTGTGGATAATTAGGTCAATAAATAACAAAAATGATAAGGATATTTACCTACCAGCCTCCTGCGTGAGGGCCGTAGATACGTGGTGTGGTGTTTGCTACTTTACCGAATTATGTTCAGTGTAGTCACAGGCTCCACACACATAATATCCGCTCTGAGCACCTCCTGCGCTGCACCCGTCCGGTCGACAGCGCTGCTTCTCGCATACTGATATCATGAGCTTTGAGACTGTGTATGTGGTCTGAAGATAGCTATGCGTGTGTACATGTATAGTATAGGTAGGTACATACACTACACGTGGCATAGGAAAAAAAACATTTGGGTAACTACAAATAAATAAATATACTATGTAAATACGGTTTTCGGCAGAGATCATTCAGCAGAATGTTGCTGAGTACAACATCATAATATTTCAATTTCTACTAGAATTGGTTAGTTAGTTGGCTAGTTGGTTAATGTCGGAATTCTCAAACCGCCCGAAGACCTACATGTCTTGACGACAATTAAATTATTTTATCTTATGCCGGAAACACGAAAGCGCTCTATTGTAATCACCACTTTCGGTCACCCATCCAAATGGTGACCCCGTTGAACGCTGATCCACTATGACGATCTGTCATTGAACAATCTAGTTTGCTACGCTACGAGCGAATCTCTTGTGCCTAACAGAATCTGTTTCCCCCAGGTGCCTGAAGCTTTGAAGCAATGGATGCCGGAACAGTACCAAGAGCTGATCTCCTACGTAAAGCCGGCGCCCATCGACCTCGAGGCAGCCGCCGCCGCCGCCAAGAAGGGCAAAAAACAAGACAAGAAATAATCATTCACGAACCCATCAATCAGAAGGAACCACGCGTTTGCTTTCGCGCGCAAAACAGAGCATTTCTTATTTATGCTAAGCTTACTTTTTTAATAAAATAAGTGGCCAGATTTATTGATTCTTTTAATTTTCCTGGATTCCAATTTTATATCTTAGTTACCTATCAATGTACTAATACTATGAAAATACCAGAGTAGAAGTAAGTAGGTAGATTTGCTCCTTATCAATAAAACACTCCATTTGCTATAATAATTTCCATTTATTGTGACAATATTATCAGTCAACAGGCAATGAAAAACTTATTTACATCTGTCTTGGTATAAAAACGACCTACAACAAATCTGCCTCAATTAGGGAAAAAGCTATATTTGAACTTAAGATAACTGAGTCACTGATAATGATTCATACACACACAGTGTATGTATAGTAGAAGATAGTAGGTAGTAACAATATTTTTTCCTTCATGATTATCATTATCATCATAATTATTTGATTCACATTTCTAATTTCCATTTGTGTAAGGATATGCCTCTGGTGTCGGAGTTTTGCTGTTCGAAAGGCTAGACTACTATCTTTACAGCCGAGAGATATGAGTCTTTTGTTTCTCTAACCTTGATGAGTTTGGCGCTATCGCCATGCTGGATTATCCGTTGCTATGGTTACTAAGTTGAAGAAGCAAACGTGCGTCGCAGCTGACACACACTTTTTTTGTTGCCTACACTTGGCTGAACACCGGAATTCGGAAATTACCTGCTCAATTGAACCATATAAATGTAATTTCCTGTTTGATTATATCATTAACCTAGGTACGTTATCACTAAAATTCAAAGCTTGATTTTCTTGTGTATTTTAGTTTACACAGGATGCTACATTAATTAAGGAACTATTACACTACAAGAAAATCTAGCCAATAGATAATTTGCGTAAAACTAGGTACAATTAAAGCAGATAATTGGATAAATGTTAAATTACGAAACATGTATATAGAAGCCTAGAATATTTTATTCCTCTGTGTTAATGTTCATAAATTCTTTATTGCACACATAAAAATATTTACATAAGTAATTAAAAAAACATGCACATAGGCGACTTAACCCTTAAAAGAGTTTTCTTCCAGCAAACCTTTAAGTATAGAGACAGTGTTGTAATGGTAGGTTTGTGTACACTTACTTGCACATAAAATGGTCTTACGTATTTATCTAATAATTTCTAAACCAGTATCCTTATCAGAGTCTTTAGGTACGTAGATTTGTGGTGCTAGCACAGAGGAATAAAATATGTACCTACAACTTAAAACCTACTACATAGTAAAACATAATCAAGGTATCTATATGATGCACACTCATTCTTTATTGCCTTCCCAATAACTTACATCTACAAAATGGCCAATAAGATACAAACAATACACAATTTTGAAAAACAATTATGAACAAAATTGGTAGGTACACCTGAGATGAAGTCAGTGGTACATTCACTGCCAGGAAAATGGCACAACCTGTGTATTTTAATTTAAAATTTAATCACAACTTTACAATAACATTCATCTTATTGTCTACATTAGGTACTATTGTGAAGATAAAGTGTATATATGTATTTTTATCTATGTAGGTATGTTAGGCAATTCTCTAACTTGAATGTATGGTAACTAGCTAGAAGTGAGGTGAACCATCTAACTAAATGTGAACCTATTAGGTGCCCCATTACAAAAGGTAAATAAAACAATACACAGTTATAATACAGTAAAGAGTATTTTATCTATATATTCTTGATAAAGTCTGCAAATAAGTCCATAATGGGTCATAATGTAAATGATGCAATAGTTCTGTGAACTCACTGTTTTTGAGCAGAATATATCTCATCAGCATCACATGTCATACAAACTTCTCACAATGAAGGCATTCTTTATCTAGAATTTGAACACAAGAGTGTGTACATTAGTAGGTATTAATTTATTCATAGGTTGTACTGTCTAGTAGTAGTAGTAGATACCTATTATAGCAAGTATGAGTGTAAGGGTTGTTTTGTTTTCTGAATTTTCTGTCATTTATCCAATAATGTACATACCTCTATGAAAACTAACTGCACTTCTAAATGAAGACTGCATAATGATATAGTTCATTCTTTAATATATCAAGCATAAAATAAGATTAAATAAAACATTTATATTCACATATTATTAAAATACACTGCACAATTCACATGCACAATGCTAGACCATTAACCATGAATCCTGCCATCCAACAGGGTGCAGTGACTAGCAAGCCAACTGGGCCTTTTGCCTGCATTTGTGCATCAAAGCACGCAATGTGAACTGCCTACGTGCTAATGAACGTACTTGCTTCAAAAATGTGTCCAGATCAATCACCTCTTTACGTAGGGCCTCTCCCATGTAGTACATAGCATCTTCTAGAGTAGCTTCTTCTGCAAAAGCATTCAAGAGCTGAGAATACAATGGAGCTGTGGTCACGACTGCCTCATCAACATCTACACCTTCCTGTTCTGCCAGTTTCTCTACAGCAGCCTCCAACTCTTTCTCTTTCTCTTGCAGTAATGCCACATTTTTATCCAACTCTGCCTTTTCTCTTTGCAGCCTGGATAGGATATCTTCCAATCGTCCCTTACCCTCACGGAGCTCTTGCTGAGTTCGACGCAGAGTCTCCAGCTCAGCATGTGACTGCTGAGCTTGATCCTTCAGTCGTCTCCTCAGTTTGTCTTCAACAGCTGAGAGAAGAGAAGCTTTAATATGTTCCTCAGTAATAGTACCACCCGCCACATCAGGTGTTGGAGTGTAACCGCCTGCTGGAGGATATGGAGTTGTAGATGATGTAGGCGGCGGCATAAACTGTGGCATTCCATTTGTAGTCGCGGCACCGGGGTAAGGAGACCCATAGCTCGGGTATGGTAAGTTAGAAGCTGCAGGGTACGGAGTAGGCACTGGGTAACCAGGCTGCATTGCAACTTGAGGGTAAGGATAACCTCCTGGCTGGGGCATGAAAGAATTCGCAGGGTACGGCGTTCTAGTCTCGTTTCGTGGCTTCGAATACACTGGAGGCAACTCACCAAACGCGTTCACCATACACTGTATCAGATTCTGTAATGTGGACGCGTTTGGAGCCCATTCGTGGAGATACGGCAGGTATACTTTTCCATTGCTATCCACATATTTGGAAACCTTTATTGACATGTCTTTCGTGGGCTTGACAAAAGCCAATGGGGCGTTTTGAGGATGCGTGTCCATCAACCAAATACTGACGGGAATGTTGTAAAAAGCGCCTTTGTAGTTCACTGGAATTGTACCTTCTAAGTTGAGCAGATCTTTCCTACTGCCAGAATTGAAGACAAAGCCTTCCAGACGATAAGACAGGCTTTTGTAGAATTGTATCAAATTGATCACTTCACGACAAGTGTAATCACGATTTTTATATTTTGATAGATACTGTTTTAGCACCGCTTCGTCGTTAGCCATTGTGAGAGAACTTCTACAGAATAAAGATATTACTTCAGTAAGGTGAAAGATGTAAGTAAAATCAAATTAATCTCAAAATAAATTGAATCAGCAGCTCACTCCCGAGTCGTAGCGATTTGTCATTGTTTTTTTTAATTAAGTGTTGCCAGGGCTTTCGACAATTTTACCCATACATATTTTTCCTAGCCCGACTACCTGTAAGCTATTTAACTACTAGTTATAGCTTTATAACTACTAGATATAGCTTTTTAACTACTAGTCGCACCGTTCATAATCCAGTATAATCAGTTTCGGAAATTAACTTTCGTATGTAATGAGAGTAACAATAATTATACAACGTTCTTCCACGAATGTGTGCGATATCCAAATATGACGGGAGTTTAGAAGGGAGTTAAGAGTGGCTATAATCATGCGTATTACGATGAAAATGTTTTTTTTCGGTTATAGTACCGGTTTTTTCACTCTACACTACAGTGTACAATAATTGTCTATAGTTTGGTGATAGGAAGTCAGACATGTCAGTGTCATTATTGGCATAAGTGACATAATCTGCCATTTTCATATTTTCATTCTTTTCCAGTGAGCTGTCCGCGTTGAAGAACGTACCGTTGACGGTTCATTTTTCTATCCAAGATAATCATCTTGGATATCTATTAATTTTACAATAACTTATTGTAGAACTCTAGCAATATGCCGCCTAAGTTCGATCCTAACGAAATTAAAGTCGGTAAGTGTTCGACAAAGTTGTGACAGAAAAGTTTACACCCGGTGTCAGTTTTCATGGAATCATGTGTATTTTGCAGTGAACTTGAGATGCATCGGTGGAGAAGTTGGTGCCACATCATCTTTGGCCCCTAAAATCGGTCCTCTCGGTTTGGTAAGTTGTGAATATATATCAAAACATAACCTAAAATTTTCGCATGGCAGTCTCACACATCCAAGTTGGTACCACAAGTCTTGGTATTAGCTTTTAAAAGGCAGTTGGTTGAGTTTGAAACCCTATGTATTCCTGTTTAGTTAAAATAACTTATAACGTTTAGAGAGCAATTAGACCAAACTGTCTTGCTAAAGATGATTGAATGATCCTGGGGGGTGCCTCCCTACCAGGCGCGTCCTTCCGGGTGGCGGATGGAAGGAACCCGTGACTCAGGATATTGCTTCCCTGTCACGGCTACTCCGAATGTCCAATAAGGAGTCGCGGACCAGGCCCAGACTGCCATGCTCTTCTGTTAGGTATTAATATGAAAGCTTGTATTCCACCTGACCTGTACACATTTCCCAAAGTCCTAGGAACTATAATAAAAAGCATTTCCTAAAATAAACACTATTAAGCATATAGCATAGGATTATTGGCCAAGTCATGTGAAATAAAAGCTTTATTCCTAGGATATAAATTTATAGGAAGTGTCTTTCAACAGTAATGTTAGGAGTTTCTACATAATTTAGGACATAATAACCTCATGTAACTTTTCAAGGTACTAGAGAAGTCTCTTAAGAAATAATTCAGTGTTCAATAATTTCTATCTTTCTCTATAACTCCAGCCAAAAGACTCCTGGATAAATTTTATATTGATTTGATAATTTTTATGTACTCAATTGTACTTACACTATGTTGTGCCACAGTCCCCGAAAAAGGTTGGTGATGACATTGCCAAGGCTACCGGAGACTGGAAGGGTCTGAAGATCACTGTACAGCTGATTGTGCAGAACAGGCAGGCACAGATCTCTGTGGTGCCCTCTGCGGCTGCCCTCATCATCAGAGCCCTGAAGGAGCCTCCACGAGACCGCAAGAAGCAAAAGAACAGTAAGTTTTTCTTTATACAGGTATTAGAAGAGTTCAAAAGGAGCCATTGCCAAATGTACTTTGTAGTGAGAAATTATATCGGCTCTTGAATCCTTGATAATTATGAAAGTTTGAATGCTCAGCAATATCACAAAGTTTGACTGGCCTTTAGAATGTTGTGACAAAGAATAATTATTTATTCCTGTTTTACACTTTCTCAGTTGTTAGTATCTGCTTCCATCCAAAGCTAATGCGCATTTTCTAATATTTTATTTATTCCATTCAAAAAATTATTTCATATAGGTATTTTAACTTATTGAAATCCAAAGCAACCTAGTTTCAAGTCTAGTTCAGCCAAGATCTAATGATTGTTTATTTTTTTACAGTCAAGCACAATGGAAACATTACATTGGAAGATGTCATCACCATCGCCAAAGTGATGAAGCCTAGATCAATGGCCCGTGACCTCTCCGGAACTGTCAAGGAGATCCTTGGAACTTCACAGTCAGTTGGATGCACAATTGATGGCAGGCCACCACATGATCTGATTGATGACATCAACAGTGGTTCTTTAACCATTGATGAATAAATATATTTATAATATTACATTCTCTTTAGTTTTCTATGGAGCTCTATCAGGAAGTTGTTGTGAACAACATAGTACCTATTGTCTAACACAAATTACTGTCTGATTTAAAGTTGGAATTCATGAGATGGATGTTGGTTTCACAATCGAGCCAAAACAACAACCAATATTGCTGAAATTCGGTACCTACCATAAAGATGGAATGAAAGTATCTGAGATCTGTGGTACTACCTTACTTTGCTGGAGGATATTCCTACCAAGATAGATAGATGTAATCTTTATTGCACACCTTAAAATAAAAATACATAAAGAAAAAGTGGTACAATGGGCGGCCTTATCGCTAAGAGCTAACTCTTCCAGGCAACCTTGGGATGGAAGTTACATGAATCTGGCCAACTAATATTTAGTACGGGTAGGAACGTACCTTTCATCACGGAGATAACATGTAGGTAAAGCTTCGAGAATCTAGCTAAGGTACAGAGAAAAATATAATTATGAGAAAGTCTCAAACTGTTATTGACATAGTCGACCGTTTACCTCGTCTGACCTGAAGTGACATCTATCGCTAAAACCTTTTGTAAAGTTCATCTACTCGCCAATAGATGGCAGGCAAAGCTAGTTTCAATAATTAAGTTTATGGTATAAATATTTTATGTACCTATAGTCTGTGGAATGGTAGAAATATATTCATAGCATATTGGAAACACTGTTCCCTCCAAAGCAGAAATGTCAAAATGGCGTCAACGCAGGACGCTTGGTATATTTCTTTACTTGGTTTAGCGGAACATTTCCGCACATCTAATCCTCCTGACATAAAAAGTTGTATTCAGTGTTTACAAGCAGTGTTTAATTTCAAACCTCCCCAAAGGGTAGAGGCCCGAACACACCTGCAACTTGGAAATATACTCTTGACACACACCAAAAACATCGACTTGGCGAGAACGCATTTGGAACAGAGTGTAAGTTTTTTACTCGTATTTACTTTATTCAGTAAGAAAAATACAAGCCGTGGTCACGGGATCCAGTGTGACTAATGATAGGACATTACCGTGTCGTTACATTGAGAGGAAGATGAAGAAAACTTTCTCAAAATATGTAAACAAAGATGATGAAGTGGGTCAGACGGATAATAAACATTGTTATTGGTTGCAGTGGTGCCTCTCACAGACGATCAACGGCTTCGACGACGTCAAGTTCGAAGCTGCCAGTGTCCTGGCAGAGCTGTTTGAGCAGCAAGGGCAGCCTACACATTCTAAACCTATTTTACGAAAAGCGATAGAATTGTCGCAACTCAGTGTTTATTGGCACTGTAGACTAATATTCCAATTGGCAGTGAGTATTCTGGTATTTCTTCCTTTCCTTTTGCCCCTACATACATTTATAAAAAAAACTTCTCAGAAAAAAAACTTGTTTGTGTTGTTCTTGACCCTGTTGTTTATTATTGTTATGACATCATTGGTTTCCCACGAAACTATTATTGATACAAATCATTACCATTTATACAGTAATTTACCTAGTTTTATTAGCTAACTGAAAGACACCACCATCCTGTTATGTTTTTCATCAACATCATCATCCTAAGCCATTATCAGCCCACTGCTGGGCATAGACCTCCTCCATTAAATGCCAATCTCGTCTGTGCTGTGCGGATCTAACCCAGGTGTTGCCTGCAATATTGCGGATGTCATCAATCCATCGGGCTGGTGGTTGCCCGACGCTGCGTTATGTTATTTAGCATTATGTTTTTAATAATGCTAAATAGTCAAACAATTGTCGTCATATAAAAATAAAATTGCACAGCAATACGACCACCAATTGTGTCTTACTTTCTCAGCTCTTTATGATTCTGTATGTTTTTCCTATTCTGTGGTTGGCAATAAAAAAATCAATCTGTTGACCATATTTGACAGAAATGACCAAGCAAATGAACAATTGCTCATAAATGTTTTTTTTTATTATAGCAAATCCATGCGACCGAGCGGGAATATGAGGTGGCGAGTAGTTTACTGGGCGTGGGAGTGGATTACGCCCAGTTCTCAAATGCGGCATACACAAGAGTACTTTTTTTACTCAGTAGGGTAATGGTTAGTATTTTTGTCCTTCATAACTTTTAATTTATTTGATCTTGATCCATATCATAATAGAGTAAAAAAATAAAAATATACATACAAAACTTTGTGAGGATGGGATGAATAGATTACTCTCATAATCTCATAAAAAATAATTATAATCATAATTAGATACATGTTTGTGCCTCAATCATGCTGAAACTACTGAACTTAAGCTGAGAAATGACTAGCTAGTTGCTGCCCATAGGCAAAGTATTGTATTAGTATTGAGTAAATCTTGTTTACAGTAGTTATTGTGTTTTTTCAGTTATTGTTAATTGATAAGAAGATAGCGGAAGTGTTGCCATTGCTCAACCAAGCAGGTCATCTGGTGGACACGTGGGTCGGCAGTCCACATCAGAAAGAATATCTTAAAGTCTACTTTCTGGTGCTGCAGGTAATATAAATCACACTAATTTATTGATAAAGACAATTACAAATTTAAAGTTAAAGAATAAATAGATGGTTATTACTTAATTGAGCTGCAAAAGAGGGTTATGTGGTTTGGTGTATGAATGTATGCTAGTTTGTTCCATGGGCGGCGCCTGACTTTGATTTGAAGATTTTGACTGTGTCTTTGTTGTACTTCCTCACAATAAGTGCGAATTGTTATCAATGCAACCAAAAAAATAAAACGTAACTTGATGGATTTTGACAAATGTGGTATCACTTGGATTTTGACACATGTGGTATCACTAGCTTAGTTGGGACTTCACAGGATTAAATAAAATTGTCAGAAAATTCAATAACCAACTTATTAGTCCTTTTCCGGCTAAGAAAATTCTAAATTTTAGCCTATTTTATCCACCCATTTATCCATCGATCTTGAGATAAAAGTACTAAAATTATACCTACAGGTATGTCACTACCTAATGGCGGGGCAGGTGAAAAGCGTGAAGCCGTGTCTGAAGCAGCTTCAACAGAGCATTCAGACCATCATGGCTCCCACATGGCCTGATGACGATGGTGAGTAGAGACCAATAGTGCTGGAGTTCATACTTGCATTATTATATCATAATTATCTCTAAGACTTTCTGTATCTTGGTCAGTCATGTGGAAGTGAACTTAAACAAAGCTAGTCGTCAGTGTAACGCCATATTCATTAATTAATTCAATCAAATTTATATTGATTGTCTTATACACCACCAATTTTTAATTACCAAAAAAAATTTAATGGGCAATGCAGACGGGGTACTACGTTGCATCTGTGCAGTCAGAATTTTGGATTTATTCAAAATGGCAGAGTGACAGCGGCGCAAGTGCGGCGCCCGAGCCGAGGTTTTGCGAGCTGGCTCGAGCTAGGTACTCGGGTTTGCCAAACGATGTATAAAACTTAAATTATTATCAATTAAAGGTACCGCCTGACAGAAATCCATAGGAAAACGACTAACGGTAACAGTTATCCAATTTTAATCAAATTTATTTTGTCAAAAAATCTACTTAATTTTTTCAAGTTTTTTTGCCGTTTATGTGTTCAGTAATGGCAACTGACTATGCGTATTTTTTTTATGGTGATTAAAATTTGACCGTGTATAATGCTAGGTATATACTAATCTTTACCCAAATCAAACATACACTTTGTTGTCATAATCAAAAGTAGGTATAATAGAAAGGTAAGCTGGACAAATAATAATACGAAACTAGCGGGAAGCGCCAAGTTCACGCGAGATTTATCAAATGTAGGCAGTATGTACTGAAGTGTCACATAGCAGCGGCGAACGCTGCGTCTTCACTCCTTTATTTTTGCTCATTGTAGACGCAAGACACGCCGCCCCAGCATCACCGTTATGTAGGCATAACGGTGATGCTGGGGCGGATAATATCTAGGGATCACACGTACCGAGTATTCGGCCGAGACAGTGCTCTCGTCACTCAGCTTACGTCACTCGCTCATACGAGCACTCGTTGCTATGTTATCTCCTATTGCTATTGTTATCCGAGTACTCGGTACGTATGATCTAGGCATGAGAGTGACAGATCTTAGTAGTTTTAAAATAAGAAATTCAATGTCTACTTTGTTTGCCCAATTTATTGGACTAGTGTTTGAAATGGGCCTTCAATTCCAGCGGTTTGCGGCAGCGTATCCGGCGGGGAGTCATTCGTGTGGCTCTCGCGGCAACAGCTGTACGTGCTCGTGTACCTTGTCACTGTGATGCACTCAGCGCAGGCCGGGTATATGGACAAAGCACATAAGTACACTGAAAAAGCACTCGCGCAGATCGATAAGCTTACATGTAAGTATGCTCCCTAGTTAAATTGTTTTATAATGTTAGAAAGGTGTTTACAATGGAAGGTATAATGTACGAAAGGAGCCGCTTCGAAACCTTTCACTTGAAATCCTTTCACGACACTGGTTTGAAAGAACTAGTGACATGAAAAGAAGAAGAACAATGGAAGGTAGAGTATAGTCATTATAGACCCGTTCCGTATCTTTGGACGATGTAAAAATGGCTCACTGCAGCGCTCCCAAGTTTTGAACGCTATAAAACGGATCACTGCAGTGCTCACAATCTTCTTTTTTCCTAATGTTATAAAAATGGATCACTGAAACTCCTCCAATTTTGAATGTTACAAAAACGGCTCACTGCAACGCCCCGAATTTTATTATGCTGTAAGGCGCTGTCCTAATTGGCTATTGATCGTACGAGCAAACGATGCGATTTGGTCGTACGGCGAGATTAAATACACTAATCTCTTCGTATGGAATTCATATTTGGCAAAAGGAAAATTTCCATTAAATGTTTCGGACAAATACTCAAAAAGTACGCCGTTTTATAGTAATTTCTTCACACCATTCGTTTCGATTTTCGATTGTGTCAACAAAAATTAGTAAGGTTTCACACTTTAATTTAGATTTTATACGTGTTTTTAAATCAGTAGTGTTAATCTGACGACACCGTGGCTTAGTTGGTAGTGACCCTGCCTACGAAGCTTGGTGTTCCGGGTTCGATCCCCGGCCGGGGCAAATATTTGTGACGAACACAAATGTTTGTTCTCGGGTCTTGTATGTGTCCATGCCACCTGCGACACAGGGAATCCTAGTGCAGGGGTGTGTGAATGTTTTTTTTTTAATTTTAAAACACGTATAAAATCTATGTCCGAAACATTTTGTATGGAAATTTACCTTGAGGATTTCCCTTAAGCTCTTAAGAGAGCCGAGTCCCTGAGATTACTCGCAAAATAAAAAAATCGTCTTCGTTTCCAGCCAACAGCGATGAGCGGCCGGGTGTGGTGTCGGCGGCGAGCAGCGGCGCGGCGGGCGAGTCTGCGGGGCGCGCGGGCGGCGGCGTGTGCGCGCGCAGCGGCGCCGGGCTGGCGTGGCGGCTGCGCATGGCGCTGGTGGAGCACGCCGCGCTGTGCCGCCTCGTGGCCGGCGGGAAGGCACACGCGCTCGTCGAGATAGCGCGCGCCGCGGACCTGCTGCACTCCGCACCCTCGCGTGAGTACCAACAGTACTAATCAACAAATTATATAAATATATTTAGTAATAAATCCGCTTAATTTCTAAACAAAAGTTTTAATTAACTTAACTTTAGTTCAACTAAACCAAAGAGTCAACGAACAGAAAACCAAAGTTTAAAGATACGACACGTGTTTCGCCTCTACACGAGGCATCATCAGGAGGTGTGGACTCGCCGAAGTTCGAAACGAGAGTCAAATGGTTTTCTGTTCGTTGACTCTTTGGTTTAGTTGAACTAAAGTTAAGTTAATTAAAACCTTTGTTTAGAAATTAAGCGGATTTATTGCTAAATATATTTATATAATTTGTTGATATTTATGGATTTCCGCAAAGTAACGCCTGAATCAATCAATTATCTTAAAACAGTACAGTGTCTTCCGTGGCAACAACAAGTAACTTCTTTCGGTGCGCCGCCGATAGGCGCGTCGGGTTCTTCTTATCGTGTCAATGGCAAACCCAAGATTTTAGTCTGAGGCGCCCAAAGGGATTTTAGTCTGAGGCGCGTCGGAAATACCTCGAATATCTTATTCATTATCCTAGCCGTAACTCAAGGGGCTACAACTTATGGGTCACTTACACTTATTATTAAACATAATCCGCCGAAGGCAGGGGTATTAAGCCCGTTGCGAAGGCGGCATTAATCCATCGCGGAACGGCAAAGTAGTAGCTAAATAAGGCCGCCTCTACACTATTGCGTGCAGTGGCGGTGCCGAAATGAAGCGCTACCTCTCACCGCCTACAACAACAGCTAACCTAAAGTATGTAGTGCCTGGCATGGTGGATTATATCCGTGCGGTGTTGTAACGTTGTGTTTTATTGCAGCTCAAACGGCGGCGGCGCACACGCCTCAACTGCACTGCCTGCTCGGGCTCTACGCGATGTCCATGAACTGTATGGAGGCGGCTGAGGCGCAGTTCCTTACCTCTATACACGTGAGTCATTACTTTAGAAAGAAAGAAATTTGTTTATTGGGTCATCTAAAAAAAGGTATACAAATACAAATGTAAGCAGTGACATAAAACATTATTACATAAAATAACTAGGTATGCCTTAAGTCATGGAGACCAATAGGTCCGGTCTCAGCATATTGTCGTCCTGAAATGCCTAGGTACCCAGCAATCTAGATACCTAGAGAAGGCAGGACAACGCTGGTTTTCAGCCCGGGCCTTTGAGCAGTGACGCCTTCCTTAGCAATTAAGAGCATAACAAAAATATTATATTAAAACAAAAATTAAAAAATCTAATTCACTTATAAAAGAAAGAACAATAAAATATTTACATAAAATACATTAAAAGGCAGTGTAATAATAATAAACCATGGTTTAATAAGAAATCAGAAAAATATCTTATATTAAATAGCGCCACCTATTGCAAATATTATCGTACAAGCTGTCAAAAACATAGTCATAAGGTGCAGACTCAGTGGCACGGTACAAGACTTTAGCTGCTATCCGTGACACGTAAGAGCCCTGAGAAAAGGATACCCGCGTTTATTTATTATTTACACAATTAAGAAGTCATTGCTAAAATCTAATTGTGTATCTATACAACTTGTACAAAAGCTAATCAGAATCGCAGTAGCTTTCTGCCTTTGTACCCTGGTCCTACGTTTTCTATCAAACGTTCTGCGAAACGAACTGTATGCTACGCCATTCTAAATCGGATTTGAGAATCAATGGATTTGAGTTTTCAATACCTTCAATTTTAGATCTAATTTTCTGGCTCATTCCTTAGTTTATCTTAGAGTTTTTTTAGAGAATATTTGAAAATTAGAATTTTCTTTGCAGATGTCACAAGAGCGGGATCTCTGGATGTTTGCGAAGCTGAATCTCGCGATCGTGTATCTACGCGGGCGGCGCGACTCAGAGTTGGCAGTACTTATGGAACAGGTAAGTAATTTTGCTACCTGTTAGATTTTTAAGCTACTCTCCAAAT
Organism: Lobophora halterata; assembly: GCA_932526365.1. NCBI lineage: Eukaryota > Metazoa > Arthropoda > Insecta > Lepidoptera > Geometridae > Lobophora > Lobophora halterata. Next base: position 2,562,257 of record OW052018.1, read on the forward strand.
AAAATATAGCAATCATAACATTTACGTTTTTTAACGGAATAATAAAGCCGTATTGGCCAAGTGGGACTTTCGATCCGAAGGTCGTGGGTGCGAACTTGGTCGTACACCAATGGATTTTTCTGTTAAAAAATTATGTGTGCATTAAAACACGTCCTTAACGGTGAAGGAAAACATCGTGAGGAAAACCGGCATGTCATAGAACTTAAAAACATCGAAACACATGTGGCAAGTGCACGAAAGGAGCCTCTTCGAAGCGCACTTGAAATCCTTTCACCACACTGGTTCGAAAGAATTAGTGACCTGGAGATTAAGTTTCTTTTGATGTATTTTCATTGACAATATAATCAGATTTTCACACTTGGGTGGCAACATTACAAATATTCCAATTGAAATTGAATAGATAACCATACTTATATTGAACTGGAAAACGTTTAACAATGATTACTATGATTGGTGATGTATCTTGTTGGGTGTGTGCAGGTGCGACCAGAAGCGTTGCCTCCGTACGCGCACGGCTTGCGCGCGGCGTCCTACTACGTCCTCGGCTTACAAGCATTCTTCCAGGCGCGGTATAACGAAGCCAAGTAAGTCACTTCACTTACACCCTCAGTATCGGGCGATTCATTTCGTGAGTCACTTATAAAGTAGTTTATTGACGTAACTTATGCGTATATTCCTTTATGTATCTAAAGACAATCCCATGAATAGATGAGATAGTTTTTTGTAGTGATTATCATTCCTTGAGATATAATGTATCCTATCCTATATCACTCTCTTGACTTTGTCAAATCAGGCTGTTCCATTAGACCAGCTAGTATTATAGCTAGTAGTATAGGGTTCAACTGACTATAGTCACGCTACAGGGCGCGCCAAAAACTCGAGTCTCACACTCGTCTCACATATCCTAAATATCTTGTCAACTTCCCCAGGAGGTACCTCCGTGAAACCCTCAAGATGGCGAACGCGGAAGACCTGAATAGACTGACATCTTGCTCGCTCGTGCTGCTCGGCCACATATTCCTGTCTATCAACAACTCGCGGGAAAGCATGAACATGGTGACGCCCGCGATGCAGCTCGCCAGCAAGATACCCGACGTGCACGTGCAGTTGTGGGCCTCTGCTATACTAAAAGGTAACTGTTTTCAAGAGAACAAGACTGTGTTTTAAAGAGAACAAGACTGTTTCCAAGTGAACAAAATGTGTTTAAAAGAGAACAAGACTGTTTTTAAGATAAAAAGACTGTTTTCAAGAGAACAAAACTGTTTTCAAAAGAACAACACTGTTCACTTCTTCACTAGGTAACTAAAAATATTCTAAGATTCATAACACTATTTACAAGGATAGAACATTGTACACTAGGAAAGAATACTGTTTACTTATGAACAATATTGTTTTATATTGAGTTACAACATTATAACACTGTTTACAAAGGTACAAAACTGTTCACAAGGGAACAACACTTTTCCTAAAGAAACAACACTGTCTACAAGATAAATAACATAGGTTCTAGTTTATATTATTACAAGTCAATAGCCGCATCAACTGCAGTTTTGCGGTCCTAGCTTGTAAGTAATATACCCAGTAAAGACGTCCGTTTTTTCATAAATTCATTAGACTAAAATGTTTGCACATTATTGTAATTTTCTGGCTAGCACTATTTAATTGTAATTGACGAAATCCGCAGTTTGGAGTTAGAATAAAATAATTAAGGGATAAAATGGTTTCAATTTAAATTGCTCAACTTGTGAGTGGTACCCGTTATATAAATTTCTCTTGACTTATCACTGCCAGAAGTTACTTAAGTAGGTACTAAATAAAAGGAATAAATTGTCCTCAATTTAAAACAAAGCCTATTCTTATACCTTTTTGTAGAGTCAGCTGTTAATTTGTTACTTGTCAGAAGAAAAATGTCGTTGCAAAATTAAGAGTATAATTAAGATGTCAAAGCTTGGGAGTGTATACATGTCTGTGCAGCTGACTGTACAATCGTTTTCCAAAATTCCCGCAGACCTATACCGACTGGGCGGCGACAACGAGCGCGAGACGGAAGCCTATCAAATGCACTGCAACTTCTCGCAAGCGCTTCTCAAGGACCACTTCCAAGCCACGCAGATGCCGCAGCACGCGCTCGTGCAGTGGACGAGCGGCCCCCCGCCCGCCCTGCCCCCGCCCCCCGCGCACCCCACGTAGCCGCGCGACTCGTGTATTGTGTATTCTAGGACTGACTGTGCGGCCAGTGACTGATTTGTTACTAGAGTTTAGCAACCGAAGGTAAAATTAAAGCTAATCCTCAAATCCGAATTCCATACAAAATGTTTCGGACAAATACTCAAAAAGTACGCGGTATTATAGTAATTTCTTCACACTATTCGTTTCGTCTATGTTTTCCGATTATGTGTACAAAAATTAGTAAGGTTTCATACTTTAATTTAGATTGTTTCGTGTTTTAAAATTAACACTACTAATTAAAAAACACGTATAAAATCTAAATTAAAGTATGAAACCTTTCACTTTTTTTGTTGACGAAATCATAAAACATGGACGAAACGAATAGTTTAAAGAAGTTACTATAATACGGCGTACTTTTTGAGTATTTGTCCGAAACATTTTGTATGGAATTGGATTTGAGGATTAGCCTTAAGGGTAATCCTCAAGGCAAATTTCCTAAACACGATATTCTTTAGCAGTGAAAATAAAAAACAATCGACTTAAAACCAAATAAAGTTTATTTGCACGTTCACTCTTCACGCAAAGTCAATATAAAGTGTATTGGGTTAACACGGCAGATCTATCACCAACAGGAGAGCATTGGTGTGAAGATTAGGAGCGAAATACAAAATTTCAAATATGTCACTAAAAGCTTTCGTCCTGTCTGGTGCGATGCGATTCATCCTAAGTCGACGCAAAGAAGACCTATTTGCGAAAATTTTACGAGGGTGAAAAGTCCTTAATTTCTCTCTCCCTTTGCTGTGAAGTGGGCTAAGTTTATGACCTTTTAAGATTCTGGTTGTACTTTAGTAACAAATCGGTAACGTATCGTAGGCCTTATGTGTGACGAAACGGGTGAACATTACGCGGCCTGTGAGCGGTTATTCAGTGATTTGTGACGCCTCGGAGTTTTATGACTTATCAATCATATTATATATTGGACCCAAGTTGGACCTTAGCAATAGTACTGTCATTTGTATTTATACCGCCTCCACTACAATTAAAGGTGTTGCCACGCTGCTGTTAAAAAATGTTTACAAACATTTTCTAACATTGTGATTGTATGTTTCTTAACAAATGTTTACCAACATTTAACAGCAGTGTGGCAGCACCTTTAAGTTTCAATAAATGAAGAAAGGTGATGCCACACTGCTGTTTAAAAATGTTTACAAATGTTAGTAAACATTTTTTAACAGCAGTGTGGCAGCAACATAAAATGAAAAGTAACTTGATTCTTATGTCTAGATCACACATACCGAGTACTCGGCCGAGACAGTGAAAGCTTACATCACTCGCTCAGCCGAGCACTCGGCGCTAAGTTTATATGTACCGAGTACTCGATACGTGTGATCAAGGTAATATTCAGGCTATTTGGAGTGTGTGCCTCTGCACCACTTGTGTAGACCAAATTGGTGTGAATGAACTATATAAAAGCATAGATTTTCTGAACTTGTAATGTTATTATAATTTTTTTTTCTGTAGTAGATGACAATAAAAATCATATCAAATTCTAGATTTATGTAATCTCAAAAATAATATGTTTTCATAACTATTGTTCTGATAAAATTATTATTTATTATTAATGTATACCATTAGAGCTCTTTCAGACTAGTGTTTTTTTGCGCGCGTATACGGGTGTTTTGGTGCGTGGCTTAAGAGGCTATGTGAAAATTTGGAGTCGCTGCGTTTCATTCTTACTCGGTAACGGTACAGTTTACAAACTTGATGGTAATACAGTGATTACTTGAGGATATAATCTAAATAAATGTAAGACAGAAACACGATTGGTAAAACTTTTCTCGATAGATTTATTTTTTGAAATAGGCCCTCTTAAAATCAGATTTACATCCATCCTCCGAATTTTGAAAATATTTACGGTTTCTTTTTATACTATTGACTGAGTAATCACAGAACTTAGATAAATGTAAAAGGATTTTTTATAAATTCATTACTTTTCAAGTAATACGATGTTTTATCATTTGTCGCTTACGTCCGTTACTTTTGAGCGACAATAATCTATATCTAACCTCTTCCCTCGGGGTAAAGTGTCTAATTGCGCTATCACTGTCTTACAATTCGGCAGCTGTCATTTCTGACAGTTTCACATATCCTCTTAAAGCCAAACGCATATACGGGCTTACATTACATCGGCGGTTACGCTCGTTTTTTTAATAGTGAGTGTAACTAAAACAATAGTCTGCAACCGCTTTTAGACCGGGTACAGATTATACAACACAGAAACCAGAATCGCAGTAAAGGCGCGTAACGTGACGTGCGAACCATCCACATTACCATCTCTTTTCATTGCATGTTGTGTTCCAAATAATTTGCACCCGGCTTAATATGATTTCGACTTGCCTCTATAAATTTGAACACCCTAAATGGTTAATTTTATGAAGCTGTACTTATGCAATTTACTAAATACTTTTATGGTAGGTAATCAAATGTTTGACTATGGTGGTGGCTATTATTTACATCACATTATAATTAACATCAACTCTAGAATTTGTGTAATTTTGTACAGTTACTTGTAGGGTTCGACTCAGATTAGGATCAAAGAATCACATTTTCTATTGCCATATATTTTTTCTGTCGCTCTAAATAATATATCGCTGGACGTAGAGACTTGAAATTTAGAGGGTATGAAGTGTAAGCGCGTAGTTACTAAGAAAATAAATTTTGTTGATTCTCAACGGCTGAATTATCTTATAACAATGTGTGATATTCGCGAAAGTCTACGATAAACACGAAAGTCAACTAAGGTTAGTTTCTATAGCGAATGTTTTCAGCGACCGAACGATGTAAGGTTTTCCACTCTTTCCAAGCTTGGTTTCTTGAGTCTAGATGGAGTAAAATATTATTTGTTACATTTTATTACCTATATATATCAATTTTGTTGTCTATATTAGCATAATGCTGGTATTTTTAATTTGTACAAATCTTTATATTTATTTTTATTATCAACTTGTGTTTGTGAATTTTTGGTTGTAGATAAACCAGACCAGCAGTACATTTGTTTTGGATCATACCCAGATTTAGCATGATTTTCTGACCAAATGACACTAGAAAACATATTGGATATTTGTATAACAGTTTTAAACTTATTATTCAGCTTTTGACGCAGAACTTCGGAGGTTAGTCTTAGGGCGGTCTCAAACTAGCGTCTTTGTTTTTTGCGCCTGTATACTGGGGCGTTTCGGAACACACGCGGCTAGAAAAGCCGATCGCGCGTACACGCGCGTTCACGGGCGTTCGCGGGTGCTCGTACGTGTAAGCGCTAAAACGTTTTTTTAACGTACAAGTTAAAACCGCTAGTCTGAAACTGCTCTTAAAGTTGATGAAAATGAATGAATGGAGGATACTAATATTTTAGTAGTTATTTGCACAATTACTAACAAAATAACTGGGGCGGGTTCAAGGACTGATAAGTAAATAAATTGTACATAAACTAATATTGATTTCGAAAAAGAACAAACCCTCTCATATTTATTATTAATTTTTATTTTTGTAGTTCGTATTTAGGTATTGAGCGAACGATGACGGTGTGTTGGTTAATTAATTTTAATGTAGCATGAGTATTGTACATGGTTGTTCTTGGAGGGTGGATTTTCATATCTTTGCCACAATCTTGTTAAAATTTTTCTTTGTTTCTTTGTAGGAACAAATCTTCCATTTGATTTGCAAGATCCACCTATCAAACAGATGTGACGTGAGGACGTTGAAACTGTGAATTGGTCCGTTCACATTAAAATTCCCTTTCAGACAGTAGATCGTGGCCCGAAATTGGGCACACATACTGTTGTTAATATGTAAATAAAAGTTGAATTATTGTAAATAATAATAAAATTGCAAAATATATGTTTTTTTGGTATAACTTTGTGTATTTATTTTAAGCTTACACCAAAGGGTTAAAATGTATGCTGCCATTATGACGAACTTCTCTCGTATGAATTCATAAAAAGGATAGAGGGTTGGAGGGTTGAACCGCGTCCCTTGTCATGCACTTCAAACTTTCATAATGCAATCAGGTTTTAGTTGAATTGAAGTTGCAAGTATATTCGCTACCTTTGGAGATTTCTCCGTCGCCCGACTCGCCGTGCGGTGAAGATTGTTCCTCCTGTTACTGGAGTCATGTAGGTGCCTAGAAGAATGGTGCATCGGCGTTCATCACGTCCTTCGCATCATTTGTCAAAAATAGAACTTTTATAGTGCATTCGGGTTTTAATATTCAATGTTTCATCAGTATTCACTGCATATGGATGGAGACTTCTCCACCACCACAGGATTGTGCGTACTGCGTACCTAGTGCGCGGGTCGGGCGCGAGATTGTTCTTGCAGGTGTCTCAAACGATGGCGCATGAGCCCTTATTACGAACTGCGTCTCTTGTCATACATTTAGAAGACACTAAGTATCAAATGCAATCAGTTAAAGTTGCAAGAGTATTCGCTGCAAATAGAGACTTCTCCGCCGGAGGGTTGCGCGTAGTGCGGCGGGTCGGGCGCGAGATTGTTCTTCCTGTAGAAGGTGTCTCGTAGAATGGCGCATCTTCCTTTGTTCACGTCACGGGCGCGCACTCGCGACTGTTTCTGCTGCCACCCGTAGTCCCAGGTTGTTGTGATTCGAAAGAAATATCTGGATGGAAATTAATAAGAAGGTAGGTACTAAAGCGTCGATGACACACGGCTTTTTTATACGCTATAAGCCAGCGAGTTCGCTTGTACCTAAGTAGCTTGTAAAATCGCCCAGTGTCATCGGCCTTTTTACAATCTGCTTGTTGACAATCCTTCCCGAAAGCTAAGTCGCTAGCTTTTAAACTCGCCAGCCAACAAGCAGCGTGTAAAAAATCCGTGTGTCATCGACGCTTTAGATATTCACTGGTGCAACTGCTCTAGCTAGCTGTGTAGTACTGTTTTGGTCATGACTATGCGTGATCTTTTTTTTATCATCCGGCGATCGCCTTGTTTGTCCGTCTCTTGTGTAGGTAAGTGTAAGCTAGAATACCGCTTTACTCCTACTTCGCTTTACCAAGGCTAGTGAAAGATTATAGTAGATTATGCACTAAGGGGATAAAGCAGTGTCTTATGTCGCGGGTGGCATATTGAACCCTGAGTTAACGAGGGACTCAGTTAAGAGTCCTGAGTGACGCGAGGGGTTCAAGCTACCCAAGACGAAGACAGGCTTTATCCCAGAGGAGCATACTCTACTTTTCACACCTGCGAGGCAATAAAAAACCAGGGCTCCGAACTCAGAAGCCAACCTCGTCTTTTGTTTCACAATCTTTGAAGTCGCGCCTTTTTTCTTTTTTTGTATGAGTGGCCAGTTCGATTTTAGAACAAACCTTTTTACAATGCCTTATGGGCGTTCTTTTACTAAGAGTTTTCCACGAGTTTCCACACGAATTCGACGTTCCAAATTCAAATCACATTACTACCTACCCTAGGGAGTTTCATACAACATTACCTCCCTAGGTAGGTAATGCTTTGCTTTACCTTGATGATAGCGATATGTAATTGGATATTGTCGAGCAGGTGGTGTGAAAAAATATTTATTCATCTTCATCATCAATAACAGTTCTGCACCCACTGCTGGGAATACCTAAGCCTCGTCTTTATCACGCCACTTCTCGCGATGTTATTCATCTTGCTTGCCTTGAATACCAAACTACGTGTCTTGCCTGTAATAACTACCTACCTATCATCTCTCTACTATGAAGTCCTAAGCATTTAAAAGATGTTTTTACGTAACACTTTTCTTGTTGATGTTACTAATTGAAAATATTTTTTGGATTCGTAATTTCATCCAAATCGTACCTTTCGTATAGTGGACAAGATAAAGAACGACTCTACTCTACCATCTTGCCTAATCTAAGTTTATCTATGCGCTATTGTTTGTAAACCTACATTACCTACAACCAAATGCAGGTTCGATTCGCACCAAACAAATCAATACTTCTCTTACTTATCTTCCGGTGCTTTCTGATTCCGTGCCTTGAGATACCGCTCCGTAGAGCCCTTTTCCGTACTCTTGTAGAGAATATCCAGCACTTCGGGCTCTATGGGCTTCATGAGGGTGTCGTCTTCAGCCGGGACCAGTTCGCGAAGTGGAACGTCAGCGGGCTTCGCTACCGGCTCGTCTAGTATCTGAATAGTGGTTTGTGTACATTTACCGTAAGTACCTACAGTAGGTAGGTACCTATTTATTAGAAAAGTACATTTTATGGGGTTTTAAATGTACATAGTGGCACTCACACCACATACACACATATGAATAACCATAACATATCGTATATACATAGGTACCTACGTATTACCCATATGGTTATTTTATTACTTAAATAGGTACCTACGTATTATATGGTTTTTTTTTTTTACCTCTACCTCTACGACCTACCTACGGTCTATATACCGTACCAGAAAAAAGGTAGAGCTAAGTACAAAGTAGTCCTGGTGTAGGTACCTAATCTTTCATTATTACTTTTTTACTCTTGTAGGGGGGAGTGAGAGATCCGTTGTCTGGATGTATGGTAGTGGCGGAACGCTGCTACACTCTATTTCGTTGTTGGCATGAGGATAGATTGGTATATCTACTATTTACTTGGTAGGTACCAATGAAGGGTATGTAGGTTTCTATTTCAATTTGTATCTAGCTATAATGCCCGCGGTTTTTAATTTCACAAAAAACTCGTAGGCCGCGGTTCAGAAGACGAAGTACGAAGACCTTGAGAGAGGGTTTAACATCAATACCTAATAGGTATACTTATTACACCTCCTGCACAGAGCTTAGTTAGGGGTTCATTTTACTCAGACCATACCATACCAAGTAGTGTTCATTCCGCACTTTACTATAGCTCTGTTAGCCTATATACCTATGATGTAGATACAAGGGATGTTGTTGATATGTAGATAGGCAAGTACCTGTAGCAGTTCCTTAGCGAATACAATGGATGCATCTATCTCACGGACTTGCTTCTCTTTACACGACTCCAACACTTTCATGATGTTATCCTGGTACCACATGCGATTCCGCCGCTTGGATCGGTTCGCGGCATCGGCTTGGAACGCGTGAGACATCTTCACTTAGATTGGATCACAGGAATTTAGAATACGAGAATTTATACAGGAATTTTGGCGGGTTTAATTTTTATGCATTTTCGATTTGTTGATATGTTTTGACAAAATATGTAATCTACAGAGTAGGTAATAGATGCTCGAAGTAAGTAGGTAGCTTCGGTAAGTAAATACTTTTGGATCTTTTTTGGATATCACTTAGCAAAAAAATATTATATTCCATGTTTGGGTAATTAACCTTTTTGTAACTCAGTAGGTAGGTACGGTCAGCATCAAAAGTCGATGACCACATTCAGATTTAAAATCGCTACACATAAGCAACACAATAAAATGATTAAAAGTTTAATTTTACACATATCCACATTTTTTACTAGCCAATTATTTAAATTTTAAAATATTTACATGACTACTTCTCTTATAACTACAAAACTACTTTTAGATAATTACATACTATTTGTCCACATATTGGAATGTCCTTACCTTACCGAGTTTATTATATTACTACTTTACCTAATTCTAACCTAAACAGAATTTTATTGAGTCATGCCTCATCAATGTACTTAGAAAAGTCGCAATCCCGACTGACAGACAACGCCAAACCACTGGACGTAGAGACTTGAAATTTCGAGAGTATGATCGTTAAGATGTGTTAGTACGGGAGGCGACGATGCTAAATGAGGATTTGCTCGAGCGTCATTGAGACCTATTGGGTTGCAAAGCTTAGATGATAAGAAGAAAAAATTTTTATATAATATATACCTTTTCATCGGTGGGGGAAGCGGCTATAGGCTTTTTAAAATGTAAAAAAAAAATGTATCGAGCGCGTCTGATTTTCTAAAGGGGTGTTACGTGGACCAAAACAAAAGGTCTCATTCAATAATCTGACGATTTCGATGTAACGCAAACTCGTGGCCACTATTTTAATTTGCAAAAAAAAATCGTCATTTTGACTTACTCGAGCGCGTCAGATTAATATATGTATGGTTCTCTTGATGTCCTAGACATGCTGTCTCATAATCTGACGATTATCTGGAGGGATTCGCTTAATCTGACAAAAAGCATTTTTTTTTTTATTTCGGCTTGCGGAAATCGTCAGATTATATATTTTTCGTTATCCTTGAATTATTTCTTTCAAAATGAATACAAATTTAGCTGCGCTCGAGAATGTCCATTTGACGTTTTTTTTTTACAACTTTGCAGCCCTCCCCTTTCTTTACCCACCGCTCAAATTGTCAGATTAGTGGAATATACACTTTTTAGCATGTAATTAACCCACCCTATCTTAATCTGACGCGCTCGAGAAAGTCAGATGATCATTTTTTTTTTAATAATCTGATCCTTTATCCTGCACGGGCGGCCTTATCTAGGGGGCTCATATTTGGTGGAGGTACTTAACCGAGTACAAGGTATCCCCTGTATGTTAATCTGCCGCGCTGGAGTAACTCCCGAAATCCCCTCTTCGGCTCCCCTACCATGTAGGCGCGTAGTCAGAAAGGAATAAACAAAGTTGTGGTTATCATTTCTTCAAAAACTTTGCACTAGTTCTGGCTATGCGACCGCGACCCTTTCCTGCCCATGACCGGGCTACCTCCCATCTGACGTAGCAATCCTCTTAAGCCCTTAGCTTCTCTCACGCCATTATCCAACTGCTCTGAAGGGACGGCGCAGAAATCGTCGACCAGGGGCAGAGGTCCGCTTAGACGCTCGGAGTATTGAGAAAGGCGAGATTGATGACCGATCGGCGATGTTTTCTCTACTGGTTGGGTCTGTAAATATCACACTATCAAACTCATATTATACAGGAGAAGTTTTCAACTGGGCTTGAATGGGCAAATTCTAGTGTAGAATAATGAATATCAAAAAAATCAGAAAGTAGTCACGGGGCCAATTTTAATAAAAACAAAAGCTGCTTAGATTTTTTTAATTATAAATTAATTCATAGTTATAGTCTATGCTCCAGCAGTCGAATCCAGTGCTGGAATGCCACAGGAGTAATGTGAACCAGCACGAGAATGCACTGGAATAGAATAGGCACATTCCACTGCTTACTGGAATAATGTGAACTGGGCATAAGTTCTTTCTTCCATCCTAAAATAACCCAACCAATTTGAAAAGATCAATCAAAACTTACCTTCCCAGTAACAGAGGCGAGTTTGTCTTGCAGTCTTTTGATGAGAGCCGTCTCACTCTCGTAAGCCGTGAGAGTTGGCTGCGGCATGCACTGGAACACTGTGGCTAGGAGGTTGTGTAGCGAGACTAACACACTGTCCTGCCAAGCTCGGGTGAAGTACAGGCTGAATGTCGGGTGTTCTTCGGGTTTCTGAATGTAGGGAAGCACTGGAAAATCAATATTACATTTAATCAATTTAATTATTACTTTTAACAAATCTTTTTACTAATTTCAAATTGAACTGAAAAAAAGGTAAATTATATTGACCCTTTAATATATGTTTAATAATTAAGTATATGAATTATTTATGGTAAACACATCAAGAATCAAATAAAGTGGATATGGGACCATTATATTTAGTATCTGTTTTAATTAACTAACACTAAATAAAATTGTTCTTAGACACTTACTGAACCAATCCCTCCATTCATTCTGGCCTTGTAGCTCAGGTAGCATTTTGGCTAAAAATTCTGCAACTTTCTCATTTCGCACCCCACCTGTGGTCTGGGCAGCTGTCACCAGATACAGCTTGTATAAACTGTATTCCAGCTTACGTACAGCTGTGAAAATACAGAAATTGAATGAAAGGGGAGGACAAAGGTAATAAATGGGTTCTTCCAGTAGTCTTTTTTGTAACGATTTTGTAAGTACCTGGCTGCATGTGTACTTCCAGCTTTGAGAAAACTAAAGCGTCTAGGTGTCCCCAATATTCTTTGAGCCCATTTAGGTCAGAAATACTGATGTAATGCAAGATTTGATCCACTATTTTATCAACTCTGAATCCCTTATCTTTGTCGGCTTTCAAATCGATATCAAATGCTTTCACGGTTGATGTGAAGCCTCTGTATAGCAGATATTCACGTACTAATTCATCTACAAACTGAGTGTGAGCCATTTTTTAATGGTATTTAGAGAAAATTTGAATTTTATAAATAATCAAACACAGCACAACAATAACAAAGAGGACAAATCAAAGAATTGACACAGACATTGACATAAAAAACGCTTGAACGAATTAGACTATATCAATTCCATCAGAAAGTTAGGAGTCTTAGGAGTTGTATGTGCCCCTGCCTTTGCTTTCATGTTTGATTCGAATTTCCAAGCAATGCCATTACCAGTTGAAATTGTAGATCTTTGTTATGACATTGTATGCTGCCAACATAACAACACGAATCAATCAATCAAAATGTCAATATCCCTCAATCAGCTGTCGATTTTTTAGCGAAGTTGAATTTGTGCAAAATAGGAATAAACATGTATTTTGTGAATAGAAGGTTGTAGTGTTTATTTATAAAAGTTATCATCGCGGTGTTAGTGCTGGGTGGAGGTCTGTGCGGCGGACGATGCGTGTGGGCGAGGGCGAGTGAAGGGAGTCGCGGGCGCGGCCCCCAAGCATGCGGCGATATGGCGGCCGAGGCGGCGGCGGGCACGTCGCGAGGCCTCCGCGTCTACAAGGTCGTGGTACTGGGCGACGGCGGGGTCGGCAAGTCGGCCGTCACTCTGCAATTTGTGAGCCACAGCTTCTTGGACTACCATGACCCCACTATAGGTACCTACCTACCCACTAAGATAGTGATAGTGCGATGTAAACAAACATTGATGATTTTAATGTGTAAAATTATAAACTAACGGTGCAGTTTACAATGTGTAATTTTGTATAATCTTGCAGAGGACTCATATCAGCAACAAGCTGTTATTGATGGAGAGGCTGCACTTTTGGACATTTTGGACACAGCTGGACAGGTAAGGCATATCTACTGAACAGTACCTTTATTATACCTTCACTTTTTAGAAATTCTAATTACTACTTAGTTGAAATTGAAAATCCTTAGCGGTCAAATAATCGAATGTCCTTCCAAACAAATATAATTAACAATTTTTTTTAAACCTATTATTGTGTCCAACTTTTGGGCAAAGGTCTCTCCACTTCCACTTTTTGCGAACTTTTTGTACATTGAACTTTAATTATCTCATCTCTTCAACAAATACTCAATCCCTGAATTGTTTTGTAGGTGGAGTTCACAGCGATGCGTGAGCAGTACATGCGTTGTGGTGAAGGCTTTGTGCTGTGCTACTCGGTCACAGATCGGAGATCATTCCGAGCAGCTGCTGAGTATAGGCGCCTGTTGGCACAAGCACGGCCTACTGAGACTCTCCCACTCGTCCTAGTGGGAAACAAACTGGACTTGGCACCGAGGCTCAGACAAGTATGTGTCAAAATGTTACACATAATTATACCTAGTCTCAATTTCCCTGCCTCTTTTGTGAGTAGACTGGCTCTTGTGTGTTTTGCCTCTGCAGAAGCTACATACCTTCTCTACATTATGAGTTTTACGTTATTATTATATGGAGCCTGCGCTGTCCCACTGCTGGGCAAATTCCATTCCATTCCATTCTTCCCTGAGTTTTATGTAGTATATTAATAGTTTGTGCTATGAGGAAACTGTGGAGCATATCAATTCACTAAACTTCCTGCCTTTCAGAATCAGAATCAGAAAATATTTATTGCTTAAACTGTAGTTGGTACAATAAAGATCTTATGTAAATAGGTACAAGTAATTTTACAGTCTTATCCATTACGGATGTACAATAAATTTACTTTGTTAATCTACTAACAAATTTAACAAATTAAGGTAAAACTTTTGGGTAAATCACATTTTGCTTATAGGTAGGTACTTATAACTTTATAATATTATTAATCCCTATTATGATATTAATTTAAATTATAAAAAAACTTTATTAATTAACCACTTTCTTAAAATCAATTTAAAGCTCATTCCTTCCATAAGTTTTACATCAAGAGGTAGATTATTATATATTTTGATAGCTGTTACAGTTTTGCTGTTGTTAGAGTTATTGCCAATACCAATCACACTTTTACATCACATCACACTTAGAGTAGAAATGCAAAGTCTATTAGGAAGGATGTTTGCTTGTCAATCACATCAAAATTCCTGAATTTCTTGACCTGAAATGGGCATAGATTATTTTTGGATATTAGAATCCAGAAAACATCATAATATGCTACTTTTTATCAACAATACGGAACAGGCGGAGCTACCAAAGTAGCTAGTGACTATTATGTGTGTTAAGGTAGGATTAATTGATTAGAATCTCTGTATTCCAGGTAACAACAGAGGAGGGCAAAGCTCTAGCCACTCAGCTGGGATGTCCGTTCTTCGAGACGTCGGCGGCGCTGCGACATTTTGTCGACGATGCATTCCACGCGCTCATCCGCGAGATTCGACGGTTGGAGCGACAAAGACAGGTAACCTAACCTTCCTAAGGGAACATACCCAAACTACTAAACCCTCCCTTTGGTGACCATCCATAGTACATGAGAAGACCCCCATATTATATGTTAAACTACTAGGCGATTTCATTGTTAATAAAATTACATCGTAAAATCTAACAAACAAAATATGAACATTTTTAATAATTTTATTTTGATTGACAGGAAAATTTTCTGTCCTGTGTTCCGCTTACATTTTGCATTGATACTATCTATCTTGGTGTTCTATGTATAGGAACACCGTTATTCATCTATGACTTAAGTATATCTACTATAATAAACACGGAAGTTGATGAGGTAATCTGTTCATGATGTTGTTTGTAACGATTGCAATTGTCCCCAGTCATCAATAATGGGTACGGGCATATCGACGAGCAGCGGGCGACGTCGCTGGCGCCGACTCCGCAGCATCTTCGCGCTCGTGTTCCGACGCAGGCGTCGGCACCACTCCGCTCCCTAGCCCAGTAAGCTCTTCCCATTTATGACAGCCTGGTACCTGAAACCTGTGTGGGAATCTGTTGTATTTGACAGCTCATAACTTGATCCGAGGAAACCAGTCTATGACATCCTGGTACCTGAAGGCTGTATGTAAATCTGTCGGATTTGGCTGCTCCATTGTTGGTCCTGAGAAAACTATTCTATGACATCCTGGTACCTGATGGTTGTATGTGAATCTGTTGGATTTGACAGCTTGTAAGCTGAGGTAGTCATTTAGAATAATGGCACCAAACCGTTCTCTAGCCCAGTTAGCTCTTCCCATTTATGACAGCCTGGTACCTGTGTGAGAATCTGTTGGATTTGTTGTTCATATGTTGATGCTGAGGAAACCATTCTATGACATCCTGGTCCCTGATGGTTGTATGTGAATCTGTTGGATTTGACAGCTTGTAAGCTGAGGTAGTCATTTTAGAATAATGGCACCAACCCCTCTCTAGCCCAGTTAGCTCAGTTGATGGTACGGGCTAGGTTACGATGACAGTACCTACCACTTCGCTCCCTTTAACTTTGTGAAATGTCTGGATAAGTTGATGGCCCAGGCACAGCTCTTGGAATTTAATAAACCCTGGTAAAATTACGAGTAACTGTTTAACAGCTTCGAAGCTGCCTAACTATTTGAAAAACACTTAAGTTTTTAAATTTTTATACGACTTGAAGAATAGTTATAGGTGTACACAACAGAGCTTTCAATTTCTACAGAAAAAGGAACGTATTGAAAAGCGAATGAAGCGTTTGGTCGCAAGATTAGGAAATCTATAAGGTCCACATTACATTGGCACTGTAATGTGGTAATTGACCTTGTTTAAGATGTGTAAACGTACTAGAGTGTTATAAAATCTAACACTCTATAAAGCATTGCCTAAATTGGATTTGACTAGCTATAGAAATAGATATTTGTGTCAAAATATCTAAAATAATATAATAATAATATTAAAATTAATTGCTGTTTGGATTGAGCCTATTTCGGAATGCGGCCTAAGTACGCCAAAAATATTAAATTTAAAGAACTTAAAAATATTACCAACGAATAAATGATTTTATCTAAATTACGTGTGATAAAAATACATATATCTCTACTTCCTATTCTACCTCAAATTATGTTCTTAAATACCTTACCTGTTATATTCAGACAATTATTTGAAGTCATTGTCAAGAATGTACGTTAGTTGCTAATAATTATAATTTTTAAAGAACGGGCAACATTCCAATTTAAAAAAAAGGTTGTCATTTTATTTTATATCAAATTGAATCCTTGCCATTCAGAAACATTAATCCATCTTAATCCTTAGTCTTGGTCCTCTACCTCCTAATGAATTCCTATTTAATTAAAATACTAATAAGCTATCTTATATTTTAGTATTGTATGGCTGTATGGCCTATCTAGTTGAATCCATGCTATTCCTAAAACTAGAAGTTAAATATCCATTGTCCGCTTACTATTTAAATATAGTATAAATAAATGTGTGTTACTATACCACCTACTTTAGTTTACCTATCACTGACATATTCTAATCCTTAAAAAAATAGTTATTTATTTGTATCTACCACTACATTATTATTAGTTATAATATGGTAAGAGTTATAAAAATGCTTGATGGTGTCTCATATAAACTATTTTTACATTTCTTTCTAATGCACTTAACTAACCGAGTAACTTTTCTGCTAATGTTCTGTATTATATCAGAATTAAATTAGTAAAATATAACAAAATATCATTGTATTTGTTTTGTTTAGCAACATTTTGTATTATTATTGTTATTTATAATATCGGTGAATATTGGTACATATAGCATTATATTTTTGTATATTACCGAATTAATTTAATAAGATAGATAAATTAAGTATGACTTCAGTAGTATAAAACCGACCGAAAGCAGTCTTCCGTGAGTGGAACCGGTGAGAAGCAATACAATATTATACATCGTAAAACATTTTACACAATATAATGTTTTAATTTGTGTGTAATGTTTTGCGATGCTTGGTTTGTGAGATTTATTTAGAAGCTTAGCTTAATAATATACGAGTACAAGTAGATTTAGCCTAGGTTTATGTAAAAGGGTCCATAAGTAGTATTACCATCGCACAGCTTCACATATCTTGGGAATATGAATTTAATTCAAATTACTTATGCTCAAGCTTATTTCAATATTTGTTTTTATCTTTCAGCCGGTATCGTCGGCAAATAGGGCACTGTTCTTCTACTCCTTCCAGCTAAGGGTTTCAGTAGTCCAGGTTTAGATGAAGCGCACGAAAATCATTTTTACTTATAGCAATTTCTTATTGCTTCTGTGACTGCGACGGTAATAAAACCTATGGCATTTATCGTTAACAAAATTAGAGGACCTTGTAGGGATACTAAATAGTATTAATTTAAAAATCGCCATTAAATTAATAACCAAAGCTTAGTTACCCGCGAACCTTCGAGTACAATTAGGTAAGTGTAAGTGAGATAGATCGAGCTCTTCTTACTCTGTGCGACAGAGACAGCAATAAATATTTAAAAAGTAAAAGAATATATTTATATTTATAGTAATATAAGAACGTTTAAAGTATATAATCATAATTGAATCGTGAGTTTGGGCGGTTTACAAAATTTTGAAAGTGAATTTAGTGATTAGTGGTTAAGTGTTATCTTAACCAACTACACTGTACTTATAGCTTTGATAGTTGAAGACAAAGTTACTTTGTAAACACATTAAAATCTTTACATTTTGGCTTTTTGTAAGCCGACAAACTCACATTCAACCAAGATTTTATGGATGTATTTGAAACCCCTTAGTTTGTGAACGCGTGGAGTACTAGTAAATAATGTTAGGTCGATACGCACAAATGTTAGTGTAGTAGTTACAGTGTATGTATGTACGTGTGTTTTTGACCGAATCTATTGTTGAAAACATAAAATAATTTAAAAACAATTAAGATATCATCAAAGTAAAAATAATTGAACCTAAATGATCTTAAAAAAGTACTTTAAATCAAGTTATAACCTTTTGCAGCATTCGTGATGAATATGTATCAGAAAAAACGTTTTCAGCAATAAATTCTAAAGTGTTAATAATTTTAAGAAGCAAAGCATGAAGCAGAAGCAAGCAACCAGAAAAATATAACAGTGTCAAAGTAGGGTTTTATCCCATTATAACACTTATAAAAAAATGCAAAAGTTAGTGGATTAAAGTATGTTTGTTACAGAATCGCGCAAAACGCTTTTGATTGTATTTTGCATAGATGTGTCTCGTGACCTGAAAAAAAGAAATGGGATACTTCTTATGCCACATTTGCGGGCAGAGGCTAGGATAAAAAATGGAAAATATTGGTTTTTCTGACTGATACACATATATATTTATACTTAGTTTAAATAAAAAGGCGCTATAAAAATAGAACTGTTATGATACGAAACTACAGTACAGACATTTCTATCGTGTCTTGTGTCTATTAAGGGGAATCCTCAAATCCGAATTCCATACAAAATGTTTCGGACAAATACTCAAAATGTATACCGTATTATAGTAATTTCTTCACACTATTAGTTTCGTCCATGTTTTTTGATTTCGTCAACAAAAAAAGTGAAAAGCTTCATACTTTAATTTAGATTTTATACGTGTTTTAAAATTAACCCTACTAACTTAAAAACACGTATAAAATCTAAACTAAAGTATGAAACGAATAGTGTGAAGAAATTACTATAATACGGCGTACTTTTTGAGTAACCGTCCGAATATATGGAATTCGGATTTGAGGATTGGCCTTAAGGTAGAAAAACCAATATTTTGCATTCGATCGTATTTGTAACTTTTCTATACTATCCTAATAAAACTAATCATCTTATCTAATTTAGTTCTTAAAACTTCGACTATAAAGTACAATTTTCTTTATCTTCGTGTCATAGTAACATTATCTAGCTTTAGCTTAAAAGTAATCTAACTCTAGTCATTATTATTTCATGTAGTTGTTTCTAGATGTTGGTCTGATATGTATTTTATACTAAGCCAATTGGTAAATTTGATCTTTTTCATTTTGAAAATTTTTCAATTGAAATTGCTATTTCACAAAAAATATAATTTCTAAATATAATTCGAAATTCCGAATTCTAAATATATAAACTCTTCATAGGCAGTTTTTATCCTTTTTTGGTGAGAGAAGCAGATGGTTATCAAGATGGCGAGACACTACTTGCCAGTATGAATTTCCGAAATATACAAAAGGTACGGAATTTTACAAAAGGAAAATCTTTGCCCAATGAGTCGTCTAAAAAAAGCTTTGCGTATCCACACTTTTAGGCTTCATCTATTCTAGACACAACAAAACAGCGAAATTCTTATGTTACAGTGATTCAACTTATATTTTCAAAATTTACTTAAACCGTTTTAATTCATAAAATTCACACTATGATGAAAGATCAATTATGTATTGGCTTATTTAACATGATAAATATATGTATGTAGTATTATGTGTCCTTTGGAACCAATCCTCGTTTACTACCTATTTATTTATAGTATAGTATCGTAGATAGACCTTTAGCAACGTGAAATGAAGTAACAACAGAAAGTTCAATTTTTTGAGAACATCGCGAAGCGGATGCTTTGCTAAGTTTTTCTAATGTGACTGTAGTCATATGGCCCACATTACACAAGTTCAAATTGACTGGCCACTAGTAAGTAAGTTCAGTGAGTAGTACGGACAGTCGAGCTAATTTTAATTACTGGGCTTTCGAGACTGACCATTAAAATGTCTCAGTGTGGACGAGCGCTTTATCAGTGTTGCACCGGCTTTTGTGAATCAAAGTCCTGTGTAGCACTGTTCTGGTCATACACAGGCGTAATCTCTTACCATCAGTTGACCGCTTAGTTAGTCTCGTCCCATGTATACATAATAAAAAATGGTTATGGTAAGATAACTTATAACTACTTTAATTTAATTAACTAGCAATTTCACTCTACCTAGAAACTGCACGAAACTATGGTCTTTTCAACATTTTCTATTGTCCAGTCAACTGAACCACGTGTAAACGGCCTAAATTACCTACGTCACACAGTGAAGTGCAAAAGAGGTAAGATAGTTCTTATAAGCATTTTCGCTGTATTGTTCATTTTACCTGGCCTAGGATGTAAATTGTAGGTTTTGTTTAGATTCTTACATAAATTTGATTTATTTTATTGTCTACTGTAATACTTATTTACTACTGTGGTTTATAACGTATAGTGAATATGTGTCGTAATAGATGATTATTGAAACGTAGAAGATATGTATTTTAAATTGACGCTTATAAAATATATTTGATTCATATATTCCATTAGATAAGTCGTTAAAGAGATGTTATTATAAACCGTATGTAGGTGATTCGAACAATAATTATTGAATTATATTTCGCTTTTTAAATGTACAAAGTTTTACAAAATTATATTAAAAGTTGTAGATTTCGTTATACGGATATAATAATATTTATTGATGTACCTATTTTGTTATTTGTAATTATTTATAACACCAAATAGTACCTTTCAGATGTGTTAACTATAATATTGAGTATGTATGCTGTGTGTAGCGGTTTTGTTGGATTAAATGTCATGTTTCAAAGTATTGTATTTTTATCATTATAAATTCAACAATACGATATCCTCATTATACCCCCTCAGTCAGCAAGATTTCGGATTCATTGAACTAAAAGCGCCCTTCATCCATCAATCACTCTCACCTGGGTTCAATTTGGATCCTTTTTGACTTGCTATAAATATAAAATATCCCATTACTAATACAAGTAAAATCAGAATGGATACTTTTGATCAACCGTAAAAATGGTTATTTTATTTAGTTTAATTATGTTTATAATACTTTTATTTAAATACATCACTATGTATCTAACGACTAGCGACTAAACTTACCAACAGTAATCTACTAAACTTACCCACAGTAATCTTCATACTAAGTCAGGGGCCCTCGGGCGCTTAACTTACCCACTAAATAAATAAATATTTTGGACATTTCACACAGCACCGTCTAGCCCCAAGCTGAGCAGAGCTTGTACCTACTATGGGAACCAGATGACTGATAGAATACCTATATAAATAATAATAATACATAAATAGAATACATACTTAGAAAACACCCAGACTCAAGACAAACACCAATGTTCATTACAGAAATGTTTGTCCTGAAGCGGGAATCGAACTCGCGACACCGGCGGCGCGTGGCAGTCCAATACACTTGCCATTCGACCATCCGTGTCGTCAAAAGTAAAAATACACACTGACTTGGGTATGCAACAACCTACTCTATTGGTTTCGTTCTTACCTATAAACTTCGGCTCTAATGTTCATGCTCATCATAACAAAGTTAGCATACAAACTCAAGTTAAGAAAAAAAAATTGTACGTCTGCTGACTTCTCAAGTTGAACTTTACGACCTACACACCTTGTACCTACCTAACTACGTCTATCATTGTCAGTTTGAGCGAGATTCTGAAAAGGATGCCTACCGAGTCGCAATTTTCAAAGTGACTTGCGTCGTCCCATCTCAGGATTAATGTCACAAAGGCTCTGAAAGATACCTGTTGCTTTTTAAGTAACCAGCCGGGACGGTCCTGCCATAGTAACTTTATCTGATCTGTGACCAGTCTAGGGGTATTTCGTAGCTGCGGATTTCTTTCAGTTTTCATGAAGCCGTGGCGGCGAACGGTCGCTTCTCTCCTCTCGATTTAACCGCGAATACATCGGCCCTTTGAACGAAATAGACTCGATTTATGAAAAGTGGACTGAAACGTGACTCGACGTCTATTCAATAAGTATTGCTTTTGATGGGTTGTTCTATAGCCCTGAAAAATTAATTACTTATTTAGGAACGCATCTAAATTTACAATAGCTACAAATATGGTTTTCACCGCTTTTTGTTTCTTCTTCGCGACGATATTTTCCGGTTCATCTTCAAGTAAAATAGTTTACAACATCGGCGTGCTGATGGCTTCTCGACTGGACTCTCCGTTTGACCTGGAGCGCTGCGGCCCAGCGGTAGACCTAGCCCTTGATAAGGTCAACGAGAAGTTCCTAGCGCATCATAACGTCGAGCTGCAAAAAGTTCAGGGAAGGTAATTTCTTATGAATATAATTATTTATTTTCAGCCATTAACAAACAAAACAAAGTAATAAGGCCTATAGATAAATACCTTACATACATAAATATTTATTTAACAAGTTTTTATCTCGGTCTTGGACGTCTCGCGTCTAGATGATTTCTACAGGTGTTTTCATGTTTAGTGTTGAGCAATACTCTCTGACGGTTGACGATACACATTTTATGTAAACTAGCGTCGAGAGCTCGTCGCTCTCTTGATGGTAAGAGATCGCGCCGTTCCATGACCAAAACATAGCTACACAGGACTTTGAATCACATAGTCTGGCGAAGCTCAATAGCGCTCGTCCACTTTGAGACATTTAAGTCAGAAAAGGCAAGTAGCCTTTTTAACGCAAGTATTTAGAAAAGTCCAGTTGATAACGACTGATATGTCGTTCGTCAGCGAATCTGTATACCTAATGATGGTAGGTTAATTTGGAATAGGTACTTGTGTTAGCGAATGGATGTTGGTATAATCCTAACAAAGGTTAATTAATTCTACTAATCTTTGTTTTAATGACTACAAAGAACAAGTAGCAAAATCAAAGTGTAATTTACTTAAGCTGTAGAAGAGCCCTACCTTGTTCCTATACATATTTTTTTACCCGACTGTGAAGACGGATGGTAATGTTTTATGCATATCTCTGTAGTTGTAAAAATATCGTACATTTTGCGATTCGTTTTAATGTTTGTGAACACTTGGCGTATGAACTACTTCTATTTGTACTGTGTATTTGTGGAGAGTTTGTATCAATACGCAGCCCGGATGCACTGGAAACTCATTTCCGGTTTCACTCCCTATATAGCCTATAGAAATACTACTATCAGTTGAGCAACTAATGTGTATTAAAACGAGACAACTTCTATCATTTAAGTACTTGACAAGATAATGTAGTGGGATAAATTCGTATCTGTTCAAGGGACGCGAAAGATTCTTAAATCTAAATGAGCCTTAATACTGGTAAATTACAATGAATTTCAACTTTATTACAATGAATTTTCACTTTATTACATCCCCGTGAAGTAACGAACAAAAACAATGTTAAGACATTTATGACAAAAAGGTCTTCTTTAGAAGTAGGTACTACTTTAATATTTATTACAAAAAACTTTTTCCTTTCCCATTTTCCTGGGCAAAGCTCATACTTTGGTTTAATATTCTACCGCTCTTACTAAATAAAATCTATAAACTATTTACAATTATATTGAAATATCAGACATCAAATTCTCCTGAATAGCTCACTGATCCAACATGGTTCTAGAAGGCAACGTGCTGTGGATTTTAGATGTTTACACAATCTATTTAATTTCATTGTAAAAAAAATACATTATTATCAAGTCCATTAATCTAATAAAAAAAATATCCTTGGTCCTTGGAGAGATATGCTTTGTACTTAGTTTGTTATGATGTTGCACTTTTGATTCTTACCTTATGAGCCTGGTCCAAGTTATGGTTTATGTATCTAGGGTACGCAAAGTTATGAAAGTTCTTTGAAATTTCTAAGGCTCCGCTTCCTCACAAACCTAGGAGTTCTTGGTATATCGCGAATAGGAGCACGTGTGGGTACTTTGCTTCTTCTCGGAAATGCTAATTGGTCTAGAAAATACGTCCACGTATTTGAGTAAGTACCTAAGTGCTAAAATCTCCTTTTCGTTTGAAATGTGTATTCTAGCCGATTTAATTTCCGTAAGCCTCTTACGTGTTTCCATGTTGAAAATTGTATTATTTAAAATCTCAACGGTTTTATAACTGAAAAAGGGAGATTCTCGATTTGATCAGTGTATTTTTTATGTTAACGCATAACTTTTTAATGTGGTTATCTTTTACTGATTCTTTTGTATACTCACGTTTGAATTGCAGCAAAAAAAAAAGATATTTAGGAAATAGTATTGGATGGAACGGTCTAATCAGATTGCCCTCAATGCTCTTTTCTATCATAAAATAAAAATATAAAAAGTAAAGTTACTTTTTGGTTAAAAAATGATTGTTTTCTATGAGGAATAAGTAGGTAACTATGATTAAATACTACGATACCACGCTGCGACCGCCCTATGGAGCCGTAGCCCATAGTCAGATAAACTACGGTACCTTTAGGTACCTACACTACGTTACATATTTTGCACTGCTTCACTCTCTTTTACTTATGACTTCATTGTACTCTAGCTCCCAACGCTACTATTTGCACATTGCACTAAGCACTCAACCGCTACTAAAGTTTAAAGGCGAAATGCATTAGCTACATGCTGGTTCGTAAATATATCTGTGTAAAGCTCCATTGTTCTCTTACTTAGCAAAGTATCAACACTGAGATTTTGAGAAAGCCATTAGAAGCTGACGTTGGTTATTTAATTAGTGCTTTAGCGTAAAGGCCTACATCTATGTGCATGGGTCAAAGAACTTGTATACTATGTATCTAGTATAGAAGCTCTTTGGCATGGGTAGAACTACAATGACATATTAGAATATACGTATGAAAGTAGTTGTAAGGATTTTTTAAAGTTATCTTTTGGACTAGAATATCTATTACCACAGAGTAATAAGATATACACAACTATTACTAAGTCGCTATGAATACCACAGAATGAGCAGTTTCAAATATATACTCTAAGTAAATACCTACTGTAAGTAAGTACTATCTCTATTCTGAAATGGAATGTTATTAAAGACATCTAATAAAATTTAAACTATCTAAGTACAAAATATAAAATAATGATAGTTCTCCCATAAAGTTGTGTACGAAATGTCATGAAACAGACATCATCGTGTCGAAGGCTGTAAACTTGAATAATAAACGTCGCTTATAAACCTCTCATCATTCTGATCATGCACACGTTTTACAGCTGATATTTCTACAGATGCTACAGTGCGACACCACTCAGAGGTGATGTTCATTATGACGCTAACTTGTAGCAGCCTTTTGTCAAGAATCTATTTGTGCAAACCGATAAAAAATTAAGCCGTTTAGCCTACAGGATGCCCCTAAAAATTATAAACTTGTATATATATCATCTCTCCTTCGCATTCGGGTGAAAACTGCAGAGCTGTGTAATTCCTTAGATCACATACGCGTGTCAGATGTAGACTCATTGATTTGAATAAAAATTAATGTGTCAAGGAGGTCTAGAGAGAGCAGACTATAAAGGTACAAACTAAAGGTCAAAATATAGAATAGCGGAAGAAGACCAAAGAGAACCACGCGGTAAAAACAGATCGCCATATAATGGAAACGTCGCGTACTGATCATATTTATACAGAAAGATGCAGACAACAGAGATTAAGATAAATACATAGGACAGTTGGAAGCTCTGTGTTATGTCATACTATGTGTCTCGAAGAATTAATAATGTAACATAACAGTTCTAATGCATTAGTAGCGAGACGAAGCTCTTTATTCTCCGTAACCATGCAGACAGGGCAAAACAGTTTATTTTAATTCTTGAATTCAACTGGTATATATTCACGGAATGTGTATTTTCAAAAGCTTTTGAGTTTTTTCAATGTAATTATCTAGTATTTAGGTTAGTTCGAGATCAACTATGAGTGTTAGGCATTCAAATAAATATACATATTCGTACAGCAGTAGTCTTTCCATTTTGATGTACCGCTTGTTATGTATAATCACCCGTGTAATCACTCATCAACGAGCCAAAACTGCTAAACGAAAACATAAAAGGACAATCTTTGTTACGTAAAAATCCACTAAGGGAAGAATTTACAAAATTCCGCCCGAAAAATGTGTTTAAAATTTTTTTTGTGTACTATTACTATACCTACTTTATTATCGTTTCAAAGCCAGGACAAAATTTGGACTTGAGCTATTTTTGTGGCATTTCTATTTACGCCCCAGTGGGGACATTAGGTAAAATAAATAAACAGAAATATGCCTAATTAATTATACCTCATAAACAGCCTAAAACCGGTGTTCTTAAAATAAGTAATATGCATGGTTCTGGTTGGTCATGGTTGAAACGATTTAGACTTATACTTAAATAATCCTTGCACAACGCGTTTTTCTGTCTAGTACCTATGCAAGTGCCACTCAAAGAATAGATTATTGATTGTCCGAAAAAAAAAAGATTTTAATATTAAACCAACAGTTACCCGACGTGTTCCGGAGCGGTGGCCCCAGGCTTAGCTGCGGATATGCATTTCAAAGAAGACGTGATTGCATTCGTAGGCCCGGCCTGCGCCTTCGCCCTGGAGCCAGTGGCGAGGCTCGCGGCCTACTGGAACACGCCTATCATCACCGGCATGGGGGACCAGGTACCGATCATAATTATATCTATATATATAAAAGGCTTGGACTTAAAGGGAATCCTCAAGGCAAATTTCCATACAAAATGTTTCGGACAAATACTCAAAAAGTACGTCGTGTTTTAAAATGAACCCTACTAACTTAAAAACACGTATAAAATCCAAATTAAAGAAACCTTTCACTTTTTTTGTTGACGAAATCTAAAAACATGGACGAAACGAATAGTGTGAAGAAATTACTATAATACGGCGTACTTTTTGAGTATTTGTCCGACATTTTGTATGGAATTGGATTTGAGGATTAGCCTTAACTGACTGACTGACAGACAACTTACAGGTTAAACCGCTGAACATAGTACTTAACATGGTACTTAAAAAGGAATTTTGTTGATTGGCATACAGTTGCAGTTATCAGCTAGTTTAGTAAAGATATAATAGAAATGACTAAGTTCTGAGGTAAAATATATAACCATATTGAGAACTTCCTCCTTATTTGGATGTCGGTTGAAAAGTTGTCTGTGTCGTTTTTTTGATTATTTAACTATAGGTACATGGGTTTAGATAAGAAAAAAAATGCTTTCACAAATAGGTTGAGGAATAAAAATCTTTAAATCAAACTATGACATCCATCCAACCTTTTGGCAATATCATGTTACTTGAACTACTGCTGACTTCAAAGCAAAGGCAAAGCAAAGGCTAGAAAACAAATGACTTCGTACATTACGTACCGTTCGTACCGTTTTGTCAAACAAAGTGAGAATTCCTAGGGCTGAAATAGCTGTGCCTCTCATGCCGACAGTAAAAGGCTGCCTAGCTCACTTTGTTTGAGCGAGAGTCTGAAATTCAGGACTATTATTGCGGGAAATAACTACGTATTTGGTATATCTCATATTATTATATGTATAATGAAGTACCTATATCTTATCACTTTTCCATGTCCAAAACCAATATGAGAAAATACATATTTTGTCAAAATCTATCAATGGTAATTTTGAAAAAAAAATATAGTCAATATATGCTACTTGTGAATGAAGCTTTCAGTTGCCATTTCGGATAACTTGACAATTCAAATAGTCCATAAAACACCCATTCCTGACCAAGACGAAATAAATGCACCTTATTTAAAAATCATCAGCCTACAGGGCCAACACAATAGGGCACACCTAGAGTTCAGACATACATTTACGTACTTAAACATTACCGTCATAAGATAATTGATTGATTCAGGCGTTACTTTGCGGAAATCCATAAATATCAACAAATTATATATAAATATATTCAGTAATAAATCCGCTTAGTTTCTAAACAAAGGTTTTAATTACCTTAACTTTAGTTCAACTAAACCAAAGAGTCAACGAACAGAAAACCAAAGTTTAAAGATACGACACGTGTTTCGCCTCTACACGAGGCATCATCAGGAGGTGTGGACTCGCCGAAGTTTGAAACGAGAGTCTCTCGTTTCAGAGTTGAACTAAAGTTAAGTTAATTAAAACCTTTGTTTAGAAACTAAGCGGATTTATTACTAAATATATTTATATAATTTGTTGATATTACCGTCATGTTTTTCAGTCGGATATCAAGTACCACGGATGACTCTAATCTCTATGCTATTCACGAATCGAGGTCTTTCAGTTTGGAGCTCATTTCGTAGTAAATGTGAGGGGGAAAAAAGCTTGCTAAATCGACTTACTTCAAGGACTTACTGAGAGCTTTGAAATCGGATTAAAAAAACTGAATTGAATGTGTTATCTGCAAGGCTATACGAGTACAAATAACACATTCAATACACTATTCTACACACCTTATCGAATAAGATTAGGTACTACCCATTATCTATATTAAATTACTAGCTGATCCGCGTGCGACTTCGTACATGGTAAAAGAAATGCTAATTGTTCATGAAGTTGTTTGTTCCACCCTTAAATATCACAACAAATAGCTAAGTGTTAAAAATTTTGGTATTTTTGTCATTATATTTTGCGATCCAATTTGTGTCTTCATCCTTCGAAACTTGTACCTTCCTTCAGGGTGCCACACTCATACATACCATAGGAACATAATTATAACCCTCCTTCTTAGCAGTTGGGCTGAAAGGAAAAAACGTTTTTACGCCTAAGGTCCTCATCAAGAGCAAACTTCTATGTTTCCGTCCGTTCTCACATTTTTTATACTATTATTATTTAGGAGTAGAAGAATATTAAGCTTTTCATCCTACTGCTCGCAACGTGTACACAAATGATTATCGCTCACGGCAGCCTCGCTCGAGGTGAAGCGATAGAGTGATTTTTCTTACTTACGCCATGTTACGCCTGAAGCATAACGTATTTTCTTATTTACAAATTGCCTGTAATATTCCCGGCAAAGAAATTAAGGACATTTTCTTCCATGTGAAGATTCGATATCTTCGCTTCAGGTTGTGTTTCTATATGAATTGATAAAAATAAAACAAAATTATTTTAAATGTGACCGTTTTTGAAGATGGATCTCTAATACCTAATATGCGTCTGTTTGTAAAGTTAGATGAATGTTTCATAGTCAATCACGTCAAAACTCCTGAATTGGTTTTGCTAAAATTTGGCATAGACATAGATTATAATGCTCCGGAAAAGGCGAACCCCCCCACTATAAAGATGAAGCCGTAGACCGACCGCAGCTAGTTTGTAATAAAAAAATCTTCGATTTAATTGAATCGGTTGAGGTATTCTAGGTGAAGCGTTGTAAGTAGAATTAAATCTAAAATACGAATTGGCGTGCTTTTCTAATGATCACTTTCAACGTAATAGTCCGGATGGTTCCCAAAGGTATCTACGTAAATGAAGGTATAAGGGTAGCTTCATTATCCCAATCTATTCGTTGATTAAAAATATTTCTCCTCCGGCAATGCATAATCAGTATATAATTGTACCCACTGCTGGGACTTAGGCGGACATAGGTCTTAATCTACCACACGAACCTAATGCGGATTGGTGGATGCCACATGCCACAGACCATTTTTTTCTCTTTTCTTTGGCATGCCGGTTTCCTCACGATAGTTTCCTTCACCGATGTGAGAACGTGGATGCGGACATAGATTTTAAACACTGAAAAAACCCAGTTGCGCATGACTGCCATCGGGATTCAAACCCGCATCCATCGGATAAAAAAGCAAGGGCCTTATCCAC
This sequence comes from Lobophora halterata, assembly GCA_932526365.1. NCBI lineage: Eukaryota > Metazoa > Arthropoda > Insecta > Lepidoptera > Geometridae > Lobophora > Lobophora halterata. The sequence continues at coordinate 2,592,013 of OW052018.1, forward strand.
TCGCCATCACGTCCCACAATAGCGAATTTTTGTGAGAATGGATCTAAATCTCAAGAAACAAGGATTTTCTTTAAAAAAGAAACATACGCATTTTAGAATATAGCCCAGAATTCCCACTTACAAGCTTAAAAATGCAATCACAAAATAAACGAAGTTTTCCTCAGAAAGTCAGACAATCTCAAAATATATTCCACCCAGTTTCTGTCTTATTATTTTGCCTAAGTCACATTAGGAGTCTGAATTGACGCTTGTTCCAGCTCGCTGAGCGCGTAACCCCTAACTCCTGAATCTCTACGCGTTACAATAGGATTACAATATTTTGAAGTGCTTGAAATCTGGGAATTTTAAAAGTTTAGTTTTATTATCCAGTCGTCTCTATCCAGTTTTACTGTGTTGTGGTTATCAGGACGAAAGGTTGTCTTTTTGTTATTCCAGGTCACGAAAAACCGATTAGTCGTTTTAGCATGATTGAGCTTACATCCTCATAAACTTTAGTAAAGGACTCATTGCTGAGGAATAAAATATCTCTTTTTAATAGAGTCTGCTACACACATCCCATTGGTCAAGTCAAGGGTACAAACAAATCAACGTGAAAGCTCGTGAGGACAGGAATGTCCCTCGACTGAACTTGGCATTGACGGACCAAATGGTATTGGATTAAAGTGTAATGAGCCTGCAACACCGCAGTTTATGGGCGCGCGTGCGAGACGAATGAGAATCACTTGCCGCTATTGTTGTCGAGAGGTGTGGGTGAAGGGTTGAGTTGAGAGGATTACCTAGAGTCGATTGAATTATAATACGTTTTTCGTTAACACAGGAAAATGAAGGACCGTTAGTTCTAGCAAGAATTTTTACCCGAATACTGCAAAGCAAAAAGGCGGGTTATGATTTTGACCGGTATGTATGTAGGCGTGTATGCAATACAAAAACGGGCCACGGCACATAACAATTTCTGATGAGAATACTTGCTTCTTTTTTTACTTTTTAGAGCGCGATTTTTCAGTAGTCGTGTGTTAGTTTTAATTTTAATCTGAAATAAATTATTTTATTATTATTATTATTAAAACTTAAATTTTATTGGATCTTCGAATTGAAGTGCGCAAGTTTGTGCCACCTTTAGGTTTACTATGTGCGTGACCATAGTAAAACTTTAACTAATTCATGTCTCGAAGATACTCATCGTTTAGGTCTCTAAATACTTTACACGAAATATTCTGGTCTAACCAATGAGAACCACTGTCATCGATCTCTACCCAGGTTACGAGACCTGGAGTTGTATTGTCCCTGAAGATCTGATTACCCTCGAGAAGGTCTTGTTTGATATTTACTTGTCGCGCTCTCGAATACTGGACAATGAACTTTTGCAATATTAACTTTTTCGGTTTACGAGTATTTTGTAGTTGGCAATTTCATATATTTTGGAGTTCATCTAATAGTTTTTCTTTCATAATAAATGGTGTTTCAATAATAAATTCGTAAGTGCAGAAGTGATTAGAAATGATAAACTAAAGGTAGAACTTTTTTTATTTAAGACCATATATTATTGTACTTGTGTTTTGGCGTATAAATTATCTTTATCTGTATGATGTTTGTTTGTAGCCACCATCAGAAGGAGAGCTAGCTGCCCCAGCCAGCGTGGTGAGCCGCATGCATAGATTGAGGAATCTTCGCGTAGGCACTAGGGTAAGTTACTATAGTATAATGTTGACGGTGAAACCAAATAAATGTAAAAAAATCGTCATTCTCTACAGTTCACTGAACAGTAAATCTAAGAATTTGGGCTAACGACCAGTATTGTTTCAGCCGCAAACGCTGTTCAACGATAAAGGGAAATATCCGACGCTGACTCGTATGTCGTACTGCCAGTGTCGACTGCCGCATGTATTCACAAGCGTTTTTGAGCGCTTCGGATGGAAACATGTCGCTCTGCTACTGGACAAGTCTGACCTGTTCTCACTCACTGTCGGTAAGTGTAGTAGACATAGAGAAGCGACGCTGACCGTATGGTGTACTGCCAATGTCGCCTGCCGGATGTCTTTACCAGCGTATTTGAGCGGTCGGATGGACGTACGGCACTTTATTCATGGACAAGTCCGACCTTTTCTCACTCACTGTCGGTATGTGTAGCTGAAATAGGGAAGCACAGACGATAACTAATATGATAATACGACGTCCTCTGCCTCATGATGGACATCACTCATCTACCTGGATAAGTCTAAATTGTCGGTAGAATTCATTTATGATATTATGGTTTTGAACGACCAAATATTTTGGGCCTACATACAAGTGATAATCAACTATAGTTTGACGAACGACAGCACACTTTAGGTACTGCGCATTTAGCGTGATTTGGCCATTGTTTGCAGATAGGCTGCCGAAATAGCTTTTCTATTTTACGACGCCATCGCACCCTTATATTTCGTAGTCACGATTGTTCGTGAACGATAAGATTGAGACAAGTCATCGTAAATTGCAAGAATATAGGCTCGTCGTAGCTGACAAAAAAGTTATTTTTTTCAAAACCTATGCCTCGCATACTTACTCATTTATTAAACTTCTCTGATTAATACTGACCATAATTTTTGTCTAGTGCGGGTTCCATTGTGTTGAACTTTTCAGTAGGTAATGTTGTGCATTTTTGGAAATGTAAAAAAATAAACAGAATTATGGAAATATACGTGATGTTACTTTATTTCTGTTTGTACACTACGAAAGAGTAATACGAAATGTACTGGGAGCTGACTCAAGACCGTTGCTAAATATATTTTCCGGAATAATAGCGGATGGCAACGCGTCGTCAAATAACTTGTTTGATTTCAGAATACACAAACATTAAAATATGTTCCAAACTCCATTAATATATAATGTTTTTTTAGAATTTCTGCCAAATATGATCTAAGTACCTACCTATCGCGTAAGGCTACAAACCATGGATAAATGTATTTAATTCCTATAATTCCTAGGCTCAACGAATAAGGATGGTAAAAGTTAATAGATAATGGAATAACAGCAATTTGTTGCCTACTTCAAGTAGTTCAGGCATAGCTGCGGGCCGATGCTAGTAAATCTAATAAATATTAACGCTCAGCCCCTATACAGGTGCTAGTTGCATTACTAAATGATTGATGTGAGTTTCAAACTAAAGTCCCGTATGTAAGTACAGTCAAAAGCTGAAGTGGGCGGAATATTGAAATTTAGATAATTAAAAACAACCTAATAAATCACCATAGGTACACTGATGATCAAGGTCTTGAAAGTCTTATGAAAGTATTTAAGAAACAAAGAACGTATACTTCTACTTTTTTTATTTTAAGATTTAAATATTGAATCATTTACAGCGTCAGAAATATTTAGAACTTACACCTAGTTATTTTTATGTAATCCAGTCCTCTTTATCCATTTTTTCTTATGATTGTACACGTTTCACTAGAATGCTTCGGCGAACATTGCTCGACGAATCATTCGTTCAATTGCCAATTTGTAACGGAATACACGTTTTCGAAATGAAATCCAACAGCACTAAACTAATTTTCTCGAATTGAATCGGACTTTCAAGTTCCATTTCATTTGTGCAACTGAATTACAGAATGAAAGTGTAATGTCCTTTTAAAATAACCGTGATGCCATGTGGCCCGTGCCTTGCGATCTTTAGGTGCCGTAAATAATCATTTTATAATAGAAGAAAAAAATAGGGCATCCATCGTATCAATCTGCATTTGCTCTTGCTAGTCAAGTGTCAACATCGGAACATTATAAACAGACAAAAAAATATATGTACTTCAAATTGGAAATTGTAAAGAGTTCCGCGGAGAGCAACAAAAATGGTCCCTGGTCTAAAAACATGCATACGAAGATTACCTCAAAGAATTAGGACTAACCACTCTAGAACAACGCAGGAAGCGTGGGGACCTCATTGAAACCTACAAAATACTGAACACCTATGTATCATAAATAATAATAAAAAATAAAAATTAAATTTTAAGAATGTCGATGCAACGAGAACATAAATAAATAATCAAGTAAAGTCGATATCATTATTACTTACGTGAAGATTTCACGTAAAAATATAAAGATTTTAATTCGTACTCTTTTGTTTAATGTGAAGTCACTCTATTTTTTTGTTAACAAGTTTGTTATTTGATTAAAGCCAACTTGTACTAAACTGTCCAAAGTTCGTAAGCAATTACTTTACTCACTAGACAGATCATAACGGTCTGAATCGGGACGGTTAAGAACTGTCAAACAAGTAAAGTAATTGCTTAGGAACTTAGACTGTTGGTGCAAATCTGCATAACTGTTTCAATAATTGGCAGGTAAAAGCTTAGAGTGGGGCCTGAGAAAGAAGGGTGTGTTGAAAGCAGTCCGTGAGCTGGATGGTAACGAGAGGGAGTCTTGCGAGGCTCTGCTTCTGGATGTCAGCATGTATGCTCGGGGTAAGTCTTCATCATTGATACTACACTTACAGCTCTACCTCATTCAGTACCAGCTCTACCTCATTTGCTATCAATTTTACCGCGTTCACTACCAGTTTTACCGCGTTCACTACCAGTTTTACCGCGTTCACTACCAGTTTTACCGCGTTCACTACCAGTTTTACCGCGTTCACTACCAGTTTTACCGCGTTCACTACCAGTTTTACCGCATTCACTACCAGTTTTACCATATTCATTACCAGCTCTACCTCATTCAATTCCAACTCTACCTCATTCACTCTCTCATACACTCATCGGTTTTCATAATCATGAAAATGAATATTTTCACTAACAGGTGTCCCTCATTCAGTCTTCAAAATTGTTATCATAAATAAATATTATTCTCAACAGCTTTTCGTCAAAGTTTTTTGTCAACAGCTCTATCTCATTAAATTTTTTTATCACCACTAAGATCTTTTAAACAATTTAGAAACAATTCATAAGATGATGAGGTCTTCTGATTTATTGTATGTACAGTACAAACTTATTCAACAAGAAAAACAAACATTTTTCTTTTTCCTACTTTATGTAAATTTAATATTTCAAAAATAAACAATCAGAATGAAAGCCAACATTTATTTTATGATGGGAGTTCAAAGTCGATTTTTAAGGCACAAATTAATTATTAAGTAATTGAAAAACATTGTGTCCCGTAAATATGGTTTCTTTTATTTTTATTATTAAAGCATGGAAACTGAGTGAGGACCTAGTTACCTACTTATTTGGAAATCTTGGAATCTTGTGAAATAACTTTTAAAGAAACGTATTTTTTATGACACAAACTTAACAAGTACATCATTCATCAAAAATGCAGGATTATTTAAAACTATGAATATATGTAGTGATGAACCTATGTTATTTACTAGTACGTTGATTCATCACTACTTACCGGAGTGTACTAGTGTACTAGTGTTAAAAATAAGCAGAATAGAGCACAAACCACAACAAGCGTGTAGTTGAAAATACTTTTATCAAAAACTTTTTTTCTGAAGAATTTGAAATTCATACCATGTGGCGCGCAAAAACTCATTCGTAAGTAGGTATCAAGAGTTCCGTACAATTGTTATATTATTTTTCGAGTATCTAATAGATTCTTGTAAAATTACTTCTTATCACGTTAGGATTCCTATGAAACCGGAGAATCTTTCACTTAGAAGTTCAAAGTCAAACGTTCAGCGACGCGCAAGTAATTGGAAACTTATTGATTTACTGCGCTGTTTCTTTTATTTCCACTATATTTTATAAAAGCAATAAGGTAGAAATTGCAGCTCAAGGCGTCGCTCGTGTAAACATCGTAGAAATAAAAAGATTTCATAAAAAGAGCGTTGAATTGGCTATGAATTCGTATTCTGTAGCTATTTTTTTTCTACTCGTTATAGATCCTAGAGAATCCTAAACATAACTCTATGTAGGTACATATATTTTATGCTGAGCACACACTTTCTATACCAACCTTTATCAACTGTTGATGAACTTTACCATATATGTGCCCACCAAAATACAACGTGTGTACGCGCGTCGGTTTACGAATTGATTACGAGTAGGTACAGTTACACAGACAAATCGCAGTTTTGTATTTTATTGGCAGCTGTTATTGCGTCGTTAATTTTACGAGATGGTTTCTGAAATGTGGCCGTAAATGATCTGTTATTTACAAAAATGAAAGGGTCTTAAAATATGCTTGGATGTTTTGAAGTTACCTGTCGACCTCTCTGGGGACGAACGGCAGGTCACTCGAGGGTTATCTGAAATAAGTATATCTGTAATGAGTAACGTTAGAACATTTGTAGGATTTATATTAGCCCTTGTAGTTTACTGTCATAACGGCTTATGAGGCTCGAAGGTCCGTGGATCCTGAATGACTTTGGCTCGGGCAAAACGTTATAGTTTATCAGCTTAGTGGCGGGCGGACAAAAGGTGCTTCAATGTATTTATAACCTTTTATTTGAAACGTGTATTTGTTTATCTATTATTTGTTTCTACACTGTTCTTTGGTGAGTTTCAGTGCACACTGCAAGGCACGCGCCACTATCATACCAAAGCACGTTTGAACTGTCACTGCAAAGCAATAGCACTCGCAAATGAAAGAAAAGAAACTCGCAAAAGAACTCTGTATTGTACCAAAGAACTTAGAGACACAGATACAAGTTATGGAGCATGTACAATGGGCGACCTTATCGCTAAGCACCGATCTCTTCCAGGCAACCTAAGCGAGAGTGAGACTTTAATATGAAATGTTATGGTTAGGGGTATACCACCTGCACTGCAACCAATTAAAGTATTTTTTTTTAAGAATGTCTTTGTCTTGCAAGAGTTTTATCAAGTAACCACCCCAGTTGACATTTATGATGCGCACCAGCAGGAACTCGGCGTCTGTTTTTCCAACACACTATAATCTCGGAGTCTTCAAATCAAGAGTGAATAAGTTCTTACTAGGCAAGCGTGCTACACCCTCGACCACACCGTCACTTACCATCAGGTGAGGTTGTGGTCAAATGCTTGCTTATTTCAAATAAAAAAAAATGCCAACAGGCCTTTATTGTCTTTGTTTATTGAAGGTAATTTGTTATCCACAGTGGTGATTCTGAGTGTACGCGGCTCGCTGGTCCGCGAGTTTCTGCTGGCGGCGCACGCGTTGGGCATGACCCGCGGCGACTGGGCTTTCCTTGACGTCGAGATATTCCAGGTACGTCTACCTAAATAATAGTAATGCCTAGTACCAAGTACTTAGCCGAGACCGTGCTGTCGGCCGAGTACTTGGTACGTATAATTTATATTTACTGTCTCGGCCGAGTAATCGGTCGTTACGTGTGATCCCTAAAGAACCAGCAACAATTAGTCTCATTGTGAAAAAAAGAGTTCTATTGTATTTTCAACCAACTTCAAAAAAGGAGGGGGTTATCAATTCGGTTGAATGGTTTTTTTTATGTTTGTTTCTTTCTTATAGACCGATTTGAATTTTATTGTTTTGCTGTTTTTGTTTGAGAGGATATCCTTTCAGATTGGTCCCATAGATTTTTTATCAAAATCTGTTCAATTGTTTAGGTTTTAAATCAAAATAACTGAAAAATATGTCGTTGAAGTGAACAAAATTGCGTATTTTGCCAAAATTATGATCGGTTGTTTAAATGTTAGTACTAGTTTCGAAAATTATCGCCATATTCACGGATTGTACGTGATTAGAATAAATCAATACACATCTTTAGATATTCGAGTTTGATTATAAGGTAAAGGATTCTAATTCCAACTTTACCAAAACATATAGCATGAAAATCGAAGTGGTTATTTCGATGGAACAAAATTATAATTACTCGTTTATCAATTAGTAGACCTTAAAAACTTTATTTTATACTCATTATTAAGCGCTTTTTAATTGGCATCAAGAGCTTTTATAATAGCTACACACCGGTCTTTTTCATTTGCAATCTACCTCCTGCTGGTTCAGTCCACGTGTAAGAGAATCGATCTCCAGCAATTATCTCGTTATCCACCGGATGAATGCACCGACGCGTTCGCCTTTCAATCAACTTGTTTATTTTACCCTGAGCTTCTGGAATGAAGAGACTTTCAAATTGGCAAAATGGCTGCAACAGTCTTGTCAATTTGCAATCAAACTTCCGCTAGTCCAGTCCATGTGTAAGAGAATCGATCCTCAGTTAGTATCTCGTTATCCACCTGATGAATACACCAAAGCGCTCGTCTTTTAATTAAATTTCGGGTTTGAAAAGACTTTTAAATTGTAAAAAATGGCTATAGTGGTCTTTTCCATTGACAAAATCAGACTCTCGCCCGCTAGTCCAGTCCACGTGTAAGATAATTGATCCTTAGCAATTATCTCGTTATTCATCGGCTGAATGCACCAACGCGCTCGCGTTTCAATCAACTTGTTTATTTTACCCTGAACTTGTCCATTAGAAACAAGACACGGACAAGGTTATCCTTTGCACAGTTGCTTATTCGCTTGTCATTCTGAGCGTATCAGGCTGCCCGAAAGCCTTCGATATGGCTTAAGAGTGTGGTGTTCCTGGAAAGTTGTGCGAACAAAGGCAGCAGAAGCAAGCGAATATACAAATAAGTTTTTCCTTCATTTTACTTGCTTGTACGTGATTTTAAAAGTACAAAGAGTTCTTGAATTGTCACTAAACTTTATATGAAATTTTGAGTCAATGATAATAACATAAAAAAATTATATTGTTAGCCTCTCTCGCGTCGCTTTTCATACAACATATTTACCCAAAACTTCTAATCTGGCTTCAAAGTTTAACCTTGTGTGATTTATTGTTATTGCAAGTAATGTGCACAATTAGAAACAATTTTAACCTTGTTAGTCGATAGATCCACACACCTCTGTTAAATCAACCTGTTTATTCTACCCAAAACTTCTAATCTGGTCCCAAATTTTGTGATATATTGTAATTTTAAATCGTTTCGTAGTCGATGGGTCCGCTCTCCCGCTTTCAATTAACTTGTTTATTTTACTCAAACTTTTAATCCACTTTCGAAGTATGACAGAGATTATTTTATATTGTATAGGATTTTGTTTAATCAAAAACAATGTAGAACCTCGTTAGCCGCTGGATTCATTGACGGTAGAGCCGTGCGGAGCCTACCAATGTGTTTGTTCATTCAAACCTGAATCTGCGAGTCTAGTCACGACCATAGTTTGATTACAGAAACAAACTAGTAGGTGTGCAGCTGAATTGGGGATATGCATGCATTTTCTAAAACCTTAGTTGCTATTTAATTATCAAACCATAATTATGTAGATATTAGAAGATTATGCATATCCATCAAGGAGATGAAGCAGTGTCAACGTCATGGGTGCAAATTAAACACCATTTATCCAAATATGTAAAAGGCCTGAACTTTACAGCTTTACTTTAACAGACAAATATAGCGATAATAATACATAAGGCGACCGCGATAAATTACTGTTAAACTGTTAGTCCAAACCTTCGTTTGCATTGCAAATTACTAAAATTCCTCTCTTGTTTTCAAGAAGTTGAAAGTTGGTCAAGAAGTGTAAAGTGTACTAAGAAAGGAATTTTAGTAATTTTGCAACGCAAACGAAGGTTTGGAAGTCAGATTAAAGTCAAAACCTTCGGGCCATAGACAACCTATAATTTCTCTACTTCGGGCGGTCTGTTTCTAGACATCTAGACAAACAAACAATCAGTCTTGTGGTCCAGGGCGGGTACTGGGGCGAGACGGGTTGGGCGGCCGGGGACAGCCGCGACGCCGCCGCCCGGGTCGCCTACGAAGCCCTACTTCGGGTGTCGCTGAAGCTCCCCACTGGGGATAGATTCGACGAATTCGCCGATACCGTCCGGGCGAGGGCCAAACAGCATTACAACTACACGTTTTCTGATGGAGAAGAGGTAACAATATTGAATTATATACACTTGCATAATTTGCACTTACTTATCTTTATTTGTAACACGAACCTTTGCCCGCTTTGATTCTGTTAAGTCATTTATTAGTAATCACTTACTTATGTTAATTTTAAATAGCTTCTGTCCGTGCCTTCGCCCTCGTAATTATAAGTAGCTTACTTATTTTTTACAGATTCTAAACTATACTCCTATGAATTTCGGTTGAATCGATTCAGTAGTTTTAGCATGATCATAATAAACATCCATCCATCTATACATTCCATCTATCAGTCTATCAATTTATTCTCACAAAATTTCCTATTTATTAATAATTCAGTCTTTTGTGCGTAATAATCTTATAAATATGTGTGTTAATCGCAAAAGTCTACGAAAAACCATGGTATAAATACCCATTACAATTTACAGACACCCGTCTAGCTATTTACCTTTTGACCTGACTGTCCAGGTGAACTTCTTCATAGGCGCATTCTACGACGGAGTGTACCTCCTCGGGATGGCGCTGAATGAGACCCTCACTGAGGGAGGAAATATTCGGGACGGACGGAATATCACCAAGCGGATGTGGGGGCGGGATTTTCATGGTACGTCGGACTCATTATTATATTGTTTTTATTCTATTAAAATATTTGTAGGGATATCATCATATGATAAACTACGTAATTAAGCTGAAACCAAGGCTTAGTACCAAGTTTTTCTCATAACTATTAAGTGTATTGTTTTTATATTGTTTTTTAATATTAATTAAGCTGAAACTAATCCCTTCTCTAGTAATTTGGTACCTACTTTTTAATTTTTTTTTGATTTGTTTATCGCTTGTCATTATTACCTAACGCCCAGAATCTTAATTTCTACTAAATATTTCATAATATTTTTTTTCTCTAAATTTTCGTACACTAGTAGCGGGATTTCATTAATTTTATTAAGATTAATTAGCCCGAAAAGCGTGGGTTATCAATACGTATAAGTATAAAAGGGTTAACCCTGACTGAATGACTGATACACAGCGCACAGATCAAACTACCTGATGTAGATTTTAAAATGTCGAGGTTGTGTTCTTTAGGAAGTGTAGGCGCGGAATTTCGTTACTTCGCTACCCAAACGAAGTTGAGGGTGCCAACTAGTCGTTTATAAAAATAAAAACATCTAGATGAAAGACAAAGATGAGTGACAATATACGAATAAAATAATATTTATTATTGTGTGGGCATAACTCAAAATGATTATGGGTACTAATGAAAAATACTGCGTGAAAATAAAAGCCGTGGGTAGAAAATGATAACACATTGGTTTTATTAAAGCCAGTGTCATATAAAACATCAAAGGTCTAAATATAGAGTATCATTGTTAGCCAGATAAGCTCTATTGGCACTTTGGAAGTATCAAGACTCGATGTAATACCTACTCAAGTTACCCATTCTTATTTATCAGTGCAGTTGTGTGGGCTTCAGTGGAAGTTTATTTTACGAGTATCACAACACGTATTTACAATTCATTAGTTTCGTACCATTTGAATGTAGTGGATAAAAATGCAGGTAAATAAGAAATGTAGATTAAAAATCTAAAGCCCATGTTTTTATAATTTTTCTCTATCTTGCTTCTTTTACGAGATATAGCGGTTTTAGAAAGCATTGTCATCGAGTTGTGAGCTACCCTGTAAGTTTCAACCGGGAACCTACCTACTTGAGTTGCAAAATTCCACCCAGAACACACAGACAGACAGACACACAAGAAAGAGACTTAATAAAATAGGAAAATAAAATGTGGTCACTGGTCATCTTCGAAGGTTTGAATCAAATTGCATAGTAAAAATGAAGATACAATTTTCAGAATAACTTTTGGATACATAATTGTCGTTATAAGTAAAGTAAAGAGATCACGTCCAACTTGAATTTTGGCTCTCATATTGAATCTAAGGCTAAAATTGCTGCCATGAAACTTGGCATCCTCGCTAAGGTTAGGCGGTACTTCACGCCGGGACAGTTGCTCAACCTGTATAAAGCCCAAGTCCGATCGTGCATGGAGTACTGCTGTCATCTCTGGGATGGATCAGCCAAGTACCAGCTCGAAGCCTTAGATTCGATTGAGCGACTTGCCATTAGACTCATTGGTGACCAATCGCTTGTGGAGGCCAACTTACAGAGCCTCGAACACAGGCGGCGAGTTGCGAGCCTTTCGGTCTTCTACAAGATTCACTTCGGAGAGTGCGCGCAGGGCTACACGATCTAATCCCGCCATCTCCCTTTTACCACCGAACTAGCAGGCGTACGGGGGGGTACCACCCCTATCTCGTGGACATCCCACGAACTCGAACCAAGCGGTTCGCATCGACATTTGTGGTGCGCACCAGCGGGGAGTGAAACTCGCTGCCAGCGTCTGTTTTTCCGACACACTATAATCTCGGAGTCTTCAAATCAAGAGTGAATAAGTTCTTACTAGGCAAGCGTGCTACATCCTCGACCACACCGTCACTTACCATCAGGTGAGGTTGTGGTCAAATACTTGCCTATTCCATATAAAAAAAAAAAAAAAAAGTGGAACAAAGCGTAGGATGTCTATAAAAGCTCACGAAATATTCCAAACCTTCTTTTCTTTCGATAAACAATGTAGACAATGGATTTTAAAGTAAATGAATAAGTAATTAATTGTGTTTTTTTAAAAAAAAATCTATTTTGAGGTCGGGATCTTTAGAGGTTCTGTTTCGTTTAAATTGAATGGTAAAAATGTAGGTAGAGTCATTCACTTGTAGTAAAATGAAGAGCCGTTGGTTAGTTTTTTCAAGGTTAGCTAGTTTTTTTTATAACTACGTATACGTGCTACGTATTACAGGTATCACTGGCCACGTGAGGATCGATGCGGTCGGCGACCGGGACGCGGACTACGCTATCCTTGACTTGGACCCTGTAACAGGAAAATTCGAGGTATGTTCCCATAACCAAAACTAAACCTTGTTATTTATTATTTATTTATTTATGAGCCCTCACTGCCCCACTGCTGGGCAAATGCCTCCCCCATTCTCTCCATTTGTCTCTGTCTTGTGATTTAGCTTCTACCATTGTGAGTCGTCAATTGCAGGATGCCGTCTAGATAGGTAGGTACCAACCAACACAGTCCCATATTCTGCCACAAAGCAGTAATGTATAAGCATTACTGTGTTCCGGTTCAAAAGGACTTACCTTTTGGACGAGCCCATAGCAGTGTGGCACCGTCTTATATGAAGTTCTGTGTATCACTGGTTTGGTCATGGGCAGGCGTTATCTCTAGCGAGGCGAGAGCTCTTAGCTCGTCTCGTCACTTGGTTACATAAAAAAAAACTAACGCAAACTTTCCTTTCTCCAACTCTATTCAATTTTACATTTTAATGCTTCATATTAGAGACGAGTATTGTGTGAAATTTAGTTGGGTCTATAAATATTCGGTGGTTGAAATGCGGCAGGAATGAGGAAATCTATTTCGGTTTGTTGATAAATTTTCGGAGTGTCTGTTGTAGTTTTGCTCGGAATAAGCTTTGTGAGATTTTTGAACCGTGAAATGCATTGGGCAGTAGGGATTTTATAGAGAAATAATTTCTACCTAGCTTGCAGTACCTTATTAGGTAAGTATGAACAAGAATGGTAATTTTCACTCTATCACATTTTATATCTCACCTAATACGTTTTTTTGGGTTCTGGATTTTTGGATTATCCATAAGTAAACTTTAAGACTCCTGAAATTGTGATTTGACTACATATTTCAATTGTGGTTTTGTCTTGATATTTAATTAGGAACTGTCTCAAACAAGAAATTAGTAGTTAGTTGGTTATAAACACATTAAAAAAACTATTTTTGGTGTAAGTAAGTATCTACCTAACCCTTCGAGAATCTAGCAAACCTATCGTTAAAGTAAAAATTGATGCGAAAACCTGTGTTTTTGTTATGGCAACGTTTAAAATTACCAATTCTACTACAAACGCTGTGTATGTGTAGGGTCAAACAATATCCGTGACCTTGAAGAAATTGCGGCCATAAAATCCGCCGTAGGTATAATAAAGGAGGTCGTTGCCAAGCTTAGGGCTTTCGAGTCTTTTGTACTCCTCGCTAAGTATTTGAAGGGACGAAAGATTGCAAACATTTGCTCCCGATGTCGATCTGTTATCGGGTTTTGATGAAACGGCCCCATTGAAATTGTTGTTATTACTTGTTTTGTATGGAAATTTAAAGCTTTCAAAAAAACTTAAGGATTACCGACGTTTTCTATCACATCATTCTTCTGAAATTCATGAGGATAAATGTGTGTTTGTTCCTCAATCACGCCAAAACTACTTAACCGATTGATCCGGAACTTGGTATGTGTGTAAATTATGAGCTGGATTTTTTTATCTTGCTGGCAAAGCCGCGACCAGTCGCTAGTTATTATTATTAGATTGAATATTTAGGGATGTTTCTTACTAATTAACACAATCAGAGGTTCCTCTAGAACATTATCCGTTCCATAAACCCCTGTTAAAACTAAGGTTCATTATAATCCGATCTAGTACATAGTTTTTATTATAAAATATTTTACATTTTCCTTTCTTCTCGCTCCGTTTTGCTTCTTTCTTTGCTTATTAATTTAGAGGGGAGAGTTTGCCCGAATTTTACATAATTTTATCCCACTTAATCCTATTATTGACGGGTTGGTAATGAAGAGAAATATTTTCACATGATAAAAATTTGATTGTGTGATTTTATTTGAAAAATAACAAATCTATGTTCTTAGAGTAACATTAGTACAAACGAGATCAACCTAGGCTCCTTTACACCATCGCACTATCTCTACCTATCCTTTTGGTAACGTAAAATAAGAACCGCTAATTGAACAAAAATAATGTGATTTCTAAAATACACTTTTTACTCCGTTTTAAATAGGAACTTAATACACCTTTAATATAGCAAATAAACATGCACTGTAGCAAAATGCTATTGATATTCAGTTACTCAGACATGTTACCGATTAGCGTTGCTTCCTGTACCTATTGTTAGATTTGACTGCATTACTGGTTATCTCCCTCCGTTATGGAAACCTACGCACACTTAGTTTTTACATGGATCTAGCTTAGTTCAGAAATAGGAATATCTTACTATCTCGTCACTTGAATAGAAACCTGTTCTCTCGTAGGTGGTAGCGTTCTACCACGGGCTGAACATGAGCTACAAGCCAGTCGGTGGCAAAGCTATCCACTGGCCGGGCGGACGCCGCGGGCCGCCGCCGGACACGCCGCGCTGCGGCTTTCTGGGAACGGACCCTATGTGCCAAGGAGGTATGAATAATAAAAATATAAATGAATAAATTAATAAATCAATACATAGTTTCTAAAAAGTTTGATACTAGCCGCTAGTCTCCGAGCCAAGTGAATATTATATACAGATAGGGTTCAATTTCCCTAGCTCTGGTCCTCTATAAGTTACTACAACTTACATATACCAGAGCGATTATTCATTTATTTATTTCTTTATATGTATATTTATTTGTCTACTTTAAATATAGAACAGATTGCACCTAATTATACTAATAAAAGATAATTACATTAAATAATCTTTATGATGTGTGAATTTACAGCCCCTGGCATAATAGTAGATTATGCACTAAGGGGATAAAGCAGTGTCTTATGTCGCGGGTGGCATATTGAACCCTGAGCTAAGAGTTATGTAGAGTCCTGAGTGACGCGAGGGGTTCAAGCTACCCAAGACGAAGACAGACTTTATTCCAGAGGAGCATACTCTACTTTTCACACCTTCTGCGAGGCAATAAAAAGCCAGGGCGGCAGCAGCGAACATCTCTCTTGTTTCACAATCTTTGAAATCGCGCCTTTTTTCTTTTTTTTTATGAGTGGCCAGTTCGATTTTCGAACAAACCTCTTTACACTGCCGTATAGCGTTCTTTTACTTTTTTAGAGTTTTTTAGAGTTTTCTACGAGTTTCCACATTAATTTGACGTTCCAAATTCAAATCACATTATAACCCTCGGGAGTTTCATACAACATTACCTCCCTTGAGAGGTAATGCTTTGCTTTACCTTGATGATAGCATGATATGTAATTGGACATTGTCGAGCAGGTGGTGTGAAAAATACCTTCTAATATCCCTATTAGAAGGTATTTTATGCCAGAGGTTCGAGCATGCAAACACGTATTGGATGACCTTGAGGCAATACAATAAAGAACATTATATACTTATTAAAACGAAAATGGAAGGAATATACCACCATTGACCTAATTTGGATGGTTTGAAGGCAAATATTCCCATGGTATTTTTATATTGGCTCGTGTGATAATTTCAGTTATTCAGTTATTTATTGAATAAAAATATGTAGCTGCATATTATATTACAGAGCTTAAAGCTAGTGACTCGTTAATTATTTTATTTTATATTAAACATTTATTGAGGAAATTAACAGCTAACTGTGAGTAATAACTAAAGTATAAAAAAATCTGAAGGCCAATTAGAAATTTCTATAGATAGTAATAGAAAGTATACAAACAACGATAATAGTACATTATGATATAAGTGCGGTAAGTTGATAATTACAGCCGAGGCGATATTGCTAGCCCGAGCCGTCGGTGAGGGCAAACAAGAAAGCAGAGGCTGTAATTATCAAAGCGCACGTATGTCATACGACGTTTTATAACACATTTGCGAGGAAATAAATAAATAAATTCATCATTACTTGACGACATTTTCAAATACAAACAATACAGCGAAAAAAAACAGTGCGCGGAATATTTTTTACATGTTCTCAAATTAGCGAAGCGCGCGCATCAGCGCTTTTTTTTAAGGCAAAGCACAGGCAAAGGCACAAAAACAGCCAGTATTACTTAAAGTAAATTAATATTTTTGTGTTTTGTTACATTTAAATGCTTGTAATTTATGGTTAATATAATTTAAATTAACGAATTAAATGTTTATTTATTATATTTTATCTCCTTAAGTTAATTTTATTAATAAAATGTTGACCACTTTATTTCTGACATAAAAACTCTTTGCTAAGATTTAAAAAAGTACCATTCGTTTTAAACGGAGATCATTGATAAACCTTCCTTTTTTATAATTGATTGATTCAGGCGTTTCTTTGCGGAAATCCATAAATATCAACAAATTATATAAATATATTTAGTAATAAATCCGCTTGATTTCTAAACAAAGGTTTTAATTAACTTAACTTTATCTCCTTTTTTTTTTTTTTTTTGGTCTCCTTTGTTGAGGATTTTTGTGACGTCGGGTCATACAGGCGACTCATCGCCATAACGGGTATAAATACGGGCCGGGCAACGTTGTTTATTCACTCTCGTTTCGAACTTCGGCGAGTCCACACCTCCTGATGATGCCTCGTGTAGAGGCGAAACACGTGTCGTATCTTTAAACTTTGGTTTTCTGTTCGTTGACTCTTTGGTTTATAATATAGTAATATCTACTAAAGTTCTAAACTAAAGTTAAGTTAATTAAAACCTTTGTTTAGAAATCAAGCGGATTTATTACTAAATATATTTATATAATTTGTTGATCTTCCTTTTTTAATTACATTACCGCACTAGTGCGTTTTACATTACATTACCGCACGAGTGCGTAATGAGATACAATACGATATTGAAATTGGTGCAATAATAGACCCTTTACGAGCAAATGTGTTATAAAATTATGAACGACACTATAAATTGTACCTGCATAAACCCTGTTGGGTTTTTCGAATTACAGCAATTTTAGCCTCTAAAAACATGGTAATACATTTTCACTACATACTGTGTTTAACTTTCCTCTCTTTAAATATTTCATGAATTTTTAATTTAGAGAGTGGACCCATAGTTTTGTTAAAGGGTTTGTTGTGCAAGGGTATTTTGTATATAAATATATATAGGGTGTATGGCCATATATATAGGGTCATGGTGTATAAAAAAATAAAGATCCTTTAACTTTGAGTAGGTACTGAAAAAGTAATCATACCTCCTGAAAGTAGCGTCTCTTTTTATACCCAATCTAGGTATGACAGCCACATCTTCGTCTATGAAAATCTCATTCAAATTTTATGTTACTCGAGCTAGATAAACCTATGATTAAAACTCCCCAGCTGCAATTTTTCTACGTAAACATATTTTGCTGAAATAACGCTCATACATAGCGAGTTATACCAGAATTAGGTGATCCCTTGGGCTCCATTCTAACAGGCAAATTAACCTTAGGTACCATCTCCATAATATTACACTTATATTACAAAAGCGTTCGTTTGTGTGGATGTATTGATAGATTAATGAACAGATTGATTGATGTTACTCAATCGAGGTAAAACTACTGGACGGATTACTTAGTACTCATATTACTTGTGTTAGCTTTAGAAGTGAAATGTGTAGTTTGTGTGAATAATTAATGTCTTTAAAGCAAATACTCGCAGGCGAACGCGCGGGCTGCAACCAGTTCGCATTATAATATTCGCGTAACTTTCTTACCTGCGATTTAATCTGGTAACTTTTAATTTGCTCCAACTTTCGTATTACCCGTCGAAAGTAATTTGCACGTTATGCATTTATGATAGAGTTACAAATTGTTTGGTGAGTGCATTGTCCAGCTGGGTTTTGTTTCACGCTGCTTCGGACAGAAGCCCAGACGGTTATAATATATTGTTTTACCGGACTGGCCATATTTCTCACTTTTGCTGTCACCGCGGCCTGTGTGGCCTACAAGTAAGTGGTCCTTATTATGAAATATTTTATGAAACGGTTCTTTTTTCCTAATTCTTAGTGAAACTTAACGAAAATGGTGTGCATTCCTTAGGGGGTTTACGCAGCCCCTTACAAGCTTACGAAAACATCTTTAGGAAAAAATATTTATGTTTAATAAAGGCATCTTTGTCGCCCCTAGTTAAGGCTGCTGACTAACAGCGAACTAACTAAAAAAACCGTAAAAAAAATATCATATACATAGTATTATAGCTTTCAGGGTGTAAAATTTTAGTTATGGAAGGACACTGCTATGGACGGAGGTGAGAAAAAGTCTATTCTCTATGTAGAAAATTTTATTATGTATCTGTCATTTTCAACTATTCGATAAATTATTTTTTATGAAAACACCTACGCATTTTACGGCTCTAATTCAGAATGCGTAAAATCAAATGGTGTGCGTTTCACATGATCGCCGGAAGGTTGAAAGGGTTTCGCAAGGGAATCTTCTCTAAATCCTCTCATAAAAAGACCGTATTACCCTAAAGAAACATAACTTACAATGCTAAAACGCTTCAAGGAATGTATTTATCCAAACATATTTTGTAATTTTTGATATGGTGGGTATACTTTTATGTAACGTTATTGGCTTAGAATATGATTATATTATGTTAAATATGATGATCTCAGGGCACCGCACTGGTATTAAATTTTATACTTTGTTATAATTTTATTCGTTTTCTTACCTAAATTGAATGAAACTTTTGTATCGGCACGCACGATCATCATTGAATAAGGTGTATGTAAGAAAAGTGTTTTACCTAATACAATAAGCTAATACATTTATGTTTTGAATTGCATATCAATAACAAGACGTGCTTGTAACATCTAGTGATAACGTCTCGTAAAATTTTGCAACAATTATTGATTTCAAGCATTATTAACTAATTGATTTCAAACGTTATCAATTTTTTTATTTTAAGGGGAATCCTCAATTCCGAATTCCATACAAAATGTTTCGGACAAATACTCAAAAAGTACGAAAAAGTAAGCCGTATTATAGTAATTTCTTCACACTATTCGTTTCGTCCATGTTTTTTGATTTCGTCAACAAAAAAAGTGAAGGTTTCATACTCTAATTTAGATTTTATACGTGTGTGTATTTGTCCGAAACATTTTGTATGGAATTCGGAATTGAGGATTAGCCTTAAGTTATCCATTTTTTTATTGTTTCATTGAAACATCAATTTGTGCAACAGACAAGCCCGGATAGACGCGGAACTGAACAACATGGCGTGGCGGGTGCGCCCCGAAGAAGTGCTGGTCGAAGTGGGGACAGGATTGGGAGCCAGCCCTGCTCTGCACAGCATCAATGAAGTACTCAAGGTACGAGTATTACACATTATAAATACATAAATGTACAAGGTTTAACAACACATTAAAAATGTCTCATTAGAATGGTATCCTAGATAAATATTACATCCCAGTACTTCTTCATGCCACGCATAGAGATAGTGCAGTAGGTAATACAGAGTGTGTTTTTTTTACAATTAATGAGTTCCCAGCTAGAGCAATTGATTTGTCTAAATCTTACAGTATATTATATCTTACTTAATTTTTTCTTTTTATATAAAAATCGACTCCGAGACTTCTTTGGGCATTATTCTATCGATTATATTATTTTTATCTTCGGTTTTGGATCAAGCCCAGCTAAAATTTTCACCCGGTATAATTGTTTGATTATAGCGGATAAAAAAATTTATTTCTGACTCAAGCAAGACTAGATAGATAGATGTTATCTTTATTGCACACCTTATAATAACCATAAATGAAAACTAAACAATACTGAAGAAAAAGTGGTTCAAGCGCGGCCTTACCTCTAGACTAGGAGTTCAAATAGTTTTATAAACAAGTTGAAGCATTCTAGTCCAGCTCGATGGTCAGATAAATCAAATTAAAAATGAATTATAGCCTCTGGGCCGGCTGTCGCTACAATAACTTGGTTTAACTGCGTTGTTGCTATCGAGTTCACGATTAGATTTAACAGCCTCTTGTAGATTATGTCTCGTTTGTGCCAGGCAGACTAGAACAGACTAGAACTTTGTGAGTTACTGCAAGTTCTGTTTATAGACTATAGATATTTTTGAATTATTATTTTATTTATTAGATATTATTAGGGTATAGACATAACATCAAAATGTATCAAAGTGGACGAGCGCCATCGCAGTATAGCACCAGCCTAGGTGATCCATAATCTTGTGTAGCACAGTTCTAGGCATTAGTGATGAAGTGTCGTATAATTTGTGTATTGAAATGATAATTATTACCAATGGACAAATATTAATAGTACCTTTTAGTTTGCTTTAAGACATTATCCACTTTGATATTTTGACGCAAAACAAAAAAAATACATATTAATGATTCATAAATGTAAGCTTCATATAAAGCAGATTTTTAAATTCATACGTTCCCAGATAATTTTCCAGTATTCGTATCATGTTCAAAATGGACAAAGTGGGAATATAACGAGGAACATCCTACTACACCGTGCACAATGCACATTGAATAATGTCAGCAAATAAAAATGACATCGAGCTTTTTAATTAAATGGAATGCCCTACATCTGTTGTTAAATTAATTGGACTGTTGCATGAGTATTTTTAAAAGGGATTATTATGTTCGCTCTGTTGCGTAACAATATTGTGCGAAACACAAAATAATTTATCTGCTATGATAAGTATTGCTATTTATTTTGGCTATTTTTGAAATTCATGTCTTGTCACCTTGATTAAAAAAGTATCCTTTTAGTGTTGACGGTAATTAACATAGATTTATTAGCTCTAAATCTAATCTACTGCAAAATCTTTAATCTTTAATGTAAAAGGACTTGGCATAGCACCAAATCTCGTAACTTCTACGGCGTAGCAACCTCTACAGCGTAACATGAATAGTAAACTTAGATCGTAGCACCGTAACGCAAAATAAGTATTTTATTTATTTTGGCTATTTTTGAAATTCATGTCTTGTCACTTTGATTAAAAAAGTATCCTTTTAGTGTTGACGGTAATTAACATAGATTTATTAGCTCTAGATCTAATATAAACATTTTGAATACGAGACATTATTTGCACCTAAGCTCATCTATCACATCTTAGCGTAACTTAGCACGCCATGTCTACAGCGTAGCATGAATAGGAACTTATAGCGAACCTTATCTGTAGCCTGTTACCTCTACAGCGTTGCAAAAATCTACTGCAACATGTAAAAGGACTTGGCATAGCATCAAATCTCGTAACTTCTACGGCGTAGCAACCTCTACAGCGTAACATGAATAGTAAACTTAGATCGTAGCACCGTAACTGTAGCCGATCACTCTCACGGGCGTAGCACTGGCAGCTACAGCGCAGCTACGCCATAGCTACAGCGTAGCATGAAAAGTAACAAAGTGCGTAGAACCGTAGCACGTAACCTCTACGGCGGCGTAGCACAAACGACTACAGAATGGCATTAATAGTAAAATACGGTGTAGCTCGTTCATTCCACGATTTAGTAAGACATTACATCATATCTAAATATTTTATACTATTTTATAATAAAGTATATAATATTATCAACAAATTATATAAATATATTTAGTAATAAATCCGCTTGATTTCTAAACAAAGGTTTTAATTAACTTAACTTTAGTTTAGAACTTTAGTACATATTACTATATTATAAACCAAAGAGTCAACGAACAGAAAACCAAAGTTCAAAGATACGACACGTGTTTCGCCTCTACACGAGGCATCATCAGGAGGTGTGGACTGGCCGAAGTTCGAAACGAGAGACTCTCGTTTCGAACTTCGGCGAAACACGTGTCGTATCTTTGAACTTTGGTTTTCTGTTCGTTGACTCTTTGGTTTATAATATAGTAATATGTACTAAAGTTCTAAACTAAAGTTAAGTTAATTAAAACCTTTGTTTAGAAATCAAGCGGATTTATTACTAAATATATTTATATAATTTGTTGATATTTATGGATTTCCGCAAAGTAACGCCTGAATCAATCAATTAGATAATATTATTTTATAATAACAAAAATAACAAGACGTTTCGTTTCGACTTCCATGAAAGTTCTCAAAACGAGAAGGTAATGTTCCTGCGATTTGTAAATATTATTAATATTAAAAAAAATATTAGGAATTCCGAAATGGTAAGAATTCTGAAACAGGCAACGAGGGTTCAAAGCCAAGGGACGAACCGACTGTTGAAAGGCATTTTCATTTTAAACTTAATTTCCTGAAATAAATGAGCTCATTGTATATGTTCCATGCATCGTATTTCAAATAATCTGAATAAACTACACCAAACTCAAATCATTTGAGTTGCTGTTATGGTATGAACTCTACTTTTAAGGAATATTCTTATAGTACGATGACACACGGCTTTTTTACACGCTACAAGCCAGCGTTTACGCTTGTAGCGTGTAAAGTCGCCCAGTGTCATCGGCGTTTTTATAATATGCTTGTTGACAAACCTCGAAAGCTAACACGCTCACACGATAGCTTTTAAAAACGCCAACAATCGGGTTGTAAAAAGCCGAGTGTCATCGACGCTTTACGGAACAGTGATTAACTAAACAAAGATAACAGACACCTTTTATAGATAACAAATACCTTCTTAAAATAAGAATTTAAGAACATATAATGTGAAGTTGTATGTATGTGAATGTGTAGATAATATCAAAGTTTAAATTTAATTCCTTTGAAGTAGAGTTACCTGAGTAAACAATCCACAGTGCGGTTTTTGATAATGGACTTTAAAAGGTCTTAACCGCAATAACCAAGTGCACTTTACAGTGGTTTATCAAATATCCACTTTACTCAATTAAGTAAACTTTACTCAATCTTAGTATTATTCCAAATAATGTTGTTTTGTTTTTCTGTGTAAAAAATTTGAGTAGACTTTTTAATAATGTTATGAGAGATGTCCTGCCTACAGTGTCCACCCATGAATAAAATTGTGTGTAAAAGTGGGACTTTTGTATTAACGTAGTCCGGTTCAGCACTGCTGATAGCGTTCGTCAATTTGAAGACGCTTGTTTTACCATACCTATTCAATTCAATAAAGTTGAATTAGTACATGTTTGTAAGGTTGACACTCCCTCAGGCATACAGAATTGATATACCGTGAATGTGAATGTTGGTACACAGAATCTGTTGATATGACACATTTCCAGTGTAGGTACATATTTGCTTTACGGAACTCGTCAACACTGAAAATGACGGGCGTATTTCAAAGCTCGTTGTGAAATAAGCATTCAAAAGTACTTTTTAAACAGTTCAACTGTCGGTGGACGGGACAGGGTTTTTCGATTACTTTTTTTATTTAGTAAAATACGCTCCAAAACCGGTTTCGTTCAAAGCGCAAAAAATCCGATCCGAGCGAAAAAAAATAGGCATGAAATCGTCAAAGCGAACTGCCACTCACTGTTTTGCTAAAGGCATTTCCTATTGTATCCATAAAAAAATACAAACGTTAATATTAAAACAAAAAATTAACAGTTAGGTAAGAAATACAATTATTTATTTTCTCGTGTGATTAAATTAAATTAAATTCTTTACTTCTATAAACATAACATTTCAGCAGATCCAATGCGTGATATCATTATCTTCACTTTGTAACTTAATTTTAGAAAATGCTTTGATACATAAAAAACATGTACACAGACGAATATTATTCTAATAGTGATACTAATTGATAGTTAAGTTATTTGCTCAACATTTTATATAATTTGTAACAATATTATTTCATAGCTAATTTTAAAGTTACTCGCAAAACTACCTCTTGCATGTCGTCTTCACCTGTAATTGCAGGGGCATTTGGCCAGTTATACTTAAAATCATGTCCCTGAAAAAAATTATAAGTGTACACTGTGTTGGTGTTCAATAAATAAAATAAATAAATACTTTTTTAGCTGTCTCTCGGCTGGAGCACCCGGGGCAGTGTGAGCGCGCCTTCGAGCTTGAGTGCCGCTCTCAACCTTTCATCGTTCACCGTGGGACTGTACAAGGGCAACCGAGTGGCCGTCAAGAAGATACACAGAAAGAAACTCGACTTGAACAAGAAACTGCTTTGGGAAATCAAACAGGTGAGTTGTTTTTACCTTTATTTCATGAACATCTAACATGGGCATGAAATTTATAAGCTTTGAAATTGTCGGCGTAAATTTTCGTTTAAAAATTAATCAATATATGTATTTAAAAGGTTTGGACCTGACTGACTGACTGATTGATAGACAAGGTACAGGCCAAATCGCTGTACGTAGAGACTAGAAAAATTTGGAGGGTGTGTTCGTAAAAAAGTGCACGCGCCTGCACTAAGAAAGGGATTTTATTAATTCACAATGCAAATGAAATTGCGGGCGTCGGCTGGTTTCTTATATTTTCTCGTCGGTCCAATGTTGCAGTAGCGGGAAGTCTGTGAATGAATGAATTGTGGTATTACTTTAAATTACCTAGAATCACTGCATCAACTTTTGTCGTACAAATACGCTTTATAATATTAAAGCTAAATAATAAATAGTTCTTATTTGGTGGATGAAGGCGACTGAAATGTCTAATCTGTGACAATTGGTTAGTTGTTCATGAGCTTTATTTGCCCGCAGGCTCGAAACGTGTCCCACGAAAACACGGCTCGCTTTATCGGCGCGTGCGTCGACTGTCCGCTAGTGTTCGTGCTGACGGAGTACTGTCCCAAAGGATCGCTCAAGGACGTGCTGGCCAATGAGGAGCTACAACTCGACTGGAACTTTAGGACCTCGCTCGTGCATGATATTGTACAGGTGAGTGTCCCACTCCCAGATAACAAGTCTTGCTTCATCGGCGCGTGCGTCGACTGTCCACTAGTGTTCGTGCTGACGGAGTACTGTCCCAAAGGATCGCTCAAGGACGTGCTGGCCAATGAGGAGCTACAACTCGACTGGAACTTCAGGTCCTCGCTCGTGCATGATATTGTACAGGTGAGTATCCCACTCCAAGATACACTTGCTTCATCGGCGCGTGCATCGACAGTCCGCTAGTGTTCGTGCTCACGGAGTACTGTCCCAATGGATCGTTCAAGGAAACAACAATATTCATCGGATCGAAGATTTTATTCATCTAAACGTATTATGTGAAACTCGTAGTCTGTTATTTAGCATAACACCATCTTAAATAATTCTAGTGCCTACCAAAGCCATGAATGTCTAATGTTAATGTGCAACTTTATTTTTATCACTCAATATTGACGATTTTTTACCGTTATAATTCGATGTTGTCTTAGATATAATACGAATAGAAGTCCGTATCATAGATCTCGAATACTTAAGTTTCACTCCCATCCATTGAGAAAACAGCAATATATCTGCGTCTGCCATAAAACTGGGATATTACAAGAATGTCATGGCCACTGATAGTTTGATAGCGCTTCTGTAAGTGGTTATACACTTGGCACGAATGTAACGGCGCGCTGTAAAAACACAAAGTAACGAGCATTTTATTAGTTTAGGCACAGATTAATTAAATGCTTAGAGTGGTGTGAATGAGTGTTTGCCTTGGTCAGATCAAATAACTTTTGATTTATTTGATACAGTTGTTTTTTGTTTTCGTTTTTGTGAAAAATTACGTGAAAGATCTATCTCACTCTCAAAGAAGACCCATCTCTCGCTTTTCTAGATAAAGTGACAGGTGTCTTTAAAATTTTGTATAACTCATATTGCAATATGATTTTATTGATTTAAACGGATTTCAAGTAGGTACAGACAGCGTCATAGATAAGTATCTCCCTTGCATTATAATACCCAGCTTCAGATCCTTTTAAAATCACCGTCGCGGCGAATAGAGAAGTTTTTAAAAAAAAAATAGATTATATTTGTATAACCATATTTTAAGCCTAAAAATAATTTTAAGTATTACAATTTTTTGAAAGGATTTATAGCTGGGTGTCTTGTGCAAGGGGGATACTTATCTCTGACGCTGTCTGTACCATAAAACTTACGAACCAAAACCTATTTTTGAAGACCATAGATGAATAACGGTGTTCCTATAGAACACCAAGATAGACAGATCACCAAGATATCAAATCAAAATGGATACGGAATACAGGATAGAACTTTTTCAGTCACCCTGTCAATAATAATGAAATATCTCTACTTTCTAATAATGTTTGTTACTTTTTACGATGTAGTTTTATTAACAATGAAAAAGCCTAGTAGTTTTAAGATTATAATATTTATCCAGCCCTGTTATTTCTTTTTTTCGAAAATTTGCATCCGACTAATATGTACTAAATGTTAGCCAATGTGTCTCCCTTTTTTTCGGCGCATTTTCAATGTACTACATTTTAACGACCAAATAGAGGGTAGTTCCCTCATTTCACCGCGACGGTAGCTCCAATACGCCAGTCAACCCGCGACCACGGCTGTTGCAATACAGTCGAAACGTCGGGATACAAAAACATACGAGGTGAGCGCGAGATTAATATCCGTTATAATCAAATAACTATACTACATTGTGATTCTATACTTTAATACTTCTACGTGGAAGATTATAAATTTGAATGGAAGCCTTGGAGTACTGGTGCATTAGCTTTTATTGCATTTTGTTTGTGAAAGACAAGACAAGACGAGATAAGACATAAATTACCCTGCGTTAGCCAGCGCCCGTAAGGAAATGGCTCGTAACCCTGAATAGTTAAGAGATTCGTTGTCTAAGCCCATGTAATTGCTGCACTTTATATTCCCTTAGAGTTTGTTTTATCCTTGAGGAATTACAATGTTATCCAACAGCAATAAAAGTAGCTTCAAATTAACTACAGTTCGTAACTTGATTAGCCTTGAAACTTTCCGTTTGTTAGACTTTTTAGACTGAATTCCCACTGGGATGGCAGCGACAGGTACATCACTCAGGGGCCTAATTTCCTAAGCCTGACACAGGGCCCTTATTCATCAAGCTATCATTAGTTCTCGTTATCGGACAAAAATTGTCAAGAGGGAAAAAATGACGTCATCCGAGGATTTCTGTCGTTATCGGCTTCGAGAGGTCCGCCATTTTCTGTCAAATTTGACGTACCATTCGATAACGAGAACTGCTGTCAAGATTAGAAAATCAAGCCCCAGTTTAAAATTGTTTGACACTGAAGGTACTCTGCCGGTCGTTGCCATCCCAGTGAGAATTTAGCCTTATTGATAAAGCAAACGACATAAAATCAAGGTTTTACAAAGACATACAACAGCCCACTTCATTCAGACGTGACCGCGTAGGCACTACTGAAAAGTCACAGGGAAGCAAAATATGGTTCAATGACTTTTTGTCAGTTATTTTAATTTAAAAACTACCAACCGGACTATTCTACCGATTTTGATAACAATTCTATGGGAACAATCTGAAAGTAAAAAAAAAGTGAAAAAAACCTCTCAAACAAAATTTTTCAAATCGGTTAATAACAACAAAGTTCAGGGGTAACAAACAAAAAAATATACCGAATTGAGAATCACTCCTTTTTTGAAATCGGTTGTTAAAGATAATATATTTTTAAGAATTTCTGAGAAGTTTTAATAATAGAATGCGTATAGCAAAAGATGCTGTAAATGATTCAAATATTTTTATAGCTTCCGGAAAAGTCCTTTGTGAAGCTCAAAGTTCTTACTGGAAATCACACTGATGCGAACAAACTAGGTTGTACTCTATTCAGGAACTACTTGGAACTTTCCTGAGCGGTTTTCTCTGCTTTTACGCTTCTAAGGCGATTGACCTTGGATCTGGTAAAACCAAAGTTTACTAAACACAACTTTGTTCGGCTTAACTATATTCCCGTTGAAAGGTTTTTTTAGAAGCTAAATGGCTACCTGGGACATTACGTTTTTCTCACCGTATGACTCAAAAGAGACTAATGCCAACTTGCACCAAAAATTCAAAGTTCCTAAGTAAATACTTTTCTCGCTAGCAGTTCTTAACGGTCAGAATCTGAACTGTTAAGAACTACCAAGCGAGTAAAGTAATTGCTTATGGACTTTGACAGTTAGATGCAAGTAGGCATAATAGTTTTATTTTCGTATATAAACCCATGTCTAGAACAGTGCGGGCTTGAACATTTTAGTAATTTTACGTATAAAATTAATTATACTCTACGTCTACGGTTGTCTGGGAAAGATTGCTTTACTTTAGCAAAAATATAGTGCACGAAAAGAGCCTCTTTGAGGCTAACTTGATATCCTTTCAGCACACTGGTTCGAAAGAACTAGTGACACGATTAGAATAAGAAGAAGCAAAAAAGCCGCCCTTGTAACATATTTTATTCACGTATATGGTTTATGTAAAGGTGATACAATAACGAATATCTATCTATCTAACTCTAATATTTTCTTTGTGTTTCAATTCTCTGTACCACTCTAGTTACTTTACTTTTACTCGATTGACATTATTGGCGACAGGGCATGTGTTACCTCCATGGCGGGCTAGGTGCGCACGGCAAGCTGCGCTCTTCCAACTGCCTCATCGATGGACGCTTCGTGCTCAAGATATCCGACTACGGACTCAACACGCTCTGCACACCCACAGACCTTATCAAAGATGACAATTATTTTTACAGTAAGTGGTAATTTAATGGCCTGCGCAGACAAGCAAATGGTACGGCTGAGGATTTTTAAATCAATTGAATTTAATACATATCTAATCGAAATAAGGTATACATATATTTAAATGCTCGGTGATAGGCCATAAGGCTCTAGAATATTAGATACTGTGCTGCCCGCGGCTTCTTCTGAGTTGTATCAGGAAAAAATAAGAGCCTATATTATTTTCCAGATTCTGAAAATATTTTACAGCCTTGAAATCGAGAAACTTTAAATTTGTTAAACACTAATCAACTGGATCTTCAATTATCCTCTGCCCTACCAAGAGTCCAATCTCCGGTTAATCCTACCGGATTTGAATCCATTATTATCTAAACTAGACGGTGGCTTCATTTTCAGAAAACGTACTTAAGTAGAGTAGATTTTATCGAGACAACGCGACGGGCATTCGACATTCACAAACATATTACAACATCTCAACTTTAATATTGAATAACAAATATAGAATAAGAAAATATAATTTTATATTAGTAGGTAAACATGGTAGGTTTGTTGCATTATTTTGTGAATGTTTCTTGAACGCCTTTAATTTAGTTAATAAGCAAAACTTGTGCCATTGCACATTTATTTTCACAAACTTTGCCGTAACAAAGAAGTACGCATTCTTACTTCTTTGTTACGTCAAAGTTTGTGAAAATTACCCTAAATTGTAAAGAAAATGGAGTACGAACTTTGTTATTTGAAATTAACTTTGGAGTCCACAGTCCTTTTAACGAAATTTCATTATGTACCTAGGTTAAGTACTCACATATCTAATATTTTAACAGTCTACAAGAACAAAGTGTCTCTGTGAAAAATCTTAAAATAAAATTGATTTAAATATTATAGAAAAAAATATATTCTTATCTAGTAACCAAGATACTTAACGGAATAGAATCCTTATAAATATGGTAATATCATCTTTCAGGAGAATAAGGAAAACCATTGACCGGAAATATTACTATTTTTGAAAACAATTGAAGGGATACCACTTAATACTGAAATAAACACTTAAATATTTCAGTATTTAGTGGTAGCTAGGATGATGTATGGATATGATATTATATAGATGCAAAAAACTCAGCTTGTGCCATACATGTAATGCTCGGATGTAAGAAACCCAGTTAGTGTTATACATGTCACACATGCAAAAAACCCAGCTTGTGTAATTTTTTGCCGACGTTTAATATTAAAAGTTAAAACAAAAACAAAAGTTTTGGAATAGGTAAGCTTCTTCTTATCGTGTCACTAGTTCTTTCGGTATAGGTGAGCTGATTTTGTAAGACGTTTTTAGAGTTGCTATGGACTGCCCCAGAGCTGGTATCGGGGTCCCTGTACCCCGGATCGACGGCGTCTCTCAAAGGAGACGTGTACAGCTTCGGCATCATACTGGAGGAGATCGTGTTAAGAGCCGGTCCTTTCCATCACTACAGATCGGTTTTCACTAACAAGGGTAAGAAGCAACTTAAGTACATTATAGCCACTGTATGTAGTTGTCAGTGTTTTAGTGTATATTTCAGCAGTTAAATTATTACGTCGGCGGAGCAGCTTTATATTTTTTTTTATAATTAAAGTCACAGTAGAGTTTCGCATTGTTGTAGCAGCTTTAGCAGTTAAACATTTTGTTAAAGCAGATTTAGTATTTTGGCGAAGCGTTTGTGATACTTTGGCGAAAATCATTTCATGAAGCACCTGAGACTATTTGGCGTAGCGTTTGAGACACTTCCCCACAATAATTTAACTACTTTGGGGTAGTAAGAGCTTTAAAATGAGACTCCTTCTTATCGTGTCACAAGTTCTTTCAAACCAGTGTGGTGAAGAATTTCTAGTGCGCCTCAAAGAACCTCCTTTTCTGGACTAAAAGCAAGTGTTATTGTTAGAGATATTATCCCGCGTGTGCGCCCGCGAGACGCCCCCCTTTCGACCCGTGGTGGGCGTGACGGAGGCGGCCGCGGGGGGTGGAGGGGGCGCTGCGGTGGAGCTGCTGGAACTGGCCGCGCGGTGCTGGGTCGAGTCGCCGGATGATAGACCCACCTTTGACGCCATCAACGCAAACAACATCAAGTAAGTTTCTCTATACCTCGGTAATTTATTCCCCCTTACACTATACTTTTTTTATTTTGTTGTATGTCAACAAGGGACGAGACGAGGTACGTGCCTACCTATGACCAGAACAATAAATAAAATAAAAAAGCCTTTATTCTACTAACCATTTTGTAACAAAACAATAAATAGGGAGATATTTCAACATTTTATGTTCATTTAACTTTCGTAAACTAAATATGAACTTTTTCATTGCATGTTGTTTTTCTTTTGACCAGAACAATACTACATCCGAAATGTATACAAATAGGCCAGTGCAACACTAATAGCACTCGTCCACTTTGAGACATGGTGATGTTGGTCAGTCTCGAAAGTCCAGTTATTTCACTAGCTACAGTACCCTTCGAACTGGAGCACAGTAATGCTGACACACGACTGCTATACGGCAGAATATCTGGCACGTCGGAGACAAATCCTATTTCAGAGAGAATTCTAAGATATTATAAGTATTCCTCTTTGTGTGAACGTGCTCTTGACAAATTATTTAACCCCTCCGGTGAAAATGCCTCTTTTTATCAGTGAATAATACGTTTCAACTGCGCTACAAAAAGGAAAGACCTTTTTGCATAAATCTTAATGTGTTGCCACTCTAAGCAGTCCGTCTACGGATACTTGCCTTACATTTTTTATATAATAAATAAATCGTTTATTGGTTTCATAAAATATGGATCGGGTACACTGTAATAGATATTTATACCATGGCAGTCTTATATTAGATTTTAGATGTACCTACTGGAGCTCTGTACCCCACACAAGGTCTCCTCAAGAGCCTGTATTGTAGGGTTACAGTGACTCCTTTGATGTGATTTCCTACATTCAGTCCATACTATAATAAAAAAAGTATTATTTTGGATAACAATTAAAAGAAAAAGAGAAAAGAGTCATGTGATTTCAGCAGAGCTGTGTGCACTATGACCCAAGTATCGTCAAAAGAGAAAAAAAACATAAAATCCATGATAAATAAAATCAAGGCAACCAAGAAAGTATCTAAAACCTTGACATGAAAGATTTTCAGTGTTAAAATAATACTGAAATATTCTTCATCAAAGGTAAAATAATATTTAGGTAAGTATCAATATTCTATTTATGATAATTTGTACACCTGAATATATTTTCTTTTAGCTATTTACCTATACTCATATGAAAATATTCCGTATGTATTATAGGGAGTTTTCCACGAATACATATCACTTAACTTGAATATTGTAATGAAGAGAAGGAAGGTCAAATTATTATTTATACAAACATGGCCTTACTCAAGCCACTCAGGATATTCTAATGAAGCTGAGTAGTATCGGTATGTTTGTTAAATTTTGTAACAAATAGTAGCTCTTGTGTACCCAAAATCCACGAACATTGATGAAGGAGCCTTTTTGAGGCGCACTTGAAATCCTTTTACCACATTAGTTCGAAAGAACAAATGACACGATAAGAAGAAGACTAACATTTTAAATTTAGGTCAGTAAAGGTCAATTTTGGTACCAAACGTATTAAGTAGACATCAGATGTAAGCTGAATCCTTCAATATACATATGTACACTAACATACATACTACATAATAACATAGAAACCAGCAATTATTACGTAACCGTCCTGTAAACTAATATCTCAATTTCCCGCCGCCTCAATTTCCCGACCAAAATTTACGCACATATTCATTACTCGAAAATCCCACAATGTACCCCAAATAATTATTTCCGAAGTTACAACGTGAGGGAATCCTTTACAGGGATAGTACAATTTCTCCGTGTCTCCTAATAAGTTTAGAGAACATTTATTGTGTTGCGCGCATTATACAATTTACTCAAAAATATTTAATTAGAAACATGTTTCCGTTGAAATGAGTTTGTAATCAAATTCAGTTCAGATTGAGTGATTTTATAAATCAAATTGAGACTTAGTTTTATTTCGTTATAATATTATCAACTACTCGTAAATTCATTTTATTTTCAATACTGATTCTATTAAAATGTTTTTCGCGAGTTGTCTCAACGAAATCATTACGTCTCATGAATAAATGATTAGTTTTTGAATACTAAAACACTTTATTTCAGAGAACATTTTCAGAAGTTCAAATAACTCTACAAACTAAAGAAATGAACAGTGATTAAATTAAACTTAGGGGCTTTCAGATTCTAATTCTAGGTAAGGGCGTTGCGAATCGTATCTGGTTGGACGATCGTGGATTTATTCAAGACTTAAGGCTCATTTACATTGATCCAGCGGCTCGATCCAGCGTCACTGGAATCACTCGCTAGATCGCTAATGTAACAACGAACCCAGTGACGCTGGATCCAGCTACTGGATCAACGTTAATCAGCCCTTAAACTGGGTTAGACATTTATCATGTTTTACAGAGACGAATGACAAAGACAAAGTTCTAGGAAGCCGTTCTTTCTTTGTCTGATTTGTTAATTTCCTGCCTCCATCATCTGCCCTTATCCACTTAGGTGGGGCCGACACAATATGTCTTCTTCTCCCATTCGTCTCTATCAGCCGTCATCTCAAATGAGTATAACTCATGTTCAGGGGATATTGCGACAACTTAATGGACGACCTACTGCGCCGCATGGAACAGTACGCCAACAACCTCGAGTCTCTCGTCGAGGAGAAGACAGAACAGCTATCGCTGGAGAAGAGGAGGTCTGAGGAACTGCTGTATCAGGTACTACCGAGGTAAGTTGCAACACACAGGTACCTGGAACTTAAACAGATCTTTTATATGCCCTTCCACATTAACAGGTTAGATTTATGGGGGGCAGTTGAATATAGACAGTAAACAAATTGCTCCCATTCAATCACTCTGAGAAATAAGGGATAAATAAATGAATGAATGAATTAATTGCTCCCATTCAACCACTGAGAAAATAAGGGATGAATGAATGAATGGATTATTTATTTGTCTCAAGTATGGTTAGTTACAGACTGGTCTTATGAATGTAAATAGTAGAGTCACATACTTCACTGTAGAATACAGTATAAACATTTTCTCTGAATTTATACGATCTTTGTATCTAAAAATCACATAAAATTTGAGTTTGGAAGTTTGGGATTTGGCATGGGAATATTTGTCCCAGCTTCTCCCTTGTGACTTTGTGACGTTGGGCCAGGGAGCAGATGGAAATAGATGTACCTACTTACCTGAATGTTTAGTGCGATGGCTACCATTGTATTGCACCCTGCACACAAAATAAAATATTCTTCTCTAGGCCTGTAGCGCAGCAATTAATGGCCGGCGAGGTGGTCCAGCCAGAAAGCTTTGAATGCGTCACGGTTTACTTCAGCGATATCGTCGGCTTCACCGAACTGTGCGCCGCCTCCACGCCGATGCAAGTCGTAGACTTGTTGAACGACTTGTACAGCACTTTTGACAGGATCATTGGCTTCTACGACGTGTATAAGGTGAGCTTTGTGCAATGGAGATAAGGTTTAATTTGTTTATCAGTCTATTTTAACAGTATCGTTGGCTTACCAAACTAGTGCCTTATCCATGTAATCATGGCTTGTATTTTACAGTACTTTTGACAGAGATAGCCTGACTTCAGATTCTATTGCTGGGCGAAGTCACTCTTCTACCCAAAAAATATTGTGTGACTAACTTATTAAAAACTAACATGCGTGGTTGAATTTATGATTTTATCTGTTCAGGTGGAAACAATAGGCGATGCATACATGGTTGTCTCAGGCCTGCCGGAGAGGAACGGTGATCTACACGCGCGTGAGATTTGCCTCATGGCACTTGCCATTGTGGAGGCGGTGCGCAGCTTTGTTGTGAGGCATAGACCCACGCACAGGCTTGAGGTAAGATAACATTGACCTATGCACAGGCTCGAGTTGAGATAACACCGACCTCTAACACTGGCTCGCGGTGAAGTTACTTTGAACCACAATACTGGTTTGAGGTGAGATAGCATTTACCCACACACAGCTTTGAGGTAAGATAGCATTAACCCACGCATAGGCTCGAGGTGAGATAACATTAACCCGCACACAGGCTTGAAGTAACATAGCTCCTGCCGTCGAAATATCGTGCCCTTACCACTCTTGGTTTTAATCTAGTATTGTTCGAGTGCGATGATTATTTATCTGCGCACTATAGCTGGCAGAAGGAGAATGAGGAAAGCGGAAGATCGGGTAAGACCTACGACCTACCAGTGTACTGTTATAGCTCAATAATGATGTTGTTGATGATGATGATAATGATGATGATGACGGTAATGATGATAATGATTATTATGATAATAGTGATCATGATGGTGGCCATGATTATGATGGTAATGATGATGGTGATAATGATGATGGTGACGATGATGTTAGTGATGATAATGTTAAGGTGCGAGTGGGCGTGCACTCGGGGCCGGTGTGTGCTGGCGTGGTGGGCGTTAAGATGCCGCACTACTGCCTCTTCGGAGACACCGTGAATACTGCAAGCCGGATGGAGTCCACTGGCATACGTGAGTACTCACATAGCTACCTCTATAGGTTTCTTTTTAAGTAGATGTGGTCACAAATTTGTTCTTTTAATGCTAAGAGATCACGTCTGGTTATGACTAAAACAGTAGTAGCAGAACTTTTAGTCACAAAGTCCGTTTACTTACTCTACAGGTTTTGGTGTGAGTAGATGTGGTCACAATTTTGTTCTTCTAATGGTAAAAGATCACATCTGATTATGACTAAAACAGTAGCAGAACTTTTAATAACGTCCGGTTCAGTTTTGCCTTAGTGCTCGTTCACTTTGAGACATTTTGGTAGACTGTCTCGAAAACCTCATCACCAATTTGATCCAAACAAAGCTCTTACTTAACTGGTTGGATCTATTTCGAATGCATGTTCTACTTACTAGATTGTTCTATTTTTTCATTAGGTGTGTTTGTTGATTTGACTATTTAAACATTTTTTTCGTTTTTATCAGTATACACGGTCAATTTTGCTGTCACTCTGCCATTTTGTAGAAATCCAAAATACTGACTGCACAGATGCAACGTAGTACTCCGTCTGCATTGCCCATTTAATTTTTTTTGGTAATTAAATTGGTGGTGTATAAAAAATGTTTAATGTTAAAGCATTTTTTTTCATGTTCTGTACTTTCCTTCTAGCGCTACGCATCCACTTGAGCGAGAGTACGCGCGCTCTCCTTGACCAATGGGGTACATTTGTAGTTGAAAGCCGCGGAGAGGTCGAACTCAAGGGCCGAGGCCGAATGTTAACCCACTGGCTGCTACACTGCTCAGAACCTGAAGCCAGACTTGTATCACAGGAGCCTCAACCACCCCCACAATACCCCATTCTCTTCCCAGCTCTACCCACACCCATAGGTCTACAAGTCCCATATCTAGTTGTGGAGCCGCCGACTTTGACCGCATGATGCCAGGAGGTTATCATTTAAAATGGTTCAGAGATTGGGCTAAGCAGTTGGAGTAACCAACCCCACAATGCCCCATTCTCTTCCCAGCTCTACCTACACCCATGGGTCTTAAAGTGCCATATCTAGTTGTGGAGCCGCCGACTTTAACCGCATGATGCCAGGAGGTCATTATTTAGAATGGTTAAGAGATTGAACTAAGCGATTGTCGTAACAACCCTACAATACCCCATTCTTTTCCCGGCTCTACCCACACCCATGGGTCTGCAAGTCCCATATCTAGTTGTGGAGCCGCCGACTTTGACCGCATGATGCCAGGAGGTTATCATTTTGAATGGTATATGAGATTGGGCTATGCGATTGGCGTAATAACCCTATAATACCCCGTTCTCTTCCCAGCTCTACCCACGCCCATGGGTCTACAAGTCCCATATCTAGTTGTAGAGCCGCCAACTTTGACCGCATGATGCCAGGAAGTCGTTATGTATTTAGAATGGATAAAATATTGGTCTAACGATTGGCGTAACAACCCTAAAATACCCCATTCTCTTCCCAGCTCTACCCACGCCCATGGGTCTGCAAGTCCCATATCTAGTTGTGGAGCCGCCGACTCTGACCGCATGATGCCAGGAGGTTATCATTTACAATGGTTCAGAGATTGGGCTAAGCAGTTGGAGTAACCGACCCCACAATGCCCCATTCTCTTCCCAGCTCTATCTACACCCATGGGTCTCCAAGTGCCATATCTAGTTGAGGAGCTGCTGACTTTGACCGCATGATGCCAGGAGGTCATTATTTAGAATGGATAAGATATTGGGCTAAGCGATTGGCGTAACAACCCCACAATACCCCGTTCTCTTCCCAGCTCTACCCGCACCCGGTTGTGGAGCTTCCAACTTTCGTCATCATTTCGAATGGCTAAGAGGTTTCAGCTATAGAATTTTGGTCAAACCCATTTTCAGCCATAATGGACTGTTGGAGGCCGGTGTAGCAGTATAAAGTAAGAAATATTTGTACCAAAGATGGATTTTTCCTGTAACGCTGGTCTTCCTGCTAATAACTACTCAACTGAGTAGTATAATAAGTTGGTACATAGGTATCAACTTAATAGTAAGGTAATGTCTATACATTTCTTGGGTAGGTACCCACTTGCAGATG
Source organism: Lobophora halterata (assembly GCA_932526365.1). NCBI lineage: Eukaryota > Metazoa > Arthropoda > Insecta > Lepidoptera > Geometridae > Lobophora > Lobophora halterata. The sequence goes on from OW052018.1 coordinate 2,629,797, forward strand.
AGAGGATTGGACGATGTTGAAATGTGATAGTAGATATGAGTAAGTGAGTAACAAGGGACTGTATGTATGGAATAAGTACATAAGGTAAGGTCTTAGAACGGTGTTTTAGGCGGAAGTTTTTGTATTGTAATAGCATTTGCCATGTTATTTAGCAGTTTTAATTTTACTGTGGTATTTAAATATTTTTACGAATTATTTTTTATAGGTACTTCGATTTATGTAGCTTTGTACTTCCTAATGTTATAAAAAATAAGCTACCTATGTAAAAGTGCCAGGATTTATAAGTGTAACTAGATTCACATTTGTTTTTATTTAAGTGTGTAGGTGTTATGTGTGTGTGTGTGTGTCCACTTAATGAGTACCACACGCCTAAATCTCTAAATTTAACCTGATTACCAATAATGTATTATTTAAGCTTGTTTTTCAACTGACTTCAAAAAATGAGGAGGTTCTTAATTTGGTTGAATTTTTTTTTTTATGTTTGTTATTCCCACTAGTTACATGGAACTGTTTTCAATGGAACTACTGGGAACTATCCCGAATTGTGTTGTTTATAAACCAATTTGAAAATACTTTCAGGTTGGTCCCATAGAATTGTATCAAAATCGGTTCTGTAGTTTAGGTTTTAAATCGAAATAACTGAAAACAAAAGTGCGTATTTTGCTTCCCTGTGACTTTTCAGTAGTGCCTACGGTCTCCTAAACAGTCCGATTGAAGTCGGTTGCTATATTTTTTGTAAAAGTTTGATAATTTATTTAATAAAGATTTATTATTTTAATTATTTAATTTTATATGTGCTTCACTGACCGCTTAGCATAGTTGAATAAGCGATTCATGCGAAAAGAGATGATGAGACGATTATGTACCCAATAAAACACGAGTTAAACTATAAATCCGGCACATCAAGATTGTCGAATGTTAATTTTATTCACTTACCCGTGTTCGTTAACGGCTGAAGCCATAACATTTGCATTTTACAAGCTGCTGCGCCATGCTGTGCAGATTTCAGTAAATCTGAATGATTTTCCAGTAAATTGAAATTTTTGATGAAAACATTTTTTTTCTTGAAGCTTCTTTCTTTCTTATATGCTTATTGCGAGTGAATATATATACGAGTAAGAAGCTAAGGATAATTTTATGTCATAAAGTTGTAGAAAAATGAAACTACTAAGTCCTAAGTATTGTGTAAAAAAATGTTTTGTGTCGATAGCAACTAGAAAAATGTATTGACGTAATCAATCGATTAAAATTATCAATGTTTTCCTGATATTTATAGGTTCCTAGTTAGATTTTCTAATGGTAGGTACATTTTATTTAAAATTGAAAAAGTGTTTTGAGCTTTATCGTAAAATAAACTAATTTTGCACCGAGGAATCTTAGAATAATATGAATTAACCTACATATAATAATAGTACATTATTGCAAAGGCAGCGAAATAGGCAATTGCAGGTCGAGTATGAGTTTCGAGGCCGAGCCGCAGGCGAGGACTTCAATAATACGAGACAGGCATTTGCTTTTCGGCCGAGGCATATATAGTGCTTTTCTTAATAAATGAAAGGAAATAAAAAAGGCCTTTTAAATAATGTTCAATACCGTTTTTAATTTGAACTGTACATTTCAGCATAGAAAAATCGCCCATAATGTAGATGGCTTTTTAGTTTTAGAAATTTCATTAAGTACGCCAAAAACACTGTTTCAGAGAACAATTTTGCATTTTTCTCGTTTTTCCAGAACATGAAATTTTCATATATTTTTCTTTTGAGTTCGCTGGAAGCAGGTTTTCCATCGCTAATTTAGCTTCCGATCTTAAATCTGGTGGAGTGCAGTCAATGTCCATTTCATTTTCATTTTCAGTATCATCGGAACTCATTTTATTTTATTTTTAATAACAAAATAACAACAAACTCCGCTTTACCGCCATTTTTTTTTTGTGTTTAGTTTGGTGCCGAAAAAGGTTAAACGCATCTGTGGCTATACGGCTATACAGCCACGAGAACGCAATGTGTACGATAGATGAAAGAGTTCTAAATTCAAACAGCACACCGTTTCATACAACATTGCCGGCGTGCTTTTCGTTCCAAATTCAAACAGCACACCGTTTCATACAACATTGCCGGCGCGCTCTTCGTTCCAAATTCAAAGAACACGCCGGGAAGTGATTTTGGTTCTTCAGACTACGTAAATATGATACTTCGCGTGTTCTTTATTTAAAAGTAATAACAATATTTCCGTGCTGGTGTGTGGGCAAATCGAATCTATATGAAATCTATTCACTATCCACCAGAACTCGATAAGAACGAACATTGTAAAATTGACGATGTATTTTCAAAATATCTTCCTACATCAAAACTTTAATATTTATCTATTTTTATATGAATATTGTACGTTACGATTAGTATAAGTTCTCACAAATTGTTGAAATGATCTATGTAACCAAATTATTAGAAAAATCTATAATTTATTTTTAAGTCAATTAAGCAGTGATAAGAACATATTCGATGATAAGAACATAACATATTTTGTAATATTGGATGTCTAAATTAAATATCTCAAAGTAAACTTCTAATTCTTCTAATTCTAATTCCTGTAGGGCATATTTTTCTCTATCTTATATTCAATAATTTTTAACCTACACACTTCGGTTATAAATATTACTAAAGATATGACGTAGCCGAGAAACAGGCATAGCATACAGCTTAATAAATGATGATGAGTCAAAGGCGTCGGATCCGAAGAAATCTGACAACAGCGAGCACTGGAGAAATCCGCATCTCTATCCAGTAATCCGCTTTCGATCAACCTCGGAAGCCAAACAGTTAGTGGCCTCATGTAAGGAGAATGCTCTTTCATCCAAACCACCAAAGGCACCGACAGGATTGAATCAGGAAGCACGTGCCCACACTCTATCTCTTTCTTACCTCTCGATATACAGTTAGCAAACGCATAATCGAGCGAGGTAGCAAGAACAAACTTCTTCCTCCCTTCTAACACGTCATAGAACAAGTTGTCGAAATCCGCTTCAGGTATAACTTCGAACCGATCTCCTATCAATGGATCGTTTTCAAAATGATTGTAAATTCCGGATCGTCCACCAAGTTTGTATCCAGCATTGACCATTTCCTTCAAATTGGCGTAGTTACCTTCGATCGTCTCAGTTTTTAGCGCCCCTATCAATACGCTCTGATAGACACTTCTCACGATGAAGGTAAACCATATCCACAAGGTGATGATATAAAAGTCTCTGAATCTTTTTGGAGCTAAATGAACTGGCTGTCCGACCATCACTCCCCAAATTCTAAAAACTGTTCCTTTTACTTCGATTGCTTTGTGCAGGTAGCGTGAGCAAAATGTCTTGATCGGTTCGATTTTCATGAAAAACGGCAAAGATTTCACAAATAACGTTATAACTAGTAGAAGAAGCCATAGGTAACCATTCAAAGGTGAGAACAGCCTCCACCACCCAGGTCCTGAGGTCACCGGGGGAGCGATCCACATGAGTCGAACCCTGAAGTAAGGTATTGAGTAATCAAGAAGTCCCAATTTGTCTATCCCTAGTGGTATAGTACACGTGGAAATGTTTGCTGTCCCTGCAATGACGTCACTCAGAGAGTAAGACCAGTTTTTCGCCCGAACTGAGTCTATGCTAATGTAATCCTTGATTGAAACAATAGGAGTAAAGTTCATAATGTCCCTAAGCAATTTAATAATGGACTTTTTTATGATCTCTAGAGGCATTTTCTTATCGGTGAGAGGGTGATTTAATTTATTTGTTGAAATGTAGAGTGGACACTCGTTCATATTACGCATCTTATCTGGATAAATTTTTTTCGACTTGAAAGTTTCGTTCCATTTCCCGATCAATGTTGGCGCAGTATTTCGACAATTTAGATGATTCTTGTAAGGGAAGTATGTGTATAGCAGAACTGAGCCATTGTGTTGTGTTACAACAACAATTTCCGTTACATAATAACTCCATAAGATTCTGTTTAAACGCTCAATTTTTCTATTCGTGAAGAGAATGATTAGGAATTTCGCTCCGCTATTCAACAAAGATTTGCCTCTTAAATCTGGCTTTAGTTTGCCTAAAATCTTCATAAATGACTGAAAAGATTCCACTACTACCACCACCTGTTTGGTTATCTCTCCATTCTTACTCTCCACCATCACTGTCCCATTATAAGACTTTATGAACAAATCCACTAATCGTATTTCAACATCTTTGAACCAAATCACGGTTTCCTTTCTGAATTCAAAGTTTGAATTGGCTATTTCACTAGAGCTTTCTATTATCCCTTCTTGTGTAAGGTTTTCATCGTGTGGGTAGTTCAATTTTGCCGTGGTATATTGGATACATAGTGTATTCATTAACCAGCCGAATAGAAATAGTATCGAGAATTTAAAATACATTTAAAATAAAGGGTTCAAGTAGGTTATAGAAAGGTCTCTGGTCGGTCGTAAACTGGTTCTGGCTCGGTCCGTTGGCTGCATATTATTAGCGTAATGTTCCATGATGATCCGCCAGTGGAGTGATAAAGCCGGTTCATAAATCACGCCTTTGTTTCAGGTGATATTGCAGTCGGCTTTGAGCTTTGATGGATGTGCAAGGCTTTCAAAGCCAGATAGTTCATGGTTAGATTGAAGATTGATAACTTAATGAGTCTTTTAGATCTTGTTAGTGGATAAAAAGTAAAAGTAAAAGCAAATTGGCCAAATATTACCATTAATAAAAAAAATACTAATATTGAAGAAAATGCTGCGTTTTGTTGAAAGGTCTTGTCTAAAGTGTAATTAGGTAGTAATTTAGTTGTGAAACTACGTAAGTACTTCAAATCGTATGGACTGTCACGCCTCATTGAAGACAACCCTCGCTTAATGCGTTGCTTAGCAACGGTTACGTTTAATCTAAACAAAAGAACGCCAGCGGCGGTTTGCCATTTGTTTCTTCCTTATTTTGTTTCCTAATTTTCACTTTATTAGTGTGACCTACATTCAGTGATGGCTCATTAATGATGTCACAGTGTTTGGCCAATTAGAGCAATAATGTGCGTAGTAAATGACGTAGAAGGACCACTTAGGTACACCTAATGTGATGGTAATAACTTTTTAGAGTGTGTTTACCAGTGATATGTAGATGTATTTCGATACAGACTAAAAGATACAAGATTCTATAAATTGGCATACTTTGCGATGAAAGCTAAATAGGTACTTACTTTCCTTACTGAGGTAAGGTACCGACAACTAAATAATTATGTATGTAGGTATGAGATAAAATGTTTTTTGATTTTTCATTAAACATTTTATCTCATAGGGTACATACCTACATTAAATGTTCAGTTGTTGGTACCTTATCTCAGTAAGGAAAGTAAGTATTTAGCTAAAATCTGGAAAATCAAATGTATGCTTTTTTTAAGCATACTTTGGATGTTCGACAAAACATTTTATCTAATACGTTAATTATTCAGTTGTCGATTAGACATATTATTTTAACGTGCTGACGCCACTAACTACTGCTTGACGAACAATAAAAGAAAAAAAAACTACCATCACAATGTTGATCTTCTTCACACTTGTAATCACATATGGCGCACATGGACTGGAGTTACCAGCCAGCTGCAGTAGAGAACAGTTCTATGACCCTGGCTTCATGGTGTGTCTGACATGTCGAGCCAATAATTCTATGGTCAGATCCTCTGACGGTAAGTCCTACTTCTGTTACGTTAAATAAATTATGCTTCTTCAAACTAGAGCAGTCTGAAGTCCCAATGAAGTTCTTACACTCGTTTCTCTCTCTATTCTCATTAAAAAAACGTTTTGTCCATAGAGATTGATGAATCTAGATTTACTTTCTAACGAATACAGTAAAGAATTGTCAAAAAAGTTCTTAGAGATGGAGGAAAAGAGTCGGTTTTTCAGAAGGTAATTTAGTAGGCTCAATTTGGTTTGGAAGCAATTTATTTTTCTTAGCTGTTACTCAGAAGAAGGCTAATTAACCAGTGTGAAATAGATGGGAGTCCATCAGGAAAACAATCACAGATTTATGATCACAATTAATCTCTTGCTCAATTAGTTAAGAAAATAGAGTGATTACACACTTATCGCTGTGTATTCAACAATCAACATAAAAACTGGATGTTATATGAGTTGTAGCAACGTTGTCAGCTATTATAAGTATATGTAATAATTATTTTCTTCAAGTTAGTAGAGGTTAAAGAGTTATTTTAATGCCAACCACTAATATAATAGGCTTCTAATAATCTCTCACTAGTCAATAAAAGAGTTCGCAACATATTATACTTCAAAAAATCTCATGCTGAGCACAGAAAAACCAACTATTAGAATGAAGTACCTACAGTTAGCGACGCAATCATAGATATCTTTCTTGCTAGGATATTTATCTGGAAGTCTTTACTGTCTAACCACCTGTACTAATCATTTAGGCTACGGATGCACTTGTGAGGAGCACAGTGTTCCGTCCAGTCCTGATATATGTAAGCCGTGCAATGCGACTGCGGTTGTGTCTGATGATGGCACCACTTGTGTTCCAAGGAAGTGCCAGAACACGGGAGGGAGAGTCGTGTGCAGGAAGTGCCCCAGTGATTATATTTCTGGTAAGAACTTAGGACTTTTTTATGAGAGAGAGAGAGAGCTAAGCGTTCTCCTGATGGTAAGAGACATCGCCTGCTCATGACCAGAACAGTGCTACACATAGGCCGGTGCAACACACCTAAGACGCACGTCCACTTTGAGACATTTTGATGGTCAGTCTCGAAAGCCCTGTAATTTCACTATAGCTACAGTGCCCTTCAAACTGGAACACAGGAATGCTTACACATTACTGCTTTGCTGCTTAATATTTGGCATTGTGTTGATATATATTTTAAAATAAATCTTACACTAGATACTGTATCCAGTGTACGAACTTTTTTACAGTGCACTTTAACTACCCTGTACCACTGTAATTAAGTATTAACCATCAGTAAATTTATGGTTAGTAATTACTTATCTACTTATAAGCAACTATTAAAGTTACTTAATTTATTTAAACAGATATGTTAGTAGGTAGGTTAGGTACCTCTTTAGTTACATTATCCTTTAGTAAATTGTGGTAGACGGGAGATTAAAAAAGCCTTCTAGTGATCCTTTGATCATCTTTCAAACCGTCTTTTGTTATCGCTACACAAACGAAAACAAAAATACGGGTTTGGAGAAAATATAACGTTGAAAAAAGTTGAAAGTTGAATATTAGTTCGAAACAAGCCTAGAAAAAATCATTTTCTTTGTCCGTAGTAAGTACGTAGCTTTTTGTAATTATTAAAACTCGCCACGAATGCGAAGCAATATTGTGGCCTTTTTAAATACGCTTACCTTATAAAAGAAATGTAGATAAATAATCTAATAACACTTTTTTATGCTTTTGCTCTATTTCGCTCTATTCTAGATATAACGGTTTTATGGTTTTAGAATGCATTATCATCAAGTTGTGAGCTACCCTAAAAGTTACCCTGAAAGTTGCTAATCAGGAAGTGCTCGAAATTTGAGTTACAGATTTCCACCAGGAACTAAAGACAGACAGACAAGAAATGGACATAATCTTCTTATCGTGTCACTAGTTCTTCCGAACCAGTGTGGTGAAAAGATTTCAAGTGCGCCTCGAAGAGGCTCATTTCGTGCACTAATAAAAATGGGGTACAATCTACTTATTTTAGTACATATTTATTACTCGTTCTTTAGGTCTTCCTAAAATAACGGATGAATAAACACACACAATGGTAGAGAGAGCTTGTGTACAAGCTACGCACATCTGTGCGTAGCTTGTACACAAGCTCTCTCTAGCGTCAGTGATATGTATCCCCCTTGCACAAGAGACCCAGCTAAAATCCTTTCCAAAAATTGTAATATAAAAATTTTTTTTTGGCTTGCATAAATAAAAAATAAATAAAGAAAATAAAATAAGCCTTTATTATTGCTGTTTGTTTAACAACCGGTTTCTTCTTATCTATAGCTTGTCTCTCGACAAAGGCTCGCTACCTGCATCCATTCTGCCCCAGCTACTTTCACAATCTCGTCTTCCTATCGTTTATTTTATCTACCTTTGCTTCTCTTTCCATTCCTTGGGTACCATTCTATTACTAGTTTAGTCCATATCTCTGTTTTCTCTTAATACGTGTCTTGTCCATCGCCAACTTACTTTTTGCTTACATACGGTTATACATATATAATCTATTTTTTAAAGGCAAAACTTCTCCATTCGCTGCGACGGTTATTTAAAGGGATTTGAAGCTGGATATTATAATGCATATGCATGATACTTATCTATGACGGTGTCTGTACATATTTATATAAAAATTTCTCCAGTTACAATTTTTTCCAGTGACTCAAAACTTCGACGGCTCTCCAATGAGAGAAGTTCTCTGCGTGAAATGCGCACGCGGCTACAGAGCGATTGACAATAGATGTGTGCGGTGCGAGTCCTGCACTTGTGCTAGGAACCAGGTGGTGGTCAGAGGGATATGCATACCGAAGGCCTATGTCAACACCAGGCCGAAGTATGAGGAGAAACTCCTTCATCCGTTGGAGCTACTTGATGTTGTGAAGCATGAGTATCTTTGTACTGTAAGTAGATTAGCATTTTTTGTGTGGGGATATCAAATAGGAAGAAAATATCAAAGTCAAGAAAAACGATCGAAAATGTGTTCCGAGAAATGATTATGAAATACAAATACAAATTCATTTATTCTGAAACACAGGTGATGGGATGGTCCTATGGTTTGTCGTCGAGCTCTATGTTTTACCCGAATGGGTATCTTAAACCTGATAGGGTTTCATTCATGGTACATACTTCAATAGTTGTGTAATAATTATTGTACATAGTTACCATTTGTAAATTGTTGGCCCTTGTACATTTCGTTACAAAAAATAAATACATCTAAATACCATAGTTATATAAATACATAATAAGCGATGTGGAAAAATACTTTTCTCGTTTTTATTTTCAGCAAAATGATTTTCGTGCATGCCGAAATTTAGCACACGATTGTGTGAAGAATTTTTACGCAACCGATCTCGGCGGGCCATGCCGACTTTGGTTGCAACCAAAAATAAACATCCCTGCAGGTAATATTTTTTTTTAAATATTATTTTTTAAATTAAGTTACCTAAAACTATTTTTGCAACCCCTTGTATATCATGCATGAGTATCTCTAACTAGTTTTTTAGCTAAACCTTTTCAAAATTAATGTTAAATCTAGGGCTTCAAAAAGCCCTAAAAGTAGGGATACGGGTCCGGATGACCCTACCGGGAAACTGGAACATACCATCCATCAACCCAGGGTCCTGCTCCGCTATTTTGGGGAGCTGGGCTGGCTGGGGTAAAGTTAGTACAAAAAAGGGGTCAATGCACAATACACCCCACAGCGGGACGTCAGTGCAGACCACTTGTAACCCCTTACCCAAATTAGAATTAGAATTAGAATTAGGGCTTCAAAACTTTTATTATTTTACAGGTCTTCCACCACTCATTATCGATCCATCGAATGATAAAAATCCTGGAGAAATAATCATAACACGACAAGGAAAGGTAGGAACAAATAGTATTTGCAATAATCCAAGACTTCACTAAGTTTGCTGTGTATCAAATTACTTACAAATCTAACCAAAAACTCTCAACCAATTTTTGTCTTGGAAATAATAATCCATTCTGTTTTCAGGATTATATTACCCTTGCTTTAGGGGTTTTTTTATTTGGTGGAGGGATAAAGTTTATATTCAATACGAACCAACAAATAAATCCATGCCAACTGCCCATAAATATAAGAATCGGGGAAGCATTATCGTAAGTCACCTGTTACTCAGTTACATCACTCTACATGAATGAAAATTTCAACTCAATCACACCAAAACTACTGAATCAAAATTGAGATTTTTTCAAAAACATTATTAAATATCATACTAAACTGGGGAATTGAATTTATTCATTTTCAAAAACATAATATTCTCTTGTTTAACAACGAGATTCAAAAGCCGTAGGTACATTTTATTTTGCTAAGAAACGTTTTGTGTATAATATAACTTAGGTAGGTACTAATCGTTACACACAATTGTTTATACAAAAGAACCCCATTTGTTTATAACAGCAATTTATTGTGTAAGTACTATACTCGTACATAGCAGCAAAATTGAGATTTTTTCAAAAACATTATTAAATATCATACTAAACTGGGGAATTGAATTTATTCATTTTCAAAAAACATAATATTCTCTTGTTTAACAACGAGATTCAAAAGCCGTAAGTACATTTTATTTTGCTAAGAATCGTTCTGTGTATAATATAACTTGGTAGGTACTAATCGTTACACACAATTGTTTATACAAAAGAACCCTATTTGTTTATAACAGCAATTTATTGTGTAAGTACTATACTCGTACATAGCAGCTCAGAGATAACTAGAAAACAATATGCACTTGGCGAATTTTTTATTTCAGTATAGATTGTCCAATAAATACGACAAGACTATTAACATCGGACTACAACGAAACGCTCGCTCCATTTTTGTACATCGACGGAGAATATAGACCACTGCCTGTGTCTATAGTCAAACCTAATGGTTATCATGTCCAGGTATTTATAGAACATTTATTAAACTTAATTTATTTACTTTAATTTATTTTTAACCGACTTCAAAAAAGGAGGAGGTTATCAATTCAGTTGAATGTATTTGTTTTTATATGTTACCTCAGAAATTTGTTGTTTATAAACCGATTTGAAAAAAAAACGGTTTATATCCTTTCAAATATGTTTTTATTTGAAAGGGTTCCTTCCAGATTGGTCCCATAGAAATTTCATGAAAAACGGTTGAGTACTTTGGTTTTGGAATCAAAATAACTGAAAAAAAAAGTATTTGAAGTGAACGAAATTGCGTATTTTGCTTCCCTGTGAGTTTAGTGGTGTTGAACCAGAACAGTCCAATTGAAGTCGGTTGTCTATGTTTTTGTAAAACCTTGATTTGTATACTCAAATTATTTTTTGTACGAGAGTAAATATAATGCTAATAAATAACATACAGGGACTACTACAAACATCGAATAGTTTCAGCTTTGCCCCCAAAGGGTCACGCCATAAAGGGCGCGCGCGATGGCTACTCGAAAATCGTGTCAATTAAATGCGTCCCTCCCTAAATTATTTAAATGAGTAGACATTTAATTTAAAACATCTCCACTGCTGCCAATGTACAGTATATTCTTAAAGTATACTCTCTACGGCATATTCTTAAATTATATTCTCTTCACACTCTCACTCAAGAACTGAGTACCTACAATACAAACTTTTTAATAATTGATCTAATAAACAGTGTAAGAAAACGGTCGATACCATTCCAGAACTTTTCGTTTTTAATTATACTTACCTACATTCTTTTTTAGGTATTTATTGTAAGTAATAAATTATGTTTCCAGAGAGGAACATGGAAGTCAGATAAGTTCAAGCGATACTTCATCGTTCATAATTCATTATCGACGACATCAAACGTAACCAATACGATCCATTTGCGTACTTTATCAGTACGGCTGCGGTAAGTGATCTATGAAATTGAATCAGGTTGCAAATAATTATGTCGTAAAAAATTCACAGAATTAGGATTCAGAATCGCTTTGGTTTTTTCACTTTGATTGCCGCCTGCCTGTCTGTTTGCCTCTAAATAGTAGGTAATGTTAAATTATCTTATATGAATTAATATTGTCATTGATAGAAGGGCGCGTTTCAACATAAAACAAAAAAAAAGAAGTCGTTATGAGAATGGGGTTGTGAAAAAAACATTTATATCTACCCCAATAAGTATCCTAAGAAAACTCTGGTAAAACAAACAAAATATGATAAGTACAGTCAAGGGCAATTGGGTAAAACGATGGAAAAACCGATAGGGATAATATACTCTCGAGTAGACGCTTCATTTTGATAAAAATATACATACCTACCTTTAAATAATAAAGATAATATTCATATACCCTCACGAAAGAATTTAATTCATGCTACGTTATTAAATTTCATCAGTCTCGCGATGAGTTACAACGTTTACATTATCCAATATTTATTATTATCCAATAATAATGGAAATAATTATTATATTCAGCTTCATATATTTCAGAGTTTTGATGCTTTTAAATAAATCCGGGGCTTGGTTTAGTAACTTTGATTTTGAAATAGGTAGCTATAATACAAACTTTTCACTCCCTCTTAAAAAAACTGTAGATATGCAAAAACGTTGCAGTAAAGAAAGTATTATTACTTTACAGTATAGTAAAATAAGCTAAAAAGCGTTTTCTCCTATGCAACATTTGCCATTGCATGCAGTGAATTATGCATAGAACAGACATAAGCGTACAATAATTTCGTATAGTTATAAAACACTTAAAAACTACAATATTATTTGATTGTTTATTGATTTCAGTCTTGAAAGAGTGAAGCATACAAATGGATCGCTCCGTATTATGATCACATTAGAGGCACAATACGCCACCAAGTCAAAGCAGGAAGACATCGTGACGGTATCACTGAGAGTGGACCATGAACTGCCCAGCGCTGGGATTATACGGGGACTAGAAGTAAGATCATAAATCGTGACTTATCGCACTTCCTACAAATACCTATTATAAGGAGAAAGTTCGTGAGGTTTAACAGATGGACGTTTGCTCGTCACTCGCACCGAAACCGATTTTGGTGCGAGTGACGACATCGATTTGTCTGAGATTTGGTATAGATATTGGTTTAAAACTGTGAAATAACGCTGGAAAGGCTAATTTTTATTCCAATTTAAAACGGTTTCATTTAATGTTTGAATATATTTCTTTACACAACGACAGAATTTATACCAAAAGCCTAAAACTCACGAGCGCTTACTTCCCTATTTCCAAACTTGCAACGGACCTAAACGTACTGGAAGTTGGCTGATTTTTTTTTCACAAAGCAGAATACAATCAACTGAAAATAACAAACTTATCCACAAAATTTTGTTTTGATCCAGGTAAATTCGTATTTCAATATGTGAACATGATGAAGTTGCAAGTTTGAAAACTAAAATTCCCTACGAATTTCCGTGTTACGAGATATGCCTCCGCACCATAATACTTTCATAAGTCCTAGCTACTAAGACATATCAAAGTATTAAGGAGCTGCTAGCTAGCTGCGACGTATGACTCTTATTTAGGTGTGGGGTGGAGTCCTAGGCGCATCCCTGACGTTGTTCGTACTCGCGCAATGGCGAGGCGGGCTACGGAGAGGGGCTCTACATTACTCTGTGTTGCCTCTGCTAGCGGGCTCTACTGCTGACACTCTGTATTTTGTAAGTGAATTTAAACTACTGTTCTATTAAATTTAATTGATTCAACGTACTATATAGCTATTACTTATACTTATGTTTAGTACTTATGTTTGAATAATTGATATATTTCATTCTGAATTACTGTTTCATTTTGTGTTCAGTCATTTCATTTCGAGTACTAAAGTATGGGCGAAATTAACGAAAAATTAACTGTCTGATAGCATCTGTAAATTATATATTTTTATGAAAACGATTTATTTATTTACTTTACTTTATACCTAGCTATAATAGGCGAGGTGAACAAGATGTAATACATACATTTTTATTTTTTTTGTTTTCTGATACCTTCATAGCTAAATTATTACATTATTGTAAGTAGTAACTATTGTTTCAGGCCATTCTTATTTCAACTCTACATGCTTTAGCGGCAGAAGCTGGCACTCTTGGAATGACGCTGCCTCTGTCACATGCTGAGGAACGGATCATCAAAGCATTTCTCTACTCTGCTGTAGGATTGAAGGTAAATCACGCTAGCTGACACCAACAAAACTCATTAGCGTTACGAATTGTTAAATTTATTTTCTATGTACGCGTCTATACCTACATACTTCATGACGTACACATCATTCAAGTTTCAAGTATCTATGTGCGTCCACTGGTTTCGCATATAGGTGCCTGTCAGTCAGTCAGGACCAAGCCTTTTATAAATATTGATTTTAATCAATATTTATAATATTTATATTATTATTTTATTTTTTTAATATTTAGTAATATTTATAATACTAATTTATAGATATTCTACCTTCAAACAGTACCTAATAATATATTTGTTACGGTTTGAAGAGTAGGTAGGTACTATAACAAAGCCTGACATTACTTGACTTTCGAAACTGACCATCAAACAGACTCAAAGTAAACAAGCGTTAATAGCAGTATTACACTGGTCATGGGTAATTACTAAAACGATAAGTTTTATATTTTTCTCCGCAGGCATTAAAAGTGGCTTGGATAAATTGGAAACAATGTACCTGTGACATCTTCTTTTTGGATTGGTCCGAATACAATCCTCCTGTAAAAGGTGAGTTTGACATAGTTCTTAGATCTCAAAAGTTTTAAGGAATTCATAAAAAAAATATTAAAAAAAAACTATTTGAAGAGTAGAGTAGAGTAGTAGAGAATAAGTAGTAACTATAACCAACCCAAAATATTTTTTTATGATTTTTATTATTACATATTTATAGACATGCCAAAGTCTGTCTCGTCTCGTGCAAACATATCATAGTATTTTGTGTTCGGTAATTCCCATTTACCTAGCTAGTCTACATTAAATAAATCTTTACACCTATATTTAAAAAAAATTTTTAATGATTTATTTCACAACGCAGATTAGAATCAACTTAAATAATACAAGCACATAATCCATTTATACTATTCGTGATACATATATTGTTCCTATGATCTATTTCAACACAATAAGTGTGCACTGAAATATGACTAGGAGTTTTATGAATGTTTTAGAAACATTAGTTGAAAAAAGGCATTGGAAGGCGACGATATTAGCCAGGGAATGGAGTCTGATGCAAGCCGTAAGGAGAGCCTCACCTGGATTTACTATTACAATGGCACTTCTAATTTTGCATGTAAGTACTAAATTCCAAAATAAAATAAAAGAGCAAATACAGTTTTTGTTGATTAAAAAAACAAAAAATAGTATGAAATTAATAATGAAGACGAGATGCATGCGTTTCCAAGCATGAATATTTCTTACTCAATCACCAAGACTACTTGAATTTTGTATAGTTTAGGGCTTAAATACTGCATTAGACGGGCTACTTTTTTACTAGTATAATGACGACTTGCACCAAACTTTCAAGTTCCTAAGCAATTACTTTTCTCGCTTGGCAGTTCTTAACGAAGAACTACCAAGTGATTAAAGTAATTGCTTAGGGACTTTGACAGTTTGGTGCAAGTAGGCATAAGTGCCATACAGGGGTGGTTAAATGGAAGTGAACCGCGATGGGAAACCGCGAAGTGTAGTATGCAGCATAAAACTTCCATATTAATTGTGTCTAGTGCGGTTCAGAAGCGGATTCCCGCGGGGCGGAAGAACCGCCGGTGTAGTATGGCACTAATAGAATAATATTGCTTAAAATTTGATTTTTTTCTTAGATATTTCTTTTTTTTCCTAGCTAATGTCTTCGTGGAAATCGCTTGTACCCCAAAACGATGGGTACAAATGGGTGTTGGTGTCTTTAGCGTGGTGGACTGCTTACGGAGTTGTTCTGATATGTAGCTGGTTGAAGGAGAGATTCTGGTACTCCCACGTGTCTACTCTTCCGAGTATTTGTATCGGCGTGGGACTGTCGTTACTGGTCTTTCAGGAGGAAAATTATGCACATTATGTGCATGGCCGGTATGCTTTTCAACTTGATATACGTACCTATAATTTTTTTGTCCATAAATTAGATCATTAAATCTGTGGACATAATGGAAAATACTCCTGATCCTTTTTTAGTGCTTTGGAGCACTAAATACAACGAGATTTTTACAAAAAAAAAATACATTATACGTAAAGTAAACAGGAAAATAAAATACTCAAATTCGTTTACATGGATGACATATTTTTTCCAGTTATTTTGATTTAAAAACCTCCTTCAATTTTTTTTATAAATAACGAAGTTCTGAGGAAACAAACATAGAAAAATGCGACCGAATTGAAATACCTCCTTTTTTTAAGTTGGTTAATTGGACTCGGATCCGAATAAACAATTTATTTCGCTATTTGTATGTCGCAGCCTATTTTTAGGTTTTTTGCACAAATGAGGGATACATAAGCTGCAATCATTGCTTGCTGCAAAGAAACTATCGAGCAGGCAATAGACACGTATGTTTTTTTCACTTTTAATTTAATTTTTTTAGGAATGATGATTCTAAAGACGTCCGTTCCATGGCTAGGCCACTTGCAGTATGCCGAGTTGCCTGTGTTCCACAACTAAGGTAAACTCTCCAAGCAAGTACGAAAGAATTAAAAAACGAAGTATGCAGATTTAGTTTTTATCCAAATCGGCCCCGAGCATTTATAAAACATATTAATTATCAATAAAAATATATTTTGTATTTTAGGATTTAGCCATCGCAGCACAGTTGAAAAATCACTATATATAATAATAATATATTATTAATAATACTATATTATTAAAAACAAATCTAAAGCAGCAAAATTCATTAGAGTTTCTTGTAACAATTAATTAAGTAAGTCACGCACAAAATGTACCTAAGGGAATTAGTTCTCTCTGGATATACCTATTTAGTCCAAGACAAAGTAGGACGATTCAAGACCTCGGATTTTCAAGACGCTCAAGTCTACTGTGTCTTTTGCTTCTATTTACTTCTATAGGTGCTTACATCTAATTATTTTATCTGATCTTAATTTAATTTCTTCTATAGGATCAAAATATCTTTGTTTTCAACAAATTATATAAATATATTTAGTAATAAATCCGCTTGATTTCCAAACAAAGGTTTTAATTAACTTAACTTTAGTTTAGAACTTTAGTACATATTACTATATTATAAACCAAAGAGTCAACGAACAGAAAACCAAAGTAAAGTTTTCTGTTCGTTGACTCTTTGGTTTATAATATAGTAATATGTACTAAAGTTCTAAACTAAAGTTAAGTTAATTAAAACCTTTGTTTGGAAATCAAGCGGATTTATTACTAAATATATTTATATAATTTGTTGATATTTATGGATTTCCGCAAAGTAACGCCTGAATCAATCAATTATCTTTGTTTTCCTCTAGTCTAGGCAACCTATTTCTGATTAAAACACCCTAACCCAGACTCTTGCATGCTTATCTTGGTATTATAGTAGCGAATAGAGCAATACGATCGCTAAGTTAATTAACAGGCAAGCTCTGCTGTTGTACTATGACATCTAACTAACTCCTACTCCTATTCCTACTGATATTATGAAGGCAAAAGTGTGGGTGGAAGTATAAATGTTTGTTCCATAATTACGCCAAAATTGTAAACTGTTTGAGCTGAAATTCAGTATGGGTATAGGTTATGACCTACGAAAGGCAGCTGGTAAAAAGTGGATGCGGAGATTCGAAGATCAAGATCAGTGGCGCGTTATGGGAGAGGCCTACGTCCAGCAGTGGACTAAAGTGAGCTGATGATGATGATGATAATGATAGGTTAAGAGCTGGAACAGGATATACTTATGCTTCTATTATTAATATAGTTTTATACTTTTTAAAAATAATAATTAAAGACGGGTGTAGGTAGCCGCGGGACGCAATTAGGCTATACTTATGTTGTTTAGATTGTGAATTAAACTACAAAGGGAACATATTATAGCTATTTATGCACTATTCTATTTTTTTAAATACACGGTCAATTTTTAATCACCATAAAAAAAAATACGCATAAAAACTTGAAAAAATTAAGTCGAATTTTTGACAATTTTTTTTTAATAAAAATGGATATATGTTACTGTTAGTCGTTTTCCTATGGATTTGCATCAGGCGGGTACCCTTTATAGATAATAATTTAAGTTTTATTCATCGTTTGGCAAACCCGGGCACCTAGCTCGAGCCAGCTCGCAAAATCTCGGCTCGGGCACCTCACTCGCGCCGCTGTCACTCTGTCATTTTGTAGAAATTCAAAATTCTGACTGCACAGATACAACGTAGTACCCCGTCTGCATTGCCCATTTAATTTTTAATGGTAATTAAAAATTGGTGGTGTATATTTTTCTATGATTAACATTGCAGTGCAAATGGGATTGTTGTAACATGTTGTAGTAAAGGGCGGGATCCAACCTGGCTTGTATTTCACAGTTGTTATTTGTTCCAGGGCGGTCTACAAACAGTTGTCGACGCCTGCACACGGTATGTGGACTATGTGGGTCAATAGAGTTGACATTGTAATTTACACCTCTAGAAACATTTCTTATTGAGTATTTTATCGAATAATCGGAACTTGTCTTCGAAGTGATTCGATTCTTGAAAGCAGAAACAGCCCTTATACAGGCTTATTAGACCTAATGCATCCTTAAAGCTTAAGATGGTGATCTTAAAGGTGGGGAACGGAGTCCACTGTGATATACGATATTTACTTAAGATTTTTACAGACTTGCATAAACTTATATGACCTTAATGTATTATTTTGTGACAAAAACATTGTATTTTTATATATTTATTTTTACCTAAATAGGATTATCCAAATCTCGGTACCTACCGATCTACTTTCATATGATACCACACTAATATTGTTTAATAAAAAATCTGAATCTGAATGAAAGGTTAATTGGTGAAAGGTTAACTGCTACTTTTTATTCCAAAAACATTAAGTCTGAAGTCGCCAGCAACTAGAAGAAAGTTAAATAACCATTTTTTTGGTACAGGTATTTTGGCAGAAGCAGAATCAAGACAAGCATTGCTCTCGAAGTTTTTAGCAGCGTTTTTTGAAAGAGTGAGTAACATGCTGACGCCCGCAATTTCGTAATTCCTTGCTTAGTCCGCTTACATTTCTCGACGAACATACCCTCGAAATTTCAAGTCTCTGCGTCTAATGATTTAGTCTGTAAGCTGTCTGTCAGTCAGCACAGTCAGGTCCAAGCCTTTTATATCGATGTAAACATCCAGTACCTAAGTAGGTTCCCTAATTATTTTTTGTGAAAAAAGTAAGTACCTATATTTATTATTTTTTCCCTTTTAGTCATTGGATGGTCTAAATTGGGTGGCGAGTGAGCGGACTGTCTTGGAACGGCTATTTGATGTAGAGCTGGTTGCAAGGGAAGCAGGTGGCACCAGCGGACTCTTGTATGACGATGATAGCACGCCCTCGTGTTTTTCTATGACTTGGTAAGACTATTGTTCTATAGACATATTTTCTGGTAAATGACTGGGCCTTAGAAGCCCTTGGTCAATATTATGTATTGTCATTATTATGTTGTCTTGGCAACAATATGTTGAGACCGGACCCATCGGCCTCCATTCCTTATTGTAATATTAAGTGTAAACTTATTTTGTGTACGTATCTTACTTACTATTTATAATTACTTTTTATATACCAGTATTATACCTCTATGAAAGATTGCAATACTACCTACCCACACACACCACGTCCGAGATGCGGTGATATGTTACAAATTAAAAATAACTCACGATTATTTCTGGTTTTGATACTGTTTTTTTAAATAATTTATGTTCAAAAAGAGCGAAACACGCATCTGTCTGCCGAGATAACCGGTTCCAGTGCGTCCCGTCTAACCCACAACGTAGCCTCCAAGACTTGTGACGTATGATCGTGAATGCGTCGCGTGGAATTTTAATTTCGTGTGTTTTTTAAGATATTCAAGTATTTTATTACTATTATAAATGTAATTTTACTATCTTTAAATTGATATATTTTATTTTTGTTTTTATTTGACTGGAAACAAACTTCGTAGCATGTTTTCTTCTACGTAATATGTAGCAAGGGATCGTAGATCCTCTACGGATATTGTAGCAAGTATCCGTAGATCCTCTACGAATTATGTAGCAAGTATTCGTAGATTCTCTGCGAATTGTGTGTATTTATATGTATCTACTACTAATTGTTTAGCATACATTCGAAATATGTAGAAAATTATTATTTGGAGGTGGGTTTTTATCCAACTTCAGAGAATGAACTAAGGTTTTTTAATGTAATTTATTCATTACATAGGTGGGGGGAAGAGTGGACTTTGACTACATTCGACGCGATGCTGTTCAGCTGCGTGTTCATTGCAAGGGACGACGCGTACTTGGCCGCTTTACTCACTGTAATTGTTTGGCAGGTAACGTTTGTAGTTATATTAATTATAAATGAAATAATTAGTTTGTTTTGTTGGAAATACTTACATAAATAATCAAAATAAGTGCAAGCCACACAATTTGCCCACATTTTAATGTATGCTATTACGTAAGCGTTCTGTGTATTTTTTATTAGCTGTGCTGGTGCCTTATTATTAAATAAATATAAAATAAAAAAAACTTATAGGTACAGTTTTAAAAAAAAATGTGTTGAAAACTATTTTTTTTGGTATTGTACTATTCCGAGATTTTTTTTCTGGGAGGCAATAAATATTTTCATACACTAGCCCAAACAAAAGTCAGTCTGAGTTAGAGCGAAGCCACACTGCTCTGTTGCGTTGCGTCGCAGCGCTAGATTTGGACGCATTATTTATTAAATGCCTGTACAAAAAAACAACGCAACGCGGCGCAACGGAGCGGTGTGGCTTCGTTCTAACAAAACATAGTGCCTTAAGACTCATAAGCCTACTTTTCACAACAATACGTATTAAAAAAAAAGGCTTAGCTTCGCACACAACACAACCAATTTTTTATATTGCATTTTGTTTTCAGGCAATGAAATTGATAAGGACGGCATTTGGTAACAAAAATCAAACTAAGAAAACCGGAGTGGGTATTTACTACACTTAAAATAAACTAGTGCCAGGATATTTAAGTGGAAAAAATGACTATGAAAATAATTTACATTTATTTTCTTTTAATTAGTTACGATTATGTGACTGCCGATGTGGAATCCTACGAAGACCAAGCAGGCAGACTTTTAATTAACAAGAAAATGAAAAGATGCGGTCCAGAACATCTTGCTTCAGAAGAATCAAGTGGATGCATGACGTCATCGGAAGAAACTACTATCAGAACTACTACAGTTACAAGCACAACCCCGAAAATTATAATCATTCCTAAAGGACCATTATTTAACTTTCTTGTGAACATCTTTAATGCTTTACTAACTAAGTTCACCCCGTATGTCACCAGCAAATACTTCAACGTTCTAAGCAAAAGTCTTCGAGGGCTCGGATCAGAATTTTTCATCAAAAAAACGCTAAATAAGTTCTGTGATAACTTGAAAAAACTGTCTAACTATAATGGGAAAATATTAAGGAATAAGGTAGTAAAATTCCTTGGAATATTACACGCGGGAAACTCCGTACTTAACGAATTCTTCTTTGCGATTAATCCGATTTATACAATATGGGATGATAACGGTTTTGACGACTATATTTACCTTCTAAAACAATACGGGCAAGGCATTAACAAACATATCGGTCAGCACACACGAAAAATATTTCAAGAAACCGTATTTTATAGATTGGAGAAAAAAAAGAATGAAGTACAAGATGATATTTTGCTGAAATTCAAATTGGCCGTGATAGAATATCATTCAGAGTTATAGTATAGGGAAGGAATGTTGAATTTAGCTTTCTATTACTATTTGGGAGCTAAAATGCTTCTCCTTAAAGGATAGATATTGTATAGGAAATAAAAAGGTTGTAAAAATTGTTTGGTCTACATCTGGTTATTAGTAGTTAGGAAGATACTTTCAAAATATCACTCAATAGTTCTTCACTTTAAGTGAACAAACCAACATAAGTTAAATACGTGTATCTATAGAAGTGAATATTATGATATAGGATTGGACAAACCCATTCAATTTCGGCGTAAGATTGGTTCGGACGCCAACCGTAAAATTAACTTATGATAAGCAAGGATTATGTTAAAGTCAAATTGAATTTCTGTGTTTATATTAAGAAAAAAATGTATTTCTTTCTGAAAAGCAGTATTTGTTTATTCGTAATAAGTTTTCTAAAAATAAGTTTTTGTATCAGCATACAAGGGTTGGTAGACTCGCAGTATTTGTACGACAACGGCTCTCATGTCCTCACCCAGTATACAGACCAGCATGGCGGGCTTAGAGGAGAAGGTATCTTTGTAAGGTTTCTGAGAAATACCTTAGATTTACTATCGACAACATTTCCTGGGCGGAAATTGGAAAGATATTGTAGTGTAATTAGCAGAGAATTGGAAAAGATGCAGTACAAGTACACCAAAAAACTGGCAAAGCATTTCAGACACCTATCTAGAATGTATCGGGAAGATTTGAAAGAAGAAATGACGCGGTACCGCAAGGAATTGGACAAACCATTGCAATACAGAACAGACTTTTTAAATTCCATGAACGAAGTGTTTACGTTACGCGAAAATCAACTTTTTGCTGATTATGTACACGATTTGAGGGATTATGGGAAAGAAGACAAATTATTTATCCATGAAGAGTCGCGGAAGCTTCTAAATGATGTAATTGTAGGTGCTATTTTAAAACTTAGTGTCAGAGACCAAAGAAATTTGGAGAAAATTATGAAAAAAGCCATCAGAGAATATAATAATGAAGATGAACGATAGAGATATGGTACCTACACTTAATTCCATATTAGAACTAATATATAGAGCTAGCATAGGTCATCAAAGAAT
This sequence comes from Lobophora halterata, assembly GCA_932526365.1. Taxonomy (NCBI): domain Eukaryota; kingdom Metazoa; phylum Arthropoda; class Insecta; order Lepidoptera; family Geometridae; genus Lobophora; species Lobophora halterata. Next base: position 2,652,423 of record OW052018.1, read on the forward strand.
AAAACCTAAGTATGTAACGTATGTATGATGTATACTTACTTAATTGTAAGTCTTTTGTAAGTATGATATACTACATATACAGTAGATAGAACTAAGGCAATTCTGCGTTTGTTTGATTTTACGTAATAAGATGGAGTTACTTGATTTATGAAATCCAGTTAATCCGGCCAATCCTAAATCCGAATTCCATACAAAATGTTTCGGACAAATACTCAAAAAGTATACCGTATTATAGTATTTTTTTCACTCTATTCGTTTTGTCCATATTTTTTGATTTCGTCAAGAAAAAAAGTGAAAGGTCATACTTTAATTTAGATTTTATACGTGTTTTAAAATTAACTATACTAACTTAAAAACACGTATAAAATCTAAACTAAAATATGAAACATTTCACTTTTTTTGTTGACGAAATCAAAAAACATGGACAAAACGAATAGTGTGAAGAAATGACTATAATACGGCGCACTTTTTGAGTATTTGTCCGAATCATTTTATATAGAATTCCGATTTGAGGATTGGCCTTAAGGTACTTATCGAACACCCTGTCACGTTTATTTTCTAAAGGACAATCATTACGCATTTAAAGTATTACATCGTCATAGGTCATCTAGCCGTTTTATTTATTTTTGCAAGGATGAAAAATAATGGGTCCCTTCTTTACGTTTTTGAAATTGCCGCGCGCGCCACAGAAGTTAAATGCTCGGGCAGACATTAGTTGACCAACATTCAGAAAATAATCAATTTCAATCCAAGTAAGGGCCTCAAGCTATATTGCTTTTCTCGTCAAAGCTAGGAGCGATCCGTAAAAAAATACTTTCATCGAGAATGAAAACTAAATCAGTAACTTCCGAAGACAATTTTTGCTCGTCTCCCTAGTGGTCCATAGACAAAAGACTATTATTTGATGGCAACACTTTCGTCATTTTCGAACAAATGAAATACGGCAACGTCACGCACGGGCTGAAATGAAGTGATTGTTCATTCGGCATTTACTAGAAAAATAGTTATTTCTGAAAATTATTGTATAAATTTTAGATAAAAATGGCAGATAACAAAAAGTAAGTCTTTTACAATTTGTAAGAAATGTATACGACAGCATTTTCTTTTCAATTCGCTGGCTATATCGGCGTTTTCATTGTGCTTGTTCGAATTTGGCTTGTCATCATGTCAGAGTTTCCAAACCAAGCTCATCCAATTCGAATTTTCATAATTACGTCTATAAAATGACTGCTGGCTTCTGATTTATTGATCTAGTTTTCGATTTGATTCTCAATCTGTCCGTTTGTACCAAGTTGGTGATGGATGTATGATGTTCTTCCACAGCCCTGATGATCTCTCGACCGCAATCCTGCGCCGCAAGGATAGGCCTAACCGCCTCATCGTCGAGGAGGCCGTCAGCGACGACAACTCCGTCGTCTCTCTATCACAGGTAGACCATCCTTTGTCTTCAATGTTCAACATCTGTATATGGATGTAACCATCCAATTATTCCAAATTATAATTTGGTACCTTGATGATGATGCAGGTACCAAATGAATTTGAATGCTAGACAACATCTATGTTTTATGAGATGTAATGAAGCCATGACAACATCATCTGAGCCTACGTAATTGATAACATAGAATTTGCTTGCTAGTACCTACATACCTACACCATAAACAGTGAATTTAACTCTGACAAATCAAACCAAAATATTTAGCACTCTTGTTTAGGCAGTCTATGACTTGTTGCTATGCTCAATGAACTTAATATACCTACATTATGCTAATCACTTGCCTTGTAGGCATAGGTCAATGAACTAATATGATACGTCCAAATTATTCTGTTGTCTGTAAATTCCACTATTTGGCAATGTGCATAACTTTGCGTGAAGAAGGCTCATCCATTCTTTTCAATATTTTTGTGCTTTATCATTCTAACCTAAAAATCTTTTGTGCACAAAAAAACAATCTTATCAGGCTAGTAGGTAGTTTCAAATTCAACACTGAACTGTTTCTAAGTCCTAATGTAATATGAGTTATAATGCCAATTTATGACTGTTATTCATTGAAAATACCTACCATAGACACATTGAGGAGCAAATATGCAGCAGTCACTTCATTCTGTCTGGGGATTTCCCTGAAAACAAACACTGAGCCTAATGTAATGTACTGGCTTGCACCATCTATACACATTGTGTATATATGTTTGGCCATTGCTATTAAAAAGTACCAAAGGCTTGTTTGCACTTTGAATAGATACAGTGCAGGTGCCTTATTAACATACAACAGAAACTTTGAGAGCCAAGAACCTGCACTTGGCACTGACTCCAATCATGCTTAGGTACTTTAGGACCTGCACATGGCATCTGGACTGCAAGTTCTAGAAATTTAAATAGACCTTTATTATCACTTTCCAAAAGGTTCATAATCATATTCTGAATTGAAACTCGGTCTAAACTTAATAGACCGATTCTCAACTACTAAAAAGGAAAGAAATAAAAAAATCAACTACATTATATCTTAAAGCTCAAGTAATTTTCATTATCACATCCACAACTTTTCCAATTATAAAACTTCCAAAATTATAATGTATCCTATCTAACTCTAAAGTTTAGAATAAGATAGTTTACATAAATAGAGTCTAAAGTTTTCTCCTTCTACTCAAAACTTAGCATTTCCATGCTAAGTTTTGAGTCTAAAATTATCATTTCCAAGGAGGATAGAAGGGTATCTTGTAGAATGAGTCAGATTATTCATGAGATGACTATAATGATACATATAACACAACAAGGGCAGATAATTTAATAATAGAACTAGATTCCTATAAAATTCACCAATAGCTGTTTATATAAATCCATCGACAAGAAACTTCATAAACACAAGTCAATGGCATCCACAGGCAAAAATGGAGCAGCTTCAACTATTCCGTGGTGACACCGTCCTCCTGAAGGGGAAGAGACGCAAGGAGACCGTCTGCATTGTGCTCTCCGATGACAACTGTCCCGATGAGAAGATCCGCATGAACCGTGTAGTGAGGAATAATCTGCGTGTCCGTCTGTCTGACGTCGTGTCCATCGCTCCGTGTCCCTCCGTCAAATACGGCAAGCGGGTGCATATCCTGCCTATTGATGACTCTGTTGAAGGTCTGACTGGGTGAGTACTCATAGGCATCTATAAAACTAGCCAACTTTATCACATGCTGCCACAATTTCATGATTTCATTGTTGATGTACATCAGAAACTTTGAGAGCCAAGAACCTGCACTTGGCACTGACTCCAATCATGCTTAGGTACTTATGGACCTGCACATGGCATCTGGACTGCAAGTTCTAGAAATTTAAATAGACCTCTATTATCACTCTATTATTGTTCTAGTTAAAGTAAAATAAATAAATACAAAATACAAATCACTTTCCAAAAGGTTCATAATCATATTCTGATTTGAAACTCAAGGCTTATTCCATAGAATGGTGTGTGAAATATTCACATTGTGAGATTTTAACTGAGGAAAACAATACAGGGTCAGTCACCAAGTGTGTATTGCGTAACCGGGTACATGTCAATGTAGCCAGTAGCTTTCTGACTTGAGGCACAATATTTTCAAATCTGAATATTAATATACTATAACACATGCAACACTGCACAGAACACTTTTTTGTTATGGGCGTGTCTTTTGATGGCAAAAGATTTCTCAATTCCTCTCATCAATCATATTTATTGAAGCAAAGTACTTCACCCAACTAAATATTAGAAAAGGCAGGCTTTGAGTTTAATTTCTATTAAACTAAGACTAAGTAGAGATAGTAAATAATGACTGTCTTTATAAATAATAATAAATAAATATTTTAGATATTTCACACAACGCCATCTAGCCCCAAACTAAGGAGCATAAACTATGGGAACCCTAATAACTGATAGAATACTTCTTCTTATCGTGTCACTAGTTCTTTCGAACCAGTGTGGTGAAAGGATTTCAAGTGCGCCTCAGTGCGCCTCGAAGAGGATCCTTACGGTAGAAGAGATAGAATACTGTTAACATTGAAACTGAAGAAACTAAAAAAAACCCTTATTTGTACCTCAGAAACCTGTTCGAAGTATACCTGAAACCGTACTTCATGGAGGCGTACCGGCCGATCCACCGCGACGATACATTCATGGTGCGCGGCGGCATGCGCGCTGTGGAGTTCAAAGTGGTGGAGACTGACCCGTCTCCGTACTGCATAGTTGCGCCCGACACCGTCATACACTGCGAGGGAGAGCCCATCAAACGTGAGGTAAGAAACGTGAAGGCATAGAATGAACGTGAGCCAAGAGACTGCTTCAACTATTTATCTAGGAACTCTACCCAGGTGGATCACAAATATGAAACTTATCCAATTTTATACTTAGATAATTTTTTTTTATTATCGACTAACTGACGCACCATGAAACACCTTATGAAGGGAAATTTACCTCTTACCCTTACACGTAAACTAACTACCCATCCTCACTATGGCGCACAAACCTGGTCTCTGACTGTTCAACAAAAGTTCAAACTTGGGGTTTGTCAGCGAGCAATGGAGCGCAGCATTCTGGGCGTCAGACTTACCGACCACGTAAGAAATATTGAACTGCGCTCCAGGACAGGCATTGCTGATGTTGGACAACAAGCTGCCAAACTTAAATGGGATTGGGCGGGTCACGTCTGCCGGGTGTCGGATGAGTCAGGGCCAGAGCCACGACAGAGTGGCTGCCCAAAGATAGGAAGCGACGTCGCGGCAGACCGAGGAGAAGATAGAGAGACGAGCTAGACTCCCACTTGAAAGAATAGTAGCCCTTGACAGAAAAGTGTGGAAAGAAGGAAGGGAGGCCTTTGCCTTGCAGTGGGACAGTTCAGGCTCACAATAAATAATAATAACTGACGCCCGCAACTTTGTTTGCGTTGGGAATTTTCAGCATCGGGATAAAAATCCTATGTCCGTCTTCTGGTTCTAAGCTACCACCCCACCAATTTTCAGTCAAATCAGTTCGGCCGTTCTTGAGGTATAAATTGTGTAACTAACACGAATTTTGATTGGTGATGATGAATTGCAGCTTTGGTGACACTGCGACCGTTGTCGGTCGATTGCGCTCGCCACTTGGACATATGTGGTTAGAGATTCTCACTAAACCCTGCCGCTATGATAAACTGCAGGAGTTTTTTTGTGAGAAAGCCGAAATCAGTTAGATTCATCAGGGCTTATAATATGTTTTCCTAGATAAATACTGCGCTTATGCATTAGCGATCCACATTCACTCAGAAAATGAAGTGGCTTTCATCTGCCTATCTTAGATAAATAAAAATAAATATTTTGGACATTTCACACAGCGTTATCTAGCCCCAAACTAAGCAGAGCTTGTACTATGGGAACCAGATAACTGATACAATACTAATATTTTTTTTTGTAAATGCATACATAGGGTACATAGAAAACACCCAGACTCAGGACAAACACCGATGTTCATCACACCAATGTTTGTCCTAAAGCGGGAATCGAACCCCCGACATCGGCGTGGCTGTCCGACACACTTGCCACTCGACCATCCGTGTCGTCATAGATATTGAACTTAAGCCTCATTTTCACAGGAAGAGGAGGAAGCTCTGAACGCTGTGGGTTACGATGACATCGGCGGTTGTCGCAAGCAACTCGCTCAGATCAAGGAGATGGTAGAACTGCCTCTGCGCCATCCGTCGCTCTTCAAGGCTATCGGCGTGAAGCCTCCGCGCGGTATCCTCATGTACGGGCCGCCTGGTACCGGCAAGACGCTGATCGCTCGCGCTGTGGCCAACGAGACCGGTAAATATATCTATCATAAAGATTCTACGTCTCTCGTCATGTGCAGGAAAGAGATGTAGCTAGGTTAAGGAATTGCTCTTCAAAGCTATCGGGGTGTAGCCTCCGCGCGGTTAAATAAATATCTGGGGGCAATGCACAATGCACCCTTCAACGGGAAGCCAGTTCAGACCGCTGTACCTCCTTTTTAGAAGTAGAATTAGTCTCCGCGCGGTATCCTCATGTACGGGCCGCCTGGTGCAGTAAAGACGCTGATCGCTCGCGCTGTGGCCAACGAGACCGGTAAATATTCTATTTATAGAGTTTATCATATTACGTTTTATTATATTGACTTTGCCAACGGGCGATTGAAGTGCATCTTTCGCGTCAAGCTGATGAATCGGATCCGGAACACCGAGCTGCGCTCCCGAATTCAAATCGCCACCGTGGCTTCGAAAGCCGCTAAGCTCAAATGTGATTGGGCTGGTCACTTGCAGGAAACGGATGTAGCTAGGTTTAGGAGTTGCTCTTCAAGGCTATCGGCGTGATGCCTCCGCGCGGCATCCTCATGTACCGGATGCTGTGGCCAACGAGACCGGTCCTATCATCTGTGTCTTTTGTTACATTTAGGAAAAGATGCAACAGTCTCCCTTTCAGGCTCTTGACTGTAGAATCTCTATTCTTTCTTTTCTATTCTATGCTCTCTTTTCATCCCTAAGCTTAGCTTCATTTTTATAAAAGTGGATTCATGGCTATTGGAGTAAAAGCCTTTGGTTTTCTATTATACAGGCCTTCTGGCCTTCAGGCTCTGTCAAAACTATTATCGCGCGCGCCAGCTGAATACCTAACTACTTTATTATTTTATTGTACAGTTTCGTTGAAATGAATGAACCAAAGTCATGCATCTGTTCTCGGAATTGCAACGACACGCCATTATTGTGACTTGCGATAATTGTAGGCTGTTACAGATAATTGTACCTATACTAGTGAACTATTCTAGCATCACAATTTCTTAAGAATTAAAATAAAGGGTCATGTCTAGAGAGAGGTCTATGCCCAGAAGTAGTGGGTCAAGTCAGACTGTGGATGATGATGATAATGTCATGCCTAACTTACCTTCATAAGGGCTTGACCAAACCAACGCGTTCAGCTCGCGTCCGCGGTAGCGTGCGCGGTGGCGATCAGTTGTTGGCCAATCAGAGGATGCATAGATGTGAACACGTCACTATCGATTGGCCAACAACTGATCGCCACCGCGGCCGCGAGCTGAACGCGTTGGTTTGGTCCAAGCCCTTATGAAGGTAAGTTAGGCATGACATTATCATCATACGCGAAGGTATTTGCACTTACCATCATGTGGTGGACCATAGCCTGTTACAATGTTATGAAATATTAATATGTCACAAAAGGAGCTTTGAAACTACCTATGCCATAGCACAGATAATATTATACTATACTAGTAGCCATAGGTAGTTACAAATGAATAATCCGCTAACTATCTAGATTGATCACTCAATCATAGCTGACTTTTCGCATTATATGTTCATATCATCATCTTGTATCTTTGTTTATTTCCTATATTGATTTCCTTTGGTTATTCCCAGGTGCATTCTTCTTCCTGATCAACGGTCCCGAGATCATGTCGAAACTGGCTGGTGAATCCGAGTCCAACCTTCGCAAGGCTTTCGAGGAGGCCGACAAGAACTCTCCCGCTATCATCTTCATAGATGAACTGGACGCCATCGCGCCCAAACGAGAGAAGACTCACGGAGAGGTTGAGAGAAGGATTGTGTCTCAACTGCTCACTCTCATGGACGGTGAGTAGTATTATTATTATTTATTTAGTTAACCAACAGCTATTTCACAAATACCATTAATACTTATAGTATGCTGATATGATAATACTGGCAACAGCTTGACCTGTAAACATCTTTTAGTACGTGTAGTATTTGCTGCTCTGAAATGACATTAAACCAACAAATTATATAAATATATTTAGTAATAAATCCGCTTAATTTCAAAGTTTAATGATACGACACGTATTTCGCCTCTACACGAGGCATCATCAGGAAGTGTGGACTCGCCGAAGTCCGAAACGAGAGAGTTCTCGTTTCTCTATCTTTAAACTTTGAAATTAAGCGGATTTATTACTAAATATATTTATATAATTTGTTGATATTTATGGATTTCCGCAAAGTAACGCCTGAATCAAACAATGACATTAAACCATTTGAAATCCAGAGTTAAGATGTGACATTATTGATATTTTTACTTCGAATACCTATCTTTGCAAATCCTGGGAATCAACACACACAAAAATTTTATGCTCAATCAAAACCTATTTTAGAAAGACATGCTCAATTCCTAAAGCTGTCTATAAACCACATTTAATTTCTTTCCTTAAGAAAAATAAAAAATAACCCTTTAAAGCTGCACTCTTTCTTCTATGGATTTTATTATCTTCATAGACAAAAGAGTAACATACACCATACGCACCGCGCACATGTCATCGACTCAGTGCCTATGACACGATTCTTGTTAAGTTTTTATAACTATGTACTGGTATGTTAGTCTCTAAGGTTAATATGTACCCTAGTTAAGTTACCTTGTACTTTTCTTGCCTGAAATAATAAGTTTTATTATTATAACAACACCTATTATAATACAGGCATGAAGAAATCGTCCCATGTGATCGTAATGGCGGCTACCAACCGGCCCAACTCGATCGACGCGGCGCTCCGTCGCTTCGGTCGCTTCGACCGCGAAATCGACATCGGCATCCCCGACGCCACCGGCCGGCTCGAGATCCTGCGCATACACACCAAGAATATGAAGCTGGGAGATGATGTCGATCTAGAACAGGTCAGTCTCTCAACGAATGCAACTTCTACCATGAAACTGGTTAATAAGGTTTACCATGATATTTGACTTTTCACTAGCTACAGTTAGACCTTTCATTATCCGTCGATTTTTTGTATATTTTATCCGGATAATTCGGATAATAGTAATTCAAATTATACACCGCACATTGTTAATCACCAGAAGAAGAAAAATACGCATAATCAGTTGCCGTTACTGAACACAGATATGGCAATGGATTTGAAAAAGGAGCGTATAACCGGATTGCAAGTCCTAGCTACAAAGGACAGATTTTCACTACGTTTAGCTAACGTTTTAATGGGACATTTCACACGACGCCATCTAACCTAAAACTAAGCAGAGTTTGTTCTATTCTAATCAGATAACTGATAGGACACTTACACTTCTTTTTTTGTAACTACATTAATAGAAATCACCCAGACTAAGGAGAAATATCGATCTTCATCACACATCATGTTTGTCCTAAAGCGGGAATCGAACCCGCGACAATGCTGTGACAGTCCAACACACTTACCACTCGACCATCCGTGTCGTCAATATATTAATGTTAAGCTCTAATCCCATATTATCTATACATATAATAAAGCAGAAGACCCCGAATTTCTGTACATATGTTTTTTTTTGACGGAAACGTGTTCAGACGAGATTAATAAACATGCCCCAACAATTTGTTTTTTTATTGGAAGACTTTGTTTGTTTGTTTGTGGATTTGTGTGTTCGTCCATCACGTAAAAACTATAGAACGGATTTAACTGAAACTTTACGATATCATAGCTACAAAGCCTGAAATGGTTATAGGCTATATAATATTACGCTAAATCTCTTCAGAGGGTAGATATTAGGGCCTCCAGTACCGGTTCCTTTTTCCAGTACCGGGATTTCGGTACCGGCACCCGACCGGAACCGGGAGTACCGGGATTTTCGGTATTCCCGAAAATGATTAGTAGCCTATTATTTTGTCAAACAGAAAACTCGTCAGAAAATGATAAAATAAAGAAAAATCGAGCGAAAAATAACAAAAAGATAAAAGTTATATTTTTACATTTATGTAACATACTGCAAGCATGATTTGTAAGTGAGCAAATACGCGTAACTAATTGAATAATGCATTAACAATGCAGTCTCACTTTTTAAGTAATATTTCAAGTATAAATAGCTTATAACGAAAGTTTTGAAGTGGATATTTCTTTGTTTGCAGGATTGTATAAGATTACAGTCCAAAAGTGAGGACGTCACATGCGTAACAACACTTTTAAACGAAGGTTGATTTGATTTCTGATAAAAAAAAAAAGTTTTTAATCGTATATTATTTGTTAATAATCTTCACAAGTCAATGTTCAATGATCATGTCAATGTCAATGATCGGCCTCATAAGAATGTTAAATTAAAAAAGAGCCAATTTTGTTAATTTCCTCTGTGATAAACTATCGATAAGTATATGTGTCAGTTTCAATATTTTGTCAAAGACGTAACGTAAAGAAGTATCCACTTATGATTTACGGTTGTATCTTCGTCACGACCCGTTGCTTTTTAACCAGTGCGTCCTACCCATAATGAAATACTAATAGAGTTAGCCCATATACTCTAATCTAATTTCAATTACATTCAACAAGAACAAGAAAATTCTCAATTACATTCATTAGATACAATTTTCACAGTGATTGACACACGTCTTTGTTTTTTTAAACAAAGATCTAAGTTCAAAATTAAATCAAATAAGGTTTTATTCCGAAACCTTATTTCAACAAATACTCACCTGAGGCGTGAACACTCACTGTTCTGCTAGATATCTAGATAAAAGACGCAAAAATACACTAAAAAACGAGCTACGATCGGAGTTTGAGATAATAGGGAATTAATGTCATTAACAAAGCTTATAAATCCGTATCCATAATCACCTGGTTTTAATCAACATAAAGCACAGTCGCATTGCGGAAAACGGCTATTAGACTGTTGATGACAACATCGGAGAAGACGAGCTAGACTCCTACTTGGAAAAGAGTGGAAAGAAGGAAGGGAGGCCTTTGCTCTGCAGTGCGACGATTCAGGCTCATAATAAAGTAATTAGGTTGTGGAAAGACCGTCACGTCAGTACAAACAACCCCAAAGCCCATATCATTCTTTAAATAAATGCATTGGGACGACTATACCAACAATAAGTTGATATTGCAACATTTCCTAAGTTTGAACATCAACAGCACCTTCGAAAGTTAGTAAGATGGGCGGGTAGAATCCAGCGAGTAGAGGAGTTACTGTCTTTTTTTCTTTGTATTAAAATAATGCACTATTTAGCTATAGTTTTAAAGATTAAATGCCTAAAAAAAGCTCTTAAGCACAAAAATTTAAGTAATCCCGAAAGTACCGAAATCCCGGTTCTGGATTTTTCTAGTCCCGGTACTGGACACAGCTGACAATCCCGGGATTTCCCGGGATTTTCGGTTCCGGGATTTCCCGGTACTATGCCCTAGTAGATATAGAAGTTTAAAGTTTGTATGGAAACAGTTTTTTTTATTTGAGTGTATCTATCTCAAACTTTGGAATTATGTTCTTCAAAACAAATAATAAGATACGGGTTTCATCGATTTTCAAATTCAAAGTTAAAAGATGTGAAAGTACGGAATGAAGGAGTTATTGGACCTAAAGTTGAATGAGCCTGTCTCCTCAAGTATACACAATATCTCATTGAAAGTTGCATTTTTATGATTTCCGAAGACAAGTACCGCCAAGTTTTTCAGTTATCTACTAAATTCAATGTTTGAGTGGGTAAAAAGAGGGATTGAAAATGTGCATGTTTTGTAGATCGCAGCTGAATCGCACGGTCACGTGGGCGCCGATCTTGCCTCGCTCTGTTCGGAGGCTGCCCTTCAGCAAATCCGTGAGAAGATGGACCTCATCGATTTGGAGGACGACCAGATTGACGCAGAAGTACTCAACTCTCTCGCCGTCTCAATGGACAATTTCAGAGTGAGTTCATGTGTATACTTTATCTTTTCAGGTTTTTTTTTTATCATAGCTTGGCTAAGTTAGCGCTTTTTCAACAGTGTAAGCTACATGTGCTTACTGTCGAGCAAATTTGTGCTTTCTATGCTCTCTCACATAACAAAGTTCTTATAAGGCTGGACTAGCAAGTCACACGTCTTGATCAACGTTATGTTCCTTCTGAACAACAAAACATGTAAACGCTGTTGTAAATGCCACTTACAGTCACTCAGCCAAATAGTGTTTATTTTTGTTAACTTAATTTCTTCCCAACTTATTCCACTTCCTCCTGTCTTTGTCCACCAGTCTTCTTAAAAAAAAAGAGTCTAGATCGTCCCGGCATCGTTTTCACGACCCACCCCGACTTTATCAATACGAAGAAGAGTGGATAAACGATAATTAACTTCGATGATCTTTTGGATCTAACGCCTTGTTCGCCTCAACACACATCTCATCAATTTATATATCTTTCTCTCAGTACGCGATGACCAAGTCATCTCCGTCAGCTCTGCGCGAGACTGTAGTGGAGGTGCCGAACGTGTCGTGGACCGACATCGGCGGGCTGCAGAGCGTGAAGCGCGAACTGCAGGAGCTGGTTCAGTACCCGGTGGAGCATCCCGACAAGTTCCTCAAGTTCGGCATGCAGCCGTCGCGCGGCGTGCTCTTCTATGGACCGCCGGGGTGCGGTAAGTACCCATATTTACTACAGATGATTTTCTCAAGACTGGACTGCCCCATCCAAAATAAATGGATGAAACTGTTATTCGGTATCTTTATCCAATAGTATTTTTATTTTTCTATCGTATTTTACTATTATTTTAATTTTATATGATTTTTTTTAAATGGAATAGGCAAGCATTTGACCACAACCTCACCTGATGGTAAGTGACGGTGTGGTCGAGGATGTAGCACGCTTGCCTAGTAAGAACTTATTCACTCTTGATTTGAAGACTCCGAGATTATAGTGTGTCGGAAAAACAGACGCCGGCAGCGAGTTCCACTCCCTGCTGGTGCGTACCATAAATGTGGATGCGAACCGCTTGGTTCGAGTTCGTGGGATGTCCACGAGATAGGGGTGGTACCCCCCCGTACGCCTGCTAGTTCGGTGGTAAAAGGGAGATGGCGAATGGATGGATTTGAAATTGAATTATGGATTTTTATCTAAAATAAATGATTTAATATTAATAATTGACGTAGTGCAGCCGATGTGTCTGTTCTGGACAGACAGCGACAGTCTGAGAAGCGTGAATCTTGTATTGTTAGTTTTTCTTGATTTATTGCCTTGATGTCTTGGCGCCTAATAGCAAATTCTCCTAAAGGTAAAGTTAAAATAAAAAAGGTCCTTTTCGCCGCCAAGAAAGACTGATTAATTTTATTATATTTTTCCATCACATCAGAATGTCGATAGGATAGTATGTTATTACTGCGTCGTTATGAATGTTTGCTAATAAATTTCGTCTTAATTTTATCGTGTCACTAGTTCTTTCGAACCGAAGTGTGGTGAAAGGATTTCAAGTGCGCTTCAAAGAGGCTACTTTCGTGCACTTAATAAATAACGCCAAAATTAGGTTACTAATGAATAATTTGGTCCATGAGATTGAAAATCATTTTTCATGTAGCGTAAACTTCGTGAAAACACATAAAAATCTAATGTTAAACCATGTCCTATTTATCAGGTAAGACCCTGCTGGCCAAAGCTATCGCCAACGAGTGCCAGGCCAACTTTATCTCCGTGAAGGGACCTGAACTGCTCACCATGTGGTTTGGAGAGTCTGAAGCTAACGTGCGCGACATCTTCGACAAGGTAAGCAGCATTTCATGAGCGTTTATTTACTGAAGGGCCTACTATTCTGTCCTTACCACCTACCATCACCATTCTTATTTATTCAAAAGACCAACAGCAATATACATAAAAACAGGTTAATCAAATGTAATATAGTAATTCAGCCAATTATGTCTTTCTAAGTAGTTTTAAAAAAAAAACCTACAAAACAAAGAAGTAACATTAAATGTAAATGGACGGTTCTGTTCACCACTCTTGCTGATGCAATGATTCAGTAATACATTGAAGAGTTTTTTTGAAGTTATCTGAAGTTGCCCAGTAGCTATTTTTTTTTAAATTGGCTATGGCTACAGCGCACTTATGTCTATTTATGACTACTGCAGGGCAAAAATGAAAGGGGGAAGGTTTCTCTTTCGATTTGTTTCGATTTTATAATTTGCCCGTGACTAGAGTCTCGCCATATCGTGTCAGCGTAATCCGCGGCGACGAAGACAGTTACGCCGGTACGTACACGGTGGTTTAAACTTTAAAGTTGGCGAGTGTTTGACGTTCTTACGCACTAGGTAACTGGTTCATCGTTTGTTAAACCGGGGTACCTTTTTTTTACATGGGGAAATCCTCATGGATGCCCGACTCCATGATGGACTCGTACCGATTAAAACCCCATGGTGGCCGACCTCTGCGCATTAGAGGGGCCCCGGGATATCTTAAAGAACACGTACCGGTGCCTCTAACGCACATTGCCTTAAAGGCCCGTCCCGGGGAAGGCTTGCGCCAACCCCAAGTTCCGCTTGCAGTGCACGAAAGCGGGTACCTAGCTCGAGCCAGTTCGCAAAAGTTCGGCTCGGGCGCCGCACTCGCCCTACTGTCACATTTTGAAGATATCTTTTTAGAAACCCGAAATACTGACTGCACAGATACAACGTAGTACCCCTTCTGCATTGCCTATTTTAGTTTTATTGGTAATTAAACATTTGTGGTGTATATTGATGTGTCCAGGCCCGGTCGGCGTCCCCGTGCGTGCTGTTCTTCGACGAGCTGGACTCGATCGCGAAGTCGCGCGGTGGTTCCGTGTCGGACGCGGGCGGCGCCGCGGACCGCGTCATCAACCAGATCCTCACTGAGATGGACGGCATGGGCGCTAAGAAGAACGTCTTTATCATCGGTAATACAACTATTACTATCAACACGGTTTATTTTTCCTATCCATTTCAACGCCTCCATAGTCGGTCTTTATGACTAAAACTCGTGATCACAGTTGAGCCTAATATACTAGAACTAGACTAATGCGTAGGCATGGAAATGATTGCTGCTTCTATTTCATTGTCACATGGTGATATGATTTCATTTTGTAACAGCTCAATCACCGGAGATTGACAGTGCTACTGGTAGACACACTATTTTTCATCAGTTGCCTAATGTAAATAATGTCATATTATAATTCACACATAACGCGACATCACACAATCACTCTAACTCACAGGCAGCACACCGACTGACTGTTACAATTATTTACGATACGATACGAATTAAATTTGAATGGTGATATCACAGCGACCGCCGGCGGATATCACCGGTGAGTTTGTAACAGACTTGGTGAACGTAACAAGTTTTATGAATGTGTACCCTTAGTACGAGTTTGATAGTTTCCAAAACTCAATAGTTTTGGTGAGCTCGCTCAAACGAATAGTTTACGTTGTAATCGGCAGTACGGGCTAAATTTTTCGTATTAAGTTTACACGATATCAACCCTCGACTAGCTCGATTGAACGAACTTCATGGTATATACTTCTAACTCTTTTACACGTCGGCAAAAGAAAGAGACGAACATATCCTTTACGTTTGGCGCTTTGTACCACGTTTTGTTTTTTTTTTTATTTGCGCATAGTGTTGGCTAAAGTCATATGACCATACTGCCTTGTCATACGTTTATTATTATTTTTTATTGAGGCATCGTTTTTTTAAAGGAAAAATGAGCCCATCATAATTTAAAATTATGGATAGATTTCATAGAGTGGTAATTATTTCTCTCACTGGAAAAAAGCCTACAAGATGTGTCTCGAAATTTGTATAATAACCCTACCCATATCCATAATTTTAGAAATGGTGACTTAAATAAACCGGCTGAAGGCCCTCATGTTAGGCAGAGAGCAATAAAATGTGGCAGGATTTACAAATACTAGCTTGTTCGCATAGCTCTCACCGAATTTTATCTAGTGAGTGCGAATACTACAAAAGTTTTCGTAAACGTCCTAGTTTACTACCGCTGACTTGTCAAAGTTAGAACTCGTACTGCCAAAGTGCCATATACAGCTCGAAAACTTTTTTGGTTTTCGAATACTATGTGTCGATCAAACTCATACTGCCGATTTTAGTTCATGAAAGTTTTCGCTAGGGGCGCTGTAAGCAAATGTATGGGAGGAAACGAAACTACATATAGTTTTCGAAAACTATCAAAACTCGTACTAAGGGTACAGATCAGTTGTATACCACGGATATTATTGTAGGGACACATAGGTACTTATTGTAACTTAACTGCTGTGTTGCATTAGCAACTACGCTGTATGTACTGACACTCCCCGCGACATTGCCTGGAACGTCAGTGGTTTTGTAGAACGTTATTGTGTTAACGTGTTGGCAATAAACATTTCGGTTGGGATTAATCTTTGCATTCTTGCCCCCAAAATAGGAAAAGCACGAAGACCACACCTATAAGTGCTCACATGATCTAAGATGAATGTTTCCCCAGGCGCGACGAACCGGCCCGACATCATCGACCCGGCCATCCTGCGGCCCGGCCGCCTCGACCAGCTCATCTACATCCCGCTGCCCGACGAGAAGTCGCGCGAGGCCATCCTGCACGCCAACCTGCGCAAGTCGCCCATCGCTAAGGAGGTCGACCTCACTTACATCGCCAAGGTAAACTATACTGTTACAAGAAATTCTTCGAAAAATCAAGGTTTTATAGAAACATAGGTTTTATAAAATCAAGGCAAATTTCCATACAAAATGTTTGACGAATGTTGACGAAATCAAAAAACATGGACATTTTTGAGTATTTGTCCGAAACATTTTGTATGGAATTGGATTTGAGGATTAGCCTTAAAAGACTTTTTTTTCAGTTATTTTGATTTAAAAACTAAGTTCTAGACCGATTTTAAAAATTAAATTTTTCGAATCAGTTTATAAACAAAGTTCTGAGGTAACAAACATGAAAAAAATATTCAACCGATTTGAGAACCTCCTCCTTTTTTGAAGTATGTTGATAACATTTGTATTCTAAAATTTGAATATTCCACAGGTCACGCAAGGCTTCAGCGGCGCCGATCTCACGGAAATCTGCCAGCGCGCCTGCAAGCTCGCCATCCGCCAGGCCATCGAGGCGGAGATCACGCGCGAGCGTACTCGCCAGACGCAGCAGCCGGCCGCCGCCGCTGTCATGGATGTGAGTTACTATAAACATTAGCTAACACCATCTCATAAGATAAGATAAGATAATCATTTATTTGCTAGAATGTAGGTACAGACAACGTCAGAGATAAGTATCCCCCTTGCACAAGACACCCAGCTATAAATCCTTTCAAAAAATTGTAATACTTAAACTTTTTTTTTTGGTACATATGGTTTTACAAATATAATCTATTTTTTAAAGGCAAAACTTCTCCATTCGCCGCGACTGTGATTTAAAGGGATTTGAAGCTGGGTATTATAATGCAAGGGAGATACTTATCTATGACGCTGTCTTTACATAATAGGTTGTTACATGTCAATCAAGCGGTCCTATACATTCTGTCTCCATTCGCAGCATGCAAAATTACATTTAAACTAAAGAACTACAAACATCCGCCATCTTATTTCCCAAACGAAGTGAAGATACTAAAGCTTAGAGTGTATGTTGTATCAAGAATTACTTCCGAATTGCTTGAGGTACTTATAATTTTCTCGCCAGATAGGAAATGCCATCATATCACCCAGTTAAACGAACAATAAATCGATTGATTCAGGCGTTACTTTGCGGAAATCCATAAATATTAACAAATTATATAAATATATTTAGTACTAAATCCGCTTAATTTCTAAACAAAGGTTTTAATTAACTTAACTTTAGTTCAACTAAACCAAAGAGTCAACGAACAGAAAACCAAAGTTTAAAGATACGACACGTGTTTCGCCTCTACACGAGGCATCATCAGGAGGTGTGGACTCGCCGAAGTTCGAAACGAGACTCTCGTTTCGTTTGTTTAGAAATTAAGCGGATTTATTACTAAATATATTTATATAATTTGTTGAACAATAAATCATTAATTCATTCAGAAGCATAACATTTGGCTTGCTATATACGTTGAAGATGATGCATTTTGCTGATGCGACGGAATTTCTGTTTTTAGCAGCTTGTTCTATCACTATTTCTAGCCGATGCAAAAAGAAGTGTCATAAGTTTGAAATCTTCGTCTCACGGTAACGTAGCGCTAGATCGAGTTTTTTAATCTATCATTTTTCTCCTTATTTGAAGGTTAAATTATCAAGACTTTTCTCAAGAAAATATCCAGCAGTTAGGTCATCAGTTCTCCTATTTGGTTTCGGTTTTTTTTTTCTAATGTATAATTCGTTGGTCGAACTCAATTAACCATTTCGTTTCATTTCAGATGGACGAAGAAGACCCGGTGCCGGAGATCAGCCGCGCGCACTTCGAGGAGGCGATGAAGTTCGCGCGCCGCTCCGTCTCCGACAACGACATCCGCAAGTACGAGATGTTCGCGCAGACGCTGCAGCAGAGCCGCGGCTTCGGCACCAACTTCAGGTAACTATCGTTTTTTTTTATGTAAACATATATAGGTTATTAGCTAAAAAGTAGCAGAAGTTTTATTTCCAGCTTGTTATACCTGCCTCGAATCAATTCAGTAGTTTTGATGTGACTTAGGAACAAGCATCCATCTTTTCTCATCTATATCTACTAATTTAAGCTTTTATTATTAATTTGCATGTTTTGCAGCGCTCCTTTCAGGGCAACAGCCCAGTAATTTCACCAACTAAAAAAAACAGTAATGCTTTCACGTTACTGCTTGGCAGTAGAATTACAGTACACTAATATTAGCGAAAATTAATGTATGATGATAGACAAGTGGAAAGACTGTTTGTTACTCAAACAACTGCACCCCGTAACGCGCTATTACTTTCATACTGCAGTATGAAATATTCACTGATCAAAACTAGTCTCGCATGCTTATTCATTATAGTCCTGCTCTGACATTACTCTTGAAATAATCTTCTCTCATATTCGGTTTAGGACTACCGCGATCCAGACTTGCCATAGTGCGGGGTTCATTGTGAACTATTCTGGAATATTTGTGATACTGAAAAATAAATATTGATTGTGTCATTTTTGTTTCAGGTTCCCCACGAACGCGGGCGCAGCAGGCGGTACGGGCACGTCGGGTGGCGACCAGCCCACCTTCCAAGAGGAAGGCGGGGACGATGACCTCTACAGTTAAGCTGGTGACGCTCGCCGCCTAGCGCTCCGACCACGCCTCCCCCACCCGCGCGATAGAATGGACCCTGGCGCGTTCCCTATGATGATTGCGTGATACACGGGCATCGTGCGTTTATGCTACCCTATAGTTAGAAGACTTGATTCAGATTAGCTGATTTGCCGCTCGTGTTTTGTTTTTGTAGCGCGTGTACGCGCGTGGCGGAACTCGTATGGACGTTGTCGCGCGTACGCGTCCGACTGCGCGCGTCACTATGACACTCGCTACCAAAAAACCTAGCGTATACGCGCGCGCTGCGAAAAACCAAACACGAGGGGCGTCGATGACGCAAGGCTTTTTACACGCTGATTGTTGGCGTTTTTAATAGCTAGCGTGTTAGCTTTTGGGAAGGATTGTCAACAAGCACACACTTTACACATTACAAGCGTAAACGCTGGCTTGTAGCGTGTAAAAAAGCCGTGTGTCATCGTACTTTAATACGCTAGTCTGAAACCGCTCTTAGAAACAGCGCGTGAAAGTTCATTTTCGAACTTTCAACGCCTTCAATTCTTACTGTGTTGAGCTGTAAATTTAATCGAACGCACGTATGGATAGCGATGCAATTAAATTGTGATGTGTGTAGGTCTGTAATCTAATAGGAACGTTTGTGTCCAGGCTAAGTATCCAAACTTGTTTCTTCATAAAGGGTGTAGCATTCCAAGACTAAGCTGGCGAAGTGGTCGGTAAGCGCAAAGGCCCGCGGTCGCGCCACCAGTTGTAGGACTGACGTTATTACATAAGATTTAGGTACACGAGCGGAGGTTTCGGAATCGGGACGTATATAATGGCAACGCCGCAATCTAGTATCTTTAATTATAAAATAAACGGCGCGCGAGTAAAACTGCACGTCGTGGTCTCATAAATATCACTCTCCGTGTCTGTAAATGTATTTATCGTGTTCAATCACTCGTGTCTGTTCCGAAATTAGCTTTTCTTAATTGTAATCGAGTGTGTGTATGTTTCGCTTCGGCGGTGTACGAACATGAGATATTGTTACCTATTGTATCACCCTGTACGCATCCCGGCGACATTGCCGAGTTTACACAACTATTACAGTGATTTTTATTAATAAAAGATTTTATAGACCAAACATTTGTTTTTGTTATTTTAGATTTCCTGTAAGAACTCTATAGTAAAGATAGTGATTAGGATTACACAAACAGTGAAAACAATGAGCCTTGGTGCATACCGCTTCGAGAAAGCTGCTGGAAGGGCTATCCACACATTTCCGGGAACCCGGCCCTGACGTGTTCCGCCAGGGACGGGGAAAAAATCGGTTACGTACAACTTGTATGAATTCGTTCACACAGCTCCGTGTCAGAGACATCCGGGTCCGGGAATAAATTATATCCAGTAGTTCCATTATTGCATAACTATTGAGTGGACTACGAAAAGACAGGAAAAATCAAAAGCGCAACAGGTTTGCATTTGATAGGGTGTCTCTGCACAAGGTACCAGGAGGACATAAGCCCAAGGAGTTCATTGGTTGCCGGATGCTATTCAATTTATAGGTAAGTAACACCAAGTGCTTGTAACCTATCAGTTTTATAACTTCAAAAAATAGGGATGCATAAAAGCCAAGGCGGTGGGCGGGCACTGGACACTTTGGTTTCGTGGGGTTAGTGGTTTGTACGTTTGCCTATGTAGGTACCAGGACAGCATACATGCCAAGGGAGTGTTTTTTAATAAATTGTATGTGCAAGTGATCGTCTACGTGTTACTCAAAAAATAGTGATGGCCATTCCATGACATTTTCCATCGCTATCGATAACTGCATATATATTTATATTAGGGAAGTATATTAATAAAAAAAACATTAATTGAGTTTTTAACCTATAAATAATAATAAAACAACAAGATGTTGCTTTCTTTATTTCTATCTAAAGGTAAAAAGATATATAAATATCTAAAAGTAAATAAATATATTTGACACCTCTTGCAAGAATGTGTATTTCTAACTCCCAATGTGTACCCGCTCTTACATACCGTTAAATAATTTGAAAACTCCCTATCAATTTCTGTTAGCCTAGTACTGAACTTGAACTACTGGGTCAAATATATTCCCACTAGTTAGTTATAAACCGTTTAATGATTTGAAAACTCCTATCAATTTCTGTTAGCCTGGTACTTAACTTGAACTACTGGGACAAATATATTCCCACTAGTATTACAAACCGTATAATGCTTTGAAAATTCCTATAAGTTTCTGTTAGCCTGGTAGCGATCTTGAACTACTGGGACAAATCTATTCCCAATAGACTTACAAACCGTATAACACTTTGAAAACTCCTATCAATTTCTGTTAGCCTGGTAGCGAAATTGAACAGCTATAATTCTATAATTCCACTACGTGGCTCTGGTGAGTGCACACATACCTACATAAAACTCATAAACGAACCCGTAAACATCCGTAGGGAAAATTTAATCCGTTTAATACATAGTGCACAGTGCCATCGATTTGGCTTCCATCTCCGCCTATCTATCTTTCTTAACCAGCCTGACCATCCACTGTCGAGTATAGGCCTCTTCTTCGGTTCGCCACTTTTTGCGATCCTAAGCTAGCTTGATCCACTGGCCTCCAGCAGCTTTTATGATATCATCCGATTATCGGGCGGCTGGTCTGTCAATAGTTCAGTGAGCGAGCACCCCACGGCTCGTATGGGCTTGGCTTTCGTGCCTTCCTATTAGCAGGTTAGGTACCTATTACCTATACTAGTAATGGTAGGTTAGGTAGTATAGACAAGCACTCGGTCGTACCTACTTATAAATTGAGTAGGACCCTGCCATCAATGAACTTCTAGAGATTTATGATACCTTTGATAGAGGCACAGAAACACTGTCACTACTATCACTCCTCTCCATCCAAAGGTTGCCTGGAAGAAATAAAAGAAGAAAAAAAATAATCGCTTTTAGCGATAAGGCCGCCCATTGTAGCCTTTTATAATGTATATTTCCTCGGGGTGTACAATAAAGAGTTACTAACTAACTAACTGTCCTATCAAAATGCAAACCGTAGGTAACTATGATCTAAATCCCGTAGGGCTTCATGTTTTTCTTCGACGTAGGCGAAGCACTCAGCCACCTACTGCGCAAATGATTCTTCCCTTGATTTTTGGAAATCCATTCCATACTAATCAAACAATGGAACTAGTAGGAAAAAAATATTCCCACTCGTTCCATGGAACAATTCATAATGGAACTACTGGGAACTATCCTTTTAATTGAACTACTAGTTCGAAGACTCGAGTCACACCAAGATTCTTCTTATCGTGTCACTAGTTCTTTCGAACCAGTGTGACACCAAGATGAGTCAGATGCGATGGCACGGCGAGCACTTTTCAGTGAGGATAACTCAGGGAAATAATTTAAACTTAAATCTTGATGATATACCTCAGTCCTGAAGCCCCCATTTTACCCTCGACTTATATCAACCCTCGCCACAATAACAATATTAGCGCAATGAAAGTACTGGCCGTGTTGCTGCCATCTTAGTGTCAGAGGATCGAGTCTTACATCTTTAACAACCAGCACAAGAAAATCGAACGAAAAAAAAAGAGCAGAGTCATCCATCCGCACATTCTATAGTACTCGTAGGAAAGAAGCGACTAATGGCTTGAGGTGGACTTTCATTGTGTAGTAGCGACGGTTTTGTGCGAGGTTGAACTTTATTGAATACAAGAGATTGAGAAGCTAAACGTGCTGGGTCATTAATCATCATACTTGCAATCATTTTTCATGAACAACTCTTCTATTTCAGGAGAGTTGTCCAACAAGTTTCTCAAGGAAAACGCACGCTCCGTAGCAAAGGAACTTGTACCTAGGCTGAGATACGACGGCGACACGTCATCGCCAACCACCTTGAAACGATCTTCTGTAGGACTCACTACACCTTGGGGGCCGTTCATTAGTAATTTGAATAGTTTATCCACTTCATCTTCAGAGAAACAAGTGCACAGAAAGTCGACTTCCTGATCGGAATATTGAGTGCCAATTTCGTGAGTCTTCGAAGGAACTTTTGCAGGCGTCGGCGGAGGAGTACGTTTACCTTGTGCCTTTTTCACCAATTTCTTCAGAGTACGAATATCGCACATTTCGTAGTTGGGCAAATCAGGCTCAGCGAAAACGGACATATTTGTCATGTACGAAGGCAGATGCTCCTCCAAATGCTTCTTTGCCATTTTAGAGCAGTTACATTTCTTCGGCTTCACGTATTTCATGAAGCTCTCCCATTTGGGTTCCCTTTCGTGATGAAGTTCTATGCTTCGCTTCTCTATCTTTTTCCCGGAACAAATAGATTGTAAGGATGGTTCTTTTTTCGTTCCCTGCTGCTGTGGACTCATATTCCAAGCGTCGAGAGGACTACAGAAGCAATACGGAATCTGGCACACGCAGCATTTTATCGGCACTTTTTTCAAGTTAGGCAACTCTTTCTGCAAGACTTGCAGGAGTGAACTCTCCAACTTGAGTTCTAGCAGTTGCTGAGTGCTGGTCATTTTGACGGGAATATCGTATTGGTAGTCGCGATCATCGATAAAATCAGCGTCGTCTCCGCGACGCCCGTGTATAAATTCGTTGATTTTATCGGTAAACTGCTCGAAGTTGTCGCAAGCTGCGTAAATACATCGTTTGTTGACTACTATCACGGGCAGTTGCGATGCGCTCGAGGTGCAATGTTTTGGACAAAGACTTTGGTCTATATCAGGTTTGTATCCTTTATCGCAGAAAAGGTAGAAGGGATGTGGTTTTGGGATCGGTGTGTGGAATTGGTCCCCTTCTACCTCGAAAATACTCTCCGCGATCGGGTTTTCGACAGCCTCGTTGAGCTGCAACATCATGAGTTTCTCCATGTCGATGAAAAAGTCTGCGTGATCTGGCAAAGTATTGAGACAGAAGCCCACAAATAATTGAAATTTCTTTACGACATGGCATAACTTCTTCTGCCATACTCGTATAAACTCTTGGCGCTTTCGCTCTTTCTCCTGCTCCAGTCTTAATTTAAAGTCCTTCAAAGCTATCTTCTCTTTCAGAGTTTTTACTTTCTTCTTGTGTTCATGCTGAGACAAATCTAACTGCTTTTTGCATTCCTCTCGTTCTTTGAGGCCAACGTAGACCTGACACGCAAGATTTTGCGATTCCAATAGCTGCCTGAGTTTCTCAATGACCACATGTTTCTCAACATTTATATCGTGAATCTTATCGCCCATGACCGTCCGAGATTCCTCTACATTCAGGATGAAGTTGGCTTTCAGTCTGGCTTTTTTCTTCATTAATTTTTCTGTATATCTGTCGTAAAGCATGGTAGCTTGCTGTTTCAGAAGAGTAGCGTAATGTTTCTTCATTTTGTTGAAAGCTACCTCTCTCATGGCTTGAATTTGATCGTAGGCAGCTTGGAATAGTACTTCTTCTATCTTAGCTATCGAGGTAGTGTACAAAGATGTGAATTCGTGGAAGGCGTTTTGTATGGCCTCTGTGTTTTGTTGAGCCGCTTCTTTCGAAGAGTCCTCCCATTCTTGCCGGCAGTTGACTTCGATTGTCCTCTTCCAATTCTCGTCGTTTTCCAAAAGAGCTTTTTTCTTTTGTTTTTCCATTTGCTTGTGGTGATCAGCGACAAACTTTTCTCCATAGAAACTTATGCCTTCGAAGCTAAGTTTTTTGAGGTATTCGTTCTCGACTGGTTTCAAGACGGCCCTGCTTTCTAGGATGTCTTTAGGTGGTTGGTACCAGTCGCTCCCGCCGCCTTTCATAGGGGGTTCCAGTCCAGCGAGGATCTTCAGTTTCGGCGTCATGGACTTGAAGTAGACGGCGGCCAGGGGGGGAGACATCGTGTTGATCATCACGCTCTGGGTCGGCACTTGTTCTTTTTTGAAGAAACATTTGCGGCGGTAGTATTCATCGCTCAGATTGAACATTTCAATATATTTATCCAAATAAAATATTCCGAAAGTTTGTTTTTTTCTTTCGAAGAACCCAAAGAGAATATAACCACTACGTTGAGAAGAACCTAAGTTCTTCGGTTTTGGCTTCACATCAAAGGTATATAGCCAGTTTCAAGTAATTGGAGAGATTATTTTGTCATAAGTCAGAGTCGTTAAGTCAAGTCATGCCCCTGTAAAGTAGTGGTGGTTGCGACTTTACTAGTAGCTTCTATGGAGTTTTAGAGGCAACACGAAAAGTCACGTTTTACAGCATTACACTATTCACCAACACTCATACACGTTCACGAGCACTTAATGGATAAAAAACCATCGTTTTTACACTTAAACACTCAAAGTAATACAAGTTTTGTCAATTAATTTAATGCCGCCAATGCGCCATTTTTCATGTTCCCGCCAAAACTCATTCCGAAAGTTAAATGTTTACAAAATAAAGATGACAGTTGGCGCCTTTTTTGACATTGTCTGACAACCAGATTTATGAGGTTTTAAAAGTTTCACTGCCAATGTGATTGTGATTGGATAAGTATTATTTAGTTAAAGGTTTTATTGTTTTTAATCTTTTCACAAACCATAATAAAGCATTATTTTCTTTCAAGTATTAAAACTAGAAACAATAGTTAATACATTCTGTTTGAATTATTTAAAAGTATCGGGATAAGTTTTTACATACTGTTCTACTTGTATATTCATAACTGCTAATAAAAAATGTTAAATATACGTCGAAATATATGATTTATTTTATTGAAAAATTATAAATATTCTCCTAAACTAATATCAGTCCATATACTAAGTGACTTCACCTACAGCCGCCATTTGTTGTAGAAGCGTCATGACATGGCAAAATCTATCCTTTATCTCCGTCTCCGACCTATGAGGAAGTAACTCTCTTATTCTCCCGAATACTTTCTCTGAACCAGCTTCACCTTTCAACACTTGAAGCATTGTTTTGTCTTCATCACGAGTCCAATTATTCTCAATCTTTTCGAAACTGGCCTCTTGTTTACATGAAAGAGAGTTAGGAATCTTAACTTTCTTCTCTACTTCTATTTTCGGTTGCTTTACTTTGGGCGTGTCCTCTTTCTTTTGGCTTTCCTTTCCTTTGTCTTTCTTTTCCTTTTTCCCGTTAACTTCAGGTTCTTTTTTACCATTTTTAGTCTTGGCTGGCGCTTTCTTAGGCTTAGGGCTCATGAGATTTTTGTCTTTCCTCGTGTTGTCGTTTACGTCTTTTTTCGTGGGTGATTTTGTTTGTTTTCTTGTTCGTTTCTGTGGTTTGTTTTTCTTGGGTGTTTCTTCGTCAGAATCTGAAAATTGCATCAATATTATATTATGAATATCCATAGCGAGGGCAAACCTTTCTAACGGAAGTTGATTGGCTAGGGATAAAAAAAACGAATTATTTAATTTGTTTGTAATTTGCGCGATTGAATTTATTTTACTTTTTTTGTTATGTTTATGCAGTTCGTGATAAATAAACATGAAAATATTTCTCATGTTTATTTAAATATATGTATATTTTAACCATTCATGTCGTACACCATTTTTCCTAGCTTGCCTAGTTACCACCATTTTCTTCGGTATCTTTTTCACCACGAAACGTAAGAGTGATATGCGCGACTATACTCTAAGGGACTAGCGACGCATGAACGGGGCGAGACGGGGCGGGAAGGTGGCTAAGCGACCAATTAGACGCCGGCGCCGAGCGCTTCTCCCGTCGTACCCCACTTCCTCCCGCCAAACATGTCTAAAGCCTCGTTCTCATTAGGAGACATTGGTCCCGCGACAATGTCGCCCGAAACGAAATCTACATGCAAAAAAAAAAACTACACGAAAGAGACATGTCCCTCGACACGTAGATTTCGCCTTATGCGGGGTTTACACGGGTGACAAAAGCCGCACGATTTTAGCCGCACGGAGAAAAACGACTGTCTTATCTAAGGCTATATACACAGCCGAATTGCCATTTAGATGGTCGATTTACGCCACGTGGTAAATACCCCATTAGATTTCGTGTCGGGCGACAATGTCGCGGGACAAATGTCTTTTAATGAAAACGAGGCTTTAAAATTCGACTTCAAGGTCAGCGCTATTAAACCATGAAGACTGTACCTGGAGGGGAGAGGTGGCAGTGCGCAGGCGCGAGGCGTCTGGCGTGCACCCGGTACGGCTCCTTGCTGTAGGGGAACGCGACGCGCGCGCACCGCAGCAGGCGCCCGTGTTGCAGGAACACGCGCCCGTTCAGATACTGCAACAATAATAATAATTTTATTTCAGACACAAGAAAAGTACAGTGTAGCTTAACATGTTTCCGAACTTTTTAGGTTCTATGACATGCAGGTTTCCTCACGATTTTTTCCTTCACCGTTAAGCACGTGTTTTAATGCACACATAGATTTTATGAACAGAAAATTCATTGGTATATGACCGGGTTCGAACCCACGACCTTCGGATCGAAAGTCAAGGCACCTCCCACTTGACTAACACTGCGTTTAGCTGGCTGGAGTGCGCGGGAGTGGCAAAACAAGGATCCTTAACAACTCGTGATCGCTGTGGTGATGAAGTAGTTAATGGACTCTATCATCTATGTATGTATCGTGATGAAGTAGTTAATGGACTCTACGTATCGTGATGAAGTAATGGACTATATGTTTCGTGATATAGTAACCGATATAACTTACCACAGTATCTAGATTCTGGTTGGCGTCGAGTTTTTTCTTGGTCGTGGGCTCTGTTTCATCAGGGAACTCCCACACATCGTGACCGCAGTCGCCAGTGAGGAAGCTCTCGTTTATCATGTCCGAGCCCGTTTCATACAAGCTGTGGAACAAATGTTGTTTAAATGAAGACTATTAACTTTCGCCTGTCCTGCGTATATATATTTTTTGTTTCGATATTAAATTTTAATTTTACTACGACTGACTCAAGTAGATGGACGTCCCACAGCTACTGTCCTGCGTTAGCGCGTGATTCGTATACTCGTGTCCTTCAACCGACTTCAACTTTACTCTTGACAAAAGCTGGTGAGTCAGTCATGTTTTCCTAATTTTTGTAAAACCTACTTTCTATTTAGAGTCTGCCTTTTTATGTTATCTTGGCCGAATACAGCCCCGGATCTAAGGGGAGGAAGCCAAGGTTCCGCGCCCCGGGCGCCAAATTCAGGAGGGCGGCAAATCCAAAAGATTTTTTGGGTCTAGATCAAGCGTTTTCCCTATTAGTAAGTTTTGGTTCTGATACACTGATTTTCAGGATTAATGGTGTAAACGTTGGCACCGTGTTTTGCATTAATGCTATTGCGCGTTTTTGGGTCCTGATATAACAGAATTTCCCCAGTAAACTAAAAGCTTAAAAACATTTTTTTTTTAAATCAACTTTATCCAATTGTGTATTGGGTTTCTGATAGAGTGATTTTCAAGACTAAACTTAAGGGATAAAAATAGTGAATAGATTTATAAGATGTTGGGTGTTTTTGCCTCCTGATAAAGCGATTTTTCCTAGTAAACTAAAGGCCTAGAAAACATAAATTTAATTTAAATGACAAAGTTGTTTTTGTATGGATACGAAAATTGGTCTGAAATAAAAAATTATAATTTTTAATTTACAATGTATGCAATGCAATGTACTTAGTACCTACCAACTTTGTCGACCGGAAGGAGGGTCGAAGATCGCCTTCATCGTCACCGTTCTAGCCTGTGATTTTCCCGCATAAAGTTTAATCTCTATACAGAGTTCCTTACCTTTCTGGCGGTCTTTCATCCGGGAACAGTGTCTTGAACATCTGCATGAGTCGCGGGTAAGCTCTGAAATGCGGCAACACTCGTGCCTTCGCGTCTTCACTGTTGCCGCTATTAAGGCCTGTGGTTATCGCACGAAGCACTTTGCGAAGAACCGTCGGCTTTCGCGCGAATGTTTTCTGTAATTGTATTTGGTCGTAGAAGCATTGATATTGGTATTAGAGAAGAATTTTTAGAATAACATTGCATATCTACAGTGAAATATTGGTGCTAATTGGCAAAGAAATATTTGATAGATGTTGACGCGGCTTGGCGCGAATCAGCACGACATGGACAATTTTAAAAACGCTATGTTATGCTACGGCTACATTAGCGGGTATCGTCAAATATTCGAGCTATCGCAACAAGTGTGGCCGAGTATTTCGTCGCATCGCGATGAATTCGGGCGAATACGCATGCTTATCACGGAACTGTCGGTAAACTGGCGCGCATCAAAGGCGACAAAAACATTGCCGATAATGATGAGGCTACATTATCGCGCGATAATTCATGTCGAGTTGTCACGATAAACACATCGTATATGATGTTCTTATCTAACTTTAAGCAGTCCTTCGTATTCGTCCGGAAACATCGCGATGCGACGAACTAATTGGTCAGATCTATTGCGACCCGCGACGGTTTTCGCGATATCGAATAATGTGGCCGTAGCTTAACTGACACACGATGTTTTTATCGCGACACTAATTATCGCGCGATAATTTAGCCCCAGCATAAGATATTTGTGAAAATTGACACGGAAGGGATTTTTAAACACTCAGCATAGATATTGGCGCGAATTGGCACAACGGCAAGGGAATTTATCTGACGCATCGTTAGGAATTGGCACAGAATGTTGATAGCTTAGAAATAACATCACCCAACTTCTGTTGCGCCTTCGATTCTGCTCGCGTAGTAGAGGTAAAAAACCAGGTCAAAATTAAAATACAAATAATAAAATAAAATAAATTTATAACTTCGAAGTTTCTTTCCAGTTTGCAAAGTATTTTTGGCTTGATTGAGTAACAGAACTCTGAATAAATCATCCTCATCAATATTAACACTATTTAATTCAAAGTTAGGCAGAATATTGCAACAGAATGTAACAACTAACAAAGGTGCTGTATTTTTAAAATAACATCAAACTAATTGCATTTTAGCTATCTCATACATTGGTAATTGGTATGTAA
This sequence comes from Lobophora halterata, assembly GCA_932526365.1. Taxonomy (NCBI): domain Eukaryota; kingdom Metazoa; phylum Arthropoda; class Insecta; order Lepidoptera; family Geometridae; genus Lobophora; species Lobophora halterata. Next base: position 2,682,256 of record OW052018.1, read on the forward strand.
ATAAGACAAAACATAATTAAAAACTAATCTACATTGAAAAATTAGAAGTAATTATATTAACTATGTTAGTGCAAGTCAAAATAAGGCCAAAAGTTAAGCTAATATAAAGAAATCGCTTAGCATTCAGCACAGCAAAAAGTACTTACATGCAACAAGTCAATGAAACCAGTCATTCGCACCAGGGAGAACCGATCCATGAACCTCCCGACTTGAGCAGCCTGTCCTGGCTTCAGAAATAACAGGAAATCTTCCACTATATCTTTATGTTCCGTACCAAATAAACCCTCAACCTTCTTGTATAAATCTATAGGTGTCTCTTTCTTCGGGTCAAAATCTCTCAAAATATTTTGAAACTTCACAAATTTGTTTGTAGGCACTGTTATGTTGGAGGAAAACTTTGATTGTACTTTTGAGTAGTATGATTTTACAAATGCTGAAACAAGACATATACAAGTTAATTTGCATACAGTGACTTCATCATTATCATCAACCTCTAGCAAGCAGCCCACAACTGGACAGAGATTTCTCTAACCAAGCGTAGTGTCACTGAGCCTAATGTTCATCCCTTCTGCAAGCTATAGCGCAAATCATCACTCCATCTTACCAAAGGTCGTCCTACAATATGCTTGCCTAACAAACACAATTAACTACAGCATTATCATTATGAACATCAGTACTGGGTTATCAAAGATTGAGTGGTATTCTGTATGTCCTCAATCACTAAATGACATTGGCCTGCCATACAATCTAATTTTGATAAGAATCTCTTGCAATAATTTCTTAGTCATTAGGGAAAAAATTAATTGGAATTGGAATAAAAGGAATTGTTAGCAATAAGAAGAATGAAGGTAAGTATGATTTGGTTGATACATTTTCATCACCTTTGTACTCAAGTAAGAATAATTTTTAAGAGTTTAAAAAACAATAAAATAATCCATGAAGGATCAACTTGTTGTGTTGAATAGGTTGTTTTCATCTTTTACTCAAGACTGTTTGTCTTTGCTTTACAATTAAATATTTACTACAAAACTTTTTAAACAATTTAATATATTCAGAACTTACAACACAGAATGGCCACTCACCATTTTCTAAAGCATTTTCATCTTTAGGCGGAACATCTTTCTTCTTTTCTGGTTCCCTCTTAATCTCTGCCTCTTTTTGTAGTTCAGGGGCCTCTGGAGGTTTGTCAGGGGGAGGCTGCAACAGGATTCGAATGTAGGTCAAGGAAACAAAATGTAATTCAATATCAGCGTCGTAACCAAGTTACTAGAAAAATGGCGACATGGTAATTACGTAGAACAAACTTTAGACGAAAAATAGACAAGTCTAATGAAAGCTTATCTATGAAACTGCTAATAAATATGAAGGTTAGCTGTTGGAAAGTAATTTAAACAAAGAAATTTAAAAGATAAGCGTTCGTAATGAAATTAATTTGATGGTGTAATGATGCATCTTCTTTGACTCACCTCAGGGTTGATATCAAGTTTTTGAGTAGAACTTTGAATGAAAAAGCTAGTGCTCGGTTCTATCTTATTCCCAAACGCATCCTGGCTTTCCCTCGAGAACAGAATTGGCATAGAAGGCAGCATCTGGAAGATTGGCTCCTCTTCTTTCAACACGTAGAGCGCAACTTCACCATTCACAATAGCTCACATCATAACACGATCTCTAAATTGTTCAATTAAAAAAAACAAATCAGTAATAATTCCACGTCTAAACAAAAGAATCTACAATATAATTTACAAACACATAATTTTTTTGTTTTATATTCAGCCAAACAAAACAAATAAATCGAAAACAGAAAGTGAAACAAGTACAAAATGCAAAATGGAACACAGATTTTGACAGATCAACAAACACAGCAAAGCAACAGAGCGAGCGGATGCGAACCGCAGGTACGCGGGTGGAAGAGTTCTGTCCGCGAGTTGCCGTCGTTTTATTTTACAAAATTCAAATAATAGTATGTAGGTACCTGAAGGATAGGTAGTTAAAAAATAACGATATATTTTTATTTGGTCTGCTTGCATAATATTAACAACAAAAATACGGCTTAACTAAGTTTCCGGCGCTGCCTATAGACACGTCTAATTTCCTCCAAGTAGCGGGTTATTCAAAATGTATTTTTTGTTTTCATGAAAATCGTAGGAATAATTAAAAATGATGGGTGCATTGTAGGTGAATCTACAGTTTACACCTTTATGCTTCGACCTGCTGACCTGCCTTCTAATTAAGGGCCATTTGCTGCTGTAAATTAGTCATTAGATTTTCAGCTGAGTGCCCGTGCTTAGCTACTGTAGATAAAAGTTTTTTTTTGTCTAAACGTGAGCGAAGCTACGGGCAACAGTTTGTAGGTAGGTTAGGCTAGTAGGTACCTAATATGCCTATCGCACTGTCCTCATCATCACCATTCTTGTTTTTTTAAAGCTCTGTTATCATCAGTGTCAATTCGTTACAAGTTGACGACACGTGTTCTTATTACTTACGTAGAGCTACCATAAACTCATTCAAGAATGAGAAAAGGCGGGCTGGGCGTGGTTATCATAAAACAGCACATCAGAACTATTGAAAATGCTTTTGTTTTTACAACCGTTGTCTAGTAACCATCGATTTTAATGACAGCAGAAGCAACCATTCACCATTTCTCTACCAGAAACCATCGGCCAAGGACGTTGCACGAGGCAGCGTAGTTCTATTGTTAATTTCCAAGAAGAAACCAAGAAGGAAAACCGAAAATTGCCTCACTAATCATGACGCAATAAAAATGAGGTTTTATTAAATTAATGTGCAGCTGAGAATCACGACACCATGGCTGCCATTTTACCTGCAGGATTGAGGAATGGGGTAAGTTTACACGTCATTTTCATTAGATCTGCTAAGTCTCGTCTCGTTTAAAATATTCGTATGACAGTGGCTGATTCTGTTATCAAAGTTTTCATAACTAATGAGTCGTTACTTATAAGTTTACGAAGTACCAGAAGATACACAACATGAAGTTTGTATTTAACTTCATTATAGGTACACAACATTTACTTATTACCTCTGCTACTTCCGGTCTCGCATTGAGAAGGATGGAGGAAATGAGCGGACTTCCTTTGAAGATTAAAATTGATTAGCGATGCTCACCTGCAGTTTGCTCGTTTATTCGTTGTTTATTTCAGTTAAGTAATTTAATATAATAACTATGATAAATGATAAGTACCATTAAATTAGAATATACTTACTTTTAAAGTATATAATGTAAAGAACTGATTAATTTTTCGTAGTTTTTTTAGTTATTTTCTCTACCTACCTAATCTTAGTTTGGTACCTATTTGAATTAATACTGATACCTACCGCGAATATAGGTCTATAACCGCGAATATACCTACTATCCTGTAATAATTTAAATATTTTGTGATACTTTTTAAACATCATTATGTTGATAGATGATACTTATAACTTCATCTCATTTACCTATTTATGCGGTAACAAGGAAAATTCACGTTCCTAATATAGGTAGGTAATTAGAACTCTCATGAAAAAAACAAAAGAAGTCGAAGGATACACAAAGTCAACTAATCGCTCTCGATTCTTCTCGACTTCTCGGCCTTGCAAAGAGGAAGCTCTAAATATCATCGAATCCTCCACTGATTTCTCTGACCAGTTCCACTCGCGCTCGCAGACACGCATCACCATTGACCGATACGACGATTCATAGTAATAAATACATAATAAATCAAAAGAAACCGAGTGAAGCAACAAATGCGTCTCAAGTTCTCACTGGCCTTGCAAAGAGGAAGCCACAAGTATCCTCGCTTCCTCTGCTGATCTCTCTGATCAGTTTCACTCGCGCGAGCAGAGACGCATCACCATTGACCGATACGTTCTTAGTCAGTTAGTGAAGATGGCTGAGGAAGAGAAAGGAAAGAGTGAGGCTACTGACAGCGTTGGTGGTGTGTCGAAAAATGAGGCGCCCACGGATATCATCTGTGATGTTGTAAATATTATTTTATTAATAATAAATCAATAAACATTGTGGTCATTCGAAACGGACATGCAAATACACACATCGCGTTAGAAAAATATAATTTAAAAATCTGATATCGGGTGGTGAATTAGTGATAGGTAAATAAAGTCATCGTCAAGTTGTGATTCTCTATATAGCCAAAATTGCTGAACCGATTAAATTGAAATTCGGTTTAGGCCAATATATTTTTTTTGTACATTTTATACAATCATCGTCTTCTAACCCCAAACTAAGCAGAGCTTTCAATGGGAGACAAATAACTGATAGAATACGTTTTTTTTTGTGCTACATCTTTCCACTCTGTCTATTTGTGGCAGTGATTTCGAGAACTCTTCCTTGAAATGAGATGTCAGATTACTATACATCATACTAAACGACTACTGTAAAGCTCGCTCGTTTTTTTTAAATACATACATAAAATACATAGAAAACACCCAGATTCGACTATCCAGGTCGTAGAATTTGTGCAAAAGACCTATAAATCCCGACAACACGCGAGCGATGCGGGTAGCAGCGAATCATTAATGACCTTATTAGCTACATAAAGGGCCTACCACACGCACAAGTTTCACCACAGTTTTGCCTAGGTATACGCACAGGTCGCCCGGTTTGTACACGGAACACCGTGCGTGTTGTCGGTAAAATTACACATTCCGTGTACAAACCGGCTGCGCAGTCAAAACTGTGGTTATTGGTTGTAGATAAAGGGGTTGGACGCAAATCGCTATGCGACGAAGAAGACGGTAGCGCAGGGCATGCTCGATATCGCCCTGCTCACGTCCAACGCTTCGCAGTTGAAGTACGTCCTCCAGGTGGGACCCAAACACGAGTTCTACACACTGTTGGTCGTACTTATTTCCATCTCCATAGTCTTGCAGGTGAGATTATTTAAAACTAGTATAGATTTAGCCGAATAACAGTGGCTTACCTTTACTTAACTTTAATCTGATAGTAGGTGGGTAATCTTAATAAATATATATAAATTTCCTTCCCATCGAGTAACACCCTGACACTGGGTGGGTCTTACTCGAACTCTAGCGAGTAACACTGTTACTGGTTTGGATGTTACTCTTTTGGAACCCATCGAATGTTAGGTACATACAAACTAGGTAACTCAATGACTACTAATCATAAGTATACATTTTTCCAGAGGATCATTCAGAATCCAGGGACCCAATGCAAATGCTCTTTCAAAATAAGGTTATTGAAATATTTCGCACAAGACAAAGCGGTGATGACTTTAAACTTTCTAATCTTGGTCATTCGTAAAAGTTAGTTTATTGTTTGTAAATGAGAAAAGTTACAAAAATCTAGAGCTACTTATACCTTACTTTACCTTAGTTAAAAGGTCGTTAACCGCTTAATTACTAAACTCAAAATAGTTTCTTTAATGGCGGGGTAAATAACCTAAGTTATTTTATTACCTACCAAAACACGCAAGGCGCAAATAATTTCCGGAAAGTCTTATATAGAGGTACATACAATAACAGCAACCATTGTGTTGTGGTGGTTCACAGTATAATAAAATCATTACCTACATAAGTAAGTACAGAGGCATACAGCGATCGATTCAAAATTAGTTTATTAATAGATACTCGTACCGTGAGACCCTGGCACCTGAATCTTACAGAGACATTTCGATACATTTAATCATAAAACGTAGAATAGTCATAAGTTTTTTATTATTAGGCTCCACAAACTTAACGAGTTATGTATGTGTTTTTGTAGCTTTTAATATAGATTATTCCCTCCTACTGATTCAGGCCTACCTACTCTTGGTTAGATAGGCGAGGTAGAGTCCAATGCAAATTGATGGTGCCACATGCACCTAACTTATTGCTAGAGCTTTGAAGCCAATCATGCAATACCACGCAAACCCGCATCACGAATGTTTCATACACGACAGGGCCCTGTAAAATAATAAGATAAAACCTCCATACTTGATAAGTACAGCAAGCTGAAGTGGCAATGGGCAGGCCATAAAACCTCGATACACCGATAACCTTTGAGAATTAACGTTCTCGAATAGTGACCACGAACTGAACGAACGTAGTGAAATACGTGGGAAGTCGGTGGATGGAGAATGTTCATTACCGTTCGAGGGAGGCCTATGACGAATATTTCATACACGACAGGGCCCTATAAAATAATAAGATAAAACCACCATGATTGATAAGAACCTACAGCAAGCTGAAGTGGCAATGGGCAGGCCATAAAACCTCGATAAACCGATAACCTTTGAGAATTAACGTTCTCGAACAATGACCACGAATTGAACGAACGTAGTGAAAGACGTGGGAAGTCGGTGGATGGAGAAACTCATGACGGTTCGAGGGAGGCCTATGACTAGCAGTAAATTCGCAGTTCAAAATGATGATGATGACTATGAAACCCATCGATCATATACCCTATGTATTTGTTTTGAATTTTTTATTTAAAAAAAAATAATTAAATGGGCAATGCAGGAGGGGTACTAAGTTGTATCTGTGCAGTCAGAATTTTGGGTTTCTCCTAAATGATAGTGACAGCGGGGCGAGTGCGGCGCCCGAACCGAGCTTTTGTGAGCTAGTTGCTCGGGTTTGCCAAACGATCAATAATGGGTTTGGGTACCGATTGACGCAAGGCCATAGGCAAACGACTAACGGTTACAGTTTTCCAACTTTTATCATATTTATTTTGAAAACCAAATTTTTTCAAGTTCTTATGCCATGATCTGTGTTCAGTAACAGCGACTGATTGAGCGTATTTTTTTTTCTGGTGGTAAAAAAATTTAAAACGTTGCCAGGTTAGTCTAGGACCCAAAAAACGACTTATATGTGTGAGTGTTAACTGTCGTGTAGTGTAAGTAAATGTCGTGCTAGGTGGCGATGGGTCTGGTGCTCCTATCTTTGAACCTGCTGCGCGACTGCTGGTTCCAAGACCCTCGGCACCGCGTGTCAGCTCAGAACATCAACTACGCGACAACTGCCTCGGCCTTCGTCGTGACGGGACTTAATGTCCTCGTGTCCGCTTTCGATTCCTCGCTTGCTAGATACATGGAGTTTGATCAGTTTTGATCTGTGAAAAGTTTGATTTGTGTAAAAGCGTCGATGACACTAGGGTCTAGTTTACAAGCTGCTAGTCGGCGAGTTTAAAAGCTAGCGAGTGAGCGAGTGTCAATTTTTTCAATAAGATAGTCAACTAGCTGCTTGTAAAAAAACCGATGACACGGGATGAATTAACAAGCTACCAAGGAACTCGCTGGCTTGTAGTTTGTAAGCGAGCTCTGTGTCAATTTTTGGAAATCAGAAATCCGAAATTATATGGTGTAAAAATTATAATAAATCAGAAATTAAATAATTTATGTAATATTAATATGTAGGTACAATTCGTGATTTAAGATTACACTTACTCACTAGTATTATTATAGAAACTTTTGTTAGTATAAATTGTAATGAATTTGAACCAAAAATTAATCGGATTTGTAGACGAAAAAAATTATAATAAAATATTCAATTCGCCAATTTTTTGCTCCGAATCGATAATCAAGTTGAAAAAAACCTTCCCCTGTTATGTTTATTACCTACTCGTACTTTACTTTTTTATTATAAAAATAATTATTTTGACAAAAATAATTTTGTTTTAGCTCCTAGTTGGATTGCTTTTCGTGGTGATCGGTGGGCTGGATCTGAACGACCACGAAGACCAACCCTCAGCTCTCATCCTCAATGACGTCATTGTTATATTTATATTCGTTATTTCTGTCATCAATATCATCAATTCCGCTTTCGGTCTCGAGTATTCCAACAGCCCTCTGGTGTTGGAGAGGCTAAATTATATAAATAGCGAGTATCTAAGGAAGTCAAATAATAGTGCCCCTGCTGCTTAGTTATGGTGTTATTGCAAGGGATAAACAATTGCAGAAATTGCTGACCATTCCTCTTTATTATCTATAACAATCATCGATCAATATTTATAAAAGGCTTGGACCTGAATGACTAACTGACTGATAACGTTTAGGCCAAGCCACTGAACTTAGAGACTTGAAACTTGGAGGTTCTGTTCATCAAGAAGAAGTGCAGGATAAAAAACTTGAAAATTTGAAAATTAAATTAATATGTATCGATATAGGTACTTACATACTTGTATTATTTGCTTTCGTCACGATTTCAAACTTATAGTATTCAAGTGATTTCAGTTTAGCTGCAGTTGTCTGTACCTTGATATTATTTAGAAATTTAGTAATTTTTTATACTCAAAATAAATCTAGTCAAGTACTCACCTGAGTACTTGACTAGATTTATTTTACTCCTACCTATTTAGAAAGTATTATCTAGGTACTCACTAAATATTTCGTAGAAACTATTACCTACGTAAATTTAATACGTTTTATCTGTACCTTCATCGAAATGGCTGATAGGACACTGTAATCGAAGTAAATCTTTTTTACAGACGAGCGCGGGAGTCCTGGCTCTAATCATATCTTTTTTGGACGGGGGCGAAGGGAACCAGAGGCATAAGAAGATTGCTGACTGGCTTTACCACGGCTCGGTGGCTATGATGACGGGGGTAGTGTTCTGTGACGTCATCAAAATGACATTCGGCCTAGACCCCGCGCTCTCTGTTCAGGATTCTTTGGGGAATAGGACCTCGAATTTGTACGATTTGTTTATGAAAGTTCATTAGGAACGCTTTAGTTTTTTTATGTTAGTTCTACAAATATACGTACAAAACTTTGTAATAGGTAGGTACTTATTTAAATTAAAAATGTAATTGGCAAAGAAATAACAATTAAATCTAATAAAATGTCATTATTATATTATAATTTTAGTTTAGTCATAATAAATAACGTCAAGAATGTGGGAGAGCCTCAAATCCATCAAATTCCTTTACTTAATTTATTCTGTTGGAGCAGTTGAACTACCTAAAGATCGTTTTCAACGGTTTATGGGTGGCCAAATTGTTTCCTTTTTTAAATTTTGTACTTTACCTAATATAAATTCGGGTAGTTAGCTGTACATATTATAAAAAAAATTCAGTTAATTTTATTTTTAACATGTTTTCTTTTCTTTTTTTTACTTATTATTTTTTATTGTTTTCTTAGGTCATCTCAGCCGTTGTGGCGGTGATTCTCAGCTGCATTTTCAACATCAACCATGCGCACCATCAACGCAACGCTGAAATCCTAAACAACATCAGCTTGGTTTTCAAAGTGCTGAGCATCACGGTCAATGTTATGATCAGCATATTTTATTCTATTGAGTTAGATCATAAACTCATCTAATTTTTAAGGATTCTAGATCACACATTCATCTATGACTACAGGAAGCAGGTAGGTAGGTACCTACTAAGGATAGATAGAGGTTACATAGGTAGGTAGTAGTTATGCACTACACCTACATAGTTACCTTACCTTATTAAGTAGGTACCTATGTAGGTTTGATTTTTGTTTTTATTATTTACTGTATTAACTTACAAATTTCAATCATACATGCTAGTTAACATCAAACTACTTTTATTAAAAAAAGGGAAACTAATAAAAAAATAACGCTCGTCTGAATCTACTTATTTCCTTTTTTTTACCATAGTAGCTTTATAAATAACGAAACGGCATGGTGCGTTTTGTTCATTTTCCATTATCATTTTCCTTCTCTTTTTTTTCGAAGAATTTAGGTTTTTCGGTTTTGGCTTCACATCAAAGCCAGTGTCAAGTAATGGAGAGATTATTTTGGCATCAGTCAGAGTCGATAAGTCAAGTCATGCCCCAGTAAAGTAGTGGTGGTTGCGACTTTACTAGAGGCTTTTATGGAGTTTTGGAGGCAGCACGAAAAGTCACGTTTTACAGCATTACACTATTCACCAACACTCATACACGTTCACGAGCACTTAAGAGGATTGTCCCTAATAAACGCGCGAATAGGCACTTTTGGTTTGAAAAATATTGAAGAACTCTCTGCATTGAATGACACTACAAAAATATCTCAACTGCCTAATGGACGAGTGTTCCCTTACACCACGTGATATTTCTAAAATTATTCTTAATTTACGAGAAACAAATTCTTTATATTGATCAAAAACATCGAAATCGACCTTTTGTATTTGAACTATTTAAGCTATATCATTGAGAATATTTGAAAATTCTTTGGTGTTATCGTAAGACAAAAGTATAAATATTTCCGACACCACGCCTTTTTTTCAGAAATTCCAACCAAAAAGCAATAATCCAGGCTTAAACATCATTGATTTTTCGATCCCCGCCGTCCATACATTTTAGTATGAAAAACTTGACTCGCTATAAAATAGACAACGTGCCCGCAAAACATTCAGTACCCCCTTAGTATTCAAGGTGACTGCACGTCCGTTGAGATCAAACGTAGACTATGACTTATCTGTGGTTGGGATGACACTAAGGGTGCGTCGCGACGTCAGGAGTATCGGACACAACTGCTAATATGTACCCTTCGACTAAGTAGACGATCTAGGTAAATGAGCTTTGTTATCATTTTTTTACGTACCTTAAAAAGCGTTACTAATTTTTTTCTACCCATTTCAGGTAGATATGGAAAAACATACGGGAAATTACACACACAAAAAATTACATTATTGTTCACCCAGATGCAGTCTGAATTTTAAAAATCTAACATTGGGAACGTATAGGGCGTGTGGGGGTGAGATCAGAAAAACCTCAACTTTTCACCCCCTTTCACCCACCTTTGAGGTGCAACATGGTATCTCAAAAAGTGTAAGTCGTACCAAGTTAAAACTTTACCTACAGGTATATTATTTATTCTAATTTAAAAATTTTGAAAAATCCAATATGGCTGCCATACAAAAACAAATAAAAAATTAATAAAAAACTTTAAACGCTTGTATCTCGTAAACGGTTGCAGCTAGAGGCCTGATTTTTGTACTTATTATTTTGGATGAGGTGCGTTATTGCAAAGCCAGCGACCTCCACGAAGCAAGGCAGTAACCTGAGTGTTCACCCCCCTCGGGGTGCAATATGGTATCTCGAAAAGTGTAAGTCGTACAAAGTTGAAACTTTCACCATAGGTACTTTTATTGCTCCAATTTCAAAAAATTAAAAAATCCAATATGGCCCCCATACAAAAAAAAAAAAATTTTCGTAAAAACTTTAAACGCTTGTATCTCGTAAACGGTTGCAGCTAGAGGCCTGATTTTTGTACTTATTATTTTGGATGAGGTGCGTTATTGCAAAGCCAGCGACCTCCACGAAGCAAGGCAGTAACCTGAGTGTTCACCCCCCTCGGGGTGCAATATGGTATCTCGAAAAGTGTAAGTCGTACAAAGTTGAAACTTTCACCATAGGTACTTTTATTGCTCCAATTTCAAAATTTCGTAAATCCAATATGGCCGCCATACAAAAAAAAAATATTTTCCATAAAAACTTTAAACGCTTGTATCTCGTAAACGGTTGCAGCTAGAGGCCTGATTTTTGTACTTATTATTTTGGATGAGGTGCGTTATTGCAAAGCCAGCGACCTCCACGAAGCAAGGCAGTAACCTGAGTGATGACCCCCCTCGGGGTGCAATATGGTATGTATAAAAGTGTAAGTCGTACAGAGTTGAAACTTTCACCATAGGTATTTGGTTTTTTTGGTATTTTATTTTATTTTATTTTATTTTATTTTATTTTATTTTATTTTATTTTATTTTATTTTATTTTATTTTATTTTATTTTATTTTATTTTATTTTATTTTATTTTATTTTATTTTATTTTATTTTATTTTATTTTATTTTATTTTATTTTATTTTATTTTATTTTATTTTATTTTATTTTATTTTATTTTATTTTATTTTATTTTATTTTATTTTATTTTATTTTATTTTATTTTATTTTATTTTATTTTATTTTATTTTATTTTATTTTATTTTATTTTATTTTATTTTATTTTATTTTATTTTATTTTATTTTATTTTATTTTATTTTATTTTATTTTATTTTATTTTATTTTATTTTATTTTATTTTATTTTATTTTATTTTATTTTATTTTATTTTATTTTATTTTATTTTATTTTATTTTATTTTATTTTATTTTGATAACGTACCTCGTCCAAAAAAATAAGTCTAAAAACCAAGCCTGTAACTGCAACCGTTTACGAGATACAAGCGTTTAAAGTATTGAATAGAAAAATATTTATTTTTGTATTGCGGCTGTATTGGAGTTTTCAAAATTTTGAAATTGGAATAAAAACAAATACCTATGGTGAAAGTTTCAACTCTGTACGACTTACACTTTTCAAGATACCATGTTGCACCCCAAGGGGGTGAAGAAGGGTGAAAATACATTTTTTCCTGAACTCATCTCTACACTCCTATACGTTTCCTATGTTAGATTTTTAAAATTCAGACTGCATCTGGGAAAAAAATCAGTCAGTCAGTGGTAATGCAGCTTTATTTTATAAAGTTTTTTTCTCATTATATAAAGCTAACGAAACTAACTTATAAAAGAAAAATATTTTTATTCGGACTAATAAAGATCCAAGGAATGAATTACTACATTTTAATGCAACTGCAACTTGTTTACATATGTTTGTAATTCAGTCTGTAGTCTGTAGTCAATAGTGTTTACTTATATCTGACATCGACTTATTGACAATATTATGTCATAAGTTGATGGCAACATAATAATATGGGTGTTTTGGTGTGTACATATTATTGTAACTAAGTATGAAGACATAATTTTGAAAATGTCGATATGTGTACATACTATTGCACGCGACTGAACTTGACTAGTTTAACGTCCGCGACTTTGTACGCGTGGGGACCATTTTCGAGTCATTATTGTGTAACTAACTCTTTGTTGACTTTGTTTCATAGATTGAGATAATATCCAAAAATCGTACACTCTGACCCCACCCTTTGCCGCTGGCTAATGAGTAGTACTCACTACTGGCCAACGGGCGACGCGATGTCAAGCTAATGGCTCAATACATTGCGTGTTTTTATGACATTCTTCAGCATCCTACAAAGATAAAGGTGTTATGAAAATGTAACTTGTGCATAGCACCGAAAGTATATTTGTTTCTTTCCAGGGTGGTATACTATGAGTGCGCGATGAGTCTGTATGAGTAGAAAATATCTATGTGTGTGTTCAATCAAAAGTTCCCACGCTTGCAGACCGGAGCCTTAATGGATAAACACTCAAAGTACCTAATAAAAGTCTTGTCAAATAATTTAATGCCGCGAATGCGACATTTTCACGTTCCCGCCAAAACTCCATTTTCCTGCTTTTTTGTTGTCAATTAACGGTGACATTGTCAAAGAAGTCGAAAGATGTGGATGTCAGTGTCAGAAATTTAAAGTAAAAAAACTAAATATTTATGTCAAGTACGAATCCGTTTCGTGCAGTAAGAGTTCCTTGAAAACCAGTTGTTTATCTCATATCGTTAGGTTTCAAGAACATCGATGACGAATGATGTATCGTTTTTATCCCTACCGATACCGTTGACGGAACCCTAAAACATTCTATTTGATTTTGGTTTGACTGACTTCTTTTCTTTCGAATCTTGAAAATATTCTGCGAAAGTATCGAGTATTATCAAAATAATTAAATGCCTACAAATAAAAGGTTCTTTGGAACGTTATAGTGAGTGAAGGTTATCTAAATACGCGCTTAAAAAACTTAGAACAATTGAATTTCCCTCGCAATCATTAGTTCGACTGCGCGACAAAAAGTGAGAGTCGAACGAGGTTACCGCAGGCGCGCCGACAGATAGCGAGGCAAGCTTCCAGCCAGTTTGTGGCCAACAGCGACCACCGAAAGACGTGACAATGGCAAGCGGCAGGATTATCGTGTACGGAGGCAGGGGCGCGCTCGGCGCGGCTTGCGTCAACCACTTCAAATCCGCTAACTGGTGGGTCGCAAACATCGATCTCAATGCTAACGAGAAAGCCGACTTCAACATCACCGTGCCCAAAGACGCTTCATGGGTGCAACAGGAGGAATACGTCGTGAACGAGCTCGCCTCGGCACTTCAAGGTCAGAAAGTGAATGCTGTTATCTGCGTCGCGGGTGGTTGGGCCGGTGGGAACGCGAGCAAGGACCTTAGCAAACAGGCGGATCTGATGTGGCGCCAATCCGTATGGAGTTCAACCATCGCCGCTACCGTCGCTTCCAAATACCTCGCTCCTGGCGGTCTCCTCGCCCTAACAGGCGCCAAAGCTGCGTTAGAAGGCACGCCCGGTATGATCGGCTATGGTATGGCTAAAGGAGCAGTCCACCAACTCACAAAATCCCTGGGAGGTAAAGACTCCGGTCTGCCTGAGAACTCCCTGGCTGTTGCAATCATGCCTATAACATTGGACACAGAAATGAACCGTAAATGGATGCCCAAAGCCGATTTCAGTTCATGGACCCCGTTGACCTTCGTAGCTCAGCTGTTTGATAAGTGGATCAAGGGTGAGGAGAGGCCAATCAGTGGCAGCTTGGTAACGCTCGCCACCAAAGACAATTCTACCAAATTGATTGTCGAATAACTTGCCAGATAGTCGTAAGAATATTTTTGTCTATATATTATATAATTCACAATTTTTAAAATAAGTTGCTCACATTATTGTGCAATATTCCACAAATGAGCTTTTAATATATTTTGTTGAAGACAATAAGGGATCAAAATCTCAATATCTTTAATTATAAGTGATTGTATTGTGAATGTGGTCTGTATTTAAAAGGTAAGATGTGATATATGTATGTTGAAAAGAATAAATGTTGTGGAGCATTACATAAGTTTTTTTTATCAGTGTAATAAATAATGTAGTTGGCTGACCTCTAGACTGATAAACAGGTTCACTCTGAACCGGTGTATTACTTTTCACCCAACTGCAAAGGCAGAGGGTAATATTTTAGTAACTGTACAGTACACTGTACAGATACATTTAATAAGCTATGTATGTATGACTCCTGGATGCACCTGTTAGGCTTAACTGTGATGGATTTTTTTTACCAATTAAGTTTCAACAAATTCATCTTGTTCATGTTAGTATCAGGATAAAATTAGGCGTCAAGTCTATAAAAAAATGATGGTGTCCTAGCAGGCGTATTTTTATTTTAAACATAGGTAGGTTAGGTACCCATTTTCCTCTGATAGTTTTACCTGTTATTAGGTACATTTCAAATAAACCATTGAGTGAGTATTGAGTATTGCTCATCACTGCTGTTTTTCCCCTACCACAAAGCTTGATGACTGGAATTTTTGGTCCCATAGTTTCTTGAAATATTTTCCTGTAGGGCTTTAGTTTGTTGGACCACAGTGGATCCGCCTTGCACAAGATCGGCAAGAATGGTGCAATAGAGAACAGGCCTTTACCCAGCAATGGGTGTTACCGGCTGAATATATAGATAGGGCTTTAGTTGATGCAAGGTCTATGTAGGTTACGTATATATATAACAACTTACCTAACCGAAGTAAGTACCTATATACATACTACCTACACCTACATCATGTGGTAGTGGTTGGGATAAAATAAATAAAGTATTTATGTACTGGAGTATAATTTAATTAGTATTTAACGATTCACTGTTTCATGTCAAACATGATGAAATCATTTAATCTGCCACAAATTCTGGCTCACATACAATAAAAAAACTTAAATTAATCTGCAGCTTAAAATTAACTTTCTTAAAATAATAAAATTAACCTAAATAAAAGATACTTGATACAAGGTCCTTAATTGGATATTAAACATATTATGTAATTCAATAATTTAACACTAAATATATATATATAAATAACGGTAAATGAAATAACAGTATGTACGAGTACATAGTTCTAATCTGAGTTAAGTTTTTTTGAGAATACAATATAACCTAAAACTGTTACGTGAACAAGCTTTGAAAAAAAAAATTGCTGACTATGGATTTTTTTCAATGCAAAAAACGAGTACATAATAACAATTTTGGGTTACCTACCGGGCAATTTATAGGTGACTATTTAGTTTAGGTAGGCGCTTTAACATTGCTCTGACAAAATTAGAAGGGGCTGCTCGGATAATGAAACAGTAACATTTTTTACGTAACTGAAAGTTGTAATTTTTTGCAACGACTTTTTATAGAAAGTTACGAACCGAGTGCCGATTGGAATAATTTTATGTAACGATGCCAATGTGACTAGACTAGGGTCGGTAATCATGATTTGGACAAGCGCGACATAGATCTAATTAATAAGTAGGTACCTATCAAGTTTTATTACCAATTTAGTTTTGTACGTTGTATTTAGTCTAACGGTTCATCAAATAAGTAACATGCTTAGCAGTTACCATATAATAAGTGTGTTCAAATTTATTTGATACCCGTTAGCAGCTCTATAGAACATACGTTCATTAAATCATTTTATTTTTATATTGTGGTTTGTCAAACAAAAGGATGAAATAATGTCCAAAATTAGAATTTCATATGTAATTAAAAATGTTTGCGAAGAGTAAAATAATACGGATTCAACCCTGATTTAACCTTAAGGGAAATCCTCAAGGCAAATTTCCATACAAAATGTTTCGAACAAATACTCAAGAAGTACGCCATATTATAGTAATTTTTTCACACTATTCGTTTTGTCTATGTTTTCCGATTGTGTTAACAAGAATTAGTAAGGTTTCATACTTTAATTTCGATTTTATACGTGTTTTTAAATTAGTAGTGTTAATTTTAAAACACGTATAAAATCTAAATACTGGGTATAGCACTTAACAATGACATACTTATTTAATACAAAACTTGTTTAAACTCACGTAAAAATATAATAACGTAAAGATGTCGTGAACGAGCTACTATTAAGTATGGAGATACTATTTGATTGGATGTTAAACAAAAACATCTTGTATTCAAGACGAGGGATGGGTTCAAACTTAAAACGAATTTTACCGAAAGCTAACCTCGCTTACCGCCAATTCTATTTTATAATTTGGCAAAAGTGGTTGAGGTTTTTGAGCAAAAAGTTCTCACTCCCATTCACAGGTCTCAGCCCCATCATCCAACAACTGCCCTGACCGTATTTCTCAGTATATCTGTCACTAGTTCTGTAGTCTTGATAATCTTGTACCCAATCTCGTCGATGAAAGTTATGGCGGTGGAGTATGGTGGTGGAACATCAGGGGTCGGCCGGAGAGGAAACCGCGTTGGCATCGTGTTTGGAGGCGCCCAAGTCATCGGAGTCGGCCTGCAAGCAAAAATAAATTATGGTAAAGAAAGATAAAATCAGTCAAAAACTTTATGTAGTGTGGGAAATCTGTGGTTAAGTCCCAGATTTCCGCGCGCCACTATCTCGCTCGCCCATTTGAAAATTTTTAAAGATAAGTTTAAACGACTGAGTAAGTATGTCTTTAAAAAAAATTAGGGCATAATTTGTTTTCACTATTGTCTTCGCTCATTTTACACATACCTAATAATCAAAACTAAAAATATATACTAAAACATTTCGTGACGCTGTAGTAACAAAATCACCGCTCCGCTTTTTTAAATTTATACTAAGTCAATTTAAATATCTTCAATAATTTACTAATGTGCGAGCGAGATAACCGCGCGCGGTAAACTGGGCCTTAATTGTAAATTAGGACGAGAAAGCTTTATGCATACCGGCTTACATACCAGAGGTATTCTAAGCCACTATGGACATGTAGGTAGGTAGATAAATAGGTACCTACAATTATAGTAGGTTTTATCATCCTCATTATCATACAAATATAGTTATTTGAGCTGTTTTTAATTATAACATTGTAAGTTTTATTACTTAGATAAACTATGTAGATTATTATTAGACTTGACATAACACGTAAATATCGGCTGAACTAGTAGATAAAAAAATATCTACCTACCTACTTTTCTGTTCTCAGGTTATGTAAAGAGTTAATTGATTGATTCAGGCGTCACTTTGCGGAAATCCATAAATATCAACAAATTATATAAATATATTTAGTAATAAATCCGCTTGATTTCTAAACAAAGGTTTTAATTAACTTAACTTTAGTTGAGAACTTTAGTACATATTACTATATTATAAACCAAAGAGTCAACGAACAGAAAACCAAAGTTTAAAGATACGACACGTGTTTCGCCTCTACACGAGGCATCATCAGGAGGTGTGGACTCGCCGTTCGAAACGAGAGAAACACGTGTCGTATCTTTAAACTTTGGTTTTCTGTTCGTTGACTCTTTGGTTTATAATATAGTAATATGTACTAAAGTTCTAAACTAAAGTTAAGTTAATTAAAACCTTTGTTTAGAAATCAAGCGGGCTTATTACTAAATATATTTATATAATTTGTTGATATGTAAAGAGTTTTTCTTTAGTTCCGTAAGTAATAAAATATAGTGGTCTTGTGGTACCTACGTAATACTTGCTCTCAAACTAGGTACCTACTAAGAAATATTACCTATGAAACAAAATCAATTTAACCAGAAAAAACTAAGTAGGTATACCTATAAAATAAAAATCGATTGCTTCACGAAATTGTTTTAGTTAATAATAAGTAACATAATTACTAACGCAAAAAAAATCAACAATCATTTTATTCATTTGCAAAAAATACTATCTTCTATGCAGGTAACATTTACTTATTGAATTATTGCCATTATTAATTCAGAACTCCTCCACATTATTATTACATTACAAAGTCGTTCACACAATTAAAACCGGTCTTCAAATTATTATTTTTTGGAACTAAATACAGTTTCATATATGCATGGTAGCTATTTATTATCGATAGGTTTAATCATATCCTTGTAACGGTATATTTTTGGTAAGAAATAAACGCAAGTACCTACTCGAAAAGAGTAACATTTTTTCTACTTTCCTCCTACTCAAAATTCACTGCTAGAAAAAAATATGACTCCACGTTTATAGGTAGGTACTCTACTACAAATATTTACTACGCATTTTGTTTATACATAACTACTTTCATACAAAAGATTTCAACGCGCTCCTTAATTATCCACATAAGTACATAAATGATTTAATTCATTATAAATATTGAAAAACGAGAGAGAATAATAAGTTTTAAATGAAGGTAATGAAAAATAATTTAATATTATGAGAACGAAGGAGAGATAATTTTGTTTCATACTCAAATCATGTATCAATACATCAAGCAAGCTCATTTAATTAATTAAGTTTTCGATGGGACAATGTAATTCATAAAGGTACGATTTATTAATTTATATAAGCCTGTTACAATATTTATTCATCTATCATCATCATCTATGTGTACATTATAACACGTGCTTAACGGTGAAGGAAAACATCGTGAGGAAACCGGCATGTCATAGAACCTAAAATGTTCGATAAACATGTGTCAAGTGCACGAAAGAAGCCTCTTCGAGGCGCACTTGAAATCCTTTCACCACACTAGTTTGAAAGAAGAAGAATAGTTAAGTCCTTCTTTTTCAACTTTTTCATTTTGTGTTTGGGGCTATAGCGGTCTTTCATAATCTTTTTTTTCATCACTCCATCTAGTAAGAGGTAGGTATTCCTCTTCTTTGTAAAGCCTCAATATTTAAGCTACGATTACTTATTAAAAAATGTAATTCTTCATTCTTTTGTAAGGAGTAAGTATTTCTACTGTTTTTGTTGTATCAACGTAATATTCCGGAAATATGTATTAAAGGTAAGACCTACCTGGGCTGTTTCGTAGGCCACATGGTGGATATCTGCATAGTGGGAGCGACCGTGGGTCGCGTGGTGGCGGCCGCTGAAGATGGACTGCCCACCATCAGTTCACCTTCGCCGCCGAACCTGGAATTTACATATAGTAATCATTATTAATTAACGTCTTATTTAAAGTAAAATAAATAAATACAAATACCTACAAATTATTTATTGCCGTATATTATGTAAAGTACAATTGTGGTCTTAAGCTGTGTGTAAAAATCCTATAGTGAAGAAAACGGCCCACCCTGTTTCAAACAGGCTATTTGGGACAGAGTACCCAAACTCTGTTCTAAACGTTTAAAATTCAATAGCTCAGACTATTTGGGACAGAGTTTAGGCACGTTTAAAATTCAATGGCTCAGGCTATTTCGGGCAGAGTTTAGGCACGTTTAAAATTCAATGGCTCAGGCTGTTTGGGACAGAGTTAGGCACGTTTAATTCAATGGCTCAGGCTATATAGAACTAAGTTTAGGCATGTTTAAAATTCAATAGCTCAAGCTATTTGGGACAAAGTTTAGGCACGTTTATTTCAATGGCTCAAAGAATCAGCATTATCATCTCAGTTGAGCACTCTTAGCAGATTGATCGTGATTATGTTGAGTAGGTACTGATTCATCATCGTAGAGCCGAAAACGCTGGACTAACTGTCCAGCACTTACACAAGTTACTACTTGAAACTTGTGTGTTCTTTATGGGATGTAAACGGACTCTGATGGTGTAAAGACACGAGTGATTTAATATTTTAGAAATTTATAAAACTGTAACAATAAAGTCAGTTATGGGTAATACAAAGTGCACGTAAACAAAGCTACTAGTCGCAAAAAAATGCAGCGAGTTTATTAAAATTTCTATTGCGCGCTACTTACGGCTACCATAGGAAAGATTCATTCTATACGCGTACATTTGCCAATTTTTATAAGAAACTTGTGTCAAGAGTGTAGTTAAACAATGAAATGCGTGCAATAGTCAATTTTCCCACCGTTAGCGTGTGCTGATGGAATTTGTCAGTTGGCTAAGGCTGATGAATGTGGGACTGAGAATAACCATCTAGGCAGGTACAGACAGCGTCATAGATAAGTATCTTCCTTGCACAAGACACCCAGCTTCAAATCCCTTCATAACGCTCGCTGCGGCGACGTACGAAAAAGTTTTGCCGTCAAAATAAATTATATTTTTAGTACCATGTAAGCCTCATCATAATTTAATACTATTTTTTAAGGAATTTGAATCTGGATATCTTGTGAAGGAATTTGAAGGGGATACTTATTTATGACGCTGTCCGTACATACATATATGGTATATAATTAATACCTATGTCGGGAAATAATGTTTCTGATTAAGTACTACTTATTGTGCTTTCTCTACCTTATTCTAGATGGTGTCTGAAATATGGTAAGTATGTAGAGTCTGAGAACAGATTAAGTTTGAATCTAAATTATTGAGTCTGAAATAAAATTGTGTGGAAACACAATTATAAAATCAGGTTATGTAGAGTTAGATTGAGACTACGATTATGAAATTCTTGCAAATTATTGGGTATATTAGGTTTATTATTTTTTTAAATAAAAAAAAAACATGCTGCATTTACCTTTATTATGACAGAGGCTACTTCAATCTCTAAGATAAATAGCTAGCGGACTACTATAAATATTTAAATTATTATTATTATTATTGTGAACCTGAATTGCCTCACTGCAGGGCAATGGCCTCTTTTCGTTCTTTTCACTCTTTTCTGCCGAGAGCAACTGGCAACTCCAAATATTAAAAAAACTTAAAAAAAAACATTATTTTGAATTATTTATCTATATCTACTCACATTAATCCTCCTACTAATTGGTAGAACCTTTCATATCCTGTATGTATTACGAGAAATTCTCCGCAATTTTTTTGCGTGAGAAAATGGCGACAGATTACAAAATTATCGCACAAAGTAATCTATCGAGATAATTAAAAGTAGAAAAACAGTTGAGACAAATTATCAATTTATGTATAAAAAAATGACTTATGACATAGTTATCTATTTACCTTATCTATTTAGCTTTACTATGAGAGATTTAATATTATTCAAAAGTTTGTTGAAACTGTAGAGAATCATAAATATAATGAATTGGGAAAGTGCTATCGCGTTGAGATAAAATTGACATTATCTAGGAATTTACCGTCCTTAACCATGTGGCCAACCACGGATCATGCCCATTCGTATGCCATTAGTTAGTGATCTATAAGTGACGAACATTGGTCTAACTCCCGGGATTTGTGACAGACAGCCCCGTTCCAGTAATATTAGCGAAAATCCCACGGTTAAGGACTCAATGGGAATTTAACTAGTTGTAACAATGAGTTACAATGAATATTATGGTTTTCAACTTGCACTTAATTATTGTAGCAGGGGTCGACTTATAATAACAATAAAAATGGAAATACATTTAACATAATAAAAATAAAACGATGGCTGCCCTTGGAATGATACCGGTTTTAGTTCAAAATCTTCCTTTATGTATATTTTCGTCGGTTTTTTTATGGTGTCTTTTACGAGATTGTTATTTATTATAAAAGGTAGACAGATGGTACAAAACTCGTTTAAAAACATGTCTAAGTAGACATAATACCAGAAATTGATATAGTTATTTGATTATAACGGGTATTTATCGCGCTCACCTCGTATGTTTGTGTTTTTACGTTTACGTCGGGACACAAAAACATACGAGGTGAGCGCGATAAACACCCGTTATAATCAAATAGCTATGTGTAATAATCGCGAAAGTCTACAAAAATTGATAGACATAAAATGATGATGGATAAGTACCTAATATAGTGAAGGCCAAAAAAACTTAAATGGACAATGCAGAATAATAATACTACGTTAATACGCTAATACTACGTTGTATCTGTGAAGTCAGAATTTGGGATTTCTACAAAATGGTAGAGTGACAGCGAGGCGAGTGCGGCGCCCGAGCCGAGCTGTTGCAAGCTGGCTCGAGCTAGGTGCACGGGTTTGCCAAACGATGAATAAAACTTAAATTATTATCAATTATGGGTAGGTACCGCCTTACGCAAATATATAGGAAAACGTCTAACGGTATCCGATTTTTATCAAATTTATTTTGACAAATTTTTACAGTTTTTTTACTATACCTGTGTTTAGTAACGGCAACTGATTATGCGTAGTTTTTTCTGACCTATTCCTTTCTAATACCAATAGTATTTTTTTTTATTTTTTTGAAAAAAAATGTTTATTAACCTAATAAATATTATATTCCGGACTTTCTGATGTTTAAAAATTTGCTGTGTATACCCACTATTGCAACTTTAATCAAGAACACAAGTTGCCAATGTGAATTCATTAGGTTTTTAAACCAGTCTACCGTGTTTCGGTGACGCGCAACCAATAATTTTGTTGCACGCAAAAAACAAAGTGAATATTTTGACTTCAGTTGAGTTATTTTTATCTGTATGATGAAACGTACTCAATGTCTTTAGGTATCTGATTTCAGATACAAACTTAATTTTTCTAAATTCTTGAAACTATTTTGATTGAGACGATAGTATTTATAGCTTCAGGTCAGTACAATTTAATTATTTTTAAAAACATTAACCTACTTTAATAAAACTAACCTATAAATATAAAATCAGAACAGTACCTACCTATACGTTTGTGTAAATCCATTCTAACAAAGATAGCATAGATTTTTGTTAGAATGGATTCTAAGTAAATAAGTAGGTATAGAGGTATATATTAGGGCCTCCAGTACCGGTTCCTTTTTCCAGTACCGGGATTTCGGTACCGGCACACGGCCGGAACCGGGAGTACCGGGATTTTCGGTATTCCCGAAAATATTTAGTAGCCTATTATTAAGTCAAACAGAAAACTCGTCAAAAAACTATAAAATAAAGAAAAATCGAGCGAAAAATAACGAAAAGTTATAAGTTATATTTTTATATTTATATAATTTACTGCAAGCATGATTTGTAAGAGAGAAAATTCGCGTAACTAATTTAATATTGCATTATCAATACAGTCCCAATTTTTAAGTTATATATCAAGTATATATGGCTTATAATGAAAGCTTTGAAGTGGATATTTCTTTGTTTGCAGGATTGTATAGGATTACAGTTCAAAAGTTAGTACGTCACATGCGTAACAACACTTCTAAACGAAGGTTGATTTGATTTCTGATAAAATAATAGTTTTTAATCGTACTTTATTTGTTATTTGTTATTAATCTTCACAAGTCAATGCTCAATGATCATGTCATTGTCAATGATCGGCCTCATAAGTATGTTAAAATGAGAAAATGCCAATTTTATTAATTTCCTCTGTGATAAATTATCGATAAGTATATGTGTCAGTTTCAATTTTTTGTCAAAGACGTAACATAAAGAAGTATCCACTTATAATTTACGGTTGTATCTTTGACACAACCCATTGTTTTTTAACCAGTGCGTCCTACCCATAATGAAATACTCAACCAAGGCGTGAACACTCACTGTTCTGCTAGATATCAGATAAAAGACGCAATAATACACTATGAACCGAGCTACGCTTGGAGTTTGAGATACTTGAAGGGAACTAATGTCATTAACAAAGCTTATAAACCCGTACATCCATAGTTAGCTGGTTTAAATAAACATAAATCACAGTCGCATTGCAGAAAACGGAATCATTATTCATTATTTCTTATTAATAGTAGGCTAATAAACTGTTGATGACAACATCGGAAAAGATGGAGAGACGAGCTAGACTCCTACTTGGAAGACTGGAAGACAGTTGCCCTTGACAGAAAAGAGTGGAAAGAAGGAAGGGAGGCCTTTGCCCTGCAGTGAGACGATTCAGGTTCATAATAAAATAATAATAAGAAATAAAAATAATATGTTCAGTGGCTTAGGTTGTGGAAAGACCGTCACGTCAGTACAAACAACCCCAAAGCCCATGTCATTCTTTAAATAAATGCATTGAGACGACGATACCAACAATAAGCTGATATTGCAACATTTACTAAGTTCTGAACATCAACACCACCTTCAAAAGTTAGTAAGATGGGCGGGTAGGATCTAGTGGGTAGAGGAGTTACTGTCTTTCCTTCTTTGTACTAACAGAATGCACTATTTAGCTATGGTTTTAAAGATTAAAACCCTAAAAAAGCTCTTATACACTAAATTTTAAGTAATCCCGAAAGTACCGAAAATCCCGGTTCTGGATTTTTCTAGTACCGGTGCTGGAGACAGCCGAGAATCCCGGGATTTCCCGGGATTTTCGGTTCCGGGATTTCCCGGTACTATGCCCTAGTATATATATGATATATGTAATTTATTCACACAAAAATTAAATAAAGTAATGTGTCATTATCGTATCTTGTTTCCGTTTTAGAAGTCGGCCTATAGTTTGGGATTAGATAACGTTGTGAGAAAGCCAAAAAACATTATAAATGTTATTATTATATTGCAAACTTTGAAATTAGTACTAACTTGGTTTGACTTAAATACTTGGTATAACATACTTGGCTTATTATAAGAAGAAAGGAAGTTGGTTTGTTTATTTAGCTACTGCTTACTTTAAATTGAATGGCGCCGTGCCACTTAGCCACATTTTCCTTTCTCTAAGTGGCTAACAGGTTAAGTTACTTTAAGAAGGGAAATAGACAGCAAATTTAAATTGCCAGATCATGTCCGAAGCAGGTATCTAGAATGTAGCCATGCAAGGTTAATTAGTGATTCAAATCAAAAATTTAAGTCACCAACCAGTCTGAAACGTTTTTGCCAAATTAAAATAAACAAAAAATAGTCTAAGACAAAAACTGTGGAAATTTTTGAACTGTATCATGTAAGTAGGTACTCGTAGTATCATTGTTATGTTTCTGCCAATTAAAATACCTAGGTTCTAAAAATACTTATAATATACCTATTTTAAGTCAAGTTATTCTTAAACGGCAAGTTACTGGTGCGGCGGCAAACTCTGCTGAAGATGTCAAGAGGCACAAATATGTAGGTATTGATAGGTCGTATATGTTTGAGCCCTTTGGAATCGAGACCCTAGGTCCATGGGGTATGGGAGCCTTCCGCGTTTTCAAAAAAATTGTCAGAGCGTCTAGTCGAAGCGACGCGTGATCAGAGGACTGGCAGTTATCTCGGCCCTTTGGCCGAGATATTCTTTAATAAGCCTTGTTATACAAAGAGGCAATGCAGCCAGTATCCTCGGTACGCTGCCATCGGATATCGAGTTGGAGTAATCCAATATGTCTCTTCGTTAGTACATTACCTGTTTAGGATATTTAGATATTTTTTTTAGATATTTATTTCGAAAAAACTCTGAATGGGCTTACAGATAACTCCAAGGCGCCCAAACACTATTCTACACACAATGTACAGTTTAAAATAAATAAACTTATCATTTACTTTACAGATAAATAAACTTATCATTTACTTTACAGATAAAAAAAAAAAAAAAAAAAAGGATAGCAGTTCTAGCTAGGTGGCGTGGGCTGCATGGACAGCGGGGTGGCAGCTCACGTCACGGGGCGCTGTTGGAAGCTGGCGTGGGGGCTAGCACTAAGACCGCAGCTGGAACTTCTCATCGTTGGTAATATACCTGTTCAAGATAGCAGGTCTAGGTGGCGGCGGGATCGCAGCGCAGCTGACGTTACAGGGCGCTGGTAAAAGCCAGTGTGAAGGCTTAACAACTAGGGCTGGCACTGAGACCGGAGCCTGGAACTTCTCATTGTTGGTACATTACCTGTTTAAGATAGCAGGTCTAGGTGGCGTGGGCTGCATGGGCGGTGGCGTTGTGGATGACGTCACGGGGGCGCTGGTGAATGCCGGCATGGGGGCTGGTTCCGGAACCGGCGCTGGAGTCGGTCTTGTTGGCTGGTTGACTGACAGCGGGATCACGTTGCCTTTGGAAGGAAAATATATATTTATAGCAAAAATGTTAGAGATAATTTATATTTTATAATAGTATTTATAATTATTATTATAAATAATTTTATAATAATAAAATATTATAAAATTAAAAAATACAACAAACAATACAACTCTAAAAATACAGAGGCAATATTCCGACTTATAATAGGTATTTGTCCGATTTTAAGTGCTTTTCATTCGCGATTCGCCCATGCCTATTTATTATCATTGAGTAATTTTATAATAAACAGGTCAGTACAGTAGACATACTCGTATAAATCAAAAGTAGCGGATCGAAAAATATCTAGATGATTTTTAAAATCCGCAAAGAAGTACTAAATCATTTTTCTGATCATAGTTGGAATGACAGATTATTTATTAAATTTAAACGAATTTATTGAACAAGCTATAGTGAAATTTTTAAATAAAGATTTATCTTATTGTATCAAACAAATTACAAAATAGATTAAACTAGTACCTACTTATTTAGAGACACATTTTTACCATTCATACTACAAAAATAAAGACTTGATGTGTAAAGTTGGTTGTTTTGGTGCCAAGATAGCTTATAAGTAGATGTTGCCATTGAATAGCTAATAAGGTCACACTCAAAGGTCGTAATCTTGATCTACTTGTCCCAAAGAATGCCTCACTGATTGACCCTAAACTGTCTCCAGCTCTTCGTATTGACTAATGAACCCATCAATGGTTTACAAAAACTATTGTGTGTTCAATGATTAATCAGGCGTAGGTAGGTACTTAGGTACCTACTTATGAGTCTGGGAGTTGGTGAACAATTTTACACAATTTATCTGATCAATCGGTTTAGTAGTTTTAAGGTTACCAAAGATACATCTATGCATCCATACAAAAATTTACCT
Source organism: Lobophora halterata (assembly GCA_932526365.1). NCBI lineage: Eukaryota > Metazoa > Arthropoda > Insecta > Lepidoptera > Geometridae > Lobophora > Lobophora halterata. The sequence continues at coordinate 2,709,684 of OW052018.1, forward strand.
ATAAAATAACATTATGTATTTTTGGTTAAATTGCCGGTAATACTCTTAAAAATAGATATAAGTCTATATTTATATTCATATCTTGGATCTTAGAAAGATCAATGTTTTACCTACTCGTTTCGGGAGTGTCTTAACCACTTTCTCCATGAGTCTTGTAAGTCGGTAAGAGTATATTTTTATAGATATCTAGCTTTATTATCCTATATTTATTATTGATAAACTGTTAGTTGATTGATTTCTGTCACAAATCTATAACCATAATCATATGTTCGTTTTCTACATATTGATCCACAGAGATGTATTGGTTATTTACTGTAGTTTATTCTGTTATGTGTGGTTCGTTTCTCAACTAAAGTGGTGGGAAAATAAGCACTGGCTCTCGGACTATACTATACAGGAGCCATTGATTGTTGATCTGAGTTGAGACTTCTGACACACATAAATGTTTACCATTATCTGCAAAAAATAATTGCAATAAAAACACGTGGATTATTGTGCCTCATTAGTAATAACAATTAGTATTTACTTATGTTGTTTTTGTAGCACTTTAAAATATTACGTGTAAATTATTTGAACACTTCCTATTTTTTAAGGCCATTATTAGAAGTGTGCCGCAAATAAAATTTAATAAGTACCTACCTAAGAGTATTATAAGGCTGAAAAAAATATTCAACATGCGATTATTTAGGCATGGAAATATTTATGATGCTTCGTCTCAAGGCCTCGCTCGTCTAGGCTTTAGTTTTTACAGTTTGGTAGATTTTTATTACCTGGATGGATGAAAAATTACTTGAAATAAATAGCAAAGAAATTTGCAGTTGCCAAAAATTTGCAGCTTAAATATACCTACCTACTTTGCTTTGTAGCCAATAGTTATTAGATTCTTTGGCTTTATTATCGATTATATTATTACGTTTTCTTGTGCTGTTCATCAGTACGGATGAATTTAAAGTGTAGGTAAATATAACAGATATATATATTATTTAGTTACCAAAAAAAAAAAATATATCAATTTAAAAGTCTTACGAATTTTCGTATTAGAGCATACAAATGCATTTATAATTGTAAATTGTACTGAATACTCAATACATTTATTGTCTTGACATGGAAAAAATGCTAACAAATAGATACACAATAAAGAGGTAGACTCACATGTGAGCCCCTTTGGGGCACTACAATATCTATAAGTAGAAGGCAGGCAGACCGAGGTTTTTGCTACGAACATTAGGTAGGTTTAGGTTATCTAAACAAAAACGACATTGGACCTAAGCAGCTACGAGCTTCGATAGTATCTATGAATGCTATGTAACTTACCAGATCCTGGGATGCTGTTGAAATGCTCTTTAGCCAGGAACTCCTCGAAGTACCGTGTGAAGTCGCCCGTGGGGTCCCAACGCGTGGACAGCTTAGCCCACTCATCAGGGTATTCGTACTTCAGTCTGGTGATGATTTTCACCGCTGTTCTCTTCTGTCGCTCAGTGCAACGGATGCATTTCGTTCTTAATGCTTCTGGAAGTATTCCTGAAAGATAAACATTGGTTTAAACTTAGTGGATTGTAATGGCAGTTCTGCAAGCCTGTAACTTGTAGGTACAGACAGTCACATGAACTAAGATGTATATGTCCCAATTTTCGTAATGATGTCGTAGGCTGATTTTAATTAGGATTTACAACAAAAAAATATATATTATTGTCACCAAAATTTATTAAATGTTTTTACTGCGTGAACAATTTATCAATTTATACATAACTAACTAAATACTAAAACATAATAAAACTTAACTAGCTATAAAAATAAAGATTTGTCCTATCTAAAATGATATATACCTAATACACATAATTTAGGTTACTGTTCAGTGTCCACAACTGTTACTGTCGCCAGGCAAGGTAAGGGGCAAAGTACCCAAAAGGCTTTATCTCATTGAATAGCGATGCTTATTCTAAAATATTAGTATGGAAATATTTTATTATCTAGACTTAACTTGCTGTATATAGTACTTGTAATAAATGTGGTCTAAGGGTTTAGTGGTGCTAAAATACAACCTTTTTTCGCACAATATACAAATAGTAAATTTTAAAGTGCTAGAGTGCCACTATAAATAAACAAGTAAGTAGGTAATTAAGAATATACCTACACATTCAACAATAAAACAATACTATATTCTCGATATCCATTAACTTTTTATTGACGTTTTTATATTGATCCTGGTTTTAAATTTCTTGTAGAGCAGCTAAAACTTAAATTTTAACAAAAAAATAGTCTCGGAACATCCAACCAAAACGATTCAATTCGTGAATTTGTAGGTTATACGATCGTTACCTATTCGATAAGTGTACCTAGACTTTTTTAATATTGTAGAGTCAAAACAAATTAATATGATATTCATATACTTAATTACCTCTGCAAAAAATCATTGCAATTGCATCTTGCAACTATTAACCATTGTCCAATATTTTTACCAATGTTATAAATTGTTATGTTTTGTAGACTTACTGAAAATCTGAGACAAAACAGAGCTTGAATTTTGAGTACCAGATACCTGGTAGATTACATTTTCTTTAATATACCTAATATGTTTTTTTATCTATTTTTAGATTACACAATAAAATAATTGACCAATGAAATACTCGTCTCCATTCAGTTATTCAAACGAGTTACGTAACGTGTGAGGTTAATTGCTACGTAGCTAATGCCAGCTATTGCTAATTAAATTGTCTATTAAAATTTATTTCTCAAGCTTCATATATCTTATATATCATAATTCATTCAATTATTGATTCATTCATATATCATAATAAGAACCTATTATGTGTTTATTATTAAAATAACTGTATTATATGTATTTATTGAATTACTGTGAGTGTATTGTTAGTATTAATATATGAATCTAATATAAATATACTCTGCATTAAATGCGAAAAAATCAATAAATGAGGTACTTTTGGCAGCTTTTAGCAATCAGTCAGAATAATAAACTACGTTAGGTCACCTCTATTTAAAATGAAATATCATAGATAAAAAACAGATTTGAACGTATCAAAGCAAAATGGATGCGGAAAACAGGACAAGAAGTTTTCAGACAAACAAAATGATATCTTTATTTTTTTGTTATTTCTTACGATGGAGTATTCTTATCAATGAAGAAGCTAGTAGTAATTTTTAATTATGATATTTCTTTAGCACTGTTTCCAAACTAAGATAATTGATTGATTCAGGCGTTACTTTGCGGAAATCCATAAATATCAACAAATTATATAAATATATTTAGTAATAAATCCGCTTGATTTCTAAACAAAGGTTTTAATTAACTTAACTTTAGTTTAGAACTTTAGTACATACTACTATATTATAAACCAAAGAGTCAACGAACAGAAAACCAAAGTTTAAAGATACGACACTTGTTTCGCCTCTACCCGATGCATCATCAGGAGGTGTGGACTCGCCGAAGTTTTAAACGAGAGTGAGAGTTCCAAACTAAGCATCGGGCCAAAATGTACTAGAAGTTAGCTAATTTAACTAAATTTTTTTGCGCGTTATTAATGTATTATAATATGACCTTATACTTCTATGTTAAATAAATAGACATGGCAAACTCATAAGCCATTGGACATTCCTGAGCTGAGTTTTTATTTAAAAAAAAAACGGTCTAGGTTTTCAAAAATGGGGCCTTTTAACCAATAGCCTAGGCATCTAATTGAATGGCTACTTCAACCAGTTAGCTGATAGTAGATAGCACTTACAAGTTATATGTTTACAAGATAATAGAGAAGACGTCATAATGAGTCGTTTGTATTCACTTGGCCGCTGATAGTTAGTTACATGTACACGTGGAAGTATTAAAGTATAGAATCATGTAAACCATGAAAACGTGCCAAAAAAGTTGGCTAATTTTAGCCAACTTCTAGTACATTTTGGACCGAGGCTAAATTTTAAATTAGATAATAAGTAACATGGCTAGAGAAATATTTTAAATAAAAAATAATAGGCTTTTTTTGTTAATAAAACTACATCGTAAAAGGTTACAAAAATATTTGCTAATGAAAATGTATATATTTCATATATTTGATGAGGTATCTAAATTTGTTTTCTGTTTTACGACTCCATCTTGATTTGATACATATATCTTGGTGTTCTATATGAACACCGTTATTCATGTATGCTTGTACATTATCTACTGACTGATCATGACTCGATACAGTTTCCGCGTTTACATGATCAGTTAATTTAAAAAAGGGCGACGTGTGATCAGTAGCTTATACAATTCCTTACTTAATAGGTACGTGGCTATTCTTCTTGACGTACCCGCCAAATTTCAAGTCTCTTAGTCCATCGGTTTTGTCTGGGCGCTGTCTGTCAGTCAGTCAGTGAGTCAGTGAGTGGGTCAGTTAGTCAGTGAATCCTTCAGTCAGTGAGTCAGTGAGTCAGGCAGGCCTTTTTGCTGCTGCTACCCGCGGCTTATCCTGCGTGGTATCGAATTATAAAATTGCTTTAGCTTCTATCTATATTCATACTGAAATTGTATCTTTTCAGTTCCTTATCAGTTCAGTAGTTTTGATTGCGCGTGAAACATCCATCCATCTTTTCAAATTTTCGCATTTTTTCAATGTTTTTGGAATATGGTCTTTATTATAGTAGGATGCGATCTCAGAAATCAATTGTGCAATATATTAATTATCTAGATACCTAAAGAAAATAGACATATAAAAGCAGGTCGCTCAACTGATCCAACTTATATCAGAAGGCAATGTGACAAGGAAAAAAATCACCATTTTCTTTCAGAGCAATGCACCCTTGCTCTGAAAGAAATGGTGAAATAAGTAACAATTTTTTAAAGAAAAAAATGTTACTTATTTGGATTTCCGCCCTGCTTTGCACTGGTGCAGGAAATACAGAAGTGGAGCCTTTGACAAATATACTCGTACAAGGAAATGATTATTTTCTGGAAGTACCTATCTACAAGTGTTTGTAAGGTATTTTTAAAATCATCACTTCACATTTCGAAAATCACAATTTTTGGTGAATTATGGAGGGCTTTCAAAAGGGCATTGCACCGATGACCGCTGTTTTTTTTAAATACTTTATTTTATTCGTATCTAAACCAGTTTCTTTATGTATTGGAATTTCATAAAATCAAACACCCACCTAAAAACGTGAATGCAAACCAAAAACTCGTTAAAGTTTCTAATTTTGGATCCTAATCGCCACGGCCAACCTAATTAAAAAACGAACAAGTTCAGACTCTTGGTTTAAAAAAAAGGGAGCGAGTCTTGCAGTAATCACTTAAGATGTGTAACATCTCACCTTGGTAATAAGTAAAAATTTGGAATAATTCTATTTACTTCATGTTGGTACAACAATTCGACGGAAAACTTACGACCACACGAAAGAAGAAAAAACTTCATTAAATATATTTTTTTCAACTTATCATAAAGCCTGCGCGCCCCAAAAAAAGTTTTTTCTTTAAAGTACCTACCTAATGCAAAACACTAATTAACCCAGCCCCAAAAATCGGACACTGTTGTAAATAGTTTTATAGCAATGTCTTTTATTAGCGATATATTTTATTTGACCTTCAAATTAATTAAAAATGCTAGTAAAGGCGGGTTTACACTAAACGAACAACGAGCTAGAGCTGGAACAAAAGTATTATTTCTTGATGACGTAGTGTAAACGAAAACTCGTTTTGAGCGTTTACACCAAAATATGAATAAGCACCAATAACTAGAATTCTAGAACACAAGAACACTTTGAAGAGAGCGCTCCGGGAAGCGAGCACTTCCCAAGACGTAAGAAAGAACGTTCAAGGCTAAGTTCGCGCGCTCTAGTGCCGTTTTCATCAAGCTAGTAAGCATTCTTAGAATATTCCATAGAATCTATGCGAGCTAAGATAGAACAACGAGGGAATGTTCTGTATTTGTTTACACTGATAGAATTTGAAGGGGAGGGGGATAGAATGAGCATTCGCTCGTCTGATGTAAATCGGCCTTTAGATGTACGTATTCTTGTCAAAAAATATTGTCAATTTTCATTATAATTCATATTATTTACGTAATGAATGATATGTAGCGTGCAGTAATCATAAACTTGGTATTTCGATTCATATTTATCAAGTTAGCCTAGAGATGTCAAACTAAACTAACCACAAAATACTCGTAATCTAGATGTAATCTAGTCCAAATGAAAATAATATAGTGGACTTACCACAATTACCTAGACTTATCCACCTATTTAAACGAGCACATTATGTTTAATTTAAATTACTTACGTCAGTTTCAAGATTAAATAGGTAAAATAATTGTATTAATTATTCATGTGTGTAAATTAGATCAGGTGTTTATATATCTCATTAAGAGTTATATTCTTTCTTATTTATTCGTCGGTGTGGTAGACGATATTCATTATAAGTATATGTGTCCAACCTGCCTACATACATATTTACATTGGTACAGGATGGAAATTTTGCGATAAACTATTTTTTTTACAAGCAGTTGACTTCTTCTTCATAATATTATTATTAGATTATGATAGTAAGGTATGCATAATTGTGTAAATTTTAGAATGAGATTACCAAAATATTGTACGCCAATAAGGTAAAACATAGAGCTCGACAACTAACCATATTACCATCCCATTACCTGTTTCACAATAAATAAAATTTTATTTGTATTTCTTCTTCTTATCGTGTCACTAGTTCTTTAGAATCAGTGTAGTGAAAGGATTTTAAGTGCACCTAGAAGAGGCTCCCTTGTGCATTTGACACATGTTTTCGAACTTTTAGGTTCTATGACATGCCGGTTTCCTCGCAATGTTTTCCTTCACCTAACAGCAGTTAACTGACACTAATGATTTCCCTCACTTTTAGTACTCTTCTACCAAAAAGATAAAATTAGTGTTAGTGAGGATTCATCGAGGTCATCGGGTTTTCTATTTTCGGCGCTTTGGTTAAGATACTAAAATTCTAAACTAGAGTTAAGTTAATTAAGACCTTTGTTTAGAAGCTAAGCGGATTTATTACTAAATATACTTATAATACTATTTATTAATTTATGGATTTCCGAAAAGTAACGCCTGTATCAATCAAATAACTTAAACATACGCTAGTCTGAAACTGCACTTAGGCTTGATGACGAGACAGAAAAACGAAATGCCGGAGTCAGACATTCTTTGATTGAATGAATCTTATTTACATAATACAAACAAGGAAAACGATAAGTTCTCTATTATGAAATCTGCGGTTTTTAAACCACAAGAGAAATTAGTTATGCAACCAGCAATCGATGGTGGTCTTGGTGTACTATCTTAGGCTCTGATTCACCTGTGACGCATGTAGGTATCTAGATTGAAATCAAGACATAGTCGGTAAGTACTACATACCTACATATACGATAATAAGAACGAGATATATATATAAATAGCTTCATCTTGAATGGTCGATTTGGAGCGCATATTCGTCAAGAAGTGTGTACTAAAGAATTTTATTAATTCCCAACGCAAGCGAAGTTACGGGCGTCAGCAAGTATATTTATATTATGAAGTAAGCAAATGGTCTTATAATTGGCTCTTGTATCATCTTTTGTTTGTGTAATATAAAACTCGAATCGAATTACTAGCTATAAAAATATTAGTATTTACGTACGTTTTTTTACATAAAATAGTTATACAACAAAAAGTTTATTAGAGATATTCGTAACTTACATTATTTTTACCAATTTAAATATTGTAAACGTTTTTGAAACTGTCTCTTATACGATTTAATTAATAAAATCAACGCACAGAAAAATCCTGAAAGCATTAAACATGAACAGCTTGCGTTAACTTTTTTTTTAAGTGTATAGTCTAGACTAGAACTAAGAAAATACTGAGATCATCTCGAGTTTAGAACGTTACATAATAAAGGTGGAAAAGTTTAGTAGGTAAATATTTTTTGTGATGTCCGCCAAGGGGTCCACCAAGACAGCGATTACCACGCAAATGAAGTGTACGCTTATAATTTTATTATATTATTGTACCAACAATTACCGTACAAGTAGGTACTAGAAGATAATTGAATGAAATCTCATGTAGCAAAAAATGTCGAAGTGGACTCGAAAGTTCAATGATCCAGCCAGCATCTAATCTAGCTAGAATTAATTTCCAGCATTATAATATTATACACGTTTATCGAGTAGGTATCCATGCTAAGGCTAACCAGTCCATATTCCTTTTGGATTCAATGTGATCTGCGCTAGGCACAACAATATAAATTCTTTAAGGTCAAACTGTTTTTATTTATTGATTATATTAAAAAAAAATCCCATTTGAGGTATTTAAATGTCATATGCTGTTAAAGTATAATTATATTATTTGTACTTAACATATATTATTTTCAAATAACGTTTATTCTGAAGTAACGTCATAGTTGTTAATTAATTTATTTAGTCATGATTCTAATAATATATCAGATTGGATCATATTGAATTTGTTGTTGACATTGACCTAGTAGACCTAAAAGTATTAAGTGTGAGGCTTTAAATTTTAGACTGAGTCTTTAAATTTTAGGCATCTAATCTGATCTGACAAGAATTTGCAAGATTTCTAGATTTCATTCAAATTATTTTATAACTGACACTCACAACGAATTTGTTGCGAATTAAATTCCACTTCTCGAAGAGTATACTCTCATAATTTCAAGGCTCTACGTTCAGTGGTTTGCCCTGTGTGTTTTAGGTTAATCAGTCATGCAGTCAGGTCACATCCGATATTGATTTATGATATTTAAGAGTTAGGTATTTTGTATTGTGGCTCTAATATTAGTGGCTTAGAAAGTTGGCTTGGTAGAGTCGGTCACTATGTTCCTAGAGACAAATACAGAAACATGACATTTTTCAACCGAAAAAAAAGGAAGAGGTTATCGATTCGATTGAATGTTTTTCAGATTGATCTTATAGAAATTTTATGAAATCGCTTGAGAACTTTGGTTTTGAAATCAAAATAACTGAAAAAAAGTCGTTGAAGTGAACAAAATTGCGTTTTTGCTTCCATTGACTTTTCAGTGGTGCCTACTACGGTCACTCGGTTGTTGTGTTTTTGTAAAACCTTCATTATTATCTATCAATCTATTATGACATTAAATACAAAAAGGTAGTAAGTCACTGAAATTCCATAACGATACGGTTCTTGATCGTGAGGAAATTGTATGATGTCAGGCTTATTAGGAGCCTTTGTTCATACTTCCGAGTCTGTTCCGCTATGAGAAATATATGTCGATGTATTATTAATAACCTACTTTTCTAGATATACGTCTGTGTTAAATAATAACCGATGAAGTGATAGACATAACTAAAAATATTATATTTATTTTTTTTGGAGGAAATCCTCAAAAACTCGAGGTCACTCCGCGAAGCCTGCGAAGAACCCAGGAAACTTCTGTGTTTCTGGGCGGAGTAAGGCTGGCTAAACTAATTAGTCAGGAAATCCGATGCACAAAGGACCAAAAGGAGTCCAAGTGCGGAAAAGGGAGTCCATTTACATTTACATTATATTTTTTGAGCAGTGCCAAATCAACTACTTTTTTTGCGGTGACAAATACCAACGGTAGCACATCTGAACTAACCTCAAAAAAATTATCAGGAGCTTTTAGCATAATCAAACAGCCACTTTACCACTGCTGGGCCTCAAGCGCTGTCGGCTAGAAGAGCGAGTAGCGATAGGTCTTAATCCACCACGCGGACCTAATGTGGATACACCAGTAGTAGGTATTTGCTGTGAAGTATCTGTTTTTGCTGATCAAATATACATATTCTAGCAAAAACAAAATATTTATTACAAATGACATATGGTGCATGGAATAAATATGGTTTGAAAATTAAATAATACCACTTTGCTGTCATCTGTGCACATCTTAGCTCTGTAACTTGTATTTCCTACTTGACTTAAAACTATCCTTATTTTATCTTTATGTATTGTTTTGTGAAGATCATACATAATGTATAATCAACGGTGTGAGTGAACTATGACAAAGATGATGATGTGGTTCATCATCGGCCAGTTCTAAGCTAAATCAGGAACAGTTCCATTGATGATCCGTGACGCGCATGCGGAATGATGACCTTACGTTCCCGCAGATTACAAATAAGTAGGCTCTTGCCTGCCCTATCATCAAACTCTTTAACAACTGTATTCGTATCGAATCCGTCACAGAAAGAACGCTTATAAAAATTTGGTGAAATGTTGTTCTGTTAGTATGATTTTTTTCTTAACTACATACTTATAATGTCCCAGATACATGAGGCTAGTTTTTCATGTCAGGATAGCCAGATAGTGATAGTAAGCTAGCAAGTTAGCAGTTTTGGCTCCGCGTAAACAGAACCAGCTTCATTTTTAGTCTTGCAAGCTTGTGTGAAAGTAAGCTAGCTCTGTACACACGAAGTCAGAGCTGCTTGCTCGCTAGCTTACTATCAATATCTTGCTATCCTAGCTTAAAAAACTAGCCTCCTGTATACCGGGCATTAGTGTTGACTTCTTTGTTATGAATTCGATATGGCTTGTCAAAATATTTGATGACTGTTAGTACTCCTGTTTGTATATTTTTTTTTAAATTGTCATATAAACTGAGTTCCCTGTTATGGTTCCGATACGGTTACGCTTGTCAAAGAGTTTGGTGATAGGGACTGATCTGTGTCACGCAACGGCCCGCGCGTCGATCGGTGAAAATGTCAACAAAATCCTGACTCATGAATTGTTTGAAAACTACTTCTGCATTCAAGTGCTGTGTTGTACTTTTGTTGTTTAGGGAATTTCCTGTAGGTTAATAGATTAATGTTTTCTCTTCTATAACGCTAAAACTACTAAACCGATATATCTAAAATTCGGTAGTTTTTGACATGGAAAAGAATATGCGCTACTTTTTATCTCATTAAAAAGCGTTCGAAGTAATGGCAATTAGAGTAGTCTAATGGCAATTAGAGTGTGTAGTGGCTTACATTAGAGTAGTGTAGAGTCCACAATTTTACATCGATTTTTCGCCATTTTCATCCAAATTTGACATATTATTATAAATTAATTACTACTTGTTTCCTTTTTATATTTTTTTATTTACACATTATCTTGCGAATAAAAAAAAAAACCTTTTTTAGTACGCGCCCACACTGCTTGACAAACATACCCAGGAAATGTCAAGTCTCTACGTTCAGTGGATTGGCCTTGCCGTTGTCTGTCAGTCAGTCAGGACTAAGCCTTTTTATATTCATTGATGATAAGGATAGGTACAGACAGCATCATAGATAAGTATCCCCCTTGCATTATAATACCCAGCTTCAAATTCCTTCAAATCACCGCCCCGCGGCGTATGTAGAAGTTTTGCCTTTATTATTTGTATAACCGTATGTGAGCCTAAAAATAATTCCGAGTATGACAATTTTTGAAAGGATTTATAGCTGGGTGTCTGGTCTAAGGGGATACTTATCTCTGACGCTGTATGTACATGTACTAACAAATACAATATTATTCGATTTAATAAACAATGATTCGGATTTGCTACTGAAGGGATTCGCCACCGCAAAAAAGTTGTAGGAATTTGCCACATTAAATTTACATTTTGTATTGAGGTTCCTAGACTGACCTACTCTCTACTGCGTGTTATTTAAGTTGTGAATGAAAATGTAAACAACATACATACCACTGACTCATAAGTTTAAAAAACCTGTTTTGTACTAAGTTCGCCACAAGTTTTGGTTCTTAAAAAAATATGGTGGATTAAACGTAGGAGAATACGAGTTTTTAAAATGTAAATTCAGAATTTTGTTGCTAAAATGATTTTTATTATTTAGAACATTTTTACCGTTGGGTGGTGTTTCCCTGCAGGATGCCGTCTAAATGTGTATCAACACATATTCTGTCGCAAAGCAATAATGTGTTAGGATAACTGTGTTCCGGTTGGAAAGGCACTGCAACAGCTTTCGAGACTGACCATCAACATCATCATCTTAAGGTGAAAGGGTGCTAAAGCAGTGTTGCACTGGTCTATGGGAATCCCTGTGTATCACTGTTATATTTATGGGCAGGCGTGATCTCTTACCATCAGGAGAGTGCCTAGCTGGTCTCGACACTTGTTTTGTATAAAAAAAAAACAGTTCATTAATTCTCTTTATTCGAGTATGCCACCAATAAAAAATGCACTTGACTTGAGTTTATCCTAATTCATCCCACAAGTTTAGTTCCCAAAATGACGTAAATTTTAAGGCCCAACTCCTAGTCTACTAAGGTATATAGACTGATTTCCATGTAGTTCGCAGCCTAGATTCTCAAGCTGTGTGGTAACTCCGAAAATATTCGCGTGAGGTGTATAGGAAGTGGTGGTCAGTGTTGTTATGACCATCACGCGTTACATAAACCTTTTAAGAATACGAATTGCCATTTTATTTTTGTTTACCACTTCGCCACCTATTCGCGCTGTAACATTTGTTAACTTGTAGGCCAGGAGCAAGCGGTATTTTAGGCAGGGATCGTAGAGTTTTTGGATGTACAAAGAAACAAACATAATATATTAATTCTACTTTTTCCCTCTCGCTTTCTGTCAATTTATGGGAGGAAATCATGTCGTGAAAATGGGTCGGAAGTAGGTAACAAGAAATTGGCCGTCAAATGGTAGGTACCAACTTCAGAAAAAGAAAGTAAATAGAATTATTTCAAATTAACATGTGGCTTATTACTATTGTAAGATGTATTGTAAGGCTCACTTGTTTTTTTTTAAATTTTGTGAACAAAGAACGAACCAAGCGAGCAAGGTGCTCTCATAACGGTAAGAGATCACGCTTGTAAATACCAGAACAGTGCCACACGGGTAGCATAATTGTAGTCCGGTTTCATTTTTCCCAAAGAAATTAAAATGAAGATGTGACATTGAACTTTAACTTAAATAACATCTTCATTCATTAAAAACCTTATAAATGAATGAAAACCTTTTGATATCTTCAGCTATCAATTGCTAGTCATAAACTCATCATTCTCGAAATAAAGCAATTAAATGTGTCGTAAAAAATCATAGCAGGCTTCAAAACTACTTCATCTTGTTTTTCCAATACGTGTATTTTTGTATTGTTCGCAAAAATTCCAAAACTATAAAATTCTGTTTATTTCGACAATTTTTATTAATAACAGCTACCCATGTTTAATAATAGGATTAAAACCTCTGACGTCTTTAAATTGATGTTTTTGTTTAAAAACAAAATTGATCTATGATTCTGATTAAAATTTCCATAAAATGATGATTATCACTCGTTTGATAAGTAATTTTTCTAAAATTACGGAAAAATATTATAAAATGTTCTATTCAACGCTACAAAACAGATGGAATATTTGTTCGTTGAAAGTGCGTATAATACATGATAATTTGCTACGTAAACGAAGTTATGGATGTCTGCTTCTCTATCAATAAAATCCAAAGTTGAAGTTAAATCTTATCTCGTGGGAATTAAACACATCGTATTTTATTCAAGCAGAAGCTGTCCTATTTATAATTATTGAATCATCATTGATGTTTCTTAGCGCGAATAATGAGTCTCAAATTAGCCACGTTTTCTTATTATAGTTGATTTTAGGAGTAAAACCCAATAAATATGTCGTGGAACATCCAAAAATGTTAAAAAAGGCAAAAATAAAAAAATATTCCACAATTTTTTTAATTTACATTAATAAACTATTGCAAAATAAATAATAAAATATGCAAAATAAATAGGATGGCATGGCCTTAAGTAAGATTAATTGCATGCATCATTATGCGCTAGGATGACGTCCTCTCTTGCAGCTGCATAAATCCATTTTTATAATTTGCAGCTAAGGACCCAATGATCCTATATGGCTACATCCTTCTCCTACTAAAACAATTATATTTTTGAGGTTAACGAACAAAAAAAAAAGATCTTCAATCACGCCAAAACCACAAAAATAATTTGTCTGAAAATTTGGTATGGATTGGATATAGGCTATAAATTGGAAAAGGACATATGTAGATAACCTTTTATCTTGATACCATGCGAGAGATTTATTTATGGAGATGTTTCTTCCTCAATCACGCAAAAACTACTGAACCGATTTGGATTAAATTCGGTATGGGTATAGTTTATGAGTTGGCAAAAGATATCCGCTACTTTTTATTCCGTTACTACATGGGTGAAGCCGCGAATAGCAGCTCTAACTTGCTCTACCTAAATATTTGTAGCTAATCGATTTTAACATTGAACTAAGTCTGTACTAAAGGCCATATTAGTTAGAATAAGAATTTTTTTTGTTCAAACTGTAAAGCCGGGACCGACAACTTTATGTGTGAATGTGCCGCAGTAGATGTTTTGCAGTCACCCATCCAAATGGTGACCATACCGAACGTTGTTGACAACCAAGAAGGTTTAAATCCGATTTAAACCTTCTTGGTTGTCAACAACCAACTGTAGAGTAGTCGATAATTGTAGGCAAAAAAAATTTGGAAATAAAAAAAAATAGCTCAGCCGATTCCTCAACTCTGATTGATTAAACTCTTGATTAATACTTGCAACCTTGTTGAAATGTTAAGCATATTCTAGACAAATCCATGCCATCCTAATATACTTTTACCTTAATAAAATTATTCAAGGCTTCTAATGAAATTGGTGTTCAGAGGTTAAGGCCAATCCTCAAATCCGAATTCCATACAAAATGATTCGGACAAATACTCAAAAAGAACGCCGTATTATAGTAATATCTTCACACTATTCGTTTCATCCATGTTTTTTGTTTTCGTCAACAAAAAAAAATTAAAGGTTTCATACTTTAATTTAGATTTTATACGTGTTTTTAGGTTAGTAGGGTTAATTTTAAAACACGTATAAAATCTAAATTAAAGTATGAAACCTTTCACTTTTTTTGTTGACGAAATCAAAAAACATGGACGAAACGAATAGTGTGAAAAAATTACTATAATACGGTGTACTTTTTGAGTATTTGTCCGAAACATTTTGTATGGAATTGGGATTTGAGGATTCCCCTTAAACACATTGTTTATTTTAAGAAAATATAATCATCTTTTTTTAGGTGTGCACTGTAGCCAAAATTATTGAGCTTTCGCTTTTAGCAGTACTGAACCGAACTTTATAATTCAAGCCCTTTGTAGCACTGTTTTGGCCACGAGCAGCCGTGATCTCTTTCTTACCATCAGATGAACGTGTATTCGTTTCACTTTTTTTTTGTAGTGATACAGTAAGTAGTTGCCTATAAATGCAAGTTCATGGCGATTAATAAAACAAGATTACCTATTAGATAAGTACTAACTTGCCAACCTTTATTGAGGGTTTCAAGAATGGAATGTTTGCGATTAAACAATTTTCATTACATATTGAGTACTAATTCTTAAATTTTATGTTACATAAAAACACAAAATTACTTGTTCCATAAGTTCGAAATCCGAAATATGACAGTCGTATATATTTTTATTTTTATCAATAAAAATATTAAAAGGGTCCAGTTGGACCCGTTTTTTATATTTATGTTCATCTGGAGATAAGTTGGATAATTGGATTGGATTGGATATGTCGCACCATTTCGTGACAAAATCTTTATTGTGTACATTGCACGAATAACTGTACTGAATGGTATGGTCGGCCAATGGCATAGAATGGAATGTTCATGGCATTGATCTAGAATACCATTAATAGTCAATTTCTTACTAGACTGCGAAAGAGGGTTTATTTAGCGTTAGAGTGCGTTGTTTAGTTATACCTTTATTTCCGACGTAATGTAAAAATTATTTGAGAATAAACGAAATGAAATGAAATTAAAAAAGCCTGACAAGTTTAGTATAAAAGGTGTATTTACACAAATAAGTTGTAGAACAACGTTTGCTCTAAAAATTCTGAAGTACCTATTTAAGGGTATTCAAATGAATACCCTTAAAAATTTCAAAAGTTGTAGAGCAATCGTTGCTTTCCAGGACGCGAGGAATACCCCCCTTTCGGGATTATAGGGAAATTAATATACAGATAGTAGATAGCTAGGTCCCTTACGGGTAATCCTCAAGGCAAATTTCCATACAAAATGTTTCGGACAAATACTCAAAAAGTATTATACGCCGTATTATAGTAATTTCTTCACACTATTCGTTTCGCCTGTTTTCCGATTGTGTCAACAAAAATTAGTAAGGTTTCATACTTTAATTTAGATGTTATACGTGTTTTTAAATTAGTAGTGTTAATTTTAAAACACGTATAAAATCTAAATTAAAGTATGAAACCTTTAATTTAGATTAAAGATATATAAAAAGATAAAAGATATCTCTTTAGATTATATATGAACTTTTGTATGGAAATTGGCCTTGAGGATTACCCTTAATAGTAAGAAATTTCCTACCCTTGACACGATCTTAGTAAGATAGGACTTTTAAATACATACATAGGCCTTTTTTATTTTGTCGTTTCTACGTAATATGCCAAATAGTTGACAGAAGTTTGTTTAAAATAGATTATGTATTGAAAACAGTATTCATTAAATATCAAGTTAAAATGTAGATTAGAAGATTACCTAACCTTTCAAAGTTAAGTATTTTATTTATGTGAGGTCAAATTGAGCAATTATCTTCTGCTTAAGGTTTTTTGATTAATTTTTTTACCTTGAACGATGTACAACAACTGCATTTTTAATGCAGCGTAATATATTTTTAACTTCAAAATAGGATTATTATTAAGCTTTATTATTAATATTATAATTCATTCTCTTAGGAAACCCATAATATGAAATGAATGAAATGTAGTGGGTTCTCTGTAAGAAATTGTGATACATATGACTGCCATTTATAAAACTATATTGCTACATTATAACAGTGTGTAATAATAAATAAAAAATGTTATTTTTTATTACTAATGATTTATTTTAATTTCTTACTTTTCAGCTGTTTCCCTTCAGGCGTGCACCGGTTGGAATTAATCAAACAATCCACATAGTTCCTAATCAGTCTCTTATTCGTGAATATGGCGTCAATATCCAAATAATCATATCTATCGTCATATTTCGGCATCCTAGCCATTAAGCTCACATCCTGGCACACCACAGCGCACAGAAACACCGACAAACAAAACACTGCTCGCATTTTGACGGGAAATGTCACTTTTAAATTTTACGCACAATTTTTATTCGCGCGGTTTGCGTCGCAATCGTGCGCGCGCGCGGCTTACGGCACGGTGTGTTGTGATATGCGCGTTTGCAGTGAGTCTGTTATATTGAAGCAGCTTTCTTTGATGCAGTGTGAAGATATCAAGTTCATTCCAAGGGCAGCATGAGTTGGGCGGATCGATGCTGTTAAATTAGAAGAACATGAAAAGTTTGGAGCTCTGTATCAGCTCGGTTCGATTGTTTTTTTTTATGGAATCTTAGGTTTTTAGGTCAGCTTTGAATAATTAATTTATGTACTTCTGGTATTAAATATCAATTAATATTACGGCTAGCGACAGCAAAAAGTGGAAGGAGAGGGAGGAGATTGTCCCCAAAAGTTGGACACAAAATCAATACTTTTATAATAGATAGATAGTAATACTCTATTGTACACCCCGAGGAAACATACATTATAAAGCACTATAAATTAAAAATAAGCTTAAAAATTAAATAATAATAATACTATCGTTATATTTTTCTTGATTAAATTATCTAATGTTTTATTTATTATGATTACGTGCACAACTACATGTGCCGTGGCGCATTCCTGTAAGTGGATCGTCAGTCACGCGGCTCTTGTTACGGAGGAATCTTCTGACTTTGTATGTATTCAACTTTTTTATTAGTAAATAATAAGTTACAATACTGATCGTGAATATGATAAGTAATACTATAATCACAATCAGTATTGCGTATCGCGTATGTTATGTACCATTCAATATAATTTATCCTCTCAATCACATTTACTTAGTGCGCTACGGGACGGAAGAATACAATTATATACTATCAGAATAAAACAAAACTGTGTGAAGTACACTGCACGTGACGGTAGCACACCTGTTTCGCATATAGATCAGAACCCTTTGCCTACAAATTCAAAATCTAGGAACCGAGTCGCTGAGTCTGCTATCTACAATCTTGTGGAAAGTAAACTCAGCGATGGTGACATAAAAGGTGCTGCTAGAATTCTCTTCTCAAATGACACGATTGCCCCAAATTCTGGAGACACTCTCATAGCTCTTGAGAGTAAGCATCCGTCTCCAAATAGTAATCTTCACCTCCCCGATCCACCACAGGAGAGTGATGACGCTGCCGGCGCAACCAGCCAGGAAGTGTTCAACGCCGTCATGTCGTTCCAGAGCGGCTCTGCTGGCGGCCTAGATGCTGTGAGTCCACAGCACTTAAAAGACCTTCTGTCTGGTGGATCCGGCCATGCAGGTGAAGTTCTTCTGGGGGACATGACGGCGCTGATCAACCTGATGTTGTCAGGTAGAGTCAACAGCGAGATCACAGAAATCCTGTATGGTGCTAATCTGTGCGCACTTAAAAAAAAAGATGGCGGGATCAGACCTATAGCCGTAGGCACGACTTACCGCCGCCTCGCCGCCAAAGTCTGCTGTCGAAAAGAGGCCGAACATCTAGGCTCTTATTTCCAACCAATCCAGCTAGGATTTGGTTCGCGAGGCGGTTGTGAGGCCGCAGTACATTCATTACGTACTTTTTTGGACCAAAATTGCGGGGAAGTCATTTTGAAGGTGGATATTAAAAACGCCTTCAATTCCGTAGATAGGGGCGCCTTGCTAAAACAAATTCAAGAAAAAATTCCAAAAATGTATCCATTTCTTTGGCAATGTTATAGCACGTCCTCTAAATTAATCTATCAGGACCATGTCATTTCGTCATCTGTTGGCTGCCAGCAAGGCGACCCTCTAGGTCCGGCCATTTTCAGCCTTGCCATCCACCCGATTATTCAACGTCTCCAATCCAAACTTAATGTTTGGTATTTGGATGACGGAACATTAGGGGGCGACGTGAACACGGTGTTCGATGATCTTAAACTAATTTCTGATGAATTTCGGCAAATCGGATTGGACCTAAATTTTTCAAAGAGCGAACTATTCGTGTCTGAAACTTGTTTGGATCGAAATTCGGTTATCGCTAAATTTAACAGTTTGGCACCGAACATTACCGTAGTGGAGAAGTGTTCTCTTCGGCTCCTTGGTTCACCAATCTTTGACGAGTCTTTTGCAGGTTTTGTAGATGAAAAAATTCTAAATTTCTCACAAACCACCGACAAACTTCTGAAATTAAATCCCCACATGGCCTTTACAATTATAAAATTTTGTTTGTTTGTTCCCAAATTTACGTACGCTTTACGGTGTTGTCACCTGTGGAAACACACTGAGCTGATGGAAGGCTTAGATAACATCATAAAGAATACACTGTCGGTGGTTTTGAATATCGCGCTGGATGACAGGGCATGGTCGCAGGCCTCCCTTCCTATTAAAATGGGAGGCCTAGGTATACGCAAAATTTCAAGTGTTAGCCTACCAGCTTTCTTGTCCTCAGTCTATAGCACAAGTTCTTTGGTTGAAAAAATTTTAGCTCCGACGGTTTCAATTCAATCTGGCAACATTTTCAAAATTTCACATTTAGACGAGGCCAGGAACGCTTGGCAAATTGCTTGCCCAAATACTACTCCCCCCAAAACCCTTTCGTCTCAAAGGCAATGGGACGGGCCTATCTGTGAGCTAACACGGAACTGTCTGTTACAAACGTGCTCTAGCCCCTCAGATCGTGCTCGCCTCCTAGCCGTTTCCAAATGGGAGTCAGGACTTTGGCTGCAAGCATTGCCCTCACAAACGATTGGCACATTATTGGACCCTTTAACTTTCCGCGTTGCAACACGTCTGCGGTTGGGTGCTCCATGCTGCGCTCCACATAGATGCCGGTGTGGTACTGCGGTCGAACATCTTGGTCACCATGGATTATCGTGCACTAGGAGTGCTGGCAGAATTTCCCGCCACAGTAGTCTTAACGAAATCATTCGCCGGGCTTTTACCACCGCCAATGTGCCAGCCGTTCTCGAGCCGAACGGTCTAAGTCGTGACGATGGTAAGCGGCCTGACGGTATGACGCTTATCCCATGGAGAATGGGCAGGCCCTTGGTGTGGGACGCTACATGCGTAGACACTTTGGCACCTTCTCATTTGCCAGGGACGCAAGTTAGGGCTGGTGCGGCGGCAAACTCTGCTGAAGATCTCAAGCGGCGTAAATATGTAGGTCTTGATAGGTCGTACATGTTTGAGCCCTTTGGGGTCGAGACCCTAGGTCCATGGGGAATGGGAGCCTACCGCGTTTTTAAAATTTTGTCAGAGCGTCTGGTCGAAGCGACGCGTGATCAGAGGGCTGGCAGCTATCTGGGCCAAAGAATAAGCCTTGCTATACAAAGAGGCAATGCAGCCAGTATCCTCGGCACGCTGCCATCGGGTATCGAGTTGGAGCAGTTGAGCTACCTATAGATCGTTTGCAACGGTCTATGGGTGGCCCAATTGTTTCCTTTTGTAAATTTTGTAATATATCTATATATAGATTGTAGTAGTTAGCTTATGCTGTAATAAAATAAACATACATTATATACTACTTCCTTCTATAATTCTATAATTATATGGAAAAATAGAGAGATAATAACTGAATCGATTGAGCTGCAACTTGCCTTAAGTATAGTTTATGAACTTTAAAAACATATTTAGGCAGACGAAATAACACATTAAATTACACTTAATATAAAAAATAAAATAAAATTATAAATAAAACAGTCGTTAGTACTTTAAACTTTAAAAGGTTTAGACAACTTTTTATTCAGATTTCTCGCGGGCGAAGTCGTAGGCAGTAGTAGCTACTAGCTAGTAAAGTATAAACCAGTGCACTTTCAGATGTTTTCTTTGATGCAATCGCAATTTAAAATATAATACTTTATCCCTTTCTTTTTTGCCCGCAGTAAAGCCTCGATGACACAGGGCTAGTTTACAAGCTACAAGCCATTGAGTTTGCTTTAGCTTGTAAACTCTCTCCGTGTCATCGGCTTTTTTTACAATCTACTAGTTGACAATCCTTCCGCATCGCTTATCTACTTGCTAGCTTATAAACTAGCCCTGTGTCATCGAGGCTATCCTTTTTTTAAGAGAACTTATCTAGGTTTCAACGTGACTTTAGGTTGTTTAATTGTACGTAGATGAACGTTTGAGGAAGCCTTTGTATGTGACCACCCATCCGGAACTTCTTACCTCATGCAAATTTCCGTAACTGTAAGGCAAAGTGGGCATTTAGTGAGCCAATATTATGCATGGTTTATCATTGTGTCACTAGATTTTATACTTACACATCATTACATAATATTAATATCATAGATGATAGAGACAGGAGTGGAAAATTATATCATAATAATAAATATTCTTTTACACATCGCAATCTAGCCCTAAACTAAACAGACCTTGTACTGTGGGACCCAGACAACTTATAGTTTTTTTTTTAAATTTATACATAGAATACCTATATTTAGAGAAAGTCAGTCGTCGGCGAGTCCTTGTGACCCCGTTATAAAGACTTTTTAGACCTGTTTTTTTTTTTTGTTTTAACAATGGGAAAATGCAGTTTACGCATATCCTCCGGCCCGGGGAGGACCGTAGGGGTATGTCGGGCTCACCACCTGGTTACTAGTAGAGTGCTAGTAACTGGTAGCGTACCGACTAAAAACCCATTGACATGCCTTCAATCACCTCAGTGCTAATGCGTCGTCAAACCACTCGTCACCAGACGAGAGGCTCGACGGCGCATCATCACTTGACAGGGTCACGGGGTCCCGATTGGATTCGACCGCGGCCCTGTCGGTGATCGTCCGCCTAAGGCGGACCCCTCTGCCACCCCTATGAGGAGTCGGGGGATGTCCCGGTATGTTAAGGACATCCCCCGGCGTAGGAGGCCTGTGCAATGCCGGGATGGGGCTCCCCGTACCCAAACCCGGCTGGCCTCCATCGAGCGGAAGCAGACGGTGGAATTCCCGCCGTCTTCTTCCGGTCCTCCGCCGGCGGAGTGGATCAGCTTGGGGGTCTTCTTCCCTGACACGCTCCGCTGTCTCCTTCTGCAAGATTACTTCCTCGCAGAAGGAGACTATCGCCTCCTAGGATCTGTCACTGTCGAGCATGGCTTTCAACACGCTCGGCAGTGAGAGATCCTGGCCGATTACGGCCTCTGAAGTTAGCCGCTGTGGCGCCCAAGCACTGCACGCTTCAAGAGTGTGCTGTGCCGTGTCATCGGGGGCGCCGCAGTGCTGGCAGGCCGGGGTCACTTCTTTTCGAGCGACCCGGTGCAGATAGTGCCCAAAACATCCGTGTCCAGACATAATTTGCACCAATCGGTAAGTAAGGACGCCATGTTTACGATGGATCCAATCTCTCAACGCTGGGCGGATGGCATCAATGGTCCGACGGCCATACTGGCTGGAGTCCATGTCCATCGCCCATTGTTGGATAGCCTCATCTCTTACCTGCTCCCTGGCATGGCATAGCTCTAGAGGAGCCAATCCAAGTCCATTGGCTCGCTTCTCTTCTTTGAGTCGATATATTGCCGCTAAAACTCTTGCTTCTATATCCCATGGCAGGGAGCCCGCAAGAGCACAGGCTGCCTCATACGAGACAGTGCGGTAACCTCGTATCGCCCTGACTGCCATAATCCTCTGCGGTTTACGCAAGAGCCTCCGATTTTTGACATATAGGGCGTCCGCCCACACTGGCGCTCCATACAGGGCCATAGATCGAATGACCCCTGCGAAAAGTCGCCGACACGGCAAGACTTTTTAGGCCTAGTGCAAGGTAAAGAGTTCACTCTAGTACGATCATAACTTTAGATTTTTACTTTTCAAACTTGTATGTGCTTGATGATTTTTGCACTGACCTCTTTGTGATATAGAGTACAGATCAGTATGATTTTTGTGACAATAAAATATTTATTGTTATTATAGAAAACACCCAGACTCAGGTTAAATACCGATCTTCATCGATACCACGATGGCTAATCCGCAGGCAACAACTCATTAGACGTAAATGTGAAAGATTGGTTTTCCGGTAGGTATATGTGGATGTATGTAAGTAGGCTTTGATTATTATGTAAGTAGGTTTGTTTTATTCGTTTATACAATAAATAAAATATGAATGAATGAATAAATAATTACATTTAATAGAGATTGTAGAGGTGATTGATTCGAAAATTTTGAAAGCTACCTACACTGGTTAGCCTCCATTTGAAAAGGATTTGCATATTTTATTATTAATAAATTATTTTATTTAGAGCAGTCAATGATTGTTTTAATTATTATTTTAGTGAAACGATCGCATATTTTGTTTTTGTATTTATTTATTTTATTTTAATTAAGACGGCAGCAGCCAATCACATTAATAAAATAGCAATTTATTATTTATCTCTATTACTATTCTTCTTATCGTGTCACTAGTTCCTTCAAACCAGTGTGGTGAAAGGATTTCAAGTGCGCCCCGAAGAGGATCCTTTCGTGCACTCGACACATGTTTTCGAACTTTTGGTTCTACGACATGCCGGTTTCCTCACGATGTTTTCCTTCATCGTTGCGAGAACGTGGGATGCATACAAAGATTTTTTCGACCGAAAAAACCTATTTATGCATGACTGCCACCGGAATTCGTACCCGCGACCATCAGATCGCAAGGTAAGGTTCTCATCCACTCGGCCACCACGTCCTCCATTACTATGATCACAGAGAGTACCTACTCTGTGGTACAAATACGATTATTATAGGTAATTCAAGCATTCTTCGATTAATAAAATGTCTGAGCAAAATAGCCATTTTGAAAATCCGTTATACAATTCAAATAATACTGGATATTCTTTTGGTATTTCCTTAAATACGATCAAAACACTAGGACTATAAAATAATTTAAATTGTTCTACGAAAAAACAAGGCTATTATTTTTTGTCATTTATGATATAGCGAAACTTTGAGATGGGTAAAAAAAAAAATACCGGCATATGATCGGCTTGACAAAAAACTTTTGAATGTTAGCATGATTTGAAATTCAATACCTATTATGTAAAAAAGTAATCGGATTATGGCTCAATAAATTTAACCGAAGCTGATATATTTTTAGTTAGGTTCACCAACAATATTTTACAATCGTAATTAAACTTCAATTGAGCTAAAATGCAAAATAAATCAAAACTTAATACTATACTATAACACTATAAGTACTACAGTGTCAGATACTCTGCCATAAAGCAGTAATGTGTAAGCATTACTGTGTTCCAATTTGAAGGGTACCTACTGTAGATAGTGAAATTACTGGGTTTTCGATACTGACCATCAAAATGTACCAAAGTGGACTAGCGCTATAGCAATGTTGCACCGGCCTATGGGAATCACAGTCATGTGTAGCCCAGCAATGTTATGGTTATGGGCAGGCGTGTTCTCTTATCAAGAAGAGAGCGCCTAGAACTCGCCACTGCGATAAAATAATATATTTTTCGTTAAATTCGCCAACAATATTGTACAATCGTAATTTGACTTCGACTGAACTATAATGCAAAATAAATGAAAACTTAAAACTGTACAAAATACCTCTAAATATTAAAAGTAAGACTAATGCCGACTTGTACCAAACTTTCAAAGATCTTAAGCAATTACTTTACTCGTTTGGCAGTTCTTAACGGTTAGAGTCTAGACTGCTAAGGACTACCAAGCGAGTAAAGTAATTGCTTAGGGATTTTAACAGTTTGGTGAAATTAGACATAATTACTCTAAGATTGCCTCAGATTGTGGTGGTAACAAAGGCTTACACCCATATTCTAATGCCTACTTGCACCAAACAGTCAAAGTCCCTAAGCAATTACTTTACTCGCTTGACAGTTCTTAGCTGTCTTAACAGTCTGAATTTGGACCGTTAAGAACTAGCAAGCAAGAAAAATAATTGCTTAGGAGCTTTGACAGTTTGGTGCAAGTAGGCTTAAGTCTATTATTCAGTCAAGGGAATACTTACGTGAGTAGGAAAATGGCCGCCGCTTCACTAAAGGTTCGGCTGTCACCTGTTAAATTTCAAATTTAAGTATTACCTTGAGGAAATAAAAAAAAAAAAAAAATTGACTTATACCTACTTGCACCAAACTGTCAAAGTCCCTAAGCAATTACTTTACTCGCTTGGTAGTTCTTAATAATACAGATTCTGACCGTTAATAACTGTTAAGCGAGTAAAGTTGTTGCTTAGGAACTTTGAAAGTTTGGTGCAAGTCAGCATTAGAATACGGGTGCTAGTCCAATAAAATTAGGTTGCTTTTTAAGTTACTTGCTCTTTTGAAATTACCACTATCTCCAGTGGAACCAAGCGCCTTACATCTCATCATCCAGCTCATTACCTATCCTCGATATGCTTGGATTAATGGACTGAAGTGGTGGTGGGTAATGGCTCGTGCTTTGCGTTCTACATCGCTCATTTCTCATTGAATAACTTTTAACAAAACCAGTGTGAGGACGTGGTGACCGAGTGGATAGGGCTCTTACTTTGCGATCTGATGGTCGCGGGTTCGTATCCCGGTGGCAGTTATGCGTAAATGGGTTTTTCGGTCGAAAAAATCCCACGTTCTCGCAACAGTGAAGGAAAACATCGTGAGGAAACCGGCATGTCGTAGAATCTAAAAGTTCGAAAACATGCGTCGAGTACACGAAAGGAGCCTCTTCGAGGCGCACTTGAAATCCTTTCACCACACTGGTTCGAAGGAACTTGTGACACGATAAGAAGAAGAACAAAACCAGACGGCATTATGATGTTATAGATATTACGTCTAGACAACAGTGACTGTACATTTTTATATAACATATTTTATTTACCACATAATTTGGAAATGAAATGAAATGAACTTTTATTCACAGAGTTTACAGTCAGATGTCAGGATTCTTCGTAGTACGTCTATTCATCAGATTATGAGGTATGTGAATACATAGATAGATAGATAGATAGATAATTCTTTATTGCACACCACAAAACAAGAAAATAAACAGGAACACAAACAATATAAAAAAGTGAAGCACAATGGGCGGTCTTATCGCTAAAAGCAATCTCTTCCAGACAACCTTTGGATGGATCTGGAAATGATGGGAATAGATAATGACGGTGGCGCGTTTAAATAAGTTGTATACATAAACCTACATAAACATAAATACTTATATAAATAAATACTATATGTAAAAAAAAAAGATAATTATTTTATAATATCATACTATACTATACCTACATATAAATAAATGAATAGGAGACATCAACTTCTTGGTAGTGAAAGATAATGAGTCTACATAATAATACATAATTATAGTTATAGTTCTATTAGTCTTAAAAGTTTAATAAGCGATTAATAAAAAACTAATTAATAAATAATTAACGAATAAAATGATGAATTTAACAAGGAGAGAGTATATAAAGTTTACTGTGGTAGGATCACATGTGAGCCCCTTTAGGGCACTACCTGGAAAGCCAGGCAGAGGATTTGAATAACTAGATTGAACTGAATAGTTATAAGTATTAAAAAACAGAAAATAAAGAAGGGCAAAGATAAAAACCAATATATTCAGAAATAACAGCTATTAAATAATTATTATTCAATAGAGAATAAATACGAGCAAAGATAAAAACAAAAATATTCAAGCAATAGCAAGAATAATTTTGAATAATAATTATTCAATAGCTGTTGTTTCTGTATATTTTAATATACACTTTGTTATGTGGTACAGCAGTAAACCCGGTTTTAACTCAGCTATATACCTACTGAGTTATCAGAAGGCGCTGGTATGTATTCTGTTGAAGATTGTTTAAGACGCTTTTTTGAGTGTAGTAGACCTATGAACTCCTTGCATGAAACTAGGCTTACGGATTATGTATTTCCAAATATTTATGGGTTATGAGCGCCTACTACAAGGAAACCATCTATAAACCGTTGTCTGAAAGAGATTACTGTCTAGCCCTAGGACCGCTTTGTAATTTTCTTAATTATTTTTTCATATTTTATGATTGGTAAGACGACCGAACATTTTTAACGACCAAAATGAGGGTAGTTCCCATTTCACCGCGACGGTAGCTCCAATACGCCAGTCAACCCGCGACCACGGCTGTTACAATGCAGTCGAAACGTCGGGACACAAAAACATGAGGTTATCGCGATAAATACCCTTTACAATCAAATAACTATGTGTGATAATCGCGAAAGTCTACGAAAAACTATAGTAAGAATTTTCTAACCGCTTACTTTTTGTATCTTTATAAGAATTTCCTTAAAAGAGTTACTTTTATTATCTAGGACAAAGCAGTGAAAACTGTAGTCAGGAGCCAAGAATTCTAAGCAGTGATGTGCATACACACACGTACTTATAGTCTAACAGGATCTAAAAAGATATTTGTATCATGTCTAAGGATGTCACGAATTTATTTTTTGTGACAATAGATGTTGTTTTTTGTGACTATGTTCAGTTCATCCCATTTATTGTAAGTCCACCGCGACAATTGTGTTTTTATCTGCTTATGCGTAGGTTTAATAATAATATATTATTGCTTTGTCCTATTGTTGTTTGAACAATCTATTCATGGTAAGTAATGTAAGAAATAGATATTTAATTTTATTTTCAAGGTTATGGGCGAAGGTTTTGCTCTACATTTTTGTCTGTTCCGAATTTTATCAGGCTAGTTGACACACTCAACTTTGTTTGCGTTCCTTTCTTACTACGCGCCTACACTTCTTGACAAACACCCTCCAAATTTTGAGTCTTTACATCCAGTGGTTCGTATTGTGCGTTATCTGTCAGTCATCTGTCAGTAAGCTTATCTTTTGTGTTTTCAACTATCTATTTTAAGAAATATATGCACAAGAAAACTATCATCTATGATTAATTAAAATTAACTTTATTTGATAGATGAAATACGTAAAATAGTACAATACCTAAGTCGTTACAAAAAAAGGCAATATTATTTGTCTTTTTATTTCAATTCTCGTTATTAATTATAAGTAAATAAATTGATTGCGAATCGCAGAAATATTTTAATTCGGTAATTTCTAAAACTAATAGCAATTTTGGTACCCAATTACATATTTAAAAAAGTTATGTAATGGACATTAAAATAAATTGATATCCGATGACAAACTTAGTTAACACATTTATACGCTATACTTTTACACACCTACAACTATTTTTTAAATATTTAATCAAATGCAGGAAAAAATCTTATTATTGCATACTTCCCCGTACAGTCACATAGGTCTACTTAATTACCTACTTATTAAGCTCATAAAACATTTTTTTAACCATTAGAACTGAGCTCAAACCGGTACTTGTACTTAATGTAGGTGATTTGGAGAAAGGCTGACATGTCACTGGCCGGTGGTACAGTCGGCAAAATAAATTAAAAATAATTAAGGCTGTATAATAAAAAAATACAACCAACTTCAATTGAACTGTTTTAGTGACCGTTAACACCACTGAATAGTCACAGGGAAGCAAACTACGCGGTTTTGTTTATTTCTACGACATATTATTTTCAGTTATGTTGATTTAAAAACTAAATTAGGTACTGAACAGATTCTGACAATCTGAAAGTATATACCTACTGTCATAAAACAAAGTTTTTTTTTTTTTTTTTTCTTTCGAACAACCTAATTTTTTCGGTTTTGGCTTCACATCAAAGGTATATAGCCAGTGTCAAGTAATTGGAGAGATTATTTTGTCATAAGTCAGAGTCGATAAGTCAAGTCATGCCCCTGTAAAGTAGTGGTGGTTGCGACTTTACTAGAGGCTTCTATGGAGTTTTGTAGGCAACACGAAAACTTACCTACACTATTCACCAACACTCATACACGTTCACGAGCACATAATGGATAAAAAACCACCGTTTTTACACTTATACACTCAAAGTTATACAAGTTTTGTCAATTAATTTAATGCCGTCTATGCGCCATTTTTCATGTTCCCGCCAAAACTCAACAAAGTTCTGAAGTAACAAACAATAAAATAAAATAACCGAATTCAGAATCTATAGATATAGGTAATTATATGGAAAGAAATGCCTGAGCACTAATGACTTACATATACTTAATTTAATTTGTATTTTAATAATTTTATTTTTAATCTTTAAATAATGGAATTGGTTGTTTAACAGTTTCATTTAAAGTAAAATAAATAAATACTAAATACTTTGACCCATTCGTAGTAAAAAAAATCGTAATTAAGTAATAAACATTTTCTAAAGCCCGTCACACACGTGGCTATAATTTATATCAATAATTATGTTTATAGTAGATAAGGCATATTACGATTTATTTTCTATACAAATATTCAAGCGACCGCACACGCAGCTTAATATATATTTCTATGACTTGAATATTTTTATAAAAAAAATTATCGAATTATGCCTTGCTATAATATATATTATAGCTACGTGTGTGACGGGCTTAAATGTGTTGCTGACGGTATTTGGCCCGTTCAGGACCTTTCCCATCGTTCCGGTTCTGCGTGAGCGCACGTTGTTGCAATGAAGTGCATCGCACGTTCCGCCTTTACGTGTTTGTTAACCTCGTCCCTTCTCGCAATAAAAATATCTACTTTCTTTGACAAAACTTCACTAATAAATCAAGGTATAAAAAAACCATACGGGTCGTTCTTTTAATTATTTTATTACATAAGGTATGCAAAACAGAATATAGCTAAATATAATGTAGTCAAAATAATCTAAGGTAGGTTTTGTTCTAGACTACAATCCAAAGCATGCACAAAGCTCTTAGCTGCATCTGACCCAACCATTGTTCTCGAAAAGTAATTGGTTGTCTGTAAAGTTGGTTTAAAGACGATAGTTTATCGTGACTACCAGCGTAACGGGATAATCAGCGTTACTGGACAATGACGTCAACGTTTACGTGCAAACAGCCGGCGTTCATCGATTTATTAGACGTAATCAGTGTAGTCACGTCAAAAAAGTTCATACAATGATCAGCAGCAAAATTTTTAGTACAACTGACTTACAACTGACTTCAATTAGACGGTTCTAGGGTTCTAGTGACTGTTGGTACCACTGAAAAGTCACACTGCAGCAAATTACGCAATTTTGTTTACTTGGATGTCGTCATATTTTCAGTTATTTTGATATCAAACCTAAAGTTCTAAACCGATTTTCATGTAATTTATATGAGAGCAATCGGAAAGTATAACCATTCATATAAAAATCTAATCAACAATAACAAACATTAATAAAAAAAAGAAACTGAATTGAGTAAAATTTCTCCTCCTTTTTTGTCGGTCGGTTAAGTCGGTAGTTGTGGTCTAATGAAAATATACATACCTACCTACTTAGATGGAAACCAAGTACCTAGTTTGTGCAGTTATTACAATGCTTCGTGTTATGTTTTATTCTCCAGTTCGTGTTCGAGATATAAGTTATCATGCTACAAGCTATGTAATATGCAAATATCATCACATCGCATATCATAGGTTACGGATTAATAACTAGCAGATAACTGCATTAATTGGTATTCAATAAACGGGCGAGCAGTGTTGTCAAAGAATAAAGACATAGAAAAGACATTCATTGAATTTACCTTTGATAAATATGTACATATGTATGTATGTATATTTATAGAAATTTTGGATAAACTAAAATAAAAATAGCAGCGTAAAATAAATTAGTTTTAAAAGAATACTACATATGTTCCATAGTGTAATGTAACATACGTAATGTAAGTATGTATGTAGCTGTAGTAGGTATATTTGTAAAATCCCCCCGAGATTGATTGAGAGAGAGATTGACCCCGAGGAGTGGTATTAAGAACAGCAGGCTTAGCACGGACTGCGGATAAAAAATTTGTCCCCCGTTTTCATCCACCTTCAAGGGATAAAATTGACTGGAAGGTGAATAAAAACGGACAAAATTTTTATCCCCAGTCCGTGCTATCTGTGCAGGGCTCTAAACATTTTCGATCTTTTAATACATAATGTTTAAAATAAGATGTTCTAATTACATATTGGCATTGCATTATTTTGAACTTTACTGAGTTTTTCATATGGGACTTGTTGCCAATAATATTGGTCATGCAAGCATTTTAATACTCGCAATATCTTAATTATATTTATATTTTGTAAGTTCATTTCTCTTCTGTTGCCAGCGTATTCTCTGGCCATCTTTGAGTGCATTCAATTGGATGGAATCTAGTTAGTCTAGTCAGACATCAAGGCGAACATGGCCGCATAGCCACCCTATATAGCTACGGCCTTAACATTTACGTGCCTTGAAGCACAGCCTACTTTTTAACCCTTTTTATTGTTGTCTATATCAGCGCGAAATTGCAAAAAAAGGTAGTTTACAATTTAACGGTTTAAAATACGTTAAATTGTAAACTGAAGATAAATTGTGAGCGCAAGTACCATGCGCTTTGAAACAGACCAATAAACGGCACAGTCGCCCAGTAGGTTAGAGTTATTGATTGATTTGTCTATTACATAGCAGATTTTCGAAGTGTTTACAATATGCCGAAAGTTTGTCATTTTACGTGTTTGAAAACCGGTATATTGTAAACTAACAGCTTTTACAATTTGACGGTAACAAAAGAAAGGAACTTTAAGTCTGTGGCATTTTAATGTTCGATTATTTTCCTTTAAAAAATACGTGCGTGTAGACACAGTCTACTTTTTTCTTTTATTATTGCCTGTGGCATTTTGAAGAGCGAGTCCTTTCCTTTGTTGCTGACATTGAAATACCTTTTAATATATTTTTATTTCTTCCTTTCTCTCAGGTTATTTTTGTACCAGCTTGTATTGTTTGTCTTATGAAGCTAAAAGGTAGCATGTTGGTATTTTCTTCTCTTTTTCTCAACCAAGTGGCACTTACTTGCTTTACTTAATGTTCGTCTTAATGGGTCGACCCATGAAATTAAAGTATGGAGGCACACCTCGTAGTATAAAAACACGGGCAAATATATTTGATCACGCGATTTTTTACATTTTCGTCTGATGTAAAATTTCGAAACAGGCTATAGCGCTCCTGAATTTCTTCTGTCTCTTCATTCATTTGTATTAAGTGTGACTAATTTTAGTGATGTTTTAGCTATCGATCAAAAACACGTCTTCACATTTGGATACTTATCTTATTCTTATTCTGTGTAGGGGGTGCATCGGTCTGCACGGGCGTCCCGTTGATAGGTGCATTGTGCATTGCCCCCCGAAAAATTATTCACCCTGTCCCAGCCATCCCAGCTCCTTGAAATAACGGAGTAGGATACTGGGTTGTTGCGTTAAAGTAAAGTACTGGTCGATACATTTGGTGGAGAGGAGTCTAGCAGCTGTCCAGCCTTTTTTTACGAGGAGAATGCCCACGCATGTCCCCCACCCCACGGGATGGACGGAGGGGTATGTCGGACTCGAACCGACTAAACTCCTCGGTGTTCCCACCTGCGCCTAAGTGCCGGGGCTACGGGAACGCTACCCGCACACAACCGCGGCCCCGGCGGCGCTAGTCCGCTATACGAGCGCCGGTTCTCATCAGCACTTCCAATAAGAATCGCTTAGAGTCCCAGCACCCAGGTTTGCAGACCCCCTCTCAAGGGAGAGCCTTGCAGCTCAGTGCCTCAGGAGATGACGTGTCGGAACACGGGACACGACATCCATCCTCGGGACTTACTTCCTGTGTGGACGGCAGCCTAGCTGTCCAGCCTGTCCTAATCCTACTCTCCTCTGTAGCTTGAAAGTGGATGATCACGTGCTCCACTTTGGACTCCAATTTGGATAATTGATTGATTCAGGCGTTACTTTGCGGAAATCCATAAATATCAACAAATTATATAAATATATTTAGTAATAAATCCGCTTGATTTCTAAACAAAGGTTTTAATTAACTTAACTTTAGTTTAGAACTTTAGTACATATTACTATATTATAAACCAAAGAGTCAACGAACAGAAAACCAAAGTTTAAAGATACGACACGTGTTTCGCCTCTACACGAGGCATCATCAGGAGGTGTGGACTCGCCGAAGTTCGAAACGAGAGTGAATAAACAACGTTTCGAACTTCGGCGAGTCCACACCTCCTGATGATGCCTCGTGTAGAGGCGAAACACGTGTCGTATCTTTAAACTTTGGTTTTCTGTTCGTTGACTCTTTGGTTTATAATATAGTAATATGTACTAAAGTTAAGTTAATTAAAACCTTTGTTTAGAAATCAAGCGGATTTATTACTAAATATATTTATATAATTTGTTGATTTCCAATTTGGATACTTAACAGGTTTTTTAAGACAACCGCTACAAAATTATTTATAACACACACAATACCTACTTAAATTCTGTCAAAGGTTCTGTAAACAGCTACTACTTCATACATAAACATTAGCATAAAAGCGATGAATTTTCACTGTTGTATGCTAAATATACAACCACACATACCTTTGTGATATTAACTTTCTTTTGTGACTGTTTGCTTAGCGGATTGTGCGCTTTCGTATTTGAAACCTCGATTTGATATGAGAAATAAATTTTATACTGGAAGTATGATAGAGTAAGTAAGTATGTAAGTCAAATAAAAATAATAATTTAAATAGGTAGGTATTTACCTATAACTTAACAGGAAAATTGTCTATGAAAATACCTACCAAGTTACCCAGAATTCAAAATAATTATGTTAAATAGAATAAGAATTCGTAATATTGAGTGATACCTTGTATACCTACTATTATAACGATACCTAAGGCCTGTTTATTTATTTTACCTTGAACTTTACATTTTAATAAAAAACTTGCCTATTTAAATAAAACAATCGTTATAACACCTACATAATAATAAAAAACCTCAAAACAGAAAGTTGCTGCATTCCCGCGCTGATTCGCCAAAGACTCTTTGCGCGAAGAATAAACCAGCCCTTTTGCACTTAATAAAATCTTAACAATTTTTTTTAAGAGTTTTTTACTCGACTGTCAAGGAAGGGTTATATTTTTCGCGGGAATCTTGAATGTATGTACATATGTATGTATTTAAATTTCTGGTTTTCCTCCTATCTTCCAAACGGCTGGATGGATTTTGACAGTTAAGGTATCGTAAGATTCGTTATCAATCATCCGAGTGTTCTTAGATGGGTTTAAAAAAAAAAAACGGCGGATTTATGGAGTTAAATAGTATGTCGTAAATATTTTTTTGTTTACCAAACCCATCGAGTAGGGTATCAAAATAAAGGTATTTTAAAGAAGATTAGAAATATATATAAGTTATACGTTTAAATTTAATTTGGAATAAAGAATTAACAATGAATGTATAATTATTTCGAAGTCGGGTTTTAGTTTTTTTTTACTTTATTACAGTTCAAAGACCAGAGACAGATAAAATTGTCGTTATCGATACAATTTATGTGAAAAATCTAATTTAAATGTCACAAAAGTTGTTTTTAAGCTTATTCGTAGAACTTGTTTGTGACTTTCATTATTTATTTTTTTCAGATTAATATCAAATTAAAACTGGATCGACCTTTGTTTAATAGGTGTATTTAGTACCTAGGTAATAATACCTATACAATTATTAGCTCTATCAAAAACATTTGAGTTAAAATAAAAAGGCAAGTCTCGAAAAACAAAACTCAAAAAGTAGAACTAAGTTTGCAAAAAGTTTTTTTTTTATTTATCATCACAATATCTGTGTTTATCATAGAATCAACAGCACTCCATATATAGGTATATGTTTCAAAATATTCATAGGCAAAACTGAAAACTTTAAACAAATCAAACCTTTTTGTACAGTTAGCTGTACAGACATGTATACACTCCTAAGCTTTCACATTTATTTTATACTCTTGATTTTGTTAATACATTCTTCTTCTGACAAGAATTCAGACAAGTAAGATGACTACATTAATTTGAAAATGCCTGCGTGCACTTTTCTTTGCAAAATTAAGAGTAATATAACATTAAATGTAAATGTTTGGGAGTGTATACATGTCTGTGCAGCTGACTGTACAATATCGTTAAAAAAGTTTATTTTATAAATTATACAGTCTGTATGGGTTTGGTGCCAATTTTCTTCGCCATAGCTAAGCACGTATCGATCTGACCCTGTGAATAGAAAATGGTGCCTCGGTCTACGGTCTTCTGCGCGTTGATGCGTTCTTTGTCACCTGGGGCCAGCACTGGTAGAGATGGATCCACCTATAAAAAAAAATGTCTCTGATTTTGTCCCACGCGTTTTATCCAATTATGGGTAGGGCGAAGTCCATCCGTTAGTTTGTCTCTATGAGACGCTATAAACAACTTAATGAACAAAATAAATAAATAAATATTTTTTCACACCACCTGCTCGACAATGTCCTCAAGTTCATCAAAACAAAATCATCAAGGTAAAGCAAAGCATTACCTCACAGGGAGGTAATGTCAAATTCGTGTGGAAACTCGTGGAAAACTCTGAGTAAAAGAACGCCGATATGGCATTGTAAAAAGGTTTGTTCGAAAATCGACTCTTCGACTTCGACTCATAAAAAAAAAGAAAAAAGGCGCGACTTCAAAGATTGTGAAAAAAAAGACGGTGTATGTTCGCTGCTGGAGCCCTGGCTTTTTATTGCCTCGCAGAAGGTGTGAAAAGTAGAGTATGCTCCGCTGGGATAAAGCCTGTCTTCGTCTTGGGTAGCTTCAACCCCTCGCGTCACTCAGGACTCTACATAGCTCCCTCACTTTGCTCAGGAGTTAACTGAGTCCCTCGTTAGCTCAGGGTTCAATATGCCACCCGCGACATAAGACACTGCTTTATCCCCTTAGTGCATAATCTACTATGGACAATTCACACAACGCCATCAAACCCGCGACACCAGCATGGCAGTAATAAACTAGCCATTCGACCATCAGTGTCGTCAATTTTAAACTCAACAGATTGAGATTAAATTTTGCATACGCGATAGCCTCAAACTAAGTAGAGCTTGTAATATGGGAACCGGATAACTGATACAATACATTCCTATATTTTTTTTTGTAAATAGATACATATATAGTGGAATAAATAAAAAAACCCAGACTCAGGACAAATACTGAAACAAACTGACTGATGAAGTTCATGACACAAATGCTTGTCCTGAAGCGGGAATCGAACCCGCTACACCGGTGTGGCAGTCCGACACACTTGCCAATCGACCAATCGTGTCGTCAAGCCTAAAGAAACTGGCCCGTACTTCAGAAATTTATTTAAATTCAATTTGTAAGGTAAGCATTTTTATATTCGTACACGCTACAATATTTCAAAATCTTTATAATTTAAGGGGAATCCACAAATCCGAATTCCATACAAAATGATTCGGACAAATACTCAAAAAGTACGCCGTATTATAGTAATTTCTTCACACTATTCGTTTCGTCCATGTTTTTCCATTTCGTCAACAAAATAAGGGAAAGGTTTCATACTTTAATTTAGATTTTATACGTGTTTTCAAGTTAGTAGGGTTAATTTTAAAACACGTACAAAATCTAAATTAAAGTATGACACCTTTCACTTTTTTTGGTGACTAAATCAAAAAACATGGACGAAACGAATAGTGTGAAGAAATTACTATAATACGGGCGGCCGGCGTACTTTTTGAGTATTTGTCCGAAACATTTTGTATGGAATTCGGATTTGAGGATTCCCCTTAAATTAAATAAATTATGTGTGTAAAAAAACCTGTCTAGAACCAACCGATAAGGATAATCTATAAAGATATAGCATCTTTTTATTTACCGCCTCATTCGCAAATCTCCAAGTAGGTAAATGAATTATGCACTGACGTAAATGGAATTTAAATTAAACAGGTATAGCGGGTAAAGTGAGACAAGTAGCTAATAGGTGTACTTGTGAAAATTTTAATGAATAATGACCTCACACTTAAAATACAAAAACTGCACGAAGTAAGCACCTGCTACTGAGTTTATTCTTGTCCATGTTAATTAATTAATGTCGAATAGGTAGAAGAATCATATAATCTGGTAAAAATAATAGGTACTTTTAATATTAATTTTACCTGATGTTAATATGTTTTTATTCTTTATACCTATAATAATATTTATGATGACTTTAATATACCTATGTAGGTACCTAAGATAATAAATACAATAATATCACTTTAAAAATGAAAATTTATAACAAATTGCCTCTTGAAATAACAAAGCTTCCGTTATCAGTTAAAGGTCTTAACTTTAAGGTCTCTTTAGGTTAAAAGTTTTTTTTTTTTCAATCTCATCCATTTTATCCATATAAATAAATTTATGAGCGTACAGCTCAGGTATTTGTAGATTATGACTAGTAGCCCAAAACCCTTGCAAAACAACATAGTTTGAGTTTTTCCTTGTAACCTCATTGCTTAGAACAAATGTCTAGTTTAGGAACATAGATATAGAAAATATTTATAAGCTTATGTATTTCAATCTGTATTAAATATTTGACTTACCAGTGTTATGCAATATAACATTTTGGCCAATAAATGATTAAATTAATTTGATTTGAATTAATGAATCAGATTTATATGGTAAATAAAATATGTAGTTATATAAGAGTCCTTATAAATTAATATTTATTGTCACATTTGTTGAGAAAGTCATGGTCGTTTTTTTTTTGGTGAAAGTAGGAAAGTAAGTAATAAGTAGCAAGCAATTACCTGAGAAGAAAGTGTTTCATAACTGAACTTTACTCCTGGCTTCATTATTTTGCTACCAAAACGTTCAATTGTGAACCTTTCCTAATTATTATGGATATTTTTACCATGTAAAAGTTAAAGGCGGTAATAAGTATGCAATTAACTATTCATAAATATTTTGGACAGTAACTTTTACTTTCAATGAGGTATTTTGTTCAGTTTTTTACTTATTAAGTAGGTAAATTATGAGAAAAATTTCGGGGTGTTGTCTTATTTGTGTTGGACAGATCATTTAGCACTGAGTAAGACTGATATACACCGAGGACGCTTGATATAATATTTTCAGTCAGAGCATTTTACATTTGAATACTAAAAAAACCTTATAAAACCCTTACCGGTTCCATACCCTTCCAATGCCGCAGACACTGGGCCATGCACTCAGCTACCCCTGGCGCAAATTGAGAAGGTTCTATCACAATGAAAAACTGGCCGGTAATACCCTTACCGGTCCTACCGGTACCCTTACCGGTATTTCTGGTACCCTTACCGGTTCCATGCCCCTCTAATGCCGTAGATACTGAGCCATCCTCTCGGCCAGCCTTGGTGTAAATAAAGAAGGCTCTGTCACTATAAAACACTGACCGAAGACCGCGACTCTCTACTACCCTTACCGGTACTACCGGTACCCTGACCAGTCCTACCGGTACCCTTACCGGTACTTCCGGTACGCTTACCGGTTCCATGCCCCTCCAATGCCGTAGACACTGGGCTATCCTCTCGGCCAGCCCTGGCGCGAAGTGCGAAGGGTCTATCACGATGAAACACTGACCGAGGTCTGGCGCTCCACCTGTAGAGT
Organism: Lobophora halterata; assembly: GCA_932526365.1. NCBI lineage: Eukaryota > Metazoa > Arthropoda > Insecta > Lepidoptera > Geometridae > Lobophora > Lobophora halterata. The sequence goes on from OW052018.1 coordinate 2,748,147, forward strand.
CCAGCTCCCAACCACGAATCTCCTGCGACATTTTTGATCCTACAAGAAGTAGTATTATTCTGGTTACCTAATGAAGTTTATTGCATAGTATTTAAATTAGACCTAGTAGATATAAATCATATTTTTTTCTTAATTTAAATGAATTAATAAATAATTGTTTTTTTAAAGTAACTGCTCAAGCATGCTCTGTGATTGATACCGCTTGCAGGGAATAATAACTTTGCTTCCTAAATTATTAATTTGGGTTGTTTATGTAAAACAGTTTACAAGTCAAGTAAAGCGTAGGTGATGACAAAAATTTGTTGAAAAATACTAGCACAATTTGGCAGGTGCATTTCCGCGTCTCACATTATCCAGGTATGTGTAATAGTGGAAAGAGGAAAAAAATTAAAACCTGGATATTGAATGAATATAATTATGATTGAATGAGAACGCTTTATTGAACCAAAGATCTTACACACACATAAAAATTTTGGAGCTGATTAATGTGCGGCCTTATTGCTAAGTAGCGATTTTTTCCGGCAAAAATATGGAGCGTTGATAAAAGAATATAATAGAATATTTTTTATTGTACCTACTTATCACCTTAACATAAATCAAAACACAAGTAAACAAACTAAAATTACAAGGGCAGTGTTATTGCTAGACAGCAATCTCTTCCAGACAACTGTAGATAATGTTAGGGAACGTACCAAAACCACGTGAGCCTTTTTGACTATTTTTTACTCATTGCAAACAAAAAGTAAAAAAATATTTGTCTCATAGGTATTTATCTGTAGGTACTTATTAATACAGCGCTTGTTGCGTGATGCCAAAAGTGCAAGCATGTTCAAAAGCGCGTTTTTTAGAGGATATTGACTACGTGACCAAATCTAAGCCCATTCCCCTCCTCCCTGTGACCAAGCGTGGTGTTTTGAAGACCGCTCTCCCCCTTTGAACGGGTCAGGTAGTTTGGGTATGTTCCCTTAGTTACCTGACAATCCACTGCACAGTACTTCGACCATTGAGCTAAGAGCGTATCCCTTGTACCCGCTGGTTGACTCTGCGCCTCCAAGGGGCATGAGGCGGCCCGACTTAAACGCCTGGAAAAATACTTTTACTTAATTTATATTTGAAGTTTTGCTCGAAAAAAACTCGGAGCTTGGATATTTTTTTCACATTTTTCCTTTAGTTGTGTTTTAATGCCCAAATTCCCAATTCAAAAATATACTAAAACATTTCGATTTCGTGAAGTTGTAGTAACAAAATGACCGACCCACTTTTTTAAATTTATATCTGCAAAAATATACAAATGTGCAAGCAAGATAGCGGCATGTGCTGTGCCTTAATTCCAACAGTTGTTTAATTAGACAATTGTTTTTTTTAAAGTGCGTTGCGTATTCAATGATTTGCACCTACAGTTTGAGATATAGCAAGCAACGTAGCTCTATGCTATAAAATACCTACTTCTTTCGGGTCCGTGGTGACTTTTCCATCGATGTCCAATGCCCAGCCTTCGGGCATCGGCTCACCTTTGTGTATTTGCACTTCTATCTGAAACATATCAAAATTAATTTCTCAATAATTTTTCTCATAATTGTTTATGTACTTAAATAAGTTACGAGACAGGCTCAGCGCTCTACTGATGGTGCTACAAAAGACTTTGAGTCAGTTTCTAAAGTTCAATAATTTCACTGGCTACTATGCCTATTAAACCGAAACACAATGCTAGCACATTGCTGCGTTCAACTGAATATCTGTGTCAGTCGGTACCCATCTATACTTACGAAATCCTGGAGGGGACGAATCCCGATAAAGACTTCAAAAATGGCGTGTGCTTATGACCACATTATAGAAGTGAAAACTTCAGACTTGAGCTTACTCTACTCGAAGGAGTGTTACATAACCGAGCGTTGAAGCCCAGTGACATTAATTCCCCACAAAATATATTTTTGAGCGCGCATAAAGAAGATTTTGATTTAAAAAAAACTTCTGCTTACTTTTCCCATAGCCACAACAGTTGTAGCCATGTCTACCACCAAAGAATCTCCATCCCCCGCCGGTGCCGCCATTGAAATGGGATTGGTGCCCAATGCAGACTGTGGAAATAAAATAAATCTTAATTTATAAACAGAATAAACAATTTAATTATAATTTGTTCAATTATAAGTCAAAATATAGTAATTTGATTTAAATAAATCCATTCAATTAGATAATGAAATTAATATTAAATTATATAACTAATTATAAGAAAAATCGATGATATAAACATCGATGGAAGCAATCCACGTCAAACATATTTGACCACTCGTGAGCTCTTTCCAGTTTCAAATGGTAGCCTTTTTTATCAGAATTAAAAAAAATATTTTCAGGGTGTCTCAAAATAGTTGACCTATTTTCGACGTCATCATCCTTTGTAGCCATAGATGAATAACGATGTTCTTATAAAACAAGATGGACAGTATCAATCCAAAAGGGAATCGTAAGACAGGACCAAAAAAATTCAGACACCTCGTCAATAAAAATGAAATATCTCCATTTTCAAATAATGTTAGTTAGTTTTTACGATGTAGTTTTATTAACAAAGAAAAAACCTAGTAGTTTTAACATATAATATATATCTAGCCCTGTTCCTTCTCTTTTTTGAAAATAATAATCAGACCAAAATGTACTAGAAAGTACATTTTGGTCCGCATTTTCAATGTACTTACTACATTGTGTTTCTTTACATTAATACTTCTGTGTTTGTAGCATACTCTATAGAAAAGATATCCTAATATGTTAACGACCTCTATAATTTTAATAATCGAAGACAGGCAAATTCAAAACAATAGATTTTTTTTCTTTTTCTATAGGTAGTATTATTTGAGGCCAGCATTAAAACAGATTGGTTTGGTTTGTCCTTTTTGAACTTAAAAAACTATTGATTATATTTAAAATTTAAAAAAGGTTTTGTTAGGTTTTTACTTTGATTGTACATTTTTTTCTGATCGCGGCCATACAAAACATGCTATTATTTTGCCATAAAATTAATCGACTTCCAATAAATATTTTGAAAAAGTTATTAAATATTTATGGGCTGAAGTAGGAAGTTATCATTCCGATTTTGTTTTTACCTTTTTATTGCTGTCAGGCTGTCAGGAATGTACTTATTCAAAAGTTTATTTATTAAAAAGAGGTTTTATGTTTTTTTTTATTCTGACAAAAAAATGCCGACAAACGACAGCCAGTACCTAACCTCGGAACGCTGCCATTGGGTATCGAGATGGAGCAGTTGAGCTACCTATAGACTTTTGTACATTTTGTAATATAGATTGTAGTAGTTAGCTTATCCGTACTAATTTTTTTTTTCATATATTATTTTCTTTCACCACACATCTTCATGCACTAGCACTACCACATCTCCATAATCACAGATGTTAGCTGGAAGAGAAGCTTTTTCTATCTATCAATCTATAGAAACTTCTACTAAATATATTTTTAATATTAAAACTTGATTCTGACGCTTTAATTATATTCCCATAAGAAGCGGACGAAGGTAGCAGCAACTAATGAAATAAATAGAGTTACTTACGTATTTAGCTCTGGTGGGCACCATGATCGGTGAAGAGTTTGTAAACGCCATACCGATAAGCCCTTCCTTCTCCGCCTGGACTGCCCAGTAGCCAGCCATGCCGAAGTGATTGCAACCTTGGTAATTGTAATTACAATTGTAAATTGACTCCCTTTTCTGCACTTTCATTCAGTATTAATTCATTTATTTATTGCCATATAAGTAGAGTAAGTACATAATACTGCCGCGCGCTCTCACCGCTCTCAACGCTCTCCTGGACTACAACCCTGGTCTAGACCTCTTTGCGGATACTTGGACGAAGATTTTGTCGGAATGTTTGAGGTTTTGTAAGCGAGATGTATGAATGTTAATTATTAATTTATTCAGTTTTATTTAATTCATTTTTAATTTTCAAAAATTCTTGTTATTAATTTTACTTAATTTTATATTCCACTTTCCTTAGATTTTCATTTATCTGTTTAAATCATATGTTATTTATTACCCTAGTTATTCGCTCTTTAATTAATATAATTGGCTGCTGCCGTTTTAATTAAATTTTTTTTTATAAAATAAGTAGTGGATTCCTTAATATAAGTGTACCAATCTACATATAAACAATACAGCTACACCCTGTATGCATAGGGCAAAGCAATTTTGCTGCATTGTCTAAGCTAACTTGGACTCCTGTTGGTGCTTTGTGCGTTGGATATCCTAATAGTTTAGCCAGCCTAACTCCTAACATCGTAAAAATCACTTGAATTTTATAGAGCCATTCTCATGGAATATCTCTACAAAATTCAGCCTCAAATATATTTAGTTTTTTGAAAGCAAGTGAAAAGATAAAAGTGGAGGAAATTGAAGGGCTTTGCCCAGCTGTGGGATGTTGCGGGCCAATAAATTATAACAATAATAAGTGACGAGACAAGGTAAGCGCTCTATTTATGGCAAAAGGTCCTTAATTAATAAATCATTTACCTATTTATAAAAAGCTTGGACCTGACTGACTGACTGACTGGCTGAGTGACAGACAACGGACAGGCCAAACCACTGAACTTAGACACTTGGAAGGTGTTTTTGTCAAGATCTGGAAGTGTGTAAGGATTTTTTTTTATCGCAGCTCAAAGTTGCGGGCTTCTGCTAGTAATAAATAAAAATGTCGTAAGCTTGACGAGAGCTAGCTAATAGCAGTGTTGCACTGGCCTATGTAATTTTAAGTCCTGTGTTACACAGCGCTAGTTTTGGTTAGGCGATCATCTTACCATAAGTTGCAGGAAAGGAGCCTCTTTAAGGCGACCTTGAAAACTTTTCACAACACTGGTTCGATAGATTAGTGACACGATAAGAAGAAGAAGACCATAAGGAGAGTGCGTAACTTGTCTCGTCACTTGCTAATCTCGAAACTAAACTAAGCCTAAAAATAAAGATGTTAGACTGATTTTTAAAATATCTATGGTTTAGAACTCACGTTTAGCACTGACCAAGCAGATGCCAGCATCCCTCGCCTTCTTCATAGCGATGTTCATGCAGAAGTGGGCTACAGTCGCGCCCAACGCATCGCAGCCGTCTACCCACGCTGAAGCAGCTGACTCCTTCAGAATCACGGGATCAGCTTGGACTTTGGTAAACCCGGCTAGGATATCGTTCACGTAGAACTCTGAGAGATGAAAAAGTGATTAAGTACCTACTACTCGGGCGAATTAATATGACACCTGGCTGACACGTGGCTCGAATACCACCCCTATCTCGTAGACATCCCACGAACTCTAACCAAGCGGTTCGCATCGACATTTATGGTGCGCACCAGCGGGGAGTGGGACTCGCTGCTGGCGTCTGTTTTTCCGACACACTATAATCTCGGAGTCTTCAAAACAAGAGTGAATAATTCTTACTAGGCAAGCGTGCTACATCTTCGACCACACCGTCACTTACCATCAGGTGAGGATGTGGTCAAATGCTTGCCTATTCCATATAAAAAAAAAATAATGCTCCTCGTTGTTGTCTGTGGGACTTACCGAGTCTGTTAATACCATGGCTGAAATGTCCAGTGCTGTCAGCGTGTAGCAATAAAGCTGCCTGGGCCTTAGCTGCCGCCTTTGGGGCACCGGCAGCCAATAGGCTGTCTTCCATAAACCGCCGCACTTCTTCGATTCGGACCTCAGGCATGACTGGGGTAAGAGAAATGTAATAGAAGGAGATCGCAGTGTAGTTATTTATAACATGGTTGGTAGAGGTGGTCATACAGGGTGTAAGGTTTGAGAAATCCGATAATAGGTTCTAATTTATCTATTTTTTTTTTTATTAACTTAGGCAGGTATCTCGCCCAAAGAATGAGTCTTGCATAAGACTAAGATGCAATTTCTACTCGGCATGTTTCCATCGGGTATCGAGTTGGAGCAGTTAAGCTACCTCTTATCGTTTGTAACGGTCTGTGATTGGCCCTATTGTTTCTTTTTGTACACTTTGTAATATATATTTAGTATCTAAATAGGAGACTGATGCTGTAATAAAAAAATATGTATTAAAAAACTTAAGAGTCCCGAATATTGTAGCGTTCAAGGACAGCGGCGACGCCGATTCAAACCCCGCAGTCGCAATTTTTTTAAGGCCTAAATATCTTTTCAAATCGTTCACAAAATAACACCCCAATATTATAAAATTCATTCCTAGAGTCTAAATCTATTAGGCTCACTATTAATTAAGATACCTCTTAGAAAATTTACCTAGATAACCATCGGAAAAATACCTAACACGTTGTTTATGCTTAAGTGAGAAACTTTATGAACTTTACTAAATAGTAAATACATTTGAACAAAACATAGCTATTATTATACTAACCTAAGTTTTACAATAACAATAACAAGCTAACTGCTAATTATGTTCCTATTAGAGAGATGAATATACTACCTTATCATAGCATAGAGGTATATTTCAACCTACTTCAAAAAAGAGGAGATTATCAATTCGGATGAACTTTTTTTTTATGTTTGCTACCTCAGAACTTTGTTGTTTATAAACCGATTTGTTTTTGTTTGAGAGGACTTTAAGATTGGTCCCATACAATTTCATCAAAATCGGTTCAGTAGTTAAGTTTTTCAAAACAAAATAACTGAAAAAAAAATGTCAACAAACAAGTAAACGAAATTGCGTATTTAGACACCCTGTATATTTGAGTACTCAGATCAAATTTCTACAACCACAGAAACTAACGTTTGCAATCCAACACTTGTGTTACTTTTAACTTTCTTTAAACAGTAAAGTAAAAAGTAAGTCCTGTTTATCTCAAGTTTTTTCATTAACAGCTGATTATTTGTTGATTACAATTATAAATTAAAACATACGAAAAGAAAGTAACAATTTTTTGTGTACCCAAATGTAATAAATAATGTCTTCATTAGAATTTAGGGAGCGATTTGGTTCTAATATTTTTAATTGTAAAGGATTAGTGAGATAGATACACTACCTGCTTGCTTTACGTACGTTACGGGTTATTTTGTCACTTAAAAGGTTTTAATTAACTTTATAAAATTAAAACTTCCTGAATAAAATTGACTGATTCGTTAAAATGCCGAAAGTGTACTACTCTGAATTACATAATTATCAGCACATAAGTGCTCTTTAGATAACATCAAGCGTACACTTGGGGTCAATAATCATGAATACTTAAATAGGAGATCAAAATACAAAACATTAAAAACTCCCAGACAACTAGGAAAAGAGCTGATGCTCTTAGACTTTTATTTTTCGGCCTTAAAAAAATGTATCCCTTTCAAGAGCTACGATGCATAGACGAATGCGATAAGCTTATCAACATATTAAAATACCTCTTTCTTGCACCGAGGGAGTTCAAATCAATAATAATATTTTATTTAAATGTTAGATGAAAGTTGGCATATGTATGTAAGATCCCAAATCCTTACTTCTAAGTTTTTATGTATTAGGTACCCGTAGTGCGGTTATGAAAGGCTCTCCCATCGACAAGCAGCGGTGTCTAAATGGGGTCACGAGAAAATCTGGAATGGGGGAGACTGTTAGACTAAAACGTTTGTGCACTCTGTAAGCCAATTCAGTTGACCTAAATACGGATCGTGGCCCTTGGTCACGTGTAGAGTAGATTTTCTCACTTTAAGTATTTTGAACCGACTTCAAAAAAGGAACAGGTTTTCAATTCGGTAGTGTTTTTTATTATGTTTTTTTTAACCTCAGAACGATGTTGTATATAAACCCATTTGAAAAACTGTTTTTTTCCATGTCGGTTGTATGAAGTATGTTTTTGTAAAACCTTGAATAAAATCCTTTGTAGTTGAAAAATTTGGTGAGTGGATTCTGAACTCAATAAAAGGGGTAAGATTTGCAACGAATACCATTTTTTTTTTCGTGGGAACGAGACCCAGCTAAAATCATCATCACAGTACCTATTGTTAATTTGGGGTTGGATGGCGATATGTTAATTGTCCAAATCATTCATCATCATCAACCTATAGCAGTCCACTGCTGGACGTAGGTCTCTCCCAAGGCGCGCCAGTGAGCCCGATCTTCGGCTCTTCTCATCCACTTTCTGCCAGCTATAGCGCGCAGATCATCGCTCCATCTGGCCAAAGGTCGTCCTACACTGCGTTTGCCTAGACGTGGTCTCCACTCAAGAACACGTTTACCCCAACGGTTGTCAGTTCTTCGGCAGACATGGCCGGCCCACTGCCACTTCAGCTTGCTGATCCTCTGAGCTATGTCGACCACCTTAGTTCTCTGTCGGATGACCTCATTTCGGATTCTATCCTTAAGAGAAACCCCGAGCATAGCTCTCTCCATAGCTCGCTGAGCGACCTTCAATTTGGACCAGCCCTACCGTAAGTGTCCACGTTTCAGCAGCGTAGGTCATAACCGGTAATACACACTGGTTAAAGACTTTGGTCTTCAGGCATTGGGGGATGGGCGATGAGAAGACTTGACGAAGTTTCCCAAATGCCGCCCAGCCTAGCTGAATTCTCCGGTTTAGCTCTTTCTCAAAATTATGCCTTCCTACCTGGATTGTCTGTCCGAGGTAGACATACTGTTGCACAATTTCGAGGGGAGTTCCAGAGACCGTGATCGGCACTGGGGTGATACGATCATTGATCATGACTTTCGTCTTATCAATGTTCATGCCTAGGCCGACACGTTTGGAAGCGGCAGCTAGACTGTTCAGCATCTGTTGCAATTCTTGCAGTGACTCTGCTATGATGACGATGTCGTCAGCGAATCGTAGGTGTGAGATGTGTTCGCCATTTATGTTGACGCCCAGTCCTTTCCAACTCAGCGTCTTGTCCAAATATTATTTATTATTTTATAATTACATAGATAAATCCACTGCTCTTGCTTTGCGCTTTTTTAATTTTATTTAATCACTGTTCTATTATTTTTGCTATGAAGTGTACCTATCAGTAATCCCACAAAAAACATCAAATGTTACATATTAGTAAATTCTTATGACATAAAAGCAGATTGCATAAAAATGTAGAAATGTAAAAATGTAGGTAAACCACAAAAACAAGCAAGTATTAAGTAGAGCTAAAGAGCGATACTAACTAGGTAGGTACACTGTTAAACACAACTGTTATTTCTTATCTTGTTATTTTATGTAAGAAAGTAAATAAATCAAGGATATGTAAAAAAGAAGTATATTAGAATTTAGATTTCGCAGTGAAAATTTTCTACTTAGGTCTTTATAATTTAAATAAATCCTTTTGAAATATCGGCAAGACTCCCTTACTCATTGGATCTAAAGACAGTATTCTAAATACGTAGTTTCAAAACATATACCTACTTACCTACTTTTTATTCAAAATGTGATTACAAACACAGGTCATAGCTATAATAGTTAATTAAATTATAATGTACTAGTCTATTCTATATTATATGTTCATGAATATATCCACAATAAATCGAATAGGTAGGTAGGTAGGTACCTACATTGAAAATTTGAGAGCAACTTTGTAAAGGATAAGTACAATTATAATTATTGAATATTCCTATAAGTAGGTACTTATAATGATTGCTTAAGCTAAATACCTAGTAAGGCCATAATCCTATACCTAGCGGGATCGGTTTCGCTATACTCTCCTAACTTATATGGATAACTGTTTTTAGTAGCCGACATGCCATATCCAAATCATTGAAACCATTTTAGATCTGGATTGGATTCATATTTGCCATGCCATGCTCGGTCGTCGACCGCGCACTTACTGGTTCATCATATGAACTAGCAATTTGCACCATATGTGCCAATGTCCTTGCATACAAAATTATCCACACCAACACAGACTTATCAATAAACACCGGCGCCCCATCAGTGTAGCCGGCAAAGTGGTAGAGCTTGCACGTCGCCTTTTTAGTTCAAACCTTCCAAAAACGTCACATCTGATAAGTTTGGTAACTGGTTATTCAAGTTCAAAACCTCCTTTCTTGGGTAAGTTTTATTTTTTTTGTTTATGGCCAGTAATTTGTAGTGTTAGGTAATGTTTTATTTTTGTTTGGCGCTTTGAAATTGGAAGCAGAGTCTAAAAACAAATATGTTTATAAAGACACTTTCAAGGTTTGTCATTAGAATTTGAAATAAATTTATTCTATCTGTTGGGGTTTTGAGAAGCAATTTGACTACCCAAGTTTAAAATTAAAGTATCTAACTACCAATTCTGCTTTATTATTAGGTACCTATTTAATTTACATGACCATTCTTTCCTCTGTGATGATGGCAGTTATTTTTAGATTGTATAAATAACAGAGTTGAGGATAATGCTTCCCAATATGAGCTGAATTTTGTTAATATTTCACAAAATTGAGCTATTGGAAATCCAATTATAGAAAAAGAGGCGGTAACCAATAGGATAATCGTATCTTGATCTAGAAGTTCCTACCCAAATGACATGATAAAAACCTTTTTTTTCCAGCGCATCTATCGAAATGGGAAAAGTAGCAACAGCCGAGGCTTACAGATTCATGGCAGACTGTCTAAAGGCAGTAGGAGCCGCGGCGCGGGCGGCAGAGTTGCAGGCAGAACTGCTCATACAAGCAGACAGGATGGGCCACCCCAGCCATGGTCTGAACAGACTTGGTAAGTAAACCTGACGAAGCGTACAGGTTCATGGCAGACTGTCTGATGACAGTGAGAACAGCGGTGAGGGCGGTAGAATTGTAGGTAGAACTGATCATTCAAGCAGACAGGATAGGCCACCCCAACCAAGGTCTGAAGAGACTTGGTAAGTAAACCTGACTGTCTAAAGGAAGTGGGAGCAGCGGCGCGGGCGGCAGAGTAGCAGGCAGAACTACTCATACAAGCAGACAGGATGGGCAACTTCAGTCATGGTCTGAACGGACTTGGTAAATAAACCTGATGAAGCGTATGGGTTCATGGCATACTGTCTAAAGGCACTGCTGTCTATAGTAAGTAAACCTGCCAAAATGTACAGTACAGCAGACTGCAGGCTGTCTGAAAACTCTACGTTAAATTCCCATACCTACGCTACGTAAGCTAGTGATAAAGTATACCTAAGTGGAGATATACAGAGTTCTTAGGTTTGGCATAAAACACAATAAGCTACTAATAAAACTTTGTTGGCTTCCTTTGAAATCTAATCAGGAGTTTTGGCGGGAACGTGAAAAATGGCGTATTGTCGGCATTAAATTAATTGACAAAACTTGTATAACTTTGAGTGTTTAAGTGTAAAAACGGTGGTTTTTTATCCATTAAGTGCTCGTGAACATGTATGAGTGTTGGTGAATAGTGTAATGCTGTAAAACGTGACTTTTCGTGTTGCCTCCAAAACTCCATAGAAGCCTCTAGTAAAGTCGCAACCACCACTACTTTACAGGGGCATGACTTGACTTATCGACTCTGACTTATGACAAAATAATCTCTCCAATTACTTGACACTGGCTATATACCTTTGATGTGAAGCCAAAACCGAAGAACTTAGGTTCTTCGAAAAAAAAAAAAAAAAATCTAATCAGGAACTGTACTACCTACTCAAGGTAGGTTCCTGTAAAAGTCTGATATTCAGACGGTGTAGGCTTAGTAAACGGGCCCTGTTGGCATCTTTCTGGTTTTCGTACCCTGCTAATGAGGATAGGAGGAAGATTAGGATGGCAATTGTGAGTGCATTCTCCCCAGATAGTGAGGTCAAAAACATAAGTAAATAATGTGCACTCTAGTTCAATACACAGTACCTACCCTGTTTGTCGTCTCTTATCATAACTTAGGTACTTGAAGACTTAACAAATATACACTGTATTTATCTTCTTAGGATAATAAGCAACTTGACTTCGCTTCAAGAATTTACGTGCTATTGTTCTACCTTTATCTCCCAATGCTATAAACATACGTGATTGTATCGCCTTACCTTCTGAAACTAGGTATGGCAAGTATACCGAGTAACATGCTTTTTATCATGGTATATAACTGATCACACATAACACTTGTTACTTTCTGAGTCCAAGTCTGTTATAAAAACCGGTGATATCCGCCCGGCTCGCCTCGCTAGGTGTTTATGTACGCTGTGATGTAATAAATAATGATACTTGTCACCATTCTTAATTTCATTCGTATCGTAACAATAACAGACAGTCAGTAGAGTAGTGTGCTGACTGAGAGTGGGAGTGATTGCGTGACGTCGCATCATGCGTGAATTATTTAAACAAAATCACCGGTGATTTCACAGTTACAAAATGAAATGATATCACCATGTGACAATGAAATAGAAGTAGCAATCTTTTCCATACCTTTCTGAAACTCATTAGCAATTAATTAACAGGCAAAGAAGTAGGTTCTGAAATCCATGCGAACTTTTTTCAGAAATGTACGTGAATGATATTCAATCAGGAGCATGCATGCCTAATAATGAGCCTGAAGTGGTCAAAGAGAATTTATCCACTGCATTGGTGGACGCCAATAATGTCCTAGGAGCAACTGCCAGCCACTTCGCCATGGATATCGCAATGAAGAAGGCGAGAGAGACTGGTGTGGGATGGGTTACTGTCAGAGGTGCGTATTTATGTAGTGTAAGAGTTACTTACTGCTTTAGTGGCGACATAGAAGATAGTTATTGCGACTGCGAAATAATTTTACATTCATTGTCAATTCATACAAATATTAAGGGGAATCCTCAAGGCAAATTTCCATACAAAATGTTTCGGACAAATACTCAAAAAGTACGCCGTATTATAGTAATTTTTTCACACTATTCGTTTCGTCTATGTTTTCCGATTATGTCACTAAAATTGGTAAGGTTTCATACTTTAATTTAGATTTTATACGTGTTTTTAAATTAGTAGTATTAATTTAAAAACACGTATAAAATCTAAATACGAATAGTGTGAAGAAGTTACTAGGTAAAATACGGCGCACTTTTTGAGTATTTGTCCGAAACATTTTGGACTACACGATAGGTTTGGTCAACAAAAAATATAAATGACTTACTATTTAGCTACAAAAATTAGTCTTGCAAACGGGTAAAAAGATGCACAGATAAATAAAATACGACGTATTTATCTCTAGCTAGTGGCTAAAAGTATTAAAATGATCAAATGCTTCAGGATAGTATAATAAGCGACTAACAAGTTGCCCTAAGAAGTAAACCAATTTGACCTAAGAATTGCGTTCTGCGCATCTTTATCACGTGGTTCACCAGAGGACAACAGCTTGTTTGACGCTTATATTCTACCTACATATTAGGTATATATGTCCATTCTTTGGTTTAGGGTCAAACCACAACGGAATGGCAGGCTGGTGGGCCAGCAAAGCAGCGGACAAGGGTCTCATAGGAATGGCTTTCACCAACACATCTCCACTCATGGCTCCAACGAGAAGTAAACAGGTACTTATACCACGTTTACGTTACGATAATATTGAAGTACTGCATGCTTAACCAAACCATTCATAGTGTCAGATATTTTGTAGCAAAGTACTTTTTTTTTCAACTTATTTTTGTAATGACCTTTAAATTATTATGTCGGTCCTATAAATTTAACAATTAACTAAATCTAAAAAAGTATAAAAACATTCAATAGGTATTAAACGTAAAAATTTTTATGTAACAACTCAAGTAGGTAAATAGGTATAATATTCACTTGTAGCGACTCACCTTCTTTTTATTGTGTCACTAGTTTATTCGAACCAGGGTGGTGAAAGGATTTCAAGTGCGCCTCGAAGAGGCTCCCTTCGTGCACTAATGTGTAAAACACATAAAGCAAAGCAGTAAGCATAACTGTGTTCAGCTATGAAGGGCACTGTAGTTAGTGAAATAACTGGACTTTCGCGACTGAACATCAAAATGTCTCAATGTGAACGGATGAGCGCTTTAGCAATAGTAAAGTCAGCCTTTAAGATCTTCAATTCGTAAGATAGTGCACGAAGGAGCCTCTTCGAACCGTACTTAAAATCCTTTCACCACACTGATTCGAAATAACTAGTGATACGATAGGGGGCATCCATTAATTACGTGAGGTAATTTTGGCGATTTTTCGACCCCTCCTCCGCCCTTGGTGAGATTTCGTGAGATTTTGCTCGACCCCCTCCCCCTACTCCCCTAATCTCACGTGAGATTTTTCGTCGTACTTATTATAGTGGAGAATCATTTTTTACTGACTTTCACCCAGTTTTCTCACAGCATTACACATTTTCCTGCGGAAAATATTACGTGAGATTTGCCGAGACAACCCCTCCCCCCACGTGAGATTGGGTGAGGTTATCTCGATCCCCTCACCCCCCTAAAAGCCTCACGTAATTAATGGATGCCCCCATAAGAAGAAGAATTGGTAAGATAGTTCTGTAATATTTAATTTCCAGTCAGCTCTTGGTACGAATCCTCTCTCCGTAGTGGCGCCGGCTGCCAACGGAGAAACCTTCTATTTAGACATGGCCACAACCGCCGTAGCCGTCGGAAAGGTACTCGGACTTGCTTTAAATCCAACTTAACTTTATGCTTTAAATTTAATGCGGTTTCAGATAAGCGGATTATTTTAAAGACTTTTATGTTTTAAATATGTTATCTCTTGACAAATGTTAACTATCTTTGCTTAGTATAATTATTTATAATGTAATTTTTTTTTGTATAATATAAAATTATATTATATTATATTTCATACTCGTAATTTTTCAAATTGAAATAAATGATTAGTATAATTAGTAGGGCTTTCAGTCTCGATGACTTTCTGAGTCCCGGGAAAAAAAAATCGAGACTCGATGCGGTCTCGAAATTCCCGGGAAAAACGAGACTTTCGAGACTATTTCAATAGTACTTATAGGCACACTAGAATCGGCATTTAGACAGTCAAAACAAGATATTTTAATCTAGTACTTTAATAAACAACTCAAATGTTAACATCTATTACTTTTATTAAAAAAAAATCACTTTGAGCATCAATATTGCGTCAAAAAGCATGTTAGAGTACAATAATTTAATTATTAAATAGTGCATAGGTACTCTACGCTGTCATTTCGTGTCATAATGTTGCAACAAAAAACACAAGTAGGTACAACATGAAATTCACGTAAAATCCAGATCAATCAGATGTTTTATTAACTTATTTGAAAACATCTTATAACTCTACCGTGAATTAGATAGATACCTTTCAGCGAACCTTTTAGCTAACACATCACAGTTTAACTTTACAATCTAGTATTTAATGATGTTCGATGTTCCAGATTTATCAAAATCCGCGTTTTTCTTCGAAATATTTTAATTTTTAATTTAGAATTAAATCGTTCCACATTCCACATTTATTTGCCCTTTTTAGCAGGCTAAAGTCATAAGACTATACCACTTTGTCTTAGGATGGGTTTGTAAAATTTTTTTTTTTTTTTTGTATGCATATATTTAGGTTTGGCATGTTTTGGTTGTGCTTATTAAACTTTTAAGACTATAAATTATGTATTCACATACTTCATAATCTGATGGTTAAATAGACGTACTACGAAAAATCCTGACATCTTACTGTAAACTCTATTTAATGTGAATAAAAGTACATTTCATTTCATTCCATTTCTTATCCTTGTTTTAGATTATACTTAGGGCTACTCTACACTGAATATTGTTAACATTTTTCTAAGTATCGAAAGTCTCGTTATTCCCGGTACCAAAACCATCAGTCTCGAGTCTCGAAAATAACAAAAAATCGTCGAGACTCTCGGGATTTTCGAGACCGAGACTCCCGGGATGAAAGCCTTAATAATTAGTGAGCCGTTCTAGTTAAGGGTAATCCTCAAATCCGAATTCCATACAAAATGTTTCGGTCAAATACTCAAAAAGTACGCCGTATTATAGTAATTTCTTCACACTATTCGTTTCGTCCATGTTTTTTGATTTCGTCAACAAAAAAAGTGAATGGTTTCATACTCTAATTTAGATTTTATACGTGTTTTAAAGTTAGTAGGGTTAATTTTAAAACACGTATAAAGCCTAAATTAAAGTATGAAACCTTTCACTTTTTTTGTTAACGAAATAAAAATCATGGACGAAACGAATAATTCCCCTTAAAGTAAATATATTTATAAATACAAATACAATCTACTAATCTTGTGCCTACCTAAACTAATACAAATACTACAAGGACAGTATTATTGGCGGATAGGAATCTCTTTCCGACAAGCGTATCTGGAGCTATTACACATCTAGACTCTATATTATTCTAGAGTATCAACAAAATATATAAATATATTTAGTAATAAATCCGCTTAATTTCTAAACAAAGGTTTTAATTAACTTAACTTTAGTTCAACTAAACCAAAGAGTCAAAGAACAGAAAACCAAAGTTTAAAGATACGACTAGCTGAAGTTTTAAACGAGAGTCCTCGAACGAGAGTCTTCGGCGAGTCCACACCTCCTGATGATGCCTCGTGTAGAGGCGAAACACGTGTCGTATCTTTAAACTTTGGTTTTCTGTTCTTTGACTCTTTGGTTTATAATATAGTAATATGTACTAAAGTTCTAAACTAAAGTTAAGTTAATTAAAACCTTTGTTTGTTGATATTTATGGATTTCCGCAAAGTAACGCCTGAATCAATCAATTATCTTATTCTAGACTATTCAGTATTTTTCGGTGTGCTAGAATTTTGGTGGTTATAGATAGAAATGCAACGAAGGAAAGGAGAGCCGTTACCGAGCGGCTGGGCGCAAGGACCCGACGGCTCTGAAACCACTGACCCAGAACTAGTAAGTTATTATCATTAGAACACTACTAGAATAGATGAATAACGGTTTTCCTATAGAACATCAAGACAGTATCAAACCAAGTTGTTGTTTTGTAAGACAGGACAAAAAAAATGAGACATCTCATCAATAAAAATGAAATATCTCCATTTTCAATAATATCTGCTACTTTTTACGATGGAGTTTTTTTAACAATGGAAAAAGCTTAGTAATTCTTAATTATAATACTGTTCCTTCTCTGTTTCGAAAATAAGTATCGGACCAAAATGTAGAAGTAAGCTAATTTAGATCTCTTCTTGGCGCATTTTCAATGTAGGTACTACATTGGGATTTATACATTAATTCTTCTTTCTATGAATACTAGGGAGGTATCTACCTCACCATTGAAATGGCGTTGCCTGCAGGATTCTATTCCGACGTACCCATAATGCCTTTACAAGTTTAGGTACATATTTTATACAACGACGCCCTAAACTCGTATTTACAACATTCATTTCTTAGTACGCGCTTACACTTCTTATGAAAACTTTTGGTAGAAATTGGTAAAAAATTGTTAATAGTGCCATCTAGCGTCGTCGGAAGCAACTAAGAGGCATGATAATCTATAAATCTCTAGCCAAAAGAGACAGACATATTGTGGCCGTTTTGTACCATGGGCGTAAGCGGGCGTAAACATTTGTGGTAGGTACTTAAGTACCACGGGACGTTCAAATGGTTATCGAACATACCTTCGAAATCTCAAATCTCTCGTTTAGCAGCCTGTACGTTATGTATCAATCAGTCAGGTTTATACGAGTATATATTGATGATGTCTTATAAATTTTCAGGCATTTAAAACCGGTTGCCTGATGCCTCTCGGAGGCGGCGAGAAGAACTCAGGGTTCAAGGGTTTCGGGCTGGCGGCCATGGTGGAACTCTTCTGTGGAATATCATCAGGTACCTAAGTACTTTTTAGTTACCTACCTCGCTAACACGCAACTTTACCTTTTCAGCTTATAAACTATCCAATACTGAATATTTGGCAAATCGATTGTAGTTTTGGCGTGATTGAGCAACAAACTTCCATCCATATTTTCATCTCTTTATCAGAGTATTTAGTATTTAGTCAGAAAATTAATGAAGTAAATCGAGTCAGGAGCATGTTATGTGCTCTACCGAACTTCTGCGTAAGTAATTCATTGTTCTGTTTCATACTGTTGCCGACGATAACGCGGGTCCCATTTGTAGAGTAGAGGTTTATCGTAAACTTTTGACTTTAAAAAAGAACAGATATTTATTGCTCTCTACACACTAAACCTACAAACTATTGAAGACTGAAACATTCAGTAACCAACAATCGACGGCTTTACTATTTATATTTATCCTTCATTTTGTTCATAAACGTTTTCATCTTGTACAGAAGATATTTTTTTTTACACAACGCTACCTAGCCCCAAACTAAGCAGAGCTTGTACTATGGGAACCAGATAATTGATACAATACTTAAATACTTTTTTTTGTAAATACATACATAGAAAACACTAAGACTTAGGACAAACATCGATGTTCATCACACAAATATTTATCCTGAGCGGGAATCGAACCCGCAACACCGGGCGTAGCAGTTTAACACACTTGCCACTCGACCATCCGTGTCGTATTCATTAATTAATATTATGCTATTAATTAATGAATGAATGATTGTCTCAAGTATGGTTAGTTACAGACTGGTCTTATGAATGTAGGTATAAATCTCTCTTGATAATAATATCTCGATACCTAGCACTCCTTTTAAAAATATCACTAGATTTAGTGAACAATTATCTAATTGATCTTATGCAAATTTAGCGGCTTCAAAGATGTACATGCTAGGCAAGGTCAACAAATTTAATTTGGGGAATATCGGTCTACACGATTCCCACGGGGGTATTCCGACAATCGCACGAACTCATTTTTTTTTTGTGCGATAAAATACTCTTTCTTTCTCGGTAGAGTTTCCCCATTATATAATTCCGTACCTGAGGACAGAAGCCACAAATCCATGCTACTCCGGGATGTTATCATAACATCGATGTATAATTTCCAGGAGCCAAGTACGGTCACCACGTTCGTTCGTGGTCTCACAGCGGATCTGGGGGGCCGGCTAACTTAGGGCATTGCTTCGTAGCGGTGGATCCTGAGTGCTTCGCGCCAGGGTTCGGAGACCGCCTCGCGGAGAGCATGCAGCATTGGAGGCAGTTGGAACCGGTAAAGTTGACATACATACATACTTACTTGCTTGAGAACTGTAAGCATAGGCCTCCTTTTGTAAACGCCATTGGGCATGGAAATGATTGCTACTTCTATTTTATTGTCACAAAGTAATATGATTTAATTTTGTAACAATTCAATCACCGGTGATTTTGTAACAAGTGTTAGTCTCAGAATGTAACAGTGTTATATGTGAACAGTTTTATACCATGATAAATAACACGTTACTCGGTATAATTTCCATGCCTACACGCCATTCTTTCCGGTCTTGTACTTTTCGCATCCAGAAATTCCCAGCAATTTTAATAATTTCGTCAAACCACCGCGCCAGCGGACGAACACGACTTAATTTTCGGTCACCACTTTGTCAAAGCTTTCCACCATCACCTCGTCTAGCCAAGTGCCTTGTTCCACTTTAGTGTAATCACTCGATTTCAGATATCATAT
The DNA here is from genome assembly GCA_932526365.1 of Lobophora halterata. Taxonomy (NCBI): domain Eukaryota; kingdom Metazoa; phylum Arthropoda; class Insecta; order Lepidoptera; family Geometridae; genus Lobophora; species Lobophora halterata. Next base: position 2,767,533 of record OW052018.1, read on the forward strand.
ATACATACATAGGTATAGTAAATTGTATTAAACTTTTTTCAGACGGTTCCAAGCCTCCCAGTTCTAGCGCCTGGAGACAAAGAGAAGAAGTCAGCTAAAGAGACTGATGAGAGAGGCACCGTGTTGTACGTGAAACAACAAATCGAGTCCAGTGCAGCGCTGGCTAAGAGACTCAATGTTAAACCAATGGATGTAGACCTTGAAGAATAACTTTAACTTAGTGCCTAAGATAATGAAGGTTTTACAGAAACGTATAGACAACCGACTTCAATTGGACTGTTTTAGTCATCGTAAACACCAATGAAAAGTCACAGGAAAGCAAAATACGCAATATCGTTTAGCGACGACATATTTTTTTCAGGTTTTAGGATATAAAAATTAAACTACTGAATCGATTTTGATGAAATTTGTATGATGGGACCAATCTAAAAGTATCTATCTTATCAAACAAAAAAATATTTTTTAAAATCGGTTCATAAACAACAAAGTTCTGAAGTATCAAACATTAAAAATATAGGAAAAAAAAAACATTCAACCATATTAATAAACTCCTCCTTTTTGAAGTTGCTTGAAAATTTGTGTGTTGTGCAGGTGGCACGCATTTCCTCGCTACGCTCGCTACATCGAATTTTTCCGTTTTTCAACAGATTTTAAAAAACGAGGAGCTACTGCATTCGGTTGATAGGTACTGGCTGCATTGTCCCCTTGTATTGCAAGGCTTGGCTTGGCCCTTGTATTATATTCTTTGGCCGAGTAGCTGCCAGCCCTCTGAGGCCCAATCGCGCTATTTTTTTGCAGTTGAAGCGTTACCCAACCGCAGACGTTACTCGACTTTTCACACTTTTGGTATCGCGCTAATTATTTGACAGCTAGTTCAAACGCAGTGCGAGCGTAGCCCGGCCGCTACAGATGATCACGCGTAGTAAAGACAATCGACTAAGAAATAAGAATAGAGCCCAAAACACACCTTAATCACACTCTTCCACCAACATTACTGTCACAGGTGGCATGGACATTATTGGACATAATCTTTCAATTTCAATTTCTATATTCTTTCTTAAATACCTACATAGTTATAGTCAAATTGTTTTCCTTCACCGTTTAGTAGGTGTTTTTATTTATCTATTATCTACTATTGCTACATTACTTCTATAAGTTGCTCACGTTGGTATTTATAATTATTACCTACCGACCCGCTAGTGGTCTTCATACATATGTAAAATTTATTTATAACTCTGTGGGCTGTAATATAGTAATAATGTAAGATTTTATAATTATTAAGAAAAAGGTATATTATAGTTGTCTGTTGTCCCAAATAAATAAATAAATAAAAAAAAAATATAAGACACTAGGTATACCAGGGGTGGCGAACCTTTTTGTACCCACGTGCCATTTTTCTAAATAAATGTTTATAGGCCAGGCATATACCTACGTGCCAACAAATAATTTTGACTTCTTTTGCGTCTGCACACGCGTGCTATTGGTTCGCGATCCCTGAATTTACAGATAAACTATACTTTGCAGTATTGCGTTACCTTACCTAAAAAGCCTAAATTTAAGCCCAGAGATCATTTTGTATTTACAAAAGTCCCTGCTGGGAATCGAACCCGGTAGACCAAGCTTAGTAGGCCAATTCACTAGGTACTAGGTACACTAGGTAACTTAGGCAAGGTGCTAGTCAATAAAGATACCATAAAGGTGCTATTAGCCTTGTATTTTAAGTGGCCATCTTCGAGGTGGCCATCTAATTTTGTAAAGATGAGTAATTTGTGGTTGTATTATTATTTTGTAAGGCTGTATAAAAATAAGGCGGCATAAATGTTATTATGACCTTTTAAGTTGTTTTATTTCTTGAACACTTCACCTGATATTCAGTAATTTTGGCGGGATTATGTAACAAACATCCATTTTACAGGGTGTCTGTCTTGTATTCCGCGTCCATTTTTCTTTAATACTGTCTATCTTGGTGTTCTGTAGGACACCGATAAATAACTATGATGAAAGGTTCAAACCTTGCAACTGAATTTTAAAGCTTTTCTCAACCGATGGAGATGAAATTTTGCATACACAGTTAGTTTGGGATGACAATGCATGTTAATTGACGTGATTCTAAATCCAATATGGCGGACGGCCCAAGATGGCGGCTTAGTTATTTTTTGTGATATGGGTATCAAATAAAAGAGCTTGCTTAGAAGAATACGAAAAATAAGATTACTTAGGTACGTATTCTGTAAGTTGTTTCATCTGGTTTCCATTATACAAGTTCTGCTTATTTTGGGGCTAATTTAATAGTAGGTATCAACCTGAGTCGTAATAGTTGACAATATACTAACTGCTCCTGCCCTGTGATTCGCCTGCATGAAATCGAGATAAAAAGTAGCCTAGTAAGGACTAGTCCTTTCTTTCTAGTGGTTAAAATACCGAACTTCAGCTAAGTCGGTTTCGGTTTTTGCGATCAAAAATATCCATCCATTGACACAAACTTTTGCATTAATGGATTTGTAGAAAGTAGGATTGAAGGCCTACTACGCCATGATGAACCATTTTGATCAATTTCCATAGTAATCCCCTTGCCTAAGCGCCTTTTAGAAATGTAGCATAGCACAGCCTGAATAAATTATTACTTTACTTTTTTTCTTATCATGTCACTAGTTCATTAGTAGTAGTAGTAGTAGTTAGTATATTCAGAAAGCAATTTCACGATGATAAACATTTATTTTCCTGAACTTATTACGGATCTCAAATTGTCAGTGATGGCGCCTGGAGAAAGGAGAAGGCCGCAGAAGCAACAGACAAGTGAGGCACACGGTTTCATACGTGAAATAAGCATCATTTGCATAAGCGCTCAGGCTGACCCTAGCCCACTTTGCCCACCAAAGCCCACCATTTCAAACATTGTGTCACTGTCAATTTGAAAGCGAACCTCAAAATAGCCGAGCGCAAGCCAATCAACCAATCATGGTGTTTGAGATGTGTGTGAGTGAGCGAGCTAAATAAAGTTTTTGATGTGAGAAAGAGATACAAACACTTTTTTTAGACAGTTGATGTCATCGCCTCGGTCGTGCAGTGCGCGTGTAATTTTGTTTTTCTACCTCGTTGACGATAATAAAAATCGTATAAAAATATTATATTACGTTCGCTATTGAATTACAATTTCTTCCAATATTACGATTGACAACAAGGTATTCAATTTGCAAAATATTCTATGGATGGTCCACTTTCACTTTAAAATAAAACTGGGGTCGCTTTAGCTCAGGATATCGCGAGATTCGCGAGGGCTAATCTGTCAAAGTGTCAACTCAATTGTTTTGATTACTTTTTCTTTTCGCCTTTTGTTTTTATCAAAACTATAAATAATCATTGCACAAGTAGGTAAGATAAGTGGCAACAAACACGCACAATAACGATGCTAAACATCATACTGAAGCCAAGTTGATTGACCAAACATTCGAGTGAAAACAGTGTTTTGAATAACGTTAACATTTTTTGCGAATATTAGTGAAAGAGCCGACTACTGACTTGGTCGGTGAATGATCAAAGTGCATCAATTTGAACCTGAGTGAACTTTTGGCAACAACTTCAAGGTAAGCTATAATTATGGTTCTTGCCCATCTTATAGATTAAAATCAAGATTCTCTCTGTTTCCAGATACTCCCCCGATTCCTGCCCTATATCCTGACCTCCTGCCAAGAAAATTAATTGTACCTACCTACTGTCTTACCTTGTTTACATTACCTTTAGGCATTTTCAAAATTTTGTCAGAGCTTCTGGTCCAAGCAATGCAGAGGCCTGGCAGTTTTCTTGCCTTAAGACCCTTGCTCTTGCCTTGCTATACCAAGAGGAAATGCAGACAGTATCCTTGGCACGCTACCATTATGTATCAGTTGGGCTACCTATAGATCATTTGCAACAGTCTATGGGTGGCCCAATTGTTTTCTTATGTCATTTTGTAATATAGATTGTAATTAAAGTTATTATCATTTATTAGAATCTATGTTCCTATATTTTTACACCTATCAAGGCATGCTAATCAATCACAAACACACAAGATATGCTACTTCAGAAGCTACATCTACTTGTGTGTGAACGATACTCACCTTTAATGCACTTTCACACATTGCAATTTTTGTAAGTAACCATATTAAATAAAGATTTATTTAATTTTTGCATGAAGTAAAGGATTATTCCAAATATATTTAATTGTTTTTACCTGGTAAAAGTTGAAGGTTAAATACATATTTTTAAAAAGATTAGGTATATTTGAGAAATGTAAATAGCAGCAATAAGGTACCTCTCAGCCAGTGCATATCTCGAATCATCCAGTTTTGAGTAGCATACCATTTATTTATGTACCATGCTCTTTAGATAGATATAATATATTCTTAATTGTATCACCTTATCATACTCAAATAAAAAATATACTACAAACTAAAATAACAAGAGCAATCTTATGCTATATTGCTAGGCAGCAATCTCTTCCAGACAGCCATAGAAGACATGCTGTTGTGAGAAAAACAGGATCATTACTTAAAAAATAAAATAATAATAAAATCAGAATCAGGCTAAACAACATAATGACATAATAATGTTGAAAGTATATTCTTTTATTTTATGTAAAAAAACAAATAGTAAAAAACAAATAGTCATTCAAATGATTATTGAACATTGATTTTTACTTGCCTTATTTTTATTACCTTTTTGATGACATTTATCTAAAATATGTGTATAATTCTAATGGAATCTGTTATTTTATAAGTATCATTCTTTAATGAATATAATTGGTTAATCCGTGTTAATTAAAGTTTATAAATAAATACAAATACAAATGATGCTTAGTAACAATGGGAACCCGGGAACCAGCTAAAAATATTTAATATTTTCCTCTTCAATTAGTTATTTTGGGGTTGGTATAGGTATGTTCATGTATAGTGTTACCAAGGAAGGATTTTGTTTATTGCACAAATGGTTTTTAATTAATTGATGTAATAAATTGCTTAAAGCTATAAATATTTGATATTTTCCATTCTAAAAATGTAGGTACAGTTTGATATTTTCCTCTCTAAAATATAAGTAGGTACGTATCTCTAGCTACAAGCCAGCGTGTTTGCTACTAGCATGTAAACTTGCCCTGTGTCATAGGCTTTTTGACAATCTGCTAGTTGACTATCCTTCCGCACTACTAGCTTTTAAACTCGCTGACTAGTAGCTCGTAAACGCCCAGTGTCCTTTAAGGGAGGATTTTGTCAATTGCTACAAAAAATTTTGCACCATTTCAAAATATTTATGTACAGACAGCGTCATAGATAAGTATCCCCCTTGCATTATAATACCCAGCTTCAAATCCCTTTAAATCACCACCGCGGAGAATGGAGAAGTTTTGTCTTTAAAAAATAGATTATATTTATATAATCATATGTAAACCTAAAACAATTTTAAGTATAACAAATTTTTGGAAGGATTTATAGCTGGGTGTCTTGTGCAAAGGGGATACTTATCTCTGACGCTGTCTGTACATACTAAAAGTTTTTTTATAAAATACCTACCTATCTATCACTTACTTACAGGATGTCATAATCTGGCAACATACGATAGGCACGCGCTATTTCCGTTTCAAGCGACTGTATATTTGCTGTTATGAACTTTTTGAAGTTGCTTGTCTCTTCCATGACCTATTTAGGTGCATTTAATTCAAGAGAGAAAATATAGTCATACCTTGGCTGGAAATGCTTTGTGCAGAGGATGCTAGCTTCTCTCATTGATAATGAGGCTACTTCCCTAATGGATTATCCTCTGCACAACGAATTTCCCTCACTCCGTGTCTTAACCCTTAATTAATTTAAATTTTTAAATTAATTTTATTTTTTTACTTTAAGTATAATCTAAAAATCTATGGATTCTGTGATCTGTTTTTTTTTTATTGATGAGGTAATAGCGCAGGTCTGTGGAGAGAAGTCTGAACAAAAGTATAGACAGGCACAGAATCTAATATCTACCTACCTTATTATCTCTCTAAGTAAGTATAATATCAATAAAAACTTAAGTAAGTACCTTAAACTTACGAATAAATTACGAACGAATTTATTTTCGTTTATTAATTTAATTCATGTTGCTTAGGACAAGAATACCTAAAATAATACTGTACTGGTGGTACAGGATTTTTTGTCTCCCTAGGCTCAAAGATTTTTCTAGAGGTTTGTTTATTGCATTTCATACCTAATTTCATTAATTTAATCATCAGCACCCAACTTGAAGAAACCTTAACCTTGACCATTGCATTGAGACTTTATCAGTCACCTTCAATGGCTGAGCCTCAATCAAATCTGAACCCTACTCGATTATAGCACAGATATTAGAAACAATAACATTGATTGTTGTCAGCTTATATTTGCAAAAAGCGTAAGTTTTCAATTTAACCGTTTAAAAACCAATAAAACATAAACCGTAGACAGATAAATTTTGAATGGACTTTGCTCTTTAAAATAAACCAATCACGACACAGTCGACCTCTGATTGGTAGGTTAGGGATATATTTTTTTTCTCCATAATGAGTGATTGTTTACGATTTTAAAACCGTAAATTTGTGAACGGTCCTTTGATTGATCTATATCATATATATGATATAGACTCTATGTTTATCATAGCAAACTTTCGGAGTGTTAACAATTTTTCGTCCTTTTATAATTTAGGTATGGACTATGATGGACGTGTGTGAAAACTGATAAATTGTAAATTAACGATTTTTACAACTTTACTGTGACATATCCATTTATTTATCTATACAGTAGCCACAGTGAGGTCATGAAATGACTACTCATCATTCTCGCCGAGTTATCAATGTAATTATCAACAATTGAGCGCACGGACTGGTAATTGAGCTGATGATAGCCTGGACGTCTCTTGTTTCTTGTAAGCTACTGAAAATTGGCGCCTACTTACTTACTTAGTGTGTCGGTTAGGTAGGTAGGTAGTAGGTAAATCATAATATGATTCAGGCTTCCATTCCGCTACAGAGGAAAAAAAACAAGTACCTACTGGCTACTGGCACACACACGTAGTGTGTGTGTAGTAGCCAGTAGGTACTCATACACAGTAGGTCTTGTATAGATACAAGAAGAAATTGCTAAGTGTAAGTTTTACTTACAGGTTATGAGTTCCGTAATATCTTGCTGTAGTCACAATCAGTTTAGGTATTTTAGTTTAATTTTTTATAATTATTTATTTAATGGCTCTGGAATCGGAGATTTTAAGCTGCCTGACAGAAAGCTTAAAACGCCATCTATATTGCCAGCACGAAAGTTGTTGGGAAGTGAGCTTTCTCAAAGTACGAAAGCTCTGTCATACAGTCTACATAGAATTTCCAATAAAACCTACTAGATGGCGTGCTTTATCTCCTTGCTAAATTTTTCAGATTTTCAGGATCTATGCCGACTTGCATCAAACTATCAAAGTTCCTAAGCAATTACTTAACTCGCTTGACAGTTCTTAACGGTCTGAATTTGGACCGTTAAGAACTGACAAGCAAGAAAAGTAATTGCTTAGGAACTTTGACAGTTTAGTGCAAGTAGGCACTAGAGAGCCGAGCCGTAGCTTAATGAATACCTTGTTTATCCTTGCATATTTTAGTATGTCTTCCAATGAACGTAATAAATAATATGTATGTTAGATTATTTGGTAATGTGAGTAGTATCCCAAAATTTAAACACAACAAGTTGACAACCTAATTAAACTTTTAATTGGTTTTTCATGTTGCGGTTTTCAAATTAGCTACACTGCAATGTTACTAAAACCATTCGTAGAGTGCAGAAACTAAAAGTGGCGTCGACCGCTTACCGCTAAGGGAAAGTCCATTTTTGTGGTAGGTACTGTTACTGTTATACGGTCTACCTATGAATTTTAAAGTTATAATTATTCTAAAATGTACCTACTTATTTATCTTTTACACTCTACCGCTCTCGACGCACTTAGGACCAACAGGAGTCTTAAGCGTCAATGGCACACGGCTTTTTTACATGGTACAAGCCGGCGAGTTTGAAAGCTAGCTAGTCAGCGAGTTAGCTTTCGGTAAGGATTGTCAACAAGCAGATTGTAAAAAAGCCGATGAAACAGGGCGAGTTTACAAGCTATTTAAGCGAACTTGCTGGCTTGTAACGTGTTAAAAAGCAGTGTGCCATCGACGCTTAAGAGCGGAATATGCAGTCCACTTACTTACTTACATAGGTATTCTACCGCTCTGAGACATGCAGAAAATGGACAAGCAAGTAAGCAGCTGATCGATCAAACTATCAAACCTTCATCAATCACATTTGTTGCTATGTAAGATATTCAATAAAAAAACAAGAAAAATATTATCAGGTTCTGCACTCCATCATCTGTTGCGAATATTTCCTTGAAACTAAACGAATGCAGCAGTTATGAAGATAAGTCTAGCTTAATGCAGAGCTGTCCAAATCATACTTAATCTTTATTATTTCAGCTAATTAAAATACTAGCTTGGCTAGAATATTAACGCGCCTCAGGCAAGGGAAAACTCTGAAAAACCTAAGGAAGAAAGAATAAAAAAGTCTTCTTAAAACCATAGATAAAAACGGTATTCGTATAGACATCTGGTCAATAAAAATAAAATAGTTACCTATTCCTTTTTTAAATGTTTTTGTAGCTTTTTATGATAAGTTAAACAACGAAACAGCCTAGTAATTCTTAACTATAATATCTACCTATCCTAGCGCACTACTCTGTAGCATCAGAAAACATGAACTAGAAGTTAGCTAATTTAGATCTCTTTTTTGGAGGGATGGCGGGTTTATAATATGTGTGATTACAGTGTGATTCTATACATTAATACTTTCATGCTAAAAACTAGTTGTTATGAGTAATTGATTCATAAAGGTTGGATAGATAGATGGATGGATGGTTTTTCCTAAATCACGCCAAAACTAGTGTAGTTTATCAGCTGGAAAGCATATCTTGATACCACGCAGGCTTAGCCGCAGGCAACAGCCAGTTATAAATAAACCGCATATTGCCTTCATGTTTCCAAATAAAACAGATGATTTGCTCAGCTTTACTACCGATCGTATAATATCCGCAGGCTCTCGACCGACCGTGGTCTTCTCAAATAATCATAAAAATATTCTGGACCCGCTTTATTGCCTTGCAAATACCTACAAACATGTTGACCAAATAAAGGAAACATAGTACCTACTAACGAACTGGTATATCGGCAATACCGTTGGGAAGCGACTCCCAGCTGGACACCGTCTAGGGTACTAACGTACGCGGCTTAAATAACGTCTAAACTCTGTAATGGGCATAACTTTTAATGGCTAATTAGCTAGATAACCAGCCAGCTAATCTGCATCATCGGGGGGCGGCCATGACACCCCATTTCCTGTTTTTAAACTCAAATGCATCTCCGTTCCAAGTGCTTCACGGAAATGACGTCAACAAAATTAAGAAGTATAACGTAAAACAGGTAATGAGAAATTAAGGTCTTTTAAAGACGTTTAATAATCTACATGAAATGTCTTGATACGGATCTTTCAATCAAAATGCTGCATTTAACCAGTGAAATGAATTCTATAAATGCACCATACTGACTGACTTTAGAAATTCGGATTTCTTTGTAGAGTCGGTAAAGTCGGTAAGTAGAATCATGCCGAGAATCAGCGAATCAGTGGTAGGTATATTTTTGTAAAAGTTACTATTGCTTATTTTCATTACCATTATTTAATTAAGTAAAGAAGACAACAATAACAGAAGTAATTAGTAAACGTAGGCACATAATGCTTGTGAGGCTGTTCGTTTAAAAAAGCGTTTTCTTTACACGTAGAGAATTAATGAAAAACACATGGTAGATAAGGTAGGTAGGTACGATGTACTAGATATCGATGCAGGCAGATAGGTACTTCGAATTCAAACCCTTTTCTGACCTACAAAACTTGAATTGAATTCATTGATAAAACAAATCTGTGAATCAAGTAAAAACCCCAGTCTTCTTTACAATTTATTCTCGAGAAAATCACGAAATGCGTTTTTATTTCAGGCATGGCAAAGACCCTCAACCAACATTCATCCGTTTGATTTTCGAACGAACTGAGTGAAGAGGCTAGCGAAAGCCCGCCCATAACAGCACTCAATTCAACTATACGTCTGCCATTTTAATTGATAACTGGATGTTTTTATCAAGTGGACGAGCGCTGTAGCAGAGTTCCACCGGCCTATGTCATTAGAAGTTGTAATGCGCTGTTTTGCTCATGAGCAGAACAGACATGATCTGAAAAAAAAAATAGGAATAGATTGACTTTGATATTTCTCATCATCTCATAAAAATATTCTAGGTTTTATTTGTTTACCTTTTTAATTTTAAGTTGATAGCTTTCGTCCCTGCACTTCCCAGTAAAGCCAGATTGCCAATTAATTTAGTTACAGTATTACTACCTAAATCAAACTAATAACTTAATAGCAACGTTTGCTCAATTTCGACGCCTGCGAATTTCATGATCCGGAAATTGAGTAGGAAATTACCAACGAGTCTTACTAACCTTCCTTGCCTAGTGAAAACAACATGAGGTATAAAATATAAAAAAATAAGTTAAAAAACATGTTTTGTCACTTCAGTTCTTTTAGTCTATAAAATGCGCGCCTTTCCAATATAAAAATCAAAAGGTGTGCGTATGATAAAAAGACAATTTAAATGTTCCTAAATAACATAGAAGTAAATGCGACCAAGAAAAGGGAGCCACATTGGCTAACTTCTAGTACATTTTGGTCCGATGCTAATTTTCGAAAAAGAGAAGTACCTAATAGGGCTATCTATAACTATTATATGTTAAAATTACTAAGCTTTTTTATTGTCAATAAAACTACATCGTAAAAAGTAACAAACATTATTTGAAAATAGAGATATTTTATTTTTACTGACATGAAAATTTTCGGGCCTATACAGCATCCATTTTGGTTAGGTACTGTCCATCGTTTTATATAGGAACACCGTTATTCATCTAGCTAAATAAATGCCTGTTAGTCTTGTCATATTGGCACCTACTTTATTTTAGGGACTGGACTATTAAAACCAGTGCCCAAAATAAAGTGGCTCGATCTGCGCTATTGTTATACCTACAAACTTTATTTTGGGCACTGCTCGGTCTGCGCTATTTGTACCTCCTTTATTTTAGGCACTGGTAAAGGATCAGTGCCTAAAATAAAGTAGGTACCAATAGCGCAGACCGGGTCGCCCCGTTCCTATATTGCCAATTTTCTATACCGATGCACCGCGGACGGACATGCTGAAAATTTAGCCGGAAATACTTGTAAACAACGAGAGCCGATTGTCTCCAAATTGGTCATTTCGGCGTAATATGGCATTGTCCATTCAAATGGAAGACAATAACTCTTTTTCATTCGTGTATTGCGTGTACTCGCACTGTAAAAACTACGTTGGTTGTATATTTTTTAGTGTTGCTTTGGCGACTGAAAAGGGGTTTTATTCTGCCAGCAATATAATATATTAGCTTGCATTTTTTATCGCGTTCTCTGTTTGCTTTTCTACTGATAAGATAAGCGCAACAGATGCTAATGACCTATTAGATTATAAATATTTAGGTACCTACACTACATAGGAATATGATAAATCTTTTCGTTATCAAAATTATAAATTTCAATAAACCAAGGTCGAGCAAGATCATGCAAAATGTAATACAATTAAAAACTGCTTTATCTTACCTATATAACTTTATAATTTTTGTTGCCCTCGTAATTTTAGTTTGTATTTATTCTAATGATTTATTAAAGCTGATTCAATAAAAGATATTTTATCTATCCATCTCTACTGAACCCTGTTTTATAAATTCATAAATTCTTGCCACAACTTCCTTAGCGAAAAAGCGGCAAATTTCGAACTATTCCACAAAACAACGCGAATTCTCGTCCTACAACTAGGTATAATAAATACACAATAGATTTTTCGGCGTGATCTATCTCAGCTATTCAACATTGACAAAAAATATAGGACATAAAATTGTGACATTAGCATTAAATATTTAGATGCAGGAATGTTAATCTTTTTCATTATAAAAATTATCAATTTTAATTAACCAAGGTCGAGCAAGATCATGAAAAATGTAAAACAATGAAAAACTCCTTTATGAACACAATAAAACTGAACCCTGTTTTATAAATTCTTGCCACAACTTCCTTAGCGAATATGCGGCAAACTTCGAACTATTCCTCAAAGCAACGCGAATTCTTGTCCTTCAAACAAAATACACAATAGATTTTTTCGGCGTGAACAATCTCAGCTATTCAGCATTGACAAAAAGGACATAAAGTTGAGACATTGGCTGTCTACTTCGAATTTTCCGCAATTTATCAGGCTCTACCTACATTATGATTGTTAATGAGGTCCGTAATTGATGACTTTTCAGATTTTATGCACTTTTGTAAATAAAAAACAAAATTGACGTTGTTTTTGAATCTTTGAATTCGTTATTTGAGTATACTACTGTAATACGACAGAACAATAATAGCTGCAACTTGGGCGAATTAACACGACACCTGGCTCGAATGACGTTGTGCAAAGTACAGTGTGGAATTGGATAATCTTGGTAGGGAAGAGGACGTGGAATACTTGGTGATGATAATGCTTCGCAATGAGAGGAAGGCGAAATACGGAGAGTGCCGCGTAGGGCAGCGGGGGAAGCATCGACTTCCGAACCATGTGTCTGGTATGGACTACCTCTGGACTCTATCCTCTCACTCTTGACTTGACTCTCGTTTCAAGCTTCGGCGAGTCCACACCTCCTGATGATGCCTCGTGTAGAGGCGAGGCACGTGTCGTATCTTTAAACTTTGGTTTTCTGTTCTTTGACTCTTTGGTTTAGTTGAACTAAAGTTAAGTTAATTAAAACCTTTGTTTAGAAATTAAGCGGATTTATTACTAAATATATTTATATACTTTATTGAGGATTGTAGAAAACAAGCTATAACTAGTAGCCAATAATGTTTTTTTTTTAATAAAATAATACCTACTTACTTCTTTTGTTGATGATTGGAAACATTTAACACAACGCGGTCAAACCCCAAAGTAGGTACATATCAAGGAAACTAGATAACTGATAGGTATACCTAATATTAATTTAAGTACTTTTTTATCACACCCAGTGTGTAATGTGTGTATTTTACTAATTTTATTGTATTATTTAAGTGTTATGCGTGACGTTAAATCACAGCTTAAGCTATTATGATTTCGGCAAGAGGTTTTTACCGTAACACTTACCTACTTCGAAAATGGTTTTATTTACCATAAATGGTTCCATTTGCAGAAGATAAAGCCATAAAAGAGCGAAATGAACCTCTCCCGATAACTACGACCTATTTAGTGCTATAACACTTTATACGTGCACACGAGTAACATGGCTACACTAGACAAACTTTTATTGAACACTAGCTTAGCTACAGGTCGCGGCTTTGTATACCTTATGAGCTACTTTTTATTCCGACACTATGCATTTCTATTAAAATCCTCTCCAATGCCCGAAGCTGCCTGGGAGAAATCGCTTTCAGCGAGACGGCCGCCAATTGTACCACTCATTAGTTTTAAGTCTTGTATTTGTTATTTTCCATGTGTACAATAAAGAATTATCTATCTATCTAAGTATCTATGTATCATGCGTGCGAAGGGGTGAGTATAATCTTGTCCCAAGGAACATCGCCCGTTGTAAAAATGTCCTGAACTTGATTGTTTTTGATGTGTGCCCTGTTGACCTTCAAATTCCAAAAGGCGCGGGCAGCTGCTAATGTAGAAGATTTTGACTATGATTACTTTTCTAAGTACCTACATAATAATTATCTTTTCACACCACCTGCTTGACAATGTCCAATTACTTATCATGCTATCATCAAGGTAAAGCAAAGCATTACCTACCAAGGGAGGTAATGTTGTATGAAACTCCCAAGGGTTGTAATGTGATTTGAATTTAGAACGTCAAATTCGTGTGGAAACTCGTGGAAAACTCTAAGTATAAGAACGCCCATATGGCATTGTAAAAAGGTTTGTTCGAAAATCGAACTGGCCATTCATAAAAAAAGAAACAAGGCGCGACTTCAAAGTTTGTGAAACAAAAGACGGTGTTCGCTGCTGGAGCCCTCGCGTCTCGCGTTTTATTGCCTCGCAGAAGGTGTGAAAAGTAGAGTATGCTCCTCTGGGATAAAGCTTGTCTTCGTCTTGGGTAGCTTGAACCCCTCGCGTCACTCAGGACTATACATAACTCCCTCGCTTCGCTCAGGAGTTAACTGAGTCCCTCGTTAGCTCAGGGTTCAATACGCCACCCGCGACATAAGACACTGCTTTATCCCCTTAGTGCATAATCTACTATTTTTTCCCTTTCTACCAAACTGCCAAGGAAGTACGTTACCTCGTATCTTCCTAACGGCTGGATGGATTTCGATAATTAAGGTATCATTCGATTCGTCTTAATAACTCAAGTTGAGGACGTGGCCGAGTGGATGAGGCCCTTGCCTTGCGATCTGCTGGTCGCAGGTTCGAATCCCGGTGGCAGTCATGCGTAATTAAGTTTTTTCGGTCGAAAAAATCTATGTATGCATCCCACGTTCTCGCAACGGTGAAGGAAAACATCTTGAGAAAACGGCATGTCGTAAAATCTAAAAAGTTCGAAAACATGTCGAGTGTACGAAAGGAGCCTCTTCGAGGCGCACTTGAAGTCCTTTCACCACACTGGTTCGAAGGAACTAGTGACACGATAAGAAAAGAAGAAGACTCAAGTGCCATTAGATAAGTGTTTCGAAAAAAATCAAATGACGGATATTTGGTGCTATATACCTAGTAAAGTCGTAAATATTTTTTTTTACCATACCTATCGAGTGGGGTATCAAAATAAAGGCAATTAAAACTAGATTACAAAAATATATATCAGTCATGTATTTAAATTTAATAAGGAATAAAAAATTGGCAGCCGGGTTTTCAGTTTTTATAAAGCTTAAAGCTTGTTATTTCACAATTTGCAATGCTCTTTCAACCTCAACGTTACATTACATACACTCGTAGTATGTCAAGAATGTATGAAGATTCCATGGAGATGCTCCACATTGTCGGTTCTCGACGAGGCTTGAGTGTAGTGCCTTCGAGAGGCTTTGGAGCCGTATCTTATACTTGCCGATCGCAAGTTGCATTGTGATCTCGATCTAGTAAGCTTGCGAACTTTCTATACTATGCTATTGTGTTTTGTTCTGGGGGTTATATGAAGCTCTTACCAAAATATTAAATTGCCCTGTTTTTATTAAATAGATAGGCACAGTATTCGTACCTAGTATTTGAATTAGTAGTATAGTAGGTATATAAAGTACTTGCTAAGTAAAATTTCTATCAGTAACAGAGATATAGAGTACTGAAAAGTGCCTCGAATTGCTTCGAGAAAAGGTTACTACGGCTGTGCTGCTCCAGATTTGATATCAGTGTTGTCTAAAACCGAAGTAAAAAGCTAGTCTTTTTTTTTCTTTCGAAGAACCTAAGTTATTTGGTTCTGGCTTCACATCAAAGGTATATAGCTAGTGTCAAGTAATTGGAGAGATTATTTTGTCATAAGTCAGAGTCGATTAGTCAAGTCATGCCCCTGTAAAGTAGTGGTGGTTGCGACTTTACTAGAAGCTTCTATGGAGTTTTGGAGGCAACACGAAAAGTCGTGTTTTACAGCATTACACTATTCACCAACACTCATACACGTTCACGAGCACATAATGGATAAAAAAAACCACCGTTTTTACACTTAAACACTCAAAGTTATACAAGTTTTGTCAATCAATTTAATGCCGCCAATGCGCCATTTTTCATGTTCCCGCCAAAAATCAAGCATGTCTTTCAAAACCACAGTTTACCTAATAGCTTGGCCTACATATACATATAATATCTTATTTGTAGCAGCTTCGTTCGATTTTGTGTGGATTGCAGAACTAATGAAGTCAATGACAAAGTTTTTTTCTCATCTATTTTATTTTTTAACGTAAAAATAACTTCAATTGCGAATTCTCTGTAATTACTTTATTTCTTGTTTTGTTTCCCAGTAGTTCCTCGAAGTTGACGGGGCGAGGAACTTTATTGCATTTTCGCTTGTTCCTTGTTTAATCAGGTACAAGACGCCACGCCAGACATACTCTCACATTCAATAGATAATGAGATTTACCTAGCACGAAGTTGTATTATCTAATTATTTGTACTTGTTTAAAGTTAAATTCAAGTAAGAACTTTAAAAGCAAATTTTCAACTAGAGACAAAGGGAGATGGTCTTAGTGAAACCACGAGAACTAGAGAAATAATACTTTGAATACGCTCGGCTAACTCAATTATGTAAGTGACTGGTTAAATAGAGGTTAAACTGGGGTTAATTATAAATTACCGCTTGCCGACCGCTAAAAAGAGGCTTCCGTCGAATATGTAAGTAATAAGCTCGTAATAGTGTGTAGATAAGCTTTCCTATAGCTGCCCGCTGCGCCCGCTTGATAGTAAGATAAAAAAAAGAATATATTATGTCTTTTTCCAGCTTATAAAAGTACCTAGGTATATCCATCATACCGAATTTCAGCTCAATCGGTTCTGTAGTCTTGGCGTGATTGTACTGTATTGTATAAATTGCCCCCATGTACATACCTACAGCTAAGTAGTTTAGGTCTTAAACTAAACTACTATATAAGGTCCATGTTTTTTGATTTCGTCAACAAAAAAAGTGAAAGATGTCATACTTTAATTTAGATTTTATACGTGTTTTAAAATTAACCCTACTAAGTTAAAAACACGTATAAAATCTAAATTAAGGTATGAAACCTTTCACTTTTTTGTTGACGAAATCAAAAAACATGGACGTAACGAATAGTGTGAAGAAATTACTATAATACGGCGTACTTTTTGAGTATTTGTCCGAATCATTTTGTATGGAATTCGGATTTGAGGATTCCCTTTAAGTGTTAGTTACAGACTAGGTTTAGCACATGGACGCTGTCAGGACGATGCAATATGGTATTCCTGAGTTCGATTATATCTATCTAAGATCTATCTGGTAATTTCACTATGTATATCTATCTAGCTATGTAGGTATGTGATTAATTATAGAAATACCTTTAACACAGTGCAGAACAAACATCCATACATATTATAATCTTTCACGTTTATAATATTAGTAGGATTCTCTGACTAAACCTAACCAATGTCTACATAAGTGTTGAAGCTGTTGGTTCTCTAATAAATAAATAAATAAGTAAATACAATAAAGCTAGAGTCGTAAACATTAGTATATAGGTATAGTCAGCTACACAGACATTGAGGTCTGACGCGTGTGGTTTATCTTTCATTCATTGCTCTGTACAGTCAGCTGCACAGACATACATACATTCCCAAGCTTTCACATATTTATTAAACCCTTAATTTTACAAAGATATTCTTCTTCTGACAAGATGTGAAAGCTTGGGAATGTATGTATGTCTGTGCAGCTGACTGTACAGAGCAATGAATGAAAGATAAACCACACGCGTCAGACCTCAATGTCGGAACGTATTAGTTAATGAAACGTAGAGAATAAAAGGGAAAATACACTATTTTCATATTATACTAAATGGCTGTAGAAATACTTAGCTTACCACATTATAGTCTCAACTAATGCAATAAAGATACGAATGTATAATTAAACTTAATTAAATAACCTATAATGAATCATGAAAAATGCTTAGAACTGTAAGATTTTCAGAGAAAAACCTATTCATTTATTTTTTAAAACAATATTAAATTGGCTGATTTAGACAAGGGGATAAAAAAATACAGTTTAGCTTTTTATACTATTTGGTATATTAATCAATTCACACACATTGCAATAATTACTTATTCAATATTTTACACTGTCGACATTGTTCTAACTCAAAATAAAATTAAGACCTACCACTAAAATAAATATAATTCGGTGCTTTTTACGAGACCTAAAAATTGGTACGATATCTCAAGCATAATAAAGGATTCTAAACTACACAAGACAGAAAAAAGATCTTACATTCTTGACTCAAGAATCTGATAAGTTTTTTTTTCTCAAAATGAGTTTCTTATTGTTTTCGATGGATTTAAAACTAAATAATCGGCCATTCTTACTAGCAGAAAACTAAATACATACTACCTAAATCTATGGGTGTCTTCTTACGAGCCTTAGTTATCTAGAACATGTAATATTTTATAATCTGCATAATGTATTTATATCTTCGGGTGTAATTTTATAGGCCTAGTGTGTGGCAAGCTTTAGTTTTAGAATACAAAATACATCTCAATTACTAACTATACCTAGTATAAGTACATAGATATTATTCATCTAATGAGATATCTTATTCTAGTCATAAGACCATTTACATTCATGAATTTATAGGTATTCATATTATTTATATTATAAGCATATTACCTAGTGAAATAAAAAAAATATAAATCCCGTTACATACAATTTCATAAAAAAGGGTAGTTATTATATCGAACTCACTGAGGTTGTTTTTTTTTAAATGTGAGGATAACTTATAAGATGTTTGTAAAAATCACAAAAGTACGAGCCTACGCCTATTGAACTGTGCTCGATCATTAACTTTCGCGTTAACGTTATCGTAGCGTATCCGTCACCGAGAAGTCAACAGTCTGTATGATTATTTTTCTACGATAACGTTAACGCGAAAGTCTATGGTCGTGTCACTGATTATAATGTAAATAGAAAATAAAATATATATGCGAAAACACAAATAACATGAAAGTTAAACACAAAACAGCAGGTCGTCTACGTAACGGTTGTCAAAGGTTGTCTAGCAATAGATCGTCCCTTGTAATTTAAGTTAATTTACTTGTTTTATGTTAAGGTGATCATACATTAAAGAATGTTCAATTCTATTAAAAAGGTGGTCTTTTTGCTTAGCAATCTCTTTTAGACCAGCTCAAGGTGGGATACTATGAAAATGTTAAGATTAAAAGTAGATTTTACTATAGGCCACTTTTGAGTCAAATACCCAAATCCTTGGCTCAGGGTCCTGTATGGGGAAAGGGATGCGTTTCCACAGACGCGGAGCTGGGCAGACTGGAAAGGAGTAGACCGTGAATAGGAAGAGTCCGGTGAAGCAGTGACAGCCATCTGCATCTAACTGCATTTAACGCCCATCCAAAAAAGAAAAACCGAGAATTGGCCAATCACAGTGCTCGAAATTCCACTTCCACTCCACTTCGAGCACTGTGATTGGCCAATTCACGGCCAGCTCCTATCCACTCCGCGACAGTGGAAACGCATCCTAAAGCCTTTTGCCTTCACCAGCTTAGCGTGGAAACGCACCCTAAAGTATAAAGCCATTCACCAGCTTAGCTGTATCTCATAAGCAGGCGTGTCACGTGACCGCCAGCCATCTTGAAATCGGGTATACTGGTATTTCCTCACTCATCCACTCAATCCGACACTTTGATGAATAGCTTCTGCCTGAGGCTACTGCCCGTCCAGAATGCAATGAGATAAGATAACACTTCAGTATGTTCCGTAGTGATAAACCATGCCCGAATTACATCATAAATATAATAATAATAAATACCTAACGTTTGAACATTTCACACAACGCCATTTAGCCCCAAACTGAGTTAGCTTGTACTATGAGAAACAGCTAACTGAATACAATACATAAATACCTTTTTTATTGTAAATACATACATAATTATACTTCTATTAATTCTCAAGATTTTAGTATTTCCTTAGAATTTACATTGTTACTGAATTGAGATATTCAGATGCTGAAAATAGCTGGTTTAAAAACGTGAATGTAACATAAAGCCTATGTATGTACTTTAACTTATTATACGCTTCTTACTTTGCCGACTTCTAAGTATAATTTATGAGCGTCTGTAAAAGTTTGTCCTTTATTTAACATTGTTAGTGCAAATAATATAGCGAGACTCTGTTTACACATACACATGTCAAGAAAAACAAATTGCGTGTGAATTAGCACGGCAACCTTATCAGCTGTGTTCATGTATTGATAAATATAATAATCGTTTTATTACAGACATGGCAACATTAACAACATAACATGTTCAAAAATGTAAGTTGAGTTACAATGTTTATATTTAGGTAAACTAAGCAAAAAATACTATGAAAAATATAAAATTCGTTTACTTCGACGACATAGTCTTTTCAGTTTTTTTTATATCAAAACTGAACTACTGAACCTATTTTGATGGGACCAATCTGAAAGTACATCCTCTCAAACAAAAAAAAATTACAAATTGGTTTATAAACAAAGTTCTTTCTCCTTAGCATTCGCAGCGAGCATTCGTGCGGTCAGTACGTGGAACGAACGAACACAAACACGCGAGCAACACGCCGAGAATCAACTAATGAAATAAAATATTCAACCGATTGAACCGATTTGATAACCTCCTCTTTGAAGTCGGTTGAACATTCAATTTAATTAAAAAAGAAACGTAGATTACGGATTCAGCTGAATCGCTACTAGCCAGCACTGGCACCCGACCCTACTCCCTTTAGGAAAGCTTCACAAGGTAGCTAAACTGTATGGACGGCAATAGAGTTCTTTGAGCGCCTTTCAGGGCTCCAACAGACAGATTCAACGCGTTGTTTTGTTTCTTAAAAGGTTAACTTGATTAGGGCCTGAAAGCCTCGACAGATCATGTTTTGAAAAATGGTTTTTATACTAAAAGCTTTGCATTCAAACATTTTTCTAAGCAGGTGCTAATATTGGTATTGTTACTCTACATTAATTAGTAGAGTGGTCGAACGCTAGGTTAAATCTTACTTAAAATAAATCTTTTGTGTCTAATGCCGACTTGCACCAAACTTTTAAAGTTCCTAAGCAATTACTTTACTCGCTTGGCAGTTCTTAACGGTCAGAATCTGGCCTGTTAAGAACTACCAAGCGAGTAAAGTAATTGCTTATGGACAGTTTCGTGCAAGTAGGCATAAGTTTATTATTCTAAAATAGTTTAGTAGGCACTCTAATGCTTACAAAATATGTTGTTTCCTATTTATAAGTACCTATAATATTTAACATATGTATTATAATACATATTTGTTAAATATATATATTAACATAATTGCTCTACAAATACATAATAGGTAGTTAGGTACATAAGAACATTTCCTGTTTACATACTTACCTACATAAAATAAATAAAATAAAATAAGCCTTTATTCGCTGACTTATATTGTACAGAGATTTTATATTTATGTTATGGTTTATTTATTGTTTGTTCTGGTTTAAGTCAGGTTGTCCTTCGACATAGGCCTCCTCCAGATTATGCCAGGTCCTTCGGTCCAAACAGGTTCTGCGCCATCCCTTGGGCAGGTCATCTTCCCATCTTTTCGGTTCGGTCTACCTCTCCCACGTTTACCGTCTCTAGAGTACCAGACTGTGTGGTCGTAAGACCATTTGTTCCTTTCTGATCTCATGGTGTCCAGTCCACCGCCACTTTAACCTTCGGATTGAGCTCGTTACGTCTCTCACCTTAGATTTCATCCTGATGTCAGACAGTCTCACCTTGTCCCGCAGTTTAACGTATGCTCCTTTCCATACCATGCTGACAGACTTTTAGTCTTTGATTGATACTTTGATACTTACCTACATAGCAACATTCAATTTCACTTATTGTAAAATAATTCAAAGTGGACGAGTGCTGTAGCAGTGTTTCATCGGCTTATGTGATTTAAAGTCCTGTGTAGCATTGTTCTGGTCATGGGCATTCCATTAGGAGAGTCTCGTCACTTAATTGTCACATAAATATGTATATCAAGGTTTTACAGACATACTCAAACTGATTTCAATTTATTCCTAAACTGTTTTAGTGACCGTAAACACCACTGAAAATACACAGGGAAGGAAAATACACAAAAAAATACACAATTTCGTTTTACATCGACAAACTGTTTTTCTTTACAGTTATTTTGATTTAAAAACTACTGAACCGATTTTGATAAAATTTGTATACGACGAAACTGAAAGAATTTTCCATATCGGTTGATATATGACGAAGTTCTGAGGTACCTAACAAACTTGAGAAACTCCTTCTTTATTTAAAGTCGGTTGAAAATAACCTACGAATCCCTTATTCTACTGTAAGTGTCAAAGCTCTAATTCCAGTGCATACACATCTATAACCTAGTGTCCTTCAGCAGGACCGCTGCTTCGTATGAAGGTAGCTCGCTGTCTGCAGCCGTGTGGCATTGAGGACATGGCTCCGTCACCACTTCCTGCAAGTAGAAAAAAAAACTATTTATTATATATTTTATTAAAGGCATTGTGCTAAGGCAGTGTCCTACAAGAACGCGATGACGCGACCATCGCAAGTTCGCGCGAACGTCGATCGCGCGATCACGCGATCAAACGTACTAACGTGAAATAGGCGTCCCAATTGGCATCGCGTCGCGTCGCGCGATCGCGTGATTGCCAATCGGGACGCCTATTTGACGTTAGTACGTTTGATGGCGGATTCGCGCGACGGTCGCGTCGCTTGCTCGCGCAACGATCGCGTGATCGCGGTCTATTAGGACAACGCCTAAGGCCCTGAATCCCGCTCACCGCTGTCACGCTCGCACATTTGTAGATTATTGAAGATATAAATATAATAGTCAGAGTATACATTTAAAAAAGTCGAGCGATGAATTTGTTACTACAACCTCACTAAATGTTTGAGTATATTTTTTGTTTTTTGTTTTTATATATCAAATGTTTTTTTTTATAAAATATTGTAGTACAAAAATGGTTTAAAAAAATCATATTATTAAGTATTTTTTTAGCGTTTGTTGCTGTATTTCTACTTCCCAAAAGTAGATGGCGTGGAAGTAGACTTAAAATAATACTCTCTAACCGTTGCAAATAGTATTTATAAAGAATACAATAAGGTAATAGTATGGCTTTCATACAAAATTGATATATATATATCCGATATATATAATAAATATCCGATATTTTGATATTTATAATAAAAATCGGATATTTTCGAACCCTGGATAAAAGTCAGTCGATCACCTTCATCAGCTTATCACTGAAGAAGAACAAAAAAAAGAGTTATTTTTCGGAAGAAGCACGATAAATAATTCTGTTTGTGGCAACAATAGGAGAAAATTAATTTGAAATATCTGACCATTACCACAGCCGTTATTTAGCTTTTAGCTGAACACAACGAAAATAGTGGCAGTAAAATTGCGTGCATATTGATAAAATCTAAAACACGCGGCCGGACAACATGAAACCCGTAATAATGTTTTATAAACGTTGTGGCTTTGGCGGCTGTGTTCGTGGAAACAAGAAACAAAATTGTTAACGATATTTCAATGTTTATGTTCTTAGGAAAAGCCTCGATGAAATAGGGCGAGTTTACAAGCTACAAGCCAGCGAGTTATAAGCTAGCGAGGTAGCGGTCCGAAGGATTGTCAACTAGATGATTGGAAAAAAGCCAATAACACGGGGCGAGTTTACAAGCTACTAGCGAACTCTTTGGCTTGTAAACTAGCCATCTGTCATCGACGCTTAACTCAGTTTGTTAGGAACATAAACGATTTCTAATGTACTCATCCAAAAAGTTTTCCAATACTCCACTTAGTATTTTATTTTAAAGCAGCTCCACCAACCGATTAAGTTAGGGAAAAGGTTCGTAAACTGCGACCTAGACCTCCAAGACCCGTTTATAAATGTAATCTAATATTATTTAAATCTCTCCAAAATAGTTTAAAGAGTAACTTAGCCATAAAATAAAATATCTATCACTGGTGTATAATATGTACAGAACCGGAACCAAAACCCTTCCCTGTGGCACTCCAACATTTAGTTCTTTGATTCCTGAGAATGCATGGTCTGAAGGAATTTCAACTTTCTAAATTTGACTATAGGTAATTAACACGTGATTTCATTCATACCCGAAATAAGTCGTCGAACCTTTCATTCGACATTACGGTACGTGAATTTACCGTTATTTCAACAATGTTTAATCCTCTATCTATAAAAAGATCTAGATTGTAGATAATTTCACCGGGATGTTAACGGCCTGATGATGAATGAATTAATTATTTATTTCAGAATCTTATGCCTACCTGCACCAAACTGTCAAAGTCCCTAAGCAATTACTTTACTCGCTTGGTAATTCTTAACAGTACAGATTCTGACCGTTAAGAACTGTTAAGCGAGTAAAGTTGTTGCTTAGGAACTTTGAAAGTTTGGTTCAAGTCAGCATTAATCTAGGTACATTTACCTAATGTAGTACATGAGTATAGAGAGGTATTAATTAAGTTTAAGTTTGGGATTGAAGGGTAGGTACCATCCAACAACAAAGTATTTAACATAATCATACCTACTAGCCCCCCACACTAAGATTATCTGGGTCGTGGGTGGCTAGTCTCCTCGGCTGGTAGTAGGTATACACAGCGTCATAGATAAATATACCCCTTGCACAATACACCCAGTTTCAAATCCCTTCAAAACGCCGCGCCTCGCCCGCGGGCGTACGATGAAGTTTTGCTTTCAAAAATAAATTATATTTGTTATACCTAATAATAATTTTACACTATTTTTGAATGGGTTTTGTAGCTAGGTGTCTTGTGCGACGGGGATACTTATCTATGACGCTGTATTAACAATATGTACACAAAAAACAAATACCCGATGGTATTGTGGTTATTGGACATTAAATTAGGTAGGTACCTGTAAAACAACACCGTCCTTATGCGCCGATGGATCATCGACAACTGTCTCGTAAGCCGGCGGTGGGCCAGGAATGTCCATTTGGATCTGCAAAAACAAATTGAGCTAAATACTAGAAAATTAATGATAGATTTATAAAATGTTAGACTTTAGACTATATTATATAGTAGGTATTAATAAAGTCTAAAATAAAGATAAAGTGCATAATTAAATGGACCGAGTATATTTGTTTTAATGATAGTCTGGAATTAGTAATTCCTACTATACTAGGATATTGGCCAGGGCGACGAAAAAAATAATTATGATAAAATATTTTATTTTATTTTAAACTTTTTAGGGGAATTAACAGCTAACTATGAGTATAAGTTATCTATTTATTACAGCATAAGCGAACTACTACAATCTATATTACAAAACTTACAAAAGAAAACAATTGGGCCACCCATAGACCGTTGCAAACGATCTATAGGTAGCACAACTGCTCCAACTCGATACCCGATGGCAGCGTGCCGAGGATACTGGCTGCATTGCCATTGAATATAATTAAAGTATTAAAAAAATCTAAAAACCAATAAAAAAATTCCTCAGATAGTACCTATATTTGTAGTTAATATTTCTTTCTTTCATAGAGATAAAAAAATCATGAGATCTAGAGATTCCGTAGCCTCAAAGGTGGTGCCCTCTACGACGTAGAGGATCTACAAATACGTAGCTATTGTTTACGTAGTATTTTGTCTACGAGCTTCTTATGTCAGGTGTCTACGAGGTCTACGCAACGTCGAAACATTTTGTACTTAGTGTATTTTCAATATTTTGCAAGTTTAGGAACAAAATGACGTGATATAGATGACCCGTATAATATTACTTTTATAACTCGAAAATCGCGATTAACAAAGATACAAAAAAATATATGCAATTTAAAATTCACCACCAAATCTGTAATCCCAAACATCTACCTTTCGTCGTGAAATTTCTCCCATCATTTTACTTCACCCTTCCGTAATCGCTGACGGTAAATCAGACGGATCTTACCTTAATCAATTTACCGCCCTATAAACTCTGTCTATCTTGAAATTTAAATTTTATTTGGTGTAAGATAAAACACCCTTCACTTTTTTGGCGTGCAGTCAATTATTTTAATCGAGGAGCAGTCTTTTTAACCGACTAAAAAAAGGAGGAAATTTTCATTTCGGTTGTTTTTTAATGTTTGTTTTGTTTGAGAGGATATACTTTCAGATTAGTCACATAGAAATTTCATCAAAATCGGTTCAGTAATTTAATTTTTATATCAAAGTAACTGATTTTATTTTAATAAATAATAATAATAAATATTTTGGACATTTTACACACGCCTTAGCCCCAAACTAAGCACTTTAACAAGAAAATATGTCGTCGAAGTAAACGAAATTGCGTATTTTGCTTCCCTGTAACTTTATAGTGGTGTTACACTGATAAGTCCGACTGAAGGCGGTTGTACTCCTAGTAAGTTTTGGAAATCTTGATTATCTGAATAATTAAAACCAGCGGATGCTGTAACGAAATAAAGTGAACGAGCGCTACACTGGAAATGTAGTGGAATGTACTTAAGGACGTGGTGGCCGATTGGATGAGGCCCTTACCTTGCGATCTGATGGTCGCGGGTTCGAATTCCGGTGGCAGTCATGCGAAAATGTATGCATCCCACGTTCTCGTAACGGTGAAGGAAAACATCGTGAGGAAACCGGGATGTCGTAGAACCTTAAGTTCGAAAACATGTGTCGAGTGCACAAAAGGAGCCTCTTAGAGGCGCACTTGAAATCCTTTCACCACACTGGCTCGAAGGAACTAGTGACACGATAAGCTGGAAATACTATTTTGCTGACAGCGTGATTTCTTACTAAGAGAGTGCATTACTCGCCGTTTTACTTGTTCATGTATGAGAAAATGTTCAGCTGATGCCTAAATTGGGCTGTTAATGATATGTAATTATTGCTTGCGTATAAGTAACAGTTAATAGAGTCCCAGGTAGGTTGGGGAGGTACGAGTTACCGTCTTGTTTACTTAGGACGCCACTGAAAATTTGTATTTTTTCAATGAAATTGGCTTTTGAACGAAAACGTGGCGAATACTCATACCCATTAGACCTTACATTTTAAAATGTATGTATATGTTGCAATATATTAAATTAGGAAACTATTATTTGCTTTTATTATATTTATCGTTAAGCAAAGTGAAATGTAGACAACGACCGTAATTATTCTGAAATTATTTTTTAAAAGTATCGGTATCTTGCTTTTTAAACTTTCCGGTGACTTCAGCATACAATTTAAACGACTTTTGTTTTTACAAAAAAAAAACTTTATTTATCCTAAAGATGCTTTGATTGCTATTACATTTTGATTAACTGAGTTATTTTCCTTCTTTACAGATGACCAGAATGTGTTGAAGAAAACGTATGATCAATGAATTTATCCCAACATACCTAAATGAAATGGTGAGTAACTACGTAACGAAAAGAATACCCACTAAAAAAAAATATAAGTTAGATAAAAGTAATTATGAAAGCAGGTAACACTAAAAAAAATCACAAAGGAATTTTCGTTACAGTAGTACATAATAGACGGTACGTAAGTAAGTACCTTACGTATTATAATGCGATTCGATTAAACCTTAGTTTGTGATTAAGTCCAGAAAAGCGCTGTTTTTTTCGCGCTTTCAGAAGACTTGTTTACATAAAACCCTCTACTAATAAAAACTCGTAAAAAATGGAGGGAAAGTACCCAAATGGATTCTCAAAATAGAAAGCAATGGATGATGGATGTACAGATGTCAACGTCGATAATTGGACGAAATCCGAAACCGAATTTGCGTTCAGATTATACAAATGAAAAATCCACATAACTTTCAGTTGAACAACTTTGCGGTCGAATGCTAAACTGTTTGTGCTCCTGTCTGTGACGTTATGTGGTTCTTCGGAAATAGCCGAATGGTTATTACTGGAATCTAGTTTTAGAGGGAAGAGGTGTATTTGGTCTGACTTGGCCCTTTTAAAGAATATGATAATTATTTATTCATAGTTAATATAATTTTATTACAGCATAAGCTAACTACTACAATCTATATTACAAAATAAAACAATTGGGCCACCCACAGACCGTGGCAAACGATGTATAGGTAGCTCAACTGCTTCAACTCGATACCCGATGGCAGCGTGCCGAGGAGGTTGGCTGCTCTTTATATTGCAAGGCTTATTCTTAACCAGACATATGCCTTCCATGTCTGGTTAAGAAAGTTTATTTCTCAAAAAGAATACCAAATATCCACTCATGAGAAAACTAAATAAACATAAAATAAACTAGTTACCTAAGTTCTTTCACATATTTTTTGGGCTGTATATTTTTTTTTTTGACTATTTATAGGTTTGCGTTTGACCACCATCTCACCTGATGGTAAGTGACGATGTGGTCGACGATGTAGCACGCTTACCTAGAATAATCCTATTCACTCTTGCCTTGAATACACCCAAATTATAGTGATCGGGAAACACTGACGCCGGCAGAGCATTCCATTCCTTGGCGGTTCGCATAATGAAAGTGGAAGCAAAGCGCTTTGTGCGAATACATGGTATGTCCACTATGTATGTATGTATGTATGTATGTATAATCATTAATCATAGATGAACTAACGCTACGATGTAGCATTTATATTAACTTCTTGTACAATGTGTTTGGTCTTGAGTAACCGATATTTAAGACAGTTGTTTTCAATTTTTTTTATCCGGAAATCCGCCCTCACCCCACGACCCACCCCACTCCCCTTGAAATGGTAGCCATTTTGTTTTTTTAACAAAAACTAGTCCAGTTCGTGTACGAAAATGACCATAACTAAATACTTATAAGTCCTAGAAATATGAAATTAGAGCGAGTGTCCTCTAAACATGACCCTTGCGCAAACATTTGAACTAAAAAAACATATAAAACCTCATCACACAAATGTTTGTCCTGAAGCGGAAATCGAACCCACGACACTCGGCGTAGCAGTCCAATGCACTTGCCACTCGCCCATCTGTGTCGTCAAAATCAATTAATTTGAAAATTAATTGCTTGTTAGTTTCATACAATTCTTATCTAAGTTTTTATGGTTTTGTTAGTGTATAAAATATTGGATAAAGGAAGTATGCGGTTTCGGCCTTGCATGCTTGAAAACAGTTACACCAAGAAAAGTTTTGAAACAAAACTTGTATGACAGATCAAGAATGTTACGAGTTGTTTAGACCATGCAAGTCATTTATTGCTTCAATTTAATGGTATGCCACAGGCAAGAAACTTGCATCGTGTAATTGGGCCTTTATATGTAGTGTTTCACAGGCCTATATGAATCAAAGTCCTGTGTAGAACTGTTCTGATCATAAGCAGGCGTGATCTCTTACCATCATGAGAGCGCTATAAGTCTCGTCCCATGTTTACATTTAAAAAATGCGCTTCGGGAAAATACTCATGGGTGTGGATTTTGGTTCTATTGTGCATAAGCAACAAAGTCATCAAAATACTATATGTCCGGTCTTGAGTGACCCATATTTAAGGGGGATTTTTCAGGTTTTTTTATCGGTAAATCCCCCCTCCCCACACGACCTACCCCTCTCCCCTTCCCCTCACCCCTTGAACCATTTCAAAGGGAATGGGGTAGGTCGTGGGGGGAGGGATCGAATTTACCGATAAAAAAACTTTATCATGCTTTGTATGTAAATCTCTGGTCGTGATAATGAGGGTGATGCTAGGTTGTGCCTCCTATGAAAATCTCTGGTCGTAATAATGAGGGTGATGTTAGGTTGTGCCTCCTATGAAAATCTCTGGTCGTAATAATGAGGGTGATGTTAGGTTGTGCCTCCTATGAAAATCTCTGGTCGTAATAATGAGGGTGATGTTAGGTTGTGCCTCCTATGAAAATCTCTGGTCGTGATAATGAGGGTGATGCTAGGTTGTGCCTCCTATGAAAATCTCTGGTCGTGATAATGAGAGTGATGCTAGGTTGTGCCTCCTATGAAAATCTCTGGTCGTGATAATGAGGGTGATGCTAGGTTGTGCCTCCTATGAAAATCTCTGGTCGTGATAATGAGGGTGATGCTAGGTTGTGCCTCCTATGAAAATTTCTGGTCGTGAGGATGATGATGATAATAGAGTTATGGCTTGTCAAATCGTCATGCTATGTATGAAAATCTATAGAACCGCCTGACCCGAAACCAATTATCGTAGAGCGGATTTTATTGAATTCCGATCGCGCAGTCTTTATGCCCGTGGGAGCGCTCCGTTGCCTCGCCCTGGTGAGCCTCGCTCTGATTGCTGGTAATTATTTAATGTATTTGGCGGGAAAACTATTCCTCATACGAATTTAATAAGATTTATTCAGCCCTATCTGATACGTAGTTTTTATTTGTATGTAGTACTACTGACAGCCACAACTTTAGTTACGAATATATATATAGGTACATAGGTACCCTCATAATTTCATGTCTCTACGTCCACTGGTCTAAGTCTAAGCTTTTTATAATTTTTTAGTGATGATTGATTCAGTCATCTATCTGCTTCAAAGTTATTTTACATACATATGTACTTATATTTATAACTAAAAAGTCTAACAGTTCAAACAAAGGTTTTATTTCTAGTTAAATAAAGTCATACTACCGCTTGTAGTGAATATGTTAATAAGTAAGAATAAATAAATGTGTGTTACTCAATCACGTCAAAAAAGCTGATTAAATTGTGCTGCAATTTGCTGGTACATAAAGTACATATGTATAAGTACATAACTAGTTAAGAAAAAGTACAAAATGAAAATGAGCTGATTCAAGATTCAAGATTTTTATTCGCCAGAACATAGTATACATAGTATGTTGTTAAAGAATATTATTAGTGCCTTATGTTCTACTATTTATGGTGTGCGAGTTACAGTGAATGAATATAATAATATTAAATGGTATTTAAATGTCAAAGTGAATTTAAATTTTAACGATACCTACTACTTAACTATAATAATATTAAACATATATAGCTGTAAATATATTAATATATAGCTGTAATAGAATATATTTTTTAACGTGATACCAAGCGGCCGAAGTCCCGGTTAGCAACTAGCCATGACAGGTCTTTCAGTCGGTCTCAAAACTACGACACGTTTTTTTTTCAAATGTTTTTTTTATTGCGACACCGGTCTCGAACCAAAACAATTACTATCTTATAAGACGACCAATAAACCAATTTCGCAACGTAGAATGTTACAACTTACAACATGGTAACTTATGAGTTCTAAACATGTAAACTTCTGCTCTACTAATGGAACCAATAACTAAGTCAATTAATTAAGAAGTTTGCGTCTAGATTTAGTACAAGTTATGAACTCTATTCTGTCAAGAGCGAGCTACGTTTTTTATTAAAACAAGAGCCTACTTGTAATGTCGTCTCTTCAAAGCAGTAGTAATCAATAAATGCTATTTTTTTAAGCCAGGCAATAATGTTACAAAAAAGGTAGGTTACCTTCTTTGTAACATTATCACCTAGGGGTAGAATACGTAATTTTACAATCTGTTTACCTTATTAGTTAAGAGTCAATATCAAAGGCTTATAAATTATAATTAGGTACCTAAATAACAAGTCATCATGTCTATAGTTCTTTTAGGTAGGTTCGGCACATGTATTCTATTTCCATTCGTCTTTTTCAGCCGTCTGACAACATATTCACATCGCCTTTGCATACCTCGCCATTCGTTTTATCGGCAACATACAATGCAACCTTCTTTCATCCGTCCTCCTTGTATCTAAATAATGGTAGATTAAAATATTTTTCAATCTTATTTTATTTGCAAACACAAAAAAGTGATTCTCTTATCTTCTGTGCTAGAATCTCGTATTTTATTATACTCCTTTGCAAGAGGAGAGAATGGTAGAGTAAGAACTTATTAATGTGACCTAAAAGTTATGATTTAGTTAGTAATATTGAAACTCTGCGGTAGGTAACTTTTCTTATATGAGCTGGTAACACTATACTATTCACAATTTATGTTATGTTATTGTTTGTATTCCGACACAATGTAAAAATTGTTTGAGAATAAATGAAATGAAATGAAAGGTAGGTTACCTGTAGTTTGAAACTCCGTCAAGCTAGAAGTCTAGAACCATCTCCAAGTGACTAAAATATAAACAGATTAACTACAGCTTTAGGCTTGGAGAAGTTATGAGCTTTGTGAAAACTTTGACGTGGCACTTTGCGGATGCAAATACCAAAAGCCAAACTGGGGTGGCATTTTTTCATAGCCAGTACTGCAAGCTAGAGTCTTGTCTAGTGGCTTGCTCTGCTGGCTTGGCACATTACAGAAAGCTAGTTCTGTAAACTCGAAGCCAAAGTTATTGGCTTGATAGTTTACTATCATTAGCTTTCTGGTCTGGCTAAAAGTACTGAAATCGAGCATCTCAAGAAGCGCATTAAGGGTCATTTTCTAACATTATGCTTCATTTTCAAAAACTAGGCGTCATTCTCGATCGCAAATAAGGATGGTAATGTTATTCAAGTGTATACGTATGTGTGTATGTCTGACTCTTAGGTGCAAAATTAGGTAGATGAATTATTTGTTAATAGGATAAAACTTATCCTCAAGCGTCGATGACACAGGGCTAGTTTACTAGCTACAAGCCGGCGAGTAATTGAACGAGTTAGCTTTCGGGAAGGATTGCCAACATGCAGATTGTAAAAAAGCCCATGACACTGGGCGAGTTTACGCGAACTCGCTGGCTTGTAGCTTATATACTAGCCCTGTATCATCGACGCTTTACAGTCAGTCAGTTTTGACAAACTTAACGCTTGTTGTATTGATCGAGGCATGAAGAGGCCAATTTCATCCAGTCACCAAACTTATTACGAGGAGGACAGCGATGTGTCACCCTGCCGGAAATAGGCTTGCTCGGACTCACATAGAGCTAGCTACATAAATATCTTCCACGTTGTACCCGTAAGTTATTGTATGAATGTTTTAGTAGCAGTAAATGGACCTGCTCTTTAGAAATAAAGTGACGAATATACCTATGCGTTGTATGTGGAGAAGATAGAGCATTAGAAGATGAGAAGAAGCTTCTTTTTGGTCAAAAATTATATGAATGAGTCAATGACACGAATTAATGAATGAAGCGTGGAGAATTCGTGTTCACTCACACTTATTTCTAAGTCCAGATTTCAAAGATTTTTTTAATGATTGGTTCTTTACAGACTTACTGTTTCATTATTGCTGAGCCGAAACCGCTGAACGTAGAAAATTGAAACGTGTGTTTTGAGAAGAATGCTTAATTTCTAACCAAAAGCCTAGTAGTTTAAACATATATGATATTTTTCTAGCCCTGTTATTTCTCTTTTTCGAAATTTAGCGTCTGACCAAAATGAACTCGTACTAGAAATTAGCCAATGTGGCTCCCTTTTCTTAGTCGCATTTTCAATGTACTACATTGTGTTTCTATACTTTAATACTTCTGTGCAAGACAATAAGGTACGGCCTCTTCAGACCATCCAGGGTATCAGCTAATTATGCTAATAGTAGTCTCCTCGTAGACAGACGGATCGGGGCCCAGCGCTTCTATACGCAGCTGTACGCTGCTCGAATTACTTATTTTTACAATGAATATTCAGTGCAAGCTATAGTCTTAAATAACAAAGTACGTTATTGTTAATTTGAATACAAATAAAGAAAAGAACTATTCTTTTTTTGTCTAGGTATGAGTCTTCTGCAATTGAATACTGGATAAAGTGGGTGTTATAAGTACCAAAGATAGACATAAAAAAGTTTTCTCTAGAAGCATATTTTTTGCGTGTCTAACAAATCAAGATAAAAAAGTTTTCTCTAGTAGGTAGAGTCGGCTCTGTAATTGACTTTACACCCAGCTTACGCCAGTGTTCTCCTGTGATTAAACCACTTGTAGTTTATATTATGGGTATATCTTAAGTGGTTTAATCACATCAGTAGTTTACTCACGCACACACATGATGTGTTTGTGTGAGGGGTTTAATCTCAGGAGAACACCGGCGTAAGCTGGGTTTAAAGACCATTACAGAGCTGACGGTATATATTCTTTGCGTGTCTAACAAAACAATCAGCAAATTAGCCCCAAATGTCGTGAAGAACACAAGTATATCACTAGGGATGTGGTAAAACCGGAGTACTACGTACTACGTACATTCCTTAAATGAAACAACGTATTACGCGTTATGATTCCATATCTAGAACGTTCGTAGATTTCCCACGCTACCGATAATATCCAGCCTCCTGGGGCTTCATCATCTCGAAATCGCTGATAAAAATCACATTAGCATTATTATACAAGTAAGCTTACGGATAGTTACGTCCGCCATCTTTTTTTCGATGAAGCATCATCATTATGATTTTGCGCTCGCTGTTAATTAGCCTTATTTACTATTTATAAAGGTACTACAAGAGAAGAGAAAGAAAATATTACCGTTTATGCACATTCCTATAAAACTACATAGGTACTAATGCATTTTATTTTGTAACTACGGTATTCATGAAATTAAGGTAACTGGTGTTTGTCACTGCGTTATCGTGTGATAGACGACTAAAACTAGTACGATATTGTACCTGAACAACGTTCTAGCAATAATTAGCAATGCGATGAGGCAGTGTAATTTATTATGACATGCACTAAACGGTGAATTTTCATGATACCAGCAATCTAAACCAAAATTATACATAAATATGGTAGGGAACCGATTAGCGGCGGGTATAGAGCGATTGTATTAACGGTAAGCATCGTAAAAGCGTACTTAGCTGATGTACTGAAAAATGATTAAAATTTTAATTACTGGTTCAGTGTATGCTTAGCACTTAACGAGAGATTTAAGTGTGTACCTATCAGGTTTTTATCGCTAATTCGAGGTTTACAGCTATACCAGATTTCAGCATTACAATGTGTCAATACTATTTTCTGTTCTTACAGGATCAATGAATTTATTAATTCGTTCTTGGTTACTTTCTACAAAAAAATATCTACACAAATACAAATACATTTTATTTATTTATTCCCTTAACATGATTTACTTAATAGCGGTAAGAGACTCCCTTTTCAGTATAAAAATACCTGTGTTTCACAATCAATAAATATTGTTTCTTATGAATATAAAGTTATAAACTGGTGTAGGTATTTAATTATATTTAATTTATTCCATTACTTAAATGTGATTTTATTTTCATGGTTGATACAAAGTGAGAGATAGAACTTGATGACAGAGTAAATTGATACCAACCTGGATATCAATTTACTCTGCAAAGCGACAAGGCTCAAATAACAGAAACAGTCGTCCACAGTTCTCATTACAAGCTAATACATCACAGTAATGACGTCACAGACTCATTCCTAACATTCACCCTATCACCCGACAGTCGATAAACATCCTCGTGGACTACCAAAATCTAATTACAACCCATCACAAACCAGTCGTTCTTAAAATAAATTGCGTTGTGAAACCGCACGAGTGGGCAACACTAGTACGCAGCTTGTCACGTCAAACGATTAATACCTAACCTATTTCTTATTACGCTGGTACTAACCTTTAGATCAAATAGCCAAGATGTAACCTCATTGCTTTTAAATTTCGAACACATATTCCTAGTTAATGAGACTACAATCAGTCAGTAGTTTTTTTTTTCTTTTCTCAAGCCAGCAATCGCTAATTTAGCGCGAGCGATAAAAAATCCTGATATCAACACTTAATAAATTCTTATCACAAAAAATAAACAGAGGAAAAATTGGCATTCAAACTTCTTGGAACAAGCTAAAACTTTATCGGATTCTATAACTTTCTATATATTTAACTATCGAAATAATGTTTCTATTCAAAGTCAAATAACTACTTGATTATTTCACGTACAATTATACTACTTTCAAGAGTAAAATAAAACTCATTACAAATTAGACGTTACAAAATTATGTAAGTCATACATATTGAAATTAAGTTACGAAGCCGACAAAAAAATGATGGGACTCGAAGTGGCGGAAATGCGACTAGCGCGAAACGGAAATCATTCTCTCAGCTACTTTCAAGTTGCTCGATCGAGTGACGAATGAATGAGAAAACATTATAAAAAAGATAAAACCTGTTTTGCTTCGGGTTGTAGATGTAGAATGTAAGAGTGTATTTAATAATCCTGTAGTATTTTAAGGCCCTGAATCCCGCGCGAGGTAATCTCGCTCGTACATTTGCCCATTTTGGAAGATATTAATTAACTGAATATACTCTACGTCCAGTGGTTTGGCCTGTGCGTTGTCTGTCAGTCAGTTAGGATCAACTATTTTATATATATTGATGTGGTAGCCGTTGTGTTGCGGCCTTATTGACGCCCGCGCCGGAACCGGAACAATTCTGGGCCGGAAGTGGGAGCTAAACGCATTACTACAACGATCGAGCAATCGAGTCAGCGGAGTTATAGGCCAAGGCCTCATTATAGGCGGTAATAAGGTAAATAGAGGCTTTTTACCGTTGCATCTCTCATCTTATGACCGCCAAGCATTGCTGTGTTCCAGTTTTAAAGGCATTGTAAATGGTGCAATTACTGGGCTTTTGAGACTGACCATGACCATGAAAATGTGGACGAGTGCTACAACAGTGTTGCCTATGTAAAAAAAAATTGTGTGTTACTGTCCTGGGCATGCGTCTAGATAGAGTTCTACTACCCTATTTTCTTTTTACTCATACGGTGTTTTCATTTGAAAATAGAAGAATATGTTCTAAATTTAAAGTGGGCATTTTTCTTGTAGCAAGTTTTTGTTTGAAAATAGAAGGCATTGTTCCACGTTTATTCTATTTGTGTTTGAAATTATAAGTAGGTAAGTATTTATGTTCATTTTATTTAATCATGAAATTAGTATTGTTAAGACATTAACTAAGTACCTACAAGTTTATTAAATAACTCATATTTATTTTCAAAATGTATCTACAAAGCATTTCTTCCCACACGGATGGACCTTGCTTGTACATTGACTTGTCAAAATGCATTGTTGCGCTGATCTCGCATACATTCTCCGCATTGAATTGCATATCGGCTTTAATACCAATCTCGCTTTGAATGCGATAAACCTGGATAGAGGAATTGCGATTGCTTCCAGATAAACCCTAGGTTATTTATGTGCCAAATGTTACACAATACAATTATTTTTTCAACATTGCTTCTAAAATTTGTGTTTTTTTTATTACTAAGATACCTAAGTGACGAGACGAGCTAGGTGTTCTCCTGATGCTAATAAATCACAAATGCCCATGACCAGAGCATTGCTACACAGGACTTTAAATCACAAGAAAGTGGTAAATACCTATAGCACTTATCCCCTTCGAGAAAATTTTATGATTAGTCTCGAAAGCCCATATCGAA
This sequence comes from Lobophora halterata, assembly GCA_932526365.1. Classification (NCBI taxonomy): domain Eukaryota; kingdom Metazoa; phylum Arthropoda; class Insecta; order Lepidoptera; family Geometridae; genus Lobophora; species Lobophora halterata. The sequence goes on from OW052018.1 coordinate 2,804,638, forward strand.
AATGATTCAAATTAGTCCAGCAACATAGATCGAAATAATAAGGGTTCGCCCGTAGCCTTCAGTTTAACTTCCGTGACAACCTTGAGGTCCAGAAATAGGCTAATATCAAACATCAACAAGTTGCGTGGAAACTACGTTCCTACTAGCCGTGTCCTACTCGGATTTACACTCATATTTTAAACTCAACTCGGTGACCAAAGAGTCTTAATTCAATAGAGTAGAACCGGAAAAGGTAGAGAAACGTAATAAATCCTTTTTACTACCTATAGTTATTGCAGTGGAATTTCATTTTAAAATAGCGATTTGAACAAGCGCATCGTACCAATGCCACGTAAAGAACATAATTTCGTTGTGAAAATTAATAAAATTACTGACACAGTTACCTCGTCTGTCTCTGAAGCCATATTTATTAGGCGTTTAATTTTAAGTGTGAAATAAATACCTGCTCTGTGCTCTAGAAAATTCAGAAAAGTATTTTAGCAGGAGTATTACATTTTCTTTTGCGTTCCTGTCGCGACGTCAAAACTGTTTACATTAAATTAAAAGTCATTAGTCTAGAAAAGGAACAAAAATGTTTAAAAATGCAATAGAAAGTTTAGAGTAGAAGCTGACTTTGAATTTTAGTTGGAGGAAAAGCTCCTTGCTTCATAAACACAAATTACGAATTTTAAAAATAAAACGTAAAAGGCTCTCGGAGAAGAAGAAAACAACTTGACTATGTTCCATTTTTGAAAACTTATTAATTTTAGCAGCAATTTTACCCGGTGCCTAACTAGTAAAACTCTTTTTCTGTGCGTCCCTGTTGCAAACAACGTGCATTACCTACTTACATGGCCTAAATTTCAAGTCGAGCCTGTCTTATGACCAATTTATGGCGAAAGCCTGTTTTAATTAAAACAGAAGAGCTTCATTGGATCTAAGGTGATTCGCTTTATAATGAACTACAACCACATCAATTTGGAACAATATGTTCTCAATTTAGCATCTGAGATTTTGTGACCTCAGCTAACTTGTGTACAGAATCATATGTGGCAATGGAATTCGAATAAACTAAACGCCTCAGTTAAGTAATTTACGTACCTACTACCTTCCTACCTACTCATATTTTTTGGAAGAAAATCTAATGTGTAAAACGGAACGATGACTCTAGGATCGATTCCTAGGTTGCGTTTCATTTTACATTGTTTTATAAATTCATTGCCTGAAAGTCTTTACGAGACGTTTTTTTGGAAGAAAATCTAATGTGTAAAACGGAACGATGACTCTAGGATCGATTCCTAGGTTGCGTTTCATTTTACATTGTTTTATAAATTCATTGCCTGAAAGTCTTTACGAGACGTTTTTTTGGAAGAAAATCTAATGTGTAAAACGGAACGATGACTCTAGGATCGATTGCTAGGTTGCGTTTCATTTTACATTGTTTTATAAATTCATTGCCTGAAAGTATTTTTATATGTGCTGCCACACTGCTGTTAGAAAATGTTTGTAAACATTTCTTAACATAAGTGTGGCAGCACCTTACCAGATTTTTCAAGTAGGTATAGTACCTACCAAGAGATTGATTTTATTTTTATCGAAGATAATAGAAGACGTTTGCTTAGCCTGAGCCGAGAATACAAAGTGACAAGGCATGTCCGTTCAATCGTCTCAGCAGACCACAGACTCTCAAACATCCTATCCTATAGATAGGTACTAACTGAACTTAACCTCCTTTTCTATACGTACTAAGAATAGGACCTACCTATCTAGTTTCAATACAGACACCACAAATAGTATAAAAAAGGTAAGTGACCTGGCATGGTTATGGAGTTATATGGAGATGGTTATATGGAGTTTTGGCGGGAAGATCATGTTAGCAGTTAAACATTGTACATAATATTTTTCCAAAACTTGTGCTATTTTGAGTCATAAATTGTAAAAATGGTGTTTCAACAAATTATATAAATATGGAGTCCACACCTCCTGATGATGCCTCGTGTAGAGACGAAATACGTGTCGTATCTTTAAACTTTGGTTTTCTGTTCGTTGACTCTTTGGTTTAGTTGAACTAAAGTTAAGTTAATTAAAACCTTTGTTTAGAAATTAAGCGGATTTATTACTAAATATATTTATATAATTTGTTGATATATATGGATTTCCGCAAAGTAACGCCTGAATCAATCAATTATCTTAAAATGGTGTTTTTTTTTATGCCCGTTAAGTGCTTGTGAATGTCAGTTCAATTAATTTTTTTTTTTTCAAAAGAAACAAATTTAAAAATATACGTACAGTAAAAACAATATTATTATAATTAAATGCATTGGCTTGTATAATATTGAAGTGCGGAGCCTACACTAAAGTATATGATACTTGTGTTGAGGCACTGAAAATGTGAAATGTGTATGAGTGTGTGTGAATAGTATAATGCTGTGAAACGTGACTTTTCGGTTGCCTCCAAACAAAGAGTTTGGATATACCTATAATAGAGATAATCATAGGAAACTTCAAAGAAAGTCCCACAATTGTTATGTGGGACATAATTATCCAACCAAGTGTATTGTTAAATGGTTCTGTCGCTTTCCATCTACATTGACTATCTTTCAAATTTAATCTCATAAAATGTCATTGTTTTTGTTTATTTTTCAACGGGGTTTTGGATGTTTTATATTGTTTAAAACGTATTGAACTATTGTAAATAGTGAAATAAATATGTGAAATGTCGAATTGTGTCCTCGTATTATGCCAGGCCTCCGCAAGTATCATGAAAAATCAAGAGAACCTGAATTTTCACCGGTAAGTATCTATTTGTGTATGTACTCATTAATAACCCATACTAAACACATAATTATTGCGTAGATACATTGAATAACGTCCAATAAGTATAGAAATATGAAGAATCGGCGTTTTTCATGCTAAAATCATGAATAAATCGAGGCTATGATATACTAACTAGGGATGTCATAAAACGTAAAAAGATTTGTCGATAAGGCTATGCAGACACGACGAGTATACCTTGTAAGATTTTCAGAATAAAGTGAGCCATTGAGGGATCCCGTAGCTGACCCATCTCACTTAAACACACTCACACTCTTTGTATTTTGTTCGATTCATATTTTATTTATTAATATTATATATTTGCCGTCCTGCCTACTGTATCATGGTTAAACAGAATATCTATGTGTTCAACCATGATAGTGTAATATACAAAAAAAGAGAGCTTCAAAATAATCACGGAAAATTTTACGTTTACACTATTAATATTTCAGGGTGTCTCTTTGGCGTCCAATAACGATCGGCAAGAGGTAAAATGTTCTTCCGGCTATTCTTCAACTTGAACCAAATGCAATGCTCGTGAAGCTAACGGTCAGTACAGTACTGTACTTAAAATTGCGTGTTATAGGTATATTATAATTACATGAACTATAAATTAAAAATATAATGTGTTTCAGGATATCCCTTTCATCAACGTACCTAAGCCAGGACCTTCGGATACTACAGAAATAAGTTCATCAGTGTTTTCAGACGTACCACCGAAGAACACTAGCGTAGAATGTACAGAATGTGCAGTGCGAGATGGTCGATAAAAATCTAGCCTACTCCAGTTTGCTAAAAATTAACTGTTTCAGACAGCGTACGAAAAGCCTTGAAAAAAAAGTACTGATAAAGTATACCAAGAAAATATAATAATTATAAATAAAGTTAAGGAAAATAAATTAATAGAAATATATGTAGCAAAAGATTCTTCGCCACATGCGTATAGCATTGAGTTAAAAATATTTGATAAATTAACACTTCCACCATCAATATGTGATCGTCAACGTTATGCTTATCACAATGACGGTCTTCACATAGTAAAATACTTACAAAAAACCAACAAAGTGTAGAATCGCATGTAAGCCCTTTCGGGGGACTAATCTATAGGTAGGGGGCAGGCAGAACAAGGTTTAGCTGAAAAAAGTATTAAGCTCAAGTGTTAACTTTTGTTAAGTATAAATTTTGTAATGTACTCATTTTTCTGTGTATGTTGTATATTATTTTATCAAATAAAAAAATGTCATCTTAATTCGTGGTTTTTACAAAGTTCAAGGTTCCTTTAATCCAGAGTGAATCTAGATAACGTTATCATAGTCACGAACTTTAAGTTGTTTGTTGTGGATTGATATATCGATATCGGTATCGGATCATCGAACTCTTAATATCGATATTTTATGACTTGGACATCTCTGTGGCTCAACGTGTGACAGATGCCCCCTATATTATGACGTACGACAAATGCATGTTTTGTCTCGTTTTATCTAGTGCATAAAGTGGTATGCGTAAAGAAGATAGCGAATTTGTCAAATTTAGGAGGGATTCTATTTACTTCGTTCTTCTGAGCCTCCAAAACTCCATTAGAAGCCGTAAAAAAGTAAAGTCTCCACCACTTTACGAAGGCATGAAGATAATTATTGTTACTTGTCCACGACTACTGAATTCCTTGTCAATAAGGAATTACTTGACACTGGCTAAATACCTACACTACCTACGTAGCCAAAACTTAAAAAAAAGGCTTAAAACCTATAAAAACTAAAATAACTTGCATACATTATACCTATAACTAAATTATCAAGATAAACCATCGTATTGTGGTCTATTCAAAGCACAAGTAAGGTCATTCCCATTAAAAATATTATTCAAATTTTCTATTCTTGTACCTACGTCAAAATGACCGAATCGATAAGCACTTCATTGGTTTCGATGGCCTTTGTCTGAGTGTAACCTCGTTCACCGCGGCCTAAGACTGAACAAATTTATGTCAACGAATGTGGATTACCTGGTATTAGACCCAAATACCTTCAAACTGTTTCCTATTCTGCTAGTTTCCAACTGAACTGTTCGTCCAGTTAATATATAAAAGTATATTAACTGGACGAACTGGAGAAGTTACATTACTGAACACCGCATCTATGTTACTATGACGACATTTCATTACTTATTTTCGAGTTGTTCGTACCTACTATATACCTGTCTACAAATGAAAAAAAAACACGTCCGAAAACACAGGAAAAAAAACTTAAGGCCAATCCGAATTCCATACAAAATGATTCGGACAAATACTCAATACATACTACTGTAGGGTTAATTTTAAAACACGTATAAAATCCAAATTAAAGTATGAAACCTTTCACTTTTTTTGTTGACGAAATCAAAAAACATGGACGAAACGAATAGTGTGAAGAAATTACTATAATAAAATTACTAATTTTTGAGTATTTGTCCGAAACATTTTGTATGGAATTCGGATTTGAGGATTCCCTTAAGACAATAAGAACATGTGCCCTGTTGACTGTTTCCATATATCGAAACATTTTGTCAAATGAATGATGAATGAAAATGCTTTATTGTATGCACCATAAGACAAAAAAAAAACAATAACAGAAATATGAAAAAATTAGAAAAAAATTGTACAATGGGCGGCCTTTTCAAAATATACCTATTTAGAAAGTTGGCTAAACTTACTTACTGATAGGTTTTTTTGTGTCAATAAATCATTATTACTATTATTTTATTTATTCTATTTTCTGTGTACTTCCATGTGTAATTAATGAGTTTTTAGAACATTATTGGCGGATGAATGACTTCAAAACAATAAAATTATACATAAGCAATTGTAAAACTCGCACACCATAAATAGTAGAACAAAAGGCACAAATGCTATTTTTTAACAACATACATACTTCATGTAAACTATGTTCTGGCGAATAAAAATCTTGAATCTTGCATGAAATATCTTCACTAACCTGGCTAAGCCTGGAGTCGGCGCTGACGGTGTACACCCCCCGACACTCGCTGACGTCATCCGGCTTACTTCTCGAAGGCGTGCGTCGCCAGCACGCTGCGCAGACCGCTACCAGCACTCCGCATAGGGTCGCACTGATGACAATACAACAACCTGAGTAGAGATCTTAAGGGTAATCCTCAAGACAAATTTCCATACAAAATGAATCGGACAAATACTCAAATTAATACTACTAATTTAAAAACACGTATAAACTCTAAATTAAAGTATGAAACCTTTCTAATTTTTGTTGACACAATCTGAAAACATAGACAAAACGAATAGTGTGAAGAAATTACTATAATACGGCAACTCGAGTCGACTTTACCCAAATGAGCGCTACATAGCCAAGCGTGACAGCTCAGTCTTATTCAATACCCACAAAATAAAGTGCTCAGCGCGCCTAAATAAGTTTTCACTTCAAAAAATAATTAGTAGTAGTAGTATGATCCATTTATCGGAACCTAAGGCAAAACAACTTTATTATATTAAACTACAAACAATTTGCTACCCATGGTGCGTCGGTGCGGGCTGGTCTGCGTCCGTCCGCAAATATCACGCACCGTGGGAAGCAGCCTTTATATGTAAGCGACTGAAACTGACTGCACATGCACAACACAAATAAAACACAAACGTGGCCTCAATGAGGCACGACTATTGAGGCACAAGCCGAGCCAGGTGTGCACCTGTCCTAAGCTGTCCTGAGCGAATTTTTGATGAAAGTTTGTCTACCAAACTATATAGATAATGTATATTGTCGGTAGGTAATTAGGTAGGTATTTAAAGGAATAAACTTACAACTTCGTTTTTTTGAAGCGACAAATTTTCATTGTTTAATCTGTTTTGGCATACATGAACCGCACAAAAATGCCTGATATGCTTATGCATATTATATATTTTGTTAGAATACCTAGTAGTCATGTTTATGTATTAATTAATGTTATTTACATAATAATTTTATCTTGTTCTGTCAAATCATATTTATTTCAATCAAAAAAAACAAACGTCAAACAAAGTATGATGCAACCTGCGCGTCGCGCCGTCGCGCGCCGTCGCGCGCCGCTAGACCGCGCAACCGCGCCGCGGCTGACAGCCCATGAATTTTTATGTATTCCAATACTGCAGATATTGTAGGTATATATCGCCGAACAACGCGCGAGTTACGGAGCACTGCTTATGGTACGGTTCATTTTCTAGTCAATATCCATAGAATGGAAAATAGCAATGGTTTTGTACTGATTATTATATTTTTTTTTTTCAGAAAGTTATAACACGACGAAAAAATAATAGCGAAAAATATTTTAAGACATTGGTATCATCACAGAAGTTCGAAACAATTTTTGGATTTTGAGCTAAACGTGTGTTTGTAAATTTTATTCGTCTCTTGTCCGTTTACGAAGTCGATTGCGTTATTTTTTCGCTTCTCGTGAGCAATTGTGTGAATCGAATGAATATTTGTTAGGTATCTGCTATGCACCTTGACATTATTATGATTAATATCTAACAAGTTTAGATTCACAAATTTTATTTCCTATTCTACCTACTTTTCAGTGTTCTGAAGTACCTAAATAAGTTTGGTTAAGAAATATTTAGGTAAAATAGGAAACTATCGCACAAGCAAAACCGCGCGCCATTACTAGTAATAGTGATCCGTGGTATAAACTCGTTTTTAACCCTGACCTGTCTCTGCTACAGTGACATATCATGACACTTCTTTGTTTACAAAAAAAAATCTTGAATTATAAATCGGGGTATAGTTTCAAAATGACCACATTTTTGAAGATTCCCGTAAACTCTGTTATATGGTGATGGAAGTTTAGAATCTCTACCCGAAAACTGTGTTATTCCGTGATCCGAAAAGACATCGAAATAAAGTTATGTCCTATTCTTGACCATACTTATTATCTTCGCTTAAATTGGTGGGTTGGAAAACAAAACTCATTGGTTGAGTAAATTATTCAGAGATAATGGTAGCTGTGGATATAATGACAATATCGATTGAAAAAGGTTCCATTATTTTTTTATTGACGTTAGAGCTACTAGGTTTTCAGCTTTGTGAAGTTAACAAGCACTTTGTGCTGCCTTTGTAATTATTTTTTTTAGACTTCTTCGTTCCTACAATGAGACCTACGTTCAATTTTGTATTGAAAGGTAGTTTTTATTTTCTAAAATAATCAAAGATCAAAAACATACAACATTGAAGTCAATTTAAAAACTCAAATTGAAATGTCAGTGTTCTAGTGACCGTTAACACCACTGAAATGTCACAGGAAAGCAAATTATGTATTTTCGTTTATTACTTGAATGATTTATTTTTCTTTTCAGTTATATCGATTTAAAAACTGAACTTCAAAACAGTTTTTTATAAAAAAATTAAAAAATTAAATTAAAGAACTTTTCAAATCGGTTCATGACAAAAATCAGAGGTAACAAACATAAAAAACAAGAAGGTAGGAAAGCAACTGAGTTTTTTTCAAGTCTGTTGAAAAAAACAATCAATTCTAATTAGTACCTACAAAGCAGATAAAAAAGACCAATTATCCTTCAAGTAAGAACTAGAATTCTTCAGAGGACTGATGTAAAATTTTCAAAGGCCATGTATCGCTTTGAAATCTGTAATGTTACTCCATCGGTGCTCTTACGGCTTATTAAACCTGCCAAAAACCGGTGACATTTGTATAGGAAGGTACTGCTTCAAAGACTTCTTCATTTCAATTCCGCTGCTTCGGGATCTCTTAACAAAACAAATTGTAACGTTACTTTTTTATTCGATATGTTGTAGGTACACTATGTATGTAAGTACAGTTTGTTATTGTTACCAACAAGGAATTTCCCTTTGTGCCTTTGTGTAGCAAATTGACTTTCAAATTACAGGGTTCTTAGAAAAATAATTTTGTAAAAAAAAAACCTAGGACTTGACAGGTGTGATGATTTGTAAAAAAAAATCTCGGACTTGACAGGTGTGGTGATGATCAGAGGTAGAAAATAAATTCATCAAGGCGCTCTGCGTTAAACGACTCTACTTAGCAAGAATCGACTGAAGGTTCCTATCATTTCGACTCCTTCGGAATGATAGGAACCATTCATAAATTCAATCAAGAACTAAATTCATCAAGAAACAGAAACATAAAAATATACTCGTAGATCCTACTATCCTACTAATATTATAAACGCGAAAGTTTGTAAGGATGGATGGATGGATGGATGTTTGTTCCGCTTTCACGTAAAAACTATTGAATGGATTTTAATGAAACTTTACAATAATATAGTTTATACATCAGAATAACACATAGGCTACAATTTATAAAGATACCTGCGCAGACGAAGTCGCGGGCACCAGCTAGTTAAAATATAAAAACCACGCACGTTTTTTAATGTTTTGGCTCTATCTCTCTTCTTTCATGAGATATGTGGTTTTTATATTGTTTTGAGGTTAAGGGGAATCCTCAAGGCAAAATTTCTATACAAAATGTTTCGGACAAATACTCAAAAAGTGCGACGTATTATAGTAATTTCTTCACACTATTCGTTTCGTCCATGTTTTTTTATTTCGTCAATAAAAAAAGTGAAAGGTTTCATACTTTTATTTAGATTTTATACGTGTTTTTAAGTTAGTAGGGTTAATTTTAAAACACGTATAAAACCGTATTACATACCGTTTGAAACATTGTATGGAATTCAGATTTGAGGATTAGCCTTAAGTCGGCATTACATGCTAATGGTTGCATGATATTTTTTAAATAGATTTAGAATTGCAATGTTATTGAGTTGTGAGCTACCCTGAAAGTTTCAGATGGATAGCTAATCGAGAAGTGCTCGAAATTTGACTTGCAATATTTCAGCCAAAACGGACAGACAGATAGACAGAAAAACAAGAAAGTGAATAAAAATGTGCTATTTTTTCCACGTTTTTATGCTGCCTATTTTTTAAAGTGTGAACGACTCTGCCTTGTCCGGTTTTTGTAACTTACAAACTGGAGAACTAAACTATAGTCGTTCAATTAACTATTGGATTTCACTATGTTAGGAAATAGTTTAAAACGAGTCGAAACCAGATGCTTTGAAACAAAGACCGTTTTAAATAAACTATTTTTTGATTTCTTTTATTCGGCCTTAGATATACATAAAAGTAACGCACAAATCCAAGTAAACAAAATTGCGTATTTTGCATCCCTGTGATTCAGTGGTGTTTACTGTCACTAGAACAATATTGTTTTTATAATTAATGCAAGCTTATCGAATGCAATTGGGAATTTATTTTGCAGCGGATGAGAAGGACCCTCTGTAAAACCTTGATTATATTTGGTATTCTATTAGGCTCAATTTCGCTTTTCGCACTTTACACAGGCGAACTTAATGCTAGTTAGCGTTCTCTTCCATCTAACCTGTGTATTATGAAGATGTATAGTCTCTACCTTCAGTGGTTAGGCATGTGCATTGTCTGTCAGTCAATCATGCAGTCTTTTATGTATATAAAATATATATATTTGGGGTCGAGACCCTAGGTCCATGGGGAATGGGAGCCTTCCGCGTTTTTAAAATTTTGTCAGAGCGTCTGGTCGAAGCGACGCGTGATCAGAGGGCTGGCAGCTATCTGGGCCAAAGAATAAGCCTTGCTATACAAAGAGGCAATGCAGCCAGTATCCTCGGCACGCTGCCATCGGGTATCGAGTTGGAGCAGTTGAGCTACCTATAGATCGTTTGCAACGGTCTATGGGTGGCCCAATTGTTTCCTTTTGTAAATTTTGTAATATACCTATATATAGATTGTAGTAGTTAGCTTATGCTGTAATAAAAAAAATTATATGTATTACGTTTATGTATATTGATTCTGTGTAATTCAGTCTATGATTGCGTAAATTAAATCAGAAATTGGTGCAGATCACAAAGCGATAAATCCTAGCGCCGATATTCGATATCCGCACTCGATATCTTAATTAATAGCGAAAGCTAAGCCCATATCGAAATTAAAATCATACGAGCGAAATTGTACATGTAAAAGTTACATAGAAAACTAGAAACTGTCACACTGTAGTACATTGAAAATGCGGCCAAGAAAAGATAGATAGATAGATAGAAAGATAGATACATGTAATCTTTATTGCACACCTTAAAATAAAAATACATGAAGAAACAATACTGAAGAAAAAGTGGTACAATGGGCGGCCTTATCGCTAAAAGCGATCTCTTACAGGCAACCTTGGGATGGACTCGAAATATTTGAACAAAAGAGGACGGCGGCGTACAAATACTTACTAGGAAACTAAAATATTTTAATGAAAAACAATATTTACTTAGTTACATAAAATAAAACTAAGTTACATAACTTCATACAAATAAGACAAACTACATGCTAATATACATAAATGTACGATATATAATACTATAATACATACCTATAATAAACGTACACAAATAACATTACCTAAATGTTAGGTACTAATAAGTTCTTTACGTGGTCGTTACTGAGGACAAATAAAAGTCATACACTTTATTTTTGAAAATGAGCAGTGATTTCGCGTGTCTGATTGAAACAGGAAGGGCGTTCCATAGTTTAAAGAAATAGAAAAGGTAGCCACATTGGCTAACTTCTAGTTCATTTTGGTCCGATGCTTATTTTCGAAAAAGAGAAGTACCTACTATCACAATATACCTACTACATTGTGATCCTATATTGTAAAACTTCTATGGAACTATACATATACGAGTAATAATAGCTTGTACAAAAATAATGCCTATATATTATCGTATAGTGCAGTGTTGCACCAGCTTAGGTGAAGCCCTGTAGCACTGATTTGAATGAGAGAAAAAAGTGAGACTCTAAAGTATAGTTAAGTATTTTATTTTGGTCATGTTCATGCGTGAACTCTTACCATCAGGAAAGTGCTCGGCTCGTTACTTTAGGATAAAAAAACTACTTAGATTATTTATGGTTTAGTTAGAAATTCTGGGGCTCAGTTCCAAATTGTCCTTCATTATAAAATGGAGTTCTATCTAGATATAGACATATTTATCCAAATACAGCGTAGATATAGTATATAATTGCATTTATTAATATGTCGCTAGTCTTTATTCAAATATTTTTGAAGTAATTTAAAAACTACCTATTTTATCATGCAGAAATCTGACTATAGTTTGAACTCTAACAGATTTATTAATAAATTGTAAAACTTGTGAAGTTCCGGCGACTGAGCCATAGTCATAGATTAATAACGACGTTCTTATAATAAGACCTAGATAAATTGCTTCAAAGAAAGATGGCGTCGTAAAACAGGTCATTAAATCAGACACACCGTCAAAAAAAACATTTTTATATGTATTTTACCTAAATACATTAAACGTTGGCTAAACTTCATTTGGTGCTTTTTCTATGTAGAGATCTTACGTTCCTATATTCATGCTCCTTCAATGTCTCCGCCATATGTATACTAGTCCTTACTTAGACCGTTGCGTTGAGTAGAAGGGCGTGCATTTTTAAACTGAAAAATCTATTAAGGTATGGCCCTATACTGTAATACTTCTAGGCTATAGTACTCTCTGACGGATTCACGACTGCATTGGTATTCGTAGCGAGCGAGGGGTGTTTAATAATTCACTGGCTCGTCTAGCCTAGAAGTAACTGTCTTCAGTTTGAGAGCCAACAATATTGCGGGTACAATGAAATTTACTTTAGCGTGGTTCGTTTTGGAAAATAACATTACTAACCCAAGTTTCCACTTAGGGCACTCAGTGTTTTCAGCTTACCTAACCAGATCTTCGTAGGCTTTTGACCCGACTGTGAAGAAAGAGGGTTATGTTTTTTAAGTGTATGATTTTCTGACTCTATGCGCTTTATAGCCAAAACGGCTTGATGGATTTTAACAAATGAGGTGTCGTAATCTTCTAGGTGACACGAGTGACAAAGGCCTGTTATATTACCTTACATTAAAAAAAACAATTTGGCGGCTTTAGATCACCAAAATGTGTGAAAATTTACAAAAAACACCAAAAATTGATGAATTTCGATTAGGTATGCATAAAGCGAAGGCACGGCCGGCGCAGGCGGAACAATGATATAACTGCATGGCACTTTTCATACAAAATCTGTAAGTGACTTGAATATTTTGTATTAAAAGTTTTGCCTGTGCTCGTACCTTCGCCTTACGTCACTCACTTCTGTATAACTCAGGTCTTAGATTTGAATTTATAACTTAAGATTTGTAAGTCTGTAAGTTACATGTCCAATTAGTAAGGAGCTTTTGGCATTGCACTGCCAGCCGTGAGCGCAGACTCCTGTGTCTACATTATGTGGTTACGACACCAGCTGTAGGGTTCCAGTCGCTCCATTAAGAGCTTAATCTGGGTTGTAAATGACCTGTATTTAGCTGTAATTTAAATACAGTTGTCAAAACCTAAGTTAATTATGAGTAACGCAAAATATGACAGGTTGTACAGACATTGGTTGTCCAAACGAGCGCATTTTGATTTCAAATTAACGGAATTCGCCGCTTGTCTTTTGTTTTTTGCAAGCCGTGACAGACATGCTACTGACACTCGCTAGAAAAACCGAGCGTAAACGCCGGTATACGCTGGTGTACGCGCGTTCGGCTTTTGAAATTTCGTGAGTACTCCGCCCGTATACGCGCGACAAAAATACGCTAGTCTGAAACTGCACTTACAGCTCCGTCACAGATTAAAGAGGAAAGATCGTCCAAATGGTGCACTTACCGCGGCAGAGATTAATTTTGATTAGGTTCTTAGTCTCATAGCAAAGTTAGAGAGAGACGCTAAGGATAGGACCTAAATGGCATCGTTGAGTGCAGTTTCTTTGTGAGTGGGAAATTAACTTATTGAAAACGTATAATGGAAAAATATAATGGGAACTGATTAAGGGTCTTCTACCTCCTGCTTCTCGTACCCGACGAGCTGCACTCGAAAAGACCATAATGAAGCCAGTGAGGATTTTTACTCAAAAGTTTTTTTGAAACCGAGCTACTTACACGATGACTGAATGAATGTGTGAACTATAAATAAATGTACCTAACCTACTAAAATTAAGGCGAATAGTACCCCAGATGCGCCATCTCGCTCGCGCGTACCTACATTTTTGAAGATTTAAAAATTAGTCAGGTGTAGGAACTTGTGATTTATAAAAACTCATCTTATCTTTTCAAATTATAATGAAGGTAAACTGTACAAAATATAAAACTGAAATCTATTTCTTAAATATTTGTAAATGATAGGTAAATAAATAAATAAGGTAAATAGCCCATGATGAAAAACTAAGGGGTACTTGTGATTTATAAAAACTCATCTTATCTTTTCAAATTATAATGAAGGTAAACTGTACAAAGTATAAAACTGAAATCTATTTCTTAAATATTTGTAAATGATACCGGAGTATATAAATGGCCCATGATAAAAAACTAAGAGGTAAACCTATATTTTATTATATCCGCCTTACAAACTTTATTATTTTTATTATTTAGGTTCTTCCACTCAAAGACTGTTTGATTAAAAGTTTTGGGATTGTACTTACAGTTTAGTTTGGAAAAGTACTTTAATTCTGAATGCTAGCTTCGTACTGCTTGTGCTACAGCGACTGTACTTAGCCCAAATAACGTCACAAGGTAACTTTTCTTAGTTCTGTTTTCACATTTACTGAAAGATGAGCTCTTCTGTTCTACTTAGCATGAAATTTTATTACAGCTATTAACAACTTATTTTTTAAACCGATTTCAAAGAAAGGAGATTCTCAATTCGATTATGTTTTTTTTATGATTGTACGAGTAAAGCGATTACTCTGCCAATTATGAAGTTGATAATTCTATTTTTATTTGGTTTTCATACTTCAGAGGTTGTACCATATAATTTCATCAAAATAGGTTTAGTTTCTATGCATTCATTTTTTAAATCAAAATAACTGAAAAAATATGTCGTCGACGATAACTTTTGCAAGCGATTAGTGATTTTGGCTTAGCGATCAAAAAACAATCAGTCAGGATATTTCGTTATACACCATAATTTTTTAATTACCAAAAAAATACACATAATCAGTTGCCGTTACTGATGTGACAAAAAGACGTAAAAAAAATATTCTAATTTATGTCAAAATAAATTTGGTCAAAATTGGATAACGGTTACCGTTAGTCGTTCTCCTATAGATTTGCGTCAGGTCAACATTGCTAAAAATAATTTAAGTTGTATTCATGGTTTTGGCAAACCCGGGTACCTAGCTCGAGCCAGCTCGCAAAAGCTCGGCTATGGCGCCGCACTCGCCGCGCTGTCACTCTGTCATTCATTTTGTATAAATCCAAAATTCTGACTACACAGATACAAGGTAGTACCCCTTCTACAAATACAAATAAAAGTTTAACAAGTTTATAGTATAAATATATTTATACTATATATGTTAATATTTATGGATTTCCACAAAGTAACGCCTGAATCAATCAATTATCTTAATACAAGTTTATTTATTGTGAAACACAGGTAATGGGATGGTAACATGGTTAGTTGTCGAGCTCTATGTTTTACCTTATTGGCGTACAATATTTTGGTCATCTAATTCTAAAATTTATACAATCATGTATACATTGCATACCTTACTATCATAACCTAGCCTCACTGCAGTTTATCATCAAAATATTCATTGATTGAATAGTATGCCTTCTCAACAAGAAGACTATATACTTTACACTTGAATGTAAAAATATCATCATTCTGCATGCCCATTTAAGTATTTTTGGTATAAATATAGATTGGATTTAGCTTAAAATTTAATTAAACTGGGCAGTCTAATCCAACGCTGCAGCAGCTTACGCCCTTCTAATTAGTGTTCACGTGTCAAATTATCGTGGCGGCTAGCGGAATAGGATTGTTCGGGCCAGATTATTATGTCGCCAGGTTTTGGAATTGCCAATGTACTTTGACGACACGGATGGTCGAGTGGCAAGTGTGTTGGTCACGCCAATGTCGCGGGTTCGATTACCGCTTCAGGACCAACATTTGTTTGATGAACATCGGTGTTTGTTTTGAGTCTGGATGTTTTCTATGTTTCATATGTATTTTAAAAAAAATAAGAGAATACGTATCATACTATCAGTTATCTGGTTCCCATAGTACGCACTGCTTAGTTTGGGGCTAGATGGCGTTGTGTGAAATGTCCATAAATATTATTATTATGTAGGGTTAGCTGAAATTGGCGGGCTTATCTTTAAAAAAGTGCTGAAAGGTTGGTGTAAGTGGACATAAGTGCACGATGACATGTAATCTCGACAGAAAAAAAATATATATCTCACTAATTCTGTTCCGTATTCATAAAATGCGAAATCCAATAGCAAAATCGTATTTTCAGTTTAAAGTGAAGTGACAATAATTGTTTTAATTATTTTTCATTACCAATATAATACAATTGAACTATAAACTTGTGGATATCTAAGTTCCAGTTCCTATTACCAATCCTTAGTACTAGTTTGGATCTGGTTTGAATCCGTTGAATTGGAATTCGTGTGAATCCCCGTACGTTACCGAGAAACTCGTGACAGTTATAATTTGTTTAATACAGCTGCTAACAGCCAGAGCCTGCCCGCCTGGAGTTGGATTATGGATTTCATTACCATACAAAAGGATTTTGACTACCTTAGCTTGTAAAAAATAATAACTGGGTCAACATTGTGGTCCCGTGTAGCTCTGTTCTGGTCAAGGGCTGGCGTCATCTCTTACCATCAGGAGACCGCCTAGCTCGTCTAACGCCTACTTGCACCAAACTGTCAAAGTACCTAAGCAATTACTTTATTCGCTTGGTAGTTCTTAACAGTCCAAATTCTGACCGTTAAGAACTGACAAGCGAGTAAAGTAATTGCTTAGGGACTTTGCCAGTTTGGTGCAAGTAGGCATAAGATACATAAAAAAAAAGAAAAAACTGTATAAGGATCTCGTGTGAACTCCTGTAAGTTGATTTTGATGATGAGTTAATTTGATTATTGCTTAATTCTAAACCATACATAACAGTTTTATTTATTACGTTAGAGCTTAACATATAAAACTATTATTTGCTTTTGGTAGCGCAACAAATTGTTAATGAATTAATGAATAAGAACTCTTTATTGTACCAAAAAACGTAAAGATTCTTACAGGTACAAGTTATATAGAGCATGTATTATATTGTGTTGTTCGATGAATATTTTTACTAAGTATCTATGTCATAATCTTTAAAAAACCATTGTGTAAGCATTAAGGGGAATCCTCAAAGCAAATTTCCATACAAAATGTTTCGGACAAATACTCAAAAATTACGCCGTATTATAGTAATTTCTTCACACTATTCGTTTCGTCCATGTTTTTTGATTTCGTCAACAAAAAAAGTGGAAGGTTTCATACTTTAATTTAGATTTTATACGTGTTTTAAAATTAACCCTACTAACTTAAAAACACGTATAAAATCTAAATTAAAGTATGAAACCTTTCACTTTTTTGTTGACGAAATCAAAAAACATGGACGAAACGAATAGTGTGAAGAAATTACTATAATACGGCGTACTTTTTGAGTATTTGTCCGAAACATTTTGTATGGAATTGGATTTGAGGAATAGCCTTAATAACTAAAACATTACAGCAAGTTAATAATTCTCATAATTATTTATGTTAAAAAAAAAACATTTATTTGTAAATCCATAAAAGTAGTTAATCAAAATAATCGTAAACAGGATATTTAAGAACTCGTATTTTCGCAACTTGAAAATGAAAAATCCTCCTTGGACGTTCCATTCAGAAGAATTCATCTAATTCTCTCGTCGTCCCAAAGCTTCGGAGTCGAGAATATAATTACCTAGGTAAAGGTCGCGAGGTGCACCTGCTATCTTACATTATTTTAATTCTAAAAGCTCCACTTGCCCTTTGTTTAATCCGCTAATAAATCCTGGAGGTATACCTTCTAGCATCCTAGTAGACTTTGAAGAGTTCGTTCAAGCAAAAGAGGCTTTTTTTGGAAAAATCATTTCTCGCTCGCACTTTTGTACATTTTGGAGATATAAATTGACTGAGTATACCTACTTAAATTTAAATGAAAAGTGGAGTGGATTAATTTGGTACTACAACGTCTACAAACTCACAAAATGTACATAATATAGGTAGTATATTTTTTTTGTTGTGATACTTTAAACATATGTGCAGTAAGTAATTGGAAAAACATTTTCACAATCTCCTTGCAGGATTCTGGGCCTTAATATAAGGGATAAGTATACAATAGTTTATGCCTACTCCACCGTTTATGCCTACTTTAAACACACTAATCAGAGTGAAGTATGAACAAATAAAATCTCTCAAATCTTTTTATCATCAAAACCATCCTTATTAACAGGAAAAAATCTGCTTTGATCATAAACCCCTCATTTATTGAAAAGGTCGTTTCACACCCATAAATTACATTGACAGCCATTTCCATAAAACGGACATAGAACGTAAATTTTACATTTGCTC
Organism: Lobophora halterata; assembly: GCA_932526365.1. Classification (NCBI taxonomy): domain Eukaryota; kingdom Metazoa; phylum Arthropoda; class Insecta; order Lepidoptera; family Geometridae; genus Lobophora; species Lobophora halterata. Next base: position 2,822,894 of record OW052018.1, read on the forward strand.
AACTCTCAATACTTTTGACAGGAGCAAATAAAGACCGTTATAACTGGTCAAGCCCCGGTATGCTCCAGAAATACGTCATGTCATCAACATAAAAGAGTAACGAGGTGCTTGGCTGCTTGGCACTTCCAACTTTAAATCTATGTCCATCTCGTTTAGATTATAGAGCCAATGTTATTGAGATATCCAGTACACGTAAAGTTTACCGTCGTGAAATAGATCGAATTTAAAAGTCAAGAAGCTCGTGCGCCTTCATCTCGCTTGCACATTTGTACGAGTACCTACTACATTTTTCAAACATAAATTGACTGAGTATACATTTAAAACAAGTGGATCGCTGATTCTGTTACAACAACCTTACTATATGTTTTAGTACATATATTTTTTGTTTTGATATGTTTAACATAATAAGCCAAAGAAATAGAGATTGCACTTTATTTTATTTTTTTGACGTGACTACGTCTAATAAATCGATGAACGCCGGCTACATGCACGAAAACATGACGTCATTGTCTGGTAACGCTCATTGTCCCGTTACGCCGGTAGTCACGTTAAACTATCGTCCGTAAACCAACTTTACAGACAACCAATTTTTTATAAATGTACCTACAAATTTGCAAGCGAGATTGCGGGGCGCGGGATTCTGGGCCTTAACATATTTTTTTTACGGAGAGATTCGTCTTCTTCTATAACTTCCATTATGTTAACACTTTAACAGTCACTTTTCAATTCAATTATAGAAGCAATTGAAAGTCGCGCGTCTCTAGTAGTTCAATATCCATTATCAAATTATAAAAAGCGTTGTTTACACAACGAGTTGTTTACAACGCTGCAAATCACCGATCCCTGTTTTCTCGAACACTTACGTCAACCACAGCAACCCAGTAACCCCATCGCTAATTGAAAACAACCCAGCGAAGGTAGCTTTTAACAAAATTACTAAGCTCTAATACGGCATCGATAGTGTTATCGGTCCATTTCTGATGTAATGGATGTCATAATAATGATGTTACGTCGCTTCTATACGCTGATGCTTGATAGAATAAGGTTTCATAAGGAGTCGTGGATAGTTGAATACTGGCAAGTCTGGCAACCGAACACTTATAGTACAATGACGGATTTTTTACACGCTTCAAGCCAGCGTTTACGCTTGTAGCGTGTAGAGTCGCCCAGTATCATCGACGTTTTTACAATCTCCTTGTTGACAATCCTTCCCTCACGCGCTAGTTTTTTAAAACGCCAACATCAGCTTGTAAAAAAGCTTGCCAGAACACATCTTTTTTTTCCATTCCAATGAGGGCTTTCCAATGAGACATTAAAAAAAAATTGGTGCCATTACCTAAGATAGATGGCGCTGTATGAAACGCAAGTGTCAAAAATCTGAACTTAATTAATAAACTAAAACTTTATTACAGAAATGTTGTTCATTATGACACATGACATTGATAATTGACTTTTGTGCAGCGCCATCTAGTGACCAAAAAAAAGAGTGATTGTTTTTTTTTATTGAAAATCCCTCATTGTTTTTTTTTTAATTCATCAATAATGATGGTAGAATGCAACTTACCTGACAAAGAAGATGTTGATGGTATACGGGTTGGGGCCGGTCTGCACGGTTTCCGCTTGCGTGTGGTTGTAGTAGTGGTTCGCGTGGGAGACCGCGGCGACGGCGGCCAGACGCTGGCTGCCCATGGCCCAGCTAAGCGGACTGCGCTGAGCGCTTGTACCGCCCACCAGACCCAAAGCCAGCAAGCTCCACCGAGCCACGCTCACAACGCCGTCGCCTGCGCGACTGCACCGACGCGTGACGCCTTCTTTTTCACAAATCAAACCTCCTTTGTATTTAGCCTTCTTCTTTTTATTTATTTTTCGGTTGGACGATTTGCAGTTGGCCGCAGATGGCCGTTACTGCGTCACCGGACTCTCGGTGAGCGCTGAAGGCGCTCAACACCAGGCTGTCGAAACTACGGGCTAAAAAAACTTTGTATGGACGGAGGCAAAATTTTAATGGTGGCTATATATACGTTTCACTCACGTCTCCAACCTCTCGCTCTTCTGTCTCACGTCATTCATTCGCGACATTCCGATCATTGCTTTATTTATTTCTAAATTTTCTTATGTGATTTATATCATATATTAGTGGTTTTGTTACAAAATACTTTCAGTTTTATGACTGTAGAATGTTACTATGACGTACCGAAAGTGTGAAATTTGTGGTTTGATATCGAAAAGAAAAGATGGTAAAAGAAGGTATTTCATGGCAAGATTCCCTCGAAATGATGAATCTCGGTAAGTACAACACAAGTAAAATGATACAATGGTAAACAGTGTTTAAACCACATTATATTATTTACATTTTATTTGTAAAATAGTGGATTTGGAAAATAGTGCGTCAAATTAAAATATCGATATCGATAAAATTATATTTGTTCTAATGTGTACAGGTGCAAGCTGTGGGTTAAGATGACAGGGAAAGAAGATTTGGCGTATATACCCATTGAAAAGTTATACGCAAATAAATTTATAAGTGGCAAACATTTCCACGACAAGGATTTCAAAAAGAAAAAAAACCCTATTGAAAAATACTGCTGTACCTTCATTACGACTAACAGCTCAACCTCTATCAGACAAGATTCTATCAGAGTTCCCATATCATGTTTTCTCTGATTGTTTGAGCCTAAATAAAAGTTGTACAACAAATGAAGGTATGTGTTAACTAGACGTGAACCAGGCTCGTTGTATGGGTGATTTGCAAATAAGAGGCCTTGCAAACCACCACTTTACGACAAATAATAGTACCTATTTATTGTTAAGTGTCAGATTTCTTTATTTGTATTTGTTTTGCATTGGACTACTATCACACTTGCTATCAAATTATATTGCTATTTTGTTTTTTAAACAACATTACAGAACATTCATTAGCCCATGCTACAGATATGTTTCACGAGGAGCTAATTATATACCATGAGTATGAAATTCCGATAGAGAATACTGTCGAAATCACAACATGTGATCCTAGTAAGTTATATACTTTTTTATACGGTGATATATCTTGTAACTTCATAAAGTACTTTATCGATATGCGAGAAATTTTAATTTAATATTACTTTTGTTGCAGTAATAGTAATAGTAATAATAATAATAACAGTAATAGTAATAGTCTAAGTCTGACAAGAAACTTGTAGTTAACACAATTTGATTTAATTATTACTAGAATTTTGAGGCTAACAGTCCAATTGATATATTGTATATTGCAGGATACAGCACCGCGCGCGTTGAAATATGCAAAGGGACGTTTGGACGTTGCTCTAGACTGGCTGTGGAAGCAGCAGGAGACCTTATAATAATAATGCGTTAATTTGAGATGTAATGTATATATATATCGACGCTTGAAAGGCAAAAATTACCAAGCGACATTTTGGGCGATATTGAGTTATATATATCATTGGAATCAGAAAAAAATTCTGCGTCGATTGGTCCTACTCTCATGTCGCTAGGACGAAGTTGGTGTCGCTTGGTAATTTTAAAAAAATGCACATTTTCACAGTTTTCGGCGTCCAAGCGACTAAAATTTTATCGATTTATGAATAATTTTCACTTAGTATTTATTCCATCTTAAATTTTTTTACATAGTAATTTTTGCCTAGATTCGAAATTATACGTTTGAACATAGAGTATTTTTTGCCTGGCGGTACCTAGGGTATAAAGATTACCTATGAAATTTTACCTGTATTATTTATTTTTTTCCTCGTTATTAAAGACTTTCTAACACACCTTAATTATGTATTCATTGTCATTTAGTACTTTTAACCTAAATGCAATGGACTTGCAAACGTAAAGTAGTAATATTTACCTGCCTAAAAAAGATATATTTTGTCGTTTGGTAATTTTTTACCTGCCGTTTTTTTTACTGTTTTTGTTACTTAGATAACTATTTCTGAAATAAAATTTGTATAAAACTGAGCTTATCCCTTATGTTCGTGTTTTGTTTTGTCGCTTATCCGCGCTGTAAAGCAAATTTTGAGTGGCTGTGGTAACATAATAATGATTTAGTCTTGTCGCATAGGCAACCTGCGTGCTTGCGCGTATCGCACATAGTGCATCGCGTAGCTTGGATTGTATACTCGGTAAGTGCATTATGAAGATTTTACTAATGTTAGCTTTTTGAATGCGCATTTCATATTGATTTAAATTTATTGTTTTAGGCACATAACGAATCGGAATAAGATAATAGATACCTAACATCATTTAGCTAGCTATGTCAAACGCTGGGGTGGTTAGCAGAGATTTGACTTTGGTAATGTAACTGCTTAGTTGAATAATTAAATCATTTATTTTCTCAATCGAAACGTATTTAATTTCTAGGGGTCAAGATATCGAGGATATACTCGTAAGACTGCTGAAAAAGGGTATTCTGAAACTTAATACTTGATGTGGTAGATTTAAATTTTGTTTCATTGGAAATAATAGGTACTATAAATGAGTAAGAATGGTACCAGAAACCCATTCCAGTTTTTAATTTATTGTAACAGTAGTTTTAGCCATTTCTTCTTCATAAAAAATGCATTTTACCTAATTAACTAGGTAGGCATACTAATTTTGAAATTTCTAATAAGAACTATGTATAAAAATAAAATGCCTTATTTATTTACTACGACAGTCCACGTTCTTTATAAGATCAGCTATCCACGCGAGAGATTTTTCGCACTTTGATCTTTAATTTTGTGTCTTGCCTTAATTCTATGACCCCCAAGTGGGGCAAAGGGCGTCCATAGTGAGCTTCCATCGCGATCTATCTGGAGCTTCACGTTTGATTTCGCTTCAAGATTACTTTTTTACCTATGGCTTTGACCTCCAACTCCACCGATCTTCGCCAAGTCTTTGGATGGCCACGCTTTCTCTTGCCCTGCGGGTTCCCGTCTAGAGCTTGCTTTGGGATGTGGTCGGGCACTCTGCGTAGCGTGTGGCCAATCCAGTTCCATTTGTGACGCTTTATCTGAGAATCCATGGGCGATTCATGGCACTTCTCTAACAGGTCGACGTTGGTCATTTTGCCCGGCCAAAAGATTCCAAAAATCTGTCGGAAGGCACCGGTTTATGAAAACCTGGATCTTAAGCGTGATGTTTTTCGTTACTTTACACGTCTCGCACCCATACAGCAGATTGGTTTTCACATTGAACTGGAATATCTTGAGCTTCACTCTTCTGGTCAGTTTCCGTGACTGCCATATCGAACGCAACTGTGCAAAGGCTCCTTTTTAGATTCTATAGATAGATAGATAGATAGAATATACTTTATTGCTCACCATCTTAGTACTAACACATTATAAAGGAAAAATAAAGCTAGGTATATAACAGTGGACAATGGGTGGTCTTATCGCTAAAGAGCGATCTCTTCCAGACAATCTTTGCATGGACTGGATACTGTTGGACAAATGAGGACGGTGGGCATAACGTTAATTGAGAACGAAAGCTTATTAAAAAGTATAATAGCAAAAAGTGCCTATTACAAAACAGATTATTCAATATATTAAATTGAAAAATTGAGAAAAAGAAAAACTAATATGGCGGTATATACAAAAAAAAACGAATATAAATAAAATAAAAATATAAATATCAGATAAATGAGTGATAAAAATTAACAATAAATCAAGAGCTGTGAAAAATATTTTATTATTTCGTAGGTGTGGCTAAATAATGCTCAACGACCAACCTTTTAAAAATTTGAAGGGACTTAGCATGTTGAATTGACACTAGCAGTGCATTCCATAGATTAGTAGCTTGGATCGTAAAAGAGCTGCCATAGAAATGCGGGGTATGAAGTGGGGTTTGAAGATGAAAAGCATACGGATCGAGAGTGGGACATCCAAAGATACGTAAAACGTTTTTTGAGGTATGCAGGAGTGTCTATATCCTGTTCGGTACAACCAACTTCAGATACAATACTCCCAAGGTAGACAAATTGATGGACCTGCTCCACCTATTCCTGGCCAATCAAAGGCGTTGTGTCGCTTACGCCGGGTCTCATCTCCTTAGTTTTGCCTGTATTAATTTTAAGTCCTGTGGTTGCTGCTTCTTTCTTCTTCTGAGGTCATCTAGTTTGGCTTGCTTGTCTGCTCGTCTGAAAAGAACTGTGCCTGAAAAGACAAAGATCATCGGCATAGTCTAGGTTATCTATTCCACGGCGTTTGTTCTTGTTGACACGCTCCAGCACTCCATCCAATACCACAAGGAACAGCAAAGGTGAGAGGAGGCAGCCCTGGCGTACACCTGCCTGCACAATGATGTTGTCGGAGACCAGTCATAGCTCACTTTACATGCATACTTTGCATACATAGCTTGGATCACTTTGATTATCTTTGGCGGTACTCCTAGAGTGTATAGACACGCCCAGATACTATGCCATTGAAGAGTGTCAAAAGCTTTTCGAAATCTACTAGGTAAGATTGCTTTCTTTGCCATTCTGATGCCTGTTCTTGCAATGATGCGCAGTGTGTTTATCTGATCGGTGCAGGAGCGTGCTAACCGCTGGAACCATGCTTGTTCGTTGCGAAGTAGCGGGTCTATTACCTTGGAAAGTCGATCCAGTACTACCCGAAATAAGAACCTTCGATGGTATAGAGAGAAGTGCGATGCCTCTCCAGTTACTGCACTGGCTTATGTCACCTTTTCTCGGTACAGTGAGTGACAAGAAGCCCCATGTTCCAGTCATTGGGTATAGTTTCAGTATCCCAGACCTTGGCCAGTAATGGTATTAGACAGTTGACGGCTGTTGTAAGATCTGCTTGTAACATTTCTGAAGGGATCAGGTCGATTCCGGGGGCTTTACCTGCTTTTAGTGCAATAATGGCATTTGCGACTTCGTCTTTAGAAGGGGGATCACCAGTTATTTCTAGCGTCTTCGATAAGTGAGGCGGCATCGCTGGTATTGTTGGGTCTATTGGTACCTCACAAGATCCCTGGTTAAATACTTCCTGGAAATGCTTGTGCCGTCGATTCTATCGAGCTGAAGGAATAGCTAAAGGTTTACCTCCTTTATCACGGATGGGTACTTTTCTGAAGTTTATTTTTCCTGCCAGGGTATTTGTGGCCTTATTACATAAAGTTATAGTTATAAAGTAGTAGTTATAAAGCTCTTTCAGGTTTCCTGTATGTGCAGCAAGTTGAGCAAGTTCGACGATATTGTTAATTTTGTGTAATAAAACCTAATTGTTTTGTAACTTGTTCAAAAAAATCCTACACATACCTCATTTAATTTGTACTTCGGTTGAAATTGCTTGACAGAAAAGTTTTTTTTGTTTTTATTTAGATAATTTTACCTATGTGTCAAACATACTTTAGATCTGGATGTATCATTTTGCTTCAAACACAATTATAAACTACTAGGATTTAGTTAATTTTACATGTTTTATAAAAAAATATTGTTGTCGGTAAGTAGTTTTTACCTGTTTGTGATTTTGATAAATATTTTACTAACCGACACTATTTCTTAAAGTATTGATAAAATGCATCATCTTTAAATGCCAGTTTATAAAGCGTTTTAACTACATTTAAAAATCGTTGGGATCAAGTGACTACGACTAATAGGCGATATATGACGAATTTTTTTCCAAAAAAAAAAACTTTAAAACGCTCTTCTGTAAAGTTGCCAATATGTCGCTTGGTAATTATTGCCTTTCAAGCGTCGATATATATATATATATTATATATAAACTGTAAATTACAAATATATATATATTTTTATTATCATTTAAAGCCACACAATGATTATTTGAACAAAAAATATTATGTTCAATAAAATGTTAGAAACCTCGCATTTTAATGAACATGGTATTTTATATTCAAATAAACATGTGTGACTTTAAATCTCTACTGATTCAATTAAATTAGACAAGCATCGATATGTAAGCTATCGATAATTTTGCCAGGACGTCACTAGTTTTTTCTTCATGTTGGTAAGGCTCCTAACGATTATTTTGTTAGAATGTTGGTAATGGCGATTCTTCCTCGTTTTGACGTAGAATGATCAATGTTTTTTTTTGTTGTTTTTTTGTTTGAAGTCCCGTCTCTTCAACGTAGTGGTTATATTCTCTTTGCTCAACACTAATAGCCTTCTTCTTTTTATTTATTTTTCGGTTGGACGATTTGCAGTTGGCCGCAGATGGCCGTTACTGCGTCACCGGACTCTCGGTGAGCGCTGAAGGCGCTCAACACTAATAGCCTTCTTCACAAATCAAACCGCCTTTTATACTAGCCTTCTTCAATTATCAAACCTCTTTATAACTAGCCTTCGTCACAAATCAAACCTCTTTTAAACTAGCCTTCTTTTCAATATCAAAGCGTATAATTTGCTGTCCAATTTTGCCGTAGATTCATTTGCCGGGTTTAAAGCTTTTGAAGTTCGAAGCAAATCTGAAACAAAAATGTTTTGATAAAATTACACAAAGCTTCACACCGCACGCTACAAACTTTTAAATAAATTAAGCTCATTTTTCGCAGAATAAAACTATTGCGAAAGTTGAAAAAACCGCCTCTTTGTTAAATGGTTATTCTTTGTAGCCGTTCGATGTAACTTCATCGCAATTTACTAGGGTTTCCAGTAGTTAGCGCGTTCTAAAACCATTTTAATTTTGAATTTCATTATATTCCAAAGGCATTTTCCCCAATCGTATTTCAATGTCGGATTGTGCGTGATCGAACTGATAAGGCTCCCCAAGTGGAAATTTTAACGCGTTCTAAAGGAAAACAATAACTTCAATTAAAGGGATTCCGACGATTCCCAAGTTTCAAACGGTTTGCATTGCCTAACAGTATTTTAGCCCGAGAGGGAACAAATTAAATGCTCGTAGATATACAGCAGAGTCTGCGGACCTTTCGTGTAAATTGTTTTTTTTTAGTGTGTAGCATCATTCCTCTCGCCAATCGCATTCCAATTTAAATGTTGCTCATTTACCGAGGTGAGATGTCAGATGTCATCATATGCGACTTTTTTTTTGTGAAGAAATACGTTCACTGTTTTTTTATAAAACTGTAAAAAAATTGTCCTCTTATGATTTTACATTATTTACAGAAATGTCGTAGTTTTTTTTAAACCATGTCTGTGTCAGATACATTTATTAATAAAAAGTAAATACCTTCTAATGTATTCCAAAAAAGTAAATAGTGTATGTTACGTAAGTAGAGGACTAGAAATAAAAGTACTTCGTCATTTAGTAAGTCGAACGAAATCTTAGCCTTTTCAAATATCTAAAGTGATCTTTACGAGTACTTATATAAAAAATAGGAATAACTGTGGCACTGAGCGGCCAGGTTTTTTTTTTTTATTAATATTTCTATTTATTAACTTAAAAATAAACTTTTATAGGCACATTATTTTGTTTTCATTAGATTCGTATGCCATTATGTGAACATGACATAGTTAGAAAGAGTTGCAAGTCTTAATACTAAAAATCCCTAGGAACAGGGAAAGTTTTTTATATTTTATTAATTTGTGTTGAGTAAAATCGATTGATAATTTGTCATAATTTTACTTACCAATAAATAAATACTTTCACACGTCGAATATGTCGTAATGATTGAAACACTTCACGAAATAACTTTAATTACAAGTAGAAATACTGAAATAACTTTTGAATACGGAGATTATTCCCAAATAATAGTAAGGGCCTTAGTAGCGATATAAATATTTAACAGTTGATATAAATAGTTAGCAATGATTTTACGTCGCAAGTAACTTTAAAAAACTGAATTCATTTATTTTATACTCTGATAAATTCTCGGTTTTATCGAATAACTTTATAATTATTCCACCAGTAGGAATAAAAAGTTAACAATACTTTTGCGTCGCGTATAACTTCGACCGATGGGCGGGAAGCGAGTAACCATCCGCCCTACACGAAAGCCGCCGTCGGAGTGAGGCCCGCCCGCCCTAGCCTACGTTGGAACACGTGTCTGAACTTCCATGGCATTTAAAGTCTAACTTAATTTGTGTGAACACTGAAATCTGTTAGTTAGATTATCTATTTATGGGCGCTCATTTTAGAACCATATTTTTTAACTTCAAAACGAGTAAGTCCTACTCTAGGCACTCTAGGATATGATTCATAAGGATAAACATTTTAAAATGTATAATTATTATATAACAAAGTGAATATTCTTAACCAGTCGCATAAGAAAACTCAATTTCATATATTTAAGTACATTAATTTATTGACACATAAAAACATCTTAGTAGAAAAGTAGTATACTACTCCTACGTTTAAATAATCTTTTGCCGTCTTCCCGCACGGGTTAAATACACGTCAAATTAATGAAATTTCCTACATTTTAAAAGAAGGTTACCTATGTGGTTACAAGACAATTTATTTCAAATCGATTAATACACGTTACATTGAGCAAAAAGTGAAGGAAATTTTGTACATTTTAAAAGAAGGGGTTGCCTTCTATATACAAGACAATTTCTTTCAAATCGATTGTCTACGTCTGTATACGCGCCGCGCTGTGTTTACCTCCCGCCATTGGTCGACAAACTGGTACACTCAGTTCTACGGCCGGGCTCGACCCATCACGCCGCAAACACAAGGTACGTCTACATTACTCCTCGATTCACCGTCATTCGAATATACACCTTATTTCATTCATGATAGTGCTGTAATCTGGCTGGATTTCCGATGACATTTGGTGTTACATTTTAATTTTAAGACTGTGAACTAAAACCACGTACGTGTGGTTTTCAGTTCACTACTTTCCAAATGTCGTGGTTCAAAACTTTGTAATGTCAATATCCAAAAATACATTCATATAGATTTCACAATGTTTTAGAGCAAGAAAATACATATATTTCGTAGGAACCGCGTAATTGTCACGTAGAGGCAGTGAAGAGTCATTTTTGTAACAGCTACGAATATGCTGCGTACTTCCTAGATTATCTAAAGACCCTACGTAGCAGTTATAATATACTTCTGAGTTATTTTTTACCCGACTACTAAGGAAGCGTTATGTTCTTCGTTGTATGTATGTATTTAAACTCCTTTGTTACCTCATATCTTCCAAACGGCTGGATGTTCGTTAGATTTATTTCAAAAATCCCCATGTGTCTTTAGATATGCGTTACGAAAAACAAACTGGCGGATTTTCGGCGCTAATAAGTCAGTTGATAAAAACAATTGTTTACCAAATCTATCGAGTATAAAGGAAATATAAAAAATAAAATTATAAAGGAAATTAAAAGGAGATTACAAAAATATATATGTAGGTCATGTGTTTTTATAAAATTTGCAATAATTCATTGGCAATCAATGAAGGAAATATAACATTTTCGCAGTCGGTTTCTCAGTTTTTATAAACTTTAAGCTTGTGTACTTAGAAACTTGCATACGAGGTATATTAACAAAAGCTGGCATGCACAAAACATGCACACGTGCGCTTGTGTAATGTCTTCGATAAAAGCGGAGCGTGTCCCTATTGTGACCTGTCCAAATTACCTTCCTAATTTTTTTGAATGTAGTCAAATTGCATTAGTGTGAGTACTTTAACAGCGCCAGCTTTCGTTGAGCGACCTGTAAACTCGCGACACGCTTTGTAGTTTCGCAAATACCTATCCGCCCGTATACGTGTGAAAAGGCTACTAAAAAGCTACTATGTAGAGACCTGATTGACCGATGTAGAATGTAGTACCATAGGTCCTACATAACTTCTACAAAGATTGTATGTAGAGCCCTCGTAGGCTCCGTAGAGGATTATGAAAGTTATTCCTAAAAATATAAAAAGAAAAAACATTAATTGATTTATTTATTCTGTAACTCTACCTACAGTACCTACAGTACCTACTTGTTCGTATTTCTGTTCTTTTGGTATGCTAGCTTGTGGCAGTAACGTTTGCATTCAACAAATCTTTTGAATGAAGTAATAAAATGTGGATCCATCGCAAATAGCATGCAATCGGAATGCTTTACATTGGACGAATATACTATGATCGATTTAAATATTATCTTTATGTGTGTGTAGTTTATTTTATTATAGTATTTTTACCGTTTTTATCGGTAATTCATTGTAGGTTTAGCTTGTAGTTCTACAACATATATTGAGCTAGAGTTCTAGCTATCATAAAGGTAGATGATATTAAAATTGAAACAAGTTAATTACATTGATTATACCACAGAGTACTATATCTTATACACAGATCAAATCAATTTATTTATCAAATGATTAGGTAAGTAATACAAATATTCACTAATTAATAATAGTACCTACATTATACTAATATTATATTTACGCTTTAATAAAATAGATATTAAACGCTATTTTATACAGTTTTAAAACGATGTAACTATATCAACCGCCTATAGGTAATATTATGTAAATCGGTAAAATCTTCTAAACCGTAGCAAAAATTTCAAAACTTACACTACGTTAGTTGTTTTGTTATATTCTGAAAACTCCAGCACTTGGCTAAGTTCTTTGTTATTAAAGAAACTGATCGCTTGAAGAAACTTAGTGAATACGAGAAAAACAATTGTCATTTTGCAAAGAGAACCACAAAGCGCCATCAAAGAGCTATCAAAGTGTATCAAAGTTGTCATAGATCTATCAAATAGGGTTGCCTCCGGACCCACACGATGTTTTATGACAAACAAAGGATAACGTGACTACATAAATCCTTAATGCCCTACAAAGTAAGGTATTACAAAACTAGATAGTGAAAACAGGGTTTAAAATGTTCACATTTTGGCCCAAAACCCCGCGCGACGCTACGTACGTACGCACTACGCACATTTGAACATTTTTGAAGATATAAATTGACTGATTATAAATTTCAAAAAAGTAAAGCGGTGAATTTGTTGCTAAAACCTTGTTTTAGTATAATCACAGACTAAGATATATTCATGATAGTTTTAAGTTAAGCAAAGGAAATAGGGATAAACTGTTTTTCCCAATCTCTCGTTAACTTTTTTGTTGAATATTTAAAATTTTGTAGACATACCTACCTACATCAAATTGTTATAAAAGAGAAGACTCTCAGACTCCTGAAATACAGCATTTTGCTATTTAGGGAACCTGTGGATTCAAAAACTCTTTGTAAATCTAAATATTACTATTACTATACCTAACTATAAGTATATAATTATATTAAATTTAAATATCTAGTAATGCTTTTAATTCCTACATAGACATTTGTAATAATCTTCCTATCTTTGTTACCTATGTACATGCACCTCAGGTCATTGACAGGGCGTAGAGATGCCATGTCACGCCATCCTATTGAAAATGTACTGTTGCATGAAGCTATTTGCTTTAAAAATTCATACGTTGGCAATACATAGGTACACGATTTACACCTCGCTTCTAATAAAGCGATAATAAGGCGACATTATGAGCACAAACGGTACGAATAAGAACTCTAATCTTTTATAATCACAACGCAAACTAGAAGACAACAAATCCTAATAAGCACAATTATTTTTTTAAAAACCTACTCGGTCATGTCTTTAAAATAAAAAAAACTCATAGGTATGTACTTAATAAAAATAAAGCTTCATGTTTTTATTAAATAAAACAGTGTGTGCTTAACTTAAGACCACACGACCGAAGTGAAAACTTCATCATAATATTATATTTTTCCGACTTCACCTGAACGCATACATAGCCGAGCGGGAGCCGACATCCGATTAAAATACGGATCCGACAGTCGACAAGTGGGAATTGGCTCTTACCTGATATAAGTTTACATATTCTAAAATAACGGACGACGGAAAATTAGGTATGCTAAATTTCATCTCAGATTTCTCAAAGGGCTGTAATCATATCACAATGAGTCAATGCTCTTAACTCTCAAATCTAATAAGGCTGTTCAGTCCTTGTGAATATTAATCTAACAACTTTCCTTCGTTAACTAAATGCATCGTATCATGATTGTATAGAGTTGGACAGGTGTTGGTTCCCTAGAGAGGTTTTGCAGTCGCCACACAGACTAACCTCTGTACCTATATGTAGTTTATGTAGTCCTGGTACTTGTATACATATATATAACAGTATTATTAAAATTGTATAGAGTCTCTAAACCATATTCTTACATCTACGAAATAAAAAGTTGGTTCAAGCCTTATTTAGGTAGATTACTAGATAAGTTAATCATTCTAGAACTGACTGATTTTAAAATAACCTTTATTTTGCTACACTTATTACCTAATTAATTTTATCACATTATAAATTAAATAATATTCAGCATTTATCCTTCTAGTACTTGACATTAATGCATAACTTAGGTATTTATTAATTTAAGGAAAGAAACTACACTTAACACAGCGTTGTCTGAAACAAATTTTTCTCTTCTATACACGTCGAATCTACGGGTTAGTCCCAAAATCCCCTTGATTGTTTTTCAAATCAAGGATATTTTGAAACTGAGGTGCAAAATCCCCTTGATTCCAAAAAAAAAAATCAAGGGGATTTTACTAGCCATACAACACAGAGAACAACATTTTTTTTAGGTACTGAAAAAACTAAAATATTTTCCAAGCTATTTTCCAAAATAATTGATTCTTCGAGCTAAGTACATTTTGTAGGCACGAAGCTCTAGTTGGTAGAAGTGTGCATTCTTTATGCGCACCTGGTAACTCCCCAACCCTCAAGATTCTATTATACGATACTGAAAGGGATAACGTATTCATAGAATTTAAACTTTTACTGCATTTCCTAGTTACATTAAAGGCTGTCGTAAAATGTTAGTTTTATTGGTATCTATGGAAAAGAAGAAAATAATTTGGAAAGGAACAAGGGGCCACTTTTCTTCAATCTCGTAAAAACTGCATGAAATGCCATTTGTTGTGGTCGATAAACTAAAAAATAATTTTGGACTAATCTGGAAGTATATCCTAAATAAAAAATAAATTTTTCAAATCGGTTTATAAAAAGCAAAGTCCTGAGTTCTGAAGTAACAAAAAATTAAAAAAGAAAAAAACTGAACCGAATTGATAAAAAAAAGAAATACTTAACTTTTATTTACACAAATATTTACTTAGTATACATATTACATATAGTGCGTATTTATTACTACTAGGTATATGTAATATGTATGATAAGTGTTAAAATTTTAAATATACGGACGTATTATTTTCCAATAATAAACTAAATAGGTAGAAACTTACCTACTCAAAATGGAATAAATCAAATAACCAAGTTGTGACGAACGAATATTTGGTCAGTGAGCCATGAATTCCATATATGTATGACGAACTCTATTCATGTCTTTAGAACGAATTTGTAAGGTAAAATATCAATTCAGTTATTGCAATGGTATCGTACCGAAAGTGCATTTAAATATTTTCTAAATAATATTCGCGTATTGTAATTATATTTTTATTTGCTTACACATGTGTGAGTAAAAGTTGTTTATAAAATTGAATAAAAGTGGGTGTTGGTAATTGGCATCCAAGTTAATTATTACATCAATTTAGTTAACTTTTTTTATTTATTTAGTCATGTATTTCTTAAGAATTCTGTATCAAAAAAACATTTTTTTAGTGAAAACTTTATCAATGCGAATTGAGCCGACTTTACCCGAAGGAGTATTACGTAACCGTTGGTGGATCCAGTCAGAAGTTTTCACTTCAAAAACGTCATTATATTTCTAAATAATCGTATATACACCAAACTTTTTGTAATTACCAAAAAAAACTTAAATGGACAATGCAGAAGGTGTAAAACTACGTTGTATCTGTGCATTCAGAATTTCGGATTTCTATAAAATGACAGCGGGGCGATTGCGGCGCCTGAGCCGAGCTTTTGCGAGCTGGCTCGAGTTGGATAACCGGGTTTGCCAAACGATGAATAAAACTTTAATTATAATCAATGATGGGTACCGCCTGGCGCAAATCCATAGGAAACCAACTAACGGTAACAGTTATCCAATTTTTAACAAACTTAATTTGTCAAAAATTCGACTTATTTTTTCAAGTTTTTTTTTTGCCAAACTGTTCAGTAACGACAACTGATAATGCGTAGGTTTTTTTTCTGTTCATTAAAAATTGACGGTGTATCAAGAAGCACGTTATTTTCGCATGGTCACTTGTTTACAAAAAACATGATAAAGGCAAGGAAAATTTGATTGATGGAAAAAATCTATAATTGGTACAATATTTATGGTTTCCATTGCCCATTAAAAACGATTGTCTCGACCTGATTCTTCGTCTAGCCCGCTCACAAAATGGCTCCGCTGTGAATAATGCATGGCTTCTCAGCTGCAGAGGTAATCAACCTGCCCAGAGTGTTGTATAATTACCAACTCTTGGAGGCAAGGAGGCTGAGTGACGTAGAATGTTGTTACAAAGATATATCCATTTTTGTAGTGGACCTGTGGTATCCCTTTGTTGGGCAAATTAATTATAACATGCCAGTGGCATTCATTTGTATATATGTATGTATATTAGTTAAGTATTGAGTTGCTTTATATTGTTGTTCTCCTTTTCTTTATTCTTATGTAAGCACTAATCTTAAGTTAGTTTACCATAATTTTCTTAATGTTCTTATGTATATCCGTGGGAACCTGTAATTGGCTCTCTAAAGCTAAATTATTGTATACTTAGAAGTATAAAGCTGTTGGTTCTCCAATAAATAAATACATAAATAAAATAAAAATAAATAAATAATAGGCCAGAAGTCAGATGCGAGGAACGTCTCCTTGTGCTTTACTGGTACCTCCACCATGAAGGACTTGAAGTTCATAGTCCGAGTAGACTCCATCAAATTAAAAACAAAGATCCAACACTATTATTTACTGACACATATGTACGTAAAATCATATTAAATACGGATGAAAAACTAGTATTTCTTAAAATACTAGTTTTTCATCCGCGGAAGGAACCTATTGTATTTTTAGGCGGGGTTAAAGTGAAATATGCAAAAGCACCAAGATGAAAACGTACGATATCACTCGAGTGTCTATAGATCCGAAGAAAATTGGAAAGGGGCTGCAGAAGGACCATCCAATTCACGCAGGCAACAGAATATCTTATGTGCACAGAAGTATTAAAGTAAAGAATCACAACGTACTTAGAACATTGATAATACGCCAAAAAAAAGAAGCCACATTGGCTAACTTCTTTTCATTTTGGTCCGATGCTTAATTTTGAAAAAGAGGAGTAAAAATACTAGATAAATATTATATGTTAAAACTACTAGGTTTTTTTCATTGTCAATAAAACTAAATCGTAAAAAGTAACAAACGTTATTTGAAAATAAAAAAAAATCATTTTTATTGACAAGGTGTCTGAAAATTATCTATCCTGTATTCTTCATCCATTTTGGTTTGATACTGTCTATCTTGGCGTTTTTTAGGAACACCGTTATTAATCTATGCTTATGTGTACCCATGTATCTATTCTGTCTTGCTATCGTTTCTATGGTTGGCACATTTCATAAAATGTGCTAAGTGGCTTTTACACCTCGGGCACAGTCTCCTTTTTGTGCTAAATTAACTTAAACATCTATTTTAATATTATGGAAATCGTGCGGTCAAGCACTGATTAGATTTCATTGCCATTGTACTGTGCTAAACTAATGTTATGCAACACACCACACAAGAAGTAAATTTTGAAAGAAAACTGAAAGACATTCTTTTTAAAAAAAGTTATTACAGTATACAATAATTTTTTAACGACAAATTTGAGATTTAATACTTGACTTATTATGTAATTAGATATGTAAAATTAATTTATGATTCGGTCCGCTCCTGCTCTAATGTTACCATGCCCTATTTTAGGGTTCAATATGTTCTATGAGTATGTTCTGTGTAACTTGTAAACAATTAAAACTAAGACTTATTGACTGCAATAAAAATATTGAATACTGAATTGAATACAAGATGCAAAATTGACTGTTTAATATAGTAGGTAGGTACCTACAAGTCGTACGAACATAGAAGTATTGAATTATAGAATCACACTGTTGTAGGTAGGTACAGACAGCGTCATACATAGATAAGTATACCCCTTACATAAGAGAACACAATGTTCAAATCCCTTAAAAATTGTAGGTATTATAATTATTATTTGGCTTACATGATTACAAAAATATAATTTACGTTTGAAGGAAAAACTTCGCATCTTGAAGGGATTTGAAGCTGGGTGCCTTGGGCAAGGGGGATACTTATCTATGACGCTGTCTGTACATTGAAAACGTGTTAAAAAAGGGATCTAAATTAGCTAACTTATTTATTTTTTGTTTTGGTCCGAAGGAAAATTTCGAAACAGAGAAGTAGCATCGCTATTATAATATTATAGTTAAGAATAACTTTCGAATGGGCTTTTTTATTGTTTAAAATTACAAAAAATATTTCGAAATGTAAACTAAGAAGGTATTTAATATTTGTTGATCGGTTGTCTGAATTTTTTGTCCGGTTTCCATCTTGGTTTAATACCTACTTTTAATCTTAGTGTTCTACAGAAACACTAGTTTTTCATCTATGATTTGGTAGGTACAAACCACAAGCTCCAAAATATTCCGTTTATGGACATTTTGGTAAAAGTCTAACTTTAAACTCGATTCCGTCCATCGATATTTCGACACAGAAACTAATTTAAACTTTACAACATTTTGTCCGATATGACTCCTCTAAATTAAACGCGTCATGTCTGCATTTTATATTTTGCTTAATAAATCAAGGTTGAACAAAAACCTATTACTACCGACTTCAATTGGACTGTTTTAGTGACCGTAAACACCACTGAAAAGTCACAGTGAAGCAAAAAACGATTTCGTTTACTTCGACCACATATTTTTTTTATGAAATTTTAGATTTTGATGAAATTTATATGTATATGGGACCTGACAAACAACCGAAATGATAACCTCCTACTTTTTTGAAGTCGGTTGAAAAGTATCTATTTTCTGGTGGTTTAAAATAGTTTGACATTGCACTATTTCTCTCGTTTTCCGGCGAAGCCTTCGTTTAGATACGGTTTAGCGATCATAGGTGTATATTACACCTATACCGATTGCTCCAATGCTTCTCCTGTTCTCCATATTATGCTTTGTAAATTATGTAGGTACACAATTACTGCAATGTTCAAGTAGAGATTTAAATTGTAGAGTTATTGATACTACATGGGACGTACATAATCAATAACAAAAACCTATTCTCTTCCGAGTTACTCAAGTATTGTCAATGTCATTTATGGTATTTATATATTTTGTTTAATTATGGCTGTTCTAAACGCATCAGGTTTTCTTCGTGTGTTTTCGCAATTTTCTTTAATTAAACTTTACAATATTTTTTCATATGATATGACTCCTTCTAAATTAAACGTGTCATGTCTCTGCATTATGTATTTTGCGATAAAAGTACCTATCTATTTTCGGGTGGTTCAAAATAGTTTGGCATTTTACTATTTCTCTAGGATTCCGGCGAAGCCTTGGTTTAGATACGGTTCAGCGATGATAGGTATAATTACACCTTTACTTATTTTAGTATCAAAAATAATCTGTTTTTGTAATAAATTTTGCTATTATACTTTTGAATAAGCTTCCGTTCTAAATTTACGTTATGCCCACCGTCCTCATTTGTCCAACAGAATCCATTCCATGCAAAGGTTGACTGGAAAAGATCTCTCTTTAGCGATAAGACCGCCCATTGTCGACTGTTATATACCTAGCTTTATTTTTCCAATATAATGTATAGTACTAAGGTGGTGAGCCATTAAGTATATTCTATTTATCTATCTAATTCTATACTGACTGCTCCAATGTGTCTCATGTTCTCCATATTATTCTTTGAGCAGTAATTCATGCATGAGTGTTAGGTATTTAGTAACTGCAATGTTCTTTCAAATTGTAGAGTTATTGATATTCCATGAGACGTACAGAATCAATAACAAAAACCTCTTTTCTTCTGAGTTTATGGAGTATTGTCATTTATGTATATTTAAAACCGACTTCAAAAAAGCAAGAGGTTATCAATTCGTTGAATGTTTTT
This sequence comes from Lobophora halterata, assembly GCA_932526365.1. NCBI lineage: Eukaryota > Metazoa > Arthropoda > Insecta > Lepidoptera > Geometridae > Lobophora > Lobophora halterata. The sequence goes on from OW052018.1 coordinate 2,842,860, forward strand.
TTTAATGTTTGTTACCTCAGAGCTTTGTTGTTTAAAAACCGATTTTTGTTTGAGAGGATACTTGCCCTACTTTCATATTGGTCCCATAGAAATTACTTCAAAATCGGTTCAATAGTTAAGTTTTTATGTTTAATTGTGGCTGTTCTAAATGCATCAGGTTTTCTACGTGTGTTTTCGCAATTTTCTATGCGGCCTACTTAAAATATCCTCACATTTTTCGCAAAACAAAACACTACCCGCGAGTGAAGTGACCTAAAAGCTGAGCGTTTGGGACGTCTTTTAACTCACTCACTTTCGAAATAGACACCGCCTCGCGTCCCTCGTAAACTAAAGCCGAAGACGGAGTTTTCCTACCGCGTTTAGTTGTTTACGTTGTGTAGGAATAGAATAGAATAGAATATTTTTATTGTCGTAAACTGTGTCAAAATAGATCTTAACAATTTAAGTAATGGGATCAACAGTCTTGTCTATTTCAGACATACAATATTTGTATGTGTAGATACACAACTAAGACTTATACTTACCTACAGAAAAACGTATTTGTTAATATTACTACATTTATTTACATACTGTTATTGTGTTTATTTTATAACTTAAGTGTGGATTAGATACCTAAAGCGTCGATGACACAGGGCTAGTTTACAAGCTACAAGCCGGCGAGTTTAAACGCTAGCGATTGAGTGAGTTAGCTTTCGGGAAGGATTGTCAACTAGCAGATTGCAAAAAGGGAGCGAACACGGGACGAGTTTACAAGCTACAAGCGAATTTGCTGGCTTTTAGCTTGTAAACTAGCCGTGTGTCGTCGTACTATAAGTAATTTATGTAAGTAGGTACAGGATGGTACGGCAATTGGATCTAGGCCGGCTTAAAGCTCGCGCTTGAGTCATTCTATTCAGTCTTACGTCAGCATTCGTTGGTGTTCCTGTCGCTTATCTCGCTCTAACTAAAGGATCGTCGCCAACTTTTTTTTTTTTATTGTATAAGAAATTAGTACATAACGATAAAACAAAACATCTAAAAAGCCACGAATGGTTTGTCCTAGATGTAAGCTGGTTCTCCTAATACATATAGGTTTAGGTTTAACTTTAAAATTACTTAATAGTTGTGTAAACAGGTTTGGGGAAGACGCTAGTGTAAAAAATATAGGTAACGTAATGTGTAAAAGAAAAATAAAGTGTCTTCTGTAAGTTGTAGTTGTAACTTCAAGCCGGCCTAGATCCAACGGCCATACTGTACCTACCGATCTCCTAACGATAGAGCGATGTCTATAATTCGCTTTTTGCAAATAAAACGAAAACATGAAACAAAACAACATAGGTAATATTCTATGTGTATAGGGTACAGGCATTCGCAGGAAAACGTTCAATGATGTCGTTTTGGTGAAAACAAGCTTCGAGATACGAAAATAGACATCTACGAACATTATAAGACGGTGGATATGTAAACGATCTATACGTATAATACGCATAAAGGAGCGGGATATAGAGAAAAACATACTTACCAAACTTTATGTAAGGTACTTGAATAGATAGGTATTCGTAAATGTATATTCTACTTTTCTCCATCTGTTATCGCTGTTTACAGGATATATAGGCCTGCCACTGTACTGGTAGTGGACAGCGTCTGTCCTAATGTGTAAACCATACCGCCTTTATATTTTGCAATTATTATACATTGCTATAAGTATAGCTACGACATTACCTAAAGAGCTATCTATGACTAATTTATTGTGATCTCTCTTTAATGAATACCTACACGTTTCACACAACGTCATATTGCCCAAACTAGGCAAGCTTGTACTATGGGAACCAAATAATTGATATAAATTGTAGATAGGTACTTAATTATGTTTTTTTAATACATACATTATAAGAAGGGTACATATAAAGAACCCAGACTCAGGACAAAAACCGATGTTCATCGCACAAATTTGTCCTGAAGCGGGAAATCAAACCCGCGACACTCGGCCATAGAATAGACCTAATATTATGTACCATACTCGGCGTAGCAGTCCAACGCACTTGCTAGACAATCTCTGTCGTCATTATTTGTCTATATTAATTAACTTAAAATTGTTATGTTCGTTCCAGATGTGCAGCCGATGACAATATGAAATCGTGGGGCGAAGCGATCTCGCGCGGCGTGTCGGTGCCGTTCTCTCGCGTGGGCAGGATGCGGCGCGCGCTGGTGCTGCTGGCGGCTGCCGCGTGCACCGCCGCCGCGCTGCTGTACTGGCGGCAGCAGAGCGACGAAGGCAGCCGGAGACCGATGCTCGCCATGTACTCGTAAGTACCACCTACTGGCGACTTCTTACAGGTATCCTCACGGTTTAATAGCGCTGACCTTGAATGCGCAGAAGTAGACTTTTAGATGTGTTTGACGGGAAAGGTGCGACGCGACAGGGAAGGCGCCCAGCGCCGGCGTCTATTGGTCGCTTAGCCACCTTCCCGCCGTCTCGTCTCACCTCAAAAGCCTAAATAACAGCAGCCGAACGATGAATTTGCTGCTTAAATCTTTCTGGTCATAGTCTTGCTGAGGTGCCAAGATGTTCAACGTTGTTTGCTGATAGAGACTGTTCTTGATTATGGTGTTTCCACCATGACTCTCCTTTCTAAATTATGTATATCTATCTATATTTACTTACCGTAATTTTCGAATTTTCAGGAGCATTGAACCACAGTGGTCGTGGGTTTGCCGGAACGACCGATGCGAGCGGCTCCCTGCAGCGGAGACGTCAGTTCTTCAGTCCCTTCCGACGTGTAACATGCTGTGCGCTTCGACGCAGCTGTGGCCGCAGCCGACCGGGCCCGTTAGCCTCGCCACTGCCGCCTTGCCCGTCAACGCGGGCTCTTTCAAGTTACAAATAGTAGCATCAAAATCAACTGATGTGACGGAACATTTGAACGAAGCGTTTGCGGTCATGATAGATGAGTTCCATTCATTAGAACGCAGCGCCGAATCGCGGCACTCGGCAGCGGTTCTCGGATCGCCAAGAAAGGTTATTGTTCGAGTAGCAGTCAACGGTTCAGCGGACCCAAGAATGCGCCTCGACACAGACGAAAGCTACAAACTAGCTCTGAAACCGGGCGGTTCGGGACTCTTCGCAGACATCTCCGCTCATTCCTTCTGCGGCGCGAGGCACGCTTTCGAAACCTTGTCACAAATAGTCTGGTTCGATCCTTATGCGGGGTCGCTACTGATTCTGGAAGCGGCAACTGTCGCGGATTCCCCTCGATTCGGATTCCGAGGTCTGTTGCTGGATACTGCGAGAAACTTCTTTCCGGTCAGTGATATTGCGCGGACGATAGACGCGATGGCAGCATCCAAGTTGAACACGTTTCATTGGCACGTGAGCGACTCTCAGTCTTTCCCTCTGAAACTGATGAGCGCGCCTCAGCTGGTGCAGCACGGGGCGTACGGCCCGGGCGCCGTGTATACGCCCGACGACGTGCGCGCGATCGTCAGGCACGCGAAGATAAGAGGCATTCGAGTGTTGTTAGAAGTAGACGCCCCGGCTCACGTGGGTCGAGCCTGGAGTTGGGGCCCCTCCGCCGGGCTGGGCAACCTCGCGCACTGCGTCGAAATAGAACCCTGGAACGCTTGGTGCGGCGAGCCCCCCTGCGGACAACTCAACCCTCGCAACCCACACGTTTACTCTCTGCTGGAGAAAATATACGCTGAGATCATCAAACTGACGGAGGTCGACGATTTGTTCCATCTGGGAGGGGATGAGGTCTCAGAGCAATGCTGGTCGCATCATTTCAACGACACGGATCCGATGGATTTATGGTTAGAGTTTACGCGGCGCGCGATGCGAGCTCTTGAACGAGCCAACGGGGGCAAAGCTCCGGAACTGACGCTTTTATGGTCATCACGGCTAACGAAGTCTCCTTTCTTGGAGAAGTTGGATTCGAAACGCATCGGAGTGCAAATTTGGGGGGCCTCACGATGGCCGGAGTCCAGAGCCGTTCTGGACGCTGGATACCGTTCGATAATATCACACGTAGACGCTTGGTATTTGGACTGTGGGTTCGGTTCGTGGCGGGACAGTTCCGACGGGCACTGCGGTCCTTATCGGTCGTGGCAGCAGGTGTACGAGCATCGACCTTGGATCGAGGAGACTCCGCCGATGTTGAGCATCGGGGGGATGAACAGTGGAGATTCGGGAGTGGTGGGAGCGCCGGCGCCGGTCCCGTGGCGGATCGAAGGAGGCGCCGCTTGTCAGTGGACGGAGCAGCTAGGGCCGGGCGGGCTGGACGCTCGAATATGGCCGCGAACCGCCGCCTTAGCCGAGCGACTGTGGTCGGACAGGACGGAAGGAGCGGCTGCGGACGTGTATTTACGACTGGACACCCACCGGTCGAGGCTGGTCGCGCGGGGGATACGGGCGGCGCCGCTATGGCCGCGATGGTGTTCGCACAACCCATACGCTTGCCTCTAGCCACTCTAGCCCACCAACTCAATTAATACGCTCGAGGGCCACCCTAGTGATCGTGTAATGAGAGATTGGACCGCAATCGATGAAGTCGGTAGAAATTAGTTAAAGACAAAAGTGGTACCTGTGAATGGTAGATAGTGCGTTGTATATAATTATTGATTCGTTTTAAGCGTAGATAGAGATTTGTACAGAGCTTGCAGACTTGCGAGCTGGCCGATAGATATGAATGTAGTTTGACTAGTTACCTCACAATAGGGAAAGTACCATGCGATTATTGTATTCTTGTGTACAAGGAATTGACCTTCCCACTCGCAGATGTATGGAGCTTAGTGCAATAATTTTAAATGTTTCATGTGGCATACGCCAACCAAGCCTGATATTTTTAGCTCAAATTATTTTTAGATAATAAGTAATAACTTTTTTTTTTAAATAATAGTTATAGTTTTTGGACATCACAATTATATTTTCTAGCTTTTCAATCGCCGTAAATCACAGCTTTTATATTTTTATAATTATATTGTAACTTTAAACAAAATTATTTATTTTGAATAGACAATGGATTGAGATTATTTATTTTATTTAAGTTTGTTTTAATTCGTAGTAGTTAAATACATACATTTAAAAGAAAACTTATGATTCGAGTAAGTACATACATAATGTGTTGAATAATTTTGACTATTTTTTACGCTTTTGGATCTCTGATTTATGATTTCAAAATGAAGTAGGTACAGTAGATATGTGCTTTACAGTATTCCGAAAAGTACTTATATGATATTGATTTATATTTAATAAAATTTTTCAGTTTTATATTTCGTCTAAAAATTTTATGATTTTTGTAATTGTATTGACCGTGTGATACCAATTTATTAATTTATCCTAAAAAATGGGTTCAGTCCTACTAGTTCTGAAGTAATAAGGCTCTAGTAATTGTCTCATTAGTTCTGTAACAAAACAAATGATTTGAATAAAAATATCTCGCTAGTTCTGTGTCCAATTTATATCTGTGTAAAAATATTGGGACGTAAAGTTTGACCTCACTATGAGCCCTTGCGTACTAGAGCACCATGCCAATCAATCCACTTTGGCGAGTTATAATTGAAAAGTGTTCGTAGGTTAGGTTTTCACTAACCTACTTGAGCTACTTACCAGGCGACCATGAATCTCAAGGGGTGTTTGTAGTGAGTACCTACCTATACGCATCTTACTCTTACTATATTGTCGGTCGATGCCTACCTAAAGCACCGATCGATGGCATGGCTTCGTGTTCGTCATCAGTCCAAGTTACCAGGAAAACATGAATCCCGAAGGGGTGTTTGCTGGTAAATAGTTGCCGGGACCTACTTTACTTAGTCATATGGGGCATTTTTTGTGTACTCAACTTATACTTATTATGCAGGTCGGTTGGTATGCCTACATATTTCTGATTTACGATCACTGTACCTTGAACCTATCTTCCTACACTAAAAATACCCCATTGGACTAAGTTAAGTAGGTCCCGGCAACTATTTACCAGCAAACACCTCTTCGGTATTCATGTTTTCCTGGTAACTTGGACTGATGACGAACACGAAGCCATGCCATCGATCGGTACTTTAGGTAGGCATTGACCGACCATATAGTACGAGTAAGATGCGTATAGGTAGGTACTTATTATAAACACCCCTTGAGATTCATGGTGGCCTGGTAAGTAGCTCAAGTATGTTAGTGAAAATCTAAAAATGCTCCATATGACTAAGTAAAGTAGGTCCCGGCAACAATTTACCAGCAAACACCTCTTCGGGATTCATGTTTTCCTGGTAACTTGGGCTGATGACGAACACGAAGCCATGCCATCGATCGGTGCTTTAGGTAGGCATTGACCGACCATATAGTACGAGTAAGATGCGTATAGGTAGGTACTCACTACAAACACCCCTTGAGATTCATGGTCGCCTGGTAAGTAGCTCAAGTAGGTTAGTGAAACCTAACCTACGAACACTTTTTAATTATAACTGACCAAAGTGGGCATGATTGGCATAGTGCTCTAGTACGCAAGGGCTAATGAGGTAAAACTTTGCGTCCCATTATTTTTTTTTACACAGTTACAAATTGGACACAGATCTAGTGAGACAATTTTATTCTCACTTGTTTTGTTATAGAACTAATGAGACAAAAGGTTTTAGGTACTTGTTCTGTGTACAGAACTACAGTACAGAACTAGTGGGAATGAACGAAAAAATGCAGTACTGAATGCCAAATGGCATAAATAAATACCTATCTAATTGTGTAATAATTATGTATTAATTACAAACAGGCACAATTTTATACATTTTGTATGTAATGTTTGGTGCTATAGTGATTTTGTGGTGTACTTGTACGAAATAAATTATTCAAAAACAGTTAGTTTTTCACTAAATAATGAAATGAAATTACTTTTTAAATAATAACAAACATCGCATTTATTACATAAGTAACAATTTTGTTTAAATCAATCGCAGAGTTATCGGTTCTTCCTGAAAATATTGCTCAATCTTCGTGTTCTTGGAGTTCCCTGTAAAGATAAAATATTGTTTAAATAGTATAAAAACAATCTCATAAATCAAATCAAATATATTTATTTTTTTAATAGACACACATCTTAGGTCTAAAATTTAACATACATAGCTGGTAGCTGATATCTATATATATTTAACCTAGCGGGGTCGGTTTTGTTATACACTCCGAACTAGTTTGGACAACTGTATCTCGGAGCGTATAACTAGCCGCCTCACAAGGTGTGCTGTTTTTACAGATTTGTGCACTTCAGTGTGTGAACTGTAGCAGGTATTAGTACTGTGCCTAAGTTATGAGTATGTGTGTTTGTTGTGCAGTGTTTATATTATTTTACAGAGTAGGTATAGGTATAGGTATGACCTTAAGTACCTATATATAAGAATATGTTCTTCTTCAGCCCTACGACTTCGTCTTGGGTTCAATTAGGTACTTAGTTTAAGTACCTCATTGCTGAAGGACATTTCTTGTTATTATGTTAATCTAACCTAAATATAAAGTAGAATTTAGCAACATTATGGTGTACAATTATAAGATTTAGTACTTAATGCGAAATGTGAGGATGAATGGATGGTTGGATAGATGTTCGTTACTCGATCACACCAAAACTGCTAAACCGATTGTACTCTAATTTAAGGATCAGGATCATAGCTTTGCGAAGCTTGCGAAGAACCCAGGTAACTTCTGTGCTTCTGTGCTTCGGGGCGGAGTTATGCTGGCTTATTAGTCAGGATATCCGACGCACAAAGGACCAACAGGAGCCTAATACGTCGATGACACAGGGCTAGTTAACACGCTACAAGGCGAGTTTAAAAGCTAGCGAGTGAGCGAGTAGCTTTCGGGAAGGATTGTTAACTAGCAGATTGTGGAAAAGTCGATGACACAGGGCGAAGAGCTGGTAACGTGTAAAGAAGTCGTATTTACACGGCTTTCTTTCACATTAAATTCTGAGTTATGCACCTACCTCAGACCTACATGCTAGTTCGCTTTTGAGCGAGTGAAAAGTTTTGTTCGTCATCTACACTCGCTAACTCGCTACTACTTTTAGATTGATCCCATAGAAATTTTATCAAAATCAATTCAGTAAATTAGTTTTAATATAAAAATAACTGGAAAAAAAATCGTCGAAGTAAACGAAATTGCGTATTTTGCTTCTCTGTGACTTGTCAGTGGTGCTTACGGTCACTAGAACGGTCCAATTGAAGTCGGTAGTTAGTTTTTGTAAAACGTTGATTATTAATAAATAAATAAACATTCACACACTCACACCCCTGCACTAGGATTCCCTGTGTCGCAGGTGGCATGGACACATACAACACATCACAACATCCAAGACGCGAGAACAAACATTTGTGTTGGTCACACAAATATTTCCCCCGGCCGGGGATCGAACCCGGAACACCAAGCTTCGTAGGCATATGTAGGTAATAAGGTAGATAATTAATATTCTGCCGGTGCTGGCACGCTCCGTGCATGGCACGCGACGGGGAAGTAGGCAGAAACCTTTAGACAACATATAACTCGGTCGAATGAACATGACACCTGGCTCGAATGACGTTTGTGCAAAGTACAGCGTGCAATCTTGATAGAGAAGAGGTCCTGCAATACTTGGTAATGATAAGGCTTCGCAATTAGAGGAAGAAGAAACACGGAGGGCGCCGCGCGGGGCAGCGGGGGAAGCATCAAGTTCCGAGCCACGTGTCAGCCAGGTGTCATGTTAATTCGCAGTCGTAGGTAGGTATTAGGTTCGGTACTTACTTCGTTCGTGTCATTCTTATTGTTGAATCGCAAAAAGTTCCGTATGCGAGCAGGTGTGCTCGTCTTGCGGTCCGCATGCGGATCGTTCTCTACTCGCAGCGATTCACGCAAGTCTGAACCCTGGAAAATAATAAGCAGTTAGTTTTATCCTGTGTATGTATTTACAAAAAAATGTATATAAGTAATGTATCAGTTAACTCATTCCCAGAGTACAATGCTTGCTTAGTTTAGAGCTCGATGGCGTTTTGTGAAATGTCCAAATATTTTTAATTGCATCAGTTCTGTATAAAACTTGCACATCACTAGTTAATCGAGTCGTGTGGAAGAGGAACGACGCCCGTCCGTCATACAGTGCGAACTAGTACGAAAGGTAGTCAAGTCACCCAACTGACTACGATTTTATTTATAAACTACCTTGAAATAGTCTACCATTTATGCCGACTTGCACCAAACTTTCAAAGTTCCTAAGTAGTTACTTTACTCGCTTGGTAGCTCTAAACAGTGCAGATTCTGACCATTAAGCACTGCCAAGCCAGTAAGATAATTGCTTAAAAAATTTTGGAAATTTGGTGCAAGTAGCCATTAGTCATTTATTTTAAGAACTGTTTGTAACTAACCATACTTGATAAAAATAAAATAAAAAATAAAATAAGCCTTTATTCGCTGACTCTTATTGTACAGGGATTCTATAATTATGTTATGATTTTCTTTGTTCTAATTTAAGTCAGGTTGTCCTTCGACATAGGCCTCCTCCAGATTATACCATTGAAAATTGAATTTAAATTGAATATCTTTGGAAACTGATTTGAAGTACAATAAATGTGGAGTTACCGTCGCTGAGAGTCGTCCGGCCTGCTTGCTCGGCGTGGGCGGGCCGGGCTTCTTATAGGCGGTGATTCCGACCTCCTTCCGCTGGGGTTTGGCCGGGCACGCTGTTCCCGCCTAGTGCAATACAAGGTAAGGATACAGTTGGGGTGGAGATATGAGTATTAATCCAGATTAAGGCCCAGAATCTCGCGCGCTCCACTTTATCTTCAAAAATTAACAATTTTTTGAGCGTATAACGGTGCGCGGGATTCTGGTCCAGTACCCTTAGTACGAGTTTTGATAGTTTTCGAAAACTATATGTAGTTTCGTTTCCTCCCATACATTTGCTTACAGCGCCCCTAGCGAAAACTTTCATGAACTAAAATCGGCAGTATGAGTTTGATCGACACATAGTATTCGAAAACGAAAAAAGTTTTCGAGCTGTTTATGGCACTTTGGCAGTACGAGTTCTAACTTTGACAAGTCAGCGGTAGTAAACTATGACGTTTACGAAAACTTTTGTAGTATTCGCACTCACTAGATAAAATTCGGTGAGAGCTATGCGAACAAGCTAGTATTTGTAAATATTTGTAAACCCTGCCACATTTTATTGCTCTCAGCCTGACATGAGGGCCCTCGGCCGGTTTATTTAAGTCACAATTTCTAAAATTATGGATATGGGTAGGGTTATTATACAAATTTCGAGACACATCTTGTAGGCTTTTTTCCAGAGAGAGAGAAATAATTACCACTATGAAATCTATCCATAATTTTAAATTATGATGGGCTCATTTTTCCTTTAAAAAAACGACGCCTCCATAAAAAAATAATAATAAACGTATGACAAGGCAGTATGGTCATATGACTTTAGCCAACACTATGCGCAAATAAAAAAAAAACAAAACGTGGTACAAAGCGCCAAACGTAAAGGATATGTTCGTCTCTTTCTTTTGCCGACGTGTAAAAGAGTTAGAAGTATATACCATGAAGTTCGTTCAATCGAGCTAGTCGATGGTTGATATCGTGTAAACTTAATACGAAAAATTTAGCCCGTACTGCCGATTACAACGTAAACTATTCGTTTGAGCGAGCTCACCAAAACTATTGAGTTTTGGAAACTATCAAACTCGTACTAAGGGTACAGGAGTGATATAATTCTAGAGTTCCGATAGTGGCTGTATTTATCAAGAGTAAGTTGCAAGAATCGCAAGTTCAATCATCATCATGTCAATAGACGTCCACTGCTGGACATAGGACACCTCCATATTTGGCCACGACGAGCAGTCTCGAGCCTTCTCCATCCACCAACTTCTAATAACTGTAAAAAATTTCGTCGGTTCATCGCGTGAGGGGCTATCAAACACAGCATGCAATCGCAAGTTTTATGAATTACGGCTCAGTAATGTTTGTAAAAGATTGTGAACACGACCTTTACAAGTTTACGGTTTTTCTTTAGCTCGCCAAGTTGTTAACTGCGTCTTGGCGGGGTATGAGCTCTTCAAGTGCGGCGGACAGAGGGAGTTGCGCCACTTGAGTCTGATAGTCTCTGTATCTCCTGTAGAGTGACTCACATTGGGATCCTCCTCATCTAACGCTGGAGCGAACTGCGTTTCGGCGGGGTATGAGCTTTTCAAGTGCGGCGGACAGAGGGAGTTGCGCCACTTGAGTCTGATAGTCTCTGTATCTCCTGTAGAGTGACTCACATTGGAATCCTCCTCATCTAACGCTGAAGCGAACTGCGTCTCGGCGGGGTATGAGCTCTTCAAGTGCGGCGGACAGAGGGAGTTGCGCCACTTGAGTTCTGATAGTCTCTGTATCTCCTGTAGAGTGACTCACATTGGGATCCTCCTCATCTAACGCCGGAGCGAACTGCGTCTCGGCGGGGTATGAGCTCTTCAAGTGTGGCGGACAGAGGGAGTTGTCTGACAGTCTCTGTATCGCCTGTAGAGTGACTCACCTACTCAGGCCCTGGACATCGTTAGGATCGATTCCTAACGGTGCCTTGGTACAGTAAGTCAAATAATCCCCCCTGGCCGTTGCCAGCCAAGCCAGTCCAAGCCGAGGTTCGATCCACCGTTGGGTAACCTTGTGCTGTTGCTCCAACCTAAATTTTAAGGTCGAGCGCCTTCTTCGCTTACCGAGAGTCCGGTGACGCAGTAACAGCCATGTGCAAAAAAGTGACTCACCTTGAGATCCTCCTCGTCTAAAACCGGCGCGAACTGCGTTTCGGCGGGGTATGAGCTCTTCAAGTGCGGCGGACAGAGGGAGTTGCGCCACTTGAGTTCCGATAGTCTCTGTCCGGGCGGTAGGTCACGTTCGCGGCGCGGTGTAGCCGCTAGCTCTTTTAGATAGCGATTGTCGAACACTTCCCCTTCTTCATCCGACATGTGCATTTGACGACCTTCTGCAATAAGGATAAAATATATTAATTTATATTAACATACTACTATATTAACACTACTAATTTAAAAAGACGTATACAATCTAAATTAAAGTATGAAACCTTACTAATTTTTGTTACCAAAGTTGAAGAAATTACTATAACACGGCGTACTTTTTGAGTATTTGTCCGAAACACTTTGTATGGAAATTTGCCTTGAGGATTACCCTTAAAGGTTTGAACCCAACTGACTAACTGACAGACAACGCACACGTCAAACCGCTGAACTTAGAGACTTGAAGCTTGGAAGGTGAGTTCTCGTGAAGATGAGCAGGCGCGTACTAAGAAATAAATTTTAAAAAGTCTCAACGTATACGTTGCGGGCGTCAGCGAATTTAATTTTAATCACCTACCTACCTAGAGATCTCGCCCAACGAATCTATTTTAGGGTATATTAGGGTAGGGTATATATTTAGGGTATGGGTATGGGATGGGCATGTAATTTTTAGTCTGAAAGATCTGTACCTTCATGAATAAATCAACAGTTTACATGTGCTATTAGATAACGGTAGAAAAGAGAGGGATTTATGACTATATTAAAGAAAACTTACCCTTGCCTCGTTTGTTCTGATTGGTGACGGGTAGGGAGCGCAATGATGACGCATCAGAAGGTCGGGACGGCGGCTCTTGATGCGGGATCAGACCAGACTGAAAATAATGCAATTTTTAATAATATAATATAATATATAGCCTTTGAACTTGTAATACTAAGAATACGATGCAGTTAGCAAGTAATATAAAAATTCACTTTATGCAAGTTACAGAGGGAGTAACACTGCATTTTAGGTCCTAGGGCAAAACAGTATTTGGTTTTAAGAGGTTCATTTTCTAATGGGTTTCATGCCGGAAGTCCTTGGCATAAAATGTTATGGTAATTAATTATTGCCAGGATTTAGCGGGGTTCGCATCTCATTTTTTTTTTATTTTGCTGGATCTTAAGATGAAGTCTAATGGAGATTTACAGGGGTTGCTTGAGGGAAAGTAGTTGTTGGTCGATCTAATGATGCAGCCCGACGGGGGCTGAAGGTGTCAATAATCGCAAAAAAAAACCGGCATACATTTCTGCTCTTTCTGCATTACTCCATAGCAAAGCACGGGCGTTTAGCTTGTATCCATATAAAATGGCTTGCTTCAGGCCTTTGGTGTACAAATAACTATGACACAATTTTAAAATAAAAAAAACTTACAGAATGTACATGTTGTAGCGACATTAGCGATCCAGACCTCTGTTTCTTCCGCAGCCATTCCGCCTCGTCATTCTTCACGAGGTACCTCTCCCCAACGCTCCATAACTCTTTGGTTAACTGCTTGATGTGTTTTTCATACTCTTCCCTTAAATGGTCCATTCGGTCTCGGGTCTTTTGAAGCTCTCGCTCGAGAACTGCCGTCTCATCTCGCTGCCTTTTGTTGAGAACTTCCATCTGCTCGTGGTATAAGTGTTTCTGAAATATTTATGTCAGTTTAAAAATTAAGAGCATTATACTTACATACATACTTTAATACATAAAAAAATAGTTTTTTTGTAAACTCGCCAGGCTTTTTTATTGTTAGAAAGATTGCAAAAGCCACATGCACTCATACGAAGAAATAATAACTACTGTGTTAAGCGTCGATGATACACAAGCTTTATTACAAGCTGTTTGTTGACGTTTTTAAACGCTAGCGTGTGAGCGTGTTAGCTTTTGGGAAGGATTGTCAACAAGCAGATTGTAAAAACGCCGATGACACTGGGCGACTTTCCACGGTACAAGCGAAGACACTGGCGTGTAAAAAAGCCCTGTGGCATCGTACTATAAGGTCTGCACACGACAGTCAAGTTTTTTTGAAGGAGTTTCCAATATATACAATACATGCAAACAGGCATTTGTAACCCATGCATATATTTAAAAAAAATTACCTGAATTCAGCATCAAAAGCAAACTAAACTGACACTCTAAAGCAAAACTGAAAACTAAAAAATAAAACAAAGCATCCATAGAAATAAATTTATTGAATAAATAAATGACTTCATAAGTCGTAACATAATAACAAGCTCAATCAAAAATGATCCATTTGAAGATAAAACCACCACAATACTTGGTATAGCAGGATAATAAACAGGAGAGGTAGTATACTAACCATTTTTGCCTTCATTCGGCTGAGTTTATCCTCGTATTCCGCGCGGACTTCCATAACTGTAGTCGCCTCGGTATCCCGCGAGCCTTCTCCCTTCGCTGCCCTTGCTACTTCTTCTAGAAGCTTCTGGAACGACTTATCCAGCTCCTCTAGTTGTATTTCCAACCCCGTGTTTTGGAAGCTGGGAGATCCAAGTGAAGTTCGTTCAATATCACTAGTGAACGCCTGTTTTATCTTCTCGACTGATACGGTCCTACTAATGCACCTTTCCACCCATCTCTCCAGGTTCATTGCGCATTCTGATAGGTCCTGCATTACAGCTGCGTAACCTCGCTCTAATTTACACATAGTAGAGTCTGCTATGCGATTTTCTAAGCTCAAAATCTCGCGTCGCACAGTTCTCTGGACGGATATTACTCTGCTTAATTTTTGCGAGTACAAATCTTTCACGGAGTTAAAGGTTTGGAAGCTCACAGAGAGCTCAGTCAAGAACTTCTTCAAGCTAATGATCTCCGATTCGTGTATTCTGTTCACTTCAATCAGTCTGTCTCTTTCCTTCGTCAGCGTCACTTGTTTATCGGAGCACCTCTTGAGATGTCTGTCAGTTGTTTCTAGGAAGTTTTCTAAGTCTTCCATCGTCACTGTTCCCGAGTTCAAGCTTCGTTTGAGCTCGTTATCACTATTCGTGTTTCCGAAGTTTGTAAGTTCTTTCAAGATGGTATTGGACTTGATTTCAGCGATGCGCCGCAGTATAATCGCTTGATATTTCGCTGAAACTTTGATAATTTGCGTCGCTCTGTTTTCCGTCACGCTCATTTTGCTAATTTGCTTCTTAAGATCGGCTATTTCCTCGTTTTTCTGGTGTACTATTTTCTTCAATTGGGCGGATAGCTGTTGGCAGTTTTCTGTACTGGCTTCCAAATCTTTGTTCACGTCTAGGAGTTTAGTCTCTGATTCGGCCATCAATGACTTCAGGTATGTGACGTCGCTTTGTAGAGTAGTAATGGTGCGGTTTTTGTCGTGTATGATCCTCTCTAAGTCTGAAATTGTCTTTAGGCTTTCCAAGGATGATTGTGTGTTATCTGAGGATGTGTTATCTACCTGTTGGATATCCCGCTGTTCTGGTTGGGTATATTTCTCACCTGCCTTTTCTTGGCACAGTGCTGCAACTGTAAAGAAATCATCCGTGTATAAATTGAAAAGTTCAAAGCCTAAGTTCGTGCCTTGCGAGACACCATAATAAGCCTTCAAAATGTATGCAAAAACCAGAGAATAAGTATATAGATGCGTCATTGTATATGCAGTTAAAAAATAAAGGAAAGATAAGAATAAGTATGAGCAGGTGCGTATGGTCACTTAACTGTAACCTTTCAATGGAGCGAGGTAGTGTGGTGCACCTGTTTTTGTTTAACATTTGCTTTGTTTTAAGACCATCTGATATTAATAAAATTTGATTGATTAATTGCGAATTTATGGGTTGGTGAATAAAACTATAAATCATCTAATTTTATTCCTTCACTTTTATTATCTTACAAGTTACAATTAAACATTAAGTTTAACTAAATATTGAAATGGTGATATGTGTTAACTAGATGACAAAAGCGCTTAATTAACTGATTTTAATATCAATATAAAAAATTAAAGATACGAGAATAGGCGAACTTTAACGGGCATCGAATTGTCTTTCTTTTCAGACGTGGGTGCAATACTATGAAACAAAAGAGACATAATGAATGTTTGACGCATCTATCTCAAAACAACACAACATCACATAGAAGGCCGGTATCGTGCGACATAGCATGGTACCACAGAACTGATGTAAAGCAGAACTTACAAGTTCCCTGCTGTCCAATCGCCCTGACTACCTGCTCATTTTCCTTCCTCAGTGCTCTAATCTCCATATTATTCTTCAACTCATTAACCACTGCTTTCTGGTTTTCCAACTCTTTCTCACACTTTTCTCTTACAATCTTCTCATCCACTAACTCTTTGCTTATCGTGATTATTACTGCGTCTTTTTCTTTGCTCATTTTGGATATCAGTCCATCTTTTGCTTTAGATTCTTGCTCATATATTTCAACTTTTTCTTGTAGTGCCTGTATTTCTTTTTGCAAACGGTCAATATCAGTTTGTCGTTCTTCTAATAATTTTTCAGCTTTCTCTTGGTAGTCTTGGAGAAACTCATCGCGAAGTTTGCGGTTTTGTATCAATTCGTGTTTTATTAGATGCTCCATATTCGCTATGACTGAAAGAAATGACATTTATATTTTTATAAATGAGACCATTTTAACTGCAATTAAATGTTTAATAGATAAGATTTAATACCTGTTTTATTTTCTTCTGCGATTCTTACAAGTTCCTCATTATCAAATTTCAATTTTGTAACTTCTTCAATTTGTTTCACTTCATTTGAATCTATGTTCACTTTGAAAGCTTCCAATTTAGCGACAACTTCTAACTTATCTTGTTCCAATTTTTCTTTTTCTTTCATGAGTTCATTCATGTTACCCAGACGTTCATATATCTGTGTTTGTGAGTCTGTAAGACTTTTTATTTGTTCTTGCAGCGTACGTTTTACTTCTGTTGTTTCCAAAAGTACCTTTGCCAATTCGTCTGTCTTATTTTTAACTTCAGTTTCAAGGGAATCTTTCACAATTTTCATTTCATCATTACTTTTCTGCAGGACTTCTAAGTCTGTAAAAAAGACAATTAATTTCATTCGTTTTAATTTAGTTTGTTTGTCTAATTGTCTGTACTATAGTTATAACTCTTGTAGAAATAATTGTTGTTTACTTACCATTTTTGTAATTGCTTATGTCGACTGTCAACTCCTGGATTCGCGTTTCTGAAGCAGCAACTACAGTTACATTTTCATTTCTCATTACGTTTAGTTCACTGACCAGCTCATCTAAATGACCTCTCAGTGACTCTGATTCTTTCTCCACGAGATCCTTTTCTATCCTTTCACGTCTCATTAGAGATTGAATAGAGACGAACGCTATTTCCAAAGCGCGGTATTTGCTCTCGGTATCTTTCAAAACCTTAGTTAGTTCGTTGACTTCCTCCTGTAAAGTCTCTTTAGCTTTCAAATGTTCGGAAATAACGTTTTGCAGGCTGCTTTTCTGATCTTCCATGACAGATTCCGTAACTGTGACCATATTTTTTAACACTTGACGCTCCGATTCAAAATCAGTAATCAATTTATCAATGTTTTGTTTTTCTGTCTTCACTTCGTCTTCTAAGGACTTAATAACTGGAAAGAAAATCATTATTACCACAGTTTTCTTCCAAAACTGATTACCCTGATAATTCAATATGGACTACCGGCAGTACTGTTATACTGGTAGACTGTTTCGTGGTCCCATACCATCAGGAGAGCGCTTTGCTCGCCTTATCGTAAAAATGGAAAAACTGAAAAATAAGTTTTATATATAAAATACTTTACCTTTGCGGTTATCTTCAACAATATCATGTAATTGCTCTTTTTCCTTTCTTAGCGCGTCCATGTCCTGAGTTTTGTCTTTCAAATAGTTAGTCAGTTTAGTTATCATCATGTTTAGGTTATCAATCTGACACTCATAAGTTTTCTTCAGTTTATCAGTCAAGTTCTCATTATCAACTAGTTTTTCTTTAAGAGAATGTACTTTGACTTCTAGTTGTACTTTTACGTCTGCTAGATCACAATGAAGAGAGTTATTTTCTTTTTGTAGCGTATGAACATCTTTTTGGAGCGTTTGGATGTCTTCGATTTTAGAATTCATTGATGTACTGTAATTTTCTGTCTGTTTTATGGACTCTGAAAAATATTTGTAATTTCAAGATCATTTCAGATATCAGATATCTTCAACCAAAATGCTATCGATGGTTTAAATTAACATACATACACCATAGCGTAGATAAAGAACCTACATATTTTGAGCGGACAATAAACCAGTTTTTTCACATTCTTAAAACGTAAACAAAAGTTTATATACGAACCCATTTTGCTTTCGTTGATTATCTGCTGCAGCCGATTGACTTCAGTCTTCA
Organism: Lobophora halterata; assembly: GCA_932526365.1. Lineage (NCBI taxonomy): Eukaryota > Metazoa > Arthropoda > Insecta > Lepidoptera > Geometridae > Lobophora > Lobophora halterata. The sequence continues at coordinate 2,860,976 of OW052018.1, forward strand.
ATTCAAATATTTCAACTTCCTTTTGTTTCAACGAATCTTGCATCTCAACTAAAGCCATATTCTCGTTTTTGAGAGCCATTTCTAAATTCTGCAAATTCTTTACTTCAGAAGTCATGACGTGGGCTATGTTAAGGACCAAATTAAACTTATCGATTGGTTTAGTGTAGTTACTATTTGGGTCTTCTACAAGTTTTTTTAGAAGAACGTTACTGAACTTTTCCTTCCTGATTTTCAGTAATAGTTTGTCAAAACCATCTCTTATAGTTGAAGTTATCAATGAGTTTGATTCTACTACACCTGTAAGACGAAAATCAATTAAATATTATGAACAATGAGTATATGAAAAGTTAATGTATCGTAGTCAATGTGTATAAATAAACTTACTTTGGTGATCAAGCTTGAGAAGTCCCAATTCAGTTTGAGCTTTAGACATTTCTTTTTCTTTGCTTTGTAGCTGCTCATCTGTTTTGATAAACTTATCTTTTGTTGAATTTAATTCACTGTCCAGTTCTTGAAACTGTAATTGTAAATCAGCGAGTTGTTTATTCAAACAATTTTTCTCAGTTTCAATTTCGTCAGAAACTGATTTCTCAACATTCAGAGACGTTGTTAGTGAGTCTTTATCATTCAAAAGGGTTTTCATTTCTTGCGTAAGTTTATTTATTTCTTCGACCAAGTTCTTGGTTTTTTCTTCTTCGTCGTTTAATCGTACCCTAACTTCTTCAAATTCTACTTCAAGATTTTTTAATTTTAATTCTTTATAGTCGCGTTCTTTCTTCAACTCATCAATTTCTTTGTCCATTTCCTCAGCTTTGGATATAAACTCAGTTTTTTGAGTTTCAAGTTCTTCACGGGCAGCTTTTTCCAGATTCAATGACAAAGTTATTTTTTCTCTTTCATTTACAAGTTGTTCTATTTGTATTTGTTTGTCACTTAGTTGTTCATGCATTTCGTTGATAGTTTTATCGTATTCATTACGATTGGATTCCAATGTATTTTTGGTGATTTCGTAATTATTTTCGAATGCTTCTTTTTCAACCATTAAGTTTACTTTTTCTCTTTCACTTAGCTCTTTTTCACTTTCAAGCATTGCGTTATATTTACTTATTTCTTGATTTGCGTGATCATTCACATTTATTAATTGTTGATTCTCCTCCATAAGAAATTTATTGTTAGACTTCGCTTGGGCTATTTCCTTTTTCAATACATTTTTTTCTTGCTCCAAAACTAGGATGGTTTGGTTAACTTCTTCTAACTTTTGTTTTTCGTCAATAAGAGTCTGCATTTCTTGACATAATTCAGATTTTACTTTTACCTCTTCTTTTAATCTAGCTTTTAAAGAATGGTTCTCTTCTGCTAAATTGTCCCGTTCGTTTTCAGCCATTTCTTTCGAGTTTCTCTCTTCGACAAGCTGTTGAGTTAAGCACTCTTTATTTTGTGACAAAGTTCTAACAGTTTGCAGTTCACTAGCTAAGCTTTCCTTGATTTGTATCTTTTCATAAAGCAAAGCGTTCTTTTCATCTTCAACTGTTTTTAAAGTAGATTTATTTAGGTTGATTTCTTGGGTAATCTTTTCAATTTCTGATTTTAAGAGTTCTATTTGATCTAATAGAGCTTTATTTTTCTGTATTAATCGATCTTTCTCTGTATTCTTGACATCATTATCAGTCTTTGCTTTCGTCAGCATATTTGCAGATTGCTTTTTATCCTTTTCGAGTTCAGCAACTGTAGCATTCAATTCATGTTCAGTGTCACTGATTTGTTGTTCCAGACCTACAACCTTATTTTTAAGTGCGACGATTTCTTCATGTTTTTCTTTTATTATAGTTGATGTTTTAGTTTTGTACAGTTCCCAAGAGTGTTTGAGCTCTTCACTATATTTATGTAGGTCATTGAATTTGACCTCATCATCTTTTACCGTTCGCTCAAGTTTATCAATAATTATATCTTTTTCTTTAATTAGAACTTCATGATTGCTGTTATCTTCTTCAATAGTAAATTGTAACTGATCGTGTTCTTTTCTCATGGATTCTATGACCTGCGCATTGGCATCCATCTGTTTATATAGCTCTTGCTCAATTTCTTCATTGAGAGTTTCAATTTCAACAACTTTTTCTTGTAATTTTTTGATTTCACATCTCGATTGATACGCTGATTCATTGTAAGCTTCTGTTTCTTGTTTAATTTTTTCCTGTAATGCTACGAAACCTGAAATGATATTTTGTTATAAAAAAAATACAAAAGTTGATACACTGTGCGTACCTAACTTTAACACAAATTAGTGTTTACTAATTATTTTACCTTTTGTCTTTTCCTCGATGGCTTTTGTCGAAGATTGTATCTCTGATTTCAAAACACCAATTTCAGAATTTCTAGCTTCTATTTCGATATTGAACTGTGTTGTCACATAATCTAATTTTCCATACTGGATTTGATAATCTTCTTCAAGCTTCTTATTATAAGACATTTCTTGATCCAGTTTCTCCTTAACCACTTCGATTTCTTCTTGAGCTTTCGTCAAATCCTCTTTTAAACTTTTACTTTCTTCATTAAGCTTATTGATGAGAGAATCTTTCTCAATGATTTCATTGTTCAAAACATTATTGCATTCACCAGCAATGGTATTTGTTTCTTTTATTTTATCCGTAAGCTTTGTGAGCTCAGTAGCTATGTTCAATTCAAACTGATCGTACTTTTGTGTTTCTGCTATGAATTTTTGTTCAAGTTCTTGAATCACTGAAAAAAAAACATACATTACCTTCTTAATATGGCATATCATGTTTTTAAGAGGCTTTTAGCTCCATTTTTAAGCAGAATATTGTAATAAATTGACCATTTTACTTACGTTCTTCTTTCTCATCAAGCTTCCGTAACACCTCCGCTACTTGATCACGTAGCAACCATGTTTCCTGACATTTTGCTGCTATTTCCTCTTGATGACGAGTGTTGTCATTGCATAGAGACTGCACCTGCTCTTGAAGAGGTCCTAACTCAGACAACAAATCAAACTTCTTCTTAGTTTCTTCTTCCAAAGATTTATTTGCAAGTTCAAGATGTTTATTAAGTGATTGAATGTTATTTTCTTTAGCTTTCATATTTTGATCCATAGCTTGTATCTTTTCACAGGCTTTTTCATTGCATTTCTTTTCTTCTTGGATTAGTAAATCCATGGCGTCAATAGTTCTCTCCTTATTTTCCATTTCAGTTCTTAACTGTGATATTTCGTATTCAAGACATGCAACATTTTCAGTGAGGTTTGCTTTGGCCGTGTTCAATTCAGACAGTTCCTTTTGGAGTTCAACTTTGAAATCTATTTCATTTTTCAGTTGAACTTGTAATGAATGTACGGTTTCATACTTTTCGTCCAAATCTAGAATCAATTTTTCTTTCTCTTTGCAGTATTCGTCTTTAATTGTTTCAAACTTTTTGAGTACTTCCTCAATTTTGAGATCGCGGTCTTTTACTTCAGATGTTAATGTTTCTCTAGCAGATTCAAGGTCTTTACAGTTTTCTTTTAAATTAGTAATATGTAGCTTTAGATTGCTAATCTCATTGTTCAAGTCGTTAATTGTTGTAGTACGAGCTTGCAGATTAGTTTGCAATTCATTAATTGTTGTAGATTTCTCAAGCACATCTTTCTCCAAAGTAGACTTCTGTGTATTTATACTATTGCAATATTCTCCTAATACTTTAGCTGCTTCTTTGTCCTTTTTCAACTGTGCTTGCAGCGTCTCAATCATCTCACTCTTTTCACAAACCTTATTTTGAAACTCTACTAGCTCATTGTTTCTCTTCAATACTTTTTCATTTAGCTTCATTAGATGGTTTTCGTAACTGTCTTTCATGTTGGATTTTGACTGTTTTTCTGTGTCTATTTCTGCTTTCAAATTATCTATGACCTTTTCAAGTTGGGTTGTTTTATTATTCAAGCTTTTTAGTAACGACAGTTTTTCTTCTTGTATCGTTTTGATTTCATCCATTTTGTTTTCAAGGACTGCTCTAGAATGAGCATTGCTGTCTGTCAAGGTCTGTTCCAGTTCATTTATTTCGTTGTTCAGTTTTGTGATTTCGTTATCGTAGTGAGTTTTCAAGTTGTTTTTGTCTTCAATTTCCTCATTGATACGATGTTTTAGATTGAAAATGTCATGTTCTTTTTCGGCAACGACATCTTTCAGTGCAAGTTTCTCTGCTTCAGCTTTTTTATTTAGATCATTTATTTGTTCCTAAAAAGTTTTAAAAATTGAAAATTTACTAGTAAAAGGGTAAACGAACGAAATGGTCATTCTAACCCGAACAGGCAGGTATTTTATTAGCAGGTTATCTGATAGATAGATGTTATCATATACAAAAATAACACAGTTTAACAGAAGTCATTCCTTAAAAACATACCTGCAACGTTTGTATCTGTTGTTGGAGCCCCACAATCTTGGCCCTCTCCTCACCAAGCTGGACCTCCACTACATTAGCGCAGGCCTCGCTACACACAGCTGAAAAAATAGATTTTTTTTATAAATCACAGCCATTTTGAGTGCTGTGGTCTGAGTTCTTGCATTGCTGCAAGGAAAAAGAAAGGTAGTTTCCTAAGCAAATTACTTTACTCCCTAGGAAGATCTTAACAGTTTTAATCTAGACCGCTTACATCTTCCAAGTGAGTAAAGTATCTAATTAGGAAAGTTTGGTGCCAGTCGTGTCAGTCTATTGTACTGCCAATGCAGCCAGTATCCTCGGCACGCTGCCATCAGGTATCGAGTAGGAGCTGTTGAGCTACCTATAGATAGTTTGCAACAGTCTATGGGTGGCCCAATTTTTCCTTTTGTAAATTTTGTAATATAGATTGTAGTAGTTAAATGCTGAAAAAAAAGAACTTTGTTGCCATATCTCCGGCACTAACTCCTTCAAAAAAACCTATTATTTTTGCACCACTTAATTTCCACCTACAACCCTCAGCAGTGCAAATTAGTCCCTATGCTATACAAGATAAGACTTACAAGCATTATGTGGTAACGACTGGATACTAGCATCAGGGTCATCACACTCAAGAGAGCTAGAGTCTAATCCATTCAGTTTGTTATGCTGTCGTAGCTCGCTCACTAGTTCCTTTAGAGTGTGGTTCTGTCGTCGTTCTGTCTCCAACTCTTCATTGAGGTTAGAGGCGCGAATGGATTCTTCTTGGCTGAGGGTCAGCCATTTATCGCGTTCTTGCTTTAAGTCCTCTACCTATGGTACAAATTTTAATATTAACGTTCGAAAAACACATATTTTTTAAAGTTACACACACAGGAATACAAGGAAATTTCAAAGCAGTAGTGTAGATCAAAGTTCAGTGGCGTGATCCCATAGGGCTCTTTAAATTTAGACGTTTAGTGTCGGACCGCTGCAGTGCCGAAGCGGTGTGTTTGACGTGAAGCGCACGGTCGGTCATTTATTTACATACAAAGCGCACGGTGCGGCAACAGTGCGGCACGAAACGTCTAAATTGAAAGAGCCCTTACCATCAGTAGAGCGTCTAGCTTGCCTTATGACTTTTACATAAAAATAGCTAATGAAATTTATTTTATTTTATTTATTTAACATTAGACTCACAGTTACATTTTTTTTCTTATATAAGCTATGAAATATATACTATTCTTAAACCAAATTGAGTCTACATTTTGTTTACTGTAAATATATAAGAATTATAAGCAGGTAAGTCTGGGTAGATTATTAGTAACTCTAACAGCAGTAAATTACAAACAAACAAATAATCGCATTGTGTTTGTCAGTGGTGTGTGTGGAGTGTGAATGTGATGTGTGTGTGTGTGTGTGTTGTGCGAAGTCTTAATGAGTTCCCTACCTAACCTGCAACGCTTGCAACAAGTATGCGCTCGAAAAACAAACTTGTCATTAGGTGCGGTTTACATGATGGTCATTTTATTCTAAAACTTATATGTTCGGGATTATGGAAAATCAAGCTAGCAAGCCATTTACTTTGTTTCTACCCCAACATTGAGGCCTGCAGAATACTGTCACAGTGCTTATAAATTACTGCTTAGCGAAGGAATATCTATAATGTATTGATTACCCGTCTAGAAAAAATCTGATAATGGTAAAGCTGTTACAGGTCGGTCAACGAAAGCTGGCGCTGTGAAAGTACTCAATGCAATTTCACTACACTTTTAATTTAGGATGATAATTTTGACAGGTCAAAAATTAACAAAAGAGCTAAATTAGCATTATCAGCCTATAATGTTCCCACTGCAGTGACTCAGGCCTACTCTCGGCAGGAGAGTGAATGGGTCTTAATCCACCACGCGGACCCAATGCGGATTGGTGGATGTCGCATGCCATAGAACATTTTTTTTTTTTTTGTTTTCTGTCCGTTGACATGCTGGTTTCCTCACGATGTTTTCCTTCACCGTTGCGAGAACGTGGGGTGCATACATAGATTTTTTCGACCGAAAAAACCCATTTACGCATGACTGCCACCGGGATTCGAACCCGCGACCATCAGATCGCAAGGCAAGGGCCTCATCCACTCGGCCACCACGTCCTCTAAAAGAGCTACGCAGCGATCTTATTCACAGACACTACACAATCGCACATAGAAATGTGTTGTTCACACCAGCTTTGGAAATTACCATACGGCTGACGTATCTTGGCGAGTCTGAACATAGGCTATGCGAACTTTAGCGCATGTACACACGTATTACATTGTTTAATATGCATAATATATCAACACGGGCGAAAGCGCGGGCTTATGCTAGATGGTTTATAAAAAAGAAATTGGCATCAACAGTTTTCTATTGCGTGTTTTCATGCGCTAAAGTTCGCATAGCCTATGTTCAGACTCGCCAAGATACGTCGCCGTCGGCCGTATTGTACGTGTAGTACTTACCTTAGTTTTGTATGTATCCCTCTGATAAGCGATATCATCCAACTCCTCATTAATATCCGCAAGCTTATCCTCAAGTTCATGCACTTGCTTCATCAGCTTAGCGGACTTATCAGTTGAGGCCACGGAACCCTTAGCTTCGGCATGCCCACCGCAGCAGAGGGATATCTTAGTCTTGAGGTTGCCTATGTCCAGTTTGTATTGCTCTTTTTCTTTTACTGAAAGATTTTTCAACCGACTTCAAAAAAGAGAAGGTTATCAATTCGGTTGAATATATTTTTTTTTTTGTTTTTTTTTTTAAAGCTTATTACCTCGGATTACCAGATACCTTGGTTGTTTATGAACTTTTTGTTTGAGAGGATATACTTTCAGATTGGTCCCATAGAAATTTCATCAAAATCGATTCAGTAGTTGAGTTTTTATATCCAAATAACTGAAAAAAATATGTCGTCGAAATAAACGAAATTGCGTATTTCCTTCCCTGTGACTTTTCAGTGCTGTTTACGGTAACTAAAACAGTCCAATTGAAGTCGGTTGTCTATGTTTTTGTAAAACCATGATTATTATTCATCATCATTATATAAGAGGACGTGGCCGAGTGGATGAGGCCCTTGCCTTGCGATCTGATGGTCGCGGGTTCGAAACCCGGTGGCAGTCATGCGTAAATGGGTTTTTTCCGTCGAAAAAATCTATGTATGCATCCCACGTTCTCGCAACGGTGAAGGAAAACCGTCTTAGAACCTAAAGTTCGAAAACATGTGTCGAGTGCACGAAAGGAGCCTCTTCGAGGCGCACTTGAAATCCTTTCACCACACTGGATATTATTATTATCATCATTATCATCCGCAGCCTGACTTGGCCGACACCTGGGTATAGGCCTGTCTCTGCTCTTGCCATTCTGCCCAGTCCTGTGCTAAGCGAGTCCAGGTTCGACACACGACGCTGACAATGTCGTCGACCTATCTCGCTGCCGGACGTCCGACACTTCGCTCGTTTAAGTGCGATGCTCGGCGTCAAACTTATAGACCGAGTCTCTAACATCGAGATCCGAAAACGAACTAAGGTTCAGGACATAGTTTACTTATTAAAAAGTTTTTATTGCGACCTGAATCACCATCTGTTTAAGATGGGTGCGACAGACAGCGTGATCTGTCGCGGTTGCTTCGCAGAGGAGGAAACCGTAGAACACGTGGTTGTGCACTGCACAGCTACAGAAGAGGCCAGAAAGAAGACTGGGCTGAGGAAAATCCTGGATACGGGCCCAGATGACCCTACCGGGAAACTGGAACCCACCATCCATCAACCCAGGGTCCTGCTCCGCTATTTTGGGGAGCTGGGCTGGCTGCGGTAGAGTTAGTAAAAAAGGGGTCAATGCACAATACTACCCCACAGCAGGACGTCAGTGCAGACCATATGTAACCCCTTCCACAAATTAGAATTAGAAAATAGAATTGTTTTTATTTTTATGTAAATCCCTACTAAAATAAGGGTTTTACGAGGTTGTTGAATTATAAGATAGATGGATGTTTGCTCCTCAATCACACGAGTTAAACTTGCATTCCAAGAGTACCGTACCAGCCTTACAAGGAAATTTCTGGATGATAGCAGAAGCGGTGAGCAACACGACACAGTTCTGTATGATCGCTTGGCTCGCGCTTGTGTCATTGTGGAGCACAGTACTTACATAGTTTGTCAACTCTGGCATTGGTCCTGCCAAGTTCCTCCTGTAGATAGTTGCGATCGAACCTTTCTGCATCGAGGGCGGCTTGCAACCGCCTCACTTCACTGTGAAGAGAGCGGAGTGCTGGAGGAGTCTCAGCCACTGTCACCCGCCTTGGCGCCTCCATTGCTGCTATATCTTGGCCGCAGGCCTCTGAAAAAGAGGATAGACTTTTGGTTTCTTTTTAATTTTTTAACTGACTACATATGAGGACATATGAGGATATTATGAGGATGTGGTGGCCGAGTGGATAAGGCTCTTACTTTGCGATCTGATGGGTCGCAGGTTCGAATCCCGGTGGCAGTCATGCGTAAAAGGGTTTATTCGGTCGAAAAAATCTATGTACCTATGCATCCCACGTTCTCGCAACGGTGAAGGAAAACATCGTGAGGAAACCGGCATGTCGTAGAACCTAAAGTTCGAAAACATGTGTCGAGTGCACGAAAGGAGCCTCTTCGAGGCACACTTGAAATCCTTTCACCACGCTGGTTCGAAGGAACTAGTGACACGATAAGAAGAAGAACTGACTACAAAAAAAGAGAAGTTTGTAAATTCAGCTGTAAAAGTTGCACAATCTTATTTTCAGCTTTTATACTATACCCATTACCCAAACTCAAGTTCAGTAAAATAGATTTAGAAGTTTTGGTGTGATTTAGAAGCAAAAATCTATCCTAACAAACTTTTGCTTTTATGAAACTACCCATTTATTATACAAACAAAAAAGTTGAAGTACCTAAAGTAAGTAGGTAGGTACAGGTAGAATATAGATAGATAGAAAATACTTTATTGCACTTAACAAATAGTACAAAGGCGAATTTAATGCTATGTAGCATTATCTTCCAGCTAAACCTTTGTGTATTGTGGACAGTTGCGTCTATATATGGGTCATTCTCAGTTAAGAGGTAATATGTTGTATGAAGTGACGGCATGGCATTTTTTTCTAATTTTTTACTTAATGATACATCTTTTTTATGGAGACTTTTAAGTTGAAAACGTTTACAAAGTGGCCAGAAGATTTGTTGGTTTTATCTCGTTTTATAAGTGACCAGGGTAAATACTCAGTACAGGGTAGAGACAAACTGCACAGGGGAGGATACTTTATGGACAGGGAAGAGAGATATACATAATAAAAACAGGGTTATTTTTAAGAATCAACTTTTTTATTTATTTTTATTTTAATTATGAATTATATATAATCAGACTTGTCATTTCTCAGCAGTCTTTGTTTATAAAATTAAATGTTTCTTAATTTTTAGGTACAAAACATAAAAAGGCTTTTGACTTCTCCATTCAGTCAAAATAAAAATATCTAGAACTTTATTATCGATACTAAATAATGAAATAAAAAGAATCAAAAACTTCTCCGAGTAACAGTATTAAACTTTTCTTGTACTTAAACTCTAAAAAGATTTTAATTAAAAGGTAACTAAAAATTTTTTTTTTCTAAAACTTGCGCTCAAAGACATCTATATATTCATGAAATGCATAAAATATACACCGCCCTCTCATTTTTAAGTGAGGGGAGGGTAGTTTTTTTAAATAAAATCCCAGGTGATTTCGAGCCGTTCTTCGCGCGTAATTTTTTTTCTAGGTGCCATTTTTTTCTGTAAAACAAGTCATATTATATTTTAAAGCTAAGATATACATAATGCCAAGTAAAGGTTAAAAAAAATGTAGAAGTATTAATGAAAACGCATACAAATGTATCAAAAGAGCCAGGGGAAATACGCCAGGGGAGATACATTTTCGATTGATATCTAAAATAGCCGTAAAAGTATTTATTGTACGCAATTCACAATCAAACGTAACAATGTATGCACTATTCATAGTGAATATTTAAGTCTATATTAGTATTTTAACAAATAATTGCTAAATAAAACTTACCAGAGGAAAGACTGCATTCACTAAACATTTCTACACCCAGCGAGCTGCATGACTGAAATGGCCGTTAAAATGGCTGAGAAGTCGGCTTATGCGCTGCTTGCTGCTAGATTCTCGTTACATCCTATGCACTCGAGGTCAGAATTTCCACAAACTAGCAAAACAAAACTGATTTTTAACCGAAAACAAAAAGCCAGGGGACGAGACACAAAACACGGAGGACAAATTTCGGCGTTGATATTATTTATGAAAAATTGGAATATAAGTAATTTTACTTATAAGAAACTTTGACTAAGTTATTGTTCTGTAAAAAATTAACGATGGAAAAGTCATTATTTAATTTTAATACATTCATAATAATTGGTTTACAAATAAAGTCGGTATGGGGACAGACCAGGGGAGGGACTTTTTCCTTGTATTAGAACTTATTGTGACTAAACTACTTACATTTATGTTATAAATTTTAGTGAGCTTGAAGAAAACATTTAGTTTTAAGTAATAAATAGGTTAATTAGAAAGTAAGTATGAAAAAAAAGTGGTTTTTTGTCCTTGCCATGGAAAGTACCTCTTAACTGAGAATGACCCATATATATATATACCTGTCTGTTTATTTAGTAATTCCTACCTATAACACCATAACACAGTGGTACACCATTTCCACATATATCTACACTAAATCAACACATTCACAAATACAATACATAATTTACATCACATTTAGTCAACATTCTGATTTCAAACAATTTGTAAACATAACATGAGCCTAACAAGAAACCACCCCTCACATCTGTTAGAGCAGCTGCTTTCAAGCAGATGTTTATTTGAATAAAGAAAGTGGCTAATAATAATAAAAACTTTTTGCAACTCACCCATGATGGCTGCTTGAACATCCCTGCAACTAATTGGTGAGCAGTCCATTAAACTTTTACTGAATTTCAGTATAATCTCCTGATCTTCAGAACTCAACTTACTGCACATAGCATTTTTTATATCAACATCTTTTGAATTCACACACACAAAGAACAGCAGTAGGGAAGCTACCAAGTAAATCTCATCCTCTGTACTTGGCTCCACTGTTCCATTTTCGAATTTGAAAGCTGGATACTTTTCAAGAATGAATTCTTTTACGGAGTGTGCTTCAAGCACTGAAGATTTGGACTCATCTAAGTTTAAATTCTGTCTCAAGTAGGAAATAATTGTTATTAATGATTCTACATTGATTTTCTGCTCTGTTTTGAGGGTTTCGCTGAAGTAACAGTTGTTCTGAAATAATAGAATTAATTATTTCATTATATGATTAGGAGCAACAAGAAAATAAATCACAATCAAACATGTCATTAGGTCTTTGTAGCACTCAAATTAATTAATCATTGTAGGTACTTATCAACCTTACGGCTAAGTCATTATTTGAGACAAAATATCAAGTTTTCTAGGCATTATTTACGTTGTAGACAAAACAAATCCTGGTAATTGAAGACTGTAAAACTGACCCAATTTGTGAGAATATGTTTCCACCGCTGCAACATATTTCGGTCGTCTTTTCACTAATCATTTACCAAATCCTATACAATTTTATCACTTTTCACTAAGTATTGATAACAAAACGAAGAATTTTCACCGTTTTTCTTGAAAAGTTGTTACATGCCGTTGCAATTTCAAATAAATTCGTTTTGTTTTTTTATATCTGTCAAAAATTTTGACAATGACATTTTGAAAACCATAGATAACTCCCAAAGGCTTGTTGTGTCGCACGCATTTCGCTCTCCATTACGTGTTTTGCCGACACTGGTGTCATCAAAGAGAATATAACCACTACGTTGAAGAGACGGGACTTCAAACAAAAAAACAACAAAAAAAAACATTGATCATTCTACGTCAAAACGAGGAAGAATCGCTATTACCAACATTCTAACAAAATAATCGTTAGGAGCCTTACCAACATGAAGAAAAAACTAGTGACGTCCTGGCAAAATTATCGATAGCTTACATATCGATGCTTGTCTAATTTAATTGAATCAGTAGAGATTTAAAGTCACACATGTTTATTTGAATATAAAATACCATGTTCATTAAAATGCGAGGTTTCTAACATTTTATTGAACATATTATTTTTTGTTCAAATAATCATTGTGTGGCTTTAAATGAAAATAAATATATATATATATCTGTAATTTACAGTTTATATATAATATATATATATATACATTACATCTCAAATGAACGCATTATTATTATAAGGTCTCCTGCTGCTTCCACAGCCAGTCTAGAGCAACGTCCAAACGTCCCTTTGCATATTTCAACGCGCGCGGTGCTGTATCCTGCAATATACAATATATCAATTGGACTGTTAGCCTCAAAATTCTAGTAATAATTAAATCAAATTGTGTTAACTATAAGTTTCTTGTCAAACTTAGACTATTACTATTACTGTTATTATTATTATTACTATTACTATTACTGCAACAAAAGTAATATTAAATTAAAATTTCTCGCATATCGATAAAGTACTTTATGAAGTTACAAGATATATCACCGTATAAAAAAGTATATAACTTACTAGGATCACATGTTGTGATTTCGACAGTATTCTCTATCGGAATTTCATACTCATGGTATATAATTAGCTCCTCGTGAAACATATCTGTAGCATGGGCTAATGAATGTTCTGTAATGTTGTTTAAAAAACAAAATAGCAATATAATTTGATAGCAAGTGTGATAGTAGTCCAATGCAAAACAAATACAAATAAAGAAATCTGACACTTAACAATAAATAGGTACTATTATTTGTCTTAAAGTGGTGGTTTGCAAGGCCTCTTATTTGCAAATCACCCATACAACGAGCCTGGTTCACTTCTAGTTAACACATACCTTCATTTGTTGTACAACTTTTATTTAGGCTCAAACAATCAGAGAAAACATGATATGGGAACTCTGATAGATTCTTGTCTGATAGAGGTTGAGCTGTTAGTCGTAATGAAGGTACAGCAGTATTTTTCAATAGGGTTTTTTTCTTTTTGAAATCCTTGTCGTGGAAATGTTTGCCACATATAAATTTATTTGCGTATAACTTTTCAATGGGTATATACGCCAAATCTTCTTTCCCTGTCATCTTAACCCACAGCTTGCACCTGTACACATTAGAACAAATATAATTTTATCGATATCGATATTTTAATTTGACGCACTATTTTCCAAATCCACTATTTTACAAATAAAATGTAAATAATATGATGTGATTTAAACACTGTTTACCATTGTATCATTTTAATTGTGTTGTACTTACCGAGATTCATCATTTCGAGGGAATCTTGCCATGAAATACCTTCTTTTACCATCTTTTCTTTTCGATATCAAACCACAAATTTCACACTTTCGGTACGTCATAGTAACATTCTACAGTCATAAAACTGAAAGTATTTTGTAACAAAACCACTAATATATGATATAAATCACATAAGAAAATTTAGAAATAAATAAAGCAATGATCGGAATGTTGCGAATGAATGACGTGGACAGAAGAGCGAGAGGATGGAGACGTGAGTGAAACGTATATATAGCCACCATTAAAATTTTGCCTCCGTCCATACAAAGTTTTTTTAGCCCGTAGTTTCGACAGCCTGGGTGTCATAGTAGGGTTAGGTAGGGTTAATTTAATTTATAATTTATTGATTGTTTGAATTGTTTTTATTTATACGTCCTAGATCGTCTTCGAAATTGAAAAATAATGGCCCCAACGCGAGCAGCAGGATTAGTGATATTTAGGAATGTTCACCAAGTTGTACAATATCTAATGCTTCAAACATCGTATGGTGAACATCATTGGACGCCCCCAAAAGGTAAACTATCACCAAATAAATAAAACAAGGTTGAACAGAAACAACCCTTTTCCTTGGTGAGTGCCAAAATATATAACTGTGATGCATTGCAAAATGATTTTAATTCTTCCTCAAGGTCAATGTTAAGTCCAAAGAATAGTTTTAGGTAGGTACCAACTTCTCATTTAACTTGGTTTGGTCACGGTTTGGTACTAAGTAAGAGGTAGGTGAAATGTAAACACTTTAAAATAATAATAAAATTAAGTATGAGTAGTGTAAAAACTAAATTGATTGTTTCAGGACATGTTGATCCTGGTGAATCCGATTGGGTAACTGCTTTGAGAGAAACTAAAGAAGAGGCAGGCTTGTCAGATATTGAATTAGAAGTAAGTACTTTGATGTGATGTTATTAATTGCTGAAATATTACATTTTGATATTGAAGTATGTTTTTCTTCTTAAATGTTTTAGATTTACAAAGATATCACAAAAACTCTAAACTATGAAGTGAAAGGCAAACCAAAAGCTGTGATATATTGGCTTGCAAAACTAAAGAATCCAGATCAAGAAGTGAAACTGTCTGATGAGCATCAAGATTTGAAGTGGTTAAGTTTACAACAAGCACAAGATATTTCAGGGTTTGAAGATATGAAGCTATTGTTGGCAGAGTTTCATGAGAAAGCTGCAAAAAAATAATATTTAATAAAATATAATTAGAGGGTTATTTATATAATCAAAGATTATAAGCATAAAAAAAATCTTTTGCATTGTATACCTACATAAGTACATACCAATTTGTTTTATTGTTAATAAAAATAAGATGTGTAGTGTATATAATAAGAAATTAATACAAATAGTTTATTCAAAAAGTTACAAGTACGGTGTTGGTAACAATGGTTTTTACAAAATCTTAATGTAGGTAGTACACAAAAACGAACAGATTTATTACTAAATACGAACTACTTAATAGTACAATATTATAAAGAAAAAAACAAAGTCGTACATACATTTAGACTTCGCAAAGTGCACTAACTCCCACCCTAGGAAAACCTGTGTTGTGGGTAGCTAGTACTCTTTCGTTCGAGCATTGTTGTCACTAAAGATAATGAATGATTGCCGTGCTACGAGGCGCATCGTAGTGGTTATATTCTCTTTGAGGCGCATTGCGAGGAATGCACGCCGTACGCTATGAAAGGGTGCGACATTTGGTTGCACTTTTGGGAAAAATATTATGAAGTATAATTTTAAGTAGACCTTTTAGGTAGGTATATAAAATAATTTGTTACATAGAAAATTATAATAATTTAGAATTTTAAAACACATATTGATAGATTTGTAGGTAGAAACAAGCAAAGAAAAAGAAAAACTTATTTATTATTCTCAGGTAGGCTAGGAAATTAGGTAAGTACTTATATATATATGATACAACTATATATTTTTAGTTATATACATATTTTGTTTTATTTTTATTGAGTGTGGTGTGTTAATATAAATGTTATTTTTTTTTTACGTATAAGTAATTATTATTATTATAAGTAATTATTAATGGTAAGTAAGTTGGATAAGAACAATTAAAACAAACAGAGTTATTTATTACAATTTTATTTATCCATCAGCATTTAGGAAGAAAGTAGGTACATAATAAAATAAAGTAGGTATTATTTAGGGTCAAGTAGCTGCGGGTCGACCTCATCCAAGTAGTCTCTCCAATTCTTTCTTGAGTTTTGCCAATGAGTTTCTTCAGCAGTTTTGTAAACTAAATAGCCAATAACAAACTGCGGTAGCCAATACATCCAAGTAGCTGACGTTCTTGTTATAATATTCGGGATTCCCTGCGATATGGCCTTAGCAAATGGTTTCTGTTCATGCGGTGAAATCTTATAGTAGACTATTCCACGAATAAAAGCTAATTCTCCAAAATGCTTTCCCATTCTTCAATGAATTTTGTTTGGTTTCGTACTAAAAATATTGTTTCTTTTTCCGATTGAAATTTCTCAAACTGACAACCGGAAATGTATTACTCAAAGAGAATATAACCACTTATTACTAGTCAAGATTTACTTTTCTATTCTTCTCACTGATCTGTATTATCTATAAAGAGGTCAGTGTATTCTTCTACCAAAGATTAATTCAAGCAAAGAAGATTTTATACGTGGACAAAAAGAGTATTAAGGGGAATCCTCAAATCCGAATTCCATACAAAATGTTTCGGACAAATACTCAAAAAGTACGCCGTATTATAGTAATTTCTTCACACTATTCGTTTGGTTCATGTTTTTTTGATTTCGTCAACAAAAAAAGTGAAAGGTTTTATACTTTAACTTAGATTTTATACGTGTTTTAAAATTAACCCTACTAACTTAAAAACACGTATAAAATCTAAATTAAAGTATGAAACCTTTCACTTTTTTTGTTGACGAAATAAAAAAAACATGGATGATTTTATAGACAAATACTTTTTGAGTTGTCCGAAACATTTTGTATGGAATTCGGATTTGAGGATTCCCCTTAATGAAAAAAAACTATAAATCAGCATACCTACCTAACTTTTTTTTTTTTTTTTTTTTTTACTAAATATAGGCTTGCGTTTGACCACCATCTCACCTGATGGTAAGTGACGATGTGGTAATTACTATTATAATTTTAATGTTTATTTAATTTTTTGACTGGTACCTACAGTTTGGATGTACCTACCTACCTACAATCAACTTTTAATTTGCCTTCTACTCTCTACGCATTATTTGTAATTTTTTTTGCCATATACCCTTGCAAGCAGGAATGGTTAGACTCGACCATACAGCCTTGTCTCCCGTAATTTTTTAACTTTAGTTAATTTTGGTTACGCATTGTTAAGCGTTCTATTACAAAGATTAACCTTGACAATTATGTTTTGTATACATTAACTAATTTCCAAACTTTCTTAGTTATTTTTTCCATTCGGTGCTCTTGTCTTGGTGCTCAAGCAAGATTCATGTAAAAAAACCTAATTCATAAAAAGCCACAATTATTTGGAATAGCAACACTTCAATTAATTTCGTTTCAAAGCCAGTGTCAAACGCACACATCTCTTTACTAAAGTTAAAATCTCACGGAAGACAAGGCTGTAGGGTCAAGTCCGACCATAGCCTGCTCGCAAGGGCAAATTAAAAAAAAAAAAAAAAAAAAGCACACATCTCTTGCCATTCGGTCATTCGGTCAATCAAATCGTACATTCACTAAAAACATTTTATTTAAGTTTTATTTTATTTTTGTTTTGCTGGAATTGCAAATGCAAAATGCGAAGTGAACCAAAATACGAGACCTGCATTGCTTCTAAGCAATAAAAATGGATAAAAGAAATTATGAACACAAAACAGTTGCTGCTGGGTCTTCAAACTCTATCACTGAAATGGATATTACCTCCAAAAATAAACAGAAATATCGTGGTAGAAAACGTAAACGGTAAGTTTTCGTCTCAATCTCTGATTATTCTCACAACGCACTATACAGCGCTGCCAAATAATTTCACAGGCTTCTTGCGCCATATATCTGGTAAGTATATGGCTATAAACTTCTATTACTGTGAATTTTTCTGTAGTGTGTCCAGTAGCAGCGAAAGCGACGAAGACCTGAACTTGCCTGAAAACACCTTGGAAACCGAGCGAAATGTACATGCTTCAGCCGTCAGAAACAATCTAGACGACGTCAGTGTTAGAAAAATACTGAAGGTATGAAATTCCCATAATAACTATTTGCCTGCAGACTTCCTACCCTATTGGTAGGTACAGTCAGTTGCACAGACATGTAAACACTCCCAAGCTTTTAAATTTATATTACCTAATAAAAAGCAGTAACATCCATAATTTGACGATATTTAAATTGTCATTACAGAAAGTAGTAGCAAATGATCATGTCTTGGCTTTGGTCAAATTACGTGAAGAAGAGGAAGCAGAGTCTAGTTCAGAACATAAAAATGTACCAAAACTGACCCGAGCAAAAGCAAAGTGAGTATTTTATTTATACTTGCTTTACAATTAAAAAAAAACAGCTTTTCATTTCAAATAATATAAAAAACTAAAGGGTCTTGTGAGGAAAATTGACTCGATGATAAATCTGGATCCAACATTGATCGGAAACAATACAATAGAATACAGAAGTAGTATATTAGTGATTTATTTGACTGCATTGTAACCACTTCAAAACAAAAAAAATAAACATATTTTTCAGTCAGTTTTTAAGTCTTTTTGCCTGACACTGAGGACTGCTTTTGTGTTATCTTATGTATGTTATGATAAACAATGTTTAGTAGAAGTACAGACAGCTTCATAGATATGTATCCCCCTTGCACATGGCTTCAAACCGCCGGCGTACGAATCAGTTTTGCCTTCAAAAATAATGAAATATTTTATAACCATGTAAACCTAACTTCGGGAATCTAAACCTAATCATAATTTTATACAATTTTTTTGGAGATATTTGAAGCTGGGTATCTTGTACAAGGGGAATACTTATCTATGACTCAGTCTGTACTTCTTGTTGAATATAAATAATAAAGTGAAAAAATAAGTCTTATTGCAAACACATACACAAATATCTTTGTAATGGATAAACACTTTAAAAAAAAAGTCAAAAAAAATAATAATAGACGCACACTCCCACAGAGAACTAAAGAAGGTATCTTCTCAATCAGCACCATGGAACCTGGAGAACTTGGAGCTCACTCCAATAAACCACATACCCGTAAAAACCCGCCCTGATGTAAAGGCACTCATCACCCAGGAGTTACCAGAAGACGAAGATGATGATGAATATGAACCTACGAATGAGGAGGCTATGGTAAGCTATGTTTCTTGTTTTATTTGCAGTTTGTATGGATAGAGTTTGCAAAATATAGAGAACAGAGGCCCGATCACAAACTTTCGTGTTAATGTTATTATAGCATATCCGGCACTGAGAATTCAACAGTTTGTAGGATTATTTTTCCAAACGTCATACAAACTGTTGAGTTCTTGGTGACGGATATGGGGGGAAACATACACTGTTTTTCAGAATAATGACGGAATGTGTTTTTTTTTTGTGAAATATAACTAATAATACAAACGAATTATGATAAGTTTGTAAGAATAACAATTAACAGTATATTAGTACACTGGTAGAAACTGATAGAATGGAGCACTTATAATCAGAACTTCCCGACGTGCTAACTAGATGGCGCTAGTAATTCTAAAAAATTTCTACATCACGCTGATGGAAGGCAAAGTTGTTTCATGATATAGATGATACCTTATTTGTTAGTTTTTGCTGGATCGACGCACGTACTCCGTAACCGTCTGTCCTTATTTTATTTATTATAAGACAAGATATAAGAAAGACTGCTTGCCTAAAGATTTGGTAACTACAACTTCAGATAGCTGCGGTAGTATTGAAGAGTATGTCAACCGTCTTATAAATAAGCACCGTACACAAGCTACGAAGCATCGCATTCAACAAAGAAGACGAGTGAATAGGTACAGTCTGCTCTCGTAAAGACTTCGCCAAACAGAACGCGTACTTACGCCGCGTCTGGGCGCTAAGTTGACGCCGCGCTATAGCGCCGAACTGTGTTGTACTATGACGGTATTTTACTGTGAGCGCCGGCGCTAGCAGTACGCAACGTTCTGTCGCGGCTTCAGGACTGTTTGACAGGCTCTCAATATATCTGTACAACACAATGCAGCGTTATACTGACGCGGCGTAAGTGCGCATTCTGTTTGGCGAAGCCTTTAGAGAGCAGACTGTACCTATTCACTCGTCTTCTTTGTTGAATGCGATGCTTCGTAGCGTGTGTACGGAGCTTATTTATAAGACGGTTGACATACTCTTCAACACTAACGCAGCTAATAGCTATCTAAACTTGTAATTAACAAATCTTTCGACTAACAGACTTTCTTGTATGAAGTTATAACGTAGACGATAACGGAATAAGTACGTCAATCCAGCAAAGAGTAACAAATAAGGTATCATTGGATTCGTTCACCTGCATGAAAGGCGCTCGTAAATCCAAGAGTACTTTGCAGAGTGATGACGAGCACGAACATTCGTGTAGCGATGTGGACTCGCAGCCTCGGACGCCGGCGACGCCCGTGCGTCTGCGCACGCCCAGTCCTAGCCCGAAGCTGAAGAAAGATGGACCTTTCAAAGTTCCTCAGGTAACTTTTATCTTATTTTTATTTATTTTTTTAATACACAAAATCAACAACTCTAAGTAGTTACCTAACTGAATGCTGGCCTCAGACACTGTTCTGGTCATGGGCAGGCGTGATCTCAAACCAGAAGAAGAGCGCCTCGTCTCGTCACTTGTTTACACAAAAAAGTACCTTACACTTTTTTTACTTTTACCTGACTGCGCTGAGGGTACCTAGACCTAGTAGTACCTACTTACAGGCTTGTAAAACCTTGATTATTTCTTTATAAACGTGAACCCGCTCTTACAGGACGTGTCCTCAGCCCGCCGCAAGTTAGTGATCGACGAGGAAGAGGCGACGATAGCGCTGCGCACGCGCTCCAAACTCTCACTATCCACCACCACCATTGAACACATCGAGAGCGAGTTCGTGCCGCCGGATGACATCCCGCCGCAGGTATAGAGGATTAACCATTTAGCAAGAGTAGCGATTCCTACAGGCCCCGTGCAAAAGGGATCCAAATCCGCCCACCTCCGCCTGAGCGATTTTTTTTTATTTTTTTATTAAGAATAGACAAGCGTTTGACCACTACCTCACCTGGTGGTAAGTGATGGTGTGGTCGAAGATGGAGCACGCTTGGCTAGTATGAACTTATTCAGTCTAGTCTTAAAGACTAAGATTGCAGTGGTCCGGAAATACAGACGCCGGTAGCAAGTTCCACTCCTTGCTTGTGCTCAATATAAATGTTAACGCAAAACGCCTGGTTCGAGCAATAGGGATTTTTATTAGTGAATATTATTAAGATGTGGTTTATTCGCTTCGCTGGTTTAAGCGAAGCGTCGGACGTCCGGCAGCGACATGGGTCGACGACATTGTCAGCGTCGTGGGCCGAACCTGAACCCGCTTAGCACAGGACCGGGCAAAATGGCAAGAGCAGAGAGAGTCCTATACCCAGCAGTGGGTCAAATCAAGCTGCGGATGATGATGTTGGTCATGGTTTATTAAATTTTATATATGTTACAAAAACTCAAATTGCCTTAAAAAGTAGGCAAGAGTATTAAACATTTTAATTGTATAGCAAATCAAGGGCCACTCGATTAAATTTGATACGAACCCCAAGCTAGTTAATCCGGCACTGTAGAGAGGTGAAGTAGAAATCCTGTTTAGCCCTACTCGTTTGTCCCCAGTTGGGGTTAACAGGATTTTCTGATGAGACTCTTGCTTTAGTTTGCCATTATGTTAATTTGATACTTTAACATTATTAGCGATACAACAATATTTTTATAAGCGAAACCTTAACATGGAGCAATAAAACAGGGAGTGTATTTAAATAAACGATTCCCATGTATAAAGTAAAGAAAGTTTGATTATTATTTTATTTATTATTATTATTCAGCCATTATCGTCTCACCGTAAGGCAAAGGATAGTTTTATGTTTTTGAAATTCACCCCGACAACACTTCTTTTAGTATTTATGCTTATATCCTATACTTTCCAATTTGGCCATTCTAGCCCAGTTCTACCTGTGTTATACAGGTTAAAGTTTTTTTTTTTAAATACGTTAACTCCCTCTTTGCAGTCATCATCATAATTTTTCAGCTGTCAGGATATCCTTGTTCATGCATTCGGGATAATTCCCCATGGCAGTGTCATCTTTTGCCGAAGAAAGATTCCTCGAGTTCAAGTCAATACTAACGTTCCCGACGGCGGCGACCAAGTTATCATGATAATTACGATTCAAAACAGCTGTTTTCTCCATGGATACGGTAGTTGTCAGTAAATTAGAATCAATGGATGCAGGCTCAATAGCGAGATTATCTTTTGGTGCATGATTTTGGGTACTGCTTAAAACAACTGCCCCTTTCACAGATCCTGAAACACTAGAGTCGAAAGATGCAGGCTTCACTCGTTGCTTTACAGCCTTATCTTTTCGGGACACCTTCTTTTGAGTTGGTGTACCAGAAGGAGAGCTCTCTGGACCTTGTTTTATAAGTTGGATTTTATCTTCGAAGCTACCAAATTTGGTGTTAAGCGCAGCGATTTGTAATGCATAATTCTCCAATTTGGTTTTATGACTTGCAATAACCGAGACAGCGCTTGAGAGCTGGTTGTTAAGAATAGTTATCTGCGATAGCAGATTTTGTATCATTTCGGGAGACAGGTAATTCAGCTCATTAGGTACTCGATTTGCCGAGAGCTTGATAGAGTCAGTAGGCAGAACATGAGAGGGAACCTCCATGACAGGTAGTGTTATAGAGTCGGCTGACTGAGATGTAGGAATGTCTTTAGCAGGTAGAGTTGCAGGGCTAACAGCCAAAGCTAAAGGCTGGATTTTCTTGCGAAAAGTTACGTGAGGATCGCGGGTTAGTTTTGAATGCCCAACAGGAGTGAGGCTATTATCACCCCCTTTTTTGGTAGCACAACGACAACCAGGGCACACCCACGCCTTCTTTTCTTCGCTGGTAAGCTTCTTTCCACCAATGCATAGAAGATCGTAGGTTTTATTACAATCCATCCTCATACAGCGCAGGTACTCATCTCCTTTTGCGAGTAGCATTGTAGCATTACAGCCGGCACAATCCATATTGTAGCGCAAAAACAAACGAAACAAAGTTCAATATACGCGAGTTTTGTGCGACGACGGTGCGAGTACTCAAAGAGTCATCTCAATCAAGTATAAAAACACTGACTTTTTGCAGGTAGACGGACTTTGGAACCAGTTCTTAAACGAGTGCTTCAGCGCCTCGCAGACGCACGAAGATGACGATGACGACCCGGAGTACAACGCCGCCGCCGACGCAGATGCGTGTAAGTAGCTATATAATATATATATATATCCTAACTTAGTTGTATCGTATGTTTATTGAATGATTAAAATTCTACAGCCCTGCAGACCACTATTAAAAATACAAAATTCTGACTTTACCTTGTCTTTACATCAAACAGGCAGCAGAGTTCTTAAAAAATATCAACAAATTATATAAATATATTTAGTAATAAATCCGCTTAATTTCTAAACAAAGGTTTTAATTAACTTAACCAAAGAGTCAACGAACATAAAACCAAAGATACGACACGTGGTTCGCCTCTACACGAGGCATCATCATTCTTAAAAAATATCCTGAACTTTTCAATAAAAGACCAAACTTATGCGATAGGGAATCAAGAGATTCGTCACTAAATAAACTGCACCTTCCTAGATATAAATTAAGACAAACACAACGTCAAACATTATTACATGTGCCGCAAGGTTTTTAATAAGTTACCAACAAGTTTTAAAAAATTGAACAATACAAGCTAAGTTAAATAACGCTAAGTGTAGGTATTTACATTACCAGTGCAATTTGTAGAGAGATTCAAACATTATATTCGTATTTACTAACGGCCCCACACTAGGGTTGTTTAGGGTTGTCACACACCTTGTTTTATTTATTTATTTATTTATTTTAACACTTTAACACTTACATAAGTGAGGGAGGACTTAATGCTATAATAGCATTTTCTACCAGTCAACCCGGGCGTGCAAAAAATATGGTGTGGCGTGTCATTTAATACATTACAAAAACAAAGAGTGTAAAAAGTAATCAAAGTGGTTACTTATTAATGTAAAAAAGTGTAGGTACGGTATAACTATAGGTAAATAAAGTACTTAATACTATAAATTATAATTAATATAATAAATAAATAGTATAATATATAAATAATATAATATATAAATAATAGGTAGGTATTTATACGTAGTAATATACTTTTAATATAATTGTCGTCTTGAATATCAAGAGGAAGATCAGGAAATAACAAATATAAGAGATACAACAGTATTCATGATGCAAGAGAAACTTTAAGGAAGTGTTCTCGGACGGATTTTTTAAACAGATCCTTTGTCTCAGCCTTTCTTATATTCAAAGGCAAACCGTTCCAAAGACGTACCGCCGCTGCAGAAAACGATTTGGTCATAAACGACGAGGTTTGTTTAGGAGTGTAGAGAAGAAGATTGTCGGCTGACCTTAGGTGTCCTTCAAACAAAAAAGTTTAGGCAACCTACGAGAGAAATTAACATTTTTGCTATAATTTGAGTGATTGTTTATATGTTAGTCTGTAATGTAATACAGGTTGAAAAAAATCAATGGGCCCTGGAGAGAAACCCCTTTAAATCCTTAAGATAGATTATTTTACTTAAAGGAAACATTCCTTTTTTTTTATAAGAAACAAAACTACATTCACAGATTTTTGTAAATTTTACCCAAGCCGGGAATCGAACCAGCTAAACTTCCTATTTTTTCTACTAATCGATAGGATTATTTGTTCAGGATAAAATCTCTCTTATAAATATTTGGTCTTAGAAATGAAAAAGATCATGATATCTCACATTAATTTAATTTTATCATCAATTATATTATTAAGCCATTCGACCATTCGAAACGTCTAGTTGAAAAATACAAATAGGTAGATACATACAAAGTGTTTTATTTCAGTGGAAGAAGACGAAGAAGCATTACGGCGGAGTTTGATCAAGATTTCCAAGAAGGAGTTGAACGACCTCGTCACAGAACTGTTCAGCATCATGCCGAGCGGCACTGAGGAGGAGCTGGCAATAGGGAACATGCCCGCCGTAGCCTTGCTCGAGAATAAACAGGCCGAGGTATTGAAGATGTTTCACTAAAACGTCGATGACACACGGCTTTTTTTCAAATCAGCGAGTTGGCTTGTAGCTTGTAAAATTACCCAGTGTCATCGGCTTTTACAATCTGCTTGTTGACTCGCACGCTAGCTTTTAAACTCGCCAACAAGCAGCGTGTAAAAAAGCCGTGTGATGACACTGATGTGATGTGATGTGATGTGTGTGTGACGACGCTTAAAGTGCGGTCGCGTAGTAGGAAGAATTAGGCATCGTCCTAATAGAACGCGATTGATCGGATCATCGCGAGTTCGTGCGAATTTCAGTCATACGAATGCGCGATCAAACTTACTAATCTCGAATAGGTGTCCTAATCGACATTCGCGCGATGCGCTCGCGTGACTAAAATGCGTTTTTCCTCAGAATTTTGTTGTTTATAAACCGATTTGAAAAAATCTTATTTAGTTTGATATACTTTCAGATTAGTCCCATCGAAATTTCATCGAAATTGTTTCAGTAGTTTTCTTGTGAGCTGTTTAAGTTTAAGTTTTTTTGGTAGGTAATTAAAAAATTGTCGTGTATAATTTTATTTTTAAGGCCAATCCTCAAATCCGAATTCCATGAAAAATGATTCGGACTAATACTCAAAAAGTACGCCGTATTATACTAATTTCTTCACACTATTCGTTTCGTCCATGTTTTTTGACTTCGTCAACAAAAAAAGTCAAAGGTTTCATACTTTAATTTAGATTTTATACTTGTTTTTAAGTTAGTATGGTTAATTTTAAAACACGTATGAAATCTAAATTAAAGTACGAAACCTTTCTCGTTTTTTGTTGACGAAATCAAAAAACATGGACGAAACGAATAGTGTGAAGAAATTATTATAATACGGCGTACTTTTTGAGTATTTGTCCGAATTATTTTGTATGGAATTCGGATTTGAGGATTCCCCTTAAGAAACATTATTCCAGGTACCGCGCTGGGAAGGCAAAGTAGAGCCTTTATCAGATGAAGAACTCGCGAACCGGCCCTCCCAACGCCTAGTATTCGAAGAAAACAGAGACAGCTCTATCCGGTTCTCCATAGGAAAGAGTGAGACAGATAGTGCCTGTCAGTCTGAACACAGAATCACTCGGTCGTCGGCTCGAGTCAAAGAGAATGTCGGTTCAGTCAAAGCGGATAAAAGGATTGAAAATACTGTCTTAGAGTCAGAGAAGAACAAATCGTAAGTAAAATTAGAGTATTAAAAAACAATTGAACACATACATACCCTACAGTTTTTTAATGGGGCCGCCTAGTAAATTTAATTTCGTTTTTAAAAACCATTAGCCGTTGTTAAGATGCTTGTATTGTACCCTTTTTTGACGCAAATAGATAATGATTGATTGTCTTTAATGCCATCATCCATGCCATCATCACGTACCGAGTACTCGGTACGTATAAACATAGCGCCGAGTGCTCGGCTGAGCGAGAGGTACGTGTGATCTAGGCATAACCTCGAGACAGTACACAGACAGTAGCTTATAGAATAATGTTTGTCTTTGTTTTAAATAACCTTGATACCTACCATAACTAGTTCAACCGCAACTTCGTGGGGTATGAATGAATTAACAAAAATATTTTTTTTAGTACGCATTACACACCTACAGTCTTGACAAATATTATATAGAATATTATAACCTCCTAATTTCGAGTCTCTTTGTTAATTGGTTTGCCCTGTGCGTTGTTTGTCAGTCAGTCAAGACTAACCCTTTTATACACCACAAGTTTTTAATTACCAAAAAAACTTTATTGGGTATTAACTTTAATGCGTGCTTTTACATAATTATATTGTTTCAGCAAACCTCAAACTCCAAAGCCACCGACAGAAATCACGATGTGCATCTCTGAACGTGAGGTTAGACCTCCGCCAGCATTAGCAGATCAAACTGTGACGTCAGCGAGCGCGCCGCGTTCATTGCGCAGTTTGATCCAGCCGCGTTCACCCGAGACCGTTCATATAAAACTCGACACCTCCTGTGTGGTGAGTCATACAAACCATCTCTGACCGTAATGATACAAATTTTTTATTACTCCTTTCATATTCCAAATAAATTATTTGAATTTAATGTGTGTGCCTGAGTTAACTACTGATGTGATTAAAGTAATGACACGGGCACACGTGCTGCAAAAAACAAACAAGCTCGGTTTATACGCTAGTTTGAAACTACTTTTAGGTGTCTGTAGTAAGCACTACATAGTAATTAACCTTACAGATGACGGAGCAGCAAGTTATGATTCTGCAGCAACAGTTAAGGCAGCATGTACAGCTGGCCGCGAGCAACTTCCTACAGCTGTTCGTACATCCGCTGCATTGGGCCATGGCGCCCACTTACAAGGAATATTTGGTGAGTTTAGCGTTGTCTTACTTAATATTAATACCTACTTGCACCAAACTGTCAAAGTTCCTAAGCAATTACTTTTCTTGCTTGCCAGTTCTTAACGGTTCAAATTCAGACCGTTAAGAACTGTCAAGTGAGTTAAGTAATTGCTTAGGAACTTTGATAGTTTGGTGCAACTCGGCATAAGGGTCTTATTCTTATATTCAGCAGCGCGGACGCGCAGATCAGCTGCGGAAAATAGTGGCCACAGTCTTTATCATCAAACACCTCAAAAATTTTAATTACCAGAAAAAAAATACGCATTTATTTGTATTTATTTATTTTACTTAAACTACGGCTTACACCAATTATACTAATTAAACTTACTACGCATACTCAGGTGCCGTTACTGAACACAGATATGGCAAAAAAAGTCGTACACCAACGGATTTTTCTGTTCAAAAACATCTATGATAGAAGAAAAATCATCTCTCATCTATATGAGAGAACACCTCCTGAGAAGCGGATTTATTACTAAATATATTTATATAATTTGTTGATATTTATGGATTTCCGCAAAGTAACGCCTGAATCAATCAATTACATTTGTTTTAATATGCCGACGCTTATGAAAGTTACCTAACTGTTAATATTTATATTGTTATCCTGTTTAATATGGGAAAATATTTTACGATCCTATTCCTATAATAATTCAATAACTATTTTACACGATGACTTATGTATATATATACTAACCTACGGTGCTATACTACAGTCGTCTGGAACAAGTATCCTCCTTGCATTATAAATCAAGGAGCTTCAAATCACCGCCCGCGACGTATGGAGAAGTTTTGCTTTAAAAAATAGATTATATTTGGATAACCGTATGTAAACCTAAAAATAATTTCAAGTATGTCAATTTTTGAAAGGATTTATAGCTGGGTGACTTGTGCAAGGGATACTTATCTCTGACGCTGTCTGTACATTGTTTAAGTTTAACTTTAATTTATTTCATAGATTTCACTAGAGAAGCTGGCGGTCGCTCATGACAGTTCGGTGGTGAAAGTATGCAACCTCGGACCCGCTTTGGATCTGGTCCGCACTTGGGAGAGTACCGTCGCTGAAGACACGCCGCAGAACGCCAAGATGGTCGAGTGAGTTCTAACTGATAAACATTTTTACCATATTGCGAAAGAAGGTTATGTTTTTCGAGGGAACCCGTATGTCACCATAAGCTTCTGGTCCTTTTCCCACTTACGTGGGGTCGGGACAACATTTCTTCTTCTGCCATTTGTCTCTATGAGCCGTCATCTCTGTACCTGTTTTATTCATATCATCTTTCACACAGTCCATCCATCTTTTCTTTGGCCTTCCTCTACTCTTATATCCATCCAATTTCATATTCAGCACTCTTCTAGTCTCATGACATTATTTTCCTTCCGCATCACCTTACGAGGGAACTCGTATGTATTTCTTTGAAATTACCTACTAGGTTTTCGAGACTGATCATCAAAATATCTAAAAGTGGACGAACGCCTTAGTAGTATTGCACCGGCATATGTGAACCAAAGTCCTGTGTAGCACTGTTCTGTTCATAAACAGGCGACGGATCTTACCATCAGGAAAAAGCCTAGCTAGTATCGTCACTTGTGTAAAAAAATGTATCACTCCCGGACTGCGGCTCCTTGTAGGTTCGGTTCCAGGTCCTCGTGCTTCCAACGGGAACACAGGAATATCCGTCGACTGCGCCAATTATATAGGAGGCAACCGGGGTTGCAGGGAAAGGCCTTTCTTCCTGTAAAACTTATATTCAAGATTTAATATAACTTAATATCTAATTAGCCTAGTGTCAACCGGTCGAAGTATGACACGGAAGTGCATATCGAGCGCCGTGCTCTCGTTCTCGTAAAGTGGATCATCACGTAAGGGCTGACGCTGCAGAAGCTACGACGTGTGAAGGTCGCGCTGTTGCTCTGCTGAAGCAGTCTGTACTCGTAACAGGCGCGCTCTGTGAGTAGATACTTCATGTAAGCCTTGTTTTTATTAAGTGCCACACAGCTTATTTACGGTTATTTTTTTTGTTTCAGATTCATCAACGATCAAGTGGAAAGATGGTAAGTAAATAAAATAAGTGGGCTGTAAGTGCGCACTAACAATGTCGTTTTTTAAGTTCATAATTATAAAAAAGTTGAACAAAATTAACTTAACTTTAAGTCGAATGCTTCATTACCTCAATTATTTTCACTCCAGGTACGTACTTTGAAATTAGTGTTTAGTTTATACTCCTCAACTTAGAATTTAGTTAGGTTAATTTTGTAGTTATATTTTGATTTGACATTGGATTTGATTTATCTGAGTAAAAATTTTTTTATCATTATTATTAATTTAGAGGGTCATTAGATGTAGCGTACCGATGATCTATGCGCGGTGCGGCGCGTGTTAGCGCAAGCCGTGTGAAGCTGTCATTAGAGTCAAATGGTAACATTTAGCATTTTCAGCCGCCGCCGCTACGCCAACAACAATCTCCACGTGGGCGACTTCCCCGAGATGTTCAAACAAGTTGTCGCCAACAGTTCCGTGTTCCTGTACCCGTACCTGTTGCCGGCGATGCCGTACCGCGCTGACAACTTGCGTAGAGTGTCGTACCTGAAGTCTGAAGATCAGTGAGTATTAGTGCGCCCGCAAACGGGTCGTCGACTACAGCGACCCTTTACATCGATCCAGTAGCTGGATTCAGCGTCACTGGGTTCCCTCGCTGGATCGCCCCTGTATCAATGTAAACACACTCTAATAATGAATACAAACAGATAGGTGCGACTTCGTCCGCATTAATTTCAGGCTTGGGTAGTCCGTTCTCTGTTAATCCCACAGGAACCTAACATTTATACTCGATGAAAAATATCCAATGTGTTCCCACGGAATAAACTCTCTATGTCCCGAATTTCATCCAAATCCGTTCTGCCGTTTTTGTGTGATTGAGTAACCAACATCAAACATTTATATTGCCTACGTGTACCGCCGAGTGTTATTGGTTATCCTTCCTCAGATCATGAACTACGTTCTTATACTTGACGACACAGATAGTCGAGTGGCAAGTGTGTTAAACTGCCACGCCCGGTGTCGCGGGCTCGATTCCCGCTCAGGACAAATATTTGTGTGATGAACGTGTTTTCTATTGTATTCTATGTATGTTTTTACAAAAAAAAGGACATAATGATTTTATCAGTTATCTGGTTCCCATAATACAAGCTTACTTAGTTTGGGGCTAGATGGCGTTGTGTGGAATGTCCAAACATTATTATTATACTAACTTTCAGTACAATTTGCTTAGAGCGGTTTCAGACTAGTAAAACGCTAGTCTGAAACCGCCCTTAGTTTAAAGTTCCAGCGTCCTCAATGTCCTCAATAATAAGCTGATGAAAATAGTCTGATTCAAACTCAAGGTTTAACGAAAAGTCCAACAAAGCCAAGGCGGCAGTAAAGACTAAGCCCAATGACCCAATGTCCCTGAAAGTTGAAGTCAGGGCGAAGGGTTAACACCTGAAACCTGCAGTTAAACCGGCCTGTAGAGGAACCGATGATGAAGTCTTGTTCTGTACCCTTAGTACGAGTTTTGATAGTTTTCGAAAACTTTATGTAGTTTCGTTTCCTTCCATACATTTGCTTACAGCGCCTCTAGCAAAAACTTTCATGAACTAAAATCGGCACTATGAGTTGGATCGAAACATAGTATTCGAATACCAAAAAAGTTTTCGAGCTGTTTATGGCACTTTGGCAGTACGAGTTCTAACTTTGACAAGTCAGCGGTAGTAAACTAGGACGTTTACGAAAACTTTGGTAGTATTCGCACTCACTAGATAAAATTCGGTGAGAGCTATGCGAACAAGCTAGTATTTGTAAGTATTTGTAAATCCTGCCACATTTTATTGCTCTCTGCCTAACATGAGGGCCTTCGGCCGGTTTATTTAAGTCACCATTTCTAAAATTATGGATATGGGTAGGGTTATTATACAAATTCGAGACATCTTGTAGATTTTTTTTTCCAGAGAGAGAAATAATTACCACTCTATGAAATCTATCCATAATTTTAAATTATGATAGGCTCATTTTTCCTTTAAAAAAACGATGCCTCCATAAAAATTAATAATATACGTATGATAAGGCAGTATGGTCATATGACTTATCCAACACTATGCGCAAATAAAAAAAAAACAAAACGTAGTACAAAGTGCCAAACGTAAAGGATATGTTCGTCTCTTTCTTTTGCCGACGTGTAAAAGAGTTAGAAGTATATACCATGAAGTTTGTTCAATCGAGCTAGTCGAGGGTTGATATCGTGTAAACTTAATACGAAAAATTTAGCCCGTACTGCCGATTACAACGTAAACTATTCGTTTGAGCGAGCTCACCAAAACTATTGAGTTTTTGAAACTATCAAACTCGTACTAAGGGTACTGGAATACGGTCCTATGACTATGACATGCCTATTAAAAGGCGAATCTATCCATACTCTTTTCATCTAAATCCTTCAACATTTTTTAATCAAAAATATTTTGCAGTCTCATAGTCCTCGGGTTGGACCAATTCGTGCGCTACATAGAAGACAATCCCACCATATACCGTCGACCAGCGGTCGTCAACCCGCGACATCGCTGGGGACTCAGCGCCGCGCTACAACTGGTGTCCAAACACATGCTGCCGTGGATCACGGCCAAAGCGCTCTCGACGCACGTCGCGACCGCGCGCGCGCAGGGAGACAACCACAGCCCTATTTACGTGAGTACATCCCCCATAGCAGGTGTCTCGTGATATAACTGGTGTCCAAACACATATTGCCAGCGAGGGGCAAAGCGCTCTCGACGCACATCGCGACCGCGCGCGCGCAGGGAGACAACCACAGCCCTATTTACGTGAGTACATCCCCCATAGCAGGTGTCTCGTGATATAACTGGTGTCCAAACACATATTGCCAGCGAGGGGCAAAGCGCTCTCGACGCACATCGCGACCGCGCGCGCGCAGGGAGACAACCACAGCCCTATTTACGTGAGTACATCCCCCATAGCAGGTGTCTCGTGATATAACTGGTGTCCAAACACATATTGCCAGCGAGGGGCAAAGCGCTCTCGACGCACATCGCGACCGCGCGCGCGCAGGGAGACAACCACAGCCCTATTTACGTGAGTACATCCCCCATAGCAGGTGTCTCGTGATATAACTGGTGTCCAAACACATATTGCCAGCGAGGGGCAAAGCGCTCTCGACGCACATCGCGACCGCGCGCGCGCAGGGAGACAACCACAGCCCTATTTACGTGAGTACATCCCCCATAGCAGGTGTCTCGTGATATAACTGGTGTCCAAACACATATTGCCAGCGAGGGGCAAAGCGCTCTCGACGCACATCGCGACCGCGCGCGCGCAGGGAGACAACCACAGCCCTATTTACGTGAGTACATCCCCCATAGCAGGTGTCTCGTGATATAACTGGTGTCCAAACACATATTGCCAGCGAGGGGCAAAGCGCTCTTGACTCACATTGCGACTGCACGCTCGCATGGAGACAACACATATCGTGAGTGCACCTTGCAATGTATTAGCTGAGGTGTAGCCAATACAATACGGTCGCCGCAAACGCGCTATAGCAACAAATTGTATGTAAATTCCAATGTTAACTATATATCTTCCAAACGGCTAGATGAATTTCGACAATTAAGGTATCGTTAGATTCGTCTTAAAATCCCAAGTGTCCATAAATACGTTTTTAAAAAATGAAACAAAATGGCGGATATTTGGCTCTTAATAGTAAGTCCTTAATCATATGTTTTTACCAAACCTGTAGAGTAGGGTACCAAAATTTAACGGAGACAAAAAAATTATAAAAGTAATTTGTTTTAATTAAATTAGGAATAATGAATTGACAATCAATGTTTATTATATTTGCAGTCGGTTTTTCAGTTTTTATAAACTTTAAGCTTGTTTCAGAATTACTTCTCAAACAACGAGTTAACACCAGTGCAACATAGCATCCTCCCGTACAACCCGGCCATCACGCTGTACGAGCAGCCGGAGCACGAGATGCCGCGTCTGTGGGTCCGCTACCTCGCCAAGACTAGCAAACGGTTCAAGGTACCGCATATACTGTGTAGCTTCCCCTGCAGGATTTTATATAGGTTTTGTGTTAGAGCCACTTTTCAAAAACCCTTCAAAAATGTGAAAGAAATAAATATGTCAACTACATACATGATCTTGAGGAATTCCTAAATGAATTACTTCTCAAACAACGAGATAACCCCAGTGCAACATAGCATCCTCCCGTACAACCCGGCCATCACGCTGTATGAGCAGCCGGAGCACGAGATGCCGCGTCTGTGGGTTCGCTACATCGCCAAGACCAGCAAACGGTTCAAGGTACCGCATAATAATATACTGTTGTGATTCCCCTGCAGAATTTTATATGGGTTTTGTGTTGAGTTACTTTTGAAAAACCCTTCAAAAATGTGAAAGAAATAAATATGTCAACTACATACATGATTTGGAGGCATTACACTATTCACCAACACGCATGTATACACGTTCACAAGCACTTAATGGATAAAAAAACAACGTTTTTACACTTAAACACTCAAAGTAATAAGAGTTTTGTAAAATAATCTAATGCCACGGATGCGACATTTTCACGTTCCCGCCAAAACTCCTGCTGTGTGTTAAATCGACCGGATTAGTCGCTCGTGATTTGTTTTTTGCACCTTACATCTTAGGCTTGCCTTCATCCTAAGCTGACGTCAGTCGGTCGCGTACGTCGTTCGAGCGTACGATGGCGTACAATTATCTAATTTCTAATTTGGGTAAGAGGTTGCAAATTATTAGGCTATATAAGGAGCAGTATAAAAAAAGATTAATTCCTGACTGACTGACAGATTTACAGACAATTTACAGGTCAAACCACTGGACGTAGAGACTTGAAATTTCGAGGATATGTTCGTCAAGCTATATTATATTAAATATACCCTCGAAACTTCAACACGCGTACTAAAAGAAAATACTGGGGCAATGACGTGCAATGAATGTATTTCAGCAATACCTATCCCGCCGACACCACGTCAATGGCATCATACCTCAAGGGACTCCAATAGAAAGTGTCACAACAGAAAACACCGTAAAGAAACCGTTGCCACTCGAGTTCACGAAGCACATCTCTTGCGGACGACCCGTCGACGAACCGGACGGACCCGAGCCGGAAGATGTAAAGACTCCCCTCGTTGAAAACGTGTTCAAAGTCATTGAAACAAGTACAGGTGAGTGTATCTCTTGCGGACGACCCGTCGACGAAGCGAACCGACCCGAGCCGGACGTTGTGACGACTACGGCCGTTGAGAACTTGTTTAAAGTCATTGAAACTAGTGCAGGTGAGTGTAAACCGAGCACACTCGACTTCAATGAGCACGTCTCGGACGACGACGACTACGGTCGTTGAAAACGTGTTCAATCAAAGTCATTGAAACTAGTACAGGTGAGAGTAAACCGTGGCCTTTGTACTTCACTAAGCACATCTCTTGCGGACGACCCGTTGACGAAGCGAACCTACCCGAGCCGGACGATGTGACTACGGTCGTTGAAAACGTGTTCAAAGTCATTGAAACTTAGATAGAGTTGGCTTGCTACACGGACGGATGGTTGGCTTTCGACCATATCAATATTCAGATAGGTATAGTAGACCTCATTTTATAAGTTCTCATCTTCGAGAATCTAGCAAGGTCTCATTTTCTTTATTTGTTAACAAATAATTAATTTTACATGACTTGCACTTATATCTAAAGTCAATATGACTATTAGGATGTCTACATGAGGATTAGGATGTCAATATGACGATAAGGATGTCGAGGTGACGATTAGGATGTCGATGTGACAATAAGAATGTGGAAAAGGTTATCAGAAATATATTTTTATACCAATCAGTGGATGAACTAAGAAAATTTTTGTAAAATCTCAAAACAAATATTCCCTATAGTTTTCAATTTATTACTTTTACAACTAAAGATATTAACAGAATATTTTATTAGTTCATAATACTTGTGCAGGACTTGCATTTCACGAACTATTTTTTCTTTCAGGAGCCCACCTAATGCCAGTAAACATGATCACAGTTAACAGTACCGAAACAGTCACAACACCAGCAGAGATCAAAAACAGACTAACTATAGACGGAACCTCAATCCTAGTCAAAATGCCCGAAGTCACAAAAATCATACAATACAAACCAGAGTTATACACATCTAGACATTGCACCTGCTGTACCTTACTCCGAAGTATTGTGAAGCGACAGACGTTAATCACTGATTATTTCAAGAAAAGCGATAAGGATATAACTAAAACGTGTTATTGTAGTGATATGAAGCACCCAAGGATAAGTAAAAAGCTGAAGTTGTTGCTTAATAACTTTAAGAATAACCAGAGTCTGGTGTTTAATGAGCTGAAAAGGCGGTTGGATGAATGTAAGGGAGAAATGGAGGGCGCTGATGAAAATGTTAAATCAAGTATGGAAGATTTAGGTAAGTTTTTCAACTAACTTCAACAAAACAAGAGGAGTCTATTCGGCTTTTTCTTGTTTTTTTTAAATGTTTGTTAAGCGTCGATGACACATTGTTTTTTTACAAGCCGATTGTTGGCGAGTTTAAAAGCTAGCGTGTGAGCGAGTTAGCTTTCGGGAAGGATAGTCAACAAGCAGATTGTAAAAAAGCCGATGGCGAGTTTACACGCTACAAGCAAAGTCGTTGGCTTGTAGCGTGTAAAAAAGCCGTGTGTCATCGACGCTTTACGTCAAAACTTAGTCCTACTAATATTATAAACGCGAAAGTTTGTAAGGATGGATGGATGGATGGATGGATGGATGTTTGTTCCTCTTTCACGTAAAAACTACTAAATGGATTTTAATGAAACTTTACAATAATATAGTTTATACATCAGAATAACACATAGGCTACAATTTATAGAGATACCTGCGCAGACGAAGTCGCGGGCACCAGCTAGTTATTTATAATCAAATAATGACAAAACTGTTTATTTCGATTCATGACACCGATTATAAGCCGACTAGCTGAAGCCTGCATCTAAGTTTGCATTGCGAACTTTCAAAATGCCTTTCTTAGTAAGTACACACTTTCAGCTTACAAATACATCCTCAAATTTCAAATCTCTACGTCCAGTGGTTTGGCCTGTACGTTGTCAGTCAGGACCAATCCTTTTAGTCTGATATACCTACATTTTTTTTTTTTTATTTTTTTAAAAGAATATTGTTTCATTTTAGGTCTCATGGCTAAATTACATCAAAATCAATTCAGTAGTTTAGTTTTTAAATCAAAATAACTGAAATAAATATAGGTATCGTCGAAGTAAACGAAATTTCGTAATTTCTAATTTGCTTTTCTGTGACTTTTCAGTGGTGTTTACGGTCCAATACAATCCAACTGAAGTCTGTTCTAGTATGTTTATGTAAACACTTTCATTTTGTTATTTTCAGTATCGGTAACATCGTTCCTACTAAAACTCTTATCACGTTCGTTGATGTCCAAAAAACCGTACTTAAAAATCCGCGTCAAAAACCTTTTCACCAGCTTCGACTCAAGGAAAGGCGATCCCGCAGTCCTGGCCAGAGATTTGTTCGGCGCATTCGGCGTTGAAATGGTCGACATTTATATGGATTTTCTGGAGTTTCTGACAACGGAACAAGTGGATAAATTGCAACAATTCAAGGAGTATTTCACGAGGAATTGTGTTAAGGATCTTATGGATAAAGTTGTGGTAAGTAAACTCATAGTTAGATGTTAATTTCCTTAAAATGTTTAAAATAAAAAATAAGTTATCTCTTAAGGTCGCCGCAAACGAGCCACCGACTACAGCGACCGGTGACTGCCGACTAACAGTTTATAAAGATTTTGTTGTTGTAGCGCGTCGCCGCCACTGGCGACACGTGTGGTGAAAACCTTTCCATTTTTTAAGTGGGTTGAAAAGTAGCCTGTTCTTTTCCAGCTCATAAAATATACATAGATATATCAAGTTTTAGTCACTTTCTTGCATTTGCAACTCAAATTTCGAGCACTTCTCGATTAGCTATCCGGCTGATACTTTCAAGGTAGCTCACAACTCGATGACAATGCATTCTAAATCCATTTCTTAGCATTCAATGTCGACCGAACCTAAAAAAAAACATGAAAAACCGCTAGAGATGAAAAGCTGATAGAAATGCATAAAAACGGAGTTTTTCAATTTTAACCTATGTACGTTACTCGCTAGCTTAATTAGTTTCGTAGTACGGTTGAAGGATAAACGTCCAACCATTCTACTCAAATTTCTAATTTATATTAATAAATATTTTCTAGGGGCAAGTCCAAGACTTAGCAGCTCGTTCGCGAATCCTGACTCAGCTACAGCTAGTGTACTCCGACCGCGGGTCCAGTTCGTGCGACATTTGCACCTGCCTGCTCAGCACGATGCCGGGATACCCTACTTTGGCGGAATACACCTTCTCATTATTCCCGCATACCAAGGATAGGTAACTACACATACATACACACTCGCTCTAGCAATCTTGACCCAGCTACCAGCTAGTATGGTACGGGAAGGTGGCTAAGCGACCAATAGACGGCGGGAAGGTGACTAAGCGACCAATAGACTTCGGCGCCGGGCAACTTTCCCTGTCGCGTCGCACCCCTCCCGCCAAACACATCTACAAATCGACTTCTGCGCATTCAAGGTCAGCGCTATTAAACCGTGAGGATACCTGTACCTACATACACATACACACTCGCTCTATGAATCCTGACCCAGCTACAGCTAGTGTACTCCGAGAGTTCAGCTCGTACGACATTTGCACCATGTTTGCTCAGCACGATGCCGGGGTACCCCGCCCTAGCAGAATACACCTTCTCACTGTTCCCGCAAACCAAGGATAGGTAACTACACATACATACACACTCGCTCTAGGAATCTTGACCCAGCTACCAGCTAGTATAGAGGCGAGACGGCGGGAAGGTGGCTAAGCGACCAATAGACGGCGGGAAGGTGGCTAAGCGACCAATAGACGGCGGGAAGGTGGCTAAGCGACCAATAGACGCCGGCGCCGGGCGCTTTCCCTGTCGCGTCGCACCCCTCCCGCCAAACACATCTACAAATCGACTTCTGCGCATTCAAGGTCAGCGCTATTAAACCGTGAGGATACCTGTACCTACATACACATACACACTCGCTCTATGAATCCTGACCCAGCTACAGCTAGTGTACTCCGAGAGTTCAGCTCGTACGACATTTGCACCATGTTTGCTCAGCACGATGCCGGGGTACCCCGCCCTAGCAGAATACACCTTCTCACTGTTCCCGCAAACCAAGGATAGGTAACTACACATACATAAACACTCGCTCTAGGAATCTTGACCCAGCTACCAGCTAGTATAGAGGCGAGACGGCGGGAAGGTGGCTAAGCGACCAATAGACGGCGGGAAGGTGGCTAAGCGACCAATAGACGGCGGGAAGGTGGCTAAGCGACCAATAGACGCCGGCGCCGGGCGCTTTCCCTGTCGCGTCGCACCCCTCCCGCCAAACACATCTACAAATCGACTTCTGCGCATTCAAGGTCAGCGCTATTAAACCGTGAGGGATACCTGTACCTATATCCATATACACACTCGCTCTAGGAATCCTGACTCAGCTACAGCTAGTATTATCCGACCGAGAACCTGCACACACTTCTAGATGGTACCAAATGCTACTTTTGCAGCTCCTTAACTTACCTTACTTTCAGCTCAATAAAAAGCGGTTTAGTGATTTTCGCGTGTAGGCGAATAGCAAATGCAAACAAGCTTTCAGCGATTTTGACTTTGGATTTTCAAAATCCCCTTGAATTGAATTCCAGGAAATTTAAAAATGCGCTATGCAAAATCTTCGTTAATTCAAAAACTTGCCTTATAAACTTAATCTTAAACAAAAATATTTTTATTTTTCAAGTATCTTATTTAAAGGACATCCCTGAGTTCCAAAATCCCCTGAAATTCTATTGATATATCAGAATAAACTTCAAACTTGCTTTTTTAAATGAAGTGAGATACCGTGATTTCAGGTCACGAACACTTTATACACCAATACGTTCAGCAGTTTCAGCTAGATTACTCACCAACAAATCTTTTCAGGCCGCTAAGCCCTTTCAGTTCCTACCATTCGGCGCAATCCGCACGGGCGAAGGAAGCGACAGAGGAAACCGCTGTGGAAGTGACTATTGAAGTTCACAACACCATGGATTGCGATGACGACCAGTCCGATAGGTAAGGATTTTCGACAGACTTTGAAGATAATATTTTTACCCGACTGCGAAAAAGGAAAGTTATCTTTTCAACCGACTACAAATAATCAAGGATTTACAAAATCATACTACGACCAACTTCAATTGGACTGTTCTAGTGATCGTAGACACCACTCAAAAGTCACAGGGAAGCAAAATACGCAATTTTGTTCACTCCAACGACTTTTTTTTCAGTTATTTTCATTTAAAAACTGAACTACTGAATGAATTTAATGAATGAATTTTTCAAATCGGTTTATAAACAACTAAATTCTGAGGTAACAAACATTAAAAAAAGAAAAAATAATCAAGAGAATTAATAACCTCCTCGTTTTTTGAAGTCGGTTAAAAGGTCCCCAATTCTGTTGTTTGTCGAGTGGCATGTGTGTTAAGACTGATACGCCGATGTCGCGGGTTCGATTCCCGCTTCAGGAGAAACATGTGTCATGAACATTGGTGTTTTTCCTGCGTCTGGATGTTTTCTATGTACAGTCGCGTGCAATAATATGTATACACATCGTAATTTTCAAAATTATGTCTCTATACAAATTTGCAATAAAATGTACACACCAAAACACCAAAATTATGTGGCCATCAACTTGTGTCATAATATTGTAAGCAGGTCTATGTCAGAAATAAGTAAACACCATTACTTTCATAAATATGTAACCATACTGAATTTCAAAAATATGTAAACACGTTCAGTTGCATTAAAATGTAGTCATTCATTCCTTTAAAAATTTTCATAAATATGTATACAATTTGATATTTGGCATACAATCAAGTCTTGAGGATTTTGTCATTAAATGCTCAAAATTATGTATACACCCTAGGCGTCATAAAAATGTAAACAGTGATTTGAACTTGAA
Organism: Lobophora halterata; assembly: GCA_932526365.1. NCBI lineage: Eukaryota > Metazoa > Arthropoda > Insecta > Lepidoptera > Geometridae > Lobophora > Lobophora halterata. Next base: position 2,901,584 of record OW052018.1, read on the forward strand.
CTTGAACTAGGTTGGTAGGAAGGTAGGTAGGTAGGTGTGGTAGGTAGGTAGGTAGGTAGAATGCAAAGAGCTTCTATACTATGTATCTAGAGAGCTCAATCGCCATTTTGTTTTATTTAAGGATTAAGAATTCTGAACCTTAATAAAGTTCTTTTTTAATTAAATCTAAATATAAGGATTCATAATCCTTGATAGAGACCCACTCGTTAAGGAGTGTGTTTAGTTCACACAGTTGCCAGCATATAATTAAAATTAACCTAGCCATATTTTTTTAAATAAGTGGGACAATTTTCGAAATTAGACGATTTGCTCTAAATATTATTCAGATTCATTTGAAAGGTTTAGTACAGTCGCTGTCATGTAGGTTAGGTACCTAACTGCCGAGAAAAATAATTACTGTTCGAAAGAAACAGTATTAAACCATTGAATCAGATATACCTCACTAGAATGCGGCGCACCGCCCTCTTTTTTGTTGATATTCTAATGTACTTATGTATAATATAATGTTAAAAAAATAATGCAAAGTAACGTATGTATATAACATTGCTATCTTATTGAGCAGATTTTTCCCTTGGTTGCTTGTTTATGTCTCAATGAAAATTTCAAAGTTCAAAAATTATGGTCGCCCTACAGAACGAGACACACTCCTTACTAGTTCTAGCTCTTTCAGCTCGCGGTTTTCGTGTGAGTCGGCATTCTAGATACAAAGTATACAAGTTCTTTGGTATAATGTTTTGTTATGACGTTGTCACGTTAAACTGTCGTCCGTAAATCGACTTAAAAGACAACCAATTTTTTTTTAATGATTTTTTTATTTTATTGGAGATATGTTTTTTAGCTTTCTTAAAATCTTTTTTTAAGCCCTTTCTATAAAAAAAAAATCTAAACTTTTTTTATACATTTTTCAAATCTTTTTTTTTAATAATATTTTCTGCCCAATTGTTTTACCCTTCTTTTTTTTGCCTAAAATTTTTTTGCCCAATTTTCTCCCTATTTTCAATTCAATTTAATTCAAATCTTTTATTTCGGTAAATATTACACCATATTTTGTTAATATAAGGCTTATTCTAAGGTAAGTAACATATTCTAAATTATAAATTACACATAACCATTTTTGTTGCCCATTTCTTTTTGACCCAAATATTTTCCCCCATTTTTTTCCCCTAATTTTTATTTAATAAATAAATGACGTGATATAATAAATAAATACGTGATATAGCACAGCATGAACTCAGCGCATCTCACCAATAAGCCAATAATATAATAGTACAGTACAGTGTGAACGTGTCCATAATAATGAATGGTGCGCGATATTGTTGTGCTATGAGCTATATACTATAATTATGCTATTATATTATACTATAGCGTAGTCTGCAATTAGTTATGACAGAAAATAATCAAAGGCAATAAAATAGTATAAATATATGAACCCATTAACTTTTTTCGAGTTTTAACCGATAGTTAAATTTTTAATCAAAATCGATATTGACTAAAGACGTTGGTCAAAACCAATATTGATTTATCATATAATTTTATTGGGGACTCCTCATAGAACTAGAAACTATTGGGGACTCCTCATAGAACTAGAAACTAAACATAGAAAAACATAACCCTTCCTTGGCAGTCGGGTAAAAACTCAGCTGAAGTGAGAACTTCCTCCTTTAAAAAGTCGGTTGAAAACTATGAGTATGGGTCACCAAAAAAAAACAAAAAATAATTCCCTTGTGATTCGATGCAATATAGGATTTTTTTACATTAAGTATTTGCCCTTTCTACGCATTAAGATTAATCGGATAAAAAAATTGTTCGGGCAAAAGAGTTGCGTCCTAATAAGGGCAACAAAAAAGTAAGGTAAAATTAATTAAAAAAACAAAATTTTGAAAATTAACAAATTGATTCGCTTCCCTAACTTTTGTTTTCTTTGGCATCGGGTATCGAGTTGGAGCTGTAACAGTTGAGCTACCTATCAACTCCATTTGATGATAAAGACCTCAAGACTTGATTGTCTACCAAATATCAAATTGTATACATATTTATAAAACTTTTTATAGGAATGAATGACTACATGTTTATGCAACTGAACGTGTTTACATATTTTTGAAATTCAGTTTGGTTACTTATTTATGAAAGTAATGGTGTTTACTTATTTCTGACAAAGACCTGTTTACAATATTATGACACAAGTTGATGGCGACATAATCCTGGTGCTTTGGTGTGTACATTTTATTGCAAATTAGTATGGAGACATAATTTTGAAAATTACGATGTTTATACATATTATTGCAGGCGACTGTACTCTATGTATATTTTTATAAAAAAAAAAAGATTATAAGTATTGTATCAGTTATCTAGTTTCCATAGTACAAGCTCTGCTTAGTTTGGGGCTAGATGGCGTTGTGTGAAAATGAACTGAATAATTTATTTATTTATTGGTCGATTTATTTTCAGTGATGATGTTGAAAACACGAACGAAATGGCTATGTCCATTGTAGAAGAAGAATCAACCGCAGAAGCAATCATAGAAGACAATGACGGACGCAATGTTGCCATAATTGATAAAGAAACAACCTTAGAACCACAGAGCAGTGTTGCCATGTCTGATAAAGAAACAACCTTTGAACCACAGAGTAGTGTTGCCATAACTGATAAAGAATCAACCTTAGAACCACAGAGCAGTGTTGCCATGTCTGATAAAGAAACAACCTTTGAACCACAGAGCAGTGTTGCCATGTCTGATACAGAAACAACCTTAGAACCACAGAGCATCGTTGCCATAGCAGATAAAGAATCAACCTTAAAACCACACAACAGTGGTGCCATACCTGATAAAGAATCAACCTTTTCTATAAAACCACACAATGGTATAGCCATGTCTGATAAAGAAGACTTATCAAGCAAAGAACCACAGAGTATTGCTGCTGTGTCAAGCATAGAACCAGAAAACGGTGATGCCATGTCAAATAAAGCAGTAATATGCATAGAGCCACAGAATGGTGATGTCATATCAAATAAAGCAGTTGAGCTATCTGTAGAATCTCAAAACGGTGTTGCCACATCGGATAAAGCAGCAGAACCATCCATTAAAGCGACTGGAGAAAACACTGTCATTCACAATGGTGTTGCCATGACAATTACAGAAGAAGAGTCATCAATAGAAAACGGAACAACGACTACTATTATCAAAATCGTAAGTTTTACTGTAAGCAGGGGTCGTTTTCAGTGTTAAATAATCTGCCGCAAATCAATTATGTGTAAGCATAACTGTTCCGGTTAGAAGGGCACTGTAGCTAGTGAAATTACTGGGCTTTCGAGACTGACCATCAAAAGTGTTGCACCGGCCTATATGAATCAAAGTCCCGTGTAACTGTTTGGTTATGGGCAGGCGTGATCTCTTACCATCAAGAGAACGCCCAGGTCAGTTAAAAAAACCCAGGCGTCCCCTGTATGATTCTAGACGTTTTCAGTGTTAATAATTTGCTGCAAAGCTGTAATGTGTAATTATTAGGCCCGAATTCCTCTGTCGCTGATGTCGGTCGCTGATGTCGGCCGCGCGTACGAATATACGTTGTGTTCTATGAAGCACCACACTGTAAAGCTGACATCAGCGGCGCGCGAGTTGCTACGCGCCGCTGATGACGCGCGTCGGTCTCGCTCGTCAGCGCCGCGTTGTCGGTCGACTGACGCGCTATAGAACGCTATGAGCGTCCTCACTCTGTTCCCGACCGTCGGCACGCGCGCGTACAGTCGCCCGCCACCATGAACATGATACCGAACGTGTGATTGCCGAGGTGCGCCAACGTCCTGCATTGTGGGATCTAAAATAATTAAAAAACTTTTCCTCGTCCTGACGTAGCTTTTCAAATAAAGTAGAAAATTCACCATTCGTCACCCTATCAGCAACAATTGGGTGAATGTGATATCTTTTTTTTCTATATTGACGCCGTCTCCGCTTGCGTAAATATGCTGCAGCAACTAAACAATTTATAAACGGGTTCATAATAATATCCCAAATTCAAACTCCGCTTCACAAATCCACAACAAATCCACTTGGAGACGCCTGTACCGTGGAGCGGTCAGTATCGCACTACGGATGTTTTCATTGGCGCTGATGGTCAGCGCGCTACGCGACTGACGGTACGCGACCGACGTCAGCGACAGAGGAATCCGGGCCTTACTGTGTGCGTTTCAAGGTCACTGTTTTTAGCTAGAGTAATTGGGCTTTCAAAGTAGACTAGCGCTATAGCAGTGTAGCAACGGTCCATGTAAATCAAAGTCCTGTATAGCAATTTTCTTTGTACGAAATAAACAATTTTTAGTTTGATAATTTATATTTATTGTTATTTTTGGTATTTCTAGGAACCCGACTCAACTATGGACTTTGAAGACAGCCTCGTGGGGGAAACCAAACCAAATATGGAGAATTCCTCCACATACTTCGTCATCACGTTAGAAGAAGACATAAAAGTTGAGCCTCCCGACTCTGCATGGAAGAGGGAAGAGGACAAATTAATTTTAGAAGTGTTACAAAAAAGTCTCACGCCAAAGGAGAGAGAGGATAAGACTATAGCCGAAATTTTGGAGGAGAAACTCGTTTTTGGGGTGATAGCTGAAAAAATACCGCAGAAGTCAATGGAGGATGTTAGAAAGAGGGTTCTGTATATTTTATCTCTGCTTGTTCTAAGCGAGAGTTCTAGATGATTTTAAAGGTTTATAGGCGAATTTGAAAGAATTTAAAGTATGCAGGCATACTTTGTAATATGAAAAACGTTTAAAAACATTTGGTTATGTTAGCCAAATATGGCACTTAAATGAAAACGAGCTAGGGAAGTTACAGCGTTCTTTATTTAGTATGATTTGATAACTAAGACTTTTGAATTACTTATTACTAAAAATCCATCACAACAAAATATAAAACCATATTGAATTTCACCGCGACAATCGCGGAAATATTAAGTCTGATTTTGACGCCATCTTCAAAGCTTTTTTTTGTAATCGTTTCAGGAGAGAAAAATTTATGAAGCAAAAGTTGATAAAGCATGTTAGAAGGTGCTGTATTATAAATTCATACATAAGTAATGTTAAGCATAAGTGCAGTGATCTCAGTTTAATAAATTATATAAAATAAAATATATTTGTGTTTTTCTTTATGCGGTTACAGATTAGCGGATTCGCCGTTCCAGTTTGGTATTTTGCAGCGCGTTCACGCGACAAGCCGTGAAAGACTTCATGCTAATGACACTCGCTAGGAAAACCTATGGGGGTGTGTGGGCTTCTAATATGAGTGTTGGTAGGTACCTACGTGGTTCAACTGTGAGTTCAAATTATTTGTAATAATAAATGTTTAATAATGTATAGTATATGTAGTATGTAAGTTAGTTGTACTTAGGATATCATTATATGTAGAATAGTTAATTATGTAGATTGTAAATAGTGGTGTAAATATATTTTACGAAATGGTGAAAAGTGTAAATTATAAATAAAATATATAAATGAAATAATGTAGGTATAAATGAGGTGCCTACAAACCAATTGTACATTACAATGACACGGCTTTTTTACACGCTGATTGTTGGCGTTTTTAAAAGCTAGCGTGTGAGCGTGTTAGCTTTTGGGAAGGATTGTCAACAAGCAGATTGTAAAAACGCAAATGACACTGGGCGACTTTACACGCTACAAGCGAAGTCGCTGGCGTGTAGCGTGTAAAAAAGCTTGTGTGACAAACGCCAGTATTGAAGTTTCGCGAGTTCCAATGCGTCCGTATACGCGCGACAAAAATACGCTATTCTTAAACCGCACTTACTCTGTAAAACGTGCAGAATTCCTTTCCAGATTAACCGTGCAGAATTAAAGAATTAAACGTGCAGAATAAAAATCTGGGGCCATAAGCTGCAGTGGATTATGCTTTATTTGCAAAAATACTTGGCCTCAGGGTTCTAGATCCAGAACCGTGGGCAGGTATTTTCGCTGATATCTCAGGAACGGGGCTGTCACAAATCCTGGGAGTCAGACCATTGTTCGTCACTTATCAGTCACTAACTAATGGCATAGGAATGGGCTTGATCTGTGGTTGGCCACACGGTTGAGGACTCAATCCGCTAAGTCAATCAAAGAAAATAGACTAAATTTTTATAAGGTATTTTATTTTACAAATTATCTGGTACACTTTCAGACATTCAGAACCTTCCATCTCACATTACTATCGCTTATCACTTAAATCATCTCATTGTAAAAAATACAATTCAGTACAGAAGGTGACTAAACACATATTTGGCATATAGATCGCCAAATAATTTCAACCCTTATTTTCACTAAACTAAGGTACTGGATAATGTAATTGCCACATCTACTCTAGAAAAATTGCACCCAGCCTGGGTCCTAAAGATGCCTTAAGTAACAATTTAGCAACATAAATATTTTTTTCTTAAAAAATACTATTTTATAAGTATTTTAGTTAAAAAGTAAACATATAGTATGAAATAGTACCAACAAATTTTAAATTATTATCATAATATAAGCTACAGGTATGTTCTACAAGCTTTCCTGCTACTTAAAGGTTTTGTATTTTATTATTGGTGATTTTTATTACTATAATAAGGTATACAATATACATACCATACATAAATCATCATCAATATATTCAAAAGGCTTAGTACTGACTGACAGACGAACAAGCCAAACCACTAAACCTTGTTTGTAATTTGGAGGGTATCGACGACAAGTAGTGTAGGCATTTCGTCGCATCGCCTATATTTTTACATGAATTTGAAGATCTCGGTGTGTGATTTTAGTCTACTCCTAAATCATTTTGTTTAGTCAATAGCCATCCTTCTATAAAAAATAACCAATAGTATTGCTAGATTCTTGAAGATAGCAGTACACGTTTTGCTTGACCAATTAAAACTGCTGTACATAGAAGCTGAAAACTTAAAAAGGTTCTTTACTTTATGGTGTAAAACGCGCATTAGGCTCACAAAAGGGGGGTCATAAGCATGAATGCTTCGAGACTATTTACACTGATTACTTTTTGGGTTTTTAGAACTTATCAAAAGTAAAGGGAGAGGGGCTTGGCTTAACAGTCAGAAAATTGCTTTGTTATCTAGACTTAGTGTAAATTTAGCTTGAGTGTGCTATATTTGTTTACTGTAATGTAAATACCTTTTTCGATTAGTTACTAATTTAGTTGATACACCAACAAATCTTTCAAAAAATACACTTATGAGTCGTGTTTCATTCACAATCCTTTTGCTAATCAATTTTCGAACCTGTTTTTTTTAATCTATTTTTTACCATTATTATACTTATATTTTTTTCAAATCTAATTAGTATTTAATAAATAGGTAGGTATCTAATTAGTATAGATGTTACGCGATTATTAATTCAGATTTAAAATGGCAGTGGTTTTAGTCGATTTGAAATATGAAGCCTTATTACAATAGTTACTTCCTTTTTTTATGATTGCCCCTATATCGAGTCGAATCATACACTCGAACAACACTGAATTTTTAGCTAAACATCACTAGCCTTTTATTAAATGAGGCGCAAGTTCTTAAGGACTACGCCCAAAGAGCAACTAGTTGCGGCAACAGGCAACTCACAGGTCTCGAAATACCGGAATCGCGAACGTTTTTACGGTTTTGAATGTAACGATACCGGGTAAATCGATATTACAAAAAACATATTAAATATACTATTTTACGATGAGTTGAATATAAACGATAAAAACAATAAACTGTTTTAAATTTTTGCATCAGAGATGCGATGCGTTTTTATGGGACAGTCACTTATGTAGCATTTAAGCAACAGTGTGATAAATAGTAAGCTTTTGTAAAATGGTAAATTTTTGATTGCGAGTTTATCTTCAACTGTGCAAGTGTGTTTCACACTGTGTTTTTTGATGCTGCAACTGGCGGAAACATGTTTAGTTGACAGTTGCGGCAACAAAGTTACAATGCATAACAACTCATGTTGTTTTTTAATTGTGTGTATTTTAATTCCAGTTCGAAACACTATTTAAACATGATTTATCGCTACAAAAAATCAAATCAGGTTCTGATATCTAAGTAAAGTTTACTCAAGCACCTCCTAACCTTTAGGTTAAAAGAAAGCCAGTAAATAAGTGAATTGTTGACCCAAGTCTCTAAGTAGACAACCCAAGTCTCTAAGTAGACGACCCAAGTCTCTAATTAGACGACCCCTTGGCAGGCCGAAATCCATTATTTCAAACAACAGGCGGAATCAAACTGAGAACGAAACGAGAGTAGGCTCTAACTGAGTATATAGTATAGAATCATACCGTAGAACATTGAAAACATAGTACATTTCGGTGTGATGCGCTTAATTTTGCAATAGAGAAGTAACAGGGCTAGATAAATATTAAAGGTTATTAAAATTATTAGACTTTTTCATTGTTAATAAAACTCCATCGCAAAAATTCCGTAACAAAAATTATATGAAAATGGAGACATATAACTTTACTGACCGGGTAGTCTTAATTTTTTTTTTCATGTTGACTCAATCTGGGTTTGAAGATGTCAATCTTGGTGTTCTATAGGAACACTGTTATTCAACCAACGCGAATAGCCCAATAACTCACATTCACACAACTTATCTTATTCAAAAGAGATCCATTTCATCGTTCACCATCACCTCTAAATAATCATCATCGTAGTCTTGTATAGCGCGGGGGTCCGGTGCTGTAAGCCCGTCCGTATCCGCCCGCCCGTCCGTATGGCTTTCCGTAAGACCGTCCGTATGGTTGTCGGTGTCGCTGGAACAGTCACGAGCGTCCGTGGCGGGGGATGGTGGAGGATTGGAGCCGTGCTCTGATTGGACGATCGCTTCGCCGCGGGATAATGAGGGTAGTTCTGAATCTGGAAATAAGGACATAATTTTTTAAACGACCAAAAGGTAATGTAAAGCCTCGATGACACAGGCTAGTTTACAAGCTACAAGCCAGCGAGTTCGCTAGCAGCTCGTAAACTAACCCCGTGTCATCGACGTTATGCTTTTGACTCTTTTTGGTCCTTTGAGCGTCGGATATTTCGAAGCAGAGATGTTTTTTCCTTTCATTCAGTGTTAAGGTCATAAAGAGATCGTCACAGTATCGTCTTTCGCCTCGCCGGTGCCGTCAACCTAACCTAAGCACATCGACTCGGTTGCGTCTAGGTTATGCCGAGCTTACGGCTCGCCAACCGCTGGTTGACGGCTAGGCGGCACCAGTTCAATTAGTTTGAATCCGAACGTGAAGTGTAGCGCGAAGAGACGTAAGCGCGGTGACGACGAGCCGTAAGCGCGGGACTTGCAGTTCCCGCGACAGCTACCGCGCAGAACCGAACCGCACCGCACCAAAACTTGTCCCGAGGCGACGCGATTACGTTACGATTTCGATTAGTGTTGTACAGTAGGGAGTTTGATATAAAGAATACTGAACGGGGCGGCGCGAGTTGATACCTTCCCGAGGTGATATGTTTGCTAACCTTAACATGCTTCAACTTTAGATCCGAAAGTCGTGGGTTCGAACCCGGTCGTAACCAACAAATTTTTCTATTCAAAAAAATCCATGTGTGCATTAAAACACATGCACGGAAACATCGTGAAGAAAACCGGCATGTGTCAAGTGCACGAAAGAAGCCTCTTCGAGGTGCCCTTGATATTCTTTCACCACCCTGGTTACGAATACACGATAAGAAGAAGACCTTGCACTTAAAAAATAGTTTGCTCACCAGTCAAGCTCTGCTTGAGCTGCTCCATGACTTTCTGCCGCGTGTTGGCTCGCGACTTCTTGATCCTGCGCTTGGTCTCGTTGCGGTCTTCATTGAGTATCTGGTTGACCTTCTCCTGCGCGAGCGTGTCGTCACGCTTCAGGAGAAAGAAGTAAATACCGCCGGGAGTTCTTCGACGCGTGCCGTTCTAGAAGGAATATACACTATTTGATTCTAGACTGCAGGTTCGTTTTGGTATTAGGAAAAGGGTGTAGAATTTGTGTTGATAGGTAACCTTTCTGTTTGCCCAGAATTCATTGCTTTTCAGGTTACTGCCCACACCCTGTCGCGTGCCATGCAAGGCGCGTGTCAGCACCGGAAAATATAAAATTGCATGGAGCGCGACGGTCGCTGACGGAACGGTGTAGTGGGTATAGAGTAAAGTCATACTTTTCAATACATGTATGATACGGGATAGTGGGTGGAAAACTTTAAGCAACAAAAAGGGGAAGCATGTACAGGGTGAATTTTTCAACTAGGCTTGGATGACCAAATCTTAAAGTTTAAAAAGAAGGAGAATATCGTAAAACGCTCACAATAATTTTGATCAAAACAAAAACCACATACTTACATATTTTTGATTATTATTTTCCTAAACAAAAATAATATAAATAATAAACATTCACACACTCACACCCTACACTAGGATTCCCTGAGTCGCAGGTGGCATGGACACATACAAGACATCACAACATCCAAGACCCGAGAACAAACATTTGTGTTCACAAATATTTGCCCCGGCCGGGGATCGAACCCTGAACACCAAGCTTCGTAGGCAAGGTCACTACCAACTAAGCCACGGTGTCGTCAATTAAAAAATATAGTTAGAAAAAAACATACCCTTTATTATTATGCCATCTCAGGGATGCTAAAAAGCATAAAATCCTGGGAAGTTGTGTCTAATAGCATGTCAATAACTAAAGTATAGGTTTATTTTCAAAAAAATCGAAGTATTTTTTTAACTCGTCGTGTGAACATTTGCCCAACAGTGGGATGTTGGGCAAATGTTCACAAATATGGGGTTAGATGCTTTCCTTACCATAACTAACATTCCCCCATCTGCTTCTACCCTTTGTGTTTCCTTGTATATCTCCATCGCTTTGCTGGCGCCTAGCCCTTGCACAATGCTTACTGAAATCAATATTTTTTTTTTGTTTATGGTTAAAGCTCTGAGATATGTATAAAATAATACCAAAGATTTCTCACTGAGAATGTCCGATCCTTATGGATTATTGCACACTGTGCACTGTGACCTCGCTGTACAGGCTCTCAGTCCTAGTGTGAGTAACAGTGATTTAACTCTGGTACTACAAGTATTGTTATGTGATTTAATAGGTTAGTTACTTGATGTAACTGACATCAAGTAACTTACCTATTAAACATATAACATATAAACATTTACACACTCACATTTAATAATCCTAGTGCCCCCTGCACTAGGATTATTAAGTTCTTTAGTGTATTGTACCTCCAAATTTCTTGTGTAAAATAAACAATTTATTATTTATTTTACCATTCATCACATTAATAAAAAGGAGAGAGTTTGTAAAGATGGTTGCTCAGTCAAAACTACTGAACAGATTAAGCAGAAGTTTGGTTTATGACATCTAGAAAAGGACAACTATAGGCTAATTTTGGAGGAAGCTACAGGGACAAATACACTGTACAAATGCAGTGAGTTTACTTAGCCGAGAACTGGGACTTTACATACCATTTGTTTTTAAATATTAAAGACTAATAGTTTAAAATACTCACAAATCAAGTCCATTTTCTCCTCATTAAGTTTTTCTGCAATATCTGCAGCCACACTTTGTTCGGGATCTGAGGCGGACACCACCAGATCAGGTAGAAACTTTGGTTGCTGTTTCTCCTGAGGGAACTGATGGCTGTTCACTCTCTTCCCAAGCCTTAATTTGACATTTGACCGGTCGGAATTCTTCCGTTTATTTGATGTTCGGTCAGTTGTATTGTTTTGGAAAACCTTCTTAGAATAGTTATCATCTAATCTATACTTAATTGTGTAATCATAAGATTCAATGCCTAAGCTCCTCTTTTTAGTCACGTCACAGCTGACCATGTCTTCTGTTAGGAGGTCCTCCTGAAAGAAAATTATTTAAACTTAATAAAATATTAATAACCAAGGAAATAAATCAACAAAATGTATTTCTCAATTACAACTTTTATGGAAAGACTTTTATTTTTAAAAGAACGATAAAAGAAGGATGTTAGCACATCAGCTTGGTCCTGGATGATTGACAGACAATGCACAAGCAGAACCACTGGATGTAGAAACTTGAAATTAGGAGAGTATGTTTGTCAAGAAGTGTAAGCACATACTAACAAAGAAATTTTGTTTATTTGCAATTCAAACAAACAAGACATATAAAGGACCAACAGGAGTCTTAGTGCATATAACTTACTTGCAGAGCCTTACACCACACATTATATTTCTCTTTTTTATCAGATTGAGCTTGTGGCTGCGGCCGGCGAGGCCTGACCTTAGTGCGTTTAGGGCGCCTCCTCAGCTCCTCATCAGAATCACTGCACGACGACTCCTGAGGAGACGCCTCGTCACTCTGTTCGTCTTGAATCTGCATGTGGACCAACGATGGGGGGTTGAAAGTGTCCGGCCGAGCCAGCGGGATATAAGTTCCCTCTTCCACATCAGAATCTTCCAGCTAAAACGAAATATAGACTCGTAATACGCCATAAACGCTCGATACGTCATTACACTTTCAAGGCGCTTGTCTGTGATATTACGTAGCAGTTTTAATGAATTTGTCAAAGCGATTAAGGGCGATGGAAAGGAGAATCATCAAAGCTGCGTTAAATATTGAGAAATCAGGTAAAGCAGAGCACAACACAGAGAAAACAGCAGTGACACGGTATACATACTAACCTCCCCTTCCTCCCGTTCAAGGGCCACCTCGATGTCTAATTCTCCTTCTGTTGTTGACATCATTTTCGAATCTTGATATTGACAATTGAAAATGGAAACTCATGTAAGTATTTTGCGAAATATTACGAATCTAAATTCCGCCTTTTAGTACTTTTTGCAATGATTGTCCATAGACAACAGAAGCAGATGTCACTGTCAAACTTTTGATTACATTTACGAAGCAAGCCGCGAACAAAAAAAGGCTTATTTAATTTGTGTGGTACAAAACTTACATTGCAAAAAACTAAAAAATTAAACAAACCTAATAAATGTAAATAAAACGCTTGATGATGATTGGTTCCTAATGTCATGCAGTATTGTGGTAACATATTTTCCAAAAAAAATAAAATCCAAGATGCTTCGTAAACTTGTATCATAGACAAGGGAACTAACGTTGTGATTTTTTGTATGTCAATGTCATTTTTAGTTTTGCTCTCGAAATATGAAAAATCGAGCGCGAACATTCGAAATATAATAAAAAGCGTATTTTTAATTTTTCTGCGGTAGAAAATTATCCTGCTAAAGAATCCAACTCAGTTAAATGTAAATTGATCATGATTTTGCAAGAAAAACGTACTTAGAGATTCAGACGTTATTTTTCTGCTTACAGGGCAGCATTCGAAAATGTGAGCAAACTAACACTCAGACCTCATGATCGAGAATCATTAATCGATATTAGAACCACAAGACTACCCTCCGAACTTTCCCTAACAAATGATTACAATCCACGAGAACACCGTGAGCCTAAAGCACCAATCAAGTACAGTATTTTCGTACTAAGTATAATTACTTTGTGCCGTGATGGCCGTTAATGACCCTACACAAGACTGTCTTATGTTCTTTTTCCAAAGAGTATGGATGGCATACTTCAACCTCATAAGGACAGGCCTGGGGGCTGGCGTGCTAGGAGTCCCACTGGCGATCAGCCAAGCCGGTATAGTCCTGGGACCTATGCTGGCGGTTGGCACTGGATTGCTCGTCATACACGCTCATCAGATGCTGGTAGGTACAAAGTACAAACTACAAAGTAAAAAGCACAAAACATAGGTATAGAAGCAGTTGCTATAAACCTACCTACTTTAATAATAAATAGGCATAAAACTAAACGTAAACTTATAGTTTTCATGATAATTTTTTTTAAACAAAAAGGCACATTTGAATGAATATTCATGTTAAACTCTAGTGTTGTTCAACTATCCAATTAACAAAAAAATATCGATAAAGTTATTGCAAGTTCTCTCACGGCGGCGGCGCGTGTGAGGCGGAGGGTGGGGCGAAACTGGCGCCCGATCAAAAGTCCCGTAACTCTTAAATTTGTACACTTTTGATCTAAAACGATGACAAAAATTATTAGAATTAGCAATGTTTAGGTATATCCTCTTGAATATTATCTTGGTATTTTGTTATTTAATTGTTAACTATACATACCTACATGCTTTAATTACTTACTCACCTTTAATTTTTATCTTTCAGCTAAAGTGCCTAAATGAAGTTAGTAGGCATTTAAGAATTCCTTTCATATCATACAGATATGGATTTCGCATTGCATTATTGCATGGTCCGTCATTATTTCGTGTAATTGGAAGACGGGGACCGTAAGTACCTATATCACCACCAGTCTGTAACCACGTAAGTTTGTACTACTTAGGCAGTGTCCTAATAGAACGCGATGACGCGACCATCGCAAGTTCGCGCGATCACGCGATCAAACGTACTAACGTCAAATAGGCGTCCCAATTGGCATCGCGTCGTGTCGCGCGATCGCGCGATTGCCAATCGGGACGCCTATTTTTCTCGTTCTATTAGGACAACGCCTAAAAAGTGAAATTTATAGGATTATGAATAAGGGCATCGAACTGTAGCAATCGGTAGGGGCGGCAAGGTTTAAATAGTTGCCAGGCGGCGAATTTGTAAATCCACCGCTGATCCGCCGGCGGCCGTACACATGCACATGATTGTTTGTTTCAGTACAATTATTGCAACGTTTATGTTGTTGAGTCAGCTCGGAATTTGTACAGTTTTTGTAACTTTCACATCAGACAGCTTGCGCGATGTGAGTTTATTTTACACTGCTATTATTATATGCTCGTCCGCTAATTGTTAATAACTCTTAATTTATTAATCATCAATCAAAATGATATAAAACCATAATAAAGTTAAGTCGCTATCATCTTTTTTCTACATCGGTATCGGTTTAAAAGCCTTTGAATTTGCAGATAATGGATTGGGGCGACTCAAAGCCCGCGTTACTCTCTCTACTGATTCCTTATCTGATTTTGGAGTTTTCAATGAAAAACTTGAAAATTGTCAGCTATGTGTCCTTGCTCGGTAATTTTTCTTAATAAAAAAATACGCAATACACACACCCTTATCTCCAATGTGATTAGTTTGTCCAAAAAAATATGTGAACAAACCTTAATATTAACACTTATTAAATATACAATAATAATAATACCTAATTCTTGCATATTATCGTAATAAAATCTTGAAAATTGCTTTGTGTCCTTGCTCGGTAAAAGAAAATTACACACATGTAAATAACTACAATTTTATTTTAAATTTGTTGATTCGTGATTACTCTCTGATTATAAATTTCCAAAAAATATCGTGAACAAACAACGTTTATATTAACACTTACTAAATATACAATAATGCCTAATTCTAATATATTGATAAAAGGGTGTAAAAACATTTATTAGCCAATATTCTCGTTTTAGGAAACTTATTGAATTTGGTCGGATTGGTTTTGATATTCTACCACATATTCAAGGACCCCCATGGTGAAATCGTCAGCGCTGTAACATACGCTCTGCCACTACTCTTCTGTTTCGGTACTTTTCTATTCAATTGTAGCGCTGTTGGAGTGGTACGTTTTCATCTAATATTTTACCATCAACATCATCCAAATTAATCAAATCAATATTTTATAAAAGGTTTTGTTTTGACCGATAAGTAGACAACATATAGGCCAAATCATTGGACGTAGAAACTAGTAATTCCAGGTATGTTGGATGTGTTTGCGAAAATTTGTGAGAATGTATGGATGTTTGCTCCTCATCAATCACTCCAAACTACTGAATCATTATTCCGAAATTTGTTAGATATGGGTAAGTTTAATGTAATATGTATTAGCTAGAAAAAGACTGCTACGTGTTTCCCGATAGCAGCTAGTTCTATAATCTCACTCGTGAATCAAAGCTTATTATACCTCCAGATTCTGTCTATCGGCTAGAAAAAGACTGCTACGCGTTTCCCGATAGCAGCATTTTCATCATTAATTCACTTGTGAATCAAAGCTTATTATATCTCCAGATTCTGTCTATCGGCTACAAAAAGACTGCTACGCGTTTCCGGATAGCAGCATTTTCATCAATAATCTCACTCGAGAATCAAAGCTTATTTGACCTCCAGATCCTGTCTTTGGATAAGGCCGTTGTGGACCCGGAAGCAATGACCAAGCGCTTCGGAGTCATCAACGTTGGCATTCTACTGCCCACCATTATCTCGACTGTTTTCGGAGGGTTGGGTTATTGGTCTTTTGGAACAATGGAAGAAAACGTGCTTAGAGCTTTGCCGTTCGATGACGAGTTTAGTACAATATCCAATAAAATACTTTTTAATGTGGGAAGCGCCCCCTGCAGTATTTTATCGAGACGGAGACCAACATAGTGCTAGATATTCTCCTGCAAATCATAACTGTGTTCTGATTTAGCTAGCTTTGGTAGTAAAAATACTGGGCCTACAAGAATGAGCATCAAAATATCTCAAGTGGACGAGTGCTATAGCCTAATGCCTAGATCACACGTACCGAGTACTCGGCCAACACAGTAAAATGTTACTCGGCCGAGACAGAAAGCTTACATCACTAGCTCAGCCGAGCACTCGGCGGTAGTATGTTTATTTATATACGTACCGAGTACTCGACCGAGAGCGCTGTCTCGGCCGCGTACTCGGTACGTGTGATCTACGCGTAAATGTATTTGACCTACGTATTGAAAAGTCCTGTTCAATATCACTGGTCTGATCATAGGCAGGCGAGATCCCTTATCATCAGGAAAGCGCCTAGCTCGTCTAGCCGTCACACACACAAAAAAAAAACACTAAAAGAATATCGCAGTAGTATTGTAACATTTTCGTTATTTCTTTCAGTACATCAATGGCCTCCATTGGTCTTTACATGATAGCTATAGCATTTGCATATCCCATTCAGTGCTACCCAGCGATTCAAATAATCCTGGAAGTGATACAGAACTATGATTTAGAGGAGGAACCGTCCGCACGCACTCTTAAAATTGTGGAAACCGTTTCAAGGCCATTGTTTGTGCTTCTGTCGTGTAAGTACACGATTTGATATAAAAAAAAAAAGAAAATTAGTTTCGGTACTGAATTATTGAATCCATTATTGAAGTTTTGCAACATTTTTAGCTGACGCAAGCAAATTCGATTGCGTTGAGCATTTTTAAAATTCCTTTCTTATGCCTAGATCACACTTATCACTCGGCTGAGACAGTAAAATGTTTTACTCGGCTAAGACAGTGAAAGCTTACGTCACTCGCTCAGCCAAGCAATCAGCGCTATGTTTACCTATACGTACCTACTACCGAGTACTCGGTCGGTACGTGTGATCTAGGCATTAGTGTACTCACTCACTTTCAGCTCTTGACGCATCCTCGAAGTTTAAAGTCTCTACGTTTAGTGGTTTGGCTTATATACGTTGTCTGTCAGTCAGTCAATACATGAATTTAATTTACCTCCAGTCATTGATCTAAATATAATTTACCTTCAGTTAGTTCAGACATAATTTCAGCTTCTTAATTATTGAGATAAAAAAATATTCCTCTGGATTTTTTTGTGGTAATTCCACTTTTTGTTTCAGTTACGGTTTGTTACCTCATCCCTTTCCAAGGTCCGTTCGTGGCGTTTGTCGGTAACCTCTGCACCACCATGCTGGCCTTGGTCTTCCCAGCCATGATGGAGATCAGCCTGATGTATCCCGGCCCATACGGCAAATACAACGTATACTTAATCAAAAACATCCTCCTTATCATTTTAGGCATAATATCTTGGATTTTCGGCGTTGTTCTGTGCGGGTATTTAATTTATGTTCGGATGATGGCCATGTATTCACCAAATAATACTGATTATTTTCGATGATGCTTTGAATTAAATGCTGAGATCTAAAACTTTAGTGTGTGATTTCGAAGTGTTGAATAAGTTTTGAAGTTGAGAAATGATCAACGATTACTGTATAAAAACATAGTTTATAGTCAGCGTAAAGTGTTTCCACTACTAACACTCAGGCCTTCTCTCAGCTAGGTAAATGTTACTTATCCGCATAGGACCCATTTGACATCCTCTCAATGTTTTCTTTTACCATTGTGAGAACGTTGTACATACCAAATGGAGCTCTTATTTCGATTGAAAACTGGCATTTACGGTATTCGAACCCACGATTAAAATACCATAAGGCTAGGGCCTCGTCCACTTGACCACCACGTCTTCAGAGCTTCTTTAGATTATTATTGTTTGACACTAAAACTATGGAAGCTTGACAAATACTTTTTGTCTGGTTTTTCTGCTGTTCTGTTTGATGACTTGAAAATGTCACGTAATCGGAGGGAAATAACTATAAACAGAATATCTAAACATTGATTCAAAAATTGCAATCAATTATAAAGCTCTCATAATCTTTGCTCGTAATCAATGAACTGATCATGTTCCAGCATGAAACCGTTAATTCGAAAAATTCTAATAGTTTTATTTTACTGCGATATACCTTACATCTGCACAACATCATCAATTTTGTAAGTTCATATAAATTCCCTTTAAATTCCTTTGTATGGATTGATCTAAGACAATGAATGTGAATCTGATTTCAGTGATAAACCTTGTATTTAAAATGTTTTTACAGAACTAAATTACCGCTATGGACCTGGGAATGTGTCAGTGAAAAGTGCAAACCATTCAAGGCAACGCAAACTGAAAAACTACAGACATTAGAAACGTGCAACATGCTTTGCTCTACCATACAACTCTGGCCACAACCAACCGGTAAAGTGAGCTTGTCCACAACAGCAGTGCCAGTACGAGCCGACATGTTCCGGCTAGAAGCAGTAAATGCTCCGGCAAGAATCGTTCGGCATCATTTACGAGATGCCTTTGGTCTGTTCCGACAAGATCTCCGAAATATTGAAGGTGAAGCTCGAGGATTCGAAGAGTGGCGCAACGTGTTAGTTTACATAACTGTCAACGAGAACTTAGATCCGCGAATGCGATTAGATACTGACGAAAGCTACAAATTGATGGTCCTTCCGACGAAGAACTCTGAGGCAACTTTATTTGTAAACATTTCTGCCAATTCTTTTTGTGGTGCCCGACATGGGCTCGAGACTTTATCGCAGGTTATATGGCTAGACCGTTATGCTGGATCTCTGCTGATATTGCAAGCAGTACTGGTCCACGATGCACCTAGGTTCCGCTATCGTGGACTACTGATAGATACAGCGCGCAACTATTTTCCAACCAGTGTGTTGATACGTACTCTCGATGCTATGGCTGCTACTAAACTAAATACGTTACATTGGCATGTGAGTGATTCACAGGCGTTTTCGTTGCATTTGAACAGTATTCCTCAGCTCACAGAGTTTGGTGCGTACAGTCCCAGTGATGTTTATACCGCTGATCAAGTCAGACTGATGACACGGAGAGCAAGACTGCGTGGTATAAGAATTTTAATAGAAGTTGACGTTCCTGCACACGTTGGGCGAGCTTGGGATTGGGGCCCTAACGTTAATATTGGAGATCTTGTGCATTGTATTGATTCAGAACCATGGCCTGCTTACTGCAGGCACCCACCATGTGGACAACTCAATCCCAATAACCCACACGTATATGAAATACTACAGCGCATTTATTCAGAAATCATTCAGTTAACTGGGGTTGATGATCTGTTTCACATTGGGGGCAGTGATATTTCCGAAAGGTGTTGGGCAGAACAGTTCAATAAAACTGATCCTACAGATCTTTGGATACAATTCACAAGATCTGCACTAGAAACTCTAGAAAGCGTTAATGGTAAATTACCAAACCTCACGCTTTTTTGGACATCTCGTCTTAGTGAACGGTTGAAAACAGATTTTAAAGAATACGTCCAAAACATGGGCTTACAAACGCGTAACGTTATATGGGCTAAGCAGCAGGTTGGTGGGATTCGTTCAGTCTTGTCACATGAAGACTCATGGGACTTGAATAGTGGCTTGGGCGAATGGTACGAAGAAAATGGCGGTGCACCTTACAATTCTTGGCAAAGAGTCTACGAGCATAGGCCGTGGGTTAAGAGTGTTGGGATCGTTGAAGGTGGTGAAGCAACTGTATGGTCTACTAGTCTAAGTGTGGATGAACTAGATTCTAGAATATGGCCACGTGCAGCGGCACTAGGCGAGAGACTGTGGACTGACCGGCCCGAAGGGGCAACCAGACCGGTACATGCAAGACTCGATGTACATCGCAAACGATTAATGAACAGGGGTGTACAAGCTGCCCCGTTATGGTCTTACTGGTGCACACAAAATACATATACATGTACCTGATTAAATATTGTTTATTACTATCTAACACTTCGTCGCTTTATTTGCAGTTGCTTATTTAGGTACATTTACTAAACTTCACTAAAACTGCAGAACACTTCATTGGCAAGTAAATTGTTTTATCGATATCGATAGTCTAGCGGAACCACAGTATCAACTAGGAAACGGAAACTGGCGACACCCCTATTTCCGTTTCCATGCGTTGTTCGCCTAGCACAAGTGGTGCAAAATAAAAATGAAATTGAATTGATGAAAGGTAGGTATTTATGTAGATTATAGTAAATTGGTAATTTTAATCTTGATCTTCTTAAGATTTACATTTAGGTAAACAGTTTTATACATTAAAATTGTTCATAAATAATCATTAAAAACACTATTCCTTTGACCATTCAATGTATCGTGTGCGCTGTGCACAACACTAGAAATGGATATGACGTCACAAAAAGTTGTCTATGTTTGGTTGAAATAGTGACATGGTAAATGCACCTTTACAGTTTTCTCGAAATATAAATAAATAAATAATACTCTACTATCTAGAAATCTATTCTAAATAATCCTAAAAATAATTAATTTAATCACCCCATTTCTTTGTTTTTATTATGAAACTATTGTCGAGTAAAGCTTTGTTATCCACCGCGTTACGCGTATTTATTCCACCCCCGACATTTGGTTGACAATTTCAAACCGTGTACTCGTGTGAATTTGAGGGCGTTTTAAAACAGCCGCCACATCACAAGACTACTAAACTTCGTATTTTTCTTAAAGATTCTATTGTATAAGATGCTAGCTCTAATAGATGGTTGGAAGGTAGGCTTCCAAATGCAACAATATTAAGTAAATCAATGGATGCAATATGTTCACTGACGTTTATAAATAGCGCAAACTCAATAGAGGATGATGGATTACATAGCGAAAGTCTGCTTATTATAAATCACACAGATTTTAAAGTAACATTGCAGACATTGATGTATAAAGTTTAGATATGCCCGTACCATACTGTGACCGCGCCAAAATGCTACCACCGTGGATTGAGTGCAGCTCACTTTACTAGACTCAGTGCTCATCTGAACACAGTGACAGTCGTACGTGTGGCAGCAAGACAAAAAAGTGTTTGAAAGTGCAAAAAAATGCCGTCGTGTGCATTCAGGATGTGCACTAACAATTCCCGAAATACAAATAAAGGCAAGAGTGTAACATTTCACTCCTAAGTATTAAGATATCATTATAAATCCAATTTATTTCCTTCCCTTCTCAACAATATTCCAGTCAAAATGGCGAGTGTACAAAAGAGAAAGTAGTATATTCAATAAATATGGGAGAAAAAGAGATGACCCTTTGTTCAGTACATGCGCTGTGACTTAATGCTTATGACCATTATATTTAGACACGCGGGTGTACCGAGAACTCGGGTAATAAGGGATCATCTACCAATGGGCATTATTGCACGAAAACATGGACAATATTGCACTACACAATCGGTAGCGTCAGCAGCATCATTAGGTCATTTTATTGATAATGGATTATCTAGCTAGACAATCGTAAGCACGAATAATTTTTTTGTTCACAAAAATGATTCGAGAAGTTTATACATGACTTTTTCTCAAAACTATTGTACAGTTACAAAAATGATGTTACGAAATTCTCAACATTTCTTAAATAAAATCAATATTTTGTGTTAATTAATTAGATTAAACTCTATTTAATAAAAAATGAAAAAAAAATCATTTTAAAATATAATATTTTTATTGGGATTGATTAAATAAAACTATCGAATTCTCAAAACAAATTTTGGATTTGTAAATGTACCTTTAATTTTTGAAATAGTCACTTATCCCATCTTTTTTTGTAATAATAAAATTATTACTCCCCTATTTACATATAAAAAATGCAAATTCCCTGCTTCACAAATGCGTGTTTTAATAATTGAAGTTTATTTTATGCATAGTATTTTAATAAAATTATTTTTATTTTGTTTTAGATTTCTGCAAGACCCACGTTGTAAGGAAAAATGAATTTAAATTATACGAAAAGACCAATGGGATGATGAATGGATACATAGCCATATACAATTTAGCAGAGTTTGCTCAGTAAATGTTTAGCAAAATGACTATTTTGCCATTTTTTATGGATATATTCTTATTAAAAATATAGTACAGGATAAGTGTGTGTTTTGTATTTTAAAAACGAATAAACAAACATTCTTTGTAAATAACGTATTTTATTTTTAGTTCCCATATCACTTTACTATTTAGTTATTAAACTTTAATCTGTTGAGTTTGCTGACCGTACCTATGCACGGTATTGATGACGCAATTTACGCACCATATTACTCGATAGAAGATATTTTTGTTGTCAGGGCACACAGGACGCTCATTATTTCACAAAAGTTTATGCAAAAGATTGCACAATAATTGGAGTTAGATGCAATTAAGTTAATTAGCATGAACACCTTTTTTAAACAACTCTTTAGTGTGCGCGCGTCGGCATTATGCTTATGCACACATTCAAATAAATGGCAAAGATTTTCGGTACCAGGGCATATCCAAACTTTATACATCAATGATTGCAGAGACGAACCGTAGAGTTTACAATTTTGTTGTGGTTGGAAGCCAACCTTCCAACTGTCTCAAAAACTTAATAATCGTATTGTATTGTGTGGAATAGGTTTTAGAATAAAGGTGCGAACACACAATGCTTATCCGGTTTTAAAAAAGATTTCAAATAGGCTATGGTCAATGTGGCGACCGAATGGCAGAAAAAGCGTCAAGCCATGGCGTTTCGTGAAAGAGTTTTGTAAACAGTGTCTCATGAAATTCGTTGCGTGTTTTTGTGTGAAATATGAGTAGATATTACGATTACGGTAGTTCGATATCTTGGTAAGTTTAATCTGCTAACATTACCTGACAACCATACTGCTTACGATTTGTGTACGTTTCCTGAAAAAACATTGTTTTATTTGTTGATATTGCTGATATATCTGTGGTATTCATCTCACACAACAAACATGTATCTCTTTACTTTGCCACGGAACATAAAACCGAATGGATAATGCCGGTTTTTTTGAATATATTTCGATTACAACCGCGCACTATGACCAGGGTTGTAACGTGGTGGTCGCTAATATTCAACCAAAATATATGGCCACATTGTTGCTCTCTTCCTTGGAGATTATTATAAACATGTCTAAAGTACCAGTTTTTAAGACCATGTATAGTAAGTACTTATCTACTTCCAACTAATGAATTACCTACCTACTTGCATACTTGCACAATACCTACCTCAGATTCACAAGGTTGCGCTCTAGGACAACGATTGATTTGTCTACACATAACTTATGATACCAAGCAACAAATGATACCAAAACATGCTAAAAAGTTTTAAAACCTTTTCTATTCAAATTCAAAGAGGCTGAGCTAACCTGATGTATTGCAGCAATTAAAAAGTCTAAAATAAGTGCAGCGAATGAAAGTGCTTGTACACCTATTAGATACCTTTGGAAAGACATCCATTTGGTGTGTGTATCGTTACTGTATGTGACAATACCTCAGTGGAAAATCATGTTGTTTTGCAGCTCAAAAACACCATGCTCCTGTATAAAGTAGATCATAGTATTCTTATAATATTTTGTTTTCTTCTAAATACTAAAATTTAGAGATTTCCTTATAACTCAATAAGCTGTGAATTAAATTTTTATACACAGTCCTTGTTACTTGATTCATACCTTCGTTCACAAGAATCCATGGTAATAATTATTACTCCCGATCCCTCCCTCCTATTAAATGTAAACCCTCATCTTTATTGCTATTTCACCCAAAAGATTAAATATTTCTTGCACACGTCCTGTATGCCTCACAAAATTGAAATAGCGATGTTATGAAGTTTTCTGGAAAATTTCACCGACAGGACAGCCCCTTATTTCTCTTGCCATTGAATTTCTGTCTTGTGATTGTTTCCATTCACCGATAAAAAATTAAATTTGTTAATAAACTTTCTCTCCATAGCAATGACCATTCACAGCTGCAGTGGAATAATTTGAAATCATTTTCTTAAGGATCACCAGTATTTGTTCTAAGTGTGTTCATGGATTGTGTCACTAGATATTAAAATTCTAAAGCTGTTAGACTTGTTTTAACCATTGACGACTAAAATGGATAATTATTCAATTGCAGATGTACATCTAGTAAATGCCCCTTTTCCCGTCCGTCGGTATGTGGCTTGAGAGAAATAAGGAGTCACATGATACCATTTCTTTTGCAATGTCGAAGAAATTTTCCAGAAAACCTATATGGTACATTTCACTTATGTTAGCTTGTCCTTTTGGACTCCTGAATTTCAGTTGACATGAGATGGTCGCACGTCAACAATGGTTAAAACACGCTCTTCAGCGAGGGTAGGAAGCGCGGCCGCCAGTACGCCCGCCGAAAATGGAACTTCCTCCGAACTTAGGACACGCCTCAAAAACACGGAAAACGGCCACCGCTCCCAAAGATCCAATTACACTAGGCAAGTGTCCCGACCGCCCCTCGCCGCTAGCTGTTGGCATGTCGCAACAATTCGGTTTCAGTTTGCTAACGCTGCTCCCAACAAAAGGCGAAGCATGAGTGTGCTTCTGGTGTCGGTATCCACTTGATGTTCCAGGTTCAGATGCACTCGCCTGCGACGAATTGGACCGGTTGCACGAGGCTATGTGTTCTGCTTGTTTTTGTAAAGTATGCGTTATTGCGTCGGCGTAAGTGTTATATTGGTCTGCAGGAATGGCCAGTCGCTGTCGTCGGGTAACCAGCAGAGCGGCTCTCAGGGCAAGGATCCTCTCGCGCCGGCGCTGCCGGGCTCCCGCTCCGGGATGTATCACAACCCCGCCGCCGCCGGGTACAACCCACAGGACTCCCGAGGGCAGTCTATGCCCGTCTCGGTATGATAATCAGCCTGTTATGGTGCCAACAGCTGGGCACAAGATCCCTCGCACCTATCTTTATTTCGGGTCATTTGCAAAACGAGGATCTGTGTCAGACTTTTTATACAACTCCATCAAAACAAAGCAGAGCTTGACAAGCTCAGCTTGTACAGTCAGCTCTGTAATTGTCTTTACACCCAACTTATGCCGGTGTTCTGCTGTGATTAAATCACTCACACAAACACATCATGTGGGTGTGTGAGTAATCTACTGATGTGATTAAACCTAAGATATACCCATTTTAATCACAGGAGAACACTGGCGTAAGCTGGGTGAAAAGACAGTTACAGAGCCGACTGTACTATCACAACCAGATAACTGATACATGGTTTGTTACAGGCTCGTCAGAACCAGATACACCAGTACGCGAACAGTATGTACCACAGCTACGGCGCAGGCGCGGGCGCGGCCACCCTCGCGCCCATGCCCACCCCCTCCCCCACCGCGTCGCTACCCCCCCTACCCCGTACACCCCGACGTCACGTTTAAAAAGTAAGTCGTTATAAATAAAAACAAAAAAAAAAAAACTTAATTGGGCTCAAGAAATTTGACGGTACATTAAACAATTTAATTAGGTAGGTTACTTAATGTAACGGTTACATAACAATAATAATTTAGTACCAGAGTTTAGTCTCTGTTCCTCGCACTAGGACTGAGATCCTGTAAAGCGAGGTCACAGCGATTCCGCTAAGGCCTATTTTCATTACTGTAACATTTACATACATATGGGGTATTTTTTTGTAACTACTTAAGAAAAAAATTCAAGCAATGAACAATGTGAATGATTTTTTTTGTTTACAAGTGATAGGACAGTGCGCTCTCTTGATGATGGCACCTATGACCGAAACAGTGCTACACTGCTACACAGATGAGACAGTATAAAATTATAACAGGCGGTGCGCTTCTCCAAAGCAAAGATACTGTTAATAATAATAAAGATAATGTTTACACTACTATTTAGCGGCAGCCAGAATATACTCATCTCTTTTTATCTTCTAAATTAGTCTTCATTAAACCCAGGGTTGGCCAGGATAATTATCTTGATAATTATCGCAATTCGTTTGTCAAATTGGTTCTGCGCATCTATGTCACGTAGTTCGCCAGAGGACAAGTTGTTTGACCCTTATGCCTAGATCACACATACCAAGTACTCTGTACGTATAACATCGCACAGCCGAGCACTCGGCGCTATGTTTATACATACCGAGTACTCGGTACGTTTGATCTAGGCATTAGTATATCCGATAATAATCGCGATAATCATTAGTGAACCTTATTATCTTGATAATGGCCAACTGAATCGTTCAACAAACTGTTCCGTCTGCAGACTGCCATTCTACGACGTGCTAGCTGAATTGATGAAGCCTTCGACCATGATGCCGATGCAGGCCGGCCGCATGCAGGAAGGCACCTACGTGTTCCACCTCACCCCTCAGCAGGCCACTGAGATCGCTTCGGGGAAGGATATTATTGGGAACACTAACAAACTGGACTATGTTGTACAAGTGAGTGATCATACCTAAATAATAGTCATAGTCATCTACTAGCATTAAGTTCGCCTGTGTACTTGTGTTTTTTTACATTGTGCAATAAAGCATTTTCTATCTATCATCATTATGTCTTTGATCATTCATTACTGGAGTTATGTCTAGATCACACGTACCGAGCAAACGGGCAAGACAGTAAAATGTTTCTCGTCCGAGACAGTGATCTAAGCACGTAGCTCACATCAATCGCTCAGCCGAGCATTTGCCGCTTGTTTATATTGTTTATACGTACTGAGTTCTCGGCCGTTTACTCGGAAGGTGTGATCAAGGCATTAGGGCTATCCTGTAAGGGGGAGTCCATTAATTACGTGAGGTGATTTCACCCCCTACACACACAAAACTTTGATGACACAGATGGTGAGAGACTGCTACGCCGAGTGTCGCGGTTTCGATTCCCGCTTTAGGAAAAACATTTGTGCGATGAACATCAGTGTTTGTCCTGAGTGCTGTTTTTAACTAACAAACAAACATTCACACACTCACACCCCTGCACTAGGATTCCCTGTGTCGCAGGTGGCATGGACACATACAACACATCACAACGTCCAAGATCCGAGAACAAACATTTGTGTTCGTCACAAATATTTCCCCCGGCCGTTTTATTTTATGTTGCTAGTGCTTGTTTTTGGCAAATATATTAATGTGTGTGTATAGACAGAAGTAGTTATGGTATGAAATGAAATGAAATCATACATTTATTTGCATGAATATAGGTGGCTAAATTTGTTGAGGTTGAACCCAGGCGAGTTCCAGAAGCATAGCGACGTCCACTCGAACAGCACACGGAACGCGGACAAGCTTGCGGCCGTGGTCCGCTCCCTCACGAAGTCCTCCAAGCTGACGCATGTCATGGGCCCGACAGTGTATAATAAGCTCCCTCTGAGCGTCACATCCGCTGAAAGTCTTCCTAGCTTCAAAGCCCGATTAAAACACTGGTTGATCGAGCAGACCTTCTATTATAGAATTTATTATATTATTATAATAAGAACATTGTGAACAACAGACCTGTATTTTTTTAACCAAATAAATACTTATGACTTATGACATTTGTTGATTGTATAACTTAGAATCACTATATTCGACCTTTCGGCCGTGCAAATGTTTTAAGTACTTAGTACTAGGTCTAAATTAACTAACTACAATGAGTAAGCTGCTACCGATAACTAAATTATATAAGTATTTCGCATTTTGTTCAGCATTGAATTATATCCTCAGGCTCAGCTACGATTCTGCTTACTGGAGACATCGTGCGAGCAAGAGGATCACTTCCCACCTAGCGTCAACGTCAAAGTGAACAACAAAATGTGCCCACTACCAGTAAGTACCTAAAATTAATCTAGTAACTGAATGTTTTTACCCCAACCAGCCAATCTTCTTCTACTTATTGTGTCACTAGTTCTTTCGAACTAGTGTGAAAGGATTTCAAGTGCGCCTCGAAGAGGCTCAATTCGTGCACGATATGATGAAC
Source organism: Lobophora halterata (assembly GCA_932526365.1). Lineage (NCBI taxonomy): Eukaryota > Metazoa > Arthropoda > Insecta > Lepidoptera > Geometridae > Lobophora > Lobophora halterata. Next base: position 2,929,838 of record OW052018.1, read on the forward strand.
TGATTTGTCGTAAAACATAAAACAATGTTTTATATTTATTTATAGTGTATATGTATCATGTTATTAATTCTTTATTTGCTACAAGTAAAGTTGTAGAAGTGCTTACAAAATATTTGTTTTACAAACTTGACCGTTAAATTCGGCATGCAACAATTAATCTTAAGGGTAATCCTCAAATCCGAATTCCATACAAAAATGTTTCGGACAAATACTCAAAAAGTAGTATTATAGTAATTTCTACACAGTATTCGTTTCCTCTATGTTTTTTTGATTTCGTGAACCAAAAAAGTGAAAGGTTTCATACTTTAATTTACATTTTATAAGTTAAGTGTTTTTAAGTTAGTAGGGTTAATTTTAAAACACGTATAAAATCTAAATTAAAGTATGAACCTTTCACTTTTTTTGTTCATTTTTCGAGTATTTGTCCGAAACATTTTTGTATGGAATTCGGATTTGAGGATTACCCTTAAGTATAAAAAAAAAAACACAAAAGCGAAATACAAATTAATAAATATTAAAGATTTCAAATATGTAACTATGTAGTTAGTAATATAATGTCAAGTACAGTCAGTTGCACCAACATGTATACACTCCCAAGCTTTCACATTTATATTACTCTTAATTTTGCAAAGACAAGTGCACCCAAGCATTTTCCAATTGATGTAGTCTTACTTGTCAGAAGAAGAATATCTGTGCAAAATTAAGATTACAATATAAATATGAAAGCTTGAGAGTGTTTACATATTGGTGCAGCTGATTGTAGTTAAGCTAAGCTAGTTAAGAAGTAGCTTAATAATTATAAAAAAACGTAACCTTTCCTTGGCAGTCGGGATAAAAAGATTAAATAATAAACTATTATTTTTTTATAGAATCCGATACCGACAAACAAGCCCACACCAGAACCCAAGCGACCGCCGCGTCCTGTCAACATTTCATCGCTCGTCAAGCTATCGCCGACAGTAGCCAATCAGATCAGCGTAACATGGGCCGCCGACTTCACCCGTGCTTATGTGCTCAGCGTGTTTATGGTCAGGAAGCTGTCTTCCGCAGAACTGCTCTCCCGGCTCAAGAATAAAGGCACGAAGAATCCGGATTACACTAGATCTTTAAGTAAGTATCTAGCGTAAACATCATCATTGGCATCTGCAGCCTCGTCTCGTGAATATTTCATTGCTTGTCAAGCTATCGCCGACTGTAGCCAATCAGATCAGCGTAACATGGGCGGCCGACTTCACCCGTGCTTATGTGCTGAGCGTGTTTTTGGGCAGGAAACTGTCTTCTGCAGAACTACTCTCCCGGCTTAAGAATAAAAGCACGAAGAATCCGGATTACACTAGATCTTTAAGTAAGTATCTAGCGTAAACATCATCATTGGCATCTGCAGCCTCGTCCCGTGAATATTTCATCGCTCGTCAAGCTATCGCCGACTGTAGCCAATCAGATCAGCGTAACATGGGCCGCCGACTTCACCCGTGCTTATGTGCTCAGCGTGTTTATGGTCAGGAAGCTGTCTTCCGCAGAACTGCTCTCCCGGCTCAATAAAAAATAAAAGCACGAAGAATCCGAATTACACTAGATCTTTAAGTAAGTATCTAGCGTAAACATCATCATTATCATCCGCAGCCTGACTTGACCCACTGCTAGGTTTAGGTCTCTCTCTGTTCTTGCCATTTGCAATTTTTGGCTCATCACAGCTATAGTTCATTCGCAGCTTCACCTTTTTTTTTTTACATGGGGAAATCCTCATAGATGCCCACCGCCCTTGGGAGGGTGGAGGGGTATGTCGGACTTTAACCGACTAAAACCCCATGGTGGCCGACCTCTGCGCATTAGAGGAACCCCGGGATATCCAAAGAACACGTACCGGTGTCCCTCACGCACGTTGCTGTGAGGCCCATCCCAAGGCAGGCTTGCGCCAACCCCGAGCTCCGCTTGCAGTGCATGCCTCCCCGTGCACTGCAGCCGTCCCGGGTATCGAGTATAATGCAGCCAGAGCCCCCACTCCGACCGCTCTCGAACCCAGTCGCAGCTTCACCGAGACTAGCCTAACCTAAGGCAGTCCCACCTTTTCTGAGCATTTTTACCCAAACTGTTATTCGTGCTGCGATAGATTATGCCGGCCAATTATCTCTTCAGCGGTCTTACCTGTGACCAGAGCCTGTTTGAGGCCTTGAAAGAATGTAGTATGATAATTTAATGTATGATAATGTTTATGTAGTGTGCAAGACCATCCTAAACTATTCTGGGGCCCTTGGGCACACAAGAATTTGGGGTCCTTTTGGAAAGTAAAGAAAGTAAATAATACTAACATTTTTCTACTATGATCTTCTATTTATTATGAGTAATCAAATATAATATGTCATTAATGATATAAGTTTCTTGCTGCTTTTTTGGTTACGATTAAGATAATAGTTTCTATCGGGATTTCTGTCCAGAAAAATCATTTATTTTATTTTAAGTTTTAACTTTTTTTGTAATGTGCTTGAAAAAAATATTTAGATAATAAATGTAAGAGAATTTGTCGATCCTTCGGGGCCCCTTCAGGATGGACAAGGGCACACTGGGCCAGTGCCCAGGGCCCTTGTGATATAAGACTTTATTGGTAGTGTGATTTGAACGAACCTATTCTTTCCAGTCAAAGAAAAACTGTCTGAAGACTACGACAGCGAGATAGCGACCACCTCTCTGCGCGTGTCGCTGATGTGTCCACTGGGCAAGATGCGCATGTCGTGCCCGTGCCGGCCGGCCGCGTGTCCGCACCTGCAGTGCTTCGACGCGTCGCTGTTCCTGCAGATGAACGAGCGCAAGCCCACCTGGCTGTGTCCCGTGTGCGACCGCCCCGCGCCCTATGACTCGCTGGTCGTCGACGGGTGAGTAAATGTGGACATTTGGAGTAGCTGCGTTACATTTTTACTCAGTTACGGTACAGGTTACAAACTTCTTGAGTATCAACAAATTATATAAATATATTTAGTAATAAATTCGCTTAATTTCTAAACAAAGGTTTTAATTAACTTAACTTTAGTTCAACTAAACCAAAGAGTCAACGAACAGAAAACCAAGGTTTAAAGATACGACACGTGTTTCGCCTCTACACGATGCCTCGTGTAGAGGCGAAACACGTGTCGTATCTTAACGAGAGTCAAGTCTCTCGTTAAGATACGACTCAAGTAACGCCTAAATCAATCAATTAACTTCTTGAGGATATAATCTAAATAAATGTAAGGCAGAAACACAATTGGTGAAACGTTTTTCGATGAATTTATTTTTTGAAATCGGTACTCTTAAAATCTTTTTTACATCCATCCTCCGAATTTAGAGATCTACTAATGCAGTTGGCCACAGATGGCTGTTACTGCGACACCAGACACTCAGTGAGCGCTGAGGGCGCTCGACCTTAAAAGTTAGGATGGGACCGATACTGCAGTTCTAAGCTTGGTATAACGTCTAGAAACCATTAAATTGATCTACGACCTCGTCGCACACGCACTTGTATTTTGTCCTTTTGAAGGTGTCTCAAAGAAATTCAAAGACATGTTTGTCAGTCAGCAGATTGTTCCACCTTGTAGCTTTGTTTATCATCTTTCTTTGGTCCAATAATTTATTGTTAATCTACAACTCACACTTTTGTCGACAGTTACTTCCAAGAGGTGTTAGCTTCCTCTCGCCTGCCGAGCGACTGTAACGAGATCCAACTACTGAAGGACGGTAGTTGGGCCGCCAACATGCCGGCGCCGCGCGCGCCGCAGCCGCAGCAGCAGACCGAGGCAGCCGTCACGCTCATATCCGACGACCTAGGTGAGACTACACACTGCAGTACAGCCGGCGACTGACGAGATCCGACTACTGAAGGACGGCAGTTGGGCCGCCAACTATAATAATAATAAAAAATCTTTATTGTAAAAACACATGTAACAATGTACAATTATTGTTTTACAAAAGGCGGTCTTATCGTTTAATACGATCTCTTACAGACTACCTACCTAAAACTAAAACTAACCTAACCTAATACTAAATGTAACGACTTTGCCGTTGGCCCAGCGCAGTGATTAGTATGTCAGTAGGACATCTCCCTCCGAACTAGTCGGAGACTGTATCTCAGAGGCCGATGTCCACCTTCAACACCAGCACGGCTGTATACCATCGGCAACTCGCAACCTATGCTAAAGCTTCGATGACACGGGGCTGGTTTACGAGCTGCTAGTTTAAAAGCTAGCGAGTAAGCGGTCCGGAAGGAGACTCAACTAGCATTGTAAAAAAGCTGATGACACGGGGCGAGTTTACAAGCTACTACCGAAATCGCTGGCTTGTAGCGTAAACTAGCCCTGCTCATCGAGGCTTAAGCCGCCTCAATAATGGCGATTACACAACTAAAGTAGAATCCGCAAAAAAACACCAATTATGAAATACTTGACTGCTAAATGCAGCTCTTCTACAGTTTCTACTTCAAGTATGCTTTCTTTTTGAACAGATTCTTCTACATTATCGATTTTGACGACACCGTGGCTTAGTTGGTAGTACCCTGCCTACGAAGCTTGGTGTTCCGGGTTCGATCCCCGGCCGGGGCAAATATTTGTGTGACCAACACAAATGTTTGTTCTCGGGTCTTGGATGTTGTGATGTGTTGTATGTGTCCATGCCACCTGCGACACAGGGAATCCTAGTGCAGGGGTGTGAGTGTGTTAATGTTTATCATCATGAACCAAGCATAAAAGCATCATTTTTCCACAGAAGTGATACCAGTAGACGGCGGCAAAGACAACGGCAGTTCAGACGCGAAGCGCGCGGCGGTCGGCGAAGCGCGCACTCCCAAACCAGCCGAGGCGCTCGTTGACCTCACATCTGACTCTGAGGATGAGCTGCCTCTGAAGCGTAAGGTGCCTCAGTCGAAGGGGAGTCCCCCTGAGGTCACCGTCAAGAGTGATGACAACAGCTACTCATCGTCCAGCGGTAAGAGATGGCAGTTCATGGTATATATTTTATGGTTGATTTTTTTAAATAATTGTCCAACTTTTAACATTAGAGCACTTTCAGCCCCCGTCGGGCTGTAAATCTCCATTAGCCTCCTTCTTGAGGACCACCAAAAACAAACACAATTTTGAGATGCGAACCCCACTAAGTCCTGAAAAACAAATTACTTTGTTTTGTTAAATAGGTGCTTCGATTACCAATTGCCAATGTAGACGAATATGTTTATTTCTCTATTGAAGTTGGCTGTTTGTTCTGAGTGGTTATTTGAATTTTGGTAAACGTAAATTGAAGATATTATATTATCCAGTTTATATTATCTAAAGGTTGCTGGTTTTTCGGCGGATATGAATTAACAAAAAAAATAAGATCTACATATATATGTTTGTTTGATTTATTAACTGACCTCAAAATAATCAAAGACTTCAATTGGACTGTTTAAGTGACCGTAAACACCACTGAAAAGTCATAAGCCAAAATACGCAATTTCGTTTACTTCGACGACATATTTTTTTCAGTTATTTTGATATAAAAACTAAACTACTGAACCGATTTTGATGAAATTTGTATGGGACCAATCTGAAAGTATATCCTCTCAAACATAAAAAAGGATTTTTCAATATAAACCACAAAGTTCTGAGGTAACAAACATAAAAAAAAAACAACCGAATTGAAAACCTTCTGTTTTGAAGTCGGTTGAAAGGAGGAGGTTCTCAATTCGGTTGAACGTTTTTTTTTTAATAACTAAGTTCTGAGGTATTTGAAAAAATCTTTTTTTTTATTTGAAATGATGTAATAAATAATAATAAAAATAAATAAGCCTTTTATTCAGATATTTTTTTAACATTTGTAATTATTGATAGATAAGATTTCATTATTATTATTAATATTACCTAACTAATCCCTATCCTTATCTATACACCGGCATGGTTTGTCTGTGTGCCCCTTGGCATAGGCCTCCCCCAACTCCTTCCAAGCGCCCCTATCCATTGCAGTCCTTGTCCAGTGTTTCCTACAGCTTCTATATCGTCTCGCCATCGCTTGACTTGCCTTCCTCTTTTCCTTTTCCCTATTCTCGGTTGCCAGACTGTGATTCTGAAATGATGAACTTTGTATTATATGTTAGAAGCAGAACCTGTTTGGACCGAAGGACCTGGCATAATCTGGAGGAGGCCTAAGTCGAAGGACAACCTGACTTAAACCAGAACAAACAATAAATAAACCTTAACATAAATATAAAATCTCTGTACAATATGAGTCAGCGAATAAAGGCTTATTTTATTTATTTATTTTTATTTTATTTTATCATCATCATCATCATCATCATCCGCAGCCTGACTTGACCCACTGCTGGGTATAGGCCTCTCTTTGCTCTCGCCACATATATATTTTATTATATGTTTTTGAAAAACCTTGATTATGTATTATACAGAAAACCCCCTGACACCAGGGTTTGTATTGGTAACAGACTGATCTGTGTTTCTTGCAGCAGTAGAAGCAGTGTCTTCAAGCGGCTACCGCTCGCCGAGCGCCGGCGGGGGGGTTATCTCATTGGACAGTCCCTCCCCTCCCGCGCCGGCCTCCCCGCAGCCCTCCGCGGCCGCTATCATCCCCCCCGGAGAGCGGCCGCATCTCTCCATCACTCCCATAGACCGATGTGAGTATCTAAAAGTGCCACGCGGTAAAGCCAACGAGTTCGCTTGTAAACTCGCCCCGTGTCATCGGATTTTTTGACAATCTGATAGTTGACAATCCTTCCCGAAAGCTAACTCGCTTTAAACTAGCCGGCTTGTAGCTTGTAAACTAGCCCTGTCTCATCGACGCTTACGAAGGGTACGCAACGCGCTTTTTCACATTATTTAGTAAGCAGTAGCAATAAAAAGCTATTTTATTTTATTTATCACTAGCTGGTGCCCGCGACTTCGTCTGTACAGGTATCTTTATAAATTGTAGCCTATGTGTTATTCTGATTTATAAGCTATATTATTGTGAAGTTTCATTAAAATCCATTCAGTAGTTTTTACGTGAAAGAGTAACAAAAATCCATCCATCCATCCACACTTCCAAACTTTCGCGTTTATAATATTAGTAGGATATACACGGTCAATTTTTAATCACCAGAAAAAAAATACACATGGTCAGTTGCCGTTACTGAACACAGATATGGCAAAAAAACTTGAAAAAATTAAGTCGATTTTTGTAAATTTTTATTTAATTAAAAATAGATAACTGTTACCGTTAGCCGTTTTCCTATGAATTTGCATTAGGCGGTATCCTTTATTGATAATAATTTAAGTTTTATTCATCGTTTGGCAAACCCGGGTACCTCGAGCCATCTCGCAAAACCTCGGTTCGGGCGCCGCTGTCACTCTGCCATTTTGTAGAAATCCAAAATTCTGACTGAACAGATGCAACGTAGTACTCCGTCTGCATTGGCCATTTCATTTTTTTTTTTAATTTAAAAATTGATGGTGTATAACCTATTATATGTTTGCACTTTTTAACAGGCACTTCAAACAACCAAGAGCGCGAGGAAACCGAGTCGGCGCCCCCGCACTGGCAACCCTACGCTGAGGTGGAACGGGACGAAGGGTATGGAAAGTGAGTGGGTATCTTATTTTCGGGCACTCTCCCACCGCCGAAAATGAGCGAGAAGCGAGTACAGATAGGAACTAGAAAATTGGCGAGAAGCGAGTGTAAAGTTCCGTTTTTTTTTTTCGGATAGCTTTATTGAAGTTGGCGGCAGATGACCGTTACCGCGTCACCGGACTCTCGGTGAGAGCAACAGCACAAGGGTACCCAACGGTGGTTCGAACCTTGGCTTGGACCGTTGCCAGGGGGATAATGTGACTTACTGGACCAAGGCACTGTTAGGAATCGAACCTAAAGCGTCGATGACACACAAGCTTTTTAAAAAAATGTCGATGAGACTGGGCGACTTTACAATAAAGCTGCTTATCTAGCTCTCTCCAGCTAATCGCTTCCTCGTCGGCGGTGTGACAATAGATGTTAACACCGTCGGAGCTATAGAACCCGAGATAATCGCGAAAAGCCCAAGTTACATTTGACCTTGAACTAATTTTTGGCAGATGTGGGATCAATGGGGACTTTTAATAGTTCATGGTGTTCCCAACATTTATATTTTTAGCTCTTTGCGAATTATTGCAACCTGGGTAAGGCTTTTTTAGAGCTAAATTGACCAGGCTATTGATATTTTTTTACTCATTTTTAGATGAGTGTCCATACACGTACCAAAGCCAACAAAGAAATATTTTCTTTTAGTTCTAGAGCTCAACAAAGAAGTAGGAGACGTATCCAGATGCCACAAAGCGGAAGCTACTCTTTGCGCCGTTAATACGAAGCTGCGAAAGCTAGTTATAAATCCTTGATTTTACGCCAAAACTCTTTCCACCAGGTAATCACTTTTTGATAGCTGATTTAGAACGTAACTGTTTCAGATTACGAAAATGTTAACCTTGAAATGAATAATGAAAAACAGTCTTACTCTTGTTTCATACCATATTGTTTTTATTGTAAATGTACGTACATCTAAAAGTATCTTATTGTGTTAACTATGCATTGCATTGCGTTGCATCTCTAATGTTATGTTTATAAAAATAATTTGTTTCATCTGTCAAAAAGTGAATAACCCAATGGACACCGTGTAATATAATGAGTAAAGGCCCATTTACACGATACCATTTTCTTGTACATACAACGGCAATAATTGAATGCAATACCATGACGCGCAATTATTGATCTTCAAAAATTGTAAGTAACTGTTTACACGCGGCAATAAGTAAAAAAATGGAATGCAATTATTGTATGAAAGTCTTGACATAAAAGAATTGCTGATGCCTTTTGTTTACACCAATACAATTATGTTTAGGGGATTATTGCAGACAAGTTTTGACTTGTCTAAACACAGATTTGTATGTGCGTGTACCATTTTTCAGCGGGTTGCTTCAAATATTGCACGTTTTTGTGCTGTCAAATTCAAATTCATCCAACGTTAAACGTGTTAAACGTTTTAGAAGATACTATTTACAAAAAATATTTGAGTCAAAATTTTTTAAAATTTGGTTGTGCTGATTTAATAAAGTTCATTGAGAATTTACATCACCAATTTTTAATAACCAAAAAAACTTAAAAAAATATTTTTACAAAAAAAAATATCATATTTTTTCCATATGAAACCGCAACTGATTAGGTCTGCGTATTTTTATTTCTGGTGATAGAAAATTTACGGTGTATATTAACATACCCTCACTCAATGCACTCATGTTTGCATATGAAGAGAGAATCCAGTTGAATACAAGAATTGCTTGAGAAATTATAGCATGTGCTGTTTACACCAATACAAGTTTTGAAGCAAAACTTGTATGACAGATCAAGAATGTTACGTGTTGTTTAGACCATGCAAGTCATTTATTGCTTCAATTTAATGGTATGCAACAGGCAAGAAACTTGCATCGTGTAAATGGGCCTTTAATGTAGTAGTTTTCCGTACCTATGCATTTATGTACAAAGTTGTTAAAAATGTAATTATTACAAACCCGTACTGTCCCACTGCAGGGCAAAGGCCCTCCCACCCTTTTTTCTAAAACTTATTGTCCAGTGCTGCAGTGCAGTACACATTGTATATTTTAAATTTATCAATTTGTAATATGTTTTTGACAATATGGATACTGCACTTTTGCATTGGGAATAAGATTTCAATAAATAGGCACTAAATACTAATTATTAATAAATAGTATAAATATATTTAGTAATAAATCCGCTTTATTTCTAAACAAAGGTCTTAATTAACTTAACTCTTTAATTTTATTACTAAATATATTTAGGTCTGTGTTCACCAATAGATAATCGGAAGATTAGGCCTCTGCGTCCGTTATCTTTGACGTTTAAACTATGAATTCGTGTCAAAACGTCAAAAAAACTGTTTAAAACTTAAGGGGAATCCTCAAGGCAAATTTCCATACAAAATGTTTCGGACAAATATTCAAAAAGTACGCCGTATTTAAGTAATTTCTTCACACTATACGTTTCGTCCATGTTTTTTGATTTCGTCAACAAAAAAAGTGAAAGGTTTCATAGTTTAATTTAGATTTTATATAATTAAAATTAACCCTACTAACTTAAAAACACGTAAACGTATAAAATCTAAATTAAACTACCTTTAACTTATAGTTTTTCGTAGACTTTCGCGATTATCACACATAGTTTTTTGATTATAACGGGTATTTATCGCGCTAACCTCGTATGTTTTTGTGTCCCGACGTTTCGACTGTATTGCATTCGGTCGGCACACCACACTGACGACATCCGGACACTTAATTTTTAACAACCAAAATGAGGGTAGTTCTCTCATTTCACCGCGACGGTAGCTCCAATACGCCAGTCAACCCGTGACCACGGCTGTTGCAATACAGTCGAAACGTCGGGACACAAAAACATACGAGGTTAGCGCGATAAATACCCGTTATAATCAAAAAACTATACCTTTAACTTGTTGACGAAATCAAAAAATATGGACGAAACGAATAGTGTGAAAAAATTACTATAATACGGCGTACTTTTTGAGTATTTGTCCGAAACATTTTGTATGGAATTCGGATTTGAGGATTAGCCTTAACCGTCTGTTGGTGAACTCGGGTCTTATACTATTTATTAATATTTACGGATTTCCGCAAAGTAACGCCTGAATCATTCAATTATACTAAATACTAAATTATTTGTTACATTTTGAAATATTTCTTGTCCATAGATACTGACTGAGGCCGAAGAGTGGTCGCCCCGCGTACAGCGGCCATTCTTCGGAAGAGGAAGACTATCCGGAAGTTCCTATCCTGCAAACCATATAGGCACCGGATACACCGAGGGCATTTTGATTTACACTGACGGTTTGTCGGTCCGTATTCTGAAGGGACACTGTAGACGAGACTAGTATTTATTAATACTACCCGCTGCACCCTTAAGGCGGATAGTATAGTCGCGAATATATAGATCACACGTACCGAGTACTCGGCCGAGACAGTAAAATGTTACTCGGCCGAGACAGTGAAAGCTTACATCACTCGCTCAGCCGAGCACTCTGCGCTATATTTATACGTACCGAGTACTCGGCCGAGACAGTGCTCTCGGTACGTGTGATCTAGGCATAAGCGTCAAACAAGTGACGAAAGATGCGCAGAACCAATTTGAACTAAGAAGTGCGTTCTGCGCATATTTGTCACGGGTTTCGCCAGAGGACAACTTGTTTGACGGGGTTTTTGGCGGGAACATGAAAAATGGCGCATTAGCGGCATTAAATTAATTGACAAAACTTGTATAACTTTGAGTGTTTAAGTGTAAAAACGGTGTTTTTTTTATCCATTAAGTGCTCGTGAACGTGTATGAGTGTTGGTGAATAGTGTAATGCTGTAAAACGTGACTTTTCGTGTTGCCTCCAAAACTCCATAGATGCCTCTAGTAAAGTCGCAACCACCACTACTTTACAGGGGCATGACTTGACTTATCGACTCTGACTTATGACAAATAATCTCTCCAATTACTTGACACTGGCTATATACCTTTGATGTGAAGCCAAAACCGAAGAACTTCGGTTCTTCGAAAGGAAAAAAAAAAAAAAAAACTTGTTTGACGCTTAGCATACGTCTGATTCGCTCTCTCGCTAAATTTTTCCGAAAGAAAAAAAATCTTTGGGCAAGGTTTTACACATGAAAACTTCTTTGGATTGAATTGATTTTTTACTGCACGTATTTATTTATTTTTCGTATTTACAAGTAGTAAGTTTTAAATCTTCAAAAATGTAGGTACGCGCGAACGAGAGGGTAAATCAGGGGTACCTACTATACGCCTTAAGGTAAGGTTCAATACAGTTTTTTTTGTCTGACACGGTAGCACGGTCGTGGTATGTACGGAATAGTTAGTGTTTTTAGCAAAAATGTTGAATATGTTTATTTTCGGTTTTTCTCTTCAGCTAAATGTCAAATAAAAGGCCTTTTCAAACTCTTTCCACTATTTATGTCCTTGGCCGTTTTCTAAGAGTTTTCTAATAGCTTTTTGTTTTGTGTTTTGACGTAAGTGATAACTATTTGATATGGCAAATAGAAAACCATGCAGCATGGGCCGGGCTAAGAGCGGTTTCAGATTAGCGGATTAACCGAAAGGAATCGCCGCTCTTCTCCAAAGAGCAAGCCGCGAGAGACTCCTAATGCTACTGACACTTGCTAGAAAAAACCGAGCGTAAACGCCGGTATACGCGCGTTCGGATTTCGAAGTTTCGCGAGTAAAGGTGTCTTCACGACTTAATAGCGCTCGGCCATATTGAGCGATTTAGGCATAACAAATGGTGTAGACCGATTTGAAAATCTGAATGTGGTCATCAACTTTTAATGCTGATTCTACACAAATTCAAAAAGGCCTTTAGGTGTTGATTTATAATTCTTACTACATTATAGCAAAATATTAAAGATATTAGTGTTTTATTATGACTAGATACATGGCGTATTCTTAGATGCGAATAAGTTAATTGTGCCGCACTGGACTTTGAGTTTCGAAGTCCTGTGTAGCAAAGTTTTGGTCACGGGCAAGCGTAAATAACTCGTTACTTGCCTTCAGCCATTTTTGCAAGGCCAAGTCGTAGCTTTCCGTCGTAGCCTTGCAATGCGTCAGTGAATTTACACGGTTCATCTTTTTACCTGTTTTTTAAATAATAATCGTTGAAATATATATTTTGATTGTTATGTAATATGATGGTTTCAATATTCAAATGTAATCAAGATATCATTCGTTAACCATTAAAGGGGTACGACCATTTTACTATAAGAGCTGGCGTAGTCAGATTCGCCATCTTGCTTTTTCTGTATCATTTCTAAGAATCAACGTCAGGGTTTAGGCTATTATTTTATGGGACAGTTTTTGTTGATTTAGTCATAAGCTATCGATATAAAATTATGAAAGTATCATCGTGCACCACAAAATTATAAAAAAAATCTAGATGACTGCGAAAATATTTAAAAGGTTCGGACCCCTTATATATAATATTTCGTCTTACAAGAAGCATTTTGGTTGACCCGTGTAAATTCACATTAGTTTTGAATTTATCTGAGCAAAACAAAGAGATGATGTTCTCGAAATTTTCAAGACGGTATAAATGTCATTACGGTGAACTCATTTTTTTTTTGGTCATTCAATATTGTATTTCGTATGCTTGTTATAGTTGTGCTTCGTACAGTCCAAAAGGTCATTCTCAGATATAATTGTAAGTCGCGTAAATTCTGCCCAGCAGAAGAACTAACTCATAAAGCGTCGCCGTGTGAATCAAACAGGACTTTTCTATGAAACCAAATGCAGCAGAAATTACGCGAAAATTACGCGTATTTTTAATAAATCAAATAAGTTTGTAAATTGAGCTCAAACAATGTCTCGAAGTTTGTACAGTTCTAGGTATTCATTTTATGCAAATACACCGTAATGACGAATAATTGTGAAATTTTAGTACGTAAGTAATAGTTTACTTGAAGAGCACATCTTAGGACCGTAATGTTCAAAGAGATTTAACACTTCCCAGGACATAACTTTATTTATGCCCTATTGTGTTACTTATGCCCTTGATGTATTCATATTCAATATCTATGGATAACTAGTACATTTTTACCGGAACATTTTTTAGTAAATTCAGACAGACTTAACTTTACCATATGATAGCTAATTTTTATGCTAGATATCAACGTTAATGGTAATCCGAATATAAATTATAGTTACATTTATCAGTAGATAAATATGTATTATGTATGTATTTTATTATTACGCAAAATGGATGTCTGTATATGCTATGTGGATTGGAAAACTACCTACTATCTCGCGTAAACAATTTTTTTTTTTTTTTTCAATTTTTTTGACCGTTTAGTATTGTAATTTGTTATGTCTAAAATGAATATTGATGGAATGTGAGATTGTGAGTTCTTGTAAAGTTATTATAATACTGATAAATAATAGGTAGTGCATTCATAATGTATCAAATATGTCTTCAAATCAAACATACGCGCACTGAACGCTTGTAATTTTTTTAAATCTAAGGTTTTCATGATACACAATTTCCTTTAATATTAATTTAGAAGTACATATTTATTCAGTTTTGTATAAAATTGAGATTCTCATAGTGGATTCAGATTAATCTTCTTGGTAATCGATAATCTAACATAATCATCATTCTGTTTGTAAAACCACATCCATAGAATATAATAGTAGATTTTTGTTTTAAATAATTATACATAATGCTTATTTAGATACTAGTTACCTTTTATTAAAGTAATTAGAATATTATGGTTTTTTTATACAAAATTTATGGACATATTTCTGAACATTGTCCTAAATTAATGATATGACTTTCATTATGTATAATAATAAGCATAGTTTTTAATTTATTTATTCGTAAGAATGTAGATTATTCTGTGTGATTGATTTGAAGAACCTAAGATTTTGTAGTTGGTGGTAACTTCCAGGCATTATTGATAGCATACTTACATAGGTTAGTAACTAGAATTAAATAAATGTAAATACTTTCATTTTGTATTTCATTTCAATACCTTTTACTTACCATTCCTGTAAAGGTGTGTACTCAGTGGACGTTTAAAGAGTAGTTTGTAGTGGGAATATCCTTTTGGTTGCTCCTTCGAATGCAATGTTCCTTCGTGTGAACGCACCGTCGCGTCAGTGCTTCAGATTAGCGGATAAACGAGCAGATTCGCCGCTCGGATTCTATTTTTTGCAGCGCGTCTACACGCGGCAACGCTCCTATCCTACTTAGCTACTAATAACTTGTATAATTGGCTCTGTGATAGATGCTTTTATTCATTAAATGATTATTTTAATTTTAAGTTCCCCTAATATTAAATGACCTACTCAACTTGTTTACTCTTAACGAATTTTAATGTTTTTGACGAATTTTAATGTAATAATACTATTAATTATTAATGAATTATTTTTATTAGCAATTTATGTAAGAATTATTAACAATTATTTAGCACTAATTTTAAGTATTTGCACGACAAAAGTTGATGCAGTGATTTTAATTTAAAGTAAGACCACAATGTACCTGTATTACGCAAATAAGATTCATTCATTCATTCATTCATACTTAACTACACTTTTTTTTTCTACATTTAAGCATTGCTTCGTTCAATTCGTAACAGAAAACTAAAAGTCAACCATACAATTTTCCTACAGCTGAACGAATTGCTTAACTGCTACAGTACAGTATTTCTTGTTGTCTTTGAATCTAGCACTACCACATCTCCATAATACGCAGAGGTTAGCTGTAAGAGAATGCTAACTAACATTAAGTTCGCCTATGTACTTGTTTTTTTACTTTGTGCAATAAAGCATTTTCTATTCTATTCTAAACTGTAGGTACAGGTAGGTATATAAGTATATCAATAAGTTTGTAAGTAAGAGCCTATCTGTCGTATGTACCTTACCTACATAGTGTAGGTGTAGTGAATAAATAACCTTCCTACCTATAATAGTAAATAGGTACCTATGTTTATTTCTAACTAATGAATGACACTAATGTGTGTAGGTATCTACGTAACTTAGATTATCTACAGAGGTAAATACCTATTTGTAAGTTAAAAATAGCATAAAAAACAACAAGGTTACTTTAAAAAATACAGAGCTGGCTAATGTTATCTTTCGGCAATTAGACGCAGCAGTAAACTATGCAGCTGGTACCGGAAAGTGCCAATAAACAGAAAAAGTAATAAAACGTTTTAGGCTGACTGTCAGCACAGCGAGCACAAAGTCAGGCAACGACCTCAGACTTGTCTAATGAATGGGTGTCTGTGCTGTTGCCGCCACAAACTTCATTTTCTCTATCCGTGGATCAATCCGACCGACGAGAGCTGTGCGATCTGTCGCTGTTGTAGGTATTTGTATTGTATTGTAGTCAGTGTACTGTAGTGTACTCTACGCGTCCTTACATTTTTATGCCACTGCCGCCCTATAAAATTCGCCCTCTCGCTCGTGTCTTATCAAAGTTGTATAGCGACATCTCGTTTTGGCGCACACCTTACGACACGTAGCGTGCCTAGCCCGACTTCGGCCGAGTTCCGCGGTCGTCCGCCGACACGATGCGGCGCTGACGTGCGTTTCGCTCCACGACAATCAGTAATCTTGTGTTGAATTGAAATCTCCAGTGTTTTGTTTACTGTAAAACGTCGCCAATGGATTTTGCAACGGCAAGAGGATATTTGACATGACTGTGCAGTGTACTGTTTGTGTGAGGTGCGACGATTGATAGTGAAACTGGTTGGCCGCTTGTGTTGAATGGTGATTAGAAGTAATTTGCTTTGCTTTTACGGTGTTGAGGGTCATATATCGATCTTTTTGAGAGACAAAGCCGTGGATTGTGTAGAGACAGGTGCTGAGGTAAGTCGTTGTTATGTTTTTAATTTAATCACTTGATGGTATCGTAGCGTAGATGTAAACGGCCCTTGGGCACAGAATAAGTAACAGTAGTTACACCCGGCTCGCTCTGTGGCTGGATTGGATTCCTTCCATGGTGCGGGGGAATTGCCACAGAGCAATGACAACAGTAGGGCACACTGCATGCATTTGTACCAAGTAGGTATGTAAAACCAGTATACATATCGGCCACACTGATTAAAACTACAAAAAGCTTGTTTGTATTTTGACACTAAGTAACTACCTTACCTACCTACCCAGGTGCTGTAGGTTATGTTTCTAGTGTAATTAATAATGAACGGATACTATCTAGTAATAATAAACGGATACTATTTAGACCTAAACAGTATCAAATTATTTACCTAGGCAATAGGCATGCCTAGTATGCCTACATAAAGTAGGTAGTAGGTACCCTTGGACTCAACCTATTTTGCCTACAACAAGTCATGGCCATGGCCACTAATAATGAAGGTACAAACTTTTAAAAAGTTTGTACCTTCTACAACAGGCTAATATTTACACATGGTTACCCGTTTTTATTTTCTACATCCTATTTATACCTATGAAGGTACCTATTTAATTAAGTACCCGACCTACTATACCACTGTGGTTACCTAATTGGTTGGAACTATGTAGTTTAGAATATCAGTCATTTCTGAACACCTGTATCAAAGTATCCTATTGTGAACAGATAAAAAAAAAAAATAAGCTCTTCAGCTTACCAGTAACAGATCACGACATTATATTTTACTCAAAGACAAACAATGATTGCATGGTAATAATTGAAACGCTAAATTATCTTGAGGTTATTGATCGTTTGACTCCGTGCCAATTGACAGAGTGCACCCATCAATTATATACCTACTTACCTCATAATATTAGATTCCTCAGGCAGTCAGCCTGTTAGGTAGAATCAACGAGTGATTATGCATATTTATTTATCCTCTTTGTGCGCTGTATTTTCGGTAGAAATAAAATATTACTTGCTCCACCTACATACATGACAGGCTAGGGCTAGGATTGGGTGGGATCCTATGACTATACATGCACAAATTCACTATCTTTGTCGCTCGCTACCTCAGCAGACTCATGTCGCCGGCCGTACATCTAATAGCACTAATAGCTTAACATTCTGAGTGAGTAATGCCCTGCCCTAATGGGATAATAGCACGCCGCGCTCGAAATATTTATAAAGCGGTGGAATCGCGTCGTGTCAACAACTGACTGTTTGCTTTTCCATTTAGGAGCCGGCCGGCGAGGGAGCCGATATGGCGACCGCACCAATCGCACAGCTGAATAACATAGGAATAACGCTCTTACATTTAATTTTTTTAATTTCCGAGCCCGTTCCGGTCTCTTGTTTGAACAGAAGCTGAATAGTACTTGACGAGCGTTTCATTCCATAACGGGAAACGGCTCGATAACTCAGCCTGTGTTAAGAATGAATTGTAGAAAGCTATCGGTAACTGATATAATGAATATGAGTCGCTGTTATATCAAAACCAAACCCTCGAGGCACTTCACTCAGAGACTAGATCTTATCATAAACCCTGAACAAAGAAAATACTGACATAAATCTAATACGACACGTCGTTACACTCATGAATAAGAAATATCTCGTGACATAAGAAGGATTTAGATCTCAACTGAGCTTGCGGCGATGCTAGAAATCCTATTTACGAGCTCCGAATCCTCACGTAATATCGACGTCCCACAAAGGAAAATTGAAGAGCCTCGAGGGCCCTAAACTACACTTTCCAGCTTAATAGCACTTACGAATGATAAGTAAACACTCGCCACCTATCTCTTAAGATATAAAGCAACTCGTGCAAACAAAGCTTTTACGTTTTTGTCCCATACAATTGGGTAGATAGAGATATAGACTGATGAATTCGTAGAACATGGCAAAACGGTACAAGTTATATGGGTGCCAGTCGACGGACAAGTGCGAATATAATAAGTGTTTTCTCATTTCCTTTTATGAAGTGGCATTTCATTTCGCATAAAACATCCTGAATTTATTTAGTAGCTCGTTAAACATCGCATCTTTGTTCGGCTCGAAAGTTCCTCTGTAATTGACAACGATTATGCACCTTTCTGGGCTTTGTAATGAGCACGTTTATCTGTTTAATGATACAACCTTAGACGACACTTGAATAAAATGTTATGACCGCAATAAAAGAGCACTCGAATTTAATTTTCTTAAAATACATTGACAATAAACAATCAATACGACAAATAGTTTGAAAGCATGCTCCGTAATTTTATGAGAGTAGCGTGCGAGCCGGCACAAAACCGGTCAGCTTGACTTTGCCACTATCAGATGTAGTATAAATTAACTCAGATAAAATATGGCAGACAAAATCCAATTAGCATGTGACTCTTAATCTCGACGATCAATGAAACACGCAACTGATATTGACAATGCTGGCCTGATAATGAAGGACAACAAAAAAATATTGTGAAAAAGTTTACAGATTTATTTGCATGCCGCACCAATATTGATTCTGAGAAAATCACACAATTCAATAGACTCTAGAAAATAAAATCTGAACAAAACACATATAATATGTGAAAATAGAAGCCACGATCGAGAAGTCGTTTTCCCCGAAAAAATACATATATACATATATGGCTTGCCAAGGTCTACTATAGACATTCGTAAATTTATTTATAAGAACGTATTACTTTATTTATAACGTAGACCTTGGCTAGCCATATATGTATTATATGTCTTTTTTCGGGGAAATCGACTTCTCGATCGTGGCTTCTATTTTCACATATTATATGTGTTTTGTTCAGATATCATTTCTTTTTGTAAATAAATTTATTACTATTCAAAGGTATATAGGTTAGGTACCTACTATAATTATAATAGTTACCTACCTATTTGTTTTCCTTACTTACACACCACCATCATCGCCTCTAAATGTATGTAGGTAGGTAAAAGTACAATAAGTTAAGTACCTAACCTACCTTATAGCGTAAATAAGGAGTGGGTACCTGCCTTTGTAGGTAGTACATATGTGCTGGGAGATTAAAGTGTTTTCCGACAATTTGCATTTCCACTAGCTTGCGTTCATCTGGGCTCTTGTAAATAATTTTTAAATTATTGATATTAAAGTAAGTACATAAAACGATAAAAACAACCTTTCATCATGGAAATGGAAATATCCTGCAAAAATTTGCAAGGCAATTGCTCTCATAATTTGCAAGGCGCTAAATTTACCTTATAAAATCGAATAGTTTGAAAATAAAATCAAATCTTATAAATTTACGGTTTTCTGATTTTTTCTTTTGTATACACACAATTACCTAGCTGGATGCCAAATTTGAACTTTCTAGGTCATCTGGAAGTGGGTTAGGTTTTACGTCTATATGTCAGTCAATCAGTGATAAAAATGGCGATTTTTGAACGTTAATATCTAAATAACCGTTTAAGCTGTGTTTATGAAATTTGAGGTACTTCATTAACTCTGGACTTTCAATACATAAACCAAATTTGGTGTGTTTATATTGATTAGTTTTTTAGCTATGACAAAGTCAAAAGTGCCTCCAAATGGTTCGTGTAAACTTACACACAGTGCTACCCGCCAGTTCTGGGCCTGACCGTGGCTGGACACACTGTCGTGTGTCGAGATATCAATAAGTTAAATCATGACGCTGTTGATATGTGTGACTGTAATCACGATCAATATTAATAGATCTTATACAACAGCGTATCGCTTGCAAAATTTTAAACTATAAGCTGGGAACAGAATGTTTAAAACATAAACGCTTGTTAGTAGTGCGTTCGAAGTACGCTCTTGAGTCCAATTTGTTTTTTCGGCGATTGCAGCGCCACGGGAGCCTCGGCGGGCGGTCCGCGAAACCACTCGCTTTGTGCGCGAACCTCGAGCCTTCCCTTTCATGGCGACGGTTATTGTACACCAGCCTTATTGCTTTACTCTTTGTGGCTCGGATGTTTAGAATAGACTTGCGATCGCCCGAAGCGTTTTCAAACATGCTTCGATAAGTCTATAACTATAACGAGTTGTTTGTAAATGATTCTATCTATGGAGCTATTTTTTTTGTCGGTATGTTATCGTTTCTGTCGATCGAATACCTATTTGTAACGGTTGCTTGTAAAGTTGAGATTCGGCATCGACAGTGAAAAAAATGTGGAAATAATTCAGTTAAAATGGTTTAACTAAACATAATGTGCCGTTATGGTCAGTTATGGCATTTATCAGCTTTCTGTTATGCCCTTTAGCCTCCGCGCACATTGCCCGATCGGCAGCACTCTATTAAAATCACACTTGATTAGATCAAGCGCGGCATAATTGAACCTCCATTTGCGGTATGCGCGCCTGGTACTCGGCACTCGCACACAACACCACACCGGGCGGCGTCGTCAGAGCGAGAACGCTTTCTTTTTGCTCTGTCCGATTCCTTTCAAACTCTCTCTTTGTTCCTTTTGTTGGATTTTTCATATCCTTCTGTTTTCCAGATGGATTAATTTTAATTTCAATTCAAAGATTTTTAGATTCGTGTTTTTTCAAAGCGTTGTAGAGTCGATGATGTTTTTTGTTAGTAAGCTAAGAGGAAAAGGTAATAGAGTGCAGGAACGCGAGTGCGCGATCTTCGTGGATGTAATATTTATCGGAGGGTCGCGGGATCACAGCGCGCCGCCCACAGCCAATTTGCCGTCTGACTAGTTTGTAACAGAATAGCTAGATGACTCAACATAAACGTCCACGAACATAATGATGTGTAAAATAAACTGTACTTTTTGCTTATGGTAGCCAAGTTTAAACGCATTGAGTACATTCAAGATAATGAAGACATTGTTTTGTGCGAATTTGTGCGTGCTTGTCGCATTAACCCAGCTGTTTTATCACTGTGGTAACTGGAATCCTGCGGCGTGCCGCACTCAGTGTTCGCCTCTCGGCTCGGCTAATACCTTCTCAAGCTAAACGCTATGCTAATCTAATGGTCCCATTTGATCGTGGCTCGGCCCACGGTTAATTTCAAATTTTCAATGAGACGTCTGTGCCAGCAACTTTATTAGATAGAAGATTACTTATTAAAGTCTCAAGGTTCAGCTGCGAATGTAATTCAATGCGAATAGACCGCAACATTTTGCCGAGGAGTACAATTTTACTGTTATCGCACTGTTGGGGCCTTTTTCATTCTTGTTGAAATCCATTTTATAAGGACTACGAGCTTTAACAACCCAGTATCCACGGTTCTTTAGCTCTCTCATTGAACGGTAGCGTTGTAAAAAAATAATTGAAAATAGTTAAACATAAACGTTTGATTTGATTTTATTTATTATTTATTGAATTAGTTAGCACGGTTTTACACCACTTACACTAACTAATATTATATTATACATTGCAGAACAATTCATTACATTGATTCGAATACGTTTTAATTGTTAGTTTACTTTCATAACTTATCTTATTGAAAACAGAGTTTTAATTGTTTGATACCTAATCTTTATCTTCATTATAATATACTTGTTGTTTGTCTTTGCTGTGTGCGACGTGCTATAAATATATTTCCTCAGACCAAATGCCATTGTTGTCTTAAGACAATTCTAAGCTCCACATTTCCGTTGCTAACCACATAATGACTCAATACCGATTGTTCATGCTAATACTACATCTACTTGCCTTAATAAGTCTACCTGCGTAAATCACAATGGTGCTTCTCAGAACGACCGATCCCTTTATTATCACAGCCATTTACAAATATATTGCTATCGCGGGTGTTCTATTTCAAAATTTCTAGACCATGGACGCTTACATGGTAAAATATTTGACTTGTTTCCATATAATAAAGTTCTAGTTACAGAACTGTATACCGAATAAATACTTATTGTTAATCTAGTCATTATCCATTTTATTGTAGCTTTTTGCCAGCCCACTCATAGTAATTATTTTGGGCCTCGTTGATACACAATTACACAACTCACACACAAAATCGAATACCAACGTCGTCTGTTGTCTGTTCTGTAAAGTGTTAAAAATTTGGTTTTATGTCGTGTTAACTCGTGTGTGGCAATCGGTTAAAATTGCCTAGTTTGTTTGGTTCTTTGGCAACATGTGGTACCTTTGATGAGATCGTGAGTTGAATCAAGCCTTTCGTTCGGATAGCCCATCATATCTCTTGTTTATGGGCGGCCATTTATGCAACGTCTCGGCCCGCATGCTTAACACTCAATTCACGTCTGTTTCTCAACCAGGTTATGTCTTTTCGCTCGGCGAAACCGGTATAATGTAAGATACGTGTGCGTGGTGCGAGTTACTCGTGTGGCACCTGGATGGCATATAATCTGGCTTATAGGACCCAAAATACAACACCTTTAATACATTGATAAGATTGTGTGAGATTATGCAGACTTGTTGTTTAATTAATAAATATCGTATATACATATATCAAGCTTGAGTCAGACATAAAACAGATTGAAATCACAAGCCAAGTAATTGAAACAATTTATTGCTATAAAACACGAGTCGCGCGAGGAAGCGAACTATATTTTTAAACAAAAATAATTCACCTAAATGCGCATCGTCTGCGTTTGTAGTCTGCGCTTTACTAGATTCCGTCCCTCCATTAACTCGCGTTGTGTACACGCACCTTAGACATGTGTGGAGTTGGTAGCCAGCCACTATAGCCAGTCGTAAATCACTGCGCGGTAATGCGTAGATAACAGCTCTCTCATTTGTTTTCCCATTTCCCGAGAGAAATTTCTTGGCGACATTACCACGTTGCGAGCTGACGTAACGAGCCATTACCATGGCTTAGCGGGATTCTTATACTTGTGGCTGTGGTCTGTGGATATGCTGTTCTGTTGCATTTTCGCCTTTGAAGACTTTTAAGTTGTAATACGTTGAAAAATAAAATTCATGTAAAAATGAATTGATGCACCTCGTAGTAAGTTTACCTATAACTTCCTCAAGAAAATCCAGTATCGAGGATTATACCTCGTGAATAGACAATTGATTGAATCCCCTACAATTACGATTGCAAATGGTTGAACATAGAATAGAACCAACATAGCTTCTCCCCGAGCACGCCATCTCGCTTGATTAAGGCCAATTATAGTCTTCACGCGATTATACTGTCGCGATTTACGGACAAATCTACCATTTAAAGCGATTCCTTCTTCATCACATGCCGCGAATTGCCTTGTATGCCGTGCCATTTCCATGTTTGAAGCGAAGCATAATGACTACGCTGTAGATTAACTTAATAGTCGAAACGCATCATCGTCATCTGCGGCGAATTATAATTTCGTCAATGGTTATAGGGTAAGGAAAACTGCAGACCTTTATACTTTATACCAACCGATAATACGGGGCCGAACTGATTAGCGCTCCCCAATAAAGTAGTAGTTCAGACCTATAGTAACTCTAATTACATAAGCCAAGGGCTTGGTCCAGTTTGAATCGCTGCGATAACTCGACGCTTATCTGAAACACAAATTGATTGTCGTTTTAAACGCGGTTCAACTCCCAATAAATTTGTTTTATGCTTGAAACTTGGTACAGCTTATTTCTGTTCTAAAGACTCAAGCTAAAGCCACAGTCGAGCACTTGTCCGCTCGAAACAAAAGAACAGTAAAGATACAACATTAGACTGGTTTTATGTTGTTTCCAACTTTATTTACCCACATAATTCTTAAAAAAAGAAAGTTTCAAGAATCGTTATTAATTTTTACGAAAGATAAAAGTTTCGAGGATTTATTTTGAATACTTACTTACTTTATTTGTAGTAGATTTTTTGTGGATTCGTAATCGGATCCAATTTTACTTTTTTATACGTACATTGTTAGAAAGGATACCATTTTTAGTCTGGTTCATTGCCAATTCAGTCTTCTTTGTATACTTACCCACTTGTTTACATATGGTTGTCTCGTATATTATAAATATCATTTCTATTAGCAAATTATGTTTTGCTTTAATTTAAAATCCAAGTAGCAGCACAACTTTCCCAGATTGTTTTCACAGTACCTGACTGGATCAATTTATATCAGATTGTTTATTGTTCATAGAAGCGATCGATTGATTTCCGATAGAAGTTACAGTAAAATCAATCGAGCATAGCGATCTAAGCGACCAGGGGAGCATGACCGCCAAGAGTGAGACGGCGCGAAGGTCGCCTTCGGAACCAGTTTGGCTGGACGCAAGGTGCCGCCGCCGGCCGGGTTAAGTGCACTGTATTAGCATCATCGCCCGCCCTTTCATGTCTGCTTATCTCCTGGTCTAGGCAATTTAAATGGGCCTATTAAGTTGCTGTGGAAAGCCTCGGGCCTCGTTTCTCGGTCCTATCCTATCCTTACTATTGTTGGCGAGAGGCGTGCGTGACATTTCAGTTTGTTTTTGTTTGAGTATATTATTGCCATGTGTAGAATGACTTCGTTGTAACGAGTTTAGCATTTTTGAGCTCAACAACTCCGTTCGTTAGTAACATCCGGTGTGTTTTAATTCCTCTAAAGCGTTATTACGAGTACTAATCACCCATTTCGATCTGTATTCGAATTATTCAATAAACTAATTGAATTGCGTTGGCAGTATTAACTACGTATACGCGGAACATTGCCACGCAGCGCAGCATATTAGCGTCAGCATTAATTACTAGTGTTGTATATGTAATAGTATAGCTAGGGTAATATATTCCAAATCGTATCCAAGTCCCACAGATTGTATTGTACACAATTATTGTTACAGTGTTTGATAATTCCAGCTTTTATATGTTTATAATTGACTCTTGTATCGTAGATTACAATGAGAAACGTTTTATCTTCATCCCTTTTTTATTTTAACTACATAAAGGTATTATAATAATTATCGAATCATGTGTATTGTGTTGTGTGGTTGAAATTTGGCCGTTACAAAAGAAAAAATTACCTTGATCCAAAAGACTTTAGACCCGGCAATTTAAATTGTTTATTTGAAAGAATTGACAAAAATCGTTTATAATGCCAAATTTGGATTATTAAAATGCCATTTTATCTGAAAAACTATATCAGTGATACTGATATGATATCCCTTGTTTAATTTACTGGGACAACCGACAAAATCTGAAGGTACCGAGGCTACGGTTTCCATAACAACACGCTAGCTGCCCCCCTGCCCCCCCTTCCCCTCCCGCTAGGGTTGTCCCCCCGTGGCATATCGATCCGCGCCCGCCCGCGCCTACTCCCCCCTCCAAATCAAATTACAGGCCCGTGGCAAGCTTGCAGTGCTTCCAGCGCTTTTTCGCGCCAGATCCAGCGCTTGAATACGCTGCTTTTGACACGCGCTTTGTAAACTCTTGGAATCTGAAACGTGTAAAATGGCTAATATTAAATGGAGAACGATAATTAAATTAATAATGGATGAAATAACCTTTATTACTACATAATAAAATTCGCAGGTGTTTAATAAGAACACTGTAATTATCCTTTCAAAATAATTGCATTAAGTTACAGATTCCAAACTTTTTATTTGTTCTTTGTGTGACATGACATTGCTTTATACATAATGTTCAGTCGTGGTTCCGTTTGCGTGTATTATTTCCGATAAGTCAGTTATTGGCAGCCCTAGTGGCTAATGCTCACCGCCCTCCTCAATCAACTAACTTTGTATTGCAGTAATAGTATTTTAATTCTATTGGCGCGCTTTGACTGGCCCCCTAAATACCTTGTTTGCAAATTGGTTTTGTACCTACACGTAACTACATTGGATAGATTCGACACATTAGCTCGCGAGAACAAAACACCCTTTGTTATGTTAATTGATAAAGTTTGATGAATGACTGAGGGATAATTCAGAATCTTGTGATTTATAGCATTGTAATTGACATCAAACGTTTTGAGTACCTACCTACAATGGTATTATTAGTAGTTTTGTGCTTTAATTTATGATGAGTTACAATTAATTGAAATTACCGTGTAGAACTCGTTAATAAGTTCTTCTCAGTACAAAAACATAATTTTTAAAAAGAATTCGTAAAAACACCGAGGAAAATCCTAGAGTATCGAGATTCGGATTGAATTTAATGAAGATTGGCATCCGTTCGAATCAGTTCCGCCTTGCACGAAGGCAATTTCATTGCAAAGTTTTTTTACCTTTTCAGCTAACTGATTGCCCGAGCTGAACGATGGAATGATGTAGTGTGGTACAAACAAACGATTTTATAGCCATCAGTAATAAAATCGATTATCGTTTCAAATCGCCTGCGGTTGGGGGACCGCGCACCGCACTCGGAACTCGGAATCTAGGGTTGATGATACTTGCGTGACAATGATAAAATGAGTTGTTATTAAATATAAAAAAAAATCGCTGTATGGAAAATATAGACGAATGGAAAACATGCTGTGCCACGTGCCGACCCTTCCTAAGTGGGATAAGGGCAAAGAGTTTATTATAACGATGATGAACAACATGAATAAAGTAAAATAGTCTTCTATTATGTACAAAATGTTCAGACCACTTTCGTCTTTAGAAGTTAGATCCTCAGAATAATTTAATTAATAATTATCAATACAAAACTATTTTACAATCAAATTACTGAAAATAATACAGATGATACTTCGGTTCACTATTATACATAGTTTACAGAAAAAGACAGCCTTTCTACTTACACTCGAGGATGACTTTAACAAAGGATGGCCGTGCGTGACGGCACTAGACGCATTATTACCATGCCCCAAATTAGGGCACATTCGGAGGGACATTTTGTATTATCATAGATATAGCAAGGAAAAGAAATAAAGTAATATCATCTTTGTGTTCTTCGCACTGCCAGATTAACTACAATAACTACTTTATTTATGCTAGGAAGGAACCTAACCTAGCCTATTATGTTGTCTTTCTAGTTTTTCTACACTGTGTCAACTGTGTGCGGCGCGGGGCGGGCGTAACCGCGTAACGTCAATTAACAAAATTGTATTCTCTGTCAATACTTAGTTATATAGGTAGGTTAGGTATGTAGCATGTCTGTACCTAACCTACCTTTCCTACATTCAATATAATTACTAGCAATCTCTACATGCCTGTTTTCTTTTTATGATTTTTTATTACCGTACTTACCTACTATAGGTAGGTACTAGGTATCTAGGTAGGTATATATAATAGGTACTTTACTTACTCAGATAATAAATAAAGTCATTGTAGATATTATCGTGCGTGACTTGCGAGATAGGTGACATAATAGATCGGTTAGTAGTAGTGTAGGTAGGTACAGTCAGCATCAAAAGTCGATGACCACATTCAGATTTTCAAATCGGTCTACACCATTTATTATACCTAAATCGCTCAACATGACAAGCTCCAGTATTGAATGAATATCATCAAAGTTCAAAATTAACTGTACACTACATTGTTAAAAATACGTAGTGGGCTTATAACCCTCAAATCGTAATGCTCCACAAAGCCATTAGAAGGCAAGAGGAGCAAAGCCCAGAGACTCGGGAGTAGTAGCTCCCAAAGTTGAAGCCAGGGTGAAGAGGTACCTCGACCCTTACCACGCTTCCCACAAGGATGATGTTAAAAATATAATACGGTGTAAAGCGATATTGAAAATCTGAATATGGTATTCGACTTTTGATGCTGAATGTACTCTGACACAGTAAATTTGTCGCTAAATGATGTGTGCTCCTTGCGTGATTGCTATGAGCATGTTTCTGGATGGATGCCAGTAACAGACTCTTCCACAAACACGCAACAAACGTTTTTACTGCTCGATCTGATTCACTTCTGTTTCATTTATTACCGTAGAAGTATTAAAGTATAGAACCATACTATAGACACTTTGGCTACCTTCTAGAACATTTTGGTCCGATGCAAATTTTCGAAAGAAATAATTAACAGGGCTAGATAATATTTTACGTTAAAACTACTAGGATTTTTCATTGTTAATAAAACTGCATCGTAAAAAGTAACAAATATTTTTTTTTTTTTTTCTTTCGAAGAACCTAAGTTCTTCGGTTTTGGCTTCACATCAAAGGTATATAGCCAGTGTCAAGTAATTGGAGAGATTATTTTGTCATAAGTCAATGTCGATGAGTCAAGTCATGCCCCTGTAAGTAGTGGTGGTTGCGACTTTACTAGAGGCTTCTATGGAGTTTTGGAGGCAACACGAAAAGTCACGTTTTACAGCATTACACTATTCACCAACACTCATACACGTTCACGAGCACTTAATGGATAAAAAAACCACCGTTTTTACACTTAAACACTCAAAGTTATACAAGTTTTGTCAATTAATTTAATGCCGCCAATGCGCCATTTTTCATGTTTCCGCCAAAACTCCTAACAAACATTTGTAAATGGAGATATTTCATGTTTATTGACAGGGTGTCTGAAATTTTTTGGTCCTGTCTTACGAATATTTTGTTTTGATACTGTACATCTGTAGGAACACCGTTATTCCTCTATGTTTATTACCTACACAAGGCACCTAGTACTTACTACATTGTTGTAGGTACAGCTGTCAAACAAAAAACCACTCAGCTTTTGTGGTATAGGCAATAACTTAGGTGGAATAAAAAAGGTCCATTATCGCGTTTTTTTTTTCGAATGGAGACGTTGCAGTTGAGCGCAGATGACCATTATTGCGACACCGGACTATTATTTAGTACCTATTCCTTATCGCCGCGTCACAAAATTAAATGCCGTTACATATTAGCAGATTAGTTCGTCTATAGTGCACGAAAGGGGCCTCTTCGAGGCGCACTTGAATCCTTTCACCACACTGCACTGGTTCGAAAGAAGTGACACGATAAGAAGTTCGTGTATGATAAATAAATTAGCTTATTAATTAATTACTGGTTGTGCGTGTGGTGGGGCGTGCCTCGTTAGACTGAAATATCTCTACCTATTAAGGTTAGCTACCTAGTTGAGTATGTAAGTTAGGTAGTAGAGAAGGTAGGTTAGGTAAAGTCCGCCTTGCAAGAGGAGGACAGATAGAACCTGTTTGTTCCATCTGTCACCCTAGGGGGACAGAGCAGGGTGACAGATAGGAATAATTCGTAGTTAAGTTGTGTAGTAGAGTAGGTATATGTAGAGTAGTTAAGTTGGGTAGTAGATGGATAGATAGATAGAATATTCTTCATTGTATCACCATAAAATAAATCAGAACAAGAAATAAAATCAAAAAATACAAGGGTGGTATTATTGCTAGATAGCAAACTCTTCCAGACAACCGTACATAGTATTGAGAAATACAACAGATAAATTACAGTGGATAAAGGGTGTACTAAAAATTTGAACTAACTTATAATAAGTAGTAGAGTAGGTAGGTAGGTACTAGCTAGATTAGGTAGTACCTACTAGGTAGGTTAGATACTTAGTAGAGGTACGTAACGTAGTTGTAGGTATATAGTTGACTACGCGGTGGGTCCACAAAACTTCGCATTGGTAGGAACATTAGGTACATAAAACACATTCCAAATAGCTCATGCACTGCACTAAATCAGAATTGTAAATGACGTTGGATTTCCGCCAACTCTACTTTGTTTCCAACTATTCTACAAGTAGGTAGTTATAATCAAATTTGGTTTGATTTGGATAAGAATCGCGGGTTATTGTATCGTTTTCACTCGAACACTTGTGTAACGGAATCAAGTTAATTGGCCCCAACGACTTTGAAAGCGAACGGATTGGAAAGTTTCAGTTAAATAATTGGACCTAAATCGGAATTCAACAACGGTCAAGCACGTGTTACTGGAGATTCGTGATCGGTGTGATAGCGTGACCTCAGCGCGGGGAGAGCGGGGCGCGCTATTACAGCGTTCGGCCCGGCCCGCCTCGACCGCGTGTCATAACTACTATACACTATTCTGTAGTATGTACGTACTACATATTAACACAACCAGAGGGCGCTAATAAACACCTACGAAGCCACGCACGTACTCGCCACTCCAGCTCCGCTCCGTGCGGACACAAATTGCTTTTGTTCGGTTCCGAACGTGCTATCGCAGAGCCCGGTGGGAATCGCTCGCTTGATGGACTTACAATGAGCCTCAACTCAACGATAATTACTCAACTTTTACCTTCTCCGGACCGTTGCAAGGTTGACGTCCTTTCAACGTGCTTTCGAAGCAGCTCAATAGAAACTTGTTAGTAAAACAAACGGTTAAACATATGTGGCTAAGCAACCAGTCGACCGATTTCTCACCATTCTCTATTGTATTAGATTACATATCAGTCAGTATCTCTGTATACCTATCCCTACAGGTTTTTAGTATGTTGCAAACAACATTAGGTATATTACATGTTTAATTGTACTTACCGTACACAAAAAATGGGTTAGTAGGAATTCGTCATGGTAGCGATTTGCCATCGCAAAAAATAGGAGGTGAATTGTCATCGCTCAACTATGCAGTACTAACAATCTAGTCAGTAGATACTACAGTAGTATCATTATTACTTACCATTGAAATGATAGCGATATTGAAAGATAAATAAGTACACCATTATCCCCTTTATAGACTTCTTCATACTAAATCTCAGATAAGATTTATCCTTTGTAGTGTTACGTCTTACTTATCTTATCTTTATTGAAATAGAAAAAGAAACAAGGTTACATATCAAACGAGTGAGCTGGTTCTAACATTATCTCTCCAAGATAAATAGATGCTTAATATAAAGTATGTATAAGCTTTTTTATGTTAAGTAAAGTTGTTTCTTCTATCTTTAGATGATATTTGGGCGCTACGAATCTAAATAATGGAAGTGATTGTGGTATTTTGTATTCGAGTTATATGAAAATGTAATAGTCAAAGTAATTCAATGAGAAAGTAGCTTATTAAAAGAAGACAGCTGTGATAATATTCAATTTCGACCAAGGCGTGGTTATCTTATCCAATTTAATGAAAAGTCGACTACGGTTCACCGAAACACTTCTGTTATCAGCTAGCGTAAGAATCAAACAAGAACCGACTGGGCGATAATAAATTACACTAAAATACTTATTTTGTAAGAAGGACACTGTCACACATGTTGCGCAAATATTGACTTAAGTTTCTAAAGCATCTATTGTGCTGCTCTTCACTGTGAAATAACAATTCGTTTCGGTGCGGCATTTTCACACCAGCATTAAAGTCTTTCAGACATGAAAATAACCGTCGAGGGACCAAATGTGTTGGGTATATTCGCCGTAAACATTATAGCTATATAGGCCCACTCACATAAATAGAGATTAGGATGAATTTACATTATTCAAGTTCAGCTGCGTATGAAGGCTAACCTTCGTATTTCATTTCACTTATGAATTCCACACGAGAGGCAAAAAATATTTATATTATATCAAAAGAAAGATCAAAAAGTGCTGTGAGTACCGCGAACGACTCCGAGCGAATATCAGAGTGAGTGGGGGAGAAGGGGACCGCGAGGGATTTTATCGAAACTCCCGCATTCATGTTATGAGTTGACTTACACGATATAGCCGCCGCCCGTCGGAAATATTGTAATCTAACATGAATACGGAATCTCTATAGGTAATATGTTTTACGATAGCTTTGGCCGTAATACCGGAGTTTGTTACGTTCTACTTATATTAAACGTAATAAATTGATTTCTTTCATCGTGGTTCTAAGAGGTTGGGTTGAGTGGATGAGGACGTTATTCAAGAGTTTATTGGCAAGTTATGGCCACTTTGACGTTGTATTCTGAAATGAATGCATAATAACTTGAAGGCATAAAGTTAAATGAAGATTACTCATACATAAAGTTTTGAAATTACCGGTTTTGAGAGTCAACAAAAGGTCAATATGGACGTGGTCATACTATTGCTGTTGTGAACGTCAATAATATAATGAATTTAATGTTATTAAAACTTGTCATAGTAGGTTAATTACATAAATCAATTTCGTTGTTGACGCGCATATGATTATTGCATGCGATAAAATTTTGATTGCGTATTGCTTGTCGCTGGTATTTATTTTATTAATATTTTGTAATCATTCATAATTCCATTATATTAATATACTTTGTGAAGACAAATAGATAGGTGGATTGACGACACGGATGGTCGAATGGCAAGTGTTGAACTGCCACGCCAGTGACGCGGGTTCGAATCGCGGTCCAGGACAAACATTCATGTCATGAATAAATCAATGTTTGTCCTGTGTCTGGGTGTTTATGAATGTATTCTAAGTGTAAATTAAAAAAAAAAACACTATTTAAGTAGTGTATCAGTTACCTGGTTCCCATAATAAAAGCTCTGTTTAGTTTGGGGCTAGATGGCGTTATG
Organism: Lobophora halterata; assembly: GCA_932526365.1. Lineage (NCBI taxonomy): Eukaryota > Metazoa > Arthropoda > Insecta > Lepidoptera > Geometridae > Lobophora > Lobophora halterata. The sequence goes on from OW052018.1 coordinate 2,962,502, forward strand.
TAAAAAAATGTAACAAATATTTTTTTTTTATATATTCTTTTATATGGTGTATATTTTATTGATGTGTTGAAATTTAGTATGAGCGGTAGGGTCAATTATGGGCAAAGATGAAATCTTATGGGTATTACTCGTATTGCACAATTGCATTTTAATGCCACTACAACTAAAACGCAGAACAATACGTTAAGTTACCAATGACCTTAAGTAACTTAAGGTTATTGGTAACTTAACGTATTATATGCAACTATACATCCATTCATTCTCACGGACTTATGCATTAAAATACCTCTGTTGTATATTAATTAAAGTTGTTACCTCGCTATAATTGCTCAGTACGTGTCATAATCGTGTTTATAATGATATGATTAATGTAATTTAAAAAAGTGACGAGACGAGCTAGGCGCTCTCATCAGCTGCCCATGATCAGAACAGTACACACGACTTCGATTCACATTGGCCAGTGCAACACTGCTAATAGCGCTCGTTCACATTGAGACATTTTGGTGGTCAGTCTCGACAGCCCAGTAATTTTACTAGCTACAGTGCCCTTCAAACCAGAACACAGTTATGCTTGCTTGGCGGTAGAATATCGGACACAAATATTAATAAAATAATAATAATAATTTAATCAGATTGATAATGTACAAAAATATGGTATAAGAATAGTAAATTGTATCATTCTTTATACTTTATCATATATAATTTTAATATTATATATATTAGGGAAATTTTTATATTATATATATTAAAATTTCCCTATTGTAAATTATGTACATCGTTATTTTTCACTTAGTTATACAAAAGTAATGAGCGGTAACAAACATGCAACTGCACGTTTTCATTACAAGAGGGGAGGGGAGATCGGGCCATTAACATTGCGCCTCGTATTTCAAACCGGATAATTTTATCGCATATTTTAACCATTATATTCTTACTTCATTTACAGCAATTGGTTTTTTTTTTTTAAATATTTCTTTAATAAAACTGCTCTTGAAAATTCAGAGTATGCTAAATCAAATACTTAATGGTATTGCGTGGTATTTTATTTTAAAACACATATAATTATTATTATATTCATATACTATAATAGTTAAAAAAACTTGTTTGTTTTTTAAGAAACCTCTTGAATATCCAGTGAATTAAACTGAAGCGTAATATTTATGAGTGTTATCTATGGTAGCGAGCTTAACAAAGCTTTCTAGAGAAAATAAATGTGTTAGGTGAAGAATATTTTGTGGGGAGAGCGTCGACGGGAGGGTGCACAAGCTGCTGGCTGTATTGTCCAAATTGTTTGGGGCGTTAATAATTCGTCACACGCCTCACTTCGTCGTTAACTGTTATTTTCGTGGGTAACGTTTTTATATTTAAAGTGTCGAGTCATTTGGTTCACAAAAAATAACACAACGAGTCGCTTCACTTGCTTGCAATTAAAGAGAATCGATCCCACATTTGTAGGTAAAGACTGGCATCATTTATAAATTAAAATGAGACATAAACACGATCCTAATCAGCGTTGTTGTTTTTGTTTATCGAATCGATTATCCCACGCGCCCGTTGAGATTGTTTCTTGTAACTCATTTTATCGTCATTTTGATCTTAATAATGTCGACTCATGGTTTGAATGTGGGTTTATTGTCCAAAATTCGAAGTTAACCAGTATTAAATTATGTCGAAACAGCTAACACGCAGTGATAATGTTAATGGTATTAATTAAAACGAAACTCACTCCGCGAACAAAGGCATTACCGCTAAAAGAACAGCGTCTTTGTGATTCCATCGACCGACGCCAAGCGGTGCGAGTGTTTGTCTAACTTATTAAATTTAAGTTTCTTGCCACTGACTCATTTTCACCCGTAATTTTATGCAACAATTTGATCGAGGGTGCCACGAAATCGGAGTAGCTAAGTATTTCGATAACATGAGATTGACACCGCGCAATCAATCAATTTACAAAGCGCGTGGGTTGATCGAGTGTGCAAGTATACATAGGTATCGTGTTGCAGTTGTGGTTATCGGAAACAAACTAATGTCGCTCAAGTGATTACCAACGTGGATCTGTACGCCGAAAACACTGACGAACAGTAATAAACTTCACAAATAGATTACTCAAACAAACACGATGAATAGCGAGCGCATGTGCAGCAGTATTATAATTCTCGCAGCCGTGTAACACAATACCGCATAAGTATTTCAAAACATCGGGTAAAATGTGTTGCGCAAGCTTGATCTAGGAAAAGGATTTGAATTGAAATTGTCAGTCAGGTTTGCCTTAGGAACAGGTTTTGGAAGAATATGACAATCCCTTATAAGTGATCCCATGTCAATTATAATTTCCGGTATTACTTACGGTCCATTGTGCGTGTATTGTGGTAGTTTTTGAGCGTAGCTCGGTTCATCCGGTGGGTTTAGAATAGCGTAAGGTCGATTCTCGGAAAACTTGTGTCGACGATGTTACCAAATATATACGTACGTATCTATTTCACCACTTGGCTAAGCTTAGATTACAATGTCAATACACATTCAGAGCATTGAAATACTCACGGGCTTGGGAAAAGCGCTTCTTCCTCAAATAGAGTACAAATTAATAGTGGGATGTTTGCGTGTAATACGTCCCTTACTCGTTTTCGTATTATCGAAATACTTAAGAAGAAACCCACTTAGACTAACTCGCTAACGGTACAGTTTTATGATGATGTTTTATTTGCATTCTCCTTATACGTGTTCTTGGCTCTCACATTTGCGACAGCAGAGCAAAGTTTCGTAGTTAACGTTCTCGACGTGTTCCGGCTGCGAGAGCGACTTTTGAATAATACTTCGGGTTTTCTTATTCAGTAAGTCCTCGTATAACTCAAACAACAAAAAGCCAACCGCAGGGATCTTGACAAAAGAATATGAGAAATATCTGCCTGCACCCCTACAATCTGAATCGCATCGCTACTTCGATTGTATTGAAAGATATTTTCTTGCTTCGGTGCGGCTGACGGCGTTCAACAACTTTTTAGTTTCGCCAATATCTGTACTTACAAACGTTTATAGCTCAATAACGAGCTAGGTGAATATTTAATTAAGTTTTGTACCGCTAAATAATAATAGGCATTCATAATGTAAAATCTCGGGTGATGCCTTGATTAAATTTCTTCCGCCTGAGAGAGTTCTTTGTTGCCAGTACCTACCTTCTATTGCGATTTGCGACACAAAGCAGTCTAACTAAAGTAAAATAAAGATAATTGGTTTAAGAGTTATTTTGCCTCCTAACGCTACATAATAATTGGTTTAAATCTATTTAACTCTGTTGGGCTAAAATAAAAGTAAGTATTTATATTATTCATAAATGTAAAAAAAAAATCTTCAAAGAAGGAAGAACACTACTTCATTAAAATTATTAGCATTATTTTGCTTGTATGACTCATTCACATGATGAAAAATGTTAATTAGTGTTATTATTAATTGTTATAGAGAAAAAGATTAAAAATGTTAAAGCTCATACATAATCAGGGAAACACGTCGAGTTTCCATAAAATCGGGGCGATACAGATACAATTATTATACATAACATAACCCACCCGATTCTTGATTATTCAGAGGCCATCCATTGCAATAAATTATTCTAGCCGGCGAGCGCTGCAGTGACTGGCCATAAACGCTTTGTAATTATCCGTTTGTTTAAAGAATTAATTACACAAATAAACTTTACGAGTCCAACGTTCAACTTTTTATTATCTCACATGTTTTCTTCGACGCACACAGGAAAAATCTGTTTTATCACCACGCCACCTACCGCGTTCGCAGCGAGCGCACGGTCTTATTACATGGCGTCCCATAATTTGTCCATTATGTCAGTTGCGGTCGTCGGTGATCAATCATATTTCGACTACAAAATAAATATTATATCCTCCAATCTGAGCGGCATAACAGCAGTAACATTTTGTTATCCCTTCATGCATAAATGTTTTTGTAATATTTCGGAAGCCATGCCGTATTCCTCTCCAAAACGCCCTATTTCCCCTTACCAAGCTGCGTTGCCTGCCACGTTGCATGCCCTGTTCGTACTCGCTCATCGTGCCGTGTATCTCTTTCTAACTTTAGTTTTGTGGATTCAATGTGCAGGGACTGTGTACACGAATGACCGGATTTTTTACAGACTATTAAAAAAAAACTTTCTCAGTTATTTTAACATCACATTTTCACACTTGGCGGGTTTTAAGGTAGAAAGAAACTATGAAAATACCTACCTACATTACAGATAATAAAATTGAATTACTGGCTTTGAAAGTAGTGTAGTGAGCGACTGACTGAAGCGATCGATGAATATTAATATCGTGGTTTGTTACTTATATCACAAAAAGCTAGTAATGAATGCAAATACTTATCTATTACTATTTGCGTACGATTTTACACTATTGTAATTATTGAGGCATGAAAAGATTGCCGCGCACAGAACACCACGTTTTGAATCCAACACTCGGTCGCTTCGCTCGCTTGGCCAAGTCAGTATCCGAGAAGCGTGCGATTGCGACGCGCGTTTGTACTCTGTACAACTCGCTTTAACAACTGTGTATTGAGTGCCTACAAAATTCATGTTTAGTGTGCAGTGTGCTGATATTCCCTTTGTTTCTCCGTAGGTGTATCGGAGCCATTACGGGAGAATCGCTACCGGGATGCCAGGGTGTCTAGTGATGGTGCATTGAGGTCGTGCCAGTACCTATTCTAGTATAGTGTCAGTGTTAACATAGTGCTACATACAGTGTTGAATGGATTGTGTCTTTATTGGATTGCCATCGCGAGTCGTCAATAGATCATCTCGGGAACGGTGAGAATTTTTATTTCTCTTTATTAGTATCTCATTAGTCCTATGCGGTTTGATGTTTAATTAACTGGTTTGTTTTGCATTAATGTGTTATTTTCATTTGAATAATCATGTTTACATATGCAAGCTCCTTTTTATTATTTTCTGTCATGCTTGTATATCTAACCTACCATGTTATATAATCATAAATTAATTATGGATTGCCTTCAAGCGTTAAAAATAACACTTCGTAATAAAACTGTCACTCCATAAATAAACTGTATTAAAGATCTACAGTTACTTTCGAAGTATATCCGTTATAAATTATCTGAAGGCACGTCACAAAAGTTTTTATAATGTAATAAATTTTGTATTTTACGGGTGCTAAAAAGCTAACTATTAATGATGAAATAGAAAACTAATGCAATTCTTACTACCCATCTGCAATTAAGATTTTCTACTAAACAGGTGAAATAGCCTAAGTTTGCCCTTTTGCAGCTTATAATATACCATACCCATACCGAATTTCAACTAAATCGAAGAAATAATTCTGAGGAAAAAATGGTACACTGGCCTTATCACTAAGAGTCATCTATTCAATTTCAACCTTATGATGGACACGAAATAATATGTATATTATGTAGGTATATGTATTAAAAGCTTAACATGTAGTGTAACCAGTTGAAAAAATGTATTGAAAAGTGATTCCTCACAACTAATATCCGGAATTATTAAAAGTCATAAATCGATAACGTAACTAATTAATATTGAAGGAATGTAACATATCTAGGCCAATAAATCGAAAAGATTTTCAATAATCAAAACGAGTTCTAATGAAGTTTTTATTAATTTATTGGAATTAGTATAGTATATTGATAATCACCTATATTAAATATTTTATTCGAAGGCGGGTAGGCGTTTCATGAATTTCATGATAACATGTTTACCCGGGTATCCAAATAACCCCGCTCTCCTCTTTTTTGTTAACCATCTATTGTAATAAAATTATAATAGGTATTTTCGTATATCTATGGCTAGGTAAAAGCGAAAAACAAGTAGGTACCTACTATTGTACATTATTTTCCAACTAAATCTTACCCGCTTCTAAAAAAAAGGGGTTTAAATGCTAAAAAAGAAATGCCGCATTTAACGTGTCTTTGAGTACACCTCAATTTAGTTTTTTGTGAGCGTGCGTTTGTGAACCCTTTGTTTATTTTGAGACGAGAGGGTCGGACAAACCCTATTAGGGCACAGAATATACACTAGTTAGTAGGAAGGATAGTGTGACACCGAGATAGGGCTTCGCGTGGCTTATTGAAAGGAAATTACATTGAGGATTTCGCTTGTGTGAAAAATGTGTTAAAGTACAAATACAAAATATTTATTCCGAAAACAGGTTACATATGAAGAGTTTTAACCAATGGACCCCGCACTATTACTATTATAGGGGGTAATGTGGGTAAATGTGGGATGATAACGTAGCAGGTACTCCTTCTGCATTGCCCATTTACATGTTTTCGATAAAAAACTTATGGTGTTTAAAAATCTTGGACCTGACTGACTGACCAACTGACAGGCAGCGTACAGGCCAAACCGCTGAACGTAGACACTTGAAACTTGAAGAGTGTGTTCGTCAAAGAGTTGAAATTAAACTAACAACGTAGACCTAGTATGGTACATATTATTATTATCTTTAAGGGTAGGTATTTTATTTCATAGTGCACGAAGGGAGCCTTTTCGAGGCGCACTTGAAATCCTTTCACCACACTGGGTCGAAAGAACTTCCCTTGATGACACGATAAGAAGAAGAAGGTATTTTATAACTCTCAACTCACTATATGTAATGTATGTGTATTGTGTAGGTACTTTCTAATCGATCTATAATAATTCCTAGTTTTAGAATGGACAATTAGTTACGATAATGGCCATTATTATTCATGTATTCACCCTCAATTATTATCCATAATTAAGTAAGCTATAATATTCTAGTAGGTGAGCTTACTTACCTAATTAACCCTCATTGGTTATTTTCATCGGCGTATACCGGGTGTCACCTTGCGTGTTGAAATGTCGAGTGGCAGTTTTCTGACAAATGGCACATGTTTCGAACGCTTTCAGTTCGAGGCAATGAAACGCGGCAAAGCTGACGTTTCGTTGCCCCTACTATTGGAGTTATTAAAGTAAACGTTTTAATTTAATATTATTGTATATATTTATTAAGGCAAATGTCACCAAAACACATAATTCACATTTAGGTACAACACTTAAAAATATAAATACTTATCTGAATATGGACCAGTTACAGGCTTGCACAACATTAAAAAACAAACAGACAACAGCTAAAATAAAAATACTTTAAGAAACTTAACCTAAATACAACAGAAAATAAAAAGATGGATGAAATTAATATTAAGTACCTACCTAAATAAATGAAAACTTAAACAAAATAAAAATTATAAAAGCACAATAACGAATCAGAGTCTAGTGTACAAACAAATTGTTTCCTTAGTTTATTTCTAAATAGGTACATTTATAGATTTTTATTTAATGATTTAAATACCTACGATGTTTTGAGAACTTATCAGTGATCAGTGATTATGATCTAAATTATTTCATTCGGTAGAACTATATTAGTATCCATTAAAAAATAATTACCTACTTATTATTTATTCAGAAATAGTTAAAAGTTAAACAATTATAATGAAGGTAAGTAATAGGTTAGGTACTTAAATTAAACGGCATTCACAAAAAAAGGATTTGTATACTTTTACATTTAAAAATAAATAATATCTTATTAAGCATAAGATGAGTGGTATCTAATGTAATTGTAAACACAAACAAAGAGTGAAAAGTAAAACATAGCGTGAGCAAAAGAAGATGCAAAAAGAACCATGGTAGGGGATCAATTTGATGGAATGCCTTGCTCACTCGATCGAGAGCCGCATTACTAACTGGAATTCCAGAATTAATTGTTAGCATAAAGACTATTGTTCTGTCGCAGAACTTTTTGTGACCATTCTGAGTAAATGGATTTGAATGTCATTAAATTTTGTTACCCTTTTGAATGATTTTTATGCTATTTCTTTATAAATGTGAGGGCGTAATGAAGTTAAATATTCTCGTATCTATTAAGACTCTTCCAATTTCAAATAAGTAATTTAAAAATTGGTGGAATTTTTAATATTGTAGCATCACCTTATCACGACAAAAAAAAAGGACAGAAAGTGTGTGTGAAGCTTACGTGAAATTAAAATGTTGAGAAATCCATTTTGTATTTTAGATGCTACAAAAACTATCAAAAGATGGGTTTCTATTTCCAAAGAAATTAGCAGTCGATTTTATGATATTTTATTTTTATATACAAACTTGCTATAGTTACTATCCTAGATACCACACAGACCAAAACGTGGGTAACGAGCTATTAGTCAAACATAATGGGCATTCGTGGGACACCCTATATAGAATGATTCTAAGATTGTAGTTAGGTCCAAAGTTGTTAAAATCATTAGACGAACGTGTGATAATCTGTGGTTTTCAATGGATGAGTCGTGAACCACGATATCGTGTGGTTACAGCCATACTCTGGGTATGAGTATTAAGGTTTTAAGGTGGCCTTCCGATGTTGGCGAACGGCGACCGGCGACCGCGACACGCGACCGCAAACGGGTCGCACGCAAGAAACAAGCGTAAATGTTTTAAAAACTGAAAACCCGACTGCGAGATAATTAAATATGAATTGTCAATTCATTATTCCTAATTAAATATAAACACATAACTTATATATATTTTTGTAATCTCTTTTGGAATACCTTCATTTTGATACAGAGAGAAACAGCTTTGCTTGGGATTTTTTTCATATCTAATAAGCGAAAAAAATAAATGTTTCTGTATATTTTTCAAAATAAAGACCAAATTATATTACCACATTTTTTTAATTTTTTTATAACCTTATGACGGCTATCGGTTGTTAAACCTTATTTACTATTTTGGCCTACCGTCACTGATTAAAATGTAGCCACTGCAATGTGTGGGTTACAGATTACAATGTAGCGACTGCCATGGTACCCTCTTAAGTTTTTAAAATAACTTAAAAAAAAATATGTCGTCATAGTAAACGAAATTGCGTATTTTGCTTTACTGTGATTTTTCAATGGTGTTTACGTTAACGGTTGTAGTTTTTGTATAACTTTGATTATTAAAAATACACCTAGAATATAATAGAATATTTCGTAAATATGAGACGGTTCCAAGTATACCGTCTGTATTCCCACGCTGAACTGCTAAGACAATCGATGCTCAAAGTTGTACCAGCCTGTAATTAATAAGTTAATAACATGACAACTGAGTTAGTTATTATAATTGTTTCAATTAGGTAAAACCGTTAGATTGTAATTGCGCTAGAGCCTTGCTGGGTAAACAATGTTCGGTATAAATTATTCAAATCAAAACAGATCGATCAATGACAATCAATTGACGACACGGATGGTCGAATGGCAAGTGTATTGGACTGCCACGCCCGGTGTCACGGGTTCGATTCTCGCTTGAGGACAAACATTTGTGTGATGAACATCGGTGTTTGTCCTGGGTGTGTTCTATGTATGTATTAAAAAAAAAACAAGAACAAGTAGATAATCAACAGCCATCTGGTTCCTATAGTACAAGCTCTGCTTAGTTTGGGCAAAGAATAAGTAATATTATTAGTAATAAGTAATATTATATTATTAGTAATAAGTAATATTATATTATTAGTAATAAGTAATATTATATTATTATATAATAAGCTTTTTATTACAGCATAAGCTAACTACTACAATCTATATATAGGTATATTACAAAATTTGCAAAAGGAAACAATAATAATAATAACAATATAATAAGTATGTATTATTATGTATTATTATTAATAAGTAATATTATATTATTATGCTTTGGGGCTAGATGGCGTTGTGTGAAATGTCCAAAATATTTATTATTATTAATTGATACTTGTTTGTTTAAAAAAAAACTAAATATATTTATTATAATACTACTTTCTTTCCCATATAGTAAGGTACTTCGAAAATAGAACTTTCAGTAACCCTTAATCCATGATATTGGAATTTGGAATCCATATCAAACAGAGGGTTATGTAGGTACGTATCCACTTATTTCCACTCGACAAGCGATTTTTCTCCGGTACTGCTCCCGGTCCGGGTTCGATGCTCGGGCAGTGCGCCAAGACCGCGACTCGATGGTAAATCATTTGGTTCTGGAGACGGTGGTCGTTTTCTTATCTCAATTTATGCGTCACTAGAATCTCATAATGTTATGTAAGTAAACCTGTATATTTATAAAACATTATGACTGGCAGACAGTCCGATTCATCAACGCTGAGCCAAATCCGCTGAATGCTAGAGATTTAAAACTGCGGGGGTGTGTTTTTTCTGAGGTGGGCTTAGTAAGATATTTTTTTATACTTACTTCTTACCAAATCAAAGTAAAGCTGTATGAAACGAAGCTTGGCTTCAAATACCTAGGCTTAGAGCGAAGCCACACTGCTCCGTTACATTGCGTTCACTTGCGATTGCGACGCAGCGCTAGATTTCGACGCATTATTTACAAAATGCCAGGACAAAATAAAGACGCAACGCAGCGCAACGGAGCAATGTGGTGTGGCTTCGCTGTTCTTTCATTCTTTCAAAATTATATTTTCGTAGTTGTAGAAGGTGATATGAACTTATTATATTTTGTCTATGGTAACGAATGTAGTTTAAATATGGTGCAAACTGAACGTAAGTAAATTATACGCTCAATTTTTTTATGCTAAGCTGATAGCCGTGTTGCCTAGCAACTGTTAGATAACATGTCAAAAATCTACCAAAGATAGTCCTTGCCCAAATTACAGGCGACTAGGTTTAAAGAAAAAGCAGATTTTTTCTGTAAGTCATGAATAAAGATGCTCATTAAGTTAGTCTTTCTTGTGAAATTTCTTAATTGTAAGAGGAACACTAGACTAGAACTGGGAAAACTCAGGGGGTGACCTCGAGTTTAGTTCTCGTTTCATATAATAATTGTGAACGTCACTAGTTGCATTGATCGACGCATCAACAGCACAATGATGTAATAAAAATATCTCTGCCTCTCTGACTACCAGGACATCAGAGAAGCGAGGAGCCCCAATCAGCCGCTATTGACAAACATACGGCCGAGTGAGTGTAATGGAATCTGTGTCCATTCGTCTTGCTCAGCAATAGCCTGCGCTGACAGTTTAGTTAGAGAGTCTAGCTAGGGAATTATTTAGGATCTTATAATAGAAAAAATTGCATTTTTCAACCGACTTCAAAAAAGGAGGAAGTTGTGAATTTAGTTGTTTTTTTTAGTGTTTTTCCTCCATTCCTCCATCCATCATTTGACCTCAGAAATTTGTTGTTTATAGACCGTTTCGAAGAACCTTTTTTGTCTGAGAGGATATATTATATGTACCGACATCCCTTCTAAAGGCCGCTTCTGCAAGGCACTACTTACGGATAAGTTTTGCCTTCATAAATAAATTATATTTTATAACCATGTAAGCCTAATAATAATTTTATACTAGGTATTTTTTAAGGATTTGAAGCTGGGTGTCTTGTGCAAAGGGGATACTTATATATTACGCTGTCTGTACATATTATATGTACTTTCAGATTGGTCCCACAATTTCAACAAAATCTTTTTAGTAGTTTAGTTTTTAAATCAATATAGGTAACTGAAAATAATAGGTATAGTTTTTCGTAGACTCCCGATTATCACACATAGTTTTTTGATTATAACGGGTATTTATCGCGCTAACCTCGTATGTTTTTGTGTCTCGACGTTTCGACTGTATTGCAACAGCCGTGGTCACGGGTTGACTGGCGTATTGGAGCTACCGTCGCGGTGAAATGAGAGAACTACCCTCATTTCATTTCATATCATATCACATCATATATATCATATCATATATATATCATAGTCATGTCGGGACACAAAAACATACGAGGTTAGCGCGATAAATACCCGTTATAATCAAAAAACTATAATAATAGGTATATCGTCGAAGTAAACGAAATTGCGTATTTTGCTTTTCCGTGTATTTTCAGTTGTGTTTTCACGAGAACAGTCCAATTGAAGTCGGTTGTAGGTACTTAGTATGTTTTAGTAAAACCTGAAAAAATACACAAAAAGCAAAAAAAATATCAAGTGTCGATGACAAAGGCCTAGTTACAAGCTACAAGCCAGCGAGTTCGCTTGTAAACTCGCCCCGTGTCATCGGATTTTTTACAATCTGCTTGTTGACAATCCTTCCCGAAAGCTAACTCGCTCACTCGCTCGCTTTTACACTCTCCGGCTCCGTAGCTTGTAAACTAGCTCTATGTCATCAACGCTTTAGTAGAAAAGAAATTGAGAATAAAGATTGAACCTAACCTACGAGTAGGTACAGACAGCGTCAGAGATAAGTACCCCCCCTTGCACAAGACACCCAGCTATAAATCCTTTCAAAAAATTGTAATACTTAAAATTATTTTTAGGCTTACATACGGTTATACAAATATAATCAATTTTTTAAAGGCAAAACTTCTCCATTTATCGCGAACGGTGATTTAAAGGGATTTGAAGCTGGGTATTATAATGCAAAGGGGATACTTATCTATGACGCTGTCTGTACCTAATTGTTTAGTTATTTTAAACTAAGCGTTTAGACTGCTAATTAGTTTGTTAGTAAATGTAATTTGCATAATTAACTGCGTTATTTACCGTTCAATTTGCTTAGTTATATTAGTTATAAATCCCGTGTTTGTCCTCGATTTAAACTTGTTTCTACAACTCGTGAACTTCAAATGTATCAATAAAAGTTGTTCGATGAAGTTGTAGACAAGCTTTATTGAACTTTTATTTAATTAATTTTATAGCTGCCTTACACTTTGACTACGGCCGAGTCACACGTAACGAGTACTCGGCCGAGTACGTGTGATCTAGGATCTTTCTTATCATTTTACTATTCAAGCAATAAATAACATATAAAATCCTATGATGTGTAGATAAGTGTTAATTTTATCCTGGTATTAAATTGATTTTGGAAATTATACGTAATAAAAAATAAAAATAAACATTCCTACTACATAATGACAAGAAAATTATGGTTTTGCGATGAGGATAATAACAACATTTGCAAAATAACCACAATCAATGTTATATAATAAATAATGATACCGACATACCTAACCTACACTGTTGCACCATTGTAGCAAAAAGATATTTTATTAATACAGGGCTGTGTAGGCATTTCCTGAAAAAAATAATATTAATAAATAATAATCAAGGTTTTACAAAAACATAGACAACCGACTTCTATTGAACTGGTTTAGTCACCGGTAACACCTTTGAAAAGTAACAGTGAAGGAAAATACGCAGTTTCGTTTACTTCGACGACATATTTTTTTCAGTTATTTTGGTATAAAATTGGTATGGCATTTCTATGGAACCAATCTGAAAGTATATCCTCTCATACATAAAGGGATTCTTCAAATCGGTTTAAATACAACAAAGTTCTGACGTAACAAACATAAAAAAAATCAACCGAATTGATAACCTCCTCATTTTCAAAGTCGGTTGAAAATGAAATGAATTGATGGATTTGACGAAACTTATCGTTTATCTGCATTCATTCGTGAGGAAACCGGCATGATAAAGAACCCTAAAAAGTTCGAAAACATTTGTGTCAAGTGCACGAAAGGAGCCTCTTCGAGGTGCACTTTAAATCCATTCACCACACTGGTTGGAAAGAACTAGTGACACGATAAGAAGGAGAATTAATTCGTCTCCTGGAAACATTGTATTGTGAGCTCGTGAAAGTATAGTAGTGTGTAATGGTAGAGTCATACAAATTATTGACATTCTGTATGAATTCCATGAACATTGTGACTTTTATTTTTTTATCTTTTTTTACCTTTTTACTGACATTTTATATTTATTATTTAAAATATGTGTATAATTTTAATGAAATTTATGTGTAGTTAACATACAGTTGTGGTCATAGAATTAAGAACGACTTGAATTTACAGATTTTTTTTTGTCTGAGTCATGTATGTGTAGTTATTGTTGCTTCTTAGAAGTAACTAGTTATGTTATGAAATAGCCACAAGAATAGAGCTAACGGGATTAGGACTACAGAATAAAATCGCTCACTATTTTTGTAACAAACTTTATTTATTCGCAAAAGTAACAATTTCAAATAATAATGGAGCTGGACAAATAATAAAGAACGATTTATTATACTGCTTGAGAATGTTTTTTATGAAACTCAGATTAAATTAAATCGCATTAATATGAAGTGCGTAAATAAAATAAGCAATTTAATACATTTTAGATTAAAACTAATAGTTAGTAGCATGTCCACGGCTTTTAATAACTGCTTTACACCTGCGAGGCATTGACTCTATCAATTTTTGACATTTTGCAAGAGAGATAGAGTTCCATACTTCTAAGAAAACGTCATACAGCTCTCTTAAATTGCCACACTGTCGATTTGAAACCTTCTTCTTGACTTCGCACCAAAGATGTTCTATAGGGTTAAGATCTGGGCTGTTAGCTGGCCAATCTAAGACAGAAACTGATTGCGATGTGAGAAATTCCTTAACGGTGCGTGCAGTATGCTTTGGATCATTATCATGTTGGAATGACAAATAACCGGAAGCACGTCTTCAGCATAAGGTAACATTGTCTCTTCTAGTATATTTTTGTATTGGAATTGATCCATGTTTCCTTCTATCAGCTTAACAGGTCCAAAACCATACCCAGAAAAGCACCCCCAAATTTTCATTTCCCCCACCATGCTTTAATGTCACTTTTGTGTACTTAGGGTCAAATGCTTTATTCGGAGGGCGACGTACATATCTTTTTCCATCAGAACATACCCTGTTTATTTTTGTCTCGTCAGAAAAAAGAATATTTTTCCACTGTCTAACTGTCCAGTTTTCATACCTTCTTGCAAATGCAAGCCGGGCCTGCCTATGGCATCGTTTCAACATAGGCACCTTCCTTGCTATCCTTCCGTGCAAGTTTTCTTCTACCAAACGCCTTCGAATAGTGCGTGCCGAGATTGCTGAAGGATTGTTTTCACCAAAATATTCCTTTCTCAGCTCATTAGACCCTTTAAAAGGATATTGTTTTGCCAAACGAACGATACTTCGATCATCTCGGCGAGATGACTTTCTCTGTTTAGGTATACGCGGAACATTTGAGGTAGTTTGATACGTGGCAAAATGCTTCACAGCATGGAAAACCATAGTTTTAGAGCATTGCAGGTGGTCGGCTATTTTTTTATACGACCAATCCTTCTCGCGAAGTTTTATTATTACTTCCCTTGTAGATTTATCACAACTTTTATTTTTCCCCATTATTTTCTGTTAAGCAATCACCTGCACTAAATGGCGCCAAAATTATACGAATGTATAGTGAACTACAACCTCATAGCCACAGAGAGTTCTCTATTTAAATTTGAATAAATAAAAAACTATTCAGCGTTCTTAATTATGTGACCAGCCAGTAAGTAGTAATGGTAGGTTTAGATCTAGTGTAAAAAGTTTGCCTATTTATTTTTTAGCAAATTATGTGTATCAACGAATGTACGGCTAGTATGGTAAAGATTTGCGATACCGAGTGAATTACAAAAAAAATACAAACAGTTAGTTATACTTCTTAGTTTGATAAATTTTCTCTATAAATAAGCGTTCTTAATTATATGGCCACCACTGTATGTGTTATTTTATGTGTAGCTTTCTTTAATTAATATAATTGGTGTATCCGTTTTAATTAAAGGTAATAAATAAATACAAATACAAATACAAGTATCTAAATCATGGTAGGTAATACGAGAACTAACATAACCAGACCACTGAACTTAGAGACTCGAAATTTGAAGGCATGTTCCTCAAGTTAAGTCAAGTTGTGGGTGTCAGCTAGACTAAAATAAAAAAAACTTTAGGTACTTACTTACTTTACAGTAAAAACGAGTGTTTTAAGAGCGTTTTATTAAACGCAGTCGCTGGTCCAGACCCTCATAAGCACGCGCGCCATAAAAATGTTACGAGGAGCCATCAAAGGGCGCATAAACCGGCGTCAGGCGAGACTGCCAGACTTCATTGATCACGATCAAGCACAAGATATTTTATAAATAATAATATATTAATATTATGAAAAAAAAAAACGATTCCATTTGAATACTAGAGTTTTTAATTACAGCATAAGCTAACTGCCTGTATATTACAAAATTTACAAGGGCCACCCATCTTCTTCGTTGCGCTCTTGACAGAGCGGTCGTGGTCTTCATGAAGTTTTTGATTCGCGGGCTGTGACTCTTCTCTTATAGATATTATATCTCGCCACTTTTCCCTGCTCGCAGACGTTCTGGTGAACTCATGCAAAGGGCAGCCCACGGCAGATTTAATTTGGTCGGTCCATCGCATGGGTGACCTTCCGCGCGGTCTGGTCCCTTCCACTCTACCCTGAACAACTAAGCGCTCTATGGAGTCATTGTCCCACCTCAAGACGTGCCCGAAGAATTTGAGGATGCGAGTTTGAACTAAGACCGATAGACGCTGTTTGATAGAGTTCCTGGATTATAGAATTATTAAATAAACATTCACACACTCACACCCCTACACTAGGATTCCCTGTGTCGCAGGTGGCATGGACACATACAAGACATCACAACATCCAAGACCTGAGAACAAGCATTTATGTCCGTCACGCAAATATTTGCCCCGGCCGGGGATCGAACCTGGAACACCGAGCTTCGTAGGCAGGGTCACTACCAACTAAGCCACGGTGTCGTCGTCGTATTGGTGCGGAACTCTGTCCATGAAATTCCAAGCATTCTCCCTTAGCACCACATTTCCAGAGCCACCCATTAGACTACTAGAAATACTAGAGTTAGGATTCTTTCTTCGTTGATGCCATCCTGTAGCGAAGAAACACGACCCCGGCAGGCCAGAAGTCAGGTGCAAGGAACGAAAAATTCACCATTATTATCATGTACGTGATGTGATTTTACCAAGTTGCTATAACTAAACTTCCTAGATGTGGCTGGTAGCCTGGTATTGTGGGATCCTGTTAGTTCGAACGCTAGGTTTCGTGGCTGCTCAAGTTTCCGAAACATCCTATCGAATTGCTCCCCCGTCGCCGCAGTCAATACAAGTTTGCTCGCTCCTCGATTGTGAATGCGGAGTGAAGCTTTTGTTCGAACCGTCTGTATTGTTGAAGAACAGTGTAAAATGGAAGAAGTTGCTTTCTTTCAAAAACAATTTGCACCATTCCAGTGATAACTTCTACTTGTCCGTTATTTTTGAAATCTAAAAATCAACTTTCGGGGCCTATTATTGGTGGCATTTGGCACCAAATATAACCTAATTCAAATTGTTTTATGCATGGTGACTAATGGTTATGTAGGTAACCTTAGTATAATTAGCATTGGCCACAGTCAGGCAAGCGGTTAATTGGAACAATGTGGATTATTATAAAACATTTTTTTCGATTTCATGACAAGATTCTCTCATTTTAACGGCGTGCTGGCACGAAACTCCCATTTATTAGCTTGTCCTATTTCTCGCTTGTAAAATACGGCTCCGCTTCATTGATTCTACTCGCGTTGAAGAAAGGCCTTTAGCAAAATAACCGACATCCTATTAATCAGTTCATTGTAAATCGTCATAAATAAGCATAGGTTTAGCGCTAAGTACGCGCTACTCCAGGTTTATGTTACTGCGAGAGTAAAGCGGGCTTATCTACGCTGTTTTATGATCATTTTACGATTATAGCCCCTTCGAATCGGTTATAACATCGTACGATATGAAATTTCTATAGGAATAATTTTAAATGGACATGTTCATTTAAGTGGCTTTTACAGCGGCGTATTAATTTTTATGGAGCGTAGCTTCGGCCGCAATTAATATACTACTGGATCTATCGTTTTCCCTCCAACACCACTAAACTTATCTGTTCCGTCCGTACAGTGCTTTATCGTCTAATGTTCGCCGCGTATCGCTCGCATCTTTATCACAACCATTATGATCAATTAAAGCCGCCGTATCGCGATGCACTAACTCAGATAAAGGAATCGGCTCAGTCAGAGCTGCCGTGTTTGTGTGTAGTAGTTTGATACGGTAGAGGGGCCTTTGAACCGATGCAGTGGCCGGCCATGATTCAATAGGAGGGTCTCTCCACCGAACTGAACTGAAGGATGATTGTTATTGTTGCAGGGCTACAATGGTGTGTGCGTGTGGCGGGCAGCGGGGGGCGGGCGGAGCGTGCCGGCGCGCATGGCGGCGCCAATGAGGGAGGGCGCGCCGGCCGGCGGAGCTCGCCCCGCGCCCCACGCGCACCCCGCCAACTTCGAGTACGATGACAACGAGTGGGACATCGGCATCGGCGACCTCATCATAGACCTCGATGCCGACATAGAGAAGACCGACGAGGCGGGCGGCATGGCGGCGCGCGCCGAACCGGACGCGCAGCGCACCGCGCTCAAGATGAAGATCAAGCGCACCAAGCCCGGCACCAAGAGCTCCGAGGCCAAACACGAGATCGTCAAGTCGAACGAGATGAACGGCGAGCCCAAGACACCCGCGGGGGCCGCCCCCGCCGCTCCCGCGCCCTCGCCCGCGACACCCGCCGCCATCAAGCGCGGCTCCGGAGGCCACCGGCGTGACAAGGCGCGCGATAAGCACCACCACTCGCACCCGCCGCACGACGTGAACGGCGTGGCGCGGGTGCCCCCCACGCCCAACGCGCCGGGGCCTCCCGCTGGCAGCGGCCCCGTGCCGCAGACTCCGCCAGCGGCCGCACCCGCGGCCTCGCCCGCGCCCTCCCCCGCGCCCCCCAAGCCCGAACCGAGGCCGGCACCCGCGCCGCGACTCGAGGCAAAGCCGCCGCCGCCGGCGCCGCCACCGCCCCCCGCGGCAGCGCCCGCGCCCCCTCCCCCACCCCCTCCGGCGCCCACGCCGGCGCCCCCCTCAAAACCAGAACCGGACGACTCCAGGCAAGAGACGCATCCCTCACAACCACCGGCTAAGAAACAAAAAACAGAACCTAAGGTAAGCCACTAAGCCTGCATGAGTTAGTATAACCTTTTTTTGATTGATGTTTTGTATTGTGACGGAATATTTCAATCCAATCCAACAGCCAAAATATTAATTATTCAGCGAGAAGTTAGGCGTTCTCATATCAAACCGAATAAAGCAATAACTGATAACATTATCCGGTTACAAAAAAAAACTTATAATAATAATTTTACCTAGCCCATTTGGAAATTCCCTGTACTGCGTAGAAGTTAGAGTATTTTATTTATCTTCTATCTATCGATGATCGTGCAGATAACAATTATCACTTGCTAATCGTACGATTGCTCTTATCACGCGTGTTTCCGATTGTTTCGGAACAGTGTATTTAATTGTCCGGGCTTAGGGCTGTTTGCGAGCCTGATTGAGTGCAAACGGTCGTGGGGTGTAATCCGGGCCTGTCGCCCGCCGCATTGGTTCATTAAATCACCCAGCCACCCCCTAGCACCCCACACGATACCCGCTGCACTCCACAAATTAATGCGATTGTGGCCTCAACGGCAAATAAGGCTCTGTTCTGAATCCCACAACCAATTCGAAGCCTTCAAAGCCAATGCAACAGAACAGTGAGAATTAAGTCTCCGAAATTGGTTTCGCGATATCACCAATAAATCTGTCCGCTCCGAATGGAGACAACAGGTTTCACTGGCTTTCCCTAAAACAGAAAATCAATATTGAAATCTGACAAAGGCTTGTAAAACACCACAGGGTATCGATGTCGTAATGATTTAGTAGACTGTATAAAATGTGGTCATAAAAATCATCCGTCAAAACGACTAAATGGTCACATTCAATGTCGTATAAAGGGAATTTCTTAAGTCGTATCAAGATGTATATTGGTTGAATAATCAGATAAGGTATGAGGAGAATCTGCACAGTTGGCAGTCGCACCTGCGACATGCTACAACAGACAGTGAACATCTTTCACAATGCGTAAACGAATGCACGACACGCGTCATTAATCACGCCGACGTGACTCGAACATTGCCAAAGGTTTATGCAAACCGCGCTCGACTCTTATGAACTCATCACGATAAACCGCATAAAATTATGGTAAGTTTGTAGGCACCTAAGAATTTATCGGCGGCAGCTGGCAAGCCGCAATATTTCACAACTATGAGATTATCCAGCGGCCTAAACGGACAGGGTAGATCAAAGATAGGGGAGTCACCCTCGCCCGTTATTGTTCGAGGGGCAACATCGGCATTGGACTCGCAGCCTCCGAAATTCCCTTCATTAATCACCGTCAAGGACTAAAAATCTTCTAAAGTGCTCGCAGAATCAATTTAACGTTCGCTCCCTAACTGGAAAAGTTTTCGGTTGATAATTAAAGACGAGATATCAATTCCAAGTCTTGGTACAACAATGTAGGTGCTATAAGTTTGTTTTGCGCTAACAGTCGCTTTCTCCGAGGTTGTTAAAACACTCGTATTTGTAATGAAACTTGTGGAATTGCGAGATTTTATGGGTGCCGTTTTATGATTCGATCTCGGTTCTTGTGCATTGTTAACTGTTACTGTAATTGTTTCTTGTAATGAATTCATCGATATAAATGCATGTAGAATGCGGAAATGATTTGATGATATTTTATTATAATAACGGATACTCTATACCGAACACAATCTAAAGTGAAGTAATCAGAACTGATATGTTATCTCTTTAGGGCGAGTTTGCATTATCCGTCGTGTTTTCTATAATATCGATATCAAAAGCACCCGGATCTATTCTAGCCCCTAATGCTGAACTGTCACATAATACACTATTATTACGACAGAGTTTCAAATAAGGGGTGAACCCCTCGTCAATAGTTCCTTTTCAACGCCACGCATTCCGGTAAACGCCATTCGCATTGACAAAACGAATTGCGTATATGAAAGTTAAATGATTCAATCTTTTCAATTTGCAACGGTTTCACCTTTTATATCTTTTCGAGGCATAATGTCATCAGGGTCAACCCACATCGTACTTCCAAGTTATTTATGATGTTCATTAAGTTAATTACTGTTCACTCATTCATCTTCAGATAAGTATCAGTCGCAAAAGTAGGTAAGCATACCTTTCTAACTTTTCTGACCCTCAAAGCTTACCCTATAGTTTTTTGTTGAGTCTCTCGCAATAAGCATAGTACATAGGTAGTCGCTTTAAGAAAAGTGAAAAGATAATCATAATATATAAACGAAATCTAAAAGACGAAAATAATTACAATGCACAATTATTAATTATTTGAAAACCTATAAAGATTCTTGATTATTAAATCACATTTACACACAAATGAACAGGGAATGACGCATAATAATATATGTGTCGACCCAAATGAGGTTAATATACCTCACCCGGCGATTATACCGATCGCTGAATAAATTTCCATGTTGATCACGTTTGATCAGTGTTCTCACTAAGCTAACTGCTAACTGGCTGCCAAGCTCACCGCTTACATTAAGTAAATAACTTGGAACACTTTGAGCCTGTTCCGCCACTGCTGAGAATACGAAAAACAGTTTATGTTCATTTAGCTACGGTTTATTTCCCTTTTACAGATTCAAACTGATATTTTATCAGAATGACTCGTAAAGGACTTAACGGGATTCAACATCCATAAACTTACTTCATTAAAAAAGAGATCCCACTTCAGAGAGGTATTCGATTGAATCTGTTTGTATAATTTTATGTTCTTGTTATGTAACGAGCTGCCACTACCGAATAAAGAACTTCTGAATTTAAATGCGGTCGTATTTTACTATAAAAAGTGTAAACCGAACGCCCGATAAATTTTTCGCTTCAACAACTTTATTTATACAGCGCGCGTATTATCTGCCCGGGGCGTATCATTATTCATTTCACAAAGCTTTATTGCTCCGTCCAAATTCGAAATTCGAATCAGCTTGTCAGTCTCGCCGTGAATTAAATTTTTAATAACCTATTTGTAATTGATTGATTCGATAAAATAAATCGCTTCTCTGCGGAAGATGTGTAGCACTGTGGAGCGAATTGTGGTTACTCCTTTGCATTAGATAATAAACTTTATCTTCACTATCATAGAGATAAAATTGTAATGATGTATGCGAGAATATATTACTGGTTAGTTATTCAAGATTGAATATCATAATAATTATTCATTAACGATTAATATTCTTTGTCGTTTTCTCGATAGCTAGTTAGATAGATACCTACTGTATTCGGTTTTGTAAGTGGACTGTATACTGTTCGGTAATATGACTATTAAGTAGGTAGTAGGTAGGTGTAGATAGAGTTAATATATGACTTGGTTGGTATTCGTTTAAATATTTAACAGACATAGCTTATTTACCTTATTAATTGATGTCAAAGAGGATATTGGAGGTTAAATAAAATAAACACGTACTGACTCATTAATTATTTGCAAAGTCTGTATTTTTTGTCTGCATTCGTTAATTTTAATGACGCATACATGAACAATGCCAAAATAATCGAATATTCTGTCTTATGAGACAGGCTCCTAGACCCGATCTTCAGCTCTATCTCAAATAATCTCTCTTATAATGTTGTCTACGGTTATTTGGAAGACTTGCAATCTAGCAATAGGGAAGACCGCCCTTTTACTTTTAGTTTTTTTTCTCATATATTTATTAATTAATTCAAAGGTGACCTACAATAAAAAATATTACATTAGTCTGTGTATTTGTTTTCTGTCATTACTCGAATCATGTTTCAATTTTATGAAAAGCATTTTATTACGAAGTATGTTTTTTTTCTCAAGAAATGTTATACTCTGTTTTTGTTGCGATCGTTTGCAATCTCCCATAAGACAAACACTTTAGGTCCTATCTAGCTGCATCAATTTCTCGGATATAGGTGTTATATTTTTTTGACTCTGATTTCAAAATCAGAATCGTGTCCCAAGTTTTCATTCGTTCAAACAGCGAATTCAGGTCGAACCCGTTCCGATTGGCTGGCTCCTTTGCGTCCTGCAATCTGGTATTATTGTTCGATCCGCTGTGGTGGCTACGGCTATCGGTAAAATAAATAATGTTCTGCTTTTGGGTAAATACAGGTACAAAAGGGAAAGGAAGGTTTCGTTGGGCTGCAAGAAATATGTTTTAGTAATAATACGACGACACACGCTACACGCCAGAGATTTCACTTGTAGCGTGTAAAGTCGCCCAGTGTCATCGACGTTTTTACAATCTGCTAGCTTTATAAACGCCAACAATCAGCGTGTAAAAAAGCTTTTGTCATCGACGCTTAACTGTAACCTTCCCCGTTTACAAAATTTTGTCAGAGCGTCTGGTCGAAGCGACGACGCGTGATCTGGAAATGATGGGAATAGGTAATGACGATGGCGTGTTTAAATAAGTCATATGCATGAATTCCATTAATATGAAGTGTGTAATTTAATATAAATGAACTCATCTACATTTCAAATACAAACACGCTACAAAGAAGCTGCAGTATTCCTTTGTCTACGCCAAAACGTAAAACATTGCGCAGTAGCTAAAACATGAGTGTCTAAAGTAACTAAAGGAGCCTCTAATAACGTTAGCGAATATGTTGTAAGTTCATAATGTTATTAATCAAGGCAGAACTGAACTGGCGGGCTGTAGAGCCAGCTGCCACCGTAATTATTATTGGCGTAATTAGGATGTGAGAGCAAGGCCCGAGGCGAGACGGCTCAACGAATGCCATTATTATTTCCGGTTGGCATTATGCTGGTATTATTTAATCTGTGGCGGCATTGTAACATTTGTTACATCGTTTATGGTGTCGTGGACATTTCTAAAGCAGCGATGATACAAGGCTAGTTTACAAGCTACAAGCCAGAGAGTTCGCTGCTAGATTGTAAACTCGCCTCGTGTCATTGTCATCGTGTCATCAACATCCTAAAATAGCCTTTTTACAATCTGCTAGTTGACAATCATTCCCTAAAGCTAACTCACTCACTCGCTAGTTTTTAAACTCGCGTCGATGACACAGGGCTAGTTTACAAGCTACAAGCCAGAGAGTTCGCTTGTAGCTTGTGAATTCGCCCCGTGTCATCGGCTTTTTACAATCTGCTAGTTGACAATCCTTCTCGAAAGCTAACTCGCTCACTTGCACTAGCTTTTAACCTTAAACTCGCCGGCTTATAACATGTAACTAGCCGTTTGTCATCGACGCTTTACGCTGGTTTTGTTTAATCTGTGGCGGCATTGTAACATTTGTTACGTCGTTTATGGTGTCGTGGACATTTCTAATACAGTCTCGTGACTAGACAAATGACTTTCGATTAACGGTATCAATTTGATTGTAGATAGTTACAATTTGTATGGGTTTGGCATTTAGCGAACGCTAACCTCAAACTCGTATTAAGCTGTTCCTGCAATAGCAACTTGCTCAGAGCTAGAACAGATTAACAGCTTAATTTATAGTCTGAGTATTATGTACTATTAACCACAACAAGTAAGATATCCCTCTTAGTTTTTCGTAGACTTTCGCGATTATCACACATAGAAACGTCGGGACACAAAAACATACGAGGTGAGCGCGATAAATACCCGTTAAAATCAAATAACTATATCCCTTTTACTTGGAAACGTAAACGGTCAAAATCCAAAGTTCATCGTCTTAAACTGAAACGACACTTTGGTTGTACTTATAGCTGTTTACATTATGGCTCTATAACGGAAATGTGTTAATTAATAAGACATGAAACTCTATGTTGTAATGGATATCGTGAAAGCAACCACTCGAACTCTTGACGTTCCAATAGGTTTGTTACCTATTCAACGATTCTACAGTGACTGTGTTTGTATATTCCACTTGAAATGTTTGTCGGCCAATTTACATCGCCGTCGTTAGCTTCAATTTTGTCGCACAAATAAGCAGTGTAGCTTGTTCAATAAATTCCCCGTCTTAGTTTTCATAAACCCATTTATATTTGCTATACGGTAGAGTTGAGAGCGAAGTTGATTCGTTAAAAGCTCCGGGTGGCTCGCTTATCGCTCCGAGAGGTGCGGATCGGGTCGGGTACTCGCCTGTAATCCGTATACCTGCTCAATGTCTACTCGACTCTTTGTTCACTTCAGTAAGCCAACAGAAACAGATTCCCTACCTTTAATATTGCTGCAGTGCTTCGTAGTAGGATAGCACACTTTAAATCGTCGTCAGCTTTTACTAGAAAACTACTTTACCAAAGTTCACCCCGGAAAAGTCTTTTAACGAAAAGAAAACGAATAAACTCGACGAAACTACACAAAAACTAAATCCACTCACAAATCCAATCGCTGGACCAGTACGTCGACTAATAAAACGTTCACAGACAGAATATAGGGGAGACGAGGGATCAAAAGGCGATTTTTTGTTACGATTTTTTATAAGCCGCTATTTTGCCCTCTTTTGTGCCCGTGTTGTTTACTAATGGGTTCTGTTGGGTACGACTTAAGATAATAACTTTGGGTTTTTTCTCGCCCATGTGTCGTAGTGAGTTTTTGCCGCCGGAAACACGAGAGCGCTGTTGGGTCGGATTAAAATATATTTGTTGATCTTTCGGCTTAATCTGTTAACGGGCGAGTGCCGCGCTTCGCCCATGCATGCACGTCGTTTTGTTTTATTTCTGTACCGACCGAGATTACGAGTTTTTCAATTCGCTTTCGTTTCGATGACTGTGTTTGTTTTACAAATCGTTTTATTTAAGCGCGCGGAGTCCGCGCCTTTTCTCCCCCTATTTATCATGCCGCACCGAAATATTCGTAATTGTTATCGCCTGTTAATCAATCACCACTCCCGTTTAATTCCCCAATATCCTGCGGTATCCGACTAACAATTACATGTGAGGGTCGGTCGGTATCGCAGCGTCCAGCTCTGTGCCTATAACATAAATTGTCGCGGGTGGTCGGAAGTCCCGCGCCCGTCGCTTCTCCGGCGGCCTCCTCCACTCCACTCAGATTGCTGTCGACTCGACAATCGATATTCAATCTCTTTTGACGTTTTATACGCTCCCTACTTTCTTACTTTATGTTGGCGGCGTTTAGAGCAGATGATTGAAATCGGTTGACACTTTCTTTTCTTTAATCGGTGCTTCCTGCTGATGCCGCGCTGTTTCGTTATTCTCGCTGCTCGTTTCGACGGAGACGTTCATTTAGGATCATATATATTTTTCATTCGCTGTTGTTTCAGAAAATATTTGCGTTTCTATTATTTTATCTTTGCATCTGGAAGGACATTCTATTTTATGTACATTCAAATCATCATGCGTCGTTAAAATAACATACATACCTACGTATACTATATTTCGTTCAATATTATATTTTGTATTTGTATTCGATCATTAGATAATTAGACATGGTTTTAGTTTTACGACGAAGATAAATTAGCTCAAATAATTCGCCGGCCGCGGTCACACGTCCTTGTAACGCTATTTGACTGAGCTTTTATAGTTCGTTTGCGATTCCACTGTGCTCATAATGAAATTGCTACATGGTTGATGTAATTAGCAAAATCCGGAGCGACTGGGTAATTAAAAATCCAGCGTCGTTTATCCTTTTCCAAGTTATAATTGAAAGCTCGGTGGCCCAGAAGCCGACGGTTCGTGTATCGCGTTATTAGGTGCGCATACTTAATTTGTTTGTTAAAGACGGCACGCAGTTGTACCCGCTGTGAATAATTTAAATTCATCCCTTCATCCCCCGCGGGGTGGCACAGGGTGGCGCGTATCGATTCAGCCGGAGACCGGTGTGTGCGTGAGCTGTGTTGTGTGCAAGCTACTTTCGGCTATGCCATGTTCCCCCGGTATTACTGAGCACGGATTCTCGGCTCGTTCATTCGGTGAGCCACAAAGCCCGACTATCAGTTGACACGGAGCTAGAGCTAGGGTTCCCACTTACCTCGTACCAGTTGTTCTCGGACCGGCTTTCCCTCTACCTGGAAAACTTGGTCTTAGCGTGTAGATAAAGGGTCTAATTATCATTTTGAAACGTAAATGCAATAAAAATTAAAACCTTACGGTTAAGCTGTTCATGAATAATAAATGAGTAGTGACTTTTCAGATGCTAATTCTGTTCTAATTTTAATAATAATTGTATTCAAAACATGTAACGTTATCCGATGACAACCCTACATTAATACGAATGGATGGATTTATTCTGTGGTCGACTCGAGACATGTGAGACTGTTGGTTTATTTTAACTTTATTGTTTCAAATTTTCTAGTAATAAGACCCTCGTTATTAGCAAATATGTAGTTTATAAAGGGTATAAATATTGTTTTGAATTTCGATTTCGTCATGTAATTAATTAATATCTGCTGCTATGTTTCCTGCGGCAGTTATCTAGTAATAAATCCAAAGTGGATAAATTGTACATAATAGTCATTATGAAACAGAAGGTTAACACTTAGTTTTATCAGACCATTATTTATACTTACGCTATCGATAAAATACTGAAATAATGTAACTAATAAAACCTTGAGAAAACGCCTTTGTGAAAAACCACAAGGATTTCCCTAAGCTTTTGAGAAATTCATCTGAAACTAATTTGAAGCGTTTGTATTCATAATGTTTATGCGGCCACCTACGCAACCGGGCATCTATTTTCGAACGGAACTCAGAAATGTTTTCAAAGAATCAGCTGAATTTCACGACACTAGTTTATATAACAAGAACTTTGAAACATAGCCAAGAGATGATAGATTTTGTTGATAAATGGACACACTACAATGTGTCAACACAAGACTTTAATTTGAACTATTGAATGTTGGCAGTGTTGGAACAGGTTTACGAATGAAATCGGTTTTGGTAATTGGTACATTGTACGGATTGTACAGAGCTATTTGTAAAAAAAAACTTTGAAAATGTTGTGTAACATCTGACATCTCACCTTTTTTTTTATTGGAGATATACCTTTGATTGACCACAATCTCACCTGATGTTAAGTGAAGATGTGGCCGACGATGAATCTCGAAGGTCTAGAAGACACCTATTTACTCGCTTCTTGAAAAGACCAAGATCGTAGTTGTCCGGGAAGACAGAAGCGGGTAGCGCGTTCCATTCCTTAGCGGTTCGTATTAAATATATGGATTTGAATCGTTTGGTCCATGTGACCGGAATATCCACTAAATAAGGATGAAACTGCGCTGTGCGTCTGCTCGTTCTGGAGTAAAATGGAGAAGGTGGGATCAGTTCATGGAGTTCCTGTGAGCACTCTCCGAAATGTAGCCTATAGAAGATCTTTGAGACTTTGGGTCTTAGTCTCTACAAGGTGCTGTTCTTCTACGAGTCTGAAGGCTCGTCGCTCAATTGAGTCTAAGGCAGCGAGTTGGTACTTAGCCGAGCCATCCCAAAGGTGAAAAGTTAACCTTGGTTAATAGGTAACATAAATTTGGAATGAACTCTACTTATTTCATTTTCTGAGGTTGGTACCATCTGACGGCCTTCTTCCTCTTAGTTTTTCGCAGTGCGTATACGCGCGCGCGACGCGCTTTTGAAGCTGCGCGAGTACCAATCCGCCCGAATAAGAGCGACAAAAAAAAGCTAGTCTCCACCACGCACTTACTCGTATACCCTCGTCTTCTTCTTATCGTGTCACTTAGTTCCTTCGAACCAGTATGGTGAAAGGATTTCAAGTGCGCCTCGAAGAGGCTCCTTTCGTGCACTCGACACATGTTTTCGAACTTTAGGTTCTACGACATGCCGGTTTCCTCACGATGTTTTCCTTCACCGTTGCGAGAACGTGGGATGCATACATAGATTTTTTCGACTGAAAAAAACCCATTTAAGCATGACTGCCACCGGGATTCGAACCCGCGACCATCAGATCGCAAGGTAAGGGCCTCATCCACTCGGCCACCACGTCCTCAATACTATACCTATACTATACCCTCGTAATCGTTTGTAAACACAGACTGCTCTACCAAATATGGTAAACGCAAAAATGCCAATTTACATCTCACAATTTAATTAAAACATAAAATATCATAATAAGGTGCCTATGATTATTTAATTAAACCAACCAGCCAGCAAATTGGCAGCGCGCCCATTAAGGTAACCAACATCGAACCGAGAGGCTACGTCAAATAGATTTGCATAAACTTTGAATTTTTACACTGATTCACGAGTAAATATGCTTGCAGAGAAAACCTTTTCAGCATAGAATCTATGTCATGGATGAAAAACGATGTTCCTATAGAACACCAAGATAGACAGTATCAAACCAAAAATAGAGTCGTAAACAAAAAAAAACAGACACCTTGTGAATAAAAATAAAATAGCTCCTTTTTCAAATAATGTTTGTTACTTTTTACGATGTAGTTTTATTAACAATGAAAAAGGCTAGTAGTTTTAACATAATTATAATATTTATCAAGCCCTATTACTTCTCTTTTATCGAAAATTAGCATCGGACCAAAATGTACCAGAAGTTAGCCAATCTTTTCTTCTTTTTTTTCTCGATTATTCAATGTAGGTACTACATTGTGATTCTACACTTTAACACTTCTGTGCTTTTTAGTAACAGCAAAAATAAAAGCTGGAATATTCAGTTTGCTATTCAAACTGGCAAATCTGACGTGCGTCGTTATGCGCCGTGTAAAGTATTTTTGTAGGAAATTGAATATGCACGCACCAGTGTCATCAAAATTCAAAGTATCCTGTGTGCCTCGTGGAACCTTGTCGGTTGGATTTCGTTTGCGTACATCAGAAATTTGGAACGTAAAAATAAAATTCAAAGTTTAATTTTTAGCGAAATCGTTTTGTGGAAAATGATACGCGAAACCAACAAGATATTATGACATAAGCTAATTATTTGTGCTTAATATTCAATGTCTTCATAATACTCCATATTCTCTATGCTAATAATGTTAGTGGGAGACTCAGAACCAGTCAAATTTTCAATTTAACTCGTAGTGGTAGGTATTAAAAAAATATATGTTTTGTTTAGCGTATTAGATTATATTTGTTAGGCAATTTTATTTAACAAAGGAATAAATTAACAAAACTTTACATATTCAAAAAGAAATAATTAAAATTTTGATTATTTGAAAGTAAAACTGAATTTTTAATATTTTGTTATGTCTAACTTGAAATTAATATAGCATTATCTTCACAAAATAAAATTACAAAACAACGTTAAAATAACAGAGGAGCTTTATTTTATTACCCATGAGCTACTTGAAATAAAAGATGGGATTTTCCAAGAGCAAATCTTATCATTTTTCGTTTCGAACGCGGTGATTTATAACGCAAGTAAAATGCGAAGGTCCTTAAATTTGTATGATTCACTTAAATTTTATTGGTTTGGGCGAAAACCGTTTGATTTGCAGTTCATGTCTAGCCGTCTGCTTTTAAATGACACTCAAATGCTACCAAACACTTTGGATTTGAAGATACTTGCTAGACAATGGTTTTATTTTTACCACGAATTTACCACAACAGTTAAAGCTGTGCGAAAATATTTTTAATAATGTTCAAAACAACCACAAAGGCAGGAATATGTTATTTTCATGTCGAAGCCCGCAACCGCACTATTTTGTTCATGAAAATGGAACAAAGCTTTATTTAATTTGTGATTTCGTGCAAAGAAAATACTAGGCGCACAACAACATGCAGGAGCTAAGCCTTAAATGCATGCGCTGGAAATAATTCCTTCAGAAGATACCAAGATACTAAACCCAAAGGTGCGGCCAGACAAGACACAACTGAATAAAGTTTTGTAAAGCAAAAATTGCCAGAAGCCGAGTTGGACGAGCAAAGGCACGTATCTAATGAGACGGCTTCTTTAATGGAAATACCAGGAGCGTACCAGGGTTGTCGGTCCGCGGCATTCAGTCCGAGATTCTCTGATAAATGCCAGGGACAATAAATATGGATTTTGAATCATTGACATAAAATCCGAGCGCAATCTGCGATAAACTGATAAAGCGCTGGAAGTATTTAGGTATTTAAAGGTATTTAAAGATACATATTTGCTATTGAGTCGAGTCACGAGTTTGTAAGCCATGCTTGAAAGGCTGTTGGTGTATTAAACAAATTGATTCGTAATGATCGTCATTGTTCAGCGCACAATGTGAATCAGACGCGCTACTTCATTCGAGCATAATTATGGTAGTTCTTGCCAAATGGTTATGGTCTTATTATGATGTACTGACAAACTAAAGTCTTATAATACAGTAAATATATGTATATATGAGAATGGTTAGTACTTACTCCAGCAGTGGACGTTCAGAGGCTGATATGATGATAATGACAGTAGGTAACGAGCTACGCACCTGACTTTTATGCCTAGATCACACGTAACCAATCAGTATGTATAATAATGAATACCTATCAGCCGCACTTATAGGCGTGATTGTGGTCTCTGCAGTCGAGTAATGCCTAGATCACACGTACCGAGACAGTTAACAAAATGATACTCGGCCGAGACAGTGAAGGCTTACGTCACTCGCTCAGCCGAGCACTCGGCGCTATGTTTATACGTACCGAGTACTAGGCCGAGAGCACTGTCTCGGCCGAGTACTCAGTACGTGTGATCTAGGCATTACTCGACTGCAGAGACCACAATCACACCTATAAGGGCAGCCGGTAGGTATTAATTATTATACCTACTGATTGGCAGATGGATAAATTGAATTCGCGTGAATATCCGAGATGCCGGCAAGTGTTCTCATACACGTCATATCGCGTGCGAATGATTAAACAAAAAAAAAGATATCGTTATGATTCTCGGTAATGCCACTCGGAACTGCGAGTATTCCGGTCCTTGAATAAATACATAAATTGTGTAGTTTCCTGTATTGAAATATAAATAGTTCATGGTTTCTAGAGCGTGCACTTCAAAGCGAGTTTTCAGAGCATTATCCATTCATTGTGGAGTTTATATTTTAATTTATTTATATGTTTTGAATAAACAACACTTGGATTATTCAGTATTCATATTCAGTATTATACAGAAATGATTATTATATTATAGGTATTATAGGTACATTTACATATTAAAATATGTAAATATACTGGTGTTCATGTCATAAAACTTAAGTAACTAAACATCGTTGAAATGTCTCAGATGCAAAAAAAGGTGGACATTGTTTTTCTAAAGTTTTTATACATTTGAATAACATGAACCTATTTAGCTTGTAAATTTATGATTAAATTTGTTTCGTTATTTATTTAAGGACTTAAAAAAATACATAATTTTCAAACAAGGCGGTCAAAACTTTTCTCATATTTCATTCCTTTGACAAAAACAACGTGTTGTTCATTCGACTTCAAACTCTCTTTTTCTTTCAGTATTGTGCTCAAAATGGTTCGTACGTCGTGTCGTATGACTAACAAACGGTTTTCTCTTATGATTTTTTTATATTTTTTTACAAATTTTCCGGGTAATGAAAACAATCAAGAATATAAATTGCTTTTAACGATATTTTAATGAGTTCTTTAAAGTGGCGCTTAAAATAAACTTGTATTTTTATGACGCGGGCGTCTCAATAAAAACTGAAAAAGCGGCTACATTTACGTTTTGATGCGATGAACCAATGAAAGGTAAATCATGAAAATTACTCACTGTTGGACGCATACACTACAGCAATACAAAACATGGATAATAGGTCGTTAGTCGATAGATAGATAGATGAACACTTTATTGTACACCAACAAGAACAAAGCAGAGTAAAACAATAGAACAAGTATTACATTTTGAGTAGCTTTTGTAGACTTTCGCGATTATCACAAATACGTTCCGTTACCCGACTTTTGACGTCGATACGCTAACTTTACGAGGATTGGGTTACAGTTTCAGAGTACTAATGCCTTGATCACACATACCGAGCAAACGGCCGAGACAGTGCTCTTGGCCGAGTACTCGGTACGCATAACATAAACATTATACTCCGAGTGCTCGGCTGAGCGAGTGAGTAAGCTACTTGCTTACATCACTGTCTCGGCTGAGAAACATTTTACTGTCCCGTTTGCTCGGTACGTGTGATCTAGGCATAAGTTTGAAGATAGCAAAGAGTTAAGGTTATGTTAGTGTTAAATACCTATCTATAAATTTTTGTTCGAAAAATAATTATTCTGGACAATTACACGATAACCTCGAATCAAGTGAAGTCGGAATTAATCATAAATAAATAATTTTATGTGATTGATAGATTACCGAGTAATAGGTATTGATTATATATACGATAACAGCTGGTTGAATGTCATATACAAATAATTATTTTATTGAATGCATTTTCGGTATTCGCCTACACACTTATTAAATGTTGCAACCGATATTTAATTATACTTTACTATTTTATTAACTTTACGCTTACTTTTTTATAGAAAAAAAAAATATATTTTACTTTGGCTCTACCTTAATCGGGTTTTTAAGATAGTTCTCTACAATTTAAATATTTTATTATAGTGGCAGAAACCTAACTATTAGAGACAATACTTTGTAGCACTTTGGGTGTTATTTTTTACAGCGCGAGTACGCGCGACAAGCCTTGAGAGACGCCTCATACTGACACTCGTTTGATAAAACAAGCGTTAACGCCGGTAAACGCGCGTTTGGTTTTGAAGTTTGGCGATTATCAACACGAAAACGCACTAAAGCGTCGATGACACTGGTCTTTTTTATAAGCTACAAGCCAGTGATTTCGCTTGTAACTTGTAAACTCGCCCAGTGTCATTGGGTTTTTACAATCCTTCCCGAAAGCTAACTCGCTCACTCGCTAGCATTTAAACTCGCCAGCTTGTAGCGTGTAAACTAGCCATGTGACATCGACGCTTTACTGTAAATTGTAGTATATTCGTCGAGCAATCACTGTTGCCCTGGTACCGACTGAGTTCAGACAATAAAATAATATAGCATCCATTATCCCGTAAATCAGAGTTGACGCGCCGTAATTGGCCGACCGCGCTGTCCGACTGATCGCCTTCCGTTGATGTTCCCCTGGTACCGTGATGTTGATGGGCGTGATGGCCACTCATTCTCCCCTAGTTCATTGTGATTATTGAATGAGCATCTCAATTTATTTATGCTGGGTACGTCTGACACAGTAGGCATGGAAAGTATACCTAGTAACAAGTTATTTATCATGGTAAAAAACTTCTTCTTATCATGTCACTAGATCTTTCGAACCAGTGTAGTGAAAGCATTTCAAGTGCGCCTCGAAGAGGCTCCTTTCGTGCACTTGACACATGTTTATTGATTTTTTTTAAGGTTCTATGACATACCGGTTTCCTCACGATGTTTTCCTTCAAAAGAAGAACTGAACTTACTGTACCACGTGAACTGATCACTCACATAACACTTGTTACTTTCCGAGACCAAGTCGTTTACAAAATCACCGGTTGTATCCAGGTATCCACCCGGCTCGCACCGGCAGGTGATTTTGTACGCTGTGATGTCATGATACTTGTCACCGTTCACAATTTCATTTGTATCGTAAATAACAATAACAGACAGTCAGTAGTGTGCTGCCTGTGAGTGGGAGTGATTGCGCGACGTCGCGTCATGCGTGAATTATTTTAACAACATTTGACATTATCAATAATGAACTGATAAAAACCGGTGATTTCAATGTTACAAAATTAAATCATATCACCATGTGTCAATGAAATAGAAGTAGCAATCATTTCCATGCCTATGAAAGGTACCTCAGTGACAGGCTTGCTAATATTCTTGCTAATATTGCCAGAGCAACATGACCTTAGAACACTCTACTTAGCCCCCAAAATAGTTCTGGTGCTGCTTCGCTCGTGGTTTTATGGTTTTTAGAAGGCCATCAATTTTTTTTGTTCCGAAACTACATCCGTGGTTTTTTTTATTAAAAGGAAGACACAGACATGATAAAACAGTAAGACAAGTCTCCACATTTAGTAACAGAAAAGCTTATAAAGTGATGAATGATGGTAGACTATTATTATTATTATTTCTTTAATCTATTTAAATAATATGTATGTAGTTTTAGTATATATACCTTTAATATATTATGCAGCTGTAAATACATTATTGTTGTCCTTTTTTTTTTATGGAATAGGCAAGCATTTGACCACAACCTCACCTGATGGTAAGTGACCTGTTATTTATTATACGTTCTAAATATCGTTTATTGCGTGTGATATGTACATCAAACATATTATTTTGTTTGTCAAATGATATACTTTGGTAACAAATATTTATGGAAGTATTAATTTGTAGTATTAGTACCTATTGTCTGATAAAAGTAAATTACGATGCAGATAAAGCTGATTGTGTATTTTACTAAACCATTAGCAATTTTAGAAATATAAATACATAAGTTACTATAGGTTAGTTATAGTTAACTATAGTTAGTGCACGAAAGGAGCCTCTTCTAAGCTTACCTGAAATCCTTTCACCACAAAGGTTAAAAAAAACGATAAGAAGAAGACTATAGGTTAGTATATTTTTTTCCTCCGTGGTATAGTATAATGTATAGCATTGTACTGGTTATGAGTAGGCGTGATCTCTAACCATCAGGAGAGCGCTTAGTTCGTCTCAGCAGCGAAGCAACTAAAGTTTACAAAATTAGTAAATGATGTGAAGCAAACCGTCTTAAAAAACTATAAAATAATAATGTAATGAATTATGCATATTTATAATTAAGTTTTCATTATGAGCTATGAATATTTATTTGTGGTAATTAAGTTCTACCAATGATAAACTCTGTTGATAACTTGATTCATCATTCTGTTTTAACTATACCTACTATGGTTCTCGCTTTCATTCGATCGTTTATGGCATAATATTCTATTATTCTGCATTTTATTGAATTTAATGGTATTACTTACAAACTATGTTGCTTTCCTATCGCTACAATAACAAGTAAAATGAAAACAAGATCATGACATCATTAAAGTTTATTAAAACAAATATTACCTGCTCAGTCTTCATTTTATCGTTTTTGTGTAATAAAAAATTACTTCCACGACCAAAACGAATATATCGATTCCACATTCATCAGGTTCTATATCTATCAAGTATTCATCGTTATCGTAGTAGGTATCAGAGACGGTTGAAATATAAATTCGCATTATTATTTGTACGCTGATGATAATATTCAAGCAGAATATTATCATCTTTTTAGTTTTTAGCTGGACTTTTTAGTTTACTTTTTAATACCAACTTTTGTATGTATACATATTCTTGACAAATAAATACCTAAATAAATAAAGACCTTTATACTAAGACCTTTATGAAATAAATGTTTTTTATCTTGTCTTATAAAATGATGGCTTGCACCGCTCTTCTGGATATTTTGACATTTTGATGAAGGACCTAGACGAAATTAATTTTGCAAACAGCTATGTCTAATCATTGAATTCATATCAATGATTGATAGTCAAATAATCTCGTTATGTTTCAATACTTTCAATACAGCCTACGGAAAATGCGACAGTTGTAAAGAATGGTTTTAATTCGCAGTGCGAGCTGTATGCTCACTAAAATGCTAAATGACTCTGCTGCAGCATTGAAAATGTTAAAAGACTAAGCATTGACGAGTGAAATGTGCTGCTATTCATCCTTATTCCTCATAAATAAGTTTAAGTTAAGTACCCAGAATGAATAAGCAAAACCATATAAATGTAAAAGAACTGTTAGGTACATCCTAGAACATTTTCTTCCCGAGCGGTTGGAACGGTGTAAATTTACCTATACATATGTATGCATGTGATATACGTATGTTTATGTTTGCAAGGTATATGTATGAAACATCGCATAGAAATTAGTAAAATGGAAGTAAACAAGCAGTTACGAGATCGCTATCTCTTGGTCAACTCTTCGAGATAATACATAAATGCTATGATGTTTCTTTGCAAGTTAAATATCTACATATGCATAGAAGGTTGTACATCATTGAACAAACTTCTATTGAGTATTATTTGTTCTGTGGTGGGAGCATAAAGATAAATTCAGCAACCCTGCAGCTAACTGCTGTGCATTTCGTCCGGCATTCGGTTTATTTCCTCTGTACAATCAACGCCCCCTGCACTACCCGCGATGCAAACGACGATTTAACTACCTTCTCCGTTTTATGTTCCCCTGGTTGTTTGTGTTTGAAATTGCTTAGAGCGGTTTCAGACTAGCCTAGTTTCAGTATTACACAGCAGATTCGCTGCTTTTGTTCTGTTTTTGCAGCACAAGCTTATGCCTAGATCACACGCACCGAGTACTCGGCCGAGACAGTGAAAGCTTACGTCACTCGCTCAGCCGAGCACTCCGCGTTATGTTTATACGTACCGAGATAGTGCTCTCGGCCGAGTACTCGGCTCGGTACGTGTGATCTAGGCATTACACCGGCGTTTACGGTTTTTGGTAACGGGTGACAGTGATGCGGGCGGTTGGGCGCGTAAAGCGTCGATGAAACACAGCTTTTTTACACGCTACAAGCCAACGAGTTCGCTTGTAGCTTGTAAACTCGTCCTGTGTCATCGGCTTTTTTACAATCTGCTTGTTGACAATCCTTCCCGAAAGGTAACTCGTTCACTCGCTAGCTTTTAAACTCGCAAGATTGTAGCATGTAAACTAGCCGTGTATCATCGACGCTTTAGCGACAACGCTCGTAAGAGTGGCGTGACGCGCGTACACGCGCTGCAAAACAAAACATGAGCGGCGAATCCGTTCGGTTTATACGCTAATCTAGAAGCGCACTTATAAGAAATGGTGAAAATAAATTACCTGCAAATTAAATTATTTTAAGCTCGGAATGAAATTAAAAATTTAGAAGACTTCCTCCTAGGTAGGTAAATTAATTTCTTACAGGAAATTAAATATCATAAAATTCGCGTAATAATTTTATATTCATAAAACTCTATGTGATATTTAATAGATAAGCCATTTATGAATGGTTTCCAAGTTGGAAAATACCACTACTTTTAACTACATAAAGCTAGCGATATTTCATCATGAGCAATCGGCAAGAACGAGTGAGGATTAACCTTAACCTTTCATCTCTGAACTGAAGTCCTGGTAATAAAGATTCTTTCTCTATTTTCAAGTAGATATTGTTCATTTTTCAAGTTCACCTGTAGACAGTTTTCTATAAAAATATAATTAGCTCTTGAGTCCCGTTTCATTTTTAATTTAATTCGCCCTAGAATCTTTAAAATTTTAAGTTTAAAATTGTGTTGCAACCTTTAACAAAATTGTAAAGTACCTAGGTATAAATCTAAAACAAATTAGTTTTTAGGAATTTTAGATTGCTGTACTCTAAGAGGGTCTTTTACTTTAAGCACTTAGTAATTAGTTTTTAATTGTATCTCTTCGAGGCGCACTTGAAATCCTTTCACCACACTGGTTCGAAGGAACTAGTGACACGTAAGAAGAAGAACTGTATCTAATCTAGGCTTAAATATAAGGTGCAATAAACAATTTGAAGCTGTCCCCGTTTAACTAAAATTGTAAACAACAAAATCTTTTCCAAAGCTCAATTCTCTAACCTAATTAGATTCTACTGTTTAATGGGGCATTAAACCGTGCTAACCTACTCTTTTATCTTTTACAGGTAAGGAGAAACCTGCTCGCCGGGTGAGTTTTATTCTCTTTGCGGTCTGGCATGTGTGAACTTTATTATGGCCGCCTTTATTGTCGAACATGCGATGGCGACTACATTCTGTCCGAAATCTCTCGAATGCCAACAGTTCAAAACAGACTTGATATTCGTTTTTCTTATATTCGCTTTAATATATATTCATTATCATCTTCCCGCATTCAGGTGGGGTCGGCACAACATGTCTTCTTCTTCCATTCGTCTGCTTCAGCGGTCCGTCATCTCTGTACTAACACCTGCTTTGTTCATATCCTCTTTTTCACATTACATCCATCTTTTCTTTGGCCGTCCAATACTCGTTTATCCATCTACTTTCATATCTAACACTCTTCTTGAGACATGGCATTCATCCCTCCGCATCACATGCCCACACTTTAATATTTGTTCGATGAACTAAAACAAAATAATTATAACATTAACATTAATAAAGTACTGAAGTACGGGTATAACTTTGTCGTTTATGATTTGCTTGATGAAGAAAAGACCCCCTGGTAATATAAAGTCAAAACATCGAAACTTCGAAAGTCACCGTCAGTCAGCAAATATTTCCCATTTTACAAAATGCGAGGTGTTTGTTCATTTCTTCGACCTTTTGAATGCGAATTGCCAGTAACATTTTATAATTGTTTCTAAAGACATGTCTTTGTAATATTGACTATATTTACACGAAAGGGAAAGGGCCTTTACCATCCGCATTTTCATATGGAAAAAATCAGGTAGGCTAGGCCTGAATTATACAGAAACGGCATAAGGTGAAGGCACGGCGCAGGCGGAACACTAGGATATAATTGCATGACGCATCGCTTACAGATTTTGTATGAAAAGTTTTACCTGCGCCCCTGCCTTCGCCTTACGTCGCTTCTGTAGTATTCGGGCCTTAAGTTCCTCTAAGGTTGGTAACCTATTTTAAAACCGTCATGCTTATTTACACAAGTACTTAGGGGGCATCCATAAATAACGTGAGGTATTTAAGGGGGGGGAGGGGGTCGAGTCAAATCTCATCTAATCTTACGTTGGAGAGAGGGGGGGTCTCAGGAAATATCACGCAATTTATTTCTGATTGAAACAAAAAATATATATATTATTTTGGTCCATTTAATCCAAATTGTACATGCTTAAGATTTAATCTTAAGTCCTTTGTTTAAATCTTAATAACAATCCAACGCGTTCACGTAAGAAACCCACATTTTCAAAAATCTCACGTGAGATTGGGGGTTGGGGGAGGGGGTTGAATAAAATCTCACGACATCTCACCAGGGGGGGATCTCTCCTCGGGACAGAAAATTAAAAATAACACCTCACGTAATTTATGGACGCTCCCTTACGCTATCGCAAATCATATCGGCATAAGGCGAAAAAAAAACTTGTTCTATTGTTTTACTCTGCTTTGTTCTTGTTGGTGTACATTATAGTGTTCATCTATCTATGTATCTAAGGCGAAGGCACGGGGCGCAGGCGGAACAAAAATATAATCTCATGACGCGTCGCTTACAGATTAGTATAAAAAAGACCGTGCCTTCGCCTTATGTCGCTTCTATATAATTCAGGCCGTTCCTCTAAGTTAGGTACCAATTTTAAAAGCGTCATGCTTATTTACACAAGTACTTACGCAAGGCATAAGGTGAAGGCACGGGACTTAGACGGAACAAAAATAAAATCGCACGACGCGTCGCTTTCAGATTTTGTATAAAAAAGACCGTGCCTTCGCCTTATGTCGCGTCTGTATAATGTTCCTCTAAGGTAGGTACCTATTTTAAAAGCGTCATGCTTATTTACACAAGTACTTACGCTATCGCAAAGCAAATTTACACGCTCGAGCAACGGTTCCCCGCAGTTTATCATAAACGAATGTGATGTAAAAACGGCATTGTGTGCCGAGTCCACGATGCGTGTGAACTGCATCGTGCCTGCCATTATCGTGTCAGTTTGCAGATGAATGATCAAATTGTTTTGTCGTTTCAAATTGTGTACTTACATTATGTAGTAAGTGCTCTAAGTATGTAGGTACATTCTTCACGTTTTTAAATTGAATGACTTGCTTATGTATGATAGAGAAATTGATTTAAATTGTATTGTATTGATTATGGTATGGAATGTATTGTACTGGCTCGTGTAAAAATGTAGAACGAAATGAAAAAAAGCACATACCTATGCATCTACCTATAAACCAACCAATATAAACCTATGCACGAATTATGGCAATATGTAAAATTGTGTGCAATGGTAAAATACATAAAAAAATAAAGTAAAGAAAAGTTATAACTACAGAAAACCGGCATGCATTTCAGCTTTCTATGCTAATGTACAATGTTATACATAGTTAAAAACAGTTTTTGAAATGTAATAATAACAGCTAACACTTTTCTGATATACTTACTTCCTCCACGTGTCGACTTGCACGCAAAGTAGTCAGCGAGGTTTATTCTAAATCGGCAAGAACTAGGTACCTATCAATAAAAACTTATGTGATAAACTTCAAACTATACACGTTACGCATAGGTTTTTCTTTTTTTACCTTGTACAATAAAGCATTTTCTATCTATCTATCTATCTATCTACACGTTAGTTTTTACATAAATTTCTCATTTATTTAACAATGTTTCAAGAATCTGTTTTTTTCTAAAAACAAACTATTCAAGTACTCCTATTATCTGCTGAAAACAATGTAAGTAAAAGGTTAAAAGTTACATACGTACATTAAAGTCGTGCTAGCATCACCGCTCCGTTGAATACGATGTTTTGTAACGTTCCATTGAACAGCACCATTACATCGAGTCTCGCATTAGAGCTCATAACAATAAACACGAGAGTGTAGCAAATTGCTATTTATTGCACTTGATGTGACAGTCAATTACTAACAGATTTTCCACGCAAATAAGGCCTTAGATCACAGCCCAACAGAGTCTGTCAAAGACAAATAGAGTTCCAGTTTTCTAAACTGGATTTCTAGTCACAAGTCACAACACAAGCACCATCTTCGACTTTGTTACTTGTTTCCAATGGAGCTTACTTTGTTGAGCTTTTGTTTCCGAATAAATTATAATACTCATCAGTCTCTGCAAAACCGAAGTCGAGAGGACGTGGTGGCCGAGTGGATGAGGCCCTTACCTTACGATCTGATGGTCGCGGGTTCGAATCCCGGTTGCAGTCATGCGTAAATGGTTTTTTTCGGTCGAAAAATCTATGTATGCATCCCACGTTCTCGCAACGGTGAAGGAAAACATCGTGAGGAAACCGGCGGTAGAACTTTAAAGTTCGAAAACATGTGTCGAGTGCACGAAAGGAGCCTCTTCGAGGCGCACTTGAAATCCTTTCACCACACTGGTTTCGAAAGAACTAGTGACACGAAGAAGAAGAAGTCTGCAAAACCTACTCTGTTATAAACTTATAATACTTACTGTCTGGCCGAACGATACAAGTCGCATTAACATTGACCTCCTTTGAATGGTAAAGCGAATCGCTCGAGATATAAATGATATGCGAAGAAACTTGTTATTATTCTAAGGAATATATTTTAATCGGATCTCTTTTCAACCGATTTCAAATAAGGAAAAGGTGATTAATTCGGTTGGTTTTTTTATGTTTAGAACTTTTTACCTCAGAACTTTGTTGTAAAATCAGTTTAGTATATTAGTTTTTATATCAGAAAACTAAAAAAAAATATGTTGTCGAAGTAAATTAAATTGCTGTAACTTTTCAGTGATGTTTACGGTCCAATTGAAGTCGCTTATCTATGTTTTTGTAAAACCTTGATTATTGTTTGTAATGATGAATAATATTATGAAACTAGCTGACGCCCGCGACTTTGTTTGTGTTAAGAATTTCTGAAATTCCTTTCTTAGTATTCAATTTCAGCCCACGAACACATTCTCCAAGTTTGAAGTCTCTACGTCCATTGTTTTAGATTGCAGGCTCTCTTTCTTTCAGTCAGTCAGTCAGTCAGGACTAGGCCTATTATAGATAGATTAGCACCGGCACCGTGCTGGCTATGATAGCCGCTATGATAGACTGCCTTCACAAGAGGTACACGTACCACTTGGCTAAAAACCCTTTTTAAAAAAAAAGTGTGAACTTATCTTTAAAGTTGGTTTACGGACGATAGTTTAACGTGACTACCAGCGTAACGGGACAATGAGCGTTACCGGACAATGACGTCATTGTTTTTGTGCATACAGCCAGCGTTCATCGATTTATTAGACGTAGTCACGTCAAAAAAATGGCATAAAAACTATTAGTCTAACTTCACTTAGCATATTCATACTTTAGAATCTGGAATACCAAAATGTTGAAGGGACATTAACTGTAAATATCACGTAAAGAAGAGGATGCACGTAAACGCGGTTAACGTAGTACGAAATAAAAGCAGTCAGTTCCGTTATAGGAACGTGACGGGTCGTAATAAGGATTATTAACGAGGGGTATTTGGCCTGATACTCTTACAAACTCTAGGCTTTCCTGTAGTTTTTCTGGTAATCATCGTCGCTTTGCATATTATCGAGTTATCAGAAAATTCGATTTTCATAATCCTTCAATATTATAATTTGGTCACCCCGATATTAAGGGTAATCCTCAAGGCAAATTTCACTACTAATTTAAAAACACGTGTAAAATCTAAATTAAAGTATGAAACCTTACTAATTTTTGTTCACACAATCGGAAAACATATAGGAAACGAATAGTGTGAAGAAATTACTGTAATACGGCGTTCTTTTTGAGTATTTGTTCGAAACATTTTGTATAGAAATTTGCCTTGAGGATTACCCTTAAATCAAAAAATTATCAAATTAAATTATTTTGTGCATACCATGACCTACGATCTGTTTCATAACATAATTATGCATAAAATAAATATGTCCTTATTAAATTATCACAATTACTATGTTTATTGACCCATTGAACCGCCGCTGATAAATCTTAATCGGTCACTTGTTGCGGCTTTGATAAATTTATCTGGTAAACCTTTACGGCAAGTATTGGCTTGCGCAGACTGGCGGACGGCACGGCAGAGGGTTTTAAATTTATCAATTTAATTCAATACTTATCGCGATAAGCATCGTGCGATGCTCCAAGGTCTTATTTCGATTGCATAAGTAATGTTAAATTTAATTGCTAAATTTTAAATCCTCTGCCTTACTGACCGCCACCAGTATGCGCAGGCCATAAGT
Source organism: Lobophora halterata (assembly GCA_932526365.1). NCBI lineage: Eukaryota > Metazoa > Arthropoda > Insecta > Lepidoptera > Geometridae > Lobophora > Lobophora halterata. The sequence goes on from OW052018.1 coordinate 3,006,064, forward strand.
AGATTGTGTCTTAACTTAATTCTCATGGCCAATTAATTCTTCAACAATTTATCCAAAATAAATATTTATTTCTTACTAGTGTTAACTAGTGTTACTAGTGTTAGTGCGGGTGTTAACCCGCAACTTTGTTTGCGTTGCGAACTATCAAAGTGCCTTTCTTAGTTACTCACTTTCAGCTCTTGACGAACACTTCTTCCAACTTTCAAGTCTCTACGTTCAGCGGTTTGGCCTGTACGTTGTCTGTCCGCCAATCAGTCAGATCCAAGCCTGATAATATTGATTTTAACATTTATAATTTTCCCTCTTTCCCTGACTACGGCCCCGAAGCCGTCCATTTGCATGGCAGCCCGTCCAGGAAATTGCTAGGACGTATACGCGCTCCGCGTATTAAGTAGGTACCTGGCCACGCCACAGAAAATAAACAGCTGGCCTGTACGTACAGTCTGTGATTATCAGACACCGTGACTCTTAATTGGGGACTGCGGATTTCCACTTCCTGTAACAATTTAACGATTTCATGACAGTTTTACTTTGCAACTTTGTAGTTCACTTTGCAAATTTCATAAGTACTCATAATAACGACGTTGGATAAGGGGGTGGTTCTCAATTCGGTTTTTTTTTATGTGTGTTACCTCAGAACTTTGTTGTTTATAAATCGATTAGAATCATCATCATCATCATCATATCGTGTCACTAGTTCCTTCGAACCAGTGTGGTGAAAGGATTTCAAGTGCGCCTCGAAGAGGCTCCTTTCGTGCACTCGACACATGTTTTCGAACTTTTAGGTATTACGACATGCCGGTTTCTTTACGATGTTTTCCTTCACCGTTGCGAGAACGTGGGATGCATACATAGATTTTTTCAACCGAAAAAAACCCATATACGCATGACTGCCACCGGGATTCGAACCCGCGACCATCAGATCGCAAAGCAAGGGCCTCATCCACTCGGCCACCACGTCCTCGATTAGAAAAAAATTGAGAGGTAATGCTTTCAGATTGGTCCCATAGAAATTTTATCAGAAACGGTTCAGTAGTTTATTTTTTAGATCAAAATAACTGAAAAAAAAATCGTTGAAGTGAACAAAATTGCGTATTTTGCTTCCCTGTGACTTTTCAGTGCGGCCTACGGTCATAGAACAGTCCGATTGAAGTCGCATGTTGTACGTTTTTGTAAATCCTCGATTATTTATCAATAAAATCCTCACCAACCCGTTTATATGCTCTAAAATCCTTAATCGTCTCAACCATCACGTTTGATATTCAAATAACATTTCATATAATTATACGAGCCGGGTTTGAGTTGATGTAAATCTCCTTGAATTTCTTCGAACATAAATTTTCCGTCCTTTGCCGCTTAATTTTATGTTTCTTAGGCCAATGACATTACCGACAATGTTATATGACGGATTATAAATATTTGTGAGTATTAGTGGAATTAAATTGCTTAAGCTATTTAGATAATCCTCGGGTTTATCTTATCATCATTCAGATTCTCAGTCGAATATCTTGCTGTACTAGACTAGGTATATAATATATTTAGCTGTTTATTTTGCTTTTGTTTCTTAATTTTAAAGTTATTATCTACCAGTGCATTGAAGAAGACACCATGGCTTAGTTGGTAGTGATCCTGCCTACGAAGCTTGGTGTTTCGGGTTCGATCCCCGGCCGGGGCGAATATTTGTGTGACGAACACATAATGTTTGTTCTCGGGTCTTGGATGTTGTGATCTTGTATGTGCATGCCACCTGCGACACAGGGAATCCACTAGGATTACTAGAAAACATTCACACACTGACACCCCTGCACTAGCAGGGGTGTGAGTGTGTGAATGTTTAATGTTAGGCTTAATTTAACGTACAGTTATATAAAAGTACCGTATGGGCAGAACGTAGATAGATATATATTTGAACACTTTATTGTACACCAACAAGAACAAAGCAGAGTAAAACAATAGAACAAGAATAAAAAGGCCTTAAGGTAGGTAGTAAGGGGCGGACTTATCGCTGTTAGCGATCTCCTTAGATGTGTCAGGAAGGTGGGCGTTGAGACAGCTACACAGTTTTTTTAACTTTGCAGTTTCAGCGTTCTTGCATTAACATAGTTTCTGTATGTACCTTGTTATTTATTCAGATAAATATTTTTAATTTTTAAATTCGGTCCCATTATTTCGTACGTACTTGTTACACCTTAGTCTGTGTCTGCACTCTTGAGTTGTATCGAGTTAAAAAATAGCACTATGTCCTATAGTCATAATGAGTTTAGCGCCATCTTTCGTACTTTTGATTGAAGTTATTGAGTAACAAACCAGCTATCAAATCACATAAACATTAGCATACTTTAATTTCAGCAAAAATGCATGAAATCCAGACACTGTACAAAAAATTTAGTACCTAGGAAAAGTATAGTACATCTTGAGACATACATAGTTACCTATAATGTTCTAGGTCCATCCATATCTAGTGGCAAATGTGGCAATAGTTTAACGACTCGGTAGTAAAATTACAATACAATGTCCTATAACCATTTATAACGACGGTTTAAAACTTTTACTGGCGTCATTTGCAAAAAGTCTAGAAACTGTTGCACGTTGTTGTAAGAACTCTTTATCTGTAGTTTTTTTTTTCTTTCGAAGAACCTAAGTTCTTCGGTTTTGGCTTCACATCAAAGGTATATAGCCAGTGTCAAGTAATTGGAGAGATTATTTTGTCATAAGTCAGAGTCGATAAGTCAAGTCATGCCCCTGTAAAGTAGTGGTGGTTGCGACTTTACTAGAGGCTTCTATGGAGTTTTGGAGGCAACACGAAAAGTCACGTTTTACAGCATTACACTATTCACCAACACTCATACACGTTCACGAGCACTTAATGGATAAAAAAAACACCGTTTTTACACTTTAACACTCAAAGTTATACAAGTTTTGTCAATTAATTTAATTCCGACAATACGCCATTTTTCACGTTCCCGCCAAAAACTCTTATATGTAGTTATACTATCGTTTAATTGTTCATTCTGGGCAGGTGTTTGTTCCCTATTACTTTTTTAAACGGCTATTAGTATAAGTGCTCGTATGATATTATTTATGAACGCGGCACTTAGCCAGCGCATGCCTGCTTCTCCCACAGTCCACCGAAATGTGCTTCTAATTACATAGCCCTACTTTTAACTAATAACCCGATAGTAATTACTACCTCTATATTTGGTTTCAACATGATATTACTGAACATTTCGAAAGACCCTTCGTAATTACGGCAGCACGCTACTACTACTTTTACCATTCGTTCTTATTACCCGACTGCCAAGGAATTATTATGTTTTTTGCGCGTATCTTGTATGTATGTAAATTTCTTTTCTTAAACATGCGCGGAAATATTGTTATTACTTCTAAATAAAGAACACGCAAAGTATCATATTTACGGAGACTGTGTGTTCTTTGAATTTGGAACGAAGAGCGCGCCGGCAATGTTGTATGAAACGGTGTGCTGTTTGAATTTGGAACGAAAAGCGCGCCGGCAGTGTTGTATGAAACGGTGTGCTGTTTGAATTTAGAACTCTTTCATCTATCGTACACATTGCGTTCTCGTGCCGTATAGCCACAGATGCGTTTAACCTTTTGCGGCACAAACTGTAAAATAAAATTAAAAAATTGGCGGTAAAGCGGAGTTCGTTGTTATTAAAAATAAAATAAAATGAGTTCCGATGATTCTGAAAGTGAAAATTAAATGGACATGGATGACTGCACTCCACCAAGATTTTTTTCACCAGAATTTGAGAACATGTAAAAATTATTCCGCGCACTGTTTTTTTTCGCTGTATTGTTTTAATTTGAAACTGTCGTCAAGTAATGATGAATTTATTTGTTTGTTTCCTAGCAAATGTGTTATAAAACGTCGTATGACATTCGTGCGCTTTGATAATTACAGCCTCTGCTTTCTTGTAGCCCTCACCTACGGCTCGGGCTAGCAATATCGCCTCGGCAGTAATTATCAACTTACCGCACTTATATCATAATGTACTATTATTACCTCGTATCTTCTAAACGGCTGGGTGGGTTTTGACAGTTAAGGTAGGTATCGTTAGATTTGTCTCAATAACCCGAGTGTTCTTAGATATTCGTTTTTTAAATATAATCAAAATGGCGGATTTTTGGCACTAAATAGTAGGTCGTTAGAAAATGTTTGTTTAACAAACCTATCGAGTAGGGTATCAAAATGAAGGAAATTAATTAGAGATTACAAAAATGTATATAATATAAGTCATAAGTATATATTATTTGGAATAATTAACAGGCCATCAATGTACTCATAATTATTTCACAGTCAGGTTTTTAGTTTTTTTTATAACTTTAAGCTTGTTTTCCGCCGTTCTTCACAGCCATTCGCGTCCCCAGTTTTGTCAGTCAGTAGGTACGCAAAGCATTAGTTAAAACTCAACTTTGGCAACGAAACCGTTTCTTTGAATTGAAGTTTCTTCGACGATTCTCCGCTAAATTAATAAAGTTTTAATTGAATTCAGTTTGAAAGCAATTTTACGTGGATGTCAACTCGGGTCTTTCGAGTCTTTAACTTTGTGAGACGATAAAAACAATCTTTGAGCATCTCACTTATCTGGAAAATAATATCTGCCCGATAGCCGAGGGTCGGTCACGTGTTTGCGATGCCTTTGTCCGTGTGACAGACATTCTCGGGGCTTTGTGATCGGTCACGATAGCCATCTTCGACATACCGACGAGAATTTCTTGCTAAATCAGCTTCGAAGCCGTCATTTCTTAGAAATACCTTATTCAAGCTTACAATGTCTTCAAGAAGTCTCCGAAATATTATGAGTGCGATGTCTTTTAAAACTGTTTTTTTACCAATATTGCCCTTGCTCTCTTTACTTAACTTTAAGCATAACACATTTTGTAAATAATTATAATAATATGTATGGTGCTTGTGCAATAATAGAACACTACACTACCGATCTTAGAGCTCTCGAGTTCACTCTTAGAGCCGTCACGCTCGACGCAAATGTCAGTAAATCAGAGTTAACGCTTTCTTTGCTCCGTGGGATTTATGGTGAAAGGCACGACCGAAGCCTCGCCGTGCATCTTCCCGGCTTTATGCTCCCCTGGTACATCTGCAAACTGATACAAAATTGGCTCAGAGTGTGGTTAACATACAGATATTTCATAGTCATAGTAGGTAGTCAGTAAACTCGAGGTGGAATAAACAAGTGACGTTCAAACACCGCGATATTAAGAGGATATGTGAAACTGTCAGAAATGACAGCGCCCGAATTTCAAGACAGTGATAGCGCTAGTGCAATAACTTAAAAATAACTGACGTAAGCGACAAATAATAAAACATCGTATTGCTTGAAAAATGCTGTATTTATAAAGAAATCCTTTTACATTTATCTAAGTTATTTGATTACTCAGTCAATAGTATAAAAATCAACCGTAAATATTCTCTAAATTCGGAGGATGGATGTAAAACAGATTCCATGAGTGCCGATTTCAAAAAAGAAATCTATCGAGAAAAGTTTCACCAATCGTGTTTCTGTCTTACTTTTATTTAGATTATATCCTCAAGTAATCACTGTATTAACATCAAGTTTGTAACTTGTACGGTTACTGAGTAAGAATTTCAGGCAGCGACTCCAAATTTTCACATATCCTCTTTATAAAACACACACTCATCATAGCGGAGCTTTCCGTGCGGAATAAAACGGCTGGAATATGACAGGAATAAATGAGATGTCTTGTAGTTGAAATAGCGCGACGATAGTGAGGGCAATCGATCACGGAACTCGCACGAATTGCAACATTTATATAGATCCGTCCCGGGCTTTCCCACTTTTATCCCGGCGGAAGATTTATATTCATGCGCGACACCTTCGCCCTTTGAAGTTGCGAGATGGGGGAATAAATTCCGACCGAGCTCGCTCGTTGATTTTAATTAAAACGCTCTCTATAGTTTACCGGTTTATTACTTCATTTTAAGGATCATTATGATAAATAAATAATGTTGGACAATTCACACAACGCCATCTAGCCCCAAACTAAGCAAAGCTTGTACTATTCATTCATTCATTCATATATTTATTTACCTTTGGAAAATTTTGTACACTTAGTAATGTCATCATACTTAGAGCTAGTTTTACAATATTTTGGTATGATATTATGATAGAAACTCGCACCTAATGATATGATTGCTGGGGTTCTAAACTATTTACAAAAACTGTAAGTATACTATGAAAACTAGATAACTGATAGAATACTTAAATACATATATTTTTTTTGTAAAAACATACATAGATTACATAGAAAACACCCAGACTCAAGACACACCGATATTCATCGCACAAGTGCTTGTCCTGAAGCGGGAATCTAGCCAAAGGAGATGTTGATGCAAGGCGTACTCCTCTGTTGGGCATATAACCTTTTTGGCCATTCACGTTAAATAAAACTATACGCTGTTTTTGATAACTGTGTGCATATTTTAAAATGGTGTGCGAGATTATTATAGTGTGACATTTGCATGAATAAGATTTTGTTAGGCGCGTTTTGCAAGTTTTGCAGTTTTGCAGATTCTGACGTGAGACGTTTCCTTTTGCTAGATTCGCGAAGAATCGTGTGTATGATGAATCATATTATGTTTGATAAAGCCTAGAGTGAGCGTTGCTATTACGTTGGCCATTGTCCGGTCTCCAATGTGATCTCCCACTTAATCCGTCACAGTGGGATAACAACGCTAACAATGTGATAAAGCGAGCCCGGACACATCTCGCTCGCAATAACTATAAACTATCAACCGCAACGTCTGCCATCTTGTACCCGGAGTCGATAGAATATCCTCCTCTCCCTCGCTCCCATTGACTTCCTACTACCTCGGGCAGGCGGGTGAGCATCCATGCTCCTATCACTGAAATCTCTTCCAATGGAGTCTGAACTCAATCATTACTGAACATTGAACACAAACTCTTGACGCAGACGTTATGCAGCTTCTACTTCAATATCAACCTTATATTCTCTTCGTATCTACAGAATATGTTGATTCTTAATATTTGATTTCTTAATTATTTGCTTGTATTTAGGTTTGTAGTCTTTTCATCTTTTGTTCCGTCGGACTCGTTGGTTTTACGGTAGCTTTTGACAGCCCCAGCGACTTCAGCTTATTAACTTTTGTTAGATATGTCGATGACCTTGGTTCTCTGCCGGATATTTAACCTCGATGCGAATCCTTTTGAGTAACTGAGCAATTTTAAACTGGTGGACACTGTATCGTAAGAGTCCAAGTCATGGTTATTTGATAAAGTTTAAGTACTTTATCAAATAACCATGACTTTTATATAAAATAAAGGACAGTGAAATGAAAACTATGTATTATCAAAATAATGTGGAGCGGAGCTGTTTGAATAACATTACTCTTATTGCAATATGATGCCTTTGTCTGCAATTATTTCAATAATTGCAATTTACTTACAGGTTTGCGTTATAAATGCATTTTTTTTAGTTTATGTTGAGCTGGCTGTGTCGTATTGCTGTCTGCCTAACTTTAAATAGCTCCTGAGTTTCCTATTCTCCTAGTATTGGAGTTAAAATTACACGAATAATCCAGCTGGGTAGTCTCGACTCCCTACGGATGGATGCTTACGGATTCCCTTAAATTGTATGGTATGTTCCTGCGAACCCCATGCAACAGATTTTTAATAAACATACTTTGTTGCGATGCGATTCTCTCCCGCTAGTAGAGTCATGTTCAGAAACACGACTATCGCCAGCGGAATCTTATGTTACTTGTTTTCTGTTGTTGCTTTTAGTTTTTAGCTTTATTTTTGTTTGATGAAGCTTCCAACCGTATCATGATCTAACTCTGAACAATAATTCAAATAGCTGCGCTCTTTTGTGCTTCTATGTAGAAAATCTCACAAAAAATGTTTTAGTGATTCGTCGCTTGAATTAGTATGGCGTTCACAGAGCACTTTCTCAATGGCGCGATGTCGCATGAATTATTGATGTAGGACGGGAGGCAGCCAGCCGCGGCCTCGCGACATCTCTGCACACCATTTTATTGTTATAAATTATTCAATCCCACCATTTTATTAGTATATCACACAATTCCGTCGCTTTATTGGCTCTCATCACGTTAACTGCCCATAGAGCCTTATTTATACCGGCTAATTCTCACGAGTTATTTCGCCGCGGCATTTCAGCTAAGCGATAAAACACTTAATTGAAATCGTGCCAAGGGAAGCTATAAAACGCATTAAAACCGACTTTAAAATTGATATGATTGAATTGTGAAAAGAGCAACATTCAACTGCCGTGCTATTAAAGCCCATTATTGAAATAACAGTTGTTGCGAGAGAGCGTCGTAATTTGAAACCCGTCTCGCATCATTTATTACTGGGAGTGAAATGACATGCATGCATATATTAAGATTTGAAACTAAACGGAGCCCGGAGCCATCAACACGGGAGGTTAGCAGCCGCTGCTCCGTTCGTCATCGTCAACAAGTTCTCAAACTGTTAATCAATTACCCACACCGTCTCGGTTTGCATGCTTTTTCCGCCTGGTAATGGATAGCGCGAGACTCGTGTACCACTACCTACCGATAAGTAGGTACACATAAGCAACGCAGCGTATACGTGCGGTGTAGAGTCGGGCGGGTTCACGCACGAATGCCTTCACAAGTGTGGAGGGTAAGCCGGCTATGGTGTAGTGCTCGTGTGTGGTTGCCAGTTTTTACTCTTGCCTGTGTGGCAGCTTTATGGTATCGACGAGGACGCCCGGCACCGCGGCGCGTCGCGTGAGAGCCGCTGCTATTTTTCGAGAGTCCGCTTGCGTGCTCGCCGTCGTTTTTGCGCTCTCTTTGTTTTATTGTTTTCATTTGAGACTACAGAAATGAACTGCACCGTCGTTATTGTTCACTCGGCTCTTGTCTCCGTTCCGCCGCTCCGTGGTGATTTCATGAAGCCTATTCCGTTGCGCTATAAGTATCATTAATCGTCGTAATAAACAACGGTTTTTGCCTTGTTAACCCTCTATTGAAGTGCCTTCTTTGTTCGCCTTTGCTGAGTTAATAGTTTCGTTAAACCGGATGATGAAAAACTTGACGCTTGGGGCAGTGTAATGTAAACGGGTTTTGCAATTCGAACAATTGAACACTATAACATTCGTAAGCGTCTACGGCTCAAATAAAGTCTGTAATTTATTTGCATATGTAAATAATATTGTGGTTTACATGCAAACACCGGCTTGGTATTAGAGACAGCTTAATGTAACGGCAGATTTTAAGATCCTTGGGTGCTTCGGCTATAGGCGCATTAGTGTCTGTATTCGAGTCGATGTTTAAACGACTAATTATATCAATTACATGACATCACGAACGTTGGCATAGTAGGACTTAAACGGCATAAAGATTATTTTTTATAAGATCACATGTTGTAAAACCATAAAAATGTTAGGAAAGTTGTTTACATGGACGCGCGATTCGTGCCAGATGTTTGCGAGCCAAATACAGATGAGTGTATTGTATATGTTAAATACAATACATCGCTGCTCGAACCAAACTGGTTTTGCTGGCAACAAAAATATCAATCATCCTTCGAGAATCTAGCCAAAGGAGATGTTAATGCAAGGCCCTCTGCTGGCCATATAATTATTGGCCATTCACGTTAAATAGAACTATACGCTGTATTTGATAACTGTGTGCATATTTTAAGATGGTGTGCGAGATTATTATAGTGTGCGTTTACATGAATAATATTTTGTTAGGCGCGTGTGCAATGTGTGTTACCTCGTCCCCCGTAAAAATGGGAGCAAATTACGTTAGCAGAATTTGACGTCTAACCCCTCCTTTTGCTGGATTCTCGAAGCAATCATCCTATAGATGAGTTTTTTGCCGGTTGAAGCTTGTCAAGATCAATGATAATAACAGTCCATGTACCACCTAATTGCGGTGTCATTACCGTATGCGTGTGTTACATTAGCATAACCACATCTCATTTTGTTATAATAAACACGTTTTGTATCGTTATTGTAGAGCTTATTTTTTACGGTCATTAATCGTGTGAAATTTTGTTATTGTGATTTATTTACGTAGAAATCTTACGGCTAACTGGTTGTTCATCCCTGGTGTACATTCACTGTTAACATTGTACATTTTATCTCTATATCTCAGCTCACACCAATACCGTTTTATTCCTTTCCAACATTGTAAACATCGCGTTGGCATGTTTCTTAAAATGTATGCTTTTATAGCTGTGTTTATGTTAGCCTTATCGCGTATGAGGTGCTAAGTAATAGCTTCGACATTTTGTTAGTCTCATGACAATCACGATATCTTCTTGTTATTTTAAAATATTATTTAAGCCTCTGTCATACATATTATAATCTGTACGGGAGGGGGGGTTTTTGGGAATAATGGCTAATTTCCTGTGATACATCAAATTACGAGGGAATTTCATCAGCTTATGGAATATTACTATGATTTTTGGTTTTTTGGTGACCCATAAGCGTAGTTTTTGTTCGCTACTTTAATTGCATTCGATCGATAGTTAAATAAGGTATGGTACCTACCTTTACTACCTAATCATTAATTTTACTGGTTGGTTACATATTACACATAGTTTGTTACGTAGGTAGGTAACCGAGTAATAAATTAGTATAACCAGCAACAAATTTTAAAGACCTTAAGCGTTAGGTACTTAATACAGTGATCAATTATAAATAATACTATAATAATAATTATAAATAATAATATGGAGTAGTACTACTACTCCATAGACTACTACGGACTACTACTAGATTCGCGAGTTCTACAACCCACAGAGCCACTAGTTTAATGTTTGACTACACTACGTACATAATACTAGAGACAGCTATACTTTCAGAGAAAGAGAGTAGAGAGAGAGGCACTGTGGCCGCCCGGCCGCAGTTGTCTCAGTCACTCCTTGCGATCGGCGTGAGGCGGACGCATCGTGTAGCTAGCGTAAAAATGCCGCGATGTGTTTTAAAAACCTGCAAAAACTGTTCTGCCGAAATAAAAAAAGAACACGGCATCACATTTCATCGGTAAGTTAACTAACACTATGAATTACCTGTTTTCTAATCCACTATTTGACGTTCGATTATGTTCCACTATTTTGTGTGACAGTCATAGATTATGAAACACAGATGTGTCACATCATCAGGACTTTCGGAGAGAAAATTAGAACTCTAGTTCTAATTCAGCCAGGTCCACAATTCTTTCTTCGCTTACACTATCATCAGTATATTTGCGTGATGCTAATGCAGATATGGTAAAATATCCAAATATTGACAAGCTTAGATGATCTTTCTATGTAAACCAGTGGCCAGTAAAGGGTCAGGGCCAGCAGAAGAGCGTTTGCCTGTGTGATCCATCCTCATAAACTTTCTTCTTTGTTAATATAACCTTACCTTTGTTTAGGTTTCCTAAACCCTGTCACGAAAATCGAGAAAAGTGGATCAAATTTGTGCAGAGGAACCGCAGAGATGATAAGTGGCTGCCCAGTGATCATTCATTCATATGCTCAGTGCATTTTAAGGATGACGATAAATACTTTACACAACACGGACGATCATATCTTAAGAAACTGGCAGTACCAGTCACACCAATATCTGAACCTGAAAGCGATTCAAAACCTATTATCGATACTGCTCAAGAAAATTTCTTAAGAATGAAATTATTAAGCGAAACTACAGCTAGGAAGAAACTTGCTGCGACATTAAAGAAAGTGCAAGATCAAAATGTGTATTTGAAAAAAAGATGTGGATCTTATAAACTACTGGTGAAAAAATTAAAGAACAAACTTGTATCCCAATAGACAATTTCAATACTTATCTTAAATTTAGCATCTGTAATGGCGACTTGCACCAAACTTTCAAAGTTCCCAAGCAACTACTTTACTCGCTTGTCAGTTCTTAACGATCAGAATCTGCACTGTTAAGAACTACCAAGTGAACAAAGTTATTGCTTAGGGACTTTGACAGTTTGGTGCAAGTAGGCATCAGTGTCATTTATTCATTTTTTATTTTATTAATTTAATATTAGACTCACAGTTACATTTTTGTCTGATGATCACCGAGGGTTCGTTGCCACTATATTTATACAACTATATTGAAGTAGTGAACTCCACTAGATGGTATTTAGTACGCGCGGGTCGGTATCTATCATTTGGAACCCTCGGTGCCACAATCTGAATTGAACTTGACTGGTTTTAAAATTCTCTCTTAGTTACTGTATTTTTTTAATTCATTTTTATTAAGTTACCTATTGTGTTTAGGTTTTATTTTTCTGACTTTGATATGCTTAGTGTAAATAAATAAATAGTGTAAATGAGTGTGAAAATATAAAAAAGTTTTTTATTTCACTTTGTTCGTATACAATCCCATAGGCATAAAACCGCAGGCTAAAAGTAACAAGTGTCATATCTGTGCGTGCAGTGCGATTCTATGTCGAAATGCCTCTGCCGCCCCCCGCGCGCCCCGTTGCTACCGGCCGACCGCACAGAATTTGTTCGCGGCGCTCGCTAGCTCTAATACCTATTTGAATTTGAATAAACATAGCGCCGAGTGCTCGGCTGAGCGAGTGATGTAAGCTTTCACTGTCTCGGCCGGATAACATTTTACTGTCTCGGCCGAGTACTCGGTACGTGTGGTATAGGCATAATGGACCCACGTATAATATTTAGATTTATGATTAGACAACACTAAATTGGGCTATACTTTTTTACTTTTTGAAATTGGTCCAGCTTCGAGTCTCGAGCGTCTCGAGTTATGCAATTAGCTACACATTTAGCGATTTATTATTATTTAAGATATCCATCCAGACTACAGACTTATAATACCTACATATTACTGAGTGGTATCGCTTCGACCAGACGCTCTGACAAAATGTTGATTTTGTTTTTACAACCATATTTCTGGCCTATTGTTCATTCATGAGAATTTTAATCGTTTGATATGATTTGATGATTAGTTAAGTCTATGTAGTATAGCCATCAGCAGATTTTGCAGAGTTCTGAGGGTTCACATACTAATTCTGCAACAGCACCGTTTGAGAGCCGAATAATGCTTAGTTGGCTAAAGAATTATCCACTGTCGATGTAGACAATAAACTGGTCATGTCGGTCTTGCCGCAGCCTCCGGGCGATAACATCTCCACCGCTGTACAAATAGCGCTATTAACCTTAACACCGCTGAACGACATGTTGAGAACCACTGCACTGCCTGTCCCGTTCCAGCACACGTCGAATAATACTCCATCTCATTCACTCCCGCTCCTAAACCCACATGTTTTAAAATAAGCGCTGGGCGAGCGATGAATTAAACTGATAAGGCGGCCGTCGTACCTACCTTCGTGACATAATACGTAGTAATTGATAAAGCTAACATTATTCGCGCAGGCGGCCGCGCAGACCCACTTTATGTAGATAAAATCTATTGCCAGACGCGAACTCATCGTTCCATTGAAGCTTCCGTTAAATCTACGGACGAAAATAGGGCACTTATAAACCTTGTGTTGTGTCATTTTGTATGTTCAAGTGTGGTGGGATTTTTTATGTTTCTACTGGGGTTCGAACCCAGTCGTACACCAATGGATTATTCTGTTCAAAAATATCTAATGTGTGCATTAAAATTTAAAACACGTGCCTAACACGTAAAGGAAAACATGGTGAGAAAACCGGCACGTCATAGAACCTAAAAAAATCTAATTCGAATTGACATGTGTTAAGTGCACGAAGGGAGCTTCTTTCGAGGCGCACTTGAAATCCTTTCACCGCTCTGATTCGAAAGAACTAGTGACACGATAAGACTAATAAGGTTTTATGTAATGAATGCTAAGGATCATAAATGCTATTAACATTATATTTTAGTTTAATTCTGATAAATACCTCAATGTTGTCGAAGTTCGTTTTCTTTTAATATAACAAATTATTCTTACGTAATATTTCTATAGTAGTTATCAGAGTCGGAGTAATGGTATTAAATTGTCAGATATATCAGTAACATTGGAGTAAAAAAAAAATATACCACCAAATTGGACTTTCGAAGTACGTATCATGTTCATGCATGAGATAGAGTAGCGTGAAGAACTTCATAATTTACGTAAAATTCTTGAGGTTTTGTCTTCCATCTGCGTATTTTACTGCGTTCTTAAAATCACTTACACACCGAGTTGTTGCCTCGTTTCTCCCCGACAACTGCGTAGCTTTATAGTGGTTATATTTATATTTACACGGATGACATAGTTACAGGGGAACTTCGAAGAGCATAATAAATAATGTACATTGTACATCATTTCAATAAATATGATGTATTTATTATAATCACGTACAAGTATAATTGTCTCTTTATAAATCTTCATTACATATTCATCCTTCGATTGAACATCAAAGGATCGTATCGTATCGTATAACTATTAATAGTTTAGTTTAATTACAATTTGATTGATGTTGATTTGACAACACTATGTTCGTCACAGCTTGGTTAATTCAATCAAGCTATTAGAGATAATTTATTGATCGGATATAGATTACAGACATATTTGTTCTGTCAATAAGTACCTACTTATAGTAAAAAAAAAATATTTCCATTTCTGTGATCGAGGCCATCTATTGAGGGCAATTTAAATGCTGACTGACAAATAAAGATACACGCAAGCCATTACACGCTCTGATTGTCAACTGTTAGCTCGTTATAAAACGTTGTTTTACAATTTGAAATAGATAATTATTCTATCTAGATTTTATTATTTCTCAAAGGCTGTCGCATGGAAGAATTAGAGATGTCATGTCCGCTTTCTTTGCGCTCGCTACGGTCATAATTTCATTTTCTCCACCGGGGTAACATGAGGCAACGGAGCTCATTTCATAACCCATAATGTGCTCGTTCCGTCCTTTTCTTTCACACGCGAGGGAACGGAGCTCGACACTCGTAAAACCGTACCTCGTCGAAGTTTGAGCTCTACACCCCTCCGTGAAGACGCAGTTTCGGTTTTGTAGAATCTCCGTGATGTCTTCCGCCCTCGACAAACAGGCGCACTACAAGTAGAAGTTTTCTGCTTCATTTATTAGCAGGCGAATGTAGACGTGGAGCCAATATACCGAGAATACTCGCCACCCTCTGCAGACGATTTATGAGTGAAACTCTCACTAATTCCACTAACAGCACTCCCCCAATTTGAATGTTAATTTTTAACAATTTAAGACTGTTTAGTGACTTAGTTATGAGTTGAGGCGCGTCTGGTGAATTCGTAATTCCGTAGCTCGTTCGTTTCAGATTCACGCTTGAAATAGCAGGCTCTAAGGTTGACGGTGTAATGCGATTTTACGATCACTGTGTACCGTAGTTTCGTGTACTTACAAATTAAAATAGCCTTTACAATCCTGAATCGTATTTTAATTTGTTCTCTCTGAATACAATTTCATTTTTTCCGTTGCCGAGCTTAATTTTGCGCAGTTGCATTTTCAATTAAAATCTCCATTATTGTGTTAATTTAAAATATGAATTACTTTTGATCGTAGTTTAAATTTGTTTCAGGTAAATACGGCGTTCCTCTCACAGTCAGACTTATACATTTGACTTATACTCGTACATATGAGATGTATAACTCAACTGTCAACAGAGGTAAGTAAAACCCAAGAGCAAAGGTTTTATTTGCACTCTCTCTATATGTTTTCTCATCACTATTCACAAAACATTTACATAGCGAGATGGTTTGCATAATTGAATGTTTTTAGTAACCTTTGAATGTGACGGCTTCTTATATGAATCAGCAATTATGGTAAAATATATGGTGACTCTTGTCACGAATGGAGCATTATTTTATAGCTTCTGATGCCATTAAGATAGACGCCGTCCACAAATGTATTTCTACTTTGGAATAACTCGAACCACACATAACTTTATGAACGAATTAAACAATGTAATAACAGTTCTTATTCAAACTATTAATCTAACAAATTGCTTCCAACTGAGCTGCCACAACAAAGTTATTGACTGTGTAATTAGTGGTTACAATCTGAATCAATATGCCTCTAAACGATTACAAGTTGAATTATTAATGTAGATAGAGGTGAGTCGTCAGTAATGTTCTAATGGGTATATTGTGCCAGTGAAATGCCGAAATCCCGCGCTGCTATATTATTTACAAGAGGGGGAATGCCTTTGATGCTCCTCCCGGCATTTTCTTATACACGCTTTAATTATTTTGCCTTTGAGCCGTGAGCCCGCTATCGCCCGCGGAGTGAATTCTAAGAGGCTGTCGCAAAATGGACTCTTAATTACGAGGCCAAGTTTTATTTGTAATAATTAATAAGTTTTCTTTAGTACGCTTGGACTATAACGTTTATAAACAAAATGCGCGTCTCTATGGAATCCTTTTGAATATCTTATGAATTGTTTACTGAGAGCTTTAGATAGGAAGTTTAGACGTTAATATATCAAAGGTTTATTATATGTAGTAGATAAAGAATGTTGGAAATGGATAAACTTTGTTCTAAACAACCGCTTTTATATGCAGAAGGGTATCTGAAGTGATTTATGTGGGGATATTTATAATTCATGCAAAAACATCTTGAATCACTCATCGAAATACAAAGCCCAAAGTCGTTCATTTAATAGCCTCTTTATTCAACAACGCACAAGTAAAGTCGTAAGAAATGGGGCTGGGAACTCGACGGGACAATTTGTAATATAAAGGAAGCAAAAAGTTTAACATCCGAAGAACAACATAATAATATATTTTTATTCCAGTTCCTTTGTTTTCTGTACTTCACCCTTATTTACTTTGATCTTATTCTGCCAATTTACCGAATTCCGAAATGTTTATATTCGTATTTGTATTTTGTATCAAACATTTCGTTGGAATAAAATGATAAGTAACGGCGTGTTCCGTTACTGGGCTCATATATTATTTTAAAGCTCAGTTTGTATCCTTGAGCAGTATGGATGATGACAGACAATAATTTTATTGAGGAAGTCAGCCCAGGTCGGTCGTTAAAGCCGACTGCGGCGATCGACTTAATCCATTACCATTTTATAATGTCGTAAACGTTTCACGACTCCCGTCAACTGTTAAAATTTTATTTTAATTATAATATTAAAATCCTGAATTGAGTTGGAAACTTTGGAGATGAACGACATGGCAGCTTTTAACTGGTTCTTTTTATATTAGTTCGCCGCTGTTAGGTGAGATAAGTCAGCGTAAGTAAAAACTAGCTACTCCAGATTTCGCATAATTACTGTTAAAGAAGAATTTTCAGGAACTAAACTTCCAGGGTTGTGTATGAAATTATATTTTGTCGAGTAATTTAGAATTCTGGACATTTCTTTTATTTTTTCCGTCTTTCCATAATGGACTGGAGTTACGAGTACCAGGCGAGCATTATTGTGTAGGAGTTGGTGATTAGCCGCTGCCCCATTATACAAGTATAGTCAGTATAGGAAGTGTGATTATCGCTTCACATAATATTATGTATTGTAGGCCGTTGACAGAGTTGGCCGTGGGAAACGCCTGATGCGATTAGTTATCGAAAAGCTATAGAAAGCAAAATCTTTCCGCCATAATGGAAGTGAATACTGCTCAGTTGTGCGTTCAACAAATGATGAACCAAAATAGATATCGTGTCAATCCTAAAACAGTCTTAAAAGTAATGCGTTATTATCATAAACATTACCTATTCGTAATAGTTAGATAAAAAAAACGAGTACAACTCCCCTCCGGGAAAAGTATGTTTTTCTTCTTTTTACAACAAACAACATGAAAAGTCCCAAGCGAAATTAGCCGAAGTACCAGGAGAGCATGGCCGTGAAGGAGTGCGGTGCGAAGTTATTTCCCCAATTAGTCGACAGAGGGCGAGTAATCCTTTTATACGTATATACGGTGAAACAATTCGGTCGTCCGTTTCGGTAATTCGTCTCTCTCTCTCTCTCTCTCGTCTTATCATCTTACTAAAGGATAATAAACAAAATATCCAAGTAGGAAATAATACAACTCTAAAAAAAATATTTTAAATTGGGAAATATGTTATTTAAACGTTGAAAAGTCTGATATTACCGTATGATAATATTATTACGAGGAAAAAAAATAATCTTCAATCAATATAGTGCACTTCATTTATTGACAATACGTATTTTCTCTCTTTTAATTTAACAAAATAGTTCTTGTTTAGGTAATAATCCCTTTGCCAGTTCTTTAAAACTAGTGCTTCAGTTGCGACCAGCCGAAATAATTTATAGTTCTTATCTGCTGAAATACACAAACATAATATTCGTCTGTCTCATGTCTTCAAACACTTTATATTTCGATAAACATCAGTCAGACGTCTTTATAACTTGGAAATTACAATTTTATCTCTAGTCTGAGTTTGAATAGCAACATCATTCAACCTGTCTGGTATTCTAGCGCTATTATGTATTTCATTTTTCCCTTTTATGATTCTTTTATTGACATACTTAACACATTCTGTTCGTTAGTATCGAGAATCTTGAAGTTGATTTATTTATTTAAGACCTTTACAGTAGTTATTAGGTAGGAGTTATCATTTTGGTAGTTCATCCCACTGCTGGGCAAAGGCTTCCCCCCTTCTTTTGCCACTCAGTTTTATTTATGTTGAGCGGGGCCATAGCGTTCCTTCATAATCTTCTATTTCATCTCTTCATTCTTCATCATTCAGTCTTCCTCTTCTTCTTAAAGCGTCTCTTGGACACCAAGTTGTGGTTAAGATGCTCCATCTATCTTCTTTTTTTCTTGATATATGGCCCGCCCAATCTCGAAGTTGATCAGTATGAGTAAACTCCAGTCGTGCCTTGGTACTGACACATTTTTTTGTGTACACACTGAGTTTATTGGTTTTTAAAAACAGTATCCAAATCAAATTTTTACTGAACTCTGACGGAAGCAATTTGTTTTTCCCTGTAAGTAGCAGAACAAAGGAAAGCTCGGGAAACCTTGTTAACTTTTTAAAGCATTCGGCGCTCATGCATTATTCAGCGGGGCCGCCGAATACAGTCGTGCACACAATCTAGGCATAGTGCGCTTTATTACACTGTATCAAATTACAAGTAGTTACAATTCATAGTAGTATTAAAGTATAGAATCTATCAGAAATAAGAATACACTGCAGTAAATTTATCCATCGTAAAAAGTAATAAGTAATAAATATTTGAAAAGGGAGATATTTCATTTTTGGTGATAAGGTGTCTGAAGTTTTTTTATCCTGTTTACGACTCCATTTTATACTGTCTGTGTCTATCTTGGTGTTCTATTTGACACCTGCACCGTTATTAATCTATGTTACCATCTACCAGAACCTATTAGCATGTTTCATAACTATAAAAAATCTGCAGCGTTACTTTTATTCAATCTATAAACCAGCCAGAGTAAAAAAGTTACTCAACCTCCATGTCTTCAAACATCAAAACGTTATTTCGTCTAACACACATATTAAAATCACTTTTAATGTACTTCGCTCGCTACCATAATATTTCATCTTCGTAATAAACGTCTGGCTTGGCACGCACGAGCTAACACGGAAAGTATCAAAGGCAAAGGATTCAAAAATTGCTCACTAACATGGAATAATTGGTCAGCCGACACCATAGAAGAGTAGTCGGTGTGGTGTATCTTTGGTAAAGTGGAATGTATCTTTGGCGGCACTCTTTGAAGTGCCTGTAGCTAAGCGGTTTAAAACATTGTCGCACTTTCAATTGTTTGTGTTTTATCTGCTATGCTAACACGAAGATAAATATGATTTTAGAACAGTGCCCCTTTTCATAAAACCCTTACTTTCGAAAATCTAATGTGCGTAATAATAGTTGGTGTTTTTAACATATTTTCTATGATTCAAACTTTACATATTATACTTTCATGTGATTTTCAAGAGTAGTTTTTTTTTCAAAATGGTTTTAAGGAAAAGGGGCAACTATCCTTTTGGGGCATCTAACCCTATCTTACCATAAGTTTGTTTCTAAGTATATACAAGCTGATCCAGATGCTTTACTGTATAGTTCTCTTTTTGTGTTAGTGTGTACATTTAGTTGCGGAAATAACTCCTGTTTAGCTCTCGAGATAATTTTCGAATAATCATTTGCATGTGTCTGTGCTCTCCCGGACTTGCATTATTATTAGTTTTGTAGTTTAAATAAACTATCATATTATTATACTATTTCTATTATTCATTGTAAACAAACAAGGACAAAGAAAAAATAAAAACAATAGGAAAAAGTATTAAAAAGGCCCTAAAGTACAAAGGGACTTATCTCTATTAGCGATCCCTACCAGGCAACCCGATGACAAAAGGCATAGTTTACGAGCTGCTAGTCGGCGAGTTTAAAAGCTAGCGAGTGAGCGAGTTAGCTGATTCAACTAACAGATTGTAAAAAAACCGTTGACACGGGGCAAGTTTACAACCAACTACCGAACTAGCTGGCTTGTATCTTTTAAAACTAGCACTGTGTCATCGACGCTTTAGTGAAAAACCTATAGCTTGTTTAAAGCTTGGCGCATAGAAACACTCGAATGTTACATAATACTTTCCACCCATCACTGCGATAACAGTTTTCTAAAGGACGAAAATGATCGAGATCTTTTTGGAATCAACTACATAAGTCATAACACTCCGGAACTACTTATACATTACTTTACTGATCAGTGAGCTGATTCTGTATTGCCATGTGTATAGGGTTGCCAACACGTCATGCCTACCACCCTATACCACCTATACATACAGTCCTACAACAGCTACGGACCCTTCTCAAATTGACATTTCACAAGAACCCTTTTCAGCGAAATGCGAATTCCAACGGAGCGATAAAACCGGCCAGTGAAAAGAGATTTCATTAAGGTCTATTGTGTTATGATTTTCGCGTTTTATTCGCAACGAATGAGCTAACTTTGAGGTCTTGCCTCGTTTAGGGCGTTAAAAATGAGGCTGAAATTTGACCGACAGTTGTTAAAGGTACAATTACTTTTTTAATGTTGACTAGAACGCGCTTATTTGAATCTACCTAGTTGTTACTTGCTACAACTTGATCAACGAGACTAGTTTAATGTTACTTCCATTGCAAAGTACTTATGTTTTCAAGGAGGTTTGCTAATGCCTTTAAGAGAATCGCTTTTTTTGTCTATGGCTAATGTCTAATAAATAATACTTACAATATCTTTTGCTCCGTAAGTATTTGTGGTTGTTAGGAGTTTAAAAACATGATCTATAGCGATTATCGATAGATCCACAGACAGAGTACTAAGCTGTACACAAATAGAACTATAGTATCTGCACAATACAATAAAAAAATACACAAGTATATAAAAAAACTCCATTCTATGAGATGAAGGACTCTTATAATGACTTTCAAAATCCTATATTTTGTGAGTTTCATCTGTTCGTTTGTAACAATTAAAATTAATTGAAATAATAGCGTGAGCAGACGAGACGGTACAAAGTGAGGGACGCTGTTTGAATAATATTAGCTTTTGGCAAAGTTTGAGGGGAAAGCTGGGACATTCTATTATTTGTGTTTGTTTTAAGTACTTTTCCTATTCGTCGTTATTATTTATTATTCTGTCCTGTCGCTGCAAAATGATAAAATGTAAAATTCCATAATAAGTTACTTCTCAGGGGAAAGAAACGAAAGGAGCCGCTTCGAGGCGCACTTTAAATCTACACTGGTTCGAAGGAACTAGTGACACGATAAGAAGAAGAAGGGGAAAGAATAGAATTATTCCCCAAGCCATGGCGTTATTTAGTATTATACTTACCACTGATAGTCCTGATGACAGATTAGACCTAAAGTAACTACCTACTATATTATAATTATGGCATAAATCTCTGGTTGAAAATAATTTGTATCCTTATCTTATAGAATATGTCGTCAGAGAGTAATTTATTCTATATCAGTCTCAGTTCAATGTCCATATATTTTGAATCGCCAAAATTTAAAAACCACTAAAATTCGCAACGATAAAACTATGATTGGTATCTGTTATTTGGTCTGTGGCAATATTTATATGAGTCTGCCATCATGAATATTTACGCCATGCTCTGGCGGCGAGCGAATCGCGCGCGTTTCTTTCTTTGCTTAAAATTATTATGATTTTGCGTTGGACGTGTGGTTTATTCGTTTGCTAATTTGAGAATAAATTGCTCTTTGTTGAAACAACGAAAACAAACGAATTAAGAATGTTAAATTTATTTAATGATGAGCATTATCAAAATGAATTATGATGTTAACAATTAGATACGTATATTTTTGGACAATTCAGAGAACGCTATCTAGCCCTAAATTAAGCAGATCTTGTTCTATGAGATGAGAACCAGATAACTTAAGTGTCGATGTCGGTTTTTTACACGCTACAAGCTAGCTACAGTTCGCTTGTAGCATGTAAACTCGCCCAGTGTCATCGGTTTTTATACAATCTGCTTGTTGACAATCCTTGCAGAAAGCTAACTCGCTTACACACTCGCCAACAATCAGCTTGTAAAAAACCGTGTCTCATCGACGCTTAAGGGAATAAACAATATTCAATGATACGATATTTAAGATAGATAGATATAAAATACTACTTTATTGTACACCAGAACTTATGATTAAATCTTAACATAAAAAATAAAAAGTACAATGGGTAAGATGTCTTATCGCTAGGAAGCGATTACTTCCAGACAACCATTGGATGGCAAGCGAATAAACAAAAAAGAAAGCTTGGTAAGATGTATGTCTATAAAAAAATACGCCAAAGATAAAAGATAGAATACAATAAGTCTTCAGCCGTTGTATTGTTATTTAATTCGATAGTTTTATTTGTGGATTGTGGAGACAATGTAGCCCAAAGCAGCGGGTACATCTCATAAAGGCGCTCCAGGGGGAATAACTCAACGACGGGACACAACAATTGGGATCAAATCCAATTTATAAGATCAAGTATGAAGGGTGTGCGATACATTTTTATTCTCGATCAATGCGATACTACTCGTAGTTGCAGTCAATGACGTTATTATGCGATATAATAATATTACTTATGTGTTATAAAGAAAAAAAATCTAGATTGATTGAATTTAACCCTTGTCAAGAAATAATTAATTATTCATCTAGAATTGGGTGTGTATATCCATTTTGAACAAATTTATGTAAATTATGCGCATAGTTGATTGCTAGTTTTACCTTTAATAATTTCACTTAGTAGCTCAAACTTTTGCTTTTATATAAAAAACATAACTGAGACACTGCAAGTAATTTACTTACTTTGCATTGAAATTGGCTAACTCTTCAAATGCAAATTTATTTATTTTTGCATTAGACACATCTTAGGTCTTAAAACGTTACATACATAGCAGGTGATATATAAATATATTTAACCTAGCGGGGTCGGTTTTGTTATGTCTTCAGTGTAATATCAGTAAAATAATGTTTTAAAAAACTATGTAATCTAAAAATAATTACTAAAAAAATACATACATCTGAATATCTCCTTTTCTGAAATTACGGTTCTAGGCGCAAATCGGATTAATCCCACAGCCGAGTTTAAATGGCTTTGAATATTATGATGGTTTTGAAACGTTTCAGAGGCTTCACAAAATATTTTTAGGAGGGTTAAGCGCGGTTGTTATTTTTGTCAACCCACACAAGTTTATTTAGGTACCTACTTTCTTTTTAATAATGTCTGAAAAAGGATGATGTTGTATGAGTTTTTATTAAAATTTCTGCATAGCCCTGTTAGTAATTTGTAAGCGTGATTTCTTATCATCACGGGAACACAAAAAGCATGTGATTTTTTAACCCATTTAATTTTACTTTTTCATTTTCATTTTTTCTTTTACTTATTGGCTTGCTTGAGTACAACATAGTATGGGTTTCAGCACCTACTAAGCTGTTATGCTTGTGTCCTAGATGCTGGTACCTTCCAGGAACATTGTGATTTTTAGCCAAAAAATTAGACATTTTTTAAATCACACATCTTGGATACTTTCGGATTCGTACCTTCCACCTTTACGGTTACAATCATATACAGGGTAGGCCATGAACTATTTAACATTTAAAAAAAAATTAAAATAACCACATGAGTTAAAAAAAAAATGTATACAAAAGATAGCCAATAAATGGGAATTTATTTTGTAAAAATGATATCTACTTTTCACACATCTTGTCTTTGGATTCTTCGAAACGAGCTCGGGATCGCGTCGAATTGAAGCATAGTTTCCTACACGTTCTCTTCACTCTGAGAAGTCCGTGGACCGCCGATTTGCTACAAATTTAATGTCGCTGCAGTTTTTTAGAAATTCTTCACCCATTTATTTTCTACATAAGGACTCAAGGCAATGATTTCTTCGAAACGAGCTCGGGATCGCGTCGAACTGAAGCAAAAAGTGAGCGAACTAAAATTGTTTTACGAAAAGTCTCTTTGAGACCCAATATCCCGATCTATCGTAACTAAAATTCCCTGAAACGAGTACCTAAGCTGTTTGACCTCTCCAAGCACCCCGTGCCGCCTTTCGGATTTGCGCAGGAAATCAGATTTAAATGTTAACTAATCCATGGCCCATCCTGTACAATAATAATATATGAACTTGTAATTCCCAAATTTCAGGCAAATAAATCTCATATAATTTGTTTAGAATAAATTCAGCTGTCGCTCTACAAATTCTACATTAATTGCTATTACCGTGACATAGATTATATTGCTTCGTCAACTTATTTATTTACTTTGTCGTCTCCAATTTTAATGATCACATCGCAAAATCTTCCATTCCATCCAATTCCAAAACTAATAAAAATTTGATTAAGCTTAAAAAACTTAAAAAGAGCGCTAATGCTATTAAGATTTATGAGCACTTAATACCTTTTGCAAATGTGTTGCAAACTAATTGCTTTGATAAAATATAAGTAAAGGTAGTCTGCCATTAGCGGTTATTACAAAACATTAACCTTAAAACCGAACAGCTAAATCACTGTTCAGTATATTTATGGCTTTATTCCAAAGTATTTATTTTATTTTCATTTGACCGGTCTTGTAGAGTATTGAATTAAATGATGAACACCTAGCGATTATAAAAACGATAAATAGGTATCTAGATACATTCGGTTTTATATATTTACCTACTTCAATTCCCGTGGATAGCCGCTTACGATACTGTAGGTATTAGTATCTTCTGAGTTAGATATATTCTAACACCGCATAATTTATATAAATTATTGAAAATTTAGTCAAAAAAATGGATCGATTTTATATCATACTACTTTATTTGTCTAGACTAGCTAATTAGTTTTCTTATAAAAGTAACAGTTTTACAATCATGAAACGGCTTTGCATACCTTAACATAGAAGCGCACGGTAGAGCGCTGGCAAGTTTTCTAGCATTCTAATAAATAAAATACGAACTAAAAAAACTAACTAAAAAAGATCTTTAAAAAAGAGTGAGTAGGTTAGGTATCTACTTATTCCTGTACATATACAGGGCGTCCCACGGCTATGCCACATGGAGGGAAAGTACTTTTAATATTGTAGATGGAACATTTTACTGAAAGAAGACATTATTTGAATTTTAAAAACAATTTAAACTGAATTCATAGATATTTAAATAATTACATGGTTGAACCGGGAATCAAACCCGAGTTACACGAGAAAAATAATCATCTGTAGCTTTATCATACTGATCGAAAGGCTTCATCATAAGGATTTTTTTTTGCTAAATAACATAGTGTCGCAAATAAAAGGAAGACCATGAATTTTAACATTTTTAATTCCCTCCATGTGGCATAGCCGTGGGACGCCCTGTATATTTTACTCTAGTAAATTGATGAAGTGTGACGGTTAAAAATAGGCCTTTCTTCACTTTTTATAGTGTGTTAGATACGCTGTTCCTCGTTACATAACACGCTTCCGTTGCCATCCCGCTTTGCCAAGCACCATCCCGCTTTTGCAGGCACCATTCAGGCACAATAAAGATGCATTCTTTCCCTACAAGCCTTTGTGTGGAACCCGAGTGAAATATCACAGATTTGATGTCAACGACATTGTCGAATAGACTTTTTCGTGCGAATTTTATCCTCTTATTAAGCTGTATGTTTTTATTAGGACAAATGCAAAAAGCAACCTAAATTGTAATAAAAATACTAATATTGAATTGTGTGTTTATAATAACTAAACGCCATAAAAAATATTATATTCTATATATTCTAGTATAAGAAGTAGTCCATACTTCTCCTAGATAGTACATACAGGTTTAGGTTTAACTTTAAAATTACTTGCGTAAACCGGCGTAACAAATTAATTAATATTGAGGCTTATTTCATGTCTATTTGATGATTCAGAACCTCGATCTATATCTGGTTTTAGAACTAATTTAAATGTCTATTCCAGACATTTAACTTATCATATCCGAAAAATTTAGATATAAAAATAAATAATAGGTAAATAAATAGGATAAACTTAATGTTCCGAATACACAGTTTGCATTCATTGTCCATGTTGCTTAGAGGCGCTCGAATCCCGCTCCACCCTCCCTGGTTTCACTGGCTCTTTTATAATGAAAAGTCTTTGTTTTAAAGAGTTTGGCCTCTTTGTTATCTTTCCATTTAAATGCAAAAAGATTGTAAAGCAGTTCTTAGTTTGAAAACGTTTGCTGTTCGAGAATTTATTGGAAAAGGAGTTTTTTCTCGATGCGAAACCTTTATTGAACCTATCATTGAGATAGTTTGGTATCTACATATGAGTAAGTATCTATTAATAGTTAAAATACGTGTGACGAAATTCAACGGACTTGACTAGTACATTTGAC
The DNA here is from genome assembly GCA_932526365.1 of Lobophora halterata. Taxonomy (NCBI): domain Eukaryota; kingdom Metazoa; phylum Arthropoda; class Insecta; order Lepidoptera; family Geometridae; genus Lobophora; species Lobophora halterata. Next base: position 3,032,847 of record OW052018.1, read on the forward strand.
TGAATCATGTTTATAATTTTACAATAATTCAATAAAACATGTATATTAAATAACTTGACGACGAATGCGATATTTTACTTGACACTGGCTAAATACACTATATGTGTGAGTCAAACGCGAAGAATAAACGTTCTTTGTTAATAAAAAATAATAATACTTGCTTTGTTGAAAGACGTATTATGTCTTACATAATGATCATCATAATGAGATAATCTGTTATGTGAAATTTCCAAACATTAGTTATTATTATTATCTAACTAATCTGGTTAGACAAAAAATTAACAAGTCTAAAGAAAAAGGAAATAATATATAGTATAAGTATAACTGATATAAAATAAAATAATATAATATAATACATACATTAAATCAAAAAAATAAAAGAGCTTAGGCATCATTAGACAAAATTAATTTCAAGCATTAATCTTTTATCTTAAAATAAAAGCAAAGTCTGTTTTTCGCCAACGAATTTACTCGCATATTATCGCCAGAACTAACGACGCTCTCAAAACTAAAATACCCGTAAAGTACTTTATACCTTTCTTTTGTCCTATAATTTAAACTTTTATTAAACAGGGTTTTACAATAACATAGACAACTGACTTCAATTGGACTATTCTAGAGACCGTTAACACCACTGTAAAGTCACAGGGAAGCAAAATACGTAATTTCGTTTACGTCGATTACATTTTTTTCAGTTATTTTGATATAAAAACTAAACTACTGAACCGATTTTGATGAAATTTCTATGGGACAAAGCTTCAAGTATATCCTCTCAAATAATATACTTTAAGCTAATTATAATAATATTTTTTCAAATCAGTATGTAAACAAAAAAAAAACTGAAGTAACAAACATTAAAATAAAATACTTTCAACCGAATTGATAACCTACTCCTTTTTTGAAATCAGTTGAAAAAATATACTTATTTAATTACCACCGGGCGTAGAGGTATTAGGTACTGTTAATTAATCTTTTTGACTTTCCAAACGACGGCACGCGATGCCTTGCTCGTTATTATTGATATGAAAATCTTTTTTATTGTTTCCGCGTTAATCATTTTACAGTTAACTGCCATCGATTCCCACTTTAAAAAAATAATGTTGGAACTGTAATATTTGCCTGAAAAGCGCTTTTTTTTATTACTATATATAGGCTTGCGTTTGACCACCATCTCACCTGATGGTAAGTGACGATGTGGTCGACGATGTAGCACGCTTACCTAGAATAATCCTATTCACTCTTGCCAATGTTCAAGGCTTTTTTTTTTTATTAAATGTTCAATCTTTTTTCAATTGACTTAAAAAAAGAAAGAGGTTCTCGATCTCAAGCTTTTTTTATGTTTGCTACCTTAGATCTTTGTTGTTTAAACAGAATTGATTTTTGTTTTGGTCTCATAGAAATTTTATGAAAATCAAATATGTAGTTTAGTTTTTAAATCGGAACACAGTATTGCTTACACTTTGCTGCGTATTTAGCACTGTGCTAGTACGAACCTTGAATGAAATTAAAACCGAAATCTTGCAGGGGAGTCCTCCCAATGGTTAGCTAACTCATGTTCTATGGTCATCTATTTATCGTTACTTCCTTTATAGCACGTATTTAATGACGTCCATTTAAACCCAACTTATGTGGTTTTAGAAAAAAATAAAACGTTATTAACCTAACCGGTTTTAGTTCGTTTATATTTATTCGTTGCTTTGATGCTATAAAACACGCTGATTGCATCTTGCTTGATTATTTTTGATGTGAATTCAGAGTTTCATTGATATGGTAATTATTTTTAATAAAATAAACCTGTATTCATTATTAATAAAATAGTAGTTAAATTATTTCTAAATCACATTTTGTGTTACAATGATGATCACTGGAAGATTTCATTTTAAAATATAATTTTTAGAGGTATTATAATTAGGGTTTATCGTTTATACACTTTTATTTTATATATATATTAGATAACACTAAAATATAAATAAATAATATTTGGACATTTCACACAACGCCATTTAGCCCCAAACTAAGCAAACTTGTATTATGGGAAACAGAGAACTGATAGAATACATTTTTTTTTAATACATAGTACATGGAGAACACCCAGACCAGACTCAGGACAAACCCCGATGTTCATCGCACAAAATACAGGGTGGGCCATGAATTAGTTAACATTCAAGTTTGATTTCCCGCACAAACCAAAGCGGCGCGGGGTGAGAGGAGGGGTCTAGAAGCTAGCTCGTTTCTCTGAAATTTAGTCGCAATGGATCGGTTCACGGGGCCGCAGCGCGCATTTTGCGTAAAGCAATTTTATTCGAATGGTTCGCTCATTATTGCGAGGCGCTTGTATCGCGTTGAGTACGACTTACACGACTTAAACCAGTGTCCGAGTTCAAGTTTAATAAAGAAATGGGTAAAGAAGTTCGAAGAGACGGGATCGACACTAAATATGAAGCAATCCGGGGGCCCACGGACTTCACGGAGTGAAGAGAACGTACTAAGAGTTTCGGATTCAATTCGACGCGATCCTGGTTTGTCGACTCGCAAACGTTCGGCTGAATTAGGAATATCACGCACATCCTTACGCCGTATTATGAAGTTAGATTTGAAATAACATCCATACATGATCCAGATAGTAGGAATTAAAGCCTAATGATTTAAATTTACGCAAATTGTATGCCGAAACAATGTTAGACCGCTTCCGTAACTTCGACAACATATTGTTTTCCGACGAAGCCCATTTCCATCTCAACGGACATGTAAACAAACAGAACTGCAGATACTGGAGCACCGAAAATCCCAAAACTAAACATCAAAGACACCTTCATTCGCCCAAGGTAACTGTATGGGCAGCAATTTCAGCAAAAGGAATCATTGGACCCTATTTATTGAAGATGTACGCGGCCGTACAGTTACTGTTAACTCTGCTGAGTATATGAGAATGTTACGAGAGATTCTGTCACCACACCACAGCTACAGGAATTTGCTGAGTACAATCGGAATACGTGGTTTCAGCAAGATGGAGCAAATTGCCACACCTCTAATGAGTCCCTGCCTGTCGAAGAGATGTTCCCTGAAAAGTTGATTTCTCGGAGAGACGACATTCCGTGGCCACCTAGGAGTCCTAATTTGACGCCAGCGGATTTATTTTTATGGGGATATCTGAAGCATCATGTCTTCACCCATAAGCGAAGAACACTGCTTGAATTAAAAGCCAAGATTAGAGAAGAGATGACAGCAATCTCACAGTCTTTAAGTCGAAAAGTAAATATTCGAAAATTTTCGTGCTCGATTGGACGAATGCAAACGTTGCGATGGGCATTTAAATGATATTGTTTTCAAAAAGTTAATTCCTGTGCTAGCTGTGAAATAAATATTTTTTGAAAACATCTTGTTGTTTTTTTTTAAGATTTTAAAAGTTAACTAATTCATGGCCCACCCTGTATGTTTATATGCGGGAATCAAATCCGCGACGCTCGATACTCCATATGTGTCATGACTAAATATCACTATCGTGTTCAAAACGATGAACAAATAAAACTCATCATATCCATATCAAATATTCATACTCAACAAAGGGGTTGCCAGTTCATAAACTTCAAAAATACAATTTAAAACTGACACGACAGGGCCCAGGGTTGTCCTATTGAAACAGTTGCGTCTAATCGAATTGTACAAAGTTAATTACCCTGTGACAGCCCTGGGTGGGGTTATTAGGGTTCTCTGCCCCAGGGACCAGTAATCGAATATAGAACCGGTATCACACGAATATAAATGTTAGGGCTTTCAGTCTCGATGACTTTCTAAGTCTCGGAAAAAAAATCGAGACTCGATGCGGTCTAGTCTATTTCAACTATTTCAATAGTACTTATAGGCACACTCATAGGCATCGGCATTTAGACATTTTATGGCATATTAGCGAACACATCACAGTTTAACTTTACAATCCAGTATCTGATGATGTTCGGTGATGTTCGATGTTCCAGATTTATCAAAATCCGCGTTTTTCTTCGAAATGGTTCCAAATGCCACAGCAGTAATACTTTTTTTTTAATTTGCAATTTTTTGGCAGGCTAAAGTAATAAGACTATACCACCTTGTCTTATAATATATAACATTCACACACTCACACCCCTGCACTAGGATTCCCTGTGTCGCAGGCGGCATGGACACATACAACACATCACAACACCCAAGACCCGAGAACAAACATTTGTGTTCGTCACAAATATTTGCCCCGGCCGGGGATCGAACCCGGAACACCAAGCTTCGTAGGCAGGGTCACTACCAACTAAGCCACGGTGTCGTCACTTTATCCTTGTTTTAGTTAGATTATAAGAGCTAAGGACTACTTCTACACTGAATATTGTTAATATTTTTCTAAGTATCAAAAGTCTCGTTATTCACGGTACCGAAACCATCAGTCTCGAGTCTCAAAAATAATAAAAAATCGTCGAGTCTCTCGAAATTTTCAATACCGAGACTCCCGGGATGAAAGCCTTAATAAATGTAGGTATTTAGAGATCTTTCAGTCTGAACACCAAAAAAAAAACACTCGTGGCTTTTGAGACGTTTCGTTCTATTTTTTCAACCGACTTCAAAAAAGGAAGAGGCTTTCAATTCGATTAATGATTTTTTTTAAATCTTACCTCAGAATTGTTTTTTTTAATCTTACCTCAGAATTTTGTTGTTAGTATATAAACCGATTTAATATTTTTTTTTGTTTGAGAGCATATACTTTTAGATTTATCTCATTGAAATTTCATGAAAATCGGTTCAGTAGTTTAGATTTTCGTTAAAATAAACAAAATTGCGTACCTATTTCAATCGGACTGTTCTAATAACCGTAAACACCACTGAATAGTTACAGGGAAGCAAAATACGCAATTCGGATTACTTCGACGACTATATTTTTACTACTGAACCGGTTTTGATGAAATCCATGGGAGCAATCTGAGAGTAAGTATAGCCCTAAAACAAAAAAAGATTTTTTCAAATCGGTTTTTAGACAATGTTCTGAAGTAACGAATTGAGAACTTCCTTATTTTTTGAAGTCGGTTGAAAACATTGTATCGCTGTACTGGTATATTTTCAAAAGCTGGCATGAACAAATTCGTTGTACATACCGACCTGTACAATTGTTGACGATATTTCCCGGACTACAAACATTTACTAAAATAGTTTAAACATAACTTTGTTCCATTTTTGTCTGCAAGCAATACTGATGTGTTCCGGCCCATTAGCTGGCAAGAAGAGCACACTTTGTCGCCACTTATTCGCATAGCACGAAATTAATGTACCGTCCCGTGAAGCAAATAAGTACAAAAAATGTATAAACATTAAACAAGCTGGGACGACAATACGGTAGAGCTTTCTGCGAGAAAATACTTTTATCGTATAAGTATAATAAAAAGGAGAGGAGGATGTTTAGGTTACAAAGTAATGTTTTGTTTTGTCATGCAAAACCACCAAAAAGATTTTTTTATATTTTCTTTGTACCCATTATAAGTGTATATGTTTCATTAATTTCTTGGGTACAATATAGATTTCTCATTAATTCAAGCACTGTTTCGTTCACATCGAGAAGGTTGTATACTAATCTGCTACTTATATAATTTCCTATAATGAAACCTCCTTCTTGTGTACGACCAGTTAACCAACAATAAAAACAAAGTTAGTTCAAGTTTATTCTTAGATAATAATACTTATCGTCAGAGTTCAGAAAATAATTCATCTGCTGAAAAGATAAAACAAGGCAGGCTCTGGCTATCTTAAAGCAATCTTAATGCTCCTGCAGCTGAGAGATTTGCTATTTCTTTGTGGATTGTTCGCCCCCTCTCCTGGCAACGCGCCTGGCGACTCCGCCCCAGTATTTATTGCTTCTGGCACGATGCGGGCATCCACTGCCATAAACGCGAGCACTAAAACGTGCCATTTGCCTAAATTATTTTAATGACGTATGTTCTCTCCTTTTAGTGGATTGTAATTCGGTTACACAGTTGGGAAACGGTGTCCGCATTCGATGCATTGTTGCCAGACTCCATACTTGGCAGATATTTCGATCCCAGTAGTATACCAACTCGCTTTATGTTATATTGAAATCAATTTGTAAACACTTTTTATTATCTACTGAAAGTCCGTCCACACATTTACAAAGAATATCTCAAGCAAGAGCCATGCGCACTCGTGGCTCGGAATAACTCTACATCGTAACTTTTAAAATTGTGTAAATGACGCTGTTTTGAGTCAGAGAGCGCGCGATATGTCTCGAGCCATTAGGCATGTGGATGTCGGTCGGGTTCCCTTTTGCGGTGCGAATAGGCGATACGACTACAAATTAGTTCCTGCCGCCTCGGAAGATCTTCAAACGAGTCCCTTGCGCGTCTTAATAGACCCGAGTCGGTCGTGAAGCGCTCATTACAGCTCCGCGGCGCTTTGTTCGCATCGTGGAATTGATTTACTCCCCATTGTTTTCACGAGCGACACCTAAGCGTCGCTATGCTATTTTTGCTTTCGATTCGGCCGCGAGCGATTTCATTGAATTTTTTTCTAAGTTTCCGCCGGAGTTTGAGTTCGTTTGTGGAGATAAAGCGGCAGCTGGCGGATTCAACCGACCCTCCTGTTTGCCGTCGGCCCCGGTCGTAACTCGCGACCCCTGCATCACCGAGCGATGCCTCCCCCTGTCTCCAGTTGTTACGTTCTCGCCACCCATAGAGTTTTTAATAGCGATATAGCGTGTCGAAACATTAATATGCTTGTGGTGATAGTATATCAAACAAGAATTGTCTCTGGCGTGGATAATATATGGCGGGCTACGCAGTGGGCGTAAGAAGATAACGCATTTGTCATTTCCACTAACAATAAAGCATTTAAATAATTTTATTTGTACGCACCGCGTGGGCTAGCCGTAATCGATCAGTGGCTGTTATCGCACTTGCATATTCAAACATATGACTTCATCCAGCGTTTCTCATAGATCATTGCCAATACAAACAGGTTGAAAAAATACAGACAGACTCACTTATTCAGACTCACATTTAAATTTATCTTAGAAACGTGCACCATTAATTTTAAACATTGCTACAATTTTACAAACAATACTGTTCGTGAATTACCCGTTATTTTTAAAAATGTTTAAAGATAAAATAATGAAATAAAATTTTGTATAAACGATTCGAATCCACGGTTTCGAACAGTAAAATAAATTTATTATTGTTATTGTTCTCTCCCTATTGATACAGAAATATGAAAAGATTATCGAGCGGCTATAATACCTGTCGGTTCACATAAAATTTTGTTATTTTTCCAATATTACGGTTTGGGAGTCGACAATCTCTCGGATTCAGAGCTGAAGTGCTTTAGTTCTCAATTTGTGATGCCATTAGCTGCGTGCGTGAGGGAGACGCCGAAGTTTCCATCCCTTTTTAGATTCAAGCGCTGAATGTAAATGGCTTCATTGTATTATGTTCTACGCCGTAAACGCTTCTTGCATTTATGCAATCCTAGTAGCTAAGAACCGCAATCGGCAGAAGTATATTTATCGGGTTTTTTCAAGACTTCGTTTTCTGTGAAGACAGTCGTGAGTTTACTAAGTCTTAATTTTAGGTCTTTCTGACTAGGTTGGCAAGGCCTTTGTTATTTTAAGTAATTTTATAGATACAGGACTGATGTATCTAGTAGCCATTGGATTTATAGATCCAGATAAAACGGCTGGATGATGAATCGATTGGGATAGGAAATGTACGTCTGCGCGGAAAAACGAAAACAAAAAACGAAGACAAGAGGAAATCGAAATGTTCTATGCGAGTTTTAAAATCTTTTCATACACTTCAAATTATCCCATCTTTATATGTATAGCTACTATTTTTTGCTTCAACGAATCAGAATGCTATCCTACTTATAACAAAATAATGAAAGGTAAATCAAATATGTTCAATAAGTTACCACATTTAATTATTTAACTCACTATTGGCCGACGAAAGTACATAATTGCGTTGGTTAATATTGCGCCATGCAAATTGTGAAATTACATTTGAACCAATCGGTTTTTGTGTTCTGCGATTGAGTACGGAACTATGTATTGCTTTTAAAATTTTGATTAATTTGGTTACAGCAGGTAAATCGTTTTTGGATAGCTTTGACCTATAATAGGTAGGTGTGATTCTGGTACATTAATTTAAAGCGAGGCCAATGCAAGGCATTCACACAAATATACTCATTTTGGAGGCTATTTTGGAATGACCCGCTGCATTTACATTCAGCTACTGCTTACATTGTATGCACTAACATTTGCTAAATAAATCTGTGGCAGCATCAAATGGATCAATGACAGAGGAAGTGAAATAGTTCTTTTGTATCTCATAAGCATTATATCGTATCAGATACTTGTTCATATATGTATGTTTATCACAGACAGCCCTGACAGGAAGGGCTCAACGATTCTCTCGGAATTGCCACTGTGTTTCTAAACCTCGTCGCTTTACCATTTGTCTATCTATCGCAATATTAATTCTATTCTCACTGTTATCAAAAGTCCACTGACGTTATTTACCGATCCAATCGTGGCTTTACCCATCGCTGTTTCATCATAAATCACTCCGTATAGGCCAACTCTCAAATAAATCACTCGACTCGCGAAATCGCCGTCCATTTACATAAAACTTACATTTCCAATAGAGTTGGATTAGTCTTGTAAGGTTTTGCTCTCGGTATTCAGAGAGGAGGTAATAATCATGAATACGATATTAGACATTCTAGTTTGCTCTGATTCCAAGAGAATAGGAAATCCTGGATTACTGCGACGGAATCTCTCTCGTCTCGACGGTAAGCCATCAAAGCTTGAATGCTGTGCTATTACACCTACAACTTAATTCCATGATAGCGTTGTGTTATGGTTATGTAAGAGCATTGTTCAGGTGAATGTTTTCCTAGCATTATAAAACCTTTGTTACTCAACTTTATCACGCCTTCAAGTCATGATACTAACAACCTACCTACTCCCTCAAAGCAGACATTGTGACGTTGAATTAGGTCATGTTTCAGGCCTTTGGAAAATACCGGTGCTGTTTTCCTAATCTGAATAGAAGAGCCTGATTTAGTGCTAATATTCCGGTTATAAAATAAAAACAAAGAACTCCAAAGATGGCCTCGTAAGTCATTCGACATGTCATATGAAACAAGACACGTTTTGTTCGCAGGAAACGGCAGAAGTATGCGTCGGCACTTCCGTTGGGACAATAACCGAGCCAGATTGCCTCGGGCCCTGCGAGCCTGGTACTTCGGTCACGCTGGAGGGCATCGTGTGGCATGAGACGGAAGGTGGTGAGTTTTTACTAAGCGCACGCACCGTAGCGCCTCATCTCATCACTGCACGCTTATGCACGCCTGGTACCTGTGTCCGCTTCAGCGATACTCTCCTCCGATTACTTGAACACTTGCAACATCAAAACGTGACGTAATAAATATAATTTGACATTTCGTAAAAACGTGAATTGAATACGATGAATTGATGCCTACTTGCACCAAACTGTCAAAGTCCCTAAGCATTTACTTTACTCGCTTGGTAGTTCTTAACAGTCAAGATTCAGACCGTTAAGAACTACCAAGCAAGTAAAGTAAATGCTTAGGGACTTTGACAGTTTGGTCCAAGTAGGCATGAATGTTTTAATTTTCTAACTTTAATTAAGCTATCTATTCTATAGGTATGATACCTTTTACTCGTAGTTTACTTCTACGTTAAATTGTACGCACTTGACGTAGAAGTAAAAAGTAATTGTGTCTAAATCACTGTTTTTAATTGGTGTCAGTTGCGTTTTGATCAAACTTCGAGAAAACGAGGGTCAATGTCGACTGTGGTTATTTGAATCCACAGAAGTGAATTGATATGAAGAAATATTATATTGTAACTTGATCAAGTTCATATGATTATCAAAAAAACATTTCAAATATCTCCACAGACAAGCATTCATTTCTCACATCGTCCATTACGCAAACAAAAGCCTACGAGTAAACCGGTTACTATTTTTTTTATAATAGTTAAAAACAATCAATATATGTACAGTTTTATTTGTCGAATCTTTTTTTATAAAAGTAGTCCGAACCTAACATATTGAATGCTAACATAAGTTTACGTTACGAGTATACATACATACACCTTTCGTTAATGTATTCAACGCACATCATCGAAAGAGCTCTGAGAAAATACCAGGCTATCAATAATAATAACAGTCCTCGTTAGAATGATTAAATCGTCATAAACCCACAATTACGCGACGGGCAGCCATTTTACAGAAGCTATAATAATAATTTATTTATTACACCTGACTTGGCCTAGTGGTTACGGAGTGTTTCAACCTTTTTTGTCGTCGTTCGCATTTCATGGCCACATTAATCTCAACTTAACATACATATCTCAGTATTTACGGCGACCAATCACAATCTGACGATTATTAATGAAATGTTCATGGTGCACATAAACAGAATAAATGTGGCTCCACATAATTACGCGCGCTTATTAGACGATACCATCGCATATTTTACTCACAAAACCGATGCCTTTACACCTTTTATGTTCTCCTGGCAATAAAATGTCCCGCAAGCGACTCGTTAGGGGCCGGCCGGCAAATAAATACCAAAATGGTTATTTCGTTTTGTTTACGACGAAATCAATTCTTTACTGCCAATGTTCAATTTATCGTTTATAGCTTGATATTTTAACGGCCATATAGAATTGGAAGAGCTGCCAACGAAGACGTTATCACTATGGATGTTTCTTTTCATCTAATTGGCATTTCAATTACATAAAACATTTAGTTTTATGATTGGCTTCAAAGAACCTGCCTACGTTGTGTATGCGCCTGCTATTGCGATTTCATTGGATATTACTCATCACAATCTTTTTGACCCAATAGTGATTTCGTTATTACAATGTTAGCTTGTTTGGCGTTGACACGAATAATAAAAAGCTTACTAAAGTTTTTTTTATGTTATTTTGAATGACATCCTACTATTTATCAGGTCGACAAAATTCTCACCATTATTTTAAAGTGCGAAAAATCACACTCAAACTGTCCAACACAATGAATTCGACACAAATTTAATTAATTAATTTAATTAACTGACAAAAAAATTGAGACATTTCTCACAGCACATTTTCATTTTCTAAGTAATGTAATGTACATAAAATACTTAGGAAATACCCAGACTTAGGACACACCAATGTTCATCACAAAAATGTTAGTCCTGAAGCGAAAATCGAAACCGCGACACTGACATAATGATCAACACGCTACATTTTTAAAATAAAACTAATATATCTCATGCTTGGAGTAGAGGATCAACACAATGCCCCCCAGTCTCATAATTATTATAAAACACGATAATAAATCACCATCTGCCGCTTCTGTTGGCACTTTCCAAATTTATCCTCGGTGTGGTGGCTCCCGTTCCCTAGCGGGTGGGTAGGCGATTCTCGCCCTTCCAAGCTTATTTATTTTCGGCTGATAGCGAAGAGATGTTGGAAATTAAACACTGTTGTGTGACTTACGAGATGTAATTTAATCATAATCTAGAGCTTAATGATTTTATAAAGATACCCTTTGGGTTGCTAAACGTCTCAGTTGATGTCTTAGGTCGTTAGGACGTGGCTGGAATCCTACTTCCATTATAAAGGCGAAAATTTGTGGGGCTAGGTGGATAGATAGCTACTTGATCACGCAAAAACGGCTGAACTGATTTGGCTGAAACTTTTTAGCTTTTTAGCAACTTTTTAGTCTGATACCACGTAGGTAAAGCCGCGAGATGCCGCTAGTTTAATCATATAAATACGGGCTCTATTAATTTACAAAGATGTTAACTTAACACCTAGTTGTTTTAGAAAACCTCTTTCTGAACTAGATATAATTCAACTCTAACATTTCATAGCTACAAAATAAGTTTATGTTTCCTATCGAGTAACACAAATTCACAATATTCGCAGTTCAAGATTAAATAGCTTCTTGCCACAAAATAACAATTCAAGTGATTAGTGCCCATTCCGAGCTCGACACGGGGCCGCTCGCCCACGCCATCGGTTTATTTTATTAGTGAATCGGTTTACTCAGCTTTCATGTTTAAATGTACCTATCAAAATTGCTTTTACGGAACAACTTTTACCGTTACTTGTGTTGTCCTTATTTGGGCGTAGAGGAAAATACAGTAAAAAGAGTAAGTAATAACATAGTGTTTAAGAAAATATGTACCAAGTTGTGCCAGTTATATTAAGTCTTTATTTTGGCAGTTATTTGTCTTAAAACAATAGGCTTCTATTAAGTTCTTTATGGGTCTAATTCTTGGAGGGATCTTTGTTCAGTATGAGTCACCTAATTATTACGGATGCAAGGCATTCAAAAAGGCATTCTTTGAAATTGATAAGCGTCTTATGTTATACTACAATTTTTTTTGTTCGAAGTCGGACAAAGAAGCCTTGTAGCTACTTAGTTAAGCTATTTATTTCTGTGCGTTCGTCCATTTTTTTGACATGATTTTTATTTATTGATTATTATGCTTGATTTGGACAAACTTATAGGTACTCTTAGATCGCTGTAGTAACTGCAAAAAAAACATAATAAGATAAAAAAAAATATTTGTGCTATAGCTGCCCATTCAATTTAGTCATCAATTTAAAAAAAAAATGTTTGTAGTACATATTTTCGATTATAATATACTCTACAACAGATTCGTATCGCTCTAATTTGCTTAATATTGCAAGTAGATTACTCTGGAAAAAAACGTGAATAACGCCGCAAGCTGAAATAAGATAATCCAATATTTTCTCGTATAATCCAGTAGAGTTTCCTCTCAGACAAGTATATTTGCGTCAATATTGACGTACTAGGATTTCAGGAGCTTGTACCGACAACCGAGATGCCAAGTGTTGTTTGCCTATTAACTGTGGAGTATTCTGCGTTCTCCCTTCCCCCGATAGGTGGGATGGGAGGGGAGGGCTGATTATTACCCGACCCGAGCGCAATTAGCACCTAAACGAACTACTTATGTCTGTTGCTCCCCTGGTATACTCGGAATTCAATCGGATTCTTTGTTCGGTTATGCCTTTTCATCGTTAACAAATTTGTTTTTTTTCTGGTGTCACCTTAGTGAGACATCTCTTAACTTTCTCTTAAAGGTTTTTACTTTTATTCTCATAATGGATTTAAAAAAATTATACCTACTTTTCTATCTGTAAAAAATATGCTTAGGGCAAATATGCTTAGGGCCTTGTGCAGAGGATTATAAACGGGGAAACTATTTCCCTTGTTGATAATCCTCGGCACAATGCACTTCCTTATTTAATTTTATTTTAATTAAAATAATTTTAATTAAAATCCTCAATTTAGTCAATACATTTAATTCAATTTAATTTTATTTTTAATCGATTTAATTTAATTTTTATTCAATATAATTTATTTTAATTAAATTTGTTTTATTTTAATTTAATTGTTTGTAATTTAATAGTACCTATAATGTAATGTGTCATGTGAAGTTTTATATGGATTTGTAGTCCGAAATAAAATATTTTTATTTTATTTTTATTTATTAACTATTTTTCATTCAAATTCAAAATGATTAGAACATTAAATGGGGTAAGTATGTACGTAGTAAGATGATGGGAGCGTTGAACACTGAGCAAGTTCAAAATAAAACTGCTTGGCAGCAATCAGTACTTGCCTCAGGATATTAAAATATTGCATTAGTTTCAGTATAAATCAGTAAAAACAAAAACAGATTTCTTGGCAACATTTGCGACAAATGCGGTCATTATTGTATATGACACGACATATCGAACCGATTACAAACAACTGGACAACCTCTAATTCAAGTATTCCGTGACCGGAGTCCGTATTAACAATTTATAAGGGTGTTTCACCCCCTAAATAATAAAGGAATGTAAAAGTGCGGCCGACAATTTCCTTTGAGTCGGGGAAGTGGGGTGCCATCTGCCCGCGCCTCACTTCCTTATCGTCTACCGCCTTGTATTGCTGACAGCCTGGTGCTTTCTTATTCAGTTTGTTAAGAAAATGTCTTTTCATGAGTTTTATTTTTCTATTTCCGATAATTTACCAATTTATGCAACTTGCAAGTAACGTGTAAACGTGCATTTTCGCTTAATGCTTTTCAAATAACATATGAACTAGAAGAAAGGTAGGGAGGCCTTTGCCCTGCAGTGGGACAGTACAGGCTAGTAATAATAATAAATATAATATGAACTAGAGAGCTGAATATTGAAAAAGACATTAAGTTTTAGCGTAATAAAATACGTATGTAGTATCTTATTTAAAGTTGATAATATCAACTGTACCTACGTGTACATGTTCCTTAGTTCTATACAAGCATCAACGAGATCACAACACAATACAAAACAATAAATCACAATATTATAGAATGAAGCATCCTTCCCCTGTCCTTCGTAAACTCTCATTTGTCAAGTCGAGATGATGTCCAATTCGATCACCACACTGATAATGGCTTTTAGAGAAATGCTTTATGTGGTCATTGTTCACTAGAACAATAAATTATGGTAGTTGTAGTTACTGAGAACGCAGTAATGTTTTACGATCTGGCTTCCTTGTTGGGTGCTTCGTTGTTGAAAATATCGTATATTTGTGAACTTAGTTTACCTTAGTTATCGACATAATGTGCAATTGTCTTTACGTTCGCCTAATCAATAAATAAATATATCTGTATAATATTAAAGATACGGTTAAATGAATACATTATTATTAAGGCTAATCTTCAAATCCAATTCCATACAAAATGTTTCGGACAAATACTCAAAAAGTACGCCGTATGTTTTTTGATTTCGTCAACAAAAAAAGTGAAAGGTTTCATACTTTAATTTAGATTTTATACGTGTTTTTAAGTTAGTAGGGTTAATTTTACTATAATACGGCGTACTTTTTGAGTATTTGTCCGAAACATTTTGTATGGAAATTTGCCTTGAGAATTCCCCTTAATTAGGCGAACGTATGTACATTTTCCTATTTTGATTCGATCAGTTTGTTGTACCTAATACTTGTTTGTATTGTATGTTTCTGAGTATTTATATGTCTGCAATTGCGATGTACAATTTGATTGTTTGATCACATAGCACGAATTAATTGGATTAAAAGACGACTAGAAAAGGTTTGCGAAGTAATAATTATAACATTAGTATTCTATTCTGCCACATTTTAATAAACATCATCTCCTAAATACCCAAGCTTAGTTAAGTACTTGAATAGAAAAACATTGGGCATTAATTACTCTCGGGGCCTAAAAGTATCCATCTACAAATCTCATTTAAGCCTCTACAATATTTTAAAATACTTATTTACAATTCAACAAGACCGCTATTTATAAATCGACACTGAAAGCTCGCTTGGGATTAAAAAGGGTTTGTCCGAGCCCTCACTTTTATCCTGTTTTTGTCCCAATTTGTTACTTCTGTTTACGAAAAACATTTCGAGGACAAAAACGATTAACTCGTCCCGAATCGTATCGTTAGGTAGAGCCGCGACTTCTGTCTAAAAATAAATCCAGTAATTTCACGGTGCAAAATATCCCAGAGTTTTTAGTTGTGCAACCATTTGTTTTGAGTCTATTGTAGCGCTGCCGTTGTTACCGGAAAAGGGAATATTTTTATAATTCGTTGCCGCTTGCCAATAAAATAACACCGGGAAAATGCACTTTGTTAAACGAGAAAGTGTCGGAACGTAGAGGGTGAAATAGATTAATTAAATTTGCATAAGTTAGCACGCTACCGCGATAACCGGGGTGGGTCGTGAGTCGTGGTGCGGGTTCTCTAAATATGCGGCAAAAGTCACGTACGGAGAGTCTCGTCTGGCCGCACCCACAGCCGCATCGGCCTGCAGCCGCCATGCAAATGAGAGCTCCCGTGTGACAAATTGGATCGAAACGACTTCAAGCCGATATCTTGTACTTATGCACAAAATCGTGACCCCAGTTTTGAAGTAATCCTATTTCTCGTTCGAGCGCGCCAAGGAAGCCGTAATTCAACGAGTTCTATTGTTACAGGTGTATTAGTAGTTAACGTGACGTGGCGAGGGAAGACCTATGTGGGGACTCTACTCGACTGCACGAGGCACGACTGGGCGCCGCCGCGGTTAGTATATCATTATTATGACATTCTATGAAATATATAGCCGTAACGCGGATGAAATATTCAAATAGCAGCGGAAACAAATTCTTGAACAGATGTCCTCGGTGACTCGGTCGTTTGTGACTTATTTATTATGATTCAATGGACGCAAACGTGAACATAAAAAGTGCATTTTGCGATCGCTTCTTTGCTCATTAAACTCTATTTTCAGGTTTTGTGACTCACCGACTGAAGAGTTAGACGCACGAACGCCAAAGGGGCGAGGGGCGAAACGCGGCCGAGGCGCTGCGCCCACAGACATGACAAACTTCACAGAGACCAGATCCTCAGTCCACAGTAAACTGCGGAACGGGGGTGCGAAGGGGCGACGAGCGTTACCCTCCCCAACGCCTTTCACCCCGCCTCGACCAGAGACGAAGAGAAAGCGGACATCTGAAGCGGAGGAGCGTCCGCCGACTCCGAAAGCGAAACGGCCTCCACCCGCGCCCTCATCGCCTCCTCCAGATCCAGTCCTACTTGAATGTCCTGAGCCCAACTGCTCCAAGAAGTACAAACACGCGAACGGGTTAAAATACCACCGATCACACGCGCACGGCACCGATGTAGACGATGATAAAGACGAGTCCAGCTCGGAACAAGAGGAGGTCCCAGCCGAGCCAGCCTCGCCCGCGCCACCCTCGGCCCCAGCGACGCCGGCTACTCCAGTCAAGTCGCCCACTCCAGTCAAATCGCCTGAAGCGCCTAAGGAGAAGTCTCCAGAGAAGTCGCCGGAGAAGGCTGAGCCGGTGGCGGAGTCGCCGGTGCCCACGCCGGAGCCCGAGCCTGCGCCGGCGCCTGAACGAGCGCTGACGCCACCACCGCCACCTGTCACGCCGCCAGAACAACTGCCTAGCTTGCAGCCGCAGCAATTTAAGGTGAGATCCATCAAACGTAGCTCGTCCATCTAGCGCAACCTCCCTGCCAGTAATAGCCAACACCAGCATCCGTCACCCTCAGTCTATCTGTCTGTCTTTTAAAAGGCAGACAGATGAGAAAGGCTACGTAAGCAGCCGCCCCGATGCCCCCTCCAGTTTCGCGGAGGGCGAAGGACCGACCGCAAAAAGGGGAGAGATGACTCGCAAAAAAAAACATTATTGTTGAGAAAAGGCTCTTTTTTTAATGCAAAGAGACAAGAAGAGCTAGGCGCTCTCCTGCTGGTAAGATATCACACCAGCCCATGACTTGAGCAGTGCTATGCCGCTAGTCACCTTTCTACATTCCGTTATCTTGTATATCGGAACCAGAGCGATTCTCCGTAAGCGTTCACCCCTCCATCTCGTTAGTAAGAAGTCTTTATCTCTGTCAGCATTGTACAATGTAGGTACATATAAATATTAAGCCTTCATTTGTTTCCAGGTGAAGCCCAGATCAGCGCTTATGCCTTCAGAGGAGCGCAAATCGACGGAGTCTCCCGCGGAAGAGTCGCCGGGCAAGCGACGGCGGCGCTCGCCGACGCCCGGCGTGCGCTCTCCAGCCTACTCCGACATTTCTGATGATGCGACACCCGACGCCCCGCCTGAGCCCGACCACCGCCCCTTCCCGGTCTACCACCAGGTACCTTATTATCATACTAGGTTCATAGTTAAGTTAACAATAACAATAAAATAAATAGGTAAAAATACTTTATTTCGGACTACTAAAGATCCATATATCAAATAAGATTACAATTACAATATTAAATTTAATTTAATTAAATGGAATTGAATTAAATATATTTTAATTAAAATTTAATTTAATAAGATTAGAGGAAGTTAGTGCATTGTGACTATTATGACTCCATCTTGGTTTGAACATACAATACATACATCGCTTTGTGTTTTTTTATATACATATTTATATTCGTATTTTGTTTGTATCATTGTGTTTAGACATTATTGTACAATTACATTTTATGTACAATTGTTACAATTTAAAAGTTATTGTTAATTTCTGTGTATTTAAATCATTAACTTACTAAAGATTTAAAAATGTACTTTAGAATGTAACATGAGAAACATTAATACATTTTTTTTAATAAATAAATAAATTATAATTTATGTCAATATTGGTGTTCTTTAGGAAATCAATTTTAAATCTTGTTTCCTAAGTACTTAATTATTAATTCCAGTACTACGGGCAGCCCCCGTACCTCCCCCCGAACCATCCCCCCGCCGTGCCCCCGCCTTCCGACAAAGGGAAGGAGGACCTTTCTAAAGGAGATCCTAAGGCTGATTTAAAAGTAAGTTTCAACACATTACATTAGCAACTTAATTTTACAATTATACATAATCAAAGTTTCACGGACTGTTTTGTGACCACCGTTAACACCTTTGAAAGTTCACAGTAAACCAAATACACAATTTCGTTTACTTTGAAGACATATTTTTTTCAGTAATTTTGATTTAAAAACTAAACTATTAAACCGATTCTAATAAAATTTCTATTGGATCAATCTAAAAGTACATGTTCAAATAAAAAATAATTTTCTAAATCGGTTTATAAATGACTGAAGTTCCGAGGTAAAAAAAATCAACCGAATTGAGAATCTCCTCCTTTAATATAGATTGTAGTAGTTACCTTATGCTGTAAAAAAATATATTTAAATATCTAAACAAAACCTTTTTTCCAGGACGGCAAACCGGACGGTAACCCACCAAAAGTTCTTCCCCAGCATTTTTACCCCTACAATTACGTACCGAATTTTCCCTACAACGTTGAACCAGGCGGGCCCCCTTTAGACGACAAGGGTAAAGAAGACCGCTCTAAAAAAACCCCAAGCCCTTTGGATAAGAGCAAGCCAAGGCCGATGGATGGCAAAGAAAATCCATCTCGGCCTAACGATAACCATCAGATCTTAAAGGAGAGTATTGAGATGAAAGCGCAGATGGGGCCGTATGGATTTCAGAGGCCACCGCATTCGAGAGAGGAGGAATTGAGACGGTAAGTGTTTTTTAACTTCGAATGAGGGTAATTTGTGTTTTGGGTGTATTTTTAAGTCGCAGCCAATTGTTTGAATTAGTCTTAACACCTGGGCAGCCTAAGCCGTTGGTTAGGAATGTTAGTGAGTCGGCTTGATGGATTTTGAACAATTATTATCCTCTAGTGCCCATAATAACATAACTTAGTTCCTAAGCACACTTTACTCGCTAGGAAGGTTTTATTCGTAGCGAATAATGCAAATAATCATGATAGTAATTTACATTATTCACCCATGAAACTCCTCAGAATATGGCATAATGTGATAGTTATTCCGAAAGTCAAGCAGTGCCTACAATACACGTACCATACTTAGTGTAGGCACTGCACACCAATTTTAATGAAACACAAGTCATCTAAATTAATAATTAAAATTATCATAATGTTTAAATAATATGCTTGTTATTGATGGAATAAATTATTTATCTTTACCTTTAATTACTTTACCAAACCTATACAACTATTGTATCGGTTGGTGCCACTTGCGTCTTGGAATCATTTAGCTCTGGCATAGGATATTTAAAATGTCATTAATGCCGACTTGCACCAAACCATCAAAGTTCCTAAGCAATTACCAAAGAGCTTCTATACTATGTATCTAGAGAGCTAACACGCCATTTTGTTTTATTTAAGGATTAAGAATTCTGAACCTTATGACTTGGAAATAAAGTTCTTTTTTAATTAAATCTAAATATAAGGATTTTAATGCTTGATAGAGTGTCCCTCGTTAAGGAGTGTGTCTCGTTCACACAGTTGCCAGCATACAATTAAAATTAACATGGCCATAATTTTTGAAGTAAGTGGGACAATCATCAAAATTAGACGATTTGCTCTAAATGCTATTCAGATTCATTTGAAAGGTTTAGTACAGTCGCTGTCATGTAGGTTAGGTACCTAACTGCCGAGAAAAATAATTACTGTTCGAAAGAAACAGTATTAAAACCATTGAATCAGATATACCTCACTAGAATGCGGCACACCGCCCTCTTTTTTGTTGATATTTTAATGCACCTATGTATAATATAATTTTAAAACAATAATGCAAAGTAACGTATGTATATAACATTGATAGCTTATTGAGCAGATTGAATTTTCCCTTGGTTGCTTGTTTATGTCTCAATGAAATATTCAAAGTTCAAAAATTATGGTCGCCCTTCAGAACGAGACACACTCCTTACTGGTTCTAGCTCTTTCGGCTCGCAGTTTTCGTGTGAGTCGGCATTCTAGATACATAGTATACAAGTTCTTTGGCAATTACTAAACTCGCTTGACAGTTCATAACGGTCTAAATTAAGACCGTTAAGAACTGTCAAGTGAGTTAAGTAATTGCTCAGGAGCTTGGGCAGTTAGGTGCAAGTAGGCATAAATCTAATATGGCGATATATCTAAGTATTGTATTCGTATGCAGATACTACATGAGTCTGGAGCAGCGGCGGAAGGAAGGCGGTGAAAAGCCAGGCCCCGCGCCGCCGCGCCCCGCGCCCGCGCATAAACCACCTAAAGACAAGGACGACAAACCTAAGGAGGAAGTCAAGGTATACAAATTCAAAATTATTTATTCACAACAATTACATATTGGAAGTTACAGCAGAAACGGTGAATATACAAAATTTATAAAACTGTGTAGCAGTCTCAACGCCCACCTCCCATGACAGATCTACGTTCTGCGTTAAAGAAAAAACATAACTAAGTACATTTATAAGAATTAACGTTAAATTAAACCTAACAATGCCATAGGTATACAAACATAAAATAAAATAATATGGGCAAATGACAGTACCTAGTTATTTTAAGAGCGATAGTAAAATCATGAATCACATTGTAACTAAATGTTTAACTGACTAATGAAAAGTGCTTTTCGAAATAGTTGGTAAATCCTTGTCCACTTTTTCTTTATTAATGCGACATTGAAACTTTTACTTTCTTTTCTATGTTAATTTGATATATGACAACAGCAACATTTACCTATCTTTACTCATCTAACCAGTTATCGGCAATTTTAATTCCAATTTTTTCTTATATGAATACATTCTACATAACGTAGTTGTGTTTGTACCCAAAATGTTTCATCCACAGCGAAACTTGAACCCGCAAACCAACTTCCGTGTCTTTCTCTTCCCAGTTGAGCTATACAGACTGTATTACTATATTCATACCTTTCCTTAGGTGAAGCAAGAAGGCCAGAAGCCCACAACGGAGACCCAAGGCCCGCCGCCCCCGCCCACCTCTCAATACTACCTGCCCCCCTACATGCAGACTCCGCACTACGGAGCCCTGCCCTTCGAGGGCGTGTACCGCGCGCCACTGAGCCCCATGCTGGTCGGCGGCTTCGGTGGCGGATGGCCTGTACCGCGATACCACGCGCCTGAAGACCTATCTCGACCTCAGGTACATACAGTACTTATTTTATTTACTTGTCAAGATAAAATAAGATAAGATAAGATATTTATATGTCAAGAATATGAATGAATGAATGAAAACTCTTTAATGTACCAGGAAACTTGAAAGATAAATACAAGATAATTAATGAGCATGTACAATGGGCATGTAATGTGATTGCATACAAAAGTTTTTTTTTGTCGGAGAACTTTAAGTTCTTCGGTTTTGGCTCCACATCATAGGTATTTATTTATATATTTCAATCAGTATATAGCCAGTGTTAAGTAATTGGAGAAATTATGTTTATTTTTGTCATAAGTTAGAGTCGTTAAGTCAAGTCATGCCCCTGTAAAGTAGTTGTGGTTGCGACTTTACTAGAGGCTTCTATGGAGTTTTGGAGGCAACACGAAAAGTCACGTTTTACAGCATTACACTATTCACCAACACTCATACGCGTTCACGAGCACTTAATGGATGACCTCGAACCGACGCTCTTGGATAAAACATTGTAAATTTTGTAAATATGATTTGTAACTAACATTTTGCTCAAAGTTTTATATAATTTGTAATATTAATTTTATTTCATTAACTTACTTGCTCAACTACCTCTTGCATGTCGTCTCACTTGGCCTGCTATGTATCATGTAACTAAAAAAATGTATTAGTGTGCACTGTGTTGGTGTTCAATAAATAAAATAAAAAATAAACATTGGCTCTGTTCTACAAAGATTAATTTGTTTCCAGGCAGCGCCACCGAAGTTGGAGCTATTACCGGCACATGCGCACCCCTCGCACCCGGCCCATCCGCACCACGCGCAATACTACCCACACAAGATACACGAGCTGCAAGACCACGCCAAGTCGGCGCAAGGCAAGCCGCCGCGACCCGACGCGCCTCACACCAACAAGGTACACACCATAGCACAACACAATACTACCCACACAAGATACACGAGCTGCAAGACCACGCCAAGTCGCCGCAAGGCAAGCCGCCGCGACCCGACGCGCCTCACACCAACAAGGTACACACCATAGCACAACACAATACTACCCACACAAGATACACGAGCTGCAAGACCACGCCAAGTCGCCGCAAGGCAAGCCGCCGCGACCCGACGCGCCTCACACCAACAAGGTACACACCATAGCACAACACAATACTACCCACACAAGATACACGAGCTGCAAGACCACGCCAAGTCGCCGCAAGGCAAGCCGCCGCGACCCGACGCGCCTCACACCAACAAGGTACACACCATAGCACAACACAATACTACCCACACAAGATACACGAGCTGCAAGACCACGCCAAGTCGCCGCAAGGCAAGCCGCCGCGACCCGACGCGCCTCACACCAACAAGGTACACACCATAGCACAACACAATACTACCCACACAAGACACACGAGCTGCAAGACCACGCCAAGTCGCCGCAAGGCAAGCCGCCGCGACCCGACGCGCCTCACACCAACAAGGTACACACCATAGCACTACACAATACTACCCACACAAGACACACGAGCTGCAAGACTCAATATTACCCACACCATAGCACAACACAATACTACCCACACAAGACACACGAGCTGCAAGGCTCAATATTACCCACACCATAGCACAACACAATACTACCCACACAAGACACACGAGCTGCAAGACTCAATATTACCCACACAAGACACACGAGCTGCAAGACCACGCCAAGTCGCCGCGACTCAAAAACTATAAACGAATATGAATATAAAAATGATTAAATTTTTCTGATTCCAGGAGGGCACGCGCTCGCCGCCGCCACAACGCCACGTGCACACCCATCATCACACGCACGTGGGACTCGGCTACCCCATCTACCCGCCGCCATATCCCGGTGAGTGAGTGAGAGTCCACCCACACGAATGTGACGTTCCAAATTCAAATCACATTACAACCCTCGGGAGTTTCATACAACATTACCTCCCTTGAGAGGTAATGCTTTGCTTTACCTTGATGATATGTAATTGGACATTGTCGAGCAGGTGGTGTGAAAGGTTATATATTAAGTGCAGCAATGTATTTACAAGGTGAAGGTCTTAAAAATATGAGATCACAATAGACCAACATATGTACATTGTTCCTGTGTCATTGTAGATCGGTCTGCGCTCTCCCTATATCCAAGCTGACGATGTGTTGTGCTTGGTTGCAGGGCCGAGATAGCAATCGGAGCGGCCGCCCGGCGCTATCCGTAGAGACAGATATCCATAGACAGATAACGGATACTAACGGAGGTTGTGTTTGCAGCGGCGGCCGTTCTCGCCAGCACGCAGGCCGTGGTCAACTCGTTCCCGACGCCGCCTAAATGAGCTCCCGAGGGCGCTTCTCGGAGGTTCCCTGACTGAGGCGACCGCCTCGACGGTCGCGACCCGCGGCCAGTCGCGTCGCTCGCGGCAAGTCGCGTCGCTCGCGGCAAGTCGCGTCGCTAGTGGCCAGTCGCGTCGCTCGCGGCAATTCGCGTCGCTAGTGGCAAGTCGCGTCGCTAGTGGCCAGTCGCGTCGCTCGCGGCAGTCAACCGCTTGCAGCAAGTCGCGTCGCTCGCGGCAAGTCGCGTCGCTAGTGGCAAGTCACGTCGCTAGTGGCAAGTTGCGTCGCTCGCGGCAAGTCGCGTCGCCTGCGCCCGCGACCGACGCGACGCCCGACTACAGAGACTTTCAGCGTAGTCGCCTATGTATCTCTATCGCCAGTAGCCATAATTTAAACACTGTGATCTCGCGTAACGCACCATGTGTATGTGATGTGCGCTTTGAATGTTCTAGAACGGATAGTTACCTGTAGTGTTGTGTTTACGAAGACTCCTTGGATGTTTGAACGTTAGCGAGGGCGCGTGGACCTGCGACCTATCGCCCTTTGTTTTATTTCCCTAGTGAAAGCACAAACTAGCTCTGTAAATATTAGTGTATGTGTACATTTTACCCTATGTTTTGTTAGCTTCGTGTAAGTTTTAATGTAATATACATCGAAATAACAGTTTCTCCATCTGGGCGTTGTACTGATGTTTGAGAGCCCCCGAGTGTAATTGTTTATTCGTATACCAGTCCTGTAAAATCTTAATTTATAAACTGCATTCCACAAACGAAAGCGAGCGTGTTTAGTTTTTAAAGTTATAATTAATAGAGTAATTTAGATAAGTTTAACATGCGTTTATGTGATCGTGCAGTGGTTTGTAGCGTGCACAAATTGTACTATATCTCTGTATGAGTGAATGACTTATAGTATAATTAGTAAAGCACCTATGTATAGTAGTAGGTCGCGTGTTGAGACGTCGCTGTTTTGTGTAAGAACGTCTGGCTTCCTATTGATAATAGGTATAATAATTATGTCATAGTCCGACACTCTCCAAAAAGTGATTTAATTATAACTTTCCTACACTTTCTATAATGCACAATAGATAAGGACGGTCATGGAATTTATAAACAACGTATCTGGAAGGCTGACCGATAAAAAAACCGCGAGCCGAAAACATTGGCGAAAGAGACTAATGCTGACTTGCACCATACTTTCAAAGTTCCTAATCAACAACTTTACTGGCTTGACAGTACTGTCAAGCGAGTAAAGTTGTAGTAAAGTATAGATTCTGAATGTTAAGCACTGTTCTTAACGTTCAGAATCTGTACTGTTTAGAACTACCAAGCGAGTGAAGTAATTGCTTGGGGACTTTGACAGTTTGGTGCAAGTAGGCATTAATATTAAAGGCGTGTCTCTTTATAAAGGGCGACCATAATTGTTGAACTTTGAATATAATTCATTGCGACATAAACAAGCAACCAAGGGAAAATTGATTCTGCAGCAATAAAATAGCAATGTTATAATTTTCTCATTTAATGGTGATAGGTATATTACTGTTTCTATCGAACATTAATTATTTTTCTCAGCAGGTAGGTACCTAACCTACTTAAATAGTGACTAAACCACTTCAAATGAAACGGAATATTTTTTTGTCCAACTATTTGCACAAGTACGTAATATACGTTTCACTTAAATGGTTTAGTAGTCTAATTTCAAAAATTGTCCTGTTAGGTTCAAAAATTATGGCCGTATCCGTTTTAATTGTATGCTGGCAACTGTGTGAAAGAGACACAGCTACTAAAAAGTGATTCTCTCGAGAGACCGTATATCTAGATTTAATTAAAAAGAACGTTAAATATTCGGTCGTAATAAGGTTTAAAATTCCTAATCCTTAAATTAAATAAAATAGCGAGTGATCTTTCCAGATACGTAGTTCAATAAATTCCTTCAGGACGACATAAATTGTTCACGTTTCATTTTACGAGTATGCATTTAAATATCCTATTAGTGTGCTAAATGTAGTGTATTGTTTCAAGGGTAGTCTTCCAATGGGTTGATTTGAATGTCCTATCTTCTGTAAGTGTGGGTTGTCCTTAACAACCAAAATATTTTAGTATTTTAATTTAACTCAATTCGTGTTGTTTGTTTGAGAATTGATGGTGGAATAAAGTGTTGTTCCACGATGTAATCAATATTTGTTACGTTTTCACAAATCTGTTTGATTATAAAAATATAACTGTTTAAAAATGCGGGGCCTAACTTTTAAATTGGCATAAACACCGTAATGTTTCCAGTGATCTTTATCTTTGCTATTTTGTCCTGCCGATTGTCTACTTAAGGCCAAATTCCAATATTCAACGATCATCCGTTAATAGCCTAATTTTCCTATAAAGAAATACTTATCGTAACCCTGCCATTAATTGTATATCAGCAACGGTCTCGCTCGTCAAATATTGGAATGGGCAGTTAAATAATTGTTAACCTCACGTGCGCTAAAACTCTGTGTCAGAGAAAAACATAATTGAGATTATGAAAAATATTGATACTTAGATTTTTTATTTTTAAAATTGTCATGGTTAGTTGAAGGTTTAAGTGTAATATTCGGTTCATTATAGAACGGGATATATGTGACTGTGTGTGTAGTATTTTGAGCGCTATGTGGAATAGAAGTGATCTCACCGCGCGCGCTCACTCGGAGGGTTCCACCGAGGACTAACCAATGGTTTTAATAATAATCAATAAAAATTCTTTATTGTAAAAATATGCAACAATTTGGTAAAAGTAGGCATTATTCTCTTTTTAACTACAGTCCTACCAACTTATCTGTGAATTGAGGACAGGCAACTGGCAGTTGAATTTAGTTTTGTATGCATGTGGCTGTAGTTCCATTTTCTGCCACCTCACAGATAAGTTGGTAGGACTATAAAATAGTTTTGTGGTAAGTTTATCATTACTTGACCCCAAGTATTTGACCTCATGATATTTTCATAGAAACAATTATAGGATGTCAAAAGTCGATGACCATATTCAGAACTTCAAAATCGCTCCACCAAATCATATTAATAACAATGTGGTGTACAGTTAATTTTAACTTTGATGATAATCATTCAATACTGGAGCTTGGCATGTTGAGCTATTTATGCATAATACATGGTGTAGACCGATTTGAAAATCTGTGGTCATCGACTTTTGATGCTGACTGTACTAATTGGTCGAAATTGTAATATCACGTCATCAATGAAGATTAATGACCATTAATAGATTATATTAATAGGATCAAAGGCTTGGGCAGTCAGTTTCCAAGTGTCTTTGTACTTTGTTACAAGACGTATTGATACATTATTGTTTGATTTTGATTATAAATTATAGCAAAAAAAATTAAATGACTTAAAAAAAAAAGTATTACAATACATATTGGTACTATTGTTTGATTTTGATTTAAAATAATAGAAAAATAGTACAAGACGTATTGATAAATCATTGTTTGATTTTGATTATAAATGATAACAAAAAAGAAAATAACAAGGGGTATTGATAGATTATTGTTTGATTTTGATTATTAAAAAATTTAATGCAAGTGGTTAGAACCTCGGTGGTGAAAATCCCTCATTATGTCGACGGACTCATAGACTGAATGTTCCTGTCGACTCCTCATTCGATATACGCTTGTTCAATCAACGTACCAGTACAGACTTGGTACGTGTTATTTAAATATATGATTAATAGAACATTTGTGTATTTTTTTGATGTAACAGAGCCAAGTTTGATTTGTCTTAGAAAAGAGTTCGAGACGTTGAAAAAAGGAATAAAGATAAATTATTTCTTAGCAATGAGTTTTATTTTCACTTATACATACAGTATTTTAATTACCTACTGAAAAGTAAAGGTACTAATGCCTAGATCACACGTACCGAGTACTCGGCCGAGACAGTAAAATGTTATTCGGCCGAGAAAGTGACAGCTTACGACACTCGCTCAGCCGAGCACTCGGCGCTATGTTTATACGTACCGAGACAGTGCTCTCGGCCGAGTACTCGTTACGTGTGATCAAGGCATTACTGCCATTCCAATATACGACAGTCGTCTGTTGATAAAGTTAATGTCATATTTTACATAGTGACAGATTTTATTAGAACATTGCTGACATTCTACGTCATTGGGAGGTAAATTATATTGTATTGTATGAACTAAAACTATACGTCGAATATTGGAACCGACCGACCTTCTAATTTTGTTAATTAATTTTAATTTGTTTTGAAGACAAGATTAGATTTTTATGACAATCTTGTGGGCACTTATTCAAGTTTAAGGGCTCTTTCAATGTAGACGTTTCGTGTCGGACCCATGCATTTTTGTATGAAAATAAATGACCGTCCGTGCGCCTCACGACAAACGCACCGCTTCGGCACTGCAGCGGTCCGACACGAAACGTCTAAATTGAAAGAGCCTCTTAAAGTTTTTACTTATAGAGCTTTTAATCAATAGTAGTAATGTATAAAAAAGGCTTAAATGTCATGATATTTTTTTAATACATTGTGATCCGCTTTCCTATGCTGGTACTGGTCTATCTCTAGGAGTTAGGTACATATTATTAAAATATACCTTCAGAAACAAACAACGACTTTTTCTTACAAATGCTGTCAAAGAAAAATTATTAAAAATTAATGATTGCTGGGTACTAAGCCTATAGACCGCACCTGTAAGTTTAGATTTTCCTTGTATAAATACTGATTAATGAAATGGTATTTTGAGTTAGTTACAAAAAATTACGTTTATACATATTTCATATTTTGTCTGATAAAGTTTATTATTTCAAAAGTCCCTGATCATCTACAATAAAACATACTTACTACAATAGAATCTACATAGGTAAATTCTTAATTGGTAATTCATTTTTTACTATTTGTACGTGCTTTTAATATAAAGTGCATGGTAACCTAATAAATACGAAACTATTCTAAATTTTCTTACAAAAAATTCCCTAAAAAAGAATAAATATAAAAATACTGGAGTAAAAAGGTACACAATGGAAACCACAGTTGTAATAACCAATTAGAGCGAAACCACACAGCTCCGTTGCGTTGCGTTGCGTCGCAGCGCTAGATTTGGTCGCAACGCAACGGAGCAGTGTGGCTTCGCTCTAAAGCAGGTATAAATTCTTTGGTAAAATTTACAAAAACTACATAATTTAGATTAAAGATCAAAAACTAGTTTGGACCCCTAAGTTTTAATACGAGCTGAGTTGTACTAGAGTTAACTTTGAAAGAGTAACACTAGTTTTAATAGCGAAAAAACTGAGGTCGCCTAGAGTTCAAACTCGTTTTTTTTAAAGCTAATACTTTTAAAATACTCCGTTTTAAGTACCAATTCACAATAAGCAAGACATCTTTCACAACCAACCGTTATCCATGTTATTATCAATTATCATAATAGGCACTCATCTACATTATGTTATCATTTTATTACAACGAAGATAATGAAAAACCTGCCTAAATAAAATGCTTCTGAGATCGCTTTTGTCAAACTTATGTGTTCACGTACAGCGTGAAACTATCAATAAAATTAATCACTTAAACAAGTAGGTTTTGCAGTAATATTCTACACGAATCATTATTGTATTTAATACAAAAATACCTTGTTAAAATCGTACTTTGGGCAAATAAATCCCATTTCATTTTTGTTAAACCTCAAGGCAAATTTCCATACAAAGTGTTTCGAATAGTGTGAAGAAATTACTATAATACGGCGTACTTTTTGAGTGTTTCTTCGAAACACTTTGTATGGAAATTTGCCTTGAGGATTAATCCATAAGGGGCATCCTCAAATCCGAATTCCATACAAAAATGTTTCGGACAATAAATACTCAAAAAGTACGCCGTATGATAGTAATTTCTACACACTATTCGTTTCCTCTATGTTTTTTGATTTCGTGAACAAAAAACGTGAAAGGTTTCATACTTTAATTTAGATTTTATACGTGTTTTAAAATTAACCCTACTAACATAAAAACACGTATAAAATCTAAATTAAATTATGAAACCTTTCACTTTTTTTGTTCACGAAATCAAAAAGCATAGAGGAAACGAATAGTGTGTAAAAATTACTATAATACGGCGTACTTTTTGAGTATTTTTCCGAAACATTTTGTATGGAACTCGGATTTGAGGATTACCCTTAAGTGCATTCTACTAAATGTAAATGTAATGTGTCATTCCATTTTATCAATTAACTCATCAATAGGATACTTTAAAAAGGCAAGTGCAGTACGCGCACCAAATAAGTATACATAAATGTACACGCGCGTACATAAGTCTACTTCATACAATGTACACGTTTTTCTAAATAATTATGCTTGAAAACAAGACCTAAAATTCCCCAGGTAACAATTGTCTTTCCCCTTCATTCATGAATATCTGCATCGCTTTGAACAACAGATACAATCCAAACATTTCCCGTTCTTTGTGCGTCCAAGAGTTGGTAACACCGTAATACGTACCTTTCTGTAGGTTTTTTAAGTTAGATTTTCCGATGACATCGATCATTGCGGCTTCGTTTGTGTACGCTTCTGCGGGAATTACATTTTGGAAGATGTGTAGACACACCACGCCAGCTTTGTTCTGCCATATTTCAAGGATGCGACGGACTTTCTTATCGCTGGAGGTGGTAAATCCGTCTTTCCACAACTTCACTGCTTGGTTCAAATGCGCGTACGGTCTTGATCGCGTACCTGTGATCAAATTGCGATTTGAAGCAAATATCAATAAATTATATAAATATTAAATTAAGTAATAAATCCGCTTAATTTCTAAACAAAGGTTTTAATTAACTTAACTTTAGTTCAACTAAACCAAAGAGTCAAAGAACAGAAAACCAAAGTTTAAAGATACGACACGTGTTTCGCCTTTACACGAGGCATCATCAGGAGGTGTGGACTCGCCGAAGTTTGAAACGAGAGTTAGAGTTGAAGTTTTACTTTGTTTAGAAATTAAGCGGATTTATTACTAAATATATTTATATAATTTATTGATATTTATGGATTTCCGCAAAGTAACGCCTGAATCAATCAATTATTAATAAATAAAAATAAAAAATAAAATAAGTAAAATAATTATCTTGAAGCAAATATTTGTGACGAACACAAATGTTTGTTCTCGGGTCTTGGATGTTGTGATGTGTTGTATGTGTCCATGCCACCTGCGACACAGGGAATCCTAGTGCAGGGGTGTGAGTGTGTGAATGTTTGTTTGTTTAAAAGAAGGGCACTGTAGCTAGGGAAATTACTGGGCTTTCAAGACTAGACCTCAACTCTTAAGCCTCAATGACACACAAGTATTTTTACACGCTGATTGTAGGCGTTTTTAAACGCTAGCGTGTGAGAGTATTAGCGTTTGGGAAGGATTGTCAACAAGCAGATTGTAAAAAAGTCCGATGACACTGGGCGACTTTACACGGTACAAGCGAAGTCGCTGGCGTACTATAACTCAACTCAACAGACTTAAAAAAAGCAGGAGGTTCTCAATTCGAGTGATTTTTATTAATGTTCCATCATTTAAAAAAATAATTCAGAACTTCACAGGGAAGCAAAATACGCAATTTCTAAAAAAGACCGCCCATAAAAATGTGAATGTGACATGATAAAAATTGTGTCTCTAAGTGGCGCCATCCTCGCACTTTCTCAGGTGTAAAAACAGCGCCTCAGGAGTAGAATTTTGTACTAAGTACACTGTTTTTTCTTTATATGAATATTTTTTTTAACCGACTTCATAAAAGGAGGAGATTCTAAATTCGGTTGAATTTATCTCAGAACTTTGCAGGGAAGCAAAATACGCAATTTCGTTTACTTCGACGACATATTTTTCTCAGTTATTATATATTTTAAAATCGGTTTATAAACAACAAAGTTCTGAGGTAACAAACATAAAAAAAAATCAACCGTATTGAGAACTTCTTCCTTTTTAACCGACTTAAAAACGGAGGAGGTAATCAATTCGGCTGAATGTTTTTTTTTTAAGCCGATTGAAAAGATCGCCATGCTAGTCCATTTACTATTTCAAAACAACTAACCTTTCCCGACATAAAAAATAGCGTCCACAAAAATCCTCCACGATTCCAACTTGCTAAGTCCGCCTTGCCTCGCGGGCAAATTGTCAGTCCTTCTCGGATCCAGCAGAAGGTAGGTAAAGGATTTCTTGAACCTCCCCTCGCGCCATTTCTTCCTCGGATCCGCGAAGTCCGCGCGGACTTTCTTCTCTAACTCCTCATATTGAGTTAGATCGTTCATCCAATCTTCAGAGCGGAGGGATTTTTTTAGCTCCAAACTGTACACTGAAATTTGAGCATGCATTTCGTTACTTGACGCTTATGCCTTTGATCACACTTACCGAGTACTCGGCCAAGAGCACTGTCTCGGCCGAGTACTCGGTACGTATGATCTAGGCATTATTCCTTGATCATATACTCGGTACGTATAAACATAGCGTCGAGTGCTCGGTTGAGCGAGTGATGTAAGCTTTCACTGTCTCGGCCGAGGAACATTTTACTGTCTCACCCGTTTGCTCGGTACGTGTTATGTAGGCATTAGGGTGCGTTTCCACTGACACGGAGTAGAGAGGAGCGGAACGTGAATTGATCGAATAAAAAAAAGGACTCTAAAATCACAGTTCTCGAAATCTGCATTTATCCATTTGATTGAGAAACAAATATAAATCTCTCTATCCATCCATCCATATTAGTGCGATGAGGGCGGTTGCCAGCACAATTTCAGTAATAATTATACCTCTAAATATAAAGAGCATGGAAGTTCTACTTGGAATTTTGAGAAGTTGTACCATTTTAAGTTAAACTAAAAAAATTTGTTAAAATAAATCCAAAATAGTAAACAAATCAAAATAAATGTGTCAAACTTTGTTTTTGACGTTTTTAAAAGAAATAATAAAATGTCAAAAATAGTTAAATACTAGGAACACATATGTAGACAAAAGGTTGAATGGCCTTTAGCTTTGCGAAGTTTTGTAATACAGTCTATCTTATTCTCCATAATTACAACAGTCAATCTGATCTAAAAGCACTCAAAATATACACACTTTTCTTTTCCTCCATAAGTACAACAGTCAATCTGCTCTAAAAGCACTCAAAATATACACACTTTTCTTTTCCTCCATAAGTACAACAGTCAATCTGCTCTAAAAGCACTCATAAGATACACACTTTTCTCTTCCTCCCTAAGTACAATAGTAAAACTGCTTCAAAAGCACTCAAAATATAAACACTTTTCTCTTCCTCCCTAAGTACAACAGTCAATCTGCTCTAAAAGCACTCAAAATATACACGTCTCTCTTCCTCCCTAAGTAAAACAGTCAATCTGCTCTAAAGCACTCAAAATATACACAAGTTTCTTTCTAAGTACAACCGTCAATCTGATCTAAAAGCACTCAAAAGATACACACTTTTCTCTTCCTTCCTAAGTACAACAGTCAATCTTCTCTAAAAGCACTCAAAATAAACACACTTTTCACTTCCTCCCTAAGTACAACAGTCAATCTGCTTTAATACTATTTTTTCTCTCCTTTACCAAGTAAGACAGTCAATCTATTCTAAAAGCGCTCAAAATATACTCACTTTTCTCCTCCTTATCGAGTACAACAGTCGTCTCTTTCTTCAGCGTATTCAGTTTCTTCAGATACAGCGTGCGCGTAGAGTCTTGAATGGGTCCCGGGTTGAAGCCGAGCTTGAGGAGTTCAGCTCGGATGGTGCTGTCGTCGTACTTGAACGTTGTGGGGAGGGATGATGCGATGGATAGGACTGTTTGCTCGAGAGTGCCATCTCCGTCCACTGGTAGACTGTAATATTTAAAAAGAATAATATACACATTTAAACAATATTAAAAAGTGGCTGCTCGGGCAGTTTTTACAGCGTAGATGAGTTCTATGAATTGCCTTTGATATGAATTAACAAATTAATAAGAATGAATCTACCTACATGATATAAAATATTGTCTTGACTTGTAATTTTGGAATTATTAATAAATTATTGTATTGTATAGTACTTTTGCTTTTCCAGTGACGATATTAAAGTTTAAGTTTTGCACTTTAAGGGTAATCCTCAAATCCGAATTCCATACAAAATGTTTCGGACAAATACTCAAAAAGTACGCCGTATTATAGTAATTTCTTTACATTATTCGTTTTGTCCATGTTTTTTGATTTCGTGAACAAAAAAAGTGAAAGGTTTCATACTTTAATTTAGATTTTATACGTGTTTTTAAGTTAGTAGGGTTAATTTTAAAACACGTATAAAATATAAATTAAAGTATGAAACCTTTCACTTTTTTTGTTCACGAAATCAAAAAACATGGACAAAACGAATAGTGTGAAGAAATTACTATAATACGGCGTACTTTTTGAGTATTTGTCCGAAAAAGTTTGTATGGAATTCAGATTTGAGGATGCCCCTTAAGACCGTGGCGAAGTGTACCATAACATCTTCGTTCTGGAAGTGCCTTGTGCAAGGGATGAACATGAACAATGGGGGCGACTACTTCCCTTGTTGATGATCCACGGCGCAATGCGCTTTTCTACCCAGTTCCATACAACTCGCTTTTTATTTTTTTTTATAATTAGGTATACCGTGTATACTAGGCGACACCGTGGCTTAGTTGGTAGTGACCCTGCCTACGAAGCTTGGTGTTCCGGGTTCGATCCCCGGCCGGGGCAAATATTTGTGACGAACACAAATGTTTGTTCTCGGGTCTTGGATGTTGTGATGTGTTGTATGTGTCCATGCCACCTGCGACACAGGGAATCCTAGTGCAGGGGTGTGAGTGTGTGAATGTTTATACTAAGGGCGTTTAAATAATAATAATGTTAGGACATTTCAAACTACGCCATCTAGCCCCAAACTAAGCAAGCTGTACAGTGTACAAGCTGCGAACATTATGGGAACCAGATAACTGATACAATATTCATATATTTTTTGTAAATATATACATAAATGGATACAAAGATAACACCCAAGCTCAGAAAAAAAACACCGATGTTCATCGCATTAATATTTTTCCTGAAGCGGGAATCGAACCCGCGGCACTCGGCCTTCTGTATCTGTGTTATAAAGAGTGTGATAGTAAATAGGGTACTTACATGACGGGTGAGACGAGCAATCTCTTCTCCTTCAGCACAACAAATAGAGTACTTACATGACGGGTGAGACGAGCAATCTCTTCTCCTTCAGCACAACAAATAGAGTACTTACATGACGGGTGAGACGAGCAATCTCTTCTCCTTCAGCACAACAAATAGAGTACTTACATGACGGGTGAGACGAGCAATCTCTTCTCCTTCAGCACAACAAATAGGGTACTTACATGACGGGTGAGACGAGCAATCTCTTCTCCTTCAGCACAACAAATAGGGTACTTACATGACAGGTGAGACGAGCAATCTCTTCTCCTTCAGCACAACAAATAGGGTACTTACATGACGGGTGAGACGAGCAATCTCTTCTCCTTCAGCACAACAAATAGGGTACTTACATGACGGGTGAGACAAGCAATCTCTTCTCCTTCAGCACAACAAATAGGGTACTTACATGACGGGTGAGACGAGCAATCTCTTCTCCTTCAGCACAACGTCATCAACTTGGTCATGGTACTTATATTCCTCGTGCACGGTCGCTATGACGATGCTCCCTCCAGAGTAGTTGCTGCTCACTCCGCTGCTGGCTGATGACCGCCGTGTGTTGCCACCCTTAGATAATGTAGGAAAATTTAAGGGTGCATCCCAACTTTATGAATACATAATTTTATAAAGACAAAAAATCGACTTAATTTTTTCAAGTTTTTTTGCCATACTGTGTTCAGTAAGGACAACTGACTATGCGTATTTATTTTCTGGTTATTAAAAATTGATGGTGTATAAATGTAAATTCGACCGCAAAGAATAAGGGTGGGTTTGCACTGACGCGGATCCAGGAGTAATAGAGGAGCAGACCGTGAATTGGTCAATCAAAGTACTGGAAATCTCCACTTGTGATTGGCCAATTCACAGTCCGCTCTTCTCCACTCCAGCTCCGCGTCAGTTGAAACTGTAAAGCCAAGACCAAACCAACGCGTTTGGCTCGCGTTCGCGGTGGCGATCAGTTGTTGGCCAATCGATAGTGACGTGTTGCGTCTATGCGTCCTCTGATTGGCCAACAACTGATAGCCACCGCGCACGCTACCGCGGACGCGAGCTGAACGCGTAGGTTTGGTCAAGCCTTTAATTTTTAAGAATAAATATAATAAACCGTAATGAAATTATTCTATTTATTTACATACGTAAATATTCTTGGTAGGTAGGTTCCCTGGCAGTTCAACATGTACTAAACTCGCATTGTATTACTCTTCATAGATACTGGGAAATCATAATTTGCATTATATATTTAAGCTAATCTTTACGTATGCTGTTGATTAAGAATAAACAAACAAGATTCTCACCTGTTCACCTCCGGAGAGCCATTCATTGGTTCTGTTCTGCACCACTGCCATTGCCTTATCCAACGATCGATCGCTCGAAATCAAACTCTCAGTGTACCTCACCTTATCAAACTCATTATTCAACCTCATGTCTCTAAACTCCTCATTCATTATCTGCATCTCCTCACTCATTTTACTTCTCTGAGAGCGATCACTTGATATCAAACTATCATCTTTGCTCCGTAGACTGCATTTAGAGTTGTAATTCTTATGTGTTATATTCTTTGGGGAGCCGGGAAGAGAGAAATTCTCATAAACGCTCTTTCGTTTTAGATTATCACAAGTACAGTTTTCAAGGGGTTTGATTCCGGATATTTCAATTGACTTTCTTGATAGGCATGTTTTGAAGGTATCAGTCGTTAGGTCTAAAGTTATTTGGTCGCTTCGGACGTCGTCTAATAGATATGTTTCGCTGAGTATTGTCGGGTATAATTTGTTGACTACTAGGCTGTTATTTTCACACCAGGTCCGTACGATATCCGACTTTCTGCATGTGGTTGTAGAGTCGGTATTCGCTTGTTCGTCTATTAGTTCGTATTCTGCTACTACGTCGTCGGTCGTCACTAGAATTTTATCTGAAAGGTAAGAAAGGAATGTTAGTTAAGTCTAGAATATAAGCGCAGTTCTCAGAGTAACTAGAGGATAACATACCTAGGTCTAAAGTATAAGCGCAGTCCTCCGAGTAACTAGAGGATGACATACCTAGGTCTAAAGTGTAAGTGCAGTACTTCGAGTAAGTAGAAGATGATATACCTAGGTCTAAAGTATAAGCGCAGTCCACCGAGTAACTAGAGGTTGAAATTCCTAGGTCTAAAGTATAAGCACAGTCCTCCAAGTAACTAGAGGATGACATGCCTAAGTCTAAAGTATTAGCGCAGCTCTCCGAGTAGCTAGATGATGACATACATAGATCTAAAGTATAAGCGCAGTCCTTCAATTAACTGGAGGATTACATACCTAGGTCGAAAGGATAAGCGCAGTCCTCTGAGTAACTAGAGGATGACATGCCTAAGTCTAAAGTATTAGCGCAGTTCTCCGAGTAGCTAGATGATGACATACATAGATCTAAAGTATAAGCGCAGTCCTTCAATTAACTGGAGGATTACATACCTAGGTCGAAAGGATAAGCGCAGTCCTCTGAGTAACTAGAGGATGACATACCTAGGTCTAAAGTATAAGCGCAGTCCTCCGTGTCACTTTCTTCCAGTCTTAACTGATGGAGGTATTCACACACTGGCAATTGTTTCTCTCGGCTCGCGTAGTCTTCCGCGGTTAGTCCATCGAAGTCCTGCATAGTGACGTCACCGCCGCAACCCACAAGTAACTTCATGTTGTCAACGCGACCCCATATTGCCGCTATGTGTACCGGCGTTAAGCCGTCGTCATTGCTAGAAATGGTTAAAATTATGACTTAGGCGCTGTCCTAATTGTCTAATGATTGTACGAGCAAACTATGCGATTTAGTCGTACAACGATATTAAATACACTAATCTCTTCAGAGTGTCCTAATTGGAATTGTATGATTGTACGATCATATGGCAAATTTTCAGCGCGTGACCAAATATCATCGTTTGATCGTACGATCAATGCCCATTAGGACGCCGCCTTAGAAGTTTTTTTTTTTACTTCACAAGTTTTTAATAAACAAAAATAATAAAATGGGCAATGCAATGGTAAGAACTACATTGTATCTGTGCAGTCAGAATTTTTGGTTACTATTAAAATGATAGTTACATTCGGGGCAAGTGCGGCACCCGAGCCAAGCCAAGCCTTGCGAGATGGCTCAAGCTTAAGCTAAGCTTAGGTACCCGAGTTTGCCAAACGATGATTGAAACTTAATATTTTTTTATCAATGATGCACACCGATTGACGCAAGGCCATAGAAAACGAAATTTTTTATCATATTTATGTTGACTTATTTTTTTTAAGATTTTTTGCCATATGTGTGTGTGTCAGTAATGGCAACTGATCAAGCATATTTTTTTTCTAGTAATTAAAAACTTGTGATGTATAAAAATAGATGTGAAAGCAGGACTTTTATACAACTTTAAGACTCACCTTAGATTAGGGTTCCCTCCATATTTAAGGAGTATCTCAGTGACATCCCTGGACTTCTCTTCAGGCTCAATACCGACTGCCAAATGCAGTACACCGATGCCTTTGCATGGTATGATTGTGTTAATGTTAGTGGGTGTTGTAGCCAGAGAGCATTTTACTGCCCTGCAATAAAAGGTTTTATCTTAGTTTTTATTGACCATAGACAGTGAAAGTCTCGGTCTAAATACTAATGCAAATCAGTATGTATGTTTGTCTGATGATTACTGTGAAACCGCTTATCTGATCATTATGAAATTTGGAAGGTAGGTAGGTTAGTTTAAAACAGTTTTAGAGATTGTAGATGAGCCAAATCGGTTCAGGGGTTTAGGAGACAGGAATGTTGTGGTGGAATTACTATTATTAGTTGTCAAGTGGACTCTTATTGGTCCTTTGTATGTGTGGTATCATATGACCGTAAAGTGGCTCTTCCAGGTCTAGAATAGTAGGGCTTAGGTGAAGGGTGGCCCTCAAGGCCCTAGGGGGCTCCCGGGGAATGCTCCTCGGAGAGGTGGCTGCTTGAAATCCTACAACTTTGTTTAACAACTACATCTTTATTTTAATAGCCAAGATAGAAAATTATAATTATGTGCCTTTCAAAGCATGTATAGTAAGTTCATGAATAGACCTGCACCAAGCATCAATATATATTTTTTTAAGTGGTAGAAATGTTACTAAAAATAAAGTGAACCTAATTTTGTGTGTACATTAAAATGTGGAAACAAATAATTTGGGGGTATGTAAGGTACCTATATCATAAAATTGTGAATTTAGCATAAAAATACAAACTTTTAGTCTAGACATTTTTTTTTCTATCACATTTTCCCAATAATTAGGTAAGTAACAAAACGAGAACAGTAAGAGATGTTTAAAGTATAACAGTCCAACATTTTAAAAGGAAGTTACTGTAGGTAGGTAAGAACTTTAGTAGGAACCTATAGTAGAATTTGCTTTATCAACAAGAAAATAAATCTGTACCTTGCATCTCCGTTTTGAATCAAATCGTACAATTTGAAGAGTTCTTTGTACTCCGTTCCCATGGTTCTAAATTCGAAAGTAATCCGCAATGTTCGCAACTTCCACTCATTTCCTGTGTAGTTTCCTGTCGCAATTTTTTCGTCAACATTCCATATTGGACCTCTTTTCACAATTGTCAAACAAATGAACCGGTATTATCTAAGCCTATGATAAAGGACAATATTTATCACTTCTATCTGACTTCCTTTTCTTTTGTTTTCATCAAGAGAAGATAATATTTTATTTTCAGTCCGTTTTGAATTAACGTCAGTCTCCCAAGGTTTGTTTATGTTTTGAAATACGTTCCGTTCCGTGCAGACAAGTTTATACGCGCAAACATTAAAGTGAATTTGACACTGAATTATTTTTGCTAAGGTAGGTACGTTTTAACTACTTAAATGTTTGTGTTTTAACAGCACTTGAAGGAAAATACAACTCAAGCTCTTTTTTATATCAAACAGGAAAAAAGCTAATCAATAGAACACGAATCATTAAAAACATAATATATAACTATCTGAAACCACTCTGCGTGGAAGGAAACAGATACACAATTTAGTGCCTTTGCGAGATACATAGATGGCGCAAATACCTAGTTTTTTCAGAGATTCGACTATAGAGAATGAATCATCAATCAAACAACGTTGGGCATGGCAAGGAGACTTTTATTTTCTTAATTATTTCATCATCATCCTGCACCTGCTAGGACTTATAACGTGCACCTGTCTCCATCATAAAAAAGCAGCTGCGTTCCTTACTTGTTGTAGCTGTAGGGTCATATCTATAACTTAAAATGTGTGTAGGTGTACAGTAGGTAATTACGTGGGCGTGGACATTCTCTATCCCACATTCCACTGTAAAATGCTGTTCGACTATTGTGAGTGGAGCAGTAAGAAGTTTGTTGAACTGGTTAAATTTTGATCGTAATCTATCCAATATAAATAACTCTACGTCTGCCCACACACAAAGGACCCAGTAAACTTACTATGAAAAGATTAGGTACAAAAATAAAGCACAGAGAAAATACTGACTTACTACTAGTAGGTACGAACAAGAGTTTTTATCCTCCGTGGTACAAGTACAACAATGTAAAATAACAAAGAGAGTAGGTACCTGTACCTACCTAAACCTAAAAAAAATTTCTTCTTTTTTTTATGTTAAAGTGACAAGACTAGGCGCTCTCCTGGCGGTAAGAGATCACGCATGTTCATAACCATAACACTGTTACCATTGACTGTTACACAGAATTTTGATTCCCCAAAGTCCGTGCAACATTGCTAAAAGCGCTCGTGAGATATTTGATGGTCAGTTTCGAAAGCCCAGTGATAGATACAGTACCCTTCCAACCGGAACACAGTAATACCAACAGATTACTGCTTTGCGATAGAATATTTGACACCGTGATGACATGGTACCCACCTAGACGGCATTAGCATTGCCTCTCAACGGTAAACGGTAACGGTTATCAACGGACACTGAAACGGAAGCTTCATAGTTTAGGTATTATGACAGGGTATCTAGTAGGTGAGTAGGTACAGACAGCGTCAGAGATAGGTATCCCACTTGCACAAGACACCCAGCTATAAATCCCTTCAAAAAATTGTAATACTTAAAATTATTTTTAGGCTTATATACGGTTATACAAATATAATCTATTTTTTAAAGGCAAAACTTCTCCATTCGCTGTGACGGTGAATTTAAAGGGATTTGAAGCTGGGTATTGTAATGCAAGCGGGATACTTATCTATGACGCTGTCTGTACATAATGACTGAGTGAGCTGGTAATAGAGTTAGTACCAAAACGGTGGTAACAAGAAAGTTTTCAACGAAATAAATAATAAATAATTAAATATTTTTATGGTTTGTTTAAATAGTCTTGTTTAAATACTTACTTATTTTTAAGCTAGTAGCTTTAAAAAATTGCCTTAATTCATATTGTATGTCCATACTGGATAAACTGTTGTTTCTGAACAATAATTTAAGATCTTTGTGTACACAGTTCATACAATAAAAATATTCTTATTCTTATTGTTATTCTTAAAAAAAATTGGTAGAGTCGAGGTGACTACATGATGTATTGCGCCTTAGGAATATTTAATAGCAATTACTGAAATGCGTTTTACTGTTTTTGTGAAAGAAATAAAAGGCTTACTCACTCTAAATTCGTAATCGTAGGAGTAACCACATATACAGGGTGTAATCGTTAAGTGTGCACAGGCGATTATTCCGTAACTATTGCAGATATCAAAAAACTTTAAACTGATATCGAAAGTACTTTACCTAATGAGTAAAATGACATTAATAACTTTTTAAAAATAAAACGAGAAATATCCAAAAAAAATACATTAATCACTCCCATACATTTAGTATGAGATAGTAGAAAGGTTTTAGTTTCCTTATTTTAAGTGGAATAGTACCTACTCATTTTACCCTTGTCATTTTATAATTATGTACAATATGAAGGTATTAATGAATTTCAAGTAGATACACGTGTAGATTAATTATCTTACCACTTCAAATTTATAATAAACCTTGTTTCAATATTGTATTGATTTGAACTACCTGAAAAGCAACATACTAAATAAAAACAAAAAGAAAGATACTCTTTGGTGTTCGTTCTAAATTCAAATTCTTTATCGCGGGTTCTCGTTCCCGCCAATTTATTGTATTTTTCAATTTGCGTTAATAATCGTGATTGTTGCATTTATTGATTGAAAAATGGCATATTCCAATACAGAAAAGAGGGACATGTTAAAAATGTACTACAAACATGATTGTAACAATAGGGCGGCCATTATCGCCTACAGAAGAGAGTACCCAGATAGAGAAGTTCCTTCTGGTACGTATTTACGTAAGTTGGATAACAATTTGATAAATTATGGATCTTTTAACAGAAAAAAAGGTTCGAGAACAAGAGCTCCGGAATTTGATAATGACTTAGATAACAATATTATTAACTACGTAGTAGATAATCCACAAGAATCAACGCGTTCAGTGGCCCGATCATTTCCAGTGTCCCACAATTATGTACACAAGTTATTAAAAAAACACAACTTCAAAGCATTTAAGATAAAACCTACTCAAACGCTGCACAATGATGATCCTGCTCGTCGGCTGGTCTATTGCAATTGGCTAGTCAATAATTATGTCAATGTAAGGTCAATTTTATGGACCGATGAAAGTAATGTTTCAAACTGCGGCATTTACAATAGAAAAAACTCGCATTATTGGTCAATTGACAATCCTCGCTTAACTACTGAAGTTAGAGCTCAGGTGCGATTCTCAATTAATGTGTGGTGTGGTATTCTTGGAGATCGGATCATTGGGCCATATTTTTACAGTGGAACCTTAAATGGACAGAGATATTTCTCCTTTGTACAAAACGATATGCCAAGTCTCTTAGAACCAATTCCAGACGATGAAAGAAGGTCGATAATTTTTCAACAAGATGGAGCACCTGCACATAATACAAATGTTGTAATGAATTTCTTACGAAACAATTATAATGGCTTAATAGCCAATAATAGTGCAACCCCTTGGCCTGCCAGATCCCCGGATCTCACGCCTTGTGATTTCTTCCTATGGGGATTTGTCAAAGACCACGTGTACGCTGAGAGAGTACACAGCCTAGAAGAGTTACAGAATCGTGTACGTCGTGCAATTGCTTTAATTACTCCGCAAATGTTAAGGAAAGTTCATTTAGAAACTGTAAATAGAGCTCGTCATTGTATTGCACAAGGAGGACGTCACTTCGAACATATGCTTTGAACACAAAATTTTGTACTTACTAAGAAATAAAATGTATGGGAGTGATTAATGTAATTTTTTTGGATATTTCTCGTTTTATTTTTAAAAAGTTATTAATGTCATTTTACTCATTAGGTAAAGTACTTTCGATATCAGTTTAAAGTTTTTTGATATCTGCAATAGTTACGGAATAATCGCCTGTGCACACTTAACGATTACACCCTGTATATGTATATTTAAGATTCTAGATTTATGTCTGTGGGAGTAACTAAGAAGGAACATACTAACCTTCTCACTTGCCATTTCTTTCTCTCAGTAAATACACATATATTAATGTTTGATCAAAATCTGTTATTTGTATCGAATTAATCGTAAGTAAGATTGGCCTCCAATTTTGCTAAAGCAAGTTTGAAACCAGCAACAACGTCCTGTCCGCTAGTATTAAATATGTAAATAAAGTTACGGAATTTTGAACCGTTATGATTTAATATTAATGAAGTGCTAATACATTTATACATCAGAGAGCATTCCAACACTGTTCTGTTTTATTTAGGTATTTACTATACTTAGGTATTTACGTTAAACCTGATCGGATCCTACCTAACGGTTATAAAAAAATCCGCGAAGGAAAGCTGCTTTTTGGAAAGTACCTACCTTTATGTGATGTGGGTTAAGTACCTCTATGTGAGTATGGTAGGTGAGGTACTACTGTACTAGGTAAGTACCTACTTACTGAGAAATTTTATCTGCATAGAACAATGTTGTTAAGTTAGTTAATTTTATCTACTTAGAACTGCTTAGAACAAACACGAATGTTGTAATAATCGTAAGTTTGACGACATGATTGGTCGAGTGGCAAGCAAGTGCATTGGACTGCTACGCCGAGTGTCGCGGGTTCGATTTCCACTTCAGCTTCAGGATTCATTTGTGAGATGAACATCAGTGTTTTTTCTGAGTCTGGGTGTTTTCTGTGTATTCTATGAATCGATTATTCTATGTATGTGTCACAGTCAAAACTCATTGCCGGTCAAAACCAATATTGACCGCGTAAAGCAGTCAAAATCGATGTTGACCAAGGCCCTTGATCGCGTAAAGCAGTCAATGAGTTTTGTGACTGTGACATATAGGTAGATAATATGTAATATCATAACAATCTTGCGTTCCAATGTAACAATAACTCGCACAGTTACATTGCCGCCCGTTACAAAACAAACAAC
Source organism: Lobophora halterata (assembly GCA_932526365.1). NCBI lineage: Eukaryota > Metazoa > Arthropoda > Insecta > Lepidoptera > Geometridae > Lobophora > Lobophora halterata. Next base: position 3,077,241 of record OW052018.1, read on the forward strand.
ATTCGAGCCCCGTGTTCCCGGGTCATGCACCCCGCTGCTGGTTGAATAGAGATTATCGCATTTTGAATAACATTGTAAAATGGTCCACAGAGCCGGTACATTATGCCAAAGCCACATTTGTGCGGGTCAAGCGTTAGCAGTAACTTGTCTGTAACTGGCACTGTGTGCCGATCTCTCCCGTACGAAGACGTTTCGAAATATAAATTGTAAAAATAAATTATTTTTTAAAATTGGAGACACACACATTTTCGAGATATCGTAAGTGATTTTTTTTTCATAACCACCTTGCACATTATAGGTACCAATTATATATTCTTCGAATATTTGTCCCTATCCTGGTTTAAGTATGATGTAGGTATTTTTTTCTACATAATTCAGTCCAGTGTAATGCCATTTGAAGAAAATTAACATGCCACTTCCAGTAGTAACCTTACTTAGTTTATTACAGAGTAAGTCTACATTTTATCTAATTTATCAGCTGGGAACAATGAAGCATCCTTCAACAGCAAATGTGACATAGAGAAAGAAAGATATTTTCATAATTTTAATCGATCATAATGTTTAAGAAGTCGATTAAGAAGTACCTATCTAAAATGTGGTTAAGGTGTCCCGGGCACTGCAATATCTGCTGAATTATCTAGAAAACATAGCTGTTTAGTGATAAGGCCGCCCATTGTATAAAGAAGTCGCATTCATTCATCATTCTCAGAAACGGTGTTTATTTACGTACCTATCTACGTACTCTTTTGGCCTTTGATTGATTCAATATCGAGGTAATTTTTGAGCGCTGATACAACACTTGGCAAATGCTGTATCAACGGCAAACAAACAGTAACTTATTGTCGCATTAATTTTCAACTTGATAACAATGATAAATATTATGTAGGTATAACTGAAAACCGTAACCTACGTTTAAGTAAAATTAAATTCTGCTAGCTTCAGGAAACCATTTTGATATTATTTTGGTAGCATAGAATATTTACATTTATTAATTTATTTAATTGGAGCAAAAACAGGAAAACTAGTTTTTTTTGTAGGTATTAGTTTAGTTTAGATATTGTAATTGATATCTACCTAATTAAATACATAGATAATGTAAAATCCATGAACGTGAAGATGAATATGTAGGGTACTTATGCCTTCCAATTAAATTATGTTCACTTTTAAAAAAAAAAACATTACTTTTGTAAATAACCATAGAATAATAGGTAGGTTAGGTCCTACCTACTCTTATTAAGTTGACATGACTAAGTTAGTACCTATTACCTACCTACAGTCGAATAAATGTAATATGATATATATGAAATACATGAACCTGTAAGGGGGCGCTGCAAACTACTAAGTACATAAATCGCTCACTAACAAAATATTGGTACCTACCTATATTTTAAGATGCTGTCCCTTCTACTCTTGGGGCTCTCAACCTCAGTGCACGGTCTGAACAACGGCTTAGCTCTGACGCCTCCGATGGGGTGGCTGACCTGGGAGAGGTTCAGGTGCATCACTGACTGTGATAAGTACCCTGATGAATGTATAAGGTAAGCCTTCGATCAGTGTATATTACTTCCTCGGTTTCTCGTGGAAAGCTATATTTAGATACGAAAATTGGATGTAAAGGTGGCAGGACGAACTCGCGTTCCACCCAGACTGTAGTCACAGAACTGGGAAGGGTGGAGAAAATTGGGGAGGCCTTTGGTCAGTAGCGGGATTAATTATAGGTACTTAATATTAAATACTTACCTAAAAAATGTAAATTAGGATAAAGTAGGTATTTTCTAATTATAGAAAATTCAAAGGTCGGTTGTTAAAAAAGTGGACTTTTGAAAAAGATTTTTGTATGAGATTGAAAATTCAAGACATCAAGGTTGAAATGAACGAGTAGCTAACCCATTCGAAAAGTCTAAAATTTGAAAATAATAACTCAGTTTCAGTCCCAATCATTATTTTTTTTGACAGGCGCTTTCGTATCGAATTATTTACAGAGAAGTCAAAAGATTGTAGGTATGGCATTTTGAAAAAAAAATGTAGGTACAAACTGGAACCCTATCACAAAAATATCTGACAATCGCATTCGTATCGAATCCGTCACAGAAAAGTAATCAGTTTTTTTTTTAAAACGTCATTATGAACTGTTGACTTTTCTGTGACAGATTCAAATCGAGTACGATTGTCAAAAATCGTGTTAAAGCTAAAGCTACCATTTATTAACAGTGAGATCCTAATCAAGAGGACAGCAGACTTCATGGTTAGTGAGGGCTACTTAGCAGCAGGCTACGAATACTTAGGCATAGATGACTGCTGGCTGGAGAAGCAACGTGGAAAAGATGGACGTATGGGGGTGTGTGGGCTTCTAATATGAGTGTTGGTAGGTACCTACGTGATTCAACTGTGGTAATCCAGGTAGCGAAATAAAGCAGTCCAGTTTGAGAGTAACAGATGAAAGTTTATTACGTAAGCACAGGAGAAGAGCACAAGCACACAAGACAAAGCGTTCACACACACACAGTTCAATAGAAGGAGTAGAGAGTGGAAAGATAGCACAGTTTATAGCATGAAATAACAACGAAATAATTAGCAAAGCGCGTAGAGAGAGCGATACGGGTTCCACGTCTGAGGTCGTATGACAGACTGCCGTGGCGGGGCGCGCGCGGCGAGCGCGCCCGCCTGCGCTCGCGTCGGCAAACCGGTTGCGACGCTGTGTGCAGTGTGTAAGTCCAGTGTCCGGGCATCCGAGAAATATCTCGGACGCGGTGATATATAAAATGTAAATATTTGTAATAATAAATGTTTTATAATGTATAGTTTGTAATAATAAATGTTTTATAATGTATAGTATATGTAGCATGTAAGTTAGTTGTACTTAGTATATTATTATATGTAGAATAGTAAATTATGTAGATTGTAAATAGTGGTGTAAATATATTTTATGAAATGGTGAAAAGTGTAAATTGTAAATAAAATATATAAATGAAATTATGTAGGTATAAATGAGGTGCCTACATCACTCCCCTCCAGAGACCGTCACTACGGTCGATAGTAATCAGGAAATCGAACCGTACGGCCAGAACGAGTTTTTCTGACGCCTCCCTGAGCCGGTACATCCAGCCGTGCTGGAGCGGGAACGGGTACGGGAGTAGGGCTTCGGGTAGGAGTGGGGACAACTATTGGAGTAGGTGTAGGAGTCGGGACGGGAGACGGAGTAGGGCGAGTAGGGTAACTTACGGTCGGGTAAGTAGTATTATCGGAGTCGACAAGTATGTAGGCTGGCTTAAGGCGGTCTATCGATACTGTGACGCTCTTGCCCTTGACTATAATTTTAAAGGTTTTGTCTCCACGTTCGAGAACCTCATATGGGCCGGTGTAAGGAGGTTGCAAAGAACCTCGTAATGCATCGTCCCTCAAAAATACGTGACTTGAGCTAGATAAGTCCTTGTGAATAAATATTTTATCTTTGTTATGACGTGATGAGGGTGATGGGCGAAGCTTCGCTGCGAAATGGCGTAGACGAGTGGTGAATTCTGTGATGTCGGTCATACTGAGATCAGTCGGCTGGAAAAATTCTCCTGGAAGACGTAGCTGTTCACCATAGACTAACTCAGCAGACGAAGCTTGAAGATCCTCTTTGAAGGATGCCCTGATACCTAAAAGCACTAAAGGTAAGGTTTCTACCCAATTGTTATCCACGTGGCACATTATGGCTGCTTTCAGTTGACGGTGAAAACGTTCCACCAACCCATTGCAAGCTGGGTGATACGCGGTGGTTCGGCGGTGTTTGAATCCGATCACTTTTCCAAGATACTGGAAAAGTGTGGATTCAAATTGCCGGCCGCGATCCGTAACGATATCTGTTGGACATCCATATCTGGATACCCACAATATCAGAGCTTTCCCGACTGTTTCGGCTGTAATATCGGCCATCGGAAACACTTCTGGCCAACGGGTGAAGCGGTCTACTACCGTGAGGCAATAGCGGTAGCCTTGGGATGGTGGAAGGGGGCCAACGATGTCCACGTGGATGAAGGTGAAACGAGCGCGGGGTAAATCGAATGCGCCTAATGGTGCTGAAACATGGCGATTTACTTTCGCTCGTTGACAAGCCAGACACTTTCGAGCCCATTCTCGACAGTCTTTGCGCATCCCAGGCCATACAAAACGCTCGGCTACCAATTTTGTGGTGGCTTTGATGCTTGGATGGCTCAAACTATGGAGGCTGTCGAAGAGCTGCTTCCTGAATGGCTTGGTCACGAAAGGCCTTGGAGATGGAGTGCTCACATCACAATAAAGTTCCATGTTGCTGCCAGGGATCTTGAGCTTCTCCAGTCGAAGCGAGAGTTCGCCATCTACAAACTGAAGTACCTCGTGATCAGCATCTTGAGATGTAGCGAGCTGGTCTAAGTCGATTGGCATCTGCAGTTCCTCGATACGTGACAATGTATCAGCTACGACGTTGTCTTTACCTGAAATGTGTCGAATGTCAGTTGTGAACTGCGAGATGTAATCGAGGTGACGATACTGCCTAGGCGAACAGTTGACTTTTCGTTCGTGAAAAGCGAAACTGAGCGGCTTATGGTCAGTATATACCACGAAATGCCTGGCCTCCAACATGTGTCGAAAGTGCCTAATACTTTCGTATATGGCCAATAGCTCGCGGTCATATGGGGAGTATTTCTGTTGGCAAGGGCTGAATTTTCGCGAGAAAAATGCGAGTGGCTGCCACTCGTCGTCCTTTAGCTGTTGCAAAACTGCACCCATAGCCAAATCGGACGCATCAGTTACCAGAGCGAGTTCGGCATGACAATCTGGGTGTGAGAGTAGTGCAGCATTAGAAAGGCTGGTTTTGCATTGCTCGAAAGCAAGAAGGGTGTCACCGGTGATATTGACGGGGTGAGATGCTTTGAGGTTAGGACCAGTGAGCAGGGCGTTCAAAGGAGCTTGGATGGAAGCGGCGTGGGGTAAGAATCGCCTATAAAAGTTAAGCATCCCTAAGAAGCGCCGAAGCTGCTTGACGGTTTTAGGGACTGGGAAGTCCTTTATAGCCTCAACCTTCGAATCGAGAGGTCGAGTACCAACCTCGGAGACATGGTAACCGAGAAAGGTCACCTCACTAGCTCCGAAAACGCATTTGGAGGTGTTAATAAGGACACCATAATCCTTCATGCGCGTGAAAAGCTCTTTGAGGTGGACTTCGTGCTCTGATTCAGTTTTGGAATAGATTAAAAAATCATCTAAGTAACAGTACACGAAGTCCAGCTCCCTCGTCATCTCATCAACGAACCGCTGGAACGTCTGACCCGCGTTCCTGAGACCGAATCCCATGAAAGGTAGCTCGAAAAGACCAAACGGAGTCGTTATGGCGGTCTTCTTAATGTCATCCTGATTAACAGGAATTTGATTGTAGGCCTTAACTAGATCGATCGTGGAGAATACCTTACAACCTGCAATACTCTGAGCGAAGTCATGGATATGCCTAATTGGATAACGGTCTGGTATGGTCCGTGCGTTAAGCATCCTATAATCGCCGCAAGGTCGCCAGCTGTTGTCCTTTTTAGGAGCAAGGTGTAACGGTGAAGCCCAGGAACTCTCGGAAGGTCGTGCAGTACCGTTATTGAGCATAAGTTCGAATTCCTTCCTAGCTATCTGGAGTTTATCTGGGGCCAGTCTACGGGGTGAGCAAAATATGGGTGGGCCAGGTGTCGTTCTAATGTGGTGAACTGTTGTGTGAGTTGGGGTCCGCGGTGTGCCAGAAGGGCGTGTGATTTCCGGGAATTTACTCAAAAGATCGTGGTACCTAGTATCGCCCGTCGAGACCTTAACAGAGAATACATCAGTGTGAGCAATGGAAGCATCAGAGAACAGAGTGGTGGTGTTATCAATAAGGCGCTGATTGCGAACATCTACTATTAAATTGTAAAAGCTGAGAAAATCAACACCAATTATAGCTTTAGTTACATCGGCAACAGTAAAGCGCCAGGTAAAGTTACGCCTTAAGCCTAAATTTAAGTTTAGCTCGATATAACCGTAAGTCTCTATAGGAGTTCCGTTAGCTGCACATAATTGAAAATCTGTTTTAGCTCGTCGATCTCGGAGCGCAGAACGAGGGTAGACGCAAAGGTCACTGCCGGTATCCACCAGGAACTGGGTCGTCGAACTGCGGTCCGTCACGAAGAGGCGACTTGATGAGGCGGGGCAATCGTCAGCCGCCATTAGCGACTGCCCATGGAGTTTCCCGCCTTGTTGTAGTCGCAGGGCTTGACGCAGGTGTGAGCCTTGGATCCAAACTTCGAGTGGTACCAGCATACGGGAAACTTCTGATAACTGGAGTTGGATCTGGATCTCTGTCGTGAAGATGATTGGCGCTGACGTGGTCTGAAACGATCGCTTCGGTCGTTGGAGCGGTCACGGGAACGAGAAGCGCGAGTGTGCTCGTCGAGTTTCATTGCGAGGTGCTCTACCATTTTTCTCAGTTCCGCGATCTCGCTGGGAGAGCCGGCTTCAGCTACTGTACCCGACGATGTAGCCGCGACGCGGTATGGAGAGGTAACTTCCTGTATCCGATCCGCCAGGTCTGACAGCTGCTCCAATGACTGCGTCGCTTGTGAGGCCAGTACGGTCTGGATGTTGTGTGGTAAACGATTAATCCATATCGTCCGAATGAACTCTTCCGGGACATTTGGTCCGGCCAAGTCTTGTAGATGCCGAAGAAATTGGGACGCTTTTCTGTCGCCTAAGTCTTCATGAGTCAAGAGCTGTTTAACCTTCTTCTCATGAGAAGCGGTGAGGCGTTTCGTTAGCTCTGTCTTAATTTTCAAATACTTGTTCTTGCTCGGCGGATTAACTATTACGTCCTTGACGCATTTGGCGTGCACCATGTCCAAATTGGTGATCAGGTAGTTAAATTTGGCCGCGTCATCCGTGATCCCGAAGTTTTCAAACTGACCCTCCAACAAAGCGAACCATAAATCCGGGTCATCTGGACTGAACGGAGGAACCTTCAAATTTATTTTATAAAAATCGGATGGGCTAGTGGAAACGAACTCTTTCTTCGGTTTTCGAATGGTGACGTTACTAGGTCCAGCATTTCTATAATCGTCTATATTCTCAGGGTTAATTTCACGATATGCCCTGGGTGGAGTGGGAACACACAATTTTGTGTTTGCACGGCGTTCGGTGACGGTGCTTCCAGAAGCGTCGGAGCCGTCGCTATCATTGCCACTCATCTCTTTGTGCAAATATAGGGGTCACCAGTTATGGGGGTGTGTGGGCTTCTAATATGAGTGTTGGTAGGTACCTACGTGATTCAACTGTGGTAATCCAGGTAGCGAAATAAAGCAGTCCAGTTTGAGAGTAACAGATGAAAGTTTATTACGTAAGCACAGGAGAAGAGCACAAGCACACAAGACAAAGCGTTCACACACACACAGTTCAATAGAAGGAGTAGAGAGTGGAAAGATAGCACAGTTTATAGCATGAAATAACAACGAAATAATTAGCAAAGCGCGTAGAGAGAGCGATACGGGTTCCACGTCTGAGGTCGTATGACAGACTGCCGTGGCGGGGCGCGCGCGGCGAGCGCGCCCGCCTGCGCTCGCGTCGGCAAACCGGTTGCGACGCTGTGTGCAGTGTGTAAGTCCAGTGTCCGGGCATCCGAGAAATATCTCGGACGCGGTGATATATAAAATGTAAATATTTGTAATAATAAATGTTTTATAATGTATAGTTTGTAATAATAAATGTTTTATAATGTATAGTATATGTAGCATGTAAGTTAGTTGTACTTAGTATATTATTATATGTAGAATAGTAAATTATGTAGATTGTAAATAGTGGTGTAAATATATTTTATGAAATGGTGAAAAGTGTAAATTGTAAATAAAATATATAAATGAAATTATGTAGGTATAAATGAGGTGCCTACAGACGCATGGAGCCCGACCGACGCCGGTTTCCTAACGGCATGAAAGCAATCGCCGATTACGTGAGTTGAAGCATCTTTAGATTTTTAAATAACCTGCCAAGATTTATCGGTAGAACATTTGAACCTAAGCACAACGGCGTTAACGGTCGATCGTTACGCTGCTATTATTTTAAAGTGGGGTTTTTGTATAGTATTGTATGACATAGCAGTTGGAACAATAAAGGCTGATTATGCTCATGCTTGTGTTTGTATGGCATCGATAAATCGCGCGTCAGTGTGTTTCATTTGCGACTGATGACGGAATGTTTTGAAATCTACGTGTCCCTAAATGTATTCAAAGTTTTTTAGGAAACAATGATGCAAAGCCTGCAATATTGTCACATTATCTAATTTGAAGAACTTTGAAACATTCGGCCATAGCCCCAAAAAATATGGCTAGTAAGTAAGGTACATTTTCAGATTCACGGCAAAGGTTTGAAGTTCGGTATGTACCAAGACTATGGTAACCTTACCTGTGCGGGCTATCCTGGCGTGCTTGGTAACGAACAGCTGGATATCGACACCCTGGTGGGCTGGGAGATCGACTACCTCAAGTTGGACGGCTGCTATATTGACCCCTTGGCCATGGATGAAGGTACATGTAGCCGAATCAGCATTTTGTGAACTCAAAGTAGATCGTAAACCGTTTGAGCTGTGTGGGTATAGTTTACGGGCAAGAATAGGATATAGGCTATTTTTAATCCATAAATGCGGGGATATGCCTCGGGAAACAGCTAGGTTAGGTAGTACCCTAACAAAAAGTTATCGATGGCTTGAATCTCAACACGTCCTAAGATAATAATGCTGGTCTCTTTGGTTTCAGGATACCCTGCTTTTGGCAAGCTGCTGAACGAAACTGGACGATCTATTTTGTACTCCTGCAGTTGGCCGGCATATCAGGAACCCAAGCTTATACATGTAAGACCATTTTTCAGGTCTTAAACTATCTTCAAATTTCCATTCGCTTTCTGTCAATTCGTCGTAGTGATTTCATGAAGTGCAACGGATAGTGAACAGGAAGTTTGCCGTCAGATGTTACCAAGTTGGTAACATCTGATCATAAAATCCTTCCAAATAAAGAGATGTTAGATGTTACACATCTTATGCGACTACCTACTGTAAGGTTCGCTGGTTTTCCTAATATTAGTGTAAGATATTTAAGTACATTTTCACAGCCTGACTACACTTCGATAGCGAAGCATTGTAACATGTGGCGTAATTGGGACGACATTGAGGACTCGTGGGCCTCTCTCACGAAGATCATGGACTGGTTCGGAGACAACCAGGATCGGTTCGCGAGCCACGCTGGCCCTGGACATTGGAACGATCCAGATATGGTCAGTTTAACATGTATGCTTAAATACATACAATATACATACCTACCAACTAACACACACTTGAAAAACAATTCTGATTAATTTTAATAAATCTTAAGTCCTATCAGCCTGTTACTAAACTTTTGACAAGCGTAGTAATAATATCGAATCCATCACCGAGAATACAACAGTTTGTATGACGTTTTTAAAAAAATCATAAAAACGATAACCCTTTTGTGACAGCTTCGGTACGAATACGCTTGTTAAAATATTTGTGATAGACCTACTAGTATTCATTACGAACAATTAGCACAGTTAGTATTTACTTTCAAAATTTAATGATTTACATAACATATGCATATAAATTACTTTATTGCAGTTGTTTAAACCAAAGATATATAAGATTATATAAGAAAATTATATAAATTAATAATATTATTGTTATTATTATAAAAATAAAATTAGAGTTAAGAATAAGATTAAAAAAAAAAAAAAACTTATTATTCAGCAGCAAAAGTGACGTTAAATAAGTAGGTACTTATTATTTCATTGTTTATTTCATTTGCTTACATGTAAAATCGTCTTATTAGCTTAGGTTCTAATATAGTAGCTAGCGGTGAACATGACCCTGTCAGGGCACAGCAAACATTATTGAATCTTTAATCTTTTTTAGCTGTTGATTGGCAACTTCGGCCTCACAGTGGATCAAGCTAAAGTTCAAATGGCGGTCTGGGCAGTAATGGCGGCTCCGCTCCTCATCAGCACAGACTTGAGGATAATCAAACCGGAGTTCAAGGAAATTCTGCTAAATAAGGACATAATAGCCATCAATCAGGACAAGTTGGGAAAGCAAGGGACTCGCGTTTGGAAGATGACTGGCTCAGGAAAGGTAAGAAGGAATGAGCTTCTTTTCAACAGACTTCCAAAAATGAGGTTATCTATTCAGTTGTTACATAAATAAATGTTTGTTACCTCAGAGCTTCTTTATTTATCAAGCAGTTTAAAACATTATTTTTAGTCCCATAGAAATTTCATCAATATTGTTAAGTTCGATTTTTTAAATTAAAATAACTAAAAATATTACATCATCCAAAACAAAATTGCATATTTTGTTACTCTTTATTGGTGTTTACGGTCACTTCTTTATACTTTTCAGTCCGGATGGTTATAGGTATTTTGTTAACAAATTCTTGTTATTGTTACTCATTATAAGAGCATCGCTCTTGTCAGTTTATCTGATGGAACTTTCTTCATTGTACCTACCTATTCTAAGGCACTTTTAGTTCTTTGACACCCACATCTTCATTTGCGTTGCGATTAACAACTTTAGTTAGTGGAAATAAAGGCTATTTTACCTAACTTTTTTATATTTTCACGCAGAGATCACGCCTCGAGATTTGGAAGCGCGAGCTTGCTGACGGATCGTACGCCATTGCGTTTGTCAGCCAACGAGACGACGGGACTCCATACGCTGCCAACTTTACTGCCTATGATATGCAGATGCCTCAAAAAGCATTTACTGTTACAGTTAGTACATAAAAATACTTTTACATAGGTATTATGTTTCCAGCTAAAGGACGAAAGGAAATGTTGTTAAAAACCAGTTTATCATGTACTTGGAAGAATGAACAGAATAAGGAAGCAATTTGACCTTTGCCAGAAAGTGGATTGTCGTCATACAAGTTGACATCAAATAAAAAAAAAAAAAAGATAACACGCTCATTTACGTAGTAAACAGACCAAAGGGTAGATGCATGGATGGATGTTTGTTTCTCAATCACATAACGAAACTGCTAACCGATTGATGTGTAATTCGGTATGGATTTTTTTAATGAGGTGAGAAAATGTGAATCTCCACAGTCCGAAATGTATTTATGTTAAGGACATATTATTAAAGACATACTATTAAAAAGAGAAAATCACAACACAATGTTTATTCCAGGATTTATACAACGAAGAGCCACCTCGTACTTGGGACTCAGAAGAAGAGTTCGAAGTCAGGATCAATCCATCAGGTACTTACTTGTACAGTTTATATTTACACATCTTGATTTTTTTTATGTGATTGTAATGTACAGATTAAGTACCTACCTACCTACAAAAAAAAGTGAAAAGCCATTTTATAAACTGCCTCAGTGTATGCCTAGTATCCGCCAAGGATAATTTGATTTTTCCTAGAAAACATTCTAATAGGTCACAAAAAATTTACAATCACAGAGAAGTCTTCATTGTAGGTAATTATTAGGTATGACGTTTTGAAAAAAAATCGTACAATCTGATGACATCCTTAGTGACGAATACGATACGCTTTCGATCGTCAGAACTTTTCGTGATCGGGCCTGATTCGTCACAAATATCAATTTGATTTATAGTAATCAAGAATATTAAATTTTAGCTTCGTGCAGGATAAAACTTAAATGTTTTACTTTGTTTGTTTCAGGTGTAAAGTTTTATAAATTTTCACAACACAATGCACCAGCGGGTGTGGAAGATAAGACTGTCAAGATGATTGTAGGCAATAAAGTTAAACATTTGTAATAGGTAAGTTTCTCATAAAAACTTAGGTGTGCAGTAAAATAAAAATTACTTGCCTATCTATTCTTTGATAATACTAGGTACGTGCCATTTCTAATGAGTACTTATAAGATAAACAAGTGCCATTATTTTTTACTTTTATTTTCCTCTTTCCTTGATCATTAATTATAATTATTTATCTTGGCATAAGCTAACTACTACAATATATATATAGGTATATTACAAAATTTACAAAAGGAAACAATTGGGCCACCCATAGACCGTTGCAAACGATCTATAGGTAGCTCAACTGCTCTAACTCGATACCCGATGGCAGCGTGCCGAGGATACTGGCTGCATTGCCTCTTTGTATAGCAAGGCTTATTCTTTGGCCCAGATAGCTGCCAGCCCTCTGATCACGCGTCGCTTCGACCAGACGCTCTGACAAAATTTTAAAAACGCGGAAGGCTCCCATTCCCCATGGACCTAGGGTCTCGACCCCAAAGGGCTCAAACATGTACGACCTATCAAGACCTACATATTTACGCCGCTTGAGATCTTCAGCAGAGTTTGCCGCCGCACCAGCCCCAACTTGCGTCCCTGGCAAATGAGAAGGTGCCAAAGTGTCTACGCATGTAGCGTCCCACACCAAGGGCCTGCCCATTCTCCATGGGATAAGCGTCATACCGTCAGGCCGCTTATCTTGTATTCTCTATTATTGTGATAACCTGTAGCCTGGAGAACAAGGCCGCATTTTATCTCGATACCGCGCCGGAGAAAACGAGGGTTGATATGATAGATAAGAAGTAGCGCTCGTCCACATTTGAAAGTCCAGTAATTTCAACAGTGCCCTCCAAGCCGGAACACAGTAATACTATGTAGTAATACTGCTTTACGGCAAAACATATAGCAAAGTGTTAGGACGTATGCTCAGGGAACTGCGTAAGGTCACAGATCAAAAAACAACTTTATCAGCTTATTACTCATTCGCCTATGCGTGGCCTAAAAACGGAATACTCCTCGGGGCAACAGTGTAGTCTAAAAGTAAGATGAAGAGGTCCTCTTCATCTTACTTTTGTAAGTGTGCGTCCGAATCTTAGCGAACATAAAAATAACCAGAAGTTGCAAACCACATTTTATTGATCTAAAAATCCTAACGCTGACATCCATCTACTCTACATTGTAAAAAAATACCCTATTAAAAAAAAAAAAAAAATATTGATCATCCATCCCGCTATCAAAGCAGATACAAATATAACTTGTTCATCTACATCTAAACTAAAAATATACGGTTCGGGTCCAAATGCAATGGCTGTAAAAATTTACAATAAACTTCCATGCAAAAAAAAAATTCAGGAAATGATCACATTTTTGAAAATACTCTAAAAGAAATGCTGTTAAAAAAATGTTATTACGAGCTGCAAGATTTTATAAATGACGTAACAATATAGTTAAAAATATCGGCTCGTCTCTATCAGTTGCAACCAAAGAGCTTTTATACATTTCTTTGGTTGCAACACCCTAAACGGGTAATATTATGTAGCTGTACTTCTATTAATTTGACTCAAGACCTGAAATGTAACCTACCCAATACTGAATACTGACATAGGTACGAGACGAGTAGTAATAGGTACGTAGTAGGTTTTTATTTTTCTGTGGTTGGTACCTCCCTCTGTCTAGTCTAGCTAGACCAAAGAGTTTGGATATACCTATAAGGTACAAAGTTCAAGGTTCCTTTAATCCAGAGTGAATCTAGATAACGTTATCATAGTCACGGACTTTAAGTTGTTAGGATTGATATATCAATATCGGTATTGATAAGAATAATTGTGGATCATCGAACTGTTAATATCGATATCGATATTTTATGACTTGGATCATCTCTGTGGCTCAACGAGTGACAGATTCCCCTATATTCTGACGTACGACAAATGCATGTTTTGTCTCGTTTTATCTAGTGCAAAAAGTGGTATGCGCAAAGAAGATAGCGAATTTGTCAAATTTAGGATTGATTCTATTTACTTCATTCTTCTGAGATGCGATGCGACGACACGCTTCCCAACGATTGGTTGGCTGGGTGGGTTGGCGGTTGGCGAACTGTACATTTGCTAGATTCTCGAACTTGTCTGTGCGCTCCTGCGCACTTTTAAATTATTTAGTTATTTGTAGTGTTGTCGTATCGTCATCATGCCCAAGGAGTGCTAGGTCCAGTCTAAGCATAAAGTTAGAATGTACGACAGCCGAAAGTATCCGAGATCTGTGAGTCTAAGGATATGGTCATGATAATTTATGGCAGCTCACGTTCGGCTATCGAACCATTTTTAAAATAGTCTTAGAAAGAATAAAAAAATATTGTGAACGCATTTTATCCTAACTGTCAAAAACAAACAAATGTCATTGTCATGTCAAATTGATAGTAAGACAGTGTAGGTACAAATTGTCGAAAAATTTTTAGTAGGACGGAAAATCTTAGAAAATTTACAAGTTAAAACTTTGGAATTCCGTGAATTGTGACTGAAATACGTAGGTAAAGTAGCAACGTCTTCATGCTATGTAAGTCAATTTTATTCAGCATCTATTGATACTGTACTCCCGACCTCAAAAGACGATCGGCAACGTAAACATTGCTATCGCTACGGAAGAAAGTTTACTGGTTATTGGTAGTAGGTCAATGTTGCGAGCCTCGGCCGGTTCCGGTACCTACCACCTAGCGTGATATAGTGACGTCGCTTAAGTACACAAGACGCTACATACTCGTACCTACGTACACATCAGTCTGCGACTATCACCGGCCGGTTTGCACGTCACATAGTTAACACGATTTGTGAAAGTGATTCTCAGAATATGGGTAGCCGTGTTGAAAATGTTGGAATTCTCGCTATGGAGCTCTACTTCCCGTCGCAGTACGTCGACCAAACGGAACTGGAGAAGTTCGATGGAGTATCCGCCGGTAAATACACCATCGGTCTCGGGCAACATAAAATGGGCTTCTGTTCAGACAGAGAGGACATCAATTCTCTCTGCGTGACCGCTCTGCACCGGCTCATCGAAAGGAATAATCTCAATCTCCATGATATTGGACGCTTGGAGGTCGGCACAGAAACCATTATTGATAAAAGTAAAAGTGTGAAAACTTTTCTAATGACCTTGTTTGCTAAAGAAGGTGCCACAGATATCGAGGGCATTGACACCACAAATGCTTGCTATGGAGGTACTGCTGCTCTTTTTAATGCTATCAACTGGGTGGAGTCCTCATCTTGGGATGGCAGGAAGGCTATCGTTGTGGCTGGAGATATAGCAGTATATGGAAAAGGACCAGCA
Source organism: Lobophora halterata (assembly GCA_932526365.1). Lineage (NCBI taxonomy): Eukaryota > Metazoa > Arthropoda > Insecta > Lepidoptera > Geometridae > Lobophora > Lobophora halterata. The sequence continues at coordinate 3,092,346 of OW052018.1, forward strand.
AGGCCCACAGGCGGCGCTGGTGCTGTAGCTATGCTTATCGGACCTGATGCTCCACTGGTGTTCGACTGTGGAGTTCGAGCCTCATACATGACCCACGCATATGATTTCTACAAACCAGACTTGGCTTCTGAATTCCCCTTTGTTGATGGAAAACTCTCTATACATTGCTACCTCAGCGCTCTTGATAATTGTTATAATTTATTCTGTAAGAAAATGAGGAAGATTGACCCTGATTTCAAGGGGCTGCTGAGCTTAGATGGCATGCTGTTCCATTCACCATACTGCAAACTAGTGCAAAAATCCTTAGCCAGAGTTTGTTTTAATGATTTCCTCAATGCATCAAAGGAAAAGAGAGAAATTCAGTTTCCCGGACTTTCAGAGTTCAGCAATCATAAACTGGAAGAAACATACTTTGACAGAGATGTCGAGAAAGCATTTATGACGTACAGTCAAGATCTATTCAATGAAAAGACAAAACCATCATTACATATTGCTCGTAATGTTGGAAATATGTACACTCCTTCATTGTATGGAGGCTTGGTATCTTACCTTATTAGTAAATCTCCTGAGCAGTTGATTGGCAAGAAATTCGGCCTCTTTTCTTACGGTTCAGGTTTAGCTTCAACTATGTACTCAATAAATATTTGTGCAGATATGAGCGCGGGCTCAAAATTGGCAAAGTTAATTAGTTCATTACATGAAACAGTGTCATTGTTAGAGAAACGTGAGTGCGTAGAGCCTTCTAAGTTTTCGGATTTGATGGAAATCAGAACAAAGAACTATCATACTGCTCCGTATAAACCCACAGGATCCATAGATGTGCTATTCCCTGGAACATACTACCTCATTGATATTGACGACCAAAGAAGACGTACATATGATAGAAAACTGTAATATATTTTTTATTTGTGTGGGAGAGATTAAAATTAAAAATATTTTGGAGAGTTTATGATAGATATAATTTCAATCATAATATCTCCCATTAATGTTTAAACATAAAAGAATAAGTTTTATTAAAAAAAATATTGTTTATTATGTTTTAAACAATTCGGATAAATTGTAATTTATAATAGTGATTACCAATTTGTTTGTTATTGCAAAATAATTTCAAATATTATAAATATATTTTAATCTCATCTCCTAGAAATAAGGCTAAAATTATTTTCACTGTTAGTGGATTGGCATCAGTTTACATAATGTAGATAAATTGTTATATATTTGGTGAAAGATTTGGTTTCAATGTTTTAGGTTAAGTATCTAAATGGTGTGGTAGTTTACTGGTAAAAATATTGTGTTAGAAAATAACTATTTATGTTATGCAATTAATTGGAATCTTGTAATTATGACCCTATTTAATGATAAGAATAAATTATGTTCATGACATTTTAGCAATAATCCAAAGAACAAAATACTACATTATTTGTAATAAGTCGACACCCACAACTTCGTTTGAGTTTCAAATTATAAAAATTTAGTCTTAGCGCTTGCTTTTTTTAAAGTACCCTCGAAATTTCAAGTCTCTACGTTCACTTGTTAAGCCAGTAGGTATCTGTCAGTCAGTCAGAACAAAGCGATGTAGGAATATAAATATATTGTTCATAATAACAAGACTTAATTCTTTTAAAAACCCTGCCTGTTGTTATTTATTAATAAAACATGTAGATATTGTATATTGTATTACAACACGCAAAAAGGACCGATTAACGAGTCCAATTGCGGAAAATGGAGCCAACATACATACATGTATATTGTGTTAAAGAATTATTTTACCGCGCTTAACAATTTGCTTAGATAAAAAATAGATGCAATACAACTTTGACTATTCATCACTTTATTATGGTATAGTACATTGAGTAAAAATTACCTTTTTTTTTTGATAAATTTGATTCATTTACTTATCCATACCTATTATGTATGTATGTATTATGTAAGTTTGTACGAGTATGCAATGAATCATACATCCATGTAATGGTTATTTAAATTGTTAAATACATGATACATTAAATATATAATATTTATTCACTGAATGTCTGTTATTTTATTTTTAAGTAACAGCTTAATTAAAAACAACCCAACATATAGGTACCTACCTAGGATGGGTTGTGTTCTAAGTGTCTGTCTACCTGTAGTAGGTACTTCTTAATTATGTAAGTTGTGATAAAGAAAATAATAGGTATCACTAGAAAATCATGAAAAACATAAAAAATAAACCTACTTAAATTGAAAGTAGGTAAGTATGTCATTAAAAAAACTGCATAACAGGTTTGTGACGGAGCTGTAGGTAATGATATGAAGCTATTAAATTAACCTACAGTATTTTTAAGTATTTTTTTATAGAGATTAGAAGATTGTAAAACGGATTGAAAAACTGACATACTGCTAAACTGAGAAATCCTCCTATTTTGAAGTTGATTAAAAAATTACTCATTGGAGTCCTTGGCTAAAGACCAAGTAAATAAAATACAACATGATTATTGGCCGGTGACAAATCTACTAAAAACTCACTGATATTCCTTCAGTAACCATAGTCATAGAAAAGGCAGTAAACTTCAGTGCTAATGCGTTCTTAAACCACTCTACACTCGTTTTTGACGAGAATTTCTACGATGTAGCATACTAACTAACCTAACCTAACCTAACCCCGCCCCAGACATCCCAACTCCTGATGATGTGATTTCTTTGCAACATCAGTAGACAGGATCACGGGGTCCCGGTTGAGTTTCATCGCAGCCCTGAGAGATGGTTCCGGTTTTGATTCCTCTCAATAACTAACTCCGTCCCAGACATCTCAACTTATGACGATGTGATTTATGAAATTTTAGTCGGACGCCCTCTAAGCAGTCGGAAAATTCCGCGCTCTAACTAAATTTAACTAAGTTATTACCACAGGTTTACTATGTTTATCGTCATCTTCATTAGTGATACTGTACTGATAATATGCTAGGTTAGTTCAGTACGTGTACTAAGAATAAAAATCAATAGAAATAAATAAATTTACCGACCGTATGCAAGTTGCGTCAACCGATGACCGTGCCCGATTAGCTATTGTGAAGTTGAAACTCAACAAAATGATAAAAATACCTTTTATCTATGAGATTATCTATAGCTTAGCGCTTCCTGTGTTTTTTTAACTTATTTTAAGAGAATACTCTGTTTTTTTTTTTAATGTTAACAAGTGGCGAGGCTAGCTGGGCGCTTTCCTGGTGGTAAAAGATCACGCCTGCCCATAAGCATAATTGTGCTACACAGGGCTTTGATTCCCATAGGCCGGTGCACTGATTTAGCGCTCATCCGATGGTCAGTCTCGAAAGCACAGTAATTTCACTAGCTACAGTGCCCTTCCAACCGGAACACAGTAATGGCAACACATCACTGCTTTGCGGCAGAATATCTGGCACTGTGTTGGCCGTGGTTACGTCTTCGTAAAAAACATAAATTAAGGGGAATCCTCAAATCCTAATTCCATACAAAATGTTGCGGACTAATACTCAAAAAGTACGCCGTATTATAGTAATTTCTTCGCACTATTCGTTTCGTCTATGTTTTTTGATTTCGTCAATAAATAAAGTGAAAGGTTTCATACTTTAATTTAGATTTTATACGTGTTTTTAAGTTAGTAAGGTTAATTTTACCTTTTTTGTTGACGAAATTAAAAAAACATGGACGAAACGAATACTGTGAAGAAATTACTATAATACGGCGTACTTTTTGAGTATTTGTCCGCAACATTTTGTATGGAATTAGGATTTGAGGATTCCCCTTAATAACATGTCTTTTTGTTACCGATCCTGATCACCAGGCCTTTTTGTTTTGTGGATTCTGTGTGATTAAGAAACAAACATTCATTTATTATTATATGACCATAGGTACCCTTAAAGGCTCATCCAGCTATTTAGTTACGATCGCAAGATATCGTTTATTTCCTCCATAAACTTCATTTTCGATTTTGATATGATAACATTTTGCATATTCTGTAATATAAAAGAGCTACCGCAGTTTGTAGAGACATCATTTGATCGAGAAAATCCTAACAACTGTAAGTATAAACAACACTTATTGGGAGTTAATTATTAACATTTGCTTTACTATACCTCTAATTTACTTACTAACTGTATGTAAGGTCTAAGCGACGCGTGATCAGAGGACTGACAGCTTATCTCGGCCAAATAATTACCTATAGCCATAAGCCTTGCAATACAAAGAAGTAATGAAGTAAGAAGTAATGCAGCCAGTATCCTCGGCACGCTGCTATCGGGTTTCGAGTTGGAAGAGATGAGCTACTAGTCGGGCGAATTAACATGACACCTGGCTGACACGTGACTCGGAACTTGAAGCTTCCCCCGCTGCACCGCGTGGCGTCCTCCGTCTTTCTTCTTCCTCTTCTTGCGAAGCCTTATCATTACCAAGTATTACAGGACCTCTTCTCAATCAAGATTATCCAATTCCACGCTGTACTTTGCACAAACGTCATTCGAGCCAGGTGTCATGTTTATTCGCCCGAGTAGTAGGTACCTATCGTTTGCGACACTCTATGGGTGGCCCAATTGTTTCCTTTTGTAAATTTTGAGATTGTAGTAGTTAGTTTATGCTTTAATAAAGTTCTTACTAATGTATTTATTCATTATTCCAGTGCATCATGAAATTCTTCGTCGCATTCGTCGCTATAGTGGCCGTGGCTTCGGCTGTCCCCGTGAAGCCCATCACCGACGAGCTGGCTGAGTTGGAGGCTATTATCGCCGCCATCAACAGTCCCAGCACCGATCCCGCTACCGCCGCTCTCCTCGAACAGCAACTTGAGTCCATTCTTACCCCTATCGGACCCGCCATCATCGAGACCAACCCTATCTCTGTCGGACCCGCCATCGTCGAGACCCACCCTATCTCTGTCGGACCCGCCATCATCGAGACCAACCCTATCTCCGTCGGACCCGCAATCATCGACTTCCCCCTCCCCGATGGTGGTGCCGTCACCGCTGTTGAGACCAACCCCGTCGCCGTCCTCGAGCCCGTGCAGCCTTCTCCCGTCATCGTTGGTGAGATCCCCTCTGGAGAATCTCCCCTCGTTCAGATCATCGTGAACGTGAATAAGCCCGAGTCTGTGGTCGTGCCCGCCCCCGTCGCGCTCCCCGTTGTCGAGCCCGTCGTACCCGGAATCGTCGTACCCGGTCCCGTCAATATTGTCGACCATGTGGTCGCTCCCGTGGTTAGCCCCGTGCAGGTCGTCGAGCCCGTCGTACCCGGCATTATTGTACCCGGTCCCGTGAACATTGTCGACAATGTGGTCACCCCTGTGGTCAGCCCCGTGCAGGTCGTTGAGCCCATCTTCATCAGCCCCGTGCAAGTCGGAGCCCCCATCATCCCCTCTCCCGCTGTCGTCCTCCCCGAGACCCTGAACTAAGTTAAGCCAACGTGATACTAGAGCAAGCAACTAGGCTTATTCGACAAGCAAGCGAAATGTGAAAGGAACAGCCGTAAATACAAAACACAACTTTTGTTTTTAAGTTAATAAAGTTATTTTTTACAAAATATTACTTCTTTTCTTATAATATAATTTTATTTTCTCATAAATAATAATAATATGGACACGGATGGTCGAATGGCAGGTGTATTGGACTGCCACGCCTTCGATTCCTGCTTGCCCTGTTCGATTGCTGCTGTGTTTTCTGTTATTCTATGTATGTATTTACAAAAAAAAGTATTTAAGTATTCTATCAGCCATCTGGTTCCCGTAGTACAAGCTCTGCTTAGTTTGGGGCTAGATGGCGTTGTGTGAAATGTCCAAAAATATTTATATTTATTTATTTATTTTTACATTTCTATAATCATTGCGTGGTCTCATTTGGCCTACCTTACCTTGGCTTTACAATGTACGAACCTACCATTGATAGTCCGACCGATCATCAAAATGTTAGAGATGTAGGATTCTCGAGTTAAATGATAATTAAAAATTGTCTTAGTAAATAATTGTATTATTGGAATTTCTATTCCAACTCTACGAAGTATTTTTTTTTTTTCATTATTCAAAGAATATTTGAAACATAAAAGTACTAGGTAGGTACAGTCATCTGCACAGACATGTGCTCCCAAGCTTTCAAATTTATATTATACTCCTAATTTTGCAAAGGCATTCTTCTTCTGTCAATAATTCTGACAAATAACACGACTACATGAATTTCAAAATACTTGCGTGCACTTTTCTTTGCAAAATGAAGAGTAATATAAATGTGAAAGCTTGGGAGTGCATACATGTCTGTGCAGCTGACTGTACATAATAAAGTGGAAGCGACCACTACAAAAGTCAAAATAAAACTGTGTGGCAGCAGAAAAGATTTTAAGAAATTCAAAATTCCAATGTTTTTTTGCCTACCTACCAGGTATTTAAATTAGTGGTTAGTCTGTCTGAAACCACCATAGGCAAATATTTGGAAGGGTCAGTCAAGGATGTCTGTATACGGACGGACGGATACGATTCGAATTCGATTGTCAGAGCTTTACGTAAAAAAAAACGTGCCTCTGAAACTACATATAAAGTTTTAGACATAAGTTGGATTTATGCCTTCCGCGTAATGAATGAATGAATTAATTATTTATTTGTCTCAAGTATGGTTAGATTACAAATTGGTCTTATGAATGTAGGTTTAAGGTAGAGTCACATACTTCACTGAAGAATACAGTATACAATTTTTTTCCTTAATTTATAGTTATGGCTTACTTTGCTCATAATCTCGATCTCGAAACAAACATTAAGTATTTATTTCAAGTTTATTTGAATTTAGTCTAAAAGGTGTTGTTTGTTTTAAAAATATTTAAAATAGTCCTATGATAACCCTCCTAAATCTTCTTATACCTGCAGATAAAGAGTAGACAATTTAGGAAATTTAATTTCCCAATTTTAATTTTCACAAAAGGTTTCTTTACAAAATATGATTGTTTCACGTGGAACAACTTGGTTCTTATTCAAAATTGAAGTCATTCTATATTATGGTTCCTTTGAACTAGAGGCAGTTACAGATTTCCCTAAAATACACTTACAGATGCCACAAACTGTACATTATTGCAAAGGCATCGAAATAGGCAATTGCAGGTCGAGTATGAGTTTGAAGGCCGGGCCGCAGGCGAGGACTTCAATAACGAGACAGGCAATTGCCATTTCGGCCGAGGCATATATAGTGCTTTTCTTAAAAAAATGCAAGGAAATAAAAAAGGGCCTTTTAAATAATGTTCAATAACGTTTTTAATATGAACTGTACATTTCAGCATAGAATAAATCACCCATAATGTAGATGGCTTTTTAGTTTTAGCAATTTCATTGAAGTATGCCGAAAACACTGTTTCGGAGAACAATTTTGCAAATTTCCTCGTTTTTCCAGAACATGAAATTTTCATATACTTTCTTATATTTTTCTTTTGATTTCGCTGGAAGCAGGTTTTCCATCGCTAATTTAGCTTCCCATCTTAAATCTGGTGGAGTGCAGTCATCCATGTCCTTTTAATTTTCACTTTCAGAATCATCGGAACTCATTTTATTTTATTTTTAATAACAAAATAACAACGAACTCCGCTTTACCGCCATTTTTTTTTTATTTTACAGTTTGTGCCGAAAAAGGTTAAACGCATGGCTAGGCTATACGGCTATACAGCCACGAGAACGCAATGTGTACGATAGATGAAAGAGTTCTAAATTCAAACAGCACACCGTTTTATACAACATTGCCGGCGCGTTTTTCGTTCCAAATTCAAACAGCACACCGTTTCATACAACATTGCCGGCGCGCTCTTCGTTCCAAATTCAAAGAACACGCCGGGAAGTGATTTTGGTTTTTCAGTCTACGTAAATATGATACTTCGCGTGTTCTTTATTTAAAAGTAATGACAATATTTCCGCGCATGCTTAAGAAAATTAATTTAATAGGTTCCAATAAAGTAAGGAAATACATACATTTTTAATATACTTTTTTATTTGTTCTTAATTTTATAAAAGTACGTAAGTAAGTACTAATTCTCAGACCGAACACGCAAGGAACTTATAATGTTATAAGAAAGTCCTCAAGTTCTATAATTACAAGTACTTATGATATTAATTACTATTGTTGATCGGCCGGCATAGTTTTATTCTTCAACTCCTTAGTTCTTTTCTTAGTTCAGGGTCTCGGGGAGGACGACAGCGGGCGAGGGGATGATGGGGGCTCCGACCTGTACGGGAGCTACGATGACGGGCTCAACAACCTGCACGGGGCTCACGGGCTCAACAACCTGCACGGGGCTCACGGGCTCAACAACCTGCACGGGGCTCACGGGCTCAACGACCTGCACGGGGCTAACGATCACGGGGGTTGCAACCTGGACGGGGTTCACCACAGGGATGATCACATTGTCGACAACATTGACAGGGCCGGGGGCAACGACCTCCTCGACAGCAGCAGGGACCACCACGGGGCTGACGGCGATGGGAGATGACTCAGCTTTGTTGATGTTCAAGATGATCTGCACCATAGGCGCGCTCTCAGCGACGGGGGCAGCTACTACAGGAGAAGGCGCAATGATGGCTTCGGGGAAGTTAACGATTGCGGGTCCGACGGAGATGGGAGAAGTCTCAACAATGGCGGGTCCGACGGAGATAGGAGAAGTCTCAACCATGGCGGGTCCGACGGAGATAGGAGAAGTCTCAACAATGGTGGGTCCGACGGAGATGGGAGAAGTTCCGACGATGGTGGGTCCGACGGAGATGGGGTGAGGTTGGATCACGGGGGTGGGGCCGGCGAGTCCAGGGGTGATCAGGCCGCGATGGACAGGGCCAGCCACGGAAACGGCGACGATCGTAGCGAGAGTTATGAAGAGCTGCATGTTGCTGCAAATATAAATGCTGTTTATCATTTTTATCCAAAACTTTCAAAATAAGTATCTATTTTTTAAGGGCAAATTTCCATACAAAATGTTTCGGACAAATACTCAAAAAGTACGCCGTATTATGAGATTCCTTCACACTATTCGTTTCGTCTATGTTTTCCGATTGTGTCAACCGAAATTAAGGTTTCATACTTTAATTTAGATTTTATACGTGTTTTAAAATTAACACTACTAATTTAAAAACACGTATAAAATCTAAAATAAAGTATGAAACCTTAATAATTTTAATTTTACCCTTAAGTACTCTATCATTTAAAGTAACCGAATAATTATAAGACAATGCGCACCTGTTTGTTTAACCTTGTTTAGAAGTATGATTACAGTTGAATATCCAAAACAATTTATAGTAAAATTTTATCTTTTAATCATAGATTTCTTTTTAGACAGTTAGTATAGAACTGAATAGACATAATTTATAGCTAATCCAGGTTGTAAGGATAGACATAAAATTTGTTTGTTGATAGATAAAAAATAACTTACACGGAAATCGATAAGGTTTATAGCGCATTAAAATATTTAGATAAGTACTTACCTTCCTTACTGTTTTAAGGATTCCCTGATTATTTGAGCTCAGAGGGCTTTGAACCCGTAACTTTGGACTATCCGTGTCATGCTCTTTCCAATCAAGCTAGGTAGGTATGTGGTCAATATTGCTCTGGCCCAAAACTCATGAATATTTCTTATATTCAATTTACCTACTAAATAACAACTCTCTGACTGTAATTGCTCCACCGATGTCGTTGGTGCACCGATAATATAATTATTTGTAATAATTAACATTATTTATTAATAAAAAATATAACTGAGGTCGATGTGAACGACCTGTGTCCCAACCCTGATGAATTCCTGAATCCAATTCACAAACAACTCACTTGATTTATAACCTACTTTAGAAATTTGCTATGTGAAAATGTTCTTAGCAATCGAACTTCTTTCTGTTCGTGTCGTGTGCAATGGGCGCGCAAACCTACAGTTTTGTTGGTTAAATTACCAATACATAATAATTATACATGCAAGACTAATGTAGTTTGTTATAAGAAGAATTCCATCCATTTCATTATATTTGTGATGGGACTAAATGAAAATGACTACCTTACTCATTTTTACATTCATATTGTAATGTGACACACTCCTTGCGTCGTCTCTCGAGGGTTGGTCGTGCGTCATGACCTGAGGAATTGATCCTCCTCCATGAACATGAATTACCTACTTTTTCCATATTATTATAGTAAAGATTTAGAATAGGACTTGATATTCTGTAGGTTTATAAGTATCTAGGTTAAATATCAAGTAGGTAATCTTAGGTTTTTGTATATTTTTTTCATTTTATCATAGAATTAAAAAACAGATATTTTTTTCATGCTTTATACTAAGAAACAATGTAAGTCGTAGTCATATTGGACTCAAAATCTAGTATGCCATCGGGTATCGAGTTGGATAAGTTGAGCTACGTACGTTGAACGGTGTAATATAGATTGTAGTAGGTAGTTAACTCAAAATTAGTTCAGAGTCTCGGGGAGGGTGACAGCGGGGACGGGGATGATGGGTACTCCGACCTGCACGGGGGTAACGACCACGGGCTCGACGACCTGCACGGGACTGACCACGGGAGCGACCACATGGTCGACAATGTTCACGGGGCCGGGTACGACGGGCTCGACGACCTGCACGGGGCTAACCACGGGAGCGACCACATGGTCGACAATGTTGACGGGTCCGGGTACGACAATGCCGGGTACGACGGGCTCGACGACGGGGAGCGCGACGGGGGCGGGGGCGACCACAGACTCGGGCTTGTTCACGTTCACGATGATCTGAACGAGGGGAGATTCACGAGAGGGGATCTCACCAACGACGACGGGAGAAGGCTGCACGGGCTCGAGGACGGCGACGGGGTTGGTCTCAACAGCGGTGACGGCGCCACCGTCGGGGAGGGGGAAGTCGATGATTGCGGGTCCGACGGAGATAGGGTTGGTCTCGACGATAGCGGGTCCGACAGAAATAGGGTTGGTCTCGACGATAGCGGGTCCGACGGATATGGGGTTGCTCTCGATGAAAGCGGGTCCGATAAAGATGGGGTTGGTCTCGATGATAGCGGGTCCGACAGAGATGGGGTTGGTCTCGACGATAGCGGGTCCGACGGATATGGGGTTGTTCTCGGTGAAGGCGGGTCCGATGAAGATGGGGTTGGTTTCGACGATTTCGGGTCCGACGGAGATGGGGTTGGTCTCGATGATGGTGGGTCCAACGGCGATAGGAGCGAAGTCAAGGATTGCAGGTAAGACATTGATGGGATGTCCGCTTTCATCGACCACTGGGGTGGGCCCGGCAAGTACAGGAGATACCAAGCCACGGTGCGTGGGGCCAGCCACGGCAACGGTGACGACAGCGGCGAATGCAATTAGGAATTTCATATTTTCTGTAATTAAACAGAATAAATTTAAATTAGAAAGACTTATGATTTTTTTAGCTCTAGAGTTCAGGTTTCTGAAAGTACTCACCTGTTTTGTTTCCTTAAAAAATCCAACTATGCTTCTGTTTTAAAAACTTTGTGTTTTATACCTGCAATTAGTTCTGCAGTTATCAGTACAATAAATACTTATTGATGACACCACATTGTGTTGCACTTCGTAAGCTTATCGACAAAGGAGCTTAGCCTTCCTTCCGGCGCAATTGCGTTTAAAGATAGGACTACTCGTATGTATTTGTTATTGAGTAGCTACCTAGTAGGTAGGTACAGACAGCGTCAGAGATAAGTATCCCCCTTGCACAAGACACCCATCTATAAATCCTATAAAAAAATTGTAATACTTAAAATTATTTTTAGGCTTACATACGGTTATTCAAATATAATTTAAAGTTTTAAAGGAAAAACTTCTCCATTCGCCGCGACGGTAATTTTAAAAGGATTTGAAGCTGGGTATTATAATGCAAGGGGGATACTTATCTATGACACTGTCTGTACCTAACTATAGAGAGATTCCCTTCCAGGTTTAGCCTATGTAGGCTTTATCCTTCATCATTGCCGATTGCGAGGGTGCTTATCGAAGAGGTATCTAATAAAATAACATTCAATCGGTTTAATTTGTTTTTGCCCCGTCTCTAACTAAACACAATGGGTAGTTTCCTATCATATGAGTGGATCACAAACAAAAATAAAGTCAAACTTGGTAATGTTCTGTTGATGTTAAAATATCGCAATACATGTTTTTCTTATTATAAACATACGTATAGGTAAGTAAGTATCTACAAAAGGTATAGAAATATTCGGTGGCTAAAGTACCTAAATCTGCAGAAGACGTGCCCCTCTACGTCACAAAAAAACTACATAAATAAATAATAGTAAATACTAATTGCACCAAACTGTCAAAGCTCCTAAGCAATTACTTTTCTTGCTTGCCAGTTCTTAACGGTCTAAATTCAGACTGTTAAGAACTGTCAAGCGAGTTAAGTTGTTGCTTAGGAACTTTGATAGTTTGGTGCAAGTCGACATAAGTATTTTGAACATTTCAATCAACGCCATCTAGCCCCAAACAAACTAAGCAGAGCTTGTAGGTAGGTACTATGGGAACTAGATGGCTGATAGAATACTTAGGTAAATGTTTTTTTTTGTAAATACCTACATAGTGAACCCCCAGGCACAGGACAAAAAACACCCGCGACAAGGGGCGTAGCCCAATACATTTCCGAAAAAAAAATGCTTTGTAATTTTATAATTTTTAAAAGTACGTAGGTAAGTTATACCTACTTCATAGTTATTTGAATATTAAGGTATAGATTACTTGCTGATATATTTTTATTATAGGTTGTATTGGACACGACATTGATAGGATGGATAAGGTGTAAGTTAGTAGTAGGTATATCGTTTTAATACTAAGTATAGGTAGGCATTCCTATTTACTAACTGCAGGTACCTATTTTTGTTGTTAATAACTTGCGTAATGCCTTTCTCATCAAACTTACCTAGTAAGTACATACATAAGTATCTCCTATGTAATTTTAAGCCAAAGACATTAGTTTTTTAGCTCATAACAAATTTAAGTTAATTTCAGCCAAATCAGGATTCGGATGACCATCCACGTGGACTAAATCGTGATTAGTTACTTCAAAAATGGCGGCGATAATACATTGTTTTTTGGTATCTTTGCAAGAAGTAAACCTATTTATGACTTTATATTGTATCTTATCACTAGCACGCCTTTGGGTTTCGAAGTAAGTAGACTTGGTTACTTGTAAATAAACGTGACCAGCAATCGTAAATTAGCATTTACAATGCTCATAAAACTTCCTACCTTTATAGTAAACCTACATAAACCAGTAAATAGGTAGGTACATAATACACTTAGGGACTTCGTAGTAACTAAGAAACGTTACCCAGATGACTATCTGCTAATTTTTTATACCTATCTAAGTATTATATTTACTCAGAAATATTGGTAGGGAATTATATAAAAAAAACAGCGTTATGAACGAGATGTTATGGAAAAGCTCGCTTTTAGCGATAAGGCCACCCTTTGTATTGCCTTTAATTAGATTAAGAATATCCCATTGTTATTTCCTAGTGGTAAACAATAAAGTTATTATCTATCTGTCTATGTAGGTACAGAGAAATCTTAATCTGGGTCATAAGACCCAGATTAAGATTTCTCTGTAGGCATAAGCCTACTTGAACCAAACTGTTAAAGTCCTTAAGCAATAACTTTACTCACTTGGTAGTTCTTAACAGTCCAGATTCTGACCGTTAGGAACTGCAACGCGAGTAAAGTAATTGCTTAGGAACTTTGAAAGTTTGGTGTAAGTCGGCATTAGAATAGTTTAGTCCTTTCTAACTTTTCAAAGGTAAGAACTTTGTCATTGAACCTTTCTATTTTGTAAGGTCCACATTTTCTGAAAAATATTATCCTTTATTAGATTTCCGATTGTTTACCTATTCCCGTACCATCAAGGTACCTAATCTCTGATAAGTACGTAAGGTTGGATTAAATATCAAACGAACTATAAATATTGATTAACAATTAATCGACCCAATAAAATAAATTTGATAAAATTTTGTATAAAATCTGAAGCTAAAATTGATTACAGCATAGTCGCTTGTACGACACGGGCAAACAAGTAAGTTGAACCTGTACAGTACTTTACGAGTACCTAACCAACTGACACTACAAATATAAGTTAACTTTTAATTTGAGCATATTATACCTAGTTATATTTTGAAATTGTCTTATTTCAGCACCTTTAAGCAAAATGAAATACTTCATCGCAATTGCCCTGATCGCCGCCGTGGCCTCGGCCGGAGTGGTAAGGACCCGCTTCGAATCCGAAGAGATCCAGCAGATCGTCGCCGCTATCCAGAGCCCCAGCACTGACCCCGCCACCGCCGCCGCGCTCGAAGCCATGCTCCTTGAAGCCATGGGCGTCGCTCCCATCCAGGTCGGACCCACCATCGTCGAGACCCTACCCGTGGTTAGCCCCGTGCAGGTTGCCGAACCCGTCGTACCTGGCCCCGTCAATGTTGTCGACAATGTGGTCACTCCTGTCGTCAGCCCCGTGCAGGTCGTTGAGCCCATCGTCGGCAGCCCCATCTCCGTCGGACCCGCAGTCATCGACTTCCCCCTCCCCGATGGTGGCGCCGTTACCGCTGTTGAGACCAACCCCATCGCCGTCCTCGAGCCCGTGCAGCCTTCTCCCGTCATCATTGGCGAGATCCCCTCTGGAGAATCTCCCCTCGTTCAGATCATCGTGAACGTGAACAAGCCCGAGTCTGTGGTCGCCCCCGCCCCCGTCGCGCTCCCCGTCGTCGAGCCCGTCGTACCCGGCATTGTCGTACCCGGCCCCGTCAACATTGTCGACAATGTGGTCGCCCCCGTGGTCAGCCCCGTGCAGGTCGCTGAGCCCATCGTCGTCAGCCCCGTGCAGGTCGTCGAGCCCGTCGTACCCGGCCCCGTCAACGTGGTCGACAATGTCGTCACCCCTGTGGTCAGCCCCGTGCAGGTCGTTGAGCCCATCGTCATCAGCCCTGTGCAAGTCGGAGCCCCCATCATCCCCTCGCCCGCTGTGGTGCTCCCCGAGACCCTGAACTAAAATCTACGACTATGACCAACTAATTTGTATCGAATAATGTCTTTGACAAAAGGTGCAATAAAGTTGTTATAACGTATTTTATGATTATTCTTTGCAAAAGGGTTCCAACCTATTTAGGGATCCCACATCTTTAGGTTCTTTCTATGTATAAGGTATGTAGGTAAATAGCACTGGTAAATATACTTTATTAGATGATTTTCGGTCATAAAATTATTATAGATTACGATAGATTACAGTACCTAAGACTTTCAAGCACCTAAGCGTGAATGATAATAACCAACTAAAAATATGTAGGTAAGTTCCTCACTTAGTTACGAGTCTATTAGAAACGAGGATAGAGTTGAACAGGAAAAAAGATGTTTCGAGGTAGGTTAGGTATGCTCGTATGTAAAAGTAAAATAGAGCAGTCCTACAGATATAGCAAAAGTTAGTGAGGATAATAAATTAGTATATCTTTAACCAATCCAATCCGAACCAAAAAATAAGTACCTATACCTACATACGAGTAGTTTATTTATGGCCAAAAAAAGGACAAACATTGTTTTACCTATCTCGATACCACACGGACATAAAAAAATTAATAACTTATACATAGGTACTTACCTACCTAATAAACCTACTTAGGTACCTACTGTAAAAACTATTAATAGACTGCCAATAAGTACATTTATGTACTACAGAATATTGATTTACAAGATGATATAAAATAATATCGTAGAAGACCAACTTATGAAAAGTGTAAAGTGTAAATACTAAGCTCCTCACTTTCTTCGCCAGATGTTGTAAAATTGTTATTTGTACACTAAGGGACTGAAGCAAGCAACTTGACTTGAATATCCGTAAACGTCTCGTATAAAATGGGCTTCAGGACCAAGGTAGAACAAGTTCAAGAAGAAGAAGGTATCCCAGCAAAAACAGCAAATGAATTAATTTTAACGTGGCGAGCGCAGCGAGCCGCAAGTTTATTAGAGTTTTAATTTACTCGGCAAAATGCTTTATCAGGTCCCAAAACACTTAAGCTATCAGGGAAAATCGCTGTATTAGTACCCAAAATTACCCAGTAAAAGAAACCTGATCGCGACGCAAAATTTTTGCTCCAGGGCGCCCACTGCCGCCCTAGGGCGCTTACCGGCCGCCCCTGGGTGCCAGCGGTCGCCAGGGCGTCTGCGGCCGACCTAGAGCGCTCACGGCGAGTGGCGCTTGGCGGCCGACCCAGGGCGCCCACGGCCGCCCTAGGGCGCTCGCAGCAAGTTGCGCTCGCCGGCCGCCCCTGGGTGCCAGCGGTCGCCAGGGCGTCTGCGGCCGCCCTAGAGCGCTCGCAGCGAGTGGCGCTCGGCGGCCGACACAGGGTACCCACGGTCACCTGGGCCGAGCACCACTCACCGCGGTCGCGACGAGTGGCGCTCGGCGCCCCCTGGGACCGAGCGCCCGTGTGCAACGCACACCCTGCACAATAGGTTAAGCCGGCCCTGACCGTGCCTCGCAATTGAAGTGAACAATCTTGTGTTTGTTTTTTTGCGAGGAATTGCGAGGAAACTGAAACTGAAATCAGCGCCCATTTCATAATTCAAAATCAGAGAAAGCCATTCAATGTTAAGTACCTCTATATTCGAAATTCAAAAATAGTTATATCAAGGTCCCCCATAATACCCTGATCTATGGGTATTATGAAGGACTCAAGTTCGAAATTATGAATAAAATTCTCAACTTCCGGTATGAAACCTAACTGAACCTCTTTAAACAGCTTTTATAAGCAATCACTTTATTTTCAATGCAGTTTTACTCCCTCTAAACATGCACGAAGTTAAACTTTACGAGCATGAGAAATGAAAATATGTATGGAGTTCAGATTTGTACATATTTTTTTCTAATGCCTGCCAGGTGATTTCCTTCGCTGCTTAAACAAATACAATACTACTACCATTAAGCAATGTCCCACAGCCATAAACATCTGACCAGTAGACGTATCCATCTTTGTACTCAGACCGGTTAGAGCGAGATCGCAAGATATAATTTGTTGATGAAAAAGTAGGACCTAGCTTCTATTTTTTGTCCCCGTCGGCGTGGCCGGTTTTTGTTGTTTGGCAAACTGTCAAAATGCTTTGTTTGGCCAACTTGAAACGGCGCTCAAACTAAAATTTAAGATTTTCTCTGAAATTGTGATATTTTTTGAGTGTGAAAGTGTGCAAAACAACAAAGTTTGATGAATTCAGCGTATGTATGATGGGGGGATGTAGTGTTTTAGGCTGCCAAAGCCGCAGTGAGCGAAATATAACGGAAATAACCTTTCACTCGTAAGTAGTCAAATATGTAATAAATTTAGAGCTAATTTTGCAATGTGATAATAAAATAAGTAATTTCCTACTGAGATACAATGCTTTTTGCGTAATTAATACAGAATATGTGTATATTTTTACTAAATTTACAAAATGATAATTAGGTTAGGTGTTGCTAAGTTGTGAATTTCATTTACCCAAATTTATTTCGATTAGAATAAAGAATATATAAGTAAATTTAGAAATAAACAATTTAAAAATAAATTAGTAGTGCTAAAATTAAATTCCATGCCAATAAAACGAATACATGTGAGTATCTTTTTTTGAAACAGCCGAATTACTATAATAATAGGTATTATCATTTTCTAATGCACAATACAATGTTACAGACTAAGGCACCAAGCAACCCGCAACCACCGTGTGAAAAGTCTACGAATAAAAGAAGCAGCGATGGCCAAGAACAAGTTAAACCAAAGAAACTATGTTTGGTATGCGTTACCTTCCATTCTTAAGTTAGCCTATCCTAGTAAGCAGTTGATATTTTTTATGTGAAAATTTCAAAATTTTCTAATGCACTATACAATGTTACAGACTAAGACACCAAGCAACCCGCAATCACCGTGTGAAAAGTCTACGAATAAAAGAAGCGGTAGTTTTAAGCAGGGTTCGAGGATATATATCAAGATATATATACGAACCCTGGTTTTAAGTCAGGGTCATTGGCCAGGGTCAATATCTACAATAAAATTGTGAAAAAAAAATCTCCTGTGACGTTGACCAAAATTTGTTAATAGGTAAAAAACTTTGCAAGCTATCGTGAAGTTGCGTTTTTGGTATTTATTATTGGAAATAAATATTTTTGCTAATAAAGTTTGCAATATTATTTAATTACCCTTAGGCGCAAGACAAACATAATATGGCACCTAGGACTGCACCGCATGGCCTTCCCATTCAATAACATGCAAACAAATAGTTATCTATTTGTAGTTGTACTAATATCCTCTCAATACCTAAATGGTGCTAACTACAGCGACAAATGCAAGCCTCCTTTCAACATGGGGAATTTTTTTTTTGATGGCAACATCATAAAAACTATTGCTGTTTCACGTGCGGCCACGCGATGGCTATGTCTACTGGTCAGATGTCAATGCCCACAGCCATGCCTGGTGGAGGGCTTACTAGCCCTAGCCCTTTAAGACTTTTATAGAAATTTATTGTCTATAGTTAAGTGCAAAAATTAAAAGTAAAATATAATTAGGCTAGAAATGGTTTTGATATAAGAGAGAATATTATAGAGTGAAGTACATTAAATCTTGTAACTGGTTACGAATTTGGCTAGACAATCCTAAACTTATGCCTATATTTTTTTTAGAATTTATAACACTATTTTCGATTTCTCAGATAGTTTATAAAAAAACTTAAAAATTCGGCCTTATTGGGACTACGCGCCCTTAACTATTTCAATGCAGGAGTTTTTCGTAGTATTGAAGTTCACAAGAGTCAAATAGCGTGTGTCAATAAATTATAATAGGCAATTCCAACTAGGTGGTTTAGTAAAAGTCGAACTTTGTAGGAAGATATTATGTGGTTGTATGTAGGTATTTATTATTCTGTGACGATAGGTAGGTATTAGAGGTCAGGTTTAAAAACAGATAGCCGTCAAGGGGTAAACCAGGATACGTGGAAGCCGTTGGGGTCGGGCGGCAGTGATGCTCTCGACTATGATTTTAGGTACCTACTACCCATTTCGGTTGTGTTCAAGCAGCAAAAAGATTGAGCCGTTCGACAGAAATCCTATGGTGACGTCATTTTTTTCCCCCTCTTGACCATTCAATCCGATAACGAGAACTAATGACAGCTTAGCAAATAGCCCCGCAGTCTAGGTAGGTACCTACTTAGACTGTTGGTTGATGAGTACTTCAGATTTCAATCGGGGATAGTCTTATAAAATAAAATGGTTAAACTTATTGCATCAGATTTATTATTCTATACAAAAGATCACATTGTAAAGTGTAGGTAGTTGTTAAGGCTTGTTATTTAGCATATGCTTAGTTCAGGGTCTCGGGGAGGACGACAGCGGGGGAGGGGATGATCGGGGCTCCAACTTGCACGGGGCTGATGACGATGGGCTCAACGACCTGCACGGGGCTGACCACTGGGGTGACGACATTGTCGACCACGTTGACGGGGCCGGGTACGACGGGCTCGACGACCTGCACGGGGCTGACGACGATGGGCTCAGCGACCTGCACGGGGCTGACCACGGGGGCGACCACATTGTCGACAATGTTGACGGGGCCGGGTACGACAATGCCGGGTACGACGGGCTCCACGACGGGGAGCGCGACGGGGGCGGGGGCGACCACAGACTCGGCCTTGTTCACGTTCACGATGATCTGAACGAGGGGAGATTCTCCAGAGGGGATCTCACCAACGATGACGGGAGAAGGCTGCACGGGCTCGAGGACGGCGATGGGGTTGGTCTCAACGGCGGTGACGGCGCCACCATCGGGGAGGGGGAAGTCGATGACTGCGGGTCCGACGGAGATGGGGTTGGTCTCGATGATTGCGGGTCCGACAGAGATGGGGTGGGTCTCAATGATGGTGGGTCCAACCTGGACGGGAGCGACGCCCAAGACATCAAGGAGCATGGCTTCCAGCGCGGCGGCGGTGGCGGGGTCAGTGCTGGGGCTCTGGATAGCGGCGACGATCTGCTGGATCTCGTTAGCCTCGATGCGGGTCTTAGCCACTCCGGCCGAAGCCACGGCGGCGATCAGGGCAATTGCGATGAAGTATTTCATGGTAATTCTGGTAGAGAGAAAATATGACAATAAGTAGGTATAAAGAACTCATACAGCGAGACTATCTAGCTAGGTAGGACTGGGTATACAAAATGGAGCTCAACTGATACAACTCGAAACTAGAAGGTATCGTAAAACTTTTACTTACTTTTTGGTTTCCGTGAGCTACACGACTATGCTCTTCATTTGTTTTCTGACGTTTTTATACTGAAAGTTATCTTCAAATCTGTTTCAAACAGATTAGGTATCTTGAAGACTGTAAAAATATTAAAGTAATTTACAACATCAAAATGTTAACTATTTCAATGTAGGAGTTTTTCGTAGTATTGAAGTTTACAGGAATCGAATAGCGTGTGTCAATAAATTATAATAGGTAATTCGAACTAGGTGGTTGAGTAAAAGTCGAACGTTGTAGGAAGATATTTATGTGGTTGTATGTAGGTATTTACTATTCTGTGACGATAGGAATATTGGTCAGGTTTAAAAACAGATAGCCGTCAAGGGGTAAACCAGGATACGTGGAAGCCATTGGGGTCGTGCGGCAGTGATGCTCTCGACTATGATTTTAGGTACCTACCACCCATTTCGGTTGTGTTCATGGCAGCAAAAAGGTTGAGCCGTTATTCCCTATTCGGTGGGTGAGCCTACCTTGGTACGAATGTACGATTCGATTTTCTAGAAGTTATATTTCTATCTATACTTTCAACCCCGTTGCACGCAAGGCTTCCAGGGTTGAAACCAGGGTCATAGGTGCCAAAGTCAGAGACCCTTACTACAGTTTGTAACAAAGAAGATTGTCAACCATTGTTGGTTGTCAATGTCAGACGTCATTGTTTGTTTAACTGTCAATCATTTGTGTATTGGGTTTGTTCCATCTCGATTATATTCAAATGGCATGAAAAAAATGTGTCTCTGTTAATCTCATTGTCTAGCCCTGTCTAGGACCGTGATCTCCCTTTTTTATGCTAAAAATATCCAAAGGATTGCGTAACAAATGGAGTAATCTTCGAAAAACACTAGAATAACCTAAAATTTTGTTGAAATTGAAACAAAAATAATTAAATTGTAGCACATAGGTACATCCGTTGGTGTTTTCCTAAAGAATTTAGATAAAATGAGATTAAATCCGATACTTTTCGGAGGTGCCACCCGTAAAGATGCTAGAAGACCGCAAAGGGAGCCTGTTCCCTTTAAAATGCTGCTTCCTCTGGAGTTGAAGAAGACTGTCTCTGGCAAAGGGGATAAATCAAGCGAAGCTGCTTGCATGCAGGAATTGGCTGTGATGTTCGCCTGCTTCAAGAAAGTAGACTTTGACCAGCAACAGTGCTTGAAAGAAATTACGTCGTTCCAAAGCTGTTACAAGGATTACCACAACAAAATGACAACCCAAAGAGAGCAGGGCAGAAAGGGTATTCTGGTCCCTGGAGAGAAGAATCTGACGCATAAACAAATGAACCAACTATTAAAAAGTTTTCCACCTAAAAAATAGAAGTGGACTATTTTAGTGATTTTAGCTGTACATAGAATAAAAGTTACTAATTTATGTTTTCACTTTTTTTGTTTTTCCATGAGCTATGACTTATGTAGGATTATGTAGCTGGGTGTCTTGTGCAAAGGGGCTACTCTTCTCTGACGCTGTCTGTACTATCTAAAATAATGAACCCAAAGCCATTGAACTGCAAACTACACTAGACAGCAAATAAACCGGGCCACCCGCTGCCTCGAAACTCTCATTTGATTTTCTCAAAAAGTATAAAACATACATCTATTAAAGTTATAACTAACTGTAAGGTATAACATTCATAGTCTAGTGTAGTTTCTGTTACAGCTATAGTTAACTCAGTATCAAGAAATGGTATCTTGCATAATTTGAAAACAATATTGTCTAGTGCCCAAGGAAATGCCAATTAATTCTATTGTATATTTTGTAAATAAGTGTCAAAGGTCCAGCGGCAAGATTGGCTATTGTCAATCTCGTGGAAAGAGCCTGGATATGTAGCACAGGAACATACAGAATGGTGTGAGCAATCATTGAAGCTTTGGATATTGTCAATGTATGCTTAGTGAAAACACATTGTGACTTTGTGCATCTAGCGATATAATATCGAGCTCTGCATTTAACTCAAATGCACGTCTCAATGTGTTTGCTCTAATCTAACTTTGGAAAAATACAGAGTTAAATCTGCAAAGATGATTATGAAAATGATCATTAGTCAATGACTCAATAGTGTAATTTACCAAAGCAGAGGTATCATAACTATCCAACTGCAACAGTACTGAACTAGTGCATATTTGTATCTAGCAAGATAAACCAAGATAAGAAGTTTGCAAGATACAAAAATAGTATGTAACTGATGTATATTTTCAGTAATTCAATATAAACTTGCACCAAATATGGATGTTTTCATGTTTAAGTATTTAACTATAGAAGAAAAGTCAAAAATAATTTAAAGTTTCACTTTATTTTCATTGCAATCTTCAAATTCTGACATGATAAAGTTTATTGTTATTATTATAACTGCAGGGCAAAGGCCTCCCTTCCTTTTGTCCACAACTTTCTATCCAGTGCCGCAGTGGGCCAGTCTGGTTGATAGATAGATAGATAATTATTTATTGTAAACATGGAAAATAACAAATAGTGGTATAATTGGCGGCCTTATCGCTGAGAGCGATTTCTTCCATGCAACCAACAGGCATTGGAGTGGATATGGGTTGGTATGCATCTAGCTCTAGCCATCTTTGCCGCGATGAAATATAAAACTTATATTAATTTCAATTATGCCATTGCATAATATCACTTGGGGGCAGAGTGGAGCCACTGAGGCGTTGACACTTGAAGCTCGATTCGCTGTACGGTGATGTATTCTTCATCCAGGTCATGGGCATTGTAGAACCTCTCCAACTGCTCAATCGCTTTGTCCTCCAGCTGTAAGAAAGGATCTAGACTTGTACACCATTGAAATAATAATACACAATTCGATTTTGTACACATTACAGCTTTAGACCCGAGTTCATCAACAGATGGTTCAGTTTTAAACAGTTGTTTTGACGAATTTGACACGAATTTTCAACGTCAAAGTTCAACGGACGAAGAAGCCTAATCTCCCGATTATCTATTGGTGAACACAGACCTTAGCATACTACACTAATCGATCTTCTTACGTGTCATAAAATGAAACTTTAAATTTTACTAGCTGACAGCCGCAACATCGTTTGTGTTGCGAAAAAATATATTTATATGAATTTAATCACGCCAAAACTTCTGAACCGATTAAGCTGAAATTTAGTAAGGACAGCACCTAGGCTTTTTCCACAAAAAAAAATTACCTGCGTCAAAGCCAGAGGTTTGGTCATAATCCTCGAGAAATCTTCCTTCTGTTTCCTCTGATCCGTCAGAATCTGGTTGAATTCAACCGCCTTGCCTTTAGGGCTGCTACTGGCTACAGGCGCTTCGCAAACTTTCCATGGATTCTTAGGCTTTTCAGGAGGACTAACACTCATCCTATTGAAATAATCGTTTAGGCTCTGTGGCGATTGGTCAGTGCCTTGCAATGCTAGCTTTTTCCTCTGCTTTTGCGATAGCTTTGGTCCTACGTGGCTTATAAACACGCTATTAGGACTTTTCGCCATATCGGCTATGGGAGAGAAGTCTTGAGGGGACGCAGATCTTCGAGAGGCAGGTTCTGCTGTTATATTAATGGCACTTGATTTGGTAAGTTTAGTGAACGTTTCTGTGGACGATTCGTTTAGGATATCCTTAGCGGTGGTGATCGCTTTTAACCTCGCTTGGACGACTTTCTGTTTTTGCGTGGACGTTGGCACTTCGGTCCATTTTTCTGGCGTTTTGGCTTTTTCTTCCTTCAATTTGCTTAGCGATAGAGTAACATCGCCTGAGACTTCATTCGACAAGTCTAGTGACGTTACAGAGCTTACAGATTCGTACCGCATTCTAGCTTTCTCGTTTTCAGTGTAATCAATTTTCTTAGAGGTTTTTTTCTTTTTCGCTGATTCGATTACGCTATCGTCTCTTTTCACGTCTTCATCAATAACCTCTAAATCGACTGGATGGTTTTTAGTAAACTCCTGTACGGTTTCATCGTCGGGAGCGTTATAAAAGGGGGTGATAACGCGCGATGACATAATAGGATTGAATCTGCAGTAGTATTTTGTGATGTCATCTAGAAGCGTCTCTTCGAGCGGATCTAAAAGTCTATTTTCAAGAACTGTAGCGAGATTTAACGAGATGAATTCCATGCAGCATTGTTTCAATTGCGTTGCGTTGTAAGTGTGTGCGAATTGACAGAGTTCAGCGCAATTTTTCAGCGTTATCATACTGCCTAATGCGATTTCGCACATCTCTCTAAGCCGAGATATGAAAAGTTGGTCGGAGACTATAAGCATGTTGCATATGAAATCGATGCTTTCGTTGCAATTTTCGATTTCAGGACATGAATCGGTGTATAGGAAGTTTATTACAGGTAGTAGTATTCCATAGTTTATTGGTAAAGTGACGGTCGATAACAGCTTGCTCTGCAATAAAAGGATTAACGTTACTTTTGTCTTTATTGAAGATAAATATGGATTATAGATTGTTAATACATATCGAGTTTACAATCTTGAGACTGAATTCTACGGTAAGGAAGTTGATAAAAGATTTATTACTTTCGACAAAGTAATTAATAATTTAGTCGGTATGTTTTGTTACCGTACGTAAGTTTTTTTGGAAGTGAAAACTCCTTTAGGCGCACTGAGCAAATTATTTAGTGGATATTGAATATCACTGTGCTCGTTTTTTAGTTATTACACACAGAGGAAATATAGAAAACAGTCAAACTCAGGACAAATACCGATGTTCATCACACAAATGTTTGTCCTGTAGCGGGAATCGAACCCGTCACGACACCCGGCGTGGCAGTCTGACACACTTGACCATTCGTGTCGTCAAAACTGAACTTAAATAATTTAGAGCCTAAAATATATGGCATCTTTTTCATTTCGATCGTTATTAAAATGTTCAGCAATATTTTTAGTGCTGTCAAATTAGATTCGTTTTGTTTTAGAGCCTCTTCGAGGCGCACTAGAAATCCTATCACCACACTGGTTCGATAGAACTAGTGCCACGATAAGAAGAACTTAAGTTTAGTTTAGTTTTGGCAACATCTTAATTGACACCAATGTTAATAAATATATTACCTAATCATTTTTGGCACGCCATAAATTACAATAAATGGACAGCTTATAATGTTCTTGACCCTTCAAGAAAAGAGGTGCATCATAAAAGCGATTACAATTAATCAAGTAATCCGTTTGAACTGTATGTACTAAATACCTAGCTTAGTCTGATCCAAGTACCAAAGCTGTGGGTTTATCGTAATCTTTATTTATTGAACTGATAACATGTGAGTAAGTTCATTCAGGCTATTGTTTCTAAAGGTATGATCGAAGATCCTTTAGAAACAATACCTTTGTGAATATATTTAGGTATCAACAAATTATATAAATATATTTAGTAATAAATCCGCTTGATTTCTAAACAAAGGTTTTAATTAACTTAACTTTAGTTTAGAACTTTAGTACATATTACTATATTATAAACCAAAGAGTCAACGAACAGAAAACCAAAGTTTAAAGATATGACACGTGTTTCGCCTCTACACGCGATTTATTACTAAATATATTTATATAATTTGTTGATATTTATGGATTTCCGCAAAGTAACGCCTGAATCAATCAATTATATTTAGGTAGTTTTTTACCCGACTGCCAAGAAAGGGTTATATTTTTCGCGCGTTACTTGTATGTATGTATGTATGCGTATGTATGTACATTTATTTGTTAGCTTTGTCAGCTGTCACTGTCTCGGCCGAGTAACATTTTACTGACTCGCCCGTTTGCTCGGTACGTGTGAGCTAGGCATAATGCTTCAAACACAACCCACCTCAGTCCATGAATGCATAAACATCCCGTTAAAGTACTCCAGTCTAGCGGCCAGCACGCACTTATGAGCTGCGATGGTGGCGCCATCTTTACTGCACACGTTGGTGTCAACGAGTTCTGTGAATGTTTCCCGCTCCCAATGCATCGCCGTCCGAACTGGCAAGTCTGCGCTCTCCTTTAGACAGATCCTACCGTCTTTGTAGCTGTGAAATGAAAGGTTATTTAAATAATTTATTTATTATTTTTCTTAAGGCTTTAAAGAGGACGTGGTGGCCCAGTGGATGAGGCCCTTGCCTTCTGATCTGATGGTCGCGGGTTCGAATCCCGGTGGCATTCATGCGTTAATGGGTTTTTCGGTCGAAAATTCAGTCTCAATTCACGCAAGAACAACTTTATACTGTAAGAGTGTATTTTGTATGGGAGTTCCGATTTATAAATGCTTCCAAATGAAATTAAATCTATTGACATCTTACAAAAATTTAAAAATAAATTAAATACATATGTAATTCAAAAAGCTTATTATTCTATTTGTGACTACTTAAATGATAAAAATGCTTATTAGTAATTTTAACATAATTAATGTATAAAAATTGATTTGCACGCCACCTATAGGCTAAATATGGACACACTTTCATTGCTTACATCACCTGTATCCGAATTATTGATTGCAAAAATCTATGTATGCATCCCACGTTCTCGCAACGGTGAAGGAAAACATCGTGAGGAAACGGGCATGTTAAAGGACAGAAAAAAAATGTTCTATGGCATGGGACATCCACGAATTCGCATTGGGTCCGCGTGGTGGATTAAGACAAATTCGTTCTCCTGCCGAGAGTAGGCCTGAGTCCCAGCAGTGGGAACATTATAGGCTGATTAGCTTTAAACAGATTAATCGCTAGCTTCGATAAAAACCATTGAAATACTTTGGATTTATTGACACTTTTATCCTATAAATATCCTATGACAAGGACGAATCTTGAGATTGTTATGTCACATTAAAATCACAATATGGCTATTGGCAGTCGTCATATTGAATTTTATAACATTTTCTACCGACTTCAAAAAAGGAGGAATATTTGTTACCTTGAAAAGTTACTTTGCTTATTTGAAAGAATACATGTACTTTAATCAATCAATCAAATCATTTATTTGCGTAGTAAGGGTTTCCATGCAGGGTTCTAAAAATTCTACTACATAATAGTGGTGCCAACTTACATCTAACACTTGGACATGCAATTTTTTTTTTTATGACTGGTCCCATAGAATTTTCACCATTCGGTTCAGTACTTTGGTATTAAAATCAAAATAACTGAAAAAAAGTCGTTGAAGTGAACCAAAATTGCGTATTTTGCTTCCCTGTGACTTTTCAGTGGTGCCTGGCCTACTGTAGTTTACAATAAATACAGCATGCATCCTCCATGCTTATGTACTCTATGGAGATGTGATATATTCTGTGGTGATCAGACTCGGGGGACACCGGCATAGTGGATGGATTGTTGAATATTAATTTATGTGTTTTATTGGTATAAATCAAATCCAAGTGAGTACAACACCTACGGCACATAGGTGAATTGTACACCTACGGTCACTAGAACAGTTCGATTGAAGTCGGTTGCTGTATGTATTTGTAAAACCTTGATGATTTCAAATCATGTCACTAACAAATGATCGTCAAAGAAGTGAAACTGTCATAGATAACATAATTTATAGCAATCAATAGGAGTTAGGAGTCGCGGCGAGACACACCAATGATTATTTTTATTTGACTTAAATTATTTTATTACGATGCAGATATTGATAATTGTAATTCTGTAATTATGTCCCTACTTTAAACACGTGCCTAAATCATTGGTAGCCATTTTTTCATTACTCATTTTATAAGCACGTTTTTATTAAGTCGCTGTACTTTGTAATTTCATTTTTTATTTTTTATATTGATTGATTTAGGATGATACAATAAAGAATATTCTATCTATCTATCTTTCTTGTTTGTCTGTCTGTTTGTCTTTTGTTCCGGGTAGAATCTTGCAAATAAAATTTTTAGCACTTCCCGATTGACTATCTGGCTTAAAATTTCAGGGTCATAACTTTGAAAAAAGAATGCAATGAAGAAGATGACAATGCATTCTAAAACCATAAAAACCGCTATGAAGAAAGTGAGATAGAGCAAAACTGTACACGTTCACGAGCACTTTATAGGTAAAAAAAACCATCGTTTTTACACTTTAACACTCAAAGTAATACAAGTTTTGGACATATTATAATGCTGCCATCGTAACTTTTTCACGTGTCCGTCAAAACTCCCAAAAGAGTCATGTCTTGCAGCCGCATGCCCGCCGCTTTAACCAGCTTCACGCAGTACGCATTGTTTGTAAACTCAGTGGCAGGCTTGTTACTAATTCTTTACTTACTAGAACTTGTCCAGTAACTTGTGTAGTGACATGACTTGTAGCCGCTTGCACCAGCTTCACGAGCTTGCAGTACGCATGTCTTGTAGACTCAGTGGCAGGCCGCTGAGGCTACACTAGTAGACAGTTGCTTGTTACTGATGCTAAACTTACTAAAACTTGTCCAGTAGCTTGTGCAGAGTCATGACTTACAGCCGCTTGCACAAGTTTCGCGGGATCGCAGTACGCATGTCTTGTAGACACAGTGGCAAGTAGCTGAGGCTACACAAGTAGACAGTCGCTTGTTACTGATGCTATACTTACTAAAACTTGTCCAGTAACTTGTGTAGTGTCATGACTTGCAGCCGCTTGCACAAGTTTCGCGGGATCGCAGTACGCATGTCTTGTAGACACAGTGGCAAGTAGCTGAGGCTACACAAGTAGACAGTCGCTTGTTACTGATGCTATACTTACTAAAACTTGTCCAGTAACTTGTGTAGTGTCATGACTTGCAGCCGCTTGCACAAGTTTCGCGGGATCGCAGTACGCATGTCTTGTAGACACAGTGGCAAGTAGCTGAGGCTACACTAGTAGACAGTCGCTTGTTACTGATGCTATACTTACTAAAACTTGTCCAGTAACTTGTGTAGTGCCATGACTTGCAGCCGCTTGCACAAGTTTCACGGGATCGCAGTACGCATGTCTTGTAGACACAGTGGCAAGTAGCTGAGGCTACACTTGTAGACAGTCGCTTGTTACTGATGCTATACTTACTAAAACTTGTCCAGTAACTTGTGTAGTGCCATGACTTGCAGCCGCTTGCACAAGTTTCACGGGATCGCAGTACGCATGTCTTGTAGACACAGTGGCAAGTAGCTGAGGCTACACTTGTAGACAGTCGCTTGTTACTGATGCTATACTTACTAAAACTTGTCCAGTAACTTGTGTAGTGTCATGACTTGCAGCCGCTTGCACAAGTTTCGCGGGATCGCAGTACGCATGTCTTGTAGACACAGTGGCAAGTAGCTGAGGCTACACTAGTAGACAGTCGCTTGTTACTGATGCTATACTTACTAAAACTTGTCCAGTAACTTGTGTAGTGCCATGACTTGCAGCCGCTTGCACAAGTTTCACGGGATCGCAGTACGCATGTCTTGTAGACACAGTGGCAAGTAGCTGAGGCTACACTTGTAGACAGTCGCTTGTTACTGATGCTATACTTACTAAAACTTGTCCAGTAACTTGTGTAGTGTCATGACTTGCAGCCGCTTGCACAAGTTTCACGGGATCGCAGTACGCATGTCTTGTAGACACAGTGGCAAGTAGCTGAGGCTACACTAGTAGACAGTCGCTTGTTACTGATGCTATACTTACTAAAACTTGTCCAGTAACTTGTGTAGTGTCATGACTTGCAGCCGCTTGGCCGCCGCTTGCACAAGTTTCACGGGATCGCAGTACGCATGTCTTGTAGACACAGTGGCAAGTAGCTGAGGCTACACTTGTAGACAGTCGCTTGTTACTGATGCTATACTTACTAAAACTTGTCCAGTAACTTGTGTAGTGTCATGACTTGCAGCCGCTTGGCCGCCGCTTGCACAAGTTTCACGGGATCGCAGTACGCATGTCTTGTAGACACAGTGGCAAGTAGCTGAGGCTACACTTGTAGACAGTCGCTTGTTACTGATGCTATACTTACTAAAACTTGTCCAGTAACTTGTGTAGTGTCATGACTTGCAGCCGCTTGGCCGCCGCTTGCACAAGTTTCACGGGATCGCAGTACGCATGTCTTGTAGACACAGTGGCAAGTAGCTGAGGCTACACTAGTAGACAGTCGC
Organism: Lobophora halterata; assembly: GCA_932526365.1. Taxonomy (NCBI): domain Eukaryota; kingdom Metazoa; phylum Arthropoda; class Insecta; order Lepidoptera; family Geometridae; genus Lobophora; species Lobophora halterata. Next base: position 3,122,570 of record OW052018.1, read on the forward strand.
TTGTTACTGATGCTATACTTACTAAAACTTGTCCAGTAACTTGTGTAGTGCCATGACTTGCAGCCGCTTGCACAAGTTTCACGGGATCGCAGTACGCATGTCTTGTAGACACAGTGGCAAGTAGCTGAGGCTACACTTGTAGACAGTCGCTTGTTACTGATGCTATACTTACTAAAACTTGTCCAGTAACTTGTGTAGTGCCATGACTTGCAGCCGCTTGCACAAGTTTCACGGGATCGCAGTACGCATGTCTTGTAGACACAGTGGCAAGTAGCTGAGGCTACACTTGTAGACAGTCGCTTGTTACTGATGCTATACTTACTAAAACTTGTCCAGTAACTTGTGTAGTGTCATGACTTGCAGCCGCTTGGCCGCCGCTTGCACAAGTTTCACGGGATCGCAGTACGCATGTCTTGTAGACACAGTGGCAAGTAGCTGAGGCTACACTTGTAGACAGTCGCTTGTTACTGATGCTATACTTACTAAAACTTGTCCAGTAACTTGTGTAGTGTCATGACTTGCAGCCGCTTGGCCGCCGCTTGCACAAGTTTCACGGGATCGCAGTACGCATGTCTTGTAGACACAGTGGCAAGTAGCTGAGGCTACACTTGTAGACAGTCGCTTGTTACTGATGCTATACTTACTAAAACTTGTCCAGTAACTTGTGTAGTGTCATGACTTGCAGCCGCTTGGCCGCCGCTTGCACAAGTTTCACGGGATCGCAGTACGCATGTCTTGTAGACACAGTGGCAAGTAGCTGAGGCTACACTTGTAGACAGTCGCTTGTTACTGATGCTATACTTACTAAAACTTGTCCAGTAACTTGTGTAGTGTCATGACTTGCAGCCGCTTGGCCGCCGCTTGCACAAGTTTCACGGGATCGCAGTACGCATGTCTTGTAGACACAGTGGCAAGTAGCTGAGGCTACACAAGTAGACAGTCGCTTGTTACTGATGCTATACTTACTAAAACTTGTCCAGTAACTTGTGTAGTGTCATGACTTGCAGCCGCTTGGCCGCCGCTTGCACAAGTTTCACGGGATCGCAGTACGCATGTCTTGTAGACACAGTGGCAAGTAGCTGAGGCTACACTTGTAGACAGTCGCTTGTTACTGATGCTATACTTACTAAAACTTGTCCAGTAACTTGTGTAGTGCCATGACTTGCAGCCGCTTGGCCGCCGCTTGCACAAGTTTCACGGGATCGCAGTACACATGCCTTGGGGCAGTTTCAACGGGTCGCTTGTTGCGGGAACCGCGTTTCTTCTCTTTGTAGACTTCGAATGCTGATATTTCCGACGGGTTTTCTGTTGGAGGTTATATTTGTATAGGCGATTTATTTTAAAACTATAATATAAGTACATACATACAGGCAAATTGAGAACCTATTTTTGAAGTCTGTTGAAAATTAATTCAAATCTAAAAACCACGTTTCTATGCTTTTACTTTGTCACGCTTCCTTGATATGACAAAGCGGTTTTAATGTTTATTCAAAATTACAGCAAAATCTGACATATGGCTGTTTATTTTCATTAAAATGAAAAAAAAAATTACAAAAAGTAGCAATTGATGCATTTACATGTCGGTCAACGAAAGTTAGCGCTGATGGTCGCGGGTTCGAATCCCGGTGACAGTCATGCGTAAATGGATTTTTTCGGACGAAAAAAATCTATGTATGCATCCCACGTCCTCGCAACGGTGAAGGAAAACATCGTGAGGAAACCGGCATGTCGTAGAACTTAAAAGTTCGCAAACATGTGTCGAGAGCACGAAAGGAGCCTCTTCGAGGCGCACTTGAAATCCTTTCACCACACTGGTTCGAAAGAACTAGTGACACGAAGAAGAAGAAGACGCGCTGTCAAAGTACTCACACATACTAATGCGATTTCACTATTACTGTTACACAATTTTTGAATATGTAGTAGCATAAGAAAACAATGACTGTCTCCATCATACTCATAAGCTTGAGCGTGCGCGAGAGAGACAGACAGACTTCTCAAGATGCGCATGCTTACCTATTTCGTCCAACTCGGCACCTCCATCCTTATCCCTCTTCCCAAGATCCTCCCTCCGTATCTTCAAACTGCAAGGCCCCAGCTCCGCGACGTCACAACCGCCCGTGTACATAAATTTGAGGATCCTCTCAAACACATCCGGATGTATGTTGTCTAGAGGGATGGTGGGTTTGTTTCCGGGGGAGGTGATGCGGCCCTGGTACAGTTTGTAGAGGAGGTCGGAGCTTGAGGCTATTATGAAGATGTGAGCTGGGTAGAGCTTTGTTCCGACCTGTGGATACAATAGCTTTTTCACTTCTCATGCTCGTAAAGTTCAACTTCGTGCACTTTTTAGAGGGAATGAAACTGAATTTCAGGCCCTAGGGATTAAAAGTGATTTGCTTATGAAATCTCTATAAAGACAACTTCAATATCAGTCTCGTTTAAAATGTCTTGCTTTATGCCCTAGGTAAACAAATAACTATTGTACACCAATGCCCTAAAATGCAGTTTTTCTCCCCCTGTTTGGGCATCTACAAAAAAATATTGGTTCTAGGGCAAAAAAGTAATTGCTTATAAAATCTGTTCAGAGGTCCAGTTTGTAATAGGTTTCGTGCAGGAAGTTAGGACCTTTATTCAAATTTTGAACTTTGGTCCTTCATAATTATCCATAGATCAGGTTATTATGAGGGACCTTAGGATAACTAATTTCGAATATAAAAGACTCGTATAAAATAGCTTGCTTCAGGCTTGAAGCAAGCTATTTTATACGAGTCTTTTATATTCGAAATTAGTTATTAGCTTTTTGTGTAGAAATAACTATAATTAAGTTTCAAAACGCTTACATACTTTAAGCGTAGGTACATAAATACCTGGTATATAACATCGTGTAGTAGGTCGTCTTCGGAAGCAGTTTCCCGCAGCGAATCCATGTGCTTCGCGAAGCAGGAAGGGGACAGCTCGGGAAGTGACGTCAGCCCGCACGTCGGCTTACACTGCAACAACAACAACCTTTATAATTATTTAAAAAAAAATATATAAAAAATATATTTAAATTATTCAATTTTGGATAGTGAGAGTAACTCTTTCAATAATTATATTAAATGCTGTACCGTTAATATTAAGCTTTTTGCTTATAGAGAGCAGCATTTGATTTTCCGTTCGAGTTAGTCAAGTGCTGATAGTCCATTTCCACCGTAAGTGGCGCCACCTAGCGGCTTTGTGTGGTATTTTTATGTCTACCGATAATGGCCGCTCAATTACTTCTCATTGGCGTTTTGTATTCCGCCGAGTTAACACGTCCGAACAGCTCCTACCTAGGACTGTTCCATACTTATTATAAGTTTTCAATATCGAATTCGAAACTATCATTCGAAAAAGAAATAAAGTGTTTAAAAAGTGCAAAAGGGGAAAATGTAAGTACCCTCTTTTCTTAATGTAGCCGATATGGCTTTATTAAATTGAATTATTTAACGGTTTATTCCGTTCGGTATAACATGTATGTGTATACAAAATAAAGATAAAGATATTGTCCATCCGCCCAGGTTTGTGTAGCAGAAACAATTGATGAGATTCCCCAGTTACATAAGAAAAAGTGTTTAAATTTAAATTTATTGATCTAGATAGCGTGAATTTGCGCTACAAGCTACCTATATAGCTATCAAGCTCAAGCTGCAGGTCATGCAGCCCTATAAACGGCAGCTCGTCGAACTATCCGAGCAGGATTCTGCGCGTGAGTGCACTATATTCATGAAAATCGGTGAGCTACGCAAACTTTTTTAAATTTTGTTGAAGTGATTCTAATGGTCTTTTCGGGTCAGTGGTTCAACGTTTATTTTCCTAGTACGCAAGTCCACGACTGGTGCTATTACTAAATAAATAAACTTGCATATTAAACAACGTTACGAACATTTTAATGATAGTATGAACTTGAGTACTTAACTGTTCTACGAAGTTTTTTGTCGAAAAGCCATTGACATAGGAACCGTCTGTTCCAAAAGATCCGATGACTAGTTCTAATGTAGGTTCAATCGTTTAGATGTTTTTTGGTTAGTATGTAAATATTCCTACACAATTCTCATTTAGACCACTCCAGGTGGCATTGTCTAGCAAACAAAAAGGGGAAAAATACGTATAAGTACATGCACCTTACGTTGTGGGAGTAGGTATCATACCTATTCAAGAGAAATAGGTTTTCTTCAGAAAACCCGTAAGATTTGAGCAATAATAATACCTAATTTAATTGTTTTTCGACTACCTACCCGATTTTTATTTAAATTAAATAATGTTGCAAAATTATTCGGATTTGTTGTAGAAATCATTTCTACCACCAAGCAAGCCCTCACACAAATAATTTAGAGTCACACCTCCTTAGAACAGTAATTTTGATTTGAATACGCAGTAATTTTCTAGGTTGTAACAGTGGTGTAATAGTAACAATAAAAGCTTAACATTAGGGTAACCTATGGTTTTACAAAAGATGTACTGTGTCTGAAGCAAGACATGTATAATTTTAAAAAACATATATATTATGAATTCTCCGCGGATTTCAATTTCGGGAACTTTGAGTAATTACAAAATTTGAGAGATGTTAAACTGCTTTAATTTACTGTACATGGAAATTAATCTTATGTCTCTGCTCACGCAAGGCATCATTAATCTGCCAACAGGTTAAAGCTAACGTCCGGTGTATATAAGTATTTAAAGTATTTATTTTTCTTTCGTGCATTATTAAAGTACCGACTTTGATTCAAGTTTTTATGATGTCTCTGCTCACGCAAGGCATAAACAATCTGCGAACAGATTAAAACTAACCTCCGGGGTGTAGATAGTGTTTATTTTCTTTCGTACACTATTAAAGTAAGTACCTACAACGAGTCAAGTGTTTATGATGTCTCTGCTGACGGCAAGGCATTAACAATCTGTCGACAGATTGTCTGCCGACAGATTGGAGCTCCCATCTCGAGGGTGAGGAGCAAGTATTGATTTAATGACAAGACTTTTATAATATTTTACCTTGTAGTGTTCCACTACCTACATTACTGTATAGTCTAACCGGATGCATTTGTTTTTGGCAAACCTTAAGCTGCAAACAGATCTAAGTATAAAAGTTTAGCTTTTAAGGACATAGTTCCAGTACCTACATTGAAATCTATAGATGTTTCTGTCTACGACAAGACATCAGCAGTTTTAAAACGGTTGCTCCATCTTAAATATTGATGTCGAGCCCGTACTGCTTTCATAAACCAGACTCAAATAGGCACAATAGAACTATTGGATACCTGCTCACTGCAAGGCATCAACGATTTGCAAACAACTTAATTTTAGGTTCTGTAATGCTTGTATAACCAGGTTTACCAGGGAATGTTAATAGTAGCGTAGGTACGCATTGAAGCGGCAAAACATTACCAGTGAATCACGAGATTCCCAAAGAAGTTACGCAAGACTGTTGTATTGGCTACTTCCCAGTTCGTACACTCTTTTTACTAAACTTATGGGTGACTCAACTCACGGTAAGAGCACCAAAATAATGGAACTTTGTGTGCTCGATAGCACGTAATGAAGGAAAGTCCTTGTTTAGGATAAAAAATATCAATAATTTATAATTATAAAATAGTTTACAGCATACTATAAATTCATCTTAACTTAGGCTAGAAATTGTGAGATATTTTTTCAACTCTCTTTCGAGAAATTAACTACTTACGTAATGTTTTTATCAGATACCCTCATGGTATTTTTAATAAAATTGTTTATTTAAATGACAACAAGTGCTCGTCTTGCCCCTTGCTTAGCCATTATTGGCTCGAACCTTGTATTTTAGTAAAGTATCGTAATATTAAACGTTTCAAAAAAAAAAAAAAAAACAAGCAAGTAAGTACCCTACTTACTTATCGATATCACTCTTATCAAAAATATTATTTCCAAATATTGTCAGTAGGTACTTTATGAGATCTAAGCTGTCGCCTCCAAATTAACATAAATGCACTAGATGCCTGTGTATCTTCTTAATCGTAATATAGGTACGTAAACTACGGAAGTAGGTACCGTATCAATTAACCCTGTTCAACAATGAACACTGACTAGAGCATGATACAAAATAGCATGCCTGTAAACTACAATCGTTTTCTCCTAATTGAGTGTTTGGCTCTGTTGTCAAAAGTTCTAAATAAGCCTCCCAAAGGCTTCAGACTTACAATATAAATGTACGTCAAACCTTAGTTACAAATGAACTAAATAGTGTTTGAGCTTATTATAAAAGTTTTAAATTAACATGGTCGCATTAGTCTAAGCAGACACTTATCTGGCTCGAATGATAAGAATTTTCTGTACATGAACATATTATTGCCTTTAACTAGTACTAGTTTATTTAAACAGTTGCTATACCTATACCTAGTTAGTAGGTATATGGAATATACTATATTATGTATTTAAAGTGAACTATATTTATAGTACCTAAATATCAAATATTTCGAATGGCAACGACTGCACCTAGGCAGGTACTTAATTTTTCATGTCTTTATTGAGTTGCTTAATAGGCAAGATCAAATCACTTAACCCAACATACTGATTGCCCAATATCTTATTGCCCAATATCTTATCACTTTAAGTATGTTCATGCATTTTATATAATTATCATACATGCCTGTCACTCAGGCTGTTGACCAATGCTGTATTCCAAAGTTTTATTGTATATTATATTCGTTAGCTATCAAACGAACTTCGCAAGCGATTGCATACCGACTACGTTCGATCTTTAATTGATTAAACTTTGTTCATGAAAAATAAAATGTTATGGTTATAATGAACAACAACAAAACAACTGAAATGACATAATATCCTAATATCATCTAGCGAACATTTGCAAACAAGAATGGCTCTCATTCATTATAACGATATGACGGGACGCTGACTTGTCAGCTCACATGATTTCTCGATTCTGGAATCATAATGATAACTTTTAACGTTACTCTTAGTTTTATGAGTAAACGCAGTAGGATAATAAACTGATGTTAAACGTATACATCAATGAAAAATTGTCATTTGGCATAACTGACATGAATCAATACTTACAATTCTATATCTACAATTCTATCCTATTTTCCTTAACGCTTGTTGTTATTGTTGACTATTGCAATATAATAATTTCTTATCGTGTCACCAGTTCTTTCGAACCAGTGTGGTAAAAGGATTTCATGTGCGTCTCGAAGAGGTTCGTTTAGAATCACTAACATTTAATTTGCCAAATAGCTACCTAAACTAGGTGATTCGGTAATTGTCTAGTAATTAATGTTATTGTATCTACTTAACTTGATACAGTGATCAAAATCACTGCATTGGAAGCATAATAGAAGTGTCTCTAAATAATATTAAACTACCTAACTGGAATTACGAATAATTGGATAGTGTTGACACACCCAATTATCATCACGCTAATAATTTTAATAAACTATAACATTATATTATATTACATTGATTATTTTTATTATTTTCCCTCTAGTTTATTATAACCACATAAAAAAATATAGAGAGGAAGGCAATGTGAAATTGTTTTTAAACTTTTTTTTGAGAAAATATATAAAATTGATTTAACATAATAACTTAATCACTCTCATTCGATTCGAAACAAAGTATTTGTATTTTAAATACAGTTTAATTAAATTAGTATGAAGTATTATGCTAGTAAATACTACAATACATTTGTAAATAATAATGTTCACTTATATTTCGAAGGTATCGAACAAAACTGATTAGGCACACATGGCTGTGTAGCAAGTATACCGAATGATAATTATATCGAAGCTGTGAACGCAGTAACCCTGAAAATGTGTTATGAGAGTAACCAACCTCCGACAGTGGTTTCTGAAATATTGTTTGACCTCGCTGAAGGTCTGTCATAATCAGTATTTAAATATCCTATATCCTATACTTATTACATAAGACAGTAAGTTGCGAGTTATGTTTAACGTAGCAAATACAATGATTGTTATTAAAACAAACAAAATATCATAATTCATATACTTTATTACAGGTTCATATTGAAAAATGATAATAACTTATGTTTTATTAAGAACTTACAATAAATCATCACATTGGCGTATAAGAACCTGAAATTTCACGTTGCAAGTGGCGTCACCAGGCGATAGCAAACAGAATCTCTATAAGCAAAAAGCTTAATATTAACGGTACAGTATTTAATAGCGGCGTTTTCCCTGAAAGAAAACGCATATTAAATACTTACCTTAATATTAAGCTTTAGTTTGATTTCTGCCTGGTGAAAATACGTAATAAAAAGCCAATGAGAAGTAATTGAGCGGCCATTATCGGTAGACATAAAAATACCACACAAAGCCGCTAGGTGGCGCCACTTACGGTGGAAATGGACTATCAGCACTTGACTAACTCGAACGGAAAATCAAATGCTGCTCTCTATAAGCAAAAAGCTTAATATTAAGGTAAGTATTTAATATGCGTTTTCTTTCAGGGAAAACGCCGCTATTTTGTTTAAAAAAAAAAAAACATTACAACCAGCCCGTATTAATTAAAATAATTAATAACTGTATTGTTCCGAATAGATAAACAATTTTTTTTTTTTTCCAAATGCATGAAAACGTTGACGTCATTGTCCGGTAACGCTGTCACTATCCCGTTACGCTGGTAGTGGCGTTAAACTATCGTCCGTAAACCAACTTTACAGACAACCAATTTTTTTTTCCAAACCTGTAAGACAGCAAAGTTCAGTCCCTCCCCATCAACTGCTATAGAAACGGCGCGATGCACATTTGGTATTTTGACGATCTTGACGGAAGTGCAGTCGTCCTTTTCTAGGAACCGGACGAGCGCCGATCTGCCGTCCTTTTCTCTCTCCTTCTTCGTCGGCTGGGATTGGGAAGATGGCGCTTTGCGGGATATTGTGCCTGTATAAAGATTGATTAAGAACTCTTTATTTTTAACTGATTTCAAGGATGGAGGCGGTTCTTAATTCGATTGTATTTTTTACTTCTTTATTATAATGTTTTTTTTTTACCTTTACATATAACTTTCCATAATTTGATCTCTAAAACACTATACGAGATCAAACAGGTAGTTTTTTTTCAAATGAACGGGTTCGATATTCGGGTGGCAGTTTATTTAGTTCAAATCAATTTATTTATCAAATGATTAGGTAATACAATAACACTAATAAATAGTAGGTACAGACAGCGTCATAGATAAGTATCCTCCTTGCATTACAATACCCAGCTTCAAATCCCTTTAAATCACCGTCGCGATGAATGGAGAAGTTTTGCCTTTAAAAAATATGTATATTTGTATAACTGTATGTAAGCCTAAAAATAATTTTAAGTATTACAATTTTTTTAAATGATTTATAGTTGGAGGTCTTCTGCAAGGGGGATACTTATTTCTGACGCTGTCTGTACATTAGAGCTAATGGTTGTACACGTGTAGGATATATACCATTTACAGTACTGTAAGTAGGTGGCTGTGAGACCCAAACTAAGCCGAGAGCTTGTATCTTGGGCTTCTGAGTACTTTACAAGTAGGTGGTAGGTAATGTTTGCGCACAAACTAATACAGAGTGCTGATCCTCGGCACCCCGCAACCCGCCCCCGAGGGGTCACTTGGCTCCACACGATCTAAGAAGCGCACGTCTCATTTGTGTTCTTATTTTAAAAGTAATTGTAATTCTGCATTTACCTACATTATAGTAGATTATGCACTAAGGACGACATAGCTCAGAGAATTAGCAAGCTGAAGTGGCAGTGGGCTGGTCATATTTGCCGAAGAACCGATAACCGCTGGGGTAAACGAGTTCTTGAGTGGAGACCGCGAATCGGCAAACGTAGTGTAGGACGCCCTCCGGCCAGGTGGGGTGACGATCTGCGGAAGGTTGCAGGCAGAAGATGGATGCGGCAAGCCGAAGACAGGGCGCGATGGCGCTCATTGGGAGAGGCCTATGTCCAGCAGTGGACTGCGATAGGCTGATGATGATGATGATGATGCACTAAGGGGATAAAGCAGTGTCTTATGTCGCGGGTGGCATATTGAACCCTGAGCGAACGAGGGACTCGGTTAACTCCTGAGCGAAGCGAGGGAGTTATGTAGAGTCCTGAGTGACGCGAGGGGTTCAAGCTGCCCAAGACGAAGACAGGCTTTATCCCAGAGGAGCATACTCTACTTTTCACACCTTCTGCGAGGCAATAAACAGCCAGGGCTCCGAACTCAGAAGCCAACACCGTCTTTTGTTTCCCAATCTTTGTAGTCGCGCCTTTTTGTTTTATGAGTGGCCAGTTCGATTTTAGAACAAACCTTTTTACAATGTCATATGGGCGTTCTTTTACTTAGAGTTTTCCACGAGTTTCCACACGAATTTGACGTTCCAAATTTAAATCACATTACTACCCTTGGGAGTTTCATACAACATTACCTCCCTAGGTAGGTAATGCTTTGCTTTACCTTGATGATCGCATGATACGTAATTGGATATTGTCGAGCAGGTGGTGTGAAAAAAATATTGTCTACCAAACAAAGGGCTTTCATTGATGCAAGCAAGCCCCAGCGTGGAAAGGTAATGGTGGTAAATGTGTAATTATTGTATACCTGTATAAGCTTCGCCGTGGTTGGTAGTGAAGTAAAGCGCGTCGTGCGTTAACGCCACGTGAGTTACCAGCGTCTGGTGTACTAGCCCGAACACGCATCTGGGAAAAACATTAATATTTGAGTGAGTTTTACATGAGAAGTTACCTAACTGAGTAAAATATTCAAGATTTATGACTTATGTTGTCTGCATGACAGCTCAATATGAAAGAGCACGGAAATAGTTATTTTCACTTATCATGCTCGTAAAGTTCAACTTCATGCATGCTTTAGCGAAAGTAAAACTGCATTTTAGGCCCTAGGGTAAAAAGTGATTTGCTTGTAAAATCTGTTCAGGGAGTAAAACTGCATTTTAGGCCCTAGGGAAAAAAAGGGATTTGCTTATAAAATCTGTTCAGAGATTCAGTTTGTAATAGGTTACATACCGGAAGTTGAGAACTTTATTCATATTTCGAACATGGGTCCTTCATAACACTCATATACGTTTCGCTTATTTACTCATATACTCTGTTGCTACACTATCGCGCTGGTTAATGCAAAAGTTGGATGTATGTATGGATGTTTGTCCATACTAGTTACCTGGTGAGCTGGTTAGTGGTGTCCTGCCAGATGAGTAGCTGTCCTACATTGGTGAGCAGTAGCACAGTGACACGCGAGTAAGCGCCTTGCTCGCTCACCTTGCCTTCTACACACACTTGACGAAGATTTATCTGTCTGGACAAAGAAGCTGGGAATAATCAAATTATCTACTTATATTTATAATTCATACAACATTTATTGTGCAAAAATATTATAAAACTATTGGCTTGGGTCTTATAAGCTTGGTATCACATGACCCTGCAACGGCACTGCAAATGTCTATGTGTGTCGATGGTCTTTTTTGATTCTAATTCTAATTCTAATTTGGGTAAGGGGTTACAAATGGTCTGCACTGACGTCCCGCTGTGGGGTGTATTGTGCATTGACCCCTTTTTTGTACTAACTTTACCCCAGCCAGCCCAGCTCCCCAAAATAGCGGAGCAGGACTCTGGGTTGATGGATGGTGTGTTCCAGTTTCCCGGTAGGGTCATCCGGACCCTACCGGGATCTTTTTTGATTGTGAACAGATTTTAATTATTGAGGAATAATAAAAATTTCATGCGTTGATGTGGCGTTACACCAGAGAAGTGTGCGAGGGATGTGTTGCGAGATATATATGCAAGATATGTGTGCGAAGGATGTATTGGGTGGGATGTGTTACGAGGGATGTGTGCTAGGAACGGACGGCACATCCCGCTCGCTTATATGAAAAGTGCCCGCTGCACATCCTCGCACTGCTCATCTGAACAGCGTCGCTACTCATCCTTGCACCGCTGAACTTGTACATCTTTGGTGAAAACGCAGCCTAATTTTTTTTATTTTTTTTTAGTTGTATTTATTTATTGCCTCCATGTACATACAGGTAAGTATTTTAGGTCTTAAGTGGTAGTTACAGACTAGGTATAGTACATGGACCCTGTCAGGGCGAATGCAACATGGTATTTCTGAGTTCGATTATATCAAAGGTCTATCTGGTTATTTCATTAGGTTTACTTGATCATTATAACTGTATATTTCCTTACTTGATAGCAATCTTCTTGCAAATGTACTTGTGTAGCAGATAAACGTCTCCGCGGCTTGTGGTGATAACGGTGGCCGCGTCGCCAGCTTCGACCAGCTGGATGCCGGCATCTTCTTTAGTATTCATCGATATCGCCACCTGAAGATACACAGCGATGCAGATAAGTACAATCAAAAATGATAAAAACAGCTTTAGTTGACTCACATTTGTTAGGATAGCATAATCAGCCTAAAATGTTCTCATTGCTGGGGCTCAAGCCTACTCTAAATATGAGGGTCCGGTTACACAGACGCGGAGCTTGGCGAGTGGAGAAGCGGACCCTGAATTGGCCAATTAGAAAGAAAAGAAAGAAAGAAAGAAAATTTGTTTATTGGCTCCTCTAATTACAATTACTTACTGTATTTTTTTTCTAATTACAGTGCTCAAAGTGGATATTTCGAAATGTCCTTATCCACCACGCAGACCCAATGCGGGTTGGTGGATGTCACATTTCACAGAACATTTGTTCCCGTGGTAACTACTTAAATACCTTATAAATACTTACTCCTTTCGGAGTATTCACAACTTTTTTCTCTTGCAAATTTCCCAACTGGCCAACACTGGTTCCCCACGTGAAAACTGCATTCTAGTTTCATACAAAAGTTTGATTTTTCCCGCGATAACACCTAATGAATACTTAGCCGTTTCGGAGTATTCAAAACTTTGTCCTCCTGCAAATGTCCCAACAGGCCTAAATTCTTGTTCCATACAACAGTGTGCCATTTTCCTGCGCTAACACCTAATAGACCTAATGGATACTTACTCGTTTCGGAGTATTCACAACTTTGTCCTCCTGCGAATGTCCCAACTGGCCTACATTAGTTCCCCACGTGTAAACTGCGTTTTTGTTCCAAACAACCGCGTGACATTTCCCCGCGCGAACGCCAATAGGTGAAGAAAGCTTCATGAGCGGCTTGACTGATGGTAGCTTGATGGAAGACGGGGTTTTCGTGCTTGATTGACTGACGTTGTCTGTACTGTTTAGCGTGTATTGGATGACCTGCAAATAATAACAAACATAAAGAAATAAACATAAATTAGTAAAAAAAGTTTATTTAGATGTTCAAGATACACTGTTTAACCTAGCCACTATGTTCTCGTTCTTCTATGTTTAGTGATCTTATAAAAAGCCGAGATCACAAAAAAGTTTGTTTTAAAGCAAGAAAAGTCTTATTCATCATATATATCATTTGGCTCGGCTGGGGCGTCGCACTCGCCTCGCTGTCATTCTGTCATTTTGTAGTAAACAAAAATTGTGACTGCACAGATCTTCATCCGTGTGCATTTCCCATTCAAGTTTTTTTTGGTAATTAAAAACTTGTGGTGTATATTTATTAGGAGACTTTGTTGTTGGTTGCTACCTACCTATACTCTAATCCCAAACTTTAATACCTCTCTGTACTCTAGCAGGTACTTGCCTACAAATAAGTAAATGTACCTAGATTAAGATTCTGAAATAAATCATTCATTCATTCAGTTTACTCACCGTCCCGCTCTCCAGCAGCAGCACAGTGGAGTTGAGTGTGATGGCGTGGCAGAGACACGGCTCGGGCAGCCGCAGCGGCGCGGGGCGCAGCGCCGTGCTGTGCGGAGCGCCCGCGCGCGCGAGCTGCCCGCAGCACCACACCGTGCCGCCCGAGCCGCTCTCGCACACCCACACGCTGTGGAACTTGCCCAGAGATACCTAGAAGGGAGAACATTGTGTGATCCGCCGTAGTATCGGAATGATGAAGCTTGTATAAAGAAACGGTTTCCCTGTACATATAAATCGATACGGGTCGACCTCGATACCTATCGGTGTGAGCAAAATAGTTCTATATATTCTCTCTCGAAAATAAAAAAAGGTGGTGTGCATCTGAACTGAGGGCCCAAATTTTAAATTTTCGAGAAACGCTTTAAGATTTACAGGGCAATTAGTTAAAAATAGTAAAAACTTATAGCAATCAGCCATAAATTTCTTAAACTTTAATTAAAGCTGTTATGATGAAATTACTTGGGCCCTCAATCCAGACGCTTGCGTAAATAGGCATATCCTGAATCTCAGAAAGTACTATCGCTAGGCTTATCATTTTTATTTCAGAATTTAGTTAAGAATTTCTTAAAACTTTTAAGAAATTTACAAATCTGTAGAGTAAGGCATTACAGATTTATAGCGTTTTTGCTTGGTCCCTCAGTTCAAACATGTCTGGACTGAGGGACCAAGGGAAATCACCATAAATCTGTAATGATATATTCTACAAACTTGTAAATTTCTTAAAACTTTTAAGAAATTTTTAACTAAATCCTGAAATAAAAATCACAAGCCTAGATATCGTACTTTCTGAGATTCAGGATATGCCTATTTACGCAAGCGTCTGGATTGAGGGCCCAATATTTTTGGCTTTATTTACTTTTCTCATACTCATACATGAACGCAATTAGAATTAGTTTTTTTTACTAACTTTAAACTAAAATTTAGCATATCGTCCGTTCTTCTAAAAGCTAAACTTTAAGAGAAAATGCATTTTCAACATTTACTAGGAGAAAACTGTGTAGGGTGGATATGATTTTATACTTTTTCGGACATTACGAGTAGGTACATTACTGCCTACTAGTAATGGCCGGCATTGCAGGCATCCATGGACAAACATGATAATGTGGGCTGAGGCGTAGCCGAGGTTAACATTGGAGAGAATTAGGTGATTGCTTTTTTTTAAACAATTATCTTTAGATATTATCTAAGTTCGAAATCAAGGAGCATAGTAGTTGTTATGCTACTCTGAAGCTAGCGAGGTACGTACCTATACCTAATATTTTAATCTAATAGATATAGGTATTTTATAAAAGGCTTGGACCTGACTGACTGCTTGACTGACTGACAGACGACGTACAGGCCAAACCGCTGAACGTAGATACTTGAAACTTGGAGCATGTGATCGTCGAGAGCTGAAAATGAGTAGGAACTACTAAGAAAATAGCAACGCAGACGAAGTTGCGGGTGTCAGCTAGTAGATTAATAACAAGATAGACAGTACCTATCAAATCAAGATTCAGTCACCTCGTCAATAAAAATGTTTTCAATTTTTTTTATTACTTTTTACAATGGAGTGTTACTAACAATTAAAAATCCTAGTAATTCTTAACTAAGTATATATTTTATATCATCAATAACTATAAAAGGCTAGAACCTGACTGACTGACAGACAGGCAAAGTACAGGCTAAACCGCTGCACGTAGATACTTGGAACTTGGAGGACGTGTACGTCAAGAGCTGAAAGTGAGAACTAAGAATTTTCAAAATTCGCAACGCAAACGAAGTTGCGGGCAACTGCTAGTTAGTTATACAGCGCTGTTCCTCCTGTTTCTTTTAATTACTTACATACAAATTAAAATGAAACTACTTAGAAACTAGTAAAAATTAAACCTTATAAAATTTTACAAGTACCTAAGCTTTTACTTATTACATTACCACGTTTGTCCACGGATGCCTGGAATACCGGCCGCTGAAGTATGCTAAGTAATGTCCGAAAAAGTACAAAATCATATCCAAACTACACAGTTTTCTCCTAGTAAATGTTGAAAATGCATTTTCTATTAAAGTTTAGCTTTTAGAAGAACGGACGATATGCTAAATTTTAGTTAAAAGTTAGTAAAAAAAACTAATTCTAATTGCGTTCATGTATGAGTATGAGAAAAGTAAATAAAGCCAAAAATATTGGGCCCTCAATCCAGACGCTTGCGTAAATAGGCATATCCTGAATCTCAGAAAGTACGATATCTAGGCTTGTGATTTTTATTTCAGGATTTAGTTAAAAATTTCTTAAAAGTTTTAAGAAATTTACAAGTTTGTAGAATATATCATTACAGATTTATGGTGATTTCCCTTGGTCCCTCAGTCCAGACATGTTTGAACTGAGGGACCAAGCAAAAACGCTATAAATCTGTAATGCCTTACTCTACAGATTTGTAAATTTCTTAAAAGTTTTAAGAAATTCTTAACTAAATTCTGAAATAAAAATGATAAGCCTAGCGATAGTACTTTCTGAGATTCAGGATATGCCTATTTACGCAAGCGTCTGGATTGAGGGCCCAAGTAATTTCATCATAACAGCTTTAATTAAAGTTTAAGAAATTTATGGCTGATTGCTATAAGTTTTTACTATTTTTAACTAATTGCCCTGTAAATCTTAAAGCGTTTCTCGAAAATTTAAAATTTGGGCCCTCAGTTCAGATGCACACAAAAGGTGGACAGGTACCGAGTTTCAACCTTTTTCTTTATGTGCGAAAACATAGAGAATACCTACATATATGGAATTGTTTTGCCCACACCGATACCGATTTTAAGGGGTGCTTGCAAAATCGTTATCGGTGACACTGAAAGTTCTCTGCCGGTTGCTGCCATCCCATTAGGAATTTAGCCTTAGGGTGCTTGCATAGAGTAACAGGTTCTGGTAAGTGGGGTATGGGTCGGTTCTTAGCAAAATACGTAGGTTCTTCGGTGCGGGCAAAATAGTTCCATATTATATTCTGTATAAAAAGTTACAGCGAAATTTAGAAACCAACATCCATATCTATCGACTTCTATCCGGGCTGCAGTTAGTCACTATTAATAAATGCCTTGATTAATTTGTAATTTTTGTACGCTTAACTCAACAGCGTATAGTGAATAGTAGAATAAGGCTAGGCACGCACTTGGCAACCACGAACTCTCCAATGTTGACTGACTGCCTATTGCGCGGGTAGTGTTATTAATTATTATTCAAATCGACGAGTATAAATAAGACAAAATCGTGTCATAAACACATTTATTAAATTCCCTTTACATAGTCATATGATTGTTATTCGGAAAAGCACCATTATTCTGGTACGGAGCAAACTTATAACTTTGGTACGGATTCGCTATCGACACCACTTTCACAACCTTCTTCGGTGGTTCTTCTAGAAACATCATGTTTTCAAGAGACGTATCAGAAGGCACCGCCGGCGCCGTTTTCAGTTGAGGTTTTGCTGGAATGTACTCTGGTAAACCAGCAGGGCCAAAAAACGGTTCGTCTCTTATGATACAGTGTGCGAAAAGTACCACTGCAGTGTAGAATATACCCAGTAACACGATATACGAGATCAAAGACGCTTTGTTCTTTATAATCGCTGATCTAAGAGCAACCATGCAACCAGTATCTTTGTAAGATTTCACATCTGGATCTAATGTGTACGTGCATTGAGGCGATATTGGTATAAAAGTCGTTCTATTGGCCAAAACGCAGCATTCGATTGGGTATAACCTATCAAGGTTTGACTTCCTCCATTCGGAATTCGCAAAGTCTGTATAACAGATGACACCGCAGCATTCATGCTTCATCATGATATAATTCCAAATGTAAGTTATGAAATCGTTTTCTCGCCCATAATACTTCTGCAATGAAGTATGGAGGTATATCTTCGTCTTTTCATTGTTGGTGTAGATGTTGTATACTCCTGATATGAAGAAAACCCAGAACGCTACGCCTGATGTAATCGTTACAAGTATGATATAGGACTTTATTGCGCATTTCATTTTACAGCCAGCGCCTAAGATTCCGCAGCATGACGTCAGCATAGCCATGAAAGCTATCGGTATGAGTATTGAGGTCAAAGGAGTCATTATAACTTTGAGGTTCACGAAATTCGCTACAGCGGAGACGTACGAGCTTTTAGTGATTGTATAGTTGATGTCTCGGAACATCTTCGTGTTGATTGCACACCACACGCAAACTGTTAGGCTGATGAATCCGATGGTGAAGAATACGAAGTTTGTGAATCCCAGGCAGGTGCGGGGAAGTCGGATTGTATGCATTTTACCAGAAAGTACACGGCGAAAAGAGGAATTTTGTGAATGTTTTGGACAAGTTTTGGAAAACTAATTGACGTGTAAGTGACAGATTAGATTACTGAAGTTGACGGTTGGCTTATTTGAGGTTGGTTGAGTTGAGGTTGTTACTTTACAATAGGTCGCACTATTGATCAAAGAATTTGCCACACAAGGTAAAAAAGAGCCTATGTGTGCTGATCAGCTACTAAATCTTACCTTCATGGATTTTCAACCCAATATTTTCAGTAGTTAAAGCGTGAATAAATTAAAAACCTCCAACTATCTTTCAATCATTTTCACTACCTATCATATCAGACCATTTAAGTAAGGACTTTTTCAATTTGCGTTTCTGATTCCGATTTTCGACTTCTCACAGCATCAATTGCCACTTCATTTATACTAAAGAATCCAAGATGGCGGCAGTCATCATCTCGTTCAATCCAAGATGGCAGCGTCATCATCTCGTTCAATCCAAGATGGCGGCAGTCATCATCTCGTTCAATCCAAGATGGCAGCGTCATCATCTCGTTCAATCCAATATGGCGGCAGTCATCATCTCGTTAAATCCAAGATGGCAGCATCATCATCTCGTTCAATCCAAGATGGCGGCAGTCATCATCTCGTTCAATCCAAGATGGCAGCGTCATCATCTCGTTCAATCCAAGATGGCGGCAGTCATAATCAAGTCGGCACAACATGTGTTCTTCTTCAAGGTGAATGCAATAAGGAGCTATATTTTTTAACACTGGTGTTAGCCTTGTCAAACGTCGCCAATGCCTCAGGCACGGCCCTCGGTTGGTTGGATCCCGTGCCGAGCGTGAAGTTGCAGTTTCTTCCCCACACATAGGATTCGCAAGGCTAGCATGGATCGTGTTAATACAAAAAGAAGCGGTCTAGAAGTGAGTGTTCAAAAGGTTAATCTCTGACCTGTTTAACACTGGTGTTAGCTTTATTAAACGTCGACAAGGCCTCAGGCACGGCCCTCGGTTGGTTGGATCCCGTGCCTAGCGTGTAGTTGCAGTTGGTTCCCCACACATAGGAGTCGCAAGGTTGGCGTGGATCGTGTTTATACATATAGGAGCGGTCTAGTAGTGCATGCTCTAAGGCTTTGTAGTCGTCTTTGTCGACTATGTCGGTCTTGACACCTGAAAAGAAAAAATAAATGATGTAGTTTGAAAAAGGGTACATAAATGGAGTTTATGAAAACAACTGAACCAGCTGCTAAGAAACTAACTATCGCCATATTGGATTTTATCCACTTTTATTTTGACAAAATCGTTAAAATAATTATTTAAAAATATTAATTTCCGTGGGGTTGTCGACACATTTTTTCGCCCCCATTGCCCTAACCTAGACTCATCAAATGACACATTTTTTAGACAGATCAAACTGCTAAGCCTATATGGCGCTTCTAGCCATACATTTGTACATACATATTTCACCAAACATATGTACCTACCAACCTACATACATATTTCACTCCCCAAAAACATAAAACCTTACCAATCTTCATAAGAGCAATGGCTGTGTTGATCTGTCCGTAGAAAATGCTCCTATGCAGCGGTGTATACCCTGACTCCCTATCTCGTGCGTTCACAAATGCTTCTGAGGAGTGTCGAACCAGCCAGCTCATTAGATCCTTCCTCCCGCGCGACGCCGCCATGTGGAGGGCTGTGCGACCCTGGAATTATGAAAAAAAAACATGAAATTGGTTGTAAATGGATAGTGGTTAAGAATGTATTTGTGTAATGAGTGAGTAGATCGGAGTAGGTAGAATGATTTAGGAGCAATGACCTCAAACAATCATGTTAGTATGGACATGCCTCGGGAAACCCGGTACTTATTCCGATATTTCAAAATTATTACGTACAGGCTTATTTTTTTATTTATATCTTTTATTTTAAACATTTTAAGGAAATTAACAGTTACACTATGAGTATAACTACATTATAAAAAAAATGTAAGGGGCAATTAAAAATTTCCACAGATAGTAATAGAAAGTATCAAACACCGTAGTTAGACAATCTAATTGGTGAAGTAAATACCAAATTCAAATTTTTAAGTGGGATTGCACATAAAAATTTGAAGTCCATTGCCAATAAATTAAATTATCTAAATATACACATAATATTTTTCCAGAGTCTGCGTGTTTTCTATTTTCAAATATAGCCAAACATTCAATTTGTTTAGTTTGATCAGCAAACAAGATATTCTAATGAACTTTTGCCTTAAGAATATTAGTAGGATTATAGGATTTCAAGACATACCTCGAAATCAAATGCCTTGATGAAATTAGCACAGGTTCCCTTGATGTAGCTAGCCAGATCCTTATCAGAGACGGACCGCTTGGTGATAGCACCCGTGATGGATTGCCCATGGCTCCTGGACTTACACCGGATGGTGCAGTCCACTTCAGCTTTATTCTTACTCATAATTGACGCACCAAAATATTATGCTGATGTTAATCTCGATTATTATTGCAAACGATGAAAATGCATGTGATTATGCGGTAAATTGTACCAACAAAGATTTCAAGCCCAACTTCTACAGTACAAACTGTTATTCAGTTAGTCATATCAATTGGGAGATTTTTAAAAAAATCTATAATTCGTCAAAAATATGGTCCATGATTATCCATGAAATATGACAGTATGCTACATAAAATATTCAACGATATGTAAATTAAACTTTTATGTCTAAGACAAACAATATACAGGTACAAATAGAGCCTTGCTAAGGCTGTAGCCCCCAAGGGGACTACCGATTCTGCCTTCAGCAGGACATAGTTGCTGTTGTGGCAATCTGAAAAAAAATAAAATAACAATACTCAGATACCTCTTATATTTTATTGGATTATTAAACTTTCCGTCTATCATAGACAATAATTAATTATAATAGTTATAGGTATTTAGTTCTTTCGCTAGATCTATTTCTCTTTGTTTTTTTTTAACTTATTGTTTTTATATGAGCCTGAGTTCCCACAGCTGTGAATGGCATAATACTGACTTTACTTTATTAAAAGTACATAAAGTGAAGTCAGTATTATGCCTAACATTACTTTCTTACTTTATTTATTATTACTTTATGTATCTAACATTACTTTTCTTGTTACTAAAATTCCTTTTTACAGCTTATTTCATGGTGCAAGTGTAATTTTATTTCTCAATTATGAGCATTTCAAGGTCATAAATGTATCGTATCGATAGAATATTCGTAAAGATACACAGCATACTCATTAGTTACTATATCTTCAACTTCTTGTTAGATTGTCGCTAGTTAAAATGTTGGTACTATAACTATACAGGCCTTAGTTTTGTGGTTCGTATCAGCTAGCCGGCAGAGATAACGTATAATTGCTCAAAACTATACCTTTACATGCAAACAGCTGTTGTTATGAGATTTTGGAACGACGCGATCTGGTACTGCATGTCTTACGTTGAATCAAGAGCACAATAAAACATACGCTACTCTGCAGCGTAAAATCAACTTTTCATTCACTTGGTTTTCTAATAAGATCTAATGTAACCAATTCTTTACACTTCGCTTTGCAAAATCAAGAATGTAATTTGAGCCGAGCAAGCCGAAAAGCGAAAGAGAAAAGTGACAAATAATAACAAAACGTCAGTCGAACAAAAAATAATGGATAAGTGTGTGTCCAACCAGACACTGTGGTAGAGTTCCAATTTAATTATTGATATTAAGGAGTATAAGTGAATATAATGTTTTATTCTGTAGTTCGTACGAACGGAGCTTAGCTAAATGTCATAAATTGGCTGACTTATAAAAACCAAAGTATATTAGTCATGTAATTTTTCTAGGATTTATTTTACGTTTTGCTTATCTACAGGGTGTGTCGTAATGAGTGGATAATCCTTCAGGTGCGGGTGGGGGACTTCAGGACTGATCAGAAAATGAAATTATGTACCTAGTAAAAATCCCACGGATTTCGAATTACTGGACGTTTTCGAAACTTCCATTTTTTTTACCTTTGTCCATTGTTTTTGCTGCCAAGATTACAAATCTTGAATTTTCTTATTTTTTTTGACTAAAGTATTCCTGGATAACTGTGCTATCGAATGGTATTACTTGTTTATGTGCCACAGGTACAGTTTTTTTTGTACAGCATCATTTAGCAAAGAAAATGTGTTTTGCTAATTTTTTCCCAAAAGTTTGATACCTTGTGGTGCAAAAAAAATTTATGCTGACACTAGTGACCAATTTGTGAAAAACAAAAATAGCACTTGGTGTTTCCAGCTACCAATTCCGAGAAGATTCCTGTTAAGACGGAAAAAGGTTGTTTTTTCGTATAAAAAGTTCGGTAAAAATTTACTTGGTGGATTAGAGTTTTGTAAACAAAATTCATGTTCTAGCAAACTAATTTACTAAAACAAGAAAATTAAATAAATTATACCTAAAACACATTTATTGCATTTATGGGTTCTCTATCGGACTTAAAACCCTAAAATAAGTACTTTACATTGTTGACATTGACACAAAGAACTTGTATACTATGTATCTAGAATGCCGACTCATACGAAAACTGCGAGCCGAAAGAGCTAGAACCAGTAAGGAGTGTGTCTCGTTCTGTAGGGCGACCATAATTTTTGAACTTTGAATATTTCATTGAGACATAAACAAGCAACCAAGGGAAAATTCAATCTGCTCAATAAGCTATCAATGTTATATACATACGTTACTTTGCATTATTGTTTTAAAATTATATTATATATAGGTGCATTAAAATATCAACAAAAAAGAGGGCGGTGCGCCGCATTCTAGTGAGGTATATCTGATTCAATGGTTTTAATACTGTTTCTTTCGAACAGTAATTATTATTCTCGGCAGTTAGGTACCTAACCTACATGACAGCGACTGTACTAAACCTTTCAAATGAATCTGAATAACATTTAGAGCAAATCGTCTAATTTCGAAAATTGTCCCACTTATTTCAAAAATTATGGCCATGTTAATTTTAATTGTATGCTGGCAACTGTGTGAACGAGACACACTCCTTAACGAGGGGGTCTCTATCAAGCATTAAAATCCTTATATTTAGATTTAATTAAAAAAGAACTTTATTTCCAAGGTATAAGGTTCAGAATTCTTAATCCTTAAATAAAACAAAATGGCGTGTTAGCTCTCTAGATACATAGTATAAAAGCTCTTTGTATTGACTTTATGTTTGAAGAACAGTGACAGTTCTTAGTCGAAGCTATGAGTACCGTCAACTTTTATTAAGTTGTCAATGTCAACTTGCTGACATTTCAAAAATCGCCTCATCGACCGTACACAAAAACGCAGTTTAAATATTTTATTACAGTGGTTGTTACGTAAAAAGAAGCTATGTTTCAAGTAATTAGAAGTGTGGCGGGACTATCAAAATCTCAGTTTTCGAGGTGAGAATCGCTGAATCCTATGATTTTTCTTGTACTGTGTGTTTGACAATCATACAGTATGAATGAGACTATTCTCATATTCACTGTACCTTTTCTGTTTATAGATCACTACCAGCTTTTTCGACATCAGCACGCCTTGCTGACTCCTATGTAGACCCTACGTGCCGCAAGGAAGCACCCAAAATCGAGAACGAATCAGTGCTCTCTGGACCAGACGAGGCTCGCCATAAAAGCGCCTTGGAATCCACTATCACTGTACCTACCAAGGTATAACATCCAGAACTTAACCAATATCAGTCCCTCATCACTTTAAATATTATTTAATTGATAAACATACATCTAGTATAAACATTGTTAACAGACTGGCAAGTCAAAGAAAAAGCTACTGTCCTGGCTACTTGACTATCCACTGTTCAGAACCACCCCTTAAAAGAAAAAGCTACTATCCTGGCTACTTGACTATCCACTGTTCTGTACCACCCCTTAAAAGAAAAAGCTACTGTCCTGGCTACTTGACTATCCACTGTTCTGTATTCCCTTATTGTTATCCCTTACGATTACGACATCAACTTTTCAATAAGCTAAGCTATAGGCTAAGCTATCATGCCTTGATTCATTTTTTATTTAAATAAAAAACTTTTTATCTTTTATTTCAGGTGGACCTAACTCCGATCAATGGAGTTCCAGAAGAGCACATCAGGACTCGTAGAGTTCGCATCTACCAGCCTCCAAAGAATGCTATGCAAAGTGGCACCAACAACATCCACCACTGGGAGATGGAATTCGACACCCGTCAACGTTGGGAAAACCCGCTCATGGGCTGGACGTCAACTGGAGATCCGCTTTCAAACATGAAGATCCAATTTTCCAACCCTGATGAAGCTATTGAGCATTGTGAAAAGAATGGTTGGACCTGGTTCTTGGATGTGCCTAAGACAGAGAAGCATTATAAGCCGAAGAATTACGGAGTCAACTTCTCATGGAATCGTCGTACCAGGGTCTCCACCAAGTGAATGTTAGTACAATGTTTTGATTTTTATTTTATTTTAGATCCAAATAGTTGATTTGAAATGTTTGAGTAATATATTAATTCAGGCAAGTTATTTATGTTTTATTATGAAACATTGACAATGGGCAGTTGAAGAAGAAATCTGATCCTGATCTTTGAGGATGTAGGTACAGTCAGCTGCACCAATAGGTATACAATCTCAAGCTTTCACATTTATATTATGCTCTTAATTATGCAAAGACATTCTTCTTCTGACAAGAATTCTGACAATTGAGAGAACTACATTAATTTGAAAGTGCTTACATGCTCTTTTCTTTGCAAAATTAAGAGTGATATAAATGTGAAAGCTTGGAAGTGTATACATGTCTGTGCGGCTACAATACCATACCCTTGCAAAAGGAGGCTAATGCTAAATTGCTAGATATTTTAAAATGAAGCTTAGGTAGGTATTTGAAAGGTAAAGTATACAAAATAACATTTTCTATTTATTTTCATTTAATCATAGTTTTCAACATGGTTAATTTATATTTGTACCTTGGAAGAAAATCATATTTCGCAGGACTCACATAAACTTTTTATTTACATATCATACACTTTAATTTACACATTGGAACCACATCTGAAACATGCTTCAATATTGCACTTTCACTAGCTACAGTTTTACATGTACAATGTACATATTAATTAGAAACGAAACATAATTAAAAATTAACTAACAACCTCGAGATTAAACCTACAGATTATGAAATTATTGCATCCATTTTTATTTACAAATTATGAACGATTTTGAGAATTATCATTATTATCGAACAGTAAGATTCATTAGAAAGGTTTTATTCAGTGAAAGTTAGCTATTATTAGAAATACGAAAGGATTTATGTACTTAAGAGGATATGTCAAAATTTAGAGTAGGTAGCTGCGTTACTTTCATACACAGTAACGGTACATGTTACAAACTTGATGTTTATACAGTGATTACTTGAGGATATAATCTAAATAAATGTATAACAAAAACACGATTGGTGAAACTTGCCTCAATAGACTTTTTTTTTAAATTGGCCCTCATAAAAAAATTTACATCAATCCTCCGAATTAAGAGAATATTTACGGTATTTTTTTATACTATTGAGAGAGTAATTATAGAACTTAGATAAATGTAAAATGGTTTTTTTTATAAATGCAATACTTTTCAAGCAATAAGATGTTTTATCATTTGTCGCTTACGTCAGTTACTTTTGAGCGAAAAAAATCTATATCTAAACTCTTCCCTCGGGGTAAGGTGTGTAGTGTAATCGCGCTATCACTTTTTTGCAATTTGGCCGCTGTCATTTCTGACAGTTTCACATATCCTCTTAAAGCAAAGGTGAAAATATTGCTGTAAAGCAAGGTGATACAAAGATTTAAAGTGTCAGCCTAAACCACTACTGGAATCAATACAGGTTTCAAAAAACTACATAAAAATGAATTCAAAAGGGCTTGGTCAAGTCAAATAGAAAAATCGATTTATAATTTTAAAATAATCGACGATATTTTGGTCCTTGCTAATTTGAAATTTATTGGGGTTTAAAATCTACCACAATGAGGTAATTCTAGTATATTTTAAAACTTTGTTTAAAATGACTCATTATAAGTCCAGCAAGCTAATTATACTACTTCTAATTAAGCTCAAAACTGTTAGTTTTTAAAGGTTTTTGTCTATTATTGAATGTTTATTTAAAAGCTATACTAAACTTACTGTTAACAATAATAATTCAGAAGCACTTTGTGCGACGCCTAACATTGCAATTATTTATTATTTTTCAATCAACTTAAATTAATATTGAGACTAGACAATTTGCAGATAAATAATCGATGCATTAGCAGAATCATGCATGCATGTAATGTCGGTATAAAATTATGATTTAACTATCAGTTAAATTAAATAAGTACTAAATACTAGAAATTATAATTTGTGCGAATTAATGCACACTAGCTGAGTTTGAAGTTGCGCATTCTTAATGTCTTCCTCATATCCGATAGAACCGCTAAAAGCAAAAATATTGCCTAAGCCTCGATGACACAGGGCTAGTTTATAAGCTACAAGCCAGCGAGTTTAAAACCTACCGAGTGAGCGAGTTAGCGGTCCGGAAGGATTTTCAACTAGCAGATTGTAAAAAAAGCCGATGACACGGCGAGTTTACAAACTACTAGCGAACTCGCTGGCTTGTAGCTTGTAAACTAGCCTTGTGTCATTGACGCTTTATTGAAATATCACCAAATTTTCTTAATTATCTGATCACTAAAATTTCCTTGCCCTCCACAAAACTTCTTCTCAACAATTTCTATCTCTATTATTTTCAAAAAAAAAAAAAACCTAAAATTAAATTTTAGTTAAAGCTGCAATTTGCTATTTTCTAAGAAAATCTGAACTTTGACAATGGCCTGCTTTTGAGGTACCTACAAAACTTATATTGTAATATATTATTAAATTAACATGAAGTGAAGGTGTTCAAGTAGTAACGTAAAACTGTTGTGCATTTTATTCTTTACTTCACAGCCTTTTTATAACTTATTAACGTGAATGAGAAATATTATTTTTTATATTTATTCTTTCTAAATTACAAACTTCTGTTGTTTATTTAATTACGTTAGTTTTTCAGCTTCACCGCTAAAATTTATAAAGTATTATATATAATATAATGATTAACTTCAGACATGATTTAAAAGACGTGCGGTTTTCGGCAGTGCGAGGCAAGACGCCAGAGTCACGACGCATTTCGCATTTATCCTAAGGATATCGGGGTTATTCCCAAAATCCCCACTTTAAACAATAAACATATTTGGATGGCTGGTGAGGATTTCGGGAATAACCCGAATATCGAGTCACATTCAAAAGTAGTCCAACATTTTATCATGAACCAGTCTTTCAAATTATGTCTGTTGTAAAAGTAGATTGTTTATTCGAACTTTATTCAGATTCAACGTAATTGGGACGTTATCAGTCGTTAATGATTGCAAATAAACAATTATTTACAATAACAAATACCTACAACTGTCGTTGCTGAAAAGAGCTCTCTGATATTACCTACACAAATTAACAACTTTAATGTACTTGTTATATTTTTGACGTGCTTACTTAGACCATACAACCAGAAAGTACCCATTTCATTCGATAGTTTAGTAAGGCAGTTCCCAATAGAACGCGATGACGCGACCATCGCAATTTCGCGCGAACGTCGATCGCGCGATCACGCGATCAAACGTACTAACGTCAAATAGCCGTCCCAATTGGCATCGCGTCGCGTCGCGCGATCGCGCGATTGCCAATCGGGACGCCTATTTGACGTTAGTACGTTTGATCGCGGATTCGCGCGACGACGGTCGCATCGCTTGCTCGCGCGACGATCGCGTGATCGCGTTCTATTAGGACAACGCCTAAGACAGAAGGTAATGTAACTACATTCTTTGATGTATGTATTGTTATAACTTTGAACCATTGAAATAGCATAACGCATTGATTAATATTAAATGTGAGAAAATGAGTTCACTTGTTGATTTCATGATCTAAGTTAATAATGAGCCTACATCCTAGTAAAGCGTTATGGTAAAACCAATTTTATAACAGCGTATTTTTGCAGTGATCAGTGTTTAAATGCTTTTTTTTATAGAAGCTTATTAATTTATTATCGTGTAAAAAAACGTTTTTCTTTGGAAGTCTCACGTTACTGTTCTATCATCACGTAAATTCTAAAAGGTTGCTATGCGAGGTAAATAGACACAAATTATTGTATTATTTCAATGCCTACCCAAATCTCCTTATCAAATGTAATACTGAAGATTTGGAAACAGGCACTCACCCGTATCGAAACATTTAAAATACTAAAAGTAGCTAGCTAAATTGAAATAACTAGTTAAAACTCTATTCAAGAATACTGAATGGAAACAACGTTAAAGATAAATCGATATTGTCTATCTACCTCGTACTGTCTTATCTCATCAACGGCTACTTTAAAATCACAATTACGGTCGATTCGAGCATCGATTGAACACAATAATCGATCGTTTTCACACGCACTAACACTCTGCGCCGGTCGGCAACGTTCTTTCGTGAGCCTCGTCGGGCTCCGTGGGTGAGGATCAGCTGGGCTGTTCGTCGCTTTCCCTGTGGACCAGGACGCGGACGACTGTGGGCGGGGCGGAGGGGGGTGGAGCCGCGTCCGGTGAGGCTTCGGTCACGAGTATGCTCACTTCGCTGTTGTTCGCGTGAGGGGAGGGCGTCCTCGCCCGCGCTGGTGGCGTTGGTCTACGCGCTGAACTTCTTCGCGATGTTAGACGAAGGGAACCTGCAACCGGTGGCAACTTCTCAATTGTTGTAGCAGGCGAGGCCTTAGCGGCCCGAGCAAAGCAAATTTACAGCTGAGCTGACACAGCTTGAACTCGACTGATCAAAGTGCCTTTGGTAGCAGAGGCTTCTCGGTGCCTAATATGTGTGTAGATTCTTAGGGACTAGGGTGTTCTAAGTTTTGGCTGTTGACGCTTAGTGACGAAGATCGAGGAAGTGCTGCGTGTTCTGACTTCATTCATGGTTATACAGTTGAATGCTATGAAAACCTAGGAATGGGCTACATAGCGCTCTAGTTATGCTGTACTTTTTATTAACTGACTTCTGTTAATTCAACCCATGCGGTTAACATTGAAGTCTTACTTACGAAGTCCTGAGATGCATAAAAGTGAAGAAAGAATAGAGTGGTAGAATATTTGCTACAAGGGGAGAAACACATGCTAGCCACAAAAACACAGATTTGAGGTTGCACAAGCTTGCATGCATAAGCTCCACAATTTCGATCATGCCAAGGATTTAGCCTTGAGCTTTGCCAATTGGATAAACACGCCATCTAAAAACTGAAAACATTTAGATGTTAAAATATTTCAAAAGCACTCCATTTGAATTGATAACATAATGCAGGACGTACTTGGAATGCTCATTCTAGGATCTTTACTACGAACCGGTTTCACACTGAGCGGCAGGATTCTAGTTTGTACAGATGAAATGTTCAGGTGTTACCCTGAAGAAATCTAACTCTTACTTGGAGTAGATAATGTTGCTTAAAGAACATAATCAAGGGGGCATTAAAATGCAAAATGATCGATGACCGTAAGAAATTGCTGTTAGGAATTAACCATAGAAAAGTTTTACATAAAATCTTTATGAAGATGAAGTAAGGAAATATCAGCCATCTCGGATCAAAAATGTCAAAGACCAATGAACTGCCTGCAAGACTTAATACGTATAGATAGAACCCCCTAGCCACTCAGCGCTTCGCCGCCACAACCAGCATCTAACTAATAGGGGACACGGAAAGCAAAACATTACATATGA
Source organism: Lobophora halterata (assembly GCA_932526365.1). NCBI lineage: Eukaryota > Metazoa > Arthropoda > Insecta > Lepidoptera > Geometridae > Lobophora > Lobophora halterata. The sequence continues at coordinate 3,152,387 of OW052018.1, forward strand.
ACCTGCGCGTTTTGGGCCACCGCCATCCTCGTCCATAGCGTCCTGGTGACGCAGGAATATTGGCAAACCATACGCCGACCTGCGTCTAGGCGGGGCCGATTCCGAGCCGCTCGCCCCCTGCTCATAAAGTGGTGTTTCCAAAATGTTTAAGCATATCAAAATTGAGGCTGAATGAGTCGTCCACCCCTCACATAATGACTTCAAAGCACTGACTTCTATTAAGCTTGGTTGAATGTACAGTATTGATGTGGTGTGTGTGCCAATGCTTTGAAGTCAACATTCTAATGTGCGGTGTCTCTTCATAAAATGAAGTCGCTATGATAGAGTAGAAAACAGAATTACTCAGGACTTCTAAATCTAAAGAGCAATCTATTTGCATTTGATTGAGTTATAAAAAGATCACATATGGTTCTAAACCCAAAATAGAAATTGAAACTACTGACGTTTCTAGTGAATCTTACCTTACAAATGACATAAATAGTATTCAAGTTACTGATCTGAATAAAGCTGCAACTGTGGGTTGTAAAATTACCTGTTCGTTCGCTGCCGCGGGCAGTAGGAGCAGTGGCAGGTTGAGCCACGCTCCTCCTAACTCGCTTACATCAGATGCGTCCGAAGCCCTGGAAGACTTCCTGCTTGAAGCATGCGATCCCCTTCGCACGTGCAACAATGCACTCAATTTTCCACCCCACCCAGTGCCAGGCGACCATTTCGTACTCTCTTCTTCATTTGAAGGACTCCTGTTTTTACGCCTGGAATGTATTGAAGAAGACAATAAATATCAGGCAATCAATAGGAGTCCTTGAAATCTAAAGTTGAAGGACTGAAGAAAAGTTTTCATTCAAGGACGAAGTTTGTGCAACAGACCCATCGAGACGAGGAAAATAAGAAAAATATGGGGTAAAAATATTGTGACAAAGAAGTACAGTGAAAGTTTTCCCTAGACTTCACTTACAATGGATGTCCCCTTTGTTCTGCAATAAAGCACACAACTTACTAATCCTTGTCGGCTATAAACAGTGCAATGTCACTAGGAAAGAAACCAATAAAATTGACGTTACGTACTTTATGTATTCTCTAAATGCTCGCTGAACTGTCCTAGCCGCTTTGTCTTCTCTCTTCCATATCCTCGTGGAGGAAACTATCTCTAGCTCTTTCCTAGTCGGAAACTGTTTCTTAAATTTAATATCCATCTGCTCTTGGAGTTGTCTGAACGTGTCTGTTTCTTCTACATGTCCTAGAACATGTTTGACTAACGAGTGGAGGATGTCCAAGCAGTGTATTTTGTTTCCTCTTGCTATGGGTAGATTGAAGCTCACTAGGGCTACAGTATTTGGCTTGGAGATGCCCAAAGGCGGATCCAAGGAGGCTATGAAGTCTGAGAGCTGAGCGAAGCTGATGAACTGAGTTGCATGTGGATCGTACCTGGAATTTAACATTCAGCATAATTCTTCCATCAGGTTATGGGGCTAAGCTAAAGGTCACCTCATCAAACAGATTTTTTAAAATTAATTTCGTTTTTATGAAATCTAACGTGAAATTAATAGGGAAGATAGATAGATAGAATATTATTATGTATTGTATCACCTTAATATAAATCAAAACAAGAAATACAAACTAAAATTAAATGGGCGGTCTTATTGCTAGAGATAGTTAGTTGTTAACAAATTGAATTTATCTTTGATTTATCATTAATTTCCTATACCTATAGTTGTTAGATACTTACTTGGACCATCTTATGTAGAACATCTCAAGATCATCCTCCACGATTCCAATCTCTTCCTCCTGATGGGCTTGATTGAAGTTCTCCAAAATGATGGCAATATACATGTTGATGACGATCATGTAGCTGATGATTATGAAGGAAGTGAAGTAGGTGATTGCGAGGAGGGGACTCCCGCAGTTGCCGTTACCGTTTTCGCCCAGTTCACAGTCCGGTGGTTGGATCATAAGGGATTCTAGTACATCGTTCCACCCCGCTGACGTCATGAGACTGGAAGATAAAAGTTTTATGGTCTACAATTGAACCCGTTATTTTTAATGGTGGCATGGTATTGGAAATATCAAACGTAATATGCGTTATAAAAGTGATATAGGTTTATAGGGACAACACGAGATACGGAAACAATCAAATCAGAATTATTTAGTTCTTCATTTTACGGGTATTATGTTACAACATAATTGTATCAACATACCTGGAAAATCCATTTTACGCATGACATATTCAAAATCGTACAGTATTAAACCGGCAAAAATTTGTGTGGATAGAATAGATGGAGGTTTGTTCCACATTAGCCAAGACTACTGAACCGATTTAGCTTAAATTAGAAAGGGTATAGAGCTGGAAAAGGTCATAGGCAAATTTTTACCGGGTGAGTAGCTTCTTAATAAAAAGTTACCGAAAAAGTAGCTGCATACTCCTTCCGAAGGTTTGAAAGTTAACGATATCGTCCAAAGCACCCTGCTCCTTGACGTGTCCAAACACAGACATGCCGATGATAGCGTAAATGAATGTTATCAATGCTAGTAAAGCGCCGATATTGAAGAGAGCTGGCAGGGAGACTACTAATGCGAATAGCAGTTTTCTAATGCCTTTCGCTGCCTGAAATCAAATAAAATGATTATCTAAAGTACCTATTGAACTTAGTTGCATTATCATAGACAACACGCACGAGATCAAAAGGATAAACAAATAGGTCATCATACAAATTGGGCAGATCATTACAAATGAATACACACATGTAGTATAGGTACTCACTTTAATCAGTCTTAAAATCCTCCCTATCCGAAACACTCTCACCACTCGGAGCAAAGTAGGCGATATGGGCAAATCTATCATTATGTCCTCCATAAGTATGCCCAAAATTGACGCTAAAACTAAGAGAAAGTCGAATACGTTCCATGGAACCGTAAAGTAATGGTACCTTAGACCTACTATTTTAACTATAGCCTCTGAAACAGAAACGGAAATTAAATATACGAGTTGAAACAAAGTCAACTCACAGACATGGAGAAATCGTACATAGTAAAACTTACCTAATCCAAACACTGTAGTAAAAAATGCATTGCTAACTTCTAAAATGAAGAAAATGGAATGTGGCTGATCGTAATGTTCTATTCCCATCGTAAGCATGTTTAAAAATATCAACACAAATATGGCAATTTCAAACCGTCGCGAATTCGATAAATCATAAAACATTGCGAGAAATTGATTTCGCGGCCTCTTTATAACTTTCTGGGGCTTTTTCCTTCCCAACTTCTTCATCGCTGTATAATAATGCTTTTGGCTTTCTGTAAGGAACATTTCTAATACTCCTCCTTCATACTGAAAAGGGTTAACTTTGTGTGAATTTTATGTCATGTTTGCTAAATAATTTGAATAATAAAATTGTTTTTACCTTTTTCTTGAGCATATTAAAATTATCTATAATTACTCCTATGAATAAATTCAGTGTGAAAAAAGATCCGCACACTATGAAAATAACGAAATAAACATATGCGTAAATGTTAGCTTCTCTCGCTGGCTGCAAGTCAACTCCTCTCGCGTCAACCGCGTCGGCCATCACCTCCATCCAACCCTCGAACGTGGCCACTTGGAACAACGCTAGGTATGCTATACCGACATGGTCGAAAGATATTTTCGAATTTATCCACGAGAAATTATTATAATAGCATTCCCATTTATCGTTTACTATCTGAAAACAGATTGGCAAGATCATAGTATGATGAATTGATATACATTCGAGACATAACTTGTGTGAGGCTTACCTCTAATGGTAGTAGTTCTCCTTCTCCGTCAACGCATTTGAAAAACTTTCCACCAAAAAACTGAACTCCCATAATTGAGAAAATCAGCCAGAAAACTAAACAAACTAATAAAACATTGAAAATGCTGGGTATGGCATACATGAGTGCGTTCACAACTATACGCATCCCCTGCCATCGTGATATAGCGCGCAATGGGCGTAAAGCTCGAAGAGTTCTTAGTGATCTTAAAACTTTTAAATTTTCATTCTCTTCTATTAACAAACTAAATACAGAAACCTGAAAGGAAATAGAAGGGTTTAAAGCAGATAAAGTTCTACAAAAGACATTCGTTCTAATTTAAAACTGTGCTGTTAGATATTTTTTTAAATGAATCGAAAGAGGGTTAACATAGCGAAAGTTATACTTACGAAGACTATAGTAAAATCTAGCAATGTCCAAAAACTCGTGAAATATCTGAAAAAGCCCAATGCTATCCATTTCAGAAACATTTCAATGACAAATATCATGCAGAACCCCAGATTGGTCCAATACAATATCTTCTTCAGGGGTATATTCTTTTCTAAATGGATGTCTTCAAAACATAATGTTATGCTCGATGCGAATATGAGGACTAAGACGAACCACTCAAAGGCTGGAGTGTCTACGTAACGTAATACAAAGGTTCTAAGACACATCCAACGTTGGCCCAATTTGGTTTGAATGCAAGTATCCCAACAAGAACTTCTGTAAAAATAAGCAAGCATTAAGGAAAGAAGTAATTTACGTACCCTTTTCGACGCTGTCGTACTTACATATCGTAGCATTGTTTCGGAAAACAGTTTTCGGGTACTTTTGCCTCTTTTTGTTTTCCAAATCCCGGAAAATTTCCCATTGCATCCATGTATTGCCCCTTTGAGTTTTTCCTCCCACCTACGGTTAATTCATCCACATATGAGACTAAAGTTTGCCAGGGATGCTTTATGTCTTCATCACCTGGCTTATTTCCATCCTTACATAGAATGTTTGGTGGTTCCAACGTAACTTGTCGTCTAGATTTTTCTGGGGTTGTTTTGCTTGACAATTGCGCCATTTCATAGTGTTCTTCATCTACAACCAAAATGAGATTTAGAAATATTCAGTTATTGGATAGTTGGTTTGCTAAAATAGTTTCCATCTACCTCTGGAGTCTGATGGTTGTGTGTGATACCCGGATGACATTTGATTTAGTAGCCTTTGTGTTACAACTTGTTCTGTAGGCGATGTATCTTCAAGATTTTCTTTCGAATCTTCCCTAATACTAGTGATTTTATGCTCAGCTGCCAAGTCTCGTACGTCTTTCAAAGTTTCTTGACTGCCGTGGTTAACGTTGTTACCAGATTGGTAAATATGAGGGTAAGCGAAGTCGGATCCTACAGATATTGGCCTGAAATGTTTATTAGTTTAAGCTATTTATCAAAAAGATATTTGGAGAATGAGACGTGTCGTACGCTAATGGTTTCTCGTAAGACATACGCACCTATTTAATGCTTCTTGATAACTATGGCTGTAGATATTGTCGTGTGGAAACAATATGGTTTCCTGTATAGATGACGAGTACCTCTGCTCGCTCGGTATTGACGTCTTATGTTCAGCCACAATACGTTGTGCCATAAATTCATTAACTAGCTCTTCTAACTTAGATTTTTTTTCAGTCTCTTTGCTTCTCGATATAAGGAAACCTTTTTTTCTTACTATAGATCGTATTCTATCGAAACTTTTAGCTAATTTGGAATCTTCGCCAACCTCCTAAAATTAAAACAGCATATTAAAATAATTTTATCAGAATGGAGTACTACAATGGTCACACTTAGCGACTTTCCAAATTTTATTTATTTAAATAATCTAATGGTGATAGTAATATTACCTCTTTTTTATTTTTAAGTTCCTCGCTGTTGAAGCTGTTGAGCAGCAAGGCAAGAAAGAGATTGAGCACCATAAAGTTTCCCATCACCAAAGCGGGAAGGAAAATAAAAAAACAAGTTTCGGCCCCGGCTTCCTCTTCCGCCCTCATACAGTCCCATAGGGGCTCGATCCACTCACCGCAGAGTATTCGAAATATCATCATAAACGAGTGAAAGAAGTCGTTGAAATTCCACCTACAGCAAAAGGCAACTTTAACTGTCGATTAACAATGACCGTACAATACCAAATAGTTAATAAGTTTAAGTCATTATTATTGAAAAGATAACTGTTACAATAATATATTGATTGATAATAATTAAGAGTTTAGTAATGAATATACCTTGGAATGGGATCCGGCTCAAACTTATCCGGCGTGTAAGATTTGGAGAACAACTGCATACCGATTACAGCAAATATATAAATAACTATCACTAACACGAACGTCAAATTACCAAGAGCACCTATTGTTGATATTATAATACTCAACAACACTTTCATTGTAGTCCATGATTGAGCTAATTTTAACACTCGCAACTGTGGAAAAACAAACGCGATTTTAATTCAAATTAGCATTAAATAATAAACAATGAATACGGTCAAAACCAATATGAAGAAAACTCACCAAACGAAGACCTCGTAATACAGATAGGCCGTCGACGAGTTCAAATATAAGATCTAGAAGACTTGCTGAAACTATAATCAAGTCGAAAATGTTCCAACCACACGCGAAGAAGTCTTTACTCATTGCCATTACTTTCAACATACACTCTAATGTAAATATTGACGTGAACACCTGAAAACATAAAACAAACATAGATAAAATCTAATCTACCTTTATGCACTTCAAATAATTTTGGTAGAGTAGTTACCTTATTTCCTATATCTAAGGCCTGTCTAACGTTCTCACTCATTCCATGATGCTCCAACGCAAGAAATAATGTATTGAGAACAATGCAAGTAGTAATAAACAACTCGAATAGTGGGTCTTTCACGATCCCATACAAACAGTTTTGGAACTGAAGCCAACCCTCATAGTCAATGCAGCAGCTCACGCAGCATTCACAGTTCCTATCCATCAGTTCATCTACGGCCAAATTTAACAATTAATCAACATACAATCTGAGTATCAAAATGAAACAAATACACCGATTATCTAAAATGGAAAAGATTGAATAAGTTAGCGAAAGCTTAGTGAGGCGTAACAAATGAAATCGATGCAAAGCTTTCGTTTGCAAAGTTGTAACTGTTAATTCAATGTAAGGTAAAAAAAACATGCAATGTGAAGCGGAAACGGGACTAAAAGATCAGGAAAATTGCATTAATTTCAATAATAAAACCAATTAAGAAGTTGTAAATCGGTGCGGTTACCGGTCGAATGCTCTTTGAAATTTTGAATTCCACCAAATCGCAGTTTTCATGTTTCTGATGATGAATCGCATAGAAGTTTGAGAATGTCTCATTATATCAGTAGGTAAGCAATAAGACAGTATGTGGGGGTAGTGACTTGTGATGTCGAGGACTTGAATGCGATTCGGGTGATAGGACAACAGCGAGTGAACCATCGCAAAGACCCTGCAGTCTTCCTGTGGAACAGGGGTGGACTGGGGGGGTTGAAGCGTTGGCGTCAGTGTTTACTAACCTGTGAAGTAAGTGCAATTTTGCTCGTAATTGCCCATATGAGTTTTGTGCGTGGCTGCCAATAAACTGAGCTCATTAATTTTCGTCGTCTCCGCTTGGGGGAGGTCGGGTGCGCGCTTGTATGGCCAGTCCGCCCCTGACGATATTAATGAGGGTAGAAGCGAGATTGCAACAGTGTCGTTATAAAATGCTCAATGAAGTGTAGCCTCATTGAGTAGTGAAGCTACTGGTGATGTTATCAACCTTTAGAAAATACCATGTTTTCTGATATCACACGCGTCGCGTGGCAAGGATTTCCGAAAGGTAATGGTCGTTTCCAAGGCGATAGCAGTACCTATAGATAACTGTATTCTTGCAAAAATGTAATTGCATTATCTACATTGGTTTGGTAGCTCGATGAATATAAAAAAAAACATGATTTCTTCGAGCTGCCAAATTCTTGCGTGGTGCCGTTTGAGTAAGGACTTAATTGTAATGTGTGTTGAAATTGAAAAAACTGCCCAAAATCAAACGTAACACGAACTTATCGTAGGATTACTTATACAAAATCAAAGAATCTTACATAATTCAGACATCCAAATAAATTATTTGTTAGCAAATGAGAGTTGAAACAGAGTGTAGGTTAGACTAAGAGTAAAGAAAGTATTGCTAAAGAATCAAAACATGATCATCAGAAATAACTGTACATGGTAATTCTAGAAAGAATTAAACTACCAAAATTTACAAGCATAGAGATTTCAATAAACCTAGAGTGTTCATTGTTCGCCTAGTTAGATCATATAATAGATAATTTTACCATGCAAAGTAGCCAATAAACTTCGTACAGAAATCTAAGCTACAGATTTAGGAAATTCAATTGGCTGTCTGTAATGCATAAGTTGCATTTCTATTGATGATACTGAAATGCTTTCGTGTTTGCAAAGCGTTCATTTTGAAGTGTCAGAATCATCAAGTTAAGTGTTGATTGTACCGTGCTTTTCAGTGTCGAAGCCGTGCTAAGAAAATGGTTAATTTCGTCTAAGGCCATCAACAGAGTCGATAGCACTGCAAAAGGTTCTAAAATTATATGGTGCAGTTGCTCTATGAACTTACCCAGCACGACGATCTGGTTGAGGTAGTCTGGATTTAGTGGGTATCTTTCGTGGACTGGGGGTTTCTCGGGTGTTGCGGTTTTCTCCGATTTCTTTCCTTTGCTCTTTTGTTTTTTGCTCGGTTTTGGCTCTGGATTTGTTTGGGTTTCCTGCAACTACAAATTAATTGAATTTAATAAACTACAATGATTAAATCAGTTGTGGTCGGTGAAAGTTCTCCTTTCGTGGCACGAACTTCATGAACTCGATTGTATTGTAATTTGTATACGTACGTTGGCTCTGTAATTGTCTTTACACCCAGCTTACGCAGATGTTATTTTGTGATTAAACTACTTGTGGTTTATATAAGGGGTATATCTTAAGTGGTTCAATCACATCAGTAGTTTATTCTCACATAAACATGATGTGTTTGTGTGAGTGGTTTAATCACAGGAGAAAACCGGCGTAAGCTGTGTGTAAAGACAAATACAGAGCCGATCCTACATGAAACACTTTCATAAAGAAATCACCTGTGGCTGTGGCATCTGCTGTATCTGCTGTATTTGTGGCATCTGAGGGATCCATCCCGGCGGATGTGGTTGCGCCAGTGGAGGCAGCATCAGATGGGCTCGTCGCGGGTGCGAGTGAGTCACAGGATGTGCCTGGTCGTCTGACGTGTGCTCTCCTTCATCGTGGTCGTCAACCACTCCTGAGTCGTCCAGGGAAGATTCGCGGTTGTTGCTGTGGTCACTTAGCTGTCTTCCCGCTGCGCTTAGAACCCCCCTACCTGTATTAAGGTGATGCGTTCAGATACAGCCTACATAAATATTAATTTGTATAAAAGGCTTGACGTGTGTTCGTCAAAAAGTGTAAGCGCGTATGCATGTAGTCGCAATGTAAGGATGCGGATAAAAAAAATTAGTCGCACCTTTACCTTAAGGTAGTACCTTTAGCTTTAATGAAATTTCCATCAATCTAAGCGTTCTGTTATAAGATATTGGTTAGGCAAAACTTTAAGCTGCGAACTGTAGACGAGATAGAAATAACTTGAAACATTCTCAAAGGCAGAACGAGCACATCGCAACATTCGCAACCCACATAACTTTGCTCGGAATAATTACAAACAAAGATGCAAGTGTTACCTAATGCATTGTCTGGATGAAGAGTGTGTGGAGGCGGCGGGGGCGGCGCAGGGGGCGGTAGCGGGGGCGGGGAGGTGCTCGGGGTCACCGACCGCGACCGGGACCGCGAATGTGACCTGAAAATAATTATGCATTCGATCTCCTCCCGATCTATGAACTCCTGGTATTCCGAGCCATTACCAGCTTCTTGAAATGCAACGAATTCTGGTAGATCCTTGTATTATTCTATTTTTTTTTAAATAACTACAGTAGGTACTGTACTTGGAGTATACACTTCACGTTCTATCGTGCTTAACTCATACTGATTTATGTAACGCAAGGTTTTTTTTATTTTCGACAAATGGCTTACAAACATGTGATTTTCTTGATGTTACGGAAACCTATCAAGTTAACCCTGCTCTGTGAGACACAAAACCTACGCTCTCCCATTTTCCACAAAGTAGAGTGCTCGTTACGGCTGTCTGTTAATGCACAAGGCACAATAGTGCCTGTGTGAGCATTTGAGCATGAATTGCGGAAATGTCAGCGCGCTACGCCTTTCATTTTATCATCATAATTACATGTGATATTGAGATAGGGTCTTTATAGGTAAATAATTGTCAAGACGAGCAGGGTGCTCTTGTAATCGTAATGCGCCCGATCACGCTTCTCATGTTATAAGGGGAATATTATTTGCGATACGATAAGAGTTCTTAAAATTGACCTCGTTCTTGACAGTGGGTAGTGTGACGTCAATCGCTCAGTAGTACCCCTCTCACGAAGCCTGTCGCTTACCTACACCTATGATTTCATTTTACCATTTTTGTGAGCACTTTTTCTAAAAAACGAAATTAGTGGTACACTCGCAGTAAAAAGGCAAATGACATTTGCGGAAAACGAACGGGTGATGTCACCCGATATCAGCGATTACTCGGTCGTGTCAGCGTACACATTTTTCGTGTTGCCGATATTGTATTCCCTATAAAATCGTCAGTTTTCGTTATTTTTTTCATGATTTTTTCAGTTTTCATTAAAATAACGTAAATATTAAGGTAAACTGCAAGATATTATAAATTTAATTCATGTTATCCATTGTACAGAAAAATAGCAAACCTTGAAACACAAGCTTCTATATTTAATTCGTGCATGCTTTATGGGAAGTAAAAATGTATTTTAGGCTATAGGAAAAAAAAGTGATTGCTTATAAAATGTGTTCAAAGAATTTCATTTGTATTTCATAGGTTTGATGCTGGAAGTTGAGTACTTTATTCACATTTCGAACTTCGGTCCTTCATAATACCCATAGATCAGGGTATTATGGGGGACCTAAATAATGATTAGATGGCTGTCTCTGTTTTTGAATTACTAAATGGGCGCTAATTTCAGTTTAAGTTTATTTACTTTCCTCGCACGTGAAGTGAAAAATCTTGTGTTTACCTCGGGACCGCCTGAAGCCCATTTTATACTGGACTTAAATATATATAAGTATCGTATAAAATGTCTTGCTTCAGGCACTTGGTGAACAAATAACTATTTTTGCCTGGTGCCGCGGTTTGGTATCTCAAACTGATAATCCGTAAAAGCTGTTACGTGAAGTGGCGGGTCACTTTTCCTATTTGAGCTTTTTATCACAGCCATGCACTTTATTTTCATTCACGATAAAAAACAATAATTCACAGCAGAATTACCAAAGTTGGCACAATATGTTTCCGCGACAAATTCACTTCCTAAGCGAGTATAACCTCACTTCCGTCCAGTTCACCTGTTTGACCTAATTCCGGTGGCAGTCAACACGCGAATTTACATGATAATAGTGTTTGCTAACTGTCCGATTTAGCATACGTCTACGGAGTGTTGAGGCTTGTTCTTGGTAGAATTAAACGCAGTAATTTTGCAAGGTCCTCAAACACCTTATTAAAACTTAATGTATCGTATAATTTTGATGAACACTGTGTGGCGATTGCATTTCGCTCACTTAGTGGAAACACTATGGCAACATTACAGATGTCATTGTCAAGAGGTCTTCGGACACTCGAGCCTTTTTAACGGCCAGTACAAAATTGTATTTTCCTGGCTTAATAATTAGCCTAAGAACGAACTGTAACCGTGTCATCTACATTTAACTAGCGATACGTGTGTTGTGCAATAAACTGTAATAGTGACATACTTGAAGCCGTTTCATTTTGACTTGGAGAGTCATAAAATCTCCAAAACTACTCACTGATATAGCGTTTGTCAGAATGATGAATGAATTATTGACAAACTCTAATTACACCATAAATAATCAAGGTTTTACAAAAACATACAACCACCGACTTCAATCGGACGGTTCAAGTAACCGTAGGCACCACTGACAAGTCACAGGGAAGCAAAATACGGAATTTTGTTTACTTCGACGTCATATTTTTTTTAAGTAATTTTGATTTAAAAACTAAACTACTGAAACGAATTTGATGAAATTTCCATGGGACATATCTGAAAGTATATCCTCTCAAACAAAAAATAGTTTACGAAAATAGATCGATTGATAAATAACAATGATCTGAAGTAACAAACATAAAAAAAAACCATTCAACCGAATTGATTGCATTGAAACGAAACAAAGTCATGGCCTTTCTATGAAACGAAGGTTTACCTCATGGTGAAAGATTTGGTTGTAGTTGAAGTTTTGGTCGTAACCAAAATGCTTCGCAAGACTTTGATTCCACAGACCGGCTGGTGTTCCTAACACTGTAAAAACGCTCGTCTACTTAGAGACATTATGGGAGCCTGTAAAGCCTCGTTAGGTATTTCACTAGGTACAGTGCCCTTTACTTACTGTATTTTTATGCAAACTAATCTCACCAAAAATCTTAAAAGATAAATTAAACCCAAAATGTTAGTTGTCTCGTAAAAAAACAAAGCATTTAAAAGTTTATTTTTAAAGCACCATCCTCAACTTTGAACTGTTTCTTCCAAGCGATTTCTGTAACTGTCAATAAACTGGACTGAACAAAAAGGGACTATCTTCAAAATGAGCTTTTTCATTATCGTCTTACGACTTACACGCCTCGGTACCTGAGTCTCGGAATTCAATTAGGTTAGGTACGCCAGCGTGGATTAATTAAGAAAATCTACCTTTGAAAAGGAAAGCGTTTCGGTGGCATCTGTCCTTTCAGGACATCTTAGATTCGGATTTGCAAGGTAAGACCCTTAAAACTACGTTTCTTACCCTTCCGTTGTAGATTTAATAGGTTCACTTACCCATCTCAATGCTAAGGCGTTGTCCTAATAGAACGCGATCACGCGATCATCGCGCGAGCAAGCGATGCGACCGTCGCGCGAATCCGCGATCAAACGTACTAACGTCAAATAGGCGTCCCGATTGGCAATCGCGCGATCGCGCGACGCGACGCGATGCCAATTGGGACGCCTATTTGACGTTAGTACGTTTGATCGCGTGATCGCAAGAACTTGCGATGGTCGCGTCATCGCGTTCTATTAGGACACTGCCTAAGAAAGCTTTGCCGTCCTAAGAGAGATAGGGAACTTTATTGCGCCGAATAATGTAAACCTTAGTCGGGTAGGTACCTTGGATTTTGTACTGAGATGTTTTTAAAACCAGTTATTTTATTTTTATCCTGTGAATGACCAAGGCTTTCTACAGTTTAGGGTTGTCCTGTCGTCCATTGGTAGAGTTTGACTTTTTGAATCTATGAAAATATTTAGGGTCTGGTAAATCTCGACACAAACGCTTGGCAAATCTATATGTCTGAGATATCTCATGTTAGTACCTAGTATTCATTGTGTTTTTAAGTACTCTTATGGTGGCTTCACACGGCCCGTGTAAGCACGGGCCGGGTCCACAGGCCGTGTGAAGCGAGCGGCCCGAGGCTGCCCGGGCGGGCGCGAATCGCTTTAATTATTATTATTTCTATGCCACAATTAATCTGCCAATAGCCTATAGGTATCGCACAGACCTCGGATACATTCGGCTTCACAATCTTTCTAACAATTAATGATGTTCCACATGAGCATTTGAACGTAATTTAGGGAAGAAAGTCAAATCAATAAATTCATTATGAAGATACAATAAAAAAAAAAAAAAAAAAAAAATGTATTTCGGACTACTAAAGATCCATATAAAAAAAACAAATATTAAATTACATTAAATTAAATTGAACGAAAAGGGACCAGCTAAAATATTTATTATGCCCTGCAGCGTTACAGAGCGTTTCGTCTGGGGTAGGTAATTCTGTACTACTCCACTCTCCACTCTGTCTAATCCGAGGATCAGCACGCGATTATCCGGACTCCCTCAGATCCTGTTAGCTCTGTGACTGCATAATGTGCTCATTTTACGTCACATTATAAAATTAATTACCTTTACCTTTGAGATGGTATATTGGTAACGCATAACTAAATTTCCAACCAAAACTCAACCAAACCAAAAAATTCGAAAACATGTGTCGAGTGCACGAAAGGACCCTCTTCGAGGCGCACTTGAAATCCTTTCACCACACTGGTTCGAAGGAACTAGTGTGGTGAACACGATAAGAAGAAGATTGGAAATTTCATCAAAATCGGTTATATCATAACTGAAAAATATGTGTCGTCGAAGTAAACGAAATTAGCGTATTTTGCTTCCCTGTAACTTTACAATGGTTTTTACGATCACTAAAACATCAAATTGTAGTCGGCTGTTGTATGTTTTTGTAAAACAATGATCATTATGCGATTGTTTTATCTTTTCTCTTTATGAATCACGTTTAAATACTGAAGTGATCAAAGTAAATCCCTTATTATACCTGCATCAGAGAATACGCTGTATACCTACTGACTTGTGCGTTATGTGAAAGTTGAAAGTACTTATTCCGTATCTTGGCTTAGTTTCATAAATAAATCTTGATTCTTTGTTGTTTGGAATTTTCTCAGAATAATTTTGAAAAGTCTTGCGCTGACTGCTAACGAACAGTTCACATAATTACGGCCTTTCATAGCATAATTAGTGTTGGACATTTGATAAAACTTTTTTGGCGTGATGCCATCTTTATAATTATTCAACTATTAAAAGCTTACGAAGATTTTAAAACGATCGGTTGTTTATGTTATCTTTGGGAGGCGATCTTTGCAGGATTCCGTCTAGCTGGGTACATAGTGCCAGATACTCTGCCGCCAAGCAGTAATGTGTTAGCATTACTGTGTTCCGGTTAAAAAGGCACTGTAACTAGTAAAATGACTGGTCTTTGAGACCGATCATCAAAACTTGTTAAGCGCTAAAGCAGTGTAGACCGGCCTATTTAATTCAAGTTCCAGTGTAGCACTGTTCTGGTTACGGGCAGGCGTGATCTCTTACCATCAAGCAAGCGCCAAGCTAGCCTCGTTTATAAACATAAAAAAACGTGTAAAGCGATATAGGCAGTAACGAGCGAAATTCATTTTATCAAAGCGAATGCCACCGCTGCAAAATCGTTAGGAATGAATGCGCTAAAAAGCGAGGCAGCGTTAAATTTTTCAACTGAAGTTAACAGCTCCAGTGGAACCAATATCCACTAGAAAAGCTCATACCCACCATGGAATGGGACGGAATTGAATGAGGGGAAAAAGTGAGCCTTTCTAGTTGACAGAGACTTAATAGGATGTCGTTGAAGCTCATTGGACGAACGCTTTAACTGAATTGATTTATCTCTTCATGTTTCTGGAATCAAGGATTCAAATGAAGATGGGTCAAGTTTTGTATAAATTTTGAAATCGACCCCTGCGGGATTTATGATTTGAATTTGTATGAATATTAGCATCAGTTTTTTAGGAGTAGGTGCGATCTCTTACCTTAGAAAAAGCGCCTGCTGTCTCGTCACTTTAAAAAAATAACAAAATTTCTGCCTCAAGAATACTAGAGTTTCTGAGGTTCATTCCCGTAGAGTATATACAGTTTTAATTAGTATCAAAATTGACTTGAAACTCCTTCGAACATTTTTCGATATTCCCCTATAAGATTCACCCTACAATACCTACCTTCCGAAGACCGACTCGACCCTTGACCCTCAACAGACTCTTGATTTATATTTGTGGATTGGATTCGACACTTAAAACTCAAAAGACATTATCATGAGGTTATTATCAAAGGCTCATTAGAAAGAGCTCATTGATTCTTGCCCTTTTCCTTTGTGCGTTTAATACTCCAGGCTCTTAACTGAAGAATCTTTAGTGGCTCCTAATCTTAAGCCTCAACTTCATGGTTTTCAATACCTAACCTGTTGATACTGTCTTGATATAGAGTGAGTTACTTATCTATAAATAAAGATCTTCCTCTTCACCTCACCAATTCACCCATTTGAGTCAAAAGTTCACTACATGAGTCAACCTAAAAAAGCCGTGTTGGCCGACTGGGAGGTGCCTCGACTTTCGATCCGAAGGTCGTGGGTTCGAACCTGGTCGTACCCCAATGGATTTTTCTGTTCAAATAACCTATGAGTCCATTAAAACACGTGCTTAACGGTGAAGGAAAACATCGTGACGAAACCGGCGTGTCATAGAACCTAAAAAGTTCGAAAACATGTGTCAAGTGCACGATAGGAGCCCCTTCGAGGCGCACTTGAAATCCTTTCACCACACTGGTTCGAAAGAACAAGTGACACGATAAGAAGAAGAACTACATGAGTCATCTCATTGAAGCACTAACATTCTATCAACTCTGAAAGGGATCGTCACCGTATGAAAACGCGTCGTTCAGTTCTTTGTATGAAACTCTCTACTGCATCGTACACTAATCGGATTGTAACGTAATCGTAACGTACCTCGCCTCGAGACAAGCTCACGAACCGTGGTCAACTTGCAGTTCCCGCGCTTACGGCTCGTCACCGCGCTTACGTCTCTCCGTACCCGAGCTAACGTATATTCCCGCTACACTACACGATTGGATTCAAACTGATTGAACTGGTGCTGTCTAGCCGTCAACCAGCGGTCGGCCGTAAGCGCGGCATATTGCCTAGCCGTAGCTGAATTGACGTTACGTTGACACCTGGTTGACGGCGGCGAGGTGAAAGGCGATACGGTGCGGTGACGATCCCTTTCCAGTGTGCTATGACCTTTATATTTCTAGGGTGAAAACAACGCCAACATTAAAAAATACAAAAATACGTAATTTTTGGAATTTTATTATTATTTTTTATTGACTCTTCTGACTCTACAATCAGTCAGGTGACAATAATCTCGGTTACTCGAGCAGTGAGGAGAAACGTTTTTATGGTTCAGTGTTATCTTTCTCGGTTCGCTTAGCAATATCTATGAGCAGGACTCGCCAATTCATACTCAACTGATAACAGTTATTTTTCCACTAACACGAAATATCCACTTGAGGAAATATGTTATTGGATAAAGATTTACGAAAAGGCGTAAACGAGAAATGATGGTTTCAATTTGATGAAAATAAAGCGTGTTACCATTTTCCTGATGCCGAATAAGTCTGAAGAAAACAATATTAAATAAACATTTCAAAATAAAAGTCCTTGAAAAGTTATCCAGGCGAGTTTCCTGTAATCATCCGAAAAGTAGCAAAAAAGTTGTCTGTTAAGTTAACAAAAAGCGACCCCTTCATTACTCCCCCATTTGATGACAGAAAGTAGGTAGGTATCCCCAAATCAAGATTTCAGGAACACTCACGGTCAGATATCAAATTCTTGCGAACGTACTTACATACTAAATTAGCAAATAAATGTTGTTTTAATAGTTTAGAAGATAAAAAGGCCAACTTTTTCCAAACACGGGCTATGGCGTTCCACTGCTGGGCAAATACATACCTCACCCAACTTATTCTTGAAAAAGACTGGTTAGGAATAGCAATTTTCAAATAAATCAGTTGTCTGTAAAGTTGGTTTACGGACTATAGTTTAACGTGACTACCAGCGTAACGGGACAATGAGCGTTACCGGACAATGACAGCGTTACCAGACAATGACGTCAACGTTTTCGTGCATGCAGCCGGCGTTCATCGATTTATTAGACGTAGTCACGTCAAAAAAAAACAATATTTTTTTTATCCTAGGTATCTACTACCACAACGGGATTCCAGATTTTAGTGAGTTATCTACTCAATTCCTTTCCTCTTAACATTTTTTGCAATCAATCCAGATAGATTCGGCGCCTTTTTTCGTCAAACCAACTGTCAATTGTAACCCATATCAAAGTTATTTTATTATCCATATTTTTGCTGTACAATAATAAAGAAGTGGTGAACCGGATGATACCGATCGACCGAGCTTGACCGCAATAAATATCCCAATCTGTCGGCGGGCGGTTACTCCGGCTTGATTTAATGTAAGCAGGATATTTTTTGGGTTTTCCTCTACACTCTCACATACATTAATTATCTTTTTACCCTAATATAATAAGAAGGTAAAATGTTTTGGGGATATTGTTTTTGGGCCTGTTCCAATGATGTACAAGTAGCGGCACGAAACTTTAGTGCTGACCGTTATAACCGTTTTCAAAATATAAGTTATTTCCCAAGTTCACTCCATGAAAGCGTTTCTGAAACCTATCTATTTTATCAGAATACTACGTAAGTACTAAGCAAACCGTTGACGGTTTTCCTATAGAACACCCAGCTGTGTATCTATCAAACCAAAATGGATGCGGAATACAGAACCAAAAAATTTCAAGACACCTCGTCAATAAAAATTAAATATCTCCATTTTCAAATAATGTTTGTTACTTTTTGCGATGTAGTTTTATTAACAATGAAAAAGCCTAGTAGTTTTAACATATAACATATCTAACCCTGCTACTTCTCTTTTTCGAAAATTTGCATCGGACCAAAATGTACCTACTAGAAAATAGCCAATGTGGCTCCCTTTTCTTGGGCACATTTTCAATGTACTACATTGTGTTTCTATACTTTAATACTTTTGTGGTCGTACGTAGTGTAGTATCCACATCCCTAAAAAAGTTAATCTTACCTCTCGGCAACAGCGGCAATGGCAGCCGTATGATGGATAGCGCTCCTCCCCCTTTTACGTCTTCTCGTCCGTTTCCGGGAGTAGGAGGCTAGAAGCAGTCCTTTGCGGGCGTCTATCCTCTTCTTGGAATCCTTGGCTAGCGTCCGCACCGCCAGCGAAGTGGGGTCGAAGCTGAACGTCGAATCGTCTCTGTGCTCGTTCAAGTCTTTCTTACGCTCCTGTGAAGTTATGAGCGCCTGGTAGTTAACATGACAGATTGTGAGGTTATCCCCTGCAGGATTCCGGATAGATTGGTACCAAGACTGTGCCACGTATTCTACTGCCAAGCGGTATGGGTAAGCATTACTGTATTCTTGTTTGAAGAACATTTTAGTTGGTGAAATTACTGGGCTTTCGAGATTGGATATCAAAGGAGTTGCTATAATAGCAAAGACGTGTAATATCAATCAAATTAATTTGATTATCCACGCACAAACACAAAGCCCTGTAATTTGCACGACATGATAAAGTAGGTAGGTATTATGTACTTAAGTATGATCAGAGGCAGTCGCTCCAAGTTGATTAGGAAAGTACCTATCTACCTAAGTAATTAAAATGGAGGGATGGGTTAAATTATGGTTAACATAATAATGTATTTTAGTTTTTTACGGCTTTTTAAAAACAACTAGCTGACACCCTAGTTCATATTAGTGCGAATTTCCAAAATTCCTTTCTTAGTACGGACTTACAGCTCTTGATAAATACTTCTTCCAAGTTTCAAATCTCTACGTCTACTGATTTCGACTCTAGGCTGTCTGTCAGTCAGTCAGAACTAAGCCTACAGTCAGTCATTACTACATCAGTCAGTACTAATATTATACTAGCTGGCGCAACTTTGCATGCGATACACTTTTTCAAAATTATTTTTTTAGTACATACACACTTTCAGCTCTTGCTAAACACACCCTCCAAATTTCAAGTGTCAAGGTTGAGTGGTTTGGCCAGTGCATTGTCTATAAGTCAGTCAGTCAGGACTTATCCTTTTATATAGATCTAATGATTGATTTATTGATTGATGAGTTATTTAGATCAAAATAATACAAAGTCTTCACAATGAAACGGTAGCGGTAATAGATGAGTTCGAAACATTCTGTTCTGGCATAAAGTTCCGCGCAGATGCAATCAACAAGATGTCTTGTTAATGACACGACTGCGGAACGATGCTAAGCTAAACTATTTATTGCAAATGAGTCGGAAATACCACAAACTTTTGTTTGACAAGCGTATTCGTATCGAAGTCGGCACAGATAAGTCAATAGTACTGTCACTTTCTTTTGTCTTCGTATCGCCACAAATCTAAACATCCGCGAGGGCACAAAAGTCAATAATACCCGTATCATGAAGATTTTTGACAATCGTATTCGTATCGAAGTAGACAGTCTCAAAGATGTTAGCTGGTTGTATAACGATTTGAAAAATTTCATACAAACTGATAAGCTTTCTGTGACGGCCCAAAAAATTTGATGTTAGTGCTACTGACAGGGCTGTCACTGCCAGTTAGGGGTATTGTTTCGGCGAGGATTATACGCTCATGCAAGCGTCAAGCATGAGTGACTGACGTCAGCCATTGAGCGTTTAGGCATCTATCCGTCATAGTCATAGGTTAATAATGGTTCCTGTTATGATTGAGCGAGCGTATAATCCTTGCTTGCTTCACATACGCTCTCACACACATACGCATACACACACGCACACACACACACACACACACACACACTAAAGCTGATTTGCCGTGTTTAAGGAACAATGATTAAGGTTTCAATATCTTTAAAAAAATAACAATGTTGCTTGTTAGTCAACCGCAAAGTTGACGGACTTCGAAACTTTTAATCGAAAATACGAATTGGATGGCTTGCTACCCCTATTATACCAAGTTAAATAACTGTTATAAAGGTACCTTCGCATCGCATCGGTTCGCTTTGTAAATGCACTGCAAAGTCCTAAGTTTCAAACTAACTTTCTGATTCCGGATTCTGTGTGTACAGAATGGAATTACTGATAATGTTGTGATGAGAAAAATGGGAGTAGGTGTAGAGCGATATTAGTAGCATGGATTTGGATAATAGAATATAGTGCCGAGATGAACCTGCTAAACTGGTTAAGATCAATAATTTATGTATGATTGTCTGACTCTATACGCCGCCCTGCAGGCTAAACATCTGAACGGATTTTGATTAAAAGGTGCCGCGAGTGACATAGGCTACCTTAATAGTCAAACAATCGAGTATGGCTACTGTAAGCCAAAAACATGTGTTTAATTAACAACCCTTATAGCAGTATTTCAAAACTATCATATAATTTTTGCAAGCGATTGTACTGAATTTGAAGCAAACAAAATAATCGGATGAGTTGACGAACGAAAATGAAATAAAATATTCAATTTGCCAATTCATCCAAAGTGGACGAGTTTGTGTTGGATGAATTGACGAATTACTAGAACATACTTCTTGCGTAATCTGCGACTCCTCTTCATAGCTCAGCGCCACGACGGCCAGCATTAGATTGATGAGGTAGAACGAGCCGAAGAACACCACGACGGTGAAGAAGGATACTGACATTGGCCCACACGATGACAGCACCTGGTGGAAAAAACACTATTGTAGAGTTTGATGCAAAGTTCTTTGAGGATAGAAAGTCTAGAACTTTGTGATTCATTGTTGGTCAAAACGTCACTTGGCATCTGGTAGGTAGGTACCCAATAGTACCCATATCATGAAAATATTATTGTTATTCGTATTGAATCTGCCACAGAGGCGTTATCAGTTATATACATGCTTCGTACCTTAGATATAAATATGCTAAGCAATGTTAATGAACCTATATTTTAATAGTTTATAATTAATTAAGGACTGAATTCAACATAATTATGGCAATAAATATCTGAATAATTAACTTTGAAAAATAAGCAACTGTATGATTTTTTTCAAAATGTCATACAGGCTGCCTATTTCTCTGTTTCGAATACGCTTGCCAAAAAGTTTGGTGATAGGGTTACAGATTTACCTCTTAACCGTGCTACAGGTGGGATTATGTTCAAACAAAAGACGATAGAGTAGACGATAAGGGTGGTCAAGTGGCAGACTGTGTTTTGGACTTCCACGCCCGCCGCCGTGCCGCGGGTTCGATTTCCGCATCAGGACAGTACCTATTCTTGTAATCAACATCGGTGTTTGCTATGGTGTTTTCTTTGTATTATACCTACATATGCATGTATTCACAAAAAAATGTATCAATTGTCATTATAACAAACAATATTTTATTTCTATTTTTATGTGCTCTTCATAGAAAAAAAAAATCAGAGATCAAAATTGAAAATAACTAGGTGAGCATGATAAATCGAATTCTTTCTCTTTGTTCGTCGAGAAGGTCAAGAAAGTTCACGCAAGTTCAAGCAAAAAATAATGTGGGCTGTTTGATTAAGCAAGAAATGGAACTTGATTGGATCAAGATATAAAATCGTCTGAAAAAAAAAGTTAAAGTTGCCGATTCAAGATTAAATTTTTTTTATCACTTTAATTTTTGAGCACCAAAAGTAATTTATACCCAAGAATAGAAAAAAAATATCTCGGTATAGATATCTCTCTTTTTTTAAATCCAAATAATTATAAAGCACTGTGTCATACTACTTAGCTAGTACTAGTACTAGCTTAGACTTAGCTAGTACTTAGGCATAGGACTAAGAGGCAACTAGAATTATGTTTCAGTTGGTATTCAAAAAAGATAATAATTATGATTAAAGGACGCGTAGAGGTAAGAAAAACCTTTAAAAGTTAAGAAAATAATCACGTTTAGGGCATTTTTTTAGAGCTTGATGCCTACTTGCACCAAACTGTCAAGGTCCCTAAGCAATTACTTTACTCGCTTGGCAGTTCTTAATGGTCAGAATCTGGACTGTTAAGAACTACCAAGCGAGTAAAGTAATTGTTTAGGGAATTTGACAGTTTGGTGCAAGTAGGCATGAGTCATTTTTAGAATTAGGTATATGAGTTTTTTTTACGCTGCCGCGTTGGTACTATTTAAGTTTTTGTTTATATCTGTTTAGATTTAGTTTATTGTTTTTAAAGGACCGACATAATAATTTAAATAATAAATGAGATTAAAAAAAAAGGTAAATTGCATGATAAAACATCGTTAATAGCTTACCTATATTTATTTATTTTTAGCCAATAGTGTCCCACTGCTGGGCAAAGATCTCCACCCCTTTCTTCCACTCTCCTCGATCTTGTGCTTGACTGGCCCAATCAGCTTCAAACTTGGTAAGCTCATCTCCGCCACCTAGTGCTTAAATAGCTTACCTACCACTTTAAATTAAATTGGTGAATAGCGGAGAAATAAATGTTCCCCGCAAAATCCAGCTAGGAATCCACATCAAACGCTCGCTAAACTATTCTATATCAAAACTAACCTCAATTTACCTTCAAAGGTCCTCTGGCGCGAATTAATTAAGGGACGGACAAACGGTCCTAACATTAATGCATGGTCTCGTGTCTCGACTCAAAGTTCATTCCAGACCTTTTGTAATATAATGACTGCCACCTCAGAACTATTAACAGACCAGCATAGACATATGTACTCACTAGCTGCAGTCTGTGGCTCCGCTTTCGAAATTCGGTTGGCTACATATCAAATGATGTAACATTCAAGTAAGTATTCTCACCATATTATACACATTCTCCCAATAGTCCAGGGTGATGAGCTGGAAGGTCGTCAGCATGAACCGCAGGAAGTTATCGAAGTTGGTGTACCCGTTGTTAGGGTTGGGTGTATTGTAAAACCCAAACAGGAAGCTAATGACGTAACAGTCAAGTAAGTATTCTCACCATATTATACACATTCTCCCAATAGTCCAGGGTGATGAGCTGAAAGGTCGTCAGCATGGACCACAGAAAGTTATCGAAGTTAGGGTCTATTGTAAAACCCAGACAGGAGGCTACATATCAAATGAAGAAGCATTCAAGTAAGTATTCTCACCATATTATACACATTCTCCCAATAGTCCAGGGTGATGAGCTGGAAGGTCGTCAACATGAACCACAGAAAGTTATCGAAGTTAGGGTCTATTGTAAAACCCAGACAGGAGGCTACATATCAAATGAAGAAGCATTCAAGTAAGTATTCTCACCATATTATACACATTCTCCCAATAGTCCAGGGTGATGAGCTGGAAGGTCGTCAGCATGGACCACAGGAAGTTATCGAAGTTGGTGTACCCGTGATTGGGGTTGGGTCCGATACACAGGCACGTGAAGTGTAGGGGGCAGTGTCGAGCGCCGGTTAGATTCCCACAGATTATAGGCACTTCTTCGTCGTCCACCATCCAATGAGAAGAGTCATTGATCCACCTGGAGATTTTTTTTTAAATTTAGGATAGGATTGCGTTTGATCACGGCTTGCATGATAGGCGGACTGAAGCAACGACATAGCCTTAAAGATTTGATTTGGTAAAAAAAATTATGAATGTTAATTGCTTGCGGGCTTTGTTCATGTATAAGAGTGGCTTTTTCCAGGTCTTGTGTCGACACTTATACTATTGATTCAGTAGATATGGCGTGAGTTGATTTTCTATATAATTGTGATAGAGAAGCTCTCTATATTCATGTTCCTACTTACTTATAAACAGTATACCTACTCGTAGAGTCGGTAACTGAGTATGAGTATAAAACTCGATTAGGAGATTTACCTAGTTAACTATCAAAATGATATCAAAAACAAAACAGTTGAACACAAATTCTCCATCTAAAATAAAACAAAAGAGGTAAACAAATGGAATGATTTAGCGTTTAAATTGAGAACTCTCTAAAAAGGTTTTCAACCAGTAAGTTTTTTTTTCGTTTTATAACGCAATGTTTAATCGACCTCATTCCACTGAAGTCATATTTTTTTCTTATTTTTCTGACCAAGACTATTTTATTACTCTACCATTTTTTTTTTAAATATTTTTTTTTATGTAATACCTTTCAAGTTATATTTTACTCACGAAAACCAGATCTCGTCCGTGAAATTCTCTCCCGGCGGCACAACGGGATTCATCACACATTTATTTCTCAGCTCCCCCATGTAGACTTGCAGCGCGAACAATGCAAACACCATCAGGCAGAATATGGTGAGCGTCATCACCTCAGCCAGTTGTTTGAACGAGTGAAGTAGCGCGTTGATAATGGTTTTCAAACCTGAGAAAAGAATTTGCATGTGAGGGAAATGCTTCCGTAACCTTTTTGATTGATGAGCATCTAGTACTGACGAAATTCATGAATGAATGAATGAATGAAATCGTTTATTGCACGAAGTATGGTACTTATACAGTTCTTAAATTATAATATATGATTTCTCATACTCCACCGTGTGACGGCGTGCAAAATGTATCATCATTATATCTAATTTAATTATATCGTTTGTCAAAATTATGAACTAAGAAGTCATTTATTTTATAAAATCATTTTTCAGCCAGCCATGCATAAAGCTTTGCCCTAAATTGTCGAGTAGGTAACTCTCGAATGCCTCATGCTCAATGCTCATTTATAATTATTTCACATAGTTATTAGTAAACAATAAAACATAGAATTAATTAGGGATTATGGTATTTTAACTATTAGTTTCTTTAAACATCTCTTGATGAGAGATGAAGTGATGAAACTCTCACACTCTATACGTTAATAAGCGACCTCTTCCTTGAATGTAAAGGTAAATCAAATATAATAATGCCTACGTTCAATATTCACACAGCATAATATTGACATTGCCGAAATAAGATATCAGTTTTTTAAGCTGCTTGTTTACAGCAAGTGGAAGCGTCAAATTAGGTGCTACTTCAAGTTACTACCCTACCAGTAAAAATCTTCTGGTACTCCCAGTTTTACGCGTCTGTCGCTAATGGGGTGTAAAATTGAGATTGCGCTCAAAATGAGCAATTCCGTGTTGTTTTATTAACGCTATTATCGCGGTGCGGTTCACAGATTCATTATTTTATTGAGAGTGATGAGTAGCTGCCTAGCGAACACTTTTATGAGCTGTCTAATGCAATGTTCATCCTACAATGTTTCTACTTCTTATTACCTTCATATAACATCAAAACTAATGCCATTATTATTAAAAAAAATACGTGTTGGAGTCTTCATGGATACCCCTTCGGGCGGGGGCAGCAAAGGGGTTATGCAAGCTGGAATCCTATCATATAACCGTATTGAACCCTAAAGGAGCAACTAGGGGCTCAGTTAACTGCTGAGCGAAGCGAGGGAGTTATGTAGAGTCCTAAGTGAAGCGAGAGGTTCAAGATGCCCAAGACGAAGACAGGCTTTATCCCACAGAGGCATACTCTACTTTTCACACCTTCTGCGAGACAATAAAAAGCCAGGGCTCCAGCAGAGTTTCATACAACATTACCTTCCTTGGGAGGTAATTTGCTTTGCTTTACCTTGAGATTACATGATATGTGATAAATATTTTACACCATTGTTTTCTTCATAATATTTAATTCTAAGAACATCTTTACCTTACCCCGACGTGATGACTACAAAGTCCAGCCAGTTCCAGGGGGTTTGCATTCATCTATTTTCAAACTACTATAAAAGTAACTCACCCGGCATAATAGAAACAGTTTTCAGCGCTCTCAGAACCCTGAAGGTCCGCAGCCCCGCCAGATTGCCGACCTCCATACCGATGGTCGCGTACCCTGACGTGATGACCACAAAGTCCAGCCAGTTCCAGGGGTTTCGGAGGTACGTGTACTTGTTGAGGATGAACCCCTTGGCTATGCACTTTATTATCATCTCCGCCGTGTAGATCGCGAGGAATATGTATCTGGGGACAATGGAATCGAACGTTATAGAATATTCCTGTTTCCTACTAATATAGGCATAAATTGATAGGATATTTGGTTTGGATGGTTGGTATGGTCGTCATTCAGGCCAAAACTACTTAACTGGTTAGGCTCAAATTTGGTATATATCAAATACTGTGCGCTTCGAAGAGGCTTCTTTCGTGCACTTGACACATGTTTTCGAACTTTTTAGTTTCTATATCGGTTTCCTCATGATGTTTTCCTACACCTTTAAGCACGTTTTTTAAATGCACACAATGATTTTTTTGAACATTATAATCCACCCACGACCTGAAAACCTAAAAAGGCCTAGTAGACTTATAAAAGACATTATTATGCTACTTTTAATCTTTATAATAGCACAAACCATTACAGCCGTTGGCCCAAAAATTATTAAAATGGACTGAATTTAGTGTAGGTAAGGTTGTGTATAAATACAAGTACTTTCGTTAACTTTTTCTGTTTCGCCTAATTTAATGATTTTCAGTACTCTTCCAAACAGTATTTCTATTATTAAGCGTACCTGCCTACCAAGGATTATTAAGGATAATATAAATTCTATTTTACCTCGTTTCGGTAGATTAACCAGGAATCACGACCCATTACAACCAAATAAAAATAAATGGTCCGGGCGCGTTTACCGTGTTTTGAAAAACGATAAAAATGAACTAGTATAATATTATGTTTCCGATGTAACATATTATAAGTAAAGTTACCTACTTGTTAAACATAAATAGAGAAACATAGTCAAAATGTATTTCAACTACGCTGCCCCATAGGCCAGGGTCTACGCTGCTCTGCTACGCCGTAAACATAACGTAGACCCTCTACGTTTGCAACTTTTTGAACATAGAGAAATATTACTTTTTTTTTTAATTTAAACTAAATTTACTTACCTCAAGCTCAATGGGCTATGGTTCCACACCCTTCATCTTTTCATCGTATCGAATTCAAAATTAAGAATTAGAAAAAAATTGCTTAAATAAAAATATTTTTAAACGACTTCTAAAAAAAAAAGAGGTTCTTCATTCAGTTGTATTTCTTTTAATGTTTGTTACCTCTTTGCCATTTATGGATTTGGTAAAATATCTGGTAAATTAGTTTTGTCTATGGCTGACGTCGATGCAAAGTTATCAGACATGCGATGTCGTCATTAGCACTGGTCGATCGGGATAATGAATTTCCCGGCACCGCTCGCTAACTCACTTACTTGATTTCCTACAAA
This sequence comes from Lobophora halterata, assembly GCA_932526365.1. Classification (NCBI taxonomy): domain Eukaryota; kingdom Metazoa; phylum Arthropoda; class Insecta; order Lepidoptera; family Geometridae; genus Lobophora; species Lobophora halterata. The sequence goes on from OW052018.1 coordinate 3,179,920, forward strand.
CATTGTTGAAATAACTGGATATTTACGTATAGGACGGCCAGTGGATCTAGGCCGGCTTGAAGTGAGGCGATGATACTATATAGCGAGATAAACGACACGAACGAAAACGCGTCGTTCTCATTCACCAACGAATGCTGACTGAGACGGAATGATTCGAACGCGAACTTCAAGCGGGCATAGATCCGCCGGCCGTACAAATACCACATTCATAGGAGTGACGTTAAATATTTTAGGTGTCAAACTCCAATATAGCAGCATTTCTTTTGAATTCTGGTTTCTAGTTTTTATAAACCACTAGTTGTTACCTGCGAATACACCCGTGTGCAACGTGCGTATCGTAACAAGCGTAAAGTTTTGAAATCCGATTGCCGAAATATTATTGAAATATTTATACGAAAATACGAAAGGATACAATAACAAATAAGGATTTAACAATACGAAAGGAGCCTCTTCGAGATGCACTTGAAATCCTTTCACCACACTGGTTCGAAAGAACTAGTGAGATGATAAGAAGAATTGCAATATTAGATTTTTGACACCTTAATTTTATTCTATGTGATTCCCATGACTAAAATTAAATTTGAAAATACCTCTACAACATTTATTTATCAGTTACTTTAATGTAATCTAGTTATCTAAGATAATTAATTAAATGTGATAGTTTTTAGTACATAACGTATAAGCTACATTGCTCTATCTCTGGTCCTGCATCTATTTATTTTACCTCAATCCGTTCCCCAATTACCGTTTTGAAAACTACTTTAGCTTTGCGTAACATTGAACTCTCGGATCATTAAAATAACGGCTATTATTCTGTGATACAACCCACAGTTTGTAGAGAGCCTGTGTTTGATGTGGTTTCAAAGAACTTGTATACTATGTATCTAGAATGCCGACTCACACGAAAACTGCGAGCCGAAAGAGCTAGAACCAGTAAGGAGTGTGTCTCGTTCTGTAGGGCGACCATAATTTTTGAACATTGAATATTTCATTGAGACATAAACAAGCAACCAAGGGAAAATTCAATCTGCTCAATAAGCTATCAATGTTAAATACATACGTTACTTTGCATTATTGTTTTAAATTTATATTATACATAGGTGCATTAAAATATCAACAAAAAAGAGGGCGGTGCGCCGCATTCTAGTGAGGTATATCTGATTCAATGGTTTTAATACTGTTTCTTTCAAACAGTAATTATTTTTCTACACTAACCTACATGACAGCGACTGTACTAAACCTTTCAAATGAATCTGAATAACATTTAGAGCAAATCGTATAATTTCGAAAATTGTCCCACTTATTTCAAAAATTATGGCCATGTTAATTTTAATTGTATGCTGGCAACTGTGTGAACGAGACACACTCCTTAACGAGGGGGTCTCTATCAAGCATTAAAATCCTTATATTTAGATTTAATTAAAAAATAACTTTATTTCCAAGTAATAAGGTTCAGAATTCTTAATCCTTAAATAAAACAAAATGGCGTGTTAGCTCTCTAGATACATAGTATAGAAGCTCTTTGTGTGGTTTATCTACAGTTGTTTTGTCGGCCGACAATACCGCGGTTTTGACACATGCTTAAAATGCAATGAAACAGGGCCAATTCTGCGGTTTGTAGGCATAAACGAGGAACTCTACCTAGCTAAAGTATTTTCAATAGCGGCGACTATACTCAGTATATTTGAATGGCAACTCATGATATGGTGAGATGTTTACAATTATAATACTTTGATGCACTGTGAAAACCCTTTGGCTTTACAATATGGTAGGAGGCAGACCGAGGTTTTTCTTATACCTAAGACAATCATGCAATATACAATAAGTAGGTACCAAAGTTATGTTTTTCGATTTCTATAGAATATTCGTGTTGGTAGGTAAGTAGTTTACTTGAATAGGTACAATTTCAAAGACTTAATTAATTAATTATTTTTTTAAATTCCAAGTTAAAGTTAGGGAATCGAGCAGTATAATTTAGTTAATTTAGTAGTTGAAATAAATATACTTGTTTTATATAAACACAAGTGAAGCTAGGCGGCTAGGCGCTCTTCTGATGATAGGAGATCACGCCTGCCCATAACCAGAAAAATGCTATACAGGACTTTTTAATAATAAAAAAAATGAAATCACATTTGCCCGGGTTTGCCAAACGATGAATAAAACTGCAATTATTATCAATGATGGGTAACGACTTACGCAAAGCCATAGGAAAACGACTAATGGTAACAGTTAACCAATTTTAATCAAATTTGTTTTGTAAAAAAAAATACCTAATTTTTCAATTTTGTTTGCCAAATCTGTGTTCAGTAACGGCAACTGATAATGCGTATTTTTTTTCCGTTTTAGTACCCACCAAAGGATAAATGGAAAGAATAAAATACAAGAAGCAGCGCTCATTCCCCCAAGAATCTTCAATTAGAACACTATTGTAGGACATCATTGAGTGCTTTATTTCAGCACCAGTCTTCGGGTAATTACATCTGCAGACGGTCTGATGAGAACTAATTCAGTTACTTGCAGCAGAGCCAGCTCCTTTAGAAAGATGTACAATTCGAGAGTGCTGTGTATTAAGCTAGGTTTTGAGTAATGTTTACTAATCCGAGACTGGCTGTGTATTATTATTAGTAAGGTATGTATTTTTAGAATTATTACATACAATGTAAGAAAATAGACTAGCATTTAGTCCTTCATTTTTTATGTAAACACTTTACGTGTTCAATGAAGTAATAAATAATTAAATATAAATTTATAATGAGTCGTGGTTATTATGTTTTTATTGTAAGTTTCAATTTGTTGTACCCTTACATGGTATATGCCTGAGATTTTTTTTAATCTTAGATTATTATGTACAACATAATAACACAAAAAAAGCTATTGACTGTTTACTTGAAATATCCTAAATTGAAATTCACCCATTTTCACCAATTATAAATACTAGCTGACACACGCAACTTCGTATGCGTTGCGATTTTTTTAAATTCCTTTCATAGTACTCACTTTCAGCTCTCGAAGATCACATCCTTTAAGTTTCAGGTCTCTATGTTGAGAGGTTTGGCCTGTACGTTGTCTGTCAGTCAGTCAGTCAGGTTTTTATTTTTAGTAAATAAATAAATACCTAAATATTTGGGACATTGAACACAACGCCATCTAGCCTCAAACTAAGCATCGCTTGTACTATGGGAACCATGACTGAGAGAATATTTTTTTTTTAAATACATCTATAGAATACATAGTAAACACCCAGACTCAGGACACATCGATGTTCATCACACAAATTCAATTCAATTTCAATTCAATTATTTTTTTTATTTATTTAAACAAATAAGCTTAAAAATTTATAGTAATACATTATTACAACTTGCTTGTAAGTATAATATTGGTGTGCAGAGCCTTTTTTTTTTTTTTACAATGGGAAAATGCTATTACGCATACCCTTTAGCCGGGGAGGGCCAAAGGGTTATGTCGGGCTCACCACCAGGGCATACCGACTAAAAACCCATTGATATTCCTTCAATCACCTCAGTGCCAATGCGTCGTCAAACCACTCATCATCGGACGAGAGGTTTGACGGCGCATCAGCACTAGACAGGGTCACGGGGTCCCGGTCGGATTCGACCGCGGCTGGTGTGCAGAGCCTACACTAAGTGTAAGATACAACTTGAGTTGTAGGCACTGCTTGACCTTCTGGTTATAAAATTTGATGTGCCATAATCTGAGGAGTACAATACAACAGAATAATGTAAGTTAATAAATATTTTTCCTGAGCGGGATTCGAACCCGCGACACTAGTCGTAGCAGTCCAACACACTTGCCACTCTACCATCCGTGTCGTCCAAGCCTTTTATTAATATTGATGTAAAAATGTACCTACCTACATATGGAACTACCTACTTACATACAAACTAATCTATGAAGGTATTTCCGCTATACATATAAGACATAAAAGAGCCTAGTGTGAACTATCGAAATATATCTATTAAACGCGGTTAGGTTCTAATACAAGGTAAATAGATAAATCCTTTGTCAATATTGTGCTAAGTGATACCAACCGCATGACAAGTCCGTGGTTTCTCACGATGAACGCAGCTTTACCAGCTTTGCTCAATCTCTGATGAGATTACGACCATCGATTTTCAACCCAATACCCTTGTATTAGGACAGAAACTCGATTGCAAACGTCTGGGCTGAACTTATGACTTCATAATCCAAAGTTGGAGACTGAATAAATACACGTTTGATTGGGCTTTGAGATGGTTTGAATATTGATAAATCTGACCTCAGTTTTGTGTTTTTAGAGCTAATACGTAGAGGCAGGGGTGGTTAACCTATTGTCCCTATACAACGATCAAAAATATGTGAATCTCTGTGAATGTGTGGTGTTTATCCTCCAGGCGCGCCACTGAGCCTGATCTTTGGCTCTTCTCATCCACCTTCTACCAGCTATAGCGCGCAAATAATCGCTTCATCTAGCCTAGATTAACACTACGCTTGCCAAGAATTTCATGATGCATTAAAAACAAAGAATTAACTGGGTACATAAAGTAGGTGATATTTGTGGTTAATGTCTACTTTCTGTATCTATTAACTAACTAGCTGTATGTAGGTAATGTACCTAAGTAATATCTACATACTTTGTGTGTGTTTCTTACAAAGATTCAGATAAGGTCCATAAAAAATCCTTTTACTACTTACATACACACATACATACTCTTACTTTCTTTGTAGCGCATGCTATAATAAAATTAAATCTCATTAATCATATTTAATTTTTACTTTATTCAGGTAAATATTCAATATGTATAATAAATAACATAATAATAGGGGTACTCATACTAAATTACTAAGTTTTCCTTCCGAAATCTTTGAAATGATTGTTCGGTATACAAATTAATTGCAGCACGGTTCCAGGATTTCCGTTGAACATTAGAGTGGTCATTTTAGTAGATATTAATGTATAACATGCAAAAACAAAAACGTATTTAACTTGAAAATTATTGTCGATTTCTCTGATTTACAAACTATTTTGCAGATATCTTGATTATCGTTTAAATAATTTATCTCGATGGGTGTCGCGTTAGTTACTAAGTATTGTTGTATTTTAGAGCTATTCCCATAGAACTATTCGGTCGATTAGGTCCTATAAGAAATTAAAACATTTATTTTCGAGTGGCAAGTGCGTTGGACTGCCACGCCAGTGTCGCGGATTCGATTCCCGCTTCAGGATAAGCACTTGTGTGATGAACATCGGTGTTTGTCCTGAGTCTGGGTGTTTTTTTTTTTATTTATATGTATTCTACAAAAAAAAGTACCTATTTAAGTAGTAGTCCCATAGTAGGTACAAGTTTCGCTTAGTTTGGGGCTAGATATGACAAAAATATTTATTATTATGTTATTATTATTTTCTTAAAAATATTACTTCATTTCGATATTAATTCATTAAGTATCCCTTTTTTACATAATATAACTAGCCAAAGTCCAAGTGCACATTTTCATAATGACAATTACGAGAATCCTAAAGATATTAGACGCTCGTAAAGCTAAAAGGCGCGTTGGGCGGAGGTCTAACTTTTAAGTGGATCTAGCCGAGACGAGTGGAGCCGGCCATAAAGCCTAGCCACTTTAGTTGAATTACCGTTTATGAATAGACCATCAGTATTAACATTACCTACTTAGAACTATTTTTAGTAAGCAGGCAGTGGAACTAGACAAAATACACACACTTAACACGGCTGATATAAATATTTTCAGCCGCGATCATATACACCGCAAATAATAATAACCTATATCTAAATAAATTGACAACTTTTAAGAAGTATTTATTTATTCGTATGTATCTAAAAATGTAGATTTAGTTCTGAATATGAAAGCGAATTTTGATAAATAAAAATACCTACTATTACCTCGACTCTACGTAAATAGTAAACGTACGATTATAAATAGGAGGAAGTCAATTGATTTTTCTTACGTTAGTTTTATAAGTCATGGCAAGGTAACTTGTAAGTGAAAATCGTGAAACCTCCAATATACTTAAATTGCTTTACTTCATAAAACTCTTTTTTTTCTATCGGCCCGTACCGTTGCCAACTGAAAGGTACACAAAACAATTTCAGCTGAAATTGGAAGTGTCGGCCGAATAAAAAGAAACCGACAAGTGTAGTGACGTTTCGTGCTTTTGCTAAATTGGATTCAGGAAATATCATGGAAATTTGACAACAAAATGGAAGCTAATCACATCAGAAATAAAAAAAATGATTACTTAAAATAGCAGACAGTTTAGGACTGCACAGAAAAATGTGTTCTTAATTTTACAAATTCCATGAGAAAAAGTCTAAGATTTTTCCAAGATGTGTTAGGGTGTAGTTGATGGAATCAGAGATATCAAAGAAAAGAGCACCAAAAAATTGACTTTTCATGATAAGGAATAAGGTTAACCACGGAAAACGGAACCTTTTTTGGCATTCAAAATAAGTTGGCCATTATAAAGGAAAGTGTAGCAGAACGAAATCCCCTTTTATGTATTCGTTTTTAGCTTAGGTTCTTGGAATAAACTCTGTTTTGCTTTTTCTTGCTAATAGCCTAGCTAGGTCATGAAGAATATTTCTAGCAAAAATTCTATAAAAAATATAAATTTAATAAACCAAGTAATTAAGTCGAAGTCTAATTTAAAAAGTAGGTGAATTTTTCGAATTTGTTCTGCGTTGCATTCATCTCATAAAAAAAACATATTCTTAACTACAAGTATTGCTTTTGTATAGTTTGATGGATGATACTCTACAGTAAAATACATAAAAAACACACAGTACAGTTTAATAATTCTAAACATTGGCTCTACACAACAACGAATAGAGTTCTTATAAATCCTATCACACTGCACAAAAATCAAAGTGTAATAAACTCTTCTGTGTTCCTGTTTGGAACTGACAGCGAATCGGAGATAAAACGCCGATAAAATCCACGAAGATCGATGTTTCAGTCAATATCAGGACTTGCTCTCCTATATCTGATCAATGGAAGCTGACATGCTTATCCTTTAATCCGCGGAGCCATTTTTACAAGGCATACTACAATAAATTAGGTAGTCATTGGTTTTTTAGCTCTTAAACTCTATCCACAGCGAATTTTCACTCAATTGGTTCAGTAGTTTAGGCGTGATTGAGGAATAAACATCCATGTTTTTCCCTAATCTTCTGTCTTTATAATGTTAAAGTATTATTGCATTTTATGATTCCTTCACGTCTATCCGCAAGTCTAATTCAGAATAATTCAAAATAAGATCGCCTCAACTTTTTTAAATTTGAATAATTTTGTTACTTGACTACCACGATTTTTATATAAATCCTACAGCAGGTATAATACATTATAACGCTTACGAACGAGCCCCTTTGACATAAAGCGCGTAAAAATGTCAGAAGTAAACATTATTACGCCCGTATGGCTTTATTCCACCATTAGGCTATAATGGTGCATTGCAGTACAGGTAGAAAATTGATGTCTGCGCTATAAATATGGTGTAGGCTATTTTGCAGTCAATGAACAATGTATTATAATATCTAATTCAATCTGCTTATTAGGTAAGAGCTAATCTCTTACGCAAACTTCCAAACCATTCAGCCCACAATGTGAAAGCAATAGGTACTGAGCCAAGTCAATATTAATTCAGCGGTTTGTTTGTCGTAGCCAAGCAACTATACCTACACTGAAAATTTATATCATCGGGAAAAAATACGCATAATCAGTTGCCGTTATTGAACATATACATATTATGGGCAAAATAACATAAAAAAATTAAGTCGATTTTTTTTTAAATAAAATTTGGTAAAAATTCGATAACTATTACCGTTAGTTGTTTTCCTATGGATCTGCGTCAGGCGTACCTTACCTATCATTGATAATAATTTAAGTTTTATTCATTGTTTGGCGATTTCGGGTATCTAGCTCAAGCCAGCTCTCAAAATCTCGGCTCGGGCGCCGCACTGCCCACTTTATCATTTTGTAGTAACCCAAATTTTTGACTGCACATTACTGCTTTGCGGCAGAATATCTGACACTGTGTCGGGTATTCACCTAGATGACATCCTGCAGAGGAAGCCTCCCAACGGTTAAATAACTTAAATTTAGGACCGCGTTTAACTACCATTTAAGGTCAAACCCGAGCCTATTATGGGCCTACCACACGCACATGCACAAGCTTCACCACAGTTTTGTCTGCGCCCTTAGGCCGGTTTGTACACCGAACACACACATGCGAGTAGTTGGTAATTTAACCGTGGTGTTCCGTGTACAAGCCGACTAGCGTAGGCAAAACTGTGATGAAGCTTGTGCATGTGCATGTGGTAGGCCCATAATAGGCTCGGGTTTGACCTTAACTGGTAGTTAAACGCAGGCCTAAATTTAAGTTATTTAACGGTTGGGAGGCTTCCTCTGCAGGATTCCTGTGCGTGTGGTAGGCCCGTAACATAAGTATAAAAAAACTGTCGAAAAACAGTGCCCTTCTTTTTCGCAGTAGGGCAAAAATAATATTTTCAATGTTTTAAATCAAGTTTTGGTATCCATCCGCTTAGCCAGAATCAATACCTGTTGATATCGTGGCGCGGCTTTAACCGGGGAGGTAGCATGAAATACCGCAATGCCTACAAAGTAATAGGCTTGGGAGGATTCCAACCTCAAAAGTATTTAAGAGTATGAGTTGCGCTGTTTTAATCGTGAATGATTCGTGGAAAACCAACAAATAATGTGATACTATTATTGCGATAAAGATAATGTAATACTCGACAATTCAAGGCAAAGCTTTATGCATGGCTGGCTGAAAAATGTTTTTATAAAATAAGTGACTTTTTAGATTATAATGTTGACATACGATATAATTAAATCAGATTGTTAAATTAGATATATATATAATGCATGATAAATTTTGCTCGCCTTCACACGGTGGAGTATGTGAAACCAAATATTATAATTTAAGAACTGTATACCATACTTCATGCAATAAACCATTTCATTTCATTTGTCATTTTGATGATTAAAATTAATAACCAAAAAAATAAACCTCTGGTATTTTGGTATTTTTAAGGGTTGTGGTGAATAACAGTACTATTTAGGTTGCTAATGCAAAAAAACAATTCAGTATTATTTGAATTAATGGGGTCATGGTAGTTATAAGTATCATAAGGGGGGGTCAATTTTCGGAGGATTTCATAAATTGTACTGTAATAAAATAAAAGTTTTCTTTTACCTATTTTTTCTCAAGTAGTCACGACCCATCCATCCATTACCCGCTTATCGTTGAATTTAGGGACAAGCTGTATAGGGTAAAACAGGGATATATGCCCAAAATGTATAAGTGCCGCTTTTTCTAAAAACTATACCTACCTACTTTCGAAAATCAAATAGAAGTAATAATTAGTAAAGTTGTGAGCATATTTTTAATGTTTTATACTTACTTTACATATTAATTTACTTCACCTATCCTTTTAGGGCTTCTAACCCTGTTTTACCATATCCATCCTTACAAACATTTGTTATCAATAATTTCATAAATGTTGGAGCTCCCTGTACCCTTTACCTGTGTCACAGGCTCACAGGGTCTTATATTAGGTTAACGTTTTATTATTATCCCTAATATTGAAGAGATCCCATTGAGGGGCTCAAGCGACCCGAATCTTGTCCATTTTTATCCCTGTTTATGTGTTGACCGAAACCGCAAACGAGTGTCTAAATAAAGGTTTGTGGACAAAGAACGCACTAATATGCTATAGGACTCTACATTTTTATTATAAAAACCGTATGTAAATTTGTAAATGTTTAAGACCATATCAGTCGACCAAGAACCCGTAGGTTCTTGGTCGACTGATATGGTCTTACTAAACTAACAAAGCTAACTTACAAAATGAGCTCTCAATTAGTTTACCTTAAATACTGAGACCAAAGTTTAAAATGACAAAATTTAGAACAGTAGGGCTTAACTTAAGGGGAATCCTCAAATCCGAATTCCATACAAAATGTTTCGGACAAATACATGTTTTTAAAACACGTATAAAATGTAAATTAAAGTATGAAACCTTTTCACTTTTTTTGTTGACGAAATCAAAAAATATGGACGAATCGAATAGTGTGAAGAAATTACTATAATACGGCGTACTTTTTGAGCGCGATTTGTCCGAAACATTTTGTATGGAATTGGGATTTGAGGATGCAAAGAAAAATGCTATAATCATGTACCTCGATGGCTATAATTTAAGGTATTGTTCTTGTTTTATTGGTATATCTCCATTATCTCCGTTTTAAAAACTCATAACCTACGCCATTGTCTTTTCAATGTACTAGACTTACAATTACATTACTTACAATTATATTGTACTAGGTACATACAATTGTGTAAGAACATTATTTCCAAACACTTCCGAGTGGCAAGAGTTCACACGTTTACGAAATCGATTTCCATGGGAATGACGAGTTGCGATATATTAGAATATAGTTTGAAAAAAATAATGTTCTATCGCTTGTAAAATCAAACAAACCTTACCTACTGAGTGCGCGTGGTGGATTAGTACGATGACACACATGCGTTTTTACAAGCTGATTATTGGCGTTTTTAAACACTAGCGTGTGAGCGTGTTAACTATTGGGAAGGATTGTCAAAAGTCGCCCAGTGTCATCAGCGTTTTTCAGATTGTAAAAACGCTGATGACACTGGCCAACTTTACACGCTACAAGCGAAGCTCTCCTAGTGGAGAGTAAAGCTGAGTCCAAGCAGTGGGAACAATAAATTATGCTTATAGTATTTTTTTTTGATAAAGTATAAAATAATTACTTTCTTCATCCTAAGCTATCTATTGTATAAACATCTTACGACAAGTACCACAATTAAGCAAATAGGTATAATCGATATGTAATGTCTTATTAACAGATAGTTACGATAATTATTGAATACTACTACCAACTCGCACAAAAATCCCTGTTTCTAGTAGGTATATTTAAATCAAAACTCTATTCTCAACAGTTACGACCTAATTTAAAATGCATCCCAAAATATAATACAGTAGTGCAACTAGAGTCGCCTGTAACTGCCCACTGCGCTAAAATCATATCAGATAGTTACGATAATTATTTAATAAACTCGCAGAAAAATCCCTGTTTCTTGTATGTATATTTAAATCAAAACTCTATTCTCAACAGTTTCGACCTAATTTAAAATGCATCCCAAAATATAATACAGAAGTGCAACTAGAGTCGCCTGTAACTGCCCACTGCGCTAAAATCAACACCTTGAAGCTGGTGGATTAAAGTGCAGCTGATTTATCATTCATGAACCTCCCGGCGAGTTATTCATCGCTTTGAGAACTAGACAGTAGCATTTTAATTCAAGTTACTTGGCTTTTTGGAGTGTTTGTCAAGCTGTCGGACTTGTTGTTTGCAATCTTGATTTTGTTTTGGATTTAAAGATGGAAGTTGTTCTTCAAGTCAAAACTACGGAACCGATTAAGATTTTGGTATGGGTATAGTTTATCAATAAGCAATTTTTTCTATGTAAATTTACAGCGCAGAAAAATTTACAATCTACTATTCACTTACATAGCTATTAGTAGTTCACACATTGTGGAATGAATGATCTCACGACTAGAGATAGTCATAATTTAAGATAATTGATTGATTCAGGCGTTACTTTGCGGAAATCCATAAATATCAACAAATTATATAAATATATTTAGTAATAAATCCACTTGATTTCTAAACAAAGGTTTTAATTAACTTAACTTTAGTTTAGAACTTTAGTACATATTACTATATTATAAACCAAAGAGTCAACGAACAGAAAACCAAAGTTCAAAGATACGACACGTGTTTCGCCTCTACACGAGGCATCATCAGGAGGTGTGGACTCGCCGAAGTTCTCGTTTCGAACTTCGGCGGATTTATTACTATATATATTTATATAATTTGTTGATAGTCATAATTTACTTTGCGAAAATTCATCAATGGCAAATAAAAAGATAAGTAATAATTTCGCTTACGTTTTCAAACAAAGGTCTAAAATAAATTCTCTAGTCTGAATTGTAATCTACTATTGGACGAATGTAATTGAATGATTAAGTATCGGTTTAGCTCTGTCCTGACAGTCAGACAGAAAATGTCCAAACCAAATCACTGAACGTGGGGACTTGTTTGAAGAGTATTTTCGTTAAGAAGTGTTAGCGTATACTACGATATAAGTTTTGCTGAATCGTATTGTTGTGGGTTTCAAGGTCAAAATAAACAAGAATCTTCTAGCGATAACGAACGGAAGTTAGGAGGGAACAGATGCGAGGATACAAACTTACATACCCACATACAAACCGGTCAAAATTACAACCCTTCTTTTGCGTCGCTGAAAAAAGGTACTCACTCAGCTTCTTCGATGGTCTCCGACATGGCGAGGAAGACACAGTTGAGCAGGATAGTTGCCATGACGAAGTAATCGAAGTACTGATTGGTGGAGAGGTAGACGCACGCGCGCCGAACTGGCGACCACGCAGAGTACCAGAACAGGGATCTGGTGGCCGTAAACCGGTGGATGTAGTTCTTACGGAACCGTTTTGACACCACGCAGAACGTCTGTAACAAAAATAGATAGGTTTTACCAATGTGACGAATATTTATTCTATTTGGAATGGTTAGTATTTATTAGTTACACGTGCACTTCACAAAAAAATCTAACTTTTTGATGCTTCAAGGTCTTAGGGCCTAGAATCCTGTGCGATATTATCTTGCTCGCACATTTGTAGGTAAATTTAAAAAAAGACAGTGGAGCGGTGAATTAGTTGAACAAACTCACGAAATATTTTAGTATATTTTAGTTTTGATATGTTTAACATATCTAAGCAAAGGAGAATGGGAAAAACTGTTTTTCACAATCACATTCGCTTATGTTAAACATATCAACACAAAAAAGTAAAGGCAGTCTCTACATTCATTAGGTCCACCATGTGGTGAAAAGACCCATGACATAGTACTGTACATACATATATTATTTATTCTTTGCCCATACACTTTCGTAGCCAAAAGTAGGCCAAAGTCCCAGCAGTGAAACATTATAGGCTGCATATAATAATGGAAAGGCAGTCTTTTAACCAGCAATGCAATTATTTTTGCGTATTCTTTTTTTTTTTAAATAAAGTAGCAGCATAGTATCGTTCAACTAGTGGATCAAATCATATATTTTAAATAATAATGCTTAATAGATAAATTGGTCCCTAACCAGTTAATTGACAAGCTAATAATTGCTAAGCATTCAAATTAGCGATGTAAAGTCAGTTGCAAACTGAGCACCTGTAGGCAATTACACTGAAAGTTCCGCCGGCAATTACCATAACGAGCTAATCTGAAATGCAGGAATTGATGGCAGCTCTTGCTTTGTTTATACAACATACCATTGATTGCATACAACAATTATAAAAAAATGAGGATATACGTAAGTATTTATTATAATAAAATATTATGCACAAAAGTTTTAGTTAAGTTCTAAGATTTTTTTTCATTTCTAAATCAAGATCCAAATCTAAAACAGTTTTTGATAATGAAAAAAAAAATATCAACAAAAAGGGCTTGTCGTAACAAAAATTGTACCTTAAATTAACTTAAATAAAGATAAAGGCAATTATACAAACATTTGTAAGTATGTGTACTGTACATATGTGTCGGTGGCTCGTTTGCGGCTGCACTTATTGTCTAGTTTCTGATATAGAACTGCAATCAAGAGATGCAAAGGTGCAATATCAGTGATACAATGTCAAAACTTCTTATAAAAAAAAACGCGACCATAGGTCCCTACGCCTATCTACAGTGTCTGTATTACTTATCTACATAAATTGAACAAAAACGCATTGGTGTTACCTCAGGGAAATATGTGTTGAACACTAAAGTAAGCTCACGTGCCACAGACGGAACTGCAGTTCGCCTTTACATTATTTTTAACAGCCTCCATAAATTGAACACGTTCGTTCGGCGCCATAGACATTTTATTTGCGGCGAAATGTTTGGTTGCCCCGCTTTTATTATATACATAGATATGAATATAATTGTGCATTGTGTAAATAAGTTTCATATATTTATTATTATTTTATATTTATTTTATCTTCCAATTTATAGGTTATAAAAAAGGGTTAGTGGACATTTGCCACTGTAGCGATTTGCCATCGTAAAAAAGTGGTAGCGATTTGCCATCGCTCAAAATATTTTAATATTTTTAGTAGCGATTCGTCACCGCTGTGCCACTCAGCAGCACCATGAAAAGCTCTCAGTGCTTGGACTTAATACAATTTTAGAATGAATAATAATGGTTGGGTTTAACATACATTTACCACAACGTACAACCTTAAACTAAGTACTTAAATAGGTAATTTGACTAAGTAATTGGCAAAATGGATGACAAAAATATACATACCTTATAAACTTGATAAGTATTTTATAAATAAAAACCATTAAAATCCTCTCTTCCATAAAAAAAACTAGACCTACTTAAATTACAGAAACATTGTCAATTTATACCTGGACATTTACTGTGCATTTTCAAATAGAACCAACGACGTAACTTTATTTATGAATTGTAATAAAACCATCTTATCGGTTTAAGGGCGACATAATTAGGCTTAAGTTTTTTAACAAAGACAATGAGTGGCGGCATTTCAAAACACCTACTCAGGGGTGGTTTTCTCAGAATGCATAGTATGGTTTAGATGAAACTTTACCTACAACAAAAGATTACCGCCTTTATGAACGATATACTTAGGTAGTCGGAATTCGGTTTTTTAAATAGCAAGGAAGATTTGGAGCACACTTCTACAATAAAAGCCGCTTATTGTTCCAGCTAAAAATCTGTTGATAATACTGTTTTGAGTTTTCTTACTGGGAGTGGGTTGGGTAGGTTATGGGATTTACAAAATGGGTTAGTCTGCTTTTACTTTTGATCAGAAACAGTTATTACGTGTTGTGACAAATTATAATTGTGACATCTCATCTTATGAACTCTGGTTTTCCCTATGGACTCCATGTATTTGGTTTTTGATGCGTAAGCATTTAAATTGAAATGGATCAAGCCCCCAGTACCAGTTCAGGACAAAATATTGTAAGTTTATACGTGTAATTTGATAATATTTTGTTTTTTTTTTTATTTCCAATTATTTAATTCTTAAAAAGAAATTCTCACTCATTTCAAACGTATAAGCTTAAGTTTTTTCAATTAATATTATGATTATGCAATGTTGTTATGATGTAGGTATCTACTTATTCATAATTAAAGCATAGATGTAGGTACATTAGTTTTAAAATACACTTGTTGATTCCTTTGTTCAGAATATACAATTATTACCTATTTAAAGATTGGTTTTATTTCACAAGCTTTCCTTGCTAACTGTACCAAACCATGCGATGGACCTACCGGTGGCAAATCGCTACTCCAAAAATAATATTTTATTCGACGATGGCAAATTGATACTCTAAGTATGGAACTTAAAAGTAGCACAAAAAATGGCGCAGTGGCAAATCACTACTAACCCATAAAAAAAACTGTATAAAATTTTTTTTTTTACTTACCAGAGTTTTGCAATGTAACATTTTGGCCAATAAATGATTGAATTGAATTGAGTACGGAGAAAATAATAGGTATACCTTTCGGTATCGAATCGAAGTGTAATGCACCTTTCGCAAAATGTATACATGTACCTATATAAAATTACACTTATGTAGGCTTTGATATATCAATGAAATAATAAATTAAAAATAATAACATAATATAATAATAGCTAATTAATAAATTATTGATTTACGAGCGATCAAGATTTGAATGTTTTGCCTACTCTATTTACCTACTATTCTTGGTTTTATCCTTTACAAGTATTTTAAGCTAAAAATATTTTTATTATTTACATTTCTCTACCATTCATTCACTATCTTCTCATTTTATGACGGAAACTACAGACGCCCCGTCTATTCCACCTCCATTCCGCCCAAAAGATGAAGTTTTAACTGCATGGTCGTTTAAATTGTCTACATGAGTGGGTCTACTATCTCTAAATTATTTCAACGCGGAGGGACTCGTTTAGAGTTCATTTTGAGATTACTGTCTGAAATGTTTGGGTTTGAACGTTTCCGAATGCCGTCCCACATACCTACACCTAGTCAACAGTTCAGTTGAAAACTAGGCCAGTGAGCAGGTAGGTACTATAAAATAAAGGATGAGTAACTTATAATCCTCGACCACACCGTCACTTACCATCAGGTGAGGTTGTGGTCAAATGCTTGCCTATTCCATATAAAAAAATAAACTTATTTAAGTAGATCCATCTAAAATGGTTTGATATTTTTGCTATTTTTCGTTTCGTATAAAGTTTACGATTATTTATCCGACAAAATAAGTTAATATCCATAACTTTGTCTTATTTCAAATCTCCCTTATTATTTATTTATTTTATTTTATTTATTTGGGACAACAAACAACTATAATATATACATTTTCTTAATAATTAAAACATCTTACACTAACTATATTATAGCCCACTGCGTTATCCACAGAGTTATAAATCAATTTTACATAGGTATGAAGACCACTAGCGGGTCGGTAGGTAATAATTATAAATACCAACGTAAGCAACTTATAGAAGTAATGTAGCAATAGTGAGTAATAGATAAATAAAAACACCTACTAAACGGTACTATTATATTTTAATATCCTAATACTGAGCGATACGTAAGCATTTATTTACATTAGGTACCTACCTATTGATGTAGGTACAGATAGATTTGTATCATCTTTGTAACAAATCGGTAAAGTAATTGGCTTTCAAATCTATGAATCTATTAAAATAAAAGTTACAATTTTAAATCATTCCGCTCTATAAAATCACTTTCAATAGGGAATCCGGATTGGTTCGATAACTGAAAATAACCAATTTTTCGTCCTCAATTCGAGCTGTGACGGATTTTGGTACTGAATCGGGTTGAACAACATCAATCAGATAGTGGCAGCACTTAGAGACACTTTACTGAAAATGTTTCTCAATAGTAACAGTAAATTCAGTAAGAGGTAGGTACTTCTTAGCGCTCTGATTAAGTTTAGGCATAAACATATTTATTATGTGCTTAAAAACAATTAAAATTAAATTAAATTGCGTCAAAAAGAAAGAAAAACATACCCTATCATCATATCCTAAAGTTAGGATTTATGATTTTCCACATACTCGACACTTTAGGGCCTAAAGTTTCGGATCAACACTTAAAAAATAAAAACACTAGGTGAAATACAAGTTTATTACAGCTGACAGATTTCTATATGTAAAAATTGAAAAAAAAAATATTGTAAAGACAATGATATAATAATTAATATGCATAGATAGGAATCAGCGTACTTGTTTTATAAGCGTGTACCTACGCTATGCAGAAACTCACATGTAAAAAAAAATACTCAGTTCATATTTTATCTTAACCACCCTAAAGTGGTAGCATTGGACACAAATCAGAAATACTTATCCATCTTTCTATAAATCTATAGGAACAATCGGATTGTAAGTTATCATTATGTTCTAACTAACTTCCGAACTCTACCAATGACCGTCAATTCTCATCAGTTGTGCCGATTCTGGGAAAGAACTTCAACTATTATTTGATTTTATGGGCTAAGTTGTAACCACGGTGGATTTAATGGGCCCTATCAAGGGACGGAAGGCTCGTATTAAATTTAACTTGTCCCGCCCTCATGCTAGAGATATAACTAGGATGTACTCAAATTAGTTTGGAGTAAACAAGGTTTTGAATGTAAGTAAAACGTTTTCAGTTGACTATATAACGATAAGAATAAGAAAATTTTTTTTTGCTAACACATCAAAATCAAATCAATCAAAATCAAAAATCTTTTGTTAAAATTTTACATGTAGTTTTTTTACAAGTTTTGGAGGCTCAACACATAAGTACCTACAACATTAAAAGACAAGATACATTACAAAGAAAATAAATGAGATGAAGAAGTATAAGACAAAAAGGGAAGTCAGCATTCACCTCAGAAGTAGTAGGACCGGACCTACTTCTGAGGAGACCTACAATTTGGATTATAAAGGAACAACATTAAAATACAATATTAAAATTACCAAAGAGTAACCTATTAAATAAATATATGGTTTTATGAAAATGGTAGGTACGTAAATTCTCTTATACCGACTTGTACCAAACTATCAAAGTTCCTAAGCAATTACTTTTCTCGCTTGGTAGATCTTAACGGTCCAGATTTTGACCGTTAAGTTCTGTAAGTGTGAATAAAGTAATTGCTTAAGATCTTTGACAGTTTGGTGCAAGTGGGCATCAGTCATTCGTTATGGCCTAGATCAAAGAGGGGTTGATAAAAAAAAATATACTTATTTGTCTGCCCTCATCCATTAATTAGGCCTAGTTAAGTAGTCTGACCCAAACTAGAATTTTGTAACGTGGGAATTAACTGTAATAGAAATTAATAAATGCCTCGTAGCTATTTAATTACACACTGTAATATTGACCTTCATGCGTTATGTAGGGTAGATACCTAACTGTTTTAAATAACAAGCTTAATGTTTATAAAAACTGAAAACCAGACTGCGAAAATTTTATACTTAGGTACAGACAGCATCATAGATAAGTATCCCCCTTGCATTATAATACCCACCCAGTCACCCAGCTTTAAATCCCTTCAAATCACCGCTCGCGGCGTATGGAGACGTTTTGCCTTTAAAAAAATAGATTATATTTGTATAACCGTATGTAAACCTAAAAATAATTTCAAGTATGACAAATTTTGAAAGGATTTATAGATGGGTGAATTGTGCAAGGGGGATACTTATCTCTGACGCTGTCTGTACATTGATTGCAAATTAATTATCCGAAATTAAATTTAAACATATGACTTATATAATTATATTTTTGTAATCTCCTTTTAGTTTCCTTCATGTTGATACTTGATAGGTTTGGTAAACAAAAAATGTTTAACAACCTTTATTTATAGTTATTTGATTATAACGGGTATTTATCGCGCTCACCATGTTTTTGTGTCCCGACGTTTCGACTTGACTGGCGTATTGGAGCTACCGTCGCGGTGAAATGAGGGAACTACCCTCATTTTGGTCGTTAAAAATGTTTGTTAAAAACGTCGGGACGCAAAAACATGGTGAGCGCGATAAATACCCGTTATAATCAAATAACTATGTGTGATAATCGCGAAAGTGTACGAATAACATTTATTTATTTAGCGCCAAAATCCGCCATTTTGATATTTTTTTTTAAAAACCTATCTAAGGACACTCGGATTATTGAGACAGATCTAACGATACCACAATTTACATACGTGATCATGGGTAAGTATTGAAGTATTGAAGTGGCTGATTTCAGATAACATTTACAAAGAAAACTATATCACAAGCTCTTATCGAGAACATAAATAAAGATAAATAATAGCACAGAGTACTATTTAACAACAAACTAGCTTATTGGATTCCAAAACCAATTTTTGTAGAAATACATGCCTTTTTTGATCTGGCTCACTAAAGTTTAATGTTCTAATAAAGCACGGTACAGACGCGTGGCTAAATTTTGCCGGGCCCAGGTGCGACGTAACTTCTGTAGGTATATACCCTCACAAAGTTATAGGCCTCGAATAAAATTGTGATGTACTTTATGAGGTGGTTTGAGGCGGTTTATGTGTTTTTTAAACTTTTACAGAGGCAAATTGTATGAAATTGAATTATTTACTAAGCATTTAGAAGAGTACCTAATAGTAGTGTGTTATAGCATTTTTGTTATTTTTAGACACCTACTAGGTACTTACTAATATTAATTTATGTTTCAGAATTAAATTTCTCTAGCGACATAACTATAAAAAACCTTATTTACTTAACTAACAGGCCTTTACTGTAAGTGAAAATTATGTTATTGGATTAAATATAGCATTGTCAACAATGAAAGATATTTTTTTGCAATGATATTTTATAGGTACAAGGGCAATTTTGGCACACTTTTACTTCAAAAACCCACTTCACATAGAAGTGGATGTGTAAAATAAGTCATAAAATAACTATAAGATTTACTGTTTGAATATGATATTCATAAAAGGTAAAGTTTAGAGAATAACTCTTTGATATTTAAATTTTCCTATCTAGGTTCCAAGAACTCGCGCTTGCCTGCCGCAAATCCCTATTTTTTCTTTTTTTGCAATAGATTACCTACGTATTCTTTTGAAGATAACAATTATGAGTTTTTTGAACTCTAACAGACGCTAACCATTAAATTACTTATCATTATTGTTATTCTTAGGTAATTTGTTTAACAAATTGACAAAAATTTGGCAAAATTTCAACACATTAGAAGATCCTTCACCTCAGTCTCGGACCTCTGTGCCGTGTAGGTAAACAATGTCATTGAACCATGACTGCAGTAGCTAAGAACATAGAAAAACTAAAAACAAAAAAAAAATCGTTCGGGGGAATCACTGTCACTGAACGGAAATATATATACCTAGTGAATCATTTCATGATATAATTTTTGTGGACCTGAGTGTGATACATAACTATTTTCTTTTATTTTATTTTTTTCGGTGAAACTTATCAAAATGTATATCTATACTTATCTGTTTTGTAAATTAAGATTATGAATTTTGAAAATTATGAAAACCTAGGATAATCAAGATCGAACTTCACTTGGTAAGTTCGTTTGATCATAACATTTAATTTTTGCCATTCTGTGATCCCCAGTTGTACGAAATGACCGTGTGTAAATCACTAAACGACTCATTTTGAATATAATGCTCTGCTTACACCACATTAATGCGAAAGTAAGGTAATGTAAGCCCATTGACAAGGTGTCGAGTCGACCTACATATTACACATAGATGTAGGCTAACGTTCATGGTGTGTCAGGCAGGTGTGTGAATGGTAATGTGAATGTTATCTTACTGTTTACTATTAGGTACAGTACCTACCTACATCCGACAAGTTCAACGTGATTTATAATATATAATAATAATTTATTTAAATTTAGTTTAGTGATCCCTGAACTTGTTTAAGTTAGTTAAGTAGTTAGTCTGCTTATTATATTAAGTATCTGAAAGGAACCCAAGACTTTCTACTAAAAAAAAGTATACAAATATATTTTTAAATAAATTATACAACACTCAGGAATCGAACCTGTTCAAAGTGTTATTGGTCTAAAAAGGTGTTGGCTGTTATTTAAGGATTTAATTGAAAAAAAAAATTGTATATTTAACACTCGCAAACAAAACCACTCGCAATGTGAACGCCTTTTAAAACCAATGTGTATGTAACACAGAAAGTAAAACGAAATCCTTAATATTTTTCTTTAATACTGATATTATTATCAATTCAAATCGATATTGCCGAAACATATTTTTGTGATCTTTATTGATCTAAGTTTGGATATGGATATTAATATCATGACATGAAAGTGAGATTCGTATGAACTTAGCTTTATTTATGAACCTATGTATGCACTATGCAGTTTAGCACTCAGTGTCAGTTGTCTGCGTTCGCAGTTAGCGCAGTGAGCTTGTGTTTGTTACCAACAAGTGCTCAAATAAAATTTTGATAAAAAATAACACTAAGAATATCTAAGAGTGATTAATATAGTTTTGTTTTCGTACAGAGCGTAAGTGTTAGAAGTGAGTTTTTAAAGTTTTGTTATAATATGATCTTTTTTTTTAATAAACATGAGACGAGATGAGTTAAGCGCTCTCCTGATGGTAAAATTTTACGCCTGCTCATGACCAGAACTGTGCTAAACAGGATTTTGATTAACAAAGACCAGTGCTAAACTGCTAAAGCGCTCGTCCACTTTTTTTTTTTCAGAAACTTAAGTTATGTATAGTAGGTTTAAGGTAGCAAGTAACTTACCTACTTACTTACAAAAAATCAACACTTAATTAATTTGAGTAAACGCCCAGCCTCTACTCTACTTTTTCAAAGCTCGGTAAATCCAATTTATTTTTGTTTTCATCTATCCAAGATACTTCTGAAGGAGCTACTTGACCTTCTCTAAGTAGCCTAAGCTCCTTAGCACTTTAGTTCAAAGATATATAACTCGAGAAGTTTGCTCGGATTTTATATAACAAAATAACGGTTTCGGTAAAACTGCAAGAGAAAAACACAAAATGCTCTAGATTCTAGAAAAAAATTCTAAAGTCTAGAATCAGATTCATTGCGGTTTGCTTTGAAATGTTTTCAATTGCGGAACTGAATTCGCAGACAAATTCTAAAGCAAGTCCAGCTCACAGATAAAGTAACTCACAAGAAAGAACTCAAAGAACGAAAATCCTCAAAAAAAATATATACGAATAAACATATGGACCGATGTAAAGTTTTGTTTTAGCTCGATGACACCTATCTTGAGGTCTACGGTCTATCGACTGCCATTTATTAATCTACTCTAGCACAATACTATTTCGTTATTATAAGAGAAGTGCGTTTCCACTGACGCGGAGCTGGGTGGAATGGAGAGGAACGGACCGTTAATTGGCCAATTATAATGCTCGAAGTGGAGATTTCAAACACTGATCCTCTCCATCAGTGTCAGTGCAAACGCACCCTTTAGCGAGCGAGATCCTTAATTCCTCTAAAATTTCAATAGACTATGAGGTCCCTGGTGATCCTGCTATCGATACTGGGCGGGTCTCTCAGCCAGCCGCTCGTGAGGACATGGACTCTGCAGGAGCTGTCTGATGCGATCGGCACCCAGCGCGACCAGGCTATGGAGCCTTATCTAGTGGACGCTCTCAACCAGATCATGTACGCTCTCTTCACTGCGAAAGATGAGGTGATTTATTGCCCTATTTCCACTTAAAACCTCACCCACCCACATTCTATAATCACGATCAAATATATTTTTTATTCGTGTATGGATCCATTGATAACTAAGCTGGAGATAACACAAGTTGTGAAAAAAGATTTCCATCGTCACACCACACTAGTGTATAAGACCACATTATACCTATGGTGTTCTGATGATAAATAGGTCCTGATTTTGGTATAATTCTTCAGATTTAATACACTCAAGTCAGACATAGTAATTATCGACGCATTCCCATATAGGTAGGTACATAATTGAGTGGGAGGGAGAGATAGCGCAGCGCTCCCCTCAATCGGTACTTCACTGTGTAGGCATGACTCATGCATGACTCATGCATGACTACTGAATCAGGACCTATTTATCATCAGAACACCATAGGTATAATGTCCCTCAATCGGTACTTCACTGTGTAGGCATGACTCATGCTGCATGATTCATGCCTACACAGTGAAGTACCGATTGAGGGGTGCGCTGCGCTATCTCTCCCTTCATTGTCAAGTACCAAAACATTTTTTTTTAAATATTAACATGTGAATGACGAACTAAGAGCTCTACTGATGGTAAGAGATAACGCCTACTCATGACTAGAACAGTGCTACACAGGACTTTGATTCACAAAGGCCGATGAACGCTCGTCTACATTGTGAACTATTATTTTACAGCCCAGTAATTTCACTAGCTACAGTGCCCTTCAAACAGGAACACAGTAAATCTTACACATTACTACTTTCCGGCAGATTATCTGACACTGTGTTTTTACCCACCTAGACGGCATCCTACAAGGGATGCCTCCCAACAGTAAATTTATGAAATTTTTAAGTAATAATGGAAGAGATAAGCGTTTAGACGCATTGCATAGATTTGGGACGATCATGTTTTTTCAGTCCTTCTATTTTTCAGGAGGTTCTCGCTTTACTACTGTCCCCAACTGGTGGCAAGACCTGGACGAAAGAACAGTTGAAGAAAGCCATAGATGACCCTGATACCAGCTCTACTTTCCATCCCTTCATCATGGGAGCGCTACAACAGCTCAGCTATATGGATGATGAAGGAAAACACCAAGTAAGGCATAATGTACCTTGTTAGAATGTACTTTTTGAAAGACAGTGGGACCTAAAAAATCGTGCAAATCTACATTAAGTTTAGAACTGTCTTCAATCGACTGTGATAAATATGTACAATAGAAAAACTAAGACTATTGAACAAATCCAATCAGATTTTGATGATACATTACTAGGAATACCTCAAGGCAGTATTCTTGGGCCCCTATTATTTTTAATTTATATTAACAATCTACCCCAGGTAACAAGACACTTATGCATCATGTTTGCAGATGATACCACCATATTCATGCCCAGAAAGAAACTAAATATAGAACAGTTTGAAAACGAAATAAACGAGACTCTTGAAAACCTTGTCAAATGGCTAGATTCAATTAATCTAAAAGTTAATACAGAAAAAACAAAATATTTAAGATTTAAAAACTACAAAACACCACCAATTAGTTTAAATATTCAAAATAGAGGTAATACTGTGAATGAGGTAAATGAGACAAATTTTCTAGGAATTATCATTGACGCCCATTTAAATTGGAAATCCCATATTAGTAAAGTAACTAGTAAAATTTCTAAATATGTGTATGCTCTGTCAATATTAAGTAATATTTCCTCAATAGCAGTTGCAAAGAATGCATATTATGGTCATGTTTTCCCTCAATTATGTTACGGAATCATATTCTGGGGTAACTCCGTTGATGTAAAATCTGCATTTATTATGCAAAAGAAATGTATAAGGGCTATTTATAATTTAGATAAAACTGATTCACTTAGAACTATTTTTAAAAATGAGAGTATTTTAACTATAACTGATTTGTATATACTAGAAATATGTCTATTTGTTAAAAATAACACAAATTATTTGTTTGAAAAGAAATCTTTTCGCGCAGATAGTTTGAGAGATAAACATAAATATAATATATGTATACCACAGGTAAATAATACTATGTTCTATAAAAGCACTTACATAAACGCCATAAAAATATATAATCATTTGCCTTTAGAAATCAAACAGTTAAATGGTAACTTATTTAAGAATAAACTAAAAAGATGGCTGAAAGATTGTGTTCATTATAGTCTGAACAAATACTATGATACCTAATTTATGTCAACCATAATTCCTAAAATTATCTTATAGGAAGAAAAAAAAATGACAGTTTCTTTGTTTATTTTGGTATGTAAAAATAAAAAAAAAAACTTAGATAATAGGTAATTTGCCAATGTAAAAATATTGTACGTCCGAAACGGACAAAACTGTTTGCTCCTAACGTTTAAAAATATGACCATCTTTTGTACCAGTTTTCACAATAAAAATGTTCTTATTCTTATTCGTAATCTTCAAAATATTTTTTTCAGTTATTTTGATATGAAAACTAAACTACTGAACCGATTTTGATGAAATTTCTAGAGGACCAATCTTAAAGTATGTATGTGTGAATGTTTAAAATCGATTTATAAACTACATACAAAGTTCTGAGGTAACAAACATTAAAAAAAAACATTAAACCGATCTAAGAACCTCCTCCTTTTTTGAAGTCGGTTTTAAAAAAGGAATTTAAAAAATACGCGTCAGCAGTTTCTCAATAATTTCCAGGACAGCGTAGAGGTATCGGTGCCTGCTCTAGACATTTCAGTGTGGACCACGGCCGACGTCACGCAAGCTAAGGATAACCCCAGCACCAAGCCTGCACTGCTCCCACACTTGAAGGAAGCTGAGGACAAGATCAAAGATGCTTTGAAGAAGGGAGAGAGGAAGGTGAGTGGAAGGTAGAACCTAAAAGTTCCAAAACAAAATCTTTTTTTTTCTTCTCCAATGGAGAGTAATGGTCTGCGCACAGTTGGCGCTCGGTAGAGCATTTTAAATCAATTGAATTTAATACTTATCCAATCGAAATACGGTGTACCTATCGATCTCGCAGAATCACAGAGCATCTCGGAATGCGCATGAGCATTAAAATATAAACCATATTTAGATGATATAAGTATTAAATACTATTAATACATTTAAAATGCTCTGCCGCCCTTCTGCCCAGTTTGCGGGCATTAGAATATATGGTGCCTGCGCACATTTCTACAAGCCCATCTTCTTTTCTTTCAATATCATTTTGTAACCGAAATCAAATATA
Organism: Lobophora halterata; assembly: GCA_932526365.1. Classification (NCBI taxonomy): domain Eukaryota; kingdom Metazoa; phylum Arthropoda; class Insecta; order Lepidoptera; family Geometridae; genus Lobophora; species Lobophora halterata. Next base: position 3,205,946 of record OW052018.1, read on the forward strand.
TTAAGGTGCTCATTTTCAGCATATAAGTATCGAGACGAGCATGTAGTCCAGTTTTAAAATTATCACGCTACTTCATGATCATATACCCTAGTCCTAACGTAAGACTCATGAATGACGCTGTAAGTTTTTGAGAGAATCTTTAAATTGACCACATTTTTTTTGTCTACAGCAGGATATCAGGGTGACTCTAGTAACGGCTGTAGGGCTGGTCCCCATGAAGGATGGATCTAGCCCTCAACTGGTATCAAGAAGGTTGCTCTCTCGTTGAAACAAACCTACTAAGTAGGTTATACAGATTGGTAGTAAAATGCTCAGTAATAAAGTATATATCATTCTCATGCACATAATTTAAGAATTGTTTGTTTTTAAGATAAGTAATAACATATCCCCATTAAGTACTTATTACAAGTTCGGAATAATATCCTTTGTAACTGGCCGCCTTCATTTGTAACGTGAAGACAATTTATACCATCGGCGATATCAACCAATTACGCATAATAAAAAAAAAACATTTTTAAACTCCTTCCTCTATAGTGCAAAAATATACTCAGAACCCTAAGCCATTAGCCAAAACAAACAAAAACTACCTTTTCCACATTTTACCATACGGTATTGACATATATTGGCATTGCAAAAGTACTCTATGCAATTATTTTTATTCATAATAAAAAAAATCGTTAATAATGTAAACCTCATCGAAATTTTCTAATTTGTGTGCTGCAATATAAATTAAACTTCTCTCGTTTTAATTAAGAGGTTCAACCAGAGTCGAATGGAGAATGAAATACAGGGGCACCAACTTAAAAAGTCTTTGTAAACCGCCTAATAAATATGTACTACAGCCATATTGGGTACATACATACATGCTTGGTGGGCACTATAGGCACACTTACAACATACACCTAAAAGTACGTTCAATTAAATTCTATTCAGTCGTTTATTTGCCAAAATGTTACATTGTATAACTCTGGTAAGTCATAAATTGATAATTGGATGAAGTGCGCGCGTCAAGTTAGCAAAGCCACCGAATATATTGGAGGACCACAAATTACATAAGCATAATGTTATACTATTCATTATTCAAACACTTATTCTAGGTTTATCAATAAAGCGGAAAACTATTTTATGTATGACAAGCTGCCTGACATTATTCAATACGCAAGACTACAGTTTAAAAAGTTAATACCCCCACAATACCCCTTCCTAAATCCGTAAAGAATGTAGATTTTATTTTCTCTTGATAAATGTCGGCCCGCATCGAGCTGAAATAGGTTATGAGCGCGACCGCTAGTAATTGCGAGGTGAAATCCAACACGGTGGCAGTGGCTAAATTGACACGTGTTTACTGATGGTGTTTGTATACACCGTCAATTTTTTATCAACAATAGTATTTTATTTAGTAACCAAAAATTTACGGTGTATAGGCCTTAGAGAATCTAGCAATTCACAGCACATCTGGGTACAGGATGTATAGAAACTCTAAGCTTAGCTCGTAACTTGATTCATGACCAACAAGTCACATTGTAGAGCAACGGATTTTGTTCAACAAAGAAACTTTTAATAAAACACATTTTATCCACTTTGTAATAGTTTATATTGTATGTAGTTTTCAAATAAGGGTTTATATGTATCTAGTTTTCAAATGAGGGTTTATATTTTTAACTCAAGAACGGCTGAACCGATTTGGCTGAAAATTGGTGGGGAGGTAGCTTAGAACCACATTAGAATGTCATAGGATTTTTATTCCGATGTTGAAAATTTCCAACGCAAACAAAGTTGCGGGTGTCAGCTAGCATTTGGTATGAATAAAAAGCTTCGCCCAGACTGACAGACAACGCCGAGGCCAAACCACTGAACGTAGAGACATAAAATTTCGAACGCTGTTTACCAAGAAATGCACGCGAGTACGTAAAAACAATTTTGTTAATTCGCAACGCAAACAAAATTGCGGGCATCAGCTAGTATAAATATAAATTACCAAACGAGCTACACAGAAATACTTCAATGAACGCGATAAGTATTCGGATTCTCTGTGAAATAGAAACAATGCTGCAAAGGTAATCCATATAGAGAGTTCCTCTACTTACTCTACATCCCAGTTTCAGTGATCTGGAAGCGAGCCAAACAAAACATTTTTTATGCAAATGAAGCTTTGTAGTCGTCGGCACGAAACCGTTTGTTGCGGACAACGTGAAAATAATATGGCGTAGTTAGGTAGCTTTTTCTTCAATTTTTTTTTTATTGTATTAGAAATTAGTACTAGCGATAAAACAAAACATCTAAAAAGCCACGAATGGTTCGTCCTAGATGTAAGCTGGTTCTCCTAATACATATAGGTTTAGGTTTAACTTTAAAATGACTTTATACTTAGTTGCGTAAACAGGTTTGGGGAAGACGCTAGTGTAAAAAATATGGGTAACGTAACGTGTAAAAGAAAAAAGAAAGTGTCTATTCTATAAGTTGTAGGTAGGTAGTAGGTAGAATGAATATTAATATGTAGTTAATATAATTTACTACCTACAGTTAAAAATATGGGCTTTTAAAATGTATTTCGCACAGTCTTGGGCCAATACATCATTCTGATAAGTTCATTCTTAAGCATTAGCGTCCCTAAATCAAGAATATGTCTAGTCTGAGATGAGGTTTCGAGATAAATGCCGCATAACGATTGTACATGAGTTAAATCTACCTGACTGCGAAGAAGTGTAATGTTTTTATATTGTATGTTACTGTATTTTTATCTAAGTGAAACACATACATTTAGCCCGCCTCTGTCCTGCCTCAAACAATTTTCTTCCACAGTTTATGTACCTAAGTTATATTTTATTACGGTAATGAAGTCGGTAACAGCCGAAATTGTAATACGGCTAACATATTTTGATGAAATACACAATATAACACTCACGAAAAAAAAGTATGAGCTGTAAACGAACGTGTAGAAGTTTGACTGTCCGTTTTGTGTAAATAGGCTTTAAAAGGATTTGTTAAAGCGGTATTCGCTACTTCTGTTCCAAATTAAAAAAATGGTTTAAGTTAAACCTACCGCTAGTAATTATGTAGTATCAGTTCGTGCGTCGACATTTTATGTAAACAATAAGGTCTCGTTTCGTACGTTCTACAAAACTGTGTTCCTGTTCCTGATCTTTTGAAGTACAATACGAATAAATCAAACTAACATCTACTACGTACTAACGAAATAATGTCATGGTCATTTCAACAATTTATTTTAATTTCTGTGTTCATACGTTCTATCATTTATAAAGTAGGTAATACACCGACGTAGGTTGGTAGAATCTACATATTAATTTCTACGCCATACAAAGAAATTGATGTTAGCAATTATACCTACCTACTACTACTTACTATAAGGCTTCAAACGATTTTCCAAATAGGGTGCTAGAGCTCGGCAGAGAGTTCATTGATTTGCGCTTAATTATTCAAAACCCTGGCCGATGGCCAGCTGATGAAAATCCAACTTGTTGTGCCTCACAAAAAGTATAAGTTATAGCTCCAGGTCTAGGTAAGATAGAGTTTTTGTTTATAAGGATTTCCGATAAAATTAAAATTAAAAACATCAATGGGTGTTGCCGTAATTTTTATTTTATTTTTATCAATATTATCATGTGTGCTTCAAGACGTCCACTGCTAGATATAGGCCTTTCCCTACGACGCTACGATGAACGACTATTTTTTAAGACCAACTAAAATGCAAAGTAGATTTTTTTAAACCATAAATACGAGTTTTACGAACCTTTAAAGACTGACATAGAAACTGCAAAGAACATAGAAAGTTCGAAACGACTCCACAAAATGTTTTCATGCCAGAGTAAAATTGTCAAGGCAATAAATAAAATAAAATATTATAGTATCTAAATAAATTGTGTTGACAGTAACCTAAATTCTGTGTATTATTTATAATTTAAGATAGGTTATTTTTTTATAGCATTTAAAGTAATTTTAGTTTTATTGTATTTAAGCATTTAGGTATAAGTAAGTTATGTAAATAAATTAAAGGATATCTAAATAAAATGTATTTAGGTATGACTATTATGACATGATATGACATGATATGACTTGCCCACTCTTTGGGTATTGGGTACTTTTTCTGTGTTCTTTAAAAACAGCGTTCAAAATTGTATAATACCCGTAAAAGGTTTGACCAATGGTCCAGTCAAGGAATACGCATTACCTGATGAAACTTATCAAAGGTACAAAGATGTTCCATCCAATATACCTACGTATAATGGAACCGTATAAGAGCATTGAGAGCATCTTATGCACACTTGGTACTTCTGCCCGTGCATATCTCAGCAGACTCTAGGCTTTCGGCATCCGGGTTGAATTATTCCGTTCTGCCGAGCCGAGCCGCAAACAAGGGTGAGTACAGTCAACAAAATAGATTTCACTAATATATTAAATGCGAAAGTTTGTTAAGATGGATGGATAGATGAATTTAATGTTGCTCAATCGTACCAGAATTACTGTAATGAGTATGTAGAGGTTATGACTTCGAATTTTAGGATTTGTCTCGATACTACACGGACAAAGTCACACATAAAAGCTAGTTAAATTAATTAAGGGTTTCCTGAAACTTCAATGAAATAACAAAATTAATTTAACCTACTCACCCAATTCATCTAATGCTTCTTTACCCTGACTAATTAGCCAACAACTAAATAGGTACCTGATATTCGGTGGGCGTATTCCTAGAAGTGTTAGATATTCAAAGTTATGAGTGCACGCTGCAGGTAAATTATAGAATGAATTTCAACTCGACAACTTTTTACCTGACTGTACATCCGCAATCTTGTAATAAGGGGCATTTTTCATTTGTTGCGAAAATAGGGCCACTTACTTTCTCCAACCTTTGTTAGCCCTGCTCTGATGAAAACTTGGAGCGATTAAAGTAATAGTCCCTTCACAATAGTTGGGACATCTTTATTATATAGAGTATTTTTCTAATATAAAACATACTGTGGGAGTTTTCATATACTTTTTTCATACATAAGTATAATTTAGATATAATTTCTTAAAAGTTAGCTCTCGAGAGCTTTCTAATATTGTAGGAGGCTGTGACAAACAGACAGACTGCGTGGTATGCTAATTTTTCTTAAGCTGATTCAGAAAATTAATTTCTAGAGCTTTATAACAATTCAAATAACCAACATTTTTTCGTTTAGGTAAATCGCTTTAAATATTTCTGCTCAACAGTTATGTAATTCTGCTCAACATTTAACTTTCAGAATTTGGGAGATTAATTCATTTTCAGAACCTTTTTAGATATTCCATCGGGCAGGCTATTATATCAGACATCAATCTTTGAGGACGAAGCTGTTGCCAAAATGCTTGTACCATCATCCTCTATTTAGTAATAGGTACGTCTTAGGAAATCTGTGGGAGCTAGCCATTTTCTCATATTTAATTTAATAAGCAAGGCGTCCTCCATAAATTTGGAGGGTATATGCGTCAAGTAGTGTAGGCACGTACTAAGAAAGGAATTTTGTTAATTCGCAACGCAAACGAAATTGCGGGTGTCAACTAGTTTTAACTTAAACCTTCAAAGAAAACTCATGTATGCCTAAGAAAGGCTAGGAGTTGATTCATATTTCAAACATCAAATACGTGACTGTTTTAATGGAAATTGAATCGGTATAGTCCCTATTCGTGCATTGATATTTTAGGTAAACAACGAATTTGGTCTCGTTTCGAGCTTTCATAAAACAGTGCAAAATACAACAACATCAACATCATCATGTCGGCCTCTAGAGGTCCATTGCTGGACAAAAGCGTCCCCCATTATTCGCCACGACGAGCGGTCTCAAACCTCCTCCATCCACCGACTTCCAATGACCGCAACAAAGTCATCGGTCCATCGCATGGGGCGCCGTCAGCGAAAGAAAACCTTCGCTGGGCGCCGTCCTATACACTAAATCAGTCGTCCAGTTCGTGGTCGCCATTCGAGATTCGGGTTTTTTTATGTATACATGTGACAAGACGAGCTATAGTGCTCTCCTGATGTTAAAAGATCACGTGTGCTCATGACTAGGATAGAGCTATTATACAGGACTTAAATTCAGATAGGCTGGTGAAGCACTGCTAAAGCGCTCAATATCGAGACATTTTGATGTTCAGTCTCGGAAGCTCTTAATTTCACTAGCACTACAGTGCCCTTCTAACCGGAAATTGAATAATTTCTTCAATAATAGAGCTGCCAACTGTGTGAAGGTGGAAAGGGTGACCTGTCAGCCATCAATCTTGAGCGGGTGGTCGAGTTTGCGCCAAATTGCTTGTAAGCTTCAGCTGTTCTCGTTGCAGAAACTATTAGTTACTCTACTAAACTATATTATTAGTTATAAGTTAAGTGACAAGTGATTCGACTGGTTCATTCTTCACATATTTGTCATATAAATTAATAAAAAACGCCTTCTTTGTCTTGTATGTTTCCAGCAAAAACCCTTGCAACGTAAAAGTAACCCTTGTACTAGATAGGAGTAGGAATAGGCACCAATAAAATATACTTAAATACAAAATAAGTATTTAGTGAGTAAATTTCACACAACGTCATCTAGCCCCAAACTAAGCAGAGCTTGTATGAGTAGGTACTATGGGAATCCGTTTATTGATTGAAAACTTAAATATATTTTTAGTACAAATATATAATTCACATAACTCATAGTAAATATATTAAAATCATAAACAACAAGGTTTTACAAAAACATAGAACAACCAACTTCAATCGGACGGTTCAAGTGACCGTAGGCAACACTGGGAAGCAAAATACGCAATTTTGTTTGCTTCGAAACGCCATATTTTTTCAGTTATTTTGATTTAGAAACTAAACTAGGCCCCTACTGAATCAATTTTGATGAAGTCTCTATGGGATCAATCTGAAAGTATGTTTATCCTCTCAAACAAAAAAAATGTTTTTCAAATCGGTTTATTAACAACAGATAACAAACATAAAAAAAACATTCAACCGAATTGATAACCTTCTCTTTTTGTTGAAGTCGGTTAAAAAATAGCTTTTTAACCACAATCAAAGAACAACTCAGTGTGTAATACAGTGTGATAAGAAAATAGCAAATAGAAAAATATATTTTTCGTTCCATAGTTGAAAGCCCCAGTAAGCGGTGCCGTGGGAAGTATCAAACCTTCGCGGTCAAAGCGGCTCGCAGGTGGCAAACTCATTACCCCGACCCCGTGTTGATGACGTCACGTATGTCGCACTGCTGTTGCCGACGGTTACCCACGTGACTGTACGTGACAGGGCTCATTTCCACTTGTCGGGTGTAAGATTCATAAATCGGATCGGAATCCCCACAAATTCAAATTACCAGAAAAATATGCAATATGCAATATTTTGCAGAAAAAAAAAAAAATAAAGTCGATTTTTTAACAAAATAAATCAGCTAAAAATAGGACACACTGTTAGTAGTTTTCTATGGTCTTGCAGTACGGATTATTGATAATTATTTAAGATTCATTCAACATTTGGCAAACTCTGGTAGCTAGCTCGAGCCAGCTCGCAAAAGCTCGGCTCGGGCGCCACACTCTCCCCGCTGTCATTCTCTCATTTGTAGTATGCAAAAATTCTGACCGCACAGATACAACGTAGTATCAAATCTACCCATTCTGTCGGTTGTCGGTATTTAAATCGGATTTCGGTTTGTCTGTTGTAAATCCAAAAAATCGGAAAAATTTATAGCCACTAGAGCACCCGAAAAATGGAAACGAATAGTCACAGCGGATACGGCAGATCATTGTCAAATGAAATAATCGGTTAAAGGGAGGTCATTGCCGACTTGTTCAGTCCCAATAGACTGACCTGATCTCCACCAAATAATTAACATAAACATTCACCACTCACACCCCTGCACAAGGATTCCCTGTGTCGCAGGTGGCATGGACACATACAAGACATCACAACATCCAAGACCCGAGAACAAACATTCGTGTTCGTCACAAATATTTGCCCCGGCCGGGGATCGAACCCGGAACACCACAGACACAACACGGAATTATTTAGATAAGATAAGATAAACATTTATTTCATAAAGGTCTTAGTATATATGTAGGTAGGTACAAGTTTAAGTAAATGAAGAACGAGATAAAATGAAGAAAGAAATTAATGAAGGCTACTATAAAACTAAAAAAATTAAGACTATTTTTAAATAAGTAGGTATATAATTAATATACTTGATAATATATTTGATTATCAAGTAAATATAAATTAATTTGTAGATGAAAAAAACAGGATTCTTAACCCTACCTACCCTACTTAGTCCTACATAGAGTCAACAGTGCTCTGTCTGTCTCTAATTATGCACATAATACCAAGATAATCGATCCTACCAATGAACTTTTCCTAGTAAAATATTTCCGTTGTGATAAAAGAAGGTACATTGCATTTATGAATTCTGATATACTTGTGGCTCAATTTCCTGCAGCTCTGCAACGGTGGGACAGATATAACTTTTTTGTCCCATCTGTCACCCTAGGCGGACTGAGCAGGGTGACAGATGGAAATAATTCCTACCTAACAGCGTTCAGTGAATTCGAGCACTACCATTTGTACCGTTTTGCTCGCCGGTGTCCTAATCAGATTTACGACAGGCACAAACCGTGGTGTAAAGGCTTAGCTAGGCATTTAGACAACCGTATCTCATAGAAGTATTAAAGTACAGAATCACACTGTAGTACATTAAAATGCGACAAAGAAAAGGGAGCCACAGTGGCTAACTTCTTAGTACCTTTTAATCCGATGCAAATTTTCGAAAAACAGAAGAAACAGGGCTAGATAAATATTATATATTAACTACTAGGTTTTTTCATTGTCAATGTCAAAAAACATCATAAAAAGTAACAAACATAAAGTAAAGATAAGTCTTACGGTCCACTTCAACAAAAAAAAGGGAGATATTTGACTAATACTCACTCAGAGTGAGTACAGTCAGCGGCAATTTTATTTTAGTAACAATAATAGTCTGCCCGAAAACTCATAAAATTAAGCTATCATTATTGCATTATACATTTACATAAAAGCAAGTCATTCAAGCAATAATACATCATAGGTACTTAGGAACTTTTTGGGCAAACCGCACCAACAACCTCTTTTCAACCGACTTCAAAAAGGAAGAGGTTATCAATTCGGTTGAATTTATTTTTTGTTTTCTCAGAACTTTGTTGTTTATAAAACGATTTTAAAAAATATTTTTATTTTTTCTTTCTTCTTTTTTTTTGAGAGGTATATACCTACATTCAGATTTGCCCCATAGAAATTACATCACAATCGGTTCAGTAGTTTTTTTTTGTGTATAAATATAATGAAAAAAAATGTCGTCAAAGTAAGCGAAATTGCGTATTTTGCTTCCCTTTGACTTTGGAGTGGTGTTTACGGTCACTGAAACATTCCAATTAGATAAAGTCGGTTGTTGTATGATTTTGTAAAACCTTGATTATATGTATATAAGAACTCTTAACAACGTCTTTTTTACCTGATTGCCAAGAAAGAGGGTTATAGTAAGAACCCTAAGAATTTTGGGCTACCTTTTTCCTGAGTGTACCTTCTATGTAAAATATTCAAGCTCACGTTTTTTCAGACGCTTGGTAATATTCAGGGTAAATTTAAATACATGTACGTGTTCTTATTATCCGAACACATAATCAAAGGCCCGTGAGGACCTTGCATCGAGATACAAGAGCCTTCGTGGCGAAAGTATAAAATCTTAGGTTCAAAAGTATATAAAACCAAGTAACCAACGTAAGATCAAACCAAAGCTTAGCTTTAAGCTGGACTCTGATAAATCAGAAAGGACATGTTTAAATAAGTAACTAAGAAAGGTATAAGTAGGTACTAATTCGTTAATATCTAATATCTATCTCTCTGTTCAAAAAATCTATGTGTGCACACGTGCTTAACGGTGAAGGAAAACATCGTGAGGAAACTGGCATGTCATAGAACCTAAAAAGTTCTAATATGTCAAGTGCACGAAAGGAGCCTTCTCGAGGCGCACTTGAAATCCTTTCACCACACTGGTTCGAAAGAACTAGTGACACAATAAGAAGAAGAAGCATATCTAATATACGGGTATTACCTTAGTTAATTATCTAAACAACAATTACAAGAAAGAAAAATATGAGCAGAACTTGGCATAACTAAATTGAGACTTAGCCTGAGTACGACTAAAAACCATTACAAAAGTCCAAACTCGATCAAAAGTGGTTATTGATGGAGATCAACCATCCATTGTATCCGTGCTATCCACTAGGTATTGATTTGGTGTGTACGTGCAAGTCAACTTTTCGCAAATACCTCACGTCTCCCAAAGGAGTACCACAGCACTCTGCGATAGAGTTTCTCAATTTACTACGAAAATGAAAACGGCATACGTGCTACCACTAGGGCTCTTTATAGTTATCTGTGGTAAACGATGTTGGTTTTACAATAATTAATCCAGTATACTGGATACAATCATCAAGTAAGATTGGGGTGAATCGGAACTATTTCGAACTTTGCACACAATTTTGTACTAGTTATACGGTATTTTTGTGACGTGACTACGTCTAGTAAATCCATGAAAGCCGGCTACATGCACGAAAACCTTGACGTCATTGTCCGGCAACGCTCATCCGTTACGCTGTCAATGTTTTGTTATGACGTTGTCACGTTAAACTATCGTCCGTAAACCAATTTTACAGACAATCAATTTTTTTTCTTTGGATGGATTAGTATGAAGTCCGTTTCTCTAAACATATACTCTAGGCTGTTTTGAGTTAATATTATCTTCACCGTTTGCCAAGAAATACGAAAATATAACATGTTTCCATTCACCCCGTTGGGGTCAATAGAGATTCAGCTTCTCTCGAGCTTCTGTTCACCTCATTTTTAAAAGCTTTCACTTACTATTTTAATTTGAGTTAATTCTCTCAATAAAAATATTAATAAACTTTCAGTGATAAAACATTTGTTTATGACTATTATATGTAGATACCGTAAAACATTTTCACCTAGTTTGATGAAAAGTTTTTAGTACGAAAAACTTGCAGTTCGCGGGCTGCCTGAAAAGAAGCAATTTATGTAGTCAGCAAGCCTGATATTTTAGAATGAAAAAATATTTGCCTCTCTAATGATAAAATTACTACCAAATTCTAAAAATATTAGCAAGAAAACTAGACCTTTGAAAAAATTCGGTTGGGTTTTTCTATTCCCATCGCAAATTCGAATCACCCCATTTTGCATGTAATGTAAAATAATTTTGTTCACAACAGAAAAAAAAGTTACAATATAAACTTTTATTGTGTAACTGTTTTTTTTATAAAATAAAGCGGGCAAGCCCTACAGTATTCGCTTATGATATGTTACATCAATTTACTTAATTTTTCTGAGGTTGGTACCATCTGATGGCTCCCTGTTACACACTCCCGTTGCGTTTCACGAAATCACTACCGCAAATCGGCAGAAAGTGGGAGGAAAGATGTGACACAAAATAAGAGGCTAGCTCTAACCCATTGTCTGTTACCTGTAGCAGAACTCCAGAGTAAAGCTGGTCGGACATGAGAGCAGGTGAACCATACTTTATATGGAAGCTTCGCAATCACAGGAGTTCTCGAAAGGGTCATTATATAGCAATATAATGACCCTTTCGAGAACTTTAAAGAACATTGAAATGCTACAGACGTACACGAAAACGATGACAAATTAGGTAGGTACTAATTATTCACCTGGGGAAGGCAGCTGAATAAACCACTGAGGGAAAGTTTAACGTGTTTGAGCGTCGCACGCTGCCGTTTATTTGGTCAAAACGAGTTATAAACGTTCGTCATATTTGAAAAGTTTGGCTCTAAATTATATGAAAGAGAATATTTTTACCGCTCTGTAGCTTTGGAGCAGAGTTGGTAAACTCAAAATTACTTTATCGACATAGGTACTCTACTGTACTGTACAAATATTAATTGTACAGTCAGCTGCACTAATATCTATACACTTTCAAGCTTTCAAAATTATATTATACTCTTTAATTTGCAAAGACATTCTTCTTCTGACAAGTAAGAGGATTACATTAATTTGAAAATACTTCCGTTCATTTGTTTTTAAAAAATTAATTGATGACGATTGTCCAAAAGAGTTAGTAAAATATTTTATTATTCATTTTTATTGCCTCTTTTATCCCAAAATTTCTTAGTTCTATATTTATTACATAAGGTAGATAAATAATACTTACACATAAAAACATTCGCGTTTTAGATACCGTGGTCTATTTCAGATATCGGCTCCACAAAACAAAGGAACCCTTATCAAATCGCATTCGCAGCTCAGCTATTTTATTATGTATTTCGATTCCCTCCAACAGGAAAGACGGCTTTCAGAGCCACCGTATTTCAGCAAAACAATACGTTTCAGGTTTCTAAGAAAAATAATTGAACAAGACATACCAATGGACCCCAATATTCCTTTATCAAAGAACCCAAAACGAAATTACTTAAAGTTGTATACCTAGCTGAATTTATCTGCCAATCACTCGAATTTGAATAATTTTCAGTAGGAATAGCTTTAGTCAAGTATAACAATGAACGTCGAGAGTCTAGGTCCATGAGGAATGGGAGCCTCCCGCGTTTTAAATTTTGTCAGAGCGTCTGGTCGAAGCGACGCGTCATCAGAGGGCTGGCAGTTCTCTCGGCCAAAGAATAAAATACAAAGAGGCAATGCAGCCAGTATCCTCGGCACGCTGCCATCGGATATCGAGTTGGAGTAGTTGAGCTGCCTATAGATCGTTGGCCCAATTGTTTCCTTTTGTAAATTTTGTTATATGGATTGTAGTAGTTAGCATATGCTGTAATAAACTTACTCTGTCTGACCTTGAATAAAATTTAATTTACGCCAAAAAAAATTGCACTACCTGCCATTGAATCTATAAAGCTTTTTTATTTATCCAACAATTTTCCTTCTCTGAGTACGTGTAAATTTTCTTTGAGTTATGTTTGTACAAAAAATCTTCTTTCAATATTTTCTGAGTGGTATATTTGAACACGCTTTTACTTTTTATGTTTCGCGTGATCAGCTGGCTTATTCCTTAGGCGAAATAGAAAAATCAAAAGAGGCAAGTATCCTCGGCACGCTGCCATCGGGCATCGAGTTGGAGCAGTTGAGCTACCGATAGATCGATTGCAACGGTCTATGGCTGGTCCCATTTGTTTCTTTTTGTCCATTTTGTAATATAGATTGTAGTAGTTAGCTTATGATGTAATAAATAAATAAATAAATAAAAAAAAAATATTTCGGACAACTAGATCCATACAAAAACATTAAAAGACACAATATAATTTAAATTTTAAACCTATAATTATCTATACAAAATTCTTATATATACAAAATTGAAATTGAAATTAAATTATACCATAATAAATTGAAATTTAAATAAATAAATCAAATATAAATACAAATATTTCGGGATGAGCACCTCCAATCGACTTTTTCTCTTGTTTAGAAAAAAAAAATTGGTTGTTTGTAAAGTTGGTTTACGGACTATAGTTTAACGACTACCAGCGTAACGGGACAATGAGCGTTACCGGATAATGACGTCAACGTTTTCGTGCATGCAGCTGGCGGCGCGGCGGCGTTCATCGATTTATTAGACGTAATCACGTCAAAAAAGTACGCTTATCTACGTGAATAGTTACAGAATACAGAATTTATTTATAACACCAAGTTACACGTCAGTGGGGGTGGTGTACATAGTATTATAACTAGATTATATGTACATAATACAATTTATGTAAACTTACGAATTGTAACATAAATTAAAATAGGTATAAGTATTATTATATTATTATTATTATATTATTAACAATCAAATTAATTAATTAGGAGCTTCTTGAACTCATCTATTGAGTAGAAGCTGATCTCAAGAAGCCATTTACGGAGTCGTGTCTATTGTGGAGGTTGCATCTACCTTGATCGAGTGCGGCAGCCTGTTATATACAGATGGATCATAATATAAACTGATCTTTCCGATTTCCGCAGCTTGTGGTACAAGTACTTACTTCTTAATATTCTATGATTATTCAGACATAAATTAAAACAATTTCAGTAAAGTTTTGTCTAATTAAACAGCGCTGGAGCGTTGAGATATCGCTTTCAAGTAAAAGCAATTGCAGTTGGAGCCTTGGTTGAGATTGCCGACAGTAATAATTCATTGTAACCGACATTATTAATGCAGACAAAAAGGACAATCTAGATTCTACAGTAACAGCAATCTAAGAGTTCAATTATTTAGAACTTCATTTGTGTTGCGAACTAACAAAATTCCTTTCTGAGCACGCGATTACACGTTTTGACGAAATACACTCTCGAAATTGTAACTCGAATTTTCGTCTCTATATACGATTAGTGGTTTGTCGTGTCGTTCTTTGTCAGTCACTCAACCAGACAGGGCAAAGTCTTTTATATAGATGGAAGGATACTGACAACTGCGCGCTTTCGTGCTTCGAAAGTCTAATGACCACATTTAGAAGCTTATTTACGTAATATTATTAAGAAATAAATAATAATAAATATTTTGGACATTACACACAATGCTATCTAGCCCTTAACTAAGCAGAACTTGTACTATGGGAACCAGATGACTGATATACTTTTTTTGTAAATACATACATGAAATACCCAGACTCAGGATAAACACCGATGTTTATCAGACCAATGTTTCTCCTGAAGCGGGAATCGAACCCGCGACACCGGCATGGCAGTCCAATACACTGCCACTGGACCATCCGTGTCGTCATAATGTTTCTGCTCTATATTCTTTCAGTTTATATTAAACCAATAAGGCGTCGACTAAGTCTGTTTCTATTCAGCACAAAACTGCAGTGTCCTCACAATATTGTCCAGAGAGCTGTAGATATTAATAAGTATGAGAGACTTAGCGCAAGTTTTACACCTGGCTTCCAGAACTTCTACGTTCAAAAAGGTTTTTAAATATTTCTATTTATAAAGAGGAGATACCTAAAAAGGTAATAGATTGCTCTTTATTCAAATATACATACATAAGACATTTATTTACTACAAGCTGGCTGTCTGCGTTTTCGATCGCGTGATACATATTATGTTTATGATTATAATATTATTATATAAAAATTACTTTTTATAAAATCACAATTTTCGGTGGTATACTTACAAAAAAAAATTAAGACATAATTATTAAATTATTTATTTATTATTTATAATTTCATAAATGCTCATTACGTGTTTCAGCTTATAACTATACTCATACCAAATTTCAGCTCAATCTGTTGAGCAGTTTTGGCGTGATTGAGTAACAAATCCATCTAACTAGCTTCACAAACGTTATCATTTATAATTTTGGAAGTTAATAAAAATATGTTCTATGTTTATAATATATATAGATTTGAATTTTCCACTCTATTATTCACGTATAACAACCATATTTGTAAGAGCTTAACCCAAAATAGTATTAAACTAAGCATATTTTCGTGATTCGAAACCGAAACGGGGCCGCAGGTCCCTTAGGAATTACCACACACTCTGCGCTTGGAACTAAAATGAAGAATTCAATCTTCTGGATAAGACATTGTTATTTAACCAGCAGTGTCAAATAAATAAAAAGGATGGTGTACCCAACCCATAGATGAATAACGGCGTTCCTATTAGAACACCAAGATACCAAAATGGAGTCATAAGACAGGACCAAAAAATTTCAGACGCCAAAAGAGAAGTAAACTACTATCCTTTTTCATTGTTAATAAAACTATATCGTAAAAAGTAACAAACATTATTTGAAAATTGAGATATTTTATCTTTATTGACACGGCGCACCGTGTATTCACAAAAAATGTTGCGTGTAATATAAAATAGTAAGCTGTAATATATTTTCAAGTTACCATTAAATAATTTTCATTAGCTAGAATTTTATTTATATTGCTATCGTTACTCAATTTTCGAGCTGTTACAAAAACAGAATTTTAGTAAGTACATCGAGGACGTGGTGACCGAGTGGACTAGGCCCTTACCTTGCGATCTAATGGTCGCGGGTTAGAATCCCGGTGGCAGTCATGCGTAAATGGGGTTTTTTCGGTCGAAAAAATCTATGTATGAATCCCCACATCTCGCAACGGTGAAGGAAAACTTCGTGAGGAAACCGGCATGTCGTAGAACCTAAAGTTCGAAAACATGTGTCGAGTGCACGAAAGGAGCCTATTCGAGGTGCACTTGAAATCCTTTCACCACACTGGTTCGAAGGTGGAAGAAACTAGTGACACGATAAGAAGAAGTAAGTATATCAAGATTTTATTCTCCGTGTGCGGTCAATTAATTTGACTGACTATCTCAATTGACCTTGACCTCAAAGGTCAGTGCCACTTCCAGCATTGCAGGTCTATCTCGGCTGCACACTGCATCGCATGAAACATGCATGATCGTTTCAGAGCCTCACATTCACTTCACATTCACACACACATGCATAAGAATTTATGTGTGAATATTTCGAGTGTTGATACGGGATCGTTGATTGGGCGAATATGTTAACCCATTTAGCTGGAGTTTATTACCCAAACATTAATGTTCGACGATTGTTATAATTTATACTAAGCAATAAAAAATATAGGAAAGTTTTAACTTACTTAAATAAACCTCGTAGAAGTAATAGGCCATTTGATAGCTAACTACATAAGTATCTAAAATTATAAAAAAAACATTAGTAAATATAAGAATTGATCTTAGTGCAAACGATCTTAGTGCAAACGCGTCGCTAACTTCAGCGACCAGTGGCCGGCGTCCGTCAGTTTTCATACATTTTGTGTGAAAATACGTAGCGTGTAGCTACACGTGTCGCCGGTGAAATGACGTCAACCAATAGTTACTATCCATCCTAATCATGTCAAAAAATTATGTTGTAAATCGTCGATGACACCGGATTTTTTACAAGCTGATTGTTACCGAGTTTAACAGCTAGCGTGTGTGCGAGTTAGCTTTCGGAAAGAATTGTCAACAAGCAGATTGTAAAGGAGCCGATGACACTGGGCGAGTTTACACGCTACAAGCGAACTCGCTGTCTTGTCTTGTAGCGTATAAAAAACCCGAGTATCATCGACGCTTAAATCTAAAAAAAATACAAGGTATAGAAAACAAGTCAGTAAGGAATAACAATGCTGCAGAGCCAGATGTGGAATGGAACAAACACAACTAGCATCCAGAAACTTAAACGACGCTTCTTCAGGTATAATAAATTATGAAAGATTGCATTTCAGCCAGCGCGCGTTGAGGTAAATTTAACATTTTGAGGAAAACCCGAGGAGAATTAATTAATATTCATAGCTCGTGTGTCGTTGTATAACCGCACTCATACCATAACTAGGATGTAGATGTCTTAGCACCTTGTTGAACGCTTATTACGATTTTGTCGGTGAAATTTGAAGAAATGGTTCTTTCTGTTGATATATTTATGAATATAAGATTATTTTTTGTTACAACTGGTCTGGTCATTTTTTTTTATTAAAATTTTTTTTTATTTTCTGTTGAACTGTGTGTGTGTGAACGCTTTGACTTGTGTGCTTGTGCTCTTCTTCTGTGCTTACGTAATAAACTTTCATCTGTGTCTCTCAAACTGGACTGCTTTATTTCGCTACCTGGATTACCACAGTTGAACCACGTAGGTACCTACCAACACTCATATAAGAAGCCCACACACCCCCATATGTTTAAAAAAAATGTTTTTTTTAATGCATACAAGTGATGAGGCGAGCTTGACGTTCTCCTGATGGTAGATATATTGATGGTCAGTCTTGAAAGCCCAGTAATTATAGCTGTAATTAGAGGCACTCCTCAAACCGAGCACTCCTCAAACCGAGCACAGTAATGCTATTACTGCTTAGCAGCAAAATGGCACTTATTTTGTGAAAATGTTTTGTTACGAAAATAAAGATAAGCCTAGATAACAGTTGTTGAAAACTTATTACAAAGTGTTGTAAAATTTTCCTAAAATCATTTTATTTTAAGGCTAAACTATATATAAACTGGGCTTTGAAATGTTCCGTTTCCGTAAACTTAATATATATATTAATACACAGTTTGATTTCTAAAATTGAAAATAAATAAAAGCACAGTCGAGAAAGCACACAGCGGCCTTACAATAGAACAATAAACAATGCTCGACCTCAATCGGAGTTTTTATTCAGAGCACCTAATTTTACATAATGCTTCGGAATATTTCTATTTTCGAATGAAATCTACCTACGTAATTTTTTGTAATCGTATTATTATAAGACGCAATGCTGTTATTGCATAGATTTATTAACGGTGTTCCTATAGAACACAAAGATGGACAGTCAACTTATCAAACCAAAATGGATACGGAATACAGAACAGAAAATTTTCATACACCCTGTCAATAAATATGAAATATCTTTACTTTTAAATAATGTTAGTTCCTTTTTATGATGTAGTTTTATTGACAATGAAAAAGCCTAATAGTTTTAATATAATATGTATTATAATAGCTAACTAACCTGTTACTTCTCATTTTCGAAAATTAGCATCGGACCAAAATGTACTAAAAGTTAGCCAATATTCCCTTTTTTTGGTCGTATTTTCAATAAAATATGTGTATAGTGTGATTCTGTACTTTAATACTTATATGTACTGGCCCTCTAAATATTGAGAGATAAGTTCTTACATTAAAACAGCTCCTCAACCACCTAAACATACCTTTCCAAAAAAGATTTAAGGTGTACTTAGAATAAAGGAAAGTTGCCCAATTTTTTTATACCGAATCTTTAAAATTGGGTCTAACTCAATCCTAAACCACGAATGAAATACTGGTGCCTAACGTGGGACCTCGCTAAAACAGATCAAAAAGACCATCAAATTCGATAGAATTTGGACTTTCAATTTCAATTTGGAATTTGGACTTTCAAGACATACATAGATATATGTATGTCTTGAAAGTCCAATAAAATTATAACAAAAACAAACATAATAAGCAAAATTTTTGTATATTAATATCCTAAAATGTTGACGCCCAATGTAGAGCGACCCTAACTTATAATTATCTCAATCAAATTTTAACCTGCTATTAACAACACGTTGAAATTTACCCTCACTCATTCATATGAATCGGAATACATACAATATCGGCTAAAGAGCCGAATTGGGATGCTCTAGCATGAAATGCCACTTACCACTTATTATCCAAATGAAGCTATAGCCTGCAATTTAAATCCAAACTTTTCAACTAGCTATTAATGAATTGGCAGGTTGGTTTTGGGGATACCCGTTAGTAATAACTGAGGGTAATTGAGGGTACTTTTAAGTTAAGTAGGGGTCATTCAGTTGGATGATGGCGGTCACGCGATGCAGACGCGTCAGAACAGATTTATTGTATTTTACGTGCAGTTTAACTTTATGACTTGCTGATTTCTTTACGGCTATTGGTCTATTATAATATTTATTTTATAACTTATATTAAGTATAAGATTTATACACCATTTCCTCGCTTGGCAGTTCGTTACCAGTCCAGATTCAGACCGTATGATTTGATATTTCATAGTATAGAAGTGACAGTACAGTATCAGGTAAGTTTGAATTAAATTATTTAGTGGTCCCCCACATCCACATACGTCCAAACTTACACCGCACACGAAACTATCTAATTTGAAATTATTGCGGTAGTTTGATGTTTGGGTACAGAGGTAGACGGTAGAGAGTCAAGTTGTGTTGATTTAAAATTCATTTCAAAACGCATTTCCTAACACCCGTATTCTAAGTCATTCCTCAAACTCAAACTCTCCTTACGTAAGTAAAAAAATAGCCGCCGCTTTACTTATTTCCTTGAGTGAAAAAATCGTCTTAGAATACGGGTGTAAGTATTAGGCCAGTCTAAACTCGGGCTATGTGAAGCAAAAATTACATGATTAAGAAGGCTGACTGAAAAAAGTTAAACTCATAAATAAGGCTTCGACTAACTTTTCTAAAACAGCTAGTCGGTCGTTTTTACTTATATTTTTATTATAATAAAAGATCTATTAGACAATAATAATATTTAATTTTTAAGTGCACAAGCAAAACATAGAGCACACAATACATTTCACATCTAATTCAATAATGTGCAATGGCGTAATCACTCGGCGCGATCTAAATACTGATAGACTCCCGCTGAATGGATAAGTTTCCTGGAGGGTGATAGACTGGTTTCCGACGAGAAAACTATTACTGTT
Organism: Lobophora halterata; assembly: GCA_932526365.1. Lineage (NCBI taxonomy): Eukaryota > Metazoa > Arthropoda > Insecta > Lepidoptera > Geometridae > Lobophora > Lobophora halterata. The sequence goes on from OW052018.1 coordinate 3,226,169, forward strand.
TCAAACATTGTTTAAAAGACAGGACATTTAAACAGTTTAACGATAACATCTTTAAAATATCAGTCGTCAGACATTCCTATCTCATCAATAACTGCTTTTTCTGCTAAGATATAGCGTTCGTCCAAATTGAGACGTTATTATTAATTTATTTATTTCAGACAAAACATCCATAGTACACGTAAAATATGTCAAAAGATAACTTAAAAACTACAAATAAATGTCAAAATTGAATAAATTATGAATAAAATTATGAATAACAGTTTAAAAAAAAAAATCTAATCTAAATAAAAATGAATTTAAAAATATTAATTTAATTAATTAAATAATTTATTCAATATTGGACTGCACCCAGCAATACTTGCATCCATCTGTTTTGGATGGGGCAGTCTGGACTCGACACAATCATCTGTAGGATGTTATGTAGTTATGATGGCCCGTCTTATCATTTTATTTTACTAGCCGCAGTGCACTTTGAAGCTGAAAACAGCAATGTTTAATTACTTTAACAAGTGACACGTAGATACTGCTTGACATAGAATATCAGGCACCGTCTCGGTACTTATGTAGACATCAGTAACAAGTGCTCATTGTTAGCTTTCTAGCATTTTTATTGCTGTGGAAAAACCTACCTTTTTATTCTTTATGGTCTGTGTAGCTTCTTGGTTCGCTGCGCCGTTCCAGAGTCTTCTTTTAAAATTCAAAGTCAACACCGACGGCTTTTAGAAGCTCGGGATGAAATACCTCAACAGTGAGCCACTGCATGCTCCTGTATCTATTCCATTTTATGAAATTGAAAACGGAAATCTGGATAAAATGTCTAAAACGCACGCTGTTACTCTTTTGTGTTTAACTTAGAGAAGTAATTTTATTCACATAAATATAACCTTCTTCTTCCTTCATTCATAAGACCTAGCCCCGTCTGTGACTAACCATACTTGAGACAAATCATTCATTCATTCATTCTGGTAAAAAATGTGATTTCGGTTGTGCAAAGCGAAATGAAATGAAATATTGTTTATTTGCTAGAACATATGTGTTTACAAATAAAGTCTTAAATAGATTGAGTCCATTTTATGTCCTGTGATATGACACGGGACGAGACAACACTGTGTCCAATTTGCTTGTGGCCAAAACTGGGTTAGGCACTTTTTTGAGTTTTTTACTAAGTCCAAAAGAGCTCGTCATCATTACAGTATGATCTTTCAGTCTTAGAATGTACGCTCCTCCAATATAGGTGCCTTACAAATACTCTAACTCAGAGAGATAGGCGTGTATTTTTAAACTGGAAGAACTCTACATATTTACACCTAACTACTGTACATTGGGTTCCTATTTTCTTTGAATGTTCAGAGACGTGTCTTTAAAGTCCATTATAACTCTGCCTAGAATAAATCCCATAGAAGAACCCAGCAAAATAGCTCTACAGAATGTAAATGGCACGTGAAGTTTCACGCGCCATTGTGGCCAGATGAATTCGAAACTAAACTTACCTTTGTAGTCTTACACAAAGTAAGTAATAACAGAATTCACAAAAGTGAAGAATTGAAGATGGTATTTTTACTGGTCAGAAAGCCAGCGTCGTAGAATACAATCAATATACGATTCAAAATAATGAAAGATTCACAATAATATGCAAACAAATCGAAAAACAATATTGGAAAATGAACCTCATTTTTTTTATTGTTTTCAAATTGTTATACTCGTACTTAGGCACCTATATCCTTCCGAATCAAACATTACATCACTCATTCATATCATAAACTTATAGTTTGAACTTATTACATAATGTAGTTTCTAACAGTAGGCAAAAGGTATTGATAAGATAAGTTTTTTGAATAATAGTATGGGTTGAATGTAGAAAATCAAGTCCTTATTTTAATGTAGAGTCCGAACCGAGTCACTCCATAATACAGGCTCTTGCGAAGACCTAGTATAGGGTACAGAGCTCCAGTAGGTACATCTTAAATCTAAGATAAGACTGCCATGGTATTAATATTTATTACCATGTACCCAATCCATATTTTATGAAACCAATAAACGATTTATTATTATTATTGAACTAAATAATATGGTAAACGTGGTAAGTACTAAGCAGGCCTGGTGTCTATACAGTTATCTGTGTTTTGTCTACAATGTCAATAGAAAACTTTCATATTTTATGTAGGAAGAAGCAGCGAGAGCTTTATTGGACTTATCGTTTCGTAGCTTTACCAGCTGCACGGGGAATATAACCAAACAAAATATATAGCCGTATCGTGTTGGGTCGCCGCGTGCCGCCGGAGTTTGCATTTGACAGGAAAACGACAGAATATTCCTGATGGTACTTCCATTTATCGTAGCTTGGCGGAAAACTTGGTCGTATTTTTAGGGCTGCTCCGACAAGAGCCCCACAAATAGTTTTGTATGTTCTGTTCATCTGACCATCCGTATGCCATATCTAGGCATTATATCCATAGCTTAAAAGATGTAAACTCAGAAAGTAATAGGTATAATAAATAAATAATAATAATATAAATATTTTTGACTTTTCACACAACGCCATCTAGCCCCGAACTAGCAGTGCTTGTAGTATGGGGACCAAATAACTGATAGAATACTTAAATACTTTTTGACGTGACTACGTCTAATAAATCGATGACCGCCGGCTGCATGCACGAAAACGTTGACGTCAATGTCCGGTAACGCTCATTGTCTCGTTCCGCTGATGACGTTGTCACGTTAAACTATCTTCCGTAAACCAACTTTACAGACAACCAATTTTTTTCGTACCCAGACTCAGGACAGACACTGATGTTCATCACACAAATGCTTGTCCTGAAGCGGGAATCGAACCCGCGGCACCGGGTGGCAGTCCAACACACTTGCCATTCAACCATCCGTGTCGTTGGATGACTTAAAAACTTTTTTTTTTGACATTTATTTCAGAATTATATAAAAATAACAATTTATAAATATCCCTTGCAAAAATTTTAAATATTGCCGACCACAAGCTTTTAATTCAAAGAAAGAAAACAATCCCCTGAAATCTATGCACACTCTTTCCTTTTATAGTTCCGCTCCATCTTCGTCACGTTTCATATCCGTCGACTCAATAGAAAATGGTTTTCGATCGGCTTAGAAAAACATACAAATTGCAGCGGTGCAATATCCGTGGTGACCTACTCAGGAATATTTTCAAAGGAAACTGGTATACGAACTAAAACCACCCTTCGCATCAAATAATATCTATTGGTGTTCTTATATTTATACCTAGCCAGACACAATGACGGCAGGTGGAGCAAATCTCTGACCGAGTGGTGGCCATAATTTGGTGGCATATGGGTGGCACTATTAGGGAAGCCTATACCCAGCAGCAGTGGGTGATTCCGGGCTGATGACGATGATAATGAATATTTATAAACTTTATGGTACGGTCTTGTTTAAAAGCGGTAGTTTTTCAAACTGAAGAACAAGATATAATGAGTAGGTTTTCAAAATGATTAGTTTTCTATTCATATTCTTGATATTCTAAAAAACTGCAAACGCTACGACTCATACAAATCCATCGATAGCTTATTTGCTAATATTGTCATGTTTCGGTAGTTTTTTAGCGTTGAATTACAGTCGCCATATTGGATTTCCTTTTTTATTTTATTTTTTTGAATTCCTAAAATGTATATTTATTCAAATCTTAAACGACTTTAGCACCAACATAATCTCAGGGGTCTAAAATGCTAAAGTCGTTCGTCCCATAGGTACTCAAACAACCATAAACATACAAGAAAAATAACGGCAGAGTTTCAAGCTCAGACATACATGAAACCGATTGCTTGATAAGATGTATTTTTCATGACAATCTGGATCGCTTCCAGATAGCCCAAGTTTTTGTGGTCTCTGCAGTAGCAAATGGGTCGAGGAGGATTTGCTTGTCATTTGTAACCATTACTGGGAATGGCCCGATTTGTTCACTGATTGTGAATAGGTAAATTGGTCGTGAATGGAGAGAATCTGATGGGTACCCATCGAGTAACAATGTTACTCGTTGGGATTTTTTTCCCATCGAGTAACACTGTTACTCGATAAAATGATAGAAACGATGTTACTCGATGGGGATAACGTGTCACACTTGATTATTGGTAATGATGATTTAGGTAATCTCGGGTATTACCTAGTCCGTATTAAAGCAAATGGTAATAGTTTGTATAAAACCTAATGTAGGATAAGTTGCAAATACCGATAGACTAAAAATAAATGGAGTTTTCAAGCTACTCTAAGAAAATTTAAATCGTTCGTCAAATCTTCTTATTTACGGGATCTCGAGTAGGTTAGTAGAGATTTGAGTAATTTTTATTTTTCGAAACGTATTTAACTGACTTTAAAGGTGTCAAAATCCAAAATGTAGTGGAAGTCGGATTTATGGTTTTCATAAACTAAGTATAAGAAGACAAGACGAAGAAGCTTGTTTCAATTTCGCTACACTCGACTTTACTTTCGACTCACGTTAAAATCTATTCAATTTATCAACCTACTTATCATTCTACAGATCAATATGCTAATGTAGCGAGATCGCGCAGCAAGTAGGTATGTACCTAAAGCATGCAAACTTATCAGATAAGCTAGTTCGGATAACTTCGGTCACCTGGGCAAATGTGATGCAGCTTAGCTGTGTTACGAAAGAGCCTTTGCTTGGGCATGTTTGCTAAACTTTCTCCGAACTTTAGCGACGGATAAAATGGAGTAGTCAGCTCTTGGAGACGGGGTATGGGTAACTATTTTTGTTTTAGTTTTACGTATTGTTATAGCGACAATTATTATAAGACTGACAATTTAATATTTGAGCAAGACGACTGATTTATAGTAAGGAGTAGTAGGGAGTAGTAAGGCAGCTAAGGTGTTATTGTTTTGTTAGTAAAACTACTTAACTTTTGACGTGACTACGTCTAATAAATCGATAAACGTCGACTGGATGCACGTAAACGTTGACGTCATTGGTAACGTTGTCATTGTCCGGTAACGCTGGTAGTCACGTTAAACTATCGTCCGTAAACCAACTTTACAGGCAACCAATTTTTTTGTGAAAAACCTTTTCAGATCAGTTTATGTTATCACTCGGGTTCCGTCAAAAAGCAATAAAGGCATGAAACAGCATTAACTGCCCAGACCGGTTCGTTACAGGAACATTGCGTCCCGTCTGACGCGAGAAACATTATGTTTAACGATCACACTTGTTACGTGTTACCAGACTCTCGATTTTCGTAAATATTTGTTACAGAACAGGATGTAAAATTTTCCATAAATGGAATTAAAATACAAGCATATTTGAACCAATATTATTAATGGTGGTGCTTTTAGAGTTTGCACACTTGGTTAGGTTTCCAAAGAAAGTTATTGAACTGATGAAAATGTAAGTATTTAAATTGATATTATTATTATGTATAAAAGTTTGTACGCTTTTCACGAGTATTCGAATTATAAATATATAATATTAGAATATTGGCCAAGAAATATTCAGTAAGTCAGTTAGATTTTTTACGATGCAAGCTTTAAAAATTTAAATGAAAACGGACAACCAAAGATAGTTTTATAGCCTAAACTTTACGATCAAACTTCCAAAGCTGTTGCGTCCGCAACAAGTAAGATACCTAAAAGTGAAATTCATCGTCAGCTTGACTTCGATAACAAAACACCAGGAAGTAATTGACTTACCTCATCGTATATGAAGTTGTCGATCTCCTCGAGTGGTCGTCCGTACATTTTGGCCGGGAAGGGCTCGTATTTTCTGGGTAATCGAGCGCCGTCCTCGACGCTGAGTCGCCTACGCGGCATGAAGCCGAATTCGCGGACGAGCTGAGCGCCGCGGGAGCCGGCACGCCGCGCGCTCTCGCGAGTGAAGGGAGTAACGGCGGCACGGGGCCCACCGTCATCCCGCGCAGCCGCCGTCTCACTCGAGAACGTGACCCCTTCGAGCGGTATGCGCAACTCATCGCGGCGCGGGCGCTCCTCTCCGTCCGGAAGCTCGTCGAGTGCGTCGCGGGATTGAGACGCGACGAGCGGCGCGGCAGCTTCCGGATTGGTCGCTTCGAGCTGGCGGACGATCTCCCCCAGCAGCCGGGAGCCATCGATCTCCTCGCCGGGCGAGTGCAGCGGCGCCGGCGGCGGGAACGAGAGGCGCCGCTCGTCCTCCTCCATGCCGCTAGGCGCGCGCCCGCCGCATCGCCACGGGCCCCCACCGCGACACCACACTAACTGGCCACTGATGATATCATTCTCGTTTTACTGCCACCTGTTGACAATAAAACACATTTTTAATTATTTAGTTACAATAAGTAATTTACCTTTTTATCTCGGTAGAGTTCTTATGGCGAGTGCCCTAAACTTTGATCATAAGATTCGAAACATAAAAATCTAATCTAGTGCCGGTATGAAAAGGTACGAAGGGTTATCTCAAAAGGTACGGTAAGGTAAGTACTTAAATCTTTCTACTTGGTGTTTAAAAGTTTTGTCAACGCTGAAAAATTTGTCGCCGTAAGCGTTGTCTTCAAATAGCTTTGAATGTGCGAACCATCATTTTGCTGTTTTTTGATGAAAAGATGAAGGTCGAACAGCAATGTAAAACTATTATGCGATTCATGTATCCGAAATAGATCGGTTCTCGGATTATGACCGACAGAGACCTTCAAATGATCGTTTCCATTCAATGTTTATCTCTGTGAGCGAGTGATAAGAGAAGAAACATCGTAAACACAAACGCGTTGCTAAACGTCAACAGTCAGCACCTTTTTTTAGATTTTACATTGTTCTGTGAGATACTGCGAGCAATAAACTTTTAATGTGGGATTAAGGAATCGTTTCCGACGTACAGAAACAAAATTTAATCAATATTACGTTCTATTTGCACAAACGTGCTTAAATTTTTTTGGTTATAGTATACCTAGATTTATAGTTCGTGTAATAAAATTGTTTTTAATTATGGACTGTTAGACATTTTTACTGGGTATTAAATGTAATTTAGCTTGTGATTGCAATGATATCGGCAATATACTAAATCGAAGTGTTTGTTATGTAATACTCTTGTTACACCTGAAATTAAAAAAATAATTTACAAGTCGCCTTGAATTTTCCTTCCACAATTCAGGTAAGTATTGATACAAAAAATCATAAACAATGGAAACGAGTCGACAGGCGTTCAGCAGTGGGCGCACAAAAGGCTCCGCTGCTGCCGTTGTGGAGAGGGCGATCGCTATTGTATCATTGTCACAACGCCGTATAACGCCGTAGCGCCGTTGTAACCATTGCTACGACAGTTCGTAGCGAATGCTACGCGAATATATTTTGTAGAAATAATTTTGTGTTGAGCCATATTTTATAAATAGGTACATAATATGTATATTAGATGAAAGATTTCTTGTCTGTATGTTTTTTTTATTTGTTGGTTTATCGGCTTCAAGCTGAAAAAACAATACAAATTATATAACTAGAACTATGTTTGGTGAATGTAGGCCAGGCCAGGTTTGGAGTTGTCCAAATAACGGCATTTTTCTAAACTTCTTATATGAAACTAGTGACATCCCGCATCCTTATTTGCGTTGCGTATTTTCAAAATTCCTTTCTCACTTTCTTCCTTCAGTACCTACTCACTTTCAGTCTTGACAAACATCCTCCAAGTTTCAAGTCTCTACGATCCGTGGTATGGCCTATAAATTGTCTGTCAGTCAGGACCAAGCCTTATATGTATATACATATATTTATGATAAATATTTTTTATAAGATAAAGTTTATTTTCCAAAAAAGATCTTGATACTAAGTTTACAACTTGTGATAAAAATACAAAACCTTTCTAATTTAATTAAGAACTAAGATTTTTGTACAGGTATATTTAAATACTTCTCGGTCTAAGCTAAGTATAGATATACTTGTGATATTGACCCTATTCAAATAGACGTTATTCAAAGAAAGTGTTTGTAAAAGGTATATTTATAAAGATTGTGTGCTGAATTAAAAAATATAAAACAGGATTTTTTTTTAATACTAACGAAGAAGAAAATGTATTTAATCGTGCTAAAAAAGCTTTTTTAAATTGATACCGCTCTCTGACTACTCGAAACTCGTGTATTTAAGAGCCGATCCGATTTTACCGTGTACTCTCCTCGGGGCAAATTAAATTTGTATCAAGGATTTATGGTATCAATTTTTAGAGGCCATTGAATAAAAAGCTTAATTTTTATTGCATAGATTGACAATTGTGCTTTTCTTTTCAAAGCTTCTTGAGTTGTGTTCTGAACCTAAATAAAACGAAAAAAATATTATTATGAAAGAAGTCTTTTATAATGTAACGTAAGCCAACATTTTTTTTTTGTTTAGTTTAATGTGAACCGTCTTTGAGTTTTTAAAAAATCACATCGATTTTGAACAGAAAAATCCATTGGTCTACGACCGGGTTCGAACCCACGACCTTCGGATCGAAAGTTGAAGCACCTCCCACTCGACCAACACAGCTTATTATTTTAGCTTAGTCTCATCTCATATCCCTAAATAGGTTAAAACAAGCCTTTTTACTTACTCTCACGCTTTGAAAAAACAATTAAGTACCTACATGGTTTCCCTCGTATTTACGGAATATAACCGTAATGCGGCCGGACGTTATGTATGAAGTATTAATTAAGCCCATTTATACAACCCTATTTGCCTTAATTCACCTGAAAATCGCTGAAATTTAAGCCAACCACGTCATTAACTCGAGGCAGGTAGTAACAAACACACGGTTTTTAATGTCAAGGAAATTGCAGTTTCGTCTGAATAAGTACTGTACGAATTAATGTTAACATTATAACAGCAGTTTACATAATACTGTTCTACCTTCAATTTTTATAATTCTGTAGGTACTTATATTGTTAACCAGATTATAATTGGAGAACTAACTGCAGTCATAAAAGGCTAATTTATTTTGGGACTTTCATACTCAATTAGGCAAATTTATCCAAATTTAATTCATTTAAGACGTGTAAAAAACAATACATTGAGCCAAAAAAACCAACCAAAAAAAGTCCTGTGTAGCACTGTTCTGGTCAAGAGCAGGCGGGATCTCTTACCATCAGGCGAGCGCCTTACTCGTCGTTTACATAAAAAAAAACTACAGAATATAAATCCACATGCATGAAAGTAAAAATTCCCAAGCTAATGTCGTCGGCAAGATCGGGAACCATTTTGATATTAGCTTCGCACACTGCATTACTTTTACGACGGGAGGGGTAAATAGAAAATTATGGTTACCGCTACTTGGTAGGGTTTATTACCTTGACGCAGCACAGTACCTAGAGTGCCTACATCGAGTATCTTTCAACTTTTACTATGAACTTTTAGAATAATCGTGTTTTTTTTAACTTACTATTTTTAAGTAGACTTTGGCCATTTACATATCAAATTGGTGCTTGAAGATAAGAATAATAAAGCTAAAAGTTGGAATAATACTATGTAATAATATTATTTATTCTTTGATAATACTTTTAAATTATATTCGTTAGACGTTTATTAGATTAAAAAATATCTGCATAAAATAGCTCTCTCCTACTAATAATCTCATGATCTCATCAACTTGTTCTAATGTCGTAATAACAATAAGTTTATTATAGAATTTTTAGAAGAAGTGTGCGGGTTTTCAACCAAACCTTTTGATATTAATTATGCTGGCGATTTTAGGGTATGTGTTTTGAGTTTGAAAGTTCAGTGTCCAGGGCTGAAAATGTTCCTACTCATTTCCGAAGGCAATTGAACACCACCTACATTTGATCTGCTGCTCCTGGCTTGTTGGTCTGGTGGCAGGCAAGGTCCTGTGGACTCGCACGGCGAGTCCAGGTCCGAAAAGTCTTTGGAAAAGCACACAGCACGGCTATGATCCCGCGACACTTCACTAGTATAAAATGTTGAGATGCAGATTAGGCACGGCCAAAAATGGAGGGAAAATCGACGGATTTTAAGTAGAACGTCCACACGCATCCAATCACAATGACTCCCGCCAATGCACTGATGAGCCTCGAGCAATATATGTAAATTGTACATATGTACAATGTACATATATTGCTTATAGTATTTATTGATATTATAAAAATACAATTTCAGTTGTACCTACCGTCTGTTATGAAATCCTGTAATCAATTGTATAAGGATAAAGGATGTTTTCGGCTCGACCCGGCTTAGCTCAGCTACGGACCACCTAAGCCGTACTGTTGCTACCAAATCCTTTAACGAATCCACCTAATATTTTCTTTGAGGGATTTCAGCTAATTTACGTCAGCAACATTTACCATCACGAAAAGTCTTCATAAATAAGCGAGCTAATTTGTAGCAAAAGGGTCAGTTCTGAAAATGTTTTCCGAATTAATAATTGGACGTATATATGCGGTATTTAGAATCGTGCATCTTAGTATGTTTATTTACGTTTAAGGGGAATCCTCAAATCCGAATTCCATACATAATGTTTCGGACAAATACTCAAAAAGTACACCGTATTATAGTAATTTCTTCGAATAAACGAATAGTGTGAATAAATTAGTATAATGCGGTGTACTTTTTGAGTATTTGTCCTAATTATTTTGTATGGAATTCGGATTTGAGGATTGGCCTTAAGTTTATTTGGCTTTGAATTATGGCGCATTTTTGTGTTAGTACATAAACCTTATTTTCTATATTTCTTCACAAATTTTTCTAATTCCGTTAATATTTTCTTTTGAGGGTTACAAGTATTGTGCATGAAAATAATGTTACCATCACATTTGCTGTACATTATGAATTGTAACATTTGTGCTGAAATATGTGGCTACGAAACGATTCAACCATCCAAGCCATCCCGAAGTATTCTAATAAACCAGCTATTTCCAGATAGATGATACAGCTTAATAAATATGACTCTTATTTTCTTCTGAAAATGTAATATAATACTACTAATTTATTAATTAGTATAAGTGGTATGTGACCGTTGTAAGGGCGGTTTCAGACTCCCGTATTTTTGTCGCGCGCATACGGGCGGATTGTTACTAAAACTTCTAAAGCGTGTCGCGTTTGCGCTCGGTTTTTTCTAGCGAATGTCAGTAGCATGAGGCGTCTCTCGCGGCTGGTCGCGCGTAGGAATAACGCGCTGCAAAAAAACCAAAAGACGAAACCGCGTTAACTAATTTAATAAAATACAAATATGAAAAGAAAATACAACAAACGCTTTGGATCTAAATAAATAGAAGCTATTTTTTATTCCGGTATCACACGGACGGAAGAAGCAGTAGCTAGTATAATACTGAAATAACGACCAATATTTCTCTACAATGATCGCAACCCTGTCTCCTCAAGCGTGTCATTGTCCACGATATTCCGGCCTGTGTCGGCAGCGGTGTCGATAACGTCCGAATACTGTCCCTGAAACTCGTCGAGCTATGAGCTATTTTCCAGCACATTTAGCGCATCTGGTTATGCAATGAATTTGAACACTATTAAACATAAACATTCACACACTCACACCCCTGCACTAGGATTCCCTGTGTCGCAGGTGGCATGGACACATACAAAAAATCACAACATCCAAGACCCGAGAACAAACATTTGTGTTGGTCACACAAATATTTGCCCCGGCCGGGGATCGAACCCGGAACACCAAGCTTCGTAGGCAGGGTCACTACCAACTAAGCCACGATGTCGTCATATTCGATAGAGAAACGTTGGTGTACGCTGACTGGTTGGACGGCAAATCATAATTTACTAAAATAGTTTGTGTTGACTACTGAACAGACAAATTAAAATTTGATGCCTTAAATTTCAATTATCATGCCTGAGATGAGAGTATTTTATATCAATATATAAAATAAAGTCGGCTAGTTACACCATTTATAACTAAAGAACGGCTGGATCGATTTTCATGATTTTTGATTTGTTCGATTTATTTCTGTCTCGAATAGCAGAATAAATAAAACATTTTAAAAATCAAGGGAAGATCTACAGGTGGACGAAGTCGCACGCGTTTTACAACATAAAAAAGCAATTGTATGCCCAATGACCGTTGATATTTTAATAGTAGATTTCACACTTAATTATGTAATTTGTATACATACGTATATATCAACTCATTTCTAGATAAACAAAAAAAACATAAGAAATTAATGATATATAACGGTACCGAAATTGGCCAATCACAGTACTTACAATCTCTACTTCGAGCACTGTAATTGGTCAATTCATGGTCCGCTCCTCTCCACTCCTCCCAACTACACGTCAGTGGAAACGCACCCTTAGTTTAGTCTCCGAAGCACTAGTCGAAACAGTGACGATTGAAATGCTGACGTCAGCAACGTGACGTCAGCGTTTTAATTTTCAATATCCGTTCCGTTTTGTCAAGTTGGTAACGGTTGTATGCATATTAAATTTTCATGTTGCATGATAGAATATTCTGCTCAATATCTTCCCCAGATGGTATTGTAGAATTTCTAAAGTGTTTCAAAAGAAACAGCGACGATTGAAATGCTAACGTCAGCAACGTGACGTCAGCGTTTTGATGTATTTTCAATATCCGTTCCGTTTGATCAAGTTTAAAATGGTTGTCTGCATATTCACTTTTCATGTTGCATGATAGATAGAATAAATAGGTATATTACTTCTACTTGATATCTTCACCTGATGGTATTGTAGAATTTCTAAAGAAGTCTGGCGATTTGTATAGATAACTAGTCCGAAACTTCAGTGATGTTTTCAAACGAGGACCTACCTAGATATTGAATAATGACCCAAGACGATAGAAATTAACTTAAATTATAGAAGTGTAAATAAAAAAAAATATTACTTATTTTTTTAACTCTTAATCAATTATTTAATTAAATAAAACTGACAGAATAAGCACAGACTACGCAGGCTCTAGTGGACGTAGAGACTTGAAACTTAAAGGTACCTATACTCGCAAACGCGTGCCCTTTCTTAGGGTTTCTTTCAATTTGCAACGCAAACGAAGTTATTGTCAACTAGTTATGATAATAATAATACACAACGAGTATGTTATTAAACATTTTATTTAACAACTAGTAACAATGAAAATGGCTGTGCTTTAGACTTTACAAATAATCTAATCCTAGTTAATTAGGAATGTTTCACTACGGACGTATGGGCAAGTTAAGTTCTACGTTCGTAACAAATGATTATTTTATTTAATTTTTTCGGAAATCTTACAGCTAGGTACGTACACGATTGATTACAAAGATAAATATAGATGGCCAATTAAAAAAATTCACAAATAGGTAAAAGCAAGTAGGTATTTATAATTTTAAAGAAGTAGACGGACAAACACTTGTAATTTAGAATTTAGGATTCAAAAAAACTATTGTTTATTAAATTATGCTTTTATTTAATTAAGCTTTATAGCTATAGTGTAAACCGTTATCTACGGAGCAAAAATGCTACATTTGAGTTTGTTTAGATTCATCATCAAGTGTAATATGACCTATAGTTTCTCATAACTACCTATACTATACAATACTAGGTAGTACCTATATAAATTGTAAATTTCTGTTCATTCATGACACCATATTTTGTTAGTACATAAGGCTTATTCTAAGGTTAGTAACATTTATTATATATTTATGGTAAACTGTTATGATCTTTTGTATTAGACTAAATTTTTTTTTTTTTTTAGAAGAACCTAATTTCTTCGGTTTTGGCTTCACATCAAAGGTATATAGCCAGTGTCAAGTAATTGGAGAGATTATTTTGTCATAATGTCAGAGTCGATAAGTCAAGTCATGCCCCTGTAAAGTAGTGGTGGTTGCGACTTTACTAGAGGCTTCTATGGAGTTTTGGAGGCAACACGAAAAGTCACGTTTTACAGCATTAAACTATTCACCAACACTCATACACGGTCACGAGCACTTAATGGATAAAAAACCACCGTTTTTACACTTAAACACTCAAAGTTATACAAGTTTTGTCAATTAATTTAATGCCGACAATACGCCATTTTTCACGTTCCCGCCAAAACTCCCTAAATTTTATTATTATTCGTAGAACTTATACAGTCATCTATTTAGAGATACCTGTATATAATATATAAGGCTGTTTTATAAATAACCTAAATAATATAAAATAAATAAGATACCCATAAACTATTATTGTAGCTGTTGCTCTTTTCAATAAAATAAAATAACTTATAACTTACTTCCAAACTCCAGACAAAAGTTAGTGAAATATTGAAAGTGGAATGCGAAATAAGATCCGAAGCTATGTTTCGCAGAATTATGTTTTTGTTGACTTACGCAAAAGTTGGGACAAATAACGGTAAATGCCAGCTTAATTAATTTTACAAAGTAAATATTTGCACAACCTATAATATTCCGTAAACTTGCTGTAGAGCATAAACTTTTGCTAAAAACAAATGTGGAATTTAATTATTTACCGTAGAATGTTGGAATTTAGGCAAACATCCTTATAATTTTCAAACTATAATAAATATACTAATTATCCGTACGACGGTTTTTGTATTTCTGCAATTAATCAAAAAAATAATGTAGAGTCCATTATTATAAATTTTTTAATAATGATTTATTGACACAAACCTATAACTAGTACCTCCTTAAATCATTAAAAATTAAAACAGAACAAACTGGACCAACTAATGTTAGTAAATAAAATATTTGTGGATTATGAAAACCTTAGAAGGTCTTCTGGAAAAAAATCGTCGAGAGCTAGTTAAGACTTCTTAGCTTACACATAAAAATATTAACTAATAGGTATTATAATTTGAAACCCTCTAATCCGGTGATATGCCTATCTTGAACTTCCATCCTTAAATTTGAAATACCTAAAGGGGCACATTTAGGTATCTTCCCCCATCTTCATGTATCAATATTGTATTTAACAAAGCGGCGACTGAATTCAACCAAAAAAGCGATTGAATCCCAAATAAATCGATTTCCATTCATCATACCAAAATCTGTTTGTCCGTCTGTGGTCCAGTTTTATCTATTTAGCCAAGAGCTGTTTACGCGGCCTACGAGTCCATTCCGCCCTAAATGGCGAGGTTTTGATTAATGATCGACCTCTCCATGAATCATTATATTAAGGGGGAAATGACGCTAATATTTCTAATGGCGCCTTATGAATGGCGAAAACAATGAATACTGCGTCAAATTTGTAACGCCCTTTATGCTTGGAATTGGGCTTCACTATAAGATTTGTCACTACTTGTACTTTTATTTATAAACAGCGTACACTAAAGTATAAATACTTTGTGTATATGTAATTTAGTCTCCAGCCCACCATGTTGCATGTCGCCATAAAGCATTGATTGATGCTGAATCCTGGCACAATTAACAGTTACCTATTGGACAGGTAGAAAGGGGGAAATGACGCTAATATTTCTAATGGCGCCTTATGAATGGCGAAAACAATGAATACTGCGTCAAATTTGTAACGCCCTTTATGCTTGGAATTGGGCTTCACTATAAGATTTGTCACTACTTGTACTTTTATTTATACTTTGTGTATTTGTAATTTAGTCTCCAGTCTGCAATGTAGTCTTGCATGTCACCATAGGGCATTGATTAGCGCTGAATCCGGGCACAATTGACAGTGAACTATGGTCAGTAATGAATCATGGTTGAAAAAAATGACGCTAATGCCAAACGCCTTATGGATGGCGAAAACAATGAATACTGCGTCAAATTTGTAACGCCCTTAATGCTGCGAATTGGGCTTATACCTATACAAGATTTGGCTCCAGTCTCCAGTCCGCTATGAAGTCTTGGATGTCGTCATAAAGCATTGATTGGCGCTGAATCCTGGCACAATTGATAGTGAGCTATTGGACAGGTTTTCAGTTCCAGTTCAGATTCCAAACGGACAACAATATAAGGGGTTTGAGGTAAAATCGTCATCGAGTAAAATGGACATTATAAAAAAAATGGTGTATAAATTTGGTCAAAATAAAATTATTCAAAATAAGGTAAATTCGTCATTGCTGGATTTGAAGCCGATAAAGTATAGTCAGCAGAAAACATAAGTTTAATTTAATGTGATTCACCTAAACTAAATATTCTCTTATACAATAATATATTTCTCAGTAAGTTCTACTTCTCGTATAAACTTCTTGCAAACTTTTTTTATTAAGTTCAACAGAAATAAAACCTTTATTTATCACAAATTCCTATCATGCTCTACCACCCCGTTCTCATTTCATAACTGAATAGATCAAAGAAAACGAAGCTCTATTAGAACGGAAGTCGGTTCAAATTGCATTAGCGTGTTTTCAAAACCGCCCGTGGATAGTTAGTTCAATTATTGTCTGGAAAATGCATTCAGGGTTTTAAACGAAACATTTTATGCACCTACTTATTGTAGCTTTCAGTAAGTTAAGAAATATTGCGCTTGAGGGAGTCATACTGCCTGGCAGGACCACGGCGACCTAGGAAATCGATTTATATACCAAAAAAAATTACCCAAAATGTAATATTTTTTTACTCCAAACAGATATTTTGTACCAGCCAGTTTTAGCCAGTCCTGCCATTTAGCTAAATAGCGATTTAGTACTTTTGCCTTTCCAGTGACGAATAGTACCTACGAGTATATGGTAAGCGATCGAAATTAAATAATTTATTTTCTCAAAAGACTTACAAAATCACTTATAGAAAAAATACAATTAAGTTCCTACTTAAATTTTTGACAAGTTTACACTTTGAACAAAAACTTTTTTTGACTTATGACCGTACATTTTTCGATATGTAAATCAACTTCCTAGGCCGTCGTGGCCCAGCCAGGGAGTATGTAGCCGCTTGGGGCCAAACAATTTACAATTCCTTTCACTTCATTTCAGAACTTTTCTCCTACCGACAAAAAAGAGTTTTGTAGAGTTTTTTGTCCACTTTTACACTAGATTAAAGTAAAGTTACTAGCTTTTATTTCCACTCTTGGGACCATCAGTCCTACTCTCGACTAGTAAGACTGCAATCTTAGTAGGTTAGTCTGTAGTAGGTATAGTAATTACAATATATGTAACTGCGAGCATTTTTGGAGATGGATGAATTATAAAGATGTTTATTGTTCATACTTATTCACGCTAAAACTACTGAAATGATTTATCTGAAATGTGGTATGGGTCTGGGTATAGTTTATTCGCTGGAAAAGAAGATGAGTTTTTAAAAGGAATATATTAAAAACAAAATATTTGAGCTTTTATTTCTTGATAAAGAGGTCCAAAGCAAAATACAAATCAGACAATCGAAACTTAAAAATAACACAAACGTAAAATAAATTGCTAGATTCTCAAAGAAAATAAAATAAAAACAAATAGAATCATGAAAATTAAATTATAACAAGTTTGCAGGCAAAAACGAATGATGACCTGCGGGGCTCTTTGAGCTAAAACACACTGCTCCGTTGCGCTGCATTCGTTATTTTGTACTTGAATTTTGTAAATCATCATCATCAGCCTATCGCAGTCCACTGCTGGACATAGGCCTCTCCCAATTTGCGCCATCGCGCCCTGTCTTCGGCTTGCCGCATCCACCTTCTGCCTGTAACCCTTCGCAGATCGTCACCCCACCTGGCTGGAGGGCGTCCTATACTACGTTTACCGATTTGCGGTCTCCACTTAAAACTCATTCACCCCAACGGTTATCGGTTCTTCTGCAGATATGGCCAGCCCACTGCCACTTCACCATGCTGATTCTCTGAGCTATGTCGGTAATAGAAACGTTTTACCTACCAATAAAACGTATATTAATATACTTACCTTTATGCAAAACATATCAGTTATTAATTGAGATAGGCACTATCATTTCCCGTCATATTAGCAATAATACAACATAACTTCCTGTCTTTAGTCTTAATTTCTAGCTAACTTCCGGTCTTTCAATTAACCACCAGCCAGCAGCCCTTTTGTGTCATTGAGTTTTGAGAACACTAGGCAGAACTGAAAGTGTATGTTTTGCATAAAGGTAAGTATATTAATATACGTTTTATTGGTAGGTAAAACGTTTCTATTAATATGACTGTAACTTTATGCAAAACATATCAGTTATTAATTGAGACTTGTTTGTTATCGCCTGGTGGTGGTTAGGAGAGACACGCACGCCAATGTGACGGCTAAAAAGCCGATGGAACAAAAACAATTATATTTTATGGACATAGAAGATATCCAAAACTGATGAACGATAGTAACAGTAAAATCGTTCTAAGGCTAATAAGTTGTCTTAGGATGGATTGAGACCAATTTTAGAAGGTAACCTGCTGGTAGAAGCAGATATGAACTGGACAGAATGAGTGTTATGAATCAATGCAATTCTGTATTTTTTACTTTCTTAGGATCAGACAAGTAACAATCACCTGATGTTATTAACTAATAAGATAACGTATTATATTTCGCGCTAAGAGCGGAACATGATTGATTGCAGCTAACTAACTTATAAAAAACTTTATTTCATCGTGTAAATGTAGAATAATTATTTACTTACAAAGAATACTTTGAGGCATTAAGCACAAAACGTGTTCATCTGTCTCAGCGTACATACAATGTACTCAGAACAGAAATAACCTCTTCTTCGCCTTTACTATTAGATACTTGCTACCTATAATAATAGCATTTTCATGAGAAAATTTAAATAGCGCAAAAAACACAATACTTGTTACATAGTAGAGACAAGTATTATAAAAGTTCACAGCACACCAAGTACCTGTAGTTACTCTGAGGTTGTAGTTTCTACTCAGGGGTAAGGAAAATTAGACTATTATTATCTGCTAAGATTTCTGTGAAAGCCAAACTAATACGCATTTTCCGCGTAGGTAATAAGTACTAAATTGATAGTCATGGACGTGGCTACCACCACATATGCAAGTTTAATTTTCAACATTATTTAAGCAAGGAAGCACGATACGTTTAACAATAAGAAGCTTTATTTATTACCAGTTTTGAAAGAAATGGAGTTCCTTTCTTTTCAAATGTTTGTTACAGGTAGAAACTTAAGTCCTGACCTTGAATAGCTTAAATTAAAATTAAATTTTTAAACATCGTTCAGGTTAAAGTCAAAAAACTTGCAATTCCAAAATCGGTAACATTGTATGTATCTATAGACAATGTATCGATCTTATCCGCAAAGGAATCTGGCAGAACGATTTATGTAAACATCGTAAACATCTATGAGACGTGAGTACAAACACATAAATCCATGTAAAAAACCGACTACCTACCATCAGCCACATTACAACTTCATTCGAGAGACGATATTGCACATTACATAGGTAGGTACATACTCATATGTGCCTGCCCACCTCATGGATTCTGTATACCAAGAAAGAAGTTTTTCTTCATTACTGAAAAACAAAAGATAGGGACAACCAGGGTTATAATAGTATACCCCATGGTGCACTCTGTTTGCACTCTGTACTGTGTGTGTCAATATTCTATAAGCATTTGTATAACTTCGTTCGTAGGGATGGTAATGCTTTAACCGATTCAACCTAAAACACAAACATCTTTTTATGATAAAAATGTTGGGTTCACATTGATGCATTGATGTAGGTAACGGTGAGCAAGAAAGAAAATTCAAAATATGAATTTATGATGAGCATATAGAAAATATGAACTTAAGAACCACGTGATTTATCTACATTTGCTAAATAAATAGCTGAAAATTCACATAAGTAGGCACTGTTAAAAGGCTTTACAAAAAGGATCGATGGAAAAGATCCATGGATCTTTATTATGAACTAATATGCCTTATTTCGAATAAGTACGTTGTATAATTATTTCATTTTCGAAACGCTGTGGTATTAACATGCTCGGTATGTTAGACAACTGCTAGGTACTCGTTGAAACACCCTTACGGAATACGTTAAGAGGCGTTATGAAAATTTTGTCGTTTATTTTTGTGTTTGTTTAGGACTAATAGTTCGTTAATTATGTTGTATGACCGAAAAAGGAATAAACGAAAAATTCCAAAAGAATATTTTGGGTTCATTGAACAATGAAGTAGGCAAAAACACATCCGACTCGGTTGTCTTCGGGTAGGTATAATAGGTATTTTATCTACACGCATTAGGCCGTTGTAACCCTCTAGGAACCTAGTATCTCTAGGATATGACCCGCGCCTGCAGGATTGTAAGCAATACCGAAAACATTATCCAAGCCGATACTAGGGAATCACGCAACAGCGATGACACCCTTATCAATAACACTTTATAAACAGGATAATTTAGTATTTTCTGAAATACAACTCGCTGTTTACTGCGCAGGCAGAGATTAACTCATAATCAAAAACAAGCTTACTAGACTTTTGCGAGAACTAGTTATCCAGCACTCCGGCAGCCAATATCGTATTGGGCTTGGTTACTCCTAAAAACTTTCAACTTTACACCATTACTTGAATAAGGTCATAACTGTAATTCTTTGTTTGTATAGAATAACTTCTTCCAATATCGTATTATTTACGTTCGAAAAACTAAAATCGAGGACTCATCCCAACTACCCGCGAAAGCCACGCGCGGTAGATTTTATAGGATTTTAATATCCAAGCTCACACCCTGCGAGTCTTTGTGCGTGCACCTGAAAGTGTATACGACGCAATACAATAAATTTTTCAGCAACTTTTTGCAAAGACATGTCCTCATTTTATCCACGCTCTCTGGAGTTTTTACGCTTATGAAAAGACTTAGCGACTGCTCAAATACCATAATTTCGTGTATGACTATGCATATTTTCGTTAAGAAGGAATATTGGATTTGAATATCTAAGCTCGCAACTGCAAGTATTTGTTCGTAGTGAGTACGACACTATAGGTATTTTTGTTTAAATTACTATATTGTTTCCTGAAAGTTCCTACGTTTGTGAGGAGACTCAAGGACAAATCACTACCTACGCATGTTGCGTGAGGCAGGAATATATGATTTTGATTATCCAGCTCGCAAAAAGCAAGTCTTTTCTCGTAGAGAGTTTGACACAAAACATTTTGAAATAGCTTTCCTGTTTCCTTTAAGTTCCTTCATTCATGAGGAGACTCAAGGATGATTCACAATCTACGCATGTTTACGTGAAGTAAGACTTTGGATTTTGTACATCCAAGCTCCCATATTTTGCAAGGCGTTTTACGTGCACTCACAGAACAAGCGATGCAAAACTTTTTGAACTACCCTCAATATAGATTTTTTCCCCCAGCAGGCAAATTCACAACTGCAAATTTTGTTTAAATTAGATTCCCTTAAGTTTCCACGCTTGTGAGAAGACTCAGGGACTGTTCACCTACCCACGAATATTTGCGTGGGGTAGGCTTATTGGATTTTTAACATCCAAGCTCGCTTAAATGCAAGTCTTTGTTACCGGTTTTCGTGCGACGCAAATCATTTAGATATTATCACTTCTTGAATACTTAACGTTGTAGTGTACTTTCCGCTCCACGTATTTCCATACCTATATCTCCTTATCTCTCTGTGGGATAGAATTAGCTGTGCATACTCTTGCGAAGAGACATGTCTGATTGTGTGAAATACTTTCTGTGTGTTAGGACTATTGTGCGTGTGAACTCTTACGGTGAGACACGTCTAAATGTTAGTCTGCTATTTGAGAATAGGACTGATGTGCGTACTCCTGCGAGGAGACACGTCTGAATGTGGGTTAACTACCTGTGTGGTAGGACTATCGTGCGTGTGAACTCTTACGATGAGACACGTCTGAATGTTAGTCTGTTACTTGCTAGTAGGACATGTGCGTACTCCTACGAGGAGACACGTCTGTATGTGTGTAAACTACCTGTGAGGTAGGACTATCATGCGTGTGAACTCTTACGATGAGACACGTCTGAATGGTAGTCTGTTAACTGCTAGTAGGACTGGTGTGCGAACTTCTGCGTGGAGACGCGTCTGAATGTGTAACCTACCTGTGTGGTAGGACTATTGTGCGTGTGAACTCTTACGATGAGACACGTCTGAATGTTCGTCTATTACTTGCGGGGTAGGACTGATGTGCGTGCTTCTGCGAGGAGACACGTCTGAATATGTACATCTACTACCTGCGAGGTAGGACTTATATGCGCACTCCTGCGAGGAGATACGTCTGAATGTTTGCGTCAACCACCTGCGAGGTAGGACTCATAGAATACCTTTATTGAACTCATCCAATAATCAAAACTTGAAAATTTTCACCAAAAATTCCATGTGATAAAGTACTTTACAAGTAATTAATCAATTTTAGTATAAAATAAATAATTTCACTGAAACGGATACTTTTTTTAAATTTGTTGCTTTTTAGCAATTTACATGGAATTTTTATGGTAAAATGTAGGTACTCACCGACGATGTCTTCATCTTATCTTCTCATTTACATAGCAGTTATTATGTTTCGCAGAAACTTTCTATTCTTGAATCACTATGATGCAGAAGAAAGTCGACAAAAAAAACACACAACGCGACAAAATCGCTAAAATCTTGAGGAAGGGACATGACATGCTAATATCACGTATTTTACAACAGCTTCACTTTATAGACAGAAAGTATATCTCCAACATAAAACATATCGAACGGCAAAAACCGTTATAAATCAAAATATTTCTCTGGCCAGTAAGTTTTAACCATGTGGCAAAACGATTTTGTCTTACGAACAAAAAACTGGCTCGATGTAAATTTAATCTACCGCGGGACTCGAACCCGTAAATTCGCTTGGCTAGTTATTAAAAACCAGCCTTGCTACGTAGGTAGGTAATAATGTAACACCACGAGAACATCGAAGTACTACATTAGGTATTTTCAACAACGTTGAAAAAATAAATAAATTAAAAGATTATGAAAAACTTACGTACAGCAGCTACTGCAGACATTTTCTACTTTGATATGCAATAAAAGATTGCACTGTGGATATAAATCCTTAAAGTAAATCGTATGACACGACTTTTTTTAAAAAGTAGGTAAAATAAAATATATTTTTAAATGGTTGATAGAGCGTATGGATCAGACAACCGCACTCGACGGGAAACAAAACGCCAATGACACAAAAGGGCTGCTGGCTGGTGGTTAATTGAAAGACCGGAAGTTAGCTAGAAATTAAGACTAAAGACAGGAAGTTATGTTGTATTATTGCTAATATGACGGGAAATGATAGTGCCTATCTCAATTAATAACTGATATGTTTTGCATAAAGTTACAGTCATATTAATATTGGTCATCTGTCGGATAACCTCATTGCGGATCTTATCCTTCGGAGAGACGCCGAGCATAGCCCGTTCCATAGCACGCTGAGCGTTTTTGTAATATTTTGTAAATAATGCGTCCAAATCTAGCGCTACACCGCATCGCACACAACGCAACAGAGTAGTGTGGCTTCACTCCTTAGGTGGATATCTATGTGTGGATCTATATTTTGTGGATAGCCTTCATCGCCATGCACGTCAAAAACTTATCCACTTTTTGTCCCACATTGTCCTCGTGCCTCCAGTTGGAATTACTTGGCTGTGACGGTGGCAGCGGGTGCTGAATGGACGCTTTCATTATACAGAGGCTGTGGATGAATGTCGCATTTAAATGGAACTTGTGACGTCTTTTATTCGAGGTAGATTTTAGATAGAATGTTCTGGTATTATTTGAACGTGTATTTGAAGTATTCTTTTGTTACAGAGTCAGTGTTATAGCGATTGTACTTTTAGTAGAGAAATTGGATCATCGTCTCATCGCCATTAAATATTGCTAGTTACATATGATTAATAGAACTTATCAATATAATAGAATAAATATACTTAACAATTTTTATTTAATATTCGGTATGGTCAAATATGGTCGACAGTAGCCCTTGACAGAAAAGAGTGGAAAGAAGGAAGGGAGGTCTTTGCCCTCCAGTGGGACAATCCAGGCTCACAATAAAATAAATAATAAATATTCGTTATACGATAAACTTGATAAAATATAATTGTATAACGAATAATAAATACCTTCTTATTCTCTATTTATTTCTGTCCATGTGACGGTTGCCAGTAAGAGATATGGTATTGACTTTTTATAACTAATATTTTTATCTAATTCATTGTAGTAAATAATAAAGTAACTACTTACCAACGCCTGGTCCCTGAAAGGACAACAAAAAGTAACATTATAGTAAACTCGCCTAACTTTTGCAAAACAATAACCATTACCGTTTGCTCGCTGTACATTGAATATCCAACTAAAGCCATAAACCACTTTGGAACATTATTGCGCTTGCAATGCTCAATGGAATGCAAACAAGACCGCACCACCGCAATGGTTAAATGCTGGTAGCATTTAGATCAGTCCTTCCTTTGTGGAATACCGTTCAGCACCAAACGATGGAAGCTTGAAAACCATCTGGGATTAGACGGTACAAAGTTTAAGTGAACCATTCACAATAATAATTTACAAAATGATATTCTTAGAGGCACTCTTATAACGTTATGACCCTGCTGTAGTAGTTAAGTTTTGTACACTTAAAGTATTTAAAATGTTCATCTAGAGTAAATCTATCTTCTATATCTTTCTATATATAAAAGGCTTGGACTTAATGACTGGCTTACTGGCTGACAGACAACCTATAGGCCAAACCGCTGAACGTAGAGATTTGAAACTTGGGTGTGTGAAAGGAATTATATAAATTCACATTCAGTTGCGGGTGTCAGCTAGTATGAAAATAAATGCCTAAATGTCTAAATATTTAGCATTACTGTGTTTGAATTTCATTTTGCCTACCAAAATGGATCAAAGTACAATACTGTTTTAACAAATTTGAATCTGAAAATGAACCACACTCTAGAAATTATCAGCTCATACATATAAAACCGCCAGCAAACAAAAAGTTTTCCAATAAAGTGATATCCCGCAACAAAGCTCGCTCGAGCCGTATTTTGCGGCGAGTGTTGACTCGAGTTGAGGGCCCTTCGCCCCTGGTTCTCCACAGCCCTCAACTTGCCTCCAGGCCCTCCAAAGCCCTCAACTTGCCACAAGCTAGAGACAGACGTGTGCGGACAAGACGTACCGGCATTACGTGGCCTCGATTGCTGACTGGGTGAAGTGCCCGTCGAGAACTTGGACGACGACACCGGAAAAGAGTATCAGGGCAACAAGGCTTTTTATGGACGATTGTCAAGGAGAAAGAAAGATAGATAAGGAAGACGGGTGATTTGAGGATTTATTTTCATCATATTTTTTGTTCATTTCAACGCGAATCGTTGCATTTTATGACTATAACAGTATGAACACTATGAACGGTATTGCAGGGCCGCTGACAGCCCGTCAGCGGTCTTGTAATACTGGTCGTTTAAGACATTTGTAAATTTTTGAAGATATAAATTGACCGAGTATAAATTTCAAAAAAGTGGAGCGAAGATTTGTCAGACAACCTCACGAATTGGTTTAGCAGGTATATAATTTATTTTTATATATTTATCATAAGCAAAGGAAATTGGGCAAAACTGTTTTTCCAGCGCGTGGGGTGGGTTCTGGGCATAATTTTAGCTTGAATTCGGATTTGAGTATAGTTTATGAGCCAGGAAAAATAGTCTGCCTTATAACTCGATACTATGCAGGCAAAATCGCAAGCAATCCACAAAGTTGGTTTACGGACGATAGTTTACGTGACGTCATAACAAAACATTGATGATATGGTTGCATATATTTTTATGAATCAAGCGACTTCGTTTGCGCAGGTATCTTTATAATTTGTAGCATATGTTTTATTCTGATGTATAAGCTATATTATTGTAAAGTTTCATTAAAATCCATTTAGTAGTTTTTATGTGAAAGAGTAACAAACATCCATCCATCCATCCATACATCCTTACAAACTTTCGCGTTTATAATATTAGTAGGAGTAGGATAGTAGGATTGACAGCGTAACGGGATAATAACGTCAACGTTTTCTTGCATGCAGCCGGCGTTCATCGATTTATTAGACGTAGTCACGTCAAAAATATTCAACAGAATTGATAACCTCCTCTTTTTTTGAAGTCGGTTGAAAAGGACTCTATAGATCGATCGTTAGACCTGTCGTATTGTATGGCTCTGAGTGTTGGGCGATGAAAGGGACGGATGAAAGAAGAGTACACGTGGCAGAGATGCGAATGCTGAGATGGATGTGTGGTGTGACAAGGAAGGATAAGATAAGAAATGAGTATATTAGAGGAAGCCTGAAAGTAGCGCCAGTGACAGATAAGTTGAGGAATAACAGGTTATCGTGGTATGGGTATGTGATGCGGAGGGATGAAAGCCATGTCACTAGGAGAGTGTTAGATATGAAAGTAGATGGATTTACGAGAAGAGGAAGACCAAAGAAAAGATGGATGGACTGTGTGAAAGAGGATATGAACAAAGCAGGCGTGAGTACAGAGATGACGGCTGATAGAGACGAATGGAAGAAGAAGACATGTTGTGCCGACCCCACCTAAGTGTGGGATAAGGGCAGGGAGATGATGATGGTTGAAAAGGACTCTGGTATTGTTTAAAATGACCATTTTCCACGCTCGCCTGCACCACTTGTTGTGTAACGGTAACCACAAATAAAACACTAGCTAGGCACAGCGGAAAGCGTTGTAAAATATATTAAAGACTGCAATGCCGGTTTTTGCTGCAACACCACTACATAAATTGCGATGACCTACTTGACATTATACGAACACCTATGCCAGTATAACAGCAGTACCTATAAGAGGAAGATTTTCTTCTTTTTCGCTAAACCTTTCTTTTTAAGATAAAATGAAAATTGTTCTGTTTACAAACTAGACGGTACGTAAAATCTCATTAGAATGATTGTAATACCGAGTTAATTATGTTGCTCACATCAGGACTGAAAGTCTGTACTTATAATAATAAATACATACATAAGTACATTATAGTTAGTCAAATACTTGCAAACATCAGTTTTATTCTGAGCTACCAGATTCAGTCTCTAGCAATACAAGATATAATTTTCCATTTCAAACTCAGATCAGTATTTTAAATCCAAACTAAAATTAAATACATTTGACAATCTCATTGAAATTTCTCTTTTCAACCGACTTCAAAAAATGAGGAGGTTCTCATTTGTATTTTTTTAATGTTTGTTACGTCAACATTTCGTTATTTTTGAACCGATTTAAAAATCCTTTCAGATTGGGCCCATAGAAATTTTATCCAAATCGGATCGCAATAACTGAAAAAAATATGTCATTCTAATAAACGAAAATGAGTATTTTGCTTTGCTGTGACTTTTCAGTGGTGTTTACGGTCACTAAAACACTGAGAGCAATCCCAATTGCGGTTTGTTGTTGTATATTTATGTTGTAAATTTGAATATTTTTTTCACAAAAAAACACAACACTTACATTACATAAATAAATATTTTGGTCATTTTACACTTCGCCATCTAGATTCCAAACTAAGTGAAGCTTGTATTATTTTTCTTACATTATTTTTGTCACGTTTCACCTTTTCAAATAAAAGTAATGGAAGCCAAGGTTCTATTTTCGTCTCAGCAGCTATAAGCCACGGGCTGGTCATCCGTCATGGCTTCTGTCAACGAAAAAGATAGGGCCTAATAACAACAGGGCTCACAGGAAAAGTAGTTGGAAGATGAATGCAGTAAGCATACCACATAGATGAATAATGGTGTTCCTATAGAACACCAAGATAGACAGTATCAACAAGGATTGAGTCGTAAGACAGGACGAAAAAATTTTAGACATCTCGTCAACAAAAATGAAATATCTCCATTTTCAAATATGTTTTGTTACTTTATAGGATGGACTTTAATTAATAATGAAAATACCTAGTAATTCTTAAATAATGATTCTTATTTAATGCTAAAGTTAATTAATTATTTAATTATGCTTGTGTGTGTATGTTGTTGTGTGGTGACGACACCGTGGCTTAGTTGGTAGTGACCCTGCCTACGAAGCTTGGTGTTCCGGGTTCGATCCCCGGCCGGGGCAAATATTTGTGACGTACACAAATGTTTGTTCTCGGGTCTTGGATGTTGTGATGTCTTGTATGTGTCCATGCCGCCTGCGACACAGGGAATCCTAGTGCAGGGGTGTGAGTGTGTGAATGTTTGTTTGTTTTGTTGTTGTTTGTATTTATACTAGCGCTGTTCCTTTTCTGTTTGGAAAATTAGTATCGGACCAAAACGCACAAGATATTAGCCAATGTGGCTTCGTTTTTATTGGCGCATTTTCAATGTACTTCATTGTGATTCTGTACCTTAATACTTCTATGGGATACCACAACAATAACCAACTTCTCTGACGCAATGAAAAACTTGTATATAAAAAAAATTATTCTTTGTTTTGTTGATTAGCACTATTCTAATCCTAAGAAGAGATCGCGCCTTTCTATGATCAGAATAATTTTTTTTCCGCATCAATTTTTACCAAGCCAATATCGCGAATGCCTTTTGTTTTGCTTCTGTCATTATTTTTTTCAATAAAAAATATAAGTAGTTATATCTGGAACCCATTAAATATGCATAAATCCTCAAGCCTCGATGATACAGGACTAGTTTACCAGCTATAACTCAGCCAGTTACCTGTATGTACATGGAGGCAATAAATAAATACAATACAATACAGTTCGCTAGTAGCTTGTAAACTCGTCCCGTGTCATCGGCTGTTTTACAATCTGCTAGTTAACTATCCTTCCGGACCGCTAACTCACTCACTCGCTAGCTTTTTAAACTCACCGACTAGCAACTCGTACATCTTCAAAAAATATTTTTCAGCAAGTTGTGAATTAAATGTTGTTTGAAGAACACTCGCAACGTCTCCTCCGATAATCCTCCATCTAGACGGAGGAAATCGTTTTTCGATACCAAACCGCCGATTTTAAAGCCATTAGAGGTTTTCAGGGTTCTATAACTCGGAGTTGGAAACTCTTTTTAGTAAAAATATGAGATGAGCTGAAACCCGCGAAATTGGCATTGCTAATAAACTAAAATCATTTCTTATATCTACTTGACGAACATATTCTTCAATCTTCAATGTTCTACTGCGGTTCAGAAGCGGATTCCCGCGGCGAAAAAACCGCCCGTGTAGTTTCGCACTAAGAAGAATATTATGATGGAGCTGATGATGCCAAAGTTAAATGAT
Source organism: Lobophora halterata (assembly GCA_932526365.1). Lineage (NCBI taxonomy): Eukaryota > Metazoa > Arthropoda > Insecta > Lepidoptera > Geometridae > Lobophora > Lobophora halterata. Next base: position 3,255,208 of record OW052018.1, read on the forward strand.
AAATCTATCAAAAAGTCCTTTAAAATCTCTAAAGCTCAATGTAAACTAATAGAATATTGAAGATACCACTTGCTCAAGCCTGATGCATCACCACTCAGGCCTCGCTTATGCGATGCTTCTGCAGGGGCCATCCATCACCTAAATAGATAATGCATAATCTTCCGTAGCCAGGCTAAATATTTCCTAGTGTTTATTATTAAAAACAAACTTTGAGTCTTAATAAGCATTTATGTTTTTGAGCAGTTAAAAACCATATCAATTGTTCTATAGTCACGTTTATTTTGTACTTAGCATCGTTCCAAAAATCTTTCTTAGATTTTTCTTTCTAAAATATAAGCAAGTCTATTACATACAAATACAAAATACAAAATTGTTTATTTCAAAAACATTTGTACAAAGTTATGGTACAGTAGCTGTTTTCCGTTTCGTTTTTATAAACTGTATTACAAAATTCAGAGCCCTGGTTGGATATTTTACAGTAGGTTCTGATTTTTGATAGTAATAGGTCTTCGTTGGCTGTAAAACGGCATGGTTATGAAAATAACCATTGCTTGTTCTCAAAATAATAGAATCAATAAATTGTAGACACATTGTAAACAAACGTTTAAATAAACGCCCACGTATCATGATTCATCGAAATCATTGTTCATTCCATTATAAATCACAATTCATTCGCACCATCGGCATCGTTTTAGCTCATATTGTGACAACATGGAATCAATTTTATTTTCAAAAAATGTGCGTGCACCGAAATTTATATCACATTTTCTTACGTTTGATTAACGTATATTTTGAATGAAGTTAATTTCAGAAATCTAGAGTAATGCAATCTATGATCTAGTCATAAATTATATTTGTATGAGTAATTCATCCCATACGAACTCTACCAACTTTATTGATGTGTAACCCACCATATCTTTACTAGCTTCCAGTCAATTTGTGGGAGTAATTTCGTGATAATGGGACGGAAGTGTGTAACAAAAAGTTGGCCGTCAGATGGTACCAACCTCAAAAAAAAAAATATCTTTCCAAATTTAAATTCTGCTTATTACCAATATAGTAATATAATTATTATTACAGTAATCGGATACGATGTGTAACATCCGAAGTCTCACCTTGTATTTATACATATATATATATAAATACAAGGTGATGTTACGTATCGTATGCGATTACTGTAAGGCTCGCTCCTGTTTTTTTGATGTACCTACCTACATTTTTGTAGCTGAAACTTCGTACAGTTTCAGAATGTTATTTGTATTAATTACAAACAAACAAAAATCCATCAGATTTCCAAAGAAAACGAGGTTATTTAAGATTGTTTAATTAATCAAGGAACTCTACTAACCCTGGTTTACGGAAGAAAATGGCTACCCACGTCTTCGGCGCAAGGAATTAATAATGATCTTTTGATTAGTTTAGCCATTCCTAATTCCTGGGTTATATCGCTCAAACATGACAACATTTCGCGCTACCGCCGTTATAATATCGACTCTATAATCAAGTGTTTAGAGTCGGTATTTGCGTGGAGATAAGTGGCAATAAAATCACTTTTAAGGTATTGTGAAGTCACGCACAAGTATAAATCAGGCAAATACCCTCCCTCCGTAAAGAATACTAAATATTACTTAATACTTGTATACGTAAATATGATGATTGATTCATAATTAGGAAGTAAATTTTTCTGACAAAATGAAAATGTTTGGCTCATTTGCAACCTACTCACTGATACGTGAATTAAAATTCAAATTCTACATTAAAATTATTTATTTTAAGATAAAACATACCAGATTTAAATCCAATGCTTAATTATTATTAGAAAAAATAATTATTGGATTAAAACAATAATTATGTACAGTCAGCTGCACCAATATGTACCTATACTCTCTCAAGCTTTCACATTGGCATCGAATAGGTACAATCCCAATAAGACCAGAAGATCATTTCAATTGAAACTCCAGAAAAGCTTAGAATGTTGGCAATGTTGAATTAGCAAGTTTGTAAGACTGTTGGACAATTATGTTGGCTTGAAATCTAAAATTAAATTTAAACGACACTTTGTGTTCAAATGAAACTTTTTGAACTTAAAATTCTATTTTAGACAAACTTTCCAGGAAATGCTTTTTGCAAAAGCTTGCTCGGGCGCCACACTCGCCCCGCTGTCACTCTATCATTTTGTAGAAACCCAAAATTCTGATGATAGCACAGATAAGATACAACGTACCTAGTACCCCTTCTGCATTGCCTAAGCCTTAAGTTTATTTGGGAATTAAACATTTGTGGTGCATGTTTTATGTGTAAACAAGTGACGAGACGAGCTAGGCGCTCTCCTGATGGTAAGAGATCACGCCTGCCCATGACCAGATCAGTAATACACAGGACTTTGATTCATATAGGCCGATGCAACACTGTAATAGCGCTCGTCCACTATGAGACATTTTGATGGTCGGTTTCGAAAGCCCTTCAAACCGGAACACAGTAATTCTTACACAATACTGCTTTGCGGCTGAATATCTGGCAATCTAGACTGAATCCTAATAAGGGACGTCTCCCAACGGTATAAAAACCTACTTGTTTTTTATTACAGCATATACTAACTACTACAATCTACATTACAAAATTTACTAAAATAAACAATTGGGCCACCCATAGACCGTTGCAAACGATCTATATGTAGCTTAACTGTTCCAACTCGATACCCGATCGCAGCGTGCCGAGGATACTAGCTGCATTGTCTCTTAGTATTGCAAGGCTTATTTTTTGGCCGATATAGCTGCCAGCCCTCTGATCACGCGTCGCTTCGACCAGAGACGCGCGTAAATTTTTGATTGGGCACAACAATTATAACATACAAGTAAAAAAAAATTGGTTGTCTGTAAAGTTGGTTTACGGACGATAGTTTAACGTGACTACCAGCATGACGGGACAATGAGCGTTACGGGACCGTAACGGGACAATGACCGTTACCGGACAATAACGTCAAAGTTTTTGTGCATGCCGTTTTGTGTTTATCGATTTATTAGACGTCAATACTTCTTCCGGGGCGTTCTGAAACTTGTGGTCAACAAAAGCTTTTAAGTGGTCAACTGCAGATTTGCCTAATGTTGAATAGAATATGATAAAATATATAAACTAGCTATTCTACGCTCGTCCCCTGAAGACACCTTTATCTGTTGGAAAAGTTTGCAGACACTTCGCACGGGTGTTTTCTAGCCGATTGCACAAACACTGGCTGTTGAACAAACAAGCTACCTGTTCCTAAAGTTTATAATAATGATATTACTTACAATGGTTCAGAGAATCGTAGAGTGGACAACTGAAAGTATATTCTACTTACTTGTCACCAAGATGAACAGTTACGTCAGAAAAATAAACTAATTCATCTATTCAATCAGCGTTTTATTTAAAATAATGTTGATTACAACTTAAATTTAGTCAATCGTTGCAATCGGTCTAATGGTCGCTTAACTGATCCGAGTGGCAGCGTAGCGAGAATATTTATTACAGTTATAATATTAAATTGCGATAGCGACAATATTTTTACAAAACTTAGTTTGTATTTGCTTCCGAATTCCAACCTTCAGCAAGCCCCTTATTTGTTTGTTAAGAAACTAACCAATATTATCATAAAGTAGCATGTCTTCGATGTTAAAAAGAAACCTATATTATCTTGAAGAAACATATATTCGTATTAGTAAATACTTATTTCGTTATTCAAACAAAAGAAACAAACAAACATTCACACACTCACACCCCTGCACTAGGATTTTCTGTGTCGCAGGTGGCATGGACACATACAAGACATCACGACATCCAAGACCCGAGAACCAACATTTGTGTTCGTCACAAATATTTGCCCCGGCCGGGGATCGAACCCGGAACACCAAGCTTCGTAGGCAGGGTCACTACCAACTAAGCCACGGTGTCGTCTGTATGTTATCTGTGTACGTTGAGTCCGTTGGCACAGGAAATTACAGAGCACTCTACCATCACGACTCTACATCTTGTTACCGGTTGCCACTGCAATCTAACTCTGAGGATGCCAGCTTATTGGTCATAGCTGAGAAAAGCGTAAGGTGGAACTGTGTTGTAAATGTAAAACTCCTTTTTCCGCACTTTGAGTCCTGTTGGTCCTTTGTACGTCGGATCTCCTGACTAATAGTTTAGCCAGCCTAACTCCGCCCAGAAGAACAGAAGTTTCCTGGGTACTTTGCTGGCTTCGGCGAACGACCTCGTGTTTTTGAGTATTTTTTAATGTCGTTTTGCCACTCCCACAATGATTACATGGGCGCCCGTTTCCTATGTATTCTATTATACTGTGTTAAGTATAAAAAGTTTTAATAATGTAAAATACTGTCGTTTTTTAATGTAAGTTTTTACCTCTTACAAACCATAGTATTATGAAGGCTTGATTATGTAGAAAAATAAAAAGGGATTTTATTCTTATTTCATTATGTATTGCGTTTTTTTTATACCTACTTACCTAAAAATATTATATTGGTCAAACTTTTTCCGGGTTAGAAACACTTGCATATTCCGTATGCAATTAAACTGGTTATTATTTGTTTTTTTTAGGTTTAATTTCATTTTTTTATATAAAATACTTATAATTTCTCAACTATATATCTCAACACCTAAACCTCAGATAATTTACAAGTATAATAAAAATAATAAATATCTCTTTGATCAGAGCTCTTTCGAGTTGAATAGCCGCCCGCCCAACGCCGCCTGCCCTGGGGCATTTCTAAGCGTCCTCAAAGAATCAATGTTTGGGTGAGAAGCAAACACGTTAAAAGTGGTCTAAAGATTACCTGTACTAATAGGTTTGGCGACTGCCAGAAATCTACGGATATCACTGTTATTTCGAGTTCGTTTTGTATTGTTTGGGAGTCAAATTGAGAGCTAACTGCAACGTTAATGGCGTGTATCTTTTGCGTTTTTAGAAACGACGCGTTAGGCAAGTAATGTTTATTTGCAGAACGAAACGTAATAAAAGAAAGCTATGGAGCAGAACTGTCCTAAGTTCATTTGTAAAATGAAAGCTAAGATAAAACAATTTGGTTTTTGAAATTGGTTATTTTTTTCTAAATAAGCTAGTTAAATCATATTACAAGGTGTGCCTTAGAACAATGCGCAGTAAAGCGCTTTCCAAACATGCCTATAAGTTTGACACATGTTTTAGTGAGATAGGAACTACATGACCAAAATCCTGCACATTTTTCTATCATACCAACCCTAGTGCTTGTTGTCCCGAAGAAGTACCACAGTTGTTAACATGTAAGCGGCGCGGCTATCGCACCATCGTACACGACTTTTCCCTGTCGATAGTCTTCTCCTAAGTTACGGCTGTATCTACTTTGAAATATGAGAAACCGTTTTATGCCCTGCCGGAAATTTCTGCCGCCGCCGTACCTAAATCGAGCCTCGAAAGAAACGATGGAAAGGTATCTACTAGAATCATGTTTCCATTACTTAGGGAAAACCAACTAAGCAAACATGAAACATTTCCTGGATAAATTGATACTTATTGGTAGTGACAAAAAGTAAAAACTTGCACACAAACACAGTATTATATTTTTATACTTGCTGATTTTTATTGTTAGTAAAAACGAGAAGGTATATAATTTTAGACTGCGTACATTTCATACTGTTGGGATTTTTGTTTAATACCGCGCTGATTCTCGTTAAATAAATGAATTCACAACTTTGTCCTTATCCTGAATTATTTATTGTGGGATAAAAATGGTTGTCTGTAAAGTTGGTTTACGGACGAAAGTTTAACGTGACTACCAGCGTAACGGGACAATGAGCGTTACCGGACAATAACGTCAACGTTATCGTGCATGCAGCCGGCGCGGCGGCGTTCATCGATTTATTAGACGTAGTCACGTCAAAGGAAATCAACACATCTTTTTGTGTGCAAATTGTGGACGCGAGAATTAGATCATCCCCTGTTTACAAATGCATGAGATCGCGCGGTAATTGTGTTCTGTGTTCGAAACAACAATGTATACTAAATCAGTACCGTACACACTCATGGAATTCCGGGTTAATACGAATACCGGAACGAATAACTTTTTTGTCCCGGATTTTTTCAGTATCTTATATCTTTTTCTCATAGAACTAAATAACTTTTTGGTATAGTCTTAGATAACTTTTTGTCATAGGCTTAGATAGCTTTTGTCATTGCTCTAGCAAACTTTGTCATAGTCTTAGATTACTTTTTGTCATAAGCTACGATAACTTTTTGTCATAGTCTAAGATAGCTCAATACCTACGTAAATTCCACGTTTTGTCTATAGAAAGTCATATTTAAAGAGACCCGATCTGTCTGTAGGTTTTTAATCAAATGGAGCTATTAATTTTATGCAAAGCTAATTGCGGATGTCAGCTAGCATATCTTGTATGCTGCATACAGTATGCAGCATACAACATATGCTAGCTGACATCAGCTAACTTAAAATACCGTTGTTTTACTATCCAACTTAAGAAATTGATGACTGATTTACTGAACTAATTGATGACTACACCAGCAAATATCCTTGTTAAGCGACCAATTAGCTAAATTATCATTACAGATTACTCAAGCAATTTGGGCTTGAGTTAGCACATAAATTGAGCTGAAGACAGTAACGATCACTCATTTAGCCTATAATTAGTTAGTTATAAATAACGCTATTTGAGGCTTACGAAGGAACAAATCAGATAAAAACTGTAATAATATAGGTTCTATAAACTATACACATATCGTAGTAAAAAAAAATCTATTGGACCAATCTGAAAGTATATTCTGTCAAACAAAAATAAACAACAAAGTTCTGAGGTAAAACATAAAAAAAATCAACTGAATTGATAACCTCCTCTTTTTTTTAAGCCGGTTGAAAAACCTGTCATATCCAGCGGCTAGATCATACCCAATAAACAGCCCAATGGATCAGTAGTTATGATGAGAACCAACATATATCCATCCTCAAACCTTATTTTTCTTATAGGCAAAGTTTTGTTAATAATTTATTAATTTGTCGCAAATGTTATTCTAGTCTAATTCTTATTTTGAATTAATTTAATTGGTATAACCGTTTAATTTAATAAATAAATACTAAATACTAATAATAATAGTTTCGTTTTTTATATATTGATTTAAAGCTGGCTGGCTCTATAATTTTAATTAACTGGTACAATTGATATTCATACTTATATATTATTGAGATTATATTTTTGTGTAGGATTTATTATTACTGAGAATATTTTGAATGGCTGTGTAATTATGAATCAACACTCATCGAAATTAATGAAGGAACAGGCAGGCTATAAATTACTTAATAAAATAATATTATTAAACGCTTTATTTATTACCCAACTTCCGAAGTTTTTAATTGCGCTCAAGAGAGACACTTAGCTATTAGTCCCAAGTCCGAATACTTATCGCTAATTAAAATTTAGGAACTTACTTATCTAATATACTACAATTTTTACGTAAAATTTTTTTTATTGTATTTCGTCGTTTCATCCGAAAATATTGTATTTATAATAACCAGGTAGTCTCTTGTCCTACTCAACTCAAACTCAATTGCACGGTTTAGATATAATTCATTCGATTTAAACATCGAAGCATAACCTCACCTCTAGCCCGGGCTTAACCTTACATTATTTTTTTTAGCAAGGTTTTAGCACGCAAAGAGTGCACACGCGTGCCATTGCAATGTAACTATTGCATACGCTTGACGTGACAGTCAGTCAAAAATAAACAAAATTATAAATAGCATTCGAACTTCACTCAAGAGTTCGTTTGATCATAAATATATGTATAAAAAATCCTAGTTTACAAATTGATAATGATAAAATTTATGAGTTTTCGCTGTATGAATTATTTTGAAATATAAATAATATAAAAAATACAAATTTGGGGACTATAACTTTAACCATTGTAATAATTATAATACTAGATAGACTAACTGTATACATATACAATACATATGTATGAATCATAGTGTATCAATTTTTTTTTATTGGGGGACAGGCAGGAATAAATAGTCTTCTATTACTGACGATGGACAGATAAATTTTTCAATTTATAAAAGTTCCATCTGTCCCTCTAGGCGAACAGAGCAGGGTGACAGATGGGAATAAATCACATAATTTTGAAATATTTAGGCGTAAACATAATACATATGTGCAAGTGACTGTACGGTGTACAAGCGCTCAGCTACGTAGCGTGCCGCCCACGCCCATCGATCCACCGACCTTCACTACCATGAATGACAACGTTGACGCCACGCTGCTCCTTGGCTTTCCACTTTTTACCTTCTTGCCCTTAGAATTAAGAAAAAGTATTCTGCAGTATTAAATCGATACTATTTGGATTCTCACAAAACGTTATTTATTTTTAGGGGATCCATTAGCGCAACAAAATAATTTATGCTATTTGGTTAATTGATAGGTCATCAAATGTTCACACTTAGAGAAAATATATAGAAAAACTAACAAAAAAACTAAATACCTATTAACCTACATCTAATTTTTTTATTAATACCATTGTAAGTATATCATACTCATTTACCATCAATTCATTTATTCGTTGTTACTATCTTATTATTGATCAATTTTGCTTCTTTACAAACACAACAACTTTTTTATCTTTATCAAGCCTAATAATCAGAAATATAATGGGACCTAACCAGATCTTCGTAAATGTCACGATAGATCTTGTTTATATCTTAGTAGGTATTCTATAAAAAAAATTATAAACATTTTAATATATGCATTGTAATCATTCTCGTAAATAGAAAGGATTTTTTTAAACAATTAGTTACATCGTGGTCTATTTATTGAATTTTATGAAAATAACATAAAAAATAATGTAAAGTTATATTTGAACACTGTCGCAATCTGGCGTAATTCTTGGCACCTGTCAATGCAGTGTCCTTTTTCACACAGGCTTTCACACTTGTGACCGATTTATAAAAATAAAGTGGTAATCAATAATCATGTACTTATCAAAAAATAGTTTTTTACACGTCACAAAAGAAAATAACATTAAATTAAATAAATAAAGATGATTTTATTCAATCAGACAGAACAATCGCGCTTGGTAAAAAGGCTGAAAAGACAAACATTGCAAAGCTGGCTAGTAAATGACCCAACGATGACAGAACCAAAACCAATTCTAGTGAAGTCCTACAAAATTATCTGTCGACAAAAACCAAAAACATAAAGTAACAGGATCCTCAAGGCAAATATCCATACAAAGTGTTACGACCAAACACTCAAAAAGAACGCCGTATTATAGTAATTTCTTCACACTATTCGTTTCGTCTATGTTTTCCAATTGTGTGAACAAAAATTAGTAAGGTTTCATACTTTAATTTAGATTTTATACGTGTTTTAAAATTAGTCGAAATTCATTCAGGAGCCGTGAGTTTTCATGAATTTCGACTAATTTTAAGACACGGATAGTGTGAAGAAATTACTATAATACGGCGTACTTTTTGAGTATTTGCCTTGAGGATTACCCTTAAGGCTAAACTCAATTCGAACTTCGTTAAACATGATTGACATGGGCAAATTGTTGGTTCAAAAAAGGTCGAACCGAGTATGACGTAACTTCCTCCCTTTGTCCTTTATCCTGTATCGGTTGCTTTGTTGGAAGCCCTTGACTTGTTCATAATTGCCTGAAGTCACTCTGCGCTGATAAATTAGTCACTCAATTTTCGTTGGGGAATTCTTCAGTTGAGTTGTTCTGGGCGGACTTATTTTTTAACTTTGCTTATTTATAACAGGACTATATTCACTACGAGCTTATGTGTTCTCTTGAAATACCATTAAAGTTATCATTGGATTCATCCAGTACGCGACATATGAAATTATTTCAACAATTATTAATAAAATGTTGTAGTTTATACTGTTTATGAGATACAAAATTGCTGTTTTTGTATCTCGTTGTCAATTTCGCGCAACTGTTTTACTGTTTTTTGACGCGCGTGTACGCTCGACAACTCGCTGTCGCGCTAAGTCAAGCCATGAGAGTAGCCTTGCTATTGACACTCGCTAGAAAAAACCGAGCGTAAACGCTGGTACACGCGCGTATACGCAGCACGACACGCTTTTGATGTTTCGCGAGTACCAATCCGCCGATAGTACGCGCGACAAAAATATGCAAGTCTGAAACCGCACTAAAGACTCTAAGCAGCATTATGTATTTTCATAACAAAAAAAATATAGAGTATTTCTAGGCAAGCGTGCTCCATTCTCTACCACGCCATGGCTTACCATCAGATATGGTTGTGGTCAAACGGTTGACCATCGAATAAAGAAAAAGAAAAGCTTAATTGGTAAATGTTTTATCGGCTACTTCCCATTTGGACAACGTTTCATTTCGTAACCGTTGTTGAATAGTTATAACTATTTAAAAGTTTGCCAAATGCCTTTTTATGATTCACACATTCGATTTAGGTATGTGCAATAAAAATTACAAATTTAAAAGTGAAAAGTCTAATTTGGTGGGAGTATTAAATTCATACGAGTTTTCAGTTTTTATAAACTTTAGGCTTGTTTGAACTTCACACGCTGGATTCCAATATTTTTCGCCTGCTGGAGCTGACCGCTTGTTGTAAATCTATTTTGACATAGGGTTGTCAAACTTTCTTACCGATAAAACACAGAAACTAATTACAACCTACTTTCATTACAGCCTCCGACAAAATATTCGATGTTGATTCCCTTTGTTTTGGAGTTTTGTGATTTAGAATGAAATTAAATTTATTTCATTGCTAAAATAACATCATTTACTTAATCTAACCTGAACTTGTGGAATTATTGGACTAAAATGTAAACTCGTGTCAGATAACCTAATTAACTGTCAGATAGCCCAACTTGGACCCCAAACAAGGTTGTTCTAAGTGGCCTGAATGTATAGAAAAGTCTTTGACGAAACGGACAAATATTTAACGGACATCTACTTGTGTGAGAGTAACTAAGCTAAGATGTACGAACAACATTACCATCATTCTTCGTAATTGGGAAACATACAAGTTTCAGAATAAGTAAGACGTAGTAGTACCTGCCTGCCTACGCAAGATTTATCTACCTAGATAGTCATAATGGTACCAGTGTATTTTTTTAAAATGATTTTTAAATGATAAAGATACATTTATTTGTACCATAAACAAGCTTAAAAATTTTAAAAAATTCGACTCAATAATGCCAGCCCTACAACATTCCGCAGTGAAAATTGAGCGCACAATACGGTAAAAGACTGCTACTGCTAGATTATTGAATAAACCATGACTTTTGAGCCTCTTTGTAGTCGGGACGGTTGGGCGGGCCCGTGGTGGCAACTTTGTACGGAATACGCCCATGGACTGTTTGTTATTGGCGATACAAAAAAATCAAATCATACGCACTGGGGAGTAACCACTCACAATTAAATATTCAGTATAAATATAGCATTCCGATGTTGGCGACCGCGACCGCGCGACCCGGATGGTCTGAATTATACAGAAACGGCATAAGGCAAAGGCACGTCGCAGGCGGAACACTAGGATATAATTGCATGATACGTCACTTACAAATGTATGAAAATGTTTTGCCTGCGCCCGCCCGTCCCTTCGTATTAAGTCGCTTCTGTATAATTCGGGCCTATGTACATATGTATGCGCGAGTCAAGCGAAACTTGCATTGCGTGTTCACTTGCATTTGGTTTTTTTTTTTAGGTATGCATACTGAGCAGTGGGTCGCGCGACCCTTTCGCGGTCGTGTGTCGCAGTCGCCGGTCGCGGTCGCCAACATCGGAAGGCCACCTTATGATAAAATAGAAAGTGCCCTTGAGAAAACATCACCTAAAAATTAAACGGTCTTCTTCTTCTGAAAAATTAAACGGTTTGGACGTTTTTTATTAACTAAAATAAGATGCCATAACTTTTTAACATTACAACACGAAATTTACTAATCACGTTAAAAACGTGTGAAGTAACATTAGTCACATTTTCATTAACGTTTATGTTACGAAAACTGCAAAATGTTTCTTAAAATAAATTATGTTTTAAAAATGCAGCATGAATTTTATATTGAATTTTCATATTCAAATATCGTAATTTTCAAAACGTATAAAAAAGACACATGTATCTACATACGACATATGTAAAAAGTTACCTTAATATCATTTTGATCTCATCCAACTAATTTAGTGTAAGTCAGGGGCTGCAATTTCCGAGCCGGTGTGAACTAGCAGCTTCGTAGTTCCAATTGGATGGAGGAAGTTGCGCAGCCATGTCGCAGTCATGCCTCGAAAACCAACGACTACCACGATTCAACTCACGCGAACACGGAAAATCTGCAGAACCATGACTTATATTTCCTACGTTAAAAATTTGCCTTTTAAAACAAATAGTATGGTAAACCTGTCAGGGACCCTGCACTATTTTCTTCGGACCAATTATATGTTTACACAACGTAGTACCTGCTTATTTAATTTCTCAATGAATCAATAAGGTGAGGCTAAAAAAGTATCTGAGGTATGTTTTCGGGCGACGAAGTTTGCTGTCAATGAGCCCAATGTCGCTTCCCATGTTATACACTACAAAATATTAATTATCAAAAAATAATTATATGGACAATGCAGACGTCATACATGTGCAGTCAGAATTAGAAAGTTAGAAGTTATGTAACAATCTGAACAAAATTTTAATTATCACTAAATAATTATATGGACAATGCAGAAGGGGTACGTTGTACCTGTGCAGTCAGAATTAGAAAGTTAGAAGTTATGTACCAATCTGAACAAAAAATAACTTCTCTTATCTGCATAAAAAACCTATCTAAGAATTTCTAATTATTATTCTTTCATCTTTTCTCTCCACCATCGTCAAAAGACTATTAGAGAAACTTGATTTTATTACAGGGTGCGTTAAAAGTTCAAGTTAATTTTCCACTTGAGAAAGCTAATTTTATGCAAGTTGATTAAGCCACTTTCATGCACGGTCAGATTTAAAATGTCATTGGGTATAGAGTTTATTGTTGCTGTAAAAAAAATAGTTATCAACTTAAAAAGTTATTTTACATTCTAATTTTAAATACTTTTTTAAAAACTTTTTTACCAATTATTTTATACCTATTATTATTAATCTAACTTCAGTGATTACCCCACTTGATTTATCATCATGCAATCATGTAATCTTATGAAGCCAAATAAATAAAATTTTAATGTAGATATTTTTTTCTTTTTTTCTTTAGGTTCGATGGGAAAGAACTCTATACTTGTTCAATTTCCATTTATTCTTATTTTTCTTTAATTTATATTTTTCCCTGCAAGCATTCAAACTTGAGAATGACAAGGTATGTAATAGAAGTGTTGGTTGGTAGAAGATAAACAAACATCATAAAATGACTAGCTTTTTTTTTCATGGACGTTTAATGCAGTTAGCCGCAGATGGCTGTTACTGCGCACCGGTCTCTATCTAGCAACTCGTATTATTGCTGAATAAAAAAGTTTGTAAAAAATAAGCAAATAATTATTTAACTTATTAATAATAATTAAAAGTTCATTAACATGTTCATTACATAACATTCAAATTCAAAACATCATCTTGTCAGTCCAAATTGTCAAATACATACCTAATATTGAAGTCTCTAATCAGCAACTAAATCACAAATCCCCAGACTACTTCATGCATAATAAATTACTATGAATTGAATTAAATTTCACCATATGAATTCATCCAGGTACAGTCGCCTGCACAAGATGTCGACATCTCAAATTTTCAAAATATATTAGGTAAAGTCACCGTTTATATATACACAATAAAAACTCAAAAGTAAGTCTTATATAATTTATAAATATCTATATAATTTATTAATTTTGCAAAGACATTCTTTTTTTACAAATAATTTTGACAAGTAATGACAAGTGCGGCTAAAATCGTGCTGCTTTTGTCACCCGTGTAAATACCCCATAAGATGACTACATTAATTTGAAAATATGCACTTTTCTCAACAAAATTAAGAGTAATATAAATGTGAAAGTTTGATAGTACATGTCTGTGCAGCTGACTGTACCTACAAGAGGCGGTAGAGCGCACTGTCGGGGGATTATTCTGTCGGCTGCGGATGCTGGATGATTGCCTTCACAACATTACTCTTGTTTTCAATGAATGGTCGTGAATGACAGGATGAACCACGTTTACCTACTGTTGAAAAACGTTTTATTTAACTTGTAACATTTTTTTACTGTGACATGAACGAACATGTGCCTATCAGCAATTTTGTTACCCACGCAAATGTTGAACTTATGAAATAAATAACATTTAATATTTGCGTGAATTCAAAGATTCACTTTCAAAATTTTTTTTCTTTCTCAAGTGTATAAATGTAGTGAAGTTTAAATTTCAGTATAGAATTATGTTTATTATGAATTCAGGCTATGAATATCGCACATCTTCAGCAAAGAAGGTATTTTAAAACAAATAAGTACGGTAAATGTTCGTACTGCAAGTATGTTTTTCTGTGCTTCTTCCCTGTAGAAAACTAGATTACATTGTTAACGGGTTTAACAGAAAGGCTCCTGTGGGAAACCGCCGCGCATACTGATAATTATGTTGAAGTAAGAAATAATTTATTTTTAAGTGGTAACCTACACTTCATAGGGGTGATTTCGACGACTTAAAAGTCATGTATTAGTGTGTAATATTCAGAATTTTCGTCAACTGCAGTACAAACGGTTAGAACATGGCTTGGATAATCAAGTCATAAATAAGTTCAAAACCCTGTAGACGTCAAATTTTGATCACATAAAACATTTTATCACAAAAATGCGTAAAAATGTATTTTAACTTTCTCACCACACCTCGTTTAGGTATATTATCTATCTCTCTCTCGCTCTTTGACGGCAATAGCCAGTGGAAAAATCCATCCAAAAGTTAGCCAGGCCGAATTAAAGCTTACTCGTCCGTTTTCATCGGATTTTTTTGTGATGAGTTCAAAAATAACGGAAAACTGCACAGCTTTCCGTAGAATTTCAAGTGCACAAAAGTTATTTCAACATGTTATATGGACATACATGCAGAGTCAAATGAATTTAATGTTTGAAAAACACGCCGAAAATATACGATTACTTTTGCTTTTTAATACATTTTGGTCCAAAGTAAAATTTTGAAACTAACATAACTCCACTTGTGAGTTATTATTATTATTAAAAAACTGTAACGTAAACGTAAGGAAATTTATTTTAGTTGTTTCTAATTTTGATGTTTGTACTCAAAAAAATGAACTCAGTTTCTGCGTCTGTTTAGATAATTTCTTGGTGCACCTAAAGTTTGTGATAGTATTTTTTTTTTAAACTAGTTATCACCTATCTTGCATGACCGAACAGATTTGGATTGTATATACAATCTATTATATCAAATACCTACCTAATAAAATCCAAATCCAAATGATATAATAATGTTTAGAAACATTAATAAATCATTTGGAGTCACTGTGATAACTTGATACAATAGCCAGACTAATACACAAATGGATCATTGTAGGGAAACAATGCCATTGCGGATACATCCAGGCACAATACAGGTAGGGTAAAACAGGGTTAGATTCCCCAAATGACTATGACTTCCAATGCAATGTAACTTTTTGGCCAATAAACGATTGAATTGAATCGGAAAAAAGGATAGGTGCCCCTTTTCCTAAAAACCTTACTTATGAAAATCAAATGGAAGTAATAAAAAGTGCTCCATACTTTAATTGTCAGGTATTACTTTTTTTGAGATTAGATATATTATGATACTTTTTCGAATGTAAGGTTTTTAGGAAAAGAGCTACCTACTTATTCATTTGGACCATCGAACCCTGTTTTACCCTATTCCTATACTATAGGACTATATGACCTATAGAACTATATGACCTATAGAACTGTAGGCTCGGTCGCTCTGTCGTGAGCAAGTTGTGGCTACGCCCGTTGCGTGTAAATGGTTTCATATCAGGGGGTTACTAGCACAATGCAGGAACTTATCTACATCATAGGTGCTAGTCTAGATCAATATTACATGTGTAGCTCCATATTGATACGGTTTGTTAGGGTTTTGTTAGGCAAAACGTCAAACCTACATTTTAATTTTAATTTAAATGATCGTCTCGACTTTTGCTTTATTGTCTCTCTCCACATTGTATTTCTCTTCAAAAATATTAACAGTTTCGAATATAATTAAGGTTTTACAAAAACATACTACAACCCACTTCAATTGGCCTGTTAACACCACTGAATAGCCACAGGGAAGCAGAATACGCAATTTCGGTTTATATTGTATACTTGGATGACTTATTTTTTTTCAGTTTTTTTGGATTTCAAAACTAAAATACAGAACTGATGTTCATGAAATTTCTATGGGACCAATTTGGAAGTACTTGTACATATATCCCTTCAATATATCCCTATGTAAGTCAATTCAAATTATTGTTTGTACGCTCTGATGTAAATATCGAGCAAAATATGCTGGACTTTTTAGATATTACCAACTTTTATGTAACCATATTTTTGACAAATAAATATATTATCTTATCTCAAATAAAAATATTTTTTTAAATCGGTTTAAAAACAACAAATATCTGAGGTCACAAACATAAAAAAGAATCAACCGAATTAATAACCACCTCCTTTTTTTGAAGTCGCTTGAAAAATACCTCTAAACAGACCGGAATGTAAGGGAATTTATAACACATTCCACTGATTTTAATTATACAAAGTTGTGACGTCATAATAACCCGAGTCGTGGGAACATATTGATCGAATGGCTGCCCCGCGCGCCCATGCGGAAAAATTGTACATACCGTGATACCGAGCCCACGTCATGAGAACTGAGGACATTCTCATTAGGCCCTCTTTCAACCCGCTTTTGCTATTTCTCGTCTGTACCACGGTATCACAGTTCGTTTACATTTTATTTTCAACGTGAACATTTTTTATTTTTGTGAGCTGTAGCAAACTCTAGAGTTTTAGCCAACCAAAATGCAATTCCATACAATATGTTTCGGAAAAATACTCAAAAAGTACGCCGTATTATAGTAATTTCTTCACACTATTCGTTTCGTCTATGTTTTCCGATTGTGTCAACATAAAATTAGTAAGGTTTCATACTTTACTTTAGATTTTATACGTGTTTTTAAGTTAGTAGGGTTAATTTTAAAACACGTATACAATCTAAATTAAAGTATGAAACCTTTGAAAAATGTTTGTTAGAGCAGAGAACAATTTTACGTACGATGGAAGCTCGAAGGTCATACATGAAACGTTGCTGTTAACTCTGTTGACCAAGCTAGCTTAAATATATTTCTTTCAGCGGTATGGCTAACTTTATATCTACCAATAAACTTTGTAAATTTTTGCACAATAAAGCCTTACATTTTTATCGCTATAATTGTAGCACGGATAAAAGTTATAAGCCCATGTCACCTAGAACTTACAATTTGCAAAATGATACCCGACTAAGCCAGACATTGTTAAAAGTAGTGACGATATCCGACGGTCTATTTCAGCATCTCGTAGACGAAATGGGTATCTTACAGAATATCTTACCCATCCAAATGTAGAGTCGCAACTAGGGAACGTAGAATATACGTCAAAGATATGCTTTTTGCGTCTCTTTCTATTCAAAATTAGTGTAATCATGGCCTTATCTGGTCCAAAGAAAAAATATGTAATATTAAAGAAAGAAACGGCAAGGGTTGAAGGAGGCCTTCACTTAAAAATGGCTGCCCAAAAGAAAATAAATAGAAATATATTCCTATATTTAAGCAAAATAACGGGCAAATACGGCTAATAATAAAGCATTTACTAGCAAATAGCAACATCTAGAAGACTAAAGGGAATTAAATCCTAAGCTTATACAAGAGTACTATTTCGCGTGGATAAAAGAGTTTTGGTATAATAGAATAAGCTCATGACAAAGAGAATTTGCATAATTAACAGATTCACTCCGTCTTCTACAAAGCCTATAAAATGTACCGAAAGTAATTTTGCTTGAACATTCGCAGTGCGTTCATAACATTTTGCTTAAGTTAACTAATACTTAAATCATAATTTCATACACTTACATGACAGGACGAAGATCGATTAGAAGTTTAATCAGAGATAACAAAAAAAGCGGTATTGGCCGAGTGGGAGGTGCCTCGACTTTCAACCCGAACGTCGTGGGTTCGAGCCCGGTCGTACACCAATGGATTTTTACGTGCGAAAAATCTAAGTGTGCATTATAACACGTGCTTATCGGTGATGGAAAACACCGTTAGGAAACCGGCATGTCATAGAACCTAAAAAGTTCGAAAACATGTGTGAAGTGCATGAAAGGAGCCTCTGCGAGTCGCACTTGAAATCCTTTCACCACACTGGTTCGAAGAACTAGTGACACGGTAAGAAGAAGAAAGGATAACAAGGTGCCATATTAAAATATAGGTATACTACAAAAGTCTTTTTACAGAACTAACTGACTGATTAACTGACAGACAAAGTACAGGCCAAAACGCTGAACGTAGAGACTTGAAACTTGGAGGGTGATGTGTTCATAAAGAAGTGTAGACGCGTTCTAAGAAAAGAACTTTATTAATTCTCAATGCAAACTAAGTTGTGTGCGTCAGCTAGTTTAGGTATAAAGGGGCTTAGTCCCGACTAACAGACAACGTACAGGCAAACCTTAGGACTTGAAAACTTGAAATGTTGTTAATTAGCAACGTAAACGAAATTGCGGGCATCAACTTGTATCATTGTATGTATATGTAAGTAACGAGTAAGCATTACATCTATTTGAATTATTTCAACTGTAAAATCTAAATAGCTGAGCTTCAAGCTCTTCAAAAGTTGGCCCAACAGTTTTGAACTCCACTTCAGCAAGTGTTTTCAACTACCTATTCAGCCTTTATTAACTAGTAAGTATTTCTGTTATGATAAATATATTCATATAACTTCCTCCGTAATTTCGTAAACCATTTTTGAAATAAAGATATAGATAAGTATAAAATAAAGATAAGGATAAAGATTTTTATTTTGCACGAAACACGGTAGGTTAGATAGTAGGTAACAGAGTATGTACATACATGTCTCACTGGCATACAAAACATTCGCGTACAAACGTATTATTGTTAAGGGGAATCCTCAAATCCGAATTCCATACAAAATGTTCCGGACAAATACTCAAAAAGTACGCCGTATTATAGTAATTTCTTCACACGATTCGTTTTGTCCATGTTTTTTTAATTTCGTCAACAAAAAAAGTGAAAGGTTTCATACCTTAATTTAGATTTTATACGTGTTTTAAAATTAACCCTACTAACTTAAAAACATGTATAAAATCTACATGAAAAAAACAAATAGTGTGAAGAAATTACTATAATACGGCGTACTTTTTGAGTATTTGTCCGAAACATTTTGTATGTAATTCGGATTTGAGGATTAGCCACTTCTCGTGTTACTCCAATCTTTTACTGTGCTTTTCAATCTCTTTCTGATTTATTTCAATCTCTTACTGTTTTGTTCAGACTGAAAAAGAGGCTTCAGGTTACTAACTACCTAGGTACTTATTCAATCAGATACATATTCTATTATTCGGCTAATTTGAATTGATTTCACGAAACTTGCAGATTAGGATTAAACGTTAGATCGCGTTTCGGTAATTGATAATTAATTTTACAGTTCAATTCTTGTGTGTGCAGGATTTTGAATGCAGAATTAATTATATTTAAGGCCCAGAAACCAGCGCGCCGTTATCTCGCTCGCACATTTGTACATTTTTGAAGATATAAATTGACTGAGTAAAATTTCAAAAACGTGGAGCGGTGAATTTGTTACTACAACCTCACGAAATGTATTAGTATATTTTTTGTTGTGATATGTTTAACATGAGCAAAGGAGATTTGGTAAAACTGTTTTTCCCAATTTCCTTTTCTATTCGGGTTAACTGATTTATACATTAAGTTTACCACGATTATTGTTTTATCTGATGTTCGGTAAAATCCTGTAAAATCACTATCGTAATCGTTAATTCCAAACTACTTTCAGGCTGCCACACACATTCGGTATAATCCTGTTTTTTGACGTGACTACGTCTTATAAATAGATGAACGCCGACTGCATGGACGAAAACGTTGACGTCATTGATTGACTGTCATTGTCCGGTAACGCTCATTGTCCCGTTACTCTGGGTTCACGTTAAACTATCGTCCGTAAACTAACTTTACAGACAACCATTTTTTTTTACAAAGTACAAACAGATAGGATAACTGTAAAAAACCGTTGATACACGAGTAATGTGCGGGTCCATCACGAACGAATTTCCATACTAAACTCATTTTAGGATCCCTTATGTATAAAATTATAATTTGGAGGGACCGCCAACATGTAAGCGAGTACTTACGACCCATTGAGATTATCTACGTCATCAGTTAATACCGCGAAAAGGAGGCCCAACAACCAAACCAGGGCACGTTTTTGTGCGCCCGTCAAAGGGATGAATACCTCCCTCATTCACCCCATTCACTAGAAGCAAAGCGATGATTACCTAACACGGGTTTAGTATGAGTTTTTCATGTTCCTTTACGACTTGCAAAAGGTAAGATAAGAAAACGTTTTGTCGCTATTTCGTTCCTCTTGGCACGTTATAATTATAACTACCGATACCGACCTTTCCGACCATGTGGGGACAATATAATCTATCGTGGTTCACAGGCTGCTTTCGTCCAGTATCTAATTTTTGGGGTGTTTGCGTACAAGTTAAAAAGTGAACACCCCACTGCAATAAGGGCCCACCGGGCTAGTATATAATTTATTATAGAAGTTACTAATGTTCAGAAGGGATATTAATATTGCTGGCCGATAGCTGAACGTCACAACAATACGGACACGAATATTATCCCTGTATCAAAAACGTTCATATGAACCAAGTAATCTAAAGCGTCCATTTCATATATCCACATATTTTTATCTTGCAAGGTGAAGCTACAAACCTATCATTGAATTGGATCGATGGTGAGGTAGAGTATCGGTCTTTATCAATAGCAATCGCTACATTGTAGGTATGGCCAGCGTTCTAGGTCTTCTAGGGATTTGGAACCACCGGAGTTCTAAAAAATAGAAGGCATTAGTAAGTGCAAGTAATAGTCGATCGTTCGATGCTCCGTTTCGATCACGCATTAGAGATTTTGAATGTCGATGTTTGTCTCGTGTATCAATTTATCTCCACCTTAAGAGAATAAGTATGTGAAAATTTGGAGTCTCTGCGTTACATTCTTACTCGGTAACGGTACAGGTTACAAACTTGATGTTAATACAGTAATTACTTGAGGATTAATCTAAATAAATGTAAGACAGAAATACGATTGGTGAAAATTGAAATTGGATCAGCCGCTGTAATTTCTGAGGGGAATCCTCAAGGCAAATTTCCATACAAAATGTTTCGGACAAATACTCAAAAAGTACTCAAAAAGTTTATACGTGTTTTAAAATTAACCCTACTACCTTAAAAACACGTATAAAATGTAAATTAAAGTAAGAAACTTTTAACTTTTTTTGTTGACGAAATTAAAAAGCATGGACGAAACAAATAGTGTGAAGATATTACTATAATACGGCGTACTTTTTGAGTATTTGTCCGAAACATTTTTATGGAATTGGATTTAAAGATTAGCCTTAAAAAAGTATAAGATGTTACTCTGCATCTGACAATAAACAATTGAAGGCGTCACATTCAGGATGATTAACGAGGTCATTAATGATGGCGCAGTAATTAGCCGGCTGTGGCGCCTCTCTCCAATTTCCGTGTCGCGTCAGTGTTACGCGTAGGGCTATCAGATAACTGTGACCATCACATAAGTGACGAGTCAAATCCTCAATTTTGCTTTGGGCTAAAAGGTACACAACAGGTTTTTTGCAAAATTACAAATTTGCTAAGTTTTGCTATAAATAAAAAAAAATGTTCTTCGGCAGATCTATCAGCCGAAGAACCGACAACCGTTGGGGTGAACGTGTTCTTGAGTGGAGACCACGTCTAGGCAAACGCAGTGTAGGACGACCTTTGGCCAGATGGAGCGATGATCTGCGCGCTATAGCTGGCAGAAGGTGGATGAAGAGAGCCGAAGATCGGGCTCAGTGGCGTGCCTTGGGAGACCTACGTCCAGCAGTGGACTGCTATAGGTTGATGATGATGAAAAAAAATGTGAGAAAGTACATAGAAAAAGAAAAGAAAACCGAAATAGAAAACACTCAAACAATGGATATAGACCAATTTTCATCACACTAATATTCCATAAGATGCGGGAATTGTAATGACTGGCTGGTTGAAAAATGTTTCTATTCAGTAAACTATTTTTTTAATGACAGGGACACAAACATATAGTTACATAAACTTAATTTATATAAACTCATATGGACATACATGTATTTAAACTCTCTTTTCTATTAAATAATTGCATAATAATATTATAAAATTTGCACACCTTAAACTAAAGGTAGAACATACTTAGGACACCAATTTATTTAAGCCCATATATTTTACTTGTGTTTTGGCAAATAAAATATCTTTATCTTTATCTTTAGCGGGGTAGTAAACCAACACATTCCACTTGACCATCCATATAGTCAAAGACAGTACATATGAACAAATAAGCCTTTGTTCATAATGTTATCAGATAAGCATGATATTCCTAAAATGTAGCAAGGCTCTAGCGTGTAAGTAAAAGCTAATTCACTGTGGATCGGTGCCCGCCAGAGAGCTACAAATCCAGGTAATCCACTCCTCATCCCCTCTTCGGATAGATGACGCCCGAAAATTGACTCCTAGCTCAGGAGCGAACCGTAGCTTATGTACAGTTACCGACAAAACCACATAATACTTTTACGTGTCTTATTTTCGTTCAATAACCAAATTAGTTGCGAACCGAATAGGTTTGAATGAAACTGTATCTACTCCCAAAAAAAAGTACGTGGTTCAAAATAAACCTTACTGAGGATGGATAGATTATGGGCAATATGGGCACCACAATTACGCAAAAACCACTAAATTCAATAAAGCTGTTAATCGATAATATGTAGGTATAGTTTATGAACTGGAAAAGATATAGGCTAATTTTGTAAATCGATACGACGCAGACGATGCTGCTAGTATCGAAGTGAAGAGAAATTGTGCAAAATTCTCAAATAGTAATATCATAAAAAAAAAAAAAAAATTTTGTCTGTGATAGTACTTTTTATATTGAACGTGACTAAGGCTAAGGGGTTTATTTATGATGCCATTTTTATCGTAAATCTAGCTATTTGCTTTATTATGCAAGCGGGGTTTTGGAAATTCGCTGTAACTTACTACGAATTTATAATGAGAGCCGCTTAGATGAAGCATATAAGCATTTTTACCCTCGTGGTACCGGCATAGTAAGTAACTTGTGAAATGACGACACCGTGGCTTAGTTGGTAGTGACCCTGCCTACGAAGCTTGGCGTTCCGGGTTCGATCCCCGGCCGGGGCAAATATTTGTGTGACGAACACAAATGTTTGTTCTCGAGTCTTGGATGTTGTGATGTCTTGTATGTGTCCATGCCACCTGTGACACAGGGAATCCTAGTGCAGGGGTGTGAGTGTGTGAATGTTTATGTGTTTTATGTTTATGTTTAAATATTACCGATTGTATTACCGATACACGTTTGTATGTAGTGAACGTAGGAAAGGGTGCACCTATGTATGTATGTATGTTCCTGGTAGAAAATGCTCTAGCATTAAGTCCTCCATTTGTACTACATTTAAGTGTGTGCAATAAATAATATGTTCCTATCGCAATCCTTGTATTCCGTATTTTATTAAAAATTAAATAGGAAGAGGCATTAAAATTATCAAAATAATTTATATTATACGTATTAAACTTTAGCCACACTTTGAAAATCGGTTCACTTAGTTTAAAACACATTATAATTACGATAATTAGAATAGACATAAATTCGATCAACGGAAAAAAACTGTTGGAACGGCACTAAAAGAAGTTATTGAACAATTTATTGGACCGAAATATATAGGGTCTGTATCTAACTAGGATCAAAGCCTACATCGACGCAGTATATCTTAGGCCGCCGTTAACCAAGATTACCTTTGGGAGCCGAGCTCATGCATTCCTAATGGTTTGTACCTTCTAATGTGAATGTTATATAATTATGTAACCGCTTCCGAATAATACTGAAGGTGTTCATAACGCGAGTATTTTGTGTTCGGCTTTACTGGTTTTAAATACATTTAATTTTACATTAAATATAATCAAGGTTTTACAAAAACTTAGTACAACCGATTGTAATTGGACAGTTTTAGTAACTGTAAACACCACTGAAAAATCACATGGAAGCAAAATACGCAATTTCGTTTACTTAGACAGACATATTTTTTCAGTCATTTTGATCTAAAAACTAAACTACCGGTTTTTTTTTTTTTTTTTAATTTGTATCGGACCAATCTGAAAGTATATCCTCTCAAACAAAAAAACAATTTTCAATCGGTTAAATAAACAACAAAGTCCTGAAATAACAAGCATAAAGAAAAACATAAAAAAAACAACCGAATTGATAACCTTTTTGAAGTCGGTTAAAAATATTATGCAATATTAAGATTTAAGTACCTACTACTTACGTTTTTAAAAGCTACAATTGAATTGTGATTTTAGCGTGGTAAGAAAATTGAGTGCTACGCCCCGTAACTTATTGTAGCACCTACGTCAAACTCTCTATACTACGTAGCTCTACTACGCTACGCGTAGCGTAGGTACTAATATTTAGTATGTTAACACTTTTTATAAGTAATTATACAGAGTAACAGAAAACTTACACCCATATTCTGAGTCGATTTTTGCACTCAAGGGAATACTTACGTGAGTGGTTAAATGGCCGCCGCTTTAACAAAGGTTCGGCTGTCACCTGTCAAATTTCAAATGTAAGTATTTACTTGAGTGAAAAAATCGACTTAGAATATGGGTGTTAGTAAAACAATATTTATGACTAGCGCAGTTTTTATTAAAGATCTGTTAGTCCATGAAATGTGGAAAATACAAATACGAAAATACAAAATATTTATTTCAAAAACAGGTTACATAGGAAGAATATATAGGAAGAATAGGGAGAATGTTCAAACATTTAATAATTTTATTTTGTTTTTATGAATAAAATTGGAATTGAAAATCCAAAGCAAACATCGCTTGTAAAAATAATGTAAGCGTGACAAGAATTGGAAACATTGTACAAATGTACAAAAACGGGATATATGTAGGTGTCGTCACAAAGCATTTTGGCCCAACAAAAACTTAATTACGAATGGGCCGCCCGGCGCGAGTCGATGTCATTTCCGGTTCTTGTGGGCGCACTAGGTAAACGAGTCACACCCCGCAGTAAAAGTTACGACGTATCATTTACATCGCTGTTATGTTATATGGGGACGGAGGAAATTCGAGGTTCACCTCCATATTAACTAAATATCCATATTAAGGCTCAATCCTCAAATCCGAATTCCATACAAAAAGTACACCATATTATCGTAATTTCTTCACACTATTCGTTTCGTCCATGTTTTTCGATTCCGTCAACAAAAAAAGTGTAAGGTACTTTAATTTAGATTTTATACGTGTTTTTAAGTTAGTAGGGTTAATTTTAAAACACGTATACAATCTAAATCAAAGTATGAAACCTTACACTTTTTTTGTTGACGAAATCGAAAAACATGGACGAAACGAATAGTGTGAAGAAATTACGATAATACGGCGTACTTTTTGAGTATTTGTCCGAAACATTTTGTATGGAATTCGGATTTGAGGATTGCCCTTAAGTGTGAAAGAATTTTGGTGCTTAAAAAAGTACGGGCGCGAAGTGGGTTTAATCAACTAAATTTAACAATATGATACTATTTTGACCATTTTACACCGCTAAACAGGGCTGTTATAATGGGATTCAGATAACTAATTTCGTTTGCTTCTTGTGAATATAGGTATAGAAAACATACTTGTAAGTTATACTGTACTCAGCCAACTACAACTGACTTTTATTACGAAAAACCTTTTTATTTCTTCTATAAGCCACTGGCCGGTTTTTATGATGTTAAAATTGAATTTGAGGTGGATTCAATCTCTGGAACAACACAAAAGAAATAAAAATAATCCACCGTGTCGACTACTTCAAACAAACAGATTCCTATTTTTTTTAAATAAATCAAGTCCTAAGTCCACCCCTGGAGGCTACTAGTAGTGCCGAAAGTCAGCCCAGACAAATATTAGGAAAGCTTCCATTGTGGCTATGCGGTGTTCCGGCGCCGGCGGTAGCGGGGGCGATTAACGACAACCTCTGATGCCTTAATTAACGATAACGTATTTGAAAGGTAATCTATTGAACAGTCGTACTATTTGGAAGAGGCCTTTTTTAATAGAAATATGTGACGAGATGAGCTAGAAGTTAGTCTAGTCTAGTCTAAAGGGTAAGAGATCACGCCTGCCCATGACCAGAAACATAACTTTGATTCATAAGGCTGATGCGGTACTGTTGAAGTATTCGTCCACTTTGAGTCTTTTTTTGGTCACTGACCATAGTGACCATCAAAAAATACTATTGTACTGACCATGGTCAGTCTCGAAAGCTCAGCAATTTCAATAGTTATGCCCGAGATACACGAGGCTAGTTTTAAAGGCAGGATAGCAAGATTGTGATAGTAAGCTAGTACTAGTAGCTCTGGCTTCGTGAAAAGAGAACTAGTTCGCTTTAACACTACCCCACTAGCCTAGAAATGAAGCTAGTTTTGTTAAAACCAAACCAATGCTTCTAGCTTACTATCTCTTAAATCCTGGGTTGAAAAACTAGCCGTGTGTATGTCGGGCATTACAGTGCCCTTACACATTAACGCTTTGTGTCAGAATATCTGGTTGTGTTTTGGTTACCTCGATCTAGATAGAATCCTGCAAGAGACTTGAAATCTTAACTTGTTATAGATTAGAGGTATTCTTGGTTTTTATAATATACAATGGTTATTGGTTATTATGTACCTATAGAGCTATGGGTTTTTTCTTATAAGTTAAGTTTTTAGTTATTTAATCGAACATGCTCTGAAAAACTTTTTGAGTCTACGAAGACAACGCCCGTTTCTTTTAAAATAGTTTTTCTTAGAATAACGAGAAAAAGCTGGTGGCACTTAGGACTGAGAGCTCAACTTTAAAGCTGCAAACTTCCAACCGCAGTGACTTTCGGCATTTAGTACCTACTTCAGTTGAAAGTGTTCAAACAGAGATGTTGAAATAAGGTACGCAGATACCTATATGAGGATTAATGGAATATTTTTAACCCAAAAGCGTGGGCCAGTAACCGTCATTTTCAAACCATTTATCATCACGGAAAGATAAAGCATCCAACAGGTTTTCCCCTATTTTATTTTACATAGGTGTGTTAACACTTCTCAGTGTTGAGACAAGGTGTGTTAACACTTTGAGTAGTAAAAAGAGAACGTAAATGACTGATTTTTCTATCGACTTCAAAAGAGTAGGAGGTTCCCAATGTATTATTTGTAACCTGTTTTTTTTTATAGGTTTGAAAAAAAAATTGTTTGAAAAGTTTCAGCTTGGTCCCATAGAAATATCGACAAAATCGGTTCAGTAGTTTAATTTTTAAATCAAAATTACTAAAAAAATATGTCGTAGAAGTAAACGAAATTGCTTATTTTGGTTCCCTGTGACTTTTCAGTGGTGTTTATGGTCACTAAAACAGCCAACCAATTGAATGCGGTTGTAGTATGTATGTTTTTGAAAAACCTTGACATAAGATAATTCAAAGAAGGATCTGATCAATGAAGTTTATTATAACTAAAACGACTATACAGGTACTTATACAAAACAAAGCTCAACAGTAAATTACCTATCTACGCCATTTTGCGGTGACTCTCTCAAAGTTAGAGTGGTCGTACTAAACTATCTAACTTACCTAATCCGTTTTGTTATACTTCGCGCGTTTGGGGCCGATACCAATGGACTTCTGTTTATTTATGTATTTTTGCATACCTGTTTTAACTAGATTTCCACTAACGTAAGATTTGTAAATTTATTGGAAAGTGTATTTATCGCAACTTTTATTGTGGTAGATATTGGCAGCACCTTAATTGGGGGACAGACACGAATAAATTAGTTCTGTCTGTCCCCTTATTACTGACGAGGGAGCAGATAGAACTTTTGCAATTAATAACAATTCCATCTGTCACCCTGTTGCTGAAAGGGGGGTCAGATAGAACTTTTTTGTCCCGTCTGTCGCCCTAAGGGGACAGAACAGGCTGACACATGGGAATAATTCTTAAAATGGTAAATTTTAAGAATCGTGCATTAAACTCTTAAATGTAAGAAAGCTTTTTCTACATATTTTTTTTTAGGTTTACTTAGTCTTAGTAATGTCTCACAAACTAATATGGTTCATTCGAAGTAACCACAGATCTCAGATATTTTCAGCTTTGCCCTCAATAACTTTACGCAGTTAACAGTTACAGCTGTGTTTATATATTGAAAGGTATTTAGATAATAACAGATAGAACTTCCCTACTTCGTTAGCTCAGTAATCTCAGAAGACCCAATATATTTTCCGAAACACAAAATATTGGCCAAACAATCTCTCCGTAAGTACAGCCCCCATCCTTTTGCCCCGTCTTCCGTTCGAGCTCTCATCCCAAAACAAACATTTGAAGTTAGTAAATGGTCTGCTTATAACACCATATTTCTCGACCCCTGCCCCTTGGCGTGCCCAAATGATGAAAGGTAAGAACGTCCGAACAAAGAGATAAATTTTATTGTTCAGGCTAAAGAAAATTGCAACTTTTCAACTGTATATATTCGTAGGAAGCGCGGGTTTGGGACGACCTCTTGTGATCTTATTATGTGTTTTTATTGCTTTGTTTCTAAGAAAAAGGAAAATATCAGATAATATTGTGTAGGCTTTCTTTGTAAGATATTACAGGAATATTTTCAAATGCTTGCATGAACAACACATTCACACGTGCGCTTGTGTAGTTTCTGTGAATACTCGTATGTAGTCTCTATTGTGATGTTTAAAAAATATCATCCTAAATTTGTCAAAGTGTAGTGAAATTGCATTACCTAGTGTGAGTACTTTGACAGTGCCAACTCTTGTTGCGTGACCCTATACTTTCCACTATGAGTAAAACATATTATTATATAGGGTTTTTTGTAAGATTCTACTTTAGACTACGAGACGAGAAATCATAATTTCGAAAGGTGGCGAAAGTTCGTGAGTATAGATGTAAATAGATTAATGGATGTTTATTTCACAATCACGCCAAAGCTACTGAATGGATTTGGCTGAAATTCGATCGACACACATTTTATCTTGTAGCCACGACAGCAGAGCCACCGGCAAGTTTGTTGAATTATGGATTTTTGATTTGAAACGATCTACTCTATTGTCTAGGAAGGATCTGAAATAACAAATTGTTATTTATATAATTTTGTTACATTAAGTTTGAATTTAGCTCCTCAATAATAAGCGCAGTTTCAGATCAGCGGATTCGCCGCTCGTGATTTGTTTTTTGCAGCACGTGTACGCGCGTCAAGTCGCAAGAGACGCAACAGACGACTGAAACTCGCTAGTAAAAACCGAGCGTAAACGTATACGCACGTAAACGGGCGTTTGGATTTTGAAGTGTCGCGAGTACTATACCGCCCATAAACGCGCGACAAAAATACGCTAGTCTGAAACCGCACTCAAGACGAACAAGAATGACATATTATTAGATCGATGCCATAACAATAAAATACGGTTATTAATAATGCCAAGAACCACAATAAACTAAACAAGCGTTTTATTATTTCGGCTGCTATTAACAGTAGCCAATATTTTTTATAGCCATTCAGTGACGATTTAAGAACCCACTTATACGTTTATGTAGGGTCAGCGTGATGAAGTAGTAACAAGTCATAAAAGGAAAGTATGTTTTTGAGAATCCGCTTTCTGTAGGTATAGAAAAAAACGAGTGAGCCTCAGTAGTCGTTTATGATGTGTAATATCTGACATCTATTTAACTTATTTTTCTGAGTTTGGTTATTTTACTGACGGCTAACTTCCTGTTACACACTTCCGTTGCATTTCACGAAATGACTGCCTCAAATTGAGAGAAAGCAAGAAGAAAGATGTGTACCATCACAGAGTACTCAGATATACACAAGAACATAAAAGATTTTTGACTATGGAATCTACTAATTCAAGTCGGCTTTTAAATAAGTAAGTAACACATGTACCTACCTAAGTGACAATCTTTCGTCGTTGGTATGTTTTTTTTCAGTCACAACCATGTCACAACATATCGCTAATAACATTTTGACACTGCAAGCCAAATGAAAATGAGCAAGAGGCAAGTTGTACCTAGGTCTCATACTAGAATTAAGATTCAACTTTAATTTTAGTGAGGAGACGTGCTTTTCCTAAGAAAACAGTAAGCCATAAATACTTTCTGTTCCAGGGTCACCAGAATATTTGCTGGAAGAAAATGTTATAACAGCATTAAGTCCTCCCTCACATTGTAAGTTTCATGCCCTCTTGCACCAAACTGTCAAAGATTCTAATCAATTACTTTTCTCCCTCGGAAAATCATAGCAGTCCACTTTTAGACCGTTAAGATCCTAGCGAGTAAAGAAATTGCTTTGGTTTGGTGCAAGTAAGCATTAAAGTGTTAAGTAAATATTATTATTTTTTTTCGTTTAGGGGTCGCGCATTCATAAGTCATTAAAACACCTAATTGTTAAACTGCTTGGTCGTTTTTGAAATAAAGACGTAGGTTTATAAATGTTTAATTATAATTAAACCTATCGTAGTATCAAAGGACAGAAACCGCTCTCCTTGACTATAAATGGGTAAAAATAGCCTTACAGAGTTGAAGGCTGAAATTATACCTTTGTTTGAGTACCAAAACTGTCGTGACCTTTACCTGTTACCTTATACTAAAATGTCAGGAATCTTTCGAATTCTCGCTTCAGCAACACCACAACAAATTCAGAGGCTACATATAATACACCGGTATACGTAGTTACCTAATGCCCCGTTTTCATTAGGGATATTTGACCCGCGACATTGTCGCCCGACACGAAATCTACGTGTCGGGCGACATCGCAGGAGACATTTCGCGACATCTACGTGTCGCGGGACATGTCGTGTGTCGTCGCTCCTGGAGCGTCGACCTTGCGCGACTTCGTGTCCCGCGACAGTCGCCCGACAAAATTTCACAAGTGAGGACGCGTGTCGCTCTGTGTTCCGAAACATGTCGCGCGACATTTCGACCATAACTTGGTATGTGGACGATCAAAATTTTGAGCGACATTGTCGCCGGATAGTTGCACGTAAAATGTGCCGCGACTACTCGCGACATGTCCCGCGACATTGTCCCCAAATGAATACATGGCTTTATAATAATATTTGAAGAAAATGAGTTGTGTAGCACTCTACCTGTGATAACCAACAAACAGTGACGTAGTTTGACAGACTACGTCACGTCCTGTGACCTTTAGCCTGGAAGCTGTATAGAAAACTCGACGCCTTCAAACTTAAATACGAGTGAGTGTGAACCGTACTCTACGTTTACATTAAAAAGTACATCTGTTTTATGAGTAGGTAATTAAAAATGAAAAGGAATAAAATGCTAGTTTAATTTTAAACAGAACTATTATTAGTTAATTTATTAGTGGTTGGCATAATTATATTGTTATAACCGTAATATTTATTTACTGCATGGAAGTTTCCTTTGAAGACGTTTTATACAATCTTTTGATCTTGAACTAGTTTTGAAACTCAAGCACAAAAATAATATACAAGTGTTTAATATATCTTGCATTATTTTTACATACCTTTTAACTCAATTCATCATACTACAAATTTATTGAAAGTACCAGTAATATGTCTATACGCTTAGGCGTATTACGATAACGCGGTTACTAAGCTAATTATGAAACTAAATATAAAAACTTTTTTAGCTTAAACCCCATATTTTTTTTGAACGAACATATGTTAGGGAAAACATGATCAGTATGTGTGCGAATCAATGCGTATTGCGTACATAAAGCACCATGCTCAGTGCGCACAGATTCCGCCCTAAGACTGGGCGGGCGGTACGTGCGCCGATTTATAATATTTATAAGATTAGCACATCCACTATTTACTGCAAGGGTACAGTAGAGGAGAATAAGATTTTTATTTCCATTTTTCTAGCGGAATTTCTTTAAAAATTCTGCAATACGACTGAATAGAACTTCTACAACATATGCATATAATGTCACAAAAAGACCCAAATGATGCTTTAGTATTAGATGTACCATTTATGTATAATTTTATCACATGTACTTATTATCATATCACAATATAAGCTGCCATTTTGTTATATATCGTAATAACAAACAACTTATTACGATATATAACAAAATGGCAGCGCATTCAAGGGACTTGACCCAGCAGTGGAAAGATTAGGAGGCTGATTATGCTATGCCATGCCATTGTATGTAAAAAAATGCATAAGTCATACTCTCGACTAAGAGAGCGAATGGAATAATATTAAATTTTACGAATGATCTCGTAATATGAATAATTATAAATTTAATGTTTCAAGCGGATAAGTAGTTGGCTGTGGTTGGCTGGCAGAAAGGCTAATTCTGAATAACTGCTGCGACCTTAAAACCACATGGATAACAAAAGGTGTTTTCACACCACCTGCTCGACAATGACCAATTACATATCATGCTATCATCAAGGTAAAGTAAAGCATTACCGACCAAGGGAGGTAATGTTGTATGAAACTCCCAAGGGTTGTAATGTGATTTGAATTTGGAACGTCAAATTCGTGTGGATACCTACTCGTGGAAAACTCTAAGTAAAAGAACGCCCACATGGCGTTGTAATAAGGTTTGTTCGAAATTCGAACTGGCCACTCATAAAAAAAAAAAAAAAAGGCGCGACTTCAAAGATTGTGAAACAAAAGACGGTGTTCGGCTGTTATTGCCTCGCAGAAAGTGTGAAAAGTAGAGTATGCTCCTCTGGGATAAAGCCTGTCTTCGTCTTGAGTAGCTTGAACCCCTCGCGTCACTCAGGACTCTACATAACTCCCTCGCTTCGCTCAGGAGTTAACAGAGTCCCTCGTTAGCTCAGGTTTCAATATGCCAGCCGCGACATAAGACACTGCTCCCCTTAGTGCATAATCTACTATTAATTTATATCAATGGTTTAGCTTTGTTTGTTTTGCCCAAAATTTTGATTTTCAGCTGAGCACAAAATTGTAGCAATAGTATTACTCAAACTTAAAACCTGGTTTAGTTTTTTTTTAAGTTCATATGCGCTGAAAGCCTACAAAATTTTTGTATCAAAACAGACTTTCCCGCAAAGAAGCTAATTCTTATTCAGTGTAGGGGTACAGCGGTCTGCACTGGCTTCCCGTAGAAGAGTGCATTGTGCATTGCCCCCCGCAAAACGATTATTAACACTACTAATTTAAAAACACGTATAAAATCTAAATTAAAGTATGAAACCTTACTAATTTTTGTTGACACAATTGGAAAACATAGACGAAACGTGTGAAGAAATTACTATAATACGGCGTAGTTTTTGAGTATTTGTCCGAAACATTTTGTATGGAAATTTGCCTTGAGGATTACACCCTGTCTCAGCCTTTCGAGCTTTCAAGACTAGAGTGAATAAGTTCATACTAGCCAAGCGTGCCTTATCTTTGAGCAAACCATCACTTGCCACCAGATAAGGTAGTGACTCAACGCTTGTCTATCCATAATAAAAAAAAGCCATCCCAACTCCTTACAATGAAGGAGTACCTAGGAGTTTCTATCGCAAAGTAGCTGTTTCCATCGTATCGAGCCAAACAAAGGGTTGGAACTTGGAATGTCATTTCTGGATTCTAGTTCGTAGTTGTTACTAGACACGCGAAAACGAGGAAATTGAAGGAAATGCCCGGAAAACATGAACGCCTGTAACTTACACGATAAGCTTGGTTTGCTCTGCATTCATTCTGCTAACACAAATAAGGTCTTGCAATATTAAGTCCAAAGATGTCTCAGGGCAGTAAAGTGACGCATGAACAATAATATTATTTAATATTCTTTTAAAGTTGTAAAGCAATACCAGTGCCAGAGTCCAATGAAAGTGCCTAAGTTAGGTAGGTATTATTTAGTTATAAGTAACTCTTACGCATTGTAATGATGAATTTGTACTCTGCAGTAGTAATTTTGCTGCATTCGTAGCCGCATAAGTTATTTGAAATTAAACATTTAACGTTGCAAAATAACAGTACCAAGATCTATGTGCATAAGTATTATTAATTAGAATTAAAATTTATCAATTAGGATTCACCTCTTAATGTTCAAGTCCTTACTGGGTTCATACAGATAGGAACCCAGTTTAAAGTTCAACAGTTTATTCGAAGAAGCCGCATCGGCCATGTGACTTTCGACCTTTAGAATTTTTATGGCCAAAAGTGTCTGCGTAAATTGTACCAGAACAAGAAACTCCTGAATCTAAAGCATAAATCATCCCAAAAGTCCAAAACAATAAGAATTAGAGTAAAAATAAACAAAAAGCCTCGAAAAAAAACTTACGAATAATTAATGTCTCCTCTCATTAACAATTCAAAGAATCTGTCCAAATATCGGTTATAAATAATCAACTTACCGGCAGTTTATCGATCTCCGACAGTTCAATTCACATAAAGTTTCACTGAAAAGTGTTCACAATACCTACAAGTTTATGCCTGAGTTATATAGTTGCGCAAGGGGTGGGGGTGACCCGCCACCGGCGGCGGGCGGCGGGTGGCGGCGGATAACTTTCGGCGGCACGTGCGGCCGGCGCGAGGCGCGTGGCGGACTGGCCGGGCTGGCGCGCGCAATCCACAGTGATGACGCGCCGACGCGCACCATGCCCTACATTCCAGCCAGGGCTCCCAACTTGGGAACTCCTTGATTCAGGGGGACCCATGGAAATACAACAAGTCAGCGCACAGGGCAGTATTAACCATAGAGATCTACGAGACTTCACTTATAATTTAAGATCTTTGTGTACACAGTTTTATGCAATAAAATATTCTGATTCTGAGAGATAAATTTACTAGCTATTGCCCGGTCACGTGGTATCAGAATATATATTTTTTCGTTTTTGCATTCGTTTTTTCAGTTCATAAACTATATTCATCCCAAATTTCAGCTCAATCGGTTCAGTAGATTTGGCGTAATTGAGAAACAATAATCCATCCTATCCATAAAATTTTGCATTTATAATAATAGCACGTAGGATTCGGACCAAAACGGTTTGTATGTGGTTGTGTTTGTTTTTGTATGTATCAAACTGATTGTTTGAAAAACCTTTAAAGGAAGACCATAAAAAGGTTCTTCATACAATCCGCTAGCCATTGTAAAACTCCCTTTCAACCACCACCGGGGCTCGATCATCGACTCATTTACATTACATTTTTATAACATGCCATCCACTCGACTAGAATGAAGCAACGTTTACCGATTCGTTGTCTCTACTGAAAACCTAATTTACTTGCTATTTATTAACTTTAAAAGTAATCTACTTTCATGCAAAGAGTACGTGTCAAGCTGGTACCAATACCCAGAGACTAAGTTGGGAGCAACTTTGCCTGTGGAGCTTATAGAACTAGGTTCGATCCCCGGCCGCCGGGGCGAAGATATTTGTGATTGTGTTCTGTGTCCATTTCCTTTATCGGAAAACTTAGTGAGAGTCTGATAGCATTTATTTTCAACTAGCTGATGCCGCTGACGCGCAACTCCATTTGAATTGCGAATTAATAAAATTCCTTTCTTAGTAGGTACGTGTCTACACTTTTTGACTCCAAGTTTTAGATTTCTGCGTTTTGCGGTTTGGCCTGTACGTTGTCTGTCAGTCAGGTCTAAGGGTGCGTTTCCACGAACGTGGAGCTGGACGGAGTGGAGAGGAGCGGACCATGAATTGGCCAATCACAGTGCTCGAAGTGGAGTGGAAGTGGAATTTTGGAAGCCTTTTATATATTATTATTATGATTCTTCTTCGTGTCACTAGTTCTTTCGAACAAGTGTGGTGAAAGGATTCAAGTGCGCCTCGAAGAGGCTCCTTTCGTGTATATATTGATATATATGATTGATATTGCAAATTAATATTGTTTTTGTGGAATCTCAGGATATTTGGATAGTTCCCCTTAGTTCCATTATGAGTTGTTCCATGGACCTAGTGGGATTTTTTTCCCACTAGTAGATATGTTATTATATGTTTATGTAATTATTAATTTTATTTTTATGTTTGTTATGTTTGATTAGTATGGAATGGACTTCCAAAACTTGAGAGTCATCTTTTTGAAGGATTGGAAGCTCTGTTCTGGTCACAGTAATTATGGAACCATCTGCGGCCGAAACTCCCGCGTATCGATTCCCGCACTTTTCATGAAAGTAAAAAGTTAACTCGATCGAATCCGATGCGGTCAACGGTTCCTCGACGAAAACGCGATTACGCCGCTTCTAGGTCACGAAGTCGATTAAAAGTTTATATTGATTCTTTACCTTGAAGCGATTAGGTGTAAGCAAAAGCTTTGGGATTTGAACTGAACTCCATTCTTGTTCTTACGACTTACAAAAAATCTACTCGCCTTTCTTTATATTTACTTCGTCGTTCATTTTATTTCGTCGAATTTCGTTAAAACAAGACAATTATGTGCATTCTATACCTACATGTAACTTGCAGGTAG
Source organism: Lobophora halterata (assembly GCA_932526365.1). Taxonomy (NCBI): domain Eukaryota; kingdom Metazoa; phylum Arthropoda; class Insecta; order Lepidoptera; family Geometridae; genus Lobophora; species Lobophora halterata. The sequence continues at coordinate 3,291,956 of OW052018.1, forward strand.
TATTTAATTTATAGGTAGTGTTATGACACACGATTATTTCTCCCTTAAGCGACTTAAGTACTATCGATATAGTACTTAAGTCGCTTATAGTGTGTCCCTTACGATCTACTTTATTATTTTATGACGAGATGGTAGGAATGTCGTATAATCGGGAATTGGGCCCTTTTTTGACGTTAGCCACATTTTTACACATAAATATTCAGAATCGGAACGGTCGTATTTTTTCCATAAAGGAAATTAAACGCATAAACGGGATGAAAGATGGCTTCCGCAATTTTTTAAATTAAAACATTACATGTAGGTTTTAAATGTATTACTAGAAATTGGTTAAATAGGAGTTCGTAGCAAGCATTTTTAAGTCGCTGTCTAGTCTGAGTGACAGACGCATCTTTAAAAGTTACTTATCTACAAGACTAAAACATAAAAGTCGTATTCATTAGCATTTTATCGAAGAAAATGATAGAAGACATTAATGGAGGACCTTTTTGGTCTCGGAATATTATTATATAATACTTACGAACAATATCGCAGCACCAACGCTACTACATAATTTACAACAAAGGTACAAAGGGACTTCAAATCTAAACATTTAAAATTCATAAATATTTTGAAACGATTTGATATGAAATCGGACTTTATTACGACGGATTTTACGCCAACTTTCGCGATTATCACACATAGTTTTTTGATTATAACGGGTATTTATCGCGCTAACCTCGTATGTTTTTGTGTCCCGACGTTTCGACTGTATTGCAACAGCCGTGGTCACGGGTTGACTGGCGTATTGGAGCTACCGTCGCGGTGAAATGAGAGAACTACCCTCATTTTGGTCGTTAAAAATGTTCGGTCGGCACACCACACTGACGACATCCGGACACTTAAGCGGTGTTTTAAAAGCGTTCCGCGTGCACTTTGCAATCACTAAATACCCGTTATAATCAAAAAACTATGGACGTTACGCCTCTTTGTAGCCTTTCGAAGCGTAGCACTCTCTACGAAGCTACGCAGCTACGCGGCCTTAGCGGTCGTTACTACGAAACTTGCTACGAGAGAAAAGTCGTGCAATACTACGTTGCAGTAATGCTTTCGTTTTTATTTATACAATTTTTTTATTGGTTTTGTTATTAATAAAAGTACCAAAGAATTAAAAAATACTGCTATGTATGTAAGTATAAGTTATAAATTTGCAGTTACGTTAAAAATAACAGTTTTTTTTCAGATGTTTACTGAATTTGAGAGTATAAGCTATTTAAAGAAAGTAAATTATTCTGTTGGTATAGTATAGCTTAAATAAAATGACTAAACTTCTTAAAACCTGTAAAAGTAAATATTAAATAAATATTTTATATTAATATTACGTCGAATCACAGCGACATCAACTTTTAATTCTTTAGTCAGTAAGACTTTTATTTAACACGCTCTCGCAAAATAGTTCTAAAGGTGTACACTATAAGGTTTAATTTTAAGCGTAGATATTTATATTTCAGTTAGTGTTACCCCTACGGATGCAGGGACGCGAGTGACCGAACAATACTGCGGTCTAATCGAGTTAGGGTTGCCACTCAATGGTTTCTGGGACGCTTTGAGATGATAGCTTGAATATGGAATATGAAATATGATATTCAGGCAGTACAGAAGTGTAGGGGGGATACAGCCAGAAGTATGGATATTTAAGACTCGTGTGCTTTAGTTTTGTTAACACCATGCCCATGATATGCCCGTACCCAATATAATGTTAAATGTAAAATATTTCAGAATAATAAATATTCCAGACATTTCACACAACAACACACAATTTATAATAATATATATAACGTTTTACATCACACGTGCTTTAAAAGTAGGCTTGTTATTACCTGTTTAAGGCTCAGAATCCAGCGCGCCGTTATCTCCCTCGCAATTTTCTACGTTTTTGTCGAAATGTTTTAGTATATTATTTGTTTTCATTAAAGAAATAGGGAAAATCATTTTTGCAGGAAATAGTTCCTTCGCTTTACATTAACATTTTGTGAGGTCGTATTAATAAAATCACCGATCCATTTTTTTGAAAATTTATACTCAGTCAATTTGTATCTGCAAAAATGTACAAATGTGCGAGCGAGATAGCGGCGCGCTGGATTATGGGCTTTAAAAGCATAATTTATATCACATTGTAGTGAAATTAGCATAGATATCGGATATTATTTTTATTCTTCAAATTTGAGAAAATAAGTAAATAAGTATTTAGCCAAATTTACATTTCCTGCATAATCTACAGCATATCTACTATCTACAGAGTAGGTAGTTCCTTATCGTACGAGTACACTGTAGCCTAAACGACATGATGAATTTCTCAAAAACGTCAACCCTAGACCGCTGCCGTGTCAACAGTTTGCGTGACTACGATGCGTGTCGTATTGTACTTTGTGATTCTTAAAAAACATATTAAAACTGGCACAATATAAATGCTGGCGTTTGTGACCTGCGGCCATAAGGCCAATATGGTTGCGGACAACCCTAGTATAATATTTATATAATTATCCGAAAACCGCTAAATAAACCTTTAATATAATTGCAGTTTTATTGGCTAGGCGGCCGAAGTAAAGAAGTTTATTCATTGAAATGCTTCCGCCATAGTCTTCATCCACGTGATAGCAGGATAAAATCGATTTATTTATCTCAAGTATGGTTAATTACAGACTGGTCTTATGAATGTATGAAGTAGAGTCACATACTTCACTGAAAAATAGGTACAGTAAAGTATACAGACTCGTATGCGAACAGTGTATCTCCAGTCCTAAAGATTTTTTATGGCTCTCTTATTCCAGACAATTCATTAGTTTTGGCGTTATTCGTAACTTATGCCAACTTGCACCAAACCTAAGCAATTACTTTACCCGTTAGAAAGATCTTAACGGTATAAATTGGACCATTAGATCTTCCTAGCAAGTAAAGTTATTGCTTAGGAGCTTAGTGTAAGAGGCATAAGTATTTATAACTTAGTGTAGGTAGTTAGTTAAACGCGTTAAATTAATATTTTAGAAAAAATAATATTTTAAGAGACCTCAAGTAATTTTTTACGTATATTTCCACAAATTCAAGTAATTTCCTTACTTATATAGTATATCAGAAAAGTTCTACATACTACATATCCGGTAGGTATCCATAGTCTCCCCGTGACACGAAGCGGAGAAGAGGAAGACCAGCTACCCGCTGGAGCGACGACATAGTAAAGGTGGCTGGAAAACTATGGTCTAGAACCGCTAGAGACAGGCAAAAATGGAAAACCCTGGAGGAGGCTTTCACCGCCATAGGCGGTCCCGACACATAATAAATATAATCCTTATGTTATTTGTAATATGTAATTTGTGTAAAGGAAATAAAAGCTTTTTTATTTTTATTTTTATTTTATTTTTTATTATCCATAGTCTAACTCTTAAAACATCAAAATATTTGAAATAACTTTTAAGGTTCTACCAGAAGCAAACTGTGCATATTTTACAAGTTTGTATCGTTTGATAACTTCGAATGTTGGAACCTAAACTTACGCTATGTTTAAAATTTTTTCTCCGAACTATGTTTGTACAAGTTAGTCTTCAATAACCAGCCTTTTGAAAACAATTCTCAACTTCTTGTTGCAGAGTTTCGTGGTAAATCTAAAACTTTTCTTTCCTGAACCCAAAGCGATTGAAGTTCCTAAAAAAGGTTGGTGTACGATGAATTGTACTCATTTATCAAAACATTGGGGGAAATTGATTGAGCAACACCTTCACGTGACTTTTGTGTAGAAGTGTTTTTCCATGATACGCAGATTTATTGTTAAACGATATTTTTACTGAATACACACAAATTTGTTTATTTACCTAGGAGGCAACCGGAGGTTCAGGGCCTTTCTTCCTCTTAAAATCAAGATTTTAATATTCCTTAATATGTAATTATGTACCCTAATGCCTTCGGGTGGAAGTCTGACCCAGAAGTATCTGAAGAGCGCCATCCTCGCATTATCTTAAATTCAGTCATCACGTTATGAGGAGTTATCGAGGATAAGAAGCACGAAGAACGCTGCTGATCTAGCAGTAACCGGTAATGCAAGCTTTGTTCTCTTACTGACCAACTGCATAAACATTAAAAGAAAGCAAATACATTTATTGGGTACGCAAAAGTATGATTAGAAAATACATATAAAAAACAATGAAAAGCATTTCAGAAACTAACGCATTTCAAACAATTTTACACTAAGGCCCCGTTTCCACTTATCGGGTGTTGATTTCGATTCGGAAAGAATGTTGTCCTGAAATGCCTGAGACAAAAAAAAACTCGCTTTATTAGACCATGACTCTGCTGTAAAGTATATAATATACTTGTATTATCTTATATTAAGGCGGTAAAGATAAGTTAATCAGTGGATTAGATTTGCTAAATAACTAGTTCTTTGTAGTTCGTTTCATGATAATCTTTAATATATTGGTTCTAACTGAAGTAGTAAAATGATAATAAACTAATGGGTATATAAATAATGATACTAATTACTAAGCTTTCCATTAAATATTGACCTAAAATTACAGTACTCACCTTATTTATAATGAACACATTCATATATAAAATAAAATACCAAAAACATTGAGTTACTATTACTAACTCGATGACCAAAAATGATGCCATGGTCATCTATATATATATGAGACTGACTATCAAAATGAGTCAAAGTAGACAAGTGCTAGAACACAGCAGATTTTTTTTCCGATTTTACACCGGCCTTTATGATAAAAAAATACCTGTGTAGCACTGTTCTGGTCATAGGTAAACGCGATCGCTTACCATCAGGAGATTGCATAGCCTTAGTCATCTGATATTACTAGCCACGATCGTCACACTGTCGGGAAAAGGCCTCCCTTGTCTCTTTCCATACATTTCCGCGCAATACCTACTTGTTTACATAAAAAACTCTCTACTCCTCCCTAAAGACCTTATGACAAAGAGTCAAACTACGAGTAAACGATGTAGGCAGTGTTAGTCGCCGCAAACTTAAAACAACCAGCCTACGATCATTCAAGTTAGCAAGTCCGTAACGAGTAACGACCCAAGTAAGTCTAGTTTAGAACTTGTCCCGGAATGTGCCAAAGTCGCCTTAAGCCCTGACTTGAAAATGGGCCAAAGTCCGCCTGAATACTTTATTACATCGCCCGTCACTTACCTACTCTATAGTGTTTTACTCTTACTCTATAAATAAATGCCTTTGGGCGAATGGTATAACTGACTAATTAAGAAAATATCAAAAAGTAATAGAAGCTACATATTTTATATAAATAAATTACATAACTGAATGATCTTGGATTCTAGAATGTTCATGTAACAGTAAAACTCTTATTATTATGCTGATTATTTTTCCTCTCATTATTTTGATGTTAAACTGTCGATTCCTCTCCAAATATATTCTTAAAAATTCTGTTCTACCTTTGCTCTTATTTTTTTTTTTTTTGTTTAGTGCACATTAATTACTTTTTAATGTACTCTAATACTATTACAATCTAGCCAAAGTAGGCTAATGAGTAATTTAACTCTAACTTAGTTTTATAAATACAGATATCAAGAAAGTGTCCAATAGCACATTTCTTACAGTCTCTAATTATGGGGAAGACACGTCGTTAATGTGTTCTTTATAAGTAGCACTATCACTGTCACTACACATACCTTTTTCTTGATTCGTATTTTATTGTATTCTATTGCTTTGTATTGCGTTGTCTCTGTATTGTCCGTGCGTCAACTAAAAATTCATGCTGAAAATCAGGGATGCAGTTTACGGCAACACATGCTGAGCATGAACCCTTTTTGACTGCACTGTATAAGCTTCTAGGTACTTTTAATGTAAGTTACTAATAAATAAATAAACTACAATATTGTACAGTCTCGTCAAAATAAATATTTTTATTTCTTTTTTTCTATGTAATATAAGTCGCTCTAAATATTCCTATATATCGGATTTTTAATGGTAGAGCCATAAAAACAAAGAGCGCTAGCACATGTCCATTTAGACCTCAGTTATTGCAAATAGAAACCATTATTTTTCTTCTAGGTACATAACTATTAGACTATTAGATTAACTATGAGATCTATTAAATTAGGTAGATAGCGAAGGGTAGATAGAGATAAAACCAGGCACGTAGGAACTGACTGTATAATGCATACTTTTTGTTAATAAAATACAGTGTTTAGTATCAGCTATTGATACTTAAATAAAGTAGCGAAAGCACAGTAAATAACTTCATTGTTCCTAAGCATAATCATGCGTCGTTTAAACAATCTGCTGGCTGGTCTGAACTCCGCCGTTGAAGTAGTTCACGACCATGTTGAACCAGGATGAGATGGTAGAGACGACTCCGTCTTGGGTGTTGACTGATACCTGAACGGTTCCATCATTGTAGATGTCTCCGGACACTTGAGCCGCGGGGGAAGGAACAGGGTCGATGGCGACTTCAGGGGCTACAGGCGCGGGGAGTACCACAGGGTCGGGGATCACGGGAAAGATCACCTCAGGCGCTACGGGAGCGGGGAGTACAACAGGGTTGGGGACGACAACATCGGGAATCTGTACCTCAGGTGCTACGGGAGCGGGGAGTACGACAGGGTTAGGGACGACAACATCGGGAATCTGGACCTCAGGTGCTATGGGAGCGGGGAGTACAACAGGGTTAGGGACGACAACATCGGGAATCTGGACCTCAGGTGCTACGGGAGCGGGGAGTACAACAGGGTTGGGGATGACAGCCTCAGGTAAATGTACCTCAGGTGCTACGGGAGCGGGAAGAATGACAGCCTCGGGAACGATAACCTCAGATTCAGCAACGGCAGCGGCAGCGACCTCAGCGATGCCTTCAGCTGTGAATGGGTGCAGTAAGTTGGTGGCAGCCACAGACCCAGTGGAGTGTTCCTTCAGCTGGATGTCCACGATGTGTCCGATGTCCAGGGGTTCGCCATCAGGGACACCGTTCACGATAACCTCGACAGGGCCGTTGTTGTCTTCAATGGGAGCGGCAGCTGCAGCCGCCACGAAGAAGGCCAACACGAGGAGTTTCATTTTATCTATAAATTTTACACTTCTCATATTTTAAACTATCTATGAAGTGTAGAATAATAATAATATTTTGTGTCAATAACACTGTTTTTAATCTGTATTTAAATGCAGTAGGTGACAGACACTCAACGAGAATAATTACGAAAATTGAAAAAGAATTTAGTTGGTAATACAGCGCAATTTCGTTTACCTGCTTTCGGGTCGAAGGTTCGCCACTGTATAGTTTGCAATATGGATTCCGAATCTTAAGGTAAGCAGACACAAAAACTATAAAGATAAGACAAACCTAAGTAATTGAAATAAGTAATCCCAAATAAACTTTTAATTTATTACTTAGACAGATAAATATTTCCTCATTGTTTTAAAACAATATTTTCCTTATCCTAGGCTTAGATAAAATACCTAGGCAAGTATCTGTGTGTGTAGGTACCTAGGTTATTTATGATGTTTTTGATCAATAGATTAGTTACTGTTATCGATGACTGAAATTCGAGCAAGCAAACTTAAGTGTCGAGACTAGGTGCCGTTTCGGATTAGATTATTTTGCCGCGCGTATACGGGCAGATTGGTATCGCGTATACGCGAATACCGGCGTTTGCGTTCGATATTTTCTAACGAGTGTCAGTAGCGGTTCTCGCGATTTGTCGCGCGTTGTATAAAGAAAACGAGCGGTGAGTCCGCTCGGTTTTTAGCATATTTTTTATTCTTCATACTTTACTAGTTATTATCATTTGATTTTCGACAAACAAGATCGAAAGACGACCTAAAACTTACAGCTGGACAGCACTGAAGAAGGGTAGCACAAGACAGAACTCAATGGAAAGGATTAGAGTAGACCTATGCCAAGAGGCACACCGTACTGCGGGACATCCATAGTTATCATTGAGTTTTAGATCCAACTCAATGATAGTTAATAAGTAGAACCTGAACTTATAACATTACAAAAACTATGTAAACCCAAAGTTTGGAATAAATGATATATTATTGTTATATCATTTGATAAGGTAAGATAATCAATGTTTTACAAAAACTTACAACAAACGACTTCAATTAGACCGTTCTAGTGACCTTAGCATCACTGATATATTTTTCAGTTATTTTGATATAAGAACTAAACTGCTGAACGGATTTTGATGAAATTTGTATAAGACCAATCTGACAGTTGGTATATCCTCAAACTCAAACAAAAAATCCAATGTTTAAAATCGGTTAATAAACAACAAAGTTATGGTAACAAATTAAAAAAAAATAAAAAAATATTGAACCGAATTGATATCTTTTTGGGACATCTTATACTGTTTTACCCTAAAGGCCATCAATAAAAAACTGCAGCGGATACAAATAATATCCCGGAAATATCAAAGGTCCCACGAGATGAACTTATCTTGGCTGAGATGACAGCCACAGGCTTCGAAAATTTATCAATGACCTTTGAAGAAAATAAATCCATCACTTTTGATCGATTTTTATTAGATTCTTGGATAATTTTAAAGACATTAAAAAAGTTATTACTACAAACAATATTAGTATAAAATATACAACATTTTCGTTATAAAGTTATTTAAGTTCTCTTTATTACTTATCCATAACCTTAGAATAAGGAATAGAATAAGCCTTGCAATACAAAGAGGCAATGCAGCCAGTATCCTCGGCACGCTGCCATCGGGTATCGAGTTGGAGCAGTTGAGCTACCTATTTGCGGCCGGCAGGTCTGAGCCAAAGCCGTCAGCAGTTCTCATGACTGCAAAGCCACCAAAGACGAGAAGAAAGAGGAACCTTGGCCATCCAAGATCGTCGGCGGTCGTTGTCACTCTCTAACCAGAGGCTATGGAGAAGGGAGTGACATACGCTGATGTTCTGACGAAGGCTAGGGATAGCATAGACCTCGCCCAATTAGGGTTGACAGAGGGTGTCAGACTAAGGCGCTCAGTGACCGGGGCTAGGATATTGGAAGTCCCGGGGGCAATGAGTGGACCGAAAGCAGACGTGCTTGCGGAAAGGCTGCAGACTACGCTCGCTGAAGTTGCTCGGGTCACACGCCCTGTGAAGTGCGTAGACCTGCGACTCAGTGAACTGGATGACTCCGTTCGTGAGGAAGATGTCAGTGCGGCAATTGTTGCCACGACGGAAACGGCCCTTCGTGGCCACATCAAAGTCCGAAGGATTCAGATGGGGCCTAGGGGCTCGGCTTTCACTATTGTGAAGTGTCCCGCCTCCACGGCTAAGATCCTGCTGGAGAAAGGCAGACTCCTTGTAGGTTGGAGTTCTGCTCGGATCCTTGCCTTGGAGGCGCGCCCATTGCGGTGCTTCCGGTGCATGTGTGTCGGGCACACCCGGCCGATGTGCGCGTCGGTTGTGGACCGCGGCGGGATTTGCTTCCGCTGCGGCAAGGACGGGCACAAGGCTGCGACGTGCACAGCGGCTGCGCCCTGGTGCGTCGTATGTGCAGACGTACGGCGCCCAGACGACCATGTGACTGGGAGCAGGCGTTGCGACGCTCCCATCATCCGGGGTAAATTGGCCCTCGTCGGCCGATCTCCCACGGAGACGGCCCACAACGCTGTGGCGGAGTCGGTTGGAATGTCTGACTAGGCTTTTGCCTGGTCAGATCATTCCAACTAATACCAACTGTTTCTCGCTGCTGGGCGTGGTTTCGATCGCGCCCCGCACCGACAATACAAGCGGTTGAGCTACAGAAGGCAGCTTAACTGCTTTCTGCCGCTCATAGGTGGTCTGCAGGATATGGGTTGGGGAACCCATCCCTGCATTGCACAGGTCACCCCAGACGAAGGATGTCCTTTGTTCCAGGACATCCTTTCTTCCTCTTTGGGACACTAGAGGAGGTCCGCCACAGCGGACACTCGCCGACAGGCCGCGGAAGATTCCAAACGGGTTCCCGCGACCTGTTACTAAGGCGATTGACGGGAACACGATGGGTTTTTAGTCGGTATTCTGCCTTCTGGCGGTGAGTCCGACATACCCTCCGGCCTCCCCCAGACGGAGGGATGCGTAAATGCATTTTCCCATCGATAAAAAAAAAAAAAAAAAGTTGAGCTACCTATAGATCGTTTGCAACGGTCTATGGGTAGCCCTATTGTTTCCTTTTGTAAATTTTATCCATAACCTTATTTATTTACAAATTTTATTTAAAAAAAAGTCACAGCATTGAGTTGGAAGTTTAAATAGAGATTATGATGCAAAGACCCCACCACTACCATAAACCATCATATCATTTTTTGAAAAAAATAATGGAAATTAAAACTAATAAATATGACTAATATTGAGTTAGGTATAGGTACTTACTAATAATTTTAGTTTGTTACTTTAGTGCAAACGAGTCGCCAACTTTAGCGACCGGTGGCCGGCAGAGAAGCTCATTGTTCTAACTAGATACCTAGCTATTAGATACCATTTGAGTTGGGAAAAGAGGAGGTAGGTAGTTGGTTGCACAAATAATTATAATATAGGTATATATTGAATATTATTCTTTAGTATTAATAGTAAATATGCAGATGTTATAAAAATTAACTAAATAAGTATCCATTACCTAAATACCTAGATAGTATGAGTCATTATAAAAAAACACAATTATTAGGTATGTTACTTAGGCAATGAAAATTGTACCTACCTACCTAATAGTCAATTGAGGTAAATTCAATTCAATTCAAATCTCTTATTTCGGTAAATATTACACCGTATTTTGTTAATATAAGGCTTATTCTAAGGTTAGTAACATATTCAAAATTATAAATTACACATAACCAGTCATAAATGCGTCAAAGATGTACCTAGAGCGACTATTTGAAATAACTCAAATCTATCAAGCACAGCAAAGACTGGTGTTGTAAATTTTATTGAAAGTAAATAGCACCAGATTCCAGATGGCATAATTTGCTGTACTTTTGCTAGTTCTGAGAAATTCAAAAAGTCGCATTTACCTCAGTTGACTTTACCTATTAGGTAGGTACCTATAGCCAGAGACTAGTAATACTAGTCTCTGCTATAGCTTATTAATACCTACATAAAGTAACATTTTAATTATTTGTTACCCCTGATCAAAACCAACACAGGTGTAAACTTAGGGTCCCATGAGCCATCAGTGACAGCCTGGGGAGTAAAATCGCCGCTTTTTTCAGTCTCAGAGATTTTTTCAAAAACATCCTTGAATTTCTTATCTGCTTCTTGGTTTAAAGCGCCATCTACGTCTTCAATAGTGGAGCCGGTAGGAACTACTTGCTGCCCGGTCGTGTAAGGAGTTTCCTTCCCGTATTGTAGGTCCATGTAGTCACTAAGGAGTCCTGTGAGAACCTTCTTCGCATCTTTATTGGTGGAATCGTCTTGGATGCGAGCTGATAACTCGTTGATGGTAACCGTTGGTAGAGACATGGCGAATTATCTGTAGGCACAGAAGTAATAAAGTACAGAAACACAATGTAGTAGGTACTACATTAGGTCAGATGCTAATCTTCGAAAAAGAGATGTAACAGGGCAACATAATAGGTTAAAACTACTAGGCTTTTTCATTGTTAATAAGACTGCATTGTAAAAAGTAACAAACATTATTTGAAAATGGAGATATTTCATATTTATTTACAAGGTGTCTGACATTTTTTGGTCCTATATTACGACTGCATTTGGTTTGATACAGTCCATCTTTAGGAGCACCATTATTAATATATGTCTGTAGGTAAGTTTATGACCGTTAGTCCTAAGAGCATCAAGTGCTGAAAGGAGTTTTGGCGGGAACGTCACAAGATCGTTTGGTGAAATTGTATTATTTTTCCAAAACTTCTGTAATTTTCAGTGTAAATGTGGTGATTTTATTTTACCGGTTAATTTTTCTAAGGTTGGTACCATCTGACGGCTAACTGTCTGTTACACACTTCCGTTGCATTTCACGAAATCACTGCCACAATCGACATAAAGCGAGAGGAAAGATGTTACACATCAAAAAAATTAGCGTGCCTTACAGTAGTCGCACATGAGATGAGGTATTTAGTATTTATTAATATCTTCTTACAACTATTTTTACAGATGTCTCCAATGCAATAGTGTAGTCATATTAAAATATTACAACATTAATATTTATTTATAAATACATTACAACAATCTAATAATCAATTAATAACATAAAATATACAATGTGGCCTTTGCGAATTCATTCTGAGAATCATGAAAGATATCAATCTTCTCAGCAACTAGATTGAGCGTCTGCATGGTGCGTGCAAGATGATGTTTAACATCAGACATCTCATTAAATAGGAAGGATTCTAGTTAGGTATATGAGCCTTCATTCACTTCCATTGCTTTTCACGAAATTACTGCCACAAATTGACAGAAAACGAGAAGAAAATGTTACACATAAATCATAATTTTATTATTGAAAATAGAAAAAAATTACTTACTCAGAGTAGGTAATGGTCTGCCAAAACTTTAACAGCGCACTGATGTGATTTCTTATCACTGCAGTTTATAAATCAGATGATATCACTCCATGGTAAGATAAGAAGGTACCTATGTCGATTCACCATATCGCATTTCGACACATTTTATCGCGAAAATGATAAGGCTATGCGGTCATTTTGCACAATAGATAACTATTTCGCCAAAATACAGGATTGATTTGTATGCATCATATTTTTTTCAGGAATTTTGTTTGTTGGCAAGGAGATCATGAATTTTTGTGATAAAAAGTGAAAAATAATTATAAATAATATATTGAAAAATTGTTTTTAAGGGTAATCCTCAAATCCGAGTTCCATACAAAATGTTTCGGACAAATACTCAAAAAGTACGCCGTATTATAGTAATTTCTTCACACTATTCGTTTAGTACATGTTTTTTGATTTCGTCAACAAAAAAAGTGAAAGGTTTCATACTTTAATTTAGATTTTATACGTGTTTTAAAATTAACCCTACTAAGTTAAAAACACGTATAAAATCTAAATTAAAGTATGAAACCTTTCACTTGTTGACGAAATCAAAAAACATGGACGAAACGAATTGTGTGAAGAAATTACTATAATACGGCGTACTTTTTGAGTATTTGTCCGAAACATTTTGTATGGAATTGGGATTTGAGGATTAGCTTTAAGGAATCTACGTTATACAGATTTATCAGCCATATTTACCTTTTACTGGAATTTTAGTGACGAGTAGAAAGCTAAATTAAAGCGAATGACGAACACACATTATTTTTTGAAACTAGGTATGACGAGTATTTAGTTGTATCATGAAAGCCTGTTTAAAATATTAGATATTTAATGAATGAATGATTCATTCGTCTCAAGTATGGTTAGTTACAGACGGATCTTTTGAATATATAAAGTAGAGTCACATACTTCACTGTAGAATGTAGATGGTAGAGAAGCTTTATTTTTCTTTATATTCGCTCTCCAGCTTTGGAAGCTTGTCCGGTAGAAATCGCTTCTTGGCGATAAGACCGCCCATTGTACTTTTTCTTTTTTATATTAAGATTTAATCATTAGTTTTGCTGAACAATAAAGTATTCTATCTATCTATCTAGGTATCTATCCTCGCAACAGGGACACAAATGAATACTTATTAGCGTTTGAACCACCTGTATAAAATCTGCAAGTCAATGTGCATTCCCACGGCGAAATGTCATCCTCAATGAGGTTCTTATCTTATCTATTTTGCAAGAGTTGCGACTCATGCGCGAATCTTTGAGATTATTCATCCCCTGTCTGGTAGGTAGGTACCTACCACAGAAGTATTATAGTATAGAAACACAATGTAGTACTTACATTGAAAATGCGACCAAGAAAAGGGAGCCACATTGGCTACTTTCTAGTACATTTTGGTCCGATGCTAATTTTCTATATATATAAAGGTATATATTAAAACTACTAGACTTTTTCATTGTGAAAACTACATCGTAAAAAGTAACAAACATTGTTTGAAAATGGATTTATTGCCTACATATTTATTGACAAGGTGGCTGAATTTTTTTGGTCCTGTCTTACGACTCCATTTTGGTTTGATACTGTCCATCTTGGTGTTCTATAGGAACACCGTTATTTATCTATGGTAGGTACCTACCAATTGAAAATATATGTCTATACGATTGAGTTTTATTTCACTACCTGGGTACTTAGTACCTATGTGTATAGACATTACAAATTTGCAACCACTTCTATCCAGAAGTGCACTCCATATTTTGGCAAATAACAGATAAACAGATAGCGGCCCACCTTGATAACAGTGACATAGTTAAGCAGGGAGCCTACCAGCTAGCATATATATATATAGCATATGGCATAGGGCCTGTTTTCAACCGACTTCCAAAAAAGGAGGTTCTCAATTCGGCTACTTTTTTAAGTTTATTACCTTAGAACATTGTCTCTTCCGAATTGAAAAAATATTTTTTTAGAGGATACTTTCAGATTGATCCCATAGTTTCATCTAAACCGGTTCAGTAGTTTAGTTTTTAAACCAAAATAACTAAAAAAAATATATAGTGTCGACGTAAACGATATTGCGTATTTTGCTTCCCTCCCTGTGACTATTCAGTGATGTTTACAATCACTAAAAGAGTCCAATTGAAGTCGGTTTTAGTAGGTATGCTTTCGTAAAACTTTGATTATTACTTTGATTAGTTGCTCATACGCTAATCTGAAACCTCACTTAGAATAAAACTATTTCTTATGAATTTTAAGATCGAAATTGTTTAAACACAGCGGTACTTTTAATTTTAGCATAACTCTCAACCATTGACAATAATAATAATAATAATAAATATTTTGGACATTTCACATAACGCCATCTAGACCAAATGGCTGATATAATACTTAAATACTTTTTTTGTTGTAAATACATACATAGAATACATAGAAAACACCCAGACACAGGACAAACACCGATGTTTATCACACAAATGTTTGTCCTGAAGCAGGGATCAAACCAAAATCATATAAAAAAAATTTCTTTATTTCATTTGGCTAAAAGAAGTGACATCAGATTGTTCCAGTTAAAAATCGTTACCAGACGATGGTATGTAAAGTTTTAAGAAAGGGATTTCGAAATACCTGTGTTAATTTTTGTATAATTCGATAGATCTAATCTTTGTAAATTCTTCACTTTATAGTCAATTTCATCTGCTTACATGTAAGCGTCTTATTAGAATAATGATGTACATAACGAAGTCAGGGCATCGCAAACATTATGACCTTTTAAATATTCCACAATGTAATTCAACATTTAGTCGTTTTGGCGGGATGATGGCTGCGTTTAGACGATGGGTCCAACGACCTGTCCGACCACGTTGACGGGAAGGACGGGCAGGGGGCTTAAAACATCGACGGGGTTGACGGCGGGAGCAGCGGCTTCAACCACGGTCACGGGGCTCACGATAGCCTGTCAATACACAGATAATTTACGGTTAAAGGGTAATCCTTAAGGGAAATTTCCATACAAAGTGTTTCGAACAAATACTCAAAAAGTACGCCGTATTATAGTAATTTCTTCACACTATTCGTTTCGTCTATGTTTACCGATTGTGTCAACAAAAATTAGTAAGGTTTCATACTTTAATTTAGATTTTATACGTGTTTTTAAATTAGTAGTGTATATTTTAAAACACGTATAAAATCTAAATTGATGTATGTAATTACTATAATACGGCGTACTTTTTGAGTTTTTGTCCGAAACATTTTGAATGGAAATTTGCCTTGAGGATTACCCTTAAGATAGTATTTTTAAGAAGATAGGTATGTGAAAATGTGAGAAATAACAGCGGCCGAATTTCAAGACAGTGATAGTGCAATTGCACACCTTACCCAGAGGGAAGAATTTATATTTATATACCTATATACTTAGATAATTTATTTTTATATATATACTTAGATTTTTTCACACCACCTGCAAGACATCCAATTACATATCATACAATCTCAAGGTAAAGCAAAGGATTACCGCCCAAGGGAGGTAAAGTTGTATCTAACTAGTTTAAGACCTTAAATGTAACCATACTTCAAGCAAAATAAAAATAAATAATAAAAATAAAAATAATTTCATAAATAAATATAAAACTCCCAAGGGAGTAAAGTGATTTGAATTTGGAACGTCAAATTCGTGTGAAACCTTTTGGAAAACTCTAAGTAAAAGAATGCCCATATAGCATTGTAAAGAGGTTTGTCATCAGTACAACTTAAAAATGAAAAAAAGGCACGATTTCAAAGAACGCGAAAAAGACGGTGTTTGCTGTTGGAGCTTTAGCTTTTTATTGTCTCGCAGAAGGTGTGAAAAGTTTTGCGCCAATGGGATAAAGCATGTTTTTGTCTAAATTTGGAGGATGAATGTAAAACAGATTTTATGAGGGCCGATTTCAAAAATTAAATCTTTACGAGAAAAGTTTTACCAGTCGTGTTTCTGTCTTTTTATTTAGGGCTACATTTTATCGGGAATATATAAGTTAAGTTAACCCTTGGATGACAGGGCGACGCCGACTGGATTCACAGCCACAGCAAACACAGGGTTGACTCACCTGAGGAGGCATAACAGCGATGGCGTCCACAGGGTTGACAGGACCGACGGGGGCGATGGCGATAGGGTTGACAGGGGCGACACCGACTGGGTTCACAGCGATGACGTCAACGGGGTTGACGGGCACGAAGGTCTCTTCGGCAACCACAGAGGGAGCGGGGATGATAGTTTGCTGCACAAAATGAACATACATTACGAACTTTCAATGTAATTGTAGGCTTTAAGTATCTATCTATATAGATAAATTGCTTAGTCCTGCCTGAGTGTCGACAACATACAGACCAACATGGAATTAAAGACTTGAAATTTCGAAGGTGTGTTCGTCGATAAGTGTTTCGAATTAACAAAATTCCTTCATTCTTACGCAAGAATGAAGGTCAAAATTCGTTCTTGCATAAGAATGAAGGATTTTTGTTAATTCGCAACGCAAACAGAGTTTGTGATCTTTATTTATGAAAGCGAAATACCACTGTCTGACTGACTGACTCTCTACGAAATTACAAGTGCTACAAGCATAAAATTTGGAAGGTTTGTTAGTGTTTCTAGGCGCTCAGTAAAAAAGGATTTCGGGGAATTTACCCCCAGAGGGTGAAATGGGGTAAAACTGTTTGTATGTAACTTTTTGTCAATAGGCTCCTGGAATATTACCTCCTGCTTGTTGACGTTGACAATGATCTGGACGAGAGGGCTGGAGGCCACGGGTGCCTCGACCACGGGGGCGGGGGCCTCAACCACAGGGGCGGGGGCCTCGACCACAGGGTGGGGGGCCACGACTGAGCTGCCGGGGAGGAGGCCAACAGGCGTGACGACGATGATAGATTCCTGGAATTAACCTTACATTATACACCACCAATTTTTAATTACCAAAAAAACTTAAATGGGCAATGCAGAAGGGGTACTACGTTGTATCTGTGCAGTCAGAATTTCGGATTTATACAAAATGACAGAATGACAGCGGCGAAAGTGCGGCGCCCGTGTAGAGCTTTTGCCAGTTGTCTCGAGTTAGGTACCCGGGTTTGCCAAACGATGAATAAAACTTAATTTTTTATCAATGTTGAGTACCGCCTGACGCAAATACATAGGAAAACGACTAAAAGGTAACAGTTATCCAATTTTTATCAAATTTATTTTGACAAAAAATCGACTTAATTTTACAACCGGGAATCGAACCCGCGACACCGGCGTGGCAATCCAACACACTTGCCACCCGACCAAACGTGTCGTCGTTTAACAATGAAACTCTGCCGTTCGCTGTAGGAATTCTTCTTCTTATCGTGTCACTAGTTCCTTCGAACCAGTATGGTGAAAGGATTTCAAGTGCGCCTCGTGCTCCTTTCGTGCACTCGGCACATGTTTTCGAACTTTAGGTTCGTTTCATGCCGGTTTCCTCACGATGTTTTCCTTCATCGTTACGAGAACGTGGGATGCATACATAGATTTTTTATTGAGCCTTAACCTATCATGGATTACAATCAGAACGAGCCGTGGTCACGTGGTCAGTGGTAAGTGGTAAGTTACCTGCTGTTGTCCAGACATAAGGTTCTCCATCATGGTGTTAAGAGCTTGTTCCAGGTAGGGCACTAGAGCGGGCTCAGTGGCAGGGTCCTGTAGAGCCTCAGACAGCTCATACAGAGTCCAGGAGGAGATGTCTTGAGCGGGAGTAGATACGGTCACAGCGGGCTATACAAATAATTTATAAAATTGTATTTCTTCATGGTTGCATTTTCAACAGACTTCAAAAAAGTACGTTATCAATTCGGTGGAATATTTTTTTTTTAATGTTTGTTAACTTTGTTGTTTATGAACCGATTTGAAAAATTCTTTCTTTTTTTGTTTGAGAGGACAGTCCTACCAACTTATCGGAGAATTGAGGAGCGTCGCTGTGATCGCAACGGTACACGACGCAACTGGCAGTTGAATTAAGTTTTGTATGCAAGTGGCTGTAGTTCCATTTTCTGCCACCTCACAGATAAGTTGATAGGACTACCTAAATACTTTTAGATTGGTCTCATAGAAATTTTATCAAAATCGGTTCAGTAGTTTAGTATTTAAATAAAAATAACTAAAAATAAGGCGTTGAAGTTTTGGCGGTGCCTACGGTCACTAGAACAGTCCGATTGATTCGATATTTGTATGTTTTTGTAAAACTTGATTATTTAGTTAACAAGTGGCGAGGTTTGAAATGCACTCTTACTCATTAGGAGAGGGGGATTAAGCTCGGTATTAGGATCCATTATCAATGGTCGATTGTATGAATGCAATGGGTGTCCAGTCATGGCGGCTAACATACCTCGTTCAACACAGCAGAGAGGTGAGGGATCATGGCAGGGTCGGTATTAGGGTCCATGGTGGCGTCAGGGGCAGGGCTCTTGTTGATTGTCCATTACACAAATAGAATATTGTAATAACCAGAGGGATTCCAGTCATGGCAGCAAACCTCAGCTCGTTCAACGCAGCAGAGAGGTAGGGGATCATGGCGGGGTCGGTATTGGGGTCTATGATGGCGTCAGAGAGGCTGTTGATAGTCCATTGCACGAATTCAACAGTATATTAAAGCATATTTTGGTAATTACCAGAGGGCTTCCAGTCATGGCGGCAAACATCCGCTTGTTTAACGCAGCAGAGAGGTAGGGGATCATGGCGGGGTCGGTATTGGGGTCTATGAAGGCGTCAGAGAGGCTGTTAATAGTCCATTGCACGAATTCAATAGTATATTAGAGCGTATGGTAATTACCAGAGGGCTTCCAGTCATGGCGGCAAACATCAGCTCGTTCAACGCAGCAGAGAGGTAGGGGATCATGGCGGGGTCGGTATTGGGGTCCATGATGGCGTCGGAGAGGCTGTTGATGGTCCATTGCGACGCGCAGGCCACGGCGAGGACAGCGGAGAAGACGGCGAAGAATTTCATGATTGAGCCTCTGTTGTCGGATCTATGAACGTCAATTCAAAACAATAAATAAATAGAAAATTCCGCCCATCTTTGCTGTGCAAATAATAATTGTAATTTATACTAATTATGTAAGTTTCCGAAGTTGCAGAGTTTCTTTTAATTAATATAATAATTGATGTGTATATCTATATATTTAAAAAAGAAAAACGGGTTAGCACTTACCTACCGAATGGTAAATTTGACGAATGCCCCTGTTGTTACAATATTTATACAAAACGATAATTTGATAAAAAAATAATAAAATTTAATCTTCTTGGGCTTTTATTGCTGCTTGGGTAAGTAAATAATCTTGATAATAAGGTTGTAAATCATGGTAATAAATAATAGAGAAATCCTCTTGTTATGTTTATTTTATACCTACTAATAAAAGTAGCTGTTATTAGCACGTTTTTATTACTTCCGTGCTTAGCCCTAGAAACGTGATAACTTGAAACCGTAACTTACAACTCTAATGTACAACAATTGGAAGAATAGGTATGTACAAAATGCCCCTAGGTTCAAATAAAATTAAACTGATTTAGTACATACCTATTATTATGACGACACGGATGGTCGAATGGCAAGTTTATTGGACTGCAACGCCGGTGTCGCGGGTTCGATTCCCGCTTCAAGCACTTGTGCGATGAACATTGGTGTTTGTCCCTAGTATGGGTGTTTTTTAGGTAGGTATCCTATGGTATGTGATATAAGTATTCTGTCTGTTATCTGGTTCCCATAGAGTACAAGATCTGCTTAGTTTGGAGCTATATGGCTTTGTGTGAAATAGCCAAAATATTTATTTATTTAATACGTATAAAAAATAATCTGTATCTGAATAAGTACAAAGCCACAACTGACACCCACAACATAGTTTGCGTTGCGAATTCACAAAATTCCTTTCATAGTACGCGCTACACTAGGTACTTGAAAAAAATACACATTCTCCAAATTTCAAGTCTCTACATTCAGAGGCTTGGCCTGTATGTTGTCTGTCAGTCAGGTCTAAGCCTTTTATAAATATATACATTGTTACATTGATAATCATATGCATTGATACAATGGACCATCAATCATGGATCCCAATACGGACCCCGCCATGATCTCATCTCTGCTCGGTAATGGCCGTAATTTCCTAAAACAACCATTAATTTGCATCGGGTTTACAATTTATATTTATTAATGGGTTTTAAAAATTAAACTTAGACTATTGAATTTGGAATAGTTATATTTTCTTATATTCAATTTTATATTACACTTATCCGATATAATTTTTTGCGCCTGTAGTCAACCCTGAAACAAAACATAATTGATTAGATCTACTTTTTAATTTTGACCGTAAAGTGATATACATACTTAATTTATTTATTTAATACTTTATTGCACAAACTTAAAAGTAGTACAAAAGAAATAAAAAGGAAGGAAGGATACTTCAGTAAATATTTCCAGAAAATTTTATGTTTATGTAAAGAAAAGCCTGTAAGTATGTAATATTAATGGTTTTACTAACCACGCCAATCGGTTCAATAGTTGAGGCATAAAAGTTAGAAAGAAATAAAGTTTTGAAGCAAACCTTTAAGTTTTAAGTCAAAAAATTAAACTAAACCTTAATTCCTATGACACACGATAGCGGCTACAAAAGCCTGAGATTATAAGGTATTGTTTAAATTGCGTTTTCATGAGTCTCTTCGCCGCGCCTCCGCAGGTGTGCGCTGAACCTTAAGAAAACAGGAGATACTTACTAAGATAATTATAAGTCCATATTTCATTAAGTTTCAGCCGCCGAAACGGCAAGAAGTCTTTTATACGAGCCGGCGACAGACCGCGCCGCTAACACTAGAAGTTCTCTCCTGGATACGCCCGTCGCCGCTTCCTGCCATTGTGTGTGCGGGACCTATAAATTAAATCAAGTTACGTGAGGCGTACGTACGCCTCTACCCATATCATAGCATATCCCAGTAGCGGATACCAGATTTTGGTTCTTGGGGCTAAGGCCTGGGTGGGTACCTAAAAAAATAAGTATTCTGCCGCGGTTGCTTCGCAGAGGAGGAAACCGTAGAACACGTGGTTGTGCACTGCACAGGTACAGAAGAGGCCAGAAAGAAGACTGGGCTGAGGAAAATCCTGGATACGGGTCCGGATGACCCTACCGGGAAACTGGAACACACCATCCATCAACCCAGGGTCCTGCTCCGCTATTTTGGGGAGATGGGCTGGCTGGGGTAAAGTTAGTACAAAAAAGGGGTCAATGCACAATACATCCCACAGCGGGACGTCAGTGCAGACCACTTGCAACCCCTTACCCAAATTAGAAATTAGAATTAGAAGTATTCTGTCAGTTATCTGGTTCCCATAGAGACCTACTCGCTCTGCTTAGTTTTAGGCTATATAGCGTTTTGTGAAATGGCCAAAATATTTATTAATTTAATTATTATATATTTAATTTTATTATTATTATGAGCCCTCGCTGTCCCACTGCTGGGCAAAGGCCTCCCCCCAATCTTTCCATTTCCATGCTCATCGCGTTCCGTCCAGTCTAAACTGAACTGGCCCATGATAGAGGGAAAAAATATTTAATACGTATAATTAAAATAATCTGACACCCACAACTTCGTTTGCATTGCGAACTAACAAAATTCCTTTTATAGTACGACGAAAAACGCCCGGAAAGCAGCGAGCCGGCCATCGGTCGTTGTAGTCGGCGACCCGTTTGCGGGTGCAGTTAATGTCTCTCGTACTGACCTGCAGACTGTCCGCCATAACGGCGCCGGCGGTGAGGCTGTAGCCAGTCTGGGCGTGCGTGTAGTCGGTGGGCGTGGACGCCCGCGCCGCCGCGACGCCCGCCGCCGGGATGGGCGTGCCCTGGGACTGTAACTGCAGCTCTATACCGAGGGACGGCTGGCACAGCACGAGTAACGCTATGTCGTACCATCTGTAATTAAAAAAAATGAAATAATGAAAAAATGTCGGTCAAATGTTGTGTTAATTTTTGCAATCACTTACTTTTATTATAATTTTGTACACTTTGTAGCTAGGAGTATATTGTATCTATCAAGCGTTTCGCTTTAGTTGATGTACACGCACACTATGGTGCCACAGAAAACCAGCGCTGCAGCACATGATGCTGCAGCACATGCTGAGTGGCGTCCAATTTTAGAGATACCTGTTAATTTTAAGTTTTGTTTAGTTGTCAATGTGTAGTGTTAAGGTAACTCAAAATAAATATGTTTTCTATTCTATTCTATTCTATTCTAAATAAAATCATTAAAAAAGCCGGAGGCCAGTGGATCAGGCTAGCCCAGGTCCGCAAAAAGTGGCGTACTGAAGAGTCCCCAACCTATACCCAACAGTGGGTGCAAGAGGCTGGGTAGATAGATAGATAGATGAGATAAAACATGCTTAAAGTTTATGAAGACTGAAAACCCGACTACCACTGAATGTTAATTGCCAATAAAATTATTCATATTACAAACAATTCATATTTCAGAATATAAAATATATGACTTATACATATTTTTGTAATCACCTTTATATTTAAACCATCCTCAAATGGTTTGGTAAAAAAAAACTTACTATTTAGAGCCAAAATCTAAATAGTATAGCTTCTTTGGTTGGTCCTTTATAATGGGTATTAGAAGGAACTGAAGTTCGAAAACTTAGAAAAGTTCATCCAAAAAAAAAACTGAAAAAACTTCCAGCATGAAACATAATAACAAACTTAATAAGATTTTATACACAATTACTTTTTAGCACAGGGCCTAAATTGCAGTTTCACTCCCCCTACACCTACACTTAGCATATAATTGAATTTTACGAACATGAGAAGTGAAAAAGCTATTTAATTTAATTTATGTTAAATGTTACGTTTCTTACGACGTTACTGTCGGTAAAACTTACCTGTCGGTGATAGCCTCTTGTAGGAAGCTCTCAACAGCGATGACTGGCACATTATTCGTAAGTTCTGAGTGATTTGATCTGATGTCTGCGATCCTTTGCTTAGCCGCTGCGTACGCGGCTGCGTAACCTACGGGCTGGGCCGCTGTGACGTCACTCTGGGCTGGATACCCGCTGGAATATCAACCCTGTGTCAATGTGGTGAAGGTTGAAATTAAAATCGTCAATCTACACTGTATAACATAACCGCTGGAATGTGTACCCTATACTAACTGGTAAGGGTTCATTGTTATTCAGTTCTAAGTGATACGACCTGATGTCAGCTTCGCTGCGTAACCTACGGGTTCTTTTTATTTTATACATCAGATACTTTTAGCTTATTGTAAATAGTATAACCACTAGAATATGGACTCTAATATAATTTGTTATAAAGTTGTGTAAAATTTCAGTTGATTTTTGCAGGACAGTTTTGCTCACAGATTAAGTAAATGTTACTATAGGCTAATAGATACCACGCAGGCGAACAAAGATAGCTGAATAGCTAGTAGCATAGATTAAAAAAGAAAGTAGATTTTTTTATATGTTAGCAGACAGAAGCTTGTAGTTATGTACATATTTCACTAATGTTAATTTGCAATACTTTATTGAATAGGTTTAAAATGAACTTACACAACTGTCGCTTTGCCGAAAACCGTCTGGAATGCCTCTCTGATCGGTGATAACTTTACATCCTTATCTGAAGCCACTACTATGAACATGTCACCGCCAGATTCTGAAATATTATGACCAACATTCATAAACACACCAATCCTAAGATAAGTGATAATCGACGCTGCATGCGAAAAAGGCAACAGATTTACAATATAATTGATGAGGCATGCAAAAGAGGCAACAGATTCAGAATATAATTGATGATGCATGCAAAAGAGGCATCAGATTCAGAATATAATTGATGATGCATGCAAAAGAGGCAACAGATTTACGAGGTAATTGACAATGCATGCAAAAGAGGCAACAGATTCAAGAGATAATTGACGATGCATGCAAAAGAGGCAACAGATTCGCGATATAATAGACGATGCACGCGAAAGAGGCAACATATTTACGAGATAAAATACAATAAATGCGAAACATTCTATGACAGTGCTCCAGGCGTATTTTAAATACTTACTTAGATATTCCTTCATCTGAGGGTCCAGGGTGGTGATCATTGAGTCCACAGAGCTCTTGGCTTTCTCAGCAACTCGCTGCAGCAACCCACCGCTCGTCACCGCGCCTTTTACCCATGTCAGAAGCCCACTTCCAGGCATTATGTCACCTAGAAAATATTGTTTATCATTCTAATATTTCTGATATTAGGTTTGTAAATTCATCAATAATAAAAAAGGCTTTGTCTTAACGTACAGTCGGCTCTGTAATCGTCTTTACACCCAGCTTACGCCAGTGTCCTCCTGTGATTTAACCACTCACCCAAACACATCATGTGTGTGTGTGTGAGTAAACTACTGATGTGATTAAAACACTTAAGATATACCCATAATATAAACCACAAGTGGTTTCATCACAAGAGATCATCGGCGTAAGCTGGGTGTAAAGACAATTACAGAGCCGACTGTACATCAAGAACGTAAATGTGACCTAAAAAAGGAATTAAGAATTTAATTAAAAAGGCTCTTTCTTAAATTCTTAAAGTACATCAATAAATGTAAACATGTACTAAATAAGGAGTTAAGAATTTAATTAAAAATAGGTTTTTTCAACAGACTTCAAAAAAGGATCAGGTTATCAATTCGGTTGCATGTTTTTTTTTCTATGTTTGTTAATTCTGAACTTTGTTGTTAATAAACCGATTTTAGTAATTCTTGTTTTGTTTGAGAGAATATACTTTCAGATTGGTCCCATAGAAATTTCATCAAAATCGGTTCAGTAGTACTTAATTTAGTGTTTATATCAAAATAACTGAAAAAATCGAATTATTGATGTTGGTTGTCCTATGTTTTTTGTAAAACCTTGATAATTTTGAGTTGCAAATACTTAAATACGGCAAACCTATCTCGAAGGTGATTGCAGGCAATTTTTTGACGCCTTTGGTTAATTCTTGCCAGAAAAACCACCTATTTGGAATCAAATAACCTAGTTTCTTGAACATAAGATTTGTACAATTACCAATCTTATCAACTTCAGGTGTTTCAGGCAGAGATTCTGGGGATTGTGTGGCCTGGGAGTCTTCCGGAGACCTTATTGAGAGAGTTGGCTCTCCTTTACTAAAGGGAATGGCTGGGCTGAAACAATACAGTTATGTGTGATAAGTTTTATGGCAAGATATTAGAGGTAACCAATGCTCTTTTCAAAACTGGTCTTCTTAATTCATTTTTATTGGCATAGTAAGGGTAGGTACATTAGTATAAACCACCTACAACCTGTATGCATAAGGCAAAGGAATTTTGCTGCATTGGCTGAGGCAAAGAGTTTATACCCAACATAAAACTATTATTAAACTGCAGATCCCAGAGGAGAGTAGGGTTAGGACAGGCTTTCATAGGCTCAGCCCGGGACGGCTGCAGTGCACGGGTAGGCATGCACTGCAAGCGGAGCTCGGGGTCGGCGCAAGCTTGCCCTGGGATGGGCCTCAAAGCAACGTGCGTGAGGGACACCGGTACGTGTTCTTTGGATATCCCGGGGTCCCTCTAATGCGCAGAGGTCGGCCACCGTTTTAGTCGGTTAAAGTCCGACATACCCCTCCACCCTCCCCCAAGGGCGGTGGGCATCCATGAGGATTACCCATGTAAAAAAAAAAAAAAGGCTTTCATAGGCTGCTAGTCTCCTCTCCACCAAATGTGTTGGCCAGCACTTTACTGGAACGATGTTGTCAACAACCCAATATCCTGCTCCGTTACTTCAAGGAGCTGGGATGACTGACAGGATTAATTGTATTTTTCGGGGGGCAATGCACAATGCACCCTTCAATGGGATGCCCGTACAGACTGCTGTACCCCCTACAAAGACTAAGAATAAGAAACTGGTGAACCCTCTTTGAACAGTTTTATTGCCTTAGCAGGTCAAATAAAACTGTTAGTTGTATTCTCTACATCTGTGTGGAAATCTAGGTATTTTCCCTTTAACTATTATTTTAATATCTTTGGTTATTTTCTACACACTGATAAATTTTGAAAAAAAAAATATCTTTGGTTATTTTGTACACACTGATAAATTTTGAAAAGTACGCAAAGAATAACACTAAGCTTGGGTTTTAGAAATACAAAACAAAGTTTTTTTAACTACAATATTTTTTTTCAGTCTTGCAAACTGCCATTTTGAGCATTGAGCTAGAGTTGTGAGGATTCTGGTAAAATAGCATGACACCATACATTGGAGTACCCATTCTCTAAATATCTCCTAATCTGTGATTAGATCTTGAGGAGCTCTTTTTGTTTGTTTGAATGTTCTGGTTGCCGGGTTCATAAATTTATTTTTGAAGGGTGTATTTACCTGAAGTTTTCCGCTTCATCAGGGTGTACTTTGCCCTTCACAATAACTGGCTGCACTGGCTGTGGGATGACTCCTTGGGGCATGTATTTTGGATTTATTGGGGGCATTGCTACGGCTGCCACTGGCACCTAAAAAAACCATCATCAGTTACTTATGGACAACATCGTGAGGAAACGTTCAAGTTCGAAAACATGTCAAGTGCACGAAAGGAGCCTCTTCAAGGTGCACTTGAAATCCTTTCACCACACTTCAAGAATTCTGAAGAAGTTCCTTATGGGCAGTCAAACTTAAGAAACTCAGTGTCTAAATTCAGCTTCATTCATAATATATTAAAATAAATTGAATAGAAAAGGACCAGTTTAGAGCAACAACAATACCAGCATATTTCAATTAAAAATTGTGTATACAGACGACATAAACTTGTCACTGTGATTTTATGTATAAGTTCGTAGAAAACGTAAGATGTGGCTACAATACTGCATTAAAAAGTGATTTTTAATTAGAACAACTAAGTAGGTGTCCATTATCTTACCACAGGTTGTACAGGAGTTTCTACCGCAGGTGCAGTGATGAAGTTAGGAAGCTGAGACGGCGGCGCCACACTGGACAGAAGGTTTCCCGAGCCCGCGGGCGTAGGAGGCGCAGGAATCTTCACTTTTCTCTCTTGGCCACTCATCGTCACTGAGATCTAAACAACTGGCTTCGACGCTGCGAAATTAAAGTGTTTATAATATAAACAATGATAAATAGATGTAGCTTTTTTTCAATAGTTTATAGTATTTGCACCTTTTTTCCTACAAAATTCTTCGTTTTTCTTTGCGTTGTTGGCTATTTGTTGTTGTTTTTTTTTTTTTTTTTTTTTTTTTTCAAAGAACCTAAGTTCTTTAGTTTTGGCTTCACATCAAAGGTATATAGCCAGTGTCAAGTAATTGGAGAGATTATTTAGTCATAAGTCAGAGTCGATAAGTCAAGTCATGCCCCTGTAAAGTAGCGGTGGTTGCGACTTTACTAGAGGCTTCTATGGAGTTTTGGAGGCAACACGAAAAGTCACGTTTTACAGCATTACACTATTCACCAACACTCATACACGTTCACGAGCACTTAATGGATAAAATACCACCGTTTTTACACTTAAACACTCAAAGTTATACAAGTTTTGTCAATTAATTTAATGCCGCCAATGTGCCATTTTTCACGTTCCCGCCAAAACCCCCATTTGTTGTTGTTGTTTTTTTTTTAAGTAGAGACAGCTGGCCAACTTACTGTGTCAATGTCAATGTCAATGGCTAATAGGGTTCAGTCCAATGGTCAGTCAGACAAGGATCCTTTACAATACAGTTTTTATGTGTGGCCAATTTCCGTAAAACAAGCAAAATTTTATAGCTTTGTATAATATCTTAGACTAAAATATGTATTATGGCGCGAAAGTTTTCTACGGGTAAAGAAAGATAAAATTTATAAGGCATAGATATATTTAGTAATATATAATTATATCCGGAACCTGAAAAATCAATATACTTATGCTATTTTTTTATTTAACAACATAACTTTAATTTCAATAAATACAAAATAAACATAAATATACAGTTATTCAGCAAAATAATTTAAAGTCGCAATGCCTCGGTACCCTAGCACAGTGCGTGGCCCAGCATACACTTAGCCAGTTAGCCAGCTTACAAATATCTCTAAAAATTTTCCGAACGTCAATTCGTCATTTGACTTTGACAAACCTACTATCTACGTGGATTTTTCTTTTCATCTATGTAAAGCATTACATATTTATTGCTATTTCTTTTGCACGCGCCGAAATTAACGACAATAATTTCTTCCATCTCTTTTCAAAAAATCTGGAACATTTTATTGGGGGTTGTTGACTGATGATGATGATGATCTGTCAAATCACAAGTAATCGGAATTTCGGAAAGCTGCTTTTCGGGAAAAGTTAAACAGAATCTTTTGTTTGATAGTGTTCCTGTGTGTTTTCTGTCGATTGTTTGAAAAATACTAAATATGTCTGAAGCTCCTGATTCGCCACCGTTCAGTACTGTAGATATCAACAACGCTGGCAGAGATGAAGATCTTTTCGCATCCGCCGTTCAGGTATGTATCTCATTGGAATGCTTTGCTTAATTGTTGTCGTGTCCGCCCCCTATGACCTACCGGGCAGAACGTCGACGCCCCTTACTATCAGTGAAAATCCACCAACTCATCTTCAAAATACATGAGTGACACCAACAATAAACCATACTATTACTTTAACACCATTCAGCGGCAAATTTGCATTAACGAATGCACTTCACAATTTATTAGCACTTCTCAGGCTGTCACCTCTACAAAACTTTCAGCAACTTGTGAAATTGTATGACTTATTGTTTATTTGTAGCAAATTACTAACATATTTTCCTCATTTCAATCATATCGTCATATCTTTTAAATATCTTACTTACATCCTGCTCATACTAGTAGCTCAATGTGTGATTCACATAGATTATAGCTCAAACTCACAACAAAATTTTCCTGAGATAGGCAAGGTGTTAAATTATTTTTATAACCGAAAGACAAAGATTGCAATGGAGGTTTTGACGGGAACATGAAAAATGGCGCATTGGCGGCATTAAATTAATTGACAAAACTTGTATGACTTTGAGTGTTTAAGTGTAAAAACGGTGTTTTTTTTAACCATTAAGTGCTCTTGAATGTGTATGAGTGTTAGTGAATAGTGTATTGCTGTAAAATGTGACTTTTCGTGTTGCCTCCAAAACTCCATAGAAGCCTCTAGTAAAGTCGCAACCACCACTACTTTACAGGGGCATGATACTTATCGACTCTGACTTATGACAAAATAATCTCTCCAATTACTTGACACTGGCTATATACCTTTGATGTGAAGCCAAAACCAAAAAACTTAGGTTCTTCGAAAGAAAAAAAAAAAAAAAAAGATTGCAATACATAGCAGTGCCAATTTATATGAATCATCACTGTATATTTGTAGTATCATATTTTTTTATATGCTTTTTCATTAAATTATCCATTATTTTTATTAAATACTAGAAGGAAGGAAAAATGGTACCATATTTTATTTATATCAAGCCACATATGAAACATAGTCTTGAATACTTTTGAAAGCATTACTGTCTTATTTAAAATAAAAAATTAAAAATATTTTGCATATTGAATTGTTGGAACAATACTCAATAATTTTATTAAATCATTATTACAATCACATAGTTAGCAAGGATTGAGATAAGAGAAGATAAATCATTTTATAAATATTCAAAATGTTTAAGCATATAAGGTGTAATTTCCTAAGTTTTTATAAAAAGGTAAAGCAAAACACTGAACAGTGGAGTCAACATTGGGATGGGTGGTCACACAAAAAAGACCGACTTTAGAGTCCGAAAATGGAGTAACACCAAGTCTTCTTTGGGTGGCTTAAAGCTCTAACACCAGATCCAGCTGCTGGTTTACACAAAATGAAATATCAAAAGCATTTACTTCATTACAGGAAGTGACTTTGGATCCAGAGTTAAACGGAGCTCAGGAAGGGCTTGAGAAAGCTTCTCTAGAATATTCTCCCCCTTCAATTACTACCACACTAAGCAGCCCAGTTATG
Organism: Lobophora halterata; assembly: GCA_932526365.1. NCBI lineage: Eukaryota > Metazoa > Arthropoda > Insecta > Lepidoptera > Geometridae > Lobophora > Lobophora halterata. The sequence continues at coordinate 3,322,433 of OW052018.1, forward strand.
GAGGAGGTAATCATTTATGTAACTCTTAATCAATTATAAAAAGTCTTTGTCCTGACGGATTGACAGACAATGTGAAGGCCAAACCACTGAATGTAGAGACTTGAAAAGAGAAAATTCAAGGGTATGTTCATCAAGAAATGGAAGGGTGTACTAAGAAAGCATTTCTGGTTATTCACGGCCGTCAGCTAGTAGCCAATATTTTGGATTTTTCTTGAATAATGTTAAGAAATACTATCACCATTGTTGGAATGGGGGTTTTTACATAAGCTCCTATCCTATTCAGACAAAAATTTCAGACCAAAATAACGGAAACAAAAAAAAGCCCTTTGAAAATCCACATTAATAAATACCTCTCACTAACATTACCTCTCAATTGAATAATTGTTTAAAGGTAGATAACAGTAGGTAATTAAAGTTATCAACAGAAATAATTCATAGAATATAGCGTGATCAATATTTTTGTATACTTTTTTACAGATAGCAACAGAACGGTCGAATAACATCATTATTACAATCACCGAGCCACAGAAGATTGGAGAAGGCATGAACTCGTATATTGCATACCGAGTGCTCACTAAAACCAACATGCCCATATTTAGCAAGCATGAATTTGCTGTTCTGAGACGGTTTAGTGATTTCTTGGGTTTGCATGAGAAATTAACCGAGAAGTATCTAAGGGCTGGAAGGATTATTCCACCGGCTCCGCAGAAGAATTTAGTCGGTAAGCAAATGAATGAATGGTTTATTTTTAGAAACTTAATCTACTTGGATTACCTGTTTTGTAGGTGACTAGTCTCCTCCGCTGAAAGTTTTATTGAAATTCTAGATTTTAATTATTATTATTATACAACAACACCATTTGTCCTGAGTCTGGGTGTTTTCAATGTATTCTATGTATTGTTTTATAAAAGAAAGAGTATATAAGTATTCTACCAGTTATCTGCTTCCCATAGTACAAGTTCTACATAGATTGGGGCTAGATGGCGCTGTGTGAAAAAAAATAAAGAAAATAATTGATTGATTATTAATATTAGTTACTATTTTATATGTATTTACTGATCAAAATGGGCGTACACCATACATGCCTTCAAACCAAAACCTTCACAACTCTAGCTAAATGCCTGTTGATGGCAGTTAGCAAGAAACAGAGTAGATAAAAACATGAAATCATTATCATCAGATTGTCAAACGAATAAACACCTTATTACAGGGTCAACAAAGATGAAAATGACGTCGACCCCGTCTACTGAGAACGCGGTGAGCGCGAGTCCATCCAGTGTCCACTCTCAGTTCGTGGAGCGTCGGCGCGCGGCGTTGGAGCGGTTTCTGAACAGAGTGGCGCAACACCCTGTGCTCAGCATCGACCCTGACTTTAGAGAATTCTTAGAATCAGGTACTTACTTACTCGGCGTTGGTAGTAGTAGACAATCTGACCCCCCAAATTCGCGTTGCGAATAAATAAAAATTATTTCTAAAGGCACACATATCAACTGGTCACCGTATCGCCTCGGGCATAAGAGAAAGATAATTCGGGCATGAAGAGACGTAAGCGCAGGGATGGACGTTTACATTTACTTAACTGAACTTTTACATCGAAATTTTTTAATCTCTAGAAAAAAAAACGCATCATGATAATAATTTAAGTTTTATTCATCGTTTGGCAAACCCGGGCACCTAGCTTGTTCCAGCTTGCAAAAGCTTGGCTCGGGCGCCGCACTCGCCCCGCTGTCACTCGCACATTTTGTAGAAATACAAAACTCTGACTGCACCGATACAACACAGTACCTTACATTTTTTTGGTAATTATAAAAATGTGGTGTGCATATTGATTCGGGTAAATATTGTCTAAATTTTAGACTCCAAATCATCGGATAATTATCCCGGTACCACAGGTAAAGCTGTTGGCGAAAGCTAGTCTCAATCTCTTGGTTTTTTTCAACAGATACGGAGCTGCCTAAAGCTACAAGCACATCAGCGCTCAGCGGCGCGGGCGTTCTGCGTCTATTCAACAAAGTGGGCGAAACTGTCAATAAGATCACATACAAAATGGACGAGTCTGACCCGGTAAGGACGCGTGTTTAATACATCTTCTGCTAGTAAGAGTCAGGTCATTTGAGTTTTCAATTGTCCTTTATCTCACGTGAGATTTTTCTAAATGTGTATTTTTATGTAAAAAATTTAATCTGTGCTGGACAGCATTGGATATTTTAAAGAAAACAATTTGCTTAATTCTACCGACTATCCTAGCGAAGCGAAGTAAATATTAAATATGATTCAGCCCTCCTTAGGTAGAGAAATATGTTTTACTGTGTTTAACCAGAGACTAGTAAACATATTTTTTTCAATTAGTTCTTCATTGGGTTACAGATTTTCGCAATTTGATACATTTTCTCGCAGAAAAATTACGTGATATTTGCCGCGACCCCTCCCTGACGTCAGATTGGGTCAGATTCGGTTCGACCCCTGAACGCCTCACGTAATTAATAATAAATAAATTAAATTTTATTTCACTCCGAGATCCATAAAATAAAATACAATACAATACAAGTAATATTAAAATGTCACACAGAAAATTAAAATACACAAAAATTTACACAGAACAATTTAAATAAAAACAAAGAAAAGTAATGACATATAGAAAGAAAACAAAAAAACCAAAAACAACACATTTTACACTTCAGGTATTTAGGTACTTTAGGTATGTGGACAATAAATTTATTTAATTATAATTTCTATTGAAATCTATTTATTGTGTTACAAGTTTATTAATGGTCTGCCAATTGTTCATATTACCTCCCACAGTGGTTCGAAGAGCGCGCCGGCCGCATAGAAGCGTTAGAGAACTGCCTCCGTCGACTGTACTTCGCGTGCGAGTCGCTGGCCGGCGAGAGGCGCGACCTGAGCGCGCGGACGCACGACGCGGCGCGCGCCTGCGCAGCGCTGTCGGGCGCCGACCCGCACGCGCCGCTGTCGCGCGCCCTGTCGCACACCGCGGACCTGCACGAGAAGGTACGTGTACCTACCACTGCACGGCCGGCGAGAGGCGCGACCTGAGCGCGCGGACGCACGACGCGGCGCGCGCCTGCGCAGCGCTGTCGGGCGCCGACCCGCACGCGCCGCTGTCGCGCGCCCTGTCGCACACCGCGGACCTGCACGAGAAGGTGAGTGTACCTACCACTGCACGGCCGGCGAGAGGCGCGACCTGAGCGCGCGGACGCACGACGCGGACCTGCAGGCTTAGCACGGACTGGGTATAAAAATTTTGTCCCCCGTTTTTATCCACCAGTCAATTTTATCCCTTGAAGGTGGATAAAAACGGGGACAATTTTTTTATCCCCAGTCCGTGCTATCTGTGCTGCACGAGAAGGTTATATTAATAAGTGGCGGAAAAAAGCTAGGCACTCTCCTGATGGTAAGAGATCACGCCCGCTCATGAACAGAACAATGCTACCCAGGACTTTGATTCCCATAGATATCACACTGCCAAAGCAATCGTCCACATTGAGACATTTTGATGGTCAGTCTCGAAAGCCCAGTAATTTCACTAGCTCTCGCGCCTTTCAAACCAGTACACAGTAATGCTTACACATTACTGCTTTGCGTCGGAATATCTGAGACTGTGTTGGTACCCATCTAGAGGGCATTCTGCAGGGGAGAACTTGTCTGTCTAAATAACTAACGCATACATCGAAGAACCTGCTCCATTTTATAAGAATCCTTGTCGGAGCCGACAAAAAAAGTCGCTTTCTCTTGCTCAACACTTTCGTTAACTCAGAGATAACTTCTATTATTCTAGTCAGAGCTTTATGTTGCGAGCTTTCAGTCTGCGGGCGCACGCGCAAGCGAGTGAACGTATTGGTTAGTGACGATGGCGTCTAATGTAGTTAAATGCAACAATTGCAATATAGTGATATGCGAAGTTCTTGCTTTCATACAAAATAAGATCGATGTGATGTCTGAAGAATCGATAGTCAAGCTTTGTAACTCCTCGTTCTCCTCGGAAGACATAGAAAATGCGAAAACGTTGCTTTTTGAATCTATAACGACCAAAAAGAGAAAAATAAAGAGGAATTTTAGATTTTAAACAAATAATTTGCTTTCAGATTGAACAACTGAGGATAGAGCAGTCAAACACCGACTTCTACCTGCTGACTGAACACATCAAAGACTATTTAGGTCTTCTAGGCGCCATCAACAATGTTTTCCATGAACGAGTGAAGGTAAAAAGTTCTTACATAAAAAAAACACTTATGCCTACTTGCACCAAACTGTCAAAGTTCCTAAGCAATTACTTTACTCGCTTGGTATTTCTTAACAGTCAAGATTCCGAGCGTTAAGAACTGCCACGCGAGTAAAGTAATTGCTTAGAGAATTTGAAAGTTTGCTGCAAGTGGGCATTATAATTTTGTTTGTTTAAAAGGATATACTTTCATATTGGTCCCATAAAAAAATCATCAAAATCGGTTCAGTAGTTTATTTTGAATATGTCGTCTTCTTATCGTGTCACTAGTCTCACTTCTTTCGAACTAGTGTGGTGAAAGGATTTCAAGTGCGCCTCCAAGAGGCTCCTTTCGTGCACTCCTTGACACAATGTTTTCGAGCTTTTTAGGTTTTATGACATGCCGGTTTCCTCACTATGTTTACCTACCTTCACCGTTAAGCACGTGTTTTAATGCACATATAGATTTTTTAACAGAAAAATAAATGAAATATCGTTGTCAACGTTAACGAAATTGCGTATTTTGCTTTTCTGTGACTCTTTAGTGGGGTGACTAAAGCGTCGATGACACACAAGCTTTTTTACAAGCTGATTGTTGTCGTTTTTAAACGATAGCGTAACGTGTGAGCGTGTTACTTTTTGGGAAGGATTGTCAACAAGCAGATTGTAAAAACGCCGATGACACTGGGCGACTTTACACGCTACGCTGGCGTGTAGCGTGTAAAAAAGCCGTGTGTATATAAAACAGTCAAATTGAAGTATGTTTTTGTAACACTTTGATTTATCATTCGTCAGGTGTTCCAAAACTGGCAACATGCGCAAATGCAGCTCACGAAGCGGAGAGAAAGCAAGGCTAAAGCGGAACTCGCCAACCGCCCGGAGAAGATTGAACAGGCCTCCAATGAAATTATTGAGGTAGGTGTCTGTAGGTAAATGATTCAATTCGTCAACACAAGTTTGGTGTTCCGGGTTCGATCCCCGGCCGGGGCAAATATTTGTGACGAACACAAATGTTTGTTCTCGGGTCTTGGATGTTGTGATGTGTTGTATGTGTCCATGCCACCTGCGACACAGGGAATCCTAGTGCAGGGGTGTGAGTGTGTGAATGTTTATGTTTATGTTAAATTAATGATTTATTTCAGAATCGAATGCCTACTTGCACCAAACTTTCAAAGATCCTAAGCAGTTACTTTACTCGCTTGGCAGTTCTTTACGGTCAAAATCTGGACTGTTAAGAACTACCAAGCGAGTAAACTAATTGCTTAGGGACTTTGACAGCTTGGTGCAAGTAGGCATTAATCAAGGTAAATATTTACTTATTGTAGGTGTTAGTATTAACACAGCGCCAGGTATTCCGTCTCTATGTGATGTCAAATTTAGGTCTGTGTTCACCAATAGATAATCGGAAAATTAGGCCTCTTCGTCCGTTAACTTTGACGTTTACCAAATACACACCCGAGTTCACCAACAGACGGTTAAGTTTTAAACAGTTGTTTTGACGTTATTGACACAAATATTCTTAAGTAATTTATTTACTTTTTTTATAGTGTACCAAACCAAACAATGCAATAAAAATACTGAATACTGAAAACATGTTCTTTCCCATTCCGGCCGTTAGTACGGCCGAATTCGAACCCACGACCTTCAGATGTCGAGGTCGAGGCACCTCCCACTCGGCCAACACTGCTTTTATATTTGAGTTACACACATTTTGAGCACATTATTAGGTTTGAGAATAAATGTATTTTTACCAGAAATTTTCCAAAGTGAACGAGAGCTAATAGCAGTGCTGCACCGGTCTAGCTCTGTTTTGGTTATGGGCGTGATTTTTGACCATTAACCGTGACTTATTTACAAAGTATTAAGTTGATAATTCGCCTACAGTGGGAGTCAAAAGTTGAGCGCGGGCAACAAGAGTTCGACATGATTTCACGCGTGATCAAGAAGGAACTGGAGAGGTGGGAGGAAGTCCGCGTGACGGAGCTAAGGGCCACCGTACTGCGGTACCTGGAGGAGCATATGAAGCATCAGGCTCAGGTGAGAATAGACCTACTATTTATACACCATACATTTTTATTTTTCAAAAATTTGAAAACAGAATTTTGGGTAACTACAAAATGATAGAGTGACATCGGCGCGAGTGCGGCGCCCGAGCAGCTTTTGCGAGCTGGCTCGACCTAGGTACCCGGGTTTGCGAAACGATGAATAAAACTTAAATTATTATCAATGATGGGTACCGTCTGACGCTGAGGAAAACTACTAACGGTAACTGCAGTTATCCAATTTTTATCAAAAAATTTTTTGTCGAAAATTCGTCTTGGCGGGTATAGCCAGAGTTTGACATAATATGATATCACGCGTGATCAAGAAGGAACTAGAGTCTACGATACAGGCTTGCCTAGTGTGGGGCCGTTAGTAAATACGATTATAACGTTTGAATCTCTCTACAAAATGCACTGATAATTAATTGTAAATACACTTAGATAGATAGAATATACTTTATTGTTCACCATCTTAGTACTAACACATTATAATGGAAAAATAAAGCTAGGTATATAACAGTGGACAATGGGCGGTCTTATCGCTAAAGAGCGATCTCTTCCAGACAACCTTTGCATGGACTGGATACTGTTGGACAAATGAAGACGGTGGGCATAACGTTAATTTAGAACGAAAGCTCATTAAAAAGTATAATAGCAAAAAGTATTACAAAACAGATAATTTAATATACTAAATTGAACTATAAAGAAGAAGAAAAACGAATACTTCGCTTTATTTAACCTAACTTATTAAGATAATGATTTATTTTTTTTTGTCAGATAATAAATCATTTTTCATTTTCATTTCATTTCATTTACTCATGGTGTACAGTTGACCAAAATAATTTAATTTTTCCCCAGGCTATCCGCTACTGGGACGCTTTCCTCCCGGAGGCGCGGGCCATCAAATGATGCGAGGGAGAGAGGAAACCGATTTGCATTCCAAATGCGACCTTAGCTGTTACTGCGTAAACGCCCTTTTCCACTGGCAAGCGACCATCGCTTGTCCACGCAATGTTAGGAAATAAGTCTCACCAAAGTTTTGGAAATTCATTTTTTATTGGCATTAGATAAAATCCATCAAAGGTTCTTTCCAAAAAAGAATTGAAATTTGCTTTATCCTCGGTAGTTTTATATGTCACGCAAAATAAGAAAATCCTTATAGTTCTATGAAACCTGCATTGAGTTTACCAAAAAAGAAACAAAAAATTAGTAAGATAAATTAAGTAATATCTTTCCACATACTTTGCTCATTGTATAAACAAGCATGGACAGTAAACTAAGGATTTCCGTGAGTTTATAAACCTACGTACTTAGGAATAATATTTAAAGTAAAATATTAAATTCCACTGTATTAATTGTCTGTGTCATGAATACGAATTTTAACGTATAATATTAATCTATTGTTGCATTTACCCTTTTGTTTATTTCTCTCTACATTTCCGTAGATAAAATAAATGTAGCTCATCATTTTAGTGGTGTTGATGTAAAAACAAGCCTTAAAATATGTCTACTTGTACCAAACTGTCAAAATTCCTAAATAATTACCATACTCGCTAGAAAGATTTTAACGGTACAGATTCATTAGTCCGTTACGATCTTGCACGCGAGTTAAGTAAGCATAAAAATCGTATGGCACCATTTGTTAGATTATGTTTTATCTAAATTAAATGTTATTGCTTGATCTCTACCATTCGTTAAAATTGCAATTTTTTTAGATAAAATATGTTGGTAGTCAATAATATAAACTGTGAGGATTTTAATTCCCCTATCTTGCATGAGATATAATTATGTACTTGATTTAATTTCACTTATTGTACTGCACCTAATGTATTCAAGTGAACCGGCAAATATAAAGAACAAAATAATAATTAAAATGTTTATAGTTATTGCAAATAAATAAACATAGGTTTTTATCACATTATATTCAGATCTGGTTCTCAAATACCGATAAGTAGAAGATAATGTAGGTAGGACGTAAAATATGTTTTAGGTTAAAGATTATGATGCCTTTGTTATCAAGCTTGTGCCTAGATCACACGTACCGAGTACTCGGCGGAGACAGTAAAATGTTACTCGACCGAGACAGTGAAAGCTTACGTCACTCGCTCAGCCGAGCACTCGGCGCTATGTTTATACGTACCGAGTACTCGGCAGAAAGCACTGTCTCGGCCGAGTACTCAGTACGTGTGATCTACGCATTAGAGTTTATAAATACTGAAAACCCGACTGCCAAAATATTAACGCCATATTAGATTTTTGACACTATAATTTTATTCTATGACGCTCTCATGAGCAAAACAAATCTAAAGATACCTCATTTAGCGAAAACCATAATTTTGGATCATTTTTATCACTTTTTCAAACATGTTATTGGCTTACAGCCGCCATATTGGATCTTTTGACATTTTATTGACAGCTTATGTCATTTCCGCAACCTAGACGAATCCAATGACACCTCATTAGTCAAAATCCGTTCAGCCGTTTAGCCTGCAGGGCGCAACATAGCATCAGACAAAAATAAATACATACATACTCATATATACGCTGGAAAAACATAACTCTTCTTCTTTGCAGTCGGGTAGAAATAACATATATTAACTTGTATCGATGTAAAAATGTTAAATATATTTTTTACAAAGGCATCAAAAAGTAGCTAGACATAAATATAAATAATTCGCTTTCCAGTTTTGATGTCGATTTTGATCTAAGTTTATCCAGAGCTTGTTATTGCAACAATATTTTCATAGTCATTTCCTTCTTTTTATTATAGTAGGTACTTGTATAGGTAAGGCATAATATAATCTCATATATGAGAATATTCTACAAATTATGTATGTTACGGTCAAAGTATTAATTTGGAGATTATAAATACTTTTTGTTATGTCATTTTCTTGTTATGGCTATGCTGTAGATATTGTAATATACCTAGTAATTTCAGATGTCCAAATTTATAATTCTGATGGTAACAAATTATTTACCCTTAGATATATTAAGATATTAGATTATTATGATTGAGAAATCGTGTCTAATGTATTCCTTATTTTTATATTGCCAAATATACTTAGTGGTAATACGGTGTAATGGAAGAAGGTATAAGTAATAAAATATATAATGTATGTTTCCATTTCAAAGTTCTTTTTATTCACTTTGTTTTAAGTAAAATATAAATAAATTAGTTCAAGTAGCTCTCTTCCCCCCGGACCACCTTATGGTGTAGACGTGTGAACAGACCCCGTCTACTTAAATTAACAAATAAAATAAAATTCCACGCCAATTAAATACAGTGCAAAAACTAGGACTGCAGAAGTAGTAAGGAGCATCGCGACAACGCGGTAAGAAACACACACTTAACCGCTGTACTACACGCACGAGAGGAACTACTCAACGGGACGGTCGCCGCAAACATCACGACATCCCTTTCTCGCGCACAAGAGTACTGCTCACTTACCTATTGCACGGTTGCATCGCCTCTGCACTTCTGGTAGCCTGGTACGTTACGCAAAACTTACTGACATTTTGTTTTGGCGCCTGCGTTCAACTCTTGTACGTGTGACCTCCTGGTACTTAAAAATGAGTGAGACCACAATGAATAAGTCACCTTCAGAGTGAGTAATGTTAGTAAAATGGGCCTCGACGTTACTTCCCCCAGCTACGTATTTTTGAGAGGAAAAAGAACAAGAGAGGAAGAGTGGGGAGAGGATTTTAAAACTTACAAGGACGATATGAAAAAGATGATGCAGGAATTATTGGCTGCGCAGGAGTCTGAGCTCAAGAAGGCATTCACATCTACCTTGACGGAAATTCAAAAAACGAATTGTAATATTGAGTCCTCTATCACTCACTTAGTTGAGCAAAATTAAGAACGTCTTCAAAACTTCATTAGTCTTGTTTTGGGTCTATGCTCATGATGACAGCCAATATGAGCTATTAATATTAATCTTTTTATTACAGCATTATCTACATTTCAAGATCTATATTACAAAATTTACAAAAGGCAGCAATCGGGCCACCCATAACCCATTGCAAAAAATCTATAGGTAGCTCAACTGCTTCAACTCGATACCCGATGGTAGCGCCCGAGGAAGCTGTCTGCATTGCCTCTTTGTATTTGCCTACTTGCAATATATCTCTTTGTCTAAGAACTGAGTTCAATAAATCATAGAAAGTTCACGAAGAAGTGACTTATGCCCACTTGCACTAAACTGTCAAGGTTCCCAAGCAAGTACTTTACTTGCTTGCCAGATCTTAACGCTCCAGCTTTCAGACCGTTAAGATCTTCCTCGCGAGTAAAGTAAATTAATCGTAGACAAAGATAATTGATCGATTCAGGCGCCACCCTGCGGAAATCCATAAATATCAACAAATTATATAAATATATTTAGTAATAAATCCGCTTAACTTCCAAACAAAGGTTTTAATTAACTTAACTTTAGTTCAACTAAACCAAAGAGTCAACGAACAGAAAACCAAAGCTTGAAGATACGTATCTTATAAGTATCTTCAAGCTTTGGTTTTCTGTTCGTTGACTCTTTGGTTTAGTTGAACTAAAGTTAAGTTAATTAAAACCTTTGTTTGGAAGTTAAGCGGATTTATTACTAAATATATTTATATAATTTGTTGGTAGACAAAGATAGTAATAAAATACTATGTTAGTCGTACCTACTTTACTATCTTAATCATAGAATTCTAGAATGATACCTACTTGAAAAAAATCCCAAACCAATGCTTATCTTGGGATAAAAGTGATTAAAAATAATCCTCGGCATAAATTAATTGATTACTGATTTGGTTGTAATCAGTTGGACACATTTTGGCATAAGTAAAGGTAGTTTTAATAACATGTAAAGCATCAAGGAACTTCAGAATAATCCTTTTTATTATTCCTGGTTCTAGTAAGAATAATCTTGTTACCGAAGAACATTCCGAAAAGAGAATCGAACCACTTTCGGCAGGTTATTTTATTAATCTTTAATATAATAATTTTTGATAAATTTGAAAAACATTTCGTTTATTAACAGTATAACAGTACATACTAACAGGTAGAATGCTGAAATGATTATATTTACAGCATTCATTAAAATTAATTTGACTAAGTACCTACACGTTAAAATGATCCTATCAAAAATCTAGGGGATTAACCCAGAAATTAGTCACTTTTTTTCAAAATCATCAGCAAGTTAGTAATTACGTGGCCAAATAAAATATCATTGATAAGATAAGTCTCGTATCTTGGGACAGTAACTGATTGTACTCATACATAAAGTGTTGTATCAGTATTGGTAAACAGCATTTTTTGTTGGGCAATAAAACTGTCAGGTGAGTAACGAAGAACAAAAAGCTAAATTCAGATATTTTTTTTAATTAAAGGCTGTTCTTACTACCCACCTACTTATTGACTGATTAAGATATGATAGATAATAGTAGACCATCATATTGAATATCTTGGTTTGTCTGTTTGTGTTGTAGTAACCTTGGATTTTTTTGTTTTAGAATCTATGCTCACTAACTACCTATACTACCTAAGACCTACTGAAACGCCTTTTTTTTTGTCAATTTCTAGAAAGAACAGATTAATAGAATAGGTACTTACTAAAAATACTCTAACCAAAACCTAATACCTACTTAGAACTTACTACCAATATTGAATAATTTCTGACGACCTAGTAGGTAGGTATAATCTAAGAAAATTACTCCTGTTTCAGACAACATGAAATTCCTGATCGTGTGCGCGCTATTCTCTGTCGCCTTCGCGGCAGAGGTAAATGTGGTTCACCTCCCCGCAGCACGTGCTCCTGCCTTCCACCAGGTCGATATGCGTCCTCTCATCATCCCCCAAGCAGTGATCAACGCCATGAAGTTCGCTGAGGTTGCAATCAACCGTGACGCAGAAATCGATGACTCTCTGAAAGTAAAGGTAGTTGATGCTCCAGTCGCAACCGCTGAGCAAGATTTCACTGTCAGAGTTGTCGATGCCCCAGAAATCCCTGCGGTTCAACTCGACGCTGTCAAAGTTGCTCCAGTAGAAATCCCCGCCGCCGTTCAGTTGGTGGACGCTGTCAAAGTTGCTCCAGTAGAAATCCCCGCCGCCGTTCAGGTGGTGGACGCTGTCAAAGTTGCTCCAGTAGAAATCCCCGCCACTGTTCAGATTGTGGACGCTGTTAAAGTTGCTCCAGTAGAAATCCCCGCCGCCGTTCAGATTGTGGACGCTGTCAAAGTTGCTCCAGTAGAACTCCCCGCCGCCGTTCAGGTGGTGGACGCTGTTAAAGTTGCTTCAGTAGAAATCCCCGCGGCCGTTCAGTTTGTGGACGCTGTCAATGCGCCTGTTGACGAGACAGTTGTGGCTGATGATTCCATGATGGTCCGTGTCGTCGACGCGCCAGTCCAAGCTAAGATTGACGCTGTAAGGATTGCTGAGCCCGCTCTTCCAGTCGTCGAAGCTCCCTTAGTGGATGCCGTCAGAGTCGCCTCCATCAATGATGCTTTGAACTATCCTAAGATATACGCCGACCCAAGACTACGCTCGCCTTACTGGCGTTAAGATTTTATTCTTTGTGTACCTAGTACATTGATACTAAATATATATTTTTAATAAATACATATTTTTTTGTCAGATACATCCTTGTTTTCTTTTTTATTTATTTGAAAACTTATCTTACAGTGTGAAATCAACAACAGAAGCAGATATCTTACAACCACCTACATCATCCCACTTATAAATTCAAAATGCAAAAGTTTGATTGAAGAAATAATGAGGATGGATGGGTGTTTATGCTTAATCACGCCTAAACTGAACCGATTGTGCTGAAATTCAGTATACTTTTAATCTCAATACCTTTCAGCTGAAGTCACGGCAGCTAATAACTAAACAGAAAACAATCTATGGAACTCCCATCAGGAAAATACTAGAAACCCAATATGACAAGAACATTCTACATTTTTAATAGTAACAGCCTACATAATTACACTAATTATTACATACATATCTTATTTTAACACATAGTCTTCTGGGTATTCCATAACTTTGGGGAATTTTTGGACCTCTTCCTCGGGAATATGGTCAAGTCTGGTTGGTACTTCCTTCAGCTGTCGGATTTGGCTCGACACATTCTCGAGGATGTTTTCTGGTATTTTCTCATTAGGGTAAATAAACAGTCGCTGCATAGTGTGACGCCTCTGCAAGTTACCCTTCATAGATCTGTATACTGCTTTTTTGATAATCTGGAAATAATATATTGAATATGTTAAACTTTAAAAAAGGAATGAATGAATTGGGAAGATCTTAAAAATTCCACTATGTTTAGCTTAAAACACACTGGCCTGGCCACAGGCAGCAGCTAATAGCACATAAAATCAAAGGCAACATGATGCATGAGCACCGTGAGTCAGGTATGTATAAAACTTTTGTATTTCTGCTACCGGGTTTTCTCTGGCTCAGGCATTATGACATGGACTATACAAGCTATAAAGTTCAAATACTAACCATTGTAGGATCCTTATTATGCAGTTCCCAAGCTAAAGTCCAAGAAGCGCCTCCTGGGTAGCCTGTGTGATGGAAATACGCTCTCTTTCTCCACTCATCGCCCCTCAGAGCTATATCGCGGCTGTTTATGCATACAACAACATCGCCACAATCGTTCATAGGATGGTATATGGGCTTATGCAAACCCATTAAGTATTTCTTGATAACGTTAGCGGATTCGTACGGGTCCTGCCATTTGCAGTCGAATATATGCCAGGTACGGGCGAAGGTGGCCCATTGCTGTGGAAACGAAGGTTTTGAATATAAATAGGTTACATCGTTGGAAATAGGAGTATATAAATTGTTGTAAGTGCGTTTTTGTACCTGCACTCGCTTGGCTGCTGACATAGAAAATGTTGTAATACCAGAAGGTACAATTAAAATGTAATAAATTCAATTCAAAGTAGCTAAAATACGGATTTAATATTTTTTCAAAACAACAACTTTCTAGGTTAAGTTTAAATGACATTGACATTTGATAGAAATTGACAGTGATTCATTTGGAATTTGTGGCTTGGCCTATGGACTTTTGGCCATCGGAAAACGAATGGACAAGAACAAGTTCTATTCAAATGCTTGCTACCTAGTGTATGCATCAGTCTGACTTCCTCATAGTTAAGCTAGAGCCCAAGAGAATATAACCACTACGTTATAGCTAGAGCCAGAGCCTGAGCTTTCCGCTTTTTATCGGTATCGATATGTACAAAAAACTATTGGGTAGCTAAGAGCACTTACATACAACATGAAACATTTTCTTTCAAACATCACAGTAAGAAACAACAAAAAATATCATACATTTTTATTGAATTAATAGAATATCATACAATATGTAGTGTAATCAACATTATTGCTTATTACCGAGTAGGCTGTTAACAATGTTATCCACTCAAATGCAGGTCTTTTTTCAAGGTATACGCTGACACATGCATCATATTTTTTTCGTTTTTGAGGAAGTTAGCAATGGCTTGGTCCCGAACGTCCTCCCAGGCGTAGAGGTCTCTGTAGATTGGTCGCACGTACTTCATCCGGCCTTGAGAGTTCACAAACTCTAAGGCGGAATCCAGCTTAGTAGTATCCTTGCTTCTTACGCATAGACGCAGCCACCTGTGAAGGAAGATTGGCGTAAAAGTAACAACACAATGCATGACGTAAAAAAAGATATTCTGCCTCCAAGCACTGATTTGTTGCAAGTTATTTTACCTACTGCGATTTCTAGACCAACCATCAAAATATCGTAAAGGAGACGAGCTCATTGCCATAATATGTGATTGCTAGTCATGTGCAATGTTATACAATGTTTCATGGGAAGGCGTGATCAGACAATATCAGTGGAGCGCCCAGCTTGTCTCTTCATTAGTTTACATAAGAAAAAAACAAAGCTTGCGGGAGGGAGTAAATTGTGTCACGTCTCCTGGCGCTGTGGTGCCGTTAGCGATGATTTTACTGAATCTTATCGATATTCAACTGAATCTTATCGATATTCACCTGAATTTTATCTTAATTGACCTGAATGTTATCTCAATTTACCTGAATTTAATCTCAGCATTCTGACTATTCTCCAGTCCGTAATGCTCCCCAAGACTGCGTAATGTTTCCAAAGGTAACGGCACAGGGCGGTCCACCAGAGTTTGCAGGAAGTTGATCACTTGATGAGGAGTGAACGTAGCCACGTCTTCGGGAGTAGTGGTGCCGTTGGCGGTGATTTTGCTGACTAGTGCCGTCACAGCTTTGGTCATTGACGTGTCGTATCTGTGGGTAATAGGAGACAATTAAAACATAGTCGATACCGAGTCAGAGACTATTAAGCGTCGATGACACAGGGCTAGTTTACAAGCTACAAGACAGCGAGTGAGCTAGTTAGCGGTCCGGAAGGATTAAATGTCCATTGGTGTACATCCGGGTTTAAACCCACAATCGTCGGATCAAAAGTCGAGCCTCCCACTCGGCCAACGCGGCTTTGTATGCGCTCTTATTCACAAACACTACACAAGCACACGTATGTATGTGTTGCTCATGCCAACTCTCGCTGTGCGACCTATACTTAAGGGTAATCCTCATGGCAAATTTCCATACAAAGTGTTTCGAACCAACACTCAAAAAGTACGCCGTATTATAGTAATTTCTTCACACTATTCGTTTCGTCTATGTTTTCCAATTGGGTGAACAAAAATTAGTAAGGTTTCATGCTTTAATTTAGATTTTATACGTGTTTTAAAATAAGTCGAAATTCATGAAAACTCACGACTGCTAGTTTGCATTTGTTAGTTGCATTTGGCATGTGACTATTAGCTATTCTGTGTCGTGAGTTTTCATGAATTTCGACTAATTTTAAAACACGTATAAAATATAAATTAAAGTATGAAACCTTAATAATTTTTGTTCACACAATCGAAAAACATAGACGAAACGAATAGTGTGAAGAATGTGTGGAAATTTGCCTTGAGGAATACCCTTAAGTACAACTTACTCAGGAATGATGGGAGGCATCCCACTAGAATTCAACCAAGCGTTCCAATCGACCGTCTTCAATTGCTCATTATCCTTGAAGTAGTTCTCCAAATAAGCCCGGAACTGATCCGTGTCGAGGGATTTCTGAGCGAAGTGGCTCAGGTACGAACGGAGGAAATCATCGAACACCTCTGTAAGAAATACATTTTGTAAAGTGACAAAAAGTACCGTAGACTTAAGGCGCTGTCCTAATTGGCATTGATCGTACGAGCAAAAATTATGCAATTTGATCGCACGATGAAATTAGCCATATGAATAATCGTACCATCGTACATGATGAAGACACTCTGAAGAGATTACAGTACCCTTAGTACGAGTTTTGATAGTTTTCGAAAACTTTATGTAGTTTCGTTTTCTTCCATACATTTGCTTACAGCGCCCCTAGCGAAAACTTTCTTGAACTAAAATCGGCAGTATGAGTTGGATCCAAACATAGTATTCGAATACCAAAAAAGTTTTCGAGCTGTTTATGGCACTTTGGCAGTACGAGTTCTAACTTTGACAAGTCAGCGATAGTAAACTAGGACGTTTACGAAAACTTTGGTAGTATTCGCACTCACTAGATAAAATTCGGTGAGAGCTATGCGAACAAGCTAGTATTTGTAAGTATTTGTAAATCCTGCCACATTTTATTGCTCTCTGCCTAACATGAGGGACTTCGGCCGGTTTATTTAAGTCACCATTTCTAAAATTATGGATATGGGTAGGGTTATTTTATACAAATTTCGAGACACATCTTGTAGACTTTTTTCCAGAGAGAGAAATAACTACCACTTTATGAAATCTATCCATAATTTTAAATTATGATGGGCTCATTTTTCCTTTAAAAAAACGATGCCTCCATTAAAAATAATAATAAACGTATGATAAGGCAGTATGGTCATATGACATTAGCCAACACTATGCGCAAAAAAAATAAAATGGTACAAAGCGCCAAACGTAAAGGATATGTTCGTCTCTTTCTTTTGCCGACGTGTAAAAGAGTTAGAAGTATATACCATGAAGTTCGTTCAATCGAGCTAGTCGAGGGTTGATATCGTGTAAACTTAATACGAAAAATTTAGCCCGTACTGCCGATTACAACGTAAACTATTCGTTTGAGCGAGCTCACCAAAACTATTGAGTTTTGGAAACTATCAAACTCGTACTAAGGGTACTGTATATCTTTTCATCGTACGACCATCGTCCAGGCTGTATGTTATATCTACTGTGTTTCGGTTCAGTACTTTAGACTTGATTGAAGAACGAATATCTATCTATAGATAGATGCATATATAAATTGAATATTAATTATGTTATCACCTTAACATAAATAAAAAAACAAGTAAACAAACTAAAACTAGAAGGGCGGTCTTATTGCTAGACACTAATCTATAGTTATTAGATTGTAACGGGTATTTATCGCGCTCATCTTATCTATTTATACCCGTTAAAATCTAATAACCATGTGTGATAATCGCGAAAGTCTACGAAAATATTCATCTATCTTTCCATCCATTCTCACGAAAATTCGAATTATTTTATAATACTAGCGAGTTTGTTATCAAAATGCCTCAAAGTGGACGAGTGCTTTAGCAATGTTGAACAAGTCAAGTCTATGTGAATGACAAAATCCTTTCTAGCACTGTTCTGACTATAGACAGGCGTGATCTTTTACAATAAGAAGAGTGCCAAGCTTGTCTCGTTACTTGTTTACATAAAAAATCGACTCACCGGGTCCACCAAGCAAGTTTTCCAAAACTCTCAAAAACAGCGAACCCTTCTCATAAGGCACCGTCGAGAATGCATCATCTGGATGCACACCCTTCAAATCCACCACCAATTTCGTCAATGGATTTGTACTTCCCAGCTGATCATTTACCTTAAAAAAAGAGGAAAAAATCCTTACCCGGTCCTCCGACCAAATCTTCAATATAGCGTAGAAATAAGGAACCCTTCTCATAGGGCACCCGCGAGTACGCATCGTCTGGGTGTAAAGGTCCCTTTAGGTCCACAACTAGTCGGGTTAGAGGGCTTTCCGCGCCTAAGTGGCCTAGGATCTGGAAAAATTGTGTTTTTTTTTCAAAGTAAAAATTCGCAATTTTATGTTTGTTACCTCAGATCTTCGTAATTTAAAAACCAAACCAAACAAAAAAAAATATAATTAAATTAATTAAATTGCGTATTTTGCTTTCTTGTTTCTTTTTAGTGGTGTTTACGTCACTAAAACACAAAGTACTCAAAGTCACTTCGCTTCCCCGCTTTCCGCTATCAGCGAGGCCGCAACCTTGCGCTCCAGGAACACGGTGAAACCTTCGTTCAGTCAAAAGTGCTCAAAATCACTAAAAAGCCTTTAAAAATACTTATAGTTTCACTAAGCTCCTCCAATCCAAGTATGCTATGAAAGTCGCGCCTTCGCTCAGACTCCCCGCTATCCGCTATCAGTGAGGCCGTAACCTTTCGCTCCAGAAACACGGTGAAACCTTCGTTCAGCCAAAAGTGCTAAAAGTAACTAGATAGCCTTTTATAATACTTACAGTTTCACTAAGCTCCTGTAATCCAAGTATGCTATGAAAGTCGCGGCTTCGCTCCGACTCCCCGCTATCCGCTATCAGTGAGGCCGTAACCTTTCGCTCCAGAAACACGGTGAAACCTTCGTTCAGCCAAAAGTGCTCAAAGTAACTAGATAGCCTTTTATAATACTTACAGTTTCACTAAGCTCCTGTAATCCAAGTATGCTATGAAAGTCGCGGCTTCGCTTCGACTCCCCGCTATCCGCTATCAGTGAGGCTGCAACCTTCCGCTCCAGAAACACGGTGAATCCTTCGTTCAGCCAAAAGTGCTCAAAGTTGCGATTGGTCACCAAATTTCCGGTCCAACTGTGCATTATCTCGTGCACTATGACATCGGCTTGGGATCTATCGCCGGCCTGAAAAGAAAAAATGGATTAGAGTCTGTTTCAGATGGTAAAAGATCTCGCCTGCTCATAACCAGAACAGTGCTACACGGGACTTAGAATTAGGTAAGTCGGTACGGCTATACTATAGTTTTACTATATATATATAGTTACTTAGATTTTAAGGTATCATAGAATGGTTTCGGACGTGGCCATCAGTGCCCTTCTCAAATAACCACATACAGGATGTTTTTTTTTAAATATATTTTCCTGTATATTTTATAATATTAGGCAGTAACTTCACTAAAGTAATATTATACGATGTACAACAGTCCTATTTTTTTATATGAGATCAGAAAGATATCTGGCCGAAAGATAATAAAAATGGCTACTCTAAGTTAATTAATATTTTCAAATTACCAACAATTCTATAATACCTTAAAATCTTTGTTAAAACTAATTGGTACTTTGTAAAGAAGATATTTGGAGAAAACATATGCCCAGCAGTGGGATAAGATTAAAAAAAAATCTTTCTTACCAGTAAAGTGGGTGTGACAAACGTCAAGCAAGGGTTCTCCATACCGCCGAAGGGAAAGGAAGGGGGCAGAACCAGCAGGTCGTACTGACCCCACACATACGGACCGCAGAGCCGTTCGGCTGCCTGTAGATACTTTTCCGTATCCGCAAACTCCCAGGCACTTCTCTCAACTTCATCTTTTTCTGACCATACTTTTGACCTGGGGATGGAAAAGTAAATGAGTGATTTAAAAATGACAATGAACATTATGTGATGGATTTGCTAAACTTTTATTTACCTTTTAACATCTTACGCCAGTTCAATTTTATGCATGGTACAGAGGGAATAAATCTATATTTAAGGCCACAGGTCAAAAAAGTATTTGCTACTAAAATCTGTTCAAAGTTTCAGTTTGTAATAATTTTAATGCTGGCAATTGAGAACTTTTTGGAAATCTCCACTTGATTTCACTATCTAGCTATTTTCTAATTTCGAAGCGGCATCGGCTGGTTGAATGTCGTCACGTTTCCCTTCACCTCGCCTCGTAAAGCACTTAAAAAACTGTGAGTGAGTTCTAAACTACAGTCTACCCTAGGTCCTAGGGTGCGGGATTCGAGCACGCAAACGACTATTGCCACTAGATGCGCCGGCAGCGGCGTGAATGTCGTCACGTTTCCCTTCATCTCGCCTTGAGTCCTCGGGTCCTAGGGTTCTAAACAAATAAAAACAGAGTTCTAAACTACAGTCTTACCTCGGTCTCCGTGCCTCGGTCCTAAGGTGCCGTACTCGAGCACGCCGACGGCTATGGCCACTAGATACGCCGGCAGGGGCATCGGCTGGTTGAATGTCGTCACGTTTCCCTTCACCTCGCCTCGCAAAGCACTTTTAGAACTGTGAGTTGTAAACTACAGTTTTACCTTGGTCCTAGGGTGCGGGATTCGAGCACGCCGACGGCTATGGCCACTAGATACGCCGGCAGGGGCATCGGCTGGTTGAATGTCGTCACGTTTCCTTTCACTTCGCCTCGCAAGGCACTCATTAGCACTGTGAATTCTGGAGGCGCCGTCACTTCGGCGTCATAAGTGAACTTTACGTCCGGCGTGTCTTGACAGGGCAGGATTGAGCGAGCGTGGATAGGCTGCAATGTAAGGCATTACGATTTTTGATGTGTACATATTTCCTATCAATTTCCTGCAATCTATCATATATATTAACTTACCTGGCATTGGCTGAACATGTAAGGATGTGTTTTGCCAGAAGTCTGCGCGGGGTCCAGCCATTGCAACGCAGATGCTGATGGCGCAGTTTGATACTTGATTTTAATCTTTAGCCTGAAAAATAAAGTCTATTAAAAATCATAGAATAATAAATAGTGATAATTATGAAAGTTATCAACTTAGGGACTAATTAGACTTATTCAGCTCAATTCAGCGTTTATCTATAGATAACACCAGTTTTATATGGAGATGCATACACGTCTTTTCATCTATCGCAGTTGCAGTCCGCGTCTATTCAATCAGCTTTCGCTACAAACAGGCAGATAATAGTATGTTTTATCATGCGCCAGTGTCCAGCGATGTTCATCCGCGTTTAGCGCTGTTCAGCCGTGTTCAGCGCTGTTCCGCTGCGTCCAGCGCTGTTCATCCGCGTTCAGCGCTGTTCCGATGCGTTCAGCGCTGGACTTCTCCAGAGTGTTTCTTCAAAGGGGGTCTGTCAGGGGGAGATAGCACGCTATGCATAAGCATAGCATAATCAGCCTATAATGTTCCCACTGCTGGGACTCAGGCTTACTCTCGCACGCTATGACAGCCTTCCAAACTTACGATGCTGTACGCAGCTGATTGAAGCGGAACCATATAGGTATAACTAAAATCGTCCAGTAAAACGCGAATTAAACTGATTAGGTGTAATTAATCCCTTATGTTTTTTACAATCTCACATTTACAGGTATAACACCTCAGATGTAGAATAACTATAAACTCTAAAACTATTTTGAAGCCGCGACTGCTAAAACTAAAAAACTAGCCATTACTGAAATATGAACCGTATTTCTACAGGCATACAATTCAAATTACTCTGCTAACCCTCCAAGTTTTTTCATGGGCACACAACACGTACAATGCTGTTTGGTTCCTTGAGATGGGTCGTTGGGCTTATACAAAAATCCATTATAGGTTAAGGTTATTGGATTCGATGAGCAGGAACTGCTTGGTAGTTCTTCCGCCTCATTCGTTTTATCTTCAGGATTTTTACTATCTGGTGACCTTAGAGAAAGTGGATTTTCATGCAAGGATGCCAAAACTTAAGTTATGATTAATGTATCACAGATTTACATTATTCCTGCTTGTATCATAATATGTAAAAGGTGTAGATGTAAATTTTTCAAATAAATAAAAATAAAATAAATTAGTCCTACAAATATCATAAAAGTCCTTCTAATATCATAAAGTCCTACAAATACCATAAAAAAATTCTAATATCAAATAAGTTCTTCTATTATTATTATCATAAAAGTACCAACAAAATAAAATATTAATAATAAACTATATTAGTCATAAAATGTGTTAAAAAGTGTCAAAAACCATTAAATTTTAATAGTTTTCGGTAAACGAGGTGTCTTATATAAGTTTTAGTTATGGAAATGTCATATAATAAAATTAAGGTGCCAAAAATCCAATATTCAAATAATATTTCGACCGTCGGGTTTTGTTCTTTTTATCTCAAGTTTGTATTATGTTAATAAGTTTAATTTGTAGGTATTTACCTGTTGTTTTTATTTTACTAAAGTTTATTGTGTTGACTGTATTTGTGTGTAACTTTAATTTTTGTTTAAAATGTAACGATTAGGATTATATCTGTTATGTTATGTTTTTTGTAAATAAATAAATTCTAAATTCTAAATTCAGTTTTTATAAACTTTAAGCAGTTTTTATAATATTAGGTGTTCACTTACTTTTCGCCACTAACGGCCGCATTAGACAGTTGTATTGTCAACTTAGAACCAAAGTTAGCTATTTCTCCTTCAACTGTGTACTTAAGCTGCGAGCCATCTTCAGACTCAATTGACTCGATGTTCAGATTACTTATATCTAGAATCTGAAAAAAATAATTATAAGTATATGACCTGCGACCTAACCTCAAAAATACCTTAAAAACCGCAATATCTCTTAATAAGTAACGAGATAGAGAAGCAAAGCATAAAAAACATGTTTTTAGATTTTAAATCTACTATGATTGTTTTATTTTTAAATTTTGATTGATTCCGCCTTCTTCTTTTTCTTCTTATCGTTCTTTCGAACCAGTTGGGTGAAAGGATTTCAAGTGCGCCTCGAAGAGACTCCTTTCGTGCACTTCACATATTATGTTTTAGAACTTTTTAGGTTCTATGACATGCCAGTGTCCTCACGATGTTTTCCTTCGCCGTTAATCACGTGGTTTAATGAACATAAAGATTTTTTGAAGAGAAAAATCCATTGGTGTACGACCGGGTTCGAACCTTCGGATTGAAAGTCGAGACATCGTCACTCGGCCAACACGGCTTTTTAATATTGATTCAGCCGAAGTTCCATCTCTCTTTAATAAGAGTATCAATTGAAACTTACCACTTCATTGGTCTCTTTCAAGACATCTATGCTGAGTGTAGCAACGCCACTTAGAACTTTCTGTTCAAAGTCCACGTTCAGAGCCAGTGATACATGCTTTACTATTGATAACTCTGTAACAAAACAATAATTTCGTTATACGATGGATGCAATTGTATTCCAACCTAGAAAACATTATTGGCGGAACGAAATTACCTACCCATGAAATTTTATTCTGAACTAAGACTTAGGTATGACAGACTCTTATCACGGCGAATAATTAAAAGCTATATGTGTCATAGAAATTCCATAAAGTAACAAAAATTATAATATACAACATGATCTAAAATGAAATTATGAATAAAGTTCATATATTAGTTAAAATAAATTATCAAACATTACATGTTAACATATATTTCGTTTTACAAAGTGCTATAATACCTATAATGAATCATAGAATCCTACTAATATTATAGTTGCGAAGCCACGGATATCAGCAAATTCAAATTAAACTAGTTTTATTAATTCACTTAATCTATTGTAACAGTACATGGGTTAGATTCCCTTTTAAGTAAAAAGATACCTGTGTTACGGAACCTCGCTCTTCCGTAGCAAAACATATTTATTTATTTGATTAAGTTTAAAAGTTCAGCAAAAATAGCAAAAAAAACTCACCAGGTCTTGAGTAAGATGACGGATCTAACGGACTCAGAGAACCCATAGCTCGAGCTTGGCTGTAAAAGAATACAGTACATATTAAATAAAATACGGCTTCCATACCAACGAATGAACGCAAATATCACAAACAAGTTCGATACTGAAATGGCGAAAGGAACTGGTTATGAATCTATCAATAGTTATGTAACTTTATAGCTGAGTTTTTTGGCGTGGATCGGATTTCTTGATAACAAACCTTTGTGAATCTGGGATGTGATAAATTTTTCAATACAGAGCGATATTGTATTTCAAACTAGCTATTGCCTCCAGCTTTGCCTACTTTGATTAAGCTTAAGGTTTGAGGTAGTAAAGACATGGTCCTTTACCGGTTTGTAAACTAGGTACTTGTATACCTAAATAGTCTAGGTACATCGATTTTCAGCCCAATTGGTTTAAAAGTTTTGGGATAATTGAAAAACAAAAATGAATCCATGCATCCTCATTGACTGGCGCTTTTGAGCAGAAAAAAAAAGTATGTGTTCAATTTTTTTTTTTGCTTAAAAACTTCAATTGTTGTGCATCTGGTTTTATTATTCATTGATTGTTCATAGTAGATACCTCTTAGAATTTTAAAACAAAACACCTTGCTAATTTTGTTTGTCTTCTAAATTATTGCACCTTTCTGTATGTTACTCAAATTGTTGCTCTGTGAATTTGAGTTGGCAATTTTTAAAATGAACAATTTAAAGCAAAATTGTGATATAGTGTAGGTAGGTAGGTACCCTATCAGATGAGCTATGAATTCATATTGTAGCTATCTTATCATGATCATATTAACAAGATAGCTACAAGTATGTCTACAGACAATAAACACTGAGACTGTGTGTCTTAAATATTACACAAGATTGCACATACATTATCATCAATGAATCCCACTTACTTACGTGCTATACTGTAAAAATAAAATTTTATGCAATATTTTTCCCGATTGTACATAGTAAAATCGTAGATAGGAACAATCAGGAAAAAAACCGATTGTTACTAGTAGGAACGCAAGAGGTGAAAAACGGGATTAGGCCGCTTTAGCCTATGGGCTTTTTCTTTTCAGCTTTGAAGGATAGCTAGAAATAGGTACTTGCCATTTACACCGAGACATTATTCTTCAGTTTTGTTTAAAAAAAAATTGAAATTGAAAATTGTTTTTATGTGATTTATTAAAGAAAAAAATTCAATAATTATTGGTTACAAGGAAAATACAACAAGACTAAACTAAGTCACTGCTTGACACAAACTGAAGTAGAGCAGGTAGAGCCCTACAACTATAGTTCTATAGTATACCTACTACTTTAGATAATGGTAGGAGTACTAGGTTATTTATAACCTATCCTTATAATGAAAATGCAAATGTTTGTGAAGTAGGATAAAATTTTTTTTTGTTTGGCCATTTTGACACAACGCCTTCTAGCCCCAAACTAAGCATGGTTTGTACTATGAGAACCAAATAACTGATAGAATACATAATACTTTTTTTTTAATAGGTACAGAGAAAACATCCAGACTTAGGTACAAACACTGATGTTTATGACTCATATTTTTGTCCAGCAGTAATCAAACCTGGAACACCAGCGCTTGCGGTGTGGCAGTCTAACATACATACCACAAGACCATCTGTCTTTGTGATGGAAAGCTTAATGTTTGTTTCCTCAATCACACCAAAACTACTCTTCCGATTTGGCTGATATATTTGGTATGGGTTTAGTAGGTATATTAGCTGGAATACAAAATAGGTTTTTTTCTTGGCTTTATCCCAATAACAAGCCAGGGAAGTCACAGACAGAAACCAGTAGGCAATAAAAGGTAAATAATAGCTATAATTCTAACTGTAGGTATCTATCTTGTTTCTAGCATACAATAAAATGAAGTTCCACTCTGATTGATCGGTACAATGATAATAAATATGCAAGATTGACTTTTATATGGATGATTTGTTATGCCTACATTGCATTATATGTACTAAATGCTAGAACCAACCAACCAAGCCAATGTGGCGCACATAGCAGACAAGAGCATGTGAGCTAGAGGTACATATATTAGTTGGTTTTCAATGACAAATTTTTGCTACATTTTTTGATTTGCTATTTTCTACTGCTTACTTTTTCTTTTTTACTTCTTCAGTGTGCGTATTGTAAGTGCCCACTTTCAAAATACTGTGTTATTTATAAAGGTCTCTTAAAAAAACGAGCCTGATGAACTATCCTACTGTTTTAGTCTCTTTGCAACAATCCTTAAGCAGGGGATTATCGGTGGAATAATATAAAAAAGCAATGATAAAGAGACACAGTTATTTGAATGCTAATAACTTTGATTATGGTATATAATCAAAGGCTAATTAAATCCAAATAAACGTACCTGATATTATTGTACTCACTAACCTTTGAATAGGGAGTAAATAATTAAAATCACTAACCTTAAATAATAAAACAATCTAATTAGAGTACAGTTAGTCAAATGGGGTTTTGTGTGAATGACTTTTATTTGTAGTTATAAGATGAATTTAATGAAAATTAGAAAACAAAAGTGATTGTACCGATACCGAGCGTAAAGAAAAAAGTCAAGTCATTGACCCTTTGACTTTGACATTGGCATAACTAAAACTGGCTCATTTGCCTGGTAATGGTAAGCAGCAATAACGAAACTCAAACCTGTGCACTACACAAACAAGATAAATATAACCTCCAAACTCACCCAAGTACTATTATTGGTTTGCAGAAAACGGAGTAATTATATTGCGTATACCTATAGTTTTTAGCAAACAATGTAGGTTGAGTAAACTTTATAGACGCCGATGAAGTTCTCAGAGCCCTATAACACAAACTTTGCACTGAGGACTGTAA
Organism: Lobophora halterata; assembly: GCA_932526365.1. Classification (NCBI taxonomy): domain Eukaryota; kingdom Metazoa; phylum Arthropoda; class Insecta; order Lepidoptera; family Geometridae; genus Lobophora; species Lobophora halterata. The sequence goes on from OW052018.1 coordinate 3,349,245, forward strand.
ACAACGTAGCCCTTGAACAACACCACGAACACTACAAATAAGAGACATGTTTGTTTTTCTTTCTCACTCGCTCATAGCGACCATAACGTTTCGTACGTTGTTGCTGCAATTTTATTTGGCTTATTTGTTAGATAGTTGTTTGCCAGTTTGCGCCTACTCTTAAACGATTGCTTAGTTTGCTCCATAAACTGACGTTTGACAAAACCATTAATTGAATCAATTTCATTCATTTCATTCACTCAATGATTGATTTTGCAAAATGGAAACTGTTGTGCATTTTAATATTTTTTAAAACTTTGTTACTAATCTGATAGGCCGGCACCATCACATCGTATTAGTTTCAGTGAGTGATAAAAATGCTCACCAGATTCCATAATTATCATGGGTCTAATATAGTTTTGTTTGAAGATAATACGATAGCTTTTCGAAAAGCTAGTTTCGCTCATGGGTTGACATTTAGTGAAAAGCCCCTGATGCCGGGAGAATTGTTTTTAGTTGAAATCGAGAAGACTGAGCGGGGTTGGAGTGGTCACATGCGCTTGGGGCTGACGCTGCTCGACCCGCAGACAGCTGCCCTTGGGGACAAGGGCCTCCCACAGTACGCTCTGCCCGACCTTGCTAATACTGGAATGTCCTGGATATTTCCGATATCAAAGTCTCAAAATAATGTTCTTGTTGAAATCGTGAATCAAGTGGCCAACGGTCGGCGAGAGATAGAGCCTCGTCGTGGTTCTGTTTTAGGCGAAGGCCTACTAGTCAAAACGCCACGCGGAAACTTTTCTAAAGCAGTGTTGAAACCTCAAGCTGCAACTCGAAATTCCAATATGCCTCTAGGTGCCTTACCATTACCTATGGACGCTGGCAGTCGGATTGGGGTAATGTTTGTTCCTTGTTTGAAAATGTCCGGTGATGAGCCAGATACAGCACAAATGCATTTTATAATAAATGGAGAGGATCAAGGCCCTTGCAGCAAAGGTATTCCATATAAAAAAGGACATTTGCATGCAGTTGTTGATGTGTATGGCACAACAAAGCAAGTGAAGATTGTACAACTTTATGGTGGTAAGTCCTTCATGATTGGGATTAATAAAAATACCGTTACACGTCCTGTACCCTAACATCATCTGTTCTTTTCTTTTACAGTCAAATCACTGCAGATGGTATGCAGAGATGTGATACTTCAGACACTGAACAATGAATCTGTAAAGACACTACCACTGCCAAAGTGCTTGAAAGAATATCTACTCTCATAGTCAAACTGACCATAGCTTCAAGGTGTATCAAGTCTAGTAAAGAATGACGAATCTTCTAGAACAAAGATAGTAAGTTGGAATAAAGAAAAATTGAAATTGGATAAATGCTGGAATTATGGTAATGAAATCTCTCTACGATGCTAGGTGGGATGCTAACCTACTTTTGACTACAAGTGGGTGAATGTAAATTTTGTACAGAAATAATTTGGCAAATTATTGAAACTTTTATAAAAAGTTTAGAGATCTCAATAGTGGTCAGTTCTAAATAAAGAATGTATGACTGACTGCCTTATGCTAAATTGTTGATAGATTTAAGGTTTAGCTTTGCTTCACAAGCAACTTTAAGAAGGTGGGTCATGTTGTAATATTTGGATGTAAATATGGCTGTAGAAAAGGTTTTAAAAAGATCTGAATGATTAATGAATTTTTAATCTTAGTAGAGTCCTTATTGAAGCTGAGGCAGATTAAACAATATTTTTCAATTTAATGCATCAGAGTGCAGTGCATACTGAAAAAAATATTGTTTTGAACATATAAAGAAAACTCTGACTTGTAAAAATGTATGATCCCAAAATATTGCCTTTGTTGTGTCGTGCTAATGAGCCTACCTAAGCCTCTTGTGTATGGCATGCTAGCTGGCTTGATAGGTTTTTTTATTATAACTGTGCTCTACCACACAAATGCTGGCCAACCATTAAAAACCGGACTAGGTGTTGAATATCATTTGTGGACCAATATGTTTCATTTGAGTGTGAAATCTGATTTATTTTGTGCAAAGCGTGTGCTGCAGTGGAGTTACTATAATAAACTGAACTTTTTCAGGGAAATCTATTAGTAATATAATACTTTAATGCTTATCTATTCTAAAAATACATTCTGACTGGTAGTGGGTAGTACCTACTTTGTAAATAACATAGAAATGTATTTATTTTATATATTTTTTTTAGTTTTTTATATTTGAATCTGAAAATAATCATTCAAAGCAGTTTTTTATTATGTACTTTTTATTGAGAAGATTGCCTCAAATTCTTCCATTACGTAAATAATAGATCATGTGTGGTCAAAATATGCCTGTAGTTTCCAACCAACCAGACACCATGTAGCAATATGTAGGTACCTATACAAATATTTAATTTTTATGAATTGAAAGACATACACTCATACTCGCATATAAAAGTTAGGATGGCTTAGGACACCTAAAATGTCTAAAAATACCAGTAAGTCAACAAAATGTGTAAAAAATTTAGAAATGAGATGATGTAAAAAAATAAATAAATAAAGCCTCGAAAAACTTTAAGCTTTTTTTTATACATGATTTTTTATGTTTGCGTAAGTTAGTTTTAAATAGGTTTATATGAAGCCTAATAGGTACCTTAAAATAAAAACAATTTGTGTTGTGAAAAGTCTACCTTCCTATAATTTTCTGTTCTATTTGTGATAAATCTATTAATTAGTAACTTTATTTTAACTTCATTCCACATCATGGTTGCCTATTGAAAATTGTTTTTCAAAATGTTAAATTTTTTACCAATAAACTTCAGATGTAAATAAGCTACGATTTTTAAAACAAATATAATTATAATTATTATAAGTCTTTGTATAAAATCTATTGGACGAGAAAGAACATTTTTATTTATTATTCAATAAAATATCTTGCCTATATTTAGAGTTGCAATTGAAACAACAAAAAGAACAAAATTAACCATATTTATTAGACAGCATTATTTCCTTAAATAACATGTACCTAAGGACTACCTACTACATCTATAATGTCTGTTCCCTAGAACTGCTAAAACTAAATAATTGGTTAGAGTAGTCTTAATACTACAGAATATTTATTTCTCAAGGTCTGTTGGCAGTGGAAGAGTGTAAGGTATTATCTTCCCCTTTTCCGGGTCAAAATCTCTATAGTCCAGTAAATTTTCCATCTGGGTATGTTGCACCCAATAGTCAATGTATTTTGCATTTAGAGTTCCTTTCCAATGCTAGAACCAAACATAAGATGAGAGACGAGGTAAGAGTAAGATTACGTCCAGAGTAAGTTAATGTCTGTACGTCAACGTAAAATTGTTAGAACCGACAACTTACCTATAAATTGCGCGCACGAATTGCCCGCTTTCTATTGGGTGATAAACCGTAATTCGTTGACGGTCCTTTGATTGGTCTATTTCGGTTTGAAAATAGTTCAATTTAAAATTTACGGTTCTTACAAAATTACGGTGATATCATACCGCAGTCATTACTTGATTAGAAAAATTAAGGTCTAAGGTCGGAAAAAATAAATTAACCTTGCGTGCCTGCCTTGCGACCTTATGAATCATTTTGTCCAAAACTGCAAAGTCTCGTCTCCAGTGCCTAATGTGGGCTGTTTACGTACCTACAAGTCTACAACATCAATTTAGATCAAAGAGCAGTAGTACATACAGTACATAGGTAGTTTAACATTCTTTATGGAAAAAAAATCTGTCTAGAGCAGTCTGAATGCTGAACTGCAACTATACACAAACTCGAATTTGACGACATTGGCAGGGTTTAAACCTGCGTCTTAGCTATCTGGGCCAACGCTTTTACCCTAAGCTACTTTTTTCCTCCGTGCCTAAGCTAAGTCTGTAAGAACATCCAGAACCTTTCTACCGTTTATGTCAGACAGTAAATATGTGACATGACTAAATTTTTGGATTCTAGTTATTTTTTAGGACTTCCAGCTAGATGAAGCGATGATATGTGCACTGTAGCTAGTAGAAAGTGGACGAAAAGAGCCGCAGATCGGGCTCAGTGGTGCGCTTTGGGATAGAACTACATCCAGCAATGGACTGCTATCGGTTGATGATAATTTACTAACATTTCGAGTATGCTCAGCCCATATCATGATTGATCCGTGTGCGTATGATTTTGCATGTTCACGAGCTTTAGTCAGGTGACTGTACGCGCGTAGCTTCAACCCGCGTATGTAATAGTAATACGCCAATAAGAGGTAATATCTGTAAGAAATCGTTTTAGAACAAGACATTTTTATCAAAAGTACCTACTCTAACTGACTTACTGAGCTTTCGGTATTAGCCACCAAAATGTCTCACAGTGGACCAGTGCTATAGTGGTACTGGTGTTGCATCGGCCTATGATAATAAAGTCCTGTGTAGCACCGTTCTGGTCACTGGTAGGTAGGCTTATCATCAGGAGAGCACCTAGCTTGCTCGTCGCGTCACTTATTGATACTTATACCTACCTACATCATTATCAGCCCGGAATCACCCACTGCTGGGTACCCCTCCTGGTCTTGAGCGTCTCTCAAGCTCGTCTCTCTTGAGCGTTCAGATGTTTCCTACTGTTTTTACAATGTCATCGACCCAACGCGCTTTCGGACGACCCGGTTATCTACGGTATGATCTTGGCCACCATTCGGTCAGAGATTTGCTCCATCCATCTGCTGTCACCGCGTCTGGCAATACCTACATGCAAAATGAAAATGGCCATATCTGCCGAAGAACCGATAACCACTGCTGGGGTAAATGAGTTCTTGAGTGGAGACCGCGAATCCGCAAACGTAGTGTAGCACGCCCTCCAGCCAGGTGGGGTGACGATCTGCGAAAGGTTGCAGGCAGAAGATGGATGCGGCAAGCCGAAGACGGCGGGATGGCGGGCGCTTAGGTATTGGGAGAGGCCGATGATGGTCATACTACAAAATGAAACATTATTCACCTCGGGCGGTACATAGGAGCATGTGTGCACGCATTGCTCATGTCTTGGAACATCCCTTTCACTGATTTCTCCAGTATTATTATTTTTTTAAAGTTTCTATTGTCCATCTATAAATAAATCGTAATATTGTACGGATATTAAAAAACAAAATCCTATGTAACCTACCTAGGTACCTACACCTAGGTAGGTACTTTCGTAAGGGACCATATCATATCAAAACTATTTTCGAATATCGTGGTAACCACTAGGGTAACATTATATGGCTGTCCTGTCTCAGTTTTTTAATTATGAAATGAGCACTCTTTTCAGTTTAAGTTTGTTTAATTTTCTCGCAATTGAAGTGAAAAATCTTATGTCTATCTACGTCGGTCCTGATATCCGCCCTCGCCGTCAGTTCGGGCTAATAAAAGTCTCGTATAAAATGGCTTGCTTCAGTCCCATGGTGTACAAATTTTTATTTTTTATTTAGGTAAACTTGTTCAAATTGTGCTTTTTTGGTAAAGGAGGTAAATCATGTAATATTTTAGCTATTACGAGTAGGTACTACCTAAGGGTTTTGTTCGACTTCATACCTCTTTCACCAGAGTGATCAGTAATCCCTCCACAAGCCTAACTAGAATCATAATGTTGAATTCATGTTTCTCAAAGTTCATCGCCATGATTTGTTTAATTTTGTCCTCCCAGAGAATAGATTTTTCCCAAGCGCCTGTACGAATAGTCCTGAAAATGTATTTAATTCAAAATAGGTACCTACTACAAAATACCTACCTAGATTAGTAGATAGAGATCTTTCGCAAGAAAAAAAATACTTCTTGCGTTGGTTATGCAGCACAACTAACAACAAGTAGGTACCTACCTACTACTTGTCTACTTTAAAATCACCTTAGTCAATTCAATTGTGCAATGTAATTTTTATTGTTGTGCAATAAAGAATTTTAATAATTACTTGTACTCACCACGAATTTACAAGTGCTCTGATCACTGATACCCTTACCAGTATTTTTCTTCTACCTATACTTACGTACACGTACCTATCGTGTTAGTGGAGGGGCCTAATCAGAATGTAAGATCTTTTTTTTTCTACTGATGGGAAAATTCCTTGGTTAGAGAACCAACAGCGTTGAGAGGAGTCCTGCTGGATTCCGCTTAGATAGGTATAGACGGGTCCCTACCTACCAATAAAATGTTAGATATTCAGCACCAAGACACCACGAAGTAACATATATGTAGGTAGGTAGGTAATTATGTCAGCATTTATAACTAACAGCAACCACATCGCGACGAAGAAGTTCCAAGCTGCTTCTGGCGTTTTAGACCTCAAAATGGCATCTCCTTTTCTGATGTAGAATCTTTCGCAAGTTCCGTAAGTTTCCACGCTATATCCAGTGTCCAGAAGAATTACCATGGCGTAGAAATAGTACCATGTCTCAGCTGGAAATAACTAAAATGAATATCGAGCGAGCTGCTGCGGCCAGCAGCGGCTTCGATAAAGGTTAATAAACTTTATAATTTTTGTTAAATGCAGAAACAAGACATTAATACTAATGAAGACTAATTTTAACTTTTACGGTGAGAAACTATTTATTTTTAAGTTTTGTCAAAGAAACTGATAAAACGGAACAAGAAAAAATATGTACAAGCGGTACGTCATGGCAGTAAGGTATTATAGTCTCTGAGACAACACACTACTTTAAAAAAAAAGAAGTTTTGGTGGGAATGTGAGGATGTTAAGACGGGACGGGGCGCATTGTACTATTTTCCAAAACTGGTATTACTTCGAATTATATAGTATAAAATCAGTGTTTTTTATTTTGATTATATTGATGAATAGTGTAAGTATTCCGTAAAACGTGACTTTTCACGTTGCCTCCAAAACTCTCTAAAAGCCTCTAGTAAAAAAAAAAATTTTTTTTTCTTTTCGTTAACCTAAGTTCTTCGGTTTTGGCTTCACATCAAAGGTATATAGCCAGTGTCAAGTAATTGAAGAGATTATTTGTCATAAGTCAGAGTCGTTAAGTCAAGTCATGCCCCTGTACAGTGGTGATGGTTGCGACTTTACTAGAGGCTTCTATGGAGTTTTGGAGGCAACACGAAAAGTCACGTTTTACAGCATTACACTATTCACCAACACTCATACACGTTCACGAGCACTTAATGGTTAAAAAACCACCTTTTTACACTTCAACACTCAAAGTTATACCAGTTTTGTCAATTAATTTAATGCTGCCAATGCGCCATTTTTCACGTTCCTGCCAAAACTCAAAATATCATTTAAAAATAAATAATAAACGTATGACAAGGCGGTATATGACTTTAGTCTTACCAATGGTCAAATAAGTATAAATATGTTTGTAATTGTTTTTTTTTCGTACAAACAAACTGTACAAACATAGATTCTATAGTGTGTATTCCAAGTTAGAAGTGAAGAAAATAAACATCTCGTCTACTTTCTTACATTACATATTAATTACCAAACGAATTTATCAACTGGAGATGGGGAAGGTAGGGTTACTTTACTGATAAATCTGTGGATAGGTTATGCTGAAGTGAAGATTCGGGAGACCGGTGATCGCGGTGTTCAAAAATGGAAGAAACTATCCAAACAGAAAATGCAAGCACACCCGCAGAATTTGAAAATGTTATCATAAAAACAGAATATGAGAACCCAAATGCAACAACGAAATTGGAAGACATTTTCACAGAAAATGAATATGAAAACTTATTCATTGAAACGGATCGTAAAAGTCCAACCATCAAAATAGAAGACATGATGGAAACAGATGCGAATATAGCTCCATTAAGCCTAAGTCCTCGAGACAGATTATGATACATTATTTACTTCCTTGTGTCCGGTGGATATCGACCCAGAACCCAATTTGTACAGTATGAGAGAAGACAACAAGTATTGCGATGTTAAGATAATTGATTGATTCAGGCGTTACTTTGCGGAAATCCATAAATATCAACAAATTATACAAATATATTTAGTAATAAATCCGCTTAATTTCTAAACAAAGGTTTTAATTAACTTAACTTTAGTTCAACTAAACCAAAGAGTCAAATAACAGAAAACCAAAGTTTAAAGATACGACACGTGTTTCGCCTCTACACGAGGCATCATCAGGAAGTGTGGACTCGCCGAAGTTTGAAACGAGACTCTCGTTCGTATCGTAAGTTAATTAAAACCTTTGTTTAGAAATTAAGCGGATTTATTACTAAATATATTTGTATAATTTGTAGATATTGCGATGTTTTACAGGGTATCAGTTCTTCTAAGGATACACATTTAATATTTTACAAGTTGCCTGAAAACAGTGACCAATACCCCAATATGTAAGTGTCCGAACACCTGTATGTATGACTAGTTTGCTAGAATGAAAACCAGCTGTTACAGGAAGGATTGTAAACAAGCAGATGGTAAAACTCCAATGACACTTGGTGACTTTACACGCTACACGGGAAGTCGCTGTTGTGTAGCGTGTAAAGAGCTGTGTGTCATCATACTATAACAGTCTAGATTCAGAGCTTTATGATCTTTCTAGCGTATAAAGTCCTAATTAGGAACTTTGACATTTTGGTGCAAGTAGACAGAAGTGTAATGCTTTTTGTACCCAAGATAAATTATAGTCAGCCCACAAACCAGCTCTTAAGTCTTGACATGAAGATTTAACTTATATTTTAAACTTTTTGATAATTGTTTTCTTTATTACAGAAGACAAAATTGGTTAAACCAAATTAAAAGACATGAAGTGCAACCAGATCAATGTTTATGGGTATGTGAAAAACACTTTAGAAAGACACAAATGATGTTTGATGGTGTGAAAATGCATTTATTGGATGGTATGATTCCCAAATATAACTTGCCAAATGACAAACACTCTAGTAGAAGTTCTAAAAAATCTTGCATTCCTGATGCTTCCTCAGTGAAGCCACTTACCAAAAAAACAAATAGTAAAACTAGTAGTAAAGTACATCAAACTAAAGAAATCATCGAGCAAAGTTTGTACAAAGAAAAATGAATGTTTCACAAAAGAGCAATATAAATCAATTAAAGTGTATAAAGCTAAAAGATTTCAAAATGATGAAATGATTGAGCAACAGAATAAAGCATCAGCCGTGATTTCAAATGCATGTTGTATTTCACCTAAGTATTCAGATGCAAATGAAAAAAATGGCCCTAAATATCCGGAAGATAAAGGTAAGAATAGACCTTATCTTTCTAAAAATGAGGAATTGTTTCAGTTAAACTCATTATGTAACAAGTTAACAAACAAAAAATTTTCTTGCCTCACCAAATTACATCTTCATATAAAAAATATTGAAATTACTAATGGAAAAGTGTACTCAGACAAGTACAAAGAAATGATTCTTCGATTGTATTATGGAAGCCCTCAGGCATACCAAATTCTGCAAAGTGTATAAGAGTTACCACCTATTTCTGTGTTGCCAGAGATTATACCTTCAAGATGCAATAAATAATAATTGTATCAGCAGCCTAGATGCCAAATTAGGTGTTCTGTCATATCTACAGATATTAGCTACACTGTGTATATGAAAGTACAGCCAAATATTCATTATGATTGTGAGCTAGATTGCGCTGTTGGAGTTTGTGGGGAATGTGATGATCCAGCTAAATCAGAAGTGCTTTCAGCACAATATGTAGTGATTGCCATGGTCCGAGGATTAACCTCTGACTGGCACCACATTGTTGGATTCTATTTACAAGCTAGTCTTGACTATTACGAAGGATTCAACACCTGGATTGACAAATTAATCCTTGAATTGATCAAAATTGGCGTCAATATTAAGGTTATTGTAACTGGTTCTGACAAGTTCTTTATCAATGCATTAGAGATGAAGTATTTGAAAAAAAAAACAGTGTCATTTTTATGTGAATAAACCAAAAGATATACATACCACTTCTATGACCCACCACATTTGATGCAGCTTTTATATTATGAACTAAAAGATCATATTATTCATTCCCGCAATCTGACAGCAAAATGGGAGTACATATCAAAATTTTACGAACATGATAGACGTACGAGAAGATTTAGGTTTACTAAAGAATCAATTGACGTAAATCCAAAATATGCAAATGACTTGTATCAAAATAAATTGAAATCAGCAGCTGAGAATCTGGGTTTGAATACTGCTGCTGGCATATCTACATTAGTTGATCTGAAAATACTGCCCAAAGATGCAATTGATACAGCAGAATTCATTGATATAATTAATAAAATTATTGCGCTACTATACCCAAGTTCATTTCAATCAGGAAATGGATACATTCGAGTTAGTTCTATAAAAAATACAAAACATTAATCTCTGATTTAAGATGTTTAAGTAACGACGTAGAAGTAGAAGTTGATTTTGTCAATTGCTTCACTGACACCTTAGAAAATCTTGAGAGAATACAGGATGAATTCTTATTGAAATAATATGCCTCATTATCGACTCTGTCTTGTCTTGTGAAATTGTGATAAATACAGAATTCCGAACTATTTTTTTTCACGAATTTGTGTTTTACTTATTTTTTTTTCTTAATGCAATTTAATTTAATATGCTATGTAATGTTAACGAACAAAGGGTGTGTAAGGAAAAAAGAGTGTACGTACGATTGTGACGCCTTGACACTACCATGTCTCCAGATAAGAAGCTGCCAACTTACAGCTCAGATCGTAGTAGTCAGTCATGTAGAAGAACTCCCTCATGATGGAGACCATATCGTGGATCCTGAGGTCTGATAACAGTAGCTTCAGCATCCACAGAATGAGCATCTGGCGCGTGTTGAGGTCTATCAGATTGGTCATCATATGCATGACGGATAGACCGAATTCTAGGCTCTCCATCTTTTTTCCGTGTTCCACGCTGTTAATGAGAATTTCTGTTTAAACTAGCTGCTTCCCGAATCTTCGCCAGCTTGTTATTGTGATAGAAAATAGCCTTTGTCCTTTTTCAGCTCATAACTACCTATATCGTTAGGTGAGTTTTTTCTGCCCAATCGGTTTAATAGTTTTGGCGTGATTGTAGAAAAACATCAATAGTACCTATATGTATATCATCCTATACTATATAATATCTCCATCTATCATAATATCTATCTATTTTATATCTCTACGTATTACTTATGTCTCCATTTATAATACCTATCTAACCAGCCAGAGGTTACCTTCACTGCCTTATCTGAGGCTTCACTCGCCGTGATCAGATAAATCCAGATACTACAAAATAATTTAACTGCAAGCTTACTAAAAGAGGAATATGCTCGTGTAAAGGTAGCACACAGATTGTACTTCAGTTACGTCCAGATTTCCTCGCTTTCGACGGCAAACCTCAAGTGCTTTTTTCTCGAATTTCAGGCACATTGAAAACTGTTAAAGCATAAATAATATTCGTCAAAACTTCTTTCAATAACTACAAAGAATTGATATCACTATATTCCCTATTCTATGGTACCTATAGGGTGAAAGTAGAACGAAACCAATTAATCATACCTATATGAGCATCTTGTCATATACCTACTTTACTACGAAGAAGGAAAACATGAGGAAATCTGTATATAAAGTGTCATAAACTCACTTTTTGTTTCTGCCGATAAGTAGATATGAGGTTTCCATACGAGATGCAAAGTAGACGAAAGTTGGAGTTCATTCGCACCGCATAGCTCAAAGCTAGTTTTGCTGCTAGATTCGCATTTTCGCTTTCCTTGGTCTCCTGTAATAATACTCTCATTACTAATGTGTAATGTGTAATTACTATGTCTAATGACACCAACGCTTAAAATTTACAAAAAAAAACCCGTGGATATTTGACAACTTTTTTATCTTAACCCTACCAACTTAAAAACACGTATAAAATCTAAATTAGAGTATGAACCCCTTAATTTTTTTTTGTTAACGAAATTAAAAAACATGGTTGAAACGAATAGTGAGAAGAAATTACTATAATACGGCGTACTTTTTGAGTATTTGTCCGAAACATTTTGTATGGAATTCGGATTTGAGGATTCCCCTTAAAGCTTCGATGACACAGGGCACACAACTATAGGAACCCGTGATTAAAAGGGATACCTACTTTAATACCTCATTTGTCAAAATATATCTAGCTGGTTATTAACAGTCGAAAGCCCCCAAACATATCCGAAACACACATAAGTATGAGTTATTACCGTTTTTGTTAAATTAAAAATACAAAATAACCGCTTCATCCGCCATCTTAGATTAACGCATACCTAATTTGCCAATCATATAAGTATTTTAAGTAAGAAGATAATTATTAAAATTGTTTAACACTGGAAGTACTCTGCCGGCCGCTGCACCACAGTGGAAATTAAGCCTTATAGTAATTAGGAAGATAGGTAGGTAGGTACACATGGAATTTCCTTACACTGAACAATCTATGCAGTCTATTCAAAGTTTTAGCAATGTCATCGTAGAAATGACCAATTATTCCTCTATCTGTCTCTATGTAGTAGCTTGGCATCAGCATCATCATGGTTTGCCGAACTGTTGCCATGACGTTGCGTATTTTCACGACGTGCCTAAAAGATAATAAGAATAAGAGGACTAGTTTTTAAAGTCATTCTGTAAATCGGCGACACGGATGGCAAGTGTGTTCAACTACCACGCCGACGGTTTCGCGGGTTCGATTCCCGCTTCAGGACAAACATTTGTGTGCTGACCATCGTTGTTTGTCCAGTCTGGGTGTTTTTCTATGCACTTATGTAGGTATTTACAAAAAAGTATGTAAGGATACTATCAGTTGTCTGGTTCTCATATAACAAGTTCTGTTTAGTTTGGGGCTGGATGGCGTTGCGCTGTGTGAAATGTTGATGTTTTTAAATTGATTGACACTGAAGTGCTCTTCCAGCCGCTGCCATCCCAATGGGAATTGAGCCTAAAGGCGAGCTTAACCCGTAACAAGTCAATATGAATGATGAATGAATGATACAGGCAAAAGATGGAAAGACAGGATGCGATTTCACACGATGGAAAGGCCCATATCCAGCTGGTGACTGTAATAGGCTGATAATGATGATGGAATTACTTGGAGGTTGGAAAAGGGTCGCAGAAGAGCTTCATAGCCATAAAGAGTTGCTTCCTGGCCTCGCTGAGATCCCCAGATTCCAGCATGCAAATGCCACGCAGTGAGTAAATCCGTGCAAGTTGGAAGTCCATCACCCAATCTTTACACATGTTCCGCGTGTAGAACTTATGAGTCTGTTGGTAGATCAGGTACAAGTGAATTCATAACTTTATCATAAGTACCAGTTTTTACAAAAACATACTATAACCGACTTCAATAATAATTGGGACTGTTCTTCTTCCGATAGGAAAATTTCGGGTTTGCCATTGACACGATAGTGTCAATGGCAAACCCGAAATTTTGGAAGTAAAGGCTCAATTATATTAGTTTGGCCCAGAAAGCGACAACCTCCACCCCTTTGTATATTGCCTGTAGTAGATCCTCCCGAGTGCAGCTGGTCGGATACAGCGGGCATGAGAGCAGGTGGAGCATGCTCTGAGTAGGAGCTCCACATTCACAGGAATTATTGGCCGGGTCTATGTAGCCCCATTTTACCATGTTATCTTTACAACCAACTTGAGCACGAAGCCGGTTAAGGGATTTCAAAGTTGGCCACTGCAGCTCATGCACGGCACGACGGGAAGATTTTCAGCAATCTGAGGGAGTATTTGGACTGCCAAAGCTCACATCTAGCTTCCGTTGGGCTGTTTTCTATAACGGATGTAAACCGCAGGAAACTTTTATGACTTTTTAGTCTGACGGGTGGGACTTTGTGGGGATGTTTCAGTGACCGTAAACGCCACTGAAATTAATTTCAATGAAAAATACAACGTGTACTAAATGACGAAGTTCTGAGGTAACAAACATCCAAAAAAATACAACCGAATCAAGAACATCCCTTTTTTTGAAGTCCCTTTGTTTGAAAAGTATCTCTCTTCTTCCACCATCAGACTTAAACTAGGTGCTAGCCGCGAATTCGCCCGCGTAATATTGAGTTAAAAAGTAACTTTATATTATTCGATTTTCATGTCGTTAGGCCCACCTAACGACATGAAAAGACCATCCATGACCTATCATATTTGATTTTCTGTTACCGTTACAAATATTTCGACTTCAAACAGCAGTCTCACTGCTTGAGGAATATTCAGATTCATCACGTTCAAGTCTGCGTATTCAATGTACGCTTCGTAAAGTTTTTCATACTCCGCTGAAATAATATAATATGCATTGCTGGTAGGAGGTACTCTACTTAGGTACATCAATTCAGTCATCAATTTATTTAATTAAACTTGTACCTAGTTTAAAAAAATAGTGGTTTACAGTGCCTAGTTCTTCTTCTTATCGTGTTACTAGTTCCTTCGAACAAGTGTGGTCAAAGGATTTCAAGTGCGCCTCGAAGAGGCTCCTTTCGTGCACTCGACGCATGTTTAAATTAATAAATTAAAGTTAATAATTACAAGCCCCTCGACAGTGGTCTATGATCTGGCAGTAGACAGACAGAAGAATGGAAAGACATTCGCAGTTATCCAGCTCCAAAGACGAAAATGAGCGGACTCGCTTGTCCTTGCGGTAGATTAGAGTAGAATGCCTAGGGCTTTTGCTTTCTGAAAAAAAAAACCAAAATTGGTACTTATATTTGAGCCTTCCGCGTTTTCAATTTTTCTTCAAAGCGTCTGGTTGAAGTGACGGGTGATCAGAGGGCTGGCAGCTATCTCGGCCAAAGAATAAGCCTTTAGTACAAAAAGGCAATGCAGCCAGTATCCTCGGCTCGCCGCCATCGGGTAGCGAGTTGGAGCAGTTGAGCTACCTATAGATCGTTTGCAATAGCCTAAGACTAGCCTAAGCTGTAAACTTATATATTTGATAAATAAATAATTATATTTTGAGTCTTAGTAAAGTCCTACTACCTAACTTAAAACTAAGTACATACCTACTTACTTATTTTTTTTTTAGGAAGACTAACAATTTTAGAAAAGGTAATGTAATTTCTCTAAACTTAGCAATTTACTTGTTGCTCATTGAATATGAGATATGAAAATTATATACCTTATAGAAATTAAACTTACCCAAAATACGACTCAGTAACGTGCCTTCAGTTTCCAAAAGATCATAACTGGATAGAACATCTGCAACATTGAACTGAAAACCATTTAAGTAAATGATTTTAACAACACATAGATACCTAGATACTTACGTACCATAAGTAGGTACATAGGGACACGGAGAAAAAATTCTCAATATACTTATTTACTGAAATTCTAGTTGAATTTGTGACACCGAGAATAATTTAGTAACGATTACCTAGGTAATAATATTTCCTGCTAACGAAATTTAGTAACGATTACAATATAAGTATTAGTTCTAGCTATCAACAAATTATATAAATATATTTAGTAATAAATCCGCTTAATTTCTAAACAAAGGTTTTAATTAACTTAACTTTAGTTCAACTAAACCAAAGAGACGAGAGAACTTGTTTCGAACTTCGGCGAGTCCACACCTCTTGATGATGCCTCGTGTAGAGGCGAAACACGTGTCGTATCTTTAAACTTTGGTTTTCTGTTCGTTGACTCTTTGGTTTAGTTGAACTAAAGTTAAGTTAATTAAAACCTTTGTTTAGAAATTAAGCGGATTTATTACTAAATATATTTATATAATTTGTTGATATTTATGGATTTCCGCAAAGTAACGCCTGAATCAATCAATTATCTTAGTTCTAGCTAACAAAAGTTAGTAAAGGCCTCCGTAAAGGGTACCTACAAGAAAATATATTATCGGGTACTATTTTGTCTCGCTAACCCATTTTTTTTTCTCCGTGTATCTCTATCTATCTCCTATCTCTTACTCATAGATTTATAAATTTTAGATAGACCACATTATTGATATTAGCAGGATAAAATGAGTTGAGATACTACCACTTTGAAGTCCGATAGGCTTTCACGGACGAACTGCTCTGCTGGCTCCGTTTCTCCAGGTACCCTGGTTTCAGCGCTGAAAGCGCAAATTTGCTGTCGAGTTCGCTTCAGGTCTTCGCTCTCTTCTATCAAACCCTAGAAGATGACATGGAAATGATTGCTAGGTACATTTATTTCATTGTAACATGGTGATATTATTTAATTTTGTAACATCTCTCCATCATAAAAAATATCAAAAAGGGATTTTTCAACAGACTTGAAGTCGGCGGAACCGAATTAAGAAACTCCTTTCTCAATTCGGATTTATGTAGGTAGGTAGGTATGTTATGATTTTTTTTAATCTTGTTTGTTACCTCAGATCTTCCTTATTTATCAACGAAGACAACTAATTTGGAAAATTCTTCTCTATTGAATCTATGTCTTTACTCATAAACTTACTTATTAGGTATTTTTTTATGAACGGAGTAGGTATGTGAAATTTTACGAAGCTATCTTTATTTTAAGCTTGTATGGGTGTTCTATCAGAACCCCGATTAATCTATTTTCTGTTCTATGAATAATCGACTATAACATGATGACTATAGCATGAAAGGAAAACCACTAACATCATGAAAATGAAGACCCAGAAGCTTGACAAAGCATCCAGCACCGCATGAAGCGCATCGCCGAGTGTAGCGCTCCAAGAACATTAACGCACGAGCGTGCATTTCATGCTGTTCAAAAGCATGTAGGTATTAAAAACAAGCTTAAAGTTTATAAATACCTAGCTCAAACCTGTCTGCAAAAATATTGCCGCAATTTTGGAAGTCTGACACTTTAATTACTACCTAACCATTATTCCTACTAGAAATCTCCTTATGATCAAGACGAATACATTATTATTATTATTAAAATTATTTTTTGCACAAAATAAAAATTATATTGCACAATGGGCGGGCTTAATGCCTTAGGCATTCTCTGCCAGCCAACCCTTGTGGGGTGGTACAGTATGGTTAGCGTGCTAATATACCTAGATAATATATTTAGAAATTAAATTAGGAAACTAAAATATTAGGTATATACTACATACCTACAAATATATATTATACTTTACCTATGAATATATATGAATGTCACCTATTAATAAATTGATACAGGAAACCTATTGATAAAGGATGTTAAGGAAGTGCTAACGAGTGAATTTTTAAATTTATAAACTCACTCTATTTTTTATTTTTTTATTTCTTTATTATTTAGAAGGGGTTCAGTCACGCAGTGACTATGTCACCCCCTAGTTACATGTTGCTGTACAGATTAGAAAAAAATAAAATAACGAACTACCTGACCTAAATTACACGTAAATAAAGTTGTATCAGCATCTTTGCCTCCTCGGATAGCGGTGAGGCCAAGATGCTGTTACAAATACCTACACTAAAATTATACGAGTATATTGATTTTATGTTTTGTCGTTGTGCTTCGTTCCGGACACACTCCATCAACAAGTGGTAAACATCTTCTTCTACATCACATTCCGAACAGTTCGGGGAAGCTGACAGTCTCATCATAAATTTAAACTTATTTGACGGTATGTGCCCGGAGCGAAGTCTAAACAGGGTTACAACATTTTTCCTATTTAATCCTTGTTGATCAAACCACGGGTATCGAGGAGGTTGACATTGGATGGTTTTATACCAGATGCCTTTTGTAAGTGACCGCTCATCAAAATATTCGTGCCACAGCTGACTACAGTTTGATTTAGCCCTACTCAATAACTCTGTATGAAGTGGAACACAGCTATACGTAATACCGGCGCTTATCGCTTGTCTCGCACTCACTCTATCTACATTGATTATCATCATCCGCAGCTTGTCTTGGCCCACTGCTGGGTATAGTCCTCTCTCTGCTCTCACATAGGACCGGGCTGAAAACCAGCGTTGTCCTGCCTTCTCTGGGTATCTAGATTGCTGGGTTAGGTACCTAGGCATTGCAGGACGACACTATGCTGAGACCGGACCTATTGATCTCCATGACTTATTAAGGCATAGGTACTTAGTTATTGATGTTATAATGTTTTATGTACCTACTTACATTTGTGGCTATACCTACTCATCACTTCATTTTTGCTCTCGTTGATACCTCATTTGAATTCGAAATCAATCAAGTTAAGATCGTTTTTGTTGCATTAAAAATACAAAGTGGCCGCTTGCAGCCGCCGATTGTGTAGTCCTATGTTACTCCAGTGGCCTAGACAACTCATGTGGCAAAATCCAACAAGCCGATTAGTCCAAAGCTAAAATAGACTCACATAAAAATTACCTATAAGTGCTCGAAGAAATACATATCTTTTTACCTTTACTAACCTTTTGGCTGTCAGTCAAAAGGTCATAGGTAGTTGTCCTGAATACAGTGTGTCGGAACTTCATGTAACCGCAAAAGGCATACATTGGAAGGTCTCTACAATTTGCTGAAACAGAAACTGACTGCCAAACTTCAGGAATTTCTGATGAACAAAATATCAACCAACTGGGTAAAATTCTTAATCTTCATCATCATACCTTACAGCCGTTGGTCTTCCACTGCTGGACATAGGCCTTCTCCTTGAGATGCCATAACTCGTCACGAGCCTTCTCCATCTACAGACAATACCGACCGTCAATAATACCGTCGCGTCGGTCTATCGCGTGGTCTATCTGACTCAGCGTCGCGTAGTTCGTGGTTGCTATTAAATGCTCATAAACATTTAATCAAGAAATGTAGATTAAAATCTAAAAACCACGTTTTTTTTTTCAGTTTTATGTATGCTTTTGCTCTATCTCGCTTCCTTTACGTACGAGATATAGTTATAATTAATTTTTTTTGGCTTTAGGTGGGCATGCTAATAATAATATTAACGACTTACTACTTATTAAGCTCCAAAAATCCGCCATTTTGATTATATAAAAAACCCATTTAAGAACACTCGGGTTATTGAGACGAATCTAACGATACCTTAACTGTCAAAATCCATCCAGCCGTTGGGAAGATACGAGGTTACCCAGAAATTTACATAGGTAGGTACATACTTCTTCTTGGTCGTTACACTCTTGGCAGAGTGGTCGTGGTTGTCATGGCGGGGGTTGTGACACGCTTCACAATCCTGCGCCATTCATCTCTGACAGCGGTTTTCCTCGTGCATTCGTGTAAGGTACATACTACTCGGGCGAATGAACATGACACCTGGCTGACACGTGGCTCGGAACTTGATGCTTCCGCCGCCGCTTTCCTCTAATTGCGAAGCCTTATCTTTACTTATCAGTATTACAGGACCTCTTATCTTCCAAGATTATCCAATTCCACGTTGTACTTTGTACAACAGTCATTCGAGCCAGGTGCATATTCATTCGCCCGAGTAGTACATACAAGATACGTGCGAAAAACATAATTCTTTCTTGGCAGACGGGTAAAAATAGAGTCACTTACGGGGCTGCCTAGTCCCTAAGCAGGCACAGTATGGAGGCTTGGCCACAGGCATCGCAGGAGCAGGATGGACCATTACCAGAGAAGTGTCTCTGGTGAAGTCTCCTCCCTCACATTCCAACACGCGGATTGCGAACAGCTTTGCTACGGCTTGAAGTGAAATTGCTTTGAAATTATAAAATTAAATGGCAGTGTTATCTCAAATTTACCTATTTTTTATGTAAACTATTGACAAAGTTATAGGCGCTCTCCTGATAGTAGGTTAGGTACCTAGTTTTTTTGTCCAATATACAGCCGTTTTTCGATCATTTCGATTCCTAATGATTTTTGTGCTCAAAATGTTCCCGACTTTCTGTGTCGGGGTCTTTCTAATAGAGCTATGCAGTCAATGCCACTCTGTTCGAAAATCTTAAACTTTTCATAAGTACATTTAATACGAAACTTTAGTTCAGGCATTATTTACAATTATTATGAAACGAGAAATAAATTCGAGGTCACCCCTTGAGTTTTCCCAGTTCTAGACGAGAGTTCCTCTTCTAATTCAGTTTCGAAAGGAAGATTAACCAAACGAGCATCTTTATTCATGCCTTCTACGACAATATAATTTTTTCGTTTCTAAATAAAGCTGATTATGTCCTATTTCCTTAGTGCTCCGTTTACTTACAGCACTTGGACCATTAATTCTATTCATTGTGTTTAGGTACCTTCATAGGCATTTTCATTCATTCATTTTATACCTTGAGCAACTATCCTAGATGAGTCGTTTTGTAGAAGATGTTGAAGCATTCTTCTGGAGAATACATCGCCCAGTACAGACGCGCATTTCAAGAGCATCTTTTCAAAAGGCGTTAGCGAATCGTATGTCTTTAAAATTATTACTGGGAAAAAATAATAGCATTTTAGTTTTTACACTTAGTTGACGTCATTCCAGTATCTATAGCCAAAACTACTCGACAAACTGAACTGAAACTGGTAAAGCGTCAATGACACAGGACGAGTTTACAAGCTACAAGCCAGTGAGTTTAAAAGTCTGGAAGGATTTTCAACTAGCAGATTGTAAAAAAGCCGTTGACAAGCGAACTCGCTGGCATAGCATGGCTGGAATAGAAAAGGCCTAGCTAGATTCTAGACAATGTCGCGGAAACTGTCTGGATACAAAATATTTAACAAATTATATAAATATATTTAGTAATAAATCCGCTTCATTTCTAAACAAAGGTTTTACCTAGTTAGGCATCACCAGGAGGTGTGGACTCGCCGAAGTTTAACTCTAGTTTCGAACTTCGGCGAGTCCACACCTCCTGGTGATGCCTCGTGTAGAGGCGAAGCACGTGTCGTATCTTTAAACTTTGGTTTTCTGTTCGTTGACTCATATGTACTAAAGTTAAGTTAATTAAAACCTTTGTTTAGAAATCAAGCGGATTTATTACTAAATATATTTATATAATTTGTTGATATTAATGGATTTCCGCAAAGTAACGCCTGAATCAATCAATTATACAAAATATTCGTTGTATTACTCACCATCCATGGCCATATCGACGGTCATATCGTCAAAATTGTAGTCCTCGCTCAACACAGCCATTTGTACGTAGTCGGTTTCTTGGATTGAATGGGCGCTTTCATTCTTGCTCATCATGCTAACACTGACAACACTGTAGATACTCTGCAATAATGTACAAAAAAAATACATGAAAACTCAAAAAAAAAAAAAATTACGCAAATATGTCTATGCAAAAATCTCGTAGGTACAGACAGCGTCAGAGATAAGTATCCCCTTTGCACAAGACACCCAGCTATAAATCCTTTCAAAGAATTGTAATAATTAAAATTATTTTTAGGCTTACATAATAAAATAAAATAAGCCTTTATTGCTAACCTTAATAAGTTTACATGAACATTTTTTTTTTTTTTGTACTATGCTTACATACGGTTATACAAATATAATCTATTTTTTCAAGGCAAAACTTCTCCATTCGCCACGACGACGGTGATTTAAAGGGATTTGAAGCTGGGTATTATAATGCAAGGGGGATACTTATCTATGACGCTGTCTGTACCTAACCTACATTATTTTAGTCTTCTTCTTCATCTTCTTTTTTTTTCTTATCGTGTCACTATATCTCTCGAACCAGTGTGGTGAAAGGATTTCAAGTGCACCTCGAAGAGGCTCCTTTCGTGCACTTGACACGACATGATTTTCGAACTTTTTAGGTTCTATGACATGCCGGTTTCCTCATGATGTTTCCTTCACCGTTAAGCACTTGTTTTAATGCACACATATATTTTTGGACCAGATAAATCCATTGGTGGACCGGGTTCGAACCTACGGCTTTCGGATCGAAAGTCGAGGTACCTCTCACTCGGCCAACACGGCTTTATTATTTTAGTGGGTTACACGTATCATAAATTGTCACTCATAAAAGAGTAGCATATTCCCACTGATTGGACTCAGCTCAGGCTTACTCTTCGCCAGGAGAGCGATGGGTCTTAATACTCTTAATCCACCACGCTGACCCAGTACGGATTTGAGGATGCCACATCAATATTTTTTTTAAAACGTTACTTCTGCCCTATTTGATTGATACCTAAAAATAAAGGTACCGTTTTTACCGTTAGGAGGCGTCCAACACAGCATCAGATATTCTACCGCAAAGTGGTAATGTGTTCCGGTGTGAAGGGCACTGTATCTAGTGTTACTGGGCTTTCGAGGCAGACCATCAAAATGTCTCAAAGTGGACGTGCGCTAATAGCATAGTTTCGGTCATGGGCAGGCGTGACCTCTTAACATCAGGAGGATGTCTTGCTTATCTCGTCACTTGATTGCATAAAAAAAATGTAAGCACCTGATAGCTATGCTTCCGAAGCTCGTCTTGCAGCTGTATATCGCAGCCCGGCAGCTGTAGCAGCCCTTGCGAAGGCATCACTGCCCCAGATGCTACAGCCTCACCCCGCGGTATGGTCACCACGGTTAACGCACCTCTTTGGACCAGAGATATGACGAAATTTTGGATCCAGCCGGGCATGCCGCCACTGGCACTTTCGATAACCCTAAAATAAGTTAGGTATGGTAAGAGATATAACACATTCCCGACCGATTGCCTAGCCATGGCCAAAACAATATTACTAAATTCTCTACATTGAGAAATGTAGTTAGTCAGGTTTTAAACTGACCAGAACAAAGCTTTATGTGATTTGATCCGGCTCGAAAGACCACCAGAAGTTCAGAAAATGATTGGCAGTGTACCTATACAAAAGTATGCTACAATCTTTAGTGATGCCATCTGCCATATACACACATATATCTGCCATGTACCTACATTTTCAGCGGGTTCGAATCCCGGTGGCAGTCATGCGTAAATGGGTTTTTTCGGTCGAAAAAATCTATGTATGCACCCCACGTTCTCACAACGGTGAAGGAAAACATCGTGAGGAAACCGGCATGTCAACGGACAGAAAACCAAAAAAAAAAAAATGTGTTATGGCATGCGACATCCACCAATCCGCATTGGGTCCGCTTGGTGGATTAAGACCCATTCACTCTCCTGCCGAGAGTAGGCCTGAGTCCCAGCAGTGGGAACATTATAGGCTGATTATGCTTTTATGCTACCTACATTTGAATGACATTCTCGTTAGTACCTATTTTTTCTATGTTTAGTCTGTGGTTTAGTTGGCAAAAATCCATAGTAATGTGCTTACCTAAACATCTCTTTTTTTGTATCTACTGCTATGTCTGCTATAGCATAGGTACTTGACAGCCTGGCACAGTGAGTGTTAGTGGAGTGTATACTCATACTAACGAATCGAAACGGAATTTAACAAGGGAGGATTCCAGCAATGTCCTAGGAAAGTTATTTGAAAACCTGGCCGAGTGTCAACTCGCGACATTAAAAATTTCACAGCTTGGCTTACTTCTCCAAGTCAGGTGGAATAGCCTGCACATCCAGTAACTGACACGCCAAAGCTGCGTGATACCATCTATCAATGCCTGTAAGATTGATCTTGACAATCATGTGGTTCGAAAGGCATCTGGTCGCTAGCTCTGAAACAACAACATTGTGTCACACACCCATAAATATCTTGGTCATACTTTAACCATTTGGGGCGTAGCCGAAATTATCAGAGGGTTTTGATTTTGACATGCGGTCGTGGTAGTGGTAATAAGTGCGGTTTCAGATTAGCATTTCGTATTTTGTTTTATGCAGCGCGTGTAGGTACCTACTACTGACATTTGCTAGAGAAAACCCGAGCATAAAGGCGCGACCAGCCGTGAGAAATACGCGTTAAATTGAAGTACCTACCTACCTATTTACGGCAAGTGGTTACAGACCATGCTACTGACATTTGCTAGAAAAAACCGAGCGTAAAGGCGCGACAGCCGCGAGAGACGCCTCATGCAACTATCATTTGTTAAAAAAAACCGAGCGTAAGGCCGTTATACACGCGTTTGGCTTTTGAAGTCCGCCCGTTTACGTGCGACAAAAATACGCTAGCCTGAAACCGAACTTACATACCTACTTAGCTATCTCTTTTCTTCGATATTTAAGCAAGAGATGAAACGAAAGCTGCCTTACCTTATAAGGGGCATCCTCAAATCCGAATTCCATACATTTCCGATTCATGAGCTAGACTCTGATCACCGGCCCGTGCTCCTCCAGCTAGGCCCTCTCCCCGACCTCTCCCCGCCTACCAAGACCGTGGTTGAGTGGCGTAAACTAGAGAATTCTCTCAAGTTGATCCACTCTCCCGATCTCGATAGGATTCCCGAGGACATCCAATCCCCTGACGACGTCACCGTTGCGATCGCCGCCTTGACCAGCCATGTCACAGCTTCCGTAAGCAAATCGTCGAAACAGGTCCCCGCGGTGCCTGAGCGCCGTTGGACCCTGCCAGACGACGTGAGGAGGCTGATCACGGAGGCGAACGCAGCGACCCGACGCTATAGTTCGTATCCTTCTGATGCGAACAAATCCCTCATGCGCTGCCTTCACCGTCAGGTGAAGCGTCGTATCCTTGACCACCGCAATAATGAGTGGGACAATCTGCTTTCGGAGATAACGCCTCATCAC
This sequence comes from Lobophora halterata, assembly GCA_932526365.1. Lineage (NCBI taxonomy): Eukaryota > Metazoa > Arthropoda > Insecta > Lepidoptera > Geometridae > Lobophora > Lobophora halterata. The sequence continues at coordinate 3,373,644 of OW052018.1, forward strand.
CAGGCTTACTGGGGACTAGCGCGATCAATGAAGGCGGATGCCACTTCCATTATGCCTCCCCTCACCCGTCCCAACCTTCCCCCTGCCTTTGATGACGAGGAAAAGGCCAATTGCCTGGCCGAAAGCCTCGAATCCCAGTGCTCTCCTAGCACTCAACCTGTTGATCCTGTCCACGTCCGTACGGTGGACAGTGAAGTCTCGCGATTAGCTTCAAACCCTCCATCGGCTCCGCCTCTGCCCCTCATCAAGGCGGCTGAGGTTATTGAGATTATCAAGGGCCTTCGCCCGAAGAAATCGCCTGGTGCCGATGGAATTAGCAACAGAGTTCTAAAACTCTTTTCTACCGCTCTCATTTACTTGCTAGTCAGCATCTTCAATGCGGCTATGTCCAATTGCTCTTTTCCTGACGCCTGGAAGGAGGCCACTGTTATTGGCATCCCCAAACCGGGCAAGAAGGCAACTGAGCCCAGCAGTTATCGCCCCATTAGTCTCCTTAGTGCTCTTGGGAAAATCTACGAGCGCCTCCTTCTGAGACGTCTCTGGTCCCATGTTAACGATCATAACCTCCTCCCTGACGAACAGTTTGGCTTTCGAGCCAGACATTCGTGCCCTCAGCAGGTGCTCCGCATCACGGAGCACATACTGACTCATATGCACGCCGTTTACCCTTCCGGTACCGGCGCTGTCTTTCTCGATGTAGCGAAAGCTTTCGACAAGGTCTGGCACAATGGCTTGATTTACAAGCTATCCCAACTTGGTGTCCCTGATAGGCTCGTGCTCATCTTACGAGACTTTCTATCTGGTCGCAGCTTTCAATACCGCGTGGAGGGGAAGCTTTCTTCCCCTCGCCCCATCAGGGCCGGAGTCCCGCAAGGCTCCGTTCTAGCACCGCTTCTATTTACGCTTTATACTAGTGACATCCCTCGCACGCCGCAGGTAGAGTTGGCCCTTTTTGCCGACGATACCGCGCTTTACGCATCCAATCCTAATCCCAAACGCGCATGCATTCGACTCCAAGCCGCCCTTAAGGCGCTTGGCGCTTGGTTCCGCAAATGGCGTATTGAGGTCAATCCAACGAAGAGTGCAGCAGTGTACTTTTCTAGGAAGGGCCGAAGATGCCAATCCCAACCGCTTACGCTTTTTGATCAACCCATTCCATGGGTAGCGGCCGCCAAGTACCTTGGCGTGACGCTCGATCAACGCTTAACCTTCCAGCCTCACATCCGTAACGTGGTGAACCGTGCTAAATTTATCATGGGTCGCCTTAACTACCTCATATGCAAGAAGAGTAAAATGTCACTTAGAAATAAGTTGACCCTTTACAAAGCTTGCATTCGTCCTATATTGACATACGCTTCCGTGGTGTTTTGTCATACGCGTCACGTAGTTCGTTTACAAGCTGTGCAAAGCATATTTTTGCGCAGAATTTCCGGAGCCCCTAAATATATGCGAAATATAGACCTCCACCGCGATTTCGATCTCGAGTCCGTTGTTCACTTCATGAAGCGCGCCGCCCGGCGGCATTATGACCTCGCGCCCCACCATCCGAATCCTCTCATTTCGAACGGTCCCGACTATCCTGAAGACCCACCAGTAGTCAAATCCCTCCGTAGGCCTAAACATATTCTAGGCGACCCAGATGACGACATCACCGCCGCCAATCCGGTGGCGGAAATGCAGTCATCTCGCGACAGACGTAACACTCCACAATTCGCTTACCGACCGCGCCGGCGTGGTCGGAATCTCTCTTACAGGCCCTCTACATCGTTAGGTTCGATTCCTAACGGTGCCTTGGGTCAATAGTCCAATCATCCCCCTGGCAACAGTCCAAGCCGAGGTTCGACCCACCGTTGGGTACCCTTGTGCTGTTTGCCCCAACCTAAATTTTAAGGCAGAGCGCCATCTGCGCTCGCCGAGAGTCCGGTGACGCAGTAACAGCCATCTGCGGCTAACTGCATTAAACGTCCATCCGAAAAAAAAAAAAAAAAAAAAAAAAATTCCATACAAAAATGTTTCGGACAAATACTCAAAAAGTACGCCGTATTATAGTAATTTCTACACACTATTCGTTTTCTCTATGTTTTCAGATTTCGTGAACAAAAAAAGTGAAAGGTTTCATACTTTAATTTAGATTATATACCGCTGCTTGAAAACAAAAGGGCCACAAATCAAATAAGTCCAAAATCGTTTTTAATAGAAAAATGAGTCTTAAATTGGTCGTATTATGCTATGCGAAAAAGACACCTATGTTTCTATGATTAGAATTGCGAAAAAACAACATACGCCTCTTTAGCACTAAGCCATTTTGGTTAGCTTTGGAGCTAAACGGCCATTTTGGTAGTTATGACCAAATAGTCGTCGTGTGCGCACGTCACTTTTATGCTAAAGGGCCCCATATCAAAATCTCTAGTGTTTTTGAATTAAATATTATAGTCAAAAGAGTCATGTTTTGGGATGTTATGAAAAGAAAATTCATATTATGTTATTTTTTTTTTAAACGAAACTGCTCTATTTCGGAATGTGTCCGCTTTGAATATAAAACTATAAGAATTATTAATAAAATGTTTATTTAAAGTTTAAGAAAGCGACCATTCAAAAGTTAGTTTTCTTCTTCTTCCCTTAAAATAGTTAATACCCCGTTTATTTTTTTCATTTGTTTACTGTATAATGTGATTTTACTTTTAGGGCTCTTTCAATTTAGAGGTTTCGTGTCGGACCGCTGCAGTGTCGAAGCGGTGCGTTTGTCGCCGTGCGGCGTCATTCAATCGTAATTCGTACGTAACGACGCCGCACTGTTACGTGCGCTTTGTATGAAAATAAATGACCGTCCGTACGCCGCACGACAAACGCACCGCTTTGGCACTGCAGCGGTCCGACACGAAACGTCTAAATTGAAAGAGCCCTTAGAGTCGACATTATTGAATCTGTTTTGTAAAAGAAGCCCGTTTTGATTTCCTTACATAATTTTCATAGCGTTGATCTCTAATGTTCCTACTACCTACTTGTAGGACTAAATTTACTAGAGCTAGAAGATAATAATTGTACTTGTTATATTGTTTTATTTTAGTTATGTTACGCCCTTTTTAAAAGTTATAGGAAACTATTCTGATGACTCAGTTCTTAGACAGTTTTTTTGTATTCGATGGCAAGCTGGATTTCTCATTTATTTATTTTAATAACATTAAGATATAACTGTGAGCTTTTTAGTTGTCATTTCTCGTTTTTAAAGTTATAATTTTGTACTTTTTGGTTACCTTAAATTGAAATCTATCAATATTTAATAATAAAACATTTTATTATTTGCCACTTGTGGCGTTTTATTCAATAAAACCATAGTTATTGTGCCATTATTTTTATAGTCAAAACAGACTTTTCTTATTATTTGAGTGTCTGTGTAAATGTTATACCAAATTAAAAATACACAATGATAAAGGATTAAAATACACGTATATAAAACATAGATTTAAATAAAATGTGTTAGAAATAATCCCAAAAAAACGACTTTTAAAATCTTTAAATGGCTCTCCTGAAAAAAAAAAAATTTTGATTTGTGTCCCTTTTGTTTTCAAGCAGCGATACGTGTTTTAAAATTAACCCTACTAACTTAAAAAACACGTATAAAATCTAAATTAAAGTATGAAACCTTTCACTTTTTTTGTTCACGAAATCAAAAAACATAGAGGAAACGAATAGTGTGTAGAAATTACTATAATACGGCGTACTTTCTGTGTATTTGTCCGAAACATTTTTGTATGGAACTCGGATTTGAGGATTACCCTTAATAATAATTTGGTTCATTATGAATGCTACACTTAACATTTTAAAGTACCTACACCTACCTACTTATGCCTACATTTCTGAACGGCTTTCAAATTCAAAGTTCGTCAAACAAAGCTCCCTAATGCTTTTTAAACTTTGCCATGACTTGACAACTTGTGTTACCTAATGAGGATTTGAACTAACGGGTCATTTTGTCTTCATCCGTGATGGTCATCACTACAAAGATGATTTTGGTGTCTAGAAGCAACAATAGGATGCGCCAGGATTCATCGTCTGTATGCTGTGCTTCTTCTACTGCCAGGACCCAAAGGTTTTTGAAATTCTGCCAACCACAAACGATACAGACAGAAAAATACTTAGGTAAGATTTAAAAACAAGTCAAGTTTCTATTCCCTCAATGTTTTTCGCGTGGTAAAGTTTTATATTACTCGTCTTCTTCTTATCGTGTCACTAAGATCTTCCGAACTAGAGTGGTGAATGAATTTCAAGTGCACCTCTAAGAGGCTCCATTCGACTCCATTACTCGTCTGTGTGACTGTAATGTATTTCGCCCTATAGATAAATTGGAGCCAATAAACGAATTTTCTTTATTTCTTTCACATTGTAGTTGAAAATTTTAAAAAATTCAGATAATCCTAAACATGTTCCTAAGTAGGACCCACCTTCTTACATGTTTAGGGTTAACAGAAATATTTTAAATATTAATCTAGTTTTCTTTTTTTGGTTTATACGCTTTCCATCCAAAGGTTGTCTGGAAGAAATCGCTTCCTAGCGATAATACCGTCCATTGTACTTTTTATTTATTATGTTAAGATTTAATCATATGTTCTGGTGTACAATAAAGTATTTCTATCTATACCTACTTTGGACACCTGTATAAAGAGAAACTTACGCTCTTGCAAATTTCCCTCAGAATGTGTTTGACGCTCAAATTGTCAATTATATCACCCGTAAACTTGAATCTCTCTGGCAACGGAAATCGACAGTCAAAAATCGTGTTAATAGCGTGTATTTGAGTCGGAGATGCAGAAGTCAAATCGATACTGAAATTAAAAAAAAATCCGAATTCCATACAAAATGTTTCGGCCAAATACTCAAAAAGTACGCCGTATTATAGTAATTTCTTCACACTATTCGTTTCGTCCATGTTTTTTGATTTCGTCAACAAAAAAAGTGAAAGGTTTCATACTTTAATTTAGATTTTATACGTGTTTTTAAGTTAGTAGGATTAATTTTAAAACACGTATAAAATCTAAATTAAGGTATGAAACCTTTTACTTTTTTGGTAAACGAATAGTGCGAAGAAATTACTATAATATACGGCGTACTTTTAGAGTATTTGTCCGAAACATTTTGTATGGAATTCGGATTTGAGGATTCCCCTTAAGTTCTTAGATACAACAAAATTATAATATAATAGCCTGCGTTTTTAATTAAATGATACCTATAAGATAGGCCTACAGAGACCGAGTTATTTATCTAACTACTTAGTAAAGGTTCATAAAAAATGCATTTATTAAAACTAGAATAATAAGTAAATATTTGAATGAATTATACTAAATATAAAAAAAAAATATCATTAACCCAGTCGGTCGTTCGGGTCGTAGGCAACATAGAACTTCAACATCAACATACCCAGACCAGAACGCTGGCGGTCGGCATTGCCACGTTGAATGGCAATGCATATACGCTGTGCAAAGTAAAAGCCGGCATTCTGGTCACGTGTAGACTCTTTGAGCTAGTGTAGACTTAGGTATTTAGATTGACACTGTAGCTAGTGAAATTACTGGACATCCGAGACTGACGATCCAAATGTCTCAAAGTGGACCAGTACTAATAGCAGTGTTGCACTGGCCATTTTACGTCAAACCTAAGTCCAGTGTGGCACTATTCTGGTCATCGGCAGGCGTGATCTCTTACCATTTGAAATGCGCCTATACCTATACTCATAACGTCTCAATCTTGTAATGTCATCTGTTTAAAAAAAATATTCCTGTCTTGTGATTCCTATGTAGGTTAAAAAAATACGAGTAGTTTTGTCTGAGATTTGGAATAAAGAGATCCTGAAAGAGATTTAATGGATAATTGCCTGTATCTGATTCTGTTTTCGCACTTTTCTCTGTGCGTCCTCCCTTTTCCTCCAACGAAAGTTCTGGCTGCTATCAAACGAAACAACCCGTACGGAACCTAAAAAACAAATTGACCTATAACACCCGTTTTACTAGGGTTAGGTTTCCAGCTTAAAAAAACCAAGCAGTTCACTGTCACGCTAAAATCTTCTAAGGAGTGTTAATGAGCCCGATCTGATATTATAGGTACCTAATTATCTCTTTCTTCCTCTTTTGCCGATGAGTGTAAGGTGATACCTAGAACGAATGTGTCTCATTTTCTGTGAGAATGTTGTGTTTTGTCTTTTACTTACAACTAAATTTTCTATTTTCTTGTGTAGGTACTGTTTATAAATGTCTAACCCATTGGATCTCCGGGAATGACATGTTTATAGAAGTATTGAATTGAATTTGTTTATCGTAGTGAGAACGTTACTTTACTTACTTTTGTTTCCTCAGTGAGAATGATCTTCTCCACACGTAAAAAGTTCGGAGTAGAATTCAAGCACTCTTCTAATAGACGCGTTTTTCCCACCAATCTGGGACCCTTTGAAGGTGAAAACATAGTAGGTAGGTGAAAACATAGTAGGTAGGACAATAGGTAGTGATCAGTTTAATAATTTTCATTCAACACTAGTCTCTAGATACGTTTAACACATACCTAAAGCCGATATTTTATGTCGTGTGTAGTGTGAAGGCGACATCAATATGTCGCCTTCACACGCGCTTCCTTTCTTCTCGTAATGTTTTCACTTTTTAATTCATATAATAATAACCGAATGTCTTTGTGTCCCACCTGTTACTTGTCAAAATAAGCTATGCATATAGCCTTTTTTAAGCACATATTTAAAACAAGACGGTTTTCTATTACTTATTTAGAGACCCTCAAAGTCGTAAATGGCCACAACCGGGGTGATGGCTACAACTGGGTATCCTGCCCTACTTATAAGAAAGACGATGATGTTGCTAAAACAAGCTTGCAGAAGTTTGAGATCGCAGTGGCCGGTTATGATTTCTACCATCGTACGTAGTTCTTCTCTACTCATCTTCGTGAGTGTGCTTGTCATGTCAGTTTATTATCAACATTCGGTAGAAAAGCATCTTAGTGTGCTTACACAAAAACAAAGTAAAAAAAAGTAAATTACAAAGTTTTTGGTATTATTGTAGGTAGGTAGGTGTACTCAGTTTTGATTCAGTCTGGATTTTATTACACCGTGCCGTGGCTAATGAGAAGAAGGAAGACAAGAAAGAGACCAAGAAGAAGGAACATGGATTCAAAAGTACGCGGCTCCGGTTATTCCATTTAATGGTGTAAGAGAGTAAACAAACCATGAAAGCGATTCCGAACTGATGGTCTCTGTACCGCGTGAAGGCCTGGTGTTGTTGTTGCAACGCGTTCTGTAGAGTCACCTTATACTTGTGCAACTCCTCGTTACGACCGATTAGGGGGTGTCGGCAGTTGCTCAGGCGTTCTGCCCATCTGGTGATAAGTTTACATCGCCTTGTTATGGTGGCTTCACACGGCTCGTGTTAGCACGGGCCGGACCGCGCCACAAGCCGTGTAAAGCGTACAGCCCGATGCTGCCCGGGCGGGCGCGTATTGTTACAGTTACAGATGACCTTAACGCGGCGAGACGGGTGTTAGCACAGGCCGTGTGAAGCTACCATTAGGTACAATGATTAATGATTATAAATGATAAAAAAAAAATGTGACGCGTTTCCACACTATCTACTCATTGTCCTCTCGTAGTTTATTGAGCTGTAAGTTCTAGTAAATGACTTAACTTCATAAAAGACATCCACCAACGCGCTCTACACTCCAACTCATTTTCTTTTACACTCCTTGTTCTGAGCGCTTTTGCAGTGTTGCATCGGAATCAAAGTCCTGTGCAGAACTGTTCTGCTTATGACAAACGTGATCTCTTACTATCAGGAGAGCGCTTAGCTCGTCTCGTTTTATTTTTACATAAAAAAATAACTCATTATTCTTTACATTTTCCAGTCTATTGGGTTAGGTAACACAGGTGCTATTAGAGGACTATATCACGCACGACGTTCTCATACAAAATACATCAACGCACTTTTGCGCTACCTGAAGAAAAAAACGTCATCCATTGCTATTTTTGTCTTTAGTCTGATCATTTATGCCTTTAGCCTCATTGTTTTTCAATAAACAAATAAAATCATGGGATTAGAACGCAACACAAAGCAGGAAATAACCAACCCCAATTTATTGAACTCGTAAATAGGTCCAGGCTTCGCAATCCCTTTCAGATTCTTCGGTTCCATTAGTTTAAAGTATTCCTGATCGAGTTTGCTCCTCAGAAACGTCTCTTTATCACACGTGACTTTATAAGGATATGCCATCATCAGTCGAGCGGCCTGAAATCATCATCAATTCTATAGGTACCTACATCGGTACAAGGTGATATTAATACCTACCCCTAAAAACTTTGTTTTTTTCCGGCTATTTCAGTGACTCCGTTGTTAGTGGGTTTTTAGACTTTTTTCCGAAATGCCCACTAGTGGGGATTTCAGGAATAAGCCATTTAAACTTATTTTGTGATCAACATTTAATTTGTGTTGATTTATTATGTGTGTATTAGCTGCTACCAAATCACGCTAACGTAACGCGTCCTGTCGTGTTGCAATTTAGTTGTTGAAATTTTTCGTGTCACTTTATATTTTATAACTAGTGAACCTAGTGTTGTATACGTTTATGCGAGATTAACATCCGAAGACCTATCTTACCTTGTTGACAGCTGGTCCGATCACCGTATATTCTCTTCTCAAGACGTGACCAACCAATCCACAGTATGATATTCCTGTAAATACACTTTATTAGAGTTACACAACGATACGAGTCGAGATCTCCCGAGAATTAAGGCCTTTATTATCAGTAGGTAAAAGGTATGTTTCAATCATATTAGGTATTATTTATATATTTCATTTTAGTTAAGCTCATACAACATGATGATGTAGTCAAAGTAACACGACAACTTTTTTTTTCCCAACTTTGATACAAGCAGAAAATGCGTTTAAAACTCGCGCGCGCGCAGGAAAAAGTTTTGCCCAATCTTCTTCGCTTTATGTTAAACATATCAAAACAAAAAATAAACTAAAACATTTTTTGAGATTGTGAGTAACAATTTGTTACTCACAATCTCAAAAAATAAAGCGCTGATTTTGTTACTAACAAAATCAGCGCTTCACTTTTATTACAAGTATTTATACTTAACGTCAAAAATGTACCTAAAAATGTGCGAGCGAGATAGCGGCGTGCAGAATTCTGGGCATTCAGCCTTTGGTGCGATGTAATTTAATTTGTGCAATAAAGAATTTAAATAATTAACCGGATGTGACTCCAATAGAAACGCTGCAAATATTGTCATCGTGGAGGGTAGTCTTAAGTTGGAAGGCGCACTGTAGAGCCTTCTGTGCCTCGTCCTCATGCTTAAGCCCCCTGAGTCCGAACACAACCAGGAACATCATATCCTTGTCGAACATCGATACTTTGTTCACTAGTCCGCCTGAGTCTGATGTTACACTGGTACAAAGAAAGGGATCACCGTCATAAAATACTCTAGCGACATTCGTCGTCAGCGCATTCGTCTTTTTTGGTCGCCTGTTAGGGAAGTGGGAAACATTATATTATGTCCTGTGGCACTGCTATCCGCTTATGGGCTCATGTAGGTAAGTAAGGTTTCTATCTACTCTTTCTGGGTACTACAGTTAGAGGGAATAACTATTTCAAATGGACCAGCAACAACAAAAGAATAGTTGATTAAGCAAACACACCTGGAAACACACTTATAAGCCGTATCCACCACACCAATGAGCACATCTTCCGTGACAGACTTAGTGATGATGTTTAGAAACACCACCACCACCCTACGCACTTCTGTCAGAAAGTCCAAAGGCTCGTCGTTGTCTACCGCCCGGAGAACTGGCGTCAGCATGAAGCGACGGAGCCCTGGCCACCAGGAGCTACGCATAGCCGCCACCACTGCTGGACGCACTGTCAAAATTTCCTTTCTCTAAGTAGAGATCTTTCAACGCGTAAGCCACGTTGGCTGGGCGATGAACGAGGAATAATTCATTAAAATTAAACGCCTTTAAATCAAATAAAAGAGAAGCCAAGTAAGGCGTTCTCCTTCTAGTAAGGTCCATGACAAAAGCAAAATTATGGAAGGCTTTGAACTTCAAAGTCCAAGGCAGCTGCACCAACAATACGCACCCACCTGGGCAGCCTCTGCCTAGGGCCGCTCGCTTCACAAGGCCTGTGGCGCGGCGTGACCCGGGGCGCGACCCGGGGCGCGGCGCGGCTCGTGCTAACACAGGCCGTGTGAAGCCACTATTACGCGTGATATGATAGAGACTGTCAAAATAAACGAAATTCTCACGTGAATATTCTCTGAAATTGATATCTTCAGTAGCGGTTTCCGAAGAGATGCTCGGAGACTGTTCCGCTGCAGGTAGGTGAATAAATATTAACTCATGCACATATTCCTTCATGATTTATGAAAGTTGCGATCAGCTGAACTTACCTTTAAATCCAATAGCACTGTGAAGTTTCACTACCCGTTTCCACGTAGCACCAACTCCCAATACCTTCAAAAGGAAGGGACTAGTAAGTAGATAATTGGACAATTATCTAAATTGTCGACACATATAAAAGGCTTGGACCTGCTGACTACTGACTGACATACAAATACAACGTACCTACAGGCCAAACCACTGAACGTAGAGACTTGAAATGCTGCTGCTTACCCAATATAATAGTCAAGGCTCTCGCGGGACCTGTCTCTACTGCTCTCTCAGAAGACAGGCAAGCATGCAAGCAGCTTGTCAATGAACCATTCAATTCTTTCTAGACGGGCACGACCTTCAGTAATGAAGAACATGAAGAAAAAGAAGATATTTTTGTTCCTCCTTGCTCCCCATCCTACCTTCGTATGCCTGCCGTCTCCACACGGCTGCGTGCAATACTCCGCTTCGTTCACGTACATCCACGCACTGGCCGCTGTCAGCACGTCCCCGGCCGTGCTCATGTACTCCGCCATTTTGACGTCCCACACCGGCTGGCCGACGATCACGTAGTTTGAGAGAGTGCTCTCGTCATCGCCTCCGATGATCGAGAAGTGGGAGAGGCCCGCGGATATGGCTATTTTAACTGGTGTAAAATAAGTACGTACGTAAGTATAATTTAATTAACCTACTAATATTTTATTGGTTTGTGAGGATATAATACGAGTAAGCCTAAATAACGCCAAAACCACTGAACTGATATTCGGTAGGTATACCGAATACTACCGAATACTATTAGAACTGCACCCGCAAATAGGTCGTCGACTACATCTACCGGTGACCGGCTACACGTGTCGCCGATGGCGGCCACGCGTTTCAGCAACAAAATGTATGAAAACTGACAGACGCCGGTCACAGGTCGCTGTAGTTGGCGACCTGTTTGCGGGTGCAGTAGGTAAGAGCTGAAAAGGTCGGTATCAGGCTACTTTTAGTTCAATACTTCGCGGGCGAAGCCGCAGGTAGCAGCTAGTATATTAGGTACCTAAATGCGAAAGTTTACTAGGAAGGATTGAGGTATGTTTGACGCTGAAACTATTGAACTGAATTTGTTGAAAGTTTTTGGTTGATTGGTGGTGGTAATATGTAAGCTGGAAACTTAGTTTGTCTCACACTGGCAAAAACTAATCATTTCGATTTTCTAATGAAAAGACAACCTACCCTTCAGAACTATCCCAACATCAGTCATAAGCGTCCCATAATTCTTCTGTATGATCAGTCCACAGTCTATAGCCGTATGCACTACATCCTGCATGGTCAACCGCGGGGTTTTCTTCCACATCGACAGGAAGGCGTCGCCCGAGAACTTGAGGACGTCACCGTTGTGGGTGAGGATCTCCTGCACCATGGCCCCGATGTAGCAGTTGAGGACCTGCGTGAGCCGGGATGGGCCTCCGCGACTGACGTTTGTGTAGTTCTCGCAGAGGTCCGTGAAGCCTTTGATGAAGTTTAAGAGATTCGTCATTCGGAAGCCGCCTTTTCTGATATTTTTTTGTCATAAGACCTACACCTACTTCCCATCCCGCAAACAGTCACTGACCACAGCGACACGTGTGGCGAGCGACGAGTTATAGCAACAAAATGTACCTATTATGATAACTGACGGTCGGCCTTCATCGGTCACGCTGTGGTTGATAGCTCGTTTGCTGCTGGTTTTACACTTAAAAGTTTGTGGTTACGGATGAATAGATGTTTGTTGTTCAATCTCACTGAAACTACAAAACCAAATAAGCTAAATTAGGTTGGATGAGTAGGCAGGTATCTGTCTATTATTTGAGCTGCAAAAGGACATAGGTAAGTTTCCTAATTTTTTACTAATACCAAGTGGGCATCTAGCGACTCGCCTTGTGGAAAGAACTCCAGTTACCTATCACCCTGGTTTTTTTTTTTCAATCATTTATTTTATAGAGGGTTTGATAAGCCTGGTTTATGAATAAGAATAGGACAAACCAGCAACATCAATAAACATGAGCGCCGTCTCGTAGCTCCTCACGCTGTTGTCGTTGTGTTTGTAGATGACCTCGTCCGGCACCATGGAGGCGATGATGCCGATCCGGCTCGCCTTGTGCGTGGAACACCAGTTGCCTTTTGCCCTGGTTATTAAAGTAAAAGCCCTTAGATTACCTATGGTTCGTTTAGTTTTCTACTTTACCTAACTTGTGTCTTTAGATTGATAGATACCTACCTACTCTAGTTCGTTTCTGTGAATACTTTTTAAAGTGTAGAGTAGAATAACGAAGATTGAGTAGGCGGTACAACAAACTTTTTTGCAGTCACACGTAGTGTAGGTTGGGTATCTACTTAGTGATTTACAAAATATTGGACTTTTGCTCAATGGACCCGTATCGAATTTCAGGTTAATTGGTTCAGTATTTTTGCCGTGATATTAAGCAAACATCCATCCTATCTAAGCTATTTCTATGCTTTGAAAATGTTTGTCGAATAGCGTAAGTACCATATGAAATCATAGAGTAACTCTGAATACTACGTAGGTAAGTACAATAATGACAATACGCGCCAGCGCGGGTAGCTCGATTTACGTGACACAGCCTGTGGGGGACGGTCCGGGCCGTGAGAAGCTACCATAATGAGAAAAACAGTTTACATTGCGTGTTTCTGCGCCAGTCTAGTCCGATGCCGTTCCCTAGGCGTCAGCATCTCCGCTGGGAGCGAGATCCTCGTGGAGTACCGTTGGTGAACCCTCTTCATAGCCATCAGGTACTCGTCATAGTTATCGTTGCTTCTGTCTTGGTACGTCGATTCTGCAGTTATATTTTTTTATGTAAACTTGGGACGCTGAGCTAGGCCCTCACCGCTCTAAGCGTTTTTCTCTGACAATGATACCTACCTATAAGAATAACCGCCGGCGCCGGCGTTACTGTCCATAACAGTGCTGTGGTGCAGGACTTTGACTTTAAGTCAGTCTCAAAAGTCCAGTACCTACTATGAGCCTTGTGTGCCTACTATGAGTATGGTGTGGTGACGAAGACAGCTTACCATAATCGTTGTCGCTCTGTGTAGTATTCATTTCGTCGTTCATCTTTAGTCGCAGAAGCCACTAAAAACTGTTTTTATTTTCATAAGAAGCCTCTCGCAAATAGAAGCAAAGTAAGAAGCTAAAAAAAATATTTTTGTCCAGAGAAATTGACAAAAGTTATTTTTGGCAAATCATAGATTAAAAAATAAATTTTCGCGCTAAATGCGAATTATGATTGAGTCCTTAACCCTGTGGCCAAACAAAGATCATGCCGTTCCTATGCCATTAGTTAGTGACTGATAATTGGCGAACAATGGTCTGACTCCCAGGATTTGTGACAGCCCCGTTCCTGAGATATCAGCGAAAATACCTGGCCCACGGTTCTGGATCCAGAACCCCGTGGCCAAGTACTTTTGCAAATAACACATAAACCACTGCATCATATCATCATCTATCCAGCATAACGCTGAGTTGAGTCCTTTTTTGCCATATAAATACATACACTTCATATACGAGTAGGTTAGAATAAGTCTTTTATGTTAGAATTATTTAGATAAGTAGTTATAAGTTTCTCTATTTGACTGTCTGTCTGTATGTGTGTGTATTTGATTGTATTGTATAGGCAAATAAATACCATTTCATTTCATTTCATATGGCCCCAGATTTTTAATTTGCGTTAGAAACGCCAGTCACTAAGCCCTGGATAAAAAACTAACTTCCTAGACCCAAGAATACCGAATTTAAAAAAGCCCGAAAGAAGAATGCTAGGAGGCTGATTACTATGCCAAACCTTAGTGACTCATTTGTGACTAACAATGAACTGAGTCCTGGAATTCGTGACAGCCTAGTTGCAGAGATATAAGCGAAAAGACTTGGTCATAGGGTTCTGGTCCAGAACCCTGTGGCCAGGGATTTTCGCTTATTTCTCAAAAACCGCTGCATGTTATGACTCCATGTTTTGTATATGCTTTAAAAACGCCAGTCACTAAACCCTAGACCTAAAATTAGCTTCCTAGGTTGTTTAATAATAAAGCCTAGAAACATATTTTGAGGTTATAATTTATTAACAGAGTGACCATGTATTTTGCCTCATTGAGACTTTCCTTGTTTTGCGTTACGTAACGTAACGTAAATGACCTCTTTGTTTATGATAAATAAATATTCTCGCAAAAATAGACAATAATATGCAATGTAGAAGGGGGATACCCCGAAAACGGGTTCGATTCCTGTCCTGCACTTGATACCCACGGTGTAGGTAGTTTCAAACAAAACAAGTAGGTTAGGTACCTACCTACGGAATTTTAGCGCATCCTTATAACTAATACTCACAAAGAAAATACCTATAGTAGGGTAGGTTGGTAGGTACCATGTAATCTTCTTCTTCTATACCATGAAATGTATATCTATTATAATAGTAGACAGTGAGTGGAGAATCAAGTACTTATATACCTACCTAAGTAGGTACAGACAGCGTCATAGATAAGTATCCCCTTCAAATTCCTACACAAGATACCCAGATTCAAATTCCTTAAAAAATAGTATTAAATTATGACGAGGCTTACATGTTATAAAAATATAATTTACTTTGACGGCAAAACTTTTTCATACGTCGCCGCAGCAAGCGTTATGAAGGGATCTGAAGCTGGGTGTCTTGTGCAAGGAAAATACTTATCTATGACGCTGTCTGTACCTATGAATTCCAGAAGAATTTACCCTGGTATAAAAAAAAATATTTTTTTTAATACAAAAATTAATAAAATTATGGTAAATTCTTCTGGATAAGCTAGTGGAACTCAGAGGGAGATGAAAATAAAACGAATGATGTGTTTAAATTTTTTTTTATTCAACCTAAATCGCAGCTACCACACACGATACCAACGAAACCGGTTCTTTCACCTGCTGAAGTCCTATGAATCTGAAACAGATACACTTGGAACATTTGGGATATAAGAGGCAGTCCAATTTCTTCAACTCTTCTGACTACCTACTTCTATACATGGAACTAACTTAACTGTCGAATATAAGTGTGTAGGATAAACTGGGTTTAGATTATGGTAGACAAGTAGGTACGATATGAGTTTTTCCTACCATCACTTGACCAATGCCCAATAAACCAGCTTCTAAACCAGACTGCAAAGGATTTTTGTAAGTAATGTTTATGCAGATGTATAAAAAAATTTAGTAACTCTGCCAGACTGCCTTTCTTCATCCAACTTATATATCGTGTCACTAGTTCTTTCGAACCAGTGTGGTGAAAGAATTTCAAGTGCGCCTCGAAAAGGCTCCTTTCGAGCACTTGTCACTCTGTCTTGACTGAACGGCTCGATGCTAGGCAAGTAGACCTAGGTACCTACTAATCTCGAACTAAATCATATGGTGTGTGTAAAACATAATGCAAGTCATTTATATGTAGGTAGGTGGTTCGATTCCCAAACACGCTAATACGCATGTTTTGAAGAATCGGTAAAGGAAATCGTTTCTACGAAACTAAACGATAAATAATGTTGGATACAACTGAAGTACTTGTACTTCGGCGGCTGCTTCGTTTCAATTAAATACTTACCTACTCCATAATGTAAACTCTCAGCTAGATCACTAGAGATGATTTAGGTAGCTGAAATAAAGTCTAATCTAAGGCCGTGTCTAAGGATAGGCCAACCCTATACTTTGTTTACAAGGTCTTGAGAGAAATAAAATAAAAACTAAAGTGGATTTTAAAGATTATGTTGTAGGTATGGAGGTTTTCAGCTTTTCATACTTCAATGGCATTGGTATGATTAGTTTTTCAGCCAAAAAAGTAAGGGCACTTTCACTATTACAAAGCACTTTTGTCTGATAACATATTTCCCAAGGCACACTAACACTGAACTAACTTCACATCAAAACCCATTTTTTATGGAATCATAATACATACACCCACAAACTTCACCCAACAAGACTCACTAAACTGTTTCAACACTAACTGAAGCACAAACAACACTTTACAAACACTTATTCACAAGGATTAGAAAAACAACATCTGAGATAGCATAATCTATTTCACACACTTACACTACACATCACCTAAACCACTGAATACACTATTGATAAACATAAATACACTTGCAATTTCTAGCATGATAAAATTATTTTTTATGCAATAACAATATTGCTGTCACTAAAACTGTGGTTCACACAGCACTTCCACATAAAATTAGGTTCGAAAACCTTCACAAAACTAGGTTTACCACCTCACATCACTACACGACACAAAAATACAATGATAATAGTTTATCTGAAAACATGAACTTATAACTATGTGAATATTACATGTAAAGTCTGCTGATGAAATAAAATTTACATGGACTTGTAAATGCTAAGCTGTACCACCTCGCACCACCACTATGACCAAGTGATCTTCCTTCAGACTCTCTTCTGTCAAATTGTGGCAAGTCCTCTTTAGAAGCTCAGTTGAAAACTCACAAGGAGGAAATGAATACAACACTCCAGTAGCTTCTGTCTCTTTATTTAGCAGAGATATCACCCCTGCAGCCTCTTTCTGCTTCAAGTAAGACACCAAGTTCCTCATGGGCCTAGTCTGTATACTGGCATCTTCATTTGTGATGGCTGTAGTGGAGCCAGCTACTCCGAGGAAAATAGCATGTGAAGTGGAAGTGGCAATTCTCTTCTGTACATCATCAAGTTTTGGCTGATCAAGGCGCAGTCTCTGTGTGATTCTCAGCTGATTCTTGCCCTCTTCATCTTTCATGAGGCAGTCGATTATTTCATTGTCTCCGTCAGTTAGATGGAATTTGGTGGGGAATAGGGAGTTTTTGAGGATGAGAGCACCGTTCCACATGGTCGTCGCTTTGCGGACTACTTCGGGTAGCGTCCTGGCGGAAGCTAGCATGCCGCCGTTGCGCCGCGGGGAGCCATCGGAGTCAGAGTCGGGGGAGCGGCGGCGAGGAGAGCGAGACCGAGATCGGTCCACGCCGGGTTCACGGGAACCCGACCGACGCACGCGAGGCTCGTAGTCGCCCTCCGCTGGCGGCCTCCTCCACTCATCGTCGCGGAACTCCGCGGCGCCGTGATACCCGCCCCGGTACATGCCGCGCCCTCTTCCGCGCCCCCTGCCCCGATACCCAGGCGCCCCGTACGAGTACCCTTCATCCCAGGACGCGCCTGCCTCGTATCCCTCGTAACTTTCAACTGGTCGACCATCCTCACCCACCGGCGGCGCATAAGTCTTAGGTCTGTATGGACCACCGTTGCCGACGTCGGCAAAATCGATTCTGAGACGCCTATCGGGTCCGCCCAGAGGGAATCCTCGCATTTCTTTCACGGCCGCCTGTGCGGCATCAATAGAATCGTACAAAATGTACGCTTGAGCTTCCCCTTTAGCATACTCGATCTTTTTAATAGCCCCGAACCTATCAAATTCCCTTTCTAGTTGTGCTACAGATGTCCACGGACCAAGACCGCCTACCCATACGCGCGTAGTAGGATTGGCTTTACCATATCCAATTTTACATTGAAACTTTCCTATGTATTGTCCTGATAGCTCAACTTTGGCCCTGTGAGCCATGTCTAATGTCTGATAGCGAACGAAAGCAAATGCATTGCCCGTGCCCGGAGGGGGGCGCTTGATATCAATGTCTTCTACTATGCCAAAACGGCCAAATATACGACGAAGTTCTTCATCGGAAATGTTAATTTCGAGATTACCGGCAAAGAGTGTCCTGGTAGCTAAAGGATCGTCCTCCGGCTGAACATGATGTAAGTAGTTAGGGAATTTATCTTTTTTGTTTTCCATTTTGTCAAACTGTGGATGTGGATGCCGTGGCATGTAAGGACGCGGCATGTAGTGGGGATGCGGCGGGTGATGCATCGGCGGCCTGTGGTGCATTGGCGGACCATGGGGTCCGGCCATGGGATAGTCATGCATGGGAGGACGGAAGTCTCTATGATGGGGTGCAACAGATGGCGGGATGCCATAGCCTCTGTCGTCCGGGGGAGGCCTACGTCTCTCGGGTACAGGAGACCAAGCATATGAGTAGGGACGTTCATAATCAGGTGGAGTGACGCTTCTTGGCCTGCCTCTGAACTCAGAGCGCGTCGGTTCGTACACTGGATCTACGATAGCCACCTTATCATACAAAATGACCCTTGGCTTTGCATGCTTCGCATCTCTCGCATCTTCGGCGCTTCGGAAGCATATGTAGGCCACACGTTCGTCCAACTCGTGGGATATCTTGATGCTGAAGTCACCGAACTTCTTGAATTCACGGTAAAGCGTATCTTTGATGATTTCGTCGGAAGCCTTGGGGTGAAGTGCACTCACACAGAGCACTTTGTAAACCGGTCGCGCGGAGTCCAACTCGCGGGTTCTGGCGAAGTCATCGCGGTGTGGCGACACATAGCGGCCGCGCGGGCTCGGCGAGCGCACCCGGCGACGCGCGCGGTCCGGCGTGACGCGCTCATCCGAGCTGTCGTCATACCGACCAATGCTACTGCGAGTTCTTTTCGAACGCGGTACACTATCCCTTGAAGAACTCCGCTTCATGTTACGAATTTTCACCGTTATTCGATCTCTATCTCTATCGCTACGCGGTAATCCAATCATGAAAGCTCAGTATGACGAACCACTATCTGAAATGCACAACATTACACGTCACTTCAAAATGTCGCTTTGTTCCAATTGTATTTCACTTTATCGCACTGTGTTTTTGTCTTACCACAAACGTTTTTTAAACTCTTGTAACCTTACTAGATCACAGAACAAATTCACAACAAATCAGTTCAGATAGACGCGAAATAACTACGACAAATAAAATTTCTCAGCTGGCTGAGTCACGCACAACAAGAACGCCTAAAAATCAATACAATATGGCCGCCGCGCGCGTCCTGCCCTAGAGGGGCAGGATGCGCTCGTTTCCGGTCTAGTGCCAGTGCAGAGCGGTGTACTTTTTTCAATTTGCTTGCTTGCTTAGTTGATTGCCTCAGCTGACTGGCCCGGCCACCATTAGTATTTCCTACTTCAATATTTTTTCATTCATTCCCTCATTCCATTCACGTCTGATTTCCATAGACAACCTAGAATTTCTCTGATTTCGTAGCTGTTGTAAACAAACAAAACATTTTGTGTTTTATAAAGTGCTTCTTCATGGATAAAATATTGTTTTCCTCTATTTAACAACATTTGTTTAATCCCAATTTGATTGATGTTTAAGAAGTACTCACCGTTACCTCTTGTAGTAAATAATAAAAAAATTGGCAGACTTTGCAATACTTCGCAAGTTTGGGATTTCGCTAGGTCTCAAGATTTATAAGCACTTCGAACGCTGACCTTTGTTGTATTGATAAACATTATCATTACTGACTGCTTATCCAGTTTAGGACTTAAAGTGACCACGCATGCAACTTGTAGCTCCCAAAGTGAGACTCATTTCATTGAGTGACTGTGCTTTTCACACACTATGGATATAATAATCAAAGTAAATAACCAGTCAAATGGGAGAGATAAACTGGCACGGTAAGAATAAAAGCACACCTGCTGTACCACGTAAATGCATGTAATGTACCTAGGTACTTGGCAGCTTGTGGGAACAAAGTTCATGTGTTATCTACATTAACATAATCTATCTATTAAAAAAATATATTGTAGCCAATGTTATGACAGTCCTTTCGTATTATATTGGAGATACTCAACCCAGTTTATTAATAATATTTTCAGATTGGTGCAATACACAAGTAGACTTATTTGGCACCAGTTGGAGACTAGAAACGCCAATAAATATTCTGTTGACAGAATAAAGAACTTAGAGCTTGCATTCAGCTCTTTCAGAAAAAGTAAGTATGATGTCTAATATTTTTATTGGTTCTCTGATTTATTGAGCATATTTAAAAGTTTATTTATTTTCCAGTTTTACGACTTGGACGTTGCATAGACATATTCTACACAGCATTGAATACAGTCAATATTGAAGATCCATTCCTAAGATGTACTCTTACAGTCGGCAAACTAGCGCATGCACTGTACCTTTACGCAGATCACATTGTCTGGTTGACTAGAAGTGGATTTCTGAAGACTGATTCTGATAGTTGGAACAAAACGGCTAATAAATTCTGGCTACTCTCCATAATAGCAAATCTGGCAAGAGATTTTTATGAGATACTGCACCTGTTAGAATTGCATTCCAAGAAATTCTTAAGACCATCTAATTTGCTAAATTCATCACAGAATCATGACTTCTCTAGCAGTTTGAAACATATTTATGCATTTGCGAGCTGTCACAAGGATGTGTTTATTGACACTATGAAGAATTCATGCGACTTGTTCATTCCATTAACTGCCCTAGGGTTTACAAAGATGAGTCCAAGTGCTGTAGGTGCATTGGGGGCATTATCTTCTCTTGCTGCTATAGTGACAGTAGTTAAACCGATAACAAAACTAGTCCCAGCTTGAACATTTTTCTTTTTTGTGGCCATTATTATGATATTGAGTTGAGGGTACATATTATTGTTGTATTTTAAATTCATTGCAACTTGTTAGCTGTTAATTACATAAGTACCGATCTGCTAAGGTACGTATGGGCACTTAATGTTGGTAAGAAGTTAGTCTAGCTCAAGCTAAGCTATTTAGGTACATAGGTGGACAGGTAAAAAGTAAATAAAGAAATAATCATGGATTTTGCTAGCATTTCTTGTTATACTTAATTATTTAGTTTATAATAAAAATGTTTATAGCCAACTCGGTTTTAATTTTTAAAATTAAAAAAAATTGAAGCTAAGTATAATATATATTAAAACTCTTTATTATACAGTCCGGGGAAACATATTTGTTGAAACAAAAACTTAGACTAAATTACAAAATTGTAACCTCTATTTATAATGATGGGCTGCCTTATCGCCAAAAGGAGCGAGCGATTTCTTACAGGTAGCCTTAGGATGGAGAGGAGTAAAATGAGTATATACCTATGCTATGCGTATAGTATAAAGAGGTACTTTTTAAGAGGTTAGTGACCATTTTCTTAATATTTAGTAGGTTTTATGGTGTCGCTGTCGCATTGCCAATACCGTCCCGCCTTCGAGAATCGAAGCGTATAACGCCGACCGACCATCACCAATCTCAACAATCAACACTGCAGTTCCACTCTATTTTTGTCTATGACACAAATTACAGTCACTGTCATTGTCAAAGGAGTTATACACAACACGATAATGCACAACATGGTAATTCCCGATACGAGAATATACAGCATGGAATCCAAGACCTAGGCTTTATATTCCCATGTCGTGCATTCCTGCCTGTAGTACAAGTTTTATACAGAGGTGGAATGCGTGACACGAGAATGACCAACACGGGAATAAGAAGCCTCTGTAGCTGTCAAATCGACACTTCATTTGCGTAAGTAAATGAATAAAAAGAAAAATACATATATTTATTTAAAACTTAACATTAAATTTTAGGGATTCTAATACGTACCTGAAGCCAGTATAAGTTTAAAACAAACGAGCCTCGACAATTTTGACCAACCAATGCGAGTAAAAACCTTGAAAATTCTCAACCAATCAGAGACGTTAGCTTGTGTCTTGGATTTCGTGGCGTCATAGATTAATTATGACGACATACTGTCTATAGATACACAATGGCCATAGTGACCTCTTCCTAAATATGAGACCTACATCTGATAGAAGGAACGGATTGCGTGTTGCAAGTCGAATAAAATTTCCCTGCGCGTAAGGAAAATTTAAATCTCGTTTCGGGGCAAATATACCTATTACCTATGTCCTTTACCTGGTTTCGATCTATGATTTTACCAAGATAGTAACATAATATTTATTATCCATCCACACATTCTTTCGTATTTAATGAATAGGTGTGATATAAAGCTATAAACTTAAGCTTGTAACTAACAAAAAGTAGCCCATGCGTTTTTAACAGCTCATAAAGTATACCCAATATACAATATCTCTTATATATATAACCTAAACTCAATCGGCTCATTAGTTTTGGCGGGATTGAGGAAAAATATGAGGACAAGGTCTTCATTTAATGTTCTGTGAGGATGAAAAGATACAAGATAACTTTCCTCACAAATCAATAAATAAAGGCTTTGACTGACTGACTGACAGACAACGTACTGCTCAAACCTCTAAACGTAGAGACTTTAAATTTCAAGAGTTATCTATGTTCGTCAAATTTTAAGCGAGTAGGTACTAATAAAGTAAATTGTTAATTCGCAACAGTAGGTACCATATAGGTATATAAAAGATTATAAAAATCCAACAGACAGAATTAAGATTAATAAAAAATGTAAGTAGGTACCTATTAAAACTTTTCTTGTACCTAATCGTCAGTTTTTTCTTGACCAGTGAAGTAAAGTTACATACATTTCATCAAATAGGTACCATAAATTTAATGAAGTAAAATTAACCTTTGAGTAAGGTTAATTTATTTACAGATAAAAAAATAGGTGATTTTCAGGCTCCCTAACTCTAAGCAGAATCAGTTAAAAATAATTTCCAGATATTTTATTTTTATACGTGTGGCAACATTTGACGCAATGGCGGAAATCAAAATTGGTGAAATATTTTTTCTGTTTTGTGGAAGTTTTACAGGTCAATAAGAATTAACATGTAAGTTTAACCGATGGAAGATTATTATTATCGTTTATTTGTTTTTTTGCCGTGTAGTTTAGCATCCGTTTAACAAACAATAAACCATTTTCGCCAAAAATCAGTTGCGTAGTTCTCGCCGCACAATCATCATTGACACTGAACCATGTTTGTAATAATTGCGCCACTTTGGCGACTTTCTGTAGGGCCTATATTCGTTGTACTGAACTCAGTTTCTTCCTATAATACTTTTATGCGTGGCGTACATTCCTGTGTCTGCCATTCCTGCCCGGTCAAATTTTGAACAGAGGTGGAATGCGCGACACGAGAATGCACAGCACAGGAATAAAAAGCTGTTATATACAGGGTGTGTCGTAAGTGGATAATCCTTCAGGACTGATCAGAAAATGAAATTATGAACCCAGTAAAAATGCCACGGATTTCGAGTTACTGGACGTTTTCGAAACTTCCATTTTTTCCAAACGTTTGATCCCCTGTGGTGCAAAAAAAATGTATGTTGACCCTAGTGAACAATTTGTGAAAAACTTGCCTACTTCATTGGCTTTCCGATATGGTATAGCACTTGGTGTTTCCAGCTACCAATTCCGAGAAGATTTCTGTTTCTGTTAACTTTTTATTTGAAAAAAAACTAGCTTTTCCCGTCTTAACAGGAATCTTCTCCGAATTGGTAGCTGGAAACACCAAGTGCTTTACTATTTCAGAAAGCCAATGAAGTAGGCAAGTTTTTCACAAATTGGTCACTAGGGTCACCATACATTTATTTAGCACCACAGGGGATCAAACTTTTGGAAAAAAATGAGCAAAACACATTGTCTTTGCTAAATGATGCTGTACCAAAAAAACTGTAACTGTGGCACAAAAATAGGAAATACCATTAGATAGCAGTTATCCAGGAAAACACTAGCAAAAAAAAAAAAAAAAATTCCTAGATTTGCAGTCTTGGCAGCAAAAACAATGGACAAAGGTAAAAAAAATGGAAATTTCGAAAACGTCCAGTAACTCGAAATCCGTGAGATTTTTACTGGGTACATAATTTCATTTTCTGATCAGTCCTGAAGTCCCCCACCCGCACCTGAAGGATTATCCACTGATTACGACACACCTGTATATTACGGATTTCCATGCTGTACATTCAAGTGTCGTACGTTACAGTACTCATCCAATCGTACTGCAAAAGTACGTAAAAATAAAAATTGGAGGAAAATTAGTAAAAATATTTTTTTTTTTCAAGAATAACATCTAACCGAAATGGCAAAAAGTGTAGCTGATGTAGCCAGAAAGTTATTGCTTTTAGGACAGTGTGTTCCTACCGTAAAACAAAATGCAGCCAAAATTAGAATTAAAAGGTTAGAACTGGACGAGAATCTACTCATGGTAAGGAATTCCAATAGGTTACAAAATGTAGTCTTTCCTTATCACTATTTACAAGCGTAGTTCTTTGGAATAACCTAGCTAATGCTAGGCGCATGCTATGTTTAAAAATCTACGCTGAGATTCTCTCATTTAGATACAATTTGTATGTAACGCAGTTTACTCGGTTTGCTTGTTTACTCAGTTCAAAATTGTTTCAGTACTTCCGAAAAGACGAATTCTACTACTGCCACGATCCTGAGAAAATTTGCCAAACAGGAGACATAGTCCTCATACAAGCACTTCCACAGAAACTCACAAAATTAATCACGCATGAAGTTAAAGAAGTTGTCTATCCATTTGGTGACATCACAGACCCTATCACTGGCAAGAAAGTAGCTAAAGAAAGGTATAGAGAAGATATGGACAGACAAGCAGAGATTTACGGCAAATTACAGTCCAGTTTTGAACATGAAAAAGCTCCGCCTAGGGGCTGGCAAGACGGTAAAAAAGATTTCACAGCAAAACCTACATATACTCGGTTCCACGTGTTTGATGAACGGGACCCTTATTCAATCTAAATAACAGTAATAATTTATGAAATAAAGATGTAGGTTAGTTAATTTAGTAAGTTTTATTTTTAGTATACAACCCCATAATGCTTCAGTGGAGTTAGGGAAATGTGTATTAGCTAAAGAGTTTAAGATCTTCCTAAAACCGCTCAGGTAAATATCAGGTTGGTTAAACTGCTTTAGGAAAATAAGATTAAATAACTTTTTTCAGTCTTGTGTTCCTAAGTATCATCTTACTTCAAGCCAGCGTAGATCCAATTGCCGTACTGTAGTTAAATCAAAATGTAGGTCCTAGGGAATCAATACATGAATAATGTAAAAAAACATGTTGCCGAGAGGGCGGTGCCTTGACTTTCGTTCCTGAGAGTCGTGGGTTCAAACCCGGGTGAACCCAGTCATAAACCAATAGATTTTTCTGCCCGAAAAAATTGTGTGCATTAAAATACGCGCTTAACGGTGAAGGAAAACATCGTGAGGAAACCGGCATGTCATAGAACCTAAAAAAAAATTAAAAACATGTCAAGCTCAAGTGCATGAAAGGAGCCTCTTCGAGGCGCACTTGAAATCCTTTCACCACACCGGTTCGAAAGAACTAGTGACCCGATAAGAAGAAGTTATTCAAGTGGTACTTAACAGGAGATGCCATTGATTTAAGTGGCCTGATGTTATCATATCAAACAACAGACAATATAGTACCTATTTGAAGGATAGGGGAGTGTTGGGCAGTCGGGAGACATGGGCACCCCCCTTGTTATTCCTATTCAGATATATTAATAATTTTGTCAAGGGGTACGGTAAATTTAATATACTTTATTTATTAAGCACAATAAACAATGCTATACGAATCTATGCCTTAAGAACCGATCTACAGAAATATCTACCTACATTAGTATTATGAGTCACATTTCACCCGAGCGAAGCCGGGTTCTCATCTAGTAGATATATTTCCCGATTCATGACATGACATGACATTAGAAATGGCGGTCAACCACTAACTACAACAAGATAATTTTTACAATAATTCAATAAAACATGTATATTCAATAACTTGACCACGTTGCGATAATTTACTTGACACTGGCTAATACTTTAATATGTGTGGAGCCAAACGCGAAGAATATTATTATTATTATTACTAGCCTGTACTGTCCCACTGCAGGGCAAAGGCCTCCCTACCTTTCTTCCACAATTTTCTGTCCAGTGCTGCAGTGGGCCAGTCAGGTTGGTATTTATCTAGCTCATCGCGCCATCTTCGCAGCGGTCTGCCGCGCCGCCTGCTAGCGTTGGGAGGGATCCAATCATTGGCGGCTTTGGCCCAAAGATCGTCCGGCATGCGGCAGACGTGGCCGGCCCAATCCCACTTGAGCTGGGCTGATTTCTGAGTAACATCTTGAACCGTAGTTTGTGAGCGTAGCACCGAGTTTAAAGAAGAATAAATAAAAAAAAAAGATATATTTCCCTATTTTTATAGTTTTGTTAAAAGTGTCCATACCTCCCCTATGTAAAAAATAAATCGACAAAGATATGTAACCAAAAAACTATTTTATTCAGCCATAGGCTCATGATTTGTTCAAGGGCCGAATATCAATCTTGCGCCTCAAGTTCTCTCTCTAGCGCGGCCCCCATAAGGTTCCATGAGCTATCGTCGTCATCGGGAGGTTCATCGTCGGAGGGGGGTGACGACGGTCGCGGCCTTTTCCGAGGTCTACTTTCTTCATCTAAACAAATAGATTGCATTATGAAACTGGACGTGGACGTGGTGGCCGAGTGGATGAGGCCCTTGCTTTGCGATCTGATGGTCGCGGGTTCGAATCCCGGTGGCAGTCATGAGTAAATGGGGTTTTTCGGTCGAAAAAATATATGTATGCATCCCACGTTCTCGCAACGGTGAAGGTAAACGGCATGTCGTAGAAACTAAAATTTCGAAAAAATGTGTCGAGTGCACGAAAGGATCCTCTTCGAGGCGCACTTGAAATCCTTTCACCACACTGGTTCGAAGGAACTAGTGACACGATAAGAAGAAGAAGATTATGCAACTAAGCAAATTATGTGCCACCCAGATGCCTAGATCACACATACAGTCAGCATCAGTCAATGACCACATTCAGATTTTAAAATCGCTGTCACCATAATAATATTATATTTTTAACAAAGTGGTGTTAATTTTGAACTTTAATGATGTTCATTCAATACTGGCGCTGGTCACGTTGAGTGATTTAAGTTTATTGTTAATGTGGTCATCGACTTTTGATGCTGACTGTACCGAGTACATATAACATATAAACATAGCGCCGAGTGCTGACTGGTGGGAGGGATACAAAGGTCTCGCACTGTCCATCCTAATTGCTATCTCAAAATTTTTACAGTCCATAAGCACACATAATGAGTACTCATATATTTGTTTTACGTTAACAAGTAGCGAGACTAGCTAGGTGCTCTCCTGATAGAAAGAAATCGCGCTTGCTCATAACCATAACAGTGCTACAAAGGGGTTTGATTCCCATAGGCCCGTGCAACACTGCTATAGCAGTCATCCACCTTGAGACATTTTGATGGTCAATCTCGAAAGCCCAGTTATAGCTATTTTTAAATTAATTTGAAAATACCTACACATAGGAGTGCAATTTAATGATGGCACTGGACAAGTAATTAATTAATTGTCCAAATTGAATTTAAAAAATGGAAATAAAAATTCATTCATTATAATGTCATAATGGAATGCACATATAAGCAAATCTGACGTAATTCTTACCTTCTGAATCACTGGAACCAGCCATTTCTTGGGTATTTTGCAACCTGAAACAAATTATTTTCGTCAGTTGAAACTGCTTGACTTTTGAGTTATGGCATCCTCAACTACAAAAAGTTAAGTACATACCTATCTTGTGAACTGTCTTCTGCTTCTAGCGACAACAATCTATCTTCAGGCGGATTCTCTTCATCATCAAGGTCATCACCAGCATGTTTGGACTCTTCATCTGACGAGCTTTCGTCAGATTCGTTGAATATGTCCTCAACCTGCACAAAAATAATTCGTTGTTTACAAGAATGGTTAAGCTTTACAATTATGCTGCATTGGATAAGACTTCTTATGGTGGCTTCACACGGCCTGTGCTACACGCGCCGCGTTAAGTTCATCTATACGCGCCGCGGACGAGTCCGGATCACAGCATCTCACGGCCTGTGTTGCCGATACGCGCCCGCCCTTGCGCAGCTTCAGGCCGCTCGCTTCACAAGGCCTGTGGTGCGACCCGGCCCGGCGCCGCCCGTGCTAACACAGGCCGTGTGAAGCCACTAATTGACTAATCAACGGCCGGGAGTGCGAGCGTGTCCATGAATGCTGACTGTGGTGTTACCTCTCGGTCCATATCAGCTATGTCATCGCTGGAGAAGGACAGCAGAGAGTTGAGCGTGTCTATGACACACCCGGACCGCAGGAAACTACCGCTGGCTGCTCTGTGAATATCTGCAGGTCCAAGGCAATAGGTCCAACGCTGGCTGTAGTGTTACCTCGCGGTCCATATCCGCTATGTCATCGCTGGAGAACGACAACAGAGATTTGAACGTGTCCATGAACCGTCCGGACTGCTGCAGTGCGCGGACGGCCGCCGCTGGCTGCTCTGTGAATGGCTGCAAGATCTAACGTTTACTGCGGTGCTACCTCACGGCCCATATCCGCTATGTCATCGCTGGAGAACGACAACAGAGAGTTGAACGTGTCCATGAACCGTCCGGACTGCTGCAGTGCGCGGACTGCCGCCGCTGGCTGTTCTGCAAATGGCTGCAAGGTTTACCGCTGGCTGTGGTGTTACCTCACGGTCCATATCGGCTATGTCATCGCTGGAGAAGGACAGCAGCGGGTTGAGCGTGTCCATAAACCGGCCGGACGGCGTGCGGCGGCGCAGCGCGGCGACGGGCGGCGCGGGCGGCGGACTGCTGCAGTGCGCGGGCGGCCGCCGCTGGCTGCTCTGTGAATAGGTATCGGATCTATTTTAACCGTACTTTGTAGTCTGGCAAATGAGCTATTTAAGTAATAGTTTCAGTGGCAGAAAGGATATAGACATGTACATATTAATTAGTAGGTACTTATGCTTAGCGTCAAACAAGTTGACGTGACAAAGATGCGCAGGACCATTTTGACCTAAGAATTGCGTTCTGCGCATCTTTGTCACGTGGTTCGCCAGAGTAAAACTTGTTTGACGATTATTATACTCGGCCGAGACAGTGAAAGCTTACGTCACTCGCTCAGCTGAGCACTCGGCGCTATGTTTATACTCGGTACGTGTGATCTAGGCATAAGTAATATTTTATTAGGCACTCGAATTTATGTGTTTTGTGTGGATGTTATTTATACGCTTAAACACGAGCAACTGTCGCTAATGTGTGTTATGTCAGACAATTTTAGATGTTCAACTTATTTTCAAAGTCACTTTGTATCAAATGTTGAGTTTTCTTTTGAATAGGTACAACATCTTCATGCAGTATAATTATATTCGAAACCCAAACAGGTAGATGCGGCAGATACAACATCTTCATGCATATTTCAATACCACGCAAGCGAAGCCGCTCTTCTCCATAATAACAAGGCTACAGTACCTGCGAGCCTCTCTGCAAGGGGTAGAGCCTCTCGTCCACGCGCTCCCAACGCTCGGCGCAAGTCCACAGCCACTCCGGCGTCACCACGTGGAACTTAGCCTTGCCCTCGGCCAGACGCCGGCTCGCATTCACTTTTGCAGTTCCTGAAAAAATAAAATATTTATTTTTATATTTATAAGCTTTATTATTTTATTATGAAAATTAATTATTTTATTTATTATACAGGCCTTTGCCCTGCAGTGGGACACAGATGGCTGAATAATAATAATAATCAAATCAAAATATTTATTTCGGACAACTTTAAATGTAGATCCATATAAAAACATTAATTAATTACTTGAAAACATTTTTAAAACATTACAAAAATATAACAAACATTACAAAAATAAATTTAAACCTATCATCATCAGCACCTCCAATCGAGCTTTAATCCAATAGTGGAGCAGCCTATTGGATCAAAACTCGATTGAAAGTCTGCATGATGGGCGAGTCATATCGGCGCCCAATGACTTGTAGGATGCTGTTGGTACTGTTCCACGTTCTGCAGAGCAGTGATAATAATAATAATTATTTTATTTGGAAAACCAACAACTCAAATATTATTTGGAACTTATTACTGGGAAGCAGAAAGCCATTAATGGGTTTTGTTTTTGTTTTCGTTTATTTTTTAGAGTCTAAAAAATCATAAACATACGCTTCTACTAGTTTTCATACAATATCTAAACGCGCAGATGCTGTAGCGTCTCTCTTCACGCCTCTTATTTGAAGGTCAATAATATACCAATTTGTCTTCACATGGTAAGAATGTTTCCTCTTACATACCTGCCCTCACAGCCACTAGATGCGTAGTCTTATCCGTGTAATCCTGCGTCACTTCAGCCCCTAAGCTCTTGGCCACAAGGTAAGCTCGCGACGTCTCCAGCCTCTGATGCGTGGGCACTAGTCCGCTGAACACTAAACTGGTGCCGGCTAGAACTTCCCCCTTCACTTCTGGTATCACGCACTTCAAATCTGGGATTTGCTTCTTGCCCATCTTATCGTATATGTCGTAGAAGTGCCTGAAACATACACTTTGTAAAAGCACTCAGGAAGATACAAGCTCTCAGCTTAGTTTGGGCCTCACCGTCGTCACCTACTTACTGTAATGGTATCCTACATGTGTACAACCAATAGCGCTAAATGTACTATTAATTAGTGTATAATTTGTATTACCTAATAATTTGATCTGAACAAAACCACATATAATATGTGAAAATAGCGAGCCACGATAAGATGGATCGGATTATGATGGAGAAGTCGTTTTCTCCGAAAAAAGATTTCAGATCTACATATATGGCTTGCCAAGGTCTACTAGATACATTCGTAAATTTATTTATAACAACGTATTACTTTATTTATAACGTAGACCTTGACTAGCCATATATGTAGATCTGAAATCTTTTTTCGGGGAAAACGACTTCTCCATCATAATCCGATCCATCTTATCGTGGCTCGCTATTTTCACATATTATATGTGGTTTTGTTCAGATATCATTACTTTTTGTGAATAAATTTATTACTATTCAAAGGTATATAGGTTAGGTACCTACTATAATTATAATAGTTACCTACCTATTTATTTTCCTAATAAGGTAGTACCTTGACCCATGTGCCGGGAGATTAAAGTGTTTTGCGACAATTTGCTTGCATTCATCTGGGCTGTTGTAAATAATTTTTAAATTATTGAACGATTAAAACAACATTTCATCATGGAAATGAAAATATCCTGCAAAAATTTGCAAGGCAATTGCTCTCATAATTTGCAAGGCGCTAAATTTACCTCATAAAATCGAATAATTTGAAAATAAAAATAAAATCTTCTAAATTTACTGTTTTCTGATTTTTTCCTTTGTATCCACACAATTACCTAGCTGGATGCCAAATTTGAACTTTCTAGGTCATCTGGAAGTGGGTTAGGTTTTACGTCTATATGTCAGTCAATCAGTGATAAAATAGACGATTTTTGAACGTTAATATCTAAATAACCGTTTAAGCTGTGTTTATGAGATTTGAGGTACTTCATTAACTCCGGGCTTTCAATACATAAACCAAATTTGTTGTGTTTATATTGATTAGTTGTTTAGCTATGACAAGGCAAAAAGTGGCCCCAAATGGTTCGTGTAAACTTACACACAGTGCTACTCGCCAGTTCGCTGGGCCTGACCGTGGCTTGACACACTGTCGTGTGTCGAGATAAATAAATTGATTTGATTTAATTTGTTAGTCTTTGCCCAGCGGTGGGACGATCATATAAAGGTGAAAGTTTATGAAGATGTTTTGTCAAGCACGTCAATATTACTTCTTCTTCTTCTTATCGCGTCACTAGTTCTCTCGAACCAGTGTGGTAAGAGAATTTCAGGTGCGCCTGGAGGAGGCTCCTTTCCTTCTACTTAACACATGTTTTTCGAACTTTTTATAATATTCCGGTTACCTCACGATGTTTTCCTTCACCGCTAAGCACGTGTTTTAAATAAACACAGATATTTGAACAGAAAAATCCATTGGTGTACGAGCGGGTTCGAACTCACCACCTATCGATCTGAAGATCGAAAGTCGAGGCATCTCCCACTAGGCCAACACGGCTTTATTTACGGTCAATATTACTGAATCGATTGACCTGAAATTCGGTGTGGTATATTATAGCTGTATTCTTTAATTTGGATATAGTTTATGAGCTGCAAAGAAATTTATGCTACTTTTTGCTTATACGTTTAGATTATTAGTAACATAGTATGTATTAAAAAGTAGTAAAAAAGTTTTAAATACTTACTGGTGTATCCTCTTTAAAATGTCCTCTAAATAGATTAGATAGTCATCAGGATCTTCTACTTCTATCTGTCCATCAGGCGTTTCAATCCATCGCGGCTCATTTTCAACCCCTTTTTCATCACTACCCTCTTTATTATCTAGTTTCTCATCATCAGATTTTACATCACCGACGGTTGTTACTTCACTTTCTTTTTCCTCCTCAGCTTTTTTATCAGGTTTTATGTCTATCTTTACATCGGCTACGACTTTCACATCCGATTTTACTTCACATTTCTCGTCCAGTTTTTCAGATATTTTTGTTTCTTTGTTATTGATCTTCCCATTACTTCCGTCTGATATTTCATTTTCTTTCTCTTCTTTTGCTTCCGGTTCTGCTTCAAGTGTCGGCATTTGATTAAGTACTGATTGGGAGCCATTTTTGCCACTTGGTAACCGTTTATCGTCAACTGAAACATAAGAAATACCAATTATATAATGAAGATGCCAATATTTATGTAATGTAATGTAATAGCACAGAGTACTAAGGTAATAGTATATAGAATCAATATTTATATAATGAAGGTTTTACAAAAATATAGACAACCGACTTCAATTGGACGGTTTTAGTGACCGTAAACACCACTGAAAAGTAAAGTAGGAAGCAAAGTACGCAATTTCGTTTACTTCAACAACATTTAACTAGAGAACAAGCGAAGTTCATATTAGTATTAGTTAATTAAAGCAATATTTTTTTTAAATTAAAAATCGATGACTGTTAGGCAGATTGGTGAGAGGTGGCTAGCGACCGCAAAAAGTGGAAGGAGACACAATAATAGGTAGGTATATAGTATATAATAATAGGCTTTAATAAATTTTGGTTGGATCTTTCGTAAACTTTGACATCAAAGCCAGCTACTGGCTAGCACGACAAGAAAGGAAGTTTTGTAGGCCTCGTATCTGTCCTTCTCACAAAGCTTGAAGTGAGAAAGTCTTCAGAAGGCATTAATATTGTCTGGATTTTAGTGAAGTTACATCAAATCTGGATAATGTAACTTGTATGGAAATCCAAATTAAATTTTGTCGACGATAATTTGCCGACGCACTCATGGGCGTAGCAAATCAACATCTAGACTGAAGTTCAATCAACATTCGTTCTCATTTATTATATCCTTCCGAACTTTTGTCCTAATCTTTTTATGCCTTATCTATTTAGAGAAAATATATTCATCGTCCAATGAATATAAAATATTTTAAACCTCATTCATTGATTCCCACGAATTTAATCTTCAAAATTTTGTTTATCTTCACAAATAATCCCATTTTATTATATAATTCCGGTTCTTAGTACTCATTTTCAGCTCTTGACGAACACATCATCCAAGTTTCAAGTCTCTACATTCAGTGGTGGCCTGTACGTTGTCTGTCATTCAGTCAGTCGGGTCCAAGCCTTTTATATATTGATGAATGATTGATAATACTACAATTGGATTTATATTTATATCATACGTGTGATATTATATCATATTATATCATAGTGACGACACGGATGGTCGAATGGCAAGTGTATTGGACTGCCACGCCCGGTGTCGCGGGTTCGATTCCCGCACAGGACAAACATTTGTGTGATGAACATCGGTGTTTGTCCTGAGTCTGGGTGTTTTCTATGTATTATACGTATGAATTTACAAAAAAAAAAAAAAAAAAAGTATATAAGTAATCTATCAGCATCTAGTTCCCATAGTACAAGCTCTGCTTAGTTTGGGGCTAGATGGTGTTGTGTGAAATGTCCAAAATATTTTTATTTTTATTTTATTTATTTATCATTTGAGTGAAATGTGAAACCATTGGATTTATTTGTATTCCGTGAATTTGAAGTTCACTTTCGGAATGCACACTATGGTATTTTATAACACTTTCAGACACATTCTTGACTCGCTACAACACGTACGACTGCTACTGTGTTCAGAGGAGCACTGAGCACAGTCACTCATTTTACGGTAGAAACATTTCGGCGCCGTCACAGAATGGTAATATTCATAATTTTAATGTTTTTATATGAAAATGAAAATGAAAAATGAAAAAATTATTTATTTACTAACAAAACACAAATCTATTAGCTAAGCTACCCAAGCTAAAATTAAATAAAGCTAAGTGTATTTACTATTATTAACAGTGCATTTTGTAGAGAGATTCAAACATATTTGTATTTATTAACGGCCCCACACTAGGCAAGCCTGTATCGTGGAGACCTTGTATTACGATAATTCAAACAACAAAAGTTAAGGCAACCTTGAAAATATCTGAAAGAAATGAACATTTTCGCTATAATTTGAGTGAGAGAATTTCCTCAGTCTTAGCGAACGATAGTAAAAATAACCAAGTAGTGGCAATGGTATGGTATGGTATGGATCTACATTAGTTGTCCGAAATAAATATTTTGATTTGAATATTTGTTTTTACCTTGCGGAGGCGGCGCGTTGATATCTCCAGTGTTTTGGAAGAAGGAATACGGTCGCACGTGGATGAGATTAGATGCGTGTCGCCACACATCTTCGCGGTCGTCGATTATACACACCATGTTGTCACCACACGGAAATAGTGCCCTGGAATTAATAAATAAATAAATAAATATTTTGGACATTTCACACAACGTCATCTAGCCCCAAACTAAGCAGAACTTGTACTATGGGAACTAGATAACTGATATAATACTTATATACTTTTTTTTTGTAAATACATACATATAATACATAGAAAACACCCAGACTCAGGACAAACACCGATGTTCATCACACAAATGTTTGTCCTGAAGCGGGAATCGAACCCGCAACACCAGGCGTGGCAGTCCAATACACTTGCCATTCTACCATCGGTGTCGTCATTATTAATGGATTTCTTTATTTAATAATACTCCCGTGACAAAGACGAAGTCAAAATCCGTTGTTTGTAATGATTTATGTAACTTTCTTTGAAACTGCGCAATCACTATAAATTAAGCTATTATTTTCGGATGGAAGCATTGCCGGGAGCATTTACAGGATGCCGTCTAGATGGGTGGGTACCAACACAGTGCCAGATCTTCTGCCGCAAAGCAGTAATGTGTTAGCATTACTGTGTTTCAGTTGGAAGGGAACTGTAGCTAGTGAAACTACTGAGCTTTCGAGACTGACCGCCAAAATGTCTTAAGGTGGACGAGCACTGTAGCAGTGTTGCACCAGCTTATGGGAATCAAAGCACTGTGTAGCATTGTTATGGTTATGGGCAGGCGTGATGTCTTACCATCAGAAGAGCGCCAAGCTAGTCTCTCGACGTATTGTTTTGAGACTATTGAGTATTGAACCCGCGACCAATTAGATCGCTAGGCAAGGGCTTCATCCACTCAGCCACTGCGTCTCGTTTGATAATATATAAATAAATATTTTGGACATTTCACACAACGCCATCTAGCCCTAAACTACGCAAAGCTTGTACTATGGGAACCAAATAACTAATAGAATACGTAAATATTTCTTTTTTGTAACTACATACATAGAATACATAGAAAACACCCAGACTCAGGACAAACACCGATGTTCGCCACAAAAATGTCCCGATGCGGGAATCGAACCCGCGACACCGACTTGGCAGTCCAACATACTTGGCACTTCACCATCCGCGTCGTACACTATACTCACTTCAAATTAGCAGATTTCGTCCTCGGATCGAAGCACTCATCCCTAGACAGTATTCGATGTGAGAAGAACTTCTTCTCAGGGTCTATGAGCTCCGCTATGGCATGTGCGTACTGCCGCGCTCCGAACGTGCACACATGTAGTTCGTAGTACTGCGCGGCGGATTCGAGGAACTCCTTTGTTCTGGGGCGGAGGCGCGTGTGGCACCAACGCCCGGGGCTGCCCGGGCCGCGGAGGAAGAAATGTAGGACATCCTGTTGAAAATTTA
Source organism: Lobophora halterata (assembly GCA_932526365.1). NCBI lineage: Eukaryota > Metazoa > Arthropoda > Insecta > Lepidoptera > Geometridae > Lobophora > Lobophora halterata. The sequence goes on from OW052018.1 coordinate 3,409,955, forward strand.
CTTGTATTAATGGTATAATTATACCAACAAATTATATAAATATATTTAATAATAAATCCGCTTAATTTCTAAACAAAGGTTTTAATTAACTTAACTTTAGTTCAACTAAACCAAAGAGTCAACGAACAGAAAACCAAAGTTAGATACGACACGTGTTTCGCCTCTACACGAGGCATCATCAGCAGGTGTGGACTCGCCGAAGTTCGAAACGAGAGAGTTCGGCGAGTCCACACCTCCTGATGATGCCTCGTGTAGAGGCGAAACACGTGTCGTATCTTTAAACTTTGGTTTTCTGTTCGTTGACTCTTTGGTTTAGTTGAACTAAAGTTAAGTTAATTAAAACCTTTGTTTAGAAATTAAGCGGATTTATTACTAAATATATTTATATAATTTGTTAATATTTATAGATTTCCGCAAAGTAACGCCTGAATCAATCAATTGTATAATACACCACCAATTTTTAATTACCAAAAAAAGTTAAATGGGCAATGCAGACGGGGTACTACACTGCATCTGTGCAGTCAGAATTTCGGATTTCTACAAAATGGCAGAGTGACAGCGGCGCGAGTGCGACGCCCGAGCCGAGGTTTTGCGAGCTGGCTCGAGCTAGGTACCCGGGTTTTTTTGAGGGCAGTAGCCTCTTTTTGTGAGACCGTCATGGTTCAGAAAGAAGCTGCTGAGCGGGATCGCGAGAGATCCGATCCCACTCGGAGACGGCGGGGCCGGGGTGTCCAGGTGGGACATCCCGGGCCGTCCGCCCCATGAGGGGCGGCGGTGTCTCCTGCCAATGAGGGAGATCTTGCTGGGTTCGAGAGCGGTCGGAGTGGGGGCTCTGGCTGCATTATACTCGAATCCGGGATGGCTGCAGTGCACGGGTAGGCATGCACTGCAAGCGGAGCTCGGGGCCGGTGCAAGCCTTCCCTGGGATGGGCCTCACAGCAACGTGCGTGAGGGACACCGGTACGTGTTCTTCGGATATCCCGGGGTCCCTCTAATGCGCAGAGGTCGGCCACCATGAGGTTTTAGTCGGTATGAGTCCGACATACCCCTCCGCCCTCCCCCAAGGGCGGTGGGCAACCATGAGGATTTCCCCATGTAAAAAAAAAAAAAAAGGTACCCGGGTTTGCCAAACGATGAATAAAACTTAAATTATTAACAATAAAAGGTACCGCCTGACGCAAATCCATAGGAAAACGACTAACGGTAACAGTTATCCAATTTTAATCAAATTTATTTTGGCAAAAATTCGACTTAATTTTTTCAAGTTTTCTTGCCGTACCTGTGTTCAGTTCAGTAAGTAACGGCAACAATGCGTATATTTTTCTGGTGATTAAAAATTGACCGTGTATATATCCTCTACCCAAATGTGATGGTTTTAAAAAAATGGTGCTACTATAAATTAATTGCACAGGGTTAAAAAATAAATAAATTATATCTTTTGTAGTTTCACCATACCTACTGTAACATAGTTCTTCTATGTAATTGTTCTGAATTTTTTTTATTTTTTTATTTTGAATTGCACAGGGTTGCCTGTTGCTTACGCTTCTTCTTATTCTGCTTTGTGAATAAACATGCAGCTAATTAAAACAAATAGTCTTCTACTGGACAAAGGCCTCTTCCATTAGAAGCTTCAGTAATGCTTTCAATTTAGACGACACCGTGGCTTAGTTGGTAGTGACCCTGCCTACGAAGCTTGGTGTTCCGGGTTCGATCCCCGGCCGGGGCAAATATTTGTGTGATGAACACAAATGTTTGTTCTCGGGTCTTGGGTGTTGTGATGTCTTGTATGTATCCATGCCACCTGCGACACAGGGAATCCTAGTGCAGGGGTGTGAGTGTGTGAATGTTTATGTTTATGTTTAATGTTTAATTAATAGGTGGCAGCCAGAGGCGTGTTCACCAGTTTTAAATCGCATGTTTTCGTTGCTCGATTAAAAACTGTTACGTTAGCAGTGCGATCTACTAACAAAGCTTTTGCGTTTGTTCGCGATTATGAGTAGTTGTATACATTGACATGGACCCCAGTCCCAGCTTTGACAAGGAACTGTACAGCCGCTTACCCTGTTATTAATGTAAACAAAGATAATTGATTGATTCAGGCGTTACTTTGCGGAAATCCATAAATATCAACAAATTATATAAATATATTTAGTAATAAATCCGCTTGATTTCTAAACAAAGGTTTTAATTAACTTAACTTTAGTTTAGAACTTTAGTACATATTACTATATTATAAACCAAAGAGTCAACGAACAGAAAACCAAAGTTTAAAGATACGACACGTGTTTCGCCTCTACACGAGGCATCATCAGGGGGTGTGGACTCGCCGAAGTTCGAAACGAGAGATTTATTACTAAATATATTTATATAATTTGTTGAAATGTAAACAAAGACGAATCCATGTGTTCTTATATATGTTCCTATGGAAAATAAAGAAATTGAATTGAGTCGTTGAATAATTAAACCTTCCATACATTCAGTGCACCCGCAAACGCGTCGCCGACTAGAGCGACCGGTCGCCAGCGTCCGCCAGTTTTCATACATTTTGTACATGGACGCTGTTTACCCATCGCTGTTGCCGGCGACGCATTTACGGGTGCACTCAAAGGTAATGGTGCTGCCATACTGCTGTTACATTCTTGTAGAATGTAACAATTCCTAACATGTGTAAGTAAATGTTTTAGTGTTAGAAAATGTTTGTAAACATTTTTTAACAGCAGTGTAGCAGCACCTTAAGGTAGGCTCAAAGTTATTAATAAAATGTTCCTCACCTTCAAATTGGGCGGTACATTGTCATTGGTGGTGTGTAAGAGTGTCTGATCCAGATCCACCAACAGCACCAGCTTTCTATCCTTCAGCAGACGGCCCGCGTCTTCGCGTCCTAGTTTCTGAGCCAATTCTTCTGACACCTGCAATTATTAATACTTATTACAGAGGAGGAAACCGTGAAACATGTGGTTGTACAGTCAGCATCAAAAGTAGATGACCACATTCAGATTTTCAAAATCGCTTGCATTATTTATTATACCCAAATCGCACAACATGAAGAGCGCCAGTATTAAATGAACATCATTTATGTTCAAAATTTACTGTGCACATTGGCAAAAATATATCATGGTGTATAGCGATTTTGAAAATCAAAGAGCAAAAGCATAGAAGCGGGGTTTTTAGATTTATTTATCTACATTTTTTGTTTACCTACTAGTACTAGCTGACCTTCGTCCACCCATAAATGGGTCTTTTAATTTTCCCTTTATTGGTTAGAAATATGTAATAGTTTTATAGTTATACCAATATTCAGGGCCGTGTAAGTAAGTATGTTAGATAGCAAGTTTGTTTTGTATGTTGTAAACTTAACTCTTTTTTTTTTTGGCCTAGCAGTGTATATTAGGTTGATGATCATGATTGATAGGTACCTTTAGCTCAGGTATGGAGTGAACCATCGGTACGACGGCCACATCTCTGTTGAGTCCTTCGTCGACACGCAAATCGGCGCCGCATTCCGCGCACATCTCCTTCATCACGGTGGGGTGACGACATTCTTCTAACTCTGCTATCGGCGCTCTGAAGTATTTAAAAAATACGGGAAATTATTAACATTACATTTGCCTCGAATAATTTTATTATTTATTTCAGTTTTTTTTTCTTTACTTGCTATGTAATTATAATTAGATTTGAATTTTCGCGGGTTAATATTTTAAATTTTGGCGCGCAACACTTTCCAATTGCAAATTTACCAATCAATACAATGAATGAAAGTTTTGTAGTAATGCATGCACAAATTAAAGATTTCCTGAGAAATCTAAAATAAATTAAATAATAAGCACATGTGCGCGATGACGTCACTTACCCAGGCTCTGCAATGTCCCCTTCCTTCACCTTGATCGATGAGATAGTGCCAGCGCGTAGTGCCTTGTATTTCTTCAATTCAACACTGTTGCCCGATGAATCATTGTACAAAAATAATATTTGCCCTTGTGACACAAAAGCACCATGTTTCACTTTCCACTTTGCTACTTTTACAGGCTTTTCAGATGGAACAAAAATAGGCATAGTTTTGTCGGCCATCTTGAGAGGAAATTACGCGTTGGACAGCAAATGGCTCTATTCTATTGGTCGCGCACCGAAGGATTTGGCGGCTTCTGAAGAAACACCAATGGCGTTGCAGTCCACAAAATAATCAATAGACCAACACCGCAACATCCGGCCGAATTGCAGGCCCCGCCACCCGTGCGTCACGCCACGCGCCCGCTGATGGATTTCGTTCAAAAACTAAGCAGAGCATGAGTCGAGAGAGAGTGGAAACGAGCCAATCGTAAAATTACACAAAAACGCAGCTTTTATTTTGTAGTATCATTACGTAGCGGAGGTACAGAATCAATCACGGATCTACAAGAAACGGATCAATAATGATCCTGCTTGCTTGATCACATGACATGATATGCTGCATGCACTGACAGAAATAACGTCTTTTTGTCTATGATTTGGAATTGTAGCTGTCAAAAAAATTGACATCCATCCACCTGATCTGTCAAACATTTCACTTCATTCGTTGTGGTTGGTGTTTGTTGTACGAGTTTTGATAAATCTTTTTATTTATCTTTGTTTTTGTGGGCGTTGATGTGAATTTGCACAAATATACTTGCTATGGCGGATGAAAATATAACCGTGAGCGACAGCTCAGACTTAGAAGATGGGGGAAACCCAGAACTCCGCGGATATCTGAGTAAATGGACAAACTACATTCACGGTTGGCAGGACAGGTTTATTGTTTTGAAAGATTCTACTTTATCGTACTACAAGAGCGAATTGGAGAGTAATCTTGGATGCCGTGGTGCCTTATGCCTGAAAAAAGCTAAAGTCAAGGTAAATCGCTATTTGTGTCTATTCATATAATAACAATGCACCAAAAAAATGAGTTTGCCCTTGCATGTAGGTTTTTATTGAGATAATTTATTATCGTACAGCGTAGTCATTGTAAAAACGTACTAGTAATAATAAATCTTGAATTGCTAATGGACTCTTATCAATTAATGATTATATTTGCAGCCTCATGAGTTTGATGATTGCCGCTTTGATGTCTCAGTCAATGATTGTGTCTGGTACTTGAGAGCTACCAATCCCGAGGAAAAGCAGCAATGGATTGATGTCTTGGAATCATTTAAAGTAAGTATTATTCATGGAAGTATAAATTATTCAATCAGTTATCTGCCTTTCTTATAAGGATCAATGTTGCATTGCCCAGTCAGGGTCCATGTACTATACCTAGTCTATAGCTACCACTTAAGACCTAAAATACTTACCTGCATGTACACGGAGGCAATAAATAAATCCAATACAATACAATTCCCACTAGGACGGAGGTCATGGAGGGACTGGCAGAGCTCTTTTTTTTTTGTTTTCGTATGGATGTTTAATACAGTTAGCCGCAGATGGCTGTTACTGCGTCACCGGACTCTACTGGCAGAGCACTTTCAGTGGCAAACAATTATAAACATTAATTGATTGATTCAGGCGTTACTTTGCGGAAATCCATAAATATCAACAAATTATATAAATATATTTAGTAATAAATCCGCTCAATTTCCAAACAAAGGCTTTACAAAAGAAAACCAAAGTTTAAAGATACGACACATTTTGGTTTTCTGTTCTTTGACTCTTTGGTTTAGTTGAACTAAAGTTGAGTTAATTAAAAAGTTGATAATTATAAACATTGTTTAAACATTGTAACATGTTTTGGTGCATTTACTGTTTAATAATATTATGGTACATACATAAATTGGAATATAATCAGGGTTTGAGTAGGATTACCTTAAAATATTCCATCACTCAGATGCACCTTGTACTGGAAAACCTGTTTGGTTTGAATATTAATTGCTCAATTATGTTCAAAGTCATAGCTAATTATTATTACAATACCCAAACAGAAAAGGAAGCGCAGACATTGAAACATTAAATTTTTTAACTATAAAACACTAGCTGTGCTGTGCTTCGCATGCGTGGTTTTGCTTGAAGTAGCCTTTATCCAATTACATGAGGAGATTGATTCACCCTCTCCCTTCTTCCCTCTTCCCTCACACTAATCTCAAGTGAGATTTTCTAAAATGCATATTTATTTTTAATGTAAATAAGCTGATCTGTTCTTTATTGCGTTAAAAATAAGTTATATTTACTGAGATCCTTCCATGCTATATTTGGTGAGGTTCGGCTCATCCCTTACCACCTAAAGTTTTTGACGCTATTAATCAAAATAGCCTGATCAATGTCAAATCAAACATTGATCAGGCCATTTCGACACACAACAACATTGATCAGTCTTCAGAAATTTTCGAATTATTTTTAATATAAGTATGCGAGATTGTTTATAGATGACTCACTGTAACTTGTTATCAATATCAGCTCACAAAGGCTTATGATAGCTTTATTATCACTTCAGCTGTAAATTAATCATTGTGGCGACAAAAAAAAACATTTTTTTTGGTATATGTATAGTTCATAGTTTTTTATTGGAAACTATTTGTTACAAGTCATTTCCAAAAATAATATATTATAGCACATAATATATGCAGTTGCACACAGTAAAAACAATAATTAAATTAATAAAAAAATATCATAAAATAAATTTCTAAATAATTGTAAATTATTGATAATTAATAATATTTGAATAATGTCAAACAAGTTTTATTATAATTTCATTGCATTAAATTCATCCAATGTATTTGAGTAGACCTTTGAACCATCATATAAAGACTCGAGATTTTGTGGCAACAATGCATAGATGGATGTTGCTCAACCTTGCTGAAACTACTAAAATTATTGAGCTGTAATTCTGTATCATTATCGTCATCATCATCAATCTATATCAGCCACTGATGAATCTACAATACATACATCTCTCTTAAAAGCGCGCCACTAAGACCGATCCTCGGCTCTTCTCATCCACTGCTAGCTTTTGTATCTCCATCTCTAGCTTCATCTGGTAGTCATCCTACAATATAAAAGGCTTCATCCTGATTGACTGACAGACAATGCGCAGGCCAAAATATTGAATGTAGAGACTTGAAATTTCGAAGGTTAAGTATTCATATTAATTCAAACGCAAACTGCGTTGCGGGCGTCGTTTAGTAACAATATATTTGTCTCTGGTTAGCCATTGACACAATAAGGAGTATATTTTTGTTGCAGGTGGAATCAGGTTATGGCACTAGCTCTGATAGTAGCTCAAATGGCGGCGGGCTCAGGAGACATGGATCAATCACGTCTTTGCAGTCCACTGGATCACATGGTGATTATCAAATGTTTTCTCTGTATAAATATAATATAAAATATTATAAATATAAATATGGCTGTATAAATGTGGCTCAATTCCTACTGGGATGGCAGCGGCTGGTGGAGCACTTAAGTGTCAAACGATTTTAAACATTATCTATCTTATTAAAAAGTCCAGTATTGAAGAACTACTGATAGGCCGCTTATGGCCGTTTGGCGCCTCTCGTGGCCAGAGCAACAAAAGATATCTATTAAAAAATATCCAGCTGAAAACATAATCCTAACATTTCAAATATTAATCTTTATTTAATGTTAATAAGTGGCGAGATTAGGTAGGTAGCTTCCCATAACCATAACAGTGCTACACAGAGGTTTGATTCCCATAGGCCCATGCAACACTGCTAAAGCGCTCGTCCACCTTGAGACATTTTGATGGTCAGTCTCGAAAGCCCAGTAATTTCACTAGCTACAGTACCCTTCCAACCGGAACACAGTAATGCTAACACATACTGCTCTGTAGCAGAATATCTGGCACTGTCTTGGTACCTATCTAGGCAGCATCCTGCATAACATCCTGCGAACAGCTTTCGCTGATGTGTCTATGTAACACATTGTTGGATTTTTTTAGTAGATTTGTGTCACTTTTTTAACATAGTCTTGTCGGTTCGCAACAAAGTGTCGAAGTTCTTGAACAAGTTTGTGGATGCTGCAGAAACAACATCTTCTGGCAGTATATTGCGTTTACTAGAAATCATAAGCTTATATTAGTTAAGTTGGTCATATTTATACGTACCTTCTTTATTAGGGTTTTTGCTCTCAATACTCTGTACTATAGCCGAATCAACAACATAATGACTTTGCCGATGGTATACAGCCGTGCTGGTGTTGAAGGTGGACATCGGCCTCTGAGATACAGTCTCCGACTAGTTCGGAGGGAGATGTCCAACTGACATACTAATCACTGCGCTGGGCCAACGGCAAAGTCGTTACATTTAGCATTAGGTTAGGTTAGTTTTAGTTTTAGGTAGGTAGTCTGTAAGAGATCGTATTAAACGATAAGACCGCCTTTTGTAAAACAATAATTGTACATTGTTACATGTGTTTTTACAATAAAGATTTTTAATTATTATTATTATTTTATTATTATATTCCAGTTGTGCACCACTCTGTTGCTAAGTGATGATTTATTACTGTTACTACTATTTCAGGACGCACAGCCCGCCGCCTTACGGAAAAGATCGCAGAACTGGATACATACAATGAGCTGTTATCGAAGCAGGCGGTACAACTTCAGAAGTACTTCGATAAATGCGTCGCTGCCTACCCTCAGATCGGCGACGATACTACAGAGGCGATAGACGCGGTCACTGTTGTTGATGGTAAATCCTATCCTACTAATATTATAAACGCGAAAGTTTGTAAGTAAAGATGGATGGATGTTTGTTACTCTTTCACGTAAAAACTACTGAATGGATTTTAATGAAACTTTATAATAATATAGCTTACATCAGAATAACACATAGGCTTGAGATGAAGTCGCGGGCACCAGCTAGTACTAAATATCTCAAGGTTTTTTTAATGTTAAGAACAGACAAACGGGCAGTACGGTCCAGTAGAAACAGATAACCCTACTGGAAAACTAGACCACGCATTCTGGTATAGTGTTAAGGTATTTTTTCAAAAAAGGAATGTTCCTACTGTATGTATTTGATGTTGGGGGCTTGACACAAGTGATCATAGCGAGAATCTCATGTGTAATTAGTCAGTTAATCAAAACTATATGAGCCTATCCTACTAATATTATAAACGCGAAAGTTTGTAAGGATGGATGGATGGATGGATGTTTGTTACTCGTTCACGTAAAAAAAAATGAATGGATTTTAATGAAACTTTACAATAATATAGCTTATACATCAGAATAACACATAGGCTACAATTTATAAAGATACCTGCGCAGACCAAGTCGCGGGCACCAGCTAGTATACTATTAATAAAAAGAAGTATATAAGTATTCTATCAACAAATTATATAAATATATTTAGTAATAAATCCGCTTAATTTCTAAACAAAGGTTTTAATTAACTTAACTTTAGTTCAACTAAACCAAAGAGTCAACGAGCTAAATAGTAATAGTTGAACTAAAGTTAAGTTAATTAAAACCTTTGTTTAGAAATTAAGCGGATTTATTACTAAATATATTTATATAATTTGTTGACATTTATGGATTTCCGCAAAGTAACGCCTGAATCAATCAAGTATTCTATCAGTTATCTGGGTTCCCATAGCACAACTACTTCTGCTTAGTTCTGCTTATCCACTTAGTTTGGGGCTAGATGGCACAACGCCATCGTAATCGTAATGTCGATTTTATTTATTCATTCATTCATAGAAAGAGTATTGATGTAGCGTATGCGCTCGGTTGCCTAACTGTCTAACTCACCCACCTCCCAGTAGATGGCGTGGTTTTCTTGCGGTGGTAGGAAGGTAATGAAATATAAATCTTAGACTGACTTACAAAAGGTACAATATCAAATAAACTTACTTCATAGTTTGAAGCGCAACCACCATTCATAAACCCAGAGTCCTGTTCCGCTATTTTGGGGATTTACGAATTCGTGTAATTTTAAGGCGCTCCAGTTTTGTACTGCCATTGACCTATCGCCCGTCGCGTGATAGGATTATATTAGGGTGAATTTGGAGACATAAGAAATAAATAAATTAGGCATATTTCAATTTATTAGCAAATTTTATGATCAAACCTATTTGCATCAGTTTTCCAACTGACTTTAACCTTGAACCGAAGGAGGAGGTTATCAATTCGATTGTATGAGTTCGTCATTTAGCAACCAGTTCAGTATATCAGATTTTAATTAAATTAACTGAAAAAAAAAAATGTCTTTTAAGTAAACGAAAATGTGTACTCTACTTTCCCGTAAATTTTCAGCGGTGTCTAGCTCGTCTCAACACCTGTTTACATTAAAAAAAAAAACATAAATCATGTTACCTTAATTCCTTATTGCTTCGAACAAGATTAAGAACATAGATATAGAACATATTTTGTGAGCTTATATCAGATTGTAATCAATTTATGACCAGAGTTATGCAATTTTAAATTGCGGCCAATAAACGATTGAATTGAATTGTTGATAGGAAACGATCTGAGTCTACATTCAGGCGAAGTGCGAGCGACAAGTGCATCGTTCCGCGCGACTTGCGGCGCGACGCTTGCGGCATTGCAACACTGCGTCGAGCTGCTGCGACGTCGCGAGAAACAAGCCAGCAAGGCCGAGGAGCTTTACATGTGAGTATATTATACATTGGGTACACTTTCAATAAGTTGTGTATACTCATAACGTGTTGGGTATACCATCAATTAGTCGGGCATACATTGGATGTACTATAATATGAGTTGGGTATACTATTAATGAGTTGGGTATACCATCAGTATACAGTATTCATCGATATTCAATGAGTTGGTTATACTATCAATGAGTTTGGTATACTATTAAATTAATGAGTTTGGTATACTAGCAATGAGTTGAATATACTATCAATGCGTTGGATATACTATAAATGAGTTAGAAATTATCTATAAAAGCTCAGTATTCCTACAATAACTGCTGATATCTGATTGGATTGTTTTACGCGCAGGGCACTCAAGAACCAACTGACGGAAGCGAGATTGGCTTCAAAACCTGGACCAGACCATGAGGTAAGTCACACTGCTTTAGAACTGACCATTTGATGACGACACGGATGGTCAAATGGCAAGTGTATTGGACTGCCATGCCGGTGTCGCGGGTTCAATTCCCGTTTCAGGACAAACATTTGACTAACGAGTCTGACTGACTGAGAGAGTGTTTTCTATGTATGTATTTACAACAAGTACTTAAGTATTTTATCAGTCATCTGGTTCCCATTGTACAAGCTCCGTTTACTACTCAGGCGAATTAACACAACACCTGGCTGACACTCTCGCTTGGAACTTGATGCGTCCCCCGCCCCCCGCGCGGCGCCCTCCGTGTTTCTTGTTCCTCTAATTGCGAAGCCTTATCATTACTTATCATTACAAAGTATTACAGGACCTCTTCTCTATCAAGATTATCCAATTCCACGCTGTACTTTGCACGAACGTCATTCGAGCCAGGTGTCATGTTAATTCGCCCGAGTAGTAGTTTGGGGCTAGATGGTGTTGTGTGAAATGTCCAAAGTATTTCAAGCTACCACACACGGATACTATGCTTTAATATTTATTTTGCCTTCATTTCATTGATGGTCAAATTTATATAAATATGCCATAATATAAATAACGGTATATTTTGGTGACGTCAAAATATGTGTTTTTTAATTAAGTCGACAATTAATGCATAATTTTATAGTCTGCTCAAAAAATATATGTAATAAAAATATATAAAAAATATGTGTATATATATATATTTCTTTATTTATCTATGCATGTTGTCTATGCCACATGAAAGTTAGTGAAAATACCGTAATTTTCCGTCAAATACGACGGAAATAGACCGTAGGTTCAGCCTGTATGTAGGTGGGTACTGTGTAAATACGCTGCCAAAGTACATAATTTAATTTACTCGATATTCAAGACAACAGGATGTGATAATGTAAACAAAAGTTACCAGGAAAAATATACTTCCTCTTTTTAAATCACCACTTTTCTTCTCTTTTCATCAAGCTCGGCTCGATATTCCATTATAAGTTTGTATTCTTTCTCCATACTCTTATCGTGTTCAGTAATGCACTTTCGCAGCCTACTGTACTATGTACGTAGTACAACATTCATAGGCGCGCCGCGTTCCCTGACTGGATTTTCTTCATAAGTGGCGCGACCACCGTACGGTTCAGACGTGCGCACGCGAACTAACTCCCAACTTTCGCGCAATTTCGTCTCCGACCTTCATTGAAATTGCTCACGGTTTTCTGTAATGTGTTGTGAATAATCTGCATAGTTTACGTTATTAACATTTGCTGAAATGAAGTTCAAAATTTTCAAGAAACTCTTGCATCAGGTTAGTGTTCGTTCTGCTGGTTGTTTGTTTATGTTTATACATCGAATTTTATGTTTGTGTGTGTGTGTATTGACTTATTGAGAATTGGTGTGGTATGAGACAGCATTGACATCATATTAGTTTGAAAAAGCTATTTCAAAATCAGAGTTTTGCTAAATATATACTTTTAATGTAATTCTAGAGGAACTTACGTTTACTTCTAAGGTATGTTGTGTTATATCAGTCACTGCTTTATTTATAGAAGAACAAACAGTGTCTGAAAGATTTATTACAAGACTGTCATAACATCTCACTTGATTCTTATTATAAACGGGAAAGTGAAAATTGATAAATAAATTGCTTGTCACACGATCGCACCTAATCTACCGGATAGCATTGTGGTCCTCCTAATACTCCTAGGTCTATCGACAAAATTATCCCGTTGTATTAATTGTTATCAAGTTAGCTGTTTGTATATTTTTTTTTATAAAATAAAATTAATGACATAGTTTGCGAATACACTCTACTTTTAGTTCAGACACCACACATCCCAGGCTGTAGGCACCAGCTAGGTTAAATACATAAGAATGAGGTCATGTATGATAAGAACAAGGTTACATTTTGTTGACGAAGCCTGAAACTTGTTTGTTAAAAAAAGTTTTAAACCCCCATAGTTATTTCCCATTTACCCGTTAGTCCCAAATTGTTTTAATTGTTTCAATTTGGTTACCGTTCATAACTCGCTAGGTACCTTTGTTTATACTTATGCGCAAGTCCTGAAATACCCCTGCGAATAGTTAAAGCTCTATGGGTTTTTTTTTGGCGGGAACATGAAAAATGGCGCATTGGCGGCATTAAATTAATTGACAAAACTTGTATAACTTTGAGTGTTTAAGTGTAAAAACGGTGGTTTTTTATCCATTAAGTGCTCGTGAACGTGTATGAGTGTTGGTGAATAGTGTAATGCTGTAAAACGTGACTTTTCGTGTTGCCTCCAAAACTCTATAGAAGCCTCTAGTAAAGTTGCAACCACCACTACTTTACAGGGGCATGACTTGACTTATCGACTCTGACTTATGACAAAATAATCTCTCCAATTACTCCTTTCACAACTTTTCTCTAACTCTCGTGGTTTCGGACTTGGCCATCAGTGCCCTTCTCAAAAAACCACCCTGTATACGAGTATTCTGAACATTGATGCATTTAGATATAATAATCTTGACTTTGATTTTTTTACCAATCAAAGTTCACGGTTTCTGTTATGGAGCGAGCCTGTTTCAAGGCCTTTCTTTCGAGGTCACTACGATTCGGTGCATTTGTGTACTTTCGCTACACATACACACAGCCAGTTGTGAGTAAGGCTGCACGGGATATAAACATTATTCAGCAGGGTTAGCACGGACTGGGGATAAACATTTTGTCCCCCGTTTTTATCCACCTTCAAGGGATAAAATTGACTGGAAGGTGGATAAAAACGGGGGACAACATTTTTATCCCCAGTCCGTGCTAAGCCTGCTGAATAATGTTTGTATCCCGTGCAGCCCTACTCACAACTGGCTGTGTGTATGTGTAGCGAAAGTACACAATATTAATAAAACAGTCCAATTGAAGTCTGTAGTATGTTTTTGTAAAACGTTGATTATTAGGTGTCTAAATTTTCCATTCAAGCTGCTATATTTATTTCATGACTATTTTAAATTTATAATTTAAGTAATTTTTAATTTGTAATTTAATTTTTAATTTAATTTGTATTGTAATAATTGTATCTTTAATCTTTAAATAATGGAATTGGTTGTTTAACCGTTTTATTTAAAGTAAATAAATAAATACTAAATACTGATAAAAAAAAACTTTACTGAAAAGAGTTACACTCACCCAGAACATAAAATCGGTAAGACTCATTTTGAAATCAATCTACATATTTCTCATAATCATTTTTCTTATGTATAAGAACGCAGGAATCCAAGAGAACTGCTTTAAACGAGTTTTTGATAATTCATTGACCGTCTGACTCATTGAGTTCTGAGTTGATACAGATAAAACATTATGGTATTTCAAATGATCTATTTTTGGTTTACACGCAACTCTTATATTACGTCATTTTAAGCCTACTGATTCCGAACCGAACTATACTTCGGACTGGTTAAATTATTCAAGTCTTTGTCGGATAAGGCTTTGTCGTCAGATAATCTGCCGCAAAGCAGTAATACACATTTCTGCTTCTAACTGGAACACAGTAATGATTACACAATCATTACTGTGTTCCAGTTTGCGGTTTCAGATTAGCGGATTGACCGAGCGGATTTGCCGCTCGTGTTTCGTTTTTTGCTGTGAGTGAGACGCCGTCAAAAATACGCTAATCTGAAAACGCACTAACATAAATAGTTACGTTCTCTACCCGTCAGTAACGTCATCGACGTACATACTTGAGATTCGTTTCTTACCACATTCTGTATAATGATCGTCAAAAGGTCTTTGATCCTACACAATAGACTAAGTTTAGTATCCTGGCATAATGCCTAGATCCACAGCGATTGACTGTTTGTACAATAGGCCATTGAAACGTGAGAGTGGATTTGCGTCAGATACAGGTTTCCTCAAGTCGCCTTTAGGGGTAAATGTGAAAATGAGTTACATCCTTTATGAGAGGAATGATTGCATTTATTATGTGTTTTCTCTAGATAAATTGATGAGTAAGTTATCTAGACGCTTGATTAAAAGTTACATTAAAAATAACTTTAAAAATTGTATTCAATAACCAACCCAATGAAGTTAATTGGAAAAAAACATTACATTGGGCATAAATAAAAATTATATGTATCATAATTCTACCTATTATATGAATGTGAAAATAAAAAGATAGATATTTGATTAATCATAGATGTTTGTTACCCAATCACGTCAAAATCACTAACCCAATTTGGATGAAATTTGGTAAGGGCAGAGTTAAAATAAGCTGGAAAAGTATAAGGTTTTTTTCCACTTTACTATTCTACATAATAGTTTAGTCAAAATAAATAAATAAAATATTAAATATTTTGGACATTTCACACAACGTCATCTAGCCCCTAACTAAGCAGAACTTGTGCTATGGGAACTAGATAACTGATACAATACTTATATACTTTTTTTTGTAAATACATACATATAATACATAGAAAACACCCAGACTCAGGACAAACACCGATGTTCATCACACAAATGTTTGACCTGAAGCGGGAATCGAACCCGCAACACCAGGCGTGGCAGTCCAATACACTTGCCATTCTACCATCGGTGTCGTCAAAAATAATAAAAAATAATCAGTAATCATAGATAGAGTCAAATAAGTCAAACAAACATTAAAATAAAATCGAAGAAACATATAAATTACCATCTAATAGATCGACTGACGCTTGTCAAGTTCGAAGCCCTATCATTTACAAATTCGTGTTATACGCTGACTAACCCATTAAGTTCATTATAAAAATAAGTTCATTGTATCTTACCAGACAGAGGTCGTTAGAACAAGCGTCGCTCTACATTGATCGAACAAATTGAGTAGAAGGTGGTTTAGATGACAAGCTATCATTTAATACATATTGCGATCTATTAAAGACCTACCTAAAACCTTAAGGGTAATCCTCAAATCGAATTCCATACAAAAAATTAACCCTACTAACTTAAAAACACGTATAAAATCTAAATTAAAGTATGAAACCTTTCACTTTTTTTGTTGACGAAATCAAAAAACATGAACGAAACGAATAGTGTGAAGAAATTACTATAAACGGAGTACTTTTTGAGTATTTGTACGAAACATATGGAATTCGGATTTGAGGATTACCCTTAAGACCGCTATATCTCGTTAGTAGTAGGTAGTATACAAATTATACAAAAGCATAAAAACCTGGTTTCGATTTTTTTTTAACCTCTGGTGTCCCATTGTTGGGCAAAAGTTCTCCCCCAAATCGTTCCACTTGTCATGGTCTTTTGCGGCCTCCCACCATTCCCTCTCGATTTCGTCCAGATCGTCCCGCCAAAGCTTTCTCGGCCGACTCCTACGCCGCCGTCCGTCTTCAGGTATCCAGAGAGTGGCAAATTTGATTTAAATATACATTTTTTATTAAATAATATATTTATTTTCTTCGGATCCAAGGTGCCTCCGCCATGACAATCAGTACATTTACACGCACGACGATGCAGTACACGTTTTCTTGCATTTAACATTACACGCTCAAAGTCACGCCATGCCCTTCAAACTTCAAATAGAGATGTGTTTGGAATAATATGCAAAGGGCTAACACTAATAAACTGTTACTAATCTAACTATATTTTTCTCGAAATCATATGTACCCACAACAATATTATCTTAATTTATTTTCTAAACCAATTTCTTGATCGTTTTTTAAAATAAACAAATAAATATTTTGAACATTTCACACGAAGTCATCTAGCCTCAAAGTAATCAGAGAGAACCAGATAACTGATAGAATACGTAAATATATTATTTTTAAACTAATACATAGAAAACACCTAAACACTTGCCATTCGACGATCCGTGTCGTTGTTAAGTTTTAAAGGCTTCATAAAACCTTAAATACATTGAAATAAAAAAACAATTTTGACATTTTACCGGATCTAAACATATATATAACTTATTTTCTAAACCAATTTCTTGATCGTTTTTTAAAATAAACAAATAAATATTTTGAACATTTCACACGAAGTCATCTAGCCTCAAAGTAATCAGAGAGAACCAGATAACTGATAGAATACGTAAATATATTATTTTTAAACTAATACATAGAAAACACCTAAACACTTGCCATTCGACGATCCGTGTCGTCGTTAAATTTTAAAGGCTTCATAAAACCTTAAATACATTGAAATAAAAAAACAATTTTGACATTTTACCAGATCTAAACATGTATTTCGTTCTTCCGGATGTAGAATTAACATTATAAAATTATTACCTAAAGCATAGACAATTAACTACATATAGATTATAATCGATACGGGTACTAGACAAACCTGGTAAGGTTTTTAGAATGGAATTATTATTAGATACAATACAACAATGAGATTCATATCCTGTGTGTAATCATCAAAATTACTCTCTCTGCTTATCATTAGCTCCGACTGCAACACTTTGTCAACAAATTCGTCATTGACCTTCCCTTTTCTATGTAGCGTGATGTACATTAAATGTAAATATGAAGAATGAACTGAATGAATCATCGCTATCGTTCGCCGCATTGAGTAAATAAACACTAACGTATTTTTCACACATAGTAAGATTAGTGAGTTCAGTTCACGTCTGATTCATTTTTCAATGGTAGTCATCGTATCGTATTTTTTTTTATCTGTTGACTTATGATTCCGAGTGTCATTTCACCTGAAATTAGTCAGAATATACCTAAATAAAAAAAAGTCTGAACATTTCACACAACGCCATCCATAGCTCGATACAAAGCAGAGCTTATACTCTTAGGCGTTGTCCTAATAGAACGCGATCACGCGATCGCGCGATTGCCAATCGGGACGCCTATTTGACGTTAGTACGTTTGATCGCATGATCGCGCGATCGACGTTCGCGCGAACTTGCGATGGTCGCATCATCGCGTTCTATTAGGACGCTGCCTTAGAATCAGATAACTAAATAAATACATATATAGAATACCTACATACACTCTCAGGACAAACATACTCGTATGTAGAGGTTCATCACACAAATGTTTGTCCTGCAGCGGGAATCGAACCCGCGACTACGGCGTGGCTGTACAACACACTTGCCACTCAACCATCCGTGCCGTCAACTGATAGAATACTTATATTTTTTTCTAAATAGAAATACAATAATACCCAATGTTTATTATTCCTTATTTATCCACAGGGCTAATATAATCAATGCTCATTAATTACATTATGTAGATGAAACAAACGTAGCAATCCAATTCACTTGCCAAAGGACCCATTCCACCATTGGTATCGTAAAAAATCAAAATATTGTTCATGCATGACCTTTCGACTTTTCAATGAGTCATGTCTATGTTACTATTTTTATTTTATTCATGTTAATAAATTCGTGGGAACTTATTGAGGGCTGATATTGAAGGTCGACAGGCCGTCGATCACACCCATATGGTATTCCAACTTGTCTTTTCAAAGCAATTCCCTTGTCAACGTTGTTTATAAATTGCTTCGTTAACAATGATTGATGTTAACTTATTTCTGATGGAAAATTAAGAAAACAACGTTTCATGCGCAAATATTCTTAAAGATAATTATTAAGAAGTAAAAATCAGATAATAATCAGTTTTCACTTTTTTTGTTGACGAAATCAAAAAACATGGACGAAACGAATAGTTTGAAGAAATTACTATAATACGGCGTACTTTTTGAGTATTTGTCCGAAACATTTTGTATGGAATTCGGATTTGAGGATTAGCCTTAATCTTTTTACTTGTTTCTTCTACCATTTGTTCTAATCCTCTTTGTTTTTGATGCAAGAACCACCTTTAGTGCTAAATGCCTCCTCCATGCATGTCTTGCCATTTATTTCTCTCTCTAGCTACTCTACTCCAGGTAACACCGGCTATTTGGGCAATGTCGTCGCTCAATCTCTTGTAAGGTCTACCTTGTTTACGTTTTTTGCCTATAGGGTACCAATTCGTCACTATTTTGGACCATGTTTCGTCTGAAATATTTTTCAATACTACATGATATTATGCAGGTTCGTAACTGATTTCAACACTCAGTGCACTAGCACTAAATTAGTGTCGATACGTTGATTAGCACTCTCTCTTTCTAACGTCAGCAACTTCCTACAATTATTTATATTTCACTTTCTATCTGATAATACGTAGGGGTGATTGACACAGGAAGTAGCGACACTTGCGATATTGTACCAACTTTCTTTCCTTCGAACTTTTCTATTTATGATATCCTAATCATTACGTGAATTCTTTTTCAAATTTTTAAAGACTCGTTTTGCAAATATTGAGTTTGAGCTTCTACTGTATCATAATTCTTAGAACGTTTAACTTGGTCTAAGATTAGACATAAAATCATGACCGATGCGATGGAAAGTTATTGTTTTCGATACACTGTTGCTAGCCCGCGTTGCCTAGTTACCGCTCAACCATCTAAACTAGCGTTATCAGCCCCAATACTTTATGATCGTCACGAATACCAGTTCACTATAAAAGCCATACATATCATAAACATTCCTATCTACTATCAATAAACATTAGTGACGTCACATCTACCCTGAGCCACCCCCTCTGTGGCTCAGATCGTTTGGTAGCCGTAATGTACTAACGCGTATCGCGATTCGCGCTATCGTCTAATACTTCCGCGATGCATTAGTTTGGTAAGTTGTATTACCTACTTATTTTCATCGTTATTACTGCTTTTTCATTCTTCTTCTTATCGTGTCACTAGTTATTTTGAACCAGTGTCACTACACTGGTTCAAAATAACTAGTAATAAAGGCTCCTTTCGTACACTTGACACATGTTTTTGAACTTTTAGGTTCTATGATATCCCGGTTTCCTCACGATTTTTTCCTTCACCGTTAAGCTCGTATTTAAAATGCGCACATAGATCTTCTTAAACAGAACTATCCATTGGTTCCATCTCATTCCATCAAAATCAACTGGGTTCGAACCCAGGACCTTGATCGAAAGTCGAGGCACCTCCCACTCGGCCAACACGGCTCTTTCTTTTTCTTTCTTCTTCATTGACACCATTTATTTACTTGGCATTCATTTAGGTACTGTCCCCAACTTATTTTCTTTGGACAAAGTATGTAAGTATATTGATGTCTATCAATAAAGTATAATTTGCATTATCATATTGTGGTATAGGTATTCTTGTTCAATAATAGGTAATTCTATACATGTCGTATCTAATCCAGTTCAGCTCGTCCGCACTGTAATACGAGTAGCTTACGGTCGCAATTTTGCGGTAAAACCAGCTTAGTAGATAGAACATTGTGTTATTTACACGAGGCTTGCTTGTACTTATACTCTAGTCTAGATAGATAGTTTGACAGTTTTTGTTTTATTAGTCTCAACATAAATGTTTTTAAATTG
Source organism: Lobophora halterata (assembly GCA_932526365.1). Classification (NCBI taxonomy): domain Eukaryota; kingdom Metazoa; phylum Arthropoda; class Insecta; order Lepidoptera; family Geometridae; genus Lobophora; species Lobophora halterata. The sequence goes on from OW052018.1 coordinate 3,430,308, forward strand.
TTGAGGCTTTTACCTATAATATTTTCTATCTTTGTGAGATTAATTACTAAGCTTGTGCCTCCTGCAAGCCTTTTAGGTATTGTATTTTTCTCATCCAAACCCTTTTCAGTCCAGTGTATTTTCGGATATCGTGAACCCTCCTTCGTTTTAACCAATTAAAAAAATATCTTGTGCTCTCGAAAGACCTTTGTATTAACTGAGGCAAAGCCTTCGACAGCACAATATTACGTTTCAAAAGTTTGTTATCTAAGGCCCTATGTTTAACACCCGTTCTGACCCTTAGTACAAGTGTTCTAACCAAACATTCCCTTCCTGTTTTGCACCTCAAACAAAAATAATTAACATAATAAGAATACACGATGGTTAATGTAGCTCAGTGACGTCATGTAGCTTAACGTGCTAATTCCCTCGCTATATCCCAAAACAATGAATGTCTGGGTGATGTAATATGACCTTCTTGCGTGGAGTAAACCAATTAGTCCATTTTGTCTGAATTATTTTCAATGATGCATTGTTTATTGTCACTGACGGTTAAAGACTTATTCAATTAAATCAAATTGATGAAATATGTTAGAGTAGTATTTGTAGACGACATGTTATCTTCGAGAATCCAGCAAAAGGAGGGGTTATACGTCAGAATGTGCTAACATCATTTTCTGCCATTTTTGACGGGGGACGAGGTAAATACGCATTGCACCGCCTAACAAAACTTATTCATGTAACCGCACACTATAATAATCTCGCACACCATCTCAAAATATGCACACAGTTATCAAATACAGCGTTTATTTTTATTTAACGTGAATGGCCAAGAAGGTTATATGGCCAACAGAGGGGTTCGCCTTGCGTTACCCCCTCCTTTTGCTGGATTCTCGAAGCGTTATCTGTAAAATAATCTTGTTCAAACGTAACAAAATCGACTTTAGTTAATATCACCATGGCTGCTTACTAAAATGTAAAACATACCATCTGGTCGCTTTATTTAAACTGGTTATCTAATCTAAAATTCAAATTTATTTGATGTACACATCAAAAATTATGAATATTTTGTCCCACTACTTTTCATTCTTATAAACAGATCCTAAACTATACCAGCGCCTTTTTTCTTACTTACTTTTGGCGAATGAAGATATATCGAAACAACCACACTTTCAAACAACTCTCATATTTTTTTTATAATTTAGTGTGATCATTTATAAATGCTTCACTTTTGCATGTTAGATAAAATGTAGTCGAGCATGACTTACGTCATAAAACCGAAGTATATGAATTATATGTCCGTGTGATAGAAAGCAGCTTGATTGCATGAGCGGCTTATAGACGGACATTATTGTTAGTGCCGGTACGAAGTCATAGCATGAATCAATTCGCTGTGTTCTCGTTAGTATTCTCAATTTGTCGAAAGTTTAACCGTTAAGGGTTTGATAGTGGTAATTTTTTTTTTAACAAAAACATACTACGACCGAATTCAATTAGGAATGTTCGCAGTGTTCTATTGATCATAAACACCACTGAAAAGTCACAAGAAAGCAAAATACGAATTTCCGTTTACTTGGATGACATACATATATTTTTCAGTTACTTCGATTTCAAACCCAATCACTGACCGATTTCAATGAAATTTATTTAAGAATACCGCTGAAGTTAACCTTCCAAACTACTAATAATTTGCGGAGCAATGGCGTAACAAGCGTACAAAAGTTTATTAACTTATTGAAGTTTGTTGATAAACTTACGATCTTACAACTAACCGGTGACTCATATACCCCACAGCCAGCTATGATCTCTACTGCATCTCTGTGGTCTGTATTATACAGAAGCGAGACCCAAGGCGAAGGTACGGACGCAAGCAAAACTCTTCATACAAAATCTGTAAGCGATCGTCATGCATTTAACAATATATCAAAATAATTAGCTTGTGTTCCGCCTGCGCCGTGCCTTCGCCTTATTCCGTTTCTGTATACAGAAATCGAATTATAATTCGAGCCTTAGATACTTATCTAAAAATGAAGATAGGAACCTCTATACAGCAAAACAAACGCTAACGTCATGTCCGTTACCAAGGGGAGTGCCCGTGACTCTACTGTGTCTCTATGATATTATAACAGCCACTGAAATACAACAATAAACATTCACACACTCACACCCCTGCACTAGGATTCCCTGTGTCGCAGGTGGCATGGACACATACAAGACATCACAACATCCAAGAGCCAAAAACAAACTTTTGTGTTCGTCACAAATATTTGTCCCGGCCGGGGATCGAACCCGGAACACCAAGCTTCGTAGGCAGGGGTACCAACTAAGCGGTTTCGTCAACTAATACTAAATGATGCAACCTTTCCCTGTGACGTAACTACTACTTATCTAAAAATAAAGATAGGAACCTAACATCATAGCCATGTCCGTTACCAAGGGGAGTGCCCGTGACTCTCTACTGTGTCTCTACTCTCTATGATATTATAACAGCCACTGGAATACAAATAATGAATGATGCAACCTTTCCCTGTGACGTAACTACTACTTATCTAAAAATAAAGATAGGAACCTAACATCATAGCCATGTCCGTTACCAAGGGGAGTGCCCGTGACTCTCTACTGTGTCTCTACTCTCTATGATATTATAACAGCCACTGGAATACAAATAATGAATGATGCAACCTTTCCCTGTTACATGACTACTACTTATCTAAAAATAAAGATAGGAACCTAACATCATAGCCATGTCCGTTACCAAGGGGAGTGCCCGTGACTCTCTACTGTGTCTCTACTCTCTATGATATTATAACAGCCACTGGAATACAAATAATGAATGATGCAACCTTTCCCTGTGACGTAACTACTACTTATCTAAAAATAAAGATAGGAACCTAACATCATAGCCATGTCCGTTACCAAGGGGAGTGCCCGTGACTCTCTACTGTGTCTCTACTCTCTATGATATTATAACAGCCACTGGAATACAAATAATGAATGATGCAACCTTTCCCTGTTACATGACTACTACTTATCTAAAAATAAAGATAGGAACCTAACATCATAGCCATGTCCGTTACCAAGGGGAGTGCCCGTGACTCTCTACTGTGTCTCTACTCTCTATGATATTATAACAGCCACTGGAATACAAATAATGAATGATGCAACCTTTCCCTGTTACATGACTACTACTTATCTAAAAATAAAGATAGGAACCTAACATCATAGCCATGTCCGTTACCAAGGGGAGTGCCCGTGACTCTCTACTGTGTCTCTACTCTCTATGATATTATAACAGCCACTGGAATACAAATAATGAATGATGCAACCTTTCCCTGTGACATAACATAACTACTACTTATCTAAAAATAAAGATAGGAACCTAACATCATAGCCATGTCCGTTACCAAGGGGAGTGCCCGTGACTCTCTACTGTGTCTCTACTCTCTATGATATTATAACAGCCACTGGAATACAAATAATGAATGATGCAACCTTTCCCTGTGACGTAACTACTACTTATCTAAAAATAAAGATAGGAACCTAACATCATAGCCATGTCCGTTACCAAGGGGAGTGCCCGTGACTCTCTACTGTGTCTCTACTCTCTATGATATTATAACAGCCACTGGAATACAAATAATGAATGATGCAACCTTTCCCTGTGACGTAACTACTACTTATCTAAAAATAAAGATAGGAACCTAACATCATAGCCATGTCCGTTACCAAGGGGAGTGCCCGTGACTCTCTACTGTGTCTCTACTCTCTATGATATTATAACAGCCACTGGAATACAAATAATGAATGATGCAACCTTTCCCTGTTACATGACTACTACTTATCTAAAAATAAAGATAGGAACCTAACATCATAGCCATGTCCGTTACCAAGGGGAGTGCCCGTGACTCTCTACTGTGTCTCTACTCTCTATGATATTATAACAGCCACTGGAATACAAATAATGAATGATGCAACCTTTCCCTGTGACGTAACTACTACTTATCTAAAAATAAAGATAGGAACCTAACATCATAGCCATGTCCGTTACCAAGGGGAGTGCCCGTGACTCTCTACTGTGTCTCTACTCTCTATGATATTATAACAGCCACTGGAATACAAATAATGAATGATGCAACCTTTCCCTGTTACATGACTACTACTTATCTAAAAATAAAGATAGGAACCTAACATCATAGCCATGTCCGTTACCAAGGGGAGTGCCCGTGACTCTCTACTGTGTCTCTACTCTCTATGATATTATAACAGCCACTGGAATACAAATAATGAATGATGCAACCTTTCCCTGTTACATGACTACTACTTATCTAAAAATAAAGATAGGAACCTAACATCATAGCCATGTCCGTTACCAAGGGGAGTGCCCGTGACTCTCTACTGTGTCTCTACTCTCTATGATATTATAACAGCCACTGGAATACAAATAATGAATGATGCAACCTTTCCCTGTGACATAACATAACTACTACTTATCTAAAAATAAAGATAGGAACCTAACATCATAGCCATGTCCGTTACCAAGGGGAGTGCCCGTGACTCTCTACTGTGTCTCTACTCTCTATGATATTATAACAGCCACTGGAATACAAATAATGAATGATGCAACCTTTCCCTGTGACGTAACTACTACTTATCTAAAAATAAAGATAGGAACCTAACATCATAGCCATGTCCGTTACCAAGGGGAGTGCCCGTGACTCTCTACTGTGTCTCTACTCTCTATGATATTATAACAGCCACTGGAATACAAATAATGAATGATGCAACCTTTCCCTGTGACGTAACTACTACTTATCTAAAAATAAAGATAGGAACCTAACATCATAGCCATGTCCGTTACCAAGGGGAGTGCCCGTGACTCTCTACTGTGTCTCTACTCTCTATGATATTATAACAGCCACTGGAATACAAATAATGAATGATGCAACCTTTCCCTGTGACATAACATAACTACTACTTATCTAAAAATAAAGATAGGAACCTAACATCATAGCCATGTCCGTTACCAAGGGGAGTGCCCGTGACTCTCTACTGTGTCTCTACTCTCTATGATATTATAACAGCCACTGGAATACAAATAATGAATGATGCAACCTTTCCCTGTGACATAACATAACTACTACTTATCTAAAAATAAAGATAGGAACCTAACATCATAGCCATGTCCGTTACCAAGGGGAGTGCCCGTGACTCTCTACTGTGTCTCTACTCTCTATGATATTATAACAGCCACTGGAATACAAATAATGAATGATGCAACCTTTCCCTGTGACATAACATAACTACTACTTATCTAAAAATAAAGATAGGAACCTAACATCATAGCCATGTCCGTTACCAAGGGGAGTGCCCGTGACTCTCTACTGTGTCTCTACTCTCTATGATATTATAACAGCCACTGGAATACAAATAATGAATGATGCAACCTTTCCCTGTGACATAACATAACTACTACTTATCTAAAAATAAAGATAGGAACCTAACATCATAGCCATGTCCGTTACCAAGGGGAGTGCCCGTGACTCTCTACTGTGTCTCTACTCTCTATGATATTATAACAGCCACTGGAATACAAATAATGAATGATGCAACCTTTCCCTGTGACATAACATGACTACTACTTATCTAAAAATAAAGATAGGAACCTAACATCATAGCCATGTCCGTTACCAAGGGGAGTGCCCGTGACTCTCTACTGTGTCTCTACTCTCTATGATATTATAACAGCCACTGGAATACAAATAATGAATGATGCAACCTTTCCCTGTGACGTAACTACTACTTATCTAAAAATAAAGATAGGAACCTAACATCATAGCCATGTCCGTTACCAAGGGGAGTGCCCGTGACTCTCTACTGTGTCTCTACTCTCTATGATATTATAACAGCCACTGGAATACAAATAATGAATGATGCAACCTTTCCCTGTTACATGACTACTACTTATCTAAAAATAAAGATAGGAACCTAACATCATAGCCATGTCCGTTACCAAGGGGAGTGCCCGTGACTCTCTACTGTGTCTCTACTCTCTATGATATTATAACAGCCACTGGAATACAAATAATGAATGATGCAACCTTTCCCTGTGACATAACATAACTACTACTTATCTAAAAATAAAGATAGGAACCTAACATCATAGCCATGTCCGTTACCAAGGGGAGTGCCCGTGACTCTCTACTGTGTCTCTACTCTCTATGATATTATAACAGCCACTGGAATACAAATAATGAATGATGCAACCTTTCCCTGTTACATGACTACTACTTATCTAAAAATAAAGATAGGAACCTAACATCATAGCCATGTCCGTTACCAAGGGGAGTGCCCGTGACTCTCTACTGTGTCTCTACTCTCTATGATATTATAACAGCCACTGGAATACAAATAATGAATGATGCAACCTTTCCCTGTTACATGACTACTACTTATCTAAAAATAAAGATAGGAACCTAACATCATAGCCATGTCCGTTACCAAGGGGAGTGCCCGTGACTCTCTACTGTGTCTCTACTCTCTATGATATTATAACAGCCACTGGAATACAAATAATGAATGATGCAACCTTTCCCTGTGACGTAACTACTACTTATCTAAAAATAAAGATAGGAACCTAACATCATAGCCATGTCCGTTACCAAGGGGAGTGCCCGTGACTCTCTACTGTGTCTCTACTCTCTATGATATTATAACAGCCACTGGAATACAAATAATGAATGATGCAACCTTTCCCTGTGACATAACATTACTACTACTTATCTAAAAATAAAGATAGGAACCTAACATCATAGCCATGTCCGTTACCAAGGGGAGTGCCCGTGACTCTCTACTGTGTCTCTACTCTCTATGATATTATAACAGCCACTGGAATACAAATAATGAATGATGCAACCTTTCCCTGTGACATAACATTACTACTACTTATCTAAAAATAAAGATAGGAACCTAACAAACAACATGACCATGTCCGTTACCAAGGGGAGTGCCGGTGACGTCACTGGCCAAACGACCCTTGTTACGGGTGTGTCTGTATTCTGTATATCCCTCGCACCCTTTCAGCCATGAGCTTTATTTCATTGCGGGAATGCTTGGTATTTTAATGAGGCACGCGATTTGCGGAATGTTAACGAAATTATTTTCAGACTGAAATTCTTTACTAGCCAAAAGCCTACCATATAATAATATGAACCACATAGAAACGTAAGTATGTTTGTTTTTTTGTTATTTTCAACCGACTTCAAATAAGGAGGAGGTTATCAATTCGGTCGTCTTCTTATCGTGTCACTAGTTCCATCGAACCAGTGTGGTTAAAGTATTTCAAGTGCGCCTCGAATAGGCTCCTTTCGTGCACTCGACACATGTTTTCGAACTTTAGGTTCTACGACATGCCGGTTTCCTCACGATGTTTTCCTTCACCGTTGCGAGAACGTGGGATGCATACATAGATTTTTTCGACCGAAAAAACCCATTTACGCATGACTGCCACCGGGATTCGAACCCGCGACCACGATCGCAAGGTAAGGGCCTCGTCCACTCGGCCACCACGTCCTCAAATTCAGTCCTCAATTCGGTTGAATGTTTTTTTTTTATGTTTACCTCGGAACTTTGTTTTTTATAAAACGATTTAAAAAAATATTTTATTGTTTGAGAGAATACACTTTTAGATTGGTCCCATAAATATTTCATCAAAATAGGTTCTGTAGTTTAGTTATATCAAAATAACTGAAAAAAGTATGTCATCGAGTTAAATGAAATTTTCCTATCTTGCTTCCCTGTGACTTTTCAGTGTTTTTTACTGTTACTAAAACAGTAAAATTGAAGTTCGTTGTACTGATTTTGTAAAACCTTCATTATTATTTAACTTTCTGTGTCCCATTGTTGGTATGTAATGTTAATAGTTCTAAGTTACATGATATATTTTAAATAAACTTTTATGCAGATACGTCTCAATCTCAATTGGTTCAGTTATTCACACTGCAGCAGCGAGAGATTGTACGATTGCTGTTTCAATCTCGTGTTATCTTTCTTTTGTGACAATAATAACCCTGTGGCTTTTCTGACATTATTGATACCTACTCATATAAATGTAATGTATTCATTTACGTTGGAGGTGTACCATAATTTTATCGAATATAACTGTTCAAATTCTCGAAATATTTACTCAAGCCCTACTGAAATAACATACCGATTCTGAATCACCTAATAATTTTCTTGCTCTACCGAATTTTCTGTATTTCCCACTGTATATTTACTTACATATACTCACAATCATTCACTGAAAAACCGGCTGTTTAAACAGTCTAACTGATTGATTCATCATCGCCGAGACAAAACCGCTGAACGTAGAGACTTGAAACTGTGTTTTATTTATGAGGTGTAAACGCGCAATAAGAAACTAATGTTTTAATTATGCACACATTTGACAAGACGAGCAAGACTCTCTCTTGCCGGTAAGAGATCACGCCTACCCATCACCCATGACCAAAACAGTTCTGCACAGTACTTACCTACGTTCAGAATTGTCATAACGCTTGAACACTAAACACAATGGTCTCATCTCAATAGCCCAGTAATTTCAATAGCTACAGTGCTTATTACCGTACCTAGTTCATTACCGCTTAGCGATAGAATGCCTGGCATCACATACCTAGAACCTAGCTAGGATATCTCTTTGTTGAAAATGTTTATAATCTACTAGTTTACATGCACAATTCCGTTTGCGCTGGAAATTCCTAAGATTCCTTCCTTAGTACCCACTTTCAGCTCTAGAATCTAGTCTACTAGACTAGTATCAAGTCTACGTTCAGTCGTTTGGCCTGTACGTTGTCTCTCAGTCAGTCGGAACCAAGACTTTTTAGTGAGCCGGTGGCTGTCCATTGCTGGACTTGGCCTCCCCGATTAACGGTCTCGAACGATCTCCATCCACCAACTAACCCGCCACAATGTCGTCGGCCATCCTACATTGCGTTGTCCAGTTCCATAATTATTCTTTCTGTAGTTGTAATCTATGCAATGCCCCAATTCCAATGCAACACAACACGCCTAGCTGGAACGGGTTGGAGGCCGCCAATCTATTGTTAAGATGTAGGTCGAGCTGGTAACCCTGTAAATATTAAACCTTTTGTTTCAAATATCGGTCAAATGTATTGTAATAACGCTTTTGACTTAGGTAGCCCTTTGATATTAAAGTATAAGCGCTTCGTGACAATAAACAATAACGCTAATGAATTGAACATTGCTTTAATTAATCTAGAATCAGTAGATCTTCCAGTCTAAGAATGCACGCGAAGAAATTAAATTTTTGTGAAGAAATAATAAATTTGTTTTGTCCTAGTCTTGTAAGCTAGGTTAAGAGGCTAGGCTTTAGTGATTTAGTTTTAAACCCGCTTTTATATTATCTACCTATGAATCTTCACTTCATACAAGTCAATCAAGTGTAATAAGCTAAAACGTAACCTGTTAATTCTATTTATAAGATTGACCAGTGATCTTATATGTGTTTGAAAAACCGGTAACATAGCTGAATACCAGGTTGATTGAAGCGAGAATTCTTCCAATTGCCTTAGAACTTTTTATGTGATTTAATTAAATCCTAGAGAACCCTAGATCTGTATTATTAACTTTTACGAAGTTACCAGTAATACAGAAAATCAGAAATACCAGTAAGCATTGCTGTGTTTTCTGGTTTGAAGAACAGGGCACTATAGCTAGTGAGATTACTATAGTCTTTTGAGATTGACGATCATAATGTCTCGCAGTAGACTAACGCTAGAGCAGTGTTGAACTTACCTTTGTAAACCAAAGTCCTGTATCAATGTTCTGGCCATGAGCAGACGTGATCTCTTGTGCCCAGAATACACGAGGCAATTTTTTTCAAGCCAGGAATGCAAGATAGTAACCTAGCAAGCTTCTTTTGTAGGCTAGTTAGCTAGTGAGAAAGCAGGCTATTTCTGTTTACACGAAGTCAGAGCTGTTAGCTGGCTAGCTTACTATCACTATCTTGCTATTCGGGCTTCAAGAACTCGTAGCCTCATGTATCTCGGGCATTACCATCAGGAGGGCAACGAGCTCGTCTCGACACTTGTTTACATATAAAAAAACTTTGTTCACGGTACCAATAACAAGTACTTTCAACGCAATTATTCTGAAGGCTCATATTTGTTTTTCACGTTTCCTTTGAAACGCTTCACTTTTGTTTGAACGTATTTTTCTCATAACCTTCACGGAGACAGTTCCGTAGATTAGAGCATTATTCGTTCCATTAGTCTCACATCTCATTACAATGGCATTCACAGACGTTGCTTCCTTTACAAAGATAATGGACAAAATGTTGATGACTCCATTGACAAAAGTGGAGTAATTTACCAGCAAATATATGATGTTTTTAAACCAAAAGACTGCACAATTTATTTTTTTCTTTTACTTACTTTAATAGACAAAGTTGACCCTAAAAGTCTAAATAAATTAACTATTTCGTTTATTTATCAACCGTTTATTTTTTCTTTTGCGGTTTCCTGTGACTTTTTAGTAATGTTTACGGCCACTAGAACAGTCCAAATTGACGTCAGTTGCAGTATGTTTTTGTGAAACCTTGATTAGCGGCCGCGCGGACAGACATATAAAAGCATTTTTGGCCAACCTGAAGCAGAAGACCTTCGGCTCGCTTCGCTCGCTAGGTAAATAACATTATTTAGTTCAGGAATTACGATAAATTGGCACTCCAGAACACTTGAGCACTTTATTCTTTATTAGTGTATTTTGTATAATATCGTAAGTTATTGTTATTATTGTTACTAAAAAATAACCATATATTATTTTCTTTCATGAATCACACATCTAGCACTACCACATCTCCATAATACGCAGAGGTTTGCTGGAAGAGAATGCTAACTAGTATTAAGTTCGCCTATGTACTTGTTTTTTACTTTGTGCAATAAAGCATTTTCTATCTATCTATAAATTTTCAATGAGAGAGATCTTTCTAATAAAAGGTTAAATCAGTACATTAGATTTCTAAACTGTTTAGCGTTATTTCTATTGTATTGGAATGCCTAGTTTACTGAACTCAAAGCGGGTTATCAGCGAGCCATTACGTATGGATCGCGGTACATTCGATGACAAAATGTTCACGCAACCTGCCCTAATCTAGTGCCCTTCACCGTTAGACTATGTGGGTCAAATGAGCGCAGAATAACCATCAGGCAATATGACTTTCTATTCCGCTATAAATGTTAATTACTTTATGAAAGCTCGGGGTCAATTTGTGGCAAGCTAGGATTCGCTGATCATCACCCCACCTAGCCGGAGGGCGTCCTACACTACGTTTGCCGATTCGCGGTACTTAAGAACTAGTTCACCCCAACAGTTATCGGTTCTTCAGCATATATGGCTAGCGCTGCCACATTCAGCTTGCTAATTCTCTAAGCTATGTCGGTGACCTTGGTCCTCTGTTGGATAACCTCATTGCGAAAGGTTACAGGCAGAAGGTGGTTGCGGCAAGACAGGGCGCGATGTCGCAAATTGGGAAAGGCCTATATCCAGCAGTGGACTGCGATAGGCTGATGATGATGATTTCATCATCTAGGAACTAGGATAGAATCGTTCATTTTCTGGCTGAAAATTTCTGAATTTGGGTCAAGCGCTGTTTACAGTACTTAATGGATCTTGTTAGTGTTACGCCCACAGTGACGCGCAGATAAACAAATATCTCTCGCCCGTGCGCGGTGAAGCGTGAAATTCGTGCACGATATCTTGAAACGAAAGTAGCAGACTTCTACCTCTGAGATATAAAATACTACTTTTACTTTATTGTGAGCCTGAATCGTTCCACTGCAGGGCAAAGGCTTACCTTCCTTCTTTCCACTCTTTTCTGTCAAGGGCAACTGTCGACCAGTCTTTCAAGTGGGAGTCTAGCTCGTCTCTCCATCTTCTCCGCGGTCTGCCGCTAAAATACTACTACTTTACTACATTATTTGTAAATACATTTACAATATGTGTAGTTATATTAAGCCAAAGAACTTCTAAACTACGTAGAAGATCATTGTTTTAAGCAAAATAATGACACTTGAGTGCAGGTTTTTGTAACAGGGTTCAAGCAACCATACATAAAAGATAATGCGCCCCTATTCATATGCAACCAGCATTTGCTATCAGTTGTTATGGAAATGAGAAGCAGTTAAGCTTAAACGATACTTACATAAACCTTATACTACATGTAATTTACGCCTTATAATATACACTAGGTCACACGTCACACCATAAGGCCTTGCGTTTCGTTTGAAAAGAGCAGCGACTCTACCTACTCATTCCTCCAGACACAGAAGTATTTAATAATCACGTACACGTACAATGTACATTGAAAATGCTCCAAAAAAATGAGCCACATTCGCTAATTTCTAGTAGGTACATTTTGGTCAATTGGTAATTTTTGAAAAAGAGAACGAGATGAAATAATAACAGGGCTAGACGTAGCCATATATTATATGTTAAAACTACTAGGCTTTTTCATTGTTAATAACACTATATCGTAAAAAGTAACACACATTAAATGATAGTATCAAACCAAAATGGATGCGGAATACAGGACAGATGGTGTTCTATAGGAACACCGTTATTTATCTATGCCTCGTACAAACAGAGGCATCAGGAGTTGAACCAAGTCGTTTGTTAACAGGAGGGCCCGCACTCTACTCTACCCGACGACGAGTTCTACGATGCAGTGGAGACGGGTTTCGACAAGATGGAGGAGGAGCGGTGCGCGCGTGTGGTGCCGCCGGGCGCGCGCCACACACGCGATCAGGTGCAGCTGCCGCCGCCGAGCCGAGACCCGCGACTCGCGCAGCACGCGCTCAGCATAGAGGTACGTATCAGTTATGATCATCGTTATACTTGTCGTCAACTCTATGGTCATCGTTGTCGTTATCGTCGCGCTATAGACCCGACAAGTTGGGAGGATTATAATAATAAACATTCACACACTCACACCCCTGCACTAGGATTCCCTGTGTCGCAGGTGGCATGGACACATACAAGACATCACAATATCCAAGACCAGAGAACAAACATTTGTGTTTGCCCCGGCCGGGGATCGAACCCGGAACACCAAGCTTCGTAGGCAGGGTCACTACCAACTAAGCCACGGTGTTGTTATTGGGAGGAGCTCGCTTCAAATAGGTCCTCTTGACGCTCGACTAGAATTGATCTAACTAGCATTAAGAGGATATGTGAAACTGTCAGAAATGACAGCTGCCAAATTGTAAGACAGTGATAGCGCAATTAGACACCTTACCCCGAGGGAAGAGGTAAGATATAGATTTTTGTCGCTCAAAAGTAACGGACGTAAGCGACAAATGATAAAACATTGTATTGCTTGAAAAGTATTGAATTTATAAAAAAATCCTTTTACATTTATCTAAGTTCGGTTATAACTCACTCAATAGTATAAAAATAAACCTTAAATATTCTCTAAATTCGGAGAATGGATGTAAATCAGATTTTATGAGGGCCTATTTCAAAAAATAAATCTATCGAGAAAAGTTTCACCAATCGTGTTTCTGTCTTATATTTATTTAGATTATATCCTCAAGTAATCACTGTATTAACATCAAGTTTGTAAACTGTACCGTTACCGAGTAAGAATGAAACGCAGCGGCTCCAAATTTTTACATAGCCTCTTAAGTTATATTCTCTAAGTAACATTAAGTTCGCCTGTGAACTTGTATTATTATGTTATTCAATAAAGCATTGCCTATCCATCTACCATCCAGGACCCAGGTTGTTGTTTTCTGGAAAAAAAGAAGAGAAGCATAAGACGACAGCGAGTTCCACTTCCTAACGGTTCGTATGAGGAAGATGTTTGAGAACCGTTTGGTAGGAGTGATAGATAGATATACACCACATTTTTTAATAACTGATTAAAAATTTACGGTTTATAGAGATGGTAATTTGCTGTGCGTCTGCTCGTCCTAGAGTGAAGCGGAGATTGTTGGAAATTCTGTAATAATGACGCCGAATGACGGTGTTCCATTTCAGATCGACAGGATATCTACGGAGCAGATCCAGGCTGCGTTTGAAGGCGTTGGCGGAGAGATCGGATGGCAGTTGTTCGCCGAAGAAGGCGAAATGAGGATGTACAGGAGGTAAGGTACATCGTTTTTGCCTCTTTTATGATCCTATATGTCTCCGTAATTGAGTTTATAATTTAGCGTCGGTCTTAAAGAGCATGCTACTTGCGGTCACAATTTTTCGACAGTTTACAATTTAACGGTTTGAAAATTGTTTAGGGTTTTGGCGGGAACATGAAAAATGGCGCATTGGCGGCATTAAATTAATTGACAAAACTTGTATAACTTTGAGTGTTTAAGTGTAAAAACGGTGGTTTTTTATCCATTAAGTGCTCGTGAACGTGTATGAGTGTTGGTGAATAGTGTAATGCTGTAAAACGTGACTTTTCGTGTTGCCTCCAAAACTCCATAGAAGCCTCTAGTAAAGTCGCAACCACCACTTCTTTACAGGGGCATGACTTGACTTATCGACTGACTTATGACAAAATAATCTCTCCAATAACTTGACACTGGCTATATACCTTTGATGTGAAGCCAAAACCGAAGAACTTAGGTTCTTCGATAGAAAAAAAAAAAAAAATTGTTTGAATGTATTTTTTTCCGAATAATTTCAAAATTGTTATGTAACTATATAATTAATTAAGTGTTCTATAATATATGTATGTAAATAATGTAATATTAAGGTCCAGAATCCCGCGCGCCGCTATCTCGCTCGCACATTTGTACATTTTTGAAGAAAAAAATTGGTGAGTATATATTCAAAAATTTGGGTCAGTGAATTTGGTACTACAACCACTACTAGTTTGGTACTACAAAACTGTTGTTGAATTTCTATCTCGATCGCCCTATTTCCTTCGCTTATGTTAAATTTATAAAAAAAAATATATACTATAACATTGCGTGAGGTTGTTGTAGTAACAAATTCACCGATCCCAATTTTTGGAATTTATAATAGGTAATTAGTATCTTCAAAAATGTACAAACGTGCGAGCGAGATAGTTGCACGCGGGATTCTGGGCCATAATTTGCACTAATGTGGCCCAGAATCCCGCGTGTGGTGAGTATAATTGGTAAGTGGTGAGAACGTTCTTATTACTTAAAGGGTAATCCTCAAATCCGAATTCCATACAAAAAAAGTACGCTGTATTATAGTAATTTCTTCACACTATTCGTTTTGTCCATGTTTTTTGATTTCGTGAACATAAAAAGTGATAGGTTTCATACTTTACTTTAGATTTTATACGTGTTTTTAAGTTAGTAGGGTTAATTTTAAAACACGTATAAAATCTAAATTAATTACTATTATAATAAATGATAAAAATATCAGCTGAATGTTCTCTCTTTAAACATTTATCTCGTGTTCCAGGGAGATGGAGGTGGATGGCATGGTGATGGACCCGCTGAAGGCAATCCACAAGGTGCGCGGCGTGTCGGCCCGCGAGATGTGCCACTATTTCTTCAACCCCCGATACAGATACGAATGGGAGAGTGAGTAAACACTATACAGATTTTCCCTAAAAATCTTCGATGTGTAAAAATTGTTGAACAAATGTTGTTCGCCAGGACGTGGGGAATACCCCCTTACGGGCTAATAGGGATAATAAGACAGTTATTTGATATTTTTTTTAAGTGAATACCACAGAAGTAAGAAAGCACCGGAAACAACGCCTACAAATAGCCATTGTCGCCGCGAAGCAGCCGAATATCTGTCAAAGTTGGTGCTGAACATTATACTAGAGATGGGCAATGTTGGACTAATATAGGGGATTTCCGTAACTTTGATTTGTTTGTATCATAAGAGTACTATTTGGTGTAGGGCCTGGATGTTCCAAATAGAAGAAGGCTTAATTTAATAACAAGTAGGTACTTATCTTCAAGTTCTTTTGAGAAGAAAAAAACGTGATAGTTTCATCGATATTATATCGTTTTATACGATTTAATATCGATGGATAGTTTACTCTGTAATTGTGAATTCATACAGAGAATAAAACATAAAAAGTAATCAAATAACTTTCTAATAGAATAAGGCATTTCACTTATTTATTTTTCCGTAGATCTAAATGCCGAAGTTCCGTAAAATCTTAGCTCCAAACTCATCGGCCCAACTCTATAACCTCTTTATTTAGAGTGCTTCATTGTAATGTTAGATAGCACTCCGTCTTGTTGAATGAAATGAAAAAAGTCTATGGTGAATACATTTTTTGGCTGAATTTAAAAATATAATGAAAATTGTATTTATTTGTACGTGAATTTATTTGCAATTTGACAAACTTTGAATTTTCAACAGTTGTAGATTAAACGTTGTTCGCCAGGACGTTTGTTCTAAAACTGTTGGAATTTCAAACTTTATCAAATAGTAAGTAATAAAAGTTCTCAGAATCCTTCAATGCGCACAAATACAAAGTCCTATCTGTCACAGCCTTATTCAAATAAATAATCTGCATAGACAAATATTTGCTGTGTTCGTATGTATTTATCAACAATAAAATGGCGGTGTTTGTTTGACTGCGTTGTTAGTGCATCTATAATTCAAGGTATTTTGTTACTGAAAACACTCACAAAACTAGATTATGGCCATAAACGGAGTATGATGAGCCAATTCTGTTAGCACAAAATATATTCTAATCTAATTGTAAAATTGCAACCACTGCTGGCTTTATAAAGCTTGGTTTAATAAATTTACTTAAAAGTCACAGGAAAGAAATATACGCATTTTCATTTGCTAGTAATCTACTAAACCTATTTTGATGATTTTGAATCAATCAGAAAGTATTGCAATAAAAATAAGCCCCCCCACCCCTTTTTTTTGAAGTCCGTTGAATGTAAGGCCTAATGCCCACTTAATGTCAAGTCCACGTATCCAACGACGGCGTAATCATGTCTATCGGTTCGTAGCTCAACTTTACTAATAAAATATCTATTGCCCAATAAATTATATAAATATATTTAGTAATAAATCCGCTTAATTTCTAAACAAAGGTTTTAATTAACTTAACTTTTGTTCAACTAAACCAAAGAGTCAAAGAACAGAAAACCAAAGTTTAAAGATACGACACGTGTTTTGCATCTACACGAGGCATCATCAGGAGGTGTGGACTCGCCGAAGTTTGAAACGAGAGACTAGAGGTCTCTCGTTTCAAACTTCGGCGAGTCCACATATATATATATATATATATAATTTATTGATATTTATGGATTTCCGCAAAGTAACGCCTGAATCAATCAATTATCTATTGCCCACTTCCATTTTAGTTGTCTTATCCTTTTTTTTTAAGTCTGTATAATAATATTTGTCTTCTTTCTTAGTCTTTTGTAAAAAAGTAAGAGTTCCACTTTACTATGCAGTGGTAATCTTTGATTTTTTTTAACCTTGTTTATTTTTTTTTTATAAACAGCAACACTAGAAACAATGACGATAGTGGAAGAGATATCGTCAGACGCGGTCGTGTGCCACCAGACGTTCAAACGCGTGTGGCCCGCGTCTCAGCGCGACGCTCTGTTCTGGTCGCACGTGCGCGCGCACGATGACTGCACCTACGCCGTCACCAACCATTCCACCACCAATGCAGACTACCCGGTGAGTGATGCTATAGTCACGCGCGTCACTCTAGTGGCACGTTCAAACGCGTGTGGCCCGCGTCTCAGCGCGACGCTCTGTTCTGGTCGCACGTCCGCGCGCATGACGACTGTGCAGTCGTCATGCGTCGGCGCTGGTGGTGGAATGGTTGGTACGCACGTACGCCGTCACCAACCATTCCACCACCAACGCCGACTACCCGGTGAGTGATGCTATAGTCACGCGCGTCACTCTAGTGCCACATCCAAACGCGTCACTCTAGTGGCACGTTCAAACGCGTCACTTCAGTGCCACATTCAAACGCGTAACTCTAGTGCCACGTCCAAACGTGTCACTCTAGTGGCACTTTCAAACGCATCACTCTCGTGACATGTTCAAACGCGTTACTCTTGTGACATGTTCAAACGCGTCACTTCAGTGTAACATTCAAACGCGTCACTCTAGTGCCACGTCCAAACGTGTCATTCTAGTGGCGCGGTCCGTGCTAACACAGGCCATGAGAAGCCACCATAATGCGAAAAACAAAGATAAAGATAAAATTTGTACCATAAACAAGCTTAAAAATATAATGATAACTATGTAGCATACAATTTGATGGCTTGAGATGTTTATTTTTTGTTTATAGTGCCTAAACTAAGTGTTCTACTTGTGTGTGACGACACCGTGGCTTAGTTGGTAGTGACCCTGCCTACGAAGCTTGGTGTTCCGGGTTCGATCCCCGGCCGGGGCAAATATTTGTGACGAACACAAATGTTTGTTCTCGGGTCTTGGATGTTGTGATGTGTTGTATGTGTCCATGCCACCTGCGACACAGGGAATCCCAGTGCAGGGGTGTGAGTGTGTGAATGTTTGTTTGTTTGTTGTTTGTTTGTTGTAGACAGCTGACCATTTGGCCACTAACAGAGTTTAATACAGTGAATCGTTCGCAGAGTAACACGGGAGCCTGCATCCGCCTGTTCGTGACGGTGTGTCTCGCGTGCCGCAGCTCGTGGCCGGCCGGCGAGCGGCCCAGCAGGGAGAACATCTCCACCAGCATCGCGTATTGTAGCACAGGTATAACATGCACATTTTTATCAGTTTTTTACCCGACTGCTAAGGAAGGGTAATGTTTTTCGCGCGTATCTTGTATGTATGTATGTAAATTTCTTTATTTCATCGTTTCAAACGGCTGGATGGATTTTGACAATTAAGTTATTGTTAAATTCGTCTCAATATCCCGAGTGTTTCTTATATGGGTTTTTGAAAATAATAATCAAAATGGCGGATTTTAGGCGCTAATAGTAGGTTGAAAGATTTTTGTTCACCAAACCTATCGTAGTAGGGTATCAAAATGAAGGAAATGAAAAGGAGATTACATAAATAAATATAAGTCATATGTTTAAATTTAATTTGGAATAATGAATTGGCAATCAATGTAAATATAATATTATCGCAGTCGGGTTTTCAGTTTTTTTTATAAACTTTGAGCTTGTTAGGGCATCATTTGAGTTGGGTGGGTTTTGGACGGCTTAAAAACTCCTTTAAAAAAACTAGTCACTGGTTCACACGGGACGAGACGAGAATATAATTATAATTAATTGCCACTTTCTTGCTAACTTGCACGAAAATATCGCTTTACTCGCTTGACAGTTAGGGCTGTTTCAAACTAGCATTCTTTTGCGCGCGTATATTACTAGCGTTTCGGCACACGTGCGACTTTAAAAGCCAAACGCCCGGGCTCCGTATTCGAGCTTACACCGGCGTTTACGCTCGTTTTGTTAGTGGCGAGTGAATCGCCGAAAATGACGCCGAAAACGCTCGGTTAAAACACTAGTCTGAAATCGCTCTTGAGAACTGCTAAGCGAGTAAAACGATTGCTTATAGTACGATGATACACGGCTTTTTTACACGCTACACGCCAGGTACTTCGCTTGTACCGTGTAAAGTCGCCCAGTGTCATCGGCGTTTTTACAATCTGCTTGTTGACAATCCTTCCCAAAAAAGCTAACACGCTCACACGTTAGCGTTTAAAAACGCCAACAATCAGCTTGTAAAAACAGCTTGTGTGTTGCTAAGCCTTAGCTAACCATGACCTGAACGGCGCTAGAAATCGTAACGTCACAGACGCCGTGCTGCTTTGAAGCGCTTGTCAACTTCAATAAGCGTATTGTTTCGTCAGCTCTACGTTAACTTTTTTGATATTTTGATCAGCATTTGATATGATCTCTCTTCTTCAGTGAACCCCGGAGGCTGGGCCCCAGCGGGCGTCCTCCGAGCGGTCTACAAACGAGAATACCCCAAGTTCCTCAAAAGATTCACGAACTACGTCACCGATCAGTGCAAGGGCAAACCGCTCGCCATCTAGCGACGGCCAAACCTCAGGTAACGGACTCTCGTAGATAGATATAGGGGCTCTAGTGTTATGGAAAAACGCCAAACGGCTAATTTGGAATATATTTGGAAGTTTCACGGTCGCTGGTTGAAAGATACGTGTTGGAAATGTTGCGGCTTTGAAACATACGTGATGGATATGTTGCGACTTTGGACAAAGTGTAATGGAAATGTTGCAATTTTGAATAATGCGTAATGGAAATGTTACGACCTTGAAACATGTGTGATGGAAATGTTGCGACTTTGAAACATGCATGATGAGAATGTCGCGACTTTAAAACATGCCTGATGAGAATGTTGCGACTTTAAACAATGCGTAATGGAAATGTTGCGATTTTTAAACATATGTGATGGAAATGTTGCGACTTTGAAACATGCGTGATGGAAATATTGCGACTTTGAAACATGCATGTTTGGTACCCTAATGGACGGCTTTGGGAAGATGGTCAAAGTTTTGAAAATAATATCAATCAAGACAAAAGGCTCGGTATACATTCTTAAACTAAACATGAGGTAACTTGGCAGGGATTAGCGGCGTAATGTCACGTTGTTTATTTTATAGTATTTTAGTCATATCTAGATGTTATATTTTTATTGTAATTATGAAGGGAATTGTTAGCGGTGAAACCAAAACCAAATAACTAAATAACCAAATTGTTGGATTTTTACGGAGCTTGATAATCGCCTTTTTGTAGTCGACATGTTTTTTTTGCGTTTAAATTTTAACAATTTAACGATTTGGTTATAATTTTTTTGGTTGAATTGCTGTCCAAAATGACCTTCATTGTCTATTATATTATTGAACTATTACCTACTTAAAATGTTAATGGAACAGTGAATTATTTCAAGTGTTGGTAGGATCAATTAGTTATTCGATTATAAATAAGCACGTAAGATTTTTTTTATTTTATAGTTAGAACCACCGAATATAAAATTCAATGTGTAGTATATTGACTACACAGCAAGTTATGCACAAAGGATAAAAGCATGATGTTAATAAAATTAGGGTAAACCAGCCTATTATTGGCACCCCGCCTGTTATTGGCACCCTAGAGTTAAGGCTAATCCTCAAATCCGAATTCCATACAAAATGTTCCATAAAAAATTCAATTAAAACTAACCCTACTAACTTAAAAACACGAATAAATTCTAAATTAAAGTATGAAACCTTTAACTTTTTTTGTTGACGAAATCAAAAAACGTGGACGAAACGAATAGTGTGAAGAAATTACTATAATACGGCTTACTTTTTGAGTATTTGTCCAAAATATTTTGTATGAAATTCGGATTTGAGGATTCCCCTTAAATGCGAAAAAACAAGGAAATTATAGACTTTTAAAAGTAATAAAAGCATGCTGAAATTGAATAATCTATAATTTCCTTGTTTCTTCGCATTAAACTCTAGGGTGCCAATAATAGGCGGGGTGCAAATAATAGGTTGGTTTACCCTATGTTTATGCATAAATTGTATTCAATGTTTTTTCCTTTCATCTTTTAATGTAAAAAGAGATAAGTACCCTTAGTATGAGTTTTGATAGTTTTCGAAAACTTTATGTAGTTTCGTTTCCTTCCATACATTTGCTTACAGCGCCCCTAGCGAAAACTTTCATGAACTAAAATCGGTAGTATGAGTTGGATCGAAACATAGTATTCGAATACCAAAAAAGTTTTCGAGCTGTTTATGGCACTTTGGCAGTACGAGTTCTAACTTTGACAAGTCAGCGGTAGTAAACTAGGACGTTTACGAAAACTTTTGTAGTATTCGCACTCACTAGATAAAGTTCGGTGAGAGCTATGCGAACAAGCTAGTATTTGTAAATACTGCCACATTTATTGCTCTCAACCTGACATGAGGGCCTTCGGCCGGTTTATTTAAGTCACCATTTCTAAAATTATGGATATGGGTAGGGTAATTATACAAATTTCGAGACACATCTTGTGGACTTTTTTCCAGAGAGAGAAATAATTACCACTATATGAATTCTATCCATAATTTAAAATTGTGATGGACTCATTTTTCCTTTAAAAAAACGATGCCTCCATAAAAAATAATAATAAACGTATGACAAGGCAGTATGGTCATATGACTTTAGCCAACACTATGCGCAAATTAAAAAAAAAAACAAAACGTGGCACAAAGCGCCAAACGTAAAGGATATGTTCGTCTCTTTCTTTTGCCGACGTGTAAAAGAGTTAGAAGTATATACCATGAAGTTCGTTCAATCGAGCTAGTCGATGGTTGATATCGTGTAAACTTAATACGAAAAAATTAGCCCGTACTGCCGATTACAACGTAAACTATTCGTTTGAGCGAGCTCACCAAAACTATTGAGTTTTGGAAACTATCAAACTCGTACTAAGGGTACAGAACTGTTGTTTTGTAAAAATAACTTTCCACTTTGTATAAAACTTCAATGTTAAAATGTGTTGTAAAAACAGTTAAAATATTTTCAATGTGAAAGTAACTAATAATTGTAAATACAGAATTATTATGTTAAAACAAGAGATTGATGTGTTCAGTTAGGTAGGTTTATCCTTTGATACAAAGCTGTACATCTGAGCGTAGAGCTACATCAAATTTCCCTCAAAATTTTATTTCATAAGTTACTCGCTCAATTACCTCTTGCATGTCGTCTTCACCTATAATTGCAGTGGCACTTGGCCTGCTATGTATCATGTAACCAAAAAATGTATTAGTGTCTGTGTTGGTGTTCAATAAATAAAATAAAATAAAAATCAGAAAAATGATGGAAATTTGATGTAGTAAGAGGCTTGGCTTGACAGCTGAGTTGGATGTAAAATAATTATTTTTCGTTTATACAATAGTAATTTGTATGAGACTTGAGTAGCGCCTTAGTCATTAAAGCAAAATTCTTCAATATTTTTTTTTAAATGGAAGACATGGGATTCAATAGTTCTATCTGTCCCCCTATTGGTGACGGGGGGACAGATAGAACTTTTAAAATTAATAAGAGTTCCATCTGTCCGCCGTTTAGCAACGGTAGGACAGATATAACTTTTTTGTCCCATCTGTCACCCTAGGGGTCAGAGCAGGGTAACAGATGGGAATAATTCCTTCTTTATCATACTGATAAGACGTTACTGTTACAAAATTAGAATTTTTCCTGCTAACGCTCACTCGCCTCTCTGAATACTTTTTGCGCTCAGCAGGGCCCCAATTAAGCCCTAGGTAAAGAAGCGAGTTCATCAAGACATTCAAAATACTTAATTTTATATACAGGGTGGGAAATAGCTTTTTAAGACAATTTGAACTTGGGCAAATATGTTATTGAAATTCATTTTTTTATTTACAGGTGGAAACGAATTAGTACTTAGAAAACATTAGTTAGGCATATATCTGTCTATTTTTGTTATTCTTCATGAATCTTCATTCCGAAAAGGTTTAGTTTTAGTTCCGTTATTGAGCGCTTTCACACCAAAAAGTTGTATCAACGATGAAACCAAGAGTGTTTCTATGGCTATTGTATCATGACCTCCCGTTATTGTTTTCCCGTTAAATAGTTTAGGGTCTTTCCCGTTAGATAGTTTAGAGCCTTTCCCCTTAGGCAGTTTAGAGCCTTTACGTTACGCGTCCCCTAGACGATCAATTATATTGTCGCAATATGACTAATTGTGCAATATTATTGACTGTATAGGGTTTATATTGAATATTTATTTCTTTAAATCTTATTTTACAATATATTGTGCAATGTTATTGTAGTTCTCGGGAACGCCTTAGATAGTTTAGAGCCTTTCCCGTTAGATAGTTTAGGGCCTTGCCCGTTAGATCATACGAAGAAAATCCGTCTCAATAAATAATATACTCTATCTTCAACACAAATCACATTAAATATTACGTACTAACAACGTATAAAACACGGACTAGACTAGACCTTTTCAAAAACATATTGTGTTATTTCTCCGCCAATTAGATGAGAATATTTAATTTATTTTAATAACTTGTTATTTCATGTTATTTTATCGTATTAGCATTTTTCGCTTAGTTTTTCACGGCGAGATATTTAAGATGTGCCGGCGAACATATGCATTTATATAACAGCAGTGTTGGAATTGTAAGTTATAATGTATATTTTTTAAATTATTATTGTTTATAATAAAATGTTTTAAATGGATATATTGTTTTTCTTTGAAATAAGATAGCTAAGTAGGGTATTCAAATCTTCTTGTCTATGGTTCATTTAAATATTTATGACCAGTACTTGGCCGTGTCAAGGCGTTTTCGGTGGCCAGATAGAGAGAGATCTCTTATGCCTACTTGCACCACACTGTCAAAGCTCCTAAGCAATTACTTTTCTTGCTTGCAGTTCTTAACGGTCCAAATTCAGACCGTTAGGAACTGTCAAACGAGTTAAGTAATTGCTTAAAAACTTTGATAGTTCGGTGCAAGTCGGCATTAAGGTGACGGGCACTTTTGAGCATGACAATAGGTGTTGCATTGTCTGCGGGAAAATAGCACCCACAATAGGTAATACCGATGGTCCTACTGGTGGTACCACGGGTTTTTTTGCCCGTGGTCCTACCGACCAGTCTCGTAGGACCACGGGAGAGTTTTAATTACCCGTGGTACTACCAGGCAGGTGCACATTAAGCATGCATATTATTTTTATTACGTAAATACCTAGTAGGTTGGAAGAATATACCTACGGGATGTTAGTTAGCTCATAGTTGCGGTTTGCGTTGAAGGACAGTGATTCTGTGCCTCTGTCCAAGGTACCAGGAGGACATAAAGCCCAAGAAGTTGATTGGTTGCAAGGTCCTACTCAATAACTATATAGATACGATTGGACAGTGTTTCTGTGCCTCTGTCCAAGGTACCAGGAGGACATAAAGCCCAAGAAATTGATTGGTTGCAGGGTCCTACTTAATTACTATATAGATACAATAGGACAGTGTTTCTGTGCCTCTGTCCAAGGTACCAGGAGGACATAAAGCCCAAGAAGTTGATTGGTTGCAGGGACCTACTCAATTACTATATAGATACGATAGGACAGTGATTTTGTGCCTCTGTCCAAGGTACCAGGAGGACATAAAGCCCAAGAGGTTGATTGGTTGCAGGGTCTTACTCAATTACTATATAGATACGATAGGACAGTGTTTCTGTGCCTCTGTCCAAGGTACCAGGAGGACATAAAGACCAAGAAGTTGATTGGTTGCAGGGTCCTACTCAATTACTATATAGATACGATAGGACAGTATTTCTGTGCCTCTGTCCAAGGTACCAGGAGGACATAAAACCCAAGAAGTTGATTGGTTGCAGGGTCCTACTCAATTACTATATAGATACCATAGGACAGTGTTTCTGTGCCTCTGTCCAAGGTACCAGGAGGACATAAAGCCCAAGAAGTTGATTAGTTGCAAGATCCTACTCAATTTATAGGTAGGTAATACCGAGTGCGTATACCTGTGGCGGTAGGCACTGAGAACTTTGGTTTCGTGCGCTGACTAGGTTTGATTCATCGTTTGCCTACATTTGTAAGTACCAGGATAGCATACATGCTAAAGGAGTGTACTACCAGGCAGGTTGCACATTAAGCATGCATATACTAAATTTGTCTATTTATGATTTTAAAAAATAATGAACACTCCTTTAGCATGTATGCTATCCTGGTATTACATATGTAGGCAAACGATGAATCAAACCTAGGCAGCGCACGAAACTGAAGTGCCCACCGCCTTGGCTCACATGCCTTCCTATTATTAGTAGGTATAATATTGGTAGGTTAGGTAGGTTTAAGCACTCGGTCGTACCTACCTATAAATTGAGTAGGACCCAATCAACTTCTTCGGCTTTATGTCCTCCTGGTACCTTGGACAGAGGCACAGAGACACTGTCCTTCAAACGCAAACCGCAAATATGAGCTATTTAGTAATATGCATGCATAATGTGCAACCTGCCTGGTAGCACACTCCTTTAGCATGTATGCTATCCTGGTACTTAAGTCGGCAAATGATGAATCAAGTCTACTAAGCGCACGAAACCAAAGTGCACAGTGCCCACCGCCTTGGCTCACATGCCTTCCTATTATTAGTAGGTATAATATTGGTAGGTTAGGTAGGTATAAGCACTCGGTCGTACCTACCTATAAATTGAGTAGGATCCTGCAACCAATCAACTTCTTGGGCTTTATGTCCTCCTAGTACCTTGGACAGAGGCACAGAAACTCCTTCTACCTCAAAGTATGAGCTAGCTAACACCCCATAGGTATATTCTTCCAACCTACTACGTATTTACGCAATAAAAAAAAAAGAATGCTTAGTGTGCAACCTGCCTGGTAATACCACGGGTAATTTAAAATCTCCCGTGGTCCTACCTGACAGGCCAGTGGGACCTCGGCTACCTACTACCTACCACCAGTAGGACTACCGGTAGTACCACGGGTAAGTACCGCTCACAATGGAGGTTGCTGGAGTAACCTCATTTGTTCAGGTTGTACCTGCAGCGACCCACATGGGTCCTGAGTCTGTTGAGTGATTTCCAGGCAGTTCTGTACGTTCAATATACTCAGGAGGAGGAGGTTTTCAAATAAAAGTGACAAATGGATCTGCCTCACTATGGAAGCGTTAAACGTTTATTTCATTAGGATAACATTAATTAATTGGTACTTATGTATACAAGTTACAACGCACACATTTGTCGCATATAAAATTCACAACAAATTCTAACTCCACGTTTATATGAGGACCAGCCCCCGTAACTTTGTTATTTAAAACTTGGTTAAACCTTACAAATACTTTCATAGAATATTCGGTTATGTTAGGATCGAATGGACATAACATTATGAAAACCACAATAAAATATTACTTTAAAAACAGACGTAGTTATAATCTAAAATTATAATTTTGGTACGTAAAGTAACCAAAGTCGTATACAAATAAATCGACCGATTTTAAAACAAAGCTTAGTAAATTGAGCTAACTATAAAACATTAAATTGTTCGTTACATTGTTAGTAGGCGTAAATAGTGGTTTGGTTTCAGTTGTTTATAAAATATGAGATTGAACACTTCCATATATTTAACATTATGTCAATCGTCATTATATTGAAATAGCAAAAGGTGTCTACAGTACCTAGATATATTTAAAAGTTTATGAACATTGAAACACATTTAACTTTAGACCGATTTGAGCACAAAAGCGTATTCTTATACTACTCGGATTAAAACTACATAATACAGGTTACTTAAGATACCAGCGTCATACAGACGAATGCGCTATGTTAGAACCTTATTCGAATAGAATAAATTATTCATAGAAATATTCAAGATAAAACTATACAAATATAACATTAAATAAGCTTAATATAGGTATAAATCATTCCTGAGGAATGAAACGATTTTTTAGTTTTAAAATGTTGAAAAAGAGTAGGGAAAATTGTCCGAAAATTTTGAATTTTGATATGATAGTAAACACTACAAAATCGGTAGATACTACAAAAAGTTTTTTTTTACAAAAATAGGAATTATTTCGAAAGCTCAAGTGTATAATGGACCAATGTACCGATTGTTCTTCAAATATCAATAGAAATTGAAAAAGTATGAAGTGGTGAAATTTTATAAGTGCTTAATTTACTATGAAACTGACACTTCGGACGCAGCTGAAAAGTAAGTCATAAGGTAAATATTAATATTTCAAACAAAAGGTAACATATTAATATTTCAAACCGGCCAGGAAAATCGGTCACATTGTCTGTACGTCTGTAACGTCTCTGATTTTTGGTGCTTTTTAAATTATCATTCATTAACTTTTAGGACATTAACATTTAGAATTCTTGCAAGACTTGTGTGGTTTCAAACTAGCGTATTTTTGTCGCGCGTAAATGGGTTGATTGGTATTTGCGAAACTTCAAAAGCCGAACGCGCGTTTATGCGCGTATACCGGCCTTTACGCTCGGTTTTTTCTAGCGAGTGTCAGTAGCATGGGGCGTATCTCGCGGCTTGTCGCGCGTACGCGCTGCAAAAAACAAAACACTAGCGGCGGATCCGCCCGGTTAAAGAACTTTACTTTAACTTTGCAAGAATTTAATTTGATAAAGATAATGATGAGCATTTCTCTATTATTCAATTATACATTTCTTTAAGTATATTATTTAATTTCTTGTATTTTCAGCAGCGGTCGTCCGAAGTCTCCATCTGTCATGGGGTGCAGTGAGAATGTTACAACATCGATTAACATTAACTACAACATGTACGAATATCTGCCAATCGTAGGGTATGGCACTTATATCACGGTCTTTAACATTACATCTACCCGTGTAAAATGGCAAATCTCTGCGATTCTATAAACTTCTATTTCAAGTTTTGTATGGGTCACTGAAATTTTGTAAGAATCGTAAGTTTACAACATAACGCTTTACAAACATGTTAAATTACAAACTGACGAAAAATTTTAAACAAAGCATGTCTGCGGCACGTATTATATTTTGAAAACTTGGGAACAGTCGAACCGTCTGTTCTTAGGTCCGGGCCAGAATCATGTTTCTGAATTCGGGTTTTCAATACAATAAAAATAAAGTCATAGTCGTCCGTAAATGGAACTTGCATTCCAATCATCAAAATGCAAACTTTGAATGAGCATAGGAGTTCATAGACCCGCAAAAACGAAATACATAGTACATCATCACAATATAAATAGATAACACCGATTATGAAAATTTTGATACATCAATACATAGCTACTTATCAAAGTAGATACAAACAACATATCTACACTAACACGGATATAAGTATAAAATAAGCGTATTCTCGGACACATCCGTTCGGCGTTATGCCCATGTTCCATTTCAGACTTATAACGTTGACATCAGCAACTTGAAACGTTGACACACTCCATGTTAGAAGGGAAACGCAATTGTTCCATTCTCTAGGGAAACGAAATTGTTCCAATAGCTAGAGAAACGCAATTGTTCCAATCGCTAGGGAAACGCTAACTTATGAAGTAGTTATTTGACTGACTGCTTAGCGAAGGAAATAGGGAAAAACAATTTTGCCCAATCTCTTTCGTTAAACATATGAAAACCAAAAAATATACTAAAACATTTCGTGAGGTTTTAGTAACCGTTCCACTTTTTTGAAATTTATACTCAGTCAATTTATAGGTAGTATATTCAAAAATTTACAAATGTGCGAGCGAGATAGTGGCGCGCGGGAATCTGGGCCTTAAACAGCGCAAGTCTTCTTAGTTTGTCTTGTTAGTTTGTCGTGACTGACTATCAAACAACATGAGAATCTGAAATTGCTATTATGATGATGATAATATGCTTGATTGCATATTTTTTTTAATATCCTGTTGTAAGAGTTTGTAAATAATGCCCCAGTCAGTTCAAAACTAAACGGCGATTGGAACAACTTATTCCCAGTAAAATCAAAATTACTCTCAATACCTGCTCGTCAACATCACTTTTCAAAAACCAGGCACCAAACACTCAATAGTCTTTTATTCATTCTTACGCATCAATTACGGCCGTTTCTTAAATTGACACATTGCCAGCATTGTCCAATTTAGTCTTAGCCAGAGTTAGCCAATACTTAACCCAAGCTGAGCTAGTATCTATTACCTCATAAACAGAGAAGCTTAGCCAGCACTGGCCAACACTGGCCAACACTGGGATAAGTTTTGCCAGTTTCTGACCAATGCACAACAATTTAACCAGTTTCTCCGCTTTGAGATTAGCTTAAAACGTTAAACATCATCGTTAAAAACACCGCGTGCCAGTATTGACCATTATCTGACATGCTTAGCTAGTATTGGTTTTCAATAATTTTAGGCAGTACTGTCGCAATGTTTGACTAGATGAGTCATAACTACTTTACTGACAAGTACTGCTGTCCAATATCTAACATGCTTGGTCAGTACTGTCTGACTTTATTGCCCAACATCTGACATGCTAGGCCAGCGCTGTCCAACTATTTGACCAGTATTGGCCAAAGCCTGACATTCTTAGCCAGTATTGCCCAACATCTGATATAGCTAATACATTGATAACAACGCCAGCGTTGTCCTAAACAGTCGCGCTTCTCGGGAACAGATCACAAACCCTGCGTCTGTAGTACATTGAGGGTTATTCCTCCGCGGTGGGCTCGGCGGTAGTGGCCGGCGGGGCTTGGATGACGCTTTGGCGTTGTGCTCGCTTCACGTCCGCAAGCGTAGTCACTCCGGCCTTGTCCAGTTCGTCCCAACGCTGGTGGTTGTTGCGAGCATGAGCTACCAACTCTGGCATGTCGATGAACGCTGTCAAAAGAAAAACATGTTATTTTCAGTTTTCCCACAGCGGTTATCAGTTCTTCACCATCGAAGAAAATAATGGCTATTAATTGATATCGGTAGATTATGAAACTAGGTATCTAATCTTCAGAGAAAACCTGATTGCAGCCTTTTCTACCCAACAGCTTTTACATCTAGGTACATATATAGCCAATTACAGGTTCCCAGGGACAGATACACATTAGAAAAATACTGGTAAACTAACTTAAGTTTATTGCTTGCATAAAAAAGAATCAAGGTATACAAAAAACCGACTTCAATTGCACTGTTTTAGTGACCGTAAACACCACTGAATTGTCATAGGATAGCAAAATACGCAATTTTATTTACATCGACAGCATATTTTTTTCAGTTATTTTAATATAAAAACTAAAATACTGAACTGATCAGAGAACTGATTTGGATTTAATTTGGATGGAACCAATCTGAAAGCATACCCTCTCAAACAAAAAAAAATAATCTTAAATCCGTTTATAAACAACAAAGTTCTGAGGTAACTAACATTAAAAAAAAATAACTAAATTAAGTAGTACCTCCTCCTTTTTTAAACTCGTTTGATAAACATGATAATAATGGTGTAGGTAGGTAGGTACGTACCGGCCCAGGCTTCCATCATGTCGATGATGATGTAGTCTATGAAGCCGATTTGCGAGCGCGGGATGGAGCAGGTCGCGCGGTCGAACATCGGCATCACCACCGGCAGATCTTTCGCTTTCTCTTCATCCGTCTGCAGGAAGTATTCTTCGGCGATTCTGGAAGAATGTTTTACTTGCTTTAGCAGTCTGGAACTGCACTCAATATATCTAAAGGCGGGTACTGACCGGTGTAACGGGGCGTAAGGTAACATGTTACAAAGCGAGCTTGCATGGAGTTAGTATGTGGTATCGAGCACGAACACGCGAGAAACGAGCCGCTCGTTTCGAGAGCTTCGCACGCTTATTTTTTCTGGTTTGTTCAAACACTCAAATCCCTTTCAGTGTTTAAACAATAACTAATAATTTTACAAAAATCGCTAATCATATTTGACTAATACTTTCTGAACTATTCCAAGTCGCGCAAAATAAGTCCATTCGCGAAAATGTCCAGTCGCGTATATGTCCTTTCGAGCAAATAGAGTCGCGCAAGTGTCTTTCGCGAAAAAGTCCTGATACCATCAGTACCCACCTTAACAGTTAGGACAACTTCAGAATCAGAATCAGATAATATTTATTGCTTAAACTGTAGTTGGTACAATAAAGATAACCAAACTAATGTGATCTAAGATCAGTGGATCTAAGGCATAAACTAAGTATTGGTTTCGAAACAGTTCAAAAACTGTATGAAAATCGGACCATTTCTACTGACGACACGGATGGTTGAGTGGCAAGTGAGTTAGACGCCTGGGTCGCGGGGTCGATTCCCGCTCAGGACAAATATATGTGTGATAAACATTGGTGTTTGTCTTGAGTCTGGTTGATTTATATGCATTCTATGTATGTATTTATAAAAAAAAGGATGTATATAAGTATTCTATCAGTTATCTGGTTCCCATAGTACGAGTTTGCTTAGTTTGGGGCTAGATGGTGTTGTGTAAAACATCCTAATTATTATAATTATACTCTTCACGTGTCTACTCACCTTCGAGCCCATTCAAACGCGAACTTCTGTGGTCTGGACGCGTTGGAGACGTCAGCACACTTGATCATCATTCTTTTCACTAACACTACGTTCTCGGGCTGCGACAGCGCTGTGGTGTCCAATGATAGAGGTTCCTGTAATTGAATCAAAAATACAAAATTGTTTATTTCATACAAAAAAAACATACAAACAGAGTTGTGATACAGTCACTGTTTCCTGTTTTAGTTTTAAAAACTGTATTATAGAATTCAGAGCTTTAAAAACTGTAAAGACTGTAAAATCATAGATATATTTGTAAAAGTTTTGTACAGAGAGTTGTGGTACAGTCACTGTTTCCTGTTTTAGTTTTAAAAACTGTATTATAGAATTCAGAGCTTTAAAAACTGTAAAGACTGTAAAATCATAGATATATTTGTAAAAGTTGCATAATGTTGCACGTGGCCCTGACTCCTACTCTGACTAGGATAGATAATATTGAGGACCGCAGAATTGTCCTACAGTGGGTACCAAGCACTAATCAATTTGACTATCTAATGTCAGTCATCAGCCTCAATCAAAATATATCTTGGCTTGAACCTGACCGACTGACTGACATACAGCGCAGAGGCCAAACCTCTGGACTTAGAGACTTGAAATTGGAGGTTATTAGCTATGTTATGTTGGTCAAGACTTGTAGGTGCGTGCCTACTAAGAAAATAATTTTATTAATTCGCAACGCAATCGAAGTTGTGAGTATCAGCTAGTTCTTATCGTGTCACTAGTTCTTTCAAACCAGTGTGGTGAAAGGATTTCAAGTGCACCTCGAAGAGGCTCCTTTCGTGCACTTAAGCTAGTTAAAGATAAAGGAGGATAGGAAAGGCATACGTGGTTCAATAACTTAAATCTATGCTAATAACTTAAATTGCCGATTATATAAGTGACTGATGATAATATCAAGCAAAATATGCTGGACTTTTCGTTATGTAGTACCAACTTTTGTATTTAACCATATTTTTTTTAATAGGTTCATAAAACTGGTTGAACACAGTAATAAAAATAGGCATAGACTATCAGATTAGTGTTACAACCTTCTTGATATGAACACTGCATGCAAATTAATATTAGGTAGGTATACCAAAGAACTTGTATACTATGTATCTAGAATGCCGACTCACACGAAAACTGCGAGCCGAAAGAGCTAGAACCAGTAAGGAATGTGTCTCGTTCTGTAGGGCGACTATAATTTTTGAACTTTGAATATTTCATTGAGACATAAACAAGCAACCAAGGGAAAATTCAATCTGCTCAATAAGCTATCAATGTTATATACATACGTTACTTTGCATTATTGTTTTAAAATTATATTATATATAGGTGCATTAAAATATCAACAAAAAAAGAGGGCGGTGCGCCGCATTCTAGTGAGGTATATCTGATTCAATGGTTTTAATACTGTTTCTTTCGAACAGTAATTATTATTCTCGGCAGTAAGGTACCTAACCTACATGACAGCGACTGTACTAAACCTTTCAAATGAATCTGAATAACATTTAGAGCAAATCGACTAATTTCGAAAATTGTCCCACTTATTTCAAAAATTATGGCCATGTTAATTTTTATTGTATGCTGGCAACTGTGTGAACGAGACACACTCCTTAACGAGAGGGTCTCTATCAAGCATTAAAATCCTTATATTTAGATTTAATTAAAAAAGAACTTTATTTCCAAGTCATAAGGTTCAGAATTCTTAATCCTTAAATAAAACAAAATGGCGTGTTAGCTCTCTAGATACATAGTATAAAAGCTCTTTGAGGTATACCTAGCTCTAGAAATGAAGACTATTTAATATTATAAGCTTATCTATTCTTGACAAACAAATATCGTATCTTATCTAAAACTCACGTCAGTTTGCATGCCGTCCTCCTTACTGCCGCTGGACTTTGCGTAGAAGACGTTGACGAATTTGGCCAAATGCTCGAAATGCTTCGTCATCTCCGTGGCTAGGATCATGTCAATCACGTTGTGCCGCACCGTCTTGTACGTTTCGCGGTCGAGATTCTTGAATATGTTCACGCGGTCGTCATCTGCAAGTGAAGAATGACGCTCATATACTTGCACCAAACTGTCAAAGCTCCTAAGCTATTACTTTTGTTGCTTCCCAGTTCTTAACGGTCCAAATTTAGATTGTTAAGAACTGCCAAGCGAGTTAAGTAATTGCTTAAAAACTTTGATAGTTTGGTGCAAGTCGGCATCTATTCATTAAGACTCTAGAGCATACTTGCACCAAACTGTCAAAGATCAAAGTCCCTAAGCAAATACTTTACTAGCTAGGTAATTCTTAACAGTGCAGATTCTAACCGTTAAGAACTGATAAGCGAGTAAAGTAATTGCTTAAGAACTTTGAAAATTTGGTGCAAGTCGACATAGGACTCCCGCGCACTAGGAAGCCTGGCTGCGGCAGTTGAATACTTGAGCAGCCAGTTAAAAGCAGCCTATCGACGGCCACTTAGACCCTTTTTTCGTTTTTTCGCGATGTGGACAAAATAGGTACGTCTGGCTGCTACGACAAGTGCGCGGAGACTAGAACGTAGTGATTATATTCTCTTTGACTGAAGACAGCCATATACATTCGACCGTCAATGGTCTATCGTGCAACCAGGAGCGTTCTAATGGCTGCCTAGTGCGCGGGTAGCTTTGAATCTTTTGTGTTTTGACGTAAACCTTACGAGCCAAAAAAGAGGAACCTGAATTTGAAAGGATGAGCAGTTTGCTGTCAGGACAATGTCCACATCGGAGCTATAGGGATATTCTTATTTTATTATTATTCAGTGTAGAGGTTTCCTACGAAGGCCTGTCCAAATCCTACTCTCCTCTGTGACTTGACAGTGAATGATTGCGTGCTCCTCGATCTCTTGCTATAGTATAACGAATAGTTCTATAAAGATAAGATAAAAAAGAAAAAAAACATTTATTTTACAAAGGTCTTAGTATAAAGGTAGGTACAAATTTAAGTAAACGTAGTATAAAATGAAGAAAGAAATGAATGAAGGCTAAAATTACAAAATAAAACTATAAAATTGAAGACTATTTTAACTAAGTAGGTATATAATTAATGTCTGCTGTATATGAGTTGAAAGTTTTCTTTTCTTTTATTAATTTAATTAAAATAAAAAAGAACTACCTATGTAGTAAAGACCCGAATCAGATGAATCTTTGAGTACCTCGTCCTAACTAAGTACTAGACTTGTAAGTAGGAACGTAGTTCTATGAACGCAGTTTGGGCTGTGCTCATTTAAATCAGCTTTCTGCTCAATTGTCTAGCTAGTTATTAGGACTAGACCCTATTCTTATTCTGACAAAGGTCTGTACTGGCCTCCCGTTAGGTTGCATTGTGCATTACCCCCTGGGTTAACATATACTACCTCAGCCATCCCAACTCCTTAAAGTGTCGGAGATGGGAGATGGCAACACTGCTCAAGTAATTGTCTGGATGACACAGTCGACTAGACTCTTGTGGCTTTAAACAAATCTTAGTTGATAAGGTTGCCTACCTAGCTAGAAGAGCACTAGGCACTTACTGAGAGTGAGTTTGAAGGTGAGCGCGGCGTGATGAGACTCGAGCACGCACACGTCGTTGTAGAGCACGGCCAGCGGGTGCCGCGAGTTGCAGAGGAAGGCGGATGATGTGCCGGGGTGGTCGATGTCGTGCGTCGCCGCGCTGATGAGGGCGGCCGCCGCCTCCAGAGGCTCTAGGAGATTCTTCAGCCGGTCCTTCTCCAGGAAGTATGCTACGGCCTGGAAGGGTAATTCATTGAAATAATAATAATGTTTGGACATTTCACACAACGCCATCTAGCCTCAAACTAAACAAGCCTGTGATATGGGAACCAGATAACTGATACAATACATATACTACTCGGACGAGTAAACATGACACCTGGCTGCCACGTGGCTCGGAACTTGATGTTTCCCGCTGCCCCGCGCGGCACCCTCCGTGTTACTTCTTCCTCACCTCTTCTCTATCAGATTATCCAATTCCACGCTGTTTTTTGCACAAACGTCATTAGAGCCAGGTGTCATGTTTATTCGCCAGAGTTACATATTTTTGTAACTACATAGGTAAGTACCTACATAGGATACATAGAAAACACCCAGACTCAAGACATATACCGATGTTCATGGTACAATGGTTGTCCTGAAGCGGGAATCGAACCCGCGACTATTAGGCCAACGTACTTGCCATGCAACATGTTAACATGTGGTAGTTGGTTTCTATGACCGTCAGCCAATGCAGCAGAGTGCGTTCATCGCACTCCAGCGCTGAGCACACGTTGAAGCGACCTCCCATGAGCAAACCCTGGACAGTTGGGTCATTGAACTCACCTGAAGCACATCAGCGGCGTGAGTGGAGTTGTGTTACGTGTTGACAGCGTGGTATTTAGTCTAGATCATCGTTAGCCAATGCAGTAGAGTGCGTTCATCGCACTCCAGCGCTGAGGATATGTCGAAGCGACCTCCCATGAGCAAACCCCAGAGAGTTGGGTCAATAAACCCACCTGAAGCACATCAGCGGCATGAGTGGAGTTGTGGTACGTGTTGACTGCGTGGTAGTTGGTCTCGATAACTGTCAGCCAATGAAGCAGAGTGCGTTCATCACACTCCAGCGCTGAACACACGTCGAAGCGACCTCCCATAAGCGCTAACCCGAGGTGGGCCAGGGGTCGACTGCGGGTCAGGTCTTCGAGGCGGAAGATTTC
Organism: Lobophora halterata; assembly: GCA_932526365.1. Lineage (NCBI taxonomy): Eukaryota > Metazoa > Arthropoda > Insecta > Lepidoptera > Geometridae > Lobophora > Lobophora halterata. Next base: position 3,466,952 of record OW052018.1, read on the forward strand.
GAAGTCCCAGCAAAGTGCTGTATCAAGGAGCTCGCGGAGTTGGCCTGAGGTCTGGAAATTGGGTTAATTGTATTGAACAATGAACGAACATACTCAAGCATTTGGCTTCCACCTCGAATTAAGGTACATGAAGTAGAAGTAGATCGAACAGTAAGTAGGTACAGAATTCTAGAAAGATATATTTTGGAAGAATTAAAGATTTTCATGAGGTTCCTTCTCCTTTGCTAGGGGGCCGTCTTGAGGCGTAGAGGGGAGGGTTTCTAGCCGAATTTCACGTAGGAAGTTTTGGATCCCTTTGGTTTTGAAGTACTTTACACTGTTTTTTTAGTTGTTACACTTGTTTGTATTGTTATTAATAGACGCCCCTTAGTCTCTTGGCACCACCAGACAATGTATAAAATTGTTGTTGCATTTCAACGGGTGCTATATTTAAAAGAGCCATTTTTATTGGTTCATTCTTTGGGTATGGCATAAGAAGGTCCTAGTTTACCCATCTGTTATCTAAGGAGGATCGGAGATATGTCAGTTTTATGACTATTTTGTTAAATAGCCATAACCAAGAAGCCAATCGTCGACTCACCGTTAAATTGGTTTTTGCCTTTGGTTAATTTTACCTTATGTTTGATGTTAGTCCTGTTGGTTTGAGACCTGACCACGGTGGAGTCGTTGCTGCTCCTACGAGATGATAGCACGTTGGTGGGTCCTTGCTGAAAAGTTATGTCAAGCGATAAGCAACCTTGTTAACTTCAGCCTGAAAAAAATGCTTGTGAATGGCTTAAATCAAAAGAAATCATTAAACGGTGCAAATTCTAGATACTATTTTTCGCTGATTCCGTCAAGTCTTTTCTTATTTCTAGTTATAAGTAGTATTAAAAACAAAACAATATCAAACACAAAAGAAACGAAACTTAAAGTTATCAAGATATAAAAGGGGTTAGAACAGTAAATGCACTAAGCATATCTACTACTTATTAGTGTTAAAAAGAGTTTATCTTAACATTAAATGCTAGTCTAGCTCTCGCTCTATGTTACTAAGCACAGTTTAGTTGAAACTAAGTATGCACTAAGAAGAGTTCAGAAGGGTTTAGAGTTGTTGTAATAACAATCCTCCTACCATGAACATTAGGTTTGAGTTTGCTTGCTCCCGCTATCCGCCGTACAGGATCGTAGACAAAATAAATACATGTTAGTACACAAATATAATATGAGCATTTATTAGACCTAGGTCAGTGATGTAGAATCAGGGTAAACATTTATTTAGTGCAGTAATTAAGTAGGATAACAACTTCTTATTTTAAAATTATGCTTTGTAAAAAATAATAAATTGTTATTTATTTTAAAATATTACAATAAACTAAATAAAAACTCAAGGAACTATGATTTCAAATATGTAAATATTAGACTTAAATAAATACAAACAAACTCCATTCCACTAAATTCATGCAAATTAATCACCTCACAAAATCAAATTACCAAAATCTATTCAAAAATAAAATCAACTCTACAAAACCGTAAGTCGTTGGCAGCGATTTGATTTTAGTCATATTTTATTTTCCAGCTTCTGTAAATCTTAATGTTGATTAGTTTTTAATATGACCTACTAAATGCGGTTTCAGACAAGCGCATTTTTGTCGCGCGTAAACGGGCGGTTTGGTCTCGCGAAACTTGAAAAGCGTAACGCGCGTATCGGCGTTTTCAGTTTTTTAAAGCGAGTGTATGTGCGTGCATGAGGCATCGCGGCTTGTCACGCGTATCGTAACGAGCGTTGTCGCGCGTACACGCGCTGCAAAAAAACAAAACACGAATCCGCCCAAGTATACTTATATATTTTATATTGTTATTGTTAGATCAATGGGACTTGTACCTGAAATAAACGACTTTTATTTATTTATTTATTTATTTATTATTTACTAGCTGGTGCCCGCGACTTAGTCTGCGCCGGATTAGTATTTCGAGTAGCTATCTTTATAAATTGAAGCCTATGTGTTATTCTGATGTATAAGCTATATTATTGTAAAGTTTCATTAAAATTCATTCAGTAGTTTTTACGTGAAAGAGTAACAAACATCCATCCATCCATACTTACAAACTTTCGCGTTTATAATATTAGTAGGAAGTAAGTAGGATACCGCTTATCTGAAACCGCACTTACTCAATATCTAATGTATTTAAACGCTGCCAACGACTCTTGCTCTCCAACGTCACAACCGAACTCTTCCACTAACAACTAAAAGGTATCCAAACTACTCACCGACAGCAAAGCTCCAATCAGATCAGTGGCTATGGGATCCTCGACCCTCAACTTCGGCTCATCTCTCATCTGAGGCGAGTAGAGCTCGGAAGTGCGGAGCATGTCAACCGCGCGCTCGATGCAGGCTACTGTGGAAGGCGGAGCGCCCTCTGTCGCCGCCGAAAGGAGGGAAATCACCTGGGGAATGAACGGACATCACTTGACAATATACATAGATACCTACAATACGGCCGACGTATCTTGGCGAGTCTGAAAATAGGCTATGATGCGAACTTTAGCGCATGTAGGTACACACACGTATTACAATTGTTTTATATGTTAATATATCAACGCGGGCGAAAGCGCGGGCTTATGCTAGTTGGTTTATAAAAAAAGAAATTGGCATCAACAGTTTTCTATTGCGTGTTTTCATGCGCTAAAGTTCGCATAGCCTATGTTCAGACTCGCCAAGATACGTCGGGCGTATTGTATAATAATCAAGGTATTATAAAATCATACAACAACCGACTTCAATTGGACTGTTTTAGTGACTGTAAACACCACTGAAAAGTAACAGGGAAGCAAAATACGCAATTTCGTCTACTTCACTGACGACATTTTTCAGTTATTATTGAACCGATTTTCATGATTTTTTTTTGAAGTTTTGATTTTGGTTGAAAATATCTAAGAGAGATATAACTCATATTATTAACTAGGGAATGAACATCACCTGAAAAAAAATGTACAAAAATCGTTGAGAGGAAATCAAAGTGTTGCAAAGAGGATTAGCGCTATAGCAGTGTAGCACCTTCCTGTCTGAATCAAAGTCCTGTGTATCACTGTTCTGGTCATGGGAAAGCGTGACATGAAATGAAAATGAGGAGGTATATAACTCGAGGAAAGATAAACACTTGACAACAAAAATCATTAAAAGAAAGGATATAACCCGATGAATGCACATTATTTGACAAAATAGATATAAAAATCGCAGAAAGGATATAAAACCTGGGGAATGAAGACCACTCACGAAATAAATACCATCATAACCGCAGATATATAACTAGTGGATAAATATACTAGGTCCTTACATTTTCGAATAATACGATGCGTGTATACCGCTTGCTTCGGTCCAAACTCATTAGTCACATAACTTCACTAGCAGTTAAAAGGATATTTATTATTAACTTTCACACGGCTCTTAAGTATCACAGTCTGAATGCAAATGATCTCTTTGCAAACTCATTCAGATCCCACCAGCTATCGGTCATTGTTTCCTGTTACAAAATATTTGTAGACATTGTAGGTATGTACCTACCATACACATGCGTGGGTAGTATAATATCCGTTTAATAAGTTATAACAAATCAGTTGTGCCTTGGGCAACCCCGATAAAAAGGCTGATTCAACATAATTACTAGCTATCTATGTGCAATTCTTTTTGACTTCCTATAATATTAAAGTTTTATCAGATCTGATAAGGATGAAATACAATGTGACTCAATAGATTGTGAGATCACTGATCTTTGATTGAGCCTTGGGGAGTTAATGCACTTTTGGCTAAGTCATGAAACCTTGTTTTCGTACGTGATTCGTTCCATCTTTGCAAAGTCTGCAAGATATCCAAGACTGGCATATGTTCTGCTGACGTAGGTATGTAGGTATATCGTAAAGGAATGCTAAGAGCCGAAGTCTGACGTAGTAACGAAAGAGTATAGAGTTCATTCACGCTTCTTTGACGTCACAAAAGCTTTGTTTAATCTGAGATTTGACGTCATTTTATAGGCCTCTGTCTGTGAGTAGCGACGGGCGGAGCGAGAGCGAGACGATGGGTGTTCTTACCAAGAGCAGGAGTCATCATATATATTGCGTATTAGCTGACGCCTGCAACTTCATTTGCATAATGAATTAGCATAATTCCTTAGTGCGCGCCTACTCTACTTGATAAATAACTCTTCAAATGTCAAGTATTTTTGTTTAGTGGTTTGGCCTGTGCGTTGTCTTTTAGTCAGTCAGAACTTCTGAGGCTTGGTTCTGACTCAGAACCAAGCCTTATCATATATTGATGATTTTAAGATCGCCTGCTCTCACTGTCGCCCGTCTATTTTGTAGAGGCCGAGGCCTACTTATAGCGCAGATTGAGCCAAATTTTCCTTTAGCAATTGGCCTTAGAATATCTGGTTAAGCATGACGGAACAAGGAGACCCAAGACATTTTTTGTTTCCATCCATATGGATGGCTATCCAGTGTTTGAATATCCAGTCAGACATTATTGTATAGACAGCTTTTAATATAATTTATTGAGTTAAATGATGATGAAGATGATAATGTTGAATAATGTCGATGTAGATGCTAATGATGACGACGTACCTTAGTGATGGGGGCTTCAAGCGGCAGTCCCTGTAGTTTAGCCAGCGAGGTCCGTCGTAATCCGTCGGACGCGACCGAGCGCACGTCCAAGGAGCCGCGTCGAATAGAATGTAAGGAGCCCCGACCACGCTCGGTCTCTACCGCGCTCGTTTGCTCGCACACGAATACCACGTGAGATGTGCATCTGGAAATATGGTGTAAAACTAGATGTTTTGCCTGGGTAGGGATGAAAGTCCTTAATTTGAAACGGCAAAACTCACTTCTAAGGTTCTTTCCGACTTGTCGGGTGACTTTGCTCTAGTAGCTGAACATTTTAGAAGCTGTTCACATTTATCCGACAGTGATGTTTTAGATTAACAACAGAGGAGCCGACATCCGATTAAAATACGGATCCTACAAGTGCACTTAGTACCTACTCCTTAGCATTTATAAAATTATGTAGGTATGAGCATGACATACTGTTGGGTCGGACGGAACTGAAGAGTATTCGTAGACAATATTACCAATTTATAGATGTCGTTTTAACAATAACTAGGTTTATTCTTCAGGTCTAAATATTTTTTTTCTGTTTAGCGGTTACTTATTGTTTCAAACAATATTTTGCGAATTCTTTTTAAGTTGCAACTTCATCTAGATATCACCAAAACTAAAAGTGCTACAAACTTGATATTAGTGTACATATTTATTGGGGATTCTAGGCGCTCACTAAGAAACAGTTATGGGAATTTCCAACCCTACAAGATACTTTTTAATCATTTCTGCTCACTGTACGGACGGGCATTCAGCTAGTGATAATATAAATTTAGATTTGAAAACTCTGCCCAACATTTTTCATTGTTTTTTTCTCTCTTTTAAAGGATTTAAAATCTATTTGTGTAACGAACAATGTCACAGCGTTGAGCTCTATGTGATATTGAATTGTGGGCTGTGGCTAATGGAAACGTATCGTAAAAGCTTTTTCATTTTAGAGTGAATTGGAAATGAAACTAAAATACGACCGAAAGCCTACGGATAACCTCATTTTGGAGGTATTTTTCGAAATGAACTGGTGATAAAAAAAGAGCTTAGCTTTGCTTATTTATTCAAGCAGAATGAAAATTTATTCATTTTTCGTTTTTCTAGCGCTAAGCTAGCATTGAAAAATAATGAAATAGTCTTTCCGATCGAATGCTCCAACTGATAGCTCTAAACCTATCTAGGCTAATGGCTCAGAAATCCTAGGTACATAAACGTTTCAAAGCGCTCAAAAATCCTACATAAAGTTAACTATTCAAAGACTAATCTTTCAAAAATGATAGAAAATAAATTAAATATAACAATAATACTCTTAAGTATATTGTTTATTTATATAGTGGCCCAATTGTTTCCTTTTGAAATTTTGTAATATACCTATATATAGATTGTAGTAGTTAGCTTATGCTGTAATAAAAAAAAACTTAAGTATATGATGAGTTTACTTTCTCGGAAAAGTCTGTGATGCGTAGTAAGAATAGCTTATTTTTTCCTCGTTGAAAATAATTTCTTTCGGCTTTGCCAAACTTGGAAAATATAATGATAAAAATACTCGTAAGTAGAAAGTAGGGGATTTACTCGTAGTTCAAGAAAGTGAAATAAATAAGGTAGTGTAGGTGTGCATGCATTGATGCTAAGTAAACGTAGGTAGAGTAGAGATTCAATAGTACTTCTACCAACCTTATTGCTCCAAATATTTAAATAATAATTTGTTGTGTTTGTAGGTAGATTGTACATGTTATAGTTATTTTTTATTTTATTTTATTTTAAGTTTTCTGTTTTTTTATAATTAGTAATTTCTAAATGTGTGTTGCCGTGTATGTAGGAATAAATTATTTTTTCTTTTTCTTTTCTTTTCTTTAGATTTGTTATAATCATAATGTTGTTTATAATCATAATAAACTTATTATTAATTAATATGGTTCATCCAGCATATTAATATATTCATGTTGCACTCATTTTGAACTTTGAAAGTGATTTTTTTAAAGTAGTTAAAAAAAATCACTTTCAAAGTTCAAAAGGTCCAGGGGAAGTAAAACTGCATTTTTGGCCCTAGGGCCAATAAGTAATTGTTTGCGCAAATTTCGAACTTCGGGTCTTCATTATAGCCATAGATATGTACATATATTATGAGGATTCATAATTATTTTCAAGTTTTGGAATTCTAGTCTCTGTTTTTGAATTTCGAAATAGGCGTATTTAAAATAAAAAAAATCTTGTGTAGGTACCGTGTGTACAGGTACCTAGCTGAAGCCCCTTTTATACTAGACTTAAGTAAACCACCATCGCCTTCAGCTCGGGTTGATAAAAGTCGCATTTAAAATGTCTTGCTTCAGACCCTTGGTGTATAACTATTTTCAAATATGAAATTATATAAAATCTTGTCACCTTGTCAACCCAATAGCAGCTCCTCTGCACGGCAGCAGTATGGGATCGGGCGCAGCCCTGCGTCGCAGCGTGATCGGCGCCTCCCAGTCACGCGCCCCACTCGCTGCCAACCGTAGGGCTTCTCCACTGGCAGCTTCTGATAGCGGCCGTGGACCCTCGTCGGAGCGCCAGCCCAGTGCACGGCACCACGATTTGTTTGTAAGCTAGAGTTGAAAAACAACAGAGTAACTCTATAGAGTACCTATTATTATTAAAATTCTTTATTACACCAAAATATAAATTATATTGCACAATGGGCTTAATGCCTAAGGCATTCTCTGCCACCCAACCCTTGTAGGGTGGTACAGTATGGTTAGCGTGCTCTAAGTTTTCGATTAAAAAAATGATAAACCCTGCGTGTCAGGGAATGAGAGCTAACGTTTATGTATCCATCTACTTTAACACACTTATGCCTACTTGCACCAAACTGTCAAAGCTCCTAGGCAATTACTTTTCTTGCTTGCCAGTTCTTAACGGTCTGGATTTGGAACTGTCAAGTGATTTAAGAAATTGCTTAGGAACTTTGATAGTTTGGTGCATGTCGGTATTAAACACAAAATACAAGAAGATTCAAAAAGGAGCTTTATTGCGGCAAAGTCACTTCCAAACTAAATCTGAGCTGAGATGAACGTGTCGTGACAGAATTGTCTCGTATCATTATCACGCGAAAAATGAGATATTTGCATGAAATAGAGGCAAGAGATGCACGAAATCATTGACAACTTTTTTCATGGCGCTATCAATAGAAAGTTCATTTTCGCCGTTCATTCGTCACCTTTCACTCGAAATGAATGAATTCATCCAACGGTGCTGGATATAGCATTCGTATTTCGAGAGCAATCCTAGGTTGTCTATGCATTCGTATCATTCACTTCCACTCCGAACGAATAATGAACAGACAGAACACAAAAAAGAACGTTCACTCGGATTTGGCCACTGAACTAAATCCTAGACGCTAGTCTAGCTCAGCTGTGTGAACATGGAATGAAAGAAAAATGAAGCATTTAGGATCTAGGTAATAAATAGCACATTTACTGAACTACTGCAAATGTTACCAAAGTTTTCAATTTAAATTTCTTGTACACTAATTTAACTTACAAGTATCCGCTGCTGGTCATCAGTGACGGCGATGAGGTCGCGGCAGCGGTCGGTGGCAGCCGCCAGCGCCGCCATAGCGGCCACCTGCGCTCGGGTGGTCGCCGCGAGCGCGCGAGCTTGCAGGACTTCTGCACACCAAGCTATTGCGCCCACTGTTTCTACCATCACCTGGAAATATTCAAACTTGGATCATTAAGAGGATATGTGAAACTGTCAGAAATGACAGCGGCCGAATTGCAAGACAGTGATAGCGCAATTACACATCTTACCCCGAGAGAAAAGTTTAGATATAGATTTTTGTCGTTCAAAAGTAACTGTCGTAAGCGACAAATGATAAAACGTCGTATTGCTTGAAAAGTATTGAATTTATACAAAATTCCTTTTGCATTTATCTAAGTTCTTTTTTATTACTCACTCAATAGTACAAACATTAACTGAAAATATTCTCTAAATTCTAAATTCGGAGGATGGATATAAAACAGACTTTATGAGGGCAGATTTCATAAATAAATCTATCGAGAAAAGTTTCACCAATCGTGTCTCTTTCTTACATTTATTTAAATTATATCCTCAAGTAATCACTGTATTAACATCAAGTTTGTAACCTGTGCCGTGACTGAGTAAGAATGTAACGCAGCTACTCCAAATTTTCACATAGCCTCTTAAGTTCAGTTGTTTATTGGTAATAAACAGCATACATAAGATGGAAATTATCTTAAATATAGAATAAGTAACTATGCAAATTATAGATTACCCAGTATCTATGAAGATTAATGCGAGTTTAGTACATGTTAAACTGTCAGTTACTAGAACTTCAGTTCGTTGTCTCCATTCCCAACAGTTATAAGTTCATAAATTGTATCATAAAGATCCTAAATTCGTAAGTTTCCTGATTGGGTGCAAGCCAAGTTGCATAAAATGGCTGAAATACGACTTACGTTCTGCTTTATTCTACGTAACATTCATCTTATTTACAGGGTGAAGAGATAGGTAGGTTCTTCGAATTCGATTCGATTCAGAACCTAGTGCACAGTTGCCTTTATTCTATGATAGAATTCGCAATGAAAAGAAGCTATTGAGAAAAACCCACATTGATTGAAAAGCTCGAACAGTGCTGTTCTGAGTCCTGAGTCAGCCAATAATGAGAAAATCTTTTGAGAAAAGGCTTTATCTTCGAAGCTACAATGCAAGCCTAGCTTGTCAAAGAATGGTACGATCATAAAGTAATCTCTGATCTATAAAATGTTTAGGCACAACAGTAAAAAGGTATACTTATGGTATACTTATGGCACACTGAACCAGTCATTATAAAAAGACGTAGATGTAAAATTTGACAATCCTACAAAAACATCGATAGGAAAGTTGATGAGAATGAATCTTAGACAGATAGAAAGGTTAGATACACGCCTAAACTACAAAATCGACACCGACGACGGGCTAAAACGAGGTATGATCTTCGTAAACATTAGTAAGTGTAATATAAGGTGTGTTGTTCATTAATATTAAGTACGTATCAATTTTAGGTATTATTTGTGTATATCTTAGTACTCTGTAGGAAAATGCCTTTTTTAATAATTAAATTTTTATTTTTTATAAAATATGTATTTATCTATGTATTTGTGCATATATTTGTATGTATACATCGTATATTTAGAATATGACTCACCCGACCAGACGCCGAATTCATATTACTCATCTCCATCCTAAGGTTTCCTGGAAGAAATCGCTTTTAGCGATAAGGCCGCCCATTGTAACCTCTTTTTTTTTTTGGTTGTTTAGCATAAGTTTTTGTTTCAATGTGTATGTTTCTCCGGGGTTTACAATAAAGAGTTATCTATCTATCTATCTATCTATCTATGATTATGATTGAGTAGCTGGAAAATTATACAGGCTTCTTTTCACCCCACTTCAAAGAAGATGTTCTCAAATCGGCGGATTTTTTTATGTAGGTATTAGAACTTTGTCATTTATCAATTGATTTGGAAAATTATTATTATCTCTATTTCAAAGGATACTTTCAGATTGGTCGCATATAAATTTTACTAAAACTTTCTTTCTTGCTTTCTTGTAACTTTCCAGTGGTGTCTACAGGCACCATAACAATCCAATTGAAGTCGGTTTTAGGTAGTTAGGTTTTTTTAAACATGGATATATAATTATCTACGCAGCTGACGTCGCGGGCTCCACCTAGTATTTATATCAAACAGTCATGTTACCATTTCTATTATCACGAATTCTCGACTAATTTAAATACATATTAGCTCTGAACTCGTTATAAGGTGGAGTGGCTAGAGAGCGTTTTCATTATGAACCCCTTTTATTATTGACTCAATTTCGATTCGAGAGCTTCAAAATTGATAATAAAAAGCCCTTGTAGTAACCCTATTTTAGCGATTGCCTTTTTGTAGAGCATTCGATTTTTTATTGAAATAATGGTGAAATGATAACTCACAATCCGTTAAAAAGAATAAATACTGCGACAGCTGTTTTCCTATATATACTTCCTTTCATTTCCTTTCAGAAAAATAATGATTACATTTTTACGATTATAGGGATTCGTATTCGTAATTTTTATATTAGGTACTACTCGTTTTCAAAAGATCGCAAATGATAGAAATAAAAGTCAAGCAAATGACGGAAACCTACATGCTTATACGATGTGCCTGCCTGTATGGTGCCAGATCTATCTTCTAAAGGTAGGTACATAGGTATTTCATCCTAACATACCTACCTTATATGAAATCAAAGAATGAAATCAGAACATACCTAATTAGGTACATTAGCCAGATATGAAATAAGTTTTCAAATAATCTCACCGGCCAGTCATACCGCAAGGCAGTTACGAAACTCATTTCGTTATTGATTGAGTACAAGTTCTCAACTCAATTTCGGTGAGGTGAAACTTTTCTATTTGATAGTCTATCGTGCACTCAACCTCTTTCTTAAAAGCAATACAACCCACACTTGAAAAAGTTCGTGTCTCGTCTAGCTAGATGATTAGTCGCGACTTAAGGACTTGTCGATAAGAGCTTGAAAAGGGCAAGTCGAGGGTCAGCCTGGTTTTCCATGTTTTATATCAGTTTCATAAGATACCCTTGAGATGTAGTACCTACTGTTAATTAATATTTTATTAAAATACATAATTAAAAAGGGAAGTATTAAATTCGATCTCTCTGGAAAAGTCAAAAAGGTTTACCTAATTAATTATGAAAAAAAGGTTTTCTAACTTCGTGGTCCAAAAAACTTTCAATAGAGCATGGTTTAATTTAAATTATATATATATATATTTTTTAATATTTCCGCACTCGTTTAAAAGTTGTTTAGTTGATTTTATTATGAGTCACCAACCACATTTACCAATGCACATTTAAGTAATGGTATCTTCACTGAAAATGAACTTAGGTATCTATCTCTCTATAGGTAACTGTCGTCTGTCCCAAACACCTAAACGTTGGAATAAGGCAAAACTTTAATCAAAAAGCTTCGCCCACCTAGATGTAATTTTATAATAGAACCTTACTTGCTTCGTCCCGGTAGGAACCTACCTAGAAAATTGACAAAACGAGCTTTGCCACTTTAAACTTGAAATACCCCATTCGTAGACCGTGCCTTGATGAGCTGTGTTCCTGATTCAAACTCAAAACTTCTTCAATGGGTCTAGCTCAGAAGTATTAAAGTATAGAAACACAATTTAGTACATTGAAAATGGGACAAAAAATAGAAGCCACGTTGGCTAGCTTCTATTACAAATCATCCGATGCAAATTTTCAAAAAAGAGAAGTAACAGGGCTACATAAATATTATATGTTAAAACTAGCTGTTTCATTGTTAAAAAAACTACGTCGTAAAAAATAACACATATTATTTGAAAATTGAGATATTTCATTTTTATTGACAAGGTGTCTGAGATTTTTTGGTCCTGTCTTACGACTCCATTTTGGTTTGATACTGTCTATCTTGGTGTTCTTTAGGAACATCGTTATTCATCTACGGTTTAGCTCTACGTGGGATCGGCGAGGGGTTGTAAGGGGTGGTACGTTTATAAATGCAAAGGTAAAGTTTGATGTAAGTTGATTGCAATTTTAAAATTTCTTCTTTCAGAGCATTTCAATAAAAACCCTGACGTATTTTATAAAAGTTTTGTTACAGCTATATTTTATCTATTCTATATACTATACGTATAGGTTAGTAACCTACGATTAGGTACTTTGTTACGTGGATTTGCTGTGAAAAAAATAGTTCGTTTGATGCAACATACAAATTAGTAAGCTACCTACCTTCCATCGCCCTGTCCTTATCCCACACTTAGGTCGGCACAACATGTCTTCTTCTTCTATTCGTCTCTATCAGCCGTCATCTCTGTACTCATTCCTGCTTTGTTTGTTCATATCCTCTTTCACACAGTCCATCCATCTTTTCTTTGGTCTTCCGCTTCTCGTGAATCCACCTACTTTCAACAACCGCTACCTACCTTTCTATTTTATTAAAAACACTAACAACGGGAACGCTTAAACAATTCATTTGTCTACTTGTGCATAAAACGTCAATTTGAAGAATATTACAGAACTGCAGCGACAGCTGTTGCAATATTATGGGTAAGAATTTCATACCTGGGCTTCATCCGAATACTTTGTGCTTTTAATTAAAAAAATAAGTCGGGTTCGGTGTTCATCTGGATGTTCACTACCTCCACGGTAAAAGCTTTGATATTCGACACGAACGAATATTGCTATGACCCATTACGTTTCAGTAAAACAAACATACTGGTGGTTCTGAAAGTGTGGTGAAAGGATTTCAAGTGCGCCTCGAAGAGGCTCCTTTCGTGCACTTGACACATGTTTTCCAACTTTTTAGGTTCTATGACATGCAAGTTTCCTCACGATGTTTTGTTTCACCGTTAAGTACGTGGTTTTTAATGCACACATAGATTTTTTTAACAGAAAAATCCATTGGTGTACGACCGGGTTCAAACCCACGACCTTCGCAATTTACTAAAAGCTTATTTTTAAAACAATTTCTAGAATTTACTATCGGTAGAGTTGCTGTTTGTTTAATAATATCATGAAAATAAATAGATAAATGGTGAGCTCTGGTGAGATAAGTATGTCGTGGTAAATGTATAAATAGATATGCAGATGGGAGAGCTTATTCATTTTCCACCATGAAAGTCAAGCTTGGGTAGTTCTTACTCCGAGTAGATTAGCATAAACGTTCCTGATTGAGGGTAATTTCCAAGTTAGACGAAGCCCGGAGGCCTGGAGCGAGTCTGTTATTGAAACTTGTGTACAACATGCGCCTTTGCATAATATTGAAGTACTACTAACTTGAATAGCTTTAAAAGGTTCTGAGGGAAACACAAAAAGAGTAGACGTTAAGAATATATTATGTATCTTCTTACCTAGGTAAAATATCTTATTAAATAAGCTCGTAAGAAGGTGCTTTTTTGATATTCTTTTTTGTGAAGTAAAAACTTCTTTACGCGCTGAGCTATTTATTTTATGGGTATTGTATGAGACTGAACCGTCAGTAACGCTCGTTCGGGTAAAGTCGGTTCGAGTCGACTAGGCGATGAAGTTTTTTTCAGCTAAAACTATTGAGCTAAAACATGAATATAATAAATTAGCGAGAAACAAAATATGCGTAGAGATGCACTTTCCAAAAATTACAAAAGTAGATTAAAAAGTCTTTATTACAGCATACGCTGACTACTTCAATCTATATAACAAAATCTACAAAAGGAAACCATTGGGCCACCCATAGACCGTTGCAAACGATCTATAGGTAGCTCAACTGCTCCAACTCGATACCCGATGTCAGCGTGCAGAGGATACTGGCTGTATTGCCTCTTTGTATTGCCAGGCATATTCTTTAGCCGAGATAGCTGCAGCCCTCAACTAAAAAGTTGTTTTTTACAAAGCTGTATTTTTTTATTTTTCCCAAAGTGAACGTTGCTGGACATAAAGCAATATTTTACGGAGCCGTAAAACAAAAATATCTTGGGAGTAATTCATCATGATTGGGACGGAATGGATTTAAAACGAACAATATTGCTTCACAGAGATTGAATTTATTTGTTAATTCAATTTCCCCATTGTTTTCATGAATAAATTCAATTTGTTGGAAATGTAGCTTGATCTAAATCTTTGCTGGACACAAACGGACAAAACATTATATGAGATTTACCACTAAAACGTTAAACGACTGTCTATCTACTACAAAAGAAAAAAAATCTGTGTTTTGGATTTGTCAGATAGATATAGATAGATAGTAATGCTTTAATAATAAATCAATATAATAATAATAATAATTTCCTAAATAAGGAAATAAATATACATTATAAAAGGAAGCTTAAAAATAAAAAAAAAACAAAAATAATGAGGCTACAATGGGCGGCCTTATCGCTAAAAGCAATTTCTTCCAGGCAAGAAGCTCTTTCGATGGAGAGGAGTGTAGTAGTTGGCGTCTGGACGGGTGAGTTGTAATAAAAATATGTATGATACATACATACAAATATTTACACAGATACACAGATACCTACATATCGTCAGATATCGTCAGTAGCAATTATTGAATAAAAAACTGTAATCGATCCTAGAATCAACAAATAAGTACAGTTAGTGTGTAATACGATTTGCGTTGTAGCTCCCTACTTTAGCTACTTTTCTACTTCTTTTAAATCGAAATTTGTATGTACACCTTATGTTACTATGGAAACTTACTCTTTCTCACTCACCACTTTTCCACCTATCTGCTTTTATAGACCAGTTATAAGGATTTTAACACATACCCTGTTAAATCCAGCTTCCAGATATGACAGCACTACAAACTCGTCCTTCAGGTAAGCACTGTAACAAAAAAAACAGATTTTTGTGAGAAAAGCCACAATAAATCGCAGTCAATGGGAAACTGAAAACGATTAGTTACTTTGTTATTTTACTAAGCCTAAGCATAATCAGTCTATAATATAAATAAAACTTCTGCTGTTGAGACTTTTTGCGTACAAATAAAAAGGATTCTAAATTGACGACACGTATGGTATAGTCCAGTGGCAAGTTTGTTTGACTGCCAAGCCGGTGTCGGCGGGTTCGATTCATGACACAGGACAAACATTTGTGTGATGAACATCGGTGTTGTCCTAAATCTGGGAGTTTTTAGTCTATCATTGTTTTCTACTTTCTGTATGTTTTTGTTGGTTTTTGTCATGTGTGCAATAAGGATAATCTATCTATCAGTTATCGGGCTCCTATAGTACATTTTCTGCTCAGTTTGGGGCTAGATGGCGATGTGTGAAATATTCAAACATTATTATAAAAAAATGCACTTGATAACATCGAATATTTGTCATTAATTTTCAAACCATCACTTATAGTTTCATACCCATTTCCATTTCATTAGCCAGCAGTTACCCAAAGCATTATCTTGTAAAACACATTATACGTACACGTAGATATATCCTTTTGTCTATGAAATACATGAGTGTGTTAACCCAAAAGGTCATTCGTTTGTGTAAAATATCTTGAGCCGTGGCCGGAGCACAAAGACAACGTAGTGCTATTATGATTATTATAATAAATATGGAATTAAGATGAAAAATTTAACTAATTATACCACTATACCTGCTTCACGCCTAAGATAATTTTATGATTTGCTAGTATTTTTTGTAGCAAATTAATACCTTTGTTTCTACGTATAAATTATATATAACATTTTTTAGAAAAAAGGTAAGAATTCCGTTTCTTTAAGTTTTAGTGACATACCTTGAATAAGTAAAAACAGATTACTTTTTTTCAAGTCTGTAGAATTTAATAAATAACCTGTGAATTACTCAGAAAATTTATTCAAAAACATTATTTTGGATTTTCTATGATTGTCATATCTGCGGGTTATAACTCTTTTAAACCACTTCTTTAAGTAAAGATACACTCGATCCTAATGGAAGATCATCAGCGGTCTTTGTTTATGAAAATAAATAACAAAGCTTTTGAAGTGCGTCCTACATTTGTTTGTAAATCCTAGAATCGGCGGAGCTTTTTTATCTTAGTAGGTAGGTACCGACTTTGTATTTTGGAAAGATACGTGCCAAAAAAAATACGTCATGTTGCGTCGAGTATGGTATCAATTTGTTCCCAAATTAAGACAATCGAAGATGTGAAATATCGAGCTTTAATAGAATCAGCTATGAAATGTACTAAAACTATATACGGCTTAGTTAGCTTTAAATTAGAACTCATATTCTAGCAAGTAAATAAGTAAAAAAACGCGTGTAAAGAGTGAGCAAATCCTCAATTTTCTTTCATTAGGGTTGACTACGAAAAAATATCCTGTTTAGGAAAATATTTTTATAAAAAGCGTTACATTTTCAGGACAGGAGCTCCTCATTGATAAGCTATTGAACGAAGAAAATGGAAAATGAGTCCGATCGTCTCCCGTGTGTTTATCGAAGATCTTTTTATGGAAAAAGGTGCAGTAACCAGGCCTTAAAACCAACCGAATCTTGTTATCATTCAAAAGCAAAATGCAAGTGATAGAACTGTTACAGAACTATCCTTGTACGACATCACGAACCACAACTATGGAAAAATGATTAGGGAATAGAAAGAAAATCGAACGTGAAATCACGAATTCATTAGCCGCTTTTGTGCTAGTTCTATTGGTAAATGCAAGTCTGTGACGCCAGTTCTTCCAAGTCAGTGAGCCAGCAATATATTGCCAGAGCAAAAACCCGGGTAAAGATCAATTCTGATCCATGCCTCATTACTCTGTTGTAAACCGCTAATACGGTAGTTTAGATAATGTTGAATTTTGTATGATCGAGACAGACCTTTTTTATATATGGGCGGAATCAAGGGGGATGGAAAGTCAAATTTATTATTTTGTTAGTAAGTATGTAATAAGTATTTAGTTTCAGTTCATGTTTTTTGACGCTTGTAATTATTTTAAAATCGTTATATTCATTAGTTTTTTAGATTTTTCAGGTATTGAATACGGTTTCAGCGTGTTTGAGGAACAAAGATTCATTTTTCAAATCCATCCATCCTCAGATAATTTCACTCTTTCATAATATTAGTGTAAATGGCTTTTTATTTTCGGACAATCAAAAAAATATTTAAATCGAAACGGTTACATAAATTGTATAGTTCATATTTCAATAAAGCAGGTGGCTCGGTCGTTGGTGTATTTTACACTAAACAAAAGGTTTTATTAATAAAACGCGATATAGGTATATTTGTTTTTATAAGTTCAGATGAGAAAACAATAACATCGCTTGTTTTGGTTTATCCTCGTGTTTAAAATTATTTGGGCAGTAATGATTGTCTGATTGGAACACATTATTTAACATCGTGAAAATTATTCGTATTTAAAAAAGTATTTCGAAAAAGTTTTTTCAAACTCTGTAAAAAGTTACATTTTAGGTAAGCTAAATAAGAATAAATGTAAATATATTTACGTTAATATTACGATAATGGTCATATAATAACTGTGATTTGATGGTATCATAAGTAAAGAAGCTAGTGATTGAATTCTGGACCCGAGAAACGAAAACCAAACACTTTAAGTAGAACAAAAACAAACTATAATGCCATAAAAAGGGCATACATACACTTTTGGTACGCATTTACTCACACATACATATGCACATGAACATTAAACTCTTTCAACTCCTTTGTGAAAAGTTGAAAACAGTGAATGTAGAAGCTTATGACGGCGTAGTTTCAAAAATCCGAGTTTGAAGTGAAACTTACACAGAGCCCACTGAGTTTTGATACGCTTTGATCTCGTGTGACGGCTTCATACCCGTGCAGGCAGATTTCAATTTGACTAGCCTGTGAAGCGCACAGGTAAGTTTACAGCGTGTTTGTATAATAAATTAAATTGTACAGTGTTCAATTCAATTTATTACTACACGTGACCAGAATGCTGGCTTCTACTTTGCACAGCGTATAAGCATTGCCATTCAACGTGGCAATGCCGCCAGCGTTCTGGGCACGTTGCCGTCTGGTGGTGACAACGACCGACTAGGTTATTTATAGTTTTTTTTTCTTATATAAATGTTATTTATCTGTTATTAGTTAGTTGTGTAAATTTATTAATGAATGTCGTACACATGAGATGTTTTGACATGAATCTGCAAATGTCCTCTTTAAGCTCCGTACTCACATACGGTTTTACTCGATATAGTTTTACTCCAAAACGAGTAAATATTAACGTGTGGACCGCAAAACTTAAAGCTCGAAGGCTCGCATCGAGCCGGCTCGATGGAATTAAGGTTCGAACGGTTCGGTGAATACTGTACAGTTCGCGTCACTCGATAGATAATGCTGAATGTGTGGACGAAAGTTCATGCCATGGTTTTTACTCGACATTATAGCTCGATCGAGCAAAACCGTATGTGAGTATTATACTAGTTTCATAAGCAGTGGAGGTTGATAGAATTAGGATCGGTCATATGAGAGAGAATCCACCGGAATTTTATTTACTAAATTTATTGTCTAAAACAAGAAGCACAGATTTCTACTGACTCACAAATTCCTATATCTATCGCTTACGTAAGATTAGTAAACGCAACGTACGTAGTAGAACATATTAGACTATTAAAGTTAGTGTAGCTGTGTCACAATCTCAACGAAGTAATAATTAGTTCTACAAATTAGCCAGAGAGGTGCATTATTTCATTTGGAATTGCGTTTTTGGCGTTACGGTTTTTGCGTAGCAATGCTACGATTTTAACGTAGCTAAGCTATGCCACGGTTTATCCTACGGTTTTGGCGTAGCAACGCTACGATTTTGGCGTAGCTAAGCTACGGTTTTTGCATATTCTATCCTACGATTTTGGCGTAGCAACGCTACCATTTTGGCGTAGCTATGCTACGGTTTTTGGCGTAGCTGCTTTGGTTCTATTTTGTCAGTTCTACGGTTTTTAGTCTATATATTTTTAGTAAGTGCTACTATTTTTGCGTAGAAATTCTACTTACTACCACAGTCAATTTTATCAATAATATTGTAAAACTGTGTCACCTAGTGGTGATAGCTAGCACGAACTGTATTGTGATTAGTCTTGTTACAAAAAATTATAGACTCTTCAAATAGCGTCGTAAGTGTAACCATTTTACTTCTTACCTTTTTCAAATTAACGGAATTTTTATGAGATTGTCGTAAAACACCAAACGGAAAATAAATTTGGCCATACATAATCTTAGTATGTGTCTATAATTTTATGTTTATCCCATTTCAATATTGCTCGTAAAAAGTTCCGCTGGTGTAAGGTTCCGGCAAAATTACATTCTAATATCGTCAAATTGGTGCCAGGAACTTCGCAGTCACCTGTACCAGGCTTGGAGGTGGTTTCTCGTTTCAAGAGTTCTGCAAATTACAAATGGCATTTCATTTGTTGCTGTCTGAATTAATTTCGCATCGCTGATATTCTAGTTAAACTGAGGCTACGAGGAATTTCTGAAAATAGGCTTTATGCTTGGTTAAAATAATTCGAGAATATTATTTTAGTTTAAGATAAGATGATGATTTATATTTTACTTGATTTAATATACGTTTCGATCTATCTAATCTACTTATTTAACTGTAGGTGTTTGATTCAAAATACAATCTCGTTTTGAAAGTTTTGAGGAAATTGAAAATGTTTCGTTATCAAAGACCCCTGAATTTGTTTGCTCATAAGTTGGCAAATAAGTTGAGACAGAGTACTACAGAGTTTTTTGTAGGACTCCTGTGTTGGGAAGAAAAGTTATGATACACTTTATCAAGCTTATTACATTTTGATTTAGGATTATACTTAAGTAAGTCGTCATTCTCGCTTCACCGGACGGTGTGCTTTTAAAATATTTTTTACTAACGGTAAATAGCAATATCGCATAATAGCCAGGTTATGGGTTAGTAAGGACGTTAAATACATCTTGTAACAAAAGAAAATGGTTGTATACTTTATTCCCTCTATTACCAGCCAGTGTAAAGCCGCAGTGCTTAGCAGGCTCCGATGAATCGCCCCAAGACCTCCGCACAATTTAATTTTGTACCGACATAAATTGAATTTGTGGTCGCTACGGTCTAATAGATTGGTGTGAATCGCGTTAGAAAAACTCAATAAATACTTTATGACCTCATTTAGGTCGGCTGATAAAAATGATGAAGAAGTTGTCGACGATACAAGATGTATATGTCTCTAACATTATTATTAATAGTTGACACCCGGAACTTCGTTTGTGTTGTGAATTAGCAAAATTCCTTCTCTTATAGTACGATGACACAAGACTTTTTACAAGCTACACGCCAGCGACTTCGCTTGTAGCGTGTAAAGTCGCCCAGTGTCTTCGGCGTTTTTACAATCTGCTTGTTGACAATCCTTCCCAAAAGCTAACACGCTCACACGCTAGCGTTTAAAAACGCCAATATTCAGCTTGTATGTCATCGATATTTTGAGATATTTGTTTCAAGTTCAGGTTCCTCTCAATTTCAAGTTCAGTGGTTTGGTCTGTGCCTTTTCCCTCAGTCTAACAGTCATTCAGTCAGGACTAAGCCTTCTATATGTATATATTATTATATTGATTCTTCGACTCTAGATAAAAAATCTCTTGCAATCCTCAACAGTAGTAGGTATTGGCAGAATGGACCCAAAAGTCTATATCTAAGTTTTTTATTCCCTGTGGTGAAATTTGGGTCTGTTTTAAAACTCCACTCGCTACGATGTCTGTTGTACCTACACTTAACTACTCACGTCACACAGTGTGCAATATGACCATAGAATCGGACATTCTGAGTGAATCTCAGCATTCGATGCGTCTTATAAATAGAGCTTAGGCTTTGAAATTCACAGTAAAATATTCAATTTTCGAGAAAATCAGGTTTTTGTACTTTTTATACCTCCAAAATAGCTACACTTTGAAAAATTATTTCTCAATAACTATACAGAATTGGCTTCTGGGAGTTTTACTCTTTCTTATAGAATAATAAGACGCATCGAATGCTGAGCTTCACTCAGAATGTCCGATTCTATGGTCATATTGCACACTGTGCGTCAGACTTTCACTTCTACTGAATACCTATTACCTCTTGAACCTAGTTATCGCCTACGGCTTTTAAAGACCTGAAGACCTACCTCTGCTTGGGTACATATGCATTATTCCATGCATAAATAGTACCCAATCTATTTATCACAATCACAGTGACACGGTTTATGATCGACATTTTTAATGCGACATAAAAACGATCCCCAATGGTAGCTGATTTTTACAAAGCTTGTGCACTTTTGATGCGGCAAAGTGTCTTTCGACTTGAAGTTCTGCAGTTTTGTTTAGATTTTGTCTGACTACGTGTCTTTTTGTGACAACGTGGAGAGCTACCAAATTAATGCACCAATTGCATAGAACGTGAATTTAATTTGAATCATCTCTAATGACTAAGCTAATGCTTAATTATATGAGATGGTATCGATTAATATAGAGTTTGTTCTTAAATCATTAGATAGTTACATTTAGAAAAGATGTTCCATGAAAAACTAGCCATTTGAACATTAACAGCTCTATTCTAAGTTAGTGTGTTGTCGAGTTTTTAAATTGAAAACTTATTCAGGCGCGTTGAACAATTTATTTTGTGGGTATTGGATGAAACTTAGCCGTCATGGTCGGTAATGTAACGCTCGTTCGGGCAAAGTCGACTCGAGTCGCCTTGATAAAGTCTTAATTTCTGCCATGTGGTCAATTTTTTAAAAATTGATATCTTTGACAAATCTATGTAAGTATCGTCATTAATTCCGCATTAAACATGGCTTTTGTGATTGAGCCAGCTGGCTATCACGATGAACTATGTCGGGAAGCATCAAAAAGTTATTTATCACATAAAATTCGTGACGCAAAACAAGGAACAGTTCGGTTTTCGATGGGGACGTAAAAACGATTTTTACTGTATCGTGATTGTCAGGAGACGTTGTATGAACGTCAAGTGTACGGGAAACAAATAAGTAAGTTTATTTTTTACAAAAGTTAATAGATAAGTACCAAATCAGAATATTCCAGCTAACCTTGTAAAATAAATACAATAATCTAGTCAGGATAAAAGTAGAGGAAAATGGATTTCCGAATCGGCTGACGGAAACTTTTCATCCAAAATTCCGACACCCTAAAAAGGATTACAATTTTTGTGTCCGTTTGGTCTGAGTAATCCTTACCTGGTGTTTCATTAAATCGAGATAAAAATTGAAATAGTATCATAATTGGAAACATTTTTGAGAATGTTGTTTAAAATATTTTTCGAGTAGAAATTGGTTAAGAGGTTTAGGAGACAGAAGGGGCGTGATTTTTGGTTCGGAGCGAGCAACTAGGAAAAAAAGTTATAAGACTTTACTTTTGCAGAACCCAAAAACAATCAAGAACACCAAAAAACACTCATACAAATAAGTACAAACATATTGTACCAGTATCATTATTTAACGAGATATAATGCGTAACCTTTATATTGTAGCTTTATTATACAAAGCTACAGATTAAATCATAATTAAGGCTTTAGGCGATCTGCATAATTGCTTTTTCATTTGGCAACTG
Organism: Lobophora halterata; assembly: GCA_932526365.1. Taxonomy (NCBI): domain Eukaryota; kingdom Metazoa; phylum Arthropoda; class Insecta; order Lepidoptera; family Geometridae; genus Lobophora; species Lobophora halterata. The sequence continues at coordinate 3,489,635 of OW052018.1, forward strand.
GCAGAGTGCCTCTTCTAAATGAAAATGGCGGCGGCTACTAATTTAAAAATTTTCCCGTATAATCCACGAGTCATTGCCACCAGCTGTATTATTTTTTTAAAATTCGGATACAGACTGTTTACCCAGTCTGTATCCGAATTTAAAAAAAAATATACAGCTGGTGGCAATGACTCGTGGAGGTAAAAAAATACTCATTATATGTATTTTTAAGTTTTTCACGTAACTACTATACAATTATACATTGGGGAAATTTGGATGGCCAGAATTCTTAGGCGTTAGGATAAAAATAGGTATAAAATTGATTGTATGAAGACAGATATTTATTTTGTTAGAGACAAAAAAATAAGAAATCACTGTTAAAGATCTAATAAGATCAATAAAAATAAATTCCAATGAAAAATAAATACTGTAGGATGATGGTAATGATAATTAAAACACAGCGTAATCGCGGAACGCGTGTATTCGCGAAACGCTCATCTTTCCCACTGAAAATGCGCCAGAGGGCGCTTGATACAGCGCGCATAGTGCTGCTAACTACAAAACTGCGTAAATTAGTCGATACGCAGATCGACTAAACTAGGTAGGCAGTAAGTAATTGAGGTTATATCCTACAATACCTATTATTATCGGTATCGAACTACATGGTAAAAATACAAAGCGAAAGGAACATTCAAAATTGTATCACTTCCAATCTAGTGAGATATCTTAGTTAATTGCTACTCCGTCATAACCTTCATTGCTGATATTAATTATTGGAATGTATCGGTATTAATTAATTGTAACATCTATTCGTATCAGTTTCCGAGTATAATTAGAGTTGAGAAGCTCCTCTTGCCAACAATTTCTGTTCTAGAATATTATTTACGCGTATGTTGCAGAGTTTTACCTAAATAAATAGTATTTAATGGAATTAGATTTTTTAGAGGAAGGAATGAAAAAAGTATTTTGAGGTCGTAAGGCGTCCGCCAAAACCAAAACTATACTATACTTTTCTCTTTTACGGTGTAGAGTCCGACTAGGAACCAATAAGTTTGTACTTCTTTATGTTTATTTTTGATGTGTAACATCTTTCCTCTCGCTTTCTTTCAATTTGTGGCAGAGAAAGTGTGTAACAGGGTGTTAGCCGTCAAATGGTACCAGCCCCAGAAAGTTGAAGTAAATAGAATCGTTCCACATTTAAATGAGATGTCAGATGTTACACATCATAATATGCGACTACTGTAAGGCTCGCTCGTTTTTTTTTTTATAGCCTACCAACTAACAACATTTTTAAAAGAAAAGAAAGTTTGACATGACGAAGCTACTTATCTAACTTACAAAGTATCGTCAAAATCTTTAAGTACTCATAACTTTTATATAATTTCGTTACTTGAAAGAACAGATACCAGACTCTATAATATTCAGAAAGACTCCAGATCTTATGAACTGGATAAAATTATAATTCAAATAAGTCTTCGTAGATAAGTAAAGCACCTCAACCTTTAAAGGTTAATGTACCTATTCGTTTGTAGCTGAGCAAACTTATACGTGGGCACTAACTTTCTAGTGTCTAGACAAGACATTTTCCACTTAAATGTAATTTACAACCCACCATCGTGAAAAGCTGTAATATGTATTCGAATGTACCTAATATTGTAAATTAATATCGATAAAAAAATATAATTAATTTTATTAAGTATTATACGACACTACGCCCGGTGTCGCGGATGGTCAAGTGGCAAGTGTTGGACTGCCACGCCGGTGTCGCGGGTTCGATTCCCGCATCAGGATAAACATTTTTGTGATGAACATCGGTGTTTGTCCTGAGTCTGGGTGCTTTCTATGTAAGTATATAGGTAAGATCATATCAGTCATATGGTTTCCATAGTATTTATAAGCTCTGCTTAGTTTGGGCCTTGGAGGTATATGTCCAAAAATATTTATATTTTATTACTTATTAGTTGACTTTGTTTACGTTGGGAATTTTCAACATCCGGATAAAAATCCTATGTCCATCTCCTAGTTCTAAGCTACCTCCCCACCAATTTTGAGACAAATCAGTTCAGCCGTTCTTGAGTTATTAATAATGTAACTAACACGACTTTATTTTATCTGTATTTTGGATGGATTTAAACAGGCGTGAGTACAAAGATGACGGCTGATAGAGACGAATGGAAGAAAAAAACATGTGCTGACTACACGTAAGTGGGAAAACGACCAGAAAATGAATGATGATCGATTGTACTTATTTCACAATACAATAAACATTATTTTCCAACTCAAATATAGCTTTAAACTACCTATTTGCTGGAATAACTTTGTTAATAAGAAAAAAACGATGGCAACTTGATATTGTGGAAGGGGCAGTTAAGCTGAACTTATGATAGAGCCAGATCGCAGTCACGTAACTTCCATTTCACGAGAATTCATTATTATTTCAAAGGAATGCGATAGTAACCCGATGAAAAGTTTTCAGCTTTGTGGTTGTGCCAACTGCCGTTTCCGATATGATTTTGCAGGAAAATAAAATAAAGTAGTTACTGAAAATATTATTTTCATTAACTTTTACGTTTGATTTGGTCTCTAAAATAAAAGTTTTACCTCAAGCTTATTGGGTTCTGTGAAAGCTACGCTATGTAACTACAGAAACGTAAATCGTTGAGTGTTTTTCGCTCAATTTCCAACGAAATGCAAAGCTACTCGGATAATAACATTTCAAACGAAATCGTTTTTTTAAAGTTCGTCTACTGTACGTGTACAGACAGCGTCAGAGATAAGTATTCCCCTTGCACAAGACACCCAGCTATAAATCGTTTCAAAAAGATTTAATACATAAAATTATTTTTAGGATTACATACTGTTATACAAATATAATCTATTTTTTAAAGACAAAACTTCTCCATTCGCTGCGACGGTGATTTAAAGGGATTTGAAGCTGGGTATTATAATGCAAGGGGGATACTTATCTCTGACGCTGTCTGTACATACCAGGTACTACTATAGTAATCTGAACTGATTTCATCGTGATAAAGAAAATGTATTGTACCTACTGGTTAATTTTGAGTATAAAGCAGGGTTTAGATAAAGCCAGCGCTGGCTAGTTATTAGCCTCGTATAAACAGTTTTTCAAGACAAGCCAGCGCTGGCTGCCAGCACTGGCGGGAATAGAGCGCCGGTCTATTTTCCATTGGCCTCATCTAAACGACGCAGGCCAGGCCAGCGCTGGCTTGTCTGAGGACTGGCGCCAGCGTTACTGGTTTCGTCTAAGCCCTGCTTAAGAGCCGGCGCACATACGGCGGAGGGCAGCGCAGAGTATTTTCACTGTCAAATAATACAACAATCTCGCTTAGACGTTCAATTGTTCTGTTATTTGATATTATTTCAATGGGGACAATGTCAATAATAGTTTGACAGTGATAAACACTCTGTGCTTGCACTCCACCGTATGTTCGCCGGCCCTAACAATGTGATGTAACGACATGACAGTCCATGATTAAGTAGTTTTTCCAAGTATATTTCACACTCAACAGCCCTCAACGTACAATATATAATAATAATGTATAATTAGGAATTGTTTTCAATTGACTTAGAAGATGGTATGGAATTTATTGCCCCGTCCACCCATGTCAAAGTGTGTTAAGGTAGAGCTGCTATGAAAAAGGTCCCTACTCTACCATAATATTTATTTCTATAGTAAAGCTCTTGGATAGTCTAAAGGACCTTAAATCTTACGAATAAGTTAGGAACTAGGTAAATGTAAAACTCATTTCAAGGGCCTAACATAAAATAAAGTTTACCAAACGAAACTTAGTTCAAAGACTCAAATCTACTCTTACTAACCCGTTTAGACTGTCCACTAACCCACGTAAACGGTACTGTGCATTACAAGTGAGTTGACTTGAGAAATCAGCTACAGGTTCTCTGCGTACTCGTAGGCTTTTAGATCATTTTCGAATGCAGCTTAATTTTATGTACACGGAAATCATAAGTGCAAGAATGGTGAAGTTTACGATCATAACGCTAAGAAAATAGTAATATTATTTTAGTAAATAGTAGTTAAATTAACCTGTGAAGAAGATTGTAAGGTATATCATGAATTTCTGGCAACTGTAATGAGATAAAGATATCGCTTGTTATGAAATAGTTCGTAAGACAGTGAGTGTGAAACAAAATACATTTGTAAGCTAATAAGTCAGAAGCATAGTTTTTGAGAGTATATTTTAAGTTGAGTAATATTCAAATTCAAATAAGTATTTTTTTTTCGGTTGTGCACCATAATTGTTGTTAGTAAACCTATATATACTATGTTAGTAACCTTAAAAACAGATTTCAATTATTCATGTCACTTATAGTTCTATTCAAATAAATTATTATTATTGTAAAATTAAATTATATTCATATTCAAATTCTGATTATTGAAAATTATTAGTAACTATAGGTATCTACAATCATCATCATTATCAATTCTTTATCAGCCTATGAACTTCACTGCTGGAAATAAGCAGATCTAACGTTACAGACTTACTTGACACCGAAAGCCCCTAAATAAAGCCGTGTACACAGTGATTTATGCCCGGATGTGCGGTCCTCTGTCAACCCGTGGGTTAATCATCTTGGGCTTTCGTTTGTTTGTATTGCGCCTATATTATGTCTCACCCATACTTTTGCAGTTAGGTATATGAAAGTGTGCCACTCTAAAATGATTGATTTTCACGATAAAAGCTTGCAAAATGGCTAGGTTGACCGAGATACGCTCTAGAGTTCTAGATTAGTTAATAATAGACAAAAAACATTGTTTTGAATGTTATTGAAATAGGTAACTAATGCCGACATGCACCAAACTTTCAAAGATCTTAAGCAATTACTTTACTCGCTTGGCAGGTATTTTATTCTCAACAGTCAGAATCTGGACTGTTAAGAACTACGAGTAAAGTAATTGCTTAGGGACTTTCACAGTTTTTTGCAAGCTGGCATAATTACCGTTGAATTATTTTCTTACTTCTGAAGATTTGTTTGTCAAGGACGTTATAGGAAAACGTTGAGATTTGCGCTATACTTAGTAGATATGGTATGATGTCAGGAAGAAAATCTTGAAGTTCTGTTTTGTAATTTTATTTTTTAGTTTGAGTAGGAAGTGTAAATATATTTTGGAAATTTATTTACTTTTCATCTAGAACCAAACTAAGCAGAGCTTGTACTATGGAAACTAGATAACTGAGTAAATACCTACTTACATACTTTTTTTTTAGATAAACTTTTTGTTTTTTTTTGTATCTGTAAATTTTTTTGTGTGCGAAAATCTAAATGAAAAAAAAAAAGAAAAGACCACCCCTCTAAATCTCCTAAATTTCAGCTTCTATTTATGTAAGATTGGCAATTCCTGTATCCAATTTGCGTTCCCTTCCTGAGTAACAGTTGTTCCAATCCAAACGATTCGATTTTCCCGCCAAAAACCATTTCTATCCGATTAAAACTTGCTCTAATTGTAGGGGATTGGATAGAAGGGTCCTTCAATTTGTCGAGTTTGCCTCTAGTTTACAAATTAATAGTTTGTTACTGCACTAAGCTCACTTAAAATATAACTATAGTTCTAATAGAGTTAAGGCAAAAAGTATCTACTACTTGGGCGAATAAACATGACACCTGGCTCGAATGACGTTTGTGCAAAGTACAGCGTGGAATTCATGTGGAATTGGATAATCTTGAAAGAGAAGAGGCCCTGTAATACTTTGTTATAAGTAATGATAAGGCTTCGCAATTAGAGGAAGAAGAAACACGGAGGACGCCGCGCAGGGAAGCGGGGGAAGCATCAAGTTCCGAGCCACGTGTCAGCCAGGTGTCATGTTAATTCGCCCGAGTAGTAACTACTGATTAGAGAATAAGTTCGAAGTATTTTATCATTCTGTGCTGACAGATAACGCACTGGTTAAACCGCTGAACGTAGAGACTTAAAACTTTGAGGATGTGTTTGTCAACAGTTAAAAGTGAGTAATAAGAAATAAATGTTGTTAATACGCAACACAAACGAAAGATAGTTAAGAAATAAATTGGAATACTCATGCAATACCAATATTGCGTTTGGGCTCTTTGGGGATATCTATCAGCCCATTCTGTGTTTTGGGAATTAATGAAATGAAATACCAACCTAATTTTAAAGCTGAAGCTTATGATTACTCTATCATACTCATTATTCCGTAAAAAATCGCATTGTCATCATCAATTTAAATAATAACATTAGCTCAAAATAAAATTAGCAAAATATCGCGTACCAGTCGCTTTGAGAAACTTCTCCTTGAAATTCGGTAAAATTCAAAATGGAATGAATTCGATAAATAGTATTACTTTTTTCAAAAGCGCCTCGCTTTTCACTAAATGCAGGGTGAATTTTTCATCTTGGTATGGGTGGGTAAATCTGAAAGTATAGACTCCGAGACTCTTTCGAGCATTTTTCGCTATTTCCTATAGGTACAGTCGGCTCTGTAATGGTCATTACAACCAGTTTACGCCACTGTCCTCCTGTGATTAAACCGCTTGTGGTTTATATTATGGGTATATCTTAAATGGTTTAATCAAATCAGTAGTTTACTCACACACACACACATGATGTATTTATGTGAGTGGTTTAAACACAGGAGAACACTGGCGTTAGCTGGATGTACAGACAAATTCAGAGCAGACTGTACTTTGTTTGGCCATTGAAATAATTTATTTCTTACTAGCTGACGCCCGCAATTTCGTTTGCGTTGTATATGCGTTGTATATAATATTTCTTCGGTCTATAACGAACATACCCTCCGAATTTTGGTTTGGCCCGTTGGTTTTCTGTTAGTCAGAGAGTCAGGATTAGTCAAGATATACCTATTGAAGATTGTGGTCGATTACAGATCTCAAATTAAATTCAGTGCAGCAATACAATTTTCTTTTTCGAGTGTACGAAATACTCTGTATTGATACGCAGTAAAAAAATCACCCTGTATCTATAGAAAAGTCGTTTGCCAAGTTGACAACTTTCACGAATTACTGATGTATCCGCGATCAAAAGTTTACCATCGAACCTCATTTATAAGGCACGAATGTTTCGGAGAATTTGGTAGTAAAATAAGAAGTTAGAAGCGACTCCTGAACATTCTAACGAGACTTCGACTTCAAGGGTTGGTGCTTTTCAAAGTTACTCGTTCGTTTTTTACCGACATTAATATTAGCTGAAATTTGAGTTGTTTTGTTTATTTACCTTCCTAAATAGCATTTTTCAGACGTACAGGATTTTTGGCTATCAATTCGATGGATGTATTTTGACTATAATTTTTTGATGTGTAACATGTTTCCTCTCGCTTTTTGTCATCTTGTAGGGTGTCAATTTAGTGAAAATGGGACGGAAGTGTGTGACAAGAAGTTGGCCGTCAGATGTTACACATCGCATACTGTAAGGCTCGCGCGTTTTTTTAGAGGATTTTTTTAGAATCGTCTGGCAGTGTTAAGTATCTAATTACTCTGTGGTCTAGGTAAGTCCAAAGAACTTGTAAACTATCCTATTACAAAATCCTTGGGTAAGTCACATCACGTCAGTCAACCTAAGGCCAGAGCCAAAAATCTAACTCATAGAACTGTAAAATAAAGTTTGTAGTAGCATATGAATAGGATCAAACAAAAAATAATAACCTTTGGGCTTTATTTTGAAATAACACTGTATTTCATAAAAAAACAAAACTCGCAAACAATTAATTGTATCAAACCCGCAAACAACAATATTTTTGTAAGATTTAACAAAATGGCAGCGAAAAGGTTCCGGAAACCTTTGCTAAGTAACGTTTATTGCTGTTGAGTTTCATATAAAGGAAGGAAAAGCTTTTGAATAAAAATTTGATGTGCCTCATATAACAAGCTTAATGCATCAAGAATGTAATATTCTTATAAGGCCGCCTTACACGATTTAGCTTTTTGGAACATCTAGATAAGTACCTGCTATAGGTGTTTACTGACATTCAACGAACATTGAAACCAGCTTTAAGTTTATAAAAAATTAAAACCCGACATTTAAAATAGTATACATTGATTGCAGATTCATTGTTCCAAATTAAATTTAAACGTAATAACTTATATAATTTTGTAATTTTCTTTTAATTTCCTTCATTTAAATACCCTACTCCATAGGTTTGGTAAAAAAATATTATTAACGACACATACTATTTTGTCGCCAAAATCAGCCATTTCATCATCATCTCCCTGCCCTTATCCCACACTTAGGTAGGGTCGGCACAACATGTCTTCTTCTTCGATTCGTCTCTATCAACCGTCATCTCTGTACTCACGCCTGCTTTGTTCATATCCTCTTTCACACAGTCCATCCATCTTTTCTTTGGTCTTCCTCTTCTCGTAAATCCATCTACTTTCATATCTAACACTCTCCTAGTGACATGGCATTCATCCCTCCGCATCACATGCCCATACCACGATAACCAAAATCAGCCATTTATAGGTTTTTTTTTAAATATTCAAGGAACCTTGGGTTATTGAGACGAATTTAACGATACCCGAGGTAAAAAATAAATGTACATACATACATACAAGATACGCGAAAAACATGACCCTTCCTTGGCAGTCAGGTAAAAAGAACATAAGTTACCTAGTTAATCGTCAAGGCAAATTGCCATACAAAATGTTTCGGACAAATACTCAAAAAAAAAAGTGAAAGGTTTCATAATTTAATTTAGATTTTATACGTGTTTTAAAATTAACCCTACTTACTTAAAAACACGTATAAAATCAAAATGAATATATGAAAAAACATTTTGTATGGAATTCGGATTTGAGGATTAGCCTTAAATTGAATCCTATGATGTACGTATGTATGTTTTACATTATTTGGTTGCACACATTTAAATGAAATAAAATGGAAAGTACCTAGGTACAGTCAGCTGCACATGTATACAGCTTTTACATTTATATCATACTCTTAATTTTGCAAAGACCTTCTTCTGACAAGTAATATGATTGCATTTGATAATGCTTGCGTGTACTTTTCTTTGCAAAAGTAATAGTAATATAAATGTGAAAGCTTGGGAGTGAATACATGTGCAATGTACTGTACCTACCTACATAATATATAACTGTGCGATCGCGAGAGAAATCTCTTTGTTTTACGATTATGACTCACCTTTTCTTGATGACAGCCACGAGAATTATGTGTTGAGTGTTCTTCGTCCCCCTTATTGCCCTGTAACAAAGACACATTGCTATAAAGAAGAGTGCAAATCGTATGAGCGAATGGTTCATATTCATATGAAGGATAGATAAGAATGAATATATGAACAGACAGCGTCATAGATAAGTATCCCCATTGCACAACATAAACAGCTTCAAATCCTTTCAAAACGCCACCTCCGCGGCGCACGACTTACGGATAAGTTTTGTCTTCATAAATAAATTATATTTTTATAACCATGCAAGCCTAATAATAATTTTATACAATTTTTTTAAGGGATTTGAAGCTGGGTGTCTTGTGCATAGGGGATACTTATCTATGACGCTGTACATATAAATAATGGTTGGATATTTCACACATGGACATCTAGTCATAAACTAAGGAGGGCTTGTAATATGGGAACTATTGGGAACCAGATAGATACCTAACTGATAGAATACATGTATTACTTTTTCTAAATATACGCATAGAATACATAGAAAACACCAAGACTCAGGACTCAAATGTTTGTCTTACAGCAGGAATCAAACCCGCAACATTACCAGAGACTTCTACTAACTAGAGACTTATCGTCTTAATAAAGTTAGGTACCTCGGCGGTCGAAAAACTCGCAAGCAAGACAAGGTTTTTGAAATTTAACCGTGTATAACTTACATAAATACCTACTACAACGTAGAATAAGAAGTAAAGTAGAGTAAAAAAATAATACTTAGAATGTATTTATAACAATATTGAGAACACAGGGAAGTCCAAAACACATTCGATGTACTCAAAGGACTTACCTGGATGAAGTTACTATATAATTAATATTTATTTAGGTTATGTACCGTGTATGGCGTGAACGCAAAGAGCTTCTATACTATGTATCTAGAGAGCTAACACGCCATTTTGTTTTATTTAAGGATTAAGAATTCTGAACCTTATGCCTTGGAAATAAAGTTCTTTTTTAATTAAATCTAAATATAAGGATTTTAATGCTTGATAGAGACCCCCTCGTTAAGGAGTGTGTCTCGTTCACACAGTTGCCAGCATACAATTAAAATTAACATAGCCATAATTTTTTAAATAAGTGGGACTATTTTCGAAATTAGACGATTTGCTCTAAATGTTATTCAGATTCATTTGAAAGGTTTAGTACAGTCGCTGTCATGTAGGTTAGGTACCTAACTGCCGAGAAAAATAATTACTGTTCGAAAGAAACAGTATTAAAACCATTGAATCAGATATACCTCACTAGAATGCGGCGCACCGCCCTCTTTTTTGTTGATATTTTAATGCACCTATTTTTAATATAATTTTAAAACAATAATGCAAAGTAACGTATGTATATAACATTGATTGCTTATTGAGCAGATTGAATGAAATGAAATTGTTTTCCCTTGGTTGCTTGTTTATGTCTCAATGAAATAATATTCAAAGTTCAAAAAATATGGTCGCCCTACAGAACGAGACACACTCCTTACTGGTTCTAGCTCTTTCGGCTCGCAGTTTTCGTGTGAGTCGGCATTCTAGATACATAGTATACAAGTTCTTTGCGTGAACGTTATTACGTGACGTATTATAATGTATTACAGAAACTCTTTGAAGGTTTATCTAATGATGCCTCGTTTGTAGCGTACCAGTCTATGTGCGTAAAAATTGTTTGAAATTAGTTACATCTACTCGAATTATATAAAATGCTCATACATAATAATTACTTTTTATAAATATTAACTTTTCTTTTGGTAAGACAATTAGTAACTTATATTTTTAACACAGAAATTTTAGTTTTTTAAGACATAAAAACAATAATTATTTCGGGTTGCAACAAGCGTGGTCACGGGTTGACAACCCGTGACCACGGCTGTATACAGTCGAAACGTCGGGACACAAAAACATACGAGGTGAGCGCGATAAATACCCGTTATAATCAAATAACTATGTGTGATAATCGTGAAAGTCTACGAAAAACTAAAAACAATCAAAATCTAAACAACTCAAAATAAATTAATATGTGTAATCATTTACTTTTGCTTTTTTATTATAAATGTCATGATGTTTGTAACTAGACTTGAAAATAAAAGTTATTTTTGTTCTTTCTGTTTTTTTAATATTCAAGTATTTACAGTCGGCGCTATATTGGTCTTTTCACCCAGCTTAAGCCGGTGTTCTCCTGTGATTAAACCACTCACAAACACACATGTGTTTCCGTGAGTAAACTACTGATGTGATTAAACCACTTAAGGTACACCAATAATATAAACTACAAGTGGTTTAATCACAGGAGAACACTGGGGCGTAAGCTGGGCGTAGAGACAATTACAGAGCCGACTGTAGATAAGTACGTACTAATGATACAGCTACTAGCTAGACCTAAACGATCCTAATATGATACACGAAGTCCTTGAAATTCAATGTACCGTGGATCGCTTTGTAGTTCAGGTAATTAAGGAAACAGAGAATTATGCCAAAGCGGGACCTTCAAGCGGAAAGCCTGCCTGATATCATAAAATGTGATAATAAGAATGTAGGATACTATATTTATACTTACTATTCGTACTCCTTAGTAATTATACATAAATAAAAATATTGATTTGCTCGAATATAGGTTTCAGTTAAAATTAATTTATACAGTTTGCATGCTTTATGTTCAATGAGTATGCAAATATTGAGAATTAAGATCGTTGGATTATTTATAATTTTAACTCGTGTAATAAAACAGGGTTTTTTTGCGTGATAATTGAAATTACTTTGTTCTACTTCACAAAACTTTGTGTTATAAAAATCACTCTTGTTAAGATGTGGTTAGTTATGTAAAAAATTACATGTTTACCTATATTAAATTTATTTAGTGCTTAACACTTTATAAAATCAATCATCAATGTTCCTACAAGCTATATTTTATTTTATTTTTCTTTCTTGGTAACCAATTCTATTTCAACGAATTATATAAATATATTTAGTAATAAATCCGCTTAATTTCTAAACAAAGGTTTTAATTAACTTAACTTTAGTTCAACTAAACCAAAGAGTCAAAGAACGGAAAACCAAAGTTTAAAGATACGACACGTGTTTCGCCTCTACACGAGGCATCATCAGGAGGTGTGGCACTCCAAAATATTTAACCTAAAACCTTTTTCACATGTATGTAATATATTAAAAGTATTGTTATCGTTTAAAGAATGACCAGTGTCTATTGAGTGCTTTGCAAAATGTGATTTTTCTGGACAGTTATTTCTATACGCTGAAACATGTTCTTTGTATCTTGTCTGAAAACTACGACCCGTTTGACCTACATAAACAGCATTACAATCATCACAAGTTAATTTATAGACACCAGATTTTTTATGATTCTCTAATTTATCTTTCCCGTTACAAATTGAACGCAATGTATTGTTTGTTTTAAAAGCTACCCTCACCTTATTTTTAGATAATGTTTTTGAAATCTTTTCAGTAATTGTTCCCATATAAGTAAGACTACCTAAATATTTCTCAGACCTATCCGGTGGCAATGCATTGTTTTCTGTTCTTTGACTCTTTGGTTTAGTTGAACTAAAGTTAAGTTAATTAAAACCTTTGTTTAGAAATTAAGCGGATTTATTACTAAATATATTTATATAATTTGTTGATATTTATGGATTTCCGCAAAGTAACGCCTGAATTAATCAATTAACCAATTCTATTTTTAGACAGTAAATACAATACTATCGTTCACTTTGCACTCCGCGCGCTAACAATGCGTACGGAGAGAGGACGGCTGCTTATCTAGTTCCTCGCTTAATAAATGACCTACCTAAAGACTTAACAGACGCTATAACTTGTATTAATGTTAAATATAAAATTAAAAAACATTTTCTTTGTAACATTATATCTTACACTTAACATGTGTAGTGTACTTACCATTGCTCCAGTGTGCTTACCTATACTGTTCTCTCACTTAGCTAGGTTAGCTACCTACTTATCGAGATAACGCTCGAAATGTCAACTCATAGCACTTGCACAAACCTTAGTGGTTTATTAGTGTTAACATAAGCAACCAATGTATAATAAATTGTTTATATTGATAAATAAATAAATAAAAAAAAAAAAAAAATTTTACAATATTATGTAGAGTTATACTGTGGTCCTTCCTTGCACGAAGACAAATACTCTAAATCGCAGGCGACCCTTTACCAATTACAATTTCATAATTTAAACCTTACATTTCATCGATAACTTATGTATAGAAAAGACAAAGCTTTATGTGGCATTGCGATACAAGCAATGAAACAGCGCCTTTTCCGACAGAATTTTCCTCCAAATGGATATTGGTTATTATTAATTAGGGTTACTCCCTCTTGCGATGTTTACATTTTCCGGCGTTTCGTTATACTCAATACATTTATTGTCATCACATGGTATGATAAGATGATAACAATAATACTTTGAATCACATGTTAACCCCTTTGGGGCTTAAATATGGTAGGAGGCAAACTAAGTTAATTCTTATTACGTAGGTACAGATTGACAAATAATGGAAGTGCCTAACTTACTCTTAGTAGTAAAATACTTTTCAATTATTATTAACATTAATAATAACGTAAATAAATTACTTCCCTAATGCAATTTACAATAACTACCTTAATTAATATAGGTAAGTAATTTAATTATGTTATTAATAAGTTAATAATAATTGAAAAGTAACTAAAAGTAGGTTAGGTTTTTCTATTATTTGACAATCAGTTATCTTTTTTTAATTCTACTAGGAAAACAAACAGCATTTATAATATTAAAATATACGTTAAATATGATGGATATTATAAACTAAGGAGATTTTTACAATAAATTAGTCGCTCTCTCGATTGCAAGAGATAACGCCTGCCCATGACCAGAACTATGCTACACATTGATTCACGTAGGCCATTGCAACAGCGAGTATATATTTATGTACAATAAGGTTTACCTACTTTTTTACGACAAAAAGCACTGTAGCTTGAAAACACTTACTTATACGAAACAATAAAACTAACACGTACGTGTATTTACACGTTGTAAACAGACCGACACCCAATCTCATTACTTTTAGGTTGAAGTGACTCGTCCCACAACACTCTCGCTAAATGAGCTGTTGGCTATTTAGGGGCTATTTAGACATTCAAACATAACGACATCGCTTTTTTTTCAGGCAACACGTTACTGGCAAGTCGTGTTAGGTCCCAAAACAAACTCAATCTTCGAAAAATCCCTATAATTGAACGAATATTAATGTATATAAAAGGCTTGTTAGCTAGAACTGTTATATTTTAATCGTTACTAAATTTCGTTAGCATGAATTATTATTATTGTAATCGTTACTAAATTATCTTCGCTTATAAACAGAATTTTAGTAACTATAAATACGTTTTTTTCTCCTTGTAATCGACAATGTATAGACCAACCAACAACTTTCGACAAGAAGTGTAAGCGCGTATCGAAAAATGAATTTTAACTATTCGGAACGCAAGCCAAGTTGTCGATGTCAGCTAGTTCATTATAGATGAAGTTAAGGATCCGGAAAAGTTTCAAGGATTTTCATTTGGATACTACGCAGCCGAAGCCAGGGGCAACAGCTTATGTAAATGTACAGCATCTTTATTAGCCGGTTCCATGGCGTCTAGACTCGGTGTCGTGCACTTGATTTAGTGCCGCGATATGGCAGAGCTCCAAGCTCGTATATCGTGCATCAGAGAGTTCAATCCAAGCGGTCAACGGTGCACTCAGTAATAGCACCTTCTGAAAATGTTCACTTCAGAAACTTCTGATTTCTTGTTCGTTGTGTGTAGTGTACGTTGTAAATGAGTAAAAGCTGTGTTGGCCGAGTGGGAGGTGCCTCGACTTTCGATCCAAAGTTCGTGAGTTCGAACCCGGTCGTACACCAATGGATTTTTCTGTTCAAAAAAGATCTATGTGTGCATTTAAAACACGTGTTTAACGGTGAAGGAAAACATCGTGAGGAAACGGGCATGTCGTAGAACATAAAGTTCGAAAAAATGTGTCAAGTTCACGAAAGGAGCCTCTTCGAGGCGCACTTGAAATCCTTTCACCACACTGGTTCGAATGAATTGGTGACACGACAAGACTTTTATTAACTTTTAAAAATAAATTTGTTCTCACCCTTTAGCAGTGATGAAGTAAATTCGTAGGTACCCTAAAACTGTACACAATAACTTCAAATATAAAGGGATAAGGGTATGTTATTTAAACAAATAGTCGAGAAAAACGTGGGCGTTCAATAGATGAGACGAAGGTTGTACCGTCGAGCATGATGTGTGGGTTGGATCGTTCAAAGTAGCAAGATAATGGTATCAGCTCAAGATTTCAAGCATCTAAGATCTCTGAATATTTCAATATAAGTTAGAACTGGCCTCGGAATAAAGAGTTTTTATGCGGGTAAATTGTGATTTGATTTATTCCTATAGCTCTTACCCATCGATCCGAAATGCGGACGGAAACGGAGCAATCCACACCGTCGTACCATGAGATTTGAGAATAGTATCGTCCGTGGTAGCGCAGACACATCCGTCGCGGTCCCGATCCGCGTCGAGTTGGTAACTTAGTAGTTCAAAGGTGCGGTGCGAGCTCGTCATAACGACAAGCACTAATCCGTAGAATCACGGGTCGTGGGAAACAGCCCTTACATGAACAAACTTTTTTAAAAAGATGTGAAAGGATGATGAAAAAAGATGATGTTTTTAAAAAATGTTTTAGGGATTTCATTTTTTTACGCTTTTCAAAAATCGGTTTTCAACACAGTTTTTGTACACACACAGCCTATAAGCTACTCAGATAAATTCGTGTTGAAGTCCATTGCGCAAAGCGACTGACGTTACTATTGAACCGACATTTCCATTACTGCTAGAGATCCAAGTTTGTTTTAAAATGTGAGACAGACAGAAAGTTGTGGATTAATCAACTATTCATAAAGCTTTTAGGTAACTGACGGAACATAAATCAGAAGAAAGTTAGTATTTAGACAGGTTTACCTACTTTAGAGCAGTTGAGCTAGCTAGTTCGTTTGCAATGGTCTATGGGTAGCTCAATTGCTTATTTTTGTACATTTTGTAATATAGATTGTAGTTGTTAGCCTAAGCTGTAATAAAAGTTCCTTAGAGTTACTGTGCTGTAACTTATGCTAGTAACTTATTAATTCTACTTACATAAGTCCAGCCTTGACTGGTTTTGTCAAAAACTATTTTAATTATAACGGAAATCGATTCACATTAATTAAATTTTAGAAGTTTATTATCACAACTAACTACTTACGTACTTTACATTATAGTTTGTTTGTTTGTAAAACTAGTCTACTCAAACAAATAATTAAATATAGTATTAAATACTTAACAAGCCTGCAAATTTATTTTTTTATTGCAGCATAAGATAACTACTACAATCTATATATAGGTATATTACAAAATTTACAAAAGGAAACAATTGGGCCACCCATAGACCGTTGCAAACGATCTATAGGTAGCTCAACTGCTCCAACTCGATACCCGATGGCAGCGTGCCGAGGATACTGGCTGCATTGCCTCTTTGTATAGCAAGGCTTAATATAATAATTATAATAAGCCTTCTATTTCGATGTTTGAATCAGAATTAAATCTGATTTAGACAAATTCAAAGTACCTGTACAAGATTATGTGATTGCTGGATATTATTTTAAGAAAAATTTATTTTTGCTAAATTGCAAAATTACCAGAATGTAGAGCAAAGAAAAGAGTAAAAAAATACTATGTACTCTAAACTCTAAACTCGTAGATAAATTGCATCATTAATAGTTTTTTATAACATGAATGAATTTTTTAATAACCTTAATGTTTGTTAATGTCTATGTGTGTATGTTCTAAACTGATGAATTTATTAATAAACATAAACATAAACATCCACACACTCACACCCCCGCACTAGGATTCCCTGTGTCGCAGGTGGCATGGACACATACAAGACATCACAACATCCAAGACCCGAGAACAAACATTTGTGTTCGTCACAAATATTTGCCCCGGCCGGGGATCGAACCCGGAACACCAAGCTTCGTAGGCAGGGTCACTACTCACTACCCACTAAGCCACGGTGTCGTCATATAATAATAGTTATAATCTTATCTGATACTCAAATTGTAATTTTGTTTTGTGTTTGTACGCGAATATTTTGTATACCAGTTCTTGGTGAGACATGTATGTACATACTCTGTTACTAACTATCTAACCTACCGTGTTTCGTGCAAAATAAAAATCTTTATCTTTAACATAAACGTATGGCTATACCAGTTTTTGTTTGGAAAGAGGGCGATCTCGTTAGAAAACCAACACCGTCATTTTCGGCCGGACCTTGCAAGAGATAGTTTATAAAATCCTTTTAGCATACCTTTCAAGCCTCAACCCTCAATTGACTAAATAACTATTTGCATAGAAAGTAAGATCGAATTTGCTGGAGGCTTTTTTTTTCAATATCTTTACGGAAGAAAGGCGTAGCGGGCAAAATAATTATTTGTTCCTCGAGTTATGCCTTCATCATTATCCCACTTTAGTTCATTGCTGACGTAGCCTTCTGTCATTATTACGCGGCACGGAGCCCGGTCTTCGGCTTTCTGCATCCACCAACTTTCCTTCATCATTATCAGTCCACTTTAGTCTATTGCTGACGTAGCTTTCTTTCATTACGCGGCACGAATCCCGGTCTTCGGCTTTCTGCATCCACCAGCTTTATTTATTCATTATCAGCCCACTTTAGTCTATTGCTGACGTAGCCCTCTTTCATTACGCGGCACGGAGCCCGGTCTTCGGCTCTACGCATCCGCCAGTTGCCTTTCGTAGGTTGTCGCTTCACTTCATCTTGGGGCGCAGGGCGAGTAATTAATTAATACATAAAAATAGCTTCCTATATTTTTTAACCGGTTCCAAAAAAAGAGGAGATTGGTAATTCGGTTGTGTATTTATTATCAGAATTTCTTCATTTATCAAGCGATCTGGTAAATTATTTTTTATTTGAAATGATATAGTTTCAGATTGCTAGTTTATGTTTCATGTAAATCGGTTCAGTAGTTATATATGTATGTTAATTTAACTAAATTGCGTGTTTTGTGCTTTCCTTGAAGTCGGTTTTTTTTGGTGAATTTTTACTTGTCCTAAATAAATACTGCAAATGATTCTGCAGCTCAGCTGGAGCTAGACAAGTGGAGGCAATGAGGCAATCAATCTATCAATGGTAATCGTTGCAAATTAGTGTCAAGTTATCGCTGTTTACCTCCATTGATTACCTCGTCCCAGCGTTTTTCCGCGAAGAATACGTATTTGGTCATATTTTGTTAACGAAGAAGTTTTTATGAGGAGTCTAGTCAACTGGCCGGTGACAGGTCTATTTTCTCAAAATTAAATACACGAACACGAGTCTTAACCACCTTGTACGGTAAGTCTTTACATCCAGCTTAGGCGGCTGTTCTCCTGTGATTAAACCACTCACACACTCATCTTCTTTATCTAACTCAAATGTAACGAGTTTATTATGGAACTCCTCATTCTTCTGGGTCAAGGATTCCATGGTCTTGCTAGCTGTGTAGTAAATTGAATTGGGCCTCGTTCTTGGTGTTCATGTTGGCGAATAGAATTCGCGTCTCAGTCACTACGGACTGCATAGAACACTGGCGTAAGCTGGGTGTAAAGACAATTACAGAGCCGACCCTATAGTACGGGAGGCGACGATGCTAAATGAGGATTTGCTCGAGCGTCATTGAGACCTATTGGGATGCAAAGCTTAGATGATAAGAAGAAAAAAATGTTATATAATATATACCTTTTCATCGGTGGGGGAGGCGGCTTTAGGCTTTTTAAAATGTAAAAAAAAATTGTTGCATGGACATAGTCGAGCGTGTAAGATATTGATAGCATCATGGTCCTACGTATTTTTAATAATATAACGTATGTTAATCTGACCGTTTGCATGATGGGGACGGCTGTACGACTATGACGGGTTGAAAATGAAAAAAAAAAAAAAATGTATCAAGCGTGTCTGATTTTCTAAGGGGGTGTTAAGTGGACCAAAACAAAAGGTCTTATTCAATAATCTGACGATTTCGATGTAACGCAAACTCGTGGCCACTATTTTAATTTGCAAAAAAAAAAACGCAATTTTGACTTACTCGAGCGCGTCAGATTAAGATATGTATGGTTCATCTTGATGTCCTAGACATGCTGTCTCATAATCTGACGATTATCTAGAGGGATTCGCTTAATCTGACAAAAAATATTTTTTTATTTTTATAAATTATTGAACTTTATTAATTGAAAAGCTCAGGAAATTGCATGCAAATAAAAAAGTGTATATTTTTTAAAAAGAATACTTGTATTTATAAGAAAATAATAAAAAAAAACTTTTTTTTATAGTTAATTGAATCTTCTTCTTATCGTGTCACTAGTTCTTTCAAACCAGTGTGGTGAAAGGATTTCAAGTGCGCCTCAAAGAGCCGCCTTCGTGCATTTGACACATGTTTTCGAATTTTTAGGTTCTATAACATGCCAGTTTCCTCACGATGTTTTCCTTCACCATTAAGCACGTGTTTTAAATGCACACATAATTCTTCTTGCACAGAAAAATCCATTGGTGTACGACCGGGTTCGAATTTAGGACCTTCGGATCGAAAGTCAAGGCACCTCCCACTCAGCCAACACGGCTGAATAATAATTATAGGCTAGATTCAATATTCAAGATGAACACGTGCTTAACGGTGAAGGAAAACATCGTGAGGAAACCTGTTTGCAAAGCAAATAAAAGAGTATCCACACATATCAGGGCCGTGACCAGGACGTGCTCCTGACGGAGCACGGCCAAAAATCGGTGACGTACATTTTATATGAATTATGTTTTGTATTTTTAGTTTAGATCTTACTTAATACCTTATTTTGTTACATAAATGAGCAAGAAATTGGAATTTGTGACAATAAGTAATAAACTTTATCGACGAATTTTTGTTATTTCGGCTTGCGGAAATTGTCAGATTATATGTTTTTCGTTACCCTTGAATTATTTCCTTCAAAATGAATCGAAATTTAGCTGCACTCGAGAATGTCCAGATGACGTTTTTTTTTTACAACTTTGCAGCCCTCCCCTTTCTTTACCCCGCGCTCAAATTGTCAGATTAGTGGAATATACACTTTTTAGCATGTAATTAACCCACCCTATCTTAATCTGACGCGCTCGAGAAAGTCAGATGATCATTTTTTTTTACTAATCTGTTCCTTTATTCTGCACGGGCGGCCTTATCTAGGGGGCTCATATTTGGTGGAGGTACTTAACCGAGTACAAGGTATCCCCTGTATGTTAATCTGCCCTGCTGGAGTAACTCCCGAAATCCCCTCTTCGGCTCCCCTACCACTACATACATGCTATAAAATTCAATGTAATGTAATTTGCGACATCTAAACCACATTGCCTTTATGACTGAACTGAAACATGAACTGAAAAGTACCTTGTTTATTTGCCAGATTTTCTTTCACACTGTCTGCGTTTGCGAGGGTTATTACTAAAGGAACTCATATAAAATGTAATGTTGGTACACTAATAAAATTATGAAAATACGAAGACATAAAAGCTGGGAGCTAAATGGGAATAAAAGGTAACAGGCATTTTTATTAGTATGTACACTGCACTATTCAAACATAGCTCAGGGAAAATAGCTTGTTTGTAGCACGGCTTTGCTAGCTTTGTGTAAAAACTGAAAAAATCATGAAGTACCTACGATTTTTAGGTTTATTTCTACACGGATTAGTCACGAAAAATACATTTTAAGTTCTGCAAGAAGTCAGAATATTTTAGCAAAATATTTTTCTCATGACAGCGCAGATTTATCAACAGGCGTGAAATAATGGTAAGCAATAAACGCAAAAGTGATACAAAAATAAAAAAAGGTTCATGAACCGCAATATCTGATAGTTCTTTGTTATTCGATCAGACATAAGATTCGGAGATAAATTGCTCAGACAGAATCCTATCAAAAGAAAATTGAATATCATTTCTCAGTGTTACATTTGCCTGTATTTTGAAACTAAGTTATTGTGGGCTCAAATGACTGTCTAGCTGTTATTTATATTAGCTATGCGATTATAGGGGTGTGGTATAGTAACGTTAGTGCATGGTATTGAACGTCGGAGCATGTGGACGGATGCCTGCCTAGGCATGTCCAATTTGCTATCGGACGGCACGCAAATTGTGTTCCGTGCCGTGCGTCGTACCCTATTAGAGGTATTATGAGCTCCGTATTCTATAATAACTATACTCATTGTCACTATATTCTTGTTGTTTATATGGTTTCTTTGTAGGAATCACTGTTTGATAATGATCAAATTGAATATTGTTTTTTTGACGTGACTACGTCTAATAAATTGATGAACGCCGGCTGCATGCACGAAAACGGCTACATCCCATTTGGACAATGTTTCATTTCGTAACCCTAGTTTTATACCTACACAAAAGTGGCATTTGGCAACCTTTTTATTATTCATAGTATTTGGACAACTTTTCAAAGTAGCGTGTATTTAGTTTCATTTGGCAAACCTTTTGCTTGAATAGTACAGTCAGGTAAAATAATATCTATCACATCGTTCACTAACTCAATAATGTCTGTATAAAGACATAATTTCAATGGTTATCTTCAAAAGTTACAATCAAATACATACTTGTGTATATTTAAGTATACTCTTCTACCAAAATATTTTGCTTTTCCCATCAAACCTGCATCAATGAAGTCCAGTTTTTAAGAGCCCTTCACGGTAACAGAACCGTAATGGTAAAAGGAAAATGGAATATTCCGTAATTGCATCTAGTATGGGGAAAATTGGATGCAGCCGGGACACTTAATTTTGTTACTGAAGTAGCGAACGATAGATCGATCGATGTACGGAACGTTGTAATATATAGTGTCCTTGTGCTGTTGAACCAGGTAAGAATTGGAAATACTTAGCTCAAAGAAACATTATACATGGAAGAAATGCTTATTTTAACTTCTCATGCTCGTAAAG
The DNA here is from genome assembly GCA_932526365.1 of Lobophora halterata. Classification (NCBI taxonomy): domain Eukaryota; kingdom Metazoa; phylum Arthropoda; class Insecta; order Lepidoptera; family Geometridae; genus Lobophora; species Lobophora halterata. The sequence continues at coordinate 3,511,826 of OW052018.1, forward strand.
TTCAATTTTATGATAGCCAGGGGAAATAATGCATTTTAGGCTCTAGAGCCAAAAAGTAATATAACATCTGTCGATCTCTTCCAGGCAACCCGGATACAGGGTTACAGATAGTTAACATTGTTAGTAATTAATTTAAATGTTTTTACAAAAAAAGTTTATAAGTATTGTATCAGTTATAAAAAAGTATTGTATCTAGTTCCCTTAGTACAAGCTCTGTTTAGTTTTGGGATAGATGACGCTGTGTGAAAATATCCAACATTTATATTTATATTTTATTATTTATATGGATAGAATGTGATTAAACAATAGATGAATAACGGTGTTCCTATAGAACAAGATGGACAGTACCAAACTGAAACGGATGCGGTATATAGGACCGAAAATTTTCAGACACCCTGTCAATAGAAATGAAATATCTCTATTTTAAAATAATTTTTGTTACTTTTCACGATTTAGTTTTATTGATAATGAAAAAGCCTAGTAGTTTTAACATATGATAGTTATTTAGCCCTATTACTTCTCTTTTTCGAAAATTAGCATCATACCAAAATGTACTAGAAGTTAGCCAATGTGGCCCCCTTTTCTTGGTCGCATTTTCAAAATACTACACTGTGTTTCTGTACTTTAATACTTCTATGGATTGAACTTACCTAGCGAGTACAAATGGCTCGATCACAGTGGGTTGCCGTGCGTCGACCACGATGACGTGCGGTTGACGCGTGTCGCTGTCGCGTCGCAGCGCTTCGAGCGCTTCCCGCGAGTTGCGCACGCAGCGAGCCTCGCCGCCCGCGCGCATCGTCGCTGCGCACGCGGCTGCGCACACGCGCGAATTGCGTTCCGGGAATACGCATAGCAACTGTAACAACACATCCATATGAGGTCCGCCTGATGAAAATGGCATACAGAAACTATTAATGAACTAGTTCCATAGTAGGTACCTACCTAGTGGGGATTTAGAGTGTACATAAGCTTTTATTTTGGCATTTTGTCATGTGCGACAACGCAAGAAATATGTTTTTAATCAACAACCAAAATAGCCGTAGTAACTCGGTTCGGAGGAGAGTCACTGAACGGTTTTTGAAATAAATACTATTACCGTTCATCATATCAGTGACTTCTCCCACCCCATTCGTGCGAGGTTACTTCGAGGGAGACGAAAAACGAGTATTTTTTTCGATTAAGGGGAATCAAATTTAAGTGAATTTTAAATTAACTCTACTAACTTAAAAACACGTATAAAATCTAAATTAAAGTATGAAACCTTTCACTTTTTTTGTTGACGAAATCAATAAACATGGACGAAAGGAATAGTGTGAATAAATTACTATATAATACGGCGTACTTTTTGAGTATTTGTCCGAAACATTTTGTATGGAAATATGCCTTGAGGATTCCCCTTAAGTTCTTTATTATATTAAGATTATTTTCAAGACGATATTATTATGAGGGTTCTGCATTTTTCCCAAATTGCAAGGTCCCTGAATACTAATAATACTGCATAATTAGTTTTACGCTGTAACTAAAAATAAATATTCCTAACTAGGTTATTCTGTTACAATGACAGACCTTCGTCCTTTATTGTCTTACCTCTAGAGGCTCTTGAGGCACGTACAGTAGGGCAGAGGGGATGTTGGCAGGCGGAGGCGATCTGTTCTGCAAAGAGGAAAGCTTGTGTAAGTAATATGAAAGACTGCTAAAATAAAGAAAGATAGATAGATACACATAAATTAATACATTAAATAATATATAAAAGGGTTTATTGCTATAAACAGCCATCATAAATGAATTCGCAAAGGCTACATTGTATAAATTGTATATTATAATAAATGTTACTAATTTTGAAAAATGTTATTGACAATAGGGATTACTACACTATTGCATTGGGATTTCCGGTAATGGTAGTAGTAAGAAGTGTTTCAAGGGGAAAAATCAAGGGGATTTTGGGATTAACTTTTCAATAAATATTAAATACTAAAAAATCTCTTCCAGATGATGTGTGCCTTATTTCGTTCATGACAGTCACAGTTTGAACATAGCCAAAACGATCAGTTTTTTGAGTCTTATGCCTAGATCACACGTACCGAGTACTCGGCCGAGACAGTGAAAGATAACATTACTCGCTCAGCCGACCACTCGGCGCTGAGTTTATACGTACCGAGTACTTAGCCGAGAGCGCTGTCTCGGCCGAGTACTCGGTACGTGTGATTCAGGCATTATACCTTTTCTACATTGTAAAATAAAATATTGGTCGCAAAATACAGCAACGCATGAAAACCCATATTATATACCCCTATTTATCGCGGTATAGGGCGATCGTAATCGGATCATAGCACTGAAGCGAGCTCGGCGGCCGTCTGAAGAGGTTCCTGTATCTCCTTCGAGAGTTTCCGAACTGCGGAGCCGTAATATGGCCCCATTCTCGGATGCGGTAGAAGCGCGATTCTCATTACTCCCGGGCCTGACCACAAATTAAATATAATCAGGCTGGCCGTTTTGTTTGGATTTCTGGTCGATGAACTCTGTTTGCGTAGGAGTCTTTGAAAGGATCATCCTTTGTTTAGGCTAAAACGATTTTTTTTATATTTTAGTCCGCAGATTTTTTAGTGGATTTGTGTTTTAATGTGGGCTCATGAACATTATAATATAAAAAAATAAAAAATAAAAAAGCCTTTTATTTCTCGCTTCTAATAGATTAATATAGTTATATTTAAGTTTAAGTTTGCAAGAACCCTCGCAGGTGAAGGGCTAATGAACATACCCAAATGCTAATGAAAAATTCGAAATAAGTACAAAAAAACACAATCATTATACATTTTATTACTACAGTTTAAGCCAATTACCACAATAAATTATTAAAAAATGTTATGAAACCATAACTGATAAGATAATAAGTAAACGGTAGTAAGACAGAAGAAAATACTTAAATTTTTAATTTTATAATCTGATACGAAATAATTTTATGGACGGCTAGCTGACGCCCGCAAATTAGTTTGTGTTGCAAATTTTTTAAATTATTTTCTTACTACTCACTTTCAGCTCTTGACGAACATAATCCTCCAACTTTCAAATCTATACGTTCAGCGGTTTGGCCTGCACGTTGTCAGTCAGTCAGTCAGTCAGGTACAAGCATTTTTTTATAATTTAAAATAGGCTTACATTAGGCCACGACTCACCCGATGGGAAATGGGCGAAGAGATGTCGTGGACTATTTTGACACGCTTACCTAGAAGATGCTTATTGATGCGATCTTTAAAGACACCCGTTACATATGTATAACCTTTTATATATAAGTATATGGACGAAGATATTCTCAAACGTACCTATACGATGGCACTGCTTTATTACTTCAGTTGCCCGGTGCGCTCTGTAGTGACTTGCTATCATTGCAGTGACGTCAAAGTTTTGCTGAATGAATACCCCTTTGCGTTCCATTTGCTTAGTAAATGTCCTTACTATATAATGTTGTGTTTCTATTTTTAGACGGTTTCCTCTATGCTGAAAGTATTAATATTGGTACTTCCCTACTTAATGAAGTCACTCGTGGTACCTATTAAGAGGTTTCGAGACATATTGAACAAAGTCAAATAGGTACTGAATGTAATTGAATACCAATTAAACAATGAATACTAAAGTTATTGAGCTTCGTTGTGTTTTAATTAAATTTTCTCTGTTAATTACTGCTCAGTGAAACCTGTTTTGTTGGAGGTGATAATTATAAATTGAATACGAGGTTTTCGTATTCAATTTGTTATGATCACCTTCAAATTATAGCATGTGGAGTTAAAAGCTTGCAGATGCATTGAAGGCTTCATTGTGTATAAAAATATCCTATATTTTTTTCATCTTAGCATAATAATTATTGCTCTTAATGTTCTTGCAACTTTTACAATTAAGGTTTTTCAAAAACGTACAACAACCGAATTCAATTGGACTGTTCTAGTGACTGTTAATACCACTGTAAAGTAAAATACGCAATTTCGTTGCATGACGTCAGTTTTTCATTTTTTTTTGTTTTCAAAACCAAAATACTGAACCGATTTTCATGAAAACAAAAAAATATATATGGAACCAATCTGGAAGTATTGTAACTCAAACAAAAAAAGATTTTTTGAAATCGGTTTATAAATAACTAAGTTCTGAGGTAACAAACCTAAAAAAAACTACCGAATCGATGACCTCTTCATTTTTGAAGTCCGGTTGAAAATCTATAAGATGGTCGCATTGGTCGCGCTTTGAGTGTAAGTATAGAATTACAGATCAGAAGCTTCGTCGTTTCAAGAATTTTATCACGATTTGTCGATTTAGCCATCGCCCTTACAGTTAGAAAACTTGTGAAATGATTTTTTTGGCTTGCAGGGTTGTGCCACTGGCAGTAAAATTTCGGCCATGAAAACACTTCATTTTATGGGCTACCATATAAAAATAATTCACACCTGGCAATGCCTGTTACGTTTCACACCAATCATGTTTATGAGCGAAGGTTAATTTGACTTAAAAAAGGTGACAACAGCAAGAGAAGAAAATCAGGCATTAAACCGGTAATTAGGTTTTTAAATACATTACAATGATAAAAAAATAAATTATGTGCTTAAGACCACACGACAGAAGTGAAAAGTTCTTCAGAGGGGAATTATTCTCAGTTTGACAGTGAGTACATTGATATGACAATTGACCGTAGAAAGGATAATAATGCAAAAATACATTTTGTTCACGGTCAAATCATTAACAATAACAATACACGTACTTTATAATGTTACAACTACTTGATGTCTACCATTATTTGATGTCGTACAGGTAAAAAAAAGACAGTAGACGCATTACCATCTTCACTTACCAGCCGTATTCACCAGAAGTAGTGTAAGATCCGAGCGTTGGGAGCCCATTAGCCCAGTCCAACTCACTCCTCACGAAATATTTTGCTCAGTGCGCCTAATGAAGATTTCGCATCAAAAAGTTGAAATTATGTTCGCCCAAATATTTTTATTTATATTATTGCTACACGTTATTTGTTGCCGACGCAAAATGTTATGTATACCTCAGGGCGATCTTTCGTGTTCATGATTTCATAATAAATTTGCGCAATGAGAAAACAGAAAACATGTTGGATATTTGACCATGTTTAGGATTTATTTGTATTCAGGATTTTTGTTTCTGAAATTCTTTTAATATTTTAATTTTCCATTGACATTTTGCTATTCTGCTCTACCAATATTCAAAAACAAAGACCTAGCTGTGGTACCTACGTAGAACATTCAGAATAGGTGCGTGTTCTGTATTCATCTCACTATCTGTGTTGTGCGTGTCTCCGTCGTGAAAGGTCAGCCATGTTGGGTAAACGTTGTGGATGCCACAAGTGTTGGCCAATTGCCATCATGAATACTGATTTAATTGCGTTACAAAAGTCACAGATTATATTTAAGCGTTTTCATAGTAAACTAGATACATACAAACAAAGAAAAATGGCACCCAAATTGTAACTGATAAATGATGTTTAGGGCATTGTAGTAAGTAGAACTACCTGGCTAGAGATTTAACATCAAAATTTCTCAAAATGGTAAGCATTCGATTCGGACCGTGGTCCGAATACCTAGTGGTCCCAATCAACGGACGCCTCCTATAGCCATCTGAAGAGTGCTTGGCTAGTCTCAAAAAAGATCTGTTACCGCGACTCTACATTACCGTTGATACAATTTACAATGGAACTTTAACAATAATGGAAATTCAAGCGAAGCTGTGGGAAACAGCTATAGTTATAATTAGACATTTTCAGCCAAATTTGACATTGTTTATATCAACAATCAGTAGCAATGAGAGGCAATGCAGCCAGTATTCTCGGCACACTGCCATCGGGTATCGAGTTGGAGCAGTTGAGCTACCTATAGATCGTTTGCAACGGTTTTTGGGTGGCCCAATTGCTTCCTTTTGTAAATTTTGTAATATAGATTGTAGTAGTTAGCTTATGCTGTAATAATGTATAATCAGAAGCTGTACTTTAATATCAGACATCAACATCATTTTTTGGGCGAGTGGCTTTCTTATGAAAGGTGAAAAGGTAAAGGTTATTGCTCCAATAATTTACCACAGACACGACTCCTTCATAGCCTACTTTGAAAAATAGCACAATGAAACAATCAAGTCTTCGTCTTTTAAAGGGTAAAAAAAAAGGAAGGAGGAAGGTGTTGAACATATTTTATTTAAGTAGCTGTTGCCTGTGGTTTCAGTGGGCTGATTTATGTTTAGCCTGCGCTTCTAATGCCTACTTGCACCAAACTGTCGAAGTCCCTAAGCAATTACTTTATTCGCTTGGTAGTTCTTGAGAACTGATGAGCGAGTAAAGTAATTGCTTAGGAACTTTGAAAGTTTGGTGCAAGACGGCATTAAAGTCTTAACTTAGAATGAAGTTTGAATCTTGATTTGAAAAATAATCGTTATTCCCCCTCGGATTATCGAATTAACAGTCCAATTCTCTACCATAAAAATAGACATATTAAATAATTTAATAAAAACAAAAACCCAGCTGCAAGAAATACCAGTGCCGTATTTTAAAATTTGTTATATTCGTATAATTTACTTGGGTACTATTTTATATTTGTAAATAAATATGTAGAGTTATCAACATTTAACATCGATTTTCTGAAACTCTGTTCCTTGTTTAAAGGTATGTGAAAACAAATGTGCATTGTATTGTGTTCTTTTTTATAGCCACTTGGGGTTCGACCCAGATAATGTGTTCAACTTGCTTTAGTTTTTCGTAGACTTTCGCGCTTTCGTCAGTGTGGTGTGCCGACCGAACATTTTTAACGACCAAAATGAGGGTAGTTCTCTTATTTCACCGCGACGGTAGTTCCAATACGCCAGTCAACCCGTGACCATGGCTGTTGCAATACAGTCGAAACGTCGGGACACAAAAACATACGAGGTTAGCGCGATAAATACCCGTTATAATCAAAAACAACTTGCTTTAGATGTTAAAAAGTTAAACTTAAATTTCATCTGTCCCTAAATTAAACATAAAAAAGGCTTGTGAAATAGTTAAACTAATTTATTTTCCTCTTTTAGCTTAATTTGGTTCGGCGTTGTGTCGCCGTCAAGTTGTCCTTTTACCTAATTTATTACGAAATAAATCACTAATCGAGCTTGGGCGTCACGGCCGTACGTTACACCGATCTCAGCAATCTGTCGACAAATAAATTTCAATTTACAGCTGAACAAACTAAACACGCAGATTTGTTTAGACAAACCGATTCGGCTCACGTACGCTCGGCGCCGGCGAGAGATTAATGTCACTAGCGTAAATCTCGACAGATAAATATTAAACACTAATAACGGTGTTATTGAGGAACGTGTCGTGGTCGCTAGGTTTTATTGGACGCGATTTTAAGCTGCGACTTGTTTCTAAATCTATTCCACTTTGCTCTATGAGTGAACGGGCGCTGCACTGAGCTGTGTTTCTAAATGGCGATTACATTTTCTCGCTTGCCACTAGGAACACAACTATAAGTTGTGGACCAATCAAAATATATTGAATAATGAAACGTGCCTCTCTATCTCTATCTATATTTAAAAAAAAGCTGTATCCCGGCTTGGCATAAGTGCATTGACGTTGTAGGTCGCATCCGATAATTTCATAAATTTTTGCTCCACAAACGATCATAACGTTTGTTTGGATTTGCCGCTTTTAGATCGCCAAAAGTTTTGATGGGAGCGTTGTAATTAGACGCGAGCAACAAGCTTTGTTTTAAAAAGTTTAATGTATTGTATGAAACACACAAGTATTTTTTGCATTCCTTTTCGTGTATTATGTCGAAAGCATTAAGTTTTAGTTAAGGCTTTTAGAATCTTAGATCATCCGCGCGTAAATACCTTGAAACATCTTTTACGCTTTTTTTTTATCTCAGTAATATTTTTATTCTATAGTTGCTCTCCAACTTAATTATGGCAACATTAATTTTTTTGAGAGTCAAGCTTAATTTTTACCAAAAATCTTTTCAAGCTTTTTTACTCACAAAAAATATATTCTCAAAAACCGGTTGGCTGGCAGGAAGAAGAAATTGCGACTTTTCACCAAGGTTAGCAAAGAAAACAAAAACATTAGCTCTACCTTACATAATCTCAACAGGATGATCAATCATGAGGGTCTTCAGTAACTTTAAAGTCCTAATGCCTTCAAGGGCATACCTCCATCAAACTGACTGGCAGATTATTGACAAATTGAATTACAAGGGTGCGTGGACTCCCGTCACCCTCATCTGTTATTTTTGGGGTTGATGAAGGGTTAATACGACAAAAATCTGTGTTTGAAATACGAACCAATGTATGGAGTTGACGTGAGGAATGAGGTGACTGAGTTCTTAAGGAATTGAATACTTTAGATACTCTTAAAGTTAATAATAACGCCTTCAAATTAGAGGCGTGAGGAAGCGCCACTGTGACGCCACTGTGACGCCACTGTGGCGCTTCTACTAGTATTCATACAATATCTAGACGCGTAGATACAGCGCCGACATAGTGGTGCGTTTAGATATTGTATGATCTAGTAGAAGCGCCACCGTGGCGCTGCCTCATGCCTCTAATTTGAAGGCGCCTTTAGTGATTTTATTTAAATCTAGCTGACGTCCGCAACTTTGTTTACATTGCGAATTAATAAGATAGGTACCCTCTAATATTCAAGTCTCTACGTTCAGCGATTTGGCCTGTACATTATTTGTCAGTCAGTCAGTCAGTTATTAACGAGTAGGTACGTATAATAAAATAATAACTCATCCGATAATACCGGATGAGTCAGTGAGTACCAGAATATTTTATTCTCATTTTTTTGTTGATATATCCAATGATTGGCTTTATTACTAGATAATATTTTAGTGATTACTTACTCTAGATTCCTATGTTGAATCTGTGGTTGAGTATTGAAAGGAATCTTATTTCTACGGATAGCAAAATAGACTGCTGTGGACTTAGTGCTTTTGGAAACTAATCAGCCAGATGGATTTCACGTTCTAGGCCGGCAAATGAATGGATCTTATTCATCCAGAGATATTTTTGTAATTGTAGGTAGTTTATTCATTTATTATCTATTTAGATTTGGTAAACGCTTGTGGATTAACGAGTGGGAGAGCTTTTGTAGATTACAATATGTTTGATGAAAGATAGAGTCGATAGTTTGATAAAGTAATTTATATGTCTGTTTTGAACGGATTGTAAGTTATTTATCAAATTGAGAAATGTAGTTTCTTCTTTTCTGTTTACTAAGAGACTTACTAACTTTATTTTAGACATAAATTCTATATTTGAAAATACATTATAGGCATGTAATCTGTGATTGAATTCTCGGCGCCTGTCGTAATACCTGCACCATAAATCAATACAATTATGGTTTAGGCATCATATTTCTAATGGAGGAATCAAGATAAATGACACGGACTCTACCTAATACATAAGTGAAAAAAGATGATACATGAAAGGCGTTGTTGTGACAGCCTGACAGAATACGCATTGCAACGCAAACCGCTGGACGTAGAAACTTGACTTACACTTGACACATGTTTTCGAACTTTTAGGTTCTATGACATGCCGGTTTCCTCACGATGTGTTCCTTCACCGTTAAGCACGTGTTTTGCATACATAGATCTTCTTGAACAGAAAAATACATTGTTGTACGACCGCGTTTCGAACTCACGACCTTCGGATCCAAAGTCGAGGCACCTCCCACTCAGCCAACACGGCTTTTCAGAAACTTAATATTTCGAAAATATGTTTTTAAAAAAAAATTAGGGGCGTTCAAAGAAAGTAATTTTGTTAATTCCCAACGCAAACGAAGTTGCGGGGTGTCAACTACTACTCGGGCGAATGACGTTTGTGCAAAGTACAGCGTAGAACTGGATAATCTTGATAGAGAAGAGGTCCTGTAATACTTGGTAATGATAAGGCTTCGCAATTAGAGGAAAAAGAAACACGGAGGGTGCCACGCGGGAAGCGGGGAAAACACCAAGTTCCGAGCCACGTGTCAGCCAGGTGTCATGTTCATTCGCCCGAGTAGTACATAAGTAGTTCTTTATAATTCTGAGCATGAACTCAAAAAGAATATTCAAGCTTGCCGTAAATTATTTTTTCTAGCTCTAATACTAGCCTCCATGGCATGGCACCCCGAAACTAACTGAAAAAAGCCAACCCCGAAACTAACTGTTCAGCTAGTATTGTGACTGAATAGAGGCTTTCACGCAGATTTTGCGCGTGGACTATAGAGGTGATTAGTTCTATTGTTCGTAACAATCACCCGTTACTGTACGATGGAATAGAATATGCAATTATAGGCTTGGACGTGAAACAGAAGCGAAGTGGTCCTTTCTCTACTGAATAAAAATAATGTTGCTTAATAAAACAACTGACTGTTACTACCCTAAAGAAAAAAGGAAAGTCATGTTTTTCAGAGTGTATGTATAGGTATACTCGTCCTGCTAAACAGCAGAATGGAAACCTGTCGATCGATGTTATATATTATAGTTAATTCACCAACTTACTGTTAGTAGTATATGAATATGATTTAATTATGGAAATTATAATTATACTATATATAATTTACTTGTGTATAAAATTGCTTTTTCCTATAAAAATAAGTTCAGGTTTTTTTTTCTATTATTTTGCCATGCTATCGATCTTTGCCAGTGCAGTAGCAATTCATCGATGTCCTTATTGAAGGAAATTGCTGGACGGGAGCCAACAAACTCTTCGCAGGCATTTGATGCGTCTTATATTTAAGGTTATTCACACAAAAAAATTGTAAGTTTTCATACTTTAATTTAGATATTATACAAAACAACAAAACAAACAAACATTCACACACTCACACCCCTGCACTAGGATTCCCTGTGTCGCAGGTGGCATGGACACATACAAGACATCACAACATCCAAGACCCGAGAACAAACATTTGTGTTCGTCACAAATATTTGCCCCGGCCGGATACGTGTTTTAACTTAGTAGTGTTAATTTTAAACACGTATAAAATCTAAATTAAAGTATGAAACCTTACACTTTTTTTGTTGACGAAATTGAAAAACATGGAAGAAACGAATAGTGTGAAGAAATTACTATAATACGGCGTACTTTTTGAGTATTTGTCCGAAACATTTTGTATGGAAATCGGATTAAAAAAAAAACATACAACCGAATTGATAACCTCCTCCTTTTTAGAAGTCGGTTGAAATAATAACTTATAGCCAAACAAAAATATTTTTATTTGTATTGAACTGTAACTCAGAACGGCTTTCATACTTATGCTGACTTGCACCAAACTTTCAAATTTCCTAAGTAATTACTTTACTCGCTTGTCAGTTCTTAGCGGTCAGAATCTGGACTTAAGAACTACCAAGCGAATTAAGTAATTGCTTAGGGACTTTGACAGTTTGGTGCAAGTAGTCATTAGCTTATTGTGCATTTATTATTTTATTGTGCAGATATTTCTTTATGAATGTTCGCTACTACAAAATTTCGATTTGTTACTAATCGGTGGCAGTAACGCAGTGATTGCTGAATCCTATTTGTAATTAGTGATAAACTGTTTACAGAAATGATAGTGCGAAATAGTACAATTATTTTTATCAGTGAATAGGTAATATCATTTTACATTGATGACGTAAATTATGTACCTACGTTGGCAATCAAGAGTATAATTTTAATTATGGTATTATTCAGACCACTTTGGAAGTTACACATAAAAGTAGGTATAATATTTGTATTTGTATTTATTTATTGCCTCCATGTACATACAGGTAAGTATTTTAGGTCTTAAGTGGTAGTTACAGACTAGGTATAGTACATGGACCCTGTCAGGGCGAATGCAACATGGTATTTCTGAGTTCGATTATATCAAAGGTCTATCTGGTTATTTCATTAGGTTTATCTATGTATCGTATAATTTATAAATGTCATGACAAAATATTTAAAATGTAAAAAGAAATTAAATAATAATAACAAATTGTTAAAGAAAATTTAAGTCTAAAATATAATCGAATTCATTTGCATTTCATAATAAAGAAAAAATAATAATAATTAGAAATAATAATAATAGAGCGTCAATAGAATTATAGATTTATTAGATTATATTAGAGATTATATTAGATTATAGATTTAATAAGTAGAGTATATTATAAGTCGACACGCTGCCATCGGGTATCGAGTTTGAGCAGTTAAGCTACCAATAGATCGTTTTCAACGGTCAATGGGTGGCCCAATTGTTTCCTTTTGTATAGATTGTAGTAGTCAGCTTTTGCTGTAATTGGCTGTAATAAACACGTATAAGTAATTTATGATGATTTACATCAGTCAGTTGGTATTATACCTACTATTAATTATTGGACAGAATATTCCGACAAAGATTTAAATTCGAGGGCAAAATAATCTGATTAAAACTTTTCATAAAAACATTAAAAAGTAAACCATAAAACCCTATAAGGAATGGTTCTTATTAAAGTGCATTATTATTGTCGATGTAAAAATGACATAAACTTAACTCTTTAGCGAGTCTTTTGTCCTCAATATTAAGAAGTAACGTTATAACTTTAAAGTTAAGTGCGAAAAGTTTATGATGGCTATTTTGATGGAATATTACTAAAGTATCGTTATTATATGACCGACATTATACTTACAAAAGATTCTCCGGGTTGCATATATTGTTAAATTGAATTTTAAGCCTTATGTTATACAATCAACATTTATAAAAGACTTGGTTCTGACTGACTGACTGACTAACTTATACACAACGTACAGGCCAAAACACTGTACGTAGCTACCTATAAAATTGGAATTTGGAAGATGTGTTCGTCACAAGCTATGAGAGAGTAGTTGTTAAGAAAGGAATTTTGAAAAAAACGCAACGCAAACGAAGTTGCATTTGTCAACTAGTTTATACATGTAAGTTAACGTAAGAAGCTGGATTTTCTTAGTGAAGCTATTTAAGTTCAAAAACTTTAAGTACAATCTACCAAGTTGCCATACATATGTATATGATGCTTGGCTATTGCTAAGGAGTGTGTAAGCAAAGCTTCATAATGTTTGCATTTCATTCTGCATTTCTAAGCAGATTGTAGCAATCCAATTAGTGAGAGATTTGCATCTCGGATTGTCAGACATCTACGATGTGCTCTGCTTGAGAAGTGCAAATTCCTATATTCCATGATCAACCTGCAGCAATATGATTTTTCTTTCCTTCTTTTCTACTTTCCATATAAAACCACCACGGCCTATGAAGTTGAACTACTGAAAATTACACACGTTACCTACACCAGGGCAAAATTAAAACAGTGGCAATAACTGAAACATAAGAATAGGACTCAAACAAAATATATGAAAAATATAAGATATTTTTATTTTCTGTTTTGAGATTTTTTTTCGCTTAAGCGTCTATGACACAGGGCTTTTCTACACGCTTCAAGCGTAAACGCTGGCATGTAGCGTGTAAAAAGCCGTGTGTCATCGTACTATAATACATTTTAGTAGCACTTGGAATTAATTAGGGAGTATTAATAAAAAAAATCTGATATGTTGGGCACGCTATTTAATTATATTGTTATAGTAGGTATATCAAGTTCAGACAAGAGACTTTATAGAGCTCTCGCAGTGATTATGATTAATTAGTTAAATATTCACAAGCCAATGTATCAGAGATGGAGGGTGATTGACCTGTCATCGTACTAGATGATGTATGGCTAGGCACTTAGAACCAGTTTTATTATTTAATGATAGGAAGTAAACTTGAGTTATTGTAATTTGTCGATATTGAGAAAGCTAAGCGGATATAGAAGTGTTGTTTGAAGGCATCGCCTGTGGCAGGTACAAGAAGCCTTTTGTTATTCTAGGTCCTGAAATAACACTTGGAATTGATGTAGGTACCTCGTGACGTAAAATAACAAGGCTAGGTTTTATTGTGGTACCGCGCAGGCGTAGCCACTAACATACGCTAGATCAAATACATAAATGTGAGGCATCACACATATTAAAGTGTGACAGTTACAGCTCTAACAAAAACCTTCTTTCTAGCCGCTAACAGAAGATAGTTTAAACATACCTATTTTTTTTAAGCATCATACGTTTGAAACTGCGACAGTTAAAGCCCTTTCAAAAACCTTCTTTCTAGCCGCTAATAGAGGATAGTTTAAATATATGTGTGTTAAGCATAATACATGTGAAAGTTTGATAATTTAACCCCTTACAAAAACCTTCTCTATGTCACTAACAGAAGATAGTTTGACAATTTAACCCCTTACAAAAACCTGCTTTATGTCGCTAACAGAAGATAGTTTAAATATGGTGTATTAAACATTATACAAGTGAAAGTGTGTCAATTAACGGCCCTCACAAAAAACTTCAAGAAGATAACTATCCGTCATTATATCTCTAACATCAAAATGAGTCAAAGAAATCGTCGAAGTTGCGGGATGTCGGTGGACGGAGAGGCTCGGGGGAAGGCCTTTGTCCAGCGGTGGACGTCCCAAGGCTGATAAAAAAGTCTTGAAGTGGATGGATGCGAAGCCTCAAGCTCAAGATTGCATAATGTTTTGCCATTTGTCAATGATCTGACAGCTGAGATCACGTGCTCACGAAACTAAACCAGTTTATTGCACCATTTCCCCGCCTACAACTTAAAATGCCCCAGGATATATCTAAATTGAGATAGCCATCGAGTGGCGACATATTAGTTAATGTTTTAATGACAGGACATAAACTGGAGGTCATAATTAGTTTAAGGTCGTACTTTGTTAAAAGTATTTTAAAACCCTGTATATATCTTTTACATTAACGATTATATAATTAACTAGCTGACGCTCACAACTTTGTTTGCGTTGCGATTTTTCAAAACTTTACTACGCACTTTCAGCTTTTGATAAACACCTCCAAATTTCAAGTGTCTAGATAATTGATTGATTCAGGCGTTACTTTGCGGAAATCCATAAATATCAAAAATTATATAAATATATTTAGTAATAAATCCGCTTAATTTCTAAACAAAGGTTTTAATTAACTTAACTTTAGTTCAACTAAACCAAAGAGTCAACGAACAGAAAACCAAAGTTTAAAGATACGACACGTGTTTCGCCTCTACACGAGGCATCATCAGGAGGTGTGGACTCGCCGAAGTTTGAAACGAGAGAAATGGCATTTATATTAATTAATAATGATTTATGTTGTGAACGAATACAATATCTAATATCTCATTCTGCCTAAGCATCTATCTAGTAGAGGCCTTGATATTTCTTCAGGACCATGCCTGGGGTTTGCTCAAACAACTTTGCGAACAGCATCACTTACCACTTCTATCTCCTCTCCTTCCTCGCCCAGACTAGTCTCTTCAGCGATGTTAGTCAACATCATGCTAGGCCTCATCGACACACGATTCTTGTAAGTTGAGTTCCGTCTCCACAAGTCTTCGCTCTTATCATCATCGCCTAAGGTCGCGAATTGCTCGTAAAAATTTATCACCCCAGACAGCTCCCCATCCATAACTGTTGAGCTGGTTGTAGAGCTGCGTTTCTCGATGGATGTTTTTCTTTCTTCTATTCTTCTATACTCTTCTTCAGTTTGATTTTCTCCCAGGATTGGAATTGTCCTGGTTTGATGGGTTGCGTATTCATATTCTAGATCAAAGCCCCTGTCTTCAAAGAGGCTTTTGAACCGCGACCAGCATCCTTTCTTATCTTGTTGATGGTTTCTCGTTTCCATGACGTTGTTTTTATCCATTTTCAGTAGCGGTTTATTGCGTAAAAAGAAGTTATTTCCTAATAATCCGATTGTAGAATAATAAGCATTGTACAGATAAGTGACGATCACTAATTTTATTCGTATCTAAGCCAGTAAATCCTTACGAATCAGTGCCAGCCAATGTGCCCTTTAGTAATACTAATTATGATTACGTATACCGATAATATAGTGATTCCGGTCCCTAGGTAATTAAAGATGGATTATTATACGGAAAATACTTTTCCTGTTTACTTGGCCACATAAAATAATCTACATTGTCGTCCAATCTGTACTTATCAATTAAGACCTTGGAAATTTGCTCATTTAACTTAATTTTTTTAGGAACCTTTAAAATGGTTACATAAATAGGAAAAATAGGTATAATTACAAAAAAGATAAGACGAGATTAAAACAGTTTTCATATAAAGTGACACTTTAATTAATTAAGTGTTATAATATTATATTTTTTTATGAACTTGGCCAGTTTCGATGGTCACCTCATGTTTTTGACCACTTTGTACAACACTTTTTTCCATTAAGACTTTTTATAACAATTTCAGTAACACAACACTACGGCTACTCAGTTCACAGTCAAAGTAAAACTAGTGTACTTTTGATAAAATGATAACGTATTTTATCAATTACCTTCAGTGATTATAAGGAGTAACGCAAGTATAGATTACGGTACTCAGTGCTGTGATTTATTCATTACGCATTTGTCCAATATTATCTACATTAGTTTCTTTATGATAATTTTATGCTCCTGGGCTTTGAATGAATATTATAATATTGAATATTATATGTAAAATAGGCTAAATGTCAAGGTTGCAATAATTAATTAACGCTTCCACGGCAGCCTGTAAAGTAAGGTCCTAGATTTGAAAAAAAATAACAAAACATAACAAGGGAAAATGGTATTTTTTTATGAAATTTTGTTCACTACCAAAAAACCATTCGAAAATAACTTTTAATGACAACACTCTCACGGGACTCCCTGTGTCTGCCGCCCTGAGACATGCAGAAGACAGACAAGCCTGGAAGCAGCTTGTCAATCGAGCCACTCAAGTCTTTTAAGACGGGCACGACCTTCAGTAATGAAAACACGATGTAAAAAAGGAATGACATAACGTTCATTAAATTTTGACAGTTTTTGAATATTTTACAGCGAATTTTTAAAATTAATAGACTGATCCAAAACCGAGGTTGTAAAATCAACACAAATACCGCCTCTTGATTTAATAAAAATAAGTCAAAAAATATAATATTAAGCAAAAAAGAATATACAAAAAGGTGACGCGGTGTTACTATATTATGTTCTCTGATAAAACCAGTCCGTCTAGAAACATATTTTACGTCAGCAATGATGATTGTTTCCCCCACTGATACCCGAAATAACGTCATTGAGGTGTTAAGAACAGATAAAAATTGTTGTCAAGAGCAGCTCAAAATGCAAAGTAAATTGTATTCGATAGTTGCTTTTGAATGAGGTAGAATGTTTTTATCATTCTTCTTTTGTTTCTTACTTCTATCATCTTTCCAATATTGGATATATGCCTCCCCCAAATAATCCATTCAGCTCTATTCCAAGTACTACGTATCCACTGTCGTCCGCTACAGTTTTAATATCTTCGGACTATCAAACTTTTGGTCTCCCTTGTTTCCGGCTTTCTGTGCGAAGTCTCCAGTTCGTCACTTTGCGGCTCCATCTGGCATCTGAGCACTGCATAAGGTGTCCTGCCCATTGCCAATTTAGTGGGGAGATACGTTTCTCGACATCTGTGACCTTCTGCGGATCTTCCGCTAAGGAATGGAACGCTCAGCCGGCGTCAGTGATTCCCGATCACTATAATTTGAGTGTCTTCAAGGCACGAGTGAATAGGATTATTCTAAGTAAGTGTGCTACATCGTGACTTACCATCAGGTGAGATAGTGGTCAAACGCAAGCATAAAAATAGTAAAAAAATAACTCCTCGTTTTGGAGTTTGTCTCGCAACTGCAACGATAAATGCAGCATTGACCGTTCCATTTGGCGTCGGTGACCATCATATACTAGATACCTATACTTCTAAAAACTAACTTACATTAGGTACATTATGATAAATTAAAAGGCCGCTTAAGTAATCAAAAGTAATCCAACAGCCGCTGTCACTTAGGAGTTATTTTAACCAGTGCCGTTATAATCGATTCGACCCGTTTTATTCACTGATCCGTAGTCCCTGAATGACAGCTTATGAATATGCAATGATGGTCTAAGCGGGTCTTTATTAATATTGACAAAGTGCCGCTCGTGTAAAAAGTAAGATGACGCATGGCGTTTCGAGTTATTAAAATGTTTAAGATTAATCCAAAGTCCAAGTTAAAATATGTCTAATTTAAGTATGTATGAGATCATGTTATTGGCGTTGAAATTATCGTTTTCTATCTACCAGCAACACCAGATTCTAAACGCAAAGGATGGATATGATAGATTTCGACGTTACCGGACCACTTCTAGATGGATAGATCTTGTAGATCGATAGATATTGTTCACATCTTGTATGAGTTATTGTGTTAAAATAATCAAAGTTTTACAAAAACCTACTACAACCGACTTGAATTTGACTGTTTCAGAGACCGTATACACCACTTAAAAGTCACAGGGGTGCAAAATATGCAATTTCGTTTACTTGGACGAAATAATTTTAGTTATTTTCATTTAAAAGCTAAACTTCTATGAATTATGAGTTCTGCTCAAACATTTAAAAAAAACGCGACAAGCCTCGGTAGACGCCTCTTGCTACTGACACTCGCTACAAAAAACCGACCGTATGCGTTCGGCTTTTGTAGTTTCGCGAGTGCCAATCAGCTCATATACGCGCGTCAAAAATACGCTAGTGTGAAACCTCATTTAAGTCTCATCTAAGGTGCGCCAGTATGCCTTTGGTTCTTCTTATCCATTTCCTGTCAGCCTAGATCGAAAATCAATTCGACACATCTTATGTCCCTCCTCTCTTCGCATGAGAAATACAGTGTCTGGTTCTGCACCCAACGCCTCGTCCCTGAAGGTCCAAACTCTAGTTTGGTGGATGTACCTAATAATTTTGTACGTATATACATATTTTTCAACCCTTTGTGTGTATTTTTTTTTCTTTTTTACTCGACTTTTTGCCAAGGAATTCCTTTCTTAATTTGATTTTTTGTTTTATGTTTACTCTTTCATGTAGTAAGTACCTACAAGTTTTATTTTCTTCTTTTTTTTATTGTTCGGGGTTCTTGTATTTTGTCTTTGTGTAATATTTTTTCTTTTAATTTAGGTGTAGTCTGTTATTTCTATGAGTGTTGTGCAAGCCTATAATATTGGTGTATGCTGATATGTAAGTGTGCTGTGTATTTTGGATTATGTGTGCTGTTGGCATTGCCTTAAAATAAAATAATAATAAAAAAAATAAAAAAAATAATGGTATAGCTGGTACTTACGGCGAGGTCGACAAGTGGCTCGTCCTCTGGTGTAAGCGCGAGGGAGGAGCGGCGGCCTGCGCGTGCACTCGGTGACCCACTCGAACTGCCTGTAGACAACATAAAGACTCGGTTAAGCAGTAATTTGTAAGCATCACTGTGTTCCGGTTTAAATAGCACTCTAGTAGTACTGGGATTTCGAGACTGGTCATAAAAAGTCTAAAAGTGTATAAGTATGAATATAGAAATGTTGAGTCTTAACAGATTTGGGAGTGGCCTGTTGCTGCAACTGTGTGCTTAGTCTTCGTGCGGGTGCAAACGCGTCGCCGACCATATCGACCGGTGGCCGGAATTCGTAAGTTTCCATACATTCTGTTGTATACACGTGTAGCGGCCGCGAGCAACAGCTACAAATTGTAAGGAAACTGACGGACGCCAGCCACCGGTCGCTGTAGTCAGCGACGCGTTTGTTGGTGCGCTTAGGGCTCAAACTTAAGGTTTGTTTGGCTAATGTTAGACTTAAGCCCGGATGCACCAACCTTAAAAAAATCCTAAACAATCATTTTACTCGCTAGGGAGATCTTTACGATCCAGATTCATTGCACCAACGATAAGAAATCATCTAATGCCTAAAGAATTCCTTAACTTTGGGAGCCCGTTTCTCGACCCATAGCACTTAGAAATTCCCTTATTATCAATAAGCTGTCATGTCGTCTCTGTCAGTATATATATATGTCTCTTTCTCTCTTGTTCAGCAAGATATACCCATACATATCCAGAGTTACGCTACTTAATAGGTTCCTACCTACCTATATAAAATTAAATACGATTTTCTAGGATTCCTAGATTATCTAGACAACGGCGGTCTCTCACCCTTCACTTACCTGAATAGCCCTTCATAAAAACACAATGAATATAAGCCAAAAATATATAATTTTACCAACAAACATGTTACGTATAATCACAAATATAATCACTAGAGCCGCTGAAATTGGCATTTATATTCTTCTCAGCTTTGACTTTGTTGTTCTTGAATCATTGCACGTTAATTTCCATAATATTATTCCCTTTTACTTGTTGTAAGTAGGAGTAGGAACTACCTATTTTAATTTATTTAACTCGGAGAAAAACGCCGACTGTTTTCACTTTTTTGTCCATCTCAGCTTCGTTTTCCAACTATCTGAGCCTATTTTCCTAAATAATTGTTCGCTTTATACACAAAACTCGGAAAATATCCTAAAATATATTTTGCTTAAAATAATATTGGTTATTTGTCCAAGGTCAATGAACCCACAGAATAAACCATAGAAAATCTAGATGGTTGCGAGATTTATCGTTCGTTCACTCATTTCATTCTCTTATTTAAAAATCACCAGACTTGGAGTTACATAGTGTGATCTGTTTGGTGCAATGGAAATTGATCTAAGTAAAGTTTTAGGCAGTACTTATATTAAAAAAATCCTATCAAAGTATTCGATTTTTCGACTTTGGTGCAAGTGGCAACTAAAAACATTAAAAATAAATATCAACAAATTATATAAATATATTTAGTAATAAATCCGCTTGATTTCTAAACAAAGGTTTTAATTAACTTAACTTTAGTTTAGAACTTTAGTACATATTACTATATTATAAACCAAAGAGTCAACGAACAGAAAACCAAAGTTCAAAGATACGACACGTGTTTCGCCTCTACACGAGGCATCATCAGGAGGTGTGGACTCGCCGAAGTTCGAAACGAGAGTGAATAAACATTTTTTTTTTTTTTTTTTTTTTTTTTTTTTCGGATGGACGTTTAATGCAGTTAGCCGCAGATGGCTGTTACTGCGTCACCGGACTCTCGGCGAGCGCAGATGGCGCTCTGCCTTAAAATTTAGGTTGGGGCAAACAGCACAAGGGTACCCAACGGTGGGTCGAACCTCGGCTTGGACTGTTGCCAGGGGGATGATTGGACTATTGACCCAAGGCACCGTTAGGAATCGAACCTAACGATGTAGAGGGCCTGTAAGAGAGATTCCGACCACGCCGGCGCGGTCGGTAAGCGAATTGTGGAGTGTTACGTCTGTCGCGAGATGACTGCATTTCCGCCACCGGATTGGCGGCGGTGATGTCGTCATCTGGGTCGCCTAGAATATGTTTAGGCCTACGGAGGGATTTGACTACTGGCGGGTCTTTAGGATAGTCGGGACCGTTCGAAATGAGAGGATTCGGATGGTAATGAGAGGATTCGGATGGTGGTGAATAAACAACGTTGCCCGGCCCGTATTTATACCCGTTATGGTGATGAGTCACCTGTCGTATGACCCGACGTCACAAAAATCCTCAACAAAGGAGACCTTGGAATAGTCGTATGTAGTGTAGAGGCGAAACACGTGTCGTATCTTTGAACTTTGGTTTTCTGTTCGTTGACTCTTTGGTTTATAATATAGTAATATGTACTAAAGTTCTAAACTAAAGTTAAGTTAATTAAAACCTTTGTTTAGAAATCAAGCGGATTTATTACTAAATATATTTATATAATTTGTTGATATTTATGGATTTCCGCAAAGTAACGCCTGAATCAATCAATTATATTAAAAATAAATACTAGGTTTTGGAATAAGTACTAAGACAGTATTATGAAAGGTTCAGACGTCATTGTACTAAACGTAATCAAAACCTATTGAGAGTGTTCAATAGAAAATCAATGTCCAATAAATTTTCCAGCCTCCAAGGAAGTCTTTTGAAATTCCAGTAATAAAATTAATTATTTGTATTCACAGATTGAGAAGGTACAATTCGCTCATTTGCAACGCAAATTCAATTATGTAACAAGACGCCTTTGGAAATAAAAAGTCCGTTTCTGTTATTCCATCGTAACAATTCAAAGTCAACAGAAGAAATACCTTGTAGGTCCGAATTTGTAATAAATATTTTCCTTAAGGACATTGCTCACTGAAAAATCAAATATCGGAATCTCCTAACTCGCCTAAAAATATATTTTAAATTCTTCGTATTAGAGTCATCTTAAATTGATTATGAGTTTTTTTCGAGGTGATCTCTTTGCTTTGATAAAATTGACTTGTCGCCTTTTATAGAGATAAGTGAGTCAGCTAAGGAAAACGAAAAAATGGTTGTGTGTGAAAATGAAACCAGCGTAACGGGAAAATGAGCGTTACCTGACAATGACGTCAAAGTTTTCGTGCATATGCAGTCGGCGTTATCGATTTATTAGACGTAATCATGTCAAAAAAGAAAAAAAATCTTGGGAAGGCTTATACCAAACAGTGGAACGAAAAAGGCTTCCAAAAAATACCTACAAGATATTTGTAGAAGAAATCTTTTTTATCAAATATCTACTTCTACACCTTAAAGTTTATTTACCTGTGTCGACAGCACTGTCGCTGCTCCGCCTCTGAAGCCATCTTTGCACTAATTCGATGCTGGCTTCTTGACCAGCTAACATTTTTCATTCACATATTACCGGTTCACTCCATCGCAAGCGATTACACTTATAACACAAACACTACTAGCTTCTAAATATAGGGTATTCAAATCATGTCACTTTCTCTACCTAGACTTAAACCTTCATAGTTTATTAATGAAAAAACACTGGCCGTATAGAATGATTCATTAAAATGTAATTATCCTTAAGGTGAATGGCCGCAAATATGAATTCTATTTTCAAAAATAAAATAAAACATTCAGAGCAATAACAGCTACTTGCAACGCGTGCGTTCGAATATCGAATTAATTAAAGAACGATCGTGGACAGACGAGTGTAAACAGCATAGGTGAAAACAAAATGTTTTGCTATTAGGAAATTGATTAGCGTTCGAATTTGATCTTTATTGCAATGATGTAAAAGCTAAGCCTCAAGTTCTAGGGATGCAAATCTCTTTGGTGCGGTGTGTAGAGCGGTTTGTTAGGTAATGGCCGTCAAGTTGAGACATTTGATCGAAGAAGGGGGGTGAATGTGGAGCAACCATAGCATAGCTAAAGTGAATGAATTTGAGACTGGAAGGGATACTTCAAAGTCTCCAATACATTTTGGAACCAATATCTATTAACCTTCTAGCTTCTTGCATTTTTATATAGCTTGAAAACAACTCTACTCATTTTATTTACAATTAGAATTAGTACTAATTGGTATTGTTTGAAGCATTTTTTTTTATTATTTTTGTTATCTACGTAATATGTAGATTTTAAATTGTAATTCGACAGAAACGTCCTTTTGTCAATATTAAGTAACATCATAAATTCACTTTTCTGGTAGAGTCGAAGTTCGAGAGACGAAATTGCTAGCAATTTCAAGTTACTCAAATTGTAATAAAAAATGGAATTAAATATTGTTTACCCGGCTGTAGGTAGGTATCTTTTAGTCAGACTAGCATACTAGTATTTTCAAACAACTTCTATTCAACTAAATATCAATTCGGTTTTTTCTGTTTCGTTTGTTACCTCAGAACTTAGTTGTTTATAAACCGATTTGAAAAATTATTTCTATGTTTGAGAGGATATTTAGACTAAAAGGTCTATATAAAGTATATTGTCACATATTTATAAACAACATCTTTGTTACCAATAACAAACATTTTGATGTTAGGGAAATTGAGTAAGCGGTTTTGAACTGTGTTAAGTTCAACTTTACATACATGCTCTACCCGGGAGAAGTCCATTTTGCAAGTCAATTTAAGTTGGACCGTTACTTTCCTCAAGGAAATATTAAGGTATAGAAGCATACCTCGCAGAATGGAAAACACTTCATAAATATTTGGCCTGTCCACCCTAATTCGTCCCAATACAAATTTCAAAACAAGAAGAATAACATGGTTTTTTTCATTATTATGAAACAGTCGTGAAGGCTGGTTAAAGCGAAAGGAGGCCTATACCCAGCAGTGGGTCCTACCTGGCTGATGATGATGATGATGATGAAACAGTTAGAGTATTTTTTTTAAATATTTTTTCTCACTCTAAAGGGTAACAATTGTGCGTATTTTTGAGGCTTCATTATTCGCTCTCCATCCAAAGGTATACTGGAAGAAATCGCAGATTTTTTTTTTATGTTAAGATTTAATCATAAGTTCTGGTATACAATAAAGTATTTCTATCTATCTATCTGGGTGTTAAAAAGGAACACCATTATGAATATATGGCTTAACTTATCAAAATCATATAATTTCTTGAAACATTACTTTTTTAACAATGTATAATCCGTTCTTGCAAAGCTGCAAGTCTATTAGCTAAAACGCTATTTCATTACATTTAAATAACGAACACCTTCAAAAACATTTTATTTTATCTCATTAGTAATGAGAATTTTCTTCCCTCGCTACCCTTGAAAAAGAAACGGCTCTGTTCCGACTTAATTGTAGGTTAACTGGAACGCTTAAGCGCGTAAGAAAATGTTTGTAAGAAATATAGCTGTAAATAGAACGGGTTAAAAAATAATTTAATAAACCTTTTGTTTTAAGGTACTCATTTGTTCTTCAAAAGACACGAAGTGACTATTTTGGGAACAATCGAAGCCCATACACATAGTATTGCATATCATTTACTATTAGGTATTGCTAGACAGAACACCAATATTGATAATTAATTGCCAAAAACCTACGTAAAATGATTTCTCCTTTGTTTTCTTTTAAAAGATGGGTGAATATTATGAATAACTCTAGGGCAACCAACTATCTCTCACTAATGTGTTCTAACACAATTTATGTTAGCGACTTCATTCGACGCTTCATTGTTTTACATAACCACAATAGACGTTGAGTTTGCGTTACCTTAGTAAAAAATATTTAGGCATTGAGCAATTTATTTCGTGGGGGTGAATTGGACTGGGCTACTGTGCTCCCAAGTCCCAAGCTCGGATGTAACACTACTTAGAGTAAAGTCGGCTAAGTCACGGTCGAATGGTATAATATTACTAAGTGAAGATGGTAAGTGTCTACTGTCTTTTCTTTTATTTGAACTACCTCAAATAATAGAAGGGTAACATTATAATACCACAAAATAAAGTGCCTGTATTGTTGATGCTTTGACCGTGTATTTTTAAATTAGCATCCTTTCTACTGTCGTATCAATATACTCACTATCAAACTGTGAAAAATAGTTGAATTTTATAATATTAAATTCATATTTGAATACATATTTACTTCTGTCGTGTGGTCCTGAGCCCACAACTTTTTTTGTATAACTTAATTTTAATTTAGAAAGGTAACTGATTTTGATAAGTTAAGCCATATATTCATAATGGTGTTCCTTTTTAACACCCAGGTAGATAGATAGAAATACTTTATTGTATACCAGAACTTATGATTAAATCTTAACATAAAAAAAAAATCTGCGATTTCTTCCAGTATACCTTTGGATGGAGAGCGAATAATGAAGCCTCAAAAATACGCACAATTGTTACCCTTTAGAGTTATTTCGATGTTACTGAACACGGCTAAGATAGTTAGATGAGAACGTAATAAGTAATAATATGTAAAATTAGCACAAGGTTGCCACTTATCACACTGCAATGTGACTGATACAGTAGACAACAGGCTCGACGCACACTGTCGAGTAAGATTACAGTCTTTTCAGGTACACGAATTTTTGACATGTAACATCTTTCTTCTCGCTTTCCGGCAATCCGTGGGAGTGATTTCGTGAAAACGGGACGGAAGTGTGTAACAGGAGGTTGGCCGTCTGATGGTACCAACCTCAGAAAAATTAAGTTAATAGAATCATTCCTTTAAATGTTAATTATTATCAAGGTGAGATGTCTTCATTTAGAAATTTATACGCGCAACAAAAATATGATAGTCTGAAACCGCACTTATAAGCGCTGGCTAAAATGTAGAGCGCAAAACAGTAACGCAACTTTTTAAAAATACTTCTGTGTTAAGAGGCTATGTGAAAAATTGGAGCCGCTGCGTTTCATTCTTACTCGGTAACGGTACAGTTTACAAACTTGATGTTAATACAGTGATTACTTGATGATATAATCTAAATAAATGTAATACAGAAACACAATTGGTGAAACGTTTCTTGATAAATTTATTTTTTGAAATAGGCCCTCTTAAAATCTGATTTACATCCATCCTCCGAATTTAAATAATATTTACGGTATATTTTTATACTATTGAGTGAGTTATCACAGAACTTAGATAAATGTAAAAGGATTTTTGTATGTATTCAATACTTTTCAAGCAATACGATGTTTTATCATTTGTCGCTTACGTCCGTTACTTTTGAGCGAGAAAAATCTATATCTAACCTCTTCCCTCGGGGTAAGGTGTCTAATTGCGCTATCACTGTCTTACAATTCGGTAGCTGTCATTTCTGACAGTTTCACATATCCTCCGTTTTTTCCTGCGAGAGTCAGTAACTTTCAGTAGTACGAGGCCTCTTTCGCGGCTCGTCGCTCGTACACGCACTTCGAAAAACAAACCACGATCGGCAAATCCGCTCGGATTTGCGTCAGAAGCATAAAGCCTCGATGACAAAGGGCTAGTTTACGAGCTGCTAGTCGGCGAATTTAAAAGCTAGCGAGTAAGCGAGTTAGCGGTCTGGGAGGATAGTCAAATAGCAGATTGTAAAAAAGCCTATGACACGGAGCGAGTTTCTAAGCTACTAGCGAACTCGCTGGCTTGTTGCTAGCCCTGTTTCATCGAGGCTTAAGCCTCGGCTGCTTGTTGACAATCCTTCCCGAAAGCTAACTCGCTAACACGCTAGCTTTAAAAACTAGCCGGCTTGCAACTTGTAAATTAGCCCTGTGTCATCGAGCCTTAAGGCGTCTCTCGCGGCTTACACGCGCGTACACGCGCTTAATAAAACATTCATAAAATCGCAATAACTTATAAATAACGCAACGCTTGTCAATCCCTACGTAGATAGTGAGAGGTTAACTCTAATCTTCGTAAACTTAATTTAGAATTAAAATTCACTGACTAGCATAGCCTCCAGGTAAAGTTGATAAATAATCAAGCTGTTTACGTGAGCACTTAGAACTTTTACCTCTCCACTTAATGTAAGCAAAATGGAAATAGGGTAATGGAAACTGAAGTTATAGATCACTTTGGGGTGACTGGAGTTTGAAGTTGCTTAGTAAAGCATTGTCTTGTACTTTTGTTGAAAGCCGTGAACAAAAGTTTGTGATGGACAAGAGTACCTGAGTTTGAAGCTCCTATTAACATTCTTTGACAGTTGTATAATGTGCCTTTTTATGTATTTTGGACATGCTAAAAAAAGTATTGAAGTATTCTGTGAGTCATCTGGTTTTCATAGTACAAGCTTTGCTTTGTTTGGGGCTAGAAGGTGGTATTATAAATTTCCAAAATATATTTATTTATATTTATAACTATAAAATAAACAAGTAGGGTCGGCTCTGTAATGGTCTTTACATCCAGCTTACGCCGGTGTTATCCTGTGATTAACCCACATAGGTGAACCTCATATTATTTTGCTTTCCATCTAGCGAATTTAAGAATGAATAAAATTATTTAAAAAAATCTAAGTTGATTAAACCATACATAGGTAAAGTTTTTATTTTTTATCAGTAACATTAAAAACCCTTACAATGAAGAGCTGCATCAATATTTTTCCTTCCATACAAAAGTAAGCCATTTATGGGCTATACTACAACGTAGATTAATTTTGCCATAGCTCTACCAAACGGGTACCAAATATTGCATCACGAATCTATCAGCCAATAATGACCAGGTGGCCACGATTAATCATTGAAATGTTATCTCCACACCAACTCTTACGAAATGATTTATTATACCTACCTACATCGTATTAAATATAGGCTTTATCAATGGCCCATAAAGTTAAATGATCCGTTAGATATGGATCTAATAATGATCTACGTCAAACAAACCGCTTTGTTGACCACAGAATTAAGACCTACTTGGGCTATTCAGTGAAATATATTCTAGATTTTTAATAAATAGCTAACACCTACAACTTCGTTTGCATTGCGAATGACGACACGATTGGTCGAGAGGCAAGTGTGTTGGACTGTCCCGCCGGTGGCGCAGGTTCAATCCCGCTTCAGGACAAACATTTGTGTGATGAACATCGGTTTTGGTGTGTATAGTATGTATATATTTACAACAAATAATCAAGGTTTTACAAAAAAACATACTACAACCGACTCAATTGGACTGTTTAGTGACCGTAAACACCACTGAATGGTCACAGGGATGCAAATATTTTATTATTATTATTTATTTTGCAGTTATTTTGATTTCAAAACCAAATACTGAAACGATTTGCATAAAATTTTATGGAACTAAACTGGAAGTATATCCTAACAAACAAAAAAGCTTTTTTTCAAACAGTTTTATAAACAACTAAGTTCTGAGGTAACAGACATTAAAAAAAACAACCGAATTGAGAAGCTCCTCCTTTTTTGAAGTGTGTTGAAAAAAGTATTTATGTATTCTATCAGTAATTTGGTTCCCATAGTACAAGCTCTGCTTAGTTTGGGGCTAAATGGTGTTGTGTGAAAAATCCTGAATATTTATTACCTGTAGCACAGAGTACCCTGTAGGTATATTATTCGATTCCTGCTGTATAAGTAACTATGTGTGTCTGAATGGTGTAGATTTACACATTAGGTGCTTTGAAACAACTCAATAACAGGTACAGTATAGTTTTGCTCTTTAAAAATGTTGATTAAAGTTGAGATCAAGGTGTTCAAGATCAAAACAAAAAGGTGTAGAAATATTTGACAGACGCGACTTCTCGATTAGCGCGACCCAATAAATATAACATTTTGTTTAGCTCGCAAAAGCTCAGCTCGGGCGCCGCACTCGCGCCGCTGTCACTTTGTAATTTTATAGATTCCCAAAATTCTAAATACAAAGTACCCCTTCTGCATTGCCCATTTTATATTTTTTGGAAATTAAAAATTGTGATTTATACCTGCTTTACTTTTTGAAGTAAATATTTATACTTTCTGAATATTATTGATGTATTATGATATGTATATTGAGTAGGTATTTATTGGTTGTAAAACCAAAGCTGAAGTAACTTTTAAAGTGATCGCTTTAATTGGTTACTTTATTTTACTTTATGTTAATCTGTTGTATTATAATGTTAATAAATTTAATTTAATTTAATATTTATTTATTTTTTAGGCTATGGATACATAATAAATAATATACAGGATGGGTGTCTGCAATAAAGATATATTTTTATGCATATTTACTACAATAACCTTTTTAGAAAGCTACAATTAATTAGGTTAGTACCTATATATTTCTTATTTTTTTAATTTTAATGATTTTCGTAACCGCTTTCAGTATCTACATATATTAGGTAATATTATAGTCTCCGTCTTAAAAACTAGTTATTTCTATGTAATTAAGCTAAGTCGCGTCTGATAGTTCTAGTAGGTGAGGTATTTGCGACAATTACTTTAATATAATACTGAGTAAACGGTTTGTATTGATATATCTACATTCTACAGTTTATAGATTTATAGTAGATATTACAATTTCATAATAACTTTATTAGGTTTGCCAACATGTTTGATTCTACTGTCTTAACTTTGATTACCTACTAACACACTACTGCTAGAACTTTGATGACTCAGTAAGTAGGTATTTATGTAAAAGTGTGGAAAGTCCTGGAATAAATGTTAGTTCAGAAAATTGCAAAAATACTAGCCCTTTATTTCAATTCTGATATTTTTTAAGTATGTCTGAAAGAAATCGTTAATAGCGTTATGGCTGCTTCCTCCCCGCACCTTAAATATTTTATATATAAAATATATAAATATATTTTTTTTATATATTATATATAAAATATTATATATATATAATATATATTTTTTCCATTGTTTCTTTATTTGTTCTATATTTGTAAACATTAACATCTTTTCAAGTTCCAGGTGGAGGTTTAGGAAGGATGTGCTAAAATGTCTAAAAGACAGTAACCCATAGAAATGTATAAGTAGTAGTACGCATATTTGGTTGCATTCTCTCTAAGAATATGGATAGCGACATTTGTAAATTACTATTGTTAATCTTGTTAACGTTTTGGGGTCTATGACGAACCGAGTACCGTTTAGGAGGTACTATTGTTACAACACTGATAGAAGCTGCTCACCTTATAGATAATACCTACCGAAACTCTAGTGGTCTTCATAAGTAAATAATTTTCTTAAAACTCTGTGGATAACGTAGTGGGCTGAAATATAATTAATATGCTTAAGATGTTATAACTGTTAGGTAAAATGTATATTGCAACTGTTTGTTGTCCCAATAAATAAAATTTAAATTAAAATTATCCATCTATCTATCTAAAAAAGGTTTGCTAATAGTGTTTACTTTTTGTCTAAAAGTAGTCTAAAGATAACAAATAATAATAAATATTTTTGGAGAAGCTTGTACTATGGGAACCAGATAACTAATAGAATAATTAAATACTTCTTTTTGTAAATATATAGAGTACAATGTATACTTAGACTCAGGACAAACGCCGATGTCTATCATACAAGTGAATGTCCTGAAGTAGGAATCGAACCCGCGACACCGGCGTGGCAGTCCAACACGCTTGCTACTCGACCAGTCGTGTCGTCGAAATTATAGGTACGATTGACAAGACATTTGAACGGTTTTACATTGAGTCATTGAATCAAGTTATTTTGTGTTATTTACGACTACGCCTAATAAATCGATTAATGCCGGCTGCATACACAAACAAAACAAACAAACAAACATTCACACACTCACACCCCTGCACTAGGATTCCCTGTGTCGCAGGTGGCATGGACACTTACAAGACATCACAACACCCAAGACCCGAGAACAAATATTTGTGTTCGTCACAAATATTTGCCCCGGCCGGGGATCGAACCCGGAACACCAAGCTTCGTAGGCAGGGTCACTACCAACTAAGCCACGGTGTCGTCAAAAAAACACGAAAACGTTACGTCATTGTCCGGTAACGCTCATCCGTTACGCTGTCAATGTTTGTATCTGTGGTTATGACGTTGTCACGTTTAACTATCGTCCGTAAACCGACGTTACACACAACAATTTTTTATTTATTTATTGTAGAGTAGAACACCTCTAAGTAGTCTACTATATTGTAAGGCCCGTTCTCACTGGCACGAATTTCCTGATTTTGTAGGACAGTCAGTGTTAGTTAATTATCTCATACTTGCTAATATGTGCGTGGGTACGCGACATTCGTGACTTTTGACAATAGGTTAAGAATTAGAACTTTTTTATAACTTATGAGTGTAGGACAGTGCCTAGTCACTGAAAAAAAAACGATAAACAACATGTTACTTTGCAGTCTAATGCAACGGCCACGCATCTGCGATATCGCGAATATTTGCGCTGTTGCGACAGGTCTAGCACAGTAGTTCATCGCATCGCGATGTATTCGGGCGAATACCAAGTAGTTGACTGCTTAAGGGGAATCCTCAAATACGAATTCCATACAAAATGTTTCGGACATACTCAGAAAGTACGCCGTATTATAGTAATTTCTTCACACTATTCGTTTTGTCCATGTTTTTTGATTTCATCAACAAAAAAAGTGAAAGGTTTCAAACTTTAATTTAGATTTTATACGTGTTTTAAAATAAACCCTACTGACTTAAAAACACTTATAAAATCTAAATTGAAGTATGAAACCCTTCACTTTTTTTGTTGACGAAATCAAAAAACATGGATGAAACGAATAGTGTCAAGAAATTACTATAATACGGCGTACTTTTTGAGTATTTGTCCGAAAAAAATTGTATGGAATTCGGATTTGAGGATTAGCCTTAAAGTTAGGTAAGAACATCATACGCGAGATGTTTATCACGACAACGCGACACGAATTATAGCATAATAAGCAATACCCCAAACCCCAGCATAATAGTCCGGATACTAAATAAAATTTCTACAGTATACCTACTATATACAGTCCTTGTACGTTTTTTTTTGTTTGTACACAAAACTGGTCGTACACGATAATAAAAAAGACGTATCTTAAGCCGCCGTTTTTTAAATTAGTAAGTTAAATTCATGGTCTTCCTTTTATAAGTGACACTATGTTATTTAGCAAAAAGTAATCCTTATGAGGAAGCCTTTCGATCGGTATGATAAAGCTACAGGGTGATTATGGGGCTACAGCTACTAGCTACAGGGTATTTTTCTCGTGTTCGATTCCCGGTACAACCATGTAATTATTTAAATATGTATGAATGCAGTTTAAATTATTATTTAAATTCAAATAATGTTTTCTTTCAGTAAAATGTTCCATCTACAATATTCAAGGTACTTTCCCTCCATGTGGCATATCCGTGGGACGCCCTGTATATAAGGTTTGGTTTTGACTGACTGACTGACAGACAACGCACAAAACAAACCACTGAACAAAAAGACTTGAAATTTGGAGGGTATATATATTCGTCAAGTAGAGTAGGCGCGTACTAAGAAACAAATACTAATTCACAATGCAAATGAAGTTACGGGCGTCAGCTACTTCATTTTTTTTTTTTCGAATTAATTGTCTGGTTGTCATAAAACGTACCTAAAAACGAGTTTTTAATGTATCCCTTTCAATGTTATAATTGCGGCTCAGTCACATTTAATTTTCCAACATAAAAGAAGCATAAAAGGAAGTACGAATGGCTTGTCTCAATCCCATTGTAGTTACACAATAATCGATTATATCCTTCTGAAGACAATTCGAATTACCCTGGACCTTCGAACAATTATAAGTAGATACTCTTGTAATGAATACACTCAGTTTTTATGGAGTGATAACAGTTAAGTAGATAATCAGAATATTAAAAGAACGTGTCTGTTGAGATAAGGCCTCTTGTCGAGTCTAGGTAGGTAAGTGACCGCAGACTTAAACTCATATTACCACATCATCCGATAAATATCACGAGAAGAATTTGCATACGAAATTGATTACACATTCACTCTTGATTCACCGTCTTGTTGTCTTTTGATTACACTCCAAATACCTCACACACAGTAATTACTTTGCATTTATATGATTAAATCTGCGTAAATATGCTATCGCGAACGCGCAGAGTATATTTTGTTGGTAAACGGCGTGTGTTTCGCTCAAGGATCGGTTATTGACTGAAAGATACCTACGTAGATACAAGTACGTATCCAATTAGACTGATCGTGCTACTTGCCTGCCTTCGACTTGGACAACTTGATTCAAGCTGAGCACGTGCACGGTGCACTTACACCCCATTTTGAGCCTTATTACCAAAGTTTAAAGTTTTAAATAAGGTAGTGTTCCAAATTTCAACGGAGTGATAATAAATATCAATATTGACGTATATTGCTCGTTTTGCATGATTTTTAATCTAGATACATTTTCGTTCGATTCGATTGCGCCTCAGCCTTAGGTCATTTAAATTTAGGTATTGCATTAACTTTTTTTAAGTGAAAACTTCTTTATATAGGCGCACTGAGCAACATATTTCGTGGGGATTGGACTACTGGGCTCCCAACACTCGGATGTAATACTATTTCAGGAATGACCGTGAACAAAATGTATTTTTGAATTAGCACCCTTTCTGCTGTCACGTCAATGTACTCACTGTCAAACTGTGAAAATAGTGGTTCGTAACCTCACTTTGAAGAAGATTTCACTTCTTTCACAATTTTTTTTGTAGTTCTTTTTTTGTTAAAGATTATCGAATATTATGTTAAATATATACATAGGTAATAAGAGTTTAGTCATTCAGACATAATGTACTTCAGCATAGGAAATGGACAAAGTTCTAAATTTGCCCGCGCTTATTACGAACTCTGTAAGTAGCTAAAGAGGAGGTATTTAGGGCAATCGCTGATCAAGATAGCAAGCTTGTCAAGACCATTTTAGGATAATATGAGGTAAGTCTGCGCCACTGCAAATTCTATCGCTCGCTCACCGAATATAAAGTCAGGCTTTATACAGCATAAGGCTTTATTAAAGCATGCATAACTACTACAAAGTGACAATACATAATTGAGGTTTTATAAAATTATCGTAAAACCGACTTCAATTGGACTGTTTAAGTGACCGTAAACACCACTAGAAAGTCACAGGGAAGCAAAATACGCAATTTCGTTTACTTCAACGACATTATTTTTTCAGATATTTTGATGTAATAACTTAACTTCTAAACCAATTTTGATGAAATTTGTATGGGACCAATCTGAAAGTATATCCTCTCAAACAAAAAGAACTTTTCAAATCAGTTTATAAACAACAAATTCTGAAATAAAAAAACATTTACCCGAATAAATAACTTCCTTTTTGAAGTCGGTTGAAAATATACAAACTGCCACAATTGTAACAACTATTAGATAGTTGTATCTTCAGGTAACTGATTCAACTGGACACCCAATGGTATTGAGCCCTCTTTGTATTGCAATGCTTATTATTTGGGCCAGATTTTTTCGTGGCCTTTGGATCACGCATCGAATAAAACACTTTTTTGGAAATATACAATTATTTGACGACACTTTAATTATGTTATTATTATTATTATTTTGTATTTCTTTAATTATATCTACTCAGCTCTAGAGCCGGAAATTCTGAAGTACACGGGCCTAAGCCAAGTGCACACCATTAGAAGATAAATTGGTACTTGCGGTGGTGGTAGTGGTAGCTGACTGCGAGGCGTCACCCGTAGAGTCGATCTGTAAAAACTTTCTGACTATTCTACAGGTGTTTAAAATTACAGACTTTTGCATTTGCACATACGTAAATTTCGGTAAATCTAAGGTCTTGAGAGACTGGTGGAGTTGTTTGGGGATGACACCCGTTTATTATTATTATTATTATTAGCCTGAATCGTCTCACTGCAGGGCAAAGGCCTCCCTCCCTTGTTTCCACAACTTTCTGTCCTGTGCTGCAGTGGGCCAGTCTAGTTGGTATGCGTCTAGCTCGTCACGCCATCTTCGTTTCGGTCTGCCACGCCGCCTTTTAGCATTGAGGGGTACCCAATCGTTTGTGGCTTTGGCCCAAAGCTCGTCTGGCATGCGGGAAACGTGTTAATTATGTTATGATTTTAATATTTTTTTTACACAAACTACACACGTGCGCAACTTCGTTTGCGTTGCGTATTTTCAAAATTCCTTACTTAGCATTCATTTTCAGCTCTTGAAGAACACTTCCTCCAATTTTCAAGCTCTACGTTCAGTGGTTTGGCCCGTACGTTGTAATGTAACATTGGTTCTCTACTCACTAACAAAACATGATACTATATAATTATGGTATGCATTAAGCAGGTATTAATTTATGTGATAGATAGAAAACTTCTATGTTGTAATCATATCCTATGCACATATTACCTAGGTTGCGTTTAGAGTTAAAAGTCATGAACCATAAAACTCTGGCTTGATAAGATACGTGTAACACAATGCTTATTTATGTGCCTTCTTAGTGGATAAGATAGTGGGGACCCGCCACCAGTATTAGGTTTTTTAATGCATGTAAGTGACGAGCAAGAATACCATTTTCAACAGACTTCAAAAAACACCTTTGTTTTTTATAATCCGATTTGTAAATTATTTTTATTTGAAAGGATGTTCTATCAGATTGATCCTATAGAAATTTCATGAAAATCTGTTCGGTACTTTAGTTTTGAAATCAAAATAACACTTTTCATTGGTGCCACTAGAACAGTCCGATTGACACAATAAAAACATAACCTCTTCTTGGCAGTCGGGTAATAAGGTGAGCGCGATAAATACCCGTTACAATCTAATAACTATCACTTACATCTTCGCACTTTGCATTGCCGATACATCTTCAGGTCGTCATATCTACAGTTACACAAATAATACGTACTATTGTCTCGGCACACGACAAAAACTGAAAGCCAGTTCTCCTTTGTCTTATCAACACGCGATCTGACGTAGGATGATAACGGGAGGCTTTGTGGGATTTCATTGATTGTTCACATGCATTTTTTGTTGGGGAAATTATAGTTATTACGTTGTCAATGTAAAATATGTTCAAATAATAACAGACTAGCTGACACCCGCTACTTTGTTTGCGTTGCGAATTATCAAACTTCATAAATACTTAAGGGGAATCCTCGAGGCAAATTTCATTACAAAATATTTCGGACAAATAAATATAAGTAATTAAGTTATTAGGGTTAATTTTAAAACACGTATAAAATCTAAATTAAAGTATGAAACCTTTCACTTTTTTTTTTGACGAAATCAAAAAACATGGACGAAACGAATAGTGTGACGAAATTACTATAATACGGCGTACTTTTTGAGTATTTGTCCGACACATTTTGTATGGAATTGGATTTGAGGATTGGCCTTAACACAACGCCATCTAGCCCTAAACTAAGCAAGCTTGTACCATAGGATCCAGATAACTGATAGTATACTTAGGAATATACCTAGACCTAAATACATACATAGATGACATGGAAAATACCCGAACTCAGGAGAAACACCGATATTTTTCACACAAATGTTTGTCCTGAAGCAGGAATCGAACCCGCGATACCGGCGTGGCGACATGATTTCACTCGACCATCCGTGGTGTTTTTTATTGTTAAATAAATAAATAAAAATTCATAAATATAAATACATTAGGTAATTAATAATAAAAAAATATGACGCCCTTGGCAGCAAGGAGAAGAGAAGGAGAGGCTTTTGCCCTGCAGTGGAACAGATATGGCTACATAATAATAATAATAATCATTTATTATATATATCATATTACAAGTAAAAAATATTTATTAATTTGCTATCCAAGCAACGGTAGAGAAGTAATTAATTAAAGCGTCCCCAGTCAACAACTGGGTATTTTGTCCAGAAAAATAAACTAGCTTTTAAATGGTGACAGATAAAAATGTTGATTGTGCACAATTATAGTAGAAAAACGGAAAATTCTGAGAGTTAAGATCCTTCGTCAAGATAATATCGATGGTGCGTGCCTCTAACCATGACTGTGTACTCAAGGCATGATTACCGTAATGAAATGACAAATGACATTTCGATTGATCGTAAATAGGTAATGGCATTTTAAAGGAGCAATTTTACATAAAAATGATTATTTTCTATAGACTTCAAAAAAGAAGAATATTATCAATTGGGTTGATTGTTTTTTTTTTATGATTGGTACCTCGGAACTTTTATGTTTAAAAACCGATTTGAAAAATTCTTTACTTTCTCTATACTTCAAATAACCGAAAAAAAGATGTCGTCGAAGTAAACGAAATTGCGTATTTTGCTTCCCTGTGATTTTTCAGTGGTGTTTACGGTCACTTAAATAGTCCTATTATAATATTTATCAAGTAAAAATCTAGAGCAGCTAATTGTACCTCTGTTCGTGATCTAAGCATCTTCTAATCCACACTAAATCCATTCTCGAGGTGATAATCACATTCCTCGCTAAATATAGAATTTTAAATTATAATACAGACTATAACAGAGTTCTGAATAATGCCGTAATCGTTGATTGAACGAGTTATTGAATAGTTATTAAAAGATGAGTTTTGAGAACATTATAAGCATAAAATGTATAAATGGATTTAGTACTAATTAACCTCATGTACCTACCATATACATACACGGCCTAGTTAGAGGATATAATTCAATCACTCATCAAATCACAATTCGTACATCATACAAAAAGGTTGGTCCTGACTGACTAATAGTAAACGCGAAACCACTGAACGTAGAAATTTTAAAATTGGAAGGAAGTAAATATGAGCGCGTACTACGAAACTTTTTTGATAGTTCGTATCACAGAAATTGTGCGAGCGTTTGCAATTAAATGTAAAATATCTATTTTACCAATAGGTTACTGCAAAATTGAACATAAAACAGCTAGCTAATAACGTTAGAGAGCTATGCAGGCATTCCTCGATCACATAGCAAAGCTTCATATTCCTGCAACATATTCAGTTCACATTTCAATAGACTTTACAATTCCGTCAGCAGATTTTACTGGAATTCCATATATAAATCCTACGATAGCAGCAATCAGGTATGGCTGAATCTAGTTTTCGAGCATTTGAGATTTTGCAAATACCTGAACGCACAAATAAACTATCTTTTCCTTTAACTTTATGCAGATAAGGTTCAGTTTTCAGTGAAGATTTAGGTATATTTATATTTAAAGAGATGTCACGCAAAATTGACTACTGAGTGGCTGGGATTCCTGCTTGCAACACGAAGGTCCAATATCGAGAGGAATATATTTGATTTTCTCGTTCCAATAACTTGGATTAACAGGAAATTGTGGAAATGGAGTGTTTATTGTATTTGCGAGGGTTTACGAAGTAAACAGGGTTAGAAACTGTTGGAATTTAGGGAAAATCTTAGATTGTTGTTATTCCCAGAGCAACAAATACAATACGAGTATTAGAAATGGGAAAATATGTGACGATGCATAACGCCAAAGCTAAACTAATTTAGCTGAAATTAATATAGTATTTAGGTATGGGAATAGTAGTTGTTAAAACACATATTGGGTTACTTTTTATCTCAAAACCACGCGAGCGAAACCGCGGGCAGTAGCTAGTACCATATTAATAAAGGCGATGGTACATTGCAATTAGTTTTTCAAGATGAATATCTATTTGTTAATTAATTGCACCCAAAATATAGGTACCTACCCGATATAGAGTTAAAACTCAAGTGTTTAAATTAATGAAATAGAGCAGTAAATAGAGAACGTCGTCATCTAAATACCCTTTGACAAAATACAAACAAGTATATTTATAATTCATCAACAAACATCAAAATAAAGTCATCAAAGCTATGCATTGTGCTGGCTAATTGTTATTTGGCTCGCTACCATCTTCGTGTCATGATGCAAATGGAACAAGACGACGAAGCCGGTTCATGCCGCGAGGGACGTTACTGGCGTGTAATGACAGCTTGACAATCTTGACATGCCGGTGATATGCGAAGAATTATTTGTCAGTCATTGATTTATTATTTTTTCTTAAGCTCCGTACTCACATACGGTTTTACTCGATAGTTTTACTCCAAAACGAGTAAATGTGGGACGTGGGTGTGGACCGCAAAACTTAAAGCTCGAAGGCTCGCATTGAGCCGGCTCGATGGAATTAAGGCTCGAACGGTTCGGTGAATACTGTACAGTGCGCGTCACTCGATAGATAATGCTGAATGTGTGGACGAAAGTTCATGCCATGGTTTTTACTCGACATGATAGCTCGATCGAGCAAAACCGTATGTGAGTACGGAGCTTTAAACATGCTTGGAAATTCGAACCTTATTTTGACAATCATTTCCGTCGATTGCACAGATCTCGGATACTTTCGGCTGTCGCCCCCAAAAGATCGGTTAATGAAAGAGATGCAAGTATAGCTTTTTATGATTAAGAGCAGTATAGAACTAAGTCACGTCACTCAAAACATTTTGAAGCACCTGAGACCCCGTCAGTTATTGTTTGTAAATTATTTTATCTTTTTACAATAATCTACAAAATGAAACCATTTTATTAATTTTAAAGAGCATGGTTACTTGCTCAATCAACACGTGTGGCACAACGCATAGAAATAACCCAGATAATCATTCATTTCACAGGTGAGTAAAGAAAATATTTGGTTTATTTTCGTAGAAAAATTTATGGACAATTTTCTTCTACAATTAGTTATAAAATCGTTGTGCCTTGTGGAGTTTTGATTGCTCTTGCCGTGTGTACAAATGGTTCTTACATATATGGAGAAATAATAGATTTTTCATGTAAAAACAAATATTGCTTCGTTACGCTAGGGCTTGATAAAATGATGACGTCATGAAATATCGATAGTACCTAATGAGTAGGTAGTTATGCAAAGTGGTACAAAACTCTTTTCATTTCTATCGTTAGGGTATTTTTACCTAGTTAAAATAAATTTACCACTTGTGTCATTTTTATTTAGTTTCTTAATATACGAGTATTATTATAACTAATCGTTTTTACTTATTTAATTTCAGCTTACCAAAGGATCCGCAAAACTGAAAAAAATGGTTACAAATTCTTCAGAAACAGAGCGATCATCAAAACAATATAAAAGTTTGCAGCAATCATTTTAAAAACGATTGTTTTTTATTCAGAATACATTAACGTGTTTTGAAGAAAGGTTCGCTGCCTACGTTACATGTTCCAGTAAGTACCATGTTGGACAATGTTTCAATTCAGGCGTAAAGAATGTATTTTGTGACCTTATGCCGACTTGTACAAAGTTGTCAAAGCTCTTAAGCAATCTCGCTTGGCAGTTTTTAACGGTTCAGATTCAGACCGATCAAGATCTGTCAAGCGAGTGAAGTAATTGTTTAGAACTTTGGAAGTTTGGTGCAAGTAGGCATTAGTCAAGTAATTATTAGATAGGTACTTAAATCATAAATCAACCTCTTTTACAGATTCAACTCAAGAAAAAGCGAGATCCAACTTCATATTGCAATTGGATCCCTATTTTATAGTACCTACCTTAGCTACCTGAAACTAATAGGCTACATATATTATGACAGACAGGTATACTTACGTATCGGGCCTACATATAATGACAAAACTCAGAATTAATATTCTTAAATAAAGTATTTTTCAGTCATTGAATAAAACATTTGCATGGGCTTCATTATTGTTTATAATAATAATTTAGTAATATATAATCAACCAACTTTAAAAAAAGAACAGATCACACAATCGACTTTCTAGCTATTACAATCTTATTTCGAAGACTACCGCCTATTTGGATTGGTGAGTGAGTTGTAGGTAAATATTGGTAAGTCCTGCTACTATGTATTATGAATGTAAGTTTGTGAGGATGGATAAGTTTTTGTTCCTGAATAACGCCAAAACTTGGCTATTTAGTCTTTAGTATCTAATAAATAATAACCAAACGCATCTCATTCCTTTGGTTAAAATCTTCATATGTACAGGTGGTGACGTAATCAGTGAATAATCTTTCAGCTGCGGGGGACTTCAGGTCTAATAAGAAAATGAAAATATGTACCCAGTAAAAATTCTAAGTCCGTGGGATTTCTACTGGGAACATATTTTCATTTTCTGATGACCCCCACACGCAGCTGAAGGATTATCCACTCATTAACCCTCTATTAACAACATGATTGTGTAGTAGGCACTATTTTTTTCTCTATTAAGACTTGTGACGCAAAATGGGTAGGTACCACAGTTATCGATGTCGATAAAACATCTTATTGAATGTCCATCACTATTTTTGAGCACCACATAGACAATCACTCGCACATGCTTATTATCATTTCTTGTATCGCATTTGAAATGTCATTACCCCTCTTTACATTCTAACTTTATGGTCGATTGGGACCACTCTCGAAATGAATGAAAAATTATATTGTTCCAGTCAAATACAGTACAGTCAAAGGAAAAATATAAAGAACAAAACCTTTTAATTGAATATATATTTTTTAAACTATAAAAATAATAATATTAAAAGATAAAATGTTTCATTGCTCTTCGATAAACTATCTTGTTATTTAAAATGCTCCTAATAAAAATATATACATCAATAATACTAGTGGCTCTGTGAGCTGTCTCTGTGATCTCGCGCGTCTAGTAGTAGTAATCCGTAGTAGATGTAGTGTGTGTGTGTGAATTGATGTGACAGGAATTTGCGTTTTTTTCGTCTTGAATTGATCAGAGCCTTGGCATTTTGAAGTTAATCGGATGAAAAAATTGTTTGGACAAAACAGATGCGTCTTAAAAAGAGAAACAAATAAGATTTTTTTTTACGTTTTCAGCCTATATATCCGCTATTTAAAAAAAAATCAAAAACTACTATAAACCTATATAATTATCAAATTTGGTCACAAAATCTCACGAGAATCGGTTGAGAAATGCGACCTGAACGGGAGAACGGGCGGACATCTGGTCAGACAGACATACAAAAGCATTTTTGCCGAAGCGGGAGTAACGGCCGTCTAGGATAGGTAGGTAGGTACTCAATGAATAAATTTATAGGATGCACTCTTATTTCGGATCTGTATCTGACGACGACTGTACAATATACGTCACGTGGTCTGTGTTTCCAATCGACGGATTCAAAAATGTAATCCAGCGATTAGGACCGTGGTCCCAATACCTAGTGGTCCCAATCGACGGAAGCCTCCAAACATTCATTTATCCATTTATTCTTACAATTAGGGTGAGGCCAAACGAGCGTAAATTTTTGAGTTGTCAGTCGCGTAATTTCTGCTGCATTTGGTTTCATTGAAAAGTCCTGTTTGATTCACACGGCGACGCAAAATAAGTTAGTTTTTCTTCTGGGTAGAATTTACGCGACCGAAAATACGCGACTCACATAGTCCATAGTTCATAGGTTTTTATTGGCAACTATTTGTTACAGGTCATTAACAAAAAAAAATATAGCACATATGTAAGTATGCAGTTGCATACAGTAAAAAATTAAATTAATAAAACACTCTAACTCATAACTCAAAAAATTACGCTCGTTTGGCCTCAGCCTTACAAACTTTCATGTATTTAATATGATCAGGATTATATAGAGGGACTGCAAAAGCAAAGATGGCCTCGCTAAAGCATCACATAGTTTCATTAAATAGCTGTCCTCTCCTGCCGGAAGCTAACTCAACTTCCGGTGATGCTGCGGGCATTATTGGGTTTTGCTATTTTCACGGATGTCGTGTTCTAAATTAGTTTACGAACGTTACCAATTTAGTCGTCAATAATTAGGAAGCGGTATTTTTTTAATAATCGCTTTAGCTTCGTACGTTTTACAACATAAATACATTTGACTAAGGTTTCTAAAACATTATATTTTTTATGTAAACAAGACGAACTATACGCTCTCCTAATGGTAAGTGATCAGGCCTGCTCATGACCATAACAGTGAACACTTTTATTCACAAAGGAAATAAAACTAATTTGAGATCTGTCGTTTTAGTTTAGTAATTGGTAAATGTAAAATTTCAAAAAATATGTGACTCAAAAAAAAAGTTTTACAAAAAATTACAACAACCGACTTCAATTCGACTGTTCTTGTGACCGAAGGCACCACTATAAAGTCACAGGGAAGCAGAAATACGCAATTTTGTTCACTTCAGCGCCTTTTTTTATATAATTGATTGATTCAGGCGTTACTTTGCGGAAATCCATAAATATCAGCAAATTATATTAATATATTCAGTAATAAATCCGCTTAATTTTAAACAAAGGTTTTAATTAACTTAACTTTAGTTCAACTAAACCAAAGAGTCAAAGAACAGAAAACCAAAGTTTAAAGATACGACACGTGTTTCGCCTCTACACGAGGCATCATGAGGTGTGGACTCGCCGAAGTTTGAAACGAGAGCTCTCGTCTCTTTTTTAGTTATTTTCATTTCAAAA
Source organism: Lobophora halterata (assembly GCA_932526365.1). NCBI lineage: Eukaryota > Metazoa > Arthropoda > Insecta > Lepidoptera > Geometridae > Lobophora > Lobophora halterata. Next base: position 3,555,299 of record OW052018.1, read on the forward strand.
CCAAAGTACAGAACCGATTTTCATGAAATTGATATAGGACCAATCTGGAAGAATATCCAGTTCATATTATAAAAAAAAACAAATCGGTTTATAAACAACAAAATTCTGAGGTAACAAACATAAAAAAAATACATTCAAGCTAATTGATAACCTCCTCCTATTTTGAAGTCGGTTGAAAATGTGACCAGCAATGTGGTAAGGACGGGGAAGGAGGGGTCCAAAAATTCGTGTGTCGTAATTTATGAACGGCCCCTTATTAAGACACAGTAGCTTTAGTGAGCTTCGGCAGACCATAGATACCGTTATCAGCTCGGTAAGCAAACATGCCTATTGATTTTCTCCCATACCCACCCCGGACTGATAAACCGAAAATACTCATAATACAACGTGATAAACACAGACTTATAATCTTACGAGTGTAATGATAGTACTATCGTAAATTATAACATTATTGCGTTGTGGATCAGTTGCAACAACTTCCTTTTGACTCTACATCGGTAAAGAAAATTGAAGCACTGTTTATATTAATTACAGCGTGTCCCTGTGACCTCTTTTTACAAGCTTTTAAGACCTAGAGCGGGTAACAGAGTCCACCAGTCCCTACGATTTATTTATAACACAGACTTATAATACTCGTACGAGTGTAATGATAGTACTATCGTAAATTATACCATTATTGCGTTGTGGATTAGTTGCATCAGCTTTTTTACTTTCTTTTGACTCTACATTTTACTCTACATTGGTAAACAAAGTTGAAGCACTGTTTATATTAATTACAGCGTGTCCCTGTTACCTCTTTTTACAAGCTTTTAAGACCCAGAGCGGGTAACAGAGTCCACCAGTACCTACGATTTTTTGATAACAGACTTATAATACTCGTACGAGTGTAATGATAGTACTATCGTAAATTATAGCATTATTGCGTTGTGGATTAGTTGCATCAGCTTTCTTACTTTCTTTTGACTCTACATTTTACTCTACATCGGTAAACAAAGTTGAAGCACTGTTTATATTAATTACAGCGTGTCCCTGATCTCTTTTTACAAGTTTTTAAGACCTAGAGCGGGTAACAGAGTCCACCAGTACCTACGATTTTTTTATAACACAGACTTATAATACTCGTACGAGTGTAATGATAGCACGATCGTAAATTATAACATTATTGCGTTGTGGATTAGTTGCATCAGCTTTCTAACTTTCTTTTGACTCTAAATTTTACTCTACATCGGTAAACAAAATTGAAGCACTGTTCATATTAATTACAGCGCCCTGTCCCTACAGGTACTATGACCCTTTTTTACAAGCTTTTTAGACCTAGAGCCGATAACAGAGTCCACCAGTACCTACGATTTTTTTTTATTGAAGATTACTGAACATGTATTTAACTGAAATAGATACTTTTGAGGCAATAAACTATTTATTTAGTATTATCAATTTATTGTTTTTGAATTAGGATTTATTTGAATAACCAAGGACAGTGCAAAAAAAACATAAAGACCATGTTTAACTAATTTTAAACTATGAAGCTACTATTTTGCAATTTGGTCTTTGAACAAAGTAAGATATATCATCGTATTAAGTAATACTAAGAGAATGATTTTGTCGTTAACGAGTCAGTTTTTTATCAGAACCAAAATGGTGACGATGATGAATGAAGGAAAAAATACATATTATTGCAAAGTTAAAACCCTACTTACTCAAATATACACCGGCACGAACTGTATTTGGTTTAAAAAGTCATCAGTCATAACTATACATTAGAAAGAATACTGCAGTTTGTGCAGTGATTTTCATCTCTGTGAAAATTTCAGAAACGAAATTTAATGAGACGTTCTGTAGGTACTAATCTCTCTTAGTTTCAGCTTTCAAGTCTCAACTACGTTACGTCTACCACTTTGTCATGTAAATGGCAGACGGTATGAATAGGACAAAACAAGCATTGAAGGACTGAGTTTGCATTAGTTGCTAGGACAAGCGAAAATGTGACTAATGTTTTCTGAAAATTGTTATTCAATTTTTACGGGAATTGCGGTGAACAGTCGCAAAGTTATGACATTGTTGAGTTTTTTAAAGGAATGAACAATAATCATACCTGCGTTTTCCTCAAAATCCACCTCCATCGCATTACTTATTTACTCTTCACATTCTCAAACAACAAAACAAAATTCAGATTAGAACTTCATTCCCATTCTTCACAAAGTTATAAAATGTTTACGGAATGATAGCACAAGTGGCTTCCACAGTAGCACGTTTGTATCACACTTCAATTGTATCAAATAAATCACACACTAGTGACGCCCAACTCTAGTTTCGGCTTATCGATGAAATATTCAAACGAGTAAAAATCGCGTAACGACCCCGGCAGTTACAGGTTATCACTGAACGCAGAAATAAAAATAGGCGACACGTTATCGTCAGCGGTAAACGATAGAACAGTACATAAACAGTAGCTTGCCCATAGATGCCTATTCACACGTCATGGACTTTATCCTATTTGTTACATCGATGTTGTTACATATTGTTAATGTATTCGTACAACGTTGTAAACATCACGTCCTCATCAATTTCAAACACTGGTTGACTCGCTTATCGTTTAATTCGCTAGTCTCATTTAATTATTTCCGAGTAGGTATGCAAATTTTGCTGGAAATTGATATTAGTTACACTTGGTAATTAAAGCACTTTGGCTTACAAAGCCATTTTATTGCACTATACATTTGAATACAACAAAATAAAACTGTATTTTCATTGAGTATGTTAATTAATAACTGTTCGTATGCACATGGATGGAGGGCGACTGATAACCGAAGCGACAACGTGAGCCGCCACCACGCGCTAATGTGAACTGTCATGATTTACATTACATCTCTTCGGAGTATTATTGTAGCAAATATAATTAGTCCATACTGTGTAGTGATAAGACATAGGCGTATTTACTCTGATTGTTGCAATACGCGTTCCAAGGATATCCCGCTAAATTGTCTGCACAAAAATACAAGTATTTGTGTTTATTTAATTAAGATCTATTAATGTTATTCAAAAGATCACATAACTCTACCAACTAAGTACTAAGAAATAGGATTTTTTGTCGTTATGTAAAACGCTTGAGTTGGAACGATATTCATTGTCGACCCAAAATGTCGACGCACAAACAGCGACCGTAAAATATCAATTTGCCGGCTTCTTGTAATGTAACTACCACATATTTTTTTAAACTGTAAAATCTGAAACTCTCATTATTTTACAAATCAAAAACAATTAATAACTCTCATTATTTAGGTATAGAGAGATTATTTAAGGTGCACAAGGAAATTTAGAGGGACAAGACTCATAGGTCTACTGTCAAAACTTTGCTTCTTCCTATTCTTTAAATGTATTTGAAGCTGGCTTTCGAGGCATGCAAGGACAATATAATATATGGGTTTATTGGAGCTTCCTCTCATCTTCACAGAAGGTATTCATGCAAGTGCCTTGTTGCAATTAACTGCACGACGCATCTCTTATGATTGCTTGCACATGAACGCTCGACATAATGCCCCATTATTTCACCAGTTAGATCAAGATCATTAGAAAAAGAGATCTAATTAATTAAGCCACGGTGAAGTTATCACTCAAGCATAGCATAATCAGCGTATAATTTATTTCAATGCTTGGACTCAGACCTACTCTCGGCTAATCGAACGAATGTCTTTTAATCCCACGAGCCCCATTGGTAAATATCGTCACATAAATCTTGTTTTTTTATGTTTTCTCTTCTAAAATGATGTTTTGTTAATTTGCTTTAATCGTAATAAAGGTAACGGGTACCTGTTTCGAGAATACCTGTTTGATTAAACTATAATTTTTTGACGAAACTTTCATTATGTTAATCGATAAAAATTAAGAAGTATTTCGAAAATTGCACATCCTTATTTTGCAATTTTACTATTTCAGTACATAAAATTAGAAGTACCTATTGTCTTAATGTTTATAAGTATGTCAGATTAATATTTTGTTGTAGGCTTTTGTATTGCGTTTTTAAGAGCTCTTAGGTGTGAGGTTTAATGAGTATTTAGAGACATGTTTTTCAAGAGTACCTACTAAAAAAAATTGAATTACTTATTGATAGGAATCAATTATTAATTATCGTCTTATCAATTTGAAGTTTTTCATGTTCAAGTTACATTTTTATGTGTTCAACGTTGTAACATAATTAGTAAATGTGCAGTTTTTGTTGTTAACGATTTAGTAGTTAGCTTCTAATCTTCGCATTATTGATTTTGTGACGTCAAATGCTATTAAGGGGAATCCTCAAATCCGATTTCCATACAAAATGCTTCGGACAAATACTCAAAAAGTACGCCGTATTATAGTAATTTATTCGCACTATTTGTTTCGTCCATGTTTTTTGATATCGTCATCAAAAAAAGTGAAAGGTTAAAGTCATACTTTAATTTAGATTTTATACGTGTTTTAAAATTAACCCTACTAACTAAAAACACGAATAAAATCTAAATTAAAGTATGAAACCTTTCACTTTTTTTGTTGACGAAATCAAAAAACATGGACGAAACGAATAGTGTGAAGAAGTTACTATAATACGGCGTACTTTTTGAGTATTTGTCCGAAACATTTTGTATGGAATTTGGATTTGAGGATTCCCCTTAACGATTTAGTAGGTAGCTAATTTGGCACTAATATTGCAATAATCTTCGCATTATTTATTTTGTGACGTCGAATGCTATTAATATAAACAACTCGTTCAGTAAGAGGAAATTAGGTAGCTCTACAAGTTTTGTTTTCCTGTACAAATATAACAAATAATGTTGTTTATGGTGAATTACCTATGTAGTTTTACCTTATTTGTAGAAAAAAACAGACATAAATATGTTCATACTTATATTTATTTTTAGGTACAATATGTTATTACTTTGACGCTGTTCGCTGATAAGATTTTATGTTTTTATAAAAAAATACATGTTTATTTTATCAGTGATCAAGTATGACGTATAATCGTACCTGTACTGTACATTATCACTCACTGAAGTTGAAGATCATCTAGGTGCAATAGATTATGAAAAGTAGCATAGCATCATCTTACCTAATGCCCTGTTCACATTATTCCAGTAAGCATTCCAGTATCCATTAAAATTATGCTGCTAATTGTAATGCTAGCATAAGAGCCGACGTGATTTTTGATTAAGAATTTTAAGTTTTTCTTAGAAATACTAGGTACCAACCAAAGTACCCATCCTTAATTAATCTGTGTCAAAATGTAATGTGAAATAATGAAAAAATGACCGTCAGTTATTATGTACATTTTGTTGTTGTAGAGCGTCGCAGCCACCGGCGAAACGTGTGGTGGCCGCGCTCTACAGCGACAAAATGTAGCTCGTTTGCGGCGACCGTAATTTAATAGCTTGTTAACTACTGGGTATCAAAACGTATGAACCTTAACCTTAAAACTTTTGCTTGTAAACCTAAGTATTATTCGCGAGAGTACAAAAAATCCATTCATAAGCTTCACATTTCAGTTCGGAGCAGAAATCTACCAATCCATCATGTACTCCGAACATCGACGTAACCAAAGAGCCTTCTCCGGCTCCAATTACCATCATTTGTTTCCATGATGTGAGCTTTCCACGTCTCGAATAGGATTGGATTGACTGACTAGATTGATACTAGTTGTTCGCTTACTTACGAAGAAAACCTAGTCATAAACACGTAAGGGCTCGCTTTTAAAAAAAAATTGTGACAAAATTATCTTTCAGATTCTTTTCAGACCCTCGTTTTTCAACAATCTCACAGGTCTCGCTCATTTACGAACTCAAAAATTGTCGAAAGCCCAGTAATTGCTTTAGAGCTTTCGAGTCTGACCATCAAAATGTGTGTTGCACCAGCCTATGTGAATCAAAGTCCCGTGTAGCACTGTTCTGGTCAATAGCAGGCGTGATCTCTTACCACCAGAAGAGCGCTAGCTCGTCTCGTCATTTGTTTATTTATAAAACGCAGCAGCTAGTAAGCTAGCAGCAACAATCTAGACACGGTGGCAAAAAAATATTACTTCATCTTACCTTTTCAGTTGAAGTTGCGATGTTTTGTTCTGAAGAAACTTTAAGCGCATTTTCAAAATATAAATTACTACATTTTGAAAAAAAATTAAAGACAAAACACATCGTTAAGTACGTTTGAAGACAAGCCAACTCGCAAGTAAAAAAGTGACTGGTGAATTTCGTGTCGTTTACGAGCTACTAGCTTACTAAGCCGATTAGATACTGTTACATCACTGTATGCATGTGTTTATCAAAGATCATAAATTGTTTATAATTATTTTTGGAAATTTTGTACAATTAATGTCATAAATCAAGCGATAAGTGCGAGTATAATCACTAAGCTGCACTTGTCAAGTGCCACTGCTTTTTCATTGCCAGCTAAAATATATAAAATCAGAGAAAAAAACGTAGACAGACTATTGTAATTATTAGTTTTTTAACGATTTATTGTATTCATTATTTAATAAAATTAACAAAAAAATTACATACTTAAATAAAACTATCCCAATTTAATATATACACCTAAAGAGTCCCCGGAGAGTCGTTGAAGGACTCATCCCACAATGCAATTCATATTATTTAAAAAAAAACTATATTAGATAATATTTCAGAAGATCGCAAGCAGTGATAGTGCGTGTCGTCGCCACTGGGGTCTAGCAGAACACCAGCGCTGCAGCGTGCTGCCAGTACGCTGCATGAAAGCTGAGCTAGGCCCCCATTGATGGAGGACTCTGTTATTCTGACCTTTTTTTTGTAAATTTATGTTTCATGTGGTTTTCATCAATAAAATTATTTCTTTTCTTTTCTTTTGATAAAAAGACTACAATATCAGTCTCAGTGGCGCATCTTAGTATATACATATAGTCATATACATAGATGATAATACAAACACATTTTCATACACTATAAGTACATAAAAATGAACGAGCGAGCCTTACAGTATCGAATATGATGTGTAACATCTGACATCCCAGGGGGGATTCTAGTTACTTTAATTTTCTAAGCTTGGTACATCTGACGGTTAACTTCCTGTTAAACACTTCTGTTGCATTTCACGACATCACTTCACAAATTGTCAGAAAGCGAGAGAAAAGATGTAACACATCAATAACCTCCCTTTGTGGTAAAAACTCCCGGTAACTATGCAACTAAATTACCATTGGTATGACAGCCGTGCGTCATCGCCTTGATAACGATAACGGTTGATAACCGGTAGTCTATGACGCGGCTTAGGCTGGCGATCCACCAGAGTACTACGTAGCTAACTATAGATGTATTGTAAACCCACCATGGATCGCTATATTTTTATATTTAATTTTCTACTTCCTTATTAATACTACACTACTTATATCCTCAAGGCAAATTTCCAAGTTTTTTGATTTCGTAAACAAAAAAAGTAAAGGTTTCATACTTTAATTTATATTTTATACGTGTTTTAAAATTAGCCCTACTAACTTAAAAACACGTATATAATCTAAATTAAGGTATGAAAAAAAAAAAAAAAATTTAAACCAGACACAATTATTGTACAGACACATGAACATTAATGAACCTATTTTTTACTAATTGGTGCACGAATGGAGCCTCTTCGAGGCGCACTTAAAATCCTTTTCACCACACTGGTTCGAAAGAACTAGTGACACGATAAGAAGAAGAAGAAGATTAATTGGTATAAGTACTTCATTCAGTATATAACTTTTTCGTTCATTTATACAATTGTTTTTAAATAAATTAATGTAGGTACTGAATAAAATTTTCACAACTTGGCTCTGGTGGAAAGGGGCTTGACGATGTTAAGTTTTTACATACAAATTTAAGATGAGTATGTAAGCTAAGAATGCAAACTTAAGAATTGAATGGGAAACACGGAGCAGATATGAGTTATCATGTACTTCGTAGTCACGCTCTAACCTCGCTCACCGCTTAGCTACGTAGCACACCTCTAGTGGAATGGTAGCCTTACACGCATACTTCGAACTCAACTGCCTACGTTATACAGCCTTCTCAAAGTCTTGTGAAAAAGATTTTTTCGGCGACAATAAAATATTTAAGTATGTCTTTCCAATTTCTTATTTTAATTTAAAATCTGACTCTACGTTGACTCTAGATTACTCTTGCAATGATATACGTTATCAATAGAACGCACTCTTCACGAAATCAATCCCACAATAGGGATCAATCCCACAATAGGGGTGGGAGAACACAGTACACCATTTTTTTGCCTAATTATTTTTTATTTAATTATTTATTCACTTAATAAAACAAAAAAAAACAAACATGTAAATAAAATAAATAAAAAAATATTTTTGGACAACTAAGCAGAGCTTGTACTATGGAAACTAGATGGCTGATAGAATACTTAAATACTTTTTTTTGTAAATAATAACAGAAAACACCCAGACTCAGGACAAACACCGATGTACATCACACAAATGTTTGAAAGTTATGTTATGTTATGAAGCAGGAATCGAACCCGCAACACCGGGCGTGGGAATCCAATACACTTGCCTTTTGACCATCCGTGTCGTCAAAATATGCATGCATATATGCGCAAACTGTTTGCTCAATACAAATGAAAGTCGCTGCGTGTAGCCGGACCCTTAGTGGTACATATATTATTTTTATTTTTTATTTTTTATTTAAAGGAATACAAACAGCTTCTTACAGATTAAGTACAGGTACAGTACAGGATGGTGGATACATTGAGCCTAGCAGTATTGCACTTGTGGTACTAGAATAACAATAAATGTTTATTAGGTATGTTTGTTTACAAAATTGTCATTTATATTCTTTGCCCATAGTGCATCTAGTCAGCCTAAGAAATTCTACTAGCTAGCTTCTAGCAAGGCATTTACCTGTTATTATCAGCGGATCTTATCTATCTAGGTTATCTAAGATATGTTATCAGCTTCTGTTACAGGTGTTTCAAATATTTTTCCAAGCTGCTAGAGATTGATTGCTCTACTAACATGCGTGGATGTGTAAAAATGGTCCAACTATTTTATAATTGAGTTGTTTTGAAATGTGATACTACATACAAGATTGTTTTCCCACGGCAAAGTACAGTCAAGAGAAAAAAAGGAAAATTAAAATAGAATACGCACTTCTTGAATTGGGGCTTTCACTCTATTCCTTATCTCATTGTACAAGAACAAAGGTCACCGACATTTGTTTCCAGAATCAAAATGCTTAAAGTTGCAATTGGCACTCCACGTAGCTCAACGAACCAATAACCATCAATCAATATACAGGGTGTTTTTTTGAGAAGGGCACTGATGGCCAAGGCCGAAACCACGAGAGTTTGAGAAAAGTCGTGAAAGGAGTCATGCCCTCGATTTATAAGAAAACAATAACTGCATAATATTTAGTTTTTTTTTATCTTTTTCTATTGACGGAAATCAATCCAAATATTTTTTTTTATAAAGACGTTCTGTGATTTATCGATTTTGTTGCTGATGAGGATCAATCTTTGCCAAAAATGTATAACAAAAAAATTAAGGAAATAACAAATTTTAACCTTAACTTCACTTAACCTAAAATTCTGAAGTAGTAATTGAAAATGAAAATGAAAAATATTTGACCGTATCGCTTTAGGTACTTATATTTAAAGTTTAGAAATAGGTGTATGTGAGTAAACAGAATATTTTTATTAACGATTGGAGTTGAAAAAAGGTTTTGGGTTGTAGGACCTACGTTAAAGATTTATATGTTTACGTACTAAATAAAATTCCCTTAAATTTCTCAAAGTTTATCATACTAGTTGAGTTTACGCGATCGTAACTGCATGTTACAGCTAGTAAGAATATTAGTATTCATGCCATCACCGCAGAACTAATGTGAGTTAACCCTTAGTTAGCAGCTCCCCGGGGAAAACGAAAAGTTACGTAAGCTCGTTAGCTGTCTCAATTTATTGTAGCGATGTGGGAACGGTTAGCTAGTAAAGAGGAGTAATGTGTCAGCTTTACTAGTGGCCAGTTATTTTATGGATGCACCTTGCCCTGCTTAAATATTTTTCTCGAATTTTCAACTAATATGCATTCAGGCAAATTTTGTTGGTTTAGGCATTGTAAATTTTAACTCAAAAGTCCTCTGTAATATGTTTAAAAAATTGAAAATGACACTATTTTCAAATAACAATATTATATTAATTTTACTTTTTAATTGTCATGCAATTTTATTTATTTAACTAAACTATTATGTGCATATTAAAAAAATATGACCTACTTAAATAAATATCATAATTTTAATATTAATATTTGTTATTTTTACTCGATTTTGTGTTAATTTTTTATGCTATTATTTATCCCGTTACAATGTGACAAAGCCAAATACAGACAGTTTAATTAGAGTTGGAATAAATAAATAAAAAAAATAAAAAAATGTGAAGGTCGTAAAGTTTAGTCTAGCCTTAAATCTAATTCAACCTCACTTAATATTTAAAAACAACAAAGGATCGTGAATTTGCATTCACATATTCATGATATTTTCATGAATTTGAATTTTATCATTTTATTGTAGAAAAACTTTATAACAAAAAAAATGTGAAATCGGAGAAAAAAAAAGAAAAAAATTGTATACCACTAATATGAAAAATATTATAATTAGGGTTAATAATAAACGGATATTTTCGAGAGAAGAATATTTGGCGAGACCGCGATATTGGGGAGATTAATTTTGCCTAACTATGTGAAACTGAAACCCACTCATGATCCCATTATAATAACGTCGATTAAACTGAGTATGTACGATAGACCAAATAACTTTATTACGAAAACCACGCATTCCGACCCTGATTTTACAAAGGTACGCGTTTTAAAATATAGGCTGCGTTGGACCGTTTAGCTTTGCTGGAAAGTAGTACCTAGCATATTATAAAGGTAATATTATAGTTTTAGGTTGTTTTTGGGTCCCAGACAAACCTGGTAAGGTTTTAAGGTTTTAAGGGGGGGCCTTAGAATAGAAAATATTGTTAACTTTTTGGTAAATTAATAAATTACTTATAAATATTGAAAATTTTACTTAATTCTTACTTAATTTAAAATAGTAGGTACTACCTACATCGAAACTAGAAACAAAGTATTTACCCAAATAAATATATTTAAAAAATTGTCTATAGTGCAAGTGGGTTGCAGCAAGGTTGAAGTGTTTTCGTGAGATTTTATTATAACCTTACTCCCATTGGCGTACGTTGGCCGACTTCATGAAAATCTAATTATAACATGGATTAGCGCGGTGTAAAAACGATTATAACTACGTGTGTGGCCTACTTCAGTATCCGGTGAGTGAGCTCATTCAACACTTTGTTAAGAAGGTAACTAGAAAAGTACCGAAGACACCTTTGGTATACTTCGTTTCAGTGTACCAGTAAGTTCATTCATTTGTAATAAAATAACTGAGGGTACTGTATACTGTCTGCAGTGTTTACAATAAATATAGCATGCATCCTAGAGGAATGCTTATGTACTCTATGGAGATGTGATATAGTCTGTGGTGATCAGACTCCAGAGACACCGGCTTCGGGGATGGATTGGCGGCGGTCACCTCGTATGTTTTTATGTCCCGACGTTTCGACTGTATTGCAACAGCCGTGGTCACGGGTTGACTGGCGTATTGGAGCTACCGTCGCGGTCGGGACACAAAAACATTCGAGGTGAGCGCGATAAATACCCGTTATAATCAAATAACTATCAATTTATGTGTTTTATTGGTATATCTATATATATATCTAATCCAAACGATTACAACACCTACGGTACATATGTATATGAACTGTTCACTGTCTATACAAGTATTCTTTAATTTATTAACGGTCCAGATTCAGACCGATAATATCTGTAAACAGCTTAGTCAATTTGGTGCAAGTATAAGAGCAATTAAGAATTTAAATATGAGCAATATTATATGTATTTATTTTGTTCAATTTGCTAGGAAGAGAAGTACCGAAGACACCTACTTTTACAATAAGACATAGGTACTACAATTCCTAAGGCAATTTTGTCCAACTGTAGAAGCACAACATAACTGAGTAGTCCGTAAGTAAGTTCATTCGAAGACTTTGTAAAGAAGTTAACACTAGAGAATACACCAACTTTTGTTATACCTACTTAGTAGAGTGTTTCCCTAGGGTTCAACTATATTGTTCAACAGGTCTACTAACGGGAAATTGATAATCTCCACGGACCTACTTGAGATTTCTTTTTTGACTACTTAGATGTAGAGACAGCGTCATACATAAGTATCCCCTTTGCACAAGACACCCAGCTTCAAATACCTTCCTTTAAAAAAATAGTATAAAATTATGATTCAGTTTACATGATTATAAAAATATGATTTATTTTTAAGGCAAAACTTCTTTGTACAACGCAGCGGAGTTTTGAAGGGATTTGAAGCTGGTTGTCTCGTGCAAGGGGGATACTTAACTATGACGCTGTCTGTACCTACCTACCTACCTACTACATATTGACGACACGGTAGGCCGAATGGCAAGTGTATTGGACTGCCACGCCTGGTGTCGCGGATTTAATTCCCGCTTCAGGACAAACATTTGTGTGATGAACATCGGTGTTTGTCCTGAGTCTGGGTGTTTTCTGTGTATTCTATGTAGATAGAATAGCTGAGAGAATACATAAAAAAAGTATTTATGTATTCTATCAGTCATCTGGTTCTCATAGTACAAGCAGATATTAAGTAATAATATTACATAGTACAAGCTCTGCTTAGTTCGGGGCTAGATGGCGTTGTTTGAAATGTCCAAAATATTTATTATTTATTTATTTGTAAAATCAGAAGTTCGAAAACAGATAGATAGATGATAACTTTATTAAGTTGTAGGTATATAAACTTTGTTTCCTATTCCTAGAATTAATATTAATTATTTTGGAGTTTAATCAATTGCTCTTGACTAACCTTGGTCTTGACTATCTGACTGACAGACAACACAGACCATAGCACTGAACGTAGAGACTTGAAATGTGGTGGGCATGCTAATCTAGAAGCATAGGTGCGAATTATTGCGAATAGTTGCAAATTAAGAAAATAATTTTGTTAATTCGCAACACGAACGAGGCCTTAGGTAGTCACTAAACATAATATATTTTACCTATGAATAATCCAAGAAGATTCAGAGGCCAATAATCTCTGACATCTTGCGAAGGACAAAGGTGAAAGAATTTTCATAAGTTCTTAATCCACTGCTCGCAAACAGGCGTCTTAAGATTTTTGCATAAAACACTTTTAAGTATCTATCGTCATGGATTTTTGAGCCATTCGAAGTAAATATTGCGAAGCTTATTACTTTTTAATGTACCGACTAAAAATAATTGCTTAAGAATTTATTTTGGGTAGGTATTAGTCGTATAAATTAAAGATTATGGTTATTTTCTCCCAGTCACATTGAGTTGTCTGGACATCGACTCAAATACAATCTAGGTACAGTCAGCTGCACAAACATGTATACACTCCCAAGCTTTCACATTTATATTACTCATAATTTTGCAAAGAATCAAAGTCATCTAACTGGTCAGATTTTTAGAATGTAGTTATTTGATTATAACGGGTATTTATCGCGCTCACCTCGTATGTCATTTCATTTATTCACAAACAATTTATACATTGTGTCGAAATTTCTAAAACTAAGCGCATTTGTAAATAGTAGTATATGTTTTTGTGTCCCGACGTTTCGACTGTATTGCAACAGCCGTGGTCACGGGTTGACTGGCGTATTGGAGCTACCGTCGCGGTGAAATGAGAGAACTACCCTCATTTTGGTCGTTAAAAATGTTCGGTTATCACACCACACTGACGACATCCGGACACTTAAACGGTGTTTTAAAAGCGTTCCGAGTGCACTTAGCAATCACTGAATTTTTAGAATGTCTTTGTCTTTTACATTAAGAGTATAATACTAATGCGAAAGCTTGGGAGTGTATACTATACATGTCTGTGCAGATGACTGTACATGTGAGCGTAGTAAATATATCTAGTGGATCGAGTAACTGAATCTTCAAACTACAAAAATAATTAGTAACAAACGTACAGACGCAATTTTGTCTTAAATTTAAACTCGCTCGATCAATAAATACTGTTAGTCATGACATAAAATTATCCAATCTTCGTAAGAGTTTCGTTCGTGTCGTACAGAACGTGTCGGTGGGTTTTCAACGAGTAACAGTAACACTGGTGTTACTCGTTGGGATCTTTTTCCTAACGAGTAACACCATGTCACTGGCACAGAAATATAAAAGTATAGAAACACAATGTAGTACATTGAAAATATGCCCAGTAAAAAGGAGCCACTTTGGCTAACTTCTAGTACATTTTGGTCCAATGCAAATATTCGAAAAGGATAAGTAACAGGGCTAGATGAATATTATATGTTAAAACTACTAGGCTTCTTCATTGTTAATAAAGCATCGTAAAAAGTAACAAACATTATTTTAAAAAGGAGATATTTCATTTTTATTGACTTTGATAAGGTGTCTGAATGTTTTTGGTCCTGTCTTACGATTTCCTTTATGTTTGATACTATTCAATTCTTAAATTATTATTTTTGAATAAGTTCTTTAAACTTATTCAATAAAAAAAAATTGGCTGTCTGTAAAATTGGTTTACGGACGATAGTTTAACGTGACTACCAGCGTAACGGGACAATGAGCGTTACCAGACAATGAGCGTTACCAGACAATGACGTCAACGTTTTTGTGCATGCAGCCGGTGCGGTGCGTTCATCGATTTATTAGACGTAGTCACGTCAAAAACAAACAAAGATAGAAGGCGCTATTCAAAATCTTAAAATAAATAATCAAAGCGCAAAATGTCATACAAATTACTTTCGTAAGTAATAATGCGTGATAATTTGGTGATGGTCCTCCTGAAAACTAATGAAAAAATACCTATCAGAGTCTTGCAACGATATGTAAGCTTACAAATTATTAAACTTGCTATCTACTCTGTTTGGAGTTTCCGTACACAATCGAACCTTAATATATTTTTAACATGTAGGTACTTTTTTTAATTTGTAAAGTGTTATAGGAAAATAAAGCTTTTTATTTTATTTATTTATATTTTTATCTACTCTGTAACGTAAAGTAGCTCTCGTAACATTGAGTTTCTACAGAAAATAGAATCGTACTCCTTTGAACAGTTCTGAAAAGGTCTTTGGAATATGGTGTATTTTGAAACTGTTGCTCGCGTGGCATCGAAGTAAAAATAATCTATGTCCTTTTCCGGGTCATGTAGATACTGTAGCGTTACAAATTTTTTGTAGTCGGTCAGAAGGTAAGCATAATGAATTTTGTGTTTTAGAAATAACATTATTGATTAATTTAACAATGAAAACGAAGCTATAAGTACTCGTAGAATAAACAATAAAATTAACAAGATCAAACGAATCACAATTATTTTGTTACGACCGGCTTTAAAAATAAATAAATAATCTTTTATAGATAATTCTTCGTGAAAACAAACAATAAAAAAAAATGGTTGTCTATAAAGTTGGTTTACAGACGATAGTTTAACGTGACTACCAGCGTAACGGGACAATGAGCATTACCGGACAATGACAGCGTTACCGGACAATGACGTCAACGTTTTTGTGCAAGCAGCCGGCGTTCATCGATTTATTAGACGTAGTCACGTCAAAAAGTATAATGAACGGACATTTTATTATATGGTATACTTCAATAGGTACATAAGTACCTAAGTATTAGGTACCTTATTATAATATCTCCTTTTCGAGAACCGACATTTCCATATTTCGAGCTGAGTGCGTTGCGTAGCGAATCAAATTAAATCAAGACCGTCGAACCGTGACAGAGATAGCATAGCTTTTGCCCGTGGTTTGTCTCGCTATACCAGAACAGTAGAGCTCCTATTAGATTTTCTTGTTCACCATGCTAAAAATACTTATATTTTAATCCAGCATAAATAAAAAAGGCTTAGTTCTGACTGACTGACAGGCAAGGCACAAGCCAAACCACTGCACGTAGAAACTTGAAATTTGGTCGGTATGTTAGTCAAGAACGAATAGACGCGTACTAAGAAAATGTTAATTCGCAATGCAAACAAAGTTTCAGGCGTCTAATAGTTCACTATAAAGTGACTGCTATACCAGTGTAATACCAGCCAATGTGAATTGAAGTCTTGTGTAACACTGAACCAATTATCGTTAGCTACATATATGTCTAATATTAAATAGGTACCTAATTATAATATACCTAACTGTTTTGTTTTTTGTATAGCTAAAGTACCTGTAGTTTTTTTATTTCTTTACTGTAATATTTTTTTTACCGTGAATTTATTATCAAGGCAAAAACACTAAATGTATTTTATAAAACTCGTACAATTCACACCAAACAGATGAGTTTTGATTTAATTTTGTAAGAAACTCATTAAAAAGTTTATTTCATCAACAAACTTTTAATACACGTATCTGATTTTTGTACTTTGATGGCAACAAAATTACTCGTACTTAACGCTACATTACACGCACAGTACCTATCTTAGTTCTTAAGCAGTAAGGAAACTACGGCTTAAATCGTGCTCGTCTATGAAATTTCCAGGCTAAAGGTGGCCTGGCCTTCCCATGTTGGCGACATCGACTGGCAATCGCGACAGACGACCGCACGACTATACGTATGCGCGAGTCGCGCGACGCGGTCTCAAGCAGTGGGTCGCGCGATCCGTTAACGCTCAAATGCACTCTTATTTCGAATCTGTATCTGACGAAGACTGTTCAATTTATGTCACGTGGTTTGTAGTTCCAATCGACAAATTCAACAATTGTATTAGTCAATTAGGACTTTTGTCCCAATACCTAGTGGTCCTAATCAACGGAAGCTTCCTCTTTGCGGTCGCCATCGGTTGCCAACATCAGAAGGCCGCCATTTATAGCTAATATAAATAGGAGTTGACTACAAGTATGTAAGGGAATATTTACCACACTTATTAAACTTTAAACTGTACTTTTATAAATATATAAACACAAGAGTTTGTGAGATGGAGTATCATTTTTGTTACTAGATTCGCAAAAAATACTGTTGTTATCGTCGATGGTTTTTTAAATTCATGTTAAGGGGAATCCTCAAATCCGAATTCCATACAAAATGTTTCGGACAAATACTCAAAAAGTACGCCGTATTATAGTAATTTCTTCACACTATTCATTTCGTCCATGTTTTTGATTTCGTCACCAAAAAAAGTGAAAGGTTTCATACTTTAATTTAGATTTTATACGTGTTTTAAAATTAACCCTACTAACTTAAAAACACTTCTTAAGGCTAGAAGTGATGATATCTACAAGGTGCTTTTCTAGGTAACTGATTTCAGTAAAATATAACCCTCCTTTTATGAAGGTGTGTAAAAACACCTTTAACTAGTACGAGTACTGCTAGAAACTTATTTTGTGACTTGAGTTTCCTACGCAATATTTATCCGAAAATAATAATTAATGCGTAAATAAAGCTCAGAAGTTAGCAATGAGGATTATCCGGTATCAAAATAATGTAGGGAAAATAATAATTATTGCTGGCGATGACGATAATTTTCTACCGAAAGGAAACGTACTAGATTTCTTCGATATAATTATTTTCTGATTGTCCTCATTTATAACCGATGTGTGGGTAATAATTATTAATTACACTGCGTAAGTAAAAATTACTTTCTTTTAAAAAACATCTTAAAATTTTTGAGTTTTACACCTTTTAAAAAATAATTTTATAGACTATATTTTTACATCAAATCGATGCCAAACGGTATGGTATTTATTCGGATTATTTGTATTATTATCATAACGATATTTAGACATAATCGAGTATGCTCCCGCCATGTTACCTTACTACTGGAACTCTTTAGATATAAAATTAAAAAATCAAAACAATGTTAATTGATTAAGAAGTAATTAAAAAACGCATTTGTTCCAATTAAAATTATCGGGTTTCCTCGATTTTCAATTTCGCACGCATG
Organism: Lobophora halterata; assembly: GCA_932526365.1. Lineage (NCBI taxonomy): Eukaryota > Metazoa > Arthropoda > Insecta > Lepidoptera > Geometridae > Lobophora > Lobophora halterata. The sequence continues at coordinate 3,573,292 of OW052018.1, forward strand.
TAAAAACAGATCTTCTGCTCACATTGTTTCGATTTTTCGGTCGAGTATATCACAACCAGATAATAATGGACATTTGGACCAAAGTAAGTTTTACTTGAAGAATCTATGTCAAACTACACGTAAAGCCTCAATGACACATGGCTAGTTTAAAAGCTAAAAGCCAGCGAGTTCACTTGTACCTTATAAACTCGCCCAGTGTCATCGGCTTTTTTACAATCTGCTTGTTGACAATCCTACCCGAAAGCTAACTCGCTCACTCGCTAGCTTTTTACAATTTTATCAAAATCGGTTAAGTAGTTTAGTTTTTGAATGAAAACAACTGAAAAAAAAAAATGAACAAAGTTTCTTCCCTGTGACTTTTCAATGGTGTTTACGGTTACTAAAACAGTCAAATTGAAGTCGGTTAATTGTAGGTAGGTAGTATGTTTTTGTAAAACTTTCATTATTATTTTTCATCTTATCATCCTTTCCCATCACATCCGTATTCCTATCCCATGCTTAGGTAAGGTAACAACAGTGTTCTTTTATTGGTTTCCATCAGCCACAATCTCTGTATTTATTTTTGTTCATATGTTTCAAATTGTTTCAGGTATTTCTGATTGGTTTGTTCGTAACTTCATCTTGGGGTTTGAAGATCAGAAATGACCAGGCAAAGAACCAACACAACAATCCGATTCCATTAATGTCAAACGAAGCAGACTCGGTATTAGCTGATGAAATACAATTAGAGTTATTGCGTGATATCCTTGATAATGTTGCCGAGAAACCAGTAAACCCATTCAGACATTCAAATGAACTCTGCCTTAACAAAGGCCTAAGAGCTGTTATTTTTAAACTCATCGACGATGCTCTTGGTCAAGGAAAAAAGAAACCTGGCAATCCTGAAGATGTTCTACTCTTACAAGCTGATTTCACAAATGACGACTCGGCAAGCGATGATTTAGAAAAATTAGAGGAAACCTTCATAATGGAAAAGGCTCCAAACAAGAAAAACACGAAGCACCTTTTGCGAAGTTCGGAAGAAAGATTTACCTGCAGATGTCGTGAGATTAAAGACTAATTTTTCAGCAAGGATGGGAAGAACCAAGAATAAGGCAAAGCATTTGAAAACTAAAAATTAATATAAAAGAAATTAACCACAGCTGTAACTACGCGTAGGTACATCTTACGTCAAAAATAATTGCTGTTAAATATTTTTAATGTTTTTATTTATTTTTATTTTAAGGAAATAGAAAGCTTGCAATAAAAAAAATTAAATTCCCCTCTTAGGAAAATAAATCAAGATGATATGTAATAGTAGATTATGCACTAAGGGGATAAAGCAGTGTCTTATGTCGCGGGTGGCATATTGAACCCTGAGCTAACGAGGGACTCCGTTAACTCCTGAGCGAAGCGAGGGAGTTATGTGGAGTCCTGAGTGACGCGAGGGGTTCAAGCTGCCCAAGACCAAGACAGGCTTTATCCCAGAGGAGCATACTCTACTTTTCACACCTTTTGTGAGGCAATAAAAATCCAGGGCTCCGAACTCAGCAGCCAACACCGTCTTTTGTTTCACAATCTTTAAAGTCGCGCCTTTTTTCTTTTTCTTATGAGTGGCCAGTTCGATTTTAGAACAAACCTTTTTACAATGCCATATAGGCGTTCTTTTACTTAGAGTTTTCCACGAGTTTCCATACGAATTTTACGTTCCAAATTCAAATCACATTACTACCCTTGGGAGTTTCATACAACATTACTTCCCTAGGTAGGTAATGCTTTGCTTTACCTTGATGATAGCATGATATGTAATTGGATATTGTCGAGCAGGTGGTGTGAAAAATTGATTTTACTTTCTTTCGTCGTGACGTGACGTCGTGACTTGCATATAGTCTCTTTCCTTTCTAATATTCTATTTAATACTCTTTCGCCTTCTTATCTGCGTGAACGTTTTGAATTTCTGGTGCCCCGTGGGAAGCGTTGAAGGTCAAACAAGTCCTTCTTCTCAAAATTCCCGACCATTCTTCGAGTCGCTACACTTCTTTCACTATACACGCAGTGAATCTGTGGAACTCCCTTCCACACATTATTCGCGCTAGCCCTTCTCTAAACATCTTCAAAAGTAAAGTAAAAGAGCATTATCTCACATCCTGAGTATTGAGTATAATATGTATATATGTATGTATAATAAATATGTATTTAAAGTAGTATATTATGTATTTTTATTTATTATGTATAGGATTTTCGTAGTTAATAACTTATATATGTAAGTGCAAGTAAGTGTACACAAACCTACCATTACAACACTGTCTCTCTATACTCAAAGGTTTGCTGGAAGAAAACTCTTTTAAGGGTTAAGCTCGCATATGTACATACCTTTTATTAATTACGTGTGTTAATAGTTTGTATGTGTGCAATAAAAAAATTAAGAATTCTTTTTGTAATCGGATCATGATTATTAATGAATATCATAAAATTGAATATCATGCATATTATATTCAATACATTATACAGTATTTTTAAAATAACTCTCTTTAGAACGTTAACGTATTATATTTCGATATTGTAGTGCTTATATACTGCTATGTATGAAGTGTACGTACTATCTATGGGTTACAAAAGCTATTAAGCAGGGTTTAGATGAAGCCAATAACGCTGGCGCCAGTCCTCAGACAAGCCAGCGCTGACCTGGCCCGTGTTGTTTTTCCCGCCAGTGCGGGCAGCCAGCGCTGGCTTGTCTTGAAAAACTGTTCATACGAGGCCAATAACAAGCCAGCACTGACTGCCAGTGACACTGGCAGCCAGCGCTGGCTTCATGTAAACCCTGCGTTATTAATAAGACATGTTTAAAAACATGTGACTATGTGATTGGAAGAAAGGAATGTACATATTTCATTAGAACAAAATATGTTTCAGAAGTAGATAGGTATCCAATCAAAGTTATCGGGTTTCAATGATGTCCAATTAAGAATGGAAAATGAAATTGAAGTCCGTCTGTTTGTGTTTTAATATTGACTAAGTAATATTCAGGTGTGATGAATACTTGGATTGAGGTATGTATTTACATTTTTCTTTATTTAAAAATATCGTGTAAAATATTTTTTGTTCGTAATTCTTGTGATTTTTATGGACGAGACCAGCAAGATTTTGATGGTAAAAAAATTTGACGCTAACGATTTTATATACTTGTTTTTAGATACTCCTAGCCGTTCTTTTGATTATATCATGTTCGGGCCAAAGAAACAAAATCAACCAACACAAAAAAAAGCCAGACAGTCCAATTAGATACATTACCAACTGGGGAAACTACAGAATGCCAAAAGAAATACAAGTGGAGTCACTACGGTCGATTCTAGAAAAAGTAGCCAAGTATAGAAATGCAATGTACTGCCCTTTCGGACCTACGTACCATTCCTGCTTGAACTTAAGTGTAAGAACTGTTGTATCTAGAATCGTTAATGATGTTCTTCGAAGAAATAAAACTCGCAATCTTGATACCTCAGATTTAGTAGACAAAGTGTTAAAGACTATGAGGAACGGGGTGGAAAAAACGAAATTAACACAAACAGAAGATAGTTTAGAATCCGAAGAAGATGTTATATTTGAAGAAATGACCAACAAAGAAAAGCTAGGACTAATTTCGCGCACTTCAGAAATAAATTTCACGTGCCGGTGTCGAGAAATAAGTGATAGAGAGGTGATGATGTTTCACGGAAATAATAACAACTTTAAAGTAAGTAACAGGTATAAAAAAAATATGAAGTACCAGAACCCTTTTGGTAAAATTATAAATTAGTTTTTTTATAAGTGTAGTCGAATATATGAGTGGTTCCCAGAAAATCCATTTCCCAAAAACCCAAAATTTTGAAATAATATAAATACACTCTGCATGACTATGTTTTTTTTATATAGGCTCCTATCTGGCCCAAAGGATAAGCCTTGCAATCATCATCATCAACCTTTAGCAGTCCACTGCTGGACGTAGGTCTCTCCCAAGGTGCACCACTGAGCCCTATCTTCGGCTCCTCTCATCCACTTTCTGCCAGCTATAGCGCGCAGATCATCGCTCTATCTGGCCAAAGGTCGTCCTACTCTGCACTTGCCTAGACGTGGTCTCCACTAAAGAACACGTTTACCCCAACGCTTCTTCAGCTTGCAATACAAAGAGGTAATGTAGCCAGTATCCTAGTACGCTGCCATTGGGAGTCGAGTTCGACCAGTTAAGCTACCTACCCATAGATCGTTTGTAACGGTTGGCCCAATTGTTTCCTTTTGTACAATTTGTCGTGAAGTAAGCAGTATGCTTATATTATACTGCACAAAAAAATGTTTAACTTTTTTGTAGTTTAAAAATGTATGTGCCTACTGCCTAGCATGTAAAGGACAGAACTATAAAGCATTTGTGTTAAAACTTAGACCTTTATACCTTGTGCTGTTTAGATTTTTTTCAAAATTCGTTTCTGACGCTTACGCTTCATACAGAATAATAATCTAATAATCTGAAATGTTTTTATAAAAAAATAATAAAAAAATATTATAGGTTTATTTTATTATATTTACGCATTTTTTAAAGGTCTTAAAACCATTATGATATGTCACTTGATATTGTAAATTATGTAAAGTACGAAGAAAATAGCAAAGAAAATTTCCCATATTCGCTTTTATAGCATCCAGGCATGAATCTGCGTTAAACCCTTCTTATAAAATGCATACCTAGCTTAGCTTTTATATGATTCATGACTCATGTCATGGGGTTTTCCATAATCCCCCTTTTCTTTCATAAAATACTTAAACTGTTAAGGGTTGATTCACTATGTTTAACTACATAACTGCAGTGATTCTGGAGTGATGCTTTTATTAGGAACTTAGGAACTAAAAAGGTTATTTCCACTTCCAGGCGTGGCTGTGGGGTCCTACTCATTGAAAACTTGTACTGGAATTGGGGGTGCTGCAATATTTGCCAGTTTTCTATCGTTTTAATATAATTTTCTCAATCTCACTAAAAATATTTATTATTATTAGTCTGAGCTATCCCATTGTAGGGCAAAGGCCTCCCTCCATTTTCGCCAAAGATTTCGATCTTGCGCTACTGTTCTCCATTCCACGTCGCACGCATCCAGTTCGTCGTGCTATCGTCTGCGTGGTCGACCGCGGCGCCTACGCACTCTATCAGGGCGCCACTGATTTTTTAGTTTGGCCCACAGCTCTTCTGACATGCGGCAGATATGGCCAGCCGCTAAAATATTTGATAACTTGGGGATACTCAGGGTCAGGGAATAGCAGTGTAGGATGGTCCAATGACATTGTTACGGACACGAGAAGTCTTGGGAATACTCAGGGTCAGGGAATAGCAGTGTAGGATGGTCCAATGACATTGTTACGGACACGAGAAGTCTGCGTATATGTATATGAGATTATGGTGATGTCGATGTGGAAATGGTGATATTGTTGATGACTTAAAATTAAATTTCAACGACCTGGACTCAAACATTATCGGCGCGACAAATAAAATGTGTTTGTTACGAAGGTAAGCTGAAAGAGCCACATAATTTTCGCATAAAGTCTTACCAGAAATCCGTTTCACATGCAGCTGCGTCGCAAAATTGTTCCCCATTTGGGAGACATAGCTGTCTTTCTTGCTAGACAGTTGGATGCTGAATCCGTCAGACTCTAGGGAAGCCCTTGGTGCTCTGGCGGCCTGAACCGCCTTGTTGCAGACTGTGGTTGGCGTTACTTTGGCGAGGGCTGTCTCCTGTGAGCCAGTGCTGTCTCGCCGGCGGTTTTTGTGGTCGAGAAGCATGCTAGGAGTACACCCCATGATGATTACATTGGCACTACACTTTGGCACAGACACTTTCACTTGGACGCATCATTGTTTTCTGAAACAAAAAAAAATGTGCTATAAAGTCTTACTAATGTTATTAATGTGAAATTTAGTTAGGAAGAATAGATTATAATGTCGCGGCCGAATCATTGTATTGGCAATTTTAAAAAATAGCTCTATTTCATGAAATGTCCAGCCAAAATTGGCCATATCGTTCGAACGACAACATTTAATGAAATGGCCAATTCAGTGATCTGGCCATGACAGGTGCAAACATAGGAAAGAACAAAATTCAAAATATTCTTTTTCAAAAAAAGTTTATACCTATAATAAGTGTTATACAAACAAACCCTCCACTAAGGCTGATAAAAGATAGATATGTTTTGCTCAATCACCCTGAAAATATTAAACTAAAAGCAAAAATTTGGTATAGGAAAGTACTTAGGAATAAATCTGGTGTAGATTGATGTATTGATCCTTGTATACGTTGATTCTGTAGGTAGAGATCAACGTATACAAGGGTAACGAAACTGAGCTGAAAAATTTACAACAATATACAACGTGAAATTGAACACCCTGTATAAAATAAAATACCTCATAAAATATAATAGGGTAGTAACGTGCCAGTTGTAAAAGTGACGCCTCACGTACAAGTATTTTTTGCAGGCAATTATTTCAACACGCAACGGTATAAATAAAATAGCTAATTATTTTTGTAAAAGCAAGAATTTATTTTAAAAACTTTATTTTGACCGCGATGATTTTGCGCATGATACAAAGACGAAAAAAAAACAAGATTTGGCTATTTTACCCTATAGCATGTTGTTTCAATACTAGTAGTACACGCAGATAAATAGCTTTAACGAAAGATGGCGTCGAGATAAAGCATCAAACATTTCAGATACTCTATCAATAATAAGGAAATATTTCCTTTCCAATATCTGTGCATAATTTATAGAATAGTGTTTTGATGATTATAAAATATCTTAGTCATCTTAATTTATATTCTCACTAGCACTTTTATTTCTCTGTTTCGTTTCGACTAAAATGCACTAAAAGATAGCTTAATTTACCAACCTTACTTGACTTTTGACGCGTTCTATATGCACTGAGGTATGGTTCTATACTTTGTTACTTCAATATGTATTTTTGAATTTTAAGTAAATAATTATATTATAGGTTCATTTTATTAAACTTAGTTTTCATAAAGTCGCTGATCAAAGAACCTTGGACAGCTTAGTACTACTTTCAAGATCACTTAGTTAAGTGTAGCGATAAGTTTTTTAATTACCCACGCATTGATGAAGTTTGTTTGAGCCAAGTTGAGTTATTGCATTTTTTTAATACAGCCCAGCTACATGAAATTAGCTAGAGTTATTATGCTATATAAGGCTGTCTGGAAGAAATAGCGGTGTAGCAATAAGTTTACCCCCTCGTATTGATCTTAGTAAAGATGATAAAATAATAATGCTACCTATATTTTTTTTGTTATTAAATTTATTCGAACGGCAGAGAATGGTAACTTTAATTAAGTAAGAAAAATTGATTGCCTAATTGAATTGGACTTGTCGATGCTGTAAAATGTTGACCTACAATAAAACTATAACGTATAGACGTCTAAAGCCCGTCACACACGTAGCTATAATATATATTAATATGATTATAGCAAGGCATATTACGATATATTTTCTATACAAATATTCAAGCGACCGCACACGCAGCTATAATATATATTTCTATGACTTGAATATTTGTATAGAAAATATATCGTAATATGCCTTGCTATAATCATATTAATGTATATTATAGCTACGTGTGTGACGGGCTTTAGACGTCGTATACATAGTTCTAATAAATTAATATAGACGTCTATATGCTATAGTTATAGTCCAGTTCAACATTTCACAGCATTGACAAACCCAATGCTGATATATCCTAACTCGATGTCCGTCCATAGCGTAGCGTTACAGCCCATAGCCCGCAGCACTCTGGCCGAGTGCAGAAAGTAATTAAGTTTTGGCATCCCCATTAGGTAGGGAACTGGGGAAATGCCGTCGTTATAATGAAGTCATCGATAGCATAGGCCAAATAACATGTACGATATACATACACCGCAAGTTTTTAATTATCAGAAAAAAAAATCGCATAATCAGTTACCAAACACAAATTAGGCAAAAAATTAAGTTGATTTTTTTTCAAAAAAAATACCTTTCTTACATATGTCTGATAAAATTGGACATACTGTTACCGTTAGTCGTTTTTCCATTGCTATGCGTCGATTGGTACGCATCATTGATAAATTATTTAAGTTTTACTCATCGTTTGGCAAACTCGGGTACCCTTTTTTTTACAAGGGGAAATCCTCATGGATGCCCACCGCCCTTGGGGGAGAGCGGAGGGGTATGACGGACTCGTACCGACTAAAACCCCATGGTGGCCGACCTCTGCGCATTAGAGGGACCCGGGATTTTCGAAAAACTCGTACCGGTGTCCCTTACACACGTTGCTGTGAGGCCCATCCCAGGGAAGGCTTGCGCCGACCCCGAGCTCCGCTTGCAGTACATGCCTCCCCGTGCACTGCAGCCGTCCCGGGTAAACTCGGGTACCCTAACTCGAGCCAGCTCACAAAAGCTCGGCTCGGGCACCGCACCCACCCCGCTGTCTAACAAACGTTATATGGATAGATGTCTCGATTCGGCTCGTGTAAGTATTCTAAAGATTGGTAGGTTATTAGCCCCTACTTAATAGATCGTTGTAACTGGGCTATGATGTACGTCAGTAGGTACGTATTTCGAAATAGTGTGTTAGAAAATTGAAAATACTTATGTACCTAAGTCCATGAGAGACAAATAATAGAGTCGGTTTCAACATGTCACACTGATGTAAATGCAGACTGTCCAAAGCCTATTCTAGAGTACAAAAGAATAAAACCACTCAAATATTTCGTCCTTATATGTCAGCAATAAGGTCGAAAGTACAATGGCCGATGGTAACGAGCGTAGACCAAGTTTGAAAAGCACTTTCCTAAAATGATTTGGTTCCATCCAAATAAGGTTAAGACCAATGCAAAATTATGTTATACGAAGGTATGGATAAATAAATTATTGCAACTCCATTGCGCCACACGCCAGCGACTGCGCTTGTAGCACAGTAACCGTTTCAATTTCAATAAAAAAAAAAAAAAAAAAAAAAAGTAATAATAAAGAGTACTCTGTGATAGTAGCGTGTAAAGTCACCCAGTGTCATCGGAGTTTTTACAATCTTCTAGTTGACAATCCTTTCTAAAAGCTAACACGCTCACACGCTAGCTTTTAAAAACGCCAACAATCAGCGTGAAATAAAGCTTGTGTGTCATCGACCCTTAAGTGTATACATATTATAATACCTACAGTATATATAAACGAAATATATGAAAATAAGTTCAGTAGATGAACACAAAAGACTGTTCGACACCATAGGTAATTATTTTTTTTGGTAGAGCTACTTCGATTTGGTAGAGGTTAATGATTAACTCTACTTACCCTTAAATTATACTATGTAGTTAAAACCCGCAGTTTCGTTTGCATTTCAAATTACCACAATTCCTTAGTATTTACCTACATATTGACGAACATAAACTCTAAATTTCAAGTCTCTACGTCCAGTGGTATAGCCGCTGTGCGTTGTCTGTCAGTCAGTCAGGCAGGACTTAGTCTTTTATTGTTATTAATGGTTAAAAAGAGAGGTTTATACTCAGCAGTAGGTCAAGTCAATGTATTATGATTTGAAAAAGAAATTAACAATGATTTTTTTTATGGCGGTTTTAAAGTTTCAAAAACAGAAAGAGTCGTAAATCAAAACTATAAACGCCGATGCGTTGCACTGTTTAGTCAACATACGGTTTACAGTTTTAGACTGCCTTTGAGCAAGCTTTGAAATCTCCACTCAACCAAAACATGCCGGATTTATTAGCCAGATTTCACTTTTGTTGTATGAACAGTGAATACAGTTATTTGCTCTTTATCAATATAAAAAGGTACACCACATTTTTTTATTATCAAAAAAACTTAAATGGTCAATGTGGAAGGGTTACTACGTAGTATCTGTGCAGTCTGAATTTTGGGCTTGTACAAAATGATAGAGTAACAGCGGGGCGAGTGCGGCGCCCGAGCAGAGCTTTTGCTGGGTTTTCCAAACGATGAATGAAACTTAAATTAATATCAATAAATGGCACCAATTTACAAGGTGGAAAACGAGTAACGGTGATATTTTTTTTGACAAAAATCGACTTATGTTTTATTGCCATATCCGTGTTCAGTAACTGATAGCAAGCAACTGATTATACGTATTTTTTGCTAGTGATTAAAAATTTGCGGCTTAGTCCTGACTCACTGCCTGACTGACAGACAACGCACAGGCCTAACCTCTGAACTTTGTGTGACCACTACCTCATCGATGGTAATCGATTAAAACGTAAACACATCATATATGTACAGTCCGTGAAAGTTTCTAAATAACAACTATCAAAAGTTAAACAAATTATATAAATATATTTAGTAATAAATCCGCTTAATTTCTAAACAAAGGTTTTAATTAACTTAACTTTAGTTTTTTTTTTTTTTTCAACTAAACCAAAGAGTCAACGAACGGAAAACCAAAGTTTAAAGATACGACACGTGTTTCGCCTCATCATCAGGAGGTGTGGACTCGCCGAAGTCGAACTTGAAACTTGAAACTATATAACTAAACTATATAATTTGTTGATATTTATGGATTTCCGCAAAGTAACGCCTGAATCAATCAATTATATCCAAAGTTGTTTTTTGACTGGGCACTTCGAGAATATAGCGACCTGGGCATGGCAAAAAGTTAATTATAGGTACTCAAATAAAAAAAACAAAAAAATTATCTGGCCTATTTTCATGAAAACTAATACTAGTATATTATGTTTCTTCAATCGAATCCAAAAAGCCAAACTCGTTCATGTCTAAGTAAAATCTAAGCTTTGATACAGAGAGAATCAAATCTCGATCGAGTGGCGATGAGAGGTTCCAATATTTCTGATATTTCGCCCATTTTCATTCATACCTTGGGGATACAATTTAGTACCTCAAATAAATAAAATTGAATTGGGACTTTGAGAACTCGATGCGCGATATTCTCACTCGTGACAAACTTTTACATCAAAACACGTTATGAAAAAAAAATTGACGTGACTACGTCTAATAAATCGATGAACGCCGCCGCGCCGGCTGCATGCACGAAAAATTGACGTCCGATTGTCCGGTAACGCTCATTGTCCCGTTACGCTGGTAGTCACGTTTAAATATCGTCCGTAAACCAACTATACAGGCAACCAATTTTTTTATTTATTTCTTTATTAAAAACATTATATTTACACTTACTTGACCCACTGGTACGTCTAAGCCTCTCTCTATAATCGATCGATTTAAGTTGGAGCCCAAGTTAAAGAAAGCTGCTGTTTGAAGACTTTGTAGACCAATTTCGATATATTTTAATTTAAATGATAATTTTTACTTACATCATAAGCCAACTATGTACTACAATCTATAATACAAAATTTACAAAAGGAAACAATTGGGTCACCCATAGACCGTTGCAAACGATCTATTGGTAGCTCAACTTCTCCAACTCGATACCCGATGGCAGCGTGCCGAGGATACTGGCTGCATTGCATCTTTGTATTGCAAGGCTTATTCTTTGGCTGAGATAGCTGCCAGCCTTCTGATCACGCGTCGCTTCGACCAGACGCTCTGACAATTTTTTGGCTCCCATTCCCCATGGACCTAGGATCTCTTTATTTAAATTAAAGGTTAAATAATTACATAAGTAATAAATAAATCCAGTTAATTTTAAAAAAAGGTTTAGGTTGGGTTAATTTGGGTATGCCTAGTTTGATGATGAAAGGCTGATGAAAAAGACATCGGCTACTTTTTATCCCCTTAGCCGTTTTTTTCTCGGTTGAAATCTTGTACCTTACACCATCTTGTGGTGTAAGCTCTGCTTCTAGTGCAATCCTATGTCCACTGTCATGTATTTTACACCCATTACAGTGGATAGGTTTCAGGACACATAGCGAAATACTCGCACTAACAATATCCATTTTATTTTGTTTCACTGTTACATTCTTAACACGAACGGACATACTCACGTATCATGATAAATACTGTTTATTAACTGCCTATGTGTTAACCTATCCTTATATATCTATAGGTTCTATACACCGTCAATTTATAACCACTAGAAAAAAAAATACGCATACTCAGTTGCCGCTGAACACAGTTATGGCAAAAAACTTGAAAAATTTAAGTCGAATTTATGTCAAAACAAATTTGATTAAAATTGGATAACTGTTACCGTTAGTCGATTTTCTATGGATTTGCGTCAAGCGGTACCCTTTATTAATAATAATTTAAGTTTCGTTTAGCAAACTCAGGTACCTAGCTCGAGCTAGCTCGCAAAAGCTCGGCTCGGGCGCCACACTCGCTCCGCTGTCTGCCATTTTGTAGAAATCCAAAATTCAGACTGTACAAATACAACAGTAACAATAGTAGCCCTTTTGCATTGCTTATTAAGTTTTTTTAGTACCTAATTAAAAATTTGTGGTTTATATGATCATCACTAGCATAGATATTTTCACAAATACGTAGTGAGGTGATTCAGTTTACATTTTGTCGATGCGCTCGAGTTTACAAGTCCTCTACATTTATTGGGTCAATGGACTCATAAATCAAACTTTTTAATTTAGTTAAAATTTTCAATTGTTATTCTCATTTTTATACCATGTGTGTTATTCCTAGTTAATATTCCGAAGATGATTAAAATAAAAAAAATATTCTCAAAAGATACTTGAGAATTTGAACAACAATATTAAAATTGGTTGAATTCAATAATATTAATGTTCAATCGAGTAATCGAGATACTTACATAATTATACATATATACCTATATTAATAGGTAGGGAAAAAATATCTACATAGATACATTTGAAATCGAATCGTAAGGAAAACCAGACACCATACAAATTAATTTAATATTCCTATTGCACTCCCTATTGTAAGAAGGTAAACAGCCACTTCATAAAAAATGTCCAACAAACAATTTCAATCAAGAACCTAAAATAAAAGCATAGTATAAAAGAGGCCACGTTTCATTTTAATTAACTGATGTGCCTACCCTTCCTTGATTAATTATACGAAAAGTAAGTGGTGCAATTTAACATTTTCAGTGTTTTTCGTAGGCACAATAATAATTGAAGTGTTCATCACAGTTTAAACATGAGGCATGCCAGAGAAATTTGACTTCATCAATCAATACTAAGAGACGGATTTTATTAATTCACAATGCAAACGAAGTTGCGGGTCGCAGTAGATAGAGATTTTTCCTTGACTTGCACTACAATAAAAAAAAACATGATGCTCCAAAATTGATCATTGGGTTCAAAAAAAGCGGTTGCCTGCCAGCCTCATTTTCCGGGACTTTTGAGTATTGAGTATTTTGAGCTCGCGCCTCTATATTGGAAAAATGGCTCCTAATATAAGTCGTAATTATTAAAGTTAAATTACACTTTGTTTTTTTAGAAGCTAATTTCAGTTTTTTCTAATAGTGTCGGTGGTCGGAAAGAAGATCCGAAGACCTAACAATCGTGAGGCAAATGTAACAAGCACCATTGATCTATTAGCTTTTACACCACAAAGACTACAAGTCTGATAAAAATAAACCATTGTTTAGTCTGTTTCAAGGAGAACGGTATTGTTTTTCTTAATTGAAAGCTGAGGTAACGTATGACATCGGCAACAAAGGCCATTGTCGTGACGTAGACAGGGCGGCCTTGTAGCCGCCCGCCCTAGAACAGGGTTGCTACGTGAAACGATGTAATAGAGTTTGTTCACTAACTAAATAAATTAACCAAATTAAAGAGCTCACTTTACTAAAATAAAACTATCAAAACGGACCATTTCTTTACCGCTTTAGATTTAAATTTATTTAAAATATTCAATGATCTTAGTCGATGTACTGCTGAAGTTGGTTGATGCTTCATTAAAACGAAGTAGAATTTTATTTTGGAAAATATAATTTACTCTACTATTTTTCATAATATGAGTGTTACAGGGTAATTAAAACTTATTAACTTTTAACTTCTATTACGTTACTTAAATTATTCAAACCTTTTATTGCAAATCAATGAATCATTTTTAGAAAAAAGCAAGTGAGGTGTTGCATCTGCGAACCGTCCTTTCTATTACCAGCCCTATTAGGGGGTGTTAGGGGTAAACCTGTTGCTTGTTGGCATATGTCCAAATTTTACGCACAAAACGAATATTTGTTCGGGCCTTAGTGGCTCCTTACTACAATTTATTGGCCCTGGATACGTTATGGACCGGCCATTCACTGGCAACGATGTTGGTACGTATGAGTCATGCGATGCCATACATTATTCATGCTCGTTTTTCGATTATTTACAAGGGTCTGGAAAACCTGGGACATACAGGACTTATGTATAAATGGAAAAATGGGTTAGCAAGCTTGGAAAATCTATTTTCACTCTCTTTAAACTTCTATTGAAATAAAATTTATGATGGAAACAAAAATAAAAAAAACTTATGTTGAAGTTCATCGACAACTTTAATTACCTACTTTACGTTTTATATTTTAAGTAAGGTGAGGTAGATTTCAATTTTTCAAATTTCATTTCTGTTACCTAATAGTTAGCGATAACACAAACAAGATATCACTTAAACTAATTTCAATAACTTTACAAAAACAAGATTTCACTCAAACTGATGTTCCGACAATGCACTTGCTGTCGAGCATTTTCAAATTGCACTGTCTGGACTTAACATTATTCAAACGCTTGTAACTCGGAAGAACAAAGCCTGTCAAATAAATTGTCTTGAAGAAACAATTTACATTCAGTATCGCCTTATTGTTCAATTTTATTTTGATCTCTATTGCGAAGTGTTAAGCCTCTAGCTAGAGCGAAATAAGCCATAGCATTTCAGTTGCGGTGCACCGTAACTTGCTGTAACAAACAGTGTTACAAATTACTTTGAGAAAAGTTATTTTAGTGATGTCCACTTTAATAACACAGAAAATTTAAATATTACGTTATTTATAATACAAATTGTGTCTCTAACTACAAAGTAAGGCTGGAGTTGAAAAGCAGTGTGTTTTGTACGTATCCATATCTGGCTGGATGTTCCAGAAACCTATTTCTCTGGTTCAGTTCATAATTTCCGTTAGTTACAACCAACAGAACAACTACGTAGGTAATGGTAATGGTACGCAATGTAATGGGTTCGGAAATTTATACACTTGACAATCACTGATAAGTAATAGTTCTCTTCTGGATATATGTGTAGGTATAGGTAGTTTTACTATGTCCGCCTATTCTTTTGACCCATCCATACAAAATTGGTTGACTGGTAAAAAATGCTCTTACATTAAGACCTCCGTTTGTCTGGTGGTGGTTGCCTTTGTGGTCGATTTCATATTTCTAGGACTTATAAGTATTTAGTTTTGATCTTTTTCGTACACGAACTGGCGTAGTTTTGGTTAAAAAATAAAATGTCTGCCATTTCAAGGAGAGCGGGGTAGGTCGGGGGGGAAAGTCGGATTTAGCGATAAAAAAATTAAAAAACAACCCCAACATTATGTATATGCATCGGTAACTCAAGACCGGATACGTTGTGTAAATCAAAGGTCAAGAAATATGAAACATGAGTACAAACACGTAGCTGCTTATTTGAACACTGTATATGACGTCACGAACAGCGAAAAAATATTTCTTCGCAAAATTAATCACAATTCTGACGTCAATCACGGTCGGCGACGAAACGGAAAATAAACGAATTCGCCTGAAAAATGTTCCTGAAATTTCACCTAATTATTGCGTAGAAAGAAAATTGTGTACACTTTACGCTCCGAAGTTATTTTATGTAGGTAGATGTTATTTATAAGCTTTGATAATGCAAGAGTGTAAGCGGGGTTTCGTGTTCACGTCTTTTGTGTATAGCTGCCTGATTTTAACGCCATACGGTATTTTTAATGCGAAAAGAAAGTCTCATCAAAACATTAAAATGTCTACTTCTTCTTCTTGAATATTTTCTAAATTAACAAATATAGATAGATAGATAGACAGATAATTCTTTATTGTACACATGGAAAATAACAAATACAAGACTTAAAACAAATGAGTGGTACAATTGGCGGCCTTATCGCTGAGAGCGATTTCTTCCAGGCAACCAACAGGCATTGGAGATGATTTAAATATAAGTAGCGGGGCAGGGCGTACAACTGTTTCCAAATTAATAAAGAATACTATGTTTTATAAAATCCTAATACGTAAATAACCTATAATAAACTAATACATATTAAATATAAATACATGTACGTATAGATAATGCTTGATGAATGTGAGAAGTATAAGACCTAAAATATTTCTTACTAGTCGATGATGTTTGTCTTAGATAGAACTCTTTGACTTTAGCCTTAAAGGTATGAGGAGATGGCGCACGTCTTACTTCAAGTGGCAAAGCATTCCAGAGCCGGACAGCTTGCACTGTGAATGAGTCTCCATAGAAGGAGCTGGTGTGCACAGGTATCTTAAGGGCAAGATTTTCTGATGACCGAAGAGAACGGGAATGGGATTGATCTAAATATACGAAACGCTCTTTGAGATAAGAAGGGGCAATTGAGTTAAATAATATATTGTAAAGCAGACAAAGAATATGTATATACAGTAGACTATACTAAAAATTAACCGTGTTGGCTGAGTGGGAGGTGCCTCAACTTTAGATCCTAAGGTTAAGGTCAAGGATATACTCGTATGTTTAAAAATAACTTTATGTGCATTAAAATACGTGCTTAACGGTGAAGGAAAACATCGTGAAGAAACCGGCATGTCATAGAACCTAAAAAAGTTCGAAAACATGTGTCAAGTGCACGAAAGGAGCCTCTTTGAGGCGCAATTGAAATCAATTCACCAAACTGGTTCGAAAGAACTAGTGACACGATATGAAGAAGACTAAAAATGAAAAAGGTTTTATTCGTGCATAAAGTTTTCAAGTAACATTGAAAAGCTTTATATTAATTTCACGGCGATGATGAGCCTAATAGTTGTCTTATATATATATATATATTTTTTTTTTCAAAAAACCTAAGTTCTTTAGTTTTGGCTTCACATCAAAGGTATATAGCCAGTGTCAAGTAATTGGAGAGATTATTTTGTCATAAGTCAGAGTCGATAAGTCAAGTCATGCCCCTGTAAAGTAGCGGTGGTTGCGACTTTACTAGAGGCTTCTATGGAGTTTTGGAGGCAACACGAAAAGTCACGTTTTACAGCATTACACTTTTCACCAACACTCATACACGTTCACGAGCACTTAATGGATAAAATACCACCGTTTTTACAAATAAACACTCAAAGTTAAACAAGTTTTATCAATTAATTTAATGCCGCCAATGTGCCATTTTTCACGTTCCCGCCAAAAACCTCATATAAATTGATCACACCGCGAAAACAATTTTACTGCTTTGCGTCAGAGTACATTTGAGTTTGACATAAAGTTTTATATTGTTTGCAGCATTGGCAGTTTGGCAGGTGCTGTTTTGACGTCAACGAACTCATATCAGTTGCTCCGAATATAATGATTGCGAAGTGAGGATTATGGGATTTTATTTTGAGTTTACTTACTGAGGGTATCTTTCAATGTTGCTAGTAATTTACATATTTTTGAGGCGTCAAATGTTCATTTTATATATTGGCATGTAAATGGAACATACGATATAGAAGCTGTAGGTGGGAAGCTCTGGACAAGGACTGCAATGGATAGGGGCGCTTGGAGGGAGTTGGGGGAGGCCTATGCCAAGGGGCACACAGACAAACTATGCCGGTGTATAGATAAGGATAGGGATTAGTTAGGTAATAATACTAATAGTTAGGTAATAATTAGGTAATAATGAAATCTAAGTTAAAAATGTCTGAATAAAAGGCTTATTTATTTTTATTATTTAAATTGAACATTTGACGTACGAAACGCAACGAATGAGGAAGTTAGCCGTCAGGTGGTACCTTACCTACCAACCCCAGAAAAATTAAGTGAATTTAAAGCTCCGTACTCACATACCTACGGTTTTGCTTGATCGAGCTATCATGTCGAGTAAAATCCATGGCATGAACTTCCGTCCACACATTCAGCATTATCTATCGAGTGACGCGCACTGTACAGTATTCACCGAACCGTTCGAGCCTTAATTCTATCGAGCCGGCTCGATGCTTCTCGAAGCCTTCGATCTTTAAGTTTTGTGGTCCACACGTTAATATTTACTCGTTTTGGAGTAAAACTATCGAGTAAAACCGTATGTGAGTACGGAGCTTAATCCTCCCAAATTTAAATTTTGCTTATTACCAAGGTTAGGTGAGATGTCAGGTGTAGTCTTCATATAATTATGCGATTATTAGGGTTGCTTTATTTTTCAGCCTTTATCGTCTTTCCACAGGAAGAAGGTCTCCCTTCCTCCTTTGCTTCTAATCTTTCTAGAGCTTAATCAATCTAACTTTTATTTCATACAAATACAGATAAATCTAACTTACTTTTTTAATCAAATAAACTCTCCTGTCTTTTTAATAAAAATCCATACAATCAGAATTATCTATTCAAATTCGAGCTATAACTCATATTTTAGATAATGTAAACCCATCTCCCGGGAGGAATTTGACCGAGATTCCCCAAGATTGAATGTAACATCCAAGGACACTTAGGACGCATCAAAACCCTCATGGTCTACTCGGCTTTGAAGACACGTGACCAGAATTTTCTCATTTAGGTACTACGTGTATTTCGGAACTTGGAAAATTGTTTTCGATTTGGCAAATTAGTAATAATCATAGATGAATAACGATGTTCCTATAGAACACCAAGAAAGA
Source organism: Lobophora halterata (assembly GCA_932526365.1). Lineage (NCBI taxonomy): Eukaryota > Metazoa > Arthropoda > Insecta > Lepidoptera > Geometridae > Lobophora > Lobophora halterata. The sequence goes on from OW052018.1 coordinate 3,592,020, forward strand.
CGTCGTAAAATAAGGGCACAAAAAATAGATTTATTTATTTTTGGAATTTTTATCCTTCAATGTAAATTTATTCAATATAAATTGCTCATTTTTTTCCAAACCTTTAAAAACAAAAATAAATCAAAAACCTTTTTAGATGTATTATTCTCGTTCGGTCAGCTTATTTTGATCATGATATACTACATAGATCCTCAAGCCATCAATTTGTAAACTAAATCAAAATTATACCATAAACGAGTATTCCTTTCCTACAGTTTTTTTTCAAGCTTTAAAAATGACTTTGGACTGTACTTTAGTATAGTCAAGGCAACAGCCGCACATCACTCTGTCGAGGGTACTTAGCTTTTATTTGTTATCATAACTATTTGAGAAGAGCATTACTGGCCCTAATGGATGGAATACTTGCGGCCCTCCAAACGCCTTCATAGAACAACATAAATATTTTTATATACTCCTGACCCAAAAAAGAAAATCCGCGATCTTAGACCTTATTTCTTCGTAATAAGATGCATTATATAATTTGTACGGTATTATGGCTGGTTGATCCTCTGTATTTTCATTAAATGAATTGATGTGATAATATTAAATAAGTCACTGTTCATCAAATATGAGTTACAGGAATTTTACAAGGTAATAATATTTAGCAGCCTTTATTATAATAATAATATTGAAATTATTTTTTTAGTTCGCGGTTACTTTTCGAATCTCTCTATTTCGTAGTTTGGCGTGTGGGTCGTCTGTCAATCAGTCAGTCAGGACCTTTATATACACGGTCAATTTTTGAATCACCATAAAAAAATACACATAGTTGCCGTTACTGAACACAGATATGGCAAAAAAAACTGGAAAAATTAATTACGAATTTTTGTAAAATTTTTTATAATTAAAAATAGATAACTGTTATCGCTAGTTGTTTTCCTATGGATTTGCGCCAGGCGGTACCTTTTATTGATAATACTTTTAGTTTTATTCATCGTTTGGCAAACCCGGGTACCTACCTAGCTCGAGCGGCTCGGGCACCGCACTCGCGCCGCTGTCACTCTTTCATTTTGTAGAAACTCAAAATTTTGACTGCACAGATACAACGTAGTACCAAAGAATAAGTAATATACCCCACCTGCATTGCCCATTTAATTTTTTTTGGTATTTAAAAATTGGTGGTGTATATTTTGATTGATTGATGTATCGTAAATTATAAAACTTTTTCAATAAGTAGGTAACATGTCATGAAGTTCATGACAAAAATCTTAAAAATCTTTTGGCGATTGTTTTGATACTGAAAAAATCCTTAGCTATAGAATCCCTGAAAATAAAATATTTTTGGTAATTAGCGTAACATATTATTATTGTACCTAATGTGAGAATAACAAACCTTGAAACTGTCGTCTCATTTCATCTCGAAACTAAAATTCCGTCGAGAATCAATTAGTCATCGCTCTGACATCGGTGTCTTGCGTTAATAAACACCGTTTTCTCTATATTTCTAGTTATTTTTATAATCCACAGTTACGACATATTTTTTTCCTGAAATTTGTATTTTACACTGTGAAATTATGAGTTCCTTGTTGGACTCGGAACTCAAAAAATACCTTTAAAAGGAAGGTCCTACAATATCACTATAATGTAGAGGTGGAAACAACTTCGACTGAATAAAAATAAAGCGCTGACAGCGATAAGATCTCAAACAAGTCATTCAGAGTGAGCTCAAGAAAGCGCTGCGGAATTGTTAACGGGTCGAAGCAACGACCTTTGGATGGGCTGAGCTACAGGCGAAAGCGATTTATTTTAATTAAATATTATTATACCTATATCTCTGCGATTTAGGGAAAAATTGTTCTAGATAATAAAAAAAAAAAAAAAATATTATAAAAACTAATAATTAAAATTAATAAAAAAATAAAAAAAAAATTCAAGGTTTAGTTTTTTCAGGTATGAAGTTTTTTATCTAATCAGATTTAATTCAAAACTTCTATTTTCGTCCTATTTTATAATTTCATTCCTCTTCCATCATCGAAGATGATGTATTAAAGACATTTTTTCTAAATTCGTTCCTAGGTAAGTGTAGGTAATTAGAAAAGAGATAATATTAGAGCCAGTAGTAGAGTGAGAGTTAATGAAAAATCCCTCGGTACCGCCTTCAAAATCATCTTTACGAGTCTAATAACCAAGATGCGAGGTAGAGCTTAGCCTTTCACTTTGATCTCTCATTCTAGGAATGCACGACTCTCTACCATCGCCACTATACAAAATAATGATCTTAGTGCAGTTTTAGACTAGCGTAAAACCGAGCGGATAAGCCTTCGTTTTTTGCAGCGCGTGTACGCGCGATACTCCAATGTACGAGCCTTGTCGAGCTTACATGCCCGACAGTCCGCTTCACTATGACACTCGCTACTAAAAAAAAACGAGCGTAAACGCCGCTGTACACCCGCTATACGAGCGCGCTGCAAATAACAAAAAATACGAGTGGAAAATCCGCTCGATTTAATACGCTAGTCTGATATCGCTCTAAGACTGATTGCGCGAGCCGTGCAATTTTAAGCTTCACACACAGCAGCTATAATGTAAAGATGTAAATACGTCTCATTACATCTTTCCATAGAATTCGTCAGGAGACCACGCTATACATTATAGCTGCCGTGTGTGGTCTTCTGACGATTTCTATGGAAAGATGTCATGAGATGTATCATGCTATAATGTACATCTTTACATTATAGCTGATGTGTGTGAAGTCCTTTAGACTGACAGATCTTACTCGCGGTTTTCTCATCCCCTGGACCGCATCCCACACGTGGCAGTGAAACAAATGAAAGCGGTTACGAGGTCCTCGCTAGGTGACGGAAGGGCGCTGCCATTACCTCCTCTATTACTATTCCTGGCGTTGATTCCGACGAGGGCATTTGGATGACAACATCATAGCAGTCACGAAAGAATACAAAATGCTTAAGTTGAGTTTTAGTGAAGGGCGTGTATTATTTGACTTACTTAATTATGTCTGTTCGTGACGACCAGACACAATCTGGTACCCGAGATACGGTAAACGTGGGAGAGGGAGACAACCCAAAAGATTGAAAGATGATCTGCCTAAAGGATGGACGCAGAACTTATTTGGACCGAAAGACCTGACATAATCTGGAGGAGGCCTATGTCGAAGGACAACCTGACTTAAACTAGAACAAAGAAAATCATAACATAAATATGGAATCATTTTATAGACAAATCTGCCTTCCCCCCATAACCTACCCCACTCCTCTTAAAATGGCAGGCATTTGTTTTTTAACCAAAGCTACGCAGTTCGTGTACGAAAATGACTAACTACGCATAAGTCGTAGAAACAGTTTGTCTGTCTGTCAGTCGGTCAGTCAGTCAGGCCCTTTTTTTTATTTATACACAATTATTATATGTAGTCGAATAATAGGTACACGCCCCCTTCTAACCCCGCCTTACAAATTCCCATAATAAAGACTCTAAACTCTAAAATAACTCTAAATTGCTCTGTGTTAAGAAGACTGATTGCTCGAATGGAGAGGTGTGATCGAATATTCAGACAGAAAGATCTCTGCACTCTCATTAAGTATGTGTTTTAGTGATAGTAGAGTTCAAAACTTGAAAATGTTCAAAGTATGATATGATATGATACAAAGTAAGTAGGCTAAATTGGGTTTTGATGAACTATGACATCACAAAGTGTTTATTCTCTCGTCTTAGATACTTTCGGGGCGATGTCGATACCTAATAGATGTAGACCTAATACAAAATCTTGTTTATTTCTGTTCGTAGTAGTCAAGTCATAAATATGAAACAAAGTCTCTCCTAATCTTTTACCATCAGTAGATCGCCTTACTTGTTTACATTAAAAAGTAAATCCTCATTTTTGGGTTCCGTATTACTATTTCACTGCGTCATTTTACTAAATAATGGGTAGGGCCTCGTTCTACAGTTTACCATATTTATTATTATATATTGTATCTCACAAATTGTTTAAATTACATGAATGTTGACGCAAAATTGTCACGCGTTGTAAATCTGTGGTTTGCGTTGCCAATATTAATACCGTGTCACAGTATAGCCATAAATATGGCAGTAGAGACACTTCTTACACTGTTAAGCTGAATCCCAGGAGCGCAATACTGCATAATAAAATTTGAGGTTATTAAGGCCGAATTCCAACATTTGTCTCTATTCTTTTTTACATAGTCAAAATGGGATTACATTTAGGCAGACTGTTTCCCATACGTTCTCCGGATATTTTGGCGTAACTACGTCTAAATCGATGAACGCCGGCTGCATGCACGAAAACGTTGACGTCATTGGCAGATAACGCTGTCATTGTCAGGTAACGCTCATTGTCCCGTTACGCTGGTAGTCGTTAAACTATCGTCCGTAAATGAACTTTACAGACAACCAATTTTTTTATAAAGCTTAGATCTTTGGTAAGTATAGACCTGATTTATTCACGCTGCGAAATTGTCGAATAAATGGAATGAGCGTTTTTTCACAGAATGTTTCTTACTGTCCATTTGTTTTTCAATTTCATTTTCGTAGTGTTCATACTGCTATGTTTATGTAATTATTATTGTCTAGGTGTGACGGTTCCACTCCGTCATGTTGAAGAGATTTGTTATGGCTATAATAGTCCAGTTTTCATAATGTAGCTAAATGAAAACATGAGGAAATAGAACTACTGACAGATAGGTACCATCAATATTCATTTTTTCCTTCCTGGAGACGCTGCGTAAATAATAATGTTGATACAGCGCCATCAATCTCTCAATAACAACACAGATTATTGTAGACTAGATGAATAACAATAACAACAGAACCGAAAATGCATAATTATAATAAAATTCATTTCGGATTTTCAACAGTCGTCTAAGTCAATAATAGACGATCCTCTGTCTTTGATAAAAAAAATTGAGAACTGATGACTGCTGAAATTCATTAAAAACTATTTTTACTTAGATTTTTTTTTAAACTGATAATAACTTACTAACTGCCTGTTCTAATATTTTACGATGTAAACAAACTAACTATCGTTAAATTAAAGTGACGTTGTTGGTGTGTGTCATAGAAATATGACAGATTCATTAAAAATCGACTGATATTTAAGCAAATAAAATATCGAGTAATGATTAGTACTTTAACTTGAAATATTGGTGCATATTCAACCTAAATAAAGCCCTTCGAATGTACTCTAGGATGAATTAAACTGACGCACCAGGCGGGGTGCGAGTTCTGTCAAAAATACATTAAATAAACCTAGGAATCGCGATTGAAAGACATTGCACAGTCAAATATTAGGAAGTAGATAAGTTTACTAACCTGGGAATCGCCAGATATCCTTCAATAGGCAAGTACAATGCGCTACACAATGAGCAACGTGACACTCCACTCGTGAAGCGAAATATAGTCCTTTTTCTTATTGGATAATCAACACTGTCTGTAGATGGACACTGCGATGCGGTTTCTTACATTTAGATAAGCCGGAGACGCGAGATTACCCTCAGGATATGAGAATGATGAAAAAGAGAGCAGGCATTTAACACGTCACGTTGGTAGCCATACTGACCGAACGAAACTGTTCGGCGAGTGAACTTATTGAGCATAGTACATTCACTCACTCAATGTGAATGCATATGCAGGCGGTATATTTGAACCCTAAAGCGCACCTATACGATACAAAACAGGACTCGTAAACCTATCCTGCTGTGTTTTCTGTGTTCCTTAATAATTGACAGTACAATATCAAAGAAATAAATAATAAAAATTACGCGATACAATTTAGTTGTTTTGGCGTAACCAAATATTATTAACATTTTTTTCAACGGAAATCATGTTACATAAAGCATAACCATTGTATTTTGAAGAGAGTAAATAATCAAAGATTGACACTTCTGCTTTAATATGCAAAGCAGGTACATGAAATAATGACTGAAACGCCGTACGCTAGACGATTTCCATTATCGTCGCTTACCGTCTGGTGAAGGCTGTGAGTGAATTATTAATTGTTTTTAATGGAGTTAGGTCGGTCCTCAAATGGATGTCCCTCCTTTTCGGTGGGTTTTATATCCAGATAGGGTACAGTCGCGTCTAAAGTGGCTGGACACGTCCGAAGGAGCAAACGTGTAATATCTTATATACGCATAACCGCCCTCTCCAATTTTGACTATCGTTCTATCATACATTTTATAAGTAACTACTATTTAATTTTAATTTATGAAAATGAAAAAAAATCTAGTAGCAGATTCGAAAGTTTGTGAGTTTAGATGTAGTGTGCGGTTTTCAAACCAAACCTTTTGAGGTTATTAATGCTGGCGTTTTAAAGTATGTGTTCTGAGTTTTGAAAGTATAGTGTCTAGGGCTGAAAACGTTTCTACTGATTTCCGAAGGCAATTGAACACCACCTACCTTATGAACTGCTGCTCCTGACTTGTTGGTTGGTGGCAGGCAAAGTCATGTGGACTCGCACGGCGAGTCCAGTTTCGAAAAGTCTTTGGAGAAGCACACAGCACGTCTATGAACCCGCGACACTTCACTAGTATCAAAATGGTGAGATGCAAATTTGGCACGGCCAAAAATGGAGGGAAAATCGACGGATTTTGAGTAAAACTTCCACACGCATCCGCTCACAATGACTCCCGCCAATGCACTGAAGAGCCTCGAGCTCTTCACGTTCGGGCAGGCGGTGATTTACCAAACTACCCTCAAAATAACAATAGAAACGCAACATGTAGTTTCATTTAAAAAAAACACTAAAGCGTCGATGATACAAGCTTTTTTACACGCTGATTGTCATCGTTTTTAAAAGCTAGCGTGTGAGCGACTGAGCGTGTTCGCTTTTGGGAAGGATTGTCAATAAGCAGATTGTAAAAACGCCGATGACACAGGGCGACTTTACACAAGCGAAGTCGCAGGCGTAAAGTGTGTAAAAAAGCAATGTGTCAAAAACGCTAGCGTTTAAAAACGCCAACAATCAGCTTGTCAAAAAGCTTGTGTGTCATCGACGCTTTAGACACAATGTAGCAGACTATTTTTTTCAGTGTTAGTTTAGTTTGAAAACAACGTGACCGACGATCAGTCGGATATTTACAGAGAGCGAAAGTTATTTATAATGTGACGCAAATAAAATTAGAGAAAGTATTTGAATCAACGTGTTGCATTTTTAGCAGTTTGTAGTAGACCGTTTTAGACCGAGTAGGTAACACAACGAAAATACTACAATTTACACAAGTGATTCTTGTTTTTCTTTTATTTAAGCGACGATGATAGAGGGCTAGTTTACAGGGTCAAGGCCAGTGAGTTTAAAATCGAGCGAGTAAAAAAGTAGGTAAAAAAGCCGAAGACACGAGGTGAGTTTACAAGCTACAAGCGAACTCGCTGGCTTGTAGTTTGTAAACTAACCCTGTGTCATCGACGCTTTATCAGTATATTGTCATCAAAATGTCCAAAGCCCTGTGTTTGTTTGTAGCACTGTTATGTTTACAGAAAGCGGTGAAGGGTTTGCCCTAAGAATATTGCTCTTAAAAGCTTTTTTTTTAAAATGTAACTTAATATAAAGTTATACGTACACTCATAAATGGCTACCGGTCGTGTGGATGATAATGTATATGCCAAAACCATGTTGAATTTATCATTTGCCATTAAGTATATGATAGGAGGAGATAGGAAAATGCGCCTCACTGTTAGGCTATAATAAAATTAAACAAATACTAGTTTTAAACCGACTTCAAAAAAGAGGTTCTCAAATTGGTTATTTTTCGTTATTTTCTTGTTTTTTTCCTCAGTGGTTTGTTATTTATGAACCGATTTGAATTTTTTTTTTGTTTGAGAGGGAGGATATACTTTCAAATTACTCTCATAGAAATTTCATCAAAATCGGTTCAGTAGTTTAGTTTTTAAATCAAAGTAACCGAAAAAAATATATGTCGCCGAAGTAAACGAAATTGCGTAAGTATTTGCTTCCCTGTGACTTTTCATTGGTAAGTTTCTGAGAAAATTGTATTCTAAGCTCTAAGAGTTGTTGCAAGAGTAAGTTGCAAAGATGAAATACAAACAAACAGTGTTCGAGTTGAAACGAGAAGAATAGTGAGTCAACGCGTTTCCAATGAGAACGACCCCTGTAGTCCTATCACCCAACATTTTAACAAGAATATTTGTATTTTATCCGCCATAGAGAAGACGTCAACAGTAGTCAGAAGATATAAGACGTTTTGAAAAAAATATAAACAAATTGTAGCAATTTTGATAATCGCATTGGTATCGAATCCGCTAAAGAGAAGTCAACTGTTTGTATGACTGATGATAACCCTTCTGACAGATTGTCAGAAATTTTCGTGGTAATATATTATCATTGCACTTCTTATCGTATCACGAATTCTTTCGAACCACTGTGGTGGCAGATTTCAAGTTATTCGTTCCACTATGGCCTTGCCACGTGGCCCTTCTGTATCATATCCGCCATAAGCAATAAGTATAGCGATAAGACCGCCCATTGTACTTAATATTTTGTAATGTTTCCTTCTCTTTGTTATTGTTATTTGTCTTATGGTGTACAATAAAGCATTTTCATTCATTCATTCATTCATATCCGATACGTATACGCTTGACAAAAAAAAATGGTGATATAGCTACTGCTCCTAGCTCGATCCAAAATATCTCAAGAAGCGTTCACTAATGCATCATGACGTCATCACTACATTACGTTATGTCCTAACTATTTTGGGAGAGTCTGACCCGAGGTTACTAAGTGACTCCTTATCTTTATTTATGAATGAATGAATGAATGAAAACCCTTTATTGTATCAGGAAACTTAAAAATAAATACATCGACGTGATAAGAGAGTAGGCAACTAATCGTATAGGATACTGTAATGTGAATATGTGTGATGGGTTTTAGGATAAAAAGTACTTATAGAATATTATTCGAAAATGTATAACAGAGCTGTATGAGAGCAGTATGTAATGTAGTACCTACAGCATGAAAACTCTATAGTTGCCAATATTCTGTCGCCAAGCAATAATGTATTCGATATCTTATTATCGTGTCACTAGTTCTTTCAAACCAGTGTGGTGAAAGGATTTCAAGTGCGCCTCAAAGAGGCTCCTTTCGTGCACTATTCGTTTCACTATACCCTTGCCACGTGGCCCTTTTATATATATATATATTATATATATATATTATTTTATATATTTTATATATTGCAGTTAGGGACCTAGGTATCGGTGAGTTGACGCGCGCGACAGTACGGCACAAGGGCACAAGGGGTATACGCTTGTCGAAAAAATTGGTGATATAGCTCGATCCGAAATATCTCAAGAAGCGTTCACTAATGCATCATGACGTCATCACTACGTCACGTTATGGCCTAACTATTTTGGGAGAGTGTCTGACCCGAGGTTACTAAGTGACTCCTTATCTTTATTTATCGGCGTGATAAGAGAGTAGGCAACTAATCGTATAGGATATTGTAATGTGTGTGATGGGTTTTAGGATAAAAAGTACTTATAGAATATTATTCGAAAATGTATAATAGAGTTGTATGAGAGCAGTATGTAGTACCTACCTACAGCATGAAAACTCTATAGTTGCCAATATTCTGTCGCCAAGCAATAATGTATTCGATATCTTATTATCGTGTCACTAGTTCTTTCAAACCAGTGTGGTGAAAGGATTTCAAGTGCGCCTCAAAGAGGCTCCTTTCGTGCACTATTCGTTTCACTATACCCTTGCCACGTGGCCCTTTTATATATATATATATTATATATATATATTATTTTATATATTTTATATATTGCAGTTAGGGACCTAGGTATCGGTGAGTTGACGCGCGCGACAGTACGGCACAAGGGCACAAGGGGTATACGCTTGTCGAAAAAATTGGTGATATAGCTCGATCCGAAATATCTCAAGAAGCGTTCACTAATGCATCATGACGTCATCACTACGTCACGTTATGGCCTAACTATTTTGGGAGAGTGTCTGACCCGAGGTTACTAAGTGACTCCTTATCTTTATTTATCGGCGTGATAAGAGAGTAGGCAACTAATCGTATAGGATATTGTAATGTGTGTGATGGGTTTTAGGATAAAAAGTACTTATAGAATATTATTCGAAAATGTATAATAGAGTTGTATGAGAGCAGTATGTAGTACCTACCTACAGCATGAAAACTCTATAGTTGCCAATATTCTGTCGCCAAGCAATAATGTATTCGATATCTTATTATCGTGTCACTAGTTCTTTCAAACCAGTGTGGTGAAAAGATTTCAAGTGCGCCTCAAAGAGGCTCCTTTCGTGCACTATTCGTTTCACTATACCCTTGCCACGTGGCCCTTTTATATATATATATATTATATATATATATTATTTTATATATTTTATATATTGCAGTTAGGGACCTAGGTATCGGTGAGTTGACGCGCGCGACAGTACGGCACAAGGGCACAAGGGGTATACGCTTGTCGAAAAAATTGGTGATATAGCTCGATCCGAAATATCTCAAGAAGCGTTCACTAATGCATCATGACGTCATCACTACGTCACGTTATGGCCTAACTATTTTGGGAGAGTGTCTGACCCGAGGTTACTAAGTGACTCCTTATCTTTATTTATCGGCGTGATAAGAGAGTAGGCAACTAATCGTATAGGATATTGTAATGTGTGTGATGGGTTTTAGGATAAAAAGTACTTATAGAATATTATTCGAAAATGTATAATAGAGTTGTATGAGAGCAGTATGTAGTACCTACCTACAGCATGAAAACTCTATAGTTAATTTTTAATAATCAGAAAAAAATACCCATAATCAGATGCCGTTACTAAACTCAGATATGAAAAAAAACCTGAAATAAATTAAGTCGATTTTTGACAAAATTAATTTGATAAAAATTGGTTAACTGTTACTGTAGTCATTTTCCTATGGATTTGCGTCAGGCGGCTGGTACCTGGTTGATAATAATTTAAGTTATATTTATCGTTCGGGAAATCCGGGCAGCCAGCTCGCAAAAGCTTGGCTCGGGCGCCGCCCGCACTCGCACCGCTGCCATTCAGTCATTTTGTATAAATCCAAAGTTCTAACTGCACAGATCAGCGAACTCAATACCTTTCGCTGGCACAGATACAACGTATGCAGACCCCTTCTGCATTCCCCGTTTAAGTTTTTTTGGTAATTAAAAATTTGTGGTGTATAATTATATTAGTAAGGAGTGGAAGAAGAGGAGGGAGGCTTTTGCCCTACGGTGGGACAATAATGGTTGAATAATAATAATAATAATAATTATGTTCTATGATAATGATTATAAAGTGCTGAGGTCTGAGCTGGTGGCTTATAAAGAGCATGCAGGTAAAACACGTATTGTGCCGACCCCAAGTGGAATCAGCTGGTGTGGAAAGGTGCAAGAAAATGATGGTAATCTGATCTCCGAGAGGCGAGTATGGTTTTCTTAGTGTTCATTCAGGAAGTGTTTCGTCACAGAGTCAACAGATCGAGCGACATGACGGAATGGTTAGCACCCGGCCTCGATGTTTGCCACATCATATTTTCTCGCTAAGATGTGTCGAGTGACGGGAATAAATTATTGGAATTAATTCGAGGAAATCTATTACAACAGTTACCTTTATAACTGTGTTTTAACATTGTTAAGGTAAATAGTGAAATAACTGTGATTTCGTGACTGACCATCAAAATGTATCAAAGAGAACCGGCGGTTGCTGCACCGGCTTATGTTATTCAAAATCATGTGTCACTATTTTGGTAATGGGCAGGTGTGAACTTCATAGTGTCAGCTATCATCAGCATTTTTTAAACTGTTTTAATGCCGGTACCTGTGCTAATGCTAAAACATAATAAAACTAAAATTACTTATCTAGCTCTAAAAATAAAGATTTAACATATTAAAAAATAAATTATAATATAATACACAGAATATAGATCACTGTGTATGCTAATTAAATGATGTAAAAGTACCAAGTTAAATTATTATCTGAGCATAACATCATCATCTTTAATCCAAATTTTAGATGATGTATTAATATATTTTCCAGAGAAATCGCAGCATTATAAGAAGGTCTGAAAAAGGTAATGGACTTAGCAAAATATTTCTATTTCTGCGCGATACGATAGCAAAAGTCAGAATTTATTTATTACCCGGGTCCTTTGTCGTGGCAAAAAATATAATAAATATCTAACAATAAGCAGAGCGTGGGCGAGCAAATATTTTCTATGAGGATAATATTATGAAATGTGAGGTAGGGTAGAGGTGATATCACTTTCTTAGTGTTCTTAGTGTTGGTGGAAAAATCAGGTCACTTTCTTTGTCTTCCAAATAGAAGACCACCTGTAGCAACAGGCATAACACAGTCTGATTTCAAGCATCCACTGGGTGATAATTGTTTACAACCCTACTAAGGCCTGTCTTCATAGATGTAACTGTCTTGACGCACGGTTTGGAAACCTGGGTTCTAAACCAAAAAGACGATCATAGACTAGTCTTAGAAAGATAAATTATCAGGAGCATTTTGGTGCTGTACTAGATGGTGAAAGCTGACGAATATGATAAAACACGAGCTTTACAACCTGTATTAAGAGCCAAACGGGTTGGGGTGTAGCAAACGGGGCACTGAGGTAAAAGGACGAAAAATTAACACCTACTTTTTATGGTACCATCAGAGAGGGGGTGGTGTAAGGAAAAAAAACAGTTAGTAGGGCATTGACCTCAGAGGTCAACAACCGCCTAGCTAGAGGTCAAACACTACCAGTTCGAAAGCATGTGTCATGTGCATGAGCCTCTTCAAGGCGCACTTGAAATCCTTTCATCAGACTGGTTCGAAAGAACTTGTGACACGATAAACATAACATAAACATTCACACACTCACACCCCTGCACTATTTTAGTATTTAGTATTTATTTAGTAGTGTTAGGCACACAAATATTTGCCCCGGCCGAGGATCGAACCCAGAAAACCAAGCTTCGTAGGCAGGATCACTACCAACTAAGCTACTCAATAGTCAATAATTTTATTGTGGTCACATGGTAAGAGGATAACAGTAATTCACATACAGTGGTAGGATCTCATGCGAGCCCCTTTAGGGCACTACAATAGAAGGCTGGCAGGTTTTGAACAATAGGTATGTAATCATTTATTATAATTTAAGTATGTGAATTTAAAACCAATTATAATATTTTTTTATGGTTTTTCATAATTAAATAATAACGATTTTAATTTTATTCTGGGTAAGTAGATAGGTATTTATCATAATTTTTCTTCCAAAAATTCGTACACAGTAGCTACGGTGTCGTCTACGGTATAAGAAGAAGACATCTTCCAGGGGATGCGTCCCAACGGTATAATCATATTTAGCTGCGTCATTATGACGTTGGTCTGCTGATCTGGTAGGTACCAACTCTTTTTCTTTTGTTAGGTTCGTACCGTTAGCAGATTTACTGAACAGGAACAATACTACAAAAGAAGGATGAATACATAGTGGTGCCTTAAGCCCTGTTTCAATAGGCCGGGCTGTAGGGAAAATTAATTAAAATATGACGATGAAAGTGAACTTCCATATTATTTACAGAGTAAATTAATTATTGGAGACCTTATAAATGGCCATAATTTTTATTAGTAATTAAAATGGCGTTTGTTATACGTAATTTTATGAAGTGAAACTTTAGGAGCGCTGATCACTTTATTTTGTGGGCATTGAATGAGACTGACCGTCACGCTCGGCTATGTGACGCTCGTTCGGGTAAAGTCAGAAAAAAAAATTCACTTTTGTCGAGTGGTCTAAAGCACAAGCCGTTTTTTTTTACTTATCTGAGGAAACCATAGTTATTTGATTGTAGCGGGTATTTATCGCGCTCACCTTATATGTTTTTGTATCCCGACGTTTCGACTGTACTGGCAACAGCCGTGGTCACGGGTTGACTGGCGTATTGGAGCTACCGTCGTCGCGGTGAAATGAGGGAACTACCCTCATTTTGGTCGTTAAAAATGTTCGGTCGGCACACTACAACGACGGGATACAAAAACATATGAGGTGAGCGCGATAAATACCCGTTAGAATTAAATAACTATGTGTGATAATCGTGAAAGTCTACGAAAAACTGAGGAAAGCAGCAATATTTTTTAAAACAGTGGGTTTATTTATTAATAAAGGAATACAGGAACAAAATTATAATAATAATGATCAACCCTTAGCATAATAAATAATAGTTATCAGTAAAGTCCTGCGTAGTACTATTTTAGTCATAGTCAGGCGCAATCTTCTACCATAAAGAGAGTGCCTTGCTCTACTCGTCTCATGTTAACATAAAAAAACCTAGTACTCTGTTGATATACTTTGTGCTGATACAATTAATTGTGGGCAGCATTATTGCATACAAACTAAGTTTGTATCTTAACGTTTACGAAATTGCTAGTATGAAAAAACAATTTACAGTTAAGGCCTTTACTCTATTTGCCTTTAAAGAGTATTTTTTTAAGGTATAGTTTTATAGGTAGGTACACATGCAAAACACCATACCTATCAGCTGTTAACAATGACATCACATAACAATCACTCACCAATTTCAACACAAATGTAACTTCTAAAGTCAAATACACTTCACTCGAGTACTTCATACATCCGCCCAAACGAGTGCGAGAGGGCGGATTTTTCCCCCGTACTGATATATGATAACTTTATAACGGAGGTGAATGTAACCTTATTTTAACTGTTGCACGATCGCAAGCCCGATACAGCGGCGGACGACACGTCAGCCCCGCGCGACTGTACCATGTCGACTGAGTGAAGTCCCTGCCGCCCGCCCTAGCCGCCCGCCCAGGCCAGGAATGTGTGAAGCAAGATATTGTATGAAAAATTGCGTATCATGCGTGTTTACAACGCTTTCTTGAGGTGAAGGTTTTGTTTTGTTTTTATGGTAATTATGGGGAGATAAAGAAAACAGAAGACACACCAGCCAGATTGGCCTAGAGCATTTGAAAGAAAAATCTTGACGCGATTAGCTCAAAGTAACATTTAATGAGGTAGGTATTCTTTAATAATTATGTTAAAAAAAGAAATGTTATCAAATAAAATTAATCACGAAAACATATGCAAAACGTAAACAGGTAAAAGGCCAAATGCCGGCAAATGGAGGTAAATACTCACTTATTACATTAATTATCAAATAAAATGCAAAAAACACTGGATAGACTATGATAAGTAGTGGCGACGTCATATTGTTGCCGCTCGACCAAATTGTGTCCTCAACTTCAACATTAAACTTGTCAACCATCACGTAAGTAGTACGTTATCACTCAGTTAACGAATTTAAATATGGAATAACTATGACCAAAATAACGGATACAGTATTGTAGTCTGTGTCCGTTCCTAAATGGATGTTCGAAAGTTGAAGAAGAAAGAGCAGTTAGGTACATGTTTGAAGAACATACATTTTTGTACCTACGTTAAAATTATTACTTATTTTGATGAAAATTAATAATTATAAATTACAAATCATTACGTAGTATGTAGTGTAACTGCCTAATTGGTGTTATTGTTAATCAATTACCTACTTGATTCCTTTGATTCCGATCCTTTGTAATCGGGTTAATACGGTAGTACATTGGGATGGCCTCTATAAGAACTCCTTCACACTGAGTCGCAAGAGACGCGGCAGTAGCATTGTGACTCGCGCGACTGTCGCGCTGCTCAGATGCGGTACACTTCCATACTAAAACATACCGCGCGACATGCGATTTTCATAGCAGATGGCAGCGCGGCAGCCGCGTGCGATAAGTCGGCTTCAAGCCAGTGTTGCAAGCGTACAATTAACTGCACAAACAAGACGCGCGGCTGTAATTGTAAGAAGTAGGCATGTACTGCTGTGGCGCTGCTGCCCGGCCCGCACTGCTTGCGACCAATGTAAAGGCGCTTTAAAAGTCCCTTCGTACCAAAGAATAGTAGAACAAACTTACAATCATAATCTTCTTCTTCTTCTTCGTGGTCTTCATTACTGAAGGTCGTGCCCGTCTTGAAAGACAATCATAATAGAACCGACTAATATGTATTATGAATATGAAAGTCGGTGAGGGTAGGTCCAAATGCATTGATGAATGTTCGTTCCTGCGAAAAATGACAAAATCTCAATTAGTGAAAAAATTTTGGCGGGAATAATAAATCTATCCATCCTCACATACTTTCGTATTTATAAAATGTTAGTAGAAAGGATAATAATAATGCCACAACGTAACTCTACACAAACTACAAAAAACACTGGGTGTTAGTTAACAGTAGATAGAAAATAATATTAAAAATCCTGAATGGTTTTTCATTTTAGTCTGTATCGTCCCACGACTAGGTACAAAGAAATTCTTACGACATACATGACTACTTTTATCAAGGAACATAAAGATACGTAGTCCATAAGTTCTTTAATTTTATGTACTAGTAACGCCATCTGTTATTTAACTACTAAACTAGAATACTAGGTAAAACCGTTCCGTTTTTAAACGGAAAACCCGAGCCACCGCCACAAAATAAGCTAACCTGCCGTTATTTTAATTCGATGCTACACACATAGATGACGCTGCGCAAAATAATGTTTCTTCTGATATTCCTATGCAAGAGTTTGTGAAGATGTTTGTTCCTCAAGCGCGCCAAAACATGCACGCATGGAAATGCACTTGAGGCTACATTTTATACTTAGCAATAGGTACCAAGCGGGCAGTTAAACCACGGGCAGTAGTTAAATAATTTGCTTAGGGATTTTTTTTAGAGTATTTCTAAATAAATTATTCAGTTAATTTATAAATCCATATCAATATCAAGATCCATATTTCTTATTTTGTCTAAGACTCTTAAAGTAAAGGGGAGACTGGGGTAGGTTCATAAAATGAATAAATTGTAGTACGAAAAAGGGAATCAAATCAATAAAGTCGTTGTTATACATAATTATTTACTCGTGTATAAGTAATTATTTAAATACATCAATGATTTTTGGTGTAATACGAAATACGCTACCATGCGTTATCCTGGCCTAGCACTACCTTACAATATGATAGGCCAGCGTAATATTGTGATCATCTTAGACTTTATTGTACATCATCAGGAATGTACTAACATCTACAACTACTTAGCTCAAATGACGCCCTTCAGCTTAGGTGCCTAGTTTCATCCATTGCTGAAAATCTCTGAAAACTCTCATGATATTGCTCTTCTGCCGTTATATATTAAAAAGGTACAAATAATTATTGTAAAATTAAATAGGTAATATTACTAGAAATAACGTTAAAATCAGTCATTTACATATTTTTACAATTTCGACATAGAATTGAACTTATTGCACTTATACCTAGTAATGATGATAGAGTTTTTCATGTTTAATGAACTATAATAGCAAAGCCAAAGTTTTCAAATTTGCTTTATATACCAATTTACACAAATTGTGTTAATTAAGATGTAAATGATGATGTACGTACCTTAATCCTACTTATTGTTTAAAATTCATGGCATAATTATTATTGTTGATAACTAAGAATGAGTTTTAAGTACTAAGTGATTATTTTACATCTTTAAAAAAAGTTATTAAGTATATTTTATTATTTGTCATAGTTATTTATTCGAGAAGTCGTTCCAGATCAAGAGATTTTTGTTGATAATAAAATGTGCCTACGTTTCGTACCCAAACAGAATCTTACTAAGAATCTAAAAAGCGATCATTTATAAATACCTACTTCATAAGTTACAATACTGCTGTCTTTAAGGACATTCTTATACTACTTACACCATTAAAACTGAATGTAAATCACAAACATACGATGTGTATAAAAACTGCGCTAAAATAGGTTTTAGTATATTTACATTAATGTACACAGAACATAAAAAATCAGACTCAACACAGTCCACAAATCACACATCCACCAAATCATATAAATACGCAAATAAAACTATATTTACACATAATGTCATTAAAAATGACCTCATAAAATATGTTTTAAAATTATAATACAAAATATCCAAAGTAGAACAGTTATGAAATTATTAAAATATAAAAAAATAACTTCCTGTTCTATCAAAAGGCAGTGAATTTAATTTATATAATTTGAGAACTTAAGTAAAATATTAAATATTGTAAGTAAGTACAAAAACTTAATCATGATAATAAAAAAAAACATAAGTACCTACCTACGTAAAAGTGTTATAAGTTATTATTTTTGTAGTGAAGTCACCAAATTTGTACTTATTAATAGTTCAAGTTAAAATATTAAATTGTGATTTTTGTCCATTGTTGTCAATGATGTGAGATCTCGAGGGAAACATTTTTTTCCTTTGATATTGAATTTATAATATTTCGCTACATTTTCGGATGTTTATTTTTACACCACCATCTGAATCGCCAAAGAACTGTTCAATATTATAAACTCAACCCGATAACAAAAAAGCAGTTTATTGACGAACACTATAATCATGTTCGAAAGGTTCAAATGAGAAAATTGAAGATGCTTAGGATGTTTTCTGCAAAAACAACCCTGTAAAATCTGACTAAGCTAGTTATATTGCAGTAACAAGCATTCATTTAGTGTCCATCGATCTCCTCACTCCTTCTAACCTCAGAAACATGCTCTAATTCGTCAACGCACTACACGTAATAACCTCAATCTTCGTCACTGACATAAGATTTGAAACTATAAAACCTAATAACATGTCTTGATTATTACAATCTAAGAGACCATTTGCCTGTGTCCGTTTTGACCGTTTCCGTTTTGTGAGGGGAACAGGACGCCTTCGTATGTGACGCCATTTAATTCTATTGACACGACCAGTTGCTGATCTCCGGTGTTTGCATCACCTGGAAACAAATAAATAAGTTACAGAAAAAAAAAGCTTCAACTTCGCCCTATCTCCCCTTTTAGTAAAGTGAGTTTAGGGCCGTAAACTAATTTCTATCATTTACATTACATACAACAACCGACTCAAATCTGTTCTAGTGACCGTAGGCACCACTGAAAAGTCACAGGGAAGCAAAATACAAAATTTTGTTCACTTCAACAACGCTTTTTTTTCAGTTATTTTTATTTCAAAACTAAAGTACTGAACCGATTTTCATGAAATTTATATGGTATTTATATATACCAATTTTTCAAATCGGTTTTTAGACAACTACTACTACTAGTTCTGAGATATAAAACATAAAAAAAAACCATTTAGGTAATTGAATTGATAACCTCCCTTTTTGAAGTCGATTTAAAATAGATTTGATAGATAGATAGATAGATTATTCTTTATTGAACACCATCACAAAACAATCATAAATAATGCAGAAAGTAGAAAACAATGGTAGCAATAGTGGACAATAGGCGATCTTATCGCTAAAAGCTATCTCTTCCAGACAACCTTTGGATGGACAAGAGACTGTTGAGCAAACAATTTGTGTGCCTTGGTTTTTGAAACTTCATGTGAAATGCATACAGAAGTAATAAAGTATAGAAGCACAATGTAGTACATTGAAAATGCGACCAAGAAAAGGAAGCCACATTGGCTAACTTCTAGTACATTTTGGTTCGATGATAATTTTCGAAAAAGAGAAGTAATAGGGCTAAATTACTATTACCTATATGTTAAAAACTACTAGGCCTTTTCATTGTCAATAAATCTACATCGTAAAAACTAACAAACATTATTTGAAAATAGAGATATTTCATTTGGTTACTGTCCATCTTGTTCTATAGGAACACCGTTATTATTATTCATCTATGGTGAAATGTCAATGTTACCTCTGGTGGTAATTTTGAAGGCAGCTCCATTGACTCCGTTGGTGGTCGGTGCGGTTGTGAGCTGCGCCTGCGCGGGCGCGCACGCCTGCCGCGGGGGTGAGGGGAGGCGCGGCGAGGCGGGGCGGGGGGTGCGGCGCTTCGCGGGTGGAGGGGGGGAGCGGCACGCCTCGCGCTTGCCGCCACTTATACTCGAGTTGGGACTCTCGCTTAGGTTCAGGGCCTCACTGGAATAGAACATCTTAATGATTAAAAGCTGTGGGAAAGCTTAGCTCACTTTTAGAAACTGACAGTGTAGTGTAGAACAAAATTAAGAAGATTTTGGGTGACTCTATACTCTATGTAGGTAGATTAGCAGCTCTACCACAAAATCTCTGATACATTACATACACATAATTTTAAAAAGCGAAAATTTTAAATTTTTTATGCTTTATCACACCGAAACTTTTGAACCGATTAAGCTACAATTTAGTACGCATAAGCTAGAAAAGGGCAAAAGCTATTTTACCACGTTAATATTAGGTTACTTTCTTGTTTGTCGGTCTGTCTGTCTGTCTGTCGTTCCGGTTGAAAAAACACAATCATGTTGCATTGCCCGTTAATTTTTTTTATGGGTAATGCAGAAGGGGTACTTATTATTATGGGGTTGTATCTTTCCAGTCTGAATTTTAGGTTTCTTCAAAATGACTGAGTGACAGCGGGGAGAGTGCAGCGCCCGAGCCGAGCTTATGCATGCTAGGTACCCGGGTTTGCCAAACGATGAATTTAACTTAAATAACCAATGATGGGTATCGATTGACGCAAGGCCATAAGAAAACGACTAAAAGTAACAGTTGTCCAATTTTAATCATATTAAATTTTGATAAAAAAAATGACTTAATTTTTTCATTTTTTTTTGCCAAATCTGTTTTCAGTAACGGCAATTGATTAGGTATGCGTATTTTTTTATGGTAATTAAAAATTTACGGTGTATATTGATGAGCTATAAAATAAAATGAGGACGTGGTGGCCGAGTGGATGAGGCCCTTGCCTTGCGATCTGATGGTCGCGGGTTCGAATCTCGGTGACAGATATGCGTAAATGGGTTTTTTCGGTTGAATAAATCTTTGTATGCATCCCACGTTCTCGCAACGGTGAAGGAAAACATCGTGAGGAAACCGGCATGTCAGAGGACAGGAAAAAAAATGTTCTATGGCATGTGACATCCACCAATCCGCATTGGGTCCGCGTGGTGGGTTAAGACCCATTCGCTCTCCTGCCGAGAGTAGGCCTGAGTCCCAGCAGTGGGAACATTATAGGCTGACTATGCTATAAAAGAACATAAGCTACTTTTCACGCTAATAGCACGCAAAGGAACTATAAACTAACTACGGGTGTAAGAACTGTACCTCTGGCTGGATACACACCGTTGAGGCTCTAGGTCGGGTTGTGGGTTGTTGTTGTTATTGTACAGCGACCACAGCGTGAGGCGAGACACGTCGATGGCGCTGAGAGCGGCCGCGTCGCGGGGGGACATCATAGAGGCCGGGCCGTTGGTCGCGCTCGGAGGGGATTCTGAACCTGGAGAAGGAAGTATGTTAAATGATAAGCTGGAGGTAGTTGGCAGCTTTCTTCCTAACAGATCTTCTTCTTCTTATCGTGTCACTAGTTCTCTCGAATCAGTGTGGTGAACGGATTTCAAGTGCGCGTCGAAGAGGCTCCTCTCCATTCAGACAATACTCTACTAGCTCTTATTTTAGGAAAGACCACAATAATAAAATAAAAAATATTTTTTGGACATTACACACAACGCCATCTAGCCCCAAACTGGTACATAATATTACTTATTCTTTGCCCAAACTAAGCAGAGCTTGTACTATGGGAACCAGATAACTGATTTAATACTTAAATCCTTTTTTTTTGTAAATACATACATAGAATAAATAGAAAACACCCAAACTCAGGACAAACATCGATGTTCGTCACACAAATGTTTGTCCCGAAGCGTAAACTATTAGGTATTCCAAAAATAATAAGACACATCTCTAACCAGTCATCAAATTAAGTTGGTAGAGTCATAGCAAAATCTTTGAAGCTATTTAGATACTCAACATTCCTCATAAGCGCGAGCTTATGAAGAATGTAGAGTTGATGTTGAGAATGTTATAATTGAGTCTGTATCGTCTTCATGTACTCCTGTTTTTGATGTCGTGCTGCGAGATATGCGGCGGCAGATGCGACACACGGCTTTATGTACTCACCATTCCTCATAAGCTCGCGTTGCGTCTGTATCATCTTCATGTACTCTCTGACTCTGTACTCGATGTCGTGCTGTGAGATGTGCGGTGCGTGCGGCGGCAGCGGCGGCAGACGAGGGACGCCGCCCACCCCGCCGCCCAGGGAGAGGGAGAGAGGTTGCATGTGCTGTGAGAGCTGAGCCAGGGACGCGGGGACCCCGCGGTTCAGGGGCGGCTGGAATGAAAATGACTGCATTAATGTTGATGAAGTTTTGTTAACAATTAGAACTACTGGCACTGACCCAATATCAAAGGGTACGAGTATGATTGCCATATAATACTCTACTTTTTTTTCATTAAATGAGGTTTTTGTGTACTCAAATGGTTATCGTTGTGAGCTGTAACACCCCGTATCATGGTGCTGTTTTTCCACCAGATATGTGCTATGCTAAGTTGCTATGGAATATTTATTTATTTATTTTATTTCTATTTGTTACACTTAGCATAGCACTTCATTCACTTGCTGGGATATATAGATAAATAGATAGATAACTTTTTATTGTAAACCCCAGAGAAACATACACATTGAAAGAAAAACTTATGCTAAACAACCAAAAATAAAAGAGGTTACAATTGGGATAAAAACCCAACGAGTAAGAGTGTGACTCATAGGGAAGTTCCCAACGAGTAACACCTTTTATTCATTTACGAAATAGGTAGGTACCTATTGGGAAGTTCCCAACGAGTAACACCTTTTATTTATTTACAAAATAGGTATGTTCCCATTGGTAACCTAATTTGTAAATAAACAGGCCTACAGGTGCAATGTTGACAACCGTTTTACCTACCTAAATAAAAAAATAATTAAAACCAACCAGCTTTTCATTCTTTGTATATAGCATATTCTGCATTGATATTTACCATGCCAAGTGCCGCTTGAGCGTCGTACTGCCCCGAAGCGCGTCTTCCCTCACGCTTGTTGCCTTCGATGGCGGCGTCGAGCTCGCTCCTGGTAGAGAGGTTCTTCTTCTCACACTCGTAGTCATACAGGTACTTCATGTATCTGGGCAGATAAAGGTTTTATTATTAACAAGTTGAGATCCATACATAACTTATTTTATGTTGCGAAAGAATAAAAAATCCTTTCTTAGTACGCGCTACATCTTGACGTTTCAATTCTTTACGTCTCTTGAAATCTCAAGTCTCTAGTGTGCGCTGTCTGTTAGTCAGTTAGTTAGTCAGGATTTCTTTTATATAAATGGATTACCAGCTCTATTTCCCATTTCACTATAGATGAGAAAGTTTGTGGATGGATAGATCGTTGTTTGATTCTCAATCACGTAAATTTTCATGGGTTTATTATAAGCTAGAAGAGAACAAAGGCTTTTTTATTCCGATAGCATGCGAACAAATCTACGGGCAGCAGCAGCAAGTCTTTCATTTAAATGAATTTGAGTATCCATATTTGCTTTGCTGGCAAGTGTTCAGTGTACTACATATTTTTTTTTTTAAATCATATAATATTATGTGAAAAAAACTATTCGATACATTTATAAGTTTAACATTTAACTAATTATTTTTATTTAAATTTTTCTTTGAAGATGCCGATACAACAAAAAAAATATGTTCCGACCTTACGTCACTTTATTATCATTTATCATTCAAAATGTAAGCCACATCAGTATCATTCACCTCCTAGATAAATCAAAAGATTTAACACCAATGTCAGCATTCAATCCTTTGAAATAATTGAAGATCTAATTTATATCGCTTCGCAGACGAAACTATCCGAAGCGAAGACGTGACAAGATATAAATCATATTTCAAGCCCAATTATTATCAAAAGCCTATTCCTCAAACGCATAATAGAATATCCCATTACATTCCTAATCCTATTCTTATGACGAGTCAATTTTATACCAGCATATTGTCAACCGTTCGTTACCATAACTCATAATAAGCACTCACATATTTAATATGCGTAATACAATGAAAACTTTGTGCCGCCGACGCATAAAAACGAAGGCTTCCTTTTCAGAAAGTGTCAAATGAGAGCTAAATATACGACATTAGTCGTTACTGTCTCATTTTATGAACAAAGTTTTCATATTCAAAATTCTGAACGCGTTAAAGTGCGTTCCAAATCCGTGCTCAGGAAAACGCTTTCCAAATAATGTGGCAATACACAAGTAAAAGCATCAAGTAGGTACTTCATTTACTCGATTGTTATTGCGTCTAAACGATCGCGTCGAGCGTAACGGTGCACAGTTTGAATTAGAAATGTAAGACACCTTTATTCCGGCCGACAAAAGGCGACGAGGTGAAGGAACTTTGAAAGATAAATGAGAAATTATATCGGCCAAGATGTAGAGGTTATTAATTATGAAGTTGTCGCATTGTCGTTGGACGTGCCGTGCCGTGCATTGTGGTCGCAGCTTTGTCTCGCTTTCGTGAGAATCGGAATGAGATTCAAAGGGTCAGACTCCGAGTACTGGCGTCTGTTGGCTTCTGCTATGCCTTAGACCACACATGTCCTGCTTTCCCGATTGTCCTTCTATTTGAATACGGGATTACGACACATAAAATCCGTTTCTAATCAGGCTTAGACGTATTGCTTATGAAAAGACTGAGCATTAACGGCAGCGATGACTATTTTACGGTTACTGCTTCGAACCTACTCGCTCATCATCAATTAGGTGATTTCGTGTGTTTAAGTTACAAGCTGGTGACAATTTGTATGATTTTATGTATACGGTACTTTTATGTCTGTTCTGTTTACTGAAAACGGGAAATCGTACTTCCTACTAATTTATTAGGATAGAACTATTTAATGTTCGTCTCAGTGACTGCTTACAGGGTTTAGGTGTTAACGAAATAAATTAGACTAAAAAGCGTAAAGTTTATTTATGTCTTGAATGAAGCCTACTTCCTACCAATATAATAAAGGCAGAAGTTTGTGATATAGCTATAAGTATGTTTGCAATACCGGGCTTTAATATGAATTCAGAGAATGTCCGGCTGTATAAGGCCGGCCTTAGGGTTTCTGCCCACTACCCGTCGCGCGCGTGCCATGCACGGAGCGTGTCAGCACCGGTGAAATATTAAATTGCATGGAGTGCGACGGTCGGTGACGGAACGGTGAAGGGGGTTTATTGTCATACTTTTCAATAAAAATAATATTTTTTTGCCTGACACGGTCCTAGCACGGTCATGGTATGATACCTGATAGTGGGCAGAAGGCTTTAGGCTACCTATTTTTTATCCCGATAACACGCCGTTGACACCGCTGACACCAGCTAGAATACCCATCTAAGATCTAAGATTTCAGTGTGGGGCTGAGAGCATGAGCGTTCGGCTAGTTTTTGGCCAAAAATAAATTAATTTTCAGGGAGTCTTGAACCCTATTTTATGTAGTGGAGGGCAACTGTCGACCAGTCTTCCAATTGGGAGTCTAGTTCGCCTCTCCATCTTCTCCGCGGTCTGCCGCGACGTCGTTTCCTGTCCTTGGGCATCCACTTTGTAGTGGCTTATGCCCATGACTCATCTGACATCCGGCAGACGTGACACTTCGTGACAATCCCATTTCATCCCTGAATCCCATAGGTCCATAAAAAATGAGTATTGGTTTGTGATACTCACTGTGTCCGTAAAGTGAATGCTGCAGAGGTGATGGAAGACGGTAGCCGGAGTCCCTTGATGATCTCCTGCCACAGCTTCTTGTTGATGACCTCAACTAGCCCGCCCCGTGCAATCACCAGATTATACAGTTCGTATAAGTCCAGTACAGACTTCGCCATTATCGGCAACCGGTTTATTGGTGTCCCTGTAACAAAAGAAATTAATTTACTATTTATAAGAGGTATGGTACCAAATATTTGTAACTCTGACAATTACTAAATACCCAAAAGATTTCAGCGTGAGATCTTAAAACAAAGTTTTTTTTTTTAATTTCATGGTCACACGTCGTACTTTTGTGTAATCTCCGGCTCCTGCGGAAGATATTTTTTTATTTCTTCTTATCTATATCTCTGTGGTACTTTCTAGCTTCTCCATAACTCTCTAGATAGATAGATAAATTATTCTTTATTGTACACCATTACAAAACAAACAAAAATATACAGAAAGTAGAAAACAATAGTAATAATAGTGGAAAATGGGCGGTCTTATCGCAAGCGATCTCTTCCAGACAACCTTTGGACGCTAGCACAAATGCTTCTACGCAACTAGAAAGCCCATTACTATAACTATTTGTATTTATTTATTTACTAAAAAGTTAACAATATTTTCTATTCTAAGGGCGCCTTAAAACCCTACCAGGTTTGTCTAGGACCCAAAAACAACTTAAAACTATACTATTATATAAATATGTTAAAGCGAGCTGCGGCCTCAGTGTAAACATTATCGTTTTCAGCGACATTGCATTTCTGAGAGACTAAACTTGGTAATTGGATTTGTGTGATTTATATCCGTATAGTTCATTCATGCATTCTTTAAAAATCCCTGGCTGAATCCAAAATATGGTACATTTCCCAACTTCATTCACCAACTTGTACATTCTTACAATATAATATTTAGACATGGAAGTTTAAGTACTGTGTTATCCTGTTTATAGTAGCACTGTAGCTAGATCGTATAATCTGTTGTCTTAAGATGGGCTTAGGCATTTCATAAAACGTAGGGTAAACAGGGTTAGATGCCTCAAATAGGAACCCTTTTTCCTAAAAACCTTACTTTCGAAAATCAAATGGAAGTAGGTAATAGCAGGTAAAGTTTAAACATATTTTTTATATATAAATTAATATTATATTATGACTTTTATTGCCCCAATAGGTTAGAATATAAATAGATAAAATGAAAGTAGTACACGAAAGGAGCCTCTTCGAGGCGCACTTGAAATCCTCTCACCACACTGATTCGAAAGAACTAGTGACACGTTATGAAGAAGATTTAAGTAATAGGTAGGTACTGAGGATATTTTTTATGCTTCATAAAGTATTGTATTCCTAAGTATTAGGTAAAACTTTAATTTGATTTTCGAAAGTAAGGTTTTTAGGAAAAGGGGCACCGCATCTATGCTTTTGGGGCATATAACCCTGTTTTACCCTAGATGTAAAGATTTTATTGAGTAAATACCAACTTTGTTCGCTTTGTCACTGAATGTATGGTTTATAGCCTTTACCAAGTACGCTGTTAAAGGTTTACGGTCGAATGCACCGATCAACATGTTTCCTCGATCTTCATCTATTTTATTGATTGTGAGTACTTCCTATGTACCTACATAATATGTTTCTTGTATAAACTAGGGTAGAGTCTAGCTTCAACTGTGGAGTTTTCAATAAATTGTGCTAAAAAAAAGTCCAAGTCGTAATAAAATGCTTTTTCATTACGCCAAAGCTACTGAACCGATGGAGCTGAAATTTATTATTATAAGCGGGTTAAGGCCAGGCCATAGGTACCTTCTTACCGCGTAACCACGCGCAGTAGCTTTAAAAACATATGGACAAGAAGCAAACATATCAGTTTAGAAAACAAAAAGTTCTTTGACAAATCAAAGAAAACGATTAACATCATATTGAAGGACCATGAAAATAATATTTTACAGATTAATTATAATTACGTTCATAATTTCATGATATAAATAACCTAAGTTATTCTTGTAAGAACCACTGTCCGAGCCCTGTAAGTCAAAAGCGCAGACGCAAACGTGGCGAATCGTATCGCACAATAAATGATTTACGCGCGCGAGCGCATCAGATCGCGGGTTTACGAGCGCACCGCATTTAGCGCACTCCGTGTGGCCACTGCGGAAGCCAGCCGTTTGTTCTACTGGCTTGTTTGGCCACACTAGATTTACTGTAATTTGCCTGTTAAACATTGTCCAATGACGTGCCTAATGGGCAGAGAGCTAATTATTGCGCTGATTTACGATGGATGGATATAAAGATGGAGATCGATTTGGTTTTACTGCTATATGCTGGATTGCTGGCCCAGTATTTGATTCGGCTCTACTGGAGGAATCTTTACCGGAGGAATGGCACTCGCTCCTACAAGGGTTTATTTCGAGTAATTGAAGTAAGAAAATATTTAAATGGTAGCCTTCGTCAAAGAGGCATTTTATAGCCTAGATATAGAGGCAAGCGTGTTAGATCGGTGCACGGTGTCGACCCAGTGTCGCGGGTTCGATTCCTGCTTCAGGACAAACATTTGTGTGGTGATATTAACAAACAAACATTAACAAACATTCACACACTCACACCCCTGCACTAGGATTCCCTGTGTCGCAGGTGGCATGGACACATACAAGACATCACAACATCCAAGACCCGAGAACAAACATTTGTGTTCGTCACAAATATTTGCCCCGGCCGGGGATCGAACCCGGAACACCAAGCTTCGTAGGCAGGGTCACTACCAACTAAGCCACGGTGTCGTCAATATTGGTGTTTAATTATCCTGAATTTCTTTGTTTTCTATGACGTATTATATGTATGTATGTATTTACAAAAAAAAAGTATTTAAGTATTTTATCAGTTATCTGGTTCCCGTAGTTGACATGCTTGCTTGGTTTGGGGCTAGAAGGCGTTGCGTTGTGTGAAATGTCCAAACATTATTATGATAATTATATTTTGGCGTAATCTTCTTTCCTCTGACTTTTTAGTGGTGTTTACGGTCATTAGATCAGTCCCAATCACAAGTTTTGGATACTTTCGGCTGTCGAGCTTTAGAGTCTGAATTAAAGTAGGTTGCAGTATGTTTTTAACTTGAATTTTATTCATTTTTTGTGATCCACTCTATCGGACGCTTATGATACTCCTGCATGAGGGAGAGTGTATCAACCATTCCACCGATCATTAGTTTATCCCAACTTTTCTCATATTGCCAAACGTAGCTAAACTTCAGGGCAAAACAAATTACCCAATCGAGAATTCACGAAGGCTCATCGGGCTGATGGAAGCGAGGCATTAGCGAAATACCTAAACGACTACTTGTCAATCCGTCTTCCTGTCTACTGTTAATCATTCCCCTGGTTATCCGGGGAGTGGGGAGTGGGGAGTGGGGAGATGGGGATGGGGAGTAACGTCACCCGCTCAGAATTAATTGCCGCGTTTATGTGCGAGACGTGATGTTCCGGAATTGATGTACTTACCACTTTACCTACCCCTTTGAAGAAGTAGGTCAGAGGCTTAGTGATTATGTATAATGTAGGCATAGATGAATAACGGTGTTGCTATAGAACACCAAGATAGACAGTATCAAACCAAAATGGATGTGGAAATAGGACAGAAAATTTTCAGACACCATGTCAATAAAAATTAAATATCTCTATTTTCAAATAATGTTTGTTACATTTTACGATGTAGGTAGTTTAAACATATAATATTTATATAGCCCTGTTACTTCTCTTTTTCGAAAATTAGCATGAGACCAAAATGTACTAGAAGTTAGCCAATGTGGCTCCCTTTTGTTTGTCGCTTTTTCAATGTACTACAGTGTGATTCCATACATAAAGACATACTTTTAGATGGTAGTAGAACTTAGTTAGGTATGTAAGTATAGCTGTAGAATTTGTTCGTAATAGATAATATGATTATCCTACTACTTAAAACCATATTGTTATAGTTCATGACAATGAACTGATAGAAAGATGTTTGTTACTCAACTACGCTAAAACTTGGGAATCGATTTACTTAGATAAATTTCAATATGTCTATAGTTTAGAAGCTAGAAAAATAAAAAAAGCTACTTCTTCGGATACCACACAGGCCGCGGCTATTTCGATTTAACTTAGCCGAAATTTACAGTTGAAAAAGCTTCCAAAAAAAACTTGGATTTATTCAATTGATTTTAATTTGACCATTGGTGATAGTGCCAATTCAAAAAACATATTTGTTAAATGATTCACCACCCAGGTAAATCTTACAGGTAGACAGCCACCCGAAGATAACGACAATAAAACAGTAAGCCGATAATAAAACATCTAAAATGTACAATGAATCATTAAACAATGTACAAATGAATCACGGAGCGAATTCAATGGTTCTGAGAATTATTGAGACACAATTTTTAAAATCTTTGTATTTGAATACAAAAAGATTAAGCTAGGAAATACCCGATAATTTAGGAACAAGTTTAGACATGCGCGTAGAAGCATTCATTTGGATATGATACGAAATTCATAGACATACCAAATTTCAGCTTCAGTTTTGACATGATTAAGTACGGATCCCGTGTCACACGGCACTTTACCTATAAGCTATCACACACTAAATCCTTGTCTGATTATAGGTATAGGTATAGACTTATAGATAAGTAGATTTAAAGAATGGTGCGCTATCAAGTCAATTTAATGGTAGAGTTTGAAATAACTCTCTAGGTTTCACCGTTTTTGCATTATATCGATTTATATGGGTTTTGGAGAACAGTATTAATAAAAATCAATAAATTATAAAAATATATTTAGTAATAAAATAACTTTAGTTCAACTGAACCAAAGAGTCAAAGAACAGAAAACCAAAGTTTAAAGATACGACACGTGTTTCGCCTCTACACGAGGCATCATCAGGAGGTGTGGACTCTCGTTTCAAACTTCGGCGAGTCCACACCTCCTGATGATGCCTCGTGTAGAGGCGAAACACGTGTCGTATATTTAAACTTTGGTTTTCTGTTCTTTGACTCTTTGGTTTAGTTGAACTAAAGTTAAGTTAATTAAAACCTTTGTTTAGAAATTAAGCGGATTTATTACTAAATATATTTATAAAATTTATTGATATTTATGGATTTCCGCAAAGTAACGCCTGAATCAATCAATTAACAGTATTAAATCAATTACTACATCACACTAATTAATGGGAGAGCTGAATCAAGCTCCAGATTGAGCTTAATTTAATTATTAAATTACACTATTAAATGGTAAGCCAAATCAAACTCGAGCTTGGTATATAATTGATATAACACTGTATTCCAAAACCCATATAAATCGATATAATGCTGAAATGGATAAACCATTTTAGAGTAAGAAACCTAGATAGTTATTTTACTCTACCAACAATACCAAGACCAAGACTGGGCTTGATAGCGCACGATTCTATAAAGCTACTTGACCGACAAGCTATCAGACACGGAGTCAGTCCCGTTATCCGAAATAACAAGCTGGAAACTGGACGTGGACAAAAGCTATTGTTTATGAAAGCAATCACCCCAATAACTGTTTCCACAAATCGCCTCGCTCGCAGGCGGAAAGCGTCCGATTCGATGCGCGTGCGTCGAGCCGCGTGGCTCTCGCTATTTGCATACCCCTTACTATGGAATGGATTTTGCACATAGTTTGTACAGGGCAGTATAAAGAGAGAGAGGTTATAAAGATGTGCGTTAGATTTAAGATAGATATTGTAAGCTATTTACAGCTAGAACCTGAGTTTTACTTTGGTTCCTATAATAAAAAAAGTGTTATTTCTTAAATTTTTGCAAAAAGTTCCTATTTTTCTATATTCTTCTTGTCTTTTGGAGGTTGATCGGACTTTCTTGATCAGATTCACCTGATATGCAGTTTATGCTATTGTCTTCCATTATTTATACAATATTTTGATTTCTATCTGTCTGTTTTTTATTATTAAAATAAAACTGAATGATATTTCGTCACATTAATTTACAATGTAAAGTGATTCGTTAATCCATTCGCAAGAGCAAGAGTAAACTGTAGGTATAAATATATTTTTTTTGAACGTATCGTCGACACAAGAAGTATTTATACTGTTAAACTTGCCCCTACCATGCAAATGCCACACAGCCCACCGTATGACGACTCACTCGATTCGCTAAAAGCATAATTTACGACGATGTCAAATTGCCAGCAGAGCCAATCTAATCGTGCCCAATTGAGACAAATTATTGCTTTTCCTACGAAACACCACGTATAAGAATTTCAGTTTATGTGCGTGTTTTATGGTACTTTGTGTTTTCTCCAAGTCAGTGCCGTTTCATTCGTGTTTTCTTAACTATTTTTCTTTTCAATAATAATTGAGCATTTTAGTACCTAATTAAATTGATCAAAAATAATTTTAAACACTTCAATTTAAATGTGTCTTCTGAATCTAAAGCAAATCAGATGAATATAATTAAAAAATTAATAACTGTCTACCTTTATTTATAAATTATTTACTTTTTGTAGCTTGAAAATTGTGTAGAGCATTGTCTTGCACGTTTAAAAGTACGAAAAAAATATGTAGCACCCAATAGCAGCTACAGTGTTGCGATTCGCACCTTTCGATATTTATTGATACTCGATGTCGCTTAAAAGGGCTAATTCTTTTGAGTGAACATCGTTAGTCATAAATCGTTTAGTAGAACGCCCATAAGTATAAGTTAATATAAGTTTAATAAAGGATTGTAAATAACAAACGATTCGTCAGCTAATCTCCTTTGAGTGTTGCAATACAATCTGCAACTTTGATTTAGGCACTGGATTTATAGCCGCATATATCAGGATGATAATTTGAATTACTTTTACTACCATCCTCATTCTTAAATTATGTTAAATTGTTTAGCCAAAGTATAATGTTGCTTGAGACAGGTAAACTATAGGTGTGACTGTAAATGATTAGAATGAAAACCGCCTATCCGTTTGCAATGCTGACTCGATGCGACAACAAGCGATAATCGATCGAATCGACATTCGACGCCTTCCGCTTATCGAGAGCTGTATCAAGGCCCTTGATTCCCCTCAACCCCACGGCCGGCCAATCGGAGACCGCGATGGAGCGACGCCGGCCTCTTATTGGTCTGATTCACTTTTGATTGCACCGCCCCTCTCGATTCACGTCTCGATCAATCTCAATTACTCGACTTACATTGGTAGCTCTCCAGTTGGCTAACTTCACGTGCATTTAATTATAAAATAACACGCTTAGAACTGGTGTTTTCTGTTTTTCTAGTTCACTATAAATACCTACACATTAATTATGGAACTAAATTAATGGCCGTTTATTTCAACAGCTACGTAGTTCCCTACATACGAGTAAATACGACTAGATCACTGTACTGAAGTTATCGGAAATAGAAAATACCTATGTATCTGTATTTGTAATTGTAATTAATTATCTTACTATCCTACTTAATATTATAAACGCGAAAGTTTGTAAGTATGGATGGATGGATGGATGGGTGTTTGTTACTCTTTCACGTAAAAACTACTGAATGGATTTTAATGAAACTTTACAATAATATAGCTTATACATCAGAATAACACATAGGCTACAATTTATAAAGATACCTGCGCAGACGAAGTCGCACCAGCTAGTAATTACAATAAAATTAAATATTTTTTTCATCAAATATAGATACCTTTAGGAGAACATAAATAGGAATTTATATGAGCATGTGTTGGAAACGTGCAATGCAAGGAAAATCCACCTTTGAGGTAATAAAATGTTTACGATTGAAGATATAAATAACATTGATGTGACAAATAAGCAGACATCACTGCAAATGGTAAACATCTAGTTAGACTCTTATTGGTAAATCTTATCTTGAAATAATTATTAAGGAACTATGTAGGGACTTAACTCTGAACTTCATAAGAATATTTCAATATACTATGCACTGTTGAATTAAGTATTTATGATTTAAACAGTGATACTTATATTTTTAAACACAAGGCTAAATATAAATGGAAGAAACAAGTGTGTCAATATGTAAAACCAATATTTTTAAAAACAACATCCAGATCATAAATAACGTAGATAGTTATTAAAAGGTGTGCAAAATGGATTAAAAGTGATTAAACCTGAGGTTTTTATTTTAATTCGTGCATTAGGTCATAAACGACAGCTAGCCCCTGTTTAGACAGTCGTTATAACTTTATGGACCGAAGAATTTATTGCACCTCGAAGCGATCTTTTAATTTAGAAATACGATCATACTAGTGTTCATTTCCACACTTCGAGACGAGGCCAAGTGTATAAATGTAATTTTGATTTAGGAACATGCATTAATTTAATTTCACCATCGTGCCAAGTCATAACTAAATCGATGGTAGAGTTTCAGTAGAGTAAGACAATGCAGTAATTTTGCTGAGTTACCATAACTCCATGTACCATTACTGCTCACACAAATACCAGGAGATACGGCGCGAAAATGACATAAGGCTGAGGATACAACGATCAATCATGAAGGGAGCACTAAACTTGAGAACAATCCAGCGTAATTCCGTCGGAGAGACATTAAACCGACGGCCGCCCTATCCGGTACAACATTGTGGCGAGTACGCGCCCTACCATAACATGCTCATATAAATAAGACTCATCTCGGAATACTCGTAAAACTCAAGATTAATATAAACTCGGCGATCAATCAAAATATGACAACGCAAATATGGTGATGCAAATACAATCACACCAACGAACCTTATTTTGAAGGCATTTAACTTTAATAACACATAAATCACTTATTTGAATACAAATCAAAATAAGAGGGATCTTAAAGTATTGTATCAAGCGGTGGAATCCGGGAGGCCATTCGATGTAATTGGCAATCATTCAGAGAGGAATATTCTCTCGCTCCAACAATCAAGACAAAGGCGGCCGATAGTACCTACAGGCGAGCCATTACGGGTCAATACCCATTATTATGCTATATTTTCGCGAGCACGGCCTCAGATATCCCGTGCACTCACATGAGACGGCAAATATCTGTAATTAAAGGTTGTAAAGTTGATTTACAACTGGGGTCCGAGTATCGAACCTTGGGGAACGCCTCAACCAATCGGTCGGCCGTGTTCCCGCGGCACCGCGCCTCGTATCAATTTATTAGAAACGAATGAAAATCGCGGCTGCGGTGGCTCCGGGCCGCGATAATACGCGTTCTGCGGTCACAGATCCCATCAGCTCATCGGCAGATCGCGGTGGATAGTATCGAAAGCCGTTGCGTAGTTTACGATCACCGCTGGGACGGTACACCGGCAATAAAATGGTAACAATGGAAATGTCGGATGCGGCTGAAAGACGACGCAACTACGCCAGATCATTGCTATGAATGCAACAATGGCATCCTCGAAACGAAGGTGGCAACTATCCACGGCTATAAACCTACACTATCGATTGTAACTTAGCCATATGCAGAACGAGCATCGATACCATGCCAATGTTAGCGCTCTCACAGAATATTGTACGCGTACCAATGCAATTACTAAAACAATCATTTTGAGCAAAAGCAATCTCGTACAGATCAAAGTAAATTGCAGTCACTAACATTCGAATCTTATGGCATTAGCGGTAAACAAGTCAGATAAAATAAATGGAACAAGCCCTGGTAGGTACTTTGAAAGTTTTCTAGATTTATTCTTCAGTAAATTTAACTCGATACTTTATAGCGGTATGTACTTAAAAGCGAAGACCCCAACAATTCTGTTCTCCCTGAGAGTTCTAATGGGTAGAGTTAATTATAACCATTTGTTGTTTTCATAAGATTGCATCTTCTGGTTGAGATGTGTAATATATTATACGCGAAGCTATATTCATTGTAGCTGTAAAGGAAATTCACAAAGTTTCATATTGATGTTAAATATACGATCAAGAGTAACTCCTATAGAAATATATTTTTCTATGTTCTATTTTGTAAGCACAGACTGTTATTCCGTAATCTCTTAAACCTACATTACTTTTACGATCGACGCGACGTCTTGTCGCTTACGGGTATCGTTAAAATCATTGGTACGAAACCTTTAATTTTCTTTATCATTTCTTTTGTTCGGACAACAATGTTAGTAATCGTTGTCCTACTACAATGTAGCAAACGTATTAAGTTAGCTGATTTTAAAACTATTATTAAAATTATGAATTCTGAATAACAGTTTCTATTCTCCCCATTGCCTTATTTGAGATTTTGTTTTACCTCATTTTTCTCTTTATATCGAAAGGTAGTAAAACAATAGATATTTGGGTCGTGTCTCATTATACCTTTAGAAGTTCTCACTGTTTCTATGTCAGAAGTTATAATAAGATGCATAAGCTAAAGTTTTGGTCGTGTCTATGCTAAGGTGTCGAGATCGCCAGTGCCACTGCGCTTGGGTCTTCTGAAGATTTGAATGACAATTTGAATTACAATGGTGTACGGCGTCCTGGCAATGACGAAGCTAGTTTAAAAGCGTCATCTCAAGCTTACAATATCAGTATTATTACTATTAGTGTTGGCTTTAAAGATGATTAAGCAAATACTTGTATGTGAATATGATTTTGTATAAAGAATATCTGATAAATTCACAGTTCAACAGTTAAATATAAACAATTTTTTTTTCGATGTAAACAGGACAACAATTTTGGTCCCCTACGTAAAGTCCATCGAGGTGTAAAATACACATTCTTCAATGTTACTGGTTATAGAAAATAGACATAAAAATATTGAGACTCAAAAGACTTATAAATTCAAGTTGGATAATGAGGATGGGGCAACAAAGAAACAACACATAACGGAAATCAAATAATCCGTCTCAGTAGTGACAAAAAACACACAATGCAGTCAAAGGGCAGGGAAGATGACAATAGACCTACCTTTAATATATTCCGTGATTCTGACGTGGATGATAGAACAAATGAGGTGCCTACCACAATGAAACATTAGCATAAACGGGATACTAACTGGGTAACAGTCACTCTGATATAAACTATTGATTCACTCATAAATATTATAGATTCAATTTGAATAAGAACACTAATATTATATTGTGTGGTTTGTTGTTCGTGGAATTGTGTGGGATGATTGTTTTTATAGAATGATTTTATCGTGAAACTAGCTGACTCCCGCAACTTAATTTGGGTTGTGGACTAACAAATTGCTTTCTTAATACGCGCCTACACTTCTTGACGAACATTCCTTGAAATTTTAAGTCTCTACGTCCAGTGGTTTGGCTTGTGCGTTGTATGTCAGTCAGTCGAGGCTAAGCCTTTTATTGATTGTTAAATTGGAAAATACAATGATTATTACGTCAAAGTTTTCGGCCGCGGCTATAATAATACAGCAATAGTCATCAGAATCAAGTCAAAGGTCTTTTGGAAATATAAAATTACCTCAGTAAGCGAAGCCTAGTAATGTATTAGTTTCAAAGGAAATTGGCGTTGATGTGAGGTGCTTTTTGTTATCACAACTCAATATCTACTGTCTAAACTTACATAAGCATTACAAAACACTGAACTTTGACTTTTGAAATATTGTTATAACGATTCAGTATTGTGACATCAAACTCAGTGCCTTGTGCTTTAATCCGATAAAGGGATTGCTGATTGATAAAGGTTATTGTTATCGACTTGTTAATACAAAATAGTTTCCTTTCTTCTGCCTCGCCTTCTTTACCTACTTTTTAACTGCAAGCTTTATCTGTTACTAAGTTTCATTCATTGATATATTTTTATCGACACCGTACATATTATTTATTTATTTATTACCTTTCGTTTTGACAAAAATACTAGGTACAACGAATTGATTCGAAAATTGATTTGAAAAGCTATTGCGAAAATGTGTAGAGTTTTCTTGTTACATTTAGTTTCTTGGTTAGTGTTAGTTTCAAAAAATATTTCTCTAGTAGACTATGGTAGCTATACATTCTTGTAATGCACTATTATCAAAAGATCCGCCCAGAATCAAGGCGGGCGGCAATCTGAGGGCGGCCTTAGCTCCGCCTTTATTTTGTTTGATACCTACTTTATAATGCCCATAATAGTCTTCAGAATCTTCACCACATTCTTGACAAGTTTCCGTCTTTAGTCATCTTTAATTAATGTGTCATCATCACATACTATATCTCTTATTTGCAAAGATAGCGTATAAGGCGAGAATGACGATACTTGATGACTTGTATGGATACAAGTCAAACCGCGTTGTATCCGTGAGAAACGTACATAATTGCATTCTTTACGGAAACGAGATAATATTCCGAACGCGTGTTTATTTGTTGAACCGTGGTGACGAAATAGGGCTTTATGACGTCATTTCCATCAGTTGCGGTAGCA
This sequence comes from Lobophora halterata, assembly GCA_932526365.1. NCBI lineage: Eukaryota > Metazoa > Arthropoda > Insecta > Lepidoptera > Geometridae > Lobophora > Lobophora halterata. The sequence continues at coordinate 3,629,987 of OW052018.1, forward strand.
TTTCGAGGATACAAGAAAGAAGTAAGAGATTTATTAAACAATTTATTTATAACCGCTTGATAAGTTAGGTATTCAAAAAATTAATCGATGGAAATTAGTTAACAAATATTGCATTTTTAGGTACACCAAGAGTAGGCCATCGGCGTAAATAATAATTACTATTATTAAGCGTCGATGACACGGCTTTTTTACACGCTACAAGGCAGCTACTTTGCTTGTAGCCTGTAAACTCGCTCAGTGTCATCGGCTTTTTAACAATCCTTCCAAAAAGCCGACACCTCACACGCTAGCTTATAAACTCGCCAACAATCAGCTAGTAAACAATCCGTGTGTCATCGACGCTTTAGCTATGACGTGTAGGTAAGTATGCTAAATTCAGCCACGTTTACTATCACATCCATCTGTAGACAACACCTGTGAGCATTGTGACTTGTAAGCTTCAGTGACACTATTTTTGTGAAACAGGGTGTCCATGTGTGCACTGAGATAAGAAGCATATCCGGGGCCCAGTTAGATTAGTGACCAATCACCGGATATTGTAGGAACATCGACAAACACCATAAATACCTTATTTCATTCAAAGAATAGCGGTACTTTTGATAGGCCGTGTGAATTAGTGGAATTTATGGGTTATTCTCAGGGGTTATTCTCAGTGGCACCTGTTCCATTGTTCTCGAAAAAGAAATTTTCATACATTGATTCTCATCGGCTGCAAAATTTTTAGTACTAAAAAATAAACAATATTTTTATTCCCAAATTGCATCCGAAGAGTTCTAGTACAGGTCTATTTTTGAAAGAGTTCAAAGCACTAATCACTGTCTATGGCAACTTGTTCCAGTCTATGGCAAGCTTAAAAATAATAACGTTTTGATGACCTACTTAGATAGATAGATAGAAAATTCTTAATTGCACTTAGCAAATAGTAGGTACAAGGGTGAACTTAATGCTACGTAGGCTAAACCTTTGTGGGCTAAACATTTAGTTATAATTTTTCTTATTAAATAGTTGTGCATGGCCAATGAAGTGTCCTACCTCACTATTTATAGCACTTAAAACTTAAAACAGTCTCAAAATACATTTGTCGGATGTCACATTTTATTTTCAAGAACTTGCAGCATTCTTTCCAGGTATTACAAAAACAACTGTAGCGCACAATTAAATTAAAAAAAATTAAGTCTCAATCCCATAACTAAATCACAAACTATAATATCGGAAATGCTGTCATCACCGCTTATAAATAATCACTTTTGCCCACAGCTTTTGCCCACCGGGTCGTTAGTAGAAAGGGGGGGGAGGGGTAATGGTAATTTAGCTGCTCATCCATCAACCTCACCTTCACACCGACCTGGATTTAGCTTTCAATTAAGTGCGGGATTTGAAAACGTAACGATATTATTTTGTGACTATTAGATATTATTTCTGTGACTATACAATCTTAGTACTCTGTGCTATTTAACTTGACTTTCTAAGGTTTGCTTATATTTTTTCAAGACCATTTAAGTTAAATTTTTAATAAAAAAAATTTACGGAACCTTTAATTAGTTTTAGCTTTAATGAATGGTCTGGTCTAGTCTTTTATTTTAGATAAAATGGTAGAGTGAAAGTAGAGGATTTGAAAATGTAACGATGTTATTTTTGTGACTATTAGATATTATTTTTGTGACTATTAGCTTGCCTTTCTAAAGTTTTCTTTTATTTTTTTAAGACGGGAACCTTCAATTACTATTAACTTAATAAATGGCCTAGTATCTTCTTTTCGATAAAATGGTAGAGTAAAATTAGAGGTTTTAAAAACATAACGATATTATTTTTGTGACTATTACCTCGACTTTCTATTTCATTTTCCTGCCAGATATAATAGTTTTCTTATAGTTTTATGAAGACGGTAAACTTCAATAAGTAGGTAGTAGCTTAATAAATGGCCTCGTCTTTAATACGATGAAAAGATAAGAGAGTAAATTTGAAAATAAAACTTTATTATACTTGTGACTAGTAGCTCGACGTTCTATTTCATTTTCCTGCCAGATATAATAGTTTTTAAGTTTTCTTATAGTTTTATGGGGTACTACCAGGAATACTTTTTAGGTTTTCTTATAATTCCTTGAGGTCAGGATTTTCAGTTTGTATGAGCTCTCTGAATTGCCACACCTCTTCATATCAATGACCAGGTAGAGTAAGTACTCTTGTCTTGACTCTACTCTATTATCTGTGTCATTCTTGTACCTATTTAGGGCTTTTTACACGAGCGTCTATTATTCACCCTGATTTGTAAATGCTACTGCCTACCAACATAATGATTTTCTTCTTCTTCACATTGTTTTTTTAATTATTATTTGGAATAGCCAAGCATTTGACCACAACCTCACCGGATGGTAAGTGACGGTGCCGTGTGGTGTTTAATGTTCTCTAATTAATTTTTACGTAAGTAAACCTTCAATTTATAAAAAAATAATACAATAATTTTCTAGAGAAGTCTCATGAATATTTGTGTAGGCAGCACAATTTTTCCGTCACGTTGACAGCTGTCTACACTGACGGACGACAGACTCTATCGAAAATCGCCAGCATCAAGAGGCCGCATCTATTGTTGTCATATAAATCCGAGATATTGAAATAGACCACGCTGAGTGATCTCTGAGCTAATTACCTTCTAACGAGCAGCAATCAGTAGCTCAGATATTTCGATGTCCGTCAGATGTTGTCAGTGTCGACTGATGTCCTTTATTTCTGAGGAAATGTATACGCGTCAATCGTAGAAGCTGAGGGAAACAATGCTTCCGCGGTGAACTATCTTTGGAAGGTATCGGTTTCCTCAGTTCGGTCTACGAATAGAGTGATCTTTGACCTGCTCTCGGCTTGATTTAAACAAGCGATTCATGATGGAGTTTTATACTATTTTTTGAATACCTTATTCAACTAGAATACTTTACTTTTTATCCATTATTTATCAATGAAAATACTTTGGCTTATTGATTTGGACTTAATAAACTCAATCGATATTAAAAACATTTTTTTTGTTTTTAAATTATATTAGTTAGTGAGAATTTATATTAAAAAAAACTTTTGACGTGACGTCTAATAAATCGATGAACGCCGGCTGTATGTATGAAAACGTTGACGTCAATGTCCGGTAACGTTTATTGTCCCGTTACGCTGGTTATGACGTTGTCATGTTAAACTATCGTCCGTAAACCAACTTTACAGACAACCAATTTTTTATGTCAATTTTCAGCATTTTTTAACATCAGAGCCATGGAGCCCTTCGCAATCTCTCGATCGCTGATAACTCATTCGGTCGTAAATCGAAGGACCATAACTCGCGGGTTAATTACGAATAAATAAATAAATAATTGAATGTGAGCGGCCGCGGGCCTAATCGATCGCATCCAGTGTCGAGGTGTTAACAAGGAACAAGGGCCGCAAGCAAGCTTCGACAGTTCAACGGAAGATCTCATCCTGAACTTTTTAACAGAAGCTAAGAACACAAACATAATTTGGGTACTAACAATCACTTTACAGAATAGGAACGTCACTTACCTTAGTATAGATAACTCAATTTAAAAACTAATGCTGACTTGCACCAAACTTTCAAAGTTCCTAAGCAACAACTTTATTCGCTTGACAGTTCTTAACGGTCAGAATCTGTACTGTTAAGAACTACCAAGCGAGTAAAGTAATTGCTTAGGGACTTCGACAGTTTGGTCAGAGTAGCCATAAATGACATTTCTTGACATTAAATGATTTTATTAAATGACATTTTATGATATTAAATGACATTTTATGATATTAAATGACATTCTTAATGAATTGAAACACAAATATTCTTTGACGTGACTACGTCTAATAAATCGATAAACGCCGCTGCGCCGCTGCATGCACGAAAACGTTGACGTCATTGTCCGGTAACGCTCATTGTCCGGTAACGCTCACTGTCCCGTTACGCTGGTAGTCACGTTACTATCGTCCGTAACCCAACTTTACAGACAACCAATTTTTTTTGTGTAACTAACGAAAAGTCACACTCACATACTTTTCTTTATAGTCCAATGTCGATTTGATGTATTATTTATTATTGGTTGTATTTTGCTTGTGAAATAAATATTATAAAATAAAATAAAAATATTTTAATTGACCTGTCCGAACATATTATATGAAAACATATCATTATCCGTGCAATTTGATAGACGATACAAATTGCATATCATTACTACACAATGAGTTTAACATTAATAACCATGTACCGACATCGATTTTATCGGGCACTGTCGATAATATGTGGCACAGCTAATGTGGAGTAGCTGGGTCAGTCCATGCAAATCTTCCGATAAATCTCTGAATCGCAAATGTTACGCGCTTCTGACAACGATCTAAAGTATCGTGTTGACGCTATTAAGAGGCGCAACCGTCAAATAGAAAGTTATATTTTTTCTTTTGTTATTTATGGTATGTATGTTAGTCTGTAAGGAATATATTTTTATGGGACACTTCTGTAATATAATTTTGCTTGAAATAAATGGTATTATTTTTATTATTAAAGACGACGACCAAATCCGACCAACCAATATAAAAACTAAATATTTTGTCGTAGTAGTCGTGAAAAATTGACTCGTGGCTGAAAGTGAAGTCGTCACTAACTTTTCAATGATAAACTAATATTTGTTTTATTTATGAAATCAATTAACAGTTTCACTTATTATTTATCACAACTCTTCATAATCAGTAAATGAAATATACTTTTCAAACGCATGGGCTGAGAAAGAAAAGCCCACATTCTATTTATCTCTTCAATACAATACCATACAATTCTTTATTGATAATTTAAAAATTACAAATCAATTTAAAAAAAAATACTTCAATGTGTCAATATCTCCAATGATAGAGTACGCACACCTATATCCACATTAGCTGTTCTCCAATGAGCTGTGTCTGTGGGTACTCGATAAGGCGCACGTCACAAGACCAATTTGTGAGAGCCCATAAATAACTTTATTAAAATAAATCAAGTGGTTTATTGTTCTCTTCTCGCCTTGTCAGACCTTCTTGTTTCGCATTCAGACTTTATGGCCCCACGGTTCAATACCAACACAAACATATATTATGATTTTTAAAATTCATCTAAGTAATTGATTGGTAACATTTAGTTTGGTGGATACGGCCGAATTGCTGTTTAATTTAGGGTATATTTTATATCTACCTTAATATCAGCCTTAAAGCAGTATTAAATTAGCAACGGAAGCAAAGTATTACGTTTGTGATTTTAGTATTTTGTGTAGCAATGTTCTAGTCATGAACAGGCGTGATCTCGTACGATCGTAACGTAAGACAAGCCGCTCTTCTGATCAGAAGAGCGGCTTGTCTTACGTATATATATTTTGCAAAAAAAAACTGGAGAAGGTTCATGTTTATCAAATAAATATCGTGTCGATTGGAAAAAAGAAAACAACCAATCAAGAAAGTATAGTATTTCACATCAACAAGGATATAACAATAAATAATACAACGCGAACAAAAAACAACCGCATAATCGGAGTCAACACAGCGCAGGCGCGAAACCCGCCACTTTTAATAAACGATTATTAAAAGTTATGTTTTTAATTACAGTCTGATCGGGCCTTATTTATTCGAATAATTTTATATGCGCCCGCGGCGTTATCAATCCAGGGACAGTCAGCGACAAAACGTCAAACAAAGTTAATTATTATAGGTATTTAAATAAAAACTTATATGCATGTCTTCATTTGTTTTTTTTTTCAATTGTGAAAGTAGATATTTAAATCTTTTGTTTGCATGAATCTTGTTTTCAAAAATATATTTATTTGAATAGCTTATATTTATAGGTACTCATTTTTTTATTATTTTTGTTTTACTTACATAAAATACTTTTGTGTGCGACTGTGCTGAGAGACTGTAGCCTATTCTGTGACGGGTGTCGAACAATAAAATATTATGCGTCGAATAAATTCGATTCATAACGAGAATCGATTCATTCCGATCGGAACAAGTTCGATTTAACGAAAATAATTGAACGAATATTAAATAAATTAGAGATAATAAGTCCTTGTTGTGGCATATTTTGCCATAAATACTGAATTAGTCAAGCACTAAGGTAACCCCCAAGTTTTTTTTATCAATTTTCTTTAATATTATAAAAAAAAGTCAAACATATTTTTGTGAAGCCACAAGTTGAAAATACCAATTGAACATTGAGACTTCCCATTTCTATCTTTCTTTTATTTATAAAAAATAGTAACGTCGGACGCCTCTTCACTGTCACGAGCCAAATTCGATACTGCTCAAATCATGTGACGGATGAAACGCGGACGCAGGCGCATCGGAATTCCATTTTCAAAAATTTTAAGAATTAAACCACTGAGTCGTGGACGTGGATTGACGTGTTTATATTTATCTGACCGCTTAATGACTTATTGTCTTGGTTGTACCAGATTTTGTTACTAGAATCAACATTATATATTAAGTAGATTAAGTAGGTATTTACCACAGAATTATTAAACTATAGAATCACAATGTAGTACATTTAAAATGCGTCAATAAAAAGAGAGCCACATTGGCTAAATTCTATTACATTTTGGTCCAATGCTAATTTTCGAAAAAGAGAACAGGGCTAGATGAATATTATATGTAAAACTACTAGGTTTTTTCATTGTTAATAAAACTACATCGTAAAAAGTAACAAACATTATTTGAAAATAGAGATATTTCATTTATATTGAGAGGATGTCTGAAAATTTTCTGTCCTGTATTCCGCATCCATCTTGATTTGATACTGTATATATATACTCTATCCTGGTGTTTTATAGGAACACCGTTATGCATCTATGGTATTTACATATTATAATTTTTTTGGGCGAGAATAATGACTTCAATCTGTTGAAAACATTTAATATTTTGGCATTGTATGAATTTACTCATTGTTTTGGAAACTTTTTCTGCCGATCGTATAACAAAGTCTCGTTAACGAGACCTTGATTATAAGTATCGAATTCGCCGATCGAATCTCAAAATTGTTTCGTCTGCACCCGCCAAAATATTGACCAAAAATTAGGTCATTGCAACATTGTTCATGACCTCGGAAAATACACAATACGACATAAACAAGTCACCGTAAGATTTGGAAAACAGTAAGTTTACAATCTTACGGTATTCACACACGATAAATTATAACTTTCGACAAATTGTGAATGCATCTACTATGCTCTTTTAAACAAACCAATCAGAGCGCAGTACGATAAGTAGGTTAGGATTTTTATAGTTTTCTAGGTGCAATAAAATTGAGCGTTTTTCTTTTTCTCAAATTCATTCATCAATTCTCAAATTTACGTGCAATATAAATACAGTGAATTTGTGAACTGGTTGGTCCATTGATTGGTGGGCAGTATTTTATTTTATGTGTCGAATTTTGTATATGACTACTGCAGGGTCTTAAACCTGCGTCTTGGCTGTCCAGGCTACGCTTGACTTTTGTCTTGTCGTCAACTTGTCGAAAGTTAATAATTTTACGTATTTGAAAATGGTCAAATTGTAAACTCACTGCTTTTACATTCTTGCGGTGACTTACATATGACCCACACCGCGAGTTATTAATCAAGTTTAATACCACCATAAAACCACGGCGGGATTAAGCTCACTCGGAATCATATTTTTATGGTATTTAGATCCGATTTTATTATTTGAAATTTTATAGTGGCGAGCTGTTTAGTGCTTTTCCAATTTGTGTTGGAAGATTTATGTGATGTGCTAGACGAGAGGCAGACGGACAATGAAATCATTGATACACTTTTAAATTTGATGAAACGTGAGTGTAATAATAACGCTTTGTTTGGAATAAGTGTGACTATGGTTACTGTGAGCGAGAAATTAGTTTTTTTTTTGACGTGACTACGTCTAATAAATCGATGAACGCCGGCTTCATATACGTGAACGTTGACGTCATTGTCCGGTAACGCTAATTGTCCCGTTACGGTAGTCACGTTAAACTATCGTCCGTAAACCTACGTAATAGACAATATTTTTTTTAAATAAGTCAATAAAATATGAACAGAAATAAAATGACGAATAAGTGACTTGTATGATGAAAGATACCTAGATAGAAAACAATTATCAATTTACTCGTAGATAATACATATTTCTCGAAATTATTACGAATTCGACAAACTGAATTCTTCATCGCTGAACCAAAACTAAACCTAGAAATGTCTTGAAATTTGGACTTACTTATTAGTTCCTTTTACGTTTAAAAAAAATCCCCAGGCCGAAAATTATCTATGAATCGTTGTAATTTTTATTCAATTTTAGTAAGAAAAAAAATAGCATGATTTTTCTCAGCTGTCTATCTCCAATGCTGTTTGATTCTGGCTAGTGTGCATGCATCTTAATTAGCCTAGACGTTCTGGCGAGATGGAGGAGTCGTGTTACCAATCAGTGGATCTGATGAAACCGAAGCCATTGGCCAAGGCCCAGGAATCAGGATGCGACAGCTGATTTCCGGTACAACCCTGGATGTTCCAATTGCAGTCACTTTGTTTTTAATTACAGATTCGGAGAAGTGTGTGAAATGAGAGAGTCTACAAATGTAGGTGCCGTAGCTGTATTTTGTAAACGTAGGTACGTTATTTAATCAATCACAATCGATATTATTATTTATATAGTAATCCTGATTACAAAATCAAGTTCTGTCAATTACCAATTCACTATGTGTGTCAAAACACACTATTTTGTTATCAAGATAGGTATCAATCATAATTTAAAATACATAAAGATAGTATTTCAAATTATCCAATTCTAGATTCTGAAAAAAAACAACGGTTGCGGAAAATAAATAATATGTAGGTAAGTCCTGTTTGGGTACAATATTTTTTACTCTAAAACGTAAATAAAATTATATTTTAGCAATAATAAAATAATTGCCGTCGTCAATATTTATTTTGTGTTTATTTATGGTAGCTTTTTTTTTGAACTTTTGGCAACACATTGAAGTGTGTTCAGTTCAGGCTCAATAGATCTAACTATACGGGATTGGGTGGGTAGTGGTTACTCGCAAGCGAGAGCCGGCGTTGCGCTCCGCTGCCGTCACCTAACGCGCCTTCAATATCTTTGATACGCAGCACCGATGGAATCGAAATCCGATATTCGACTCACAAGTTTATTTATCGCGAAATACGACGATATTTTCGTCCGTCCGTCACTCGGACAGTTCACGGAACGGGCAAGATTAATTGTATTTCGGTTGAGTCATCAAAATAATTAGAATGACGCTATTTTCGTTTGTGATGCTAATTTGACAGACGTCGCGGGAGAATCGACTCTGCTTTTATACCGTTTGATCACTTCTTTGTTATTTAATATAACTCATTGAGATAGCGAGTGTCGTGTCGTATCGCTTCAAAACCAGTGAAATGTCGCCAATCCCTCAAAATGAAAATACGTACATGATCCATTCTCAATGCAACACGAACGTACTGACATTCGCGTTGAGACATTACTATTAGCGAGGTAATAACTGTCCATAAAGCATTGGATACACTCCAGAAATATTTCTAGACCACAAGAGAATCGAGGAAGCTCAATAAAATCCGTCTGGGACCGGTTTAATGTAAGGAATATTTGATAGCCCACAGTTCTCAGAACTCAAAATATAATTTGCGGTAGTTATGCGACCGCTATAAACGTGTTTGATTAATACCATTCCCGCGAAACAAATGTAACGGTTTCAGTTCCCTTTGATCAGAATACGGTTGTTAATCATGATGGAACAATGCTGGACATAAACCCATTGATGAGACATAGCGAATTGAAGAGCAAATAAATAATAGAAGCGTTTTAATTGCGTCTTGTAATTACATTTGGCACGTGATCTAACTACGCATCGCTGAATGGAAGTTATGGACAACTACCTACCGCATTTTATAAATATTCTTTCACAGAGCGATTGCCACAATTTTTATGCAAATAATATATTTTTATGTATTGATAAACATTGTTGAAAGTGAAAAGCTTTTTGCGTCTAATTAATGGCACGGGGTTGAAAAGAAAATGAAATACATTTTATGGGTAGTTTACCGCAAAGTATTCGAACAACTGCAGTGGACATTTTAATATATAATTAATCATAATTTTAATAAAAACTTACTACAGGTAAAATGGCCATGGTTTGGAAGTTTGCCAAACCCATTATTCATTGGTTCACTTCTGTAGTGATGTAAGTAATCAAGTAAGTATGTATGTTGAAAGTGTTGTGACATAAATGTTGAATTATGTTACAATATATTCTTCTGCGTGGTATCGAGATTTTGTTTTATAAGTATCTTAGGATTATTCTTTAGTATGACATGATTACAAATTCAGCAAAGTCCTAATGAAAATATTGATAATGATAGATAAACTAGAAGAAACAAAAATATGTTACAGCGAAGAAAATTCTAAAGACTGTAATAAAAGAAATGCAATTTAAAAGCAATTAGTTTCCAGCAAATCTTTGAGAATGAATAAGTTTCTTACAAAAGACTAGGTAAAACATAGATTAGGGACGAGTTCAACAGAGATCAGAGACAACGTAGACCTGTTGTGACACTGTGCAGTATGATTAATGAGAGGTAATCGCTGGTTTTTATTTATAATCTGGCAACACCCGCGAGGGATTCGTTTGTTGATTATCAAAATAGGCCAGTGGGTAAACAGATGATGAGCGTGACAATTCCAGTATGGTGGCTAATTTTAACACGGCTAGATGTCGTCTAATGGTATCACAACATTGTAAGGTGTTTAATTTGAGGAATTATTTTTGACGTGACTACTCGTACGTCCAATAAATCGATAAACGCCGGCTACATGTACGAAAACGTTGACGTCATCGGTAACGCTGTCATTGTCCGGTAACGCTAATCTTCCGGTAATGCTGCCATGGTCGGGTAACGCTCATTGTCCGGTAACGCTCAGTGTCCGGTAACGCTGGTAGTCACGTTAAACTATCGTCCGTAAACCAACTTTACAGCCAACCATTTTTTTTAAATGGAATTACAGTAGCTAGAGCCTGTAACAACGACTACTGAAATGTCGGGCTGGTTTTTCTTTTTAGGGACAGTGAGTTTGGGAAGAATGTCAAATATGATTTTAGCTCGCATAGTCACAAAATTGTAATCGAACTTTACTTAATGATAAGTTCGTTACATAAATATTAACTACACATACCAATTTTCAAATAGCAAGGCGCCAAATTATTTGAACGGTTTAGAAATAACGTAATGTTTTACCGAATCAAAATAAACAATTAAAATAATGAAATATACATTAAAACTCAATCAAATGTCGGTGTTTGGTTTCACAAAATGTGTGATATAAAGTATTTCGGAGCCAAAACAGTGACCTCCACTAGTATTATTCAATTTCACTGGAATTAGAAGATTACAACATTTGCCTGTTTCTATACTTTTTGTAGTTTGTAAATCCACGCTCTGTTACCATAATATTCCATTTCATTTAAAACAATTCTTGTTTTCGTGTTTGTTGAATATTTAGAGAATGACGCTAGTTGTTATTGATTTGTTTTAATTCAATAATATTTTAATACTTCTACTTATACCTACCTAGCTTTGGGTAATAGAATGCATATAGATGGAATATATGAAAATCGTAAATATTTAATACGGGCAAAATTGTGTAATGATACAGAATGGGGTAACGAGATAAATAGATGATAAATGGATTGCTCTTCACTCACATCTAAACAACTGAACTGATTTAAGGAGTTAGGAGCCTGATGGCCGCCTGGGACCCCGAAAAAGTCCAAGCTCCGATAGCTGGATGCCATTAATCAAAATATGAAAGCTCTCGGAAATCGCGGCTGGAAGGATAAAGCCAAAGATCGTCTTGTATATGGCGATGTTGACTTGACCAGGCCAAAACCTACCCGAGGCTGTAGCGCCAAGGATGATTATGATATTAGGAGCTGTAAAAGCTTTCGCTTTTTGTAAATTTGTAGTGGTAATAACGTGAAAATGGGATGTATGTTTGTAACAGGAAGTTGGCCGTCAGATGGTACCGACTTCAGAAAAATGAAGTAAATAGAATCATTCCTAATTTAAATATTACTTATTTTTATTACCAAGGTAAAATGCCAGATGTTATACATCATAATTATGGGACTACTGTAGTAAGGCTCGCTCCTTTTTTTTATTATGATTCCACACAACAAAAGCCGCAGGCAGTAACTAGCAATGTAATAATTTCTTGTTTGTGCGATCCGCAATAACCATGAAGCTTTTTATTTCAGTGATACTCGTAGCAGTCGTTTTCAAAATCAAAACCTGACAGCCGTTGAGCAAATACGTCGGTCGTGTGTGCAACTGACAAACCATCTTGGTAGGTACAATATAATGATGACGAGCAGACAGCATGCAATTGTAAATCTGAAATTGCTTCATATCAAGATGGCGAGGTGTGATTCAGTAATCAAAGAGAGCGACTCGCATTCAGCATAATTATACAATTAAATTAAATAAGTGGCCGTAATAAGTCGTCGCAATGCTATTCACAATTGTATTATAATTGCTTTGGATTCTGTTGCAGTCAACAAATTAGCTAGGTGTTTTACTGTTTTTAATTTATTGTTTGATTGTTTGTACATGAAAAAATAAACAAAATATCTTACATACGAGTATTTATCGAGGTAATAAAATACGTACCCATTATTACATTATTTTATTATTTGAAAAGTAGATAATTCAAAAACGGATTTTAAAATTTAGATCCAAAAAACAGTTTTCGGTGACTAGCGACACGAGTAAGGCTCTCATTATGTACATTATGTATCTATTATATACATCACATCTGGTCGTGACTAAAACAGAGCTAAATCTGATGCAAAGAAAATAACTAAAATATGGATAACGAAATGTAAGCTGGGAGAGAAGATGATTTGGGATATGAAGATTGGAAGTAACATATTGCATAATGTTTGCTTTCGTTAGCTGGTTGTAGGTAAGTACCATGACAGCTCAATATTTATATGGATGCATTCATCCAGCGATGAGTGAGTAAATAGAGCAGTGATCAGGCGGGGACATTTCCCCGGTCGATAGATCTAATGAGGTTCTTTTTCATTAAAAAATCAATCTTAAAGCATGTTTAATGTATAGAAGGATGGTCATTGAATATTAAGGGGAATCCTCAAGGCAAATTTCCATACAAAATGTTTCGGACAAATACTCAAAAAGTACGTTGTATTATAGTAATTTCTTCACACTATTCGTTTCGTCTATGTTTTTTGATTTCGTCAACAAAAAAAGTGAAAGGTTTCATACATTAATTTAGATTATATACGTGTTTTTAAGTTAGTAGGGTTAATTTTAAAACACGTATTAAATCTAAATTAAAGTATGAAACCTTGTGAAACAGTGTGTAGAAATTACTATAATACGGTGTAGTTTTTGAGTATTTGCCCGAAACATTTTTGTATGGAATTCGGATTTGAGGATGCCCCTTAAACAGTCCTATTGAAATCGGTTGTCTATGTTTTTGTAAAACCTTGATTATTTCTTCAAGAGCTATTTTACAGACTAGATAAACTCTATTCTACCATTTAGCCCTCCATCCCTCTGTATGTATGATAAAAAAAATCAATAAACCTTTTGTTTATGAGCTAGTTAAGGAATCAAGTGTGACACTTCATTCCCATCGAGTAACACCGTTTTTATGAATTTATTCTCCACGAGTAACACTGTTACTATAATAATACGTATATTATCGAATATTCATCTGTTTTACTATAGATATTCTTTAACCTGAATCCACGAGTCTATGTATTTGTTTTGTTTGAATATTGTACGATATTGGTAAGGCTAAGTAATATGATTTCCTTACAAATAAACAGTTGAGCAGTTACATATTAGATACATAGGTAAGTCCAACAAAGGACTATTCTGGAAATGTCAACATCGTTTCCGTCAACGACGCATGAGGAAATGAAAAACCAATGATCCGCAACAATGTTAAAGGATTATGCTCCGTTATAAATTTTATCACAAGCAACATATTTTTCATAATTTCGCAATTTGATGAGAAGAGCAAATTACACTTATATAAAAAGGGCGAATGTTTGTGAAGTAATCGAGGCAAACTACTGAACTGTATATGCTGAAATGAGTTTAGATCATCTTTTATCTTGATAGCACGTAGACAAAGCCGCAAGCAGCAGCTGGTATAAAATAGCGTAAACGGCCTGTAAATCAGATACGTACCTACTGTCTCTGATTTACAGGCTGTTCCCTAATCGACGCGAGTAGTAGAACTAAAAGCAATGTTACGACGGGTTCAGGTTCAGGAGAAACGTTATAGGGTGCAATTACAGGGAAATAAGCAATATATTTACTAGAGGCAGCGCAGGCGCCGCGTGACACCGCCCGCTGCTTCCGCGAACCACCAAGCGATCGCTAGCCGCTTCAAATTGCACGATCGAGATCACGATCGATGAACGGGGCAAAGTGATGTTGCTTGGAATTGCATCAAAACAAGAATAGGTATACTTACTTATAAGGGGCAAATTAAATCAGCTACAACTTAATTTTGCATGTTACCTATATATTTTATAGAAAACTTATAGGATTGTAACATGTTATTAATTATTTTATTACCTAACATGATGATTATACTTTTTGAGTTTTTTGAGCTACTTAGATACCGTTTTTTTTTTCAGTTTCATGTGTCACGGTTACGGATAAACTAAATACTTGGGGCAAAGTAAAGTTTGTAGTAGATATAAAAAATCTAAACCTATGGCCCAAATCAAAATATTGCGAAGATTCTTAGAACTATTAAAATCGGTGAACGGAACATCGAGATTGTCTACAAAAAGAATGTGGCCGAAACAATAGTAAAGGGATGAAAACAAAATTCAATGTAAAATTCTCCAAGGGAAGTAAGAATTTCAATTGTCAACACGATAAGAGTAATCTAGGGATGTACCTACCCAACCCACTAGGTGTCGATTGTTTTGAAAATGATTGTGTGAAATAATTATTTTTATTAATATTACAAATAATATATTGTTTTTATCTATTTATGTTATATTATGTAGTTTACTTTTTGCAAGTACTTGTGATTCAACGGCAACGTAAGAATTCGTTTGTGGAATAATTTTAATGATTAAAAAAATATAGCGTTTGGGCATTCATATTCTATAGAATTCCATAATAAGTACAATGCCAATCAGCCGCACCAAAAACAAAAATTCGATAAAACA
This sequence comes from Lobophora halterata, assembly GCA_932526365.1. Classification (NCBI taxonomy): domain Eukaryota; kingdom Metazoa; phylum Arthropoda; class Insecta; order Lepidoptera; family Geometridae; genus Lobophora; species Lobophora halterata. The sequence goes on from OW052018.1 coordinate 3,645,240, forward strand.
TTCCATTGGTCGATAACATCGGCGATTCGTGAGTCACCTACGATTTATCGACTCGTTTCCTACCGTATCTATTACAGCTTTCGGCAATATTGTCTTCTCCAATTCAGGTAGAACTATACAATAATAAAACATTTACCCGACGGAAAAAAAACTATTTGAAAGCAATTAACTCGGCGTAAGCCTCCGTGGTGTGGCGTCAGAAAGATTACAAAGGACTTATCACTTTTTTGTCTCGACTACTTTGGGCATCTGGACAACAACAGTGCTCCTCTATTTGAACCCTTATTAATAAAGAATTAAAATCCATTTTAGAATACGGCTTTTTATCGCGGTGTTGTGTAGGTGGTCACGTATTTGTTTTTGTGAAAAAACAAATCGGCCGTAACAAGACCTCCGATGAATTCGTCGACTGCGATGATCCGTTTCGACGATTAAAAAATATACATAAAAAAGAACAAATAAATTCAAAAATAGCAAAGTTAAATCATAAATCAGTAAAATATAACACGCAAATAACTGCAACAATGTAATGCGAGCTTTAAATAAAACTTCAATAAAATTCCCTTCACACGTAGAAATTTTAAATTTAACTACGCGTTTGATAGGCTAGTTACCACGAACACGACACTTGTGGCAGACGAATAACCACCTTATGGCATTGTAATAACGGCTGGATATAATAGTGTGGAGACGTCGTATGGCAGATGTCGCGCGCGACAAAGTAAACTGTACGTGCTTGTCGCGTAAACACGCGATGATGGTGTGGGGCCGTCCAGCAACAATAGCTACTGTGCAATTTGTGATTCAACTCTACATTATCCCGCAATTACTAGCACGAGAAAAGACTTTAGTACTTTGAGAGTTGTAAACTGCACTAATTGATACCAGACATTTCAATCTTACATTGTGAGTGTTGAGCGACAAAAAGGACGAATTAAAGAATATAATATGTGGCAAATATGCGAATGCTGAGATGGATATGTGGTGTGATTGTTGATAAGATTAGATATGAGGATATTAGAGGAAGCCTGAAAGTAGCGCCAGAGATAGATAAGTTGAGGAGTAACAGGTTATCGTGGTATGGGCATGTGAGTGTTAGATATGAAAGTAGATAGATTTACGAGAAGAGGAAGACCAAAGAAAAAATGGATTGACTGTGTGAAGGAGGATATAAACAAAGCAGGCGTGAGTCCAGAGATAACGGCTGATAGAGACGAATGGAAGAAGAAGACAAGTTGTGCCGACCCCACCTTAGTGTGGGATAAGGGCGGGGTAGAAGTAGAAGAAAATCGTACTAAAAGTACAACTCGGGTGAATTAACATGACACCTGGCTAAATAACGTTAGTGCAAAGTACAGAGTGGAATCGGATAATCTTGGTAGAGAAGAGGACGTTGGGTACTTGGTAATGATAAGGCTTCACAATAAGAGGAAGAAGAAACACGGAGGGCGCCGCGCGGGGATAACGGGGGAAACATCGAGTTCCGAGCCAGGTGTCATGTTAATTCGACCGAGTTATACTGTCTACATTGTAAACACATTCGCACTCGCGCGTCGATAACAATCGCGCAGTAACAAATTATCCCGTGAATATTTTTATAAAATAAATCTCCGGACGGTTCACGATAAGCTCTGTAATTCAAATAAGTCTCAAACATTGTTATTCGTATCGAATTTACGACGAATATGATTTACGAGCATATTTGATGCGGATGGACACGCGGGGCACAATAGCCTCACACAAGTCGCGATGAAAGAATCGTCGGACCACGGTTTAGTATTATAATGCGGTCACCCCTCAGTCTGAATAAGTTTTTTACTGCCTATCCTTCTCGGAAACAAATGTTCGATGGCGTTTATTACCGTACGGCATATTGTTTTATTGAAATGTAAAGTACTTAGTTTTAACATGTTTTACATTTAAACTGACCTGTTTTTAATTAATGGTGGTTGCAATTTCCTGTGGTGTGAAAGGACTGTAACATAATTTTATTAGTCGTGGTGTCGTTGTCTGTACTTTAGTTTGTCCCATCCCCATTGTCATTTTTAATTGAATAACTAACGGTTTTAGCATTTAACATTACAATATATTTAATATACATTCCAATGTCCAGAACCATGTGCTTACACTTACAGGTATTTTACTTTATTCAAAATAAATTCAATAAGTTGGTTTACGGACGATAGTTTAACGTGAATACCAGCGTAACGGGACAATGAGCGTTACCGGACAATGACGTCAACGTTTTCGTGCATGCAGCCGGCGTTCATCGATTTATTACACGTAGTCACGTCAAAAAGAATATTTAATACTGTATGTTATTGTTAAACACCATTATACTAACATTTTTTATGTCAAAGGATTTGACTAAATTTGAATATAAACTGCATACTTATACCTAAATGGCAAACATGCCTGAATTCGATACCTAAACATAATCGATTGAACACGCGCGTGATATCGAATACAATACGTTTTCAGTCCCGAATTATAATCGGTCGGAATTAGAAACAGTTTCGTAATATTAATATTGGCCACCAATCGGATTGAGTCATTCAACAAATCAATCGTAACTAGGAACGAATTGTTGTATTAAGGAATTAATTAATAGATTCCGTTTGTTTTTTTTATAGTAAACATGGAAGGAGGCGGTATAACCAACTTTTTTTTCTTCAAAAGCTATTTTATAGACCAGATAAACTCTATAACGTCATCTTCCCTCCATCTCTTTCTCTTGTATGTATGATACAAAAAATATATAATATTATTAGGTAGGTATCTAATGTTAGGAATAGATCGTAAAATGACTATCGGTCATTTTGTTTTTTTTTTTAATTTTTAGTAAGTTTTGTTAGAACAAAAACTGAAATGTAAGCAACATTTAAGCTTGTGTTCTAAATTCATTTGCCTAATTTTCAGCACAAAAATGAACACAAATGTATCTTAAATCCGAAAATTCTAGTGTTTTCCAACACAAAAAGCCATCAACCAATTTGACTGTTAGTGAAAACAAAGAATCATTTAAGTCGAAATAAAAAAATATAATTAGAATGAAAACAGTTTCTGGGGCGATTAAAATTAAGTAAAAATATCATCGTGCATTTCTCGTGGACTTTGACAAATTAATTCACATTTCGACGCGAGATTTTAATCGAATGTGCTACTATATTTTTTACAGGAACTCGGGAAACGCCTCATACTTTCGTCCGTTAGTGATGTGACATTATTGACTATGCATTATCGATATCGAAAAAATATATCCAAACTGCGGTATAATAAACAAGGATTGTCGTTATAATAAAATGTCATCACGATCATAATCAAAATAGCAGGAATATGCAAAAAACTATGATATTGAAAACACCAGAGAAATAATATGCTAAAAAAATTTACTACAATTTTTGAGTCTTCTTCATGAAAAAAATATGTCAAGTAGGAACATACGTATGATTTTAAGTTATGTTTATATAAATTACCTCATCACTATACGTTGATTAATTCCACTTCTATTTGTTTAAGATTCAAGCAGCTGGCGACGCGTTTGATCCCGATACGCCGCGACCGCGACGACATAATGTCTGAGATTTTTCCACGACTTGTGAAAACACGACGAGAATAATCGATCATAATCTTGGAATTTGACGAAATGAGAATGATCTATTCGTGTAATTAAATGTTTCTATTTCAGTTCATCTTCCAGCGATTTCGCGGCTTCTCTTGCAAAATAAACATAGTAACATAAAAGTTGAATTCACGGCATTGCGGCTAAGTTGTAAATATTTATTCAATAATAAGAATAATAACCAACTTACTTGTTTCAAGTGATATAAATTATCGTCTATAGACGAGTATTATATAATTATGGTGTTTTGTTGAAATCTAAGTTCAGGGACGTGAGCGATGAACTTCTATAAGAAAATAATGTCTACCTTATGTACAACTTTGTTTCATCGATAATACTACATACATCACATACTACATACAATAATATTACATAACTACTGGTTACAATATCTTACACATTATTTCTACATTATTTATATATTATAAATATGTATATTATATTAGTGTTAAAATAATTCATAGTAGGTTCTTACTTTCATTACTTTTTTAATGTAATTAGTAACTTTCCACTCTTTTTACTTTTCACACTTTTTGTGTTTGTAATACATATATTTTAAATGACACGCCACATTTTATGCACGCCCGGGTTGACTGGTAGAAAATGTAATGTTAGCACTAAATCCTCCCTCACATACTATGTGAGTGTAAAATTGTTAAATAAATACGATGCAATCTAGTTTAAAAATATGACAGAAAATGTAAAACGATATGCAAACAAATAAACCAGTAGCGGCTACTAGATACGGGTCTTGTGTAAACGGAATAATTTATCTGATGTGTACATACAGGGAAAGTCGGTTGATTGGGAAAGCGCATACCTTGATGTCAAAATCATTGAGAATGTGTGGTTATGATAATGGTATTATTTAATATGTAATTACTTAGCACAGGTGAATGAATGAATGATAACTCTTTATTATTCCAATGAACTTAGAGATATAGATGCAAGTTATAGAGCACAATGGCCGGCCTTGTCACAAAGCAGCGATCTCATTTAAGAGATTTTTTTTTAAATATTTATTAAAGTTGTTGTTTGCTCTGACCATGACCTCGCGCAGAAAAATCTGTATCGGTCTCGTATATGTATACTCGAAAAATGTTTTGAACTTACTTTGTTATTACAAACTTTCCTTTTTTATCACATTATTCATAGGTATAGAAAACTACATGCCAAGACTTTTAATAAAAAGATATTCTCTTAAATATTTCCGCGCAATATTATATTTAAAGAACACTTCCGCTAAAACAAAACGGAACATCTCTAGAAGTATCCGATCCAATAAAAAGCGAGTCTACCCGCGTCAGTGAACATTGTGACGGTCATCTCACACCAATAAACGATGGCGCAAGTCATGCTTGGCGCCGAGCCCTATCACGCCTCGAGGGTGAAAGTTCAAGGAGTCAATCGGCACTTCGTAGGTAGATAACATAAAAAAAACATGAGCTTTAGCATAGCGATTTGAGCATTCTTTCAGTAGAAACATTATTAATGTCTATTTTATTCTATTTTATATTAATAAAGGTTTTAAAAAACATACTACAATGAAATCTTCAATCTTAAACAAAATTGCATATTTTGCTTCCCTGTGACTATTCGTTATAGGGAAGCAACATATGCAATTTTGTTTACTTCGATGGCGGTAATTTTTCAGTTATTTTGATTTCAAAACCATAGTAGGTACTGATATAATTTTTATGAAATTTCTATGGAACCAATCTGGAAGGATATCCTTTCAAACATAAAATAAATATCAAATCGGGTTTTAAACAACAAAATTTTAGATAACGTTTTAGGCATCATTTTAGACAGCAACAACTGAGGTAACAAACATTGAAAAAAAAATCAAACGAATTGAGTAACTCCTCCTTTTTTTGAAGTCAGTTGAAAATATGAAACCAAGATGCCCGGCTCATACGCCACTTTATTTCACCTATTTTGTTGCTTGCTACAGTGTCTTTCAAATATTATATTATTCAATGCTACCGAAAACAAAACAAAAACAAAAATGATTAGTACTAGATAATGACAAAGAAATCAAATAAAACTTTCAACAGTGACAATGATCATGCCTCGAATAGTTTTCATTCATCAATCTCCACCCTTATTCCGATCGCGGACTTCACACCATCCATCTTCCGTAGTGATAATTATTTATTCTGTGTCCTTGGTTATTTAAAGCGTGCCGCTGTCGCATCATTTTGTTTTATTGAAGTAGGAAGTGTGACGGATCGAACGTTTCAAACGTTTGTCGATAACGCGCACAACACTATTCCGGTAATTAAATTGACAGTTGACAGTGATGGTTCGGATACGTCACTGTTTATTTGAATATAGAATGTGACCCTGTTTGGTAGGCAGCTGATGGTAAACGCACTACCCGTGATTGAGTGAATGAATGAATGGAATATTGATCTGTTACTTGTGTGGTACCTATATTAAAAGTCAGGGAATAAATTATTAGTTTTCTCCTATAAGGCTTGGAACAAAATATTTAATATTTCACAGTTCGATTAAACCCACAAGCTTCATTAATACCAGCCCCGCCCAAAAATACGTCGAAGTCATTTCAAATCAATCAACTTTAGATTAACACTCAAACCATAGACTCGACCATAGACAAAAACAAATGAGTGAAGCTCAACCAAAAATCGAATTAACTACGATCCTGTTTAGACACCAATTAAAACACAACAAAGGCTATCTTCAATGAGATGAAAAAAGTTTGATAGATCCGCTCTTTAACCCATTCTTTCATTCAATCCGAATCATTCAAGAACGTTCCTTAAGTTCTCCTATATAAGATTTAAAGTAGTAAGCGACGATAGTGAGAAACCGTATAGGGCTGTTGGCGCAACATCTTATATCGATTAAACAGATAATTAATCACGGGAAATGAATCCGAATGAGATGTTATTAGTTATACCACTCGATATTAACAAGTGAAACAATGGACCCTACAACACATGGTGTTGACAATCTTCTTCTTATCAGGTCACTACCTAGTTCTTTCGAACCAGTGTGGTCAAAGGTTTCAGGTGCGTCAAGAAGGCTCCTTTCGTGCACTTGACACATGTTTTTGAACTTTTTATGCTCTATACCATGCCGGTTTCCTCACGATGTTTTCCTTCACCGTTAACCACGTATTTTGGGTTCGAACCCCAAATTTTCGAATCGAAAGTCGAGGCACCCACCACACCGCTCTGCCAACACGGCTGTTAACAATTTAACAATTATAATATTAAAAACTTCTTAAAAGCTTAGATAGCAAAAAAAAGATAATTTAACTTACTAGTAAGAAAAAGTAAGTATGTGTATTTATGTTTGTTACATGTATGAAAATTCAACCAAAACACAAATCTCCAAAAAAAGTCATTTTCAAGAATTTAAATAAAGTTTGAATTTGTTAAAAAAATCTGATAGTAAAATTATGAAGATAAATAGAGATCAGCCGCTATAAGCCAAGTTTAACCAACCGATATGGGCGATCAATCAGCTGCTAACGAGGCGCTCACGTGGCCGTACTAACTCTGTATTATCTGTGGCCACGGTGTCGAGTTCTCAATGAGAAGTAAAAAAACGCAATGAAAAGAAAAAAACTCAATGAAAAGTCCGAGATAAAACACAAGTTTGGGAAATAGACACGCTGGAAACTGATTCAAGATATAAATACGGTTATTTTGAGTTTCTGCGTAGTTCATGAAACAACCTATATCAATCTACTAATTATTTATGACTCTCTAATGTTTTTTCTGATTTTTTTAAAGTTGCAAATAAGGAATAAGTTTGCAAACATTGAAAAATAAACGTATCGGAACACCCACAGCGACAAAGGTAAGTAACCCAAGAATTCTTTAATTCAAACACCTGATTAAAATTTACATACTCGTTTGTCGCTGCCATTAAATTAAACGTTCGTATACCTAAAAAACTACAACTTTTTAATTTCTTTTTTTCTGACGAAGACAGAGTGCGATCACAGAATAAATAATAGTCGTTTGAAGGTGCGGGGCGTGGCAGACTAACTTTCATTACTCATGAGCCGTAATAAATGATAAAACATTATTAATATGAGGAGATCCGTCTGTGATGGTCAGAGATTAACGGATGAATAAATTAATTCTAATGCATTTAATTTTTTACCAGTCAATAATTAGCATCAAACCTTAAAGGAAAACTCGCTGCAAAATTAAAACGCACATCCAAGGATCAAGTCATGACATTTGATTTGATAGATTGCCTTGATAGAGTGAAGTACACAATCTAAGTAATGTGTAAGTCCTGACTGTCTGACTGACAGCAGGACAACGTACAGGCCAAGCCACTGAACGTAGAGACTGGAAATGAGGGTATGGTCCGTCAAGACGTGTAGGCACGTATTAAGAAAGAAAATTTCTTATAAAAAAATAGAGTTATTTATTACTGTATAAGAAATTGATAATAAAAATAAGTATAGGTTTTTTCATAAGCACCGCCTATCCTACCTATTTTGTGTCGCTACGTCTTAACAGGGCTCATGTTATAACTTTATGAAACTAGTTAAAACCTTTTCACATGTACATTATTGCGAAATAAATAAATTCACAAACAAAGTTGCTAGTATTGACTAGTTAAATATCTAAGGAAAGGACTCAGGGAATTAGACCACTGTAAAATCAAATAACAATTAATATCTGTTATCAAAGCGTAGTAATAACAGCCAGAAGTTATAGTCCGTGTTCAGAGGTGATAAATTGAATAATAATTTATTTCGAACGAGATAAGAGATGGCGAGGTAAGATACTCTCAACGTGTTTCCTTCTGGATTGAATCGAGTTGGATTGTCTCATATTAGTGAGTTAGTTTAATCGAATCGATAAAATAACAAATTAAGCTTGCCAATCGTGAATTTCAAACATCTTTAATTATGGAAATAGGGTATTTACCAACTACGTAACATTAAATATTTTTTGAAAAAAAATATCGTTTATGCGTCTTTGAACCTACATCCTAATGATCTATTAGCTCCAACTAACAAAAATTAGTAATCAGTCTTTGAATCCTGAAAAACTTTGTACTTTTACTTCCCCGACATGCAAGGTGATTATAATCATGATTAATTATTTTTTATAGATTTAGATAGTTAATTTTTGTATGAGTATAAAAACTCTATTTCCATTATTAAAGAAGTGTGAAATTCACGATTGGCAAGCTCAATTGATAATTAATTATCATACAAAAATACAATTAAATAAGGTAGGTATAAAAAAAAAAAAAAAAAAGAACCAAGGCGATTGTGACGGGAACACGATGGGTTTTTAGTCGGTATTCTGCCTTCTGGCAGTGAGTCCGACATACCCTCCAGCCCTTCCCCAGGCAGAGGGATGCGTAAATGCATTTTCCCATCGATAAAAAAAAAAAAAAAAAAAAAGGTAGGTATAAAAGAAGTTTTGCAACAACCAAAAGGATTAATTATCTGATACAACTTTTGTTATCACAAAGACGTAAAAGCTACCTACAGAAATCTGACAACTCCAATAAACGATAATAATCTCCACATAAATAACCTAGAACAAGATACTACTGACAGAGTCTACAAATTGTGTAACGCAACAATAGCGATTGATTTGACTAACAACAAGGCGGGGAGATATAAACATGATCTATCCGACGACAATAACGACGCCATTTACCACGTAGATCAATTAATGCGAGAAAGAGACAAACATATAACAAGAATACAAGTCAGAAAGAGTAAAGAGAAAGTTATCAATCACGCGCCTGCGCACCATCTCAACGCTAGAGGCTATCGAAGATGCGATTAATTATTTCTATTATCATATTTTAAATGTATGGAAGGAGTTAGAGTGGCGAATTCCCACAATTATTGTGTAAGTAATTGTTCACGTTTATTAATATACGGTGAATAACGAGCCCTATGAAGCCTCAAAAATGTCTTACAATATCGTGTTCGCGTCAACATTTAGCGTGTTGTATGTTTCTTGCTTTAGTTTGATAAATGTGGTCTGGTTCTACAGGCTCTATTTGACGTTGTTTTATTTGGTCCTTTTAACTTTCATTATTGATGTCACATCACATTGGTTCCGAAGCTAAAGACAAATCACCATATCTCGACCGATCCATGTTTCTGATCTTTATTTTCATCCTTTAAAATTCATTAATGTATCGTAGTACCACTTCCATGATCCAAAGTCGTCAATCATCCGTGATCTTATCACCCGATCACCGATCTACACAATATAAAATCGTTTATACATCCGATGCATGATATTACCCTGTATACGATTAGTATCACTACCACACAATGAAGACCTATAACGCCAAATAACTTCTATCGAACTTAGGTTATAACAAACTGGTCGTTTCGTGTATCATTTCAATCGATGATCGTGAATGAAACATTTAGCCGTTTGATAAATTACAGCACATATCAATCGGTACAATGGATTAATCAGTTTCAAAATGAGTGTTTTGGACTTACCTCGTTTTTGCATGAAGGAGAAGAGGTCGTCGAGAAATTCTTTCCGCTGTGGGTCATCGCTGATTTCATATAACTGAAACAAAAAAAGAACGTTCTATAAACTGTGCAAATAAAACGGAATTTAGCGATTTGTTGGCGATGAAGAAATAAAAATACTTTGCTAATTTTACGGCCAGTTCATATACATTTATAACGATTATCCGACCGTTGTTGGTAATAACAAGTTGTTGATAGAATTCTTTAGTATTCCTAGTTATTTGTTCGTAGGATAGATAGAATTGACACCATATTTGGCGTTGATGCGAACGAATGATCAAAGTAGTTAGACAATGTCCGTTCCTTTCGCCTCATTCACTCCATATTGCAATTTCATAAACAGATGCAACAGGGTAATAACTCGTAGCTATTGAAGGTTCACAACATTCACAACAATGAAAATAATGAAGTTATTAATATTCCTAGGAAGTTGGGTGCAGCGATGCGAGAACCACGTGCGCCCGCATGTCCGCAAACATAGGAAATGCATTACCCACGAGTTCCATTGAGAATTAAAGAAATTAACATAGAGACAGGGCCTTTCTCACGTTCAGGTCATAGATTTAAGAATAATAATAAAATAAGCCTTTCTTGTACAGGGATTGTTGAGTTAGGTTGTCCTTACACATAGGATAGAGAATAATAGTAATAATAAATAAATAAATAATAGGGTTCTTGAGTGGAGACCACGTCTAGGCAAGTGCAGTGTAGGACGATCTTTGGCCAGATGGAGCGATGATATGCATAGTTGGCAGAAGGTGGATGAGAAGAGCCGAAAATCGGGCTCAATGGCGCCCCTTGGGAGAGATCTACGTCCAGCAGTGGACTGCTATAGGTTGATGATGATGATGAAATAATAACAAATAGAATATTCAAACAGACGCATAAATACTACGTACCTAACTGCCATTCAGTAAGTAGGTTTAAATTAAATGTTAATCAACTCAGAACGGTTTCAATAATTACAGGTGTGCGAAATAAAGAGTCATAACCTAGTCATAAGTACAAAATATAACCTTTCACAACCTGCCAATTTTCACGAAATGATAGTCATATTTAAAGGCCTACAAATTGATAAGGGTAATAAAGGTAGGTAGTTTAAAACGCAGATGTCAGGTTTTATGGTAAATTAGCCGTTATCTCTAAAAGTATAGAGTTCAAAATGGGCTTATTATCTAAACTCCCACAGAGAGAGGCGTGTCACTTGAAATTATAATGACAATATCCGCCATTTAAATGCACTCAGCAATTCAAAACCGCGATAAAACGGTATTACAACTTGAAAGATAAAAGTAAACGGTTGATTGGGTAGCAGAACGTTTTCAATTTGTGATAAGAAAGTGTTGAGTACCATGAGGGAAAACACAGAAATGTTTGGGTAGATACCGTGGTTTCTAGGAATTCAATATTAATAAAAGGTTTGAAACTGACTGACTGAGTGAATGACTGACTGACTGACCGACAGACAACGTACAGGCCAAACCGCTGAACGTAAAGACTTGAAACTTGGACCATATGTTTGCTGAAAGCTGAAAGTGAGTAGGTACTAAGAAAGGAATTTTAAACATTCGCAACGCAAACGAGGTTACGGGTGTGATATTTTCCAAATTTCATTTATATTGACCATCAATATAGAAAATTAAAGTAAACTATATATTATTTAATCACGAAGGTAATGCGAGAGCGTGATATGAACATCACAAACACCATTCCCGTTATATTGGTATTAGGCCAGTTTACACTAGCGACAAAACCGTCTTTGGCTGCTAAAGCCGTGAAAACATGCGCGGCGCTTGCGATCAAACATACGGCTCGAATACGTCTATTTGCATTCAGACAATAAAATTACAACAAGGCACTTAGCGCTACGGAGAACTGGGCCGTGGAGAGACAACGAAACGCCATTTGACACTTCCTGTTTCCGTCTTATAATGTGTACACGGCGTTAGAGACGTCAATGGGGTCAGGGTGTGCGAAAATTGTTGCATTTTTCTTTACGTAACCGTTATTCGTTATTCAGTCATTCACCTCTTTTCCTTTCAAGCGGAAGTGGCAAAACATGATGTACCTAAACTCTATCATGAGAGTCATAATGACATTAACAGTGCAAATCGTGTCTTTCAAAGCTCATTAAGGCCCAGAATCTCGCACACCGCTATCTCGCTAGATAGATAGATATCAATTGAATGAATATAAATTTCAAAAGTAAAGCGGTAAAAAAAGAGCGGTGAATTTGTTACTACAACCGCACGAAATGTTTAAGTATATTTTTGTTTTGGTATGTTTAACATAAGCGAAGGAGATTGGGCAAAACTGTTTTTCCCAATCTCTTTAGCTTATGTTAAATATCAAAAAAAGAAGAATTTATCGAACTGTCTCTTTAAATATAGACATAATTTGTCAGCAATTGAAACAGCTATTGGTCCTTTCAAAACACTGGGATGACGTATACTAAAATTATCATGATTTCCATGTTTTTGATCATTTTCAGCATAAAAGGCGGGTAGAAGCTAATATTTTATCATTCTAAGTTATTTTTTACGCTTTTCTGCTAATCGAAAACTGTTGATTAATCGAAGGGGTTGAGACCAAACCGACAAGCGTTGAAGATTAATGATGACATACTAACTAATGTTGATTCTGTGGATTGATGAAGCAACATACTAACTAATATGAGTTCTGTGGCTTGATAAAAAGAGACAGCTGCTTTTACTCTGTGGTTGAGGTATACTTAGAGATATTTAAAAAAGCGCCACCTAAAAAAAATTTTATGTACCTAATAAATAAATGGTTGTTGAAAATAAGCCAACGAATCAATAAGATTTTTATATAATAGAGTAGGTAAGTAAGTAAATTGAGTAAGTATATCACTTTTGAATTTAACATTAGTTATGTGGTAATAATGTGAAGTGCGGCAGGTAGAGTAAAGCTTTGGCCAATAATGGGAAATCGAAGATGGTAGTCCTTTGGCGGGGTGAGTTAGCGACATTACGAAAGTCGCGGACAACTTCTGGATGCGAAAAGCACAAGACCAGAGAGAATGGCATGTACAAAAGGCCTACATTCAGCAGTGTGTATTTATGGTCTGTGGATGATGATGAATGTGGAAATAAAATAATATGAACTGCCCCAATCATTCCTTGCATCAGGAATAAGTCAAAGCAGTTGTCGTGCGCAATTGAAACCGACGTAAATTCATGATCATTTGCATTTCTCACAAAACATTTAAATCACAAAACATTGTTAAACGTCCACTTGATGTGAACGTAACAAATTATTATATGAATTGAGAATTATCATAACAGGGCCGGTATAGTCGCCCACCGCGTTCGATATTTGAATCACAAAACTGGTCCATAAGCCCGTAATCTCCATTGTGGTGTGCCAATTACGAACTCTCCCCTTCCGGTTGAATAAACAAATATTGTCGTTGCCACTGTCACTGTCACAACAAAGAACGATGAATTTGTTTCCCATATAAACTTGGACATTTAATTTTTTTTGTCAAACGTAACGTTTTTTGGTTGTTTGGCGGATAAAAAGATGAACACAGCAAATAAAAAAATAAGATTAAAATATTAATAGGCTGTGTGTGAGCCCATTTTCCCGGGCAAACCTAATTGTTATTAAAACTATAGCAGAGAGTGTACTTTTTTTTTGTAAAGTAAAATTTAATTAATGATGTTGTACAAAGTTTCTTAAATATTATAGTCCAGCTAGTCACAAATAGGATCCTGCCTATGTAATTTTTACCCGACTACCAAGGAAGGGTTATTTTAGATTTTTTTTTCTAAAAAACAATGTTTGGTTATAATCCAAGCAGCTACCAGCTATAACTTTATTGACATTTTCAGTGCGTTTTCAGACTAACGTATTTTTGTCACGCGTATACGGGCGGATTAGTTCTCGCGAAACTTCAAAAGCCAAACACGATTATACCGGCATTTAGGTACTCTGTTTTCTCTAGCAAGTGTCAGTAGTATGAGGCATCTTTAGCGATTAATCCCGCGAAAACGCGCTGCAAAAAACAAAACACGAGCGGCAAATCCGCTCGGTTAATCCGCTAGTCTGAAACCGCACTTAAACAAACTATGTACAGTCAGCTGCACAGGTATGTAAACACTCCCAAGCTTTCACATTTATATTAGGTACCTACTCTTAATTTTGCAAAGAAAAATGCACGCTAGCATTTTCAAATTAATTTAGAAATCTTACTTGTCAGAAGAAGAATGTCTTTGCAAAATTAAGAGTAAGTAAGTAGGTATAATATAAATGTGAAAGCTTGGGAGTGTATACATGTCTGTGCAGCTGACTGTACATCTTTCGAGAGGATATTACGAACCTTTATATTATTTTCATTCAGCATTCAAGTGATTTTATCGACGTGGCCTTAACTAGATTCAATGATTGAATGTGCAATTTTACTGTTGCTATAAAATTAAGTTTATTGAGTGCTGTTTACCAAAGAAACACATCAGAGAATGCAAGGCCGTAGCTAAATAGTCTTATTACTAATTGATACCTATTATGTCGATGAATACTAATTGAACACAAAATGGTAATTGATATACCTAACTTATAACCTAAATTAGCATAAATATTTCTCGAGTTTTCAAGAGACATATCATAAAGTAGGTAGTGGTTTGGTAGATATACTGACAAATAATAAAAAAATTAAAATTGATTCAGTGTGATTAAGAAAATCTTAACGCTTAAACTAAGTGTATACACAGCTAATAACACTCAATTTATTAAAATTCCACATGCTGTTGAAGTGTGGAAGGAAGGAGGAATCTTGAATTAAACTAATAATAAATACGTCAATAATGCATCGCGTATTTAGGACAAGGCATTTGCTTTGAAAACGGTTTTTGACATACATAGATGTGGGCGACAATGTCTCTGATAGACTATTGTTCCACACTTAGATCAATTTGAACAAATATAATGCGCTTTCAGATTAGCGGATTAACCGTGCGGATTCGCCGCTCGTGTTTTGTTTATTGCAGCGCGTGTATACGCGCGACAAACCGCGAGAGACGCCTCATGTGACACTCGCTTTAGAATTCAATTCAATTCTTTTTTATTTTTTTCAAAAAAAAGCTAGATAAATACAATAAAAACATTTTTATACTTAATAATCTTAATAAGAAAAAATATTGAAATAAATTTGGTATTTTTTCAATTCATTCGGACAACTGAAATCCGCATAAGAATGTGAAAAAGTGAGGGGGCCCTTTTCATTTTTATTACCTACGTTATGCCTAAATCTCAAAACCTTATAACACTAAAATTTAATTCAATTCAATTCTTTTATTTGTATAAACATATCACTACAGGAGATCCATTGCGTCGTATTAAGACATTTATAAACAAATCAAAGTTACAGGCACAACAGTATGCGACAGAAAACAGCAAATGTAGTTATGAAAGACACAAAATTTAAAAAAAGAAACACTAACACACTATTTACAACAAAATTATATTCTTAATATGGCTCATCACAACATTCTCACAGAAAATGAGACACATTCGTTCTATCACCATATGCAAAAACGTCAATCTGATTTTGTCTGGCCAACAGTGCATTCAGATTGCTCTTGCTGCGACAAATTGGCGTATTTATTAAAGGCCGTATTTCTTAAAGGTATTCAATATAATTGAATATGAGTATGTGTCTGTATGTATGTGTTTGTGTGTGTGCTTAGCTCTCAAACACTAGGTCTTGGTGAGCCTACAATGGCTTGACCACGCGCGCCGCCGCAAGACAATTTCAAATTGCCAGCAATAATTTAAACTAGTAATGTATAAGAAGGATGGATTTATAAATAAATCGTGTCGGCCTATCCGAACGTAATAGTAACAGCGTTTATGGAAATGTTGGAGATTTACACTTATTGCGTGTGATGTTGCGCGGTATATATTTCACCGGAATATATTTGTTGTGAAGTAAGGGGGATGCTTCTTGCTTCATTGTTAATTGTTATTAAATAGAATAAAATAAGCGTTTATTGCTGTTTGTTTTACATAAAGTCTAGGTATCGGCAACCGGTTCATACCACAGCTTGTCTTTCGACAAAGTCCTCCTCCAAAGATTTCCATTTTGTTTGTAATTATTTTTTCAATTAAAAAAAAATATTGTTAGGTAAGTCACGCTTATTTACAAAAAATATAACGTTCTATTCTTGTATTCAAAATCGACGGGTTGATTTAATTTTATAATTTTTCTTTCGGCGATTAGGACCACACCCACAACATGAATTAAAAATCTATTGTTCAAGTCAAATACAGTATAGTCAAAGGTAAAAGAAACTCGTTGATGGAAAATCTATTCACATATTAAAAAAAAATTACGAGATAAGCTAGGTTATTTCTCTTACTTTACTTTAAGAAAACATCACTTTCCCCAAATTGACTGAATTGATATTTATCTCCTTCCAAAGGAACTCTAAGTGAAACAGAATCATAAGATAACCAGTGAACAGTTTATTTCATAGTGAACAAGGCCTTACATTGTCACTATCAAGACACAATTTATTGCGAACGGAAAACCAGTCAATAATTACAGCATTTGCGATATGCACATAATAGGTTAGAAATAGGTCGAGTTATCGAACTAATGTGATGTTCATACACGACATAAGGTGCGTCATTTTGACGAGCCATAAGTAATGGAAAATGCAACTTTGTAGTTTTATTGGATTTTGCAGGAAACGACATCGACAATATTACATGCGCTGTTGCCTTTATTGAGGTTGCAATGAATTGCTGAAGTCTATTTGAAATCAATTTCTTACCAGTTCGTATATATTTACGGGCATAATTTAATACAGCAAACTCTTCGAAGACTTTGTTAGGGTTAAGCTCGCCTTTGTATATGTGTTTTTGTGTACAATATATACGGTCAATTTTTAATCACCAGAAAAAAAAATTACACATGGTCAGTTGCCGTTACTGAACACAGACATGGCAAAAAAACTTGAGAAAGTTAAGTAGATTTTTTGTAATTTTTAGTAAAAGTGGATAACTGTTACTGTTAGTCGTTTTCTTATGGATTTGCATCAGGCGGTACCCTTTATTGATAGTAATTTGAGATTTATTCATCGTTTGAAAAACCCGGGTACCTAACTCGCGCCAGCTCGCAAAAGCTCGGCTCGGGCGCCGCCGCACTCGCGCCGCGGTCATTCTGTCATTTTGTAGAAATTCAAAATTCTGACTGCTCAGATATAACGTAGTACCCCGTCTGCATTGCCCTTTTTTTTTTGGTAATAAAAAATTGGTGTTGTAGAATTACAGAGCAAAATAACTGACACTCAAAATTTCGTTTACGTAGCGAATTAACAAAATTCCTTTCTTAGTATACCTACTCACTTACTCATTTTGATGAACAAACCCCCTTAAAAATGTCAAGTCTCTACATTCAGTGTTAGTGTGATTTTGAGGCAAGTTAACAACTCATCAAGCATTATATAACTGACTATAGCTGCTGCCAGCGGCTTTGCCTGCATTTTAGCCTTATTTCAGACCCTAAACTATGTATGTCTTTGTCTACAGCGATCCAAATTAGAGTGATCGGGAAACACTGACGCCAACAGAACTTTTCATTCCATTCACTAAGGTACAAATGTAGTTTGTTGTTTAGTTGAGATTAAGAAAATAATGGTGACTTGCACCAAACTTTCGAAAGTTCCTAAGCAATTACTTTACATGCTTGGCAGTTTTTAACGGTCAGAATCTGAAAACATCCCAAAGTCCATTAAACCAACGACTTAGGCACCTATTAACTTTGTATACCTAGGTATTGATAAAAAACTAGTGCAATTATGTATTTTAGTATGCAATTATAATAAAATACATATAAAACATATAAGTAAGTTAAAAATATTTAGCTCAAGTCATAAATATTGCATTAAGTCAACATGGATAAAACAAGTCATTGTAACCACAAAATGTTCGAGAACTCACGACTTTACCATTCGACAAAACGTAACTTTACCAATTTTAACATTAATTTATGCGTTTCAGTTACTGTGTATCAGTTTTTTATTGTTTGGTCCCTTTGCCATTTGAAATATTGAGTTTTCTAGACAGTGCCGTATTTTTTCAATTCAGTTAATAGGTTCATAATTCGGTATTTCTATATTTGTTACCTCAGAACTTGTTGTTTATAAACCGATTTAAAAAAAAATTTTTTTTTGTTTGAGAGGATATATTTTCAGATTGGTCCCATAGAAAATCAGTTAAGTAGTTTAGTTTTTAAATCAAAATAACTGAAAAAAAAAGTCCTTGAAGTGAACAAAATTGCGTATTTTGCTTCCCTGTGACTTTTCAGTGGTGCCTACGGTCACAAAGACAGTCCGATTGAAGTCGGTTGTTGTATGTTTTTGTAAAACCTTGATTATTTAATTTTTACCATTAGACTCACAGTTACTTCGTTATTCTTATAATAATAATTATAAGCTTAAATGGGAATCCTCAAATCCGAATTCTATACAAAATGTTTCGAACAAATACTCAAAAAGATGCCGTATTATAGTATTTTTTTCACACTATTCGTTTCGTCCATGTTTTTTGTTTTCGTCATTAAAAAAAGTGAAAGGTTTCATACTATAATTTAGATTTTATACGTGTTTTAAAATTAACCCTACTAACTTAAAAACACGAATAAAATCTAAATTAAAGTATGAAACCTTTCACTTTTTTTGTTCACGAAATCTAAAAACATGGACAAAACGAATAGTGTGAAGAAATTACTATAATACGGCGTACTTTTTGAGTATTTGTCCGAAACATTTTGTATGGAATTCGGATTTGAGGATTCCCCTTAAATAGTATCCTACTATTCTTGAACTAAATCGAGTCTTCATTTTACATTTTTTCTTTTGGTAACCCTAACCCAGTAGCAAACATAACGTTTGTTAACATGACTGTTAAAGTTGTATCTATGGAGTAAAAAAAATACAACAAGATGTATACTGCCCTTTTACAAACACATAAAGAATGCTATCATCGTCTAATCTTACGTCGATTGTACTTCAAAATCCATTATCGTCCATTCAAAACATGGATTGAATTGATTAGGCTTTTATTTCTTCTTGTTGCAATAAATAAGGGTTTTTAAATATAAACGATCAAGCTGCGATGTTTTTATGTTTGATCCGTAAACTGTTTGTAAGTTTTAACCTTGTAATTTTTTTTCTTTTATCAAATTAAAGGGTTTGACTTAATGTTATTTAGAACTATGACATAGTTTTGTTTGTATCGCAGACATCTTAGTTCAGGCGACTGTACTTGTTGGCAGGTGTCTAGGTTCGTTAGACTGGAGCTCGAAGGAGTTGTGATGAGGTAAACAAACGATGTATGGTTTCAAGCTTTGAGAAATAAGCGAGAACTCAATTTTTTTAAGAGTTATGTTACCGTGGTGGGAGCGAGCTCGACCGAACATAATGCTTCGCAAATCTACATTTACCACAAATCCTTTTGAAATATTTGCTAAACTTGATACCTACAAAAATGGTATAATCTAGAACTTACATTTACTTATTTCTTTTCCACATAATTTTATGGTTTTTTTTAAATTAATAAATATCCAGAAAATTATATTTTATCAGATTAAAATAAAATTTAATAAAATAAGTGCCTATTGTATGTATGTGTTTGTTCATTAAGACCTTTTTTTGTTTTTTTTTAGATTTTTGTACGTACAGTTTTTTTTTATAGTTATAGAAAAGTCAATTTACTTAAAATAACTGTGAGCAAGCGTCGTCACTTTGTTTGTATGACGTTCCAGTGACGAAACGCGACAGTTCATGACTCGGTACAGTGCTACACACTCGAAGTATCCGTGAGTGCGTTGGCCGCAAAACAAAGCACGATTGATACGAACCGAAGTGACGAAATGTTGAGTACGACTTTTAGCTAATGGGGTCTACTTTCATAGAAGAGAGCCAAGCCTTAAATAGCCCTACTCGATTTATTACTTTTAATCGGTTAAATAAAGCTTGATTTGTTTTTCATTCTTTAAACTAACATTTATCTAAGTACTTCATACAATTATTCAACACATGAAAACTAGGTTTTTTGTTAAATTCTCAGCCTATTTATTCTAATTTGACTTGTTAGGGCTGTTAAGGCGTGATTTATTTAAAAGTTCATGCCAGATTCTTCCGAAACTTTTTATTGTATTTTTTTTTCGAACAAAAAATTCAAGGCACCTAATTGACCAAGTGCTAATAGAGTGAAACAATTTCTTCTTGTCTACTTTACGAATAAAGCCGTCCTTTATCGGGGTCTTTGATAACATCGCGCCGAGAGCCGCTAAGTGATTCCCATTCGATGGTGTTTGCGTAGAAATTACTACTCATTTGACCTATCGCCGTGTTCCGAAGATTGATAGATCAAAAATGGACCAACACATGCTATGTTTGTGAGAAAAAAATATTAAACTAACATGTCTATTGTACTTATACTACTTGTACTTAATTTTTTTATTTATTGCAGAATGTAAACAATTAAGCACCTAAGTGAAATTAATTATTACAAATATTTCACAATGTGAAATAGAATAACATAAGTTAACAAAAATAATTTAGGAATATAATTTTCACATCATAGAGTCTCCTTTTAATGACCGAAATATTCAATCAATATTATACAAGGCTTGACTTGTTTTGACTGACTGAGAGACAGCGTACGTACAAGCCAAACTGCTGAACGTAGACACTGGAAACTTGGAAGGTGTGTTGAGCTGAAATTGATAAGTAGATACTAAGAAAATAGTCACTGAAATTGAGTAGCACGAAGTTGAGTTCGTGAGCTTGTAAACAAATACATAAAAAGCACCGCGATAGCAACATAAAGCTCGGAAGATAAGCTTTTATGTCCAGGAATTCATTAGGAAAATCCTACATAGAACTCATTCATTTGACAAATAATGACCACCCTGTAGAATTATTCCGGGCAAGTAATCGCGTAATCGTCAAAAACAAAAGGATGTGTTGGTGAAGAACGCGGTGCCTATGAGTTGTGTTGTCCTAGATGAGTTAATTTTATGGGAGGACAAAATTTTTTTTTATTGTAAGAGTCCAAATATTACAACAAAAATAATCTTATGTATGTAGTTGTGTTTTTTTCAACCGTCTTCAAAAAAGGAGGAGGATCATTCGGGTTTTTTTTATGTTTTAACTCCGTCATTTCAACCGATTTGGAAAAATCTTTTTTTTTAATTTATTTGAAAAATTTTTGGTTGTTTCCATATAAATTAAATTTAAAACTGTTTAGTAGTTTAATTTTGAAATCGAAATAACTGAAAAACATGTGTTATTCAAATCAAGTAAAATAACAATAGATAATCTAATGACGCGCTTTGGAACGTTTCCGTAGACTACCAATGATAACCAAATAACGCTTTATTTACTCCTAGCGAAATCGTCTATTCTAAGTCACTTCTAGTAAAATTTTCGCACTATCTAGTGTACACGATTACATGCCCTCTTTGATCTCCAATTAGATGAGCATTTTGGGGTCCTATCTGAGGGGCGAGGGCGATGATTGTGTATGTGTCGGGTCTCCCTTTGTCGTGGTGTAAACTGTGAGGTAGGTATTGATGAGGTCTGTGTTTGCGGATGTGTGATAATCGGGTACTTTACCTACATATGGCAGTATGCTTTGGGTACAGTCAGATGCACAGACATGTATACACTCCCAAGCTTTCAAATTCATATTACTCTTAATTTTGCAAAGAAAAGTGCACGCAAGTATTTTCAAATTTAAGGCTAATCCTCAAATCCATACAAAATGTTTCGGACAAATACTCAAAAAGTACGCCGTATTATAGTAATTTCTTCACACTATTCGTTTCGTCCATGTTTTTGATTTCGTCAACAAAAAAAGTGAAAGGTTTCATACTTTAATTTAGATTTTATACGTGTTTTTAAGTTAGTAGGGTTAACTTTAAAACACATATAAAAATATAAAATTAATAATTTACTATAATACGGCGTACTTTTTGAGTATTTGTCCGAAACATTTTGTATGGAAATTTGCCTTGAGGATTCCCCTAAATGTAGTCATTTTTTTTTCAGAAGAACAATATCTTTGAAAAATTTAGAGTACTATATAAATGTAAAAGCTTAAGAGTATACAATATACATGTATGTGCAGCTGCAGCTTAAACTTGTTTTCGAATACAAGTTTTCGAAAATTTCTGTTTATGCCAACAATTGAGTAAAATAGTTTGAAAGAAATCAATTTGCTCTGGGCGGGCGGCACGAACTAGGGCGGGGAAAATTAATCCGCCCCTAAGCTCGTATTATACGCCGCAATTATCCAGTGGGGATTACGTTGTGACAAACAGATTCGGCCAAGTGTGAACCATTTAGGATTCTAGTAGAAATAACTGAATTGTGGCTATGAACGGTATGGTTTGCTACAATAGGATGTCCTAATTACAATTTAAATGTAAAATGTAGCACGCAACCTTGAAAATATTTAAAGGAGTCATCATAGTAAAATGTATTATTTTGACGACACCGGTGGTCGAATGGCAAGTATATTGGACTGCCACGCCCGGCATCGCGGGTTCGATTCCCGCTACAGGACAAACATTTGTGTGATAAACATCGGTGTTTGTCCTGAGTCTGGGTGTTTTCTATGTATTCTATGTATGTATTAACAAAAAAAAGTATTATAGTATTCTATCAGCTATCTGGTTCTCATAGTACAAGCTCTGCTTAGTTTGGGGCTAGATGGCGTTGTGTGAAATGTCCAAAATATTTATTATTTTATTCTTTATATCTTATTATGGTTAATTCACAGAAAAATAAGCCGGTTTATCAATATACTGTTATATTAATATTAGATATAAAAGATTAACCAAAGAAATTGTCAATTTACAGGTTCCCAAATAGCAAAATGCTGTATTTCAGAAGCCTGAGTCTTCTCCTTATATAATTTAAAGTTTACTTAAACTGTATTTGCACAGATCATAATTTTATAAGTAGAACTATTCGACCAATTTCCTGTTAAAAGTGTAGTTTCGTCAACAACTCAGCCTCATTTTGAAAATCTTTAGCAGAATGAACCTCGTGTAAAGAATTTAGCAATGGTCTTTCAAATCACTTTGACCGATAAATTGTCGATTTTGAAGCTGAAAAGAAGTCGTTTATCTCACAAGATTTCATCAATGGCTTTGGCTCGCTGTGTGATGCGTGTTTCAATGAATTTCATGATAAAAGATGAATAAAAAAGATAGCATTCTACGCATTTCTAGTGATTTTTAAATTTTAAATCGCGTTGGTTGTTCTCAAGTAACTTACTTATCTACTAACTGGGTCATCACAACACAATAACGTCATAACAGCCCCAATTTTTTGTATTTTTTTATTAAACGTGCACATTGGATCAAAACAATCTTCATTTAGGTATATGTACAGTCGGCTCTGTAATGGTCTCTACACCGAGCTTACTCCGGTGTTCTCCTGTGATTAAACTTCTCACACAAACACATCATATTATGTGTGTGAGTAAACTACTGATGGAACTAACCCACTCACACATAAACATTATATGTGTGTATGTGAATGGTTTAATCACATGAGAACACCGGCGTAAGCTCGGTGTAAAGACCATTACAGAGCCGACCCTACATAATTCATCCCTATTTCAACTCTCTAGCTTCTTCCATTGAACTCTGGGAGCAGGTGACAGAATATTAGAGTGAAAATTTCAATCGTCTAGTTTCTACCGCCCTGTGCGTAATTTAAGAGTGAGAAAAGAAAGCGGTTTGAGAGGTAAGTATATGAATGTGGGACCGGGATGTCAACTGGAAAGGCACGCAGCGGCTGATCGTGCTCCGTGCATTAGCGAGGTCCCGCGAATGTGCGCACACGCATTCATTCATACAACGGATTAGACTGGAACGCACACCGCAGTGATCTGACTGGAAAATGGTGTGTCCTTTCTATGATATGATTACTCCTTTTCAATAAAAACTTTTGTAAAAAAAAATTGGTTGTCTGTAAAGTTGGTTAACGGACGATAGTTTAACGTGACTACCAACGTAACGGGACAATGAGCGTTACCGGACAATGACGTCAACCTTTTCGTGCATGCAGCCGGTGTTCATCGATTTATTAGACGTAGTCACGTCAAAACCTTTTTTCATTGAAATTATCTATAATAATGCTTTTACACAGTATTTAGATATAAAATAAAAAGTCTTACAAGAAGTACCTACATGAAAATACGGTAAGTTTATTCAACTTTGGTAATGACAAGGGTAAATTTCGAAAACAATACAATAGGTACCAAAAAAGGCAAAAAATTATTAGTTTTGTCAATGCACAAAAATATACAATATTAAAATTAATCTGCAATTGATTTGACAGGTCAGGTCATGAGTTCAATTCTTGACAACATAGGTCGTTTTTATATCCGTAGGGTTCAGTTTTAATATTGAGAAAACGACTATTTTCACACTTAACTGAAGTTACAATGCTGAATTCTAAATATCAGCTTTTACAACCCACACATACATAAACTTCATAGTTACAAGATTTTCTCCATAAAAGAAGCATAAAGGATCAGCTACATCACTGCATAGAGCATGGGCTAATTCTACTCCTTAAAAAATACAGAGGCATAAGAAAACGAAAATAAGCTTTTATAATGATACATACGCAAGCAAAAACGAAAAGTAACCATCAACTTTTTTCTAGAACGTACCAGACACTGAAACGGAATTGTAACGGGAATAAGCTAAAACCATCTTATAAAAAAAATGTTGCGACGCCATTTACGGTCGTAAATGAAAGGGACGATTGTTGGAATTGAAAACAATACGACTCTACCGATGGGTATTAAAAGAAATAACATTTTTTTGCACTATACGACGAGTGACGACCAACCACTTCGAAATATTAGATAAGTAGATTTTTAATAATAAAATTAGATTTATGATTTTACATAACTTAGTAGGTATTCAATTTTGAAATTAGGAGATATTGTCGCTGACAAGTAATCTCATTCATCTTAAAAAAGAATTCGATATACTTATAACACTATGCCTGAAGACTGAGCTAGCTTTCCGCAAAGCCCTGAAGGTGCTTAATGGGCGCACACACATACACATTCATTGCAAATGCACTCTGTATTTGCAGGTGTAACATACTCTCGGTCATCGCACTCTCCTCGCATGTGTATGTGCGTGTTTTACAATGTAGTTCACACATGCAAAGTTACCAGTGTGTGGGACATGCTAATTTCTTGCGGCTCAACAATCGTCCCTGTATATAAATAAATGACATGGTATTTGCAATACTTTTACAAGAATTAATGCGAGTTTGTGTGGTGCTTTTGTTTGAACTTTGCTCTTGAGGCGACTTCTTGTGAATTACGAGTGGCTAAGTTTACAGTGTAGCAACTACCTACTATATTAAGTTTATGATGAAAAATAACAATAAAAATCTTGGAAAAGAGCACAATTTTCATGATATATTTATCTTTATTCTTCCATTCTTACACAAAGTGAAGATTATTTTCGAATCTATAATTAAAGCCATTAATTTATATATATTTTTTATTACTTATCTTACTTCAAAATAAACAATTAATCAATTAAATTTATCTGAATAAGGCAATAAATAAATTAAAGTCAGACAAAAAGTATCAACTTCTAACATAACTTGTAAGTAACTCGTTGGTATGATAAAACTATCGGTATTTCTTTCAATTTGGTCGTGAACCAAAGAAAACAAGTGGAGTTCACTTTTTACAAGAATATTTTAATGTAGGGCTTAAAGTGATACGTTAGTATAAATCAACAGGGATAAAAAGAGCTCATAATCCGATCAACACTTTAATAATGTCATTAAATTGGAGCGTTTACGCATTAGACGCTGTAAACCCGAGCTTGTTGTAAAAATGTTGACCACCCCTGGCATTATGTCCTGTTCTGACAGATTTTTATCGACCTTAAGCGATACAAAACAATGTTGTATGGATCGATGCTTTGAAGTAGAAATGGCGTAAGGAACAACTTAGAGATGTTCAAGAAAAAAACTAAAATGGAAACAAATATAATGTAGTTTTTACTAAAACTAACGACAAAACGGTATGTCAAAATCACTCGCATTTTATTTCCCGTTGTAGTTTCCAAGGTGCAATATTGGAGGTTTGCAATTAATAGGGTTATTGATTGCAACAATGCAAACCTCCAATAGGAGATGGCACCTAAAGAAAAAAATACGTTTACTAGGAAAATGGTAAGTACGTGGATTATTATATCGCATTGATTTATAAGGTCTGTACACGTCATCTTCAAACATAACCACCGTAATCCAGCTTTAAGCCGCTAAAAGTGCATACTTATCTCAACTTTACTATACAATACCTACCTTATAATGACACGTAAAGCACCCATTAAACGACCCATAAATTATTCTAGTTTATATCGAATCCATTATTTTTAATCTGTCCGCTTCTCAATAATTCGGCATCGTTTTATATTAAAACTATAATTAACTAACATAAAAAAGTTCCCTAAACAGATCGGCAGTTTTAATAATCGAATAAATCTTTTACGGTTGTTCTGGTTTTAGTAATCTAATTTGGAATTGTTTTATTTTTTAAAAGAGTTTGTAACTAAACTCAATGTAAAAAGGTGGTTTTATAGCTCACTGTTATTTAACTTTTGATCCGATTATGTTATAAATGCTAATGCTAAAAGAAGCCTCAATTTGCCTGAAAATGTTTAATAATTTTTCAGCGCACATAAAAAAAAGGAATAGATTCTCAATTCGATTGTAAATGTTTGTTACCTCAGAACGTCGTCATTAATAGTGAATTATGATAAACTATTAACTTACTACATTTAATCAAACAATTCAACCGATTTTATTTACATCGTTAGGTAAATCGCTAAAGTAGGTAAATAAATCATTGAATTGATTGTGATAAGACAATCGGTAGGTAGGTAAGTAATATCTAAATAGCAACATTAACAATCATTAAAAGATAATTAATAATTAATTTAATTTATTGTCAAACATGATGTTACATCATCATGCAAAACTAAATTCAATTTACCTTCTTCTTATCAACCTCAAAGAAGTTTGGCATCTTCGGAGGGTCATGGTGCGATGGACCATGGTGGTGGTCCTCAATGAGGTTATTAAAGAACTCCATGAATTCCATCTAATCAGTCTCTCACCAAACAAAACTCACTAAAAACACCAATATTCAAATCCGTACACGATAGCCAAAAAAAATGTCCGCGCGACAGAAACACGTGCACAAAAACTTGAGACAGACGCCAGACGTCTTACTCTTGCCAACATCCGATATAAACTAAATTGAAAATTGGAAACAAAATGCAATGTTCGAATCTTGATATGACAATAATAGGAGAAACAGAGATAGCCAAAACCTTGTAGAGAAAACGAGACAAAACAGAGCTAGACGGCTCCGCTCCACCCCAACGACATTGGCGGCGCAGGGGTTGTCGCCAGACCAGATATCTTCAAAATTCAAAATTCCTACCTGATAGCCGTAACATAAACAACACAACAAATACACTCAAATTTGACCTTTACGCCGTAGACAAAAAACACAATCTTGACTGTCAAATTTAAAATTTAAAGCTTTTTTCACACGAATTATTTAAAGTTGTAATTATAAATAGCAAATGCGTGGATACAATGAGCAAGGTTATTCTGAGAATTCGTCTTGTTTTATAATATACTTCGATGATTGAAAGATATTGTTTTAAATTAGTGGCATAAAATGTATGAGATACGGCACATAAAAGTACAAAGGGGTTTCATAAATGTTTATGTTTTCAGGCAACACTTCAGGCTAGATGAATCGTAACTCTTCGAATCACTTTAGCTATTGAAATCCTATAAACACTGTTCCTACCTATGCAACTGTAAATCATAGCAATCATAAATGAAACGTTTACGCTAAGACATAACGTAGGCGTTCAGATGGTTTAAAAAAAATTGGTTGTCTGTAAAGTTGGTTTACGGACGATAGTTTAATGTGACAACGTCATAACTAAACATTAACAGCGTAACGGAGGAGCGTTACCGGACAATGACGTCAACGTTTTCGTGCATGCAGCCAGCGTTCATCGATTACAGACATAGTCACGTCAAAATCAGAATAAATTAAATTTATTTTTCAAACTGTTCACTATCCCTGATTCCAAGTGACAAATTTTCTAATGTTTTATTTTCTTTTCACTTTATTGCTAAATACTGAAATGAATTAATAATGATTCATCAAAACAGGTAAGTTATAATTTCGCACGCAATCATAAACGCATAGGGTAAGGGTGTATAACAACATCATCACAAACATTTCCAATTTCGCAAATAAAATCAATTATATCTCTCATTGTGGTAGGCTCAATTCCATAGGGCAGTTTATCTTGTTATGATATCTATACAAATGGGGTAAAGTGGGCAAATTTTGCTATACGGGTAGTTGAATTGATACGGGTGGATTAAACTGTATTTTGACAGGTTCATTTCGACCCTCAAAGGGTGGAAATTGGGTCAGATTAGGCAAAATTTTATGTACTAGAAAAACAGTTATGCTTAATAAGAATCGTAGCACTTCGTAGACCAGTGCTACGAACCTGGGATCCAATAGACTTACTGTTTTATTAATATGTACTTATACATAATGAATGACAAATAAAATATTAAATGAATGAATATAAAATATTGAATGATGATGAGTTAATAGTATCTACTTTCAGGTCTTACTTTTCATTTAAACTGGTATAGTGGCAAAAAAATATTTTATGAATAAATGTTGTTTCACGAGTCACTTTTATCTAATAGACTGTATGAATTGATTGATTCAGGCGTTACTTTGCGGAAATCCATAAATATCAACAAATTATATAAAAATATTTAGTAATAAATCCGCCTAATTTCTAAACAAACGAGAGTCTCGTTTCAAACTTCGGCGAGTCCACACCTCCTGATGATGCCTCGTGTCGAGAGGCGAAACACGTGTCGTATCTTTAAACTTTGGTTTTCTGTTCGTTGACTCTTTGGTTTAGTTGAACTAAAGTTAAGTTAATTAATACCTTTGTTTAGAAATTAAGCGGATTTATTACTAAATAGTTTTATATAATTTGTTGATATGTATGCAGTTATATACAAATCTGTAATCGGAAAAATGTCGTTGGGCATTTCTTTTGAGGAATTCGTCGTTACATCCCTTGAGCATTAGGGGCGAGCGTGCTTATAAATAAAAAGTTTTATACTTTGTACTAAAGTCTTTATACTTGGTAAGTTAGACTACATAAGATTTTTTTACTGAATAATATTAGAAAATAATTACTCATCATTGTGAGATGATATGAAAAAGATACAAATTTTGTCGATGTATTCTCAGGTAGATTCAAGGGTATCATTTCAAGCATCTGGTACTTTATTCAGAAAGCAGGTAATGAATATTCACCATAATAAAATTTACAAGTCAATTCCTAACTTGACCATTCACTATCACCAACATTATTCTCAGGATAATAATATCTAACTGCAATAAAATAAACAAAAGAAGTCCAGTAACACAGGCAAAAAATCCTTAAATAACGATTAAATATTATTTTTGTGAGTATGAACAATGGACGGCAAATCTTTATTATCGGAGGAAGTGGAGATACGGGATAGAATTGACCATTTTTCTGTGAAATCGCATTATATTTGAAACAATGCTTTGGGTCCGGCTTATTATATTATTTCAACATGTGCGTGCAATAAAGTTTTTTAGAATCCACAAAAATTCGTTTGACGACACGAAGAAATCAAAAAATATTAGCTACCTATTATGATAGTATTTTAATATTGATTTATTTTGGTTGTGGGTATAACATTTTATTTCATAATTTAGTGTAAATTAGTTTGAAAGTAATTTACCTTCAGTCAAGTAGGTCAGTATAGTACAGTACAACGCACCGTAACATCAATGTTTTATGTAATAATGACTTTTGTAATTAACATTCTTTTAGAGCATCATAAAAATAAGTGA
The DNA here is from genome assembly GCA_932526365.1 of Lobophora halterata. NCBI lineage: Eukaryota > Metazoa > Arthropoda > Insecta > Lepidoptera > Geometridae > Lobophora > Lobophora halterata. Next base: position 3,675,425 of record OW052018.1, read on the forward strand.
TAAGCTTCTGGTGCTTTAAATAATTAAGTAATGACTAAGTTTATCCAGTATATACTAGAGTACTTTAAGTAACTACTTTGGGTTAATCTTGGAACGAACTGCAGTGGCTTCGCTCGCATGGTATCGGGATAAAAAGTAACTATACCAATGCCGAATGCCAGCTCAATCGGTTCAGTCAGTATTTTTGACGTGATTGAGGAACAAATATTTATCTATCAATGCATCCCATCCATCCACCCATCTTCACAATTTTCGCGTTTTGTATAGGTAGGATTATGATAACTGTGATTGTTTTGACTGTGATTAAATTGATATTTTAAATTTGTTTATATTTGGTTATTTTTTTAAGATATTTGAATATGTGATATAGCAAAATAAAACCATTGCGTTTGTAGCAGACAATACCTATGATTACTGTGAAAGTGTAGGTAAAAATTACAAATTATTTCACAGCAATTCCTATTCACAATAGGATTCACCCCTGATAATTTGCAATAGATGAGGGTCATCGGCCATCACTTTATGGATACACACGTCGTTTTCACACGGAAGATGTATTGATGGGTTTTAATTAACACCCGATAGTCAATACGGCCCCATTCTCCCCTCCAAACTTTAATTACAGTTTTGATAGCTCAATGAGTTGTGGTATACTGCAATTTACAGTTTATTATTAGGTAGGTCATGTACTTACTATGCATTTGCGGTTCTGTTTTCTCTGCAATTTTTTTAACTCGGCTAAGAATAAGATGGGTTAAAATGAAGCGTCAAAAACATTCGTCGAAATAGAGGCAGTGTCATAGGAGGATTCATTAAATTCGCTAGAGTGACCGAATATTTTTATATGTTTTACATTCGAGGTAATCTCCCATACTCTATGCTTCCAGATTTATTTTCAAAATTACAGCACAGTAAATTATTCAGTCGTTTAGGTGTGTCCCTCCCTAAAGGGAGTCCATAGGAACGTAGACTTTCATGACCATTACTTTGAATAAAACCTCCATTAACACGAAAGGTAATGACTTGGTTTATTACCCCGTCCACTCCCACCCGATAAATGGCACACCTTCCCTTTGATTTGAGTAGAAAGAAAAAAAAGAGTTGTTTTTGTTAGATAAGTACATCAGAAACAGGAAAAAAGATGAAATGAAATAGTTATATTTGTGGTTAGAGTCGATATAAGGTAGTTGACTTTGGCTAAGCAGGGTTTAAAATCGGGTCTCGATTACACGTTAGGAATTAATTGCCGGATTTCATGGTGCCAGATTTAATATGATGACGGTAAATATGATTGAATAAATGAATGAAACATTATTTGCATAATACAGGTTGTGGTATTCATTAATATTAGAATCACTGCATCATCATTTTTTGACGTAACAATAAAATATACCATAAGGTCACCATAAATAGATTTGAACTAAAAATTAAGCAAGCGCCACGCGCAAAACAAAAACTTCCCAAAATAATTCGATACGCGGAGAGAAGCTTTTCACTCTCGAGGTGATAAATAACCGATATTGATAACAACAGATCACTACATACAAAGTGATGCACAGTTGGTCGGCTCGTAAAGGGGATGGGTTGCAGCCTGATCTCGCCTTTGTGATGCCGCCGTCTAAACAGTCAGCTGACGTGCCCGCTTCAGCACTGAAAGCGATAAAAACTTACGTGTTGGATAAAGATGAGGTGTGCCAACTTGCAATAAATTGACCCTGTGCAAGCCTTGGTCTTATATCTACACTACCTGACGCCTGCACCTTCGTTTGCAAGCGGTTCTCTTATAACTTCACTAGCTGACGCCCGCAATTTCGTTTGCAAGCGGTTCTCTTATAACTTCACTAGCTGACGCCCGCAACTTCGTTTGCAAGCGGTTCTCTTATATCTTCACTAGCTGACGCCCGCAACTTCTTTTGCAAGCGGTTCTCTTATATCTTAACTAGCTGACGCCCGCAACTTCGTTTGCAAGCGATTCTCTTATATCTTCACTAGCTGACGCCAGCAACTTCATTTGCATTGTGAATTAATAAAATCCATTTCTGAACGCGCTCACACTTCATGACGAAGATACCCTCCAAATTTCAAGTCACTATGTTCAGTGATTTGGGCTGTGGGTTGTCTGTCAGTAAGTAGGTTAGTTAAGGGGAAGCCTTTTATATATATACATATATTGATCAATGATCAAATCTAGATTTTTAATGATTTTTCACGAGTTACAGTGCATTTACAACAGAACCCTTCAAATCACAATAAATTTTTCGACGGTTTGTAATTTAACGTGTTTAAAAACATTGTTTTACGGTTCTTACAATATTACGGTAACCTAATGCAATATGAAATGCAACAACTTATAAAACATAAAACTGTGCCATTTACTTTACAATTACAATTACTTTTTTTCCGAAAGGACTTTTAATGCAGTTAGCCGCAGATGGCTGTTACTACGTCACCGGACTCTACAATTTCGTTTTGGACAAAAAAATGCCTTATTTTAGTTTATCAGTTACTACGTGTAACTCATTAAGCGGTTTCTAAGAGCTTATGTAATTATGGTGCGATCAAAGGCTGGTGTGTTTTGACTGGTCCATTGTTTGAGGATTCCTCGTATGGCATACGAAGGACTTTCAAGTTTGTTGTTGTTCATCCGAGTGGATGATAAATTCAAATCAAAGTCAGTGTAAAAGGGGCCATCTTTAGTTATTTTAGTTCCATCTTCTCGGTTTAGAAGAGTTAAAAAACTACTTTTAATAGACGCACATAAAGTATTATTAAACAAGCTTAAAGTTTATAAAAACTTAATACCCGACTGCGAAAATATTATGCATTTTATTGACAATTCATTATACCAAATTAAATTAAACTTATAACTTATACATATTTTTGTAATTTCTTTTTAATTTCCTTTATATTCATACTCTGCCTACTCGATAGGTTTGGTTAACATAATTATAACGCCAAAAAACCGCATTTTTGGTAATTTATTTTTAAAACCCATATATATAAAATGTCGGATTATTGAGACGAATCTAACAATACCCGATCCTGCCGTTTTGAAAATATAGAGGTAACAAAGAAAACATACATACATACATACATACAAGATACGCGCGAAAAACATAACCCTTCCTTGGATAATAAGCAGTATACCTACAACTTATACACTGATTTAGTAACAAATATGCTTCTCAAGACGTAAGGTGAAATTTGTTCAAATTACATACTTACAAAATGTTACTCAGACCTCAAACCCAGCAATTTCGGTACTGTGTAAGATCAGGTGAGATTGTGGTCAAACGCAAGCCTATATATAATAAATAAAAAGAAAGTTCAAGGGTCACGTAAAAACTTCAATGACAGAAAACATGGCGCCTGAGTCAAATGAGTAACGGTATCCATACTTTGCCGCGCCAAGTGTTCGATCGATAAGCTTCTACATCTACTCTACACGGCGAATGGTAGCAGGTTCATATTCTAAAGCACCGCCCAGGGGTGCATCGAATCGACAGCAATAAAACCTCATTGTTCTATCGCCCGACAAAGCCTCGCCTGCCCTAATAAACAATTACATGAATAAACAGAAATATTTACTACACTGTTTTTTTATCGACCGAAACTGTAGTTTTCGCGGCAACACCATTGAGTAATAAGTAAAATATTTGGAAGATCTTTTTGCTCGCCTAAAAAATGTTGTAAATTTAAAATAAGAACAGGAAATGATAACCCTCGGGTCGTCTGCGCACCGCACCACCCCGTGTTTGAACGTTTGCGCACCCACACATGCAAATACGCATCATCTTTTATGCGTCGCACACGCAAACGTAATTATGAAATACTTATACCAATTTATAATACTCTGATTGTAATACAGTTTCTTAAAAATTGCTTAATTAATTTCGATGGCGATTAAAATCTATCTCACCTACGACGTAATGACATTGTTTTTGTAGTTTTCTATAATAACCACCATTTCAATAATGATCATATTACAGCAGTTAGGTACATAAATTTCTCAAAATTATTTGGTAATAAAATTGGTAGGCTCTTTCACACCACAAAGGTTCAAAGTTCGAATGTCATAAAACTGCTTTTAAAACTGTAAAAAGTTTGGATAACCATATCGAGATTTCAAGGGGATGTAATCTGAAAGCATAGATGGATGAAGGATTCGGTGCGTTTTTTGTGGCTGCTTATGGATTTATTTATTTTTTGCCCGGGGTGGCAATCTGGAGATTTTAGAATAATCTCCCAGTGAAGAGGGCCGCCACATGTGCGCAGGCGTCTCGGTGATAAACATTTTATAGGAATGTTTAGAGCAAAAACTCCCAGCCAAATGTTGGTATCGATTTGGGGATGGGAGGAAGTTGTAATATAAATAATAAATCTACAATCCCTCGTTTTACGGGAAACGAGAAAGAATTAAATGACGGTACATTCTTTATTACGGAAATGGTGCCGAGCTTCATTGATTTGTGAAAATAATCAAAAAATACTTCTTTGTGAAAACCATACAAAACTGAAAGTTTGACGTTTTGTAATGCTAGTTTTCGTAACTTTTGTTTACAGGTATTTGAGGTTTATTCCCAGGAGGTCCACGACTCTTAATGTTATCATAAAACCTAGGTTCATACTTTGATTCCCAGCGGGTCCATGACATTATAAAATAAATAATATTTCCTTTCCTAACGGGTCCATGGAATTGTTTGGTACGTTAGCAATAAAGGCTTCGATATGATAGGTCAAATACTTGTTTCTTCATGAAATAAAAGACAGTGAAAAGATTAATCAGAACTCTTTAGATTCTGAGGCAATAATAGTAAAACATGTTTCCTTTAGTTTGCCTTAAGGTTGATTTTAACCCTTTACATTTTTGCAACTTGCAAGTCTAGACACCGGAATGCATCTAGTCCAAAACAACCAAAATCTAACAAAATAAACATCCATTCTTCCTGCGAGTGTCAGCGATTATGTTATAAACATGCTCGTCCTTGATACTACTGAGGGTTCTATTTTTACCGGCAGATGCGCCCCGCCACAGACAATTCACCAGTTTGAAAGCCATGCCCGTGCGCGGCTATTTCAGGATCACACCCCCGATGCACCCTGGGCGGCACGCATTCAATACACTATTGGCAAAGAATTGGTGCTCTATGGCTGGTAAAACTTTTGGTAAAGCTGCAGTCTTTTATAGCCAAATTAGTAGGTAGGTTAAATCTCAGGTCTTAATATATTGTCTATAAGTAGGAGCAGCTACACAATATTACCCGTTTGGAGTGTTGCAATCAATAGAGGCGGACCGATATTAATAGATTTTAAGCAAAAACAGTTTTTTTTATTGTTATTATAGGTAAACTTAAATTATATATCGCCAAAAGAGTCATTGAGTCATCTTCATGACATAGTCCACAGTATGTAGTCATTTTCAACTGACTTTCAAAAAAGAGGTGTTTCACAATTCAGTTGTAATGTTTTAATGCTTGTTAGGTTACCCCAGAACTTCGTCATTTTATAACCCGAAGGAAAAATATCATTTGATTTCATGAAAATTGGTTCAGTACCTACTTTAGTTTTGTAACAAAATAACTGAAAAAAATACGTAAACGGTATTGCGGGTTTCGTGACATTTAATTGGTGTTTACGGTCATTATTTCTTACTTTTCACTTTTACCCGAGTTTGCCAAACGTCGAATAAAACCTGACGCAAATCCATAGGAAAACGACTAACGGTAATAGATATCCTATTTAAATCATATTTATTTTGAAAAAAAAATCGACTTAATTTATTTAAGTTTTTTTGCTAAATCTGTGTTCAGTAACGGCAACTGATTATTTTTCTGGTGATTATAAATTTGCGGTGTATAAGCTAAGCATAGTACAGTCAGCTATACAGACATGTATACACTCCCAAGCTTTCACATTTATATTAAACTCTTAATTATGTGCGAAGACATTCTTCTTCTGACAAGTAAGATTATGGAGTAAGATGATTCGAAAATGCACGTGCACTTTTCTTTGCAAAATTAAGAGTAATATAAATGTGAAAGCTTGGAAGTGTATACACGTCTTTACAGCTTATAGTTCATACCTAAATACTGCGCGTGGCTCCACTCCGTAACTAGATACAGCAAGGATGTTTTTACATCTCGTGATGCAATCGCACGAGATAGAGGGTGATGCTGTGATATTTTCGTCGACAGAAATGGAAGGGCAGGATGATTGATACCCAATCAACATTACTGACTAGATACTTTTAATGAGAGAAGATAACTACATGTCCGTATAGAAATAAATTATTGATATACCTAATAGGAACTTGTTTATTTTCGTATTTTACACTTATCAAAATGACAACCTGCAACTTAACAAAATTAATTTTTCAGTTGGTAAGCATTTAATCTATGTATTTATGCATCCCACGTTCTCGCAACGGTGAATGAAAACATCGCGGAGAAACCAGCATAATGTTCAATGGCATGTTACATCCACCAATCCGCATTGGGTTCGCGTGGAAGATCCATTCGCTCTCTCAGCCGAGAGTAGGCCTGAGTCCCAGCAGTGGGAATATTATAGGCTGATAATGCGGAGCATTAAATACAAACACAATTTTCTTGACGAACATAATCATAAAATTTCAAGTTTTACGTCCAGTGGTTCGGCTTTTTTGTTCTCAGTCAGTCAATCAGGTCTTAGCCTTTTATTTTGATACGATATTTACCTATTTTGAACGACAACATGGTTTTCAGCTTGTCGTTTTTAATTATCATTATTTAATTATCATTATAAACATAGTAGATATTTTTTTAACAACGATTTTATTATTTGTATTCATGATAAAAAATTGTCATTTTTTCAGTACATAAATAACTTCATCAAATAAAGAACCCTAAATATTTGGCATAGACGAATGAAAATCCAAGATGGCGATTATAAATAGAGTTGCATAGTGCAGTTGACGGGTCACCCGACACGATAATGCGCACTGACTCGATACATATGGCAGACATATCGAATTGATGCAGTTTACTAATAATAATCGAATATTTACATCATTAGTGGGTGGTCTGAGCTTTGCGAAATGTTGTTTTAGGACTAGTTCGTCTGCCATTCAGGGTAGACTAGGCATTAGGGAAGGTTTTTGAAATAAATAACAATTTACAATAAGGTTTTAGGTTCTATCATATTATAATAGCGCTGTTACTGTATTAGCATCGGACCAAAATGTACTAGACGTTAGCTAATTTAGATCGCTTTTTTGGCGCGTTTTTAGTGTGATGCTATACCGAAAATTTTTAATAACCTGAAAAAAAACGCACGGCGCGGCGCAGGCGCCGCATTCGCCCCGCTGTCACTCGCACATTTTGTAGAAATCCAATATTCTGACTGCACAGATACAACGTAGTATTCTTTAAGCATTGCCCATTTAAATTTTTTCGGTAATTAAAAATTTGCGGTGTATGTATACTTTAACAATACTATGGGATAACACTGATAAGTAGTACCAGTAATAGGTAAACGGCTATTTGGCTTATGTCAGTCATCGCTTCACATTGTATCCGCCGTAAAATGAAGAACCTATGCATGTGATCGACAAAACTATTCAACGATTGCTGACAGGAATCGTTGTTAAGACGCGCGAACGATATGTTTCATTTTACAGTCAAATAACTCAATAGTTTTATTGGAAAAAGACCTACTTATGAATGTTAAAAAATGTAAAGATAGAATACACAAAACATGTTTTGATGCCTACAAGATTCTATCTCAAAAGATTAACTCACTCTACAAGTTTAATGTTTTATTCGAAAAAAAAAAACACCTTGTGTAGGACGATTGAACACTATCGCTACTAAGTAATACCTATTCCACTAAAACTTAACAAAATAATGTAAATAAAAAATGAATCTCTAAGTTGGCATTATAATTAATTAGTATTATTTATAACTTCAATAGTATAAAGAAACTTATAAAAAGTGATCAAGTTTATCCTGTGCGACTTATTGCAGCACTCCCGCTGATCTGCGTACAAGGATTTATAACGCAGCCCAAGATATCAGCGATTACAGGAAATCAAATACAGGAAAGTATTTTTTTATAATTAAAAAAGGTGGATACACGTTTACAGCGTAGAACGTTGGAATGTCTGATAAAAATATTTGTTTATAGACAAAAAAATAAAAATAAAAGTCTCCAATGCATTTTTTACTTCTAAAAAAATTATGATTAAATAATTTATTCATAATTTATTTTTAATATTTTGAAGAACAAAATAGACAATAACTAAAGGAAAACGAAGAATGTCTAAATGAAAAAGTTTGATACCAATCTAAGAAAAAAATCCTATTAAAAATGGAATCCTTTTTGGTGGCTTGCGCCAAGGAGCCCCCAAAGTGTCCCAGAATAGCCAGTCAGCTGGGGTGCGTCACGGAGGCCCAGACAGTATCTCGAATCACGACACGCTTCGTAAGGATTGCACTCGTGCAAAAAGATTACTGTATTAATAGAAATTAAAATTAGGCGTTAATTTGTTAGCATACGTTTTTATTGAAAATAATTATATGTATAGTGAAAGCTGATTAATCCTATCCTACTAATATTATAAACGCGAAAGTTTGTAAGGATGGATGGATGGATGGATGGATGGATGTTTGTTCCTCTTTCACGTAAAAACTACTGAATGGATTTTAATGAAACTTTACAATAATATAGCTTATACATCAGAATAACACATAGGCTACAATTTATAGAGATACCTGCGCAGACGAAGTCGCGGGCACCAGCTAGTAAAAATATAAAAGGCTTAGTCCTGTCTGATTGTCAGACAACGCTAACGCGAAGCCAAACTACTGAACGTAGAGACTTGGAATGTTAAGCGTTAGTCGAGGGATGTGTGCTAAGTAAGAAATATTTATAATAATTCTCAAATATACAAACGAATTTGCGGGCTTCAGCTAGTTTAGTACTTATAAGAAGAAGAAGAGTTTTTACAATAAATTGTTGAGCTGCGGTCTGAATATTTAGTGAACATATTGGTCATTAAAAAAATAGTCAAAGTTAAAAACAATTTTTCTCAGACTCGTTGAAAAGTTTCCTTAAATCTCGGTATTTTTTACCAGCGATTAGCCAAGTGAGACATCCAGTTGGCATTCGAGTGTTCCGTCTAGACGGTTTATCTGTATGGCCTCGCTATCTCCGGAATGTTTTATACACTTGAAATCGGAACGTTACCTACTGAGCTTTTAGCTTTTTTGCTGCGCTACTTCGATTTGATGTGCGTCTGCGCAAGCACACGGTACCCATGATTTTAAAGCCATCCTTTGTTTTTTATGTTATCTATCTAGAAGTGAGATAGAATTGCTGTGGTGAAAAACTGCAGACAGAAGTCTGATCCGGCAAACTAGGGCGAGAATCAGGTAAGATAATGCACCTAAGCGAACCTAAAAAACTATATTTTAAGCTTTAAATGTAGCATAAAAAAAATTGTTAAAAAAAAACAAATGACGCCATACGTTTTATGAAAATCTTGATTTAGCACGAATGGATTATCTATGTAATATACGCGCCACTGCAGGGTTAAGTTTTAAGGATATTAGAACCTTTGTTATATCAACAAATTATATAAATATATTTAGTAATAAATCCGCTTGATTTCTAAACAAAGGTTTTAATTAACTTAACTTTAGTTTAGAACTTTAGTACATATTACTATATTATAAACCAAAGAGTTCTGTTCGTTGACAAAACAAAGGTTTTGTTTAGAAATCAAGCGGATTTATTATTATATATATTTATATAATTTGTTGATATTTATGGATTTCTGCAAAGTAACGCCTGAATCAATCAATTACCTTTGTTATAAACAGTCTAAACATAAATCTCTGAGACAAATAACCAACTCGTAAAATGATATCAATATTGCACTATTAAATAGTATCATGTGAATGTACAAAGTGTCCAATGCTCAATAATGTAAATAATTTAGAAATATTAAGTATTCTCTGTAAGCGATTTATGTATAAATCTTCGGAGAATAAATATCTTAAACCGTATATCACAAAAATACCAACAAACAAATTAGTAAAGCATTAACGGAGACTTCCGAAGCTAATTAAGGTGTTTCTAACTTGCGTTCAGGTTAGATGTGGCTGTTATCGTCTCATACGATTGGACGCAATTAGCCTCAAAATGCCCATTTTAACGTTAATCTTACACAACGTTACAACGATTATCTCGGTAACAAGGAAAGGTTAGGTGATATACGAACTTAGCTGTGTCACTGCCTTGTGTCCGCAGTAAAAGAGCTGGGTAGTTGGTTGACATAAGTCTTTTTTTTAATTGATGATGGGAAGATCTACTTTCTCTAAAAAACCAAAACAGTGACTATTTGTACATACATTACCCCATAAAGTAAAACGGTTGTTATAGATCGTAAATTTTTAATCACCAGAAAAAGAAATACGCAAAATCAGTTGCCGTTACTGAACACAGATATGGCAAAAAAAACTTGAAAAATTTAAGTAGATTTTTTGTCAAAATAAATTTGATAACAATTGGATAACTGTTACCGTTAGTCGTTTAACTATGGATTTGCGTTAGACGGTAACCTTTATTGATAACAGTTTAAGTTTTATTCATCGTTTGGCAAACCCGGGTCGAGCCAGCTCGCAAAAGCTCGGCTCGGGCGCCGCACTATCACTCTGTAATTTTGTAGAAACCCAAAATTCTGACTACACATACAATTCAGTACCCCTTCTGCATTGGCCATTTAAGTTAAAAATTGGTGGTGTATATAAAATCAGATATTAAGTTGAACATGAACAGGCGCCCTGCAGCGCAACGTGCTTTCTGATAAATGCGCGAGAGCCGCCGTGTGCAAGCGCATGGTCATAGTTAACCGTTCATACGTTGGTACAGTTCCAACATTTCCTATGTTTCGGCAAGAAAATAGTCAAATTAGACTAACCAAGTTTCTCGTTTAGTTCACTACGACCATTTTTTATCTTCTTAGCAAGTCGATGGTAACAAAATCAAATGACCCTGAAGGCTTATTCAGGGTATTGCAGGGTTTCTTCGACAAGAAGTGAAAGAAAGTGAAGAAGAAAGATCTTTGTGGGTTCACAACACATATACGAAGTTTTGAGTGTCAGAGTCAACTAGAATTTTATATTTTCAAGAAATTTCTCTTTCAAATTCAAATAGTTATATTCATTGACATAATCTATTGTTACAGTACATGGGTTAGAGACTGCCTTATAAGTTAAAAGAGGTTTCCTAACACAGGTATGTGTTACGAAACCTCGCTCCTCCGTTTACAATATTTATTTATATGATTAAGTTTAAGATTAAATTCTTTGTTTCAACTGCTTTCTGCGTGAAAGTACAAATCACAATTAAAACATAAATATGCGGCTATAAACCGATATCTAAATAGAACAATATCGAGTCGAATCGGCCACAATTCAGCGTGAACGCCGCCACTGGACCGCTCGACGATCAAACGCGCCGCAACCGCGTGACAAACGCGGAATCGCTGCGATTCACTTGGTAAACACACCGTGTGTTTTAGGTTTAGGTATACATTAGGCATGAAAGATTACTACGCTGGACTTGTTATTGATTATACATTAACCTATTTCATTGAACTTACGATGAGTTAAATTAGCAAGAAATCGATCAATAGCTTTTATTCACATATCAATGATACAAGAACCTTTCATCAAATTGCCATCAATAACAAAACTGTTGCATTTATGGCACTGATCACAAGCGCGAGCATTAAAAAATACACAAAGCAATAAAAAGTAATCATTTCTTATTATGTTTTATTTTCACTCACACAAAGTTTAATTGACAGATATTAACACCTGTGCTACAATGTTGTATTGAGATGCACTATGCAACTATTGTTGCCTTGCAGCACTGTTGTCCTTTGTTCGAATCCACCATTGACATTTGAAAAAAAAAGGAAAAAAATGGCGGACGCGAGATGTAGAAATTAACGCGAGCCCACACTTCAATAAAATACAAAGAACTCGTGAACACCTTATGGCATGCAAAAAAGCCTAGATGTTCATTATTGTTAATTTGTCCTTTAGACGAAGGTATTTTGTTGCAATGTTTTGGACAGCCTAATTATTGAGCTTTTGATCATGGTTTTTAATATATCTGGTTAAAGATAAAATGCATTGTTTCCTCTTTGTTATGAATTGCATTCGCATGTCACCTCTAATAAACAGGGTTGTACCGAAATTTAATGTAGTATGTATCTATACAAAAAGCATAGGTATTTGATTTTTTTTATGATTGAGTTAGTTATCAGAAATTTATGAAACAACAATACATATTTTCATAATGCAATTATTTATTGGTTTCATTTTAACACGTTGGTAACATTTCAACTTGCATTGTAATAAATATTAATACCATGGCAGTCTTATCTTAGATTTTAGATGTACCTACTGGATCTCTGTACCATACACTAGGTCTCCTCAAGAGCCTGTATTGTATTTGAACTTGAAACAGGCTACATTACACGTCCAGAATCCTACCAGACATAACCGAGCTATCCGGCTTTTTGAAATGATGTAAATCCGGCCTTTTTGATTCACAACACTAGAAGCGTGGTGAAGGCGCAGATAATGTTTCTTTTCATTCGATACATTCAACAGCTTGTTAACTTCTCTTAGCCCCAATCGTGACATCTACTTACACGCCTCCCCAAAAAGGCGTATGTGATGCAGCTTTTGAAGCTTTGTGTGGTGGAGTAATCACTTATGTACGTGATAATACAATACTTACTTTTACAAAACGAACAATATGAACCAATAAAGATTTATTAAAGTGAAAACTTCTTTAGGCGCACTCAGCAAAATATTTCGACGGGAGTGAATTGGACTGGGCTACTGGGCTTCCAACGCTCAAATGTAACAGTACTTCGGGTAAAGGTAAAGTCAGCTGGTAAAATATTACAAATTAAAAATAAAAATAATAAAATAAATATTTTAGAGCCGTGTTGGCCGAGTGGGAGGTGCCTTGACTTTCGATCCGAAGGTCGTGGGTTCGAAACCGGTCGTACAACAATGGATTTTGATGTTCGTAAAATGTATGTCAAAAAGTTACATCGTGAGGAAACCGGCATGTCATAGAACCTAAAAAGTTCGAAATAAAATAAAAATAACATGTGTCAAGTGCACGAAAGGAGCCTCTTCGAGGTGCACTTGAAATCCTTTCACCACACTGGTTCGAAAGAACTAGTGATACGATAAGAAGAAGACTGAGTTAAGATGGTAATTGGGTCTACTGTATTTTCTTTTTCCTGTACGACATCCAATAATGGTAGCGTAACATTATAATACTGCAAAATAAAGTGTCTGTATTGTTGATGCTAAATGATCAAGGTTTTCATAAACAATTTCCATGGAAAATTGTTCAATAGCAGTAAACCTTTGAAGCTAAACGCCCCTCAATCAAGTTGTTTGCCAAGTAATACGCGACGTATTCAATCATAACTTATAATGAAGTAGTTCAATCTTAACCCTCCACTAATAGCAGATTATTATTACTCATCCCGTCGGGGGTAAAAATGACCCCTCTAACATAACCGCAACAAAAGGAGCTCTATGAAATATGTAACAAAAGAGAAACGGGTTGTCAGTCATTATGTGGCTATTTGAGCCCGCTTTTTATTGGATACGATTTGTATTGTGACAGTGAATAATTTAGCAGTGAAGGGTTAGTTGATTTGCGGTGGGTAAGAAATAAATATTTACCTACATTATGTTTGTGAAGTTCATGTCATCTTTTGATGGTAAGTTGATTAATACCTACTGGATTGCTGCTAGGGTTGAGGCAATGACCATAGAAACTTATCTTATCTCGTTTAAAATGTAGCTGGCTCTAGCGTTTGAGCGTTGACGATATACTTTCCGCAGTACGGAAGTGATCCGCTGTTAACGCCACTTATGATGGTCCAATTTTATTATACTCCTTGACCAGCAGCTGCGGACTTGTGGAGATATCGTAAGTCACTTCAATGTCGACATTTAGACTGGGTTAAATCAACCCATGAGCGACACGATCTAGCACGTAGACGAGTTTTCATAGATGGTAATGGGCATCAAGTTAAAAAATATAGGTGCAATAGTCTAGTTTAAAACTTTATGCTACGATCCAAAACGAAAATCTTCGATGTGACCCATAAGTCTGCAATGTTGAAGTGAGATTGGGCTGGCCACGTATGCCGCATGCCCAAACATGGGCTGAGAGAACCACCGAATGGGTCCCAATAGGTGTTAACAGACAGCGTGGCCGCCCTAGGCGGCGATGGCGGGACGACCTGGACTCACACATAAAGGACTGGCAGCTGTTGTCTATTAACCGCGAAGAATCGAATAAGGGGAGGGAGGCCTTTGCCCAACAACGGGATCCAGCGGGCTGTTAAGATAAGTCTAGTTTATAGTTAAGACTTACCTGACGAACTTGCTTGTACTGCTCCTCGAAGCTCCACCCAGCAGCGCTGCCTTCGCTGGATGAGGAACTGGCGGACCCGGCTGGCTGCGCAGGCGGCGGCGGCGCTGGCGCGAGGAACGCTGGCGGAGCGTACGGGAAACCACCCGTGGCGCCTCCACCGGATAGAGCAAACACACTGCTGGGCGTTGACAGAGGTGCACCCTGGGCCAGCGAGGCCAGCGATGATAGGTGAGGGTGCAGCGAAGATTTTAGGGACTCGAAGTCATCTCGAACCTGGGGGACAAAGGGACGATGGAACACAATTGTTTATTATCATGTAGATAAATGACGAGACTAGACGCTCTCCTGATGGTAAGAGATCATGTCTGCTCATGACCAGAACAGTGCTTCTCTGGACTTCGATTCACATAAGCACATATCATTATTCTAAATAGTAGGCTGTGCCGAAGGAGTCTTTGATGAAGCTTTTTCCAGTGGAAGAACTTATAATATCTGCTTCAGTTCGTTCGAATCATAAATACCTATACAAAGGTACAAAGTACAAATAATCCAGAATTAGGTGGCAATCTCCACCCAATATCTATATGTTCTATACGTTTAATTCTGCCAGACTTTTAATAATAACATTATTACACGACACAACTCTGGACATGAAGGACGCGATCCTCTTCCGCTGAATAGTGCCCGAGTCTCGGCGAACATTACGGAAGCGCCACAAAAGCGCTTCAAGCCCATCAGGTGCCTGTAGATGTTATTATAGGCAATCCTTATGCCGTCATGTGTCTTTTTGGTGTAGTCAGTCCAGAGTTGACACGTGTAACACAAGTTGACACGTTTTGCAAGGTTTTGCAAGGTCACAAATGACAACAAAGGTCATCTTACTTTTAACTCTCTTTCCATCGGCCGAGGGGAGTTCCGCGCATGATGCGTCATCTGATGGCTGCTCATCTGATGGTTGTTCATCTGATGGGTCATGTTGTGTTGTGGCATCTGGGGCAAGTGTGGCTGGTGCGGGATTTGTTGGATTGGCTGGTGTTGGTGCGCAGGGGCGTCTCGGCCCACCCCTTCGTCGGAGCTCTCGCAAGACTGCTCGCCTGACGACTCTCCTTCCGATCGTGCAGACTGCGAACAAACAACATAAATAAATAATAAATATTGTAGGCATTCCACACAACGCCATTTAGCCCCAAACTAAGCAGAACTTGTAATAACCATAACCATAATAATAATAGTGAGTGACAAAAGCAAACGCGGTAAAATTTATTTAAAAATTAACTATGTTATAAAACTTATGCCTATTTGCACCAAACTGTCAAAGTTCCAAAGCAATTACTTTACTCGCTTGGTAATTCTTAACAGTCCAGATTCTGACAGTTGGGAACTGCCAAGCGAGTAAAGTAATTGCTTATGAACTTTGAAAGTTTGGTGCAAGTAGATATTTATTGTTTTTTTTATTTACCTATTGATAAAGCTAACTAGGGTTAAACGGAGATAGATGCCCCGCTTGTTCGAAAAAAAAACCCTGTTATATTGAAAAAAAAAAATATTTATTTTATTTAGCTAAATCTACCTATTGTTTGTTGATTTAACAAATACCTATTGGACAAAAAGCCTCGCCTTTGTACATGTCTTTTCTTTTATGATTTATATTCTAATGTGTTTGTGTGTACAATAAAGAATTACAGAATTACAAAAAGATGACAATAACGAGTTGTTTTTCATTGAAATGTTCTAACTTAAAGTGTATTTTATCTCTGCGTATAAAATAGCACTCGGCAAGGGCACGGTATAAAATACATTTTAATCAATGCAGTGACCGTGAAAAATCAATTAAATTATGCAATTAAAACCAACAGTAACATTTAATATTATGTTTGATGTTGCATGTTTTACTAACCAAGTATTCTTGATACCTAGATTTAATAAATTATAATTCTGCAAGAAAACGACTTTCCGCATCTAAAGTGCCACGTAACTGTATAGCAATTAGTTATAGCTGTTATAAGACAGCTAGACTAATCCTCGCAAATTTGTATTTTCACGTGGCTTTCGTATTTCCCTGGGCGACATCATGACATTCCGCCCTTTAATCTCCAAAATTTTCAAATACCCTAAAACACGCCACTGTTCTCAGTTCGACCCGTAGGTTTTTTTTTTATGGTTGACCACGCATATCTTTTCTTTATTTTACGTTTGAAGAACTTAATGTAAACAAGATCGGAGCAATGAAGTACCTATTCATTCTAAAACTTCAACACATTCTTGGTAATCGGGTTGAATTAATTTTGATAAGTGAATTGAAAATTGGTGGATACTCGTAGCTCGGTAGTGATGAATAACTGCCAGTAAGTCAGACACTCATTCAGGATTTGTGGTTTCATCTATTTCATATACCTAGATTTTATAGTTATTACTCAGGCAGGTGCTCATAGCGTAAAGAGTCGATGTACCTCAGCTTAATAACTACTATCTACTCCACAATTACACATAAATGTCGCGAGGTGTCGGTAGACTCTTTTAAAATTTAATAAATAATGGTCTGACTGCAACTGGTGTTTATTTATACATATACAAGATGAAACTGCGAATGACTGCAATGACCATTTTATTGAACCTAAGTTCAAGTCATGAGTCTTCAAAGGATGGTTCTGTATGATTTTCACAATTTTTTATTTTATGTGTTCAAAATTTGAGGTAGCAAAAATAATGCACTCGATTACCGCAAACAGATGTTATTACAAACCACGAAAATAATTTATCGCCTCTGGGCTTATTTTAGTGACAGTGGATAAGAAAGTGTAGGTATTAGTGGTGCATTAATTTGAAATATTTTTATGTTATTTTGAAATAAATGATATAAAATATTGTTTACTTGCTAGAACATATGTGTTTACAATAAGGTCTTAAATAAAATTTGTGCATTTTATGTCCTGCCTGTATTTTATGTTTTCTGAATTCAATGAAATCAAAAAAATATTACAGTTTTTATCAACTCGTTTTCTCAAAAGTATCCTATTAATTCAGATTCAAAACTGGTCAAAATGTTAAACGCAAATTTGTGTCTAATTAGTACAAATATGGCTAAAAAAACAAACGCATCTTTAATATGATCTATAGTTTGATAAAATAACATTTTCTTCAGTCTATTCTCTGGTTTGCCCAATAACCAAATTACAAGGTGCATTTCGCGGTTTCACGGAAGAGCCAGTGGTTTTTGAGTATTTAAAGTTCCATAGGGTTTCAATATGAAGGAACAGCGAGCAATCAAATTCTGGAAATGAGGTGAAATAAGGCGCGTTCTGCCGCCGACGGCCCCCGGCCCACAATTACGACATTAAAAATATTTTATTTCCATTTTTATTTATTATTCGCATCGCATTATTATATTGTGTGGAGTTATTATCGGTGAAATGTTTCGTTCGGATAAACGCTGGAGCGACACGCAATCCTCCTTCGACAGCTCTTCTGGGTTCCGTGTCAATGGAACATGACTTTCCAGGGAATCTTGATTGTTGTAATATATTAATTATACCAAATTTTTCACGTTTAATAACAATAATTCTTAAAATAACGGGAAATTTACATAGTCCGTGGTCACTGTATTCCCGAATAAACGTTTTGGCGTGTTTCCATTATGTAAACAATGATTTCATTTTATGACGTACCTACCGAAGGTCTCATAGTACTTAATTAAAAAGATTTTCACCAATAACTACCAACGAAGATAGTCAGTAGTTTTTCTCACTTAAAATCAAATTACCTCTCTCTAACACGGTTGTGCAAGTATCTGTACAGAACCCTCGCGAACAATCGCGTCCTTTCGTATCCTGCCTTGTTATTTTATTCGAATTTTCTTTCTCAGGGTTCAGCTACTGGATTCCAGTCCAGCTTTTTTATTACTTTAAAGTGACCGCAATTTGTTTAAACGATATTGTAGGTATATCAATAAATTGGACCATTTATTCTAAAGTTGAGTTCGTCCACCTTAAGGCTTTCTCCGATGATGCGAGATTTTAGGGCGAACGCGGATCAGCTCGCAGCGCCACGCCGCACATTGGTTGAATTGGGAAGAATGTCGTCCGTATACATCATTATACGTCCTTCGTATAATGATGTCGTCGCGATCCCGATCCGCGGCGAGTCGGTACCTATAAAGGTGCGCTGTGAAGTGCGAGATCGTCCGCATAAACACAGATATCCGTGGTCATCCGTAAACAAATCCGTAGAATCTCGCACCGTCGGTACGTGGCTTTACACAAATCGTCTGTTACCACCAAATCGTATAAAATTATCGAGTGACCAACTGTAAAAATCAATAATATCTAGCACCAATGAGTAGGATAACGTTAGCACAGTTTGTGCTAACATCTGAATAAATAATAGGACTCCCAATCTCGTGAGCTTATAATAAAATATTAACTGTAAGCTGTTTAGTGTATGAAGGTACCTAGTATGGGACGAGTCAATAAAAATGACCGGAATTTCACTACAAGTTAACACCTCGGGGTGTATGAAACATCTATGGCAATCGACTTATCAGCCGATGAAATCGAGCAAACAAAATCTGACAAATGTTTGCTTTGTAGTATCTACTACTCGGGCGAATTCACATTAGGCTCGAATGAAGTTTGTGCAAAGTACAGCGTGGAATTGGATAATCTTGATAGAGAAGAGGTCCTGTAATACTTGGTAATGATAAGGCTTCGCAATTAGAGGAAGAAGGAACACGGAGGGTGCCGCACGGGGCAGCGGGGGAAGCATCAAGCTCCGAGCCACGTGTCAGTCAGGTGACATGTTAATTCGCCTGAGTAGTAGTAAAAGTTCCAATAAGTAACTAATCTAAAATATTTTAATATGTATAAAAAGGATTTAAAGCAGGCATATGCTGGAGGACCAGAAAAATCGCAGGAAACTTGAGATGGAGAAAATACTAAGAAAACATACCAGAAAATAAGAAGTTAATGTAATCTCTTATTATGTATCGTGACAACAACAAAGAAACAGAAAGTGGAACGCATCCAGGGAAACCATTAAAATAACCACTTGCTGATGTTTTGTATACACATTAACCTGATGCTTTCTTAGAAGAGTCCCGAACCTAGATAGAAGGACATAGTGTTGATTAACACTTTTTCACCCCTGGCGATTAACTCATTCAAATAAGAACTTTAAGTTGTTAACCATAAAGATCATTATGGAACTGTGACAATAGCTACCAATATCAATGAAGATACCAAAAACATTTTAAGCGAAATGCTACTCTATTCCCGTGATAAAAATGTGGTAGTTTTAGTAGCTCTAAGTGTTAAACAATTAGATTTCGTTCCAGTTTAAATTGGACGTGGTAAAGAGGAACTATTGCGTTGAAAGAGACGAAATAAAAAAGGTAGTATTTTAAAAAGAAAATAGAAACTGATAGATATGACAAATTTTGCCGAAATCATACAACAATCAATCTTGTAACTGCATCTGCTTTTTATGAGCTATAATGGAGGTAATAGAGCAATGTAGGTATGACGCAAATAGTATTACTGAGGAATCGATACGACAATGTAATATTTGAGATAGAAATCGTAATCACCCACATGCTAGTATGTTTATGAGGGAAAATCAAATAGAAACTTGTAATGAAAGATGTCGTGTGCGCTCAACATGTTTGGTATTCAAAACAAATACGAAGGTAATAAAATATTGAACGCAGAGTTGTTAAGCTGGAGATGCGCGAGGTGCGAGGTGAAAACATTGATGACTCCGCCGGATCACTTTATTACACGCGAATCACTCAATTAATACAATCTTGCAAAATTAAAACAGATAGCCATCCACATTTGGCGCATACTACATATTATAACTACATATAATTTGAATACCTTATATTGAGCACTTTTTTCGCAAAATTGTGTCACCTTATCCCGGCGATTCGGACCGTGGTCCCAATATCTAATGGAAGACTTCTAGAATAATAATCGACGGAAGCCTGGTGAGGATCTTCCTTCTATGAAAATGAAATATTAGCAAGGCTTTATAAAATCTAAGAGCATAAGGTGTTTGCATTTTAAAATTCTATATACTACGGTATACCTTGTTTGGTTACTTAGAAACCTGCAATTTTATCCACTCTCTTATTTTATTTCGGTATATATTTATTGAATCCTGATTCATACCATATCTCACGCAGAGTGGTGTACAAAAAAGGTTCGTGCAACCACGTTCCACATATTTATCAACCTTCCCGCGTCCTATTTGAATTCATATTCTTGTTTGTTATGGAAATCACACGGCAATGCCATTAGAGATCTTCTGCGCGATGCCAGTTCGCATCCACACTCCCTGGAATATATATTAGCGGGATCCGTCACGAGGTTTGTCCACACATTAGCGGTGTTAGCACCCGGGATACCGCGCTACCTGCGTGTTTGCCTAGACATAAATACACCCGCCGATATTTGTCTAGATATCTACACATATCTGGTGTTTTGCGGAGCTCTTGCAACACCCATTTGAGCAACGTATTGTTGACGTCGAAGGGAAATCTGCCTTTACTACTTGCGCAATTTCGAGAGGATTGTACAAGCATCTACTAATAAGTTGTAAAGGCGGCTATTCTACGACGATTAGCGAACCGCTTCCATATTTTGTAATGCACGATTGTAGAGTATCTGCGGCAATTTAAACAGCAATAAATAAATATAGTGTGTAAAGTCGAACAAAGGAGATGCTATATCTATGAGACGGATGAGAATGAAAATCACAATGTTGCCAATAACTGCTGCAGTCCCATTAACATTAGTGGACATAAAATAACCGCCAATAAGTCGAGGTACGCATCAAAACCTCGACAAAGCAACAGGTTCTTGGCTGGACAAACACACCATGTTTACATTACGATCCTGGGGCTTCATTTAATAATTCTCGGGAACTAAAAGCCTTTGAACATTTCATCAGATGACCCTCGGTGTTTGCACACACTCCTGCGCCGAGATGCTAATGTGGACACAGGGACCTGTATCGCCGATCGCCCTCCGATGCCTTTATTGTTAGCCCTTTCAAGCTTTGACTTCTACTATTTCACTCGGATGTTCGATCGCCGATATCTTGTGCAAACATTTGGAATTCTTTCTTAATATTTACTTTTCAAAAAACTTACTGACCGTTTATTTTTATCTCAAAAGCATTTCCAAGTTCTTGTAGCAACTGCATCACTCGCAAAAAATTTATTCAATTGTGACTATGACTTCGAATGCAACCGTAAACAGATGCAAACAAACTCAATGAGCATCTACAAATCAAGAAGCCGGAAAAAAGAAACGAGCTAAGTATTTGAGCAAAACAAAAGGTGATAAGGAGAGGTAAATAACCTGAGCCATTGACGGCGTGACGGCCGCGGCGCGGCGCGCGTGCAGCGTAAACAGTCATGTCATGTTGAGGCGGTCGCGCTTCTCCGCTCAACAACAGCTGTTTAACGCCTCACATACCTCGCTGAAATATCGAAGACGACCGTTTAGCAACCTCCAGGCTCCACAACCTATCGACACAATTTATCACGCAATTTACGACATCAAACACTGCATTATGCAAGTGCATCTTCATTACATACCGAGGTCGGGAGGTATACAAAAATTAGTTCCGACCGTTTCTAATGCGGCTGTGATGGACTCACAACCACCGTCGCTATTGAATCTCAAATCATTCGGCCTCCTAATTTTATTCAAAATACCGCAAGCGGTAAGTAAAAAGAGATCGTGTCGCTTATTGTGATGATAATTATTTTCAGAAAACAAAAACTAGAAAGCGGACGGCCGGTGATGGCTATCAGTTAATTATTGTCACCAAAATGGCGGCTTATTGTTATTGCCTCAAAATGGGGGGAGTGACAAATCGTTAGGTTTCGTGCACGTTCCGTTTGATTGACGCGTGCCAGATTCCGCGGTAATATACCTTTATCCATATTTATTTATGCGTAGAAAGCGCAAATATAAACGGGCTCTTTCACATTGCGATTGAGATAGTGAATCGATGTTTGCAGACACTTGGCGATGAATGACGGGCGATTTATGTCCGCGCATTGATGGACTTAGAGTCAGACACTGCATCAGGGTTATTACGGCGAGGTTTACGATCGAAGAATGTCGAACTCTTTGAGACAATTTCAAGCGGTACGATCGGGGTCAAATATTGACAGTTCTCACGAGTCAGAGCGGACACGGCTCGTGCTAGACCAAGCCTTATTCCTTCCGCTTTTCACACGTATAGACAATAATCGATCGCTTTTATTGCCCGTGTGCTACAGCGACATTTCGAGGAACTATAACGTGACCTCTAGTTTGCCGTCGTCGGATCGAGCTGTGAGACGTTAAGTGGGCCGACAAACTGTGGCTTAACTCGTGATTTCTCCGAAAGACCTGCGTCTTCGGAGTCCTTTGTTATCGATTACCTGACGCACTGTGCAATCGCGTCAAATGTGAATGCGAAGTTGTCGGGTAAACCAAAGCTCACCTTTATTGACATTAACTTATTCCGCAAACGGCAAATACCGATCATTATATAAAGCCTTTGTGATTCGCGGGATCTTAAGTGGATGTTTGATTTGAGTCATTTAAAGGGAAGTTGACTTTCGAAAGCGACCTCATACATATCTTGATGAGGAAGTTTTGATGATATTTTTCGAGAATACAAAAGGTGCAAAACGGAGAACGTATAAAATATGAAAACACCAAAAACACCCTAAGTTAATGCTGCAGTACCAGTACAAATCTTCAATTAACTCTGCGATTTAAGTGTCTCACCATTTTCAAATTAAACCAATAACTTATTACCGTCGAACATAGTAGTACATTTCGTAAGACAATAGGGTTCGTGACGATAGTAAAGTGTATCGTTAAACGCTTTACCGTGCCTTAACCGCTGGTTAATTACCTAGAGGCTGCGGCGCTCGTAAACCTGGACCAGGAAACTAATGCCCAAACCGCAGGTAGGTCAGCAGATACAACCTACAGTACCTACAATGTACGAGGAACAAAATATGAAGTATACCAAAGCGAGTACCTAGGTACATATTATAAGTAAATCCAACGATGCTACAAAACCTTAGGCTTCATGCAACAAAAATCTGATAAGGCTATGAAACCTAAGGCTACTTATATACAACAAAATCTGATGATGCTATAAAGTCAAGGAAAATTTTGAGTTAACTTTGAGAGGTTTAGTATGAGAGCGAAATTATCAATAAAATATAAAAAAAAATATTTAGAGGCTGCAACTGATTTAATGATAACCATGATAAGTTTAAGCCATATTCAAATCATTTTGATAAAAACAAAACAATCGAACAGCAATTCGCAGAATCCTGCGCATCCAGCATAAATCAATTCGAGAATCGATTGTGACCTGTCCAGCTATCAATCAAATCTTCTTGGACATAGCTCGATAGAATGCAGCTTCTAAACTAAGTTTCTAAGAGCTGATTTAGTAATCAAATAAAAATAAATATCCTATTTGAACTCACGATCGTCTCCCGCAAGTCAAAAATCAATCAAAATCATTTTACATGTAGTTTTTTTACAATGTTTAGAGGCTCTTCTGGTGTAAGTTTGATAAACCTGTGTTAGAAGAGCATTTATAAACCTACAAAGTCTACACTGTCCATTCTTATTAAATTTTTATTTTATAATAAAATCCACGGATCTTAGTAATACCAGTATAATATGTATTTATATGTAAACATATTGTTAGGCTAGAGACAATTTCGGAAAGTAAAAAATATTGATTCTGAACTTCATCAGAGTAACGAAGCTGCACCGCTATTACCCTGTGTCAGATATGTAACCTAATGTCACCTATCAAGATAACCACGTTGTTAATTTATCAAATCGATGAAACTGGCCAATACCAAACCATCTTGAATATCTGACAAGTATTTTCGATTAATTTTTCATTGGCTTCTTATTTAAATATAAACTTAGGTATTACGTAATCATTAAAAGATTATATTACATTGATTGGATTTCGTGGATTTTAATACTAACTTACTTACTTATCTTCCTTTTTAATGACTCTTATAATAATAATTTTAAAAACCATTTTTTTTATTCAGTCTGTCGTCGTGTTTTAAGTAAAGAGTCACTCATAAAACAAACATTCATTTCAAAAATCAATACGAACCCTTTCGATAGTGTTCAAATATACGAAGACGATTCGAATAAAAAAGAATCGAAAAAATATCGGTGTGTAATCGAACGCGCCCGATCTGTCAACCGTCATTGTATTCAAGATTGACTTTGTGATGATTTGAATAAATCATTTTATCAGATGTTGGGTTTCATTATTCAATATTGGTACTAACTTAGAAGGTATTTTGTATTTTGCAATCTTCTAAAAAAACCCGTACCAAAATATCTATGAATTGGAATCTGCACTGCACAACGCTTTTCATACAGGGTGAGATAAATGTGTTTTTTTTTTTGTTGTTGAGAGTAGACAAGTTTTAGTTTTATGTATAATTAAAAATCTATAGCAATAAATGATTAGTATCGTCTATAGCGACTTAGGGTAAGTGGAATTTTGTTAAAATAAAGATTAAAACTCCTTCTTATTTCAATCCCATTCCATACAAATCAGATAATCGAAAATAATTGATGATTAAATTCAAGACAAATGACATGAAGTAAGATCATGCTTTAAAAATTCCAAGCTCACATACCTTAAATAATTGATAAATCAATGCAGCTCTCAACGAGAGGCCCAGTAAATCAAAAGGCGACTGCCTATCATAACATATTGACGTAACAGAAACTCATATTAAACTCTTGCCACTAGATGGCGCGATAAACTCCTGTCAAACTCACCTGTCATTAGTTTATTAATGGCCCCTGGTCACCATATTGATAGATTAAAGGTTATTGGAGTTTTATTACCGTTAAACAACTTGTTTTGTAACGAAACTGACTGATCTCATTTTAATGTAGGTAGTTTTGTGAGTCATTGATTCAAATGATATAATTAAGTTGGCTACATTGAATGCGTAATAATCTTTTGTGACAGTTTTAAACACAATGGCTCTCCCACGCACGTCTGATGTGAATCCTGCGCATCTCTGCACAATTCCAGTGAATTTGCATATCAACGCTCGAAGCTCAAATTCATCTGTTGACAAAAAGTTAACAAACCAGCCCGAATTAACACTTTCACTATTATCCTTCGTTTTTTCAAAGGCAACACTGTCTTATTTAGCTTAACATCAATTCCTTCCCAATAAGACAAAACACATCTAAAGAACTATCAACCCTATGTCTATAGGTGTTCGATTGAAATTTATTGTTATAATAAAAAAAGTTGTGACCTTTTTGGTGAAGTTTCGGCTGACCATAGGTAGGACCACACACGGTTTTGAGTCAACATGGGTCCCAAGAACAACAGTATTACACTTAGTATACTTTGCAGCATCAGGTAAACTAGTAGCTTCTGAGGCACACGTCCAGAAGTTTCACTTTTAATGATCAATCCCCTTTTCTAGAAGAATTTGATTAATAAACGAGATTACATTGATACATTTCAATAATACCATTGAAAGTTATTAAATTAGTTAAATGTAAAATCACATGCCAATTTTATTCTACATAGAGAAAAAATATGCATGAAAATCTTGATCTGAAAAGCGTTGACCAATCTCCCTTTTTCAATCACAGGTTAAAAACAAGATAGGTACGCAAATGAAGCAAATGAAATTGAAAACAAAATATTTTCCCATCGCCCATTCGTCTACAAAAAAAAATCAGTTCTGTACATAAATAAACGAGTGCGTCGGCGACAAAACAACCGGTAGCGGTAGACACGCCACCTCATACAATTTACATTTTTATTGCATATGCAAGACGAGAGAAACAGTTTTGACACCCTGTATTTTGTATCAACCACGTCAGAAGTACATCAATCGTAGAGCTTTCTTCGCTATTTTTTTTTTGTTGGATTGACTTGACGTTTAATGCAGTTGGCCGCAGATGGCCGTTACTGCTTCACCGGACTCTCGGTGAGCGCTGAGGGCCTAAAATTTTCTTGGCTGAGTGTACACTGGCAACGCGAATTTTAGTAGTTCGTTGTAGAGGCAAGCCACGTCGGCCACGTCTGTCCCATGTCAAGCGAACTGTGGGCAAAAACCACCACAGAATGGACACCCAATGCCAACCGACGTCGTGGAAGACCCAGGAGAAGATGGCGGGACGAACTTGATTCGTTGTCCAAAACATGGACCACTGATTCCCTATGCCGAGATGTATGGAAAGAGAGAAGGAAGGCCTTTGTCCAGTAGTGGGTCGATCATGGCTGATAAAATAATAAATAAGAAAAATAAATAATTAGATTTCTTTATTTTTTAATTAAATAAATAAATAAAATAAATATTTTGGACATTTCACACAGCGCCATCTAGCCCCAAACTAAGCAGAGCTTGTACTATGAAAACCAGATAACTGATACAATACTTAAATTTTTTTTTTAATACATACATTAAATACATATAAAACACCCAGACACCAGACAAACATCGATATTCATCAACACACAAATGTTTTTCCTGAAGCGGGAATCGAACCCGCGACACCGGCGTGGCAGTCCAACACATTTGCCTCCCTTTTTTTTTATGAGGACAAGCGTTTAACCACTACCTCACCTGATGGTGTGGTCGAAGATGGAGCACACTTGGCTAGTATGAACTTATTCACTCTACCAATCGTGTCGTCAAATTAACTAACAGCCCTTTCAAAGGATATCAAAATGTCTTCAAAAATAACTTTATCAATTGAGATCACCTTAAAGGCCTATGAATATAAAGTTATTGCGCAAAGATGCAGTAAAGCGTCGCACGCGCATGCATGGTTCGGATCCAGTCGGCGCGACAGGAAGAGGCGGGGTCGCTACACATTAGCGACTGTTCCCCGAAACTGCTCTTTGATAATTTAGGGATCGTTGAAGGTATTTATATACGTGACGTAAGCTGAACAACCTTCTTCGTGTACGAAACATTATTTTTGTATTGGAGTATGTGTTTGTCAAGAGCTGAATGTATGTATTAGGAAAGGAATTTTGAAAGTTAGCAATGCAAATGAAATTGCGGGTGTCAGCTAGTCAGAGATAAAAATATTGGTGGTATCAAAAAACTATAAAGCAGAAAATATGAAAGCTCAAATACCTACGCATGGAACCTATTCTTCTCTGAAAGACTGATTGACGGACAGACAGACTGATTTATTTGCGAGTCGAAACCACTGAAAGTAGAGAATCGAAACTTGGAAATTGAAAGCTCTATAACTGAACATTTATAATATTAGTGGATTACTAATTTCTTAATATGATCGACAGAATTTATGATAATAACACAAGAAGTGCGTTCTACAAAAGCCCACAAAGCTCATGAAGCTTTATGACAGTTCCCTAAATACGTATAAAAACCAAAATGAGTCAACATTAAAAAGTGTACTTGAGTCGAATCAACAGACTACCGTAGTTACGGACCACCCGACTTGGAGACAATTGTAACAGTCCCAGAGAGGACCAAGTGGGTAAATAAGGTGGGTGGTTGTGGTGGCGTAGATGAATAACGATATTCAGTATAGAACACCAAGATTGACATCTTTGAAACAAGATGGAGTCGTAAAACAGGACAAAAAATTGACACCTTGTCAATAAAAATGAAAAAATGTTGCTGAAAGGGGGACAGTTAGAACTTTTTGGCCCATCTGTCCCCCTAGGGTAACAGAGTAGGGTGACAGATGGGAATAATTCAATATTATCTCCATTTTAAAATTTTTGTTACCATGTACCATGGAGTTTTATTCACAACTAGCTGACCTGTCAGTCAGTCAGTCAGGGCCAAGCCAAAAAAATTTGCGTTGAATAGATAGATGAAAAAACCTAGTAATTTCAGCCTATAATATTTATCTTGCCCTGTTACTTCTCTATTTCGAAATTTATTATCGGAACAAAATGTATCTAATAGAAGTTCTAAATACGTCCTTAATAAAAAGCTAAATTAGCCATT
The DNA here is from genome assembly GCA_932526365.1 of Lobophora halterata. Lineage (NCBI taxonomy): Eukaryota > Metazoa > Arthropoda > Insecta > Lepidoptera > Geometridae > Lobophora > Lobophora halterata. The sequence goes on from OW052018.1 coordinate 3,703,920, forward strand.
TTTTGGTGCGTTTTCGATATGCTTAGTTATGATTCCATACTTTTATATTTATATGGGTGGTGGTATCTGTAGCTTGCTAGAGTGGACGGTATGGGCGGCCGATTTGGGATGGTATGATTGACCACCTTTGCGTAACAGCATACAATAAGATGTTACATACTTTGAATGGTAATTAATATCAACCATAGATGAATAACGGTGATCCTATAGAACACCAAGATGGACAGTACCAAACTGAAAGGGATGCGGTATATGTATAGGACCGAAAATTTTCAGACACCATGTCAATAAAAATGAAATATCTCTATTTTCAAATAATGTTTGTTACTTTTTACGACGTAGTTTTATTGACAATTAAAAAGCCTAGTAGTTTTAATATATAATAGTTATTTAGCCTTATTACTTCTCTTTTTTTTAAAATAGCACAGTACTAGAATGTACTAGAAGTTAGCCAATGTGGCTCCCTTTCTTGGTCGCATTTTCAATGTTATACATTGTGTTTCTATACTTTAATACTTCTGTGATATCAACTAATCAGTTTGTTGAGCTGGCCTCTTGTCTTTCTAAGATCACTTTAATGTTACCATCCATTCGCTAAGAATATGGAGCATGATTGTCATCATTCAGCCAGATATTACCATTAACATAATATTTTGAACAGTTAGGATGTCCACAAAAATCATTAGCTTGTATTTTATTAGGAGCAAACAATTTCACAACTTCTTAGATTATTTATTTCACACTTAAAGATATTTAATTTATTAAAAGTGTATGTTATGTACGTACATGTTTGTTACGAAATTATTTCTTACCTCTATGAAAAGTGCTACAATATAATTTGGACTGATCGACCGAACGCTAAAACGTTCAAATTGTTTTCAACGTTCTAATGAGGAAATTTCCATGCTATATGGTTTTGTAATTATAATGGTATTATTTTCTATGAATGGTAGGTAATCTATTCAATATTTTATTTTAAGTTAACAACAAGGCCAAGTTCTTACAAATCGAATCTATTGCCTTTGCAAATAATCGTAGTAGCGACCGCCATTACGATTTTCACGCGATTGGACAAAAGAATGTTGATATCTATAATGGTATTCTTCACGGCTGTAAGAAGGTTCTAAGAAAATGTGAGGTTGTATGACAAAAGCAGTTTTATTTGATCGCTCGCTCGTTTCTGTTAATTGTTTTGGAGACGTGATTTTAATATATCATGCATGTTGAGTGGCCTCTTTTATCCGAGTATGCTAATGTGGCGACTCTTGTTAGTGATGTGGTGAGGTTTCCTTTAGTTCCTATTGCATGATTTAGGTAGGTATAGGTAGATAGATATATAGAAAGAATAAATATTCCTTATTGTATCATCTGAAAATAAATCAAAACAAGTAACTAAAACTTGAGTTATAATGGTGTTACTAACCCGACTTAGAAAATTATAAAATAAATAAAATAAAATAAAAATATTTTATTTCAGACTACTATGATCTATATTTCACAAACATTATTAAGATTCAAATTCAATAAAGCTACTAAAAAAAAAATACAATTACACAGTTACAAGTAGGTACAGGTAGCAGCACACTCAGTGCCAGGTATAAGTTGCTAACACTGAGTGTGCCCCTATCCAATGCCGCAAAAGGCAACCGTCCATCTGGTCGATTATGAAATTGAATTGATTGAAAATTTAGAAGAATAATAGATACTCGTAGAACAAAAATAGTAATTAGGTAGGAAGATGCGAAAGGCACGAATATTAAGTAATCAAATCAATCAATAAATTGAGATAGCTGTAGATATATGTAATTAATTGTGAAATTGTGATCATTATGAAACTGATGAGGATGATGGTGAAAATCAGTTGGGGTATTATAGTATAAATAGTACCTAATTTAATGCTGCAAACAACCCTTGAACGATCAATGACTAGCGAGTTTGTATAATTAGACTTGCTAATGTGACACTGGCTGGTGGTCCGCCAGACCCCGACACCTCAAACTATTTGTTTACCCACCAGCTACGTGTATTAGAGGGTTAAATGTAAATGCCTTATTTCGTTTAATTAAATTACGGTTCAAAAACACTAAGCACTGTCACTATGAGATTTTAAAGTAGGTAGGTACCTACACTACCTACCTACATTACATATCATTAACGTACGATATAATCAAAATCGAAGACAAATTGATATCGGACGGTAGGCGTCAAATAATGCGTAAGTAGGTAACTAATGTTTTATGATAGGCCTTGAGTTGACTTAAATAAAGCTAGATAATAAGGATAACAAGTCCTTATCACATCAGTTCATAATTTGTTTTCAATCTGCCAATCAATATCATAAATACTTAATTCAATAACATTCAACACGATAAACTAATTAGTGGAATGACGTCGTAACTGCGTTCGAACTTCGATCACAATGTAATACTTGTAACAACGTACATTTAGCAAGGAGTTTCCGCTAGAATAGAAACTATTCAACCTCAAAACATCAGACAAAGAGCGAGACAAGACGCATCACCTCCAACCTCGATTGAGCAACCCAATTTGAATAACAATCAATAAATTAATGTACAACCGTAAGTTATTCATAACCGGAGTCTGTGACACTGCGACGCGACAAGCGCTGAATTCAAATGAATTTTATAAGTTATTTTTGAACGGCCATTATGGTTCGAATGATACTTTTCGTCACTTTTCATTACCAGCCTCCACAATGCCTCTTTGAGCAGCAGTGTCGTCAAAGCCGACTAATCTCTTTACACGTAAAAAGGACGGTACCGAATGTGTTTCTCGTGTTGGAATAATTAGTGTGCAATTGAAAGCATGCTTTATTTTAAGAGGCCGGACAAAATGGACATGACACGGTTGGCCAATGGTAACTTTCACGTACACAATGATTTCAAAAGGCTGTAATCCTGAATTTTTCCGTCCCGTTACGCGATTCTGCGTTTAAATAATGAAAATAAATTGAAATTGTCTATGGGTTGTCCATAAATAGAAGCTCGTTAATTACAGACCGTAATCACATTTCGCCAAACGCGTTACGAAACACATGTCCCATCCCTTCGCGTTCTAAATTTAAATATTATTAAGGCGGGAGTTGAGAGGCACGCTCCCCGTTCAGATAATTATGTTTTTTTACATTATTAATTTATGATTTCCTTTACCAATTTCTTGTATTGCTTTATATTTATTTATTATCTACAGTAAGATCTAACATAGTTTTTTCAGATCATCTTTGAGCCCAATAACGTCAATCAATTTTGTAAAGACATAATTTTGCGATATAATATTCCTGTAACTGTAACTTGTGTAACATAAAATATATTTCGAATTAAATAAACGATTAGTTCCTTTTTCAAAAACAGAAACGTCAATTGAGTTAGTGAATTGACTGCGAATAGTTGCGCGGAAGCAGTGATTATCAATTTGCGTGTCTTCACGATCGCCTACAGCGTTTTGGAATCTCTGTATTACCTATATTTAGGATATTATCTGAGGCCTAATTGACACAGGGAAGCTACGACGACACGACGTTTTGAATAATCGTCTTTGTTATCTTTAAATAATGATCAATTTATATTTCATGTTGGTCATTCACAAGGCAATAAAATTTGGCATCAATTACGAAATGAATCAAAAGCTTATTTCTAGATTTCACTTTGCTCCTAATTTTTGTAGGTGTTCTCGATTATCACTCATAGGTACATACATACTTAGTTCTTCCTTGATATAATTAAGCTTCGTTCCCAAGCTATGCTTTTATTTTTCTTTTTTCTTGCATAAAAAACATCGATAAAATGTCTATAATTTTTCCAACTTTCTCAGTCTTATAGTTTTTATTGCATCAACCATTATAAACGTTGCGTGTCTAAATCATGGCTCGGGGGAAACAGTAGCAACCATCGCCCCGTCCAAATTGCGGGCTGTCAGTAGCTGTGATGTAAGACGTCAGATCCGCCGTCGATTATCTCGATCATGGGAATCGATTCGCATCGAATGGCGTTTACGGGTTAAAATTGGGTTAGAATTATTTGATGAAACCTTTGCTTTTAACAATTACTTTTTATACAAATGTAAGTTTGGATAGGATTGCATCGGACATATTTATTTATAGAAAAATCCTAGGTTCAAGGGATCAAAGACCACCAAATGCTGCATAATACTATGGACAAACCGTGATTTCTTATCTCATCTAGCTACTCTTAATGGATTGTTCATGTCTGTAAAGGTGTGAGGCTAGCTTAAAAATTTCGCACATTTCCACTAGTTCTTTGCTGTTGTTCTGTACACAGAACAAGTAAGACTTTTTGTATCATTAGTTCTGTGACAAAACAAGCGAGAATAAAGTTTTCACACTTGTTCTGCGTCCAAATTAGTTGCGTGTAAATAATGATGGAAAATAATGGGACGAACAATCTCACTTGTCCTGTGTATAGAAGAACAGCACAGAACTAGTGCGAATGAGCGAAAAATTAACACCGACACTGCTTATATGAAAACACCGACACTGCAACCACTGGCTTACACAAGAAGGAAAAAAGGATCATTAGATATTACCTACTCCAGTTATCATTATAGTGATAATAGCATTTTCAACTAATAACGCGCTTTCCCGTCTCATTTCAAGATGGCGGCACGATTTCGCGTCATTAAGACTAGTTATCGCGCGACCAGCCCGCTATCCTCTAATTATGAGCTACCGTGTGTCTCCCATCGTATAATACTGGATATTATAAACTGGAAATATAAGAGTTTATCCAAGCAGTATTCTTAGAGGGAAACTAATAGAACGAATCTAAATTATATGAACCAAAAGCATTTGAACTAGAAACCGTAAAGCTTTTTCAGTCTGTTATGTACCTAATATTTTTCATAACAAATTCAAATACAATAATGAATTTGGAAATTAAATGAAATAAACTTATAATTACATTAAATAGAGTTACAGTGCCAGTATCCTATGCACGCTACCATCGGGTATCGAGTAGGAGGAGTTGAGCTACCTATAGATCGTTTGCAACGCTCTATGGGTGGCCCAATTGTTACCTTTCGTAAATTTTGTAATATAGGTTGTATTTATTTATTTTTCTTTAATTAATACAGTAAGATGTCAGGATTTTTCGTAGAACGTCTATTTAACCATCAGATTATGAGGTATGTGAATGCATAATTTATAGTCTTAAAAGTTTTATACTGGATTTTCCACAATAACAAAGAGAGACTTAATTTTTTTTTACTGATGAAAATTTACAGGAGTGTTCTCAATTCGACCCATATATTTAATGGTCCTTCGAACTAGATAATCTATGAAGAAAAATAAAGGCTATGACTATGCTAGGCTATTCTGATTTATGCCTCTTATATTAAATTCAACTTCTACTGATAATGTAGCGTGAGGGGTGTTTAGAATTATTACGGAGGTAATTAGTATGTGGTTGCAAGTTTCTAGAGTCACATTTATCTGATATTATAGAAAACATTAGGTAATTGCAACATTATCGATCCTTAGTAGTTTCTTTACTATATTTGCTATTCTGTTAGTTGTACCTATTTCCGTATTGTTCGTGATTGCAAATTCTTTGAATAGTGGCCTATGTTTGTCCTCTATCGTTTACGTCGATAAAATTGATAAGCATTTCGCTAACTTAATAAAATTGATAAGCATTTCGCTAACTTAATAAAATTGATAAGCATTTCGCTAACTTAATAAAATTGATAAGCATTTCACTAACTTAATAGTACATTATTATGTACTAGCGGGTCCCGCGACTTCGTTTGCGCAGGTATTTTTATAAATTGTAGCCTATGTGTTATTCTGATGTCTAAGCTATATTATTGTAAAGTTTCATTAAAATCCATTTAGTAGTTTTTACGTGAAAGAGTAACAAACATCCATCCATCCATCCATCCATCCTTACAAACTTTCGCGTTTATAATATTAGTAGGAAGTACCTACCTTCTTAAACTAACTAACTAATATAAATAAATGAATTATGAATTACTACCTAGAAGACCAATATGGAGCGTTTAGTCATTAACAAAAATGTCATTCAAGTAAACGAAAATGCGTAAGTATTTTGACTTCTCGTGACTTTTTAGAGGTGTTTACAGTCACTAAGAACCCTATTGAAACTGAAATCGTTTTTTTTTTCAGTGGTACAATGAACTAGCGTTGACTTACCTACTTTTTAGAGGATGATTTTTCAGTGGTCGAGTTTTCGTTTTTGAAGTCAATCTTTATTGTTTAACCATTTTATAATTTACTGTTTAGCTGATTTCCGTAGCTCCACTAAGGGTTCCTGCGGAAGACCAGCGCTGGGTTGCGTCTGTGATCCAGCAAATGCTGAGCAGCCTCTTTGCGGACACTGCTCATTGGGCCACATTAAGGGGAATCCTCAAAACGAATTGAATTTGAGGATTAGCCTTAACTTTGGTAGCCTTCTTTCTTCCTTTAGTGTTGTCAAGATGCGCCAAATCATTATAATAGGTATACGATGAAACGTCTAGATTCGATTATAGCATCAGCACTATCATTAGGCCATACATTCGATTCTGAGAATCGAGATCGTTTACTCGGGACTGGCGAGCCACGCTCGGTGGCGTGCAGCGGCGGCGGGCGTGAGAATGCGCAGTATCGTATCCAGCGATTGACAGTTGATTGTTTTTGCGAGCTGCATAATCGGTGCAATCAATGCAACAATTTTTATTTGTAACTTGTAACTTTTTATTCGTGATGGCAACATCTATTTTTATTTTTGACTAGCTGACGCTTGCAACTTTATTTGCGTTGAGTTTTTTCGAAATTCCTTTGTTAGTGCGAACTTTTAGCCCTTCTCAAACACACCCACCAAATTTCTAGGTATTTTCAATATAGGTAATTTAGATGAGTAATATCTTTCCTCTCGCTTTCTGTCAATGCTCTAGCTTTGTGGCAGTAATTTCGTGTAATGCAATGGAAGTGTGCAACAGGACGTGAGCCGTCTGATAGTGCCAACCTCAGAAAAATTAAGTTAATAGAATCCTTCCAAATTTCAATGAGATGTCAGATGTTCAAATGCGACTACTGTAATGCTCGCTTTTTTTATGTAAACCAGTGAGAGACGATCTATTAGTTGCTTTCCAGATGGTAAGATATCACTCCTGCCCATGATCAGAACAGCGCTACATAGGATTTTCATTCACATAAGCAACACTGCTGATAGCGCTCATCCGATCCGAGACATTTTAATGGTCAGTCTCGAAAGCCCGATAATTTAATCAGCTACAACCCTTCAAACCGGAATACAGTAATGCTTACATAATTAATACTTTGCGGCAAAACATACAGACAATTTCTTTGCGGAGATATGTTTACGTCAACGAAACGACATCAAAAAGAAGTAACAAAGCACATTACCCACTGACCTATAAAACTGACAGTTAACATTTCAATGCAAAAGATTCTTTATCAAAAAGAATTGTGATTAAACAATTAATCAACAATATAACGTGTCACATCACTAGCGCCGGCCGTTTAGATACATCTACTTGAATGAATGAATAAATTAATGAATGAAAAATATATCATTTATAAAGCCTTTTGTGAACTCACTCTATATGTAAGCTTCATTAATTATAATATTAACGTGACTTTAAACGTTGTATGTAAGTTAACGGTTTTTAAATCGAATAAACAAAGTGTGTATTTAACCATCGTATGTAAGTTTAGGGTTGTTTAATCGAATAAATCAAATGCTGATACCGAAACCAAATACAGCACAGCCTCTTATCTAAGTTGTGCCATCCTTTCATTCATTTATACCTTCGAGAATATAATATAAAAAGCATATTTTTCAATGACATCATTTCGCTATTATGTGTTCATAAGATTTTTATATTGAACCTCATTTTTTGTAGGCGGCGTCTTTGTAGTGTGAATGTCAACAAGATGGCATTCCATACTTGTGCATTGATGTCAGTAAATACGGTACTTACACTTAAATACTTGTGTGCCTATTACGAAACTTATAATGGGTTTATCTTCGAATGTAATAACCGATTTTGACAAAATATTTGCATAATACACATTAAAGTAAACATGGTTTTTGTTCTCATTTTTAGTCACTTAAAATTACCAATAAAATTATAAAGTTCAAGAAGACTAGCAGTCTTATTTTTTAATAACAGCTTATTGTAACTACTACAATCTATATTACAACATTTACAAGAGGAAACAATTGGGCCACCCATAGACCATTGCAAACGATCTATAGGTAGCTACTGCTCCAACGCGATACCCGATGGCAGCGTGCTGAGGATACTGGCTGCATTGCCTCTTTGTATTGCAACATTTAATAATTGTTAATAAAATGTCCCTCCCTTTCTTTGAGTTCATAACACAAACATAAACTTCAAAATAAAATAAGTGTCGCAAAATATAAGAATAAAAGACACTGAAGCTATGTATAACGCATAGATGAAACTGCGAGCAGCAGCAAGTATCGATGTAGATGCAATAAAAGACTATGAAAACCTTGCAGCAACAGTTATTTAGGTTGTTTGCACAATAACTGATCATTTTATTGAGCGTAGCAAGCTATTGAAGGATGCCATTGGCGGATAGACTCTCATAAAACACCGTTGGGATTGGCCGATAGAAGATGCCATAAAATTGTCGAATGTGGCCGCTGCACACGTTTGAATAGGAGGCATAATAAACTTATGATAATACAATGGCAACTAATTCGAAAATTTAAACAGTCTATAATGAAATAACATATATGAATAACGGTTTTCCTATAGAACAAAATGGACAGTACCAAACCAAAATGGTTGCAGTAGGTATATAGGACCGAAAATTTTCAGACAAACTGTCAATAAAAATGAAATATCTCTTTTTTCAAATAATGTTTGTTACTTTTTGCGATGTAGTTTATTGACAATGAAAAAGCCTTGTTGTTTTAACTTAAAATAGTTATTTAGCCCTGTTACTTCTCTTTTTTTAAAATTAGCATCGGACCAAAATGTACTAGAAGTTAGCCAATGTGGCTCCCTTTTCTTGGTCGCATTTTCATTGTACTACATTGTGTTTCTATACTTTAATACTTCTGTGTGTTGTGCTAGAAGCCAAGTAACTTCGGTGGGTACAATGCTTTTACTCGTAGATACGAGAAATCATTTAGGTTAAAAATTTATTTATTTTTTAGTACTAATCATTTTGCAGCCGATGAGAATCAATGAATGAATTTTTTTTCGAGAACAATGGATCAGATACCGCTGAGAATAACCCATACTTTTATGATAAGAAAGTGAAATTTTCATTTGAGAACATTTTACTTATAAAGTGTCTTTTATAAATAAAAAACAGCGGGATATTAACTATTTTCGAATAAAAGTTTTCATTTCAAGACTTGTAGACATATTAACGTAGCCGTCATTATTTAGTACTTAACCGTTAATAGCTTGTTCTTATCTAAAGTGAAAGAAAAAAAATATCCGCAAGAAACACCTGCCCTGAACATTTGGCATCGTTTTATTTCCACGTACGTTTTACTGCGCCAAAAAGACTAACTTAATTTGACCCCCAAAAGAAGTATATTTTCTCGCCACTTTCAAGAAAGGGTAGGTCTAGTTGCATGGTGGGCGGTAAACAAGTTTTAGTGCCAGTAAACAATTGAACTACCTAATTTGATGCGAAGGAGGTTTTGTTAGGTTTATGTGGGGCAGCTCGATTGAATGACAGCGAAATGTGTTGCAATCAAGAAACCCTCGGAGCGCTAGATTAAAACGAAGTAAAACCTTACCTATTTGCCCCTCAGAAAATATATTTTATTTGGCAAAAACGGAAGTAATTTTCTATTTCTTAGAATTTTTTTTCGAACAAGACTATTTACGATCTTTAATCTATGCTTAATTTTACCAAAATTAATGCCGATAAGCAAACATTTCACTATCCATAGACAGATAGACACAGATTTACGCGACGATATTTCATGCATTTTTTTTTTGTAGAACCTATTTAATTGGAGAGATTATTTTGTCATAAGTCAGAGTCGATAAGTCAAGTCATGCCCCTGTAAAGTAGTGGTGGTTGCGACTACTAGAGGCTTCTATGGAGTTTTGGAGGCAACACGAAAAGTCACGTTTTACAGCATTACACTATTCACCAACACTCATATACGTTCACGAGCACTTAATGGATAAAAACCCACCGTTTTTACACTTAAACACTCAAAGTTATACAAGTTTTGGCAATTAATTTAATGCCGCCAATGCGCCATTTTTCATGTTCCCGCCAAAACTCCCACTGCATATATCTCAACACTATAATTAACCATGATCCAACCTCATTTGAATAACATTGCATGCATTCTTTTTTCAAATAAATAAAACTCAATCACGGTAGCCAAGCCAATCCTTCGATAACATAGACAAGTGAAAGTCTTTGACTTAAGCTATCGAGTGTCTTAAAATCAATAAGGGTGTCTTATACGTATCATGTATCAAGCTGAGGTTTGATACAATCAGATTGAAAAACAAAGAGGGTGAATGACTTTTCAAGATAGAAAAGAGGTAAAATTTGATGTTCATTGGCACAAAAGGAACTCGATACTCGTTACAAGAACAACCAGTAAAAAATAAAAATTAGAAACCATTTTTAATTGACGCTCACATAGCTGCAGGACTTAAGTTTAGGTTCAACTGTGTAGCACTGTTCTGGTCATGGGGAACCGTGACTTCTTACCATCAGGAGAGCGCCCAGCTAATAAATGGGCATAGGGACTGGTGTCAAAGAGGCATAAGTCTCAGCAGTGGGAACATTTTTTAGGCAGATTTTTTTATGACTATTTGAAAATAAGACAAGATATTTTCACTAAAGTTATTGTGGCTTGTGCCAAATCAAATCACTCAGAATTTGGGGTTTCTACAAAATGACAAAGTGCCAGTGGGGCGAGTGCGGCGCCCGAGCCGAGCTTTTGCGATCTTTTTGGTAATTAAAAACTTCTAGTATTCGAAGAATGGATATACCTTCTCGTCTTTACCTTCCGCAATATCTACCGAATAGTCTTGATTAGTAGTATCGTGCAAATTACAAGCCTGCTAATGACTTGATATTACTGGTGGTAACTTACCTGGTGGGCGGGAGTGGGGGTGATTGATAGATGCGCCGGCGCACCTTTTGTTTTGCAGTTTATTCGCGTTTAGTCTGCGTGAATATTTTATACTGAAGTTGATTGATTTAGAAGGTTTTTATGCTTCGATGGTCGATTAAGGGTGTGACCAGGTTTATTAGCTCTCGAACGATTTAAACCTTTCGAACAAAAAGTACTTATCTGATTATGTATTATTGGTTCAATGAATTCCTTTTCTACATGTCTTTTATCAGAACCTAATTGGTTTAACTGATTCTATTCCAAAATTTTCACCTCAAAACATATTTTGCAAAATATTTCCTCAAAAGAAAAAACTTTAGACTAGTGCTAGATGAAAGACCATGGTGGTTACTTCATTTCGTTCTATTACAACTATACCAAAAACACATAGGCCACAGCTGATCTCAATATCTCGGTATATACATGGTTACACAAAATAATGTTACAAAATAGTACATTTTGGGTATTTTTTTTTTGTATATATGAACTCCTAGTAAACTTTGTTCATCAACTTCCTAGGCCGCCGTAGCCAACCCAGGGCGCTTAATTCTTGCAAGTGTTCAATTAAGAAAAAAACGTACAATAATCAAAACACAAAACCCCGTCACTATAAATGAATAACAAACAGCAGTTATGTAAGTCGACACCGTATCACGCCCGCACTGCTACGTCTTCAAGAAGTCATACATTTATAATCGCGTTCCGATATTGTGATCGGTGCACGGCTGTCCCTAATTAAATGTCTACGTATTACGGGTGTGATGCATTTCAATCGGAAAATCATAAATAATAACATATTGTTAATTCTTACTGCATGTGATCATTATTGAGCTTCTTGTACCTTGGACAGTTTTTAACAACGCCAAATTTCAGTACAGAAAGAGTGGATAGGTACAGCCAAAGTACGCAGAATAAAATTGTGTTATTAAATTAAAATGAATTTGTATTTATTAATCAACTTTAATTAACACGTATGAACAAATTACACTAATTAAAAAATAATAATAACAGAGTCCAATAAAAATTAGAGATATATTTTAAATTAATGTTATTTTAAGGATAAGTATAAAAATAAGTCATAAATATGTAATAATAATGAATACCTAAATGTGTAAGTAGTTTAAAAAAAGAGAGAAAAACCCAGGAGAAACACCGATGTGGATCACACAATTGTTTGTCCTGAAGCGGGAATCTAACCCGCGACGCCTACGTGATAGTTGATATTTGACCACTTCCTTTGAACCTCTGAGGATCGATTGAACTGTCAAAATGATTGACTCTCATTGACCTTGATAATTGACAATCACCTTAATTAAAAATGACATGCCAAATGATCAATTAAATTTAAGATGACAAATGTATCCCAGTACATAACTTAAGTAAAGGTTGAACAAATATAATGTACTTATGCATGAATCATACAAGTGTTCTTATTTCTATAGATATAAGACTAATATTATTATGTAGTCATCGATTACTTGGAAAATATCTGGATTTAAGTGTAACAATGGAAATTTATGAATAACTTTATTACTTGTAGCAAATGATCATGCATGACTTATCTCGTGATTCACTGGAATTCAGTATATTCACATCACACATCACATCATATGACACATCACGTCTATCAACAGATAATAATAATAATAATGATAATATATGTATGTATTCACCAAGGTATAAAAGGTATAGGTACTTATTAAAAATTAAGAACTGCTAACTAGATATTAAAATGACTATATTAAATAAAATCTCTTAAACGTGATGCGAAGGGAAGAATGTCATACTAGAAGAGTGATGAATATGGAAGTGAGTGGATATAAGAGTAGAGGAAGGCCAAAGAAAAGATGGATGGACAGTGTGAAAGATGATATGAATAAAACAGGTGTAAGTACAGAGATGACGGGTGATAGAGACGAATGGAAGAAAATATGTTGTGACGACCCCACGTAAGTGGGAAAAGGACTAGAAAATGATGACTAAATAAAATCTCTACTTGAGAATTCGTCTAGAGATTTTAGGGGAGATATAAGATAAAATACCTATTTTAGATGAATTGAGCCTAAAACTCGCAGAAGTAGACGTAGGAGGTAACCACATCATTGCGAGCAACGTTTTTGAAAAACAAAACATAGTAGGTATGCCTTATTTCTTTCATGTAATTATGGTAATATAGCGAAAAAGACCTTCTACTGTTCGAAAGTGATCACGACTGCCCATGACCAAAACAATGCTACGCTACTTTACAAAGTCCGAAATATTTGGTTAAATGTTGCAACCAACAAATTTTTGCAAAATTGCGTAGGCGCATAGAAATAGTGACAAAAAATTACTTAGTCATTTTTTAACATAATTTCACCGCCTTTGAGATTCTAATGGATTGTAATGCACTGCCTAGCTCTTTCTAATGGACAATAGATCATAGTGCGAATGCCGAAGATTTGAATAATATACGAGTACTAGGTATGAAAAGGTGCCGCCCTGACATACCGGCCCATTGAAGAAATGTAGGTCAAAGAGCTTCTATACTATGTATCTAGAGAGCTAACACGCCATTTTGTTTTATTTAAGGATTAAGAATTTGAAACCTTATTCCTTGGAAATAAAGTTCTTTTTTAATTAAATCTAAATATAAGGATTTTAATGCTTGATAGAGACCCCCTCGTTAAGGAGTGTGTCTCGTTCACACAGTTGCCAGCATACAATTAAAATTAACATGGCCATAATTTTTGAAAGAAGTGGGACAATTTTCGAAATTAGACGATTTGCTCTAAATGTTATTCAGATTCATTTGAAAGGTTTAGTACAGTCGCTGTCATGTAGGTTAGGTACCTAACTGCCGAGAAAAATAATTACTGTCCGAAAGAAACAGTATTAAACCATTGAATCAGATATACCTCACTAGAATGCGGCGCACCGCCCTCTTTTTTGTTGATATTTTAATGCACCTATGTATAATATAATTTTAAAACAATAATGCAAAGTAACGTATGTATATAACATTGATAGCTTATTGAGCAGATTGAATTTTCCCTTGGTTGCTTGTTTATGTCTCAATGAAATATTCAAAGTTCAAAAATTATGGTCGCCCTACAGAACGAGACACACTCCTTACTGGTTCTAGCTCTTTCGGCTCGCAGTTTTCGTGTGAGTCGGCATTCTAGATACATAGTATACAAGTTCTTTGATGTAGGTCATCTATGAAGCTGTGAAAGCCTTTACAAAAGCCGATTCACAATAATCTTAATATTTGCCTAGCTGATGCGTAGAATAGATACCTAGGGAGGGAAAAGCAGCGTTGGGTGACCACCAGCCCGATGGATCGATGACATCCGCAATTGCAGGCAACACCTGGTTGAGATCCGCACAGCACAGACCAGATTGGCATTGAATGGAGGATGCCTATGCCCAGCAGTGGACTGATACTGACTGAGATGATGATGATGCGTGCGTGGTATCAAACTATGAAATAAGTCGCACTATGCCAATGAATAGGTACTAACTATCTATATCTTCTTAGAGGTCTTGAACTAGGTTCACCTATCCATTTAACCAAAACTGTCCGGTAACATGATACTCATAGCATCTTCACTAACTCGTATAGCAGAATATAAATATAAAATTAGAATTAGTGTGGATTTAGTATGGAAAAAATGCCATATTGCTCTGAAATACAACTCAGGCGAATTAACATGACACCTGACTATATGACGTTTGTGCAAAGTACAGTGTGGAATTGGATAATCTTGGAAGAGAAGAGGACGTGGGATACTTGGTGATAATATGGCTACGCAATAAGAGGAAGAAGAAACACGGAAGGCGCCGCGTGGGGCCGCATAGAGGGAAATCGTCTCGATCGAATCGGGGGAAGCATCGAGTTCCGAGCCAGGTGTCATGTTAATTCGACCGAGTTATAAATAATAAATAAAATTATCACTTGTAGTACAAATATATAAATAAATATAAATTAATAATAAAACACGCAAATAATTAACTTTAAGTGAAGTAAGACATGAGGAAGTACTCTATAAATTAGTTCATCATATTTCAAACACAAAGGTAAACTATAATTTTAATTAACTGTTTACAATTCTGTGGGTAAATTAAAGAAAGCCGTTAACCATCAGCAAGCAATAACAGTATTTAATAAGAATGTGATATTAACGATCAGGGAAGGTATGGCGGAATAAATAATTGTTGAATTGCATATGCGGGCGCCCGCGCCGATATCAATAACAAGCTAGAACGTCATAACACCAATATCTATTGATACAACTTCAATCCTTATAACAAAGTACTTTACGATCAAAATACCCTGTTAACATGAATCGCATGTGATGTGTTAATTAAATGTGTGGATTGTATAATTTTATGGTTTGATACAAAAATGTCGTGAGTGATAACAATTGCATTGCTACGGGTGCGTTTCTAAGAAGTAATTATTTTGATAACGCCCTGCATACTATTTATTTATTTTTAAATAGTAAATATTATTAAAAAAATCATATTATTATCATCGAGGCTTCCATCGACTGGGACCACTAGTTCCTGGGAATGCAGTCAGTTACCGGATTGATTTAATTTTCAACCGACTTCAAAAACGGAGGATGTTATCAATTGGTTACATGTTTTTTTTTAATGTTTATTACTTCATAACTTGGTTGTTTATTTATAAATCGATTTGAAAAAATCTTTATTTTATTTGAAAGGATATACTTCCAGATTGGTCCCATAGAAATTTCATGAAAATCGGTTCAGTACTTTGGTTTTGAAATCAAAATGACTGAAAAAAAAAGTCGTCATGTGAACAAAATTGCGTATTTGCTTCCCTGTGACTTTTCAGTGGTGCCTACGGTCACTAGAACAGTCCGATTGAAGTTGGTCGTTGTATGTTTTTGTAAAACTTAGATTAGGTATATTAATTTCCCCCCCCCCCCCCCGGCAGCTGGGGCAAAATCACCCGTGTAATGAATGAAATACCTAATCTATTGTTCAAGTCAAATACAGTACAGTCAAAGAAAAAAGTATTTTAAGTTAGAGAACAAAACTCTTTGATTAAAACCATTTTTTTTTTAAATCGACCATCAAATCCTGGAACTTGGCAATAATAAAATAAATAAATAAATAATAATAAGTAGGTATTGTTTCAATATTGCAACTCAATCATTTAACATTTGACAGCTGGACGGTTGCGATGTTAACCCGTTTTATGCAACTGTCATTCTAATACATCATTTTCGTATCAAAAATGTAATATTTGACTACTCAGGATTTTATTGATATTGACGGGTCAATAGACTGATTTTGATATTTATAATAATAATATTTTAATAATGTTTGGATATTTCACACAACGCCATCTAGCCCCAAACTTAGTAAGCTTGTATTATGGGAACCAGTTATCTGATAGAATACTATATACTTTTTTTGTAACTTCATACATATGATACGTAGAATACACCCAGACTCAGGAAGCGGAATCGATATATCGATGTCCTGATGCGGGAATCGAACCCATTCAACGCACTTACTTGATCCAACTTTCAACAACTTTCAATTCAAATAACTTTCGAACTTACACACACATTACATTATTATTGTTATTATTATAGGTAGTTAAGTTTTTTTAGTCTGTTAAATTCAAACTTAATACAATAAAGTACTTACCTAATTTTTCTATCTACTTACAAAATAATGATATTACCTAGCTAGACTTTTCATTTACTACTTGATTTGTATCTTACGTACCATCCCATGTATCTAAAACGCCCTTGTTCGTCAAAAGCTCTAAAAAAATCCAGTGAACAAAACTCTATGGTACAGAATATAGTGTAGAAGATTCTGATAAAATTATACAAAATTTGTTCTGAACTTTACTAATCCAACTTAAGACTCAATTTCTTATGACCGACTGAGTATTACCATATCTTAAATCACTGCCTACTTAGATATGCGAATAGTATTGTGCGAGTCAAAAATCCATCAGATTATGATAGTCATAATGCTATAATCACTTCCATAAGCTAAAGGTTGGACGCATTTACACAAAAGCGTAGCAGATATCGATGCGAACGCCTCATCTTGGTCTTGTAAAAATGCTATGTCTACGAGTGCTACGCCGTAGCTGCTACGAACGTAGCGCTTTTTATCTGTCACTCAATAACCTCCCGTTCAATTTTTTTTTGCAATCAAGTGCGCGCTTTTTAATCCAAAATGAATTTAGAATTACACAGGACTGTTTCAGAACGGTGTAACTACAGCCCGCGACCCACACAACCTTTCCTTTATAAATATTGTATGTCAATACAATTATTAAGGATATTGAATATAAATGAGGGATAGAGATCTCGTTCGTTACCTGTGTAAAGATCAGTGACAATAGCTCTTTTGTTGAGTCATTTTACATTTGTATGCAAATCGAATTGATAAAAAAACTTATTCATACAGAAATCAAAATATCAAGGAACTAGGAAACGGGTTAAATGATTTTTCGAAAACTATAAGCGCCATACACAATCAAAATAAAAACAAATACCTATTTAGGTTCAAAAAAAATAAGTAATAAAAAAATTTAGGCAGATTAAAACATAAGCTAAATTAACGGGTGTACCTACTATTTTGTCAAATGAATACATAAGCTTTGATAGTAAAGGCATAGGTTACCAGTAAAACTATCTTTTTCTATGAGTAAATATAGTTTTTTTTTTTAATTTTCTTCTAATTTAAAAATATTTTGAGGTAAGTTTCTCTAACTCTAACTCCTAAAACCGCGGAAACCTACCTGTTACCCATAAGTGGCCATACATAAAAAAAAAAGTATTTTGATAGGTCGTAACAATCCGTTACATGAGAATGAGACACATTGGCCTATTGTGGCTCGCACGCGACCAAGCACAGGTATAGGCACACCTGTGGCAAAAACGGTGTCTTACCCATTTTAAATGGTATAAGAATTTTTTTTGAACATCCTCTTTGGGAAAAAACTAACCGGGTCATTTAAATGTTATGCAAATCAAAATCTGTGGATCAAAACAATCGCCTTCGACGATAGAAAAAAATAACAAATTCTGATTAGGTAAAAATAAAGAGTCGTTTGAATTTCCCAAAAATGATTTGCATTATTTTGCAAAGCTTTCATTTGAAACATAAATTGAAAGGAGGTCACAAAAAGTAGAAAATGAATAACACAACAAATAACAGCAAAATTCTTGGAATTTACTAAAATAAAATCACACGTGCAATTAAAATTAATCCAAGGTGTCGAGCTATGATGTCAACGAAAGAATAAATTCAAAAGCGCGCCAATTATTTCAATTAATGGGACGTCTGACAGTGACAGGAAAAGGAAGTTGACGTTGTCTGTGGTCTGGCAGATTTGTGGCTAAGTTTAGTTCGCGATTGTACTCAATGACAGCTACTTTGATTAATTAATCCACCCTCTGGCCAGATCTGTTGGATAATAAATCGTGCGTGCCGGCCTCCCAAGAGACGTCACTAAAGCTAAGAATTGATTGAGTCAAAGCATTATATCTGGCTAGACTGAAATAAACGCCTAATGATGTGTTATACAGGTAAGCGATAATAAAGTCCTCAGATCTGTGATCGTTAGAATTCCAGGATTTGAAGTTAATTTAGAAATTTATGCTGTAAATCAGTCTAATTTGAAATGTATCAAGTCGGTTTGAGATAGTTGCGTTTCATGACGGTTGTGTACCTACAATCAGCTACAAAAGTGGTTTGACTCAAATTGAGAACAAAAATAACTTGTTACAATTTGACATTTTTTTTTTCAAATGAAATTAGTAGCTAAATTCACTAATTGGCTTAGGCTAGATTTTCCCAAAAGGTGATAACATATTATAAAGTGACCGTATACAATCTCAAACATTTGCAAAATTATTTTAGAATTATGGATGTTCTTTTAAGATCAAAATTCTTGTACCTATTTAAGCAAGTGTCATATTATGCAATTATTAATTAGTATAATTATTAACCCATCAAAGTTCATAACATAATAAAGATATTAGAAGTATGTATGTGAATAAAATACCTTATATTATGTGGCAAAGAACTTTTTGACAATTTATAACGACAAACGGTTCTGCTAACCAACAATAATGCATTCATATTTCATAGAGCAGAAACAGATGTCGAAGGGTCGTCCCATAATAAAATAAACTTGAAACCGAATCGCGAAGCCCGAATTTGTTATTAATAATCATATCGGCAACATTTTGTTAAAGCCGACATAATGATGGCACACGTGTTTGGGGGTGCAGCTTGTCGCCTCGCCTTGTCACATTTTTTGCAATTAAAAGTATTTATTGCATTTGTGGAGACACAAAATTGGCAACTTACTAATACCCAAAATCCAAAATTTTGAGTAAAGTTTTTTTATGAACACAATATGACTATAATATTCAAGCTTTTACAAAAATGTACTACAACCGACTTCAATTGGACCATTTTAGTGACGGTATAGTCACAGGGAAGCAAAATAGCAATTAGGATGACGTAATTTTTTCAGTTACGTTGATTTCAAAACCAAAGTACTGAAACGATTTTCATGAAATTTCTATGGGACCAATCTAGCAGTAGGTATATCCTTTTTCAAATATAAAATAAAAATAATTCAAAAAACAAAGTTCTGAAATTACAAACATAAAAAAAATTGAGAACGTCGCTTGAATTAGATCACCCACCTACTATTGGAAATAGTATCTTATACTTATATGAAATAAATAAATAATAATATTCGTTTTATATATTTAATATTTGAAAGAATGGGGGGAGGCCTTTGCCCAGCAGTGGGACAGCGAGGGCTCTTAATAGTAATAATAATAATTGTCTTTTTCACCAAATATTAATTAGGCTACTAACTTCATTTAATACATACATATAGGTAACAACTTTGGCGCTTGCAATACAAACAATGATGGTTATATAACGTACACTTAATGACTTACCTACCTACCTATTAATAACATAAGAAGTCATTACGCTAAAAAATCATTGACCAACAAACATTTTTACTTAATTTGCTGTCATAAAAAAATTTGCAATGTCAAAAATTAAAAAGTGTATGAATACTCGATTTTATTATTTATTATTGAACGATCTACCCTCATTATCATTATAGTTATCGGTAAGATAAAGCATACAAATTTAGTGAAAATATAATATAATTCTATTCAGAGTATACCGTATAGCCCCCTTATACTTAAACAAATAATGGCTTGTTGCAACTAAAAGTTTTTCAAACTAGTTGACGCCCCGCAACTTTGTCTGCGTTGCGAATTAACAAAATGAGTAGATATCTGAGCGTTTACACATATTGACGGACATACCCTTGAAATTGTAAGTCTCTACGTCCAGTGGTTTGGCCGCTGCGTTGTCTGTCAATCATTCAGTCAGGACTAAGCCATTATATTGATTAACTATAGCAGTAAAACTATTATAGGAAAAAGACTTAAGAAAGATTATTCCAATTTTGTATTTTTTTATAAACAAAAAACATTGATTAGTGCCTATGCTTCATATGAATGACTAACATTTGAAAACCAATAGGTTGCCTCCAAATCTCATAAGAATTTCTAAGAAGATAACTTGTTGGAGCAAAATCAATTACCACGTGCGTAAAAAAATACCATCAGTAGAAGATACACAAAACAAATAGATTTTTTAATATCTGTTTACAAGCTACAAGGTATATGAAATCCGTAATTGGCAAGTTTATGCTACTCTTGAATAATTATACGGTAAAGTATCAGTATGTTACTATAAGAAACATTTTATAAATATATTCAGTAGTATATTTGAAACAAAATTTGATAAGTACTTACAACTTTTTTGATATTCATCAGGTTTCCTTCAGAATATTAATATTTGGAACGTAGGTACTGGTAAAACACAATTAATGATGTGTAAAATGAAGGTAGGGTTAGTACTTACAACTGGGCTATCGTCTCCAAGGTCCGAGTCGCGGTCGGCGTCGGCCATAGCGTATGCCGGCACCGGGTCACGATTCTTCACCCGAATCTTGGCGGTTTAGGTGAACACGGGAGAGAGAACAGGCCACGGGGGCTCCCTGTGTACTGTCACACACACGCGACGAACATAAACCGCGGTTACCGGCAAGCGGGACCGAAACACAGAGCTAATACGGCAAGATACGAGCGTCGCCGCGATGCGCACGAAATGGTATGGCGAGTGCGGACAATACGCGCCCCTCTCGGCCTGGCCCCGCCCTAAGGCGTCCGAGACCCGGCGAATCAAGCCGCTCGCGTATCAAACTGATATTATGATACGCTCCGCCCGCTCAACTTATTGTTTTTATTCAAGCTATAAAATAATCGCCCGGCATTGATCGTGCTTTGTGATTAACTATTGAAACGCGATATTAACGCGAGTGTTCTTTGTTTCGTTTTTCGTAATGAGCCTCGCTTCACCACATTTAATTTTTATGCGTAATTTGGGTCGATTTATTTCGCGATGAAGTAAGGAAGAATGGTGGTAAATTGAATACGATAATTCATTGTGAGAAAATAAATTTAGAGGAATATTGCGAGAATATTTTATAATTATAATTTCTGTAAGTTGCAGTTATGTGCAATCGTGCATGTGGTTCGTAGCACTTGTGTAGAGGCACGCGTTGAACTCTTTTATAAGCGTCATTGTAATAAATAGCAGGTGATAAACTTACGGGTTACTTATTTTATTTTCATTTGTTTATTCACATAACTTCTCCTGTACCTATTAACAAAACAGGTTTTTAAACAGTACCTAATATTGATTACGATTTGACTGAATATTTTTTATAATTTTTACAATAATTCAATATTTTTGATATGCGATAATTTACTTGACACTGGCTAAATACACTAAATAGATATGTAGGTAGGTAGGTATGTGTGAAGCCAAACGCGAAGAATAAACGTTCTTCGTTAAACAAAAACAAATTATATTGATTACGTAACCTTCTTCATAACCTAACCTAACCTACGAACTATTTATTTAAGTTAGACAGAAGTATACAATAAAATATTTTAAGTCATCTACAAATGACAAAAAATGTACATACCTAATGGAGACAAACAACTTTTAAAATTAAATTAGAATAAATTATTTTTTACATAATATGCTATTTAATTTTTTTTAGATTTTATCTTCTATTTCTAAAGCCTAAAGTTATACGACTTAATATTTATTTTCATAAGATTTCCTTTTTAACAATCACTTTTCAATACAAATTATAGAAAGATATGGTAAAACAGGGTTAGATGCCTCTTTTCCTAAATACCTTACTTTCGAAAATCAAATAAAAGTAATATACTACCTAATAATAGGTAAAGTACTATACCATCCTATATCATATATCACAGGCATCTAACCCCGTTTTACCCTATACTGTAACTCAAGTTTGATATAGCTCGATACCTATTTAATTTAGTTTAAAAGCAATAAACACTTTCATTTCCAGCGAACTGCTAAACAATTCAAATACTCGTAGAACGGATCGGTGGTACCTACGTATAGGATGGTATAGGTTCAGACAGCAACAATTAATACGGCAGGCAGATCAATCGCTTGTCGAACAGTGCAAGCGCTTCAGAAGGTGGTGCAAGTTATGAGAAATATACGACTTGTAGTACCTAGATGTATACGAATTAGCTCACATATGTATGTATGTATCTGCCCAATAATAGATACAGATTTAGCAATCACTCGTTGTGTCTCGTCTCATTTGTTAGTTGTAGATACAGTCAGCTGCACAGACATGTAAACACTCCCAAGTTTTTACCTACATATATATTATAGTCATAATTTTCTGACTTCTGACAAGAATTTTAAATTGATTGCGTGAACTTTTCTTTGCAAAATTATGAGTAGTAGTATAAATTTGAAAGCTTAGGAGTGTATAAATGTCTGTGCAGCTGACTGTACCAGTGGTTGGATATTATCCAAATACTGCCTTCAAAACTGGCTCCCTCAATGTTTTAAAGTAGGCGCGCGCTTTTTTTTTAATTTAAACTAGTTACTAGATAAGCTAGGCGTTCTCTTGATGGTAAGAGATCACGCCTGCCCATAACCAAAAGAGTGCTGCACACGACTTCACCACATAGGTAGGTCGGTGCAACACTGTTATATATCGCATAGCGTATTAAAATGATAAAATAAGGTCTGGTTCTCAGAAAAGCCAATTCCAAAACCCAGGAACTTTGAAATAACGGATGGAATCGTGGTAACGCCATCTGTCAACAAATAGATAAATTATTTCCGTGATAGCATTCCAACCGAATCAACTCCCTTGTTGCGGCACTCTAGCGACCTCACGACGTGTGGCAGAGAAGAAAAACTCAACACAATTCAGTTGTCAATAAGACCTCTCACCGCAAGCAAAGATACTTTCTTTCGGTTAAAATCGCCCCAAAAACTTACGACCTTTTAGTTAGAAACCGTCCGAATTTTGGAATTACCGGCCAAAATATCGTGTCCGCAAAGCATTGTTTTAGAGCTCGCTCCTACTGTGGTTTGGTGTTGTGTTCGCATCGTGAACGATAGCGCGAGCGAAGTCGTGCGCGCGCGCCTGTATGCAGATCGCTGAAGCTGGACCTCCAGGACCTCCAAGCAGAATCCAGGTCAGTGCCGCACATCCTACCACTCCTCTGTTTTTTCACGCTATCACGAAGGAATCAAAACTACATCGCCACACCAGAATCGTTTATTACACAATCACACTAAAACTGGTAAACAGGACCAAAACACAAAAGCACTGCGATATATTCATTATTAAGTTTCTCATCGCTTACTCCTTGGACCACACAATCCAGTAATCGCCTCGAGCTGATTGATGATTCCTCCCCTCCCGACGCCGCTATTTAGACTTGAGTGATCCATGGCTACGAGATCTATTACCCGCTCTATATTACACGAGTTTTATTTTACACGGTTATTTTAATTTAGAAAATATTTTGCCATTTTGTTACCATGATACGAACCGCGTCCAACTGCGTCCGAAAAAATACCGTTCGTCTTAACGACTGTGGCTTGTGTCTATAAAGTAGAGCTATCCGGTATTGTTATAGTATGATGATATTGGTGGATCATTCCTTCCTACAAATTTACATGTGTAACTACAAATTGAAATTTACAGTGGCAGGCTTTGGTTTTAAAGCCTTTAGCCAAAAAGTGCAAGACGTTTCATCTTTTGTTACGAATGTGTGAGATAGAAAGAGCAACCAACATCCATTTATCCTCCTAACTGTCGCATTTATATTATTAAAGTATTATACTCGTAAATGGTACAGTTTGGTACAGTATGCAACAGTTAAGTATTATAAATTTTACAATATTTATGAAATAAGAGGTATTACATTTTTAATCCATAGATAGATCTAATTTTATTTATATTATAAATCAAGTGCTCATAGATGTCGCTATTTCCAATTCCGTTTGGATCTACCAGTTTCGATCGTAGCTAGATAGCGATCTATTCTGAGATCGTCACATGTGTACTGTGATTTGGTGATTTACATAGTAGTTAATTTCATAGTCTTCGGTTAGATGGCGCACCGATCTCATGTCTAGAACTTATTTTATAAACTTTTATGAATAACTTCATAAGCATTTATGAATAATTATAGCTGGTTTCCCGCGGCAGCTTCGCCTGCGTGGTATTAGAATAAAGAGTACTTTGATAAAGTGCTTTTCTAGTTCATGAACTGTCACTGTCATAATCTTTAGGTCTATCGGTTTAGTCGTTGCATTGTGATCGAGTATCTAACATCCATTCACACAACTTACAAAATTTCGCATACCCTTAGTTCTAGGTTAACAAATAATGATTAGTGATAAACCATTTCAGAACCAAGCTATGGTAATTCTTATTTTATACTAACGTAGCTACTGCACTCTCTCAAGCGATACTTAGCAACTGAAATAATTTTTGAAATGTACTTTCCATCCCAACCCTCTTCGACACAATGATAAATTAACAATATTATTGAAAGTAACTCAGTAACACCCCGGTAATTTGAATGAGACAAACATGGCGGGCGTGTCTAATTAATCGTTTGTGCTGGACAAAGTATAGAGAAAACATTCTACTATTAAACAACTTTAATAGAAATTTATTAGTACGTAGGTAGATCGGTCTTTTGTCCATAGGTCTGCTCAGCCGAACTATAGTTTTCAACCTACTTCAAAAAGGAGGTTAGCAATTCGGATGAATGTTTTTTTTCAATGTTTGCTACCTACCTCAGAACATTGTAGTTTATAAACCGATTTGAAAAATTCTTCCTTCTTTTTCTTTTTGTTAGAGAGGATATACTTTCAGATTGGTCCCATACAAATTTCATCAAGATCTGTTCACTAGTTTAGTTTTTATATCAAAATAACTGAATAAAATATGTCGTCGAAGTAAACGAAATTGCGTATTATGCTTACCAGTGACTTTTCAGTGGTATTTACGGTCACTTAAACAGTCCAATTGAAGTCGGTTGATGAAAAACACTATGTTGTTGAAAAACTTTGATTATTACAATCGGAAAGTCCCCATAGGAAACTAAGAAGTCCGATGTCTCGTGCAACCTGAATGGAACATCTAAGTAAATATGTAAACGTTTTGCTACACATTCAGTTCATCGTATTTAATCGCGTTATGTTAAAGTATACAAGAACAAACTGTATGTTTACCTTGACAGCCTGAACCACAGTTCAGCCATGCTAAATGAACCGTGTAATTGTCCTGCCATCTCCAAACCAAAGTTTAGTACTTACTAGCTTTAAGTATCGAAGAGTTATTCATTATTTGCAGTTCGGTCATGCGGGGCGCATTCATCGTTCTCTGTGGCATTTTGCATTTGCTAAGCATTAATGTACGGTGTGGTTTGCTCAATTCCATCACAAAACACGTATAAGTGTTTCAGAAAGACTTTCACATCATTGAAGGGCGAGATCGGTTGCTAGTTTTTGATAATTTCAGCTTCTTACAATTTATTTCTAGCTACAGTGTCCAAGGTGCAAATTTATTGATTGCCAACCTCCAATAGGAAACGGCACCGAAAGAAGAGGGAAATCGATTTATATAAATCCCATCATTTCTAGATCCATCCTAAGGTTATCTGGAAGATATTGCTTTTAGCGATAAGACCACCCAGTGTGCTTTACTTTTTATATTCTTTGTGTTCCTGTTTATTTTCTTATTTTGTGGTGTGTAATAAAGTGTTATTTTATTTATCTTTCTATCTATCAGAGGGTTGGCAGCTATCTCGGCCAAAGAATAAGCCTTGCAATACAAAGTGGCAATGCAGCCAGTATCCTCGGCACGCTGCCATCGGGCATCGAGTTGGAGCAGTTGAGTTACCTATAGATCGCTTGCAACGGTCTATGGGTGGCCCTATTGTTTCCTTTTGTAAATTTTGTATTATAGATTGTAATTAACTTATACTGTAATAAATCTATCTCTCTCAACCCGTGACCACGGCTGTTGCAACACAGTTGAAACGTGGAACACAAAAATATATGAGGTGAGCGCGATAAATACCCGTTACAATCAAATAACTATAAATCTTTCCATTTAAAGTTGTTTTATATTTGAGATAATTCTTCCTGCTTGTAAAGATTTCACGTCCCGGCCACAGGACTGACGTGTGAGAAAAGCACCTATTTCTGAGTAATGTCCTCCTCAATAATAAGGGAATGCATGGACGTGTTAAGATTTACATTATGACACTTATTAGGCTTATTGTTTTCATTTGTCGGGTCTGACTTGGACAATATAGTCAAATGGACGCTCATTTCTTGTCACGATTTCTTTCATTTTACTTGTTGGCTATTGGCTACATGTTTTCTTTGATACCTCCTGTTTTAACATCCAGTAGGTACTTGTTAAGCTGCAATTACTCGTAAGCTATAGATAACCAGACAGAAACCAAATAACTAACAAACGTGGTTAAGTTATCTATTATAGTAGGTAGAAAGAAAATGAGAAGAGCCGAATATCGGGTTCAGTGGTCGCCTTGGGAGGCCTACGTCTAATAGTACGATGACACACGGCTTTTTTACACGCTACACGCCAGCGACTTAGCTTGTAGCGTGTAAAGTCGCCCTGTGTCATCGGCGTTTTAAATCTGCTTGTTGATAATCCTTCCCAAAAGCTAACACGCTCACACGCTAGCGTTTAAAAACGCCAACAATCTAAGCTTGTAAAAAAGCTTGTGTATCATCGACGCTTAACAGTGGACTGCTTATAGGTTGATGTTGAACTACCGTCCTTTATCTAGATTCAAACATGGGGATTGAAAAAACAAATTTCTTAACGGCAATATCATTTATTAACGTGATAATGCATTCCTCTTTTAATCCTAGTTCGTTCGATTCGCTCGTCATTGGCCAACAACGAACGGCTTAAAAATAAATGCTATTTAGAATCGATCGTCATCTCTCGCATAAAAAGGGGGGTTAATTAGGGGGAAGTCACAATAGGGACTGTTTGCTCCCTCGGCTGGTGTTGTTGTTCCGTCTTCACAGGCTCGGGTTGCTTGACCGGTCCAGTCTTGGTGATGGGCACGATTCTTTCTCCAGCGTTGGGAGGGGGTCGTTTCGGAGCTGTCACTGTCAAAACGCCGTCAGATGACAGAGAACTGACAAGGTCAGCGACGTCATATCCTGAGGGGAGGATGTAACGTCTGGTGAATTGGCGGGAGATGAAGCCATGTTCGTCTTGTTTTTCTTCGTGCTTTCCTTCAACGACGACGGAGTTGTTGCTGGCTTTGACTGTGATCTCTTCAGGGTTGAATTGCTGGACGTCAAGAATAACCTGAAAGATTGTAACAAAAAGGTTTGAAAACATCAATGTATACAAGAACTTATGATTAAAAGCAAGAGCTT
The DNA here is from genome assembly GCA_932526365.1 of Lobophora halterata. Lineage (NCBI taxonomy): Eukaryota > Metazoa > Arthropoda > Insecta > Lepidoptera > Geometridae > Lobophora > Lobophora halterata. Next base: position 3,731,948 of record OW052018.1, read on the forward strand.
AGAAAATAAAAAGTACAATGGGCGGTCTTATCGCTAGGAAACGATTTCTTCCAGACAACCTTAGGATGCGAATAAAAAAAAAAGAAAACTTGAAATTTCGTCAATTCGCAAATCAAACAAAGCTGCGGGTGTCATCTAGTACTCAATACAATATTTTTTTTATCAGTCGATAGCAGCAGAACATTGCGTCAGTTTTCATCAAGTTATTCGCTATTTTTTCTTGACATATCTAGATCTGAGTGGACTAAATTAGTCCTTATTCTGAATGAAGTACCTGGTTCATTTATCCACTTAGTCATACAGCTGACTAATACTGTAACAGGTGGAACGAAATTTGGCAACGATACAATCGTAACCACCGTGAATTATCGTGAAAATTCAGATATTTCATTGATTCGTTACATTTAGTTGGCAGAATATATTATGTACCAACTTGACTGCTGACTCACCTTCGTAAAACAAACAATGTTGTTTTTTATTTAACAGTGGACATATTTACACCTTACTTACAGATTTTGGTAGATATTCACGACTAATGCGGTTGGTAGAACTCAATCTGAATTTCTTCTGACCACAATGCAGGTACATATTAATTGCTCAGCAGGATAAACATTAAAGAGATGGAAGCTTGTGAAGACAGGACTCGTCCTATTATAAAAACCTACGCATCTAAAGAGGCAATGAGCAAAAAGGAACTCACTTCAAATTTCTCCTTGGTCAGATTGATGGTTGACGCAGACTCCTGTCTCGTCAGGTTTGTCCTCCACGGCCGGAAGTATGAATTTCTCAGCAAGAAGGTGGAGGGGATGGTAGCCAGTGAATATAGGAGCTAGTCCTACTATAAAATCCTAAATATCCAAAGAGGCAATGACCAAGAATTAACTCACTTCAAATTTCTCCTTGGTCAGATTGATGGTTGATGAGGACTCCTGTCTCGTCAGGTTGGTCCTCCACGGCCGGAAGTATGAATTCCTCAGCAAGGAGGTGGAGGGGATGGAGGCCAGTGAAGACAGTAGCTCGTCGCGCTTCAGGCCAGTGCCGAAGTGCTGGTCGAGCAGGCGGGAGGGGCGGTCCCACTCATCCCACCAGTCGCGGAACATTAGGGGGACTATTGACATCTGGAAATATAAACCATGGTATTTTTTATCATATTATAATAAAATTATTGAAGTAATTCAGTCGACCATATTGTATAGTTTTGAATAGGTAAGTGTTAAAGCCTGAAAGAGATCGCTTCGAAGAGAGCTAGCTAGCTCTAGGGCCGCCCTTTGATTAATTCAATTGTTATTTCTTCGTGGTAGACTAGAAAGTAACTAGCTGACACCCTTAGTTCGCGCCTGCACTTTTTGACAAACATACCCTCGAAATTTTAAGTCTCTACATCCAGTCTTTTGGCCTGTGCGTTGTCTGCCAGTCAGTCAGGACTAAGTCTTTTAAATATATTGATTTAACTTTCTATCTGGAACTTTGATTCACACAATTATCAAGGTAGAGTAGGATTACCTATCGGGCCAACATAATATTCTAAAGTAAAGTAGTAGATATATGTAATGTAAAGTAAAGTAAATTGCAATATTCACGAATTTATACTTCAGTTCAACACATAATAAATCATTGTCTAGTGATGAGATAAACAACAGATTATTTTCGTACCGAAAACACGTCGATAATACGGTTATTCTTGGAGGTTACGATTCTTACGACTTTACGACGGAGTAAAGCGCTAATGTGCTATAATCGAATCTGCAATTCACAAGTTTATGAGCTTAGCCTTGTTTGTGATTAGTCTGAACAAATTCGCCACACCCAGATGAAGTTGTTGAAAAACTGGACACCATTCAAATTAGGTCAAATACCCATGTGGTAGCTCTACGTCAGACGGACAGAATGGACTAAGGCAGTGTCCTAATAGAACGCAATGACGCGACCATCGCAAGTTCGCGCGAACGTCGATCGCGCCGCTATCACGCGATCAAACGTACTAACGTCAAATAGGCGTCCCAATTGGCATCGCGTCGCGTCGCGCGATCACGCGATTGCCAATCGGGACGCCTATTTGACGTTAGTACGTTTGATCGCGCGATCGCGCGACGGTCGCATCCCTTGCTCGCGCGACGATCGCGTGATCGCGTTCTATTAGGACAGCGCCTAAAATCACGAGTGGAGGTTCTCTTCTCTACGGAGCCTTGGCTAACATTATTAAAAAAAAATATATTAAAACTAAAAAATATTTTGGACATTTCACACGACGCCATCTAGCCCTAAACTAAGCAGAGCTTGTACTATAGCTATGGGAACCAAACATAGAATAGGAACATAAAAAAAACACCCAGACTCAAGACAAACACCGATGTTCATCACTTACAGTGCACGAAAGAAGCCTCTTCGAGGCGCACTTGAAATCCTTCCACACTTCTTTTTTTTTGGTTTGAAATAACTGACACGATAAGAAGAAGAAGTCTCAAATGTTTGTCCTGAAGCGGGAATCGAGCCCGCGACACCGCATGGCAGTCCAACACACTTAATTGCCACTCGACCGTTCGTGTCGTCATCATCGTCACTGTAGGTCATTAACTGTAGGATATATTCTAGGGAAATACCTTCATGGGTATCTAAAGTATCTAAGGACTGACGTAGAAATGAGCTAAGACGTAAGTTTCTCAGTCGTGGTAGCTGAAATTTTTGTAGGCGCTCCCTTTCCGTTAATGTCTAACAGCACTAAATGTTTTAGTATTCAGTATTCATTTATTTATTGCCATAAGTAGGGTACGTACTCAAGTAGTGGGTTTCTTAATCTATACTATACCTAACTACAACAGTTATATAATACACCTACACCCTGTAAGCGTACCTAGGTAGGCTAATGGAAACCAATGCAAGCAAAGGGATTTTAAGAAATTAAGAAATAGTCGACTCGTGCTTTGTCTATGACAAAAGTTATTGAATTTGGAATCGAGATGTGTTTTCATAGCTTTAAAATGGAGTAAAATAAACGAAATTCTGGAACGATTCCATAGTGATTCATCTGAACGATTTTAGAACTGATGCAACGATTTTGAACGCTGTGACTGGAGACGACAATGTTTTGCAATAAGATATTTTGAGTGTCTGAGTTATCTGGTATGTTTGAATTAGAGCTCATTCGCACGAGCGATTTTTTATTCGCGTTAAAAATCCGTTCAAATAGAACAAATGCATTTCCAAGTAGCTGTTCGCACGTCAGCGCAATTAAAACGCGAAAAATGCAATGGTTCTGTTTGAACGGATTTTTTACAAATTCAAATTCCAATTTTAATAATTTATTTCAGACAATGTCCATAAAAACTTAGAAATATTAGGTACAAAAACATCCCTGATTGTTTTTGTACCTAATATTTCTACTATATTTCTATATTTCTACTCACATACACACAAAAAATATAACATAATGTTTAAATGAAAATTAAAATATATATATAAAAATAAAAATAAAACACACATTATGCAACATGAAGCCTGACTAAATGACCAAGTATGGGACAATTATAATATATTATATATAATTTACGCGCGTAAAAAAATCGTTCTTGCGAATGAGCTCTTACAGATATTGAAATTTATTTTTTTAGGGTTGAATTAAACACTTTTAATAAATTGTGCTGCGTTTATTGCAAAAGCTGGAAGAATGGGTGAGTTCTCTACGAGTAACACCCGAATGAGTCACATTGTTAGTATTTGGGATTTTTTTCTCAGCGAGGAACGGTTTAAAAGTAAGTGTATAAGAAAGTTTTTAATTACTGGTAATTATAAAATTGTCAACGAGGCAGACCACCTGCCAGAAGGGCCGACGACATTGCTGCGGTAGCGGGCAAATACTGGATGCGTCTCGCACATCGCAAGTGGCGTGATAAAGAGGAGGCTTATTATACCCAGCAGTGGGTGCAGACGGGCTGATATGATGATATGATGATGATAAAAAATTCTAAGAATTAAAAAGGACGTGCATGAAGCACGCAAGGTAAAGCTTATTTTGCTCTTGCTGCAATTCTTATTTTCACTTGCTTGTATGTATTTTTACTCAGGTATGTATTTAAAAATCACCTATCTACTTAATATAGAGGCTACATTTAATAGATAATCTCGGTACACTATTTTTTTTTAATAATAATAACAACAACACTGAAAAACATCAACAGTTTTCGATATAAAGACACTCAACACACCACTAATCTTGTAGGTAGGAATAGGTACTTATGAACGAACGTAAGTTCCTTTAAGTACTTACATACTTACTTTTTGATAGGTAGCCTCACTTTACCACTACACTTAGAAATAACTTTCAAAAATCTGTTTACCTTTGAGATTCGTTGCGAGCGCGCGCTGCTCTTTCGAGAGACTATGTCGGCTACACTCTACAAGTGATTTAAATAGAATTTTCAGCTGCCCACTAGTCTCTGATTCATCCTACACCTTGATCTTGAAAATTTTGTAGTGTGGCCATGATTTTAGAGATTAAACAGGTAACTACTTAATATGTTTAAGGAATAATCGGAACGCGTCCCATGCAGGATGCCGATAATGCCGTCTAGATGGGGACCAACACAGTGCCAGATAGTTTGCCGCAAATCAGTAATGTGTCAGCATTACTGTTCCGGTTAAAAGGGCACCGTAGCTAGTGAAATTATTGGGCTTTCGAGACTGACCATCATTTGAACAGCAAGGAATATTCGGGACGGACGGGCGCGATGTAACCTATTCGACCTATTTTTATAATATTTTCCTTCGCCTTCCATCTACATTTGTGTTTTTTTGTGCACATTGGTAGGTATTTAAATTTTTGTAATAAAATCACGAAACAAAATAGGCGCTCTCCTGCCCGTGACCAAAACGGACTGTAAATCACAGAGGCCAGTGCTACATTGCTACAGCGCTCGTAAAAAATGTTTAGATCCGTCTTGAAAGCCCAGTATTTTCACTATAGGTACACACTTTCACACGTTCTCACTTAACTGCTTTATGGCAGAATATCTGGCACTGTGTTGGTATCACCCATTTAGACGGTATCCTGCAGGGGAAGCCTCCTAACGGTTGTTGTCTTGAAGCATTAACAAAGTTGCGTTACCAAAAATTTGTGACAAATTTAACTTACGAAAGCTGAATTCATGGCTACCCTAGGGACAATACTGAAATACCTGAAACAGTCATCAATCGTAGGTTCTGTAGTTACCTACAGATGGATGTAATATTCGAGAACGTTAGGTGTGGGTGGAGCTATTTAGATATATTTATTAATCCTAAACATACGCAAACAGCGTCATCAATGATGTGTGATTGTTGTGAATAAATATCTATTTATATTGGTGTTTATTTCCGGTACTATCTTCTGATACAATACAGCTAATTATAACTCCTCGACTACGCTACGTATCTAGGTAAATTGTTACTTCTACTACTAACACTGACCTACGCAGAGCGAAAAACGAGTCTATAAAGTTTATGTTCTACTCAGAGACTAGTAAAAAGTTCTTTTTACTAGTCTCTGGTTCTACTCCTTTACCACCTGCTTGTGTACTTTCGCCACTGACCTCTATACTTTCGCCAAAAAATTAATAGGTCCTACTTGTACGATGATGATCCAATGGATGATGATAATGATGAAGAGGTGAGGTTCTAACTCTACTTTTTACTTCAGTTTTTCCTTCCTTCTCCAAAAATAGTGTTGTTTTCTCATTTTGAATTGAAGTTTGCTAGATTCTCGCAGGAAACGGAAACTACAATATAAAAATTACTGATGCTAAAAATCATAAGATAAAATCACATTAGAAATGTGCAACGTAAGCGTCATCTTTGTCACTGCCAAAAATGTTTTGACAGTGACAGTAATTAGCAGACAACTACCAATAATGCATGTTATTACGTACTTTTTCAATCAAGCTTTGTACTCAGAAGAATGAAGTAAATAGAATCCCTCCTAAATTTGACAAATTCGCTATCTTCTTTGCGCATACCACTTTTTGCACTAGATAAAACGAGACAAAACATGCATTTGTCGTACGTCATAATATAGGGGGCATCTGTCACTCGTTGAGCCACAGAGATGTCCAAGTCATAAAATATCGATATCGATATTAACAGTTCGATGATCCGATACCGATATCGATATATCAATCCTAACAACTAAAAGTGCGTGACTATGATAACGTTATCTAGATTCACTCTGGATTAAAGGAACCTTGAACTTTGTAAAAACCACGTATTAAGATGACATTTTTTAATAGATAAAATAATATACAACATACACAGGTAAATGAGTACATTACAACATTTATACTTAACAAAAGTTAACACTTGAGCTTAATACTTTTTTCAGCTAAACCTTGTTCTGCCTGCCCCCTACCTATAGATTAGTGCCCCGAAAGGGCTTACATGCGATTCTACCACTTTGTTGGTTTTTTGTAAGTATTTTACTATGTGAAGACAATAAATTTATTGAGTATTGAGTACTTTTCCCGTCATTGGGGTAAGCATAACGTTGACGATCACATATTGATGGTAGAAGTGTTAATTTATCAAATCTTTTTAACTCAATGCTATACGCATGTGGCGAAGACTCTTCTGCGAAATATATTTCTATTAATTTATTTTCCTTAACTTTATTTATAATTATTATATTTTCTTGGTATACTTTATCAGTACTTTTTTTTCAAGGCTTTTCGTACGCTGTCTGAAACAGTTAATTTTTAGCCAACTGGAGTAGGCTAGATTTTTATAGACCATGTCACACTGCACATTCTGTACATTCTACGCTGGTGTTCTTCGATGCTACGTCTGAAAACACTGATGAACTTATATCTGTAATATCCGAAGGTCCTGGCTTAGGTACATTGATGAAAGGGATATCCTGAAACACATTATATTTTTAATTTATAGTTCATGTAATTATAATATACCTATAACACGCAATTTGAAGTACAGTACTGACCGTTAGCTTCACGAGCATTGCATTTGGTTCAAGTTGAAGAATAGCTGGAAGAACATTTTAACTCTTGCCGATCGTTATTGGACGCCAAAGAGACACCCTGAAATATTAATAGTGTAAACGTAATATTTTCCGTGATTATTTTGAAGCTCTTTTTTTTGCATATTACACTATCATGGTTGAACACATAGATATTGTGTTTAACCATGATACAGTAGGCAGGACGGCAAATATATAATATTAATAAATAAAATATGAATCGAACAAAATACAAAGAGTGTGAGTGTGTTTAAGTGAGATGGGTCAGCTACGGGATTCCTCAATGGCTCACTTAATTCGAAAAATCTTACTAGGTATACTCGTCGTGTCTGCATAGCCTTATCGACAAATCTTTTTACGTTTTATGACATCCCTAGTTAGTATATCATAGCCTCGATTTATTCATGATTTTAGCATGAAAACGCCAATTCTTCATAATATGAAGAATCAGCGTAAGAAATATTATTTCTATACTTATTGGACGTTATACAATGTTTCTACGTAATAATTGTGTGTTTAGTATGGGTTATTAATGAGTAAAATATACACAAATAGATACATACCGGTGAAAATTTAGGTTCTCTTGATTTTTCATAATACTTGCGGAGGACTGGCATAATACGAGGACACAATTCGACATTTCACATATTTTTTTCACTATTTACAATAGTTCAATACGTTTTAAACAATATAAAACATCCAAAACCCCGTTTAAAAATAAACAAAAACTGACATTTTATGACATTATATTTGAAAGATATTCAATGTTGATGGAAAGCGACAGAACCATTTTACAATACACTTGGTTGGATAATTAAGTCCCACATGACATTTGTGTGACTTACTTTGAAGTTTCCTATGATTGCCTCTATTATAGTATATCCAATCTCTTTGGCTTTGTACCATTTTACTCCATGATTTTTTTACTTTTACATAACTTTCCGAGATTTTATACTGGCAATACTAGATGATTATCTTTGTATTTCCTTGTATGTTTTCGTGAATTTTTACTGATTTGCCGGAAAAGTTTTATGCGAAACTACCGGCTGCGATTACTTGACACTATATACCTTTGATGTGAAGCCAAAACCGAAGAACTTAGGTTCTTCAAAAGAAAAAAAAGTAAATTAAACCTGACGAAGATAGTCACGGCAAAAGTACCGGCTGTCCTAAAAGTTATCTGATAACAACATGAACATTTCAGATTTTCAGCAAGTATGGCGATTTCAATGTGATAATTATTAACTACTTACGTGTTCTAATCAGTTTTGATCGGAAATCTATTGCACAATATACGTACCCGAGACTGCGTTTACGTGAAGCATAACATTGCAGACTGCACTGTAGTAGCGAAAGTGCTTGTATGTGCATTATACGCCCGGGCGGCGTAACGGCGTGAATAAATCTTCCTTCCTTGAAATTTCAGAAGATTTATGAAGTTTTCTCGATAGTTTAAAGTATTCGATATGTTGTCGTGGCTTCAGCATAGATGGACTGGCCTCTGGCTTATGTTTATGGCTCTCGGAGCCATAATCACATTCCTGTATGGTTTTTTCCCGCTTAAATACCATTCAGGGAAATTGGCGCACATCGATGACCTCCCTAATTTCATTGATGGTATCAGGTATGTTTCTTAGACTTATTTTCCTATTTTATCCTAGTAGTTAGTATAGTTCCTCATAGAAATTCTGAATCCTACATTTACCGAGTCACACTATCACAATTAATTAGGATTCTAAGAATGGATATTCTGTGTTACTAAATCTACTTGTTATAGTAAATAGTTAAGGAACAGGAAGGAGGACTTGCATGTCTCGCTACTTGTTGAAATTGCTTCAAAGTCCTGGGCAGCAACTTTTACATATTTTTTTTTAATAGTAATATAAAGTACTATTTATTTGAGTAAAAACTTTTGTCGTATAAGTAGGTACTAGTTTTGATTGTTTTTCTTTCATTTCAGCATTGATGGCCACCAAGTCTATGACTCCGGTGAAAACAGTGTAGTCCTAATGGTCATAGATGGCTTGCGATATGACTTTGCATCAGAAGAGTACATGCCGTACACTGGCCAGCTACTGAAGAATAAAACCGGGTGCATCTACGTGTCTGTGGCTGAACCACCCACTGTTACTATGCCCAGGATTAAGGTAAAAACTTTTTATAAATTGTTGTTTGATTGAAAATAAATCCTATATTTATTATAGTAAAGCCTTTATGACTTAAGAATGTGAATCAAAAACTAATTAAATATTCTTGCAAAAGGTTTCCAGCTGATGAAACATAAACATCAGCTCTATTCTATAATTTTTTTTTAAGTAGGTAAAATTAGTGTAGGAACTCAATAACTTTGATTTGAATTATTTATCAAATCAAATCATTTATTTGCATAGTAGGGGTTTCCATGCAAGGTTCTTCGAATTCTACTACCTACATAATGACATAATGGTGGTGCCAACTTACATCTACCACTTTGCATGTTTAAAAATTTCTAGATAAAGATTATGATGTGCTGTGTGTGGTAAAGTTTCAGTCACACTACCAAAGAAAAACATAAACTAATGTATGTTTTACCCGACACTGTACAGTCACCCGAGCGTAAAAGGGAAAAAGCACAATGGAGGCGCACAATAAACTTCTGGCGAGATATATTTGCAAGTGTCATTTTATTAACTTCTGTAGTGTCTATGTAGTTTTGCTTTTCTCTGTGCCAATTCCAAAGAAAAAACAAAATATACCTACAAACATCATGGAAATTGTCTAGTGTTTTATGTTTTTTCTTTGGTATTGTGTTTGAATGTCTGCATGTGGTAGTTATCTTATTCTGTACAATTTGGTGAAGGGTAACGGTAAAAGGTTGTTGTAAAATGTTCTTAAAATATTATTATGGGTTTTCCTCTTAGATAACTGTGGTATGCTGGTAGTTGAGTATTGGAGTTATATTTAATATATAGTATATTGGCTTTCATAGTCATATAAATGTTATAAGATAAGGAAAAATATATCTTATATCATATCCTTCATAGGATTAACAAAATTTGTAGTTATTTATCAATAACAACAGTTTTTTTTTTTTTTTTTTTTTACTGTAACTAAGTAAAACAAACACATGTTTGTACCCGCTAAATATATTTTTCCTACCTGTGCTATTTTTATGACAATTTATTGAGAAAAGGTACAACATCTTTATTAAAGTCATAAAGGTTTCGTCATCAAACATGCCTTACAATTTGACACCTAATTTCTCAATTGAATACAACTTTCTCTTTGTATAATCCAATAAGTGTAATATGTTCATATTAATCCAATACCTATCTAAATGTTCCAAGTCAATGCATTTGTTATTGCCAATCCATATATGTGCGTCCATGCGTGTCGCCTTTAGGAAGCGTAGAACTCATAAAGGAAGTTCGTACTGTAAATTACATCAATTACATCGTTTTCATCAGCTATTAATTATTATGTGGTATTTTGATTTCATTACCTTTTAATTTTGACAGGTATTAAGCATGGTTTTAATGCTCTGTTTCTTACTAAATAAACTGTTTATCACCTCTGTACTTAGTGGTGTTGAATATGGTTGGGGGCTCATAATTATGCTTGCACGCACATGACCGCACATCTTAAAAATTAAGCACTACTTGCAATCCTGCACTGCACGATAACTTAAATCTAAGCTATTTGAATATAGTTCGTATCTCCCTTAACATAAAATCACTTTTGCAGGCAATGATGACAGGCAGTGTATCTACTTTTGCGGACGTAGCTCTAAACTTCGGCGCGCCCGCAGTAAGAGGAGATAGCGTGTTGCGTGTGGCGGACGCGAGAGGTCGCCGCTCTGTCTTGTATGGAGATGACACTTGGCTGAGACTATTCCCTGGGCTATGGGCTGAACATGATGGAACCACGTCGTTCTACGTCACTGATTATACAGAGGTAAGTTAACAACGCATAGTAACAGGAGATAGTGTGTTGCGCGTGGCAGACGCCAGAGGTCGCTGCTCTGTTTTGTATGGAGATGACACTTGGCTGAGACTAATACCTTGGCTGTGGGCAGAATATGATGGGACCACGTCGTTCTACGTCACTGATTATACAGGGGTAAGGTAAACAACGCACAGTGAAAAGATATGCGAGTTGCGTGTGGCGGGCACAAGTGGTCGCTGCTCTATTCTGAATGAAGATGGCAAAGAACTCTATCATTTCAGCAACATTAATCAAAAATCGACCTTACAACATTGACTGTAATACTCATTTTAAATTGGCTAAAGAGTAATCCATTTCAGGTAGACCACAATGTAACGAGACATCTAGACAAAATACTGGCTCCTGATGAGAAGAAGCAACCTAACTTCGACTTTCTAGTGCTCCATTACTTGGGGTTAGATCACATCGGACATTTGGAAGGCGCAAGGAGTAATAAGATCAAGCCAAAACTACTGGAAATGGATGACGTTGTCAAGAAAATTTATACAGCCATGCAGTTATGGGTAAGACTAAGAAATTAAGGTTATGCCATAGTCTGAAAAATAACCATAGTCTATTAATATAGAACTTTCTCAGGATGAGACACAATAATCACCTCCCCATTAGCAAATCAGAACCGACACAGAACTTTTGAATAAAGTCCATGTGTAGTATTTTGTTACAGTGCTCGTCCCTGTGAGTTTGCTTCGATTAAAAGCGTGTTGAAGATATCGATCTTACAATTTAATTTAATTGAATCATTAATTAATTAAATGCTAAGTTTCGGCGCTGTATCATAAATAGCTAGCCCAGACTCACCATATCCAATTTTTTCCAGGATCGTAAAGGCATTTTATTAATCTGTGGAGATCACGGTATGCGCGACGCGGGCGGGCACGGTGGCGCTACTCCGGCTGAGGTTTTAGTTCCGCTTGTTGTTGTGAAGAGCAGCGATTTCGAGTGCCCACATCCGTAAGTCTTTTTACAAATTATGTCAATTAAACAAGAGTTACGAAGGGAAGAATAGTGTCCAGTGCGCTTTCAGCCTTTTTTATATTTTGCCTTTGCCCTTCACACATATTCGTATCGTATCGTGTTTTCCAGTCTTGCTTGTAGTGCAACCAAAGTCTTAAATACCTTGGGTTAACGACTACAACTTTATTTCTATAAGTAAGATTTTAACTTGCCCTCTGAAAAAGGTACAGAAGTGCCAGGATGTCATTCCGCTGAATGTTTCAGTGTGCCTAATATATGACGTGGTGTGATGAAAATCAGACTACACAGAACCTAAGTTACTAATATGCCTATTTTAATTAGAAGCAGGGTAAAGATCTATTTTTAAATTATAAGTGCTGGTGCGGCTATTTATCAACTTACAAAGACTCCATACATTTCAGGGCTGGTCCAGGCCCCACAGTGGCGCAGGTAGACTTAGCGCCCTCTATAGCGTGGCTACTAAACGCGCCTCCGCCCGGCGACAGTGCGGGCCGCATCTTGCCTTCTCTGTTACCTCCAGACACGCGCCAATATCTATACCTACTGCACGTCATAGCCAATCACAATGCGAAGCAGAATCTACCCACAGATATGGGTAAGTCTCCATTGAAGTTAGCGCCCTTTTTATCTAGAACTTAATTGGTTGTGTATATATTTTATCTATGTGCGGGTTCAGGCCTTCTTCAAACTTGCTAGTTCCACTGCGCTGTGTGTAAATAAAAATAATCAATAACCTCGGGCTGAAGTTTGACCCCTGAGCGACACCGTAACTAGATCTACATAACGTTTCTCAGTTAAATGAAGTTGAGGAAGTGTTTTAAGGGGATTTTATATGGAATTGCGGATGGGAAGTTGTTTAGGTCTGCTTATTTAGGTATCTGATACATTAAATAATTAAATCTGCTAATATTTGGAGCTAGCGACCAATTCGAACGCTTACGAAAATATCAAGTTTTGTTTTTCTCCTTTTCCAGAGTTCTACAAACAGTTTAAAAGGGCCGAAAAACAGTTTGCTCATTACCTGGTCACTGGCCAACAGAGCGCGGCTAAGATAGCCAAAGAGTTTTATGAGGAGTCCTTGGACGAAATGGCTAAATATCTGGCGGAATCCACTGTTGAGTTCGACACGTTTTCTATTGGAATGGCAATCGTAATGCTTTATTTTGTAAGTATGAATAAAATCATTATATCAATCATAGCTTCAGTAGTTGGTTTGAGAATTATATGAAAACCTTCGCTGTTTTTATATTAAGTGTTTCGTACGGTGGTTCAGAATACCAAAACTGCTCTTATTGTATGTAGAATAACAATGATTATTTTCCTCTTCTCCAGGTCGTAACATCCCTAATCTGCGTCTGCCTCTACTCAATGCAGCCCGAAAATCAGCACAAAATCAGCATCACCCGCCACAGTCGTTCCAATGCCGGTTCCATCGTCGCTTTCACCATTATCCTCATCATCATCACCATTATTCTCACCATTTCTTGCTACATCTCTGAAACTAAGTCCAAAATGTGCTCTTTCGACCCTATCTGGTCTACCGCGTTCATTCTCCTCGCCTGTTCATTTGCTACTACCTACTTTATCATCAAAGCAGCTATTGAGAAGATCACAGACTTGTCAACTCTGAGAGAACTGAACGCGATTGATTATCTCCTTATTATAGGCACTTTGTTTCACTCTTGGTCGTTCTTTGGCACGAGTTTTATAGAAGAAGAGCACATGACTTGGTATTTCTTCTGGAATACACTGATGTTTTTCGTGTTGATACGCACTATAGTGTTGGTGGTGATGTATTTGAGCAAGCATTTGGTGGGAGCTACAGAGGTGCAAGATAAACCTGAGTTGAAACAGAGGTTTAGCGAAGTTGGGATGGAGATTTTGCCGAAATGGGTGATGCTAATTGCATTGCACAGGTCAGTCAAATATACATTATGATAGATGATATTATAAATGCGAATGGTTGTGAATGTATAGTTGGAAGGTGTCCTCTGCAGGATGCCTTCTAGATGGATACCAAAACAGTGTCAAAAATTCAGCAGTAATGTGAAAGGACTAGTGTGTTCCGCTTTGAAGGGCACTGTAGCTAGTAAAATTACTTTGCTTTCGAGACTGACCATCAAAATGTCAATGTGGACGAGTGTCAGGTAAGGCCTAGTTCGTCTCGTCCCAAGGTTACTTGAAAAAAAAAATTGTGAGATATGAATGGATGTATGTTTAACACTCAATAACACTAAAACTAGTAAACGAATTTGGATAAAAGTTGATGAAAATAAAATTCAGGGACTAACCTACGTTTCGTATGAATATTTGTCTAGCGAGAGTAAATAACATTTCTTTTTTCAGATATTTGAGAACTATGAACCAAACAGGAGATCGATGGTTATTCTTACCCGATACAGCAGATTGGTTGAACGCTCCTGAACACGCTATCTATCTGCAAGCTCATCTAGTCATAGGTAAGTAATTAAGCCTATCCTAAATCTATTCCCAAGTCATATTTAACAAAGTGGTTGGCATATCTGTACACCTCCCAAGCCATGACTGAACTGATTGACAGACAACCTACAGTTCAAACCGCTGAACGTAGAGACTTGAACCTTGGAGGATGTGTTAGTCAAGAGCTGAAAGGGCTTATAGACTTGAAATTTTAAGGGTATATTCGCCCAAAAGTGTAGGCGCGTACTAAGAAAGGATTTATGTTTATTCCCAACACAAACTAAGTTGCGGCTACACCTAGTGTTTGATAAAATTGTTCATTTACATACCATTCTCATTACTCATTATTACTCACACATGTATATTATATATGTATACTCCTTCATAAAACTAAAATTAAATTTCTATTGACTTAAAGCAGCCCAAAATTAGTCATTTCTGCTGGAGTAAACGCGTCCTTGAGTAGAAACTGTACTGTTTTTAATATCTCTGACTGACCGTAAGTCACACACGCGTTTTTTCAAGGGCCAGATATAGGCGTTTGTAGCAATTGATAGCCAAACGACAAACATTTTTTTTTATTTCAGGGACCATAGCAACCGCTGTAATCTGCTACAGAAACCTAACCCACACGAACAATACCAAATACATACACACGATACTCACTACTCTAGCAGTAGCTACGGTATTTTGCTACCGAATCGCTACCTCAGCATTAACAAGTACCCCTTTTGAAGAGATGAAAACCTGGGACCCTGTTACCATAGTCAATGTATTCTGGGCCGCTCTGATCGCCCAATTTGTGATAGAAACACTATCTTTTGCTGGCATTTTCAAAAGCTGCGGAGTCAAAGTTGTACCAAATACTGTAACCACAAAGAGATTTGATTATTACACGCCCAAAGAAAAAGTCGAAGATTATTTGGAAACTGTAGTTCAGGAGCCGTGGAATATTGATGACGTAAAGTTATCTCTAGCAAGATCCATACTCCATCTTATGGTAAACAGTATGATGTTAATTGTGGTGCTACTTATGAGACCGCATAATGTGATAATGGTGCCTAGTATTTTCATCACGTGTTATTTGACCTCGACTTGCATGGACCATAAAATGCTGGACACGAGATCTGTGAAGAAAACTGAAGTGGTGGATGTGCTGAGCAAAACGCTGGTGCATATTTGGATTGGCGTGGTTTTCTTCTTCTATCAGGTACCCAGACTATTTATTATTTCACCTATCTAAGTTTATGTATTAAAAGGCTTTTTGAAAGTTAATATTTAACTAGCTGCTGTTCGTCCTAATGTCAACTTAATTGATTCAGTAGCTTTGGTTTGATTTGGTAGGGCGCAAACAACTATCCATCCTCAAAAACTTTTGCCCTAATATATTAGGACGTGGTACATAGTTGTTAAGCAATGTAAATCGATACCTATTGTGAGTTTTTCTCCACCTACGGTATGATAAAATGTCTTGGTGCTTAGTAACCCTGCTGTGCCCTGACAGGGCCAATGAACTTGCCATACTTTCTGATCTTAGTTAAGACCTATCACCATTATGTACATTGTTGCAATAAAGATTATGATTAATAATTATAAGCAAAATACTTACGTACAGTCAGCTGCACAGACATGGTATACACCCTCAAGCGTTCACGTTTATTCCTAATTTTGAAAAGAAAAGTGCACGCTAACAATATAAAATGAATTAAGTCATCTTACTTGTTAGGAAGAATGTTATTGCAAAGTTAAGAGTATAATATAAAAGTAAAAGCTTGGGAGTGTATGCATGTCTGTGCAGCTGACTGTACATTGATCTATGTACTCAATGCTAAGTTGCTTATGTGAAAAAAACTTAATATAATCTATTCCCCAGGGTAACAGCAACAGTCTAGCGTCGGTTGACCTCGGCTCGGGGTACGTAGGGCTGCGCGAGTACTGCCCGGTGCGGGTGGCGATGCGGATGGGGCTGCACGCGTACGCGGGGCCGGCGCTGTCCGGGGCGCTGCTCTTCTGCACCATCGCAGTCAACGCCACAAGTTGGCAGCAGTGAGTAGCTGTGTTTATTTCCCAGAGTGGCAACAGTGAGAGCTGTGTTCATTTCCCGGGGTGGCAGCAGTGAGTGGCTGTGTTTATTTCCCAGGGTGGCAGCAGTGAGTAGCTGTGTTTATTCCCCAGTGTGGCAGCAGTGCGTGGCTGTGTTTATTTCCCAGGGTGGCAGCCGTGAGTATTGTATTCATTTCCCAGGGCGGCAGCAAATAGCTGTGTTCATTCCCCAGCGTGACAGCAACAGTCTAGCGTCAGTCGACCTCGGCTCGGGGTACGTAGGGCTGCGCGAGTAATGCCCGGTGCGGGTGGCGATGCGGATGGGGTTGCACGCGTACGCGGAGCCGGCGCTGTCCGGGGCGATGCTCTTCTGCACTATCGCACTTAACGCCACGAATTGGCAACAGTGAGTAGCTGTGTTCATTCCCCAGGGAGGCAACAGTGAGCTGGCTGTGTTTATTTCCCAGCATGGCAGCAGTGAGTAGCTGTGTTTATTCCCCTGGGTGCCAGCGGTAACTAGCTGTGTTCATTCTCCAGGGTGGCAGCAGTGATTAGCTGTGTTTATTCCCCAGCGTGGCAGCAGTGAGTAGCTATGTTCATGCACCAGGGTTACAGCAACTAGTTAAGTTTCGGTCGACCTCGGTTCTGGGTATGTAGGGCTGGATTCAAAAAACTAGGTTCTCTATACGGTCATACTGTTTTCATGTTTTTTTTATGTCAGAACTTCGTCGTCGTACTGTCTTATCAACCGACTTGTGAAATTCTTTTTTAATTTGAAAGGATATGGTCCCACAGAAGTTTTTTCAAAATAGGTTCAGTGGTTTGGTTTTTAAATCAAAATAACTGTAAAAAATATGTCATCAACAAAACTAAACTGTGTACCGACTTTGCTTTCTTGTGCTATTTGGCTAGAATATTCCCAGTCGAAGTTGATTTTTATAAAGTTCTTGTATTATTCAATTCAGTTGAATATGTAACCAATAATTATAATTGTACACCATGCTTCATGCAATAAACCATTTTATTTCATTTGTTCACAGATACTTACACCAAGTATGGCAAGCAGTCAACATATTCGCGGCGCATCGCGTCTACTGCTTAGTGATCTACTGTGTCATAGCCACGATATTTCGGCATCACCTCTACGTGTGGACTGTGTTCTCACCTAAACTACTGTACGATTTTGTTGCGGTTCTGTTCACGATACAGGCGTTAGGGACCATAGCTAATGTAGAGGCGTTAACGCACATTACCAGTTGGCTGGCGAAGTATACTAGTTCTAAACGAAGACTGTAAAAAATAGTTTTCACACCACCTGCTCGACAATGTCCAATTACTAAATACAATATTACCTCTCTAGGAGGTAATATTGTATGAAACTCCCGAGGGTTGTAATGTGATTTGAAATTGGAACGTCAAATTCGTGTGGAAACTAGTGGAAAACTAAGTAAAAGAACGCCCTTATGGCATTGTAAAAGGTTGGTTCGAAAATCGAATTTTCTACTCATAAAAAAAAAGAAAAAAGGCGCGACTTCAAAGATTGTGAAACTAAAGACGGTGATCGCTGCTGGAGCCCTGAATACAAAGCCATCACCTCATATATTTTCAATTCCAAATTTAAATCGTGAAGACGGATACAGACTCTCAAAGTGCACCCGGAACGCTTTTACAACACCGCTTAAGTGTCCGGATGTCGTCAGTGAAGTGTGCCGACCGAACATTTATAACGACCAAAATGAGGGTAGATCCCTCATTTCACCGCGACGGTAGCTCCAATACGCCAGTTAACCCGTGACCACGGCTGTTGCAATACAGTCGAAACGTTCGGGACACAAAAAAATGTGAGATGAGCGCGATCTAATAACTATGAAGACTGTAAAGCTTGTGTATTCTTAGTGCTCAGTGGTAAAGCTGAAATTACCTAGGCGATTATCACTCTATAACAATAATACAGGATGTGCCACGGCCAGGGACATGGAAGGCAAGTACTTTAAATAATGGAGTCTTATTTTTATCGTGTGACTAGGTTCTTTAGAAACAGTGTAGTGAAAGGATTTCAAGTGCGCCTCGAAGAGGCTCCTTACGTGCACTTGATACATTTTCGAACTTTTAGGTTCTGTGACATGCCGGTTTCCTCACGATGTTTTCCTTCACCGTTAAGCACATATACCTAGTTTCTTTGAATAGAAAATTCCATTAGTGTACGACCGGGTTCGGAAGTAATGAAATTAGTAAGTTTAATTAACCCTGATTCGCACTCTCGTTAGCGTTTTATTTTTTCTCTGGGCAAGGTTTTACACTTGAAAACTTGTTTGGATTGAATTTATTTTTTTACTTCGCGTTTGTAATGTTATTTTCTAGTGCCCGGTGGTCTTTTCTTTTCGTAATTACAAGAATTAATTTTTAAATCTTTAAAAATGTAGGTATGCGCGAGCGAGGGGACGAATCAGGGGTACTATTTGCTTTAATGGAGACTTACCTTCATTCTTAAAAGTCAGTATTATAGCATTCAAAGATTTTCAAGAAATCGAAGGAATAGAAATTATTGTAGATTTTGTGTGATCTCAATTTTGAACAATGTACGAGTATTTTAAGGTAGATCCATAATTCTAAATTTAAAAACATAAGACTATTTTATATGATTTTTGATAAGTAACTTGAGACTATTAGACTACTGACCTAAGATGATTGATTACTAGAGAATAATAATGTTGAAAAGTTGTTAAGTGTGAATTGTTTTTGTTAAATGTGAAATTGTTATAAAAGCATTCCTGTTGTGATTAACGATTTGTTTTACTTGAATTTATGTGTAAATTTATTGATGTCTTGAAGGCCAGTTCCAATATTTGACGATCATATTTTGTCATTTCCATAAAAAATATGTGTGATTCGAATCTACTTGTCTAGAAAAATAAATACGTGATTTGAACTCATGTCACTAAAGCATCGATGACACAGAGCTAGTTAATAAGCTACAAGCCAGCCAGTCAGTTTAGCTAGCGAGTGAGCGAGTTAGCGGCCCGGAAGGAATTTAAACTAGCAGATTGTAAAAAAGGCGAGTTTACAAGCTACTTGTAAACTAGCCCTGTGTCATCGACGCTTAACGAACGATAGTCAAATATTAGAATTAAAATCGAGATCATCCATAATATACTTCCTACATCTTCCAAATGTAGCCTTAAAATAATTCTATAATATTTATTGGCCATAATTCATGTTACCAAAGTATGTAGGTTTTATAAACACATGCACAAAAATTCGTATATTTATAAGGTAGTAAATGAAACAAAGATTTTTTGACCATTTCTTTCGTAACATGTAGACGGAACCACCATTTAATGATATATTTTCTTTATTTTGACATAAAATAGTAACCCTAATACCAAACCAATGTTGAATATATTTATTTTTACTTACATATTCGTTTTATTTAAAATATATTTGTGATTTACGTTTATTAGATAGGTTTATAAAAATACACTGGTACGATAAATAGCTAAGCTTTTGAGACAACAACTCGATAAGTACTTCTATACTAAATGCAGTCCAAATTCAAATTAACAATTTGCACAAATAAAGCACCTTTTGTAACTAAGCGAATATTGGAATGCTTCTCAAATTTACTTAATTTATAAAGAATCTAAAAATATTGTTCAGTTTTATATATAGCCAAACATTATACATGTGTGATAAATAGTAATTTGTCAAACAAAAACAAATTTTGGCAATATTATATAACAAGACATAAATATTTACAAATAAAATATATATAATTTTACATAATATATGTAGATACACAACACGACCTATGTGATATATTTTATATACAAGCCAATCATATACAATTTTAAACCTAGCAAATAGTCTAGCAAATAAAACGGATATTTTAGGTTAAAAACATCGATAAAATGCCAACTGCAAATGAGAAGACAATCAAACTCATACAATTTACTAAGTATGTTACGTTTCATAAGATAGGTATAAAGGAAATACAAATAATTACCTACCTTCATATTTGCGAATGTTTCTACCAATATAACATTTGCCTAAACATTTTTTTAACCTAACTACCGATAATTAAAACTTTTTCAATGGGCCTGATCACCAATAATCAAAACTTCTAGCTAGAGGTTCACCTATTTATGGACGAATCCATTCGCAAATAGAGACTTCAAACTTTTACCCACACAGGCCATACACTTATATGTTGAAATACCTACTATATGTGCGGTTTCAGACTAACGTATATTTGTCGCGCGTATAAACTCTAAGTGTGTCGCGTGTATACCGCCGTTTATGCTTAGATCACACGTACCGAGCAAACGGGCGAGACAGTAAAATATTTCTCGGCCGAGACAGTGATGCAAGCGAGTAGCTCATATCACTCGCTCAGCTGAGCACTCGGCGCTATTGCCTAGATCACACGTACCGAGTACTCGGTACCTACGTAAAAACATAGCGCCGAGTGCTCGGTGAGCTACTCGCTTGCATCACTATCTCGGTCGAGAAATATTTTACTGTCTCGCCCGTTTGCTTGATACGTGTGATCTAGGCATATGTTTATACGTACCGAGTACTCGGTACGTGTGATCAAGGCATTACGCTCAATATTTTCTAGCGAGTGTCAGTAGCATGAGACGTCTCTCGCGGCTTGTTGTGCGTTCACGCGCTGCAAAAGACAAAACACGAGCGGCGAATCCGCTAATCTGAATCCGCGCTGATGTGAAGTTATTTGATCAATACTTTTCCTGCATCCATTACATTTGTCACCACAAATGCGTACTGGTGCCCGGAGTATAGCGTAAATATAAAAATATAGATACCTAGGTAGATCTTAATTGCTGCAAAATATTTACACTCATAAATTAAACTCTCAAAGAGCGTTAAGGGCTCGCTTCCATTGCTTCAAAAGAATATTCGCGTCAAACAATAGGATATATGACATATTTTGATATTTATGATGAATACCCAGAGTATTCAGCGCCGAAAATGTGTTTATTGATACGTCTATATTTCAACTATTAGTTCCTTAGCACGGTAATTACGGGAAGGAACGTTCTCTATATTTCCCCAACAATTCTACAACATTAAAAGCAGCAACATACCTTTGTCTATTCTACGAAGAAATCTGTCAGTACTTTGAACATAGACTGTTTTGGAACTGTAGAGAGTGCCTTAAGTATTCTAAAAGTTCAAGGTAATGTATCATGCTAGCCACGCAGGATTCGGAGCGCAAACGACAACGATTTATAACGTGAAATCTTTCGCAGCGATGGAAGCGAACCATTACTAACTGCCTATCGGAAGCCTACTGATATATCTTGCAGATTATTACGTGGCCTTATGTATAATGTGCACCTTCCCCTACCAATCACACCATTGGAATCTCTTACCTGGAAATAATTATACAAAATTAGACACAAATCAATGACCGCGACAGGCGATACTTAAATCGTATGTTGTTAAATTTGTTGATCCATCGATTCGAAAAAGGAAAAAGACATTTATTATTTTATCTCATTTTTTTATATTAGGTAATATTTTTTATTTTATTTTATCATATTTCTTAACTATGTTTTTGCTCTTAGTAGTTTTTAGTAAAATCTTCGAATCAACATAATGACTTTGCCGAGGGTACCTCTGAGATAGTCTCTGACTAGTTCGGAGGGAGATGACTTCCCGATGCACTGAACACTGTGCTGAGATCAACGGCAAAGTCCTTACCTCTAGTTGTTTAGTTAGTTTATAGGTACAGTCGGCTCTGTAATTGTCTTTACACCCAGTTTACGCCGGTGTTCTCCTGTGATTAAACCACTCACACAAACACATCATGTGTGTGCACGAGTAAACTACTGATGTGATTAAACCACTTAAGGTAAACCCTTAATATAAACTACAAGTTAATTGATTGATTCAGACGTTACTTTGCGGAAATCCATAAATATCAACAAATTATATAAATATATTTAGTAATAAATCCGCTTAATTTCTAAACAAAGGTTTTAATTAACTTAACTTTAGTTCAACTAAACCAAAAAGTCAAAGAACAGAAAACCAAAGTTTAAAGATACGACACGTGTTTCGCCTCTAAACTCAAACTCTCTCTCTCTCTCGTTTCAAACTTCGGCGAGTCCACACCTCCTGATGATGCCTCGTGTAGAGGCGAAACACGTGTCGTATCTTTAAACTTTGGTTTTCTGTTCTTTGACTTTTTGGTTTAGTTGAACTAAAGTTAAGTTAATTAAAACCTTTGTTTAGAAATTAAGCGGATCTAATCTCATGGAAATATATCTGCAATATATTTCCATGATATTGCAGATCTCTTATTCCTATTTCATTCATCTATCGACATCTCGAGGTAGGCGGGAGCCAGAAGTAGCAATTTGAATAATCACGTACTTACATGACAAGTCATCAATGAGTGCGGGCGCCGTCAATGCTGTATCTTGTACCGGTACACGAGCACACTCGCCATGCCCACCAGCAAACTGAGCAGTAGCGAGCCCCACACCAACATCTGGGAAACACTCATTAATTTTAACAGTAACGCATTAAGGGGAATCCTCAAGGCAAATTTCCATACAACATGTTTCAGACAAATACTCAAAAAGTACGCCGTATTATAGTAATTTCTTCACAATATTCGTTTCGTTCATGTTTTTCGATTTCCTCAACAAAAAAAAATGTAAGGTTTCTACTTTAATTTAGATTTTATACGTGTTTTAAAATTAACCCTACTAACTTAAAAACACGTATAAAATCTAAATTAAAGTATGGTTCATACTTACTAATTTTTGTTGACACAATCGGAAAACATAGACGAAACGAATAATGTGAAGAAATTACTATAATACGTCGTACTTTTTGAGTATTTTTCCGAAACATATTGTATGTAATTGGATTTGAGGATTAGCCTTAATGTCACATAAAATAAATAAAAAAGGGCGCGCCTAAAGGTCGTAAGCACACATATCAACTCGGAAAGGGACCGTCACCGTATTAATATTAACTCGAGCTGTTCAGTATTCTTTGTATGAAACTCCCTACTGCGACGCACACTATTCGGAATCGTAACGTAATCGTCTCGCCGGTGTAGCGCGCTTACGGTTCGACGTTCTCGCGCTTACGGCTCGACATTCCCGCGCTTACGGCTCGACGTTCCCGCGCTTACGGTTCGACGTTCTCGCACTTACGGCTCGACATTCCCGCGCTTACGGTTCGACGTTCTCGCACTTACGGCTCGACATTCCCGCGCTTACGGTTCGACGTTCTCGCACTTACGGCTCGACATTCCCGCGCTTACGGCTCGACGTTCCCGCTTTTACGGCTCGTCGTTCCCGCGCTAACGTCTCTCATCGGTACACTTTACGTTCAGATCATACTCGGAAAATACCTCTTTCACAGTCGAGTAAAAAAAATTGAAAATTAAAAAACTAACCTTAGCCCTAGAAGGTTTCTTATCAGGCACAGACGCCTTCGGCTGCTCCGTAGCCCCGAGCATCCTCTTAGCCAATCTCCTCTCAACGGAGCGATCCCGGGTGGCCCTCTGTTCACATCTCTGCAGTTCCTTCCTAGCGCCCGGGTCTTCGGGGGCGAAGGCCGCGGCTGCTCGGGCGGCCTCTAGGGCTTCGGAGTTCTTGCCCATGGCGGATAGGATCTTGGATTTGCGAAACAGGGCTTTTGCGTTGTTGGGTTGGCAGCTTAGCACTCGGGTTACTGCCTGTAAAATGAAGTAATATAAAATGCTTTATTGCACTAAGAAAAAAACAAGTCCATAGGCGAACTTAATGATAGTTAGCATTCTCTTCCAGCTAACCTCTGCGATATGCTTCTGTAATAATCAAGGTTTTACAAAAACATACAACAACCGAAGTCAATTGGACTGTTTCAATGACCGTAAACACCACTGAATCACAGGGAAGAAAAATACGCAATTTGTTGACTTGGCTGACGTAATTTTCTCACTTATTTTGATTTCAAAACCAAAGTACTGAACCAATTTTCATGAAATTTCTATGAGACCAGTCTGGAAGTATTGTGGTCGCGTTTAGTGGTCGCTACTAGTAGCTACATTTAGTATCTGCTACTAGTGGTTGCGTTCAGTGTTTAGTATCTCCTACGAATGGTTGCGTTGAGTATTTAGTATCTGCTACTAGTGGTTGCATTTAGTGTTTAGTATCTTCTACTGGTGGTTGCATTTAGTGTTTAGTATCTGCTACTAGTGGTTGCGTTTAGTGATTAGTATCTGCTACTAGTGGTTGCGTTTAGTGTTTAGTATCTGCTACTAGTGGTTGCGTTTAGTGTTTAGTATCCTACGAATGGTTGCGTTGAGTATTTAGTATCTGCTACTAGTGGTTGCATTTAGTGTTTAGTATCTGCTACTAGTGGTTGCGTTTAGTGTTTAGTATCCTACGAATGGTTGCGTTGAGTATTTAGTATCTGCTACTAGTGGTTGCGTTTAGTGTTTAGTATCCTACGAATGGTTGCGTTGAGTATTTAGTATCTGCTACTAGTGGTTGCATTTAGTGTTTAGTATCTGCTACTGGTGGTTGCATTTAGTGATTAGTATCTGCTACTAGTGGTTGCGTTTAGTGTCTGCTGTTAGTGGCTGCGTTTAGTGTCTGCTACTATAGCTGCGTTTAACTACTAGTAGCCCATTGGTTGCTATAGTGTGTATTCATAAGTTGTGCTTTTATAATTTTTATTTCATTTACTTAATCTTAGTTTCATCCTTCGTTTTATTTTCTTTTGTTTTTAGAAGTATTTTTATTTCAGCTGTTGTCTGTCTATTTTTGAGTGTTGTGCAAGCCTGTAACTGGTCCACATTTCAGATACCTATTTATATTTTTGAGTGTCGTTTATACTAAATGTGAATTATGTGTGCTGTTGGCATTTGCCTTAATTAATTAATAAAATAAAATAATGATAGTGACCTGTAAAGCGGCGTCGTAAGCGCCTGCCTTCAGCTGCGCGGCCGCCATGTTGTTGTGTACACGCAGTCTTTCGTCAAACAGCGCGTGCAGCGCATCCGGCCCGCTGTCCAACTCACCGGATGGCGTGGGTTCTGCAACACCACATCATAACTTGTATTTGTATAGTTTTTTGATTATAACGGGTATTTATCGCGCTAACCTCGTATGTTTTTGTGTCCCGACGTTTCGACTGTATTGCAACAGCCGTGGTCACGGGTTGACTGGCGTATTGGAGCTACCGTCGCGGTGAAATGAGAGAACTACCCTCATTTTGGTCGTTAAAAATGTTCGGTCGGCACACCACACTGACGACATCCGGACACTTAAGCGGTGTTTTAAAAGCGTTCCGCGTGCACTTAGCAATCACTGGGTTCCATGACGTTGAGAGTCTGTATCCGTCTTCACGATTGAAATTTGGATTCTTCTTTATTTCAATCGCTTCCCTAAGTAAGTGCACGCGGAACGCTTTTAAAACACCGCTTAAGTGTCCGGATGTCGTCAGTGTGGTGTGCCGACCGAACATTTTTAACGACCAAAATGAGGGTAGTTCTCTCATTTCACCGCGACGGTAGCTCCAATACGCCAGTCAACCCGTGACCACGGCTGTTGCAATACAGTCGAAACGTCGGGACACAAAAACATACGAGGTTAGCGCGATAAATACCCGTTATAATCAAAAAACTATGTGTGATAATCGCGAAAGTCTACGAAAAACTATTGTATTTGTATCTCTAAGTTCTAAGGTACAATAAAAAGTTCTCATTCATTCATTCTTCTGACCACCACTTGGAGGACCAGCAGGAAGGCGGAAGGTGGGAAGACCAATTACAAGTATGAAGATAATCTTTGAAATTGTTTGATATAGAAAGTGTTCTGCTGGTCGCTGTTATTCCAGTGGGAATTCAGTCTATTATATTTTTGTTGTAACTAACCTGTGATGCCGCCTTCAGCCTCGTCCAGCACGTCGAGTGCGCGACGGTACAGCTGCACGGCTAGCGGCGGCTCGTCGCGACTGTACCACCAGTTGCCGCGCGACCGACGACGCTTGCTGAAAAACCATTGCGGTTCAGTAAACGCAGAAAACAGACAACCCTTTGATATCATAAAACACTTATTTCTTGTAGATCTTTTTAAATAAATAATATCAATTATTTTGAGTATGAGTAAAACATTTTTTTTTGTTTTGACGACGTAGATAGTCGAGTGGCAAGTGCATGGGACTGCTAAGCCGAGTGTAGCGGGTTCGATTCCCGCTTCAGGGTAAACATTTGTGTGATGAGTGATGACTGATGAACATCGGTGTTTTTCCTGAGTCTGGGTATTTTTAGGAGAAGAATACATTATTTTTGATACAATATATGGAGTACCGAGTTGTATGTATGACACGTTAATCGGACCTTTTTGCGTGATGAAATGCTGAGTCGTTCCATTATGTAATTGGAATTGCCATAGCTGACCTCTGTATTTTATTGTTCCAATTCCATTTGAATAATATATTTTATGGCAGATTGAATGTCGCCTACATCTTAGATTAATGCCGAGGTCACTGGCCGTCATGTAGAATAGATAACAAAACCTTGGTCATTTTATAGCTATAATATTTTAATTTAACCTAAATATCTACAAGGCCAGCTGTGCAAAACATCTGTTTTCATATTTAATTTAACAATACCCAAAAATAGTTTTTTAACTAATTCTTAGGTATTTAATTCTGTAATTTCACAGTTCACTTTTGGCTTGCAATTACGAAAGCCAATTGAAGTAAACAATAATGTTGAATTATTTCCAAATTTGTGCATCATCATCGTCAGCCTAGGCGTTGTCCTAATAGAACGCGATCACGCGATCGTCGCGCGAGCAAGCGATGCGACCGTCGCGCGAATCCGCGATCAACCGTACTAACGTCAAATAAGCGTCCCGATTGGCAATCGCGCGATCGCGCGACGCGACGCGATGCCAATTGGGACGCCTATTTGACGTTAGTACGTTTGATCGCGCGATCGACGTTCGCGCGAACTTGCAATGGTCGCGTCATCGCGTTCTATTAGGACACTGCCTATCGCAGTCCACTGCTCGACAAAGGCCTCTCCCAATGAGCGCCATCGCGCCCTGTCTTCGGCTTGCCGCATCCATCTTCTCCCTGCAACCTTTCGCAGATCGTCACCCCACCTGGCCGGAGGGCGTCTTACACTACGTTTGCCGATACGCAAATTGTGCAATTTGTGCATCAATGTAGGACATATTGCTTGGACCATATTATCAGCATTACAGTGAGAAAATGTGTTGAACTTCTACCCTGTTGCGATACTCTTTACACAACAAAACCATTGTATGTTTATATTTAACAAAAATAAGACAAATGATTGTGTAAACATTCAAGGCCTTCATTAAAGCATTCAGACAATAAACATTCTTTCTTCTTCTTTTTATCGTGTTACACGTCATCACATTAGTTCTTACGTGAAAGGATTTCGAGTCGAAAAGACTCCTTTTATGCACTTGACACATGTTTTCGAACTTTTTAGGTTCTATGACGTGCCGGTTTCCTCACGATGTTCTCCTTCACCGCTAAGCACGTGTGTTAATGTACACATAGATTTTTTAAAAACCTTATAATCTCACCCAATCTCCATCCTTTCAGTGATTGACAATGTTTCAAGTTCTGGTTCTTCACACCAATCGTGAAGCTCCAAGGTTGCTTCTAGCCAAGTTTCTGACCCTATGATTGGTCCTTGGTATTGTTTCTCTGGGTCTGTGATGAGCCCTAATCTCTCGCCAGGTTTGAGGCCTGTCTCTCCGTATGCAAATCTTGGAGCCAATTGGAGGATGCATGATTCTCTTTTGTACATCAATGTGAGTGCTAAGTCCAGTCCTTGCAAAACCTAGAAATAGTATTATTACAGTAAAATGAAATAAATATATGAAGTCATAAAAAAATAATACCAAAGCCGTGTTGGCCGAGTGGGAGACCTCAACTTTCAACCAATTGATTTTTCTGTTCAATGAATCTATGTGTGCATTAATACAAATACTTAACAGTGAAGGAAAACACTGTGAGGAAACCGGCATGTCATAGAACCCAAAAAGTTCGACAAACATATGTCAAGTGGGAGCACTTGAAATCCTTTCACCACACTGGTTCGAAAGAACTAGTGACACGATATGAAGGAATAAAATAAAATAGCAAATTAACGGAAATCAATTTAGTGTTTATGAAAAATCTGGTAGCAGATACCAGATTTTTCATAAACTATTTTCCATACTAGTATTCATTTTACTTTATAAAAGGATATTACACACATACTTGAATTATTTATTCTGATTATGCAACCTATTTCACCTGTGTGAGCTAATGCAGACAGGCATTGCATAACTTTAATAGCTTAAAATTTTATAGAAACAAATAGCATTGAGCATGATATTAGGTACTACTCAGTCGAATTAACATGACACCTGGGTCAAATGATGTTTGTGCAAAGTACTGCGTGGAATTGGATAAACTTGATAGAGAAGTCCTGTAATACTTGGTAATGATAAGGCTTCGCTAGAATTCGCAGGAAGAAGAAACACGTAGGGCGCCGCGTTGGGCAGCGGGCAAACATAAAGTTCCGAGCCACATGTCAGCCAGGTGTCATGATAATTTACCCGAGTAGTAGGTACTTATCAGATATTTCAGGAATATGTAATATTTTGGTGTCAGATCAGAGATAAGATAATATGCTTTATATTTCCATGAATTCCTTGCATTCACTGATAAAAATTGTTGATGCAGGGTTAATAAACTTTTTTCAATAATCAGACTATTATCCAGTAGAGAATTGTTTGATAAAATTTCAACTTACCTCATTATCGCCCAAATAGATTTTGACATTATTTTGTTTTTCCACGAGGTCATCTGTGTTTTTGATTTTGAGTTCATAACTAATTCTTACTACTTCTCCTCTGTGGGGCCTTAGACCACTATCCTCATCTCCAGCTTTTACAATCTAGAAATAAATTAGATTTTAACAACACAGCCCAGAGCGCATCTAGGAGATAGGTATGGAAAATATTGGATGTTGTAGTGAGTTTGAAACCTGATTGTGAATGAGGGTTAGTCAAGAAAATATACAGAGTGTCTGACCTTTTTGAGCAAAGCGCCCGACCCCAATACATCCTGCCATTCATCAGGTTTAGGCCCATCCTTCTTGGATTTCTCTTTCTCAGCCGCTGCGGCAGCTTCCGCTAACTTCGCCTCTTTGATATCCTCAGCGGCCGCAGAAGCCAGGTCTTCGAAGGAACTGCTTTCAGACTTATCCACCATAGTGCCCTCACCTTCGCTCATCTGCAAACAAACGCGTGATTTCCACAGTTGATTGTAAAAGTAATACGTAGTATGTTTACTAACCAACTCTTGATATTTTATGTGTAGAATCAAATCACAGTCACTTTAGTTGAAACACATACGAATGGAATCAGGTTACCTTGTATTGTTAGAGTAGCCGACGTAAAATGAAAGAAAAGGAATGTAAGATTTCAAAATAAAATGTAAAATGACAATCCTTTTTGGAATTTTCGGATTTGATGTGATGATGATTAAAATGTGATTGCGATTGGATTTGTTTGATGAATTGAAGATTGACAATAGTGCTGCCAAACTAAAATCTTAAAAACCGGTAGTATATGTCGAATTAATAAGATATAAATGTAGAATCCCTTTTATTTCAGCAGCTTTCACAAGACCATTAAAATAAAATTATACTTTTTGAGATATTAAATTCAGCCATCTAACTTATAAAACGCATCTTCTATCTAATAGTGCTGCTGGTATATTTTATTCAGTCGCAAAAATATTTTTTTTGATCAAAAATTGGTACATCTATCAAAGAGATGGTATGATTGGCAGCACTGATTGACTGACTTTTTGTATGTTCCAATCCCATCTACTTATTTTTAGCAATGGTCTATGTTTTGCTGCTGTCGCGCTCAGCTGTTTTATTGTTATATTTTTGACAGTGACAGTATCTTACTAAAATAAAAATCTGTCATTTGTGTGAAAAAACTGAAAGTGAAAATAAACAATCGATTTTTAAGCAATTTTGATGAACTAAAATTGTAAAAAAACTGTTTAAAATTATGCAGAAATATGAAAAACTTGAGAAAATCGGCGAGGGAACTTACGGCACTGTTTTCAAAGCAAAGAACAAGGAGACTCATGAAATAGTGGCACTAAAACGCGTGAGGTTAGACGACGACGATGAAGGGGTGCCGTCATCAGCTCTTCGCGAAATATGTTTGCTCAAAGAGCTCAAACATAAGAATATTGTGCGGTTATACGACGTGCTACACAGTGAGAAAAAGTTGACTTTAGTGTTTGAACACTGCGACCAGGATTTAAAGAAATACTTCGATAGTTTGAATGGGGAAATAGATTTGGATGTGGTGAAGTCTTTCATGTACCAACTGCTCCGCGGACTCGCTTTCTGTCATAGTCACAACGTACTGCATCGAGATTTGAAGCCGCAGAACTTGCTAATCAACAAGAATGGAGAGCTGAAACTTGCTGACTTTGGTTTGGCTAGAGCGTTTGGTATTCCAGTGAAATGCTACTCAGCTGAGGTTGTGACGCTCTGGTATCGCCCTCCAGATGTGCTTTTTGGAGCTAAATTGTATACAACTAGTATTGATATGTGGTCAGCAGGCTGCATCTTTGCTGAACTAGCAAATTCTGGACGACCATTATTTCCTGGGTCTGATGTTGATGATCAACTGAAGAGGATCTTTAAAATGCTTGGTAAGGTCCACACTTCAAAAGCAATCATGTTCTCATAAAAACAGTATTTATAATGAAATACTATTATGATTAAGGCCTGAAACTAAGTTAAGCGGGCGCACGCTTAATGCAGTTTCAGGCCTAAAACTCTTCTTGTTGTAGGAACGCCAAATGAAGAGTCATGGCCAGGTGTGACTCAACTACCAGACTACAAACCCCTGCCAATCTACCAGCCCAGCCTGGGCCTTGCTCAAGTAGTGCCCAGACTATCACAAAGAGGTCGGGACTTGCTATCCAAACTCCTTGCATGCAATCCGGCTCTGCGGATGCCAGCTGATGAAACCATGGCTCATGCTTACTTTCATGACCTGAACCCATCAGTGAAGAATGACAGGTGTTAACAATCAATACCTCCATACAAGTGTACCTCTGAACTGTTGGTTCCTGCTAAAGAGGATGAGGTGCAAGTGTATTGTGAAGAAGACTTTAGTTTAAATGTGTAGGTAAAATTATATTAACATTATTTTGCAATTTAATATTTTCATTCATTTTCAACAGACTGAAAAAAGATGTTCTCAATTTTGTTTAATTTTTTTTTTTACTTCTGAACTTCCTCACTCACTTACTACCCATTTTAAAAATTATGTTTTTGTTTACAAGAATATTATTTCAGATTGGTACCATAGATGTTTCGAAAAATCACTTCAGTAGCATAGTTCTAAATTAGAAAACTGAAAAAATATGTTGAAGTAAACCAAATTGCATAATTGGCTTTGCTGTGGCATTTCAATGATGTTTATAGTCCATTAACAGTAAAATTGAAGTTGGTTGTAGTATGTTTATATGAAAACTTTGATTATTATAATTAGTTTTTATTTATATTTGTGTCCATTCTCAAATAAGAGTAAAGTTTTGAAACCTCACTAGTGGGGTTTATTAGAAATTGATGAGACATTTTTTTTCTACAACTCAGTTTTTGTACATAGATGTTATTACTTATTTCACTGATCTCATGACTTTTTTCATGTTTGTTGTGACTGATGTGTTGCTTATTCAAAGTCAATGTTCGCGTAAGTCCCAACTTTAGATAAGAATTACTATTTAGGACATAATAACCTACTTACACCAAACTGTCAAAGACCCTAGTATGAGTAAAGTAAATGCTTAGGAACTTTGACAGTTTAGTGCAAGTAGGCAAAGTGTTTTAAATAAAGATTTAATAAATACTTTTAACAAAATAGTGATTTTATTCATATTTACAATTTTTTACTCTGATCATAACATTTCCATTTCAGCCCGTTTTCGTTTACGATGATTAGCAACCATGTTTGCAGTTGTAAGGGGACAATCCCCTCTCTGAAGCCACATAGATAAAGCTTTTTCAGTGACAGCAGCAGCCGAAGCCTGTGTGCGTTCACTTGCTGATAGCGGTTGCATTGCTGTGATGGAATCACTGGATACACTTGCAGCTAGCAACATTCGGAATCTTTGTCTGCATGTCTGAAACATTGCATGAACTTAGTTTACAAATCACCATTTTTTTCAAAAGGGTTAATAAAAAAATTATTTATAAGTCGTCAGAATTGAATACCAACTATTATAAAGGGTTCTTTTTTTTATCCGACGCACAAAGGACCAACAGGAGTCCAAGTGCGGAAAAGGGAGTCCATTTATATTTACATGGGTTCTTTTTAAATATTATTTTACCACTTAAGGGGTTCAAAAACAAAGTTTTAGATCTCTTTAGTATCTGAGTTATGATAATTCTAAGTTAGATGTTTTGTTCAGTATATTTGGTTATTTTCCTTACATTTTTTTTTATTATTTACAGACTTACATTTATGAGAGTGGAACCAACTTCACCCTTTATATCATGTTTAGCAATATAACAGCCCAGTTCAAAAAAATGGGGTCCCAGCTTATGCATATCAACAGTGCAGGCATCGGCATTGAATATTTCTCTATAGGAGTCTTTGTAAGTTTTGGGTAGTTCCACATTTACTAAGGGAGGCCTCCGGGCATTCAGTGATTCGGCCAGCCATAGCGGTATCTCTATGTTCGTTCCAGCTTTCAAATCTTCTTCAGTTGCTGAAGGATCTAGGAAACCTGTAACACAAAAATAGCTTGCTAAGTAATATTTATGGTTTTACTAACAGCACCAGACGATTGTGTTTCCCAGCTTGGTTATCTGGAGTAGTAGCAATTTATGACCCAGATTGTTTCTGCCCATTAATTGGAGCTAACTTCGGAAACATACTCGTACAGTTCTCTTACTGTAGCTGATAAATTATAGTTTTCTTTACCCATTTTCGGAAGATCGTGTAGAAATTTACATGGAACTTTTTCGTTGGTTACTAAGATATCAGATACAGATAAGTATGTATTATCCATTGTTGCTACATTGTGTTTAATTGGGATTTTTATCTTATTTCCACAATAGGTACCTAGTAGTCGATTTGATTTCACTGCAGGGCAGTGCAAAATCACAAAGAAATCGAGGAACAAGAAACTAGAAACAAAACAAACTACCTAAATAAATCCCGCCAAAATTACTCGCTACGAACGTATAAGGGTTACCAGGATGAGTAACTAAAAAAAGTATAAAAAGCTGTCCATAGAGGTATTGTATCGGTACATCATGAAAAAAACAATAAATGTTTAAAAAAAATCAATATTTAATAGAATTAATATTTTGCGCACATAACGGTTCTTATGAAAACTGTGGTACAGCAGAGGTACGGATGGGTGGTCACACTGGACAAGCAAGTAAGGGACTCAGGCAAGGGACGTAAATCAGACAATGAGGTAGGTGCTGGCAATGCTAAATAATTATCTGTGGCGCATAACAACGCAGTGTTGCTAGTATGTACGTAGTACTAAAAAGCCAGATTTACGTACATTGTAACCATTCACCAATACTATAACGTACCTTCTTTAGATGTCAATCTATCAGTTATATTTGCAAAATAAGTAGGTTCACTAACACACGCCTTAGGGCTATTTTAGGTACTTATACCCTGTTGGGCACAGCAACTTATCCTAGCATAAATAGGTAATTGAAAATTCTCTTCGAGAATCTAGTGGTCAGTTTTTATTAAGCATAGAGTATGTTTTGATTTTGCAACAAAAAACAGTTATTTGTCTACCAACCAGCTGAAATGCACAATTTGAAAAATCATAGAGCAACACGAATAGATAGTGTGTGATTTTTTAATCACTATTTTATCAAAATAATGTAGCAGTTCGAACTTTTTCAGATAATCTAACTGGCAACTCTAACGCGAGCGAAGCCGACTTTTGTTCGTTTTTGAATAGAAAAAAAGATATTCTATTAGTGGAAATTGAGGTTTTTAGAATAATCTTTACGTTTGGATTAATTTAAATTCTCCATTACTTATTGTTATAGAATTCGGATTTGGATTAATTAACCATCCATCCGCAGGATACGGTTAGAAATTGGATGAAGTTTGTATGTACTTACTGAAAATGCGATTCAACCCTAATGTGATGTGAAGTTTTCGCTACTCCAATCAATTTCCTTCTTCAATAAGTTGAAAAGCATCCTAACAATGGCTGGGTAAGTTTCAGATTTTGCAATTTGCGTAAATCTGGCTCTGTAACTGCAATTTAACCTTTTCACAGCGGAACCCTTGTAACTACCCTTCACAACCCATTGAATTGACCTAATCTCAAAATATTTTCTATTTTTCTGAAAATCGTTAGCATGATAATCTAATATCCACCTAGCATAGGCATACTGCCTACCTACTAGTTTTCTGTGGCTAATGAGGCGCTGTGTAATGTAAAACAATATTATTTTTACTTACATACTCATTTTATTTATGTTTTATTTTATAGGAAAGCTTACCAACTCAAGGAGATGAAGGGAATAGTTGACTATGTGGTGGAGCATAAACGCTACAGTGAAACCAAAGGGCGTAAAATGTGGATGGACTTTGCAAACTCATCGGTTAGTGTACCCCTAAAAAGAATAACATAACTTAAATAGTTTTAGGGATTAATTTGCATACAGTCGCATTCTTTCTATGTGTTTTATCAATAAATTAAAGAAGTTTTCAATGTAATCATTACAATATTAATGACTGTATATTGTAAATACAATTACATTTTACGGGCAAAAACAATAATCCTCATTATGATTAGTTAACTTCAAAATTATTGTGCAGCTACTGCTAATTAGTAGTCATAGTCATAATATGACTTTATTATTATATTATAATTGATTGAAGTTTTTTGAAGATTTTTTCTGTCCATTTGTGGCAATGATTTTGAGAAATACAATGGAAGTGTGAAACAGGAAGTTAGTTGTCATATGGTACCAACCTCAGATAAATGAAGTGAATAGAATCCTTTCAAATTTAAATAAGATTTCTGATGTTACCACATATGCATCTACTGTAAGGCTAGCTCAACTTTTTATATAGAACCCATAGGAAAATTTGGTACACTTGGTTGCGTTAAAATTAACATGAAACCAGACAGGATATCTAATGTAGGTTACATAGTTGGCACATTATTTACACAGGCAACAACTCGCACTTGGCAGAGCCTCAAAGAGACATTTCTGAAGAGGATCCTACCTGACATTCACAACCCTTATTACAAGCTTACTAGAGATCAAACCTGCAGTTTCCAACAAGGGTGAGTATCTGTATTTTTTGATGTGACTACATCTAATAAATCAATGAACGCTGGTTGTTAGCTAAAACAAGAACACACCCGCACCGCTGGTTCCAAAGACCTGTGGCCACCGCCGGCCGCCGCGCTGTGATGCCGTAGCAATACACAAATTACATAAATAAGAATATGGGATCCTACACTCACCCCAACTCGCCTGCTTCCGCTGTGCCTTTTACATAGACCAACAATAACCACATACAAAACCGCCACCATATAATAGTTTTTCAAGCCGCAAAGTTTTTCTTCATATCTTTTGAACCGCATAAACATTTTCTTCTCTGATTTTGACGCTTCAGCCGATGCGCGTAGCCGCGTATGCTCGTGCGGTGTTAGTGGTAAGGGCGTACAGCTAGGCAACCCATACCCCGAGATTACAAGGGAAGGAATAGGATAAATAGACTAATACACTACTAAAATATGTTTTGTCCTATTTACTGTATTATAAATTAAACACTGGCTGTTAATGTCCAGTACAGTAATACTCATTGTCCAGTAACGCTGCCATTGTTCGGTAATGCTGTCATTGTCTGGTAACGCTGGTAGTCACGTTAAAGTATCGTCCGTAAACCAACGTTACAGACAACCAATTTTTTTAATGAATAATTTTTTTTTTTTAATCATATTTTGACTAAATAAAAAGTAGGTAAAAAACCCTAACATGAAACAAAACAAAATCAATAATTCTTTTGGGCGGTATTTATTGTGTCCTTAGTTCTTACTCCGAATCACATGATTTAAAATACAATGTAAAAGGCTAAATTTGTGAAAGACGCTGATATTATTGTTGCTTATTGAATAATTGGAGTTGTGCAGCCACAGCCAAATATATCACAAAATTATTAATAAAAAAAAGATTTATTTAATCCTGTCATAAGCTCACATTAATCTTCAATTGCTTCCAATTAATAAGTTATGGAATTAATTGTTGTTGCTTTGCAGCTGTGATGTGCAAGCTAAGGAAAAGAACAACAGACTAGAGATCAGGTCAGCGAGTCCAGAACCCAACAAGAAAGGTTTGAAGTTTATCATTGGTTCTTGCAATTTACATACGTTAGTTTTAATGTGTGTAGTAAACTCAGTCATAGCTTATGATTGAACAAATGACGAGACGAGCTAGACGTTCTTCAGACGGTAACAGCTCACGCCTCCCCATGATCAAAACAGTGATAAACAGGGCTTAGGCCATAGGACTAGGCCCGTGCAATACTGCTATTAGCGCTCGTCCACTTTGAGACGTTTTGATGGTCGATTACAAAAGCACAGTAATTTAAATTAAATTGTAAAACATTAGGTATTATTATGTGCAGACCACCAAATGGGCTGATGACATTGCTACAGTAGCGGGCAAGCACTGGATGCGCCTCGCACAACATCGCTACAAGTGGCGTGAGAAAGAGAAGGCTTATACCCAGCAGTGGGTGCAGTCAGGCTTCATGAGAGCCTAAAAACACTAACTAAAAACTTGATGTGATATAACATGAATCATTTAATAATGTAAGATTTATAAAACATACAGTTGAACATGTGCTTATGCAAGTTGACCTAAAATTGACTGATCTGATGACTGATATTGTAGTTGTCTATGGTCAGTCTCAAGTTAATGTCCGCTTGTGTATTGCAAGAGCCAGAAAATGATTCAAGTTTTTGTGTACACACTTTATGTCTATAGCAGCATAATTGTTTTTTAGCAGCTGACAACCAGACTGACCAAGACCAGGCTAGCACTTCCAACAAAAATGGCAATGAAGTGGAAAAAGCGCCAGGTATGGATATAAAACATGCAAAAATAACTTCAAGGAACAGATCCTCAGCGGACACTTTGATACTTGAAGGCGATGCTGAAAATAACGATGATGAAAATGAGAAAATCCGACAGAAAAATGAAGAGTTAATAGAATCGGCGAAGGCAGTTCTCGGGGATATCGATGAAACATCGAAGTCTTTGAAGGATTGTTTAGAGTTTGAATACACTGACCCTGCTATGACTCCCATAGTTAGAGAGGTTATCAACGATTTTGAGACTGAATCGGAAGGCTCTGATAATGAACCACAAATGCAAATTGTGGAAGCTGTGTATGCAGCAGATACAACAGAAAACGTAGTAAATATCCAAGCTGATGATAATGAAGATACAAATGCATCAGATCTTATCATAATAGAAGATACTGAAAACATGGATGGCGTGGAAGAATCTACTAATGCTAAAGATAAAGTTTCGAATGAAGAGGGGCATGAAGTTGAAGTGGGGCCAGTGTTGGAGGAAGAAGTCATTACTGAATCCATAAATGATTGGCTCAAAGATTGCGCTCAGCAAGATAACCCTAAAGATAATCCTGAAACTAATTTAGTTAACGAGAACGGTGGTGAAAATGAACTACAAACACAATCTGAATCAGAAAAAGTAGATGAACCTATCACTATTGATTCGGAAAATACCGCTGAGATAATTGATCGCACTAAAGAAGGAGACCAGAAAACGCCTGATAATGAAGACAAAAACAAAAATAGCTTGAGCACCACAGCCGATACTATTATTCCAAACAACCAAGAAGTACTTGACGAAAATATCACTAAAAGTCAAAACAAAAGCAATCCTTCACCAGATGTTTCAGCGATTTCCAAAGATACCGCAACTCGAAAGAGATCTATTTCGCAAGATAATAACGAGAGCAAAAAACAGAAAGTGAATGATGATAAAGAAACACGTAAAGAAGACGAACCGAAAACCAATGGAGAAGCTTCTGTTATCGAAATAAACTCAGTTATCACAATCGACACAGAAGAGACATCCAATGCTCAAAATAAAGAAACTGTGGTAGTCGTAGAAGACAGTCAACCTTGTACCAGTAAACAAGCAAAGCTAATGGATATAAAAATGCTTGCAAAGAACCCTTGCCTGCAAAGTGTTAGTCTATTCGAAGAGCAATTCAACACTACTAAGTATTCAGACTCTGATGGCGAAACGCCAATCACAAATAATAAGGAAAAAGATAAACCTACTCAAGAAACTCAAGCCAAACTAACTGCAAAAGAAAACGATAAAGAACCTACGCTTCAAACTAAAGCAATAATACCTACGAAAAAGGTTGAAACGACAGTGGGGAAAAAAGAGGTTATAGTTCTGAAAACGGAGTCTGATTCTGACGAGACCTGGCAGGTACCTCAGAAAGAACCCGAAAAACTAACGCTGCGATATAAGCATTTATCAAAGGCGTTTGGTTTCGCAGCCGGTAAGTTACTGGAAGTGGAAATAGCATGAGGCATGGCTATGTGTAAATTGTGTGTATAATGTTGTATAGACGTTCCAACAGCGGTATTCATAGTTTAATTGGTATGCATATTTGTCAAGCAGCATTTTGTTAACTCCTAGGTAATCTACCTTGCTATGCCTTTCTTTGAAAGTAAAGTAAAAGGCATCAGAAAACGGTGTTCGGCGTTGGTCGACAGGTACAAAATGTACGAAACCTGACGGACGCCGGCCACTAGTTAGCGACGCGTTTGCGAGTGCACTAACACCGCACTAACACATTAGAATACCGCTGTTAAGCATTGCAAATAACCATACATCATCATTATAAATCATTTACGAAACAATAATAGTTATATCGCGAACAGGATCTGACTGCTTGATTCACTTTTATCGTAAATCCTATGTGTATGTTGCAAGATCACTTTGGATAGTCGGTAAATAAAATCTATTCTATTTACCGCCACAAATTGTTTGCTCTGGTTTATTGTTATTTATGTTATTGTATGCCAGAATTAAGTACCAAACTAAGATCAGTTTGGTTAAACACAAGACAATTCATTTCGTTTACACACACGATGACACGACACGTTACTCTTGTTTTCGCCTTTTCCAGTTATTTGTTATATTTTTGGTTCTGTCACTTTTCCTTAGCCTTCTCAAAAGTCTCCTTTTCTCTCTTTTTCATTCCGGTTATCTTACTAATTTTTGTAAGTCGTCGAACCACTGCCTCTCGTCTGTATACAGAGTGTGTCGTAAAGAGTGGATAATCCTTTACCTGCGGGTCGGGGATATCAAGATTGTTCAGGAAATAAAAATTATCCAGTAAAATCCCACGATTATTTCCATTTTTTGTAGTGAGTAATAGAGGACTAGGTTAAAAAAGATATAGAAGAAGGGAAGATAAGATAAATATATCTCTTGCACATTTTCTGATGTGTGTTGATAATGCATCAAGTATTCACACACAGATTTGTTGCGCCTACTAGATTATTCAATAAAATAAGTACTAGCTAGCTACATGTTTTGGTTTTATGTTCGTACTTTGGTCAATCTGTTTGCCATGAGATTTTTTTCTTTCAAGGCCCATCCGTATCGACTCAACGCAGAAGATCTTTACGATGCCGGACCCGGAAATCCAAATCGCAGAGGAATTCTTTGTAAGTTTGGCAGTTTGTCATTAATTCTATTTATTTATGGGTTGATGAGAGCTATAAGTAGCGGCACGTAAGTCTAGCGCTGAACGATACGCAAGGGGGGATTAATGCGCATGGTTTCTGTATGTGTAGTAGTAAATAATAATAATAATTTGAAACTGTTAAAGATCAAGCAAGTTAGCGAGATTTGGGAGAAGCTAATCCAATCGCAAACGAGCCACCGCTCACAGCGAGCGGTAGGCGGCGGCCGACGATAATCAGTTTTCATACATTTTGTTGCTATAGCGCGTGGCCGCTACAGATTTCGCCGATGGCTTGACGCTACAGCAATAATTTGTTGCCCTCAAAATATATGTAAACTGATTGTCGCCGGCTACCAGTTGCTGTGGTTGGTGGCTCGTTTGCGATTGGCTAACAATATGGCATACAAATCAGGCTAACATAAAATATTGTTACAGTACAATGCGCTCAGATTCTAGTCAATGGGAGACGGGTTCGGCTAGCGATGCGTACGTGTCTCCGCCTCGCGGGCGCCGGAATAAACAGGGCAGGAAGTATCTGTAAGTTTATTAATTTACTAGCTTTGTGTGCGAGGTAATTGGGTAAAAACTAGCTTTTGTACTTTGCTAGCTCATTAACTATGCCTTTGCAAAATTTCAGCTTTATAGGTTCAGTAGTTTCAGTGGTTTCAGTGTGATTGAGCTACAAACATCTATCCATCCATAGTAGCGGTGTTAGATGGCGCTGTGTACGAGTATAATAATGTTCTAACATTATTTAAATAAATGGTTATTGTGACTTTCTTTAGAGTTCTGAGTTCATGGAACCCCTATAGTTTTGCTATTTTAGTTCGTCCGTCCGTATGTCACAGGAATTTTATTTAAATTTTAAAATAAAAAGAAAATGTATTTATTCAGATTACTCACAATCCATTTAAGGGGCTGCGCAAACGTGTCTTGTGTCTGACACAAGACATCAGCAACAGTAGATTTTCATACAAAACAGTTGCCGCCACGCACCAGTTGCTACAATAAAAAGTCGCGGGTTGCGGCAACTGATTTGTATGAAAATCTTGTGTCAGACACAAGACACGTTTGCGGTAAAATTTAGCTCTGAAATTTGACAAGAAACTATATCTTGAAAACTTATTACAGAAAACCGGCTTCAGCACGAATTATTCCTCTGGACGAAGAGGGTGGCGTAGTTGTAGTGCACAGAAACAAAATATACCCTCTAGTCAAGGACGGCAGAAATATCAAGACATACGTCACTTATGATGCTGGAAGTAAGTCCTTCCTTCTACCATGTGTAAGCCAGTGGCCGATTTTCTTTCATTAAAACATTAGCTGTTGCTCGTGGCCTCAACTGCCATACTAATGTTTTGAATATAATTAACCTTTAAAACTTAATCAAATAAATAAATATTGTAACGGAAGAGCGAGGTTCCCTAACACAGGATCTATTTACTTAAAAGGGAATCTCTAACCCATGTACTGTAACAATAGATTAACTGAATGTATAACAAACTTGAGCAATTCGTTGCAGACTATTTTACTAGAAACTTTTTTCAGGTGGTTCTGAAGAAGAAGACAACAACTATTGGCGGCAAAAATACGTGGAGGAAAAAAAGAAGGCGGCTGAATTACAAAAGTTGGTACTTTTACATTATCTTCTTCCAGTTTATAAACTTTAACTATTTTTACCTAATTTCAGTCTTCTTCATATCGTGTCACTAGTTATTTCCAACAAGTGTGGTGAAAGGATTTTAAGTGCTCTCTTCGTGCACTTGACACATGTTTTTCGAACTTTTAGGTTCTATGACATGCTGGTTTCCTCACGATGTTTTCTTCCACCGTTAAGCACGTGTTTCAAACACATAGATCTTTTTGAACCGAAAAATCCATTGGTGTACGATCGGGTTCGAACTCACTACATTCGGATCGAAAGTCGAGGCACCTCCCACTCGGCCAACACGGCTTTTTGCAAATTCCAGTACAATAGGCTGAGTTGTTTCAGCATGACTGAGAAAAACACATCCGTCCTTTAATATTTTCAGACAGCTGAATCAGGCGCAGGCGCAGGCCCAACCCGGCACATCTCGATCTCCTATACTGCAGGGAAATACAAGGCGGTATGACTTTGGGTTTTATTTATATCATAATCATATCAATTTGGTTTAAGAATAGTATATATTTCATAGCTTATATAAGAAAAAAATGTAACTGTGAGTCTAATGTTAAATAAATAAAATAAAATAAAATAATAAGGTACAGCAGCCTTTCCCAAAGTGGGCGATAACGCCCCCTTGTGGGCGCTGCAGGCCTAAAGGGGGGCCTTAGGGACCCAGAAAAAAATGGGGGCGTTGTGCTTGGGGGGTGATTTGTAATTTCATTTAGCTAGGAGGCCTCTTAGACACTGAGACCTGAGCGCCGTTGTGTATTACCTACTGCGCTCAGGTTTCAAATGAACTCTTGCGAGTTATAGTAAAAGTCTCGTTTAGAATTAATGTTTAATCTCCGCTAATATTGCTCACAATAATTGATTAATTTAATTTTAAGTTATTCT
The DNA here is from genome assembly GCA_932526365.1 of Lobophora halterata. NCBI lineage: Eukaryota > Metazoa > Arthropoda > Insecta > Lepidoptera > Geometridae > Lobophora > Lobophora halterata. The sequence continues at coordinate 3,774,780 of OW052018.1, forward strand.
GGTTTTTAAGTAGGTGTAAAAAATGGGGGCGCTAAAAATTAATTTATTCTCAAAGTGGGCAGTAGACAAAATAAGTTTGGGAACCCCTGAGGTACAGTTTTGTTTGGACTACCGACCGTATGTTTTTATTTTCAGCATACATCAAAAAAGGTTCTCAATTCGGTTGAATGGTTTTTTTTAATGATAGTTACCTCAGAAGTCCGAACTTGTTTATAAACCGATTTGAAAAAATATTTTTATGTTTGAGAGGATATACTTTTACATTGATCCCATAGAAAATCGGTTATTATCAATATAACTAAAAATAATATGTTGTCGAAGTTAATACTAATAACAATAATAATGTGATACTTTGTTTATTGTTTAATAATTTTTAATTTTAACTAGAACTGTATATTTTTATGTGTGATATTAACAATTAATTAGTGTGAGTGGTCTGTGACCGTTCTGACTAAAATAAATAAATACAAAAATAAAAATACAAAATTAACAAAATTGCGTAATTTGCTTCCCTGAGACTTGTCAGAGGTGCCTACGGTCAATTGAACCTTCCAATTGAAGTTGGTTGTTGTATGTTTTTGTGAAACTTTGACTATTGTTTCAGAAATGCATGCAGCAGTGTCAGTAATGTCCAAGCACCGAGTGAATTAAATATAAGTAAGTAGAGAAATAATTGAAATAAAATGAGATAAATACGGGGAGGACGTGATGGCCGAGTGGATGAGGCCCTTGCCTTGCGATCTGATGGTCGCGGGTTCGAATCCCGGTGGCAGTCATGCGTAAATGGGTTTTTTCGGTAAAAAAAAATCTATGTATGCATCCCACGTTCTCGCAACGGTGAAGGAAAACATCGTGAGGAAACCGGCATGTCAGAGGACAGAAAAAAAAATGTTCTATGGCATGTGACATCCACCAATCCGCATTGGGTCTGCGTGGTGGGTTAAGACCCATTCGCTCTCCTGCCGAGAGTAGGCCTGAGTCCCAGCAGTCGGAACATTATAGGCTGATTATGCTATGTATGCTATGCTATGAGATAAATAAGTTTAGTTTTCTAACGATTGAGCTACAGTAAATTTCTTTTGTTTTAGATAATAAAATGGATATCACTCAAGTAGGCAGCTCGGGGAAGATACAAATTACTTTGTCGAAGAGCAATGAGGTAAGTTCAGTTCGTCTATATGGATTAACTTCTCAGAATTACTTGTAACTTATACAAATTATATAAAATAATAATTGAAATTAATCTAGCTAGTAAATGATTTGATTCATTTTTTTATAATATTTTTCTGAATTCTAAAGTAAATTAAATTGTGAAAAATCCAAAATGACCAGTATTTCTGCAAGGCATATTCTCTGTTACTTACTAAGATAAATAGAATATACTTTATTGCGCACCATCTTAGTACACTAATACATTATATTGGAAAAAATAAAGCTAGATATATAAGAGTGGACAATGGGCGGTTTTATCGCTAAAGAGCGATCTCTTCCAGACAACCTTTGCATGGACTGGATACTGTTGGACAAATGAGGACGGTGGGCATAACTTTAACAAAGCATTTTTTTTTTCAGCAAGCTATAAATCTCGAAGGTCATTGGCCCCAAGTCCTGCCTATAGTACAACAAGTAATGAGCATATTCTACAAAAACAACGACCAAGAAACAAAACAAATGGAAAGCTGCAATATGTTGGCAGTAAACCAACAAGATGCAAAAGTACCAACAAGCGATCAAAATGCTCAGAATCAAATTGATAGTGGCCAAACGACGCCGATTATTCCTGTCATAGATTTATGTATGTATCAAAAACTTTTGTTTCCGTAAAATACTAAGGCGGCGTCCTAATTGGCAAATGGGAGTTTTGGCGGGAACATGAAAAATGGCGCATAGACGGCATTAAATTAATTGACAAAACTTGTATAACTTTGAGTGTTTAAGTGTAAAAACGGTGGTTTTTTATCCATCATGTGCTCGTGGACGTGTATGAGTGTTGGTGAATAGTGTAATGCTGTAAAAACGTGACTTTTCGTGTTGCCTCCAAAACTCCATAGAAGCCTCTAGTAAAGTCGCAACCACCACTACTTTACAGGGGCATGACTTGACTTATCGACTCTGACTTATGACAAAATAATCTCTCCAATTACTTGACACTGGCTATATACCTTTGATGTGAAGCCAAAACCGAAGAACTTAGGTTCTTCGAAAGAAAAAAATAATAATTGGCAAACGATTTGGTCGCGCGATGAATCTTAGCCATATGAATGATCGTACGATTATATAATGCCAATTAGGATACTCTGAAGGGATTCGTGCATTGAATCTCGTCGTACGACCAAATCGAATCGTTTGCTTGTACGATCATTAGCCAATTAGGACAGCGCCTAACGCTCCCCGCAAGCTTGCCTGTTTTTTTTTCAACCGACTTCAAAAAAAGAGGAGGTTATAATGTCAGTTGATTGTTTTTTTTATGTGTGTTACCTCAAAACTTTGTAGTTTATGAACCGATTTGAAAAAAAACTTTTTGTTTGAGATGATTTAATTTCAAATTGAAATTGGTTCAAATTTTATCAAAATTGGTTCAGCGATTTTGATAAAATTTGAACCAATTTGAGTTTTTAGTTTAGGTTATAAATCAAAATAACTGAAGAAAAAAGTTATTGAAGTAAACAACCGGCATATTTTGCTTCCCTGTGATTTTCCAGTGGTGCCTACGGTCACTAGAACAATCTGATTGAAGTCGGTTGTATGTTTTTGTAAAACCTTATGTTTTTTTATGTAAACAAGTGGCAAGACAAGGTAGGCGCTCTCCTGTTGGTAAGAGATTACGCTTGCCCATAAACATAACAGTGCTACACAGGACTGATTGACATAGGCCCGTGCAACACTGCTTTAGAGCTCGTCCACCTTGAGACACTTTGATGATCAGTCTTGAAAGCCCAGTAATTTCACTAGCTATAGTGCCCTTAAACCGGAACACAGTAATATATTACACATTACTGATTTGCGACAGAATATCTGGCACTGTGTTGGTACCTATCTAGACGGCATCCTGCTGGGGACGCTTCCCAACTGTAAATTTAAAGTAAATTTAATTTCATATTTACTATTTTAGTAAAAAAAAATAACATAATAAGGTTTCTTTTTTTATGTGTTTAGTACTCTCCCAAATAAAAATATATTTTTCGATTAAGTTAGCTTTAGTTTCAATCTTTACCATCTAGTGTTTTCCTTTTTTTCATGTATTCTACTTTTTCATTGCTATTTTTGAGGCAAAGAAAATTATCTATATCTTCTATGCAAAATCTGAGCCTGATCTGTTTAGTTGTTTTAGCATCAATAAAGTAAACAATTCCTCAAACGCGCAAACTTTTTGGTACTCTACATATTTTTTTTTTACAGCAGCCCCAAACAAAGTTGAAGAACTGGAAAATGCAATATTCAAAGAAATCGAAGAGATTGACAGAGCGAATGCCCAAAATACTGTCACTAAAAGGTTAACAAAAATATTTTTTTTTTAATATTAACTGACCCTCGACCTCGTCGTGTCCAGATCAAAAGTAGTGTCCTCCCGCTCATAAACTATACCTATACTAAATTACAGCTCAATCGGTTCAGAAGTTTAGGCGTGATTGAACAACAAACATCCATTCATTCAAACTTTCGATTTTTATATGAATGCCATAATTACTTTCGGATACATATTTTATTTATAAGCTACCTTTATTTTCTATGGTTCCTCGGGTTGTATTTCAAAGTGTTTTAATAATAATCAATATAATTATTTAAAGGGTTGGCTGGTAGAGAATGCCTTTAGGCACTAAGCCCGCCCATTGTGCAATGTAATTTTTTGTTGTGCAATAAATAATTTTAATAACAATGATATACATAAAAGGCTTGGTCCTGCTAGGGCATAGTACCGGGAAATCCCGGAACCAAAAATCCCGGAATTTTCGGCTTTGTCCAGCACCGGGACTAGAAAAATCCAGAACCGGGATTACGGTACTTTCGTATAGTGTATTTTTGCGCCTTTTATCTATCCATCTACTAGCAGATCTAGCAGAACTGTGAGTGTTCACGCCTCGGCTGAGTATTTCATACTGGGTAGGACGCACTGGTTAAAAAGCAACAGGTTGTGTCGAAGATACAATCGTAAATTATTAGTGGATACTTCTTTACGTTACGTCTTTGATAAAATATTGAAACTGACACATATATCGATTGTTTATCACAGAGGAAATTATCAAAATTGGCACTTGCTCATTTTAACATTCTAACGAGGCCGACCATTGACATTGAATTGAGCATTGGACTTGTGAAGATTAATAACAAATAACGTAAAGTACGAAAAACTATTTTTTTGTCAGAAATCAAATCAACCTTCGTTTAAAAATGTTAATATTACTAATTTTTAAACTGTAATCCTATAAAATCCTGCAAACAAAGAAATATACACTTCAAAACGTTCGTTATAAGCCATTTATACTTGAAATATAATCTAAGAATTGGGACTGTATTGTTAATGCAATATTCAATTAGTTACGCGAATTTTCTCTCTTACAAATCATGCTTGTAGTAAATAACATAAATTTAAAAATATAACTTTTAACTTTTCGTTATTTTTCGCTTGATTTTTCTTTATTTTATCGTTTTCCGACGAGTTTTCTATTCAACTTAATAATAGACTACTCATTATTTTCGGGAATACCGAAAATCCCGGTACTCCCGGTTCCGGTCGGGTGCCGGTATCGAAATCCCGGTACTGGAAAAAAGAACCGGTACTGGAGGCCCTAGTCCTGACTGACTGACTGACTGACTGACAACGTACAGGCCAAACCAATGAACGTAGAGACTGTGAGTTTGGGTTTATTTGACAAGAAGTGAAAGAGTATACTAAGAAAGGAATTTAGTAAGGGGAATCCTCAAGGCAAATTTCCATACAAAATGTTTCGGACAAATACTCAAAAAGTACGCCGTATTATAATAATTTCTTCACACTATTCGTTTCGTCCATGTTTTTTGATTTCGTCAACAAAAAAAGTGAAAGGTAGTACTTTAATTTAGATTTTATACGTGTTTTAAAATTAACCCTACTAATCTAAATTAAAGTATGAAACCTTTCACTTTTTTTGTTGACAAAATCAAAAGACATGGACGAAATGAATAGTGTGAAGAAGTTACTATAATACGGCGTACTTTTTGAGTATTTGTCCGAAACATTTTGTATGGAATTCGCATTTAAGGATGAGCCTTAACTCGCAAAACAAACGAAGTTTCAGGCGTCAGCTAGTCTATCTATATTCTTTCACATTAAAACGTTTTACTTCACAAAACTCTTCTTATTGTAGAAAAGTTGGACGGCCAAAGAAAACTCCTTCAACCAGCTCAGACCAATCAGAACCGGCGAAAAAACAACGGAAATCCAAAATCAAACCTCAAGACAAAACACAACTGACTGAAACGCCTCAAACTAATGGCAAACCACCAGATACAGGCTCAGAATCTAGTAAAACCACTAGATCTAAAGCCAAAAGAGGTTCAGCACTGGAAAAACCTGAAGTAATGGAGGCGACAGAAGATAAAATTACAGAAGATAAGGTTAAGGAGAGTGAGACGATAAAATCCATTGAGCCACCCGTTACCCGAACGCAAACAAGGAAATCCGGGAAAAGTGGAAACGGTTAGTTATAATCCTAACCTTTCAACATTATCAACCTAAATCATGTGGGACATATTTGCCCAGATGTGGGAAAGCATAGGTTAAAAAAATCTTGTCAGTAATATAAATTGCAATCGTTTTTTGACTATATGGTCTGGATAATAATTATAATTTTATGACTTACCAGTTGATATTTACATAACTCTGGTAAGTTATAAATGGATAACAATTTTGATTAATAAACAAACATTCTTATTAAATATTTTTTTATCTATGTTCCTAATCTAGACAGCTTTTTTATACCAAGGAAAAAGAACAATTTTTCCAAAAAAGAAATGACGTTTAGTCAATTTTTTTATTGTTTTTTTGTATGTTATCTAGTGGCGTGACTCCCCAGGCGCGCTTCTGGTGGTAAGAGACCACGCCTGACCATAACCATAACAGTGCTACAGGACTTTAATTCCCATAAGCCCGTGCAACACTGCTATAGCGCATTTTGAGATATTTTGATGGTCAGTCTCGAAAGCCCAGTAATTTCACTAGCCACAGTATTCTTCCAACCGGAACACAGTAATGCTAACACATAACTGCTTTGCGACAGAATATCTGACACTGTGTTGGTACCCACCTAGACGGCATCCTGCAGAAAACATCATACATCCCATCCTCGTGGCCAGATGTGTCGGGTAGCAATGAAACGACCGTGTAGCTCCGTAGCTAGTTTAATACTGAGACATACAGGGTCGTACCCACACCTTTAATACACTGCCGTCCTATATCTAAAAGACATAACTGAAAAGACCATTTTTTTGAGTACAGCCAAAAACGTGCCACTTAGTAGGTATGTACTACTAGGATTAGGTAACCATTATTAAAGGCTCATTCGCACGAGCGATTTATTAACGCGCGTAAAATATCGCTCGTATGAATGAGCCTTAAGTGGCACGTTTTGGACGTATCAAAAAATTTGGTCATGTCATTTAACTCATAACACTTAGGTCATGTTTTTTATGCCTAGATCACAAGTACCGAATACTCGGCAGAGACAGTAAAATGTTACTTGGCAGAGACAGTGAAAGCTTATGTCTATACGCGCTATGTTTATACGTACCGAGTACTCGGTACGTGTGATCTAGGCATTAGACATTGGACTGCAGAACAGTTCACCACGCCTCCCAACCAAGGATGTAAACTAACATAAACATTGACACACTCACACCCCTGCACTAGGATTCCCTGTGTCGCAGGTGGCATGGACACATACAACACATCACAACATCCAAGGCCCGAGTACAAATATTTGTGTTCGTCACACAAATATTTGCCCCGGCCGGGGATCGAACCCGGAACACTAAGCTTCGTAGGCAGGGGCACTACCAACTGAGCCACGGTGTCGTCGTCGTAAACTAACGAATACGTATACATTTTCAGAGACAGACTCATCTACTCGTACAACTAGGCTAAGTGCAAAGCGCGCGGAGGGATCCGACGATGAAACACGATACATGCTTCCGCCGGAACCGAAACGAAAATCTACAGCGAAAAAGGCGGGAAGGTAGACATTTTACACGTTTTCATTTAGTCACTTTTCTTGTCTGTCTGTGTTTCCGGGTTGTACAATACAGCCGACGTATCTTGGCGAGTCTGAACATAGGCTATGCGAACTTTAGCGCATGTACAGTCAGCTGCAGAGACATGTATACACTCCCAAGCTTTAACATTTATATTATACTCTTAATTTAGCAAAGACGTTCTTCTTTGACAATAATAATGACAAGTATGATGACTACATTAATTTGAAAATGCTTGTGTGCACTTTTCTTTGCAAAATTAAGAGTAATATAAATGTGAAAGCTTGAGAGTGTACACATGTTTCTGCAGCTGACTGTACACACGTATTACATTGTTTTATATGTATAATATATCAACGCGGTCGAAAGCGCGGGCTTATGCTAGTTTGTTTATATATTGTTGTGTATATATTATAAAAAATAAATTGGCATCAACAGTTTTCTATTGCGTGTTTTCATGCGCTAAAGTTCGCATAGCCTATGTTCAGACTCGCCAAGATACGTCGGGCGTATTGTAAGTTGTAACTCAAATTTTGAGCATTTCCAGATTAGCTATCCGGCTGAAAGTTTCAGGGTAGCTCACAATTCGATGATAATGCATTTAAAAACCGCTATATCTCGTAAAGGAAGCGAGATATAGCTAAAGCATAAATACGTGGTTTCTAGAATTTTAAAAACTGCATTTCTTTTTATTATAATGAAATATTCAGTGCGGAAATTCTACAAAATCTATCAAAAAAGGTCGTACACCTTTTTTTCTCATTTCGATCTCATTTTTTGTGAGGATTGGGTAACCGAAATTAATTATAAATATAGAAAAAGTTAAATCTTCTAAATGTATGTATAATAACAATGTTGTAGCCCTATCACCAACATTTTTGACTAGCGTATTCATATAGATTCTGTCGCGCATAAATCAATAGTTTGTTTAAAAAAAATATACAAACTTACAACCCCTATCTGACGGAGTAGATACGAATGCGCTTGTTAAAAATATTCGTTATCCAGCTACATACTGTTTACAATCATCAATGATATTGACTAAGAGACGCAAAATCATCAGGAAAATCTAATGTTATATTTTACGTACGTTAGATATAGAATCAAATAGGCATTTAGATAAGCTAGGACTAAAAATATTTGATGTTATGTAAGTTTTATGAATCTACATGTTGTGTGACAAAATCTGTAGATTTTTTTCTATGAAATTGTGAAAGAATCTTAAATATTAAGCATTTTTTTTTTAAATCGTGATTATTTTGAATTTGATGGAATCAAAATAATAAAGTGAGCAATATGGCTAATGAAATAGAAATTCAATGATAAAGTTAGGTATATTTTAATATGTAGAAGACTAGCATAAATTAAACCCTTTTTATGAAACCCCATGTACATAGTCACAATAAATGAAATTTTACTTCGATTATGCAAAATTTAAAATAATAATTTATGCATTGTTCAATTTTAAACATGAAGTATAAACTTCAAACATGCATTTCTGTGTCTTGTACAACTTTACCTGTGTAATAAGCAGTAGTTAAAAGAGCTCTAAAATGTCAAACCGAATGGGAGCAGGTGTGTTAGTAAAATAAAAACAACTTTTACAAACTATTGTGTATTATTACAGTATTTTTAAGATTCATCTCATTTTTAACTTTTACTTCACATACATAGTTTATTTTTAAATTAACCTGCTTCCATTGTAAGGCTTCATGTGGCTTCTTCACATTTTATTTTGCACTTTTAGCTTCTGCATTGCTTTGCATCGCTCTTAACGCTAAGCCCTTTTTCCCTACAGCTCAGGAAAACCACATGAAATCTCGCAAGACAGGTCGACATTGTCTGTCGATAGCATGCAAGGGTACCAAGATTCAGACGCTAGTCCCGTTACTATTAATACCAAAAGAAAAAGGAAAGTCTCACTTACAGTCAGGAAGGGCAAGCTTGTGACTCGAAGGAAATCCACCCCTTCCATTCAGGACATATCATTGGATTCCAGCAACTCTTCTTACTTCGTACCAATCAAAAAATCTCAGGTTACATTGGACTCTGCCGTTTACAAAACAGAATCCTATCAACTGCTGATGCCGACTCGTAAAATTTCTGTCACGAAACTGGACGCTATTGACGAAACTAGCGCGGTCAGTAATGATTTGAAGCATTTCAATGCGGTGTCGAATTCTAGTGATGCTTCTAACATTCTGATCGAAATCGGAAGTTCAAGTAATGTCTCGCTACCCCAATCTCCAGAGCTGTCAGTAGTCGAAAACCTTTCTATAAGCCGAGAAATAATACAAGATAAAAACAATCCGACTATAAACGAGATGCAAGCGAACGATAGTATTGTAAGGAACATTTATAACCAGTATCTGATGTCGGATATAGATGTCTCAGTCCCTTTGATGCAGCAAGAATGTGAACTTCTAAATAGCTCAAAGGACGAGACTAATGAGCCAAAACCCCAAGAAGAATCGCAAACCATAAGCGCTGGTACTATGAATAACGACCTATCTGCTTCTCTAGACGCAAGACTACGCGAATTACTGCTAGAAAGCGCTAAAAAGATGACAGTAACAGATAAAGAAAACGTTAGAAGTCAACCTATGGAAGTCGACGAATCGAAAGCCGAAACGGCTAAGAAAAAAGGCAAAAAGAGATGTTCAACTCCGCAAAAACGGAACACGAAGAAGACTAAAGTTGTCGTGAATCCAGTTATAGAGGAGCATATGGAATATTGTTTCCGAGGCGGTAGAGTGTCCTGTCCACCCGTCATAACTTTCATTCCCTTAGACGAAAACGCCAACAACAGCTCTGATGTTCAACTCACCAAGATACCTAGGAAGAAGAACATAATAAAAGTGAAGATAACTCGTCCGAAAAGCCAAAAATCTAGCAATAAAAACAGAATTGAAAAGAAAAAGAATACAAGTAGAGCGTCAGTATACACAGATAGCGGGATCAACGAAACTGCGTCGATTTCTGGGGCTCTAGAAGGCAGCAGCGAAATGGATCTTATACACAATCATTCGGAGACTTGTGTGCACGCGAATGAGTGTGTCTGCGATAGTATTGAGTTGGTGGATAGTACGAACTCGATAATATCGTTGAATAGCACGGCGTCATTGGAGGATGAATTGCTGAAATTGATGGATGATGTTGAAAAGCTGTCCGGAAACCACCGTACTCGTGTTGCTCAGGAGATCGGTAAGTTAACTTTATACCACCTTTTTTTTAAATCACTTTTCTTGTCTGTCTGTTGTACCGAGTAGAATTTTGCTACTCGAATTCCGAGCACTTCCCGATTACCCGGTAGCTCACAACTCGATGGCAATGCATTCTAAAACCATAAATACCGCTATACTTACCTTGTTTTCATTTTGACATCCATTAACGTAGAGTGTATTACGTTTACTAAGAACGTTTTGTCTTAATTAAAAAGAATTAATAATCTTCTTTTTCTAAAGAACTAGTGACACAATAAGTGGTCCTTTCGAACCTGTATGTGGTGAAACGTAGCTTCAAGTGCGCCTCGAAGAGGCTAAAGAGGCTCCTTTCGTTCACTTGACACATGTTTTCGAACTTTAAGGTTCTATGACATGCCGGTTTCCTCACGATGTTTTCCTTCACAATTAAGCACGTGTTTTATTTAAATGCACACATAGATCTTCTTGATCGGAAAAATCCAATGGTGTACCACCGGGTTAGAACTCACGACCTTCGGATTGAAAGTCGAGGCATTTCCCACTTGGCCAACTCGGCTTTTTTATAGCCTTATTTTTTTTTAATAGAAATAATTATAATAATTAATATGACACGATTATTCCAGCTAACAAGTCAGCAGAAGACGTATACCTCACGCCCACCGAAACGGTATACCACAGTCCAGTTGCGTCCAACACCAGTATTTTAACCGAAGATCTATCCGACGAAGTACAAAATGACTCACAAACACCCCCCACAAAATGGTACCTGTTAACCGAGGATGAAACTAACACCAATTCACGACCAGAACCAACCACGTCAAAAATCACTCAGTTTACGTCTAATTTGAAACAGTTGTTCCCTATAACATGCGCAGTACCCGATTTGTCGACGATATCTGAAATGTCTAAGGAAAATGAGGATAGTCGCAAAACCGGTTTGGAGGATGATGATACGCAAGGCAGCGACTATCAAAGCTTGATTTAATGATGATTGATGTGTTGAATTATTCCCAAAATCCCCACCAGCCTTCGGGTAGATTTTGAGTTTTTTTTTTGTCTCGTAACCCCGACTATTATGAACAATGAACATAATATGTCAAATAATACACATCTTTGGTTTTTTTTTTATTACCATCACAGGCAATAATTTCCACCGTAAATATGTTACTGAAGATGTGTATTATTTGAAATAATATGTTCATTGTTCATAATAGTGGAGATTTTGAGTCAAAAATATTCCCGAAAACCCAACCAGCCATCGCCACTAAGCCGATGAGTTATGTTATTATATATATTAAGTATTATATTTAATGATAGAAAAGCTTAATTTAATTATAGAACCTAAAAAGTTTGTAAACGTGTCAAGTGTGTCAAGTGCACGAAAGGAGCTTGTTCACGGCGCACTAAAATCCTTTCACCACACTACTGGTTTGAAAGAACTAGTTAAACAATAAGAAGAAGAAGAATGATAAGTTGAATTTAAAAAGCAATGCCAGTGTGATTGAAGATTATATTTTTATTCCCTGTCTTTCATGTGGAGTAAGAGAGAAAGAGACATTGTCTTCTAATGGTGGCTTCACACGGCCTGTACTAACACGCGCCGTGCCGCGTCAAGATCATCTGTACGGGCGAAGGCGGACAAGTCCGTATCAACCTTTCTTGTCTTATAACTTTAAACTTTAATTAATTGTCAATATGCGCACACCCGAGCAGCTTCGGGCCACTATCTTCACACGGCCTGTGGCGCGGCGATTGCTAACACGGGCCGTGTGAAGTCACCATAAGACTTAGGTACTTATTTTAATAGACTGACTGAAGAAAGTTCGCTCTATCTAGTATCGACAACTTTTTTGACAAGTGAATTCGCATCAAGGCCCGTACAGAGAATTCAGGTGCTTATTTAACAGTTTGTATGATAATAATGACAATGTTTTGAAAAAAAAAACAAAGGTACGATCTGATAATCTTTTCGTGCCGGCTTCGATACGAATGCGTTTGTCGAAAATCTTCATAATAGCTACTGCATGTATCACCTTCGGTAACATTATCATATCGTCGTAGGCAATTTTTTTAAAGTTACAAAGGACATTAGAATGGTTTGATCTGTAAATTGACCATACCATACCTACTATTTTTTTATCTAAGTGAATATAGGTAGGTACGTTTATAATTATATGTCTGTTGTACTAAAGCGCCATTCTGGAGGGATTCGGACGGAACTGTTATTATTGCAAAAAGCTGGATACTTTTGAAACTGTTGGTCATGTTGTGTAGTGTAAAATTATATAACATAGTAAGTATATATTTATTATTCGATCTTTTGTACTTGTGCTAAGCGTAAAATTAATTTGTTGAATAGTAATACTTAAAATAAAGGACACTAAAAATCTTCCAGAGTATATTTATTTGATTATCTTGTTACTTGTATGCCATGTGAAAACGAATCACTCCAGTAACACTAATACAAAATTGTAGGTTGTTTTACTTGAGCGTATTATTAACATATTCTACCTACTATACTACTGGAGAAACCGCGTGGTTTGGTTTGGACGTGCCTTTACCATGAAACCCCTGACTGATGGCATGGTATCTACCTAATCAAATTCCTAAGATGTGTTGGTTGTGTGTGAAGGATACTCTTCGAGAAAGAGTATTAGCTAGATTGCTGAAGAAGAGGATACTCCAAAAAAAAAACTTCGCAGGTGAGGGTCTCAGGCTTACAGGTGTAAGCTCCCTATCTTCCAAAAACGTGTTATTTGCGATGGCCACTGCAAAATACTACTGTCAGTGTCAAGTCAATAATCAAGCGATCAATGTTTGTGTAGGAGTTTTGGCGGAAACATGAAAAATGGCGCATTGGCGGCATTAAATTAATTGACAAAACTTGTATAAATTTGAGTGTTTAAGTGTAAAAATGGTGGTTTTTTATCCATTAAGTGCTCGTGAACGTGTATGAGTGTTGGTGAATAGTGTAATGCTGTAAAACGTGACTTTTCGTGTTGCCTCCAAAACTCCATAGAAGCCTCTAGCAAAGTCGCAACCAACCAAAGAGTTTGGATATATTTACTTCATTCTTCTGAGCAACCAACACTACTTTACAGGGGCATGACTTGACTTATCGACTCTGACTTATGACAAAATAATATCTCCAATTACTTGACACTGGCTATATACCTTAGATGTGAAGCCAAAACCGAAGAACTTAGGTTCTTCGAAAGAAAAAAAATTTTTGTGTATTTTGCACTAGGTTTTTGAAAATATGATTTAAAAGAAAATTAAGCATAATGCCGAGAGTTCCGTTACGAATAAACATACGTGACTGTTGTGTTTTAGTTCTTCTCGTGATATTCAATACAATACACACTACAGACATGGGTGAGTATGTTATTATTACTTACCTAGCAAGAATTCAAGATGTTTCACGCCTATGTTTATTTACCTCATAAAAAACCTCTGTTCTTTCCAGCTAACAATATTCGTGAAAATTCAAGAAAAGAAAGTAAGAAAGAAGATTCCGGTGACAGAGACGTCAGTTTCAGTGAGAGCGAAGAATATTTGTATAGCTGTCCCACAGTGGACAATGATGAAAGTGTGGACTGTGTTTCTCTCAACTATCCGTGTATTACTTGTGAAAGAAGTATAGACTGTCGGTATGGAGGCCTCTACAACTATACTTGCACTGTGAAGCCCAAAGTTGTCTGTAATGTGAGTATCTATGATTATTAAATTAAAGGATCGGACTCAAGTGTACTCAAGATCTTAATGAAGTACTGTTGAGTGACGTTTACGGGGAGAACTGCCTCAAGTATTATTTTTTACTGATCTCTTTAAACCCTGTGTGTGAAGCCAGTACCTAGGACTTCACTACTACAAACTTGAGGCACTTTCCAGCTCATCAACTATACCCATACCAAATTTCAGCTCCATTGATTCAGTAGTTTTGACATGATGAATAGAAACATCCATCTAACCTTACAAACTATTGCCTCTATGTATTATTGTTTGATCTTCCTTAGTCTTTAGTGCTAAAATCCTTTCTTTTATAGGGAACAAAGACATTCAACCGAACCGCTGTGTGTCAATTTTGTTATCAAACAGACAAATGGGAGCATAGGTGTGATCAAAAAGCCAACTGCAACTCATTAGCATCTCCCCTGAAGTATTACCCGTAAGTTATGATTTAAATATCCACAGACTAATAATAGGTATGTAGATGGACTTTAAATACCACAAAATATATTAAATAAAATTCAGATAAGAGTTAAATTTAGGAGAGGCCTTTGCCCAACACATACATACTTTGGACAATACAGGCTTGTAAAAAAAGAAGAAAAAGAGTTAAATAAATTACAGCTATCAGTGAATTCTTATCATAATAATTATTATGCTGATGGGAGAATTCACTCATATCCTTCTGAAATCTATATCTTTATAAAAGTTTTTTACATTAGTGATACACAGTTTAGATTATTATATGAAATAACTATGCATAAAACAGAGTTTACATGTTTTATTAAAATGTCCTTTTCTAGTTTCCAAATCATTTCAGTAGTTTCAGTGTGACAAGTGTGATAAGAGGAGCACTAGTCAAATGTGTTTTTGTTGGTTTCAGGACAAATTGTACAGTCTCAGATGACATACTTTGCATTGGAAAAAGGAGATTTCTCAAAAAAATCAGATGCACTTGGACTGCTGGTACAAGATGGGGCACAGCACTGGTCTTAGCATTAACGCTCGGAGGCTTTGGGGCTGACAGATTCTACCTAGGACACTGGCAGGAAGGCATCGGGAAACTATTCAGTTTTGGGGGGCTAGGAGTCTGGACTTTGGTAGATGCTTTGCTCATCGGAATACATCACCTAGGCCCAGCCGATGGATCTTTGTACATTTAATTTTAATTTCTGTGATAGTTATAAGTAATACTATTTTCTAAGTATCAAAAATATTTATTTCAAAAAGATAGTTTCATTTTATGAAAATCAGTTTAGGAATTTGTATGATGATTATCAAGTTTTGCTCTTTGTAGATTTATTCATAACTTTTATATACTAAATCAACCAGCTGTGCCTTGTTAAGCCCAGTCAATGCTGGCACTTCAGTGACTGCAGACCTGGACTTAAGTATTTCTTTTAGCTGAGGAACTGTAAACTTATTTACTTGCTTGCTTCCTATTCTACTCTCTATCAAAGTCTCATCAATGTCTTCTGTTTTAACTCTCTTGGCACTTCTTTCCTCCGAAGCCATACCTCTTCTTATTGCTGTACTTCCGAAAAATCCAAAAATCTCTTGAAACAGTTCATCATCTAAACCACTGAACATTTCAGATTTTGGTTTTGTTGTATCAACAAAAGGCTCAATATCTTCATCATTCAAAGCAAATGCTTCAATATTTCTGTAGAGTGACTGTACTTTTGGGTCCTCAAACATATCTGCTTTGTAATCAAATAGCACTGCTTTGATTGTGTCTTTCATGACTGTTTTGTGTGCTTGAGATATATTGATTTCTTCATCTTCCATTTCTGGCATATCTCTCACATGTTCCACAAATGGTATTATTATTACATCAAAGCCAGTGTCAATGTCTAAGCCAAGGGGATGAGTGGATGGTGAAAGAGCCACATTAAAAGGTTTGGAGTTAACTCTAGTGCACAGTATACAGATGGCTAGCATGCCAGTTTCAATACAAGCCTGGTGTAAAGCTTTGAAGGCTACAGTAGAACCTTCTATTATATCTTCATTTGGAAATAAGAAGTAACCTTTCTTTAGGAAATACTTTTCTTTGCTCAGCAATGAAGCAGGCTTGAATCCAATTAGCTTTAACATTGGTGGTCCAAATGGATTCTTCAGAAACTTCATTTCTGAATCAGTAAATTCTACTCGTTCACCTCCATACTCTTGGTAGTGAATCAGTTCCGATTTGAGGAGCGGAACGGTTGTTGTTTTTTCTTCTTCATCACATTCCATAGGACTGTTGTCTGTTGGAACCTGTTTTTTTAGTATCTCGGTCACAGGTGTTACAACTACATTGGTTTCACTGTCTAGGTAAGCTGTCTTTTGGGTTTGTCTGCTGTCCTTCAAAAGGTTGTAAACACCAACTCCAATTAACATTCCATCACCAATCTCAAAACTGAGCTTAGCAACTGCTAAGTGACGGTGTGATTGTTGATAGATAAGTTTTTCAATGTCTTCCACATCCCAAATTGCTTTTGGAACAATGACATCTCTTCTCTTATAAGCATTTATTAGAAAGTTTTCATAAAACTCGTCTGCCTTGCAGTCTGTGTCAGAAATATTTATTAATCTTATGTCAACATTTGATTCCGCTAATTCTTGTACTTGTTTGAGTGCCGGCATTTGGTCTGTTGGAGGAGTGTTGAGTTTTTGTAGCATAATAACAGTGCGCGTCTGTAGCTGCTTTTTGCAATTTACAAACAATCTGCTGCAATGTAACAGAACATCCAACATTTTCAGCTCAGTATCCTTCTTCACACTTGCTATTTTGATAGCTTGCAATTTATTATACTCTTCCAATGAAGGCATTGTGAGGGGAAATACATTAATGACATTTTTGTCTCTCAAAGTTGAAGATTCGTCATCATCTATCTCTGTACCAAAGAGACAAACGCCGACATACTGAGAGCGGGATTGTCTCAAGTATCGGCGGATCAAACGGCAAGTAGCTGCATGAGCTTTTTCAGCTGTACTCACATCTAGAACATTGATGAGAATAATGGTAGCTGGAACTCCGCGGTATGATGACTCAGAAGATTCCTCATAACCGTCGTCTGAATCCATTTTACTATTACTAACACTTTCTGGATGGAGGAGGATCAAATTATTAGTTCTTCGTGCTAAATTCTATATCCAATGTGCCGCAATGAAATTGCCAAAGATATAACTATGTACTTATAAAAATAAAACTATATTTTTATTTTTTATTATTATTAGTATCTAATTTTTATGTAGTAAAATAAAACGGCTAAGTGCGTGTTAGACCATACATTGTGACAGGGTCCCACCCATTTTTTTAGCGAGAAAAATCTGGGCGCCCGCCAAGGTGGAGCCAATCCTATTATGCCTACGCATTAAATTAACATGATCAATACGTTAACCACCTACTAATATTTAAAGTTTTTTTTTTGTTTCGATTTAATGACATATTAACCAGAAAACCGATATTCGAAAAAAGTTAATGTGGATGTGTCGGCCTACATTTTGATCTTTGAACGAAGCAAACAATGAAGTATCCACTTCAAAATAGGTATTTTGCAGCTGATACCTATATTACCTATCTCTAAAAATCATGGCAAAGCTAAGCAAACGTATAAATAGCTGATCGGTTTGTGGCCGGGCCGGTATCGGAAGGCGGAAGTGGTATATAAAATTAAATATCCTGAAATCTTTTCACTTTACTATTGTCTTTGGAATCATTGCAGCCAACATTAAATTTCGAAAAAGCTTAGTGCACGCTTAGTGAGAATTTTGAAATTCGCCTATTTTACAATAAAACTGCTACATATAACGTACGTTCTAGGGTAGTAGGTCTCACGCAACGAAACTTATTTGTCTTGTCTGCAGATAACTCGTTCGTATGTACTGACCATGAGACCATTTTGAGAACACAACGATAAAAACACAATAGGAATGGAGGATGGGATGCTGAAATAATACATTATTTTAGTTAGTGCGGGAGCGAGTTTACTGTAATATAATAGTGTCGCGTAGTTAACAATTTATTAAAAGTAGTAAGTAGGTAAGTTATGATCTAAGTAGGTACTAACCAATAACCAAGGTACCAATTAACTATCACGATTATACTTCGCGCAAATGGCGCAACACGCAAAGCGCTGCTTGCACTAATCGCTGCACGTTCATTGTTTCATTTTGATGAGCGTTTAGTTAGGGAAAAAAGCGACTAATCGCACAAGGTTGACGTAGGGAGTAGGTAATTAATGTCTTTTTACCCGACTACGGCGAAGCAAAAGGAGGGTTATTTATAGGGTAGGGAGGCATTGTGACTGGAGACTAGTGGAGGCGGTGCCGAGAAGGTGGCGACGACGGACCTGCGCACTCTGTGCGGCGCGTAGCAAGCCTGCGCGCCTCGTCATTCGTACGCGGGCCCACGACGTGGTGCCATCTTGATCAGCTTGTATTGTCACGGTCGGTTGCGAGTCTAACTCAATAATATTAGCCTCCCGGGAAGGCCTAGCCTTGCGACAAAGTGTCGCTGATATCCAACATAGCGCTCAAAGCGCCTTCTAATTAGGCAAGTGCACGCGTGCGCGGCTAAGCGCGTGCGCGGCGCTTCCTACGCGCAACGACGACCCGCGAGCATGCAAGAGGCACGGCGCTGCCGCGCGTAGCGAGCCAGGCCGTGCGCGCTATAGCTATGGGTTGTGCTTCGTCTGCTGAGGAGCGAGCTGCCATCGCGCGCAGCAAACTGATCGAGAAGAACCTCAAGGAGGATGGCATTCAAGCAGCTAAGGACATCAAGTTACTGCTCCTTGGTAATGGAGCAATCATCACACTTTTTCATTTTCAGCTGCTAGATGCGCGCGCACTTCAAATTAAGCTATATTGACTACCAAATCTGACCAATGCCAACCCGGCACTCTAGTGTAAGTGCTATGTTTGGAGTTGTTTCGGGAATACCAAAGCTTTGTTCCTTACTCATTAAGTAAAGGGTACCTACCTATATTACACAGGGGATTCGCATTCAAAATAATGCATATGTTATCCTGAAATAGTAGTATCTATTACAAAATACCTGCTAATTAATAAAAATATTGGGGTATGGCGTAGGTGCGTAAAGATCAATCAATCACGCCAAAACTTCTGAACCAATTGATCGGGTTTAAGGCTCAATTTATAAGAGACTAGATTAAACAATGAATGACATGCTACTTTTATCGCGATTCCACGCGAGTAAAGGTGCGGGCCGCAGCTTGTAGTATATTAATAATGACAACATAAGCTAACATAATAGTTTAAGGTCCGGTGTCGCATCAGATAGTGGCCTTCTGCGGCCAACTGCATTAAACGTCCATCCGAAAAAAAAAACATATAAGTATATATTATTTATGTATATATTGATTTATTTTTTAATATATGTATAGGTCTTTGCATTATTATATACCTAACTAGGTTGCGGTCGGTGGAACCCCATACAATACAAAATTAGAATTCATTCTTCGTTGCAAGATATCTACAACGAGAGAGGTATTGCATTGCATGAGTTATATCGTAGGCCGTGTCGTAGGTAGGAATTCATAAAATCCAATGGTATGGGTTCCGAAAAAGAGCCGCGCATATTGGCCATTCTCCTTAGCCATTGATTTCTCATCGAATTCCGAAGTAGAACATTATAAGCTTTTTGAAATAAATAATTTTGTATTTGTATTTAGCTTAAGTATAGCATAATCAGCCTAAGTATAAGGTGGGAACACCACTGCTGAGACTCAGGTCTACTCTCGGCAGGAGAGCGAATGAGTCTTAATCCACCACGCGAGCCCAATGCGGATTGGTGGGTGTCACATGCCATAGAACGTAGTACTCTGACTAATCTGTGCATATAACATTTTTTTTCTGTCCTTTGACATGCCGGTTTCCTCACGATGTTTTCCTTCACCGTTGCGAGAACGAGGGATGCATACACAGATTTTTCGACCGAAAATAACCATTTACGCATGACTGCCACCGGGATTCCAACCTGCGACCATCAGATCGCAAGGCAAGAGCCTCATCCACTCGGCCACCACGTCCTCGGTAGTAAGTAGAACATGGTAGAACTAAAATTCCAAGCAGTTGAGCGGCTTGTTGCCGCCGCCCCGGCCGCCCCGCATTCGCCACAGCACCAAAAGCCAGCCTCGCTGAATCTTGTAATTAGCCGCTTTGTAAAATGGCTTATCGAACTTCCGCTTTAAGGACTCTTTAACTCCCAATCTTAGCCCGATTGGCTACACAGTTTCGGCATAATTGAGTAAAATAATCACCCATCAGTCAATAAGAATTAATTCTGAGATGGGGATAAGATGATGGCCTGTTTTTGTATGTTCCTCAGGCTGCGAACTAAATTATAGGTACCTACTACTTTTTCTGAAACAAGACAAGTTCCCTTTTTCAAAAAGTGCTGTCTTTGTTTACATTATTTCCAATGTAGCATGCTTATGTATAGTTTTGAGCTGGAATATCGGCATGCAAATAGCACGATGCGCGATGCGATGAAAAGTCTCGAGCTGGATTAATAGTAAAATAAAAGTATTTTGAGTTTTACCGCAACGTGCAACAAATACGGGAAAATAGAAATAATAAATTGTCTCTGGCAAGCCCATTCGCCCCACTCGCGCTCCAGGCACTTTGTATCTCTTTCGTGTGTAAACGAAGTTCACGCATGTGTGAGCGAGGCCGAACGAATAATTCCGAACGCACCCGATCTTCAGTCGAGCGGGGCGCGGTCGCTGTCACGGAGTGGAGTTGGTGCTTGTCATCCGGCCGCCATTATCTCGTATTTTAAACGGATTTGTAAAATCAATTACAGTTTGCTTTGCTGTTGCGTAGTCTCAGTGGCGGGCGTAGCATCTATTCTTGATATTAGTGAAATCGAAAGCGTTTTGAAGACAGCAGTGCTAAATATTAAGAACACTGGACTTAGTTGTGAAATAGTGGGTTTAAAAGTTGTGTTGGGTGGAATCGTTGTGTAGGGTGGGTCTTGTGCGGCGGCCGGGGCGGCAGGACGCGCGTGGAGCGCATGCTGAGAGAGCCGTGAGAACGCGGCCGGCTCGGGGGTCGGCGCGCCCGGCGGCGGCTGAACCACAGGAAGGCACAGCCGACATGGGGTGCGCGCAATCGGCAGAGGAGCGCGCAGCGGCCGCTCGCAGCCGACAGATAGAGAGAAACTTGAAGGAGGATGGCCTTCAGGCTTCCAAAGACATCAAGTTGCTCCTGTTAGGTACGTCATTTCATAGGCAAACGCGGAGGCCGCACCCAGGACCATCGTAAATTGATTACGCTACCTTCTGTCAGGATCTTCCTCCAAATATCGATCCACTACATCGGAGTAGAGATCGTCACTAGTTATTTTGGTAGACTGTTTAGTTTACAAGCACTTTCTCCTGTAATGTAATTCATCATTATACTGGTATGTGAGGCAGTTCAGTGCGCAAATGAAAGTTCCTATTTGTTTAACATTTAGGAAGTTAGTAAATTGAACTAATCATGTGATTTGGGGTCAGTTTGTACAATCCTATCTCAAAGTATCCTTTCAGAATATGATACTCATTGCTTTGTTCAAATACTACATGTAATGAGATATTTCTAATTCAAAAAATGATGGTAAAGTTTGGTGTGTGTGATACACTCAAGGCATGTTTCATCATGGTGTATTCAAATCATCAGAATTATTATAACTATTAGAATTCTGACTAGATACACTAAGCAGATCTGATGAACAGACAATTGGAATGTTACAAAATAACTAAAATATTAACAGTTTTCAATTGATTTGACACAATAATGGAAATACATAAAAACTATGCAAAATGTTCAATTCATACCTGTTGATGTACTTTTGAAACTTTGCCAATTTCACAATTCTGCAACGATGTCATTCATTCACATTGTTTGATATACGTGGAGTTCATGGCACTAGATCGGTTTATTAAAATTTTTCCTCATTGGCATGATAATACAAAAATAATGTCTGCTAGTATGTTACAATGTAACATAATACAATGCCTAATTATTTTTGAAACACAGCCCAATATCTTTTTATATTATTTTGCCCCGCATTATCAGTTTCCTTCCATTCATTAAAAGATGAATGATATAGGACTGGAATTAACTCTATGCTTTATGTTAGATTGGTACCTTAAACTTTCAAACTATATGGCTTTAAAATCTTTGTGCCTTACATCATCCTCATTGATAGATATGCTGTACAAACCTACCAATTTATCATGCTGATGATTACTACTTTCTAGTAGAGTATCTAGTTCTAACAATTGATTGATTCAGGCGTTACTTTGCGGAAATCCATAAATATCAACAAATTATATAAATATATTTAGTAATAAATCTGCTTAATTTCACCCTTCAAATATCACCGCCCTATAAATGCCCTTATAGTATGAGTCAAACAAGTTGTCCTCTGGTGAACCATGTGACACAGATGCGCAGAACCAATTTGACCTAAGAATTGCATTCTCCGCATCTTTGTCTCGTGGTTAGCCAGAGGACGATTACTATACTTTGACTGATATCCTAATTTTGTATGGTCGAGTGCATTCTGCGCAAACCAAAGTCCCAGTGTCACAGTTATGACCCATCTTCAGTGAACTGCATTAAAGTCCGCTTGAAGAAAAAAAAGGTAATGTGAGCTGATGAGGGGTGTGCAATTTTAAACTGAAAGATCTTTACTATTCTGTCATCATACATCATATTTATGTTTCTATATATACAGGTCTATGGACTGCCTTGATCTTGGCATTGGGCTTTCGTTGACACAAAAGTACATTATTTGCGTTGCTTTGCGTATGGCGGCGTACCAAACACCTGTCTTCGCTTTTTTAATACCTATGGCGTATTTTGTTTGTAAACATTCGAATTAAATTTAGACATTCAGAAGGTTAAATTTATCTAAAAGTTCACTACTTCAGTAGTAATAACTCAGGCTTGTTTTTTTACTCATTGAAACTTTGCATGAGCCCATTTGCACTCTGGTATCATTTTTGGAAAATGCTTCACTTTGTTTTCTTGTGGGGCAGTGGCCAGCTCTGATGTTGGAGTTTTCGAGCTTGGAAATATGTTAAACCATGCTAAATCAGTCAATTGAACTTTGTGATGTTAACTCACAATTGCATTATCATCTGCATATCTTGCAGAGGTACCAGGAGCATTAAGTTTTGTAGGCAAACTGTACAAATTTAGCCATGGTGCCAACATAAAATTGAGTATAGCATAGCATAGGGTATAGAGCATACATTTTTAGATTTTGAGTTTCAGCTTAATTTGTTATTTTCTTTAATAGTATTGCATGATAGAGAAAATACGAAGTCTATACATTTTTCCGATACAAACTATCTCCATTTCAATTATTGTGTAATATTATAAGTATTTCATTAATAATCCTTACTAACCTGATTAAACTAAGCTATAGAAATATTTAATGATCAACAGTGATTTATTCTTGTTTGTGAGTCATTTAAAAATATCTAATGAATGACTCAGATAGTATTCAAAATAAATAGGAGGGTTTACACTGCAAATAATAATATGTAGTACACTCTTACATTATTAGTAATTATCTGCACCTAATTGATGATTATAATAAGCAGAAATCAAATAGTATTTAGTGATATATGTATTTAAACAACATTTTTGAAACAAAATTTAGTTGTAACCCTATTATTTAATAAGTACAGTAAGCAATTAATTGGTAACCTCTGTAAAAACGAAATACCTAATATTAAAGCGGAATTTAAAAAAAATCAGACATTTTTGATGTTACCAATTAATTGGCTTTGCTAAAGCGTCGATGACACAGGGCTTTTTACAAGCTACAAGCCAGCGAGTTCGCTTGTAGCTTGTAAACTCGCCCAGTGTCATCGGCTGTTTTACAATCTCCTTGTTAACAATCCT
The DNA here is from genome assembly GCA_932526365.1 of Lobophora halterata. Taxonomy (NCBI): domain Eukaryota; kingdom Metazoa; phylum Arthropoda; class Insecta; order Lepidoptera; family Geometridae; genus Lobophora; species Lobophora halterata. Next base: position 3,798,845 of record OW052018.1, read on the forward strand.
TCCCGAAAGCTAACTCGCTAGCTTTTAAACTCGCCGGCTTGTAGCGTGTAAACTAGCTGTGTGTCATCGACGCATAACTGTACCTTATATACCTACTATCTTCGAACTCTCCACAACTCTGAATAGAGGCAATAACACTTAGTGATTACAATCAGTCTTCCCATTCAATGATCATTCAGGGTTATTCTGGAATCGTTCATCGTGCGTCCACGTCCACGCGTATTGTCGACGGCCGACGTGGCACATCAATTAACTTCTCGCAGACATCTCATCTCATCTACTTACCCATGAGTATTAGGTGTGCTCTTGTTGATTGTGTAATCTTTTCATTTGTATTTTTGACAACTAGAGTTATTTGAGTAGAATCTCAGCGCGGTTTCAGACTAGCGTATTTTCGCGCGCATACGGTTGGATTGCTACTCGGGAAACTTCAAAAGCCGAACGCGCGTATACCGGCGCTTTGGCTTCGTCAAACAGGAAGCGTTCTCAGCGCGCGTCAAGGCGTAACGTTACGTTGAGCTATAACGCTGCATTGTGTTGTACAGATATATTGAGAGCCTGTCAAACAGTCCTGACGCCGCGACAGAACGTTGCGTACTGCTAGCGCCGGCGCTCGGTGTGACAGTAGAATCGCGGCGTCAACTTAGCGCCCTGACGCGGCGTAAGTACACGTTCTGTTTGGCGAAGCCTTTACGCTCGGTTTTTTTCTTGCGAGTGTCAGTTGCATGAGTTGGTTTGTCGCGCGAACAGGCGCTGCAAAAAACAAAATGCGAGCTGCAAATCCGCTAGTCTGAAACCGCACTTATAAAGCAAGTAGAAGATAAAAAAGGTTCGATGTTGAGAGATCCACCTTCAATAGGTAAAAATGGGCATTCTCCAGCCCAGTTAGTCCAGTTACTCTGACAAGACCTAGGATTTTGATATTAGTGATTATCTACTTTAATTACATTGATACCTGAAGACCTGAAGACCATAACCAGACTGAAAAGACATCTTTTAACCAAATCCTAAGTATAATTTGACATATTATTTAAGGAATAATAGGAGTAAACAATTTCCTTCAATTGATGATAAATTATGTCTTTGTACAAAACTTAATTATAAAAGCATTTGTTGTTTACAGTTTTTCAACTTCCAGCTTTGGTCTACTGGAAATAATAAATAATTATACCTTCAAACAATTTTATAAAGGCTTCGTTCAGTCTGACATTATCAGTAGAATATCTGACGGCTGGAGCTTGAGCACGCGATTTTATTGGATGATGGTGCAAAAAGCACGATGAAATATCGACTTTGTTCACCTATCATGCTATTTACTGCAGTTCGATTTAGTAGAACGGTAGAGGCTTAAACACTAAATTGCACGTCGTTGAGTCCTTTAACCTTTAAATAGGTAGTTAAATCAATAATATCGGGTCGATGTGGTCTAGATTCGATCTATCGCTTTACTTAGATTTGGATTTTATTTTCAACGTTTTAGAACATTTTTCAATATGGTGCTTGTCATCGTCTTCCCTAATAGATTGTTGTACCTGGATATATAGGGGTTATATATGCGGAATACTTGACTATTGACTGACACCTGTACTAAGAAACTTCATATCAGTACCTACTTAAATGTAATCCTCAACTGAGGTGAGTTCATGGTTACAACAAATGAGTAAGTAAGTAGTAGGTATAAGTCTCATTGCCATAATGTACCTAATTAAATGGGGACCTCCCTATGTAAATAATTTTCATGCCATGCACGCACAACACACCACACCCAAGTTATAAAGAATAGTAAAAAAACATTTCATTAACTTCCATACTTCCATGGGCAGTATTCTATTCATTATTCCGATTGCGATTCGGATAATAAATCACAAATGCAGCAGTGTCTTGAGGTGATATGTGTATCTGGAGGTCAGAGATCGGCCATTCGCGCTGCTGTCCGCGCCAATTAGAGAACAGGGGTCGTGCCACTTGAGACCGGGTCCATTTTGACACCCACGTAATTGTGATGCCCTTAATTGAATTAGGTTTTCAATGAAAACTCAGACAGATTTTTCATTGATACATTGGGAGTTGAGAATCCTTGTCTTAAAGGTGATAGGAGTTTTAAACATTCCACGAGAATGGCATTGCGCTAGCACACGGAACAAAATAAACCAGCTTCATAATAATGATCAGCCCATAACTACACATTGCTGGGTGTACCTAGGCCTCCTTTTGTACAAGCTATTCTCTCCGGTATGGTGCTTTTCTTATCCAGAAGTTGCCTGCGACTTTCGTAATGTCGATGAACCGCCCGCCAAAGGGCGACCACGACTTCGATTTCCCATTATCGGCCACCACTCTGTCAAAGCTTTACCCCACCTGCCATCACTTCGCCTGGACAAGTGTCCTGCCTAGTTCCACTTTAGCTCCATAATAAGATTTCCGATATTATGGACTTTTAAAACCTAGTTAGCCAACAATAATATGCCAAGTAGACCTATTGTTGAGTGTTCTTATTTCTAATATCTCGACACTTCTCTGAATTCTACTCTAATTAAGTAGGTATTTAAATTATGGCAGATATACTCTAAGGTATTTGCTTAGCAAAATATTGATTTAACACTAATCTAATAACCTTCATTTCTTGAGGTGAGGTTGTCCCAGGAGCTTATAAATTTACAAGTTCTATTTTTGCTCGACCAAAAAGACGCGTAATGTTGCCTTGCCTGTAACAGTTTACATTTAGTTTAGTAATTAAATGCTTTTATATCATTGCGTGTTTTATAGGCGCGCGGTTGCTCGGATGTTTAATTCGAAGAAACGATCTCCATAAAAACTGATGGTCAATCTTCACTTAGGTGCTAACTAATATAGTTTACTTTGAACACTTTTAAGAGATACTGGCACGAAACAACGGTTACAACTGCACGAATCTAACGATATTTCGAGTTATTGAGTTTCATTCGAATAACTATGAAAGGCGTTTTTTGTTCCATAAACTACACGTAATTTCGCGTCTTGTAAAGATAAATCTAATTTAAGTAAGCAATCAAAACCACTTTGGCACACTTGGACACGACGTATTACAGCTCATTTTTATAACTTACTGACCGCGGTGATGTATTTATAGTAAAAAAAATGCTCTTAATATGTCTAGGACATAAACATCGATTTATTTATGTTGCTAAAATGTCAATTAAATTGGTTACATACATTAGCAATTGTTAATTTACAATACACTGTCGAAGTTATGTTTCTTTTGAATGATAATATATTATTTACTAGCTGTACCCGCGTGCGACTTCGTCACCCGTGGAAAATTGCTCCACCCGCGTAAGAAATGTCAAAGAATAGCAAAGTGTCAGTACTAAGTTAATCAATACTTTCATATTTTCAAACCCTCTTTTTACCCACTCAAACATTAAATTTAGTAGAAAACTGAAAAACATGGCGGTATTTATCTGCGGAGATTATAAAAATGCAATTTTAAATCAGTTATTGTGTATATCTGAGGAGACAGCCTCATTCAACTTTAGGTCCAATAACTCTATCATTCCGTACTTTCACATCTTATCATATCATTTATCTTTAATTTTGAAAATCGATGAAACCCGTATCTTATTATTTGTTTTGAAAATCATAATTACAAAGTTTGAGATAGATACACTCATAAAAAAACTGTTTCCATACAAACTTTAAACTTTTATATCTACCCTCTGAAGAAATAAAGCGTAATATGATATAGCCTATAACCCTTTCGGGCTTAGTAGCTATGATATCGTAAAGTTTCAGTTAAATCCGTTAGTTAGTTTTGACGTGATGGACGAACACACAAACCCACAAACAAACAAACAAAGTCTTCCAATCAAAAAAAAAAAAATTGTGACATGTTTATTAATCCCATCTGAACACGTTTCCGTCAAAAAAAACATATGTACAGAAATTCGGGGTCTTCTGCTTTATTATATGTATAGATTCGGGGTCTTCTGCTTTATTATATGTATAGATGTCAATAACTTTTTCTTTTGCTTTCAGGTGCTGGTGAATCGGGGAAGAGTACTATAGTCAAACAAATGAAGTGAGTATTAGTACTATTTTGTATTGGCAAGGAAAAGTGGCGAATAGCATCAAACCGTGTGCGGCATTAATCACCTAAATCCTCCTTATTAGATCTTATGGATCATCTTATAAAAAGTCAAAGATAAAACGGATAATAGAAAACAGTGTAACAACTTACTTAATCAATAATATCGTATCAACATCGGTAGATTGTCCTTTATCTGTCTGTTATCAGAGTTGTCAACAAGCCTTTTACATTTTGGCGATAAGGTGCTCGCACTGATACGAATGTAGAAATATCTGAACACCTATCAATCCAAAATATTGGACGATAACGTCTGATCACTATAATCCTATTTAATTGCTCGCTTATCGTGTAAAACAATCTTGGGATCAATAATAAATCCAGTATTTTCAACCGACTTCAAAAAGGAAGAGGTTATCAATTCGATTGAATGTTTTTTTTTTTCTTTTTTTTTATAATGTTACCTCTGAACTTTGTTGTTTATGAACCGATTTATAAAATTATTTTTTGTTTAAGAGGATATACTTTCAGATTGGTCCCATACAAATTTCATCAAAATCGATTCAGTAGTTTAGTTTTTATATCCAAATAACTGAAAAAGAGAATGACGTCGAAGTAAACGAAATTGCGTATTTTGCTTCCCTGTGACTTTTCAGTGGTGTTTACGGTCACTAAAACAGTCCAATTGAAGTCGGTTGTCTATGGTTTTGTAAAACTTTGATTTTAGTAAATCCAGTATTTTCTGCTTAAAAATGGAAGCCTACTGTCTGAACTATCCACAATACAGTTTTTATTTCTCAAAAGACATCCTGTCGTTTTACAATACACTCATGAAGTTATGAGTTCCGCCCCCAATAAGTCCGTCAGATGTAACGTGTTAATTTATTTTATTAGCTGTTCACCAACTCGTGATCTGTTTATTGTTTCTACGGTACTAAACAGGACAGAAACAGGACTGTGACGTTAACAACCGTAATATACGTGGAAGGGCTAAGTTGGTGACGTTGATAATTTGCATGATAGGACTAACCATTATTACCTAGCTACCACATGCGCGCGCGGTACATACTACGGTACATTATGAGTAATTACACTTATTATGAAATATTGAAGGAAAAAAAAAGAAAAAGTGCTCTAAATGAGCCTCGAGGCGAACATAAAATCCTTTCACCACACTGGTTCGAAAGAACTAGTGAAACGATAAGAAGAAGAACTATGAAATATCTATTGAAGAGGAGCATAGCAAAGGTAGAGGTTTCTTAAAGGCTATTCATGTAATATCTATTCTAGAAAATGCCTTTATACTAATTATAATGTACCAATGGACGGACAGACCTAGATATGTCTAGGAATACGAGTGCTTATCCAGCCAAGCTTCGTTTCTCATTTTTCAAGTTTCTCCGAACGCGCCCGCCTGGCAAAAGAATGCAAAATACTAGCGTAATCTTTTCATCTTGTGTACAGTGCGGTTACATCAACAAATCACGATAACTTGAGATTAGGGCGTACATGACACGGGCACGGAGTTATGACCAATCGATAGGCGTTTTGTATCAAATTATTTGTATAGCAGACGCCATTTGGTCGTGACGTCAAGAAACGCGTTAGGACGTAAACATTTTGGGCAAGGATAATTCTGTAGTTAAACGTTTTGCCGTCAAATTTTATTGGAATCACACCGCGGCGGTATTATATCTCCTAGCCTAGACTATTTTTGACGATTCTGGACTGAAAAATCAAACTTCATTTTACATGAAATCCAAACTTGCTGAATTTTTCATTATTATCTTTTTTTCCGATGAAAGAAGATAAAATTACTTTGCGGAGTTTTGTTGCTGCTGCATATTCAAATTGAAGCATTTCGATAATTAAGCCGCTTTGCATTGATTGCCTGGCGCTCAAATTCTTTTCAGGTTCTGAATAGAACAAGCTAGCGAGCACTGAATTCGACTGTACTTGATTTGCTCTTTCAACAATTTTTAGGCATTCAATTTGAAGAGAAACGCTTGTGTTTCTCATTATGGCATGATATGTATTGCATTATCTGTGATGTTGTGCTTTATGCGGCATGCGGCACATGCTTAACATTCTCTTGGCCCTATTGTTCACGTTCGCAAAGTATCGGCTTCTGGACTTGGTAAACGTTTGCATTTGAATTGATGTAGATGTGCGTTGTTATTCTTGGAATGTCACACATTTTATTACCTGGCACTTTACTTTGAATTGGAATACATCAGGGAATGATCGTTGTACCAACTAACATGGCATGTTTTATGTAAAAGCTATAAAATATGACTGACAAGAAACGTGCACAAACGTTATATTTTTGTTCTTGCCGATCTTACACATGGAATGGTCAAAGTATTGTCCGTGTCGTCTCGTAAGACCGCCTGAAAGCCTCAGTTTTAGGTTGATATGACGACCATAACCAACTGTATATATATATATATAGCCAGACCAGAAGCGCTTAGTCAAAGCAGTAGTAGCGTGTTTCCATCACATTAAGGCAATATTTTTCTAATAAAAAACTGATCGGTAACTATAACTATACTATGAATCACGGATACTGATCGATGAATCACAGAATCGCCGATGTTGATTGATACCAAGTCTTACTTAATTCATTTTAAAAAAAAAACGTATACAGGAAATAAAAAAATCTTGGATACGGAACCTATGCGGAAGATTTCTCGTCATAATCATGATATTCTGATAAAATTAAGGTGGTTGGTTTGTCGCTTGTTTGATGCTATTTGTGATGATTTCTGATGCAATTTAAGAAAGGCTAAATTCTCATGGTAATGTTATTGCATAATCCAGTGTAGAAATCTACTTGCAGTTATTAGAATGTATGAAAGTAATTAACTTTGCTAAAACTAGTGAGTTAGCAACTTCAAAATAGTGTCGAAGCACTATTGTTCAGTAATAGTACGATGACCCACGGCTTTTTTACACGCTACACGCCAGCGACTTCGCTTGTAGCGTGTAAAGTCGCCCGTGTCTTTACAATCGGCGTTTTCACAATCTGCTTGTTGATAATCCTCACACGCTAACGTTCAAAAACGCCAACAATCAGATTGTAAAAAAGCTTGTGTGTCATCGACGCTTTATCAACCGTTTAAGCTGAATAAAATCATTATAATATTAATTGTGTTTGTCAACAGAATTATCCACGAAAGTGGGTTTACAAATGAAGACTTCAAACAGTATAGGCCGGTTGTCTACAGCAACACGATTCAATCGCTCGTCGCCATCTTGCGTGCTATGCCCAACCTGGGCATCACCTATGGCAATAAGGATCGTGAGGTGAGCATCATCATTACCATTAATATCATCATCATTACCATTAATATCATCATTACCATTAATATCATCGTCGTCATCAATAGAACTCTAGCTAAATGGTAACCTTGTGGTATTAGTATCGCCAGTAAAGTCAAATTATCATTATCGATCGCTAGCAGTCTAGCAAAATCTGTCGCCTTATCAGTCTCCAGTTCTGCTGTAGCTACGATTTCCAAAACTGCATTTTTAGTGCGGTTTCAGACTAGCGTGTTTATGTCACGCGTATTGCGGCGGATAAGTAGGTACTTGCGAAACTTCAAAACGCTCTTTGTCGCGTCTACACGCGCTGCAAAAAAATCCGCACTGTCTTATGCTCATTATTATTTTTATTGTCATAAAATATGATTATTTAGTTGACACTGCACACTTCTTCATCCATCAAACTATGTTAGCAAATTATATAAATATATTTAGTATCTCAATCAAGCGGATTTATTACTAAATATATTTATATAATTTGTTGATATTTATGGATTTCCGCAAAGTAACACGCCTTCGTGGTTTGTGTCCAATTTATGTATTTGCTTGCACCTTTGATTCTTTGCTGTTCGACGTTGGAATCTTGAATAATAATATTGTTTCATATTAACCTGTACATTTATTTATGCGATAAAAGTGGCACCACGGCCGCTTGCACTGATAAAGTTATTCATATCGCGTTTTTTTGGCTTACTAAATATAAATTAAGTATAAATAATTTGTATAACTTTCAAACAATACATAGTTCTCTGTTATTAATTTATACATAATATTAACTTCGTATAATGTGAACTTCGTATAAAAGAGACTGTTTCTGTAATAGATTATAACAAATAATAATAATAAACCGTTTATTTCCAACAAATAAATACTTTACAAAGATAAAAAAATATGATCTAAAGTTTGTAATTTTAATACATATTTCTTTGTTATTTTATGTACGATTTATGTTTGTTATTTGGATACCCATCTAAGGGTGAAGGCCTCCTCCATCTGCTTCCATATACATATTCTGCTGCGTCTCTATCATCGGCGAGTCTTGTCCAAGTAGGGCATGAATAGGTACTCTAATTCGTTTAGCCTTTCTTCTTCTTCTACGAGTGATCTTACATAGTATGTTTCAATGTTTTGGAGTTATAATATGTTTGCAGATAGAGGTTTTAAGTATTTACGTTCTGTAAAAGGGTCGACCTCGTTTACAAAGTTCATTAAATAAAGTATAGTTAGTAAAAGTTCACGCGTTTCCCCAAAACTCAAATGAATGCGCACAAGACGTTGTTGGAATTTAAATTATGCAAGGGGGATTTAGCTCTGCGGTTCTTATTCCGAGATGAGATGATGTCGTACCTTGGAAGTCAGCATTAGGCACCTGAATTTAGAGACTTTAACAGTTCGGATCATTTCTTTTTCTTCTTCAGGATATTTTGAGTCTAAGTTCTGTTTAAGTCTTCGGGGACTGTGACTCGCCTCACGATATCTCGCCAGTTTTCCCTATTACTTCTGATCATTAAGAAAAATATATTTTATTTATTGCTTTTTTAATTATCTTACACTTTCTTTTCATTACTGCATCTCTACAAATCTTACAAATTAGACGGGTGCTACTGTTTGTTGTAAATTTAACGTGATTCACAGTCCAAATTTCTAATCAAGCAGGCGGTATCCTAGCGGCTAGATAATCTCATTATTTTATATATTTATAATGTTTAAAAAAAACCCTAAAATGTATAAATGTGGCTTAGTTGGCAGTGACCCTGCCTACGAAGTTTGATGTTCCGGGTTCGATCCCCGGCCGGGGCGAATATTAGACTGACGAACGCAAATGTTTGTTCTCGGGACTTGGATGTTGTGATGTCTTGTATGTTGTCGAATGTCTTGTATTGTACTGGCCATGCCACCTGCGACACAGGGAATTCTAGTGCAAGGGTGTGAGTTTGTCAATATGTATGTGTATTTGTATGTAAATCCGGATCGGCGTTAATTCAATTCACTTATAAACAACAGAAAACTTTTAAAGATTTTCGATTTTATTCACCATTTAAATCGGGAATCAAAGCGAACGGTTGTTCTCGGTTGCGTAAAATACAGTATCCGCTAGCATCCTTAACGACTTGGTAAAATTTAATGGTCGATTGCGTCGCACACACTCACAACTCAACTCTCGCGACCCTTGAATGATTGCAGGGCAATTCGGACGAACGATCGAACGCTTATATCGATTGCTTTTATTGCATCGAACAACTATAAATAATATTAGTATGGTACTTCTTTAATACGATCCATTATGAAATGGACTGCGCTATGTAACAGTAAACAGAGCTATTTCATATTTTATCGTTTGGAGACGTTTCCTGCAGGATGCCGTCTAGGTGGGTACCAAAGCAAGTCAACCAACACAGATATTATGTCGCAAAGCAGTATTGTGTTAGCATTTCTGTGTTCCGGTTGAAAGGGTACTGTAGCTAGTGAAATTAGTGGACGATAAAAATGTCTCAAGGTGGACGAGCGCAATAGCAGTGTCGCATCGGCCTATGTGAATCAAAGCTCTGTGTAGCACCGTTATGTTTATGGGCAGGCGTGATCTCTTACCATCAGGAGAGCGCCTAACGAGGCATATAAAAAAAATAAAAATTTGGCATATAGGTAACTACAAAAAAACTAGACTTCGATAGTGACGATCAAAACGTGTATATGAAGCCCAGGCTTATATGAACCAAAGTCATGTATAGAACTGTTCTGTGTAGCGTGTAGTACTGGAGTACTAGATCGTCCCCTCACTTTAGTAACACAAAAAAAAATATCTACTCGAACAATTAATCGCTAATCAATATGAAAGATTGTATTATTGAGCTGTACAACTGACAGAAACATCAACATAAATTGATTCTCGTAAAGCGGCCTCGCTTCGCCTGCATCGAACGGAATCAATATTGTCCATTCCTTATTCATGCTATTGGTCCACCCAATGCACTCGTGAGCTTATTGGATCGCCTTTGTTATGGAAATCCGAACTGTGAAGCAGAAATCAGTTTTATTCGCTGTTTCTGGCTCTTTGTTTGAATTTATTCATTCTATCGGCGGCGCCTGGGGAAAAGAAATCTAAATAAACGAATAAATAAAAAGTAAAAAAGAAGAAGAAATAAAAAGTCTATGTACTTCTTGGTTTGTAGCTAAAAAAAAGCCGTGTTGGCTGAGTTGAAGGTGCCTCGACTTTCGATCTGAAGGTTGTGGATTTGAACCCGGTCGTACACCAATGGATTTTTCTGTACAAAAAATCTATGTGTGTTAAAACCTCAAAAGTTCGAAAACATGTATTTTGTCAAGGACGCACGAAAGGAGCCTTTTCGAGGCGCACTTGAAATCCTTTCACCACATTGCACAGTGGTCTGGGAATCGAGCTCCATACAAGTAGAAACTTGATCTCTCAAATATTAATAAAAAGTTATTAGAATGTGTATGGCATACCTGCCTTAATACCATATGATAGTATGGAAAGTATATGTAGCTCCATGCGTGAGAAAAAAAAGTTTTGTTTTTTTTTTTTTGTATGGGATGAAACACTTAAAGTACATTTTATTGAAACTGAAGGGCTGGTGATCACACAAAGTATTGCTCCTTACAGGGTGATCACGATGACATACAGTTCATGCACTTATGGGTGCAGCTTTGAGAGTAGCAAATTTATGAAATTTGAATTTTTTTAATGTGTTTTTTTTTTAAGTTTCTACTTGTATGGAGCTCGATTCCCAGACCACTGTGCATTGGTTCGAAAGAACTAGTGACCCGTTAAGAATAGGAAGTCCTACCTTCGTCTGTGTTTCCCACCACCTATGACTTGGGTGCATTTAAAGTTCGCTTTAACAAGCATCTTGGTATGCGTGTAAAATAAACCACGACATCGCTTCCTATCAGGTGAGTCGTAATCAAACGTAAGCCTATTTTTAATAAAAAAAAAAAAAGTTATTGTCGAAGAGCAAAATCGAAAGTAAGAATCTCCAAATTCGTAAAACAGGGTTCCTTTCACAACCATTATCTGAATGAAAACAAGCGCCTGCTTAAGATCGTAGCGCGATAACTTATCACTTCCGCTCCTACCTGTTGGCATCTTGTCAATTTATTACGTCATCACTCACTAACAACAGTAATCTTCAAGAACTCTCTTTGAGAACCTAGAGGAGGCTTATATCACAAGGTCTAAACACTAGTTTCAATAATACTGAAATTACAATACAAAATGTACGAGTATGATAGATAACTCTTCTAAGTGCGCGCGGCCCTATTGGATTCAACACTAACAGTAGTTACTGATCGTTCGTCACTTATCGTTATGTTAAGAGTCAGTTTTTTGACTTCACACACAAATTTTATGCTAACTACGTTAGTTGTGGGAAATCCAAATTGTTTAGTTATTACGTCACAGAGGAAATAAGATTGCGCACGCGAAATTCGTCGATCCATTTATGCTAGAACACTTACACGGAGATGATGATAACCATGCTAGAACATTGTTCTATTAAACAACTCAAATGAGAATGAGACGGATCTAAAACATTGTAATTAATTTCTGCGTCATGAGATGTGACGCAGACTCCTTGACATGTCATGCTAAGTGGGATCGTTAACAAGGTTTTTTTTGTAGGTGTATACTACACGTGTTTAACAGATTGCTTGCTTTGTTTAGCCCCTCTTCTATTATAATTAGTCGTACGTAACTAGATTACACACTACCATAATACCATCACTTATATTTATTGGCATTGCGATCACCAAATTTGCGCAATCTACCTTCCTTATTATTAACCTAACTATATCCTATTTGTTTTAATACCCATTATTGTATTTGGTTAAAGCTATTTTTTTCGGATAATTGAATATGTTGAATATATTGAAGGAATCGGTTATTATATAAATATGCCAATTTTGCCTCGATTTCCAACTGAAACATTTAGCATCGTGGACTGCTAAGTTCTAACAATGAGCCGTGCTTATTCGTTCGATATGACGCAGTCATAACTTGCTAGTCCACCCGCCCCATTACATTTGCAAAGTTATCTCCTGTGAGTCATAGGCCGTTGTCGCCGTGTAAATGGCGCCGTCAATCTAACCTTTCGGTCGTGTATCTGCCCTTATCACGTCGAGGATGAAAGCAGTCGGCGATGTGACGTGACGGCCGTGGCCAGCATGACAATGGATGTTGAAACAAATGTTCACGAGAAATGTTCAATATTTATAGGATTTTCATGGCTTCTGGATAGCAAGAGTCTTGAATACAATAGCCTTTCTCTTCTCAATCGACGAAGAATTTACACTGAGTAGATTAATGTATCAAGATCACGATGACAGAGATGACGGCTGAGACGAATGGAAGAAGAAGACATTTTGACTCCACCTAAGTGTGGGATATGAGCAGGAAGATGATGAGATAAATGTATCAAGAACAACGAGTCAAATTAAAAACCAAAAAAGGTCGATACAAAGTGGAGAAAGTTGCGCCAGTTACGCCGACAATAGCTCTTTAAATTTGATGATGATGATGAGATGAATCAACATAATTAATTTAATAGCTGAACTTCTGGTCTAGCATTCAATTACATTAACAAACAGTAATAATCTGCAAATTGCATACAAATAAAGGTGCAAATAGTAAAATTGCGCGATCATTTAACTCCACAACAGAGCATGGCGTACCCTACAATCGGCAAATGTATGCGAATGTGTTTAAATGAATATGCAATGTGTGTATTTAGTTGAGGGAGAGGAGGGTGGGCTTGGGGTGGATGAATGGCGGCCAGGGTCCTGGACTCGGGACCGGGCGCGCATGCGCGTTCCGTGTCGCACCCGTCATAATTAGAACGTTTTCACAAAAACCTCCGCAACCGCTAACTTTACAATCAGATAGGAGTGCGGGCGAGGCTTTCCCCGCCTTGAAATGTTCCTCCTATGAATATTGCTCCTCAGAAATGCGGCAATGCTGGCAGGCAACCTCTTTCATCCCGGTTATACTCCCCACGTAACCGAGGTTTATAAGGTTAGTTTGAGGACGTGGTGGACAAGTGGATGAGGCCCTTGCCTTGCGATCTGATGTTCGCAGGTTCGAATCCCGGTGGCAGTCATGCGTAAGGGTTTTTTCGGTCGAAAAAATATATATATGCGTCCCACATTATCGCAATGGTGAAGGAAAATATCGTGAGGAAACCGGCATGTCGTAGAACCAAAAGTTCGAAAACATGTGTCGAGTGCACGAAAGGAGCCTCTTCGAGGCGCCCTTGAAATCCTTTCACCACACTGGTTCGAAAGAACTAGTGACACGATAAGAAGTTAGCCTTCTATTTTGACCTCAACTTCAACGTTTTCTTCACAACGTTGTCTTGATGCCAATCGATTATTAAACTCCCTAACACTGGAATTCGTGACTAATATCAACTGGAGGGTGTATATCAAAATTGATTTATGTTTGGAAGATCAGACACTCCATAATCGGTTTTCATTCATCCTACCCAAGCTAATTTCCTGGCGCTTGAAGGTTCAGTGATAATTACAGTAAATACATTTCTAGAGTTGGCATTCGACCATGGCTTCCTCTGACTTTTAGTTAAAGTAATAGTTAGTAGTTAAAGTATAACAAATTCAATTTAAGTTTTCCTATAAATTAGAAAGAATTAACCTTATTTCTGTGAGCATTTAATTAAGCCATGTTGTGGTTTAGAGGTGTTGGTTAAATGACTTTTTATACCGCAATGCCGGTTGACACAGTTGAATTATCACTGTTTGTCGTGTTCACTTCCACTACACTTTGAACAATTAATACCTAGGAAAAAGTTCAAGGTTTAGCAGCGACAATTATAATTTGATTAATATCTATAGTTATAGTCATATAAAGAGTTGTCGTTTGACACATTAACTTATCATAAAATACTATGCTACCATCGCTAACGCGATCACTTTATTATGAAAAATCACGTAGATTGTGTCTAAAACGGTGTTAAACTTAGATATTTCGACCCTCGTCAATTTCGTTCTCCAATTATCTGTTTTGAAAACTAGATTCAATATAAATTAGTACAAACGCAGTATAATTTCCAAATCTCAAGTTTTTCATTGATATGCGAACAAAAAAGCGAAACGAAAGGCGTACGGTTGTTTTGAGCTACGCTAAATAATTGCTAATGGGATTAGTGTATGTTCCATCCATCCGAGAGAGGTTATTGAACTCTGGCATCGTCCATTCCGTGTACCATAAGACTACAAGGCACATTTTTATCAAGCCTGGCATTTCATTACTCAGTGCCCTGTAGCACTGTGATATCCTATTCTTGATTGATACTGATCAAGATATAAGCTGGCTGACAAAATCAGAAACATCCATCTAATATTTGTTGAGGAGTGGTTAGATATACATTACCGAGGTCTGAAATTCTGAAATAGAATGTTTTATGATCTGAAGTTGCGTCATTTGTGACGTCACTTACTGCTAGGCTGTCCTGCTTCAATATATAAATTTCAGCCAAGTCTAGACTACCTAGATTTTTTTTTATGTTAAAAAATGGCGAGACTAGCTTGGCGGATGCTAAGAGATCACGCCTGCCCATAACCCTAACAATGCTACACACAGGGCTTTGATTCACATAGGCCCGTGCGACGCTGATATAGCACTCGTACACCTTGAGACGTTTTGATGGTCAGTCTCGAAGCCCAGTAGACTAGCTACAGTACCCTTCCAACCGGTACACAGTATTGCACGCATTACTGTTTTGAGATGGAATATCTGGCACTGGGTTGGTACCCATCTAGACGGCATCCTGCAAGGGACAGCTCCCAAAATTGGTGTTCTAATTTAGAAGCTATAACAACAATACCCATGATTGACACGCGAAGACCGCTTTTTGACTGGTGTTCTCATGTGAACAAATATTTCTGCGTTACATAATTAAAGTGTGTAATGAAAGTGTATTTTCCAACGCTCTCCCGCTCCTATCAGCCTACATCCGTCCATAATAGCCCGATTTATGATCATGGGAAATAAACATAATACTTTTTTACTTTCTCCTAGTAAACTTGTATCAATTAAAACACGGTTTTATGAAAGAACATTATACATTTTTATTCATTTGCATTACACTTCTAAATCGGAATAACATTCTGAGACTTCCGCTAGTATACGGATGCGGATAATGGTCATAAAATCCCCACCTAACAGGAATGTATCGGGTCTTATAGTAAAAATAAAAAGTTACGCTAGAAAGTGAAACGGTTAGGTATGTATCACCCATGTTCATTCAACTTATGATGCGGGCAGTAAATCTTTCAAAGTCTTCACTCTTCATTCGCGATTCTATAGTTGGTGTAACTAAACAACATATCCTGGCTGACTGATTAATCAACGCTAAGCCGAGACCGCTGGAACTAGGAAAAAACTTGGAAACATATGGCATAGCATGGCATTGATCAGATTTTACTATAAAACGGAATAATAAATAAGTCCGCATTGCGTCCACGTTACGTACATTACATACCTAGGACAATGAGGACTGATCTATAGAACTTTTATCGTTAGTTTTCTTTGTACCATTGAATTTATTTATTATGCTGAACAACAGTGTCTTTATTCAAAAACAAACTAAGTTCTTTTCTTTAGTTACACTTTAATAACGTTTAGTCTCTGCAGGAAGGTCTGAAAGTAGCGCCAGTGACAGATAAGTTAAGGAGTAACAGGTTATCGTGGTATGGGCATGTAATGCGGAGGGATGAATGCCATGTCACTTGAAGAGTGTTTTATAAAAGTAGATGGATATACGAGTAGAGGAAGCCCAAAGAAAAGATGGATGGACTGTGTTGTGTGAAAGAGGATATGAACAAAGCAGGTGTTAGTACAGAGATGACGGCTGGAGACGAATAGAAGAAGATATCATGTTGTGCCGACCCCACCAAAGTGTGGGAGAAGCAGAAAGATCATGAGATATCATCAGAGATACTCCAAGACCAAAGAACAAACATCCAAGTCCTTTATATCTTACCGCTGTCTATCTATCAAAACCAACACAATCTAAGGTAAACGAGAGGTGACACGATATTATTTTTCACAGAGCGACGGCAAGATGGTGTTCGACGTGATACAACGGATGGAAGACACGGAGCCGTTCAGTGAGGAACTTCTAGCCGCGATGAAGAGGCTTTGGGCGGACCATGGCGTGCAGGAGTGTTTCGGCCGCTCCAACGAGTACCAGCTCAACGATTCCGCTAAATAGTGAGTACTGAAAATCAATTGCAACTTAAGATTAGATAGAGGAGGAGACGTGGACTAGACATCTGCGAAGACTATTTACCCTATACTGGATTATGACAGCGCTCGGCTTGTAAATGTTTTAGAAGACACTTGACACAACGCCATCTGGTCCCAAATTAAGCAGATTGTTATTTAGTAAAGGCTTGTGTTTGAAAGTTAAGGCGTGACTGAACTTGCTCTTAATAAATTGATTGTTTTTATTTGTGAAAATAAGCGTTTGACCACTCGCTTCTGTAGAAAGAAGTCTTTCTAGACAGCAAGTTCAATTTCTCGTGCGTACGATAAAAGTTGTAACGATAAAAAATAGATTGAAACCTATGTTATTGACTCAAGCCATGACCCAAAAATACCCATTATCGTTTCTTTTGCGTTTGCTTGAGCTACTTCTTTTAGACCTTTTAATTTTCGATGTCCTCGTTACTTATATTGCTTCGATGAATCATTAATGGATGAGCAATTTGCTGAGTAAAAAGGTAATGGTTTGATTAAGGATTGTCATTGTCACTGTTAGTATGAATCAGGATTTGTAACGTGTTTTATTTTAACTAGTAATAAATTACAAATCATATCAAAAATTTATTGTAGGAATTATTATTAATTAACAATCTATTTTCACGATATTCGAAGATACGCATCTTAAATTAATTAATGGATTATATTATTTAATGTTAATTATGTCCTTGAAAGTAAAATATTAACAATCTCAGGCTCCAACCATTATTAGATAACTTAACTAGCAACCCATAATAAACTCTTTGTTAAATTGTGTCAGTGACTTTTCGATCCCTCGGCGTCAGTGTGAATCGTAGCGGCTCATTCGGAACATACGTGGGTGTCACACTGTATGTCAGCTCATCGTATCTCCATGACACAGTATATCGATGGAAAACCTGAAATGTTTACACTATAGTTATCTGAAATGGTGATAAAGTATTGAACCGAGGATAGCGAGGTGATTTTTCCCGACCTTCCTCATCTAGCTTATTCAGTGCGTACTCAAATGAGTTTCGTCTAGACTCTTCCCTGTCTGATGACTTAATGACATTATTAATCTAATTAGGTCTAATAAGAAGCTACTAAATGCTGGGCCATACCCGTCTCAACTGACGAGGTCGGAATGGTCTCATCCCGTGGGCGAATTGATCTGACTAAAGCAGACTGTACTGGAAATTATCAGTGACGAAGTCGTGTTCATGATTAGCAGTGCTAGCAGTTTTGGCAGTGCTAGACTGCACACTAATGTTTACTCGACTAGGTCATGGTCTGTCTGGGAATGTAGCAAGGATGATAACGGTGACTCTACTTTCTTTAAGTTCTGTAAGCTCTACTATGGCTATTTATAGAGATGTGACGACCATGATACCTATCATTTGAAACAGCAACTCACATCACACTGAACAAGGGTTTTAAAGCGGTACGTAGAACATCAAGCAACATACCTTCGCCAACAACAGTTGCAGCTCAGCTTCTGCAAACCTCTTCCCAATGCACATCCGTCGGCCGAAACCGAAGGGAAGCGACGCAAACGGATGTATTCCCACTTTCCTCTGTCTGCGGCACACTTGTGCCACATCCCTGTCTGACGTCCTATTTGGGTTTCTCTTGTGCATGGGGCATTCAGTCGGACCGTCTTCTCGGAGCCACCTCTCTGGTATGTACTCCTGAGGTGACGGGAAATACCTCTCCTCGTTTGATAGAACGTAGTGTGGAAACACTATGTGCGACTGAAACAGAACATATTTTGCTTTTGTCTATTCTTTAGTCTTTTTGATAGCGACTTTGACTGCACTTTTCCGCGTCGTTTTTAACTTACCCCCTTTGGAACTTCATATCCAGAGATCACAGTATCTGATTGAATACATCTTCCGTTCCCCAAAATGACTGGTTTAATTCTGAAACAAAAACACGCCAATTATTCTAACTGTACCATACGCTTAACTATCCAAAGTAACATAATCGTTCTGTATACCGTTACTTACTACCGAATATAATATGGCGATACTTAGATTGTTTATTGTTCATGCCCTAAATACTACCACATCATTACTGGACTTACGTGTGTTCACACTTGACAAGTTACTGTCTCGCTACTCGCACCTAGTGATTTACAAACAAGTCTTGCTGGACATGACATAATAATATGTTTTTCCTTATGATTACGTAAAATATTGCTTTTTCTGCGCACTCATTTATCAAAGGTTGTAGTAGTTTTTTACGTATGATAGAAGTTATTTTTTTAATCGAAATGATGATCCAAAGAATGAATAAGAGTTCCAAAAAAATTCTAAAAGCCTAGACATTAATTCAGTTCTTCATAACGATGTTTACAAATGCCCAAGTCTAAGCCGATTGATCCAGTTCGGTTTATTTAAATGGTCCTGACTACTGGTACATAGGTACAATCTCAGGTGCAACGTAATCTGACGCTGACCATCGCCGGTCTGCGGTCAAGTTACAATGATGAGACCGTATATCTACTGTTTTATGTTTTATAAAATTTTATATCCCCTTTGTTTACAAGATATTTATGCGAAATTGTTCGTAGGTCTCAGATCTCAGTGTTTAGTATACCAGCCAGTATGAATATAAATTCTGAAATTTGGAAAGCAAAAGATAGTTTTTTATATTCTCATGAACCTGAGCAAGTACCAAAATGGTATTTGATTTGTTTCTTAAAATAGAAGAAACGAAAGGCTTTGAATAAAGGATTCCGTTTGATTCAACGTTGGCTACTTGGCTAGACTGGTCATTACGTACCTACTAGGAATTACTTTCTTACACCTAAAATTTATTGTTTTTTTATTCTAAATGTGACTTACGTACGCACGATTTTAATTAGACAGAAGTAAGATTGATTTATGTTTTTCTTCGTATACTTTATCTGTCCCAAATTATAACTTTGTATTTTTCGGCTCGGCTATTAAAAATCTTCGGGAGTTATCAACATGAATATATTAAGAGTCAAGAATCGAGATTGAAATGGTCCAATGTTTGCACAAACCGGGAACATTGGCTCTATCATGCAAATATTATGCAAACTGCCACCGCGGCTCGGTTTAGTGTCGTATAATAACCGCATTTTACCCGTGCTGCATCAGATATAATGGTCCTAAAACTAAATAAACGTAGAGATATGGTCGAATACGATTTTATAGAGTAGAGAATGTCTACTACGAAATATAGGGGAAGGTTAGTTTATGTTTTAGTCAAAAACTCAAGCCTCACCTTAATGATTCCTTGATGGAAGCTTTGAGATACGGCATTTTATCCAAATCCTTACTCGTCATAGTTCTGCCACTAGGCATGTTTTCGTCCAATTCGACTTGAAGTATATTTTGACTTCTTGAATTATTTGCAAGCAAATACATGGTGCTGGCGGCTGCTGCAGCTGTAGTATCAACTCCTACCAGCATTAAGTCCAAAGCCAAGATAGCAGCAACCTTTTCTCCCGAATGCTTTGCTATTTGAGCACACACTCCTTTGTCAGTCAGTCTTTTTAAGCAGAGTGTCCTGAAGGCGTCTAGTGCCTCAACGTATGTTTTATAAGCAGGTGTGGAATATAACCTCCACATAGGTGCTGATAGTTCCAATTCTGGAACGCTATGAAAGAACCCGTGAATACACCTAATTATCTCTCTTGCTTCAGCGTCATTGTCGTTCAGACATCCTAATCTAGTTCCCAGCGCCCAAACTCCTACCGCTGAAAGAAATTTACATGAAAGCAAAATTACCATTAGACTTTGGAACGAGTTGCAAAGCCAGTCGCGTACACTTACATTCAAGAGCCCATTTATAGAGCTCTATGAGAAAGTCTTTAGGCAGCTCTCGCTTGTTGTCTATGATGCGTTCCATTCTGTAACGTACAAAAAAGTTACACATTCCTCATAATTTTATTATTCGTTCACATTGTTAACCTAAATGCTAAGCTCATTTGCCGTGTTTCCACCGACTATGGCTTGTTAGTAAATCAAAGGCAGGCCATTTGTTAATCGGAACGCAGCATGCTAATTGCGATTCCTATAACACAATTAAAGCCATCTAACCGTTAAATACTTCGCGACGCAAGTCACCCGGTCGGCAACGTAAAGTTTTCCTCTGAATGAGGTTTGTTGTCCAAGCAATGAGTCAGTAGTCATTGCTCAAAACAAATGCGCAGGCAGACATCGTTGTTGAAAACGGGATGTGCTCATTAAACTGTGATTCTGCTGTCAGATCACTAGATGCTGGGCTCTCGGTACGATTGTTACTGCTCGCTTCGCTGTTTGTTATGCCAATTTAACTTTTATGTCTTTGGGATACTGCTCAACGATCGCTGGCCAAGTAGAAGTTTTTAATTGGTGTGTAATGGCCATCCCGCATAACTATTTGACTACTTTTTGCCATTACTCTTATATTGCGGACGCTGGCCGGTTTCAACTAAAGCCTTTTAAAACACTCCACGTGTTGACGTGGTATTGGTATAATTAATGAAGGAAGCATCATTAACTTGTTGAGAAGCAGTCTGTTCAGATTATTCAGTTATTTATGATGCCTTTTTGTTACGTTTTGACATCTATTTATTATACAGCGTATAATGACTTGTTGTAACGTTTAAAATCAAGGATACGAACCTGTCTAAAAAATCATCTGTAACTAGATCTATGTCCGGCACAGCAGCTCTTGCCGCTTCCGGTGCTGCCAAAGACTTGGAGACCCGTGATCTAAACCTAGACCAGGGTTCACCATGTCTGAAATAGACATAAACCCATTGTATTAAGCGTATGGGTACATACATAGATACATAGAGAAAAAAATAAACTTAGTATACTATACTTACACACCAATAAGTCCAGGCTCATCACCGAAAAAGTCCTTTCTTAATTCCTGTTTATAATGCTTGAGGCACGGTGCCACTGCTCTGTGAGGCATGGAGTCTTCTCGTCTGTATATCCTGGCGGTCTCATCAGCACAGAAAGGAAACACTAAATCAGGATGACCAAAAAGCTTAGCCACTTTCGCCGCTCCACCTGAACCCGCCACAGCTCTCAGAAACCACAATGTGGTGTCCAGAGTCCGTGTTCGCCACGGCTTCTTTCCAATAGCAAAACGCCAGGAGTTGCCTATAAGAGGCCAGGGCTTCGGGCCGGGCATCACCGCGTAGCACCGCGCGCTGCTCATCGCGATCGGATTGTCAATGATACCTTCAGCCCCTAACGCTAAGACGCCGGGGCCAGTGGGGGCTACTATTTGTGTTACGTTTTCAGCAACTTGGTGTCGTAACCCGTGCCACCCGACTGGGTTGACGCAGTCAGTACCCACGCATGCGTAGAAACAAACACCTTTTAAATTGGACGCTGTCAGCGGTACTCAAGGAAGCTGTAGTTTTCAACGTTGAATAGCGTATTGTGAATACCATGAAGCGTTAGATGAAACTGAGAAAACATTTTTGATTAGATTATCTCATGCCCCTGAATAATTAAACTAAAATAAGCCGTATACACTGACTCGTATTGTACAGAGATTCTATAATTATGTTATGTTGTTGTTAGTTTTAGTTTAAGTCAGGTTGTCCTTCAACGTAGGCCCCTGAATACATAACCGTATTATTCGAAAAAAAAAATAGAAGATTTCGTCTTCCACGATTTCCTTGCAGGCAACCTTTCCTGAAGCTGTGGCGAAATACTAGTCAGCATGGTTAATATCTGTGTGAGTAACCAACTCCTGTGCCCTACTGTATGTAAGAGAGGTATGGTGACATCACTTAGCGCGTTCCTGATAATAGGTTGCAACTTGAATGCGTGGAGAAACTCTTTTGAATATTGCAAGTTAAGTTCAGGGTTTCAAAGAAAAGTTTTGTAATCTATAGAAGTTTCCCATCAGGAAAAACAAGCGTTACTCAGTATGACCTCACTGTTCTGTTATTGTTCGATCCCTCAGCGGTAGGGAGCGATGCGCTCGCGTCGATTGACTCGTCCGGTCTCTGTCGAGTTTCTTCCGCAATCTCGCCATTCAATTGGCATATCAAATCCTTCTATACTTTACTTTTAAGCGTAATTGCTTTATTCTTCTAAATAGAAGTTCTAATCAAACGTTGCTTTGACAATTATTTCACTGATATCTACTGTGGTATCTGCGTAAAAATCTAACTCAAACATGAACCTCTTCTTCTTCTCATCGTGTCACTAATTCTTTCGAACCAGTGTGGTGAAAGGATTTCGAGTGCGCCTCGAAGAGGCTACTTTCGTGCACTGAAAATCACGAACCTCTGAACTCATTAAAAATACGATTACAATTAATGTGCTTATTGTACTTTTTTATGCTGTAATATATTTCGTTAATTCATAAGGAAAATAAGTTCGTCCATTAGATTTACACCCATATTCTAAGTCGATTTTTTTCACTCAAGTGAATACTTACATTTGAAATTGGACAGGTGACAGCCGAACCTTAGTAAAGCGGCGGCCATTTTACTACTCACGTAAGTATTCACTTGAGTGAAAAAATCGACTCAGAATATGGGTGTTAGAATACGTTGGGTAACATGAGGCAGTGAGTCGTTTTGTATGATTTGTGTGTATGAACTCGACGGATGTTCGTAGTCTGCAACGGGCACAAAGCATCCTTTGTGGATCATTCATGTCTAATCAAGATGGCGCCAGAGCGGGATCCAAATCTGACGGAAATGAAATCCTCATTTAATTTATTGATGTGTGCAAGTAGAGTCAGTAGAGTTTAGTCAACTCATAGAAAATGGAGTGCTAAATCATTTGATGTATCCAAATAAAAACCAACGAATGACAATTTCTTAGTTTTATTTTCAGAAAGTTCTTGAATATTTTTGCTTGTAAACTATGCATATTGCAATCATGGTGAAATTTATTGCAGTTTCTGGTAATGTCCCTTGATTGAGTCACCATTGTTTCCATAACGATTGCATTGCATGGACTCCTTCCTTGCGGAACAAACTATGTTTGAGTGGTTATTGGCAAGACATCAATTTGAAGAAAAAACTTCAATTAGTCATCATTGCGGTTGAGAGTATTTTCTGAACTCTAAAAGACAACTGACATAAGCACTTGAAGGTTCACACCGCGATGAGAGCGGCCGCTAGGACACTTTCAGTGTTAAATAATTTTAAACATCTACAAACATACTTATAGACCATAATTGCAGCAGGGCGCTGATAGGCCGCTCGCGGCGCCAAGCGGCCACAAGCAGCCTGTTAGCGATCCTGCAATTTTTAGTCTGCAGTATTTTACATAAGGTAGACTTTAAATTATTACATACTGAAAGTGCTCGCCTCCACGCCCGCGCAGCTGCCAACTTGGTGTGAATTGGGCCTAATTTTCATGTTTTGTAAACGTCTAGATTCAATCGTCCTAACATTTTAAATAAAGTGTACCCCATCAGGCAGGACTGGATTTCGTTAAAACCTTCCTTGATTGGTTAATGTTTTATTCATAAGGCTTTCACCGAAACGACCCGAAATCTTGCATTGTAGAGATAAATATAACGATTCCCTCATTGCCCTACTGTCACGGCTTTGTGTTTAGTATCTTTTATCTTTATCGGATATCTTTCTGTGCGACAAACGACATCTTATTCAAGCTCGTTGATATTCAGGAGTTGATAGGGAATTACGTCAGCGAGTTTTCCTCGTATTCGCTAATGCTTCGATTCGAACGAAGTGCTCTTTTGAATCTACAAGCGACCGACATTGGCGTAGCAATTTATCAATCTGGGAGAGCTAATCTAATGAATAGATTCAATAGTGCTGTCCCATTTAAATAAATGGGGCTACGATAATTTAAGGTGTGTTTGACAAATTTGACATGAAAGTAGGTGGGTAGCGGAGTTCTAATGCGCGATAGCGAATTCACGTATTGCAGCCACCGCCAACGTCGCGCGTAGAGCGTGGTACGCCCGTGGTGACAGATTTATGTGACGATCGCATGGATTCCGCGAATGATACTAATTCCAGTTGCTTTACACCACTGAAAACTGCCTAACTGTGTCACCTTCCATCAGCAGATGTTTACTTTTCCCATTAAATAGGAAATTAAAAATATTTTTTTTTCTTCAAAATAATTCAATTATGTTAGATTTTTTTAATATTCGACTCCATAGTAGCCCCATTTGTTTGATCTCAATTTCATTGAAAGACATCTAGAATAGTAACGTATAGTACATACATAGACATAGAGTCTGTTCCATTACAAAGACCCGACTAACGCTTCTACTCCGTTTCATGTCATGCCTATCGTCGTGGACATTAATCGTAAACATATTCTATCGAAGCGTACATACATTAACGCTTAGAAGAGCTGGCTTTTTTGGACAGAAACAACTGATGCCAAATCGGTAGTTCTGCGAAACCCCGGGTGCTTCTACCTTGGCCTGGCGTGTTTATGCGTGTCGAGTGGCGTGACGTTCGATGCGTAGCTCAGTTTGCCGAACGAGGGCGCTGGCATAAACGAGACAATCGAAAGGGCTCGGGCGGTGCGGCGGCGCGCGGCCGTATTGATCGCACGGACCTGTTGCTGGGTGGTTGCCGAACCGACTGTACTGCTTGAACTGTGCATTCGATCGAGCCGAGTCTGCAACTGGTTCCCCGGGATTCGGAGTTTGTAGATCTGGAGAAAATGGGCTACGTTTAAATCGAACATCGCGCTCTTTTTAGCGTGAGAAGATAGGAACTCACAGATGGTTTGACAGCGCATTTCTTCAGATTGTCTATGAGGAGCTATGTACGTTGAATTGATTTGGAGGAATTCAAACAGTATAGTGTGGTACTATATCGTGCAAAAATGTCGAACACCATTAAAGGATTGCTTCGGCTTGTGAGCTTGTGTTGACTTATTTGCTGGTAGTAGATTAAGTAACACAAAATGACTCTTGATTTGTATTACCTTCTTAACTGAAAACATCTCATACGCGTTTCATGGTAAATGAAATGATTTCGTCTGTTCGGAAAGTAATTCATCCTTGTTTACTGACCCAGTTAGTGTTGACAGAGGCTTGACGTCAGCGGCGCTTAGGACCGGCGCAAAAAAGCGCCACTTCGATAAACACTCGGGTTCTGAACATCTTACACCGTATTTATGTTTAGCTATACTTGTAATATGTTTTAATAAAGCTACCACTCAAGACTCGAGATTCGAGGGTTATCAGAGGTGCTACAGACGCCAATCTTGTGAATGCCTATCGCGTTAAATTAAAATATTTTTGTAGTAGGTTATCATATCACTACAAAACTGTACTGCAATAAACTATGTGTGTGTCAGAATTATCAGCTTGTAAGTGCTCCAATTTAAATGTACCAATGATATTGCATAATTTGCCTCTTGGCAAGATTCAGCTTTGTTGGCCATAAAGAAAATTGTGGCTGGGCGTGTAATCAAGCAGTATGGGTGTATATCCTAGCAAAATGGCGCAGTTGAAAGGATTGCTTTTGAGGGCTTTTTGTTGGCATCCAGCCAGCGCAGCACCCTGCTGACATTGAAACCTTGACGCCGTTTCCTTTCATTTATGTTCTCCTATCTAGCGAAGTTGTTCTATGTTTTCATGAGATCTAGTCATATCGAACAGTATCTCACTCAATTGAGTCATTTATTTGAAATGGATAGAAATTTGTGTCATGACATGTATATCTATGGTACCGAACCTTCCTACTATTGGAAGATAGTTTCATAGTTTACTTTATTGTTCTCATTTGCATACAGATGGAATACAACTTAGGTGTAAGTAGCTAGTACACAATGCACATGAACCCTGTCAGGGCGCAACCACTTTGAGTTCATTTTTATCTTTAGTAGGTACTTTACTTACATAATATTAGATTGTAGGCTCGTTAGTGTACCTATTACATACGGAACGTTTTCTTATTTAAAATATTTGCATTGATATTATTGATGTCAACAATCTAATATACCATAAGTATGTCAAACTAAATATTTATCAAGGAATCTGTGAAGAACAATAATTGTCAAGATGGTTTGACTCAGTTATTGAGTAATTGTCAAGTTTAGGCAAAGGAACTATTAGCGCGCGAGTTCCACTTGAAAGTTTTTAATGACCAACGCACCATACGTGTGCAGTGTCGAAATTGAATGGACTGTAGAATCAACATCAATGTCGTTTTACAGTTCACGAACGTTTTCGTCTAGACCTTGCCAACCAGCCTAAGTGGAGGCTTGTCTAGGATTTGGGCTGGCAGTCATCCAACCACACCGACCGGGGAGCCCGACTCGCCGACTCCCATATCTACAATGTATACGTACAACGATCGGCCTTGAATGCATTTGTTATTGTTACTGACACCGATCTCGTTATGAACACTTCGCCGTCAGAAGTTATTGAATACGGCTTGTGGTTTTGAGCTGGAGCCGTCCTTGTCTGACTGTATTCTAATGGTGTCATCGTATTGTTAGCTTCACTCCTTGGAACTCTTATGCGAGCTCCGTCTTAGCTTTTTCTTTCTTGGTACAAAAATTAACCCTTCTTGTTCTATCCCTTTTATATCACTACGGAAATTCGCGCGATGCGCTCGCGCGATGCGATGCCAATTGGGACGCCTATTTGACGTTAGTATGTTTGATCGCGTATTCGCGCGACTGAAGTTCGCGCGAACTTGCGGTGTTCGCGTGATCGCGTTCTATTAGGACAACGCCTTATGCGAGCTCCATCTTAGCGTTTACTTTCTTGGCCTTTTATGAAATCACTGGGATTCGTACAAAAATTAACCCTTGTTCTATCACGGACATTGAGGACACGGACGGTCGAGTGGCAAATGTGTTGCCACGATTAGTGTCGCGGGTTCGATTCTTGCTCAGGACAAATATTTGTGTGATGAACATCGGTGTTTGTCCTGAGTCTGGATGTTTTCTATGTATTCTATCGATGTATTTACAAAAAAAAGTATTCAAGTATTCTATCAGTTATCTGGTTCCCATAATACAAGCTAACTTAGTTTGGGACTAGATGGCGATGTGCAAAACATTATTATTATTATTATCCTTTTTATATTACTACGGAAATATTAGTAAAAGTACATGTTTTATTGAGGTTGTACGTAAAAAGACATTTCCTTGTCTTTGTGTGTGATGTCTTGTCTTGACATCGTAGTAGGTGTACGTAAAATAGCAGCTTATTTAAATATTCATCCTCTTTCAAGTATATTAGAAATGCGGTTTAAAAATGTTTCATGTTTTATTGTTCTTTACAAAAACTTGCGTGACACGAAATCGGAGTTTTTCGATTTAGAACTGAGAATTAACCAGTGTGAATTCGTGCCAGTGTTGGCCTTTCCCACAATCCTAGTTTTAATGCACGCTCACCTTAAATAATTAATTTAATAACGAGTTCCTAACGTAGAAAACCTCTACATATTTCTTAAGTCGAGTGGCGAGCGCTATGCGTCATTTTGAATTTTAAATCAATTCTTGGTAGCTTATTGGTTTGCTTTGTGATCGTAGTGATCTAATTTTTAATGAGACCAATGACAAAGTAAAGTTGACCTACTGATTTTAATTTATTTATGAAATTTGGCTAAAATTTCTGGTAGTCTATTCTAAATAGATTGAATAGATAAACATTTATTATTATATCCTTCTTACACAATAAATTTATAGGGCTTTCGATACTAACAATCAAAATTTCTCAAGGTGGACGAGTGCTGTAGCAGTGTTACACCGGCCTGTGGGAATCACAGTCCTGTGTAGAACTGTTATGGTTATAGACAGGCGTGATCTCCATCAAGAAAGCGTCTAGCTAGTGCCACCACTTATTTAAATACAAATAATATAAATGCTTTGGTTTTCCTACTCCGGCAATTTTTATTCGTTTTGTTAGTTTACTCATAAAAAGCGTTCGAACTTAACTCGTTAGATAGCTCGTCACCGTAGTAGGAACTCGCAGCTTGGGAAGTGGTGACACATTGTGGTCAGAACAGAACATCTGACTCACAGATTCATGGACCTATCAAAAGGACAAAGAGTTAAAGCTATGAATAAAGCTTTCATTTACCTATGGACTACTAGAACAAATGACTAATGGTCCCAAAAGGGCAAATTAAGTCCTGCTACACTTATTTTACTTGTTAAGGGGAATCCTCAAGGCAAATTTCCATACAAAATGTTTCGGACAAATACTCAAAAAGTTTAAATTAACCCTACTAACTTAAAAATACGTATAAAATCTAAATTAAAGTATGAAACCTTTCACTTTTTTTGTTGACGAAATCAAAAAACATGGACGAAACGAATAGTGTGAAGAAATTACTATAATACGGCGTACTTTTTGAGTATTTGTCCGAAACATTTGTATGGAATTGGATTTGAGGATTATCCTATAGGCCAACTCTAACTTTCAGTATTCGATTCATTATTAATCGCGTGATGAAGTAATAATAACCTATCTATCCATCCCAAAAAAGGTTCGCATTATTGTTCATGTTCATGCTTGCACATGATGATCTACGCTACGAGAAAGTATACTAAGATCTCTGAATGCGTTGGTATCGCTATTATAGTTATTTGTCAATAGCGTTACGGTACGCTCTTCCCAGGCACGCAGGCGCTATGACACGCTGGTTTTTCCCTCTGTGGTCCCCTTATTTGTAACTAGGCATGGAAATGATTGCTACTTCTATTTCATTGTAACATGGAGATATGATTTTATTTTGTAACAGTCATTCGACGGTGATTTTGTAACACACTGCTATTTTCATCAATGGCCTAATGTGACTAATGTCATATTATAATTCACTTTGCTAGATTCTCGAAGACGCATAACGCGATATCACGCAATCCTCCTACTCACAGGCAGCATATTTCTGACTGACTGTTTATAATTATTTACGATACGATGCGAATTAAATGGTGAATTGTGACAAGTATCATGAATTCATGATTTTGTTACAGATTTGGTCTCAGAAACTAACAAGTGTTATGTTTGATCAGTTTTGTACCATGATAAATAATGTTACTCGGTATTCCTTCCATGCCTATTTGTAACATTCTTGAATCGCGTGCCGTCTGCCTCGACTCCGAGTCCGCACCTCTTTAATATGTATGTCGGTGTCGCCTCCGCGGCTCCCTGTCTTTGCCTTCTGCTTTGCAACTTGTGGATTGGCAACTCGGTTGGCTGACCGGATGTTTGCACGCAAGCCTGTCTGAATATGGAATCATTCCAATTAATCATTCCGACTTTATATTACTGTTTGGTCACTTGACTATGCTAAAATAAAAACAATAGACGGGATATAACAATATTGTGGTTGGGCACCTTATTGGACAAAACTATAACAATGATTGTTATTGGTCCTTAATCAACCGGTTATACGTTGTAGTTAATATTTAGCTCTCTGTTTTATTTTATTACTTTAGGTAGAGGAAACAACGTGGCCTTATGTTTGATCTAATAACTGAATTCGTTTGACTGATAATAAAAATATGTTGGTATCAAAATGGCTCGGTTTTACTAATATTATAAATGCAAGAATGGGCATAGACTACAGATGTAAAATGACGTCAGTTTTAAAATTCTTCACCGATTATTCCACCGCAAATTGTTTATGGTTCCATTTGTAGTACAATGGCGTTGCTTTTGAATTTTTAATAGATTCCATTGTCGAGAACATATTAGAAATCGTTTGTTAGTAAAATAATACCGACCATAATCATGTGAAACGTACCCGTCGCAATATACACATGACCGTGGTTTGACCTAGCTACGGTGTAGGCAATAGGTTGGCGAATGATGACAAAGTCATAAATCATCAAATTATATATCGTACTAACACATAAGGGTAGGCTAAGGTAGCTAATATTTCCTTTGCTTTGGTTCACATTTTAAAGGAAATAGTCTCATGTTGCCCGAGATAAACATAAAACACGTCCATGTCAATAAATTCATTTACTTAATTATTTTTGTGGTAAATAACAAGCAGGGAATTACCGAGGATTTTAAGTACTGGGAATTTCCAGATCTCTTTCACAACGCACGACAAATTATTGCTATTAAATATTTAATAAACCATCGATTTTCAAAACAACTTCGATCCTTAAACATAGCTCAATTTCAATCAATGTTTCTTACATTGTAGTGGTCTCAGAAAGTCGGTGAATGGAGGCGGCTCAAGACTTCTCTAATTCGTGATTTATGAAAGGGCCTGTGTCCAAATAGTCCCGGCTGTGGATGTTCTGGGGCTGATATACGATGATAAGGAAATGTTTCACTAAATAAGTTGCTTCACCTTTACTCCATCGCCGCTGACGTGGTCATTCCCGGTCGGTCACACCCCGTCGTCAATAATGTTGACGAGCGGGGAAAAAATTCCTACTCGTTCACCGAACGCAACTTTTTATCTACCGATTGTATACATACAAAAGTCAGAATATAAAAGTGGATTTCAATGAAAGATGATACAGATTTAGCAAATGTCAAATAAAACTGAGTTATAACGTATCATACTTAAATTGAAATCCGCTTTTTATATTCTGACTCTTATACTAGGTGTGTACGATCGGGAAATAAAAAGTTGCGTTCGTAAACACTGTACTGTGAACGAGTGGGGCTTTTTTCCCCCTCGTCAACAGAGTTACCGACCGGGAATGACCCCGCTATCGTATGTGTTTATATCAAAACCTACTCAAAAACCACAATTTACTCAAGTTTTGAAAGACCATTTATCGGCATCACAATTGGACCGTAGAGTCGTAGTCTGATTGATTACAAATACTTGTTTAACGAGCGCGTAAATGGTAAACTGTTGTATCATAGGTGGACTTACATAACTGGAATTTCTTTTATGGTCTGTCCATGTTCATTAATATCCAGCGAGTCCGAGGCTGGTAAGTTCACACAAACATAAAGCCTCAGTTTAGTCTAATAAATTAACAGATCTAAGGTATAAGTAAACTGCAACTAATAGGTTCTTTTTGAAATTTCAATCCAAACCCTAGGACATTCGATGTTGAACATTTACAAAATGTAATTTATATTCGTATCAAGATGCGTTGAAACTTACAAACCAAACTTGCTAAGATTCTTCGAGGCTTACATTATTTTATTTCTATGGTATGTTTCTCGTAAAAAAGATTTCGATTTTGTTTCTCATGTTAGTTAGCGTGTTGTTACGAGTAGATATAAGAAGCTCAATAGGTCACAACACAACACTCTTTATACTATTAACTGACACTTTGTTAGTAAAGTATATTATAAATCAGATTCATACGTTTTAAGCACGTCAATTAAGAAGACTGGCTTTATCTTTAAATCGATATAGTCTTTAAAGACTCCATCTAGTGCCACGTGCTACATTGCTCGTTTTTTGGTCTCACGGTCCTCGACATGATCGATCACCGAGCGACTATGCGATGGCCATTTATAATCGCACGTTTTTTTGCCCGTTTCGCACACGTGTGGGAACACACTAATGACTTAATTAACTAGTGGGATACCAAGACATGAGATGAAATCTCTCGCTAAGTCAACCTGTCAGTGTTTACTTTAGATTTTTGTTTTCTGATTTTATGTTAGGTATATCACAATAATGGTATTCGTTAGGTTTTTTTTACTAGAATTTTGAGAAGGTCCTTTACAATCATATCTGTTTTGGTATCTTGCTATGATATTTGATAGCACCAAAATAGTTTAATTAACCAGACCTTGTTTTTTTCAAACCTAGGTAGAGAAATTATCCTATAATAAACTGTCAAAAGTTCCTAAACAATTACTTTTGTCGTTTGGAAAATTTTAGCGATCCAGATTCAGACTGTTAAGCTCTTCCTAGCGAGTAAAGTAATTGCTAAGGTTTGGTGCAAGAGGGCATAATTTTTTTTTTTATTTGCTGATCGAAAGAATAGTGATCCTTTCTGAATTGTGCCTTGAGCCAACTTAAAAACATATAAGAATAAGATATCGAGGCTAGTATGATTTGGCCAATACAAAGCAACGATCAAAAATGAGTTTAATTTGGCAACACTTATGTACGTTTTATTAAAAAGATGTTTTCTTCTATTTCAGTTTCCTTGATGACCTGGACCGGTTAGGTGCGAGAGACTACCAGCCCACCGAACAAGATATTTTAAGGACTAGAGT
This sequence comes from Lobophora halterata, assembly GCA_932526365.1. Lineage (NCBI taxonomy): Eukaryota > Metazoa > Arthropoda > Insecta > Lepidoptera > Geometridae > Lobophora > Lobophora halterata. The sequence continues at coordinate 3,831,595 of OW052018.1, forward strand.
CAAAACCACTGGCATCGTTGAAGTGCACTTCTCCTTCAAAAACCTTAATTTCAAGTAAGTACAATCGGCAATCATGAATTAAGTTCTTTAAGATTAGATCTACAGGGTGGTTTTTTGAGCAGGTACTGCTGACCAAGTTCGAAATCACGGGAGTTAGAGAAATGTCGTGAAAGGAGTCATGCTCTCGATTTATAAGAAAACAATAATTGCATATTTAGTTTTTTTTTATTATTTTACTGTTGACGGAAACCGACCCGAATGATTTAAAAAAAAAAAACACTGTACTATTGAACCAATGGATTCTGTTGCTGCTGCTAAGGATCAATCTTTGAAAAAAAATATGGCTAAAAATTAAAGGGAATAACAAATTTTTACTAGTTTATCATTTTCGAAGACACTAGAAACTTTTCGGCAGAAACAAAAGAATACATAAGATAATTGATTGATTCAGGCGTGACTTTGCGGAAATCCATAAATATTAATAAATAGTATAAATTTATATAGTAATAATTCCGCTTGACTTCCAAACAAAGGTTCCAATTAACTTAACTCTAGTTTCAGATTTTCTGTTTTCGGCGCTTTGGTTTAGATACAAAAAATCTTAAACTAGGGTCAAGTTAATTGGAACCTTTGTTTGGAAGTTAAGCGGAATTATAACTATAAGAATACATGTTCTATTACAGATTGTTCGACGTAGGCGGTCAGCGGTCTGAAAGAAAGAAATGGATCCATTGCTTCGAGGATGTGACGGCGATCATATTCTGTGTCGCCATGTCCGAGTACGATCAAGTGTTGCACGAAGATGAAACAACGGTGAGTCTAATAGCCAATACCATATCAGTATATCGTTTTTAGAAAGTTTGGATGAAGAATTGAAATGAGATTACTATGTATGTATGTATATACAGTCAGCTGCACAGACGTGTAGATGTCGCAGTATTTTGTATAACTCGGCATTTTACAAATGGCGTCGTCCGTTTACAAACGCCCGCTGTTTTGTAATATACCGAAGTCAAATTGTAAATTGCCTCGGCTTTTTTTAATTTACCACAACACTGATGTACAATTCAAACGCCGTTTGTGAAATAAAATTAAAAAAAAAACCCAAGGTGTCTATTGAATCTGGTGCTTTCAAAGGAAAACGATCGTCCACTCCCAAGCTTTTACATTTATATTATTCTCTTAATTTTGACAAGAATTCTGACGAATCTACGATGCTTTGGCTCACTACATTCGCCTGAAACATGAAATATCAACTCTAGGCGAAAAGAGACCCAAATTTCTATTTGTCTGCGATTGGTTTATTCTTGCACGTATCTTTTTAGCTTCGCTGATGTAAGTAAGGGTGCATTTCTATAAAAAAATAAAATAAAAGAAGATGAAAATACACTTCAGTCTTAGATATGACCATGCTCATATTTTTGTTGTTGGCTTTCAGACATGCTCATAATTTTGTTGCATTACAGAACCGTATGCAGGAGAGTCTGAAGCTCTTCGACTCGATTTGCAACAACAAATGGTTCACGGACACTAGCATAATTCTGTTCCTCAACAAGAAGGATCTGTTCGAAGAGAAGATCCGCAAGTCGCCGCTCACCATCTGCTTCCCAGAGTACACAGGTCAGTTGTCAGCATATCCTGTTTAGCATAATCCAGTTCCTCAGCTAGTAGTCAGCATAATCCTGTCTCTGAACAAGAAGGATGTGTTCGAGGAGAAGATCCGCAAGTCGCCGCGCTTCCCAGGACGCGTTCAACTTAATCTATGTCCATACCAAATTTAAGCTTGACGTATATTACGCGTGATTGAGCAACAAACATCCATCCATACACGTATTTTTTTGTATTAGTGTGTCGTTTACTGCTTTGTATGTAATACGTAGGCATATGCCTTATTAAGAACAGTTTTAAGTATCGCTCGTTAGATTATTCATAACTATGGGAAGTACTTGTATATAACTTTAGGAAGCACTTTTATGGTGTGTAAAGTTTCCTAGTTGAGTTGTCATTTGCGATGTTTTATTCCACTGCTCTGTGTTATGAGAGCGATAGGAAGATAGAAGCATAGCTTGGATTGTTATAAAGTGATAACATCATTGATCTTCTCATACGTAGGTATAAGTAGGTATAGTCAACTGAGGTAAATGCATAATGGGGCTATTGAATTGTTATAAGGGACGAACTTAACGTTTAGCAGTGTTCGTTCATAAAGTTTTGGGGGCGAAGCCGAAAATATAAGGACTGTAATATTAAAAAAGTATTGCGCAGGACTCTTGTAGTTATGGGCAGGCGTGATCTCTTATCATAAGGAAAACGCCTTGCTAGTCTTGCCTGATCTCATAGAGAGCATAGAATCATACTAATATTATTATTATATTATAGTTAAGAATTACAAGAATATTTTATAATACTTAATTGTAAAAGTTTACAAAAATATATAATTTTTGTTGACCCGAGTGTCTGTAATTTTTTGTCCTGTTTTCCGCCTTCATCTTGGTGTGTAACTACCAATCTTGGTGTTCTATAGGAACACCGTTTTCAAACTAAAAAAAAAGAAATCATCCACAAACCAAACCAGTACACACTAAAAGAAAGAAAAAAAATAACCATTTCTCCATTTCCAGGCGCTCAAGAATACGGCGAGGCGGCCGCGTACATCCAAGCCCAATTCGAGGCTAAGAACAAGTCCACCACCAAGGAGATCTACTGCCACATGACTTGCGCCACCGACACCAACAACATACAATTCGTGTTCGACGCAGTCACTGACGTCATCATAGCAAACAACCTACGCGGTTGCGGCCTCTACTAAACGCGGCATTCAACTCCGACCGAGCCTCAAAGGATTGTCCAAAAAGGCCGGACGCATGCGATCCTTCGCCGATTTGATTACAATGCGCTATTTGTAGGTCCAAACGGTTGGGTTAGGCGTCCCCTACACGATCAATATTACGCATTATGACTAATTGTGCAATATTATTGACCGTACAAGTAGCGGCACGTAAATTTAGCGCTGACCGTTAAAAAGTAAGGTAGGTTCCCCTGAGGCTCAGGGGGACTACACATACAATAAACATGCGCAGTAAAGCGTATGGTTCAGCGCTAGACTTGTGTGTCGCTACTTATATAGGGTTTATATTGAATCTTTATTTCTTTCAATCTTATTGAACAATAAAATATATTGTGCAATGTTATTGTAGGTCTAGGGGACGCCTTAGTCTTGGGACTTTTTGCATATTTGAAAAACGAAATGTAAGCCCGGCGAAGCTGTTGCTGGTGTTCCTTATTTGAAAATGAACGCGACAATTAGTTGGTCACGTGTCTCGATGCGGAAAACGGGCTGATTTTTATAAAGGCACCAGCCAAACTGAAAACAGCTCTTTTTTTTCTCTTTTAGCCGAATTTGACCTAAGTTTTTCTTAGCATTCATATAATGAATCATCGCGTACATTTCGGCGAACGTAAAAACGTAAATCTTAGTACTAATTCGGAAATGAACGTTTGCGGCCGGCCTAAAACTACGAACGCGAGAAATCGAATCGCAACTTTTAAAATTGGAAGGTATAAAACGGTCGGATGTTCACACCGCGCCGCGAGCCCAAACGGTATGGACGTGTAAGCATATCAACTACGGGCGACGCGGCCACGGTTCGCAGCTACGCGTATTTTATCATAAGCTTACTGGGTAAACGCCATGCATTACAAGCTTGGGGCATTATTAACGCCCTTTCACCACGACTAGATCCCAATTATCATTTCCCCCCGTGTAATATAAACCGTTTCAGTTCAGTATTAGCGTTCAATTCTAAATTTTGGTGCTAGGTGTCGTTTGTAGTTCGGTTCGCGCCGGATCTAGTCGTGCGCCCATCAATGGTGTCGTGCGCGAGTCCTAGCATTTTCTATAGTATTGCGCGCTCACAACGAGCACAGAATCACCATTAAAAAGTAATTTATTATTCTATCAGACAAAGAGTACAAGCTCTACTTAGCTTGGGGCTAGATAGATATAATAATTATTTAATATACACATGGAAAATAACAAATACATGGCTTAAAACTAGATGGCGTTGTGAAAAATTTCCAAAATATTTATTTATTATTACTATTCTTACGGACCTATCGCGAAACTACACGCATTATTTGACGCTTACCGTACCCATACCAAAATGTATGAGGTTTTGAGCTGCTTCATCTAGCGTAATTAAATGGTACAATTGTTTGACCGAAACCGTTGGACCGGGGGCTGCGAGACGGAAGTAGAGATTAAAAGAGTTCGAACTAGGCTATCGACGGCGGATTTACAGAGAGAAACCTTATCTAAGAGCGAAGACACACAGCTCCGTTGCGTTGCGTTGCGTCGCAGCGCTAGCGTATTATAAACAAAATGTTAGTACAAATTAACGACGCAATGGAGCACTGTGGTTTCGCTCTTAGGCGCGAAACAACGGTTCCGGTCAAACTACAAGATCTCGTACTAAATTAGTCACGTGACTAGACGTTAACGTTACAATACTTAATGAAGAAAAATGGATGCCAGAGATTAAAACTACGTGTTTTTCAATATTAACGTTGCTGTTTTCAATTTACTAATACATTGCATTTATAATGAGGCGGTTTGGTCTGTGACCGTTGGGAGCGCGCAATGGACCGGTTTTTTTTTTTGGTTGGGTTGAGTTTTGACCGCGTGCGGGCCTCGAGAGCTCCAAATACAATATCCGCTTATATACTCACTCTCTTACGGACCAAACACAGAAGGAACCAATTCATCATTCGGTAGTGTTCACGCTTGAACATTCACAGGCCTACTAAAGCCAAGACCAAACCAACGCGGTCAGCTCGCGTCCGCGGTGGCGTGCGCAGTGGCGATCAGTTGTTGGCCAATCGATAGTGACGTGTTCACATCTATGCGGAGGACGTGATGGATGGTGGCTGAGTGGACGAGGCCCTTGCCTTGCGATCTGATGCTCGCGGGTTCGAATCCCGGTGGCAGTCATGCGTAAATGAGTTTTTTCAGTCGAGAAAATCTATGAATGCATCCCACGTTCTCACGAAACTGACATGTAGAACCTAAAAGTTCGAAACCATGAGTGCACTAAAGGAGCTTCTTCGAGGCGCACTTGAAATCCTTTCACCACGCTGGTTCGAAGGAACTAGTGACGCGATAAGAAGAAGACATCTATGCGTCCTCTGATTGGCCAACAACTGATCGCCACCGCGAACGCGAACTGAACGCGTTGGTTTGGCCACGGCTTAACTGATTACAAAAACATCATTCCATTTAAGTATTATATCTGAGAAATTATTTTTTATAAACTTTTGAATGCACAAACTAACCGCTCTTTTGGAATAAGGTGTTATGTTGTACCTACACTTATTTAAGCTAAGACCTGTGTAATCATTGGGGGTAATCCACGCAGTTAGAATAATTTAAGCATTATATTGCGCACAAAGTTATTTGATTCCAATATGAGCATTCTTTACGCCATATATACAATTTTTTTCTATATTTTGTGTTCATATTATTGTCTATATCATTTTTACAGTTTAATCCTTAAGATTTAGCCATTTAAGATTGTATTCAATTACGAAAATCATGTTTTTAGGTATTTATTTATAGCGTACTTGTATTTAAAGGTGGTGTGTGAACTCTTCACGGTTAATTTTGTATTTAATGTTCAATAACCAATGTTTATGAATCATGTTAATCATTATTTTGTGATGGCAAGTCTATGGTAAGAACCATGAGATCATTTTGTAACTAAATAGTTATCTAAAGTAGATAGCTATAGGCGAGCCCAAACGACGCAACATGTGTAAGATATGTGAGTATATAAACTTGTATACACTCGCGTTGGCGTAATCAAACAACTTATATATACTATACTTATAACATAATTTATTATTAATAATAAAAATAAAAATCTTACTTTTAAGCATTAGGACAGTAATTGTATCAATAAACATTAATTAATAATGCAATTAGACAGTAACCACTATTGTCATAGTTAGGTGATTTGTTTACATTTTACGTTTATGATTATGTAAAAAGGGATTTAAATGAAAATGTAACGCCTACATCGTGACCGCGCGGGCCATTCACCGACACATTCGTTCTAAGGTTGACAAACCAAAGATTTTGTTGTAACTCTATTTATTAATGCTAACGTTTGAGGACAAAATTGTATTAGTGGAAACAAGTGAAGGAAGCACGGCTTATTCCATGATGCTCCCATCCTCATGATTCCAGTGGGATCATACAAAACTTTTGAGCTTATTAAGCTCTCACTTTTTGTGGAATTCAAAAACTCCTCCGGTTTTATTCCATGTTGTTCCACACCCATGTTGTTGTTCTATTGTTCTATCTATGGAACGAAAGTACGCTACTTACATTTGCCTAAGATATATTGGATTTATTTAATGTACTTAACTCTTTATTCATTAAAATATAAATTTATCAAATTAAAGTATTTTGAAACTAGGTTCATAAAGAAAATAATTGTGTATTGCATTTCACATTTTTACATCACATCTTTACATCCAGGTGTGTGGGATTATAATGGAACGATGAGTGTTTTGAGTTCATTAGCTTTTTAGTGGGAGTTTAATGAACTCAAAAGTTTTGTATGATCCCACTGGGATCATGAGAGTGGGAGCATCATGGAATAAGCCTTCCAAGCTTGTTTCGATTCGAGAGGTTCGTTCAGCGTCAGTGTGCGGTCTTGTAGTTCCTGGTGCGTGGCCCGCGGCCGAGCGCTCGCCGCTCGCTTGTTGCTTAGTAGGTTTTTTACTGTTATGTAACTCTTATATGTGTACGTACACTAAAAAATATATTAGCGCAGTTCTACATTCAGCCCAAAACCATTAAAATAAGCTTCACATTACATTGTTTTTGTTTGTGAGTGTGAGATGGAAGAATGTTCATTCTAATGTCTTCGCTGCGAAGGCTCCATCATAGCTGTAGATCGGTGCTTGACAGTTTCATGCCAAACGATCCTCCATTGTAATATTTGGCTTCTATCGGTATGCGACATCATGCACCGTCTCAGCTCGTAGGATATGTAATCTAGTTAGTCGTTGGTTTCGCATTTGAATGTGTTTCTCTGCCGCAGAACGATTAACTTGAACGCTTTGATATTTCGAGTGGAAGTGATGTAAATTTTGTACACTGCCGCATTGTTTGTTCGCTCGAATCGCATTTAGTTTGTAAGATTTACGACAGTGATGTACCCGCACACGCCCATGGTATATTTGGTTCACAAACGTGCGCACAAACGGACAAACCGAGGAACCGAGGCGTCCCGGCTCTGTAGGCTTCTTATTTGAAGACTGAATTGTTGCGGCTCAAAATATTCTCGCGCTTTATTAGATCCACAATGGAAGGTTTCTTGCAGTTTTTTTTTAAAAGGTAGTTAGTGATCGGGCCGAGATAGATTTAATCGTGATGTGGGCAATAGATCGGATACGCCAGTATCCAAGTCGCGCTGATGTAACAGGCGATGGAAACATTTTTAAATATAAAAGTTGTCTTCGTCACAATGTCGTCGATCGATATCGATATCACCATGCTTCATTCATATTTGCCAAAGTTAATTACTAACCTCACTATTTATACTTACTGTATGTTCTTTGATATCTAAATTATGTGTGAGGCTCGGGGCGACCCGACCCGCGTAGTCGTACGGTACTGAACAGAGTACAATGTTGAGAAATATCTTATTTAGAATTGATGAACATGTAAGCATTTGTTTCTAGTGCGTACGAGGGATCGCCGGCGAGTGTCGGACTCGCGCGAACCCCTCTATTGAACAAACGTTTGAAAACAAAATTTTAGTCACTAGTGGGTAATTTTTGAATGTGATTCAATCTTATCTTTATTTTTCTATATAGAGTGACAATTTAAAGATTTGATTTCTATAATTTCCAATTTGTGTTTCGTATTGTAATGCATTTACTGAAAACGATTGTATTTAGCCAATGGCGATGTAATAAAAACAATACTATTTTCTCTTATTTGTATCTCGTCTGCACTGGTATTTTTTATTGAATTTACTATAAATGTACCTACTTTAAGTGTATAATTTTAAATAATTACTGAAAATGATTATATTCTAATTTTTATGTTCAAATAACTAAGTTGGTTTTATTTATTTCCTCCTAACTTCCCATATTAAATTTCAGTGGGTTAGGAGCAATTTTTCTGTGTGAGATAAAGATGCGAAACCTGAGTCCTCGCGTTCAGTTAATTTGTAAATAAGTAAAAAAAAATATTCAGTTATTAGAATGGCAAGGTATTTATTGCAGCACGTTATCTCAAACTAGAATGTAGTAAGCCAGACTGATATCTGTGATTATCTTCGATGACTACGCTACGAGATAATGGGAGTACGAAATTTATTTCCTCCTAACTTCCCATATTAAATTTCAGTGGTTAGGAGCAATTTTTCTGTGTGAGATAAAGATGCGAAACCTGAGTCCTCGCGTTCAGTTAATTTGTAAATAAGTTAAAAAAAATATTCAGATAATAGATATGGCAAGGTATTTATTGCAGCATGTTATCTCAAGTTAGAATTTAGTAAGCCAGACTGATATCTGTGATTATCTTCGATGATTACAACGCTACGAGATAATGGGAGTACGAATCGATGAAGTTGAGAATGTTGGGATGTTGATGTTGCCGGGGGTGGTAGCCTCTGTAGTTGATGCCGGGGCAATGAGGACACTCCTCGAAGTCTCAACACGTCTGGCTCAATCTAGCCCACGTAGGTTACCATCGATCGAATGTTGGGAAAGTAGTTGACTGTCTTCCTCAGTTCAAGCCGGGGTGAAGGGTATCCAGCCTGATGGATGACCTTACCTTACCTATTGACGACGTAATTCAACTGACGTATGTAGTTTGTCAGTTGTCTACATATTTTATCTGTGATATGATGAGTTACCAGTATTGCCAATACGAAGTAAAAAGTCAGAGTTCCATTTACGGAAATCCATTCCATAGTTTTTGGGTAATAAATAAGTTTATGTAATGTAGGTTTGAGTTTGAGCTTCAAGTTTGTAAAAACCATAAAATCCGCTATATCTCGTAAAGGAAGCGAGATAGAGCAAAAATAACACGTTTTAGGGGTTTCCTAAAGGGATACACTTATTCATGACAAATCGATTGAGAGGTTCGCAAACTTGAAAACATTACCTAAATTTTTGTTTTTTATTTTCGGTTTTCAAAAATATTCGTAAACGTGAAACGTTGACGTCAAAGGCCTATCTATACCTTTGATTATATACTCTCTAGAGTAACGTCCTACAATCACCGCGATAAACACAGGCCAGGCTTTGCAGCCTGTGTGCGTTGTGACTAACGCTTTCATGTTTGTCTGTCTGTCTTTCCGGGTGGAATCTTGCAACACTTTCGAGCACTTCCCGATTGGCGATCTAGCTTCAACTTTCAGGGTAGCTCACAACTTAATGACACTGCATTCTAAATCTATTTATTACCATGCAATGCCAGCCTTACCTCAAAAAAACATAAAATCCACTATATCTCGTAAAGGAAGCGAGATAGAGCAAAAATAACACTTTTTAGGGGTTTCCTAAAGGGGTACACTTATACATGACAAATCGATTGAGAGGTTCACAAACTTGAAAACATTACCTAAATTTTTCTTTTTATGTTTTTGGTTTTCAAAAATATTCGTAAACGTGAAACGTTGACGTCAAAGGCCTATCTATACCTTTGATTATATACTCTCTAGAGTAACGTCCTACAATCACCGCGATAAACACAGGCCAGGCTTTGCAGCCTGTGTGCGTTGTGACTAACGCTTTCATGTTTGTCTGTCTTTCCGGGTGGAATCTTGCAACACTTTCGAGCACTTCCCGATTGGCGATCTAGCTTCAACTTTCAGGGTAGCTCACAACTTAATGACACTGCATTCTAAATCTATTTATTACCATGCAATGCCAGCCTTACCTCAAAAAAACATAAAATCCGCTATATCTCGTAAAGGAAGCGAGATAGAGCAAAAATAACACTTTTTAGGGGTTTCCTAAAGGGGTACACTTATACATGACAAATCGATTGAGAGGTTCACAAACTTGAAAACATTACCTAAATTTTTCTTTTTATGTTTTTGGTTTTCAAAAATATTCGTAAACGTGAAACGTTGACGTCAAAGGCCTATCTATACCTTTGATTATATACTCTCTAGAGTAACGTCCTACAATCACCGCGATAAACACAGGCCAGGCTTTGCTGCCTGTGTGCGTTGTGACTAACGCTTTCATGTTTGTCTGTCTTTCCGGGTGTAATCTTGCAACACAAATTTCGAGCACTTCTCGATTGGCGATCTAGCTGCAACTTTCAGGGTAGCTCACAACTTAGTGACACTGAAATCTAAATCTATTTATTACCATGCAATGCCAACCTTACCTCAAAAAACGTAAAATCCGCTATATCTCGTAAAGGAAGCGAGATAGAGCAAAAATAACACGTTTTAGGGGTTTCCTAAAGGGGTACACTTTTTCATGACAAATCGATCGAGTGGTTCGCAAACCTGAAAACATAAGCTAAATTTTTTGTTTTTTTTTTTAAATCTTCGTAAACGTGAAATAATGTTTTTTGAAATTACGTACCCTTAATTATATTTAGTTTTTTAGACAGTCTTGCGTACTTTTAGGAATCTACATTGGCAGCATTAAAGATAACCTCACTCATCCAATTCACAATCACAACTAACTTTCTGTTTGTTTGTATTTTGTGATTTAATTTCCACCAATATTTCCTTGCAACAACTATGAAAGACGTTATAGACGTAATGGTTTTACAAAACAATAGACGAGAAAAGCGGCTCCCTGATTACCGGAGTGCCCCGGGGCATAGTTTAGCCACGAATTTCATATTCGAGTGTGGCATAAAACTCGGCTTACAGCCCGCATCCGTCGCTACAGCTGCGGTGTTCTACCACAAATTCTTCAAGGAAGCGGATAAGAATGATTACGACTGCTACGTGATATGCACCGCTTGTATCTGTGCGGCGGGAAAGTCTAGAGACGAACCTGTGAGGCTAAGAGACGCTGTGAACGTTGCTCATAATTCTATCAACCGCGGCGCGGGGCCTTTGGAGCTGGGAGAGGAATACTGGTCGTGGCGCGGCGCTGTAGCTCAGGCAGAACTGCTAGTGCTGAGACTGCTGGGATTCAACTTGGACGCGCCATCCCCACATCGCTATTTGCTACACTACTTGCGATCTCTTCAAGAGTGGTTCCCGGCGTCTCAGTGGCGGTCGGCGCCCGTGGCTAGAACTGCGATGGCATTCTTGCAAGACTTCCACCATTCTCCGCATATTCTTGATTACAAAGCACCTCATATTGCAGTGGCAAGTCTGACATTGGCCTTGCATGTACTAGGCGTGTCGGTGCCTTTGGCATCCACTCTGGATGATGATGCAGCATGGTATTCTGTGAGTTTCATTTCAATTCTTTATATAACAATTATGGTGAATTGGTTTCTAATGTGCTGAAAAACTTACAACCATTGGGGTAAACAATAAAGATATTCTTGAGTCCTGCTCCACCTGCGACTAGAAGAAACAATGATTTGTATGATACAGCTGGCAGAAAGTGGATTAGAAGAATCAAAGATCGGGCTAAGTGGCACCTCTTGGTGATACCTATGTCCAGCCGAGTACCTACTTTCGTACGGTTGTTGATGAATGATGAAATAATTAATTTAAACATCTAGTGCTGATCTTTTGATTTTGTTGCAGGTTTTCACAAAGGACCTTCAAAAAGATAAGAACTGGGAAATAATGGAAAAGATGATGCAAGTCTATGGCAGAGAGCCAGAGCCAATATAAAGTCGGAAAAAATAAACTTTAGCTTATAAGTTTAGAATATTGTGTTACTGAGTGAAAATATGAATGTGCTAAAAATAAAAAATGAATTTTGAATCCCTAGTTCCTATTTATATTAAGCCTATCATTAGTCCTGTTTTAGGTGTCTTTGTATTAGTATACTTTGAAAAAACATTTCCTTTCAGAATGTACAAAGATAATAAAATCATCATGAACAACTTATATAGTGGTAGGGAAAAGGTTTTGCAAAGAAAACAACACAATTTAGATCTACATACAAACAAATATAATTCAGTTTTCTAACATTTTACGATACATAATTTTATAAATGTACAGGGTAAGCTCATGACGTGGGAGAAGCGGTATGGTACTAGTTCAAAACTGGGTACCAGAATACAGACCTTTATGGTGCAAGTACATTGAGGAATGCGGATAGCTACCGCGCTGATATGCTTTTACATTTTATAGGGTATACCTACTGTGATCATTGTGAATATGGATTACCAATGTGCTGTCCTGTTACAAATCTACATTAGACACCAATGACTAGTATAATTTATAAAAATTACGCTACGGTTAAGCGTATTAAATTTCAACTTTACACCAGTAGTCCAGATACCTAATTGAATAGCGGATTTAATGTGTCGGGATCGCGCGATGTGGCGCCCCGTGGAAGACAAAATAAATAAATTATCCCATCAAACACGCATTTAGATATTTGTGCATCTATTTATCATATCAATAGGTATAGCAAATCGATTACAATATAATTTTTAATAACTCTTATTTTTAAAAGAAATGGATATCTATTCACAAGTAATACAGCACTGTTCTAGCAACAGTGCACACAATTGCAAGTCTCTTACACACCAGATTAAAGAGAAATCTTAACTATACTTTGATTTATAATTTTAAATTATTTTCACACGGACAAAATGTAACACATGATATTGCAAACGACATTGATATTGACATCGTACTGATATTGCACAAATACTATTCACTACTGGGTCACTCATTAAATACACTGGGGATACACAGACAGACAATATATCTACTCATGTGGCGGTCACGTGGTGCGCCGAACTTGTACCTGTAGGTATAACACAAAATAATAAAACATTATATAAACTATACACGATAACACAAGAATCAAGAATATATTTCACACATTCAAAGCTTTGTATTGATAGAGCAATTTTAGATTTCATAGCAATTAATTTTTGACACAAGACATTCAGCACAATGTAGCCTAGTCATGTATTTTCCGGATAAAGCAATGTCCGATAGAAGAATGCATGACTATACCTCACAACACTTTTCACAATCTCACATAGAAAAAGGCAGTTCAAGAAATGTTAAAAAACACGTTAACAATTTGTTAGTCACAAAATATTAAATCATGAGACTTGTTAGATAAATGGTTTTGTATGGAATAGGCACTTGAAGTGAAAATCCGAAATAAAGCCATGGTCACGTGCAAAATAAAACTTATTAACAAAAAATAAAACTTTAATAAAAATTAAATGTCAACCAGTAAATATGGGAATGTATTATCTACATCACATAAAATAAACTTCATTCTATCTTGAATCAAATGAGCAAACGATAAATGGACGAATTAATACTATGTAAAAATATTGTAACTGTTTCAAAAACAATAAACGTAACTTCTATGGCATCTCAAATAAATTTGTACATTTTTGTACCGCGGGCGGGTCGCCTCAACCCAGGATTTGACTATAAATTCCATTAAAATTTTCCTAATCTAATAATATTAAAATTACGTGAAGAAATGACGAAAACTAACTACTTACTACTATAGACTTAAATATTTAGCGCTACACATAATCATAACGCAATCACCTACTTTGGCTGGACTCACAAATAAGGTTCGTAGTGCTTCGTTTAGTTAAATAATACTGGAAGATTTGCCTCAGGGTTAACAATTTCATCTATGTGCGGTGCCGGCTACATACGAGTACTCGTATTTATTTAGATATAGACAAATAAATCTGTGGTTTAAAACCATTTTACAACTCACGCGGATTACAACAATCGATTTGGTCTCATTAAATCAAATACACACGTAAGATTACTATAAAGTGACGTTTAATACCGGATAAATTTATAAAAAACGCAACATTCAGATCTATTACTCACGTAAAATTGTTAAAGACCAACAAAATTATAGGAACTCTCTACTAGAAAAAGAAGCATTTAATAAAATATAAACCAACTAAAACGCAAAAAAAAACAATTCTCTTTCCTTATAAAACAAAATAGCTATAATTAAAAATACTCAGTAAAAACGAAACCTAAATAAACTTTTTAATAATACAAGAATTTCCGATCGAAGATTACCAATGCCGCAGATACAAGTACCTAATGAATTGTCATTTGGCGTCGATCAATTATATGACAACACCGCTAATATACAATATATCGTCAATAAAATCTTTAAATAGAGTTCAAATAAATTAAGAATGAAGAGTGATAGATTTAATCTAACCACGAAAATAATAACTTTATCTACATGTTAGGTAAGAAAAGCTAGTGTCATTGGAACTAAGTAACTTACTTTAGGTGATAGAGCGATCGTAAACATCTCAAACCCGAGTGCTGAGCAATATTGCATTGACACTTATTTAGTTACTTACGGGTTCCTACCTTAGAATAATGCCTATTCCGTCGATGCCTAAACATTAAGCGAAATATGAAATACTTAAAGTGATATCAGACGGTTACAGTCACTCGAGTAAATATTCACTCCAGTGAATGGTTCATTTTTTTTTCATTCCATTTTCACATGGCTGAGCTAGAATAACATTAAAAAGAATGTTCATCAGTTATTTTCTTTCAACATGTTGTCAAATGAATTCGTGCATATAGTTTTAGTGGCCGAATCCGAATGAACGTTCACCTTTGTGTTCAGACCGTTCAATTTTCGATCATTCGTGAAAGATGCGAATGCCAATGACTAACACTGTTGGATCGGTTAACTAATGAATTCATTCGGCACTAATGCTTCATTTGGTGTTTAGATGCGTCACTTGGAGTGAAAGATGCAAAATGAAAGACGAAAAAAAATTACCAGTCTGATATCACCTTTATCAGAAAACAAAATTAATGTATTCTTTGTACGCAAATCGAAAGCTATTTAATTTTAAATTATGGCACACAAAATGAGCTTGTCAAAATTTTGTTTTCCGCGGTTTCTACCCATGTTATAACCTTAAACTTAGCTACTAAGGCATTTGTCTACCTAAATAAGCGTATATTCGTACCAATGCAATATCATCTAACGCTCGGTTTTTTGAACATCCTTCCAATAACGTAATCATACATCATGTGGTTTGATAATTATAATATAGTCGACATGGCACTATTAAAAAATCTCCTGAGTTACAGGTTAAATAGTTGAAGAAATCTGTAGACGCAAATGATATACACTCGAGTGCAATAAAATAGAATCAGAACGCAAGTTCTAATGTTCCTGTGAAAAAACAGGCTTATTCCCAAAATCCCCAGCCATCCCCACCGGTGGGGATTTAGGAAAAAAGTCTCGTAAATCCCCACCAACCACCAACAGCAGTGGGGAATACGGAAATATTTTGTCTCGAAATCCCCACTATTATGAACATATTTAAAAAAATACACTTCTTTGGATATTTTTATTACCATCACATGCAATCAATTTCACCGTAAATAAGTACTAAAGATGTGTATTATTTGAAATAATATGTTCATTGTTCATAATGTGGGGATAAGAGACCAAACTATTCCCAAAATCCCCACTCGCGGTTGGTGTTGGTGGGGATTTATAGACTTTTTTCCCGAAATCCCCACCGGTGGGGATGGCTGGTGGAGATTTAGGGAATAAACCAAAAAAAACACAAGCTTAAGAAAAATTACTTATTAACAATGCAGGATAGATCCAATTTCAAACCCATAACTTACATTCCATGTAACAAGCAAAGTATGGTTGGTATGGTGTGGATTCTGACTAGATTTCTGCACCCAAGTGTAGTTTTGTTAATTTATTATAAACAGCCAAAATGAAGTAATGAATTCATGAGCATTCATCTGTGCAGTCGTATTGTATGAGATCATGTGTGAGCGGTTATTTGTTCGCGACGCACTGCTCATGTTAGAAGCGGATCGACAAGGCAATAACATCTCTGTAAGGCAGTCTCCAGATTTTATCAGGTTTTTTTAAAATTACTGTACCAAAAAAAGATTTATTTATCTGTTGGTAGACGAGCAGCTTTCGCTGATGTGTCTATGTCAGATAGTGTTGGATTTTTAATATTTTGGTGTCAATTTTTTTAACATAGTCTTGTTGGTTCGTAACCAATTAATTACAAATATTTTAGGTGACACCAGAGAATATTTGTAATGACGAGGTTACAGGCAATCAACCCCACGCCTCTAGAGAGTAGAGGTTGCGAGTTCAAGTCCCAGAAAATTTTGGACACAAAAATTATTGCCCACTTCACATTATTCCAGTATGCTTACTGGCTCCACAGCGGCAGCAGCACTGTCTAGCGATCATATCCAGGGATGTAATGCCACTGGAATAGTGTGATTCAACCACTGGACTAGAATACTTACTCGAATGATGAGGAATATTAACATTAATGCCGACTTGGACCAAACTTTCAAAGTTCCTAAGCAACTACTGTACTCGCTTGTCAGTTCTTAAAGGTCAGAATCTGCACTGTTAAGAACTACCAAGTGAATAAAGTAATTGCTTAGGGACATTGACAGTTTGGTGCAAGTAGGCATAAGGCTGGTAACCCGCACTAATGGCTACCTGCACCAAACTGTCAAAGTCACTAAGCAATTACTTTACTCGCTTGGTAATTCTTAACAGTACAAATTCTCACCGTTAAGAACTGTCAAGGGAGTAAAGTTGTTGCTTAGGAACTTTGAAAGTTTGGTGCAAGTCAGCATAAGTCTTACAGATAGCCAACAATATATGTTTTCAAGTCCCTCTGTGGTAGAAAACCACAAAAAGTAATAGATTATTACCGCTAAGCCATAACGCTAGGGTTCTGTAGAAAAATCAGAGACTGCCTTACACAGGATATAAGAGGGATATGCCTTGACCATCGCGTGTTACAGCAACATAAGATTACGTATGGAAGGTGGCGGGGGCGTTCATCGTACGTCGGTGAGGTTGCTCTTGTCTCCGAACAGCTTCACGAGCTGCTCCTCGTAATCGTCGATGTTGCGCTTCATTATCTCCATGCACGGCCCGAGGAGGCGCTCGAAGGTTTCCACGTCCAGGACTGAAACAATAAGTATTTTCAACAGGCTTCAAACATGGAGAAGGCAGAGTCCGGTGACGCAGTACCAGCCATCTGCGGCTAACTTCATTAAGGGCTCTTTCAATTTAGACGTTTCGTGTCGGACCACGCACACACGTGCGCTTTGTATGAAAATAAATGTCCGTTCGCCCTTGTGTGAGCTATAAAAGTCCATCCGCAAAAAAAAAATCAGGAGAAGGTTCACAATGAAGTTGTTTTTTACTAATTTATTTTTAAATGATTAAAGCAAAATAATATAATACTTGCATTTAAAGATAGATAGATTGTTTATTTTGTCTCACAGAAGGTTAACGTAATTATTAATTTATACACTTTGAGCTTAAGTAAATGTTATAAAAAGTAACTAAAAATCTAGCTTATTTAATTTTAAGTTAGGTGTACTCGTTTAAGTTTAAAGTATCTTAATAATAGTGTAGTGATCAAGTAAACTAGCTGAGCAGGGCACTGGTGGCCTATACTACAGGTTTTCTAAACCTATCTCAGGCACAAGTCTCTCTAAAGTCTAAAGGGGTTAGTTAACCTGATTTGCGAGAGACTGGTGCCTGAGATAGAAGAAAGAAAGAAGAAAGAAAAAATATTGATTTAACTTAAAAACTGTACAAGCACACAATGACATTAAACAAAATATAGGTAAGTAGGTACTCGAATTAAAAGTATGTGCATGTACAGTACAGTCAAAAGAGGTCCATGCTCAGCATGTGTTGCAGTAGACTGCAACGCTGATTTTCAGCATGGACCCTCGGTTGACACACGGACAAAGCACGAACATATAAAGTAAAAATAATATTTTATACATTTTTAATCAAACAGTAATTTTTAAAAGTAACAGTAACATATACAGATAGGTTAAGAAAACCTGTAGTATATGCCACCAGTGCCCTGCTCCGCTAGACTACTACACTATTATTAAGATACTTTAAACATATATGAGTAAACCTAACTCAAAATTAAATAAGCTAGACTTATACTGACTGTACATACCTACCCCATCTTATTCTATCAAGTGAATTTACCTTGAAATTGAGTTGCGAATTAACAAAATTCCTTTCTTAGTTAGTACGCACTTTCAGTTCTTGATAAATACCCTAGAAACTTCTCTACGTCCAGTGATTTGGCCTGTGCGTTGTCTGTCACTCATACCTACTTGCACCAAACTGTCAAAGCTCCTAAGCAATTACTTTTCTTGCTTGCCAGTTCTTAAGAGGAATCCTCAAATCGGAATTCCATACAAAATGATTCGGACAAATACTCAAAAAGTACGCCGTATTATAGTAATTTCTTCACACTATTAGTTTCGTCTTCTTCGACTTTAATTTAGATTTTATACGTATTTTAAAATTAACCCTACTAACTTAAAAACACGTATAAAATCTAAATTAACGTATGAAACCTTTCACTTTTTTTGTTGACGTAATCAATAAAAAATAGACGAAACGAACAGTTTGAAGAAATTACTATAATACGGCGTACTTTTTGAGTATTTCTCCGAAACATTTTGTATGGAATTCGGATTTGAGGATTACCCTTAAGTCCATAAAAACGGTACAGACTTAATGAATAGCAGTAGTAAACTCACAAGCCACTCTAGTTGGTCCGGCGGCGTAGGCGGAAGCGGCGCGCGGCTTGTGGGTCACCAGAGCGAGCTCGCCGAAGTACCCGCCCTTGCCTGAAAACACACACATTATTTAACATTAAACAATTTATAGAATGTGTTCGTCTTATAATGAAGTTTGTCACGAAATTGACATATTCTCGTCATCTGTCTCTTCCATCAAGAGACTTTTTCTAAGTTATAATATTTAGATAAGCTTATTATTAAACAGTATTAATTTCCAGAGCTAGGTATAATATTAATTTGCATGCAGTGTTCATATCAAGAAGGTTGTAACACTAATCTGATAGTTCATGTTTTTATTTGTCTATTTTTATTACTGTGTTCAACCAGTTTTATGATCCTAATAAATAAAAAAAAAAAAAAAAAACTCATCAATACATAACACAAACAATAAATATAACGAAACCAGTAGACGATTTTATTTTAAACTAGCTGACGCCCGCAACTTCGTTTGCGTTGAGAATAAACAAAATTCCTTTCTTAGTACGTGTCTACACTTATTGACGAAAATACCCTCCAAATTTGAAATCTCTACGTTGTCTATCAGGCAGGACTAAGCTAAAAGACCCGTGTTAAGTCACTCAAACGAGCACTTCTCGTGTTGAATGCTGATAGACCCGTCTTCTACGAAGTACATCCCGTCTGCGGTGTGGAGACACACTTACTTTTTATTGTTACTTAATTATTGTCGGTTTATCAGCTCACTAGCTGAGGACTACCTGGATCAGAGATGCTCAAAATCGTGGAGGCTGGCTAAATTGAAAGGAGGACTATGCATACGAGCACTTTGACCTAAAGACCCGTGTTAAGGCACTCATCGAGCACTTTGACCTCAAGACCCGTGTTAAGGCACTCACCGAGCACTTTGACCTCGTGTTCGTTGCCGTCGTCGCGAGCGATGCGCATGCTGATGGAGCAGTCTTCTACAAAGTACATCACTGCGGTGTCTCCCCGTCGATCAGTACCGAGGCAGCAGAGCGTCTGCTAAGGACTTGACTTCGAGATCCGTGTTAAGGCACTCACCGAGCACTTTGACCTCGTGTTCGTTGCCGTCGTCGCGAGCGATGCGCATGCTGATGGAGCAGTCTTCTACAAAGTACATCACTGCGGTGTCTTCCCGTCGATCAGTACCGAGGCAGCAGAGCGTCTGCTAAGGACTTGACCTCGAGACCCGTGTTAAGGCACTCACCGAGCACTTTGACCTCGTGTTCGTTGCCGTCATCGCGTGCGATGCGGATGCTGATGGAGCCGTCTTCTACAAAGTACATCCCGTCTGCGGTGTCTCCCCGTCGATCAGTACTGAGGCAGCAGAACGTCGGCTAAGGAATTGACATCAAGGCCTGAGTTAAGGCACTCACCGAGCACTTTGACTTCGTGTTCGTTGCCATCGTCGCGTGCGATGCGGATGCTGATGGAGCCGTCTTCTACGAAGTACATCCCGTCTGCGGTGTCTCCCTGTCGGATGATCAGCTCGCCGTCGATCAGGGTGCGAGGTATCAGAGCGTCGGCTAAGTTGGCGCGCTCGTACGGCTGCGAAACAAAGTGGGATATAAGACAACCATTATCTTCATTACAATTACAACACCTGATTTTTTAACTGAACTGAACTGAACCAATCAACTGACTTAAATTAACTGTTTTAGTGACCGTTAACACCGCTGAAAAGTCACAGAGAAGCAGAATACGCAATTTCGTTTACTTCAATGACAATTTTTTTTCAGTAATTTTAGTATAAAAACTAAACTACTGAACTGATTTTCATAAAATTTATATGAGACTATTCTAACTCTCAAAAAAGAAAAAAAAACATTAAAATCGGTTTACAAACAACGAAGTTCTGAGTTCTCCATAGTACAAACTTGCTTAGTTTGATAGGCTAGATGGCGTTGCGTGAAATGTCAAAACATTATTTATAACTTTTTTATCTAAACTTATCTTATTGTATGATAACAAACAAATAAACTCAAGTCAAAATGTAATAATCAATAATATCGACGGTGTGTGGGAAACACATAATTATACAATACATACTTCAAGTACCTACATTTATACGTCAAACATTTGAAAAACACTTGAATTGATGCCGACGACGCGCGACGTAAATTAAAAGAATTTTATCAATTATCCCGAAGTGTGATGCCAATTATTCGTATTTTAACTTGTAGAGGATAATAATCAAGGTTTTACAAAAACATATAACAACATACTTCAATTGGACTGTTTTAGTGACCGTGAACACTGAAAAGTCACAGAAAAGCAAAATACTCAATTTCGTTTACTTCGAAGACTTATTATTTTCAGTTATGTTGATTTAAAAACTTAACTACTGAACAGATTTTAATTTAATTTCTATGGGATCACACTGAACGTATATCCTCTCTTAAATATATTTTTCAAATCTATTTTTTTAAACAACATTGGTTACAAACAATATTAATTGTTAAAACAACATAGAATAAAACATGTACCGTGTACTTGTAACGGGAAGGCTCTGAATTCTGTAATAGAGTCTATAAAAACTAGCAAGGAAAACAGCGACTGTACCATAACTTTGTACAAATGTTTTTGAAATAAACAAATTTGTATTTTGTATTTTTTCTATTAAAAAACCCGAATTGAGAACTTTCTCCTTTTTTGAAGGCGGTTGAAAAATGTTTTCCTTTCAGGTCAATTAATATCTACGAGTTGCTAGGATAACATTCAGACAAAATTGATACCAAAGTCATAACAGTGAGATAATTGGCTGAACACGTCACTTAATTATTTTGTTGTACATAGTGATAATAAAGTACCTGGTTATTGTAACAGTAAATGAAGAGCACTAAATTTTAAGGTATTAACATTTAGTATAAATATATTTAGTAATAAATCCGCTTAATTTCTAAACAAAGGTTTTAATTAACTTTAGTTTAGAACTTTAATATAAGTAGCAGTAGTGTTAGTTTTCATATATAAGTAGTGTATGTATGATATATATAATACTATATATGATATATACTAAAGTTCTAAACTAAAGTTAAGTTAATTAAAACCTTTGTTTAGAAATAAAGCGGATTTATTACTAAATATATTTATACTATTTGTTAATATTCATGGATTTCCGCAAAGTAACGCCTGAATCAATCAATTATCTTAAATTTTAAAGTATTTGATATATAAAGCAAGTAAGTAAATAAATACATATGTATTTATAATGTCGTGTAATTAAACAAACAAAAAGCAAGTAAGTTGAGGAAAATAAAGGCTCGTATATCCAAGTCAATTTTAAAGTATTTTGACGTATTTGTTATGCAAAGCAAGTAAGTTGAGGAACAAAAATACCCGATATATCCAAGTCATATTAGGTATAAAAATAAATATGATGATATTATGAGTAACAGGAGAGACTATAATATAATTATCAAAAAAATAATTATTATATTTTTTATAAATAATGTTATTAAAGTTATTGGGAAAATATACGAAACGGGTACTTGATGTAAAAAAAGTTTTCGTGTATTACGTATACAGGGTGGTTTTTTGAGAAGGGCACTGATGGCCAAATCCGGAACCACGAGAGTCAGAGTCAGTCCTAACTGCAGGTGCGCAAGCCGGTGCACCACTAGCGGATGTAGCTAGTGCTCTTGCATTGCTCGAAAAAGCGTGTATATCGAATATATGCTCGATTCGCCTACAACCTTTCACACCTGATGAAATAATTAAACTTATGACTAAAACCATAAGCCCTAAAAAAACAGAGGACATCTACGAACTATCCATACACTTTTTAAAAGGTGTCATGTTCTTTTTAGCACCCATAGTTTCTGAACTATTTAACAAGTGTCTGAGAGATGGATGCTACCCTAATACTTTAAAAAAAGTTAAAATTGTACCCTTATACAAAGGAAAAGGAGAAAAAGCTGTGGCTAAAAACTACCGCCCTATATCTATCATTCCAGCGATTGCTAAAATACTGAAAGCTGGACTCAATAAACAGCTATTAACCTTTTTCAATGACTGCCGCCTTTTCACAGACCGTCAGTATGCGTATCGCCCAGGTAGATCAACGACAGCGCTGGTGCGAGAACTTTTATCAAAGGTTAATGTAGCTCTAGAAGGTAAGCTCCAAGTTGCAGCTATCTGCTGTGACCTATCTCGAGCATTTGATACGGCCGACCGCGCCCTACTTCAGAAAAAGCTTGAATTCTATGGAGTCCGGGGACCAGCGGCAAGCTTCATGAAAGACTTTGTCACAGATAGATGTCAGTTAGTGGTAGGTGATTCAGGCAGAATCAAATCCAGTGAAGGTGAGTCTGACATAGGCGTACCTCAGGGATCCTGCCTCTCTAATACCACTTTCGCCTTACTACTAAATGACTTACCCTCCTCCATCACGGGAGCCGAAGTTTACTTGTTTGTTGATGACGTCGCAGCGGTGGTTTCTGCCCCAAACACGTCACTACTGGCACAAAAACTAAGCGATGTCGCTAAATAGCTTTATTATTAGTTCAGGGTGAATGGTTTAGCCCTAAATCTGAATAAGATGTGTTACATCCGTTTCAGTCTTTCCAAGAAAGGATCTAAGGAACCCATGAGGATCGCCGTTGGCGACAGCGTCCTGCAGGAAGTGCTCACGGTAAATCTACTAGGTTTTTTCGTTGATTCTGCACTGAAATGGGATGTTCACATTGATAAACTGTGTACTAGGGTGGGCCAAGCTTGCTATGCTTTGGGACGCCTCGCAGCATCAGCGCCTAGACATGCCGTGCTCGGCTGTTATTTCGCAACCATACATTCCCTTCTTACATATGGAACAGAGCTATGGGGAACGGCGGCCGAGTGTGAAAGGGCCCTGATCTGTTTTTGAGTTAGTAGGGTTAATTTTAAAACACGTATAAAATCCAAATTAAAGTATGAAACCTTTCACTTTTTTTGTCGACGAAATCAAAAAAAATGGACGAAACGAATAGTGTGAAGAAATTACTATAATACGGCGTACTTTTTGAGTATTTGTCCGAAACATTTTGTATGGAATTCGGATTTGAGGATGCCCCTTAAGGGGGAACAACTATTATGTTAGGTAACTATGTTGTATAATGATGGCTTTATAAAGTTCACTTTGAACCTTTCAATTAACTTGAAGAAACCGAATTTGATAATGTGACCATTATATTGTTTAATAGATTCTAAAATCATGCGTAGGTTAATTTATTTTAAGTATTTTGGATACGATGTCATACATAGTGCAGGTCGAGGTACCCGCAACCTACATGACCTTGCTTATCGACTGAAATTAATCAATACAGTATTCGGTATCAATGAATTTAATGACATCGAAACTTATTTGAATATTAATTGATCGAAAACTATTTGAAACTAATTAATTGAATTTTGCAATAAGGGCAAAAATATTACCAGTGACGCTACGGAGGCTGGTGAAATGATGGATGGACTGAGTGAGTGTGTGTAAGGCTATGAACAAAACGTGTTAGCTGGTACAGTAATGACATCTGATGGTTTCACAGGCCGTGTGAAGCGACCATGATAGAGACGAAGGGAAGAAGAACACATGTTTTGTGTGCCGATCTGACTGAGTGTGGGAGTTATAGGCGATGATTGACGCGACAAAGGTGCAATCCTTTTTAAATCATCAAGGGCATAAATATTTACCACATGACTCAGAATGAAGTACAAGGCCCGGTGCAGCGCTGCCACCTGCCTATATTAAATCATATTTCGCACGATGAATTAAAAAGTTAATTCAATAAGGCAATAGAACATGGCAATTCTAAGACCGCAAAGAGCCAACCGCTTATCGACCGCGCCCTAATCTTGCTTTAAATCAGAATTAACTGATAAGCCATCCAGTGTGTTTAGTTCTATCATGTGACGATGTCTATTACATTATTACTATCGGCCGGTTATCGTCACCTTCTTATACCTTCGATCGGCTTGCGGCATTGATTCCAGCAATAAATTCTTTCGAGTTGTTTTTACGTAATTTAGATTGGTAGCGGAGATTTCGTGGTTTAACGAAATGTTATAATTATATACCTTATACAGGTTAATAAGGTTATCTTATTTATTTCCAGAGTGGGCGACAATTTTAATCTGGTCGATAAGACATTTCAAATCAGCAAAGACTTCCAAAATCCCATTCGTGTCATAAAATTAAGTTTGAACGAAAGAAAAAAAAAGTAATTATATGGCATAATATAACATAAGTTTACACTTATCATATACCTAGGTAAATCAAAGTTTATGCCAAAAAGGCGTACAGCACAGCAATTTGTTGGACGACCTCAGTGGCCACCCAACGCTGATTAACAGTTGGACCCCTTTTTGAAAAGGGTAGTTGTCACGCGACGCAATGATAACGAAATTATGTTTGCATGTATGATTCCTCCTCAAAAATGGCTCTACTGAAGAACCAATTAAGCTGAAATTTGTCATAGATGTAGTTCATCGGGAATCATATTTTTGATTTTTTTTATTACGGTACCCAGACAGGTTAGTGGGTATCACCAGGGTGGGTACTACCCACTCGGGTGACCGAGTGGGTAGTACCCACCGCTGGTGGGAGCTAGCATTTCAATAAAGTATTCCAAACATTTTTGGATGAAAATCTCCGCGCGGTAATAAGCTCTACCACCTGACATAAACGAATTTATCAGCAGACGCTTCGCCCTTATTATATTAGCCTAGCTACTGCCTTGTGGCGGGAAATTCTATGACAGTGTGTCTAAAACTGAGGGTCTGTCTGACATATAAATAATGTTAGTTTAGACAAAAGAATGAAAAAAAATCAGTCTTCAAATGACTGAAGACGCTTTGGCGTAGCAGTCACACACTTGCTACTCGACCATCTGTGTCTTCATATTTTAAAGCTTTTCACTCTTTAAGAGCATTGCGTGACTCGCGAATGACTTTTGTGTAAACAACCCCCGAAATAGAACACACTTTCGAAACTTATTTTCTTGCCTGCTTGTCAAAGTAGCCAATTTCGTGTTTCAATTTTTAAGCCGTTAGACATGATTCTACATTTATTTTATCTGGCTCTTGATTTTGGTAAAAAACCCTACTCCTACTCTAAATTAAAATAAGAAGGTTGAGATACGATGCCCCATTAAGGTTGATTTAGTTATATTTTTCAATATGCGCCGAGCTTATTCCCAAAGAAATGTTTCCTCTTTGAAAATGTTGTGAATCCCTGTATACCCTACACAGTGTGGGAAATTGAGAACTAAAAAGATTTTCTAGGCTAAAGTGGGCGGATCTTTCATGTTCTTTCGTTTTGCTTTACTATGTATGTATGTATAAGCAGATGAACACGTAAATGTTTCCCTCATTTGATCATATGAATAATCTTAGTTGATAAGAACATAAATCATTTAGGTGTTTTAAATGCAATATTCCTAAATCACAACATTTTTTGCAGAAAAAAATGTGGAAAGAAAAGGTTTTCTGATCTACCTATGATTAAAAACAGCACTACATACATATATGTATGTAGCTATAATATGTATTTTATTGGTAAGATACTAATATTAAATACTCTTTTTAGTAAAAATTTATAATAATCAGAGCAATAAACTAAAGTACTTAGAAGTCTTATACAATGTATAGATTTGCTGGGACAATGCTAAAGAGCGCATTTCCTACACTAAATTGACCCTTCGGTTCTGAAAAGGCGATTCATTGGTGCATCGCAAACGAACGGATGTGACGTCACATTGATAAGACACCATGTTATTTATTGTTTATTGTGATGAATTGAATCGATCATTGATAAAAATCACACGTACTTCGTTACGAAAGCAATACGTTTCGAAACAAACAGGTTTTTAATCAAGGTAAAATTTCATTGTTTTGAATGTTGCTAAGTCGTTAGTATTCAAAATACCTCTAATAACACTACCAAAATATGACCTGTACTTTAAATCCTTTGGTTTCAATATTTGTGTTCTCTACCATTTTGTACAGTACTATCGTTCGACGAGACCTTGCAGCAATTATATTTTACTAAGCTACAAGCCTTTAAAAATAATGAAGTTTAGTAATAATAACATT
This sequence comes from Lobophora halterata, assembly GCA_932526365.1. NCBI lineage: Eukaryota > Metazoa > Arthropoda > Insecta > Lepidoptera > Geometridae > Lobophora > Lobophora halterata. Next base: position 3,858,435 of record OW052018.1, read on the forward strand.
ATCCGATAGTAATAAGTAGTAATAACACTACCAAAATATGACATGTACTTTAAATCCTTTGGTTTCAATTTTTGTGTTCACTACCAAAATATGACATGTACTTTAAATCCTTTGGTTTCAATTTTTGTGTTCACTACCAAAATATGACATGTACTTTAAATCCTTTGGTTTCAATTTTTGTGTTCTCTACCATTTTGTACAGTACTATCGTTCGACGAGACCTTGCAGCAATTATATTTTACTAAGCTACAAGCCTTTAAAAATAATGAAGTTTAGTAATAATAACATTATCCGATAGTAATAAGTAGTAATAACACTACCATAATATGACATGTACTTTAAATCCTTTGGTTTCAATATTTGTGTTCTCTACCATTTTGTACAGTACTATCGTTCGACGAGACCTTGCAGCAATGATATTTTACTAAGCTACAAGCATTTAAAAATAATGAAGTTTAGTAATAATAACATTATCCGATAGTAATAAGTAGTAATAACACTACCAAAATATGACATGTACTTTAAATCCTTTGGTTTCAATTTTTGTGTTCACTACCAAAATATGACATGTACTTTAAATCCTTTGGTTTCAATTTTTGTGTTCACTACCAAAATATGACATGTACTTTAAATCCTTTGGTTTCAATTTTTGTGTTCTCTACCATTTTGTACAGTACTATCGTTCGACGAGACCTTGCAGCAATTATATTTTACTAAGCTACAAGCCTTTAAAAATAATGAAGTTTAGTAATAATAACATTATCCGATAGTAATAAGTAGTAATAACACTACCATAATATGACATGTACTTTAAATCCTTTGGTTTCAATATTTGTGTTCTCTACCATTTTGTACAGTACTATCGTTCGACGAGACCTTGCAGCAATGATATTTTACTAAGCTACAAGCATTTAAAAATAATGAAGTTTAGTAATAATAACATTATCCGATAGTAATAAGTAGTAATAACACTACCAAAATATGACCGGTACTTTAGATCCTTTGGTTTCAAAATTTGTGTTCTCTACCATTTTGTACAGTACTTAACGTTCGACGAGACCTTGCAACAATGATATTTACTAAGCTAACCGGCTTTAAAAATAATGAAGTTTAGTAATAATAATATTATTGCGAGTCTTAGAACAATGTGGCTGGCTACAATCTCAGAAACAGGTCCGTTCCCAAAGGATCACCTCATCTTTAATATTACAAATAGGCAATCTCTTATGTCATGCTCTCCTAGTCGAGAGAAAGTCTGAGTCCCAGCAGTGGGAACGTAATAAAGTTGATTAGATAGACTTTCCTATAACTAGACTAATTTCCGCAATTTCGTTTTCGTGGCAACCCGTGGTCATTTTCTGACTATATTCTTTAACTTTTACAACTATACAATTTTAAAACTTAAAAAAAAAAGTATGAGTTTTAGTTTAACGTGACTACTAACGTAACGGGACAATGAGCGTTACCGGACAATGACGTCAACGTTTTCGTGCATGCAGCCGGGCGTTCATCGATTTATGCGTCGTAGTCACGTCAAAAAATAGTATTAGAAAGATTTCTGAAAACGACTTCCTCAGCCTCTTAGTAATTATACAAAAGAGAAGCCATACATCGATTGGCTCTTTGAGCGAGAGCGTCGGGAGCAATATTTTCGGGACGCTGAGCAACGAGGCCGAGCGTGTGTTGTGTATGTGGGGTTCTACAGGGGACGGTTTAGTTAGCCTGTATAATACACCCTATGTCGTACAATGCGCCTGTTAATGAACCAGGCAGAATTTGGCTTGGTGAAATTATAGTAAAATTGCGATAATTCCTTGGTTAAGGAAAACATATCGTGAGGAATCCGACTGCAAGACATAGAGACCAAGACAAGGAAGATGGTTTAAGTTTGTTACAAATTGGTAGTTTAATTTTTTAAGCTTGGGTTGGTTATATAAATATATTTGCGCTTTTGGGTTTTTACCGTAATACTCTTCGATAAATTATTGTTATAAAAATTTTTAGTCATTTGAAGATGTTGATGATGTTACTGGCAGATGGTCTGAAGACTGTGACGATAATGTTTGCGTACGTTTGGCATCTTCTTTACACGTAAAAAAAACATATACGGAAGTGATGTGCAGTGGCAAAAACTTACTACGACGATCTCGATGGCCTATGGGGACCGAGCCCTATACCATTCAGCAGAGTTTCTGACACAACGTTCCCTGTGTAAAGGTCACGTACTCACTCACGCACGACCTTTAGCAGTGACGACGTCTCGATGCAGAGAGGGGTGTCTTGCATAACAACTCAAGGAGGAACTATAACTACGGTTACAGGATATATTGGCTCTTTATGTTCGACAGACAACTTCAAGTTTAAAGATTACACACACATGTCGTTTTAAGGTCCAAATGAGTACGGTCAATTTCGAGTCCAGAAGCGTAGGGTTCACGGTGTATACTCTGGAACGGTTTATTACGGTGCGCCCACAAGCTAGGGTTATTAAAGTTTTACTCTAGAAGCAGTATGCGATGGTACGTTATTAGGTAAGTTAGTCGTTCGCAGCTCGGGTGAGGAGCTAAGAAGGGTCTTGTGGGATTTTGTGGCGGAACACAATACCGTCACAACGGATAATATAAAGATTGTAATGAAATGGAGTATAAAGCGAGCTTTATTTAGCTTTCTAAGAAAACCCGAATTCTTTGTATTTTCCTTGGTTATGAACAAGAAAGTGACTTAATAAAAACGTGGTAAAAAGTAAATCTCTGCTTATCTGGATATTATAGGAGACATTGAGCTGTGGTAAAATGTGGTTACGCAGTAAAGTCTGACGACGATAATCAGCGCTAAACAAACAAAATTTGTAAAGGAAAGATCTATGTAGATGACACCCACAACTTCGTTTTAAGCTCTCTAAGAAAAATCGTTCTTAGTACACGCTGACACTACTTCCACGAAAATACCCTCGAAATTTCAAGACGCTACGTTCAGTGGTTTGGCTAATGCGTTGTCAGGAAACGAGAAAGCAGAAATCGTATGGTAGGCGCATCTCCATAGACAATAAGTATCCAATATAGTGTCTTTTATCAGGATAACATCTTGCACGAATTTTTTTACCCAAAATAGGTTTCACCCATGACCTATAATGCTATATGCCATCGCGATGACATTTGCGCTTTGACCTCGCCCGCGGATCAAAGCACAGCCACTGTTTCGCTGTAATTGGCAGGATGTAACCAATTTCCGTATGCAGCGTATCCGTATTATTGGGTTATATCAGATACGCTAGAAAACTTCGTTAATGTCCCAAGTGAGAAAAGCAATTTGGCAGACGATCAAGCCGGTTGGATGACGTCATTCAAGATGAGAAAAAGCAATGACGTTGGCGCGAGATGAAAATTATGACACAATTTGTTGCTACAACTGGTACGTAGTATCGTATTACTCTGTGCTACAATTAATAAATGACGATTGGTTGTAAGGATTTCCATACTGCTTGCTTAGACAATATCAGATTTAATTGTCTTTACCCTACAGTATAAATATACACATTAAATCGGATCGAGCCAAAGATGTAGATAGTTCAACGCCGAAATTCGAAAAAGGACTACAGTTCAAGACGTTGGAATCCGATAATCCTAATCATGAAACGATGAATCAAATCATGAAACAAGTGGCGCTGGGCAAGGCGTGGTGACGGCAGGTGGAGTAAGGCCTTGACAGAGAGGATGCCTAGGGAGGGAAAACGCAGCGTTGTATGACCTCCAGCCAATGGATCGATGACATCCGCAGTATTGCAGACAACGCCTGGATAAGATCCGCACAGCGCCGATCAGATTGGCATTTAATTAAGGAGGCCTATGCCCTGCAGTGGGCTGATACTGGCTGATGATGATGATGAGATAGTTCAGTAGTTTCAGGACCTTCAAAAAGACGATTTTTATATATAGCTATTCAAGGTTTTACAAAAACTTGGTACAGCCGCCTCCAATTGGACTGTTACAATTGGAGTGACCGTAAACCCAACTGAAAAGTCACAGGGAAGCAAAATACGCAATTTCGTTCACTTCGACGACATATTTTTTTCAGTTATTTTTATATAATAACTAAACTACTGAACCGATTATGATGAAATTTGTATGGGACCACCTGGAAGTATATCCTAATAAAAATTTTTTTTTTCAAATTAGTCTACAGCCAAAAGATTTCTGTGGTAACAAAGATAAAACAAACATTCAACCGAATTGTTAACCTTGTTCTTTTGAAGTCGGTTAGAAATACCTAACCTAGTAAAATTTTTCATTCGAACAGTTTTATGGTATTTCACAAACATTTCGCTGTATGAATGCCAGGCCGGCGAATGAATCTAAAATATTCACAACACACATTTTTAGGTCAAAACAACCAATCACACGGAAAATAGTTGTCATTATATTACGGTCTTTCACCACATTTACATATTTCCTTTATGAGTAATTGGAGTTCAAAGTCCGAATTGTGGGTCATCATAGGCCACCATAACTAATAATAAATCTTTGTCGTTCTCCAGTAATATATTAAACTGATTTAATTTTAAATATATAGCGGTGTCATCAGCGTTTCTCTCTATCGGATGCCAAGTTTTTTTATTGGATTTAGTGAAGCGAGATAGCTTTGACTGTCTGGCTAGCAGAAGATTAAAACTCTAGGAACAAGGGGTGTAGAACTGTAGTTTGTATTCATTTACTTTATAAATTGATTTCGGATCTTTTTAATATAATTTAAATTATATTAAAAAGATTAATTTCCCAATAACTATGACTTCGAAGTGGATAACGCGAGATGATTATGAGAACACATCCGAAATTGCATTAGGGTTCGCATACGCGTTCTATGAAGGCATTGACGACATGGATGGTCGAATGGCAAGTGTATTGGACTGCCACGCCCGGTGTCGCGGGTTCAATTCCCGCTTCAGGACAAATATTTGTATGATGAGCATCGGTGTTTGTCCTGAGTCTGGGTGTTTTCTATGTATTCTATGTATGTATTGAAAAAAAAAAGTATTTAAGTATTCTATCAGCCATCTGTTTCCCATAGTACAAGATCTGCTTAGTTTGGGGCTAGATGGCGTTGTGTAAAATGTCCAACATATTTATTTATTTATTTATCATTCTGACTGCTTCGGTCCACCAATCAAATCTGAAAACGCGGACACTTGAAAGCGTGACCGCTTTCCGTCTGGTCAGACCCTTAATGACTGTAATGTCCTAGCCCAAAGCTAATCTGACGAAGCGATTCACTTTATGTGATTCAGTCAGGAACTACTGAACCACTTTTCATCGACAACCAATGAACGAAGTAAAAAATAATAACAAACCAGGAAGTTGCTGAAAGATTACTGTAAGAACTTGGATGCGGTAAGCTCGAAGTAGAGTAAATTGGATAAACATGATTATATAAATGTTCAACCCGGTCGGAGATCTGACCCAGAGCGCCAACATAGCCACAGTTGAGTCATAACTATAAATGTTCACTCACATAACCTGGAAAACATTGCTAAATTTACATCAGTTCCAAATATTTACCTGCAGAGCCTTCAGCATTGGGACCTTATCCAGCAGCTCCTCGTACAGCTTGCGTTTCTTGAAGGCGGACTTGAGCAGGATGCGACGGAAGGTGTGGCGGTCCATGGCCCAGAGTGCGCCGGGTGTCTGCGCACGGACGGAGGCAGCGCGCGGCATGTTGTACATGAGGGCCAGCTCGCCGAACGAGCCGGAGCCTTCGTATGTGTGCACCACCTGGTGAGGATAAAGCTCTTTGGAATCAAAAATGTTGTTACTTGAAGAGTTGAAAACTGATCTATATCCAACGGCGCGAGCGACTGTGTCTATCGCTTGATATTCATAAGAAAAAAAAAGTGTGTCTGTAGCCATGTTTGTTTCACTGGTCGGTCCCAAATACAAAATTGGCGCAGCCGGTAGGATAACCACCAGGGAAGTTCCCCAATAAACAACACGAATGCATGAATACGAGTTTCTATATGAGGCCGGGGTCACCCACTGCTGGGTATAGGACTCCCTCCCTTTGTGCCACCCCTCCCAGTCTTGGGCGTCTCTCGTCCAGGTGGCTTTTGTGATGTCATCAACCCAACGAGCTTTTGGACTCGGAATTCATCGGTTCGATAATGGTCACCACTCGGTCAGAGATTTTCTCCATCTGCCGTCACCGACTGGTTTCTCACTTATTGGTTAATATTAATATTCCCGGTGGCAATCGTCAAAGTAAAAGGTAAATACAAAGGACGGGGGCACAATAAGTCGATTGGAACGTAGAATTTGGCTTCAAGAGGTGATGTGATCAAAGTTGATCATGCATATTGTTAACGATTTATTTATCTTATTGAATAGAGTTCACTAAGAGAATTTTAAACGAGAGTTAAACTACATATACAGTTTCTACAATTACCTCTATTATGTCAGGTTTTTATTGCAGATTTTTTTTATCGTGGCAATATTCATAGCTTGAGCTGGTTTTTGCACTAGAACTCTTCTTAATTAGTATCAAGACAGCAACCTTAGGGCCGCATTCATTCATGCATCATTTAAAAAATAAGTCAACCGCTTATATAGCTATTGCCGCTAAATAAATAGAATTCCCATTACCGAGCAACCGGCATCTAGGAATGCTCATCAGGTCAGTTACGCACATAATAAATCCATATGGAATCCTAGGCTTACGTAATGATGGTCAATTATCCAAGACTAGCTTCTGCCTTCGACTGCATTGAATTGAGATAAAAAGTAGCAAACAATTTTTTTTTTCATATCAGTTCAGTAGTTTTGGCGTGATTGAATAACACATCCATCCATCCTTACAACTTCCGGATTTAATATATTAGTTTGAAGTGTTCTCTTGGTACCAAACCTAACAACAAAACATAAGCACATAGGTATCCATTTACAATGAGGTTATAATGAATCAAAACGCTCAAGTCTCGTGATCGAAAGATCTATTTACATACGTAAATACGATACGTATGTAAATACGTTGCGTTTTTACGTATATAAATAAGAATGCTATTCATAGGTCGAGTTGGCTAAAGCTAAAAAAAAGAGCTAGCAGAAAAAAAATTATTCACAAATCGGTATTAGGTATTTATGCTTACTTTTTGAATTTAAATGATGTATTCTTTAAATAATTAATAAAATGATAAGGTTTGCAAATTAATATTTAATAATAATAATAAAAAATCTTTATTGCAAAAACACATGTAACAAAGTACAATTATTGTTTTACAAAAGGGGGTCTTATCGTTTAATACGATCTCTTACAGACTACCTACCTAAAACTAAAACTAACCTAACCTAATGCTAAATGTAACGACTTTGCCGTTGGCCCCAGCGCTGTGATTAGTATGTCAGTTGGACATCTCCCTCCGAACTAGTCGGAGACTGTATCTCAGAGGCCGATGTCCAACTTCAACACTTGCACGGCTGTATACCTTCGGCAAAGGCATTATGTTGTTGATTCGGCTATAATACAGAGTATTGAGAGCAAAAACCTCTAAGTGAGAAAAAAATTACGAAATTTCCATCTCCATATAAGAAAATATAAACGTTAATATAAAGTAAAACAACGGTACAGTAATGTACACAATTTGTAGTTTAAAGAAAGGTCAGGTCAAGAACAACCAGAGCTGAACTTAATAAGTACAGATAATATGAAAAAGTAATTACTGATTTATAGGTTGGCGCCTGCTAAGAGCAAGCTAGTCGTTTACCCTGCAGAAACCAGTACATTATACAGCGTTCTATGGTTCACCTTCATTCTAAGGACCAGTTCAGACCGAACGGAAAAATGCTCTTGCAATTTACTGGCTGTATTGAAAATAGGATCGTATTATCCATAGCCTGAAGTGGTATCACGAGCTTGCGCGAGCCGACTTCGCGATTCTATACTTATTATTCGCGAGCATATTTCTGTTTGGTCTGAACAGACCCTTATACACCGCTTTAGGTCACTTTGATTTTGGTAAAATTGATGAGTTTTAGTAGCAGCCACCCGAGTCGTATCGGCCGTTTGAAATGTGTTATTCCAGCTCTTAAGCTATACTCATCCATACCAGCTTGAAGTGATGAAATAGGACATGCTACTTTCTACCTCAATACTAAACTACGCGGGCGAAGTTGAGGACAATTTAATAGCTAAGCTAAGCCATAACCAAATACGTTTACTTTTTGGCATTGGGAGGCATCCCTTACAAGATACCGTCTAGATGGGGACCGGGTACAGTGCAAGCAAAGCAGTAATGTGTGAGCATCACTGTGTTCCGATTTGAAGGGCACTGTCGCTAGTGAAATTATTGTGCTTTCGAGACTGACCATCAAAATGTCTCGAAGTGGATGAGTTCTATTAGCAGTGTTGCACCGGACTATGTGAAACAAAGTCCTATGCAGCTGTTTTGGTTATAGGCAGTCGTGATCTCTTACCATCAGGAAATAAAGGAATAAGCTGCCAGTGCCGATAAGACAGGCCCAATCTCTTTCAACTTTTAAAACTAAAGTTTTAAATCACTACCTGTCTGGGACCTAGTCTTTCTATGGCATTATCTTTTTGATGATTTCATCATAATGTCGTTGTCAGTATCTACCTTAATATTTTACTTATACCTATCACCCTCCATCGTTGGAGAATTTTGCAAATACATAATTTATACAATACCAGTCATATTTATTGTGTTTATATATATGTTTATGAGTATGTATATAGATATATATATATATGTATTAGTATAAGGGGGCATCCATTAATTACGTGAGGCTCTTAGGAGGGGGAGGGGGTCGAGTCAAACCTCACCCAATCTCACGTGGGAGAGGGGGTGGTCTCGGCAAATCTCACGTAATTTTTTTTCCGCAAGAAAAAGTTTCAATGCTGTGAGAATTATTCATAAATTAATTTCATTAGAAAAATCTTTCATTTATAAAATAGTTTTTTACTGTTAATTTAATATTTAGTGGCTGTTAACGAATATTTATTAACAGTTAATAAATCAAAAATCTCATGTAATTAAGCACATATTAACTTATTTAAATTAAAAATATGTATTTCGAAAAATCTCACGTGAGATTAGTGGAGGGTGAGGGGGTCGAGCAAGATCTGACGAAATCTCACCAAGGGGGGAGGGGAGTCGAAAAATCGCCAAAATTACCTCACGTAATTAATGGATGCCCCCTAATATTTAGATATTAGAATGTAAATATAGTATGTAATAATATTGTGTAATATTCTGTATAATTTTAGTTAGTCAAAATGTTAATTATATATAATTTTTTATTTAGTTTTATCTATAATATCTTTTTGGTACACCCTTTATCCACTGTAATTTAAATATTTTTTTTTTTCTGTTAACAATATGTCTTATCTGGTTGTCTGGAAGAGATTGCTATCTATCAATAAGACCGCCCTTGTAATTTTAGTTTATTTTTCTTGTTATTATTTATTTTAAGGTGATACAATAAAGCATATTATATTCTATTCTATTCTATCAGGAGAACGCCTACGAGAAAAAAATTCTATGTATGCATCCCACGTTCTCGCAACAGTGAAGGAAAACATCGTGAGGCAACCGGCATGTCGTAGAACCTAAAGTTCGATAACATTGTAGAGTGCACGAAAGGAGCCTCTTCGAGGCGCACTTGAAATCCTTTCACCACACTGGTTCGAAAGAACTAGTGACACGATAAGAAGAATAATAGCAGCTACCGGAGTCGTATCCGTAACCGTTGGGAGACATACCCTGCAAGATACCGTCTAGATCGCGGGCATACCATAGACTATTAAATTGCTAGTGCAAACAATGTTTGCTATTGCTTGAATCTGTAGGTATTTACTCCGATATTCCACTCAAACGCCATCTTGTACCGTGCCACTGAGTCTGCACTTTTTGACTATATTTTTGACAGCTTGTACGATAATATTTGCAATAGGTGGCGCTATTTAATATAAGTATATAAAATATTTTTCTGATTTCTTATTAAACCATGGTTTATAATTATTACACTTGACGACACCGTGGCTTAGTTGGTAGTGACCCTGCCTACGAAGCTCGGTGTTCCGGGTTCGATCCCCGGCCGGGGCAAATATTTGTGACGAACACAAATGTTTGTTCTCGGGTCTTGGATGTTGTGATGTGTTGTATGTGTCCATGCCGCCTGCGACACAGGGAATCCTAGTGCAGGGGTGTGAGTGTGTGAATGTTTATTTATTTATTTATTATTACACTGCCTTTTATATATGTATTTTTATGTACATATATTATTTAATTTCTTTTATAAGTAAAATAGATTTTTTAATGTTTGTTTTAATATAATATTTTTGTTAAGCTCTTAATTGCTAAGGAAGGCGTCACTGCTCATAGGCCCGGGCTGAAAACCAGCGTTGTCCTGCCTTCTCTAGGTATCTAGATTGCTGGGTACCTAGGCATTTCAGGACGACAATATGCTGAGACCGGACCTATTGGTCTCCATGACTTAAGGCATACCTAGTTATTTATGTTATAATGTTTTATGTACCTGCTTACATGTGTAGCTATACCTTTTTAGAGGAGCCAATAAACAAATTTCTTTTCTTTTTAGATGGTGACCAAAGCAGTAATGTGTCAGCACCACTGTGTTCCGATTTGAAGGGCACTGTTGCTAGTGGTATTAATGGCCTTTGAGACTTGTCGAACGAGCGCTATAGCAGTGTTGCATTGGACTATGTGAATCCTGTACAGCTCTGTTTTGGTTATGGGCAGGCGTGATCTTTTACCATCAGGAGAACGCCTCACTCGTCTCGTCAATTTTATACATATAGATCTCCAATTATCCGAATTAATGGGGACCGGGACCCATTCGGATAATCAAATATTCGGATAATCGGATTTTTTTTTAAAAAATTGCCATTGGAGAGAATAAAAGCTACGTTTTGATATTGCACTATTTTTTTATTGAATTAAATGAAAGAAACATGAAATTTTCACGTTTTAAATATAAATAAAATGTACTTATGTACAAGTTTAGAAATAAAAATCATTGTTTTTTAAACATCTCCGTCAATGTAAGCTGTTTTGCGGTCTTCAATTGGAGTTCTACTGTACAAATTATGTCGTGCGTAGTAAATACTATTCATACAATACACGATTGGCAAATAGTCGAAAGTCTGAAGCTATCGCTGATTTTGTGTGGTGATACTGTGATGTGACATTGGTAGATATCTCGCACTGCGTCTGTGACGTCACTTGGGAATGTGTGATGTGACGTCACACAGCGCTCGCTCGATACAGGCGTTCCTATGCTCGCTTCATGAAGCAACTCTATGCAGTGGTTTTTCATTTGTTTCTTTTCTCACTGCGGCTGTGGCCTTTAAGGGTTAAAATTAACCCTACTAACTTAAAAACACGTATAAAATCTAAATTAAAGTATTAAACCTTTCACTTTTTTTGTTCACGAAATCAAAAAACAGAGGAAACGAATAGTGTGTAGAAATTACTATAATACGGCGTACTTTTTGAGTATTTGTCCGAAACATTTTTGTATAGAATTCAGATTTGAGGATTACCCTTAAGCGTTGATGGCACACAAGATTTTTTAAAAGCTGATTGTTGGCGTTTATGAAAGCTAGCGTGTGATCGTGTTAGCGATTGGGAAGGATTGTGAAGAAGCAGATTGTAATAGAACGAAGACACGCGGTTTTTTACTCGCTACACGCCAGAGACTTCGCTTGTAGCGTGTAAAGTCGCCCAGTGTCATCGGCGTTTTTACAATCTGCTTGTTGACAATCCTTCCCAAACGCTATCACACTCACACGCTAGTAGCGTTTAGAAACGCCAACATTCGGCTAAAAAAGCTGGACGACTTTACACGCTACAAGCGTAAACGCTGGCTTGTAGCGTGTAAAAAAGCCGTGTGTCATCGCACTATTACAATTCTTTGATTGATAGGCTCGGCAACTAAAGACCGTTTTAGACTGGAAAAAATCTATGCAATAACATAATTTTATAATACTCCTTGCTTGCTCGAATCGGCGGTATCGCTACCGCGCCCCCCGTTAATTCATTTTATTCCCAAAAAAACATCTCCCTTAGGGTCCGTATCAGTAATACCATTAAAACTTGAAATAAGTATTTTACTTTCGTAATTTTGTTTTCCCTGAGCGGCGGTACTCGGAAAGATTGTTATCGGGTTTCGTTTCATAAAACATCGACTATTTCATGGAAAAAAAACATGAATGACAGAAATCATACTTGTCCTGAAAAGCCAATAGATTGTATTTTGATTTAAAAGAGCAGTAATAAATATTCATGTCAACTAGGACTGATAAACAATTGCTTTTTCTCCAGGCACCTTAAGCGCTCATTCCGACACGCGGGAACCGCGTTTTGAACGATTGCGAATCGTGCGGTTCCTGCGTTTCAAAAGACTAACCGCGTGGTAAAGTCTGAACGATTACATAGCTTATACATCGCAAATGTTTAATCGCAGAAAAATAATATGCATAATCAGTTGCTGTTACTGAACACAGATATGAAAAAAATTAAATCAAAATAAATATGATAAAAAATTGGACAACTTTTGCCGTTACTCGTTTTTCTATGGCCTTGCGTCAATCGGTAGCCATTGTTGATAATAATTTAATTTCGGTAATTTAACATTTGTGGTGTATAAATAAGACCCGCGCTGTTCTCACACGGTTCTGAAACAGTGCGGTTCCCGCCCGTGTCTAAACCGCGCTTAGACATGCGAACGAAAAAAAAATTACAAGTCCGACTGTAGTCGAATTTGTACTCGGTATGTCGCTTTATGAAACAAGCCTCTGCATATTATACGCTTCCAGAGTTCAGTTCTCTGTAACCTGATTATCTGACAGTATGGACAAGGCTGGATGATCGATGAAGCTGAAAATTGTTGCCGTTTTCAAGAGTTTCGCACCGTTGTAAGGTGATTCATGTCATAGTGTTTTTATATTCTAAAAGGATGGCAAAGTAATGTGTATGCACTGCTTTATTCCGGTTGGAAGGGCACTGTAGCTGTGCAATTACTGGGCTTTCAAGACTGACCATTCTTATCGTTTCACTAGTTCTTTCGAACCAGTGTGGTGAAAGGATTTCAAGTGCGCCTCGATGAGGCTCCTTTCGTGCACTAGACTGACCTTCAAAATGTCACAATGTGGAGGAACGCTATAACAGTATTGCACTGGCCTTTGTGAATCAAAGTCCTGTATAGCATTGTTCTGATCATGAGCAGGCGTGATCTCTTACCATAAGGAGAGCGCTTAGCTCGTACATTAAATATTTCATGCTTTCATAGTATGACTAAAACCAGCTACCAAACAGAGATTGGATTTCAAAATCCATTCGAGAGTTTAAGATAGGTTTTATAAACTATACGATATCACGAGTTTAGGAAATCCGAGCATACCCCAGAACGAAGTAGAAAACTTGAACAGAGGAAAGACTACTTCTACGTGAGTGAAACTACCTAAATTTACGAGTGTTAAACTTAGTAAATTATTTGTAATTTACTTTGTTTTCAATATTATTAAACTTTCAAACTTATTCGAATAGCTCAATATTGTAACGGAAGAGCGAGGTTCCCTAACACAGGTATCTTCTTACTTAAAAGGGAATCTCTAACCCATGTACTATAACTATAGATTAAGTAAATGAATAAAACTATTTGAATTTGAATTTGAATTAGTATACTACTTTTAGACATGTTCCACGTTATTTATGTTCGCCCCTTTACTTCAATTGGCAGTTTAACAGAAAAAACTCAACATTGATCGAAAAGAGCGGTGAACAGGAGACTACTAGACTCCTCTTTGACGACACGGATGGTTGAGTGGCAAGTGCGTTGGACTGTTACGCCGAGTGTCGCGGGTTCGATTCCCGCTTCGGGACAAACATCGATGTTTGCCCTGAGTCTGGGTGTTTTCTAATGATTCTATGTACGTATTGAAAAAAAAGTATTTGAGTATTCTATCAGTAATCTGGTTCCCATAGTACAAGCTCAGCTTACATTGGGGCTAGATGTCGTTGCGTGTAATTTCCAAAATATTTATTTATATTATTATCCTCTCCACCAAACATGTAAACCAGCATGTTACGTTAGAGCGAAGCCACACTGCTCCGTTACGTTGATTGACATTGTGTCGCAGCGCTAGATTTTGACAGTTGGTCAGTCTGGAAAGCCCAGTAATTCCAACTGGAACACAGTAATGCTAATACACTACTAACATGCTGTTTTGCGATAGAATATCTGGCACTGTGTTGGTATGGTAACCATCTGGACGGCATCCTGCAGGGGACGCCTCCAAACGCTAAAAAGTTACGATAAACGTTTCCTTGCATTAACGTATCAATTGGGACCCTACATATCCGCCACTGTGTGTAACACTCACAATACATAATGTATAATGAAATGCGTCATGTGATCGATAATATCATTGACTCACCTTCTCGACGCGATCGTCGCCAGACACCAACACGTCGAAGACACCATTCTCGATGACGTAGAAGTTGTCACCGTCATCCCCTTGGCGGATGACGTACTCGCCGGGCTCAGATCGCTTCTCGAACATGGCGTCTAGGACCTGTAACAAATGGATTACATAATATTATAGGTCGCGTCTTATAAAGAGAACGCTGGCGGTCAAGCTGCGCATTAGGCGATTTAGGGTGCTTTTCCACCAGAGATGTGCTATGCTACGTTGCTCTGGATGCGTTTGATATCCACCAATCATATTCATTGGTACATAGCTTAGAACTGGTGGAAACGAATTCAACTAAGCTATGTTTTTTATATGGAAGGATGCGTGCTATGGATGCGTTGCGTGCTATGGATGTGTGCTAAGGATGCGTGCTATGGATGCCTGCTATGCCGCTTCCCTACTATCGATACATCGCATAGCTCGAGCTGCGCATCTTTCTCGCACAGCTACTTTGCGGCGGCGCATCTTCATAGCGCATCTTCCTCGCACAGCTACATAGCTTAGTATTGGTGGAAACGGTCACATATTTTCGTAGCGTAGAATTCACATCTTCGCAGCATAGCTATGCTACGCTTTCCACCAGAGATGTGCTATGCAGCTTCATAGCACATCTCTGGTGGAAAGGCACCCTTATGGGTCTATTTGATTTATCGGTCTATTTAATGATATTCTACCTATCTAATATATTTTTAAATAGCTGGTGCCCGCGACTTCGTCTGCGCAGGTATCTCTATAAATTGTAGCCTATGTGTTATTCTGATGTATAAGCTATATTATTGTAAAGTTTCATTAAAATACATTCAGTAGTTTTTACGTGAAAGAGGAACAAACATCCATCCATCCATCCATCCTTACAAACTTTCGCGTTTATAATATTAGTAGGATGTGTCAAACAATATACGAAGCCGCGAGCAAAAAGCCTACAACTAACGTGCGCGAGTGTACCCATGCGCAAACACACCTCCTCTACTTTCTTCCAGCGTTATTTTTACATGATGCGAATTATAACTGCAGACTGCAATATCTGCTCGTAATAGTCTGATGACACAATGCTTTTTTACACGCTACAAGCCAGCGTTTAAGTTTGTATCGTGTAAAGTCGCCCAGTGTCATCGGCGTATTTACAATCTGCTTGTTGACAATCCTTTCCGAAAGTTTACACGTTCACACGCTAGCTTTTAAAAACGCCAACAATCAGCTTGTAAAAAAGCCATGTGTCATCGACGCTTAAGGTAGAACAAGTATTTCCAACAACCGACTTCACAATTGAAGTCCAACGACCATGACACGGTCCAATGACCGTTCTATTGACCGATGGTGCTAAACCATTGAAAAGTCACAGGGAAGCAAAATACGCAATTTCGTTTACTTATACGACATATTTTTTTCAGTTATTTTGATGTAAAAACTAAACTACCAAACCGATTTTGATGAAATTTCCATGGGACCAATATGAAAGTATATCCTCTCAAACAAATACAATATTTTTTTAAATCGGTTCGTTTACTACAAAGTTTTGAGGTAACAAACATAAAAAAAAACATTCAACCGAATTGAGAACCTCCTCCTTTTTGCCCTTCAAACCGAAAAACAGTTACAATGGTAGACGTATTATTGATATTCCTAATATCAGAAATTATATTTTTTCTAATGAAATATCATTGGATTTATCTCAGTCATGGATTTGACAAACAATCAAAGAATACATTATGGGGAATCCTCAAATCCGAATTCCATACAAAATGTTTCGGACAAATACTCAAAAAGTACGCCGTATTAAAGTAATTTCTACACACTATTCGTTTCGTCCATAGGTTTCATACTTTAATTTTGATTTTATACGGGTTTTAAAATCAACCCTACTAACTTAAAAACACGTATAAAATCTAAATTAAAGTATGAAACCTTTCACTTTCTTTGTAAACGAAATCAAAAAAACATGGACGAAACGAATAAAGTGAAGAAATTAATATAATACGGCGTACTTTTTGAGTATTTGTCCGAAACATTTTGTATGGAATTCGGATTTGAGGATTACCCTTAAATGCTAAGAAATCCAATACAGCATAGCGGTAAGTCCACATTATACATTTTTAGGGTTTTTGTTGAAGCGTATTTTGCCTTTTCAAAGGAATGCTGAAATAAAATGCTTTTTTTTGTCCATCTGGGTAAGGAGAGTCGAATATCCGGTAAGGATAAAGGCGTACGACTAGGAAGTCGAAGCTGATTATGCAATGTCATTAAAATAAGTTATTCAAGCACTGTGCGAATGAAAAACAGAATCCCTCGCTTTATTCCGCAACAAAAGTCGTAAAAACTGAAAAATCTGTGTTGTTTTGAGAGAAGCCTTAATTTTAAAAATATTTTAAAGGTTAATGGAAAAAGACCGAAACTGGTTCTCAAAATTACATATGAAATTTCATCAGACTCAGTTTTAAAATGAAGTTTTTCAAGGTGAATTCCGTAAAGAAAAAGAATTCAACAACTTCGTAACAGTTGTTAAACAACAATAAGGCAATAAAGAAGCAGGCGCGTCCGATTTT
This sequence comes from Lobophora halterata, assembly GCA_932526365.1. Classification (NCBI taxonomy): domain Eukaryota; kingdom Metazoa; phylum Arthropoda; class Insecta; order Lepidoptera; family Geometridae; genus Lobophora; species Lobophora halterata. Next base: position 3,875,474 of record OW052018.1, read on the forward strand.
AAGATAAATAATTTTCAGCATCCCACTTTTACTTTCGGAAGATTTTCAGGCATCCTTGACTAAATTTGCTTGTTTAGAAATGGCGGTCAAACAAAGCTACAGGCGTATTATGTTGGACTGAATGGACGCGAGGCATTCGGTTGGTAAAATATTTTCTTGTCATTTCAATAGATTTTGTCGGAGAATGGCCATAGAAGACATTTCTTACCAACCTACTGATATAAAATGCCATTAAGCTCAAAACCCGGCTTTTGTACAATGTCATAATATATTGAGCAAATAAGATTTTAATAAAATATTGGACTGATCTAGAAAAAAAAACGCTAGCTATCTTGCAAAGCACGGACCAAAATACCATTGCAACCACGCCTTCATGTTATTTTTATCAAGATACTGATGAATTACATATTTTTGTTATGATAACTTTGTGATCGATGCGATACTTTGATTAGGAATCACGACAGATTGTTTTTCCCCACTTGAGACGTTGCGTCGGACGAAACTGACCGAATATCAATCACGCAATCCACTAAAACTTTTTGAAACCTTCCAGGAAACTGATGTTCCCAGTTTCCGTTCCTGGAAACTGCGCTCGAAATATAAACGAAACCTGTGTTGACCGTTAGGGAGAGCAGTGAAGCGTTGTGTGCCCTACTTAATGTTATTGGACATAGATTACGAGCTTCCGACACTACATGCTAGAATCTATCTTTCGATATTACACTGGCAAAAGGTTCCAAGTTTACTCTCGCGAAAGTAAGCCTGTCTATGTTTGTTTACATAGAAATAAATAGCAACGTTGAAGACATTAAAATCATGATATATGTAATCTAGTCTCAGTAGAGTTCTTGAGCTATCTACTTCTTTAGTCTTATAAAGCTTTGACCCAAGTCCAGGCCATGTTTTACGCACGCCAAATAAGTTTAACGTAGAGAGAGAGTCCATGCCTATACAGTGAAACAGTACTTGAGGGGAACGCTGTACTAACTCTCACAAGCCAATCACTCATCTCCCTTCAGTGTCGAGTGCTGATACAATTGATGAAAAGAGGATATGATGACAAACAAGTTTAATGCGTGAAGTAATAGATGGAGCTATAGATGTACATACCTGCTGCATCTGCTGAGCGTCCAGCGAGCGGAACAGCAGTATCCCCCGGACGGCTTCGGCCAGTCGTGACCGTTGCGCGTCCGATTTGGGGAACACGACGGGAGCCCCCTCATCAGAGTCATCTTCCTCTGGGTCATAAGTCTCGGCGAAGACAGACTTGCGCCGGTTGTTGAAGCGCGCCACTGGCGGCTCTGGGGAGATAATGGGGGGTTAGAAATACGGGGTTTTGGAAACAAGGTAGATATTAAGAAATAGTATAAATATATATAGTAATAATTCCGCTTAACTTCCAAACAAAGGTTCCAATTAACTTAACTCTAGTTTAAGATATTTTGTATCTAAACCAAAGCGCCGAAAACAGGAAACCCAAGTCGACACGTGTTTCGCCTCTACACTAGGCATCCTCAGGAGATGTTGACACGCCGAAATCCGAAACGTTGATCTCACCTCAATATTTATGGATTTCCGCAAAGTAACGCCTGAATCAATCAATTATCTTAACACGGTAGATGATTAGATGGCTGGAGTTGGGCTTGTATTGTATTGTCGAATCGAACAGAAAAATGGGAGTATGAAACGGCTTGATAATAATGATAGGTTGGTGGTTTCCGATTCTCACCAGATTTCACATTATTAAAGAAAGGAACAGATAAACGATTCAGATTTATATATTGCATCATCTATAAGATTATGCTTTATTGTAAACTGTAAGTGGATAATGTTTTTTACTACATAATTGGAAAATTAAATTACTTGAATATAATAGCATAACATTCGTGGTCGTATAACTGAATAAAGTGTTCATATCACCGCGTCAGACACCTAGCTGATATCATGAAAATAAATATCACGGCAGTCACAATAAATTAAAATTAATGCTTGACGTCACGCCGTCACCGGCTGAAATTCTTCACACTGAATACACTAATAGCACAAATTCGTTAACGCTTGTAGGCGAAATAAGTATTTTACCGATATTTTCTGTACGTATTATAAATGAAGCTATATTTAGACAAATGCATTGCTCCGTGAATTTTGCCCTAATTTCACCCAAACACGACAAACGAATCGCAATTTCGGAATTAGCTTCGAATTGAATTCAGAGTAGTATTATGATTTATTGCTACTTTTGACGGGAATAAAAGATCTTATCATAAACTAACAACAGGATAAAAAGTAATAAACACGCATTTTCATCTAGCTCGCTACAAAAATAGCACGTCATCAGCTGAGTTCTGAAAAGCAGCGTTTATTGTGAGAAAATGCCGCTGAATTTAATGACCTACGTAGTTTTTACCTTTTTATTTGATTATAGTGGGAATTGAAATGAATTGTTGCAAGAGATGAACGTTGTAACATTTTATAGTATAGCGTTATAGAGTTAACTTACCTATTTACCTCTCCTAGCGTCTTCGCTGTTATTAGATACTGTGTGCTTATAAAAATGATGTTTTAAGAAAGAAAAAGGGACTCTACAGTGCCATTAGCTGTTTGTTAATGCGGTAAGAGTTCCCGATATGGGAACCACCACAAAAGGTCCTTCACCTTCTAAGTTAAACCTATTCAAAAACCAAACTCTATTTTAATATTTTTTCATAGTAATCTGACATCGGAGATGTTAGTATCTATCTGGCTGGATGCAGAGCTTGCTGCCCAAGATTTAGCTCACACATGTGCAAAATATCATAGATTTTATGACGGTTACGAGTACGAGTTTTTTGTTTACAGCCGGCTTTTCCAAGATGTAATACATTGAAAGGTTTTCGCAGACGTCAATCCGTTACGCAACTACCTATCACCAGACATACAAAGCAAACACGAAGGTATCGATAGATAATTATGCTGTTCTCGTACGGTGTCTATTGAGAAAGCATTGACAGTAAGGCTTTCATCCCGGGAGTCTCGGTCTTGAAAATTTCGAGAGTCTCGATGATTTTTTGTTATTTTCGAGACTCGAGGCTGGATGGTTTCGGTACCGGGAATAACGAGACTTTCGATACTTAGAAAAATCTTAACAATGTTCAGTGTAGACAGTGTAGAATAGCCCTTAGTATAATCTAAAACAAGAACATTCAACATTAACAACAACATTAACATTCGCGAATGCGAATATCTGCTACTGACATTCGCGGATGCGAATGCGAATGCGAATATTCAGTTTTTTACTTTATCAAATTTGGCTCCAATTGTATATGGCTAGGTGACAGTCTCGAGGTGCGTTCAGTTTCTATTTTGTTCCGAGATTTGCCGAGTTGATACGAACTCATTCGACTGAAGTGTCATTCCGCTCAAGCCAGTCTTTTTGTGACCAAAACAAGCTAATTTTGAGGTTAGAGTATGAATAGTTCAAAGAAGTAGATATTGAAGAATAGAATAACACTGTAGTACATTGAAAATGCAACCAAGAAAAGAGCTAAACATTGGCTAACTTCTTGTACATTTTGGATCGATGTAAATTTTCGAAAAAGTAAGTAAAGTAAAGTAACATGGCTAGATAACTATTATAATGTTAAAACAACTAGGCCTTTTTATTGACAGTAAAACTACATCGTAAAAGTAACAAACATTATTTGGAAACTAGAGATATTTAATGTTTATTGACAGGGTGTCTGAAAATTTTCTGTCCTGTATTCCGCATCCATTTTGGATTGATACTGTCTATCTTTATGTTCTTTAGGAACACCGTTATTAATTTAAGGAATAGTTATTTATTATCATGAGTAAATCCACTTCTAGTGAAATAGGTATGAACTTATTTTACACTTTGCGATGCTGAACGAGTTAAATGCAAGCTGTGTAACAATGAATATTCAAAAAAAGGAAGAACTGCATCTGCTATGAGATATCATTTGAAGGCAATGCATAAATAAAACTGAGTTTTCCGAACAAGAAACATGTGAAAATTGAAAACACGATCACGATCATCATCTTCTCATCAAAGTACTAAATCCGACTTAAAACCGATATCACTTCAAGAATGTGTCGATAAAGCGAAACAGTGGGATAATAAATCTTTGAAGTCATTGGCAGTTGATAATTTAATAAGTGAAAAGGTTGCGTTGGAAGACTTGCCATTTAGTTTCGTGGAAAGAGTTGGATTTGTAGGACTTGTGAAGCGTTTTATGCGTTTTCTCTTGCATAAAAAACTTAAGAAAATAATGGATTTTGTTGTTTTTCACCTACTATTATCTTTAAATAGCTTTTTTTATATTCATATTCGCAAAACATTCGCAGAAAATCTGCGAATGCGAATGCGAATTTTCAAAAATATGCAAATATTCGCGAATGCGAATGCGAATATTCGTAACATCACTAGTATAGTCGTATGAATTTAGGCTACCAAAAAAGAACAAATTAAAAAAAAGTAGTATGTGTGGAATGAGGAACCATTTCTAAGAAAAAAGCAAATTTTGATAAATCTGGAACATCGAACATCATCAAATACTGGATGGTAAAGTTAAACTGTGATTTGTTCGCTAATAGGCCATAAAATGCCTAAATGCCGATCCTATGAGTGTGCCTATGAGTACTATTGAAATAGTCTCGAAAGTCTCGTTTTTCCCGGGAATTTCGAGACCGCATCGAGTCTCGTTTTTTTTTTCCCGGGACTCATAAAGTCATCGAGACTGAAAGCCCTAATTGACAGGCTTACCTAGGTACTTGGTATGTAAGCATCGTAATATTGTAGAAACACGTTACGTTAATATTATTTGCATGAAATAGACTCTTCAATTGGTTAAAAGTAGATCATATAATATTATCAATCAATTAATATAAATTAGAAAGCAATAGTCTTTTTTATAGATTTTACCGTTTGAAAAAAAAGAGTCGGCGGTGCTGTCGCTCTGTTCCATAATTTCAATCCATCTCATGTTGTGAGATCTTGATAAAAACTTACGGATTAATTTCCCCTCTATATGCATTGTCAAAGTATCGGATTATCTAGTAAGCCATGTAAAGTCACGTAAGCTTGAGACCATGACATCACTAACAGGTGTTTACAACAAAACAGGTCTTAGTTACATTGAAGTAATTGCTCCACTTAGTGTCGAAGCTTAACTTTGAAATGATTTTCGAAACGGTACTTGAATAATTGACTCGTTTTGGTTAGAGGCTTTGGAGGTACTCCTAGTTTACATTTGAACAATAGGTTTACATCACAGGCAAATATTGCTCAAGGCCTGTTTAGCACCTGTACATTTCTATCTGCCTGTGGTATACTTGTTGTTACATTATGTAGGTATGTACTTCGAAGGTCTAAGAAATCACGACACTTATATCAGTCAAAACGCTTCTTCATATATTTAAGTTTAACGCAACAATAATTATTAACAAAGATTAGATTAGGAATTCAGGTGCAATCATGATTGCTGATAAAATCACGCGATTTTGATCGCGTTTACAATCTCGTAAGCATCATACATCTGTACCTAACAGTTAGTTAGTCCAATTGCAGAAACAACTGTCACCCATTAACAAACAATCTAGTAAGCTCAGCTAAATCTACAAAACCTGCTTGTAAAAGGCGAGCATCTGGCATGGTTCACAGCACAACGTAAAACTCAGCCATTTGCCATTGAGAAATAAGCCAATCTCATCATCACAAAACTTCAAAAGAGTTTAAACAAACGCAAGCATATGATGGACAGAGCATGCTGTGTAGATTTATTACAGGCATAGTAAATGTTTAAGATGTTGATATGTTTAAATTGTGGTTTATCTTCATGTAGGTTATATGTAGTTTTATTAGTAACATGCTGTAGCTGTTTACCTTGTTGATAAATAATTAATATAAGTAATGCAAGAGTTTGAGAACATGGATGGATGGCACCAATTGGGTTGAAATTAGGTATGAGTATCGTTTATGAGCTGTAAAAAGACAGGCTATAAAAATGACAAAAAAAAATTAAACAGCAATACAAAAATGCAATTGAATTTTGTCTTCGAACACTGGGCGGAGTTAGGCTGGCTAAACTATTAGTCAGGAAATCCGAAGCACAAAGGACCAACAGGAGTCCAAGTGCGGAAAAGGGAGTCCATTTTGTCTTCGAAGTTTGTTGTATTACTTGGCATGAGCGGTACCCTGAGTACATTATATAAAATATGTTAACGTAAATAATGGCTAAGTGCCATCAGTCATGTTCAGTGTAATGAGTATAATTGGAAATACTTTGGACTTTGCTGTAAAAAGAGTTTAAGGCCAATCCTCAAATACGAATTCCATACAAAATGTTTCGGACAAATACTCAAAAAGTATGCCATATTATAGTAATTTCTTCACACTATTCGTTTAGTCCATGTTTTTTGATTTAGTCAACAAAAAAAGTGAAAAGTTTCATACTTTAATTAAGACGAAATCAAAAAACATGGACGAAACGAATAGTGTCAAGAAATTACTATAATATGGCATACTTTTTGAGTATTTGTCCGAAACATTTTGTATGGAATTCGGATTTGAGGCTAATCCTTAACCATAAAATAGGTTTATAAAGTTTATATGATACATAATTGGCATTATTATTATTTTTACAAGCCCATACTGTCTAATTGCAGGGCAAAGGCCTATAATTGGCATAGATAGAAATTATTATATTTTTCTTTGAAGACTTTAGGATGATATCATGGTAAGTTTATGTACCTAAAAGAAGCCTATGTAGTAAGAAAAGCCACCCGGAATTTTAATAACTGAAATAACATGACAAAAAGTTAATTATAGTCTTTCATTGACATTGTTTTTAGACATCAAATGAGGAGATGAGTTTTGTATGGTGCTTTTCCGATGGTTAAAAAATATCATCAGCATTCGTCCAGAACAGTAACAAATTACTTAAAAAATAATACGTTGACACAGTACTTCAATAGCACTTCTCCACTTTGGTAGTTGCAAAGCTCAGTATGTCCTCAGGAAAAACATTTTTTACCTATAACAGGTTTGATGCTTGGCCTTTGCAGACTAGTTATCAATGGTTGATTTATTTTGTGTTTATAAGCTTTACAGTTTACTGTTAACCAACTTTTAACATCCAGTGACATAGAAATTAGGTCACCATACTCCTGGTAATGTGGTAAAATTATAATAAAAGTGAGCATGATTAATCACAATGTTACAATGCAACAGCTTGCTTTCTACAGTTTGTACATTTGTTTGAATCATGCTAGCATGTTATTGAAAAACTAGCAAGCTCTATTTAGAAATGCTAGCTTTATAGTCTATTTCCACTTACTGATGAAATAAACACACACAGACTACACCTACACTAATTTTGATCTATCCTGTCATGTAGAAGGAAGTTTCAAGGACCAGTGTCGCTGTGGCTCCATGTCATGACACCCACCTTCACAACATCAATACCACAAAGAACAAGATAAAAAATACCTTCTTCATCTGATATTATGGACTCATCAGGAGTTCCTGCGATGGGCCCCTTCACAATAGTGGTCGTCCTGTTATTCTGTAATCTCGTGAAAAACTCGACCGCGTAGTTTATAACGTCGCCCGGCTGCTCCAGAAGATAGCTGATCGTGAACTCCAAGAGGATCTCTCTAAGGTCATCCGGGACTTGAATGCGTCCACCTTGAGGCCTGCTCATTGCTATTGGCGTCGCCTCTCTTTCTTATGATATCTCTTACGGAGGAGGTCTACACGACACCGTAAATTAGAACTTCGATAACATAGCTATCGAGTTAGCTAAAGCGACACACCACGAGCGAATTTTACGATTGGGAAGTAGCACTACATACAAACGTTAGTAATAAATAAAACCACACTATTATACTAAAACTTCGTCAAATAACAGTCTCGGCTACGGGAATTATTACTAAATGACACACTTTTTACAAAATATTCCTCGTTCTCCAGCCTGACAAATAAAATTCTCCCTTTACTGAAAAGCAAAAATGGCGAATTTTGGATCGCGGCTCACTTCACATCAGTCGATCATCCCTTGTTGCGCCTAAATTATTGCCATTATCGAAAATTATAAGCATAGACAATATGTCAATCGATTCGCTCGATGAAGTGAACTTAGCATCAGTTACTTTACTTTAGTGCTAAAGAGTTTGGTAGTTAGATGGTAGTACACCTCATCTCTACTCTACCATGCAACTACCATGACTCTACCCTACCATACCCTACGAAGGAGTTTTCGCGGGAACGTGAAAATGTTGATTTATTTTTCAATACTTGAGTCAAACCGCGAAAGATTGTAAATTAACATTCACGACGTTACGTTCATGATGATTATAAAGCTTAGTTTATAAGTATGGAATTAAAACAAAATGTTTATGAATAAATTTTTTTTTGAATATTTACTAGTATTTTTTTTAAAGTAAAAGTAGTAAGTTTTTTTTTCACATGAGGCAGTAGTTAGCGTATGGTGTATGTGATTAATTGAAATTATAGCACAATATTATTAAGTTATCCATTTTTCATTCATTCATTCATTTTTTATTACACTCTGATTTTCATCTTAGTCCATCTGTCTTAAAGTTCTATTTATTTTATGTTATCTGTTTTATGTTCCTGGATAGGTAGGTTTTTTTTAATATGGTCATGGAACTTTAGTACACTAGTGTATTCTCAGTTTAACTATCGGTCATGACTGTAACGTAACACTTTCGTTACATAATGTCTCATTCATGACAAAAAAATGCGTGCGACATACCCTCAAATTCAAATATATATCACTTTATTGCGAATAGCCATAGACTACGGAGTGGTTTTATTCTTTTGTGTGATAGTAAGCCTGCATAAACACGTAAAATAGTAAGACATATTAATAACTAGGCAACTGCCCCGCCACACACCGCAGCGCGGCCGGGATATGGCGCATTGTACGGGGTGTGGGACTTGCTAGATTCTTGAAGGGTGGGATAGACAGTTTAGCTTGTTTTTGAGTCAGGGTGACGAGTAGAAATAAAATGGGTAGTGTGCATGCTCAGTTTCGCACTAGATATCACTGCCAGCTTTTGATCTTATGTCAATGTCTTATGTCATGTCTATGATAAATTGTGTTTTTTTTTGTGAAATTATTTATTCTTTCCATGTGATTGTTGTCATGCCGTTGTGTGCAGAGAAGCTAAAATAAAATGGAAACCCAAGAAAACCGTACTCTGCAGGCGTTAAGGGCTAATTACAAAGCAATGTTAATTGAAGAAATAGCACTTGAAGGCCTGGAGGGTATCGGACTCGACTTACTATGGAGAAGGCTTGAATATCGACTTTCTTGCTCGCTGCCAGAGAAGACCAGGAGCAAATATTGGAGATATATACTGAGCCTGAAATCGGTATCTTTGTATCAATTGCCGGAGCCTCTACCGCACGTCGAACTAATCGATAGATTCACTATTGTTGATGAATCCAGTGGCAACCTTAAAAATCCTGTGAGTATTCTAAACTTGCTTTGTAGGCCTTTCATTATGAAAAACTGTCTTTAATAGTTATGGCATGTTTCCCATCCTAGCTCTGAATAGTTATAGTGCACACTCAACTCACTCACACTCTGATCTTCATTCACTTTGCTACTTGAGGTTGTATACGAAGGCAATAACTTAATATTTCAATGATCACTAAATTAAATCCGCTTGCGCTGACCCCTGAATATTACTGACAATTGAATGCTAAATTTCAGGATGTTTACCTAGATGGGCCATTTGAATACCACCCAGTGGCGGGGGAATATGGATCTTCAAAATACTATGCAACAAGGAAACTCATTCAAAGTTCGGACCTTGTTGAAGTAGCCTATGAAAAGGTTTATGCTGAATATGAAAATACCTTGGTTATGGTTGCTTCAAGAGAAGAACGATGGAGAGCTTTGGCCCCTCACAAGCCAATAATTTATCTAAATCAGCTGACGCAGATACAGTATTGTATTTTCGAGCTCATTGGCAAAGGACGAGAGAATGTAAGTTTACCATTTGAATAGAACTTTTTTTATGAACTGATTCGGTATCAGGTATACTAAGCGACAAACATCTTGTCCTCTGGCAAACCACGTGACAAATTGTGTGCAGAACCAATTTGACATACTAATTGTGTTCTTTGGATCTTTGTCACGTGGTTCACCAGAGGACAACTTAAAGCGCTGGCTTTAAAATATATGGTTTTATTACAGGGACAAATGACTACAGGCACAACAAATCTAATAAAAATAGTAAAGGAACCAAAAAGCTTGTTCTACAATCGGAAATTACTAAAAGGATTTGGATTAATCCGTGCCATATACATTACACAAACTCTAGGAAACCGAGGAATAAAGAGTCTGCTTCTAAGACTTATCAAATACCACCAACCAGAAATACTTAGCATGCCTAAGCACGGCAAAATCTCCAATCTTGTGCAGTATTTGAGAAATCAACCGAACTATAGCGATCGAACTGATATTATGTGGAAAAATAACATGTTGACATGCTCAGAAACGAAGAAGCTGAAAAAAACTATGAATGTTTTTGATTTTGTATGTACTTTATCAAGTTTTTTTACATTTAGTTGCCCAGCTAATTATTTTCAAATAGCTTTAAAAATGGGTTGGTCCCAAAATCCCCTCAATTTCAATTCCTAGATAAAAAATTTGCCCATCACCCTCATTGCATCGCAGTACCTTTTTTTTTTTTTTGCTTATTTGCGATTAGTATCTTTACTATAAATAAATAAATAAATTATTGACACAAAAACTTAAAGGTAACTAGTAGGTACTTATATTATATCACTATTAAACTAATGCTAATGCTTAGAATTAGAATTAGTAATAGGTATAAAATAGTGGTTTTGTTTTTAGGAATACATTATTATGTTCATACTAGGTACCTACTTCTAGACAGATGCGCTAAGAACCGGACAAGTTTTTACTGTATCCCGGGGCAAATGTTCTGTTTTGTTTTTGCTGCATTGCAGTATCTAATAAAATCATGCAATTTTGGGACTTAATCAATAATACACTACTACTACAATATTTCTAGAAACATACTTTCTTTATTTTTTATTTTATTTTATTTTATTGAAAAGACCAACAGCTACAATAATAGTTTATGGGTAACTTAACTAGGTTATGTATAAAACAGCCAATTACAGGTCTCTCTAAATAGATGACTGTATAAGTTCTACGAATAATAGTAAGATTTAGTCTAATACAAAAGATCATAACAGTTTACCATAAATATATAATAAATGTTACTATACTAACCTTAGAATAAGCCTTATGTACTAACAAAACATGGTGTCATTGAATGATCGCGAAATAAATAATTTATATAGGTAGGTAGTATTGTAGTTTTCATTCAGTAAAACACAAGCTGTCTCGGGATGATGGAACCGGCCGTAGACTGTTTATTAAAGTAATTACAGATACATTATTATAGGTAAGTAGGTTTATACTATTTGACGTAGAGGAATATATATACAGGGTTTCCCAGAAATGGTGGATAATCCTGCACGTGCATGTGCGGGGGAGAGGGTGGGCCCCAAATCCCAAACGAAAAAAATCTATATCCAATAGTGCGCGGTTAACGAATTTTTTTTTTAAATTTAGAAATTTCCCAGTTTTCCTCACATTTGTGGGCATCACGTCCGCTATATGAGGCCTAGTTCGGTTTTTTTTAATTTAACGTGTTCCCTAATAATGGTATTCCTAAATTACTTTAAAAAAAACTCAAATTCTTAGTATGGTAGTTTACTAGCAGTCCCTAAACATAAATTTTATTTCTAAAATTAATTTGACAGCCAAGTTTGAGCGCCTATGGTGTTAAAAATATGTATTGGAGTTGTGTAGCCAACCACATAAAAAAATTGCCTACATCATAAGGATTCTAAAACAGTTGCATACTATCTACTTTAATAGTCAAATTACTGAACTATAGCTACTAATGTGTAAAAGTAGGCGTTTCATTACAAGATTGCAAAATTATTTGCAGATATTTTTTTTAAGTTTTTATCAGTTAAGTAGAGCTGTCGCCCCTCAAATTAGACTTTACTACCTGCTCGGCTCATTCAGTTGAATTCTAAGCTGTGTGAGCGAGACAAACTGTCAAGCACAGTAAGGAGTAATGCGAGTGAAAGGAACCACAAATCTCCTTTGTATGGTATAGGATTCGTATTTGGTTATTGTTTTGTCTCCGTAGTTAAAACTAATTTAATTTTAGTGCGTATTTCAACGTTCTCGACATCACATACTCTTGGGGTGTATAAATTTCACGTGACATCTTACAATCCTGTTGATATTGTACACAAAACAAATGTCCAGAAGAATGCCGAGTCGTCGTAGTTATCACCAAACAAACAAAATCCAAACAAAATGCACAAATCGGGAGTCCAGTAGATAGCCAAATAGAATTTTGTCACCGAGAATCAGAAATACAAGAGCACATGCGATGTCGAGAACGTCGAAATACGCACTAAAATTAAATTAGTTTTAACTACGGAGACAAAACAATAACCAAATACGAATCCTATACCATACAAAGGAGATTTGTAGATCCTTTCACTCGCATTACTCCTAAGCACAGTTTGTCTCGCTCACACAGCTTAGAATTCAACTGAATGAGCCAAGCAGGTAGTAAAGTCTAATTTTAGGGTCGATAGCTCTACTTAACTGATAAAAACTAAAAAAATTATCTGCAAATAATTTTGCAATCTTGTAATGAAACGCCTACTTTTACACATTAGTAGCTATAGTTCAGTAATTTGACTATTAAAGTAGATAGTATGCAACTGTTTTAGAATCCTTATGATGTAGGCAATTTTTTTATGTTGTTGGCTACACAACTCCAATACATATTTTTAACACCATAGGCGCTCAAACTTGGCTGTAAAATTAATTTTAGAAATAAAATTTATGTTTAGGGACTGCTAGTAAACTACCGTACTAAGAATTTGAGTTTTTTTAAAAGTAATTTACGAATACCATTATTAGGAAACACGTTAAAATAAAAAAAACCGAACTAGGCCTCATATAGCGGACGTGATGCCCAAAAATGTGAGGAAAACTGGGAAATTTCTAAATTTTACAAAAAAATTCGTAAACCGCGGACTATAGGATATAGATTTTTTTTGTTTGGGATTTGGGGCCCACCCTCTCCCCCGCACATGCACGTGCAGGATTATCCACCATTTCTGGGAAACCCTATATATATATATATATAGTAATAAGTAAATAAATAATAGGTAAGTAGGTACCATTAATAAAGTTTACGTATTATCTTGCAGTAACAAACTAATAACATTCTTACGGTATGTATATTTACTGTTAGAAAATATATCCACACTCGAGAATATTTTATTATAATCCGAACTTATTCTATTAACTAAAGAATGCTTAGCATAGTTAGTATTATTAAAGGTAGGTAAGAAAAGTTTCGTATGGCGCGTTCGCTTTGTAGGCACATTAAAATTGATGGAAGCGAGCAAAGTTGGCGAGTCTAGCTTATTATTTAATAAGTTATATAATAACATCATATCTAGCAATGTACGTCTATTGTCTAATGACATCAGTTTGTGTCGAATACATCCTTCATTATATGTTAATTTTAAACGCTTTCGGTAATTTAGATGTTTAATGAATATCTGTTGAATTTTTTCTATTTTGTTTTTGTATATAATATAATTAGGGGTCCATATTGAGCTGGCGTATTCAAGTACACTGCGGACATAGGCGTAATAGACTGATTTGACACAACAGAGATCATGAAAGGGTTTGCATGTACGAGTTACAAATCCAAGTTTATGTATAATGACTTAGCCCATATCATAATGTGATAAAAATTTCACTACCTATGTGTTTTTTCTATACCCAAACCAGATTTCAGCTCAATTGGTTCGTCAGTAGTTTTGACCTGATTGATTCAAAATTCCATCTATATTATTGTAGTTGTTTACATTGATAAATAAGACTTATTAAAATATAAGTAAGATTTTTTTACGCAGGAAGAAAAAACCATTAAACTTGAGGAACCACCACGCAAGTCCAAATCAAGCACATCCTCGCTATTTAGAAAGCGCAGTTTCATCAAAGTGTCGCCACCTAGCGAAGATTCCGACCATTCTGATGATGAAAACAATGATATTAGACCAATGAAATGTCAGTACAAAGTGGGCGTCGGTTTATTTAGACAAGCTTATGAGAGGTAAGTGTTGTGTTTTACAGATATTATTAGGGGTTACCTTTGCAGGATTTATAGGGGTATTGTTGCAGTGCCAGGTATTACTGTGTAGCACTGCGATGGTTATAGGCGAGCTTGATCTCTTATTATCATCATAGAGCGCGTTGATTCCAGTAGGTCCATGCAACTCTGCTATAGTGCTTGTCCACCTTGACATTTGACATTTTTATGGTCAGTCTCGAAAGCCCAGTAATTTCACTAGCTACAGTAGTCTTCCAACCGAAACACAGTAATGCTAACACGTTACTGCTTTGCGACCGAATATCTAGTTTTATGTTGGCACCCACCTAGACGGCATCCTGCAGGGAACGCCTCCTAATGGTATATTTTTATATACATTTACTATTCTATTCAATGCCTTCTTTTTGTATTTTCTCAGGTTTCTTGCTGAAGGTATGCGTGGTCTGAGCCAGTTGGAATTGGCCCAGCTACTGGGAGTCGAGTTCTATACGGGCAGGACAATTTGCAGAATATTCAAAGCTAGGAAGATTGTCAGGGAGGTTTTTGAGGACAGAGGAAAGCAAAGATTTATCAGGTAAGATACATTTTCTGCTATTTATGCGGCCCTTTAAGTATTATGTTGAATAAGAATATACCACTGAAGTATTAAAGTACAAAAACACAATGTAGTAGGTACATTGAAAATGCGACAAAAAAAAGCCGCTTTGGCTAACTTCTAGTACATTTTGGTCCGATGCTAATTTTCGAAACAGAAAAGGAACAGCGATATAATAAGATAGTTAAGAATTACTTCTGGCTTTATCTTTGATAATCAAATTCTATCGTAAAAGTAACAAACATTATTTGAAATTGGAGATATTTCATATTTATTGACAAGGTGTCTGAAATTTTTAAGCCCTGTCTTACGACTCCATTTTGGTTTGATACTGTCCATCTTGGTTTCATAGGAACACCGTTATTCATTTATGGCATAAAGCTACCTATCAATTTTAAATATTCACTTATATATCTTGCTAACTGCCACTACCATTGAGCTAGACTTGTGATTCAAAATAACACATATTAAAGATACATATATTATAGATATATTATATATATATATATATATATATGGATATACATATATCCGAATAGTTAGCTAGCATTGATTGATGATAGATAGGAACTTTGTTTTCGTTACCTAATCACGCATAAATTATTGATTTTACTAGACCAAAATTTAGTACGAACTTCAACTATAGCTGCCGTAAAGTATTTAAGAATCAATTAGAAGATAAAAAAATATAAAGAATAATAGAAAGTATACCATTTCTTGTTTTAGATATGTGGCTGTAGCAGCTGGCCAATCAGATACAAGTTATATGAAAGAAGCTCAAACATTCTTAGACTACACTAAACACACAGAAGAGACATCTCAACAAACTGAAGATATCGAGATGAGTGCAGAAGTCAACAACGACGAGACTAGCAAACACATCACTGAGATCACATCTACAGAAGAAAATATACCCAATATGCTCTCTTTGCTCGAAGCCAAGACCTTAACCCTCAGACAACTGAAGTTCGCCAACGGAATCCTGAAAATAATCAAAGAACGGCAATGCGTCACCGGCTACCAAACCCTGAGCAACCTAGTCTCGAAAGAAATAAACGAACCGCCGATGGTTACAAAAGCCTTGAAATCTTTCGCACAGAAAATAGTATCTAGCGGACAGTTGAAAATATATAAAGTGAGGTGGCCAGGGGTTGGGAATGAACATAACTTTTCCAATCTAATATGCGCTCCGCATATTAAAAAGTCACATCCTATCGTGCGAGCGAAGTACAAAGAGGTTTACTTAAGAGCTGCAGCAAAGAAGCGACCCACCCAACATATACCGGTAGCCGAAACCACTTGCAGACCATTGTCTATGTTTGTGAACCCGCGATACATGAAGATTCAATGTCTCCACCAGTTCTTATTCAAAATGGCTTACCACGAGCTAGGGAGTAGAGACCACAAACCCGGTATCATGTCCGTCACCGAACTAATGCCGGAAATGACTGTGAAATTCGCGATCAGCAACATGAGTGTCAGCGGTATGTCTGATATATCTGATCTTCGGATCCAAGAATCCCATCTAACAATGAAACTGAAGGACACCCCTCCAGAAATCAGCCATTTCATCATCAAATCCAAGAGCTTACGGAATGCTATACGACTGAATCTTAAAATCCTCGCAATGCACGGGTTGATACAACTGCTGTACGTGCCTTTCGTGCAAACATCAGACTACAACAACAGTCAACTAAATAGCTTTCTGTTTTATGTGAATAAAAAGGCGCGTATCGTCAACACTACGGGCCAATGGCCTCGGCCTAATGCGGACATCAAAAGCTTAGAACGAGCTTACCAATTCGAGGTTATGGCTGACGTGAAAACTTATTGGAACGATGTGTACGAGATAAGTGTTGCAACGGAAATTCTACTGACGGATCGGACGAAGAAGAAACTCAACCCTCCCGTTCGGAGGGAAGAGGATATTGAACGGTTCGACAATGGGGACAGATATGGCGATGGAGGCGGCCCGTGCGGCTTCGATTCCTGCTTTTATATGGAACTACCAAGACTCTGGCAGACGTTCTACGTTAGAACTCTAAAACCTCGAATCCCACCCGCGAAGAAAAAAGAAAAACCTACCATCCAAATTCCCAAACTGGCCAAATCAAACCCCAAAAAGCCGAGAGCGCCCCGGAAGAAGAAAATCGTCACTAAAGTCAATCCGATCATGAAAATCAAAGCCAGAACTAAAAGCCGAAAGAAATTGGCCGACGATACCGTCTTCTGGACTAAAGAGGAAGATAACGTCATAACTATGTGCCTAGCCGCCATCACGATAGCGAGTCCCACCTCACAACCCGGCTCTTTAAAAGTCAGGAACTTAGTCGCGAAAGATATTCTCAGTAGAAACGATCCAAAGAAAACTCAGTCCGCGTGCCATAGACGTGCTTTAGTCATACAAATGATCCCGACAATAGTGCACGAGAAAGATTCTCTACTGAACGAGATGAGACGCAGACGGCACTTGATTCAAAAATACGAAGGAATGATCAGAAAGTTGAGACTTCGATACTCGACGAATATGTCGAAGTTCATCAATGAATCGAGGATACCGATGTTGGAACTGGTCTATCTGATATGGCAAGTCTCGATCAGCGAATCATTCCTGCTCAGAATGCCCTGCGTGGCTATAAACGCCCACGAATTCCACGATAACTACGATATTGTTCCCGCAACGACCAGTAAAGACTTCAACTTGTATAGAAGCCCAGAACTTGCCGCTTTAAGAGAGAGCGTTTTCGTGACCATAATGTTGTCGTACAAAAATGAAGTGAGAGCCGACACAGCGAAAAAAATCTACTCAATCTTCAAAGAGTTTCCTGAGAATCATTTGCGAACCGTCGTGGACCAGTTGAGGAAATGCGGTGCCGTTTCTGCTAAAGAGAAAATCTTCAACAACCAAATGCATAGATTACATCTCGAAGACGTAGTGCAGTCTGTGTATAAAATTTCAGCCAACTATCAACGCCGTTGGATCGGGCGATTGAACTCGGAATTTGTAACTTTGCTAGGGAAAATGATAGAAGCGGGTTTGCCTCAGAGTGATATCAAAGGCTCAGCAGAAATGAACTGTCTCATGTCTGAGCTGCAAGGATCGGGTGTTATAGATGTAGTGTCTGCTAACCACCCGGTTATAGTTGCCACTACAATAAACAATCCGGAGCAAATAAATGCGATTGATATTGAGACAAAGTTTAAGCTTAAATCAGGAACCGTGACGTGGAGAAATCGTTCAGGTGAAAACCAACTGCCAAATATGGCGCAGCTGTATGATGTTGAATTCATATCAGTTATCCAGGATATTGCAAAGTAAGTAACTTAAATTCGTAAAATATAAATTTTCTCTGGAACATTAGTTTCAACTATAATTCAATTCCAATTATATTCCAATATGTTCTTAGCTAGACTTATAAACTTGTTTAATATATGTGAGTAGGAATACTAGGTATGCAAAGCAAAGCACTAAATAGAAAACATGTTAGATATTGATAATATAAATTATATTTCAGAAATTCCGTGTTACATATCAAGGAGAATCTCAATGAAACATACAACAAAAAGGACCTGATTGTAATGCATTTGCTAGAAAAGGGAGAGTCGGGCTTGACCTTCAACGAGCTACAGGTAAATCTGAAAATATTTTAGTTCATTCCTAAAAGCGAAATTATGATTACAATTGGATTCTCGATTCACTCTTGTACAAAGACGAATCTATCAATGTCATCTGGCTCTTGAAAAAATGATTTGTACAGAAAGCATCTCAAATTAGTTTTCCCTTAGGCGTCGATGTCACATGGTTTTTTTACAAGCTGATTGTTGGCGAGTTTAAAAGCTAGCGTGTGAGCGAGTTAGCTTTCGGGAAGGATGATTAACAAGTAGATTGTAAAAAAGCCGATGACACTGGGTGAGTTTACACGCTACAAGCGAACTCGCTGGCTTGTATTGTTTTGTAGCCTTGTGTCATCGACGCTTTAGATGTTAGAAACTATATTTATGTACGCTCACTGTATGTTTATCATCATCATGTAGGTAGGCTTTCTTTCGTTTGTTTACGCCAAAATGTTCAATGACCAAATAATCTATTTTAATTATTATTTCCCAGGCACTGACATTACACGAAACCAAGACGCTCATCACCAGAATATCCCAACTGGAATCATTAGACGTCGTTAAACGCGTTGGATTTAACAACAACGTTATAATTCATGCCAACTTCATAAGCCACTACGCCGTCAAGATCGACAACAGATACGCAATCATCACACCTTGGATGAACCTAAACTCTGAAATACGTCACGATGTCTTCCTCGAATGGGCCGGCGTAATCATGAACAAAGTGTTCGAATATCCCGGCACTTCCTTCACAAATCTATCTGACTGTTTTGAACTGATCACAACAAGGGCTGTACAAGACATCTGCATGTTTCTCGAAAAGACGAATTGTATCACACTTTCGACTCTGAAGCTTATGGAACAAGATCTGTTTTCGGATGAAGATTTGATTCCGGAGTTTAGTGAGTTCAATCCATACGGGTCGACGGATGAGATGGTTGCGTTTCCAGTGAAAGATTCGTTGACTAGATACTCGTGTTTGAGAAAAGCTATGCTGGAGCCAATGACGGTTGAGATCACTATACCTCCTTATGCAGACAGTAAGGAAGGGCAATGAAAATTTATTAGTAGTGGGTGAAGTAAAGTCAAAGGCACGATTCGCTAGATGATTAACTGATTAAGAAGTTGCTTCGAAGATTGTGTTAAAATAATCGCTATTTGGTATGTACCATTTTTGTTGCTACATTTGTAAGTATAATGTTTGTAATAAATATCTTAGTTAAATAATAGGAACAGTATAGGAACTGATAATAAATAATAAAACCCAAAAATCAAGTTTCAATATTTTTATTTACTAAAGAAAAGGAATACATTTTATCATTTGCTAAAATATTTAGCATAATATTAATATTTCAATGAGAAAATGATCATAACATCAAACAGTGACGTAAAATACAAAATCTAGCCTGTTCGGCTGCAATATTTCATATTTTGCAAATCATTGCTTTACCAATCTATCTGAAACTATTTGTAAAAAAAAATTGCACTATCATTATGGGCAGAGGAAACTGTGTAACATACTATCACTGCAACTTGCATTAATTATAAAACTCCTACTTATTCTATGCTTAAAATGAAATTAAAATAGGCTCAGATTATTTTAATTACTTTATTCTGTGCCCTCAGAGGCTTTCTGATATATCAACAGGGCTGTATTTGGAGTCAAAAGAGCAAAAAAAGGGTACAGTCTTTTATCTTAACTTATTCTATTGATCTATTTTACTCAAAAGGCGGGTAGTTGTAAAAATTATGATTACGCCATAGGTGATGTGCTTATAATTAATGATTATTTCCGATTTTCTCAAAATTATATGTGGCAATAGCTATTCAGATCTATAGGCACTAATTAAAAAATCACTACCCCTTAGCGGAATCAAAAGAGTTTAATTTAAACCCATATTTTGTCTCTGTCTCTCACTAGTTGATAGAATAAGATGCGACATAGCCTAAATTCAAACTGGAATATTTTAAATAAGTTAATGGTCGGTTTATGGTAGGTAAGTAGCTGATAAAGTTATATACAGAGTGCATTAAGTAAATAAGTTAGGCACTTCCCATAGTTAATTTATGGTCTAGGTACATTATAATTTTCAAAGTTATTAATTGAATGTAAAAATTTGGCTTTTACCAATAAATTATAATTTTGTGATAAAATATCTGTAAACTACTAAATAGAACCTTAAAGTTTTCTTAATATACCAAAAGTTGAAAATAAGGGACTTAAGCTGGGTGTTATGATAATAAGTGACATTGTGTTATTAAAATGGATTGAGTCACGCTTACCATACGATGTCTTTCAATATCATATTTATCGCGTATTCAATACATTCCGTTTGACCGGAACCGCTGTACCACGCCATAGGTACGTGCGTCTCTGTCTTTCCGCCGTCAACGTTCTAGCTTGTGCTCTTTCCTTCTTTCTCCCGCCTTGCCGCCCCCGGTACAGCGGTTTCGGTCTAACTATGTATATGACTAAAATTTTAAGAAATGAGTAGATGAAAAAAAAATCTATACAATGTGTTGTCTCTGAATCTTAATTCGTAATGCGTCATAGAGATATAAGAGTCCCGTCTCATGCTTTAGAACGTGCGTTACACATTTTGAGATTAACGTGTTTTGTTCTATAATCTTAACATTAACTTTTAACATTCCAGATTTATATTTTAGTATTAAATCCTTGATCTTATTATATTTCAATAAAAGTCTTCAATTTCTAACACTAAGGCTTCGAGTCTCAACCAAAATAAAGCGATAATATCTATAATTATAACTACAGTAGGTAGTACCGATCTAAATAATTTTCAATATTATCAAGTACCTAAATTATATTGTTCGCTTACAAGATTTCTAACTGTTGATTACATTACGAGTATAAAAGGTGGTTTAATCAAACAGAAATGGTTATTGTACATTTCATCAATATTTTAAGTTATACAAAAACAATGCTTAACAATCACCATCGCGCCTACACTAGCTTATTTTAAATTACTTGACGAAAACTAATGTACAATACAGAAATCGCTATATACAAGAACTAGCCTCTTACGTATGTGACCCTACTTACATTTCCACACTAAGTAGGTAAGTTACAGTTCATGAAAATGATAAATATCTGACAAACTTTTGCTCCTAGCATCGATGCTCTTAGTTTACAAAACCGTCCTTATGGCTGTGTCGCCAGTAGGCAAACTATTAGCGGCCGACTAAGTTTGCGGCGTAACGGTTTATTACGCCTTTTATTTGAAATGTAAGTTTTGCGCTCACTTTACGCAAACTGTGGACACTCCATTTCAAATATATGGAAGGGCGTAATAAACCGATACGCCGCTAACTCAGTCGACCGCTAACAGTTTGCCTACAGGGGACACAGACTAAATTGGTTACCGAATTAGCTATTGGTTTTATGTTACCGGTACCAGTTACCGGGTAGATAGTTGCTCTACTAAGATAACTTGTATTATGTATTGGATTTATCATTTTTAAGATCTGTAAATTGTATCCCAATCCAACTGTAAGCATTTCAAATACCGCATGGTTATCTACATATTACAAAAATAATCTGTGCGTTACTTTGGTTAACTATAAAAAGTATAAAATGGCAGTATTATGTAAAATAACGCGATTACCATTACTTAGCGTCACTAATTAATAAATTATTAATTAATATTAAAAACCATATCTTTGGTATGAATAGATAATGAAAGTAATTTGAGTATTATAAAGGCATTTCTGAGAATGCCGATTTTACGTGTATGTATAAAAATTGTGTTTGCCTTGCAACTCGAAAGTCTATTAGTTATACGTTTAGAGTCGCAAGGAGGTTAACCATCTCTCTAGGCCACTCAAAGAAAGTACAATACAATGATGACATTTATTCCTCCAGAGGTCGTTATATTTTGAGTAGCCCAGTAGACTGGCAAAATATTCATAACTTTAAAGTTTTTTTCTACTGTAACGCTACTTTTACGGCATTCTAGTGTCCGCACTTACATCAGTCCAATTGAAAATAAACTGATATATTGTACAATTTACAATCTTGCAGACACTTAGGCACTAGACATTACGAATAGAATTGACATTTTCTTTACACACATTCCATTGTCAACAAGATTTGGAGGAAACTGCTAGCTAGTATAACTAAAAGTTAAGCCAATTCTTAGAACAGGATCGTCCATATAAAGAGTTTTGTAATATTTGGCCCACATTTTGGATTTTAGACGAGCGAAGACAAAAACGTGATGAACCATAGAATGTATGTACACAACGATCACAGTTACTAATTGTAACTTTACAAATGGCGCACCAATAATCTAAATTGGCATAGTGGCATCACGATGCCTCTTACACTATGTATCTATGTATACAGTAATCGCTAATCTATAACATTATCGAATAATTTATCAAAACGTTCTTCTAATAATCTAGATACATCCATAAGAAGCACTTTAATGAGTAAGTATCAGAACTTTACATATTATTTTTTATACATGGTAAATATATTTTATATCATTATTTTTGTCTTAATATTTCATTGGTTTCAACTATAATGTTTTAGTCTAGTGTGGCTTTGCGACATTCATCACATAATGAAGTATCGTTACATTTCGCATTGTAAGTTAATGTGATCAATATCGCCGAGTATGTATAGTAATGCTAGAGTTTTAGAATAAGAGAACCCTTCCTAACTTTAAGACGTAACGCTACAAATATTAGTTATGTAAAAAAGCGATACGTGAAATCATTGCAGCTCTCCCACCCTCGAGTAACCGTCCAGCATCCATCAGAGAAAACTGCAATAAGGATTCACATGTTCACATTAACTATTCATCAACATGTTACCAACAAACTTATATTTTTCTCCTATTTTATGTAAACTATGTATATTCTAAACAATCTACAATTTGTTACATTTTACATACTCCGATCGATAGTATTGTTCCATCTTTTAAAAAAAATACTTTCATTTTGTTACAATTTCTCTGAAGAGATAATTGTGGTTTGCCAGTACGTATATTCATTTTATCATGGAAGAAATTGTTTTCATCACATGTATCGATGACTTACACATTTAATTCATCAACAGAGTCAACATCGACGGTGCTAGCGCTTACTATTGTAAATATGTAATTTACAGCTACAGCCGTCTTGTACAATGTCGATTACATCAATAACAAAGCACGATCAACAATTAGAATTTGGAATGTCAATCACGTTCACTAGGAGTTCTTTTGTTTAAAGGTCAATATCCATGCACTTCAGTTGCGGTAAACGTACGCGCAAGTGAATCACGTTGTCACATCAATAACAAATCACGTTCAACAATTGTCAATCACATCACTAGAAGTCTGTTTGCGGGGCGGGCGCTTTAGTTGCGGTAGATGTACGCGCAGGGCTGCGGCGCGGGCGGCGGCGGGGTGGGGGGACGCTCTCCCGAGGGGGAGGGAGAAGACGAGGGCGGAGAAGGCGACGAGGAGGAGCCGCCACTCGCTGACCCAGACCCAGAACCGCTGCTGCGCTGCGACACTACACAACAAGACAGGTACCTATATCAGTCAAAGTTTCGACCATAACTTCAGCTCCTTAAATCCAGTAACTCATTGAGATTGTTTGAGATTGAAATTGGACGATCGCTAAAAGCGGTGTTGCACGGGTCTTTCAATTTCTCTTTCGATTCAAAGTCTCGTAAAGCATTGTTCTGTTCATGTGCAGGCATGATCTCTTACCATCGCATCAAAAGAGCACTTAAATACTAGACTGTGTAAAATTGTAAAAAGAAACAATTTATAGTTACTGAATATAATAAATTCTAAACATCATTATAATAAGCAACTCACCCAACGTATGATGGTGGTGCGTATTATGCTTATGGTGGTGCATCGGGTCGCGCGAGTCCGCCCCGCTTGTTTCTCAGAGATACACTTTCTTCACTGAGCGCGTGGTCGAGAAACCATTGTCGTTGCCACGCCGGTACCCATCGCCCTGCGGTCCGAATATTCCTGCGTTAACTAACATGCCAAGTGAATATGCGTGCGTGTTAATGGATATCATGAATAGTTATTGGCAAGTTGCAATGTTCGAAAGATTTATGAAATAAGTGAAGTTTGTGACAAAAAAATCCGAAAGCAATTAAAAGTGAATTTCTTAACTATTATAGTTCGTTTGTTTTGAAGTTATGTGATTAATTTTAATTTTATACACTGTTCTAATAGGAGCATTTGCAAAAAAGTATCTTTAGAACCGGTTGTAAAATCATAAATTTTTGTATGTGGATGATATTATAACAATATCTACTTGCGAACATTTCAACCAGATTAATGACAAAGCAGTGGATTTGTAATCGAAAAATAAATATTAATGGGGTTAGCGTAGCCTGATTTAGAAAAGATATGTCTGAGGTTATTATGAAAGATGAAATGAGTCCAATGGACATGCAAGATGTTATGGAATAAGCTTGATGTCAAGTTAAGACAATTTTAGATAAACTTACTTTACAGTGCTTCAATTCTGAAGAAAATTATTACTTGGAATTTGGAATTAAAATCAGTATTTTCTAAAGTAACACAATCTCAAAACACAAAGGTAAAATAGAAAATGTTTGAATTAATAATCTTTGTCAGTTTTCCCTTTCCGTTCGCAGCATCTCGCATCTTTTTCTGAAATAAAATCTATTAACTAATAGAAAATACATCGAATAGTCTCATGAAAACCATTATTAATCTTTCCTTCTTGTTTTTTGAAGATTTTTGATAAGTAATAAGTTTTGTTAATTGCTTTGATTTGTTTCTAGACATTCATGAGACCATGTCTAACGACTAGAGCTCAAAATAAATGTGATGTGACAAATTAAATAAGTGTTGCCACCAGATGCCACTAGTGTCATTAATTATGATACTTTCAATATAAAGTTAAATCGGAGGTTTAGAAAAGAAATAAGAACCACAAGAAATTATTTTGATTTTGAGCTGTAGCCGCCCAAAGCCATGCGAAAGGTAAAGAAAGGAGAACAACTGACATTGACCTGATGAGAGCGAAGCGTCCCAAAGTTATCGCGACGGTATGCATCGGGCTGGAATTGGAACAGCGTCTCGTGATGTGGGTGGTAGGGGGGGTGCTTGCGGAGAGTGGCGCGGGGGGAGGCTGGCTTCGGCTGAGGAGCCAGCACCGGCTCAGCATACGTCACTTCTTCTACTTGCTGAAGAAGCTTCGGCTCTGCTTGGATTCTGCAAAGATGACAGCGACTTTGATATTGATGATAGTTTGGGTGATTATAATAATTATGTTTTGAGGACTTACAAGCGCACTCAGAGAAATTTTATCGTTTTGTGGAATAATGAAAGAATCAATAGAAATAAAATAACTATGAGTGTTGCTTTAGAATGGTTTGTAAAATGTTTTGAATGTGATCTTTGTTTAAAGATGAATTGACTTTTAAATCCAGATGGAATGACAGAAACTACAGAATGTAGTGCAATACTTTCAGACAGTCTACAAACCTGTTTATATTCTGCCTCTGCTCAAAATATTCATACTCTGTATCGGGGTAAGGCATGTTATCGTCTTCGTCCTTCTTGCATCGTCTGCCGCAGAAGTATCCTCCTAAGAACCCGATGCCTAGAGCAAGTAGAGCAGTTGTGGCGACTGATATCGCGACTGTTTCAGTCGAATATGTCGAGACAGGTGGATCTGCTGCCAAAACTTCTGGACCTGTTAAATACATTTCAGTATTAGGTACTATTCTAATATAGGTACATAATACATAAGTAGTTTATTATTTTCACAGCTTGTCTCTTTAAGTGAATTTCAGTGGTCATCCACCAAATTTTTCACCAAACTTTTCTTTAAAAGATGCTAGGTATCCTGGAATGTTCTTTAGATATCTTGTTCTCGTATGCCAGCCCATTGCATTATAATTGCCTCGTGTTTCACCGCCAGTTACTCGCTGGATGATACTCATCCACCAACACGTTATACTTCAGCTTTTAACTAAAGTTTACTATCAAACTTCTTACCTTCACTATTGCCTCCCTTGCCTTCCTTATCTTGTACAATATTGATGACTTCTCCTTTGTTTTCTCCTCGGGTGTCATCGTAAAGGCCTGAACTTAGACCACCTACTGCACCTGCGTCTTTACCTAAAAAAGAAAAAGCCATTACGAAGTGACCAAATAAGTTGACGTTTTTATAAGTTTTGCAACACAAATAGCTGTAAACAGTATGATTAATACTTACTGTGTGGACAAGCAGCATGACTGCCAGTGCTGACGCTCTGATAGAACGCATTCTCGTCCAGCCATCGACTGACTCCATGCGAGAATGCTCTGCACCTGCCAGCTTGCTTATCCCACGCGCAGTATGGGTCTTGAAGGGCCACACACTCACTGAAATGCAACAGATTACGATATTTTACCATAAGACGACCAGCAGTAATAGACAATTGGGGTCATGCTATTTTTATTTATTTAGGTATTGTTTAAAAAGCAGTACATAACAATTAAAACCAAACATCTAAATATTACAGTCAATGAAGTTTCTTATCATCTAAATAATTTTTATTTTATTTATTCACAAGCAGAATACAATTTGATAGTAATTCCGGTATGTTTCCTGGACTTCAGGGAGTAATTTAATTTGCGTTCCGGGATATAATCTTTATCCTTTTAAAAAAGGTTCGAAAGGTTGGCGAAGTCGATACAAGCAAGACCTGACCACTATTTTATACGACAGACAACCAAAAAATCTCAAGGTACTTACGAGCATGAACTGATTTTGTCACTGGAACACCTATGCAGCCGCAAGCTCAGCACTTCTCTATCCGACACTGCTATCAACCTTGCAGCGTCTCTCCCAGCTCTAGCCACCCTCAGAGCCCTAACTGGAGACCCCGCTGCAAACGCTTGTAGCTCTTCAATAACTACTGGCACCGCCCTTTTATTGGAGTCGTAAGAGATAGCGTTGATGGCTTTGATGATCTTGCCGTTGTCGGTGCCGATGAAAAGGACGTCGTAGGCTTTCCCGCCTGGAGTCTTCACTTGAGGATCTACGGCGATTTGCGTAAATCTGTAGCTGGAACACAGAAGTTTGAAATTAGTTAAATATCGGCGTTGTGCTAACATTCCTTGCTAAATGGAAGTGTCCTTGGTGTAGTCGTTGATAGTGAAAGTGATAGAAGGTGTCTGACGTTCATATTTAGGTACTTCTAGGTCTGTTTTGATAATTTATGTATGTGACATAACTCACTGAAAACTGGTGCGGATGACGATCGGCTCTCCAAAGAACGCCGGCACTGACTCGTCCATCAGAGCGTGCGTTTTGATAAAGTTCAGCGTCTGGTCTGGCAGCGTTCTAGAGTCATTGTGGCACGTGCCTGGCCGAGGTTCTGGCACCTGTAGAGAATCAAAAATATATATTTTTTTCAGTAACTAATGCTTTTGCGTTGACATAATTTTAGAACTATCTTTAGGCCGCGGCTTTGACTTCAAGAATGTCGCGCCGCGTGTTCCTCGAGCTTTCAGCAGGAATAGGTGCATGTAAATCTTCTTCTTATCGTGTCACTAGTTCTTTCGAACCAGTGTGGTGAAAGGATTTCCAGTGCGCCTCGAAGAGGCTCCTTTCGTGCACTGAAATGTGAAGTGAATTAGCATGTGAATTATATCAGATATCTACCTAAATGCATGTGAATTGTACCTACCTATCATCGCTCGCTTTCGCCCCATTCTCGCTGTCGTTCCTTACGGCAGTCCTTACAAATAAATAGGTAGGTATCTTCCTATAAATAACTTGGTATTGATTGATCTTTGAATCTATTTGTTTACCTTCGCACTATTTACAGGGAGCCAGTTGGAATTGATAGCGTTCTGTTCTTTGAAGGTTCCTTCGAAGGTGTCTGCGATGTCTTGCATACTGAACGCACACACCGCGGAACCGGAAATGCTGTTAGGGGGTGTGGTGAAGGTCCCGTAGATAAGCTGGGCGCTGAGGCCTCCGTACACTCCTTCTATGAGTTCTGTCGTTGATTCTGGAATGATACACATTGAAATTCAGCTTACTGGTCTGAAGTACGTAGTGTGTACCTTACCAACTTAGTTTTGAACTAAAGGTCCCACTGTTAGTAGGCAATAGGCATTGAAATGATTGCTACTTCTATTTCATTGTCACACGGTGATGTGATTTAATTTTGTAACAGTGAAATGATTTTTCATCAGTGGCCTAATGTGATAATGTCACATTCTGTTAAAATAATTCACATATGACGCGACGTCACGCAATCAGTCACAGTCAGTCACTACTAGCTGACTGTTATTGTTATTTAGGTACGATACGAATGAAATTGTGAACGGTGACAAGTATCATGACATCACAGCGTACAAAACGCCGGATGGATATCACAGGAGATTTTGTAACAGACTTGGTCAATGATTTGGCAATCTTGAATGATTATAGATTTATCAACACAGTGCCAGTTATTTCGTTAAGACTGTCCATCAAATTGTCCGTGTACCTAGGTGATAAGATTCAAAGTCCTGTGTAGCACCTGTTCTATTCATTGTCATAAATAAAGCGCCTAGCTCGTCTCGCCTCTGTTATGCTGTTTTCATTAGGTAATCAATTAACTATGAACAAAATCATATCAGAAAGTGTGACTTACGTATCTCATTGAAGTAGAAGGGAAAGTCTCCAGCCACGGAGCAGTTGAGTCTTGACTTGAGGAAGGACGTCCATCGCTGCTTGAAGCGATGAGGTCCGCCTCGGTCATCGCGGCACACGCGGGCGACGCGGGAAAATACAGACTGAAAGGAAAATTGATTTTACTCACATTTCTCGATAAATAGCGCTGGTAATAATTATATGTAGGTACTTGTTATTAGGTAATTATTAACCTATCTATAATTAGATATGTAGAAACAGGTAAAATTTAATAAAAAGGATGAGGGCATTTTTCATGTAAATACAGGCAAATGGCGGCAAGTGGTAATCGTCTCCAGTCTAATACTTACCTTATAATTTAATTACTTTGTTTATTTAGTAGGTAGGTACTAGGGCATAGTACCGGGAAATCCCGGAACCGAAAATCCCGGGAAATCCCGGGATTCTCGGCTGCCTCCAGCACCGGTACTAGAAAAATCCAGAACCGGGATTTTCGGTACTTTCGGGATTACTTAAAATTTAGTGTATAAGAGTTTTTTTAGGGTTTTAATCTTTAAAACCATAGCTAAATAGTGCATTCTGTTAGTACAAAGAAGGAAAGACAGTAACTCCTCTACCCACTAGATCCTACCCGCCAATCTTACTAACTTTCAAAGGTGCTGTTGATGTTCAGAACTTAGGAAATGTTGCAATATCAGCTTATTGTTGGTATCGTCGTCTCAATGCATTTATTTAAAGAATGACATGGGCTTTGGGGTTGTTTGTACTGACGTGACGGTCTTTCCACAACCTAAGCAACTGAACGTATTATTTTTATTTCATATTATTATTTTATTATGAGCCTGAATCGTCCCACTGCAAGGCAAAGGCCTCCCTTCCTTCTTTCCACTCTTTTCTGTCAAGAGCAACTGTCTTCCAGTCTTCCAAGTAGGAGTCTAGCTCGTCTTTCCATCTTCTCCGATGTTGTTATCAACAGTTTATTAGCCTACTATTAATAAGAAATAATGAATAATGATTCCGTTTTCTGCAATGCGACTGTGCTTTATGTTTATTAAAACCAGCTGACTATGGATATACGGGTTTATAAGCTTTGTTAATGACATTAGTTCCCTTCAAGTATCTCAAACTCCAAGCGTAGCTCGTTTCATAGTGTATTATTGTGTCGTTTATCTAAATAGATATCTAGCAGAACAGTGAGTGTTCACGCCTTGGTTGAGTATTTCATTATGGGTAGGACGCACTGGTTAAAAAGCAACGGGTTGTGTCTAAGATACAACCATAAATTATAAGTGGATACTTCTTTATGTTACGTCTTTGACAAAAAATTGAAACTGACACATATACTTATCGATAGTTTATCACAGAGGAAATTAATAAAATTGGCACTTTCTTATTTTAACATACTTATGAGGCCGATCATTGACATTGACATGATCATTGAGCATTGGCTTGTGAAGATTAATAACAAATAACAAATAAAGTACGGTTAAAAACTATTATTTTATCAGAAATCAAATCAACCATCGTTTAGAAGTGTTGTTACGCATATGACGTACTAACTTTTGAACTGTAATCCTATACAATCCTGCAAACAAAAAAATATCCACTTTAAAACTTTCGTTATAAGCCATTTATACTTGATATATAACTTAAAAATTGGGACTGTATTGTTAATGCAATATTCAATTAGTTACGCGAATTTCCTCTCTTACAAATCATGCTTGCAGTAAATTATATAAATATAAAAATATAACTTATAACTTTTCGTTATATTTCGACCTTTCTTTATTTTATCGTTTTCTGACGAGTTTTCTGTTTGACTTAATAATAGGCTACTAATTATTTTCGGGAATACCGAAAATCCCGGTACTCCCGGTTCCGGCCGTGTGCCGGTACCGAAATCCCGGTACTGGAAAAAGGAACCGGTACTGGAGGCCCTAGTAGGTACATAATAATCACAGTTAAATTACTTTCAGTTTTTAATACATTACCAGGTAGAGTCAGGTCGAAGTTCGTAAAAAGTATTGTGCATAAGATTTAAAATAAAAAGTTTTAAAGAGGTAAGTAGGTAGTACCTTTCCACAGTTAATGTACTCCACGGCAGTTTCTCTGAAGAAGAAGTAAACGAAGTTTCCGTGCACTAATGAATTTACAAAGTCCGGAGCTGAAACAAAACAAAAAAATATCAACTAGGCTAAGCAAATTTGAGTCGTTCGTCAACTCATCCAACACAAGCTCGTCCTCTATGAATTCAATTAAGTTCATGTTTATCTTTTCACAATCAAACCAGTGTCTCTGTTTTTACCCGACTGCCAAGGAAGGGTTATGTTTTTCGCGCGTATCTTGTATGTATGTATGTAAATTACTTTGTTACCCCGTATCTTCCAAACGGCTCGATGTATTTTGACAGTTAAGGTATCGTTACATTCGTCTCAATAACCCAAGTGTCCATAAATGGGTTTTAATATAAAAAAAACCAAATGGCGGATATTTGGCGCTAAATAGTAGGTCATTGAAAAATTTTTGTTCACTTACCTATCGAGTCCCTACTCGCCCTCATCAAAATGAAGGAAATTAAAAGGATATTACCTACTTATAAAAATATACATTCGAGTAAGGCATATGTTTTTATTTAATATGGTATAATGAATTGGCAATCAATTTTCGCAGTCGGGTTTTCAGGTTTTATAAACTTTAAGCGTGTTTCTTCATTTAAACTAGATAAAGCAAGATAAAGTATTTTGATCATGTCATGCCCCTCATTCGATAAAGTCCCTTTCTTAACGTCATATCTCGTTTTAATTCCAAATTATGCAAAGGGCTGGAAACCCTATTCTGTTGGGTGTCGATAAATTCTAATGCGATCCTAATCGGATCTACTGATTGTTGACGCGTCAAATGTCACTATGATGACAGCGAATTCCCGCCAAAACCCGTTCTGAATTCAATCAAATTAACGGATATTTGTTTGATAGGCGCATTTGATAGCAATCGACCGTATCTATAGAACGGGTAAACATAGATGGTAAACACAGACGTTTGGTTTGTTGACCTGTTTTACATGCTTACCTATAATGTAAGCAAAGGTAAACGAGAGTTATCTAACCTATAGATTTTAAACCTACTTACCTAGATATGTATGATGGATGGTGTCTAGCATCAATATTTTGTTTTAGCTTTGCACCTACGTAATAAGGTCCAAATAAAAGCTCTCAAAAGTACTAGAACCTAATTCTAAGTAGGTATTTTCATTAACTTGCTCACCTGACATAGTTGGCTTGTTAGCCCTAATTTACTAACACAAGTTAACTTGTAAGTAGGTATTCGTACACTTCCTGTGTCATCCATTTATAGATAGATGACTTACCATTGAGCGTCATCGAATCGTAAGGTTCCGTCTGCAGTGGCTCCCTGTAAATGATTGGCTCCATTCCACTGAAGTCGGCTACTGTCCCTGAATACAGCTCCCCATCTGAAAAGAAAGAAAACCATAAGAATAGAATTATAAAACATTTAAGCGAAATAAAATAACGCATCATTTCGCCCGATCGTTCTGAAGAAATGATTCGAATAATTCGATTAATCGTTTGTTAGATAAGTTCTAAAAAAGGTAAAAGTTTTTTAGGTCGATAAAAAACCTCAAGAGGGCGTGCAGTCGAAGCAATCGTATTGCTTTTTGTTTCTTTCACGATAAGTCACCCACAACTTTTTTGAATTTAAAGGTGGTAATCTAGGGAAGGTTTTAATTATAAAAGCCAGATTCGACGCCCTAAACCTCGCCTCTCAAAGCCTGTAATTCAATACGCGCAATGGGTAATAGGCGGTGCGTAACACGCTATCGGCTTACGTGATTGGAATATGAGATTTTGGGCTAATTGGTCGAAGCGACCTATTCTGGTCGATATTGCTGTTTTAGCTGACAACCAATATTGGAGGGTCGGTATTTATATGTATTTATTCAAAGGGTTCAAGGCTATTAGGATTTGGGTAAACAGTTAGGTTTAACAAGATTTCCTCCAATAGTCAGCTGTCATAGAAGTAGTTTTAAGTAGAGTTCCGTATTCGAGCTCTATAATTAGTTCGGTGAGTGAGATTCTACTAGGCATGGAAATTATTACTACTTCTATTTCATTGTCACATGGTGATACGATTTTTTGTAACAGTGAAATCACCGATGATTTTTCATCAGTGGCCGGCCTAATGTGATATTGTCACATTTTGTTAAAATAATTTCACACATGACGCGGCGTCACGCAATCACTCCCGATCACAGTCACACTCATACTACTATTTTTTATTACTATTTTATGTTATTTTCGATACGAATGAAATTGATAATGGTGACATGTATCCTCACATCACAGCGTACAAAATCGCCTGCCAGGGCGCGTGCCCTTCAAACCAGAATACAGTAAAATGCTTTCACATTACAACTGCTATCTGACACTGTCTTGGTTTAGTTGGTCAGTTACCCATGTAAAGACGGAATCCTGCAAACACTTCCCAACATTCAAAATCTATGGTCGTTTGAAGTTGCAAACAAAACCGTTTGGTAGCGTCTCCTTACAAAGTAGGTACACTGCAGTACAATTAGATAGTCTGCTGCAGGCCAGTGCTCCCTCGGGCGTCGCTTCGCTTAATTGGAACAGATCAATAGAGGATAACTAACCGTGTCCGTCCGTAATGGACATCGCCTGTTGTGCGTGTGAAAAATGTGAATGCAGCTTCATCAGTTTTGATGCGATTGAAAGTTTAATTTTAAAATGGTGTTGCAATCAAAATTCATTTTTTTTTTTATTTTACCACGTTTTTATTAAGTCACTTTCTTTTTTCTTTGACTGTCGTCCCGGGTGGAATTTCGCAACTCATATTTCGAGCACTTGATGACCACATTCAGATTTTCAAAATCACTTTACACCATTTATTATACCGAAATCGCTCGCGCTAGTAGGTACTGAATAAACATCATTAGTTCAAAATAAACTGTACACAACATCATAATCGAAAATAAAATTATGGGGTATAGCGATTTAGAAAATCTGAATGTGGTCATCGACTTTTGATGCTGGCTGTATCTACTTTTTTCCTGTTTCGTACCGAAATGAAAAAAAAAACAGAGCACATATCTACCCCATACCTACGTACCTATAAAACATCATCCGGTATCTTTTCGTAATAACATACCTATTTTATTTTATTTTTTGAAATTTGAAAGTTGAATAATCTAGAAAACCTTTACCCTAACAATAGTAACAGAAAAAAACTACATAGTCTAGTCAAGGCTTTATACCTACTTAGGTCCTCAATTATTTTATTATACCTAGTTATGATGAGAAACCATCAGTGCGCTGTAGACCATCAATGCAACGCTTCGCCAGTCTGCCAAAATTGGTGTGGTCAGCTAACAAATGATAGAGCTGTGTATAGACTCCGGATAGCACCGTTCCATTCAATAAATCAGGACTTTTGTCGGAAACTCCACCTGTATACGGGTTTTGCGCATTGCGTATAAAGCAGACTTGTTTATAAAGTTGTAGAAATACATACTTATAACTTATTGCACACCTCAACATAGGTGATAAAAAGAACATGAAAGTGAAGCACCGCGAACGGCCATATTGCTTTAATCAATAACAATATCTTCCAGGCATTCGAATTCCGAATCTGAACCGCGTCAAATGATTAGATAAACAATATTTGTAACTATGTATAGTAACTAGGTATACTAAATTCAAAAATTCTGCTCTTTTCGTGCACTCGACATATGTTTTCGAACTTTCGGTTCTACGACATGCCGGTTTCCTCACGATGTTTTCCTTCACCAGTGCGATAACGTGGAATGCATACATAGATTTTTTCGACCGAAAAACATATTTATGCATGACTGCCACCGGGATTCGAACCCGCGACCATCGGATCGCAAGGTAAGGGCATCATCCACTCGGCCACCATGTCCTCTTATGGCTTTGATTATTGAGGGTAAATAATCAAAGCCTATTTATTGGCTCGAAATGGACAAGCGCACTGGCCTTTATAATTCAAATTTCGGCATACCATTGATATATGTAGTTATGTAAGCAAGTGTGATCTCTTACCATGAGAAGAGTCATCTGTCTCGGCAGTTATATAAAAAAACACCCATCATTGTAACGGTGTCTACGATACATGAGATAAAAGCGTGCAGAACTGAGGGATGCGTTAATGCAAAGAAAATTGCGCAGGGGACACCCCTATAATTGATGATATGCTTGCTTCGTCGATAGTAAATTGTTTGTAGGGGACGTAACATGCGTGTTTACTACTTACAATGTTAACGTTATATTGCAGGCCCGTCGGTTACCGTTATTTTGGAAAGGAACGGAAGATATGGTGGTACTTGCTGGGTTAACGGAACGGGGGAAATTTTCGAGACAGAGTGGTTTTTTTCCACAAACATAGCTGATTTTTTTTTCACTAATAATGTGTCTGTCTGTACCTACCTAATACCTGTCTATTTCTGTTTTAGTATCAAAATATTTATATGCGGATTTTCCCAATGAAATTCAATTTCTTTATTTGTTACAAGTAGGTTGTGGAAGTTCCTAGGATAGGTATATACCTTTTTTTTTTCTTCGTATGGACGTTTAATGCAGTAAGAATCAGATGGCTGTTACTGCGTCACCGGACTCTTTGGGATATAGTTGTTTCACAAACATAAATTCGGCATGCAACAATATTATCATAGGTATCTACAAAACACACTTTCTTTTCTGAGTTTTCTGAGATCGTTGTTTAAACAACAAAAGCACTTCGTCTTGAGAGCTATTCGGTAACTTATTCTGCGAACGTTTTTGAATAAACAAAGTACTCGTTTATGGATATTTGCTAATTTTTCACAAAATATTCGTCGGAAATCTACCTAGATTTTTGTTAGTCGAAAACGAAAAACGTCTTTGAAATTCGGCAGGCAAATATTGTATGCCTACTTAGGATTCGCTTCATAAAATATTTTGTTTGTTCGGGATAATCTTCAAAATCCTTTGTGGAAGTGGATTGGAGAAATCGAGGAAATTCTTTGTTAGGTTAGGTTAGAGACAAACAAGGAGATAATCCAAATTAAGACTAAGTAGGTAAAGGCAAAACGACTTTTCATAAATCTGAGTACTAATATAGAGTATGCGAAAGCGACGTAGGTACAAGGTAAGTAGTCTTAAGTTGGTACTCTAGCAAGGATTTACTCTAGAAATATAGGTTAGGTACGCAATCTGGCTTGAGCCAGTCTTTCGTGGATTGTTTTGTAGGAGTCTATACCTACCATACGCTTAGGTATTTGTGATTTCATAATAAAATCAAACCAAGGTATTTTAGTGTACATTTATATGGCCAACCTCTTTCACAAACTATTGGTTAGAGGCCTCCTCTTCAATACGTCACTTTTCCGATCTTGAACTTGCCTGATCTACTGGCCTCCGGAAATGATACCTACATCACACAGTGAAAATACTAACCAGGTCCTAGGGACTCTATCTGAAGTCTGAATCGACCGCTCTATCAAAAACACAACTTTTTATCAATAAGAAATGCAACGAATAAGAATTCCACAAATCCGTCTCTGCCAACTGCACTCTACCCAATTAAATGCAGTGCTATACTATCCTCAAACTTCACAAAGCTGGTCCCAGCATTTACGTATAATAGTCACGTCATCCATTCTACACGGGGACCTTTTGAATGCAACAAAGAGTGCCCATTGTACGCCACTAGACTGTGAAAGTGGGTACAATCGATATGAAAAAAGATTTTCCTTCTCCTAATTTCGCGACAAAAGGCATATCACAAGCATATGTGACCTTTATAACGAGTTTTTTGAAGCAGAAATGTAGAAAGTGTATTGTCTAGCATTGGTTCAGGGACGGTTTTATTTTCTTTAGCTTTGTGAAGCTTTGTGTGGACATTAAATACACGCATTTTCCAGATAACTTAGTCGATAGATTATATACAATAAAGTCTAGACTGGTACCTATCTGAATTAATAAAATAATCCAAGAGTTACGCGAGCTAGAGATTGATGATAACAAAACCGATGATCCTTTTGACATTGAGATTGCGCTACACATTATCTACGAATAGGTCGCAAAGTCAGATTTAATTCTGAGATATGCCTATATAAAGTGACTGGTGAACCATAGAAATGTGACCTTACTTTATTTATAAGTTTATCAATCTACTCTTGATCAAAGACGGATTGAGTTTGTGTGGGAACAAGCAGCGTGCAACTTTTGCACATCAATGATTTCAGCTTTGTCAAGATCTAAAGTCATCAGTTATGCACATACATAATTATGTAGATAAATCTATGGATCTGTGTGATTGTGCACTTTACGCTCTGAATGACACATTGTGTATTGGATTACTCTCATGATATGTTAATCCAATAATAGGTTCTAGTTAATTGTACTCGGCTGGGTTGTAAGCTATTAAGGTAATGATAAACAGCTCTTAATAAACAGCTGAAGCAGAGTAATTTGTGTAAGATATATTAAAAAAGTTCAAAGTCATACTTATTTTACTGTCGTTGAGTGATGTTCCCTGCAGGATGCCTTCTATATAGGTATCAACCAAGACAGTGTGTAAGCATCCTCGTGTAACGGGTTGCAACCATGTTGCAACTAGTAAAATTACTGCTGCACGAAACTTTGTAATTTAAAGCCCTGGGTAGCACTGTTTGGCCAGCATGATCTCGTACGAGCCAGGGCCCAAGAGCTGTTATCTGCTAGTTCTTACCCGCATAAACAGCAGTGGAGTTGTGTTCAGGGTCATACGGACAGACAGCCTGCCCTGACTTCTCCCTTTCCATGTGGTAGGAGTCTCGTTGGACGCCGTACTCTCTGCAGAAAGGTCTGAAGCTGTTGGTCCCGCAGACCAGTAGTCTGCCCGGACCCAGGGAGACCAACACTCGGATGTAGTTCTGACAACTCTCCTGGAATATAAAGAGTT
Source organism: Lobophora halterata (assembly GCA_932526365.1). NCBI lineage: Eukaryota > Metazoa > Arthropoda > Insecta > Lepidoptera > Geometridae > Lobophora > Lobophora halterata. Next base: position 3,913,533 of record OW052018.1, read on the forward strand.
GAAATTAGCGTACCTATAAAGAAAAAATGCCTTCATGATAACTCAAAAAAGGAGGAATGAATGGAGGCGAAGAACCGACAACCGTTGGGGTAAACGTGTTCTTGAGTGGAGACCACGTCTAGGCAAACGCAGTGTAGGACGACCTTTGGCCAGATGGTGCGATGATCTGCGCGCTATAGCTGGCAGAAGGTGGATGAGGAGAGCCGAAGATCGGGCTCAGTGGCGCGCCTTGGGAGAGACCTACGTCCAGCAGTGGACTGCTATGGGTTGATGGTGATGATGGAGGCTTTGATTATAATAAGTACCTACTCTCTTAAGGAAATGGAGGTATCTTTTATTTATCAGTTAAACATGACGGAGTCGAAGGCAACGGGAAGTAAACGGAAAAGGATTCAGAAAAAACAAGTCATAAATCTAGCAATATTTAATTTTTTAAAAACGGTAATGACCAATATAGATTGCAATAATACAGCTACTGCTCTATATATGGACTTAACAAAAGCCTTTGATTATGTGGAGCATGCTATACTTATAAAGAAACTTGAAGCATATGGAGTCAGGGGAAATGTATTAAAACTCATAGAGCCTTACCTTTCCAACAGAAAACAGTCTACACAAATTACTCGCATATGCCAAAAGTCAAAGAAAGAGCTGAAGTATCTTTCTGACCCTAAACCAGTAAGTGTTGGCGTTCCTCAGGGCAGTGTGCTTGGGCCTTTTCTTTTCATAATTTATGTAAATGACCTTCCCTTGACTACTAGGCATGATATGATTATGTTTGCTGACGACAGCACCATAGTATTTACAGGTAGAGACAAACAAGTTTTAAAGCGTGACATCAATAATACCCTCCGTGACATTATTCAATGGTTTAATTCTAATAATTTAATGATTAATTTGACAAAAACGAACTTGACGATTTTTAGAAATAGGGCAATTAGGGTTATGGATATTGACATACACTACTCTGGACATAACATTCAACATGTAGAGTCAACAAAGTTTTTAGGGCTGCACATTGACTGCAGTTTAAGCTGGAAATGTCACATTGAAAACATATGTACCAGACTTAACCAGTTTTCATATTCGTTATATATGCTATCCAAAGTGGCCAACCTTTCCACAGTCATCCTAGCGTACCATGGCCATGTTTCCTCTGTTCTAAGATACGGTATCCTGTTTTGGGGCAACTCAATCGATAAAGAAATTATTTTTAAGGCACAGAAGAAGTGTCTTAGGGCCATTTGTAAGCTAAAGTGTACTGACAGTTGTCGGGAATACTTTCCTAAGCTTAATATACTAACATTGCCTAGTATGTACATGTATGAGGTAATAATGTTTGTAAAATGTAATATTCACTTATTTCAAAGAGTCAAAAGTAAGCGCCATGTTGGCAAACTGAGCCAACCACCATGCAAAACCGAGATGTTTAGTAGGAGTCTATTTTGTATGGCACCGAGAATTTATAATCATTTACCAAGTGACATTTTAGAAACTGACTCAATTAATTTATTTAAACAAAAGGTTAAGAAATTGCTGACAGGAAAAGCTTATTACAGTGTAACAGAATATCTTTGTGACAAACATTTATGAATTAATTTTTTATTAATTTTGATTATAATGTATACCTAATGTAATGTAATAATGTAATGGAATTATTTTATTTAATGTTGCATGATTGTATTTTTTCTCTTAAATTATGTTATTTTGCACGCTGTAAAGTAGAGCACAGCTGAACTCGTCAACATGTTTTTTTTACCAACTTTTTTTACCTGTGTTTCGCAAATAAAGATTATGAATTATGAATTATGTAATTCGTTCGCGAGTGGTAATACTTAAAAACCGACATTCTACGATTGAATCGACTAGAGTAGGTACCTAAGCCTGAGTTCCAGCTGTGGGATCCCGTTCAATATAGCCGATCGAAATCTAGCTAGAGCCTTAGGTTATCGCAGGTGTCCTAATCCATTCCTAGATCTTCACAGAACATGCGCACAGCACAAATATAATATTGCCCACATTACCAGAGGTGACACTTAGATAGGTACATCAATTAGGCTTATTTCAGGCTGAATAAACCAATAGACATACCGACTTAAAACTTGAAGTACCTACCTATTATGTGTTAGTGATGAAGAGATAAAAGTGCGCACTAAGAAAATGTTTTTTTAATTCGCGACGCAAACGGAGTTGCGGGTGGGTGTCAGCAGTTTTTAAGTTAGTAGGGTCAATTTTAAAACACGTATAAAATCTAAATTAAAGTATGAAACCTTTCACTTTTTATGATGACGTAATAAAAAAACATGGACGAAACGAATAGAATAAACGAATATTAAACGAATAAACGAATATTATATTAATATATATAATATATTAATTTCCTGGTGTGAAGAAATTACTATAATACGGCGTACTTTTTGAGTATTTGTCCGAAACATTTTGTAAAGAATTGAATTTGAAATTACCCTTACCAATAAAATCGTTAGCAGCGAATCCACTCAGTTAATACGCTAGTCTGAAACCATTCTTAATTCTGTGTTAACTTCTGGGCTGAGTGGATGCACTGCTACAGGATTGCGTACCATCAGAATGCAAATGTAATCATAGCTGAACATATAGCAAGATTAGTTGGATATAATTTCGTATCAGATGATGTTTGATCGAGATTGACTGGATATGAGATACTAGATTGAACCAGACCGAAACAAATTTGCTGCAATTTGATACAGAGCTTTGAACCAGCCCAAAACCACCACTTTACATTTTGGTGCTTAAACTTTGTTTAAATTATGATTTAGTTTAATGCCACCAAAACCTTTGAATGTTACAAGTTAGGCAAGTTTTCGAGGGTAAAATATGAATATATGCACCACCAAATATATTCATATTTTACACTCTATTTAAATTTAATTACCTACCAGAAAAAAAAATATGTAGGTACGCATAATCAGTTAGTTGCCATTCATTATACTACCTACTAAAAAAAAAATCAGCCAGTATATTTGGCATGTTGCCATCGGGCATCGAGTTAGAGCAGTTGAGCTACCTATAGATCGTTTGCAAAGGTCTATGGGTGACCCAATTGATTCCTATCGTAAATTTTGTAATATAGATTGTAGTAGTATTACATAATATTACTTATTCTTTGGTAGTAGCTAGATTATGCTGTAAAAAAAATAAAAAAATAAATCGATTTTTTTTCAAAATAAATTTGATAATGGAAGAATAGATTATTATAAATAACCTACGGCACCAATCCGAACGGCACTACGGATATCTATTCCCATTAGGGAAACGGAATCGGCACCTTACTCCACAAGCAAATCGTAAACTACGGTAATTTAAACTACGACGATTTCACTCAGAAACCTTACAGAGAATATCTATATTGGGTTTCGTTGTCCAATTGCCACTTGAATACCTCTAGTCCGTGTCCGTTTGAAACTCCCAAAACCTACGATCCTCGATATATCCGCCGGGTTCGCCCGGACTCCGATATTGTCGGATGTCCTGAATTAGAAAGTAACTGGTCAAGTGCGGATTGCACAGACGCGCTCCGAGCTGGATCTAACATTTGGAACTGTTACTGACGTAATGGGGAGGAATTAGGGCTGCCACTTTCTATTGTCATTTTATTCAAATTCAAATTTGTTTATCCATGAAAAAATGTAACATAAACCAGGGTTTAGACGAAGCCAATAACGCTGGCGCCAGTCCTCAGACAAGCCAGCGCTGGCCTGGCCCGTGTTGTTTTTCCCGCCAGTGCGGGCAGCTAGGCCCTGGCTTGTCTTGAAAAACTGTTTATACGAGGCCAATAACAAGCCAGCGCTGACTGCCAGTGACACTGGCAGCCTGCGCTGGCTTCATGTAAACCCTGCTCTACTTATAGATTTATGTTTTATATTTATGTCCCAGTTAGGAATTTATTAGTGTGAATTCATAATAATTAGGTAATTTACTGGTAAGTATACCTACCTACTTACCAGTAACTTACCTATCCGATGTACTAACCTAACCTTCTGCTTGTGTCATACTAACCGATTATGGCAACAAGTTTTTCATGAAAGTAAATTTCATTCAGAAACATATAATGTAGTCAGTGAATACTTCTATACTTATTTTTATTCAACTGAAATTATTGTAGATTTCTATACCTACTAAGCTTATTTTGCCGGTATATATCGGTAGGTAGGCTAAGCATATTCAGGTCTAACTAGTTATAGATAACCTATACTATACCATACCTACTTATGTACCTGAGTAGTTTGGAGTTACTAAATAAATAAAATACTGAGACTCAAGTGGCAGCCCTACAAAGTATTGCGGCGTGCGTCGCGATGGGCTCGGAGGCTGCGTAATGGCCGCAGCTGACGCTTCCACGGCGCGAACAGATCCCACGGAATCCAACTACTGCCTAGTTTTATCCAGCAAAATACCCTCGTAAATGACATACCTACTTATTATCTCAAGCCTTATTGCTTTTGAAAGTTATTTGCTTGATGAAAGTTATTTTGCTTGCACTCAAGTTTGATAGCTCAGATTTTAATTCTCGTTATGTCCAATTTTTTTTAAAGAGTGCATCCATTTTAGGGATGTATTTCATTTTCCAGGCATAAGCTTATCTAGAACCTTGAAGAAGGCATGTTGTTCATGCCTTGGTATCTGTACTACTAGGCAAACTGTAACAAAAATGGGTTTGTTTCGAACTAAATTTAAGAGGGCGGAAAAAATTAGGACAGCTATAGTTTTAATTTTTGAGAAAAAAATATTAGGTATATATATTTGCTGCTTACTTCATTTTAAAAAATAAATGGCATTATGAACTTATTTCTATAACTACTTTATATGTATAGATAATTGTTCCCCAAACAGAAATCTGCCAGTGACAAGAATCGACGACAAAGCGTGTACAAGAAGATTTTCAGGAGAATTCTTTTGAGCTGAGCGGAATCGAAGAAATCTGTTTAGAAGGCAGCAGTCGTCTCGTCGACTGCTCACAGCCAAGTAAAATTGCGGGTACCTAATACCTATAGATGTACTTGTATGTAGTGTTACCACACGAAAGGAAGGATATATTTCTGTATAGGTAGGTGAAGTGCAAATAAGAGCTTTGAGGAAACTGAAGGATGTATTGGAGCAATTCCTGTTTGCTTCGGAGTGGGAAATGTGGTGTTGCTATGTTTCTGCGATATTTTTAGATTCCAAACATTTATAAATAGACATTGTCTCGTATATACTTTTATGATACCTATTTAATATATTGTAAAAGTGCACGAAATTAAGTCAATGAGTTTCTCTCTTTTTCTAATGAATCGAGAACGAACTCATTTTAGATAATTAAGGTTTTACAAAAACATAGTAAAACTGACTTCATTGAACTGTTTTAGTGACCGTAAACACCACTGAAAAGTCACAGGGAAGCAAAATATGCAATTTTGTTAACTTCGACGTCATATTTTTTTCAGTTATTTTGATATAAAAACTAAACTACTGAACCGATTTTAATAAAATTTTGTATGGGACCATCTGAAAGTATATCCTCTTGAAAAAAAATTAAATAATTTTTCAATTCGGTTAGTTAGTCAGAACTTTAATGTCTAGTTAAAGTTCTGAGGTAACAAAAATAAAAAAAAAACATTCGAATTGATAACCTCCTCCTATTTGAAGTCGGTTGATAAAACTAGCTAGTCTTTAGATCTAAATAATAGATTCGTAGAAGTATTAGAGCGGCATAAGGTGCTTTAAGGTGGATGAGAAGACCCGAGGCTCGGGCTCATGAGAGGCCTACATCTAGCGTGGACTGTTATAAGTTGATAATGGTGATTTGATAGTGATAATACACCATACAATACGAGTATTAGGTCTATTTATGGTCCCACATGAACATTATACTTGGTAGTCATAGGCATGCAAGTTCACGTCCGGCTGCAATTGAGGCATGAATTTCCAAACGTCCCATGAGCGACCAATCACGCTGTAGGCTGCAGGCCTTATAGACGTCAGGGAACGCGCTAAGAGCCTTTGTCTAGCTTTTAATCCGATTTGTGGTGTAAATGTGCCCACTTCATGTAGCTCAATAACTACACTCCAACTAAAAAACGATGTGAAATATTTGAGTGGGTTGTATACAAACAGTTCACAAAGAATTTTGCTGAAATTTAGAGACTACTTCTTTTTGGCTGGAAAAGTTTGAAACCACTTCTATGCTTAGCCGTTCTTAAATAAATAATAAAAAAGTCATAAATTTACAAAGTGTCTAACTAAAATAAAATAAAAAAACTTAATATTAACCTATCTATTTATTTACGGTTCTCACTCTGGTGCACTGAGAGCCAGAACCTGTACATAGGGCTATAGATGTTATCAGCCAATGACTTGAGGATGCTGTTGTAAATATAAACCCCTTACTCACTCAAAGCTCTCCAAAATATCTACTTAATGCTGGCGATAATGACGTGTATATATATGGTGTTTGAACAGGACTGAACCGATGAAGCAGAAATTTGGTAAAGATGAAGCTAGTACACGTACCTATGTAGACCTACTTACAGTGCGTTTCCACTGACGCGGAGCTGGGCGAAATGGAGAGGATCGGACCATGAATTGGCCAATCACAGTGCTCGAAATGGAGATTTCGAAAACTGTGATTGGCCAATTCATTGTTCTCCGTTATTCCCGATACAATGGACCATTGGGAGAGGCCTATTTCCAGCTGTAGACTGCGATAGACTGATGTTGATGATCTTAATACAACGCGGACAAAGCTGCAGGCAAAAGCGTAGGCACTAATCATGTATTCGACAGTGACCTTTCAGCTTCGTCTGTATAATAACGTATTCCGAAAGTAGCTCCAATTTCCCTTTACTACTCATTCATATTTCATACAGAAATGTACAGTAAAAATGTAGCTAATAACCAACGATCGTAACTGGCAAGTAATTTCGCTTAATGGCATCTTAATTTTAACGGCTACGTGAAATATGAGTTCGGACCATAAAAACGTGAGAATAGTTGAATAAAATGGAATTTAATTTGAAGCCATTTTGAAATATTTAAACGCTCGTTATGAAAACAAAAAATGCTGAGTGCGAAAAAATCACTACGTCCGTACAATGTCCCTCTATTCCTGCTGACTAAGTAGTTACTAAAGCTTTATCCCATGGCTTTAACTGCTCCCATGGCTTTATCATAATAAAAGTATACAGCTAAAAATAAATAGAATAGGTATTTAAATTTTCATGTTACGTATCTGGTGTCTTTTTATACTCAATTTATCTTTTTGATAAAAATTTAGAAGCTATTTATCTAGTTGTTATAAATTAACACCATTATTAAAAAGGTACCTATATCTTTTCGATAAAAATATAAAGTGTTCTCATAGAACATAGAAAAGATATAGGTACCTTTTTAATAATGGTGTTAATTTATAACAACTAGATAAATAGCTTCAAAGAACGATAGCATCGTAAAACAGGATAAAAATGATGAGATGCCCCGTAGCAAATATATAAAACATTTCCATTTTGATATATTTTCGATTAATTTCAATGGATTTTCATAAAAAAATGAAAAGCCTAGTCATTTTAAACTATGATGTCTCCGTCGCACTGTTAATTCTGTTTTGAATTTTTCTAGATGTCGGCTAAATTGACCAACTTTTATTTGGCCCGTTCTCTTAACGATATGGTATTTTTACTTCAATACTTCTGTCTATTGTTAAAACGATTTGTATTATCAAAGAGATAACGACTAATTTGCAACTTCCATAATCTTTGCTACCAGCAGCGGAGTCTCAACAGCGGTTTGCACTCCGAAAAAGCTCTATAAACTCATATTAAAAGCTAGTTTTGCAGCCAAATGGCAGTAGTTATATAAATCGGAAGTCATAGAGATAGTTCCCAGCTCGCAAGTGTAACTTTCATCTTTCAGAACTTATTTTTTATTAGAGTTGAGAATACTTCTATGTAATGACAATGCGAAAAATTACATTAAAACTACTTCGTTTACAAAAACAATTCTGTAAGGGATCGCAGCGCAGAGCATTTTCACTGTCAAACTTTTATCGACATTAATTTAATATTAATTTCTAGCTTCGATGTGCAATTTTTGTAATGTTTGATAGGTATTTCAATGAGGACAATGGATAATAGTTGGCAGTGAAAAATGCTCTGTACTGCTTCGCCGTATGGGCGCCGCTTGAAAATTGTTTTAAAATAAGTATAACTATAAATGAAAGAGGTAGTCAAGATACGAGGTACCTACCCTATTTAAACCAACCTACGTTAAACAATAAAGAAGTAAAGTGTGCTTAATACTGTTGATGACAATTTTATTGGGGATCATCTTCACAGGATTGACTTGAGAGTTGCCAGGATAATTAATACTTCTACGCTAAGAAGTCTATCAAAAGTTTAATTAAAATCTATTTTCAATACGTTGTAATCTCGACTTCCATAACCTCGCTCGGTCTCTCATTAACCTGAACTAAAATAAGGTAACCTCGGGTTCCCACACGTTTTACCTGAACAGGGTTGCCCGTGCAAAGCCGAGAAAACCAGCCGGATATTAAATTAAACAGTTGATTGTTAACCCATTTTCTACACAAGATTGAATATATTTATATTGTGTATAATAATTATATTGTGTCAATTAATAGTTTAAGTTAAAAAAAAAATAGTTGAAGATACCTCTTTGTTAATTTACCTTTGGTAGCTTCGTTATTTTTTAAGGAAAAAGACAGACGATAATAACAGTACCTAAGCTAGAGCAATCGATTTAAATTTTACATAAAACCTGACAAATATAACGATGCTAAAAGTATTTATTCTTTCACCGCACATCTTATTTCTAAATTTAACTTGAAACTTTTTATCATTTCGGTTTTGAATTTTTTTATATAGCTTGTGGTTTTATTAGGTAATTTTAAAAGGTGATTCCACATTTGAGAATCTTTTTAAAAGTTCGTATATAAAAGCAATAAGGCACTCACACTGGCAACCCTAAGGCTTGTCTTAAACGCGAAGCGAGTTTCCACTCGATTGACTTTTTAATTTGCCGGTATTTAGTACAGAGACGATTAGCAGAATACGGCTCCTTGGCAGGTGGAAATTCAATTATCCCCAGCGAGGGCAAAGTTGACTTTAGATTGAAGGTGAAATTGTTTTATTAAATTACGGTATACAGTTCTATTGATACTCAACCTTTAAGTTTGCTTTATTGGATCTTAAATGAACTTGCTGTGACTTTTATATATTTTTTTAAAGTAAAGAACTACCTTATATTTTTACTAATTAAGAACAGGAAACAAAATGTTAGCTCGATTTGGTTCAAGACCTACCTATACTAAATATTAAGCATTGTATTTATAAAATTAGTTTTCTCCAAAAGGTAGGAACAAAAGTAGAACAAACTTAGAACCTATTTAAGTTTTGTTCTAAAATAACTTTGCATTTAATTTATTTTATTAATGTATACTCTTTAATTTTATGTCCTAGGTAGAATTTCAACACCCAAGAAATCTATATTTATTTTTCTTTCATTCATTCATTAGTTCATTCAAAATCAACCATGTTCAATCAGGAAGAAGATTCTGTCATTTTTATAAGTAAAAGTAGCTTCTACGGAACGTACTACGGCGTAGCGTCAACGTTTCATGCTATAGCGTAGCTCCGTAGCGCTACGGCGGCGTAGCCACTTGTCACGTAGCAGCACGTAGTTAATGGGGTTAAGGTAAGCTGCACACTGACTACGCATATAAAGTACCTCAGCAACGTATTACGGTTTTAAATATGTAAATATAGCGGTGAAATATACGAGAAACTTAAAACTTTGACTTGCACTTGCACATGCTTAAACGAATTACTTAGTTATATGATTTTTACTACTTAAAGCCTTTAGAAATTAGTAAAGAAGATTATTTTATTAAAAAAATAATACAATTGAAAATTTCAGTCTCGAAAGCGGAGTAATATAACTACAGCTACAGTGCCCTTCAAACCGGAACACAGTAATGCTTACTCATTACCGTTTTGCGACTCATTACTGTTTAGATGAAATCTTGCAGGGGTTGCCTCTCAACGGTTAAACTGTACTGAACTCTAACGAAAACATTTATTGCATTCACGACAAACATAAAATATCTATAAAAATTCCAGCCATTATGCATAGCCGCCTTCTATGGATCTCCGTCAAAACTGCGGTATTGTGTTTGTATTAGTAAAATGAAAACCTTGGCTAAAAGTAGAGTAGAGTACTTAGATACAAAACCAAGATTGATAGCTTGAAAGCCAGATGGAATCGTAAAGCAACACAAAAAGAAAAAATGACGAAATTAAATATCTCCATTTATTTTATACTTTTTGCTCCTTTTTACGATGGAGTTTTATGAACAATGAAAAAGTCTAGTAATATTAAACTATATTTGTTTAGCACTGTACTGTACCAAGATGTACCTACTGGAATTAGCTAAATTAACTAACTTTTTTGGGGTGTTTTCAGGATACTCTTCTAATGTTTTTTTTAGTTTTTTTTGTAAGGTGAGTGCGATAAATATCCGTTATAATCTAATAACTATGTGTGATAATCGCGAAAGTCTACGAAAAACTGTTACTCTAATGTTACATTAGCAGGTATAGTCGAAATTCAAACTATAGCGACAAGTGTGGCCGAATGCTTATCGCGGCACTGTCGGTAAACTGGCACGCATCAAAGGGTTTTCATCAAAGGTGACAAGCTGACTGCTAAATGTAGACAAGAACGTAGCCGATAACCGATACACAATGATTTTATCGCGACAACGCGACACGAATTATTGCGCGACAATTTAGCACCAGCACAATACTTCTTTGGTCTTACCTCATCCTTCCCCTTGACGACACACATCTTGACGTCATTCTCCGGGGAGTACCACACCAAGCGGCGCTGCTCGGTGAGGTCCGTCAGACTGAGGTTGTACACCACGTTCCTGGAAATAAATACAATACTTAGAAATTATCAATATCAGGTTATATTGATACATATCTGTATATTATCATGGATATATGAGATACTAATTGGTGTCCGCGACTTCGTTTGCGCAGTATCTTTATAAATTGTAGCCTATGTGTTATTCTGATGTATAAGCTATATTATTGTAAAGTTTCATTAAAATCCATTCAGTAGTTTTTACGTGAATGGGTAACAAACATCCATCCATCCATCCATACTTACAAACTTTCGCGTTTATAATATTAGAAAAATGACAAAATTCCTTTCTTAGTACGCGCTAACAATACCCTTGAAATTTCAGTCAGGACAAAGCCCATTATATATTTATTATTATCAGTCTTAGCTGTCCCATTGTAGGGCAAAAGCCTCCCTCCATTTTCGCCAACGGTCTCAATCTTGCGCTGTTGATCTCCATTCCCCGTCGAACGCAGGCAGTTCGTCGTGCCATCATCTGCGTGGTCTACCGCGACGCCTGCGCGCTGTATCATGGCCCCACTGAGTGTTACCTTGGCCCACAGCTCGTCAGGCATGCGGCAGATATGGCCTATTTACATACTTATGATATCATACAACTACACTACACTACAACTTATGATACTTTTAACTTATGAGCTGTGGGCCAAGGTAACACTCAGTGGGGCCATGATACAGCGCGCAGGCGTCGCGGTAGACCACGCAGATGATGGCACGACGAACTGCCTGCGTTCGACGGGGAATGGAGATCAACAGCGCAAGATTGAGACCGTTGGCGAAAATGGAGGGAGGATTTTGCCCTACAATGGGACAGCTAAGACTGATAATAATAAATATATAATGGGAAAACACACTTTGTCCTGACTGAAATTTCAAGGGTATTGTTAGCGCGTTTTAGAAAGGAATTTTGTGGATTAGGTGTAAAATACCCTTTCGGCCTTTCGGCCTTTTTTACAACATTAGACATATGGTATGAGACTCAACCTTTCTATAATCTTATGCTGCTCAAAAAGTATACTGATAAACTCTCTACACTAGTTAGTTCCTAGCGACTCAGCTTTACGGCCAATATACATAACCTACCAGCATGGGACTGCGGTGAACCATTTAACTGTTCCCTTGTTCCACCACAGTATAGACACAAACAGTATCGTTACTAGTTACGTAGAAGTTTATTAATTTATTAAATTCTTTCGATTCCTGCTTCATGATTGAACATGCATGACATGAACATTTGTGTGATGTTTGAGCGGAGTCTGGGTTTTTTCTTTGTATTGTAAGTCGGTATTCAAATAAAAAGGTAAGTATTTAAGTATTCTATCAGTTATCTGGTTCCCATAATACAAGCTCTTGTTAGTTTGGGCCTAAATGGTGTTGTTTGAAATGTCTAAATTATTTATTTATTAATGATAGGAGAAAAATCATCAATTTATTCGTAGACTACTCGTTAGTCTTCGCCTTACGTCACTTTATAATACGTATATAATTTATAATACGTCACTGTATAAATTAGGCATTACAAGTATCTGTACTGTTCGATACTTGCTCTACGTTTCACCTTCCTCAGCTCATTTTAAGGTGGCGCTGGACTCATAGTTGTTAGCCGAATGTTTGTTCGTGGTTTTAATCGCGAGGAGTAGGATTCAGGTGAAGTTACTCGGAATGAGTGTTGGTAGTAGTTGGGGCGTTCATTTCTGTGTCGCTTGTCGGCTGGTCGCCTGTGCTTGTTTCGGATAAAGTTTGCTACCGTGTTTGTGGTTAGACCACTTTGAGGTTGAGGAAATACCAGCCTTTTTAGTAACGTTTTACAGACAAAACATTTTTGAAATCGTTAGTTTACAGGAGATTGGAGAAGGAAAAGTTAGGTACTTTCTAATGTATTAACAATCCTATGTCACAACGATTTAGATTAAACATTGTCGGCATCGTCGGTAGCTGTGCGTATTTTGAAGGCAGCCATTGGTAAACAGGACAAAAAAAGATCATTTTATCATTGAAAAACCTGAAGAACGAACATGAATTAGAAAAAAACGCCAAAACATCAACTAACTCTACCTCGTATAAAGCACCTATCTCTCTTCACTTGTTCGTATAAAAAATGTATAAAAAGCAATAAAAATATAATAATAGCTCTCAATATGATCTTTCAATGGTTGCTGTTTGAAAATAACTTGCATTTTGTGCCAAAAATATGTGCTAAGTGCAAAAATTCGCGTGACCCGTCGTTTAAGCCTGAAGTTAGACCATTTTATGGCACCACCTTTCTTTATTGTGATTCCTGCGCACTGTCTACCGTAATTGCGAAACTCAGCAACCCTTAATTAAGATATTTAGCAAGTTTTATAAAAGAAATTATGACATAAACTTTGCCAATTATAACGGAAGAAAACGCCATTTTAAATTTTAAGGTGCATTCAAGTCATGATTTATTAATTAAACTTTTTAAAGCTTTATTTATTAGCTTTATACTAATCTAATGCTGTATTAAAGCTGTGAAAATGTTTCTTGTGAGCAAAACATATTGTAGGTACATGTACATTATACATTATATACATTTTAACGTAATCAGCTATTGAGTGTTATAAACGCAAAATCTTGTGTGTATGTAAAACCTATATAATGAGTTTCGTAAATGGAATCCCCTGTGAGGAGAATTTGTCTAAGATTTGTCTTGATTAAGTAAGTCATGTTTAAGGCCCTCCTTAAAAATTTAAAATATCAATTAAATAGGCATAACCTTTTTTATATTGCCAGTGAAGGTAATACACTAGCAGATAGTATTTTTGAAGTACAATTTACATAACCGTTCAAAGTGGTGGTAGTGTAGATGCATCCTTAGCTTAATGTTATTGAAACCACAGAGTAAACTGTAGAACAAGTTTGGGCAGACTTGGTTATAGGCAATGTAACCTGAATTTTATTGATATTACAGTAAGAGTCTAAATGGTCGTTTCATGAAGTTTTAATAGGTGTTCTTTGTTTGACCTGGCATAATAATTATTGGCTTCTCGAAGTGGTCTTTCTATCGTTATGATTTTTATGTATATTTTCTAATTATTTTTCTGAATTGGCGATACGACCTCTAGGTTGGATGTTAGAAGCGATAGTATTATAGATACTAGATTGTATTTTATTGGATAAAATAAACAATAATAACAATAATAAACAGCATGTTTTCAACCGACTTCAAAAAAGGAGGAAGTTATAAATTTGGTTGAATGTTTTTTTTTTAATGTTTGTTCAGAACTTTGTTGATCATTAATCGAATTGAATAAATATTTTTTTATTTGAGAAGATATACTTTCAGATTATTTTATTTATTATTATATTATATTATTTATTTTATATGTGTTTCGTGCAAAATATTTTTTTTTTATCTTTTTTTTATTATAACGGAGCAGTAGTTAAAGTTTCAAATCAAAATAACTGAAAAGGAAAAGACGTTGAAGTGAACAAAATTGCGTATTTTGCTTCCTTGTGACTTATCAGTGGTGCCTACGGTCACTAGACATTCCGATTGAAGTCAGTTGTTGTATGTTTTTGTAAAACCTTGATTATTTTTTTTATGTAATAAAAAAAAGAAATTTCCACGTAGTATGTCATAATTTAACATGAGCTTGTACTCATATTATTCGAATACAACAGTCGATGATACAAATGAATCCATTTGACATCTTGCAAGCCCTGCGTTTGTTCTTCACGGTACCTTACCAAAGCAAAGTGTAATTTGCCAAGTTTAGGGGAGGCGATTTGACCCTGGTCTGTATTTTACGACTACCCGCTTTTTGCGGTTTAACGAAGTGCTATCATGCAATCATGCTGGCCTTGCAGCGAGGGAAAGTAGAGATGATCTCGTTAGTTAGTAGGTACAGCTGTCTGTAAGGAAATTTTCTAAGAAAGTGTTGGGTTTTCTTGTGTTGTTTTTAGCCTACCCTAACTGGGTTAGTTTGTTGAAACTTTACATACTAGCGAGCACATCAAGGGCACTATTTTTTTTTGTGCATACAAAACTAAATAAACGTACGAAACTAAATACCTGCTGATAATAATTATCTTAATCTTATGGATCTTATGCAATATAATCAATAAATTATTGAGATTAATATTGTATAAACATTACGAAAAGTTACATTTTGGTCCTTCGAGACTTAAAATAAGTTGAGTTTTTATAACCATAAAAAGCTGCCTTCTACATTATTGTTTTTCATTTATAAAATAATTCACATTTATTACAATTAATAACAGCAATCATTAACTTTGACCGAGTTCTCATTTTCCTTTACCAATCATGAATATTAATTTGGTACAATGGATTGCATTGGCAGTCATACAGTTTCTCTTGGGAATTCATTGTGTTTTATTCTTGTTTATTTGATGTATCGATTGGTCGAGTGGCAAGTGTGTTGGACTGCCAATCCGGTGTCACGGGTCCGATTCCCGCTTCAGGACAAGCACTTGTGTGATGCTGAACATCGGTGTTTTCTATGTATTATAAATAAATAAATAATAATTAACTTAATAAAAAACAGGTTATTTTGGACATTTCACACAACGCCATCTAGCCCCAAACTAAGTAGAGCTTGTACTATGGGAACCAGATGACTGATAGAATACTAAAATATTTTTTTTTTGTAAATAAATACATAGTATACATAGAATAAGTACACCCAGACTCAGGACAAACACCGATGTTCATTACACAAATGTTTGTCCTAAAGCGGAAATCGAACCCGCGACACCTGGCGTGACAGTCCAATACACTTTCCATTCAACCATCTGAGTCGTTATTATGTATGTAACCAATTATGTATGTATTTACAAAAAATAAGTATTTGAGTATTCTATCAGTTATCTGGTCTATAGTACAAGCTCTGCTTAGTTTGGGGCTAGATGGCGTTGTGTGAAATGTCTAAAATAACCTGTTTTTTATTTAGTACATGTATGTCGCCTCTAATAAATGAACTTAAATCACTGAATGATTAGGCAAGTTTTTTAATCGCACTTTCGATTAGAGTAAGCAATTCCGAAGATGTTATTATAAAAACCTTCTGCCAAATCAGTTGGAGAGCCAACTGAAGGGTTCTTAGAAAAGACCCCGGGCAAGTGAATAAAGTAGATCGATTAAAGATCTTCCCTTTCCAATAGAGTTCATCTATAACACGATATCTAAATTCTGTAGTTTCGGTCACGCTCATCACTCACTCTTCAAGAGCCCATTCGTGATGAAACAGAATTGTAACTGGCAACGAGAGCTCTAATGCCTAGATCACACCTACCGAGCAAACGTGCGAGACAGTTAAATGTTTCTCGACCGAGACAGTGATGTAAGCAAGTAGCTTACATCACTCGCTCAGCCAAGCACTTGGCGCTATGTTTAGACGTAACGAGTACTCGGCCG
Organism: Lobophora halterata; assembly: GCA_932526365.1. NCBI lineage: Eukaryota > Metazoa > Arthropoda > Insecta > Lepidoptera > Geometridae > Lobophora > Lobophora halterata. The sequence continues at coordinate 3,929,890 of OW052018.1, forward strand.
AGAGCGCTGTCTCGGCTGTTTGCTCGGTACGTGTGATCAAGGCATAAGCACTCTACATTTTATGTTACTTTATGAAATTTAGAAGCTGAAGAAAAAATTCGTACTATTGCCAAAAAATAGCCACAAAAGACACGGAAACCTCATTTTTTGGAATATTTCCAAGGACAAGCTTGGGCTCAGAGCGTACAAAGACTGTATCCTTGTATTATCCTTTGTCAATTATTCGCTTCAGTGACTCCCACCAAATAGCGATGGCGGCCATCTTGGCTGCGTGTTCGAATTTGGAACCCGCCGATCTATTGTTCGGTCACTCGCTCATGTTTTTGTGTCCAATCCCGCTGCTGATTGATGATGCAAAAGCTACAATTATTTTCGTGTTTCTGTTGTGATTATTTGTTTTTTGGCCTCCTTTCTCAGTGGGAATTAATCCGTTTCCTTGTTGATTTTCAAAACAAACACTTTTTTTATTTCATCGTATTTTAGACTTAGTTATTCGGCCAGACTTTCCCGAAATAAAATCATAGCACTTACCTTGGAACTTATACTGTGCTGTTATAAAATACTTTATTATACAAACACTCAAATTAATGTATTAGGTTTAAGTAGGTTGAGGAGCTATACTAGAGCATTTTCTCTACTAATTACTTATGTGTCTGTATATGCGTCGGTAACCGGGCAATGCAAAAAAAAACTCAACTTTAATAAAATTTAGAAAAGCCACTGCAATCACAATTTATAAAATTAATTTGAATACACGCGGACTGGCTGAGCCAATCAGAGTAACACTCATCAATAAACATGACCAACCAATGATCGAGTTGATATGAAAACTTCGAATATAGTGGGTAGATTTTAAAGCTGCACTTACGTATAAATAAACATTATCTATTGTAGTAAAATTCAGATAGATTCATAAGTCATAATAATTTTATTGGTAAAAATATTAAAAGGTCTGTTATGTCACAATGTTATTACAATTAAATAATTCGTTATAAATGAATTCAATAATAAATTAATTGAAAATAATAATATAACATATTAACAAACAAAAATATTCAGAAGTATGTTGGGCCCAGAGGGATAGGTGCTCACATGAAAGTATAAATAGGTAAAGTATGAAGCAAATTCGTCATACACTTTAACTTTTAAACTTTTTATAACAAATAGAGTTTCGCCTATGTGTGCTGTAAAAACCTGCTAACTGTGTAGCGTTCTGTAAGGCTCTTATTCAAAGGAGTTCGTAACTATTTCTTCGTATGTTGTAAGGAAGGTTTACGTATGCGAGACGCAGGATATGTACCTACTTTTTAAATTCAGCATTGGTTTAAATTCAGAACGCGTATAGATGAAAAAAAAAACGCATGAAGTCGGCATCTCAAGTAGGTTTGTCAAAATGTAAACATAATTAATAATGTTCTTCCAAAAAACAAATAAAATAGTTAAAGAAGGACGCAAGTATTATATCACACATCTAATCAACTTTTGAAAAAAAAAATTTTTATAATTTTGATCTTCTCTCCTAGATAAATTTACCTAGCAAAAATGTCAAGCAAGTCTAATTTTTAAATTCATTCTACTGTGTATCTTCTGTGTCAATTATTTTAGCCATCTTGGCAGGTAATTTTAAATGTATAAAAGAGATTACTCTGCCAATTATTATTTCAGCGAAATTGACTAATGGCTCTTAAGTAGCATTACCGACCTCAGAGGCTTAATATTAAGAGCTTCTAAGAGGGCTAAGTGGTAAGCGCATGGAAACTAAAAAAGAAATATCACTATTTTTTTCATATATTTTCTACAATGACAATAATATTAGTACCTACCTATTTATCTTATCTAAAATACATTAATAAAACATGCCATGATAGTAAATTCATAATATTACTTTGGAAAGTTAAGTTTTTGTACATAGCTTATGAATAAAATGTGATCAGATTTCTGATGTATTTTTGATCGAATGTGACACGTTCCTACGTGATACTTATTACTAGTATATATATAGAGTTTTTAATATTCCGAACACCAACATAATTAAATAGAAAAAGATGTACCTAAACATAAGAAGGTCTAGGCTAGAACTTTCTATGAAATCGACAAAGCGCCGAACCGAAACATCTCTGAAAATCATTCCAATACGCCTCCGAAAACGAAATTACGCTCAACTCAATAATCTTATCTTAAATCAGGTTACCTATATTGAACTCAATAATATCTACATCGGGTTTATTGATTGTCTGCTCGACACGGGCTAAATATTTAACGATAAACATGTCAATCACTTATCTGATTACCGCAAAGGCAGGTAACGGGTGGATTCCTCTGAGAAACTTCGATGCCGTTAATTTGCTAGTTAGGTTAGTCTGTCGCGTCATTCAATTACCCAGAAGTTGCTTAATGTAACCCTTAACTCAAATTATAATCAGTATTATACTCGTACTCGCTCTAGTCAAGTCTACATCAGATTCGGAAATTTATATATATATATATAATATATATTTATATAATATACCTATATATATAGTAGGAGTAGTAGTAAAGTTTTCATTGTTTAGGGCCAGCTAAAACCGGATTTTGCCCTGTACAACGCTTTTAGGTTTTTACTACCTGACTTGCCCCAGTTGATACTTTCTCATGTATTAAGACGCTTCAGTTATACGAATAAGATAGGCTTGTTTAGCTACCTTTTTGGACCTATCATTTGCTTTATAATGGTAATAGTGTCTTTCGTCAATGTTGTTTGGTAGAACATAAGTATAAGCATAATCCGCCTATAATGATATTGCTGATACACAGGCGTACTCGCGGCTAGAAGAACGAATGGATGTTAATCCACCACGCGGACCTAATGCGGATTGGTGGATGACACATATCCGAAAACATTTCTGACATGCCGGTATCCTCACGATGTTTTCCTTCACCATTGTGACAACGTGGGATGCGCACATAGATTTTTACGACCGCAAAAAACAATTTACGCATGACTGCCACCGAGATACGAACCCGCGGCCATCAGAGCGCAAGACAAGGGCTTCATCCACTCGGCCACCACGTCTATAAAGCGTTTGGTAGAGCTGTACCTATTTTTACCTATTTCGATATAAAATAATTAAGTAGAACTATTGGTAGCTACTTTCAATTAAAGCCAAATGTTTCAGTGAAATAAAAGAGAGGTTTTCCAGCATTGTTTTGCGGTTTAGGTCGTAAATTAATTACCTCATTTTCTAACTTTATTTATTGTTCAAAGCCAGTTCAAACAATACCAAATTACACAATCCAGGCCTCATTGTTTTGTCACAAAAATGTCAAATTTTACTTTGTTCCCTATTTCGCGGAAGATGAAAGCAACCCTTCCATTTACGCGTGCCATAAATCACTGTGATGTCAGAATGAGACGACAATAGAAGCCCAGTGCGGTCGGCATTTTGAACACTTTCAGCGCTTTTAATTAAAATGTTAAGAATTTGTACCAACTCTGTATGCCCGCATACCGCTTGGCGAACTCCCAGCTCAATAAGGCCCCCATTTTTCGGCCGAACCCGGACTACTGACACGGAGCATAAAGCTCTTCCTTCGCTGGTTTTGGGACGCTGAAAAGTGTAGGTAACTTGTATAAACGGCTGCATAAATTCTCGATGGGTGTAACGATAACGAGAAAAATGGTCAAATTTTAATTCGTATGCAAATGCAAGCGCTGTTCTGTGGGACTGTCGTATGTTATTTTGTATTCATTTCGGTTCGTTAGTTCGATGAATATGTTTCAGATTTAAATATGCACTATGTTCTATGAATTTTCGACTTACAGTTGTCTGCATACTAACCGATGGATATTTTAGTTTTTCTCATAGGCTATCTGGGAACTCAAGTCCGACATCCAAAAGATAGAATAATCAAGGTTTTACAAAAACGAGTCTTCAATTAGACTGTTTTAGTGACTCTAAACACTACTGAAAAGTCGCAGCAAAGCAACACACGCAATTTCGTTTACTTTTACAACATATTTTTTTCAGTTATTTCGATATAAAAACAAAAGTACTGGATTGATTTTGATGATCAATCTGAAAGTTTCTATAGGCCCTTATGAAAGTAAAACGTCTCAAACAAAAAAAAGATTTTTTCAAATCGGTTGATAAACAACAAAGTTCTGAGGTAATAAACATTAAAAAAAAACATTCAACCTAATTGATAACCTCCTCCTTTTTTTGGAGTCGGTTGAATAACTAAATTTGAACTGTCTAAAACACATAGGTACTTAAAATTTAACTATGTACCTACTTTACTTAACTAGATTACTTTTAGGGTGCGCGTTCACAAGACGTCATTGTACGCTCTGCGCTATTAAAAAAGAATCCGGTGGTGCGTCTTGGCCACTGTAACCGTAGCAACCATATTGCCAATATTATACAAGTCTCTCGTACAGTGCTAAACTTACTAAATCGATCTTACATACCAGTAATTTGTTGGACTGAATATTATATGTTCCCAGTCTCAGTGATTGTGCTGTACTGTGAAACTATGCCAGGTATTGAGTAATATTGTTGGAAACTCTCACAACGGGTCATAGTCAATATACACGTGTCCTACTGCTATTGTTCTAAACGAAGCTCGTAAACTTTTCCAATATCGGCGCTGTGAAGGCTGCATGCAAACAAATTGTATGGCGCCCGCTATTTTGACACTGATTCGTACCTTCCAAGTGGACTGGTGCTGAGTGACGAACTAGCTTGATAATCTTTTCACTATATACTCGTAGTTAGTGTTAGTTAGTAACCACTTTAATTTTTATAAGGATACTGATGGATTTTTGTTACACAATCAAGCCAAAACAACGGCTTAATAATGGTAATAGCATAGTTTAAGACTAGAAAAATTGCCTAAACTACGTATGAGTGAGATTTTTATATTAGTTGTTAGACATTCTGACATCCGATGGACATTTAGTCTCAGTTTTGCCATGCGAAAAAATAGTATTAATCTCGACACAACCCTGTTATTTGGAAAGGGGAAAACAAGAGAAATAAAAATTAACGTTCGGCTCAACGGATTTGTGCCAAGTAGTTCTGTCTCCACCGATAAACGGTAAATATCAACCCTTAAACACTGCGATAAAATAGCGAAACCCGATCGAGTTTCCTGTTTGTCATCAACATTTGACTGCCAAATGGGCACTAGGGACGGGTGATATACCTACACCAGACATCTTGGCGTTTTTACATGCGATACGGGTTTGGCGAGCCTTCAATATTGCAAAAGTTTTGCGCCACGGCCTCCCGAAGAGAAATTGCGCTTCACATGTTGCTAGATTTATTGCAATTGTTTCCCAACAACATCCGTCGTTTATATCATCAGATTCATGACGTTTCAGTGTTTGTTTCAGGCGCTATCAATACCTATCGAGAAAAATAACAAGATTTATAAAAGTCTTCTAAAACTTGTTGCTCTCTGGATTGATTGGGAAATGGTTTTCTAAAGAAGTTGCTACTCGTGGTTTGTTTGCATGGTTCAAAGCGGTAAAAAGCAGTGTCTGGGTCCTAAACTTTAATAAACATTATCAGCCTATAGCTGGGACTTATGCTTGTAGGCTTAGCGCCGAAACCGATTTAAAATCCAAATCAATTTCATTTGCATTTCAGATTCTGATTTTGGTGGCACTCTTGAACCCGATCAAATAAATCTAAATGTATTGGAATCTCGATTTACGATTGGGCTCGTAGTTCAAGAGTAGCCTTCCAGCTCTCGGCTAGGAAAGAGAATGCGGATTGGTGGTCTGTCCATATGCCATATATTTTTTTTCCTAAACTACATCTCTACTTTTCACAACCTAATCGGTTTAGTTGTTTGACGTAATTAAGTAAAAAACATCGATCCATCTATTTCTTACAAATTATCGCTTCTTCGATTTATTGTATCATTCTTCTTATTCATTCTTTCGAACCAGTGTGGTGAACAAATTATCTGTTTTATTATTAACGTAATATTTTGTAGATTGTATTGACCAATGCAACTGCACATTAGTCTATTAACTAAACGGATTACTCAGATACTTGATTAAAGTCAAAATAAACTTTCTAACAAAACAACATAGAAAAAACATCCTAATTCTGATAACAAATAGAAACACGGACGTTAAGGGGGCTATTCCGAGATAAAGTTACTTTGTCTAGATATCTATAATTTATTCTGGCGACGACTTCCCCCAATGTTTTCTTTTGTCTGTTTTACTGCACCTAGTTAGATGACATTTTATGGACCCTGTTCTAATCCCTGGTGTCCTAAAGCCCACAATCCACCGAAAAATATGTATAAAAAGTGACTTTGGTGTGACAATCTACCGATAAGGTAATGTTTTTTGTCTTTGTCTATGTTACCGTCCCATTGCTGCAAACGTAATATGAGCTTAACTGAATGAAATGCAATGCACCTGAACATTTTGTGTATTAAACCGGATTATTTGGGTTTTAAGGCCGCTTGTTTTTGTATATTTGGTAAGCTTTTAACAGCTTTTTTGTCTGACAAAACAATTTTTATTTTTTATCATATTCCGTTGATACATTTTATAATCTTATGTAGTAGAATCTAATGTTTTTATGCCTTTGTTTCCGCAATATCCTTTCAATTTATAGAAAGCGGTTGAGTTTATATCCCAGAATTTTTTAAAATACCTTGATATTATTATCATCGCATATCTTACTTTTAGTGGAACGCCGTCTTAAAGGTACACATTCTGAGGATTTCCTGTAAGGGAAGTTCGGGGCATATCCCTAACGATTGAATTATTTATTTTACGCTTCTGTAGAGCGGAGGCAATACAATAGAAATATTGATGTGGCGATATTCGCTGTTTCTATATGTTATTCTTTTTTTTGTCCATGAAATGTACTCAAAACATTGTAACGTGACACCGACAACACAAAGTAACGTGAAGGTAGTTCAGCGAAATAGGCTATGGAAGAGGCTATGCTCGAGGTTTCCAAAATTCAGAATGAACCCATCTAACAGAACGGAGAACTAAAGTGGTAAAATATAAAAAAGGCTTTTTCAAAAATAATCTTTGCATACATCTGATTCTGTTGCATCACGCTATTATGCCATCAAAGGCTGGAAACCCGAAATTGCCTTTCTGAATAGCTGGGGCTGAATTGAATACTTGCTTCTATTGACTTAAGTTATTTTCTACCGAGTAGAAGGTTTATACACCCTCATTCGGCTAATTTTAATTGAAGGGTAGTTGCAACCCCTGTGGAACCCCGTACTTTGTTTGCACAATAGATACTAATTTAGGAGTTCAGTTTGGGTCTGTGTTGTCCGTAAGTGTATGTTATTAATGTATGTATTGTTAGGATTTGAATGCCTCAGGTAGAGGACGTGGTGGCCGAGTGGATGAAACCCTTACCTTGCGATCTGTTGGTCGCGGGTTCGAATCCCGGTGGCAGTCATGCGTATGCATCCCACGTTCTCGCAACGATGAAGAAAAACATCGTGAGGAAACCGGCATGTCGTAGAACCTAAAGTTCGAAAACATGTGTCGAGTGCACGAAAGGAGCCTCTTCGAGGCGCACTTGAAATCCTTTCACCACACTGGTTCGAAGGAACTAGTGACACGATAAGAAGAAGGTAGTCAGAGTTGGTAATGCTTTACCGGATGACAATAATAGTTTTCTTAAAGTCATTGTTCTTATTCAACTTAATTTTAATTAAAATTATTTTCTATTCGATGGAATTTTAGCTCAGTTAACATTAAGTATAGTTTAGAATAGTTATTATATTGTTACGGGTATTATCGTACTCTTTATTGATAAGGTGAGCGCGATAATTACCCGTTACAATCTAATAACTATGTGTGATAATTGCGAAAGTCAGTCAAACAAGTAAAATGTAATTGTAGTAGGGATCCAAATCAATAAATAAATAAATATTTTGGACATTTCACACAACGCTATCAACCCTCAAACTAAGCAGAGCATGTACTATGGGAACCATATCACTGATAAAATTCTTATATACTTTTTTTTTAATACGTACATAGAAAACACCCGGATTCAGGACTTACACCGATGTTCATCACACAAGTGCTTGGTGGCAGTCCAACACACTTGCCACTTGACCAATCGTGTCGTCAAATCATGGCCACTTTTATTTAGCGTTTAAGGTTTAAGTTGTTGTCGCTCACATTTTGCCATGCGACTAACAAGAACTTATTACTACTCGGGCGAATGAACGTGACACCTGGCTCGAATGATGTTTGTGCAAAGTACAGCGTGGAATTGGAAAATTTTGATAGAGAAGAGGTCCTGTAATACTTGGTAATGTTAAGTAATGATAAGGCTTCGCAATTAGAGGAAGAAGAAACACGGGCGCCGCGCGGGTCAGCGGGGGAAGCATCAAGTTCCGAGCCACGTGTCAGCCAGGTGTCATGTTAATTCTCCCGAGTTATACCTAGATATGTTATTACTACCTCAGTTCCTTTATATTCCCCTATCATGATTCAAAGTTTACAACTCGAAGTATCTAAGCACCGCTGGACTATCGAAACAAAAAACCTCTATCAGAATAAATGCCAGAAATCTGCGAATCCATTGAAATAAATGGTCAATTGAGTTTCAACAACCACCTCATCATTTGCCGTCGGGGGCGGAGGCCGAGCGAATACGTCACAATCAGCGGCAAGCTGTACCCTTGAGGCCGCTCCAGAGCTGTTTAGATTGATGTATGCGATGGTACCTTGATACCGGTAACCACTTTTGTCTATTCCAATTTTTCAATGGATGGCTTTATTTTATTTCCGTAATTTCGGTATTTTTCGTTCAACAGATATAGTAGGTACCTAAGTATTTAGATTGAACTGACTGATAAATGTTATCTACATGAGAAATAAGTCGCAGGCTTGTCATGATGGTAGTTCGATAAAGAGGATTATTAAGTTTAGATATCTGTACCAAATTATCTAAGCATCGTTAACTAAGTTGAGCTCAAGCATTAGGTAGGTGTTAATATGTTATTTAAATAACATGTTAAATATAACTATGTTGATTATCGAGTTGGAGCAGTTGCGCTACCTGTAGATCGTTTGCAACGGTCTATGGGTATCCCAATTGTATCCTTTTGTAAATTTTGTGATATACATAGATTGTAGTAGTAAGCTTATGTTGTAATAAATTTATAATGTTGATTAACAAACAATCAACATACTTATCTCATCATCATCAGCCTATCGCAGTCCACTGCTGGACATAGGCCTCTCCCAATGAGCGCCATCGCGCCCTGTCTTCGGCTTGCCGCATCCATCTTCTACCCGCAACCTTTCGCAGATCGTCACCCCACCTGGCCGGAGGGCGTCCTACACTACGTTTGCCGATATACTTATCTACACATGTCATATCTAACATGGTAGGTTAAAAAAAAATATGGTAAGCAAAGGTCTAAGCTTTATATTTGGTGTCTGTCTAGCTGCTATAAAGTATTGTAGTTGCGTGTGCTATAAAAATCCCTTGGTATTGAAAGGCTTGAAACGTTCATTAGCTTACTTCGTTAGAAAAGCTTAGCGCAAACTAAAGCTTTACAGCTGGCACTCTTTATTCACGTTTAAGCCCCTTTAATTATCAACCCGTTCAAAAATAAACCATTTTCATCCCGTTAAAAAATATATAATAACACATGAATATAATAATCTACTTCTAAACGTAAATCACCACCATGAGAAGATAAAAAACATTGAACAGCTGACTTTCAACTGCCTCCTTAGTCCCTACATGGACACCTGGAAGAGATCGCTTACAGCGATAAGGCCGCCCCTTGTACTACCTACCTTAAGGCCTTTGTATTCTTGTTCTATTGTTTTTCTCTGTTTTGTTCTTGTTGGTGTACAATAAAGTGTTCATCTATCTATCTATCTACATAATCTTATGGGTTATCATCATCATCATCATCAACCTGGTGTCACCCACTGCTGGGTATAGGCCTCCTTCCCTTTGTGCCACCCCTCGTGGTCTTGGTTGTCTCTCGTCCAGGTGTTTCCTAAAGCTTTTGTGATGTCATCAACCCAACGCGCTTTTGGACGACCCTGATTTCTTCGGTTTGATCTTGGCCATCACTCGGTCAAAGATTTGCTCCATCTGCCATCACCGCATCTGGACAGGTGTGCTGCCCAACTCCACTTGAGTTTTATCTTATGGGTACTATGATAAATCATGAATTGTGTTGATAGATTAATAGTATGGCCAAAATCGAAAGGTCAATAGCCCAAGAAGCCATACAAACAATGAAGTTACACTACACACTGATACTATAACTTCGATGAGATTAAGGCTTTATGCATTGTACACAGTAGGTACAAAAATCCGTACAAAATGTGCGCGAAGCCTGAATAAATAAATCTGATTCTAATTAATGATATTCATTCTGGCGTCGGAACGGAAAATCAATTTTGATAACGCACCAATAAAATACATCGCGTCGGCTTTTTGTACGCTTCATTTAACATTTGTTTTTTAACGAAAGAGTAAATCGTTTGTTCCGGGGTAAAAATATGTTATACTGACACCGATGAGACTTGGTACTTTTTGAAGTTGAAATACCTTAAGATAGTGAAGGTTTTAAGACAAAGTGTAGGTTGTTGAAAGTTTAGGTTGTCTTAAACTCAATCAGGTTTTTGCCCGATTAGTTATATAAAGCTAGTTATATGATTTTTTTATTTAATTTTGGGATAACAAACAGCTACCTACTTTATAAAATGTAGATCTCTTTTCAGATAGGATGAAGTACGTACATGCGATATAATTTTAACCTATAGTTACTCGGCTCCATAAGTTGATTATACTAACAAAACTTTAATTTGGTAGACCCTATTCATTTACATAAATTAGATTTGCATTAATAATTTATTTTTAGGACCGTCATTAAGAATTTTAGGGCATTTACAAATATTTAAATATTTCGGTCTGGCATTTTTATACTTGGCTTTGTAAATGACATTGCCCTAAGGGCAGACTCTATACTTATTATATAAGTCTGGGTTCAAAGCCTACTTTTGCATTTGACGACACGAATGGTCGAGTGGTAAGTGTCTGCCACATCGGTGTCGCGAGTTCGATTTCGGCTTCAGGACAAACATTTGTGTGATGAACATCGGTGTTTGTCTAGGTGTTTTCTGAGTATTCTATGTATGTATTTACAATCAAAAAAATATTTAGGTGTATCAGTTATCGGGTTCCCATAGTAAAAGCTGTGCTTAATTTGGGCACAGATAATATAATACTATACCTACTAATAGTTTGGGCTAGACGGCGTTGTGTAAATGTCCAAAATATTTATTATTATTATTTAGAAGATAGGTTTACTTTCGCCGAAGTCAAAAGAACTACAGCGTGTTGTAACAGATGAATATCTAACAATTTTCAAAGTTGTACAATAACATAAACGACCAAATTTCAGCAATTCGTTACACACATCGCGACTGCGAGGTGGCGTTGGGGCTCTGTAACTTAGAAGATCTGTTTTAGGAAACTACTTTATTTGTTTAGGCCACAACAAATAGGTATTCCGGCAAGTTTCCTTGGGACTTGTATTGTTTTATCAAAGGTCGTATGGCCGTAACAAGATTGTTTGCTCGTCTGTAATTGAATGGAGCTTTAATAGTAATAATAATGTTTGCTTTTCCACACAACGCCATAACTAAGCAAGCTCGTTCTATAGAAATGAACTAAAATGAAATGAAATATTGTTTATTTGCTAGAACATATGTGTTTACAATATGGTCTTAGGTAGATTGAGCCCATTTTATGTCCTGCCATAATAGGCATGCCAATATTAAGTCTTATTAACTAAGTAAGTAGGTACACGGAAAAAAAACTATTCTCAATCGAAGAGCAAATCTATTGACCAAGAATAATAATGATTTATATATGGCCTAAACAATGTATTATTGTCTTAAGAATATTATTGTTTCAAATCGACTGTTTAAATCTAAGAAAATGTGTTTTTATTTAAGAATAATAATTCTCTAGTTATAAGAATCAGTTTCAAATACATTAAATGTCTTATCCCAAGAATATCCATATTCTTCTAATACAAGAAACATGATTGTCTTATTTACAAAATAATAAAATTCTTGGAATAAGTATAGGATATACTCGAAATAATAAAAACTCTGTCTTCATTAAATAATATGTATACTTGGATGAATTGAAAATATTGCTTGATTCAAAATTATTTGAGAATATAACATCTCATTGTAAGAATTATAATGTCTGTATAGGATAAAATCTATTGTCATTTAAATACACTATATTATTAAATTGAAACATTATTATTCTTAATGAATGTATATTTTTTTTCAGTTAAAAACACCCTTTTCTTGTTATAAAGTTTTTTTATTCTACTATGAATAAAATATGCTTTTTGTTTCAAGTAAATGAATTCTCAGATGCATTAAAATTAATTCTTGATCAAAGGCATCATATTCTCGAATTGAGAATATAACATTGTTGTTGTAAGAATTATTAGGTCTTCATCGAATAAAACTGAGGTTAAAAATAAATCAATTATATTCTTGGTGAGAGAAAATTTATTTTTGATTATAGACTCAAATTTCTTGAACTAATGATTTTTGTGTCTTCATATTGGTAATGTATTCTTGGTTAAAACTATTATTTGTTTTATATTGAGAATACATTTTCTTTTAATAAAAATTTAGTTGTTTTCATTCAATAAAATTAAGTTTCATGTTAATTATAGCGTACTCTTAATTTGAGTATGTATTGATTCTTAATCTAAAGGAATGGGTTTCTTCCGTTGAGATTATATTTTTTTTGAGTGAAAGATTGTAATGTCTTCAGTAAATAAAGTGTTGTCTTCAATTAATAGTATCATATGCTCAATTTAAAACAAATTATTGTTAATGTAAGATCATGAGCGCATTGTAATCAAAAATGTATTGGATTAAACAGAAAATATAATTTCTTGAATTGAAACACATTGTTTCTTCAGTTGAGCATTAAATTATCTTATTTGGTACAGATTCACATGCGATACTTTCTGCATAAAAATAGTGGGTTACCGTGGCAGAACACTCGCCAGTGGTAACCATACCATTGCTATGCGAAAAGTGTCATGGTGGGATAGTATTTTTACCGTTCATATCACTCAAAAAATGAAAGGCAAAATTACCACCTACAGAACACTATACTAAAATAAGAAAATCAAATACACTCTGCAGATAACAAATACTCCAAACTCAAGAAATTATAATCTATAAATTATTTTCAATTTAATCCAACACAACAATAATTATAGCAACAGGCTCAATCATACATGCACAATTTCAGGCTAAAACAATAATTTAAATGACAAAGATAGTTAAAATAATTATCTAAAAACAACTAGGAAATAAAATTTACAATGCAATAAAATATAATCTCAACTGACTAAGTAATCTATCAAATAAAATGTCATAAAAAGTTCAGTTGATCATTTATTTTAGAAAAAGGAAATGGTTATATCAATGGTCATCTCTTATATAGGAGGTATGTAGGTACAGTTCAAATACTTACAGTTATTTTGCAGTCTTAAATCAGTAAAATCTAATAAAAGTTAGTGATAAGTATATACAGTCAGCTGCACAGATATGTATACACTTCCAAGCCTTTACATTTATATTACTCTTAATTTTGCAAAGTAAAGTGCACACAATCATTTTCAAATTCATGCAAAATTCTGTCATCTTAGATGTCAGATTTTGCCAGAAAAATAATGTCATTGCAAAATTAAGAGTTTAGGATAAATATGAAAGCTTGGAAGTGTATACATATCTGTGCAGCTGACTGTACCTTATTATCTACAACAGAATCGGTATCATAGTCACTAGTTATCACATTCACAAGTTCACAAGATTCAACAATCATCTATTATGGCTTGCATAAAGCGTGACATTCGGTTACAAGAAAAAAAAAAAATTCTTAAAATATACCTAACGCCTAACTAAACTTAGTTAACTACTACTGATAGCTAGTACCTAAAGAAATCAACTTTTAAAAACAACTTAGTAATTATCAATTATACAACAATTGCACATTGGTATTGTTTATACCAATTATTAAGCTTATATTATTAAGTTTATATTTTTAAGTCAACATTATCACTCTGATCAATATTATGAATAACGTTTGGTATGACACTATGGCAATTGTTCAAGTAAATGAAATCAGTTTTATTGGACCTTTCTACATGATATGCCATAAAATGAGCATTGTAACCTAATGTGTGTAAAACGTCACATAAAAAATATACACAGGCTCCTCGTAATTAGTTTCTTTCAAAAACACGCTTCGAATTATATAAAATAACGGATTGTCATTTTCATACTTTTACAAATGAGTGTCCATATGACTATATTTAACGCCATTTTATTTAAAATTAACGCTCATGTACTCATCGCGTTTTACGTCGTCTGGCAATTTTAAGGTGCCTTTAATAGAGGGTTTGCCAATTTTTAACAGATTTTCTAATCCAGTTTTAGCCCACATCTTATAACAAACTTTTAATCGCCAATTCGCTATGCGCTTTTATAAATCATTGTCCGTTGAAAATTTCTGTGTTGCATTAGAAGATTGAGCATAACTTTGGATTTTACTGCTATTGCCTTTATTTAAACGTCTTCTTTAAATCGCCAGGTTGCTGGAAATATTTTTATAATTATTTCACTATAATTCAGTTCAAGTCAATAATTATACACAAAGGATGTTCCACGTCCATGCCACATGAGAGGAGAATTAGGTACTTTAAATATTAAAATATTAGCTAGCGCCCGCGGCTCAGCTCGCGTGTTAGGTACCGGGACATAAAGTAGCCTACAGAAACGTTATGTATGATTTTTCGGGATAGCGTGTGATAGTTAAGGCGATTAGCGTGGAAAAATACTATATATATGTATATATTATATATATGTCCAACCACAAAAATTATGCCCAGGTAGAAATACAAAGCGAGCCCTCATAAAGCTCAGCTTTTTGCTAGTAATACCTATATTAGTAAGGATAAGGACAGGAACTTTTGTTCAATAAACACTTTCATTTATTAGTAACCGACAAAAAGAAGAAGGTGATCGATACGGAGGCTAAGAATTAAATGATAATAGAAAAATAAATTTGTGGCGTGAGACATCCTGTATTTTGGTTGTATGCAATTTTAACTTACCGCAGCATTCACAACTATGCCCTCAATGCATTCAACAGTGGAAAATTTTGCTTTTCTATTCAACCTTCCCTTCGGCGGTATTAACCGGCAAAGCAGCATTATTTGTTTGATCGCCTTTTTGCCTGCAACAAAGTTCAAAACTATTAAATAAAACAACACAAAATAATGATTTGATAAACAAAGTTAATAAATAAATAATTTTTCAAATTGATTTAATTATTTCTCTAAATGAAATGTTTTTTTTTCATTTCATTTCTATATTATACCTATTATTCATTCTCTATTATATTGAACTCACCAATGCTTCTCCCCGTATATCATTGACAATTTTCCATTCGTTTACGAAATCTGCAACGGTGCTGTAATTTGACTAATTTGTAGCGCTGCGTACGCTGTAAGTATCAGTCCAGTAATCAATAACATTCTGCCATGGCTCGTTGTTGTTTTGGAGCCATACAATTTTTTCTTCATTTATATCTGAAATGTGTACCAGTAACGTATTAAATAAGCTATAGGGTGATTATTTTTCTCATGTAACGGGTTCGATTCCCGGTTCAAGCATGTAATTATTTAAATATCTATGAATGCAGTTTAAATTGTTTTTTAAATTCAAATAATATCTTCTTTCACTAAAATGTTCCATCTACAATATTTAAGGTACTTTATTTCCATGTGGCATATCCGTGGGACGCCCTGTTTAATAATATATTAGAACTGATAATTAGATGGTATAGATGACATGAGTTTATATAAGGTCAAATCTCACGATGGGTGGCTAAGCCTGCCACACGCTTGCTAAGCCATGGAGGTCACCAAACAAAGATTTGGATAAAAAAAGTCACTTACCTATTCACAATGTACGTAAATATTTGATGAATTATTATCTCAGTTAGCTGGTTCCGGTGTTTGTTGCTCAATGTGTTGCTAACTCATAGTATTTTAAAATAGATTTTCCACATGGTGATGTAGTCAGTAGTGTTTTTAATTCAAAATGTGGCAGGGTCGGCTTCAATCTTATGAGATCGTTGATGTCGATGCTGTCTACATCTACATCCGATATAATGTCATTGGTGGTCGTATTTGTCACAGTATCAGTCTGAAACATAATATTTTGCATTACTAACAAAGGATTGTAAGGAATCAACCATTAGGGGCATGCCCATCCTGTGGTCTAGTCAATTCGAACAAAGCCTGCATCCTATGTGAACATCATTCACAATGGGTATGTGGAAGCTGCTTACTCTGCCTGTTGACCGATGGCCCTGCCCGGGTCTGACTGGTGTCCTGCCTAGATCGCTGACTGGTTGCCTTGCCCAGATCGACAAATAAATGGGCTGCGTTCCATTTGAAAAATCCTTTACACACACTATTGGACATTACAATCGTATACATACCATCGAAGTCAGGAATTCTTGGATCTTGTTTTTTAGGATTATCCTTATGCCAATAGACGGGCACAGTTCTTTGAGCAGGTCCCCTTCTATTACATCTTTCAGTTGATCTATAGTTATACTATTATCTGAAACCAAGAAAGAATGTCTCAAAATTGAGAATCGATAGTCTCGAAATCACGAGCCCATGAACTTTTCGATGGTAGGTATATCATTTTATAGGATAAACAACCCTCGTACAATAATCACATCCACATCTCAGATCTTTGGTCTACATAAAATAATACATAAAATACTCACCTCTAAAAGTTTTAATAACTTCTGGTGGAATATTCCAATCTGATAGTAATTCTTCCATTTTTATCACGGTAGCAACAGTACAATTTAAATTTAAATAAAGGCAATAGCAGTAAAATCCAAAATTATGCTTTTTAATGTAATGAAACACAGAGATTTTCAACGGACAATGATTTATAAAAACGCATGGCGGGATTGCCGGCCAGCAGCGCTAGTGTTGCTAGTCCCTAACCAAATTTTCCCCAAATTAAATTTTAACTCATAAAAAACTTTTTCAATTATTTATCTAACTCTTGGTAAAAAATGAAGGGGAATCGCCATGGATAAGCAGGGGGAATAAATAAAAATAATTATGTGGACATTACACACAGCGTCATCTAGCCCCAAAGTAAGCAGAGTTTGTATCTTGGGTACCAGATAGCAGCTGATTTGCCATGTTAAACAAGGAACCTAGTTCAAGTTCAAATTCTGTAATCATAATATCTGGGGGCACGGCAGTGCCCCCACCAAGTCGAGCAAAAAAGTGGCACGGCCGTACTATCCTTTTCTCGAAGCAGTTCAGGCCATTTTCGACCACTTATAGCTTCGTTGTAGATAAAACTTAAAGCCTGAATTTACAGTACCCAAGCGGGCATTGTATAAACACGGTATATTTGAAATTTCATTCAATTTGAACCAGTAGTTTAAGAATTATAACTAGTCAAAATTCTTAATTTTTTCACTCACTGACTGACTGACTGACTGACTGACCGATCATCAAAAGTCTAAGTCACTTCTAGCAGACATAGAAGCTTCAAATTTAGAATGCAATTAGTGTTTAGTGTATAAATCAAGGAATAACTAAAATATTTTGTAATATCCGTCCAGTTTTCTAGATACATCAACTGCATAAATAACTTTGTAATCCCATAAAAATGTATGAGATTACAAAGTTACATTTGCAGTTAATGAATCAACGTACCTGTATATGTATAATTTAATGGAATAATAGGTGTAGATCTATCATCATCATCATAATCAACCAATACCGTAAACAAAAAGAGAAAGACAACTTACAAAAAGAACGTTGCACTGTAGCATATTGGTACAAGATGATAATAGGTAAGGAGTTTGATATTCAAAAAAAGTGGCTTTTTTTATAATTATTTTAGATTGATTATTATGTATAATAATAATTCAGGGCACTTACTTTACACTTTTTTTATTTTAATGGGAGTATTTAAATTATGAGTACTATTTGCTTAACAAGTGGCAACATTGCGATTATCCTTCTAGAATTATATTCTTGACTTATGAATAACGATTTTTGATTTGTGTCTCAAAAAAATCTGTTGTCATGCTTCGTCTAATGTCGTATAGATGGCGCTAGCTGTATTTTTAAACCAAGTAAACATGTTTTGATTGGATTTGAAGCGAAGATAAAGTACTCTGACTAATCTGTGAAGATAAACAATGAAACATGAGCTTGAGTACAATTAGCGGCACGAAACTTAAGCACTATTGCGCAGAAGTAAAAAATAAGTTACCTGAGGGGGGCTACACAAGTACACATAACAGCAACACGTGCCGCTATAGGTGTCGGTATTATATATATACCTACCTATTCGATAAATAGGTAGGTATATATACCTAGTAACTTTTATTTTTCTGTCCATCCAACAGAGTACCTACCTAAGGCAACACCTATATTTCTTTAGAGTAAGCTCGTCTGTGATATCATTCATTGAAAAATCTAATATAAGGAATATAAAGAGGAACACGGGGTGAGTTGGGGTAAACTTCGACTTTTTACCCCCCTTTTACTCCCTAGGGATAAAATATGGTATCTCAAAAAGTATTAGCCGTAGAACATTGTGGTTTTCGCCAAAGGTATTTTTTTATGTTTCAATTTGGAAATTTTGCAAAATTTCTAAATGCCGCCATACAAAATAATTGGATTTGTATACAAAAGTTGGATTCCCATACAAAATTTTTCAGCCTGAGCAAAGCGAAGGTTGACGATTCGCACGTCCACCTTGGCACCTACATGCTTTCTCGAAAAATATAAGTCGTGGAGGGTTGCAGTTTAACGCTAAAAGTATTTAATTTTGTTCCAATTTTGAAATTTTGAAAAATCCAAAATTGCCACCCTACAATTGTTGGATTTCCATACATTCTTTTTAACCTGAGCGAAGCGAAGATTGACTATTCGCACGTCCACCTCGGGACCTACATGCTATCTCAAGAAGTAAAAGTCGTATTGACATGCGGTTTTCACACAAGGTATTTATTTTAGTTCCAATTATAAAATTTTGAAAAAAATATTTAAGCCGTAAAATAATATTTAAATATTTTTTTTGGCCATGTTTTTTTGGCCAAGTAATTTTTTCCCCAAGATTTTTTTTTTGGCCAATTCTTTTATGTCTAATTTTTGGCCTTTTTTTAGCCTATTTTTTATTTTGGCCAGCTCGCGCATCGTCCAAAAAACTAGTCTATAGCTTTAAAGTTCTTTATACAAAACTAATGCTAGGGGGAATCAGAGTTACGGCAAAGAATAAGTAACATTACGTACCTACGTATCCTAAACTTTTGTTTTCAGCATAACTGTTTTGAGGACAGAAATAGCCACATCAAGAATTTGAAGGAGTAGGTTCAAAATTACAGATATAGGTATCTATAATATTGTGCTATGAAAAATCATAAGTTCGAGACATTTTATGATTTCTAGACAAACAAAATCATACATAACTGAAGTACCTATACTGATTCTTTATATAAGATTTATAAATGTTTAACTTGAAAGTTTAATATACATTTATTGTTTCAAGAATAATATTGCATAAAAGTAATAATCTGTATTCTTCAAATAAGAAATATTTAGGTACTTCGTTTAAATCAAGAAAAATATCTTAAATAAAAACAGATATTTATTGTTTCAAGAATAATATTTCACAAAAGTAACAATGTGTATTCTTCAAATAAGAAATATTTACTTCGTTTAAAGCCAGAAAAATATCTTAAATAAAAACAGATATTTATTGTTTCAAGAATAATATTTCATAAAAGTAACAATGTCTATTCTTCAAATAAGAAATATTTACTTCGTTTAAAGCAAGAAAAATATTCTTGGATGAATACAGTATTATCCCCTTTGAAGCTAATTTCTCAGTAAAGGCAAGTAAAATATTAGTTAAGTTCCAGCATAACGGTTGTCCTACAAAGAGTTTCACATTCTTATTTTGTCATTTTCTATTCTCAATATAATTTTAATATAAGTATCACTAATTTAAATTTAAATTTGTATATTTTTCGAATAAGACATTTTAAGAAGTTTTAAACTAGGCAATAAACTTCAAACTTTAAGTACACTGGTTCTTTTTATAAGATTATTGAATTCTTAACTTGAATGAAAGTTATTTTTTTTAAGAATAATTAAATGCGTTAAAAGATCAATGTACATTCATCAACAAAAAAAATGTTAACTTCTTTTGAAACCAGAAAAATATTCTTGAATTTAAACACTATTATCTTTTTTGAAGCTAATTTCTGCTATTTTATAATGAAGAGTCACTAACTTTAGTTAAAATTTGTATTGTTTTCGATTATTATATATTTGATTTTTTTTAACTAGACAATAAACTTCATAATTTAAGTATATTAAATCTTCATGTAAGACTTTTATATTCTTAACTTAAATATAAAATTATTTTTTATTTCAAGAATATAAATGCGTTAAAAGAGCAATGTGTATTTTCTAACTAAAGCATATTTACTTCGTTCAAAACCAGTAAAATATTCTTGAATGAAAACACTAGAGTCTTCTTTGAAGCTAATTTCTCAGTTAAGCCAAGTAAAATATTATTTTAGTTCCAGAAAAACGGTTCTCTTACAAAGAATTTCACATTCTTATTACGAAATTTTCCGTTTTCAATTTCCATTCTACAGTGAAGAATCATTAACTTCAATTAAGATTTGTATTGTTTTCGATTGAGAAATTTTAAAATGATTTTGGTGATACAATAAACATCTTAACTGAAGTATACTGATTCTTCTTTTAAGACTTTTTATATTCTTAACTTGAATATTAGAGTATTTGTTTCATTTAAGAGTATATATGCTTAAAATGTGTACATGTATATTCTTCTATGAAGAAATAATTGCTTAGTGAAGGAGTATTATATGTGATTATTCACTTTTAAGAGTATGATTCTTAAAGTAAAACTCTCCATCAAATTTATTTTAAAAATAAGAATACTTATTTTCTCAGACCGAAATAATTAAATATCGTTAAGTTTAAGTATATAATTTTCTCGAATGAAAACATATATTCTTGAAAGGAAAACATATACATTTCTTGGATTGATACTTTGAATGATTCTTAAATAAAAACCACTTAGTTTTGAATCAAGTATACGATTCTTATTTTTAGTAGTTATAATGAGAATAAATTATTGTCAATCGAAGAATTGTGTACTTCTTAGATTAAGGATAATGTTTAAAGTTAAGATAATATTGTTTTACATATAAACAATATTTTTGAGAATAATGGCTTTCTTGGTTTAAGGAAATATGGAGTGTAATTTTTTTCTGTGTACTTACTAAAACAAAAAAATAAGTTCAAGTATTCACCTAAGAAAGCAGATATCTAACTGATAGAAAATATAAACTTCTTTGTAAAACACTCAGACTCAGGACAACCACCGATGTTCACCACACAAATGTTTGTCCTGAAGCGGGAATTGAACCCGCGACACTCAGCGTAGCAGTCCAATGCACTTGCTACTCGACCATCTGTGTAGTGGTTTACCTACCGTGAGATGTTTTAATATTGTGGTAGTTACTGGTAAAAAAATGTTCTCAAAGTGGCCAATAAAATTAATTTCAGATTCAAAAAGGAGTGCAATTTCGTTGTCAGTACTACTCGGGCCAATAAACAAAAAAAAAAAAAAAAAATTTTCACACACTCACACCCCTGCACTAGGATTCCCTGTGTCGCAGGTGGCATGGACACATACAACACATCACAACATCCAAGACCCGAGAACAAACATTTGTGTTCGTCACGCAAATATTTGCCCCGGCCGGGGATCGAACCCGGAACACCGAGCTTCGTAGGCAGGGTCACTACCAACTAAGCCACGGTGTCGCCAAACAAGACACCTGGCTCGAATGACGTTCGTGCAAAGCACGGCGTGGAATTGGATAATCTTGATAGAGAAGAGGTCCTGTAATACTTGGGAATGATAAGTAATGATAAGGCTTCGCATCTAACAAATAAATTACTAAAATTAAAACGCGATGACCTTCGTTTGATAGTGGGAGTCATCACAGGCCACTGTGATCTCAACCACCATCTAGTTAAGACGGGAGCTACGGATATTGACATCTGTAGAGGCTGCCAACAAAATCAGGAGACGGTGGAGCACGTAATCCTCCACTGTCAAGCTACAGAGGAGAATAGGGTTAGGACAGGCTTGCGCAGACTGCTAGACTCCTCTCCACCAAATGTGTCGGACAGCACTGTACTAGAACGGTGCTGTCAACAACCCAGTATCCTGCTCCGTTACTTCAAGGAGCTGGGATGGCTGGGACAGGGCAATGAACAATGCACCCTTCAACGGGACGCCAGTGCAGACCGCTGTACCCCCTAAACAGAATAAGAATAAGAATAAGAAGGCTTCGCAATTGGAGGAAGAAGAAACACGGAGGGCGCCGTGCGGGGCAGCGGGTGAAGCATCAAGTTCCGAGCCACGTGTCGGCCAAGTGTCATGTTAATTCGCTCGAGTAGTATGCATACTAACGCACTAAGTAAGAGGTTTTTTAACAGAACCATAAAAAGATAAAACATGGACATTGTGAAAGAGGATATGAACAAAGCAGGCATGAGTACAGAGATGACGGCTGATAGAGACGAATGGAAGAAGAAGACATGTTGTGTCGACCCTACCTAATTGTGGGATAAGGACAGGGAGATGATGAGATAGCTAAATAGTCTCGCATGATAACATCAGTTATTCAGTGTACTTTTCAGATTATAAAGCTGAATGTACACGGAGAAAAATTAATGGGGTAGCGAGACAAAATAGTAACCTACAATATATTTTCTAGTAACCTTTAATAACTTTTGTTAGCTAGAACTATTATATTGTAATCGTTACTAAATTTCGTTAGCAGGAATAATTATTATTGTAATCGTCACTAAATTATTCTCACTGTCAAAAATTCCACTAGAATGTTAGTAACTATAACAATATTTTTTTCTCCGTGTACATTACGGAATTCAATTTCCACGGAGTCCGCGTTATCGCAGTACCGTTACGCTGGACGAACATGGCTGCGAATGGCCACTCCTCGTTATCACATGAGAACCCACTTTTACATAATAGCCTTAAAAACCGTGTGGATTTTGTACATTACCTTTTAAAGCAGGTTTTGCAGTTACATTTTATGTTAAGAAGTTGATTTAAACTTAGTATTTTCGTAGATTTATTGGTCGAGTGGCGAGTGCTAAGATAATTTATTTATTTTCTCGTAATTACAACCACTTATTATGGAGTAAAACTTATATACTACGACAATAAATACTTTGTGTATGTATAAATGTTGCTACACCGGTGTCGGGTTCGATTCCAGCTTCAGGACATACATTTGTATGATGAACATCGGTGTTTGTCCTGCGTTTGGGTGTTTCCTTCGTATTATATGTATATTTTTACGAAAAAAGTATTAGAATACCTACTAGTATTTTATCAGTTATCCGATTCCCATAGTACAAGCTCTGCTTAGTTTAGGACTAGATGGCGTTGTGTGAAATTTCCAATATATTGAATAAATTATTTATTTCTATTTTATATAGAGATGTACCAACTTTACGAGGCTTCATCCCTCATAATTCTATGACTAGCTATAGGTAGATATGGTAGCGCTGCTGGAGACCCCAAGCAATGTCAGGAAATTCCATCTGTAAGTTCGTCCTTGCAATTTAACCGCGTCTTATCCATACCACGTCTTCACTGCGTCTTTATTTCAGGTTCCTTCTCCATTATAATCTCTTAGATAACGAAATTTCCGTAGCAAACTGCCAATCTGATTAGACAGGATGGATAAACACTCGTTAAACCGATATACCCCGGCTATCGTTGAACGACCGAGCGCGGAAAGGCGCTAATTTAGTTAAAAGGCACAAAAGGATCACACCCGCCAAATGGGTGGACGTCCCGAATAATGGTAAGCGACCTTATAAAATTAAGGGTTACGGGGCTAGAAATGAGCTGGCTCTGTAAAATTTTGGCTCGGCTGAAACCTACTCAGACCTGATTGTTGTGCGATGTTATGCTTACGTTGAGTTGTTTAGGTAGGAGTTTGAACTTTTACAAGCTTTTTTTTTGTTTTGTCAATATTTAAGTAAATACTAAAATCTTTGTTTTAGTATTTACTTAAATATTGACAAAACAAAATACAAAAACATTGTATCGGAAAGGGCTTTAGATTCTGCAAAACAGTTTATAAAAACTAAAACAGGTGGAGTGAGTTCATATAGTTCTTTAATTAGTTGAGCCGATTTCACTGAATATTTTTTTATAATTTTTACAATAATTCAATTAAATATGTATAATCAATAACTTGGCCACGATGTGTGACGCCAAACGCGAAGAATAAACGTTCTTCGTTAATAAAAAAAATAAAAACTAAAACATGAGAGAGTGACTGTACCACAACTCTGTCTGCATGAGTGTCTGTACGAAATAAATAATTTGATATTTGTATTGACTTTGTCATGGTATTGATGAGCTTTCAGACAGATCAGATTTTGAAGATATTTTGCTTACGTTGAGTTATTTTGATAGGAAGGAGCTTGAAAAAGGTGCCTCAGTAGTATTTATGTTTCTGTGATAGTGATGTAAACGTTCAATAGTAAAAGCATAAAGTCAAAATGAAAAGTGAATCACAAACATTTGACGAAATTCCCTGGCATCCAATCCAACTGACAACTATCCACTAAATTGGATTTCCAAAGCTTTTCAGCTGCGCCAAAATAAGTCCAATGAAAAACTGGGTATGTAGCAAATTGGACAATATTTCCACAGTCGTCGCGTCGTCGACTCGTATAATTTGAAATATTCATTCGTTCTTGCAAAGTTTGCATTTCTTTCAAAATCACATTTACATGACAATGGTCATGCCGGATGAAATTCACATCGGAACTCTGGTTCTATTTATAAAGCAAAAAGGTTTAGTTAAAACCAGTGTCCATCAATGGAAGCTTGAAATGGAACAAGGATGTGAAAAATATGATGAGGTATTTCAATTAAAAAAACTTTAGTTAGTATACCGAGTTTGAAAAATAATTAATTACATTATGTATTCGTTGGTTCGTCTTGCTCTTCTCAATGTCAGTCTGGCTGTTTGTCACCATCAATCCTAGATCAACGGTAAGTTTTTTATTCAGTATTCAGTATTTTTATTGCAGGCAATAAGTCTTAGTTTTAATTGTTTACAAAGTTAACACAAAACATTCTCATAGAACATATTGAACCCTAAAATAGGACATAGCAACATCGGAGCAGGAGCGGACCGAATCAACATAATGCAGTGTAAAATATATTTTTTTAAGTATTAAATGTAAAATTTGTCGTTAAAAAATCCAAAATTGAAAATTAAAAAAAAAACGAAATTGACATGGCGCCAATATTTTTTTTTTAATTATGAAAAAATAAAAATACACTATTGACTCATTGACTCTCAACTTCTCAACTTAACTACATAAGCACGTAAAGTGTTTTTTGGTAAGTAGGTAATTTGGTATATGTATCTGCTTCTTGTTATCCAAATACAGAGTAAGTATTTTTGCTCGCTGTTTATGAAAGTTTTTTCAGAATTAATTTTAAAATCCGCATGCTTATTTTGGAAGCCGAATAATTTCAGCTCTCTACAGTAATATTTGCGAACAAAGAATTATACTCGTGGATATTCGTGGAATGTAAACACGGTTGCACGGGCGGCAGCCATCGTGGGCAGATGTGTCGCGCTACAGAGATGCGACGCATCCGAACTATCGATACTAAAAAAATGTATACCTACAAATCGTTTATTTACCAAAAAAATTACAATATGTAGAGTTGTTCTACGAGTATGTACATACAAATGTGCTTTTTTATACGTTTCCTTGGTAAGTATTTTAATATTTATTATATTATTTATTCAACGCAAAATATGTAATCTTCATTCATTACGATTTCATTAATACGAGTATGTATGTGC
This sequence comes from Lobophora halterata, assembly GCA_932526365.1. Classification (NCBI taxonomy): domain Eukaryota; kingdom Metazoa; phylum Arthropoda; class Insecta; order Lepidoptera; family Geometridae; genus Lobophora; species Lobophora halterata. The sequence continues at coordinate 3,956,004 of OW052018.1, forward strand.
TTCGTTATACGTTTGCTTGGTAAGTATTTTACTTTTTTATCATATTCATTAGGTATTTACCGCAAAAATATGTAACCTTTCTTCGTTTCATAGTATTTCGGTTACGTGTTATAAGTTTTTCTTGTATTTGAATCTCTAAACAAATTAGTGAATATTGTGTGTCTTATCTTCTTCTTATCGTGTCACTAGTTCTTTCTAACCAGTGTAGTGAAAGGATTTCAATTGCGCCTCGAAGAGGTTCCATTCGTGCACTATGTGTATCTTATTAAAGTTGTACTTTTAATTGGATCTTTTAAATCGATATCGATGAAATAGTCTAAAAATCGGGATATAACGCTGGCTTGGCCATCGGGCGTGAGGGGTGTTTTTAAGTCGTCTTGCCTCCATCCAAACACAAGCCGAAAATCTTTATAAATGCAAACGAGAGAGCGCTATAGTACCACCAACTGGCTAGACAGAGAACGAAACAGATGCATTTGAGTTAGCCCGTAGCCTGGGGTAGATACAGCACGTTCTTCAGTCTGCGGTTCAGAGTACCCTAACTTCGCAATGAATTCAAGTGGAGTTACAAAAACAAATAAGTGAGTATCTCATTTGAATGTATAACTTGGAGATTTTTAAAATGAAATAGGTGTTACGTTGTGAAACTTTTTTTGTAGCAGTTACGGTAATTTGGGATAGGGCGTTGTTATATTTTACGAGAAAAAAATGAAAAAGCACTAACTCTGCTTCATTTTTAACTAGCAGTATTTTGAAGTCATTATCACAAAGCATAAATAATCATCTTCAGCATCAGCTGTGAAAAGCCGTTTTGGCCGAGTAGGAGGTGCCTCGACTTTCGATTCGAAAGTCGTGGGTTCGAACCCAGTCGTACACCAATGGATTTTTCTGTTCAAAAATTGTGCATTAAAAAACACGTGCTTAACGGTGAAGGAAAACATCGTGAGGAAACCGGCATGTCATAGAACCTAAAAAGTTCGAAAACATGTGTCAAGTGCACGAAAGGAGAACTTTGAATCATCGCACTTTGAATCATCGCACTTGAAATCCTTTCACCACACTGGTTTGAAAGAAGAAGCTATTACCCGATTATTTTTAAATTCAAAGTGGACGTGCGTTATGTTTACCAGCCTATGTGAATCAAAATTCTGTGTAGCACTGTTCTGGTCATGAGCAGAGCTTCTAGCTCATATCACCACTTGTTTACCTACATAAAAAAAATATTTTTTCTATAAATAGGATTTCGATATTCATGTCTGGAAACTTTGCCATCAATATTAATAGCGGTATTGAAAAGCCTTACCTGCCGCCGACTAGGAGGTAATTTCCATCTCTTAATAATAGTCTGAAGTAGTCTGTGTGGGTTTCGTTTCCCAGGAACTTGTGCGTGTCGTCGACTCCTGCAACAAAACAGTTATGAATAAATATATGCACATTACGCATTTTCAAGTGAATACGATCTACACGCTAAACTGATTGATATAACGGTGTTCCTATAGAATACCAAGATAGTATCAAACAAAAATGGATGCGGAATTCTGGACAGAAAATTTCAGATACCCTCCCTGTCAATAAAAATGAAATAACTCTATTTTTAATCAATGTTTCTTTTGACGATATAAAATTAATAATGAAAAAGCCTAGTAGTTTTAATATGTAATATTTATCTAGCACTGCTACTTCGTATTAGAATCTGACCAAAATGAAAAGTTAGCCAATGTGGCTCCATTTTTTTGTTTTCGAGGGTTGGGAGCTCAATAGCTCAGTCCAATTCACTCCCAACAGCATATTTTGCTCAGTGCGCTTAAAGAAGTTTTCACTTCATAAAACTTTGATATGCCTTTGTCGTCTCCATGTCTCCGTGTCATGTCTTCGTCGAATACATTTGGATAGATGTGCTAAGATCGTCAAGCAGTTTGGGTGCCTCCTACAGATGAGAGACGTCATCAGGGTAGGCCCAGGAGACGCTTGCTGGGTTCGAGAGCGGTCGGAGTGGGGGCTCTGGCTGCATTATACTCGAACCCGGGACGGCTGCAGTGCACGCGGAGGCATGCACTGCAAGCGGACCTCGGGGTCGGCGCAAGCCTTCCCTGGGATGGGCCTCACAGCAACGTGCGTGAGGGACACCGGTACGTGTTCTTCGGATATCCCGGGGTCCCTCTAATGCGCAGAGGTCGGCCACCATGGGGTTTTAGTCGGTATGAGTCCGACATACCCCTCCGCCCTTCCCCAAGGGCGGTGGGCATCCATGAGGATTTCCCCATGTAAAAAAAAGGAGACGCTGGCGGCGCGATTACTTTGAGGCCTTCCAGACCGATTGGTGTAGATGGCGATCGACTGGAAAACTTGGGAAGTGTGGGGGAGATCTTTACCCAGCAGTGGGACAGCGGGGCTATTTGTTAAGCTGTCATTAGTTCTCGTTATCGAATGGTACGTCAAATCTGACTGAAAATGGCCGACCTCTCGAAGCCGATAGCGACAGAAATCCTATGGTGACGTCATTTTTTTCCCAGTCTTGACCATCGAATTCGATAACGAGAACTAATGACAGCTTAACAAATAGCCCTGCAGTATAGGTAGAAAAAAAAATGCCTCTGTACCAAGTGTTCCATCAAGATTCCATTAATATGCGGCTTAACCCTAACTAGGACTGAAATAATGAGTGTGGTCCTCATTAAACTCCTTTTGTTATGACCCAGAGCCGCTTGAGGACTTTTGACATTTGATTCCCTTTTGTATTTGCCAAGCAATTGTAAACTTTATTCGTGAAGCTCACAGTCCATTGTCCACGAACAAATGGCATTGTGGAGAAGGATGATAAACCTTTATCGTTTTGAAAGTTGATCTGTAAGTAGATATTGATTTTTTTAATAAGAAATGTTTAATATTCTACAGTTTATTTGTTTATTTTACAAGAAAAAATGCTTTTTATTTATGTTTTAATTAGGATTAATAATTATATTTTTTTTACGAAATATTTGGGCTTCGCCAACTATAATTCCATTTTGATGATTTTTACAAGTTATTGACACAATTATATAAATAAACAGGCTTGTTTAGTTATTTTAAAAAGCTTCAAAGCTACATCATCGTGTAAGAACGACAAGAATATACCTTTTATGTTAATAGATTCGTTATTATAATATGATTATAATAAGATCAAGTTATTTCTCCGAACCTAGGAGCTTTACAATTCAAGTAGATGTATTATATTATCCATTCGAGGATCAAAGGGCCCAATGGAGCGTATTACAATATTCATAAAAACCAGGTTCCTATGTGAGGAACATAAAAATTCAAGTGAGAATAAGATGACAAGTAAAAAGCTCGGTAGGCACGTACGATAAAATCGGAGATTACTCAAAAGGGCCGTTTTATGTCTGTATAGGGATGTAAAGGTCCGGCCTTTAAGCTTGTATCCGGACAAAGCTAACAAACTTGTAAAATGGTGTCGTCAGGCAATGCTGCCTGCTTGTCAATTGCCTGCTGAGATCAAAACTGGATCATAACACAAAATATTCATACTCTCAGTTTTTCTATAAAACTGATTAATGCCGACTTGCACCAAACTTTCAAAGTTCCTAAGCAATTACTTTACTCGCTTATCAGTTTTTAACGGTAAGAGTCTGGACTTAAATAACTGCCAAGCGAATAAAGTAATTGCTCAGGGACTTTGACAGTTTGGTGAAATTAGACATTAATATTTTACAAATTCTTATTAAGCAGGGATACTTTTTGTATAATGACAGTAGCGGCCCGCCCCCGCGCCCGCCCACAAAGCAAACAAAACATCGACAGTCGTTATCTAGCACGCATTTCTATGATATCCGACTTTTAGGACTGTCATCAAGCCAACTCTAATCGAATAGGGTCATGGCTTGATTTTACATTGATGACTTTTGTCAGCTCTACTTTTGTACCTAAAATATGTGGAGCGAGCCTTTCCAGAGATATACTCGTATCAAGGCCCCCTTTCACTGAATCGCTCAAAGCCAAATAAAAGATGTGAAGTGTTCTCACTTTATACTTACTTACTGATGACTCTTCACGTTTATCTATATTACAAGATGATACTACCTAGAGCTTATTTTGGGCTAAACTGTGGAAAAAAGCTTTAAAAATGTGTTATGAATGTTTAAAAGTCATAAAGAATTCAATTTTTATTTTTTTGAAATTTATGCGTATTACTTAGTTCGCATAATCGTTCATGGTATACTAATTTATTGTTTTTTTTGTAAGACTAAATTTTTCAAGATGGAAAGATAAAAATTACTGCTCAGACTGACTTAGATAATGTATCGACAAATACCTACACCTCAAAGATTGTTTTATCAGCAGCGCTTAGCAATACTTAACGTATAGTTTATAAAAAAAACATTAAAAATATGAAATAATTTAACTGTAAATGAATATGGTATACAGGTTGTTAAAATAATGATAGCTTTTTCATATTCTGTCAGTTTAAATTGACACACGAATAAATATGGTTCAATCAAATCAAGAATCGCGTCGACTTTCTTAAAAACTTTGAAAAAAAAAGTTCTAAAAAGCTCTCGCAATAAACGCACAGAACGTAAAAAGCTTTAAATAAAACGTTTTTTTCGTACATCACAAAAAGACTCAATCTCTCATCTCAGTTACGATTAAATCTTGGAAAGAAGTTATCAGAAAGAACCTTCAAAAGTTGGGCCGCGGATCCTCCGGCTTACACAAGTTCTCAGTCCACTGTCTCAATTGATAACGTACAAAGGCTTGGTTTTATGAAAAAAGGCCTACGGTTTAAGACGTCGAAGTTTCAAAGAATGTTAAAAGAAGAAAAGTCACGGAATGACTCGTAGATAGAAAATCTAGGTAAAGGAGACGAGTAAAGTAATTTACTCATCTCCTTGCGGTAACGCTTCGAACTAGATTAATATGGAAATATTGTTATACCAAGAAAATAAGTATTCGTAGAAGCCTTTATTTTTTCTAGCAGCTTTGTAGGTATCTGACGTAAATTAGCTACAAACATCCATCCTTTCCAACCTTTCGTATCTTGAGTACTTATTAGTAATGTTGTGTGATCAAATAAGGTTCCATCATAAATTTGTTACATGAAATTCTAAAATTTGATCTAAAAGTCTGTTTTAATTTCTTTACAACAACTATATTTTTTAAAACAATTACTTTAAATAATGAACCTCCCAAGAAATCTCATTACTTTTAATGGAATGCCTGAAAATATGTAAATGCTCATCATGATTTAAAAAAAAAAAAACTATAAAATAACTTTAGCTCAACGATAAAAATATGTTGCGAACGCTCACTGCATTTGTAACATTGCGGAATAACAAAATAAATATTTTGCAGTAAAATGGACAGAGGCATAAGAAAAAGGCATGGTTCACATATGCTAGGTCGTATCGACCCAAAGAGGGAGATCTTGCTGGGTTTGAGAGCGGTCGGAGCGGGGGCTCTGGCTGCACTATACTCTAGCCCGGGACGGCTGCAGTGCACGGGGAGGTATGCACCGCAAGCGGAGCTCGGGGTCGGTGCAAGCCTTCCCTGGGATGGGCCACATAGCAACAATCGTGAGGAGCACCGGTACAAATTCTTCGGATATCCCGGGGTCCCTCTAATGCGCAGAGGTCGGCCACCATGGGGTTTTAGTCGATTAAAGTACGACATAACGAAGGGCGCTGGGCATCCATGAGAATTTCCCCATGTAAAAAAAAGGTCGTATCGTATCAAACCAACATGTAGCAAAACTTTTATATTATCAAATGGCTCGTATCCAAGAGATAATAAACGTAAAATGTTCAAGAATAAAAATGTTATGCGCCAAAGTGGGCGCTTGTTAAAATATTTCTAATGATAATTGGATTTGGTGTTTGCTCGTGTAAGAAAATTTAAAAGCTTTCTGATATAAGTAGTTTGGAAAATGGTCCATAAGGTAAATCAGCTTTTACCTTGTTTTAAGAATATTATATTTTTTATGGTTCAATTTTCTAATCTTAATTTAGCATCATAATATATTTAGCAGAACCCTCCATTCTTCATTGTAGGTACACTACTAAATTAGATGCTAGGATATTATGTATGGCGCATATACTGCCCGTACACGGAAATTAACTGTATCCATGAATAAGGGGTGTCAAGAATCATGCAAAAACTCCGAAAAAGGCAAAGCACACGAAACACGCCAAATATCTAAAAACAGTCAAACTTACATATTTGTTAGAATAAATTTGGTTTCCTCCCGGATACCTTTCACATTGCCCCTAAGTTTTGACCTAGATCTAGCAACGGTATGTATACCTACAATGTGACTTGCGGTGTTGAGATCCGAAGAACTGTAAGTAAATGGTAGTTTACTGAAAAAAATAATACAGTCCTAATAGTGGTTAAAGTGACTTTATTTTCCCCATTGGCGAGACGATTTCTTACGCAAAAAAAAAAATTCATGTGACTATGTCCGGTATTTTTAACGGAACGTATCAGCATATTTCGGAGTTGTCGAAGTATAGTTTACATCTCTAGTTTAAATAGAACAGGTCAGCTCATTTACATGTTGTTATGATTAACTATGTCGTGTGTGCAGAGAGCGAAATGCAGTAGACATGTAAACTTTGGTTAGTGTAATAGTTACGAGCTCATACTATAATTTTTTTTAGAAACCTGAGGTAATGAGTTTTATAATATTCCAAACTTTAAGCAAGAACGGTTATTCAGTTTTATAAAAGTTTAAAATATCACTGTAAATAAAATATTTATTTATAAATTTTTATGAGTAATTGACACTCAGTTATTTTTCAACAGACTTCAAAAAAGCAGGAGGTCATCAAGAACTTTGTTGTTTACCGATTTGAAAAGTCTTTTTTTATTTGAGTGTATATACTTTCAGATTGGTCCCATAAAATTGTATCAAAATCTATTCAGTAGTTTAGGTTTTAAATAAAATAAATGAAAAAAAAGTCGTTGAAGCCAATTGCGTATTTTGCTTCCCTGTAAATTTTTAGTGGTGCCTAAGGCAAAGAATAAGTAATATTATGTACCATACCTAAGGTCACTAGTACAGTTCGATTGATGACGGTTGTTGTATGTTTTTGTAAAATCTTGAGTATTATATTATTATATTTTGACATCAATGGTTGTTATAAAAACGATAGGATTTACCTTAATACAATCTAAGATCAATACGGATATAAATAAAAATAAATAACCCTACTTTGTTATTGCAATTGAATTCATATTTTCTTTAAATAGTTATACAATTCCGAATAATCGTGACCTTATTCGAAACGCAGCAGAATCACGCGAACCGTAACGAAATATCCAAATAACACGATCGTAACGCAATACCTACATAATCACCACGGAAATATTTTTATTGGCAAAAACTATTTGTAAGCTTGCTAGTTTTACTTTGCTGTATGATTATGTACAGAAAAAAAAGATAATACATTTTTTTGTTGCAGTTGTAAATGTACCGAAAGACGAAAATCTATATATATTTACAATCATCTTCGTGTCACTAGTTCTTTCGAACCAGTGTGGTGAAAGGATTTCAAGTGCGCCTCGAAGAGGCTCCTTTCGTGCACTCGACACATGTTTTCGAACTTTTAAGTTCTACGACATGCCGGTTTCCTCACGATGTTATCCTTTACCGTTGCGAGAACGTGGGATGCATACATAGATTTTTTCGACCGAAAAAACCCATTTACGCATGACTGCCACCGGGATTCGAACCCGCGACCATCAGATCGCAAGGTAAGGGCCTCATCCACTCGGCCACCACGTCCTCATTTTTACAATAAACCACTAGCAATATGTTAATAAAAAAAAGTAAAGTATGATCTTAGTTTTAAAAAAATAAGTACACTTTTTAGAGATTACGTAGCACTGCGTACCCTGCTATAGATTAGTAGTGTAGCACTTTGTAGCCTGGTACGCGTGCTTGCGTAGCGCAGTACATCAAAGCGTGCTACGGGATTTCGTAGCACTTTCTAGCGTGCTATGAGTATTCAACATTATAATTAAAAATTAGGATCACTTTTTAAAGATAACGTAGCACTGCGTATGCATATCCTGCTATGGGTTTTTCATAGCACTTTGTAACCTGATGCGCGTGATTGCGTAGCGCAGCACATCGTAGCGTGCTACGCGATTTCGTAGCAATTCCTAGCGTGCTACGAGTATTCAACATCATTATTATTAAAAGTTAGGAAGACTTTTTAGAGATAACGTAGCACTGCGAACCCTGCTATGGATTTTTCGAAGCGCTTTGTAGACTGATGCGTATGATTGCGTAGCGAAGCACATCGTAGCGTGTTACGCGATTTCGTAGCATTTTTTAGGGTGTTACAAGTATCAAACATTATTATTATTCATGCACCAGAAAGTTTTTTGCACTCCAGAGTAGGAAATTGTACTTGTTGTGACGAATAGTTTTATCCCAAAAAACCATGACCAAGAAAAAACTTACAAATCAAAACACGTTTTCACGATTACACAAACGACTGGTTTCTAGGTTCATATAAAAACCATAGACCTACTTCTATATAGTGTAAACTGTGGCACAACGATGTAATATCCATCTTCATTAGTGGCGACCGCTGTTACAGTCGCGGTCACAAGTGGCCAGCAAATATATTGTTGTGGGATGTTTGTGTTGGATAACCTTTTTAGGCAGTGTGTATAAGGTTTGTTAATTAAATAGCTGTTTATGCAAAAATAGGGATAAAATTTTGTATAATATATGAAACGTCTGTGAAATTAAGTACTAATTATCAAGGATAAAGAAATGACATTACAAAATAATAACACAAAATAATAGGTAGCTCAACTGCTCCAACTCAATACCAGATGGCAGCGTGCCGAGTATGCTACTATCATTATGCATTGCCTCTTTGTATTTATTATTTGGCCGAGATAGCTGCCAGCCCTCTGGTCAAGCGTCGCTTCGACCAGGCGCTCTGACAAGATTTTGAAAACGCGGAAGGCTCCCATTCCCCATGGACCTAGAGTCTCGACCCCAAAGGGCCCAAACATATACGACCTAAATTAAATATCAAGCCATTACATTATGACGATACATGGCTAGTAGCCAAAAGTGCTTGGCTTCTTTTCATACTATATCGCAATCCGTTACATCAACAAACTTATTTGTGTAGCGTAGTGTAGGCGGAATATATCGATAAGATGTTGCCAAGTTACAAAATGTGCCAGAAGCGGTCCCAATTTAAGATTTTGCTGAGTTTTAATATGCGGCTATTTCCCCCAAAATTTATTAGCAAGATAACATAACACACTCGTATATTAAAAATGCCAAATATGCCAATAATAAATCCAATAGGGTTAAGACAGGTGGTATACAAAAACAAAATGTTCTACAAAAACATATTATTTCTAGTCTTTTTCCGGTAAATTATTTCAGCAAGAAGGTTTACCTGGTTATTTCTATTTTATAGATTATAGAGATAGACATTCAATTTCTTTATATTTCTTATCTTGTCAAAGGTTTTTAATCTAATCATAAAACTTTTTATTATCATATCGTAGAAAAAAAACGTATGTGGACAACAGAACAGGCTTAGGTCAAACCTATCATTGGTCTATCGATTGCTACTTACTATAGCTCTAGCATAAGGCCATTCAAAATTACTACAATTACTAATTCTTGGGTAAAATAACGTTGTTTTGTAAATGAAGTTTCCTAACAATTGATCAAAAAACAACACATTTTGAACTGTGGGAAATCATACCTTATATAAAAGCTATAAAGATCAATTTTCAGCGATTGAAGTAAGGTCATTGGGTTAGGTTAAGGTGGCTTTTGTCCGACATTTTGTCCTGGTTCGAGTGTTCGCTCGTTAGTTCTAATGGTCACGACTGTACTTCGTAACGACGCACGTGTAAAAGCTCTTTTTTTAAAACAATGCATTGAAATAAGGCGTTATCTTTGGACTAAAACAATAAATAAGAATTCACGCTATTATTTTTTAAAAAGTTAAAAAAATTACAGGTACTTTAAATTTTGCCATTATTTAAGGCGCTGCCAAAACGAGTGTCCTGTGTCTGACACATTACACCGACAACTGAAGATATTCATACGAAACAGCTACCGCAACTCGCCACTTTTTGTTGTTACAGCAACTATGCAGTTCAAAAAGTGGAGATTTTCGGCAACACTTTTAATAATAATAATTTTATTTCAGACACAAGAAAAGTACAGTGTAGCTCAACTAGGTTAGGTTAGGTTGGTGTTTTGCATGAAGATCTACAGTTGCAGTGCCTTGTGTTAGACACAGAACAGTTTGCGCAGGGCCTAAGGCAAATGCTTGTTCTTTACACCCAGTCTATCACACTACGGGTACTACCGTATTATTTACTCTTTATAGTTCTACGATCACTAAAATATCCTAGCGTACAAACACTTAAGTAGGTAATTTCCTAGTTAAGTTAAGGCTAGTCATTAAAGTTTAGTAGTGGGTGTATCACTTATATTACCTGGATCGTATAAGACACACGAGCCAGCTTAGCTTAAGTTTAGACAACAGCGGCAATTACCTGAGTTGCGAGTTACCGTCTATTCAGAACTAAGATACCTACACGTAAAATGACCGTGTGGAGGCATCGAAGTACTAAGTGGTATGCATAGCGTAGTAGGCGTAGTTATAGGTATGTACATTCAAAGGCATTCATTCAGACAGCCCTACGCAGATACCAGAGTGAATAGAACTCTTTGAAAAATTCAAAATCAGCTAACTTCTCTATCTTATATTTGGCCATTATTACGAATATGAATAGTTTATTTGTCAGAATATGGGTAATATTAGGATACAGACATATACAGATGAAATGACACCTAAAAGCACCAGCATATTCGGCATTAAGCCGTGCAAATTTCAGTAAGTATTTGTATTTCTAAATTATTATCTAAATTTCATATTATACTCGTAGGTATATTACTGAGATTTTTATCAAAATTTTTAACATTTTTTTTTTGAGTCTGAGACTATAAAATGCACATGTAATTAAGGCCCATTTACACGATACCATTTTATTGTACATACAACGGCAATTGAATGCAATACATGACGCGCAATTATTGATCTTCAAGAATTGTAAGTAACTGTTTACACGCGGCAATAAGTAAAAAAATGGAATGCAATTATTGTATGAAAGTCTTGACATAAAATGATTTTGTTTACACGAATACAATTTTTTATGTCTAGGCTATTATTTCTGATAAGTTTTGACTTGTCTAAACACAGACTTGTATGTGCGTGTACCATTTTTCAGCGGGTTGCTTCAAGTATTGCACGTTTTTGCGCTGTTAAATTTTCATTCAAGTGTTGAACGTTTTAGAAGCTACTATTTTATAAAAATATGAGTCAAAAAATTTGAAAATTTGGTTGTGCTGATTTAATGAAGTTCATTGAAAATATACACCACCAATTTTTAATAACCAAAAATACTTAAAAAAATATTTCGATGAAAAAAATATCATATTTTTCCATATCTGTGTTCAGAAACGGCAACTGATTAGGTCTGCGTATTTTTATTTCTGCTGATAAAAAATTTACGGTGTAATATTGACACCCTCACTCTCTGCACTCATGTTTGCATATGAAAAGAGAATCCAGTTGAATACAAGAATTGCTTGAGAAATTATAGCATGTGCTGTTTACACCAATGTATGACAGATCAAGAATGTTACGTGTTGTTTAGACCATTCAAGTCATTTATTGCTTCAATTTAATGGTATGCAACAGGCAAGAAACTTGCATCGTGTAAATAGGCCATAATTCTAATAATTTCATTTAACTATTTGTTATTTTTAAAAAAAATCACATAAATATTAAAACAGTGTCGTACATATTACTAATTCTCAACATTAGTTAGTTTGGTCTGGTCAGTTTTTAACGTTTAATAGTGATTTAAGTACTAGTTATAAGTTTGTGTCAATAAATTAATAATATTATTATTCAATTCAAGATGTTACTAAAGCTAAGTGACGATCCCGTAATTATTTAATTTCCTCTCGGAAGAAAACTAGTTCAAAGAGCTTTGAATTGAGATCGACAGTCCGTTGCTCGTAAATTGTGCAAACAAAGTTAGGAATAGATTTGTATTCAATCGGTGCACTATTTCAACCGTCTAAGGAATTTAAAGTAACATCTGTGTCGATAGTTGTCAAGTGGAAATAAAACAGATAATTTTAAAAAGAAACTAATCAATTTGGTAAAAAAATACCTATTCAAGGTTCAGATTAAGTTTCTTACCTACTACATTTCGTTTTTCGTACATAGTTTGTGTTTTTGCTGCAATTTTTTTTACAGTGTTTTATGTTTAATGCCAAAACTCTGGCTCAAAAATAGGATTTACGATTTTAAACAAAGTATTTTAAATGCAGGTTTAAAATCAAGATGAAAATCCGTGTACAATTTTCTAAATTTTACGGTTCATAGCGTCTTAAGAAACTCTGAAATTAGGCCACGGGGTAAACCACTCGTGTGTATAGCGGAGGTATTTTACTTGACAAGGGCTCATATTGTGGTTTGAAATAAACAACCCGCACGAAGGTATGGGCTAATTAGACAGAATATATTTCAGTTAACTCCAAGTTACCCTACTTTTTCTAAAGTAATATTTTTAATTTTAATTAAAATTTCGCACTGAATAATAACACTCACGCATACGAGTATATAGCACGCACGCACTATTAAAATGAAATGTATACTCATCAAAATACAAAAGGCTTGGACTTGACTGACAGACAACGAACCAAACCAACGAACGTAGAAACTTGAAATTGTTAATTCGTAACGCAAACGAAGTTGCGGGCGGGTGTCAGCTAGTATGAACTAAAAGTCTGAAATAAAATATTGTTATATGAATAAACAAAAAATAATTTTAGAACGAACAACATAAGTATATTTAAATATCTTTACAAAATTACTAATTTTATTTAATCTTGGTTCCAATTATTTTACTATTTGTCATAAAATCTACCTTAAAATTAGTCTTTCAGCGTAAATAAAATAGTGGTTTACAATAGTTTTTGGGAAAGAATTTAGCTTGGTAAACAGTTAAACACATAAAAATCTAGAAGGAAATCTACCGATCTATTAGTAAAATTAAATTTATCAAGCGTAGATATAAAATCACCGGGAATTCTCTTGGGTTTTTCATCGACAAAGCTCTCACTGAATCACACTCAAGCATTTTCTTAATCGAAAAATGCTAGTGGCTAGGATTATTAAGGTGGTAGTGATTTAATTTCCTGTGCACTCCACTTTACCCAGCGTGCAGCGTTTTACCCCACTCTCGTTTTGCCCTACTTCTAGATTTTAGTGCTTTTGCACCTATCTTAGGAGCAGTGAATCAAGACAGGTCTTTAATTTGATTATTTTAAAACATTAACTTTAAATTAGGTAACTGAATTTTATGTCAACTAAACGATACTTTTCCCTTTCTATTTAATTATTAAGAAGGTTCTATCATAGAAAAAAAGGATTACTTTTTATTTAAACGGCTCTATTTACTTTCTTACCTTTTAGTTTAACTCCCAGCTTATCCATAGCCGAATTTCATATTCCTAATCTATGATGGTTTTGAAAAAAGTGACAATAAAACAATATTTATTAACAGGTATTTAAAAATATTATTTACAAAAAGAAACAATTGGGCCAACCATAGACAATTGCAAACGATCTATACGTAGCTCAACTGCTCCAACTCGATTCCTGATAGCAGCGTGCCTCTTTGTATTGCAAGGCTTATTCTTTTGCCGAGATAGAAATAGTTATTGTAGTCTTTATTGTGAGTCTCTATTTTATTGGACAGAGAATATGAGAGTTCCTACACTTGCATCCGGTACTCAGAAGTCCAGTATACACATTTACAAGATGGCCGCCCGACAGATATGGATGCGTTTCCGGTTCTACGTCAAGTGGCCCCGACGATTAATCTCTGGCACCTTTGGAAGTTACCCACGTATCTGTAGATGGCTTTGGAACTTTCATGGACTTGTATTAATAGATTTGGAATGGGTAATGAATTTTGGAAACCATTTGGACATTCCAGAAGGGTTGCAGCGGTCAGTTGGCAAGAGCTGTTTTCGAAAACTCAGTTGAAGAGAAGAGAGTAACTCATATTTTGCGTTTTCCTGGTTCTAAGTAAATTGACGTTCTATGTTGACAGTAAATCATATTTGCCTGATATTAAAATATGGTTTGTAGCATGTGCAAGTGTTATTCTAACGACGTTATATAAATGCTTGCGACAGATAAAACCATAAAACATCCAAGTCGTTTCAAGTGGGTTTCGTTTTAACCATTTTAGTACGGAATACTAAAAGGGAAAATTTTATTGAGTTAGGGTTGTCTTTGATACTTACATGAAGTAAGATTAATATAAAAAGAACATTGTAAAAACTTACAAATCGAAGAAGTTGGAAACCCCAACTTAACATCGAGCTAACTTTAAAGTTGTGAACGCATCATAAATAACAAAACTTGCTAAATGCATTTTACAACGGTTCAAGCAAAAATAGATTGTCTGTCCAGAACCGATGGTTCAAATTTCTTTGAAAATTCTAGTGGATCTGTTAGGTACTCATAGTGAGTATTGTTTTATCTTGTTCAAGTTGTAAGCAGTTTTTTTTTCGCTTGCAGTAAACCATCTAGGATTTTGATTAGTGCTTTCTCAAAAATATCAAAGTATCCAGTAAAATCAAATTTTATTTTATTTATCCAAAATCTTTACTGGCTTGCTACTCTATGGCTTCAGTTCAATATTTTTACATATAAAACAATGTTTTATTTAGTTAAAACATAAGTGTAGATTGAAAACATTTTTGTTGAAAACACGAAAATAAGAATCACATTGAACATTTGGTATGTAGGTTGTACACTCAATAATAGGCAAAACAAAAGTAAAACACGGTAATTCTTGAACAAAAGCAAGATAAAACATTTTTCCTTCCGTTGTTTTCATCAAGCGCCATCAATTATTGACGCAGCATCGATTGTTATCAGCTTCCTGCAAATGGCGATGCGCTGCAGCACTCTGGGGGACAATTAATCTTCACAATCTACAAGTTCTTACCTATTTCGTTCCTGTCTGGAACAACTTCGGGCTTATTACGTATCCAACTTTGCAAAGATTTCACGGTACTTGACTGGAAATAGATTACTAGCTACTGTCCGCGGCTTTCTTCGTATCGGCATAAAGTCTAAAAGTCTATGTCCTATTTCAGCTCATAGTCCGTACCTATAATGAATTTCAGCTCAATTGGTTCAGTAGTTTAACGCGACTGACTAACTGATCAACTAACACAACATCCATATACATATCCGTCGTAACAAACTATGATCTCTAGATCTAAAATAAATTTATTGAAATTATTTTACGGTACAGCTACAGCTATTGGTATACAGGGTGTTTTTTTGTGAAGGGCTGTAATGGCCAAGTCCGAAACAACGAGTTAAAGAGAAAATTTGTTAAGAAAAAGGTCGATTTCCATCAAAAGTAAATTAATAAAAGAGATAGATATGCTGTTATTGTTTTCGTATATATCAAGGCATTATTTATTCTATAACGACTTTTCTCTAACTCTCGTGGTTTTGGACTTGACCATCACACGAAAAACCATTCTGTATAAAAAGTATTTTCCTAAAAATATGTCTGATTTTCCAAATTCCATTTTCTTCAGGAAGTAATTAAACAAACATGTAACAATCTTTGAACTTAAAGTAGCCTAGGATTCCGAAAAACAACTGTTTCGATTGAATTTTACATCTTTCTAATACGTTCTCGGTTCAGGCTAAGTCTCGTTTCATCTATCGGTTGGCTGGTCATTTTTTATTTTTTGCTTCTGTGGCATTGGCATTGAATGGAACGGTAACGAAAGAATTACATTCGGTACTTAGAGTAAGAACAAAAAAGTATTGAATAAAGTATAGTTGTGAAATGAATAAAAAATCTACACACCTAAGTAGGTAATTGAATTATAGATAATCAAGGTTTAACAAAAACATATAACAACCGACTTCAATAGGACGGTTCTAGTGACCGTAGGCACCACTGACAAGTCACAGGGAAGCAAAATGCGCAATTTTGTTCACTTCGGCTTTTTTTTCAGTTGTTTAGATTAAAAACCAATATTAAAAATTTATATGGGACCAATCTGAAAGTCAATCCAAAACAATTTTTTTTTTTTTAAATCGGTATATAATCAAAAAAGTTCAGAGGTAACAAACATAAAAAAGAAAAAAAAACATTCAACTTTTGATGAAACCTTGAAGTTAAAAAGGATTTCCCCACATAGGCCAAACCACTGAACGTAGAGACTTGAAATTAGAAGAGCATCTTCGTCGAGAAGCGTAAGTGCATACTATGAAGAAATTTGGTAATTCGCTACTCAAACGAAGTTGTGGGTGTCAACTAGTTGTTATAAAATGTTTATAGCTAACATAATCTTTAATCGTGTTTGCTTTATCTTGAAGCTATTAAATAAACTCTGAAATGAATATCTAATGAAGTTTACAGAAGAATATCTTAGAATCGCCAGTATGAGATTAAATTTACATTGTTTATTTATAGAAGCAATATCCTGGCTACCACCAGACTGTATGACTTATCTTTTTCAACCGACTTCAAAAAAAGAGAAGGTTATCAATGAATGTTTTTTTTTAATGTTTGTTACCTCAGACCTTATTTGTTTATACTTAAACCGATATAAAAAAAACAGATTGGTCCCATACAAATTTCATCAAAATCTGTTCAGTAGTTAAGTTTTTAAATCAAAATTACTGAAAAAAATACGTCAGCCAAGTAAGTAGATTTTTTCAAATCGGTTCATAAACAAAGTTCTGAGGTAACAAATAAAAAAAAATATTCAGCCGAATTTATAACGTCTTCCTCTTTTGAAGTTGGTTGAAAATTATTCAACAGCGTAACTTTGTACAATTAAAACGTTATCTTACAACTACTCGTAAAACCCCCAAAAACCGTGTAGTTGATGCACTACAAACACTTGCATTATTCAACGAGCTGTTATCCACAGGCGTGCTATGTACTTTATTAAGGCACGGAGCATTGCATAATCTAGGAGGTGCACAGCCACGAACCTCTAATATTTTACTCTCTATCAGTGTACAAAACAGGAGTAGAGACGAATATTTTCTTCAAAGTTATGTTAAAAGATGGTCAATTTAGTTCAACCGGTTTATGTTGAACGGGCTTGGTGAATAATAATTATGGCCTCTAAAATTAACCAATAGAGCCTCAAGAATTTGTTAGGTAGGTAAACTCTATGAGTGTTACATATGAAAGTGGATGGATTTAAGAGAAGAGGAAGACTAAGGAAATGATGGATGGACTGTGTGAAAGAGGATATGAACAAAGCAGGCGTGAGTACAGAGATGACGGCTGATAGAGACGAATGGAAGAAGAAGACATGTTGTGTCGCCCCCGCCTAAGTGTGGGATCACGGAGATGATGAGGTAAACTCTATGTAAAGAGGTCAAGAAAAAAAAGTCTGCTAATGGCAAAATATATAAAATTGACAAGAAGGCTAGCAGCTCAGCACAGTAAGAAGAGTTTAAAAACCATATAATATTAATGTTATTCCTACATTAATAAGACATGTCAATGTGTAATTTAATTTTATTTCTGTAAATTATTATTTACTAACTACTTTAAATACTATAATACTTTAAATTATATATATCACATATGTAAGTAAGTACCTATATATAATTTGACTTTGGCTTTAACCTAAAGCTTTAATATTTTAGTGAGTTATTTCATTATAATCTTAATGTGGAGACCTTATAATTGAATATAAAAATGTTTCATAGAGAAAGAAATAGCCGGACGAAATTTAAAAGCCGGATGTGAAGCAAAACTTGATAAAAAAGTTGTACCTATAGTTACAGTAAAGACCTACCTAGCTATAGTTGCAGCTTTAAGCTGAGCTCGTAAAGTGGAACACATGGTATTGTGGTGCGAAGAATTAATTGCATATTATAAGGCAATACGTAGTGTTACTAGGACTTGAGGTAATTTTTCTTTTCGAGTTGAACTTTGAAGATGAATATTGTAGATTTTTAGGTCATTTTTCACATAGCATTCCTATAAACAGCACAAAAGTAGTTAGTAATACCAAGCCATTTTATTGATGATAACCGTTTGAAGTGATGAAACCACCATTTTCCGCCCTTTTTAGGGATCCTTACATTTCTAACTACAATTTACATACATATCGTAAGGCTCATTCTAATGTTAGTAACATTATTAAAAAAAAAATATAAACAGTGATAAAGTTGTTTATAAATTAAATTAATATTGAAATTAGCATGTATTTTTTTTTATGAAAATTAAATTGAAATTAATAATAGTAAGTATTATAAACCATTTTTTTTGTCTAATATTGGAACGCTTATTCATATTCAAATTGCTTTTTACTTTTAAACTTAAAAAAATGTAGTAGGTATAATTCCTCCACAATGAGCATGAACCAACATCAAATTGTTGAATTAATCAAAGCGAGATTGCAAAGCACATGTGTTTGCTGCACTCTCGGTAAACACATAAACGCGCACCTCGCACGTTAAGTTCTCAGTATTTCTTATAATAAATGTAAAGCTGTGTGAGCTCGCGATAATTCCTATCTGAGATGCAGAATTTCCGCATTTGATGTTGGTAACGTTATACATTTGAACAGGTTACGCGAAAGCAATTTTTATTATAAAAAAAAACATTTTAATTACACCTTCTAGTCTAGGTCAATAATATATCCTTTAATTTGAGAAAAAAAGGCTGTGTAAAGTTGTTTTACGGACGATAGTTTAACGTGACTACCAGCGTAACGGGACGATGAGCGTCACCGGAAAATGACAGCGTTACCGGATAATGACGTCAAAGTTTTCGTGCATGCAGCCGGCGTTCATCGATTTATTAGTAAAAATAAACTCAAATAAAATTTACGATATTTCATATTCGGTTTTATTTCGCCTGAGTTTATAGTCTTTCTTTTTAATAAAATATTTAAAGTTATCGTATCTTACGAACAATAAATAGGTTCCTGCATAATTTTTTTTTGTATTTAAGTTTTGTTTTAACAGAATATTTGGTAAAGAACATGGAACCATACAAATGAGGCATAATATGCCTGGAAACTAACAAATCGTCCAGATAATCTAAAATAATTTCACTAATAAATTCTTAAGTCGTACCTATGTGTTGTGTTGTCTTTGGATATTGAACTCTCACTACACATTAAAATAATTTTATACAACAATAATCTAACCAAACAGATTGGCTGTATAAATCAGTTCCTAATACACTCAAATTAATATTTGCAGGATTCATTTACGAGCTCCGCGTCAAATTTTCAAGATAACCGCGTTAATTTCGCAAGAAAACTCGCAGGTGAGCGGGTGTGAGTAATGGGAATCTCATTATTTCCAGATGCCGTTGATTTTAATTTCCTGCACGGAACCCGTTGCAGCGACGACGCCGCCTCTTACTTGACGACGCGATTTATTTGTGTAAATAAATATGGCGCGCTCCCTCTTAAATGCGTGTGGGTATCAAAGTATACAGTATGTGTGGATTGTAAATGAAGACTACCTAATACAACTTCGTTGGTAATCGACCGTAGTCTTTAATTAAAAGTAAGCTGATTGGGTTCAATGACCTCTGATCAAAACGCTCTTTTCCAATTTCTCGAGGCTGTTTAGTAGGTATATCTGTGAGGTCTATAGGTAGGTACCTACTTACTCTATTTTATAGTTTAATCTCTATCTATTTATATATAGAGTCAAATTGAGAAAAAGGGAGTCATAACACTTACTTAGGGTCTACTTAAATAAATACTTACATAGGTAAATATAACAACCGGTCTTTTATCTTTGAAATCTTGTGATCTTGTAAGATTACCCGGGGGACGTCATGAATCTAACGGCAAGCTGATAATCTTACAAACAAGAGATGTGTTTTGTTAGGGATCAGGCGGGTAGTTTGCATAACGGTCAGCATAGCTTAGGTACGACTAAACGGTATGAATTTATTTGTTTACATAAATAGGTATGAGTAAAATGCAAAGAACTTGTATACCTACTAGTATCTAGAAGGCCGACTCACACGAAAACCGAGAGCCGAAAGAGACTACCCATTAAGGAGTGTGTCTCTTTCTAAAAAGGCGACCATAATTTTTGAGCTAAACAGGACAATTTTTGAATTAAACGATTTGCATAAAAAAATATCGTTTCATTTGAATTAGAATCGATATATATCTAGGTTAGGTATCTACCTGCCGAGAAAAATAATTACTGTTCGAAAGAAACAGTAATATATACCATTGAATCAGACATAACATTGATCAGAATGAATTGAGCCGTTATACGGCTTATTACTAAAGTGGAAATAAAATAATACAATTTTGTTCAAACACAATATATTGCCAAATTTATTTATTATTAAAAATAAATTATTTTATACAGTTTGACAGTGACTACAATTACACGACAGTAGAAAGGGTACAATTAAAAAAATACTTATTGTTAACGGTCATAATATAGCATCAACAATACAGGCACTTAATTTTGTAGTATTATAACGCGACCATTTTTGTCAATTTTAATGTTTAATGTTTTAATTGTTAGTTGTTAAATGTTAATTGTTTATGTAACGCTACCATTAATCTATTGTCTGAGAATAATATTGCTCAGTGCGTCTAAGGCGTTGTCCTATTTCACTTATAAGATATCATCAAGCGTTGAAGTATCCAGGGGCTGGATTGTGAAGAGTGTGGGAGTGCACTACCTTGCCTTTTGAGCGGGCTCCCAGCAGAACCTAAGATATATTTCTTATTATCTTTCAATTATAGACTAGCGTTCGCCCGCGACTTTTCCTGCGAGGTATCCACTTAAATTGTAGTCGTCATTTGTCATGTGTTCATGTCGACTAATACTGATAAAATATTTTTTGCTACCTTTTGCGTTATTGCATGAAAGAGTAACATAGTTATACTTCATATACACACAAACTTTCACATTTATAATAGTAGTAAGATAATCTAGTGTTATTGGTACTAATAAGTATGAGATTATAAAATTACTTAAAATTAAAAAAAAACTTTCTTTTACCTTTGGTAAAATAGAAGGAATTGCATCGGATTTAAGCTTCTTTTTAGCTTCAGTTCAATAGTCTTCCTTTTTAAAATGTAAACTGCATACCACAGAGTACTCTGACAATTTTACAGAATGTTGCAATTGCAAAACTTCCTTCCATTTATTTTTCAAATCTTTCTTAGCAGGCAATCTGCAACAGGGTGGAATTATTGAACAGGGTGGAAACGAGTTGAAACTTATGAATGTTACAAAATTAAATATCTATTTATATAGTGAATATCCTGAAATTAAAAATGAAATGGACACACTACTGATCCATATCGAAATTTTCTTACCTGTGAAAGGATATCCCACAATCTGGATACGACTCTTTCTCACACCCACTTACGACACAAATTTGGACCATTTTAGTAAAAAAGTTAAGTAAAATAATAATAAAACCAATTTCTTGTAATAATTTTAAATACGCCGCCAATCCAAAGACAAATATCCGCCATGTTGTTTCATTGGTTTGCAAAGAGTTACCAGCATATTGACATCACATTACTCCTATTTTGCAAAAACTCTTATCCAATAAATTAATAAACTACGTTTATAAATTCCTTGCTTTTATGAAAACGAAGACACATTCTTGTACTAAGTGAGAAATAAAGTTATTTAATTAGTTGCCTATATAAAATGATCCTTGCGACTATTAAGTGAAATTATGTAGTGCCCAATGTTTCTGTTTTTTCTACCATGTCTATTTTAATTTTGTATGCTGGCGACACTGTGTGAACGAGACACACCACAGAAACGTCGGCTCTCTGTCGATCGATCGTCAGATCGTTTATCGTTATATTTTGATTTAATTAAAAAATAACGTTATTCGGTCGTGATAAGGTTCAGAATTCTTAATCCTTAAATAAAACAAAATGGCGTGTTAGCTCTCTTGATATATGTATAAAAGCTCTTTGGTAAAATGTAAACGGGCGTAGAAATAGCAAAGGTAGTGTCTGATAAAAAATAATTGACAAGAGTGTGTTTTTTTTGTTATTCTAAAGTGAAAAAAAAAAAAAAAATGATAAAAAGACGTAATACGAGAAGGTTACCTACCTTCTCGTATTACGTCTTTTTATCATTTTTTTAGTGGGAAGGCAAGTGCCAATTTTAGATAACAAGGATCAAGTATCAATTTTAGATATACAGGAGTATGAATATTTTTTTCTGAGCTAGTTTTTTTAATATACAGAATAGACTTTGTAGATTATAGATTATAGATTCTGCGGTGCAAAACAATTTCCACATAATTCGTGACCAGTTTATATTAGTTCTCAGATAACCACTATATTTCAAGCAAACTCGTGTCTATCTCATCAAGTGATATTTTCAGTATTTTTACGTTTCTGGAATCGCCCAATATGGAGTTACACACAGTACAAAAAGTTGTTCAATATAGGAACAATGCGCGTTTGTTCGGGTTTCAATGCCTCGGTTAAACGAAAAAGCTTGGAATCCTTGTATCTCGGTAATTCAAAATGGAAGAGGTTCAGATTTTCGGCTATGATATTTCTTTTAGGTAGCACACCTTTTAATTCGCGAGTGAAAACATTTTTGCAGGTTTTACACAGTGTCTTGTTTTTAAAATGGTATAGGATTTAAAAGCGAGCTTTGACTCTTAACCTGATTATCATAATTAGCGATGAAAAAGGAGCAAAAACTGCCAAAAATATTGTAGCATCACCTCCAATTTTGAGGTAAATGCTTTTGAAGTTGAAGCTAGGGTGAAGAGCTTATGCAACCCTTACCTGAACTTGCCGAACAGCAAGCTCAAAGAGTGAAAGTAACCGTACTATTTTAGAAAGCGAACTCTTTTTATTTTTATATATTTTTTTGTTTATTACCAAGAGTTGGTCTATAGCTTTTGTTTGGTAGGTATGTATTCGACCTTTAAATAATTTACTTTTTTTTTATTTGAAATCGTTTCAATGTTTAACATCAATAAGGTTTTTATTTTATCTCATTTCTTCTGCTCAAAGCAAGATATTAAATTCATTTACCCAGGAAGTTCGAAGGAAACGGCCGAGTGACTTTATCGAATCGAATACCGATAGCCTTCGATTTCTTCCAACATAATTATATTTCCGTTGTTTGCGTGAAAACATTTAAATTTTACTCAACTGAATTTGATTGTGATCTTATATAGGTTTGTAGTTATTAACCACAAAGTATTAAAGTATAGAATCACAATGTAGTATATTGAAAATGCGAACTATGCGATAAAGCGATATTTTCGAAAAAGAGAAGTAACAGGGCTAGATAAATATTATATTATGTTAAAGCTACTAGGCTTTTTAATTGTTAATGAAACTGCATCGTAAAAAGTAACAAAGATTATTTGAAATTGGAGATATTATACATTTTTATTGGCAAGGTGTCTGAAATTGTTTGGTCCTGTCTTACGACTCCATTTTGGTGCTCTATGGGAACATCGTTATTCATCCATATTATGAATTTATGAACCTTCTAAGGGCTGGCGCACTTAGGTACGGCGGAGCGCAGCGCAGATCATTTTTCACTGTCAAACTATTTATCGACATTGCCCTCATTGAAATAATAAAATAAAAATAAAAAAAGAAAAACTACCATATCTAGTAAGCTTTATATCTAAGCTAGTAAGCTGAGAAAGTATGCTAGTTCGGTTATCACGAAGTTAGAGCTGCTTGTTTGCTATAGCTTACTATAACTATCTTGCTATCCTGGCTTGAAAAACTAGCCTCGTGTATCCGGGGTATGAATGAATGAATATTACAGAAATATTTCCTGCAATTATACCGACTATTTGGCATAAAGCAGCTAACAAATTCTTCATTACGGACAAGTGCTCTCAATCATGTCGGCAATTTGAGCTTAATTGAAAACTCGAGGTACACATCAGAATAATAATATAATTGTTTTTGTTATTAAATATCTTTGTACGTTTGTCGGGCGTAGTTATTAGAAGGCTAATACAGGATTAATTAAAATAAACCTTACACCTGCACCTGGCTTTCTTAAGGGGAATCCTCAAGGCCAATTTCCGTTAAAATTAACCCTACTAACTTAAAAACACGTATAAAATCTAAATTAAAGTATGAAACCTTTCACTTTTTGTGTTGACTAAATAAAAAAAACATGGACGAAACGAATAGTGTGAAGAAATTACTATAATACGGCGTACCTACTTTTTGAGTATTTGTCCGAAACATTTTGTATGGAATTGGATTTGAGGATTAGATTATGACATAGGTACTAGGCAATGATGATACTTGCCCGCCGAAGATCGGCCCCTCAGTATCAAAGATTTTTATGGTAACCTTCTAATGTTGGCGTCTACACGCAACCGCGCGACCCAGTAATGTGCGACCATTCAAGAATCCAGCAGAAGGAGGGGTTATACGTCAAAATCTGCTAACATAATTTTCTGCCATTTTTGACGGGGGACGAGGTAAACACGCATTGCACACGCGCCTAAGAAAACTTATTCATGTAAACGCACACTAAGTATAAAAATCTCGCACACCATTTTAAAATATGCACACAGTTATCAAATACAGCGTATAGTTTTATTTAACGTGAATGGCTAAGGTTATATGGCCAACAGAGGGGTCGCCTTGCGTTGACCCCTTCTTTTGCTGGATTCTCTTGCATCCGACAATACTTCATACTTCGCGCGACCCGTTCGCGGTCGTGTGTCGCGGTCGCTAACATCGGAAGTACTGAGTAGCTGTCGTCATCTATAAATATGTGGAAAATAAATTCACGAACGAGTATATTTTTTGGGCTGACTGTACATTTTTTTCTCAAATACCAAAACACTTTTAAAACAAAGGATCTTCCCTTTGAGGTTTATTTATTTCGACATACTCATTATATTATACTCTACAATGCTTCTTTTTCTTCTTATCGTGTTACTACTCAATAGTTCTTTCGAACAAGTATGGTGAAAGGATTTAAATTGCGCCTCGAAAAGGCTCCTTTCGTGCACACACATACACAATGTTTATAAGTATTACTTTATATTTGGTACAGTTTGGAGGATAACCGAAAGTTTCGTAAGTACGTAGAACTCTCCATAGACGAGTCCATAATTTCCACTTTGACTTTATCCTAATCTCAGACGATTGTGGTTGACCAAGTCAGCGTTTTCTTATCCTACTCCGCCCTCTATACCCAAAGTCTGAGGCAGTGATAAATTAAATATACTGGACTTTTATTTTTGTGAATAGTTCTTCCTTGAAGGCGAAAATAAGGAAACCAACCATATCTTTGATGTGTACAAGAAACTTTTTTATAGGTCTGAAATGCAGAATATATAAGGTACTTACTATGTATCCTATTTTTCTAACATACTTTAACTACTTATAGTTATTACATATTATGTTTATAGAACTGCGTTTGACTGTTATCGCGAAGAAATTTTATTCTGTAATTTAACCCCATGCAAGTTATAATCAACCATAGAGGTTAAAACTAAAATAAAAAATATCTGTGTCTCTTTAACATAACCCTTTTCATACTTTTTGTAATAACAGCCAAGTATACTGAACAAATAGTAACAACAGAACCCTGTAGCTAATTCAGCTCAACAATTTTTAATTTCCCTCGAGTGTCCATTTATTAGTTTGAGGCGACATCTGCGCCGGACTTCGGTCAACAGTTCGCGCAAACGCTGAAATGCTCCAGCAAAAACATAAATGCTACAAAAAAGTATGGACACTTCAGCATTCAAAATCGACGGTCATTTTTTCGCGTCGAGAGCGAGCAATAAAATGAAAATAGTCAGATTTATGCGCACCAATCTGGTTCAATGTTACACTGAATTTTCATTATGAATTTCGGTTGATTTATTGGGTGTCATTTTTGCCGGCTTCACTAGCTGGCAAAACTAGTTCTGGGTTAGAAATGGAATAAACATTTTCTATGTTACGCATTTTGCTTTCCGTTTATGTCGAATGCAGATCGGTCGATTTGATTCAAATCGTCATAAAGCTTTTTTACACTGGAGTCTTTTTCTTCTTATAGTGTCACAAGTTCTTTCGAACCAGTGTAGTGAAAGGATTTTAAGTGCGCCTCGAAGAGGCTCCTTTCGTGCACTAAGAGTTAACTGAAGTATAAACACTAAGTTACACTGGAGTATAAACAATACATAATTTTTGCCTGCTATTTCAATAGATTTAACTGAAATTTTGAAAAATAGATTTAAAAAAAAAAGCATAAAGCATAGTCTCCAGAAAAAAAATTAAAAAAATACGAAAGTTAAAGTAAGTAGGTAAGTAGGAAGCTTTATAAAGTGAGTTTAATTAAACTGTGCGACTCATGGTAGGCTCATTGTGAAATCTAATCCACGCAAGAGTTGGGCGTAGACACGAATAATGAGTTTCGTTAACCGTCGGAACAATTAGGAACTTTTGTAATTTAATTTATGCTCATAATAGACCGAGATATCGTCAGAATGTGTGATGATATTAAAACTTTGTGAACATCAGTTATATGATACTGAGTATAAGCTAAAGCCTTGGCTAAACACCACGACACAATTTACAAGATGTCATCTTTATTTTTAAATTGAGTGAAGTGTGAGTTATTATAGTAACAGATTTTAATTATAAAAAAAGTGCAAATGAAGCAATATAGAGCATACATCTCTACACCAGCGCCTCTAGTGGCAAATTCAAACGCGGTAGCTCTTATTACCTTAATGTCATCTTTGTCGTCCTAAATTGCGCGAAGTGCCTATAAAGTGTGAGTTATTATAGTAAGCGTCAAACAAGTTGTCTTCTGGCGAACCACGTGAAAAAGATGCGCAATACAAAATTCTTAGGTCAAATTGGTTCGTCGTATCTTTGTCACGATGTTCGCCTGAGGACAACTTGATTGACGCTTAGTATACCAGAGTTGCCAGAGGTTAGGTGTCTTTCAATTTTCTTCGATAACATAATATAATTCCGCTCTAGAATAAATCGAGTTATTCTTACAACTACCGAAGTATAAAAAAATATCTATGATTGTGTCCGTTATCATATCTTAATCATAATCAGCAATTTCTCATCGACAACATTGCACTCCGCGCGCTAACAATGCGTATGGAGAGAGGACGGCTGCTTATCTAGTTCCTCGCTTAATAAATGACCTACCTAAAGACTTAACAGACGCTATAACTTGTAATAACGTTAAATATAAAATTAAAAAACATTTTCTTTGTAACATTATATCTTACACTTAACATGTGTAATGTACTTACCATTGCTCCAGTGTGCCTACCTATACTGTTCTCGCACTTAGCTAGGTTAGCTACCTACTTATCGAGATAACGCTCGAAATGCCAACTCATAGCACTTGCACAAACTTTAGTGGTTTATTAGTGTTAACATAAACAACCAATGTATAATAAATAGTTTATATTGATAAATAAAAAAAAAAAATATTTTGTAGAGTTGAATACTGTACTGCACCGCTTATTCTGTGTAGAGAAAGCTTTATAGGTTTCTTCTAAAGAGCAAGTTGCAGTATTTGTTAGTGCTCAGACGTTGGTAATGTCATTATGTTGGTAATTATGATTGAAGTTCCAAATTAGTTGCAAACTACAAACTTAACCTAAGATTGAGTTAGAAAAGTTTGTGATTTGTGATATTATTATGTTCAATGTTCAAAAGTACTGAGATGCAATATAACGACCGAGACGATGGTATGTTTCTTAATGAACTAAATAGTTTTTGCTGTTGTAAAATTATTGTGTTGGAGATGAAAAGGATAAATAGCTAATAAATAATTTATTTAAACCAAACAAAGCTACATAATTATTTTGAAAAGTTCAGCTTTTTCTCTTTTTCTTCACACAAATAACATAATATAGGACACTTTTAATGTAAGCCTACATTCCGAAATAGGTGCCAGCACATAATCTAGAGCAGGGGTTGCGAACCTTTTTACACCAACGTGCCATTTTTATAAAAAAAACTAGTGAATGAGGCTATAGACGTGCCCACAAATAATTTAGACTTCGTGAATTGAAAACGTACACATTTAATTTAATAAATTTAATTTAATTATTTCATAAAAATCACGTTTTCAAAAACATTGTAGGTATTTCTCACTGGATGAAATTTAGGATTTTCGAGCTGCTGAAGACAAGCCTAAGCCTACATCCGATCGCGATTTTTTTTAGTACTACTACTATTTTCTTAATGGGTATATTTTCTTTGTAGGTAATCTACATCTCATTCTCATAGTGAACTTTGTGATCGGTGGCCTGCCCAAAATATAGCGTCCCCTGCCATCATGGGCACGCGTGCTATTGGTTCGCCACCCCTGATCTAGAGCTTACATAACCTAAGACCCATTGTATCTGGGTCTTTCGTACCAGGCGCGCATAAAGTCGAGGGTATGTCGCGGGCGGTTCGCCAAACGCGGCCTCATTCAGGTCAATGCGTCCCACGATATGTTCCATATCTAGACGAATGCGATACGATACCGTGAGCGATTTTTAAGCGATTCCCTGAGCGGGAAGTTTTGTAATAGCACACTTGGAGTGAACTTGTTACTACTTACTTGAACTAGTTTAAAACCGAAATGCGAGTTAGTCACGAAAATATGTTTTTTATTTGAACTTAGTCACACAACTTTTTCGTAGACTTTTGCCATTATCGCTCTAGAGTCAATCCGTGACCACGGCTGTTGCAATACAGCCAAAACGTGAGGACAAAAATAGATAAGAATAGATATTTACTTAACAGGTGAAATTGTGGTAAATAATAGGTCTATCTCCAATAAAAAAAAATAAGGTGAGCGCGATAAATACCCGTTACAAATCTAATAACTATTAGTCACACAAGACGTATTTTACAATCTTTTAGCTTTTTGTTACTAGCCTTGTAATGTAGTGTCGTAGAACGCGCCTTTTTACTCAAATATTTATAGGTACCAGTGTACGCTTGCCTTATAATTTACCAGTTTAGAGTCCCTATAATACGCTCTTAAATAGCTTAATTTAATTTGGACCAGTCCCACAGACTAAGCAAAGACACAGGTGCACATAAACACTTACAAACGAATTATTGCCAAAGGTTTAGCTCCAAATGGTTCCCAGGGAGGACCTACATCGAATTGGACAATTAGGAGCTCAATACAAATTAAGTGTGTACCTAAACGGTTGATTTACCTTTATCTATTTGTTATTTTATTAAAGGTTTTGTTGATGGTTTCTTACCAATTAAATTTACTTGACAATTTAAGTATTTAGGATGATTCATTTGATAGGTTTGTTTAGTTATAATGATGATGTAACCCTTATTGTAGAAACAAAATGTCATTTATCTCAATACGAGTATGATATTTTGCGTGAATATCATGTTTTTAAATCTTCTTCGTCATCAATTTCTGATGTCCATGTTGCTATTCAGCTATATATACTACGCACAAAACAGAATAACAATTTTGCTACATATATCTCATTTAAAAAAAATATATGTTCTTTATTAGGTGGTACACCCTTTTGTGGTTGGATCAGATATTTTGAAAAAACACAAGTAGTAAAACTAAAAATATGAATGGAAAATCGATACAACGTGTATGTCGTGGGGAGGAAGCGGATGTGGCGCCATAAATCCGCTGTTCGAGTCCGCCCAACGCACTTCCGCCTGAAAATGTACACCCGCCCTTCACAAAATACAACATTTTTGCTCTATCACTTCGCTATCGTATACGAGGTGAAATATTGTATCATTCCACTATTATAACTTCTTGTTGTTTCTTAGAAATAACACTGATTTCTTTTATAAGTAGTTAAGTCAAAAAAATTGAATGTTTTAGTGATTATTTCAATTAGTGAACCTAATAATAAAAAAAAAAAAAAAAAATAACAAGGTGGACGAGCGCTATAGTAGTGTTGCTGTTATATGTGAATCAAAGTTATAGGTGGCACCGTTCTGGTCATGGGCAGGCTTGATCTCATACCATCAGAAGAGCTCCGAGGTCGCTCGCTAGTTTACATAAAAAAAATTGGTTGTCGGTAAAGTTGGTTTACGGCCGATAGTTTAACGTGGCTACCAGCGTAACGGGACCATGAGCGTGACCGGACAATGACGTCAACGTTGTCGTGCATGCAGCCGGCGCGGCGGCTCTCAGCAATTTATAAGACGTAGTCACGTCAAAAACCTAGAGTAGGTACCTAGTATGTAGAGTTACTAGTGTACAGGTATTTCTTAAAAAAAAACTGTTATTTTTATGGATGACGTCTGACAGCTCGAAAACTTTGAAATTAGAGGCCATTGCCGGTAGTTTTATAAATTCACTTAAAAAACTGGCATTCAGATCATTTTTTGATTAATCTGGTAGCCAAACAGTCGTCCATCTTCAAAGGAAAACTTTTCCACAAAAGTAGCAAGATATTGATTCCGCCTTTCAAAACGGCCTTGGAGGCCAAACTTTCCACGCAAGTTACGTGACGTCACCAAGTTTCATAAGTCAAGCGACATCTCCGCTATCCGTAGTATACATTGACGCTTATTGGTATTGTCAGGTCGTAGGAGTGTTTACTGCGCGAGTGATGGATGGCGCCGAATCAGGCGGGAATCAATCTTCGTTTGAGTTATCTAACGGCTAAGAAAGGGGGTTAGGGGCAATGGGAGATTGGTGTTTACTTTCTTGAGGTTATGATTGTGCGACCTTAGGTATCAAATTGAGGTAGTGTGGAGGTACAAAATTTTAAGAGGGCCCTCTTTATTATACACCATACAATAATTAGGGGAGACCTACGTCCAGTGGACTGCTATAGGTTAAAATGAGCTTTATTTGTCTGATGTATGGTCATTATACTTCGTCGGTAGTCATGCCTACTTATAATAATTTTCTAATATTTTTAACAGGTTCTTAACAGGTAATAGTTCAATGAATCAAACTTTAAATAACAAATATTTATAGCATAACAATAGAATAGATTTTAGATAATATTTATAACAAATTCGGATAAAAATTCATTCAGATTATAAAAGCATTTGTCCAGTAACCATTTACAAAATTTCAAAATTAACTGTACACTACATTTTTAATAATATAATATTATGGTGTTAAGTGATTTTGTCATTCTGAATGTGGTCATTGACTTTTGATGCTGACTGTACAACAAACAAAGCATGACTAAAACTATACAAGACACAAATTGTGAAGTTCAAATCGCGGTCTTTGATTAAACCCTTAAGTTTCCATTCAATCCTTTACTTTGATGTGCAAGTTTCACTCGCTGGCCATGTTGTAATCTAACAATATTTTAGGAAACATAGGAGATATATTTTCAGAATCAAGGCAACAGTTTCGTGTGAACAAAATGTGTTCAAACAAAATGTGTTTGCTTCAGTCAAGTCGAAAATAGGTCGACAGTTTGCTCGTTTAAAAGACTTTCAGTTCCAAATTCATTTTTCTGAAGTCAAACGTGGTAGTCATCTTTGAAACGGTACGTCAAATACTTTTGCGGAAAACCTAATTTAGACATTCTTCGAGTAGTGTTCTGGGAAAAAATGATTTTTTACTAGCTCCTACTTGTGGCATACTTCCAGCTCATAAACTACACCCATGTCAAATTTCAGTTCAATCAGTTCAGTAGTTTTCAATTTATCGTCACAAAATTTTACTTTTACAATATTTGTAGGTCAGGTTTCTAATTCATAAACAAGTTTAACAAACTCTAAGTTTGAGCCGTATACTATAAAATTATCTGAGTACGACCATCCCGCATAGAACAGCATGAAAATTCATAAATCGATTGAAGACAAGAGTGATAAGGCAGCTTTCCGGTTTGCGATTAAAACTCTCGAACTTTCATTCCAGTGTCGTCCCGCACACAACAGAGGACGAAAGCGCGTATCTGTAATTCCCATCTCTAGTACAAAGCCCCGTTGATTACGGCGGGAGCCGCGGGCGACGCAGTCTGCCGTCTGAACGCAACCTAATGCGTTCCAACCGCCCCTTGTGTACTGCCTTTTTATTCGTGGATCGATGCGAGATTGTGGCCTAGGATTAGTAGTGGGAAGAATAACGGCTCGAATTGAACGATAAAAGGGACTCTTTGTTGTTACGGTTTTCAAGGCAAGTGTGTAATTTTCAGGAAATGCAGAGAAATATGAGTTTATCACAGAGAAAGTTACTAACGTACTTATTGGCTTTCCAGCTTTAAACGAGCTTCGAGCATAGATTAAAAATGATTTTCCTATAGAACACCAAGATTGGCAGTGAAAGCAAAATGGATGCGGAAATCAGGACAAAAAATATCAGACAGTTTTATTTATCTTTTATTTTTTATTATTTTCGATTGAGTTTTATTATCAATAAAAAAGCCTTATAGTAATTTATAACCATGATATTTCGCTAGTTTTTAGCTGTTACTTGACATTTATCATCGGGCCAAAATGTACTTACTAGAAGTTAATTTTTTTAGGTAACTTTTTTTTGCGCGTTTTCAACGTACTGCAGTATGATTCTATACTATAATAGTTCTATAGCTTGGAGTTACATGGGACAAGTTTAAAAGATAAAAAAGCATGCTTCTATAGTTTTGAAAAAATGTTTCAAGATTTCCAATTTATGATAGGACGCTACAAATTGAGTAGCTATAGAAAGATTCATTTCGTGGCTCACGCTTCATCCATTTCTCGTATTGCCAAGGGAGTTTTTCGTATGGATTATTATTAATGGTGGAAATTTCCGGTTGTTGTTAGTCATTGTTTGGAGCGTGCATTGTTTAACTCTATCGTGTGATCGATGTTTGTGATGATCGTATTATTTAGGACACGAATTGTAGGCGAAGTCTTTGAGGGACTTTGTAACAAAATATAGCCCACTGAATCTAAAAGTTTTCCGATAAATTATTCGTGGAAATATCATAAAATTATAACTCACTCTGTTTTGATGTCGCATAAAAATAGCGCTACGATGAACAAGAATAACGTATATCACATTGAGGGCCTTTCTGAACCACAAGTTGAATTTCGATCAGGAAAAAATATTTTTGATTGCCGTTTTTGAAAACTGACTAATAATACGTTATTTTTATATGAGCCAAGTCGTACTTGCTTATCGCTTTACTTGTTAGTAGGTAGGATAGAACAAATAGGTACCGTACCTATTCTCACAGAAGTATTAAAGGATTATAGAATCACAATGTAGTACATTGAAAATGCGTCAAAAAAAGGGAGCCACGTTGACTAACTTCTAGTACATTTCGGTCCGAGGCTCAATTTCGAAAAAAGAGAAGTAACAGGACAAGTTATTATATGCTTTATAGCGTAGTTATCTACGTTTTCATTTTTAATAAACTTCATCGTAAAAAGTAACAAACATTATTTGAAAATAGAGATATTTAATTTTTATTGACAGGGTGTCTGAAATTTTCAGTCCTATATTCCGCATCAATTTTGCATTGATACTGTCTATCTTATAGACAGTATAACGTATAGTAACGTATAGTGTAACGGTGTTCCGTTATTCATCTATGGTTATTCTGTATGTTCAAAAGTCGCATTCGCAAGTCGCGCCCGGCTAACCACTCCTCGACTCAATGTCTATCAATCTTCGTCGGTGCCAGAGACATTGTCGTCTGTCGTAACTGATTGCTTAGCGAAAATCGAGCAATGTTGCTGAGTAAGTTATTCTTATGCTTATTATAATAAAGGGATTTGTCCTTAGAACTCCTTAGGACTGAAATGTCCTTTTATAAGGGCTCGAATAAGAAATCTACTTTATTTTACTTTACTACTAATTCACACCTTTTTTTATCTCTATGAATGTACTGCTATGTGGAGACAAAATAAAGCGATATCCACACCTTTGCCAATTTTTATAAAAAGATTTAGACACCCTGAAAATAAAAGTGAAGTACATATATCTATTTTATATATTTTTTGTTATTTTTTACGATTTAGTTTTATTAACAATGGAAATGCTTAGAAATGAAATGACATGAAATGAAATCGTTTATTGCATGAAGTATGGTATACAGTTCTTAAATTATAATATTTGGTTTCAAATACTCCACCGTGTGACGGCGTGCAAAATTTATCATGCATTATATTATAATTTGTAATTATTATAATATTTATGGTATTTCTCTATTTTGAAATTTTGCCTCTGACCAAAATATAATAGAAGTTAGCTAATGTGGCTCCTTTTTTTGTCGCATTTTCAATGTACTATATTGTGATTCTATACTTTAATACTTCTGTGGTGTCAGCTAGAATGAAAAAAAAATTAAGAAAGCGCAAAATCCTTTATTGAATAATGAAAATTCAAATAACATCCATCAAATATTATCTTTCATCACGCCTCAAAATGTTACCAGATGTACTTTCCCAGGGGTTGTCAACGTTTGTTAAGATGATGAATATCCGTTATTTGGATATTCATTTGAATAACAATAATTGAGCTGTTCGGTATTAGAGTTCTCATTTTGTTAAAATTGTTTACAACCCTGAAAGTTTGGGGTACTTAATTGATTTATGTAGTAGGACTTTTATTTTCATTACGTAAACGATCTCAGTTTATTATCTTAAAATTTGTTTTAAATTTTACAAAAACTTAGTGATTATTTAAGTAGGCAGTTGGTTATCATTATTCAAATTAATAGTTATTTTAGCTTAATTAAACCTACCTTTTTGCTTAGTTTGCATGATCGTTAGGTTATTTATATTCGGAAACTAAAAGCTTTATTAGGAAACAAGTTCTATCATAAACAAAAGAGAAATACAAAACACCTTTTTACCCGACTGTTATAACTACAAAGATATAGTATTGCGCATAATGGAAAAACAATGAAAAACCCGGGTCGGCGTTAAACTAGCTTCGTAATACGTCTTAATACCTATGTCTAAATCTAAATTCAAACTCTTAGTTTCAGCTTATTATTAAGGGCTGTAAAAACTACAAAAACTTA
This sequence comes from Lobophora halterata, assembly GCA_932526365.1. Classification (NCBI taxonomy): domain Eukaryota; kingdom Metazoa; phylum Arthropoda; class Insecta; order Lepidoptera; family Geometridae; genus Lobophora; species Lobophora halterata. Next base: position 3,991,068 of record OW052018.1, read on the forward strand.
TGTTATACGCAAACCAGGATTATTCATTGTTGTTTCAATATGCACAAAATTAAATCGTCGTAGTTATAGAAAGGTGATTTGAATGTAAATGTAATTTATTTAAATTTTATCTATGGTAACGAATGTAGTTTTAATATCGTGCAAACGGAACGTAAGTAAATGTTACGCTCAAAAGGTTTTGTTACGCTGATGCCCGTGTTGCCTAGTAACTGTCAGATAATATGTCAAAAATCTGTCAAAAATACCTAGTCCTTTCCTAAACTACGGGCGACTAGGTTAAAAAAAAAAACAGATTTTTTCCGTGTGTCATGAATAAAGATGCTCGTTTGGATAGTCTTCCTTGTGAACTTTCTTTATTGTAAGAGGAACACTAGTCTAGAACTAGACAAACTCGGGGTTACCTCGAGTTTACTCCTCGTTTCATAATAAATCTGCAAGTATAGTTTCAGAATACTAGCTTAATATTAATTTTAGTTAAATGTACTCTACATTTATATCACACAGGTGCGAATCTAAGCATATTTCGGTTTGCGACTACAAATTCACTTGTTTGCAGTGTACATGGGTTTTCACTTTGCTGGAACACCTCAGGCGGAGTTGCCGCTGCCCACTTGTGTTCTCAACCGAGTCCAGTTTTGTGTCCTCAAACGAGTCCAGTTTCGTGTCATCGTCTGAGCACAGGGTTGCCAAATAAAAATAATCTAAGAGACGTTTGAACTTAAGGCTACATCCCATTCGGACAAAGTTTCATTTCATAAGAATGTTTAATATTATTAAATTAAGGCTACATCCCATTCGGACAAGGTTTCATTTCATAAACCTTGTTAAATACCTATCCAAAAGTTCACTTTTGTGTCATCGTCTGAGGACAGGGTTGCCAAATAAAATAATTTAAAAGACGTTTGAAATTAAGGCTACATCCCATTCGGACAAGGTTTCATTTCATAACCCTTGTTAAATACCTATCCAAAAGTGGCATTTCGCAAACTTTTTATTTTTTCATTAATTTTGTAGCATTTGGAAAATCATGATTTAGATACTACTGATGATACAGTCAGCTTACAGACTAGCGAGCTATCAGACCGATGATATATTGTTACTTCGAATTCGTCGGTTTTCGGTCAACACAACACGTTTTATCACAAATGTTAATTTTAGCATTTCTTATAGATACCTAGCTAATTGGCATATACATTTTTAACGCCCCCATGGTTTTATAAATTTATGATATGACCTTGATCTTTGAAAAAGTATAAATAAGATTTATATCTTTGGGTACATCCCTCATTCAGGGACTCACGAAGTATACCACGACATTGGCATCCCTAGAGCTATACGTTTTGTACTGCCGATTTAGAAAATAATGGTGTGCTACAGTTCCCAATTCTAAATAAGTTTTCAATTATTTAAAATATTATCATGCAAGGTATTATTATTGAAGTAAATTCAAATTTAAAGAACGTGTTGTTAAATTCTACAATACTATTTTTAGTAAAACAACCATTGATTTTTCAACTGCAAATAGGTAGGTAATGAAAAAGAGAATACCTAGATTTGTTTTCAATATCGACGCTTCTATAAGATTTATGAATTTTATATGAAACTTGGAAATGCAATATCATAACATAGCTAATACAACCAGCCACAAACTCACTACAGGCAAATTAACTGGTCAAATGTATTTATTTATTCACAAAGGCAGAATTTTAGCCGGAATAATCCTAGCGATAATGGCAAGCGTCTGGGTCAGAGAGTGTCGAAAACAAACGGCTTAGATAGAGGCAAAAAGACATGTTCATCAGAACTAAACATAAATATAAAAACGCTTGTACATGGAATCAGACTGTCCAACGTCTTTAAATTTCTAAGATTTTATTTATGTGTGGTTTTATGTATGTGTAATAAAATAGACAGATACCTACTCGTTAGATTTGAGTACAGTCGCGTTCGCAGTTCCGTTATAGACAAAATTTATGAAAACTGAGCAAAGATAATTTTCAAATCCTATTATGAGCCATTAACAGGCCCTGGCCAGATCATCTCTACCAGATCTAAACTACAAGCTCTGTGACTTGTGATTAGTTTCACTGCATTTGCATAGCTTCCTTATTCCCACTTATTTCTATCCATAAACATGTTAAGTTGGTTTCTCTAGTATTTAGTATATAGTTTATTTAAACTCTTGCCTTTAATTTTGTGGCTATTATTTTCAATCAATTTTTAGAGCGATCAACATTGTGATTGTGATTTCTATTTACGGGAATTTCTTCCAAATCATCAGTTCAATCAGTTGTGAGCTATAAACATATACATACCTTCAGTTATCTTTAATTTTGTAGAGCGTTGTGTCTGAAAACTTAGTGAAATTTTGTCGCTAATGCCTAGATCACACGTACACACGAGTACTCGGTACGTGTGATCTAGGCATTTAGCTTCGCTTGATTGAAGTGATTCTTCAAATAAGTAATAGTGATCGATTAGAACTGGGAGTCTTAGCTAAGAAACGATGTGAAATATTTCAAGCCTACTCCTTTACGCCTTTATATTTGGAAAAAAAACGATCTCTGCGGTTTGCGACTAGTTCACTGCATTTGCGATGCATGGCGTCCTTACCCGCGCCAACTTCAGTGCATTAGACTTGCAGATATTTCGCCGTGAACAAACTCCTGAAAATATGGTGGCGGGTGTCAGGTATTGTCAGTTAAAAGTAAAAAAGCTTTATATTGTTTCACATTGGCTCCAGTTACAGTTATTATATTTCACGATGAAGGTTTGATCTTGGTTGTTGTTAGTAACCTCGGGAGCATTCAGTCACGATCGCGACGCGTTATCGAAGGACGTGAATGCATCTGTACATGGCCACAACCAAGGCCAAACCTTCTTCTTGAAATGGAATATATTCTGTACCTACCTATTTTATAAGGACGCAACTGAGTCCATATAAATAAAGGTATTCAATGGGTTATGTCTTCATGGGCTATATCGCAGCGAAGAAAATTGGGCTAAACGGTTTTTACCTATTTAATTCACTTATGTTAAACAAATCAAAACAAAAAATATACTAAACCATTTCGTGAGGACAGAGTAACATAATCACCAATCCACTTTTTTTAAATTAATACTCAATCAATTTATATCTTCAAGGAATATTCCATAACTGTGCGGAATCCATACTGCCAACATAACACGGCATAAAGAGCAGCTAAGTGCCAACATTACAAAAACACTGCCATTTTTCATCGACCTCAATTTGCATAAACCATACACTTTTTATACATTCGATTAAAAGCCTCAACATCCCGCTTCAGAGATGAATATGAACCGTCTTTTTCGGTTTTGACTTTATCCGGCTATTTTATAACAAAAAAAATTAAGTTGTAGAGTTAAAAAACATATTGGTTCGAAAGAGCTTAAACATCCTGGCAGGTATTTAAGTCTTTATTAGATACTTTCATAATGTTAACATCATTTTATTAATATTTTAAATTCGGATCATTTTTTCAACTGACTTCAAAAAAGGAGGAGGTTATCAAATCGGTAGAATGTTTTTTTTGTTACCTCATTCATAACTTTGTTGATTATGAACCTATTTAAAAAATCTTTTTTTGCTTGAGAGGATTTACTTTTAGATTGGTTCCATAGAAATTTCACCAAAATCGGTTCAAAAGTTTAGGTTTCAAATTTAAATAACAGAAAAATATATGGCGTTGAAGTAAATAAAATTGCGTATTTTGCTTGCCTGTGACTCGTTTGTGGTGCCTACGGTCATTAGAACCGTCCGATTGAAGTCGGTTGGTGTATGTTTTTTTTTAAACCTTGATTATTTTTTAAGCAAATGGCGTTCTTAAGTCGTGAAAACTAAGGGTTGTAAACTTTTTAATCGTTATTAAGACCGCATCTACGTAAATAGGTTCTTAATTTTCCTTAAAAATCTGACACGGCCTTTCCGGCTATTCAAGTCCCTCCTTTTCACTCAAACACCATTCCCACAAAATATAAATCAATGATACGAACGCGATAACACAAAAGAGTCTGTAAATGAATACTTTTTCAATTAAAGGTTTAATTAAACACAGCTCGGCTGAATAGGCCAATGTTTATCGTTTTACCGATTGACGTTTTAATAGCTGTGACAAAATAAACCTCTTTGACAAACTTTTTGACAAAGAGGCAATATAAGAAGTATCCACTTATAACTGACGGTTGTATCTCCGATAACTTTTTCTTTAATTGTGACTTTATCTGCCTATTCTGAACACAAAAAAATCAAGTAAGTATCTAAGGGGTTAAAAAACTACCAGGTGAACATTTTTGAATGAAATACACATGGTTAGTAAAATAATGCTAATTGATACTTCGCAAGCAAAGCCACGGGTAACAGCTAGTATGCGGAAGTCTATACCTACACTAGCTTATCTCATCACTTCGCTTAAAACAAACGCCCGAAAAGGTTAAATCGATACAAATCTGTTGGCTAAGCGAACTGCAAAATGCCATTGGTTTTTTTTATGAGCGCTAGCCATTTTTCGATGGAAGTGAACCCGATCGTATCGCTTTGATTTAGCTCGACAGATGGAGGTAATTTTTCTTTCAAGTTTTTTTAAATTTTCAACATAAAAATCGAATTTTCTTACAAGGCAAGAAATCGAAACTCTTTTAACTAAGCATATCCACAAGTAGCTTAGGACATACCAATATCAATTGGTGTTTGTGTTCGTCAAAAATTGTAGGCACGTAATAAGGAATTGTATTAATTCGCAATTTGCATTGTTAGTATTGTACAAAGTTGCAGGCATCAGCTAGTATAAAACAAATATGGAATACAAAAAATGGTCACAAAACTTAAAATATTTTTCACATTGATTGTGTTTTTTATTTTTACATTTGGTTTTATCTTTAGTTCAAACATTTGTAGGTTTTTAGATTACGGTGTAGCTCCCTGACTACATCGGCCTCTGGCCACTCGAAAAACTCGAAATTAACGAACACTTTGGTCGCCACTCCGACCTCACATGCGAATGTGAGAGCAAAAATTAATTATTATTTTGAGTGTTTTTGAGAATCAGCTACAGTTTTTACCACGTTTTAGTTGGTCACTTTCTTGTTTGTCTGTTTGTCGTTCAGGGTGGAATCTTGCAACTTAAACGAGGACTTCCTGATTATCTATTTGGCTGAAATTTTCAGGGTAGCTGAAAATGCATTCTCAATCTATTTATTCAAATTCAATGCCAACTTTACCTTAAAAAAAACCCCATAGAAATCGCTATATCTCGTGAAGGAAGCGATATAGAGCAAAAGTATAAAACGTGGTTTTTAGATTTTATTCTACATTTGTTTTTTTTTTACAATGTTTTGAGGATGCATTGATAGATGGATGCCTGTTCATGATTCACGCAAGAACTAACTACTGAATTGATAGAGCTTAAATAGGTTAGATAAGCCTATGAGTGTATGAGTTTGAAAAACTATAGGTTTTAGTTTTCATCCCAAGACCACGCAGGCGTTGCTGCGAGAACAGGTAGGGCTCTATATAATCAAGGTTTTACAAAATGATACTTCAACCGACTTCAATTGGACTGTTCTAGTGACCGTTAACACCACCACTCAATAGTCAAAGGATAGCAAAATTCGTAATTTCGTTTACTTGGCTGACGTATTTTTTTCAGTTATTATGATTTCAAAACCAAAGTACTGGACCGATTTTCATGAAATTTCTATGGGACCAACCTGAAAGCATATCCTCTTAAAAAAATAGAATTCCAAATCGGTTCATAAACAACAAAAATCTAAGGTATAAAAAAAAACTTTCATCCGAATCGATAACCTCATCCTTTTTTTGAAGTCGATTGATAAGTTCTACAATTTACATAATGTTTATTTTAGCCCACGAGAATATTAGTTATTTTCCCGTATGCAATATAACTGTAACGTATACACTCTAATTACCCAAACAATACGACTGGTCTGGACGCACGCAGTTTGTTTAGTGAATGGCGCCGATTTAACTTCGGGCGCGGCTCGCCGCAACCTTGTTAGCTAATGGCTCGTTTACACGGGGATAGTTGGCTGGCTGAAATGTCATGTTTGTTAATATGCTTTCTATGCCAAAACTTGTGTGAAACAATACTGCTTTGAATTAGCGCCAGTGAACACAGGTCACATCATGCTTAATTAGAATTAAAAGTTACTATCTCTACTTTCATAACAGCGAAAAAACTAATAGAGTCGTGCAAATATTTTAATTTAATCTTTTTTTTACAAAAGAGCGATTATATGTGCGATCTCCTAATGGCAAGAGATTATGCCTGCTCAGTGCTCATGCCAAAATGGTGCCATAAACTAATACTTTAGTTGAAAGCTACTGATTTGTAGTTTAGTAGAACTCATTTATGAGACTAGCTGAAGCTCGCAATATCGTTTGCGTTGCAAATCAACACAATTCCTTTCTTAGTAGACGCCTTTCCTAATACCCTCGAAATTTCAAGTCTCTACTACGAGTGATTTGCCCTGTTCGTTGTCTGTCAGTCAGTTAATCAGACAAGACGAAGCATTTTATAAAAAAATATTGATTTTAAATTTTGATGAGCATTCCGCCACCATTCCTTTTAGTCTCCACAAAAACTTTTGCGTAACAAGTAAACTTTGTGCCCACAAAAAATAAACATTGTTTGCAGAATCTTCACAATTTACCTACTCCAAGTTTTGCCAATGTAGGAACCTAGCTACTCGTCCAATTTACTTGCCAAATTGTACCATTCAAACTTGGCTCGGCAGGACGCCACAGCTGTGAATTGCAACGCGCATGCGCGGTACTCAGTAGTCAGCTGACGCCAACAACGATTTTAATTTTACTTATGTGTTCGGTGCCGACTTGTATGTGTGCGTGATAACCGCTGAATAGAAATGGATAAGGGATGAAATGGGGTGCATTTTTCACTTGTATGAGTAGTTTAACAACGTCTTGTTGTTATATTTTTTTAGAAAGACTTGTTTTTATTCGTTGAAAGTCCTTTGTGTTGTTTGAAGAGCTATGTAACCTAATCCATTTCGGTCTAAATAAATCATGGCAGTTGAGTTATTGGAAATATGATTTCTTAATTACTTGTAAGATAAAGAAGAAATATCTCTTTATTAACATGAGATTATTGTATATCAGTTTCATAAATAATAATTAATTAAACCTAATTTTTTAAAGTTTAATTTTTCATGTTGTTTTTGCTTATGGAACAATTCATTAACAAAGGTTGCAAGTACTCACTCACGCTAGTTGTTAAGAAATGAGGGGGCGATGTTTTTCGAGTAGTTCTTAACTCGTCCACATTTTTCTACTCCATGGCTTAACCCAGTGCTGACTCAAAACTCCTTTGTCATACTCTCCATGAATGAGAGAGAGGCACGATCGATATTTTTGAGGTCCGCGCGCTCTTATGAATTTTTTAGTAGATGTGCTATGGTTGCGTCGTGTGATTCAGCCTTAATTACAATTTAAAAAAGGAATGAGCTGTGAAAAAAAAATCAGAGACTACATCAGTTTATTCAAGTTTTTTAAGCGTTTGGGAGAAGAGCACTATGGTTCTTAAATCTGCAATAAAAATGTCTTCAAGTAGAGTTACAAAGTTAAAAAATATAAACCGCTAGATATCAAAGGTACAATGCTCATTAAGATTGGTAAAGAGATGATAAATCTTATACTGTAAGTACCTACAATATGGCCTCTACACATCGATCTAAGTCTGTTCTACACACGTTTGGATGCAATTAATGCATTAAAGACCAAAGGTTAAATAAATGAGCGCACAAAGAGCAAGCATTACGACATAAGCAGAGAGAAGAAAGGTGTTATAGGCAAACCAAAAATAAAGTGTATAAAAATAAAGTGTAGGTAATTAGGTAATAGAACCTATTTAAAAGTATGAACGCACTTTTCAAGTAAATTTTCGACTGACATAATTCATTAGACTTAAGCGTTTTAATAATTTCTAGTTAAATTCATTGTTAAAATAAGTTATTTATCTTTTATGAATTATATCATTAATTGTAGAGATATTCATAAAATAACTTTTACTTTATGAACATTTTCTTTTTTCAATTCCTTATAAATTATGTCGTTATCTATAAAGAAACAATAATTAACTTAACTTACCAATTTGTAAAAAAAAACCCTCGAATGGTAATAGGTTATTATAATACTTAGAAAAAAAACTGTTTTGCCCTATTTCCTTTTTTATGGATTCTGGGCCTTAACGTAGGTGTGAGTGTGTGATTGTTTTTATGTAAAACTAATATTCTAATTTATAAAATAAAGATTTGCCCATAACACTGATCAAATAATATAGACAGACAGATATGTGAAACATTTAAGGCGAAACGAATTGTTAAAAAAATAATTAGAAACAGTTCATAGAAGATTGTGCAAATGTCAATTGAAATTTTAAAATAAAATGAAATGAAACAGCAAATTAAATTATGACTGAAAATGAAAAGGAAGTGAATAAATTTAGAAATCTTTTTTTATCAGAGAGATTAGAGCAGAGCTCAATTTTTTTCAAAAGTCTTTTGAGAGACGAATTTTCATTTAATCCAGCCCAAATTGGACGTTACTAGTATGTAAAATATTTTATTAGTAAGTTAAAATTGAAAATCACACGAGTTTTTGTTGCCAATTGGAAACTGAAAATCATAATACAAATTAATAAATACAACAACCATTCTTATAGACTGATACTTGAGTACCTTCGAGTCGCTCGCCTAGAGGCAAGACTCACCTGAAACTGAAGAAATTTGTTATTAAATTATCATTAACAGTAATAATTATGTTACATAAAAGTAGGTAATAAATAAAATTTTATTTTTATAAAGAGACTTATTCGATAAAAATATGTCCAAAAGAAAATTACAAAGGGCTAACACTTTAATGATGTTTAATGATACTAACCCAATGATCAGTTTTGCTCTTATGTTATAAAGCAAGCATTTTTAGCCATATTTAAGTTTAGGATATGCAACAAAATAAAACCTTTCTTATACAATGTTATTTAATATTAATCAAAGTTCCATTAAACAATAAACCTCTATTAATAATGGAGTGGCTACGTGCTCGTAGAGCTTTTTGTAATTAACGCCATTTAATATAAATCATGTCCATGATTATTTCGTGTAAATCAACATGACTGAATTAAAATCAGAATAAAATATAAATGAAATTTCAATCACGTTCTATTCGAAAACGTACAAAAGTTATTGGCTGCGTGAATTTGCAACAATTTTTCGATATCGAACTGGAATTTTCCATGTGAAATGAACAGTTTTGGCATCTCACAATATTGCATATTTTGCAAAGGAATGCGATAATATTTCACACGGTTTTATTTTGTCTACACCTCTCCTTACCTTGAAATTAATAAATTGTTCAATGAGATAAAGATATAATTCTTAATTAATTAAAATTTCTAAAAACTAGCAACGTAAAGCTATTTTTAGTAGGTTAAATAATTCAATAGTCATTGTTTAACCAAAAAATTGTTTGCCAAAAATATCTTGAATTTATATAAATTATTGTAAGAGCTGAAAGGAGTGGAAGAAGCCTTTGCCCTACGCTTGATAACGATTGAAAAAATCAATATACTTATATAAGAATATTCCTCCCTGACTGACTGACAGAAAACTTACGGGTCATACCACTAAACGCATATTAGCACACTTAGAATGTGGGGGTATGTTTGTCAAAGAGTGTAGACGCGTACCTGTAAAGGAATTTCGTTTATTCGCAACGCATACGAAGTTGTGGGTGTCAACTAGTAGATAATAAATAAAATGGTCTAATATACTGACCAAAAATTATTTTTTTTTTATTTTATTGATATTATTTGTTTATTTTTGAGTTATTAAAATGTTTATTGTATATTTGATTAATATGTATTATGAATAGGAGTATGTTTCGTATAATAAATTAATATAAGTATTTACGAATGCGCTTAGATTTAGAAATTCCGACACAATGTAAAAATTGTTTGTGAATAAATGAAATGAAATTATTGACAAAAATTGGCAATAGTCAGTAAGGCAATGTCTATGTTTGTTCACAATTGTTTTAAAGTCCACCTTAACGTTGCTGTTCACGTATAGAAAATATTTCTCCTAAAATGATCTAAATTTGGGGCAATATGTCAACAAATGAAACCAACATGATACATTGCTGCCTTCACTTCCAATATCTCCATATAAGATTTCTTTCTAAGATTTATCACCCTCTATGCAAATAGTCTGCGTGATGTAATATTGCAAGGGAACGTTACGTATAAGGCGAAATTAATATTTTTCTTGGCGTTCTACCAACATCAAAATGTCGAATCGTAAATACTGATCAAGAATGAAACTCTTGTCGTGACTAGTTGTAAAATCAGTGGAATGCGTACCTCTTTGAGCACCTGAACAATGAATGTTTTCTAGGATTAAGGTACGAAACTCCAGAATGTGATAATATATGACAAATGACTTGAATTGAGATCATTGCAGTGAAAATTTTGCAAATATGTAGGTATTTACAATTTTTGCAGCGTGTTGAAAATTTTGATCCCTAAATTACTTTTTTTTCTTTTTGACCGTCTTGACACTGACCAGTTGAGGTTGCGGATAAACTTTTGAATATCCTATTAAAAATATATGCTATAAGTTTTAATAAAGAAAATAAAAAGCCTGTGTCAAAGAGAATATAACCACGCCTGTGTCACTTGCGTGAACTTCACAAATCCAATGACACCTCATTTGTAAAAAACCATCGAGTTGTAATATTATTTTTTTGCTAAATTGTTTGCTCTGTTATCTAAATTTACTGTGTTTTTGTTTTCATATATAAGTTAATACTAATATACATATTAAGTACTACTAACCTACCTTAAGTATTTACATATAATTGTTAAAACAGCATAGAATAAAACATGTACCACTTGTAACGGGAAGGGCTCTGAATTCTGTAATACAGTTTATAAAAACTAAAATGGAAAACAGCGACTGTACCATAACTTTGGACAAATGTTTTTGAAATAAACAATTTTGTATTCGTATTTGTATTTAAAAAGGCTGTCTCTAGTTAGACAAATTCTAGGTACCAACAATCCGTAGATTGCATTCCATGTACGGCGGTCAGCAAAACGATGCGGTAATCCACCAACGCCGAATTAATCGCTATTATTGATCCAGCATTAATTGGGGCACAGCCATGCAATCTGGTGCGGTGGGAAAGTCAGAACTGCACTTATTTATTGATTTGGTTTCATCTAGACTGCTGTTACCTCTTCTGTGGTATAGGGTTGATGAGGTTTTGAAACTACCGAAGTAGGATGTTGGACCAAAAGTCTGTTCAGTTTGTTTGTCAGTTAGTCATGAATATATGGTATCGTGACTGTTGGTCCGAGTTTTTAATGTGTATCATCTTTTACATGAAAATGGGACGGAAGTGTGTAACAGGAAGTTGGCCGTCAAATGGTACCATTAGCTAGCCATAAGCGAGCCTTAAAGTAGTTTCATATGATCCGTAACATTTGACATCTTAACTTGGTATTATGCAACATTGAGATTTGGATCTTTTCTATTTACTTCATTTTTCTGAGAGTAGTATCTGACGGCCAACTTCCTGTTAGACACTTCCGTCCCATTTCCACGAAATTACTCTTCACGAATTGACAGAGAGCGAAAGGAAATATTCAATACATCAAAAGATTCGATGACATAGTAACTTATTGGAAATATTTTTATTTGAACTACCCTAGAAACCAGGTATTAGTTTTAGTTAAAAAGGCTATCAACTAGAAGTCTAAGTTCGAAAAAAAAAATTGTTTTAATAGCGCTGCTCAAATATACAATATTTTACGAGTAGGTATATCAAGCCGTCTGCTACAGCCACACAATGTAGGTTCAGGCCTATCATATCATCAAGGATTATTATTTTACGTAGTTCAGCCCATGAATAAAGGTTTATTCTCCAGTGAATACAATCCAAATGGTATTGTTATTGTTATAAATTAAGCTCGCCCAATTCTAGGTTGATCTCAATTTGGTAAATTAACATCCAACTTGTACGAGTTACCATTAACTAATTTTAAAGGAAGAGCAAATAAATTGTGTGTTAATTTGAGTAGGTATCAAAAATAACAAAATCTTATACCCAATTTCCATAATGCCTACTATTGATAGTTAGTCAAATATTTCGACTCCACGTCAATAAAAAAACCTTTCTAAGCTTGAAATATAAGTACCCAAAGTGTTAATTAATATTTTTTTCATTTATAATTTTCATCTACTTATCAGTATGAATGAATCGATTGACACATGTTTGTTCCTTATCACGCTAAAACTACTCAAACGTTAATCGAATTCGGTACCCTGACATTTATTATTACTGATAACAATTATTGGCAATTCTTCTTGTTGAAGTTTTTTTTTAAAACGAATTCGGTGTTGTCTCCGGAGTCCAAGACATTATCGGCCCGGCAACAGTTTGTTTGTGAATAATTGAAAAAGTTTGTTACATAAAATAACGGAGCTCCCAATTATATTTCCCAAATCTTTGGACTAAATACAATTAGGAGAGTTATGATAACCCCTTTATCCTATTCCCCAGTAAGAATTAAAAGAAACAATTAGGAGAAATCGTCGAAAAAAAATGAAATTATTTCGAGAGAGCTCTTATTATGCAGGATTAAGAGCTTTTGAGTAATAAAAAGCTCTTAGTCAGTTTTATGAGGTATTATCTATAACATTATAAAACCTATCAATTAATAGAAAATAAGGCGAGAGTAGGCGATACAGTGCGGCGCTTCTAGTTTCATCATAAAAAAGAACTCCAATTCCACTATAATGATAGGTACCTACCTACTCTATTTCGAAACAAGTCAAAAAAAAGTAACCGAAGAAACAGTACGAGAACTTCTCGTTAAAAACAACCCTGCCTGGGAATTGAACCCAGGGTAGGTTTAAAACACATCTTCTATTAATATTCTGCCTCCAAAAGCGATCAATCGTTCAAGCACTCTAACAAACTTCACTAACCTCAGAAGGTTTGCTGGAAGAAAACTCTTACTAGGGTTAAGCTCGCCTTTGTACATGTCTTTTCTTTTATGATTTGTATTCTAATATGTTTGTGTGTACAATAAAGAATTACAGAAATTACAGAATTACAGAAGCACACAAGCTTTAATATAACCTTATTATTGGAGTTTTTAAACGCCAATAATAAGCTCACACTCACACGAGCGTGTTAGCTTTTGGGAAGGATTGTCAACAAGCAAATTGTTAAAACGCCGATGACATTGGGCGACTTTAGACGCTACAAGCGAAGTCGCTGGCGTGTAGCGTGTAAAAAAGCTTTGTGTCATCGTACTACAAGAAACCTCCATGACGTCACAAAGCCCGAGCATTCGTTATCTCCGTCGGCGAACATCCCCATTAATTACACGACTCTTGATTCTACAGTATTCTTTTTATCTAGCCCCGGTTTTTCTCAAGCAATTTATTTTGAAGAAATGTCTTTGGAGTAAGACCTTTTTTCTGACGGAGACAAATTGAGTTATCGTATAAACTATACAAACATTTCATATTTTACTAATGCCCTTTATTCTTTATCCAGCGCTGGAATGCTACTGGAATATGTTACCAGTGGCATTCCAGCGCTGGAGTCGACCACTGGACGGTAATTCTTACTGGAATAATGTGAACCGGGCACAAGCTTTACGTTACGTGTAATTAGCTTGTAATTATCTGTAACATAAAGAATTAAGTTAGTTAGTTTCTCAAATAATAAATAAATCAATGAATAAGTACATTATGCTTTAAATTCTTCATCAACTTTGTAGTTTACCTCCATTTTATGAACTTTTTATGCTGTATGTGCATAGACACACTATAACGAATCTGTGTCCGTGTCACCACTATTTAGGGAGTTTGTAGCGTGAAATTCACAGGTGCAATAAGTCTGTTTCATGGGCCATTAAGTTGAATGAGTACTGCGTTTTACTTTGACTTTTATGTACAAAAATAGCATCAAATAAACAAAATACCTTGGTATATGTTTGTTATTTCAACACCACCTTTTTGAAAATCCAGTTAGAGAAACTAGAAAAAAATTAAGTGTAAAATAAACATACACAAATGTTTAACAATATTGCAAATAGTACCTAACCTACTAACTAATCATTATAGTACGATGACACACGGCTTTTTTACATGTTACACGCGACAGCGAATTCGCTTGTATCGTGTAAAGTCGCACAGTGTCATCGGCGTTTTTACAATCTGCTTGTTGAAAATCCTTCCCAAAAGCTAACACGCTCACACGCTAGCGTTTCAAAACGCCAACAATTAGCTTGTAAAAAAGCTTGTGTGTCATCGTTCTATTAGTTATGTATACGGTACGATTTTCATGCTGACTGAAATACGTCACATATTTAACCTAACTTTAAAAAATCATTAGTTACTAATGATCTTTAGAAAGAAGAAGTAGAGTAAGTAGGTACGTACTATACGTACTAATTTGTTATGTTTTTTTAATATATTAGTGTAAAAAGATGTTTTATCTATCTATCTATGTATAAACTAGCTTCATTGCCATACAAGTGATAATAGCTCCTTTTAACACGGTCTAATATAACTCAAAATCTCAGACCTCCGCAAACATATTGCGCAATGACACACATAAATCACTGTTTACTGATAATGGTATCACAATTTGCTCGCTGGTGTGCAAGGCTTTAATTTATTTACGTAAATAGAACTAGGAGTCGGGTTTAGGCCTTATCTCCTCGGCAGAACGAACACGTGTGCAGCGGAACTATGATAGGGAATAATGAACTGACATGCTTTTTGGGACCATTTCAAGCCAATAATATAAACACTAGTTGATACCCGCAACTTTGTCAGAATTCCTTTCGACCTACGCGCTTACATTTCTTGACGAACATACCTTCGAAATTTCAAGTCTTTAAGTCCAGAGGTTTGGCCTGTACGTTGTCTGTCAGTTAGTCAGTTAGGACTCTACTTACTAGCTTTTCTGCAATCGATACACAAAATATTTCTCAATTTAAACTTATAATCTAAGTGAGTTAGTTTGGCGATACAATTTTTTAATTTACCATTACCTACAACCAAATTAGGTGAAATAGAGTGTACGAGATGATAAACTACTCAAATAAAATTTACCATTTTAACGTAAATAAATTGGACCCGTCATCCATACAAATTGACCAGCCTAATTATTTTTTACAAATTCAATTGAACTTTTATTCTCCGACTCTTCAATTTATTGACATTGAATCCATTGATATCAAGTGACCGAGCACATTGATAAGTGGACATCAAGATTGATTATCAGAAACCACTATTGCACCCTACATTGAGTCATATGTGTCAATGACCAATATTGGACGATTAAGTTAGTAGCACTGTAGCGCCATCTGTCGGTTTTCAAGTAACTCTATTTGATCAAGATATTTCGTTTGGATTGGAAACGATATAATTAATGTACCTGATAGCTTATAGCGATAGGGCCCACCCAATGTTATCTTTATTTTGTGTTTGTTATTTTAAGTTATCATTGTTACATTATTTTCTGCAACAAAAATATATAAATATCAAAATCTATAAGATAGATATTGGTTTTAGCTCGTTGGTTACGAGACTTTCAGTTAAACTCAAATATTCTGTTATAACCGACTGTCTGATGTGTTACATCTTTCCCTATCGCTTTCTGTCAATTTGTGGCAGTGATTTTGTGAAATGCAACGGAAGTGTGTAACAGGAAGTTAGCCGTGAGATGGTATTAATCTCAGAATTGAAGTGAATATAATCCTTCCATATATATGTATAAATGACATGTCAGATTTTACACATATGCGACTAACGAAAGGCTCGTTCGTTTAACCTAGGTTGCTTTTAGGTTTCTTAAATATAAATCTACTTCAAAGCAAATGATTTATATGTTTTTTTCAATTCACTCGCCATTTATCTTTCAGGGCTGCCACGGGTCGCGCCTGACATCTGTATCTAAGCACTCCGTAAGCCATGGATTCTAATGCAAATACATTCATCAGTGTTAATGCATAGGAAGCGATCAGTCTGTCGTGTCAGGCTTTGATATAAATCATACGGGATTAGGGCGGTTTAGGGCGATGATAAGAATAGGGTTGTCGATTCAATACTGATTGCATTGATCATTTTGCGGTGATCTCATCACTTCTTAGTTACCTATATTATATTAAGAAGCACTCGCCATACTTCCAGACATATACGGTTGGGGGTAATAATATTTGGTGCACTCGCCATACTTCCACACATATACGGTTGGGGGTAATAATATTCGGTTGGGTTTTGTCATTGCCCATGTGTTTTTTAACTATAGATAAATGAACACTTTATTGTACACTAACAACAAAAGAGCATAGAACCAGTATAAATACACGACACAGTGTGTTTGACTGCCACGCCGGTGTCGCAGGTTCGATTCCCGTTTCAGGACAAACATTTGTGTAATGAAAACCGATATTCTTCTCAGGACAGACTAAGGTCTGGGTGTTTTCTATGTATTCTGTGCACGTATTAAGAAAAAAAAAGATATAAGTATTGTATCAGATAACTGGTTGCCACAGTACCTACAAGCTTTGCTTAGTTTGGAGCTAGAGGGCGTTATGTAAAATGTCCAAAATTTTTATTTATTTATTTAAAAAGGGCTTAAGGTAGGTAGTACAAAGGGCGGCCTTATTGCTGTGAGAAATATGTTCCAGGCAACCAGAGTTACTACCTATTTTTATAACTATCTACAGTCTTAACTGTAGATAGATAGTTACACAGATCACAACCAAAAAAAAGGTGCCAGTAGTAAAAAAAAATCTAGCAATACACACTTAGGTAAAAGTATTTCAATTTCATGTTTTTGTACAGGGGTAGAACACCATTTTGGAAGGAATTGAAATTGGTTTACCAACTTTAAGGGTTAAGGTACATAATTTACCTATTCAACCCTGCAATTAAAGTCAACAGTTTACAAACAAAATAAGAAATTCAGATTCAAACGTTCGAAGGCGAAAGCTCTGTTAAATTATACAGACGTTTTTGAATAAATATTTCGACAATCGTAAGTGCGACCTCCATCGGGCAATTAACGACATTTGCAATTCCAAAACCATCGTTAGCGACGAGAAAAGTTACCATGCGAAAAATTACCAAGTGTAAAAAACTCTAAGTGAAAAATTGCCAGTCCAAAAATTGTACCTTCAAAATTTCAGACTAAGAAGAAAGAAAGAGAATGTAGCTTTTGTACATAGAGATTTCTAGTGAAATTTTCTAATGTGTACCTAATAACGTAGGTATTACATTCGTCTAGGTGAAGATGTAAAATTAGTATCTATATATATAGATAATATTTAAATATGTTTTAATCACTTACAATTTTCGCTCAGCTGTTTCTTGAGTTTCTTTGAGAAGCTCGAAAAAGTTTTGTTTCATGTGAAAATGATAAAACCAGGTTAGATGGCCCAGAAGAATAGGTATCTATAAAACCTTACTTTCGAAAATCAAATGAGAGTAAAATCAAATCAAGTGAGGTTGTTTTTAGAATATATTTGTTATACTTCATACTTATTATTTTCATTTGATTTTCAAACGAAGGATTTTTAGAAAACGAGGCACATTTTCTTCTAGGTCATCTAACTCGATTTTACCCTATACATAAGTGAAAATGATGATGAGGTGTTGTGAAGATTACCTGCAACAAAATGAGATTATAATTAAAATTTAGACTATAAAAAATAGATACACTAAAATAGTTTTTTAAAAGCTTTGAATAAAGTAATACTTTAGATTCAATTAACAGTAATAAAATTATAATAAAGCAATAAACTTACTTTGAGTAAGTAAATATATTCTAAAATTTTAAAGGCAATGAAAACTTACTGAATAATTATAATGTTAACAAATTACTTATTATAGAGCTACTAGCATTTATAAACCTACTCAGCAATTCGAAAGGAATGATATCCAGAGCACATTTTTTCGATCTGCAAACCGATCCGAATTCTCATAATATCGGCTTCAATGCGGTATGACGAAGGTACGGGTATGAAACAAACAGCTGATACACAAAAAAACGAGTATATTGCTTTGACGTCGCGTCGGCTAGGACGTGGTGGCCGAGTGGAGAAGGCCCTAGCCTTGCGATCTGATGGTCGTGGGCTCGAATCCCGGTGGCAGTCCTGCGTAAATGGGTTTTTTCGGTCAAAAAAATCTATGTATGCATCCCACGTTCTCGCAACGGTGAAGGAAAACATCGTAAGGAAACCGGCATGTCGTAGAACTAAAGTTCGAAAACATGTGTCGAGTGCACGAAAGGAGCCTCTTCGAGGCGCACTTGAAATCCTTTCACCACACTGGTTCGAAGGAACTAGTGACACGATAAGAACAAGAAGGCGAAAATCATGATCGAACTTCACATGAACAGTTCGCTTAAACAGTCTTAGAATACCTTGTACTTACATATAAATAAAGTTACGTAAATATTCCACAGCATAGAAAACACTACCTAATAATAAGACTGGTATGATGCAGCTTCGGACGGCCATATCTGCCAAAGAACCGACAACCACTGGGGTAAACGTGTTCTTGAGTGGTGACCACGTCTAGGCAAGCGCAGTGTAGGATGACCTTTGGCTAGATGGAGCGATGATCTGCGCGCTGTAGCTGACAGAAGGTGGTTGAGAAGAGCCGAAGATCGGGCTCAGTGGCGTGCCTTGGGAGAGACCTACGTCCATCAGCGGACTGCGGTCGATGATGATGCAGCTCCGCCATCCACGTTCACCTTACATTAAATCAAGAGTAACTCAGGGGTCCCTTCTATTACCTGTGGAGAGGAGAAGGAAACAAGGCCGTGTAAAAGGGCCAGATTGAATGGGAAAGGAATATTTCCCGGCGGATCCGCGATTGAAAGTAATCGCCCCCCGTCGACGTGACTTTATCACTGACTGAATATTTTGCAAATAACAATCTGGAAACGAAGTGAAGTGTTTATCAGGGAACGCTTTGAAAAATATCAATTTACTTGTAAAAATGAGAAAGTCACCTGCTGATTTCAAAGTAGTGTACGAAATGAAAAAGTTAGAAGAAACTTTGTGAATACCTTCAATTTCGAAGGTAGGTAAATAAATACCTACACCGAAAACCGCCTCTCTATTTTGACAGAGAACGTAAGGTGAGTGTTCCAGACATTGCCATAAAAGCTCTAATTAGCTACTCAAAAACGTACGGAATTTGACAAATATGGTGGCTTAAGATACGTGAATCTGTTCATTTAGCGAGGTAGGTACTGCCAAAGCAACTAAAAGAGTCATCTACACATATCCATCGCATTTTGTCGGGCCAAACGTCCGCTAATTTAGTTTCTAGCACTATGCTGTCGACCTTGTAAATCAAGGTGTATATTATAATTTTTGTACTTTGTTTCGAGAAATATTTCCAAAAAAACATTTACTAAATCTGTAAGTAGAAAAGATCTTTGACATCATACATAACTAAAGAGTAGTCGTACCTATCATCAACCCACGCTAAGAGTACGCTTCCAGGAGGCAGTTCTGAGATTTAAGAATTATGATATCGCCTTATAAATTCAAAACATTTTGCCCTATCGATATTCCTTGTCATTGCCGATTCTTCGAGGAGATCATAATGCAATTTTTATTTCAAATACGAAAAGTTATGTTATAAAATTACACTTTCAAAGTAAAGTAAGAAATATTTTTTTTATGTTATTCCTAGCCATTCCCCAATTCCAAAATTAATAACCATCAATATTTTTTAACAAAGCAACCAAAAATACCCTTTATTTTTTTATTAAAAAGCTAACTCTATAAATTAAGTATTATTACAAATCGAACAAAAGGAATGAATCGGGCTAACAACATAATTTTCATTTCTCTTTACAACATGTTACCGAACATCACTTTTAAAAATTTTCTTTATACTAAGGCTCAGTTCCCACTAGGTCTAGGACGAATTGTTTGACACTGAAAGTGCTCTACGGCATTAAGCCTGACAGCCTCGTTACGATGTCAGCGGAATACTGATACTACCCTCTGTCAGGTAAAAATTCACGAAGGAAGTGACAAGTGGCGTCAAGTGTTTCTATAAGGGCGGTGCTAACTCTTTGCGTCTTCCTAAGTGCTCGGTAACAGGATACGCGAGCTTTCCCTTTTAGCCTTCGTTAATATTACAAAAGCCTTTGTTTTATTTAACACGTCGAATAACTTCGTGAATTTTAACTATTAGAAAAAGTGATCCGATTTTAAAATGAGTTTAAGAGTTAGCTCTACATAATTTAAATATCCGTTATTTTATCTTATTTCATGATAGGTAGGTGGATAAAATATTGCTAAAAAGGATCCATTTTCTTTTTTAGCAATATTTTATCTACTAAATTATATATAATAGTTATGCTATTTTCCATGACAGCTAATAATCGATTTATAACCGTTAATAACGTGAAATAACAGACGGCAATAACGTTGTGCGATTGGCACGTCCATTTCATCCGTCAAGAATAATGAGCGGACACTATCTTTTAAATTCAGTTGATTAATACCATTGGGCGTGGAATACATGACTTTCAATAATGGATTAAAAAAATGGATGCATTTTATGTTTTTCTCTTACTGTCCTATGTATGTTTCTAGCTAGTTTTGGAAATTTATAACATGTACAGTACAATAACAGTCACAGGAGAACACCGGCATAAGCTGGGTGTAAAGATCATTACAGAGCCGACTGTAGCTCATTCCTGAGGAAGGTACTGACTGCTGCCACACAGTTTCCAACACTCACATTTTTGTTATGTACCTACCCCGTTTTATTTTCCACATAAAAACATGTTTTTTTAACCTTAGTATTTTATATGGTATTTAAACAATAACGACTTTTTTATCAGTAGTACCTTACTGCAAAGCTAACTAACTACAAAGTAACTTAGACATGTAAGTAGTAAGTTAACAAAATAACTTAACCAAAGTTCTTGAAAAACTCAATAAAAACTTATCTGCTTTATTATGAAATGAGTTTTACGCCGACCAGGATTTTTATTGTTTTTCCAATGTGCGCAAAATGTAAATCGTCGTAGTTATAGAAAGGTGATTCGAATGTAAAAATTTACTTATTTATATTTATGTCTATGGTAACGAATGTAGTATGAATATGGTGCAAACGGAACGTCGATGACAAACAAGCTTTTTTACTAGCTGATTGTTGGCGTTTTTAAACGCTAGCACGTGAGCGTGAAGCGTTTGGGAAGGATTGTCAATCAAGCAGATGGTAAAAACGCCGATGACACTGGGGCGATTTTACACGCTACAAGCGAAGTCGCTGGCGTAGCGTGTAAAAAAGCCGTGTGTCATCGTTCTATAAGTAAAACAAATGGTTTTATTACGCTCATGGTCGTGTTACCTAGCAACTGTCAGATAACATGTCGATAATCTGCCAAAGATAGTCCTTCCCAAACTATGGGCGACTAGGTTTAGAGAAAAATACAGATTTTTCCGTAATTCATGAAAAAAAGGTGTACGTTTGGATAGTTTTCATTCTGAAAATTCTTTATTGTAAGAGGAACACTAGTCTAGAACTGGAAAAACTAAGGGGGTTACCTCGAGTTTAGTCCACGTTTCATAATAAAGCTGATTTTGTTTAGGGATACGCTACACAATAGTAATAAATTATTAAAACGGCTATTACGCGTTTACACGACTATTTATGTCATCCCTAACTGACCTTATTAAGGGGTAGTCACCCCGAAGCCAGCAAGTGCGACAGATGTGTGAATTAAAAACACTGCCCTTAAATTTATTTACAACACGATATTTGACTATTAATCCCCGACTATAGGGCTCTTAATCCTCTAATGTTCATTTTTATTTGAACACTGTCACTTGCTACACGACAACGAATTTAAACCTTATGTCTCTCGTTTTTAGGTGCATTTTAAGTCAACTTTTTGTAAGTTCATAGCACGTCTGTGCGTTTTTTGTCACTGAAATGTAATCCCTTTTCCTTGTATAAAAAGTAGAATATTGATTGAAGTTTTTGTTGCAACACTTTACTAATTAAGGGGGAGTGTTGGCAATAACGAAACACGGTTAAGGCGTAATGGTGATTTTGGGAATTATTACTTTTAGGTCTATGAATATTCATTTAAATTCAAATTATTTTTGGACACTCGTGATGTTTGACTGTTAATTTTTAAGTATTTGTTATTGCAATCGTAATTTTGAATGCATTAAAAGTTATTGTACCCTACATACCTAAACTTTGAATATATCTTTTAATTTCTTACAAAGCTTTTTATATAGTGGGCTAATTAGGTGTATCTCAAATAGATTAAAAAATAACAGCTAATAATGTCGATGTTTAATGTAGAGAAAACAGAATCATGAAGTATTGAAAATCAAGGTTAAATTTTCCCAACTGAAAACCTTTCATGATAAAATTGCAAAATCCTTTTGTGAACAGAACTAATTCTCATAAAGCGAAAACATTAAATTTGTTCAATCCCGGGCTGGCTAGTGAAAAGACTGCACTGCGTCGGGCTTCACTCTAATTCAATAACAGACCGCATGCTCTGCGAGCCTCTAAAAACCATGTTTTCATGATTTTTAGTGTTCCGTACACCGTTCTATTTCTGGTGAGCCATTTAGTGAACGAGCTTTGTTTTGAAAAATAAAACTTTGCTATAACAGTGTAACAAAAGCGTTGCAACATGCGATGAACAATATTTTTTTTATGCTCATTTTTGTTGGTTACTAAGAAGAATATTAAGACGTTTGTTATATTAAGAGTAATGAGTGTTCTACGTCTAACTCAACATAATATAATATAAAATAAAAAGTAATTATAGAAATATATAAGTAGAAAATATAGAAATGTATAAGTAGTAGTATGTATAATTGGTTGCATTCTCTCTGAGAATATGGATAACGACATTTGAAATTACTATTGTTAATCTTGTTAACTTTTTGGGGTCTATGACAAACCGATTTTCTCAAGATGTTTTCCTTCACCGTTTAGGAGGTACTATTGTTACAACACTGATAGAAGCTGCTCACCTTATAGATAATACCTACCGACCCTCTAGTGGTCTTCATAAGTAAATAATTTTCTTAAAACTCTGTGGATAACGTAGTGGGCTGAAATATAATTAATATGCTTAAGATGTTATAAATGTTAAGTAAAATGTATATTGCAGCTGTTTGTTGTCCCAATAAATAAAATTAAAATTAAAATAATAAAAAGATCAGGCGTTTTTTTGCACGAATATTCTCTGCTTGTTTTATCGATTATAGTGACGTTACTATGTATTATTATATTAAAAACTGTAAATCAATAAAACACTATTTACAAAATATCTTTTGGGTTATGTAAGCGGAATTTTTCAAACGAAAGTGTAGTAGAAGGATAAAGGCACTCTTGTAAGAGAGACGATAATGCAAAGAAAATATAATCTAAAGAGCGCTGTTATTAGAAAGAAAAAAGGTTTTTCAATGCTAGAATACTATGACTATGTGATAGATCAGATAAACGTTAATTTATTAATCATATCGATAACTCTTAAAGTAAGTTATACTTTGAAATCTTAGGTATTTACAAATGTGCATTAGAAGGTTTTCAGCTCATTTGTATTGAATGCAAAACTAGACCAAAAAAAAAAACTATAAGAACCCCAGCGAAATTTATCTATCCTTAGTTTTAATTTAGTGTTGTACGACGCAATTAACTGATCACCATCCTAAATAAACCTTTATCACAATATTTGAGTAAGTAATTACAAATCTGCAAATGCCGTCTATGGCGTTTGCATTTTTTGACACCCTTGCTGGCGTTTCCATTTTTAGCAGATCTAATTATGAATATTAAAAGGCTTGGGTCTGACTGACAGACACTTTGGCCTGTGCGTTGTCTCACAGGCCAAACCACTGAACGTAGAGGCTTGAAATGTGTGTACTAAGAAAGGATTTATGTTTATGTACAATACAAACGAAGTTGTGGGTGCAAACGCACATGGTCGTAGTTAGGAATACAATATAATATAGTATTTATGTATAAAAAAGTTATGGTCCATGGGTAATGGGAGCCTTCCGCGTTTTTAAAATTTTGTCAAAGCGTCTGGTCGAAGCGACGCGTGATCAGAGGGCTGGCAGCTATCTGGGCCAAAGAATAAGCCTTGCTATACAAAGAGGCAATGCAGCCAGTATCCTCGGCACGCTGCCATCGGGTATCGAGTTGGAGCAGTTGACCTACCTATAGATCGTTTGCAACGGTCTATAGGTGGCCCAATTGTTTCCTTTTGTAAATTTGTAATATAGATTGTAGTAGTTAGCTTATGCTGTAATAAATCATTTGCTATTATTAAAAAAAGTTATGTATGAAATCACATCAAAATAAACGTAACAATGAGTGTAAGGCAGTCTCTTTCAAACTCTTTCTAACTGTAGCAAACTTATTAAAAACTTTTCAATGTTGTATACATTTATGAATGAAACTAAAGCGTCATGTACCTGATATTATCATCTACATGACGGTTTGTGATAATATGCAACCACAATATTCAATTAAATATTGATTGTAGCAGCACTCGTAAATTAAGTCACATTCAACGAATGAGCACGCTGGGAGCCATAATAGTTAAAATAATACGATAACATTATTGTATTAGGAACACACATTAAATGGGATTGGCGCTGTGCCTAAAGCCTTGTCGGTTATGCTTGAATATATTTGGCATAACCTTATCTTTGTATCTTATTATCCACTTTTTGATCGTTTTACACATATATGTTCCACTTTTCAATCGTTTTTCACATAACTCGTTGTAATTTATGGTTAGTAGGTTTAGCTTGAAATTAGGGTATGAGCGCCCAGAAGTGTAGGCGCATACTGAGAATCTTCGACTTATAGGTACATATATATCCACCCTCGCCTTTGGCTCGGGCTGTAAAAGTCTCGCATAGAACGGTTTGCTTCAGGACCTTGCTGTACAAATAACTATTTTATCACGAAGAGTATTCAGTGTGCCTACATTCTGTATAATGCGGTCCATAAAACGACTTACATTTTGGACGTTTCGGGTGGCAAATGCGTACATAATGTGTGCTCTTGATCCAGAGGCGGTAAATGGAGCATAACTAGGCATTAGACAAATTGGCGGAGTGCCAAGCGGCGCCCTATGTCGGGTCTTTGCGGGAAATATGTAGCCTACAAAGCATATACTGCTAAAGTTCTTGGGTTCGCTTACATAAATGAAAAAATTGAATGCCTAGAGCTTTTTCTATTAACAGGCTTGCTTGCTTTAACTTTTATAGGTACTTTTCGCCTTTTATTCTACGTGAGACTTAGACCGGGCATAGAGGATGTGTGTATGCATAGGTGTCACTTTAAATCCATTATAACTATATCTAATGTTTTTATGAAATTTTGCGAAGTTTAATTTGTTTAACAGCAGGTAGGAAAGTTATAATGAACCAATAAATTATCCCATTAGGCTCAATTTACCGAACACAACACTAATTTAGTCGATAAGCTCACTGAAACTGTGAAAAGTATCATTAAAATTAATTAACCATAAAATAGAGGTGGCCAAATTGGGTCATACGAACCATAACATTTGGAAACGTTCGTAGCATTAACAATTCTATTTCTGTGACAATAGAGTGCAGTGTCGCTTGGTATAAAGGCTCTTGTGTAAAGCACGTTGCACACTGCAAGACCGTCTCGGCCAGAGTCGTTAATCTTAATGCAAATTCGTGCCAAGCGTCCTTAATGGCGCCCGTATTTACTATTTACACGTCTTATTCTTCAAGTGAAATTACGTCGTTTTGTACGTGGTGTGCATTCGCTTGGAATCTGGGTTTGTGTTGTAGACTACCCTTTACTTATTAACGCTGCTTAATTGTTGTTAAGGTGTCCTGAGCGCTTTTGTGAAATATCAGTATGAGATACATTTTTCAATCATTACATATAAAAAAAAACCACTCTTCATTGAGTTGGGTGATAGAACTTTTACTTAGATTAGGAACGATTAGGAAGATTAAAAAAGAAGAGTAAGCTCCTTCATGAGTCTGCTTTTGTTAAAACTCGCCACAAACTAAAAAAAATGCATCAAAAATATTTATTTTTAAGTATTTAATAATCAATAATTTATTTATTGTTTTAGAAAAGACAATCGGGCCTAATAAAACTCGAAATCAAATCCAACTATGGATGTCAAATTGCACAAAAGCCAAATTATCACTATTCTCGTCAGATGACCTAAATACCAAATGTTACAAATCTACGCCTAATTATGAGAAATGAAAGCGCAAACATGAATGATGCGATGTTTGCAGCCGGAAACGGAAATAAAAACAAATCTCGCTAAGTGCTCCCACATTCCGGAATAAGGCCGTCGATCGAGGATTGGGCTCATTCCCAACGCTATTTGTCTTTTACCCAATTCCTAAATACGAATAGAATTTGAATGTGAAATAGCACTAATTTTCTTAATCTAAATTACTTATAAGTAAAAAAAAAATATCACTACACTTTGCGCAAAAATCACGGTTTAATGTCAGCTTTTCGACGTATAAACGACGTAAGGAACCTAGTCTAAAGTATTTTCTTAAAGTACGATGCACACGGCTTTTTTACACGCTACACGTCAGCGACTTCGCTTATAGCGTGTAAAGTCGCCCAGTGTCATTGGCGTTTTTACAATCTGATTGTTGACAGAGATCCTTCCCAAAAGCTAACACGTCCACACGCTAGCGTTTAAAAACGCTAACAATCAGCTTGTAAAAACGCTTTTGTGCATGTCATCGTACTATTATTACGTGTGAACTAAAATGACATTTATCTCTAGAGTATCTATTAAAAAATGCAGAGTAATGTTCGTTTTATGGAGCTTTACACCAAGTTTTTTAACTCTCCCGTAGATGTCAAGTAGGTACACATTTTTCAGAGCTGACACTCATTTTTTTCCTTTGGCACACAAAAACAGTCAATGGTAGAACCATCTAGCCAGTGGAAGAAAATCGCTCCCACAAAACAATGACTATTGATACCCCCCTGCCTAACTTCAGCCTGACCTTACACATTGCCAGCAACAATATTTTACTAGGTCAATAATACGTAAATTTAATACCGGGTTCGTAATGCTAATACCCATTACATTGCGTACAGGCTTTTAGCCGCAAATGGCAATGGTATGATGTGTAATTTTTCACGAGGGCAATCAGCGGTTTCCCCTTTTTCCTTGTCAACGAAAAGTCTTATAATACCACGTACGTAATGTTGGCAGCGTTTTTTGTGACGTTTTTGCGCGAAATCGCAATAAGTGATGGGGGAGTAATGTAGCAGATGCTTTGACACTAGAGCACTTTGATTACGAATGCTTTGGTACTTTTTTCGCTTTTCAGAGATTTTGGTTCTGCTTGTACAAGTACCTACCTAATTATTGTATTTACAAATAAAATTTCTGTTTATATTGTTGTAAAATAAAGTGAGTACGATTTGGTACCTAGATTATACACGACAACTGACAAGAGACTCTTCTCTCGGAAGAAAACACATACGATGGTAGAGCACGTCACTTGCATGATGAAGGATCTCGTAAAAGTAGGTAAGTATCACTATACCTTAAAAAAAGTAGGTATCTCTATACCTACTTCTTTAAAGATCCTTCATCATGTAAGTGACGTGCTCTACTTACAAGTATTAAACTTAGTTAGAACGAGGTACTCAAAGATTCTTCTAATTCGGGTCTTTCCAATGAATATTACAAAGTACATGTATACATACAATAGTGACAACAGTTTTTCACCTTTAATATAATTTAATTTAGGAATACTTTTAGTCTATTCATTTTATACTTAAAATTGTTACCTGTGTTTGTACGTACTATAAGACCTACAAGAATTAAATGTTTTTTTTAAATCTTTTATCTTTATCTCGTATATGTGTTTTCTTTTTTCTTGTGTTTTTCTTGTTGGTGTCTTTAAAAAACGAGTAAATAGTCTATTAGCGACGCTTGGTCAAAAAAATATCGTTTTTATTTTAAAAACGTTGTGTCTAAAAAAAAAACTAAGCACTTTTCAACATGTCTTATAGACATTCAATACTTTCAGGATCCGATTTTAATGCCATAATAATGATATCATCACGCTTTGACTTGATGATAAAGGGCATCCAGAAATACACCTCAGGGGCTATTATTATACATTAGAAAATTTAAATTATGCTTTCATTTGTAGCAAAAATTTAAATTATGAAAATTTCAATAATAACCGTAAAATAATATTGTACTCAAACAAGTAATAAAAAAAGATCCAGATTTTGGAACTTATGTTTATCATGTTTCAAAATCCCCGTGATTTCCCAGAGAGGGAGTTTGAAGAGTTTAACCCTTGATCAAAATCAAGGCGATTTTGGGACTAACCCTTATAGTCTATCAAAATCTGGCGCTATCCGTATTATAATTGTACTCTAGAATACAAGTACCGTATCGTACAAAGCATTACCAACTAACAAGACTAACAAGAGCCCCGTTCACCAATAATCGGATACCAGCGGATAGCTCAGCTCCGCTGCTTTTTGACGCGCCATCGTTAAGGGAATCTGTCGAATTATTCTCATGAATATTTATACGTCTGAGGCCTGAGGGTACGCGGTAATGACAACACAATGTTTCCCGTATCCGTATTGGATCAATATAACGAATTTTATCGAGTTACTCGCTGTAGTTTATTCGGATATAGGGATATGCATAGGTATTTTTGAGGGAATAGTTTTTAAAAGATTAGAGAGTTATATTTTTATACGCCTTTTACAATATTTTAGTTTTAAAGTCGAGTTGCAACTCGAATATTTGAGTCGTTAGTTACACGACATCACAATTTGCATGGAAACTCAAAGGTTTTGTAAGGATTATGATGGGATAAGCTATTGGAAAAATATTTTTTGCTCGATATCACCTGAAAACTGATGCTTCCTTCGCTGATCCAGGCTCCAACGAACGAGGATCATAGGATCAAATCGCTCGCTTCTCTAAAATTGCTAAGCGTTTTCCCGTTATCTGCTCATTGTGCACTGACGTTGCGCATACTGATTGCGATAGTGTGCTCATTTTGGCTCACTGCATTTGGAAATGAACTAGTTCGATCGCTTTTTTAGCATCTATCTATTAGTTTAGGCATCTATCTATTAGTCTACTCAGGATTTAGTCACTCTAAGTTTTTAAATACTAACACCTAGTTCTAAGATTAGATAATAAAGTAAGTAGGACTAACACTGTGGACCTTGATGTCTGAATAAATAAATAATAATAATAATTATTATTTAGTGTCGGCATCTATCGAAAAAAGAACTGAATTTTAAAATCCCTTGGTCTTTTTGGACATGATTGTACTACTTCTTCTGTACTTGTCCTACTTCGCTGTAGCTCCATTATTTTTGGTTATTTTATTTTTAAGCTTCCTTTTATACCTATTATATAATATATTTCCTCAGGGTGTACAATAAAGTGTTGCTATCTATTTATCTATCTTCCAAGGATAATGAAGTAACATCTAAAAAATAATGAAAAAACTGTTTTTGGTGTAAAGTACATACCTACTCAATCTACTCATATCTCTACCTACATCACTATTTTAGTTTACTGATAATTTATAAAACCAGCAAGAGGGACCTCCCAATCTGATACCCGACACCACCCGCCTTTCACAGTCACTTATAGAACCTTTCTACCCCGACGCGAGGTGGATCATCTTACGGTAGCTATCGCACAGCGGCGGAGATAACACGACAATGCAGGCACTTCAAACCCATTTATACGGTATACACCGTACAAAGGTGTTAGGTAGGTTTACGTTCTAGTGTTAGATCCCCCCGTATGGGGCTTACGGTAAATTGATAGCTCTGAAACTTGACGCTTTTAAGGCTGTAAAATAGGATTACTTTGGCGTTTTGAAGTCTAGTCGCCGATGCTGAAAATGGTTATTTGTGAGCTGTTGCTACTGGAAGATAATGAATTAATGAGTGAATGCGAACGCTTTAGAATTGTCTGTCTGGGTTTGAGTCTGCGTGTTTTCTATGTATTCTATGTATCTCTATATTTACAAAAAAGTATTCAAGTATTCAATTCGGATAACTGATTCCAATACTATCAGCTTTGCTGATGAGTTTGAGGATACATAGCGCTGTGTGAAATGTCCAAAATTTATATGTAGGTATGTATATTTATTATACCGAAGAACTTACGTATTCACATACAAGTTATGGAACAAGTACAATGGGCTGCCTCATCGCGAAGTAGAGATTAAAGAAAAAACAAGGTCTTTGCTTAATCAATACAGCTCCCTGCAAAGTGGACATAAAAGGTCAATATAGCATTTGGGTTTTTGAATTTTCCGGTATGGAAATAATTATATTTTAATTATCCGTAGGTTTCTGCCCATTGCTACAGACGTAGGCACAGTGTAGGTGCATAAATCTCAATCACAATTTACGCGCGTCAACTGTAGGCCGGGCGGTCCAATGATGGATGGCGCCTCGCCCGCGTTCTCATTCCGAATTCAAACCAGCCAACCGTCGCCCGACACGTTGCAAAATGGCAGACACGAAACTAAATTGATTAAAAATCTATTAGCCTAGTTGACTGCCTATCTGATACGTCTCCATTTCTGAAAGTGACATTTTATTAAATTGAAGATAATTCGGTTTATGAGAAATGACTTATTTATAAATGTCAATGTTAATATAGGGTGTATCAATTACTTATCGACTATTAAATTACTCACAAGTCATGTCCCACACATCTTATTTATTTATAAGTGAGGGTAGATTACTATTCCAACAGTCTCTATACTTCGTGTTGGTAAAAGAGAGTTTTGAAAACTATGACCGTAGAGATGTTACATTATTATCTGTATTTTTCAATAAATTTTAGTAAAAAAAAGACAAGGGTTAGATTACGTCCGTAACGGCTTCAAAAATCCTCTTCTTATGCCGACACTCGCTTCGCGGTGTATTAATAAAATTCGCTATTTCTGACATTCGAGGGTCCAAGGTCGCTCATATCCCTCAACCCTTTATACCGAATAGTTTTGCTTTATAATATTTGTGGCACGTCCTCTGACCATCCCAAAGGAGGCCTTAATTTATTAATAGATTGTTTATAGCTTCGGGTTTTCACCGCCTAATAAATAGATCACCCTTTAATAATAATGCGTTTTCGTTGTGATTGCTGAGACATAAATTTTATGAAGATTTTATGAGATTAAAAGGGTGACTGTCGCCGGTTACAGATTTTACAGACGATGAAAATGGTAGTTATTTTTATGGTTATTTTATCGATTTTTAATTAAATATCCTTTATTACCACATAAGCTAACTAGTACAACCTATATTATAAAAGGAAACAATTGGGCCACCCATAGAAACGATCTATAGGTAGCTCAACTGCTCCAACTCGATACCTGATGGTAGGGTACGGAGAATCCTGAGCTGCATTGCTTCTTTTTATCGTTGGTTTAATTTTTTTTATCTGGTTTGATACTGGTTTAAATAATGGGATGATGAATGACGGGATGCATATTTTTTTCGACAGAAAAAACCCATTTACGCATGTGTGCCACCAGGATTCGAAAACACAACCATTAGATCGCAAGCCTAGGGCATCATCCACCACGTCTCTCACGAATAGCTTGCATGAGAAATACTTGCACCTTATGTGACTAAAGTAATGAAGAAACTTTATTATAGGTACCGTTCTGAATGAAGTTTGTTCTGGCTCTCCGCAAGCAATATCCAATTCACACGCAAGCAACATTTGTTGGCAACTAGCGCGTCACAAAGTACTACTACTTACAAGGAAGTTGATAGCCTGATAATACCTACCTAAGTATTTACCCGAGTTCATTTGCATGACGCATTCACCGCTTTGCCCACGTGGTATCAAAATAATAGACCATAGCCTTTTCTCACATAAAAACTGTACCCATACTACATTTCGGTTCAATTGGTTTAGTGGTTTCATCGATTGTGCTTCAAACATTTACATATCCACCAGAGTACTACTCCACTACTTTGGGGAAATGGGCTGGTTGGGGTAGAGTTCTCAAGTAAGGGTCAATGCATAGTAGCCCATAGCGGGACGTCAACTCAGTACAGACGCTTGTTACCAAATGTTATCCAATTTAAAAACAAAATTAGAATTAAGTTGATCTATCTATACCTGTGAAATTTGCGAAAGATCTGCGATCTGCAGGCAAAGATGAATGCGTTAAATCGAAGGCAGGGCGTAATAGCGCACATTGGTAGAGGCATGTCCAGTGGAATGTATCATTCATTCTCAGAAAGACACAAAGTCACTTGAGAACAATAGTTTGCATAAAGTTAATGTTAATATTAAAGTTAATGTTTACAGTTGTCGTTTCTTTGTCTAAAAATGAAAACCCATTTAACACATTCTAATTTAGAAGTGAGTAGTCGTTTGCAAGGTGAGTAAATCAAGACGTATATAATGAATAGAATTTAAAGAATTTTTCATTTATATATTTCGTAATTTTTATATAAGTAGAACTCTATACGTAGAAAACAGTGGAATTTCAGCGTTCACAATCTTGAAAGGCAACGCTCAAAGTAATACATTCGCGAAGTTCGCCACTCGGGGGCTACGCGGACTGCATCCCATCAAACTACTATTCAATATATTAGCTTTCCAACTTAGATTTGTGTCGATATTGCTTCACGCAAAACTGAAACATAAATGAAAATAGAATTCGATTTTTCAACGTTCTTTTGTTGTTCTGTTCTACTTTAGATTGTTTGATGTTGTACGCAAAAAAGTGCTGATATATGGTTCTGCGCCAAAACTACAGAACCGAATGAGCAATATTCAGTGTGGGATGAAGTTTATGAGCTGAAAAAGGACATAGATTACTTTTTATCCCTATACCGCGCGGACTAAGCCGCGGGCAACAAGCATCTAGTACTAGCTGTTTGCCCCTTTGACCTCACGCGCCTAAACCTCTGAGCCGATTCGGGTCATCTACGAACTCAAAAATTGTTTTAGACCTATCTAGGATATGCGATTCGAGAGGTATCGTCGGATAAACATACATACAAACATAAATAAATAAATACACTTATACATCCGCTGATTTGCTCTAGTCTTCAGACTCTGAGACCTCTATCCTTTCAGTCAATAAGAAAAATAACTTTTTCTATCTTTTAGTAAATAAGTACTTCAAGTCCACTGATCTTATTTCTCAATCTATTCGCCCTACTTTGTTATAAGATTCTCGTAAATACACTAACTTCCCTAATCTTTACCCGTAAAAGTTGAAAAACTTGGTTTACTCTCCTAAGCTAATACTAGAATAAAGTTTGTTTTGTACTCGATTTGCGAAGATTCTCTTGTATTCTATTGCGAGATTTTTGAAAGTATCGTCATCGAGAAAAGTACTTATTGAATCCCTACTAATTTCGTAAATAAGTGATAATTTGTAAAAGATCAAACTCCAAAAGTTTATATTACTTTTGTCACTGACTAAAACATTCAACCGAATTTAAGAAACTCCTCCTTTTTTGAAGTCGGTTGAAAATAATATTTACAAGGATCGATAATAAGTAGTTTTTATTAGCACTTGGTGTAAAGTTTAACAAAACAATCAGTTTAATTTGCGGCTTAAGATACAAGCGAACGAAATGAATGGCCTAGAAACTAAAACTCCAAACAAATTGGCCTGTCATCCGACAATGTATGGGAGCGCTGGATTTAATTAATCATAAAATAATGTAACGAAAGGGTTGGGATCATGGATGTGCGATCGTGATAGCAGGACATGGATGTGTGGTCCAAGAGAAAAGAGCAAGCGGGAATTAGAATTGTAGTTTACTTTTTTGACGTGACTACGTCTAATAAATCGATGAACGCCGGCTGCATGCACGAAAACGTTGACGTCATTGTCCGGTAACACTGTCAATGTCCGGTAACGCTCAGTGTCCGGTAACGCTCAGTGTCCGGTAACGCTGTCATTGTCACCGCGCGCACGTCATTGCCCCAGTGCCAGTGACACGCTAATTGATAAGTTTTTATAAATATTTATGTTAGTCTCTAAGGTATATATCATATGGGCCCTAGTTAAGCTACATTGTACTTTTCTTGTGTCTGAAATAAAATTATTATTATTATTATTGTCCGGTAACGCGCATTGCCCTGTTACGCTGGTCACGCTAAACTATCGTCCGTAAACAAACTTAACAGACAACCAACTATTTTTTTTGGAGTTTAAATTGTATAACGCCCCCGGTATGGAAATTTTAAAAATTAATGCAAGTGTAATGTTTTTCTGCGCAACATACATACCTTGCATACCTTTCATTCTAAAAACGTGTATACTTCGGAAACGCATTTCTTCTTACAAAAATACCGTGCTTCATCTATGCGGTTTTACAGTTCACTTCCCCCTTCCTTCATACGTTTTTTTTTCGCCTCTATTTAACCTTACAGCAGTCGTGCGTCGGAGCTGACACACACACAATTTTTTACCCGATATCAGAATGCTAACCATTGCTAACGTATGTTTACACCTCAATTAAATAAATTATAGGTCGGGCAGTACATCTACAGGATCTAGAATAAACGGTGTCAAATTATCACCAATTGAGCTTCCCGAGATACGAAACTGAGAAATAGGAAGACCAACATCCCGTTAGAGCAACGACCATAGTAAAATGGCCTGGAATAACAAGAGACAGGGATGAGTGGAGGTGGAGACTCTTGGATGATGCTGGAATATTATGAAACTCATTTCTCGTGGATTTTTTTAGGAACTTATGGTTGCCACAAACGAGCCACCAACCACATCGACCGGTAGCCGGCGACCATCAGTTTTCAACAAAATGTATGTAATCTGATTGTCTTCGGCCACCAGTCGACGTGGTTTGCCTATTTATCTGTTTTTAATATGAATAAGTGACTTGTCTTATACCACACGAACAAACTAACTTCGGCGGAGGTTTAACGAGACGGCAAATTCTGAAAAACAAGTAACCTCGATGAGGGTCAGACAGTGAGGGTACAATTAAAAAGCGAAATGTAAGCGAGGATTAACCCTCCGGATATAATGAGGAGATTCGCCGAATAATGTCCAAATGGACGGATTTGTAACGTGTAACATCTGAAAGGATTTCAATGAAAAACACAGATTAGATTTCAAATGTTTTGAGAAAATTTTAAGATGTTACGAATACGGATAACTTATTTTTCAGAATATAATATAAAAGATATAACATAAAGCTATATTATAAGCACCAATGTCATAATAATAATAATAAAAAAATATATATCATGAAAGCACGCAATTTAGCAACTGACCTATGTCGAAGGTGTATGAGCAGCTCAGAGACGATTCAGCACATTACAGGGGCTTGTAAATCAATTATGCAGACTGATTATAAGTTCAGGCACGACCAGGTGGCAAATATTATCCACCAAAAACTAGCTGCTAAATTTAACTTAATTGACACAGCCATAGGACCAACCTTACTATAAATACACCCCTGAGACAGTACTTGAAAATACCTCACACAAACTTTACTATGATAGAGCCATCCTCACAGATAAAACAATTCATTACAATAGACCAGACATCACCCTCATCAATAATACCAACAAGACTGCGCTCATCATTGACATAGCCGTACCCAACACACATAATCTACAAAACACAATTGCAGAAAAAAATTATAAATACTAAAAAAAAAAAAAAAAAAAAATCTATAAAACTCAAGGATGAAATTACCCGAATGTGGAGGCTAGAGAAGGTTACCGTCATACCAATTGTTCTATCCACAACGGGTGTCATCCCCAAACAACTCCACCAGTCTCTCAAGACCTTAGATTTACCGAAATTTACGTATGTGCAAATGCAAAAGTCTGTAATTTTAAACACCTGTAGAATAGTCAGAAAGTTTTTACAGATTGACTCTACGGGTGACGCCTCGCAGTCAGCTACCACTACCACCACCGCAAGTACCAATTTATCTTCTACTGGTGTGCACTTGGCTTAGGCCCGTGTACTTCAGAATTTCCGGCTCTAGAGCTGAGTAGATATAATTAAAGATATACAAAATAATAATAATAATAATAATAATCAGCCTTCTTTTATTTATTCACATTTTATAATAATAATAATAATAATAAAATCTTTATTGTAAAAACACATGTAACAATGTACAATTATTGTTTTACAAAAGGCGGTCTTATCGTTTAATACGATCTCTTACAGACTACCTACCTAAAACTAAAACTAACCTAACCTAATACTAAATGTAACGACTTTGCCGTTGGCCCAGCGCAGTGATTAGTATGTCAGTTGGGCATCTCCCTCCGAACTAGTCGGATTTTAATGTTACTTATAACTATATACCTACTTAGAAGTTTACATACTAACTTATCTATGCCAGAAATAGCTGAGACAGGTTTTTCAAGTAATAATAAAATAGCAAGTTTACTAATAGTAATTCAATAAAGCAAGAGACAGTAAGAATTTGGAAATCCTAAATGTTGGAAAGAGGAAAGGTAGGCCTTCGCCCTTCGATGGGAAAATACGGGCTCATAATAATAATATGACATATGATAATGAGACAATTTTTTAATTAAAACTTTATTTTCAGACATCGAGGTCCATAGAGAGAATATATAGAAAAAAGTTTTGCAGTTTTTCTGCCTTATCAATTTGTTTGGTTCACATTACAAACTTTGATAATAGAACAGCGATCAAAATAAATTTCTCGTTAAACTCTTGCAACTCCCTAACAAGATCATCGCGCACGATTTCTTCCGCTTACAACTAACTAAAATAGCACAAAAAAGAATCGCCAAGTGTCACCACCGTAGTCAAGATAGTCAAGTCCAAGTTTTCACAATAAAAGAACTTACGATAGTAGCAAGTCTGGAAAATTTTCTCTAGTCGTTTTACCAGCAGCCTGTGAATCAGGTCGGAAATATCGACTTGAAAATTTCTAGTTGTTAGTTCGGAATGACACCGCGGTGGAAGATTGGATTATATTTAGAAGTGGCAACACCCTATCATGAAACTTTAAATCCATCTTATTGATGTAAAAAATACTATGAAAAAATCATACTAATTGATAACACTTCAAATAAATAAATCATCATCAACCTATAGCAGTCCACTGCTGGACGTAGGTCTCTCCCAAGGTGCGCCACTGAGCCCGATCTTCGGCTCTCCTCATCCACTTTCTGCCAGCTATAGCGCGCAGATCATCGCTCTATCTGGCCAAAGGTCGTCCTACACTGCGTTTGCCTAGACGTGGTCTCCACTCAAGAACACAACTCAAGAAGAAAATAATAATAAATAGGTAATGTTGCCAGTAAGACAATTGTAAAATTAGTCTTAAAAAAATGTTTTCTTGTCTTATTTGAGTAGTTTTAGTTTTAGTTTTTGGTTATTTTTTTTTATTATTTTTTTATTTATTCAATAAGGCAATGCCAAAACAACACATAATACAAAATATACAGAACACTTACATAATAGCATACACTAAAATGTGAACCAATTATAGGCTTGCACAACACTCATAGAAAACAGGCAACAGCTAAATTAAAAGAAAAAATATGACACAATGAAAAAAACACAAGAACGCAAACAAAATAAAACTTGTAGGTACTTTCTACATGACAAAGTCAACATAAAACAAGAAATAAAAAAAAATTAAAAAAGAAAATATAATGGTTATATATACGTTCCGTGTCGCTGCCACTGGGGTCTAGCAGAACACCAGCGCTGCAGTGTTTTGTTGTATTTTGACCTTTTTTGTTCGTTTATTTTTCCATTAATAAAATTATTTCTTTTAATTTTTTTTTCTCTCAAATAGATTTTGTATGGCAAGGAGGCAGATGAAACGCCCCTTCATTTTCTGACGGAATGTGGACCGCTAATGCATAAGCGCAGTATTTATGGGAAAACACATATTAAGCCCTGATGAATTAGTTGAGCTTCCTCACAAAAAACTCCTGCAGTTCATCATAGCGGCAGGGTTTAGTGAGGAACTTTAACCGCATAGATCCAAGTGGCGAGCACAATAGACCGACAACAAATCAATAATATAAAAAAAAATAAAAAAATGGCAATAGTACCTATAGTTCAGTCGAAATCTGCAAAAGGATTGTTAGAAAACACCACTTTAAAGGGGTAAATGTAAGTAATAATGTAAACGAGTAGAGTCCATCTCAATAAATTTTCACCACACATAATAGTAGTAGTAGGGACGTGGTGGCCGAGTGGATGAGGCCCTTACCCACTTGGCCACCACGTCGAATCCCAGTGGTAGTCATGCGTAAATGGGTTTTTTCGGTCGAAAAAATCTATGTTAGCATCCCAACGTACTCGCAACGGTAAAGGAAAACGGAACGGATCGAAAATATGTGACAAGTGCACGAAAGGAGCCTCTTCGAGTCGCACTTGAAATCCTTTCACCACACTGGTTCGAAGGAACTAGTGACACGATAAGAAGATGAAGAACCACACGTAGTGGCGTGGCTATCCTGTTGTTCCTGTAGATTAAATTTCATAGTTTCAAAAGATAGTAACGGTAGATGATAGTGTACGTATAGCTGTATTACATTCAGGGTTCTTGGCAATATCACAGATAAATAATCCACTTGTGGTATATTGGCCTATGGTAATATTAATGATAATTTTGTAAACAAACATAATCATTTTCAGTGTAATTTATTATTATTCTAGTACCACAAGTCAATACTGCTAGGCTCAATGTATCCACCATCCTCTTGTTCTTAATCTATAAGAAGCTGTTTGTGTTCCTTTAAAAAAAAAAATCTTGTAGTTTGTATCAAATAGATGTTCTGTATAACAAATTCCCTCGTTCATACATTTGAGATAATAGTTTTCGCGATTGTCACACGTAGTTATGTTAGATTGAAACGGGTATTTATCGCGCTCACCTTATCCTTTTAGTCTCAACGTTTCGATATTTATCCGTTACAATCTAATAACTACATTTGAGATAAGTTTTGAAACTATGTCCATTTTTCCAAGTTGAACTGTTAAACTTTTTGAACTGTTCGAAGTTTTTTCGCAATCGAACGTTTTAACAGGCAATTTGCAAATTTGAATTTGGTATTTTTGTGTCGGTTGGGAGCGCGGGGTGGTAAATGGAGTCGTGATTTCTGAAGTTGAATGTTCAAGTGCAGAAGTTTCAGGTCCGACGGTGTCGTAGGTAATGAGAAAATAAAAATAAGTTAATTGATAGATATAGGTAATAAATAAATAATAAAAAATATTTTGGACATTTCACAAGATGCCATCTAGCCCCAAACTAAGCAGAGCTTGTACTATGGGAACCAGATAACATATACAATACTTAAATACTTATCTTTTTTTGTAAATACGTACATAGAATACATAGAAAACACCAAGACTCAGGACAAACACCGATGTTCATCACACAAATGCTTGTCCTGAACGGGAATCGAACCCGCGACACCGGGCGTGGCAGTCCAAAACACTTGCCTTTCGACCATCCGTGTCGTCAGTCACATTAGCTCTAGCAAGCCGATATTTAGTTGTTTTCAAGTAAGTTCGTTATATCCAAATTAAACCCTTAATTTGTAGAACGCCAAACGTCCCTCTTATAATAATCAAAAATACTTAATAACTTTTATTATTTATTTTCTACGAATTCTAATCTAAGCCTTGGTAGGCAGAGGATAGGTAGAGGTAGAAAAAATATTAACCGAATATTGCCTACCTAGTGCATAAACTTATTACATAACTATTACCTACCATTCAACAGTGAACGGAATACCGTTAAATATCTAGGTAGTTACTGTAGATACTTTACTTTTGCTCCTTTTAAGAGATGTATTAACTATAAAGAGTATTATTTATTACAGCATAAGCTAACTACTACAATCTATAAATAGGTATATTACAAAATTTACAAAAGGAAACAATTGGGCCACCCATAGACCGTTGCAAACGATCTATAGGTAGCTCAACTGCTCCAACTCGATACCCGATGGCAGCGTGCCGAGGATACTGGCTGCATTGCCTCTTTGTATAGCAAGGCTTATTCTTTGGCCCAGATAGCTGCCAGCCCTCTGATCACGCGTCGCTTCGACCAGACGCTCTGACAAAATTTTAAAAACGCGGAAGGCTCCCATTCCCCATGGACCTAGGGTCTCGACCCCAAAGGGCTCAAACATGTACGACCTATCAAGACCTACATATTTACGCCGCTTGAGATCTTCAGCAGAGTTTGCCGCCGCACCAGCCCTAACTTGCGTCCCTGGCAAATGAGAAGGTGCCAAAGTGTCTACGCATGTAGCGTCCCACACCAAGGGCCTGCCCATTCTCCATGGGATAAGCGTCATACCGTCAGGCCGCTTACCATCGTCACGACTTAGACCGTTCGGCTCGAGAACGGCTGGCACATTGGCGGTGGTAAAAGCCCGGCGAATGATTTCGTTAAGACTACTGTGGCGGGAAATTCTGCCAGCACTCCTAGTGCACGATAATCCATGGTGACCAAGATGTTCGACCGCAGTACCACACCGGCATCTATGTGGAGCGCAGCATGGAGCACCCAACCGCAGACGTGTTGCAACGCGGAAAGTTAAAGGGTCCAATAATGTGCCAATCGTTTGTGAGGGCAATGCTTGCAGCCAAAGTCCTGACTCCCATTTGGAAACGGCTAGGAGGCGAGCACGATCTGAGGGGCTAGAGCACGTTTGTAACAGACAGTTCCGTGTTAGCTCACAGATAGGCCCGTCCCATTGCCTTTGAGACGAAAGGGTTTTGGGGGGAGTAGTATTTGGGCAAGCAATTTGCCAAGCGTTCCTGGCCTCGTCTAAATGTGAAATTTTGAAAATGTTGCCAGATTGAATTGAAACCGTCGGAGCTAAAATTTTTTCAACCAAAGAACTTGTGCTATAGACTGAGGACAAGAAAGCTGGTAGGCTAACACTTGAAATTTTGCGTATACCTAAGCCTCCCATTTTAATAGGAAGGGAGGCCTGCGACCATGCCCTGTCATCCAGCGCGATATTCAAAACCACCGACAGTGTATTCTTTATGATGTTATCTAAGCCTTCCATCAGCTCAGTGTGTTTCCACAGGTGACAACACCGTAAAGCGTACGTAAATTTGGGAACAAACAAACAAAATTTTATAATTGTAAAGGCCATGTGGGGATTTAATTTCAGATAATTTATTAATTAATTAATTTAATTTAATATAATTTACTAAATATATACTATAAAGTATATATTTAGTAAATAAGTATAAACTCATAGTGTAGTCGTAGGCTATCCGTGGCGTCAACAACCGGCTTCGACGGAAGACCAGCGTTGGTTGATATACGTACCAACCAACATATGCTGAGTCGGAGACCTTTTTGTACCACGCTATCTGTATATTGTATTAACATCGTTTATTATTATTTTTCATGTGTCTATAACTGTTTGTGTATACTGTGTCGTGTGCAAATAAATATTTTCATTTTCATTTTCATTTCATTTTATTTTCATTTCATTTTTTTTCATTTTCATTTATAACTTTACGTGGAATGTTTTTTGCCCATACATATTTAATGAGACAGGTATACCGTAGTATGTACCTGGACCGTGGACGCAGGTGCTTTTCGGTATTGAGTTTGGCTAAATTACACACGTGATATGCAAATCTGTAATAGTGAAATGAATTTGCTGGAGTAAATTAATTTGAAATTCAATAATGTTGAGCGCAAAATGTGTGCTAACGGTACATATTTTTTGTAGAAACTGATTTTCCTCCATGTTTGAAATTTAAATATTTGCCTTATGTTTAAAAATATACTTATATGAAGTCAAAATGTTAATACGAATAACCGGTATCTACAAGGTATTAAACATTAAATTAGATAGTACAACCCCTACTACTATTTCTTTCTGGTGCGTGACACCAAGGGGCCTATTCTGGAAGTCGCATTCGATTGACGGATTAGCATCGTAATTGCATTGTTGCGTGATGTTATCACGTAAT
Organism: Lobophora halterata; assembly: GCA_932526365.1. Lineage (NCBI taxonomy): Eukaryota > Metazoa > Arthropoda > Insecta > Lepidoptera > Geometridae > Lobophora > Lobophora halterata. The sequence continues at coordinate 4,033,190 of OW052018.1, forward strand.
TGAATGCGGGACACCCGCGTCACAGGGCTGTCCCGATAAGAATGCTAATACGCTTCGGTTTTCTGCATTTACATAAGACGTTATAGGCCTTTGCTATCTAAAGTGCAGATTAAAAACGTGGCGTGGATCGTCGATTTTCGCTGTTGAGGTTGTATGTAAACATGGGCACTTTTCCTATGAATAAATCATGACATAGCTAATTTGAAGGACAGTAAAATACTGTTAAAATTAGCTACATAATAATAAGCACTTTTTGCAATAACATAACAAAACAAATAATTATCTAATTATCTTCGAAGCCTAAGAAAAAGTTTTTGTATAATAAGATGTCATTTGTCTGTTGCTTTTTATGAGATTATGACTTGGCTGTAACTCTGTCGCATAGAACTGTATGTAATCTATAATGGTATCTCTTTTTTAATATATCGAACTTATTTGTCACTAAAACGGAATAAGCATAAGCAGAAAAACATAATTAATACTAACAAAAACGTATTTAATTACATTTTTGGATATAAAAAATAAGCTTCTAAAAACACAAACGTTTTGGTCGAAGTGACAACCCTGTACATTTGTATACATTCAGTTCGATGTCCCGCTGTTCCCATGAGTAATTCCATTCATTTCGATATTGATTCATTATTATGTTACGTCATGAGGCGACGAGTGATAGAACTGGCCTATTAACCCCGAAATGTCATTTTGAATGTTTGTGTTCCTGACAATAATGTTTTATAAATTCAAGTTGAAATTAATAAAATAAAATAAAAAAGTAGACATTTCACACAACGCCATCTAGCCCCAAACTAAGCAGAGCGTACTATGGGAACCAGATAACTAATACACTTATTTTTTTAATACATACGTTAACCCTTATTCTTTAGAATACATAGAAAACACTCAGACTCAAGACATGTTATGGAATAAAAAACATTCTCAATGCTAAAGGCATTATTTTAGCGATTTTTTTTTTTACAAATAATGATGATTTTTCAACGAGTGTTGAACAGAAAATGGTACCTATGTCAGTAAAATTACGCTCACAGTGAGAGTTCAAACGCACAAAAATCACTTCCACGTTTACCATAACCATAGAAATTCAATATTATTCATAACCATATTCCGTATCGATTCAATCGCGCTCGGAATCGCGCCACAAAGTGTCTCGATATGACATTATTGATATTTGACAAATAAAGTAATATATCAAACCACATTAGAGGGGTTGTGAGGGGTCGCGGGAGAAGGGTCATAAGGGATATTTGTGAGGCACAGAACATAATCTTGACCGATAAGGCTTGCACGGATGCCATTACTTTTATTGCAGGGTGAATGGCCACATTGACATTGTTGCAAATGGAATTAGGATGGTTTCGTTTGTTCGTTTTTGTCATTTCCTGGAGTTTGAGCTAATATTATTTGCTGGTTAGCAAATGCAGTGCAGCCTTATTCTTCAATTGTGTTCTGGGGAAAGCTTGATTTAGTCTCTTGATATTTTTTTTAAGCTTTGTTCTATTTAGTTGTGATATGTGTTACATTTACATGTAAAAGAAGTTGATAGATCGATAGATACAATATTCTTTATTGCTCACCATCACAATCCAACAGTACTAATATTATTATTATTATTATATTCTTTATTGCACAAAATACAAGATAAGATGTACAAAAGGTGGGCTTAATGCTAAAGCATTTTCTACCGGCCAACCTTATAGGTATTGAAAAATGTTGGCGTGCTAACTTATATATAACATAAACAATGGTATTTTAAAGACTAATCAAAAGTTACACATATTAAACAAATTTGGTTACAGAGAAAGCAGTAGGAGAGAAAAGTTTATCAGCTGATGAAAATCTAAAATAGCTCCTTACACTAAATAAATAAATAAATAAATAATAATATGAAATAAAGATGAAATAGGTATATAGAATTATATATCAGTAATATAATATCTTAGGCCGGGTAGGAATTAATAACAAATGATTTTGAAAAAAATGGAAAGATACCTAGGCATTGTAGGGCATCGATATAACATCTAGGAAGCAGAATACACCTTTTTTAAATATATAATACATTATATTGGAAAAATAAAACTAGGTATATAACAGTGAATAGTAAAAAGTAAGTTATAAGTTGACCAGTGACCACATAGAAGTTAATTTGCGAAGAACCTTCAATGGAATTGTAGTTGAACGTAGTAAAAATCAACAGTTTCTAACTCTGATTTAAATCAAAAACATCTCAAAATTTTTTCATGTATTCCTTAGTAATAGACAAACTTAACATACATGACGACACGGATGGTCGAGTGGCAAGTGTGTTAGACTACCAAGCCCGGTGACGCGGGTTCGATTCTGCTCAGGACAAATATTTGTGTGATCAGCATCGGTGAACGATGTTTGTCCTAATACTGGGTGTTTTCTATGTTTACTATGTATGTATTAACAAAAAAAAGTACATAAAGTATTGTATCAGTTATCTGGTTCCCATAATACAAGCTTACTTAGTTTGGGGCTAGATGGCGTTGTGTGGAACGTCCAAACATTATTATTATTATACATAAAAGTATGGAAGTAACGTGTCGCAGGGGGTACATACTTTATATTCTTATCGCCCTTATAGTATGTACATCAATATTACGAACGCCTGCCGCGATACCGCATTATCGCCGTAAGATATTTTATTTCCAGCCATAAAGCCGATTTGCAGCGTCCCTATGGAAAACCGATAGAAATTATTGTATCGCCGTTTTTGCTAAGTAAGTGATACCTTATTATTGAGCTGAGGAGCTTGTGTGAGTAAAATGCCGGAAGTTTTTCATAAGCTCTCGATGGATTGACTTTATAGTACTCAATTTTCTTGTTTCTATGCAAATAGTATTCGAGACGAGCAAGATGCTCCACTACCCATACGAGTAGGAAGAGATCACGCTTACGCATGTACAGACAGCGTCATAGATAAGTATCCCCCTTGTATTATAAGACCCAGCTTCAAATCCCTTTAAATCACCGTCGCGGCGAATGGAGAAGTATTACCTTTAAAAAATTGATTATATTTGTATAACCGTATGTAAGCCTAAAAATAATTTTAAATATTAAAAATTTTTGATAGTATTTATAGCTGGGTGTCTTGTGTAAGGGGGATACTTATCTCTGACGCTGTCTGTACTTAAGCAGGTCTTCGTCATAAGTAATTTTGCTTATAGCTCAACTGAATTTTTCAAACATACTCTCAAAACAAATATGTATGTATATTAAGGTACCTTACACAATATGACAACTATTCTTGTTCTTGTTTTCATTTTCATACGTTAGCTATTAAGGTACTTACTGGTTTAATTGGTTTTCTTTATGCCGTAGGGGAAATGCTGTTTTGGCAAAGAAGTTTTGATGCATTGAAGTTATCATACCTGAAAATAAAAAAAATACATGATAAGTATATACGATTTGAGACTCATCACAAGAAACAGGCAGTATCATGTGTCAAAGTTAGATTATTACATAAAAAAATAAAAATTGGTTACTTATCTGTAAAGTTGGTTTGCGGACGATATTTTAACGTGACTACCAGCGTAACGGGACAATGAACGTTACCGGACAATGACGTCAACGTTTTCGTGCATGCAGCCGGCGTTCATCGATTTATTAGATGTAGTCACGTAAAAATGTTAGTAATAGGTTTCGTTTCATAAAATGTTCATAAAAAGCACTTTAACCTCTTTGAAAATATTAATTTACTGCGCGGTCACTATCGATAAAATAATGTGCAGCCATATTTTAAGATAAAAGCCAGAGGCAAACGGCCGTCTAATAACTTTAAAAGTTCTGTAATAACGCCGAAGAACCAATAACTTTGACATCGTTCATTCTCTGATATGAAAATGCAATCAAATGTTTTAAATATAAATTTGTTGAAAATGAATGAAAATCATTATTTGCCTGTTCGTCTGTTTTTATAAAACAAGTTTAAAATTCATATTTGGCTATACCGTAGGTCTTAGGTCCCTAGGTCTCGACCTTTATCGAGACCTAGGGTCCATGGGGAATGGAAGCCTTCCGCGTTTTCAAAATTTTGTCAGAGCGTCTGGTCGAAGCAACGCGTGATCAGAGGGCTGGCAGCTATCTCGGCCAAAGAATAAGCCTTGCAATTCAAAGAGGCAATGCAGCATGTATCCTCGGCACGCTGGCATCGGGTATCGAGTTGGAGCAATTTAGCTTCCTATAAATCGTTTGCAACGGTCTATGTGTGGCCCAATTGTTTCCTCTTGTAAATTTCTTAATATATGTATGTAGATTGTAGCAGTTAGCTTAAATTATGCTGTAATAAATAGCTATCTTAATATAATATGGTAGCTCAAAACTCGATGACGATGCATTCTAAAACAACAGAAAAATCGCTTTTAAAGGAAGAATGGAAAGGGAATTTTTATACTTAATGTTTTATTTTAATTTTAATCTAATTTATTTTAAGATGACACCGTCGTTCTTGGAACATCCAAAAAAGGGCTCTTCTTAGTGAGATTGTAATAAATTTTACGGCTTGGAAGAGAATTAACGGTATTTGCAGGAGAAACGGTATCGAATTCGGTTTATTAACAGTAAACATGTGAATGTATCAGCAATTATTACATGTAAACACTCTGATAGTTTTATTGATAAAGGGAAGGTAATTATTGAACTGAACTAAATTATTTGCAGGCATTTATTATTACCTCAGCAGCATCAATTTTAATATAGCTTGAAATATGTGTAAAATATATACATATAGCTATAGTCCAATAATAATTTTATTTTGATATTACCTACTTACCAATGTATTGAAATATTATTAGTTAAGAATGTAGAGAAATGATTTTTGATTGTGCGTAGGTAATAAGTGCGGTTTCAGACTAGCGTAGAACCGAGTAGATCCGCCACTCGTGTTTTGTTTTTCACAGCCGCAAGAGACGCCTCATGCTACTGACACTCGCTAGAAAAGACTGAGCGTATACGCCTGGTATACGCACGTTTAGCTTGCGAAGTTTCGCGAGTACCAATCCGCCGGTATACGCGCTAGTCCAAAGCCGCACTAAATGGCCATGCGGATAATATTTTCTTGACAAACTCCAAAGAAGTCTATAATAGGTATCTAAGAACTTCTTTCTCCACATTCGATCATTGCAAGTTTATACCTAAGTTCGGCGTGGCTAATGTGAAAGTTCGCCCGAGGGTATGTCAAAAGTTGTCGCCTTTCTGATGTGTGCAGGGATCTGCAACTTTCATACTTTCGTCCCAACATTTGCGACTTTCGTCCCAACAATCGTGATTGAGAAGTTCCACGTTTATGGCTTATTGAGTCAGAAACAGAACTGTATTCTCTATTTTAGAAAATAAGATTGATATAAAATTGCAATGGTGTAAAACATCGAATTATGAAGCAAGATCTACACCATATTCATTTAGACAACCAAGGATTCTACAATATTACATAACACTAGGTCTACTCAACTCTAAATATAATTTTCAGGAAAAAAATACAATAAAATCTCATTTATCAAAAATAAGGTGAACACAGACAAACAATTTTTTTTAACTTAACAGTTTAGGTACATTTAAAGCTTATATAGATAGAATATACTTTATTGCTCACCATCTTAGTACTGGTACATAGTATTGAAAAAAAAGCTAGGTTTATAGAAGTGGACAATGAGTGGTCTTATCGCTAAACAGCGATCTCTTCCAGACAACCTTTGCATGGACTGGATACTGTTCGACAAATGAGGACGGTGGGCTTAGGTAGGTGTACCTATTTAATTATAATTAAACATAATATTTGTATTTTACAACGGAGTAGAGGGGTTTTAAAATAGTACCTACGTCAAAGCTTAGCTTGTTTTATGCACTAGCCCTCACACTAGGAACTCTGTGATTGTGGTACAAAATATTTTTGAAGCAAAGTAACTCGCAACGATACTCCGTTCAAAAAATCTTTCTGCAAAATTATTGAACTATAACTTTTTATGTTTTAAAAGGTTTGGTTTTAGCGCTCGCGATAAGTTTATAACGAGCTATATCGAGGCAAATGTTCGCCGCTATCTTTTTAAAAAGCAGGCTAATCAATATTGTACTATTTGTACTATAGGCTAGTTAAAATCCGAAAAAGATAGGACATAATTCGTACATTTGTAGAATGTTGCGGGATCGATAGAGGATACCACCAGGAGTCACCACCTAATTTGCACCGATTCTAGCACCTACGGAACCCTGTTAAATACTCAGTGGAAACTTTGAAAACGGTATAAAATGTAAACGGGTAAAGTCTATCTCATGAAATTTGTACCACACATTATGACTATCCTTATGTACCTCTACAATAAATTTCAAAGTTTTAGAAGTAGAATGACCAGGTAAAAATGATTTTTGTAGTTAAATATGCAGTTATTAGCTCAGAAAACATTGGCACAGTCGTTGCAAATAAACACAAGGTTTCTACAGCTATGATAAACCTTTCGGTGCATTTGCACCATCCTTCCTCATACAGAACATGGTTTTTTTCACCAACTTATGAATCGCCGAACTGTGCTTCGGAGAAAAGGAATTTATTCGTGATTCTTTTTCTGTGATAACTACTAGTAGTTAGTTACAATCACCACTCTTAAAATATACAAGTTTCTCTCAGAAAAATCCAGAAACTTGAGGTTATTTATCACCAATATTACAGATTAATTAATAGTAGACCCACATTAAACTGCAGTGGTGTGCGTAAATTGAGTTATTCTCTCAATAGCAACATGAGCACCAAGCCAACACTTTTCAATCAGACCTAAGGTGGAATACAGTGGGGGGGGTTTGGGGTTTCAACCTGTCCATCAATCTGGACTGTTAAGAACTACCAAGCGAGTAAAGTAATTGCTTAGGAACTTTGACAGTTTGGTGCAAGTAGGCATTAAGGTCTTTGTCTATTTTTATGTGAGACTTACAATCTAGATAATTTTTATATTAATCAATCATAAATTCAACTCTGCCTTCGTCTATGGGTGGGCAATGCCCAATTGTTGGGCAGCTGCTCGTGTTTTCTCATCCCACGACGTAAAAAGTAAAACTTTAGTTATTTTGGATTTCGGTTCATATTGGAGAATTCTGAGTCTAACAATCTAATCCAGAGTTATCTTTTCAATCGTGCAATATTATTACCTTCTTTTGATTGTGATTTTCTAGTAAACATCTAATCTACAAAAGCCTTTGGTTATTTCGGATTTCATCACAACAGCCCAATGAATAAATGTCAATTGAGTTACTGAAATATATTTTAAAGTGAAAACTTCTATAAGCGCGTGATAATGTATTGAAGATAATCTTCATTGTAATAGTTCAAATTCAAGTATAACTGGTCATTTGCGCCGTCTAAAGGAATAAACTAACGAAATTATAGTCGGTCGCTTAGTTCCTTAGCAAAATAATAGGTGTCGTGATCACAAGTAAGGTACGGTAGTGTGAAGCACAAGCTTTTGATACCGACCGAACAATATCATTTAATATTTTTAAGATTATTACTTTAAAGTAATTTGGGAATACTAATTTGACAAGACAGATCATTTAAAAAATATTCATGACTATACAGAATGTGTTTTTTAAGTATAAAAAGCGATTTCATATTGAGATTTCAGTGATTGAAATATCTTTTGATATTGATAAAACGAAGAGAATAACATTGGAACTTTTAGCGTTATATTTCTTAATTAATGTTTTAAAATCATTTTACTTGAAGTAATCAACATTATCTGCAGTGTATAAAAATATTAAGCAACTTAATTGTGATTGGTCATAAACCATTCACCACTTAAAGAAAATAATAAAATAATGAGTCTAAGCACAGGTGTCGGAGACATTAGTAAAATTAATTGCTACCAAGCTAAACTGATTGGCCTAGAATCAATAAAAAAACATATTGGAAAGGAAGTTTATGAAGTCAAATATCAGAGAAAAAACAGTCTTGGTACTTTCAGCAATAAATGCTACTTTGAAAAATAAAAATAATGAAATCATGATAGACCCTTTTTGTTGGTGCTATTGATAAATCGTCTTGTTTTTTAGGTGCAGTAGCATGAAATTCAAGAATTGAATGGCATTCGAGTGGCATTTTGACAACTGCTTGAGGTTCTATTTTCGTTTTAAAGTTTGAACGATCTACATGTTTAGTAGACATTTGTCACGTCAAACAGCATTTTCCTTATTATAAATAAATGACGTATTAATGCGCTTTTAATTAATAGACATAAGTCGTTTGGTGTCAAAATCGAACCTGTAAAACTTGCAAAAGATGACGCGTTCAATTTTTCATAGATGGAAAAGCTTGTGGAAGAGACTTATTTTGTTTATCTGTCGTGAAATACAACTGTCGCTTCTGTTGGCTAAGTTCCTATGTTATTTACCTAAAATGCCCAGTAAATACTTGTTCCGTATTAGAATCCGAAAGTTTTTTAACTGGCATACGTTACATTTACCTCGTTAATATATTGTAGCTAAGTTTTGAAACTGTGTCGATTTTGCTTGTAGAATTGTGGTGTAAAACCTCTCAAAAAATGCGTAAATCTAAGGATATACTCCTTTTTAGAAGACGTAGGCAGTTGAAAATTTGGGAGAGCATTGTGGCAAAGACCTTGACCATAACATCAAAATGTACAACAACAGGAGTTGACCCAAAATAGATTTATCTGCTACCAAAGTATTGTAATTGCTATCACAATTCAAAGGTGTTCCCGGTTTCGGATTTAGCTGAAACTTGGTGGGAACGTGGAGCATGGTGTCGTACAAAATATATCACACTGCACCAACTGTGTACAAACGCCTCATCAAGCTATGGCCTTATGAAGGTATCTCCGGATCCAGCCATCTCCGGAGGTTGAAATTTATAAATGGTAGGGGCAAATTCATTTGAAATTGATTTATGTAAAAATTTAAGCTTTAAACAAATGTGTTCAATTATGTCCTATCTTTGCTCGAAACACGCCTAATTTGACTGCACTACTATACAAGTCTGTATTTAAGGGGAATCCTCAAATCAAAATTAGATTTTATACGTGTTTTAAAATTAACCCTACTAACTTAAAAACACGTATAAAATCTAAATTAAAGTATGAAACCTTTCACTTTTTTGTTGACGAAATCAAAAAACATGGACGAAACGAATAGTGTGAAGAAATTACTATAATACGGCGTACTTTTATAGTATTTGTATTATATAGTATTCCGAATTTTTTTGTATGGAATTCGGATTTGAAGATTCCCCTTAAAGGCTGATGCTCTTACACAAGGTAATTTCAAAAGGCAATAGACCGTACGCTTTGTTAAAATTCCACAGCAAATATAACTGAACTTAAAGAAGTGAAGGTGGGTATGGGTTTATGAATTTGGTGAACTCTAAACAATAATATTTTAAATAATTTAGATTATTATTATTAAAGCTTCTGCCCGCGACTTACACCCATATTCTAAGTCGACTTTTTTCACTCAAGTGAATACTTACATTTGAAATTTGACAGGTGACAGCCGTACCTTTAGTAAAGCGGCGGCCATTTTACCACTCACGTATGTATTCACTTGAGTGCGAAAATCGACTTAGAATATGGGTGATAGTCTACGTCGACTTCGTCTAATTGGCTTCAGAGAAAAGGACGGCCTGTAATTAGCTTTTCATGTGTAACATCTCTCCTCTCGCTTTCAGTTAATTAGTGACAGTAATAATCGTGAAAATGGGACGGAAGTATGTAACAGGAAGTTGGCCTTCCGATGGTACCAAACTCAGAAAACTAAAGTAAATAGAATCATTCCAAATTTTAATGTTGCATGCTTTTTACCAAGGTGTTAGATATCATATGAGACTATACTGTAAGTTGACTGTAAGGCTCGCTCGTTTTTTTTTGCTAATCCACGGGAACGTAAAATTTTTCCGGCACAAAAAGTATTTTATGTGTCATTGAGTAACAATTTTTACATTCATATTTTTATATTAGTAAGATTGTTATGTAAAAATCTTCAGTTCAACAGTGCATAGTGATTAATATGAAATCAGGTTTATGAAGACTGTTTTTGATTGGATTCCACTGCACCATATACTGATAGGCTTCAAGACAACCAAATGCCGTTTCAATCACGTCAAAAGCAGACATTTGGACTAGCTGTTTAAAATCTAACGTCGACCGCGCACTGCAAATCGATCAGCAGTAGGAAAACTTCTTTTTTATTTTTTAATGCATAAAATGGCAGAGCACCTACATCATACCATCTCGTCGCATCAGATTACGGTTTTTCATGTATGCATATTTTCAAACACAAACACAACACACACAACACAACACAAAACACACAACAACAACACAAAACAAACAACAACAACAAACAAACACACAACACAACAAAACAAACAAAAACAAAAAACGAAACAAAAACAAACAAACAAACAAACAAACACAAACAACAAACACGAAAAGAAACACACACAAACACAAACACGTAAAACAAAAACACAAAAACACAGACAAAAAAACAAAAACACGTGTCGTATCTTTAAACTTTGAAATTAAGCGGATTTATTACTAAATATATTTATATAATTTGTTTATATGCTAACTTGAGAAGACCAAAATGTTACCTTCAATTGGACTGTGGTCATATTCTCCAAAACAGTTTGAAAAATATTACTTCTAATAATGCTGTAGTAATTATGAGTAGGAATTTTCAAGCTGTAAGCAGTATAAAAGAGATTTTTAACATTATTTTTTTATTGATTTGTTTAACCGAGATATTTAACCTACTGTTTACACTACACTGTGCCACACGTCAGTGCGACCTGAAAGGCAGGAAATGCATTTGCAAATTAGATTTTCAACCCCATTCGATGCTAGCGGCGTTATCGTCTCTTCAGCCCTTGTCTTTAGACCCGAACGTTTACGAGTTCCAAAGCTATTTTTGTATGTAAAAACGATTTCGGAAATCGAAATGAAATTGGAACAATTTAATGTATCTAAATACCGTAACTACATATCAATGTTTTTGTCCCGGTTGGTTCAATAAAGTTTGTTACAGCTAAAAAATGGTAGAGTAATAAAAGTGTTTCAGAACAATACTAGTATTGTTCCAAAGGCTATAATAAACAAACAAAAAACAAACTTTTTATATGCCACAAACATAACGTACTATCACAATTTATACCCCAAAAAAAGGAATATAACGTAGAAAATACATGTAGTGAAGGGTATGTAGCGATGTTTTTCAATTCGCTCCCCCTAGTAAACAACTAGTCTGTATTAGAAAAAACAGCCGGGATCTGGAATAAACCGGTGGTTACTGGTTCACACTCGATTTGGCAAGGAAATTGCAGCGTCTCGCCCGCGGTGTTTGCGCGAAATCTCGTTTACTCAAAACAGTTGAAATAAAAATTGTTAATCTGCAGTAATTCAACTTTGCAGTGGGAATGTAGTAGCTTTTATTTGTCTAGACACTACTTGAAACTATAAATTGTTTCATTTAAATGAAAATCTACGTTGAAGTTCATTGTATTTTTCAAACCATTAACGTGATGCTACAGAGATTCCCAAGAGAATTTACGAATTTTTGAGTGGTACGAATCCTGAGTTTCTGATAATGGTAACGAATACTGAATTTCTGAGAATGGTAATGAATCCTGAATTTCTAAGAATTTTTACGAATACCTACTGAACTTCTGAGAATGACCCGTGCAAAACAGAGCGCGAAAATAAGATCAAATATATATTTTTGCATATATGTTGGATAGAAATCTTAATAGAGGGATTGCTATCAGAGTTTTATTAATGTGACAGAAAATATATTAAGACTTAACCACGGAGGAAAAAAGTAACTTAACTAAACCTACATGCTTTTTTGTCCCAGTGTTTTATATTAATAAATACTTTCTCTAAAAGAAAATAAAAACCAACCCAGACGTGCCTAATTATTTTAACTTCGTTAACCAAAAAACGTTCCTTTATAATATAACTAACAAGAAAATTTGGTTATAATTTTAATCAAATAACTGGCAGTGGTAGCATCTAACAGAGCCTTTGAGCCGACGCTTGCTGTGGTATTCTCGAAAAACTAACTCCTACTACGGATTACATTACATAGCCAAACAAAGTCTATAACTGAAGCATTGGCTCTATGAAAGCCTACTCTACCACTCAGGTCTTTACTAGGTCAAAAATATACTTCTTGTTTTTATCTCATTGTATCATTTTTCGTGGTTGCGCTCAAGTAAAGTCTGTTATGATGTTTAGATGTCAATTTTATTAATTACACATAACAAAAATACTGAACCGATTGAGCTTCAATTTAGTAGAGCAGTAGTCCGTTTCCTAACATACTATTGAAGTATGTATGTATAAGTTTTTATTACAGCATAAGCTAACTACTACAATCTATATGTAGGTATATTACAAAATTTACAAAAGGAAACAATTGGGCCACCCATAGACCGTTGCAAACGATCTATAGGTAGCTCAACTGCTCCAACTCGATACCCGATGGCAGCGTGCCGAGGATACTGGCTGCATTGCCTCTTTGTATAGCAAGGTAAATGTATGTATAAGTTACTTTTACCATTACCTCGTGGGAGCAGTTATAAGCTAGGTTTATCATTGACTCACTAAATTCATATGTATTTGATGTTTGCCCGCCAAAAGGCAATATGAACATCACCATAAACGCCAGTCAAACCGTTAGTAGGAACAGACCCCAGTTTGTTATGGACATAACAGAACGGTTCACTGTCCCGAAACTAATGATAATGTAATTAGTTGGAGTCTGATTCTGATAGGATTACAGTTGGAGTTGCCACGGAAGAGAAATTGTAACATGGCCTATTTATATCACAAGATAGATGCCCAAATAACCTACTGCCTTTTTGACAAAAGGTTTGCCTCTGCGAAGTAAACAAGACTTGTAGCTACTGGATTTATCTAATTATTATTATTTATTTTATTTAGTGCAATGTATTTGTTGACGATTACCGGTTTTCCTATAGTAAAGTGAAACATTACTTACTCGTATCATTTAAGGAACAGCATTGATTCTTGTATGAATGTCGGTAGAGTCTAATTCACTGAAGTCATCAATATTCTTTATGAGTAACATCTTATCTCTCGCTTTCTGTCAATTTGTGGGAGTGATTTCGTGAAAATAGAACATAAGTGTGTAACATGAAGTTGGCTGTCAGATGGTAACAATCTCTGAACAATGAAGTAAATAGAATATGTAATTCCAAATTTAAATGTTGCTACCAAGGTGAGATGTCATTATATTACACATCAAATTATGCGACTAAACGTTTTTTTTTTGACATGTTTCTACTAATCTTGATTAATATTTTTGCAAAAAAATTACATTGATGTTTAATAGCATCGATAGTTTTGATAAGCCATCATCTAAACTCAAGAAGCGTGAAATGGGTGTAAATAATTGCGTTAAGCTGCGATACCGGTTTTTGGGTAAAATGGGAAAATTGGGCAATCACCTCATTTAGGGGGAATATCGGTTACCCTATAAACACCTAATTGGCAAGGGGGGCATACACCAATACTTTGTATGGGAAAAAATCACACAAAACGAATGGTATAATATCCGTAAATCGAACATTATAATGAGAGTAAGCTGGTACATTATATGATCATCTTAGGTATCTGTACCTAATTAAGTATCGTTATTTATCGTTTTTACGGTTCCTCAATTGAAAGGTTCTACGGAGAGTTGGAGACCCTCTTACTAAGCAGGCTGATTATCTCTCTGTTCCACTTTCAAAAAGCTCTATCTTGAGAACTTTACCGGGTAAAATTTTAATTAAAATTATGTATTATGGCGAACTTATCCAAAATTAATATAAAGGTAACTTACCAACAATATCTGTTTTTAGACGATCCAGTTTGTTGTTCCCCGCATGGACCCGAGATAAAACACCTTATAAATAACTTAACCTATAAAAAAGTTACCTTAATAACATAATTCCATAATCAGTTAAGTCCTGTGTAGCAATGCGAGATTTTTTTACCATCAGGAAAGCGTTTGGCTCGTCACTTTTTAACACTAAAAACGGTGAAGAAAAACATCGTGAGGAAACCGACATGTCATAGAACCTAAAAAGTTCCAAAACAGGTGTGAAGTGCACGAAAGGAGCCTCTTCGAGGCGCACTTGAATCCCTTTCACCACCCTGGTCCGAAATAACTATTTACATGATAAGAAGAAGAACACTAAAAAAAAGGCATCTAAGGTCACCCATGTAACTCTCAGATAATTTGTGGCGCATCAAACGCAGTTCAACGACCTCAACTATCTAGTAAGCCCTAACAAATTAAGGTCGTGTTAACGAGTGCCTAAGGGGTACATGGGGGGTGAAAAGGATGGGGTCGAGATTGGAGCAGAATCGGCAATAAGTGCAAGGGTAGCTGCAGACAATCTTCTGAATGGACGGAAGGAACGCTGATTTATTGATACTGGAAGGAGCATTGTTTGCGCTGTGAATAAATGTGGTCGTTATCTTTGCGAGATATTTGTGGGCGGGCATGAGAAGTAATATTTTGAAGTCCACTTTATTTAAGAAGCTACTAATAGGTAGAGTCATTTTGTTTTTGTGTTCATTTGTTCAACGGCCGCACGTTAGAGCGAAGCCACACTGCTTCGCTGCGTTGCGTTGCATCGCAGTTTTATACTGGCGTTTGGCACTGAATGACGCAATGAATATGGTATTCTTTGCTGCTATTGGACTCTAAAACTATACAAGAACTATTTTTTGCACGTTTCTTAATTTTTTGTACTAGCTGACGCCCGCGATTTCCTTTGCGTTGCGAGTTTTTAAAATTCATTTCTTAGTACTTACTTTCAGCTCTTGACAAAGTTATCCTCCAAGTTTCAAGTCTCTACTCAGTCAGATCCAAGCCTTTTACATATATTAATGATGTAAATAATCCAATCCATTATCTATTTAACTTTTATTCAGGGGCCCTTAAACCGATTGCTTTGAACTAGAAGAAATATACTAGAAAGGTAATATATTAATTTATTACCTTTCTTTGTTATTTTCGCAACCATTTTTGTCTGTACATTTTATATTAATGAATGCGTAAATTTGTGAGAACGAATGGATTTCTGGATCAATGTTTTTATTTTACCGGAAATATTAAACTGACTCTAAAATTCGATACAGAACAAGCAAACCAATGGAGCAATGGATGGAGTGAATTAATACAGAGACTCAATAACATTTTCATATAGCTCGGACGGCATCTAGCAATAACTTTCACTAGGCTTGAAAATAAGTACCGTATCCGATTTCTATTCATGGCTCTTCCTGTTATCTTACATCAAAGACTACAAGAAAGCTGCGTAGGCGATAGACACGGTCAATACTGGTATCACAATCCACAATGCATTCCTAGTAAATGTTACTAAGAAATACGCTATCTTATGCTTTCCTTGATTCTTTTAAGTTTTTATTGTGTAACATCTTTCCTCTCGCTTTATGTCAATTTGTGGCAGTTATTTCGTGAAAAGCAACGGAGGTGTGTAACAGGAAGTTAGCCGTCAGATGGTACCAACTTCCGATGAAGTAAATAGAATCCTTCCAAATTTGAATTAGATGTCAGATGTTACACATCATATGCGACTACTGTAAGGCTCGCTCATTTTGTTTCAATTGATAAGGGATTGCGTCTAAATTCATCGTTAATGTTAGATATTTTACTAATAATTGTTTACGTACCTTAATAATATATTTCATAAATTTTACATTATTCAAATGAAGTTTAAATAAAACTAATTAAGTACTTATACGGATTCCCGGACCTATCTTGCTTGAAATAGTATGAAAGATATTGAACGATTGATTACAACAGTAGCCAATGGTTCAATTTTTTACGCAGATATTTAAATTGCGCCATAAATTCAGACACAGGCGAAACCCGATCATACCTTATCCAACCGGCTTATAAATATTAAGCTGGTGCTATTTTTATCACAATCCAGTTCATTTATGAACCTCAGGAATTATTTATTGATCATGCACACATTTTAAAATACATAGCTTATTATTGGTTGAGAATATAGTTAGTAAAAAAAAAATATTAATGCATTGATGACCTTGCAAAGATTAGATATTAGACGCGAAAACTTTACCAGTGATTGGGAAAAATTTTGATACCCTATGTGCAAAGCAATGACAACAATCATGTAAATATATTTTCGTCCTCCTTATAAAACTATTGTTTATCTTTTCATCATCATCATCCACAGCTAAACACAGCATAACTACCCAATTCTGGGTGTAGGCCTCCTTTTGTACACCCATTCTCTCCGGTTTTGTGCTTTTCGCGTCCAGAAGTTACCCGTGACTTTCGTAATTTCTTCGACCCACCGCGCTAACGGACGACCACGATTTAGTCAATCTCAGTTGAGTTTAATCAAAAGCTTTGGGCTTAATTCTAGACATAATCACAAACAAACCATTTCAACGTAGTCAAGTAACAAAATTAATGCAATTCTAAACAAACGTAAGTATCTCCATTCACAAATGCATACTACAAAGGCTCTTATCGCCCCATTCTAAAGTCTACATTTCACTATAACGACGACACCGATCGTCGCTTTGGGCACATTTTTTATGCGTCGTGTCACAAAGCTACGTACAGTCGCGTTGTTACGTGGTATAACGCTAGTGTTAAGTGGTAAAAGAGTGATAAACCAGACATTCAGTGAGTTGTAGAGACTGCACTTTGTGTTTCACGAAGTGTAAGGGCATGAAATGACGGTCGCTTGAAAGCTGTACATAGATTGACTTTATGCCTTTTATGTAAAAGTTAAGGCTGACCGTTAACATAAGATAAATCCAGAGTCATGAGTTCAGGAAATGGATATCTGTAGCAATGTTTTTCTGATCCCCACGTTATAGGCTAGCCCTAGTGTAGGTTCCATTGGGCAATCACTTATTATGTAAGTAAACCTCTTTTGAAAAAAATATCTTGAAATTAATAAATATTTTGATTTGATTTGAATAACTTATGGACTTTTTGCACAAAGGTTTTCACGGAACTGTCATGATAATGAAAATTTATTTCAGATTTGCCCTTTTCATAGTTGTTGAATAAATTTAGCTGGTTAGAGACAAATACCCTCGAATATGTTTAGAGCTTATAAACTGAAATTCTTTTCAGTTTTTCGTACATATACAAAATAGGTTGGAATTTTCATCCGTTTAATGCAATTTTGAACAATAAAGTGCACACAGTCCATTAGAGGCGGTAAGTGGCGGCAGTAAACACCCCACCAGGGGCTATTATGCCGTTTTATATTCACACTTAAGGTTTATTGAATGCCTTCTCGGTGGCAAGCTAGTAAAGGATGCTTTGTTTATGCAGTGTAATGCAGTGTTTTAGACTAATAGAACTATCCTGTCCTGTCTGCATTATGTTCTGAATGTACTACATTTCCTGATTCCTAACTCATTGTGCAGCTTAGAACGGGACTTTGGTAATGCAGGAACTTAATTTGGACCTAGTTTTGTAGTTAAAATAAGCCTTATGGTTTTTGAATCTTTTATAAATGCAAGATTTGATATCTCCCAAAGTAAAAAATGCTAAGATAAGCCAAGATAAGTCTTCCAGGTATTAGTATTTGGTCGTTTGGCAAATTATTAATGTGTGGTTTTAGAGTCTGCAGTCAACTTGTTTACTTACATAAAAACCACCAACCACTGTCTACTTACTATAAGTATGTACTGTTTTTCCGCCCTCAAAATAAGGTAGGTAAAGTATCACCCTACTCCCCTTAACTTCTTACAGGCGACGTTGCACTTTCCCTGCAATTCGCAACTTTTTCCTGAGGGTATAAGATTCAAAATCGAGAAACTGGTTATGGTGGCTTTGTAGGTACATTCATCTGAGTTACTGCAGTTTTAAGTGTTGGTTAAAGTAAGTAAATGGGATGTGAGATCCTACGTGTAAGCCGCGAGGGAGCGAAGAACCGGGCTTGGCTTTGGCGGTTGGAGGTGAAACTTTCTAGGGTATTTACAGAACCATTTAATTAGAAATACCGGCTAGCAAAAATTAATGAGAAATAGGAATGAATTAGTGTTCTTGAGTGAGGAGCACTTGCCTACAAAGCGAGCGTTTAGGCGCAACCCCCGGTTCTGGCTAGATACGTATATCTGAAAGTGGATGAGAATGGCTGAAGATTGGACTCAGTGGCGTGCCTTAAGAGAGATTTTATGTCCAGCAGTGGACTACTGTAGGTTGATGATGATACGCATATCTTACTATCTTTTCTACAGTCTCATGTCGATTTGACGTCAGGCTCGAGCCAGGTACCTACTCAAGTTTGCCAAACGATTTATGAAAATTAAATAATTATTACTGATGCATACACAATATCATAGAAAAATTACTAACGGTAACAGTATATCCAATTTTTATCATATTTATTTTGAGAATTTTGAGAACACTGATTATATCAACAAATTATATAAATATATTTAGTAATAAATCCGCTTGATTTCTAAACAAAGGTTTTAATGAACTTAACTTTAGTTTAGAACTTTAGTACATATTACTATATTATAAACCAAAGAGTCAACGAACAGAAAACCAAAGTTCAAAGATACGACACGTGTTTCGCCTCTACACGAGGCATCATCAGGAGGTGTGGACTCGCCGAAGTTCGAAACGAGAGTGAATAAACATTTTTTTTTTTTTTTTTTTTTTTTTTTTTCGGATGGACGTTTAATGCAGTTAGCCGCAGATGGCTGTTACTGCGTCACCGGACTCTCGGCGAGCGCAGATGGCGCTCTGCCTTAAAATTTAGGTTGGGGCAAACAGCACAAGGGTACCCAACGGTGGGTCGAACCTCGGCTTGGACTGTTGCCAGGGGGATGATTGGACTATTGACCCAAGGCACCGTTAGGAATCGAACCTAACGATGTAGAGGGCCTGTAAGAGAGATTCCGACCACGCCGGCGCGGTCGGTAAGCGAATTGTGGAGTGTTACGTCTGTCGCGAGATGACTGCATTTCCGCCACCGGATTGGCGGCGGTGATGTCGTCATCTGGGTCGCCTAGAATATGTTTAGGCCTACGGAGGGATTTGACTACTGGCGGGTCTTTAGGATAGTCGGGACCGTTCGAAATGAGAGGATTCGGATGGTGGGGCGCGAGGTCATAATGCCGCCGGGCGGCGCGCTTCATGAAGTGAACAACGGACTCGAGATCGAAATCGCGGTGGAGGTCTATATTTCGCATATAGTGAATAAACAACGTTGCCCGGCCCGTATTTATACCCGTTATGGCGATGAGTCGCCTGTCTGATGAGTGTGTGTGTGTGTTTGAACTTTGGTTTTCTGTTCGTTGACTCTTTGGTTTATAATATAGTAATATGTACTAACGTTCTAAACTAAAGTTAAGTTAATTAAAACCTTTGTTTAGAAATCAAGCGGATTTATTACTAAATATATTTATATAATTTGATGATATTTATGGATTTCCGCAAAGTAACGCCTGAATCAATCAATTATCTTAAAACACTAATTATATTTGTGTAAATTTCTGGTTATTAAAAACTTGAGGAGTATATAGCAATAGGTACTATAACAATTTACAATGATAATCATTATCCAAGTTAATCCGTTTTCGGCTTTGATTTGAAAGCAGGCGGCTGTAAAAAGTTAATGATATGTGAAGATCCCTACTAAATCCTGCGTTTAATTGTTAATTTAATGGCCCGTTCGGGTGGTGGGCCTGTGTGATGGAGATAGGACAAATTTTGATGTGTTTGACTATACCTAGTTGAATTGTTATGATACGGTTTTAGTATGTCTGTGTATGTATGTATTTCGTTTATTTCAGAATAAATTTATGGGGTTGTCTTCGTATTATTCTCATAAAATGTATGTCACACTATCATAGCCAATCTTTTTTTGGCCATAGTCAATAAAATAACAAAAGTGGCCAGGCCAGACTATACTCTCTTTTCTTGTTCTGGTGTGTAGTACATATGTAGGAATCGGGCTTCTTCAGGGTAGGTACTTACCTAGTTATATATTAAATTATGTAGAAATTTTACGGTTAAAAAGTAAAGAAGTAAAATTAGCGTCAATATAGTAGGTACTTCGGCAATAAAAAAAAAGTTATGTAACAAATATGAATAAGTATTAGAGGTAACTATATCTGTATTTATTAAACTAGGGTAAAACAGGGTTAGATGCCCAAAATAGATAGGTGCCCCATTTTCTAAAAACTTTTTTTTGAAAATCAAATGAACAACAATTATAAAAACATAGACAACCAACTTCAATTGGACTGTTTTAGTGACCGTAAACACCACTGAAAAGTCACAGGGAAGCAAAATACGCAATTTCGTTTACTTCGACGACATTCTCTTTTTCAGTTATTTGGATATAAAAACTAAACTACTAAATCGATTTTGATGAAATTTGTATGGGACCAATCTGAAAGTATGTTCTCTAAAACAGATTTTTTAAAATTGGTTCATAAACAACAGAGTTCTGAGGTAACAAACATTAAAAAAAAAAAAAAACATTCAACCTGATAACCTCCTCCTTTTTGAAGTCGGTTGTAAAGTACACCTATCTTTAGGGGCACTTATCCTTTGGGGCATCTCACATTGTTTTACCCTACATCAAAACAACATCAATAATTCATTGAAATAATAATTCAACAAATATTGTTATTGCAATAGAGCTCAAATTATTCAAATGATCATAACAAACGTGTAGGTACTGTTGCCCTTTGTTATCCGTGTAACAATTACATGGGAACCAGATGATGCCCATTGAATCACTCAGTTTGTTATGCGTTCCAACAATCAGTATGTGCCAAATCATTAATTTTGCGATCGGTTTGATTAGGATCACAAACTGGGTGTGTTAGTTTAAAATGTTTACATTTAGATTTTCATTGGTGATTTATTCTGGTAAGGTGCTGTTTCTGGTTAGCCAGCCAGCCAAAAAGTATAATTTTCGTAAGATTTTTTCGTATACCTCTAGACTCAAGCTAGACTCTAGCTAGAGGTAACTATACGCAGACTACGATGTTAGGTAAAAGACTGGCCAGTGTAAGAAATGCTTCTTTGACGTCAAATAAATTTGAATAAAGAAGAGTTAGTGCATGAAAATAATGAGCTCAGCAGCATCTACCACTCAGTATGATATTAGACTTAACAGAAACACTCAAACAAATATACTGAATTTACGCTGGCTAGTTTTTTTTTTTTTTTTTTTTTTTTTTATAAACAACAACAACAAACATTTACACACTCACCGCCCTGCATTAGGATTCCCTGTGTCGCAGGCGGCATGGACACATACAAGACATCACAACATAGGCAGGGTCACTACCAACTAAGCCACGGTGTCGTCAGTATAGTAAGTATCTTATAATAGCATTTTTTATAGTTTTTTACCAACAACGGTTTTTCTACTCATAAAAGGTGTAGGTAAACAAAAATAATTGAATCATATCCCAACAATGTTGCCCAAATTGCAATTAAAAATCCATTTATATGAAAAATTGGAAGCGCGCAAAACTGACACGCTATTTTTCCTCCGCAATTTCGCCGAGCAAACTAAATTCCATACCATATATTTTCAGCTCCATGCTCCATGTAACCTAGGAAACGGCTGCAGGCCCGGTTTAATTATCCGCATTCCGGGTGGACAAATTGTTCCGGACCCGGATATTAATTTCGATACATTGTCCCGTTGGTCGGCCAGTCAAGCGACGGCGATTATTTCCAAACGGTACGCGGACTACTCGGCTGCCAAGGGCGGCGCACTAACGGTGGAGCGCAGGGCAGAGCATTTTGCAGTGTCAAACTATTTTCGACATTGTCCTCATTAATATAATACCAACACCGAGAAAAAAAATGGGATAGCAAGACTGAATAGTAACCTATGATATACATATTTTCTTGTATCAATAAATAACTTTTGTTAGCTAGAATATTGTAATCTTTACTAAATTTCGTTAGCAGGAATTATTATTTTTGTAATCGTTACTAAATGATTCTCGCTGTCACAAATTCAACCATAATTTTAGTAACTACAACAAGTATTTTTTCTCCGTTCAATATCTATCTATCTATCAAATTATACAACTCTTGACGAACGTATCCTCCAAGTTTCATGTCTCTACGTTCAGTAGTTTGGCCTGACGTTGTCTGTCAGTCAGTCAGGTCCTAGCCTTTTATATACGCATAGGACGATACAGCTAGGGAAATTACCAGACTTTATTAAACTGACCATCAAAATGTTTCAAAATGGACGAGCGATGTAACATTGCTGTACTGGCCTATAAAGTTCGAAGTCCTGTGTAGCAATGTTTTAGTCATCTCATAGCAAGTCAACCGCTTCAATTATATAAACATCTCTTACCTCTTATTTAACCAAAATGAAGCTTAGAGGGTGGATCTTCAGCAAAAAGGGCTATTGTATTTCTCTCCAAAATTACTACCTATAATTTTATGCGCAGGAACACGATTGCCACAGCCTACTTGGCGTAGTCCGCATAAACAAACGTTTATTATGACTCCATTAGCGTCGAGATACCAGGATCTTGGCTCCAGAGAATCAGGAGTAACACGAAATTTTACGTAAAGTAATTTGAGTAACTTTGCGTCTTTGAGGTTGGTTTTTGAAGACTGTGAATGTGTATGAGAGAGAAAATACTGTTGCATAAACAAATATGTGTTCGAGAGGGAATAGTGGGAGAGCACTAACGACGCGATAAATGAAAGGATTTGGGGGGAGACCGTTGCCGAACAAACCGGACAACCAGGTAAAAAATAAAATTGCCCACATCTAGGGCAGGGAAAATAAGAACTTTCCAGTTTGGCTAAATAAAAAGCTATTGGCGAGCTATTTTATGATGGTAAGGGATCCCCTGCCTATGACTAAAGTAGTGTCTGTAAGCTTCAAAATCCGGCGTAGCAATCCAACTCCGCTGGTCCACCCACTTTGATAATTTATCTCGAAAGTCTGGAATTTCAATAATTACAGTGCCCTTCTTGTTGATACAATAACTGGCTCTTTGCTGGTTCCTATCTAGACGGAATCCTCTAGGGAACGCCTCACAACGCTAAATTATCAAGCCCTGAAACTATAAAACTTGTAAAACTGTGTAAAAATGATCAGGTTCCAATAGAGCTCATTGCTGTGCACCGGAGCGTGGTCTGCATAATGTATCGAGCACGCTTTGTGTGCTATATTTACAACCGACCCGTGTATTCAACCGGAAATTGGATTTGTGAAATAAGACAGTGTAAATAATCTCTATCTTTGTGTATCGGTGGACAGTCTAAATTGGCACTTGTGTGTCCATTGGCAGTTGACGCCTAGCAAATATGGTATGTACTAGCTGCTGGTATCACGATAAAACGATGCTTTATGTCCTTTGTTTTCAGCTCAAATTCCAAACAGAATTTCAGACAAGTTTGATTAAAGTTTGAGTGGGATTTAGGAGTTCCATCCCTATTTATCCCGATTATATATCTATCCGTTCATCCTCACATACATACAGTATGTAAAAAGTATTGGGAGTTTTTTTTTATTTAAAAAAATAAAAACACTTTCATACTTTTCTAGTTCATTGCAAGTTGAGTAAGTAAAAGTGCATGTAAGTGCCATAATTAATTTAAATTCAAAATGTAACTGAAGGTTAAGGTGATGGATAAGCTGACTTTAACTCGTTGATAAAAAAGGTTTATTTCATATTTATCTCAAGTTCTCAATTATTATCGAAGAACGTCCGTCCAAATAAGTAGTGAATTTGAATCCTGTTTTAACCGGAAAAGGCTATTTACCGCATCTGTTTACTGACTGTGATTTCCGACGGACGTATAAGTAATCCGGATTTGCAAACCTAATCCCTCTGACCTTATTTATCGACTAATTATGCAAATGTTTGATATAAATCCATTTATCAGTTAGCGTCAGTCACTTCCGTTATCGATAACACGTTTCGACGCCATTAATTTCGAAAAATAGGCTTGATATCTTTACTGCGTCACGCTTGGGGTCGTATCGCCCCATCGTATAAAACAGTGTACGAATGAGCGTCTTATCCGGACTAAAAATGTGGATTCGAAAAAGCTTCGCCGCATCACAGAGCTATAACAAGCCAGGAAACACGTCCATGCACTCCTTATCATGACACTCGGAAGGCACTTCCTCATTTTTTCTTTTGTTCCCCGCTACTTGTGTTATGCTAGTGTGCGCGCCTGTCTCAGGGCAGACGACATAGTGGAAAAGTCATGTGATTTAGACGAAAAAATGTTATTTCTTCGTGTGTTATAGGGTGTGCTGTTTGTGGCTCTGCGTGACATATTTTCTTAGTGTCGAGGATGACAAATGGGTAGATAAATCACGCGAAAGCGAGGTTTTCCTTCAAACTTTTATATTTTCATAAAACTTTTTGTATTTGCGTCAAACGTTCTCATTTATTTTGATCTGAACCAGTATGCGTGTTGCAAAACTTGGCTGATCCAATATGCAAGTATTTTCATGTAAGTTCATAGCCTACTAAATTTAGTTGTTGTTTATTTAATTTGGAATAACTTACGATTGACTTTGCAATATATTATAGTACTTACTAAATAAATTTTATTGCAAAAACTTGCGAGACACGTAAAGGCTTACTGGGGCTTAAATAATGCCTACATAAGGGCAGGTATAAAGGTTTTGGCCCATATCACCTGTCGTGTCAAACCGTGAAGGCATTTTGTAATGAAGCATTTCAGAGAGAAGCGTATAACAGCTAAGTAGAAACACTTCGCCCACCTTACATTGGACATTTTTGTCGTATAGCACCGTATACGCGTTTGCACGCGCTATAAAAAACACAAAACGCGATCGGCGAATCTGCTCGGTTCAGTCTGAAATCACTAAGGCGCTGCGCAAACGAGCGTCCTATGTCTGACACAAGACACCGGCAACTGCAGAATTTCATACAAAACCAGTTGCCGCAACGCGCTACTTTTTATTGTAGCGGTAACTGATGCAAAACGTGGCACGTTGCGGCAACTGTTTTGTGTGAAAAAACACAGGACATTCGTTTGCACAACATGCTAAAGTATGACACTGATTTATTTTGGTATTCTGGGTACTCTGAGCTTGTTATTAAGTGATTTACGTTTTAAACTGCTACAATCAATAAAAAAAAATGAATATTAGTTACAAATGTAATATCTGATTCAAACTATAGTTTGATGCTTGGATGGCGTTGTGTGAAATGTAGAAACATTATTTATTTTTATTATTTATTTATTAGGTATGATAAAATAAAATTTGAACAATAAAGGTTATCAGATAAACTTATTTATTCTTGCATTTAACTAAAAAAAAATTTGCAATTGTAATTTTCAGCAGTGGAAGTCGTTTCCAAAAGTGGTTTTATCTATATGTACCCCTACCCATATACTCATCTATGTGTATGTATGTGTATGTGTGTATGTGTACCTACCCCTTGTGTACCTGATAGAATAAAATAAAAATATTTATATTAAACTTTGATTTGAAGGTTACGTTAAAGTACCTACTCGAATTCTGATTAAGGAGGGGTGTTCAAAAAAGGCTAATTTCCGCCGGCGCCGCTTCAAAGTGCTTTGCAGTTGAATTTGGTCTTTCACCTTCATAACAATAGCTTGTCTCGTCACAACGCATTGCGTACCTACTTTCGCAACTCTACAAATGATGCATAGAGCTTTTGTTGTAATAAATTGTTTCAACTACTAATATATATGTACCTATCTATCTACCCAGCCTCTTGCACCCACTGTTGGGTATATGCCACCTCTTCAGTAAGCCACTTTTTGTGGTCCTCGCCTAGCCTGATTCACTTTAAATACTTATATAATATATATAAAATTTTTTTTCAATACTTATATAATATATATAAAATTCAGGCTCTTGAGTTTATTGATGTTTTTTTTTCCTTTCGAAGAACCTAAGTTCTTCGGTTTTGGCTTCAAATCAAAGGTATATAGCCAGTGTCAAGTAATTGGAGAGATTATTTTGTCATAGGTCAAAGTCGATAAGTCAAGTCATGCCCCTGTAAAGTAGTGGTGGTTGCGACTTTACTAGAGGTTTCTATGGAGTTTTGGAGGCAACACGAAAAGTCACGTTTTACAGCATTACACTATTCACCAACACTCATACACGTTCACGAGCACTTAATGGATAAAAAACCACCGTTTTTACACTTAAACACTCAAAGTTATACAAGTTTTGTCAATTAATTTAATACCGCCAATGCGCCATTTTTCATGTTCCCGCCAAAACTCTATTGATGTTGAAAAGTCGCTCACAAGACGCAAGAGGTTATATGCATGCAGGATGCAGGATTTATAGAGTTAATATTTGTTCATGAGTAAGTCAGATTTGACAGCGTTGTTTTCCTAACAACTGTCTTTTAATTGTATAAAGCAGTTTATTTTAGGAATATCTTAATTTATTATTATACTAAGTTCACGTGAAAATGTACAGAAACGCTTACCAACGCGGTATGTTGACTGTTTTCTTTAGTGGCGGCTCCAAACCACTAGGAATATGGGAGACACACACCCAAGATGGATACATTACAAGGTTTTTAGACCAAGACATCAAGTCGATGGTATTAGAAATAGGAGGAACTAATGTAAGCACAACGTACATGATCTGCCCGCAAGGAAAAAAAGTATTGGGAATATCCATGCCCTTCCTCGTCATGATAGTCAAGAACCTTAAGAAGTATTTTTCATTTGAAGTCACGATTCTGGATGAGACCAGCACACGGCGAAGGTTTCGAGTATCAAACTTTCAAAGCACTACGCAGATACTGCCTTTGTGCACAGTCATGCCAATAGGCCTTTCCGAAGGCTGGAACCAGATACAATTTAACTTAGCAGAATTCACGCGTCGAGCATACAATAAACAGTTTGTTGAAGTGCAGAAGTTGAAAATTAACGCAAACATACGGTTGCGGCGAATTTACTTCGCTGAGAGACTGATACCAGAAGACGAATTACCTCCCGAATATAAACTTTATTTCCCGTTAGTTTCCAAAGGCAAAGGGAAGATATTTGATGGTACGAAAGAAAAAGAAAACATTGAACCACCACCTACGTCTCAACTCGCGATTACAGTGGGTCAAGGGGCTGAAGCAACTAAATCTGGTTCTAAAGGGTCACTGCAAACTATAAAGCGTATATCACAGGAAGGAAGATCGAAGACTAAGATTGAGGTTCCAGAGCCAACGCCCGTTGAGGCCACTCCAGTGGAAGAGAAACCAGCTGAAGCCGAAACGACAGCAGAAGGTGAAGCGCCACCGGAAGCAGTAACTGATGGAGAGTCTACAATTCCGGATGGAACGCCGTCGGAACCGGGGGCACCATCAGAACCAATAACTGACGGCGAAAGTACAGTTGCTGAAGTGGCGGCCCCACCGGCTCAAGATGAGGCTCCACCAGATCAGGCCCCACCAGCTGAGACTGAGGCCCCACCAGCTGAGGCTGAAGCCCCACCAGCTGAGGCTGAAGCCCCGCCAGCTGAGGCTGAGGGCCCACCATCTGAGGCTGAAGCTCCACCTGAAGCACCAGCACCAACTGAAGCTGCTGCTGAGGGCTGACACGATATTACCCGTAATAATGAAGATTGTTCTAAGATGCTGCTATTAACTAACTAAATACTTAGAATATTTACTAGAAAATTACTCCTAAAAGTCTTACGGTAAATAAAGATTAATATTTAATTCGATAGTTTTTTTTAATAACTTCTGCATAGAAGCAGTGTAGCTATTCTATTCTTCTCTATTCTACTGGATTTCATGCAGTTGTTCCTCAGTGTCATAGATAACCTCAGATTTCTTTGTACACAAAATGATATTAAGCATTAAAATAACGGATACTTAAACCCAGTGCCTCAGTACCAAACTGTACTTTTATACAAACAACTTCGAGAATCTAGCAAACGAAAAATGTTTACCATGCTTTTCGTACATCCTTTGTTATGCAACTAAGTGCAAAGAAGGTTAATATATATAACATTTATATTTACGCACACCATATGATTTTGGACAAAGACTTTACCCTGAATAGGCTGAATAGGCGAAGTGAATAGGAATATATTAGTACTATTTCCAAAAAAACTTAACTTAACAACGAATCTTTATAATTATTTTATATTATAATTTCCTTGTTTGTCTATTTGATTTTGCCATAAAGTTTAGAGGCGACAACCGAAAATATCCGAGATCTGTGGATTTGCCCATGAAAAATGAATCCATACACAACCTAGGATTTCTCTCGAAATATGAATCTCAATTTCTTCAATTAAGTCGCTTAAACATGTTTCGGGGCGCATACAAAGGTGGATTAATATCAATATTTTTCAGCTGCGGCTCCAAACCTTTGGAATTATGGGATGCTGAAGTCAAGAATGGTCACATCAAACGAATCACTGATAGCCAACTAAAATCAGTAGTGCTAGAAATAAGAGGATCTAATGTAAGCACAACCTTTATTACCTGTCCCAAAGGAAATAAGCCGCTGGGGATAACATTACCATACATGGTGATGATAGTAAAAAATTTGAAGAAACATTTCACGTTTGAAGTCACTATCGTCGATCAGACAGGAGCTAGAAGAAGATTCCGTATATCAAACTTCCAGAGCATGACCCAGATTCTCCCATTATGCACCACGATGCCGATCACCCTCAACGATGGCTGGAATAAAATTCAATTCAACTTGGCTGAATTTACCAAACGCTCGTACAAAACACAATACATGGAGGTTGTAAAACTGAAAGTTAATGCAAACATTCGTTTGCGACGAGTCTATTTTACTGAAGTATTGCTACCTGATAACCAATTGCCTCCAGAGTACAAGCTTTACATCCCTCCATCTACTACGAAAGCCAGAATAGTTAAAGAGATCAAGGACAAAGAAAACGTTAATCCCTCCACCGTGGAACAGTCAAGTGTACCGGAAAGAAAAGACAGTAAAGACAAAGTTATAAAAGAAGGCTCTAAAGTATCGATTCACACGTTGAAAAGACCATCACATGGTTCGATGTCAATGACTAAAATTGCCGAAGAAAAAGAAGAAGAAGCTTCTGAAGGCGTTAAGCCAGAAATTGAAGGTAATGAACCTCCAATAGAAAGTGAGGGGCCATTTCAAGCCATTGAAGAGCAAACCGTTACTGAAGACGCTGAAGTAACTGAGTTGGATGATCCTACGGAGCAAAAACTAGAAGGTGATACAACAACAGCTGATGATGCAGCAGTTGAAAGAGTTCCAGATGAAACGGTACCTATTGAGAGTATTCCAGCTGAAACGGTACCTTCCGAAACGGTTCTAGTTGAAAAACGCGTTGCTGATGTAGAGTAGATTTTTAAAGTACCTAGATTAAAAATATGTTTTACGAGTACATTGTAATAATGAACTATTTATCTCAGATATGATTGAATGTATACACTTTTTTGTGATAATGGCTTTTTAAACTTGCACAGCACATTAATACGAAGTAGAAATAATAAAAATAAAATACATATTGCATAATTTAATAACGGATGTTCGAACTTTTTCGATCGGTATACGAAAACTTTTCTAATTTTCACTATGAACATTCAGGAATACTAATATGAATCATATACTGTCACATTTGTCATTCAGGCAAATCGCAGCTGTAAATATTTTTATAGTAATTTTGCTGAAAAAATAATCCATGTTCAAAAACTCTTATCAAAGTGGATTACTCTCAATTTTCTACAGTTGTGGCGCCAACCCCCTAGCAATATGGGATATGAACATAAAAAACGGCCACATAAAACGAATCACTGACGCCGAAGTAAATTCAATAGTCCTTGAAATTGTGAGCACAAACGTTGCAACCACTTTTATTTCGTGTCCGAGAAACAATCAATACTTGGGGATAAAACTCCCGTTCCTCGTAATGATCGTAAAAAACCTAAAAAGGTACTTTTCATTCGAGATAACAATACTTGATGACAAAAACATGAGGCGACGGTTTCGAATCTCAAACTTTCAGTCAACCACAAAGATCAAACCGTTTTGTACGAGCATGCCCATAGGTCTATCTGGTGGCTGGAACCAAATACAATTCAATCTGTCTGACTTCACGAGAAGGGCTTACGGAACTCAGTTTATCGAAGCTCTTCGGGTACAAGTCCATGCAAATGTGAGACTACGAAGAATATACTTCGCAGAACGACTGTACACAGAAGAAGAGTTACCGCAAGATTACAAATTGTACCTTCCTTTGGAGAGGAAGCAAAAGAAAGGCAAGGATAAGAAAGAAGATGCCAAAACAGTTGAGGTAGTAGTGGCTCCTCCTCCACCTCCTCCACCCCCTGTAGAAGCAGCGCCGATTCCAGAAGCACCTCCTCAAGAAGAGGTTGTTGCCAAAAAGAGTACAGTAGTTGTAACACCTATGTCAGAAACTGTCACTGACACTGAAGCACCAGTTGAAGAGGCACCTTCAACAGCACCTGAAGAGACGACAGCCACTCCCGTTGAGACTCCAGATGAAACTCCTGCCGAGGAAGTTAAAGAAGAAATTCCAGATGAGGGCGGAGAACCAGCACCAGAGACACCAGAACCAGAGACACCAGAACCAGAGGCACCAGAACCAACAGAAGTAGAAGTACCAGCAGAAGAAGCACCGCAAGAGTAATTTGTAGAGTTTATTTGGATTATTTGTTTTTTAGTTATATTTAGTTCCGATAGAGTTTATGAGAGTTGAAGTATACGAATGTTAATTTGGATATGAATTACCTTTGCTTTTCTCTTACACAGTGGTAGTATGGATAGGATATATTTTCTTTAGATATTTTTTTTCTATAGAACGAAATACTAGACAAGACAGAAAAACGAAAAACTATATATAATCTAACGTTAGTTTGAATAGTTGTGTGGAGCAGGAGCAAAGCAGATTATAACAAAAATATTTTTAAATACTTACGGTCGCTGGCGAGAACTGCTTAATACATTCAAAAGCGAATTTACGTACCTGTAAGAGAATAAAAAAAAAATTATTATGATAGTTTTTTGTGAAATAAATAACATACATTAATATAACATATCAATCTTCAAAATGGAACACCGTCTTTATCAAATTATTCTAATGTGCTATCATTCGTCTAATTATTCGTTTTATTATTATTTTGATTCTAATGCAAATTGTAATAATAGCGGCATTTTAGTCATGGATAAGCTTTCTCTTTTTGACCATCAAAAAAAGTACAACACAGGTTGTTGGCAAAATTTTGTAGTTACCTAGATTAATCAAATATGGTATGAAAACGTTTTATAATATTTCAAGACCTGAAATATACAGACTCCGACCCTTTCGGCTTACGTTTTCAAAATAATCATATTCGTTATAACTAAAGAAACTATGATAAAAGGAACCGCTATCAAAGGTCTCTTTAATCATCCACAAACGAAAATTGGAAAAGAGTAGTTTTATCTTTGAAATGTTTTTTGACTAAGTAGGGTAAGCTTACTTTGTGTTTTTATATATACCTACTTCTCTAAATATTCAAGAGGATGTATAATTTTGGGGACTGGATTGGTAAAATTTGGTTTACAAAATTATTTTGAACGTAAAGTTTCTTATGATTTATGAACAATGATAATTATAAGTAATAGATAAGGATTAATGGATGTTTGTTACTTTCATTATGCCAAAACGACTGAACAGATTAGGCAGAAATTAAGCACGTATACATACTCAATTTAATTTAATTTATTTATTGGGAAGAGATGAATAGTCAATATTATTATGTATATATAATTATATATCCTAAGATGATATTTGTCAGGGTCAAAGTAAGTAAGTACATAGTTACAGTTCAATGAACCTGTAAAAAAATATGTTTCGAGTTCAACTTTAGTAAAAACTAAAAAAAGCTAGGCGTGATTATCGCAAAAGTCTACGAAAAATATAAAAGGTGAAGAAATCCAGCTCAATAATTTCAATTATTACTTACATAAATAGAGTAGACTCATAAATTGTCCAACCTCGTATGGCTATGCAAATACGGTTATGCTTTCTGCATTACGGTCAGTGTACAAGCTGCATGACATACATACCATGTAGGTATATAATATAGTATACAGGTTTATACAATATACCCTTAACTGCTGTAATAAGTTAGCGTGGTGTAGCGAGTGATAAATCAGCGACGTAAGGAGCATACTATGGTAGAAGGAAAGAGCGTGAGCGAATTATTATTTTGCATCTAAATCATTGTTGTGGTGCTCATTTTAGGAGTTAGGTAATGCCCATAATCGCC
The DNA here is from genome assembly GCA_932526365.1 of Lobophora halterata. Classification (NCBI taxonomy): domain Eukaryota; kingdom Metazoa; phylum Arthropoda; class Insecta; order Lepidoptera; family Geometridae; genus Lobophora; species Lobophora halterata. The sequence goes on from OW052018.1 coordinate 4,065,529, forward strand.
ACGCTGGGCAAGCGGGTTGGCGATCGCAGGGGCACATCGTTTCGCACCGCTGATGCTGCTGCCCATCAGCGGCCAGAGAATTTAGAAGTGCTAAGTAAAGGCTGCGCTAGACCGCCATCAGCCAGTCGCCAGAGCCCCGTTCGTTGTTCGGCAAGAAGATCGCGGCCATATCTGCTGTAGAACCGACAACCGTTGGGGTAAACGTGTTCTTGAGTGGAGACCACTCAAGTCTAGGCAAGCGCAGTGTAAGACGACCTTTTTCCAGATGGAGCGATGATCTGCGCGCTATACTGGCAGAAAGTGGATGAGAGGAGCCGAAGATAGGGCTCAGTGGCGCGCCTTGGGAGAGACCTACGTCCAGTAATGGACTGCTATAAGTTGATGATGACCATGATGATGATCTAAATCATCAATATTTAAGGCTTTATCCTGACTGACAGACTATGAACAGGCTAAACATCGAGACATGAAATTTCAAGGGTATGTTTGTCGAGAAGTTAGAAGAAGAAGAGAAGTCTTACATACGCTTATTTGCGGTCTGTTAGTGGCCAATTTTGCTTTCTAATCTAATTTGAATTAGGGGTCATAACGGTCTGCACTGACGTCCTGCTTTGTGGAGTATTGAGCATTGACCCCTTATTTCACTAACTTAAGTTAAGTTACTTAACCCCTGCCAGCCCTTATTTTTGTTTATTCATATTTGGTTTTAGCGCGATCCAAAAAGCAACATGTATCAATCTATTCATCCATCCTCACAAACTTTTGCCTCTACAATACTGGTAGAAGTAGGATTTGTTGCCTAGCCTTTCGAATTCAGTTTGTGTAGTTGAAATTCTGAAAACTCGATTGGCTACCCGTATTCATATCGCTAATCGCTTCACTTATCACAGTGCACGTCCAAACTGAAGCTAAGCGAACAGTCGGTCGCCGGCTCCACGTAATATTAAAGATTTAATTTACTGCTGTATTATGTATAGCATTTGCTGCAAACACGATGTATTCGCAAAAAAATACATTAACCAAAAATGTTCGAAATAACGAGGAGAAAAATTAATCTATAAACATGTAATTATAATTTTGGTAAAATTATGGTAAAACAATTAAAAACAGACGAAAAACGAGAATAAATTGGTTGTCTGTAAAGTTGGTTTACGGACGATAGTTTAACGTGACAATGTAAATAGTTTAACGTAACAAAACATTGAAAACGTAACGGATGAGCGTAACCGGACAATGACGTCAACGTTTTCGAGCATGCAGCCGGCGTTCATCAATTTATTAGACGAAGTCACATAAAAAACGGGGTTTACCAAGGAACTTCTAAAAAAGTTCTTTGAGGATTACAGCTATATACCTACATGTAACAAATCATTTCTAACACAGTAAAAATACGTACAAAAAAGTATGACAGTCCACGTTCATAAAAACCATTTTTTTAGAGTATTGGGTGAGGTAATTGAATCTGCATTGGCAAGTGGCGCCATCTCTCCTTTAATTTGTGTAAGTATTGCAGTAGTGTTGGTAAACAAATTGTCTGCAAATTGAAACTGCAGATTCCGGAAAAGTTTTCATTAAATTTGAGCATTAAGGCTATTCCTCAAATCCGAATTCCATACAAAATGTTTCTGACAAATACTCAAAAAGTACGCCGTACTATAGTAATTTCTTAACACTATTCGTGTTGTCCATGTTTTTCGATTTCGTCAACAAAAAAAGTGTAAGTTTTCATACTTTAATTTAGATTTTATACGTGTTTTAAAATTAACCCTACTAACGTTAAACCTTACACTTTTTTTGTTGACGAAATCTAAAAACATAGACGAAACGAATAGTGTGAAGAAATTACTATAGATCGGCGTACTTTTTGAGTATTTGTCCGAAACATTTTGTATGGAATTCGGATTTGAGGATTCCCCTTAATCGGATGAATTTTCTACTCCTACAATTCAAAATCGGTTAATAAATTAAGTTTTAAGGTAACAAACATAAAAATACCCGAATTTCTATTTTGAATATCCTTTAATTTATTTGAGGTGGGTTTTTCAACTCTTACCATACTACGTAAACTAGTTCGTCATCAAAGGTATATGTTATCATACCCTTTTTTGAAGTCGGTTAAAAAAAATATAATAATATATAGAAATCTTATGAAATCTGGGCCGTAACTTCTCCAGAGACCAATTTTCAACAATCACCAACAAATCGAGACTTCTTTTCTGACGCTACATTTTATAAGGCACATCACGTTCTCTTCGGACCGTACTTCGGCAGATTATTCTCCCTTTGTCGTAAATTTTACGAAAAATTAGTAGGAGCAGACTGCAGAGTAGCGACAAATTGTTTTGCCTGGGGTTTGTCAATGGCTTATATCTATTAAGTATTTTATGGACGTGGTGGCCGAGTGGATGAGGCCCTTGCCTTGCAATCTGATAGTCGCGGGATCGAATCCCGGTGGCAGTCATGCGTAAATGGGTTTTTTCAGTTGAAAAATATATATGCATCCCACGTTCTCGCAACGGTGAAGGAAAACATCGTGAGGAAATCGGCATGTCATAGGACAGGAAAAAAAAATGTTCTATGGAATGTACATCCACCAATCCGCATTGGGTCCGCGTGGTGGATTAAGACCCATTCGCTCTCTTAGCCGAGAGTAGGCCTGAGTCCCAGCAGTGGGAACATTATAGGCTGATTATGCTATTAATAAATTAATGTTTGGTTGGACAATGTACAATATACAAAACGCCATCTAGCCCCAAACTAATCAATACTGTAACATGCTGTGGGAACCAGATAATTGATAGAATTCTCATATACTTTTTTTGTAAATACATATATTGTAGGTAGCACAACAAGAAAGGAGCTTCTTTGAGGCGCACTTGAAATCCTTTCACCACACTGGATCGAAAGAATTAGTGACACGATAAGAAGAAGAAGGATACATAGAAAACACCCAAACTCAGGACATACACCGATGTTCATCACAAAATTGTTAGTCCTAAATCAGGAATCGAAACCGCGACACAAGCATAGCAGTCTTACACACTTTGCCACTCGATCAACCGTCTCCACCCTTTTGCCAAACACCTATATTGTAACTACCGAACACTGCAGCGTTATCACTTACCAACTACTTTAAAACGACACTGCTATTTATAGACCCGTAGAAGCCTTTTCAGCTATTTATTAGGCTCCTGTCCACAATATAAATAAACCGATACACGCTATCGCCCAACAGCAGAGACGGATACACGACCTTTTTAAAATATTACCCATACGAAGTGATGCTGATAAGGAGTTGGTAGTTTCAGAAAAGCCGGATTTGAAGAATTTCAGGCTTTTTTATGCATAGTCAGCTTATGGAATCCAGTGGCGTTGTTCATAATTATTGTGGTAATAAACTTACAAAACTTTGACACGAGCTTGTTATCTTAAAATAAATGAAAAATAGAAAATAAATACTTAAACAGTTTTTTTTATAAATTTATTTGGTCATTTCACACAACGCCATCCAGCCCCAAACCAAAGCCCAAACTAAGCAGAGCTTGTACTATGGGAACCAGATGGCTGATAGAATCAGGACAAACATCGATGTTCATCACCCAAATGTTTATCCCGAAGCGGGAATCGAACCCGCGACACCGGGTGTGGCAGTCCAACGCACTTGCCATTTGACCATCCGTGTCGTCGTTTTTTTATTAATCGAGGGCATGACTCCTTTCACGACTTTTCTCTAACTCTCGTGGTTTCGGACTTGGCCATCACCGCCCTTCTCAAAAAATCACCAAATATATTAACGTAAATGTGACAGCAATTTCATCATCTAAATTATAACGGTAATTATTATTCTAAAAAATTCACTGTTTTGTGGTGCATCTCGAGAGAGATCCGTAAACTCCTAATGCAGTAATTTTTTTTTTAAATAAATTATTTATTGACACAAAAACTTAAAGGTAACTAGTAGGTACTTATATTATATCACTATTAAACTAATGCTAATGCTTAGAATTAGAATTAGTGATAGGTATAAAATAGTGATTTGTTCTTAGGAATACATTGTTATGTTCATACTAGGTACCTACTTCTAGACAGATGCGCTAAGAACCGGACAAGTTTTTACTGTATCCCGGTTCAAAGCGTCCTCCGACGGACAGTAATAAATTGACACAGCTTAGGAATACATTGTTATGTTCATACTAGGTACCTACTTCTAGAAAGATGCGCTAAGAACCGGACAAGTTTTTACTGTATCCCGGTTCAAAGCGTCCTCCGACGGACAGTAATAAATTGACACAGTCAATGAGTGATAGGGTAGGTTGGGTGCGCAATATCAGCAATTAGCATGCATGCATAGCTATCTAAAGATTACGGAAAGAATAGTAGCATGCCAACATACCTATCAATCCCATTTGAGGTTCGTAACACATTTTGTTATCAAACTGAGTAGGTAGATATTTAAAATTACTGTAATTATTTTACATAAGTTTGGCAGGTAATAATAGATAGGTATTGTAGATTTATAATTTAGAAATTAGGTAGTATGTTTATTCGTAGGTAGTAGTAATAACCGGATTAGCATGTTTTCATTGTTTTTTTACCTTATAATTATACATATTTTTTAGTAAACTTAACTTCTCGTAGTACTGCTTGGATATAATGAGTTGTATCAACAAGATGAGTATAAAAACTTCCGGACATCCGTAAAACCGGATACTTTGGGCAACCCTGCCGGGACCGCTACTATACCGCAAAGATACGAATGTTTTTTTATGTTTAACATGATAAATACGTTTAAATATGATATATTACTACAGTATCTTTTATTTTCGACAGTTAAGTAAGCTTAGTATTTTTTTTTGTTATTACAAGTATGTTTGACAATCTCTTTTACTGATTTAAAGTTATAGGTAAACGTGTTTATTGTAGACTGTACGTAGTTTTATATATTCAGGGTGAATACTCTTCACCGCCCTCTCAGGGCAAAATCAAAACGGCTATAGCTATGGAAAAATTATGTTACGAGTCACGGGTTCCATTAATAACAACTAGATAGAAAATAAAGTATTATTCGAAAAAAAAAAAAAAAATATTTTTGCGTATTTTAATCTTCTATCTGATAACAAGCAAATAGCATAAAATAATAATGAGTCTAATAATAAATAAATAAATAAATAATGCTGGACAATCCACACAGCATCACCTAGCCCCAAACTAAGCAGAGCTTGTGTTATGGGTACTAGATGACTGATATACGTAATACAATATATTACATTGATAGATATTTTTTATTATACGAGTACATAGAAAACAACCAGAACACCCTGAACAAATATCTGCAGATTGTACAAACATTTGTCCCGAGGCGGGAATCGAACCCGCAACCTTTTGCGTCGCAAGCGGACGTTGGCCCGCCACGCCACAGAGGTCGTCATGGTAATGTTTAGTTGTTAGAACAACTGATGCTCTCAGCTATGTAATAATATTACTTATTCTTTGCCTCAGCGCAGCAACTGATTGCGGCAATAGGCAACACACAACTAGCCGTTTATGACGATTTTCATATAAAAGTTGACAGTTGCAGCAACTAAAAATTGCTCCGTATGCTGAGTCCCAGTTGCAACAATTGAAAATTGCTCCGTATGCTGAGTCTGTAATACTTGACAACAAAAATTAATCAACAACCATTTTAGTAAATGAGTTCAATTAAGCAACATCACTAGAGTGGAGTGCGTCTGGGTTCCGTCAAGACAATAATGGGTGCAGTTATGTCTGGACTTTGTCAGACTTTGTTTTGGTATTTTGAACTCTATTGTACGCTGATGAATGCCATGACACGCACGACAACTAGTTAATTCTTTTTTTTTTTCTTTCGAAGAACCTAAGTTCTTTGGTTTTGGCTTCACATCAAAGTTATATAGCCAGTGTCAAGTTATTGGAGAGATTATTTTGTCATAAGTCAGAGTCGATAAGTCAAGTCATGCCCCTGTAAAGTAGTGGTGGTTGCGACTTTACTAGAGGCTCCTATGGAGTTTTGGAGGCAACACGAAAAGTTACGTTTTACATGGATAAAAAACCACCGTTTTTACACTTAAACACTCAAAGTTATACAAGTTTTGTCAATTAATTTAATGCTGCCAATGCGCCATTTTTCATGTTCCCGCCAAAACTCCAACTAGTTAATTGTAGACATGGTTATGATAAAAAAAAAAACACGATTTAAGTCACTTTCTTCTTTGTCGGTTTGTCTTTCCGGATGAAATCTTCAAAGAAGTCGAATTTCGAGCACTTCTCAATAAGTTAGCAATACCGACTGAACCTAAAAAATCAATTATTCAAACATTTCATTTATTAATTACTAAAGTAGATACAATTCTTTATTGTTTGATTTTTTATCACGTTGTAATTTTTTTAAGTTTACTGACATCTAAGAGTTTGAAAGTCCTGCAAAATATTATAATTTTTATACAGCTTGGACCCCACATAAATGTGTCACATTAAAAAGCACACACTGCGACACAGGATGCTCTGAATATTCATGCCGCCGGAGATTGTATCGCTCAATAAACACCCTGTATACTAGTCCGCTCACGTGCCACTAATGACCTGGACAGTATAAATGAGGGAATTTTAATTTTCATTTAGCGGTGTTTTGGTTACGTGCTATTGGTTTATCTATACTGATAAGGGTGATTTGTTTTTGAGAGAAATAGTAATTGTTTTTGTTAAATAGATGGGTTTTTAATAAATAGTAGGAATATATTTAGTAATATTAATATATATGGATTTCCGCAAAGTAACACTAAAACATTTCATGACCTGGATCTGTTTTGCTTATCTAAAAATGTTTTCAAATCTAAGGTTCTTACTCACTTAAAGGTCCTTCAAAAGCTACAAAAGAAATAATCTCACTTTTCCATAATCCCGAACATATAAGTTTTAGAATAAAATGACCATCATGTAAACCGCACCTAATGACAAGTTTGTTTTTCGAGCGCATACTTCATGTTGCAAGCGTTGCAGGTTAGGTAGGCACCTACTCATTAAGACTTTGCACAACACACACACACACACACATCACATTCACACTCCACACACACCACTGACAAACACAATGCGATTATTTGTTTGTTTGTAATTTACTGCTGTTAGAGTTACTAATTATCTACCCAGACTTACCTACCTATAATTTTTATATATTTACAGTAAACAAAATGTAGACTCAATTTGGTTTAAGAATAGTATATATTTCATAGCTAATATAAGAAAAAAAATGTAACTGTGAGTCTAATGTTAAATAAATAAAAGAAATAAAATAAATAACGCCTGAATCAATCAATTTGGTATGGATGGTATGGATGGGGTATTTTTTTCATGTACATAATAATGTATCATTGTTTATGAATCTAATATTAATAAAAAAATATTGGGCATCAATAATCTCAAAGTGGACGAGTGTTATAGCAGTGTTGCACCAGCCAGTGTTATAAAAGACCCTATGTATGTTGCACTGTTTTGGTCATAGACATAAGTATTCTCTTACCATTAAGAAAGTGCTTCACTCGTGCCGTCACTGATTTATTTAAAAAAAAACAGAATAACTTATTATAAGTGCATATATAGGTACAGTCAGGTGCACGGACATGTATACATTCCCAAGCTTTCACATTTATATTACTCTTAATTTTGCAAAGAAAAGTGCACGCAAACATTTTCAAATTAATGTACTCTCGTCATCTTACTTGTTGGAATTCTTGTCAGAAGAAGTATGTCTTTGCAAAATTACGAGTATGGTAAATATGTGAAAGCTTGGGAGTGTATACATGCATGTGCAGTTGACTGTACGTTAAAAAAATCACTTTTTTAATTAAAAACTTTTTTTACTTTACTTTAAGTGCTAGAAACATAAAAAAACAGGCTAGTAATGTAATGTTACAACTCGTAATCAGATGCTACGGAAGTGCTACGGTGTATCTACGTGACTACGCCGTAGCCGTTGCTACGTAGTACTACGATACGTAGCATGTACTACGAAGCTAGTGAGGTAATTCATCTACGTGTGACTATTATTTGGTAATTTGGTGTTACGAGTATTTATTATTTGGTATCCCCATACAAAATGTTTCCGAAAAATACTCAAAAAATACGCCGTATTATAGTAATTTCTTCACACTATTCGTTTCGTCTATGTTTTTCGATTGTGTCAACAAAAATTAGTAGGTTTCATACTTTAATTTAGATTTTATAAGTGTTTTTAAATTAGTAGTGTTAATTATAAAACAGATTTAAAATCTTAATTAAAGTATGAAACCTTACTAATTTTTGTTGACACAATCGGAAAACATAGATGAAACGAATAGTGTGAAGAAATTAATATAATACGGCGTACTTTTTGAGTATTAGTCCGAAAATTTTGTATGGAAATTTGCCTTGAGGATTACCCTTAAAGCCGTGTTGGCCGAGATGGAGGTGCCTCGAGTTTCGATCCGAAGGTCGTGAGTTCGAACCCGGTCGTACACCAATGGATTTTTCTATTCAAAAAGATCCTTGTGTGCATTTAAATCAGATGCTTAACGTTGAAGGAAAAAATTGTAAGGAAACGGGCATGTCATAGAACCTAAAAGTTTGAAAAAAAGTTTTAAAAACATGTGGTAAGTGCACGAAATCTCTTTGAACTCTTTGAGGCGTACTTCAAATCCTTTCACCACACTGATTCGAAAGATAATAAGAAGATTTGGTACATCAGAAATCGTTTATTATGTCTGTTAATTTAGTGAGTGGAGTATTAATAACAATCCGTTAAGTTAAATAGTTTAAGCTTGATTGAATAACAAACATAATTACAGACATTGATGACACGAATGGTCGAGGGGCGAGTACATTGGACCGCCACGCCCGGTGTCGCGGGTTCGATTCTCGCTTCAAGACAAGCATTTGTGTGATGAACATCGGTGTTTGTCCTGAGTTTGGGTGTTTTATATGTATCGTATGTATGTATTTACAAAAAAAAGTATATAAGTATTATATCAGTTATTTGGTCCCATAGTACAAGCTCTGCTTATTTTGGGGCTAGATGGCGTTGTGTGAAATTTCCAAAATATTTATTTTATTTTATTTTATTCCCTCAAACACATTTCGTATTATTAGTTATAAATGCTCCCCCATTAGCTAATGCCTTTGCCAAACATTCCAAATTTGACATCAGCCAACAATAACATTTGACAGTTTAATTTCGAATACGAATGGGCGTGTTGTCGATCGGTCAACACGGGGTCAACGACCGTAGACCTATCACCAAACATTCTGACAAGGGTATTCGTATCGATGCCGTCACAGAAAACATTTCAAGTCAACAGTTTTTTGACGTTTTGAATAAATTCATAAAAACTGATAGTACTTTGGGAAAGCTTAGATACGTAAACGCTTTTAAAAAAATTGGTGATAGAGCTATACTGGTAACATTTAGCCAAATTATGTATGAGGGGCAAGTGTGTTTTTTACGAAATATGAGGGATTATGATACATTTTTAGAAATGAGATGTCCGTTTTTGAATGTTAAATGCGACCTTTTTGGTTTCATTTGTGTTGTTTTAGGGGAGTGTGTGGCAATACCGATCTTTCTTTTTTTTATGTCGAGAAGAGGGATGCTTTGATGAATGGTACGAGTAGACGCTTGGTTAATCTTTGAGTTTGTATTCTAATTAAGGTATTAAAAACTTGATACGTAAATTTTTACACGTTTTGAATGAAATAATTGTTCCAATACAGCTGATCTGATCATTCTGATCCTTCGTTTGTTTGTAGGGCGGTGTTATCTAAGGAAAATTTCGTCAATAAAAGTACAGTCACAACTGTACTAAAATATTTACAACATGAAAGGCGCCAGTCTTGAATGAACATGTCTAAAGTTCAAAATTAACTGTACTCCACATAGTCAAAAAATGCTGATCATTATATTATCCAAAAATCAAAACGTAGGTACTAAACATAATTCAACTGCAAAAAAACTACGCTTAAATTTGTTGCCTTGATTGTCATTTCAATAATTGAAATAGTCTAATTTTCCGTAATTTTTATACAGCTTATATTTTTCCTTCTAAATATTGCTAACAGGTAGGTCCTTCTAAACCATGTTAACCCTGAAATTACTACAAATACTACAAACCATTCATTCGCGACACAAGCCACGCATGTACAAATATAGTACCTATATGAAAAAACTTTCCGGCCTTGTACGGCCAGTTCTAAATTAAACCTGAATTAGTCTGGGCCGGCCCTTAGCAACTTAGCGCAGTGTTTAATTTTTTTCTATTGCCATTTTTTAATTTATTCAATGAATAATTGCTACTGAATAATACAATTTCAACCCTTACCACTACAAACTATTCACTCGCGACACAAGGCACACATGGTCTAATATATCAACCAACTTTCCGGCCTAGTGCGGGCAGTTCTAAATTAAACCGTAATTAGTCAGGGCTTGCCCTTCTGATTTATTGCAGTTTTTACGAAAACTAGCCTCCCTATTAATGTTATCGCCCACGCGAGTTTTTTTCTAGTTTAGCCCAGATTTTGTTTTTTTTAATTTGCTTTGAATGAGGAATTAATTATTTATGTTTTTATTGCATTGTCTTTATCCAAGCTGTAATACATTGACTAAACTGTATGTTTCAGCTGTTCTTCATTCATAGATAAAAAGTCATTGTATGGGTATTTCTGTTACATTTTTTTTTGCACAGGAATACTGAACAGTGGTTTGTGTCTACTAGCTCCCCGTTAAAGAGTGCATTCTGCATTGTCCCATAAAACTAAATTACCCCATTGATTCTTTAAAATAACTCAGCTTGAAAATAAGGATAAAAATTTTAAGCAACTAAAATCAAAGAAAAAAACGTCCATCATAGGATATGAAACTTAACGAACCATAATTGAAAAAGTTAACATTCCATAACTTAACAATCAGAAAACGAGAATTTATGAAACCAATTAAAAGTTGGCAACATTAAATGAATCAACGCACAACAAATTGAAATTTTAAGTACTACTTACATAAACTTTTGCATAGAAAACGTAACCCCACTAGTAAATTTAGGATTTTTGTTTTTCCAGTAAAAAAAAGGGTTAAAATTGTGGAAAACCTCTGTTTCCTAGCTGTAACTATATTTACGCAGATTAATTTTTTGTGACATTTTTGTTTTCTAATAAAACACAACCATTAAGTATGTTAAAAAAATATTTAAAATGCGGACTAAATATACACAGATTGTGACTTCAGACTCAGGCAAAGTGATGTCCGAACTGTGTAAAAATTCATTGCAAATTCCGCCTTGTCTTGCCATTTTATTATGACACTTGTTACGTAAGCAAGTAAGTGGTAAATCGCTAAATGGCAGCTTCCAACTCATTTTCCGCCGACATTGAATATTCTACCATGTTTGAAGGAAAAACAGTGTTAAATTGCGTGGGGAAGTCGCCTTTGAGTCTGCGATTTCCCAAAGAAGTTTGAACTTTATACTGTGGTCTGATGGTTTGTTTTCGTTTGAAGGGAAAAGCCTGGTTTAGGTATGTTATGTGAAAGTTATGTATGTTACTAGATGGGTAACAAACTTGCCGGATAAATCTGTAAATAACTGGATAAAGACGGATATTTCTTGATTCATAGAGCTTTTATAATAAATTTTGTGTATTTTCAGTTTTGTGACTTTTTGTAAGTTTCTACAGCATTTTTCTTTAACCGACGTTGCAGCCATAAGGTTGTATTTGTTCTTCAACAACTTGGCTAAACAACTTTAACCCATTGAAATTGAATGGCGCCATTTATTTAATGATCTAGGCGCATCTATTGTCAGTCATCTATTGCCGCCAAAAAAGTACCGTTTTTTGGCAGGCAAGGATTTAGATTTTATACGTATTTTAAAATTAACCCTATTAACTTAAAAACACGTATAAAATCAAAATTAAAGTATGAAACCTTACACTTTTTTTGTTGACGAAATCGAAAAACATGGACGAAACGAATAGTGTGAAGAAATAACTATAATAGGCGTACTTTTTGAGTATTTGTCCGAAACATTTTGTATGGAATTCGAATTTGAGGATTAGCCTTAAGTATATACTTACATTTGAAATTTGACAGGTGACAGCCGAACCTTTAGTAAAGCGGCGTCCATTTTACCATCACGTAATATTCCCTTGAGTGCAAAAATCGACTTAGAATATGGGTGTAAAGGCCGGACTTGGCTTGAAAAGCCGGATTCATCAGCTTTCCACCCTTCCCTACCGGTAGGGGGGTGAAAGCTGTAACAGGAGACATGAGAGGATGTGGGTCAAGTGGATGGCAACAAAAGTGTGAGTGTCGCGGGAATGTACTCGGCTGTTGCAGCATTTGCTTGAATTAAACTTGTCTTGATTTGCATGCCGTGCGTGCGATCTCACTGTAATTTGGTTACTATAGCTGTAAATATGCTCTTGAAAAAGTTTAATATATCATATTATTAGATGAATTTATTATAATATATTTCTTATTTGAAATGAACTGACATCTTTTAAATCACGTCATAAGTTATAACAAACAAAATTTTGTTACATTGGATGGATGTATGTAAAAAGTACTTAAACCGTTGAGCTGAAATTCAGTTTCAGTGTGTTTCAGTGAAATTCTGAAATTCATTTATAAAGGATATGGTCTACTTTTTATTTCAATAAAACGCAAGCCCACCCGCCGGCATCAGCTATTGATCCTAACTTTAGAAGTTTTTCTTAGATTTTTCTTATTAGAAAACTTTTCTTGGGTTTCTTACCCTTTACCTGTTTTAATAATAAACGAATTTACAAAAACCTCCATTTGTTTTCTGTTTTGAGTCAACCTTAAAAAATACATACGAATCTGCGAACCCGGAACGTGTTTACCAGAGTTCACAGCCGCGCGGCGGAATTTCGGTGAACGAAATCATAATAATTTCATATTATTTGAAATTGCTCCCGTCTACTCCAAAGCTCGGTTTATTAAAGCCGCAGTCTGAATGGGGCGAATGCGAATTGTTTTGGTTAGGTAGGTACTTAGCAAAACAATACGAAAGATAATGTTGAAAATAGGTTTCTTTGTAGGTACAATGCGCATTACACTAGTACACACAGTACAGTATATTCTAGGTTTTGAACTATACCCATACATACTTACATATATTTCAGACTGTTTTGTAGTTCTAGCGTGATTCGTGATTATACAAACTTACACCTTTGAAGTTTAGTATAGTGTGATAGACAAAAAATTTAATGCGAAGTAGAGCATAAACCGTTTTATGAAAACTATTTTTAGTACAATACTATTTTATTTTTTTCTTATCAATCTGTGAAGATTTTAATGTCGGTTCAAATAAATGTTTTTAGTAGCTCTCGTCGTTATACGAAAATAAAGGCCAGATATGATGAGATGCATGAAATGGACACAAAATTAACTACTTTTATCGGTTCCTCAAAGAAACCAATATTAATAAAATTGCTCACTCTCTTGAAACGTGGGCTTAAATTCCACAGAACTGGATTTCATCGTAGATTTCAACCAGAGACAATATTAACGATATGACGGATAATGAGTGGCGTGAAAAAACCCGGTTATTTTCGGAACCTGAAATACGGTTTCAGTTCCGAGTTCCGTGTTATTTATTATACGATAACTGGAACAACCACATGCATATTCAATGTCCGGATTAAATTATATTTGTTTATTTATTTATACACTCGTAAAATACTTTCTGTATGAATTTTTAAATTTGAATTATGATGTTAATTTGTTTTGAGTAAAATATTTATCACACTAACGGATTTTTATTAGAGCTGGATTTAAAATGTAAACCAAAAATGTATAACCGCAAAGTAATATAGGTATATAATATAAAAAACCGAGTGGGAGGTGCTTCGACTTTCGATCCGTAGGTCGTGGGTTCGAACCCAGTCGTACACCATATTCATATTCATATTCATATTCATATTCATTTATTTATTGTTTCATTTGCATACAGGTTATATAACTTAGGTGTAAGTGGCTTAAAGGTACACAATGCACATGAACCCTGTAAGGGCGCAACAACTTTAAGTTAATTTTTTGCTCGGTAGTCATCTAATTCACTTATGTTTATTTCATAGTCAAATTAATTATGTATTACAAAAATATTGATAAATTAGCATTAGTTAGGTGATTTGTATTTTTGTTTGAGTGATGTCAAGTTTTAAATATTGTTAATTCTAATGTCAAATTTAATTTTAATGTCAAATAAATATGCTTAATGTCAATATTTTTATAATTTCTAAAAATAAGTAATAATAGTATTAATTTTCATTTTATATAGGTACCTACACTTAAACAAAAAAAAAACTTATCATTGACAGTCAACATTTATCTGATAGAAATTCGTTTACATTGTAATAGCATTTTTCCATTAGGAATAATTTAAATTGTTTTTGGAATAAATTATCGCTCACAGCATTTTTTATCATTTCTGGTACATTGTTATATATCTTAACGAGCCTATGGTGCGGACTTTTGCCTACAGTTTTCAAGTTAGTTGCCGGTTGCACTAATTTATTTTTATGTCGTCTAATACAGTCTGGGTTGAGATCTAACTTCGACTTAAACAATTCTCGATGCTTCCTTACAAATAGTGATGCTTGCAATATGTAGATACATGGGAGGGTCAGTATTTCTCTTTGTTTGAAGTGTGGCTTACAACTTTCCCGCCGCTTTATATTTACTAGAATTCTAATACATTTCTTTTGCATTATGAACAATTGATTACATTCTACACTTTCACCCCACAATATTACTGAGTTTGACAACCATCCATATACATATGCATAGTATGTTGTTAGAGCTGTTTCGTAGTTTGTATTGGCTTTCAATAAACTAAAGGCGTAAATAAATTTTGATAATTTAGTTTTAATTTTTTGTATATGTGGTTTCCAATTTAGTGTCGAGTCTAAAGATATACCTAACAAGTTAAATTCATTTTCTTCAGTAACATTTAAACTGTTGGTAAGGTCAGTAAGGTCTAAAGCTTTTCTTTGTCGTGTCCTGAATTGTACTAATTTGGTTTTAGTTAGATTTATTTCTAAGTTATGGTCTGTAAGCCATTTATTGCATTGGTCAAGAGTAGAAGTTATGTAGTGTATGTCAATATCTATCGTGCTACCGAATAGAAGTGACACGTCATCTGCAAAAAGAACACTGGTGGTGTTTATCGTTTTTGGCAAGTCATTAATGTACGCTAAGAAGAGGATACAGCCGAGTACACTGCCCTGTGGTATTGAATTATTTATTGTAATTATGTCGGATGCTTCATTTATTAGCTGTTGTTCATTTTCGTTGAGGTATTCTAGCTGGACAAATTGTTTTCTGTTTGATAGGTATGACTTAAACCATTTATGAGCGATTCCGCGTATACCACAACCGAAAAGTTTTTGTAGAAGGATTTCATGACATACTTTGTCGTATGCTTTTGACATGTCGAGGAATAAGCCTATTGCATAATTTCTTTTGTTGATTAGACTATATATTTCTTGCACATAATTGTATACCGCTAGCGTGGTTGATCTTTTTTTCCTAAAGCCATATTGGCACTTATCAAAAATTTCAAACTTTTCTAGAAACGTATATATTCTGTTGGCCATTGCCTTTTCAAATACCTTTGAAAATGTAGATAGGAGTGCTATGGGTCTATAACTGTTAGGGTTTTCTGATTTGCAGCCTTTTTTCAAGATAGGTCTTATTTTCGCAAGTTTAAGTTTATCGGGGAATCTACCTTCGTCAAACGATCGATTTATTAAATATGTCAATGGGTAAGTCAATTCGTGGGCACATTTCTTAACTAATACGGGCGATATTTCGTCCGCGCCGAAGCTGCTTTTGTTATCTAGCTTTTTTATTATACCTAATATTTCTCGCTCAGTCACAGGTGTCAGATAAAACGAGTTAGTAATATTTGTGAGCATGGGGCGTCCGCTCGCTTTCTTGCCACTTGATTCGCCGACGGATGCAAAATAATTATTGAACTCGTTCGTTACTACGCGCGGGACGTTGCATTTTTCATTGTTTATAGTCAGTGTAATATTTTTGTGTTGTTTTGAGTGGTTTGAGGGGTTGGTTATGTTTTTAATTGTTGTCCACATTGTTTTTGTTTTGTTTTTTGAACGGTACATGGATTTAATATAATAGTTTTTTTTACATTGTTTTATGCATTTTTTTAGGATTTTTTCATATTTTTTATAGTGTGTTTTAAGAATTTTGTTTTTCGATTGGTTTATGTGGATTTTTAGTAGTCTTTTATTTCTGCATGATATTTTTAGCCCTTTTGTAAGAAATGTGTTTTTTGTATAGTAAATTCTTATTTTAGTTTTTTTCTTTGGCAAGTTAAGGTCAAGGCATTGTTGTATTAGAGCATCAAATAGTTCGTAGTTTTCGTTGGCATTTTTGTTATTTTTAAAAGTTGCGTTCCAGTCTACTTTCGTTAAATGTAATCTAAAATTATCCGTATTCAATTCATTATATTGCCTTTTTTCTGTGAAGATTGTTTTGTTCGATTGTTTGGTTCGGGTTGGTGCAAGAAGTTTTTGTGAATATAATATGCTATGATGATCTGATAAGCCATTGTTTACAACTTTTACGGTAAAACTCTTGTGGTTGGTGAACAAAAGATCTATACATGTAGCCGATGTGCTAGTTATTCTAGTCGGTTCTTTGATTGACTGGTAGAAATTACATTCATACATTACGTCAGTGAGACGTATATAATCATTACAGTTTGTTAGATAATCTATATTAAAATCGCCAGTAATAATAACAATTTTGGAAGCGTGTTTCTTATTTATAATTTCGAGTAGGTTATTTATAAACTCAAAGAAAATTTCGATGTTTCTGTCTGGTCGATAAATATTAATAATAACAATATTTAATGATTTAATTTCAATAGCGCAACACTCAATAGTATATTCGACTGATAGATTTTCAAAGTCCGTTAGGTTGTTATAGCCGAGTCCGCTCCGTGTGAGGATGGCCACTCCGCCCCCGCGGTGCTGTCGACGGTGGAAGGACGAAGCAAACCCGTAGCCTTCGACATTCACTAGGTCCTTTTGGCTTTCGTGTATCCAGGTTTCCGATAGACATAATACTTGGTACGCCGTCGTCTCCTCCAGTAAACACTCTAGAATGTGGACTTTATTCTTGATGCTTTGTACATTTTGAATGAGCATATTAAATTCGAAACGTACCGCCAATATTTGTTTGTGCACTAGTTTTGTCGTGTCGTGCTGTGCCATTTGTCTGGCTTGGTGGAGCTCCAGGGCATCTGTCTGGTGGCGGCTGAGTTTCGTTTGAAATGGTAGTGTCATTTCCACGCATTTGTGATGTAGTTCCTCGTGTGTTGTTTGCATGTTGTGGGTGAGTACTCTGTCTCATGGAGTACCGATTTTCATGTCGTATTCTCTTCTCTTGTAATGTGTTCAGGTCGAGGAATTCCGAAATATAGAGGCCCGTGGATTTAAATTGTTTTGCATTGTCAAGTATGTATTTGGTCATTCTCTTACTTATTAATTCTATTTGGACTGGTCTCCGATTCCCTTTTCTTCCGAGTCGCTTTATTTCTTCTATATAGCCAGTTAGATTGATGTTCATGACCTCTCTAAACGCTCGTGTTACTCTGTGTTCGAGGTCAAGTTCATGCTCACTGTGGAGCTCGTGTAGTCCGTATATTACTATTGTTTTTTTCTCATCGCTAATTATTGATGGTTTATGTTGCGTAGATTGTGTGGCAATGTCTGTTAGCTTTATGTTATTTTTGGTAAGTTTTATTATATCTTTTATTTCGTTTTTTATTTGTTCTCGTTCTGATTGTAACTTCTCGATATCTTTATGTATAATTTGTAAGTCACTTTTAATAATCGTCTGATCTTCGCGCAATGTATCAGTGCTTTGCAGAAATTCTTGTCTGACATTTTGAATGGCTTTGTTTATTTGCGATTGAACAGATGATGTTATTTCGGAAACAATTGATTGTTTATTTTTTTCTAATTTTTCATCCAATGTTTTGTCAAGTAATTGTTTGAATTTATCTAATGTTATACTTTCAACAACTGTTGCATTCGTTTGTGTTTGCTCTTTGCTCTGTGAAGTTGAGCTTAATGTGTCTCCAAACACGCTTTTGTCGTGGGTCTCATACTCATCTATTGACATGGTGGTGTCGTTTAGCGGGCAATGGTATTGAAGCTGGCTTCGTGTAGGTGTATTGTCGTTACGCGCACGCTTTGTGACATTTTCGCAGCCGGGGCAGCGCCATGAGTTTGCTAGTAGATGTTTGTTTGTGTTGTAAAAAACAGTAGATATATTTAGGCACTTGTAGTGGTAGGTACCTTTACATAAGTAGCAGGCTAGTTGTTCTCCTGGACTGACTTCTTTGGGGCATGCAGCGCAGTTCATTTTCCCTGTTGTGTCGCCGGTAGTGAGTGTATATCGTGAGTACCGTGGCCCGGCGGCGGTCAGCTGACGCGGTGAGTCACCGCGTACTTGGACAATTTAACGGCACAGCTGTTTTCACTATTTTTCACGTAGACTTCTTATTTTTCGTTTGTCGATTTCACTACACGTTTTGAATTTTATTTAAGCTACACAATGGTGTTAGGTTCTTCTCGATTTACGTAACTTTCCGCCGTTTCCAAAATAAAATATTATTTAACCGAGCAGACGATCCGTTCGTGGCGCGAGCGAGATCGCGATACCAATTAATTTTTCTGTTAAAAAAAACTATGTGTGCATTAAAACACGTGCTTAATGGTGAAGGAAAACATCGTGAGGAAACCGGCACGTCATAGAACCTAAAAAGTTCGAAAACATGTGTCAAGTGCACGAAAGGAGCCTCTAAAATCCAGGCGCACATAAAATCCTTTCACAACACTGGTTCGAAAGAACTAGTGACACGATAAGAAGAAGATAAGCACAAATGCCCTATATAGAGTAGCTGATACGGCTTTTCGACGTGTAATCGAGATAAAAGGGGGCAAAAAGTTGGCACAAAATAAAGTAGGCCTAAACCCAGCATGGGTGATTCTGCGCTAGGATGATGAATAGGGATAAAAAATTGTAGCTATTTGTAATTCGAGCACCGAAATTAACTTTGACGACACGGATGGTCGAGTGGTGTGCTGGACTGCCACATCGGTTTCCGCTTCAGGACAAACATCGGTATTTGTCCTGAGTCTGAGTGTTTTCTATGTATTCTATGTAGTATATAAGTAGGTATTGTATCAATTATCTGGTTCCCATAGTACAAGACTCTGCTTAGTTTTGGGCTAGATGGCGTTGTGTGAAATGTCTCAAAATAGTATTATTACTCTTTTTACGCTTATCATAATCAATTTAGTTGGTATAAAGTTATGAAATTATTGTTTGTATTCTCCACAAACTTTCTCGTTTATTTTAAAGTTTCATAAATTATTTGAAATTCGAATCTACGGCTACGGCCTAAAAAAACATAATATTTTCATATTATTACTTTTTAAGCTTGCCTCATTCTGCCTATCGCATTCCTCAAATTATTTCCAAAACCAATTTACTCTTCTCCGATATATGATTCTTAGAAAAAATCGTTCGATATTTGAAACGAAGGGCTTCGCTTTTCGCGCAATTAACCGCTGAGCTTAGTTGCTCGCTTCCGGTCGGGGGCTTCCGCCCCCCGATGACTGGCGGAATATACTCGTATTGATTAATGAAAAAGTACCTTTTTGAGAATAACCTGAATTTGGAAAGAGGTTTTTGCTTCAATATTCTTCAACCAAGTCCCTTTTCCTATCAGTGATTAAGTTCCATATCTCGCTTAAAAACATTATAATGCTTTTTTAGATGTGCCTAGGGAACTTTCCCGAACTGCGATATGTGACTATGTACTATAGTACCTAATACTATAGATATGTGTGTCTACTATTAGTAATCATATTGTTTTTAATGGTGCTATTTTATTCTAACATGTTTCTTGACACGCAAAAATTGAAATCCTAATAATCAAGTATGAAGTAACTCATGTTACTTTAATTATACCTAAATCTTTCTTATAACTATTTAGATCCCTTATGTTACGTAATAAACAAACAAAACTTTTTTAAATACAATCACTCAGAAAACAGTCTGAACTTACAGTCTTGCAGTACCATATCTAAACTGGGACATCTCTAAAGTCTTGCAAAAACCCCTTCCGGCTCTTGCAACCGCTCTCGCATTTTAATCTGCAGCCTTATATTCATAAAACAAAAAGTTTTTAGCTTCTTGGTTTTTTTAGCCCAGCATTTGCAGAATTGTATTGTTTCCCAACACTTGAGATACCGGTGCTAGTCCGGAAAACGGTAATGAGCGCACACTTTTACGTTTACCCTCACCCCGTCTGAAATGAGGTCAAATTACGAAATGTATTGTGTTAACTCTAGATTTTTATAAACCTACCTCTAAGTTGGAAACTTAAATAAGTCTGTGGTTGTGTATGAAAACTATACTTACCTACGTTATTTTATAACGCGGCGCGAACCACTTCTTTGAAGTGGTAGGGTTTAAATTTAGTGCTTACACAACGTTGGACAATTATGAATCCTTTAAATTTGACTCCCCATTTTCATTATTTCGAAAGCCTAAATGATTATACTTACGTAAGACAAACATAAATAAATTTTATCAGATTAAAATGAATAGGTAACTACTTAAGCTACCATAGAATAAAAATCCCTTTTGTTACACAAATTCGGCATCATAAGAGTAAGATACAATAAAAGCGCCCTGCTCAACCTGATAAAAATTTAATAAACCCATCACCTCTTCGAGCAAAATAATCATTTTACGTCTAAAAAACAAACCCCTACAGCCCACACGCTAGAAAAAAGGACGCTTCATGCCCCATAAAAATTTATAGCCGCTTCAGCAAGGGCAAATTGAATATGAAATCAGTGCGATGAACTTTTTAGGCTAAATTTAATGAAGTGAAGTACGTGTTTCGTTCGAACGACCCACCTTAACGGGGCTATGGAAATTCAATGAGCTAGTCACCTAAAAATCGAAAGTGTTTGAAATGTATTCTAAGTCGAAAATTTGCTTTTATATAGTCACCGAACAAAGGCTTCTACGAAAATATCCGACGCTGAAAATTATATCACTGTTGCTAATTATATCCTGAAATCCTTGCCATATTGCAAGGATAATTATTGAACTTATAACTCTACCTTTAGAAATAAAAACCTACATAGCCTGCAAAATACAATTTTTTTCTTGCAAAACACGAATGAATACGTATTTTTGCAGAACTTTTGAAGGGTTAAAACACCATAAATACACGTATCTCGCGATCTCGCCATAATCTCGCCGTTCATCTTAACGCTACATTAAGTACGAAGCGCCCAGCATCTTGAAATATACCCTTCACTGATATTAAGATTCATTAAACTTGGTTTTAGTTTTGAAAGATGGCCTTGCATTCTTATTACATAAAATTATTTAGATCAAAAACCAAGTTTTAACAAACAGAATGGACTAGTCTAGGTTTTTGTAATGTCATAAACTTATTTGAAGACCTATTAATGTCAGAGGCGAGATTATTTATAAATACTCGTTAATGCTTTCGCCAAAAAACACCCGAAGATAAATGACTTCCGCTATGTAGCTAACATTAGTTGAGGATTTAAATTAAAATTATGGCTCAAATGTTTTCACTTCATTAATTCACTTCATTAATTCACTTAATTAAGTCCCTCCTGTATTTAGCCATGAAAAATTACAGCAAAGTATTTGACTCTACGTTTCAGGTGCCTGTTATTTAATTTTATTCAGTTCCACGTGAATGATTAATATTTTATTGTAACAATATTTTTAATGAGTCATAAGTACCATTGCATGTGCGCATCAATAACTGTGTAAATATTTATTTTACATCATTTTTCTTTTACTTTTCCTACGGCTCTATAATTGAATCTTGGTTTTCCTGGCAATGAGTGTGTGTACAAAAAATCTTAAGAAGACAACCTTTCCTATTTGTGTGAACCAATGCAAGCTCTAGTGTTGAAGTCCCTAGTAAGATTTAGTAGGCCTGAAACTGAAGGTTGAACGTACATAAATTACACCAATTATTTGAAGACCATTATAGATAGATATAATAGATAGAATATACTTTATTGCTAACCATCTCAGTACTAACACATTATAATGGAACAATAAAGCTAGGTATATAACAGTGGACAATGGGCGGTCTTATCGCTAAAGAGCGATCTCTTCCAGACATTGACCTTTGCATTATATTAACTTGTGTTTTAGAAAATACATAATCTTTATCTTTTGATACCCTTCAAACTTTACTTACTGAATTAATCCTACCGAGATAGACGTCACTAAACATGAATAAAAATGGCACAACGCAAATCATAATCAAAAAGCAGCGCACAATCTTCACCAGATAGCTAGAACTCAAGAAAATGTCATTACTTCCCGTTCTTTACCTTTTTTACCCGCAAGGAAATCGCTCAAGTTAACTCGTTTACCCGCGAAACTTGCCTTGTGGCCCGGATTACAGAGATAAAACTTAGTTTTGCTTCTATTAAAACCGAGTTTAAAAGTATTTTCATAAATTGCGTCTATCATCTGAGGATTGTTTGTTGCTCGTTAATTGGTTTTTCACTTTTTGCTGATATTTTGACTTTTAACTTATTCAGATTCTCGTTTGAGAAGTTTTGTTTTTCTGACAGAAATTTTAAAGCACAACAGAAACATAAAAATGATATAAAAATAGACTGAAAGGATCGCACTTTGATACAATAGAAAAAACGAGAAAGGAGGGGTTATACGTCAGAATCTGCTAACATAATTTTCTGCCATTTTGACGGGAGACGAGGTAAACAGGCATTGCACAAGCGCGTAACAAAACTTATTCATGTAAACGCACACTAATAACCTCGCATACCATCTTAACAAATGCACACAGTTATTAAATACAGCGTATAGTTTTATTTAACGTGAATGGCCAAGAAGGTTCGCCTTGCGTTAACCCCTCCTTTTGCTGGATTCTCGAAGACAGAAAACGATAAACGAGACGAAAAACGATCTCATCCACACAATCAGATGTAGTAAGTTTAAAAAAAAGTATTTATTCTGCGTATCAAAATGGAAATCTGGCCAATTATCTGTTCGGATATCATGAAAGCCTTAAATTATGACGCAGCGCCGAAATTCACGCTGCGTTTCCGAATAAATCGAAATCGCAGTGACGACCTGTGATTTATATTCAGTGGCAATTCAGCTGCTCTTTTTATGGAGCTCAATCGTACAGCTGTGCCAAATACTTCAGCTCAATAGCAGAGAATGGTAAACGAAAAAAACATGATTTGGGTCAATTGCTTTTCTATGACAGACATGATAATATACCGTGATTATTATTTCAAGATTAGAGCCGTGTTGGCCGAGTGGGAGGTGCCTCGACTTTTGATCTGAAGTTCGTGAGTTCGAAACTCGGTCGTACACCAATGGATTATTCTGTAAAAATAACAACAAAAGTGTACATTAACACGTGCTTAACGGTGAAGGAAAACATCGTGAGGAAACCGGCATGTCATAGAACCTAAAAAATTCGAAAACATGTGACAAGTGCACGAAAGGAGCCTCTTCGAGGCGCACTTGAAATCCTTTCATCACACTGGTTCGAAAGAACTAGTGGCATGATAAGAAGAAGAAGAGAAGAAGTAGAAGATTTCAAGATAATTACCTCTAGTCACACGTTTTTAGTTTTCTAGTTGCTCGAAGACCTACGGTTCAAAACAAGTCTGTGTCTGCCAGACACCGTTTTTTTATGATTTGAAGTGACCAGTTGGTTTCATCTGATCCAAGTATTTTACCCAGGTAGGGCATAATGGTTAAACACACAAGGGGCTGTTTGGTTGTCGCGTGTTCTAGGGTTGAGTTTAGTTATATGAAGTTTTTCACTTTTTTTTTAGATTTACTACAAAGGAGCCGACATCCTGACTGTTCTAGTATTGGAATTTTGACGCCGCCCGAAGGCCTCCGACTTTGCTTATAGTAGGAAATATTCAGAACATAATTATTTAAACCGTTTAATTTAATAAGAATGATTAAGCGTTTTTGACGTGACAACGTCTAATAAATCGATGAACACCGGCTGCATGAACGTTGACATAATTGTCCGGTAACGCTGCCATTGTCCGGTAACGCTCATTGTCCCGTTACGTGGTAGCGGTAAACCAACTTTACAGACAACCATTTTTTTTTTCTTTCTTTAAAAAAGTTGGTACCTTATGTGCTTGAGCCATGTCACCCCAAGCCCAACAATTAATTTCAATCAAGTCCTGTAACGAGACCGAACGTAAAATCTCATAGAGCGCCCTTGAAATATTAAAGCGAAGCCATTGTCAAGTGTCGCCTTTAATTGTCTGTGTTCGTTAATTGGAGGCGAGAATGGGAGGGATTTTGTTGGAGACTTCTCAAGGGCCATAGAGTAAAAAACAGTTTCTTAAACATCGAAAATATTTAAGAAAACTTTTTTTTTGGTTGCAAGTAGTGCGATTGGCAATGTACCTAATAATTATTTTTAATCACAATAATAATAAGTACACCTACGTAGAGATCAAAAATATAAAAAAAAAAACTTAATTAGTAAATTATGGTAAGTGGAATATTAAATTTTCAAAAAATCCAGCTAAGTAATAAAAATAAAACAGTATTGTCTTGAATCAGCTTCATTTTCAAAGTACCTGAAACAAATAAAATCAAACATTACACACTACATAATAAAAAAACATTGTTTTTCATACCTATATATTTTATCTGTAAGGGGTTACCTAAGCCTCTAAAGAGAATGGATACTTGACGATGCAAACAAAGCTTAAAGCAATCGTACAGTCGAGAACAAAAGCGACCAATGGTAAAGTAAATCACATTCATTAGGTGCATTCACAGCGTTTAGTCTGTAGAATTAGTTCTACTTGAAGAGACAACCAACAAAAAAACGCTGTCAAAAATTTTCCACCATCGCAAGTTTTTTTTCTATTTATTTATATTGAGACAGGTAAGAAATAACCGTAATTTTTTTTTCCACCATTCCTATTATTTTTGTTTTATGCATATTCAGTGACAGGTATATACATCATACATATAGATAGATAGATAGATTGTTTTTGGGGCGGGGCTTGTGTTTGCTTTAGTCTTTCTTTTGCTTGCTTTTCACTGTTTGCCATTCTTATCATGTAGTATTTATCCTTAAAGTAAATTCATCTTCATTAACAAATGCAGGCCCCCTCTACTCATCCGGATATGAGTAGGGAGGTGAGGTATCGGGGGGTATGTTGCGAAGCCGCCCCCCTATGCAAGTCTGGTGGTAAACCTTCACGCGGTTGCCGCCCTGTTATTGGTCTAGTTCCCTCACTTGGAAATAGACGCAACTGAAATCGCCAGGCGCCGCCCCGCGGCGGTGGGTAGGAATGGGACTATATTTACTTATTAAATCTATGTACATGATGTAAGTCTATTTTATTTTCATAAAATCATTATGGGGCTATTATATGTATGCATGTTCATGTATTTAAATAACGAAAGTATTTATGTATGTTAAATATAGTAGTATATGTGTATGTCTATTTATTATAACCCCAATCCAAGGTGTCATCCGAACCGTGCCGAGGGATGCGTGGCTGAGGGGGTGCTCAGTCGTAAGCGGTGGCTACTCGAAACCGGGGCGAATCGAGCAGTATTTTTGCCCACTCGGCTACAAGCGGGGCTCTGTAGTTCGAGTTTTTATAATTCCCTAGCTTCTCGTGGGATTAATATGGAAAGTAAAAATAAAACAACAGAATCTGAACTATCTTCTTCTCCAATTGGAGAACCTTTCTCCCCCCTTCTGGGGGAGACCATTGAGAGGATGGAAGAGGTCTTACTGGCCTCTCCAACTCCCATTTTGTCTGGGCCCAATGAGGGAGCTGACAGGCCTGTGGCAGAAGGCAGCAATGCCTCTGACGCCGCAAAGCCGAAAAAGCCCCGAGCAAGGCCCATCAAACTAAACGGAGCTGCTCGGAAAAGATTCCGCAGGCTACTGGCGGCCAATGTTGACTCCAAGGAGGCAAGAGTAATGGCGCTAAAGCCTTGGGATGAAATTCCGATCCCTATCACGGATGTTCCTCCTGATCCAAAGCCTAACAAAAGAGCTAGATCAGAGGAAGAGTCGCCCAGAGACCATCCTAGGAAAACACCAAGGTACGAAGCACCTGTTGAACAACCCAGCTTCAGTCAGGTCGTGGAGGCATCGCGAGTGGGGATCAAGGATCGAAAACCCATGAGCGAAGACCAGATGAAGCTGGTGCATCGGGCCCTGACCGTGGCGATGCTGAAAATTAACGCCGGAGGAATGGGTCCAAGGTTCACAGGCTTCGTTCATAGGCCAGGGCTCATAATTATCAATTGTGAGAACCGGGCTAGCCAACAATGGCTAATGGACGAAGTTCCAAAGTTCCAACCATGGCCAGGCGCATCGCTCTCGGTTGTTCCTGAAAGCGAGCTGCCAAAGCCAATAGTTGGAACAGTCCTTATCCCCAGCATCGGGTTCGAGTCTCTAGAAGAAGCGACCCGAATGCTGTGGATACAGAACAGGGGGCTCAACACGGGGCTCTGGAGGGTCGCGCACTCGAGGCCAGAGGGAGATGGACACGTTGTGTCGTACTACCTTGACGAGGCCTCTGTCGAAACACTCCGAGCATCGAACTTCGAGGTCATCCTTAATTGTAAAAAAGTGTATTTTAAAATTAAGGGTGTCTCGGATGTTAACCCCTCGTCCACCGCTCCGATAGCGGCAGAGGTCCAACAAACCTCCAAGTCCGCTGGGATGAGTTCGGAGAGGCAAGGGAAGGTGGTGCCAGGGTCGCGGCCAGCCGTGCCCGAAACATCATCGGTACCACTGCCTCAAAGAACCAGTGAGCGCACGGAACCGCAACCTCCAACGTCCTCTGGGATGAACTCAGCGAGGCAGGGGAAAGTAGCGCTAGGGTCTCGGCCAGTCGTGCCCGAAGCGCCACGAGTACCAGTGCCACAAAGAGACAAGGAGCGAGCGGAACCACAACCGTCAACGTCTGATGGGAGAGTAGGCTCTGGAAGGCAAGGAATGGGTATATCTGGGTTGCGGCTTGCCGTGCCTAAGACAATACCCGGACCAATGCCTCGGAGTGAAGAGACGTCAGACCCGCAGCCGTCCACATCCGATGGAAGAGGAGCTTCGTGGCAATCCCACACGAGACCTGGGCCTGGGTCGCGGCATGCCGCTACCAAGTGGGCAAAAAAAACATTGCCACGAAGCCAAGGACGCGCTGCCGAAAACCCTCCAGTTTCCCGAGGAGCTGGCGATGCGTGGCAGACCGTAACCAGGGGGCGTGCGCGCCCTAAACTGGTACGGTCTAAGCATGCACCTAAGGGAAACTAGGAGAGGCTACCCAGGCGGGAACGGCGAGATTCCTCCAGGCCAACCTCCACCATGCTGCTGCGGCGTCCGCAGTAATGGAGTGTTGTCTTGTTGAAGGCAAAGCAAGTCTCGCCCTCATCCAAGAACCTTGGGTAGCCAACTTGAAGGTTCTGGGTCTTGATGCCGCTGGTAAGACACTTGTAAACCACTCGGGCACCAGGCCCAGGGCATGTATAATTTTTAATAATTCTGTAGAATTCCTGCCAATTTCAGAAGTAACAAACGACGACGTAGTGGCAGCTTTTGTCAACCTCAAAGGGTGGAATGGAAGAAGAGTAATTGTGTGCTCTGCTTATCTACCTGGAGAGACGGACAACCCTACGGAAGACTTGGTGAAGGTAGTAGATTACGCGACTCGCCACAACGCCGAGCTTCTGATTGGATGCGACGCCAACGCACATCACACCTCGTGGGGCAGCACTGATGTCAACAAGAGGGGTGAGTTACTCTTTGACTTCCTTCTCACAAATCACCTTACCACGCTGAACATAGGACGTGAACCGACCTTCGTTACACGGGCTAGGCAGGAAGTCTTAGATATAACATTTGCTACTAACAATTTAGCTAGGCACATAGCGGACTGGCGAGTTAGTAGCGAAAATTCAATGTCAGATCACAGACACATAACTTTTGAGATAAGGGCCGCGATAAGCACACAAATCTCAACTTACAGAGACCCTAGATTAACTGCCTGGGAGGAATATAGGGATAGGCTAAGGCAAAATCTAGAGGTAGTGCCTAAACACATCAAATCAGTTGATAGTCTTGAGATAGCGGTAACAGCTCTTACAGGAGGCATTCGGAAGGCCTTTGAGGAGAGCTGTCCATTAAAAATTAGGACATCAACCAGAAAAGTACCATGGTGGAACGCTAAGCTTGAAAAACTTAGAAGGAAAACTAGGTCTTTATTTAACAAGGCTAAAAGTACCCGCAACTGGGAAGAATACTCAACAGCCTTAACAAAATACAGCAAAGGGATTAGGAAAGCAAAGAGGGCATCATGGAGAAGACTCTGTGAGGAGATCAAAAGCCTCCCACAAGCAGCAAGGCTCCATAAACTGCTCTCAAAAGCTAAGACTAACCAAATAGGATTCCTTAAAAAAGGAGATGGCTCTTTCACGACTAATGAAAAGGAGACTTTAGAGCTGCTGGCCACGACCCACTTCCCTGGGTCAATGAATAGGGACTCTTTGTTCCAGTTGCGGGCAGACTGCCGATATAGGCCTCGTAATGAGGACTGGAGCAGAGCTGCTAAAATCATCAGACCAAATAAGGTAAAGTGGGCCGTTAGCTCTTTCAAACCACACAAAGCATGTGGGGAGGATGGAATACTCCCAGTTTTGTTACAACAGGGAGTGAATATCCTCACGCCTTATCTGATCAAAATCTTCAGAGCGAGCTACGCCTGGGGCTATGTACCAGATGAATGGACCACAGTCAGGGTCACTTTTATACCTAAAACGGGAAAAAAGGATTACAGCCAGCCAAAATCCTTTAGACCGATAAGCCTCTCTTCATTTTTACTGAAAACAATGGAAAAGGTTTTAGATAGGTATATCAGAGATGTTGCTCTTGCTGCATCTCCCATCCACCATAGTCAGCACGCCTACCGTAAGGGCAGGTCAACAGAAAGCGCCCTTACCAGTCTTATTGACCGAGTAGAGAAAGCTATGGAGGATAAGGAAATTGCGCTATGCGCATTCCTTGATATTGAAGGAGCTTTTGACAACTCATCTACCAAACTGTTGGTGAATGGGCTAACAAACAAAAATGTCGACCCAACTTCCATCAGATGGGTTGAGGCAATGCTCACTCATAGAGCAGTAAAACTAGCCCTTCATAGCACAGCGATCGTTATGGCCACTGATCGAGGTTGTCCACAAGGTGGCGTCCTATCCCCACTTTTGTGGACACTTGCAGTGGACGAGCTGTTACATAGACTGGCAGAACTTCATATAGATGCACAAGGATACGCGGATGATCTTGTAATTATCGTCAGAGGTTTCTGTCAATCTACCATCTCTAGCATTATGCAAAGAGGACTTGACATTGTTAGCGAATGGTGTCTCAAAAGCGAGCTATCAGTAAACGCGGACAAAACGGTCATTGTACCCTTTACCAAGAGACGGCAGCTAGATAAACTCATAAAGCCCAAGTTAAATGGTACAAGGATTGACTTTTCCACCGAAGTAAAATATTTGGGCGTTACAATCGACCAAAAACTGACGTGGAATACGCATTTGGCTAACATAATTAAGAAAGCCAAAATGGCTCTTGGAGCTAGCGGTCGACTAATGGGAAGGAACTGGGGTCCAAATCCTAGAATCTCATTGTGGCTTTACACTACTATTGTGCGGCCGATTATAACGTACGCATCGGTGATATGGCACGAGAAAGCGTCCCAGTCCACTGTTATACTCAGGCTTGACAGTTTACAAAGAACGGCCTGCATTATGGCATCTGGAGCTATGTCTACCTGTCCAGGAATGGCGCTCAATGCACTGCTAGGATTACCGCCTCTGCATTTATTTATAAATAAAGAGGCGAAAGCTAGCATGTACAGAGCGCACATACAGGGCAGGGTGAAATGGCTTTCCAAAAAGTTAAAGACATTTCAAGACGTGGCTTTAAAGATGCCTTTACTTTGCATGAATTCAGATGCAATGGTTCCGCGACATGTATTTGA
The DNA here is from genome assembly GCA_932526365.1 of Lobophora halterata. Taxonomy (NCBI): domain Eukaryota; kingdom Metazoa; phylum Arthropoda; class Insecta; order Lepidoptera; family Geometridae; genus Lobophora; species Lobophora halterata. The sequence continues at coordinate 4,095,733 of OW052018.1, forward strand.
GAAAAATTACATCGTGGAAATACCCTTACGAGAAGACTGGTCAAAAGACAAGCTCTCGTATGAAAGCGGTTGCCTTGTTTGGTATACCGACGGATCTAAAATGGGAGATGATGTAGGCTGTGGTATATATGGAGAGCGGCCTAAATTTAACAACAGTGTATATCTAGGACATTACGCCTCTATTTTCCAAGCAGAGGTTTATGCAATTATAGACTGTGTGCATACTAATCTGCGAAAGCACTACAAACATCATACCATTTATATTAACTCAGATAGCCAAGCAGCTCTCCTGGCGCTGGATTCGAACATTATTACGTCGAAACTAGTTGAAGACTGCGTGGAAAAACTTAACCACTTAGGATCCATGAACAAAGTGGTTTTGAGATGGGTACCTGGTCATGCCGGGATCATTGGCAACGAGATTGCTGATGAGCTGGCGAAAGTGGGGGCTAGCGGCTCACAGCATGGGCCTGAACCATTCTGTGGGATATCGAAAAGCCTCGCACAAGGAGCTCTTATGAATGCATGCTTTCAGAGCGCAATTAAGCTTTGGACGAATGCACCGGGCATGAATCACTCTAAGGCCTTAATCAAAGCCTACGAAAAGCCAAGCACTAATCAGGTCTTGGCTCTAAATAGGAAGAACTTGCGCATAATTGTAAGAGCCTTAACAGGACACTGTTGCTTGAATAAGCACATGTTCAACTTAAGGCTAAGCGAAACGCGCTCCTGCAAGAAATGCAATGAGGCAGATGAAACGCCCCTTCACTTTCTGAAGGAATGTGGACCGCTAATGCATAAGCGCAGTATTTATCTGGGAAAACATATATTAAGCCCTGATGAATTAGTTGAGCTTCCTCACAAAAAACTCCTGCAGTTCATCATAGCGGCAGGGTTTAGTGAGGAACTTTAACCGCATAGATTCAAGTGGCGAACACAATAGACCGACAACGGTCGCAGTGTCACTAAAGCCGCAAATCAATAATAAAAAAAAAAAAAAAAAAAAAAAAAAAAAAAAATAATAGATAGATTGTTTATTTTCTCTCACAAAATATTAACAATTTTAACAATTAGAGCATAGCTAACAGTACAGGGGTTAAGTTAACCTGTTTTGCGAGAGACTGGTGCCTGAGATAAGTTTAGAAAACCTGTAGTACAGGTCACCAGTGCCCTGCTCCGCGGATTATACTGGACCACCACACTAGTATTAAGTTGTCTAAACTTATATACCTAACTTAACATTAATGAAGCTAGACTTATATAAATAAACATTATTCTGTTAATTGTGTAGTGTTAAGGGTGAGTGAGTGCGTGTGTGTTGTATGTGCATGTGTAGTTGTGTGAATGCATGTAGATATGTGTGTTGAAGGGTAGTAGGTGAGTGAGTATGAAACTTCGGCTCTATGATGTCAGCGTTGTTTTGGATGGTGTAGAGAGGTGATCGAATGAGGGTGGGAGAAAACGTGTAAGAATGGGTGAGTAATGGGTGCGGGTAAATGAGTAGGGATGAGTGACTGGGTGCGAGTGAGTGGGGGTGAGTGAGTGGGTGGTGAATGAGCGGGGTCGAGTGAGTGGAGATGATATCTTAGAGCTCCTAAGGTGAGGTGCGTGAGGGTGAGTGTATGGACCTGAAAGTGAAATTGTATTATGAGTGTGTTGTTATATTCAGTTATATCAACAAATATGAAAATAACTATTGTTATAGAGGTCTCATCATCACTCTTCTGTTAGTTCGTATGTGGATAGAGTTACTCTTACTCCTTGCCTAGCATTTCTAAAGGGGTAGGTGGAAAAATATTTTTCATTATTTTTGACCAGAATACAAACTGAATTTCAGTAAATAACGAATGTTGCTCAGATTTCCCAAAGAAAGTGCATGTCTTTTCCAGCCAATTAATTTCCAACCACAAGTTATTTGTCTCTAAACATGTTCCCGCAATGCTCCTTTGATAATCTTAATGTTGCTCTACCTGTCTGTGCTGTGCATAAAGTTGGTAGACAGTTTATGGCAGTTCCAGATTCGGAACTTGGGGAAAACTTTAATTCGGTGGTTGATGGTAGTGAGCGTTAGCAAATACTCGTCAAGTTTTAGATCATAAGATAACTTTAGGCTTTATTTACTTATCCAAAAATGTATGAACCATTTCATCTGTAGGTAAATTAAAGCTTGTAGTTATGTTATTCTATTTTGATCTGTAAAATTTTGTTTTGACTAACACTTATCTACGGCACTGTACAAAAATATAAAAAAAATATATATTTAAAGAAAAAAAATTGGTTGTCTGTAAAGTTGGTTTACGGACGTGATTACCAGCGTTACCGGACAATGAGCGTTACCGGACAGTGACAGCGTTACCGGACAATGGCAGCGTTACCAATGACGTCAACGTTTCGTGCATGTAGCCGGCGTTCATCGATTTATCAGACGTAGTAACGTCAAAAATAATATTTTTAAGAAGAACTTTATATTCCATAACTTACTCATCAAATTAATTACTGTGATCTTCCCTCCGAGAAATATAGAGTTTTAAATAATACCACAGAGTACTAAGATATACACAAAATAGGTACGAATAAAACGTTTTCTTTAATACTAAAACCTACCATCAGTTTTTGTGATAAGTTACTTAAAAGTAGGCTAAAGTTTGGGGTGCTATACCCATTTCCTTGAAACATAGCATGAATAGAATTGCGTTCCTGACAAACGGCCTTTGCACTTTGAATTAGAACCAATAAATCGTCTCGTATTGGGTTTCCTTGCTTCGTTATTTTGCTGACCCCTAAGGGACTAAGCACACAGAGCAACTAGTTGGAGCAAAAGTTTACTCGCAAAGTTGTGGCAACCGTAAACATACATTTTTAGTTGCTGCAACTGGCGGAAACGTGTTTAAAGTTGACCGTTGCGGAAACTAAAGTTGCTTCGTGTGCTGAGCCCGTAACTGTATGTCTTGTTACTGGGGGTGTAGTGTGGGACAGCAAATGAGGAAGTAAATCAGTCTCTTTCTTTTACACTTATTGTGTTTATCTATTTGCAATATTAATTTTATAGACCAAAAAAAAATTAAAAACCAAAAAAAATATTCAGCATATTATGATTTTATTTATTTATTTTATTTATTTATTCCTTTTGGGAAAACCATCAGCACAAATTAACATAATATGCAACAATCAAAACACTTAGGCGGCCATTTAAAGGTTTCCACTAATGGTAGCATAATAACATAACAAATACAGATACACAGTAACATATTATGTTAACAAATACAGAAACACAGTAACATATTAAGTTAACAAATACAGAAACACAGTAACATCTTAAGATAACAAATATATAAACACAGTAACATATTAAGTTAACAAATACAGAAACACAGTAACATATTAAGATAACAAATATATAAACACAGTAACATATGTGTTATGATTATGATATGGTAAAAGAGGCTTATATGCTACAATCCAATACTAGAAAACTTTAAAGGAAGTGAAGATGGTTGATGAATGACAAGAAGAGCGAGTAGAAAGCTATAAGTAGCTCGATAAAAAGCTTTATCCATGTAATTTATACGATACTCCCGTTATCTCTCTCATTATCTCTGAGTAGAAAAATTTAAGATTTCCCCCACCCAGGTAAGATGATTTGCGGGAAGTATCTCCGATCTTAATAAATTACAAAAAAATTGCACAAAATTTCGGCGGACGTGACGTCAGATGAGAGATTTGACACGTATCTCAGTAGGGGATCTACGTCCTGAAACCCACACCATCAACCCACTCTTATTTTCTATTTTTCGTCGAGTAAACAAGCAATTAACAGTCTTAAGGCGTACGTGATAAGGTCGTAATTATATTGTATTGGACATTATCTGCCAAGCGCATATTTTCGGCCCCTGTCTGTTTCCGCCCAAAACAATAGGCACAGTAATAATTACTCTATACAGATATGAAATAGGTTTCCATTGTCGGAAAACGGTGAAAATGTTGCCCAATAACTTGTTCAGTAATTGGATTAGAGGGTCGAAGTTGTGTGTATTTGTGTGGGCGATAGAAACGATGTAAACTATCCCATGTTAGCTTAAAATGTGTATACATTAGGGAGTTCTGAGGCCGCGCCTTTGTCGGGGTTAATTTTTTATTAGATTGAGGGTAAGCTTGCTGGGATTTACGTATATGTAGCATAAGTTCTCACAGTTTGTTGGAAAGCCAAATTAAAGTAGTTTGGGCAGACTAACAAATGAGAAATTACATGAGTTTTTTTTAAGTCAGGCATTAAAAAATAATATAAAAAATTAGTATTAGTTAATTAAGTAGCTTAAGTTTTTTAGTAGTTAAATATGCCGCCGTCCACTTTTTGTTCAACAGTCTCTTGTCCATCCAAAGGCTGTCTGGAAGAGATCGCTTTTAGCGATAAGACCGCCCATTGTCCATTATTTTTACCATTATTTTCTTTATGTATATTTTTGTTTGTTTTGTGATGGTGTGCAATAAAGAATAATATATCTATCTATCTAAAAAGTATATACCTAATATTTCAACATTAAACAATATATTATATATATTATTAGATATGTCAAAACATAATTTATTTATTCAATCACACCGAAATTACTGAACAGATCGTGCTGAAATTTGGTAAAACCACAACTTATAACCACTTTTACTTTTTATTTTGATGGCGCGTAGGCAGAACCGCAGGGTTGTTAATTGTATTATTGTCTAGTGCTCCTAAGAGGGTTTTCCTCTTAACAAGAAAGTGGGGCGTGCTTACACTTACACTTTTTCACATAGCTTTTTTATCAAAGACTAGCCCGCAACTTCGTTTACGTTGTCATATTTCTAAATTCCTTTCTTAGTACTAACTTTCAGCTCTTGACGAATACATCCACTAAGTTTCAAGTCTCTACGTTCAGTGGTTTGACCTGTGCGATGTCTGTCTGATGAGCAGATCTACTTCTAAAATACTACAATTTATCTTTAAAAGCTTTATTTACAGGCAATGAAATTGTTTTCTTTCAGAATAAAATAGTTTGCGATTCCTTTTTACCTACGTTAAATAACATTTTAAGAAGCAGGACTACAATCCTTACTCTACCTAAAATATTCAAAACTACATACTACGAATTTCAGATAGGAATGGATGTGTCGAAACATCTCAACAAGTCACCGTAAGCCAATGTTGAAGTCGAATAGACGACGAATAATATTATACATTGACTAGACAGTAGATAGTCCTGTTTCCATTTGAAATAGGTTACCCGAAAGGGGTTTAAGATATTTATTATTATTGTTACAAGACTACTTTAGTAACAATGTCCACCGAATTCGACAAACTTTGTTATTTAGGGTCGGTGCAGAGTGGTTAAAATATTTTTTAAATTAACAAGTATTACAACTTCATAATATTTACAAAACAAACATATTCGGACTTCATTGACTGCTCCTGAAAATTGTTATGTTAATTTTTCAGATGAAGTAAAGAAACACGTTTTTCAGTAGTTTTAAAAAACCCCTTTAGTTTAAGGAAGTCGGCCACTAACACGAAGTTACGAAAAATAAAGCTGTACATATAATAAGTAAAAAACAATTTCGATATACCATGATATTTTCAGGAATAAAAAACTTTTGAAGTAGATTAAAGTTACCAAAAGTAGTTTTCAGAGATCAACCTTCAATATACCCTTAAGCATAGACCTACTCACCTATGTATAAGTTTGTAAGTAAGTTTGCATGAAATACAAACAAAACCCACATTTTCCTCGTACTACATTTTCCCCAAATGCATAAATGAACGCACCATTTTACACAGAGCTTTACTTGGAACAAATACCGTATTCTAGGGATGTGCGTATTCGTTTTCGAATCACGTCCGCTAGGGGGCGTGGAGCGGTAAATAGCGGGTAGCGGGGGGAAATAACGGGCGAAAAATTGCGTACCTATCCTTGCTGAATTAGTACAGGCAGCGAGAATGGCTCCGAGGAGCGATTTGCGATTCTCACTGAGATTGCGAGTATTTCTTTGGAGATAATGGGTAAAGGCTCATTCTCATTGGAATAGCGAGTGCGTCAGTAAAGTTTTTTTTTGTTATTGAGATAGACATACGATTCAGGGCATGTTATATAACAGTGATATGTACGAGGAAAAGTAGTAAAACTGGGTCAAGTACGCCGTGTACCAACGGATTTCGTACCACCCAATTTTTTTTAACAAAAAAATGTTTGGTAACTTGATAACCTTTTTAATCTTTGACAAAAAAGTCTGATATGGTGACACGTACACATACTTTATGAAAATTCCAGCTACTTATTACAGCTATCGAGATTTTAGCCTTTTTATAGTCAGACAGGCAGACGGATGGACGGCTTTACCTCGGTACTAGTACAGAGTAATATTATATTAAAGGGTAGAGTAGTAAGTAGTAGGTAGGGATAACTTTTAGCCTAAAATTGCACGCCCCTGCAATATTCCCATAATACAAATGCCTTTACTTATACTGATTAGGCGAGTGGAGACGCGTGCATTCGCAAACTAAAAGATCCTAACTAAGATTGCGCTGTACTTTTCAAGTATGGAAGTCTAAATAAAAATCAGTTACTCATAGTGTGGCTGCATCTTTAGGTACAAGATAAAAGATAAGGTCGGGTGCGAGTGGAAGCGGTTCGCGTTAGCTAATTGGATTGTGTGCAATTAGGTAAAACGAAACCGATGTGTTATGGTTTCGTATGAATTGTTGGAAACCACTGTTATGCGAACTGAATAATTAAGAAACGTAACCATTCCGGTGAAAAGTAGGAGTAGGATCTACTTGCTAGTTAATAATTAAAAGTGTACTGGATTAATATTTTTTCGTATCATGACTTGACTTTTGTTGCTGACTGTACGTGTAGGTACTAAATGATGTAGGTATAAATATTTTTTATCAAAATAAATTTGATTAATATTGCATAACTGTTACCGTTAGTCGTTTTCCTATGATTTTCGTCAGACGGGTACCTTTTATTGATAATAATTTAAGTTTTATTCATCGTTTGGCAAACCTAAGTACCTAGCTCGAGCCAGCCCGCAAAACCTCGGCTCGGGCGCCGCACTCGCGCCGCTGTCACTCTGCCATTTTGTAGAAATCCAAAATTCTGACTGCATAGATACAACGTAGTACCCCGTCTGCATTGCCCATTAAATTTTCTTTGGTTATTAGAAATTGGTGGTGTAGATTGTAGTAGTTAGAAGTAATAAAAAAAATCTAAAAATTGCACGAATAAAAGTTATCTTCAATACTTTCGCCTTGAAACTATATCCTGTCTAACTAAACACTCCGCAATGTTAGCTCAGTATCAAAAGTAGCGTGCAAATGCATTGTTCTTCTGTCCCCCCTTTGTTCTTCACAAATCAAACATGGCGACGCATTGTGACGTCACCAACCCCTTGTGACGTCACCAACCCCTTTTAGCGGTTCTTAGAGAAACTTTGGTTTTTCGTACGATCTTTTGTGATTTTTTGCTTAACGCTGGAGTATAAAACTGCTTTGTAATTAGGATGAAAGCGAAATATTTTCGGGAAGCTACTGAAACTGAAGTAGCATATGTAGTCAAAACAATTTCATAGTTTGCTGCTGCTTAGAATCCGAACAAAAAGTTGCATATATCCAGCACATTGTATCCATGTATCAATACCGAATTTGTGCACGAAAGGAGACTCTTCGAGGCGCACTTGAAATCTTATCACCACACTGGTTCTAAAGAACTAGTGACACGATAAGAAGAAGAATACATTTGTGTACAGTGAGTAGTTAGATAGCGACAAGACACGACATCTATCCTCATAAAATACTCGTACTTTGGCATTTTTATTGTTACTGAGGACCTGTGTATGTACATATGTATGTACCGTCTCTTGATAATATAGTCCATTACGCTCTACTTCTGTTTTTTTTTTTTTTCGGATGGACATTTTACGTAGTTAGCCGCAGATGGCTGTTACTGCGTCACCGGACTCTACTCTACTTCTTTCGGTGCCGTCTCTTATCGGAGGTTGGGCATCAATAGGGCTCTTTTCACCTTGGACACTGCAGCGCGGAATACAGGGTAAAAACTCTTGCTATTAGGTATACCCTTTTCGTAAGTTTTTGATCCAAGACATTCGACGCTTACGCTCTACTATTACGCTCTACATTATAATAAAATGAAAAGCTCAATCTCTCGGATTAATGAGAAACGAATCAATCCATAAAAAATCCACATTAGTTCCAGACGATAATTATCCCCGTATTATATTCGAAATCAGATAGACATCCATCGGGGCGTAGAATTTAATCCGGCGAACGGCCGAGCCGTATAATTGTGCTCGATTCTCAACTTGTGTGCCGCGACCCTTGCTCGTTAGGTTCTCGTGGCTATCCACATCAGCTGAGTCGAGCCAGAAATGGAGTCGAGACTCGAGAGTAGGTAAAGAGTTTTTGCAAACGAAAACGAAAATCGAAATAAGGTTCTTGATCCTTGCTTAGGTGCTTGATATAGTGAATAACTCTTTCATTTATATTTGCGGTCTAATCTTTCTAAATTAGTAAAGTAGCGAGAATAATAAAATTCTTCTACTAGTACTTATATCGAAACTTTAATCAAGAGAAATAACAGAAACGGTACCATATTTTAAGTCTTATAAATCGATGAACGCCGAGCCGGCTGCATGCACGAAAACGTTGACGTCGTTGTCCGGTAACGCTTATTGACCGGTAACGCTCATTGACCGGTAACTTTCATTGTCCGGTAACGCTAATTGTCCCGTTACACTGGTAGACACGTTAAACTATCGTCCGTAAACCAACTTTACAGACTACCAATTTTTGTTATTGTTACTAAATAATACATATTTTATTACTATACCTATCTATACATGCAAAAATAATACATCTTCTATTGCTGTGTAGCACTGTTCTGGTCATAGGAAGCGTGATCTCCACACCACTCTCTCCTCACTCCTCACCATCAGGAGAGCGCGAAGCTCGCCTCATCACTATCTTCTTTACGTAATATCAAATTTATTGTCTTATTTTCCAAAAAATTACTTCACATTTTCAGTTCTTCACAAATAAATCATAAAAAAACTTAACACGCCCAAAAACGTGCAATCACAAACGTCACAGAGCACAACATAAATTCAGTGGCATGTCTCCAGTCTGTAATCTAGCAGGTATCTTGGTACACAGGCCGACATAACATGCAGATTTATTACACTGTGGTTAGGGTTGTCCTTAGAAAGAAGCCGGACATGTCTGGGAATAGTAGAACTTTATTTTCAACAGACTTCAAAAAGGAGGAAGTTATCAATTCGGTTAATTGTTTTTTTAATGTTTGTTACCTCAAAACTTTGTTGTTTATGAACCGATTTTCAAAAAAAGCTTTTTTTTTTTGAGAGAATATACTTTCAGATTGATCCCATACAAATTTCATGAAAATCGATTCAGTAGTTTAGTTTTTATATCTAAATAACTGAAAAAAATATGTCGTCAAAGTAAACGAAATTACGTATTTTGCTTACCTGTGACTTTTCAGTGGTGTTTATGGTTACTAAAACAGTCTAATTGAAGTCGGTTGTCTATGTTTTTGTAAAACCGTGATTATTTATAATTATTATTATTGTACCACGTTTTTATTAGGTCACTTTCTTGGTTGTCTGTCTGTCTGCTTAGCTTGGGATAGATGACGTTGTGTGAATTGTCCAAAATAATTATTTATTTATTATTATATTACAGGCGACGAAAAGGAACATTTGTGTTTGCTGTTATGCCTTAATGACCTTTTTTTATTAACCTGTCTCGTCCCACTGCTGGGCAAAGGTCTCCCCCAACTCACTCCACACCTTCACAGGTCTTTAGCCTCAGTTCACCAGTCCTCAACTTTATTTATTGGCCATAAAGCCTATAAATTTCAAAAAAAGTGGAGCGGTGAATATGTCACTCCTCTAAGTCCATCCTCCTATATGTTACAACCTTACAAAATGTTTTTGATATGTTTGATATGTTATAGGCGTAAGAGAACGAGATATGGGGAAAAAAATTGCTTATTAGCTTAGGTTCTAATATGGTAGCTGGCGGTGTACATGTCTGTCTGGGCAATGCTAACATACAGAATGTTAGAATTGCCCTGACAGACATGTTTTAAATATTTTTTTACATTACACACAGTGTTTCTTCTAAATGTTCTTAATCCCAAAGTCTTTCGCTTATGGTTCTTCCATTTTATTTTAATTTATACTCAGAAAATTGATAACTTTAAATATATACAAATATGCGAGCAAGATAGTGGCGTGCAGGATTCAGGGCCTTAATCCAAATACCTAGATTTTCCGGCCTTTCTTTCGTTTTCTAGCGCCCTGACAAGGGTACGTGCGCGTCATCGCGGGCTGGCACGGCAGGGTTAACACGCTCCAAAATTATTCATGGCTCTGTCCTTGTTCAGAATTGTTACATATAATGGTCCGTGCGGTTACCAAAATGCAATTCGCATATTGAACACTTTTAAAAGGAGTATGTAGGATAATCCAACCTATTATTGGCACCCAGCCTATTATTGGCACATTATTAAAAAACAACGAAATTGTAGATCATTCAATTTCAGTATTCTCTTAAAAGTAATAAAAGTATACTGAAATTGAATATTCTACAATTTCCATGTTTTTTCTAACTAAACTCTAGGGTGCCAATAATAGGCTGGGTGCCAATAATAGGTCGGTTATTATACCTACTTATACTCTTAGTACTCTATGCTTATACTACGGACTAATATCGATTTGAAAAATTGTTTAAGACAAGTTTATGGTTATAAAAAGATTTTTAAGAGTTTATGTGTATAGTGTAACTAGTTTACACTAGCTTACACTTCTTGACAAACATACCCTCGAAATTTCAAGTCTCTACGTCCAGTGGTATGGCATGTGCGTTGTCTGTCAGCCAGTCAGTCAGTGCTTTTGTAAATATTGATGCACATTGCAGAAGTTATTTTGAGTAAATTTGTTTAAAAAAAGTTTTTTTTTTTTGTTTTATGTTTAGCACTTTTACATTTACATTTTATAAGTAAGAACGAACCCAAACCTCCAAGAAAATTAAGTACCTTTTCTAGTTCTTGTTGTTATCCAAACACTCAAGTAATTAGCCGCAAGAAACAATAATTAATACCGACATAATTGACTGTGTCAATCGCATAATGCAATAACTTCAGGTACGAGTATATGCATTATATGCATAATATCCAATCAATACAATCATAAATTACATAGTTATGTGCATAATATCGAATGTTTAATGAAGTTCAATACCATATATACTAGCAGTATCTAATACCTATGTATAATATTACAATAGTAGATTATAAAATGTTAATGAATAAATGAAATTATATATATATGCTGTGTATACAGCGTATAATTAATTAATTTTACCGTTCAGAAGTCTCCTCCGCAGAATTCCGCCAAGATGAGTACCAACATAGTGCCATATATTATAAATTAAGAAGAAGTAGATAATGTATAAGCAAGTGGTTACCACCTTTTTTTTTGAAGTCGGTTAAAAATACTAATGAACACATAATGTACATTAGTATTTTATGAGATCCAAACATCATGTAATTAGATCAGTGGCTAAGTTATAACAGGATGTCGAACTAATTAATGCTGTACGTAATGACATCCTGCTTATATCTGTTGGTGCAAAGTAATATTTCATGACTATCTGAATCCAGTTTAAAGTACATACGCAAGACCCAGTATCAGTCACAACGCATTTCTCATTACCCTACACTACCCATTTCCCATTACCCTACACTACGCATATTTTATAACCCTATACTACGCATTGCTGACTTCCCAACCCTACGCATTTCTGCTCAAGGCCCTACGAAGTCTCAGTGGTTACTGGAGGGGAGTTCCCCACGAGTCCAGCGCCATTGGCAGGCGGCCCCCGAAATCACGAGGAACCTCTGGCCGAGACGACCCCAAACAGCTGGCCGGGCTTCCTGACGTCACGAAGATCTCCAGCTCAGGCCCGCAGTGGTTAACTGCGGGACCTCCTAACCAATCTCTTTTCACTAGGCCAAGATACCTTTAGCCCTCGACTTGACGGATCTCGGTACTCGACGGGGACTCGACGGGTAATGGAAAATGTAGAGGTAGGGTAATGATTTCCCATTACCCTACACGACGCATATTCAATTACCCTATACTGCTCATTGCTTATTTCTCATTACCCAACACTACGCATTTCCCGCAATCCTACAATAGAAATTCACATTACCCTACACTACACATTGTCCATTACCCTACACTACGATTTACCCATTACCCTACACTACACATTTCCCATTAGCCAACTTGAAACTCCTAATCTATCGATTCCCCGACCCTCGGAGGCTGTACGGATCATAAATTATGAATCCCAGGAAGGACAAGTTACTAAGCAGTTAGGATTACGTATGGGCATAAATTAAACCACGAGACATCTTTTGTTCAACAGAATATAACTAAATAGGTTTCGTAGAGTAGATTTCTCAACTAAATCGATAGAAAATTTCACCCTAATTGGTGCGTGCATTAGTTTTCTCGGTGAGTAAATCTATCCTTCCATTTTGAATCTTGTTTATTTTACATATCCTAATATTTTTTTTATTTTTTTGAGATTGTCATTAACATACATACATAACATTCACACACTCACACCCCTGCACTAGGATTCCCTGTGTCGCAGGTGGCATGGAGGACACATACAAGACATCATAACATCCAAGACCCGAGATCAAACATTTGTGTTCGTTACAAATATTTGCCCCGGCCGGGGATCGAACCCGGAACACCAAGCTTCGTAGGCAGGGTCACTACCAACTAAGCCACGGTGTCGTCATTCAACGCGGAATATTATTGTATGACTAGCTTACGCTCGCAACTTCGTTTTTATTTAATTTTTTTATTTACTTATTAAGGCAAATGCCAACAGCACACATAATTCACATTTAGTATAAAATATCACTCAAAAATGTAAATATCTAAAATGTGGACCAGTTACAGGCTTGCACAACACTCAAAAATAGAAAGGCAACAGCTAAAATAAAAATACTTCTAAAAACTTAACCTAAAACAAAATAAAATAAAAAGATAGATGAAACTATGTGAATAAATGAAAACTAAGACAAAATAAAAAATATAAAAGCACAATTTATAAATCAGAGTCTAGTGTACGCACAAATTGTTTCCTTAGTTTATTTCTAAATACATTTATAGAGTCACCAAACAGAGCTAAGTCGTTCAATAATTGTAATGTATGACTATACTCGTTACAAATTCGGGTGAAAGGAGAATTAAGACCTAGGTTTGTTCTAGAATAAGGAGTTTTAAAAATTTGGTTTATCGGTTTTCTAGGGAATTGATGAGGTACTGACAAAGAGATTCGTTTGCGTTGTGAATAAAAAAAACTTATTTTAGTATGCCTACACTTTATGACGACCATTCCCGCCAAATTTCAAGTCACATTTAAGTCTGTCAGGACCAATCCTATATATATATATATATGGATATATATATATATATATATATATATATATATATATTATATAATATATATATATATATATATATATATATATATATATATGGATGATAGGTTAGGTTTCTTATTTTACATAAACAATTTATTTACGAGAATAATAACATAAAGTTGGGAAATACCAACGCGACGACGCCATAAACAAACATATTTATAACTATGGATATAATCGTGCCAAAAACAGCGAACTCCCGCCAGCACAACACATCGCGTTTCACAAAATAAAGGAACAATACATTGGCCAAACAAATGTCTTATTATTTTTCCAATCACAGTTGATGAAAGAAAAGCTGGATCTCTCGTTGAGATAAGAAACAGGAGACGATAAAAGAGTGTGAGATTTTAAATCATTACCAAAAAGTAGGATGCCATCAAAAAAATATTATTTTATATATATTATTTTTTATAAAAGATCTTACTTGTAAATTTACAACTTAATATTCAAATGAACCATAAAGCATTGAGTATTGAGTTACGGACTAATTTATTTATATTGAATTCGAAAATTATTTTTATGATGGCTACGAACACTAAGAAGACTGCGTACCTACACCTAAGCTATCATATAGAATAGAATAGAATTTTTTTTTTTTTTTTCCACTAAATCACGCAGTTCACATAATATAGGATAATATTACAATAATAGATACAAAAATGGTATCCGCTCAGCTTTATGCTGCATACATAAAAGTACTTTCCGACTAATTTGGAATCTATATGCCTGATCGTAATAAAAGTTTGCATACATAATCGCATAAGAACTATCTACATATGTTTGCAGCCTTTTAGTTTTTCATGAAACATAATCATCATGATTATGTTTCATGAAACATACGTAGATTTAATGAGAGCGAATTTAATTTGCCATATTTTCACAACAAATCGAGTCATTTTCAAGCGATTTTTATACAGGATAAACACCATTAATCGAAAATCTGTCGCGCTGCATACTTCGTAAATATGCTCTCCTACTCTAGGTTTGGACCAGTTATTCTCTTTGAGCTGTGTATGGAGTAATGCGAACATTTGTCAAGATAAGCGGATACAGGTAGATGTGATACAGGGGTTACGCAAAGAGATTTGCACCTATGACTTTGGACACAGGGTTTTCCTTAAGTGATTGCTAGTAGGATGAAATCGAAGTGTGATTGTGATAAAATACTTTGTTGTTGGTTGGTACCTACACACACACCATAACTTAATACCGCTTAGTACTGCGGTACTTACCTACAAGTTCAGGTGTTTACCTACAATAAATAAAAATGTACCTAGGATGTTCCAATCAAATTCCAATATTTACTTATTTTTTTTACTTTAAGATTAAAGTGGCTAAAACAAATTTTAAAGAAAAGTAGGTATCTTTAAGGTTACATTTCATTCGATAATTATGTAATTACTATGTTTCTAGACTTGTTATATGTACCTACTTATACAGGTTGGTTGCAACAAAACAAAACGAACTATAATGTAAGAAACAAGTGTTAGAAGCAAAACTTGTAAAAGAAAGTACATTGCAGCTAATTAAAAGAACTCTTTTTTAATACAAAACAGATAGTAATTACATTTATAATGAAAGAGTGTACGGTAATTGGATACTCAATAGCGTTGCCGGTGATAATTAAAGAAAAATAACTTAGGCAATTTTCACCTTTCGGGTCAGGAGCGTTTTTTCTATCCCTGTTTGTAGTCTAGGAGTCTAGGATAAAAATTTGGTACAAACTAGTGTTAGAAGCAAAACTCGTAGAGGAAGCACATTGCAGCAATAAACTAATTAAAAGGAATTTATCAATACAAAATAGATTGTAATTTATAATGAAAGGTACGGTAATTGGAGACTCAATAGCTTTGCCGGTGATAATAATAGAAAATAATTTTAACAATTTTCACCTTGCGGGTCAGGAGCGTTTTTTGTATCGTTGTTTTGTAGTCTAGGAGTTCTAGGATACAAATTTGATAGAATATACATATATTTAATATAAAAATAAAAGGGTAAAAACATAATAAGCCTTATTCTTACATTTTTATAAGTGCGCAAATTTTTAATTTTTGTAGACAAAAAAATATACAGTCATTTTTTTCTATTTTATTTACGAGTAGGTAAATCAAACATAGATACAAAATAATACATATAAAATTTAGTTAAAGACAAAATATTACCTCAGCTAGAATCTAGTAGCATTTTTCTAGAAAAATACATGACTTGCTCCTGTCTCTTACCTTTTTTTCACTTTTCCGTTTCATTTAATTCCGCCTGCCCTTTACCGTGAGCGCCTGACCGGGCCGACACCCTTGTGCTAATTTATTCTTTGACGTCACCAAAGGATTAGGATGGATTCGTAACTCCTATGTGTGCAATAAATTTTCTCTAAACTGGTCCGGCTACTCGCTTTTTTGTTAAACATATTCCTTGTATCTGAAGTTTTTATCTATAACCAATTTTAGTGGCTATACTTTTCTAGGCTTGTTATATAATGCACACATTAAAAATATTTACAAAGTAATTAATGTACATAGGCGAGCTTAACCCTTAAATGAGTTTTCTTGTTCTGTTTCTATGGAAATACTTAAACTTTGTTTTTTTTTAATTAAGAAGTTAATTCCATGATAAAATAAGAAATGTAGATTAAAATTTAATAACCATGTTTATATCATTCTTGCTTCCTTTAATAGATAAAGCGGTTTTTATATGCATTGTCAACGAGTTTTGAGCTACTTAGAAAGTTTAAGCCAAATAGCTAGTCGGGAAGTGTTCCAAATTTGAGCTGCAAGGTTCCACCTGGAACGATAGGCAAAATGATAGACAAACAGGAAAGTAACTTAATAAAAACGAAGTAGGTACCTACCTATCTAAAAAATATATTACACTAAATTAGGCATAAATTTCCAGTTAACTTTATATAGTCAAATACTCAAAGGTCTCTAACCAAATAACGCTAATTAAAGATAAATACTAAGAAATAAATTTGTTTTAACACGTTCGTCCTCGATTTGAATAAATAATGTTTGTTTTGGTAATGTGGTGTAACCAAACAGAATACGACTAAATAACTCCCACGTAATTTAACAAAATTTACTTAAAAGCCACACTGATCGTGTCGGTGAATGTTTACACGAAAAATGGGAGAAATTATTGAATTCTAAATACAACCTATTGAGAAGCAAATAGTTTATCCCAGTGGCTTCAAATAGGCCTTAAGATCTACAGCAAAATTTCACACCTATCCCATAAGTTTCAATCTTTAGGCACAGAAAAAAATAGTAAGAATCGGATATGTATGAGTCGGATATCAATAACCCGTTGATACATTTCGGATTCAAAAACACTTAGGTTGTGTTTTGTTTTTTTATTAAATATTTATTAACTCCTATTATCATGACCTATAAGTTTTCGTAGGATTAAATATTTATGTTCAAAATGAAAGTGCTAGTTAAAAAAATAGTTGATTTCGTTATTTTTGGGTACATAAGAAAAAAGAAAAAGAATATTGAAAGAAAGTCAATTTACTCTACTTAAAACGGATCAAACCAATTAATAAAATTACTTCTAAAAATATTCGAGTAGGGTCCTCTTTCCCTCACCTAATCGATTACTCAAAAGCTTTAAAGGATTAGTTGGATAAACCGTCTTGTGAATTCGAGGATGACTAAAAACTGTTTAAAAATAATGAACGACGACTTTATTATTTATTATATACGACGGACGACTTTTATTTTGGATTTATATTTTAAGGAAAGACAGCAGTCCAGAAGTGGACTGCTATAGTTTGATGGTGATGAATATGATATAAACGAGTAAATAGGTCTTCATCTAGACCTTCAATATTCATCGTCAGCCATAGAAGGTTAAGTATATCCAATAAAAAAAAATTCCATGTCATTCCAGAGCATTACAGTGCTGGTTTTCATTATTCCAATATCATTCCAACGCTGGATTCAAACGCTGGACTGGAATGCTTATTGAAATAATGTGAACTGAGCATATACCCAATTTCTTTGACTCTAATTTTCTGGTAAATCAATAACATCTTAGGTTTAATTATGGGAACTAGTAGAAGGTACTACTGGTAAAGGGCAAGCTAAATACTGTGGTAGCTTGTTTTTAGTGCGAAAACTCAGTATGTACTGGCAATTTAATATTGTGGTAGTAGGCAGGATCATTTATTACAACCCAGTATGCAGTTTTTATTGCGCAAATAATTTGCAGGAAATGTTTTATGGTGTTGTACGGAAGTGTTTTTTTATTTTTCAGTTGTAGACGTAATTTTGCAATCATAAAATAAATCTGAGAGAAAAAATTAATTAAAAATCAGTGACATAGCTATTATGTTTACCTGAAGGTTAACTCGTATAAACCTGCATTAATACATTAAAATAACTATAATAATCGTAAAAGTCTACAAAAAACAACCATCTACTTAAGTAACGTTTGGTTACAAAAAGTTTTCCTTATGACCAGATTCCTTTATTCCTGTTTCTATTATTACTGTTAAAATCACCATAGTACTAATTGACTGACACGCACAAATGTGTTTGCATTGCGAACTTACTAAATTCCTTTCTACATACGCGATTAACTATTGAAAATTTCAAGTCGCAAGGTTTTGTGGTTTGGCCTATGCTTTGTCTGTCAGTCGGTCAGGAGGTATTTTATATAGGTTTTTGATTTATTTATTTAATTATTTAAGGTGCGTTTGCTAGCTTTCTCTAATTTGCTCCATAGTAATGTGCAATGGAGTAAAACAGCGGGTCATAAATTCAAAACTGCACTGCCCATACATCGTGCTCAACTTCAGAACTAAATTTCACCGAGTGGCCGGGTCAGTTGTGCTTAAAAAATGAACCCTAGTTTTCCTTTTACGCCAATAAAGTTGGTTGTACGTCAAACTCGGTTTTCATTTGCGGGGCGCTGCAAAGGGCTGGGTCATTCTTTTAGTATGAAAGTTTTTTGGGTAAATTCGTATTTTGCCGAATGATCCAAAATTCACAATTATTTATTTAAATAAAGTAACAAAACATAGGCTTATACAGCGGACCTCACACTAGGCCCAGCCTGTATCGTGAGGACCTTACAATTTTACAAGGTAGGTGATTTAACAAAGACTCGAACAAATATAATTTTTTTCACTTTATCAATACTTTTTTACGTATGTTACGTTGCTACAAAATATATTTTTTATTTTGTAGCAACAGAATTTAACCCAGATAAAATTAACTAATCGTGTCTAGCTACGTAGTGAATTTTTGACTAGACACGTTTTTTGTAGTTATGTATTTAAAATTAATGTAGGCAGAATGTTAAAAGGTCATTGCTGTTGCATGCAAACATTTTCCCGAAAATATTTCGTATCTCAAAGGATTTTCGGGGTCGAAATATAACGAACCAAAACGATACATCGCTGGATCTTGAGTTTTGTCACAGAAAAAATAAGGTAAGGGGAAAATTTTAACTGGATATATTTCTTGTGCTACTTATAAGTTCCATACAAGACTACTCTTCGTATGGCACTTAGAATTACTTATAAAAAAATATATGATGAGAACCGTAAAAGGTTTTCCGTTAGGAAAACAAACGAATTGGTAAAACTACATAAGAATTTTGTATTGCAATTCATGGTCAAGAATTATGTACTTCAATGGATTAAACGTCCGTGTCGGTCGAATATGGAAAAATACAGTGCCGTTGTATCTATTCCGAAGGCCGTCAGCTTTGAGCTGATTGGGGCCCAAGGAATCCAAAGTATATTTATTCTGTGGTTCCGTCCTAGGCCGCAATAATACAGACGCCATTTGTCAGGATAAACAGGCGACGAGAAAAACTGGAAGCAACCAACAAATATTTTTCACCGAACTTGTTTTTGGTTTGAAAAATCTAGTTCTGTTTGCGTAGCGATGGATGAAAGCCGAAAGGAGAATCTGTATTTCTCATGAAAACAGGAAAGGATTTATAGATGAAAAATAAGTGAAGATTGAAAAATAATTTGCTATTTTCCTTTCGCTAAAAGCTTTTGAACATGCATTTCTCATTTTCACCAATTTTTTTAAAAATTAGTGGTTTTCGTTCGCGAGCCTTTTAAAATAACTTTGTATTAAAATGGATGAAACAGAATAATTTAAATTGCAATGTACACACACACAGTACCTATGGTACACAGTGCTAGTCAACTGAACTAGTTTAAGAAGTTTAGAGCTTGAAGTTCAGTTCAGTTATGGTTTTAATCGTTAAATCAGGTCGGAGGCCATCGGGCGGGTTGAGAACTCCAACACCAGAGGCCAGCCACTGGCTCACATGAGACGATAGGCTTTAATTCTTCTTCTCGTGTCACTAGTTTTTTCGAGCCAGTGCAAGTGACGTCAAAAGATTTCAAGCGCGCCTCGAAGAGGCTCCTTTCTTGCACTTGACACGTGTTTTCGAACTTAAGGTTCTATGACATGCCGGTTTCCTCACGATGTTTTCCTTTACCGTTAAGCACGTATTTTAAATGCACACATAGATCTTTTGAACAGAAAAATCCATTGGTGTACGACCGGGTTCGAACTCACGACCTTCGGATCGAAAGTCGAGGCACCTCCCACTCGGCCAACACGGCTTCTTATAGGCTTAAATTGTTCTTGTGAAGTGAAGCTATGGCCTTATTTAATCTAGAAAAATGCTTGACTGGTGTATACACGGTGCAATTTGCAGAGCTTCTTAAGAAGAGCTTCTTAATAATAAGACAATATTTCAACTGTCTTAAAGTTTTAATAAACAAAAGTGCTGCAAACTAAACACTTCATCACTGACACAACAATAAATAACAACCTAATCCCGGGCTTTGGTAAATCCATTACGTTCCTTACATTCCATTTCGAAAATTAGATCACTAAGATTGAAAAAGTGCACTCTGCATTTTCTTGACAGCTTTTAAACAGATCTGGAGGTTAGGCTGGAATAGGATATTTGCATAATTGTTGGTAAACTAAAGACTTAAGTTTGAAAAGTCCACGAATACTTATACCGCTAGGTAACGTAAATTCTATTGAACAAAAAAAGTCACAGTCACTAACAATTTACCATAGATGGTAGTACTTTCATAAATTGATGATGTGTACAAACAATACTCTTAAATTTTTTTTTTATAATTATACAACAGGAAGTTGTAAGCGAAATTAGTAGTTTTTATTCGTTTTCCTCTAAAGCGTCGAAGACACAGGGCTAGTTTACAAGATACAAGCCAGCGAGTTTAAAAGCTAGCGAGTAACCGAGTTAGCGGTCCGGAAGGATTTTCAACGAGCAGATTGTAAAAAGCCGATGACCGCGAATTTACAAGCTTCTAGTGAACTCACTGGATTGGAGCTTGTTAACTAGTCCCATGTCATCGAAGCTTCAGATATAAAGCTTTTAAGAAAAAAAACACTGCAGTATTTAGGAAAAACAAAGCTAACATACCACTTAAAACCTAGCTGCGAGGGTTAGAGCTATAAGGGCTTTAGAAGGAGAACTTATAAACTGTTTTCATCAGCCAATAAAACGGAATGCTCGGAAGAAATAATTCAGAGTGTTTCTTCGATTGTGCTTGAAACTAAAATGGGGATTGAGGTTGCAATATCTTTTATTCTCAATTTTTTTTTAATCAAAAAAACAAGCTTAAAAATATGCAGTAAAAACATTATCATAATAATTAAATGTATTGGCTTGTATGATATTGGTGTGCAGATATCAACAAATTATATAAATATATTTAGTAATAAATCCGCTTAATTTCTAAACAAAGGTTTTCATTAACTTAACTTTAGTTCAACTAAACCAAAGAGTCAACGAACAGAAAACCAAAGTTTAAAGATACGACACGTGTTTCGCCTCTACACGAGGCATCATCAGGAGGTGTGGACTCGCCGAAGTTCGAAACGAGAGTGAATAAACAACGTTGCCCGGCCCGTATTTATACCCGTTATGGAGATGAGTCGCCTGTCGTATGATCCGACGTCACAAAAATCCTCAACAAAGGAGACCTTGGAATACTCGTAGGTATTTAAATCATTCAACAGCGTAATATTTGTTGTATTGTGTTTTATTATAGACTTCTTCTTCTCTCTACTTCTGTGGAAATGAACAAGCGCTAAACTAAAATTATCATATTTATGAAACTCTTGTCAAGAAAGTGACAAAACCGACGAACAAACAAATTTGCCCATAGTTTGACCATCGCTGGACACTCCGACAGGCTGACATAATCCTGTTAACTTGAGGTCCTGCCCAGTTGGACCCAACTCAACCAAATTGAATCGATAAACCGATTTCATTTAATTGATTTTTAGGATATTGAAACTTGGATTTATTATTATACGTGAATATTCTATGACATGATTTTAATCTAATGTTAATTGATGTAATTTCGTATGTGTGTTATATACATATATGTATACCTACAGTGTAATAAACTATGCTCAATGATTATATGTCATCAACTGTGTAACTCTGTCTTGACATTTATTCGTTTGTTTGTCCTGAGTCTGGTTGTTTTCTGTGTATACTTTGTATGTATTTACGAAGAAAAGTTAAAGGTATTCTATCAGTTATCAAGTTCTCATAATACAAGCTCTACTTAGTTTGGGGCTAGATAGAGTTGTGCGGAATGTCCAAAATAAAAACCAGTTTCCACACGATGTTACTCTTCACCGATTTGATTTACTTACGACTTAATAATCAGAAATATGCTCTGTAATAAGTGTAAATGAAAACAGTAACGTACACCCATTTATAGTGAACTTACCACTGCCACAAATTGGATAGCGCATTATCCAGTGGTATGCACATTCACCATTATTAACGCCACCCAAGAGACGGGGGGCTCTTATACGTGATACACATTTTAATTCCAACAAAACACGAAACACACGCTGGAATTTAATTTCCGTGGAATAATTTATTTTGTGGTCACTTTATTGGCGGCCATTCGACGAAATTATGTTTTTTGGTCGCCACTCCGAATGGAATGACAGTCGTTTTAATTAGTGTAAAGAGAGTTTCGTTACAACATTGTTATGATTTGCTACTATCATTAACCAATAGGTATTATGTATAATAATGTACAGACAGCGTCATAGATAAGTATCTCCCTTGCATTAACCCTATTAAAAATTGCACCCAGCTTCAAATCCCTTTAAATCACAGTGGCGGCAAATGGAGAAGTTTTGCCTTTAAAAAATAGATTATATTTGTATAACCATATGTAAGCCTAAAAATGAGTTTAAGTATTACAATTTTTTGAAAGGATTTATAGCTGGGTGTCTTGTGCAAGGGGGATACTTATCTCTGACGCTGTCTGTACATTAGATATCTACCTTTATCAGTTAATAATAATAATAATAGTTTTATTTGCAGGAAATAACATACATAGTAATATACCCATTGATATATACGATAAAACTAACAAAGGTACATTTATAATTTAATTTATAACTTTATTACTGGAGTAAGGATAATTTCTTGACATTGACGCCATCCTGTAGTGTAGCCCTTCCATAATCAATCCCCGTTTCTTTCAAAGTCGCAAAACGAATATACAACTAAAATTATTATATCAAAAGCTATGCAATACTCGTATAACAAGCTAGCCTCTGCAATATTTGAGTTTATTTATTGCTAGCAGGCAATAAATAAACCCATAAAATATGCATATATTAAACCATAAATTCTAGTTTTACATCCATTTCAGCTGGTTCAGGTCTGGCGATTTATTCCACAGACATAAACTAAACAATTTAACTTATTAGATGCACCCGTCTGTTGTAGCCAGGGTCAGACAATTTTATTATCACTGCTTTCAATTCTGAATAGATAAAACGTTGCGGGCTTTCTAGCTATGAGTCTGGGCTGCAGCCGGACTCTTGGCAAGCCTCCAGTAACACAACACTGGGCACCGACTCACAAATCGACGTCCAACCCTACACCAGTAGACTAGCTGCAACCTCCACCCCAAATTTAACCTTAAGCACACCCAGTAAGACCCAAATTTATTTGCATTTAGTAGAAACAGAGAGCATTTTGAATTCAAATGTGTCGCTGATGCCGTTCTGTTTCCAATATTCTATATCAATAAAGTAGAATAGCTGAAATAAGCCCGATTTTGGAGTGTATGGCGTATGATGGCCCGGCAGGTGTGTTTTGAATACTCTTTTACATTTATTTACTCACTGATCGTTTTTGTAATACCAATTTAGATTCAATGAGTCCTATTAGACTAAATAGGGTTTGAAGGTCGTTTTATGGGACATGAAAACCTCTAGGAGACTGTGATAATAACAATTTTCCAGGAAAATTGCCAGCACAGGGTCTGCGTAATTACTATGTATGAACATAAGGGATAAACAGTTCATTTAATCGCCATAACTATTTGACCTATTACAAGCAAAACTAAAGGTTTTTCACGCTACCCGTAAAACTTGGTGATTCAAACAAAGGGTAACTTCAAATAACATTTTACCTTTCAAACTAAAAGTGTTTTTCACAGTTATCATCCCAAATAAAACGAATTTGACACACAAAATCTCGGTATCCGGTGAAAAAGGTTTTTTAAGACTTCCACCGTTCTAATTACGTCTTAGCACAAAGAGTTACTTCACAAAGGGGTGTCTGGTTACGCTGGTCCACGGAAACGCTGAAAGTAACCGCTTCCTAGGCACTGGCTTTTAAGTGTTCAAACTCCGAACTCCTAGTTGCAAAGCTTCGTATAGACACAAAGAAAATTTTGTAGGAAATGAGCAAATGACCCATTTGTTTGAGGTGGAACTACCGAAGCGTTCTGAATAAATAACCCGTAATGATCATCCAATTTAGTTCAGATTTTCACTTTATCACGTTTACCACAACAAGAAAATCGGAAAGCTTATCGCGACATCAACTTCAGGGAAATAAGGAAAAACTTCATGATATAAGTTTTGAAATATCATCAAGAATAAATATAATATATAATAAATATAAATATAAAATACTGCTGAAAGACGAAGTCTCAGCAATAATCGTACATAGTCATAATTCTGTCCAAAACAAGAACACGGAATAAGCCGAAGACAACAATGAACTAGCAGGTTGATGCAATATCGTGTAAAAATCGCAAGCGAATCTGAATCTTATACCAGATCTTATAAAGCTCAGGTAGCTCTTCAATCCAGATGACGTGGTGATAGAATGAGCTGATCCAAAGAGGTTTAAGAGAAACACGTTTTCAAAGGGAATTGGGCGTTATTAGCCACTGTCTAGGTGGACTTTCGATTGTCGATTTGTAAGATGCTTACGGAGATGACCCAAGGGCCATAACCCTCACCCTTGGCATTTTGCCAGGGTACTTATACGGAGACGGACGTGTCTGCCTCCAGCCGTCTAGTTTTACGGCTTTTGGATAAATTACGTTCGTGAAAAAACGAAATCAGGAAATATTTCCAATATTTTCTTTCATGATAAAGCACTGGAATAAATCTCCGTTTTTTGGATGGCTGGAAATCGTTATAGTTTCCAAAGTGATTTAGCTGCGATGGCTATATCTCATCCCGGGATATGAATATATTAAGGAGCTATAATTGTAAGAAAGAGGATGTTTTTTACCAATAAATCGTTACAGTGCCCTTCAAACCGGAACACAGTAATGATTACGCATTAATGCTTTGCGATAGAAGATCTAATTTCTTCTTATTGTGGCACTAGTTCTTTCGAACCATTGTAGTGAAAGGATTTCAAGTGCGCCACGAGAGGCTCCTTTCGTGCACTAGAATATCTAACATAGTGTAGGTACCCATCAAGGTGACATCCTGCACATACCTACTATTTTTATTCCAATACCAAGTCGAAAAAGCTGGGAAAAGCTGCTTATCCACATTTCAGTCGATGGATCATCACTAACATCTGGACTGCCATTTGACCAAACAAAACTTTCAAATACGTATTACACCATCAAATTTTGTGTATCACATCACCCCTAGGCGCATTAAGCTAACCAAATTCGCATAAAATTGGTAGTTCTACGCCCAAACTCTATCAACTGGATACAGCCCACTAAACATTAAACTGTATAACTAGTTAAGGCTGTTAACCCCCTAATTACAAGCCCAAGTGATTACCGGGACTCAGTAGAAAGTAGTGAAGTTAATGGAAAAACTTAGACAGTTTATACTGCGTAGTAAAAAAAACAATATTTTTAATAAATAAAAAAAACATAGATTTTAAGGCTAATCCTCAAATCCGAATTCCATACAAAATGTTTCGGACAAATACTCAAAAAGTACGCCGTATTATAGTAATTTTTTCACACTATTCGTTTCGTCCATGTTTTTTTGATTTCGTCAACAAAAAAAGTGAAAGGTTTCATCCTTTAATTTAGAATTTATACGTGTTTTTAAGTTAGTAGGGTTAATTTTAAAACACGTATAAAATAGTGTGAAGAAATTACTATCATACGGCGTACTTTTTGAGTATATGTCCGAAACATTTTGTACGGAATTCGGATTTGAGGATTAGCCTTAAATTTAAAACACGCTTTTTTGACACATGGTACTTTGTAGAGAAAGCGCGTTCCGATTCATTTCTGATGGGAAACCTCAAAGTAATGCCTAGATCACACGTCCCGAGTAATCGACCGAGACAGTAAAATGTTACTCAGCCGAGACAGTGAAAGCTTACATCACTCGCTCAGCCGAGCACTCGGTACGTGTGATCATAAAACTAGGAATGATGAACGGAACACGCAATCTGAAATTATATAAAACTGATATAATTTACTTTTTTTTACCTTGTATCAATTAAAGGCCAGTTCCAATATTTACCAATCATCTTTTAAACTACATACTTATTTCATTAGTTTGAGCTTGTATGATCCTCACATCACCATAATCAAATATTGTATCAGCAGCAAAAAAACCTGTTCCTCCCAGATGTACTATGAAATTATGTAAAATGCCTTTTTATTGTTCAACACAATGGGGTGGTGAAGTCGCTGAATAATATGCCCCATTATGAAGTAAAGAAAATAATGTTGTTGGAGTATAATTGCATTTCAAAATGATCTTTTCCGACGTTGGTCGTACGGTCATCGTGGACTGTTTGCAAAACAACCGCGTAAATGTGTAAAGAAAAAAAAATCAGTCTTATGTGAACCCGTTTTATCTTACTCCGAAGCCGTATTAAATCAAATATTCCATCAAGTAAACATACAGTACAGATTAAGCTTCCAGACAATATTGTATGTGAGAAATGTGAAAATACAACTACTTTTTTAAATAAAACGGACCATTGTTTGATGCCAAGTATTGCAATACCGAGAGTGCACAATAAAAACCAAGTATGAAATTCCGTACAAGTCCAGCATGTTTTTCAAATAAAACTCCATCTATTATTTAATTTAGAGATAGCATCTGCAGACAATTGGGCGTACAGTGTACAGTGCTTCGGAATTTTAAGTTAAGAGATATATTTGTTGGAATTAGTGTAAAGTTTGGTACAAATTGTGATCGTTTTGTTTTCCTGTCTGTACAAAGAGCCCTCTCATCAAGCTGTTGGATGTAATTAAAAGCAGGAAGGTAATTTCATCATCCTTGCTGATGCTTGCCAAGCAACAGGTGCGATTCTTGAAAAAAAAAATCAATTGTCTACGAAATTAAAAATAATATGTTTTTTTTTAGTAAGTAGTAGAGTAGAAGAAGTGAAGTGATTCACAACTTTTTTAACGACTTTAGTTACCTGCTAGGCATCTTTAAAGAGTTTTAAGGTACCTCTTTTAATTAAAAAAAATATATTGATGAGGCACATAAATTACAATGGTGTAGGTAGAGTATAGTGCTTGCATAGCACAAATTTCATTTTCTCACGGCAAAAACAATTTTATCATACAAAGTGTCACCGATAAGGTGTCAACTGACACGAACCGTTTTTTGCGTCATGATAAATTCAATAAAATGATAATAATATACGAACTGTGGGAGACGCCATTATTCGCAGATGCCGCCCTCCAAAATTAATGCAAACGACACCCACAAAAAATGAAATAAATTACGTTCTGACCTACATATAAAAGGAGATAAGATAAAGGAGCTCCTTAAGGGTCCTTGTTTCTGACACGTAATAAGAAGCAGTGGACTCGCTACTTGTAGTCTATTCACGGAATCCCAGTTTGTATTTGCAACGTAAACAAATTTATATTCAGTGCACATCTCAAGCTGACAAGCAACCACCCACAACCACTCCACACAAAGTGGTCAATGGACGCATTCAGTGTAACTTGCCCCTCTACGATATAAAATGACTCCATTTAAGAGAATCGTTGGATCCTCAAAAACGTACCAATATTTGTAGATTGAACACTCGAATGGTCCTTCAAACTTAGCTATGACGTCAGTTTTACCCTGCACTGTTTGCGAGGGGTTGCGATTGTGATTTGCGAGTAAGTCGATAATAGGGTCTTTTAGGCAGTTCTATTCATTCTTTTGGGACGATTCAATGGATGCCCGAAACTGAACCGAACTACTATTTGAATAAATCTCAAAGATGACTCTTTCTTCGTTTTAGGAAGGTTATTTTTGACATTCTGAACCAGTGAGGATTGGATCGTTAATATGAGCTTGGTGAATGCAGGAATCTTGAAAGGCATCTGTATTCCGGGCAGCTTTTGTGGCCGGGCTGTTTGATTTTTCGGCCAATGGGTGTACAGAAAAAGATTGATGTTGAGCCGACTCCATTTCCCGAGGCCCATTGTTTTGTTTTTGTATCGGTAAACAAGGAAATTGGAACGTGATTTTGTTATAATGATCAGGAGAAATACTGAAATAAACAATAAAATGAAAAATAATCAACAAACCGGCCTTCGGGCGACGACGTCGTCTGGAAACTTCTGTGAAAAAAAGTAGTTGCTTCAAACTTACAGTAGGTACCTTGCAGTTTTAAAAACACTTAGTACAAATGCTTTTAGGAGTCCAATTAGTGGAGTTCGTCACAGCGCTGGATTTGGTGATCGGAATAAAACCCGGAAGGTGCTTTTTGGATCAAAACAATTTTTAATGGCCACGGAAAGTGTTAAAAAGTTTGCAATGTTTTTCGATTCGAAAAAAATTGCCAGCATCCAAAGTATCAATTAAATTTTTTTATTGATGAAATAATAAAATAAACACAATTTATAATTTGACATTGACATTTGACACTTGAAATCCTTTCACCACACTGGTTCGAAGGAACTAGTGACACGATAAGAAGAAGTGTATTAATTATACTAAATCTTGAACTTTAGGCCTATACAATCTTACAATCAAAAGTATCTACCTAAATAAAAAAATATATTAGATATGCCGGAAAACGAATGATTCATTTAGTTACCTACATACCAATTTATTCGATTTCATAATTATTCTTTAATCATAAAATATGGCTTCAAAGATCCGTTTACGCGCAATTATAACTAAATTACAGAATCGTCGAATCCCCTCATGTTCATCTCGTATTCCGGAGAGCAAAAAAGCCAGTCTCGATTTAGAATGACGATTCCATTCGAAGAAAACGGTCGGGAAGTTATCACAAAGGGTGTGGTCGCGATTACGTTGATTGCGAGACCGGGAGCGGGTAATGAAGTCTGTTGATTGCATGTGATCAATGATAGTGCTTTTATGGATGATGTAATACGTGATGGATGAAGTTTTCACCCATTCTTACCTAACCAACGAACTTACATAAGGCCCAGAATCCCGTGCGCCGCTATCTTGCTCGCACATTTGTATATTTTCGAAGGAAGTTAAACTGTTTTTCCCTATCTCCTTCACTTAGGTTCAACATATCAATACCATAAATATACTAAACATTTCGTGAAGTTGAAGTAACATATTCTATAATTCCACTTTTTTTAAAATGTATACTTAATCAATTTATATATTTAAAAATGTAGAAACGTGCGAGCGAGATAGCGGCGCCTGGGATTTTGGGCCTTAAAATCTTACCGTTGGAAAGCGTCCCTTGCAGTATTTCTATATATTACTACCTTTTATGGATTGGGTCAACTACCTATATGCATTAGGTACCAAAAATGACAGATTTCCGCTAAACTGTAATGTGTAAGCATTCCTGTGTTACTTTGACGGGCATTTTAGCAAGTGCAATTGGCTTTCGAGACTGACCATGAAAATGTTGCAAAGTGGATGAGTGCTCCAGCGGTGTTCCACCGGCATGATATGATGATAATGATGCATGAATCAAAATCCTGTGTTATCCTGTGTATGTTCTTGTCATAGGCATGAGTGATCTGAACCAATGAAATTATATACGCGCATACAATTTACCTACTTAAACTTTGAAAAGTTTTCCGAAATTTTAATAACGGTAACTATAAGGTCGGCGTTTACTCAATCAACCTATAAAATTCGCGATATTATAAGTAAATTTTATAGTTTATCAATTTCATTAAAAAGGGGTTTGAAAACTGGTAGTAAATAAAACCTGGTCGAAGAAGCAATTCTCGTAAAAATTTCATAGGCTTTGCACTGAAAAACGAAACGATGAATATTGAGTGCTATAAAAATGTTATAAGTAAAAACGGAGATGTTAGCATCACCTTTTTATTGGGCTATGAAGTTTTAGATGGCTTAAAACATTTTTAATACTCTCAAGGACTTTACCTTTAATAGTAGGAAAAGGGGGCTACTCAATGCTATGACTACGTATGACAGACGTGAGTCAAAACCGATTCAGTGAAATTTTAAATCAAATGAATGTAAAAACTTACAAAAAAGATACGTTTTTAAATGTTTAATGTATGGTTTTGCGTATGAGTTTTTGAAACGGTTCCTATTTCTAATTGGATCAAAACAAATGTTTCGTTTCCTTACACACCATAAAGATAATAATGATTTTGTCCCAGAAAATGCCAGTTAATGATTGGTACACACACAAGAAATATTTAGGTCACAAACAGGTCACAAAGTATAAATAAAGAAAAGTATCAGAATCCTGTCCCATTTTTCTGTTGTCAAGGCACGCAATAAAATCATTATTTTTGCGAAGGAAATGATATTGTAGATACACACTGCTTCGACGCGACGCGTATCACAAAGTCGATAGAAAACTCCAGACTTTTTCCTTTCGTGGGTACTTTTGTTATAAAAAAATATGAGATACGTGTCTTTGTCAATGTGACTGCAACGTACTTATATATTTTTTAAATTTTATATTATATTTATGTGTTTAATATATATGAGTAAATTTTGTCTATCTAATTTATGTGTAAGTTGTATGCCTAGTCAATAACAAATTATGGTAGGTAAGTATATATTTCTTTGTATATTTGCCAGGAACAGAAGTTGCCACGCAAACTTCTTCCTGGTCGGGTGCTTACCTACGTAGGAGGATAATAATTTACTGTTAATTTTATAAATACTTTGACTTGTGGAAATTTTCCTAATAATGTCCGATATCCTCTTATTTATGTGATATTTCCAACAACCGTTGGGGTAAACGTGTTCTTGAGTGGAGACCACATCTAGGCAAGCGCAGTGTAGGACAACCTTTGGCCAGATGGAGCGATGATCTGCGCGCTATAGCTGGCAGAAGGTGGATGAGAAGAGCCGAAAATCGGGCTCAGTGGCGCGCCTTGGGTGAGACTTCTAGCAGTGGACTTCTATAGGTTGATGTTGATGATGATTTGATATTTTCTAGCTTACGTAAAATCTGTTTGTAATATCTCTTGTAACGTAGAAATTGTGCTTTACCGTTACCGTTCAACTCTATAACTAGTTCAGTTTAATCACCTTGTACTAAATTGATAGTCTTTGATAAGTCTTGATAGTTTTTACACTTGCTAGGGGGATAAAAAGAGGTAATTAAAAGCCTACCTCATTGTTTGAAGTGTGTAATTGAAGCAAAGAGTTTGGAATGGAAGGTACAAATAAAAAAATCAAGGCATCTTGTTTTTCCCTAGAAGTTATTTTTTTTTTTTATAAATTTTGGTATTCAATGCAAAACTTGCCCGTGGCGAATTTATTTTATTTTAGCCTCCAGAGTCCAGGAATATTGTAATTCCTTCTAACAATGATTTGTTTGACTTTCCCTTATACATCTGGGAGCCGTTCTAATATTTCTGCTTGTTCCAAACTTTTGCCAATGTTTAGAACTATAATTTATTCTGTGGTAGAGACACAGAATACATTTTAAAGCAGCAGAACACAGGGCTGTGTGTTATTTTTTTTAAATAGCTGAATATATATAATATATACTCTAGATAGTTAGGTAAATATTTTAGAGACCATTGTTAGTGAAAAAGTTATTTTCAAATAATAAATTCATCTGTCACAATTTTATAAGAGTTTGTGAAAAAAGTCTGTGTGATTTACAAAAATATATTATTTGAAGTTAGTATATATATATATCAGAAACTAGTTGTTACTTTGATGTTATTATGGCGTTGTATGATAAGTCCCAGCATTAAATTTAAGCTATTTGTTTTACTAATACCGCTTTAAGAAGTTCTGTGACTATGTTTACGAACTTTGTAACCAACTGTCCCCATTTGTAACCGCAGATTCATAACCCCTCGATTAAAGCCGAGCCGTCCCAACACCAAGAATCAATAGTTAGTAAAATCAAAAAAATATGGATGTGGCATTAGAAATGACAGGCATTTTCATAAATACATGTTTGGGCTAAAGCAAGTAGTGCAGAAAAAACGCTTTTTAATAAGAATGATGTTCCATAAGGCTCTACATACAGTCTGAAGGCCGTAAGTTTAATTCTAGAAAGAGTTATAATCTGCGTAAAATCTCTGTAATAAAAATAAGTTACTTATAACCAATAAAATGCACTTGGTTGAGCTTTGTAGCAATAAAGCTATTGAGTATTGAGTAGAGACTACATAACACAAAGCGATACAAGGAAGACTTAGGACCAAATTAAATCTGATTGACCTGAAAACTTTAGGTAAAAGAATGAAGTAGTATCAAGTTTACCAATCTTTTAAAATTAATCAAAGGTAGCATTTTTTACCATTACATCACAAAAAATAAGAAAGTAGTATTGTAAAAAAAAAACAAAATTATACTATATACTATATACTAAAATAAGATTAGATAGAGTAGTATCGAGTTAGATGGTACCTAACTCCAAATTAACTAGCCTGTACCTACTAGGGCATAGTACCGGGAAATCCCGGAACCGAAAATCCCGGGAAATCCCGGGATTTTCGGCTGTATCCAGCACCGGGACTAGAAAAACCCAGAACCGGGATTTTCGGTACTTTCGGGATTACTTAAAATTTTGTTTTTTTGAAATTTTTTAGAGCTATTATATTAAAACCATAGCTTAATAGTGCATTCTGTTAGTAAAAAGAAGAAAGGACAGTAACTCCTCTATCCGTTGAACCGTCCATCTTACTAACTTGGGAAGGTGTTGTTGAAGTTCAAAACTTAGGAAATGTTGCAATATCAGCTTATTGTTGGTACCATCGTCGCAATGCATTTATTTAAAGAATGACATGGTCTTTGGGGTTGTTTGTACTGACGTGACGGTCTTTCCACAACCTAAGCCACTGAACGTATTATTATTATTTCTTATTATTATTTTATTGTGAGCCTGAATCGTCCCACTGCAGGACAAAGGCCTCCCTTCCTTCTTTTCACTCTTTTCTGTCAAGGGCAACTGTCTTCCAGTCTTCCAAGTAGGAGTCTAGCTCGTTTCTCCATCTTCTCCGATGTTGTCATCAACAGTCTTATAGCCTTCTAATCATTGAGAATTAATGAATAATGATTCCGTTTTCCACAATGTAACTGTGCTTTATGTTGCTTAAAACCAGCTGACTATGGATATACGGATTTATAAGTTTTGCTAGTGACATTGGATTTCTGTTATCTCAAATTCCAAGCATAGCTCGTATCATAGTGTATTTTTGAGTCTTTTATCTAGCGATCTAACAGAACAGTGAGTGTTCACGCCTCGGCTGAGTATTTCATTATGGTTAGGACGCACTGGTTAAAAAGAAACGGGTTGTGTCGAAGATACAACCGTAAATTATAAGTGGATACTTCCTTACGTTACATCTTTGACAAAATATTGAAACTGACCAACTGACAACTGACATAATTATATCGTTAGTTTAGCGCAGATGAAATTAACAAAATTGGCACTTGCTCATTTTAACATTCTTATGAGACCGATCATTGACATTGACTTGTGAAGATTAATTACAAACAACAAATAAAGTACGATTAAAAACCAATCTGTTATCAGAAATCAAATCAACTTTCGTTTAGAAATGTTGTTACGCATGTGACGTACTAACTTTTGAACTTTAATCCTATACAATCCTGCAAACAAAGAAAAATCCACTTCAAAACTTTCGATATAAGCCATTTATACTTGAAATATAACTTAAGAATGGGGCTGGGACTGTATTTTTAATGCAATATTCAATTAGTTACGCGAATTTTCTCTCTTAAAAATCATGCTTGCAGTAAATAACATAAATTTAAAAGTTACTTTTTAACTTTTCGTTATTTTTTACTCGATTTTTCTTTATTTTATCGTTTTCCGACGAGATTTATATTTCACTTAATAATAGGCTACTAATTATTTTCGGGAATACCGAAAATCCCGGTACTCCCGGTTCCGGTCGGGTGCCGGTACCGAAATCCCGGTACTGGAAAAAGGAACCGGTACTGGAGGCCCTAGTACCTACTCTGACAAACAGATGACATGATAGATTAAATTACTAAAGAAATACGTATAGTAAATAATGCCTTTTCCATTATTTTTATCCTAACGGTCTCAGTTGCCATCGCCACCGCGGCGTGAAATCAAAGTGACACAGCTTCAGTCGTGATAACGCGACGCGTGCTCCTATTTTTGTACCAAATCAAAAACATTGGTACAATCTTCTCCATTTGTATTCTCAGAAAGCGTCATTTCGATCAGACTCAGTTTTTTGTCACGTTTGCTTTGGTATTCTATTTTTTATTGTATGTTGTAGGTACTAGTTCTACTACTTGACACCCGCAACATCGTTTGCGTTGGAATTTAATAAGATTCCTTTCTTAGTACGCGCCTACACTTTTTGACGAACATAGCATCGAAATTTCAAGGTTCTACTTCCAGTCTGGCCTGTGCTTTGTATGTCAGTCAGTCTGAGTGTCAGGACTAATCCTTTTATATACATAATATTGATGATAAAACCCAGGGTAAAAACTCTGATGGTTTTATTTGTGATTTAATTTTATTTTACTAATAGGCGCTACGTCCTACGTACGTGTTGGGCGGAAAACATGAAACGTTAAAAACTTAATAAATGTGGAATAAAATTCTTTATTATCCGAGTGAAATAGTCCAGTCCATGCCAAAATATTAGCTACTTATACGTAAAGTAGAATTATCCTATTATAGGTAAGTAGGAGTTTTATATTTTATAAGCTCTAAGCGCGCAGATATAAACTGAGTCCAAGCACCTCTTCAAACTTTCAGTATGAAATGGTATTTCTGGCCACTTTATTACGAATTCCGAACTGCAATCTCAAAACAGAAGGCAGAAGGAAGCAATCAAACCTTTATTGCGTTCATTAAGTTCCTCAACTTCGCCAAACAATGGGTAAAGCTGGTTTCACACTGATGTGAATGCGGCAACTCTATAGTTAAGTAGGTAGGCGCAGCGCTCCGCACCGAAACTATTGCTATTTTTGGGCAAAGCTATAAACCCGACTAGAATTGATTGTTTTATCAAACAATTCCAACGAATAATCGTATTGTTGCAAATTGACCTAAGTTTATTCTTATATTTGCAAAATTACTCTCGTCAGTCAGCAAATATCTTATCTTAAAAATAAAGAGGTATTCAGTTTTAACGTGTATTATTGTTTCTTTTTTAACTGATTGCCGGCCACCACCGTAAAACCCAGTGTTACTAGTTTGGAAAAAAAACGGTGACATTGTTACTCACTCACTTACCCTATGGATCTTGTATTACTGTTTGCACAAAAAAAAATTAACAACGAACTCGATCTTTATCATTTTACTATTCATTCTCTTTGGTAGCAATATCTAAATTTGCAAAATATAAGAAAAAAGTACCGCCATAAGCACCGGACACCAAAAACGTAAAGAGAAAATTCATTACCACGATACGACACAGAACGAATAGCAGTACCAACTTGTATCGGCACCGTTCGCCGTAACTGCTGTCGTTAACGGTTGCCGTTCATATCGGAAATCGTTAGCACAGTATAGATGAAACATGATGTTTAAGCAGTAAGGGTACTTGTAAATTACCAAGGACTTGAGTTCTTTGCTGGTTTTTATCTTTTCTGATAGCTACAATAGAAAGAGTGCTTTTAATGCTTCTAATATGTGAGATTTTTTGCTATTATTCATTGTTATTTCACAGTTGTGAAATTACTGACTTATTTAGCTATTCCAACTAATATGTATTATAAATGCGAAAAGCTAGGAAGAAGCTATGAAGTAGGTATACAGATTTATCTTAGACGATATATTTTAATTATGCTGTCTCTACTCAATTATTAACAAGAATATGAGGAGAAATAATCTAACCTCACACACAACTTCGCGACTATTCTTACTGCTTGATAGGTATTTACTGTGTCGTTAGCCTTGCATCGCCTCGCTTAGCTATGATTGGTGGTACATCAGCACTAACGCGGACATAAAAGCTACTGGTGTAGGTGTGTGGCATTTAATTGCTAGGTATTTTGGTGAAAAAAAAGTTTGGTATTTTGGTAGATAAAAAAAGTTTAGTAAATACTGAGAGATCGTGAACAAAATATTGGTGGCATACAGTTTTTGAGTAAATAAGTGGGTTAGTTTTGATCATTACCGGTTTATAAACATGCCCCTATTTTTTATATATAAGGCACAGGTCTCGGATACATTCGGCTGTTTACATTCGAACTTTACGTATTTTTAGTCACTGCGCTGAAAATAGACACCAAGATAGGCTAGGTTCTATATTTAAGAGAAGATGAATGTAATTTGGACCTGAGAAAGGTGCACCACAATTTCATTGTTGTAAGCGTAATATTAGATTCGTATTTCCCTGTAGTATTTTTAGAGCCTTAGTTTAATATCCTCTACAACATGTTGGAACAATTCCAATTTAACTAACTAGAAGGCTTTGTGTATAAACTTACCCCTTTATCAGTGTTATAGCCAAAAGACAATGTGCCTTCACTTTATTCAAGCATGGACGTATTAAGGGTAGGTTTCGGAAGGCCAAGGGCGAGGGCAGAATGCAAACTCCTTTTGAAATATTTCAATGTTTTTCATTTAATTCTGCCTTGCTTACCTGTAATAGGAAGAAAAATATATAAAAATTATGTCAAACTATACCTTCATTATACTTACTCAGTCAGTCTAGTGCCGATAATCTGATACTAATGAGTTTAATCCCTTGATTTCTATTGTTAACAGATAGGGTAATTTTCATTATTTAAGCGAATTGAATAGAGTATAACGAGTGTGTCGAAGTACATATGATTCATTTTTGTCCTTCTCTAATGTTGAATGCGGGAAAAACTTCCCCCTGTAATAAGAGTGAGTGCCCTGAATCTGTTATATCCTTAAGTGCAGCCCCTTTTAAGCGGTTAAGTCTTTATTGCAGATATTAAGTGAGCTTTAAGCGACAGTAAAACGAACTACATTCAACGTTAAAATCCCAGTTAAAATATTTTTAGTTGCCAGATAACACCTAATTACATTTCATGATTATTTTATTACGGAATTGTATGTAATTTTTAAATGTAATGTTCGTTTTATTCAAAATATTCTTGAGTTAGGGGCAAGCAGCATCGAGCGAGATGAATCAAATTGACGTTCTTTACAGATTATGAAATAGGTAGATCTGGAAACCTAGTAAAGCGTTATTTAGAAATTTATATTATGATATTATTTATTAATTTAATTATTGTTTTTACTGTGTGCAACTGCATATATGTGCTATTATATATTATTTTTGGAAATGACTTGTAACAAATAGTTGCCAATAAAAAAACTATGAACTAAACTATGAACTAACTATAAAGCGTCGATGACACACAAGCTTTTTTACAAGCTGATTGTTGGCGTTTTTTAAACGCTAGCGTGTGAGCGTGTTAGCTTTCGGGAAGGATTGTCAACAAGCAGATTGTAAAAATGCCGATGACACTGAGTGACTTTACACGCTACAAGCGTAAACGCCTGGCTTGTAGCGTGTAAAAAAGCCGTGTGTCATTGTACTATAATATGACCGAATCGGCACGCTTTTACCAATAGATATGTTATAGCACAGAGTACTAGGATATACACAAGTTATAGTATGTGATTTCTGAAAAAAATACAGCGAAAAGACAAAATATGCGAACGTTCTCATACAACTGACAGACTTTTCGCTGTTATACGCATAAAATTCGCATTTTGTACCTACTAACACCCTCAAAGCCTTATTCATTCATTTAATCCACTTTACTCACTTACCCTTTATAATTCTTCAGGGTACATAGGTAATAATAGCGAGCCGCAATCAGTGTAGTAGATAAAACTCCTTTTAATTTTTCCTACACGAGCCCGCATAACCTATTTGCTCAGGTAAAAGGTAATTCCAGTTAATCGACAAAAATGTTGCCAACAAATGGACATACGGGCTTGTTTGTGGACACACCCGTATCCCGGATGTCGGTAATGATTGAAAACGTGGAAATTCGGAAAATTGGGACATTCATTACTCCACAATAAATTGGTGCCTACCTACATTTATAAAGGTATTTTTTTCTGTTTGGGATGGATAGACGTTTTACCTCTACCTCACCTGATTGTAAGAAATGATGAAGACGAAGCACATTCCTAGAAATAACTTGATCTCTCTCTGTTAGTTGCTTGAAAGAAATCGCTTTCAGGGTTAAGGCCGCTAACCGTGCTAATTAATAGTTTTTAAGCCTATTATTTCCTGTCTTCTATGTGTACAATAAATAATTATTTATCTATGTATTTATCACTCTTAACTAGACAAGATAAGTACCAATACAGTGCTAGATATTTAGCCAAGATGTGTATTGTTTAACTGGACTTTCGAGACTAACCACAAAAATAGGTCAAAATGTCACTTGTTATGTTAAAAAATGTAAATAATAAAATAGCCTAAGGGTTAAGCTGTATTAAGACTGCGCTATTATTATAGCGCAGTCTTAATACAGCTTAACCCTTATTATTATATTTAATAGCATATAGTATATAGCTCATAGCACATAACATCGCGCACCATACATTGCTACGGACACGTTCACACTGTACTGTACTATATATTATTGGCTTACCATACATACGCTATAAATTGGTGCGATGCGCTGAGTTCATGCTGTGCTATATCCTTCCTTCCTCACCCCCGGCCATCGCGCAAGATCGCGATCAACTGAGCTTGCTGTATACTACTCGGGCGAATTAACATGACACCTGGCTGACACGTGACTCGAAACTTGATGCTTCCCCCGCTGCCCCGCGCGGCGCCCTCCGTGTTTCTTTTTCCTCTAATTTCGAAGCCTTATCATTACTTATCATTACCAAGTATTACAGGACTTCTTCTCTATCAATATTATCCAATTCCACACTGTACTTTGTACAAACGTCATTCGAGCCAGGTGTCATGTTGATTCGCCCGAGTAGTACTTTAAATTCTTGCGTTAATATCGCGTAATGTGAACGCCATGCGATATAGTATAGCGTTAGGTCCTTCTTTGCTATACTATATAGCACAATGGTATAGCGTAGTCTGAAATCAGCTTCACGTTGGTTTACGAAATAAATAGATCAGGTTCCTACGTATTAAAAGCAATTTATCAAAAAATCTAAAGACAGCGAAGTAGAGGATGTGCCGCAAGCGAGAGCCGTAAATGGGTGATATTATCCGATCGAGTTTCCTCCCGGGTGCTTTGAGAAGTAGGGTTGCCACTGAAAAATACCTTATTTTACCGCAAGTGTACCGAAACAGTATGTTCAGCATCAAAAGTCGATGATTTTAATTCAATTTAATGCATTTCATTTTGAGTGATTTAGGGATAATAAATGGTGTAAAGTGATTTTGAAAATCTGAATGTGGTCATCGACTTTTGATGCTGACTGTCACCTACCGATTCATAAAGCCAATGTGGTAGAAGCTTGCGCTCTCGGTCAACGAAGACTGATTTACGATAAAAGAATATAGGTCTATGTCAAGGCCCAGCAGACTACAATAGGCCAATGATATTAGTGATAAAGATGATGAAACGGCTTGATAAGAAGTAGAGAAAAAAAGTTGAATTCTAGATGACAGATAACATAATATGTTTTCATTTCATCTTTTTTACCACGTATCCGGCTGAAACTTTCAGGGTAGCTCTCGACGTGCATTCTTAAACCATAAAAAAATTACTATATTTCGTAAAGGAAGTGAGATAGAGGAAAGGCATAAAAACGTGGTTTTTCGATTTTAAATCTATATTGTTATCAACTGAATCAAAAAAGGAGGAGTTTCCTGGTCCGTTTTTTTTTAATGTTATGTTTGTACCTTAGAACTGTTTCATTTATTAATCATTCAGTAGTTGTTATTTTAATGAAAATATATGTTATCCGAAATTGCGTGTTTTACATACCTTCAAGTCGGTTTTTTTGTAAATTATAAGAAACTAAACTTGCGCTGTAACATTTATAACCTAAAATTTATGGGACAACCCTAATTCCTCGTCTCCGTGGAAATATTTGTGTTTTACAGCGCACCTCATTTTCGCATTTATGCGTTTCTCTCGATTCCCCATACTTTACTGCTGTGATTCAGTCCCGGGGCCGGACGGTCACAGAAAATTTTATAAGATACAAATTAGATTATAACGCATGAAAAAGCTGACTTTCCTACTGATTTATTTGCTGAAAAAAAATTAAGTAAACTATTTCTACGTTAAAAGGAAGGATTTTCGCACTATGAAAAGATAAGATTGGGTAAGGTTTTGTAAGGGTTGTACTTTGGGTTGTAATTTGGTAAGGTTTTAGTGGTCGTATAATTAAGTTTATTTTTAAAAAAAAACTTTAGCCCGATAATATGATCCGCATAGTATCGAAATAAAAAATACCGATCTTATTTTTACACCTCATATATGGTACTTTATTCTATACTGTATTTCAACAGAATCGGTGCAGTAGTTTTGGCTATCTACCTCTTCTATCTTACTTACAACCCTTATATTTATTAATGGTGTATTTGGATGGGCAGGATTTCACTGAAGGTTATTTATTTATAAAGAACCCTTACCTAAAACTGATAAAAAATAGAGCATCAACACTAAAATAAAACAACAATTTTCATCGTTCCAAAACATTAAATCAAGTCTCAAATATGACCCACTAAAAGTTTTATAGTTTATGGCTGAGAAAATATCTCACAAACTTACTCTTCCGCCTTTAAAGTGTCTAAAGTGTAATGCCCAAAGATCACGTTTTTAAAAATGTAGGTGAACCTAGAACGATATTTTTAATGGATAGTATTTTTTTTTAAATCTTTTATAAATGTACCTACGTACGTAGTTTTGTAGTGAAGCCAATAAATAAATATTCTTTCATTCTACCTACCTACGTACCTGTACTTGCCTGTACTGTATCTTTCATTTTAAGCAACATCCATAAAGAATATAATTTTATTTATAAATACACTTTGATACATTTACTTAAGTATTAGTAAGGGCACTAGAACAAGCCACTCGCTCACACAAGACGAGACGAAAATCTTATAATAAGTGTACTTAACTACGTTTTCTACAATTTTCTCGGTACCCCACTGCACGAAAGTAAAAATAAATTGGAAAAACGCATTTTATTAAGTGCTCTCTGCACGCTTGCCGTCAAGTAGGTAGTCATATCATAACACCGCCTACTGAGACAAGGGGGGAGTATTTATTACGAAGATTAATGATCATATTCATGGCACTGGCAATAATATAATACATAAACAGATTTATGTGAGGAACAGGCAAGACAGCGACGCGATTGGTTTCTTTTGTAAAGAAGCCGGGAAGAATGTGTGCCCTGAAATATACGCTTTTAGGTTGACTGAAATAGAACGGAATATCCTGTTTTTCAGACAAACACTGAAAGAGATTGATGAAGCTATTATAGCACATGATTCCAAACGAAGTTATTTTTTTACTAAATAATACCTAACTCATCAAACGAACAAATTATCCGTTATTCAGATGACGATTTTTTTTGTTGGGTGTTTTATGTAACGTTACTAGTAAGAAAATTAAGTAGGCTTTAACTACATATGAATACACATTCTAAGCTTATGTGAATCAAAGTCCCGTGTAGCACTGTTCTGGTTATGGGCAAGCCTGATCTCTAAACATCAGGAGAGCGCCCAGCCTTGTTTCGTCACTTGTTTATACAAAAAAAAACTTCACTAGCAAAAGCTGTTTGTTAAAATTTTACAAATCCTTTGTAGATTCCATCTCACAATGTATCGAATTCTCAAAAGAGACAATTCTATTGTTCAACTCTAACACAAGAAAGTTTGTAACAGTAAAATAAAATATAAGTCAAAAATGTCGCTCCCACAGTTTTGAAACTTGGCAAAGTACTGTTTTTCATTCGATTTATTACAACAAGAAGTGCTGAAATGTCATCCTGGCATCTCTTGTCCCAATGGAATTAAGTTCAGATAGTACAATATGAACAGCTTGTTCTTTTCACAAAATATGACACATTATTATGACCGCTAGTTGGCGCTGCCATCGTGTGTAGGTACTTGGCAAATAGCATAACTTTATGTAACCTTTGCTGGACAATCAGGCTTCTGAAGCAAATAGTTGTATTTTACTAACATTAGCTTTTGCCTTACTAAATAAATGGCGTAAATAAACCGAAATAAAATAATGTTTACCGACTTAGTTTTATATAATTATTTTATAGCTATTGTACATTCTTAACATTCAACCATTCTTTTTTATTTTTAAAGTAAGTTTTTATAGTTTGATGATGTAAATACATCCTGGAATAAATAAGAGATTTTTTATATTTCCTTCATTATTTTCGTTCTTCTACCACGAAAGCTTGTTTTCTTACCATCTATCATCATCATGACGAAGGTATTTAATTTTTGGACGAAAACTCTACAAAGGCACTCCGTTTGATTATATTTTTGATTTCAATTTAGATTTTCATAACATGTAGCTTACCTGCCTGCTTTTTTATATTTCCTTCTTTATTTTCGTCCTTCTACCATGGAAGATTACTATATGGCACTCCGTTTGATTATCTTCTCTATGGCGATTTCTGTCAGAAATATTAGTGCTCAGATTGCCGTTCCATATAGTTGGATATAAAGAAGTGGCCGGAAAGCTCTGGCCAAGGAGAGCAATAAATAGAAGAGACTGAAAAGAATTGGAGGAGGCTTTTACCGCAAGAGGCGGACCCTACGCTTAATAAACAAAACCTACATATTTTATTTTCTTTAACTTATATAAATGGAAGGGCTGAATATCTTGTTAAATTAAACAAGCAACGGAGCGAATGTACGAGCTGTTTTCAATAAACTACATCCCAGTCAAAGGAGCTTTAGAACATCGCCATAACTTTGTAACGTTTTTAGCGCATTAGAGATTATTTTGTTTACATCATTGTATTGTATTGAGTAGAGTTTAAAGTTAATTTGGGTATTAATTACACTTATTTATTACAATAATTGGGCTAAAGAAGTTATTTGTTAAGTTAATAAATGTATTGGCATGAAAGTTAATAAAAAATGACTTTAACGCTTTGTATAAATATGGTTTTAGAGTTCTGCTAGCCTACAAACACTTTTAAGATAATAGTAAAATATGTATTAATTTTAAATTTATGCATAAAATAATGATAATTACTCAATGCCGAGCGTATTTGCGCTAAGTAATATATTTTTAAAGTTTTATTAACCTACTCTACAAATTGCTGTTCCTAAATGTGTACCGTAATT
The DNA here is from genome assembly GCA_932526365.1 of Lobophora halterata. Taxonomy (NCBI): domain Eukaryota; kingdom Metazoa; phylum Arthropoda; class Insecta; order Lepidoptera; family Geometridae; genus Lobophora; species Lobophora halterata. Next base: position 4,139,257 of record OW052018.1, read on the forward strand.
GATACAGTTTTTCCATTCAATTGAAAGTGTCCACGAGATAAATTTCACAAAAACATTCGTCAGTAAATTGGTATGGCGAGTGCACTCAACGGAGATAAACCTAGTGTTTTCATTTGGCATTGTTATGTACTGACACTTCTCTGTTTTAGATTCAACAAAATAGATTTTGAAATTCGATCTCATAACGAACCCTTTACATATTCACTGCATTCATTTTTCAATTCTGATTGAGTAAGATCTATTTTCTTACTGAATATACTGAAAAATATTATGTGTTGTACTAAAAATGAAAAATCTTTTGAAAACTGAAAAAAATATAAAAGTATTATTCAATATCTCATTATTGTACTTTTTAATATCGGTGACTTTTTTATTGATTTTCAAATTTATTGCTTACCCCGAACCCTTGCTTAGCCCGCACGACTCGCAATTGCCTGGTTTTATTTTGATTGGGACCTGCCGCTTCTAAATGACACCGGATGTATTTTTTTTGTTTGTTTCACCGAGTTTACGCTAAAAGCTTAGCGGTTTCCGGTCAGTTTTGAACAGCAACACAATATTCGAGTGCTTTTTGTGTATGGAAAAGTTTGTTGGGCAAAAAATGGGATTGTTGTATTATGGGACCGCAGCCGGGTGCTGTTGTAATTGCTCCATCCACGCCCTTTTACGTTACGATAAAAGCCTAAACATTTTTCTATTCCATCACGATAGAATGAGTCGCTGACGATTTGAACACAAAATATTCGGACACTGTGTCCGAATTGACACTTTTTGGTCTAAAAGTGTAAAGTTTGTTTTAATATGTGACATCTTTCCTCTAGCTTTCTGTTATTTGTGGGAGTAATTTCGTGAAAATGGGACGGAAGTGCGTAACAGGATGTTGGCTGTCAGATAGACTTCACCTCAGATTAATCAAGTAAACAGAAGAGGACCAAGGTGAGATGTCAGATGTTACACATCATTATGCAACTAGGCGTCGACGTATCTTATAATAGGAGAGCGCCTAGTACGTCTCTTCACCTTGTTTACTTTAAAAGTCTTAGTACTCTTTAGTTCAACGAACTTTTCAGTCTAGCTAGAGTCGCCTTTAAATGGTACCTATATTATTTATTCTTTGGCTATAGCTTAAAAAGCTTTAGCCGAAAATAGGTATATAAATTGGGTGCGTCCCGATAAACATGAATTAGAGCTTTTCTACGATGTTTTGGCTTGCCTTTTTACTGTAGCTCATTTTTATATTACCTTGTTTGACAGAGCGAGTATGGGAGATAAAAATAAAAACAAAGTTAAAAAGCAATATTTGGAAAAATACAAGATTTACAAACTTACTTTCGTGATTATAGAACTCATAAGTAGGTACTTAAACGTTATAACTTGAGACATATAAAAATAGAGATAAAGAAGAATTTAAAAGATTTTTTTTGGATTTTCCGGTTCAGTCGTAATGGAGGGTCGGCAAAATAATTTAGTGCGATTTCAGATTAGCAGATAACCGGGCCGAATCGCCGCTCATGTTTTGTTTTTTGCAGCGCGAGTACGCACGAGTAGCCGCGACAAGCCGCGAGATACGCCACATGCTAGTGACACTCGCTAGAAAAAACAGAGAGTAAATAAACGCCGGTAAACGGGCGTTGGGCTTTTGAAGTTTCGCATGTACCAATCCACCCGTAAACGCGCGACAAAAACACGCTAGTCTGAAACGTGCGGTTTCAGACTAGCGTGTTTTTGTCGCGCGTATCGTATAGATTTTACACGCTCCACACCAGCGACTTCACTTGTGGCGTGTAAAGTCGCCCAGTGTCATCGGCGTTTTTACAATCTGCTTGTGACAATCCTCCCCAAACTCTAACACGCTCACACGCTAGCGTTTAAAAACGCCAACAATCAGCTTGTAAAAAAGCTTGTGTCAATGCTTTAGATGATTTCTTGCACGGGGTTGCAATACATAAATTGAGAGCACTTTTGACAGGATATCGGATAAGGGGTGGTCGAGGGTTTTCTGGGGTTTTTATCGCGATTACAATCGGCTTTGGTTTTGGCTTGGACAGGGGAGGGTTGTGTTCTGTAGTCGTTGCATTTCTACTAACGATGATTGTGTCTATGATTTTGTCTATTTTCATTTGATATGAAATATTTTTTTTCAATAATTCTGGAAGTGATTTCCTCACATATCTTTTATGCTCTACAACTTGTAAAAAAATACGAATGTGTCTATTTTTCTTGTTAAGTCAATTTTTTTCTGTTAATTCTAGAACCAGCTAAAAGATATTTTGGAAACTTAGTCTTAAAAGTAAGTTAGTAATAATAATGTAGGTAATTCTTAAGTGACTTATCCGAAAATATTTCAAGAAATCAGTTAGTAGTGAAGAAAATTTAGCTTCTTAAGTTCAGGTAAAAAATGTTATTGAACGTCTAGTAATGCCCGAAGATAAACATAACGAGAGAGACAAAGGAATTAACGCAGTTTTAAATAATGCAACTACTTAGACATTCTCTCTTTGTTCAGTTTTTGTTTAGTCTGCAAGTTAAATTGTTAATAAGTCTGATAGAGAATAAAAATCCAGGAAGTATGGCGACAGAAAAACTAAATGCAATGAATAAGTAGCTATGAAAAGGATTACTATAAATAAATAAATAATGTCAGACATTCCACACAGCACTATCTAGTCCCAAATAAAGCATAGCTCGTATTATGGGAACCAGGTAGTTGATATAATATTTAAATACTAATTTTTAAATACATAATATACATAGAAAAACATCCAAACGTGAAAGGAAGATTTGCGGTTCGCGCAAACATTTCTCCCGCTATGGGATTCAAACCCGCAACCTCCTGCGACTCAGCCGGGCACACGCCCGCCGAGCCAGAGAGATCGTAATAATATACAATTTGACCTTTTAAAAAAATTGAACATTACAATTTTTATACGGAATCGTCATTTCGTTTTCTTCCAAACTAACTCTACGAGTACCTGTATGTATATGCAAGGACACTAGACTCAGCAGCTGGTTCACACAAGACGAGACCTATGTACTCAAAAGACTTAAGCTTTGACTTTGGGGAGACAATTGTCATTAAATTCTGAACACTGTGCACCCTTACATCCCAACTGGACAATAACTAACAAACTGTGATTAAATTGGCACACACGTAATTCGGCCAGGTAAACTTGCAAACTTATGAAAATGGCTGAGTCACTTACTTTGATGACACAGATGGTCGAATGGCAAGTTTATTGGACTGCCACGCACGGTGTCGCGGGTTCAATTCCCGCTTCAAAACAAACATTTGTGTGATGAACATCGATGTTAGTCCTGATTCTGGGTGTTTTCTATGTATTATATGTATGTATTAAGAAAAAAAAAGTATTTAAGTATTGTACCAGCCATCTGGTTCCCATATACAAGCTCTGGTTAGTTAGGGGCTAGAGAATCAGTAAGTAACTATTTTTTTCCAACCACATGTAAAAAAACTCATTATCAAAGAAAAGGATAACTGCGAAAGTATGTAATGTATAGAATGTCATTTATAATATTTTATTTCGTACCACGTATAGTAGTCACTAGTAGTAGGATTATAACCACCTACTTAAAAATATCGATAGAATGTTTATCCTAGAATTTGAATATTAATAACATATTTCCGAGCATTGCTTCGGTTTTATTTCATTTAATGTACATTAAAGAGCAGCAGTGCCTAACTACTGTGAGCGATTAATTTAGATAATTCAAGCCATATTTATTAACCCATTGAAAAATTTAAGTAGGTAATTAATTGTGCTTGTATTAATAATTTTGTAATAAATATTATTATTTTGATATCAACAATATGAATTTATATGTAATCAACTTACTTTTAGAACTGTCATTTCGTTTGAATATAACGCGCGCGATTTGCGTTCACTGCCTGAAATGTCAGTGAACGCAACCTCATCGTTCATTCTAGCCCTTCTAGCATTCTAGCATTCGTTGAACCAGCTCTTTCAAATATGAGCTGTAATTTGCCGTAAACTTTATCACGGGCGTTAGTTGTGAAATATTATTATCTCAGTTAGGTCATTATGTCGCTTGAAGGTAATTACGAGTTATATGGTTATGGTGTTCGGCGCGCATTTGTTTTGATTACCTGTGAAATGGTGATTTTGTTTTATTACGGATCTAATGCTAGTTTATATTTTAAAATAAATCTAAAGTGGGTATCTATTAAAGACCAAGAATTTCCAACAAAATCAAAAATATATGATCATATTATGAACTGTCTGTGTATCTTATAAACCTAGTGTTATGTACTTATATGACAAATCTTTCAGACAACCAGCTCTCGAGAAAAAGCTTTACCCATTATTTTTGTAACAATGTTTTTTTTGTGTTATTTTATTTAAATACAAGTCGACGCCCGCAACTTCGTTTGCGTTGCGAATTTCCAAAATTCCATTCTAAATATGTCATTTCAGCTCTAAACGAACACATCCTCCAAGTGTCAAGTCTATACATTCACTAGCTTAGCCTGCAGGCTGTCTATCTGTCAGTCAGCCAGGACACCCTTAACTTCTTTAGCATTGCGAATTAACAAAATTCCTTTCTTAGTACGCGCCTACACATCTCGACATTTACATTTCACATCTCGACTATACCCTCGAAATTTACAGTCTCTACATCTGTGGTATTGCCTGTGCGTTGTCTTTCAGTCAGTCAGTCAAGCCTAAGCCTTTTATAGATATTGATTGATTGATAAATAAAAACATTCAGCACATGTATTTTTCATGAATTGCCAAACCCACGCCGGGCGTCCTTTGACGCCTCTGATGACGATATAAATAAAGTTAAAGACTACAATATTAAATGGCTTTCACTAAAAGCAGAGCCATGTTCAGTAAATTGGATCAATTTGCAAATAATCCGCCAATATTGTTGGCGCCATTTAGTAGACACGGACATTGATACACGCCGTCATCCCGTGGTAGGCAGAGGGATTTTTGGCGCTTAGGTGTTTTTTGGAGGTAACCCATAAGAATCAATTTTTATATAAGATCCCCGATATGGAAATTGTATGAGGTGTGAAATTTACAAGCGTTATGAACAGAAGATTGAAACTGCACTAATCGCTTTTTTGTCTATGGCGTTATGTTTTTTTCTGCGCAACTTACTATGCGCACTTTTCAGTTTGTTTATAAATATACATATTTTGGACATTTTACACAATGCCATCTAGCCCCAAACTAAGCAAAGCTAAAGTACCAGGGTACCAGATAACTGATAGAATACGTACGTACATACTTTTTTTTTGTAAATACATATGTACATAGAATACATAGAAAATACCCAGACTCAGGACAAACACCGCTGTTCATAACGTTTATGTATGTATGTCCAAAAGCAGGAATCGAACCGTAAATAATAGTAATAATTTATAATATAAATAATTTCGCTGTTTTCTTTTTGCATAACTTTGCAAGAGTAAAAAAGTTTTAGTGCTAGATACACAGAAGTTATAAAGCACATCGTTTTTTTGTCTATGGCTAGATACTTATAGCAGCGTTTATAACTGCGGTGTAGAGACGTCTTTTGACAAAATTTTAAATGCATAAAAATAAATTATTATATATTATTTTTTACTTGTGCTTTTCACGACCTAATTATTTCTCTAATAGAAGGCAAGTTAGTACCTAATACTCGTAGGTACCAGAGTAGATAATGAAATAAACAAAATTCAGAAGGACTCAGACACGTAAAGACTCTCTTTGTACTCCAGCATTGTGTACGAGCTTTCAAATTCAATTATCAGTCCTTGACATTCAAGAGAGTTCAAAAGCACAATACACGAGTGACAATTCAAGTTACGATTCTCTTTTACCATCACCATGTCAAACACTTTCAATTATATCCTCAACAAGAGAATAATATCACATTGCACTTACGAGAAAACGTATGAATTTCGGCATTATTTATTTAGTGGTTGAGCGAAACGCATTATACAACTCCAACGGGTAAAAAAAGGATAGTGATAGGAATTTCTAATGAACGTAACATGAGCGTGGGCTGGGTGAGGGTCAACGACCTTTCTTTGGGGTAGATTCCCCTTCGAGCGGACACGCTTCCAAAAGGCGGTATATTTTGATGCATTTTCTAATTGAATCGTTCCATTCACTTGTAGATATCTGGTTTAAGCATGTTTTTGTAATATCAACCCCATCTTAAGTAATGCTCGAGACGGTAAACATTGTATCATTGATGTCTTTGAGTAATAGCGGAGTAGGTAGGTACTTATAATAGATGCAAATATTTGGGAGATAAATATGCATGGCGGATTGAAAATTATTATTAGGTTCTTTGATATAACATCAAACGTTATTTTATCTACACCGTAAACAACGTTTCCAGAATGGGTATAGGCAGGGCTATTCAGTCAGATGGATGCTAGCAGCCCCATAAAATTATCAAACCTATGCGTAGGTAGGTATCTACTATTATAGGTAGTAGATATGAACATTTTTGGGGCTCCCTATACATAACTTTAAAAAAAGATGGATGTCGAAAAAAAGGGGTTTCTATGAAGTTTATGTGTTGTTTTCCTGCAGTGAGATATTTCTGACAGATAGAGAATTTAAATCTATGTATATTGGTGATAGAGATAGTATGGCCAAGGTCAGTACCAGTAGGTTTTTTTTAATAAAATTGACTCTACTAGTTGGAATTTTAGAAATAAAGACCTTCAGAACAAAGCACTAAAATATATTTATTTTCATTCTTATATTCGATTTATATTATTTATTATTCGCTTTCACAATAAAATTTGCTGCGCTTACACAACGCATAAATAAATCCATGCAGATTTCTTCCAGGCATTACATTTTTACGCGTTCACGCTCCATAGACGCCCCTACAAAATTCTCTTTACGGACTGCAAATTTTTACTATAGAACAAACTGCTTGTTTTGTCTGTGTGTTTATCCAATTGGTTTGGACCGAACTAGTGGAGATGTACCACTGGTCCGTGAAAAACGAGTGCAATCACTAAATACTGGGCGAGTGTGGGATGCAGTGGACAGGGTAAGCTGTCAAAGAAATAAAAATCCCTATGTCACTTTGCATTTGGACAGTTTCAAAACTTTTATAAGTCATTGATTGATTCAGGCGTTACTTTGCGGAAATCCGTAAATATCAACAAATTATATAAATATATTTAGTAATAAATCCGCTTGATTTCTAAACAAAGGTTTTAATTAACTTTAGTTTAAAACTTTAGTACATATTACTATATTATAAACCAAAGAGTCAACGAACAGGAAACCAACGTTTAAAGATACGACACGTGTTTCGCCTCTACACGAGGCATCATCAGGACGTGTGGACTCGCCAAAGTTCGAAACGAGAGTCACGAGAGAAATCAAGCGGATTTATTACTAAATATATTTAAATAATTTGTAGCCGTTTATAAATCGTTTAAAAAAAAAAACTTCCTTTTACCCTTTATAAAATGTTGGTCAACTGGTGTAACGAAGCCACTCTAAAATAATATAACAAAAACCTTTGAAATCTCTCACCAGAATCATCAATCACGAAAAAATCTGACAATCGAGTTCGTATCGTATCTGCCACAGAAGGGTTGTTAGTTTGTTGAGTTCTCTGTGACGAATACGATACGAATTCGATTGTCAGAATTTTTCGTTATCGCGCTTCTGGTGTCAGAGATTTCAAAGGTTTTGCCACTGTTGCGGCCCGATTACGAAAAATTCGTTACGTTACACGAGACGAGTTCAGACCGACCGCTGGTATCCTTAAACATCGGTATATGATTACCAGAGGACGATCACGACTCACAAGGACTCACAAGAAGGTTTTTATACTCAAAGAGTTGACGAATACTTACATTATAGAAATACGACTGTGCAGTCTTGAATTATTGTTCATAAATACAGCAATAACATAGTTTTTAAAATTTGATTGGAAAGCATTTAGACTAGCCTTTCAATTAACCTTCTCCATTAGGTTTTATTCTAGATTATTTAATAAAATTCTTCGTAAGCACTTCAAAGTTAAAAGATTTACGTGCCACAGCCTTCGTGCCCATAAAGGTGTCTTAGCCTGTTTACCTTTTTCAATTTCCGTTCCCGTAACACTAAATTACAAGTCTTAGATATCCCGACTTAACGACGTCAAGGTCGTTATCTAGGCTACTCGGACTCCTAGTGCAATTTATCTTCATTTTCTCATAGAGTTACAAGCTTCTAAATAATATAATAATGACTATGAATGGAAAAAATAGACATGAAAACTTAAATTGACCAGAAAGAAAATATTAAACATCCACATGTTACTTATAACCGGAATTTCCTTGCGCGACTGTAAGCCAAATAAATGGATCAGGTCAAAAACCAAGCTCGGAGACCTAGTGATACCGATACCTAGCAGAAAGGAAGAGGAGATGGGCTGGATACATTGCTCGGATGGATATAGAACGATGGACGCGGCGATTGCTGGAGTGAAGACCACGACAGCACACAAGACCGCGAGGAAGACCACCTTACAGATGGGTGGGCGACAGCAAACAGCACGCAGGACTGGATTGGATGGCGAAGGCTCAACACCGTCAATATTGGAGGCTATTAAAGGAGGCCTACATCCAAAGATGGTTATTATAAAGGCCGAAATGATGATGATGATAATTGTTGTTTAAAATAAAAAATGTTTTTTTTTATCTGAGATGACAGTTTAAACATGATCTGACTGAAGCATACCATAGATTGGAACTTAGTTTGTTTTGGCTATCGAATTTTATTGTCGAGACAAGTTAGATAACTAAGTTAATAAATGATGTTACGCCTCAATTTACGATTATCTCTAGGTTAATGTATCGCTCTAATACATTCTGCTGTATTGATGGTCACTTGTATTGATTCGTCTTGAAATAGAATGTAAGTGTCCATGTAGGTACTTGCAAAATAAATTGTATTATATTTGCTGTTCAAAAATTTTTAATCAAAGTACAGACAGAGAAAGTTTTCTGTTATTCTTTTTTTTTTTTGCAAAACGAAGTAGAAACAATGCGATTACTTTCACTATGCAGCAAGACTGACGCACTGACTTCAATTTGCCGCTGCAGTGAACTAACTGACGAGCAAGGGCGGGCGGCTGGATCCATCGATTAGTCCAGACATGGAGCTAAGCTGCAAGTATTTTTATTATTTTAAAAGGGTTTCATAAGTAGCCCCAAAATTATAGGAATAATTTTCATGGACCCATTGGGAAATTAAGAACAATAGAATCATGGACCTCTGGGAATAAGCCTCCAATTTATCTACTCAAATTGAGTGTCCATTGACTGCAAATGAAATCTTTGGGAACCTACATGAAAACAACTGCAAATGATATCTATAGGTATCTTATTTCTGATCATTGACCTTGAAAACCATCTCGGAGGCATAAAGAACACATTCTAGGTATCAAATGGAATAAGTTAGTAAACAAAAAGTCGCAAATTACCAATTTTTCTATAGAAAAAACACAAACGTTGAAATGCAAAGCCAACGGGGGCTTACATCCACATAGATCTGTATACAAATGAATAAAAAATAACCCCCATAAAGGGCAAACGGGTCAAAAGCTCGGTACCTCTGAGTGTAATAAAGTCTCTTTTGCTCAAAAACCTTTTAAATTAAAATGTGATGTGGCTACGTCAAAAATTAGGTTTTGCCAGTAATACCATAGGTAAATACATCATACTAATATTATAAACGCGAAAGTTTGTAAGGATGGATGGATGGATGGATGTTTGTTATTATTTCACGTAAAACTAGTGAATGGATTATATTGAAACTTTACAATACTTAAGAATAAACACATAGGCTACAATTTATAAAGATACCTGCGCAGACGAAGTCGCGGGACCCGCTAGTATCTGATATAACTAGTAGCTGCTTTCAAATATCTTAAATAAAGAGGAATACTTTTAAGACTCTGAAACAATTTAATGTCTTCAAAAGTTTTTCTTTATATTTTTACTTTCTATTCTCAAAGATATATTCATTCTAGGTATATTCTGTTTTTTTTTCATTACGTCGTCGTCTAAAAGCTTTGAAAAGGCGTTTTCTGGAAACAAACCTAAACAATATAAAGTACTATTTTATTTATTTATTTAAACGTATGTTAATAGATATATTTTAGTAGTTAAGCCACTAAGTTACTAAAAAAGCGTTATATATCTTTTCAACTGGCTCTCATCTTGCCAACAGTTGTGAATTATGGGCAAAGAGTAAACAATTATAAGATAAGTCGAGCTGGACATTTTAAAACTTAAGCGTCCTCTGAAAATATAAGACTGAAGTTTTCAGCATGTTCTTCTTCAGTTTAGTGTTTTGGAGAAAACAAGCAGTTATGCAGTTTCTCTTTTAAATACCAACCAAGTACCTTTCATAATTAAGGTTTTACAAAAACATACTGTAACCGACTTCAATTGGACAGTTTTAGTGATCGTATACACCACTGAAAAGTCAAAGGAAAGCGAAATTTCCTTTACTTCGACGACATTCTTTTTCAGTAACTTTGATTTAGAAACTAAATAAGACCAACCTGAAAGTATTTCCTTTCAAATAAAAAAATATATTATCAAATCGCTATCGTTTTGTTGTGAATAAGGTTTATTCACAACAAAGAGACTTTTTTATTAACAACAAAGTTCTAAGATAACAAAAAAAACCCTCCTCTTTTTAAGAAGTCGGTTAAAAAGTTTAGCTAACGAAATGGAATATTTATCTCGCTACTATACGCTCTGGTTAGATATACAAACAAAAACAAATCACTGATATTTTTTAATATTATAATTAGATAACTAAAAAACTAAGTCGTTCATGATTTGTAATTATACCTAAATATATTTTTATTTTAAATTAAAAAGATGGGTATTTTAAATTTGAACCTATAAATAATTTCAAAAGAAACAAGTCGAGAACCGAACAGTTATCAGGTTCAAGTTGTTTGCCGAGTTCCATTTCCTCCCTTTGACAGAAGCTTTACGCATTGAACAAGCCGCAGAATTAATCCGAATCATATCTCAGCAGTAGTCATAGCTAAAAATTAGGTGGCAAAAAAAAAACAAGCAAATGTTTATTGAAAAACATCGGAGTGTATCTTGTGAGAAAGTTTATACAGGTAACATCATGTAAAATGATATACAGCTCAAACCCACTATGATACCAGGACCAGCCACAGATTGACACAAAAAAAATTCTTAAGACAAACTTAAAGTTTATAAAAACTGAAAAACAATAATCAAACAATCTAAATACAATATTTATATTATTTTTTAGTTTATTTCTGTTTTTATTAACTTTAAGTTAACCAGAAAAGACTTGACTTAAAGTTGTTTTTGAATATTCTCTTAACACAAACTTAAAGTTTATAAAAACAGAAATAAACTAATATATATTATATTTAGATAATATAAGAATATTATAGTTCAATTATTGTTAGTTAAATTTTTACATACAGGTAACATCATGTAAAATTTTATACAGCTCAAACCCACTATGATACCAGGACCAACCACAGATTGACACAAAAAAAATTCTTAAGACAAACTTAAAGTTTATAAAAACTGAAAAACAATAATCAAACAATCTAAATACAATATTTATATTATTTTTTAGTTTATTTCTGTTTTTATAAACTTTAATTTAACCAGAAAAGACTTGACTTAAAGTTGTTTTTGAATATTCTCTTAACACAAACTTAAAGTTTATAAAAACAGAAATAAACTAATATATATTATATTTAGATAATATAAGAATATTATAGTTCAATTATTGTTAGTTAAATTTTTACATACAGGTAACATCATGTAAAATTTTATACAGCTCAAACCCACTATGATACCAGGACCAACCACAGATTGACACAAAAAAAATTCTTAAGACAAACTTAAAGTTTATAAAAACTGAAAAACAATAATCAAACAATCTAAATACAATATTTATATAATTTTTTAGTTTATTTCTGTTTTTATAAACTTTAATTTAACCAGAAAAGACTTGACTTAAAGTTGTTTTTGAATATTTTCTTAAGACAAACTTAAACAAAACAATAATTGAAATATAATATTCTTATATTATCTAAATATAATATTTATTAGTTTATTTCTGTTTTTATAAACTTTAAGTTTGTGTTAAGAAAATATTAAAAAACAATTTTAAGTCAAATCTTTTCTGATGTAAATCTGTGGCTGGTCCTGGTATCAGAGTTTATAAACCGCCCTAAGGCACTCGACTTCAAACCAAGTGATCCAGCTGCTTCCAAACTCACTGTGCGCTAGCTCAGCCTAAGCGAGATCAATATTGGGTTATATCACTTTGCCCACAGATTTATCGGTAACCTATATTTTCGCCCCAGTAGACTTTAGAACTTATGGTGAACTGTTTGAAAAATTACTAAACTTCTTGCCGCAACGGTACAGACGACTACACGAATATGTATAAGTTTAGATTCCGTGTACTGTACGTACAGTACACTTACTACATTCTAAGTCTAAAATCATGTCACAGCACAGGGCTATTCTATATTTGACACGTCAATGAAAAAGATGTTTTAGGTTTAGGTTAAATTTACGATGAATCGGGATATTCAAGATCAATCATTTGTGTCACCTTTGAAATTCAAGTAGGCTAATTAGTTCAGAGCGCAAAATATATACTAAAACTGTCTTCAAAATAAAACTGTATGTGTTTAAAAAAAATTTTTGTCTGTAAAGTTAGTTTGTGGACGATAGTTAAACGTGACTACCAATGTAACGGGACAATGAGCGTTACCGGACATTGACGTCAACGTTTTCGTGCATGCAGCTGGCGCGGCGCGGCGGTGTTCATCTTGAGCCATATCTATATTTGAGTCTTTGTGCGTGCGCGTACAAAACACATAAAAAATTTGCTTGTATTGTATGTATTGTGATTTGTGGTTACACACGAGCATAGCACAATTTATAGTGAATAAAATCGACCCCACTACAATTTTTATTTTGTAAAAACTGTAAATCATCATAACATTTTCCTCTAAAACTGTTCTTCGATATTATTTCACCAGGATCAGTAACGGAAAACTTTATCAAAGATCTCTGTAAAGATTTCGCCCTAAGACCGCTCTCCTTCAAACAAAAATAATGGGCAAAGATAACGACTGAGCTGGCCCATTACCCAATTGGGTGGCCCATTCTTTTGTGTGGGTTATCGCGCCTTGAAATATGATCAGTGGGCACTCTGATTGTCGCTATTCAGAGAGGAAAGTTCAGGGACCTCAAGGTCTGAAGTTCCAACTTTAGTATGTAATATTGACACCTATGTATTCCACTTCACGCTACTGGATAGTTTTAGAAATCCGTGCATCCTTACAAATTTTCGCCCTTGCTATTATACCAGTGGAAAAATTTATAAGGCAAATGTGTAACCATGTATTGTTAGTATAGAAATAAACTGTTTGAAATATTGTAAAACAAGGTATCTCCGATACAGGCTTCCCGGGGGCTTTAGTAAATACCAATATAATATTTTTCAATCTCTCTACAAAATGCACTGGTAATTTGTTAACACACTTAGCTTACCTTACCTTTATTTTCATGTGGTCGTAGAAATAGCACGTTGCCTAAAGCATTTCTAGTCACAATGTCATTAGAATGTAGGTATTATTGTTAGTTATTTAGTGTTTCTAACGGTGCTGACTATAAATAACACCCTAATGGCCTTTTCCACACACTTTTCTCCAACTGAATTTTGTAGCTACTTACCTGAGCTATTTGAAATTCATTAAAAAAGTAAGTATGTACTTATCCAATGTAGTTTCCAAATAAATAACTTTTCTTTATTTCTTTTTTTATTTTCATGTCGCCAAATTCATTTTTCCAAAAGTAGGTAGTCGGTTCAAAATTGAAAATAAACAGATTCTGGTGCTCATACTTTTTATGCCGATACCATGCGGGCAAAGCCGTGGGCAGAAGTTAATTTCATTATACTCTTCACAACCATTTGAAGATTTCATAACATGTAAATATTCTTTCCTTGAATCACCACCTTATATACTTTTTTCCCCTTCCGATCAAATTATTCGTGACCATAAGGTTATCAGAACATGAAGAAAAAGAAGCGGTCAAATGCAACGGAAACGTAAATAAGACGCATGTCAACAAAAGAGGTTTTGACCTTCATCAAAATGAAACTATTATCAGCTCCCATCCAAGTTTATTCTGGGCCATAACATTCCAACTTCTCGAGTGCTTGGAAATAACGATGTTTTCCAAACTTGGCATAAAAAATACTGTATGTTATTCCCCAGTATTGCTGTTAGGTACAACTTCCTCATAAACAAGAGAGGACATGACGCAAACAAGATACGAACTTCTTTATTAAAATTTATGAGTTCTATCAAACACAGAAAGTTTTTCAGCTACATTGTATTATGCATAAACTGTGGTATAGGTTTTGGTTTTGTTCCTTACTTTCCTTTGCGAAAATAATGAGCATTCTCTGAATAAATTGATTAAAATGTAAACAAAGAGCTTTTTGTCTCATATTTACGTGGGAAACAGTTCTCGTAGGTTTGTTAAAATACTTGTATTGTTCATGGCTCATATTGATTTCTGCTTCCAGGATGATTTGCATCAACATAAGTTGCAGGTTTTCTTTGCTCAGACTTCTTATAAGTAAGTCGTGGGATATACGAAACTCCTGAAAGGCATGAAAAACGGTTTCTTAAAAAAAATTAAGGCATAGAATTCGGCGTGCCGATATCTCGCACGCACATTTGTACAGTTTTGAAGATATAAATTGACTGAATATAATATTGAAAAAGTGGAGCAGTGAAATTGATACTACAACCTTGTGGAATGTTTTATATTTTAGTTCTGATATGCTTATCAGAAATGGGAAGTGAAGTAGACTCATCTTACTCACTCACCTCAAATCGGTCTCATGTTAGTTTGGAGAGCCTTCAAATCGAACGACATAGAAAATCTAATATCAAACCCAGCTACCAGCTTACATAAAAAGGAAGAAGAACTGTGGCTTCATTCCATCGGCATCCACTTCACAGAGCCATAACCAATCGTTTCATCGCAGTTTCGGTGCGGCGAAGGTGTAGGAATTACTAGGAATTCACCGACCAACTCCGAGATATGGTGAATGAAATTCCACTGGAACTATGCGTAATTTGAGGCCTAATTGCAATTCCTAGGCCTCTATTTGCTGCTACAAATATTGGAAGAGAAAATTGATTTTTGATTTACTTAGGAACTCTTTGCCGCACTAAATATAGGCAGATTTAGGTTAGGACTATATTCGAATGAAATTTTTATTTTCTTGTCAAATAAATAGGTAGGTAGAATCAATAGGGCGCTTCTGAAGCGTTGGTAGGTCTGTACTATTTTGCCTGTTGTACCCTAGGACCGTAATATACCAAATTAAAAAAAAATATAGACACTTTTAAACTCCTATCAATAGTTAGATGTTGACATTATTTTTGAGTTTTTGCTATGTATGTAGGTAATTAACTGACACCACTCATAGGCAAAAAAGCAGTAACTCTTCAAACACCATTTAGATTATTTTAGGAAGTATATTTCTTACTGCAGGCGACTGGTACCTATCGTTTTAATGCGAAACATGACCATATTTTTGTAATTATCTTTGCATTTCATTTGAAATATCAATTCTAAAGCGTCTCGTAATCTATTGCCTACTTAATTCCGATTCTAGCCTGCACCATTCTAGCTGCAAATATTGGGAGAAGATATTGGTTTTTTGGCCATTCGAACATTTCATCTAACCGAGCTTTCCAGATTGATATTTGAATTCTGGTTTGTCTTTTTGTATCTTTTGCCCATGATTTTTAATCGATTTTGCTGATGACGGTTTTACCCTTGTTCGGAACCTTGGCTTCAAAATCTACATAGGTACTTTACATCACACTAATGTTATGAACTAGCAGATTTTCTGATGAAGCCAGCGAATTCTGCTGCGTGGTATGAGCATGAAAACTAGTTTATAGATATGCCGAATTTCAGCCCAATTTGTTCAGTAGTTTTGGCATGATTGAAGGAGGGATTGATTCATCTAACCATTAAACTTTTTCCTTTAAACTGTTACCGTAGTTTGTAGCTGCATGGTTCTGTTGCCCAAAAGCCTAAAACTATACTTCAGTTTTAATTATTTTCAAAAACGCGTTAACTTTATTCTTTTCCTTTTTAGTAATGCCTAGCAGTTTATTTAGTAAAGATAAGTCTACTACCTACTTTCTACCAACAAAATAATCTAAACTCCCACTCTACAATGAGTTTCGTATATCGGTTAGGGCGCCTTTGCCGGAAGGTAAACGTTATAATTTTGGGCATATCCGACATTTTATGCGATTAATGCCAAGGAATACGGGCTGCATGAATAACAATACCCCAACAATGGGCTCATTTACCCCATATTTCACGTGTAACTATTAGAACGTTATACAAAATAAATAATGTATATTATGCGATTTTCGATACTAAAGTTATAATACAACTGAAATTGAGTTTTGAGGTTGTTATTTGAACTTAACCGACCGAGCCAAAGAACAGGCTCATTGGTGCGCCTTCAGAGAGACTTTTGTTTAGCAATAGACTTTCCTTCTTAACGTGCTAACTCTAAAGTCAGAGTTTTCAAACTTTAACAAGACCTTCAACATCATGACAGCAACTACATTGTTATAGCCGGGTAGGACTTACAGTTTAACGTGTAATCCTAGCACGAAATATTTTTTATGCTTATGTAGTGTGTATGATAATGAAGAACAGATTAATAAAAAGAAAAAAAAAGTTAGGTACATTTCTTACTAGAAATAATGTCTTATAACTACGAAAAAATTTATGGCCAAAAGGATTATGTGAGTAAGGTACTAATATGTATAGGTAAGAACCTAAAACCAAAATTTGGTTGAGGGTTCAGTATAACATGAAACCCACAAATCAAACAGAGGCAAGGAAACAACTATCGCAAATTGAAAATTCACAAAACCTTCATGAATTTTGAACGAGACCGTAATTTCCCTTCAGTCAAATTGTCTGACATGAATCAATGATGAACAAGCGAATTAAAGGAACTATGAATGCCGTGCAAGTAAATCTTAATCAGTTTTACAGTGACCGATACGATTTTGAAACGAACTTTCTACGACTCTGTGATTTAATACGCTACGACTTCCTTTCTTTATTTCGGTGTGTAATTGCTCTCTTCTGTCTCATCTGCTGGTGCACCTAGACGTGTTTTAGTGGATTTTTTTTGGAGAGTGCTTTCTTTGCCTTACCACTTTTCTACTTATTAAAATGATAGGTATCGAATGAAAATTAAATTGAAAAGATTTTCATGGTAGCAAAAAAATTTTGACAGACAGTCATTTTATTTAGAGAAAAAACATATTAAAAAAATGTAGGTGTATTGCATCGGGCTCTATAAAATATCTTATTTTGTCTATACACTAGCTTTTAGTTTCCGTAGAGAATCGCGTGCCCGCGTAATGAAAACAGAGTTCAGCAAAGAAAGGCAGTACCGGGCTCACAAACATAATTTAAGGGAAAATGTGAAAATTTAATGTGCCAATATTGAAGCTGGTAGCTGTAAGCTTTGTTGTGACTGGCAGTCGACGCCGCCAATGTACAAGAATAAGGCCAAACATAACTGAGTAGAGATGTAGAGTTTATTTCATGTTAACCTACCATAGTAAAATCTTCAGATTTATTAGATGTAGACGACTAGGAGAGAGAAATACATCACAGTTGAATAATTCTGTTAAATAATGTTTGTTTGTTTATTGTTACTCAAACACACCTAAGCTACTGGACTTACCAATAGTTCCGTCTGTCCCCCTATTAGCAACAGGGGGGGACAGGTAGCACTTCTTTGTCCCATTGTGACAGATAGGAATTATTAATTACAAGCTCCTTGCTCGTCTCGTCTCTTGTTTTCTTTAAAAACCTTATATGTCACGCTTTGTGATTGTTAAACTTCTTAAAATCTTTTTTAGTCAAAACTATGTTTAATTAGCTATAATTCGGTACGGAATAACATAAATATAGGTATAAAATATATTTTCAAAACATTTTTAAAGTAACATTTACTTTTATGATAGTCCGAACACAATAGCGCAATTAACATTTTATATCTTCTCAGCTCTTTTATTGGTCCAAACATAAATAACTTGAATAAAACAAGAGTAACTATTAACAAGATACAGATTGCCATAAAACTAAGTTTCTGTGAAAACCATTATAAAAAAATCTGTAAGAACCATAGATGAATAGCGGTGTTCCTATAGTATAGATGGATGCGGAATACAAGACACAAAATTTTCAGACACCCTCTCAATAAAAATGAAATATCTCTATTACGAAAATAATATTTGTTACTTTTTACTATGTAGCTTTATTAACAATGAAAAATCCTAGTAGTTTTAACATATAATATTTAACAAGCCCTGTTACTTTTATTTTTCGAAAATTAGCATCGGACCAAAATGTACTAGAAGTTAGTCAATGTGGCTCCCTTTTTTAGCGCATTTTAAATGTACTGCATTGTGGTTCTATACTTTAATACTTCTGTGGTAAGAACCTATTCGTTTGTCCTACTTCCAAGAATACCCTTCCGTGACCCGAGTAGGTGCTTCGCGATTAATGAAAATCCACCTTCTGATGGGGCAGTTAAGTTAAACGAATAATTGAGCAAACCACTGATATTGCACGAGGCTATACGCTGAAGAAAATTACTACGTTTGGATAACTGTTTTCCAGTAGAGCCATAAAAAAACATCAATACATATAAATTATCCTGGCTGACCGACTGAACAACTTCGACACAGGTCAAACCACTAACCGTTTAAACTTTAAGGGTATGTTCGTTTAGGAGTGTTAGCGCGTACTAAAAAAGAGAGTTTTTCCTACTTTGATAAATTAGTTTAATCCACTAATTCAACTAGTATTAAAGCTAACTAATACATACTATATGCGAATCAGCAAACGTAGTGTAGGACGCCCTCCGGCCAGGCGGGGTGACGATCTGCGAAAGGTTGCAGGCAGAAGATGGATGCGGCAAGCCGAAGACAGGGCGCGATGGCGCTCATTGAGAGAGGCCTATGTCCAGCAGTGGACTGCGATAGGGAGATGATGATGATGTTGAATTTATAAGATACTATCGTATTATATGAGATAGCTCTAATACCAAAATCCTCTGGATACTACGAAATATATAATATAAAAGAGCTTATGATAAGTTAAGTTTAGTTAAGGGGCATCCTCAAATCAGAATTCCATACAAAAATGTTTCAAATGTTTAAAATTAACCCTACTAACTTAAAAACACGTATAAAATCTAAATTAAAGTATGAAACCTTTCACTTTTTTTGTTCACGAAATCAAAAAACATAGAGGAAACGAATAGTGTGTAGAAATTACTATAATACGGCGTACTTTTTGAGTATTTGTCTGAAACATTTTTGTATGGAACTCTGATTTGAGGATTACCCTTAAGGTAAGTTTGTTTTCCACCGAGCCAAAAAATTAACATTCAGAAAATAAACGCCATTTTGTGCACACATTAAACAATGAGAACAAAATAAACTACGTTTGCAATTAGAACGAAATAAGATAGAACAAAGTTTTATGCAGTAACAATAACGATCCTTTGAGTGGTATTGGAGCAAGAGTAATTCTATTTCTCGATGTTTTATTTATTCTAGAGCTTGAAGGATGTTCTGAAGCTACTTTAACAGTATGACGAATGCATTATGAGCTACAATTTAACATCGTATTTTATTTATGAATTCTATTCTATTTATAAGTCATTTCCCTGCGATTCAACTAAGTAATAGAATAATTTACATAGCTTTGGAGTATTTTTTTATAAAAAGCAAATTTATAACCAAATTTTCACAAACTGGACAAACTCGTTTTGTTTCTTACAAGATTTTTTATGTGCAGTTTCGAAACGAACGTTTCTTTTATGTCTTGTAAGTCCTTGTAGGAGCAGTGAAATCATTTTGATTACAATACTGGCATTAATCTTTAACCTCCAGGACTTGCGAAGGAGGGTTGCATCACTAATGAGGCTCGAAGGCGAATTAAATTTAATTTTTGATTCCGTTTGCCGGTTCAGGACTGAACCGTTTGAATTATTCAGCCATTGCAGCTCGAGTCATGCACTACAACGTTGTATATTACCCGAATTTCCTTCTTACTACGTCTTGGCCCGACCTCGTAAGCCCAATATTTGGGTTGGGCCAGTGTTGTTTGCTACCAGCTCAGATTTTTTTAACAGGTTTAAGCTTTTTTGATAGACATAAATTAATCTTTTGATAAATTGAACACATTTCAAATGCAGCGGTCGCTCAGCAAAAATCTCGAAAGTTTTGAAAATAATAAATAGAAGATTATATACCTAAATAAAATAATACCGTAGCATTCATAAATCACAAACAAAGGAGCATCAAAAACAAAAGGACATCAATCATTTTCGTAATTCTGAATGTAATAAAATAAAAAAAAGGAATAAATAAAATAAATAAAAAATAAAGTAATACTCGTACTGCCAAAATGAGCGAAAATTAAGCCGTCACATAACATTTCTACTTTAACTTTAAGCACATACCTACCTACTATAAAGCAAAGTATTGCCAACTATTAAAATAAAGCTACTTGTATATTTATGTGCACACTTACCAACGCTTACGAAATTTTGCGGAATCATCGGAGTGGTTAAGTATAATAACCACAGAAATGTAATAGCTTGCTTTCTGTCTAGCAGTGAAGACACACTGGGATAAAAAAAAAAAATTGAGCCATAAAAATATATATTTGAACACTTTAAAGTAAAATTTAGCTTTTTATGTAGATTTAGGTAGGTAGGTATGAGATTATAGTAGGTACGCATTGTAAATTAAATATTTTTGATGAATGAGCAACTCTACACGTAGAATACCTACATTGTATTGTACTGATAGGATTTTGAGTCTGTGATAATAGTGACGCATTTATACTTACTTCACTGTGTTTAGATATTTATGCTGTAACCTAAGCAGGCTTTTCAGTACAAATTGCGAGTTAAATTTGGAAATGTGCGTTCTTTGCTCAAGAAATGTGATGATATTATTAACTGTTTTCACAAAGTTAAAAGGCTCTTGTTATAGGCTATGCTTTTTGCTTGTCAAACATTTTCTTCTTGGTGATATATTATTGAAGATATTGAAACTACCTGATTTAAGAGTTATAACTCGTATTTCACATTTTCGATATGTATCATCTTTACTCTCGCTTTCTATCAATTTGTGTCAGTAATATCGTGAAATGCAATGGAAGTGTGTAACAGGAAGTTACCCTCAGATGGTACCAACCTCGGAAAAATGAAGTACATAGGATCCTTCCAAATTTAAATGAGAGTTTAATAAAAAAGCGACATCTGAATTGACACCATTTATCTACTTTAATATACGACTTTAATTATTGAAAGAATCCAAAACCCACTGTCTTCATCATTCATTCATTAATTATTTCTTACATTACATTAATTTTTCTTCATGTTAAACTATTTTACGTCTAATTAATTTGACAGGTCTGGGCATTTAGCTAGACTGGACCTTATTGGACTCCCCTATTACATCTTTAATTCTGTTCTACATTAATTTGCAAGAACTTAGACAGAAATTCAACGTCAGTTTAGGCTTGGCACCAACCACCCCTATTCCATGTTCCTTCCCAACAATATCGTTGAAATATTAGGTTGCCGTGTCACAAGTTGTGATTTACAGGAGCCGCGGGCTAGATTACTTCGTGTTGAAATTTGGTAAGCCAAATGTAACCGTTGCACGGTCGCATGTGGTATGGAAGTTTTCGTGAGTTATTTTGTAACCGACATGCCATGAACTTAAAATGTTTGATATTTTTGGATAATCATAAATGAAATGGCAATAAACAGCACTGTTTTGAAAAAGTTGTTATGTGAGTTATAAAGCATATTTTGTTGGCGAGTAAGTTATTATGTGTATACTAGGTGTCAATAGATAAGTAGATGCGCGATTCAATAGATATCACTAATAAGTAAATGAATACACAAAGAGGACGTATGACACAAACAGATTACAGGACATAGCCTTGAATAGGGCGGAATCAGAAATTGCAATATAAGTTATACCTTTTTTTTTTTAAACATTCACACACTCACTCCCCTGCACTAGGATTCCCTGTTTCGCAGGTGGCATGGACACATACAAGACATCACAACATCCAAGACCCGAGAACAAACATTTGTGTTCGTCACAAATGTTTGCCCCGGCCGGGGATCGAACCCGGAACACCAAGCTTCGTAGGCAGGGTCACTACACTCACTACCAACTAAGCACGGTGTCGTCAATATAAAAAATTGGTTGTCTGTAAAGTTGGTTTACGGACGATCGTTTAACGTGACTACCAGCGTAACGGGACAATAAGCGTTACCGGACAATGACGTCAACGTTTTCTTACATGCAGCCGGCGTTCATCGATTTATTAGACGTAGTCACGTCAAAAAGAAGAAGCCATACATTGACTGATATTAAAATAGTTACATGACAAGATCATAAAACGTATATTACCTTAAAGACATTTGGCACAATTCACGTGACGGACTCTACAACTCTATATTCAATAAATTTACATACAAAATCTGTTTGCAAGCTGAGACGAGATTAGTGGGGCAACAATAATCGTTGGCTCCCGCCAATGACAGCTTACTGAGGCGTTGTAATTAATTACTACACTTGCCATCCGCATAGATTTCTACGCTCGATTACTTAGTACGGAATAGACGTATGTTTGTTTAGTTACTTCTGTGAAATGTAGGTCATTGTTATTATGATCGGAAATATTAGGTCTAAACAAATGTAGTTATTAGATTGTTTCGGCTATGTATCGCGCTCACCTTATCTACTTTTTTCCCGACGACGTTTCGGCTGTATTACAACAGCCTTGGTCACGGATTGAACAAATGGTTTGTAATGGTTGTTCCCATTTGTATACGAGGTTATAAAAAAAATTGATTCCCAATTTCTGCAAAACATGTTTTTGCATTTGCATTTAGGTACTTTCCGTAGGTAGTACTTAAGTATCTGTTATTAATTACTCCATGTAATACATCAAAATGTTATTGACATTTCAGAGAAACTAGTGGAAAGAGGGCAACCCTAATCATTTACGTCAGTATAATTTTGTGTACCTACGCCAGTATACGTTACATAATGGCCATTTTAAGAGCCAAGAATACAGAACACCCTTTTCAGAAATGAAATCGAATTACAGGCAACGGAAATAAGAGATCGGTCATCCCGATCGTAAGTTGTAAAATTGAATAGCCGTGTGCCTATTGAATTCACAGACATTACCTTCGCGTATGACAGCTATTGAAATATAACCCTATTTACAAAGACATTTATTTATACTTGGGAACATACAAAATTACACAGGTAGTTGGGAAGAAGGTAGATCCGCACGAGTGGACACTGAAGGATTATTAAATAAGTAGGCAAGCACCTACTTTCATTCCCGGTAACTTTGCTGAAGTGGAATTTATCGTACCTGTAACAGAAACAGAAATATATATGATCACTTTTCCTTCAAATATTACGAAAGCAAAAGTTTGAGAGATACATAGATGAATGGTTTTTTTCTATGTTAAAAAAGACAAACAGGCAAACGGTAAGTTGTCACCATGGCCTATTGACACCAACTGTTTGTTACTCCATCACGCTAAAACTACTAAAGAGATTTGGCTAAAACTCAATAAGGGTATTTATGAAGATATGGAATTATATATTAGATAAAAGCAGTATAGCTAGTATTATAAATAAATGCAAAAGTTTACACCACAAGTTTAAAAAACAATGCATAATCAGTAGCTCACCAGCTCGCAAAAGCTCGGCTCGGGCGACGCCCTCCACCCGCTGTCATTCTATCATTTTTAGGTACTTACCTACCGAAAATTCTGACTGCACAGATACAATGTATTACCCCTTCTGCATTGCCCATTTTTTTTTTTTAAATAAAAACTTCTGGTGTTACCGGGACAGGGATGGATGGATATTTAGAACTCAATAACGCCTAAACGAGTCAACTGTTTAGGCTGAAATCCGAAATCGTTATAGTTAAGGAGCTGGAAAAGTGCAAAGATTAGGTACTATTTATCCCACACAGGCAGAACCGCAGACAGTATCTAGTCGTATTTAATTGGAGTCATCATTTAAACCCAGATGTTTTAATTTTAAATATCCGAGGGTAGGTAGGTAAGTACTTACTAAGTAAGATGAGAAGGCAGATGTTTCCGACATTAATACAAAATTAATTGCGTCAACGAAGCAGAATTAAGGATTTTGAGATGAGTGGCATTTAAAAGATGCCTCTTTCAGGAATAGGGATCTTCAGAGGTAAATAAAAATGGGGTTTGAATTTTGCCTTTTTGTAACTTTCTCTTTGACATAAATAGTAATGGACCTACTACACAGGTGGAGAAAGCTCCTGAAATACGTAAGACAAAGAAAAATCTAAAAGAGGCTTCTTTCTTCGAAATCGGCTTCTTCGGTTTTGTTACGAGAAGTTATAATGAAAATAATAAAAGGTATATTTTGATTTGCCCCCATTTACGCGAACTGAAAAATCAATTTCGGTTCCTGTTTTGCTGAGCTCAAAACAAAATTTACGTAAGTTTAGTTATAGAAAGATATTTGTCAGGAGTTACGGCACTACGGCCTTTGATATGAGACCTTCGTCATAAAATATCACTGTTTGTTGTTTACGTGTTCCTATAAAAATATTCTTTTGGCGATTGATGACGCGTAACATACAAGCTATGAGAAAAATATAGTTTTGTTATTGATTGCTTCATATTCGAGGAAAACATAAACAAGGTAAGATACTCTCCTTAGTGTAGAGGCTTTGGTAGAGGTGCAAAGGCTATTCTTTATCGAGTCTTTTTGTGCTACTTTTTGGATTCATACTATTTGTTTCGGTATATCATCAATCAATATTATTATATAAAAGGCTTGGACCTGACTGACTGACTGACTGACAGACAACGTACAGGCAAAACCGCTGAACATAAAGATTTGAAACTTAGAGGATATGTTAGTCAAGAGCTGGAAGTGAGCACTAAGAAAATTTGCAACGCAAACGATGTTACATCAGCTAGTTTTTCATAAAATAATAGAGTGAGTACCTAAGAGAAATACACAATTCATCCTTTTTCATTATTTGAACCACAAAGACTACCAATGTCAGGCATCTTTTCATTAAAGTTATTATACTCGAGTCCATAATGAATATCAGTAGCCTCAAAGATAATTCTATTAATGGGCACAGCTGATAAAACTGCTAGACAATTTCTTTTGTACATAGAACAAGGCTGGTTTCCCTGGGTCTTTGATTAACGTTACTGTGACAAAGCAAAATTAAGATAACACTGTAATTATTAGGCACTTAGATGGATTTGGAATGGATAAACTTAATCAAAGCCATTCATTAAAGTCGTAAATTGTTTAATGAATAGACTTAGGTAGTCTAATCAGTCGTTGAAAGATTATTTCAAAGAGAGCTTTATGTACCATATTTGATATTGATATGAATAATGTAACGCCTTTTCTTTATGATCTTGTTATAGAAGCCAGCCACTCACTCACAACCACACAAGAAGTTATAGACCAAAGGATCCTAAAGGATTTGAGAGATTAGGCACGTCGAATGCCTCGGTCTCAACTTTACCTCGCTCCATCCACTTCGAAGGTTTGCTCACGACAAAAAGCGGATTTGTAAGACGGAGCCAAGCTTCCTTGTTCTACGGCTCAATTTAAGCAGATAGTCAAACAAGGTTCGCAAGTTTTGCACCCATAAAAAAGTTTCATTCGATTTCCCATCCATAAATTTTGTTTACGCAGCGTAAATAACCTAAAGTGCGCAATTTCAGCCGGCGAGCAAACTGCAACGCAAAACATTATTCATCATGGCGCAATTTCTGAACAAGAATGGTTAAAATTCAAAGTCAAAACGCCACGAACAATACCGCCAAAAGCGTAAAACCAACCGCGACTTTTGAAAGGAGCCAGCGAACCATGCGAATTTACGGGAAACTCCAGGACAAAACTGGCTATGTTCTGGAGACAAATTCCCGCTTACACGCCGAATAATAACTGCCGACGACAATTCACGAAATTGCAGTGAATTTCACTCCAATTGTAGCCATGGAAAACATTCAAATGTTCTATTATGATTCCGACATCAAAAGATCGTATGTGTGTGTACCTTATTGAAATCACGTAGCGAAATTAATGATCTGAAACTTAAAATATCCTCAGAAGTTGGTTAAACAGTGACCGTGGGCAAACATTGTGTAAGCGAGTTCTAATCTGTGCGCCGGCAGGCCAGGCGCTATGTTTTGTTAGGCGACGACGCAGATAGTGGCCAGTCCCATATTAAAATTATATTTCGCGCAGCCTTCGTATGCGGGTCAGCACCCTTTCATTATTGAAGAGAAAATGAAAAACGAGTGGGTAACCTCTATGGAGATTCCCAGCTTAGCACAGTTTTGTACATTATTACTTTCCACATGATACTGTGGAAAGTAATAATGTACAAAGCGTGATAACGCTGTTAGTGAAAACTATATCAAAATAACACAACAGAATCGATCGGGAGATGTTGTTAATTTCAGCGTGTTCTATAGTTACATCTGACAGTTTGACGTTGTTCCAACAAAGGATGATGAATTATGTTACATAGTGTTATATAAGAAGGCTTTGTTTGAACACGCTGGATATACATATACTAAGGTTTATATTCGGTGCTAGGTTACGTACTCTTATGGTTTTTAATTTGAAACGATGCCAAAAAATAAGAAAGTTCACGCAGAGTCGGCGGTGTGCGATTACTTAACTTTAGTGCAGCCTCGGACCGAATCACATGAAATGGCACCCAACGTGGGGCTCGGTATAAGCAAATTGTGAGAACGAAACGCCTCCAAATTGCAAATTCAAGCGACTACGGCGCGTTTTGTTCCAGTTGGCTCCGCTATTCGCGCACCTCCAGCCTTACATTATTTAATGAAGTAGCCACAGTGGGAGATTTCATGATGCGAGTTTTTCCTCCCTGACAAAATTTATTTAGTGATTCACACAAAATTCCTTTCGGAGACCTGGTTCGTCCGGAATATTTACTTCTGCGGTCGCTTATCATTCACTTGTTACGAGCGCACATTTCGTGTCTGCATGGGCGTCCGTAATCTGATCCAATTAAATATAACAAACAAAGAACAATCTCGGCGCTAATTTCCCTTACCGAACGAAATAGCTCTTTCAATTATTTTTACTGAGCGTATCTCGACGGAAAAAGATTGCATAAACAAATGTACAAATTAAACGCAAACGAGGCGCCATTTTCTGTGTAATTTCACCGGACTTTCGGTAAAAGCGAATGGTACCCATTTCGATATTTCAACTCGAAAAATATCTCGCCAATAACTTTTACAAATTCCCTACCCTATTTCGCATTATGTTTCGCGACAGAGCAATCTGGGTCGTGATTACGCAACGAAAAAATGCTAAGAGGCCCTTCTGCGACGTTACATCTTAATGTAGCCACAATATACATAATGGGGAGATATTTAGAACACGAGTGGTCCTGACTGCTATACATCAAACGGAGACATTACCACAGAACGCTTGCTGGTTACCGACAGCATAAAATATTCGGAACACTATGATATATCTGAAGGATATGGAAATTGGTGACGGGGAGACCGAATATGTATGCTGAGTCCGCACACGACTGAGAAAATATATTATGGAGAATGTGATAGCAGTTAGTTTGTGAGGCTATGCATATTGGAAGATCGAAAATATCAAAGGGTAAATGAAAGCTGTGAGGTTAGTGACGTCCGACGATCGATAGTTCCTGCAAAATAACAATATGAAAAGCCCCCGTCCGTCAAATACTTTTTTTTTGTTGACGCCACTGGTGTCGGCTTCGAACGTGCACTCGACATTTCAAACTTTATGAATAAAATGTTATTTTTCATAAAAATATTAAAAGAAATAATACAAGCACCGATAAATTATTTTTATCGTCTGTCCATGAAGTACAATTGCATGGACGTTTCTACCAAACGGCCGTCAAAAGATAACATCCCTTCCAATTTTTCCCATAGCATATTCCAGCGCATATTTTAACTGAATAATATAGTAACGGACCTTGCGCAGTTTATTTTTATACACACATAGCAAACCCAAGCACACGTAGTATTATATCTTAATATACCTAGGGAGTTGACCCAGATCAAAACTACTCGTAGGCTTGCGACATACTAAAGTAACTTCAAAATATTTAATTTTGATGGCCACTTATAGGTTTTAGCTCTTTTTTCATACAATGTTTTATTTTTATTTTAAGAAAAACTTCTACCTTTTATGGAACTTAGAGTTTTTGCCATACCCGATTTTTTTCAGTAGATTCACATTTGAGAGTAATAAGCCACTTTCTACCAGCAAATTATGCCATTATTCACCTTATCTTTCACATTAATCTACAAATAGCTATGCAGAATATTACATTACCCATTTCAAGGCCTCTTTACTACCTTAATGTGAGGGGATATGGTTTAAAACTCGTTAGCCAATATGAATTTAACAGGCTATATCTACTATGTAAATGCTACATTCTACTAATTAGTACCTCGCTCGTTAGATCGGCCAAGTTTCATTTCCGTTCAAAACATGCAAATTAATAACCGTTGGATACCATATACCTACGAAAACATCCGCAATAAGACCCACGCATCAAGTTCTTAAGATTACTGAATATCATATCTTTAATGAAATAATGACGGAGGTATAGCTTATAAGTAATAAGAAATATCTCTTCTGTGAACTCTAACTTATGACTTCGACCAGAAATTATGGACTATTACTACTACCGTATATCAAAACAAGGGTGTATACGAATCTAGTCCGTCCTTTACCTTGATTCCGTTCATCTAGTTTCTTGTCCATCAGTTACGAGTCTATCGCTGGATTACATCCATTGAAGCCTATCTTTGCATTGGATAAACCTAGGTATTGTTGTGGTGCATAGATGAATAAGCTAGTCAATGCATATCATCGATGTCAGATATGTGCCAGATCTTCGGACGGGTTTAGCATCGAAACCTATTGTAATAGCTTCTAGGCTTGACGGTTAGATATGCTCTGTATAGATGATAGTAGATTTGATGGATGTTTATGCAAATGTTTTGTATTCAACACAGAGAGTGGCAGGATTTTATTCATATTCTATGTAAAATTTATCAATGTAGTTTACAAAATATATGAATAGGTATTCTCGTAATTTCATTATCTCTCAGTGGTTACCATCATACAAGCTATGCTTAGTTAGTTTTCAATTAATAATGTCTTTACATTATTGATTTGTAGATAATTAGAATTATATCATGATAGTTTTGAGTGTAACTTTGCTGCATAGTAATATACATATATCAATGATTTCAAGGGGCTAAGCAATCAAAAATAATTTGATTGAATTTGTTTGTATGATGTAACTCTAAAATATGAAAAATAATTCATGGAAGAGAATGTAACGTTTTAATTAAATTAATAAAAATACATAAATAATACCTGTGCTCAAATTATAAGCAGCATCTTTTACGTTTTTATCTGAGAACTCAAAAATATTATTATTTCATATTGCGAGATGAGATTAATAAAGCTTAATCTCCAAAACAATTCTGAAAAGTAAGATGGAATAAAGTGTTTTCATTATTTTCAAAAGCCAACGTCTACCAACCGAGTCACGAACATTCTTTACTTACATTTGAGAACCAGGTTATTGTTACATAGCTATACATATGTGAGTGTATAACTGAACGTAGTTTACTGGAATATATGGCGATACATAACATATCGCCAAGTATCAAGGCCTTGTATGAAATATTCAGTCCGTACACGTATAATGTTCATAAATATCGACTGTATCTCAATTTATGCAGTACAGTCACTTGAAACAAATTTCTTGAATTTACGATAGTTAAATACTAGAGGTGCAATACACGGAACAGTAGGGCAGTGGGGTAAAAAGGCTATAATTATAAGTTTAATATTATCAAGTGTATCAGCGGGCCATGGAGCGAAGCATATTGGGCGTTCGATTCACCGATCGAATCAGGAACTCAGAGCTACGCTCACGAACAAAGGTTCGACATGTCACCCAGAAATCAGCCCAGCTCAAGTGGGATTGGGCCACGTCTGCCGCATGCCGGACGATCTTTGGGCCAAAGCTGTCAATGATTCAATCCCTCCCAACGTAGAAGGCGGCGTGGAAGACCGCGGCGAAGATGGCGCGATGAGCTAGTTGCAAACCAACCTGACATGCTCACTGCAGCACTGCCTTTGCCCTATTTATGACATGGATAGTAGTGACGAAAAACCATTATACATTGGTCATTGTACTGACTGGTAATACTGGTAGCAAACTATCCATTCTGTGCTCTGAGTATCACCATGTTCCAACGTATACCCCATTTGCGTATTCTAACGCCGAGTTATGGGTGTGCTAACATATTTATTTGCTATACCTATTTCTTATTGAATAGGTAATGAAGTATGAATGTTTTTGATGTTGCTTGTAGCCTTGGGATACAAATTGAAAACGTATGGTTAGAGTTATTGGTGCGCCAGAATAGTGGATGAGGATATATATACTAGATATATTTTTATGCTTATAGGTAATAAAATTATTTTATTTCGACAATCATTTTATTCTACGAGTACGTGTATTCGGCAAAAACAGCTCCAGGCCTTGAAGCAGTCGTGGTCATGTAATTGGGAGTAGGATTTTAAAACATCGACGTTCTAAGCAGTAGACATCGCAATAGTTATTTTAATACATGGCAAAGTGCGATTATCTGTACCTATAGCCGGCATACGGTGGATGAGAAAGACTGAAGATCGGGCCTCTGAGCCCGATCTTTGAAGATAACTACGTCCAGTAGTGGACTCACAGGGGACTGCTATAGGTTGATTATCATGATGATGATGACAATGAACGTGCAAGACAATGGATGGATGGACTGTGTGAAAGATTATAATGAAGAAAGCAGGTATTAATAATACAGTGATGACGGCTGATGGAGACGAATGGAAGAAGAAGATATGTTGTGCCAACCAGACCTGAGTGTAGGATGAGGGCAAGAAGATTATAATGACAACTTTCTTCTTATCGTGTCACTAGTTCTTTCGAACCAGTGTGTTGAAAGAATGAATACCTAATAAGTAATACTTATGGTAGAGTACTTTTACCCCGTAGTTGATCGTGGTTTATTTTTCACAACCAGTTTGAATTTAGGCACTGCATTTCCACCTACATTCAGCACAATGAAATAAATCCATCCAGCTGTAGTTGCATAGTTGTGAGAAATTAAGCGAATGCAATAAAGATTTCCCGGTAAAACTATTCGGGTGGATCCAACAATTCGGATTAAAGCCAGCCTACGATCCCGCGTTGGGAACTTACGCGAACAATTGGAATGGGGATTAGGTATTCTGATTGCTTTGCTCCTTAGTTTTTTTAAGTAGGTAGATGGATAGAAACATTTGTTATTCCACTAAAAAAACAAGTAATTTGTGTTCTCTTACAGCAAACAATCTCACTTATTTATGTTTTATTTCCTTATGTTTTTCTAGCCTGCAACTTTGTTTGCGTTTCGAATTTCTAAAATTCATTTCTTAGTTCAAGCTTACACATCTTATTGAACATCCTCTTCAAGTTTTAAGTCTCTCCGTCCAGTGGTTTGGCCTGTACCTTGTATGTCTGTCTGTCAGTCAGGTCCAAGCCATAAAAATATATTGATTATTGTGTTGTGGGTTTCCATATTTATTCCAGTTAAGTATTTCATTTCATTTTATTTACACAGGTACTTACCGATTTCCTAAGAACCCGGTAAATAGAGCATACATAGAGATTTTCTATAGAAATATTGGGTATCGTACACGCAAGTAACAGTTCCTACTAACCCATTATAAATAGGCACTGGTATAATTTTTGCCGCATTCAATCCATCAATCAGCATTTCCACCTTATAAAATACGAGTAGCAAGTAACTTAATATTTCTTAATCCGTTAGGAGGTTAACGGCAAGTCGTGGCGTTACATCCATGTGGCATAGTGCCAATGTTGGCCGAGTATGCTGTATCGTATATAATATCCTACATGCATTTGTGTGCAATATGTTATTTATGTAGAATAGGATAAATACATATTGGGATATATGTTACATAGTCGTACATTTTGATACTCGTTTGTATATATTTGGAGAAGGTAACGTCCTTGGAGTAACATCGTCGGTCGGACGTGATGTGGACGACATGGTATATACATAGCTTCGGGTAGTTTATGTCCTGTTATTGAAATATCAATAGTTTGGTCTTAAATCATATATATATAAAATTTAGAAAAATTGTCAGAGCTGAGAGTTAAAACTATCGGATTTATAACTATTTTTGTCAAATGCTAAATTTTAAAACACAAAGTGGCAGCGCAATAACTAAATTTTGAATTTTAAATTTGAAAATATACATTGTTATCGTCAATAAAACTGCATTGTGAAAGTTCAAGATTTTTTTTTCTAACGGAGTGTCCAAAAATTTGTGAGGCGTGTTTTTTGATGCCTTCTTCTTTTGAAAACATGCATCTGATGGTTCCTAAAGAACGATACAATGATTTTATGTTTGTTAAACATTGTTTTTCTAAGAAAATCCAAATTAAACTTTCATAGGTTGTAATAAATAGATTCCTTAACTTGATAAAACATGGAAGTGGTAGTAACGCGTTTTCCGATTGAAATGGCACACAAATATAATCGAATATTCTCACTAAATCGGCAGGATATCATCACGTAATCCACTGGAATCATTTGAGAAAGGCTCCTGCAGGGTAAAATTGATCTCGGTATGGGGTAACGATGAATTTTGTATGCATCGAAATGCTATTTAAAAGGTTCAGAATATTTTTCTGCATTGATTTTACTATTATAAGACTTAGGTATTAGTATATGGGTAAGTAAGTAGGTACGTAGACGTAGAGAATATTAATAGATGAGAAGAGCCGAAGATCGGGCTCAGAGGCGCGCCTTGGGAGAGACCTACGTCCAGCAGTGTGACTGTATAGGTTGATGATAAAGAATATTATAATAACAAGCTAGCTAGCTAGCTAGCTACTCGCCCAGAGATGGCGTGAACCCTAAGCTTTACCACTTTTTAAAGGAACGTTAAAATGAAACGTTACATAATATTGTTTGGACATTTCACGCAACCAACGCATTCTAGTCCCAAACTAAGCAAGCTTGTATTCTACGGGAACTAGATAATCCGTTGCGCGTAGCATTGCCTACGTGGTATATGGATTACAAGTACCTACTCTACAAGCCCGAACCGAAGATACAAAATCTGTCTTCACAAAGGGTTGCATTTACTTATAATATTTTTTGGTATACGAAAAGCAAAATAATATCTTAAATCCTAATTCAAAAATCTCTCAAAGCACTGTAGAACATCAGCCCTAAGGTTTTTTGTGCATGCATTTAAGAGTACATTACACACACGCCACAGGGCGTAGACAAGGAATAAATAATAGTACATCTCTAAGAGAAAAATATAATACAGCACAATAAGGGCTCTTAACTTGTGTGATAGGGTGGAAAACAATCATTTTTATTTTCAAGTGGATGCAGAAAAACATTCATATTATTTACACTTTGTGGTCAACAGTATAAAACTGGCTGAATTCTGCTATAAGTAGGTACCTTAGGTCACGCAAAACTACGTCTGATTTCCTAGTAAAATGTCATAAAATAAAGTTACATTTTACTATCAAGTATATTTTTAATGTTTATTGTACCAAGATACCTACAATCTCAGCCCCATTTCAAAGAGGAAATTCTCAGAACCCTACAACACGTTCTAAGCCATACAGACCTCTAAGAACTCTGAACGCGAAGAGGACACGACTCAAGTTGCGGGCAAGAACTAGTTGAAAACTAAAGTACCTTTCAAATACCGAGAGTCTATAGTTAGCTTCTTATTTTTCAATGCTTTGTTCTAGAGTTTAGAATCTAGACTAGTCACTCTAGGTACTATTTTATTAGGAACATTTAATTACTAGGTACTACGAAACCTTAAATAAAAGTTCAGATAGTTTTTTAAATCGTGCTTAGCGCTCTCTGATGGTAAGAGATCGCACCTGCCTATGACCAAAACAGTGCAACCACTCAAAAGTGGAGGCGTTTACTTTTAGATTACAATAAGTAGGTACGAGTGAGTACCTATTGCGGTTCCCATAACAGTCGTAAATACTAGAATACGTTTAAAGACTTTTTCTACTTCTAATGTAACAGGAAACATGTCCTTCTGAATGTCACTGATACGTGACAAAGGTCAAACAGTGACGTGCCCTTACCTTTTCCATTTTCAAAGTGAATTGTATCTACATTGACAAAGTCAAACATGTTTTATAGGTATTTTTGTCAGAAGTTGACACCAATACAAATGTTATATACCGAAATACAATATAATATTCACATAATTTAATAGAACTGAAGCGTCGATGACACACAGTTTTTATACATTGCTACAAGCCAGCGTTTACGCTTGTAGCGTGTAAAGTCCAGTGTCATCGGCGTTTTTACAATCTGCTTATAAAAAAGCTGTGAGAAAATAGAAAGCCGGGCTAAGGCCGGGCTAATTTACACGCAACTCGCTGGCGTGTTGGCTTGTAGTTTGTAAAAAAGCCGTGTGTCATCATCGTTGGCGTGTTGGCTTGTTGGCTTGTAGCGAGTATCTTTGGGTATGACACACTCGTTAGCTAGTTCGCTTCTGAGCGTGTAGAAGGTTTTGTGTGTCATCGACAAACGCTAACTCGCTCACACGCTAGCTTTTAAACTCGCCAACAATCAGCTTGTAAAAAAGCTTGTATGTAAATTGCGAAGAAAAATCTCCGTAGAATTCACTTATATGCGTCGTACGGCGGGTACAACAATAAAATTAAATTCATTACAGAGGCCACGTTTATGGAGTCTCGACTTAAAATTATCTGTGTAATGAGTTCCCAGCTAATCTCCTAAATAAAGTTACCTTAATGTACATTTATTTGGCTTTGTTTGGATATTCGCTTCGTTTTTATCGTTGTTTATTACAAATTAAAAGTATTGGCGGAATGAATTGGAAATTCAAAAAACGCAAAAGGGTGGAAATAGGCTTTGGTTCCTAGTTCTGCTCTACGACACGTTGTATAGTAACCTTAATATTTTCAGAAGCTTAATTATGTCTATAGTCGGTCATATAATTAACCGTTGCTTTTTTATGATTTATGAATTCGATGGCAGACACCATGATTCGTAAAACCATTCATTTCATTCTAGACAAGATTATAGAGTTCAGGGTATAATCTGTAGCCCTCCATGCGGTGTCTGCCGCTTTAGTCCTGCACAATGTGTTATCTATCTTTAAAGAAAATATTTATGGTTGCAAGAGGAATAAAAAAAACTACTTAATTACATTTAATACATTTTAAATGTGACAAACTGTACCCTAATCCTAATACTGATATAATTTTATTTTAATTTTAATTTACGAATTTAATGATTATTATTTTATTTATTTTTTAGTTAAGAAATTGTTATTTTTAAGACTGACCTAGTTATTGTGAATATTGTCTAACTATTTTTTGTGTTTTAACTATAAATAATTGTGTTAATTTTGTAAATATGATTTGTAACTCACATTTTGCTCAAAGTTTTATATAATTTGTAATATTAATTTTATTTCACTAAGTTACTCGCTCAATTACCTCTTGCATGTCGTCTTCACCTATAATTGCAGTGGCACTTGGCCTGAGCTATGTATCATGTAACCAAAAAAATGTATCAGTGTATACTGTGTTGGTGATCAATAAATAAAATAAAAATAAAAATAAAATAAACAAAATTGTTTGTTTCTTACAAAAACATATTGACAGAGATAAGATACAGTACAGTTCCTGTTTTAGTAAGGATATAATAGGTATACATACAATAACACATTATAATAATGTATCAGATGATAACAGGGTTCAAGACATAGATTATCTAAAATATATTTTTTGTGAGCTCTTTAAAACGGCGTGGTATATATTGCTTCAAATGTCAAATGTATGAACAAAATCCATTAGAACGTTTCAACACAAGAAAATATGTATAATAATGAAGGTATAGACCATAGATAAACCATAAAGTACAATGGCGAAACATCAAACCCTTGTAGAGTGAAAAGGGCCTCAGACTACATTAGTTCGTAAAAACGTACAGCGGCGTAGTCAAAAGCGTAGGTTGATCTGAATGTTTAATGGCCATCTTTGAGTCCGTATCCTAAATAATTCAAGCTGGCCAGACGATGGCGATGGCGTAGTGAAATGACTCTCAAAGCGAAATACCGACTGGAAGTTAAGTGAAAATGTGCAATAAAATGGAGTAATGTTTCAGCTTATTAGAATACGAGTCGGCTCCGAAATTAAACGGCTAAGAAACCCGTTGGTTATTTTTGGAGTTTTCTCAATGATGAAACGATGTTTTGAAGGTGAATGAAAAGGGAATTTCAAAAGAACTCGTTCCTGAAATGGCACGTGTAATCGCAAGCCTTTGTGGATGCCATATGCCCGTTGAGGTCTTATATTTTTAACGTGATTGAAGAAACGTGTATTTTTTAGGGAAACTTTTTTGTTATTATTATCATACAGCAGCTTCGCCAGCGTTAAATCGGGAAAAAAGATGTTGTTCCTCAAAAGCACCAAAATTATTGAACCAATCGAGTTGAATTTGATAAAATGTCAAGTCATAGTTTGAGAAGGGAATAATGATATAAGTAGGAATAAGACATTATTTCAGCAGTTATTAAAATATATTTGCTTTAAATTGTATTCAGTCCACATCATAATAGTTCCATATCCGTCGAAGAACCGACAACCGTCGGGGTAAACGTGTTCTTGAGAGGAGACCGCGTATAGGCAAATGTAGTGTAGGGACAACCTTTGGCCAAATGGAGTGATGATTTGCGCGGTATAGCTGGCAGAAGGTGGATGAGAAGAGCCAAAGATCGAGCTCAGAGGCTCTCCTTGGGAGAGGTACGTACGGTGATGATGATGATCTTTAGTCTGCAGCTCTATCACCTTTTTGAGAAACGTATTCGCATTGAATCTCTTAAAAAGAAGTCAACAGTTTGTTACGATTTGTAAAATTACAAACTATTCGATACATATACGCTTGTCAAATTAACCATGATAGGGCTACTGAAAGTGACGAGATGTAAGACGTGTTGCACCCAGCTTGCTAATCACTATTCATGCTACCCTACTTCATTAGCAAAAGGTAGTTAGCTTATTCCGTTATGAATTAACGTTAGTAGACACGGAAGCTTTATAATTAAGGCGCAACTCCAGAGTAATACCTACTTTGGATCTCCTCCAAAATGTCACTGAGCTTGGTTTAAAATGCCTTAAATATCCTGCTAATATTATAAATACGAAAATGTATGATAATGGATGGATGGATAGATAGTTTGTTATTTAATCACGCCAAAATAACTGGATTATAGGATTGGATTGATATCTTGGATTTGGCTGATATTCGATATAGATATAGTCTACTAGCTGACGCCCGCAAATTCTTTTGCATTTTGAATTAATAAAATCTATTTCATAATACGCGCCTACATATCTTAACAAACACACCCTCCAAGTTTCAAGTCTCTACCTTCAACGGTTTGGCCTTTAGGGTCGGCTCTGTAATTGTCTTTACACCCAGCTTACGCCAGTGTTCTCATGTGATTAAACCACTTGTAGTTTATATTATTGGTATACCTTATGTGGTTTAATCACATCAGTAGTTTACTCACGCAAACACATGATGTGTTTGTGTGAGTGGTTTAATCACAGGGGAATACTGGCGTAAGCTGGGTGTAAAGACCACTACAGAGCCGACTGTACACGTTCAGTCAGTCAGTCAGGTCCAACCCTTTTATATTGATCTTCTTCTTCTTGTCGTGTCACTAGTTCTATCGAACCAGTGTGGTGAAAGGATTTCAAGTGCACCTCGAAAAGGGGCTCCTTTCGTGCATTATGTTGATAATATTGATTGATGAGCTGAAACGAGAGCATAGACTTTTCATTATCTATGTCGAGATTGCTCATAAATATATGATAGTTTGGACTTAGAACTATTAAATTCCTTGAATGGACATCGCAGAAGATTCATAATTGCACTACAACAATAAAAAATAAATAAACTTTTATTGGGCACAAGAAATTTGACGGTACAATAAAGAATTTAAGTAGGTAGGTTACTTAATGTAACGGTTACATAACAATAACAATGTAGTACCAGAGTTTAGTCTCTGTTCATCGCACTAGGATTGAGAGCCTGTAAAGCGAGGTCACAGCGATTCCGCTAAGGCCTATTTTCATTACTGTAACATTTGAGTTCTTTAAATTATACAATATTCTAAGAAATTGAATTCAACTATCAGTTTTGGACGTGTTTGGACTGTAACTTTCTCCATTGAGAATTGGATCGAAGACCACTCCAACTGCAACCAACAGTTACATGCAACTCCTTGCTACCTGTCCGACAGTATTCTATTCATTTCTCCAGCGACGCCTATCAATGAATTGTATGAAAAGATCTGGTCACTATTCTGGCGCTAATATTAGATTTTGATAGGGCTCATATGGTGCCCGTTAAATGGTCAATCCATGCTCTAACAAAAATATTTTATTTATGACAATTAGGTCTGTGTTCACCAATAGATAATTGGAAGATTAGGCCTCTTCGTCCGTTAACTTTGACGTTTAATCTATGAAATATCGTGTCAAAATCGTCAAAACAACTGTTTAAAACTTAACCATCTGTTGGTGAACTTGGATATAACTGTTGGGGACTGTTGGGGCTTTGGTTGGACTGGTTGGTTGTCGGAACTGTTGGGTATAACCATTCTCTTTATCTTATATATATATTTATGTATAAAGAGAATGGTTATACCCAACAGTGGGTGCAGACGGGCTGATAAGATGATCATCATGTAAAAAAAAAGTGTCAGTTACATAAGAAAAAAGGTTATTATCAACAGGTTAACTTTATTTTGCTTCTTTTGCTTTTCATAATTTTCTTAAATTTGTAGCTCTTTTTGACGTGTTAGTGATTGAGTTCCTTTCTAATTTTGATTAGTACGCCAACACTTCACACGACCGGTAAGGTTGGCCGATAGAGAACGCTTTAGCACTAAGCTCAACTTTTGTACAATTTGATGTACCTATATATTATGCCATAAAGTATTAAAACAAACAAAAAAACGAGCCACTAACGCTAACGGTCGCTAGTACAATGTATAAAAGGCTCCTGTCCTATCAATATGTATGAAAATATCCTGATAGACAACGCACAGGGTAAACAATTTAACGTAGAGACTTGCAATTTTGAGAACATGTTTGTCAAGAAGTGTACGGGGATTTTGTTCATTCACAATTCTAACGATGTTGTGGGTATCAACTTGTTCCAATATATAACTCGTTAAACTAATCATAATCATCTCTTCAAAGTTGGCCTCAGCTTGTTTGTTTGTAATGATACTCGCAGCCTGTACAATTTATGGACCAATTACTCGCACATACAAACCATTCAGGCCATTAGCTTTTACATGCTAATCTGTTATTGATAGAGGTCAGCTTGCGTTAATTACTGCCCTCTCGGTACATGCTTGATATTTATAGCTGAGCTTAGCCAAAGAAAGGTTGGGACTCAACCAACCGAAACTACATTTTTAGCACCTTAAGCCAACTCTGAAACAAATTATACGTGTTTTAAAATTAACCCTACTAACTTAAAAACACGTATAAAATCTAAATTAAAGTATGAAACCTTTCACTTTTTCTGTTGACAAAATCAAAAAACATGGACGAAACTAACAGTGTAAAGAAATTACTATAATACGGCGTACTTTTTGAGTATTTGTCCAAAACATTTTGTATGGAATTCGGATTTAATATAGACTTAAGCTGAGATTTTTTTACATCCATTCATGAGGAAACAATATCTACGCGTCGATCTTTGCTTCACACTCAAATGTTATCTTCTTCTTCTTATCGTGTCACTAGTTCTTTCGAACCAGTGTGGTGAAAGGATTCGAGTACGCCT
The DNA here is from genome assembly GCA_932526365.1 of Lobophora halterata. Lineage (NCBI taxonomy): Eukaryota > Metazoa > Arthropoda > Insecta > Lepidoptera > Geometridae > Lobophora > Lobophora halterata. Next base: position 4,179,525 of record OW052018.1, read on the forward strand.
TGAAGAGGCTCTTTCGTGCACTTGACACATGTTTTCGAACTATTTAGGTTCTATGACATGCGTGCTACATCGTCGACCACATCGTCACTTACCATTAGGTGAGATGGTGGTCACAATTAAATTTAGTTTTAATCTAGACTTAAGCTGATTTTTTTTTACATCCATTCATGAGGAAACAATATCTACTCATTGATCTTCGCTTCACACTCAAATGTTATCTTCTTCTTCTTATCGTGTAACTATTTCTTTCGACACTGATTCGACAGGATTGTGAAAGTATTTCAAGTGCGCCTCAATGAGACTCTTTTCGTGCACTGTTTTAACAAATTACGTTACTGTTTAAAAAAAAAAAGATTATTTTGTAAACAAAACTATATTTTTTTTAAATTGTTTTTATTAAATTTCCCACACATGTATAAACATATTTTTTTCATGACCCCTTCGTGTTCTTTTCTAATTTTTCCTACTTACAAAAATTGTTGTATAACAAATTTAAATACTTCGTGTGGAAAGGTAATTTTACGGGGAAAAATAAACTGAATGCCAGCTAAACCAGTCTCAGATCTATTAATAGGATAAATCCTCTCGAACAATCTGAAGTTATGTTCATAAATAGGGATTATGTCAATAAAAGTAGCTAGAAATGTTTTATACTGTGCTTGAGTCGTAATCTTGGGTTATACGTTTGCCAATGGATTATTTTGTCGGGACCTTGACTTAGTGGTGGTTAATGTTCCCGACGTTTGTTGTATAAATATACATTATGTAGGTAGTCTAAGGTATATTATAATTAGGGTATAATGTTTTATTTTTATTTATTTATTACGGTAAGTTATTCTTTTTATAGTTCATTCCACTGCTGGGCAAAATGCCTCCCCCATCTTTTTTCAGCGGGGGCCATAGCGTTCCTTCATATTCTTCTAGTTCGTCTCTCTATATCTAATAAGAGGTCTGCCTCTTTTTCTTAAAGCGTCTCTTGGACATCACGTGTTGGCTATGTACTCAAAAACCTCCCTTATTTTAATATAGATATAGCATTGCATTATACTGAAGATAGATGGAGCCTATCTTCAGTATAATGCAATGCTATATCTATATTAAAATAAGAGAGATTTTTGAGTGTCCATGGTACTTAAACTTCCACGCGGGTTTTAATGTTTTACCGTAGAATTAATACAGATAAACATCAGTAGAATTTTGCAGTTGATAATACATTTATGAAAGATTGTTTGAATTTTGGTAAAAATGCCATCAAAAACAACTTTGTAAAAATAACCAAGTTTCGCTTTCTACCGTAAAAAGTTGTTAGATCCATGTAACACCAAGTCGGTTACTTCATTAAGTTCCTATTAAGGGACCTATGCCTACTTGCACCAAACTTTCAAAGTTCCTAAGCTATTACTTTACTCGCTTGGTAGTTCTTAACAGTCCAGATTCTGACCATTAAAAACTGCCAAGCGAGTAAAGTAATTGCTTATATACCGTGTTTATACATTTATAAAATTCAGGCTTCTAGTTATATCCACAACGAAGCTATAGGGGGTCGAAAATGGCCTAAACTGCTTCGAGAAAAGGAAAGTACGGCCGTGCACCTTTTTTGCTCGAATTGGTGGGGGCACTTCCGTGCCCCCAGATTTTCGAGTTTAGTACAGGCAGAGTTAAAAAAGTAAGAAAGACATTACGATAAAAAACACTGTCATAAATTATACCAAAAATTGTACTTTCTTGTTCAATTTTATCGTAGAACCGAAACGCAGTCTCTCAATCAACAACTTTTAATCTGTGTCATTACGCAGTCAAGATTCATCTAACTTGGTCCTTTTAAACTTATCTAGTTTACTAGTTCCCGCCATTTTCTTGGTTGAGGTGAATAATAGACGAGAAACTATTTCGTTCCCATTTTTGTACTATATTCTAAAGAAGTTTGTTGATAAAATTTCGTGTTGAGAAGTAGTTTTCTTTTAAGCTTTTGTAGGTTTATTTCAAGCTCTATGTTGCAGACCACTTTTAAAACTAAAGCAATTGAAGTCGAGGCATTGAAGTTGGTTAGTAGGTTCTAAGTAAGTTACTATTTGGGTTGGTTGATACAATATTTTTAGCTATTTTTAAGCCTCTGTGGACACTTCGCATAACGCTGTAATCATACCATTGTTCTCTAATTCTGTTAGTAATAATTAGTAGATATTTTTTGTGGTTTGAGCGAAAAATCGGCTAATTTTCTAAAATAACTCAACGGAGCTATGATTTAACGTGATTATTCAAGTTGACCACCCCCACAAAGTCCTTGTCCAGATTTCTAAAGATATTAGTAACTGCCCTTTACGGGTGAATAAATAATTTAAACTCGGCTTGAGACCCCAGATTTACTTAAAACAAAGGTGGTTTAGTTAATAGGGTAATACATTTTGGCCATTTTCTACGATCCACTGCGTTGCGGTCGTAGTAAAAGCGGGGAAAGTCAGACTGATCGAGATTTTTCAGTCGGTTAAAGTTGTCTGGCAAAGCTAAACATTCAAAATGAATATTAAATTATGAAATTTATTCAGTTTAGTTTGTTGCCATTGTTTGTTTGCAGCGTTTTCACGTAATATAGTAAGAGTTAAAATATTTTATTGGGCTAGAAAGTTAGAAATAATTTTATACAATGTTATATTTAATATCTACATCATGCATTACTAACATTATTTGTTACGTAGATATTTGTGCTAAGTAGAGACATCCTTCGAAAGGAGGAAGCGATTCGCTCCGCCTGCGTTTCCGCTTTCACTCTGACCTGAGAGGAAGGCTGACCACAGCACTTAGCGAATTAAGCATGTCACAAGTTAATGGTTAATGCAGACAAGGGTAAGGGGCATTAGGGCAAATTAGCCATGTCTGTTCTGACCAAGACAGGGCACCTAAGAAGTATCACAAATAATTGTTGGATTAACTTTGGAAAGGGAGAAGTGTTGCTAAAATAATTAGTATTGATGCTCTTCTCGATCCATCTCCAAAACTCGATAGAAAAAATAATTTTAGATGGTTTCGAAAAATGATGGATGATCTGATCAAAACAAAGCAATTACTTATTTGTTTTTGAGAGGTTCAGAATTCGAGGTTCGAGGAATACGTTTTCCTGAAAATATTCATCACACTACATCAGCATTTTTATATAAGAGTAGTAATAGTCAAGCATACAATAGGTTTTTTCGCTGTTTGTTCAGCGGTAACGGCATTTATTAAAGTAGGTATAGGTATCAGTATAGATCAGCATAAATCTGCTGAAATGGAGTCTTTAGAAAGACTTAATTATCAGCCTTAATCTAAATAAAAACAAAAATTGGGCGTATTACATATTGGATCTAATCAATAATTATTACTATGAAGAATAGAGTGCATGCCATGCCTCAGCACATCAGTATTAGGCAATTTGGACGCCTGCAGCAGAATGTCCCCTAATTTCAGTTGTCAAATGTGACGCCCTAAGCCTCTACGAGACGAGCCTAGCTGCAGCATTAGAGGATTTACAACAACAGCTGTGAATTGAAATTATTGTGCTACAATTTTGTTGGCTTGATGTCCAGCCAGTAGATAAAACACAAGCTGTTGCCTTCGACTTTGCGTCAGGCTCCGAAGAAGTTAGGCAAAAGTAATAAGTATGAGACTTGACATTGTTCAGTGGCTATTGATCATGACTATGCTGAGAAGGTTTAGTTCAATTATATATAATTATATTTTAAAAAAGATTGGAAGTTAGAAAACAAGTATTTCTGCGGATATTATGGCAAGCGCACATCCTATTGAAAGAAAATTGTTATTTCATGTTTGACGCCAACAATAGACCTATTCAGAGGGTCGTTACACATGAGCCGACCAACTTGAGAAAATCCAAAAGATATATTCGTCTAGCCTCGCTGGCGTCTCTCATAAATCATACAAAAATATTATCTGAAGAGTGGCAGATTAAGTGATTCGTCGGAAACTTCGCCCAAACAGGGAAATCCATTAAAGTAAGCCCATCAAAGGAACTTAGTTGTAATCTGTTTATCCGTTAGCTTTAATTAGATACTATCTATGATTTTTGCAGTATAACCTTTAAAGACATTTAAAATTTAAACTAACATTATTAGAAGTAACCTTTCTAGAACTACATTTATGTATTTAGGTCAACTTGTAGAGAGAGGGATATCATTAATTTAATTAGAATTCACTAACGCATCTATAAAAAAAAAATTAAATCACCAATTTCGGATCCGAAACCGTGGTTTTATTTAGATCTAGTCTGGGATTTTTTTAGCTAGTTTAAACCTGAACCCTGGTTTAAGATTGAAATAAAACTGAACTCATAGGCTTGAGTTAAACTCAAGTACCTACTTTAACATAATTAGGTGATCTTAAACATGAGAGTATCCTAATTTTCCTCAGGAAACAATGATGGGAATGATTGATAATTTAGAGCGCTCGAAGAACAGAATATTAGGATTTAATGCAAAATATAAAAAAATAAACATAAAACTCACTCAAAGCGGCAATAAAAGTAATGCAATAGCTTGCTACTTTGAACACAAAATTGAGTTTGATATGGAATTTCCGGTTCATTTATATTCGTATGAAACTCGTTACAACTCTGTTCTAAGCGAGTTACGAGTTTCATTGAAAAATTGGAAATTTTACTTTTTTGGTAATGTTGGGTGCATGATTATTGTGTTAAATAATTACATCCGAAAGAATCTTATACAGCAAAAATACAAAAGTTGTTATAATGCTTCTGGTTCCAATATCCCGAAGAAACAAAAAAAAATTGGTTAACTGTAAAATTGGTTTACGGACGATGGTTTAACGTGAATAACAGCGTTACGGGACAAAGAGCGTTACCTGACAATGACGTCAAAGTTTTCATGCATGCAGCTGGCGCGGCGGCGTTCATCGATTTAATAGACGTAGACACGTCAAAAAAAATAAGGTTTAATAAGATATCAGATTAATTTCACATGTTACTTGATAATTTATCTTTTGGAAGACGATTTATTTGAGCCATGTCTGCTCAGAAATAGCAAACAAACAGGGAACAAAGCCAGGATAACAATGCTGGAGGTACATTGTTCGTTCAAATCCGACTTTACAAATAATCGGTTAATCCGATTTGGAGGCTGTATCGTGAATCCAATACGTTATGTAATGTAGAGATGCTAGTTATCCGGCATTTAGATTTTATCCGGCTTTAAACGGCTTGTTATGTTACCTCCTTGGTAAACAATATTTGGAAGATTTATCTAAGGATTGTTTGGAATAATAATTTGAAGAAGTGAATATTAAATTATTTACGAGAGATTTTTAGCGTATGTTATGTGCGGTTTTTAAACCAAACCTTTTGAGATTAATTATGCTGGTGATTTTAGAGTATGTGTTTTGAGTTTTGAAAGTACAGTGTCTAGGGTTGAAAACGTTTCCACTGATTTCCGAAGGCAATTGAACACCACCTACCTTTGATTGCTCTGCTGGCTTGTTGGTTTGGTGGCAGGCAAGGTCCTGTGGACTCGCACGGCGAGTCCAGGTTCGAAAAGTCTTTGGAAAAGCACACATCACGGCTATGAACCCGCGACACTTCACTAGTATCAAAATGTTGAGATGCAAATTTGGCACGGCCAAAAATGGAGGGAAAATCGATGGATTTTGAGTAGAACGTCCACACGCATCCGATCACAATGACTCCCGCCAATGCACTGAAGAAACTCGAGCTCTTCACGTTCGGGCAGGCGGTGATTAACAAAACTACCCTCAAAATAACAATAGAAAAGCAACATGTTATATACTACGAATACATTTGACCCAGAAAAGTGTAGGTATGTCTGATAAAATAGTCAACCTTACCAACTATCAATAACTTATTTAAAAACAAATACTCTAGTTCAGGGGGCTCCTAGTCCACTACCATATTAACTCCCATAAACAAAGAATATAAAATATAAATATTAAATAATATTAAATATAAGTAAACTAAAAATAGCTCGTTTACAACAAACAAAACAGTAAAATCAATAACATACCGCACAGTAGTTTCAAGGCGTTAGATATAACAAACTTGTACCCCAGGGGTAATCACAATATGGTAAACTAGTTGGAGTTGGCCCTTGTTGGGCCCTACATAGTTTACAGGTCAATTTTCTTGTTATTACATTCCTATAGTAAATATCTGACTGCTCTAAATACACGAAACTAGTTTTTCAAGCCAGAATAGAAAGATATTGATAATAAGCTAACAATCTAGCAGCTCTAGTTTCGTGTAAACGGAACTAGCTTCGTTTCTAGGCTAGTAGCTCGTAAAAGCCAGAGCTGCTAGCTTACTATCACTATTTTGCTATCCTGGCTTAAAAAATACTAGACTTGTGTATCCCGAGCATAAGTTCGATTGTCACAATCGTAACCCGTCAAAATATCCACCGAAATACTCACGTTTGTGACTTTTTGCACTCATTGGACGTAAAAATCATGTTATATAAGTTCCTAGCACAATTGTGCTTCTTAGCTGAGAATTTTCTATGGTATGGTGCTTCTTGTGACTTTCATGCACTTACTGAAGTTTCAATAGGTTTCTATACGATACGACACACGATAATTATACGATAAAATAAAGCAAAAATTCAGTAACCTTATCTTATTCCCTACAAAACAGATCAAGTCCTAAAGAAACAGTAGTTTTATTGCATCAGACAATCCATTTTGACGGGTCACGTGAGGCGTCGGCATCTCTTTGAAGAAAGGAACAATTTCATACCGTAAATTTCACTTTAAAACTATGTTTTAAACTTCTAATATCGAAATGCACTTTATCTATGAGAGCTTTTCATGCCTTGGGCGAGAGGGTGCACATCAAAGATGTCTTCGCGTTTATACTCAGGGCTCAAAGGCAAGCCATCATAAGGTGTTAAAGCCAGTCAAGAGACAAGCCAATTCGATCCATACCGTGATACCGACATGATACACTTTCACGTGACACTATTATGTGCTTGCGACGTTTTTTTATACTAGCTATGTCAACGGAGCTTCCTAAGGGTTAAACGGAGGTTTTTGTTGCGCCCGTAAGCGTAATAAAGCCAATAAATTTTATAACCTTTATCTTAAACGGTGATAGCACACTTGACGTTCGACTCACGGTTTACGAGTTGAATTTCAAGTAATTTGTTTCAAATTTGCACACGTCTTAGTTAATTACACGTTTGAGACAATGAATGCGATCATTAGCGTGTGTTTTTGGGGTGCTTATTGCTGTCGTGAGTGTACGAATCATGTACAGTCGCCTTCACTAAGAAGTCTGTGTCACAAATTTTAATAGTATAATACAGTGCTGCATAAGAATAGCATAATTAGCCTATAATGTTCCTACTGCTGGGGCTCAGTAATACAGTGCTGAATTTATTAAAATGTACCTACATAGAAAAAACTTATAAATGATAATAATGCATATCATCTTGTGTCATAATCATGGCAAAATGTATGATGTATGGAAATAGTTGTTAGTGATACTATTTTGAATTTTTCGCTATGTATGCCATAGTATGTACTATAAATCCAATTTTAATAAAATAATACACAGTGGCATCACTATAAAAATTTAAATGTAGATGTGTAAATGCAAATGACTGTACTTTTCACGTATGGAGGCTCTCTTGATAATATTTATATGGCCTAGTACAAGTATCCTTCATTATTACGGTCGTAAATGTAATTGTACGATGTTATCAAAATCCGTCGCCTGGCGTTAATTTAAAATAATAGGTGCTTGCGGTACAGTATGCGAGAAAGTCTACATAAAATAACAATACCTATTCATATCAATTGGTATTGTAGCTAAAATGTGCAAATGTAGAGCAATATTATTATCAATTTTATAGTGAACACGAGAAAACTAATAATAAAAAAGAGAAGATAAATAGAATATACATTACTGTCCTATTACCGCACAAACTTACAAGTAAAGGTTGGTGTTCGTTCTTATTGCACATTCTACCATTCAACCATAGACCAAAACTTACCACTTGTTGTTTCACGCCAATACATTGTTGCTCGCGCTGTTTGAGTATGAACTATGGACGTACCTGAAATAAAAAAATATTTTATTTTCTACTGTTAAAGTAAAGAAAAAAATTAAGAAAAATAAACTAAAAAACTGTGGAGCAGTATATTAAAAATATTATCAGTTCTAAAACTTTCGGTATGAGGAAATTCAATAGAGTGCGCTAGACTCGTGTCAGTCTTCAAAAAGCAGAAAATTAACCTGAATAACAAGGAGTGGTTCGTGCTATGCAGTCTTTGTAACGATAATTACTCATATGCACGGAATAGGTATGTATCAGGAACAATTTTTGTAGTAAAAAAAAACACTTTGTAGAGCAAAAAATAAAGTTGTGGAAATGTTATTGTATTAGTATTATTGAAATTTCTAATCAATTTGCATACTTGGATATTTTGAATTTAATATACGTGAAAAAAATCTAAATCTAAATATTTTACATTATGTATGATAATATATTTCTTGTCAATCATTTGCGTTACACCCGTAGATTAAAAAAAGATCACAAAGACAATAATTGTAAAAAACATGAAATACCTAACAAAATGACACCTCATAATTTTAGTAAAAACACATAAAATTAAATAAAGTTAGGAACAAAATCCTAGTGATCCTTTTCGCTGCATCTTTAATTAACGTTTGGTCGTCCACTTGAATTTTTCTTCGCCGTCTTAATTTGTACGTGAGTCTTGGAGTTAATTGATGCAATTACGACTCTGGGGATTTTTTTGTTCCAGTGCATATTCTAAATAGTATTCAGGATAGTTATTGCGGGGAATTATATTAGCTCAGTAATGATTAACGTCTCTAAAACAGGTTAAATTTTATCTTTGTTAATGTCTGATTTTGGTATTCGAATAATGTGTTTAACAATTACAGAAAGAAAGAAAGTATAAAGAAAATTGGTTTTATTTGCCAGAAAGACAATAAAACATTTAGGCACGTAATCTCATTTAAACTAGGTTAAATTAAGTCTAGAGCACCAATAACAAACTACAAAAATTAAGCGAAACAAAACCAACATTGCAAATTATGAAAAAAAAATATAGCAAGGTAACCTAAATATAAAATATTGAAGCCTATATTCTTTATGTCGCAGAGTTTCTGACAATAAATGGACTCAACTATTATGTAGTAGAATTTTAAGAACCCTGCATGGAAACCCTTACTACGCAAATAAATGATTTGATTGATTGATTGATTGATTGATCAACTAAGTGTTTTGCTGGAGCCCAGTAAAAATCATAAGTATAGGTCTACTCGCTAGTAGTAACGAGAGCGAAGTCGCTAGCGAGGCAGTTCCATTATTATTCGATCATCCGTTAGTAATATCTATCATTTTTATAGCAAAATGTATAAGTTTTTATGACACGGACGATCGTCAGATATGGAATGGGAAGCTGTAGAATCGATGATATGATTTTGATTATTTTTGGAACCAAATGAGGTACATATTTCACATGATTTTAAAAGATCTTTATTTAACATATTAAAGTATCTATAACAATAAAATGATATTCAATAGTCAGCTCACTTATAGCTAAAGTTGGAACCCAGTTTTAGCTGGAAATATTTCACATAACATTGATGATATTGCAACTTTCCCAATAGACGAAAAGAGGCCACACAACAAGACTCTTATAAAGCCTTATTTACACCGTAAAGCGGATTTCAGTGTAACAATGACACTTGCGTGTGAGACAATGCAGACTGGTGTGGCGATGTAATTTTTGATTCCTTCGTGATAGCGTGGAGACAGAGGAGTGGTAGGATGTGCGGCACTGACCTGGATTCTGCCTTGAGGTCCTGGGATCAGCTACAGCGATCAGCATACAGACGCTCGCGCACGACTGCGCTCGCGCTATTCTCCACTATCGTCCACGATGCGGTTCACAACACCAAACCACAGTAGAAGCGAGCTTTAAAACAATGCTATTGCGGGACACGATATTTTAGCCGTTATTTCCAAAATTCGGGCGGGTTTCCAAAAGGGCGTAAATCTTTTGGTGCGATGAGTGAGCGTCGCAATGACAACTTAAAAAATGCGCGGAGTATTTTGTCTCTGTCCCACGCGCGAGGTCGTAGGGTGCCGCAACAAGGGTGAGAGGTAGGGAGGAACGCTATCACGAAAAATAATTTATCTATTTGATAGATGGCGTTACCATTTCTGCCCGCCCTTAAAGGGTCACCTTTAAAAGAGACTTAACGTAAGATGAGACTAGGATTAGACCCAATATCTCAAAGCGTGAGATAGGGACAACCTAACATTCTACGAGAGCTCACAATTGAGCAAGTGAAACATAATCTAAACTCATATCTTAATTGTATAAGAGCAAGATGATAATAATCTATCAATAAAGAATTTGATAGTTGCGGTAACATTTATGAAAATGAATGCGGTGTTACTTAAATATGATAAACTATATGCTTTAACTAAAGTAACTTATATTAAATATTATAACGTTAAACTATTGGCAAGGTAGAGGACACAACCGAACGGTTGGACGGAGATAAGTCCCTTTCGCGGTTCTAATAGTACAAGTTCGTATAAAGCCATCCTTTGAGCTATGAACCTTATCTACGATCGCTAATGGCCAGGCAAGAGCAGGTGCGTTATCGTCAATTACAACTACGACCAACCCTGGGGTTATAGGCGCAGTTGGAGTATTCCATTTCTGTCTGACCTGAAGACTATTAAGGTATTCCATCCTCCATCGTTTCCAAAAGGACTGGACTAATTTGTCCAGTAGCGAATGTCTCTGTAGTAAGCTGAGATTATCAGACTCTACTACAGGTGCGGGTAGGGAGCACAGAGGCGCGGTATGTAAAAAATGACTCGGCGTAAGAGCAGAAGGCTCTGCAGGGTCAGAGCTCAGTACTGTCAGCGGTCGCGAATTAAGTAAGCACTCTATTTGAGTAAGGACAGTACAGAGTTCCTCGTATGAAAGCAATTGTTGCCCGACTACGCGGGAGAGATGTTTTTTTACTACTTTAATCATACTTTCCCAAGCGCCACCCTTGTGTGGCGACTTGGGTGTTATGAAGGAGAAGGCTATACGATTCTCAGCGAGCTCTAGCTCCAATTTAGGACGATATTCGTCATTTAAGAACTTGTAAAGATCCCGTATATACGCGCTAGCACCCTTTAGGTATGTAGCGTTATCTGAATGGATTACCTTTACAGGTCCGCGGCGTGACAGAAAGCGCTTTAGCGCTGCGAGGAAGCTAGGTGTGCTGAGATCTGTGGCGACCTCTATGTGTACCGCACGAGTCGTGAGGCAAGTGAAAAGGCATATGTAGGCCTTGGCGCTATGTACGCCGCGTTTACGCACTGGCGTAAACGCTATTGGACCAGCGTAATCGCAGCCACTTTCAGTAAAGGCTTTGACGACTTGTCGCGTACGGCACTCCGGGAGGTCTGACATCAGCGCAAAAGTCGGGCGCGGATTGAGTCTAAAACAAGTATTGCACTTGCGGATTTGTTGTCGCACAATGCGACGCGCGGAAAGGATCCAGAATTTTTGTCGAAGCAATGACATTAATAATTCTGGTCCGGCATGTAAGTACTTCAAGTGGTAATAATCTACCAGCATGGTGACAATATGGTCAGAGCGCGGTAAAATTATTGGATGCATCTGAGCATAATCCAGTTCAGAATTTTTGAGACGACCACCAACACGGATGACACCGCTGGTGCTGTCGATGAAAGCTCTGAGCTTATTGAAAGTATTAGAGCTTGAGCCATCCTTGCGAAGGCTTTCAAACTCATCTGCAAAATATTTTTTTTGCAGGGCGTGAATCAATTTATTTTCAGCGAACTGAAGTTGATCAGCAGTTACTGCAGTAGTAACGCGGCGGGGCAATAATTTAGCGAACGTGAAAACGTATACAAGAATACGCAACAGCTTAGACCACGATGACGTGCGCAATGCAAGGTCATAAACGGCGCATTCCTTCACAGGTGTGCATACAGCATGAGACAGCGTCTTTTGTTCCGGCATTTTCTCGAGTGGCTGGCCGTCGAGATCACGTAGGGGCCACTGAGATGGAGCGAGTGAAGCCCAAGAAGGTCCTTGCAACCACAATGGATGCGAGAGCAATTTCTGCGGCGTGACTCCGCGGGACAGACTATCAGCTGGGTTGTCGGTGCCCGAGACGTGATAGAAGTGGTCAGCAGGAATATTCTCCGTCACCTGAACCACGCGGTTTGCAACAAAAGTCTGCCACCTGTGAGGTGAACTCTTTATCCAGTATAAAGCGACTTTAGAATCGGTGAAGGCGTAAGTCTTGACTGGGATGCGGTTAACGTAATTATTTAAAACTGTGCGAAGCAGCTTGGACAACAAGACTATTCCACAAAGCTCCAATCGTGCAATCGAGAGCGGTTTGGTTGGCGCTACTTTGGATTTCGCGCAGACCAATCGAATTGTGTTACCACTGTCCGAACTGACATGTAGGTAAACAACACCACCATAGGCATGCTCGCTAGCATCCGAGAAACCCAGTAGGGTAACAATGCTGCACTCAAATACACCCAGATGGCGCGGGATGCGCAGCTCATTTAAAGCTGGCAGCTCGACGCAAAACTGTCTCCACATTTTAATAATGTGGGGCGGAGGTGAGTCATCCCAATCTAAATTGAGATGCCAAAGTTGTTTGATTAGCAACTTTGCATATAGCACAGTGGGAGCAACGAAGCCCATAACATCCCACAGGCGTGCGATGGTTGACAAGATGGAGCGCTTAGTGCACTTCTCATCAGCGGGAGGCGAAATTTTAAAATAAAAGGCGTCATAATCCGTCGACCAATGCAAGCCCAATATTTTGTGCTGCACCGATTTATCAAATTCAATTTCAGTGGGCAGCTTGTGCGAGGCGGGAACATCATCTAAAGCGGCAGGACAATTGCTGTTCCACTTGACCAGATCCCACTGAGCACCCTTGAACAGAGCGATCAGCTGACTAGCGGCGGCGGCACCTTCTTCTATTGTTCGCGTCGAGAACACGACATCGTCCATGAACAACGAGGTAGAAGCTATCTGACTCGCGAGCGGGTACCTAGAACCGTCGTCCTGGATAAGTTGGCGGACCGTGCGCAATGCATGAAACACAGAAGAAGACAGACCGAAGCAAACTCGTTTGAAGGTGAAAAGTGTCAGGGGATCCTGAGGATTGAATCTGTACAGTATACACTGATAACGACGATCACATTCACGAACAATAACTTGAAGAAACTGCTGGCGGCAGTCCGCAGTCATAGCGACGGCGAAAAGGCGGAAGTTCAAAATAATTTCGAATAAATCACCTTGCAGGTTCGGTCCGTGATGCAGGATATCGTTCAGCGACGTTCCGGAGCTGGTCTTACAGCTGGCATCCAGAACGATGCGAAGACGCGTCGACGTTTTATCTTCACGAATTACTCCGTGGTGCGGGATAACATAAGCGGGCGATGAGTCACTCAAAATATCTGGAGGTGCGGGTGAAATATAATCTTTCTCCAGGTATTCTTTGATGACGTCATCGTAAGCTGCCCTTAACTTAGGCGAAGCTTCAAGTTTTCTCTCGAGACACATAAAGCGTCGTCGGGCGGTTTCATAGGACTGGCCTAATGAATAAACATCCTCACTGAATGGCAGTCCGACTACGTATCTGCCACTAGCGGGATCGCGGGTTGTAGAATTTTTATAAAATTCTTCACATTCAGCGTCAGCGGGACGCTGAACGGGCGGTGCGGAGGGAAGCTCTTCCAGCTCCCAAAAGCGTTTGATAAGATTATCTAAACCATGCTCCTGCACTAGGCAGCATGTTAAACCTTGGCGGGAAAATAATGTAGGTACAGTACCCATAATAACATATCCTAATACCGTACGTAAGGCTAGCGGTGACGACGTGACGTCAGATGCGTATACAACATCGTCAGGTACTATGAGATGCGCGAAGAGTGAAGCACCAATCAGAACATCTATTTTATTTGGCGTTCCAAAGTTCGCGTCTGCGAGCGGTAAGTTATATAAGCGTGATAGGACAGACGTATCTACCACAGCACTAGGCAGAGAATCGGTAATTCGATCCACTACGAGCGTTGAAATATTAAACTTGAATTTATTATCCAAGCGCGAGAAAAATTCTAAGTCCACGGAACTCGAATTTATTGTTTTTTCAACTCCACCGAACCCTTTTACTATAGTACGTCCAGTGTCATGAAGTTGAATACCTAATAAGTCGCAGGCCTCCTTCGTAATGAAGTGACTTTGTGAACCAGAATCCAATAGAACGCGCAGCGTTTGCATATTACCATCCTTATCATACGCGGCGATTTGAGCAGTTGCAAGTAAGACGGTACATTGCTCGTTGTGAACCGGCTCAAACGAAGTCGACGGGTGAGATGCGGCAATGGATGTCGCGCACAACGCTACGTCCGTGCGTTCATTATCACTGTGTACGGCGGCCGGATCGGCCACTGTCGCGGGCAAACTCTGAGTCGCGGTCGCGGCAGCGTTCTGCGGCGGCTGAGGTGCGGGTTCGATTCCCGTCGTGAAGTGCAACAGGGTGTGGTGGCGCTGTCTGCAAGCACGGCAAGCAAGATCCGATTTGCAGTAAGAAACGCGATGCTTTATACTAAGACAATTCACACACGCATTGTTATCTTTCACGTACTTAAAACGTTCCGTGGGACTCAATTTATTAAAATCAGGACATTTAAATAAATGCTGATGCGTTATATTAGTGCACAGGCACTTGAAAGCGGGGTCGACAGTACTCACATACGCGTGGTACTTCGGCGGTGATTTATTTGCAGTCAAACTAGTATTATCTCTCGAGCGAGTGCGATCAATTTTAATATTATTTAATGCGGTATTTTTACATGCGGGAGCTGTCGTGGGAGTGCGTTCAAATACCTTAGATCGGTTTTTTATAAACAACACAAGCTCATCAAATGTAGGTATTTCCGAGCTAACACTTAACTCGAAAGCGCGGACAGTGTCTGAGTCTAACTTCTTCAAAGCGATGTGCAATATTATTAAATCATTCAATTTATCAAGCTTTAAATTATTCAAAGCGCGGACTGAACTGACAAACTGGTCAGTAAACAAATCAAAGTTGTTTGCTGATGCGGTACCTATAGGCTTAAAGTCGAACAGCTGATTTAGATAAGCCGTAGCAAGCATGCGCCTATCCTCATATTTATCAATTAGTGATTGCAATATCAAGTTATAATTCTCGGCGCAAGGTGTTATTCCAGCGCATGCGGTAAGCGCTTTGCCCGACAATTTTCCCAGCAGGTAATATAGTTTCTCGGCGTCAGTGAGAGACGTATTATCATGTACTGTAGACTTATAACTCGCGTAAAATATGCCCCATTGACGAATGTCACCTGAGAAATTCATCAGCTGTATTGGCGGTAAATGAGGTCGATTTTTTAAAGGCACATCAATACCTACTTCACTTTTGGTCGGCGTTGCACACAGCGATTGAAATCGCTTGATACGACTGTATAATTGCTCGAAAGCGAGACGACACTTATAATCAGGTTTTGCCTTAGGGTTAACCTGCAATGAACGCCTACTATAATCATCTAATAATTTTAGGAACTCATCTCTTAAAATGTCAACAGATTGACTGATTGCAAGGAATATTTCCTTTTGTTCAATGTTTGTAAGAACATTTGCGGTTGAATCATAAATACTTTGAATCATTTCAAACACTGATTCTCGTTTAGCTTGCAACATTTGCAACTCTGAATCTTCCAGTAATTCATCGGAAGAATCAAATAAATCATTTTTAGCAGCTTTACTTGACTTTGCCATAACGATTGAAAAATAATTCTATAATGATAATGAGAGTAATGGATATAATAAGGCCAAATTCGGAAGGTCACGATGCCAAGCCAGTAGTAGGGAAAAGCATAGACTACACAATTTGGTCGAGTTATACCAATCGTTAAGAATTTCTGATAAAATAATGATAAATTTACGGAAAAAAAATACAAATAGGTTACCATAAATTAAGTAAACACCACAAGAATGCGATTAAAACTAAAGTATTATGTAAATATTGCGGGATTAAAGTGATTTTGTTGGATTTTCACGACACGTAATGTCGTGAATGCGGGAGTCGTAATGACGTTAACAACAAAAATCACCCGAAATACGCAATGTATTCCGTAGCGGAGGCGGTATAATTCACTTATTAGGACCTGCAATAGGTATTCTAACAAGGGCGGGTTAAATAAAGAAGAACTGAAGCAATAAAATGCAAGTTCATCCGACTCGAAAAGGACCACTCTATGGTGTGGCGATGTAATTTTTGATTCCTTCGTGATAGCGTGGAGACAGAGGAGTGGTAGGATGTGCGGCACTGACCTGGATTCTGCCTTGAGGTCCTGGGATCAGCTACAGCGATCAGCATACAGACGCTCGCGCACGACTGCGCTCGCGCTATTCTCCACTATCGTCCACGATGCGGTTCACAACACCAAACCACAGTAGAAGCGAGCTTTAAAACAATGCTATTGCGGGACACGATATTTTAGCCGTTATTTCCAAAATTCGGGCGGGTTTCCAAAAGGGCGTAAATCTTTTGGTGCGATGAGTGAGCGTCGCAATGACAACTTAAAAAATGCGCGGAGTCTTTTGTCTCTGTCCCACGCGCGAGGTCGTAGGGTGCCGCAACAAGGGTGAGAGGTAGGGAGGAACGCTATCACGAAAAATAATTTATCTATTTGATAGATGGCGTTACCACAGACGATACTCGCGGCTCGAGTCGACTTGACAAGCATTAGTTGATCAACTACTACGCGAACTTGATGCACCGATAGGGTTGCAAGAAACATAATAACACTCATTTTGCGCTGCCAAAGAACTCTGACATTTAGACAAAGGAGAACATTTTTATGACTTTAGGTATGTGTTATGTACCCGACGAATAAGCGAAACAAAACCTTATCGGCCCGCTACGCTTTCCTGCTTTCTTTGCCGACTTTTATGCCCCAATTCCTGCCACATTTCAGGGAATTCTCCGCATGGTATACCCGGATAGGTGGACAGATAGATGGATGTTTGCTACTTAATCACGCTAAATGCTGCCTGCCTTTTTTTTTGACGTGACTACGTCTAATAAATAGATGAACGCCGGCTACATGCACGAAAACGATGACTTCATTGTCCGGTAACGCTCCCTTGTCCCGTTACGCTGTCAATGTTTTGTTATGACGTTGTCACGTTGAAATATCGTACGTAAACCAACTTTACGAGTCAACCATTTTTTATAAATGGCTGGAAGGTTGGCAGCCCTGTAACGAAGGCGTCTTGCGTGACAAACCCTCGCTGCAGTCACGTCACTGTCAGCCGCACGTTTAATATCGAATTACCTGACGCCGCGCAGTCTATTAGGTGTGCTATTAGTGAATTAGCGCCTATACTGGATACCGTTATAATATAACACGGTCTTTCTTTAGGTGCTATCAGACGGTTCACTCGAATATTGATAGGAGATATGTATAAGCAATTAAAAATAAAATAAATAAATACCTTCGTAATTTGTAAATTTCACACACCGTCATCTCGCCCCAAACTAAACAGAACTATGGGAACCAGCAACCTAGTATTTTTTTTTTTTTAAATACATACATAAAATACGTGGATAACATCCAGACTCAAGACAAACACCGATGTTCACCTCACCAACGTCGGTTCTAAAGCGGGAGTAAAAGGATTTTTTTATAAATTCAATACTTTTTAAGCAATACGATGTTTTATCATTTGTCGCTTACGTCCGTTAGTTTTGAGCGACAAAAATCTATATCTAACCTCTTCCCTCGGGGTAAGGTGTCTAATTGCGCTATCACTGTCTTACAATTCGGTAGCTGTCATTTCTGATAGTTACACATATTCTCTTTTGATCATCTCCTCTCTTTGAATACTAGTGTGAGTACCTACTTACCAAAGCCTCCAAAGTCAGTCTGTAACTGCACGGAGTACCAGAATAGCTAGAACTATTGAACTAGGTCATGAACTAGTACATAAACTTGTTATAAGTAGATAACTAGTAATGTTCTTAACTCATTCATAAATTCCTTTTGACCATTTATAGCGTGGTTTGACCGGCTATTCTTGATACTTGACGTAACAGTTCAGTGCTACAATAGTAATGAATACCTTACTAAAATACCCACTCACACACTTTTTAGTCACGCAATTTGCCAATAAAGCCAATCTTTCACTACGTTAGTCTAACTTACTGAACTATACGACTCTCCTTCGCTAGGACAAACAACGGTTAAATAATGAATAAGCTGAAGACGTCCGAGTAATATTTTTTATGTATACTTGATATAAATTATGATAACAAGATTCATTATATTTTTATGAGATTAAATCCGAACTCAAGAAAACTACATGAATCGGCGGCTAGTTATTTGAAAAAAAATAGCCTGCTATTTTTTGGATCAAATGAGTTGTGCAATTTTTATTATCAAAATATTAGGATGAAATGGAATTTACCCATAACTAAGTAGTTTATAGCCTAGTGAGCAAATAGCTTTAACTAATTTATATTTATGAGGGTCCCACTGTTACGTCAGTCCGAAGAAACATCAGAATTCTGGATAAGAACGAAGCAATAGTTGTGTGTAAACCAGCACGATTTGGAATTCGATTGCTGAGACCCAATGTGGGATGTCCAATGATGGATTTTTGTGTCACTTTGTGTGCCAATTACACATACAAGACAGTTAGTAGAGTTCTTTGAGTCTAATAATACACGCCCTTTCACAATCACCACCATATAAATACCCTTAGACTCAAGCGATTGGAGGGGCGGGAATTTTTAAACTGAAAGATCTCTACCTAGAGTGGTAGTTGGTCGTATGAGTAGTAAAAAAGTCAACCTTGACATAATGAGGGCTTATTTTGATTCCAAGGCTCAGGGTCCTTCATATTAATCAACATATTAAAAGAAGCTTGATCCTGACTGACTGACTGACATACAACGCATAGGACAAACCACTAAACGTAGAGACTTGAAATTTCGTGGGTATGTTTCAACTTCGTTTTCTCGTAAGTAGCAAACTTAGTAGCTTCTACACCACTGAATTTTGAATTTCCACAATGAGGTCTACGCTACACCATAGTGATTTATTAAGAGCCTGCGACACAACCAAGTTAGCTTGAGCTTTAATAACGGTAATGAACGTGGCAATGCAGCACAGCACGTCACCTGTCAAAACTGTGTATATCAAATTACGTGCTACCAACGCCAGCCAAATTATAATATGATAATGTCTAACTAGCGTTCTGGCTTGAATAGGCCTGAATTTGAATGCGCTTTTGGTATAATTCTACCACTACTGCGGCTGTGCACTTTTTAGGAGTGAATACTGGAATTGTATAACCAAAGTAGGTATTATCTAGAATTTATGGGCCAGAATCGGAGACAAAACTTGATCATTACTGATTAGACAAACAGTCTAATTCGTTATTGCATAAAAATTGCTTAAAATTACCTTTGGTAGTCTTGGAAATTTGATAACTCTGAGTCTTTAATTTAAGTTTCGATACAGAGTTTAGTTTTAGAATCCGGTCTCAATTATATTTCTGTCAAAATGTGTTCTATCAAATTTTCAAGTACATGAATACTGGAAGGGCAATGCGTTTTAAAAAAAGTTGGCCAATTACTGCAGAATGCTTACTGCAGTACACATAAGGTACACCAAATTCAATGCCTCATTGGTTGAAATATCTGTAACTCGTAATCTGCCTTTGCTGGATACGGAAGACGGATACCGCACAGCCAGTAGGTATTATATTCCATATTTGCGATCACATAATCCCAGTATTCAGCCCGTGACAACTATTACTTATTGAACTGAGTTCCGAGATTTGAATTTCGCTTTGCCTTCAGACTTTGAAACAGAGTTGGAGTTACAGATTAATATCTGCGCTAAAATAGGTACTTTGCATTTATACAAGCTACTGCATACGTATTTGTTTTCATGAAATCGGAATTAAAATAAGCCTAACAGCCTACTTAATTTTACTTTATATTTATACCTCATTCGTTAATGTGTGATAAAGATAACAAAGATAAACATCACAGATTTTTGAGTTCTTAAGTGAGTTAGTAAATTAATTTAATAGTTTTTGCGTAAGTAAACGTAGAAAGCTTTGAATACATAGAAATAATCCTTAAAGTGCGAATCCTTGAGCAACTCTACAAAACTGTAAACAAAAAAATTAGAGCATCCAGATTACACTAAAGCACCATATAAGTGTAAATTATAAAATAGATCAGTTACTCAATACTAGGTACTATTTACTCAATAAAAACATGTTCTACCAAATATAGACATTTGCTTCCCTCCCTCGCACCTCTTCGACGAACATGGTGATGAAAGTAATCAAACACCAACACTAGAGTCGAGAATTTTCCATTTACTGACCGATATTCGATACTTTAAGAGCTATTGAGCGTAGTGTAACCTTATCGTGTAAAAATTGGTAGATATGTAGGAAAAGTAAAAAGTAATATGAAATAGGTACCGAAACTGTGGCGAAAGTTTTGACCACAAAAACGATACCTATTTCAAAAATTGCATCAACATTTGTAAATATATAGATAGATAGATGCATTATTTATTGCACACCTTAAAAAAATACAATATACGAAAAGAAATAATAATGAAGAAAAATTGGTACAATGTGCGGCTTAAAAAATTGGACTCTATGTGGTTACCAAAGCTTAACCATGAATCAAATTTTACACTATGGTAATAATCTTTAGAATGCAAAAAATTGTGACGATGAATATTTGTTGAAATTACTGAATCAATTGATTTGAAAAAAATCGAAATAGAGATCGAATTGACATTTACTCTTACATACAATCAAAAATGAATAAATGAATGGCAAACACACCTGACGACAATATAAGTCACGCTATTTTAGGGTAATTACCCCAGCCGGTTAATTTTCCCGTCAGTCAGCCTAGAAATTATGGGAATACGTCACATGGTAATCGTTCACATAAATAATGAGAAAATTGTTTACAATCAGGGTGGAATATTTTGCCGCATCGCTTATGAAAATTGCTTGGGGTGATCGCAGTTATGACGACTTTTGCAACGTTACGTACCTGTTGAAATAGTTGATAAAAATGTCGTTTTTAAGGAGGAATATGTTTTGGATGAACTTGCAAATAAAATCTTGATGTCAAATAAAAATTAAGTTACTGATATTACATCAAAGCTATTCTTTTTCTATTCTGTTCTATTTTATTATTTTATTCTGCTATAGCATTCGTTCACTTCGAAACATTTTGATGGTCAGTTTCGAAAGCCAAGTGATTTTACTAGCTACAGTGCCTCAAACCCGATCGCAGTAACATTGCTGTTTTGCGGAATAATACCTGGCACAATGTTGCTACCCATCCACACGGAATCCTGCAGGGGACGCCTCCCAACGGTACAGCTTTTGCTCTACAATGGGACAGTCAAGGCTCATACTTCTCAAAAAAAAAAAAAAAAAAAAAAAATACATAAAAAATAAACAAAAAACCACTTAAAAAAAAAAAAAAAATATGTACATATCAATAAATAGCCTCCCACTACCGCTGCCTACAAATTCACCCATTCTATTTTCTCTTATTGCTTATCTTTTAATGTGACTGCCTTGAAAAGTTGTACAGTCTTGAAATATTGTACAGTACAGTCACTCTGCCCTAAGGTGGGAGGGCGGGCAGCACCGCCCCCCCCTTAAATTTTGTAAATATTTATGTAAATATTTGTGTAATGGGGGAGGGCGCTTCTCGCCCCCCCCTCAACCGGCCGAGTGCGGGGAGTCTAGGCTGACGCGCCGGCGCCGTGCCGAGACCCCCACGCACTCGGACCAAAGATTTAATCCTCCGCACAAAGCGGCCCTGTCTGTACCTTTTCCTGTGTTTTCACTATTGTCAAGGTACAGCAGGGACCACGTGACCCAGGGGTAGTCGCCCCTGGAGTTGAAGCCGGGGCAATGAGCTTAGCTCGAAGCCCCTACACGACTCGAGCCACAGCTCGTCGTAAGATACCAGTCGTCGCTCATACTTCTAGAAAAAGTAGTTAAAGTAGTGGGCATCCTATTTGGAATTCACGCACAATTTAAAATTCAAAGCGTGTCACAACAATATGGCGGCTGCAGCAAACTGTCAAAAAGCACGGGAGATGAATGTCCGGCGATATGGCCGTGATCAGAATGATTTGTGGTATTGCACTCTGAATAACTATAGAGGAATAACGATAAATAATGTAGTTAAATAACGAATTAGGTATGTTAATAGCACCATTATATTTTCGTTCTCTTTTCTAACGCTCAAACCTTTATCCTGTAGATACCTACATCCTATCAGGCTTAAAATTTAAAAAAAACTAAAAACCCGACTTCGAAATAATTATACATTCATTGTTAATTCATTATTTCAAATTAAATGTAAACATCATAATTTATAATCTCCTTTAAAGTACCTTCATTTTGATTCCTATCGAGTAGGGTCGATAGGTTTGTTGGACAAAAAATTATTAACGACTTACTTGCGTAAAATCCGCCATTTTGATTATATTAAAAACTATTTATGGACACTCGGGTGATTGAGACAAATCTAACGATACCTTAACTGTCAAAATCCATCCAGCCGTTCGGAAGATACAAGATATGCGCGAAAAACATAACCCTTCCTTGGCAGTCGAGTAAAAACTAAAAACAAAACCCACATGACGAAAACAATCCGGAGGACAGGTGACGTCACGTGACCCGGGTCGGATTACGGACGTAATCCGGTTCAGGATCGCTCCCAAACGGGACGACTTATAGACCTCTTGTGGTAGGTTTTATACCTCACCTATGCATTGTATGTATACAGATTGTATAGGAATATAGGTACCTACAGTTGAGGACTGGAAATACAAATCGGAATTTAGAAAAATAGTCCCCTTTTAAATATTATTGTCATGGATTTTAAATATTTGTTCTCAGCTTTGCAGAGCAGCGTCTGTGTTACCGTTTTGATTAGTTGACTTTTTTAAGAACCGATATGTAATTTGTATTTGAGCCTACAGTAGAACGTTTATACCCGATTGTCCCTACCTCAGCAGCGTTCTTACTAGTAACAATCGGGATTTTGATTCCTGATTGTTCGTAGCTACGATCTTACTAGGTACGATCAGGAGAAAATGTTCCCCATTATTCCTATCACTGTTTCGAAAACGAGAAAAAGGTTTAAAATTGACCCAGTGCTGTTGGAAAGCCTACCGAGCGTGTTATGATGTTGTTAGTGCTCGAGTTCTGCTAATATCTGGTGTCCTCCTCTTATAATTGATATAAGTACTATCAATGGAATGGCAGTGTTGCTCCGGCCTATGGGAATTACATTTCTATGTAGCACTGTTATGGAATGCAGACGTGATCTCTTCCAATCAGGAGAGCAACTAGTTAATCTCACCACTTTAAATAAAATTAAAAAATAAGAGCGCCTAGCTATTTTCGTCACTTTATTACGTTTTAAAAAATTGGTTGTCTGTTAAAGTTGGTTTACGGAAGATAGTTTAACGTGACTACCAGCGTAACGGACAATGAGCTTTACCGGACTATGAGCGTTACCGGACAATGACGTCAACGTTTTTGTGTATGCAGCCGGCGTTCATCGATTTATTAGAGGATTTATTAGAGAACATGGAGGCCGAGTGGATGAGGCCCTTGCCTTGCGATCTGATGGTCGTGAGTTCGAATCCTGGTGGCAGTCATGCGTAAATGGGTTTTTTCGGTCGAAAAAAATCTATGAATGCATCCCACGTTCTCGCAACGGTGAAGGAAAACATCGTGAGGAAACCGGCATGTTGAAGAAATTAATGTTTGAAAACATGTGTCGAGTGCACGAAAGGAGCCTCTTCAAGGCGCACTTGAAATCCTTCCACCACACTGGTTCGAAGTAACTAGTGACACGATAAGAAGAAGATCGATTTATTAGACGTAGTCACATCAATAACTGGTGAAATAGTTGAAGTTTTGTATTATAACCCAAACTTGCCATCGCCACACCCAAAGGCACACAATTTTTCGAAGAAATTGAATCAATTTTGAAACAAACGTCAGTCGTGGCTGCAGCAGCCGGCGTCAGGGGAAATCCACCTGATTGCACTCCACTCCCCATTCTGGCCAGTGCATTCTGATTTTTCGTATTTTACTGGCGGTACTTTGACAGGTGCATAATTTATTATGCGATAGTGTATTGTGTGCTTTTCCAAGCGCTTTTGTTCTTTATGTGTGTGAAATATAAGGGAACGAACAAGTTGCAACCTTTTTTTTATGTAAACATAGGAGGAGACGACCCCACACTTTCCATAGCCTCTCTCTAACCCCAAAAGGTTTGCTGGAAGAAAACTCTTCTTGGGGTTAAGTTCGCGTTTGTACATGTCTTTTCTTTTATGATTTATATTCTATTGTGTTTGTGTGTACAATAACTCATTTTATGCAAGCATTTACAAATCGTTCTAGAGGTAGAATACGCAAACAAAAGAAAACAGTCCTTGACATCCTGGCCGAAGTCAATTATCCAGTGAAACTCATCAATAATGAGTCTTATTATTTATTTATCGGAGAATGTAACAATATCGCCAATCGAGTGTGAACTCAAGGGACTTTCGTAATGTACTGCGATTAGCTATTTAGTGCGTTCTTGGTACAACCTGCGCGCTAGCACATAAACTTTTTCTTTGTAATATTGTTTAATAATTAGGCGATAAATAGTAAAGTAATTTACATAGATTAGGTACTTTACAATAAAAACTTACAATTAAACGACAGATGTTTTACGAACTGTATTGTCTAGATATGGATAGATACTTTTTTAATCACGTTAGTAAGTGAAGGGATATTTATTAATTCACAACGCCATGATCGTCACTTCTTCTTCTTGTAGTAGCTTCTCACTACTGGAAGTGTTTTTATTTTTTATATGGAATAGGCAAGCATTTGACCACAAACTCATCTGATGGTAAGTGACGGTGTGGTCGAGGATGTAGCACGCTTGTCTAGTAAGAACCTATTCACTCTTGATTTGGAGACTCCAAGATTATAGTGGGTCGGAAAAACAGGCTTTGTGCCAACGAAAGAGGTGTTCTACGCGGGCAATTGTTGTTCACTCCCGAATGTTCGGCAGCCATGATCGTCCCACTGCTGGGCAAAGGCCTCCTTTCTCTCTTTCCATACATCTCGGCATAGGGCACCGGAGGTCCATGTTTTGGAGAACGAATCAAATTCATCCCGCCATCTTCTCCTGGGTCTTCCAGAACATCGGTTGTTATTGTGTGGGCGCCATTCTATGGTGTTTTTTGCCCACAGTTCGCTGGACATACGACACTCGTGGCCGGCCCAGTACATGTTCATTAAATATTCTAAAAACCAGTCCACATTTTCCCGCATTTTCTTCACGTGCAATTACGTATCAGACGAGGTGCAAGACGTAGGGTAGGAACCGTGACGGTGGCGAGCTTGCACAACCACAGTGCATATTAACGCGGTGCGTACGCGCATCCTGCACACTGTACAGTGACACGGCACGGTTCAACATGCTCAGAAACATAGCTGTGAGTATAATTGTCTTTAAATTAAACTTTTTTTAAAAGAAAAAAAAATCTGCTACGCATTCTTCTGATGGTAGGAGATCACGCCTGCCTATAACCAAAAAGTGCTGCGCAGGACTTTGATTCACATAGGCAGGTGTAACACTGCTATATAGCACTCGTACACCTTGAGACATTTTGATAGTCATCTCGGAAGCCCAGTAATTTCACTAACTACAGTAACCCTTCAAACCGGAACAGGTGAGACATTTTGATGGTCTCGAAAGTTTAGTAATTTCACTAGAATCATCGTGAATGAAAGGGAATTCTTCGCGTAAGTTTTTCATATAAAGTTCAATTTTGGAATCCTCCGAACATTTGTGACCATTTGGATAGAGAGTTGCTACATATTTTCAGGCTGGCTTTGAGACCTTATTTGACGATGTAATTAAAAATAAAGGTTTCACTAATAATAGTTTTTTTTTATTCAGTTGGTCTCGGTTCTCGTGGTTTGCAGTTTGGCATCACCTGTACCGGACCCGGATCCTGGTTACCATCACAAAACACAGTAAGTGTACCAATTCACATTCCTTAATTTTACAAATGTTTAATGTGTCTCAAGTATTTTGTGTCGTCTGTACTCTGGTAGAGTCAGTTTTAACCAATTAACTATGTTTTAACTTTTTATGACCAGAGTAACTGTTGCTCTCCTCTGCCTTAGGGTTACCTGAAGGAAATTTCTGTAAGCAATAATGACACCTGTGATAATCTAACTAGGTCGCGATACCTCTGATTTTATTATTTATTAATACATTTTAGTCCGGTAACGCTCATTGTCCCGTTACGCTGGTAGTCACGTTAAACTATCGTCCGTAAACCAACTTTACATGCAACCATTTATTTTTATTTTATGTTCTTTTTAAAAACTCGTATTTGCCAGTAAACCCTTTTTTTCGAACCAAATAACTCGACTGTTTGCTTTATGAAAGAAATATAGAACAAAGTGTTACTCTATCATGTCAATCAGTCATAGCTCATTACGTACTAGTTTTGCAAATAAATACACTACGCAAAACGTTGCAAAATAAATCACTAACCAATAAGTCCTTTCTTACAACACGAACACTATTCTAGTAAGTGATTGGAATGTGTAAACGCCTTTGAATTATTTATTACAGATTGTTTGTTTGTAAGTAAAGTAGTGCGTTGTGGTACGTGTAGTGTTACTATGTTGCTAATGTTTGTAAACAACGTGTAACCTGGTTTTTCGCATCGGTGTTATCAATTCATGGGAGTTGCATTGATTTAAATAACTATGACTGTTTCCCGCTGCTTTGTCTACGTTGTCATTATGATCAATTATCATCTTCCTGCCTTTATCTCACTTAGGTGCAGAGAAGTGTCCCTTCCATTCATCTCTTTTTAAGCCAAACAATTGTACATCCTCCATAACTTGTATGAGTGTGTATCTTGTAGTTCCTTGATACAATAAAAAAATCTTATGCTAGCAATAAACTTATGCTTGCGGCTTTGCCTGCGTAGATAGACATATTTTATAAGAAATAAAATATGTCTACAGCTCTATTTATCGCCCTACCATTTAGGTTCCGACAAACAGATGGATAGACAGTTAGTGAAGTCATTTAAGGTCTGATCTATGTCAATCGCTAACTTCTTCTTATGGTGTCACTATTTCTTTCGAACCAGTGTAATGAAGGATTTCAAATGCGTCTCGAAGAGGCTCCTTTCGTGCACTCGCTAACTAGAAGAACCCTTTGCCTTGACGAAATATTAATAATATTTTTCTTTTTACCACTTCAATGATTTACAATAACGTTTTATTTTACATTTGTTTTTTATTTCAGCATTAAAGTCCACATTCCCCATGAAGTCCACACAGTCCACCACCATCATGTTGAAAAGGTGCCGATCTACAAAGAAGTACCGATCATCAAAGAGGTTCCATACCTGAAGGAAGTGCCAGTGATCAAGCATGTGCCAATCTACCAAACCGTGCATGTTCCCATCGTGAAAACCCTACCTATCGAAAAACCTATATTCGTACCTGTACCTTATAAGGAACACGTGTCATTTTCCTCATGGCATTAGTATATTTTTCTAGAACTAAGTAGTATATTCGCAGTTCATAACGTACACTTAACACGTCGAACGCTTATTCAAATATTTACGAGTAGTAATAAGGGCTTTCTTTATGTTGCCACAGTGTTACCTGATTTTAACGAAAGGACAAAATAACGTATATTACCGCGGGGTTTAATTGTAGAAGAAAAAAATGTTGCCGTGACACTAATTTACTCAAAAAAATAATCAAACAAGTGAAATTATTTCACAAGAATTTTCTTCTTCCACACTAAAAAAGCACTCTAGTCATAAGTTTTTTGCAGTGCCTAAACTTAACCAAAAACATCTCTTTTAAGTTTTTCTTACCTACTTATATAAAATAAATCTTTTGATAATGTGAAAGTAAACTTTTTTACCTCGATACAATGTATTCTTTTTAATTACTGTGATATTAAAACAGTGCTTTTTACAAGATTGTTTCATATTATTCTTCACCCACTTCTGGCGGTCAATAATTACCTATTTATAAGTATCTTTGACAAAGTATTTTCCAGCTGGTACTTATATAAGTATAGGATAACATTTTGCTCTAATTTACTTTTTTTAATTTTTTGATACCAAGACTCTTCCTTTTTTTTTCTTGCTATTCCCCTTTCTCATAGATTTTCTTCTTCTTATCGTGTCACTAGTTCCTTCAAATCAGTGCGGTGAAAGGATTTCAAGTGCCTCGAAGAGGCTCCTTTAGTGCACTCGACACATGTTTTCGAATTTTAGGTTCTACGACATGCCGGTTTCCTCACGATGTTTTCCATCACCGTTGCGAGAACGTGGGATGCATACATAGATTTTTTCGACCGAAAAACCCCATTTACGCATGACTGCCACCTGGGTTCGAACTCGCGACCATCGCATCGCAAGGAGGAGGAGTTCTCATAGATAAGGATCACCAACGTAAAGCAGGCCACTGCTAGACGTAGGTGTCTCCCAAGGTGCACAACTGAGCCCGATCTTCGGCTCTTCTACCGTCTGCCAGCTATAGCGTGCAGATCATTGCTCCTTATGAGGAGTAGAGGATGTAGCCGACACGTATTTGTTTAAAATATAGCATACAATGTTACTTTACCTACCCAATGACCATCACTATTTCAAATCAAACTAACACATAATTGTTTATTTCAGTACATTCAATGATACCATATTTTGTTAGTACCTACATAAGGCTTATTTTAAAGTTAGTAAAATAAATTGAAGTTAAAATTGAAATTGAAATTTACGTTTGAATTTTTTTTATTTCATTTTAATATCAAGAATATTAATGTAAACTTACATAATACTAAATAACACAGAAATATAAAAAAAAATAAAAATAAACTATAAATAACCTAGTCGGTCGTTGTCACCACCAGACGGCAACGTGCCCAGAACGCTGGCGGCATTGCCACGTTGAATGGCAATGCTTATACGCTGTGCAAAGTAGAAACCAGCATTCTGGTCACGTGTAGACTCTTTTAGCCTACCAGCCAAATTATATTTCAAAAATAAATTATAAATTAAAATTATGGTCTTAAAATAACAAATGTAGTGGTAGTGGTATAGTGTGGTATGGTGTGGTATTATTTGGTTACAATCTTTGTTTAACTATGCTTGACCATGTCCCAAAATACCGCTAACTATGAATAATGATATTTATGATAATCCCACACAAATCGCATCACAACTCATGCGTCCCTAATTCGGATCATTCATTATTAGCACAACCAGATTTATTAATGGCTGCGGTTGTGGCTCAACAAAATGTGAAACTTTAATTATAAATGAACCGACATCATGCGATTCGTGAGCTAGGGACGTGGTTTTCGTATTCGTACCATCCGTAACAGCTTACAAACGAAGCAAAAAAAAAAGTTTAACGTTTTTTGTTTGAATTTAAATATATATAATACCTATTATAATACCAAAACTATCACTCTCTAACTAGATGGTCAGACCTCATCAAATCTCTCACAAACGCAACCATGACCGACTGCTCCTACAATGCGTCGAACAGAGCCAGGTGGGGGCGCATAGCTGGAGCTGCCTTTTTTTTTTGGATGGATTTTTAATGCAGTTAGATAGGCTGTTACTGCGTCACCGGACTTTCGGTGAACGCAGATGGCGCTCGCGCTAGACTTTCGGTGAGCGCTCGACACTGGAGCTGCCATTCATAAGGACCCGATTATAACCACGACCACTCTGCCAAGAGTGCCCGACTAAGAAAAAGAAGAAAAAGAAGAAGAAGAAGAAGAAGAGGAAGAAGAAGAAGAAAAATAATAATAGCAAAAAAAAAAAAAACTTTATCTCTACTACCTACTCAATAACTGTAAATCTTAGTTCTAAAAGAGTGGTTTGCCGGTATAAATTATATTTCTTCTTGTTTCAGAAAGTTTTTGATGCATTTTCTTTCTATATCATTTTCATTGTCCATGTTTTTTTTATATTACTTTTTTTTTCTTTTGGATAGGTGTAGTTTTTTAGAATTACTTCTCTTGCTTGCCAGTTCTTAACGGTCCAAATTCATACCGTTAAGAACTGTCAAGCGAGTTAAGTAATTGCTTAGGAACTTTGACAGTTTGGTGCAAATCGGCATTAAAGTTTTGTATTCATATTAGGTAATATCAAAAATACCTCCCAAAAAAATATCTCGTTAAATATCACCACATATCCCATCACCATATATTTATTGAAAATTGGAAATTTCAAATGTTGGCAATAGAAAAATAGTAAGTACTGGCACGGATATGCCGTGGCCGTATTAAAAAAAAAATATTGTGTAAAATTTAATATTTTATCAGCGATGTCCACTGAATTACAGTACAAGAGAATGCATTTTTAAATTATCCAACGCGATACCCAATTATGCGGGTCACTTGTTCCTCTACGGTACGGAAAATTGAAAACTCATACGTGTGCAATTAACCAAAGTATTCTTTCAGTCCTTTCATAATTCAGTTTTATAATTTCGTGTCAAGACCAGACTATTATCATGTTTCAGCAATAAAATTGAATTAAAACTATTTTAAACAGTTTATTCGTGACTAAGGTCTGTGTTCACCAATAGATAATCGGAAGATTAGGCAACTTCGTCCGTTAACTTTGACGTTTAATCTATGAAAATTCTTGTCAAAAACATCAAAACAACTATTTAAAACTTAACCACCTATTGATGGTCTAAGGTCTGTGTTCACCAATAGATTATTAAATTTTAACTCTCTGCGTCCAGTAGTATGGCTGTGCGTTGTCTGCCAGCCAGTCAGGACTTATGCCTAGATCACACGTACCGACTACTCGGCCGAGACAGTAAAATGTTACTCGGCCGAGACAGTGAAAGCTTACGTCACTCGCTCAGCCGAGCACTCGGCGCTATGTTTATACGTACCGAGTCTCGGCCTCTAGTATCTAGTTATCTATGCATAAGCTTTTTATAAATATTGATGTATCAATAACGTATAATATGTTAACATAAAAGGGTATTTTTCTCTTATCTATTGACATTTCCAAGCAATAGCACTACACCTACACTAAGCTCTTCAAGAGACTAGTTACAATTTTCGACTAAAACTTTCAGCGTTCTCTACCCTAAGAGCTTCAAACGTTTACACAACAGAAGACGACAACTATGAAAGTATTATTTAAGGGAAGTACAGCATAAAATAAAATTTCATAACCTTGCCACCGTAACAAAAAATAAATATTACCCTATCCCCCTAACATTATATCGCGGGCTGAGTACTACATTTGATCAAAGATATGCTTATTTCATGCATAGGATCTTTGGCGTCGCGGCGGTTATAAAATCCAAAATGAATCTATGTGAGTACATGACTTTAGCTTACGCTTTTAGATCTTTTGTAGATCGATACGCTACGACAAGATTCACTAAGATAATCTTAACGTTAAGCTAATTTACTAATTAGCTAAGTATAATTTACTTGCTAAAACCCACGTTGTCAGCTTTTTATTACTGTAGGATACCTATATGTAGGTACTTACAATTTTAATGTTAAAGTTTTATCAATCGATTATAACAGTAACAGTTTTATAATGAAAAGAGGACTAAACTCGAGATAACCCCCCAGTTCTAGACTTGTGTTCCTCTTACAATAAAGAAACTTCTCAAGAAAGACTATCCAAACAAGCATCTTTATTCATTACTTATGGAAAAAAAATGTTTTTTTCTCTAAACAGAGTCGCCAGTAGCTTAGGGAAGGACTATCTTTGGCACATTTTTGATATGCTATCTGACAGTTGCAACACGGCTATCTGCGTAACAAAACCTTTTTGAGTGTATCATTTACTTATGGCAAATATGTAGAGCTATCGCTATAGTCCTGTTCTCGCATGGCAAAATGTTTCAAGAACACTTGCGGTCGTTTATTCACATTACAATGTTATAAAAAATCTGTAGCCAATGTCTTTCAAGAAATAATAAAAATATTCTATAATTAATATCCAAAATGAGCCTTCACAGTTACTTACCTCTTGGTTGCTTCGTTGTTGCAAAGTTAGTAACTTTGAAGTTCCATAGCTTTGAAGGCTTCTCTGGCCAGTTGGGGTCTGTTTGGCTGTCTTCAACGATAACCTTATAGCTTCTGATATGTTTGTATAAGAGTAGCCTGTTAGTCTGTAACTTCAGTTTAAACTTATGTTTCCAGATATGCTTCAGTATTCATGTTTTGACCTTCAAACAATAATTTACCATGATATTCTTCTCATTAGCACTGTCCTATTTCATCCATTTGTTCAAATTATCAAGAAAAGATTAGTCATCGTCCGTGTCACGACAGAAGGCACAGTATGAAATTCCCGCATAACATTGTCGGAGTCAAAAGTTAGCGAATCGATTAATTCAATTTTGACCAACTTGATAGAAATTACGCTTTTAGGTATGTTAATGAAAAAAACTGTGAAAACCTATTGAAAATAAATCTGTTAACAGTTGCTTTCGGGTCTTCTCCTTATAACCCAATAAGATTTCTCTCTCTCAAAAATTGCGGAAAATCCTCTCTCATGCCTAGAATACACGTCAAGGAGAGATCAAAAATGAATATTGTAAGTAGGTACCTATATCAATAAAATTGAAGTGCCCATTCTGTCTTATAATAATTCTGTGGCGGGAGAGATGGGAGAGTCTTGAAGGGGATTAAGTGACGAAAACTCACAATATCTTCATTCTTGGTTTTCGCCTGAGGCCGATAGGGGCTGTTATCTTGTTATAATCTAGAACTTTGGATGTCTATGCGTAATATTTGTATCTTATTCGGTTTTGCTGATATGCAATGCACGCATGGTTTGACACTTTGACTTTGGTGGTGTGTGTTATCCCCACATGTAAATGCATTTGCTGTTTAGTTTATTTACACTTAATTATATTGCAGTAGGTACAGACAGCGTCAGAGATAAGTATCCCCCTTGCACAAGACACCCAGCTATAAATCCATTCAAAAAATTGTAAAACTTAAAATTATTTTTAGGCTTACATACAGTTATACAAATATAATCTATTTTTTAAAGGCAAAATTTCTCCATTCATCGCGACGGTGATTTAAAGGGATTTGAAGCTGGGTATTATAATGCAAGGAGGATACTTATCTATGACGCTGTCTGTACATTATTTTCGTATCAAAACGTAATCGTAAGTTTGTGTACCGGCTGAACATTTGGTATACCTGCCTGAATGTTTTAGGTATTCTATAGAATGCCTAGGTATTCTATACAATGCCCGATTATACAGATTGCCGATAACAAAGACATTTCTATAAATACAATCTAGGTTTAATTGCTACTAACGACCGAGTTGAGGTGAGTATAAAAAACAATACAATAAATAATACCTAATAACCACCGCGTCTAGCCCCAAACTATAACCAGTATCTAAATGTTAGTAGGCATTAGATTGTATCGTTATTTCTCATTCTTTAAGTATATAAGTTTAAACTGGTTTCAATTGTAAACCGCGACACTTTTGCTGTACCGCGAGCTATGTAGTTCGCGGTTGGTTATAGAGCCCTCGCCACGGCATTCTAGTTGACCTATTAGTTTGCGTGCAACTCCGAAATGTATCGTCATTCATCATTCGTCATCATATTCGTCATCGCCCATCTTAACTGCAAAATTATTAAGATGGAATCGGAAACCTTATTGTTAACACTACTTATCTGGTACCAAAATTGACTACCCTAATCAAAGTACAGTCAAGCTGATAAAGGCTAGTAGTTCCTAGATAATGCTGTTTTTACCATCAACTACCAGCAATTAGTTATCCTCTAACTTTTACCTATATAAATGATAGCATATATAGTGTTTTAGCATCAATCTAAGTTGGCTGGTTCCTCGTCCTATGCTACTTATAAAGTTTAGTAGTTAAATTCTCTATTACCTACATAAGAGTGTAATGTGGTTTGACCGGAAACGTAAGTTCATGAAATCAGATTAATCTATTGATACTATCACGAAAACATTGAACCGTAAGATATAAGGCGCCATAAAAGTAGGCTTTGTCGAAAGAACGGACCAATTTGGCTTATTTAACTGCCATCTTGTGGCAAGATAGCGTCTCTCAAGAGTTATTAGTCTGATAAAATTAAGCAAGATTTTTTCTATAAAATGGCTGCGTAGCTCTTTATGTTCCGAGGAGTGTATGATTTTGAAATAAACTGGATAGTTACGTAAAAGCTCTAACCTAACACTAATTAAACATCTCTAGAATGTTCTTCGTGTCTTGGTCTCGCACAATTTTTTGAAAGATCATGACGCGAAAAGTCAATTATAAAGATATAGATAGGAATCAGTAACGTTGAACAATCCCCCAGGTCTCCGATTTTTTTAATTTTTGAGGCACTGATAGATTGAGTAATTTATCGAAAGGTGAACTTGAATAACATTGGAATGATTTAAAATAATGACAAAGAACCGAAAATAATATCTTTTGTACTACATTTAAATTATTAAATTTGACCTGTAAAAACAGATAAATAACGTACCCATTATTTTTATTCGAACAATGCTTTATACACATTTTGATAATTAATTTTGTTAGGTCTAGACAGGTTTTTGTATAATTAGCAGTCTATGTTTCAGCGGCTGATTGATCATTAATTATTTAGGATATTAATTGTGCTGAAACCTAGACTGACATAGTTGACTGATGAACGGAGTTTAGCCACAGCTCTGATGAAACAGCCTGTTGAAATTCTAGCCACAATATAGTGGTTGGAAAGATTATGAGTGAGATATTGATAGTATGAGTTAAGTGTACATAATGAATAAGACTGAAATTTCAGCGTCGTAGGACGTGTGGACTGAAAAGGAGTAATTTCAGTCATATATGGATATTACGTTACATGTTGTATAATAATACTTTTTTGTAAGTAGTTGCTAATGATTATATTATAAGAGATATGCTAAACTATTCTCAAACTATTATGTCCTGTAATATTAAAAGTACCAAACTTTATACTTAAATAGTACCTCTCGAAAAATAAAAAAAATTAAATCGATGAGTACTAAATTTAAGTATTTGAAACCATGTATTTGATTTTCTTTCACGAATTTAATAATTTTCACTACTCAGAATAATAAATCAGAGTTCTCATCGATTGGCATTTTTTTTTCTCTTTACCTGAAACGCATAATAAATTACAGCTTTACTTCTGCCCCGAGGAAATCTCTTATGCTAGTTTTTGGTACTCTAGATTTTGTGAAATACAGGTATGCTCGCTAAACTAGGTGCTGATCCGGAGCTCACCTGCGATAACCAACTTAATTAACGCGATGTACGTTCATCAGAGAATACTGGCTGGAGCGTAATGCAATATCCGGCTTTTCTCATTACCTGATGGCCGAAAACAACCTTCAAAAGGGTTTTTTGGCGGGAACATAAAAAATGGCGCATTGGCGTCATTAAATTAATTGACAAAACTTGTATAACTTTGAGTGTTTAAGTGTAAAAACGGTGGTTTTTTATCCATTAAGTGCTCGTGAACGTGTATGAGTGTTGGTGAATAGTGTAATGCTGTAAAACGTGACTTTTCGTGTTGCCTCCAAAACTCCATAGAAGCCTCTAGTAAAGTCGCAACCACCACTACTTTACAGGGGCATGACTTGACTTATCGACTGACTTATGACAAAATAATCTCTCCAATTACTTGACACTGGCTATATACCTTTGATGTGGAGCCAAAACCGTAGAACTTAGGTTCTTCGAAAGAAAAAAAAAAACCTTCAAAAGGGATAATTAAGAACAGGTTTTTTGGAAAGTTCAATTATTTTATACGTGCAAAGTTTTCTTTTTTGGATGTAGTCTAGATGGCGACACGAGCAATGCAATGTAAAGAGATTACGCCTGCTCATTGCCTGATAGTATATTATATATAGTATGTATGTATAGTCCTGTATATAAGCTAGACTGAATCAACATTCAGTACAAGAACACCAAAAAAATTTTGGAACAAAAGAACGGACAGCAAGCACACAAAGATGCTTCTACCAAATATTGATAAGAAACTGACAAACACACTCATGAAGTTGAGAAGAGAAGAACTACGTACAATGGTAGGAATTATAACCGGCCACTGTGACCTGAATCACCATCTGTTCAAGATGGGTGCGACAGACAGCGTGATCTGCCGCGGTTGCTTCGAAGAGGAGGAAACCGTAGAACACGTGGTTGTGCACTGCACAGCTACAGAAGAGGCCAGAAAGAAGACTGGGCTGAGGAAAATCCCGGATACGGGTCCAGATGACCCTACCGGGAAACTGGAACACATCATCCATCAACCCAGGGTCCTGCTCCGCTATTTTGGGGAGCTGGGCTGGCTGGGGTAAAGTTAGTACTAATAAAGGGGTCAATGCACAATACACCCCACAGCGGGACGTCAGTGCAGACCATATGCAACCCCTTACCCAAATTAGAATTAGAATTAGAGTCCTGTATAAGACTTGATATTACATTGGTCTTTAAGATTTTAATAGTCTTTTTATTATATTGGACATTTCACACAACGCCATCTAACCCCAAACTAAGCAAGCTTGTACCAGATACCTGATAGAATACTAATATCTACTAGTAGGTACATAGGTACGATACATAGAAAACACCCAAACTTAGGACAAACACCGATGTTCATCACACAAATGTTTGTCCTGAAGCGGGAATCGAACCCGCGAAACCGGTGCGTGGCAAACCAACACACTTGCCACTCAACCATCTGACGTCGTAACCGTCTGTGTGTTTTGGAAACTTAAATGTTTTTATGATACAAGCTAGGGGCGCTCTCTTGATGGAAAGAGATTCAAACTGGATGACATAGGCAAAAAAAAAATTGGCTGTCTGTAAAGTTGGTAGTTTAACGTGACTATCAGCGTAACGGTACAATCAGCGTAACCGGACAATGACGTCAACGTTTTCGTACATGTAGCCGGTGTTCATCAATTTATTGGACGTAGTCACGTCAAAAAGTGCTACACAAAACTTGAAAATAAGTTCTTGTAGAGTTACTAGATAACATAAAGCAAGAATACTCGTACCTATGGTTTTCTATATATTTATATTCTATTATTGTCTATGATTCCGATTCGTTTCCGCTCTCTAATGAAAGAGCTCCGATAATGACGAATTTGTAACCTAATTCATCATTTTATTTTAAGTGGTTTATGTCTTTATAAGGAGTGTGATTCTGATTCAACTATCACACATAAGTCGGTATTTTTATTATCGTGTCACTAGTTCTATCGAACCAGTGTGGTGAAAGGATTTCAAGTGCGCTTCGAAGAGGCTCCTTTCGTGTACTATTATAAGTCAGTGTGACTTACCGACTTATTTGTGATAGTTAACGTATCAACTTTTCTTAGAATAGAAGACAAGAATGGCGTAAAAAAGAAAATATGCTACGTATTTAGAGATATAAATCGTCTTACCTTTGCGTTTTCTGTATTGCATTTGCTTCTTTCTGGAAATAGCAAACTTTAGCATGCTTATCTACTAAGTACTAGTTTTTTCAAGCAAACGAGTCCCAGGAGATCTGCAATTCTATAGCCCGCCAAATTCACAAAAACGATCTAAGCATTAATCAGAGACAACAAGTTTGTAACATGGTAAACAGTGAAGTTAAAACCTTATGAGATTCACAAATATTTAGAGGCTTGTAAATATGTTATTTGTTAGTAATTATAGAGGAGAAGGCAGAAGAAAAGGTGAATGGATTGTGTCAAAGATAGAAAGAACCAAACGGATGTTAGTACAGAGATGACGGCTGATAGAGGAGAATGGAAGAACATTGTACCGATCACACCTAAGTGGACAGGATAGGATAGGGATATGATGTTAGTATTTAATTAAGTAAATAAATAAAATAAAACGAGCAAGCCTTACAGTACCTAGTCGCATATGATGTTTAACATCTAACACTTCATTTAAAAGAAGGATTCTATTTACCTACTTAATTTTTCTGAGTTTGGTACCACCTGATGGCAAACTTCATTTAACACACTTACATTGCATTTCACGAAATCACTGCCACAAATTGACAGAAATCGAGAGGAAATATGTAACACATCAAATATAATGAATTAAAATAAAATTGTAAAGTTACGGATTTCCTACAGCCAAGTTTATTAGAACACAAACCTTCGTGTCGAGTGTGATGAAGCAAAGTGTTAAAGTAGAGTACAGTAATAACATTAATTAGCTTTGGGGGTAAAACTGTTCTAGATTACTGATATAATCTAACCATTATTAGTGGAATTATAAGTGGAACTAACTTATTATGGTGGACAAAGGCTCTACTGTACTTAAAAATTGTTTTTTTTAATTTGATAGCGACGCTTGGTGCCACCCCATAGTTAGAAGTTCTTAGTTTTATTGCGACTAACTGACCCATAGTTTGAGATTGTTATTAACTTTACTGAAACTCTACCCGTAATATCTTTTTTTCCTAACTTTAATTCGTCTATCTATGCCACTTGTATAAACGAAGTTCCTTCGTAAATTATCTGCGTTTCCTTATTTAAATAGATTACCTTACATAATTTGACAAATAAATGAATACTAATAGATAAAATTAAAAGACTAGGCATATTTCGACGAAGTTTATAAGGTTAATCAATTTTGCATCATATTTCACTTTGTTCCTATCTAAGCGTTTTATCGAATCATTGAAATTCAGTCTCATTTCAAAATGGCGAAGTCACACGAGGCATTGAACTGCAGACGCCACAATTTATCTCTCAATTGACTTGATTCGCAAACTCTAAACAAGTGTCTGCTAAATGACTTTCACAAGCTACACAATTTAACCATAAATACTGAAAACTTTTAACCCTTACCAAAGAATACTTTAAGTAATATTATGTACCATACCTGCAAACAGATCAAACTTATAGAGCTCGTATTTATAGTGGCAGCTACATTAGACGTCAAATTAATCGGCAAGTAAAGACGTCTATGTCTCGGAGGACCTAAGTTTAGGGTTACCAACATCTGATTTAAATAAGTCCCTCAATAGTTTTAAATAAATTTTGAACAGTGACCTCTTCAAGTCTTCTGAACTTTAAAATTGTTCCCAAAATCTGAATTCATGAATAAAACATTTGAAAACAAACTAAACCAATTTAAATTTACATGTAATATAGACTTAGTGCTGGCTGCTACATGCTAATTTGCCCGCGAGATTTGAATCAAAATATCCAGCTCCTGAAAAATTCCAATACCAATTTTCAGACATATCCACTAATTTTAGCAAAAACCTCTGCCATTAATTGTAACGTATTTTTTTGTATTTTAGATAATGATAATAATTGATTTCTCGTATGATTTCTTAATCATAAAAGTCCAATTTCCTGCAAACTCTAAAATATGGGTATCTAAAGGGTGACACTGAAAAGCTTCGTTCGTTCACCCCAGCTGATAAAGCCGTAAAGATCAAGATTTCTCCACTAGCAACCCTACTCGAGACTATTGACATTATGCAAGAACTCAGTAAGCCTCAGCCTGGAAGTAAACCCTCAAGGGCCGTAACGGACGGATACTGCGGTTTTAGAGGATTCGGAGAATGCTTCTAAACCCGGGTTTTACTTGAACGGTTTTACACGCAGAGGTCAGTTTTAGTCTAATACCTAGTTTTGTCACTGTTAGTGCTCGACTGGCTGGAAAATTGTCTTTACCTCGAAGAAACTAAATTGCACAACGCTTTTTAATTTATAAGTCATGCTAACCTAAAAAAATGGTCTCATTAACCACAGAGCATAACATTTTCAAACTTATATTTTTACGAATTGTCGTTGATGACAACCTCAGTATGGTCAGAGTGATAACCATGCATACTCATTGACCAGTTAATAGTGCTTTTAACTATGTAGATGCCATTCAAAAACTGTTAATTGCGTTTAATTGAAGAAAATAAAAGTTTAATTTCTGTATTGAACTTTTATAACAAGTAAAAACATTATCAAACTCACTTTCATAATGGTACCTAATAAAACCGTCCATATGATAGTAAGCAATGAAAGTTTCTTTCCATTTTGTGACGTCATTGTTACGATAAAACTCTACATCGTTATTATCAATCAGGGGCTATTAGAATCAATTACTTCGTATGGGGAAAATTGTCGTCGCGTCTTTATAAGTTAAGTGGGTGCAAATCAATAGTTGGGAAATAGGTAGGAACATGACTAAACGACCTACACGGTTAAGTGCAGGAATAGAGTGCAAAGACTTAAAAAAAACTATAATCCTATCAATTTTGATGACTCGGATGGTCGAGTGGCAAGTGTGTAGTAATCATGATTAATAAAACCTCTTTAAATGTTTCTATTAGAACAATCAAAAACATTTTCATTGGGCTGTTTTGGTGACGTATTCTCCAGTATTTCTGCTTGTAGCATTATACCTGAAACAATAATAATATAATTTATAACAGAGTAGGTGTATTTCAATTCAAAAAGAGTAGGTAAGTATATTGCTAGTTGTCTATACCGAAAAAGATGTAAGTACAGTAGCAAACTATGAAGTAAACAAACCAATGACGAATGAGCGAACGGAAATTGTGTGCATCTGAACTGAGGGCCCAAATTTTAAATTTTCGAGAAACGCTTTAATATTTACAGGGATATTAGTTAAAAATAGTAAAAACTTATAGCAATCAGCCATAAATTTCTTAAACTTGAATTAAAGCTGTTATGATGAAATTACTTGGGCTCTCAATCCAGAAACTTGCGTAAATAGGCATATCCTGAATATCAGAAAGTACTATCGCTAGGCTTATCATTTTTATTTCAGAATTTAGTTAAGAATTTCTTAAAACTTTTAAGAAATTTACAAATCTGTAGAGTAAGGCATTACAGATTTATAGCGTTTTTGCTTGGTCCCTCAGTTCAAACAATTTATTGCGTATAGAGATGATATTTACCGATTGATTCTGTGCAGAAACGAGGCTAACAATGTAGCTTTTAAAAGTTTTTAAACAAGCGCCTAGCTTATCTCAAACTTCTTTAAATAAAAAAAGATAAGATGTCAACCTCTTAACGTTATAAAACCACCAACTTTAGTACTAAAAGGTTTAGCGTACCCATCCCTAAAGTATTGGCAGTAATCTAATCTGCTTATTCAAATGTAAAATAACATTCAAGTTTAACAAAATCTGGCAAAGAAATTGATAAAAACATCAAAGAACTAACAGACAAATTGGCTTTGGGATTCTATCAAAAAATCACATTTGAACGTGTCCCGATAATCTAGAGCACAAAATATTCCCTGAAATTCGTATGCTCTTTTAACAAAGTGAATACCGAAGTGGCGCCACTAAGGAGTCCCCCTTCCCTCAGGGAGGGGGTAAGGGAGGGAGTAAAGGGGGTGTCTGGGGCAGCTAGCGATCAGTCACTGTCAACTTGCCGATAGCGCACGACATCTCAGTAGGTATCGAGCAGAATTTTATCGGTAACGATTTCAATTCGTATTTTTAATCGAAACTTTTCTCTCGTGATA
Source organism: Lobophora halterata (assembly GCA_932526365.1). Lineage (NCBI taxonomy): Eukaryota > Metazoa > Arthropoda > Insecta > Lepidoptera > Geometridae > Lobophora > Lobophora halterata. The sequence goes on from OW052018.1 coordinate 4,221,264, forward strand.
GTCTTGCCCGAAGAAAAATTAACGAAAAGCATTCAATTTTTGATACTTGGTCGTTGTATTTTCTTACAAAATTTAAGTAGGTACCTACCTTCTTAGGTATATGCTTCAATTGTTTTTTTTTAATTTCAACTTCATACAAAATAAAACTGCTTGTCTTATAATGAAACCTATTATCACATCAATGACAACAGTAGGAAAACACATAACAATATGTAAAGTGGTTTATGTTATACGGAATGCTTGAGGATTATCTTTAACTTTTTATCCAATTGCTCCGAATGCTACCGACCGGAATTTATAAGTTTTGCCTTATAAAGAGACATGCTTAATGCTAGTTTCTAACTCAGGACCGTTCTCGGAAAACTTAAGAACAATTAGAAAATGGGCATCTTAGAAAGATACAAATAAACAAAGCATAGTTATTACTTGCAAAGTTCGGTACGCAGGCTGCCACTTTCTCAAATTACATCAAAATAGTACAATACGATGGGTTAAAAAATTTACGTGATGAGTGTAACTTTACAACCAGTGTAACTTTCAAACCACAAACGAATATAATGACGTAAAAAAGATAAAAAAGCCCCCTTTTAAGTGCATGCCATCCTGGCAACGGTTCTGTCCTAACAGTGACCCGTGATGAAGATAACTTGGACAATGCGAAATAAAATAAAACGATGTTGACGGCAGCGACCTATGGAATCGAACAATCAGATTTTTTCTAAAGGGATCCGGATTGCAGCTTTTCAATTTATCGCAGAAATATTACAAAATGTCTTTGCAAAAAATAGTATCGCAGAATGAGATCTGGTTGTAAAGAAATGTTCACTGACAAGATTACAGTCACAACTTCAAATTGAATTCAATTGTTTAATTCGTCAACAAATAAAAAATCAATACACAAAGCTTGCTTGTAACAAAAAAAGTTGATTTTTATACAAAGCTAAACAAAAACGCTAGACAACAAAAAACAAAGATCACAATCTAAAAGTACCAGGCAAACATAAAAAGCAACAACACACCATAATCATAAAGAGTGCGCCAGTCGCAAACAGCGGATGCGGGCAACTTCTCGTAGTAGTTTTGAATTTACGAAGCGTGATTTTTCCACGCCTAGATTTGCGTCCAGACTTGAATGAAGTTGACTTTCTTCGAATACCTCGAAACATCGTAAATCGAAGACATTTATGGTATGGAATAAAACTTGGGATGTAAGCCGGTTTTGGAATGATTGCTTTATTGAAAACCACAATATAATCCATTGATATCTGTGATGTGATGGCAGGTTAATGCTAGCATGGGCAAGGTAATAAATAAGATAGTATAACTTTAGAAATTTTCATGACATTATTGAACACAATTATTAGAGATAGCATCGAGGTTTTACGACGTACCTTTTACAATTTCTCTCACACTATGGACACAAACGACGAATAAAAATATTTTACTGTATAACTATTATTACAGCGTAAACTAACTACCTTCTACTATCTATATTACAATATGAATTAATCAAACTTTATAATTATAAAAAGTGTGACTACCACATTTATCTTGAATAATCTTTTGTATTACGAGATATTAAATAAAAGGGATTTGTGTATCCGCATCTGATTCGTGGTTTCCTGTCCCGTCTATTTTATCTTAAATTAAAAAGGAGACACCAAGTTTAAGAAAACAATGAATTTGTAGAATAAATTACTTGCTGTAAATCTAGTTTTGAAAGGAGTACGAAATTACGAAAATCAAATACTATTGTCGTATTAAATTTTCGAAACTTCAATCAACCTTTTTAAAAAAAATAAGTATCTTTGATATTTTATCTATATACTACGTTAATAATACGATAAAAATCAAGTTTTATCGTAACAATCAATTCTAGTTATTGACAGTCCAATCTGATTCTATTGGGACCCGATACATTGGTGTGAAAAGGTCATGATGAATGACTCATTCATGACATTTCGACCCTTTTACTATCACCTAAACTAAATATATAAAACACTACAATCATCGTTAAAATCTTAGTGCCCTATATAAATAATAAATAAGTGTAAGTTCATTTCAAAAAAAAATTCAATAAATCAATATAACAATATTTTTAGACAATGACATTAGCATATGACATTGTTTATTACAGCATAAGCTAACTACTACAATCTATATATAGGTATATTACAAAATTTACAAAAGGAAACAATTGGGCCACCCATAGACCGTTGCAAACGATCTATAGGTAGCTCAACTGCTCCAACTCGATACCCGATGGCAGCGTGCCGAGGATACTGGCTGCATTGCCTCTTTGTATAGCAAGGCTTATTCTTTGGCCCAGATAGCTGCCAGCCCTCTGATCACGCGTCATGTCATATGACATTGTTAATTTTACTGTTTTTGATATTATAACTTGAAATAAATGCAAAAACGTTACAACCACACTAACAAACACAAATATGTACAACTCTACTAAAACCTAGTCTTTTCATATTTTGAACACTCTATTGCTATTTAGAATATACAAAAGAATTCAATGACCATTGCAATCTATCAATTATAGCTTCTTCTTCTTATCGTGTCACTAGTTTTTCAAATCAGTGTGGTGAAAGGATTTAAAGTGCGCCTCGAAGAGGCTCCTTTCGTGCACTATTATAGCTAAATTAAGCGATCAGTTTGGCATCTGATGGCACAACAAAACGGCTGTACACCGCAAATTTTTAATTACCAAAAAAACTTAAATGGGCAATGCAGAGGGGTACCTACTAAGTTATATCCGTGCAGTCAGAATTTTGGATTTCTACAAAATGAATGACAGAGTGACAGTGGCGCGAGTGCGGCGCCCGAGTCGAGCTGCAGCGAGCTGGCTCGAAATGGATACCCGGCTTTGCCAAATGATGAATAAAGCTTAAATTATTATCAATGAATGGTACCGCCTGACTAAAATCTATAGGAAAACGATTAACGGTAACAGTTATCCAACTTTTATAAAATTTATTTTGACAACAATTCGACTTAATTTTTTCAAGTTTCTTGCCATATCTGTGTTCAGTAACGGCAACTGATTATGGATATTATTTTTTTCTGGTGATTAACATTTTTCGGTGTATAGCCTGCTGGCTATATGGCCGTTTTGTATTTTGGAGCCAGATACAAATACAAATAATTATTTGATAACTCTAAATTCCAGATAAGTCTAGATTAACCTACCTCTGTAATCCAAGGGGGATTACAGAGGTAGGTTAATCTACCTTTGTAACTCCCCAATCCCTTTAAAAGTAACTTGTTTGATATGTAAACAGGATTAGCGTTTGTGAATATTCTCGCGAGGATGCAGTCTCAGCGGAGGCGCTGAGGCGTGAAGATGGTCTTCCGCCGGACGAACGTGACCTGACTTCCCCCCCGCCTTATTGACACTTCTTTGTCTGAACTCAAGTATCAAGACTAGACTCTACATTATAGCTTTTTTTATGCATCAAGTTTATGCTTTCTCTGGTTTATTTAAAGCGTAATGGTCAGACATATGTATATACATATAGACTTGTCTAGAAGGGACGACGGCAGATGGACCAAAGCGACAACGGAGTGGTGGCCGTGGGGTGCTCGCCGACCTAGAGGCAGACCACCCGCCCGATAGTCGGACGACATCATTAAAACAGCCGGAGGCCAGTGGATCAGGCTAGCTCAGGACCGCAAAAAGTGGCGTACTCAAGAGGAGGCTTATACCCCACAGTGGGTGCAAGAGGCTGGGGTAGACAGATAGATAGGTCAGACATAGATGAATAACGATATTTTTATTAGATTTGACGACACCGTGGCTTAGTTGGTAGTGACCCTGCCTACGAAGCTTGGTGTTCCGGGTTCGATCCCCGGCCGGGGCAAATATTTGTGACGCACTCAAATGTTTGTTCTCGGGTCTTGGATGTTGTGATGTGTTGTATGTGTCCATGCCACCTGCGACACAGGGAATCCTAGTGCAGGGGTGTGAGTGTGTGAATGTTTATGTTTATGTTTATGTTTATGTTTTATAGAACACAAAGATAGACAGTATCAAACCAAGATAGAGTATAATAATAATAAATCAATTATTCAACGAGGTAACGTCGCCAGCCTTTTGGGTACTTTGCCCGTGGACAGTGACCTAAATTCTGTGTTTTATTTTTAATTTTAGATAGGCTAATTCTTTATTAATTTTATACTTATTCAAGTAATTTTAGTTTTATTGTGTTTTAGCATTAAGTTAGTAATTAGTTGTGTAAATAAGGTTTATTAATTTTATAAATCAATTTATTTCAGATTAAAATCCATACAACACAATACAATTAAATGTCACACAATGAAAATAATTAAAAAGTACACAAACATCACAAATCAACACAAACCAAAAAAAAAAAATACATAAATAAAGGAGGCCTGGACTGCGCGTGCACGCTCGTCCAGTATCTCATGAAGGCACAGTCGGTATCCAGCCTCTCCGCTATGAGGTTCAGGATGGTGTTGGTGCTGTCGCGCACCCTAATTTTTTATAAGGTATAAGGGAGAGCAAATTTTTTAGATACGTAGCCAATTAACATTTTATTTTAAACTAGCTGGTGCCCGCGTCTTCGTCTGCGCAGGATTAGTAATTCGTGTAGCGGACAATTCACACAATATCTTTATAAATTGTAGCCTATGTCACGGCCTATGTGTTATTCTGATGTATAATCTATATTATTGTAAAGTTTCATTAAATTCCATTCAGTAGTTTTTACGTGAAAGAGTAACAAATATCCATCCATTCTAACTTACATTATATTTAATTTATTAGTTTATAATATTAGTAGAATATTATATTTTTATATTAAAATTTTGTCCCATTTGCATCCAATTCCATTTTAAATAAATTTGCTTACATTACAAAAACCATTTTTTGTCCCATCGGCTGCAATATATGAAATCAAAGTACAGTCACGGAGGAAAAATGTGTAAAAAAGTGTATGTATGAGCGAGATAGCAAGACGTCACTCGTTCTCTAAGCTGAAAGTGCAACATGCACCTTATCTGAAGATTTCTGTCTCTTACAACGAGCCCACATAAGATATTTACACAAAAACAACAACTACCTCTTATTTACTCTCTTAAAATAACGTATACCTTTTTTTCGCAAAAAACAATTTCTGCTCTATCTGCCTGTCTTGCCGACATCTGAATAACCTTCAAAAATCATTGAGCATTTTGTTATACACCTCTATTAAGCCTGCATTGAATTTATTATTAGTTAGAAAATTATTAGAGGCTAAGTATTTCTAGCTCAGGGGCCGCCAATAAACATTTATGTACGATATAATACATTAGCATTATTAGAAATCATAGGGATCAAGGTCAGTATTATACTGACCTTGATCCCTATGACTAGAAATATTCAAATATGGAACGGATAAGTCTCAATTCCGATTCAATTAAAAAGTTCCGTTGTGATCCAAAATATTTTCCCCCAAAATGCTGTCGGCAACAGAGCGGAAATTAAACTTTGCCTAAACTCTTTTTATTTCTTTGCTTTTCCAAACGGTATCTGTGATCGGTAACATTTGTTACGAAACTCCAAATGTGAACAAAGGGAGTTGAAGGCGTCGGAGGCATTGTTGCAGGACCTGTCAGGTCACCGGAAAAAGGTTCCACGGACAAAATCCTTTGTATCGTCGATCAATTTGCCAACGGGTATCGTCTACCGCGATCCACTATCGCTTGCCGTTTGACCAATAGAAACGCTTTATTCAAAAACAATGCGTTCTATTTTTCTATCCATTAGTTTTACGATGACACAAGCTGAGATCCAAAGACGACATACGAAAGGCAGCCGGTAAAAAGTGGATGCGGAGAGCCCAAGACCGAGCTCAGTGGCGCGTTATTGGAGAGGCCTAAGTCCAGTAGTGGACTAAAGTGGGCTGATGATGATGATGATCAAGCTGAGATCCACAACTTCGTTCGCATTGCAAATTAACTAAAATCCTTTCTTAGTATGCGCCTACACTTCTCGAACAACATGTTAAATGTACCGCATAGAAATCAGCCCTATAGGCGAGGTTTATCCGTTTCTCAACTCTCAATATTTTATGTTGTGCAAAGGGATAAACAGATATTTTCGTAAGCAGATCAAGTCTTCATTTCCCTACATACAATCCTATGATCCGATTATATTGTATCTGCAAGTATAGCACAATTTTTAAAAGCAAAACCGCCAGACTGGAGAATATTTGCCAAAGCGGCGTTTATACCAAACAACGGTTTGGAATGCACAACGTATTATCACGTCATAAGACGCAAAATATTACACAAAATAGGTTTAACATGCTTACATAAAAGTCCTACTATTAAAAAGGCGAAAGTTTGTGAGGGTGAATAAATAAAATATAAATGGATGTTTGTTACTATATCACACCGAAACTACTAAACTGATTGAACTAACATTAAGTTTGGTTATATATTATGAGCTAGAAAAACCATTTAGGTTACTTTTATATCGGAACCATGTAAGAAAAGCCACGGGCAACACCTAGTATGAATAATGTTTTGATAACGAAGCAAATACATTTTACCAATTTGAGAAAATAGCGTTTCATATTCAAATATTTTCTCAACGACAACAATTAAAAGAATAATATGACCACCACAAAAACTTTTTGCAAAATATGTTCTCGTATGTCGCCGCGGGGGAGCCGTCGGAGCGTGGTCCCCCTCCCTCCACTGGATCCAAAATAACTCCATTGTATGACTAACTTTTCACATTGTAAGGGTTATTGCTAGAAACTGAGAAACTCTTAGACTGTTTGCTTTGTGGCGCCAGCGAGCGCTGCAGAAAAACGCTGGTAAATATTGAAAGAGCTAAATAATTTTAGAGAGAAACAAGAAAAGAGGATTAACAATCGAAAAACTATGTTTTTTATGCTTTTGCTCTATCTCGTTTCTTATAGAGATCTCGAGATATAGCGGTTTTTATAATGCTCTGTCATATCATGTATGATAGTGTGAGTAACGTATCGGGATATGCTCGAAATTTAAGTTGCAAGATTCCACTCGGAATGACAGACTAACATGCTCTATCGCGCTTCCTTTCCTACGAGATATAGATTTTTATAGTTTTAGAATGCATTGTCATCGAGTTGTGAGCTACCCTGGAAGTTTCAGGTGGATAGTTAATCGGAAAGTGCTGAATGATAGACAGATAGATAGACAAACAAGAAAATGACTTATAAAAACGTGCTCAATTATAAGTCTGAATTCGATCTTCAACAAACTGATCATCATTGGAACATGCTTTGTTAAAAAATCTAGTGTAAAAGGTGCAATTAAAGTTTTATTTCTGGTGGTAAACAATTTTCCTCAAAAAAATACTCATATAAATATTTGAAACTATCACTGTCGAACACATTTAGAAAATGTCAAAGGTTAATTTAAAAAAACAATTCAAACACTGGCTCACACAAGACGAGACGAGAAAGTTTTATAAGTTTTAAAATTAAATTTATTTTTAATCTCCAAGCCTCATCCTAACCAAGTCCCGTATTTCAATTCAAGACTTTGAACATTAGTCATTGGCACCTGTAAATGCCATTGAACCAAAATATAAAAGACTAACGTATCTGTACCGTGAATCACACTTGATTTGTCCCATTAAGATTATGAAGAAAGCGCCACGATCAATTCCTTATTCGGTTAACAAAACACAATGTGGTCGGTCCGATGCATTTGAACGTACACCATTACCATAATTGCCTTGTGTTTGCCCTACAATCGGTCACTGACCTTATAGATACAATCTCTATTCTAACGTACGGACGATGATAATCATAAAAACTTTATAATCAACCGCCATTGTTTTATAAATCTATAGAATGAACAATGGCAGCTCCTAACTAAACATTAGTAGAAAATTAGAGAGGTTTGACCTGATTGAAAGTCAGAATAGGGTTCAGTTCAGTCAACGTCACAACCTGTCTTGTGGCTAACCGATCCAACCAGAATTGACTTTCATTTCACCTCGAATTAAATCTATTCAGGATTTTCTGAGGCTCCAACTAGTGAAAGGTCATTGTGTTGTCAAGAATCCTGACAATCTTTTAGCACAATACCGAACGATGTGTGGTAGAGAAAGAATCGTAGTAGCCTCTTCGTCAGTCTTTATTAACCCGCCAGAATAATCTATGAGATAGATTAACGAAGACATTCTTACTCCACACGTTTGAGTGGTCGAGACGATTTGTGTAAATTGGGCCGTTGATTAGATTCCTTCCCCGAAGCTCGGCATCTTAATCTTTTCAATTCATTACTTCGCTAAAACTGAGACGTACAAAGTGATTAATCGCCCTGTTTTGTCTGTTTACAATCGACGAATTTATTTCAGAATTGGCGCTGAACGTTTTGTACATCCGGATCGAGTTTGATGCATTCCTTTATACAGAATTAGCTGTGACAATTGAAACAAGAAATCTTAATTAAAATTTTACTATTGATAAAATAAATAACAGAAAACCTTGAGTTATTACATTTACACGAACAAAGCACTGCCAATTCGCTGTGAAAATGTGAAAATCTATTGAAAATTGCTTTGTCAAAAGAAAAATCCGATAAAACAATACGAGAATGCGAAGCAGTCACTGAAAATACAGACCAGATTTGCATTCGTGCATTCAATACTTGAAGAATGTATGTGCCAGAGAGCGAATAGTTTGTCTACTTAGGTAGACACCAGAAACAGCTATCGGTTTACAAGGAACGAGATGTAAGATATATATTCAAATAGATAAGTACTGCTTTGAGCTCTAAAGCTCTTTCTTAGTCTTGTACTAATCGCGCTAGTAAAAGGCAATGTCTAGCCGACTATTCGCTCTATTTTTAATAATTTAATAGGTATTGTTAGTACCTAAGAATTAAAATATTATTGTCATTCTGCGACATAATTAGGACATACCTACAAACACCGCATCGAAGCGAAATCGTTCGATCTGTCTGCGGAAATTAAATTTTCTGAATAACATCTTCAGACAATTTGATAGAGAAAGTGTCGGACATTCGAACTCCGGCTTCTTCGAATATCTTACACTGAACAAATATTATGCAGTATATACAAATGGTTTTCGCTCATGTCTTAAAAAAATTAGGTAGGTACCTACTAAACTTTGTTTATTTTCTAGGTATACCAGCAGAATTTCTGAGAGCTGTTTGGTTTTGATGGTTCTATCAAATAAGACCGGCTATTATACATACATCCTCCATAACTTGTATGTGTATTGTATATCTGTTAATTCTGTGGTAAAAGAGTCCATATTCAAGGCACATTCAATTTTGATTGAAGTTTTCAAGCAAATGAGCCTACTGTCCATCTATACTGCAGCAGAGGCAGAATTCTACTGTGCGCTATCGTAACTTCATTCATACCCGTAGTTCGAAGAAAAGTTCGGAAGGATTATTAGATCGTTATTATTGGTATTGAATTTGACTCAATGGAGGCAATTCCGAACAGTCAGTCTTTCAACAGTTAATTCCATTGATAACTTTATTAGAACGCTTCCAATTCCTTTGCAGTTTGATTCTAAGATATCATCTCATAATATAATCAAGGTTTTACAAAAACAAAGACAACCGACTTCAATTGGACTGTTTTAGTGACCGTAAGCACCACCGAAAAGTCACAGGGAAGCAAAATACGCAATTTCGTTTACTTCGACGACATGTGTATTTTTTTCAGTTATTTGGATATAAAAACTAAACTACTTAATCGATTTTGATGAACTTTGTATGGGACCAATCAGAAAGTATATCCTCTCAAACAAAAAAAGATTTTTTTAAATCGGTTAGTAAACAATAAAGTTCTGAGGAAAATCAAAAAAGAAAAAACATCAACCGATTTGATAACCTCCTCCTTTTTGAAGTCGGTTGAAAATTGATATATTTTCTCATAATTGTGCTTACTGACCAACAATATTCTATTATTTTTGTTGTTTGCTGAGTTTTTCTTCGGAAGCGCCCCGCTCTTTGATCGTGTCATCAATTTTGGTGGAGCGAGAAAACGAAGCGTTGACCAATCGATTGAAGCAAAAAGCTTTTTTGGAAACGATATCATTAAAACAGGAGATCATGTTACAGTGGTGGCTCCAGAATTTCCTCAATTCCTTTATTTTTCAACGGCCGAGGATTGATCAGATCGCGACTGCTAGGGATGTATTGTCTGCCTGGCGGCCATTGTATTTTTTTAAGCTGACGTCACGAGTTTTCACGAAAATGTCCCTTTTGTACGATACCCTCAGGGTGGTATGAAATGAACACTCTTTTATGTCAATGTTTGCATTTGGTAAAAATGTGCACAGCTTTCATTTGTTTTTTTAAATTTTTTCGTAGAAGCGTCTTAATTCAAAAACCAAGAAACCGCTGACTGCGGCCATTTGCCGTTGGGCTTGAGAGGCATCCTAACGGCAAACACGCACACAGATACACAGTACCACAGTTTCTGCCGCAAAAGAGTAATGCAAGTTGCACTGGCCCCATATGAATCAAAGTCCTGCGTAGCACTATTCTGGTCATGGGCAGGAGTAATCTATAACAATATTACACCTTTTTTTTTTTTTTTTTTTTTTTTTACATGGGGAAATCCTCATGGATGCCCACCGCCCTTGGGGGAGGGTGGAGGGGTATGTCGGACTTTAACCGACTAAAACCCCATGGTGGCCGACCTCTGCGCATTAGAGGGACCCCGGGATATCCAAAGAACACGTACCGGTGTCCCTCACGCACGTTGCTTTGAGGCCCATCCCAGGGCAGGCTTGCGCCAACCCCGAGCTCCGCTTGCAGTGCATGCCTACCCGTGCACTGCAGCCGTCCCGGGCTCGAGTATAATGCAGCCAGAGCCCCCACTCCGACCGCTCTCGAACCCAGCAAGATCTCCCTCATTGGCAGGAGACACCGCCACCCCTCATGGGGCGGACGGCCCGGGATGTCCCACCTGGACACCCCGGCCCCGCCGTCTCCGAGCGGGATCGGATCTCTCGCGATCCCGCTCAGCAGCCTCTTTCTGAACCATGACGGTCTCACAGAAAGAGGCTACTGCCCTCCACGCTGTCGCCTCTGCCAGCATTGCCGCAACAACGCTAGGCAGGGCGAGGTCTTGCCCGATTTGGTCCATCAGGACCCGCCGTTCGGAGCTCCACGCCGAGCACTCCTCGAGCGTGTGCTGGGCAGAGTCCTGGTCCCTCCCACAGTGGTGGCACTCCGCGGTCGGTTCGCGGCCGATCCGATTCAGGTACGCACCGAAGCACCCATGTCCGGTGAGCACCTGAGTCAGTCTGTAGGTGACGTATTCCTTCCTCTCCATCCACTCCTTGAAGAGCGGCACAATCGCACCGACAACGCGTTGGCGCAAACGATGCGGCTCCAAGAGCCGTTCGCGCCACTTGTCAAACGCGCGCCGGTGTTCTTGCACCCTCACTTAAGCGGGCGCGAATTCCTCCTCGGCGCTGCGGAGACGGTCGTAAACCCGACAGTCCATCTCCGCTAGGATGTCCAGAGGAGGAAAGCGTGCCAGGATGGTCGCCGCCTCAAAGGATATTGTCCTATATCCTCGTGCGATCCGTAAGGCCATAGTACGCTGCAGTCGCTCAAAGAGCGTCCTACAGCGTCTAACACCCGTCAGTCTGGAGGACCAGACGGGCGCTCCGTAGAGTGCCATGGACCGCACTACCCCCGCATAAAGGCGGCGAAACAATATTACACCTAGGTCATCTTGTCACTAGTTAATATAATAAAATGGCAATGTTAATCCTAGCATCTTAAACGAAAGTCGTATGTTGGAAGTTATATTGCCCATTTAAAATGTGATTGTATGATAGAGTCGGAGCGGAGGCTAATGTCCCAGTAATCTATGCCTATTACACTCAACGATCGGTACTGTGTATATCGGTTAGTATGCTCTATTACATGCAACAGAACTTTCTCTGGCTTACTCAGTTGCAACATGGGAAAGCATGTTGCGAAAATAAAGTTTTTGCGCTACGTTTTAGTACGTGTCAGTTCGTCAATTATGACTATAGCTGAAGAAAGCCATCAATTCACAATTCATTTGAATAAGATTACCTACTTATTGTACCCAAACTATAGCATCCAAAAAAAAGCCCAATCAGTTCAGTAGTTTTGGCTTACAACTTTTGCATTTTTGATTTACTAACAAGATAGAGCCTATCCAGTATTCATCTAGTGTAAGTAAGTTCAGCTGGTGCAAAAATAAAATGTTTGCTTGCTTTGCTAGCCATTCCAATTTTTGGGAACAGTGTGAGTGACGTGTCATAAAATAGCAGACTGAATACATATACATAATTATATAACTACTTTATTATATTTATATAAAAAATTACCGCAAAAGGTGGCGTACTGAAGAGGAGGCCTATACCCAACAGTGGGTGCAAGAGGCTGGGTAGATAGATAGATAGATATAAAACTTTAACAAATTAGTTACACTTAGTACATTTTTTCTAGCAATGATGTTACAAACGGCTGATCGTCTAACAGGATGGCTTTAACTCGGCAAAATCTTTGAACCCTTGCAATATTCCACCGACATAGCAATTGCAGTTTCAATCGGTTAGGACAAACAATGTTGGGCTCCCGGATGGTCGTAATTAAGACCTCTCAAGTAATTACTAGGAGACAAATAACTGTGACCAGAAATGACTGAGAACTGCCATTGGAGTCTCGAGTCAAGCTTGAATCCAATTTCATGTCACTTTGAATCTGGATTTTGCAGTGAATGAATTGTTTACTATAGCCCGCTTTCAATATTGTCGTAAGTATAGTGCCCATTTTTATTTATTTATAATTATTTTTTTTATTACAGCATAAGCTAACAACCTACTACAATCTATATTACAAAACTTACAGAAGGAAATAATTGACCATAGACCGTTGCAAACGATCTAGCTCTCTAGCTCAACTGCTCCAACTCGATACCCGATGGCAGCATGCCGAGGATACTGGCTGCATTGCCTCTTTGTATTGCAAGGCTTTTCTTTGGCCGAGATAGCTGCCAGCCCTCTGAACACGCGTCGGTTTGATCAGAGGCTCAAACAAAATTTTGAAAAAAAATCGCGGAAGGCTTCGTTATTATTACTTGTTTACATAAAAAAGGCACCGTCACCCAGCGAAGGACAATACATAGAATCCCTCCTAGCGCCCAAAAATACTACAACGACAGTCGAGCCGGGGTAGGTGGGGCTTACGTATTGAGCCGCGCACGAGTTTAGTTTGCCCGCAGCCGGCAATGGCGGAGTTCGCGTAAAATTATTTTTACAAACACTAAAAATGCCATCATGTGCCGTAAAATGGTGTATCAGTTGATCCTATTTACATCACAAGAGTGTTGGGATAAGGTTTTATTTGTAAGTATCTCGTTTAATCGCTTATTTTGATGTTTTTTCGATGAAAGTTATTCCTATACATTTTCTATGGGGATGGTGCTATGCCAAATGTAGCCATGCTTTTTCAACGCAACACTTTATGAATCCGACTCGAATAATGTTTAGTAGGTACCTACCTACTTGATTTATATAGAGATGGCATTATGCAAGATGCAGGATGCGGCAAGCCGAAGACGGGCGCAATGGCGCACATTTATAGAGGTTTACGTCCAGCAGTGGAATGCAGGTTTTAGTGAAACGTCACATAGTCTATAACCAGAGGACAAACGAGACGCTTCTAACGGTACCTCATTTGTCAAATTATGATAAGTATTTTGGATGATATCAGAGAACAGAGGAACATACAAATCATAACCCTCCGTTTGCTTTGCCGTAGTCGAGTAATTTGTAAAAAGACTCGACTAATGATGGTAATGATGAGTCAAGGACCATTAGATTTTATTTGTAGAGATTTATTTTACATTATCAAAATAATGTCAATTTTTTGCATTGCACCTTACGGATAAATCATCCAGGAGGCGCGTGACGAAATCTGCATTTCATACACTAAACATCATAAGAGTCCTGTCGTTGACACAGCAAAACCAACCCAATCTCTTACGAATTAAGGTCGACTCCTAATTATTACTATAGATAGTGACCGAGTTAGGGGAGGTCCCGAGTAGGACGGACAACGCGCGAACTTCATTCGTGTTTTTGGTTTAAGATTCCAGCCGAGTTTCTTTGAAGGAATGTTTTCATGTTTTATCTGCGTTCACTGCCGTCACCGTATCAGCTTATGCTATTAGTTTTCAACTTAGATCGGGTTCGGTTAAATTGATACTTACTTAATACTGATACCTACTTATCTTCGGCTTTTAAATATAACCCCGATGAGTAAAGCGTATTAACCCTTCCTTGGCAGTCGGGTAAAAAGAAAACTAATTAACGCAAAATAAACTTAACATTCCAAAGTTATTGCAAAACATTTCATCGGAATTAAAGTTCAGAAACTACCCGATAGATGTTAAATACCGTAAAGCTAATAAAAATCCATCAGGCAACAAAAGTTTGCTTGTATATACCTACTTACCTACTTTTATTACCAATTCGTTTCGGAAAGTTTTCGTACTTGGTTACGAAACTTTTTCACGGACAAAATCTGGGCCAGTTTTTGAAAATCTCCCGCAAAACGAGGAAACGTGATGCCGAAATTATAAAAGAGGGTGATTTAAAACAGTTCTAAAAGTTTTTCATCGTTTCCTTCCGGTTAGCGATTTATCAAGCACGGTTTTGTGTTGAATAGATCCTCGCAACTTTTGGAAACTGTGTTCTGTTCCCTTAAGATAACAGGCTAGATTGATAGTTTTGAAAAATTTCAAATATATCTTCGTTTTAAAAAGAGCAATCTAATAAGAAAGTCAATATGTAGGTCTTGATAGGTCGTACATGTTTGAGCCCTTTGGGGTCGAGACCCTAGGTCCATGGGGAATGGGAGCCTTCCGCGTTTTAATAGTAGTAATATCTTTGGCACGCTGCCATCGGGTATCGAGTTGGAGCAGTTGAGATACCTATAGATCGTTTGCAACGGTCTATGGTAGGCCCAATTGTTTCCTTTTGTAAATTTTGTAATATAGATTGTAGTAGTTAGCTTATGCTGTAATAAATAAATTAAGAATTGACCTAGTAGAAATTCAATAAACAATATTAATAATTAATTAATAGTAGGTACTTACATTGATTTATTCAAGTAGAACATTTACGCTATCAAACACAGAATGTACAAATAACTGTTACCAAAATAAAAAGACGCTACACAAGCAAAATAAAAATCAATTGAAGTGAGTGCTGAAATTTAAAGGTTAAAAACATTATATTTTTGAACATTCTGTCTAAGTAAATCTTACTTAAAGGTAGGTTATTTTCATTGATGACAAACGAAGTATTACAAACCCCTATTAGAGTAATTACAAAAACGACCCAGTAACAGGCACACTTTATAATTCCTTAAAATGACATCGCGCAATTAATTTACTGCAATAATAATATCGCCCTCTTAAATTAGTTTCCTATTCCCCAGAGAAATTACGAC
Source organism: Lobophora halterata (assembly GCA_932526365.1). Taxonomy (NCBI): domain Eukaryota; kingdom Metazoa; phylum Arthropoda; class Insecta; order Lepidoptera; family Geometridae; genus Lobophora; species Lobophora halterata. Next base: position 4,236,762 of record OW052018.1, read on the forward strand.
TCTATATCCTGTTGATTGAGTTTAAAATTGCAGTGGTGGTTTGTCATAAAGCCCTGTTCCCACATGAGTGATCGCGGCGAAGTGGGGTCAAAAGTTGGTGGTAAAAAATTGTGAGCCGCAGCTGTTTGGCACATGGCAGGCCACCGACCGGAGTACAAACTATTTGATATTCTGTTTGCGTAGTTTGTGTGCTTTGATATTGCTTTAATTTTGATATTCCAAGATTTTTTGTAGCAGTAAATTCCTGTTTATATTTTCTAGAAAACATCTAACTTTTCTCATAAATTTAAATTAACAAAAATCTAAAAAGGCGGCCACAATATCAATGATTATCATTAGTTTCATCTTTCTAAAAGCAATAATATCGTTCTCTTTAAGACAAATAATGAAAGCTGATCCAGCAGTCAGTATTAAATGTCTAATGCAGTAAGAAATTAAATTAACAAGACTTACTTTTACACACCACTTCTTACCACCAATAAAACATGAAATTACTGTAGCCCCTAACAATACGGATCATAATCACCCAGAAAAACTTTTCCTTAAGGTGGAGTTTATGCGGACGCGATCGAGATGTAAAGTAAAGCGAATAATGGTAATGTAATGGAACAGATATAAAAAAAAGTTTAAAGTATAATAGGTATAGACGTACAGCCTGTTAGTTACTTAGTGAAAATACAGAATTGTTAACATATTTACAAAAAATATAAAAAAAACTAACGAGTCTTACAGTAGTCGCATATTATGTAAAACATCTCTCTCATTTAAATTTGTAGGATTCCATTAACTTCATTTTTCTGAGGTTGGTTCCATCTGACGGCTAACTTCATGTTACACACTTCTGTTGCATTTCACGAAATCACTGCCACAAATTGACAAAAAGTGGGAGGAAAGATGTTACACATCAAACATGTTAAAAAAAGACTGCAAGTAACATTATTCAACTAATTTGTCGCGTGTTTGGGTCGCGTTTTACACATCGCTCCTTAGCAACCCTGAGGAGAGCCTCCGCTCCTTGGCAATTACGTTGACATGTGTCGTAAAAAAACCACATCAGTAACGATATGACAGCGGGCACATACAATAACTTTAATACACGGTACTCTGTGTATTTCAGGGGTTTTTTCTTAGAAAAAGCTTGTTTTGTTACTGATAGTAAATACCTGAGAATAACAAGGAAACTGGTAACTAATAGTTTAGTTAATTGATTGATTCAGGCGTCACTTTGCGGAAATCCATAAATATCAACAAATTATATAAATATATTTAGTAATAAATCCGCTTAATTTCTAAACAAAGGTTTTAATTAACTTAACTTTAGTTCAACTAAACCAAAAAAGTCCACACCTCCTGATGATGCCTCGTGTATAGGCGAAACACGTGTCGTATCTTTAAACTTTGGTTTTCTGTTCTTTGACTCTTTGGTTTAGTTGAACTAAAGTTAAGTTAATTAAAACCTTTGTTTAGAAATTAAGCGGATTTATTACTAAATATATTTATATAATTTGTTAATAGTTTAGTTTTTGTCATAATACAAAAACTATTACTTATATAATCTCTTAGATAATACATTTATTTCTTTTCTTTCTTTCTATTTAATTAAAAATTGTTGTACTATTACGATTTGTGAAAATCTATACCTACCTCCTCTGTCAACACAAGTTACAAGTTTTATTAAAGGGGAATTCTCGTGTTTGTTTTAAAATTAACCCTACTAACTTAAAAACACGTATAAAATGTAAATTAAGGTATGAAACCTTTCACTTTTTTTGTTGACGAAATCAAAAAACATGGACGAAACGAATAGTGTAAAGAAATTACTATAATACGGCGTACTTTTTGAGTATTTGTCCGAAACATTTTGTATGGAATTCGGATTTGAGGCCTTAGATTAAATTTACAAAATATTTTTTTTTTATTGTGTAAGTAAACTAAATGAGTTGCTTATAATATGTGGGATGAAGACTGAATAGTGTCAGTGATGCCTAGATCCACGTATCGATCTAACGGGCGAGACAGTAAAATGTTTCTCGGCCGAGACAGTGATTTGTAAGCAAGTAGCTTACATCACTCGCTCAGCCGACGTTTATACGTCTAAACGTACCGAGTTCTCGGACGAGAGCAGTCTCGGCCGTTTGCTCGGTACGTGTGATCAAGGCATTAGACAATCAATATCACCCTTTTCACAAAAATGTACAATAAGACACTAGTTAATCCTTAAAAGTTAAAGTTATAAGTAGTCTAATAAACGTGTAGGCACCCTTAAGTTGCTCAAAAGGATGCCCTCCAGATATCGAGAGCCTGCTAATCCACGTCACAGGAAGTCAAGTCCGTGACTCAATCGAGTTCCTTCGAGTTCCATAACTTCCCAAGTAAATCCATTAATTATTACAAACATTAATACGGTGTGCACCGCGGGCGATAGGAATTTATTGACCATGAAGTATGAATAGTTTATATTATTTTGTTATTAGAAATAGAAGAGGTTTCATAAACCTCTAATAAGCATCATGCTTCTGAGAATCATTTCCTCAGGTCAATCAAACATTCCTTCCTGTCATTGAGATATTAGCAATTTTTTGCTTCCTGTAAATTTTTAATTACCAGAAATATTAAAATACGCATACTCAGTTACCGTACACAGATAAAGCAAAAAACTTTTACTTCTTACTACTAACTTTTTTTAAAATAAATATGACTAGCATTGGACAACCGATCCCGTTAGTCGTTTTCCTATGGCTTTGCGTCAATAGGTACCCATCATTGATAATACTTGAGTCAGTACGCAAAAGCTCGGCTCGGGCGCCGCACTCGCCCCGATGTCACTGTCATTTTGTAGTAACCCGAATTTCTGACTGCACAGATACAACACAGTAGCCCATTCAATACTTAATGTACATCCATATCTATGTGAGACGTTTTTTTTCTTTCTTTCTATCTTATGTAGAGTGCCTCGCTCATATTATTTGGTAAAGTACCTTTGATTAATACCTTTTGATTAAAAAGATAATTAATTAGCATACCTTTTGATTAAGATGATTAATATACCGATACCTTTTAACTAAGATGATTATTCGTTAAAACTTATTTGAATATTATTATGGATCTGTAGGCAAATGCTAGTTTGTATAAATTTACAACTAGGAATGTACGTACAACTCGAAACGGTAACCTAGTTTGAATAGTTTTGTACGTGATACAACATTGTTGCCAGAGCTTTGAGGATTCCAAGTTCTGATTCTGATTGCAAGATAACAGTTAGAATTTAGTAATATGATATTGGTATCGAGGGACATGGTTCAAATTCTTTGAATCTGACGCACAAATAACAACTATAACTTCAGTTATCTAGTTCCCATAGTACCTACAAGCTCTGCTTTTTTTTTTTTTTTTCTTTCGAAGAACCTAAGTTCTTCGGTTTTGGCTTCAACTCAAAGGTATAAAGCCAGTGTCAAGTAATTGGAGAGATTATTTTGTCATAAGTCAGAGTCGATAAGTCAAGTCATGCCCCTGTAAAGTAGTGGTGGTTGCGACTTTACTAGAGGCTTCTATGGAGTTTTGGAGGCAACAGGAAAAGTCACGTTTTACAACATTACACTATTCACCAACACTCATACACGTTCACGAGCACTTAATGGATAAAAAACCACCTTTTTTACACTTAAACACTCAAAGTTATACAAGTTTTGTCAATTAATTTAATGCCGCCAATGCGCCATTTTTCATGTTCCCGCCAAAACTCCTCCAAGCTCTGATTAGTTATCTCTACTTATTTTTTAAATAAAATCAGTGGAAACTAATTTAGATTGTGATTTACTTTTTGTACCTATAATAAATTCATGTTCTGCTTATTTTCTGAAATAATTATGAAATGATAAAATAACTCTTCTCTTTTTCTAAAAAACTCTTCTTCGTTGCACTTTTGACCTATTTAACTCTTTTTACTTTTATTAGTGTTCTATGTAAAATTTGAAAGCACCATTTTTTCAGCTGCAAATTGAATCCCAGCCATGTGTTTTTTATTCATTTATTTTTCAAAAGGATGAAAATTTGTGCAATTAAACATTACCAAGATGCATTTTACTTATCTCATCACTATATAGGTATAAAAGGCTTAGTCCCGACTGACAGACAACGCACAAGCCAAACCACTGGACGTAGAGACTTGAAATTTGGAGGGTGTGTGTCGAAATGTGTAGGCGTGTACTGAGATTTTTTTTATAATTCGATAAGTTCACAATGTAAACGAAGTTGCAGGTGTCAACTAGTCGTTAGTTTCAGCTTTATGAAGTACGTATCAACATGTATTTTTATGAAAGCCCATTTTATTGGATTTATAGACGACAACAGGGATTATGTAAATGCAATACCAGCGTGCTGTGCCGAAGCATGCGGCCATAGTGCAGGGCGTATATATGCTACTCAGGCTTTCGGCCAAACCGTCTTTGGCCGAAACGATTTCGATAAAATGCTCAGTAAGAGTCCCATATTACGAGTGTGATTATGATCGATTGTGCATCTTTGATTAAAGTTTGTTTAAGTACTTAACTCATAAGCTATTCATTTCTTTTACAAAATGTTATAATATAACGCTACAAGTGACATCGCCTATCTGTAGTAGGAAAATAAACCTTAAGCCAAAAATATGCACCGAATGATTTTGTATTTGTTTATTGTTGATATGTACGAATGAACGTACGTACAACGAGATAAAGATGAAGAGATAAATATTATTTATTTTGCACGATACAAAGTTGTTTATAAATTTCTACATTTTAATTCTAAAAGTTACACAGTACTTTTACTTTACTCGTAATCCTTTTTAATGTTCGTGTTAGTTACAAATTGATGTTCAGATTTTTTTTAAATAGTGCTTTGCATTGGTGTCGGGGTTTCGGCTTTCGGCCAAATATTTACCGACTCTAGCTTTAAGCTCTAGCAGCACTAACGTAGACTTCTGTGTCCGGGTATCGATTACTCTATATCAGACTGTCTGCGTTGTCTTTCGGTTAAAACGATGTCTTCCTGTTGTTGCTCTGGAATGGACCATTATGTATTTATTGGCTTTATAAAGCATGAATATGCTTCTTCTGTGCACTGGCTTCTACTGTTTGATATTGGATCCTAGTTGTAATGTGAGTTCAAACAGAACAGAATTGTTGGGTATGGTATTATTAGTGCTTAGTTCAGTCTTCAGCAAGTTCTGACTCAATGAAGAAGGTTTAGATATAGGTAAGGTAAGATATGAGCAAAGCGTCAACTATACAACATCTTGTAGTTCATAGTTATTGTAATAAACAATATTTTTGGACAGTATTATTTAATACAAGTTTCTAGTTTATTTGTACAAATGGATGGAATAATCTCTATGCTGTTTTCATCGTCCGCGATCAATAGGCGACGAATAAATTAATTAGAACAGGCTGGCTTGAAATAGAACTACTTATTGAAGGGAATAGAAATAAATATATAAAAATATTTTGGACATTTCACACAACGCCATCTAGCCCTATCTAAGCATTGCTTGTATAATGGGAACCAGATGGCTGATATACGTACAATACTTAAATACTTTTTTTTGTAAACTTAGACAACACCCAAACTCAAGTTAAATACCGATGTTCATCACACAAATGTTTGTCCTGAAGCGGGAATCGAACCCGCGACACCGGCTGTGGCAGTCCAATACATTTGCCATTCGGCCATCCGTGTTGTCGAATCTGTATCTTATTCACCAATAAAATACCCTACCAGTTATACCATGACTAGGTAACGCTCGCAACATCGTTTGCGTTGCGAATGAACAAAATTCATTTTATAGTACGCGCCTATATTTCTTAACGAACTCAACCCCACAATTTCAACTCTCTACGTCCAGTGGTATAGCCTGTGCGTTGTCTGTTAGTCAGTCAGAACTTAGCCTTTGACGTGACTACGTCTAATAAATCGATGCACGCCAGCTGCATGCACGAAAACGTTGACGTCATTGACCGGTAACGCTGTCATTGTCCGGTAACGCTCATTGTCCCGTTACGCTGGTATTTACGTTAAACTATCGTTAACGGTATTTACGTTAAGCTACCAACTTTACAGACAACCAATTTTAATGATATTTATAGAATTAGCAGGACTCTTGAATTGTAGGGTCATTTTTTTAAGGTTCAATATTTGAATCATCAATTAGGTTTAGATCTCAATTGAAAGAAGATTATTAGGTATGATCTGATTTTTACCACCAGGAGAGAGCTAGGACCCTGCTAGTCTCATCACTCGTTTTCTTAAAAAAATAATTTAAGAACTAAGTACCAATAATAGTAAAAATAGCCCGCTGATTTTGTACATCAAATTAATGTATTAATGTTACTTTGAATAATCTGAATGCAAAATCAACATTAATTTACTGAATTAATCTTAAACTTGCTTTACGTTTTGAACTTCGTATTCGTCTTTCTAACCAATTTGATTTGAATATAACTTAAATATTCTAAAGAAGACAGTGCTATCGCTACATGGGTCAACGAACTTTCGACTCAAGTTCAAGTGGAATGGAAAGGGCCTGGATTTATTTTTAGACCACTGAAATGACTGTTGCCAACCTAGTACTGCATCTGACCATTGAGAAGTGATGAGATTTGCTTTCTGAAATTTGTTCTGCAAGCGATATTTTGCTCGACCCATAAAAACCTACACAAATAAATAATCGGTTGTCTATAAAGTTGGTTTAAGGACGCTAGTTTAACGTGACTACCAGCGTAACGGGACAATGAACGTTACCGGACAATGACGTCAATGTTTTTGTGCATGCAGTCGGCGCAGCGGCGTTCATCGATTTATAAGACGTAGTCACGACAAAAAATTAAGAAACTAATGCTATTTTGAAACGGTTAAAGCATTACGTCTAGGCAAGCGTAGAGTAGGACAAACCCTGGCTAGATCTAGCGCTGATCTGAGTTATAACTGGCAGAAGGTGGTTAAGGGGAACCCTCAAATCCGTTGACGAAATCAAAAAACATTTGCTAAACGAATAGTGTGAAGAAATTACTATAATACGGCGTACTTTTTGAGTATTTGTCCGAAACATTTTGTATGGAATTCGGATTTGAGGATTAGCCTTAAGAAGAGCCGAAGGTTGGGCTCAGAAGCGCGATATGGGAGGGCCCTACATCCAACAGTGGATGATGACAATGATGAAAGAAAAGCATCACGTCTTGATCAAAAAAATCAGGGATTCTAAGATCGTAAAAATATTAATTGGTAACGTAAAATACGTTCAGACAACCCGTGAAATTGTTCAGGAAGTAGGTAAACATCTTTAGATTGTTGAGATCAATGGGATTCTGAGGATATCGTCTAATCTACACATAAACTTGCATTAGGACTGGCTGTTTAGAAAAAGGTTCGTAGAAACAGCGATTATTAAATTTGGAATAGCAATTTAAACAAAGTGTCTTAGGAATTTAGGACTTTTTGGTTTGAACTTACGAGTATTGCGTAAACTCCTTAGACGTGTCTAAAAAGTTTCATATAGGATGAACGATGTAAGAGATGGCACTTCTTTAAAAAACTAAATGATAGAATCTGAACTAGTTCTTACTTAGAAGTCTAGAAACACTCCCCAATCTTTTCATAAAAAAACCATTTTGTAATATTTAATAAAACAAAACAAATCTTACAAGTAGATAAACTGTTAGTTAAATTTAAGTATCAAAAGTGACCGTTTGTACGACTTCATGGATAAATGTTACACTTTAAATTGTATTTCAACACAATTTCACATAAAAGTCCTCAATCAATAAACTACGTACGTGACTTTCTCCATTTAAATAAATAAAATCCATCCCCTTTCGCTCGTGCCATTGTTGGTATCGTATTGTACAGCCACCTGGCTCATTAACAGGATACAAACTGTTAGCGATTCTGTGGTGGCCCCAGGGCTAGCATAGTAACTGTTGCCTATTCTACGGAGACTCTAGAGTTTAATAGTAACTATTGCATAAACTGCAACAACCAGGGTAAAGGGAGCTCCGAAGTAGGTACATAAATCGCACCTGCTTTGGCCGCATAATGACGACCATTACTTGCTGGATTTGAATATTGGGTCAGTTATTTCAGCATTAGAGAGAGAAGATGTAAAACTCAGGATGGTATTGTTTTATAAACTTTACATAACAAAGATCGATTGTTCTAAACATGCCTCGTTCAAAGATTCCCAAGAAGCAATACGAGTATAAACAAAAGGCTTAGACCTAACTGGCAGACACCGCACAGGCCAAACCACTGGACGTAGAGACTTGAAATTTCGAGAGCCTGTTCGTCAAAAAGTGTAGGTTAAATAAGAAAGGAATTTTTGGTAAGTCACAACGCAAACGAAGTTCAGGGTGTTAACTAGTCTAAAAATAATTAGTTATTTAATCTAAAACTGGGGACTTCCACTTTCAAAGATGTGATTTTGGTAACCATTATTTTGGATCTGAACTCATGTCATTTAATTAACGATACAGTCTTTTATAGGTAGATCCCCATCTACCTATAAAATCTACCCATCATCTGTCACCCTGCTCTGTCCCCTAGGGTTACAGATGGAACAAAAAAGTTCTATCTGTCCCACCGTTGCTAAAAAGCAGACAGATAGAACTATTTAATCCCATCTGTCCTCCATTAAAAAAAAATCAAATGGTTTAGGTTAGGAACGAGATTTTACGTCTAACTCCTTGTTCAAAAACGTAGCAGCAACAACATAAGCGACATAGGAAGCATATTTCAGGGTTTCTCCTTATTCCTCGCACGCGGTGCATGCACCTGAGCTTCGTAATCCTTCAGGGATCTCTTTACGCTGGTGCTGGAATATTTCATTCGCCCGTGCCACAGTTAATGAGGAACATCTGGTGATCTTCACGAAAGCTTTAAAAAGCTTTACCAAGAAGAACGACTATAAAAAGAACATTTTTTAGTCCATCCTTTTATGGCTTATTAGTCATTGTTTCGAAGGCCTGAAGACAAAAGTAGAGAAGAAAAGAGTGGTCTTCCTTAGTGACTATAATTACCTGAAATTTAGTTAGGGTAGGTATGTAATTTTTTGCAGTGCACCCGAAAACCTACCGTTCATTTCCGATTCATATACATAATGTAATTAAAACCAAATTGTTTGCAATACCAAATTACATGGCTCATTCAATAATGTTAATTTTTATGTGCTTTCATTGACAAACTCATCTTAATTTCTACATTTTGATTGATGTTATCATATTGATATAATAAAGGTTTTAAAAAACATACAACAAGCGACTTCAATCGGACTTTAATATTCTAGTGACCGTAGGCAACTCTCAAAAGTCACAGGGAAGCAAAATACGCAATTTCGTTCACTTCAACGACTTTTTTTTCAGTTATTTTGATTTCAAAACCAAAGTACTGAACCGATTTTCATGAAATTTCTAAGGGACCAATCAAAAAAGATAATCTTACAAATAAAAAAAATTTATCAAATCGGCTCCTTTATATGTACAACAAAGTTCTGAGGTAACAAACATTAAAAAAAACCCATCAACTGAATTGAATTATGAGTTGGAATACCTCCTCCTTTTTTGAAATCACTTGAAAATGAACTAGCTGAATTCATCGTACCTGTTCCGGTTCCTCACGTCACTGGCCCATTTCTTACGTCCCATTGACTTCTCGCCATTCATCGGCGCCTTTTCAAAGAGAAGGGGGTTTAAATGCTTTACAGTGCAAATGAGTATATGAAGATTTATAGCCTGTGGACTATTGTGTCACCGACACATTGTTAGGGCTGAACTCGTAAGGTAGTCGCAATTAAAATGGGTTGTAATGAATGCTACTGTTTTTTGCCAGCTGATCCTATTTAGAGCTGAATTATTTTGTTTTTTCATAGAAACATAAGGTTATTTCAAAATAAGATAATATTTGGGTTGGCGACTATTGTCATCATTAAACAGTTTTGTACGATGTTTCCTCTATCTGTATTTCCAAGAAAAACATGACCCTCTTTTTCGCAGTCGGGTAATGAAAAAAAGAGAAAACCTTATAATGATTAGGCAGTTATAATTCTGCAATCTCGAAATCATCTGCCATTTAGACGACGACACGGATGGTCGAATGGCAAATGTATTGGACTGCTACGCCCCGTGTCGCGGGTTCGATTCCCGCTTCAAGACGAACATTTGTGTGATGAGCACCGGTGTTTGTCCTGAGTCTGGGTCTTTTCTGTGTATTCTATGTACGTATGTATTTACAAAAAAAAGTATTTAAGTATTCTATCAGCCATCTGGTTCCCATATCACAAGCTCTGCTTAGTTTGGGGCTAGATAGCGTTGTGTGAAATGTCCTATACCCTATACCAAACAGTGGGTGCAAGAGGCTGGATAGAAAGACAGAGATTAAAATAAAAAGTAAGCATAAACACTATTATAGAGATTTTAATAACAAATGTTTTCTATGAATAAATTAATTTTCAATTAAGGTACTCAACCGAACGAAATCGCTTTTTAATCATGTTTATATTCCCACAAAAAATGTAGCAACTGAACGGTACCGATCCGGATTTACAAAACCCACCCTTCTATGATTAGCTGGCTTAATCCTCGTTTTGAAAAACTCTACAATAGAGCTACGGATTGCAAAAAAGCCGTACCCGTCGATTTCAACAAATATTTTTATTACTGAACCAATGTTTGTTTTGCCCTCGTCAGCAAGGGTTGCTGCCGGAAGAGGCATAATAAAAACGAGCGAAGAGCAACCTTACGAAGACTTTATTAAATCATGGAGAGATTACACTTCAATCAATTTAAAAAATTGGTGGTCTGTTAATTTACCTGTGTAACGGGACAATGAGCGTTACCGGACAATGACAGCGTTACAGGACAATGACGTCAACGTTTTCGTGCATGTAGCCGGCGTTCATCGATTTATTAGACATAGTCACGTCAAAAATCCAATATTTTCTTGTTGTTCAGAAAGTATGCATTTTATAGCACAAATTGATTGTTTCATTATTCTCGAGTAAAGTCTTCCAGTTTAAGAATGCACGCCCCTCCACTAGCACCAGCATACAAATACCCATTCTTAGACTGAACGAGCAAACGGAGGGGCGTGCATTTTTAGATTAAAAGATCTCTACCTGCATGTTAACATATTATTATTTTTTTTAAATAAAAAAGTAGGTATTAATATAAAACCCAATAGACTGTACTGCATTGATCAGTACTTTTAGCTATGTACTCTACCATGGCTACTCTTAACTTGTAGATACGTAGAATGTTAATATTCATAGACGTTCATACTAGCTCGAGCACTCTCTCTTGCTTTCTCTTCTTACTCTTAGGTCGCTTCCATTCAGAATATCTTCTTTTCATTCTATCTAAAACCATTTTTCATGGACATATGAAAGAACAGCTAGATTGAAAGCTGCTACTTTCATTACTTTTAGAGAAAAATGAATGAAGACAGGATACACTAACTTTTAGCGAGAAACATACATAAATGAGTAAGATGTGTGAGCTTTTCTAACGAAATTAAGTAATCAGTGACTGTTCACAGACTGAATGCCTGACTAATCAATCAGTACTAACTAGTTAATATACTATACATACAGGTATACTAGTAAATGTAAAATCATAAATTAGCTACCAGCCAAATCAGTTGTTTCGTATAGCTAAAATTTAACTATTTAGTGCAATTTTTAGTTTCAAACTATTACCTAAATCTATGAGCCTTAATTCTTATTTCTATCTAGCTCTAATGTTAGATCTGCATACATTTTTTGTTCACACATCCCACTAAACATAAACTTGTCACTAAACTTAAACAATTATCTAAAGTAGGATACAAACGGGACTAAATTTCTTGACTTTTTTTACTTACTTAACTTTTTTTTATATTGATAGTTTTGAGGGTAAATTAAGGGTCAAGCGTTATGGTTAGTAAAACAACAGCATTTTAACTCCACAAATACGATGGCGCTTTTGTTGTTGACTGTACTTCCTAACTTAGAACTGTTCTTCAAACTCCCGCAGAGGAAACACTTAATGATACGAATGTCATGCACATGCTGGATGCATTTATTTATAAACGTTGTTTGCAATAATAGCCACTACCTACCTACTCACGGTCGGGAGTAAAATATGCGATATATGTACTCAATTGTACTCGTATATGCAATAAAAATCCGACTTTTCTATGTATATTGATGAAACCAAGGTTAACGTAAGATAATTTGCGATTTTATACAATGAAGCCTAATCAATTATTCTTTAAAAATTTGAATATGAATCTTTTTTTTTATCGAATTTATGAACTGAGTAGTAAAAGGACAATGTCATATCTAATTCATTAGGTATAGATCGAAAAAAACACACTTGAACTAACAAAAAAAAATTGATTCAAGGACGAGCGACCTCAAACGACCCACTAAAAGAAATTAATCGGCGTGTCCGAAAAATAAAACAAAAGAAACCGTAAATCCCACACTGGGCGAAGACAATACATCGCGTCATGAAGCTGTTTCCCTCCCGCCAGGCGGCGCCACATTACCCCCCTCCTCAGCTACCCCTCCCTACTTCCCTTCTCCGCTGCCCCTCACGCACGTGCGTACATAACCCCGCCAAGGGAAACCTAACCTTATCACCTGATAACAAGATCCACTTTCCCTATAACGTGACAGATGCAACACAATCTATTAGTCACCATATCGCGTTACCATTAAACACATTTTGATTCGGTCCGCAGCCGCATTCCTCATCTAATAACGTTGGGTGTTTGAACTTTGGTCCTTCTGCATTGCCTAAATGAGGAAGTTCCATTAAAAATGAGGTTCCGTATCGATTCAACAGACGATAAGCAACTGCTCTACCATTCATCGTAATGAACTAAAACAGAAAATACTTGATGGTTATATTGCTCAGACCCCACAGCGGGCTAATAAATTGAAGGCAGGCTTGAAATCATAGTCCGCGGCGTAGCATTATGCACCCCACATAACCGCTCCCTTGTGTATTGGTTCCTGATGAACGACCCAATAAATACCCATAAGGTATAACGCGACACGTACAAAACATTCTTTGGATGTAAAAGCATTATCCTGTTAAGTAATTTATTTCTTCTTCAGGTTGTAAGTGAACAGTTATTTTATGGGGCCACTTAAGCACTCTATAATCCTACCAGTTATGGTTCGAAAGAGGGTGTCGGAAACCATAATGCAACGCCGTAAAGCATAAGAACTCAAACGCAGAAACCTGCATCGAATTCGAGATCATAAATCTTAGTTTTTTTTACAGGGATTTATTTATTTAATGCTCCTTTATCTATTACTTCGAGGGTGCTTAAATAAGTGATTTAAATTGTAAATATTAAATTAACTTTTTATACTCTTACTCCAAGTCTGCGATAAATAAAGTCTCGAGAATGTTTGTTAAAACTTTCCCTTTTCCCAATGTTGGTTAACTCCATTTCCGAAAGAGCTTCTCCCAACAAAGGAAACTTCATTCACAATTAGATCAGCTTAACTTGTGAGCTTAAAATATTACCCATTCCTAACTTCGAGCTATAAGCGTTGAGTCATCGCCCTCTGACTCAGAGACTTTCATCCCGCCACTGAGCAAAGCATGTTTTTAACATCCCACACGAACCAGTCTAGATAATCTAAACCTATATTTTACTTATCCGCTATCTATAAAATGACTAACATACTGCTAGATGCAAGTTTGTAATTTCGAATAGAGACTGTGATACAAATACTCGATAAACTTCTTACATTAACGACTAAAGAGATTGGTTGAACTAAACAAGTTGTTTGGTAGAATTCTTGTTCAAATATTTGATATGACACCCACAAGGTTCCCGAAAGTGAGACGTACTTGATGTTTTATTTCTCTCTGATCCATAGAAATGTTGAACAGAATAACACCAAAACCATCTATTCCAAAAGCTGGTTAGATTAAGATATTGTAGCAGTATTGTTAGTGCGGAGGATGAAAGACCACCCGCGGCTTCGTTTACATATGACAGAACAATAAGGCATAAAGCCATGATCATACAGCTATGATCATGATATACTTATCATATTAATATATGTAAGGTACATTTAACTATAGGTACACAAGTTACACTTGGTATGCTAAATAATATTATTCCGCGTGATTTTTTTGAAGTAAAACCTTCTTTAGGCGTACTTCTGACTGAGCAAAATATTTCGTGGGGAGTGAATTGGGCTGGGCTCCTAATGCTGGGCTATAACACTATTTGGGTAAAGTCGACTGGTATCATATGATCTTCACATAGGATGGCTATTTGTCTACTGTTTTTTCTTTTACCTCAAAAGACAGATTATTATGACAAAACAAAGTACTTCGTCCTTTCAATGCACTCACTGTCAAACTTTGAAAAATAGTTGTAATTCGTATAATCAACCTCGCCTTTGAAGAGGATTTCACTTCTGTCGTGTGGTCTTAAGCACATAACTTTTTTTCTAAGGAGCTTTGAAAATATTTAAGATATTGACATTATTTTAAATCTAGAATGCAAACCTATGTACAAACCAAATATACACACATGTATTGTATTGACACGGTTAGAGAATAATGTTATCAGCAGTACCATTACCCGCAAATTGGGTTACATTGCAGCCACTTATCTTCTAAGTCCTGTTACCATGTAACGGTATGCACTACATGCAGTCTATTAGAACTTAGTTTGCATTTAACCTTCATACAATTCTTAACCTAGACACGTACGCAAAATTTAAGATTGCGATGAATAATACATTTGATCATAGATGAATAACGGTGTTTCTATAGAACATCAAGATAGACAGTATGAAAGCAAAATTGATGTGGAATACAGGACAGAATATTCTGACATCCTGTCAATAAAAATGAAATATCTCTATTTTTAATTAATGATTGTTCCTTTTTAGGATTTAGTTTTATTAACAATGAAAAAGCCTAGTAGTTTTGACATAGAATATTAATCTAGCCTTTCTCGAAAATTAGCATCGGACCAAAATGTACTAGAAGTTGTTTGATGGCACATTTTCAATGTTGTGTTTCTGTACTTTAATACCTCCATGATTTAGGCATGATTGATTCGCTTTACTTTTTGAAATCATGACATTTAATTAAAACATTTTTATATAAAAATATTTTTCACACTTCGTAAAGTGCACTCATGTGCAAGGTAACACGATATTGAAGAAATTGTGAAAGTTTGCGGCAAAGTGACTCGACTCGCTAAATGGTTCCGTTAGAAACCGTTTTGAGGCGTTCCCTGCAGGATGCCGTCTATATGGATACCAACACAGTGTCAGTTATTCTGCCGCAAAGCAGTAATGTGCAAGCATTACTGTGCTTCCATTTGTAGGGCACTGTAGCTAATTATATTACTGTGCTTTCGAGATTGACCATCAAAATGTCTCTTTGGACGACCGCTATAGCGCATAGTGTTGCACCGGCCTATGTGAATCAAAATCCTGTGTAGCACTGTTCTGATCATGAGTTGGCGTGATCTCTTACATCAGAAGAACGCTTAGTTAGTCTTATCCCAGGTTTACATAAGAAAAGAAAAAAAATCGGTACCAAGATGTGACCATTTTACTTATATTAATATTTAACCTCCAAATTAGGTATTTTGATATGATATTAATATTATGAGTAGTATCTTGTTATTTAATATCTTAAAATAAAAGGTCAGTACTCTAGTATAGATATATATAGACACTATAGAGTCGATAAAAAGCTAATAAAAAGCTATTGATAAAATACAAAGTGATACAAAGTTTTCTGATAAAGACTCGGTTAGAGGCAATAAGGTTTCTATTACTGTTATTGCATCCATAACAACACATATTGTGGTCGTAGAATTGATTAATGACACTCTATGGAAATAGAATTAATGATACATTACTCATTTCATATCGAATTGAAGGTGTCTCATAAAACACTTTTATGGCTTTTGAATATTAAGTTCACACAGAGGCCATTTTAGAAAAATATTTAACAATCGTAGTTTGTACGGCAACAAAAATTTTAGGACACATTAAAATAAGTTTATAAAAACTGAAAACTCGACTGCAGAAATAAAATTAAAATATTGAATTTTTGACACTAACTTTATTCTATGAGATTCTCATGACTGAAACAAATTGAAATATACCTTATTTACTGAAATCCATCATGTTTGATTTTATTTTGTCACTTTTTAATACATTTTGTTGGCTTACAGCCGCCATATTAGATTTTTTATCATTTACTTAGCTAGCTTAAACATTTGCTAGCTTACCTAAAGCACTCGCGTGACCAAGATGAATCCAAAAACATCTCATTTTGCCTGCCTGCCTGTACGGTGGCGTATATAGATAGACAAACCTACAAAGATACACTCGAGAAACCTAATCCTTCGCAGTCGGGTAGAAACAATACATTTCAAAATGTAATTTCATCCCCCTGCTTAGTCAAGCAAAGATCGTGCCGGCTCTAAACCGCGGACTGCGGTTTGCTTGACCCCTCCAATTTTGATTGCTGTATCACATTACAGAGGTGTTGACACTCTCTAAATTAACGTACAGTCAGCATTTCAATCACAATTAAAATAAGGATGAAAGTTTGAAATTCAACTTAGTATAACTCGAATTATGTGTGAAAATGGAAATGCGTTTGCGCTTTTTTGCTTTTTTATGGTTCACGTACGACTATTTACACCTTTAAAACGAATCACAACGAGACTTTTTATCAGCAAATATTTGGCTTTGATGATTCTTAAACTCAGTAACTATTTTATATTAAGAACCTAACAGCTTTATTTAGAAACGAGTTTTACGCCGACCAGGATTTATCATTGTTGTTCCAATATGCGCAAAATTATATCGTCGTAGTTATAGAAAGGATTTGATATGTATTTAAATTACATTTATTTATATTTCACCTATGGTAACGAATGTAGTTTACTGAGGAGTACCTAAACGGAACATAAGTAAATGATACGCTCATAAAGGTTTTGTTATGGTGATGGCCGTGTTGCCTAGCAACTGTCAGATAACATGTCAAAAATCTGCCATAGATAGTCCATGCCCAAACTAGGGGGCCACTAGGTTTAGACTCTTTGGGTTTAGAGAAATAAGCAGATTTTTTCCGTAAGCCATGAATAAAGATGCTCGTTTGGTTAGTCCCAGCTATTCCTCCTTGTGACTTAATTGTAAGAGGAACACTAGTCTAGAACTGGGAAAGTCAGGGGGTGACCTCGAGTATAGTCCGCGTTTCTAAATAAAGCTGTACGTGTTTCTAGTGAATAAAGTTCTGCAGTCTCTGTCGACGACTGTACTGTGCATCAAACATTATCACATTCTAATTAACCGGTAGGTACTCTATCAGTATATTTGCTGTTTACTCCATTACGTGCTATTGACTTCTAATTGGGGGGTTCTAATAGGGGGTTTAGAATCCCGTTGAAATGTGATCAGCTTTATGATTTTATGCCATGTTTTCCATCAATATAGGGTTGTGTTTGATTTTATGTCCTATTTACGATTTGTTTATAGGTTTTTTATTTGATTATGGAGCCGATATTATCAACAAGAGAACGGACTTATACTTTTTTATTTTGTTGCTTGCAACAATGGTTATTCTTTACGCTATTTTAGTTAGAATTTTCTTTCTAAGCAGTAAAATGTATTATAAGAAGCCATAATATTATATTCTAAAGCGTTTCTTCCGTTGTGCACCCACTAACCTAAAGCTATTACCATAACGAATGTGTAAACTAAAAAGCTAAAACAATGGCCGGATGTGTGCCGGGACGTGCCTGACACATTCGCATCCCGCAATGACGTCAGCTATTCCAGTTTGGACAAATTATACATTTGCAGTAATACTGTTTGCAGACCAAAAGCTTAGCTAAGTTAATTTTAGCATAGCTTGGTTAACTGAGCTTCTTTTTTGTGTGCAGACCACAAACTATAAAAATTTATTAAAAATGGTCAGCTATGCGAGCTAAGCTAAAATAACTTAACGTAGGTCTTGATCTGCAACCTAAAAATATTTTAAGTGAACTGCATATGATCTTTTTATAAGAATATTATGGGAACCATATGGGAACCGAAAGTCTAAAATATAAGTAATGTTTTATTTTGTAATAAATTATAATTTTTAATTAATTTTAAGAAATATTATGACCAGACAATTATAAAAAAGTACAAAAATATGATCATACATGCAATAGTTCTTAAATATGTTAACGTGTCGTCACAAAATTCGGTTTCGTATGAGCCTACGTATTGATTACACATGGGAATGCCACACGGCGGCCATTTTCCATATTAATTGTATAATTAAAGTACTTATTCAGTTTCATTAACATAATTAATCGCTAAGTATCTGCAGGAGTCCGTGATATTACCACCATCAGTATTTATTGACATTGCATCTTAAAATATGAGATTCTAATCAGATTCTATTTCACTTTCAAAAATAAAAATTGGAATGGGATAACAGCAACCCTCGTAGATAAACAAATAATGCGCAAGAGCTAACATTCCACAGGAAATATGATAGAACTCTACAGACAAACTTCCGTCCGCTACGTTAAACATCACATGGATCGCTAATCCAAGCGGAACACAGCAAAACGTTGGACAAACTGCTACTCTTTGTGTTCCTCTAATGAGCGCCACGTGGCTGTCCCCTGCAATGCAGACTGCACAATAAAACAATGACGGAACAGTTGTGCACTCAGCTTTATTCCTGCAGGACTAACTGTCGCGTGACTACGAATAGTTGCGGGCGTACCGCAAGGCGAACTCCTAGGACCGCTGTTATTTATTTTATTTGCAGTGCTAGTGAATGGCAGTGAATGTTACCAAAAAGCAACTTTGTCTTGTGTGCAATTGTCTGACTTATTTTGCTCTATTTCGAGTTCAAACACGATAAGTAAAAACAGCGTAACGGATTTTTGAACTTTCTTTATGTACGTTTTGTAGCTTTTTGAATCTGACATAACTTGTTCTTCATTTGCCTAGGTATAGAAATATTCTTTAATTTTTTTGTTTGTGCAGCTCATAATCAGCAAGAAATGGAACCAGGTTCATAGGTTATCCCAGCGCTTACGGAACGCCTACTTTATTTGTTTCTTTCAATTTTCAAGATTCCTCTCTACATTGCTATAAATGTCTGTTAAAATCCTTATCTAAACGTTATTTATTCAACATCTGTTTTGAAGACATCCGCATCATAAACACAAGAACTTTTGAATGGAGTGTTTGTTTGCGCGATGTCGTCAAACAAAACAACATAAACATTGGGTATTCGGGGCGTTCGTCGCAGCGCGGCTTCGAGCTTTGTGGGGGCCCACATGATCGAGATGGAGGGCTATTAAGTGTATTGTTGCATCGGGTTCACTAGCACGGTCACGTTTCCATGGCATCCGACTCACCTAGTTGTGCGAAGACCTTGGGCCTGACGTTCTCCTGCCAAGCGGCGGCGGCGGCGGCGAGGAGTGCCGCGATGAGGGCACAACGGAGCACGAGCATGGCACTAGTCACAGATCGACATCACTTGGGTTCACTCGCGGGGCGCGCTGATGGCACGCTCGGGATCGGTGGCGGGTGGGGCGCGCGGCGGCCGGCGGCGGACTGGCGCGGCGACGGCGGGTCGGAGGGGACTCCGCGCCTGCGCCGCCGGCGCCCCGCGGTCTCGCATGCGTGGGGCTGCGGAGTCGGGAGTGCGGACGTCGCACGTGACGCAGCCCTCCTCGCCCCAGCGCACCCTCACAACACTCTCGTCTGCTACCCTGCGACCTCATAATCGCGTTAAAAAAGCGCCTGAATATCCTAACGAACGCCGACACTAAACCTGCAATTAAACCCGACAAGGAGCCGCTGGAGGCGATGCTTTTGTTTATGAATGCATTTGGCTCTATTAAAAATTCGTTAAATATAGAGGGCGTGACAGTTCAGCGAATCGTAAGATCGCAATTACAACTTTGACGGCTAACAACGGGGCTGTGGACGAATGTGTCGTAAGCTCCCATTACGACCCTTTGCGGAAAAATCCGATCGTGCTTTTCCGACTAATTGAGGTACGCAGGAACTTTGCTAATGACCGAGCTACCTGGTAGTTAAACTCATTATTTGCCTTGTTTAAATTGGCAGTTGGTACCGTGCCACAAATACGCTGAGCCATTGTTTAATTAATTAACCTGAAAGGCCTTATTTAGTGGCACTTACGACTCTATTAAGAAAATTGGTAAAGCTAGTAAGTAACAACGTAATAAACTGATGTTGAACGGTCGTATATTCTAATTACACACACCGTAAAATTAATCGGTTGTTACTAAAGCCGAACGCAATCGCATCAGAAAGCATGGAAAACAAAACTTTAATAAATTAACTTTTGCAAAGTTCCGACTCCCTTTCCACAATGTATTCAAATGGAACTTTATCGAAATGAAAAGTTTTTGTACAATATTGGGGGTGCTTTGAAAGCGTATTCATTATTATTATTAATTGGGCAAAGTTGCTCCCTAGTACTTCTATAGGAATAGTCAGACCTTTGTCATAGTAATGCAATTCAGTCATAGTAAATACCAAACGCATTATAGGAAGAACAGTAGAACCGTGTGAAAATCAATAAAATCAACATTTTGACATGACTATTATTATTGACCTCTCGTTTTATTGTTATAATAATGTTTATTGTACCTACCTATTTATTATGTTATTTCAACTTTATACATTTCATTTAAAACTCAAATGAAGAACCAAATTACGTGTTATACAAGATAATTTAATTTTATGCGTTCCTTCAGAAATAAGTTCTCTCACTACTGCAGCTGTGAAATTAAGAACGCGAAGTTTAAATCCGAAACTGCATTAAAGCAGGACTTTAGAAATGGGTCCAGATAAAGTTAGTTATAGGTTTTGTGAGCTTAGATACAATAATATAAATGGATAGGATAGAGCATAAAGTAAGGGTTAACTCTTTCGTCGGGAAAGGTAGCGAGATTCTCGAGAACACATTCTCATTGACTATGAAATCATAAAATTTTGATAATCAATTTTACTGTTTTCGATATTAGTTAATTTTGAATTCAGGTTTTTTTTGCATACTTTATATAATACGAATATTGTGAGGTACTTTATGTAATAATCGACTAACCTTTTAACCGTTGACCGTTCGTTTTTTTTTTAATTTACGTACGTGTTTATTCTTTTTCTTGTTTCGCTCGAGAATTGAGATAGAAAATATCAGACCATACGTGTAATCTTATAATATTTGGCTCTAAAAAGTTTGTAAAATTTTGAGACGTGCCTAAATTAAAAGCTAATTGTGTGATAATTAGGTAAGTAAGCTTAATAAGTAAAATATCAGTACAGATAAATTAAATAAAGTGCTCGTATGCCTGCTCCTTATTAGTGTTACAACTAAAATTACCAAGTTGTCGTACAAACAAGTCGATGGCAAAATAAATTTAAATGTAGGAGCTATGCTTCTCTATCCAAGATTAGCTCTAAGGCTGAGTCGGGTAAAGTCGATACAGAGCGTGGGATAGACACACGTTCCGGCATTTCCGTATAATAATCCAATTAGAACGAAATTTAAGGCGTGCTCGAAGACACTGCAAGAACGAGATAATACAATTAAGGAGGGGGTCTACTTACTTCTTACATTCCAAGAACTGTGAAAATTAGTGGGTTTACTAAGAAAATATATGGTTAGTAAATTTTAATAATTACAGTTTCGGTTCGCTAAATTGATATCCTTCGGGGCGATTTGCACGCTCTGATACTACAGGCCACTGGTATTCACGAGGAAAGAAGAGAGATATGCAAGTGTCAATTATTAGTCTCCGATAAAAGTGTGAATAAAATCCAAAGAAAAATATGTAAGGAAACTTAATGGTGACATCCACCCACTACATTAATGCCTACTTGCACCAAACTGGCAAAGTCCCTAAGCAATTACTTTACTCGCTTGTCAGTTCTTAACGGTCAGAATTTGGACTGTTAAGAACTACCAAGCGAATAAAGTAATTGCTTAGGGACTTTGACAGTTTGGTGCAAGTAGGCATAAATCCGCATGGTGGGACAAGACTCCTTGCTCTCCTAGCTGTGCCTGTGCCATTATAGACAAAATAATAATAAATAAATAAATATTTTGGACATTTCATTCCACCATCTAGCCAAACTAAACGGAACTTGTATTATGGGAACCAGATAATCGATAGAATACTTAAATACTTTTTTATTTGTAAATTCATGCATGTATTCTACACAGAAAACACCCAGACTCAAGACAAACATCGATGTTCATCACACTAATGTTTAAACTGAAGCGGGAATCGAACCCACGATACCAGCGAAGCAGTCCTCGTATCGTCATGCTGGTTGTGCTTGTGCTCATTAGGAGAAATCTCATATTTAGATCTAAAATTTGATGTTTTAGATAAAAGTATATAAGAAACTGCTTTCTGAATAAAGGAAACGACCTCCAAGATGTATTAATTAAGGGAATAAATTATGATAACGAGGGAGGCTGCCTCTGCGCTATTGAGTTCACAGCCTTACAAGTGCCCGCGAGTTACGCACTGGGTCTATAAACGCTCTTAAAACGACCTAACATTTTGCAGAAAAGATTTAAACTCTAGCTAAAGGTTTAAAATCGGTATATTTGAACTTCGTAGAGTTCTCGTTCTAAAATCTAACACAAAAAAAATATATAAAAAAGAAATTAAAATAATTAGGTATGTATAAATAATATATAATGTATATCAACGGTAAGGCAAATTTTATGATCCAAGCAACCTTACTCTTTTTTACATCATACAAACATACATATAATATTACACATTTTAAACAACTCAACATAGGCAAACCGTGGAAAGGAGAGACTTGCAATTTCGAGGGTATGTTCACCAAGAAGTGTAAACGCGTACTGAGACAGAAATTTCACTCATTCGAAACGTAAACATCGTTGCGGGCAAATATAAAACATTTTTTTGACATGACTACGTCTAATAAATCGTTGAACGCCGGCTGCATGTACGAAAACGCTAACGTCATTGTCCGGTATCGCTCATTGTCCCGTTACGCTGGTTATGACGTTGTCACGTTAAACTATTGTCCGTAAACCAACTTTACAGACAACCAATTTTTTTTTATAAATATAATCCGTGGCATTCTTGTTACCAGTGCGTATAATAAAGACATTGTCATTCTGTCCCTAGCTGGACCCCAAAATCTACCGGACCAAAACACCAAGCCGAGGGTCTTCCCCCAAATAGAACATCCAAAACCTTATTACCTCCCTGCACATAATTCATTCAGTTTATTGATGGGTAGCAATTAATTTATGACTTTTTTAAGATCGACTTTCAAAGTAGATGAATACGTACAAATTTTAATTTAGGGACTTTGAATTTTCTTTCGAAGTCACTGAACCACGTTTCAATGTTTTGCAAGAGTTTGGGTTCGGTCCTAGGACCTCGTACTTATCCTTCCATACAAACTTTTCAAACTTTTATTTCTTTTATGTTTAACATGTCCGAGTAGGTAGAAGAGAGACGCTTCTTAGCGATAAGTACCTGGTAGAGATCTTTTCAGCCGACTTCAAAAAACGAGGAGTTTATCAATTCGGGTGAATGTTTTTTTTGTTATGTTTGTTACCTCAGCACTTTGTTGTTTATAAACCGATTTGTAAAATTATTTTATGTGTGAGATTGAGATTGATTGAGACGTGAGATACTTCCAGATTAATCCCATAGAAATTTCATGAAAATAATTTCAGTACTTTGGTTTTTAAATCAAAATAGCTGAAAAAAATACGTCACCCAAGTAAACGAAATTGCGTATTTTGCTTCACATTGACATTTCAGTAGTGTTTACGGTCACTAGAATAGTACAATTGAAGTCTGTTGTTAAACCTTGATGGAACGGAACGGGAAAAACAAAATTAAATTATTAAATATCTAACACTCAAAAAAATTAAAATGAATGAATGAATGAAAATGATTTATTGTAGGTAGACCATAAGAAAAATAAAAATAACGAAGGAATCATTTGGCAATCTTATGGCAAATATAAATGTGACCGCAATTAAATCGGAATAGTTGCGATGGCAAATAAAAAAACTCTTTTTGCATCGGGGATAAAAAAAAACCTTGGTTAATGTTGGATAGTTTTATCCTCTTTCTAAAAAGTATCCAACACACTAATGTGGCCCTTTTCACGGCAAAGCTCACAAAATAAGTAATAAGTATACTTAGGTACCTACTGAACAATATACACCACCAATAATTTTTCTGTTATTACCTATACCTACATCTAAATTTCTACCTATAGCTAAGGCCAAGATTTATGTGGATCAAGCTCAAAGTTACTTCAGTACTCAATATTCATTTATTACCATAAGTATTTGAAGTAGACGTACGTACACAAGTATCCTCGGCACGCTGCCATCGGGTATCGAGCAGTAGAGCTACCTATAGATCGTATGCAATGGTCTATGGGTGGCCTAATTGTTTAGTTAGCTTATCCTGTAATAAACTTTTAGTAGCGGTTTTCTTATATACAAGTGGTATAATATACCTGTGCGTAAAGCAGGCACAGAGTGTACTTAATTATAACAAGGACAAGGTACATTTTCAAAATAAATCCTGACGTGGTGACATAAAAATCCTATTCAACAGGAATACAAAGAGTTAGTGCGACGGGACAAAGCGAGCCGTAACGTGGCTTTATGTCCCTCTTGATTTGTGGTAAAGCAAACATCGTACACGCTTCTTTGTCCTGCAATGTGGCTAGTATGAAAATCAAGATGCTTAGTATCGCGTTTCAGAAGACGAAAGAGCCGCAATGTAAGAGAGTGGTCACCAAAGTATAGCACGCAGAAATAGTTAGTATAGGTATAGATTTATTGGAATAGATTCTATACCTAATATACATACGTACTTAAGTTATTTTGAATCGCGTTTGTAGCAAAAACTTATAAGTGGGTACAATATACCTAAAGAAAAACAAACATATTAGAATTTAATCACAATGATTTATTATCTATATTTATATATATATATATATATAAAAAAATAATTCAAAATTCGAAATAAATTCTGAATTCTACTCTGCTCTATACACAATAAATATAATAAAATTGTGTATATATATATATATATATTATATTTATTGTGTATAGAGCAGAGTAGAATTCAGAATTTATTTCGAATTTTGAATTATTTTTTTAATGAAAAACATAACATTACTGCATAGATAAATAACGGTGTTCCTATAGAACAAGATGGACAGTACCAAATCAAAATGGATGCGGTATACAATTTGTTTGTTAATATCCCTACAATGCCGAAGGGGGGATGTTCTGACCCCCTGCGGGAACAACGAATGTTCTGCGACTTTTTGAATTTCCATGATTTTCATTGAAGAACTGTGCACCAAAATGCAGCTGATTTTTAACGTGGTGATTACCCTAAAATCAGCTGTTTGGTGAACCTCTGACCTTGACCTCAGTAATGTTAGTGATGAGACAGATTAAGGCTCATCTTAAAGAAAACCTAACAGCATCTGAGAGGCAAATGGTTTTTTTTTGTGCTAGTTTTTGTTGTTTAACTTAAATGCCATACGTAATGGTGTACCTACAAAACATCGTGAGGAAGTTGCATTTTGCGCCACTACTCCATAAATCCACATTTTGGTCTATGTGTTGGAGAAACAACGATCATGCTAGTGAAGAGTTTGACCCTAGTCCAGGTAGTAGGAACATGAACATCAATTGTGTCAGAGTACGTTGGATCGAGGACAGAAACAAGATTTTTCAAAGTATTTGTATTGGTAATTTTGTTTTGACCACTCTGTCTTTCATATTCTTCATTTCATAGCTAAATAGGTTTCAGCTACTTGATACTCTTTCGATACAAGATGGCTCTAATAAAACTCCATGGTACAACATTTTAGACATTTGACATTTTGTTTGATTTTTCGTAACTATGGTTAAGGACTGAATTATTTTTTAATTTTTTAATTAATTTCTTCATAAATTCAATAAAACATGTCACAAGTGCTGTGTTATGAGCTGCGAGAAGACAAATTGATTCAAACGTTTGCGTAAAGTGAAAAATAACTCAAAAATGTGTTATGTTTGTGCCTTCGTCGGGTTCATCGGCAGGCTTTCGCAATCCTCTGCAGGACATAGGCCTTTCCCAATGTGTGCCATTGCGCCCTCTCTTGCCGCATCCATCGTGCGGGTGCAATGCATTATGCAACTGTGAAAACTGCAGACTACAAGTATCTACCTACTCCAGGAACTAAGATAAAAGTCCTCAGTAAGAAATTGATAAATAAAAATAAAACGAACATTTGTATGTAGTTTCTCTTAGTCTCTCAATAGTTTGAAATAGTCTAACTAAATTATGTAAAACTTTTCTTTATTCTTTACATCGAAAGGTTCATAAACACCTACCTACTCAACTTACCTAGATCATAGGCGTGAGCACATGTTCCTTACGTGTATCTATGAGCGACGTGGAGGGTGTGTACAGATGGAGAAGTAAACAGCAAATAGGGTTGTCTTAAATAATTTTTGTATGAAAATTTCTGATACGATGTATTAAACCTTTGCACACGTGACAGTATTCACACTCTTAGTCTGAATTCGCCCCCTCAGGGCTTGTAGGGACATAACACTACACGTTGTATAGGACCGAAAATTTTCAGACACCCTGTCAATAAAAATGAAATTTCTCTATTTTCAAATAATGTTTGTTACTTTTTACGATGTCGTTTTATTGACAATGAAAAAGCTTAGTAGTTTTAACATATAATAGTTATATAACCCTATTACTTCTCTTTTTCGAAAATTAGCATCGGACCAAACTGTACTAAGTAGAAGTTAGCCAATAGGGCTCCCTTTTCTTGGTCGCATTTTCAATGAACTACATTGTGTTTCTACACTTTAATACTGCTATGCATTACAGATACTTAAATCGTAATCGTTACATTTTTATATACTAACTCGCTGACCTCGTTTGATTTGCGAATTCCCGAAATTCCTTTCATTGTAATATTTTTTTTAGTACCTAATTCTTTCGTCAGCTCTTGACGAACACGTCCTCCAAGTTTCAAGATTCTGCGGCTACTGGTTTAGCCTGCAGGCTGTCAGTCAGTCAGTCAGTCAGGACCAAGCCTTATAAATGTATTGATTGATTGATTGATGATAGGTACATTATTACACAGTGAAATAAATAAATTTTTAACCAAAAACAGTGAAATAAATAAATTGTTAACAAAGAAAAAATTTCAAATACAAACTTTAACTTTCTTGAGATTAAACTCGGAAGCATTAAGCATTAAAACGGATTCATTCAACGTGATAAACCAGTCAAGTAAATTTATACCTACATTATTTTAGAGTAGAACCTTCAGTGGAAAAGCAGCTCAATCATACAATTTGGAGAATGCCATTCATCCCAATCATAACAGTCTGTTCCCAACGCCTGTGCTAATAGCTGCACTGAATTGACTAGTGTCGTGCGCCGACTCGACGTGAAAAAGAAACGATAGATGCAGCCAATCAATCTACATTTACAATCATATGAGTATCGAACGCTGTGTAGAGTGACTGAGAAATCTTGGTACTTGAAATATAAAAGTGTCTGCCCTGAATGCGTCTCTAAGTATAACTCAGATTATTTATATGAATGAATGAATCTAAGAATGATTTTAACTATAAAAAAAAAATCTCTAACTTACATTATTATTTCCCAACGCCTGTGCTAACAGCTGCACTAAATTGATTAGTGTCGTGCGCCGACTCGACGTGAAAAAGAAACGATAGATGCAGCCAATCAATCTACATTTACAATCATAATTATGAGTATCGAACGCTGTGTAGAGTGACTGAGAAATATTGGTACTTGAAATATAAAAGTGTCGGCACTGAATGCTTCTAACTCAGATTAATTCTGATTTTAAATCCTGCGGTTATACATCATAGTAGTTTTTTTTCTGGTAATGCCACGTATAAGGCCATGTATAAGATCCACAAAATGTTATATTAGAAAATAATATTTTGCTAAATATGTCCAAGTCCTTTTTCTAATGTATTTTTAAATTCTCTGTAAATTGTCTCTGTAAATGTCTTCAAATCCAAAATTTATAAACATTTTCTCGATAAAAATGCTTTGAGCTAATCATCTCCATGAACTATTTTCTATTTTTTTTTTTTTTTTTTTATTTTATTTAGATCAACTTTTAAGTAGGTACTTTATATTTATTTATATATATACATATAGTATTATATATATATATATATATATATATATATATATATATATATATTTATGTATATTACATAATTTATAATATGTGTGTAGGATAATAATCATTCCTTAATGAAATCTGTTCTTTGTGCACTACCCACGCAACTGTTCACAATACACAAAGGTTTAGCTGGAAGATAATGCTACATAGCATTAAGTTCGCCTTTGTACTATTTGTTAAGTGCAATAAAGTATTTTCTATCTATCTATCTATCTATTTTTTTAATAATATAATAATGCAATTTTCTTTAAATTTATTAAAATAAATGTAAGAAAATCCAAATACATAATAATTTAACATGCGATATGTAGAGTAACTTAATTTATTCGCGAATATCAAGAACGTTTTGCCCTCGTACAAAAATCGTCAATCGAATTGTTGCTCTGACGAATAGTTTAGAAAAGGCTTCATTTGATTTATGCAGAGGGTAACTTCGAATACGAATAGTACGAATTCTAAAAGACCCATTTCTTTATTCTCTCTACAAATAAAATTGTGTACCTACTCTCCTTTAATCCAATATATCAATTATTCGATGTCGCTCGCTGACCACGAATGAATGCGATGTTACAAATAATTTAATGAATCGGAATCAGTGTTGTTACGTGGTGGATAGTACAATTATATATGGTAATGATGCTATTAATGGAAAATTATTCTTTAATTTCGTTTTATTCTAGACTAGGTTTCACAGGTTTAAAATACACACACATGCCTAGAAAAAGAATTAAATATGGTAGACCCACAGACATATATGGTTTATGATATATGGTAGACAGTATTGAAGTATATAAACACAATGTAGAATATTGAAAATGTGACCAATAAAAGAAGCCACATTAGCTAATTTCTAGTACATTTTGGCCCAATGCTAATTTTCGAAAAAGAGAAGTAACAGGGCTAGATAAATATTATGTTAAAAGTACTAGGTTTTTTCATTGTAAATAAAACTCATCGTAAAAGTAACAAACATATAAAGAGATACTTATTGCATATTTATTGACAGGGTGTCTGAAATTTTTTCATTCGTGTCTTACGATTCCATTTTGGTTTGATACTGTCCATCTTGGTGTCCTATAGGAACACCGTTATTCATCTATAGGAAGTACCTATGATAGTTAACGTATTTAGACAAATATTCAGTATTTTATTTACATAAGACTTTAATCAAGCGAAAGAATGACTCACGAGAAGCTTTACAGAGCAAAAAGCGTATGACTTCTACAAGACCTAGATACCTTAGAAACTCTGACCTGACACCATAAACACAATATCGTTTATATCTTGAACTAGGCCAATCGATTGCTTAGCCGGTGAACCAGCATTATCTATGTTGCAGTAGGTATACCCTAGTAGCGTCTACGTCTTGGTATGGAGCCGACCGCCGTCAATTCAATTTTATACCTATAAATTCAAGCGTAACTATCTAGGATCGACTAGAGCCACTGGGACTGACTTAATTTAGCTGGGGTTAGATTTCCTAGTTATTTGCGGATCTATGTATAATAACCGAGTGTGTTTTCAATAGTTTTCCACCAGGTTCAGTACATTGATGTTACTTGTTGTCTGCTTTGTGAATATTTGGTTACTCCCCTAGTTATCTTGATCAGTTACTTGATTTGTTAAGCTTCCAACAAAGTTATAGTTTTAAAACCTTATGAATGCGTTTATTAAAAAATAGCCCGATTTTAATGCGGAGTTTTTTTTTATTAAATTAAACCTGTTTCGTAGTTCAATACTGCTACTTTGAAAATATCCTAGAAGACAAACTTTAACTAGAAGCTAATTGAAAGAAAAAACTCGAAGGAAAAATTGATCTCATAAAAACAAACCATCTCATTTAAAACTTTGAATTCCATTCCAACTGTATCTTGTATTTTTAATTCCGCCAATGCAGTCTATAAAAGTATAAATTCAGCTCAGGTAAGGTGGATCTTGGGAGTGGTAGGGGGTGGAAAAATGCAAAATTTAATTAACAAAGTTATCTCCGGGCTAAAACACAAGTTTCCGAAGAAAAACGAGAGAGCTGACACGTTAATTTGATTCTGTTGAATTACAACTGGTTACGAGAGTGTGAAGCAGATCGTGTATAGAATGTTAAGAAAACGTACTTAGAATTAAAGGGGATTTGGTATTACATAGGTATACCTACAATTATTTGGGATAGATACTTAACCTTTAGTAGGAAGAAACTAGATGCGTGTGAAGATCCTAAAACTTGAGTGACACCTGACACACTAAAATTCTTTCACCACACTGGTTCGAAATAATCAGTGACACGATAATAAGAAGAACAGTTTCTTCACTCGCGCAGAAACCACCGGCTTAGATGATTCATCGTCCTGCGTAGCACTGTTCATGTCATGAGTAGACTTGATATCTTGCCTAGGAGAGCGCCTAACTCGTCTTTTCATTTGTCTAAAAAAGATCGCATTGGTTTTATTGAGAGAGATATAATCAGTCGAGTAATTTCACTAGTTACACCTAAGCATAAGCAAAAATCAGCCATTTTTGCTTATTGTTCCCACTGCTGGGACTCCGGTCTACATTCGGCTAAGAGATATCTATGTATATAGTTCATTTTTTATGACGGCTCTTTATCAAAAACTACGTCTACGAAAAACTAAGAGCCATTTTAGCAAATTAAAATAGCAACGCTTAAAAAAATAAGGTTCTCCCTTAGAATATCTGAATTGCTTTTTGTCTTTGGGCTTTTCTTAAAATGTTTACCACGAGACCAATCTCCAGTCTTTATCATTGCGATGACAAGTCACTGACCTTAATTGTCTGGGCATAATAATCACGTAATTTGATGCTCATTTGTTTCGGCGAGATAAAGATTGCCGAGGGACGATTTTAGGCAGAATAAATAATTATCTCAGCTTTATTTGGAAAATAATGTATAAGGTTTTTCTGTCTTGAGTATTTTGACGAGGCTTTATGATAAGACCAACATACTTTCGCGTCTATGTAAAAAAATCCGTAGAGACTTGAAATTTCGAGGGTATATTCGTCAAGTAGTGTAGGCGCGTACTCAGAAATAAGCTTTGTTTATTTTTTTTGTTTATTTGCAACGCAAACGAAGTTGTTTTTGTCTATTACAGTCTCAAAAATTTAATTCATTTTGTACAGCATCAGATCCGTGTCACGTCACAAATATACGCACACAGATCACTTTACTGATAAAAACCATTTTACAATTCATTTGGTAAATAAGGTATTACTTACACACACATTATATGTATAATTGTAATACAACAAATATTACAATTTTCATTCATTATATCTTTTACCAAATTAAAGGCTTTTGCAAAGACATTGTAAGTATACGTCGGCGCAATGTTAACCAAAGATCAGATAGGCACATAATATGTAGAGTAAGCTCTACGTAAATTTTCAGTGGCTTTAAAAGTAAATACGCTACCTAAATACCTATGACGGAAAAAAACGCTTTGAAGAAAGTTTTCCCTGAGGACGAAATTGCACGCATTTTCATATACTTCCTCTCACACAATGTTGCAGAAAATTGCTTCACAAACACCCGGAAGTTATAATAAGATCTTCCTGATAAGAGATCCTTAATCAAATCCGTGCCATCTATTTCGAATCAGAAAAGGATTGCAAAACAGCACAAATCTAGGGGTATTGCAAATATCGCGTTCGTTGTATCTTCAGTCGTTTGGCACCATTTATTCACATAACAAATCGCAGACAAAAATTTCTACATTTGTCATAGGCGTGAGCTTGAATCGTCACTTAAGGTCCAGAATCCGGCACGCCGCTATCTCACTCGCATATTTGTACATTTTTGAAGATATAAATTGACTTATTAAATTGACGAATTCAAAAAAGTGGAGTTTTTTATTGCCTGTTATTAGATTAAGTATATTCTGTCACTTTTGCAAGCAATGATTTAGAAGCAATTACATGTGTCTAGCATAAAAAGACATCTTCTTGATAGCTCTATTCTGATTTGAAATTGATTATACGAAGATCACAAAGGCCCAAGAAGTCATTGAGAGCGAAACCTCAGGTCAATGAACAGGAACCCTGAACCGTGTTACCGTGAACACGTACAGTCAATGACAAAATTCTAGCTAAGCCCTTTTGAAATTGTGAACTGCATAAGTGAATTCAGGACCCAAGGAATGGATGCCATTTACAACGGACACCGAAACTTTAAATATTTTGAGAGTTCATTGCTACAAACCAGTATGTTTCGAAAGATACAGTTCGAAATGACAGTAATTAAGATACATACACTGTAAGAAGAGTGCACGTAGTAGAGATACGAATGTTGAGATGGATGATTGGAGTAACGGGATAGGATAAGATAAGGAATGAGTAGGTATATAAGAGAAAGCCTGAAGATGAAAGATGATATGAATAAAACAGGTGTAAGGTACAGAGATGACGGCTGATAGAGACGAATATAAGAAGAAGACATGTTGTGCCGACCCCACCTAAGTGGGATAAGGAAAAGGAAATTATGATTTATATAGCATTTTTGTATGAATGAAAATTAAATTGTTAAGCAACTTTCGTCGCTGACTGTACAATCTCAATACTTACAGAGATTCATCTGCATACAGATGGTGTTGACCCAATTCTCGTGAACGCATGTTTGTGTAGAAAAGTATGTTTGTGAAGATGGACTTCTGTTTCCGCATTTCGAGTCAAGTACTTTTCAATATTTAGCTCATGGGTGCAGTAGTTGGTTAAGCCATTTTAGCCGAGTGGGAGGTGCTTTGACTTTCGTTCCGAAGGTCGTGAGTTCAAACCCGGTCGTACACCAATGGATTTTCGGTTCGAAATGTACCTATGTGTTCATTAGAACACGTGCTTAACGTTGAAGGAAAACATCGTGAGGAAACCGGCATGTCATAGAATCTAAAAAGTTTAACCATGTGTCAAGTGCACGAAAGGAGCTTCTTCGAAGCGCACTTGAAATCCTTTTACCACACTGGTTCGAAATAACTAGTGACACGATAAGAAGAATAAAGGTAAACTACAATATAGGAAAAACATAGATATCGTTATCTGAAAATTCCTTAGCTTTACCGTGGCGTCATAAGAAGGCTTTACCTACTCGTCTTGAAGGTCCCTATAAAAACATCACCGCCATTCACCCACTTATTGCTGGATAAACTTCTCCGTATTCAGCCAAAGTGTTCGTACATAAATTATCCCACGTAGGTACCTAATATCGCGATAAAACGTTAACGGGCCACATTTATTATTTATTACCGAATTTTATTGTCAACCCTGTGCGTGCTGAATCGAAGCCTCCTTTGTCTATGGTACGGTATGCTCTGTGCCGAGTTGTTCTTGAATAAGTTATGGTGTCATTAAATACAGGTATTGATAGGTAGAGCTATGAGAATGTAGGTTGAAAATGTAGCTGACGTCCGTGAGATCTTTTCTTTGGTTCCAACGGAAGACCAGCGCTAGGATGCCACGCTTCCCAGCAAATGCTGAGTTGGATGCCAGTTTGTGCCAACTTAGACTAAGTGCTAAGATAATTAAATAAATGTTTTGTATTTTTTGTATAAATTTGTATTTAATTGTAAGATAAGTATAGTATCATTATATAGCATAGTGCATAATATTGTTAATTATTTGTCTAGTTGTCACAAATAAATGATCTCTTACTTTTTTTACTTTACTTTAAAATTAGAACGAAGCGTTAGGTGACTCCCGAAACTTCGTTTGTGTTACAAATTCTGTTTATGTAACAATAGTCTAAGATGATGTCTGAGCGAGGTCTGGTTTTCTGTGTTATTAGTGGGGAGGTATCAATTGATTTTCCCTTCAGTCGCTGTTGCGTTGCAAATTAACAATAATTTCTTACCTAGTACGCGCCTGCATTTCTTGTCGAATATACCTACAAATATCATGTCTCTACGTTCAGCGATTAAGCCTATGCGTTGTCTGTTAGTCCAGTCAGTCAGACAGGACAACCTTTTATAAATATTGATTATCATCATCACTACACAATCAAAATCATTTTTGCAATTACATATACTGACGGACTCCTGCAATTATTTTACTGCCGTAGTCGCAGTACTTATCGGTCAAAACATTTTTTATTTATTTTTTTATTTATGAGTCCTCACTGTCCCACTGCTGGGCAAAGGCCTCCCCCCATTCTCTCCACTTCCCTCTGTCTTGGGCCAATTCAGTTGGCAAACCTTGAGCTTGGACTTTTGAATGTTGGTGGTCAAAACATAAAAGTTATTTTTGATGACATTTATTCTGAAGCAGGGGAAAACATCCTATGGGAGTCGGTTAAACAGGTATTTTTTCATTCCAAGTTTTTATCCACTTCTTTCTGGATTGTTGATCCAAATTCGTCAGTATAACGCTATCTTTCGATGGTTTTAGTACACCAAAACAATTCTTTGGAGAAATGTATAACCGTAATCCGTAATACATATAGTTATTTGTGATAAAACCTAAAAGGCTCCATCTTATGACGAAACCGTGGCTGAGTTGGTAGTGACCCTGCCTACGAAGCTTGGTGTTCAGGGTTCGATAGAGATTATAGAACTATGGTTAACACGAATCTGAGAACAACCGATTATTCCATTCCTTATTTTAGTACATCTTAAGTTTGTGTAAGATAACAAGTGTTCAGCAATAATGTGATTATTGAGAACTACAATAGATGTGTGTGTATGTGTATGTAAGAACAGAATACTAACGTAAAGTGTTACGTCCTGCAAATTGGTTGGAAATAGGATTGGGGGTTATCCAAAGTGAAGAACACTGTAACTTTCCTAGTTATAGCTGTAGACATTATACCATTTGCCTGTATGAATGTATAGCGCGGCTTTGAGGGATATATATTGAACCCATAAAATAAATTACAATGTTGAATTCTGCACACCAGTAATTGAGGGGGGTGCGATTTGTTCCGGTACGTCGTTGTTTTTTATGAGTACATATTATGGTAATGTAATAAAATTAATTGAATGATCTTGTGTTACTACCTGACGCCCACAATTTTGTTTGCGTTGTATATTTTTAAAATCAAAACTCACTTTCAGCTCCTGACGAACAAATCCTCCAAGTTTCAAGTCTCTACGTCCTGTGGTTTGGCCTGTGCGTTGCTGTCAGTCAGTTAGGACGAAGCCTTTTATATAAATAGATTTAATATTGGAGAAAGCTTATAACTTAGTTTAATTAATTTTGTATTAAAGGAAGTAAAGAAATTACCTAACACAGTAGGATAAAAACAATTCCTTCCAATGATTTTATCCTTAATGTATATTCTAGTAGAATTAACATTACAACATTATAATAAAGAATCACGCTTCAGCGATTATTATATATATATATTATATAATCAGTAGAATTAACAACTCATATAATACTAACACATACTCAGACACGTCATACTAAATTCATTGCTGACCACGTATTAGATGGACCAAAGACCTCAATGGCATTCTAGTCTTCCAGTAAGGCTCAATTCTCACTGGGATGGCAGCGACCGGCAGAGCACTCTAGTTTCAAACAAATATAAACATTATTTACATATTCATAAGACCAGTATTGCAAGGCCACTGACAGGCCGCGTGCAGCTGGACGCGGCTACGAGCGATCTGTCAGCGGTCCTTAAATACTGGTTTTTTTAATAGGGTAGATAATGTTTAAAATTGTTTGAAGCTCTATTTCCACTGAGTAGCGACTGGCAGAGCTCGGCAGAGGTCGACAGCGAACGGCAGAGGTTGGCAGTGACGCGAGTCGATCTTGCATGGAATTGACAGGTCGCGCGAGTCCTCGCGGCGCCGCGCGCGACCGCGCGTCCTTTTTGAAATTCACAAGCGACACTAGTCCTTGAAGTATATAGATAATGTTCAAAATAATTTAACACTGAAAGGTTCTGCTGGCCACTGCCAGTCGCTGCCATCTCAGTAGGAATTGAGCCTTAGGGTGCCAAGGACGGCGAATGCCACGTCCTTAACAACCGTCTGAGCTGAACAACTAGCCAGTTTTACCAGACCTCCATATATCATGTGTTTTGGCGTGAAACAGCAGTCAGAGGAGGTCAGTGAGAAATTGCCGCGCCAGGTGTAAATGTAGTGCTGAATTTCACGAATAATTTCGTCCCGTGACACCACATCACTACCATTTAGAGGTGGGGAATTCATTGTTGGAATACGTAACATTATCAATGCATACAGCTCAAATGAATTAAATTAACCAATGTATACTTTTGTGGTTGAAATTACATTGGTAAAGATAAAGATGAGATGTCTCCAAAGGTATAAATTATGGTAGGTAGAGCAAACGGTGGCTGCAAGTTAAAGTTAAAATCCTAATAAAAAAATATGTCTGAAAAAACAGTAAATAATACCTGATGAAGAAAAAACACGAATAGTTGAGTAAAATTGCCCTATAGGCTCTTATTTTCAAGAAAATTTTCTAAACTCGTAATTCTTGATACCATACGAGTGATAACATAAGAGTGTCTCCAATTCTCCACATCGTGAGTTGTAGGCATGGAGAGTATAACGAGTAACATGTTATTTATCATGGTATAAAACTGATCACATATAACACCTGTTACTTTCTGAGACCAAGTCTGTTACAAAATCACCGGTGATATCCGCACGGTGCGCCCCGGCAGGTGATTTTGTACGCTGTGATGTCATGATACTTGTCACTATTCATAATTTCATTCGTATCGCAAATAACAATAACAGACAGTCAGTAGTAAGCGGGAGTGATTGCGTGACGTCGCGTCATGCGTGAATTATTTTAACAAAATTTGACATTATCACACTAGGCCACTGATGAAAAATCATGGGTGACAAAATCTCCGGTGATTTCGCTGTGACAAAATGAAATCATATCACGACATCATGTGACAATGGAATAGGAGTAGCAATCATGTCCATGCCTAGTGAGTTGTTGAATAATTCATTTAATAAAACCGCCGATGAACGATCACGGAGACGCATCGCCGCGCCGTCACATGCGATGTTCATTAGTTTTCACAACTTTGAATTGTTGCCGTTGGATTGTATAAGGTAATGAACTTGAGTCTCATGTCAATTTGTCTCGTGAATGTGAACTTGAGGACGGGCTCCGGCGGCCTATTAAATAGACGCGTGTAAGGCCTTGTCTACTCGTGAGCGGAGAGTAATGTTTAGTAAAGAAAAAACAACGGTGAGGTTAGATGTACTTGTCCGAATATTAGTTGCATTTAAAATTAAACCGATGTACTTATTTTAAGGGTTATTACTTTTAGTATTTTCTATTCGTTAAACTTCTGAGATATGATTTAGAATGAATGTTAGTTTATTATAGGAATAAGTAATTTTAAGGCAACGTAGTAACTTATGGCATGGCTTGGCATGGCTTTATTATATAAACTCAAAACCTTGGCTTGACTCTTAAATAAAGTAATCAGATGTTGTGCTGTAAGTAGATAAAATTTTATTCATTTTTTTATATTATAAATGCGAAATTTAGTGAGCTTTGGTGGATATTACGTATGTTGCCAATGCCAAACCGATTTTTTTATTTTTCCTTATTTGAAACAGACCAGCATTGGACCACAACCTCACCTGATGGTAAGTGACAGTGTGGTCGAGGTGACACGCTTAGGCAAGCGACAATAAGAACTTATTCACTCTTGATTTGAAGACTCCGAGATCATAGAGTTTCAGAAAAACAGACTCCGGCAGCGAGAGAGAGAAAGTTGAATGATTAAAATTTGGCTGAAATTCTATATTGATATACTCGTAGAATAGGAAGATACCTGGATTAGGACTTTTAATCCTACCTTTAATCTTACTTTTAATTTCCATATCATGCGGTCCAAATCACTCGCAGCTAGTATTCAGTATTTATTTGCAATATTGAGCAGGTTACATTATAGGTCTGGGTAAGTCAAATAAATGAAGTAGGTACAGCTACACGGATAGGGTATTGCAAATGATAGAGACGGGCCGATATTTTTAACTATATTGTTACGTCACTAATGCCGACTTGCACCAAACTATCTAAATTTTTTAGGTAATTTGACAGTTTGGTGCAAGTAGGCATTAATGAATCATTCATAAAATCTCGCAACTCGTAATAGCATTTTTTTTAAGTAATTTTTACTCGTAATAGACTTTTAAATTAATTTCAAAAATGTGATCATTTTCCTGGATTTTTATTTTATCTGGAAGTAGGTTTTTGTAAATTTTTACCGCCATTGCATTTGGACCCGAACCGTATATTTTTAGTTAAAGATGTAGGTATGACCAAAGTTACATTTGTATCTGCTTTGATAGCGGCGTGGTTGATCTTTTTTTTTTAATTGGATATTTACGAATTTACAAATTTCTAAAATGTAGATGGATGTTAGCGTTAGGATTTTTAATCAATAAAATGTGGTTGGCAACTTTCAGGTATTTTTATGTTCGCTAAGATTCGCACGCACTTATTTTGTAAGATAAAGAGGTCTTGAACGTCTACACTGTTACCCCAGAGGATTATTCAGTTATTAAGCCACGCATAGGCATATGAGTAATAAGCTGCTAAAGTTGTTTTTTGATCTGTGACCTTACGCAGTTCCATAAGAGCGTACGTAGTAATTAATAACTCTACTCTCACGCATACCTTTATCTACCTTGGGAAATCGAACGAAACAGTCAATATTAACGTTAATTAGTAAAATACAATTTATGAATACGTTAAATTACATGGTTCCAAGCAATATGCTAACTCACATCGCTGAGTAATGAGCATTAGGAACCATGGAGCATCCTCCATCGACGAAGGGCCTATTATGTCAAAAACAAACCCGGTTATAGCCTGTTCCCTCCATGTTTGCTGAGGACTGCTCCTATAAATATGCAAATGTTATCTTGCGTTTAGCGTGCCACTGCAATAATATATTTATACTGGCGTCCTTGAATTCAATGATTATATTGCTCAAATAACTATTTCAACTCGTTCATTTTTGGTTATTGATGTTTGACAACTAGACTCACCTTGCTTGATCTTAGGGGCACCAAAAGTATTGACATTCGTCTTACATCAGCCACTATTATAGCTTTCAAATAAAGTAGGTAATAAAATAACTAAGTAATCATATCAAAATATTGATATATGCTTAAGTTTTTTTTTATGGATTGACTGTATGATGGACAAAAGATTTAATCGATGGATGGTTGTTTGTTACTCAATTACGCCTAAATTAGTATTTTGAAAGTGTTTCCCAACCTGGGAAGACATGTTTCGGAAAATACTTAATAGGTGTTGGGAATCCCAATAATAAAAGAAAAATATATTTTGCAACTCTCGTCAAACCACAATAATGTGGTCCATGGTCCATATAACAAAATGACAACGAAAACTTTTCGCCCAACACAAACATGGACATAACCCTTGTCCCACAAAGGACAAGTTATAAACCTGTCCGCGAACGTCCGCTTATAAAAGATAGAGGACAGAATGACCGAGACATCCGCACTTTCCCTAATAAAGCAGGAGTCGTAAAAAACCACTACAATCATCATAACTGGACACAAAGCCTTTAAAAATTAATGCCTACGATAAACCGCGCCAAATGTCATAGGTAGCCTATAACTTTGCAAGATTGAAAATATCTCGGAGTGGCCACCAAGACTCATTTTATTTTGAAAATTTCATGAAACTAAACTTTAAAATTTAGTTAGTAAGTACTCTATCATATAACGTTAACGTGCATAATACAACAAAATGCGATTTCAGACTAGCGTATTTTTGCCGCGCGTTTACGGGGGAATGGTAATGGTACTCGCGAAACATCAAAATCCGAACGCGCGTATACCAGCATTTACGCTCAGTTTTTTCTAGCGAGTTTCAATCGCGTGAGGCGTTTCTGGTGTCTTGTGACGCGTATACGCGCTGCCAAAACCAAAATACAATCCGCTCGGAATCTGAAAACAGATTCATACATACGAGGGCTCATACGCGAGGGGTTAAAACTACCCCTGTTAAGAAATTTGTAATGGTTGTATGTTCAGTGTCCCAAAAAATTATTTATTACTGTTAAATTTGTTCCTAGTATTTTTTTTCTGTTGTAAAAGCAATTTGAAATGCTATAAATAAAATTAAATAAATAAAATTAAGACTGCTAAGAATAAAAGCTCGTGAGCATATCTAACCTACCGATAACAAACAATTTGAAGAATAAACAAGGATCATTTTTAGTGTTTTTTTTTTCAATTTGTTTTCATAAAAACCCAATTAGCCGGGCTGAAAAACATACCTGCCCATTCGTTTGAAAATAAAAATTACTTACAGGTGCGTCTACCATAAGCTTTTATAATTGTAGATGATGATAGTTCCATTTTCACGAATTATTTCTATGAAAAAGCGTTTTTACTTAAGCTTTAAGAATTAATAGCGTCAATAACGGCGGCATAGAGTGCACAAGGTGCGCCTTCTTAATGAGTCGTTCAGTGATTCTCGCGCAGTTTATTCGTACAGCTTGAGGAACAGGCGGTTGCTCAAGTTGTATACGAAAACTACAGATTTGGTCTTACATTATGAAACTATAGGTTAATAATAAATAAGTAACAACTTAACAACAAAGTTATTTTAACTTAATAACAAAGTTATTGCACAAAGGCAAAGGTTTGCAGCAGTTTGTAGTTTGTAGAATTGCAATACAGAGATGCATTGAAAGCCAGCTTATAAACTATATCTATGCCCAATGTCAGGACGATCGGGTCAGTAGCTTCGGTGTGATTGAGAAACAAACATCCATCCATTGATCCATATTGTATTCCCAAAAAAACTCGAATTTATGTTATTGGTAATAGCTGATATCTTGTATGCAAGCTGGTTAAATGTGCTTCGTTGCACCATTGTTATAGCTGAGCCTTAGGGTGTGTTTCTAGTGACGAGAAGCTGGGAAAAGTCGAAGGAAATTTTTAATAAAAATAAATATTGTGTGTACAATTATGAGTATTTTTTTATTGCGATTTTTACTTGGAATCTCGTTCTTTGAATACCTTATAAATCGATGATTCAAACAATATAACCTAATATAAATCCAAGTTACATATTATAAAATATGTTTGCAGATAAAGTGTTACAAAAATGTGCGGAAAGCTAACATTTAAACCATACCTCGTCCACTAGGCAAACAAGTTTTTGACAATGTTAATAATATTAAAAAAATAAACTTAAATAAAAAAAAAAAAAAAAAAAAAATTGAATAAAAGGTGTGAAACTGATTTCACGAAGTTGCACCATGCGAAATAAGCACAGAACTATCGCACAATACCTATATGCTCTGTTCAGCAGCAAAAGTTCGAATCACTTTGTTTCAGTTTCATCAGATAACCTGTTATTCTGCTATTTATGGTTATTCCATGCCGATTGTTTGCAAGTTAATTAGTGATATGCTGTGTTTGGTCGGGACACAGGTAATTTGCTATTGAAATTCACGGACCATTTTACAGTTCATTGTCTCCGTACACAGAACAGTTTGGAAACTCGTGCATTAGATAATTATCATAATAATGTGCGGTTAGCTAGTTTTGTGTTTTCAGCAAGAAAATTGTTGGTATATTCCACAAACGATTTTATTTATATTAGTAATTATACATAAACTTCTGTGTTTGCCTAGATTCAAGTTTCGTATGAAGCCATTTTACCTGCGTAACTCTAAATGGTTTTCATAAAATCGCATTTATTTATTGATTTTATTTAATACTTTTTTTTATATACACACTTAATAAAATGTAGTACCTACAAATGGAGAGCATTCTACCAGTCAAAGGACAAGAAAAATATTGGCGTACATCTTAAATGCTTAACTATTACCTAAATCAGTCTTATAAATTTTATGCATTAGCAAACAATAGTGAATAGATAAAATTTTCCTTTGCAAGTATGCAACATGAGAAAAATTGAATAGAATACTAAAACCTGATGGTATTCAGTGCTCACTGCTCAGACATTATCATAAAAAACACACTATCACATTTCCGTAAAACACGTGTGAAGTCCAACACCATAAACGTAATTGTCTACGGTCGTAGAACGTCTACAGCCGTAGTCAGCACTACGTAGCCACGTAGCCTCGTAGCGTAACGACAACGAATAACGAATACGAGGAACATTATCGCGTAACTAAACGTGAATGTGGACATTTTGCAACAGATAGCCACTGAAAGCATGTTTTGGAGAGCTGGTTAGTACAAACTTTTAAGGAATCTATGCCACTGTACATTTTATAACATAAACATAATTCATTATTATTCTAAATTAAATTTTAGCTTTTAGTTTTTCAATGAACAAATGAATGGTTAATAATTAGTTATAATTAATCTTTTCTAGTGAGCATAAGTAGATTGTGCGTTTTGTTTTGTTTTGTGAACTAGGTTTTTTACCTAAGTTACTGATTACATGACCGAGCGATTTATATCAGTATATATATAGTAGTACCTTGTATACCTTTGGTGGGTTTCAAATTATGAAAAAAAGGACAAAATTCGTCTTTTAGAGATATGTCATCCTGTATTAATCCGAATTTTAGGGATAATTAAAAATAATGGAAATTGGAAGACTAGGTTCATAGTACCTTTTATTTTTGTCTTTTTCTATACCTACACTTACTACACACTTCACTTACTTTTTTTTATTTTGCTTACCAAATAAAATAATTACAACTCATTTTATCTATCGAAAAAACACCGAATACTGACTTTTCGTACCTTTACGTGGGGTATAGCGATGACATCGTGAGGACCTTTCTATTAAAATTCAGCAAATAAAGGGACCCGGGCCCCTGTCTGTTTACCTGTCCGTGTTTAAAAAGGAATGTAATACAATCCCAGTTATTTTCATTATTCAGCTTTACATTAGCACCTTTCACGCTGTAGCAACAATTCATATATACTTAGTTACTTGTATTTAAAGTTAGTTATAGTAAGCTTTTCAATAAGTTTGGTAGACCGTATCCTAAGTTAGCTATGAAGTTACATAAGTTATACTCGTTAAGGAATACATGTAACGTTACGGTTTGAGAAAAACAAAATAAAAGTAATGACTGACTGACTGAGGGTATAAGGTCGCGCAGCCAATGTTGGCATGAACAACACATTCACACGTGCGCCTGTGAATAAGAGCAAGGCGTGTCCCTATTGTGATTTTTCAATCAAAATTTTTATTCTAAATTTGACAAAGTGTAGTGAAATTGCATTAGTTTGAATACTTTGACAGCGTCAACTCTTGTTGCGTGACCTATACATCAAGTGTAAACGCGTATTTATTAGAAAAGTTATTCTATTGAATCGCAACGCAGTAAGTCGTAGGTGGCTGGCTACGTAATCTTGTATGCCGAGACATTAGCGGCGCACAGCGCATTCATTCATCATGATAAAAACTATCAGTTCATAGTCAAAACTAGTCTAAAGGTTTATTAATATATTTTTTTTTCCCTAAGGCACCCCACTTTACTCCCCTATACGCCCATAGTTAGGCTCTCAGTTTTAAAAAAAAATCTGTTTAATGGTGCGGAAAAGTCATTATTGGATTAAAGGCTCTTACTTAGGACCTAAGTGCAAAACCCACCTATCACT
Source organism: Lobophora halterata (assembly GCA_932526365.1). Taxonomy (NCBI): domain Eukaryota; kingdom Metazoa; phylum Arthropoda; class Insecta; order Lepidoptera; family Geometridae; genus Lobophora; species Lobophora halterata. The sequence goes on from OW052018.1 coordinate 4,280,670, forward strand.
CTAGCCGAAGGCAGGCGTATATGTTGGGTCAAACGTGGGACGAAAAAATCTCTAACTAATTATTTTATTAGACAAAACTGAGTCTGCTAGTGTTTTACTTTTCGCAGAAACCGTAAAGGTTTTTCCACAACGTTTACGCAAAGTGGAACTCTCTTAGCACTTTTAAAAATCTAATTTAGAGTTAGGCCCCTGCTCATTTAGCAGCTCTGTTTGAACATAACCTATGTAAACCTTCAGACCACAACAGGTTGGGACTTGGGACTCGTAAAACTAACTCTACCCAGTGTCACCGAGTGGAAGTGTACCAAGCAAGCAGTACAGACATTTTAAGTTTGATTTTTATACAGAAAGAAAGAATGAAAATAATGTATTTATGATACACAGTACACTGCACACCGGACAAATTTAAGAACATCTTTGCAAACAAGATGAAACACTTAAATTATAAAAATAGAAGGACTTACATACTAAACAAAATAAATATTGTAAGCACAACTACCGTAAATCAATGCTAAGCCACAGTGTCAGTGCCTTAGAGAGGCACCTGCTCAGCATTTGTATGCTCGACCGAAAACGCAGCTCGGCGCTGGTCTTCCGCAGGAGCCTTAAGTATAAGTGTAAGTTGCACTAAATCTAATTAATTTAGGAGAATATTCCGTGAAAAATCATATTCTTGTACATGCAGGATATTGATTCAGCTTGAAAGTTGGAGGATGTGTTCCTCAAGAGCTGGAAGTGAGTACTAAGAAAGGAATTTCGAAAACACGCAATTCAAATAAAGTGGCGGGCGTCAGATAGTTATGTATATTTCTAAACTAATAAATTCTCTATCACAAAAAAATATATTAATACCTACCGCCTCTACCAAGAACATCCATCACAGACAATGTTATTAGTATTCCCAACTCTATTATAATCAAAATATAATTCGCTTTATACTTATTATATGTATGTGATTACACTCTCTCTGCCCCCAGCGATCATATTTTTTATGCTTTGATTTTAGATATATTTTTTCTGTGCCAGTCTTTCTGAGAGAAGAGACAGAGAATAATATGTTTCACTTATTTATGGAATAAGTGACGAATTATTCAAGTCTAGTTCACCTTTCTGGCTGAACTTTGCTACCTAAATATATATATATATATATAATATAATGCTGATTGTTAGCGCACTTACCTAATTTAATAGTTAGTAAGTAAATACAAATTACTAGATCATATACCTAAGAATATTTGGTTGTGAAATAAATGTGTCTGCACCTTTTAGTTGAAAATATGAATTAATCATAACACTAATACCATTATCAAAATTTAAAAATTCTTGCGTCTAAAAAATTATTCAACGAGTTAGATGGTAAGGTACTACAAGATAACCTAAGCAGCCTAATAACTTTTTGATACACATCACAAATACCACATTTATTATTTATTTGTCTTGTCTAGTCTAGACTGGATTTAAAAATCGCTATGGTCTTTTTCCCTAGCTAAAGAGAATGCTTTCAGAAGACTATCTTATTACCATTGTGAAGTAAAAGTACTAGTCTAGTAAATAAACATAGTTGTACACAAAGATTTGGTATACCGGTCAAAATTGTATATTATTTGATCGCTTTCTCTCGAACTAAACTCGAGAGACGTTTAATAGACACAAAAAACAATATGATTGTCCTAAACGTCCTGTATTCTAATAGGAATCAGGACTCAGTTATTAAAACATGTGCCATATGAAACTTCAGGTACAACACCTTTTCGATAATAATTAATCCAAAGGTTGTCTAAAATAGATTGTAAACTGTGGGATACAATGATTACCTTAGGTTAAAATAGATATTTTTGATAGAGTTTTCTCAAAAGCTTATATCAGAAGACGATGTACTTAAGCTTAAGATACAACCACGAGCTTTACAACCTGTATTAAGAGTCAAACGTTACTCAGTAATCAAAATCATCAGCAGTCGTCTGCGATGGACTGGCCATGTGGAACGTATGGATATTACGAAAGTTGTAGATTCTTATGACAGAATAACAAATTTACTCCTTTTCTGTAGTGGCTTAAAAATTACGCCTCTACCACCTAATTAAGTCCTATTATTAGTCGCTATCTATTGATTTGTACGTAGATTTTTTTAGGAAAAGTAAAGAAGTATTTATCCCATAAAAAAAGTACCTTGTGGAATGGATATAAGAAGGTTGTAAACTAAATTTGGAACTAATCTATCTTATTCTTGATAAAGGATCGGCTGCCTAGATGTTATTCGAATCGTGCCAACTATTTTATTAGGTATCTACTGAACAAAAGACCTTCAAGTAGAAAATAAAACGTAAAACGTACTTGTTACTCTTTGTATCAGAGAAAAGGTTGCCAACGCCTTTTGATAAGAAACAAAGGGGCAATTTCCATTTGAATTCTAGTAGGTACATTGTGAATCGATTTACAACCCAGACTTGGAAAACTTAAAAAATTACACTCGCTATAAACCCACAAAGCGTCTTGATGTCGACGAAGTTCAAACTTTTATATGAAATCGACGGTAATAAGGCACTAAAGGATAAGTGCAAAACTCGAAAATTTGTTCTAAAATGCGGCATCAAAATACACGATTTACATACATTTTGTAAGTCATCTGTGACCACAAATAATATAACTAAGTATAAAAAAATTCTGCAAACAAAAATTACCTAATGGAAAGATTTTCAGGTTTATATTGGTGAGTAAATACCCAATAAATATTGGTGTAGTGCGTCCAGTCTACGGAATCTTCAGCAAATTTCTTCAGCTCCACAATCAACTAGCGTTCCTAATTTATACCTACCGAAAAAATAATTTTTCTTATTTATACATACAAAATACAAATATATAGATACAAAATCTGCAGTTAGCCTGTTATTCTCAAATGCCGTCGAAGCACGGACAGCCATTAAGCATTTCCGTTGGCTCTGCGTGCAATAAACGAATAAAAAACTTTGCCAACTTCGCAAGATACAATTGATAACTCGCCTGGAGGTAACTTCTCGATATTGTCGAAGATCGAAGAATTACGTCCATAAAGCTACTTTCAAATGGCTTTCTTGATTAATTTAATCTGTTTGAAACTAAATAGGTTTTTTCCTACCATTGTTATAAATATTAAAGCATGTCTCGGAAGTATGAAAACACATCGAAAATATTAAGTCAACTTATGCTAATTTTACTAGCCACTCTGAAGCTATTAACTAGGGATTCATAGGTACTATATTCTATCAATAAGTACGTAAAAAACCCCAATTATAAAGGTGCTCTTATTGCTAGATAGCAATCTATCCAAACAACCGTAGACCTATCATAACAAGAGGATCTTTCAGTTTCAAAATGACATCCTTCCACTCGTGTGATATCTAATACCACGATGACACAGGGCTAGTTTACAAGCTACAAGCCAGCGAGTTCGCTTGTAGAGCTTGTAAACTCGCCCTGTGACATCGGCTTTTTACAATCTGCTGGTTGAAAATCCTTCCCGACACTAGCTTTTAAACTCGCTGACTAGCAGCTCGTAATCTAGCTCCGTGTCATCGACGCTTTAGTAAAGGCGTTTGTAAGGCGGTGATTTTGGAAGGACCTGCAATCATAGGCTGAAAGATGTATTTAATTCCCATCGAAAAGACCATCATCAATCAGCTTCGAGATTACTTGTTCCCGTCGCTGGCATTCATCGCGCCATCGCTGGTCCGTGCAGTTTCAATTAACGTGGCGTCTCGGTGCACTGGTCAACTTTTATTACTTGTTGAAGTGAAACGTAATCGAGTGCGCGATATATCGTGAGGAAACCTATCGTAGTCTTCCTATTAATTGATACGATATTTGTAGGTAGATATGGTTTAACCCTTCTTTATACTGCGCCGTAGTCGGGTACACAGAAGGTAGTCTTCTAAAATTACCTACTTCACAAAGCCTTTTAATTTGCTCTACCACATCTTTTAGTATTTTTGGTGTTTTTATTCATGTTAGAACCTTGTACTATTGTGTGTCTAAGGAAGGTGCTGATTGCTGCCTCACAGTTTTATTTTAACTTTTGCAGTAGACAGCGCTCCCACTTTATTATGTACTCCTCTTTATCCAAATAAATCATTTGTATTTGAATTTATCTCTATCTGGTAGATATAGGATAAAACGAAAACAATAAAAAATTGTAGCGAAATTAAGTTTAGTTTTCGCAATATTTTTCTGAGATCTGTTTGCATCGTTCCAACAAAATAGATTATGCAATTAGAGCGAGACAAGGCCCACTTGTGTAGGAAAACGCGACGAAAAGCTAACAAAAACCGTGATGTCATGGAAATAGGTCATCGACGACACTTCACGTCCGATATAACGAGGCACTCGAGCTCACCCACTATTATTACTGTGCCGTTGTCGGATAACTACATTATCATAGGAAAATGAAATGCTAGCAAAAAAGTTGGGATTCCGTACGCAAGTCGTCAGTCTTTCATTTTTCTATTGAACTTAAATACATTATGTACCTGAAACGCTTCCAGATATCTCTAAAGATTACAAGAACCACTCGAAGGCCTCCGTCTCATATATCTAGTATTGCGGGCCTTCGAGCGGTTTGATAGCTCCGAAACGAAACCAATGTCAAATACCGGCATGGCGATTACAAGATAAGATGAAAATTACAGTCATTAAAGTATCGGTATCAATACCGCTAAAGTTTTCGAAGGCAGACTCTGAATCTACAGTTTTAGAATTTTGGAACTAATTTGAATAATGACTCTACCTACAAAACTCTACCCCGACCCATGTCCAAAACATTTTGATCTGTCGTTATAAAACCTATTTTGATGCTGGCGATTGAATTTGTCTATGGGTATCTGTGATAAATTCAAATTACCACGTCAATCACAATCCTATCACTTTTTGACAATATGACAGCATGAAGAAAATCCCACAAAAATATTCGGAAAACAGAAATGTGGCTAAATTCTATATAATGTGACTATAACTACACTTAAATCAATTCAAAATTATATTGTGATATGCCGGGGCCGGATACCAGAGCCAATGACAATGTCCTTGGCGAGATGTCGACTGAGCCCACGGCACCCACTGGAACCGTGCACAGTGGCGTAGAAGCCAAGACTGAGCGAAAACTCACTGTGCTCGAAACCCATGGCTATGTGCTGGGCAGAACTATCGGTTCTGGCTCCTATGCCACTGTTAAGGTACAGCTTATTTACATTGCTTGCGAGCCACATCCGCGCATATCATAGCAAAACTTAGGTAATACCTACAGTCGAAGGTTCGCCGTCCACCGATACGTCGTGGAGGCCATCATCATTTACATTGTAAATCTAACATAAGATCTTACCTAAAAGCAAGCCATGGACTTAAGGAAGAGACCAGTTAAATACCAAATCTCTTACCTACATAATTGGCTTAGAGTAAAATTATCGTTGAGGATTTACTGTTTTTTGAGATTTACAGTGACCAAGCGGGATCTATGGATCTTAATGCGTTGGTTCTCTGCTAGTAGAGTTTATTGTATGGGACAGAGATCTGGGAATCAAAAGGCAATATGGCCTTATGTACCTTCCTACTAAACTGTGGTTGATTTTATCTTCGATTTCAGGTAGCCACCAGCGATAGACACAACTGCCAAGTTGCAATAAAAATTATCAGCAAATTCCAAGCCCCCGGCGATTACCTGAAGAAGTTTCTACCGAGAGAGATCGAAGTTGTGAAAGGCCTGAAACATGAAAACCTTATACGGTTCCTGCAAGCTATTGAAACAACACACAGGTTTGCCTATTTCTCGCTTTCATAGACCCATCGTAAAAGGACCGCGAACTATTGTAAAATATATTTTGCCAACAGTTAAGAGTTTTGGTTATGGTATTTGAACTTGATCTTTTACCAACAAGAAAGCTTTTAGGTATTCGTGTCCCAGTCTCAGTGAATGACTTTCGGCCAGATAGAAAGTTAGCAGGAAACAAAACACGTAGCAGCACAAATAGCTTTTTTTTTCTCAAACAAAAACATGTTTTTGATATGTGCTCCCAAGGTAGAAGAAAACATCGCAAGTAATCCGCCCTGTCCTTCTAAAAGAAAAAGAAATTGCTGGCTAGCTAGCTAGCTAGATTCGCGTGAAACATTCGCTCTCCTAGCCGAGATTTGATCCATGTCCCAGTAGTGGGAATCATTATGGGCTGATTATGCTTATGTTCCGGTATTTTTAGCTAAATGTGCTGACTGTCTGAATGAAAGACAAACTACAGGTCAAACCACTAAGCGTAGAGACTTGAAATTTGGAGGGTATGCTCGCCATGAAGTGTAAGAGCGTACTAACAAAGGAATTTTGTTAATTCACAACGCAAACGAAGTTGCGGGCATCAGCTAGAAGTACCTATCTATAATTTCATAACTTGTAGAGTCTACATCGTAATGGAATATGCTGAGAACGGCAGCCTGCTGGACATAATTCGCAAAGACCAGCACATAGACGAGCAGCGCGGGCGCCGCTGGTTCCGGCAACTGGTTGAGGCGGTCGACTATTGCCATGAACGAGGCGTTGTACACAGGTATAAAGATGGAGATAAATTTATTTAAACTTGAGACTTATACCATAATTACAATATAGGAAGTATTCTAGATCTAAAGACAATTTTTTTTTTATATTTTTATACCTAGAGAATTATTTTCTTTTGTAGGTATTTAAATTATAGGGACAACAGTTATAATACTTTGTCTTCCGTGATAGTTAAAAACTGTGGTACGGCAAGGCAAGCATGTGGCACCTATATATTATAATTATTATTAAATAAACGCTACGTTAAATTTACTTTTATACATCGTAGGTAATTTTAGATAAAAAGTTGATAATAGGTATGTAAAGTATTGTAACGTTTGAAAAATGGAAGTGAAAAAAAAAAATTCATCGTAACCATAAAACCCAGCAGCATACATAAATCATTCGTGACATATTTTATTATGATATTGGATTAGGTACCTATAATAAATCTTCTTCTTATCCTGTTACTAGTTCCTTCGAACCAGTGTGGTGAAAGGATTTCAAGTGCGCTTCGAAGAGGCTCTATAATAAGTAGAATATCATAGTAGAAAAAAATTGGTATAATTTTCTTTTTTTACTTACTTTCCAAAAGGGTTTCAAATTCTTGTACCTATGCCCAAGGGCCCCAGCATAGTTTAAGACGGCCTTGCCTGCTGCTAGTTGAAAAACCTACGTACCTAAATAGGTACTTGATGATACATTTTGTTACAGGGACATAAAGTGTGAAAATCTGCTCATGGACCACGGCCTCAACATCAAATTATCTGACTTCGGGTTCGCGCGCGGCCACATGAAGCCTAAGAACGGCGTCTTCTCACTCAGCGAAACCTTCTGCGGGAGCTACGCGTACGCTTCTCCCGAAATATTGAAAGGTGTTCCGTACAGACCTCAGGTTGGTTCTACACCTTCATTTTTCCTGAGCCAAAATCCTAATTATGTTGTATTGTATTGTGTATTTATTGTATGTATGTTAGTCTGTAAGGTACCTATTTATTTCGATGGATCTATTGTTTTTCTGTAATATCAGTTGCTTGAAATAAATCATTATTATTATTATTATCATTATTATTTTTAGAAAGATTGACTAAATCATGGAGACACATTTTTCTTCTTTTAGTATTTTGTATTATTGAAATCTACTTACAACTATTATTACAGGAAATCCATATGCAATAAATAGTGCAGTCCGTATTGTCAAAAATAAATTACAAATAGCATAAAATATATACATGTGGCCTTTGCAAATTCATTCAGAGAATCATGAAAGATCTTCTCAGCAAATAATTTTTTTTTATTTAACAAGTGAAAAGCCGAGCTTTTAGCTCTCCTGGTGGTAAAAGATCACGCCTGCCTAAACTTCATACTGCACCAGAACAGTGCTACACACTATTACTCGTAGTTAATTTGAACTTCATTTTTACACTTATGAAAAAAAAAACTTCTTTCAGGATTCGGACATTTGGAGTATGGGAGTGGTGCTTTATGCTATTGTGTATGGACGCCTGCCGTTCGACGACACAAATTATACACAGCTTTTAAAAGTAAGGTGGACTTATATTATATCGTATTATCTATTTTAGTTGAAAAGGCATCAAAACTATTGCCAAATAAAGATTAATCTACGACGCCTGCAACTTCGTTTGCATTGCGTATTTTCAAAATTATTTCCTTATTACCTACATACATACCTTTACCTAACTTTTAGTTCTTGACTAACATATCCTCAAAGTTTCAAGTCTCTACGTTTTTTGGTTTGGCCTGTACGTTATCTGTCAGTCAGTCAGGAACAAACCTGATAAGATAACGGCCTGACGACCAATTTTCTGTAACACACTTCCGTCCCATTTATACGTAATTACTCCCTACTACAAAGCCGTGTTGGTCGAGTGGGAGGTGCCTCGAATTTCGATCTGAAGGTCGTGGGTTCGATCGAACCCAGCTGTACTTCAATAGATTAATAGGTAGCAAACTGTGTGTTAAAACACGTGTTTAAAGATGAAGGAAAACATCATAGGGAAACCGGCATGTCATCGACATAGAACCTAAAAGGTTCGAAAACATGGTTTCAAGCGCACGAAAAGAGCCTCTTCGAGGCGCACGTGAAATCCTTTCACCATTATTGGTCCGAAAGAACGAATGACTCGATAAGAAGAAGAAGACTATAGCTAGTACAATGCACTACAATTTACAGCCAAATAGTTTTATCTAATCTTATAGTATTTAATTTCAACAGCAGGTGCAAAATAAAGTGTCCTTTCCACGAGATCCGAAGGTGTCTGCGGAATGTCGCAAGCTCATCACTAAAGTGCTGTCACCTCTGAAAATCCGCGTGAAAATACCGCAGATCCTTGTCGACCCCTGGCTCAACCCCAACCAAGCCCCCACCAAAGATGACGAGGTAAATGAATAACGCATAGTGGCCTATGACCGTATATACCTACTTACTATAGAAGTATCTTAACATGATAATAAATCAAGAGACCCCGAATTCTTGTACTCTTGGACGTGTGTACATAATAGTGGTTTCAGTCTCGATAACTATCTGAGTCTCGGGAAAAACATCGAGATTCGATGCGGTCTCGAAATTCCCGGGAAAAACGAGACTATTTCAATAGTAGGTACTTATAGGCACACTCATAGGATCAGCATGTAGGCATTTTATGGGCTATTAGCGAACACATCACATTTTAACTTTACAATCCAGTACCTATTTGATGTTGTTCGATGTTCCAGATTTATCAATATCCGCGTTCCACATTCCACAGCAGTACCTAGAATATTTTTTTAAATTGCCATTTATTGCCAGGCTAAAGGCTAAAGTCATAAGACTATAACACCTTGTCTTATCCTTGTTTTAGATTATAGGTACTAAGAGCTACTTCTACACTGAATATTGTTAAGATTTTTCTAAGTATGAAAAGTCTCGTTATTCCCGGTACCGAAACCATCAGTCTCGAGTCTCGAAAATAATAAAAAAAAATAGTCGAGACTTTCGAAATTTTCGAAACTGAGACTCCCGGGATGAAAGCCTTAGTACATAATGTTTTTTTGACGGAAACGTGTTCAGACGGGTTTAAATAACAGGCCCCAAAAATATTTTTTGTTATTGGAAGGCTTTGTTTGTTAGTTTGTGTGTGCGTCCATCACGTAAAAACTACTGAAAAGATTTAACTGAAACTTTACAATTTCATAGCTACTAAGCCTGAAAAAGAATACTTATAGGCTATATGGTCAATGGTGTTGTTTTACCATATTCCTGATAGTTTAAGCAGTCTACTGTTCCCAGGAAACCGCGCAAACCAGCAAAGAAGAAATAAAGAGCGTCAACATCGGAACAACATTCGACAGGAAAATGGAAGAAGTGAAGATTTAGCAATAAAACCAACTGAACACCATAATTTCAATAAAAGTATAAAAAAAATTCAACACGTTTTGGCTTTCCTGATTAAAACCTTTACATACCTACCCACCTATAGTCTTTAATTTAGAGCTAGGCGCTTTCTTGTACGTAAGAGATCACGCCTTCCCATGGCCAGATTAGTGCTACACAGGACTTCGAATCACATAAGTCAGGCAATGCAATAGCGCTCATGCAATTTGAATATCAGTATAAAATGTAATTTGCTTCATTGGAGCACATTCTCACCTGTCCGGTGTCGGATCCATATTTTAATCTGATGTCGGCTTCTCTCACTACTGGGAATTATCCATAAATTCAGTCTAATTTTGAACAGCTTTACTTATATAAAATGTTCAGCCACAGTTATTCGCAGACTTTTGCGATTATCACACATAGTTATTATATTGTAACGGGTATTTATCGCGCTCATCTCATGTTTTTGTGTCCCGACGCGCGACGTTTCAACTGTATTCGATTCGATTGCAAATTGCAACAGCCGTGGTCACGGGTAGACTGGCGTATTGGAGCTACCGTCGCGGTGAAATGAGGGAACTACCCTCATTTTGGTCGTTGAAAATGTTCGGTCGGCACACTACACTGACGACATCCTTAACTTTTAAGAGTTAATTAAACATTATGCCGTATTTTTAAATCAACGGTCTCATCTGCTGTGTAGAATGATTTAATGATGATGTAGAATGAGAACGAAATAATAGGCAACATTCTGACATAACATATTATTCTATAACGTATCTACACTACATTAGGTACAGTCAGCTGTACAGACATGTATACACTCCCAAGCTTTTACATTTATATTAAATACTCTTAATTTAGCAAACTTCTTCTGACAAATAAGATGACTACATTATTTTGACATTTATTAGTAGTATAAAGTATTTGCGTGCACTCTTTTTTGCAAAATTAAGCGTAACATAAATGTGAAAGCTTGAAAGTGTCTTCATGTCTGTGCAGCTGACTGTACACAGATTTCGGACACTGGGCCAAAAGCATTATAACTTCTGCTCGTGATGCTGGCAGCTGTATTCATCATCCTCCAGTCTTGCTGCCTGCTTCTTCTCAGTCCTCTTCGCATGCTGAATTCCAAAACACGACAGCACCAGTATGACTAAGTACATAGCGGATACGACCCAGCAGTTCACTGCTACCTCGAAAAAGAAAAAAAAAATTGAACCATTATACGACCAAATGGGAATACCTACTGGGAATAATCAATTCCCTGTAGTTCTATGGAACTTATTTTATTTGTGTATGGAACTCATTTTATTGTAACACCAATAAAATTAGTTCCATAGAACTACTGGGAACGGTCCGTAAGAGACCCTTACTACTTATACATGACCAGAACGGTGCTACTAGGCAGTCCCGGATCTAAGGGGGGGCAGCCAGGGTTCCGCGCCCCGGGCGCCATTGGGCAAATCCAAAAGATTTTTTGGGTCTAGATCAAGCGATTTTTTGAACTAAACTAAAGGCGTGAAAAATTGTTTTTCTATGTTTTCCGATTGTGTCAACAAAAATTAGTAAGGTTTGATACTTTAATTTAGATTTTATACGTGTTTTAAAATTAACACTACTGATTTAAAAACACGTATAAAATCTAGTATACGTATACTATTTAATCTTTTGACTCCCGAAAGCCCAGTTATTTAGTAAGAAGTTATCTACACTTTACTGCTAGGTGGCCGAATATAATATAAAAATATGTTGGTATCCTGCAGGATCCCTATCTAAGCCGGAATCCTGCAGGGGACGCCTATTAATCAGCTAAAGATAACTGAAAGAATTAATGATTTAATTTAACTAGGAAAAGGGAAGGCATTTTACCAGCCCGATGAGGCACGTGGCAACCGAGTTGCCTTACGATGTTATGGTAGCGGGTTCGAAACCCGATAGCAATCGTGCGCTCACGAAAACAAAAATGCAAAAGTCCAAGGAAAAGAAACCATTAAGTATACCGTCATAGAACAGAAAAACATAATGTGACGTTCACTAATTTGGATTCGGCTCGTGCGCGTGGTAAAATACCTACCTACCCAATCATTCGCTCATAGAATAGTAGGTACCTATAGCAATAAAATAAATAAAAAGGTAGGTACCTAGGTAGATCTTAGTCTTTCAGAAAATACAGGCCCCTGCAACATCGCTTACAAATGCCATTAGGTAGGTAGGTAGGTACTATTGATTGATCACGCGATGTCGCGATTGTAGGGGCGTGCATTTTTAAACTGAAAAACCTCTGCCTTAGCACGCTTTAGTAGGATTAGTGTGTTATTCTAGAATTCTTACCTATTATTAAGTAATTCTCCTTTGATATATTGACATAGTCATCGTAATCATGATATAATTCCGGTTCCACATCCTCAATCAGGACTGTAGCTTCAATATAGTAGAAAAATCCCAACAGGGTCTGTTGAAGTTCCAACAAAATTATAACTTTTATGCAGAAGATCTTTTAGAACAAGTATTAGTACCTACCTACCTAATTATTATTTAGGTATTTGTACCAATCAGAACCGATTGATGTGAAATTCTATGAGTACCTATAGATATAGTTTAGGATCTGTATAGGTAGGTAGAGAACACAGAAACCGAAAACAGGGCGCGATGGCGCACAACAGAAAAGCCCTACGTCCAGCTATGGACTGCGATAGGCATAAGATGATGATGATGGAGATCTGTAAGTGTGTGTACTATTTTCTCACCATTTGAATTACAGCCCATATACTCAGGACCATGCAACAAGAAGAACATGCATGTAAACAACCCATTTTAGAGGTTGCTAATGAACCTGAAAGAAAATATAAACAGAAAGCTCCAGAATCGTACCTGTTATGAAATGGTTGCACACTGACATTGATAGTAGGTAGGTATTAGAGTTCCGATGTCAGTTATGTCACAGACTGATGATGGTATAAAAAAATACCTGCGACTCACTCTGAAATATTCTACTCACGTTTCTGTAACCATATTATAAAAAATTGTTATGGTAACTATCTTCACACGACTACAAAATAACTATGTAGGTATATTACAAAAATCCTAGGATCTTCAATAGTAGTTTAGAATTTCCTTACAAAAATTATATTTATTCTCAAATGGCAAAGACTCTGAACCCTGCGAGGGTTCAGTCTTTGCAATTTTGTCAATGCACGTACTTAACACGTTTTTAGGCCCTTCTATTTTTTTTGTTGTGCTCTTAAGGGCGTGATCAAAAACCTACCTAATATTTCTAAGTTTTTATGGACATTGTCTGAAATAAATTATTTGAATTTGAATGAAAAATAATGTACTCTACATTTTTATATTTTTTCTAGTTATTAATAAAAATTGTTTACATACCTATACATACAGTGTAAAACATTTTTCTATCTATTGCAATTTCCTATAGAGTTCCGAAAAAAAAGATATACCAAAGTAATTAAAAAAGATTACATACTAAAAAACACAAAGAAAACAAGAATTAATTTAACATTAATACATTTACTTCAAGAAAAACCTAAGCGTTTTACAATGTACATTCGAGGAAGAAATTGCTATGACATCTAAAGTGATAAACATTCAAATGGCAAAGCAAAATCCTTCCAGGCACCTACAATAACAGATATTTTATGTACAATTTAGCGATCATTCACAGATTAATACTTATGAATATATTATAAATTTCCTTCAGAGGACTCCAGACGCTACAGAAAATATTTATTTTAACATCAATCACTCATTAGCATTACATTGATAGTTTTAGTTTAAATAGGTATTGAATTATTCTGCATAAAAATCGTTTTGGTATCGAGCAAGGTCTTTTTAGCTAGCCACTGATATTAGTGACTAATTGTGCTAACCAACTTGCTAATTTAAAAACCTTGAAAACTTTCATTGGGTTAAAATAACATAACACAATCTCTATTTCAATACAAATCAATATAAATAAGAATGGAATGGAATTAACAGTAACAACTTGTACCGAAATTAGTAAAATTATTACCGAAGTAACACCATTTTACATACTAACAGATGAACGGTTGTTCATCCAGAACTGTTGTGCTGAGAATACAAGTGTGACGACATAGAGTAATGCAGCGATCCAGCAATTGATGGCATTCTGTTGAATAAAAAAAAACAATAAAACACTGGAACATGAACTCAATATCTACTATTATTGTGGTCACATGGTAATTAAAGGTAAGTAGCAATTCATAACACAGGTAGGATTCATTAAATACATGGAGAAAATTTTGTAATAATATTTTCACACCATGATTTCAATAGGTACCTGAGTTATATTTAATAAATATTTAAAAAAAAATTATCAACGCTAAACTGAAACTAAATTTTTTCAACTTTACTAACAATGCTATTTACTAAATGCATGCGCGACCTTCTTCCAGTGCAAACGTATGCTCGGGAGAACATGGGGACTAACCCCCAAGATAACGAAGTGGCTCTATACGGCTGTGATTAGACCAACACTAACCTATGGAGCAGTCGTATGGTGGACTAGAACCGAACTAGTAACAGTGATATTGAAACTACAAAAATTCCAACGACTTGCATGCTCTGCAATCGCTGGTTGTATGAAAACAACACCCACAGCAGCACTAGAGGTCATCCTAGACATAACACCGCTAGACCTATACATACAACAAGAAGCAACGATGGCCGCGATCCGCCTCAAGCACCTTGGGCTGTGGGGCAACCCAAACAGCTCGCACGCAAAAGTTCTAGACAGGGCAATCACCTATGAACCACTACTAACCGCCCCATGCGACAAAATACCGAAGGTATACATTTTTCAAAAGAAGTACCTCATACAACCATGCGAGACCGAAATAGATCAATCAGGGATCAATGAAACTAGAATCTATACTGATGGCTCAAAAACCAACGAAGGTACAGGGGCCGGAGTCTTTTCATTTGATTACAACATAAACATATCAATGACTCTCGGTATGCACAGCTCCATATTCCAATGCGAATGTGTAGCAATCACCGAGGCAGCTAACACCATACTTCGGAGGAAAATCGAAAATCAAAATATACGAATTCTAACCGATAGCATGGCTATACTAAAAGCACTAGATAGCAATACTTGCGACTCAATGCTCGTTAACGAATGCCACCGAGCACTGGAGAGAACAACCCAAGCCAACCAAATAACACTCCAGTGGATTAAGGGGCACAGCAACTCTTTAGGGAACGACGCCGCAGACAAGTTGGCTAGGAAAGGATCTGAGACTAGAAGGGAAGGGCCATCTCCCTTCCTACCACTACCCTTTTCTCAATTGCGAGCGTGGATACGCAAACGTACAAAGACACAGCACAGTGAACGCTGGCTGCAAACCAAGGAATGCAAACAATCAAGAATGGCCTTACCGCAACTTGCACCACGTCTAACTAGACGTTTACTTAGTTTAAAACGACCAGATTTAAGAATCATTGTGGGTACTATCACGGGACATTGCCTGCTTAATAAACACTTGCACAACATTGGAAACACAGACAGCCCACTTTGTAGAGGCTGCTTGACCGAGGAGGAAACGCCCGCCCACGTTATCCTGGAATGCGTGGGAGTGGCGAAGCAACGACAGGAAATCCTCAAAAACCCGAGGTCACTCCGCGAAGCCTGCGAAGAACCCAGGAATCTTCTGTGCTTCTGGGCGGAGTTAGGCTGGCTAAACTATTAGTCAGGAAATCCGACGTACAAAGGACCAACTAAGAGTCCAAGTGCGGAAAAGGGAGTCCATTTACATTTACATTTACTAACAATGCTAAACAAAAACAAATATTGAGCAAAATTTACCTTATTACAATATCTCTGGAATAGTGCAACTGGAACTGAAATAGGTAATTATCAAGTTTTACACAAAACTGTGCCTCACCGAATTGTATCCAGCCTCAGCTTCAGCAATGAACCGGGCAATAGGGTCGTTATTTTCGGAATGGTGACTGGCTTCATCAAGAGGGATATCTTCCAGCAAAGCCACGGCTCTAATATAGTAGAAGACGCCCATCAAGGTCTGAAAGATTCGGAGAGTTCATGAACATTAGGATACAAGACTTTGCAATCAGGCTATGAACATGCGATGTTTACGTACCAATTGAATAATTCCCCAAACGCTCAATACCAGCCCGCATAGCGAAAGTTTGGGTCCACAGATTTTGCAGGCCATTTTGATCGTATTTTTGAGAATTTACGAACACCAAAAATAAATTCTATCGACCATTAGCTGTCAGCTGGTGTCAAAAATGGATTCTCACATGATCACTCCTACTCTATTTGTCTATGCCCTTATTACGTGAAATGGGACGTAAAAAATGTTTCCAGCTCAATATTATAACCAACTAACAATTTTAAACTCCCTATAACCACAGCCAACAAATAAAATGGCTAATGTTGTGTACCAGGCACTGTCATAAGGTTCCGAAGCATTACCGCCAATATCGGATTTTATCCACATTTTAATGTTAATTTTCTTAGATACCTTTTGCAGCTTTAACTACTTTTACACTAGCCTGTTAAACTTTTAAAAGTTCCTTGTAGGACTCTGAACCCTAAAACTCGGAGTTTTTAAACTAAATTATCTGTGGAAAAGTGACAGTTTTTCATGCAGCCTGTGTGGTTGTTGTGGTGACAGGTGTGACAGCAAAGAAGGAAGGAAGAGAAAAGTGACACATTCTGAATTTTGTTGTGTCGTATCTAAATCAGAAATTTAATAATTTACGAGAATGGTGGACCGTTTAGGTAGGATAAATTGCTTTACTTTGTAGATAATGTCTTTTACACCATGTGTAATGAATAATATTGCCATAGTCCGTAAAGTTATGTGGGTGATCGCTGTCATTGTTTGCTTGGTGGCTCACTTTCCTTTGACGTCAAGCCTAGGTTTTGTACTGTATTTTTCTCTAATTATTTCCACCTTTCAGTGAATAGTGAGGCAAATGCAAGGCGGATCGCTATGGTTGAGAATTGCTTTGGCAGTTCAGGGCAGGTGAGTCTCATTTTGTGTTACTAAACGTTTGTTTTGGCCAAGTAAGAGGTACCCATTTTTCGTATCAACCGACAAATTGGAAAGATTTTATCTTCAGGCCGACTAGTGGGATTGCCTCGGCGAAGATATCTCGTTTAATCAGCTAGCGTGTTTGATATTCAGTTGATAGTTTTTGTAGCATTTACTATCTTTGAAATAAATTGTCACACTTATTTGTAAATAATAGCAAAGTTCTCTATTTATAACTAGAAAGTTTAATGACAATCTTTTATTCACATTTGTGAAATCAGGACTATTGTAAATGTAAATGGACTCCCTTTTCCGCACTTGGACTCCTGTTGGTCCTTTGTGCGTCGGAATTGTCTGGAAGAAATCAGGACTATTAGTAGACTGTCCTTTTACAGCTCATAACTTTTAAGTACTTATTTCTTCTTCATTCTGGCATGATTGATCAACAAATATCTATCTATTTATCCATCCATCTATACATGTGTCTATCCATAAATTTAAAAATGAGTATTCTTTTCAGCCCCTGGCAGAACAAGGCAGAGTTCTTGTGGGAGAGGGTGTCTTAACAAAAATGTGTCGCAAAAAGCCGAAACCGCGTCAATTCTTCCTATTCAACGATATATTGGTGTATGGAAACATTGTTATAAACAAAAAGAAGTACAATAAACAACATGTCATTCCTCTCGAAGAAGTCAAATTGGAATCACTAAAAGATGAAGGACGTGAGTGAATTTTTGACTAATATTTTTTGGGTTAGTCCTGAAATTACTTTGTGAAAAAAAAAATATATCCCCCAATGTTTATGGTAAATAATTGGTAAGTATTATTGTCAAGCATTCAAGCTTACATCTAGACCAACTGATATGCAGACTATTTTTGATTGAATTTTATTATCTTTTTCACTGACTCATTCATTTGAATGTCCAATGAATCATCAAATTATCATTTTCTAGTTGCATTGACATTGATTGAAGTAGATTCTGACTCAGCTGGACTTGAACTCTTGTGGTTTAGAAAATCCAATATAATTTTACTCATAAATCAATAAATCACATTTGAGCAAAGCTTGTAATTTGGGAACCAGATATATGATAGATTACCTTTATAGTATATTTCTTTTCATTAAAAATAGAAAAAACAAACTTACAAAAAACACTTTTGTCACACAAATGTTTGTCAATGTGGGAATCAAACCCACAACAACATTTTGACGCTAATACACTTGAGCATGCATATCATCAATTATATTCTCTATACAAATTGATAGGTACTACTTACAGTAGCTATTTATTACAGGGAAATTCCAACTTGATTACAGGAATGTAATTTGAATATATTCATTGTAAAAACGACCTAATTGTGTCAGACAACTCGCTTGCTTAGTAGGAATAAAAATGTTAAGCTTCAGTTTCGCCGCATATGTGTAATTTTTTTGATTATTTTTTATCAGATATAGACTTGTGCTATTATCCCAACAAAGTCTTCCTTTTCAGTCTTGTGTTGGAAACCTGAAAATATACCCATCATCTGATGATAGAACCATATCTGATTCTCTATCTAAATTATTTAATCTAATAATCATTAAATGCAACGTTAGGTTACTCTTTTTTTCATTGCACAATATCACCTCTTATACACATCAAAATGATACCCATACCGAATTTCAGATTCAATTGATTTAGTACTTTCGGTGTGATTGAGCAGCAAACATCTCAATCTTTCCTCACAGACTGAGATATTTGGGATAGGATGAAGTGACGACAGACTGACAAAATTATTAGCTTGAACCTATGTGGATGTTCAAGCCATTATGTAAATTGAATGACTACTTAGTTTAGTGCAAGGATCACCTGTGTATTTTTAGAAGTGAGACATCCAGATATAGTACATCCACTTTATTAGGAATATTAAAGTATCCTTCCTACTAATATTATAAACGCGAAAGTTTGTAAGTTTGGATGGATGGATGGATGTTTGTTACTCTTTCACGTAAAAACTACTGAATGGATTTTAATGAAACTTTACAATAATATAGCTTATACATCAGAATAACACATAGGCTACAATTTATAAAGATACCTGCGCAGACGCGGAACCCGCTAGTCTACTATAATAGAAAGATGCAGTGCATAATGTAGACTGTTTAATTAAATACATCAGTATTATATGATTTCCATACAAATATTATATTAATACTAGCTTTTACCCGAAGCTTTGCTTGTCTATTAACTACTTGGATTGCCTAGTTGTCAAGATCTTTCAGTCCAAAAATGCAAGTACTTTCAAAGTCGTCGCCATTCAGATGACCTTACCTTGTCGGGCGATTCTCCTTCCTAGGATGACTAGGATGATAAATGATTATGCTTACTTAGTATAAATAAATAATATATAAATAAATGTACTATGTAAATGTTTGGACATTATTAACACAGCGCCATATAGCCCCAAACGAAGCAGAGCTTGTACTATGGAAAACAGATAACTGATACATAGAGTAGGCACTAAGAAAACACCCAGGTCCCAGATTTCAAAGACAAATTTTTGTCCTGATGTGGGAATCAAACTCGCAACACCGGCGTGGAAATCTGAAACACTTGTCACTAAACCATCTGTGTTGGTCGTAGTAGTGATACCTTTATGTTTATTTCAGAGTCCCGCAACGGTTGGCTTATTCGTACGGCATCTAAATCATTCGCAGTGTACGCTGCCACAGCGACTGAGAAAGAAGAATGGATGGCACATATCGAAAAGTGCATAGAAGACTTGCTAAGGAAGAGTAAGTATAACTTTAGCTACTCTAAAAGGAAGATGTCATATATTATTTTCATCAGCAATCAATCAATAGCAGTCCACTGCTGGACGTAGGTCTCTGAAGACGCGCATCTGACTGAACCCAATCTTCGGCTTTTCTTATTCACCTTTTGCCAGCTAAAGAGCGAAGATCATAGTTCCATCTAGTTTATAATTAGTGTTAACACCTAGCCAGAGCTCCAATTATGTTTTTTTAAGATCTTAAGTTTTAAGTATAATGCTATCAGAATCAACAGTTGCGTGTCATTTCCATGTTATAACGAAGTGCCTATTGTTATTTAAAATGGAAAACACGCATGTGTTTGTATGTGTTAATGATGTGCCGCCCTTCATATGATAAAAACCCTAGAATAGTCTGTGACTTGCAACCTGCGTTCGAAATGCCGGAACCTTATTTGTAATGATACAAGGTTCCGGTTTCTCTAGCTTAAGATCATGCATCATATTTTTAATTTAACATATTGTAAAAACAAGTGACAATATGAACGAATGCTCACCTGGCAATATGGGATCACGAATCATTTCCCTCCTTTTTCACACCTGGATAAAAAGACCAGCGTAATCAACACACATTCTTTCAAACGACTGTCTTGTCATGATATCGGGGAGGTTAGCTTGCAGCAAGTTGAACATTCTTTGCACTACGTAGGAAGTCACAGGTAGAAGTTTATTTCCGACTCAGGACTCCGGACTGAGAACAAACACCCATATTCATCACACAAATGTTTGTCCTGAAGTGGGATGCGAACCCGCGTCACCGGCGTGGCTGTCTAACACACTTGCCACTCGACCAATCGTGATATCCCTCCGTTTATTTACAGCCAGATAAAAATCCAATTAAATTAAGCTGGTTAATTGATTATAGGTGGCAAACAACCGCCTTCAGAACACGCGGCAGTGTGGGTCCCTGACAACGAAGCCTCGATATGCATGCATTGTAAGAAGACACAATTCACTGTGCTCAACAGGAGGGTAAGTTCACCACTTTCATCTGTCCATACTGTAACTAAACCGTTTACCTGTACCCATTGTTCACTCGTGCCCACTACTCGCTATATCCTCCGCTCACCTGTACCTACCGTTCATCTGTACCCACAGCTTAGCTGTAGTCACTATTCACCTGTCCCTACGCTCACCCATACCCACTACTCACCCCTTTCCGCCTTCTTATACCCAATATTCACTTGTACCCACCGTTCACTTATATCAACCGCTCACCTGTACCCTCGCTCTCCTGTACCCACCATTGGATTATACCAACCGCTCACCTGTAGTACACACCGCTCTCTCATACCCAACGTTCACTTATTCCAACCACCGTTCACCTGAACTCGACTAAACAAACATGTTTCTTGCCACACTGCTTCGTTGCATTGCGTTGCGTTGCTTCGCAGTCTTGTGTTGGCATTGTTCAATGATTGCGTCCATGTCTACGCTGCAACGCAAATGCCAGTACAAAACTGCGTACAAACGCAACACAATGCAACGGAGCAGTGTGGCTTCGCTCTAAAATATGATTTCTAGAGCAATCCATCATATTATACTGTGAAAAGTTCAGCTGGTTTATCTTGAGAGAGACCTACAGATTGACTGCATAGTCATAGTAATAGAAACCCTTTTATTCTAATCCAACAACGAATAAAAATTAACAAGACTGTTTTTATGATACTAATGTTTTTTAATGCAAAGTGTAAAAATGGATTTACATATTTATTTTTAGCATCACTGCCGCAAATGCGGATCAGTAGTCTGCGGCCCTTGCTCGTCCAAAAAGTGGTTGCTTCGCGGCCAAAGCGACAAACCTCTCCGCGTGTGCCTGCAGTGTTTCGACGAGCTGAACAGAGAACGCGCCCGCCCGCCCAACCAGGCGTCGACGCCGAATGCAATCGTTATCGGTAAGTGCCAATACAGACTCTTTTACAAGGAGCTAGAGTTTATTTTGACTTGTTAAAAGTAACGGAGGGTAGGAGTAAGTATGAATAGATAATGTTGTAAGAATAGGTACAAAAAAAATATTATTGAACAAGAATATATATAAGAATATATTCCAATCTAAAACTTAGAACATGCGATTGAAACCGGTATTAGCGGCAATATTCATGGAATACCATCTAAATACCAAACATATCCCCATCCGGCTTATTTGGTTTGCCTTCTCTTTTAAGTAAAAGTACCCAAGTACAGAGAGTGACAGAAAGCAAACCAAATAAGATAGGTATATGTATTGTATGGTATTAAGATGGTATTGTATGAATATTGCTAATACTCGCTAATTTTGGGTTCAAACGCATGTTCTAAGTTGGAATATAAGATTCTTTTTATTGAACTATAAAATAAGCAAGTGCACTTTAGCATTATTTTCCAGCTAACCTCTGTATTATGGGAATGTGGTGTTGCTATATAAATCATTATTTTCATTACGAATTATGACGTACGGGCATTACCTGCGTGGGATAAAGATAAAATCCTTCATTATCCACATCATTTTTGATAATTTTTAGCCATATGGTTTTTTTGTTTCGGCGTGATTGGGTAAACAACGTCAGTACTCACAAACTTTCGCATTTATAATATTGATGATAAATGGTGTAGTGTGATAAATAAACAATCTTATCTTATCCAAAAATGTATCTACTTGTTGTTGGGTGGACGTTCCTTGTTGAATTAAAAGGGTCGTAATATATTTATCATTACATCATATTTATCAGAAAGTCAACCTACAATGTAGATTAGGCAAGTATTTTGTAATAAAACAACCGCGATACTCAATAAACCCAAAAGCGCGTTTTCTTTGATCATTAAAATAATTAATTTATGTTTTCTGGAAAAAGATTTGATTTTCAATCGAACCTTTACAGTTTCCAACAAAAAGCTATCGAATAATCTCTGTTTGTCTAGAGATTAGCACTCATGTCACATAAGATGATTTCGTCAACAAAAAAAGTGAAAGGTTTCATAAATTAATTTAGATTTTATACGTGTTTTAAAATTAACCCTACTAACTTAAAAACACGTATAAAATCTAAATTAAAGTATGAAACCTTTCACTTTTTTTGTTGACGAAATCAAAAGACATGGACGAAACGAATAGTGTGAAGAAATTACTATAATACGGCGTGCCTTTTGAGTATTTGTCCGAAACATTTTGTATGGAATTGGATTTGAGGATTAGCCTTAAGTCTTTTTTTTCTAACCTATATTGTCCTACTGCTGGGCAAAGGTCTCCCCATACTCTTCCAAGATTTTCTTTCGCTCGCCACTTCCTACTGAAGTCTTATTATTTCACAATACATAAGTTCAAAATGTGAATTATTTCAAATTATAAAGGGAAATATAAATTAACTAGCTGACACCTACTTTGTTTGCGTTAGCAAAATTCTTGCGCTTACACTTCTGAATTAACAAAATATACTGGCATTTACGTCGTTTTTGGCGCTAGATCTGAACGCATTCAGAGCCAAATGCCAGCACAAAACTGCGACGCAACGGAGCAGTGTGGCAAAATTTCAAGTCTCGGCCTTCAGTGCGTTATCTGTTATTCAGTCAGTCAGGACTAAGTATTTTATATCTTTCTATATTTTCCAGCAAAATCTGACGGAGTGGTTTCCGGCGGCGAATCTTCAGCCGACGAAGAAAGTGATGATGATGACGTCACGGCAGAGGAGAAACATGATGAGGTAAGAACATCCTTTGATGGACATATAAGACTATAAGAAATAGAAGGCTATGAATGATCTCGAGCCATCTCCATCCAGCGATCCATAATTGAAAACATAATACCATCAATGTCAATGGGACTACGGTAAGATTAGTCCGTGACTTATATCTTGATGCATGAGCTACACAAAAGAGAATTAGTAATAAGGTCCAGATATCCTTGATGCCTTCGAGAATTCAGCAAAAGGAGGGGTTATACGTCAGAATCTGCTAACATAATTTTCTGCCATTTTTGACGGGGGACGAGGTAAACACGCATTGCACGCACACGCGCCTAACAAAACTTATTCATGTAAACGCACACTATAATAATCTCGTAAACCATCTTAAAATTTGTACATAGTTATCAAATGCAGCCTATAGTTTTATTTAACGTGAATGGCCAAGAAGGATATAAGGCCGGCAGAGGGGTACGCCTTGCTTTAATCCCTCCTTTTGCTGGATTCTCGAAGCCTTGATGCAGACAAAGTCGGTTGTAGACTTTTGCGACTATTTATTTATTTATTTGCTGATAGACGAGCAGCTTTCGTCGATGTGTCTATGTCACACAGTTTTTCTCACATTATCTTGTTAGTTTACGTAATTAAATCTCTTTAACTCGTTATTTATACGTAAAAGCGCAAAAGAGAAAGCAGGAACCAAGATATAAGTCGAGGACTTCACTTAACATCTAAGATTAACCCAATATGAAAGTCTTACAGTCATGGCTGTTTAATAGTCATAAAAAATATCATATGGCTCATAAATTGAACATTTCATCATCCATTAATAAATTATTGTATGTTTCTAACAAATAAGAGAAAATTTCATGGATATTGCGTAAATGTCTGGGAGTAAAGTAAATACATTATTTTCTAGGTCCTAGTACCGATGTCCATCTATATAACTGACATCTAACGAGCACTTTTGGGAGTAAATGCACACGCAAATAATATTCTGTGAAGGTATAATGTCATCGGCCTAATTCATGCTCTTTGTAATGGGAATAAGCTTGACAATCGTTTGGCAAAAGTATATTGCTTGGTAGACTTTTCATTGTAATAACGCTATAATATTCACACTCATACAAGATAGGAATATTTCACCAAAAATTACTGCAATTCATGGATGGTTCAGTTTGTAATGGGTAAAAAAGAGTCTTTAACCTTTTACATAGACGGCATTTTATTCACTTGAAAACACTTAAGGCTTCGCCAAACAGAACGCGTACTTACGCCACGTCAGGGCGCTAAGTTGACGCCGCGCTACAGCGCCGTACTGTGTTGTACGGACGGTATTCTACTGTCACACCGAGCTCAGTACGCAACGTTCTGTTGCGGCGTCAGCACTGTTTGACAGGCTCTATATATATTTGTACAACACAATGCAATGCAATGCAGCGTTATAGCTCAACGTAACGTTACGCCTTGACGCGCGCTCAGAACGCTTCCTGTTTGACGAAGTCTTTATACATTAGAATTCATTTAGAAACACGTTTTATTAGAAGTAGCAGCTACAACATGATTGTTTATTTCTAGGGATTTACAAGTTATAACGGTGTCAAAAATGGATTTGGCAGTAAAGTAACAACCGTATAGTACACGGCGGAGTAAGTCGAGTTATAAGATCATGCTTTGATTTGAACACCTCAATGCATTTGGGTACCTTTTCGTTTGTGATTGTTATTTTTTTCATGCCCATTTTATTGACAGTATTTTTGGTCAGAGCAAACCGGATGCGTGTGTGTGCGCCATTTTTGTACCCCGTCAGCCAACTAACACTTGAATTGATACTTATATGGTTGCTATCGTCGCACACTCGCTTTACTCGCGTTTACATATTCTACTCGCTTAATTTACAACTTACTTTACTGATTGGTCCTATATCGAAGGTTTACTGGTTGGATTTTGTAGCTCATTTACAATCTACCGACATTTTATAACTTCCCGGGATAGCTGTCAGTTAATAGTTATCGATGCGATGCATAAACGCACACGCATCTGTTTTTTATTTCATAGTAAACTGACTGCGTTTTATTAAGAAGAATATTTGTACAGATTTTTTTTATCACAGCCACGGATATGCAAACATTTTTATCTTTATAATATTATAGTTTGATTCGATTGTCTACTTTATTTTGGGTGTTTAGTTTTTCACTAACTTGTTTGTGGTTGTTTTATACTCATTCGTGTTTTTCCGCATTAGTTTTCATTCATTTTATCTTTTGAAATCTACATACATAGATTATATTTTAGACATTAATGGCAGAGAAATATTTAGCCAGTACCTAAAAGCGAGATAAGTAATTTCAAATATTAAAAAAACTGTTATATATTCAAGTAACACAAATAATTAATTAATTTTTCTATGATTAAAGATGAAAAATTCGATATAAGACCGCGCCCAACCTCTCATCTTGTAAAAATTACTTCAGGTTTTGCTAAGCAACTGAAACTTTTATTCATGTTTTTACTTTCAGCCAAAGTTCTACGGTGACACCGATAAGACTGAAGAGACCAACAATCATACGTCCAAGGATTCCGCTCAGTGAAATAAAGCCCTTATTTCGGTTTCAGACTAGCGTATTTTTGTCGCGCGTATACGGGCAGATTGGTACTCGCGAAACTTCAAAAGCCCACTCGCGTATTTCGGGGTTTATGCCTAGATCACACGTACCGAGTACTCGGCCGAAAGAGTGCTCTCGGCCGAGTACTCGGTACTTATAAACATAGCACCGAGTGCTCGGCTGAGCGAGTGATGTAAGCTATTACTGTCTCGGCCGAGTAACATATTACTATCTCGCCCGTTTGCTTGGTACGTGTTATCTATCGTGTGTACTTACCTTATTGGTACCACAAAATCTAATGTAATGCCCAGATCACACGTACCGAGAAAACGGCTGAGACAGTGCTCTCGTTCGAGTACTCGGTACGTATAAACAACAAACAAAACAAACAAACATTCACATACTCACACCCCTGCACTAGGATTCCCTGTACATACAAGACATCACAACATCCAACACCCGAGAACAAACATTTGTGTTCGTCACACAAATATTCGCCCCAAACTAACAAACAAACAAAGCGCTAAGTGCTCGGCTAAGCGAGTGACGTAAGCTTTCACTTTCTCGGCCGAGTAATAACATTATACTGTCTCGGCCGAGTACTCGGTACGTGTGATCTAGGCATAACTGCTTACATCACTGTCTCGGCCGAGAAACATAACTGTCAAGCCCGTTTGCTCGGTACGTGTGATCTAGGCATTACGCTTGGTTTTTTCTAGCGAGTGTCTCGTCGTTAATGCGTTCGGTTAATCCGCTAATCTGAAACTGCACTTATACAGTCCACTTTCATATTCCAAAACATTTTCTTATTGGCTATAGGGAGATATTTGTTTTTCAAATACCGTGATGGCCTTTACAATTTTATATTAGATAGAAAATGCTAGCTAAAACGATTTCAGACATGTTAAAAAATATTGTCATCTCATCTTTTTGGTTTTGTTATTCGCCTGTCCGTCCATTACGCTGCAATTTGTGATTATTTGTATTTTCTATATTTCTATGGACAGCTAGATTTTAACAGAAAAGTGTATGTTTACGAGCGTAATGTACAGGCCCTAATCATTTTACAAAATAGTAATAATAAATAAAATATAGTTATAATAAAAACATGGTTTCATCGTTTTACAAAACTCGCTCAAAAGAGGGGGTACAATTCTTAATTTATAATTTGTATTTATTACTCTATAATAAGACATTATCATGGTTCTAACAGATGTTTTAACAATTATTATTAGGCGCAGTTTTATTCTTATGTTACTTATAACCTATTTAATATTTGTCATAGCTATTTATAGTAACAAAGAAAGAAAGAAAGAAAGAAATAATTTTATTGATGAAAACCACATGAAACATAAATTGACAAAAAAAGGTCAGAGTAACAGAGTCCTCCATCAATAGTTTTGCTACTTGAATTGTGGAAATGTTTACAAAGATTATTTACTACTAATGAAGCGTATTTTTGTAGACAACTTTTAGATCAGTTTTTCAATCATCACATTAGATTGTAAATTAATGCTGACTAGCACTAAACTTTCAATGTTCCTAAGCAATTACTTAACTCGCTTGACAGTTCTTAACGGTCAGATTCTCGACTGTTAAAAACTACCAAGCGAGTAAAGTAATTGCTTAGGGACTTTGACAGTTTGGTGCAAGTAGGCATAAGTCTTTGTGAACGAATTCCTTTCTATTTGTTCTATTTGTATATTAGAGGTTTAGTTTGTAAGAGGTGCATTATAGGGAATTGTTTCTTCAGAAAGTTTGTTTTCAGATCATTTTGGATGTTTGATCTAAAATTGGATTTATTTATTGTGGTTAAGAAACAGATAGGCCTTAAATGGAATAGACATTAGACATTGCTGTTCTTGTTAACTCCAAATATCGATAAGCGGAATATTTTAGATATTGTTTAATGAAGATGATTAAGATAATGATATAATTGTTTAATATTTAGTTGACAAATATACAATCATATTTTTATTCACTGGTTTTATTTATATTTCATAGAAAATTACGTACTTACCTATTTATTTACTAGGCTATGGATGTGGAGTGCGTGTGCGTAACAGATGGAGAAGTAAATAATAAGTAAATAGCAAATAGGGTTGTCTCAAATAACTATGACAAAATTAATGTTACTTATTGTATGAATATTTCGGATACGATGTATTCAACCTTTGCACATGTGATAGTATTCACACTGTCGCGAATCACCTACTTACTAATGGTCGCGAAGCTAAAAGTATCTACTCTATAGGTATTCAATACTATGTACGCATGTATGAGTTTTCAGGTAAATGCATAAACATAACATTGGAATGGTAGGTAGTGTAAAATAAATAGAAAATGATGTTACCTTGGTGTCAGATGAGGGTAGACCGATGAGAATGACCACATAGTCACGGTGCGTGACGTTTCGTACGACTCAGCATCGTCCAGCTTGATGCAAGGATGAAGACATCGACACGACGACCATGTCCCGATGTGGTGACGGTTATGAATATGAGAACACGAAGACCCGGTGTGATGCTTTGTAGATTGGATCGACGTACCTATATCTGGATATATGTTTGAGCATGGTCTCGGTCGGACCATGTAACTCATAATTATCTGAGCACCTAAAAGTGAGAACACACTGAGCGTATCATCGGAACTGGTCGGGCGTTGTAGTAATCTGGGTTGGGGTTAAAACCCCACGAATGACCTCCTCCATCCCCAAATAGTCATCCCCTGACCTCACAACATAACGTAAATATCCTTATTTACCAACGCACCTTAAACCTAAAGTATCACATGAGACCGGTCATACAACAGACCAGTAACGCAACTGAGTGTAGCACAACAGTGTATCGCCTGATAGATCTGTGTAACGAAGTTGATTAACACAGTGATAAATATGTATAACGTAGTTGTGTAACGCAGTGATAAACCAGTGGAACGCAATTTACCTGCGGGTATGATATACAAAAACGCCACTAATAATGCCACGTAATTCATCCGAGGAAACGTATATACTTACATTCTAAGACACAACGCAAATAGAAATACATTAGTCTTATAGATAGATTATTAGACATCAACAAGAACATACGAACTTATAATGTAAGACACAACACATAATAGTTATTATAGCAGTGATACCTATGAACGGCATCATTACCGAACACGTCATTAGGTACTTATAGTAAACCGCGACATACCGTGAGATACCTACCTACAGATGCGTATTGCGCTTGCATCTAATAGTAGGTACTTAAATGTATCGTGAGCGCTTTACACATGTACTACACAGTACATACCTGAGCCCAGGGCGCTAAATCAATCCTTTTACACGTTAATATCTAGAATACGCCGGTGAACACGTGAATAACAGGATTATGAGGAAAGTTATACCTTGTGGCGTTTCCGAACGAAGTAAAGACTGACGGTTTCGGTTTGAGAATTACAGAACGAATTCAGAAACGTCACTTGTTTTTACCGCGTCTATAAAAGTTTATTTTCTTAAGAATTTTAATGGAAATGAGATCCAAAAAGTCGGTGTACATGTATATCTACCGCGTACAATTGGACAATAGCTCGCTCCTCCATGCACCGACAATATAAGACTATGTTCCGTAGTGCTACAGATACTATGTGGTACATGTTTTAATGAGAGACAATAATCGTGTATTTTTATTCAATTAAACTGATAAACTGGAGTGAATCGTGTTTTGTGTTGTGCCTCATCGCCCCATCAGATACACTCCAAACTGGTGACCCTTTGAAAAGTGATAAATCACGCCTACCGCGCGCACTGATACCGGCCGGCACCAACATCACCAACACCCGTGAGGCCGTGACGTACCTACAACATTCAGTCGTCACGCAGTCATTTCAATTCCTGGCACATCTTCGCCAAACAGTTCTGGCAGATCAGACAAAACAACTCTCCATCGTCAGTAACAAGCGTGACCTCGAAGCACTTCAGCATTTCACTACAACAGCAACGCGCATCGTTTAGCCACCATCAACGGCCTACATCGCGTACCACTCTACAAGGAACTACGTGCGTCGAGAAACATAATTCTTGTTTGGTGTAACACAACAGAAACGGTCAGTTCGTTCCAAATCATTTAACATTTTAACTTGAATGAACCCTAATAGTGAAGTGTTTGCATCTCAATAGTGATCCAACATAATATTTTTATTCTATTTTTATTTCTTTTTGCAAAGAACTTTAGTATATAATATTAATCTGGTTAAACAGTGTAACATTATTAAATAAGCATAAAGTGTATCACCTACCAATACTTAGCATAATATTTTCTTAAATAGATGTAAAAGATTTGCTGCTTAGACAGTAACTATTTTCACAATATTATTATTATTATTTTAAATTGTGCATTTAAAATTAAGTAAGCATGGAGGAGATGCAAGCACAACTCAAAAACCTACAAGAGCAAAATGCTAAGCTGCAGAAACAATTAGCCACAGTTCTGCTTAACAACCAAACTACCACACCCACACCCACACCTACTCAGCCTACCACTAGCGTTTCCAAGGTATCCGTGAAATTACCAGTCTTTTGGCCAGATCGTCCAGCCGTGTGGTTCGGTCAAGTTGAAGCACAATTTGAAATAGCAGGCATAACTGCTGACTCAACACAATATAATTATGTAATATCACAACTTGATAGCCGGCATGCAGCGGAAATCGAAGACATAATAACCAACCCTCCCAAAACAAACAAGTATATCACAGTTAAAAATGAGTTGATTCAACGACTTTCTTGCACAGAAGAGCAACGAGTACGTCAGTTACTCTCAGATGAAGTGATTGGTGAGAGGAAACCATCTCAATTCCTTCGTCACCTCCGTTCACTTGCTGGAAAAACAGTCCAAGACCAAGGAATTTTCAGACAATTGTGGTTGCGAGCCCTGCCTGGTCAAATTCAAGCTATTATAACAGCACAAGCAGACTTGCCTCTTGAAAAACTAGCCGAATTAGCAGATAAAATATTGGAGGTTACACCTGCAGTTACAGTTCCGCCAGCTATTTATGCCACTGCCGCTCCGTCCCCATCAGCTGATATGCAGACGCTAACAACTCGAATTGACGAACTCACTAAACAAGTTGCAGCCCTAACACAAACAGAGTACAACAGACAGAGTAGGTCCAGGTCAAGAGGACCCCGTGCACACTCTGCTGATCCGGAGTTATGCTGGTATCATCAAAACTACAAAAGCAAGGCACAGAAGTGTATACAACCTTGCAAATGGAATCGAGACTCGGAAAACCACCAAGGCAGTCAGTAATGGCGGCAACTGACGGCCCTCTTTCCAGTCGCCGCTTGTTCATCAAAGATACCAATTCAAAATCAACATTTCTCATAGACACTGGTTCCGACGTTTGCTGCTATCCCCGTCATCTGATGCGAAGTCGACTACGCGTAGAAGACTATAACCTCAACGCTGCTAACGGCAGTTTGATCAAAACATACGGTGGCACAACCCTTACGCTCAATCTGGGTTTACGCCGCGATTTCACCTGGCGTTTCATAATAGCAGACGTCGAAACAGCTATTATCGGTTCGGATTTCCTAGCGCACTATCATCTTCTTCCCGATTGTGGAAACCAAAGGTTGCTAGATGGTAAAACTGGCCTAACTGTGCATGCCGCCATCGCGTCTACAAATCAGACCAGCGTCAAAGCAATCGGGTCCGACAACAACACAACTTTCGATTGCATCCTCAGGGAATTTCCTGCCATCACGAGACCTCCAGGACTTCCTAGAATTGTAAAACATAATACAGTTCATCACATAAAAACGACTCAAGGACCACCCGTGGCATGCCGTCCACGTCGTCTCGGCCCAGAAAAGCTCGCCATCGCCAAGAAAGAGTTCAACGACATGGTGCAGTGCGGCACTGCCAGACCTTCGAAAAGCCCATGGTCTTCACCACTTCATCTAGCCCAAAAACGAGACAAGACGTGGCGACCGTGTGGAGACTATCGTGCCCTTAACGAACGAACAATTCCTGACCGATATCCAGTGCGCCACATTGGAGATTTTAGCTATAACCTGGCTGGATCTACAATCTTTAGCACCCTCGACCTTGTTAAAGCTTATCAACAGATCCCAGTCCACGAAGATGACGTGTGCAAAACCGCCATCATTACAACTTTCGGATTATGGGAATTCCCCTACGTCAGTTTTGGATTGAGAAACGCGGGACAGACCTTTCAACGGTTTATCGACGAAGTTGTCCAGGGACTGGATTTTTGTTTTGCATACATTGATGACATTTTGATATATTCTAGGGATGCTGCGGAACATGCTCAACACTTGCGCACAATTTTCGGACGTTTACAGGAATATGGAGTCATCGTAAATCCTGCAAAATGCAACCTGGGAAAAAAAGAAGTAACATTTTTGGGGTACAACATTAGCGCAGAAGGTACAAACCCGCCCGCCGAACGAATAACGGCCCTCCAGGAGTACGACCTTCCGAAAACAGTCAGCGGTCTTCGCCGTTTCCTCGGAATGATTAATTACTATCGCCGTTTCTTATCCAATACCGCAGAGCTTCAAGCACCACTTGTTGATGCCATCACACAAACAAAAAGCAAAGGCGCAACACCTATTCCATGGACTCCATACCTCGAACAATGCTTCCATACTCTGAGAGACAGCCTGGCTAAAGCAACACTGCTTGCACACCCTATCTGCAATGTTCCGTTAGGTCTGTTTACAGA
This sequence comes from Lobophora halterata, assembly GCA_932526365.1. Taxonomy (NCBI): domain Eukaryota; kingdom Metazoa; phylum Arthropoda; class Insecta; order Lepidoptera; family Geometridae; genus Lobophora; species Lobophora halterata. The sequence continues at coordinate 4,313,441 of OW052018.1, forward strand.
TGCATCAAGCACGCACATCGGTGCCTGCCTGCAACAACAAACTAACGGACATTGGCAGCCAATTGCATTTTTCAGCAAGAAATTAAATGCGCAACAAACTCAATGGCCGGCCTATCACCGTGAATTGCTTGCTGTCTACGAAAGTGTGCAACATTTCAGGCACATTCTGGAAGGACAATTAACAACTGTGTTCACGGACCACAAACCTCTAGTGTTTGCATTTAAACAACGCCGTGAAAAACTAGCTCCTGTCCAACTCAACCAGTTGTCATTTATATCCCAATACACAACGGATATTGTTCACATCAAAGGAGAAAACAACGTGGTAGCTGACGCCATGTCCCGTATCGAAGCCATCGCTATAGAGTCCGATTACACTGCCCTATCACAGTCTCAAAAACAAGATGAAGAACTATGCATGTTTATGGAGTCCCACGAAACATCACTAACCCTAAAGGAAGTCGTCATACCTGGCACGAATACTATCCTTGTTTGCGATACTTCAACAGGAAAGCCCCGTCCATATATAACGCCACCATTTCGCCGTAAAATTTTCAATCAACTACACAACCTCAGTCACCCTGGAATAAGAGCCACCATAAAGCTAATAACCGAACGTTTTGTCTGGCCTGGAATAAACAAAGACTGCCGAGCTTGGGCACAAACTTGCATACCCTGTCAGCGAAGTAAGGTATCAAGACATATCAGTGCCCCATTAGGACATTTTAGCAACCCAACTGGCCGTCTACGCCACGTACACATAGACATTATTGGCCCTCTAGCAATCAGTAAAGGTTTTCAATACTGCCTCACTGCTGTCGACAGGTACACACGTTGGCCTGAAGTTTGGCCAATGGTTGGCATAACGGCCGAAGAAGTCGCTGAGACTTTTACGAACGGATGGATTGCTCGTTTTGGAGTACCTAACATCATTACGACAGACCAAGGGCGACAATTCGAATCAGATCTCTTTCGAAGACTGCTTCAACAATGCGCAACTGTTAGAATCAGGACCACTAGTTATCACCCGTGCGCCAACGGCATGGTGGAACGACTCCACCGACAATTAAAGGCCGCTCTGATGTGCCACGACGACACGTGGGTAAGAGCATTACCTCTGGTCCTATTGGGCATTCGAACAGCTCTCAAAGAAGACTTGAAGTCATCGTCCGCTGAGTTATTATATGGGGAGCCTCTTCGTTTACCAGGAGAACTGCTAGTCGCCCCTTCTTCGAGTGAGTATTCCGATGACATTTCAGACTTTGTCGTTCAACTACGAAAGAAACTAAATAAGTTACGGCCAACAGCAGCTTCACGACACATAATACCAAAAACTTTTGTCTTCAAGGATTTGCCTACAGCAACCCACGTTTTCTTGCGTGACGATACGGTACGAAAACCCTTGCAACCTCCGTACACTGGGCCGCACCAGGTCATTAAACTTAAGGAGAAAACACTAACTCTCAACATCAAGGGCAAGAACGTAGAGGTCAGCATCGACAGGGTCAAACCAGCGTATATCGAATTCGATACTCCACCGCCACAGCCGTTGCCGCCACCGCCACAGCCCTTGCAGCCACCACAATCAGTGTTGCCACCGCCAACAACTACTCAACGTTCTTCGAATGCCGAACCTCCTAAATTTGCGCAGACAACTGCACCAAAAGAGTACACCACACGGTCTGGTCGAAGAGTGAATTTCGCAAAACCTTTTGACCTATAACATTTAACTCATTCAATTCTCATTTAATTCAAACTTCAAATAAGAAACATTGTTGATTCTCTTGTGTTATATTATTATTATTATTATTATTATTTTTTCTTTTCTTTTGTATGGTTTTCTTCACTGCGTAGGTGGGTGATGTGGCGTTTCCGAACGAAGTAAAGACTGACGGTTTCGGTTTGAGAATTACAGAACGAATTCAGAAACGTCACTTGTTTTTACCGCGTCTATAAAAGTTTATTTTCTTAAGAATTTTAATGGAAATGAGATCCAAAAAGTCGGTGTACATGTATATCTACCGCGTACAATTGGACAATAGCTCGCTCCTCCATGCACCGACAATATAAGACTATGTTCCGTAGTGCTACAGATACTATGTGGTACATGTTTTAATGAGAGACAATAATCGTGTATTTTTATTCAATTAAACTGATAAACTGGAGTGAATCGTGTTTTGTGTTGTGCCACATCGCCCCATCAGATACACTCCAAAACCTGTAGGACCTGTTGAGAACTAATATCTAGCACTCACCAAATATCCTGAGGTGAAAACACTGAGCACTGAACACTGACCTGATAATTCTGCGAACAAAACCCAACGAGAACTGACCACGCCATTCGAACGTACCCACTAGACTGGCACAAGTCTACCCGCGCTTACCGCTTACGACAGATTGGCCGAGGCTTGTTACTACCCAAAGTAGTCTGGGGCCGGTGTTGATATGATATATCTATAATTCTACCTGTGTATGCGTCTACGTCGTATCACTCGCTATGAAATGATAATCGCGATTACGTTTCGCGACACACACTCTTAGTCTGATTTCGCCCCCTCGGGGCTTGTAGGGACATAACACTAACACGTTGTATAGAGCCAAGAAATTGAAGAAGTTGATCAAAATATTTAAAAGGTATTTGTAAGCAAAATAAAAATCGCAATTATAAGTTTAGAATTTATTACCTAATTTTCCATAAATATAACTTCTCTTACACAATATTCGAACAATCACAGCAATATAAAAAATAAACGTATTCCTTAGTTATTGCTAATCCAGTGTAGAGAAATCACGAACACTCTGAAGCGTTTTAGCACATGGAAAAGTTTCTAGTTTTTACCCGATTGCGTACTTAATGTTTAACTACTGTTAATGTTTAATTTATATTATTACTAGCTGACGCCCGCAACTTCGTTTACTCTGTGAATTTACAACAAATTTCAAGTCTTCACGTTCAGTGGTTTGGCCTATGGGTTGTGGGTTGTCTGTCAGTCAGTCAAGACCAAGCTGTTTATATATACCTATTGATTTACGTGTCCAGATATCTCATATGGCGACTGTAAACCGACATTTGTATTTTAAACGATCATCAAACTTGATGGATTTTGAAAAGTATCATGGTGACATTAAATGTCAAAAAATCTAATAAGGCAGATTTAAGCTACCATTTTGTAGACGGATCAAAATGATAACTTTTTTTTGTAAATTTTACATACATTTTACGTACATGAAAAAATATCATAAATCTAGAATGGCGATAGTATCTTAGCAGTCGGTTTTATTGTTCCTTACTAAAAACTTAACTAGTGTTGGCTGCTAGTTCAAACCATTGTCTCAAGGCATCGCCTAGGACGTTGGGTAAAGCGGACATATCCCGTAAGATGAGGTAGAATGGGAACGGGAAAGCGTCGAGATATGAAATGAAGCTCAGTTGATTCGTCACCGTATCTATTATTGGTTTCCTGATGTCCATTATTGAGTCCTGCAAGAGAAACGGAAAAATGAGATTCATATTGGGAGTTACCTACTATAATTTGGGTGTCTTCAAGGCAAGAGTGAATAGGATTATTCTAGGTAAGTGTGTTATATCGTCGATTGCATCCTAACTTACCATCAGGTTTGACCGTCATCTCGGTGGCCAAACGCAAGCCTTATGAATAGTAAAAAAAAAAAGATATTTCCCAAAAGATTATGGATATGATCGTAAGTATTATGTTACTAAAAATAAGCATTATATTATTTTCTTTCTTCAATCACACATCTAGCACTACCATATCTCCATAATACGCAGAGGTTAGCTGGAAGAGAATGCTAACTAGCATTAAGTTCGCCTATGTACTTGTTTTTTTACTTTGTGCAATAAAGCATTTTCTATCTATCTATCTATGGGCACTTTTACTAGTGAAATTAATATATTTTTGAGATTAACTACTAATGAATGTGGACTAGGGTTAGCGTAATGTAACTCAGTACTGTGCACCACTGTTTTAGTTATGGGTAGGTGTGATCTCTTATCACCGGGTAAGCGCCTCACTCGCACCGTTACTTTTTCCTGAAGCGGGAATCGAACCCGCGACACCGGCGTGGCAGCATAACACACTTTCCTTTCACCGATCGCGTCGTTAAAATATGTATAATAGTATAATTATGTAGTTAGTACATAAAACATACCCTATTATCGGGATTGTCTATGACAACATAGACCAGGAATATCCCTTGTTGACGTGCCCTCCGCACTGCATGAATCATAGTCTTTTCGCCCTCAGCAAAAATATTCCTTCCATCTCCAACAATGACTAGTAACTTCGCGTTAGGCGCGTCACTCCTTATCGTCTGTTCTTCAAACATAACCGAGCAGAAGTCTAGAAGCTGAGCGATTCTCGTTTTGGTCTGGTCAAAGCGTAGTTGTTCCAGAATTTTTGAGCCGGAATGCTCTGAGAATTGCTCGGTGAAGGGATGTAGCAGGTTTGGTTTCTCGCCGAAGCTCAGGACGGCTAAGTCTCCCGATTCAAGAAGGTTTAGAGCCTGAAAATGAAAGATTAGGATAAACAAAATAGCTTTTTCTTAAAATGATACGAACCAAAATTTATTTTTTTTATTATAAATGACAGACGTTTGACCACTACCTCACCAGCACCGATAGCACGGACTGGGGATAAAAATTTTGTCCCCTGTTTTTATCCACCTTCCAGTCAATTTTATCCCTTGAAGGTGGATAAAAACGGGAGACAAAATTTTTATCCCCAGTCCGTGCTAAGCCTGCTGGTGGTAAGTGACTATACTGCTTGGTGTGGCTCACAACAAAAATAGAAGCAATTTGTATAGGACCAATTGAGTATTACATTTTGTGGTACCAATAAGGTAAGTACACACGATGGATAGAGAGAGAGCTCTGAGCAAAATCACCAACAAATTTATATTTTGTCTTGTGTTATATCTAGTCTTGTGATACTAATTACTGATATGCTTACCTGTGAAACGAGCGCCAAACTCTCAAACGCCAGTTCCTTACTCCTATTATCCGCCATGGAACTGGAGTCATCAATTGCAATGGCGATCTTGTACTCCCTCTTGGCGGGTTTGGTCCGTCGCAGCCAGATGCGGTCCTTCCTGAAGTGGGACGCGATGTAGGGGATCACGCGGCGCATGTTGATAGCGCGGCCCGTGCGGAAATCACCTGTTGGAAGGATTTCTGGCTTATACAGTTGGTTTTTATAATAACAATAATAATATATTTTTATTTCAGACAAAGATATGGAACCAGATATATAATAAAATAACGTTTTTGATTGAGATTGTCTATTGTGAGTCTTATTGTATGGATGCTAAGAGTAGGTTGTAGCACCAATCCCAGTCATAATCTCGAAGCCCGGCTGCGCCAAGAGCCGCATTAAACTTTCACATTATAATCATGCATGTTTTTAATTAGATACCAGAAAAAAAATATGCATAATCAGTTGCCGTTACTGAACACAACAAAAAAATTATATACACATCAACAAATTACATAAATATATTTAGTAATAAATCCGCTTGATTTCTAAACAAAGGTTTTAATTAACTTAACTTTAGTTTAGAACTTTAGTACATATTACTATATTATAAACCAAAGAGTCAACGAACAGAAAAGGCATCATCAGGAGGTGTGGAGTCCACACCTCCTGATGATGCCTCGTGTAGAGGCGAAACACGTGTCGTATCTTTAAACTTTGGTTTTCTGTTCGTTGACTCTTTGGTTTATAATATAGTAATATGTACTAAAGTTCTAAACTAAAGTTAAGTTAATTAAAACCTTTGTTTAGAAATCAAGCGGATTTATTACTAAATATATTTATGTAATTTGTTGATATTTATGGATTTCCGCAAAGTAACGCCTGAATCAATCAATTATGTATATACACCACAATGTTTTTATTACCAAAAAAACTTAAATTGACTCTGATTTAAAACCCAAAATTCTGACTGCATAGATACAACGTAGTACCAGGGCTACAAAATAACAGAGTGACAACGGGGTGAGTGCGGCGCTCGAACCGAGCTTTTGCGAGCTGGCTCGAGCTAAGTATCCGGGTTTGTCAAACGATGAATAAAACTTATCAATGATGCGTACCGATTGAGGTAACAGTATGTCCAATTTTTCCATATTTGTTTAAAAATACTGAACCAATTTTCATTATTTATTTTATGGAACCAACCTGGAAGGATATCCTTTCAAATAAAATATATTTTCAAATCGGTTTACAAACAACAAAGTTAGTTTATGAGGTAACAAACATAAAAAAACATTCAACCGAATTGAAAACCTCCTCCTTTTTTGAAGTCGGTTGAAAACTTGGTGTATTGACTCACCCGCTCGTCGCGAGCTAAGAGTAGGTTCCAGCACCAATCGCAGTCGTTCACATAAAGCCCGCGCTGCGCCGCCGGATTGTTGCCACAGGCTGCGCCAGACGCCGCTCGACACGTTCGGCTGCGTCGGGTTAGTGGTGAGCCATTCGCGAATGCTCATGTATTGGTCGACTGTCATCTCTTGCGAGTGTGTGTGGGGTGTCTCTTCAAGTCTGGAATGGTGTTAGGTAGATTTAGGTGTTTTTTGATGTGTGGTTTTGCTTCAATGTTGCAAAGAAAGAGTCTTAGAAATACTGCTAATAAAGATATACAAAAAAAACCCTGAACTTAGCATAATGTGGATTGAGAATTTTTTTTTTTTTAATATTTAATAATTAGGCCAACACCTACGCCACGAGCAGGGTATCAAAATGAAGGTATTTCAAAGGAGATTACGAATATGTATATAAGTTATATGTTTACATTTAATTTGGAATAATGAATTGACAATGAATGTATAATTATTTCGCAGTCGGGTTTTCAGTTTATTAAACTTTTAGCTTGTTAAATAACTTAACACAATATAAAAATTTCATAATAATGTATCTAGGTCTAGGCCAGCAAAGTAGATTTAACTAGAAAAATGTTGTCAAAATAAGGTTCGAATTTCCAAGCATGTTCGAGAAAAAGTTCCAAACCAAACCGTATGTATTCTTACCTAGTATGGTAAGTAGTCTCATTGCCTCTCGGCACGTGTTCAGTCTCCACTCTCTCCTCTTCCACCTCGATACCGGTTTCTCCCGTAAGCTCATCGTTGCCGTCCTTCTTATTTCCAGACTTTTCTTTGTCTTTGTCGACCCCATCTTTGACTTTTTCGGGCTTGAGTTCTTCTGATTTCTCAACCTGAAAATATAATTATTTGTATTGGTCATTTACATATTTTTTATAAATTATTACGTGCTCGTTCTCGTTACAGCAGTAAAATAAAGTAGCGTGAAGGTCCACAGATGGTAATAATCAAGGTTTTACAACAACAACCGACTTCAATCAGACTGTTCTAGTGACCGTAGGCGCCACTGAAAAGTTACAGGGAAGCAAAATACGCAATTTTGTTCACTTTTTATTTCAGTTATTTTGAATTAAAACCTAAACTACTGAACGGATTTTGATAAAAATTCTATGGGACCAATCTGAAAGTATATCCTCTCCAAAAAAATATATATTTGCAAAACAACAAAATGTTGAGTTACAATAAAAAAAAAAATCTACCCAATTGATAATTTCCTCCTTTTTTGAAGTCTGTTGAAAAATGTTCTTAGGTGAAGATGTCAAGAACTTTCAATTCAATTCATTTATTTGGGTCATTAACAAAATTTACATGGTGTCGTGCATTTCTTATTTAACTCTAAAGTAACTAAGTTGCATGCAATTTCAATTATAAATGACCACATCGTGCATAAAACTTATAGTACACAAACTATACCTAGTCAAAACAGTAGGACCTAATAATTTAAAAACTTTAAAAAAAAAACGAATCTGCCTAAATCTTAAATTTATCATGCACATAAAATATGTTATTAAAATATAAAATACATCACACAAAATTAAAATACCTACCTACCTATAAAAAAAAGAAAGGAAATATAAACAAAATAATACAATCTATTTAATACAGTAAGATGGGTCTAAGACCCTGAAAATTTTATTTCTGAACACATTTGGCTTATCGTGAAATATATCTATAGTCGCATCCCTGCTTATAAAATATGTAAGCAGTCTACATATGCGTGGCATAAGAGAAAAATGCCCCAAGTTAGATTTATAAGTGTTATGTGTAAGTATAGGAACTGGGTACCGCGGTGGGCGAGAAGGCACCTTAATCATCACTCGACTTAAAAATTCGGGGTTATCAATTAGGTTGTTTAACTGTTTGTACAAAAATAGTATGTCTTGAGTTTTTCGTCTATCTGTTAAGCTCATAAGATTGAATCTCTTTAAACGATCGCCATACGGTGCTCGTTTATCGGATCCATAAGAGTAAAATATAGTAAAACGTCGCTGGATACTCTCTATGCGATCTTTGTGAATTTGATAGTTAGGGTTCCAAACAATAGAGCAATATTCAAGCTTACTTCTGACTAGACTAATGAATAAAAGTTTCCTAGTGCTTTGCTTCTTTAATACTTTAGAATTTCTGATCACAAATCCTAGCATTTTTCGTGCTGACTTACAAATATTATCAATATGTTGGACAAATTGAAGTTTCGAATCAATTGTGATACCCAGATCGCGGACTGTATAGCATTCCTGAAGTTCCGCGTCACTTAACTTTTTACTTATGCGTGATATGACACATGTTTTATGACACATTCGCTAACCTTTCCGACAGTAGGCCTGAGTATCTACCAGCTTCTTATGCTATGATTTTCAAGATCTTGTAGTTAAAAAAAACACATTGTGGCACAATTTGCCCGTAGGTATTATTATATTACCTGTAACTCTTCTTCATCGACGTCCATCGGCACTTGTTCATCTTCTTTTAACTCCTCAGCGCCTTCTTCATCTTCAGGCTGAATGGTTGGCTGTTGCTCAGCTTGCTCTTTAGTGGCGGCATCTATCGCCTGAAACAACAATTAATTTTTGACCGCACGAAGTTGAAGGTCTTAGAAATATAGGCAAAAAATATTCTTTGAAGAAAAATAACTATTATTACAGAAACTTTTCGAGAAGCGAGCGCAACCGATGATTCTCAACCTTACTGGAGATAGGATATCATTAACTTGTGAACTGTGCATTGATTGGTCAATTCAATAGCAGATTTTCGTCGTGTTCTCAATTCGTAGGTTTACAATTAGACGGGTTCTTTAGAAGGTGACTGACGATTCTTGCAACTATCCGGTGACATATATGTAATGTATACAATATTGACACTTGTCTAACCTGTAGATCGTCTTTTTTTGCTTGCTTAACGTGTTGGTAAGCGTCAGCGTCCTTATCTTCATTATCAGGGTCTCTGCCATCATCCGCTTCGTCGTCATCTCTCTCCACATTCAATGTCTTTGACTGTTTGTGCTTCTTTTCGTTTATGTCACCTGTAATATGATTAGTGAAAACTTCTTTAGTCGCGCTGAACAATTTTTTTTTTTTATGAATGAGACTGAGCCGTTAGATTTGGTTGTCTAACGGTCGTTTGGGTTAAGTCGGCTCGAGTCGACTAAGTTGATGAGTTATCACTTCTGTCGTGTGGGGTGTATAAGCACACATCGGTTTTTATGTACCTAAGTAACTATTTTAGGTGTCATAGGAAAAGAATAAATCGAAAACTTGGGCGTCCGTTTGTCATTGACAAAAACTAAGACAAATAGAAGTATATGGAAAAAAATATATGGAAATATCATCTCAAACAAAAAAAAATAGGTTAATAATCAACAAAGTTCTGAGGTAACAAACAAAAAAAACATCCGAATTGATAACCTCCTTCTACTTGGAAGTCGGTTGTTAAAAGCATAAAAACTTGGTTTTTAGATTTTCACACTGCTTGTTTGTTACATAGTTCGTGGCTAGATGGCGTTGTGTGTTGTGTAAACATTATAAAGGTAATTCCTCACCTAAGGTGCGTTGTTGATCAGTCCTGCCCGGCTTATTCTCGTGTTTCTTCCGTTCCTGTTGCGAGGAGTCCGACTGGGCCGCTTGCTTCTCACCGCGATGGCCTCTATCGCTGTTGTCAAGTTCAGAACGACCTGTCGATTGCTTGTCTTCTCCTACTTGTTCTTGGGCTTGCTCCTGTGTAAATAAATGTATTGTAATTTTTTTATGTAAACATGGGACGAGAAGATCTAAGTGTCATACTAAACGGGCGGTTCTCCCGCCGCGGGAATCCGCTTCTGAACCGCACTAGACACAATTAATATGGAAGTTGTATGCTGAATACTACACTGCGCGGTTCCCCATCTCGGTTCACTTCCATATTAATTGTGTCTGGTGCGGTTCAGAAGCGGATTCCCGTGGCGGCAGAACTGCCCGTGTAGTATGGCACTAAGAGCTATGTATTGCTATGTATTGCTATGAAGTTGCTAGGATATATTTTAGAGAGAAAGGCACACGTATTTATAAAATAGAATTCAAAGTTCATAGGTAATTCCCCGCCGGTAAAGTCCGCTAGGAAAGTCCCTTATGTCGGCCGTAGAAATTAACATAAGTTAGAACATTAAATCAACCGTTCAGTATTGATTAGAGGTACGCAACATAAAAATAAAACGTTTATTCATTGATGATTTTTTGTAAATATTACTTCTTCTTATCCTGTCACTAGTTCTTTCGAACCAGCAGTGTGGTGAAAGGATTTCAAGTGCACATGTTATGGCATGTGTTTACGAACTTTTTAGGTTCTATAACATGCCGGGTTCCTCACGATTATTACCTTCACCGTTAAGCACGTGTGTGCATTTAAGCACACATACATTTTTAGTTTACTACGGCGAGTTTGAAAATAACTAGTCTAGAAATGAATATTTTTATTATATTGATTTGAAATTAATAGCCTAAACTAATAAGAAAATCAATCAATCAAAATCAATCAATCCTTAGTAGTATTACATCTAAGTCAGTATCAAAAAATGCTTACTTTGGACATGTTTTTCCTCAATTAAGTTATGGGTTAATTTTTTGGGGAAATTCTGTTAATATTCAATCCACATTTATACTTCAAAAAAAATGTTTAAGAGCTATTTACAACATAGATAATACCCAGTCTCTTCGTCATATTTTTAGAAATAACAATATTTTAACACTAACAGATATGTATATTTTAGAACTATGTGTCTTTGTCAAACAAAATGAACATTATTTTTTCGATGTTAAATCTAGTCGTCATGAGAATTTAAGAAGTAAACATAAGTACAATATATGTGTCGGAATTATTATTAAAATAAGTTTAGTTTAGTAGTTTTTTCTATTTGTTAGCAACACTGAAAGATTGATGAACTGTCAAAACTAGAGAGAAATGTCAGTTGTGGTTGGTTGTCAAAATTTAAGATGTGATGTGTTATGGTTTTGAAGAAAAACAATAAAAGAAATAGTTTAAAAGTAAGATTCGTTTCAAATCCTTGGAAAATCCTACAACTTTTGGGGGCTCGTCCGGGATTGACCAAAATTTGAGGCGAATCGAAGACTGAAGACGCGAAGATTGAACGCAAATTTTACGACGAATATTACACGGGTACGACGCCATTACCGCCATTGTGATCTGCTTTACCGACGTTGCTACGACTGAATCAAGAACTTGGACTGAACATAGGCACAGGTCAGGATTTGTTATGAACTGCTGCACCGACGCTATGGTAGAAAATGTTGCCTGCTATTAATAAATTCTACTAAAATGGTAGCTTTTGGAAATTGGATTGACGATTTATTTTTGAAGACTAAAGACTAAATGAGTCCAAAAAAGCCATCATTTTGCACGAGTAAAAGACGTAACTCACAGAACACTAGCTTAACAACTACGATGCCGCCGAAGAAGGATGATAAGAAAGATTATTCCGAAGATGAGGAATTGGATTATGATGTACAGATCTCGTTCAAAGACTTAGAGAAGTCGATGACCACATTCACTGGAGATGACACCTACCCCATTGAGACATTTATTGACGACTTTGAAGACACTGCTCACATCATGAAGTGGAGTAAAATCGAAAAGCTGATCTATGCAAAGAGGCTCTTAGATGGGACTGCCAAGCTGTTTCTACGATCTTTGGGAAGAATAAAAGACTATGCAAGCCTGAAGAAAGCACTTAAAGAAGAATTTGGTCCGAAGATTAATAGCGCAATTATACATAAAAAGCTTGCATCGCGTAAGATGAAGAACGACGAAACCTACCAACAATATTTCCTGTCTATGAAAGAATTGGCACTTCATGGCAAAGTTGAAGACGCTGCTCTGATAGAATATGTAATTGATGGTATTCGTGACTTAGAGACCAACAAAACGATTTTGTATGGTGCTTTAGACATAAAGGATTTTCGTAAGAAGCTGGAAATCTATAGTGACTTCAGAAAGAAGGTGACAAATAAACCAGCACAGTCTAGCCAATCATCTGGGCAATTTTCAAACCGAAAGAAGACTCGTGTGCACAGATGCTACAACTGCGGTGATTTAGATCATCTGTCATCCAACTGTCCGAAGGGAGTCAAATGCTTTAAATGCAATGATTTTGGTCACAAATCCACTGAATGTCTAAAGAATAATTCTACGAAAACGCTGAATATTCAGAATAAGAATGAAGAAGAGAAAGTTCCCTACAAAAAGATAAAGATTAATGGAAATGACCTCGTAACCTTAATAGATACTGGTAGTGATGTTAATCTCATTACGAAATCAGAATTCGAGAAGATTAATGAAGGAGTTGACTACAAAACAGAATCGACGTGCATAACAGGAATAGCTGAGAACAAAGTCTACACCGAAGGAATGTTCATAGCTAATGTACAAATTGACCAATACTACACAGATGTCAAGTTTCATGTTGTGAAAGACAGCGAGATACCTGTGAACATAATAATTGGAAATCCTATCCTAAAAGATTTTGAAGTGTGTTTCACACCCGAAGGTGTCTTCATGGAAAAGATTATGCATCTTACGCTTCTAATGGAAGAGACAGAGAATAAACAAGAATACGATATCGAAGATTCTAAATACAAAGAAGTTATACGCAAGATGTGTGAAGAGTATAAGCCTAATGAAAAGAAGAAAGAGAGTAACGTTGAATTGAAAATTATACTTACCGATGAAGATCCAGTTTTCCAAAATCCCCGACGTCTGTCACCGTTAGAAATGAATGCTGTGAATGCTCAAGTAAAGGAATGGTTGGACAAAGGAATAATCAAACCAAGCAAATCTGATTTTGCATGTCCTATAGTTCTGGCTGATAAGAAAGACGGATCACGAAGAATGTGTATGGACTATCGAAGACTTAATAAGAAAGTAATCAAAGAACGATTTCCCTTACCCATAATAGAAGACCAGATAGACAAGTTGAGAGGGGCAAAGATGTTCACGTCTCTTGATTTAAAAAATGGTTTCCTACATGTGAGAGTACACAAAGACAGTCAAAAGTATACTTCTTTTGTAACTCCTCAAGCACAATATGAATTTAAAAAAATGCCATTTGGGTTATGCACCGCACCATCCGTGTTCCAAAGATTTATAAACGACATTTTCAGCGACCTAATTGTCGATGGAACTCTGTTGGTTTATCTCGACGATGTGATTATACCGTCGAATACAGAAGCAGAAGGAATAGATAAACTAAATAAAGTACTTGAAAGAGGTAAAGAATATGGTCTAGAGTTTAATTGGAAAAAATGCCACTTTTTAAAGAAGAAGATTCAATATCTCGGTTACATAATTTGCGATAACGAAGTGCGACCGTCTCAAGAGAAAATTAACGCTGTAGCAAATTTCAAGAAGCCAATCAATGTAAAGACTGTTCAGTCGTTCCTTGGACTGACTGGCTACTTCAGAAAGTTTATCAAAAACTATTCGCTGATTGCGAAACCAATGACAGACTTATTAAAGAAAGATGCTATATTCAATTTTGATGAGAGATGCGAGAAAGCCTTTATAGAATTGAAACAGATATTGTGTAGTTCACCAGTTCTTCGAATATACAATCCTGATTTAGAAACAGAATTACACACAGACGCAAGCGCAGACGGATATGGAGCTGTTCTTCTGCAAAGAGACTTTAAAGATAGTCAGCTTCACCCCATTCACTATATGAGCAAAAAGACGACGCCTACTGAAAGAAAATACCATAGCTACTACTTGGAAGTTTTAGCTATTGTTGCTGCTATTAAGAAGTTCCGAGTTTACCTTCTGGGAATACATTTTAAGATAGTCACAGATTGCTCTGCCCTAACTATGACGCTGCAGAAAAAGGACTTACCTCCACGAGTTGCCCGTTGGGCCCTGCTTTTAGAAGAATATGACTACAAGATTGAACATAGACCAGGAATACGAATGAAACACGCAGACGCACTGAGCAGAAATCCTATTTGTCTAATGCTCACTGAAACTACGGTTCGTATAAGAAAAGCACAGAATGAAGACGACTATGTAAGACTAATAAAGAAGATTTTAGAAACAGAAAACTATAAAGACTACGTCATACAGAATGAAATACTATACAAAATGAAAGATGGAAATAAGCTAATTGTTGTACCTAAGAAAATGCAAAATGAGATAATCAGGAAGAATCACGAAAGAGGACATTTTGGAATAGTTAAAACAGAAGAACTGATTAATAGAGAATATTTTATTGAGAATTTAACAGAGAAGATAAGAAAAGTTATAAGTAATTGTGTTGAATGCATTCTCATATCGCACAAAAGAGGTAAAAAGGAAGGATTCCTACACCCGATCGACAAAGGTGATGTCCCACTATCGACATACCATATTGATCATCTGGGACCAATGACTTCGACTCACAAGAATTACAAATACATCCTAACCATCGTAGATGCTTACACGAAGTTTACATGGATTTATCCCGTTAAGACTTTAACTACTGAAGAGACATTAGAGAAGCTAAGAATACAACAGCAAACTTTTGGTGCACCTGAAAGAATGATTACTGATCGAAATGCTGCTTTTACCTCAAATGACTTCCAAGAGTATTGTAGAAATGAAAATATAATGCTCTATACGATTACCACCGGACAACCAAGAGGAAACGGCCAGGTTGAGCGTATCCACCAGATCATCATCGCCGTATTAAGCAAGTTAAGCGCTGATGACCCGACTAAATGGTATCGCCGTGTGTCCAGAGTACAACGATGTTTGAATGGAACATATCAAAGAAGCATTAAAATGACGCCATTTGAGCTGCTTTTCGGCATCAAAATGAGAGATAAAGATGATGAACTCCAGGAATTGATAGAAGAAGAAAAGATACAGACTTTTAACGAGAAAAGGGAAGAACTTAGAAAGAAGGCTAAAGAATCGATACAGAAAGTACAAGAAGAGAACGTAAGAAACTACAATAAGAAGCGAAAGGAAGCAATAGCCTATAATATCGGCGAATTGGTAGCCATAAAGAAGACTCAGTTTTCACAAGGGAGTAAATTATTTCCTAAATACTTGGGACCCTACGAAGTAGTGAAATGCAATCGAAACGATCGCTATGCCGTAAGGAAGATTGGTAACAGCGAAGGCCCGATCAATACGACTACTTCAGCTGACCTCATGAAGCCGTGGATTTCGCCCGAAGACAATTCATCTGGGACAGATGATTGATCAGGACAGCCGTGTCGGAATTATTATTAAAATAAGTTTAGTTTAGTAGTTTTTTCTATTTGTTAGCAACACTGAAAGATTGATGAACTGTCAAAACTAGAGAGAAATGTCAGTTGTGGTTGGTTGTCAAAATTTAAGATGTGATGTGTTATGGTTTTGAAGAAAAACAATAAAAGAAATAGTTTAAAAGTAAGATTCGTTTCAAATCCTTGGAAAATCCTACATATGTATACCTCAAATTAATAATACAATGTTTAAAAAAAGCTCATATATAACTGCAATAAAAGTGTTCAATCATTTACCTACAGAGTTTAAGCAGCTATCTGGTATTGGATTTAAAAACACTTTGAGAAAATGGCTTGTTCAAGAAGTTCATTACACACTAAAAGAATATTTTGAAAATGAAAAACTAATGTCTAAAAAATACCTAAGTACTAGTTAACTTGAAAAAAATAATTAACAAATGTTTGCACCTATAGTCTACTACATCAGATGTAATAAAACTAGGTAGGTATCTATCTCATTTTAGTTATAAGTACCTATATTATTGTATGTCCTATCAGGATAAACTGTTGTTTCCTACTAAAATATGTTAAGATCTTTGTACACAGTTTTATACAATAAATGTTTCTTGATTCTTGATTCTTGATTCTTGAAAAAAACATAAAAGAAAATTGTTTTTTTCCTACTTACAAATGGCGCTGCGTCTTCATCCTTAGCTTGTTCGGCATTAGTCTCCACATTATCATTGGTCCCGCGGTCCATTTCCGCATTTTCCGCACTTTGATCCGCCGTCGGATCGTCACTAGAAGGATTCGCTTGATGGTTCGCTTCGTGACTCTTATCCTCGACTTTATCCTCCTCTGTTATATCTTCGTTATTCTGTGGCAGTGATTCGGGAGATTCTCCCTCGTTTTCGGAAGTTTCCTGGTCGTCGGGAGTTTCTTTAGTGTCGGGAGTTTCTTGATCGGTATATTCAGGGCCGACTTGGTCTTCAGTTTGGTCAGGTTGGGCTGATTCGTCTTCTTGAAAATTTTCCTATTGAAAAGAATTAAAATTATAGTCATTCTGGAATATAACGGGGTAACAAGTTTCAAATTAGTTTCTCATCATATTCATATATTTGACGACACCGTGGCTTAGTTGGTTGTGACCCTGCCTACGAAGCTTGGTGTTCCGGGTTCGATCCCCGGCCGGGGCAAATATTAGTGTGACGAACACAAATGTTTGTTCTCGGGTCTTGGATGTTGTGATGTCTTCTATGTGTCCATGCCACCTGCGACACAGGGAATCCTAGTGCAGTGGTGAGAGTGTGTAAATGTTTATGTTTATGTTTATATTATAGTGTTATAGTATTGTTACGAAATAAAAAAAATTAAATCTTAAATCTTAAATCATCTTTTTATTTCTTAATTTTTTTATACATTGTTTTTACATCTAAAGGACACATGAAAAAATAAATTAAAAAAAAACACTGCTCGGACTCAAGCCTACTCTCGGCTAAGATAGCGAATGGGTCATAATCCACCACGACACATACATAATATATATGTGTATATATTGAAAATAAGAATGAATACCTTTTCACCTCCATCTTCCGTCGCACCCTCTTCTGTCGCACCCTCTTCCTTAGAGGCGTTTTCATTGCCATCCTCTTCATCGCTGGACACGTCAAGTCCCTCCCTATTCTCTTCCTTGTCTTTATTTTCCTCTTCTTCAATCACAGTATCTTTCATCACATCTACTTCGAAAGGATTCTCCGCTTCAGTTTCACCGTCCTACAAATCAAATGGTACTTACAAAATACAAGAAAATGAAATGAAATGAAATTATTTATTCTGACATTCAAGCCCTGCTTAGTTTGGGGCTAGATAGCGGGCACCAGCTAGTAATATAAAACATATATTACTAGCTAGTGCCCGCGACTTCGTCTGCGCAGGTATCTTTATAAATTATAGCTTATAGATGTGTTATTCTGATGTATAAGCTATATTATTGAATAAAGTTTCATTAACATCCATTCAGTTGTTTTACGTGAAGGAGTAACAAACATCATCCATACTTACAAACTTTCGTGTTTATAATATTAGTAGGATTATTTATTTTCAAATTATTATTTTTTTTACCTATACATGTCATGTTATATTATTATCTATACGCAAATGAATAATTTTTACCTTGTCATCCCCTTCTTCGTCAATATCCATATTCTCTGGTAGCTCGAAATCTTCTGGCTCCGGTAAAGGTTGTTGGTTGCCGTGATATGGGTCCACCTGTTAAATGTAGAATATATAATAAATCCTATCTATACATACAGTAGTATTTACTAATAGTATGATAGCCTTTTTTATGTCAACATGAGACGATACGAGCTAGACTCTCTCCTAATGGTAGGAGATCACGCCTGCTCTGCTCATGCCTAGAACAGTGCTACACAGGACTTTGATTTACATAGGCCGGTCTGCTAAAGTGTTCGTCCACATTAAGACATTTTGATGGTCAATCTCGAAAGGCTGGCCTTTTTTTAATTTTACTAGCTACAGTGCCTACATGCCCACCTTGAAAGTATGTCATTTCAAATATAAAAATATTTTTTGTTCTGAGATTACGGTTAAAAAGAGGGATTGAAAATGTACGTTTAACGAGGTTTAACGTTACTGTGAATAGAGAAATGAAAAATGATGTACTGGTGCTGCCTCTGGTGGATTTTTTAGAGGAAAACGGCTAATTGAATATCTCGTTTTTTAAAGTAGGTTGAAAAATACCTATACTATCACGAAAAAAAACCAGGTATTATCGGTTCGCTACATACGTGATCATCATCAATTTCCGGCTCCTTCATTTCGTTGATATCTTTCTTTTCTTTCTTATCTTTCCCTTCAGAGCCGTCGTCGGTCCCTTGATCGTGTTCTTTAGCAGCCATCTCTTTCTCGCCCGTACTCTCGCCCGCACCTTTGTCATCCTTCTCTTTCTTATCGCTTTCTTCCGGTTCTTCGTCTTCGTCACCCCAGATTCGTTGGTCGAGTCTGAAGTTAAAAATGAAACGGGATATATTCACTATAGGGATTATTCTAAAGCTACTATCCCTCCTATCTACTATTTGACGACACGGATGGTCGAATGGCAAGTGCGTTGGACTGCCACGTCGGCATCGCGGGTTCGATTCCTGCTTCAGGACAAACATCTATTGTGTAGGTAGTATATCGCATAAATTTAGGTCTTCTTCTTATCGTGTCTACTAGTTCTTTCGAACCAGTGTGGTGAAAGGATTTCAAGTGCGCCTCGAAGAGGCTCCTTTTGAGTACTAATTTAAACTACCTATATTGACTCTGTCCCTGTTTATTTATCATCAAGATTTTGTTAAAGTACTAACATAAGTATTTTATAAAACTTATGCTAAAATAGCATTTTCTCACAGTCAACCCGGGCGTGCCATAAATATGGAATTACATTTAATAGGAAATTCTACTTACTTTTCCGCCGCATTATCGGTGTCTCCCATTTGTTTATCAGCATTGTCTTCATCATTCTCATCATCAGAATGTTCACCATCTAGACAAAAAAATAAAATGAAGTACTTATTTTTTAATTTTTTTTGTCGAAGAACTTCACGTTCTTCGGTTTTGGCTCTACATCGTAGTGTATACCAATTTTTAATTACCAAAAAAAATGAGCAATGCAGACGGGGTACTACGTTGTATCTGTGCAGTCAGAATTTTGGATTTCTACAAAATGACAGAGTGACAGCGGCGCGAGTGCGGCGCCCGAGCCGAGCTTTTGCGAGCTGGCTCGAGCTAGGTACCCGGGTTTGCCAAACGATGAATAAAACTTAAATTATTATCAATGATGGGTACTGCCTGACGCAAATCTATAGGAAAATGACTAACGGTAACAGTTATCCAATTTTAATCAAATTGTAAAAAAACGTCAATTTTTTTTCAAGTTTTTTGCCATATCTGGATTCAGTAACGGCAACTGACTATGCGTATTTTTTTTTGTTGATTAAAATTTGACGGTATATAGCCAGTGTCAAGTAATTGGTAAGATTATGTTTATTTTTGTCATCAGTCAGAGTCGTCATGCATGCTCCTGTAGAGTAGTGGTGGTGGCGACTTTCCTAGAGGCTTCTATGGAGTTTTGGAAGCAACATGAATAGTCACGTTTTACAACATTACACTACTCACCAACAATCACACACGTTCACGATATCACATTAATATGGCTAGATCACACGTACCGAGTACTCGACCGAGACAGTGAAATCTTACATCACCGCCGAGCACTCGGCGCTATGGTTATTTATACGTACCGAGTACTCGGCCGCACGTAGAGCACTGTCTCGGCCTCTGTACGTGTGATCAAGGCAATACTCTTTGTTAAATAATTTTATGCCTCGAATACGACATTTTCACGTTCCCGCCAAAACTCAATTATTTAATTACTCACACTATATTAACCAGACTACAATGTTATGAGGGTAATGTGATAAATCTGTAAAAATACCTAAGTTTGGTTACCATGCGTGTAGTAGCTATACTTCATCATTTTATTTTCGTTTTTTTATTTACGCAGATTAAAAAAAAATAGTTGTAAATACGGGTCTAAGCAACTAATAATCTTATACAAGGCAGACTGCGGTGATATCTCTGCCCTATCACACAAGGTATCGAAAGTGGAAGAATTTGGCAGTTCCATAACGTCAGAACTAGATGGCGCTACTAATTTGTAAAAATCGTAGATCGCACAATAGTTTCATTCATGCGAAATAGAGTAATGAAAAAGTTTCGACTTTGTCCGCGACTAATATGCGTTAAAATTAGTTTTGTTATTTTTGAATGGACATCACCTTTTTTTTAATGTCTTGATTAGAAGGTAAAACAAGCAAAACTTGTAAAACTTACACTGAAACAAAACAATATTGATTATTTATCGATTTGTTGAGATTAAAAATATCGACGATAATCGATAAAATATATCGACAGACAAGAAAATCCCAGGTTACGTGCTTCGTAAAAACGCAATAGAGTGCGTACACGGCACGCTAATAAAGCTCATTTTATTATCTGCTGTTTGGATCCAATGATTTGAAATTTGTGTTTAAGGGGTTTTTTCTTTTTATATCAACAGATAAAAAAATCTTTAAGCGTGTTGTAACTCAGAAGAATGAAGTAAATAGAATACCTCCTAAATTTGACAAATTCGCTATCTTCTTTGCGCATACCACTTTTTGCACTAGATAAAACGAGACAAAACATGCATTTGGCGTACGTCATAATATAGGGGGCATCTGTCACTCGTTGAGCCACAGAGATGTCCAAGTCCAATCAAGATAAAATATCGATATCGATATTAACAGTTCGATGATCCGATACCGATATCGATATATCAATCCTTACAACTTAAAGTCCGTGACTATGATAACGTTATCTAGATTCACTCTGGATTAAAGGAACCTTGAACTTTGTAAAAACCACGAATTAAGATGACATTTTTTTATTAGATAAAATAATATGCAACATACACAGGTAAATGAGTACATTACAAAATTTATACTTAACAAAAGTTAACACTTGAGCTTAATACTTTTTTCAGCTAAACCTTGTTCTGCCTGCCCCCTACCTAGTTATAGATTAGTGCCCCGAAGGGGCTTACATGCGATTCTACCACTTTGTTGGTTTTTTGTTAGTATTTTACTAAATGAAGATAATACATTTATTGAGTATTGAGTACTTTCCCCGTCATTGGGGTAAGCAAAACGTTGACGATCACATATTGATGGTAGAAGTGTTAATTTATCAAATCTTTTTAACTCAATGCTACACGCATGTGGCGAAGACTCTTTTGCTAAATATATTTCTATTAATTTATTTTCCTTAACTTTATTTATAATTATTATATTTTCTTGGTATACTTTATCAGTACTTTTTTTTCAAGGCTTTTCGTACGCTGTCTGAAACAGTTAATTTTTAGCAAACTGGAGTAGGCTAGGTTTTTATCGACCATCTCACACTGCACATTCTGTACATTCTACGCTAGTGTTCTTCGGTGGTACGTCTGAAAACACTGATGAACTTATTTCTGTAATATCCGAAGGTCCTGGCTTAGGTACATTGATGAAAGGGATATCCTGAAACACATTATATTTTTAATTTATAGTTCATGTAATTATAATAAACCGATAACACGCAATTTTAAGTACAGTACTGACCGTTAGCTTCACGAGCATTGCATTTGGTTCAAGTTGAAGAATAGCCGGAAGAACATTTTAACTCTTGCCGATCGTTATTGGACGCCAAAGAGACACCCTGAAATATTAATAGAAACTTAATATTTTCCGTGATTATTTTGAAGCTCTCTTTTTTTGTATATTACACTATCATGGTTGAACACATAGATATTGTGTTTAACCATGATACAGTAGGCAGGACGGCAAATATATAATATTAATAAATAAAATATGAATCGAACAAAAAACAAAGAGTGTGAGTGTGTTTAAAGTGAGATGGGTCAGCTACGGGATCCCTCAATGGCTCACTTTATTCGAAAAATCTTACTAGGTATACTCGTCGTGTCTGCATAGCCTTATCGACAAATCTTTTTACGTTTTATGACATCCCTAGTTAGTATATCATAGCCTCGATTTATTCATGATTTTAGCATGAAAAACGCCGATTCTTTATATTTCTATACTTATTGGACGTTATTCAACGTTTCTACGTAATAATTATGTGTTTAGTATGGGTTATTAATGAGTAAATACACAAATATATACTTACCGATGAAAATTCAGGTTCTCTTGATTTTTCATGATACTTGCAGAGGACTGGCATAATACGAGGACACAATTCGACATTTCACATATTTATTTCATTATTTACAATAGTTCAATACGTTTTAAACAATATAAAACATCCAAAACCCCGTTGAAAAATAAACAAAAACAATGACATTTTATGTGATTAAATTTGAAAGATAGTCAATGTAGATGGAAAGCGACAGAACCATTTAACAATACACTTGGTTGGATAATTATGTCCCACATAACAATTGTGGGACTTTCTTTGAAGTTTCCTATGATTATCTCTATTATAGGTATATCCAAACTCTTTGTGTTGTAACCTCTACTAACCTTTCTTTTCAACATCTTGCAAATGAGAGTCAAAATCATCTGTCATGTTGACACCTTTTTCTTCCTCTTTGCAATCCCTTTCTTCTTCGTTCTTCTCTTCGCCGGGGCGGTGCGCGTCGTCCAACTGATCCTAATAGAAATAATATAAGTTGAATATTCTTTATTGTTCCACCTTTACATAAACGAATGAAGGAAAAAAAACTAAAGTATGATATATATATAAACGTGGTCTTATTGACCGACTGCGTAGGAGAGTAATATGTTCCGGTTGTAGTATGTGAGTAATTATGTTTGTATGTAAGTATGTATGTGAGTATGTTCTTTTGTTATGCCCTGTAGGGTAACAGCTTTAAGCGGCTCGATGGATTTTGACAAATGAGGTTTCATTTGACTCGTTAAGATCACACGTTTGACATCTTAAGGGGAATCCTCAAAGCAAATTTCCATACAAAATGTTTCGGACAAATACTCAAAAAGTACGCCGTATTATAGTAATTTCTTCACACTATTCGTTTCGTCCGTGTTTTTTGATTTCGTCAACAAAAAAAGTGAAAGGTTTCGTACTTTTATTCAGATTTTATACGTGTTTTAAAATTAATCCTACTAACTTAAAAACACGTATAAAATCACTATAATAACGTCAAGGAATTACTATAGTACGGCATACTTTTTGAGTATTTGTCCGAATCATTTTGTATGGAATTGGATTTGAGGATTAGCCTTAAATGTCAAGAAATTCAAAATGGCGGCTGCCAAAGGCACCACTTAATTCACTAAGCCTGACAGCATTTCTCGTTGTCGAATGGTACGTCAAATTTGACAGAAAATGGCGGACCTCTCGAAGCCGATAACGACAGAAATCTTCGGATGACGTCATTTTTTCCCCCACTTGACCATTTCAATCCGATAACGAGAACTAATGACAGCTTAATAAGGATTTCTGTCGTTATCGGCTACGAGCTTCGAGCCGCCATTTTCTGTCAGATTTGACTTAGGAAATTAGGCCCCAGGCTGTGTAAAGCCACCATATTATTTAGGTTATAAGTACCTGATTTTCAATTCTGTCGGATACGTCTTTTTGCCCCTCCCCATCTCCAAGACCTGTTCCACTCGACAGCTTGCCTGGGCCACCGTCACCTTCTCCTTCGTCCATATCCAGATCTGACGGCTTGCAGAACCTAAGGGTAAGGAATATATGGAAATTTCAATACTCAATATATATATATATATAGTATAATCTTATCTAATAATATATTATATTATTCATTTCTCTTTCACTTTCTTTTTTCATCTGCCTTGCTATACTTATCATCGTATTTTCGTCTAGGGCTGTTTGTATAGCTTCAGGAAGGGTATTAAACTATCTACATGCCACTATAAGACGTAAATGCGCGTTTGAAAGACCATCTCTAACACTTTGTATGGCTATCTTTTCATTAATAGGTCGTAATATTATTCAGTTATCACATTCATTATTTAAAAAAAATCCAAATTGAGCTATATATATATAAATATATATTACTAAATATATATTTGATAACTAAATATATTTATACTATTTGTTAATATTTATGGATTTCCGAGAAGTAACGCCTGAATCAATCAATTATATTTATTGTCATTACATGGTATGTTAAGATGGTAACAATAATACTTTGAAGCACATGTGAATCCCTTTGGGGCATATCAATATCATAGGAAGCAGACTGAATTTTTCTTATTACGTAGGTATATAATACACCTAAAAAAGGATGCATTTTACAATAATTACCTAAGTTATTTTTAACAATTTCTAGTAAACGGTCAAATTTAAATCGCCATAAAAAAAATACGCACAGTCAGTTACATTTACTGAACACATATACAGCAAAAAAACTTGAAAAAATTATTTGATTAAAATTTTATAACTGTTACCGTTAGTCGTTTTCCTATGGATTTGCGTCAGGCGGGACCTTTAATTGATAATAATTTAAGTTTTATTCATCGTTTGGCAAACCCGGGTACCTAGCTCGAGCCAGCTCGCAAAACATCGGCTCGGGCGCCGCACTGGCTCCGCTGTCACTCTGCCATTTTGTAGAAATCCAAAATTCTGACTGCACAGATGCAACGTAGTACCCCGTCTTTATTTTGTAGTTAAAAATTGGTGGTGTCTAGGCCATTTCATGTATGTATCTTCATGATTCGACCCAAAAATCGCTTTAAGTAAAGTACTAAAGTTTCGTTGCGCATATGCTTTGACTAGAGTGTGGTCACTGTTCGTGCGTCGACATTTTTTAATCTTAGTTTTTTACTAGTTTACATGACACTCGCAACTTCGTTTGCGTTCCAATAAAAAATTACGCCCCTACACATCTTGACAAACATAGGCTCCAAATGTCAAGTCTCTACGTCCAGTGGTTAGGCCTGTACGTTGTCTATAAGTCAATCAGTCAGGACTAAGCTATTTATACATTAACGCTGTAAATATAAAGTAACTTACCCTTTCGTAGATAAATCGGAGAATATCTTCAACAGAACTGAAAGCATCTTGCACGACACTCGATGCACTGCAACCTTTTGCGTGATGAAATATTGGACGAATAGTACCGTCTGTTCCAAAATCGGTACTACCCTCATCACAACACTATTCACTTCTTCCAAATAACTGCCGTGTTCTGCCAAATGTTGCGAATAATTAAGGATTAAACTACGCAATTTCGATGCTAGGACTTCTACTTGTAGCATTCTTGTATCATTTGTAATTTGCTCCTGTAAAACCTTCAAATGTTTATCTTCAAGAATATCTTTAGATTCCTCTGGAGTCTTTTCGTTAATAAAATTATCGATGGCAGTGAAGACTTCGAAGTTCTCATTTTCTTGGGGTAAATGTTTCTTGTACACTGACTGTATTACCAATAGCATGGTCGCTATAAGATCTTCGCTTTGAACTATCAATCCATCGCTTGATGACTCCATCGAAACATCTTTGTTTTCATCCAATGCATCAATTTCTTTTGCAGTATCTTTCAAGTATTTCGACAGATCGACTATGCTCCTTAACAAGGGGTGATTGGGTTCAATATCGGTTATCAGCGAGTTGAATTTGATTTGATACTCATTAATAATTCGATCAACGTCATCGATTATAAGTTCCAGGTCGCTTTTAGAGTCTTCGACAGTGTCCTTATAGTTTTGTGATATAGAAGGGGCTGTGTTATTAAAACCGATTTTCATAGGCATTAGGGCTCCAACTTTGTGGAGTGCGTTCTTTTGTTTATTGATATCAGATATAAGCGTTGACACTTCTTTCTTTAGTTCCTTCCATTCGGTCGTGTTTTGGTAACAGCGAACGATTTTGGACTCTGATAGTACAGAATCAAAGTCCGGTTCGTATTGAGGTCGTATTTCTTTCTCTGGGATGGCTTTGAGAATGACGTAGAATTGTTCTAAGACCAACACGGCGTTTGCGTAACATTCGGTTAGCATTTCAAACTTTTGTTGCACTGTCGATATGTTTGCGTCTGTGGGATCGAGTTCTAGGGCGTTTGTTAGATTTGTTGTTTGATAACGCAGATCGCAGAGCAATCTCGAGTATTTTGAAATGGATTTCTTTTGGGTGTTAGTAAGTTGCTGAAAACAGAAAATATGTTATATATGAAGAAGGATAGTAAAATCACTATTTATATATTTATTACTTTAACACTAAAAAGACCTAGCTTATTAATGCCCGGAACACACGAGGCTAGTTTTTCAAGTCAGGATAGCAAGCTAGTACCTCCTAATAAATATCCTGGCTTGCTATCCTAGCTTGGCACATTTATTAATCATGCTAGTTCTGTCTACACAAAGCCAGATAATTATAACTGGATTCAGTTTGCGGTCAAAAAAATATAACGCGTAGTCACTGCACACTAGCCTATAGAATACAAGCTTCGCCAGCCACTCAAAGCTAGTACACTAGCCAGGATAGTAAAAACAGTGGTGGGGGTCGCTACTAGCTTACAAAATAGAACGCTATCTTATTAGGTATACTATCCTAGCCACAGACATAAATCCTAGCTTTAGATACTAGCTTACTAGCCTAGGAATGGAGCTAGTTGTCTACAGGAGGCTAGAGGTGCTAGCTTGCTATCTTACTATCCTACTCCCCGTTCGGTCTCTCACTGCTGAAGATCGTTACGTCTTGCAAGGACACCTTCAATTGCTTTTATCTACTTTCTAATCTTACTATAACTAGCTTGCTATTCTAGCTTGAAATTCTAGCCTCGTGTAACCCGGGCACAAGTGTTACGTCACATTAATATTACCAACA
Organism: Lobophora halterata; assembly: GCA_932526365.1. NCBI lineage: Eukaryota > Metazoa > Arthropoda > Insecta > Lepidoptera > Geometridae > Lobophora > Lobophora halterata. The sequence goes on from OW052018.1 coordinate 4,340,477, forward strand.
AATGAGCAGCGAAACCTTTGCACCGCTCAATGTTCTGAATGCCCAAGTCTGGGTGCGGAGTTTGTAGCGCGGCGGTGAGTAGCCGGTGCCTCGCTATGTTCTTTTGGAAATACTTCTCACAACCCGTCCACAGCAATGATAGGGATGCGTCGCAACGTCTGAAAATGTGAATAGACTCGAATCTTATTATTATTTCGAAGGCCGGAAGTTTGAAATTTAAATTAAGGTCGAAAAGTTTGAAAACTGAACCCTTTTCATTTATTTTATTTATTTAACATTAGACTCACAGTTACATTTTTTAAATTTTAAACAGAACTTATAAGCAATTACTTTTTGCTCTAGGTCCTGAAATGCAGTTGAACTCCCCTTGTACCTACCATAAAGTTGAACATTACGAAAATGAGAAGTGAAAAGATTATCAAAACAAACCGGCCTTATTTATCTTCGACCTTCGTACACCAATGGATTTTTCAAAAGTCTATGTGTGTTTTATTACACTTGCTTAACGGTGAAGGAAAACTTCGTGAGGAAACCGGCATGGCATAGAACCTAAAAAGTTCTAAAAACATGTGTCAAGTGCACGAAAGAAGCCTCTTCGAGGCGCACTTGAAATCCTTTCACCACACTGGTTCGAAAGAACTGGTGACACGATAAGAACAAGACTCGCACACTATTTATCTTCGACCTAAAACTCACTCATGGTTGACTCCTCCTGACTATACAAACTTACCTAGATTTCAAATAGCTCATGGCGGCTTCTAGGTCCACTGGCGGTATGGTGAAATCATGCAATTCTCCGCCGGCGGCTGCTAATATGACCAATCCACTTCGGTAGTTTAGGCCCATTTTAGCCAGGTACTTAAATAAATCGGCTACAGCCTTACGCTTTTGCTGAACGTAGTTTTTCGCTTGAGATGTTTGCTTCTCTTTGGATAGGGATGTGTCAACCTGAAAGCGATAATTAATATGGTAAGAGGACAGTTATTTACTAAGAACCATGGAAGTATTAAAGTATGTGATCATACCTTAAAAGTTGGCTAATTTAGCAAACATCTAAACATTTTGGTCAGATGTTAAATCTCAAAAAGAAAAGTATCAGGCCTATTAAAGGTTAAAATTACTAGGCTTTTTCATTGTTAATGAAAATCTATCGTAAAAAGTAACACAAATTATATGATTGTCAATCTTGGTGTTCTTAAGGAACACCGTTATGCTTAGAACTCTACTCTCTCTACATATTTGAATACTCACTAGGTATTGTCACTTCAAAATTTTTGAATAATGTCTCTTCTATAAACCTTAATCTTTGAATAAATACTCTAAAGCACTTTTTTTAGTTAAGGAGGAGAACCGTTTGATTACAAAACAATAATCAAGGTTTTACAAAATCATACAACAACAGACTTCAATCGCACTGTCGTAGTGACCGTAGGCACCACTGAAAAGTCACAGGGAAGCAAAATACGCAATTTTGTTCAGTTTAACAACTTTTTTTCAGTTATTTTGATTTAAAAATTAACAGCTCAACCGATTTTGATAAAAATTATGAAACCAATCTGAAAGTATAACCTCTCTAACAAAAATTAGGTTTTTCAGTCGGTTTCTAAACAACAAAGTTCTGAGGTAACAAACATAAAAAAAAACATTCAACCGAATTGATAACCTCCTCTTTTTTTAAGTCGGTTAATGAATGAGAACTCTTTATTGTACCAAAGAACTTAAGTTTCTTACCTCCAAAGAGCCAAGATGCGTGCTAGTCTCAATCACTGACGTCACAAAGTCATCTAAGCCCTGCACGAGCGATGGATACCCAGAGTTGGTGATCGTATCCTTGCATAGGACCTTCGCTTTGTTCAGTAGAGTATTTACTTTGGATACCAGACTACCTTCGGATATGAGTGAAGAAGGCTTTTCGGATTCGTCCAGATATTTCTAGAAGGTAATGCTTATTAGTAGATATTTTTTTGGTTTTAAAATGCACGCCACTTCACTTGCACGAGGCTAAGGGCATTTCTATGGGGGCATTCTATAGTGCATGAAAAGAGCCTCTTCGAGGCGCACTTGAAATCCTTTCACCACACTGGTTCGAAAGAACTAGTGACACGATACGAAGAAGAATGGCGGCGTCATTGGAGGGGCGTGCATTTTTAGACTGAAAGATCTTACATGGTAAAAGATCAAAGTGAGCTTTAAATTATTTCAGCTTTGAATACCTATAGTTGAATTTAAAAAGAGTTATCATGTCTTAAATACGTGTATTGTAATAGTTTTGAAGTTAAAAAAGTGAACGGCTCACTGTGAAATATACGAAACTATTTGCAAAAATGTATAAAATAGACATTGTCATTCAGTACCGGTTCCAATGGGAATCACTCAGTCGGTCTATTCCCTTTGAACTCGTAACGAGCAAAATAAAGGACCAAAATAAATTTTATCCACCACCAATTTTCGGTATTAGCTAAATAATTCCAAAATTATGAAGCGTAGAATAGAACTGAACAAAAGCCTTTACTTATTTCGTTCTAAATAATTACGATACATACACTCATGCTATATTTCGAAAGATAACAATGATGCTGTGATTTAAAAATATACAAATATACATAATCAAAATACACAAACAAGTCTGTGATTAAAATATATAACGATAGAGATAATACTTTTATAGTATAATATTCAATGCATTATAACTATGTGACTTCAAAATACATACACAAGTCATTAGTTCTACGTCACGATAAACTACAGATTATATTAGTTTAGTTAGATAAAGTGTACTACCTGTAGATGCTGTGGATTAAAACGAAAAAGAATATTAGTTTCTCAGAGTAAACATAATAAAACGTTCATAATTGTTAAAATACAACCTTATTGACCATGCACTAAAAAGTAAGTCAAATGGACTAGTAAGATTTGAGAATTTACATCAGATATAACTAAAGTGGGGAAGGATAGATCAGACGAACTAAAGAAGAAGTTTGTATCCCAAAGTATATAATTTTGTAGAAAAAACATGTTGGTGAAGTGAGTGCGTGAGGGTTTTATATTAGTGCGACAATTATACTTGATTATTCGCTAAAATACATGCATTTTAGAATAAAATAAATTCCCAAATGATTAAAAACTTACAGTTTGATTAATGTAAAAATATGTTTGTAGTAAATAAAAAATGCGGTGAACATTTATGATGTATCACGGTACTGTGATGTTGAACCTAAGATACAAATTCGATTGTCCTTAATAAATAGAATAACAAAGAAGACATCTGCAGTGTTAAGCACTTTAATCAACATACATTTGTAAATGCGGTGAACATTTATGATGTATCAGGGTACTGTGATGTTAAACCCAAGATACAAATTCGATTTTCCTTAATAAATAGAATAACAAAGAAGACATCTGCAGTGTTAAGCACTGTATTCAACATACATACATTTGTATAAGTGCGTTTTGAGTAAACTTTATTTGGTTTTTAGTCGATTGTTCTTTCTTTTCATTACTAAAGAATGTCGTGTTTGGTATCATATTCAAGGAATTACAATTATCTACCTTGTCATATGACATTTAAAATAAGCGAAATATCGTCACAAAAGTGTTTATCATGATACAGTCCTCTGTAATTGGTGTTATTGTACATTGTACGTATGTCATTGTTTTGCCTTTTTAAATTAGAGGTAACTATTTAATACCTAATCGTAATCATACCTTGATATTCCTTGATAGTACGGTGTAGTTCTGTGGGTCGATCATGTAGGCGCCGCCCGCGGGTGCGCTTGCTGTGGCCCGTTTCGGACGGTCCCATATACCGACGTGTTCTACACTCGACTCGGACCCGTTGTCGATCAGGCAGCTTGATACGCTCTCTTTGAGAACGTTCTAGAAATAACGATAAAAAATGCTGCACTATGTATATTAATAATCAAAGTTATACGAAATAATACACACCACAGAAAAGTCACAGGAAGAAAAGCAAAATACGTAATTTCGTTTACTCCGACGACATTTTTTTTTTCAGTTGCATTGATTTAAAAACTAATCTTCCGAACCGATTTGATTAAATGTATGTATGAAAGTATTTCCTTCTAATCAAAAAAAAAAAAATTACAAATCGGTTGATATATGATGAAGTTCTGAAGTAACAAAAATAAAAAAAACTGCCGAATAACTGCCAAAACCTCCTCTTTTTTTTAATTGAAAAAAAAAACATATATTCAACGCGATAGGCGATGAATATGTGTGATGTATGCGACGACCAAGTGGAAAGTGATCGTCTCAGGCTCTAGCCGCGTGTAGTAGGTGGCGTGGCGAGCAGGCTTGCCGATCCCACATTGCGAAGCGACGGTATTCGTAGAAAAGGCGACCCTGCATTTCTAATAACTGAGCATATCGAACGAACAGCATTACTGAAAATACTAACCTCAAACTCCTTAGTGTGTTTATGCAACGCTTTATGTGCCTTATCGACTGTATCTTTCACACTCCAGTAACTAAGATCCCTGTCCCAGGAGCAAATTTTGACGAAATCCCTCAGCTTCTTCTCAATAGGGGTCCGCTTTTCTTTTATGTACGCAGCTACTTGAGCGCTGAATTGGGAGTAGTAGTTATAGGTGTTCCATAGAATCGAAAGTAGTTCATCTGAAAGGTATTTTTGTGGTTTTAGAAAATCCATGCCGGAAAAACTGGCAACAAATTTCAGTCAGTCTTATATTTAATGTCGAGATTGAACTTATTTTATTTCGTAGTTTGCGAGCACTTAATCGAAATTATGGTAGATTTATGTAAGTACATTACAGTACAGTTAATAATTATTTGCCTTTAGATTTTGATTAAGCAAAATTATTTAATAATGGAGTAGCATTTAGCTTTGGCGGTTAGAATCTTCGTTCGTTTCAAGCTAATTTAAACCTTACCTCTTCGATAACTAGACTCGAAATGCACCAGATGACAATGGTACGCGTAGATGATATCCAGTCTCACTTCGTATTGCACCATATTGGATGTTTCCATGAAGTTTTTGAGCGCTTCAGTGACCCTCGCAGCTTGGGTTTTATCAGTCGCATCATAGCTCGTTTCAAGATGGTCATTGATTACGGAGTATATGAAAAACCAGAATTTGTGCGCTTCAGATTGTTTTCTGTAAGATAGAGAAGAATTATTTTTGATACAGTCGGCAGAAAATAGAAAGATAAGAACTATCAAGAAAAATAATGTTATACACGTAAAATTTGTCCTTAATATGTATATTTAGGACAAATTTTACGACACGATTGCTTGCAACTTCTGGAAGTCATTACAAAAAATACGGAGAAAAAAAATGCTACTACAGCGACTAGTTTCAGCTTAGTATGATGTTATACAGATCCTGATATAAACTCTGACATATGAACGGTCGGAGAGACGCCGAAATCGCTTTATAAGTGTTTTATTGAAGTTTTGGCGGGAACGTGAAAAATGGCGTATTGTCGGCATTGAATTAATTGACAAAACTTGTATAACTTTGAGTGTTTAAGTGTAAAAACGGTGGTTTTTTATCCATTAAGTGCTCGTGAACGTGTATGAGTGTTGGTGAATAGTGTAATGCTGTAAAACGTGACTTTTCGTGTTGCCTCCAAAACTCCATAGAAGCCTCTAGTAAAGTCGCAACCACCACTACTTTACAGGGGCATGACTTGACTTATCGACTCTGACTTATGACAAAATAATCTCTCCAATTACTTGACACTGGCTATATACCTTTGATGTGAAGCCAAAACCGAAGAACTTAGGTTCTTCGAAAGAAAAAAAAAAAAAAAGTGTTTTATTTTTACCATATTAGTATGTAACATCGTTGGAGTCAATTATTTGTGATAAAATTATAAAAGTGCGCGTAGAAGAACATCCTGGTTATAATAAGTTACACGCTGCAACGTATTAAAAAAAACTTTTAAGCCAACACATTCATTGAATACCCATAAAGGAAGTGTTTAAAAAGACGCCATCTTGACAGTTCGCCATATTGGATTTACAGTAAAGTAATTTTATTTTTCGTATTTTTCTCAGTAAACCCTTCCATCTAATACCCATAATTATGAGTCCTTAAAAATAACTAGTCCGCCATCTTGGGCGGTCCGCCATATTGAATTTAGAGTGAAGTAATTTTATTTTTCAACAAATTATATAAATATATTTAGTAATAAATCCGCTTAATTTCTAAACAAAGGTTTTAATTAACTTAACTTTAGTTCAACTAAACCAAAGAGTCAACGAACAGAAAACCAAAGTTTAAAGATACGACACGTGTTTCGCCTCTACACGAGGCATCATCAGGAGGTGTGGACTCGCCGAAGTTCGAAACGAGAGTTATATATGGAATCCGCAAAGTAACGCCTGAATCAATCAATTAATTTGTTTTGTTTATGATACCTGGTAAGGTGCCTACATAATTACTATCTTTAGTTACCTACGACTTACGAACGAATGATGTAAAGAACCATAACATTGAGTGTAGGTAAGGTGTAAGCGTATACGTAGTAATCTATTTTACTTACCTATAATTTATTAAGTACCTACCTAAGTGTTTTTGTTATTTATAAGTTTTTACCTCAGCTGTATACTTAATATTTGTAGCGCCTAAAATATTTACAATGTACCAACTTAGGTATAAATAGTTATATTTCTCATCTAAGTGAACTGTAATGTTCTTTTGAGAATAAATGATCTTTAAACCGAATTTTATTTTTTGTTACCGTTGGTATAAATTATTCAGGCACTCCTTCCAATGCGCCATTTCTAGTTTCCTCCAGTTAACAATTTGTTGCCCGACCGCTAGAGACATCTCTATCATATTGTTGCCTTTGTGTGCGTTTTTGTTCCACTCTTCGACCTTATCTCGAAGCAGCTCCAAGCCGGTCAGGAATCGGGACACTGGACTTGTGACGGGGAAGTTCAGGATTCGATTTATTATCACTATTATCTGGAAGACAGGGTTTATTGGAAATGAGTGCAGTAAAACTATGGGGCAGAGTGGCAATGGGGCAATATTAAAATTATGAGTTGTACACATTATTTCTATTTGTGTGTATAATAAGTTGTATTTGTGTGTACAATTAAACTACTAAACCGATTAGCATAAGGCATAGCTGTAAAGTCTGGTGCTTGTATTGTTAACAGAAAGCTAAAAGCTAAAAAATATAGCTTGAAATTGTATTGTATCTGATTTAAAAAAAAAACTTGATAAGACACGTATGACCTGATTACACTACACATTATTTAACATTACTTATCAGACATGATCATTATGTATACAGGTGAAAAAAAATGGTTTCCTTCAAAATTGGCCCCGAGAGTTCTTGAGCGTTTTTCGATATTCCCCGTACTTTGGCCATCCAAGCTAAGTTGAAAAATTCACCCTGTATATTTAGGCTAATTATTGCCTTGGTATAAATCACAGGCAAAGCTAAGGGTACAAATTAGTACTTAATTTCGTTTTTACCTCTTTCAAAGTGGGGAAGTCTGGCCATTGATCCAACAACTCATTGGTGCTTTCCTTCACTTTCTGAAGTAATGGTACACACTGTTTCGTTTCAGAAACCCATGGCGATCTGTAGAAGTCCACTTTACTTGTATCTGGGAAATAAAAAATTACTTGACCATCCATACTTCTGTTACCGTTTCCAAGTAACGCTACTTCCTCGCTTACTCTTAACATCTTATATCTGCCTGCTATCATAGTCAAAGGGCGGTCGGATCCATCAAGCTGTGTTCCGGTTTAAAGGGCACTGTACCAAGTGAAGAACAAGTGAAGCACTGTTCTGGTCATGAGCAGGGCGTGATCTCTTACCATCAGGAGAGTGCCTAGTTCGTCCCGTCCCATGTTTACATAAATAAATCAAGGTTAAAACCTACTACAACCGACAGTGTAGTGTAGTGAACAGTTTTAGTGAAGGGAATTGCTCGAAATTTCAGTTGCAAGATTCCACCCGGAACGACAGACAGACAAACAATTATCTTCTCATCGTGTCACTAGTTCCTTCGATCCAGTGTGGTGAAAGGATTTCAAGTGCGCCTCGAAGAGGCTCCTTTCGTGCACTCGACACATGTTTTCAAACTTTTAGGTTCTACAGCATGCCGGTTTCCTCACGATGTTTTCCTTCACCGTTGCGAGAACGTGGGATGCATAGATTTTTTCTACTGAAAAAACCCATTTACGCATGACCGCCACCGGGATTCGAACCCGCGACCATCAGATCGCAAGGTAAGGGCCTCATCCACTCGGCCACCACATCAGACAAACAATAGAGTGACTTAATAAAAACGCATACCTTTCCCATCGACTCTATCTTTGATCTGAGCTATGAGAACCATCAGACTCGGCGAGATGTGTCCTTCATTCTCAGCATCAAGCGTCCCCCAAGCGTTTTGTATAACCCGACTAACTGTTGTGAACCTCTGTACAAACGACGTCGTCACATCATTGCCGACCAACTTCTTTTTGCAGGGTAACCATTCCGCTGACGTCATGGTTTTCACGAAGTTCGAATGCCATTTGTAGATGAGTGTAACGTCTTCAGGTGATATGAGCATTTTGATTTTGACGGTTGGTGCTTTGGCCGGTTTTTGTTCGAGCGTCGGAGGTTTGAACTCGCTAAAGTCATTTTCGGAGTAGGATGGGAACATTTCTTGTATTTCTTGCAATGCTATTGCTTCTTCGTCTTCGTCTTCGCATTTTGACCTGAAGTAATTTATATCTCAACGTATTGGAACCAAATTTAGATGTACAGGACCCAGCATAAAGGTGGTTTTCCACTATATTCGCGTACTTCTCGCTGCAATTGCTTCAATGGATACGTTCCTCTACATGCAATTTACAAATACAAATTTGGTTTGTATGTCAATGTAAATCAAATGATCTATTTAAAAAAAAACTATGTATGCAATGTCTACACTAATAGACACACGGCTTTTTTACTCTATACAAGCCAGCGTTTACGCTTGTAGCGTGTAAAGTAGCCCAGTGACATCGGCGTTTTTACAATCTGCTTGTTGATAATCCTTCCCAAAAGCTAACACGCTAACACACTAGCTTTTGAAAACGCCAACAATCAGCGTGTTAAAAAGCTTGTGTGTCATCGACGCTTCAGTGTATCACTTGTGCTGTAGACACTACAATCCAAATCAAATGTGTTCTAAAGATATAGCCAACACCGAGAATTCAAACAGTTGCCTGTATAGAAGCGCATCCCGTATCTATTGAAGCAGTTGCAGGAGCGTGGAGCGCATGAGGTTCGCGAAGAAGTGGATATCCACATTACCCACCCTACAACTTTTACTTAAGGGTAATCCTCAAGGCAAATTTCCATACAAAATGTTTCGGACAAATACTCAAAAAGTACGCCGTATTATAATAATTTCTTCACACTATTCGTTTCGTCTATGTTTTCCAATTGTGTCAAAAAAAATTAGTAAGGTTCCATACTTTAATTTAGATTTTATACGTGTTTTTAAATTAGTAGTGTTAATTTTAAGGTAATGTCTTTCTTCTATGATAATTAATTAACCAAACTTACTTGGTAACGTATAAAGCTTCATCATCCTGTTTCTTCTTCTCAATATCTGCCTGCTGTTTCTGCCAAGCTTTACAGATTGTGTTCAATGTTGTCAAAACTGCGTTAAGACTGGCTTGATTCACGCTGTCTTTTGCGGTGCAGTGCATTTTCAGCTCTATCAAGTTCATTTTAAGGACTCTGAAGAAGATAATAAAATAATTTAATAAGTTTTTTTTTACTTTTCAACTAACGTCATCTAGTCTAAAACTAAGCAGAGCTTGTACTATGGAAATCAGACTGATAACTGACAGAATACTTATACACTTTTTTTTAAATGTCAATATTTATGTTAATGAAAAGAAGGCATCAAATTGGTACACATTTTATGAAAAGAAATAACCTAATGTTAGTAAAGATATATTGCCCAGTGCCTACTGCTGCTATACTGTTACCTAACTCACTTCAAAAAAAGGAGGAGGTCCTGAATTCGGTTGTTTTTTTTTTTAAATGTTTGTTACCTAATAACTTTGTTGTTTATAAACTGATTTGAAAATATATTTTTACATGTACTTTCAGATTGGTCCCACCAGAAACTTTATCAAAATCGGATTTAGTATTTAAGTTTTCAAATTAAAATAACTGAAAAAATATGTCATCAAAGTAAACGAAATTGCGTATTTTTTTCTGTGACTTTTTAGTTGTGTTTACGGTTACTAAAACAGTCTAATTGCATTCCGTTGACTATTACTTACTCTAGACATTCCATTTCGGCAGTGAACGAATCATCGCAGTCCTTCATAACATTTCTCATCAGCAACTTCATGACCTTCTCATTCACGAACCGGTTCAAAAACACATCGCCATCACATCTATTCAGAACCGAAACCGGAAATTCCATGAGTTTCTTAACCTCATCCCATACAGGACCTTGCTCGACTTTCACGTACATTTCCTTTACTAAGTCCACGGCACTTCTAAAGCTGTGCACAACTTGAGATATCGAGCTCTTTATAGGTAAAGCTAGGTCTGGGAACGCATCAGTGTATTTAGTAAGGATCTTGTTGTGAAACGTCTCCACAGAGTACAGCCATGAAGACGTTTGATCGACGAATCTTTGTGCGTGCGACAGTACTGTTTGGTCACAAGTGTTGTCTTGCAGGTTTCTGTTTAGATCAGTGAGAGCTTTGGTTATGCCAACAGTGATGTCATTCGCCGTTTTCAGAGATAGTACCGATTTGGTGAAGTGTTTGCAGTCCTGTAAAAAAGGCATGATGATTTAATTTCACTTCCCTTCAAACCGGGCGGAACACATTTCTGCTTAGCGGCAGAATATCTGCACTAGAATAATATTCTAAGATATTCCAATTCTTACTATCTTCGGAATAGTAAAAAAAATTGCTATATAACGAACTTTTTTTGTGCGTTGTCTAACAAATAGCATTTTATTATAATTTTTAGGACCCTCTATTTATTGTAAACCTTGCATTGATTATTAATTTAGAGCAAATGTTCTTAGTGTTCAGTCAAAAAAAAATATTCTAATTTTATAGGTCTGGATAAGAGACTGATAAATAACTTGATTTGATAACCATAAAATTATACCCACCTAACCCATTATTCCTAACAAAAATACAGTAACAGGAAGCACCTATTTAAATTAATAGCTGCATTGTAATATTATCATATTTTATATTATTAATAAATAATCGCCTAAACCTCATGAGGCATAACGATTTCAAAAACATTAATTTGTCAGTCAATCAGTCAGGGACGTAAATCCCACAACTTCGTTTGCGAATTAACACAATATCAAGTTCTATAGATAACAAGTACTTCTTCTAGGAACACGCGATAGCGCGTTCCAATCTACAAGTGGCGACATCTAGTTGAGTTTTATGAAAGCACTGTGCTATTCTAGCGAGAAGCGTCATCTAGTTGAGTTTTATGCAAACACTATCTTCGCCCGCGTGGCGAACCGTAGCTCTACCACCAACTTTTTTATAAACGTATTCGTATCGAAGCTGCCACAAAAGTATTACAAGTTTGTAAAAAAACAAAAAGGATTGGTTATAGAGCTACTGTATAAAAAAAACTATAGGTTAGATTCAAATTCCGGCCAAGCGTAAATAAGTACAATTATCTTTACAAACTTTAACATTTATTTACCAACTACTGCTCGTGGCTTTGCCCGCGCGGAATCAAAAAAATGTAGTCTAAGACCTTTTCCAGCTAATATTTTGTCTGCCTATACCGAATTTCAGTCCAGTTGATTCAGTAATTTTGGCCTGATTGAGCGAGAAACATCCATCAATCCATCATATCTTCAAACTTTGCCCTTTTTAATATTAGTAAATTTTAACTTACCGTAACAAAACTGTTGTAAGACGGTTCTACCGATCTGAAAGTGTTTCCCAAAGCGTATTTTCGTACACCCTCCGCCGTTTTTTCCTTCATATCCAAAATGATCGCACAATACGGGTGCACCTTTTTCAGATTTTTCTTCCCCTCTTCACTCTCATACATTTTCCTAGTCACATCGGACGGTTTCCGAATGCATTCTGTGGTGTTAAAATGAGATATGGTTCCAGTCACTAAACCGTGAAAGTAGTAATTGTTTAGTAAGGCTTCAAACATTTCCACGTCTTCTTCGATATATTTGATTTTCAATCGGTACCGTTCTACGTGGTCTAAAGAATTAACTTCAGTCACAACACTCACGAATAGCAGACTGGTCAGTAAAGACAGTTCTGTTATGAGCACTTTGGTTTTTAGTTTATCAATGTAATCTTTGATTATTTCTTCCTTCAACTCAGCGTAAGCTTTATACGTTTTTGTTATGTTCGCGGCGTATTCGGCGTTGTGTTTAAAATGGTGGGATGATGCACTTATAATTTCTTCAGTAATTTCAGTCTCTGTGATTGGCTGTTGTGACGCCACCGAATGTAGGCATTGGATCAATCTTTCGTATTTCTTCATTACGAAATCGGCATCCATTTTTCTGAAACAAAGATAATTTATAAAAACATTAAACACGCCTTTGATGATAAACATTTATTTTACTAATTTACTGGGCGTAGATACTCCGGTCTTTTCTTAGTGTTGAGTAGTTTAGTTTTTCATCAGTCCTATCATCAGATTTGTAAGATGTTTTTAAAAAAAAAAACATCACTAGGTTAAAAAAAATATTTAAAAACTTACATCTTGAGCAGAGCCGAGGAGTCTAAAGTGGCGATGTTCTTCCATATTATGTTCAGCAGTGAATTCAATTGTGCTGAGTAGTTTTCTCTGTTTTCTAACGACACTGTACGCGAGTAGGCAAGCACATGTCCTGTAAATAAAAACGAGGTATGCTTAACACCACACAGCAGAAGTGAAAATTTAATTATCTTAGTCGACTCGAGCCGACATTACCCGAACGAGCGTTACACAACCGAGCCTGAAGGCTCAGTCTCATTTACAACTCGGGCGAATGAACATGACACCTGGCTCGAATGACGTTTGTGCAAAGTACAGCGTGGAATTGGAAAATCTTGATAGAGGTCCTGTAATACTTGGTAATGATAAGGCTTCGCGATTAGAGGAAGAAGAAACACGGAGGGTGCCGTGCGGGGCCGCGTGGGAGGCATCAAATTCCAAACCACGTATCAGCCAGGTGTCATGTTCATTGGCCCGAGTACTACAAAATAAATTGTTTCAGTTCAGTTCAGTTTCTTTATTTATAGAGATGAAGTCTTAGAAGTCAAATTATTAAATACTATTTAAATATAGGTACTCACTTTTTTAGCTTATAGGTACATACTTAAATTTTTTTAGCGTTTAGCCCTCTCAAGAATTTTTCACTCCAAAAACTTTGTTTACAATATAATTTCGATAGTTAACAAGCTACAAACCGGCGAGTTTAAAAGCTATTGTGTGCGCGAGTTAGCGGTCCGGAAGGATTGTCAACTAGCAGATTGTAAAAAGCCGATGACGAATGATGAACGATGACGAAGGGGCGAGTATACAAACTACAAGCAAACTCGCTGGCTTGTGGCTTGTAGCTTGTAAGCTAGCCCTGTGTCATCGAGGCTTTAAATACATCCAAACATTTATGTATTAAAAATTTTACAAAATCATTATACAACCGACTTCAATTGGACTGTTCAGTGACCGTAAAAAAAAATCAGCCAAATTTAGAACCTCTTTTTATTAATTCGGTTAAACACATTACCCTCCTTATCTGCGGTCGGGTAAAAACAACCCTCCTTTGCCTTTCTTGGACACTTACCGGTCTTCTCCGTGGCTATAGTAAGCTTCTGCACATAATATGGCATCAATGCTGAATTCTTGGTTAATCTCTCGCAGTTCGCTGGGATGTCATCCGAATCTTTCGTAGTTTGAGTCAAAGATAGGAATGGTAGAGCGAGGTACGCTGGCGATGTGGCTTGGACTGAGTAGAACTGGTCCCAGAAATTAACAGGAACTGATGATGTTCTGAAAAAAAGACGTTAGACGTTTTAGGTGTTTGTCACTCTCGTTTCAGATTTCGGCGAGTCAACATCTCCTAAGGATGCCTCGTGAAGAGGCGAAACACGTGTCGAGTTCTGACTTGGGTTTTCTGTTTTCGGCGCTTTGGTTTAGATACTAAAATTCTGACTAGAGTTAAGTTATTTAAGACCTTTGTTTAGAAGTTAAGCGGATAACTAAATATATTTATACTATTTATTAATTTTAGACGTTTCACTGAAAGATTCGGGGGAGGCCTTTGCCCATCAATGGGACAACATAGGCAGATAAAAAAAAAGACGTTTCACACAACGCCATCTAGCCGAAAACTTAGCAATTATGAGCCCAGATAACTGATAGAATACTTAAATACATTTCATTTTTTGTAAAAACATACATAGAATACACCCAGACTCAGGACAAACACCGATGTACATTACACAAATGCTTGTCCTGAAGCGGGAATCGAAACTGCGACCCTGGCTATAGTACTGACCTTTGAACAGTTGGATCGCCTTCTACCAATTTTAGAGCAACTTCTAGCAGATTTAGCAGCGCCAGTGGGAATCCTTTGCTAACTCTGCCAAGTTTTACCAAATGGGAAAGACCAGAGTTATCCACAACATTTCCTTCAAACGACTGTCTTGTCATAATGTCGTGGAGGTTAGCTTGCAGTAAATTGAGCACTCTTTGTACTACGTAGGAAGTCACAGGTAGAAGTTTGATTTCCGACTCAATTTTCGTGTATTTTACTTCAACTTTTGATAGGTTTTCCTCGATAAGTGCCAGTGCTTTGCTATCTGGTACGTCCAGTGCTAGGCTGAAGTCTGAGACTGTAGCACCATCAACAGATAGTTTTTCCAGTTGCTTAGATACAGGGAGGTTTATATTCAACGTTAATTTGTCATATAAGTTTGATCGTTGGACGCTCTGTTCGAATTCTTCTTTGTCTTGGTACAACTTTGGTTGTCCGTATAGCTTTCGCAGCTTTTTGCTCACTTTCCTCATCTCTGTATTGTCTTGTGCATGCTCGTTTGTTATTTGCTTCACTACGCGTTTGAAGCTGTCTATTAGGGGGTGATTAGCTGGTAAGTGTTTGAACAATTCAGCCATTAAATACTTCTGTAGCCATCTGTTATGTACGCACAGTTTGGGGACAATATCTTCCCTCAAATGCTTTCGCTTCTTTGATGTTACAAAAATATTTTCATTTGCTAGCTTGATTAGTCTGTTTCGCCAATTCAGAACTTGTAGTACTTTACATGTGGTTTCATTATCAAACTGATCTGCGTTTATTATCGCCTCAACGATATGATCATCAATGGATTTAAGATACTTTTCCCAGTATTTCAGGATGGGGTATTCAACAAAATCGTCCGTTAACTTCCCAGATAGTACAGACTTCGAATAATCGATTACTGAAAAGCCGCTCTTCTCTACTGTTTCTTTTAGAAGCACAGTTACAAGAGTGTTGAAAGCTAGTGTCTCTTCGATGTTTATGATTTTATCTTCGTCTGTACTCAACTCATAAATTTCAGGATAGAACCTTTTGAATCCTTCCATATCTGGCGAATTTTGGAGTACGTGTGAGAGCGTTGTTCCTGTCAACTTTTCTATGATCTTATAATTTTTCAAGGGCACATACTGGTTTTCTTTGAAGTTGCATCGCAGTACTTGATGCAATTCAAGTATTAGCTCTCTAGGGCATTTCTGGTATGAGCTGAAAATGCTACACAGCGCGTTAATAGTATTATTTCCGTCCCGATTCGTAGCTTCTTGAATAGGCGTAAACGCAATCTGTTTTGCTAGTTCTATTGAGGACTCACAGCAAAGACCTTTGACTGTGAAAGTGTGTATTGCGTTTGAACTTTCCTTCTTACCGCCAGATTCCTTTATCACCTCGGCTTCAAGTTGTAATAGCTTCAGCATTTCGTTTTTCATTTCGGCTAGTGTCCATTGATGGTTTGCTCCAATATCAGCGCCGCATCTCGGTTTTATGTAAACATCGGAAAAGCTGTTTATAAGAGCAATGTCTTTAGGTATTCCTCTCACGATTTGTTGCCATAACAGATTACCCGCTAGTAAAAGGTGTGATACTGTCGGTCGGTCCAGTCCTGAAACACAAATAATGAAGGTTTTACAGAAACATAATACAATGGACATCATTTGGACTGTTAGAGTGACCGTAAACACCACTGAAAAGTCACGGGAGAGCACACAGAATTTAGTTTACTTCGACGACATATTTTTTCCAGTTATTTGATTTAAAGCTAAAGAACTGAATCGATTTTGATGAAATTTGTATGAGACAAATCTGAAAGTATATCCTCTCTAATTGAAAAAATCAATTAGGATAAGTATATTATAATTAAATTTTAGGTATTAATATTTACTTTTTTATATATAAAAAAAATGTGGATTATGGATGTATGATCTGAAATAAAATGTATTTTTTTTATTGAGAGGATTAAGAATTTGTGTTTCGATTACCTTGAATATACAGAGTCAGGAACTCATGGCATCTAATGCACAGCTCATGGTATTCACACGGCAGACCCGTCGATGACAACATAGCTTTAAGGTCAAAATCAGTCACCGTTTCGGCTAAAGGCATCCGGACTCCGTAATCATCTGGTCTGAGCAGGAATATCTCAACCCCACGATTCCTCATAGCCCTCGAAATCTCCCCATACTTCGGATCCATTGTAAAGAACACTCGGAAATTCGGATGTGGTGTTATATCCGCCTTATCACCTCTTTCAGGAATGCTCAAAACTCCATTCGGTTCTAAAAGACCGTTCAGTCGGTCTAAAACAGCAGCGGAGGTCAAATTTACGTTGTCTAAAAGCAACCACGATCCTTCGACCAAAGTCTTCACGAGCAACGAATCTATCCATTCGAATTTACCCCCAGCATTCAAAGAAGACGTCTTAGATACTTTCGAACTCAGCTCTGCGAGATTTCTTTCGATGTATTGTATCTCTTTTGTCTCCTCGCTAAACGGCTCATTTCTCTTTAGTAACTGTGTACAATGTCGCTCGAGGATTGCTAGCATTTTTAAAAACAAATGCACATCGTAGTTTTTAGACACTTTCACAGTTTGATACATCTTGTATTCGTGTAGGTGGATGAAAAGGTCAATTTTTTTCCAATCTCTGGGCGTCTTGTTCACCCACAAGTTTCTTGCAGTTTGTATTGTCAGCATTTCAATTTGGTTGTACAAATTTTCCAGGTTTCGTCTGTAGTCAACTTGTTCGAAACCGCCTAGAAGATCAGAGACGTCCATAGCGGAAGTTACGGGTACAACTTGAAGGTCATTTCCGGTCAAGTCGGCAAGAACTTGGACTACGCTGCTTTTGCCTGTGGCTGTTGAACCCACAAGAATAGTTAACCAGTTCATTTCGACACTCTGCGCTAGAGCTTTCAATGCCGGCATTTGATTTCTGAGAACCAGCAAGTTACTTTTGGCCGAGCGATGTTTCTTAAATCTCTTTTCACTTTTCTGTATACTCACATCGCCTATCTTAATTTCGTGTTCGTCTAATAGAAATTGCGGAGTGCTGTCACTCCTAGGGTATTCGGGGAGGAATATCTCCTCGTATGCCTTGATCATTCTCTCTTTGTCTTCCGCAGACCTCATTCTGTTCACGTATAACATATCGACGAATTTTCCGGGCTTTTCGCCTCTGTTTTTTTCTAGATCCAGCATGATGGCTTCGCACCATCGTTGTATATCTCTCAAGTTCATTTCCCAAGGGGAACCTCTGTGCGCCCATGATTGCATCTCCGTTATCTCATGCGCGACTTTACAGTTAAATCGGACTATTCTGTGGAGAATATCTAGCGATATGCTCGGATACTGTGATTCTACGATGTACATAAGATCTTCTTTTGTCAGTGTGTCGATGTAGACTTGTGTGAATCGGTTCAAGAAAGATAGGGGCAAGCCTCTTCGCGCCCCACCCTGTTTCAACGGGTTTTGACAGGCAAACAATTTCGTCTCTTCTTTCACTTTGAAAGTTGTTCCTAGTTCTGGTATAAAGACTTCCCCTCGATGATCTAAGCAAGCGTTGAGGCCCTCTAGAACAGGCTGTGGTGCCAAGTTTAATTCATCTAGTAATATCCAGTCGCCATTTTGAAGTGCGTTCAGAAAAGCGCCATTTTTGAACGTAAAAGAGCCGTCTTCTGTTGGTAAGTCTGTGCCAAACAAATCTGTAATATCCTGTAATAGAAACATAGCTATCAGATACAAATAAAACTCCTTTAACATCATAAAATATAAATAAGTACTTACGGTTTGATCACTCAAGTTGATCCGAACAACTTTGTGCCCGGACGAGTTCGCTAGTGCAGTGACTAAGCTCGTCTTCCCGACACCTGGATTCCCCTCTAATAGTATCGCTTTATTCAGTTGCAGTCCGCGAAGCAACCTCAAGGTGTTAGACCCAGTTGTTGGCGCGCTGAATGTGAATTGTCGTTCGTGTGAATCCGATATATCTTTGCTTTTTCCAACGTCGATGTAGAACGGTTTTATACCAAATTTTGTTTTATCACACTCAGCGGTAAATACTGTCTGTTTGTTGCTTAGCATTTCTCTCAAACTTACGGTGTATTCGTTGCCGACCGTCTTGATTTGTTGAAGTAGGAAGTTGATGGCATTTTTGCGGAGAACCACAAGTGTTTGTGAGTCAATGTGGCCAGTCAAGGCCGTTCCAAAACAGTCCAAAAACGTCATGCAAGCGCCATGTACATAAGCTTCAGGTGTGTCCAAAAGGCCCTTTGTAACCGTGGTATTTATGAAGTGCACCCACGATAGCAAATCACGTATACTGAACGGGAACTTATTAGTCACTTCGGAGTTCTTCAGCCAATCAGTGAAGTCTAGGATAGAGCTTCCAATCCCAGAGCTTCCATCTTCTTGGTTTCCTATAGAGATCCCTTTGCCAACGCTTTTTTCTAGAACCCTGAGCAGATCGTCTCTTGACGTCACACTGTCACACCATATTTCCGTGAATCTGTTTCTGAGCGCTGGCGAAAGTTCTTTCTTTCCGAAGTCTCCACCAGGGTTCATTGTTCCGATGAAATGGAAGTTCGCTTCTGCTGTTATGACAACGATATTTGAATTATCTTCCATTCCTCGTTCGGCTAAAACCAGTTGCCTTTCAGGTTCAAGTAAAGAGTTAAGTCTTTCCAGCACGCTGTCGTCTGCCAAAGATATTTCATCGGCCAAGAACATATCACCTGTTTCCATCGCTTTAATCAGAGGTCCGTCCACCCATTCGAAAAGTCTTCCATCATTTTTGTAATGACGCACCGGTCTCAGACCTCCTAGAAAATCAGAGCTTTCTGTATGCATGTGGCAATTGACCGATAGCAGTTGTCTTTTCTTCAACGCAGATAGAACTTGGCATATGGTGGTTTTCCCGCAACCAGTCTCGCCGACGAGCAAAACCGGTTCATGGAACGTGAACGCTTTGGCAATTAATACTGCCAGTCGTCTCATATTGTATGTCCAAACTATGTGTGAGAATTCCTGTAATTGGTTGTTCAGAATCGTTTCCAGTATGTGCTTTGTAACGGGTGACGTTGTATGGTGAAGAGTGAACAGATTGTCTGGATTGACGCTTCTTTTTATGTTCTTCAGTATCACTTCTTCGATGATATTTCTTTCGTCTGTCTTTCTTACCTTTCCTGCTAAAATCAGGTAGCCTTCATCGGCAATATGTTGGTCCCAGTCGTAGAATTTATCATCAGTCAGGGTTTCTTTCGACGCGTGTTTGTATCTCTGCCCCCAGCGGAATAAGTCTCTTAGGGTAATAAAGCCGTCTTTTCCCTGAACTGCTGCGGAACCTCTTCTCCTGATTTGCAAATCAGACATCACACTTATCATTTTCTTACTGTACGCTGGAGGTACATGGCATCTTTGATGCAGAATAGTTTCTAGCTCATTCTTTGGAATTTCATCAAAATGTAACTCCACAAATCTGTTCCTGAAGGCTCGTGACAGCATTTTCCGACCTCCATACAATCCTGGAGGATTTTGAGTCGCGAATAGCATGAAATTTGGATCAGCTCTGACGACTTGTTGCGTTTCCGGTATAAACAACTCTCGATTGTCATCTAAAACACGGTTCAGAGCTTCTAAGACGTCACTAGGCGCTAAGTTTAGCTCATCGAGTATTATCCAATACCCTTTTCTCATAGCTTCGACTAAAATTCCCTCTTTGAATACGAGTTTTCCGCTCGCGTCTGTCGCATACGACCCTATGTACTCTTGCAAGTCCGTATGTTCGTGGTTGTTTATCCGCACGCAATAATTTCCCGATGCTTTGGCTATGTATGTTATTAGAGACGTTTTTCCCACGGACGTGTCGCCTTGAAGTAAGACCGGTAAGCGTCCTAAAGATATGATTCTAGCTATGTCCCGCAGGTTTTTCCTAACAGTTTGAGTGAGGATGTATCCTTCAGGTATGTTGATGTCTAGTTTCCCTTGAGGGATCCAGTGCCCTTCGAAAAGCAGGTAGTTTTGTCCATTCGCGTGCGGTTCTGGTATCATTTGATTTAGCACAGCTTTTATATTCTTCTTTCCTATGACGGCCCTATTAATGAACATTGATCAGTGACGCTAACATAATCTCTTTTGCAGCTAAATAATCAATCAATAAATTTGAAGGTAAATAATCTGGCACACAATAGCTGGCTAGAAATTGGATGAGAAGAGCTGAAGACAGACGAACCTTGGGAGAGACAACGTGCTGCGCTGTATAGCCACACCAAATTTTAACCTAACAATTCAGTTACTTTAGCGTGATTGAGTTACAAATTATCCTTCCTTATCCCATGATTGTTGTCCATGAGCACCAAACGGTACTGATTCAGATCGATAAGGTCTTAGCCAAGGCCTAGCGTGTAAAGTATTTGCTTAGGAACTATGAGAGTTTAGTACAATTGCCCCAAATGGGAGAGGGTGGATAAGTGGGATATGAGTATGAAAAGCACTTACTTAGCGATCATAGCTTCTACAACAGGGTGTGAAGATCTATCCAGTTGAGTGAGGAATGATAGACAGAACGCTTCATACAGAGATCTTGCCACAGTCCCACATTTGGCCTTAGCAGCCGCGGTCAGCGCTCTGCAAAGAGTTCTTAGCGAGTAATGGGGCGTGTTGCCTGAAAAAGGTGTGAAAAATTAACTTACGCATATCTCAATTAGAAATAGCATGTCACGAAAAATCAAATGTTGAAAAGCAATTTTAACCATTGCGCTGCCGAACTTTTAAGTAGTCAAGTAAACTTTCGTAAACTAAACACTATTATAATTTACCTGAGCCATCAACAAGCGACAACTTCGCTTCTTTCCGTATTGTCGCATAGAAGCTGTAAATTGCTTCCAAAGTAGCACCACTGAGGTTCATGTGGTACAAATAATCACCGATCAGCAACATCAAATCATTCCTCTCTGTGAGCTCATCAATGAAGAACTCTGTAAATCGATTTCTCAAACCAACCGGTAGGTCTTTCTTTCCCACGTCCGTAGCAGGATTCATACAGGCAAAGAGTGTGAAATCTGGATGCCTTTTAATGGGAACTTTATCTCCTTTTTCGAGCAAGTCAATGCTCTCGTTTTTGTCCTCCAACAAGCCGGCTAGACACTCCAATATTTCTGCTGAAGCCAAATTGATTTCGTCTAGCAACACCCAATGGCCTTCTTGCATGGCTTTGACTAGTGATCCCTCTATGAAAGCGAAGGTCAATCGCGACGCGGCAGCGACTTGTTGGTCCAATTTCTCCAGTTTATGACCAAAAGTAATCCACATTCTTAGTTGCTCATCTTTCTTTTTGGCATTTAGTCTCTTTACTGCGGCAGTATGACTCTGCTTCATCAACGTGACAAGAGCCACCCAATATTCTGTTTGATAGCAAGTTTCGATGTGTCCCAAAAACTTTGCGTTCTTTTCTACATTGTAGAATCCTTTGAACAGTCTTTCGAATTCGTTTTTTATTGGTGAAATCACATATTTCATGTCTACAGGTTTGTAGCCTCCTAGGAGATCGGCTGAGTCGGATTGCTGGTTCATATTGATCACAATAAGTTTGTGTCCAGTTTGTCTGGCCAAATATTGGACGGAGGAGGTTTTTCCCGTGCCTGTTTCGCCGACAAGTAACACAGGCTCACTTGAAGTGACGCAACACGCAATCCTTTCAAGCAAACAAGCCGATTGCCGTGTAAAGGAAAACACGACCTGCTTGTTATCGAAATCTATACTCTCCAAGGTTTTTTCGACTCTAGGAACCCTCGCTCTTCCAACTTCCAAGTCCGAATGCGACAAAGACACATTAGGTTTGTAATGCTTGCAGTAGAACTCCGATTTCGTTTCGACAATTCCCAAACACGTCCCTATCTTCTTTGCCAGTTCCAGTCTATTCTCTGGAGAGGGTACAGAACAAGTGAATATATCCAACGCGTCTTGAAGTACTTTCAAAGCTGATTCCGGACTTGAAATGCTGAAACCTACGACGGATCGACTGCACCATTTCATCAAATCCCTAGTAGAAATCAGTCTCGACCCTCGGATGATGTTTATCGATTCTTTTTCTGGGACGCTTTCCGTAGCCTGTAAAGATGTGTCGTGGCTTCCTACAGAGAACATCATGAATACTTCTAGCATTTTAGGGCAGATGGTGCTCAAGCTGGGGTATTGGGCATGTATGATTTCGGAAAGCTCAGACCGCGACAGTGGTTCGACGTTTATTTGCGTCAAATGTTTTTGCAGTAATGTACTGGAGTTGGACAGTTTTTTTTGGAAGCCATAATTTGTTGTGAGTGTCCTAAAATTTTGGAAATGATTATTAATATATTTATATTTATATAAGGCATGTGGTTAGTGTGTGTGTTGATTTTAATACCTTTGTGTCACAAAGAGTTGAAAACCAGGTGTGACTGGAAGAGAATCGCTGTACCCCGGAACGCAGAGCGTGTTTCGTTCCAGCAACGAACTGAGGGTAGATGCCACATCCAGCGCAGCTGTATCTATGTCCTCTAATAGCAGCCAGTGGCCGTTTTGTACTGCCTGAAATATTGATGTCGGATCTAGACTATACAATCATTATATTCCAGAGAGAAGTGTAAAATAGGATCAAGTCAGTTGCTGTACCCAACAGAGTATACAAAACCTCATTTTCAGTACCGAGCTAGCTACCTAAGCTCTGTATTATATAGGTGTGTGTGTACATACATATGGATGTAATAAATTACGGAATTACCGAGAATACAATTGGTAAAGGCGACTAGCAAGAAGTAGATAAGAGGACTCGAAAGATAATGCTTGCTCATCGAGCATTGGGAGAGCCTTACCATCAATATAATAAGTGTAAAGAAA
The DNA here is from genome assembly GCA_932526365.1 of Lobophora halterata. Taxonomy (NCBI): domain Eukaryota; kingdom Metazoa; phylum Arthropoda; class Insecta; order Lepidoptera; family Geometridae; genus Lobophora; species Lobophora halterata. Next base: position 4,363,865 of record OW052018.1, read on the forward strand.
AATTGGTGTAAGTAAAGTCATCTACTTCAATTAATAGCCCTGTTTCGACCAAATTCTGGCTTACAAATAAAGCATTATATTACGCAATACAGTTTTATTTTGTACTATTCAAATTGAATATCGAGAGTACCTAGTGAAATTTCTTAGTTGTGGAATCATAAGTTCGAGATCATACGTAAAAATAACTGCATAACCCACATTTTACCCTGGTATAAATAAATATAATAATCCTCGGCAATTCCTGCGTCTAGTCAGTATGTATTTTTGTTCGACGATAAATTGACAAACGACTTATCTAATCTCTACTTATGTTGACACATAGACGGGAGAGTTCACTATAACATTTAAGTTCATAAATGAGCTAAATCTAGTCTACTCTAAATCTGACCGAACTAATAGTATTAGCACAGAGTACTAAGATAGTAGTATTAGCCTACCTCAGTCAAAACTCCCGCCCGCCACACGAACTCGCCAGGTACGTCGGTGCACTGATGTCCGCCGAGCAACATGCGGGAATCAGTCTGATCTCCAAGTTGCACCTTCTTGAAGGCGGTTCCTTTGCGGCCCGTGATAGCTGCCAAGTGTTCCACTAGCGACGTCTTGCCAGACCCCACCGGGCCCATTAGGGAAAGGGCCTGTCCTGTGAATAAAGTTTTTTTTAGTAACAACGTCACCATGGCTTTTTTTTATGTATGGAAGTGGGAAGTCTAGCTAGACGCTCTTTAGATGGTAAACTAGATATCCTCCATCCTCAACCTCACTAAGGCCTTTTACCTTTTAACTTTTGGCCACCACCTTACCTGGCGCTTTCCATCAGGTGAGGTGGTGGCCAAAAGTTTGACTATACCATTTTTTTATCAGCCTATGCTGTCCCATTGTTGGGAAAAGGCCTCTCACAAATCTTTCCACCTTTCACGGTCTTAAGCAGTTTCCCACCATTCCCCATCGAAGGCTATTAGCTCGTCTCGCCGACGTTTGCGCGACCGACCCTAACGACGCCGTCCGTCTTCAGGCATCCATGGTGTTACGGCATGACTGCTTATAAAAAAAAACTGTTATTATACCTGATGCAACAGCTAATGCCAAACTCCTCAAATTGTTAACTGTAGACTTCACAGGCACCAGATTCCCACTTTGCACATTTTTCTTATCAAACAAGGGTAGTAGGATACCATCAATGTTAACCACACTTTCTTTACTCAGGTTTTCATCCTTGATTATGTCTGTTGGGGAAATGCTGGTCGTTTTGTGAACTGTCTTAAATTTGAGGGAATCATTTCCAGGGATTTGCAAGTTCTCTGCCAGTATTTTTGATTGCCCTTCAGTCATGTTTGTAATGATTACCATGCATTCTTGTACCATCCTGCAAATAAGAACAACACAAGGATATAGTGTCTAACCTCCTGTATGTACAGTGGGCTCTCTAATTATCCTTACACCCAGCTACAGAATACCCAATAGTAAGCGTGTGTAGTATTCAAGCTTCATAACAATCTATTCTATTGGTTAAAATTATTACGACAGAAAAGCGATCAGTGCAACTATCTAATTCATAAGTTCACGGAAGTGCATGATAGCCCAGTGGTATTATCATAGTAATAACCAATGTCTAATATTATAAGACATGGTGGTTCGGATCCCTGTCATCGGCATCATTTTTGCATATTTTATTTTACAATAAACACTGCATTGCAATCATTTGCGCTTTCTCTGACAAAGATGAAGCTTGAACTTAAATCCTACCCTCTTCTATTTTCTTTTTTTCATTCTTTGTATCTTTTTGGTCATTGCATCATTGGTGAGAAGTTCAGAGCAATAAACAAGTAACAAAAATGTGTTTTTAGATGTGTTAACTGCTACTTGTGTTCATTATGCACTTTTTAAGGAGAATCCAGTACGCACAAATAATTGTTGTTCATGAGAATAATTTATTGCATTAGTGAAATTGCTCACTTTTACAAATTTCAGTAAGTTAAAATATATTTGTTAACTAACGTAACTGTGAAGTATCTTATTGACGTATAATAATGATTGTATTGCTTTTGTTAACTCATTGAACATTATTCCCTATTATACCTACTTATTATTATTCAACAGAGAATGACGATCCAGCTAACTAAAGGGTTCATCGGAATGAAAACAGTAGTGGCAGCTTGGAACGTAAAGAGCCGAAAGAGCGTATAGATAAGATACACCGGCTTCTGAGCGCCATAGGGCAATTATTGCAGGCCATTCAACTGGTCCTTTTTTGTCAACATGCCGAAGATACAGCTCTCGGAAAGTCACTACGCGAATAGAATAATTAGATCAATCAAAATTTATATTTTGTGATTTTGAAAACAGTAGGTAAAAGTAAGTAAGTAAGGAGGTAATTGGAAATCGAGTGATGTAATTGTTATCTGCTAAGTATAAGGTATTAACATGTTTATTCACCGCCGACAATTACCTTAGTCGTTGTAACATTGAATGATGATCATAATTATGATTAGGTATTTAAAATTTCTGTAAATAAAATAAAGAACTTGTTTTATAAAAAAAAATGTGTATGATTTTACTTTAAATCTATAATAAAAACGTAAAACTAAGAAAACGTTGAAATAAATCTTATAATATAAAATAATAAATTTAAAAAATAACTAAATGATTTAAAACTAGGTTCGAACCCAGTCCGTCCAACTTAATTTTTATTTATCCAGCCATCGCTACCACTGCGCCACAACAAGCGATAACTAAATTGACGAATTTAATGATGTTATTGAATAGCTGTAGATAATACAAACTAGTGCATTTGTGTATGTATGAGTTGCTTAACACAGGCGTAAGCTGGGTGTAAGGTCAATTAGAGAGCCCACTGTACATAGGTATGTTATGTAGGTCTATTTTCTGTCCAAAATTTTGAGCTGCCTGTCCACTGGATCAGAACGGATAGGAGAAGAGCAGAGCTGTGCAAGTTTAGACCAATAGAATTGAAAAAATAAAACTGCTCCATGCACAGCTCCACCCTCTCCTCTCCTTCACTGGATCTGCAGCCTTATACCCAGCTTTGATTATTATCATTACCCTATTTTTATTCGTATTATTATTACGTATAATAATACGAATAAAAATAGGGTACCTACACTCAAATGGACTAGTTTTATAAAGTAGTTCAAACAGACATACATGCAAACTGTTTGAAAAGTAAATAAAAATTTTATATATCTTACAATCTTATTTCAGCATTTTTATGAAAACTGAATATTTTCACAAACTGGGTCCAGTTCCATTTACGAGAGAGTTCATTTGGCACTTTTTTGAGTAGAGTGTAACAGCACTCGACCACCTGATAGTCAGTTATTTTGTGCTTGTAGTCCTGGAGCCGCCGTTTCTTTGGTGCCTCATTGTACCTTAACTCGACTACTTCAAGGTGTATGAAGATTTCATAGGGAGAGTATTTGTTAACTTCAAAATATTTAAGTGCATACCTGAAAATTAAAGAAGTGATTAAACATGTACTTTTCAACCTCTTGACCATAATAGATAAAATAGAGATAGAAAGAAAAAAGTAAGAAAGTAAGCCATATGGATCTCAACCACCATCTGTTTAAGATGGGTGCGACGGACAGCGTGGCCTGCTGTGGTTGCTTCATAGAAGAGGCAACCGTGAAATACGTAGTTGTGCATTGCACAGCTACAGAACTTAACTTATAACTTACTGCAACACATCAGGATGATCGCTCAACACAGCCAAAACAACAGAAAACTCTAGATGGCTAGCAATTTCCGTTTCACTGCATTCATGTAGATTTAAATTTGAAAATACAGGCTGCAGCGGGATTCTGGCCGATACCAATGCCAGAAGTATGTTGGAGAGGCTCTGCTTAAAAAGCTTCGCATCATCGATGTTGAGAATAAATTCTGATAACTTTTTGACCACATCTTTGATTTCAATTGAATTTGATTCAAGAGATTTCTGGAAAATGTATTAAATGTTTCATATTTTCTTTCTCAATTAAAAAATAATTGTATGAATTATCAGTAATGAGGAATATTTTATTTGACCATTGTTGAAATTTTTATTTAGTTTCTGATTCTAATGAGAAGAATTCTAGGATTGGTTGAATTCAGAAGGTAGAACTGGCACGCAAGGGCTAAGCCCAGATAAGGCCATCTAGGACTATTTCTATAGATAGAGTCTCACCATATGATTTATTGTCTTCACATGGTAAAGATTAAAAATAGATACCTACACAATATAGTGGTAGAATCACATGTGGGCACTACAATATCTAGGTATAGGCAGGCTTTAAAACAAGGTTCCTCTTGTCTATTTATACATCTACATAATAATAAAGTAGTAGACCCCGAATATGTTTTTTTCTATGGTAACATGTTCTAATTTTTTTTTATTGAAAGACTGTTTGTTTAGGTGTGCATCCATCACGTAAACACTAATGAACAGATTTAACTGAAACTTTACAATATCGTAGGTATGATGCCTGAAAAGGACAAAGGCTATTTATTATACGCTACATTTCTTAAGAGGGTAGATATATGTAGGAGTATAAGTATTGAATGACTTGCTTAGTACTGACACTACTATTCTGTGACATTTCTTGCGTGTGTGGAACAAACAACTTCAATAAACATTTCTTCAACGGCTGACGAAGTCGCACGCGGGTCAGCTAGGTCAGATATAAGCTTTATTAGATCTTTTGTTTACAGTATTCTTATTCACTCACCGAAAGTTCTCCGCACGCTGTTCCAAGGTCTACAGTGCGCGTTTCACTTTGTATACTTTGGAGGGCTTTTTGAATATTCAGAAAAGACATTTTTAGGTCCCATAGGCCCTAAGAACCAGTAATAATTGCTGATATTCTAAGCCGGCAGCGTGTTTTTCTCTTTCAATTTTGTACACAGTAAGCACGTGTGAGTGACAGTGACAGACCGACACATTTGACATTGACATTATACATGGAATCATTCTTACTGAGCCCGGCCACGTGATCTAGTTAGGCCGTCATAGTTGGCCGACACTCGACGCGACGACAGAAAAGTGTTGAGTGGGACTCTTGGGTAAGGGCTATAAGCTGTTTGTTTACGCTTAGTACAAGATTTGATAAACGGTGTGTCTTTCTAATCTTTTTTTTATCGTTAGAGATAAAATGAATGAAGCTCATTGGTTACAAAGCGTTTTTAACATATTGTCATTGTCAGCTCGCTCTGCCCCGTGCCCCGCGCTCTCCAGCCACCCCACACCCTCGTTCGTTCGGTGTTTTGCATTGTAGTTTTGTATTGAAAATTTTATCTTACAGCTGAAATAAAGCGCGTGTTTGGTGTTAATAAGTATTTGTGTACACAACATACACCTTGCTACAGTAATGGAAGATTCACAAAGCTCTGACATCTTTCCCGAGGATGCTGACGAAGATACAGACAATAATTTTGTATCCTTTTGAATGAAACCGTATTTGCTTGTACCTAAGCAATGCATTAGATACCCACTAAACTATCCTAATGCTAAAATGATCTGTAGTATTCATAGAATTCTAGTAATGTCATTAGAGATTGTATTATTACTTACCTATGTACTAATAAGTGGAGTACCTACAACCGTTGGGGTTGGGTAAACTAATATAGAAGTGGAGACTGCGTCTAAGGTGTAGGATGACCTCTGGCATGCTCTGGCTAGACGAAGCGTTCATCCGCGCGCTATAGCTGGCAGAATGTGGATAAGAGAAGCCGAAGACCGGGCTCCAGCAGCGCGCCTTGGAAGATACCTCAGTCCAGCAGCTGCTGTAGGTTTATGGTAAGGGGGAACGATGATGAGTAGGTAAAGGTACACCTAATCAAACTTCGAGAATTCAGGTTCTGCATAAAAGAAACACCAGACATTCCTAGAGTATTTAGTTGCTACTGTTTATTCCTAGACCCAGTCAGAATAAAAATATTGTTAAAATTCCTTAACATTTTCTTATTAGCTCGATCCATCCAGTTATAGTCCGCTGCTATCGGCTACGAAAGAGGCACTTGCTGACTACCAGGATAAAATAAGAGAAATTAATATTTTCTCAGTATATTTGGCCAAAGCTATCAAAGATACTTGGACTTGTATTAACCATGTAAGTTTCTAAAAGTAAAGATTAAGCATTATGGCTATTTTAGTGAAGTAGTTAGTCGGCAATAATGTTATAGTAGGTAGATATGTATATAATTTAATAATATTGCTTCTATGATTTTTTAGTCTGGAAGATATATATCATTAATGCCTAGATCACACGTACCGAGTACTGTAAGCACTTGGCACTATGTTTTTATGTACCAAGTGCTATGTACATGTGATCTAGTACTTATAAATAGTAGTTAAGCATTTGTTTACTATTTTTTTTATGTGTACTACTAATAATGTATTGTAAATTTTATGATTTTAGAGCTTAGAAGACCAAATCAAGAAGTTATTAAGACAACAAACAGTACCAACAAACAAAATAGCCAATTATCTGAATGATTCAATTGGTTTGCTTCAAACACTTTCTCAATTCTACCAAACAATGATCACATTGGTACCTATAACATGCAGTACCATGAAAACATTTCCAAAAAAGACTGGTCAAATTATATTAACAGTATTTGAACACTGTAAGGATAGGTTTGTACAGATATTTTATGTATTTTGCTTTCCTGTGACTATTCAGTGGTGTTTGCGGTCACTAGTATCCCAATTCAAAATCACTTATTTTAAACATTTTCAAAAAAGGAGGAGGGTATTAATTTGGTTAATGTTTTTTTGTTTTTTACCTCAGAACTTTGTTGTGTACCAACCGATTTGAAAAAAAATGTTAAATGGGAAATATTTTCAGAAAGGTCCTATAGAAACATCAATATCAGTTCAATAGTTTAGTTTTGAAATCAAAATAACTGAAAAAAAATACTTATGGCGTCGAAGTTTGCGTAATTTGCTTCCCTGTGACTTGTCAGTGGGGCCTACAGTCACTTGAACCGTCCGATTGAAGTCAGTTTTTCTATGTTTTTGTAAATCCTTAAATTAGTTAAAAAGATCTTGTGTAGGTGCGAGTGGTTTGAATGATCTCAAAGGCTAGAACTGAACTAAATTTTTCACAATCTCCTTATTTCAGTGAATCCTTGTACGGGCAACAGTTGAAGAGTTTTGAGAATCAGTTAAAGGATTTGTTCCGAACCTGCCACGAGTTACAGTTAATCTACCTCACAATACTAGAAAAACAATTAACGTTTCAATTAGATATACAAGAAGAAAAATGTGTTCTCATAGAAGGTAATTTTTTGAAACCACATTTAAAATTATAGTTAATGTTCCAACTACTGCGACTGGGCTAGAAGAGTAAATGGATTTTTAACTACTATGTGGAACAAATGCGGATGGTTGGATATCACATCCTAATGGAATAATGCATTCATACCTTACTTATTTAAACTAAGACCTATAAAGTATTGTCCAGTTGGGTTTTTAATTATGACACAGATGGACTGCAACGCCACCGGTATCGCGGGTTTGATTCCCGCTTGTATGTATGTACGTATATTTATATGTACAAATTTACAAAAAAAAAATATTTAGTTGTATTATTAAATTTTTTTTTGTTTTAGCATTGAGTTTAAATTTGAAAATCGGCGTAGTAGTTCAATCTCTGGACGTGAAATCGATGGCTGTGCAATGGAAGGGAGTAACCGCTGTTTGTGAGAAATACGGGAGCGACCTCGCCGATACCGACGTTTGTGAAAAGAGCACGCAAGTCCTCTGCATGTTGATCAAGAATAATATGGATTGCGCTTTTACGGTATGATTTTTTTAGCTTAAAGCTTTTTTTTTACTATTTATAGGCTTCAATCGAATCTTCGTCGATGACACGGGGCTTGTTTACAAACTACAAGCCAGCGAGTTCGCTAGTAGCTTGTAAAATCGCCCTGAGTTTGGCTTGTAATCTACCGAGTATCTTCGCGTTTTGGCTTTGATGAGTTACTTCTTCTTATCGTGTCACTAGTTCTTTCGAAAATTAGTAAGGTTTCATACTTTAATTTAGATTTGAGTTTTTTGTGAGTTTTTATGAATTTCTACTAATTTTAAAACACGTATAAAATCTAAATTAAAGTATGAAACCTTACTGATTTTTGTTCACACAATCGGAAAACATAGACGGAACGAATAGTGTGAAGAAATTACTATAATACGGCGTACTTTTTGAGTGTTTGTTCGAAACACTTTGTATGGAAATTTGCCTTGAGGATTACCCTTAATGTAGCTACATTTTTTTTTATTTTTATACCTATTATTAAACCAGTGTTATTAAATATGTGTAACATAATTTTCTGTCTGTTATTACAGTTAAAACAAGATGAGAAGATGATAGTAAGGTCACTAAAAGTAGCTAATTTCACACTAAAGCTCGTTCTGAAAATGTTTGTCATATTCCGACAATCAAATAACCATAAACACTATGGTCATATAGTGGAGTTACTGGTCTACATTGGGAAGTAAGTATTGTGATGTATGGTCAGCGCAAACTGGTTAAACGGTACTGTAGAAAAAAAAACAATTGAATTTAAGTATTATCTAAAGCGTCGATGACACAGGGCTAGTTTACAAGCTACAAGTCAGCAAGTTCGCTTGTAACTTGTAAACTTGCCCCGTGTCACCGAATTTTGACAATCTGCTAGTTGACAATCCTTCCCGAAAGTTAACTCGCTCACTCGCTAGCTTTTAAACTCGCCGGCTTGTAGCTTGTAAACTAGCCCTGTGTCATCGACGCTTAATCGAAAAAAGGTACCTATTATATTTCTATGCTCGTTGATGAATCTTGGAGCATAATGCGAGCATTGAAATATATACCTTATTTCCGTTGAGTAAGTATTAAATTCAATTAAATCATCTGCTGTACCGTCTGCATAGTTTGCGCAAGCCTTAATTCGTTAGCTTAGTTAGTTACTTAGCTCGCGTTTTTGTTATTCATTTACAAGCTGTTGCTCGCAGCTTAGCTGGCATCTGGATTAATTTATTTATTTCTTTATTTATCCTACGTCCTATTAATTGATGAAATAATTAAAATACGTACAATGTTAAAATTATTTGTGAGTAATAATATCCGTATGTTCATTTCCAAGTCCTGAACTAAAAAAACTCAACCGATTCGTTTTGGGTATATGACCCAAAACGAATCGGTTGAGTTTTTTTGAGGCATTTGAGTAACAATAGTATGTAAAGGGATCCCTTTTCAGTACTCAGTATTGAACTCAGGTGCGTTTTTAAGCTTGCAGCACTATCCCTATCATAGTATGACCGTGCTAGGACCTTGTATAACATAGTATGACACTATACCCACTCACTACATTATTTTTATTTATATTTATTATATTAATTATTTTATAAACGTGACTTTTAAATTCAATAAGAGCTCTATAATTTTTATGTGTTACAATTAATTAGTGTATTGGACTGATTAATATAAATAAATACAAATACCGTTCCGTAACCGTCGCGTTCAATTCGTTTTATGTATGTATGTTCGGGTCAAATCTTGTAACTGAATTCCAAAGTGTTTCAACCGATTCAGATGACATTTTGTATACACTATAGTTTGGGAGAAATCTAAATGGGAGAGGCCTACGTCCAGCAGTGGACTAATGTGGGCTGATGATGATTATGATGTTGTATAGTTTGGATGACAATGCATGGTTATCTTTTTGACGTCATTTTAAATGTAATATGGCGGACGGCCTAAGATGGAGAACTTATAAATGTAATATGGCGAACGGCCTAAGATAGAGGACTTGTTATTTTTTAGCAAAATGGGTAATAAATGGAAGGGTATGCTTGAGCGCTTGTTTTTAAAAATATTTTTAACGTTTAACATTATTTATACTTTCTCTTTTATGTTTTAGAAAAAGTGAGCGTTGCCTTGAAATTTCCGAAAAACTGAAAACTCTTATGAATTCCAATGTAACAATCCCTTGTGAAAGTCTGCTCGAAGAGCTGTTGTTGCATGAAGATTTTGTTGATGTAAGTATAATACAGGACACTGATGGTTGAGTGGCAAGTGTATTGGACTGCCACGCCGATGTTGCGGGTTCAATTCCGGACATAAATTTTCTTTGGTATTCTATGTCACAAAAAAATATTTTATCAATCATCTGGTTCCATAATACAAGCTCTGCTTAGTTCGGGGTTAGATGGCGTTGTGTGAAATATTAGGAAGTATTATTATTTGTGTGATTAACATCGGTGTTTGTATGTTTGTCGTAAGGCAGGGTGGTTTTATGTATGGATGTTTTAACAAAAAAGTACCTCTAAAAGTATCATATCAGTTATAAAAGGTACAACCTTAAGTTCAAGTTTGGGGCAAGATGGCGCTGTTTGAGACGGTTTTTAAGCCAAAACCTCTTGACAATTTCTAACAAACAGACTCTTTTTTCATCCCCTGCCTGACATTGATAGTATTGTTTTTGCTCCACATTATATTAAATAATAAATATTCATAGAAAATACTACGTTAAGACATGACTAAGTGTATATTATAATATCTAGCGTCCGAACAAATGAAATAAGAGAATATAATAAAAAAAAAATATATTCTTATTATTAATTTAGGATATAGGTAAATTTATTTAATATTAATATTTGACGACACGGTTGGTCGAGTGGCAAGTAGGTAGTGTAGGTACGTTGGACTGCTACGCCGAGTGTCGCGGGTTTGATTCCCGCTTCGGGACAAACATCGATGTTTATCCTGAGTCTGGATGTTTTCTATTTATTCTATGTATGTATTTACAAAAAAAAAACATATAAGTATTCTATCAGTTATCGGGTTCCCATAGTACAAGCTCTGCTTTGTTTGGGGCTAGATGGCGCTGTGTGAAATGTCCAAAACATTTATTTATATATTATTATTTTATATTTCAGACTCTTTTTACCTCACTTGCGCCCATGGTCAGTAATCGTGGGGACTTTGACTATCAAATAGCATGCCTGCTTCTACTCGCATCGGCTATGAAATCCACAATGCAGCTGAAAAGGACACAAAACAACTTGAAAATGAGACTGGTTTCAGCTGTTTACAGCTTTTTGCCTCAGTGTGAGTTATTTAGTATTGTGTCGTGATTTCAAGTGCGCCTCGAAGAGGCTCCTTTCGTGCACTCGACACATGTTTTCGAACTTTAGATTCTACGACATGCCGGTTTCCTCACGATGTTTTCATTCACCGTTGCGAAAACGTGGGATACATACATATATTTTTCGACCGAAAAAACCCATTTACGCATGACTGCCACCGGGATTCGAACCTGCGACTATCAGATCCCAAGGCAAGGGCCTTATCCACTCGGCCACCACGTCCTTCCAGTAACGTCACGTCGCACAGTGTGCAATATGCCCATAGAATCGGATATTCTGATTGAAGCTCAGCATTCGACGCGTCTTATTATTCTATAAGCTAGAGTAGAACTCTCAGCTGCCAATTATGTATAGTTATTGAGGAATAATTTTTCAAAGTGTTCCTCAATAACTATTATTATTAATTCATTTATTTCAGACAAAACATACATAGTACACGTAAAATATGTCAAAAGATAACTTAAAAACTACAAATAAATGTCAAAATTGAATAAATTATGAATAAAATTATGAATAACAGTTTTAAAAAAAATCTAATCTAAATAAAAATGAATTTAAAAATATTAATTTAATATTTTTTAATTTAATTAATTAAATAATTTATTCAATATTGGATTTTTGGATACTATACATTGTGTGTTAAATCTTAACATAAAAAGTACAAAGTCTTACCGCTAGGAAGCGATTTCTTTCAGACAACCTTTTGGATGGAAAGTGAATAAAAAAAAGCTTGGTTGGGGCACTAGCTACATTGCCCTTTATTTTTTCCATGTTAAAAATAAAATAAAAGTTTTTTTAGGTCAAATGTGGCTAAACTCCTATCAACGCATCCAATACTCGAACCAACGATCGTACGGCCCCATCGAACACGTACTCTTGAGCACGGCAGCTTTGGCCACTACGATGGCCAATGAGGAGTTCAACGCTTTGGAGAAGTGTATGTTCGAGGCCATTCTCGGCACTGCATGCCTTTGCGCATTGTTCTCAGCGCAATTGTGGATGATTTTGGCCAGGTATGTGATAAATTGTTGCTATAACCTCGGTGTCTTCAAGTCCATAGTGAATCAGTTTATTTTAGCCAAGCTTGCTCCATCAGGATGTGGTGGCCGAGTGGATGAGACCCTTGCCTTACGATCCCATGGTCGCGGGTTCGAATCTCGGTGGCAGTCATGCGTAAATGGGTTTTTTCGGTCGAAAAAAATTATGTATGCATCCCACGTTCTCGCAACGGTGAAGGAAAACATCGTGAGGTAACCGGCATGAAAAAAAATTCTATGGCATGTGACATCTACCAATCCGCATTGGGTCCGCGTGGTGGATGAAGACCCAATCGCTCTCAGAATCAGAATCAGAATCAGAAAATATTTATTGCTTAAACTGTAGTTGGTACAATAAAGATCTTATGTAAATAGGTACAAGTAATTTTACAGTCTTATCCATCACGGATGTACAATAAATTTACTTTGTTAATCTACTAACAAGGTTAACAAATTAAGGTAAAAACTTTTGTGCAAATCACATTTTGCTTATAGGTAGGTACTTATAACTTTATAATATTATTAATCCCTATTATTTATCCTTATTATAATATTCATTTAAATTATAGAAAACTTTATTAACTAACCACTTTCTTAAAAACAATTTAAAGCTCATTCCTTCCATAAGTTTTACATCAAGAGGTAGATGCCTAGAGGCCTGAGTAGGCCTGAGTAGCCTGCCGAGAGTAGGCCTGAGTCCCAGCAGTGGGAACATTATAGGCTGATTAAGCTTTGTGATAAAGCCTTTGGCTTTGGCTAGATAGATAACACTTTATTGCACACCATAAAGAAGAAAATAAACTGGAACACAAAGAATATAAAAAGTGAAGCACAATGGGCGAGGTTATCGCCAAAAGCAATCTCTCTTCCAGACAACCTTTGCAATTAGATATAGATGACTAGGTTTGTTTTGGAAAAAAAAAATAGATGGATAGGTACTCGATTTTACTTGCTATTTGCTTTCGGTTTGGGAGATCTTTCAGTTTTTGATATGATTTTAAATAAATTAGAATAGTAATCAAATGTTATATGATGAAAAAAATGCCATTATTTTATCGCCATGTGAAACAAAAAGACCCATTTGGTTGATCCATTTAACCTTGAATCATCTCGAAGAAAATTAATCTCTACAGACTCTACGACTCTAGTATAAAATTACATCACAAAATTCTTTATGTTCTATTGTTCTATATTATTTCCCTCGTTAAAACTACATATTGCAAAACCGCTGCTATTACATTGAGCATTTTTAGTTACGTAACACAAATATGTATATATAACTCAATGGTAATAATATAAAAAATTCATTTTTACACACACCCTAGGTTTCACTCATTATCTACACTCACAAATTATGACACACAACCTCATATTAACCTTCTCATTTCCCCTCCCCCACCCTCACACACATCCTCACACTTCACTCACCTACCTCGGTTATCTAAGTCCTAGAATATTAAATATAAATATAATAATAAATATATATATATATATAACCTATTTAAAACCTAAATATAAATACTTATACCTAGTCTTAATTACCTTAGGTACACCTTAAAATTTAGAACGCATGGTTTTTGTTTTTTGTAAGCAAAGCGTCTTCTTCAATAACTGCCATGATAACCACCTTCTTGTAAAAGCACTCAGAAGCCCAAGATACAAGCTCTCAGCTTAGTTAAGGCCTCACCGTCACCTACCTACTGTAATGGTATCCTACATGTGTACAACCAATAGCGCTAAATGTACTATTAATTAGTGTATTATTTGTATTACCTAATCATTTGATAAATAAATTGATTTGATTTGATTTGATTTGAATAAGTCTCTACTTTACATAATGTGAATAAAATTTTGATTTATTGGAAGTTCTATATTGGTCTGTACGTACAATAAGAAATACCGTACATAAATGTACAAGAGTCTCGTACAAAGGTGTCATATGCTAGCTGCATATATGCTGTCTGGGCTTCGTTCGTGTGGCTTTGAGATGAAAATAACTAAATAAGCCTGTTTTTTCTTTATATTTTGTAATCGCAAGAAATAGTTTTCGAGCTAATCTGCTAAGGCGTTGTCCTAATAGAACGCGATCACGCGATCGTCGCGCGAGCAAGCGATGCGACCGTCGCGCGAATCCGCGATCAAACGTACTAACGTCAAATAGGCGTCCCGATTGGCAATCGCGCGATCGCGCGACGCGACGCGATGCCAATTGAGACGCCTATTTGATGTTAGTACGTTTGATCGTGTGATCGCGCGATCGACGTTCTCGCGAACTTGCGATGGCCGCGTCATCGCGTTCTATTAGGACACTGCCTGATGGTTTTCGTCATCATACAGAATACAGAATACAGAAATTTATTTATAACACCAAGTTACATGTCAGTGGGGTTGTACATAGTATTATAACTATTAGCGTCAGTGTTTAGTGAAGAATTTTAACCGCATAGGTCCAAGTGGCGAGCACAATAGACCGACATCGGTCGCAGTGTCACTAAAGCCGCAAATCAATAATAATAAAAAAAAAAGGTTTTGGCGTTTTTGAGAAACAAACATCCATTCATCGTCAGACTTTTACAAAAAAATTTTTTTTTTATTTATTTAACCAGCTGTGTCCCATTGTTGGCCAAAGGTCTCGCCCAAATCCTTCCACTAGTCGCGGTCTTTTGCGGCCTCCCACCATTCCCAAAAAAAATAGTTTTTGATTAATAATTGTTTTTTGTTTCAGACACATGAATCCTCAACTACTCTTCATCCAAATAGTATGGCTATGCACTATGTACAAAAAGCTCATTCCGCTCAAACAGTTCAGCGAATCACCTCAAGATATTCACTTATCATACTTAATCAGCAATCTCTTCAACTTGCTTGATGATGAGGATAAACTGAAGATATGTAAACAGTTCAGATTACACGATGAGGATAATATATCGCTCTGGACAGCGATAAGAATACAAAACTTACCTGAAGAAAGTTTGCGAAGTACGGAGGAATTTATCGCGGATAAATTAAAGATGGTTTTTAAGCGGTTCTTTAATAGTTATGATGAGAAATCCATTGGTCAATTTGTGAGTATTTTTTGTGGTACTGATTTTTTTCAGTAGTTCGTTAATTTATTACAAAATATAATATCTACTTACACACCTGATAGGCTTAGGGATTAGGGTATTTATATTTTTATATTTATTTATTAAGGCAAATGCCAACAGCACACACAATTCACAGTAGTTACAACACTCAAAAACATAAATATCTAAAATGTGGACCAGTTACAGGCTTGCACAACACTCAAAAACATACAGACAACAGCTAAAACAAAAATACTTCTAAAAACTTAATCTAAATACAAAAGAAAATAAAAATAGGGTACATACATACCTATACCCTGTTGGGTAACAGCAAATCAAGATTTAAGTTTTTTAGTATATTAGTGATAAGACGAGCAAGGCGCTCTTCTGATCGTGAGTGATCACATCCACCCATGACCAAAAAAGTGCTATACTGAACTTTCAATAATATAGGCCAGTGCTGCTTGCCTTTCTTTTTCAGTCTCATCCATTTAACCATATAGATGAGCTGTACATTTGTCGATTATGAGTAAAACCCAAAACCCTTGCAAAAGACCATAGTTTGAGTTTTTCCTTGTTACCTTATTGCTTAGAACAATATGTTTTAGCCTAGGAACATAGATATAGAAAATGTTTTATAAGCATAATTCAGTGTAATAATTTTTTTTGGCCTTTGTGTGATGTTATATATGTTATGGACAAAGTGATTAATTAGGCAATAAGCAAAATTCCTAATTAATCACTTGGTCCATAACATAATATATTATGTGATAGATTATTTCCACTAATATCTCTTTCACAGATCAAAATCACAAACCTGGCTGCGACATGCCCCTTCAAAAACACGAGAGAAATCGAGGATCTCTTAATAAGGGGATGGTCAAAAGTGTGTCAAGAGAAGGTAACAATAGTGCAGGGCCATGGAAGTGACACATCCTGGTTTTATGACTATGTCAAAGCGTTAGCAGCGTTGACTTCTACAGTGGTTAAAGGACTTAGCGAAAGAAGTGCTAATTTTATGAAGGTAGATAACATCATCAGTTTTTAGGCTAAGTGATGGACTTTGTCTCCTAATACGCGCCACTGAGCCCGTTTTTTTTACTATTTATTGGATTTTGTTTGACCACCATCTCACCTGATGGTAAGTGACGATGTAGCATGCTTACCTAGAATAATCCTATTCACTCTTGCCTTGACACACCCGTTCTATAGAGAATAGTATAGGCTAGACCATTATTTCTCTCATCCAAGTCATGTTCAGGATTCAAATTATTTTTGCTACTTGAATTTGATAAACTTTTGTTTACAAAATCTTGAGTTGTTTCTTTGGGTTAGTCAAATTACGGAAAATTAAATTAAATAGTAATACTTTTTGACAATAATGTTGGAAAATATTTCTGACTTCTAAAAAAAACATGTTTTATTTTTCAGGTGTTGCATGTAATCAACACGCTTATAACAACGGGTGACAATGTTTTGAAGCTAATTCTGACACACCTCCTATGTAAGATGGCCACATTCAAGCTTAAGGAACATGATCTCGAAGCGGAATCACATTACATTCAGTCGTTCAGGCTCTTGTTCCTAAATCAGGAAGACATCATACACCAATTTTTTAGTAACTCTAGAGAATACGTACAAAATAGTACAATAAATGTTTGTATTGAGTGTAACTATGTTGTGACTGATCAATCAATGATAAATATTTGGAATAATGTGAAAAATGAAAAGTATGGTTTGAAAGGATTTAATAGTGAATACAGACATCAATGTCTTCAACCAACAAATTGGACGGGGAAAGCCTTAAGTCCTGCAAAGGCAACAAATACCCTTGAAGTCGAGTTTAAAGATGAATTCTATTTCGACTCTGCTGGATCTGAAATGCAGACTGAAGTAGATGCAGTGGAAGAGCCTTGCAGTAAACGAGTGAAAACGAAAGAACACGAAGCTGACTGTATTATTAGAGTTTTGGAAGAAAACGTATCATTGTTAGTCGACCTGAATGTTGCGCCTGACCAAATGAAGAGGGTACAAAAAGTGTGTGAGAAGTTGAAAAATATAATCTAATGATACAACTGAATTGTTTTTAATATTGTATATCCTTTTTGACTCTTATAATATTTCCGGTACTTACACGTAGTAATACCGATAGTCCCACTGGTGGTACTACCGACCTGTCTGGTAGGACCACGAGAGATTTTAATTACCCGTGGTTTAATTTAGCACTTACCTACCTATTAATTGAGTAAGACCCTGCCATCAATCGACTTCTTGGGCTTTATGTCCTCCTGGTACCTTGGACAGAGGCGGAAAGACATAGCCTAGCGATATCATCTATTCTACCTAATAGTGACTAGTAATAGTACTAGGCTATGCGGATAGTTCCCAGTAGCTCCATTAAAAACAGTTCCATGGAACTAGTGGTACTAAATTATTTCCAGTAGTTCCATTATTGCATAAGTATGGACTACGAAAAGCCAAAGGAAAAATCAAAAGCGCAATAGGTTTGCATTTGTTAGGGTGTCTCTGCACAAGGTACCAGGAGAACATAAGCCCAAGGAGTTCATTGGTTGCCGGATGCTACTCGATTTATAGGTAAGTAAGACCAAGTAAGTGCTTGTAACCTATCAATTTAATATTTTCAAAAAATAGGAATGCATAAAAGCCAAGGCGGTGGGCGTGCACTGGACACTTTGGTTTCGTGCGGTGAGTGGTTTGTACTGCGTTTGCCTATGTAGGTACCAGGAGAGCATACATGCCAAGGGAGTGTTTTTTAATAAATTGTGTGTGCAAGTGATCGTCTACGTGTTACCTTCGTGCTGTTACTCAAAAAATAGTGATGGCCATTCCATGACATTTTCCATCGCTATCGATAACTGCATTTATATTTATATTAGGTAAATATATTAATAAAAAAATAAATAATTGTGTTTTAACCTATAAATAATAATAAAACAACAAGATGTTGCTTTCTTTATTTCTATATAAAGGTGAAAAGATATATAAATATCTAAAAATAAATAAATATATTTGACACCTCTTGCAAGAATGTGTATTTCTAACTCCCAATGTGTAGGTACCCGCTCTTACATACCGTTAAATGATTTGAAAACTCCTATCAATTTCTGTTAGCCTGGTGCTGAACTTGAACTACTGGGTCAAATATATTCCCACTAGCACCGAGGAAAGAAGTACCACTAATTACAAACCGTTAAATGATTTGAAAACTCCTATCAATTCCTGTTAGCCTGGTACTGAATTTGAACTACTGGGACAAACATATTCCCACTAGTATTACAAACCGTATAATGCTTTGAAAACTCCTATCAGTTTCTGTTAGCCTGGTACTGAATTTGAACTACTGGGACAAATATATTCCCACTAGTATTACAAACCGTATAATGCTTTGTAAACTCCTATCAGTTTCTGTTAGCCTGGTAGCGATCTTGAACTACTGGGACAAATCTATTCCCAATAGACTTACAAACCGTATAACACTTTGAAAACTCCTATCAATTTCTGTTAGCCTGGTAGCGAAATTGAACAGCCGGGACTATAATTCCACTACGTGGATCTGGTGAGTGCTCACATACCTACCTACATAAAACTCATAACCAATAAACATCCGTAGGGTAAATTAATTAGATTAGATTAGATTAATTAGTAGGGTTATCTGTTTAATACATAGTGCACAGTGCCATCGATTTGGCTTCCATCTCCGCCTATCTATCTTTCTTAACCAGCCTGACCGCCCACTGTTGAGTATAGGCCTCTTCTTCGGTGCGCCACTTTTTGAGATCTTAAGCTAGCTTGATCCACTTGCCTCCAGCTGCTTTTATGATATCATCCAATTATCGGGCGACTGTCAATAGGTCAGTGAACGAGCACCCCACGGCTCGTATGGGCTTGGCTTTCGTGCCTTCCTATTAGCAGGTTAAGTACCTATTACCTATACTAGTAATGGTAGGTTAGGTATTATAAACAAGCACTCGGTCGTAGGTACCTATGTATAAATTGAGTTAGACACTGCCATCAATGAACTTCTAGGGATTTATGGTACCTTTGATAGAGGCGTAGCATCTTCGACGTAGGCGAAGCACTCAGTCACCTACAGCGCTAATGATTTTTCCCTTGATTTTTGGAAATTCGTTCCATACTAATCAAACAATGGAACTAGTGGGAAACAAATATTCCCACTAGTTCTATGGAACAACATATAATGGAACTACTGGGAACTATTTCGAAAGTCTAGAAATAAAACAAAAGATATTTCACATTATATTTATTGTTGTGTTAAAAAATCTATACAAATAAGTGAAATATAATAATATCTATCCATAGGGGCTGGTATAAACTGTTGTTACCAACGACGTCCAGATAAAGTCAATAGAAAAAGTTACACGCATAAGAATGAAGAGATCGACAGCGCTGTGAGTTACCACAGCAATATACCAGCCGAAGAGAAAATTAAAAATAGATTAAAATGATACTCGGAGGTAATACGACCTTAGTACACTTGTCAAACAACAGTATCAACTAAGTGGCTCTTGAATTTTAGTAATTCACATCGAACCGCCAACACTTAATATCTTACGTTAATGCAAAACATTTAGTATTGTAACACAGCAACAAGTACTAACCAAATCCTAGTTACATTAATGTCCTAACACTCATCCTCTTATCTTACCTATTCTAAGCATCATATCGATCTGTTTTCATAATAATTGTGATGGCGTCAAGAGCTTAAATTGTTTAACTAAATAAAATAATTATGACTTATACAAACAATAATAATTCCGTATAAGATAAACACTGCAAACTTAGCGATTACGTTAAGCAAAAAGCTTTTTTTTTATATAATAAAGCGTTTTTTACAGCTACGACTTAAATATAAATAACATACAATAAATTAAAATACCGAATAAGTAAATACGGGAGTAAATAAAGACATTGGAATATGTAAGTAAGAACAAAATTAACTAACTAATAATCATATTGTGTGAATAACCTTGATGTTTCTTTTATACAAAAAATATTTTCAAAATAGTACTTTGGAAGGTTAACGTTTCTAAACAATCTAAGTGCTTTATCCACAGTGCATTGACAAAGTACAGTTCGACAACGAGTATTTCGCTCATTTTGGGGCGTATTGGCTTATTTTTGGGGCGGAGTGGGTTAAAATATGATGCATTCGATTAAAATAATAAATGCATCGCAGTGCATGCCACTCCCCCGAGCTGCCCGAGCGTATAACGGAACGCAATTACTCGTTATCAACTTGTATCGTATATTTGTGACGTACAAAATGCAACTTCGGCGCCCTAACTGTAGAAAATAAATTCAAAAGTTAATTTTAATTTGTGCGATACATTTAATTTTTATTGTGTAAGAACTTTTGAAGGCATTTGATTTGTTTTTATTGGAATGGTCGAGTCAATTTCCTTCAGCGCACTATTATTTGGTACTCATGTGACCAACATACTATTATTACTCAGCAGCCAACATAACATTCTATTTATTTACAAATTGAAACACTAATGAAAATTGGTTCACTATTTGCATTACATACTTTTAAATGTTTTATATTTTATCGTATTAAGCTTACACCAAAAACTACTCATCGTTTAAATGTTCTGAGGATGGCGATTTCTCTAGATTTCTTATATAAGCACCAGATTTGTATATAAGGTATTGCACAATTAAACCTGTGATATTGTCTATCAGAAATAGTCCTATAATTGATTTAAAAATACACAATCCTATGTAACATTTTTGTTTACTGATTTAAAGTATTTTTTAAATTGCTTGTAAACTTAGGCCAACTATATTATACTTAAGAGTAAAAAGATACGTTATTTATTGCTAAATTTTAATTATCCACTTAAACTTAAAGTATTGGCACTAAAATATATCAGTTTTGCGATTGAGTTGCATGAAAGTACTAAAATTGAGCACGAGAGTGAAAAGGAAAGAAATTTAAATTATGCGACGAACAACAACCTAGCCGAAATTGTAAGAAAACATAAATATGACTCGTATTCATACTTTTAGAGAAAAAAAACTTATATCGTTTAATAGCTACAACATACCCTCAGAACAGTTAATGTTATATAAATTCAGTTCTTTATTAGGATTATTTGGCATCTATCACCAATATCGTTAATCTACATTTAACATTGTATACGAAGGTGAAAATACCTAATCGATTACAGCGCCTCTTTAAACTAAAATCCTTAATAGAATCGTGCTCTGCGCACGATTATTTTCCCTGCCGAGCCTAAATTTTCTCCTAACCACACACATCTGCACTGCGATCTCAGAGTCCACAACCCGTTCACACCATAGCGCCACTCGCATTCCGCTACAAAGTGGGATAAAACCAATCCTACAGATCACACGAAACAGCCTCAACCTCAACTCATACATAACGGATCTCGTGACACTGAACAAAAGTGGCATCATATAACTGAATCACACCTCAGCATGTTACATTTAAACGTACAGAAAGCGTAGACGGGGCCGTACTTGAAAGAAAATACGATATGTAACTCATATTGCCAAATATTAATATCTAAAGGCGCTATTTCACACGCAAAAGCTTTCCTCACATCGACTCAACGATCACAAACTATACGGTCCATACTATAAGGGGCTTATTCGATACTTGAAAAACTGTAACAGTTAACCTATTGTACGCTAAATATATTTAGAAACATTGTAGAAATTCTAACTAAACTTATGGCTGGTTCCCAGAAAACCCAAATCCCAACAAACCCAAGAATTTTGAAATAAAACGATCATGGCTTGACCCTGGTACAGACGCAAGCATTAGTTCATTAAAATATGTATACAAACTTTACTTCGACTTTGTTGTAGGTAGGAGGGAGGCATTTTATTTAAAGCTTTCCCATTCACTTGTACCGAAAAAGGCCAAGTGTGATGAAGTGTGATGAGCCTGATATCGAGGTCTTTTGTTTTTGGGTTTTATGGGAAACCAAGTATGAAAATTCGTTTTGGGTTTTTTGGGAATTGGGTTTATTGGGAACCAGCTAAACTTATTACCGATCAAAGAATAATATCGTAACGTCTACATCCGTCCTTGTCAAAAATGGGGAATAAACTCGGTTCCCATGAGAGTGTACCTCTTTATAAAACACTTTTGGAACCACTTCTAAGAGAGGAAATTCCTCTAAAATGGGAATGTTACAATCAAGGATCAGCTAAAGGAGAATCAGTTAAGGCTTAAATAGCCGTAAAAATTGGGATGTTTAAGATAATAAGGATGATTCGTCAATGTCAAGAGATGCACTATGATGTCTTATCGATAACCTTAAGCCGACCGTCAAAGACAAAAAAGAATTGGAATAATAGGGATGGGAGGTGAGAGCCATTTTAAATGAGCAGTTTCTCATTAGGATAGCCTGTCGCAGCCATTTTCATATGATATGAGAATCGTGCAAAAATACATTGTCTGCAACAGACACCTGAGAAATGTAACTAATGCCTAGATCACACGTACCGAGTACTCGGCCGAGTATTGGGTACGTATAAACATAGCGCCGAGTGCTCGGCTGAGCGAGTGATGTAAGCTTTCACTGTCT
This sequence comes from Lobophora halterata, assembly GCA_932526365.1. NCBI lineage: Eukaryota > Metazoa > Arthropoda > Insecta > Lepidoptera > Geometridae > Lobophora > Lobophora halterata. The sequence continues at coordinate 4,386,690 of OW052018.1, forward strand.
CGACCGAGTAACATTTAACTGTCTCGCCCGTTTGCTCGGTACGTGTGATCTAGGCATATCTCGGTGCACGTCATCGTAATTAGAAGCCATTATACGATATATGCGATGTCATAGAGAGTGCACGAGATTAACTGATCGCGTACATCGTACACCGCTTACAATTCATAATTCTATCCCTGCGATGTACCACCAGATACCTCACCGGACCTGCAGTGGCGTAGTGGTGCGTGTACAGAACATTAGGGCGTTCTGTAGTTGTGTCGCGGCGCGTGATGTTGGCACGGACGCGCTAAGCTCTGATGGCTCGCTTGATGGTGCATCTGTACGCTCGCCTGGTGCAAATTGCCTGGATGCAAGTTTCCCGGATGCAAACAGCCTGGATGCAAGTTGCCTGGATGCACGTTGCCTGGATGCACGTTGCCCGGATGCAAGTTGCCCGGATGCATGTTGCCCGGATGCAAGTTGCTCTGAAGCATGATGCTCGCCTGATGTGCGGCCTGCATCTGTGCGATGGTGGTGGAATGCGCCATTGGGTGCATTTGCAGGTATTGCATGGATGCGCTGTGTTGCATCATCACTTCCGGCGGCATGTGGTACAGTCCTGGCGTCTGTGGACAAATCGAGAACATTAATATTAATTTCTTATAGTTGATGTACTTATCAAATTCTTATAACCTATGACCTAAGAACCTAAGAGAACGATTATCGTATTTCCCGGTATCACTATGAAATCTTTGGAGTGAGAGTGAACAGAATTAATTTCACAGTTTAGTGTCCGCTAGGAAAACCTCTACAATTACGTAACGTAATTGTAATTGCAAACTGACGTTTAGTTAGGTACCAACTTGGTCTCATATTATACGGTAGCGAACAGGGACACGTAGTTACCGTACAATAAGATTATTTCCTAATAGTATTTTCATTGTAGTCTACAATTTTTTTTTATGTTGGTAGAAAACTATTATAAAAAGCTAAAATTAATTGCGACAAAGTAAATACCTCAGGTAAAGTTGAAGTATCGAATGCATTGTTGAAATTACAATGCAAATCGCTTTGTATTTGCCAATGAAAGGAAATATGTATCTTTGTATGGGCATTGTTTCCTATTCTAGTTCCTGTTTCAATTTATGTTTGATTGTTTTGTGTTTGATGAATAGGTTCATATGGTTCAAATTGTCAATTCACCAGGCGTGTAGGTTTGTAGGGTACCTGTTTGAGAAATTGAGTTAAATATCTTGAGTTTTGAAATGCACTCAAGCAAACCCTACGCGAATTAATTGATTCCGATGTGAGTTTCAACTAGATAGAAGAAAGCTTGATTTGAACGTGGAAGGATAGAGGAGTAGACAAGAAACGGCCGAACCACTGAACGTAGAGACTTGAAATTTGGACGGTGTGTTCTTCAAGAGCTGAAAGTGAGTACTACGAAGAGAAGGATTTTTTGTTAATTCGCAACACAAGCAAAGTTGTGGGTGTCAACTAGTTATACATATGTATAGAGTATGACGAAGATATATTAAAAAAAACGTGTGGGCAGACACATCACGTTCACTGAATGAGATAGTTTTTCTCCCATACAACGTCATTCTCATTGAATTCAATAGAATTGTAAGTGAATCAATTAGCTTTAATATTTGCGCATAAATCGTAGGGCTAGCGTGCCTACATAATTTTTACGTCAAGCAAAGACGAGGAAATCAATAGTGTAAAGTTCCATGTCATGTGATATTCCATCAATCCGATTAGGTCCGCGTGGAAAACAACACTCAATTTGATGCAATATATTAATGAAATAGAGATATGTATATTGTGCTCTGTACGGTAAAACAGGTGTTTACAATGGTCAGTAGATCATTAAAGAAAAATTCAAGCGTAAGGTACCAATTTTGTAAATAAAGAGTTTATATATCTGACTATAACCCCTCTTTTTACATGAAACAAGTAAGTACTTACATTGGCGTGCGAGTGTTCGACGGCGTGGCGGTGGGGCGGCAGGGAGGGCCGGGCTCAGTAGGCGGACGCCTCCTTGTACTCGGAGTTGTCCATCGTGAAGAAGTCCTCCAGCTTCCACTGCAGTGTCTCGAAGGTGGGCCGCTTCAGCGGATCCTTGTGCCAGCACTCGAGCATGATCTCGTAGAGCGCGGCCGGGCAGTTCTGCGGACACGGCATGCGGTACCCGTGCTCCACTTGGTGAAGGACCTCCGCATTGGACATGCCTGAAATATACATTATACGTTATAATAGGGAATATTGTCTTAAATCTCAGTAAATGAATGATCAGAATCGACCAAGAAATGTTTAAGTTTATGGCGTATTCTATTCTATCCTAAAATTATTGTATTTTTTAAATTATTTTATAATACATATTATCAACTACATATGTTGAGTCCCTGGACTCTACATAGTTGACAATATTTCCTCCAAGAGGTTATTTATTTTTTATTTCAGTTTAACAAATTAATAACAAATGTGCGAGTGATTGAAATTATTAGTAAAATAGTAGTCTAAGCTAAGCCATCATAAATTAGTATATGGAGTGAAGTAAATTGGGCTTTGGAGGCTGTCGGAAAACCCATCAAAAAAACCTAATTTATGGTAAGTAATATTGAAATAAGATGTTAGGCTGCGTCATTACGAAGGTTAAAAAGAAGGTCCATTTGAAATAATTCGTAGAAAATACCTACGGCAAAGGAAGTAGAAACCGAACTATACGTTATTTAATCGGTGACAAAGGTAAAACAGAGGTCAGAGATCCGATCACCCAGATATTTGGCAAGGCCGACTTCTAAGAATCTGCTTAGTTGGTTACCAGAGGATTTTCCTCAACATTTATTTGAGGCAAAGGTAAGGGACACTACAGAATCGTGTGACTCATTTGTACTTAATTGCCCACCGGTTTAAGTGTTCAGTTCGATCGTGATAAATTGTAATGTTCTTTAAGTTATTTGTTGCTACTCGACATTCCCTGTTACGGGATTTCGATCTCAAGAATATCTTTTCGTTTTAGAAGTCTACATATTTGACATCACTGTTAAAGAAAGTTGGACATACTCGTAAACGCCTTGCTAATTTCATGATATCGGTTGCCTGGAAGAGATCGCTTACAGCATTAAGGCCGTCCCTTGTACTATCTACCTTAACGCCTTTTATACTTGTTCTATTGTTTTATTCTGATTTTTTATTGTTCTTGGTGTACGTGTAAGTGGTCGTATATCTATCTAAGTAATCTGTCGGTTCTCAATACACTGTTCTCTACAACACAGTAATGTATTTTTACATTCAAAAAACCAATCAATGTAAATAAATGAATTCCCTTTTCGCATTTGGACTCCTGGATAGGCCTGGATATCCTGGCTAGTAATCTAGGCAACCCAACTTCACCCAGAAATACAGAAGTTTCCTAGGTTCTTTGCAGGCTTTGCGAAGCGATTTCGGTATATTGACGTTTTCTTCGACTCATTAGGACAATAATAAACTAGACCACAAAAGATCGAGAGCCCAACAGACGTCATTCTACGCAATGCCTGTGGTAATATCGGCGCGGTATCAAGGTCGCGGGAAGCATTGTTGCTCGTATAATTAGAAAATAAGAAAACTCCGGAATATTACAAGGATATTGAAGTGCTTTTACATAAAATGTTGCAATGACCCGCCGAATTGCGATAGTGTTCCTTCCTACACAAAGAAGTCTTCATAGACATCAGCCACATTACATGTACGTATGATACTTGTGAACAACATTGGAGATTTCGCTGTATCCATTTAACTTAAAATAAGAACCGTGACATACATTTTTATATAAAATTTCAGACATAGAGTTCTTTGCACAGTACGTATAGTTTTCAAATCAAATCAAATCAAAATCGTTTATTTCGGTTCATTCAATGACACCATATTTTTAACGCGAATCGGTGTAGATGTGTTCCAACCAATCTGTTATAGGCAGGTCCAGTTTGTCCCTGGATAAAGTGCAACCCCGAAAGGGGGTTAAAACTTGATCAAAATTTAACGACATATTTTTTATGTATTTAATGATTTACTAATTGATAAAGTTTGATATAAAATATCCTATAATAACCTTTATAACTTTTCTCAACATAAAAACATACAACTTGATGTTTAAATAATATAAATATTGGTTAGACTTATACGTCTGATTTTTCTACATTTCTTAAGATTATCCAGTTATGTTAATCAGGATGCTGTGTCGTGGTTTCAAACATTCATTGCATTTTAACGAGCCTTAAGCCATAAAATCCCGACCTCCCTCAACTTTAAAATGCATGGAAATTGGATAATGCATTCGTTTCATTTTAAAACGGAGAGAAAGGGTTAAAAAAGTGTGCCAAAAATTCGACGTGCATGATTTTTTAGTGTTACGAACCAGGCTTGGAAAATTGGAACACTTATTATGGCCTGACCGTTCGAAATCCGTCAAGCCGTTAAGCCTCTAGGGGACGCCTGTCAGACATACATTCTTTCCTTACATACATATATACACACACTCGAAAAACATTACTCTCCTTTGCAATCGGATTAAATTTAGAGACAGTTCGTTACGTTACGTGATCCAAAAAAGATAAAAGAAAGTATTTAACTCACCCTAATTCATTAAAATAGCTATTGAGATCAATATTGGTATTACCCATTTACGCATGACTGCCACCGGGATTCGAACCCGCGACCATCAGATCGCAAAGCAAGGGCCTCATCCACTCGGCCACCACGTCCTCAATATAAATAATATACGATTTTTTCGTGATAAGGCCAAATAATAATCAGTATTCTTACCTGGATAAGGTATCCGTCCGTAGGTGACGAGCTCAGTGAGCAGAATGCCGAAAGACCATACGTCTGATTTGATGGAGAATTTGCTGTAGTTAGCCGCCTCCGGCGCCGTCCATTTGATAGGGAACCGAGCGCCCACTCTAGCTTCGTATTCGTCTTCCTGTTGGGAACAAAATAATCATTAATAAATCATATTTTTAAAAAAACATTATTACTATTATTAAAATTCTTTATTGTACAAAATATAAATTACATTGCACAATGGGCGGGCTTTTTTAGTGACCGTAATCACCACTGAAAAGTCATAGGGAAGCAAAATGCACAACTTCGTTTACTTCCACGACATATTTTTTTAAGAATTTTAAAAACTTTCAACCGAATTGATAACTTCCTCCTTTTTGAAGTCTGTTGAAAACTGTTATGCCACATGCTGAAAAACTGTTGATATGAAGCATATAAAACATGCTAAAAACTTTACATATTATTTCTTTCTTACTTCTGCTTCTGTGGTCTTCTTTCTAATCCGGCTCTACCTTTTATAAAAATAACTATTATAGTGTTCAATCAATATTTTTAAACCCCTTTTGTGTAGTCGCTTTCGGCTATAACAGTCGTCTTGAAAAATTCGAAAAAAAAATCCCTTGATTGGGCCAGCTGTAAACTCCGCACCAATATAAACCACTTACTCATACAAAAAGCCGTCAGGGTATTAAAGAATTGAGATATGGTCAAATAATTTATATTCCGCGGTATGGAGTCCCGTTACCATCCTGCTGGATATTAATGGATGCATTTCTGAGACTAATCGAAATCGAATCGCATGTCAGATTGTCATGATGCATTTTACATGCGTTATTTATAGCAACATGTATGTATGTATATATATGTGTGCATGTATCCGTTAGCGATTTAATTAAATTACACAGAAGAAAGTTCGGAAACTGAATAATCTTGATAAAGAACTATTTGACTACTAATAATGAGAATGAATAACGTACAAGTATCTCCTAAATAATTGTTATTTTAACCGTTTTAGCAGTACCTACATTTTAAGTTTAAAGTCTCTAGCACATCTAAAAGTGACCTAGACTTGATTGTCTTTACGTGCCTGAGTGTGTGCCAAATTAACCAAACATTGAATATGGATAATGTGGAACGTAGAGCAGCTGCTTGTCTGGTATTCAACTAAGAACCCGTATCAAAGTGCGCAGTCGCGCAAAGGCAAGTTCTTAAAGAAAACGCCTGGAGCGCACTTGTCAAGTTTTCGTAATGATAATTAAATTGAAGTAGGTAATTTGATAAACAAATACCTCTAATTCTAATTCTAATTTGGGTAAGGGGTTGCATGTGGTCTGCACTGACGTCCCGCTGTGGGGTGTATTGTGCATTGACCCCTTTTTGTACTAACTCTACCCCAGCCAGCCTAGCTCCCCAAAATAGCGGAGGAGGACCCTGGGTTGATGGATGGTGTGTTCCAGTTTCCCGGTAGGGTCATCAGGACCCGTATCCAGGATTTTCCTCAGCCCAGTCTTCTTTCTGGCCTCTTCTGTAGCTGTGCAGTGCACAACCACATGTTCTACGGTTTCCTCCTCTGCGAAGCAACCGCGGCAGATCACGCTGTCCGTCGCACCCATCTTGAACAGATGGTGATTCAGGTCGCTGTGGCCGGTTATAATTCCTACCATTGTACGTAGTTCTTCTCTTCTCATCTTCATGAGTGTGTTTGTCAGTTTCTTATCAATATTCGGTAGAAGCATCTTTGTGTGCTTGCTGTCCGTTCTTTTGTTCCAAAATTTTTGGTGTTCTTGTACTGAATGTTGATTCAGTCTAGCTTTTATTTCCGCTGTTGGCGGTTGTGTCAGGCTTTTGTCCGATGAACTAGGGACTAGTTTCGCCCCCAAACAAATACCTATGAAAATGAATACTTGACGTGTTCAATCATATTGTACAATGTGGGCATCATTACAATACGCAATGAAGCGCTTTTGAACTTGCATTAAGGTCTTTATTTCCACTCTTTTTTGATCTACTAGTATATTGGTGCTTAAGAACTTGCCGACGCTTCACATTATTGTTTTTGGTGGGATTACTCTCTTCGAAAAAAGGTGTACGGTCAGAAACAGGGACAGATTTAAATACGTAGATTCCCCGCAACTACATTAACATAAAAAAATATTTCTATGCTCAAACCAGCGAATTCAATATTTCTAGAACTTGTGGTGTAGATAGTTTGAGATTAACTAGGTAAGTAAGGTGATAAATAGATACGTTTTAGTCTTCATTTGTATCTATAAGAAAATCAATTCGCTACATCATATTTTATTAGGACCAGATAAAAAACAAATAATATGAATAAACAATGAGCTCATAAATTGTAATAAAATTTAATTTACGTCAGAGCAATAAAGCAGGTCCATCAAACGTGACCATTGTTTGAAAATAAAAGAAAATTAACACCGACAAGTATGGATGACTAAGAAGAAAGCCGCAAAATTGTTTGTGGTTTCAAGGTATTTTAATTTTAATACTTGTTGCAAAAAACATGGTTTCCGTTAGTTTCTCTGTTACCACAGGAGTTTTGTTTATCTTTACCTTGATCTTTGATCAATTTGTATTATTAAAAAGGGGTTCAAAATTATTTTAATCGATTAGGTAACGGATTGTGAACAAACAACTTTCAGGTTTCGTATAAACAAAATTTAACGTAGGTACATTATGTAAACATAAATTTTATTAAATCTCTCAATAGCTACCTAAATTATAAATACCGCTGTACCGATTAACTTTCGCGTTGCGATAGTATTAATATTGAAGAGGTAGGTGTATCTGTCTATGATATCATAATGTCATATCAGTTGCTTTGTAAAATTATGTACAGTACTTGCAATTATTCCTCTTCGTAGTATCAATCAATCAATATTTATTTCTAAGAACACAGATATTACACAATAGTAAGAAAGTACATAAGTGTCAAGTAACTTTGGCATGTCATGGAGGATTCCTGTTAATGTGAGTGTATGAGGGGTGAAAATGGTTAAATTAAAGTAATACCTTGATCAGGGCTGAAATCAGCAAACTTCACGATATTAGCCTCCGCGATAAGCAACTTACATTACTCACCCATTCTTACACGTCTTCTCACACCCTCATTCGATCACCTCTCTACACCATCCAGGCGGCCAAGTCGCGGTGGATGTAGTTCTGAGACTCAAGTATACTTACCACACGGAAATGCCGTATCATGGGTAATGTGACCTATCATGGGTGGTGTAACCTGTTGTGAGTGAACAAGGGGTAAAATGATAGTGATACCTTGATTAGCCGGGCGAGGCCGAAGTCTGCAATCTTAACGATATTTGCCTCCGCGACGAGCACGTTCCTGGCGGCCAAGTCACGGTGGATGTAGTTCTGAGACTCGAGGTACGCCATGCCGGCCGCGATCTGAGCCGCCATGTCGATCAGCTGTTGAAGCTTCAGTCCGCGACCTTTGCCTAAACACAAAATAATGGGTCAATTCAACATCCTACGTCATATCAGACTGCATACTTGGACCCTATTGTAGGGTTAAACCATTCTCCGCTTTTTTCAAATATGCAATATTTTCAGCCTACAAATAAGAGTATTTTATCATCCCGATACAACGTCTAACTTTATACATCCGCAACCGACCCATGGAGACTGATGATGGCCTCACATCGGATGAGATAGTGGTAAAAAATGTGAGTTTTAAGTAGAACCGATATCAATACATAGGTAGGTTTGTAATGATCGGTAACAGTTACGGCAAAACCACATTTCACAATTCCTAAAAAAAGGACAAAAGTAACATTTTACGTCAATGAGGTCAGAAGAAGCTGCGAGTTATCGCTCAGTTTTTCTATTGAACTTCTAATAAACTGACATCAAGTGTATGTAAATATATACATACTATCACAGAGTACTAAGATGTACACAAATACTATATATGTATAATTCCTCCTTAAACAAAGCATCGTCGTGGAAGTAACACTGTTTGTGATTAATTATTATTTTTATTACATCTACGATACACCACATAACAATGAGAGAGAATATATATTAATGTCACATAACATAAATAACTATATTTAATTAAAATATATGCTGTAACATCTAGCAGGCACCAGGCAGTATTTCATAATGTTCGTAATCATGACATTTTTATGTTTATAGGGATTCTTAACTAATCGGTATTGCAGTAGTCTAGTAAAATGGAATTTCCATTGAATTAATTCAATTAATCTATGAATGATAAGGCAGATAGATTGCATCATAATAAGTATTCCTAGTCGATCTAGTCTCGTATATGCATGAGTCTTGATGTATAAGACATTGTGATCCAGATACAGTTACACTTTATTGTACACCCGAAGAAACATAAATTGTTAAAGGAAGCTTAAAAATAAAATAAACATAAATAATAGAGGTTACAATGGGCGGCCTTATCGCTAAAAGCGATTTCTTCCAGGCAACCTTTGGATGGAGAGGATTGATAGTAGTTGGCGTCTGGACGGGTTAGTCGTTATAAAAATGTTCCAGATTGTAGGCTTCACTAGTTTTTGAGGGAAACAGAAGCTTGGTGTGAGTTTATAATCCCTGGTGTTTCGTTTGTCAAATATGGAGGAATGTGAACAAATAGACATAAAAACGCGTGAATAAAAACCCTAGGTTAATGATAGTTTGAATTGAAAGTTACCTTGTAAGTAATCGAGCAAAGATCCATGTTTCATCAGTTCCGTGATGATGTAGATGGGTTCTTCGAGCGTGCAGACCGCGTACAGTTGGATAAGCTTGCTGTGGCGCAATTTCTTCATGATCTGCGCTTCTGCGAGGAAGTCTTTCGGGTCCATGGTGCCGGATTTGAGAGTCTTCACCGCGACAGGCGTGGTGTTGTTCCACAGCCCCTCCCATACTTCGCCGAACTGGCCGTGGCCGAGTTTCCGTACGAACTTCAACGATGTGCGGTCGATCTCCCATTGGTCGCGAGTTCTGTGCGATAGACCCTCCGTTACAGGCTTCTCGATCTGTAAAAGGATTTTTTTTTAAAGACTGCTGTACCTGTAGAATGTTCTCATAAATAACATCAAGCTCAGATACAAAGATTTATTAAAATATCATACTGCGTTCTTGGATGATAATTACATTTTTGAGAATGGAAAAAAAAACAGTTACTTTACAACGGAAATTTTATTGAACAGATAGATGGTGTAATATATAATTAAAACAATAATATGTCGTCATCATAAATTTTATTTTATAATGAGAAACTATGAATTTAATATTTATAGAACACCAAGGAAAATTATGTCACATAATCGACGATGTTAGGTGCAGGTGTAGATAAATGCATGTTTGATCTGTAGGTATGTATGAAACAATGATCGTTCTGGCAGACTGGCAGGCAAGCAGGGTAGCTGCTAGACCGCAACATGATCAGATCACTCTTATTAGTAGGGTTCATACACCGAACAACTAACCAGCAGTCGACATACGCTGCAACGAAGGTTTTAAACAATAAAGATAATAAGTCTTGACGATAATATAACGGGAGGTGTTTATATTTTGTGGTATATAAATATTTTATCTCAAATATAATGGTTCATATATTTTGGTAATGAGCTGTTTCTAGTCCTTTTTTTTTTATTTATCCTGTGTTGTCCCATTGGTTGGCAAAGGTCTCCCCCAAATCCTTTCATTTGTCACGGTCGTTAGCGATCTTCCACCATTCCCTCTCGAACACATCTAGATCATCCCTCCAACGCTTTCTCAGCCGTTCCTTACGCCGCATTCAGTCTTCAGGTATCTAGAGAGTGGCTAGTGTTGCCCACCTCTCTGGGTACAGGCGGCTAACGTTCCCCGCCCAATCCGATTTAAGCCTCGCTGTATTTTGGCCTACAACGGCAATGCTAGGTAATGAACGTATCTAGTCCTTATTAATTATTATTATTATCAGTCTGAACTGTCCCATTGTAGAGCAAAGGCCTCCCCCGTTTTCGCCAACGGTTTCGATCTTGCGCTACTATTCCTCCATCTATCAAAGTTATTCTAGTCCTATCTATCAAAATAAATAAAGCAAAATATACGATATTGCAGTATTACGCTCATGCTCGTCTTTCGGCTCTCCCGATAGGTCGCGAAGGAATCGAGCACACGGAACCCTTTAATTAATTAATTTTCCTCACACTTTACCATACCTACATTATTTTCACACCGCAATGTAATATGAAACGTACGGTTGGTGATCACGGACTATGACGACGACCGAACGGTCAGTGGTTATTGTCACGGTTTGTCGCCCAGATTATCATAAAATGATAAATCAGAAGTCAAATCGCATTGCAATTATTCTTTGTTCCTAAAAATCCATTTATAAACAATAATATTTCCTTCATAAAAACAAATACTTTTGAAATAAAATGTTAAGTGTCGAACCACGTTTCCTCAACATATACGGAAACTTCGATGTTGCAAAACGAATTGCTACGAGAACTTGAGGAAACCAAGGTGAAACAAATTAGGGAACATCTATTATTTATACTTGCAATAAACTGATTCATACGAATATTGTTAAGGCACCTATTTGTAGGTATGAGACGTTTGATGTAATACAGAAGTCGGTATCGGAAAGTGACAATTGTTATACAATCGATGTTATTGAATCGAGCGTCTGCTAATCTATACCTACTTAGATACATACATTTCATTGAAGTGAAAAGCCATCTTGGTCTTGCCTACTTATTGAAGGACTCTACTAGAGGTCGTAGAAAACTAAATAAACATAGGTGTGTTTTGTTCACTAGTCATAGTTATGGTTACAGGTTACAGAGGTTATACCTACTCACTGAATAGAACTCAGTGTAGGCCAACAATTTATCTAGTTGGTTTATGTATTACCTGGTCAGAAAACAATGTAAAATATCAGAGTAGTTTTAAGATTACTGAAATTAAATGTCATAGTTGTGAAACACTGATAGACCTTATGACAATGAATAAAAGGCATATTTTACAGATTCTAAGGCTTCATGAGCCAACAGACCGATGCAATCGTGGCCGCCTCTGTAACCGCATTCTCGTTGAGAAATAGTGAGTGTAAATAAACGTAAAGAAACAATGAAATTCCGCAAATGTAACTAGCAGTATTCCGATAAAACGATGGATAGTGAAGGGGCATAAGTCGGAGAGTAGCGGTTATATTCATAAACCATGCGAATCGTTACGTCACTAGCCTCGAACCAGACGCAGGCCAAATAAACAAACATTTTTTGCAACGGTACGTAACAGACGTTGATAAATGACACGTTGCGCGTTATATTCATCGTTCATAGTTCACACTTTCATACATGTTGATAATTGTATTAAAATGATCTAACTAAACTCTTATAAAGCTGACTGTCTGATAAATGAACGCACAGTCTGAACCATGGGCTCTACTAAGAAGCGTGAATGATAAAAGGTAAATGCGGTATCTAGAGCATATATAAGGGAGGCAGATCCATGGAAGCATTGAGATGCCTATTTCCAAAAGTAGATATACGCCTCATGACAAAGATGATAAAAGTTTCGCAGTCTTTTGGTGGTCTGCTGAAACCTTGAAAATGAAAACATTTCAGCGGAAAGAAATAAGAGAACCTGAAAGCAATAACTTTGCTGAAAATGTAAGAAAGATTGCTATATTGCGAACATAGAAGAACTATGGAAAGTATTTATTTTGTTTGCAACAAGAGTATGAATAAGCAAATAAATAGGTAAATAATTCCGCAAATTTGTACAAAACTGAGGACTAATTGTCTAAATTTTGCAATCGCAATTGCTCAAAATTGTAATTAGGGTATTTTTCAAGCACGGGGCTTTAAAACTTAATGATTCCAATACAACCTTCAACTTCGGTAATGTGCCACCAGATCGTGTCTCACCAGTCCTATAATGTTAGCCATTCAAATAGAACTAAATTCACACAATCATGATGTAGTGTGTGAACATTGAATATGATTTTAAATTATGTTTATTAATGTATTTGCGACCAACGTTACGTTTTGGGTTAGGTAAATCTTCGTCATTTATTTTACATCTGAACATATATGAAGAGTTATTTTATAAATGGAAAGTAGGCAAAAATAATAATATTGAAAAGTGATACAAATCGTCTGGCGTGGAACAGTTCGATCCACCAAAGCGTAGGTACACTGGAATAATCAATATAATTTTATATAGACACAATTGGAAAAACAATAGGATTAATTTCTGATTGTAATGACTGGACAAGAGGTGGCACGTATTTTTTTCTTATGAATATGGTAAATTGAGCATCAATGTTTTCTAGATGAATATTCATGGTGGGTTAGGATTTTGATTATAATACAATGTGGTTAAATGGATAGATGAATGATTATTGCTTAATCACACTGAATCGGATACTTAGCTCGAGTCAGCTCGCAAAAGCTTGGCTCGGGCGCCGCAATCGCCCCGCTGTCACACTGTCATTTTGTTATAACCAAAAATTCTGACTGCACAGATACAACATAGTATCAACCCCTTTTGGATTGCACATTTAAGTTTTTTTCGGCTGTTAAAAACTTGTGGTGTAAAGCTGGAAAAGGACATAACAATGCTATTTTTTATACTGATAACGCGACGCAGGCGAGGTGTTGGGCAACAGCTAGTTTGCGAGCGAAGCTGCAGACATCATGACATAAGAGGAAAGTCGGAGGCTATTCCAAAATACATAATAAACTAATAAATATTATTAAATGGACAAGCATCATTTAATAATGATGTGAACTGGTATTGTCTGTCTACCAACTTGATATAAGATTTTATTATGCTCTGGGAAATCCCACAGAAAAATCGAAAAACAAAAATGTATAAAATGCTAAGTATAGCAAGCGATTCTTATTTTTTGTCTGGCTTTTAATTTATTAATGATAATGATATTCAAAGGTTTTTTGTTTAAATTAAAAAACACCTACTCACATTCCTTAAATATTACGTATTTTTTAAATTTATATTTATTTGACCAACTAATGAGACAAAAAAAACCTACTTAGTCTTTTTTCATCTAACCTGATTCAGAAATAACTGGTTTTTTACAAAAAAATTGTTTTAAGTCAAATAATATCAATATATACCCCTCACATAAATTTCTAATTGTTAATAATATATCCAGACAAAAAGAGTTATTCCCAAAACACTCTTCGAGTTTATTTTTAATGCAATTCAATCTTTTTGAATGTAAGTCATGCGCTTTTGAACAATTGTTCTAAGTGAATGTAAGTCATGCGCTTTTGAACAATTGTTCTATCTCTTACCGTTTTCGTTAGACATTCTCCTACTGATCCATTGAGAATCAAAATTTTACACCCAGCAATAACAGAGTTAATAGAATAACTAAGATGTATATATGATATGTATGTAGAGCAAAATATAAAACCACACAACTCGTTATTTATTCATCCATAATCCATAGTGATAACGTTAGTGAATTATAACTATGCGATGCATTTACACAATTTATTGTTAATTGCAATCGCACGTGTAAAATATGCAATTGACGCAAACGAAATAAATTAAAAGCACAATAACTATTAGTCATTGAATATAAAATACTTAAGGATGAAACGCTTCATTTAACGAAACTAGTTTCCGTATATCACAAGATGAAGCCGACAAATTTATATATTAATAGCGTTAAACATCTCGAGTGAGAATAAGGCTCTTAGTGCAGGAAATGTGTCTTTCGGTGAATTTAAAGTATCCTCCGGCTGGTTCAATGCCTCGTAACATTTCTCACGCGGACAAAGGTTCCCCGTCGAAAACCATAAATTTTATGGTCGTTCCGATATTGAATTTTGCAATTTATGCGGCATCGTAATAATATAACATTTTTTCGATCTCGCGGCCTTGATTCGGACGTTGTGATTTTACGTTTGTGGCATAACTGTAAATGTTACGTTCAATCACTATTATATTATTCATCATAGATGATAGTGGAAGGCCGGGTGGGTCAAGTTTAGCTATTATGTGGTTTGTGTTGTTTATTATCAGTCTGTATTATGCTTTGATTGGTGGTATTGGATTGGAATGAATGATGACCGTGTGTGTGCATTAAGGCTAATCCTCAAATCCGAATTCCATACAAAATGTTTCGTTTCGTATTATAGTAATTTATTCACATTATTTGTTTCATCCATGTTTTTTGATTTCTTCAACAAAAAAAGTGAAAGGTTTCATAATTTAATTTAGATTTTATACGTGTTTTTAAGTTAGTAGGGTCAATTTTAAAACACGTATAAAATCTAAATTAAAGTATGAAACCTTTGACTTTTTTTGTTGACGAAATCAAAAAAAATGGACGAAACGAATAAATAATACGGCGTACTTTTTGAGTATTTGTCCGAAACATTTTGTATGGAATTCGGATTTGAGGATGCCCCTTAAGAATGCATTGCACAATGGTGGCAGCCTTGTAGAGTCACTGACCTGTACGCAGGGCTTGCTCAGAGAGACGCAGAGGCCGTCGGCGTCCTTGCTGTAATGCTCTACGAGTTCTTGCAATGTACGGAAGGTGGTGCGCCGGGCGATGAAGAATCCCCCCTCGTCCAGTTGCCTGATGCGGTAATGCTTTACTGTGTCACCGTCTCGCACTGCGAACAAAATACTGATATCAGATCAAAAATAATTATTTTTAGAGCAAAAAAAAAAAACGATTTCTATATTTATGTACAGACTTAAACAAAAAAGTTTACGTGGTTGACTTTGTGACAAGGACAAGCCCTGTGCAACACCGACCTGACTTCAAAGTTTGATCTTTTATTTTGTTCACTCCAAAGATATTCTTCAAATAAATGATACCTCAATGAATAAATGCAATGAAATATACCTACTCGTACTAACGGTCTGAGTATCTATGTAGATCTTAGTGACAAATAGCTCTACATTAGTCTTTCTGCAACAAGATTAACTTAGTGAGAACGACTCCACGAATTCATTATTTTAATGTTGGCAGCACAGAATGCCGAGAATGAAAGTAATATTCGCGGAAGTCATGGTATAAACATGACTTTATAACAGAGTTGTATTAATAAAGGACGTATCTAGATCGAGATTCAACTAAAAGTTATTCACATAATTTATTATCTTCTTAAATATGAATCGCAGTTAATAATGATGTGGCCATTCCAAGAATCGCCTCGCCTCGTCATGTTCTTGACAGTTTTTAGATTTGTGTTGATGAAGGTAAATGGAACAGACACACGGTAAAAGAACGAGCATTTATAGGCCAAGATGTTGTATGTTCCACGTTCGTACCGATCTAATTATTCAAATCCCGTTACACGGCGAAGTAACTTATGTAACCGGTTAGTTAAGAATGTATCATATGTAAGGGTGATTCATTCGTGTGTTTCACATAAACATTGCTCGGGTCAGTAACATTACGATTTAGAATTATTGTTGTGCTATTTGTTCACGTGCTATCAGTGTTGTAGTTGGTAAATGTACACGGTTCTGAACGTGACGTATTTATAAATATTGACGATAGGAAACCTCTCAATGGCACCTAAAATTTAAGCTGCACATTTGATTTTTTATAATGTATTCTAAAACCCTTTTCATTATTTTTATTAGAATGCTAATTTGTTCGTTTAACAATTACTTACCTGCGTAGCATGGAATCCACGACAATCGTCAAAATAATGCGAGACAAACTTTATTTTAAATTCATCTTAACGGTTTCATCTTCATCTTATCTGCCTATCGCAGGCCACTATTAGATATAAACTTTTCACAAGAATAGTTTACAAACATGATTTTTTTTTAAAGCATTAGACAAGCGTTTAACCACCACCTCACCTGATGGAAAACTACGACCGACGGTGTTTGTGGTCGAGGATGGAGCTCGCTTGGCTAATAGACACTGATTCACTCTGGACTTGAAGACACAGAGGTTATAGCAATCATGACTTTGTTAGCACCACTATCCATCGAATAGGTACACTTATAACTAAATGTACATAATGTCTTCTTGCTGTTAGCCTTCATGAAATTACATTTAATTTTACACAATAAAATATCTATTTGTTATATTAAAATGTTAAATAATTATTGTAAGCAGCATCTGAAAATATCTGCAGCGACTACCGCAAACAAACTCTGGCTTTATTTAATATTTCCCTTGAAAATGAAGTTCTATAGAGATAACATGATACTAGTACATAGTTCGATTAACACCGATAACCGTTTTCCAGGGATACCATCAGACAAGTTGTTTTTTAATTGAATAATCGTGTTGATGATAATGGTTATTTACTATCTGTACTAATAAACTCTTATAATTCTCTATAATACGTCTCTTCAGTAACATAGATTTATTAAGTAGCCTAACTACATTATACAGTCCGGGTATATTATAAAGGAGGACGTGGTGGCCGAGTGGATGAGGCCCTTGCCTTGCGATCTGATGGTCGCGGGTTCGAATCCCGGTGGCAGTCATGCGTAAATGGGTTTTTTCGGTCGAAAAAATCTATGTATGCACCCCACGTTCTCGCAACGGTGAAGGAAAACATCGTGAGGAAACCGGCATGTCAACGGACAGAAAACCAAAAAAAAAAAAAAAAAATGTTCTATGGCATGCGACATCCACCAATCCGCATTGGGTCCGCGTGGTGGATTAAGACCCATTCACTCTCCTGCCGAGAGTAGGCCTGAGTCCCAGCAGTGGGAACATTATAGGCTGATAATGCTAAAAAATATTATAAAAACAATAAATTGAGATGGGCCCAGCATTGGAAGTGAAGTTAATTAAAAGTACATACTTGTAATAATAGGTATGCAAAAATATATGAAATAATATTCAAATTTATTCACTTGCGGTTTGCTAGAGATTGACGATGATAAACTTATTCTACAAAGTCTAAAATAATAATGTACTTTTCCAGTAAATAAATAATAATCTATACCTACTTACTGCAATATATTATTATAATATTAATGTAATGTTTAGGTACCTTGTATGTTTATCAGTATTTTCCTTATTTTTTCTTTTACGCAGGTATTCCAACGATCTTTTTTTTTATAGAAAAAATTGCACTTTACTATGTGTCTGACTTATTTACTGAATTGATTGTCCTGTCCTTGTATTGTGCTAGATTTGTATGGGGGAATATTCAATAACGCACATGTTGACGCACGTTATCTATAATTTAAAACTTAAGAAACATTGTATCTCAGCTCTAGTAGACAACGTGCCTAACGTCATTAATAAACGATTAATAAATAACTCTTTAAATTGTAATATACATGTTGATTTTTTCAAATTGGTTTGAGATTTTTAATACAGAACGTGGTGTTTTTTTCTTCAAAATCAACTGGTTTGATTCCTGGTAAATGATTTTTATAAAATCTGAGTATGCAGTAGAATTTTTCGATATTATTGATTTTAAAAGTTGGCCATCTAGACCAAGTTGATTTTTTTTATCGATATTGTCCCGAATGTCATTTGAGCGTTTTTCGATATCATTGATTTTAAGAGGTGGCCAACAAACCCATTTGAAAAATTCACCCTGTATTTTTACTAACTGATTCAATGAAGACGCTATAATTATATAAATAGAGCCTTAACTACTTGTCATTGAATTCATAAACAATACTAATTAGTAAGTATTAAAACACCTTCGCCTGCACTTTGTTCTCACGGGTCCTATTGCGGACATAGAAAAACCTGAACCGGTTCAAAAGCGATCTAATCATTAAAAACAACTATGATTGTATGCGTTTCTAATAGAAGATTTGAATTATCCTGTATCGGATCGTGATGGTCGGCATGTTATTAAAACTATTTTGGTTTTATCGATCTTTGTGATCAAAAGCATTACTCTACCTATAACCTATCATCATCATCAACCCATAGCAGTCCACTGCTGGACGTAGGTCGTTCCCAAGGCGCGCCACTGAGCCCGATCGTCGGCTATTCTCATCCACCTTCTGCCAGCTATAGCGCGCAGATCATCGCTCCATCTGGCGAAAGGTCGTCTTCACTCAAGAACACCCTAACCTATACCCAAGTACCTATAATAACTATAATTCAATTTAGTAACTTTAATATCTTTAGATATAAAATGTATGGAACGATTTCAAAGTGATGCTACTTGCTTTTGTAAAAAATAATAGAAGATCATTCATGGGATGCACGACCACGGTAATTTGTAATTATTATTACATCGTTTGAATGCATTAAAGCCATCTCTATAAGTCCATTCAATATTTTATTAAACCATTAAAATTGAAATTGAAATGGACTTAGCCTTCCACTACATTAACGCAGGGTTGTCAGTTTTTAAATCTTTGACCCTTTTACTTGTGAATGTATTATTCATATTTTTGACACGAGCCCGTTACTCGGATGCTCACCTGATAAGGAGAAGTCGTTGTGACGGCTCTCGGAGTCGCGGATGAGGAAAGCGCCATGCTCATTCTCCGGGAGCAGCAGTTTCTTTTCCGCTTCGATTCGCTTTATTTTGCGGAAATACCATCTGCAACAAAAAAAAAAAAGATTTTATAATATGTAAGGTAACGTGGTAACACATAAATCCTACTGATATTATAAACGCGAAAGTTTGTAAGGATGGATGGATGGAATGAAAAACTACTGAATGAAAAATGAAACTTTACAAATATATATCTTATACATCAGAATAACACATAGGCTACAATTTAAAAAGATACCTGCGCAGACGAAGTCGCGGGCAACAGCTAGTTTATTTATATATATTGATATATAAAAGACTTGGAACTGACTGACTGCCTGAATGGCAGACAATGTATGGCCAAACCGCTGAACGTGGAGACTTGAACCTTGGAAGGTGAGTTTGTCAAGAAGTGCAGGCGCGTATACTTTTGTTGATTCGCAACGCAAATGAAGTTGTGGTTGTCAGCCTACAGGCTAAAACAGTGAACGTAGAGACTTTAAACTTGGAGGATGTTTTGGTCAAGAGCTGAAAGTGCGTACTAAAAAAGGATTTTTTAAAATTCTTAAATAAGAACTCTGAGATGCTATACTTTAACAGAAAGAAATGATGATAATGCAAGCAGAATACCCAACAATAGGCCAGTCGAAGAGGGCGTTGTCACTCTCATTCGAACATAGGGCACAGAAAGTGCCGGTCGAGGCGGTGTGACTCAACGTACACGAATGAACTATTCAGCATTCATTTGTTGTATCGTATGCTCACTCGCTGGCTGGCGTTATAGACAGGAGACCGACTAGTTTTAGTATAGCCACTTTTAACACAGTGTGAAGTGTAAACTTATGAATCATTTCACAGACTTGTTATCTTCTCGACAGTTTCAGTTAAATAGAAAGTTTGAAAACATTGTAGTACATCTTCGTAGATATAGATTCATGTCGTATACTGTGCTGTTGCAAAACAATGCTGTGGTTTTGACATCAGAATTTGTTGCACAAAATCCTGAACGACAGACGAGCGAGGTCATCTTGTTTTTGATTAATTAAATGGCGCTATTGTAGACAAAGATTTTTTATTAAACAGTGCTAACAATATTACTTCATGATGAAAAGCGATGTAACGCATATGCAGAATATACTTGATTGGTCTGATTCAAAATTATAAGAGGTATATTAAGGGTAATCCTCAAGGCAAATTTCCCTACAAAATGTTTCGAACAAATTTATTACTAAATATATTTATATAATTTATTGATAAATACTCAAAAATTACGCCGTATTATAGTAATTTCTTCACACTATTCGTATTCGTCTATATCAAATATGTTTTCAGATTGTGTGAACAAAAATTAGTAAGGTTTCATACTTTAATTTAGATTTTATACGTGTTTTTTAAATTAGTAGTGTTAATTTTACGGCGTACTTTTTGAGTATTTGTTCGAAACACTTTGTGTGGAAATATGCCTTGAGGATTACCCTTAAATTAGCCATGCTGTTTAGTTTCACAATAATATCGGCCAGAGTTTTATATTTCACGTTTTGATACTTCATTTAGTTTTCATCCACCGCAAAGTAGCTAAAAGAAATCCTTATAGAGATCAAGGATCAGATAACGTCATTCTTTAGATTGGCTCACAATTTCATGTTCGTGACGATTACACTATGATTGAGGATTGATTACCATTGTCTATCGTCTGTTTCCGAGTAAAAGCACGAATAGACTTCAGATCTGTTATTAAAAATGACCGAGGCAATGATATCAGAATCAATCGCAGTTAGATAGCTGTATCTAGCAACTGGTTTATTCAAATTGATAATCATATTAATTTGGGTTTTTTTTGAGTACTCCTAAGATTTATAAAATAACAGTAAGTTATTAACTTAGTTTAAAAATATCTAACCAGCGGCGGCACCATAAAACAATTTGCTTGCAATTCCATGGTCGTAATTTTTTTCTACATATTTGTCATCGTATAGCAGAAACGTTATTTTGAAAGCGTTTAGAAACAACTAAAAGTGTTGCAATTTAAAGGCCGAATCTCGACACGACCTACTTGAAAATGTGCAATGATTGATATTATTTTATTCCATGCAGGCAGCACCTACTGAAATATGATTTTGGTTGTAATCTTCACTCAAGTATAAGAAAATATTTATTTCTTACTAACATTTATTATCTTTTATTTACCCATAATACTCAACTCATTTGAGTAGATTTATTGTTTATTAGATTTAACGATTCTTATTTATTTATATGTTTTTGTTTCTTATACTAAACTTCAGCTCTCTAGATTTAGGGTTTTGCTCTGGGACACTCTAACAGATAGCCGGATACCGGAGTGAGACCCATAAGGGTACGTTTCCTTCCACTGACGCGAAGATAGGTAGAGCGGAGAGGAGCGGACCGTGAATTGCCCAATCACAGTGTTCGAAGTGGAGGCGAAGTAGAATTTCGAGCACTGGGAAACGCACCCTAAGTGTTTGGATTTACCTTTCGATTCTGGTACTGAACACCAGAAACGAGGTGAAAATATGTGTTAACTGGTTAGGAACGAAAATATATGAGCAATGTCGCAATAGTCGTAAAAGTGAAGCATGGAAAGGGCGCTTGTGCTCGTTACTATGAGTGCCTTCGGTGTAACCTCGTCACGCGTTAAGGGCATCCTTAGGGTCATAGATCGCTTACAAGCAGATACTATTGAAGGTCTTATAGTGGAAAACGTATAAGGAATAGATTTCAGGCGTGTTAATGATATGGTAATAATCGTTAGGGATTGCGGATACCATAAAGATGGAGAATTATGACGAGTTCATGTTGCGAACCTGCTTTGCAGACATATAATAGGAGAGGTACACGTTAATATTAAACCAAATCAATTGATTACCTACTTAATTCTAAGGCCATACTTAATAATCTTTTCCCATTATAAAAAAAGATTATATAAAAGCTTTAGGTTAATAAATAACTCGCAAATAATGAAGGAATCCGCTGCTAGATAGATCGACCTTGACCGCCTTTGCTGCAGTGGAGCAGAGAAATCGTCATCTCAATTGATACATTTGAATAGCAAACATTAACAAGCTCTACAAACAAGGAGTAGACACCCTATTTTATTAACTTGTAAGCTAATATTGATATTAAACAAAGAGAAATCTGGTTATATTAAGTCTACTATTGACTAACTATTATTATGAAAAAAGTAACCTTCCAGAATTTAAAACGAGGTGACTAAAATTCTTATGTACAGTAAATCTATAACATTTTGGTAAATTAATACGATACAATTATAATGCACAGAGAGTTCAAACAGCATTCAACAAATATGATCCATGTTGTGTTGATACAAACTAGTTAAAGAGCTGCTACGTTTGTCTAAGGACATGCAGTTTATGTCGAAAGTGCAAATACAAAGCTGGGATAAGATTTAGTAGCTGCTAGCTAGAGCCAGACAGTGACATTGCTATTTGCCACTTTTTAAGAGATAGGTGTCATATTATATTAAGGGAAATAGAAATCATGAATGCAAAGTCGTTTACGAAGTGATTCTACGAAGAATGAGGACACAAACAATCATCACATTATATAATTGTGGTGTATGAATAATTAGATTTGAATTGATGAAATACCAATGGAGATGAGCGTGGTAACGGAAACGGATATGCCTAATAATACGTTTCTTATATAATTGGGTACCTGTCACGAGACGATGCATGTATGTTTGCATGATTTATAATTAGATGATGTAGGCAAGGCGCTAACTGTTACAGTAATTAATTGTAAATGTCAGTGATATATGTTGGAGGTTTAACTTCAATTTTAAGGGTAGAGAGATTTAACAAACCAGTAATTATTATCTTCATCATTGTTTTTTTATACCACCATAAAACTTAAGTTTCTTTTCCAATTTAAAACATAATTTTGAAGTCTCTCTAGATGTAAATGTTGCTAAGTATATATTTATATTAGAACCAGATACTAGGTTATTCGTAATGATGGCTTCTAAACCAAGCCCTTTGACACCGTTAGCGCTGGTTGGCGTAATAAAGGAGAATTAATTACGTGACTTTCGCTAAGAGAGTTTTATAATAACGAGTTAAGCAGAAGCGCCGGTCATCGACCTTCGCGTACCGATGGAGCCACTATTTTTTTTGTTAAGCCCGTCGCGCCAAGCTCCGGGATGCTTGCTAGATGGGTAATCTAATTATAGGGTCTCCCTCTGGAGATGGTCAAGTGCTTCGCCTTAAACTCTTGACTAGTTTTTCTGCAGAGGATAGATACCGTTTTGATAGTTAAGTATCATCTATAACTCAAGAGTTAAATCTTAACATCCTGCCTAGTTCGACTGGAAATAGATAAGATAAGCGAGATGACTAACCACGGATTCAATTGAATAGTGGTCTTTAGGAATGATGTAAATGGTCTTTTGTATGTTGCGTTCGTTTAATTATACATAACTAGTTGTAAGAAAATAACAGGGCAAGGGTACTTGTAGTTGGATGGATAAAACGCGCTCGTACACGTGTGAGCTGAGCGTTTGAGCAGAGTGGCTTGATAATAGTCAATGCGTGCCATTATACAAGACCAAAGTGGCACGTAAATTGGATTTAGTCCCGCAATAACCATCTCATCCCGCATTGTGCTATTTTTTTAATACCGTGGGAATAAATCAGTTATTAAATTTGCTATACTTAGGACATTAATTTCATATTACTTTCTGCGATGGTTCTCTTCACTTACACGAGTAGAGTTAGACATTTTGCAAGTAGTTTTAGAACATTGGTTGTTGTAAAGTAAAATAAATAAAATAAAGGCTGCATATTTAATAATTGTAACTACAAACGGTATGTTAGCTAGCTACAAATTCGGGTTTGCCCGTTACTTACTCAAAGAACTGACAGATAAGGATAACAATCCAACAAACAGCGACATCTTATGAATTTAGAATTAAGACTTCCCAGATTGGCAGTATACAACAAGAATAGACAAAGGCTGCTCTACTTTTAGCTTGGTTTTAAGCTTCAATAAACACCCGACAACTTACAGTAAATATAATGATGATAAGTTCAAAGTAAACAACCCCAATAGAACTAATACGAACGATAGAATTATAATATTGTAAAAGGCAATGTTCAAGATAATTTGGCAATCTCGTAGCGTGGCAAAAACTATTAGAGACGTGGACAATGAGTCGTTAAATATTACTGCCTCCTGTTCGACAGTTATGGTTATGATGAGCTGTGCGAAACGTAAAATGACTAGTGGTAGGTACTGCGAATTGCTACCAATTGGTACGTCGATCACGGACAGAACAGATCAACGGAACAGGGACCCAAGACAAAGCATTAATACAATGTTGATCTTTAAATCCCACAAATATTTATTATATAAACCAAAGTTTACTTATTTATATTAATTAACTAAAGCTGCAATCGATAAAGTTTATGAGCTAGAATAGGGCATAGCATAGGCTATATTTTATACACTGGTCAAGCCGCCGCGCCAGCAGCAGCTATTTTAAAATAAAACTTTGATTAACAGCCATTTCGTTTATATATTATATTCTTAATCTAACAGTCCAAAGAGAGCTAAGAAACGAAATATTGCGAGTAGAAAATCCTGTTGGCGTTTAGACATTCGAAAACGGTTTGCATGAAACATCCGCACGAGCAATAATTATCGTCAGAGGTCAGCCTGGCGCGAACGCAGCGAGCGAATAAAAGAAAAATGAAATCAAAAACCAGTTGTATTGTTCTTTCGTAAGAGACGTCTTGAAGAGATGTGATAAAAAAGAAGTAATTTCCAATGATTTTCACACACAACACGTGTCGTTCGTTTAACAAAGCTCAACATTTGAATTGCTAATTAATTCTTTAATAAACGGAGCATTTACAATACGTAGTCGCAATCTACCTATCCATTGCAAAACTCACGTCTCGCTGTTAGCAATTTATTACGGACTTCATAATACATCATTTGGCTAGAAAGTAAAGTTGTGAGATGCAGAAAAAAACCAAGAACCTAATTTTGAACGCTACGAGGCTGAGACGTCACGAAACGGAACCTAAGTCGTTCGACAGTGAAAGTGAACATGTATGTAATTGATGTTATTTAAACAATTTCTTATATTTTATCAAATTTCGAATAAATTACTGTTCAATCATTTTTCATCACCATCTCAAATTAATATGCAGAGGAGTAAAATAATCACGATGCGATTGTGTGATTGACAAATAAATAATAAGGAAAAAATGTAGTTACTTTTCATTCGAAGTGCGTTCTATTTCAGATTCAAAGGTCGATGCGGCGTGCATGTTTTGTCGTGGAAATAAACATAGCTGGCAGGGTGGCATCACGAAACACTAGAGAATTAATTGAAATCATAGTCTGGTTTTGTTTCTTTCTATACGAATGAAGTCACACTCAACACAACACAACGCCTCGAGTTGGAAGTTTTACAGGTGTATATTCCCGCACATCAATATTTAATCAAATCATATAATAATAAACGATCAAATTATGGTACAAAGCGACACGTTTGAGTGGATTGAATCAACTAAACAAATACATTAATAATGAAAGTACTTAAAACACCTAATCTTATCATAAATATCTGTTGATCGTTACCATTATCAACTTTTATGCAAGATGTTTAAAAGACGCATAAACAAATATAAGATAGTATATAGTCGACACAAATTGTAATATTCTAATTGTAAATGAGTAAAATTGATGAGAATATGTGAGAAGCAGGTAAAACAAGCAAATATTTAGCTGCAAATGGGTTTGTTTCTTCCGAAGAACGTGTGTGCTGTTTCGGTACAATAGTAATGTTGATGCATTTTAAACATAACACACATGTTTTCAGAAATGAGGCCTGCTATACCAACAAACGTCATTGGAACTTGTGAAATGCAGTAGAAATAAAATTTACTGAATGCGTAGCTGAATTTGGTTCACAGTTTGAACATGGTCGGGTTTACGATTTCTACAAGAATTCTCCATCGTAAAAAAAAGTAATTAAGCAAAACATATAAGAGCACTAAGTACTAGACCAGAACAAAACTATAAAATCTTTTAACCAAAACAAAGCAAGTGTAATTTTTTTTTCGCAAATATGCGGGATGAATACCGATAAAGTTGGCGAACAAAGATCATGCCAAAATTCACATCACAGTTTGCTTCCGATCGATCGGTCGTTGTTTCGGAGTCACCTTCGAGCGACACTTCCTGCAGCGGTTTCCAATCGCCAAAGTGCCGAGAGGAAGACACCGAGACCGGTGCAGCGACCGACCGCGCCAGCTTAGCCTTGGAAGCGAGCTCCCTGCATTCTAATCGGACGGCCTTGCGGAAGCGCGTGCTTCGGGCATGCTCTCGTAACACGACACGGCGCCTTATCAACTCAACAATACCCCTCATATGTTAAAACTCATCCAGCTTTCATTCACACAAGCATTCTAGTAGTGGATGGATATAGTGAAGTCGTATAGATACTGTCGTCTACATCAACTCTCCTCTAACACGTCCTTCGAGAACATGAGAAGTTTACGCTCGTGTATTTCCGTTTCTGGAAGCGATATGGTGAAGATAGTACTGTAGAGTTAATTGTAAGTCAACATAAGGCATTGAAAAATGTTTAGCATACAGCTGTGGTTCGCCGCGGGCCGTTCGTCAGGTGGTAAATGGTAACCAGTTCCACTAGCAGAACGGGCCGGCTTCGGTAAGTAGACCGATTGTGGACATTGCTTAGGCACGCATCAGTTTTTTATAAAAATTTAGTGTGAATATTAACGCAATATAAAGTTTGAAAAAACAAAAATCTTGCTGGACCTAATGTGATAAAGGAACACAAAACATGAGTTTGCGGATGCTTTTAGAAATGACTGCATTTTCTCTTAGTACTTACCTTCCTATCCATTCATCTATTTTACTATTACGCGCATCGGCGTTGTGGTATTTATTTTACAGACAATAATAAACAGTACGGGTAATATTTTATTATATCAGTCATTGGATGATAAGGACAAACAAAATATAAGATGAGATTTCTAATCACGATAAAAAAAAACAAAACATGTTACTTACGACATGGTATTAAGTCTCATGTAGGCGTCAAGCGGAAGACAATCAAAATTTTTATTCTGTATGTTTGTTCCCGAGAGTCTCCGCGCAGTTCTCATCCAGCTGCCTCTTTGTCTTCTAAAACCTTTATCGTTTTTAAGATGCTGTATGTGTCGTTTTACAATATCATGCCATTTCCATTTAACAGTAGCAGGTGAATCACTTGCAGCATCTTCTTTACATATTTGTAGGCCATCACTAAATCTTCTCATATTTTGAAGATACACTTCGTTCGATTTTGGAGGAAGGCTTTTTCTCCTTTCATCAGCAATGATTAAATCTTGTGAATTTTGTTCAGCAATCCACTTTGATATAAAATCATTTTTATCACAGTCATGCGTAATCACTGGCTCTTTGGGTGGAGGTGGTATCCAATCCAGACTAACCCACTGACTAGATTTGGGTTTTGATTTAAATATGACATCAACCTCTTCATCGCAATCTGAAGAGGCAATCGAACAAACTGATGTTTTCTTTTTTGGAAACCGTGAGCGAACAGATCGCCCTGAAGGTGCTAAATCAGGACTCACGGCTCTTTCAACAATATCTTCTTTTCTAACATCCTGCAAACTCTTAATACAGTCAATATTAACATAAGAGTTTTCGGAGCACGAAGAGTCAAGACTAAATCTAGGAGTGCTTCGGTTTATATACCTGGATCTGACTGTTACTTCTTCGTTTGTACTTTCGTTGAATCCACCTCCAGTCTCACGTTCATTAGTAAGTGAAATTCTTCGTTCATTCGATATATCGTTTTCCATTTCAATTATTTTAGCCATACTCGGGAAACTACACTCTTTTTCTTGCTCAATTATCCGGGTTAATTTCTGAGGGCTTTCTTTGTCCAAATCTTTGTTGTCTATGATGGTAGAGAATGAATTATCTTCATTAAGCTCAATTATCCTCGTGATTCTTTGTGGATACTCGTTATCGGGTTCTATGAATACTGGTGACGGCGATTTATCATTTACAAATTCAATAATTCTAGTTATACATTGAAGAGGATCTTTGTCGTGATCTGTGATTTGTGTTTTAGTTTTATCTAGGTCATCTAAGTCTATAATTCTAGTTATTTTCTGTGGAAACATTTCTGGAGAAGCTGTGTTCTCTTTTTCTTTTTCTATAAGATTGTTTTCAGATTCTCTTATTTCTAATATATCAGAAGAACTAAGAAAAGATGACTTACAATCTAAATCTTTTATATATCTTTTGGTTGTTGAAGGTATGTTGCAGTCATCCAACGTTATTCTTTCTTCTCGAGAATTGCTGCGGCTTTTCGCTTTTTGTAGCGCACTTTCAGAGAGGAAAACACAAGGCACTTCAACTTGCATGGACATTTTTCTTTGTCTTGTAGAGATTTCCTTTTCTTGATTGATATCATTGTCTATGTCTTCGGGGACCTCTGTATGCTGTAATATGATAGGGTTTCCTGCTACCATCCGCAAGAAATCTGTAACGGCGGCAATATGCGCTCCAGTTACAGCCCCTTGTAATTTTACGCCAGAAACTTGATGAGGCACTAGTTGATTATCGCGTATACACCAAACTACGGGCAAAGCCCCTTCTGACACCATCGTCGGGTCAGAATAGGGTCGTTACAGTTTTGTTTTTATATTTGATTTCAAAATATAACTATTAATATCAGCACAACACGATGAAGATTTAGTTCACTGATGCATTTCCGGGCTACGACTTACACTTCGTTTACAAAAAGAGTTTAAGTAAGGTAACACATAGGTTTGTTGTCGAGAATGCGGCATAGCGTGGACAGCGCGAGCGGTGCGGAGCAGGCGAGCGTCCGCGTCCGTCGGAGGTCGCGCGAGATAAGACGGTGAGAGTCGCACGCGCACCATCGGTCGGTCTGCCCGCGCGCCCCGCCACGGCTCAGCACAGTCACCTTCGATCATACATCAATTCTCATCCGATGCACTCCTCGGACAAATTATGTAACGGTAAGGAACGATGACCTATTTATGATTTTCTCGTGTCATCTTCTACTTCGGAATTGTAACTGTATTACATTTGATTGTTTTTAATAATTTAATATGTATTGATTTTTATGAATAATTTAGAGTAAATGGCAGGTGCCGTTCTTGTTATTCAATCAATAATTAAACAATACCAGATATAACCTTAAATGCAATGCAACACATGTGTTTAATATACTTAGTTTAATACTTGTATCAATGAAATATGATTTCTAAAAAAACAGTTCAAGACCGAAACTGATGCCGGTTATTTCTTGTCTTACAATCTTCAATTATTTGCATAATATAAGCGAGCACTGGAATTCAAGTAGGTTCATTGCGGTGACGTAACGAATTCGAAAGAAAATTAGTAAAACATTCGCCGATCGCGGACATCGTTTAATAGTCGTTACCAACAATTTAGATTCATTAATAACTTATTACTGTTTGGACGGATTATAAGCAATGCGGGTCGAGTAGAGGAGCGAGCGTGGTGACTGGTGAGTTGTGTGACTTGTAAGTGAGCAAAGTGAGTTAAGAATCGTAAGTCACCCTATGTGATGTCGGGTCATCCTGTCGAGTACAGTTAGCCGGCTTTATGCTGGCCCTATTCGTGTCAGGCAGGGCAGTTCATCACTCAGCCCGTCCGCGCCGCCTCAGCTCAGACGATGCAATACTGCATGCTTTGTGCTCAGTGCTCGCCTTTGTGTAACTGAGTAGGTACCTGGTTTTATATTTTCGTATTATAAGTACTGGTACTGTAACCAATTACATGACTCAGCTTAAAAAATATTTGGTTTAAACCAATAGTTTATCATTAACTTACATTAAATATTATTCAACTCAATATACGTACAAAGCTGAATGCTAATTATTATTTATGTAAAAAAAATATTTCCTGAGATTCCTATGCTACTAGGCAAGGCATACTTACCAAAAACTTACCTCCTATCACATCAAAAAACTATCATGAATTCATCAGTCACCTCATCGACTATTCCAGAAGTCAAGAGGTTGTCAATCGTTATTCAATATTTTAAAAATAAATAACGCAAATAACAGCCTTCACTTCTTTTCTTGGAAATATATTCATGACGCATGTGACGGCAAGTGATTTAATTACCAATGCTAATTAAAATGAAATGACAAGAATCCTAGTCAACATGGGAATAAACTGAACATACAACGAAAGGTTAAATCGAATACTAGTATTAACATATACGTAAGTGAACTTGTATAACCACAAATGCCATTGGACAGTTAGGATCGGCGCCGTCGCAGTTTGCGATGCGCCACCCGTATCTGGGACGGGCAAATCAAGTATTAATTACCCATACAACACCTAATGAGCCCTTTATGTGATGATGCTTCTGGGTCTGCGTCCATCAATTACAATTTTATGCCGTAGGAACCGATTTTATGCCGTATATTGTGGGAGAGCGAATGAATTAGAAAAAGCAATTGTTCGACTAGGTATACTAAAATGCATTTGCTCCGAACAAACTTGAGTGATCATTGATGAAACAAAATTTGTTACAGACTCGAGATTACAACACAAAATGATGTCACAGTACTAAATTTTATTAAGATGTTCACATAAATAAAACTTAACAAGCTTGAAGTGTATAAAAACCAAAAAAAATAATATCGCCGTATAAAATTACTAAACTACTAAAGTTCGACCGGCTTCAGACTCAATTCCCACTGGGATGGCAGCGGCCATCAGAGCACTTTCAGTGTTAAATAGTTTTGAACATTATTTACACACAGAAAACAAATATTAGTAAGGTTTCATACTTTAATTTTGATTTTATATGTGTTTTTAAACAAAATTCAAAATCGGATTAAAACCAAGCTCGACCAACACCAACCACCAGAGCAAGCCGGTTTCCGTCCTAACTTCTCTACTACCGACCACCTCCACACCTTGAATCAAATAATAGAAAAGTACACTGAACTAAACAAACCCCTTTATGTAGCTTTTGTTGATTATGCCAAGGCTTTGGATAGTTTAAAGCATTTCGCCATTTTTAAAGCTCTAGAAAGTCAAGAAATAGAAAAAGCATACATAGATTTGATTAAAATAGTTTACAACCACAGTACCGCAAACATTAAACTGAATTCCGCATGCCCATCCTTCACCATACAAAAAGGGGTCAAACAGGGTGACCCACTCTCTCCCATCCTATTTACAAGCGCCCTCGAAGAAATCTTTAAGACGCTGGCAGCTCCATGGGCAACGAAAGGTATTGCGGTTGGAAGCAAACGCTTGACCAACTTAAGGTTTGCAGACGACATAGTACTTTTCGCCCCATCACACCTGGAACTGCAACAAATGCTCCAAGATCTGAGCGCGGCGAGTCTTGTGGTTGGGCTTCAGATGAATCGGTCAAAGACGCAGATAATGACCAACAGCACAAAACATCGGGTAGAGGTGGATGGGCATGAGATACACTATGTTGACGAATACATCTACTTGGACCAGCTAGCAAGCTTCGAAAACAGGCAAGACAAAGAGATCGGTCGCCGAATCGACAATGCCTGGAAGAGCTACTGGTCCATGAAAACGTATATGAAGGGAGACCTTCCAATAACACTAAAGCGCAAACTCGTCGACAAGTGTATCTTGCCCGTCCTAACCTACGGTGCTCAAACATGGTCACTGACCGAGGCACAGAAGTCCAGGCTCAAGATCTGCCAAAGGGCAATGGAACGCAGTATTCTCGGCATTAAGCGCGTCGATCGAGTACGGAACACCATACTGCGTTCCATCACTGGTATTGCCGACGTAGGGAGCCAAACAGCTAAGCTCAAATGGGACTGGGCGGGCCACGTCAGCCGGATGGAGCCCGAAAAATGGTCGGGTGCCGTAACACCATGGATGCCCGAGGACGGACGGCGTCGTCGGGGTCGGCCGCGCAAACGTTGGCGGGACGATCTCGTAGCCTTCGACGGGGAATGGTGGGATACGGCTCAGGACCGTGAAAGGTGGAAGAATTTGGGGGAGGCCTTTGCCCGACAATGGGACAGCATAGGCTAATAAAAAAAATGTGTTTTTAAATTAGTAGTGTTAATTTTAAAACACGTATAAAATCTAAATTAAAATATGAAACCTTACTAATTTTTGTGGACACAATCGGAAAACAGACGAAACGAATAGTGTGAAGAAATTACTATAATACGGCGTACTTTTTGAGTATTTGTCCGAAACATTTTGTATGGAAATTTGCCTTAAGGATTACCCTTAATTGTAAATTAAAAGTTCTGGGAGCAATACATGGTTATGGCACAATATTCACAAATTGTAGGTAAGTTTATTTTTGAGTTTTTGTTGTGAAAATCATAATATGGGAGTTTAACAGTAAGACATTATTTTAGAAATTTAAATGGCATGCATAATGATGTTACATCAATGACGAAGCGAGTGACCTCTGATATCAATAACCAAATATGTACATACTCTCGAATCACATTCGAAGAATCGCTTTCGATAACATTGGGGAAGTCCAGCAGGCTTTACAAGGAAAATAAAAGTGCAGATATCATTAATTTACAAATTTTAAGAAATCGGAAATAACAGTAAACTAAACGGAAGGAAACTTCTTCAATGGACAAATATATCTTATGTTATATTTTCATCATCTTCATAATATATTATAAATACGTAGTAACATAATGTACTCGTTAACGAGTAACATACTATCCAAGTTTCAAGCCAGCAGCACCAGCAGTTACTAATAAAGTTAATGCAAAACAGCTGTCAAATCTTGCATTAAGCTTCCATGACACAAATATTGAATAAATAAATCGCTAATCATTCGGTGAAACCACCAAGTGCTTACTATTTAAATCTAGGACTCACGTAGAGAGTTCTGCATGCGAGCAATAGAACACGTAGTTAGATCTAGCACCTAATACAAAATTGAATTTTAAACAGCAACTTACGAGAATGCTACCGACATAACCTTCGAGTACCAGCATGTTTATAATAATGTACTTTTGCTTTTCAATGCAAGGGAGGGAACCCAACAAGAATGTTTATGATTTAGGAAATATGGATTTCTAACTTTCGTTTTACCGCAGACAGGATAGTTTGAATATATTCATAAAATTGGTTGTTTGCGACTATTCAAAAGGTTTACGAGAATCGGGTTGGTGCTTTTATTATGTTAATTTTACTTCATATTTTATTTCGTTTAACGCGGAGGACATACGAAAGAGAATAAGAATATTGTTTCATACATTTATATTTGCAGTGAGTTTATTAGTCACGGTCACTATTTTTGGAAGTTTTGTATGAACCTATTTCAAATGCTAGATGGACCATGGATAATCTAACAATATTCATAAATTATAAATAGAAACGTCAGGCAACTACATGAAAAAATTACAAAAACTTCAGAATTAACTTTAAAACGCAGAATTGAAGAGAATAGAAAAACGACGAAAGAGTAACGACGAGCACGCGTGCTAGAGATAAGATAAATAACGATACATCGTGTGTAATTTGCAGTTGGCAATGTCGGCCAGCGATAGCACAGTTCGAGGAAGCGAGCGGTTACCGCCAGCCACCAGCCGCCAGCGTGCAACAACGACCGTAGCCGGCGCCAGATGATGGCGCCAACCCGACCAATTCGAGACGAACATTTTTCCTCTCAACATCGTAAAATTATTACCATACCACGTAAATAATCAGAGCCATAATAACGCTACCGTTTGATTACAATATTGTGTAAATTGCAAGTTATATTAAATCTTCTTTCTTTGGTCGACGCAACATTCAAATAATGTAGAGTCCTAGGTAAAGTCGAACGAAAATAGTCGATTGAATGATAATTCGAACAAAAACAGATATTAGTTAATCACGAGAATTTTTAGGTTAAATTAAATTATTAAAAAAAGAGAATTGAGACAAAATACATACATCATTCAGTCCTATAAATTTTATATACTGAGTAAATATATAAAACGTGTTTATTAGACTTTTCCAATTAGGTCAATACTATGCTTAGATCGCTTATTATTTTAAGTTTAACAACTAAACCAATAAATACATACAAGGTAAGTTAGTGACAGTTGGTATGATATTGCTGTAGAAGTAGCACATGGTACCTATTTCAGGACTAAAAAAAACCTTCAAGCTAATGATTTGTTTTTCACGGCGCTGCTTGTTAATTAATTCTCATTAGGTAAAATTTATTTTAACAATAACGTTAAAGTAAAGGAATGCATTATTATCAGTGATTGTAATCAATTAAGTAATTGAACACTGCGATCGCTAGTAATTGTACTATTTTCACTATGAGAACCTGTACCTAATGATTCATAAAATGTTCATTAGTACTATTAACAATTCCTCTAATTAACAATAACGCGGGAGACAAACGCCGACATATCAAAAAGACTATAAATTTGAGTAAGACACTCTACACTGTAGAGTTAGCAGTAGCAGTAAATAGTTGTTGATTCCATGCTCTATTTTGTGCCATTGTAATTCATTATTTTTTATTCAATGAGCTTCAGCCTAAATCTTGCCTTGTAGGAGTCTTATTCTACACGGCGTAGCGCTGAGTCCTGAGAACATAGCCTAGGTTACAGCGATCTTATCGATTTCATAGAAAATTTGACCAAGCGCAAATTCGAGTCTCCACCCCGATTCTTGTATTCTGACGCAAGCATCTAACATTATCTCCTGTCTCTCATACATTACCGTGGGCACGGCACAAAATCCTTGTACGTTATGACGTCAATAAACGTGGTTAATGACCGTAATAATCAATATGTAAATCAATATTTTAAAATACTTAACGATATTGCGCGCTCTTCTTAGTAGCTGTAGAAGGCCTACTAAAATTTAGGTAACATAATACTCTTGTAACACAACACAGCAATCAAAATGTAATGTATGGTAGCGTATAATGTAACGTGAAGGCAAAACTATGTTAGATAACGACGACATCGAGGCCGAAAATATTCCGTAGTATTCACGGCCAAGGAAAAGGGTGTCGGAATCTGAACAATAATTGCAGTGTAATTAACACTAATGTGCAATTTAATTAGCCTGTCGTAACCATCTCGAAGGTACGTCAATCCGCAGATTACGGTTTAAAGCGTTCTAGACGCGGGCGTAGAAAGTTGCTTGCGGCGCGACTGGACGGCGCCCGCGCATGTCCTGCGATCCGCATTCTCCCTTCCATGATTTAAAATAAAACAAAAAATATAAAAGCGACCATCGTAAAATACAGTGTATCGCGGAGTAATGACTTTAGAAAATGCTACTCAGAATAGATATGAACTCGCGCAAAAAATATAGCATAAATAACAAGTCTATTTATAACCAGGCTGCCATGCAGACATAAATAAGTAAACAATCCGTGGAAAATCCGAAAACTTAATTGGTGGTGGACGAAAACAAAAAGCCATGTGACGCTAGGAAAATAACAATGGATTGTTACATACAATCCATAAGATACTACCGTCTGTGTTTCCCGAAGAAGTTTCATAAAAATCTCATTTGTAGAGGCAATAACAACATATCTGATGATGATTACATTTGGAAAAAATATAATAAGAACAATACCGGTGCTGCAGCGGCTTTCGTTGTCGTTAACCCCTGCCGTCAACCTTTTTCTGAATAAGTTTTAATACAAATAGAAAAAAAATCTTCAGAACAACAGAAGCCTTAACCTAAATATAGGAGAATGATTACAACAAAGGAATGTCACGAAGTGGCAGCTGTTTAGATAATTGCAGTGCATAAACAATCGCATCTGCGGTCGCGGCAGCGTGGGGCATTCGTTCGGGTCGACGAACGACCTAGCTCGCTGTGGCAGTTTCCTCCGCGGATCTGCCCGCACCCGTTCCGTCAGGCTACCATAAACGCACTAAGTATATTGTGTTCATTGCACTAAACAATATTGTAAATCAGCTTTATTTCGCTCGATATAACTTGGAGCTTGCGTTATTATGGTGGATACAGGTATTTTTTCCTTCATTAAGAGATTCAGAACTGGACTAGGTATATCAAAGAAGTAGAGTCAATCAAAGAGTACGTAAGAAGAGAACTATATAAGAAATGTGCACTAACAGTGGAACTATAGCAATGTTTAACTTTTTATCGACGAAAAGAGGTTAATTTTATTAGAAGGTGGTGCAAAGCAGAGGTGGAAATGAACCTACCAGCACAGAGACAGCTTAGGTACGGGGAGGAAAAATCTTTAGAAACAGATGAGGTTCCTAAGTGAATAATTATCCTGTCCTAGCCTTTGTGGTTTTGCAGTGCACGCAAACGCGTTTTAGATAGGTATTTGATAACGATGATAAACAGTTGTCAAATCTCAAAGTTGTAATATCTCAAATAAATGACAAGATAGGTAGATAACCTACTGCCTATTACATAGAACCTAACACTTCACGGACCTATACCAGTTTTGGTGACAGGTGGTAACTCTCACTTACGGATGTCGCATTATATCTCATGTGCACAACGCTCCATTACCGATAAATTGGCATCGGCAAAAAATATCATTTTCGCTGTACGCCGACGTTCATACGTTTCTAATCACGTCATAATCTAGGTCAACGGAATTTTACGACGAGAGCGATTTACTGAAAGACTTTTACATCATCATCTCTTCGACAACACCTGGCACTACCAGGATCTAATCTGCATCCGACGGGCCACGTCCGCTAATTGGGTTTTTTTGCGAATGCTTCTATGGTAGGTACTGTAGGTAGGTACATGTTGATATTTTTTTCGAAGCTATTCGAAAATATAAGTGATGCAATGTCACATTCAATCTAGCTTTAAATAAATTTGTAATTAAGATTAACAGGCGACATCTAATGTGACATAAAGGAGATAGTAAAGCAGCAAACTGACAGGCGCATTTGATAATGTGTTTACGCTTGTGTGAGTATAAAACAGGGAACAAGAGAAAGTAATCGTTAAAATTACATAGCGAAAATACTGCAGCCGAAAATGATCAATAATAATCTGTGTGGGCGACCGCCACGGTGCAGTGATAATTGAAAGTGCCATCACTCACATGCAGGTTCTCTGTACTAAATAGAATGTGTGTCAAGTTGTTTTCACGGTCTTGCCACTGGTCGCGTTAAGTTATATCGACAATGACAGGCGGATAATTAATCGCGTGGGATTTGAAAACTTCAACAGACCACTGCGACACCCCTTCAGCCCATTTCACCTGCCTGAACCAAGGAAAAAGTTTCTTCACAATATTCTTAGAAAATATTTTACTCAGTACAGTAATTGACCCACACGCAAAGAGTATCGCAAGAATAATTACACGCGACATTAGGCGTTGAAATAGCCAGCAGCTTTCCTGGTCTAATTTGTTGTAATGACAGTGAGTACGCTGGAACTACCGTTTAGGGAGTTACCTATGGCACGCACGCAACATTACGCAGCGCTCCAAGCAGCTCCAATGCAAGGGAAATGTTCTCCGGCTATTCTGTAATCTGCCCAACTTTGCCGTTTCAGTTTCGTCATATGGACACTTTCTAAAGAAACTGCAATATGCAAGTTATAAACGACGAGCAAGACGCTGCCTGGCTTCCAGTGGAAACATGCGATAATAAGGCATAATTGCTCACCAACTCTGTGCCTATATTTAGCTGCAAATATAGCTGCGCATGCGACTAGTGTAATTACGTAAAGCGGTTGAGCCATTTCTAATCTAAAAATAATCGTAGGCTTTACAGACATTGGCGCCACTGGGATCGTATGAGAAAGTAAAGACAATTATTTGTCATTTTAACAAAGTTCAACCAGAAGGACAAAAGACTGGTTCTTGATAACCAGAATCATCGTAGGTAACTTAAAATTATTAGTGGGATTTGAAATAGTGTACTGGATGTAGAGCATGCGAAGCGTTACAAGTTTACAACTAACTCAACTAACCAAGAGAAATGTGTCAGACCTGTCCTTATTTAATTATACCTACCTAACACGTTACCAACTTCAAACCAGGACTATGATAGAAATAATACCTAATTATGCTTTCTACATTTTGTTACATTTAAATGTTTGCAAATGATAGATGATTAATACATATTTTGCTGCAAAGTTGCATTATCCGTGGCGTGATACATTATTGGCGCCAGGCGCTGGTAAACCGTCGTTAGTCTGCGTGTGCGATGCGAATTTTCCGCACAACTCGAATCATGCCAACCCTCCACTAAGCAAAATGTTAGCAGTGCTAAGTAAAATAAACCAATGCGATAACTTTTAATGTCATATTTGCTTTAATCATTCAAATACCCAGACTCCAATGGTTGAAGTCACTAATGCGCTCCGCTCCCGCCTTGAACACTGGACAACCGGCATACATAGGGAAGTTATCATTATCGTGGCGACGACGGTGTGATCATTCGTCCCAACCGGCTCTAGACCAGACTATTCAAATACTTACGAGTAAATTACATTTTAATTATCACGCAATAAGACACTTTTTCCAATTGCAAATGATGCAAGTTTTTCACGTATGGATTAAGCATTGCAATGAGTCCATGCCATTAAAAAAATAAGTGCAGTAGCTCTTGTGATGTACCAAGGTGCGTGCACATGTCGTCTATTTTGACCTTAATAGCGCATACGATCTCGGTCACTACTCTCTCTTAAATCAATCTCGAGAGCCCTACATCCCTACTTTTAATAAACAAATATGGTATTGAGATGGTCTGCCCTTCACGACGTCTCGTCTCATCTCATGATCATGAGTCTTATGCAATAAAGCCAACGACCTATCAACTTGTTTGTGCTATGCACGCGTGAATGATAGCACAAATTGAAGAGGGACTAGTTAATTGCATGATTGTTACTCTGAAAGGTTTATTTAGGTGTTTTGATTAAGATAAATTATGTAAGAAGCTCATTCAGCGTTCGAAGTGGTTGGATGAGCTATGCTGCGAAGATGTGAATTCTACGCTACGAAAATATGTGACCGTTTCCACCAATACTAAGCTATGTAGCTGTGCGAGGAAGATGCGCTATGAAGATGCGCCGCCGCAAAGTAGCTGTGCGAGAAAGATGCGCAGCTCGAGCTATGCGATGTATCGATAGTAGGGAAGTGGCGAGGCCGGCGCGGTGAGTGGAGATATACGGCCCATAGCAGGCATCCATAGCACGCATCCTTCCATATAAAAAACATAGCTTAGTTGAATCCGTTTCCACCAGCGATAAGCTATGTGCACCAATGAATATGATTGGTGGATATCAAACGCATCCATAGCAACGTAGCATAGCACATCTCTGGTGGAAAAGCACCCTGAATAATAATAATAATAATAATAAACATTCACACACTCACAGCCCTGCACTAGGATTCCCTGTGTCGCAGGTGGCATGGACACATACAAGACATCAATATCCAAGACCCGAGAACAAACATTAGTGTTCCTCACACGAATATTTGCCCCGGCCGGGGATCGAACCCGGAACTCGAGCTTCGTAGGCAGGGTCACTACCAACTAAGCCACGGTGTCGTCACTTCAAATGTATCCATTTGAAACCACAATTTATGTCTGGTGAGTGTAGGTTTACAGCGTTGCTGTCGAATGAGGGACGGGAGCAGGGCAGGGCGGCGCGCGCGGGCCGGTGAACTCAAACGCATCCTGTCTCCGATGTCGGTGATGTCGGCCAAACTGCTTAACTAGGAAAGATGGGTTTTTAGAAGCCGTTACTGGCACACCCCGGCTCATTCATCATCAAGGCCGGGTCAATCAGACATATTCTTCCATGCCACCTATGGACACTAAATATCAATCAAACCTTGTTTTAAACAAACTTAGGGAGGTCCAAAACATAAACAGCATGGATCATCTTCTATTCTTCGTTGTACAAGTAAAATAGTTGTCTAATTTAAACATAGTTATTTCAAAATTTCACAAGCAATGTTTACATTAAGTACAAACTGGAAATATGCATGGAATTAACATAATATGCGGGTAATAAACCTTACATATACCCACATGGCATTTTGTACTGCATATTGCGAGGACACCGATTCTATAATGTTCCATCTTTATCGAACCTAAATACGCAATATGCAAATTTATATCCCATAATGATTGTCCATCATTATGATAAAGATAAGTAGGTTTATATTTTGTCGTATAGTTAAGTGTAGTATTGAATCATAGTCAGTATGTAAAATATTTATTGTGAACTGTTGATCAGAATGCATTGTCGTAGTTGGAAGCCGCGGATGTAGGATTCGCCGAAGCGGCGAACTTCCTGTAGTTCAGGCATGTGCCATGAATAAACGCTTAACGTATTCCACTCTAACAGTTACCATGATAAATAAATAACTAGTTCAGTAGTAACATTACCATTGAAGTAATTATCATGTTTATATGTGAGCGTTGCTTAACAAACAAACTTAACACTCGTCGGAAGTTCCAGGTGAATCGGGTTCTGGCTGGTACTCATAGCCGATAAAATATTTGCTTTGCTAGCATCGTTGGTTTCATTCAAATTAAGCTTACCGTTAAGTAAGCTGCTGCAGGGGAATGGCTATTAGTCGGTCGTCGAAGAGCGGTAGCGACTTGACGTTCACATACACACACAAATTAAGGGACTCCGCAAAATAATATTTGCCATACAATTTGCGTGTTTGCCTAGGAACCGTTTCCCTATAAGCTTACCGCTGTAAGGAGAATGACACTAAATATTGTTTGTTGAAGTAGCGATTCAATATGATTGTGTGAGGAGGTAATGTATCGGTGGTCCGGCTCCCGGTCGGCGGAGCATTGTTTAAACTCTATCGGTAATTTACTAGTAGTGTCGGCTGCATTTGACCTCGTTTGTGTGGCCAGCGTGCAGCAGTTCGTGCGGAACGCGATGCAGTTTTAATTACCGAGGCCGTCTTTACCTACCGCTTGATTGTCAATAAAACAACAAGCCACAACACAAACAACATTTTGCAAATTAAATATAAATTATTGTTTTTATTAAAATAGCTTTTCTTTTTACCTCTTCTCTTTTTTACCTCTTTTTAGCTCTTCTTTTAAAAGTGCAGCATCAAAAATACAACGTTTCAAATGATATACAATAAAAAAATGCAATGATTGGAAATTAATGCAAATTAGAATATAAATGGACTCGTTTACATTTAAACAACACCAACCTCTGCTCGCGGCTTGGCTTGACACATCTGAATTTTTCGATTCTTGAACTATATCTCTACCAAATTGTAGCTACTTGCTACTACGTTATCGACTCAGAAACACCGATGCAATCTCACAAACTTTCGCAATTTAAAATATTAGTGGAACATGTGACTTTGATCAAGATTTCGTTGTAATGCTAAGTTGCTTGACAATTCTTAAGTCTACACTATAACGACAATGAGACTGAGAACACGCTCAAAGTGATTGATGTTCGTCCTTCACGAGTGAATTGACCAGACTAGAGGTAGCTCTAAAGGGGTATCGGATGGACTGGAACGGATAACACACTGGCAACAAAACACAAAGAAACACGCGATAACATGGCTGTGGTTTTAAATGAGCACATCATGTCGTTGAATAGGAAACGTGCTACCGGATAAATTTTGAAGTTGCTTCTATAAACGCTCGCTTATCATTGTCATTACCTATTTCCTTAATGACGCCTATTTCAGTCGCCATAGAATAAAGAGTTCTAAACATTTTAACTTGGTGGTTTTAATTGCTTCACCGTATATTCTTTCGATTTCTCCCTAAAAAAATATTTTATTACGGACGTTTACATATTATAGCGACCTACACGTTCTGAGTGTTCTTATTCTGTTATTGATCATTCGCTTGCCACTAAAGGTCAAATTTATGGATACCTCATGAATAAATTTGACGAAAATTATTCAATCTTTGTAACAGTAATTTGTGTTATTGATTACGTAAGGAGACATGATTTATTGCATTTTAAATATTGGAGACAGTGGCGCCATTTATGTGAATAATTGTTACTATAGTCGGAAGTGCATTTTAGGTGTAATTCACAATAAATTATAATTTAATACGGCATAGAATATAGTAGAGTAATAATGATAATATGATAGATCAACGGAAACTGTGGCATTGGTAATTGAAAAACGATTGGAGATACTTTCGCTTGCAAATTTTCTACAACGCTGAATCCAATCTAGTTACGCAATAGTCAGAAGCGTTGTAAACACTTGTAATTATTATTGTAATAGCGTTCTAATCTAACGAGGGGCTAACTGAAGGGGCGTGGTGTGAAAGCACTATACCTACCTCTTGAATACCTCTAGTAATTCGCTAAGAAATATTACCTACTATGGACAGGTAATCAATCTGCTGCCTGAAGGTTCGTAATGAGGATGAACGTTATGCTCGTAATAAGCCGATAATATAACTAAGTAAGTAACAAAGGCGCTAAAGAACTGGGACGAATCGTGATTTCACGACAATATAATGAAACATTTTAGACGTTATAATTTAATGGTTTTAAAAATTATTTAGTATTAAGTTTTTAAAATTGAGTCGAAAACATGATAGAGCGTTGAATTCGACAAAGGAAGTTAGTATCGTACTTATTTGAAAGCAATAAGTATGTATATTATGAATGAATAATTTACGTGTTGAAGATACAGTGATGAAGTTTTGAGATCGCGGAAGACCACCTGTCATTAATTTTAGAGTGTTGAAGTTGAAATAAGCATAGCACGTGGACCGAAGGACGAGTGGTTACTTGGGACCCAGATGATTGATTATGAAGTAGCAAACTGCGAAAGTTTATAATTGCGAGGAGTTCTCATAGGTGTGTTAGTGCGGATGCTTCGAAGTCACACGGGTTCTATAACGATCGATA
The DNA here is from genome assembly GCA_932526365.1 of Lobophora halterata. Lineage (NCBI taxonomy): Eukaryota > Metazoa > Arthropoda > Insecta > Lepidoptera > Geometridae > Lobophora > Lobophora halterata. The sequence goes on from OW052018.1 coordinate 4,429,874, forward strand.
TAGCCTTATTTAACCATGATCTCGACACACGACAGTGTGTCAAGCCACGGTCAGGCCCGGCGAACTGGCGAGTAGCACTGTGTGTAAGTTTACACGAACTATTTGGAGCCACTTTAGTCCTTGTCATAGCTAAAAAACTAATCAATATAAACACACCAAATTTGATTTATGTATTGAAAGCCCGGAGTTAATGAAGTACCTCAAATTTCATAAACACAGCTTAAACGATTATTTAGATATTAATGTTAAAAAATCGCCATTTTTATCACTGATTGACTGACATATAGACGTAAAACCTAACCCACTTCCAGATGACCTAGAAAGTTCAAATTTGGCATCCAGCTAGGTAATTGTGTGTATACAAAGGAAAAAATCAGAATCAAAAAAATCAAAAAATCAAATTTTTCGATTTTATGAGGTAAATTTAGCGCCTTGCAAATTATGAGAGCAATTGCTCCGCACATAGGTACTACCTACAAAGACAGGTACCCACACCTTATCTACGCTATTTAGGTAGGTTAGGTACTTAACTTATAGTAGGTACTTTTACCTACCTACATACATTTAGAGGCGATGATAGTGATGTGTAAGTAAGGAAAAGAAATAGGTAGGTAACTATTATAATTATAGTAGGTACCTAACCTATATACCTTTGAATAATAATACATTTATTTACAAAAAGTATTGATATCTGAACAAAATACATATAATATGTGAAAATGGAGGAGCCACGGTCGTATAAACCGGATTATGATGGAGAAGTCGTTTTCCCCGAAAAAAGACTCGAGATCTACATATATGGCTAGCCAAGGTCTACGTTATAAATAAAGTTATAACGTTTTTATAAATAAATTTACGAATGTCTATAAATAGTAGACATTGGCAAGCCATATATGTAGATCTTGAGTCTTTTTTCGGGGGAAAACGACTTCTCCATCATAATCCGGTCTATACGACCGTGGCTCCTCCATTTTCACATTTTATATGTATTTTGTTCAGATTTACATCTCTGCCGTTGTAGTTTTGAGTGTAAGTGTAAACTTTCAAGTTGGTCAGTTTGGTCTACCATTTTCTTGACTATTTTATCCTCATAATATTGGCAATCGTTGTTATTGCAAATGAAACGCAATGCAATAAATACCACTTATAAAAGCTACGCCTAATTTAGGGCGTCAAAACCATCTAAGGCATTTATGTTGTCAAATTCATTCATGGAGATAGGTCGGTTCTGATATATACCAGTTAGTTACACAATTTAATAAATAATTAAATGCCAGCCTTTAGGCACCTGACCTACTTGACAATATTATTATTTAGATTGTAATCTGAATAAAAATGGGACGTAAATTAATTGGTCACCTACATACCTGACAGTGATTCTAAAAATCACCAAATTGAATTTCTACGTTCACGTTTTTGGTGTCACAGTATTTTCAAATCTGTGACTAAGCAAGATACATAAACGCCTATTCCAAAACCATTCACAACGAACAACCCTCCACAGAAAGTATTTATAGGAATCCATATCCCTAAAAATATCCGTATAGGTGTGAAGCAGACACAGGGTGCAGATGCGGAAAACTTTCGGTAAAGTTAAAGTATATACTGTCTATTATGTTCATAGTCTATTAACAGTGTAAGTGCTTGTGATAATGCAAGCATTCCAATATTGCTTTCACTTCATGCCTGTGGATGGTAACTGTCTCTTTCTTTTAATATCAATGCTTGTTCTCACAAAGTTCCAATAACTATCAGTGTGTTTTCTTTGATTTCCCATGTAGAGATCCTAGTGCCTATCAGTCCTATCAGTGCTGTGGATGCAGTATGGTGCATCCACAGCACTGATGTTACTTTTTGTTGCGTAACATTTGGCAACATGCTGAGCCAGTCTCTTATTTGGTGCCCAAAAGCATCTTGCTTGGCTTTAAATCTAAAGTACCTACATAGCTGGGACTAGAACCAACTATGAAAAATTGATTTAATAATAAAATTGTAAAAAAAAATAACTAAGTATGTATATTAAGCTCAATAGGAAAATTTAAATGCAATACATAGATCATAGTATTTTAGTTTGTTCAGGTCTTCCTCATAGGTTGTAAATAAGGAAACAATTATTAATACAATTAGATCTTACTTGATATTAGTTAAATTAAACAACTTAATATAAATTCTAATATGATTATGATAATATAATATGGCTATTAATGGGTTGAATTGAGAAGAATTTCCAGAAATTTAGATTGCCTAAACTCAGTGACATTGCTATTGTTATGGTAGCAGGCAAGCACTGGATATGTTTGAAACTGGAAGTGCACCGAAAGTGGCTTGACAAAAAAGGAGCCTTATACTCGGCAGTGGGCAGATGGGCAGATGGGCTGATGTTATGATGATGATGTGGTGCTACTGAAGCCAGAAAAAATTGAAAATACCCTCATTTGGAGTAGAGTAATAGATGTAAGTAATAGTTTAAAAAGTAAAAACAGAGAATTATTTTGAAAAATGGTTACAGACCAAACACAGAACTGATAGACAGAATGATTATAGTAAGAAAATAAAAAAAACATTTGTTTCTCATCTCCACTACTATCACTCCTATGCATCCAAAGGTTGTGCCTGGAAGAAATTTCGCAAGAAGAAAAATCGCTTTTAGCGATAAGGCCGCCCATTGTAGCCTCTATTATTATTGGTTTTTTTTTTCAATTTTAAGCTTCCTTTTATAATGTACATATGTTTCCTCGGGGTGTACAATAAAGTGTTACTTACTATCTATCTCCACTAGGCATGCTTACATTAAAAAAGAAGCTTACATTTTTCAAATGCCGTAACTAGAAAATGTTGCTTGTACTGTCTCAACATTTATAAATGATATTGCATAAAACTTTTGAAGCAATATGCACAATACAACTTGGATTCAAATACAAATAGATGCAGAGATGAAATTAAATTGTACGCCTTAATGTATCTACTGTAGCCGCAAGTTATGCACTAAGCAGGATCACTATTGTGCATAACTGGCTAATAACACCAGACACACAAGATTTATTGAACTGGACATTACAGGACAGGACGTCAGACCAGTGCAAACTGCTGTAAGGTTCTTATACATTGCACTTTGTAGTAAAAACAGTAATCATCAGGTTTTTTAAGCACAAGCTGTTCTTTATACAATTGTTAAACTGAAATATTGATGTATCACTGATATCTTTCTCTGAATTATTAAATAATACACCATAATTCTGAGGAAATTGTCCCAATAAAGCCATAATTAAACAATTATTCATCCAACAAAACGAGAGTGCTGTCGCATAATATTGAAATGGATTTACAACATTTTTCACAAAACAATAGGCACCAAGAAATCATTGGGACCGCTTAACTATCTCAGTCTGGGCTAGATTGGCTAGGCAGGTCTGGGGTATACCATATTAGAACTTTACTTTATTATTTAAAGTATTATGCTTTCATATTCAGGTCAAGGGAGGTCGGGAAAGTAATATCCTTGATATCCGTATAGATGAAGCAATAATACAATAACTTGAATGAATTATAGGTACTATATGCATCTTGCCAGCTATGTACACAGATTAGATACTACTCAGCTGATTTTGTTTAGATCAATATTACCGAATCTACAATACACAATAGAGAGTATCAGACTGCATCACATCCTGTTCTACTAGATAGCACATGTTAAGGAAAAGAAATCACGCAGGAACCACTCACTATTGAAATAATGATTGCATAAAACAGATGATTACTCACGGTTCGGCCTCTATGGACTGCAGGCGCGCGACATAGTTTGACGGAATGTAACCTTCTTGTTTGGTTTTCTTGCTTCTCGCTAACCACCAGTCACCTTGGGTATCGTTGAGGATCTCCAGGTGCTCACCCTTTCTAAAGCTAAGGTCTTCATCCGTTCTTGCATCGTAGTCGTACAACGCTACGAATATTCGGGTGGGAGGCACCTCACTCGTATCTGTGCTTTGATTCACCGATGCTCTTATTGGGTCTGGAGGCGGTGTAGGAACAGGAGATTGGAATGATCGGCTAGGGTCCTCTTCGTGTGGATTGGTCCGCTCATTTTTGCTTTTGGAATCTTTTTCCCCTGTACTACTGAAGCAGTTCCCCATTTTCTCTTTACAAGGTGAGTCTGGTGCCACTAGTTTTCTTTCAAATCACACACTGCTATGAACGCAAACGATAGTCCAGAGTCTTTACACCTATAATCATTGTATTTATTCACATGAATGTCAATTAATTTTAACTAAATACCGAGGTTTTATCGTAAACAAAGGTTGAAAATTCCCGTACGGACATCACTGAAGTCGGCCATTTTGATGCACCATAGACTATTTATTTAGCGAAAGAATTTATTTACAAAATCAGATTGATTTTGGTTACACTGAATTAAAAATCAATGTTCACTGTACAATGATTAATAAAATATTACAAAATAAAAACATTTTGGTATGTCATGTACCTACATTTTTTAAATTGTACGCCATATATTTATTTATGACATCTTGTGGCAAAAGAAGATACCTACTAAACATCGTTTCAATAGCGCCATCTAGCAAACTTACTAGTTATTAGATAACAAAGACGAGTACGATAATAGTGCTCACACTATTTTCCAGGTGGCGCTAATAGTAATTCGATGAATTAACTAGTCATCTCTCCAAAAGAATAGCTTTACATTGAGATACAACGTGTTTGCTAGCTCAATGTTGCTTCATGAGTTCATGCAATGAAGATTCACCTAGCCTATAGGTACCTAACCTTACCGACCGACGACACGTGCGTCGTCGATAAGATAAGTAAGAGCAAGGCAAGGTCCACATCCAGCACACAGAAGTTAAGAAAATCGTTTTTTTTTGTCTATGATCCAGCATCACACAACTATGAGAAGAGTATTTTTCGTGGCAGCCTGGTGGTAACGCAGACACATCTGCCATGCGAGATTCAAAGTACCTACCTAGAAGAATCATGAATTGTTGGTGTATCACACCTTTGTGTAGGTAGGTAGGTACAGTAGGGTAGGTATAGTAGCCATGTAAAGTAGACGTAGATGTAAGTAAGTACATGTACTTCATAGTAAGTACTTCAAAACTATGAAATTAATGTTCAGTGGGAGCTACAATGTATATTTAAGTAGGTTAGCTAGCATTGTAGGTAGCTAGGTAGGTAGGTACTATGTATAAGTGCAAGTTACGGGTGTGTAGTATTACTAGGAAAGTAACGTCAGCAAACAAATTCATCATAAAATTCATCCCATTTGACACAGTTTTCGTAAAGTGGAAATTTTGGTACGTAAGTATATATTATTACAAGGATAAACTAGCCTGAATCCTGATGACAATGATTGGCCTAGATTGGGTGATTTGTCACGGTCCCAATACTACTTTTTTAAAAGGAGAGTCCTGATGTTGGTGGAACCAGAGATTGCTTCTATTCTAAAGATGCTCAATAACCAGCAAAAAGGGCAGTAGGTAGGTTAGGTACTCTACCGTAGAGTACCTATTATTTTGCTGGTACACGTAGTCTCTACGTAACGTGTACGTAGGCGACTTCAATGCGTAGCGAGTCTAGCGAGCAGCTACATTACCGTAGCACCTTCTTCTGCGTAGCAGTGCATAGGCGTAGCACTTACCGCTTACATTTAGCGTAGCCATAGCGTTGCATATTCGTAGAGCATGCTATTGATATCCTTTAGCCCAAACCAAATAGTCATAATCAATATTATACTGGGTCCTAACTGACTGACTGACAGATAACGTACAGGCGAAACCACTGAACGTAGAGACTTGAATCTTGGAGGATGTGTTCATCAAGAGCTGAAAGTGAGTGAGTACTAAGGAATTTTGAAAATACGCAACTCAAACTAAGTTGCGGGCGTCAGCTAGTACTTAATATTGCAATGTAAATGTAAATATGACCCACATGTTCTGAATAAAAGTAAAGTGTAAAGTGGGTCCGAGTCCTTTTTCCTCTCTTGTGTCCAGTATTTAAAGTGTAATTTTATGCATGGCACTTTATGCCCTTATTTTGCTTAGATCTTGTCCTTATGGATTAGGTAGAGCTTGCTAAGGTACAATACAATAGAAAGTTTATTATTTAGTACATAACAATAAAACTACTATTCAACTCATCTCAATAAGGTACAATAAATCGACAGTTTTGGCTGGATTAGCTTTATTTTACCCTAAAATCTGAATTTCGAAAAGTCAGAGTTTAACTGTTTCGCCCCTCTATATGTACACCAAGAACACCGTTATGCTTTTAAAAGGGCTTGATCATCAAAAATATTGTACCAGCAATCAAAGGTATAAAGACTTGATAAGTATTTCGTAGTAGAATGAGGTGTGAACTACGTTCGAGCAACAGGCAAGTCAGTCAGTTTAGTTCGAAACTCTGATCGAATCGTACGTCTTCCCGCTTGCTACCACAAACTAAAAAAAAAATAACGCGCGTAATTCATAATCCCAAATTTACTTTGATGTTTGATAAGAACCAGTCGGCCACCAGATTTAATTCGTAAGTACTTATTAAACAGTTTTATCTTGTGAGATCTTAGTGTAAACATTGTAGTTGAATTTGTGTTTTGCTGTGTAAACAAAATTTGTTCTACTGGAAAAATATATTCTTGGGGCCATTGATATTCGATCTGTTGCTGAAAATTGAAAATGCTAATGCTTTTTCTTTTTATTTATTCCAATTTATATCAGAGTTTTTTTTAGAATTATATATTTGGTATAGTTTATGAACTGAAAAAGGACAGGCTACTTTTCATGAACCGATATCATGCGAGCAGCAGGTAGTTTATCAATAAATAACAATACATATTCTGGACATTTCACACAGCGGCATCTAGCCCCAAACTTAGCAGAGCTTGATCTATGGGAACCAGATATAGGTATATAATAGGTACTTAAACACTTTTTTTTATAAATACATACATATAATACCTACATATTAAACACCCAGATTCAGGACAAACACCGACGTTCTTCACACAAGTGCTTGTCCTAAAGCGGGAAAAGAACCCGCGACACCGGTGTAGCAGTTCAACACACTTGCCACTTGACTAATCGTGTCGTCAATATAATTTCTTAAGGATTTTATTATATTTACCTACATCTAAACTAGATTATGTACCTACAGATACTATCTTTGAGTAGGTATGAGAGAGGACACCTGTTAGCATATGTAAATAGCAGGTGTATTAATAAAACTTGTCCTGACCGGTCACATATCATCAATATTAATAAAAGGCTTAGACCTGACTGACTGACAGACAACGTACAAGTCAAACCACTGAACATAGAGACTTGAAACTTAGAGGATGTCATCATCGAGAGCTGAAAGTGAGTACTAAGAAAGGAATTTTACATATTCGCACCCCAAGGGGTATTTACAAAAAAAAACGGGGGGTCAAAGTTTTAACAAATGCCGTATGACTGACAGACAACGTACAAGCCAAACCACTGACTGAACGTAGAGACTTGAAACTTGGAGGATATGTGTTCGTCAAGAGCTGAAAGTGAGTAGGTACTAAGAAAGGAGCAAACGAAGTTGCGGGTGACAGCTAGTCAACATTAAATATGAAAATATGGCGCTGTGCAAAAATCTCCCACAAAACAAAACCGATTGTAACGAGGTGAACACGTGCTAGCTCATAAAAATACAGCAATAAAATTAAATCAAGTCATAAGCATAATATTACTTATTAAATTAATTAAATAACTTGTATACTTACATAAAATTTATAATGTTTAACATTTCGCTGCTTGAAAACAAAAGGGACACAAATCAAAATATCATTTTTTTCAGGAGAGCCATTTTTAAAATCGTTTTTTTGGGAATTTTTTTAACACATTTTATTTAAATCTATGTTTTATATACCATTACACGTGTATTTTAATCCTTTATCATTGTGTATTTTTAATTTTGGTATAGCATTTACACAGATTTTCAAATAATAAGAAAAGTCTGTTTTGAATATAAAAATAATGGTATAATAACTATGGTTTTATTGAATAAACGCCACAAGTGGCATATAATAAAATGATTTATTATGAAATATTGATAGATTTCAATTTAAGGTAACCAAAAAGTACAAAATTATGACATTAAAAAACGAAAACTACACAAATAAAAAGCTCTCAGTTATATCTTAAAGTTATTAAAAGAAATAAATGAGAAATCCAGCTTTCCATTGAATACTAAAAAACTGTCTAAGAACTGAGTCATCAGTATAGTTTCCTATAACTTTTAAAAAGGGCGTAACATAACTAAAATTAAACAATATAACAAGCTTTATAAGCCTCTAGCTCTAGTAAATTTAGTCCTACAAGTAGTAGGAACAGTAGAGATCAACGCTATGAAAGTTATATAAGGAAATCAAAACGGTCTTCGTCATCTGTCTATTATATTTATTTTTTTTCTCTCGAATATATTTAAATTTTATTGTTTAAAATTAAGTAAATTTTCTAACCTAAGTTTAATTTAAAAATTGATTTAAGTTATTTCCCTTTGTAATAGACATAACCCAAATTGTAATAAACAGGAGAAGACTCAGGCTCCTGAAATACAGCTTTCTGCTAGTTCGGGACCTGTGGATTCACTCTTTTGTAAACATATTATGTCCGAATAAATATTACTATTACTATTAAAAAAAAAAAAAAAAAAAAAAATAATTGGTATTGTTTCCTTTTGTAAATTTTTTAATAGGCATATATAGATTGTAGCAGTTAGCTTATGCTGAAATAAAAGATAGACACTAATAAACGATATTTTCTGATCGTCTTTATAAAATACTTGCATTAGCAATAGTACCTAACACTTTCTTAGGAACTTTTTCTTCAGAACATTAATGAATTGCCCTCTCGCGTATTTTAGCATTGCGCTCATAGGAACTTAAATCCAAAATTTTGCTGCTACCATCCGTTGAATTTTTGTATCTAGGGGTTCTGTAAGTATACACACCATTAATAATAATGCTTAAAGCCCAACATTGATACTCAAAGGCAAATGTTGAAAGAGTGTAAAATTGGGTAGGATGGAGACCCGGCTAAACTAATATTTTCTATTTACAGAGTAGTAAAGACCTTGGTTACACTATGTAAACATGGTTGTTGTTTAATATTGACACAAAATGAGCCAAAAATTAAATTACAATGTGGGAAACAATATTATAAAATATTATACCAACTTATAGAAAATAATATTTATAATTTTAGATAGGTTAACTCTATATTTTTTAGTTTGTAGAGTAATTTTAGTTTTATTAAGGTTTATCATTTAGTAAGTATTTAGTTGAGTAAATAAATAATTTTAAAAGTAAAAAATTTAAAATAAAATTTAAAAGTTTTGTGCGTCAGTTAAAATATTATTGCACTACATGTACCTATACCTAATACCTACCTACAAGGTTACATTTTGTGTATTCGAAACCTGAAATTTGATAATTTAGAAGAGTCAGTTACCCAATCGATTAAAATTAATGTTTATATTATTTTATAACACATTTGCTCGTAAAGGGTCTATTATTGCACCAATTTCAATATCGTATTGTATCTCATTAATTACGCACTAGTGCGGTAATGTAATGTAAAACGCACGAGTGCGGTAATGTTTATTTAAGTTTTTGTGTCAATAAATTATTTATTTATTATTTAATGTAATTAAAAAAGGAAGGTTTATCAATGTTCTCCGTTTAAAACGAACGATACTTTTTTAAAATCTTAGCAAAGAGTTTTTATGTCAGAAAAGTGGTCAGCATTTTATGAATTCTCAACTTACCGCACTTATATCATAATGTACTAAATATTAACCAAAAATATTCTTCGTCGTGATTGATGCTTTCCCAATATGAAGATCATTAAGATGAAGAGGTTATTCCCGAAATCCCCACTAGCTAACAGGGAAAAAAACCTGAAATCCCCACTAGTGGGGATGGATGGCTAGTGGGAATTTCGGTAAAAATCCCCTTAGAGTATGTAGGTTAGGTAAATGGAATGCAACCTGCATCTCGATCACAGATATTTGGTAGGTACCAAAACCGATGGTACATTATGATATAAGTGCGGTAAGTTGATAATTACAGCCGAGGCAATATTGGTAGCCCGAGCCGTAGGTGAGGGGTACAAGAAAGCAGAGGCTGTAATTATCAAAGCACACGTATGTCATACGACGTTTTATAACACATTTGCGAGGAAATAAATAAATAAATTCATCATTACTTGACGACATTTTCAAATAAAAACAATACAGTGAAAAAAAACAGTGCGCGGAATAATATTTACATGTTCTCAAATTAGCGAAGTGCGCGCATCAACGCTTTTTTTTTAGGCAAAGCACAGGCAAAGGCACAAAAACAGCCAGTATATTACTAATAAAGTAAATTAATATTTTTGTGTTTTGTTACATTTAAATGGTTGTAATTTATGGTAAATATAATTTAAATTAAATAATTAAATGTTTATTTATTATAATTTATCTCCCAAAGTTAATTTTATTCATAAAACGTTGACCACTTTTCTGACATAAAAACTCTTGGCTAAGATTTAAAAAAGTATCGTTCGTTTTAAACGGAGAACCTTGATAAACCTTCCTTTTTTAATTACATTATCGCACTAGTGCGTTTAACATTACATTACCGCACTTGTGCGTAATGATACGATAGATACAATACGATATTGAAATTGGTGCAATAATAGACCCTTTACGAGCAAATGTGTTATAAAAAACTTTTTGCATTTATTATAAAACATCTACAACTGTATTAACAGAGTAGTGTTGGTGACATGATAAAAATACCTACATCTCTAGTACTAAGAATAGAATACGCTGAATAGTACTGTAGATAAATAAAGGGCCAGTGTTTTGTTAACCTTTTTATGATTGTGTGTCACTCAAGCTTTTCTGCACATTCTTTCGAAGCAATTTTATTAGTGGTAAAATTTTGACATGTTTGTAATAGTACGATGACACACAGCTTTTTTACACGCTACACGTCAGCGACTTCGCTTGTAGCGTGTAAAGTTTCCTAGTGTCATCGGCGTTTTTACAATTTGCTTCTTGACAATTCTTCCCAAAAGCTAAAGCATCGATGACACACAAGCTTTTTTACAAGCTGATTGTTGGCGTTTTTAAACGCAAGCGTGTGAGCGTGTTAGCGTTTGGGAAGGATTGTCAACAAGCAGATTGTAAAAACGCCGATGACACTGGGCGACTTTACACGCTACAAGCGAAGTCGCTGACGTGTAGCGTATAAAAAGCCGTGTGCCATCGTACCATAACACGCTCACACGCTAGCGTTCTAAAACGCCAACAATTAGCTTGTGAAAAAGGGCACGCTTGTGCCAATAGGTACACCACAACACTTGATACACCTTGAAATAATGTTCCGATCCCACTAATATTGTTATCTAAATGTATTTGTATAGCGCCGCAACTCAGCTTATGTTACCAAAATATTTCTAAAACTGTAGTTTATCAATGTTTATAATATTACGAATTTCCTCCTCTACTCGTAGCAAATGTAAATAATTTATGCAATTTGAAAACTGGCTGAACAGATTTGATAAATCCGTCTGTTTAGGTTTCGCAAAGTTTATGCTGATAAGACCTACCTAATCCGAATTGTATCTAGGCTTTGCACTAATAAATGAAATACTTATGAATTACTTACGTTCAAACGAAGCTTTGGAAAATCTAGAGATTATGAATGTTACTCTAATAAGTAGGTACCTATATCTATTAGAATAACCTAAAATACTATAGGTATTGTAATTATGGCATAAGTCCCTGGTTGAAATAAATTTATGTTCATCTTATCTTTATCTTTAACATTCATAATCTCTAGATAAGAGCATCTCTCCCAAACTCATTTCAATTAATAAGTAATTTATTTACGATCACGACTGTTTTGAAGTTTACGAAATAACGCGGTAATTTTCAAAGACGTGAAAACGCGAGAATACCTTCTGTTATTATTTTTTTCCGTGACTACGTCTAATAAATCGATGAACACCGTCTGCATGCACGAAAGCGTTGACGTTATTGTTCGGTAACGCTTTCATTGTCCGGTAACTCTCATTGTCCCGTTACGCTGGTAGTCACGTTAAACTATCGTCCGTAAACCAACTTTACAGACAGCCATTTTTTTTCTCGAGGGTTTATGACTGAAAATAAACAAACAAAAAATCCATGGAGTTTTGTCTACTCTTTTCATTTGACATGCGAAAGGTTACGGTTTTTTTTCCTTTTATTACGATAATGTTATGGTTTAGACGTAAAGCCTACCTACCAAAAGGGATTTGTAAAAGTTTATGTCGTGTTGTGTTTATGTTCCGAGCTGCTGTTGTCGACATGAGTGATTTTACGGCTATTTGTTCCAAACTTTTGCTTCCTGCTGCCTGCTACCAATCTGAACCATACCTACCTTCCTACTTAGGGTGCGTTTCCACTTACGCGGTAGCTGGATGGAGTGGTGAGGAGCGGACCTTGACTTGGCCAATCACAGTGCTCGAAATTCCATTTTCACTCCACTTGAGCTGCCTACTATAAATCTGAATCATACCTACCTACCTTAAGGTACGTTTTCACTGATGAGGAGCTGGGTGGAGTGGAGAGGAGCGGACCTTGAATTGGCCAATTCACGGTCCGCTCCTCTCCACTCCGCGTCAGTGGAATCGCAACCTTACACATGCGTACGAATCAGTAGGGACCCTAATAGACACGTGCCAACCACGAAAGCATCATATAGGTATACTTAGAGAAATACGAAGACTAATACACATTATGTACTTAATTAATACGTACACATCATGTAATTTGAAGGTACGTGCAAGTTGAGTTCCGCTCATGAATATCTTGTGCCTCTTGTGGTAGCCTAGCTTAGTAGCGTGTCACAGGGTAAGTTAGGTATTCGTTAAATATGTAAACCACGAATTACCAACGTATTTTTTATTTCACGCAATGGTTGCAATCTACATTGCTATAGTCACCGCGTTACCAACTGAGTCGTCACATCGTCACAATACTATGGCCGCACGACTCAGTTGGTAACGCGGTGCCTCTACATACAATTATGTCATGATGATAGATAGGTATATTCCGTCGGGACTTCAGTAGTATAATGTGTAAGTGAAAGTTTTCGAGACAGATGCCTACTTGCACCAAACTGTCAAAGTTCCTAAGCAATTACTTTTCTTGCTTGCCAGTTCTTAACGGTCCAAATTCAGACCGTTAAGAACTGTCAAACGAGTTAAGTAATTACTTAGGAACTTGGAAAGTTTGGTGCAAGTAGGCATTTAGCTATTTTCAAAATAAGGTTACATATTTGAAGGTCAATAATAATTCAATTTGTTGATTATTATTATCTTACGAAGTTGATCATAACAACAGTTTCAAAGCCTTTGAATTAAATCTATAAACTGCCCTACACTTTATGGAGGTCGTGTGAAACACTTATCTTAGGTTAAAGGATCGTATTTTATGTTTGAGTCTAGCTTTATCATCGATATAAAAGTGTCAAGTGTAAAACTAGATTTTCAGTTCATAATGTACATAAAATGTTGCATCTGACGCTGTGATCGAACCTGCGACAGTCAGGTAAAAATTGACCATCCACTAGACTAGACCGTAGCTGGTAAAAAAATATTTGGGAATTGACTTATATTAAGTTATGATACTTATTTAGAAACGAGTTTGGGGACTATTATTTGGTGAGAATTAACAAACCAACCTTCATTATACTACACTCTTCTTAATGAACAATGATTATCTACTATCTCAATGAGCAGAGAATCTGCTAATTAATTTACAATTGAATCCCAAATTCAACAACAGTAGCCGACATTTCCATTGTTAATATAATATGAAGCGAAGTTCTCAACAATCCTACTTTATAATCTTTTTCTTCTTTCATTTGATATCTCTGGGTACCTCTGAAGTTTATAGATTATACATTAGACCAACTTCCCCATTTACGAGTACATGTGGGATCCATCATTATTTATTAATTCATACCCTTTAGTTATTGGACTTTTAGGGGTGGCTTATAGGGTATTCATCAGCTTAAAGTTTATTTACGAAAGATGATTTGATAGGTAAGAGCTTTTTGGTTTTATGTCTGTGTCTATATTGAAGTTCTTGTAGGTAAATAATAGGTAAAAGTATGTGGCTAAACTATGTGGTAAATAAATGAAAAAATGATAGGGTTTTTTTTGTCGCGGTGTCTTAAGTTTTTTGATTGGGCGATATTTATGTATCCTTTTAAGCTAGGAAGCTTGTAAGTATAGAAACATTAGATAAATAGATGTTTGTTCCTTTATCACGCCAAAACTCCTGATTTAGATATAAATCGGTCTAGGTATTGGGACAAAAATAAAATTAAATAAATAGAATAGACTTTTATATAGGTATTGGGACATAAGCTACATTTTTTTTACTCGCACTATACCTTTTGTTGCCGTACCTCTGTCCCGCACGGCAGCGCGAGCTCGGTCACCCATTCCGCGCATCCTCACACGGAAAAAAAACTATTCTCAATCGAAGAGCAAATCTATTGACCAAGAATAATAATGATTTATATATGGCCTAAACAATGTATTATTGTCTTAAGAATATTATTGTTTCAAATCGACTGTTTAAATCTAAGAAAATGTGTTTTTATTTAAGAACAATAATTCTCTAGTTATAAGAATCAGTTTCAAATACATTAAATGTCTTATCCCAAGAATATCCATATTCTTCTAATACAAGAAACATGATTGTCTTCTTTACAAAATAATAAAATTCTTGGAATAAGTGTAGGATATACTCGAAATAATAAAAACTCTGTCTTCATTAAATAATATGTATACTTGGATGAATTGAAAATATTGCTTGATTCAAAATTATTTGAGAATATAACATCTCATTGTAAGAATTATAATGTCTGTATAGGATAAAATCTATTGTCATTTAAATACACTATATTTTTAAATTGAAACATTATTATTCTTAATGAATGTATATTTTTTTTCAGTTAAAAACACCCTTTTCTTGTAATAAAGGTTTTTATTCTACTATGAATAAAATATGCTTTTTGTTTCAAGTAAATGAATTCTCAGATGCATATAAATTAATTCTTGATCAAAGGCATCATTTTCTCGAATTGAGAATATAACATTGTTGTTGTAAGAATTATTAGGTCTTCATCGAATAAAACTGAGGTTAAAAATAAATCAATTATATTCTTGGTGAGAGAAAATTTATTTTTGATTATAGACTCAAATTTCTTGAACTAATGATTTTTGTGTCTTCATATTGGTAATGTATTCTTGGTTAAAACTATTATTTGTTTTATATTGAGAATACTTAATTCTTTTAATAAAAATTTAGTTGTTTTCATTCAATAAAATTAAGTTTCATGTTAATTATAGCGTACTCTTAATTTGAGTATGTATTGATTCTTAATCTAAAGGAATGGGTTTCTTCCGTTGAGATTATATTTTTTTTGAGTGAAAAATTGTAATGTCTTCAGTAAATAAAGTGTTGTCTTCAATTAATAGTATCATATGCTCAATTTAAAACAAATTATTGTTAATGTAAGATCATGAGCGCATTGTAATCAAAAATGTATTAGATTAAACAGAAAATATAATTTCTTGAATTGAAACACATTGTTTCTTCAGTTGAGCATTAAATTATCTTATTTGGTACAGATTCACATGCGATACTTTCTGCATAAAAATAGTGGGTTACCGTGGCAGAACACTCGCCAGTGGTAACCATACCATTGCTATGCGAAAAGTGTCATGGTGGGATAGTATTTTTACCGTTCATATCACTCATAAGATGAAAGGCAAAATTACCACCTACGGAACACTATACTAAAATAAGAAAATCAAATACACTCTGCAGATAACAGACCAATCAAGAAATTATAATCTATAAATTATTTTCAATTTAATCCAACACAACAATAATTATAGCAA
The DNA here is from genome assembly GCA_932526365.1 of Lobophora halterata. Classification (NCBI taxonomy): domain Eukaryota; kingdom Metazoa; phylum Arthropoda; class Insecta; order Lepidoptera; family Geometridae; genus Lobophora; species Lobophora halterata. Next base: position 4,445,860 of record OW052018.1, read on the forward strand.
CAAGCTCAATCATACATGCACAATTTCAGACTAAAACAATAATTTAAATGACAAAGATTGTCAAAATAATTATCTAAAAACAACTAGAAAATAAAGTTTACAATGCAATAAAATATAATCTCAACTGACTAAGTAATCTATCAAATAATATGTCATAAAAAGTTCAGTTGATCATTTATTATGGAATAAGGAAATGGTTATATCAATGGTCATCTCTTACATAGGAGGTATGTAGGTACAGTTCAAATACTTACAGTTATTTTGCAGTCTTAAATCAGTAAAATCTAATAAAAGTTAGTGACAAGTATGTACAGTCAGCTATGTATACACTTCCAAGCCTTTACATTTATATTACTCTTAATTTTGCAAAGTAAAGTGCACACAATCATTTTCAAATTCATGCAAAATTCTGTCATCTTAGATGTCAGAATTTTGCCAGAAAAATAATGTCATTGAAAAATTAAGAGTTTAGTATAAATATGAAAGCTCGGAAGTGTATACATATCTGTGCAGCTGACTGTACCTTATTATCTACAACAGAATCGGTATCATAGTCACTAGTTATCACATTCACAAGTTCACAAGATTCAACAATCATCTATTATGGCTTGCATAAAGCGTGACATTTGGTTACAAGAAAAAAAAAATAATTCATAAAATATACCTAACGCCTAACTAAACTTAGTTAACTACTACTGATAGCTAGTACCTAAAGAAATCAACTTTTAAAAACAACTTAGTAATTATCAATTATACAACAATTGCACATTGGTATTGTTTATACCAATTATTAAGCTATAAATAATAGTAATATTATTATATATTATTAAGTTTATATTTTTAAGTCAATATTATCACTCTGATCAATATTATGAATAACGTTTGGCATGACACTATGACAATTGTTCAAGTAAATGAAATCAGTTTTATTGGACCTTTCTACATGATATGCCATAAAATGAGCATTGTAACCTATGTGTGTAAAACGTCACATAAAAAATATACACAGGCTCCTCGTTATTAGTTTCTTTCAAAAACACGCTTCGAATTATATAAAATAACGGATTATCATTTTCATACTTTTACAAATGGGTGTCCATATGACTATATTTAACGCCATTTATTTCAAAAAAATTAACGCTCATGTACTCATCGCGTTTTACGTCGTCTGGCAATTTTAAGGTGCCTTCAATAGAGGGTTTGCCAATTTTTAACCGATTTTCTAATCCAGTTTTAGCCCACATCTTATAACAAACTTTTAATCGCCAATTCACCATGCGCTTTTATAAATCATTGTCCGTTGAAAATTTCTGTTGCATTAGAAGATTGAGCATAACTTTGGATTTTACTGCTATTGCCTTTATTTAAACGTCTTCTTTAAATCTCCAGGTTGCTGGAAATATTTTTATAATTATTTCACTATAATTCAGTTCAAGTCAATAATTATACACAAAGGATGTTCCACGTCCATGCCACATGAGAGGAGAATTAGGTACTTTAAATATTAAAATATTAGCTAGCGCCCGCGGCTCAGCTCACGTGTTAGGTACCGGGACATAAAGTAGCCTACAGAAACGTTATGTATGATTTTTCGGGATAGCGTGTGATAGTCAAAGCGATTAGCGTGGAAAAATTATGCTCAGGTAGAAATACAAAGCGAGCCCTCATAAAGCTCAGCTTTTTGCTAGTAATACCTATATTAGTAAGGATAAGGACAGGAACTTTTGTTGAATAAACACTTTCATTTATTAGTAACCGACAAAAAGAAGAAGGTGATCGATACGGAGGCTAAGAATTAAATGATAATAGAAAAATAAATTTGTGGCGTGGGACATCCTGTATTTTGGTTGTATGCAATTTTAACTTACCGCAGCATTCACAACTATGCCCTCAATGCATTCAACAGTGGAAAATTTTGCTTTTCTATTCAACCTTCCCTTCGGCGGTATTAACCGGCAAAGCAGCATTATTTGTTTGATCGCCTTTTTGTCTGCAACAAAGTTCAAAACTATTAAATAAAACAACACAAAATAATAATTTGATAAACAAAGTTAATAAATAAATAATTTTTCAAATTGATTTATTTATTTCTCTCAATGAAATGTTTTTTTTTCATTTCATTTCTATATTATACCTATTATTCATTCTCTATTATATTGAACTCACCAATGCTTCTCCCCGTATATCATTGACAATTTTCCATTCGTTTACGAAATCTGCAACGGTACTGTAATTTGACTAATTTGTAGCGCTGCGTACGCTGTAAGTATCAGTCCAGTAATCAATAACCTTCTGCCATGGCTCGTTGTTGTTTTGGAGCCATACAATTTTTTCTTCATTTATATCTGAAATGTGTACCAGTAACGTATTAAATTAAGTTTAGTGAAAGAGAAAGCTCTATTTAACTACATTCTAAACTACTTACACTCCAGATATTTATAATTATAAAAACCATAAACATTACTTAAAAAAATAAAAAAACAGACATTTATAACAGTGACATTTAGCCCAAACTAAGTAAAAACATACATAGATTGATAGCCAAAAAAAAAACACCCAGATTCAGGATAAACACCAATTTCCATCACAATTATTTTTCTCATGTAACGGGTTCGATTCCCGGTTCAAGCATGTAATTATTTAAATATCTATGAATGCAGTTTAAATTGTTTTTTAAATTCAAATAATATCTTCTTTCACTAAAATGTATCATCTACAATATTCAAGGTACTTTATTTCCATGTGGCATATCCGTGGGACGCCCTGTTTAATAATATATTAGAATAGATAATTAGATGGTATAGATGACATGAGTTTATATAAGGTCAAATCTCACGGTGGGTGGTTAAGCCTGCCACACGCTTGCTAAGCCATGGAGGTCACCAAACAAAGATTTGGATAAAAAAAATCTAGTCACTTACCTATTCACAATGTACGTAAATATTTGATGAATTATTATCTCAGTTAGCTGATTCCGGTGTTTGTTGCTCAATGTGTTGCTAACTCATAGTATTTTAAAATAGATTTTCCACATGGTGATGTAGTCAGTAGTGTTTTTAATTCAAAATGTGGCAGGGTCGGCTTCAATCTTATGAGATCGTTGATGTCGATGCTGTCTACATCTACATCCGATATAATGTCTTGGTGGTCGTATTTGTCACAGTATCAGTCTGAAACATAATATTTTGCATTACTAACAAATGGATTGTACAATTAAGTGCACTATTGGACATTACAATCGTATACATACCATCGAAGTCAGGAATTCTTGGATCTTGTTTTTTAGGATTATCCTTATGCCAATAGACGGGCACAGTTCTTTGAGCAGGTCCCCTTCTATTACATCTTTCAGTTGATCTATAGTTATACTATTATCTGAAACCAAGAAAGAATGTCTCAAAATTGAGAATCGATAGTCTCGAAATCACGAGCCCATGAACTTTTTGATGGTAGGTATATCATTTTATAGGATAAACGACCCACGTACAATAATCACATCCACAACTCAGATCTTTGGTCTATATAAAATAATACATAAAATACTCACCTCTAAAAGTTTTAAAAACTTCTGGTGGAATATTCCAATCTGATAGTAATTCTTCCATTTTCTTACACTTTTTTATCACGGTAGCAACAGTACAATTTAAATTTAAATAAAGGCAATAGCAGTAAAATCCAAAGTTATGCTTTTTAATGTAATGAAACACAGAGATTTTCAACGGACAATGATTTATAAAAACGCATGGCGGGATTGCCGGCCGGCGGTACTAGTGTTGCCAGTCCCTAACCAAATTTTCCCCAAATTAAATTTTAACTCATAAAAAACTTTTTCATTTATTTATCTAACTCTTGGTAAAAAATGAAGGGGAATCGCCATGGATAAGCAGTGGGAATAAATAAAAATAATTATGTGGACATTACACACAGCGTCATCTAGCCCCAAAGTAAGCAGAGTTTGTATCTTGGGTACCAGATAGCAGCTGATTTGCCATGTTAAACATGGTACCTAGTTCAAGTTCAAATTCTGTAATCATAATATCTGGGGGCACGGCAATGCCCCCACCAAGTCGAGCAAAAAAGTGGCACGGCCGTACTATCCTTTTCTCGAAGCAGTTCAGGCCATTTTCGACCCCTTATAGCTTCGTTGTAGATAAAACTTGAAGCCTGAATTTACAGTACCCAAGCGAGCATTGTATAAACACGGTATATTTGATATTTCATTCAATTTGAACCAGTAGTTTAAGAATTATAACTAGTCAAAATTCTTAATTTTTCACTCACTGACTGACTGACTGACCGATCATCAAAAGTCTAAGTCACTTCTAGCAGACATAGAAGCTTCAAATTTAGAATGCAATTAGTGTTTAGTGTATTAATCAAGAAATAACTAAAATATTTTGTAATATCCGTCCAGTTTTCTAGATACATCAACTGCATAAATAACTTTGTAATCCTATATAAATGTATGAGATTACAAAGTTACATTTGCAGTTAATGAATCAACGTACCTGTATATGTATAATTTAATGGAATAATAGGTGTAGATCATCATCATCATCATAATCAACCAATACCGTAAACAAACAGAGAAAGACAACTTACAAAAATAACGTTGCACTGTAGCATATTGGTACAAGATGATAATAGGTAAGGAGTTTGATATTCAAAAGAAGTGGCTTTTTTATAATTATTTTAGATTGATTATTATGTATAATAATAATTCAGGGCACTTACTTTACACTTTTTTTATTTTAATGGGAGTATTTAAATTATGAGTACTATTTGCTTAACAAGTGGCAACATTGCGATTATCCTTCTAGAATTATATTCTTGACTTATGAATAACGATTTTTGATTAGTGTCTCAAAAAAATCTGTTGTCATGCTTCGTCTAATGTCGTATAGATGGCGCTAGCTGTATTTTTAAACCAAGTAAACATGTTTTGATTAGATTTGAAGCGAAGATAAAGTACTCTGACTAATCTGTGAAGATAAACAATGAAACATGAGCTTGAGTACAATTAGCGGCACGAAACTTAAGCACTATTGCGCAGAAGTAAAAAATAAGTCACCTGAGGGGGGCTACACAAGTACACATAACAGTAACACGTGCCGCTATCGGTGTCGGTATTATATATATACCTACATATTCGATAAATAGGTAGATATATATACCTAGTAACTTTTATGCTATAATAACCTGAGCGAAGCGAAGGTTGACGATTCGCACGTCCACCTTGGCACCTACATGCTTTCTCGAAAAATATAAGTCGTGGAGGGTTGCAGTTTAGCGCTAAAAGTATTTAATTTTGTTCCAATTTTGAAAAAAAAAATTGAAAAATCCAAAATGGCCACCCACCCTACAAGAGTTGGATTTCCATACATTTTTTTTAACCTGAGCGAAGCGAAGGTTGACCTTTTTTGGCCTTTTTTTTAGCCTATTTTTTATTTTGGCCAGCTCGCGCACCGTCCAAAAAACTAGTCTATAGCTTTAAAGTTCTTTATGCCAAACTAATGCTAGGGGGAATCAGAGTTACGGCAAAGAATAAGTAACATTACGTACCTACGTATCCTAAACTTTTGGTTTCAGCATAACTGTTTTGAGGACAGAAATAGCCACATCAAGAATTTGAAGGAGTAGGTTCAAAATTACAGATATAGATATCTATAATATTGTGCTATGAAAAATCATAAGTTCGAGACATTTTATGATTTCTAGACAAAATCATACATAACTGAAGTACCTATACTGATTCTTTATATAAGATTTATAAATGTTTAACTTGAAAGTTTAATATACATTAATTGTTTCAAGAATAATATTGCATAAAAGTAATAATCTGTATTCTTCAAATAAGAAATATTTACTTCGTTTAAAGCAAGAAAAATATTCTTGGATGAATACAGTATTATCCCCTTTGAAGCTAATTTCTCAGTAAAGGCAAGTAAAATATTAGTTTAGTTCCAGCATAACGGTTGTCCTACAAAGAGTTTCACATTCTTATTTTGTCATTTTCTATTCTCAATATAATTTTAATATGAAGTAGTAGAAAGTAATTTAAATTTAAATTTGTATTGTTTTCGAATAAGACATTTTAAGAAGTTTTAAACTAGGCAATAAACTTCATAATTTAAGTACACTGGTTTTTTTTTATAAGATTATTGAATTCTTAACTTGAATGAAAGTTATTTTTTTTTATGAATAATTAAATGCGTTAAAAGAGCAATGTACATTCATCAACAAAAAAAATGTTAACTTCTTTTGAAACCAGAAAAATATTCTTGAATTTAAACACTATTATCTTTTTTGAAGCTAATTTCTGCTATTTTATAATGAAGAGTCACTAACTTTAGTTAAAATTTGTATTGTTTTCGATTATTATATATTTGTTTTTTTTTTTAACTAGAGACTAAACTTCATAATTTAAGTATATTAAATCTTCATGTAAGACTTTTATATTCTTAACTTAAATATAAAATTATTTTTTATTTCAAGAATATAAATGCATTAAAAGAGCAATGTGTATTTTCCAACTAAAGCATATTTACTTCGTTCAAAACCAGTAAAATATTCTTGAATGAAAACACTAGTGTCTTCTTTGAAGCTAATTTCTCAGTTAAGCCAAGTAAAATATTATTTTAGTTCCAGAAAAACGGTTCTCTTACAAAGAATTTCACATTCTTATTACAAAATTTTCCGTTTTCAATTTCCATTCTACAGTGAAGAATCATTAACTTCAATTAAGATTTGTATTGTTTTCGATTGAGAAATTTTAAAATGATTTTGGTGATACAATAAACATCTTAACTGAAGTATACTGATTCTTCTTTTAAGACTTTTTATATTCTTAACTTGAATATTAGAGTATTTGTTTCATTTAAGAGTATATATGCTTAAAATGTGTAAATGTATATTCTTCTATGAAGAAATAATTGCTTAGTGAAGGAGTATTATATGTGATTATTCACTTTTAAGAGTATGATTCTTAAAGTAAAACTCTCCATCAAATTTATTTTAAAAATAAGAATACTTATTTTCTCAGACCGAAATAATTAAATATCGTTAAGATTAAGTATATAATTTTCTCGAATGAAAACATATATTCTTGAAAGGAAAACATATACTTTTCTTGGATTGATACTTTGAATGATTCTTAAATAAAAACGACTTAGTTTTGAATCAAGTATACGATTCTTATTTTTAGTAGTTATAATGAGAATAAATTATTGTCAATCGAAGAATTGTGTACTTCTTAGATTAAGGATAATGTTTAAAGTTAAGATAATATTGTTTTACATATAAACAATATTTTTGAGAATAATGGCTTTCTTGGTTTAAGGAAATATGGAGTGTTATTTTTTTCTGTGCACGGCGCTCAACGCTCTCCTGGATGCTAGTCCTGAGTGTGATTTGTTTGCGGATGGATGGTCGAAAATTTTGTCAGTATGCTTAAGGTTCTGTGAGTGTGATGAATGATTGCGTGTTATATTAATATTGAACGACTTATTTTTGCTATTATGTTACTGTATTTTATTTTTTTTCTTATTGTTTGACTTATTTGACTACTATGATTATTGATACTATTTTGACCAAACTATGATGTAAACAATTTTTAAATTAATGTAATTGGATAATCCGTTTTAATTTAATAAATAAATACAAATACAAATACAAATATACGTGTAACTTCGTGTTACCTTTTGTAGCTTTGTTCCTTTACCGATATAGGTACACCTAACAGAGCGCTACAATAACTCAATCAATCCGTGTTTGAGTTTTGTTAGCCTATTTTTATTTTGAGAAACAAGTTGACACTCGATCACAGTCAACATTTGTTTAAAAAAAATAATATATAAGAGAATTGGCGCCATGTTCTTGCTTTCAACTATCCGTCTGAAAGCTTGCGCTTTCTGAAAACTGATTTGTCGGGATTACAAAGCGTTATGCTCTCTGGCGGCTGGTGGGGCCCTTACTTGGCGGGGGCCACACAACTAGAGTTGCCAACCGTACTATATATATAGTATTGTACTGTATTTCGGAACTCCGTACTATATACTGTTGAAATAATATATAGTACGCGAAAATACTATATTTCAATAGGTACAATAGATCAATGTTTATATTTTTCAACACTAAAACTTGTAAAATATAAAAAAAAGCAACAAAAAAGACTCCAAAAATATATATCTGAACGCTCGCCACAATCACATTATGTGCTTTTACGTGTACAAAGGTACTGTTTGATTGATTTTCAGGACTAAATTAAATGGTAAAAAAATTGTCAGGTTTGAATTGTTTCGTGATTTTTAGTCCTGATAAACCGATTTTTCCTAATTAGATAAGCAAGAGACTGGAAAATTTGCGGCTTGCTGCACTCGCCGCGATCACATTTGGGTATATGTGTCATTAATTACATGTTTTGGTGATTATCAGAAAAAAAAAAGTAAAAAATATAACAGTCTATTTTGTATTCTTTCCTACTAAAATACTATATTTTTTTAAGCGTACTATATTTTTATAACTTTTAAAAAAAAATACTATGTTCAGACCAAAAAATGTTTGCAACCCTACACACAACTGACCTGTATAATATGTTTGGATTACAAAAAAGTACATTTTGGGTACATTTTTCGTTAATAAATCTCCCTAGGCCACCGTGCCCCCGACGACGGAGCATGGCGCGGCTGAAATTACACCATTAACTACACGACTAATAAATTATACTAGTGATTTTTTCCTACTGACTGAAACTACAATAAAATTGATAGGAAAGATACCTAATAGAAAAATATTTCTTATCAATAGTAGTTTCATAAAACCTTTTGCATCTGACTTTAAAATAACTAGGAATTTTACATAATTTTGGACGTACTCAGTTGACTCTGCCACAATCAACAGTATGTAGCTCTAATTCTACTACTACTCTATTAAGAAGAGTAGCAATTATAACCATATCTGAGTTTATCCATTGTTTGGGAAAGAGTAAATCGTATCTTATAGGCAAGTAAGTACATAAGTATTAAGATTTTAATCATTGTGTTCTATTTATAGGACCGGACACGACCGACGATGAAAAAACGATTGTTTGATTTACATAGAGTCACGAAACCTATCAGCATTCAACCGGGACACCGTTGCACTAAGTGATGAACAAAGGGCTTCAATCATGATAGCGGACAACGACTCCAGGCACGGCTTTGGCAGTATCCGACCAAATGGGACCGAGTTTTTTGAGCCTAGTTTACTCTCCGTTCTCAAACACCGTTCCAACTACAGTGGAAATTTCTCAGAGGTTCTCCGCATGCTCGAGGATTGGAGGAGACAATATAACTTCTCGGTAGTCAAGGAATGTGAGCGATCTGAATACTGCACGGGAGAATTCCGGGATCTGATACTCGCGTACAATAGTATTCATGGATATATCAGTTTACTGGTAAGGATTCCCTTTGCTATTAATATCTCTGCAATCTGCATGGCATTTGTAATAATGTAGGTAGATTCTATAGCCCTTAACATTCAACTTCTGCCAGCTATACCATGCAAATTAATATCGCTCCATTGAGCCAGAAGCTACGCTACCAAACAGCGTTACTATTTCCGCATAATAACATTAATAATATTTCACTATCATATTTCGATCCCAGTGTAAATTTAGATCAAGGGAACACTATATTAGCTAGTTACAACGGGCGAATTAACATGACACCTGGTTCGGAACTCGATGCTTCCCCCGCTGCCCCGCGTGGCGCCCTCGTGTTTCTTCTTCCTCTTATGCGAAGCCTTATCATCACCAAGTATAGTGCAGTCAAATTAGGCGTGTTTCGAGCAAAGATAGGACATAATTGAACACATTTGTTTAAAGCTTTAATTTTTACATAAATCGATTTCAAATGAATTTGCCCCTACCATATATAAATTTCAACCTCCGGAGATGGCTGGATCCGGAGATACCTTAATAAGGCCATAGCTTGATGAGGCGTTTGTACACAGTTGGTGCAGTGTGATATATTTTGTACGACACCATGCTCCACGTTCCCACCAAGTTTCAGCTAAATCCGAAACCGGGAACACCTTTGAATTGTGATAGCAATTACAATACTTTGGTAGCAGATAAATCTATTCTGGGTCAACTCCTGTTGTTGTACATTTTGATGTAATGGTCAAGGTCATGTAATGGTCAATTATGTCCTATCTTTTTCGGATTTTAACTAGCCTAGTATTCCACTTCCTCGTCTCTACCAAGATTATCCTATTCTACACTGTACTTTGCAAAAACGTCATTCGAGGCAGGTTTCATGTTAATTCGCCCGTGTTGTGCCGTAAGTTTCCACCATATCTTTTTAAGCATTTAGTTAGTATAGCAGTGATGAAACCTTAGTCTAGTTAAGTAATATTATTTATTGGGACAACAAACAGCTGCAATATAGGTACAATTTACTTAACAGTTATAAGATCTTAAGCAGATTAATAATATTACAGCCCACTGCGTAATATCTTCTTCAGGTGATACATGATAACCAGGTTTCTCTGATCGCCAGATTTGTCTGTTCGGCAGTCTAGCCAATGCCCTGAACGTAGCTGTGCTGACGCGCCGTGACCTTGCCGGGGCTCCCATTAACCGGTTGCTGAAGTGGTTGGCTGTGGCCGATGTCTTCGTCATGATGGAGTATGTCCCGTTCGCCATCTACAGATACTTGGTAGGTTTTTACACTTTAAAGTTTCGATGACACACGGCTTTTTTACAAGCTGCTTGTTGGCGAGTTTAAAATCTAGCGAGTGAGCGAGTTAGCTTTTGGGAAGGGTTGTCAACAAGCAGATTGTAAAAAAACCGATGACACAGGTCGAGTTTACAAGCTACAAGCGAACTCGCTGGCTTGTAGCGTGTAAAAAAGCAGTGTGTCATCGATGCTCAAGGTAAAATAAGGGCATTTCCTATCCGTTAATGTGACGACTAAAAGCGATTTAAATATTGACGAAAATAAATGCTTAGTAATTTATCCTTCGTCGTGAGCTTGCGATTTGCCCGGTCCAGATCCTTGGGATCCGCCCATTTCGGTTGGGTCATGAAAGCGACAGCACTCGTTTCGAAATGTAGTTTTTTTGCAGGTTTTTTTGGTATACCACATACAAAGAGATTATCTTCAGTACTAAAACTATCCCGAATGTTTCCCAGAATTTCAATTTCATAACAGTAGATTACGGGAACAATAAAATTTCAGTGATGTTTGATTTAAAATTTTGCTGAAGAGAATAATGAGGGTGTTTGCTTCACAAAAGTTATAGTTATTTTATAATTTGCTATTAAATTTGGTGAAAAAACAATGAAGATTCTTATTTTCTTAAAAAATAAGATCGATTCCGATTCATATTGTTTTTATGGTCACACTGAATACTTACTTTAATAGGTTTTGAAATAACTTCTGTAAAGTTGTTTTTGATGACCTATAAAGTCGTGGTGGATTCAGCTATAAATTCCGTTTCCGAAGTGGTGCTGCAATTTCTTGATAACTAACAAAATAAGTTCTACATTTTCTTTATAGTAGGTTATCACACTTAATACAAAAAAAACAAAAAACGATTCACCGTAGTCAGCCGTAGGGTAAAAAGGAGAAAGTTTATGATATCATCCATCCTGATTGACAATCGAAATAGGCAATTTTTTTTCTCTTTAACTCGCTGGTGAAGTAGTGTTCATTTTGATTACACTAATATGTAAAATTAGGGGATCTAATGCTAAGTTTTTTAGTTACCTATAGACGAAGAGATTACCTTCAGTACTAAAACGTTTCCGAGTGTTTCCCAGAATTTCAATTTCATATTCGTAATAGACGGATTACGGGAACAATTTCAATGATGTTTGATTGAAAAGTTTGCCGAAGAGAATAATGAGAGTATTTGCTTCACAAATCGTATCCTAGAAAGTAGGTAGTTTATAGTTTACTCAGTAAGTAAGTAGAAGACTAAAAGCAAATATTTCTTGTATTTCAGCTGTTTCCAGGCCAGCTAGATCGCCCGTACTCTTGGGCTGTCTACCTACTGTTTCACAGCCACTTCACCCAGATACTCCACACAGCTTCTATTCTGCTTACGCTGTCGCTAGCAGTCTGGCGGTACATAGCTATCAGGTGGGTTAATAAAGCCGTGTTGGCCGAGTGGGAGATGCCTCGACTTTCGATGCAAAGGTCGTGACTTCGAACCCGGTCGTAAACCAATGGATTAGTCTGGTCAAAAATATCTATGTGTGCATTTAAAACACGTGGTTAACGGTGATGGAAAACATCGTGAGGAAACCGGCATGTCATAGAACCTAAATACTTCGAAAAATTGTGTCTAGTGCACGAAAGGAGTTTCTTCGAGGCGCATTTGAAATCCTTTCACCACACTGGTTTGAAAGCAAGAGTGACACGATAAGAAGAAGAAGAAGGTGGTTTAATCATTATCTTTAACTTTACATTCTATATAATTTTCACAACTGCCATCATTAGCATTAAGTATAAAGTTTATAATTGCTATGACTGGGTTACTCTAAAGGCTGAATTTGGCCCAGCAAGTCTTACTTTGGTAATACGATAAGAGTTTTGATTGCTTTTGAACTTCCCACAACAGACAGGCTTTATAACAAACTAAAGTAGTAGTTTGTTATGAATTCTGTCTTCTACCAGAAGTTAATAATTTACAGCTGCAAATGGGACAAATTATATTTCCAAAAAAAAATCTGGGGAGAAACTGATCGCTCTACACATTGTAGATAAGCTGAATAATGAAGAGTCTACAATTATTCAGTTGATCGAGTGAAGGCTTTAACTCGATTATTTACAAACTCTTTGCTGCATTTTGATTTGTTTTTAATAGTACTTACTTACCTATCTACCTATATCTTTGCTTACTGTTACAAATAACATTTATTCATTTTGCGCAATTTCGCCAATTTTTCGCATCACTGTAACTGTACCTAACTGTATTTAGATATTCTATTAACATTGCTCTATTTCAATATTAGAATAAAATAAACTCGCTTATTATAGACAATTCAATTAAATAATTTTAATGAAATCTGGAGATTTTTAAAATAAATTTCAATTTACTTAAACTTCTGCGACATTCATTCATTAAAGCTAGTATCGATTCGTACAGTCTCATCGTTAGTGACTGCGTGGCGGCAGACTAGTTAGTATGAATACTAACTAGTCTGCCGCCACGCAGCAATATAATAGAGCAATGTTAATAGAATATCTAAATACAGTTAGGTACAGTTACAGTGATGCGAAAAATTGGCGAAATTGCGCAAAATGAATAAATGTTATTTGTAACAGTAAGCAAAGATGTCAAAAATCAAGAAAGTCATGAATGACTTTGCACACTTTATGATTATTACAAGTGTTATGTTCGGTGAGCATGGGCACTGCGAAGCTACGTGCCGTGATGTGTTTTATTGCCATTGACTTTATTGTCTGTACTTTACATAATATGTGAGTTATATATATAGGTGTTTATGAGTTATTAAATATAAGGAGAGTGTATATTATACTTAACCATTATTTATCTCAAACTTTTACTGTCTTTTAATAATTTTAAGTCATATTTAGAGAACCCAAGTATATGTAGAGTCGTAGAGGCGTTTTTGTGTGGTTGGGAAACATTGGGACTTTTGGAAGTGATTTTTTGCGTAGGAATTAAAAGACTGGTGGGAACCAGAAAACCCAAATATTTATTAAGAGGATATGTGAAACTGTCAGAAATTACAGCTGCCGAATTGTAAGAAAGTGATAGCGCAATTAGACACCTTACCCTGAGGGAAGAGGTTAGATATAGATTTTTGTCGCTCAAAAGTAATGGACGTAAGCGACAAATGATAAAACATTGTCAAGCAATGTTTTATCATTTGTCGCTTACGTCGAAGTATTGAATTTATAAAAAAATCCTTTTACATTTATCTAAGTTCTGTGATTACTCCCTCAATAGTATAAAAATAAACCGTGAATATTCTCTAAATTCGGAGGATGGATGTAAATCAGATTTTAAGAGGGCCCATTTCAAAAAATAAATCTATCGAGCAAAGTTTCACCAATCGTGTTTCTGTCTTACATTTATTTAGATTATATCCTCAAGTAATCACTGTATTAACATCAAGTTTGTAAACTGTACCGTTACCGAGTAAGAATGAAACGCAGCGGCTCCAAATTTTCACATAGCCTCTTAAACTGTAGATACAAATGCTACGCACCTTAAACTGTATACGTTTACTGTATCCTTTTATATGTACATAAGTAATATTAATTAATTATTTCTAATGTCCTTTAATTTTTCTGTTTTATGTACCTAGATAATACCTCCGTGTTTCTTGTTTGCAGATACCCAACTTACAGTCCCGCCCTGTGCACAGACCGACGTTGCTCATTAGCAATACTGCTTAGCTTTGTGCTACCTCCTATATTATGCATACCTTCATATTTCGTGAGTAAACTTCTACACATCTTTCTAAAAACAATGAATCGTTCATGAAAAGTAAATAAATGGTTGAAAGTAGGCATGGAGAGTATACCGAGTAACATGTAATTTATCATGGTATACAACTGATCACACATAACTCTTGTTACTTTCTAAGACCAAGTCTGTAGCAAAATCACCGGTGAGATTCGCCCGGCGCGCCCCGGCAGGCGATTTTGTACGCTGTGTGTGATGTCATGACATGATACTTGTCACCATTCACAATTTCATTCGTATTGTAAATAACAATAACAGACAGTAAGTAGTGTCGACTGTGAGCGGGAGTGATTGTGTGACGTCGCGTCATGCGTGAATTATTTTAACAAAATGTAACATTATCATAACAAAATGTGACATTATCACATTAGGCCACTGATGAAAAATCACAGGTGCCAAAATCACTGGTTATTTCACTGTGACAAAATGAAATCATATAACCATGTGACAATGAAATAGAAGTAGCAATCATTCATGCCCAGTTGAAAGCATATTATTATGTATATGTATATTATGCAAATACCTTATTACCTAAACCTCATGTTCGTTTCAGAGTGAATGTAAATTAAAATAAACACTGGTTCCGAATTGGAACCTTCTTATTTTTTAAGGGTCTGTTACCAAATAATAATTCGACGACACGGATGATCGAGTGGCAAGTGTATTGGACTGCCATGGCGGTGTCGCGGGTTCGAATCCCGAAAAAAGTATTTAAGTATTCTATCAGTCATCTGGTTCCCATAGTACAAGTTCTGCTTTGTTTGGGGCTAGATGGCGTTGTGTGAAATGTCCTAAATATTTAATATTTATTATATAATAATAGCCTTAAATAAAAATATAGAATTTTATCATGTTTTGACAATGAATTAAATAACTAGTTTGGATATAACCAATAAAACTTTGATAAAAATAACATCTTACCAGCTGCTCTGCGATTTTGCCTTCATCAGTTCAGTAGTTTAGCCGGTTGTCTTTAACCGAACTGAAATCATTAATATGACAAATTATTTTTCCCGATGTAATTCAGTATTGAATTACAAGATTATATCTAAGTAATGGTGATTAAGGCAGACACAATATTTATTTATTGATTGTTGCTCGTATGACTTGCTGGAAAAACCACAGCGGATTTCGTGCTCCAGTCCAGTGACAAATTGTTCCCGTAAATTGATTAGAGGCACTTCTCTTAGAGTGATTGATAAAGGTTAGGATACCGTAAAACAATACAATTATCGGCAGCTTACACCAAGCCTACGGGCGCACACCTTAAATTAATTGATTTCTGTTTCTGTAAGCTAATTGCGGTCACGCTAGAGCTCCATATAATTGGAATACTTATATTTAATAGCTAAGATTTATATGAAAACATTCGCGTTTTAACAGAATAATAACAAAATAGTCTAGTTTTAGACTTGAATCTTCGACACATATTTATTAATGTTTCGCTAAATACTCGCAGCGAGTCTGACGCTAGTTCCTTTCTTTTATAGGTACCTACTTACTTACTACTACTACCTTATTGTATTTTCTGTCATAGTATATAAGTGTTACTCCATAAGAAGTGGTTGTAATTACGAGGAAATAAATAAATTATCTCATCTTATCTTATCTTAAAATAATCAAGGTTTTACTAAAATATACAACAACTGACTTTATTTGGACTGTTTTAGTGACCGTATGTACTAGGTTCTGAAAAGTCACATAAAAGTCGCAATTTCGTTTACTTCGACTACGTATTATTTTCAGTTAGGTATTTTGCTTTAAAAACTAAACTACTGAACAGATTTTTATGAAATTTCTATGGGACCAATCTGAAAGTTGGTATATCCTCTCAAACATTGTTTTTTTCAAATCCATTTTCTAAACAAGAAAGTTTAGAGGTTTAAAGCTTAACTTAAAAAAAAAATCGACTTGAGAATCTCCTCTATTTTGAAGTCGGTTGAAAATTATTACGGTAATTTATTCTCTTCCAGGTTTTTACGATTCACAAAGATTTCGCTCTGGATAAAAACTACCTCCCCTCACGAGTATACTTTGTCGACTCCGACTTTGACGGGACTTTGTACCAAGTGAACTTTTGGGTTCACGCCGTGTTGATAAAGCTGCTGCCTTGCTTGCTTTTAACTGTGATCAGCGCTTGGTTGATCAGAACCCTGTACCGAGTGAATACTAAGAAGAAGCTTCTGAAGGGGTACACGTGTACCGAGACGATGGCGAATGGAAATGGGAATGTTTTTACGAGGAAGTCGACGAAACGCTCGAAGGCAGAACGCCGCACTGATAGAACCACGAAGATGTTGCTGGCTGTGTTGCTGCTGTTTCTGCTGACTGAGTTTCCGCAAGGGATTTTAGGTGAGATAGAATATAACCATTCGTTATTTATTTAATAAGTTACAAACAACGATCAACTAGGTACGTAGGTCTCTCCCAAGGCACACTACTAAGTAAGACTTCAGATTATTTTATTGATTGTAATGCACGCTAAGATTTTTATAAACCTAAAGAATTATATTAATATATTTTTTCGAATTGGGAATCGGATTTAATACGCAGATATAAATGAAATATTTTGTTATGAGTAGTTAACTCATCGGGTGAGTAGACAGAAGAACCCTCAACTTTGAGGTCCTTGAATTTAATAAACCTGTGACTGACAGACAAAACTTTCCGGAGTTTTCCAACAAAAAATGCGGTATCAGCCATGTGAAATTTATGTTTGTTTACCCTTCGAATACAGTGATGCATGAAGTGATTTAAAGACCTTCGCCTCGCTAAAAACGCGTGCAAAAACATAGAATCAATAGGATAGTCATTACCCACCCACCCATTTTTTTTAATTAGGCATTTTAGAAAGTGCCTATCAGTCCAAAAAAAAACATTTTTAATATGAAAACTTATTTGAGCGTTGTGAGCAATTTACTTTGTGGGTATTGAATGAGACTGAGCCGTCGGGCTCGGTTATGTAAAGTTTGTTCGGCTGAAGTCTGCGGGTAGAGTCGACTAGGCGATGAAGTTTCCATTATTGTCGTGTAGTAAGCACAAATGGTTTTTTTCCAGGTCTCTTCAGTGGCCTCCTAGGACGCTGCTTCTTCAAGGGCTGCTACGATCTATTCGGCGAGCTGATGGATGCACTCGCACTCCTTAATGGAGCCATTAACTTCGTCTTGTACTGCTCAATGTCACGGCAGTTCCGAACCACCTTCGGCCAGATGATGAGGAGTCGATGTAAGTCGGAGCCAAGAGCTGGCTCCCACACTGAGTTACAGACAACTTATGTGTAAATGACCTACTCATAGGCACATAATTGGACCGGTGACGTAGCCGTAAACCACTTGAGTAGTGGCTTATATGAGTGAAATTCACAAACATATGCACTGCTTGCTCAATGCTATGTGTACCTCTGGTTTTAAAGTGTCGGAACTGGAGGTGTAATATCAATCGGAAGTTCCGATATATCGGAGTCGGAGTCCAAGCTCCGTAACATTCCTGGGAGCACCAGGGTGTGTGTAAACGAATAATGTGTGTGTGTTTGTGCTAACGAATAAATAAGTAAACGCAAAACATTTTTAGGTTTAGTGGATGGTGAAATTTGTCTTATATGTAGACTTATGTTATGTGTATAAGCTATGGTTACAATGTTCGTGAATAACGAAAATTAATCTCAATTAAAGCTTGAATAAGCATGATCCGGCTCAAAAAACCAACGCTCTTGTTTTATTATAAGTTTAAATCAGCTTTTCTTTAGACTCTAGGATTAAACTCCTCCTTTCCCTAGTAATTAACCTAGTTAATTTCCCAGAAAATAGAATGATTTAAGTAATCAAAATGACCTGACATACTCGAAACTAAAGTTATCTCCGCTTCGCTCGACTTTATAAACTTTCCAAACACGAAGTTATAGGGGAGTTTGCTTAGAACATATAAATATTTTTATTAAAATTTTAGCCAGCTATACCAACCCAAAAGCAGAATCAAAATACATAATCATAATCAAAATCAGCCTATACCTTCATAGCTCACTGCTGAAAACGTATACAAGCTATAGGCAAAGAATAAGTAATATTATGCTATAGGTACAAAACTTGCAAAATAAAAAAAACGTATTTCATGCGTAGACTAAGTAAAATATATATTTTTATACCCAAGCCAAGTTTCTAAAAGAGATTGGTTTTTCCGACCAACATTGATTTTACAAAAAAACACCACTAGTATGATTTTATTCCGAAGAGGCTTACAAAATCCAAACCTTTTTGATTGTAAAAAGCTAATTGAATATTTTCGTTCGCCTGGCATTTCATTGCGAAAACAAAATGTTCCATTTCGCAAGCATAAGCCATAAGCAATGTGACTGGACTGATATCAAAGCGAGAAATGAAAGAAACTTCATTATCTGATACCCAACGAACTACTTAAATCTTTAAGTGTTATTTCGACGAATATTAATGAAAATTTGGCTAACAAAGTACTGTGCTTTGTTGGGTAAGAATAGTCAACTACCATTTCTTCGTCTACTTAATCTTCTAACAATTATTTAAGCCTTGACTTCTCATGCTTAGGTCAGCAAACGAATACCTATTCCTACATTTCCAATTAAGTTTTCAGGCCAGCTCGGAATCCTTATCTAAGATCGACTAAATCCCAAAAGCCTCCTCTAACTGACCGTCGACCACTGACTTTTAAAGAGGCACCTTTTGCAAGTAGACCCTGGGGATATTAGTATCCTGTTATATTCTTTTTTTCGGATTACCCAGGAGCCTAAGTTTAAATTAGTAAGCAGACCTTGGCTACAGGGTTATATTGGACTCATCACCATGCATCTACACTACACCATGTCGCGGAGGAAAAAAAATAACCGTGCTAAGGACGGAAAGAATACTTGAATAAGTTTTTGTCATCAAACTTGGTAATAATGTCTTACCTAAGTGTCACATGGGTAAAATCGATCATACAAGAGTAAGTTCAAATTTAGAAATAGCCCAATATTTTAGGGCTCTACCTACATATTCTGCAAGATTTATCAAAAAACAACGAAAATTGCGTATTTTCGCGTATTATATCATTGCGTGTCATTGCTTCCTTATAGGTATATTCTATCCTTGCTCAAAAGAAGGAATAAACAGTCGACACGTGTTGACCGTGATACTATTGTATGGAGTACCTAAATGATAAATCTTTTTGGTACTCCGAAACCCATGTGGACAGATGTGTGTCAAGGATGCTTTTCAGTGACAGCTGGGATCTACTGAGCTGCGGAGTCAGAGATTCGTCTAATTATCTATTTATAGATCATTCCCAAAATAGTTTTCACAATAACAAAAAATAATATTGGGTTAAGAAAATGAACCTTACTGAAATTACAAAATGCGAAAATTTGTGGGAATAGAAAGAGGTTTGTTCCATCATGCCAAATCAACTGAACCGATTGAGTTAACATTTAATATGGGTATAATTGGGAGCTGGATCCCTGTTTTTTGTAACGTATAAATTAACCCGACAGCGTTGGTACCCCACGTGGTACCAACGTTTTGCGTCCTACATTACACTTCTTAAATCGAAACCGGTTTTCTTAGCCCAACATGCCCCATGCCATGAGTCCTACGATAAATTTTCATAAACATTATTATCTATTCCAACACTTCAACCCAGCTTAATAAGATCTAGCTCACAATCGATTCACTGTTCCGCTGAGTAAGCTTAAATCTTCATTACCTCCTCACCGTTCTTGAGACCTTCAGGAATTTTCGGGAGGTTTCGGAATGTTACTCGATTTTGGGGTTTAGAGTAGATTTTCATGAGACTGCGTAATGAATAAAGTTTAAGCTCTACGAGTTTACTACTTGTAATGATTGATGATAAATCTACGTGGTTATTGATGGAGAAATAGTTTATATACCTATACATATATATAGAAAAGTTTTTGGTTTTTGGGGTGCTATTCGCTAACGTTTTAGCATAATTTTACGTTGTGAGGCACACAATATATAAGCGTTACAGAGTTCCGGTTTGAATGGCATGTAGCTAGTGAAATTACTAGACTTTCGAGACTGACCGTAGTATATAGTATCGGCATATTTTGTTTCCTAAAAATATAACATTCAAAATGTACGCTAAAATGGTGTAAAATGCTTGTCTAAAATATTCCTTTTTTCCGCCTTGAAGGCGTACACGATCAGATTACTTAATGAAACATACGCGTAGAGTATTTTATTCCTTGGTGGTTTGCATGTGAAGGTTATGAAAGGTGAAATTGAATGATGATCTTACAGATCTGCTAGACGTTCTCATTTGTAACGTATGTGATGAGCTCATCCAACTTTATAGTAGGTATTTTCCATTAATCACATTATGATGAATAAACTTATAGGTGCTGACATTGGAATCCATTGCTAAGTAACTAAGTACTTCACACTTATCGGAGTAAGTAATAACGGTATGTTAATGAAATTCCAGTGGTGCTGTCGCCTCTTGATGTCGCGAATCACCTACTTACTAATGGTCGCGAAGCTAAAAGTATCTACTCTTATAAGTATTTAATACTATGTACCTACGCATGTATGAGTTTTCAGGTAAATGCATAAACATAACAGTGGAATGGTAAGTAGTGTAAAATAAATAGAAAATTATGTTACCTTGGTGTCAGATGAGGGGAGACCGATGAGCATGACCACATAGTCACGGTGCGTGGACGTCTCGTACGACTCAGCATCGTCAGCATGATGCGAGGATGAAGACATCGACACGACGACCATGTCGCGATGTGGTGACGGTTATGAATATGAGAACACGAAGACCCGGTGTGATGCTTTGTAGATTGGATCGACGTACCTATATCTAGATATATGTCTGAGCATGGTCTCAGTCAGACCATGTAACTTCCGTAAATATCTGAGCACCTAAAAGTGAGAACACACTGAGCGTATCATCGGAACTGGTCGGGCGTTGTAGTAATCTGGGTTGGGGTTAAAACCCCACGAATGACCTCCTCCGTCCCCAAATAGTCATTCCCTGACCTCACAACATAACGTAAATATCCTTATTTACCAACGCACCTTAAACCTAAAGTATCACATGAGACCGGTCATACAACTGACCAGTAACGCAACTGAGTGTAGCACAACAGGGTATCGCCTGATAGATCTGTGTAACGAAGTTGAATAACACAGTGATAAATATGTATAACGTAGTTGTGTAACTCAGTGATAAACCTGTGGAACGTAATTTACCTGCGGATATGTTATAAAATACGTCTCTTATAAAGCCACGTAATTCATCCGAGGAAACGTATGTACTTACATTCTAAGACACAACGCAAATAGAAACACATTAATCTTATAGATAGCAACATGCGTGGACGGTGTCACTACCGAACACGTTATTAGACATCAACAAGAACATACGAACTTATAATGTAAGACACAACACATAATAGTTATTATAGCAGTGATACCTATGAACGGCATCATTACCGAACACGTTTTTAGGTACTTATAGTAAACCGCGACATACCGTGAGATACCTACCTACAGATGCGTATTTGCGCTTGCATCGAATAGTAGGTACTTAAATGTATCGTGAGCGCTTTACACATGTACTACACAGTACATACCTGAGCCCAGGGCGCTAAAGAATACGCCGGTGAACACGTGAATAACAGGATTATGAGGAAAGTTATACCTGTAGGGCCTGTTGAGAACTAATATCTATCACTCACCAAATATCCTGAGGTGAAAACACTGAGCACTGAACACTGACCTGATAATTCTGCAAACAAAAACCCACCGAGCACTGACCACGCCATTCGAACGTACCCACTAGACTGGCACAAGTCTACCCGCGCTTGCCGCTTACGACAGATTGGCGCCGAGGCTTGTTACTACCCAAAGTAGTCTGGCCGGTGTTGATATGTTATATCTATATCTATAATTCTACCTGTGTATGCGTCTACGTCGTATCACTCGCTATGAAATGATAATCGCGATTACGTTTCGCGACACTTGATGTAAGCCAATAATTTACCTACCTTAATATCTAATATCTACCTACGTAATGTATGAACATATGTGTGAGTGAAACCTAGAAAGAAAATCAAATGAAATGGGTAGAATAATAACTTATCGATGCGCTATCAGTCTTGCAATTCCGTTGCCAACGTTTGATCCATCTCTATGCTAGCATAAATAAATTGTAACCTGTTTATTTACCCTAGCACTTCTCAAGATAATAGAGTATTGAAAGAGTGAGATGCGGTGTTCTGTTACTGAAAATATTTTCTTTATTAATGCTTCATAGAGTCCATTATAAAAGACGTTAAAAGACCATAAATTCAGACCGCAGACACAAAGTGGCTGCTCTTACTTTCTGCTGAATTTTTTCCTGAAAACTGAAAGCAGATGAGGTGGGAATAATATAACGCTTTTGTTATACGTAGCGTAGGTACCATAAATTGGTACTTAGTTGTTTCAAGAGTATTTTTGAAAACAACGGTCTTAACTAACTTTAGTGTTTTGTTTGAGGCTTTCGTCGATTGGGACCACTCAGATTGGGACCACGGTCCCAATCGCCGGATCGATTTAATTTTATAATTTTTGTTCCGGCGATTGGCACCATACTGTGTCTGAAAGAGAAAGACTGAACGTTTTTTGTAGACACACGTCTTTTGTTTAGACTGTGGATTTCTATGGGTTCTTGCCAAGCCTTGCAATTATGCAGCCAGTATCCTCAGCATGCTGCTATTGGTTGACCAGCTGAGTCATTTGTAGATCGTTTGCAATGGTCGATAAACGAGTAATTGCTATAGTTGGCCCGATTGTCTCCTTTAAGCATTTTATAATAAAACTTTATAGTAGTTAGCTTTTTGCCGTAATCAAAATTAGTACTCGAAAATCCAGACATTGTTGTAGATACCTACTTTCCGATAATTATATTTCCTTAGTCATATTTCACTTCACCAGATGGTATTACGCGAATAATTCCCGTGAAAGCAACCCTACCACATGTCGTTTTGTGTGTACGCAGAAATGATTAATTGCTTGGTGAGGCTTCGACTACCAACTAGGTCAATCAAGTGAAACGTACAACTTTATTCCTAGAGGATAATGCAACTTTATTCCCAGAATGCATTATTTATTTCAATTTAAAGCTCATTTAAGTTGACGTGATGGTTTTAAGTATAGAAGGCGGCTTCACTACAACGCGCAGCCAGTGCAAAATCATACAAAATCATAACCCTTCTGTAACGGATATGATACGAATACGATTGTTAGATTTTTTCCTGATTATTTTTTTTATATCAGATTTGCATTTCAATGCAGATGTATATGGCTTACTTTGGTGACACACTCCTTCAGAGCTCGTTCTGTCCGTCTGTACAAATGTATGTTCCGCAAATACCTGAAAGCAAAGACAAAATTAACAAAAAAATCAAAAACAATAATTAACGTTAACACCTAGAACATGTTTTATTACTCTTAGATATCTTTATTACAGACATACTACAATCTTATTACAAAATGTACTGTTACAGGAAATCAAAAATGATGTCCCCCCCGATGGTGCTGCCTCTGGTGTTTATTTTTGGATCTTCAGAGGAAAATGGCTAATTGGGCCATCCATAGGCCGTTGGAAATGATCTTTAGTTTGTTTCAACTTGATACCTACCCAATTAAAAATTACAAATTAATTAATTTAAGGTGATATGAGTAAATATTAAGATAGATGAGTTAGATAAAACCATTCGGATTGATGACATGTCTCCTTAGGCCAGTTTGAATTGAATTATATTCACACCCTCGCCATCTTCGAGTTGGGGATGTTATCGTAATCTTCAGATATTAATGTAATTAATGGCCATGTTTACCAGAATGCTCCCAATTGGTATAAATCAGGCTTAAGTAATTAAATTCATCTGATCTACGTTGAATTTGAGATATTTCTCAAAGTTATACAGACCGTAACAAAATAATTTTATTTCAAATTAAATTACCCAACTGGATGGTTTATTTGAATTTAGTTATATTTTCAGTTGTAGTTTTAAATAATGCTTTATTTGTAGTTTGTTATCAATTAATTTATTTATTTAATTACTTTTATTTGCTAGTTTGCTTAGTAATTTTGCCGACGTTTTTAGGACTACACGAACTATAATATATCTACTTACTGTATTTCAAAGCATTTAAGTAAGATAAGCGACAGATATTATGAGCTTTTTAATATTTGTTAGTGTATTTTGTATAATATAGTAAATGTTATCTTATTAAAAATAAGCTTATATTATTTTCTTTCATCACACATCTAAACATTTTCAGAAGCAGAGTCAAAGAGCACTACTTATCACTGTGATATATTCAGTATTTATGTTAGTATTTATATATATATAAGTAACTTATATATTTATTTATGTATAGGTATTAATTCTAGTTTATTTAGTATATATCTTAGTAGTATTTATTATATGTATTTAGATATATTTATTCAAACATTATATATATTTTCTTCTTCATAATTTTAATTTATCTATTAATATTTATATTACTGTACACGCCCCCACACTTTCCATGGCCTCTCTCTAACCTCAGAAGGTTTGCTGGAAGAAAACTCTTATTAGGGTTAAGCTCGCCTTTGTACATGTCTTTTCTTTTATGATTTGTATTCTAATATGTTTGTGTCTACAATAAAGAATTACAGAATTACAGATCTAGCACTACCACATCTCCATAAGACGCAGAGGTTAGCTGGAAGAGAGTGCTTACTAGCTTTAAGTTCGCATATGTACTTGTTTTTAATTTGTCCAATAAAGCATTTTTTATCGATGTGTGCATGCAAAATACAGTTAAGCAAAAACCTACAAAAACCATATATTTCTCTGTTACCTACGCATTATTAAATAAATAAACCTATTTTACCCCTTTACTTTACCTACTATAGGTACCAGCATCAGACAAAGTGGGTTATTGGATTCCCAAAGGATGCGTAGGTGACAATGTAAACATTTTTGTTGCCGATTATCTTTGTACAGATGAGTTGTTAATTTTAGTGTTACCGCTTCTACGGATCAAGTCTGGATAAATACTTACAAAATGGAATAGGCAGTAAATTCGTTTATTGGACCTACTCGTAGACAATTCTTCTAATTTGTTTAAATATACCCGTGTACATGAAATGTACCTAAAAGTGTTTTGATGACAAATTCGTAACTAGAATTTAAATAAGATATTTCAATGAAACGTTAGCATAAGCTATCGCAAAAATATAACTCCACCATAATAATGTAAACTAACATAGATTTAAGATTTAATCATTAAGTATATTAACTCAATTATGGATCTGTACTTGTACTGTGTTATCTGAAAATAAAAATTATTCTATTCTATTCTATTCTATTCTAAAAATGTATTTATCGTCTTGGGCATGTTTAAGGAGGTGTGTACTTAAACTATGCTTTTTTATTATAGGTACAATATAACGAAAAATTAAAATTACATTTTAATACTCCTTTTCTTGGCTAAAAGAAGTTAGATGATCTATCAATAAATAAATAACCGAATACCTACATTGTTATTTAGGAGCAATGCTCTACTGTAGGTTCATTTGAGGACAGTATTTTGAACGTAAATTATTGACACTGGGCTTATTAGATATGTCCACTATTCAACCTTGATTTGTAGGCACGAAACACATAATTCTTCCTTAAAATAAACACAGTTGCAGACGAAATAAATTGTCCCTCATAAATCTCTTGTATTTAAAAGTACAATGGACTGACCAATCCAAAGTTTGCGTCAATAAACAATGATTAAGCGCGGCAAATGCGTGGGCTCGAATCATGAAAAACGACACCAAAACAAGGGTGATTTGAGCACCTACCCCTTGTTTGCCATCAAATTTAGTATTTGGCAACGGAAAAATAATTCTAATCGATGGGGACAATTCATAACGAACTCAATACTCGATAGAAAATTCGATAAATTTCATGACAGTTATTGTTTTATTTAATGTTTTTTTTAAACAATGGACGTGATGAGCTAGTTACTCCCATGGTAATAAGAGATCGGCCTTCCCATGACCAGAACAGTGTTACACAGGACTTGGATTGTCATAGGCTGGTGCTAATAGCGCTCGTGAACCTTTAAGACATTTTGATGCTCAGTCTCGAAAGCCCCAGTAATTTCACTAGCTATAGCGCCCATAAAACCGGAACACAATAATGCTTACACATAACTGTTTTGCGAAAGAATATCTGGTACGATGTTGATACCTTTTATAGACGGAATCCTGCACTAACGAGCGCTCGATAAAATTTATGACAGTTATTATAAATTTCACTGATTGGGCGAGTGGATTAACCCGTAATTCTTGTTAATCGAATGTATTATATTTAAGCTTATGTCCCAGCTGTTACGTAGATATAAAAAAAAAAAATACGCTTATAAATCCCTACAAATATATGTGCTTACATACATACAGCATACTACTGATAAAGTAATATCATAAAGGCATAGAGTTTGTGATAATTTATAATACAAAAACCTTATCCATACATACATTCAGTGGTTTTAGCGTGACTGAGCAGCAAACATCTATCATTCATCTAACTGTCTTATATGTAGGTGTGTAAGTGTGTATAGTGGGATTTGAAATATTTCATGTTCTCTGTGATCAAGAACTTTCACCACCCACGCAAAAACAAACAAAACAACCCACGCTTATAGGTGAAGATGAAGATAATAAGTAATGTCATTGTTCGCCGTATTTACCCAGGAGACCACACCAGACACTCGATGTGACTGTTTTACATAATATGATATCTTTACATAATAACATAGAGAACGAAAGTTGGTCTCAGTGTTGCGCCTTGGGATAGCCAAGGATTTTGATAGTAATTTGCTGCTTTCGTATGACGTCAACAGCTTAAATACTCGTAACATTCCACTGCCGGACGTAGGTCTCTCCCAAGGCACGCCACTCGAGCTTAATCTTTGAATCTTCTCATACACCTTCTGCCAGAAGAAGAATTATATGTAAATAATTGAAAAAAAAAACATTAACTGATTGTCTGTGACTGTCATGTTATAATACAATACCCATCAAATAGGGATAATTAATATATACCTTCGCGTAGTTCTCAACATCTCCTTCTTATGGTTCCACACCACAAAACCTCTTTTTATACCAACTCATTTACAGTCAGCGCGATCCGACGGCGGAACTCTCTTCCTGTAGCTATCCGCAATTCCACCTCCATTGGGGTCTTCAAATCCAAACTATCTTGTCACTACTTGGCACTGCAGAACACTTGAGCATTTTATTTATTATAATAGTGTATTTGTATAATATCTTAAGTATTATATTACTAAAAATAAGCTTTATACTATTTTCTAGCACTACCACATCTCCATAATACGCAGAGGTTAGCTGGAAGAGAATGCTAACTAGCATTAAGATCGCCTATGTACTTGTTTTTTACTTTGTGCAATAAAGCATTTTCTATCTATCTATCTATACCAACTTCTGATTATTATGCCCCGTTTTGATTTCTATATTTCCTCAAAGGATGATTCCGTGTTCTTTTCATACATTTTACGAATAGAAAATAAAAGTGTTAACTAGCTATGCATTTGAAATATATACATACTTATTGAAGCTTTTGTCTCGGTACAGGAGTAGTTAACATTAAATTTGTTTACTACATGAGTTCAGCGGATGCAGACAGCAATAAACAACGTAAATGTCTCACATATTGTACTTCTCTGACTCTACCGTATCTGTTGTAGTAAAACTAGCGTACCTGTCAAGAAACTAACAGAATCTGTATTCAAATCACTATTGTTTTATTTAATATTGTCTCAGATTTGCTACTGCACACTACTACTACTACTACTTACTTTGCGATTTTGCGAGTAAACCCACTTTGAAAAATCGCTTTTATTTAATCTAGTATTTTCCTGGAGCCATGAAAAAAACATAAGAACAAAAGTCTCTTACGCAAAAAACACTTCGGTCCAATGAATACGTAATGTAGGTAAACGTACGAGAGCCTGATGCAAATGATACCATTAATAATATTTTTGTTGACGTCATTACCACAAAAGGTACGGCCTTTTATCCTATTAGCGTAATATAAGCTGGAGCTAACACTGCAATAAATTTTATTACTCGGTAATATCAAGGAAATTACAAAATGATGGTTGGTACAATCAGCCAAAAGTGTAGTAGCACCTTAAAACGGTATTCTAGACGAGGTAGAGCAAAAAGCACATGTCACATTTTATGTTTCCTTTCATAGCATGTGATATTTTGTCACCCGCAACTTCGTTTGCTTTGCGAATTTCGAAAATTCCTTTGCACTTTCAGCACTTGACGAACACATCCTCCAAGTTTTAAGTCTCTACGTCCAGTAATTTGGTCTGTATGTTGTCTGTCACTCAGTCGGTCAGGTCCAAGCCTTTTATATATATTGATGACTTAAATTTAATTTTAATTTACACAGTGTGTATATCTTCTTTGCTGTTCTTCACCTTAATAAAATGTCATGTCAGTCATGTTTCCCGTTTACTTGAGCTTGCAATGCGGGTCCTAATTACACTAAGAATTAGGCATCGGAGTTGGCGGTGCCAGATTACAATCCCTACTTTTAAATCACTTCCAAAGCTTTTCTTTACATTTCTTTGAAGACTAAACCACTAATTGGTAAAATAATATCTTTGTGGCCGCCTTATCGCTTTGCACAAAAAGCTTTCGCAAAATCGGAGTGGATATGAAGTGTCAAAGTATTTGAAAGCCATTGCAAATAGGTTCGTGGTTGTAATTCTAATTGCTTTTACGAACGATAAGTAGATAATTATTTGTGGCTGACTGTACTCTGTAGCCGCAGGCCTTTCTAACAACAAGGGGGCAATGACTCGATCTTAACATTTTCAGAACAGTTGAAATTGGTTAGGGTGTTCATAGCATTGTTTTCGAGTTTTTAGAAAGCTGAAATTTAAATGTAAATGGCTTCCCTTTTCCGCACTTGGACTCCTGTTGGTCCCTTGTGCGTCGGATATCCTGACAAATAGTTAAGCCAGCCTAACACCGCTCAGAAGCACAGAAGTTTTCTGGGTTCTTCGCAGGTTTTGCGGAGTGTCCTCGGGTTTTTGAGGATTTCTTCTCGTTGTTTTCCCACTCCCACGCATTTCTGGATTACATGGGCGGGCGTTTCCTCCTCGGTCAAGCAGCCTCTACCTTTTAGAAAGCTAAATACCAAGCCAAAAATCCAAAGCCAATGTAGCTTAGCTAGCAAAACATTCCATTTTTAACCTAGTGTTTAGTAATTAACAACTTTTAAAGTAAGATACTTACAAGATAAAAGTTTTCATCAATCAAATAGTTTCACATACAATTCTGACGAGAAAAATGAAGTTTTTCAAAGTATTCACTTATAATAATACCTACCGAATCTGTATTCTTTATATGTAAAATACGCATTAGTGTATAGAAATAAAGGGAGATTAATTTGAAAAATAATAATTGTAGTTCTACACTAACGTTGTTTCATTCATTTTATAGTTCAGGCCGGAAACTTTTGGACCTTACTACGTATATTTACAAATCTGTGGATAATGTAGTAGGCTGTAGTATTATTAAGCTAAGTAGGTAGGAACTATACTCATTAGTTGAATTGTATATTAAATCTTTTAATTGCCCTAATAAATGAAATTAAAATTATTCAACCGAACTTTATCTTTAAAATAATTCCCGAAGTGTGTCCCAGCTTTTCATATGTATTTCTCCTCTTCCGGTATTTCCATCTTGTAGCTTGAATTTGAGCTGCATTGTTATTCACGATGTATGGACCATAAAAAGGACAGTAATGTCACCATAAATCCACATTAGCTTCAAGCACCAGCGTTTAGCAATTTAACTATAGTCGGCTTTGCAAGAAAATCTGTTTAGAAGTTGTGTTTTATACATAGGTTTTTTTCTTCTAATTTATACCTACTGTCTTACTGCTGGGCAAAGGTCATATACCCCATACTTGTCCAAAAAGGTACTTACCTAAAACTTATTTTAGGATATATTAAATGCTACCTACGTTTTAATTCACCACAGTAGGTTTTACGAGTAAAAAGCATTATTTATCAACGCAATGACTATTCTCGACTTGTATGTAATTCATAACGCAGATTCATGGATTTCATTTTTTAAATTAGCTATGTAAGGTGTTCTTACAACAGTAAAAAAAAGTATTTTTAGATGAACCATACAATTTTCACTCATTTTACGGAAAGGAGTCTGACGGTGTGGGAAACGCTAACCGTTTTAAACCACCTTTGGTCTTTGTTGACTGACCTCGGCACTTTGTAAAATCGCTTTGAACTCGTATCATTGAGTACTCCATGCATACTGTGCCGGCAGGTAAAGGCCTAAAACACATAATATTTGGTGGTAAAGGATTACGCAATGTTCTCACTAAAGATCATAATAATTACGAGCTAACCTTGTGATAAAAATTGAGAGTACCTAACCTTACATACACTTAGCACAATTGAGGAATGAACTAAACTGTATTACGAGTACAACAAAGGTTAACCGTTACACACCCACGACCCTCTTTCGTTAGCGGTCACAACGACCCAGTGCGACCATTTTCCGCCTTTTAGTCCGATTTGTGGTTCAGAGTTACGTTTATTCTTTGCATCCTCAAACGTTTTATTGTGAATCGATAAGTTTACAAAGGAAGGGATATAAATCCTTTTTAATAAGAATAAAAAGACAACTTACTGGGTGTTGCATAACTATTGTAAGTAAAAGTTGAATGGTTTTTATGGGGTAAGTTAACCCTACTCACAATTTATGGGCCATTTTATCCTGTTTCTGTACAAGATAACAAGGAGGTATAATTTTCATTGCTCATTTATAGTTTGTCTAACTCACATAATACTTATTCTTATTATACGTTTAAGAAGATAATCCAGTACCTATATGTATACGTAATACGTATACTAAAGTATTATACTCATACTAGAGCGTTTTGAGTTTGTTACTATTGGCACAGTGAACATGCACCTTTATTACGATTTAGGTACTGAAAAGTCGGCAGTGGTGTAAAAACTGTAGGGATGAAAATGGATATTTTGGTCATAAAACGTCTCGGAAAGTCTTTGTATCGGTCGTTCACTTTGGTAGCGACCTACGAAAGTTACTGCTTTTCCGTTTTTATGAATACTTCCTAATGTAATTCATAGGAAAGGATAGTACCTAGTTATAGTACTTTTTTATTTTGTTTGCTTGGCTATCGACTTTGCTTGTTCATCTTATTTTGTTTGATATCCGAGAACATAGTAAATTTATTCTGCTATTCAACTTGTTTTCATGAATTTTATTAGAACTTTATTAGGTTCAATGTTTACGAACTGGTTTACGTTCGATAATAACAACGTTCGTTATAATTGTTATTTATTGTATAACACTTATTATAACAGAGCACTATAAATATAGTTATTAAAAAAGTGGTCCTACAGCTGATAAAATTCATTATAAATGCCTCATTGCCCCAGTGCACGTCACACGATAAAATTGATATTTTTTTATAAATACGAGTATATAATATGTATGTTATAGTCTCTAAGGTATAGGTATATCATATGGGCCCTAGTTAAGCTACATTTTACTTTTCTTAACTTCTACACAGAGGACTAAACTAATAAGTATAATAAGTAAGTATGGATATTTTTTTGCTAACCTTACCAAAAATATCAATACTTACTTATTGTATGTATAATGAGCGTAGCAGTAACTACTGCATACGTTTTCAAAGAGTTAAGAAAGATCATTTTTAAAAGTTGTTTATATTTAAATAAACATAACCTAGCACAGTTGCAGTATAAATTATTCCTAAAAATAGACATACATACATTTTTTTTCTGTTTATAAGTATTAAGACTTATTTAAAAACTTCTGTAAGAAAGAGTTTAGAAAGAACGTAGTATGTAAGTACTCAGCGTATTGACTTTCATTAAACTTTTCAGACTCCATATATATAGAAGGGTGTGAAAGGAAGCTAACATTGGATTACAAAACTTTTAAAACTTTTTATTGGCAGTGGAAAGAAGCAAATGATAGGATTACCAAGAACTTAAAATTTGGAGATTCTAACAAATATTTTAAGAAATTAAAGTTGTCTGTAAAAGGTAACAATAAATAACAATTGCATAAACATACATATAGGAATTTAACAGATTCTAAATAAAAAAAAATCTTATTTGCATAAAATGTGAAGGACGATTTTTATTTCAGAGTTTTAAGTTACATAGTTAGGCCTACGCCGTAGCAGGTCTACGGCGTAAGGTCTATCCAGGCCGGGTAGTGGGCTCAGTAGCATGTTAGGAATGATTATACGAGTACGTCCAGTTGTAGATTGATTTGATACAATCAGTTCGTTCGTTTGTGTGCGGTTTCAGATTAGCGGGTTAATCGAGCGGATTCGCCGCTCGTGTATGTGTTTTGTTTTTTACAACACGTATACGTGCGACAAACCGTAAGAAAAGCCTCTTACTACTGACACTCGCTATTTGAACCAAATAAGGAATGCTCCTATTTCATCAAAGAAATTATAGTCAGACGTAACTTTATATGAAAGGATAAGTTTTGTTTCTTTTACAGAGCGATGAACTCTGGAATACAAAGTTGTGCTACAAGTTTCCGAGGATACTCAATTTCACAAATCAAGTTTGCTGGAGAAAAAAATATAAATAGTATTATTCTTATTCGCAGTCGAGTAAAAAAACCAAGCGAGTCGTCACTAGTCACATAGTATTATTGCTTCTTACATAGTTTATTCAGAGATAATTTTACAATTTCCAAAGCTTTAAACTGGAGTAGAATTTTGTTTACCTTAGTCGTGTGTTGATGCTTTTTATACGCATTTTTTAGGATGGATTAGGATTTGATGGATTGAATGAAAATTAAATAAGTACCTATTCATGAGAAAAAAACAGCAACACTAAAGCTCCGTACTCACATTCGGTATAACTCGATAGTTTTACTCCAAAACGAGTAAATATTTACGTGTGGACCGCAAAACTTAAAGTTTGAAGGCTCGCATCGAGCCGGCTCGATGGAATTAAGGCTCGAACGGTTCGGTGAATACTGTACAGTGCGCGTCACTCGATAGATAATGCTGAATGTGTGGACGAAAGTTCATGTCATGGTTTTTACTCGACATGATAGCTCGATCGAGCAAAACCTGTAAAAAAATATGTGAGTACGGAGCTTAAGGATGTAAAGTTCCATAAGAAATGGATCTCATTGACATAGATTAAAGTAACATTTTAGTGAGAAAATGTTCAACTTTTTAAGTCGCAGACTGTACTTGTCAAAGTTATATTTTTAATAGCTTTTGATGTGAAGTCACGATCAAGGCTACTCTATCTAAAGTTTAGGTCGTGACAGAAAAACCGATACAAGATTGGTGTCAACTCAACAACACATTTATGCATCGTTCTTATAGTTTTCTCCAGAGCTTTTTACATCTACCGTCACAAATGAGAATAGACGGTTCCAGACGTTAAGAACATTCTGACCGTCATCATCAATAAGATAAAAATTGACAGCAAACATTTTTCCGCTTAACTGTGCCAAAAAATAGTAAGTGATTTTCCACGATCACATGGCACGCTTCTCCTACTTCATCGTTATAATGCAAAAGAAAATAAACTAAAATTTGCGCTTAGCAATTTTTAAGTCACTCTAATATTTAGTATTTTTGTATTCACCTGCATAGAGAAACTAACAAAACATTATACAAAACATAGGAACTTATATATTGAGTAAAATCATAATTTCATTATTATCTTAATTATTATTTATATTTAGTAATATCATAATTAATAAATTTCGGTGCGTTTTCCATTTATAAAGAATTCTGCAATGAGTACTTTATTACTTTTATGCTCTACTAATATATCTAATCTACTACTAAATAGATTGGATATATTCAAAACAGAAACCAATTGCTCTACCTCGGTTTTAACTCCGAAAGCCAGGTCAAAATAATCAACGTCGTAAATATCCAAAGAATTTCTGTCAGCCACTTCCGCTAATAAACTAATCAATCATACTGTTTATTATTCTACCAATCTTTCGCGACTGACGAAAAGCTTCTCGTAAAGGTTTCATTTCAGTTCATCCGTATCTGCGCGAGCGAGAGCCCGCAGGAATTCCCGCCCGACGATCCCGAAACAAAGCTATGCCCGCGTGCTGATCATGTAAACACGATGTTTTAAAAAGAGAATTTAATTTGAATGTGGAACGTTTTTGGAATAGTTTTTATGGAACATCCCTGCGGTCAACAGTGAGTTTTGTTGAACCATAGACAAATGAAAGTGTTTTTGCAACCTGTTTAAATGTTTTCTTGCAGTTAATTAGTTTATAATTGGAAAATGGGTCTAAGTATTCCATAACGATACAATTTATCCCCTTTAACCCTTGTGTCCAGAATAGTATAAAGTAATCTTATTGCTTTGAACGTCTAAAAAGTCGTTAAAATAACATTAAACGAGATAGGTACTTTATGACTAGGTACAAACGATTAATAATTTCCCCTATTTTTTTGCTTAAATTATTTATTTTTAGAAGTTGAGTTCAAGGTAGTATATAGGTTAAATGAATTGTGTTTTTTTTATTTATTTCTTAAATAACAATAAGGTTGAGTACCAATGAGTTGAGTAGGTTGCTTGTTTATAGTGTTGAGCTTTCATCATCTAGTCTAGTCTTATCTCTCGTCTTCTTCGTCTTTTATCTACGCCGACTAGCTTACTTTAACTTCAACAGTTAAACTTACACTAAATTAATTTAAAGATGCACGCACACTTAGGTTAAAGTCTAAAAAAAGGAGTCTATGAAATACCCTACTTTCCGAATTCCCATTCTCAATGGGTTTACTAATAAATATTCATAAATGAAAAAAAAAATAATCATACAAAATGCAATGATGCATTTTTAAGCGAAGATTGAACGTTATTTTACGAAATCGCACGAAATTTTTAACTTTTCGAAAATGTAGATAAAAGGTATGTTCCTGTATCGTTAATTTTTTTTTTTAATGTTTTAAAAAATATGCCTTAAAACTTTATGACTACTGCAGGGCACGAACATATGGGTCTTGGCTGTCTGGACCATTATGTGTCAGTCAGTAGGTTTTACCCTCAAGATCATTAAATAGCTATTTTCTTTTATCCCTCCATTTGTCTCACATGATAAAAAGTATGTCCCGTTTCAATTTACCAACATACCGAACATACGTAATGAATATTGATATACTCGGAGGAAACGTCTGACTAAGATGCATTGTATCTTGTCTTTATTCTACAAATATTTTTATAGGATTTTTCGTACGACTGCCTTCTTTCAGGAACTGAAAATAGATAGTCATCTGCGAAATAAAGTCGATAATTTATTAGAGTGTGTTTAAGAGATTAGAATTCGGCCGCTGGAAAGCGATTAAGTAACGACCAAATAAAATATTAATGTTATTACCATCACACGGACGGAAAGCGACGTCTGGGTTGGCCGCGAAAACGTAGGAAGGATTATCTCGACTCTTTTCAAGGAGACTGATGGACAATGGCCAAGGACCTGAAGGCGAGGAATGAGTTGGAGTCCTTTGCCCAGATGTGGGACGAAATAGGTTAATAAAAAAATAACATCACACCTCTGCAAATTGCTTCCGTTCGTAGGCAGGTGGTGGTCACAAGTATGATTAATTCGTACCTACTGTCAACATAACTATGAAACATTACAATTGATTATCGCAATCGGGTGTACATAATGTTAATCATATCACCAAGCACCTCCTCTTTTCTTTTATGAACTCTAACTTTGTCTTCCTAAAATACCTACTGATTTATACATTAATACCACATAGTCATTAATAAAAAATATGTGGTTTATGTTTGTTGAATTAAATTACCTACACAAATTTTGTAAAGGCGGAAAGTTTGCAGTATGGATGATATGATGTTTATATGT
This sequence comes from Lobophora halterata, assembly GCA_932526365.1. NCBI lineage: Eukaryota > Metazoa > Arthropoda > Insecta > Lepidoptera > Geometridae > Lobophora > Lobophora halterata. The sequence goes on from OW052018.1 coordinate 4,482,349, forward strand.
AGGTAAATGATTATTACATGGATTCGGGGGGCAATGCACATTATGCACAATGCATTTATTGATGATAACGGGAAGCCATTGCAGGACGCTGTACCCTTGAATATGAATATGATACATGGATTTCCATTGATGTTGTGGATTTCTCAATCACATACAGATGGAAGGTAGCCTGTGACTTTGATTTTATTTACTTTTATCCTATCACCTATCACCAGATAAAAGTAACGGTCTAGTTATAGCCCACGGCTTACGGTAAGAGTAATTGTTTTCTTTACTTATACATTAGGTCAATATAAATAACATTTTCTGCGCAAATTTCCTGTGACATCATTAATCGTATGGACGTGAAATGATATTGTAGGACAAAATACAAATACTTTCGATGTTTCATTTATCATTTTGTGACATATGAAGGTAATATTTTAGTTTCGCAATTTTTCTGTGAGTGGTAAAGTTTTGTTACTTACATGAGTTCGTAGGATAAGTGGCACCAACAAAAGGTTAGGGGCGTTTTATCATGTTTTTTTTTGCTTTGAGAACTTTATTATCGTCACATGAAACATTAGTATTTCATGAGTTGCACTGTAAAGTCAATAGAAGACTTATATACATATATTGTGAAATAAAATTGACTATAACTGTTTGAGTGTAGGTATGGCATCACAACCCACTGCTACACCAATTATAAAGCTTTGTGCCGACCACAGACACGCACTAGCCAAATCATTTAACGTAGAGACTTAAATTTACAGAGTATATTCGTTGACAGAGCAGATAAATTATCGGGGAAATAAAAGCTCGTTATATATCTAAGAGTTTATTGGTTAAATTATTATCAAGGCCTTTAAAAGGCTTTGTCCTGACTGACTCACTGACTGACTGACTGAAAGACAACGAAAGCAGTGGACGTAAAGACTTGAAAGAGGGTATCATTTTGTTGATTCGCAACGCATACGTAGTTGCTCGTAGTAGAAGTACGTAGTCAACTAGTATAATATACTTAAATTAGAACCTAGCCTATATAATTATTTTCAAATAAGGTTCAAATGTTTGAAGAAATGCGCTGGCAGGCGCTTGAGAATCTACGGGTAGTAATGATTATTTGGATCTTATAGTAGAGTATTAGAGGGTATTTACCTACTTACAAAAATCACCACCTTACAAGAAGGATTTATTTTGTCAACTAAACTTATTCGAAAATACTTTCGCCTCGCTCCTGTTTTAGTATTCAACTAGAGTTAGATCCCAGCCGCGGGTATAATATGAAGGCTGTTTTTGCGAATAGAAATACAATAAAACAGGATTCAATTTTCGGATACGCTCATCCAATAGATACGATATGCAAATTGAAGCATATTTTCGTAAGGTTCAATGGAAGTTCCACCCACATTCGACACCTCATAAATTATATCTAGCTTGATATAGCTAGGTATTATAAACTGCTATACCTATAGGTGGTTGTGAACGTGTTTGGTTGTTTAGGAATAATGGTTTCTTTTTACAAGTACCTAATAGCCAGTAGTAATAGGTACAGTTGTTTAATTTTTTTTTATAATACGTACGTAACTTATGTAGTTACATACGAAAAATAAGAGAATTTCCTAAAAAAACGATTCATTTATTCAATATTATAGGCAAAAGTATTAATTGGGTATGTGGGTAAGGCAAACTACAATGCAATCTATAGGTCAACTGATAAGCGATCTATAGGTAGCTCAACAGCCCTACACCTGAAAGCAGCCTGCTGAGAGAGTGTTGCAAGGTCTTGGCTGACGGGTCACTTGACTAATTAATTCATATTTTCACTGGAAATAAGCAATGCGATGAAAACGTAAATTTCAGTGAACATAACTGCAGCGTAATAGCTATTTGCTTAAGCTATTGAACACCAACACTGAAGAGCTCCGGGGCAGGTTGTTCAATATTGAAAACAAAGGGGTGAACGAAGTTGAAAAGTTATAATGCGCGTGAAATAAAGATCAAAGCTCTACATGGGCTAAAAATCTGAGCGGTAGAGTTTTTCCGGAAATTTATTTTGTTAAAACTTTAATTTACATTATTTACAAATCACGTTAAAATTTCTATAAAAAGCGTGAATTTTAGGGACAACAATATTGATCTACAAGAAGCTGGATTTCTCTAGGGAAATAAATTTTCTGTGAGTTTTCCACTCATGTTCATAACTTTTTTATTTCCTTCAAGTTTCCTTTTAAGTTAAGTAATAAAAGTAAAAAGATAGCCTTCCTACATCTACGAGTAATAATTTTGATAGGTTAGTTTTATTTTTATTTTGTAGGTATAATAAGAATAGAATAACGAACCTAATAATGATAATTTTCTTTATATACCTATTTAATTCATTATTTTATTGTTTTAGAGAATGTTACCCGCTCCGGGAATAAGACAAATCCAAAATGGCTGACAACCCCGGAAACATCACAAGAACCCTGACGAATCTCTTTGAAGAGGTGCTTCTCGAGACAGAGATGGGAATCCAAAACCGGAGTAACGTGGACATCTCACAGTTCCTAACCGCGTTGAGAGATACAAAAAACAGCACTAATGAGCTGGATTTCGGAACCTTAGTGAAGCTGGTGGATGGATTGAGGAGCAAACTGAACTTGACGAGGTCGCAGGAACCTTGCAGTAGTTATTGCAACGGCAATTTCCGAGACGTTGTTTTGGCATACAACAGCATCCATGGCTACCTCAGCCTTATTGTAAGTACACTTCCCTATATCAACCACTAACCCTAAATGTGCTGCAGTCACAGATTAATGAATAATATACAGAAAATGTAGATTTTTTCATTTATTCCGCTGCTGTTTTTACTTCGAATATAAGGTAGGTAACACACAATTAGGACAGGGTATAACATAAACCCTACCCGGCTTTCCAGATCCTTGGTGTGTCACACATCTTAATCGGTTTAGTAGTTAGCGTGAGCATTGAGAAAAAAATATTTATCCATCCTCACAACTTTCGCATTTTATCAACCGACTTAAAGAAGGAGATTAACTTTTTTTATGTACGTTACCCTACAAAACTTCGCAACCAAATTGGATATTTATTTTTTTTATTTGAAAGAATGTACTTTCAGATTGGTCCCATAGAATTATATCAATTTTTTTTCAGTATTTTAATCATCATCCTATGCACTTTTCAGTGGTGTTTACGGTCACTAGAAATTGTCCCAATCGAAGTCGGTTGTACTTTTAATATTAATATATTATATTACTTATAATTTTTTTTGTAAAAAAGATCTTGTTATTTGTGTGGTTTTAAAAGCTTTTCATAGTCAAATTACCAACCCGATGTTTCATATTTAAACTCTATTACTAACACGTCCACAATATGCGGATCCGCTAAATGTAAATTTACGCAAAGTTTAATTGAGTTAGGTTTAATTTTATGTTTATAGGGCAAAAATAGTCGGCAGGACTTATTTCAGAATATAATTTTCAGCCGATGTGAATAAAACTTGTTCTAGAATAAATCACAGCATCTTAAGAATAAATCATAGGTATCGGATACTCTCTTCTTCGGAGATCTATATGATAAATAGACTAACTCGGGGCTAATAAGTAATATTATGTACCATAGCTGTAGTCTACAGGCAGCCTGTTGATGCTGAGTCAGATGTAGCGAATGACACACACTGAACGGATTTTGATAAATGAGGTGTCTTTGGATTCTTCTAAGTGACGTGTGTGTCATAAACTACCATAAATGTCAAACAATCTCATATGGCGGCTGTAAGCCAATAAAATGAGAGAAAAATGTCAAAAAACCAACCAACCAAAACCTTTATTTAAGGTTTTTGGTAACTGAGGTATGTTAAATTCGTTTTAATCACGGGGATATCATATAATATAAAGTATCAAAAATCCAATATTCCAATAATATTTTGTCAGACTGTCTAGCAGTCTTTATAAACCTTAAGGTTGTTAAAATAATGTCTGGTTCAGGGCTGCTTACACAGTCTAAAGTATTTCCTCTGAAGGCTGCTACGTGCCACATCAAAGAAGAAATAATATTTGTACCAAGGCTACTGAAAACAGGAAAACTGGAAGCTTTTCTATCGAAACAATGTCCTTTATTCCCATCACGCTTCACTTTAAGCGTTGAATCTATTTTTGTGCTAAGAGGCTCTTATAGATAAAAGACAATGGACAATCTAGCGTTACAAGAAAATAACGAGAACCAGGTATTTCTATAGTCTATTAATACATTTTTATCAAAAGCTAATGATTGATTGAATGATTTATTTGTCACAAGTATGGTTAGTTACAGACGGGTCTTATCAATATTACCTAATTAGGTACCCAAGGTAATTTAAGAAGCAGAAAAAAATATAACGATACTCGTAACAACATCAGTAGGAAACCATCGTTATATGGATAAGTAAACAAGTGACTATTATAGAATAGAAAAACAAATAATATACATAACCTAGTCCTTCGATCCGAAAGACGTGGGTTCAAACCCGGTCGTACCTACACCAATTAATCTTTCTGTTCAAAAAGTGCTTAACGTTGAAGGAAAACATCGTGAGGAAACCGGCATGTCATAGAACCTGAGTTCAAAACATGTGTCAAGTGCACGAAAGGAGCCTTTTCCAAGCGTTTTGAAATCCTTTCACCACTCTGATTCGAAAAAACTAGTCACACGATAAGAAGATCATAAGCTTAAAACTGGTTTGTTGCAGGTGTGTTTCTTCGGCAGCCTGGCTAATGCCTTGAACGTAGCGGTGCTGACGCGTCGCGATATGGCTTCGGCTCCCATCAACCGTCTGCTGAAGTGGCTGGCTGTAGCTGACGTCTTCGTCATGATGGAGTACGTCCCATTCGCCGTCTATAGATACCTGGTAAGCTTTCCTGCATCGTAAAATAAAATAGACACTTATAAAATCATCGTCTCTCTTAGGAAAATATATATAAATAGTTGGATAGAACGTTTTTTGGTGTATGTTTTTGACAACTCGTCATTAATAAATCATGATGTTCCGTTTTGTGCCTTTTATATCATAGCAACTTCAACTCAATACTCATAATATTAGTAAAGGAATAGGTATCTCTATTATTTACTGCTATTGCGTATTCATAATAAAATAAATAATTAACTACTACGGAATAATTACGTACTATATTGTTGAGTATTCCTGCTTTGCTTTCAGTAGCATTGAATATACAACTGCAGCATAAAATATTATGTAAAAAGACAGAAAAAGCAAGTAGGTAGGTACTCAGATCTTTAATAAATATTTTTTCTTAAATTAAATTCCTCTATGCATGCAGGTTCAAAGGTTCATAGTCAAAGTACAAACACCACGTAATCAATTATGTATTATTTATCTTAAATTATTTTAGAGATGGGACATTTTATCTAAAGAAGTGACAAGATAAGTGCTCTTCTATTGTAAAAAAATAACGTCTAGTCTATTCATGACTTTCACCACATCAAATTCCGGGCTGCTGTAACCCAGCGCTAGTCTTATTATTCCTGAAACAAAACATGTACCTATTTTCCAAAATGTTCAACTATCACATCCACTTTCATCAGTTTTCCTAATGATACAAAGACTGGATAATCAATAATATCGCCAAGCCCCCAAGCACCGCAAACTCTATAAATCAAAAGATCGACTTAATCATAAGTACCCGAGTCGCGCCACGTCTCACTAAGCACAGCTCATTCAGAATTCTAAGAGCTATTGCCAGAGAACATTAAATTAACCTTTTTATGACCCTTGCACCTTGAATTGAGAATGGTAAGAATTAAGGTGTTTTGAAAACTATTTTTGTTGTTACTACGTGTATTAATTATTTATTTGGTCTCTTCTCTTTTACAAACAACTAGTTGCTGACTGTGATTTTGACTGAGTGGTGTGTGTGTACCTATGTTAAAAAAGAACATAGGTTTTTTTACAACTTAAGTATACTTATATCGGAAACCAGCCCAGAAATCAAGCAGTTGAGGTTTAGAAGTTTTAGCGTTAAAGCAACTAACATCCATTCATTTAGTCACCATACTCATAAACTTTCGCTTTTGTTATATGTGTCATATTAAAGGAGATGAGTAGGGATAGGATAAAGCGGTCTGTGGTTACAAGTTACGTTTACGAATAGTTTAACCCAACTGTGAAGAAGAAGGGTAATAAGTTATTTTTTCCAATGTAAAGCATATTTGTAGCAGAACTGCGACATTTGTAGCAGAACTGCTACAAATATTACAACATTTTACAGCTACGCTATGATTAATTTTATCGTTGGGTGTTTTAAGATTTTCGGTGAAAAGAGCTCGAAACGTAAAGTCGAGGTTACGGGTTCAAATCGGCCGTGCTCGACTATTTTGATCACATAAATCATTAACGAAATCTCGTACGTGAATGAACTATAGCGAAGTTCACACCGTGTAATTAAATCACTCCATAGCAAACGTTCAGTAATTAGAAATTACGCTCTACCTGTCAAGGTAGGTACTTGAATAATCAGTAAACATATCACATTGTTATCGTAAAATACACATTGTAGCTCACAATATTGATAAAGGTTAGATTTAAACTAGCTGGCAACCACAACTTCGTTTGTGTTGCGAACTAACAAAATTCCTTCCTTAGAAGGCGCTTCCACACTTCGTAATTAACATTATGGAAATATCAAACCTTTTCGTTCAGCGGTTTGGTCAGTGATTTGTTTGACATTCAGTCAGTCAGGACAAAGGCTTATAAATAATAATCGATGATAAGGGAATTCGTAATAAGGGAAATGAAAGTAGAACTTTGAGTTACCTCATCCCACAACTGCACTTATCATCATTCATCGCACTAATGCAGGTCTATCAACATAAAGCTTTGAAATTGCTAATTTCCGCTATAATTATTACTCACAGTTAAAAACGTAAGAAATGGATGTATGTGTGTTACCTAATAAAACACAACTGAACCTCTTTCGTTGTTTTGTACATTATCCGCTATCTAGTAGAGAAAACGGTTTTTTTTAAATTCAATAACACAACAAGGCTTTGTCGCTGTGCAAACACATCGCCCAATTAGAAATAAACTGTTACCTTTAACAAAAATCAAAAACATGGATAACCTACCTTAGGGATTTTTTTGCTAAAAGCCAATAAAGTTTTTTGGCTTCTTGTGCAAGAAGTTTTGATAAATTGCTGTTGCATTCGCTAAAATGGCAAATCCGAAATGTGGGCCATTTCGGATTTGCCATTTTAGGGATTCACCACCGCCAAAAAAGTTGTAGGGATTTTCCACCGGTCAAAATATTTTAACACAGGGAGCAACGAGTGAGAAGCAAATCATATCCTACCTAAATCAATGTTTCGAGTCGAGTCGTAAGTAGCTTTAGCTACGCAGACACTTGGGGTAAGCCAGGATTTCCTGACTCCGATGCTCTGTTTGTGGTTGACAGCAAGCTTTGTCTACTAAACTTGGTCACTTAATCAAGAATAACTATTTCCTATTGGAGCTCAGTTAATTCAAAAAGGTAGTTTAGGTAGCATTTGTTATTTACTAGCTGATGCTCGCGTCTTTGCCCGCGTGGTATCTCAAAGTTTCCTTCGCTTATGTTAAGCATATCAAAATAAAAATTATACTATAACATTAAGTGAGGTTGTAGTAACAAATTAACAACTCTGTTTTTTTTTATTTAGCTCAGTAAAAATTATATTTTCAAAGGTTCACAAATGCGCGAGCGAGATAGCGACGCGCGGGATTCTGGACCTTAAACTATGCTCTTGAACCAAATTATACATCAATCGGTTCATCTATCCATCAATTTGTCAATTTAAAACATAATCAAAGCAGCTTCTGAATGCAATGGTTATTTTCACGTTAGTGAAGTGTAGGTATATAATAATAATATGTATATACTATGAACCTATCCATTTTCTTTCTTTCTTTTATACATCTACCTATAGAGTTAATGTTACTCACTAATAGATGAGATATTATTATTTAGGTACACATCTAAAGTAATTGCCTGACCATTCGTATCGGATTTCAATAAAAATATGGTCAGATGTTGTTTAATTGAGACGAATGTTATGGTTTCTGTTCGGCCAAGCAACACTAAATATTCTTCAAGTGGGTGTTTTATGTAGTTTGCCACATTCTGCAAGCGCTTTGCGAAAACGCCTATAACCTATTGAGGGTTAATAAATAGCTACTGTGAGTTTGTTTTTATACTTACACAAGCTACACTGATACGCAACTAACTTACATCCATAAATTTGTTTGCGTTGCGTATTATAAATATTCATTTCTTAGGTACCTACCGCTTACACTTCTTGCCGAACATACACTTTGAAGTATGTATGTTGCAACTTTAAAGTACTTATAGTCTAATCTGTACATATATACGATGAGAACCACCAGTCTAGATGTAGGACAAACCACTCGTGGCTTTTTAGATATTATGTTTTATTTTTTATGTTCTAATTCTTGAACAATAAATAAAAAAAAAGTCTCTACATCGTCGTCCAGACGTACTGGATGCGTTCAGTCGAGTTTTGCTTGGGCCTTGTCTTTCACTCAGTCAGGACAGTATTTTATTTATATTGCTTACCAAAGGAATTCATTTATTTGCTTTAATTAAAGTTGTAGTTGTTATAATATGTAGGTATAATGCATTTTGGTCACACACCGTAGAAGTCAATGCAATTTGCTTTACGATTCGCAAATTCTTATGTTTCTGTGAAGATATTTGACCTGAATGGTGGCACAACTATGAAGGTAATGTTTGCGCGGTGGTACTTAGAGTTTGAATGTCTTTACTTCACTCAATGTGTTTATTCTCTAAGACGAAAGGCTAATAATATTGTGAAACAATTGTATACAGAAATAAGGAAATTTAAAGCTGAAATCAAAACTAATTGGAATAAGCTTTAGGTATACATGCCATTATAGATAACTGGAGGAATGACCGTCGTGAATGAAAGGAATGATATTTTAAGCATTTCAAATTTCAAAATATTGGATTGTGGACTTTCTTTGGAAGACAATTTATTACCTTAATGAATTGAAAAGCTTTACTAATTGATATCGATGTCGTAAAATTCACGGGACAAAGAAAAAATATTAATATTTTTTATTTTATAAAAGGTTTTGTCCTGAACTCATTATTATGGTTTTATGTATATAAGAGAACAATTTTTATTACCAAGTATTTCCATTTTGTCAGCCTTTTCTACTTGGAGGCTGTCGTTTCTAAGAGATCCTTGAAAGTATCTTGGGTCCCAAGTAGACTGCTATAATCACAGTAGAGAATGTGCATGCATAAGGAGTAAGTAAAGTTAAACCGTAGAACTGCCTGGTCATAAAAATGTGACTTATCGGGTAAATAAAAATGTATTCAATAGATAGGAATTTAACGATGTGGTAATATAGTGTTAGTGTAGCGCCACATTGAACGGATTTTCTGTCGCCGATCTTCCTCTGCAGGCAATCCGCGACGAAACATGCAGCCAAAATTTGGCCACACTATGTTCTGTTGGCGGATATCTCGCGACGGATGATTGGCATAGTGTGCCCGATTACCTATAGAAATTTATATGAAGTGAAATGTACTGGCGGCGTTCCGCGACGGAAGAACAGCGCCGGAAATCCGTTCAATGTGGCGCTAGCCTAAAGGATGATACGACAAGCAATTTATCTTGCACATGAATCTAATGAAAATGTCGATCAAGCTACATGACTTACAACCTTCTTCATGCGACATGGAATTGCTTCGGTTGTTTACGACAGCAAATCAAAATCTTTTGGAATTAAACACTAAAAAAGGAAAATAATTCTATAAAAATGACTACCTACATAATATCTCTTTAATTCCAATTTTCTCGTAAATAAATAATGTCCAACGGCCCAATCCATACTGCTAGGTATTTACTGTGCCTCCATTATTTCTATTTATACAATACATATATCTATCCGGGGACCCCGAGCACGGAATCCTCTTTTCGTAGGACCGAAAAAAAACAGTGAAAACATTTCATTATTATCATTTATCAGACTCATGAACATTAATAAAGCTTTGTACGCGGATATAGTGAGTAAGATTATAATTTCTTATATAATCATTATTATTAAAGGTAAATGAAATATAGAAGTCAACTTTTGAAAATGACCACTCCCAAAATGACCACCCTGAAAAAGTCCTCTCCGGAAAAGACCACTTTTAGAATGACAACTTATTTTAGAATTAATATTATATTCCAATCGGAACACTATGAAATTGATAAATACAACAGTAGGTAGGTACTATACGTTTCATAGTTTAGTTACTATACAAACCAAATTACCGAAATGTAGAGCTCACTCACTCTTACTCATCTTGATTGTTGTAGCTATGTATTTACACTTCGTAGAAATATGATGTTTGTAAAGGGCGTTTACTGAGTCGTATGAGCTCCCATAAACATGAAGGGCCATTGCGAAAAGCGTCTTATGACTTACACATGTACCTACATATTGTGAAGATAAATGATTGATTCAGGCGTTACTTTGCGGAAATCCATAAATATCAACAAATTATATAAATATATTTAGTTAATCCGGTTAATTTCTAAACAAAAGTTTTAAAGGTTTTAGTTGAACTAAAGTTAAGTTAATTAAAACCTTTGTTTAGAAATTAAGCGGATTTATTACTAAATATATTTATATAATTTGTTGATATGAAGATAACGCTTGATGTACTTAATATTAGAATAATAGAATAAATTATGTGTAGATATTTCCCCTTTAGTAAAGTAATTTTCACTCTGGGTTTCCATTTTATGTTTATGCATATCATGAATGTCTATGAACTTAGGCCTAGGTACTTGACTAGGAGAGTCTCCACTACGCAGGCCTAATGCCGTTACATTCTAAAAACATTTTTCTCTATTCTGTGTCATGCCAGTATTGCCAATTTGCCCACCGATATTTTTATTCATCAAAGAGAACACGTGGTATGCTCATATTAGATTTTTTTACGACTCATCGCTTCAATAAAAAATCACGTAACTTGAAGTTAGTAATTATAATCTTACGTAGGAACTATCTACCCTGAAGTAAAAAATACTTGCCCAGGCCTCCTGCTAAATCGTCCTACATAATAAAGAGGAATTTAATTTATTTCAGAATCTCGTAGGTAGGTATTTTTCAAATGGATATATCAATATTTAGAAATGGTTTGGTCCTGCCTGACTGACTGAGTGACTGACAGACAACCATTTTGATGCAGACAACATACGGGCCAAACTGAGCGTAGAGACTTGAAACTTGGACTTGGAGAATGTGTTCGTCAAAACCTGAAAGTGAGGACTAAGAAAGGAATTTTTAAATACGCAACGCAAACGAAGTTGCGGGCATGAGCTAGTAAAAAAATAAGTAGATTTTTTCATCCCAAATCTATTTGAATATTAGAAGGTCCGTGAAACTTGATTATGCCACGTAATCACTCTATAAAACCGTTTTTTATTTCCGTTGGGAGTATGCCCTGCAGGATTCCGTCTCGATGGGAACAAACACAGTACTGGATACTCTGCCGCAAAACAGCAATGTAAGCATTACTGTGTTCCGGTTTGAAGAGCACTGTAGCTAGTGAAATAACTGGGCTACGAAACCGACCATTAAAATGTCTAAAAGTAAACGAGCGCTGCACCGGCCTATGCGATTCATAGTCCTGCGTAGCACTGTTCTGGTCATGAGTTATGATCTCTTAACATCAGGAAAGCGCCCAGCTCATCTCGTCAAATGTTTACTTAAAAAAGTACTTCTAATACCCATTGAGTCTAATAAGACATCTATTATCAATTCTCTAATTCGTAACTACTAGTAGTGGTAAAGTTTAATAATTTTTTTTTTTTTTTTTTTTTTTTTTTATATGGAATAGGCAAGCATTTGACCACAACCTCACCTGATGGTAAGTGACGGTGTGGTCGAGGATGAAGCACGCTTGCCTAGTAAGAACTTATTCACTCTTGATTTGAAGACTCCAAGATTATAGTGTGTCGGAAAAACAGACGCCGGCAGCGAGTTCCACTCCCTGCTGGTGCGCACCATAAATGTGGATGCGAACCGCTTGGTTCGAGTTTGTGGGATGTCTACGAGATAGGGGTGGTACCCCCCCGTGCGCCTGCTAGTACGGTGGTAAAAGGGAGATGGCGGGATTAGATCGTGTAGCTCCTGCGCGCACTCTCCGAAGTGAATCTTGTAGAAGACCGAAAGGCTCGCAACTCGCCGCCTGTGTTCGAGGCTCTGTAAGTTGGCCTCCACAAGCGATTGATCGCCAATGAGCCTGATTGCACGTCGCTCAATGGAATCCAGGGCTTCGAGCTGGTACTTGGCTGATCCATCCCAGAGATGACAGCAGTACTCCATGCACGATCGGACTTGGGCTTTATACAGGTTGAGCAACTGTCCCGGCGTGATAAATATATATATGATATGAATAATAATATCTTATTATTAATTAATATTATCTGGCCTTCCTATTTGCAATTTATTTATTTCACTACGAATATTATTTGTTAATCTGCGAATAACGTAGTGGGCTACTTTATTACTTATTTCTATACTAAGCCATACTTATAAGATCTACATTTTATAAACTAGCTGTTTGTTATTCATAAATAAAATAAAATAAATAAAAAATACCTTATCATATTTGTGGTGTATTCTTTATAATTCTTGAAATGTAATAGGAGTACCTAAGTAATTAATTTAGTTCTCGAAATATTATATGGTAGCTAATCTTATCATCAATAAAGTTACTGAAGACGGGTGTGGTTTCATGACTTTCAGGCTACTTTCAGTCGTTTTATGTGGAGTAGACAATATTAAATATCACAGGTAAAATACACATTTTTTTTTAATTTTAGTCTATGAAAGCAAATCAAATGGCCAATAATTATTAAAAAATAAATAAATGTCTTGTATTGCAGTAGAAATGCTTTTCCCCAGATTCTCCCCGGACAAAGAGAGATGCCATACAACTGGGCCGCATACCTTCTGTTTCATATGCACTTCGCACAAATCTTCCACACGGCGTCGATCTGTCTTACTCTATCACTGGCTGTTTGGAGATACGTTGCAATCAAGTAAGTGAACACCTAGTGAGTGAAAATAGTGGGTTGTGAGATTTCTTCTGACCTGATTGCTTGAAAACTGATGCCTCTAGCTAGCATTATAAGTATTATGAATATAAATAAAAGGCGTAGTCCTGACTGACTGACTGACTTACAACGCACAGGCTAAACCACTGGACGTAGAGACTTGAAATTTGGAGGGTATGTTTGTCAAGAAGTGTAGGTGCGTAATAAGAATTTTGATACTTAATTAAAAGTAAACGAAGTTAAGTCAACAAGATTATAATGTTTTGTAATTCTTTGTTGTAAAAACAAACATCAAGTATAAAACATACAAGAAAAAACATGTAAAAAGGCGAGCTGAACCCTAACAAGAGTTGTCTTCCAGCAAACCTTTGAGGCTAATTTTCTTATTACTTGGGGCTACTTTGATAAGAAATTAGTCGAATTGGTAGATGTCGTATGCTTTACGCTTACATGGATGTATGTTTCATTCTCATTCACGCTCAAACTACTGAACTCATTAAACTGATAAACTGAAATAGAACCAACTAATGCTACAGATATTTTCTATTAAGGGGAATCCTCAAATCCGAATTCCATACAAAATGTTTCGGACAAATTTAGATTTTAAACGTGTTATTAAGTTAGTAGGGTTAATTTTAAAACACGTATAAAATCTAAATTAACCTTTAACTTTTTTTGTTGACGAAATCATAAAACATGGACGAAACGAATAGTGCGAAGAAATTACTATAATTCGGCCTACTTTTTGAGTATTTTTCCGTATCATTTTGTATGGAAAGTATTTCTGTAAGTAATTTAGGTAATGTCAACATGGATGAGACGTGAATAATGTAGTCTGGATATCTAACTATTTTATTGAAATGCAAAGACATTCTTGACTTGGCAATTGCATTTAGTACTCCTTCAGCTCCGGGGCGTACGAATCTAGACTGAAGGTAATTGGAAACTCAAGGTAGAGTTCGCAGAAAATACCGTAGCACGGAAGCTAACTAACAAGCGATGTGTGAAATGGAAAACGAACCAATTATTAAACGTGGGTAATTCAGAAGCCTATCTAGTTCAAAGTTAGTTTCGACTGGGTTACTTGATTCAGGTTATTTTAAGTCTGCTAAATTGCATTCTGGCCAGTCAAATTGATTATAGGACGTTCGCATTCTGCCTCTTATGAAAAAAATATGATATAATTACATTAGTTACCACTACAAAAATTTGTCTGAAAGTCAAATCTTGAAACGAAAAAAATACAAGTCAACTTGATAATTTTACAGCGAATTAACAATTTTTTTTTTTAAATTTTGTATTTTATAATAACTTAGTATAAGATAAAATAAAATGTTTATGTTTATCTTGTATATAAATGAGAGAAAAAGCACTAAAATGCCCTTACTCTACGCTACGTTAAGAGGGAATTTAAATACATGCGACATTGTAGGAGGTAGAAATATTTTATAAACTCATAAACTGCAAATGGAGTTAAATAAATGCTACTTTAACCTACGAAAGTAAAACGTAGTAATAATCATACGTTACTTAAAAATATCTTCATCATTTTTTTCGTTAAGAATTCCCGTTTTCGTGCAGTCCTAACGTTAGCCCTATGCTGTTTTTGCCCGAACCGTGAGCAGAATACGATTTCGTTAAACTTAATATTATTAATTAAGTAATTTCATAGGTAAAGGCAGATAAAAAGGTGGGAAGATGATAACAAACAGTAGCAGGTGCCTCGTGGAGGAGAGTCGCCGCAGACAGGACAGTATGGAAGGAGTTGGAGGAGGCCTATGTCGCAAGACAAACTGCAACATAATATTTATTATGTACTTACTACCAAAATATTTATTATATACTACAAAAAACCTAAGTTAAATTAAAACCTAGCATAGAAATAAAACCATATGTAATAGAAACCCAATGCAGAATGAAGGCTCTTTTATTTTTATCTTTTTATTATAATTACTCTACTTATTTAATTTGCAGGTATTCGGACAAAAATCACATACTGTGCACAGAGCGGCGATGCAGCACTGCTATTCTTAGCAGTTTCATTCTTCCTCCCATTCTGTGCATCCCTACGTATATGGTAAGTCTTGTCAGTTTTAAAAATTAAAAACATACAAACCCAAACAAAACATGGAAATTTTAATCCGTATTTTGTAACAAATCTGTTAAAACTTTGAATTTAGAACAAACATCCGTTAGAATTTAATTTTTTTTTTTATGCTTGAATCTTGAGTTACGATTTAATACTTAAGTATATTGAATTAGCGATATTTTTTGTGTTTCTTACATAAACTCCTATTTACTATTCTCTCTCCATCTCAACACTTCATTGAAATTGCCTCGAAAAAGTAGATATGATTTTATTTTAGGTAGGTATGTATGTATCCCTTTTTACTTTATTATAATTTCTGTTCTTTACTTTTCAGTCCGTTTCTTATCTTTCTACGCAAAAGAATTCTGCTTCATTGAGCTTGAAATTGACATTATCTGGTCTGTCATAGAATTTATGAAAATAGCAAGTTTGAATCTAGTTAGAAATAACTATCAGTACTAACTTGGATCAAAAATATAGTATCTTTTCACGTTTACTTATAATAGGTATAATAAGTAGTACCTAATTTGTTTCTATTTTCGTTTTTGTTCGATAGTTTTTTTTTTACGTTACTCTAGCTTTAATTTATTCTCTCTTAGAATAAAAACAAAAATAATATTTTGGTTGATGTCAAAATGCTCGTTACCTTTTAACTGTGCTACTTAAACTAGCTTGAATAAGCAAGACCTTGTTGGATCTCAAAAAAAAAACTAATTGGAACGAAGACTGACTTGTTTTTTTATACGTATAAACAAATTCTTCTGACAATACTAAAAATAATAAAACACGCCTGTCGCTAACACAATATCTAGTTACTAAGTAGAGCAAACATCCTATCTACTTTGCAAACCACTTTAGGAAAGTTAGGTAAGTACCTACTTAGATATCAGGAAAGGCGATCCTAATGAACTAAAGTTTGAGGAGTGTAGGGCAAACCGTGTTACCTAAAAAGGAAGGTACTTAAAACTTTGACTGTAACGTAATAACATCGTGTATTTCATATGTTTTTTTAATTATCTTAGGTATATGTACAGACAGCGTCAGAGATAAGTATGTAGGCACCTCATTTATACCTACATAATTTCATTTATATATTTTATTTACAATTTACAGTTTTCACCATTTCGTAAAATATATTTACACCACTATTTACAATCTACATAATTTACTATTCTACATATAATAATATACTAAGTACAACTACCTTACATGCTACATATACTATAAATTATAAAACATTTATTATTACAAACTATACATTATAAAACATTTATTATTACAAATATTTACATTTTATATATCACCGCGTCCGAGATATTTCTCGGATGCCCGGACACTGGACTTAAACACTGCACACAGCGTCGCAACCGGTTTGCCGACGCGAGCGCAGGCGGGCGCGCTCGCCGCGCGCGCCCCGCCACGGTAGTCTGTCATACGACCTCAGACGTGGAACCCGTATCGCTCTCGCTACGCGCTTTGCTAATTATTTCGTTGATATTTCATGCTATAAACTGTGCTATCTTTCCACTCTCTACTCCTTCTATTGAACTGTGTGTGTGTGAACGCTTTGACTTGTGTGCTTGTGCTCTTCTCCTGTGCTTACGTAATAAACTTTCATCTGTTACTCTCAAACTGGACTGCTTTATTTCGCTACCTGGATTACCACAGTTGAACCACGTAGGTACCTACCAACACTCATATTAGAAGCCCACACACCCCCATAACTGGTGACCCCTACATTTGCACAAAGAGATGAGTGGCAATGATAGCGACGGCTCCGACGCTTCTGGAAGCACCGTCACCGAACGCCGTGCAAACACAAAATTGTGTGTTCCCACTCCACCCAGGGCATATCGTGAAATTAATCCTGAGAATATAGACGATTATAAAAATGCTGGACCTAGTAACGTCACCATGCGAAAACCAAAGAAAGAGTTCGTTTCCACTAGCCCATCCGATTTTTATAAAATAAATTTGAAGGTTCCTCCGTTCAGTCCAGATGACCCGGATTTATGGTTCGCTTTGTTGGAGGGTCAGTTTGAAAACTTCGGGATCACGGATGACGCGCCCAAATTTAACTACCTGATCACCAACTTAGACATGGTGCACGCCAAATGCGTCAAGGACGTAATAGTTAATCCGCCGAATAAGAATAAATACATAAAAATCAAGACAGAGCTGACGAAACGACTCACCGCTTCTCATGAGAAGAAGGTAAAACAGCTCTTGACTCATGAAGACTTAGGTGACAGAAAAGCGTCCCAATTTCTTCGGCATCTACAAGACTTGGCCGGACCAAATGTCCCGGAAGAGTTCATTCGGACGATATGGATTAATCGTTTACCACACAACATCCAGACCGTACTGGCCTCACAAGCGACGCAGTCATTGGAGCAGCTGTCAGACCTGGCGGATCGGATACAGGAAGTTACCTCTCCATACCGCGTCGCGGCTACATCGTCGGGTACAGTAGCTGAAGCCGGCTCTTCCAGCGAGATCGCGGAACTGAGAAAAATGGTAGAGCACCTCGCAATGAAACTCGACGAGCACACTCGCGCTTCTCGTTCCCGTGACCGCTCCAACGACCGAAGCGATCGTTTCAGACCACGTCAGCGCCAATCATCTTCACGACAGAGATCCAGATCCAACTCCAGTTATCAGAAGTTTCCCGTATGCTGGTACCACTCGAAGTTTGGATCCAAGGCTCACACCTGCGTCAAGCCCTGCGACTACAACAAGGCGGGAAACTCCATGGGCAGTCGCTAATGGCGGCTGACGATTGCCCCGCCTCATCAAGTCGCCTCTTCGTGACGGACCGCAGTTCGACGACCCAGTTCCTGGTGGATACCGGCAGTGACCTTTGCGTCTACCCTCGTTCTGCGCTCCGAGATCGACGAGCTAAAACAGATTTTCAATTATGTGCAGCTAACGGAACTCCTATAGAGACTTACGGTTATATCGAGCTAAACTTAAATTTAGGCTTAAGGCGTAACTTTACCTGGCGCTTTACTGTTGCCGATGTAACTAAAGCTATAATTGGTGTTGATTTTCTCAGCTTTTACAATTTAATAGTAGATGTTCGCAATCAGCGCCTTATTGATAACACCACCACTCTGTTCTCTGATGCTTCCATTGCTCACACTGATGTATTCTCTGTTAAGGTCTCGACGGGCGATACTAGGTACCACGATCTTTTGAGTAAATTCCCGGAAATCACACGCCCTTCTGGCACACCGCGGACCCCAACTCACACAACAGTTCACCACATTAGAACGACACCTGGCCCACCCATATTTTGCTCACCCCGTAGACTGGCCCCAGATAAACTCCAGATAGCTAGGAAGGAATTCGAACTTATGCTCAATAACGGTACTGCACGACCTTCCGAGAGTTCCTGGGCTTCACCGTTACACCTTGCTCCTAAAAAGGACAACA
The DNA here is from genome assembly GCA_932526365.1 of Lobophora halterata. Lineage (NCBI taxonomy): Eukaryota > Metazoa > Arthropoda > Insecta > Lepidoptera > Geometridae > Lobophora > Lobophora halterata. The sequence goes on from OW052018.1 coordinate 4,500,983, forward strand.
GCTGGCGACCTTGCGGCGATTATAGGATGCTTAACGCACGGACCATACCAGACCGTTATCCAATTAGGCATATCCATGACTTCGCTCAGAGTATTGCAGGTTGTAAGGTATTCTCCACGATCGATCTAGTTAAGGCCTACAATCAAATTCCTGTTAATCAGGATGACATTAAGAAGACCGCCATAACGACTCCGTTTGGTCTTTTCGAGCTACCTTTCATGGGATTCGGTCTCAGGAACGCGGGTCAGACGTTCCAGCGGTTCGTTGATGAGATGACGAGGGAGCTGGACTTCGTGTACTGTTACTTAGATGATTTTTTAATCTATTCCAAAACTGAATCAGAGCACGAAGTCCACCTCAAAGAGCTTTTCACGCGCATGAAGGATTATGGTGTCCTTATTAACACCTCCAAATGCGTTTTCGGAGCTAGTGAGGTGACCTTTCTCGGTTACCATGTCTCCGAGGTTGGTACTCGACCTCTCGATTCGAAGGTTGAGGCTATAAAGGACTTCCCAGTCCCTAAAACCGTCAAGCAGCTTCGGCGCTTCTTAGGGATGCTTAACTTTTATAGGCGATTCTTACCCCACGCCGCTTCCATCCAAGCTCCTTTGAACGCCCTGCTCACTGGTCCTAACCTCAAAGCATCTCACCCCGTCAATATCACCGGTGACACCCTTCTTGCTTTCGAGCAATGCAAAACCAGCCTTTCTAATGCTGCACTACTCTCACACCCAGATTGTCATGCCGAACTCGCTCTGGTAACTGATGCGTCCGATTTGGCTATGGGTGCAGTTTTGCAACAGCTAAAGGACGACGAGTGGCAGCCACTCGCATTTTTCTCGCGAAAATTCAGCCCTTGCCAACAGAAATACTCCCCATATGACCGCGAGCTATTGGCCATATACGAAAGTATTAGGCACTTTCGACACATGTTGGAGGCCAGGCATTTCGTGGTATATACTGACCATAAGCCACTCAGTTTCGCTTTTCACGAACGAAAAGTCAACTGTTCGCCTAGGCAGTATCGTCACCTCGATTACATCTCGCAATTCACAACTGACATTCGACACATTTCAGGTAAAGACAACGTCGTAGCTGATACATTGTCACGTATCGAGGAACTGCAGATGCCAATCGACTTAGACCAACTCGCTACATCTCAAGATACTGATCACGAGGTACTTCAGTTTGTAGATGGCGAACTCTCGCTCCGACTGGAGAAGCTCAAGATCCCTGGCAGCAACATGGAACTTTATTGTGATGTGAGCACTCCATCTCCAAGGCCTTTCGTGACAAAACCATTCAGGAAGCAGCTCTTCGACAGCCTCCATAGTTTGAGCCATCCAAGCATCAAAGCCACCACAAAATTGGTAGCCGAGCGTTTTGTATGGCCTGGGATGCGCAAAGACTGTCGAGAATGGGCTCGAAAGTGTCTGGCTTGTCAACGAGCGAAAGTAAATCGCCATGTTTCAGCACCATTAGGCGCATTCGATTTACCCCGCGCTCGTTTCACCTTTATCCACGTGGACATCGTTGGCCCCCTTCCACCATCCCAAGGCTACCGCTATTGCCTCACGGTAGTAGACCGCTTCACCCGATGGCCAGAAGTGTTTCCGATGGCTGATATTACAGCTGAAACAGTCGGGAAAGCTCTGATATTGTGGGTATCCAGATATGGATGTCCAATAGATATCGTTACGGATCGCGGCCGGCAATTTGAATCCACACTTTTCCAGTATCTTGGAAAAGTGATCGGATTCAAACACCGCCGAACCACCGCGTATCACCCGGCTTGCAACGGGTTGGTGGAACGTTTTCACCGTCAACTGAAAGCAGCCATAATGTGCCACGTGGATAACAATTGGGTAGAAACCTTACCTTTAGTGCTTTTAGGTATCAGGGCATCCTTCAAAGAGGATCTTCAAGCTTCGTCTGCAGAGTTGGTCTATGGTGAACCGCTACGTCTTCCAGGAGAATTTTTCCAGCCGACTGATCTCAGTATGACCGACATCACAGAATTCACCACTCGTCTACGCCATTTCGCAGCGAAGCTTCGCCCATCACCCGCATCACGTCATAACAAAGATAAAATATTTATTCACAAGGACTTATCTAGCTCAAGTCACGTATTTTTGAGGGACGATACTTTACGAGGTTCTTTGCAACCTCCTTACACCGGCCCATATGAGGTTCTCGAACGTGGAGACAAAACCTTTAAAATTATAGTTAAGGGCAAGAGCGTCACAGTATCGATAGACCGCCTTAAGCCAGCCTACATACTTGTCGACCCCGATACTGCTACTTATCCGACCGTAAGTAACCCTACTCGGCCTACTCCGTCTCCCGTCCCAACTCCTACACCTACTCAAATAGTTGTCCCCACTCCTACCCGAAGCCCTACTCCCGTACCCAATCCCGCTCCAGCACGGCAGGATGTACCGGCTCAGGGAGGCGTCAGAAAAACTCGCTCTGGCCGTACGGTGCGATTTCCTGATTACTATCGACCGTAGTGACGGTCTCTGGAGGGGAGTGATGTAGGCACCTCATTTATACCTACATAATTTCATTTATATATTTTATTTACAATTTACAGTTTTCACCATTTCGTAAAATATATTTACACCACTATTTACAATCTACATAATTTACTATTCTACATATAATAATATACTAAGTACAACTACCTTACATGCTACATATACTATAAATTATAAAACATTTATTATTACAAACTATACATTATAAAACATTTATTATTACAAATATTTACATTTTATATATCACCGCGTCCGAGATATTTCTCGGATGCCCGGACACTGGACTTAAACACTGCACACAGCGTCGCAACCGGTTTGCCGACGCGAGCGCAGGCGGGCGCGCTCGCCGCGCGCGCCCCGCCACGGTAGTCTGTCATACGACCTCAGACGTGGAACCCGTATCGCTCTCGCTACGCGCTTTGCTAATTATTTCGTTGATATTTCATGCTATAAACTGTGCTATCTTTCCACTCTCTACTCCTTCTATTGAACTGTGTGTGTGTGAACGCTTTGACTTGTGTGCTTGTGCTCTTCTCCTGTGCTTACGTAATAAACTTTCATCTGTTACTCTCAAACTGGACTGCTTTATTTCGCTACCTGGATTACCACAGTTGAACCACGTAGGTACCTACCAACACTCATATTAGAAGCCCACACACCCCCATAAGTATCCCCCTTGCACAAGACACCCAGCTATAAATCCTTTTAAAAACATGTAATACTTAAAATTAATTTTAGGCTTACATACGGTTATACATATATAATCTATTTTTTAAAGGCAAAAATTCTACATTCGCCGCGACGGTGATTTAAAGGGATTTGAAACTGGGTATTATAATGCAAGGGGGATACTTATCTATGACGCTGTCTGTACATCCACAAGTGAATACTCCAAGACTTTAACGTATCGACCGTCCTATATTTAACATGGGATTTTGTATATTTTTAATTACTATTATGAATTTTCAAAAAAATCAGTAACGACGCGTTTTTTCGACAGGTTTTCGACATACACACGGCAATCGTCCTGGAACCCACAGGCCCTATGATTTTATACCACGTCGATTCTGACGAAGAAGGACGGTTTCTTTACCAAATAAACTTCTGGGTACACGCGGTTGTCATCAAACTGCTCCCTTGCTGCATCCTCACAATCATAAGCATGTGGCTGATCCGTGAGGTTTACAGCGCCAATCAGCACCAGAAAAAAATACGAATATACAACGCCTGCCCGACGAATAACAAAGCAATGAAACGCCAATACAAAGCGGATAGACGAACAAATCGAACGACGAAAATGCTCCTCGCAGTTTTGCTATTGTTTCTAGTGACGGAGCTCCCGCAAGGTATTCTCGGGTTGATGAGCGGGTTATTGGGCAGGTGTTTCTTCAAGCGATGCTATGATCTGTTCGGGGAGTTGATGGATGCGTTGGCGCTTCTGAATGGGGCGATAAACTTCGTGCTTTACTGCTCTATGTCAAGGCAGTTCCGGATGACGTTTGGCCAGATGGTGGGTCGCGCCCATTTGCACCGCTGGCCGCCACCGACCGCGTCCCATTCCGACGGACAACACACGTAAGTTCACGTGAAACTTGAATAAATATTATCCCAGCCGTCTATTTGCGGAGCGCTAAATAGTGTGTTGGGCTGCTGTTTAATCAACGAATCTATTTTGAATGAGTGACTTTGTCGAAAGATCTCTGTTTTGTTTCGCGTCTGGAATATTGGACGGCTATTATAGGATTTTACGAGGAACCCGTCGACGAACGGCGGTATTTGTGGTAATTGTTTTAAAAACCAGAATTTTACATACTCGTATGAAACCGCGTAGCGTACGGCTTTTACTGAAATAACTTTTGACATGCAAAAAAACGAACATTTTCGACACATACGAACATTTACGCTCGATTTGCTCCATTACCCTGAAAATTTACACTACACGTGTGAAATGAAATTCAAGTAATAAAAAACTGCTTTCCCATTTAATAACTCTGCTATGTAGTGTTACTTTTCGAATGTTGCTACATTTTCTTTTTTTTTATTCGTGTTTTTTTGGTTGTTTTCAGCGGAAAATCGTCTTTACCATGAGGAAGGTTCATACGAGTACAAGAGAAACAAAGAAATGTGCTGCAAAACTTTTTGTAAATATATTATAAGTGTTACAATACTTCTTAATCTAAAATAATTTTATAGCATCAAATTCTCGACTCATAAGTACTCATCCTTCTACTAATTACAACAAAAATAAACTAAAGTAAAGTCGTAAGTACCTAAAGACTCGCTAAACTTGTTCTGCAATACAACTTGGAATGTTGGCATTTACATAGGTATAAATAAATATAAATCGTTAAACGTAGTGTAGGACGCCCTCCGGCCAGGTGGGGTAACGGTCTGCGGAAGGTTGCAGGCAGAAGACGCATGCGGCAAGCCGAAGACAGGGCGCGATGGCGCTCATTGGGAGAGGCTTTTTTGAGGTTAGGTTGAAATTTTAATTATTATTTTATTATTTAAATGGATTTCGAATGCATTGTCATTGAGTTGTGAGTTATCCTGAAAGTTTCAGATCCTATAATCGGCATAGCTCACCAAAGTTTTTAATATACTAATGTATTAACTTTAATGCTTCTATAGTGTTACAATATATTTTGTTATTATTGTGTGACGAAAGTTGTAGAAAGTCTACGCCGTAGCCGTGGCGTAGCTAAATTGCTTCGTTTGGTTATCTGAACATTTTTAAAGGAATTTTAATCAAGTCTAATAAATTTTTAATCGGTGTAAAAAGTTTTTGATCATACACTTAGGTATTTTAAGAATTATTTTAATGTACGTACTATAATAAAACTGAAACGCGTAAAGCGCGACACAAACTGTAGGTATAAGGTTATTATGAATAATTAAATATTATAGAAATTTATAATACAAGACATATTTATAAAAATAATTAGTACATTTCTGCTTTATTTTTTTAATTTTAATCTTAAATACTTTATGATATGATAAATATGTAATAAAAAAATAAAAATAATTGAAGATGAGTGAAGGAAGGTACTATGTAACATTTTTATGATTTTATGTTTTATAGCATAAATGAAGGTATTATGTCTATCTACGTTGTATTTTCTTATAAAAACTATGATAATAAATGGATGCAATAAAAATATTGCTGCCGTGTAAATACATACTTTGTATACTCGTGTATACATACGGGGCGTCCCACGGCTATGCCATTTATAAATAATGCCATTCGGCTATTTAAAAATGTTAAAATTCATAGTCTTCCTTTTATTTGTGACTCTATGTTATTTAGCAAAAAATAATAATCCTTATGATGAAGCCTTTCGATCGCTATGATAAAGCTACTAAGTGATTATTTTTCTCGTGTAACGGGTTCGATTCCCGGTTCAACTATGTTATTATTTAAATTGTTTTTTTAAATTCAAATAATGTCTTCTTTCAGTAAGATGTTCCATCTACAATATTCAAGGTACTTTCCCTCCATGTGGCATAGCCGTGGGACGCCCTGTATACATATTGACGTCTGTTTGACAAACTTAAATAAGATACCGCTGTTATTATTCAAAGACATTTTAAATAAATATATTTTTCTGAATTATAGGAAAAAAATACTTAATAAGATAGTTATTGTTAATATTTTTTCTATATTAAATATAAGCATTACCTACAAGTTAAATAAATGTTAGCTGGTAAGAAATAGTAATAATAATTTATTGATGCATTACATGTAAGATGCCATATTTTAAAAAAAATAATAAAAAATAAACTTAAAAAAAATCTTACAAACGTACCTATCTACTAATTTTGAAAAGTAATTGCTGTTGTTTCTCTTGTACCAACGTTGTAACGTGGTTGTTAACTTGTTACACAACGAGAAGGTATGCTTTACATGTTTAAAAAATGACACAAAAATAATTGTAATTAAATAATTATAATTTTTGACAACGTTAGTAGTGTAAATAGAATGCATAATTTTTTATACTTTGTACATAAAATTAATTAGATCGCTGTTGTAAAATAAAACGCTTTAAACATTCAATAAGTAAGTTTTAACGATACTTTAGTGTCAAATTCAGTGAACAAATAAATGACAGCCTATTAGATACAAAGGGTGTCCCTAAATTCAACGATCAGCGGGTAGTGGATGGTGAGTCTGGTCGTGACCACTCCAGTTTTTTATTTTTATTATTATAGTATAACTTATTTTTCGGCATTCTGGTATTGTTAAGGGCTGTGGTGAATAACAGTACTATTTAGGTTGCCGATACAAAAAACAATTCAGTATTATTTGAAGAAATGGGGTCATGGTAGTTAAAAGTATCATAAGGGGTGTCAATTTTCGAAGGATTTCATTAATTGTACAGTAATAAAAAAAAAGTTTTCTCTTTTTTCTTATTTTTTCTCGAGTACTAGTTACGACCAGGCCCACTATCCGCTACCAGCTTATCGTTTAATTTAGGGACAAGATGTATACATCACGTCCATATTTACATGAACAACCAATATTAGATGCATAACCATACATCTTGTCCTAAAAATAATGAACAACTAATATTAGATAGGTACATCTCGTCCATATTTATATAGAACCTTTGTACTGTAGATTTAGTGAGAATTTAATTAATTTGTGGCTTAATTAAACTATATCGAGTTTGTGAAATCAACAATGCTTACCAGATGGATTTAATTAGTCTATCCCTACACATAATTATACTCTGGATTAATCTCATTATTGACACGCGTACAAACGTAACCAACTGGTATTAGTACTAGGTTTTTTTTATGTAAACATGGGATGAGACGAACTAAGCGCTCTGCTGATGGCAAGAGATCACGCCTGCGCATGACCAGAACAGTGTTACACAGGACTTTGATTGGTGCAAGACTGCTAAAGCGCTCGTCAGTATTGATACATTTTGATGGTCAGTTTCGAAAGCCCAGTTATTTCACTAGCTACAGTGCCCTTCACACTGGAACACAGTAATGCTGACACATTACTGCCTTGCGGTAGAATCTCTCATTCTTATAGGCACAGTCAACGACACAGTTTTTTGCTCCATCACTATAAACTCTTTTTTTTTAAAGGATATACTTTCATGTTAGTTTAAAATTTTGACAAAATTGGTTCAGAAGTTTGGTTTTTAAACCAAAACAACTGTAACAAATATGCCATTCAAGTAGGTACTTTTCGGTCAAAATAATAGCCAATCGAAGTCAGTTGCAATATTTTTGTTAGAAAGGTCTTGATACTTCGATGTCACGTAGGCAAATCTGTGGTTAGTAGCTATCTATGCCACAAATAGAAATGAATGCCTCTAAAGCTCTGTAGTTTGGCAAACAAGCAGCGAATGAAAACGAAAACAAAGTCAAATGGTAAGTTGTTTTTTACTGAAATATAGTTGTTACTAGCATTAATCCAGTGGAGGAAGCTTGGAAGGCTGCCAGCGAGGTGGCATCGCGAAATTGCAGAGGCTTAAACTACATGTTACTGTAATTGTTGAAATTTGGTAAGTCTGACATACCTACCAAACGTCCATAATTATTATTGTATAATCTTAGCTTCTTAGATTCTTTATTTTACTCACAAAATATTGTACAAACAGGTAATTATAATAGTCGTCCATTTATAACAGAAAATATCCCAAAGAATCTAAGTGCAAACGCATCGACGACTAATTGGAGGACAGGCAGGAATAAATAGTTATATCTGTCTCCCTATTGGTGAAGAGGGGACAGATAGAACTTTTAAAATTAATAAAAGTTCCATTTGTACCTCTTTTAGCAACGTGGGGAGTGTTACCAAGTGTTACCTTGATTTTTAATTGTTCCATCTGTCACCCTAGGGGAACTGAGCAGGTTGACAGATGGGAATTTTAATGGGAACATTTTTAGTTTTTGGCGCATCCGCTGCACGTGTTGCCGGTCGCTGTAGTCGGCGACGCGCTTGCGGGTGCACTTAATTGATTTATAGGTCGGAGGTATAGGTTCTACCTGCTGCCAGTAGCTTCGCCTGCGTGTTGTCGGGGAAATATCCTTTTTCTACTCATAAACTATACTTACCCATACTGAATTTGAGCTCAATCGGTTCAGTAGTTTCGGTGAGATTTCGTATCAATTCTTAGGTTCGCCCCCACAGACTTAACTTTTTTAATATTAAGCGTGATAATTTATAGGTGACTAGGTTGGTGCCCACGGCTTAAACTACCTACGTCGTATATGTATAAGTAGCTTAATGTTCTCTTAAATTAACGTACGTCTCATGTGTAAAAAAACATACCTATCTTTTTAAAAACCTAGTACTTATGTAACTTTTTGTGAATTAGTCAGTAGGGAATCAGAACATTTTAGGGCATTTCCAATTACTACGGAGTGAGTGTATTGATTGATCTAGTGTATGTTGACATTTGCTTATATTGTACTTTGACGGTACCATGAGTACCTATGTAAATAAGATTTATGAGAAAAGTTGAGTCACTTCCTGTACTAAAAACAGTAATAAACAATTTGAAAACTGGTATAAAAGTTGAATTACCTCTTTTGTTGCTGCATGATTAATCGATGCCAAAGTTTAGAAAATTAAAAAAGTAGATAGGTACCTACGTCAAAGTAAGTGGTAAAGGATTCCGAATCATTACGTCTAAAGTTAAGATGTTTTTGCATAATTACAAAGTTAACTTTAAAATACTTTGGAGTGTACATAAAAAACATTGAAAACAAATAATGGAAAATAATCTCACAATTTTTTGTCCTGATGCGGAAATCGAACCCGCAACACTGGCGTGACAATCCAACTAGGTACTGATTTAGCCTGTAGGCTGTCTATCAGTCAGTCAGAAAGGTCCAAGCCATCTATATACATAATATTGAATTATGATAATAATATAATTGTCTTGTCTATAATTATTTAATGGATCCAAAAGTTGGTCTAGACTAGACGTGGTCAATGGTAATTAACTGTCCCTACCTACTTGGCAGGTTCTCTTGGCAAGGGCAACGAAACACAACTTTAGTGAATTGCAAATTTTTCAAGGTGAAGTAAGTCTGTTATTTTTCAAATACAATGTTCATTGATATGACACAATTATTTTTTAGTTTTATTTACCTAACCTTTATTACTAGCTCGTCAATCTATAACGCTTGTCTCAGAGTAGATTACCGGCTTTAATGTGTATGTACCTAGTACTTCGAAGCAATTGAATTAATGCTAAGAAGATAAGTACATACCTTTATTACAACCAGTAAACAAAACAAAATTGCTTTATTTGGCAAAGTAATAGGCGGCAATAAAACACTGAGAACCAGTTTTATTGCTGTATCAATACAATACAGTTAGCAAACTAAGCTTCGAGTGGCTCCTGCCCCTTAAGTTAGGCTGTCATCTCACTATGCAACTCATCATTAGCAACCTATAAAGAATAGTGCATACAAACATCTCTAAACGTATATATTGCGTGAGGTCGAGTTTGCGGTCAATTGTCAACGGAAGATAGCGGAAGAGGAAAAAAATGCGTACCTACTCTCAAATTTGCCTCAGAATCGCTTCACATCAGGGTGATTAGCATAAAAACGTATGCTTTACGGGAGCGAAGTGAAGGTCCTACCTACAGTTTATCTAAAACTAGACAAACTAAACAAGTTTAAAGCTGTTGGTTCTCCAATAAATAAATAAATAAATAAATAGACTAATCGGGTGGTAGCGATTGGATATGAGGATGAGTGAGTATGTTTTTGTTCGAGAAATTCACGAAGGAGTAAAAGGTTAATAAACGGTCAGATTTTTACCGGCTTAGTGAGCGAACCATCTAATTAGTCATTTACTACAGTTTTGGTAAATAAGTACAAGAACACAATGGCATATTTATTATGCCCGATAAAAAAATATGATTGGCTGGTATATCTACTGCTAAGTATCTGCTTTATTACTAAACAAACCATAAAGATCTTGATTTAATTAGGTACTTTCAAGCAAAATCTCCTGTTAATTAGTTACAATTGACAAACAGGCGAGCGGTTTTAAATAGATGAAGCGACGTTAATTTTTGTATTATGACATTTTTGACGTGACTACATCTAATAAATCGATGAACTTCGGCTGCATGCACGAAAACGTTAACGTCATGGTCCGGTAACGCTCATTGTCCCTTTACGCTGGTTATGAGACGTTATCACGTTAAACTATCGTCCGTAAACCAACTTCACAGACAACCAATTTTAGAAGGGTGAATCGCTGCCATTCGCTACAGTGCTATTCAGATTCAGATGCCTTATACCTAGATCACACGTACCGAGTACTCGGCCGAGTGATCTATGCATTAGTCCCGTAGTTTTTTAAATTCATGAATTTATTATGGCATCCGAACACTTAACTTTGCCAGCACTTTATATCTTGGCAAGCACCATGCACAATGCACATTCTAGTGTAAAGAAGTGCATTGTTTATCGAATAACAGGAAATGAGAAAAGCAATGCAATCTCTGTGAACGGCAGATAATCTATACTTACCCACCTACATTATTTTTATCGTAATGCAACAAGACACCTTAGTTTTTTTAAGGTTAGTTAAATTAGTAGTTTAAATATAAAATAAATAAAAACATTCACACACTCACACCCCTGCACTAGGATTCCCTGTGCCGCAGGTGGCATGGACACATACAGACATCACAACATCCAAGACCCGAGAACAAACATTTGTGTTCGTCACAAATATTTGCCCCGGCCGGGGATCGAACCCTGAACACCAAGCTTCGTAGGCAGGGTCACTACCAACTAAGCCACGGTGTCGTCAGTTTAAAGTCGCTCAGCGAGCTATGGAACGGGCTATGCTCGGCGTCTCTCTGAAGGATATGATCCGTAATGAGGTTATCCGACAGAGGACCAAGGTTACCGACATAGCTCAGAGAATTAGCAAGCTGAAGAGGCAGTGGGCTGGCCATATCTGCCGAAGAACCGATAACCGCTGGGGTAAACGAGTTTTTGAGTGGAGACCGCGAATCGGCAAACGTAGTATAGGACGCCCTCCGGCCAGGTGGGGTGACGATCTGCGGACGGTTGCAGGCAGAAGATGGATGCGGTAAGCCGAAGACAGGGCGCGATGGCGCTCATTGGGAGAGGCCTATGTCCAGCAGTGGACTGCGATAGGCTGATGATGATGATGATGATGATGATGATGATGAAATTAGTAGTATAAATTTAAAACACCTATAAAATCTAAATTAAAGTATGACCTTACTAATTTTTGTTGACGCAATCGGAAAACATAGACGAAACGAATAGTTTGAAGAAATTACTATAATACGGCGTACTTTTTGAGTATTTGTCCGAAACATTTTGTATGAAATTTGCCTTGAGGATTACCCTTAAGTAGGTAGGTACTGTTAGGTACATTATCTGGACTTATTGAGTATTAAAATTAAATTATTTTTTAAAAATTATCATATTAGGTACATGTTTATTACATACATACATATTATCATATCATACCCTTCTTATAAAAAATATATTAAGTTTTCATCAGAAGAAATAAGTGTTTCACTTGCGAGAATTTTTATTAAGAAAAGCGAAGAAAACGTGTAATTTATGTGGTTTAGAGATATTTTCCTGCAAAATCTGTTTTATTAAACCTACAGTGTATCATAGTGTAGAGTTGATTTTTCTGCAAAATTTTCCAACGGTAATGTTATTATAAAAAGGTTATCTCTATATATTGTATATTTTTGATCTGCAGTCTGGGTGCATTTTATTTACCACTTCCATCTATGATACTACAGGTTTAGAAATATACGGTGGCAAAAGTTTTTCAAAATTTTTTGTTAGTTCTATATAATTATGAGGACGCGGCTGAGTGGATGAGGCCCTTGCCTTGCGATCTGGAGGTCGTGGGTACGAATCAAGGTGGCAGTATTATGGGTCTTTCAATCGAAAAAAAATCTATGCGTGTATACAACGTTCTCACAACTGTAAAGGAAAATGTAATAAACTGATAACCCTTCTGTGACGGATTCGATACGAATGCGATTATCCGAAAAAGTTCCTGATTGCCACTGTTTGTTTTTTTTTATGAACGATAGTTATTAACCGACTTCAAAAAAGGAGCAGGTTCTCAATTTGGTGGTTTTTTAATGGTTGTTTGTTAAATCATAATAAGTTTGTCATTTATCAGCCGATTTGAAAAAAATATTTTTAATTGAAAGGATGTAAGATTGGTCCCATAAAAATGTTATGAAATCAGTTCAGTAGTTTAGTATTTAAAATATATACCTATACTTATGTTGCTGACTGTGCGATCCATTTGTTAGTTAGTTATAAACAGGCTGAAACAACGAGAATTCAAGTTGAATTACGTAACAATTGAGGTCTACAATGTAATTAATCACCAAAGTTTTCGTCAGCTTTTTCATCCCCTTAAAACTTTAACAATTATTTGTTCTAAGAGTCAATTAATTTGTGATATCATTTTCTGTGAAAAAAAAACAGCTAATAAAAAAAAGAAATAAGTTATGTAACGTCGTTTGTCTAAAGATAACGTCGGAAAGAGGAGTTTTTGCCACAATTTTTCAAAAAATAAATCTCGCCTCCTGATTTCCTCTGGGGACGAAAGTTTCCAAACGTCTTGTCTCATAAGACACAGATCAATAAGAAATTCAAAGCACTGTGCACTAAATTGAAGAAAATGTAAATTGCTTCGTGCCCTGCGTGTCGAAACGAAATAAGCAAAGTGCGAGGTGCGCTCACTCATCAAGGATTCCGTCTTGTTCTGATTGATTACCTAGGTTCCAAGTAAATTTTTTATTTTCTTACAAATGGATTTACTTACCAAACTAAACAATAACTTACGGTCATAAAGATATACAGCGTCTTCTAAAATGTATTAAGAGCTTCAATTTGGCATAAGATAAATCATATTATACTTATGTTTATTACATTATATCTTATTATTACATATTAAATCATATTATATTATAATATTTGTATTATTTAGGTATACTTCTGAATGGACATAGACTCGTATTAATTTAACGACACGATTGGTCGAGTGGCAAGTGTGTAGGACTGCCACGCCGGGGTCGCGGGATCGATTACCGCTTCAGGACAAGTACTTGTGTGATGAACATCGGTGTTTGTCCTGAGTCTGATTGTTTTCTATGCATTCTATGTACATATGTATTTACAAAAAAAGAATATAAGTATTGTATCAGTTATCTGGTTCCCATAATACAAGCTTGTTTAGTTTGGAGCTAGATTGCGTTGTGTGAAATTTCCAAACATTATTATTTTATTTATTAATTTCAAAATATGGGAGTGAGCCAAACATTGCGAGAAATCGTTGATTTGTAGATAGATATGGCCTTTTGTTTATATAAAATTGTATATAATGTGACCAGACTATAACTACATAGATATAGTTTTTTTATGGACCCATGAAAATTGCACTTTTTCACAGAGAACTCCAAAAAGCGTTCGTGATAAGAATGTCGTCAAGCTGCGATCGCTGCTTAACTAAAACAGAAGCTATTTAAACGATTAAAGCTCAATGAAACGAATTGCAGATTTTTTTACATTTCGTGAATTGGTCTTTGTTGCTGCCCAGCCCACGGCTTACCTGCATGGATCGAGATAAAAAGAAGTAAGCATAAATATAAATATAAAAAAAACGTAATTGCATAAAGGTCTTAAAGTACGTTCGTACAATGACAACTTAAGTATCTATCCTCTTCAAAAACTTTGGTCTAAATCATTTTCATCACTGCGAAGATAAAGTGTAGTGTCCTTCGCATGTAGGTATGTTTACAGGACACGCACTGAACGGATGTGTTTCCGAATATAGCCGCAAGAAGTGTAGCAAATCTGAAGCGAAAATCGCTACTGCGCAACCAACCACTTCAAATAACTTCGAAAACACTGTTCGTTCGATGTGCGTAATTACATTTAGAGACATGTAATTTTCTTCTTATCGTGTCATATCATATCAATGGCAAATCCGAGATTTTGGAAGTAAAGGCTCAATTTATTAGTATGGACCAGAAAGCGGCAATCTCTACTCCTTCCTTTGTATGTTACCTGTAGTAGATCCTCCCGAGTGCAGCTGCTAGTACAGCTGCTAGCAGTGACAGAAATGCAACCGAGGTACCAGAGTAGGCTAGCAATGAAACACTGAAAGATGCTTTACAGGTTTATTACAAAGATATTTTTTTTTTTTTTTTTCGGACGGACGTTTAATGCTGTTAGCCGCAGATGGCTGTTACTGCGTCACCGGACTCTCGGCGAGTAGGCATGTCGATTTAAAATCGATTAATCGAAAAATCGATTATTTAGAGTAATATAATCGATTTTTCAGATCGATTTTGAACCCTACATCGATTCAATGAATCGATTCATAAACCTCTCGAATCGGACCGATCCTTCTTTTGGTCTTTTTTCTTTTTGGATCTTTCTTTTGGCGGGAACAGCATCATAAATCTAATTTTATTTTGTCATTGTCTCCTTCATTTATGTGTAATTGTCAATGGCAATTAAACTTCAACTATCAAAGCCAGATGTCAGACGTCCGGCGCTTTCAATGTCAATAAAATTCTTACTTTCAAAGTCAGACATTTTCCTAATCGTGGTTAGGTTTTAATAATTTTTCAGTAAAATGGTCCAAGAAGACGGATGTCCTCCCGACAAGAACTTGTTTCGGGCTTTCGCCAGAGCTCTGTACAGTACAGTTGATGCCCCAGTGACTTGGTTTCGAGGTACGATAAAACTACTCGCAGCTGAGTATTATTATGTAAGCAAACAACTAACCATAGTTTTTGCGCTGTAGAGAAGGTGGCAGTAAATGGTCATCAATAATGTCCTGTATCTTTATTAGGCAATTAGTCATGTTTGAAATTGGCTCGATTAATCGAAAATCGATCTTTTAATGCTCGATTTAAACAAGAATCGATTCTAGTATGTCCGATTTGAATCGAATCGGAGATCGATATTTTTTAAAATGAATCGACATGCCTATCGGCGAGCGCAGATGGCGCTCTACCTTAAGCAAAAATGTTTAACAAAGTACATAGAGAGAGGAGTTGAATAATATACAACACAACGAGGATCCTCTTTAACTAAAACGTAACGATAGCGCGAGTTAACTGGCAAGTGCTGCCATCTAGTTACGTAACTAAAGTTTAAAGTTTAATAAGCAGCTAATGGTAGGTATGTGAGTTAATTTCTCTGGAAATCAAATCTGAAAATCAAATATAAATATATTGTGTTTTTATTATGTAAGTAATATAATAAAATAAACTACTCACTGAAGTGTTCTTGATGCCAAAGGCAGATCTTGATTGTACTTACCTAACTAGATAGGTACTAGTAAGAACCATCGAAACGAAATTAATCACAGAACCGTACAGAAGAGCCCACTTCAGTGGTCAAAGAGAAACGTGTTTGCCTTGTATAGATTTTTCGATGAATAATATTACCTAGAACCTTCCTAGAGCAATATGAGAAAAATAATTTTGACGTATGCTTCAAAATGTATTTTTTTCGGCTGACATTATAACATAATGCAGACCTTTTTTAAAATGTACAACTGTTCCAAAGAAACACATAAAGTATCTACTTGATCTTAAAGAGGGTCATTTAGTTTCATTTATTTTGATCATCTTCAAGCAACCAGTCCACAGCCTGTAGTAATAAATAACACGACAAATTAGGTAGGTACATCTAAAACGAAATCCCTACGATAAAATGCAGTGTTTGACGACCACATTTTTTTCACTCCGCAGAATCCAGGAAATCCGGAGACAGATGACAACGACCCTTGAATTTCTCACAAAGCCTTTTTGGTAGAGTCTTCCCAAAGACAAATAATGCGAAATAACTACGACCTGATAAATGATGTAACGGAGTTTTTGGATTTGGGCCAACCAAATGGGGTTGTAATTAATAACCAACAGAGTTTTTATAAATATTATTATTTATCCCACTAATTACATCGAAGTACCTCTGTAACAAAACCTATGTGATAGTATGTAATGTATAGATGGATAGATGTGTGTTGTTCAATCACGCTAAAACTACAAAACTTACTGAGTTGAAATTAGGTATGGTACAGATACCTAAATGGATACAAACTTACAAACTACATGTTATCCCGATATCACGCTTCCAAACCCGCGGGCAACATCTAGTATATTAATAGGTATAAATACAAAAGGTTTTTTTGTGTAGTTCCCAGCACAATAAAAAACAAACTAGCTTGACTTTGTGACAAAAACTAGTTTAGTGGACTACTCGTTTTATACAAATAAATAAAGACAATTAATAAATTAATTACCTCGTACTCCACCATAGATTTATCTACACCGTCAATTTTTAATGACCAGAATCAAAAAAATAATCATAGTCAGTCGCTAGTACTGAACACAGATATGGCAAAATACTTGAAAAATTAAGTCCCATTTTTGTCAAAATTAATTTGATTAAAATTGAATAACTACCGTTAGTCATTTTCCTATTGATTTGCGTCAGGCGGTACCTTTTATTGATAATAATTTAAGTTTTATTCATCGTTTGGCAAACCCGGGTACCAAGCTCGAGCCAGCTCGCAAAAGGTCGGCTCGGGCGCCGCACTCGCCCTGCTGTCACTCTGCCATTTTGTAGAAATCCAAAATTCTGACTGCACAGATACAACGTAGTCTGCATTGCCCATTAAATTTTTTTTGGTAATTAAAAATTGGTGGTATACATAATTTATGCGACGTCGACGGACAGGTAATAGGAATAGACAAAGTACACAGTTCTTGCAGGTTAATTTTTACCTTGAATTATATCCTCGTCATGGTTCAAAGTCAGTTAAAAATTTAATAAAATAATGATAGATGACTGACCAGAAACATTTTGGTGATTTAGTATCGGAAGTCATCCATCACGATGGAGTTGAACCATAGAGTGTAACGGACCAGCTGTATCCGGCGTGTCGCCGAGATGGATCGGTGCCGGTCACTCCTCGGTAACTGAGGGTCACCTCTGTCCTTCACGTGTAAGGCACTGGATTAGGTGACGAAGTACCAAGCCACCCGATTTTTTTAATGTATACAAGCGCTCTCCTGATGGTTAAAGATCACACCTGCTCATGACCAGAACAGAGCTACACAGGTCTTTGATTCACATAAGCCGGTTCATCAATGCTTGTCGCGAATCACCTACTTACTAATGGTCGCGAAGCTAAAAATATCTACTCTATAGGTATTCAATACCTATAGAGTACGCATGTATGAGTTTTCAGGTAAATGCATAAACATAACAGTGGAATGGTAGGTAGCGTAAAATAAATAGAAAATTATGTTACCTTGGTGTCAGATGAGGGTAGACCGATGAGCATGACCACATAGTCACGGTGGGTGACGTCTCTTACGACTCAGCATCGTCCAGAGAATGAAGACATCGACACGACGACCATGTCGCGATGTGTGACGGTTATGAATATGAGAACACGAAGACCCGGTGTGATGCTTTGTAGATTATAATTATCTGGGAACCTAAAAGTGAGAACACACTGAGCGTATCATCGGAACTGGTCGGGCGTTGTAGTAATCTGGGTTGGGGTTAAAACCCCACGAATGACCTACTCCGTCTCCAAATAGTCATTCCCTGACCTCACATCATAACGTGTAATCATAATCCTTATTTACCAACGCAACTTAAACCTAAAGTATCACATGAGACCGGTCACACAACAGACCAGTAACGCAACTGAGTGTAGCACAACAGTGTATTGCCTGATAGATCTGTGTAACAAAGTTGATTAACACAGTGATAAATATGTATAACGTGTTATGTCAGTGTCAATATATGATGTGTCAAGTAGGGGTTTTCCCACCAATTGTAAAATGTCTGTAGAAGTTTAAGTAATAAATTCTTTCTAATTTTTCAAATATATATTTTATTTTAATTATAAAACATGGCGCAGACGGTAAAAATGCCACCGAATTTCGATATCAGATCACCATCAGCGGCGTCTGACTGGAAACTTTGGAAATGTCTTTTTGAAGACTTCTTGATTGGAAGCAAAAAAGACACGGAATCTGATAAAGTTAAACTAGCCCTACTGAGGAATATGATGGGGCCAGAGTCTGCAATGGTACTTCTAACTCTGAAGTTGACCAAAGAAGAAATTGGATGTTACGAGAAAGTAGTTAAGGCTATTGACGAATACGTAAATCCTAAAATCAATGAAGTTTTCGAGAGATACAAATTTAACGAGAGGAAACAAGAGGAAGGTGAATCCTTCGAAAATTTTTATACTTCGCTTAGGCAATTAATAAGCACCTGTAACTACCAAAATGAAAACAGTGATGAGTCACTGGAAGACCAGTTGCTCAGAGATAGGATTGTACAAGGGATAAGCGACAAGTCAGTGCAGGAGAGTCTTTTGAGAAAAGACACATTAACTCTACAAGCAGTCGCCAGAACATGCAGAGCTAGTGAAATAAGCAAAGGCCAGGCCAAAGAGATGAACCCAACAGTTGAAATTGATGCAGCAAAAAGAAATAAATACAATACAAAGAAGTTTAACTGCCGGAGATGCCAGCAATTTCACGGAGCCAAGGAATGTCCTGCATTTGGAAAGAAGTGTTCAAACTGCGGTATAGAAAATCATTTTGCTGTGAGCTGTCGTGTAAAGAATCGTAAAGTGCAGGAAGTGAAATGTGATGTGAAATGTGAGGATGGACAGTCTGACGACAGTGATTATTATTGTGGTGCAGTCAGTTCAAGTGTAAGTAAATCTGACTGGGTTGAAAATATTCTAATTGAAGAACAAATGGTGAAGTGCAAGTTGGACACTGGGGCCGATGTGAGTATTATGCCTCTAAAAATATTTGAGAAGGTGAATAAAAATCTAAATTTGAAATTGAGGAACACTAATTTAAATGTTGAGTCGTTTGCAGGAGACAAAGTTAAACCTGTAGGAATCACAAACTTATTGTGCAAATTTAAAAATGTAGAATGTTATGAAGATTTCATTGTGGTTAATTCAAATACCATGCTATTGGGTTTACCAGGGTGTGTTTCACTAAATCTAGTTAAACGAGTGCATGCAGTGGAGTCAAATATTGAAAAAAATAAATTCATAGAACAACATCAAAATGTTTTTGAAGGAGTTGGTAGATTGCCAGAAGCGGTGGAAATTCCTACCAGAGATATGGTAGAACAGATATGTCATCCTGCTCAAAGAATTCCACATTGCATGTATGAACCATTGAAAATTGAATTACAAAGGTTAGAAGATAGAAACGCAATAGCCAAGGTCAAAAATATAAATGCAAATGCACATGTAAACCGAGTTGTTATTGTGGAAAAACCCAATGGCAAGGTAAGACTATGTCTAGATCCATCTGATCTTAATAAAGTGATTGTTAAAAAACCCAAAATGTTACCTACATTGGATGACCTTGCTTTAAAATTAAAAGGGAAAAAAGTCTTCTCCGTCTTAGACCTCACAGAAGGTTTTCATCATCTCAGATTATCTGAAGCCTCATCTTGGAAGTGTTGCTTTGCCACTCCTTTTGGAGTCTGGAGGTACTTGGTTCTCCCTTATGGCGTAATGAACGGGCCCGAATTATTCCAGGATGTCCTTGAAAGTCATTTTGGATGTATAAGAAATGTAATTATATGGGCTGATGATATTCTGGTGATGGGAAACTCTATGGAGGAGCATGATGCAGCTTTAGCAAGTGTTATGGAAAAAGCTAGTCAGTTGGGAATAGTTTTCAACAAAGATAAATTTCAATTTAGACAGAAAGAGGTTAAATATGTAGGACAAATTTTTAACGAACATGGCATGTCACTGGATAGTGACAGGGCTGAATCTCTAATAAATTTAAAAGAACCAAAGGATAGAGATGGATTGAGACAAATTTTAGGGGCATTCAACTATGTAAGACGTTATGTACCCGAAATGGCAAATTTGATGTCACCATTATGTAAACTATTGAAAAAAGATTGTGAATTTACATGGCTACCAGCTCACACCAAAGCATTCAATGAAATGAAGCAAAGAATTAGCAGTGCCCCCGCACTAACTCCATTTGATGTGCATAAACAAATAATTTTGCAATGTGATGCTTCAAAGAATGGTTTGGGCTGCTGCCTTTTTCAAAAAGATTCAGAAGCCATTCTTAGGCTGGTGACTTGTGCTTCCAGAACCATGACTGATACGGAACTCAATTATAGTCAAACCGAAAAGGAGATGTTAGCAATTTGCTATGCAGTAAAAAAGTTTCACCGTTACATCTA
Organism: Lobophora halterata; assembly: GCA_932526365.1. Classification (NCBI taxonomy): domain Eukaryota; kingdom Metazoa; phylum Arthropoda; class Insecta; order Lepidoptera; family Geometridae; genus Lobophora; species Lobophora halterata. Next base: position 4,521,808 of record OW052018.1, read on the forward strand.
TGGTTCTGAAATCTTGGTCCAAACAGATCATAAACCAATTGTAGCAATTATGGAAAAACATATTGTAAAAATAGGGTCACCAAGGCTGAGAAGACTAAGGCTAAAATTGCTTATGTATAGCTTAAATGTACATTATGTTCCGGGGAAATTGGTGCACTTTGCAGACATGCTGTCTAGGAATAGTTTAAAGCACACAGAGGAAGAGAAGGAATCAGTGCACCTAGTACATTCAGCATCTTTGCATCTACCAATGTCACCTGAAAGAAAGTCTATTTTTAGAATAGAAACTAGTAATGATCCTGTACTGAGCCTAATTTGCCAATTCTATTATAATGGGTGGCCTGAAGAAAGTAAAATATCCAAAGAGTGCAAAGATTATTATGCTCTTAAAGATAACATTTATTTTGAAGCTGGGTTAGCATTCTTTGGAAATAAAATAATTGTACCTAAAAATTTGAGGTCATATGTGCTCAATTTGATACATGAAGGTCATCCAGGAGTGGGAAAATGTATAAAAAAAGCAAGGCTTCTATTTTATTGGCCAAGACTTTCCACTGATGTGTACGAGTTTGTTATGAAATGTAGAACTTGTGAAAAGTATCGACCAGCCAATGCTCATGAACCACTCTTACCCCACAAAGTACCAAATTTAAGATTTTCAAAAGTAGGAACAGATATTTTGGAGTTTGAAGGGAGATATTATTTGGTTGTGGTGGACTACTTATCACACTGGATAGAACTCTTAAAAATGTCAGATAAAACATCTAAATCTGTAATAAATGCATTTCAAGAAGTGTTCATGAGGTTTGGATATCCTGTAGAGATAATTGCTGATAATAATCCGTTCAACTCCAGAGAGTGTCTAAAGTATTTTAAAGATAAAGATATAACACTGATAACCAGTAGTCCTCATTATCCAAGAAGCAATGGTATGGCTGAAAAAGCTGTTCATATAGGCAAAAATATTTTAAAAAAAGCAAAAGAGGATAATGTGGATTACAGAGATTTTGTAATGTGTTATAATAACACACCACTGTCAGGGATGGAAGTTTCTCCCTCACAAATATTGAATAGTAGGCAAGTTAGAACTAGAGTGCCTGTAAGACCTGAGCTGTTGAAACCAAAAATACAAGTAGATGTGCATAAATTGTTAGAGCTAAAAAAATCTATTGCAAAACAAAAATCTGAACTTAATGTAAGAAAAAAAGAAATAAAATTTCAAACAGGGGAAAATATTGTGCATAAAACTGACAAAGATAAATACTGGAAACAGGGTATTATAGTAAAGAAATGTAAGCAACCAAGATCATATTGGATAGTAGACAAGGGGTCAAATCAAAAATTAAGAAGGACTAGTTGTCACTTGAAAAAGTCATTTAGTGGTGAGAACAATATTATTAAAAGGGACTGGGATTTGGAGTTTCAACAGCAAGGCCTTGAACCGTTACAGCAAACCAGCCCCCTTGATACTGATGCTAGTAGACCACCTAATGAGATCACAAGACCACCCAATGTGACTAGAAGTGGCAGACTTGTTAAGATGCCGCAACGACTAGATTTGTAAGTAGGGTAATCTGATTAGTTTTTGAATAGTACTGTGTAGTTCTTATGTGTTATTTTTTTTGTTTTCTCAATGTGTGTGTAATACATGAAGTAGGTACCTACTGTGCTATACATGACATGTATTGCTCTTATTATGTGAATAGGTATATTGCTTTTATTTTGGTTGGATAACCTTCTGAAAAGGGAGGTGTTATGTCAGTGTCAATATATGATGTGTCAAGTAGGGGTTTTCCCACCAATTGTAAAATGTCTGTAGAAGTTTAAGTAATAAATTCTTTCTAATTTTTCAAATATATATTTTATTTTAATTATAAAACATAACGTAGTTGTGTAACGCAGTGATAAACCTGTGGAACGCAATTTACCTGCGGATATGATATAAAATACGCCACTAATAATGCCACGTAATTCATCCGAGGAAACGTATGTACTTACATTCTAAGACATAACGCAAATAGAAACACATTAATCTTATAGATAGCAACATGCGTGGACGGTGTCACTATCGAACACGTTATTAGACATCAACCAGAACATACGAACTTATAATGTAAGACACAACACATAATAGTTATAATAGCAGTGATACCTATGAACGGCATCATTACCGAACACGTTATTAGGTACTTATAGTAAACCGCGACATACCGTCAAATACAGATGCTTTTTTTTTTTTTTTATTGGAGTTAGACCTTGGATTGACCACAATCTCACCTGATGTTAAATGAAGATGTGGCCGACGATGAATCTCGAAGGTCTAGAAGACACCTATTTACTCGCTTCTTGAAAAGACCAAGATCGTAGTTGTTCGGGAAGACAGAAGCGGGTAGCGAGTTCCATTCCTTAGCGGTTCGTATTAAATATGTGGATTTGAATCGTTTGGTCGGTGTGACCGGAATATCCACTAAATGAGGATGAAACTGCGCTGTGCGTCTGCTCGTTCTGGAGTAAAATGGAGAAGGTGGGATCAGTTCATGGAGTTCCTGTGAGCACTCTCCGAAATGTAGCCTATAGAAGATCGAGAGGCAAGCGACCTTGCGGCGGTGTTCGAGACTTTGGGTCTTAGTCTCTACAAGATATAGGTAGGTACGCTACGCTTGCATCTTATCGTACCTAAATGTATCGTGAGTACTTATTGTTCTAAACCACATACCTGAGCCCAAACACTATAGCAATCCTTTTTACACGTTAATATCTAGAATATGGCGGTGAACACGTAAATAACATGATTATGGGAAAATTATACATGTAGGACCTGTTAAGAACTAATATCTAGCACTCACCAAATATCCTGAGCAGAAAACACTGAGCACTGAACACTGACCTGATAATTCCACGAACAAAACCCACCGAGAACTGACCACGCCATTCGAACGTACTCGAAAGACTGACACAAGTCTACCCGCGCTTGCCGCTCACGACAGACTGGCGCCGAGGCTTGTTACTACTCAAAGTGGTCGGGCCGGTGTTATTATGTTATACCTATATCTATAATTCTACCTGTGTATGCGTCTACATCGTATCACTCGCTATGAAATGATAATCGCGATTACGTTTCGCGACAATGCTAAAGCGCTCGTCCACTTTAAGACATTTTGATGGTCAGTCTCTATAGTCACGTAATTTCACTAGCTACAGTGCCCTGCAAACCAGAACACAGTAAGTAATAAGTAGCCATTCCATAGACCAAGGAATGTACTTACTATCTTTGAATGCCTAGGATTTTTTTTTTCATTAAGTATAAATAATAACACACATTAAAGTATCGGGATAAAGTCTATTTATACCTATAAACTATGACGAATTACCACTCGATCGGTTCAGTGTTGTCGGCGTGATTGTCGGGTTCAGAAGAAACTCATCGAATTGAATTATAGATCAATTCTGAAGCTCATCTTTACCATATGCTACAATAATATCACGTGATTGTAAATTCCAGAACATAGAATCGGCGAAGATGACATTACCCCTTCCGAAGCAGATATTTCCTCATCAGCTCAAGAACATCAGTCTGGCGAAACCTGTGGTATACCATCCTCAACCCTTCTCCTAAACCGGCTATTATGCTAACACATAACTGCCTTGGGGCAGAATATCTGACACTGTCTTGGAAGTCTTGGAAACCATCTAGACGGAAAGAATCCTTCAGGGCCCAACGGTAAATGTGTTTTAAGTAAGAAAGTGAGTAAGTGAATAAGAAAGGAATGTTGCAAATTCGAAACGCAAACGAAGTTGCGGTGCGTCAGCTAGTATTAAATCAAAACAAAAAGGAATAAAAACTAGAATAAAATAATGACTTAGACTTTACCTTGCATCTTCCATTGAGCAGGTACCTATTTATCCGACTACCTATTCACAACGTACAGTCAGCTACACAGACAATTACACAACACAACACAACTTATTGTCAGAAGAAGAATGTCATTGCAAAATTTAGATTAAAATATAAATGTAAAGGAGATGTAGGGAGTGTATTCATGTCTGTGCACCTGACTGTACCTAGCTAGTAGCTAGTTGCTTAGTGAAATTAAACTACTGCACTAATTAGAGCTCCGACGTAATCATCTTGTTTGCCAAGATGTCTTCCTACTCTAACTGAAGATTTCCCAATGGGTTTTAAGTACGTAAATAGCATTAGGGTTGCTGATGAATACCCGTTATTTTCTTACTTATCTGTAACTGCAATGTTAAGAATTGAGATCACTAAAAAAATTCCACACTAAAAAAACACATTACTTACATAAAATGATAGTTTTTTTAGCAGCATATTTCGGAGACTGTCCCAATCAAGAACATGTACTTAAAAAAAGATTAATATTTTAAAAACACAATTTTCACGTGGATTTTTGCTATTCATAAATGAAAAACTTCGAAATTTCTAATATTGTAGAACAAACCTTGTTCGCCAGGACATAGGGAACATCCTCCTTTCGGGCTTATATTCATCTACATATACATAAGTCTAGGAAAATTCAGAAATAAAAGCAATACGTTATAATTTTTTAGTAATATTTTAAATTTTATACTCGGTTTTTCAATTTGTGAAGAAATTGGCTCTTGCATCTGGCAACCTAGCTTCTAATCAACCTTATCTTGGGTAATCAAAAAGCCCCCCGCTTCTGCTTTGGAGTGCAGGGTCACGCTAGCTTTCGTGTTGACCTTAATTAGAGCATCCCTTGATCTCCATCACAGACGGCACCGTGGCTAAAGGTCATAGCACACATATCAACTGGGAATAGGATTATCACCGTATGTATAAACTCGAGCTGTTCTGTATTCTTTGTATGAAGCTCCCTACCGAAAAAAATCGGAATCGTAACGTAATCGCCTCGCCTCGGAACAAGTTCCGGTGCGGTGCGTAGTCAACTAGCAGTTCGCACTTACGGCTCATCGTCCACGCGCTTACGTCTCTCTTTTTACACTTCACGTTTCGATTCAAACTATTTGAACTGGTGCCGCCAAGTCGTCAACCAGGCAGCGGTCAGCGAGCTGTAAGCGTGGTATCGCCTAGCCTTAGCCGAGTCGACTTCCGTTATTACGTGCGTTAGGTTGACGCCTGGTTGACGACAGGCGAGGCGAAAGGCGATACGGTGACGATCCCTTGTCGGGTTAATATGTGTGCTATGAACTTACTTGTTAGGAGCACTGCCTTGATCTTGAAGCTCCAGGTTTGATTCCCGGCCGGGCGAGGACTTGTGTGATAAATACAACAGCTCATAGGGAACTCCAGAACAGGGTGTGTTTGTGTGTGCGTTTATTTATTTAGTCATTATTTTAAATAGTCCTGTGTAGCGCTGTTCTGGTCATGGGCAATCATGATCACTTACCATCAGAAGAGCGCCAAATCCTCTTGTCACTTATTTACTTAAAAACTATACATAATATTAATTTAAATTTTATATCATATGTAATTGAATGGTTAGAGTCATGTCTGGTCTAAAGGTACATTAGCTTTAGTATACCTGAGTCATAGTACTTTATAGTCATAGAGTTAAGGTACGATTAATTTCTCACATCAGAAAACTTTAAGCTAGGTAGGACATATAGGTAGGTACTTACTTAAATGTAAATTAAGTAGGTACTAATAATAATAATAATAATGTAATACCTTTTAAACTGTGATAAAACAGTAGGTATTATTTGCGTTCACTGTGTAAAATATACAAAGTATGATAATATTTATTAAGTACCTAAGATAGCTTATATTTAGAAGTATGTAGGAAGTTAGATCATCAATGATAATAACAGTTACTATGAGATAATTATCATAAAATATTTTATCATGCTCTAGGTATGTATTTTACAAGATTTAAAAAAATGATGGAATTTTCTTACAAAAATTATCGAACCATCTAACATTACGTACGCGGTACTACCTAGTAACTTGGCAATTAAGTAGTATGCAAATAAACTAAGAATACTTAATTTTATTAAAAACAAATTGTTGAGCAGCCTAAACCACATCTACATAGTTTTTACGCTATAAAGTAAGCCAGCCATCCATTCTTTTCTCTTTATTGTTTCTTCAAAAATAGGTGTTACTTAAAAATCTTACGAGTCCTTATTTTATCTACTTCTTACAGTTAAGTTGTACGGAAAGAATAGCTGACAAATTTTAACAGACACCAAAAATGGAGGACACGATGAAGTGCGCGGCAGATTCATAAATTTTACCTACACGTTACAGAAACGACAAAGATACTAACTACACAAAACAAAATATTGTTTTTTTTTACTTACAAAACTAATAATAACATCAAAATATCCTACTTTATACATAAGTAAGTACCTCACTGAAATAGAACATCTGTGTACCTAATCTAAATAGCAAAACACTCGAGCTAAAAATATGTTCCAAATGCATAACCGATTTGGTACTCTAATGCAAAATTGTATTATAATTGAATGGTCAATTATCTTAATCTTAACAATTTACTTTTTTTAGCTAATGTTCGTCATGGACTAAAGGTATATAAACGAAACGATGAACATTAAAATCTTACATTCGTAAAGGTAAAGACGGTGAGTAAAGTCTTATTTTTATTTAAATGTTGGGCGCATTTTGTGGTGGACCATTAGATTTGACCTTCGCATCGAGAATCAGTCTGATCACAACGTCCCCGAGCAATAAACAAGTGGATTTTATTTTTCGAAAAATAAATTTAGTGTATTTTGTAATCGAAACATTATTCCCAAAACAATAAACAAAATATTTTTGCACGTGACGGCAACCAATTCTTATTGGTTGTATTTGTATTTAGTATTTATGTGTTGTTTAGTTGTGCGTACATATGTTTATGTTGCAATCAAGCTCAGAAATCTTTGTTAACCTATAATTTTATACTTATGTGATTGTGATGTGTTTTGTGCGCTTAAATAAATAAAAATAAATAAAATAAATTTGGTACAAGTAAGATAGAGAAAAACCCATCAAAATTCTGTTTTATTTTCTATATAACATATATTTCTTTTCAGCAATGAAGCTGTTAATAATTCTGGCTGTGGCCACGTTGGTAGCCGCTCACGAAAACCACTATGACCATAAGTACGATAACTTGGATGTAGACGGACTGGTGCAGAGCGAACGTCTTCTGTACTCGTATACCCATTGCTTCATGGGCGACGGCAAGTGCACTCCTGAAGGAAAGGACGTCAAAAGTAAGCTGCCCTTTTTACCCGACTGCCAAGGAAGGGTTATGTTTTTCGCGCGTATCTTGTATGTATGTATGTAAATTTCTGGGTTACCGTATCTTCCAAACGGCTGGATGGATTTTGACAGTTAAGGTATCGTTAGATTCGTCTCAATCACCCGCCTGTCTTAGATTTTAAAAAAATATTCAAAATGTCGGATTTTTGGAGCTAAATAGGAAGTCGTTAATAATTTTTTGTTTACTAAACCCATCGAGTAGGGTATCAAAATGAAGGTATTTTAAAGGTGATTACAAAAATATTCATAAGTTATATGTTTAAATATAATTTGGAACAAATAATTATTTTATAGTCGGGTTTTCAGGTTTTTAAACTTTAAGCTTGTTGCTTTATTATCTTTTTTGGACGTACACTGGGGTAGAGTCTCCCAATAAGACACCGTTACGAGCACTGCCTTAATTTATTAAATCCGAGCGAGATTTCTTGTTTCTCTATCATCAAATTAGTAGAGACAAGATGAGCAGAGAGTACAAAATAGTGGTCAGTGATCAGCTTCAACATTCTAGCCATTTTTTAGGCTTTCCATCTTTGTCTGGATCCACGAATAAGAAGACTAATGTTTTAGGTCTTTAATTCCAACTTTAGTTATTAGTGAGTGAGTAAGTATCATCTTATGTATTCTTTATTATGTTCAATAAAGAACTTTTAAAAACCAACAATGTTTTAGGTCTGAATGAATGTTAGAAAATATTTTAGGTCGACCATTTTAGGAGTATGCCTACATTAGCTCTCAGACCCCGCCCAGTGTGGTGTTAGATGGTTGTCACTAAGTCTTCTCTTTGGATTTCACTTGCCTACCTAGCTCGTCGCGACATAAAATAAAACTCAGGATACTTTTGTACCTATACCTACACAAAACCAAAGCCACCGGGCAGAAGCTAGCAATAAAGAATAACAGTGCCTTAGTCATGAAAAATTTGAACAAGCAATCAGAAACGACCACAAAGCCTTGTTATGAAAAAAAAATCGTCACGTATTTTGGCTTTCCCTTTTTACTGTGAAAGGTACTTCAGTTGGAGTAATGATGCTCTCCACTTGTTAACAACGTTTTTGTGATTCTAGAGTGGATCCCCGAGGGCGCAAAATCGGGCTGTGACAAGTGTACTGACAAACAGAAAGTGATCGTTGCCAAGTTCATCAGGGCGATTCAAGAAAAACTGCCCGAGGAATGGAAGATCCTTTGCAAACAAAACGACCCTGAAGGAAAATACTCTCTTGATGATCTCGAAAAATTCTTGAATGACACACTAAAAACTGTTAAATAAAGTTAATTAGTAGACTAGAGTAGTAAATAATACCTGCATAAAATTGGTTTCCGATATTTGTAATTTTTTTTTTCCAATGTAGTCCAATGAGGTTTCAACATCATTATTATTATGTGAAGTATATAAGAAGGTAGAGTTAGAGAGATATTTTTTTATTTTTTGTACCCAGCATGGGTACTAAACTTAACTTACTTACGGTACTTTCAATATTTTAGTGTTTTACTCAAATTAATTCATAATGAATCAGTACGTGGTCTTTTTAAATTCAGTATTTCAGTTGGTAATATTTGTAATTGAATCTTTGGTTAAGTGCTCAGTTCTGAAAGCTTTTTTTTAAGTGTTTTCCGATAAGTCAGAACTAGTGACCTGTAATGACTTAAAATCTTCGAGACCTCTCTGAGGCACCAGTAACATAATTAACTTTTAACTCATTAATATTTACCTTGCGTGAGAACAAAATGCGAGGTAAGAAAACATCATTATAATAAAATTAATTATACCTACATTTCATGCATGACACGACACGATGTTTCATTTTCTTGTTTTGATAAAAACCAGATTCATAGAAAAATATTAGTAAAAAACCATCATTATTAAAAAACAAGTGAGCGAGGAGTCGCATAATGATGTGTAACATCTGACATGTTATTTAAATTTGGAAGGATTCTATTTATTTACTTAATTTTTCTGAGGTTGTTACCTTCTGACGGCTAACTTATTTTTTCACGAAATCACTGCTACAAATTGTCAGAAAGAGGTTACACATCAAAAACGTGCTTCTGAGCTGGATTCTCGAAGGATAAAGTCCTCAAATTGGCCGGACTTCTGGGTATTACTGTATTTAAATTGCGTCGCTCGGTTGGATGAAATACAGCCTCGACATGAATACATAGTATTATTTATGACATCCTTTTCATATCATGTGTGGTGATATTGCACGAATTATTGCGCGTCAGGGGGACGCACGTCCACGATTTAGCAACGCCATCTGGTGGGTCTCGTAAACGATTTTTCTATTTAAAGCCCGGACAAAAAAGGTGGGTTAAAAAAAAGTAGAAAGTCGCAAAAATATAATATGTCAATTATTATTTTATTACATAATTAGATCATCATCATCATATCAGTTTTAGGGCCCAGAATCTCGCGCGCCGCTATCTCGCTCGCACATATGTATATTGTTGAAGATACAAATTGACTGAGTATACATTTCAAAAAGTGATCAAAACAAATATACATAATATGTATATAAAAACATGTCGCGAGATTGATTCACCGCTCCACTTTTTGAAATTTATACTCAGACAATTTGTATCTTCAACAATAACATATGTGCAAGCAGAAAGCGGTTCGCGGGATTCTGGGCCCTAACTAGGGCTTGCAATTCGGATTTCTGGATATCCGAATTATCCGAAATATCCGGATATCCGCCCCATTTTAATATCCGAATAATGAGGGCAACAGTATCCGGATAATTTGGATAAAACGGATAGTAAAAAATATTAAAAAAACACGATTATAATATGGTTTAAACTGTTAAAAACATTTACTTTAGCATTGTGTGCAATACGTACACGTTTACGGTAAGTAATTTTTATTTAAAATACTGTTTAGTCAGTCCAACAAAAAAACTTTTAAGTTTTCCATGTTCGTTTGTCCATCCGTAAATAGTAAACGTCATTATTTCTATTCAGGGACAGTTAAGAATACGGATTCAAAATAATTATTTTTTTCCGATTTTTTATAATTTTCTTAGTCGGTTAAAAATTTATTTTTGTTTAAATTTTTTATCTTATTTTAGTCGTTAGTACTCAGAAAATGATCCAACACGTAATTAAACGTATAATTATCTGATTTTTGTGATTTAATTGATATTATTAAGGATTTTTTAACACTATCCGAATTATCCGGATATCCGAATAATAGGATTTACTACTATCCGAATTATCCGGATACCAAAAATCAACGAATAATGCAAGCCCTAGCCCTAACTAATGGACTTAGGCTACAACGAGCTGTCCCAAGCCTTCTCCATCCATTGTCTTTCCACGACCGCCGCAATGTCATCGGTCCATCGCATCAAGTTCGAGAATAAATACATAGATATATTTTTTACCTTTAGATTATTAGTTCCGTATGAAGATGTATTTTTTTTATAGATTCAGTGGCTCTACCTTTTACTTACTATACGAAGTCAGCTTAACACTACATAAATAGTATTTTTTTATTATTAATTATAATCAATAATAAAATTAATTAGCCGCTAATTAGCGGCTTTGATGTAACTGCAACCGTTGTCGGTCTATTTTGCTCATCATTTGGAGCCAATGCGGTTTGAATCCTCACTAAACCCTGCCGCTATGATGAACTGCAGGAGTTTTTTGTGAGAAAGCTCAACTAATTCATCAGGGCTTATTATCAATAGTAAGCTGTGTCATGATGGTTTTGCATTTTTAAGGCTAATGGCTGGCAATTTATCTTCCATTATGTTACATAATTTATTTAACAAAAGAATATTTCAGTCCGGTTGATGTCACCACCCGATACCGCGACCCGAGGGGCGGAGTGCCAGCGGTCGCGAATAGCCCTTATCAGCCGCGTGTCACTTTTTCTGACTTTGGGGATGTTGAAAACCATGCCAAGTTAATGTTTATCCGGCAAAGCCCCTGGGTTTACTTACCAAAATGAGCATTGTTTTTTTATCCAGCGACTGCAATCGAAGGACGTATAAGGATTTTTTTATAATGTTGTCAACATTATAAATGAGAGGACCTACCATCTGAATTCGAGCCTTATTCGAATTCGATCTGAATTCGATACTTACTTTTTTCAACTAACTTCAGGAGAAAAGACGATTTTTTTATGTTTAGAAAGCTCAGATGTTTTTATGTAACCTCAGAACTTTGTTGTTTATAAACTGATTTGAAAAATATTAGAGGATATACTTTCAGATTGGTCCCATAGAAGTTTTATCAAAATCTTCAGTAGGTAGTTTAGTTTTAAAATCAAAACAAATCAAAATATGTCGTCGAATTAAACGAAATTGCGTATTTAGCTTTTGTGTGACTCAGTGGTGTTTACGGTCACTAAAATAGTGCAATTGAAGTCGGTTGTAGTATATTTTGTAAAACCTTGATTTATTGATATCATTTATTGTGTTCAGTAATTTTTTTTACAGGTCTAGGTATCTTGTTTCAAAAATAGAATAAAATATTATTCTCATACTCCGAGGGTGATCCTTCTCTGAGGATAAAATTCCACAATTTTACTTTATTTAAAAAAAAACAGTCTAATTTTAAGTCGTTATGATTTTTGGTTATGTATGTAGATTTCTACATGACCATTTATTTCCATAGGCTAGGCGGATGTCTAAAGAATGGAAGCTCTACGAAACCGATGCTACGCCTCGAGCTTTACAACTCTTGCTCTTATAGATATCGTATTACAAATAGCACTTTACCGCTACGTTGCTCAACTTGCGTAGCAACGTGTAGCTTCAGCGTATTTCCGAGGTCGTTACAATCTAGGGAAATTTACGTTTTTTGTCTTGGTTCTGTATTAAATAAATACCTAATATTAATTCATCGGAATTCTTAAGTTTTAGTTATTTTTCTATTTATTATTTATTTTATTTATTTATTTTTTAATATTATATTGACTTGACTTAATATCCTATGACCCCCAAGTGGGGCAGAGGGCGTCCACAGTGAGCTTCCATCGCGATCTGTCTTGAACTTCACGTTTGACTTCGCTCCAGGATTTACCGATGGCTTTGACCTCCGACTCCATCGATCTTCGCCAAGTCTGCTCGATTTTTCTATGATTACCTAACAAAAAAACATTGAGTAGATGACTCGATCTTTTTTTGTTAGGTAATCATAGAAAAATCTTTACCTATATATTTCGGTTTTATAAATAGTGATATTAGATTGGTAGGTACGTGTGCTGATGATCTGAAACATCGATGTATGTGAAATGTAACGTCATGTTATATGATATACCTTCAGTATATCAACTTGATCGATATATCAATGTGGTGGATTCAAACAATGAATAGCTTGCTACTAGGAATACCTATATTCCCACAGAGCCCGAATTAATTGTCTCTCTAGGTTTTTGTTTCTTGAACAATAAAATCGTAAATCATTGTGATGTCCTCCTACGATAAAATTATACAGGCGACCATGCATTTAAAATTATTGTTATTAACGTTAGTGGGAAAGTATAGATAAAGTGCGATGTTGTGTATTTTTCATACCAGATATTCAGTATTCATTCATTTATCTCATCCCACTGAGGTCTGAACGTTACCTATAGGTAGTAAAAATGAATTAAGCTTCCTGACGAAGGAGGCACTTTTCTTAAGGTAAGAGTACCTACCCATGATAAGAAAAGTGCAACGCAGGTTTTTGAATCACAATTTCCGGTGCAACACGGTAGCTACAGTGATTTTATTTAATTACTTGCTAAAACAAGTTATTGTTTGTCGCCATGTTTTGTCGTGGTCGCTATACGTGTCGCCCGTGGCGGCAACGTCCTACAGCAACAAAACGTGTGTAAGCTGATGGACGTCGGCGACTGGTCGCTATGGTCGGTGGTTCATTTGCGGTGACTGCTAAAACATAATCAATACTTCAACTAATTATTTTGAAAAAAATAGTCAAAGCTTTTTTGTCCTGGTTTTTATATGTATTCCTGTACCGATCGAATGGGAGGCCATCAAGATAAAAATAATATTTATTTCAACGTCCATTCCACGGTTTAGTATCCACCTTGATTCGCGGCAAAACAATAATGTTGCGGAAAATTGTACTTTATGAAATTAATCTGACGCCACAAAAAGTCTTCTTTGAGTTACTTCATAGTCGTAATTCTGATCCATTTTTCGGCTTGTTCACAATACAATACAGTTGACTTTCCTTTGTCTCTTTTCAAATTGAATTGCATATAGTTATAGCCATCCATCAACCCAAGGTCCATCTCCGCTATTTTGGAGAGTTGGGCTGGCTGGGGTAAAGTAACAAGGGGTCGATGCACAATACATCTCATAGCGGGACGTTAGTGCAGAACATTTGTATTACCTTACCCAAATTAGAATTAGAATTAGTACCTAATCACCCATCTATCTTTATGAACTGTCTTATTTTTAATTAAGTTTAATAGATAATTTTAGTGTCGACCTGTCTGACGTATCACCCCCGTACACGTTAACCAAATCCTAGCCCGAGTTATCAACACGTTTAGCAGGGTCTTACTGTTCCCACTATTCCTTTTAAATTATACGGATAGTTCTTCGCAGATGTCGGTGAAATTGGAGGAGCAATGACATTATGCAAGTGGGTTAATTCAAGGCAGTGACGCGCGAAGTGGGATTCGTACCTTGTGGGAGCTTACACGTGTGATTCGCTAGAGTAAGATGTATAGGTAGAGAGAAAGCAAGATATTCTCATTAACTTATAGATATGAGAATTTCAAGCTTCGTTAGTAAGCCTGAGAAAGCAGTAAAATTTTGTAATATGCGAAAAATTTATAACGTTATAATGTTTTTGATGATATGGATGGCGAATGGAGAGTGGCGAGTGGCAAGTGTGTTGGACTGTCATGCCGGTGTCGCGGGTTCGATTCTCGCTTCAGGACAAACATTTGTGTGATGAACATCGGTGTTTGTCATGGGTCTGGGTATTTTCTAGTATTCTATGTGTGTATTTACAAAAAAAAGTGTTACATCAGTTATCTGGTTCCCATAGTACAAGGTTGCTTACTTTAGGATGGTTTGGGGCTAGATGGCGTTATGTTAAATGTCCAAACATTATTTATTTATTTATCTCATCGTATTGGGGAGATCGTAAGTACATATTAGCAATTTATTCTTAAGACCATGTCAACTGGACTTGATTTTGATTACATCAAACAGATTACATCAGCCTCTACAAATCCAGATTAAAATCGATATATAAAACGTATTTCTCTCGTGATCAAGCTATTTGAACAGATACCTATAGGTTTAGAAACTGAAATTCACTGAACTAGCAAATGACAATCCTGAAAACGAAACTATTCAATCTATTATGTAAGTACTTATTTCCTTTTAATATCCGATTCGAAATCGTATAAAATAATGATAAGTTACAAAAAAAACCTAAATAATCTTTTCATATTTATCACTAATAAAAATTGAATGTTATGTATGTCTCTGGAATTTTATTTGGTTATCAGGGTACCTATCGTATACGCTTCTGAAGCTATAAATACCTTTGCCTAAAATACCTCTTACTGATTACATTCAAATTCAAGTTTTTTTCATCATTCAAGTCAAAATTTAACATTACTGATAACCTAAATCATTACATTTTTAAATTCTTAGGAAGGTATCTAATGAGATTCATTAGATACCGCATTATTGAAGGATAATTAAGGGTAAGTAATACTTGTAATCCAAATAATCTCTTTAATTATCTAAATACTTAGTCTAATACATACGTTTCATATACTATAAGAAAAAAACTTGATGCTGATCGACTGACTGACAGACGGACAGCCTAAACTACAGGCTCAACCAGGACGGAAAAAACTTGAAACTTCAAAGTCAATCAGTGGACGTAGAAACTTGAAAATTCGCAGCAGTGCATAAAGGAATTTTTGAAATTCGCAACGTACAATAAGTTGTGGGTGTCAGTTATTTATAAGGCTCAGAAATATTGTATTATTTATTCTGTTGTTCATTTCGTTGTTCACTCGCTCAGAATTCCCCTAAATCCCTTTGTAGTAAGGTATTATCCAGCCTGTAACATTTTATTGAACTCAGAATAATGAGTTCAAAAGGTTAAAAATAAAACATAAAAAGAAGGTTGCTAAGTTTGATATAGATATAAACTTGAATCTATTCGCCTATATAGTGCTTTACTTATTATTATGTACAATACTAGCTGTTAGCCTTTTTTAATGGTAGTGTCAAATAGTTTACCAGATAGATAATGTAGTTTTAGTACCCAACAAAAGAGTATTTTAAACCAAAATATTTCAAGAGCGCTGTTACTTCCTGTTTTGGAATTTTGCATCGAACCAAAATGTACTAGAAAATTGTTAAATTGAGCAGTAGTTCTGACTTATTTTTCTTACTACTTATTACTTCTATGGCGTTATCTACATGTAACAAGTTGTCTTTTCCAGTGGAAGTGAAGCGTTGGCTACGGTGAGACGACTCGAGGCAAACCGGATTCCGATTCTTATACAAAATGAGCAATTTTCTCAATTTTCAGCTGTTGCGAAATTTTAGCGCAAAACTGTTCGAAAAATAAATAATTCAAATTTCTATAAGTATTTGACGATCGTCAGTCGATGACTATTGCTTGACTCCAAATACACGTGATTGTGGAAGTCACAGATGAATATTGGAGCATGCCTTATCCGGTTTTCAGTCATCAATAAAATTATCTTTCGCTGGTAAATGCAGCAAAAAATGAAGAATTCGAAACATGAATATTTACGGGTTTTACCGTCGTAAACCAATTTTCATTTTTAATAAAATTTACTTTTACTATGGGTACTCGTAAAACTAGGGATAATGCAGACAAAACAAAATTTGGAGGATTTGAAACATGAATATTTACGAGTTTTTAACGTCGACGGATGGGTTTGCAGTAAAAATTACAAAAGAAAAATATTGTCCCATAAAATTTGCATACCGTGACGCACCCAGAGTAATTTGCCGCCCTTAAATTATTGTCTAGCTAGATTGTAGTTGATAGGAGCTATATCATTTTTACATTTCTAATTTATTTCTATTTTTACGTTTTGAGCTTTGAATTCTTCTGTATTCTTTCGTTATTTACGGTAAGCAAGAATGCGATTTTACTTACGTGGTATCAAAATGCAAAGACTGTTAGAACATAGTCGTACCAAGTCACTCTCACATACAAATTATCGCATTTACTAGTTATTTATGTTACTTATTTACTATTCAAAGCTAATTTATCTTTCGTGGCTTCACTCCGTAATATGTTTGAACCTAAACTTATGTGAAAAATCTACCTTAAGGTAAAATACTAGCATTAAAAAAATAGTATAGATAAATTCAAGTATTCATTAAAACGTGCTTTGATGGACTTATAACATAATTAAATAAATAATAGACATCTAATAATTTGCTGACTTACGTAATTAATTATAGCTCCGACTCTACCACAAATCTGTTTGTCTGATAGCTCTACCTTTTCAGCTCTTTGGCTTTTTTGTGGTGAGTGGAATAGCTGTTTGCGTCATATTCTGTTGATGTCGATGGCGTACCGCGGAAGCTCGTAAAGCTATCCAAAATATTAGTAGCCGTAAAGATTGCCTGCCTGCCCCTCAGATATACGAGCCAAACCTAAGTATTTTATTGGATTAATGCGAAGTGAGCAAGGTTTGTGTGC
This sequence comes from Lobophora halterata, assembly GCA_932526365.1. Classification (NCBI taxonomy): domain Eukaryota; kingdom Metazoa; phylum Arthropoda; class Insecta; order Lepidoptera; family Geometridae; genus Lobophora; species Lobophora halterata. Next base: position 4,538,753 of record OW052018.1, read on the forward strand.
GGTTTTTAAACCAAACCTTTTGAGATTAATTATGCTGGCGATTTTAGAATATGAGTTTTGAATTTTGAAAGTACAGTGTCTAGGGCTGAAAACGTTTCTACTGATTTCCGAAGGCAATTGAACACCACCTACCTTATGCTGCAGCTCCTGGCTTGTTGGTTTGGTGGCAGGCAAGGTCCTGTGGACTCGCACGGCGAGTCCAGGTTCGAAAAGTCTTTGGAAAAGCACACAGCACGGCTATGAACCCGCGACACTTCACTAATATCAAAATGTTGAGATGCATATTTGGCACGGCCAAAATTGGAGGGAAAATCGACGGAGTTTGAGTAGAACGTCCACACGCATCCGATTACAATGACTCCCGCCAATGCACTGGTGAGCCTCGAGCTCTTCACGTTCGGGCAGGCGGTGATTTACCAAACTACCCTCAAAATAACAATAGAAACGCAACAGTTAGTGTACACGAAAGATGTTGCTTTAACAATGGAATGGAAGGAAAGAGTTCCCGTTTGTCCCCCTAATTTCCCCTTTTCGGGAAGATTAGGGGGTTCTGTCTGTCCCAATGCTGCCGAAATTGAAGTCTATTAAATTTACATCTGCACCTGTGGATATTAAGGATACTGACAGCACTTTTGAACTTATCTGTCTCCATTTAGATTAAATTTCTCTTAGAAATAAAAAGTGTCATCATGTAAAACATCTTTTATTTTCTCACAACAATTTTTCAAGCTTACTATTTTAACCGTTTTAACATTAATGAATAAGTGACTTATACATAATTTATTTTTTCAAACCTCTTTTTTAAAACGGTAGGCTAAGAGATTATGTATGTATGATAGTCTCATATCAATTTCTAATTTCAAATGTGATATGGTCGATTTGTCGTCTTACTCCCGTTTCCACTTGTCGGGTATAGAGAGCCGACAAAAAATCGTTACGTGTCGGATAAAATGTGAACAGCTTCTTGACATTTTGTCGGGCTCATCAAATTGTTTGTTTTCGGCTCCGACAAGAAATTCATATAAAATGGAGCACCCAATGAGAATTAGTATAACGAGGAAACCTGTACTTACAATAAAATACTTACTTAAATTATAATAAAAGCTCAAGCTTTTAATCATTAAACTGATTTACAGTAAAAGTACATTTTGAATTAAAATGCATGAAATATGTACCTACTTAAAAAACAAAACTTTCATAAATAAACAGTTTGTTTGATTTGTGACTTAATAGAAGTATAAGTATATAAGTAGAAAAAGTTTCAATACATTTTGTACATACTTTCATATATGTCTAAAGTGCGAAACGTTAAACAAATGAGTATTTTCTACCTTTTTACTTATAACCTAACTTATATTTACACATTGGTACAAAAATATAAAATAAAACATCTTTGGAATTAAATATGTTTCCTCTACCTTGCTTGCATGTAGGAAGAAGTTGTTTCATCCCCCAGCATAAATACTACTTTGATGACTCTTCCTTCTACTTTTTATGAAAATGCAGCTATACATACTTACATAATATGTATAAGCTTTTCATCATAATGCATGAGTTTTAATAAACTACTGACTTTTATAAAATATAATTAATAATCTAGGTAAAAACCTACCTACTTACTACAAGTAGTGCCGCAATGGAGTGAATTCTTAGACAATTAAATATTATTGATCATAATCAATAATATTTAATTTAATAAGATAAGACGGATTTTTTTATTCCTTTCACCCCTCGGTTTCTCCTCATATGGGGGTAAACAATATAAACAGATGTTCTGTTTTTCATCAATGCTTGATAATATGAAAATATAAGTTCCTATGTTTACACTCACAAACTTAAACAAAGTTTAATTGTAGCTATTTTTAAAGAAATAAAGTACCTATTTCTATAATTATCTCAGAGTTAATGAAACTAGAGCCTATTATTATTCATTGGCAATTTCCAACACACGACACAACTAAAATCAACCACCTAATTAACCACCAATGTTTACTTATCCACAATCACTTTGTGTCCGCCATCACTACAAACTCTATGGCCAGTAGTGACTTCACTACAAGATCGTGATCGCCAAGAGCTTGTTTCACTGAAATGCAGCACACTTCAAGAAAGTGTTACACAAATGCTAGTAAGAAAGGGAGGCTACAGGAAGTGTTCACTCATCGCTGCAGCGTTCCCTCGTTTCCGACCTCACGGAAGCGATGTCCTGGCACTGAAACAAAAAAAATATATAGAATCGGACGAACATCATCATCATTATCATCATCAGCGTAGACGCCAACATAGACTTGGGACTCAGACCGATTAGACAGCTCTTATACAAAAAGTAAGTTAAAAAGTTACAAGCCGCCTCCATCCTTCTTGTGTAAAGGTGCGTTACCACTGCCGCGGAGTTTGACGGAGTGGAGAGGAGCGGACCGTGAATTGGCCAATCACAGTGCTTGAAATGGAGATTTCGAGCACTGTGATTGGCTAATTCACGGTCAGCTCCTCTCCACTCCGCCCATCTCTACGTCAGTGGAAACGCATCCTAAGGCCTGGATATTATGCCCATAACCTGTCCGGATAAAACTACATATTCAAAACGTTTGTATTATTATATTCCTAACGTTAGGCGAAAACTTTTCTGTGACGACGTCGATACGGAACCTGACTCCCCTGAACCTAGTGTGAATAAAAATAGCGCGTTTTCATTATATCCTATTTGCCCCAGATGGATTCATACAATAGAAGAGATTGATATCAATTTCCTGATTGATAGGCTGATGGCCTCTTGGGTTTTTATGAAAGCTGAGAATGTATACCTATCTGACGTACATATACTGGATAAGTAGGTACATGAAAGAAAATAAAGGTAATCTTTTTACCCACCTGCATACAATAAAACAAAGTGTAAATAATAACTATTCAGTGCCTACAATGCGCTACAGCGCAATAAAATGTATATAAATTTGTAAACTGATTGACGTCGGCCACCGGGCGCTGTATTCGGTGGCTCGTTTGTGACTGGTCATAATGTCAACTCGTAGTAACTGGATATTTATTATTATCACTTTTGTTGGTAAGGATTTTCAAATCTTATTAATTTACCTAGAATATCTACGTTTGGAGAGATCTATCTACACACATGTCATGGTACCTGAATCGACACCAACCAAGGTAAACGTGTTCTTTAGTGGTGAACGCGTCTAGAAACGATCTGCGCACCATAGCTGATAGAAGATGGAAGGGAAGAGCCAAAGATCAGGTATAGTGACGCTCATTGAGAAAGACCTACGTTCAGCAGTGGACTACTTAAAGTTGATGACGAAGCTTAGAACAACACAAATATATTTGTTTTAAGTTGCAGGTTTCTTTTATTTAAACCTATTTTTTTATGAATAAATTAAATGAATTGAATTTTGTTACTTCACATGTTAATTAATACTAAGTAATGTTTATATTTTTAATAACGATTTCGTGCATTAGGAATACCTACTAATTAGCTAATTTTAACTGTGCTACGTGTTAACTCTATTCACCACCCATTTCATCGCTTTGATCTAAGATTAATACACATACATACATTAACAAGGTATCTGAATTCAAAGGCCGTACATACTAATTACCGAAATAAACAGACCACTTTACTAAGCAATGATACCAAGAAGTTGTTATAAAAGGCATCGCACACGATCGACGTTAAACCAGTAACATTTAGTAAAAGCCTAATGATAGCCTAATTCTCCTAATTAATGCCCTGCAGGCCTGAAAAACAAAGAAGGCATTCAAATTTGACAATGAAAAAAGTATAAATGATTAGGTATAACTTCGAATGGTTCTATAAACTGTTAATAAGACAACCAACTAGTCATTGCTTACCTGAAACACTTTTCGTTTATATTAGGACAGTATTCAAAACGAATCTCTGATATATCCAAGTTTTGGCGAATCAACTCTATATTTGCGGTCGATGCATTTATTTATGCAATTTATCGTCAAAAATTCTAAAAAGAGATAGTCCCGAGTTACCCGAGTTTTGGTCTCGGTAAGTACGAGTATATCGAACTCTACGCGATAACTTTCAGCATGGTGAAGCATGAAACGGATTCAGATTTCTAGTATGTAGGTATAGGTTAGGGTATACTAGGTTTTATAGGTAGTAACTACAAAATGACTTATCGGTAAAATCAGTTTAAAGTTACAGTAGTGTTACGTTATTTTCGAGCCAATCTATAAAAAATATATATAATTGGTTTGTTTACCTCGCTAATACGAATAACGTTGAACGTGCTTAGAAAATTCCATAGGTATGGACCATACCATTCCGGGAAATATTTAGAATTGAAAATATTTCCAAGAGTACTAACGATCCATTAATCGGTGAAAAGAAAAACTCTAAATACCTACACAACGAATACAAAAAATATCTCTCATCTTTCCTCCCAGTTTTAGTTAAGTTTAAGGATTCTAATTTATTTACGAGAGCTAAAACTTAATTATATAATAAACATCCCTGAACTTCCAATGTAAAATTATGAATAAAATTCATAACAACTACGTTTATCAACTAAATTGTCCAATTGCGTGCATTACCTACAAATTTTTGTTGGAAACTATAATAAATAGTCTCGGAAGATGAATTGGGGTTATAAAGCCAGTCCGTGAAGAAGCGAGCCGAAATTATTCATCAAAAGCTCTTGGAAGTTGGAAGTTCTTTTTGTTCACAGTTGATAAAAATACTGACTTATGGTGTCTGCCCATAGAGCGGGCGTAGTGACATATTTTAATACAAACAATATTTTTTTTTTGCCTGAGACGGTCCTAACTCATCTATGGTATGATACGGTAATAGTAGGCAGAAGGTTTTACATTAAATCTTTGTTAAAGAAGACAATAATTTAATTTGTAATGCCTTTTCGAACAGAAACTCCAATAAAGATAAAATTACGAAAAGTATACAATTTACCTAAAAATAAACATTTGTAAGTGGCAAATACGGCAAAGGAACATGTGCAGAATATTGCTACAAAATAAACCAAAAAATATCTAATAACAGCTTTCTCAGAAATAAATGTGTTAGGCACGAGGAATATTTAAGATAGCAAAATGTGTATTTCGCTAATACAGGCTACGTGGTATGTACCCACATAGGTATTATAATATGTAGAATCACATGTAATATTCGACTTCTAAAATTATTTTTAAACTAGTGTCTCTTCTGTTCTGTCTATTAACAAGTGACTCTACAGAACTACATTTTACAAAATGAAAAGATGAATATTCAACGTGCTGGAGAGTGGTTCCAAGTCTACATGGGTGAGGTGAAAGCGCAGTTACTCACATATCCATTTTTACGAAGTAGCTCTGCTGAGGTTATATTTTAACTTTTCGGTGCACCTGCAGAAAAATATTTTATGGCTCATGATCATGAAAGGCTTGCAAAGCTGACTAATACGAGTAGCATTTTTGAAGTAGCAAGAAAAATTATGCGATATGTTCCAGCAAACGCTGATAATTCAAATACGAGGAAAGTAAAATTTGACAATAAAAAACATGCCATTCGATTGGACACAAAAAGGGCAGAAAAGCTGCTGGCGCTGTAGCTGGCTGGTAGCTGGCGTACCACACGCCAGCAAATCTTCGCTTCGCATCCACATCTCGGTTTTTCGTTTGTTTTTCACATCAAAATACTTACGTGTTTTGGATATCGGAATGCGAAGCAGGTGGCGGCAGGAACTTCACGAGCGGGGCCCGTAGTATCATCTGTCTGAACGTCTGACGGAACTGTCGCGACATCGCGCAATACAACACGAAGTTAATCGACCCATTCAACAAGGCCAGGAAGTCCATCATATCCCCGAAAAGGTTGTAGCATCGAGTGAAGAAACACCAGCCCATCAAGCCGCTCAATAAGCCCAGTATCCCTTGCGGAAGTTCAGTAACAAGAAACAATAGCAAAATAGCTAGCAGCATCTTTGTCGTTCTATCCGTCCTTTTATCTGCCTTATTCTGCCTCTTCACCATCTTCTCAGCGGCGGGGCAGGCGTTATGGTTCCTGAGATTCTTCTGGTGCTGATTGGCGCTGTACAAAGCTCGGATCAGCCATATACTTATCACGGTCAGGATAAAACAGGGTAGTAGTTTGATAAGTACTGCGTGGACCCAGAAATTGACCTGGTACAGTGTCCCGTGGTGGTCGGAATCCACGTGGTACGCTATGTCAACGTTACCGAACGCGTCCTTGGTTTCTTGCTTGTGAATTTTGAATACCTGGGGACAATCGCGTATTGTATGATAAACTTGTGACGGGTATTGGGTTTCGATCAATTTATGCGTACGTAAAAGGTGTGATCGAAGTAAAAGGGTGCTTACCATAAACGTGGGTATGCAGAGTATTGGCGGCAGTAAAAAGCTTGCAAGAATTGCGATGCTACATCTCCTCTCTGTGCAGAGTACGCTACTTCTCTCCGAGTAACTGTAAATGGTCAAAAAATGGTAAAGGTACTCTACTCTAGGTATGAACTTTTATCCTGATATAACGCGTGCGAAGCTGCAGGCACCACCTAGTTATACAAAGTTATCAAAGATTAAAAACGGTGTCCCACGGTTATGCCACATAGAGGACAAGTTTAATGAAGTTATACCTTATCTTTTAATTTCAGTGTGGTATCTATCTATATATATAGATATCTTTATCCAGCTCATAAACTATACCTATTCCCGAAACCGAATTTCAGACAAATCTTCAGAAGTTTTGACGTGACTGTTCAACAAACATATATCTATCCATCTGGCGTTTAAAGTTTAATAAAATTTAATATTATTAGGAACTATTTCTCGATTTAAAAAAAACTTACTTAATCGCCACGTATCTCCAAATAGCGAGGGATAGCGTCAGGATAATAGATGTCGTGTGCAAGATTTGACCATAATGCATATGGAATAGAAAGTATGTCACCTTCGAGTACCGGAAATCTGACTCGGGCAGAACCTGAAAACACAAACTTTACTTTAGGCAAATAAAAATATACTCGTGATAGATTCAGTGCGATCTATTAATACGAATTATGTATATATTATAATGTAGATGGTATAAAGGTTCACTCCAGTCTCCTGTCAAAGAGAGGAAATCAAAGAAACCATTAAGTACATACTCTAAAAAAGATCCACTCCAGTCTTCTGGCCAATAGACAGTGCCGAATAGAATACTTTTACTGACGTACCTACGATAGAAATCCTCAAACATACAAGTATCTTGAGAATATAATAATATGGGGGTCCGATAATAAATAGGAAAACCGCATAACACATAGTCTCGTACTATCTCTTTGTACCAGCAGCAGGGAAGTGAGATGCATACCAAATAGGTACTTTGTGAAGTTTGCATTGACTTTGCTTCGAGAATAGCGTCTAAGCTTTGTGTTTACAAGATGAAAGGACACACCATGGACACACCTACACCTAGTATAATAAGCAATTTTCCAGAAATGTTCCAGAATCCAGCTATTTTTTTAACCTACACATAGCATGGTAAGTATATCGAGTATTATTCTTGTAAATTTCCTTGTGTAGGTACAATAAAGTAATATCAATGGAATTTTCCACTTTATACTGACTCTGATTACGATGTACAATTCCAAAAATAGTACATTTTTATTAGTAATCTTTTTTAAGCGATTTACGATTTACGATTTTGTGTAATTAAAGCTCACCTCCTCCGTACCTATTTTTTTTAATTTGTAATATTGTCTTTATTTTAATTATAATGATGTATGTGTAATCACACAGAATAGAGATAATTTATTCTGATTACTTATTATAAACAGTTACATGCCATAACATAGCCCATCGCTTATCTATTATTTATCATACCATTATCTCTAAGTCTGTACCTACTTTACAACCTTTACGCTTACGATGAATCGATAACGACAAAATGATTACGGAAAATATTAGTCGGAAAAGTTACATGAACGGGACTACGGCGATAGACTTAGTTAGGTTCCACACTTATGATAAAACTGGCTGCTGTTCGCGGCTTCATTCACTCGGGCCAACTCTTCCAAAATGGATGAAATTGTGTTGGATCAGTTGACGAACGACTGTTAAAAAGTAGCCTTTGTCTCTTTCCAGCTTATTAACTACTTATCAGAATAAATTAAACTTCCTTTCCATAAAGTAACACCCCGAGTTAGGGTGTTACTCCTTGGGAAAAAAATCCCAACGAGTTACAATCTGACTCGGAGTGTTACTCGATGGGAAAGAAAATCTCAACGAGTACACTGTTACTCGTTTGGGTGTTACTCGATGGGAACCCATCATCCATTCTACCCATATGGTGTGTTTGAGAGCAAACATTCATCTCTCCTAACTCACACACTTTCACCTTTTCCATATTGGTTCATCATCATCACATCATAATCAACATATAGCAGTCAACTGCACGACGTAGGTATCTACCAAAGCGCGCCACTGAGCTCGATCTTAGAGCGGGTACACATTGGGCGTTTTGAAATCTCTCGCGTTTTGAGAACCCCGAATTCTATTGAAGTGTACAAATGCAAGCGCGCGTCAAACGCGAGTTTAGGCTTTTTTCATCCATCCGCCAGCTATTCCGCGCAAATAATCGTTCCATCGGTACTCTCTTGATATTGCAGGGCCTTAAGTTTGCTTGTGTGTTTGTTTTTCATATTTATTGCGATAAAGAGAAGAAATATTTTTTTATCTATTTATTTTTTTGAGATCTTATAAGTTTAATTTTCTTTCAAAGTACCTACTTGGCCAAGAGTGCTTTTAATAAATTAGTGAAGTATAATCTGCGTAGATTAATATACTAAATCCAATCTTCAATCAGGATGGATCAGGTAGATAATAATAATTGATATAACTTAGATTATGCGGAAGTTAGAAGTTTTAAGTGGTTGACGACTTGACTTGAATCTCTTGTTGTTCTCGAAACCATTAAAACATAATCCGAGCATTCAACGATACTTTACAAACTCAATTTATTTGTGCAATAGATTGTCCTAAATGGATAAGTTTAGGCCGGAAGTAGGTTAACAAAGGACAATGAGAAGGCTTTGAGCGACAGATTGTCTGTAACTTGGTTTGTTTCATTAACCTTGAAGAAAATTTCGTGTTAACTAGCTTTCACTTCTATAAAACATTGAATTCATTTTTTTATTTTTTTTTTATTTGAAAATTGGTTTCGGTCTGGCGGTTCCTTTTTAACCCAAAATAGCTTCTCATTCTGACGCGCCTCTCAAAAAAATGAGATCAAGATTTTTATGTACCTTCCTATACAGCCACGTACGTTTTATTATAATCTATGCCGTAACAATTGATTAAGGACCTACTTAGTGATTTGATTTAGACGAGAGACCTGTGCTTTGGCTCAGGTTTCTCGCTGAGATCCACGACCTCAGAAAAAGCATTTGTGTTCACAACAAAAATCCTAGTCCTGACAGGATTAATATTTGTATAGAAAGATTGATGGATCTTACTTACTTGAATCTTACTCGTAGATTATTTATTGTGCATTAAAATATTCAAAAATAGTGCGAGCTTAACCTAGTACTGTCAATATGCTTACCATATATCTATAGACTGAGAAGGGGATGTACTCCACCATGACGAAGACATCAGCCACAGCCAGCCACTTCAGCAGTCGGTTGATAGGCGTCGCCGACATATCTCTCCGAGTCAGCACTGCTATGTTCAGGCTGTTGGATAGCACACCTATTGTGCACACCTGCAAAACAAGTTGGATCTTAAAGTGGTCCATCGTAAACTTGGATTAAATAGATATGATGTAGGTACTTTTGTTAATATTCTAGCGGTACCTAATTCCGAAGCTGCAGAATTGTTATTTGGAATGTTTCTGCATCAGTGAACCTGCCTTAAAATGTTTCTTTAGTATAAGTTTATATTTTGTGGTTTTCTTGTTTAGGATACGATGGAACTGATATACCCATGTGAAAAGTCTCTAATAATAAATAAAAAATAAAAAAAGTGTCCATGGATGAATGAATGAATGAAAACTCTTTATTGTACCAGGAAACTTAAAGATAAATACAAGATAATTAGTGAGCATGTACAATGGGCGGCCTTATCGCTGCTTAGCGGTAAGGCCGCCCATTGTACATGGAGACCTTAGTCTAATAATGGTCGGCAAAAGAAGTGTAATCCACACCTATTGGGCAAACGTGGTGTAAACCTACAAAAGAAGTTTGATCTTAAAGTGGTCAATGGAGGCATTTGTCTATCAGTGGGTGCACAAGAAGTTGATAATTATATGGACTTGTTAAGAGAGGCCTTAAAAACCGATTATAGTTGCGCCGTCGAAAAACGCACTTTTATATTTATGTATTATATTTATGTAGATTTTTTCCAAATCTATTTATTGTTGAAAATATAATTTATTTTTGGCAGACCTCTCCACGCTACGTTGTAGAGGGGATTTCCGGAAAAACAAGTTGAAATAATATCTGCCTACCAAACGGAATTTATAAAAATCATCTTACCACAGATCAAATTAAAATTATCATTCTAGATTTCTAGAAAATATTTGATACAACATTTAATATAAGCCGAAAAAAGGAATAATGTTTGATCATTTCATGTTCTTTTTTTGTTTTCAAAGAAAAAATCTATTGCCTTCCCACTTTGGAAAATACTTTCCCAGTTGCGTAATTTTGTAATACGTAATGGAAGCGTTAGAAGAAAATATATATTCGAGAAAAATGCTATTGAGACATATGCTAGCCTTAAAGTTGAATAAAGTAAGGACTTCTAGAGATCTCAGAAGAATGTATTATGTATGTGTGTATACGCTGCGCACTCCGATACTCATTTCGAAAGGAATCAAGTACGAATACTTATAGATAAAATGCGTAACAAAACCATTATTGGATACTTCTCAAAAATAATAAACCCAAAGTAAAAGAAACTCACATGACAAGGAAAGCCATGGATAATACTATCCTATCTCATAAAAAAACAATGATATAAAAACAAAAAGCATTCAGAAGCTACGTTCAGTTTAGAAGACAAAAGTAATATTGATTTTCAAAGAAAAATATTCGGAAAAAGCTTGATTTCAGTGTAAGGAAATTCGATTTCGATTTGACAAAATCAACAACTGATAGGTATTGAAAGCTATTAACGAGCATTTTAATTGAATTCTAAAAGCCTGCAGTCCCGGAAAATGACAAAACTTCCTCAAAATGGCGCATTTACACCGTCAAGTATTTACTGAGTACTCGGCCCAGAGTCTAATTAAATTGTGTGTCTGCCAATCATTCAGGCATTAAATGGTACCGTCCTCTACTAATGAAAAGGAACTCTGTCTAAATTTTCCTTATTTAATAGGTACATAGATAATTTAACATTTTGAATTAAAATACTTTGTTTAAGTAAGACTAATATAACCGCTCCGCGGGCCCATTTTGAAATTTCCACTTAGTTCTTGTTCTTGGATACAATAAAGAGTTTTCATTCTTTCATATTCTCTTTGATGCTAAAATATATAGGTGGCTTTCGATGAAAAAATTTACAGTTTCACATCAATCAAAGTCCTTTAATATACCTATGAATAAAACTATGGCCGCTCTAAACAAATGGAGCAGAGAGAAAATTCGCAAAAACTTCAGTCCGTATTGGGAGCAATTGGAAAAAAGAACTAACGCTAGTTATAACCTATACCAAGTTTTAGTGCGATCCCTAGTGCGTTTACTATTTATTGTCAGTATGTAATTCGGATTTCAAATAGTACGATGACACACGGCTTTTTTAACGCTACAAGCCAGCGCCCAGTGTCATCGGCGTTTTTACAATCTGCTTGTTTGATAATCCTTGCCAAAAACTAACACACTCACACGCTAGCATTTAAAAACGCCAACAATCAGCTTGTAAAAACGCGTGTGTGTCATAGACGCTTTAGACATGAAACCTGAAAGCGCCCACTACAAAAGAAACTTGAAAATCCGCACCCCGATAGATTCAATTTTTTTCAGAAGCATTTATAATGCCTTTATTTGTCGTTTCTATTTTCTCTACTTGCTATGTTGGGCTTAGTACACTAATTGAGTTTAAGATGGAAATCAACATTAATTGCGGCTAAAGCTTCGTCCGGATTTGTTTACGACTGCGTAGGCTTCTGCTGATAAGCAGTACCTACTTGCCTACTTACTTAACACTGTTTCTACTTCAGTGCCGACCTTGTGCGTAAGCTCTTTTGGACGGAAATAACCCAAAAACTTCGTAGTGCAAACACGTGTATACAGTTCAGTTAATTTTTGTGGCACTGACAAGAAAAAAAAATAATAGAGCAGGAAAGAACATATAATTTAAACTTAGGAAAGACGTTCCTAAGTACCTAAGATACCTAAGATAGAATATTGCAACGGTCTATGGGTGGCCCAATTGTTTCCTTTTATAAATTTTGTAATATACCTATATAAATAGATAGAATATTAAAAAAAAGTATATGTAATGTAAGTAGGTACTTTAGATCAACCTGTACCTATGGAAAAACACCAACATTGCTAAAATGTAGAATCTAGTTGTTAACCAGTGGATTCAACTGCACATTTGAAGTTGAATTTTAAGTAAACACATTAAAGTTCAACGTGCTAAATCTGTCGATTCCGATACGCTTAACACCTATCCTCGAAGCGTGAGGATGGCAACCTTGGTGATAAAACAAAATAATAAATAACAAATATAAACAGTAGCAACACATTTATTAAATACTAGCTGGTGCCCGCAACTTCGTCTGTGATCTTTATAAATTGTAGCCTGTGTGTTATTCTGATGTATAAGCTATATTATTGAAAAGTTTCATTAAAATCCATTCAGTAGTTTTTACGTGAAGTTTACGTGAAGGAGTAACAAACATCCATACATCCATACATACAAACTTTCGCGTTTATAATATTAGTAGGATGTAGGTAGCAGATTTACTTTCCTAAAAATCTGGCATTTCAAGAATTTCCTTTATACCATATACTGGCTGTAAATACTTTTATCCAAATTCCTTTCTCAGTAGGTTTGGTAGGTACGCGCTTACACTTGACGAACATTCCCACCAAAATATTATAATATACCTGCTCGCTACGTAACTACAGCAGTGGTCAGTTAGATTTTTTTTATGGCAACGATTTTTCGATTTTTCGATATTCGTTAATTCATCTTTTGGTGAAATGATTATTTTAAGGTTTACGTTTAGGTACGCCTTGAACACGCTCAGTATCTATTTTCCCAAATAGGATTTATTTATCAATCGCTTACAATGCTCCAAAAACACCGGGGATATTTTCATTCGGGGTGCGGTGTATTTCAATAAGGCTTATGTCAGCTCAGTGCCTCTCACCCTTTGCTCCACATTTTAATCTGGTATGTTTCTTTATTCACATACCAGGCCAGACTCGCGACATTAATATGATTAAATTTATAAGTACTTATGTTAAAATGTTTCTAATAGCGAAGAAGCAACGTTGAGTGTGGAGAGTTAGCTCATCAATTTTGAAATAATAATGTAATAACTTCGCTCACCGCCGCCGTGGCCCCTCGCCTGAGTAATATCGGGTAAACACACCATTTCTCCTCATAAACTTCTCTACATATTTAAAATTATGTTTATGTAGCTAAAAAAGTGAGGTTGCAAGGCGTATTTTCTATAGGAGTATACGTTTTATTGGGCCCTAGTCGGCCTCGATTCAAACTCTTCATGCTTAGTAAGATAAACCAAAAGAGATGCTGGTATCACAAGAAGCCGGCATTTACGGGCTAACTTTACTTATCTACAAAAGTAAGGGACTCCCTTATGAAAATAAATAACCTTGCCTTTCATCTTGGGTAAATAAAGTAAGAAAAAATTAGGGATGAGCTTTCAGACGGGGCACTCCGTATACGTCATGTAATACGTGGTAGTAGCTTTGGTAAGTATGCATAATAAGTATATTCGGTAAGTATCATGAAAACTTGCACGACATATTTATTTACAAGTTATTTTTTAGCTACTTCATATAAGCTTTCATGGCTCGAAATACTCATTGTCACCGGAAATGTCGAGGGAAAGAGACCACGAAGGCGCAGACCAATGCGCTGTAGCGTATCGGGTGTGGTGCAGTTCCGGCCGGACCAACGCGCTGATCCGCCCCACTCTCGACACCAAATTGCATAATGCCATCCACGCAGCTGAAAACCGACCTAGCTGGAGCACAATCATACAAGACGATGGTCAAGACCCTCAGGAATACGACGCAAGGAGGAAAGTAACTCACCAGTAATGTGGCATATCCATGGATACTGTTATAGGTCTCAACAACCGCCCTGAAGTCTCCTGCGCAGTAGCTGGAACACGAATCCAGCGGCGCCGTCGTTGGAATCAGCTTGTTCTGCGCCTCCTGCACCATTTTCACCAGCATCGCTTCAAGATCTTCACTCCCATTGGTACTCGAAGCCTGCTCTCTCATCACTGACTTGATTTGCGTCTCATTAAAGCCCTCTGAGGAGTTTCCCGATGCAGCAAGAATCTCTTGGAATATATCCAATAGTGTTTGCGATTTGTTGTGCATTTTTATTCGATGGTCTTCGATCTCGCCTCTTTTTAATCATTCAATTTTGAGGATAATATAATTAAGTTCGGTCAATTCGTTTTTTTGATAATCTGCAACAAAACACAATCCACGCTTAATATTATAATTATTAGGCTTGCTGAGGTTTCCAACCAAAGGATTTATTTACGTAACGTCTACGTCTACGGTAGGTACTGCAGTATTTCTCAGCGATTCAGGTAGTAACTAAAGCCTAGATGACACAGGGCTAGTTTTCAAGAAACAAGCCAGCGATTTCGCTAGTAGCTGGTAAACTCGCCCCGTGTTATAGGCTGTTTTACAATCTAGTTAGTTAAATATCCTTCGGGATCGCTAGCTCGCTAACTCGTTAGCTTTTAAGCTCGCTGGCTTGTGTAGCATATATACTAGCCATGTGTCATCGACGCTTAAGACGGTCGTAGACGCCCAACATCATGCTTTGAAAATAAAATTAATGAATACTTATTACGTTCTTTCAGTTTCCTAAACAAAAGAAAAATAGTAAATGAATAATATTGTTGGCGCTTGCCCATAAAATGACCAAGACTATAGCCTAAACCTGATGCTTAGAGGTAATTTCTCGCAAACGTTTGCCTGTACGATAGATATATCTTGAATTCATAATAATATCATACTGATAGGTACTCAAGCCAAGAAACTAAATATTAATTAAATTTATTGCCTTGGCTGCTTCCCAAATCGTTTAATATTCCGTGTGATATAATACAGCTATCATTTTATAAACTATGAATTCTAGTTTCATTAGAACTGCTTTGCGAATTTTCGGAAAGTATATTTATCAATATTCACATCAAATAAAGCTGTTTCATGAGTATTTTTCCTTAAATATTTTACTACTAAACATGCTGACTCGACTTTTTAACCGACTCTTGTTATGCACTAAGGGGATAAAGCAGTGTCTTACGTCGTGGGTGGCATATTGAACAATGCAATGCAATTGCAAATGCAATTGAACAAGGCAATTTTTTTATGAGTGGCCAGTTCGATTTTAGAACAAACCTTTTTACAATGCCATATGGGCGTTCTTTTACTTAGTATTTTCCACGAGTTTCCACACGAATTTGACGTTCCAAATTCAAATCACATTACTACTCTTGGGAGTTTCATACAACATTACCTCCCTAGGTAGGTAATGCTTTGCTTTACCTTGATGATAGCATGATATGAAATTGGATATAGTCGAGCAGGTGGTGTGAAAATATTTATAACTAGCTGAGTCTCTACGTCCAGTGATTTAGCCTGTAGGCTGTCGGTCGGTCAGTCAGGACCAAGCCTTTTATAGTTATTGATTTATTTATATAACTATTACGGGTAGGTTAGGTAGTACATACTTAGCTTAGATAGATACTTTCAATCAAACTAAATACCTAAGTATTATTGTCACAAAACTTACTAAGCGACTTTTCAAGACAAATAGCTCCCATGGGCAATAACAAACTTGGTATCAGAAATCCCCCAAAATACTTAGTCTCAAGTTTGACACATCTTTAATTCTATGTTTTATAACCAAACTGTACCTACAGAACCCAAGTTGAAGAGCAACAATATTGCGCATTTGAAAATTGTGGTGCGTTTGTCTGGTGTTGATAATCAATCAATCAATCTTTATTTGCGTCAGATATGGGTACATGCAAGGATCTTATTATCTACCAAAAAATTCTGTTGTCAGCATACTTCTACCACTGGGGCATGCATAAATGAATTTATTTTACTTAACATAATAAATTAATACTAAATAAAGATGTCAGTATTTCAATTCTATGTCCAAAATATATTAATATATATTATAGTACGCTTTTCTAGCCAAAAGTTCCAAAAGCATCTTCTTAAATAAGTGATTTCTTTCTACACATTTTAGGGATTTAGGTAACATAAAAAACAATTTTAATATTTATTTTCTGATACTTTTATTTCAATGACCTAAGCTAGACACAGCTTTATGGCGCCACTAAGTAATAATGTTCGCATTAGACAATAAATTATTATATGGTAAGAAATTACCCAAATACGTTTTATTAGCCTTTGGAGTAACATATAAAGAGAAGGCTCTTTTCGGGATCGTTAGGTTTTAGATTTGATAACCAAACATTTTGTTTGCCAAGAAGAAAAAAAAGAAGGGCCACAGTGGAAGGATAGGTTGATCTATCAGCACCTTCGAGAATATCAGCACCAAAAATGTTATTGGCAGGCGTTGTTGTTTGGGATTACGAGCTGGGAAAGCAAATAACTTTTTCACACCACCTGCTCGACAATATCCAATTACATATCATGCTATCATCAAAGTAAAGCAAAGCATTACCTACCAAGGGAGGTAATGTTGTATGAAACTCCCAAGGGTAGTAATGTGATTTGTGTTTGGAACGTCAAATTCGTGTGGAAACTCGTGAAAAACTCTAAGTAAAAGACGCCCATATGGCATTGTAAAAAGGTTTGTTCTAAAATCGAACTGGCCACTCATAAAAAAAAAGAAAAAAGGCGCGACTTCAAAGATTGTAAAACAAAAGACGGTGTTGGCTGCTTAGTTCGGAGCCCTGGATTTTTATTGCCTCCCAGAAGGTGTGAAAAGTAGAGTATGCTCCTCTGGGATAAAGCCTGTCTTCGTCTTGGGCAGCTTGAACCCCTCGCGTCACTCAGGACTCTACATAACTCCCTCGCTTCGCTCAGGAGTTAACTGAGTCCCTCGTTAGCTCAGGGTTCAATATGCCACCCGCGACATAAGACACTGCTTTATCCCCTTAGTGCATAATCTACTATTTATAGAGTTAGGTACTTGCTCGTCGGCTTCTTCCCAATTCGTACACTCCGATAATAATTTATTCATATTTTAGTTTTTTATTTAGCGTAGAACGTTTATTCTTCGCGTTTGGCTCCACACATATTAGTGTATTTAGTGTCAAGTAAATTATCGCAACGTGGTCAAGTTAATGAATATAGGTACATGTTTCGTTTAATTATTGTAAAAATTATAAAAATAATTAATTAGTCAAATGTCAAATGGACCCTAATAAGCAATACTGTGTCCCATATTTTAGTTTCCATATTTTGACTTTCAATTCGTACACTTTGGTCTTAAAGCTTCAAGTTTAAATAGAAAAAAACATGACAGAAAGACAGTCATTGAAAGAAGTGTTATTGTAAATTTTTCCTACATTTACATTTCGACCTCACAACAATCACTAAATATTGCACCTCGACACGTTTATAATGTTTTTATTCCGCAGCATTTTCAAGCAAACAACTATTTTCTCGACTCTATTTTGATAGTACTACCTGACTTTTATTTTCTTTTAACTTTTAAACATTCTTGTGTAATGAGTTTCCAACTCAACGACGGCGTATTTTTTCACGACTTCATAAAGTGTAAAGCAACTTTTCCAAGATGGGTACCTATATATTTTTTATGCTGTCATTCACCTTTACTCAAATATATGATATGCGTACCAATATTGGTATATTGGAAGGATGGGAAAATACTCACCATATTTAAGCTCCTGCCTACACGGAGTACACGGTATGCAATAAAGATATTTTTATATCAATTTATTCGCGGCGCCTTCAATATTACTGATAAAAAAGTAAGATAAAAAAATATTTAAAAACGCTATTTTAAAATACTTTCTTACCACAAGTTTCTTACGACCGAAAACCCTCTTGATAGTAAATCGTAAAGTTTTTTATTTGTTTTAATTCCTAAAGCTTTCAGAGTAAACTAACAAACTCAAGACAAAGTTTTCTCTCTCAATAGTAATTTGGTCCGGATGCATTCCTCCTCACCCCCCCTTGACAACCTCCCTATTGATATAGCCAGCAAGTCAATTAGCTGAATGGTTCCAATTGCACATTAGCGGTAACGAAGACTCGAATCGACTTTTCTCTACATTTCGAAAAGCTTGTATTGGGTTTTCAAAATGTTTGTGAGCAGAGCACATATCTGTCGCTTACCTGACTGGTATTTACGTGAAAGTAAAGTAAAGTATATATTTATTGCATGAAATACATGTACATGAGGATGAAAATAAAAATTATAGAGTCTCAATGTATTCTACCATCGCGGGCATGCAATATTTGATTCACAATATAAACACGTATTTTAGTTAGTTAATGAAAAAAAGTGGTAAAAAGAAAATGTGCATGTAAGTTAATATAACAAAGTAGGTACATATGAATTAATAAACAAGAGCAAAGATAAAAAAATGTCAAAAAATAATAATAAGTATAAAATGTCGTGTACCTATAATTAATTACCTAAGTTAAATATTTGTCATTCATAAATTCATGTAAGGTGTAATAACATTTACTGCTCAACATTGACTTCAGCTTTCTTTCAAACATTGAAAAAGGCAGCTCTCTCATATTTCAAATCAAATCAAATCAAGTCAATTTATTTATCAAATGATTAGGTAATACAAATAATACACTAATTAATAGTACATTTAGCGCTATTGGTTGTACACATGTAGGATACCATTACAGTAGGTAGGTGACGGTAAGCATTTGTGGCAACTTATTGTAGATTGCATTAATGCAGTTTTTGCTGCTTGAGTAACGACCTTATGTTTGTCACGTCTATTGCAGACAACTACATCGGAAAGTTGACGAAACGATTCGGGATTGTTTTTTACAAATAAAGCTGTTTCGAAGATATACAGTGAGGGAATCGTCAAGATATTGTATTTGCAGAAAAATGGTTTGCATGAGTCTTGAATTTTAAGGTTAATTGCCTTTATATACCTTTTTTGGTATTTGAATATTTTAATGACATCCGTTGATTTGACGTGGCCATATTAACACACGCAGTTGTACATGGAAAAGTTTTAAGCACACGAAGGGGAGAAAAATCCGCATTGCGATGGATTGATCATCATGTCAAAACAGCACTGGATGGTCCTCTATGAATGCACAAGAACAAAGAATATACTCAATACTCAATAATTTTATTGTTGTCACATGGTAAGAGGATAACATTAATTCACATACAGTGGTAGGATCTCATGCGAGCCCCTTTTGGACACTACAATAGAAGGCTGGCAGACCGAGGTTTTGAACAATAGGTATGAAATACATTTATATAAGAGACATATACTATTACAGAGACTTATAGAGACTATAAGAGACAAATAGCGCTATACACATAAAACTCACAGAAGACAGGCGTTTTTCACATCGTAAAAAAAATCTGTGGTACCCTTTCTGACGTAACGCCAAGTCGTAACGCAAGAGCGATTTTACACGAAAAACGTACCCTCCAATATTTCACATGAAGGATTTAACACATGGTGTTCTCATAATAAAAGATACTCTCAAGGAAGAAAGATATAAAACAAAAGACGTGTTCTTCATATTTCCTTGCGCACATGTTCAGCCCACTTGGTTTACTCGTTGCGAAGGGAATCAGTGAAGTCCGCAATTCGATGAATTTCATTAATTACATATTCTTAAATTAATCAAAAATCGCAAAAGCAAATTTGTCCATAGAAACTCAAAGCAATCTAAAAACCAGTAGGTAAAATTTGTTAATTTATGTTTGAAAATAGGTATACAGGAATGGCAGTGTATATTATACAGTTTTACCACATTGTTTACTTTAATTCCTGTTTTTGCTTTCCTCGATTTACATGTCAAA
The DNA here is from genome assembly GCA_932526365.1 of Lobophora halterata. Lineage (NCBI taxonomy): Eukaryota > Metazoa > Arthropoda > Insecta > Lepidoptera > Geometridae > Lobophora > Lobophora halterata. The sequence goes on from OW052018.1 coordinate 4,558,976, forward strand.
GAGGGAAGGCTTTTAACCCGTATGACAATATGGTTCTTAGAACATGAGTTTAAATGAGTTCCCTCACAATTGTCTATTCTATGAAGAATAGATTGTGAGGGAACGTAGCATTGTGTTCAGAAAACGACAGATACGGATCAAGGCTTACATTAATTAAACCAAAGACGATTATTCCACTCTCTCCTTGGAAATGTAAAACTCAATTCTATATACGATTGAGGCATAAATTGTGATAACAAGTTTTAAAAGCATTATAAACTTTAAATAAACCCACTTTGCATAAAAAAGCTTAGCGGTTTTAATAAGAAATGAGATTCAGCTTAAGTGTAAAGCAGTGTAGAATCAGGTTTTTCATTTTTATTCATTAAACGTCCTATTCCAAGTGGAAAAAAAACTGTTAAAGTTTAACGTTGGTTGTTCTAGCATGTTGGACTGACTATTGACTATACTGAATATTTTTTAGATGGATATTAATGGCTCATATTATGGTAACTTCTGTTAGGAAATGAGAACTACTGCTCTAGTCTAAAGCAACAAACAAACAAAAGGCCAATATCAACAGTCCTGTCTAAGCCTGCTTTCAGCCATTTGAGTCACGTTTCCAAATGGAAATCTAGTGACTTATTGCACATCGCCACTTAATGAGAAAAGGATACTTATAGAGACTTTTATTGTTGGAAAAAGGTGAGTTCAATTTTATTGTTTTCTTACTATTGAAATTAAAACTCCTGAAACAAGAATAAAGGAGCGAATGGTTTATTAAATTTATTTAACGTAAGAATTAAATCCCAAAACTTTTAAATGTTCATTATCATGCTCGATTATTTCACGAATTTCCAAGTAATAAGGTAGTACCTGCTTATTTTTTCCATAGCATAGTAGGTAGGTTGTAGGTAGGTATAAGTATGCCTAATTAATTCTCATTTGAAATTGGTAGTACGTTATTGAGCTTTTTATCAACTATCTTTATTAGATTAGTGATGTGTCGTGTTTATATCGATGTTACCATATAATTTAAAAATAGAGTTTTAAAATTATTATTAAAATTAGTTAACAAACCGATAATGGACATAAAAACAACTACATATTATATTATTGTTTAATTTATTTGTTGACCTTCAATACTAAATTTGAAGCCACGCTGACAAAAATTATAATAATTGAAAGAAAAAGCTTATTTCGTCGTAAACACAGAGCTCGAAAAACTCGCTAAATGCGAGTGCGACTATCAAACCATAGTCATAAACGTTCGTAAAATTGTAAACGCGTTGAAAATCTGCTATGAAATGACCGATAAATGCACAGTTCACAAGTTGACGGTTTTTCGATAGCACGTAAAGATGTGAACGATCATTTGATTAGTTCCTGTAGGATCTGCTAGCGCTTATGAGAAAAGATAAATTGGACTGATCGGAATGAAAAGGGAAAATATAAGCTTTTTACCATCTTGAAACCACGTCGGAAAAACTGCAAGCTGCAGCTTGGAAATTATAAATAAATAAAATGAGCAAAAATATACGTCGTTGAAAAAAAAAATCTAACCCTGAATAAGTATACCCAAAGTAGATCAATGAAGAGTATAAGCAGCATGTATGTGGAAATATTAGCGTAGTTTAACTGTTAATTTAAATGTTGTATGTACAGTCAGCTGCACATATATGTATACACTGCCAAGCTTTCACATTTATATTACTCTTAATTTTTCAAGAAAAGTGTACGCAGCTATTTTCGAATAAATATAGTCTGTCTCTTACTTGTCAAAAGAAGGATGTCTTTGCAAAATTAAGAGTATAATATAAATGTAAAAGCTTGGAAGTGTATACATCTCTGTGCAGCTGACTGTACGTTAAAACTACGCTAATATTTCCACTTATATTATACACCCAAATCTACGAATACCTTACTGAAAATGGATGACGAGATGGTGATGAAGACGACTGTTTGTGAAGAGGAGTAAACTACAATTTCGTCAAACTTGTCAGCAATTGACGATTTAGGTGTTTTGTAGGTAATATGTGTTTGTAAGAGCTTAGACACAACAAAAGTTAAATTGTATAGAAATTATTTTAACTAGATAACTTATTAATGCATTATCGTTTGGTTTCTATTCTATAAATAAAACAATATTTATGAATTACTTGATAATATGTCTATTCATTAATTCCATGGTTCTTCAAACGTTTTTTTTTCTATCCCATAGACATAGTAGGCCAACTTCCTTTAGAATCGTACTAAGCGAGATAAAATGTAAATCTAATAAATTGAATATACGAATAATACGCCTTACCTCGCGCGAAGTGCCAAAGTTTCTAACTTCGCAAATAACTTCCCGATTTGAGGTCCATTCACAAATCACTTAAAATTAGGCTGTCAACTCACTCATTGTTATAAAAGTCGTAAAGAGTATTACTTTGCCGGTAAATTTCTGATAGAGCTGTGTGCCTCGAACGCGTTTGCGAAAGCGACTGAAAATGGACGCAGATTTCCAGGGCCGCGTGACACTGAGAGCGCAATAATGTAGAGTTGGTTGATAATAAGGAGTGCCATAGAATTAGGGAATGCTGTCTTGGTATGGTTATGACTAAAATTCAACCGAGGTCTGTGTATTTTAATACAATTTTGTATTATATCTAAATTACTACTATTAAGCAAAAACTCCTCTAAATGTAAGTTTATTTCAAAGGTGAGTAGATTTTGATTTGTGACTAGATTAGTGCTGAGACGAGCGAAGCCTTTTCCTTATGGTAAGGGATCACATCTGCCCATGACCAAAACAAAGCTATATAGAAATTTGAAATACATAGAGCTCTACAGCACTGCTATAATAGCGCTCGTCTACTTCTAGATCCATATCAAAATGTATCTTCTAATTTTCTTTCTTATTTTAATGCTATAGTCGGGACCGCCAATTCTTATTTTTAGAGACGATTCTTTCAGCACACGTTTGGGGTTAGTTTCTACCTAAGTAGAAGTTTTACTTCTTTTTATAAACTATACCCGCTTTGATCAATAACCAGACGAGGGCTGTAGGGGGTAAGTACGGTACGTATTCTGTACTCATTGTACACTACACTTAGTGTGACTGTGTACCTAATAATAGGGTTCAATATAGAACCAATTGTTGTTGACTATTACCACGTCCGGCTATTTTAATGGACACGTGGTAAGTAAAAAAATTCACACTGATGTGATGATGAAAGGACGTGACCATTTCATCATAATTTGGTCTGCACGTTTTACTACGTCATCACTTTGAACTATGAATACTTAGGTATGAGACAAGACTAGACACACTAGACACCCAATATTTTAGTCGGAAAATAGTCTGAATATTAAGAGACTTTGCTTGATTTGGCAAAATTGCTAAATAGAAAAGTCAAAATCGAATTTTCTGCAATAACAAGTTCCATCTGTCAAAAAGTTAATAACAACATAATACAGCTAATGTATTTTAATTGTCATGCATGAGCCTAGTAAACGATATTAGGTATGCAGGAACACGGACAACGGAGCTTTAGTCCTTACCAGTGCTTGGGCTAAATTATACCTCAGTAACCTCACCCACGCCAACCTAATTAAACCATTCCCGCCTCCTCCGTAATGTGGCAAGGTAAAACGGGTACGTAATACGAGCCTTACCCGGTACTTTCCATCAGGTAAGGTAGTGGTCAAACGCTTGACTTTAAAAAAAAAAGTACAGCACTTGTCTGGTTGTGGGTTCAAAACTCATATTATATCACAAGTTTGTAGGGTCTTTAGCATAATAATATATTCAAGATTTAAAATTTCTAATTATACGTACATTCTTATAATTATGATTTTTTATAAAATTATTTTATTATTTTCCCAGACTTCTATTTGTAAGGTTTACACGAACAATTGACGAATTATAACTATACCAGAGAAATTTGCTTTTGATACGACACGAATGAAAGGAGATGCTGAGAGTCTGTTTATGGATCCTGATTTATAAAAATAATACTTCTGCGGCTTTGGGATACAAAGAAAAATCACATATCTACTTAGAACATGCCTATGTTTGTATGTTAGGTACAAAGGGTCAAAGATACTTTGTTAGGTGTGTGTGAGATCAAGTTCCACATTTAGGTATGTAAAGGATATAGTGTGAGGTAGGGACTTAGTGGATAGAGAAGGAAGGCATTTCATTGGTAATTCGCCTGTTTTCGCAAAGGAAATCGAACAGACCGAACCAACGTCTGCAGCACGTATCTTCGGGCTAATCTAGGATCCGGTGGATTTGTAGAGCCCGAGAAATCGCAATCTAATTCACGCCTAATGTCGCCTAAAGTTCACGAGTAGAGATGGGCTTGGTAGTGTTTTGTATAAGTCACATTTTTATTACTTTATGTTCACATTTCGTTTGTTTTTGTTTGCATTCTCTATTTTATTGTGGAATCCCCGGGTTTGGTCACATTTTTGTAGATAAAGTTTGTGGTAACATTCCGCTTATTAGGTAGGCTGTGTACCTACTTTCTTAATGTCAATACAGTTTAATAGAATCAAGTATCTCAAACGAACTACGATAACATGTCCATTGGTAAAGAAAAGAGGATTGCTGACCCCAAGAAATGAAATCACTAAGTACAGAAGCAATTAACCATATTAATTTGGTAACTTCCTTCTCTAAACTCTTCAATGGCGTTCAACTAAATTAATATCTCCCATTAATAAGTTCATTAATTATTCAATTAATCAATCTAAAGTTGCTATAACGAGAGTCACTTTTACTTTGGGCTGAAACTTGCGTAGGTAGGTATATTTAATTCGAGGCAAAATCTTATTTAAGCAATATTTTTTCCACTCGCATTAGACTTTATGAAAAATTATGTGAAACTGAATGCCTCTCTCCGACCAATTACTTTGAACAGTTTATCACGAAGACTCTCCATAGAGCTATTTTTCTTATACTCTTAATAATATTTTTATGCCATTCCATCTAGAGCTTTTTCAACAGTCGAGAGTTCTTGAAATAATATCACACATAACTCAAAATCATACAGTACTTGTATCTCAATAAAAATTAGTTTCAAGTTATAAGGCTTCTTCGCTTGTATAGAAATTCTAAGAAAACCTAAGATTTCTATAAAAAGGTTTAAAACAGTATCTACTAAGCTATTACAAGTACCTATATATTTTATTTTCTGCGACGCTGACGCACGGCGTGCACTGAAGCGTAAGTATTTGATGAATAGTATAAAAAGCTACATATTTAAAAGTGAAGACAAGAAAGTGGGTTGTAGAAAGATCTTAAATCTACAAAGTATGAAAGAAGGTGGGATCCCATCGAGTAACACCCAAACGAGTAACAATGTTACTCGTTAGGATTTTTTACCATCGAGTTGTTTAGTTTCACCTACTACTTTAGTTTTGTTTCAAAACAGAATTCAAGAAATGAAATAATAATATATAATTTTTACGTAGAGCTATGGTGCCTTAGATTATTTATTGTAGGTACACATAAAAATATTTACACATAGGTAAGAGCATGATTTTACATTTTAAAAAGCGCAAATGCGTTTTTTAACAAAAATTTTGTAAGTAGGTGACAATATGTTATAATATATTATATTATATAGTATATTAAATGTTTTTAACCAACTTTCCGGGGCATAGTCACGCCGTTCGTGGAACTGGAAAATACTCCATCAATATCGTAATTTATTTACTTATGATGTAGCTATGATAACAAACAGTACTTATAGGATATTATCTACATGGTCTAGACTGGACGCGTCTAGACCGAATCTAAAGACGCAACATTGCTACAAATTGATATTCTGAAAATAATTTACTACGGGAAGCAAAGCAATTGAGAAACAGAGAAACCACACCTCAGCGATTTTAAATTGCTTACTTACTAAGCACCTACTTACTTTGTTTCCGTTGCAACACAAGAAAAGCTTGAGCGTTCGGTTGAATGCTACTGTACGAGTGTACGTACCTACTTACTCACATACCCATATAAGTTATAGAGGTCCACTTTGATTGTTAAGAGTAAATAACTAATAATAATCAGGTAACTCTCAATAATCAATAAAAAAATATGTACCTTTATAGTACTTTCAGAAAATAGACCCGATTAAATAAAACAGATCTTGTTTACACTACTTTTTATAGTTATTTTTTTTGGTCAATTCTAAATTACCTACTAAGTATATTTTTTCCAGTCCTAGAAGTGTCTAACCACACGTAGGCAAGGGAGCAACACCAACTATTGCTATATGTATATTGTGATTTCAGTTAAAGTATCTACTTTTAAAATTGATAACCAACTATAAATGAAGTATAAAATTTAGGTAAAAGATAGATATGCCAATAGTAAAGCAATATACCAAAAAACTTATCCAGCCAGCTAGAACTCTATTAATGTACCTATCGACAGCCTAGAATTCATAGCAAAGCCAATTTTCTTGCCAAGTATCGGGAACAACACTATTGCATAATCCACACACAATTACACGCCCTCGGCCGATCGTAACCCTGGTTAAATCCAACGTATCTGTGAGCCGAACAAAAGTAACCGATTGAATTCTGCAACGAAACGTAAACAAAACGGCTAGCACCAGTTTGTGACCAAAAAACGTATTTTTTTTTCATTTTTGTGTTATGCCGCCTATTTTGATCATTTTATTTTTAATAGACATCTGCTGGGTAGTCCCGTATCGATTTGGTGAAGATCTGACGACAAAAAACTAAGCTACGACTTCCACCGTGTAAAGCGGATTTTACAATATAATTTTTTGGGCTTCACCCGAGATTTCCAATTACAAGAGTACAATTTACATAGTAGGTACCTATTCTCAACTATCATGCTAGCGTACGTTCTACTGAAGAATCGATAGCAAATCATTTTGTCGGCAAGAGTCAGATTGTGAATACATTTTTAATTACCAAATTCATTGGGCGAAAAATATTCTTTCAATTCGTTTATCTATAACTTTTAGATTTTATTTCCTGTGTTTTTTGTGTAATTAATAAATTTAAAGTGGGGGTCAACAGGAATTGAAATACAGATAAACCCGAGTACAAACATCCTTTTCTATTCAGGTGTTTTTTGGTCTTTGTTCCTCATCGTCTTTGGACTTCTTGCTACCTCCAAACAGCGGCATGATAAGTGGTCTTGAGCCGCCTCTATCTACCGACTTCGTGTCGAGGCTTCAAAGTAACTGATCTCAGAGTTTTTATACTATGTACCGTTTAATTTAGATCAGTTGTAAAGAAAAGCAAGTATTTGTAAAACATCTTGCATATATGTAATATTTTAAAATATCTTCTTTCCCAAAAATTTAGACTCATCATTATAAATACCCCTTTTATCAACGGTTTATTGAAGAGATCCCTCCCGATTATCTAATAAATCGCCTCAATGCGCATCGTATGTAGAATCTTCTTGACTAACTATACTGTAACTATATTACTAACTATCGTGAGCCATCCTTGGCAGGACTTTATTGGTTTATTACATCATGCAATGAAAGGTAAAGGGGACCCATCTTCTCGGAATCAATCTTATAAATCTTTATTGGCCTAGCTCCAACGTGACCAAATTTTTTAAAGATTTTATCTGTCATAGGCTAAACGTTGAATACTCATATCATCATCTTCATCAGCTTAGATACCCTATGTGTCCAGTATAATAATATCTTCAGGATGATGTTGCAGCTGCCCCGATTCTTCAGTGCGTCGGGATTTGCAGCACAGTGATGGTTTTTACGACATCATGCGCAATAAGACCGCGTCCCTGATGAGCAGAGTACGGGACACCCGAAACAGCATCCTGAATACCGTGTTCCTTTAATGAGTACTCTCAGCACAATATATTTTATAACCAGTGCCATCAAATCTTTTCAATTTAATTCTAATTTATTTTTAAGGATAAATGGATGTTTCGATATCTGAAATAAAATATTTTAATTATTTTTTTACTTATAGCGCAGTATACAGCTGGACTACAGATCTCAAAGAGCTCCATCGCGCCTTAAGGCTTACAGTCGTAACTGAAACTGATATTAGAAACAACTTAATTAAAACAATCAACTAAGTTGTAGACTTTCTCGAAGAAAATTAGGGCTCAAAGGGTAGCCGGCTTTAATCCGTTTGTCCTTATCTACCACCCTTATTTGGACCACAGATAAAATAAAGCGTTGGTTCAGTTTCGATAAGACCACAAATATGTTTTTTCATTATTTTATTTCTTATACCTACATACTTACATTTTTTTTTAATTTCCTACTAGTGCTCAATCTGCATTTTTTTTTTAAGATAGAATTATTTATTATAGAGTTTGAATTGATTTCACAATTACGTTTTCCTACCCCGTTAGTTGCTGTAAAGCACGTCTAAAGCCTCGATGACACAGGGCTAGTTTACAAGTACTATCCTTCTGGACCATTCGCTAGCTTTTAAACTCGCTGGATTGTAGCTTGTAAACTACAATCCAGAGCAATCTAACTCGCTCATTCGCTAGCTTTTAAACTCGCTGGATTGTAGCTTGTAAACTAGCCCTGTGTCATCGACGGTTAAGAGATTAAACTATGAAAAAAAATGAAATCATGGTTACTGTCAGGAGAATTCCCTGCTCATATTATGTACGTTACAAATAATTGATGGTAGCTGCTAGTTTAGCTACCTCATAGTTTACATCAAACTCTACCATCCAGGCTGCGCGTAGCAATTTATGCGCTTCCAAGCACAATCATTCAAATACGTAACTCCGAGCCTCTAAGAATGTTCGGAAAGTTATTTCAGTCAAAAACACTTGTTTACTACGTCCAACCCATCTCAAATAAAATATATGTACCTATATTTAGACTGATATTTATGTACTCTGTAAGTACCTACTCTGTTATTATGAAATAAACGGAACTACTGATGTTTTGTAAGACGGGCGTTTATATTAAGGTTTATTTATGTAGGTTCTAGTAAATTTCGCCTGTGAAAAAGGTGAAAATAACTTATGTGCTATGTGACAAACAGCTTCTTTTAATAAGAATAGGGAGGTCACCTACTTTTCATTCTGCGGTAAGCACATACGGCTATAGAATTTAGGAGGGTAACAGAATATTACGTTAGGTTGGTACCAACAAAGGCTTTGTAGTAAGTACAAAGTCTCGGAAACGGCGCATTGTTCCAAACAAAATGGTATGCTATCCCTTAGTGCGGTTTCATACTAGCGTATTTTTGTCGCGCGTATACGGGCGGATTGGTACTCGCAAAACTTCACAACCTGAACGCGCGTATGCCGACGTTTACGCTCGGTTTATGCACAGAAGATGGAAAGCACGAATCGCTTTTTTGTCTATGGTAATAAGCTGATCACTTCCCATAAAACGTCATAAATAATAGATAACGAGCGAGAATCATTATTTTGTCTCAGCCCATGGGTTTAATAATAATTTGTTTAAGGGCGTTGAGCAGTTTTTCGGGGAATAGGTAGGTACCTATTAGATATTAGTACCTACACCTACAATATTTTAAATTATTAAAAAAAACCTACCGACACTCTAACTATATTACTTAAACATTTAATTTTTTAATTGATGCCTTCTGATACCTACCACGATTACGAAATAATTATTAAGTACTTATGAGTATCTGCACAAAGCTATAAAATATACTATTTCCTTTATTTCCTTCCATCTGTGAAAAAGAGATTTCCTTCCTAAAGTGCAGTTTGTCAACAATTTTGTGAAGTGCCATTGAAACAAAACTTTAGCGCTTAAAACTTTGGTAAATTAGTCTAGGAATAAAGGAATAGTTTGAAACTAATAAAGTGGTTACCGGGGTTTTCAGTGCCGATAACCGCTACTATATATGATTTCAGCTGCTTAAAATATATTTATTTTAGACAGGTCTTGAGGCTGTTCTAAAACTCTGGCATCAGAACCAGCCACTGGTTCACTCAAGACGAGAGGAGACCAGCTGATAAAAAAAACATTCCAAACAAATAGGTATTACTACAACTACAGGATGTAGGATGTGTATTTTAGATTTTCATCAGCTGATAAACTTTTCTCTCTTACTGCTTTCTCTGTAACCAATCTGTTTAATATGTGTAACTTTTGATTAGTCTTTAAAATACCATTGTTTATGTTATATATAAGTTAGCACGCCAACATTTATCAATACCTATAAGGTTGGCCGGTAGAAAATGCTTTAGCATTAAGCCCACCTTTTGTACATCTTATCTTGTATGTTGTGCAATAAAGAATATTATAATAATAATAATGTACCTTGTCGTTAATCCGTGTAAGTAGGTACTCTTCCCGCTTATTCCTGTACCCACCGAATTCTTTATCTGAATATGAGGCTATGGACGCCTTGGAAACTCAAACTCAAAAACCAATGCAGGGCTAACATGAGAAGAAAGGAAGGGCCTACTAGTTTAATTTCTTAGTAGGTATTTGTTTTCTAGCTCACTGCGAAATACAAAACTAAAATTAAAAATCTCCTTGATCTAAACTGCACCGGTAATGAATAAACTTACCTCATTTCACCCGGCGACGAAGTTGAAAAGAGTGCTCTACTGTTTTCTTTTTTCTACAAATTTATAGTTGTCTAAAGCAGTTTCAGCAGAAACTAGGTACTACCTTGTGGCAAAGAATAAGTAATATTAAGTACCATACTTGTGGTCCTATTTAACAAAATATGTATCTTCGTTGGTGCAGATTTTTTGTTTATATTATTTTTCGTGCTCGCTTTTGAGACATAATGTTTTTTTGTGTTTGTCATAAAAATACCTACTAGGTGTAATTGTATTTTTTTAGTATTCAAGTACTTGATATATACAAATATATATACAAAATATCCTATATATACAAAAACGTATCTTTGACATTACAATTTATTTATTTCAAGCTATTAATTCAAGCGAAAATAACTGCCATATCACAAAATTATTCATCTAATTAATTTCTTACCTACAGAGACTGACCTAATCAGGTTATAAATAAGTAAGTTTTATAATTATCTACAGAATCTACAAAATCTTGCTTCTAATTTTAAGAAGTTTATTTAAATATCAAAATACGTCTGTAATTAAATTAGGGGTAGCTAGTGTTAGTACTGAGTAAGATGAATTAAATACTTAGTAAAATTTCAAAGAGAAATAAATTGTCAGTATTAGCTATGCACTACAGAAATATATTTTTGTGTGTTCCTAAGTCTATAAGTAGGTAGGTACCTATTCCTAATCTCTCTCGATTTTTTTTTTTACTTTAACTCCAAAGAAGTACTGACCTTATTTTGATATTGTTTTCGTTTAAAGTCGGCTTTTCCTAAAAGCAATAACATGTTTACCAAAAACAGTTTAGACTTACGAATCGTTCGAGCCGATGCTCCGCGCATATCAATGTGGCCCGCAGGTATATCCAGGACCTGAATGTTGTCGGTCTTTAGGGTTATCGGTTTCACGGGTTATCCGTTTCATGGATTGTAGGTATCTAGGGTTGTTGGCCTTTTGGGTTGCTGGTTTCTTGGGTTGTCGGTCTCTGGGGTTGTCGGTCTCTAGGGTTGTCGGACTTTACGCCTAGAATTATTCAGTGTCTAATATCCTTTATAAATTATATAGTCCTATAATAAAATAGGCAATAACAGACATCAATTTAAATAATATAATATTTTTGTAATTATATAACAATTATACAGACTAACATTTGGCAAAAGTTCGTGAGGATGATTAATATTATATGAGGATATTATATATATTATATTATTATGTGAGTATATATTAATGATTGCTTTTCACACTTCTGCTTTGACAATAATTAAGTAAGGTTGTGTATTCATAATATGAAATTTTAATAATTCACACTTATGTCGATATAACAGATGTTTTTGGCTATACTAAACTGTTTTAAATATTTTGAACATTTCACACAATACCATCTAGCCCCAAACTAAGCAGAGCTTGTACTATGGGAACCAGATGGCTGATAGAATACTTAAATACTTTTTTTTGAATACATACATAGAAAACACCCAGACTCAGGAATGTTTGTCCTGCAGCGGGAATCGAACCCGCGACACCGGGCGTGGCAGTCCAATACACTTGCTATTCGACCATCCGTGTCGTCGTGTTAAAATACGTCTCATCATTTTAAACCATGCTGTACAGATGACGCACCACAAACATCATCATACATGTAGAGCAGCCGATTTGAGGTTATTCAAGCCTTTAAGCTGCAGAGATCTGACGCCTTCTACCTTCGTCTGATCCACGGGATTTTAAAGCTCTGGGGTGTTAAGTTTGCAATAAGTTTATATACAGGGTGTAGCAAAGTAAATAAAGGGGATATTTGGTTTCATATTACGAGTAGGTACAATGTTAAACATCGATTGTTTTTCTCATATGCCAATTGCAGACCGAGAACTTAACAAGGCTAGCATACATAGTTGAGCTATTTTTTTAAACATTTTCCTATCTTCTTGTTCTGTAAATAGGTATGAAAAACGAACTTAGCTTGGTCTTGATTGTGGTCTGCAACCGGCTTTATGACAGTAAAGGTGAATTATACGATATGACCTCGTAAACTAAATGTTTGGAAAAGGGTTTTTCATAAAATCAAGATTTAATTAAGACCAAATATTTTTTTATTTTTATTTTTTTGGCAGAATGCCCGTATTTTAAAAATAATTATATATGCAGTTTTTTTTAACAAACCTGAACACAATAACATCGAAACATCAATAAGGATTCATTTATTTTGGCACACCCTGTAAAGGTAAGTCTAGGCAATTTGCGTAGCCTCAAAATACGGCGTAGCAACTGATTGCTCGAAAACACTCGAAAATGAATGGTTTATTTTAACCTTCTTAGTAGGACTTAAACGGTTTGTAAAACAGAAATGGAACGAACAATGACCGTAAGCTGCGTGCGTCGATGTGGAAAAATCTCCGAATACGGTTCAGTTATCAAGTACTTTCAAATATTGAAGAAGATAATTTTGGGTTCAAGGATTTTTATATAAAAACGAGTGAGCCTTTCAGTAGTCGCATAATGATGTGTAATATCTGACATCTCATTTAGAAGAAGGATTCTATTTAATTTTTCATTTTTCTGAAATTGGGTCTGACGGCTAATTTCCTGTTACATACTTCCGTTGCATTTCACGAAATCCCTGCCACAAATTGACAGATAGCAAGAGGAAAAATGTAACACATCCAATTAAACGTGATGGGTAACTAGGTAGATTGGATCATTTAAATAATAAGGGTTTAAGAAAATAACTTAAAGTAATATAAAATAACCTATTTTACTCGAAGACGTATTCTACGACTACGTCGTAGAGTGCGGATTTACGAAATAAAAAAGCGAAATTGCCCTTGTGGCTTAGCTAATGGATTTCATAGTTAACCTACTTTAGACGTCCTAAATAACATTCTAGGTATTCACATCTCACAAAATTACAAGTAGCCTTACTAAGTTACCTACTTAGTTAAAGGTAGAAATGTGCTACGACGTAGCACATCACGCTACGGGACAACCAGACCGCTACGTTTTGTATCATCGAATTTTTCATAATGGTTCAGACTTCAGTTGCTTCAGTTGACCTAAGTAACATCTTAATCTTATCTCAGAAAAATAACAGGATGTAGATATAGAAGTGCTACGCCGCGCCGTAGCAAACTACGCTACGCTACAACCAAGCTGTTACGTTTTGTACTGAGGCATTTTTTGTTTACCCATTTTCCTATCATTTTCACTTCTCATACTCGTAAAGTTTAACTTAGTGTACGCTTTGCGGGGAGTAAAACTGCATTTTAGGCCCTAGGACAAAAAAGTGATTACCTATTCTTATAGCTTGCGTCAGGCCCTTAGTGTACAAATAACTATATTAAGATTATAAGAAACAGATACCCCGACGTTAAATTTGCCATTGCCCTTGAATCATGACAACAAAAAACAGACTTCTTCACTCAACATCTAGCCCTGGACTACAAGCATCCATTTTCGGTTTAAAGATTTTTATTTTCACACAAGAACTTAAAAAAAGAATATAGTTCACTTAAATGAGAATTTATAACTAGTAGTATATTTTTAAATATATTCCTCTGTAAGTATGATATACCTTATTGACTTACTAGCTCCAGTCCGCGGCTTTACCATCGTAGTACCTATCCGAGTAGGCTTTGTCATTTTCAAGGTCAATTTATGATACTTACCCGTACTTATAAAGTAAATCTACTACTGTAAGACACTACCTACTTATACCTACGTGCGTAGCAGGATACATTTGGGTTTATGTAGGTAATTGATGCATTTGTTTCAGGGAGATTCCGATTTTTCTATTGACTAGTAGGTACCTACATACCTACGTTTTCTCAAAGAAAGTTCCGGTTAAGAACTAAGTAGGTAGGTGTGCATTTTCGAATTATAATCTACAATTATGATGTTCAGAGATCCGGGTGTATAGAGTCCTTTGTTTTGTTTTCGGTTTATCATTGGTTCAGCTAAAGTTAGAACCTTATTAGATCATCTTGGAACGTGGAACAGCTCAAAGTATGTTAGGTAGGTACCTACCTACAGAGGTAAGATAATCTACTTATATGATCATTGTGTACGGTCTAATTTGATAAAGTGGTCCTTTTGTAAGTGAATTGTAACGAACTTTCAAAAGATACTTACTCCTATTTATTGGGAATCTGGGTCCTCTTGTTGACAGACAGAAAACGCAAAGCCAAAAACACTGAAATCAAGAAGGTTGAGAAATTTCAAGGGTACCTATGTAAAATTAAATTAAATTAAATTAAATCTAAAATTAAATTGCATGAACTTTTTTTAACAGAATTACGCTGATCGAGACTATGAGAAACTTATGCCCTATCAATTAAATGAAAATTGTATTCTGTATTCTTCAGTGAAGTATGTGACTCTACTTTATATCTACCTACACATTCATGAGACCTCTCTGTACTACTAACTGACCATACTTGAAACCAATAAATCATTAATTTATTCATGTTCGTAAAGCAGTAGGTATTTATTAGCAAGATGTAAGCGCGTTGCGAATTAACTAAGCAATTTAGTTAATTCGCAACGCAAACGAAGTTGTGGGTGTCGGCCAGTAGTACCTACTGAATACTTAGGCCCCGAGCCGTCACACAGCACTAATATACAGCTATCCAGCAGCATCCATCAAAGCTGTCAGTGCAGTGGAGTGCACGGGCACTATACATTGATGACGATGCAACGCGACTCCGTAGCGCGAGTGTCTGCAATGTGTCATGTCACATGTCGCACCTTTCGCTCCGATAAAATGTAGCCTATGTATGTACCTACTACTACTCGGGCGAATTAACATGACACCTGGCTTGAATGACGTTTGTTCAAAGTACAGCGTGGAATTGGATAATCTTGATAGAGAAGAGGTCCTGTAATAGGTACTTGGTAATGATAAGTAATGAAAAGGCTTCGCAATTAGAGGAAGAAACACGGAGGGCGCCGCGCGTGGCAGCGGGGGAAGCATCAAGTTCCGAGCCACGTGTCAGCCAGGTGTCATGTTAATTCGCCCGAGTAGTAAGTGTACCTGTACAGTACCACTAGGTACGGTGAAGAACAGGCGTTGTATTTCTGTATATTAATTATTTTTAAGCGATCAACTCTACCCTCATTGGTATAAGTAAAGTAGGTACCTATTTTTCTTACTCTACAATTCTAAATAGGTAGACAGTAAAATTAAAACAAATTATAAATACCGACAATAATTTATTTTAAAATTCATGGCAAATAACACAGGCACTGTTGTTTCGCTCAATATCTAACAAAAGATATAAAATACCCGGGGCAAAACTCAATTCAACAACTGAATCAATTTGTAAAATACTTAGGAACCTAACATAGGATTGAAAGGATATTCAATCAACCGTTAGTAGTTTTGAAACTCTGATAATTATACCAATTCGTATAGATCCTATAAAATGTGTATATTTCGAAGAATAAGGCTTACCGCGCACTAGGCAGCCAGGCTGCGGCAGCCAGGCTGCGGCAGCCAGTGGGATTTAATATGACGGTGTAAGGGAGCCCGAGAACTGAGAGGTAGCCACGAAATCCCTGCTGCGGCAGCCATTAGAATACCCCTTATTGCACGACAGCCCCTTGGCTGCGCGCAGCCAGAGCGAGTGAGGGGCTGTTGGGCTTGGCTGTAGGTCGAATGTGAGAAAATAGATGTGGCTGCCTAAAATCTTCGCGATGACGATTAGCTGCTATAACTGGCTGCTCAAATATTACAACTGTCTAGTGCGCGGGGTCCTTAAACTGTCTGTCTATTTCATTAATGGCTTATTTGGGAGATAATACCGAAACATATCATATACATAGATACGATTTTAACTAGAACGAGGTCGTGCTAATGGCATCACGGTATATTAATTTATCATTCAGGCTATGCTAGTGACGCATACATGCATTTTCATAATTTAATTATTTAGCATAGAATGCACCGATTGTGACATTCTCGCATTTAATTATGCAGCCGAATGACTATTCAAATTGAAGGGGTTAACAAACTTTGTGGATGAAATAAGCTGTAGAAGATGAAGTAATAGGTAGTATAGGATATAAATCCTTGCTTATAAACGATATCTAGGTGCATTGAATGAAGCTTATGTTAAATTCAATTTTGGATATTATCATATCGAGATTAATATGGCTGAATTTTACTCATAACACTGCAGTTATTGGTCTCTAAAATTTAGAGCGACAATAACATGTATGAGATAAGTAATAATTACCTTTATATTGTAAATCAAATAAGGATTGGCTTTGCAATACCGGGCACTGACCATACGGTATTGTCCCCATTTGAAAAGATCAGCCGAACAGTATTTGTTCGAATCGATACAATAACGCTATAACGCTAACAAACAGTATATTTGTAAGGCTAATCGACCGAATTATCCAGCATTATTTTTTTAGTGAGAGAGTTGTTTGTTAGTGAGATCTAATATTGTGTTCGTTCTTTTGAAAAAAGTACCTGTGTTCCATGTACCTTCCTATGTTTGGTACCCAGCATGTTAGTGGTTTAAAAAAAATTAAATATAAATCGACATTAATAAAATGAGTCGGATTAGTCATAAAGTCATAGGTAAATATAAATATGATATTACATTTAAGTAATTTGTCAAAATATCCTTGCTACACATTGTTCGAAACAACAACTTATCCAGTCTTAATATTACAATAAAACGATCCTTATTTATATCATAAAACATAACTACATAATATATACAGCAACATCCTAATAAAAAACATAACCTAGGAAAGGTTCGATCAGCAGAACGAAAACTCTTATATTTAATCTATGGACAGAACTCAGGTGTATTTTACAAGTAGTGTGCGTAAAAACCTAACACTATACTTTGTTATTTTACGTATAGGTATGTATAAGATTAAAAAACGGTTTGATGAGTGAAATAACAGAGAAAAAAATACATTATTTAACATTCATACTTGAGCGATGATAATATGAGTTAGTTTTTTCCTGACAAAATGGACGCTAATCGGCTAGGGACTAACCCATTGGTAGTAATTTTAAACAATTTCGAAAAATACAGCCAACTATGGGAAATCCTTTAGACTTCAAGGAAAATTTAATTATCAAAATGTTTGCTGGTAACAAATGAGACGCGTTTGTTTAATTACATAAAGCGTATTTTTTTTCAAAAACCTTCAACGTGTCTACGAGTAGGTAAGTTTTGGACATTCTGTTTTCGTTTTCTTATTCCATTATTCTGAAAACATATTTTCCTAAGGCACGCTGACGAGTCTCGAGGCCGGCCACTGGCTTACGAGAGCAAGAAAAAATTATCACTTGAATATTTGAACAAAATTGTGAATATAGCTCAGAATAATAATATAAATACATACAAGTCGTAAGTATTGAAGATCACATATTTTAACATAAAAAATTAAATGTCAAAACGACACCTCGTTAATTTCTTTACAAGATTCAGCACTGAAGATTTTTTCACATTTGTGCTGCACTAAATTCTGATTATAACACCTATTTAGTTCTAATAAACAACTAAATACAAGACCTATTCTTCCTTAGCACCGAATCTTTTCGTTATTCAGTCTCAAAGTAGGTACCTATTTAATAAGAAGTGTGCACCGATGCCCATCGGCGTGATCGGCGCGCGTTGCGGTGAAATCGGCGCGTTGCGGCGTGATCGGCGCGGATATATCTTGGGATATATCTTTAAAAATTGTGTTTAGCAGTGAAAAACCGGAAGTATTTTTGAATCTTTTTTCACTATACGCGCCAATCCACATTATGTATTACCATAATATTATTTATTCTTTGGTATTACAGTAGAAAACCGGCAGTTGTTTTGAATCTTTAATGCATTAATTTTCATTATCAGCGCCGGATCGCGCCGATTATTACCCTCCGCCCCTACAACGGTGGGACAGATATAATTTTTTTGTCTCATCTGTCACCCTAGGCGGACAGAGCAGGGTGATAGATGGAAATAATTCACAAAATCACATCGGCGCATACCTCTAGTACCTATTATTTTTTTACCTACTTAGTACCAGATGTTGCCATTTTTAACCGCACCCTA
Source organism: Lobophora halterata (assembly GCA_932526365.1). Taxonomy (NCBI): domain Eukaryota; kingdom Metazoa; phylum Arthropoda; class Insecta; order Lepidoptera; family Geometridae; genus Lobophora; species Lobophora halterata. Next base: position 4,577,561 of record OW052018.1, read on the forward strand.
AAAAAATTACTTACGTCATTTTTATGATTTTCACCTTAATTACATTATATCAAATTCTAAAACAGTATAGAACACAATAACCAATTTATATATATTTTTCACCTTATTATAATACAAGTTTAGTCACAACAGTAAATAGAAAACAGTACAAATATATAAAATTAAAAATAGGTTTCATAAAATTTAAATTCTAATAATAATTTGTTCTCTAGATTTGAGGATAATGTAAATAATATCATCTTTGGTTTTATAATGAAACAATGCACACATCATTTTCACAATCCGCAAGTGTGTATACTTTAATTAACACACATAAACAACTGTTCTATTTGTAAAGAATAATTTGCTCAATAATATAAACTGCAACGGTTCAATCACAATTATTTCAATGAACTTTTGCCTAGATGACACGTACCGAGTATTAGGCCGAGACAGTAAAATGTTACTCAGCCGAGACAGTGAAAGCTTACGTCAGTTGCTCAGCCGAGCACTCGCCGCTATGTTTATACGTACCGAGTACTTGGTCGATAGCACTGTCACGGCCGAGTACTCGGTACGTGTGATCTAGGCATTGGGACAATGAACGGGGGCAATGCAAGTTGAAACAGTCAATTTATTTATTATTCGTAAAATATAACTATAAAAAACTGTCGCGGCTTGGTAATGTAATTTACGTCATTTTACGTATGACTACATAAATGTTATGTACCGATACGTACCACAATAATTAAAAAGCTTAATTTATTATAAGTTCCCATAAAATATTACTAGCATCAGGCCGATAACAAATCTGTTAAGTTTTAGTGTTACTCTGAATCTTTTCACGTTCTTAAACTGCTTACGCTGGCCGCAAACGAGGCACCGCGCACCGTTCGCTGTGGTCGGTTGCTCGTTTGCGGCCAGCGTAAAGTGTAATTTACATCATACACTTTTTTACACCTTGTTAGAGACATGTTATAACGAAAATAGACAATAAGATAAAAACTTATGTAATAATGACCTTGAAAGGATTAAATAGCTCTGAAACGAGCAAAGATCTCGACTTACTATCCATGAAATGGTCTCTTTTGTGAACAAAACACTCGTATTTATAAAATTAACTCTTAAACCTTTCCCAAAAGTGACACAATATAGATTATATTAATGAATCAGGCGAGGTTGTGGTCAAAAGCTTGCCTATTCCAAATAAAAAAAATCCCAGAAAAGATTCAGATAGAATGTCAGTTTTAACCGTTTCCGAACCCGATCACTAATTGTAAAAATACATTCAACCTGATGCAAAAACGTAGGGACCAACTTCAACAATGTCATACACATTACCTGAGAAATCATACTTACGTAAATGTAAACATGATTTAGCACAAAAATTGACTCAAAAAGTCTGAAAAGAGGCAAGTACCATTGTCGATCAAATAATGCTTAAACTAAGATCATAAAAAAATTTAGAACATAAAGCATCGTATTATAGACTACCTACACGGATATATATTGCACAATTATATCAAGCTTAGATTTAACTGAGATATGATTTGATTGCTTATCGACTTGAGAACTTCTCTTATAAACAACGGTGAACTAATTTTTGCGCCTTCACTTAGATTAGCGTTATTCGCAAGCAAAATTAAATTACACCTATATTCGTGGAGTAGTGAGGGCTTGATTGATTAAAAACATATATCAATCTTACTACTTTCTACATTTATGATTTTAAATAAGTAAACCATTTATTTAAAATAAAATTGTATGTAAACTGTCATTATTAATTCAAAAATGTCAAACACAAATTGAATAGTGTAGAAGGGGCATAATTGTGTTCGTGGCCGAATGCTCCTCGTAAATGAGACGCAACTAAATCCAGAAATCAATGAATTAATATTTATCTTATTCACCGTTGCATAGTAGGGCAAATATTTACAGTATAACCTCATAAAATAAACAGCTAAGGCAAATGCTTTAAGGAACCACAAAAACAATATAATACAAAGAGATACAGTACGCGCACTTAACGAGGGTTTTCAAAGATATCTAAATTAACCGTTGGGAGGTGTCCCCTGCAGGATGTTATCTAGATGGGTACCAACACAGTGTCAGATAGTCTACCGCAAAGCAGTTATGTGTAAGCATTTCTGTGTTCCGGTTCGAAGGGCACTGTAGCTAGTGAAATTACTGGGCTTTCGAGACTGACCATTAAAATGTATCAATGCGGACGAGCACCTTAGCAGTAATGCACCGGCGTATAAAAACAAAATAATACAAAATGGTTTATTTCCAACAAAAAAAAACGTCGGTACAGTCGCTGTTTCCCGTTTTAGTTTTTTTTCCATAGCCCTTCCCGATACAATGTTAAAGAAGTTCGTATGTGAATCAAAGTCCTGTGTAGCACTGTTCTGATCATGAGCAGGCGTGATCACTTACCATCAAGAGAGCGCTTGGCTCGTCTCGATCCATGATTACATAAAAAAGTAGTAGGTACTGCTAACTTCGGAAACAATCGTTAGGTGCGCCTATTGTATTAAATATATCTAGGTATATTCTAGACACGCTTTGTTCAAACTCAACTAATAAATTGATATCATTGTAGGACTAAAATCATGTCTGCAACGTTATCAATACCACACTACTAGTCAATTGAAAGTAAATTATTTTTATCAAAAATAAATTTAAAATGTCTAAAGCGGGCGAACTTAGCAAATGCAAAGACTGCGTTAGAGCGAAGCCACACAGCTCTGTTGCGTTGCGTCGCAGTTTCGTACTGGCATTTGGCACTGAATACGTCCAAATCCAGCGCTGTGACGCAACGTAACGCAACGCAACGGAACTGTGTGGCTTCGCTCTTAGGGTGCGTTACCATTGAGCGTGAATTGACCAATTACAGTGCTCGAAATTCCACTTCCACTCCACTTCGAGCACTGTGATTGGCCAATTCACGGTACGCTCCTCTCCACTCCGCCCAGTTCCGCGTCGGTGGAAACGCACCCTTATTCGACCCAGAAAACCTCGTATTACCCATATAAATGCAAGTCTGCACAATTACTTGTACTCGTCCAAAAACTGTTTACACTTGAGAACGAGGTCGATGAACCTCGGTCGGTGGTTCATGTCCAGATTCCAGCAATCCTTCATGAGGTGCCGGAATATCTCCGACGGACATCCCTCCGGAATCGGAAAGCTAAAACAAAGTGACTTATTAAAATATTGTCATTTTTAACAGACTTCAAAAAAGGAGATTGAGGAGATTCTCAATTTATGTTGTTTGCATTGCGAATTTATAAAATTCCTTTATCAGTACGCGACTGCACTTCTTGATGAACACAAACTCCAAGTATCAAGTCTCTACGATCAGTGGTTTGGCCAGTACCTTGTCTGTCAGTCAGGTCCAAGCCTAGTAATATATACCTATTCATGATTATTATTATAGAGACATTATTACATAGAGTATTATTATGGCCTAATGCAACAAAACTTGACTCAGAAACTAACTTCATATTTTTAATAATAAACATAAACATAAACATTCACACACTCACACCCCCCCTGCACTAGGATTCCCTGTGTCGCAGGTGGCATGGACACATACAAGACATCACAACATCCAAGACCCGAGAACAAACATTTGTGTTCGTCACAAATATTCGCCCCAGCCGGGGATCGAACCCGGAACACCAAGCTTCGTAGGCAGGGTCACTACTTACTAAGCCACGGTGTCGTCAATAAATAAATAAAAATAGAAGTCGTTTATTTCGGGCCGTTAAAAACCGATAAATTTACAAAAAGTGCCTAACGGAACTAATTTTTGGACAGCTCTCCATTGAGAACTGGCGAAAAATCTATCGAACGATCTTGGAATGAATACCACACCGCCTCGCGGATGTCGCGGGTTCGAGGCTACGGTTCTCAAGCTGCCCGGATTGAAAGAAAGATTGAAGATTGGGATAAATTAAAAGATTATTGATAGATGGATGCATGTATGTATGTATGTTTAATTTTGGAGATAAAAATCGGGTTTTGCAATTGTTGAAACCTGGAACAACATCGGCAAATTTTTATCCTAATACAAAAAACCGCGGTCAACCGCTAGATTATAATATAACTGTGATATTGTGGAGTGATTAGTATAAAGTGTGGTTACCACGAGGCGCGTTCTCGTGGTCGCTCCTCGTCAAACTTGGGCACCTCAAGCCGCGCGCGCGTGAATATCTCCCACGCCGTGACGCCATACGACCACACATCACTCTTCGTCGAGAAATGCCACGGGTCCACCACTGATTCTGGGGCGTACCTGTTCAAAAGGGTTTAAAATTATTTTCACACCACCTGCTCGACAATGTCCAATTACATATCATGCTATTATCAAGGTAAAGCAAAGCATTACCTCCCAAGGGAGGTAATGTTGTATGACACTCCCAAGGGTTGTAATGTGATTTGAATTTGGATCGTCAAATTCGTGCGGAAACTCGTGGAAAACTCTAAGTAAAAGAACGCCCATATGGCATTGTAAAAAGGTTTGTTCGAAAATCGAACTGGGCACTCATAAAAGAAAAAGAAAAAAGGCGCGACTTTAAAGTATGTGAAACCAAAGACGGTGTTCGCTGTTGGAGCCCTGGCTTTTTATTGCCTCGCAGAAGGTGTGAAAAGTAGAGTATGCTCTTCTGGGATAAAGCTTGTCTTCGTCTTGGGCAGCTTGAACCCCTCACGTCACTCAGGACTCTACATAAGTCCCTCGTTAGCTCAGGGTTCAATATGCCACCCGCGACATAAGACACTGCTTTATCCCCTTAGTGCATAATCTACTATTGTTATTTTGCTATTCGTGTACGACTGTAAAGAAAAGGCCTCTCTCCTATCCTTCCATTCCTTGCCGCCAAGGGTGTCACTGGTCCACTTTAGCCGGTATGCGTTCAACTCAGCCCGCCATAACCTTCTGGACGCGGCGCTGGGTAGAGTGGATAAGGGTGGACCTGGCCAATCGCAGTGCTCGAAATTCCAATCACAATCCACTTCGAGCACTGTGATTGGCCAAAGCTCCGATTTAGTGGAAACGCACCCTTCCACGTCGTCGTTTCGCGTTCGGTGTCAATCTCAAAGTCGGCTATCAATGGCACTTGCAGTCTGTGTTGTGTACCTATTTTTTTTTATTTTAACCATCAATATGGTAAAAAAAAGCAACTGGCATTAATAAAGCATAGGCATAATCAGCCTAAATTGTTTCCACTAATGGGAATTGGTTATGTTTTGATCGTAGTAGCTATGACTAATATACAAAATCGCAGCAATTGATTATTTTGCCACTGTGTTTGTTACTTCAGTGATATAGACGGATAAAAAGACATACATATACCCAAACACATGACATCCCTTCGCAACCAGTTAAAAATAGGAATTGATTTGAGTTACTCACCAATTGAAAGGTAAAAGTCTTATAGTTTTCAGTCTGTAGGAATCCTCTTCTCTTGGAATGATCCTCGCGAGGCCAAAGTCCGATATTTTGACGTGGTACTTGTTCACCACTAGAATGTTGCGAGTGGCCAGGTCGCGATGAACTATGTTCTTAGCTGACACGTGATCCATTCCCTAATGCATGATTAAAAAAAGGTCGGTAAATAAGTATCCAATTATAGTTATTAGATTGTAACGAGTATTTATTATGTCGGCCTTAAAAAAAGAAGGAGATTTTTAATTTAGTTGATTTTTTTTATGCTTCCTCTGAACTTTGTTGTATAGAAACCGATTTCAAAATACTTTTTTTTTTTAGAGGAAATACTTTCAGACTGTTCCCATAGAAGTTTTATGAAATTTGTTCAGTAGTTTAGATTTTATATCAACGTGACTGAAAAAAAGTCTTCGAAATACACGAAATGTTTTCGTGCGCACACAGTTTTAACACAGTGCGCTAAACAAAAACACCAACTAAATGTTTCGAACTTTTTTTTTTTTAACCTGCTGTGTCCCATTTTGGGCTCCCCCAAATCCTTCCACTTGTCGCGGTCTTTTGCGATCTCCCACCGTTTATTTCGACGACATTTCTATCTCTATTCTATACAATATCATACCGTAGCAATATCCTTGGCGTATTTGAGCAGATGCGAAATGCGTAGTTTATCTCCTTGGAACTTTAAGTAGTAGTTGAGCGAGCCTTCCTCCAAATACTCCATCACTATGAGCACGTCCGAGTTGTGATCCCACGAGTATCCCAGGATCTCCACCACGTTGACGTGTTGCAGCGACTGGGGGAAAACATTTTGTGAACACAAAACCTCAACGATAAATACATTATGTTTGTATATTATTTTACACAGCGCCATCTTTTAAACAATGCCTAACCTATAAACAATGGCGGATCAAAGCCTGGTTAGCTTAGATAGAGATCTTAAAATCTGAAAATTATAATCCTTATCGCTACACTGGACTATTGACACTTTAATAACACTTTGACACTTTAATAACACTTCTACAAATTACATTACATATTCCATTACCCATTACCGCTTGCAGTAAGAATATTCAGATTTCTGGATGTTTTATGAATCTAATCCATTTTTTCCGTTTCTAATACCTACCTAACAACTTTAAAAAATAATTGTACAACAATACGTGTAGAAAACAGGACCTACCTTCATAATTTCCAATTCGTTCTTGAAGTCCTTATAGAGGGTACCGTTTCGTTCAGACGCCTGCCGGGTCAGTTTCTTCACAGCCACCTCCTTTCTCTGAGATTCTTGATTATCGCACTCCATCCATCCCTTGAAAACATGTCCGTAGTTACCCTGCCAACAAAATAGACCATTAAGAGGAGTTCCCTACATGATTCTGTCTATTTGGTTCTAACACAGTGTTAGATATTCTAATACCATGCAGTGACGTGTAAAAATTACGTGTTCCGTAAGTGTGCCCACGTGTGTGTAGCAAGTAAAAATACAGAATTTTTGAGGTAGCAACACTGTCTCTCTATACTCAAAGGTTTGCTAGAAGAAAACTCTTTTAAGGGTTAAGCTCGCCTTCGTACATGACTTTTAATAATTACATGTGTTAATAGTTTTTATGTGTGCAATAAAGAATTTAAGAATTTAAGGTAACTCCATGTATCACTGATTCCGTCCATAGAACTTGATATAAAACGTTACAGGCAACGGCGCCTGTACATTTTAGAAACTGATAGCAAAAGAGGTAACTGGCATTGCAATATGTATGAGCAATTGAGTGGGTGATTTATAGTCGGGTACTCACGCTGCCAATCTTCTTAGTGATGGTGACGAGTAGGTCTTGCACTGGGTGACGATGGATTCCATGAGACGCGGCGCGAACACGGCGAAGTTCTCTAGTCTACAATAGCGCTTTTTTACGTGAGCGATATGACTATACTTTAACTACTCACGCTGCCAATCTTCTTAGTGATGGTGACGAGGTAGGTCTTGCCCTGCGAGACGATGGACTCCATGAGCCGCGGCGCGGACGCGGCGTAGTCCTCGGGCGAGTCGTCCAGCCCGCCCATGGTGCCGCCGACGCTGCTCACGCGGCCGGACAGCTCGTTGCGGAGCGCGTATGTCAGCGCGTCCAACGAATTGGAGCTTTTGTTGTCACCATACTAGGGAAACATAATACAAAGTGGTGATACCAAAGAGTTTGGATATACCTATAACAGAGATAATCATAGGAAACTTCAAAGAAAGTCCCACAATTGTTATGTGGGACATAATTATCCAACCAAGTGTATTGTTAAATGGTTCTGTCGCTTTCCATCTACATTGACTATCTTTCAAATTTAATCTCATAAAATGTCATTGTTTTTGTTTATTTTTCAACGGGGTTTTGGTTGTTTTATATTGTTTAATACGTATTGAACTATTGCAAATATTGAAAAAAATATGTGAAATGTCGAATTGTGCCCTCGTATTATGTCAGTCTTCCGCAAGTATCATGAAAAATCAAGAGAACCTGAATTTTCAGCGGTAAGTATCTATTTGTGTATTTACTCATTAATAACCCATACTAAACACATAATTATTACGTAGAAACATTGAATAACGTCCAATAAGTATAGAAATATGAAGAATCGGCGTTTTTCATGCTAAAATCATGAATAATTCGAGGCTTTGATATACTAACTAGGGATGTCATAAAACGTAAAAAGATTTGTCGATAAGGCTATGCAGACTGAGTATAGTAAGATTTTTCGAATAAAGTGAGCCATTGAGGGATTCCGTAGCTGACCCATCTCACTTATACACACTCTCACTCTTTGTATTTCGTTCGATTCATATTTTATTTATTGGTATTATATATTTGCCGTCCTGCTTACTGTATCATGGTTAAACACAATATCTATGTTCACTGTTCAACCATGATAGTGTAATATACAAAAAAAGAGAGCTTCAAAATAATCACGACAAATATTACGTTTACACTATTAATATTTCAGGGTGCCCCTTTGGCGACCAATAACAATCGGCAAGAGCTAAAATGTTCTTCCGGCTATTCTTCAACTTGAACCAAATGCAATGCTCGTGAAGCGTCGCAAGCTAACGGTCAGTACTGAACTTAAAATTGCGTGTTATAGGTATATTATAATTATTATTACATGAACTATAAATTAAAAATATAATGTGTTTCAGGATATCCCTTTCATCAATGTACCTAAACCAGAACCTTCGGATATTACAGAAATAAGTTCATCAGTGTTTTCAGACGTACCACCGAAGAACACTAGCATAGAATGTACAGAATGTGCAGTGTGAGATGGTCGATAAAAGTCTAGCCTACTCCAGTTTGCTAAAAAATAACTGTTTTAGACAGCGTACGAAAAGCCTTGAAAAAAAAGTACTGATAAAGTATACCAAGAAAATATAATAATAATTTTATTAACTTTATTTATAATTATTATAATTAAAGTTAAGGAACTAATCTATAGGTAGGGGGCAGGCAGAACAAGGTTTAGCTGAAAAAAGTATTTAGCTCAAATTTAAACTTGTGTTAAGTATAAATTTTGTAATGTACTCATTGACCTGTGTATGTTGTATAATATTTTATCTAAAAAACAATTGTCATCTTAATTCGTGGTTTTTACAAAGTTCAAGGTTCCTTTAATCCAGAGTGAATCTAGATAACGTAAATGTAAATGATAACATAGTCACGGACTTTAAGTTGTTAGGATTGATATATCAATATCGGTATCGATGAGAATAATTGTGGATCATCGAACTGTTAATATCGATATCGATATTTTATGACTTGGGTCATCTCTGTGGCTCAACGAGTGACAGATTCCCCCTATATTATGACGTACGACAAATGCATGTTTTGTCTCGTCTATCTAGTGTATCTAGTATATATCTAGTGCAAAAAGTGGTATGCGCAAAGACGAATTTGTCAAATTTAGGATTGATTCTATTTACTTCATTCTTCTGAGGGTGATACAGTTCGTCGCATCACCCCTCGTCCCGACTTCGTGTTTTACCCGGCATTCTGTCGGGTGTCTGGCCCGTCAAAGCTGACAAAAAAAATAGTCAGATAAATGTGAACAGCTTTATATAGAATTTTTAACCACTAGAGCATCCGACATATTTTCGGTCCCGACAACCGACAAGTGGGAACGGGCTCTTACTATTGTGGAGGTGCTACGTGCTGGTGTCACGGATTCAACTCGTGCAAAAAAAAAGACAAACGTGTGTGAAGTCTGGGAGTTAAATCTAAGACTATGTAACATATGGAATAAAAGTGTTTCTGAATATAATATAAACTTACAGTATCATAATCTGAAATTGTTCCGTTGGTAGATGGTACACTGTTATCAGAGATAAGTGACTTGTTGCTTCCCGCGTCGCTTAGCTCACTCGGTATGAATCTGTCACCTAAAAACATAAAATTGTATACTAAATGCTACTCGAGGCCTCGTCTGCATGGCATCGGAATAAATGTGGCTGATGTCCTTTACCAGTTGGAAATACAGGTTACCAATTTCAAATGAAAAAAAAACAAATGTTAGCTCAATCTGTTTAATAGCTTAGGTGTGATTGAGTAACAAACATCCATCCATCCTCACATGCGGTCGCATTCAGTCGTACATACTTGATACTGTGTCCGTGTGTTCCCTATGATCGAGTGATATCTTCGGTTCTTCGTAGTCATGGTTAGGATTCGGCACATATTCTGAAACAAAACAAACATTGTTACCATGTCATAACTAAATTATTAATTTCGATAACTACGTACTACTCGGTGAATGACGTTGGTGCAAAGTACAGCGTGGAATTGGATAATCTTGATAGAGAAAAGGTCCTGTAATACTTGGTTATGATAAGTAATGACAAGGCTTCGCAATTACAGGAAAAAGAAACACAAAGGGCGCCGCGCGGGCGCATTCGCCCGAGTACGTTACAGTACGTTACAGCACGGTCAATAAAGTCATGGTATGATACGGGCAGAAAGCTTTACACTATAAAGTTTCTTAACTGTACAATTGTGTGAAGGTCTGTACTGGACGTGTGTGCCGACTGCCGATGCGATTTTGTAGGAGCGACGTCATCGGCTTGATCGGCGCGGATAGTGAAAATTAAAGAATTAAAGATACAAAACCACTGCCGGTTTTCTACTGAAAAACATAATTCGGATCAGTGCGGATAGTACAAATTAAAGAAACAAAAACTGCCGGTTTTTCACTGCTAAACATAATTTTAAACCCAAGATATATCCGCGGCGATCACTCCGATGGATATTGGCGCACACATCTTAAAGTTACTACTACTACCACTAGTTTTTAATAATAATATAATAATAATTTTATTTCAGACACAAGAAAAGTACAGTGTAGCTTAACTAGGGCCCATATGATATATACCTTAGAGACTAACATATATATTTATAAAAACTTATCAATTAGCGTGTCACTGGCACTGGGGCAATGACGCGCGGTGTCGCGTATCAGTCGTCCATAGAACTTCCTGAATACGACACCCTTCGGCCAAAATCCGGTGTCCGTGAAAGTTAGTTTTAGTTTTAGTTTATTTGTTTGCTTGTATCTCTCTGATAATAAATTTATTTATATATTTCTTTACATCTAGCCTCTACCTTCGTGCAGCATGTGGTTCATGTCTCGCATGATCTCCTGCGGGCGCAGCGGGTCGGTCTGCCAGCAGTTGCGCATCAGCGCCCACACCGCGCCCGGGCAGCGCGACGGCCGCAGCAAGCGGTCACCCATCTCGTAGCTCTATAACAATATACCAGGTTAATTTTTATTTATATATTTTATTTATTTAGCATTAGACTCAGTTCCATTTTTTTCTTATATATAAAATAATATATATTATTTAATATATATTCTTATATATACTATAAAATATATACTAATCTTAAACCAAATCAAGTCTACATTTTCTATACTACTGTCACACTGGAGGGAGAGTATCGAACTTATTTACAAACTGACTGACCGAACAGACAGGTTGAAGATGGACAAGGACGGCGAAACTATCGTCAAGTCACAAGTTTGTTCTTTTAGATTACTGAACTTAGCTATAATATATTGGGCTCAGTAACGCGCCTTGGGATAGACCAAAGTTCAGCAGTAGACTGCTATAGGCTGATGATAATCCTACCAATATTATAAACGCGAAAGTTTGTAAGTATAGATGGATGGATGGATGTTTTTTACTCTCACGTAAAAACTACTGAATGGATTAATGAAACTTTACAATAATATAGCTTATACATCAGAATAACACATAGGCTACAATTTATAAAGATACCTGCGCAGACGAAGTCGCGGGCACCAGCTAGTGAGACATAAAAGTCAGCCACTGGCCCACTGCCATAAGCCGTGTTAGGCGAGTGGTAGGTGCCTCGACTAACGATCCGAAGGTCGTGGGTTTGAACCCGATCGTACGCCGATTGATTTTTATGATCAAAAAAATCTGTGTTCATTAAAACACGTGCTTAACGTGAACTTAAAATCCTGAAAAGTTCGAAAAACATGTGTGAAGTGCACGAAAGCAGCCTCTTCGAGGCGCACTTGAAATCCTTTCATAACACTGGTTCGAAAAAACTTGTGACCCGTTAAGAAGAACTGATTCATCTGAGAGAAGAAAGAACTAAACTAAACCATTTTTAAAAGCTTTAAACATTTAACACAGCGCCATCTAGCCCCTTACGCATAAGGACTTAATAGTTAGATTAATTAATATTTACCCTAGTAGTTAAAACCGGATTGGTGTCCGCCGGAGACTGTCCATACGAGAATACCTCCCACAGCGTAGTGGCGAACGCCCAAATATCTCCCACAACCAGCCTTTTAGCCAGGTTCATATCCGAGAAGAACTCGACCGGCATCCAATGGACACTGAAATTAAGTAAAACAATGAACTCGCTACAACTATGAGGCTATTGAGAAGTTTGTTTTCAACAAGAAGTAGCTAGTTACAGGTCAGGGAATATTTACATTACATACATTACATACGTACAGGTCTGTTACCGAAAGCTGGCATGTCCAACACATTCTTTTCAGTAATATTGTTACATCTAATAGGTGTTCTGGATAACAGTACCAATGGGTACGTATTGTTTGTGTGTACGCATTGTACCTACTACCAGCGGAGGAGACTAGCCACCCACGACACAGGGAAACCTAGTGTGGGGGCTAGTGTGATTAAGTTAATTACTTTGTTGTTGGTTGGTACCTACACTCCAATCCAAACTTACTACTTAGGTACCTAATTAATACCTCTGTACTCCAGCAGGTACTTTCCTACAATAAGTAAATGTATACCTAGATTAAGATTATGAAATAAATCATTCTGAAATTCATAAGTGCGCTTGTGTAGTGTATGTGAATAAAAGTGCGGCGTGACGTGCGACGTCTGCATGCGCATCTTGAAAAGTCTGTCTGTCTCCCTCGCGCGCACTCAAGCTTATGAGTATGGAGGCAACAGTTATTGTTTTGCTTTTGCTACTGTTTATAAATTGTGAAATAGTAATAGTGAAATTACATTAGTGCGAGTACTTTGCCGCTTTCGTTCACCGATCTGTAGAAAAGTCCAGCGCTGGTCGAACCTACATCGTAGTAGTGTTTCATCAAACGCGCGCAACTGGACTCGTTTTTTGAGGCATCTCATCCAATATCCGTAAATTGCAAATACCATAATGGAAATCACCGTACTCTCTCGATGTAGAACAGCCACAAAGTGCCTTTATCCAGACTCAATACGAATATAGTATCAGATTGTGGATGAGAGGTTCCACGGAAACGAGCCACCACTCACTCATTGTGCGTGTAGTTGCGCAGCGTGGGCCCCGTCAGCTTCACCACTATGCGGTCGGCGTCCACGCACGCGACCAGCAGGCGCCGGCAGCGGATGTAGCCGTGCACCACGCCCGCCTCCGAGAGGTCCCACAGCGCGCGAGCCAGGCCCGCAGACACTTTGTATAGAGCCACCACTCACTCGTTGTGCGTGTAGTTGCGCAGCGTGGGCCCCGTCAGCTTCACCACTATGCGGTCGGCGTCCACGCACGCGACCAGCAGGCGCCGGCAGCGGATGTAGCCGTGCACCACGCCCGCCTCCGAGAGGTCCCACAGCGCGCGAGCCAAGCCCGCAGACACTTTCTTCAGGTGAAGTGGCTTTATTTTGTTCTCGTTCTCTCTGTCAAATAACATACATACATACATAGTTATTGTAAAGGTATTTTATAGAGGAGGTCTATTTTTATAGTTATTAGATAATATTTTTAATAATAATAATAATAATTACGGTGAACGGGATAATAGCGAAGAGTCTCGACCAGTACCTAAAGAGGCTCTCGCTTGGTGGCTGGGTCAAGGGCCAGATACAAAAGGTGGTACTATTAGAGTCGGCTCGCATGGTGAGAAGGTTCCTCACTCTGCAGCCCTAGCCACCAGCCGCTTGGGCTCTACTCCGCGGCTGGTGGTCCACCGTTTTTATATATTTTTTACAATAATACTGCTGTTTTTTTTAAATAGTTTATTTTTTAAATATTATTGTAAAAAATAAATTTTAATGAGAGATAAATATAAATAAATGATATAATAATAATATTAATAATTTTTATAGTTATTAGATTGTAACGGGTATTTACGCGCTCACCTCATCTATTTTTGTCGTCAGTGTAGTGTGCCGATCGAACATAGGAGAGGAGGAGAAGGAGGGTAATTCCCTCATTTCACCGCGACGGTAGCTACAGTATGCCAGTCAACCCGTGACCACGGCTGTTGCAATACAGTCGAAACGTCGGGACACAAAAATAGATGAGGAGAGCGCAATAAATACCCGTTACAATCTAATAACTATGTGTGATAATTGCGAAAGTCTACGAAAAATTGACGCATGCGAACTGAATTTTGTGCAGGGCTTGCGCCGTGCCTGTACTAGTTTGTCACATCCACATGAACATACATAACACATAGGAGCTTGTGAAGGGCAAGGAATCATATAAGTAAAGAAGTGTATGTATATTGTATCACCTATCGCGAAACTTTAGGCATGAAATTTTGAGCAGCACCTTTTATTGTGCGTAAATGTACTGTAAAAATCATAAAATACTGAGATGTCACTTGAAAACGACGGACGTACCTGAGGTAGTCGTCAAAAGGCCCGTACGGCAGATACTCGAGCACCAACGCAGTGGGTGAGCTGAGCGTGACGCCATACAGACGGACTATCGAGCTTGATTGCACGCACGCCCATTTGCTAGCCAAGTCCACAAAGTCCTTTGAAAAAAATACACATCATCATTAAAATCAGCAGTGTAACAGTGACATAACTGGGCTTTCGATGGTAAATCATCAAAGCGCCAAGCCTATTCAATTTTTTTGAAGCACTAGCTTGATCATGGGCAGGCTAGATATATCAGGAGAGCCACTTGCTTGTCTCATTTGTATTGTAAAAAAACAATAAGTGTACAGGGTGGTCTATTACCAAAAGCTGGCATATACAACACATTCACACGTGCGCTTGTGTAGTGTCTGTGAATATGAGCGCGGCGTAAAGTCGTACTGCATGCACATCTTGAAAAGTCTGTCTGTCTCTCTCGTGCGCGCTCAAGCTTATGAGTATGAAGGAGACAGTTATTGTTTTGCTTTTGCTACTGTTATTAAATTGTGTAATAGTTAGAGTGAAATTAAATTTTTGCGAGTACTTTAACAGCGCCTACTTTCGTTGAGCGACCTGTTTCAAAGGGCAAACCACATAAATACAGGTAACATCTTAAAAATCGTTGAATCTGAAAGGGAAAGGTTAGTTACCTTCAAATGGTCAGCCGCTTTTTCCCGCTGCAGTGTTTTGAAAGCAACCATCAACTTCTTTGTCTCATCGAGCCTCCACAATGCTTTGTACGTAGACGTTATGTTTTCCGAACCTATTTTTTCAGACCCTAAAACCAAGAGAAATGACGTCACCTCTTCAAGATAGGAGCCTAGCATAGATATCTGCAGGGGCTGCCTACTAGACCAGGAAACAAGGCAAGCGACAGAGGAGAGTTGGATCAAGACAGGCTTGCGCAAGTTATTGGACTCCTCTCCACCTAACGTGTCAATAAGCACGCTATTGGAACTGTGCTGTCATCAACCCAGGGTCCTGCTCCGTTATTTTAAGGAGCTAGGATGGCTGGGGCAGGGTTAAGTATATATCGGGGGGCAATGCTCAATGCACCCTACAACGGGAAGCCAGTGCAGACCGCTGTACCCCCTTTTTAGAATTAGAATAAGAACCAAGATAAATGGTTGGTTTTAATTGGCTGGTCTTCATTTTATTTTCGATTAATTATTTCTTGCACCATACTACTAGTAACCAAAACTTGCATTAAAGTAACCAAACATACTATGGAATAAGTTATTTCATCAATTTTTTTTTTCTATTGTATGCGTTAAAAATTTCACAACTGCAGGATTTGATCCTACGTTTTGGCTGTCCGGGCCAACACTTTATCCAACGAATCTAAGATTTTTTTTATAAATACACTTGGCAATCTAGAGATATCAAAACCTGGTTAATTTACCCATGTATAGTAGAATATCCTTGTTCGGCAGGCACCTAGGGCTCTTGTTGTCTTTGAGTATGTCCTGTAACTCTGCTTGATCGATTCGTACGCCTTTCTTTACCGGTTCACCGCATAATAATAGTTGGGACTTGTCTGCGGAAAATTACAAATGTTATAGTAAAGGTGTAAGAATCGTCAGATTATAACTAGATTGTTGTCAATTCCGAGATTATACACTACGAAATACCGCTATGAAATATAGACCAATCAATGAAAAATAGACTAAAATACCTAATTCCTCTTGAAACACACGACAAAATCACCAAAATAAACATTAAACGAATAATAAATCAGCTGTTTCAAATACAATAAAAACCTCCACGTACTTACCTAAATAACTAGAAACTACCTATACAAATACTTACCTACATATCTACAACAATAACTAAAACCTATTAACTACATATTATTATTCATTCTACCTACTACCTACCAACAAATTACAGAATAGACACTTTCTTTTTTCTTTTACACATTACGTTACCTATATTTTTTACACTAGCGACTTCCCCAAACCTGTTTACGCAACTTTAAATTAATTTTAAAGTTAAATCTAAACCTATATGTATTAGGAGAACCAGCTTACATCTAGGACAAACCATTCGTGGCTTTTTAGATATTTTTGTTTTATCATTATGTACTAATTTCTTCCCAAAGAACAGATGGATGGACTTTGTGAAAGAGGATATGAAAAAAACATGTGTTGAAAGACCTCCCATCTAAGTTGGGCAGGGAAAATGGTGATGACATACCATATTCGGAGGGTGGTATGCACTCGTTGAGAAATATCCTGCCTTCCGGATTCCTATGGCAGCTAACTAGCCTCTCGATACTGAAGTACTCTTCATTGTTGAAAATATAGCAGTGTCCTTTGAACTCTACTTTATATGTTTCAGTTGTGCTGAAAAAAGGCCCAATGCAATAAAATATGTATTCAGATAAAAAAAATACTTATCTGATGATCTTTAAACGTCTGAATAGATTTTAATAAAACATAGCTACAAACCATCTTAATTAATATGCCTTAAAATATAAAAAAACTTAATCAAAATAGGTTTATCTGATTGGGAACTACAATGCCATAGACAAACACACAAAGATATGAAGGCTTCAAACTTATAGCGCCCCTTCTTTGCATCGGGGATAAAAACTCTTTGAAATTGGCATACATATGTTGAGGAAGAACTCTTGAAATAAATAAGCATTTATTATTTTTAGTAAAAGTTATACCTGTTTTTAGCGCAAACGTCCAAGTAATATACATTGTATTCGTCTTGGCACTGTCTTAAAATATAACAACCGTGTTTTTTCCCACGCTTCTCTTCTAACTTTCTGTATGAGAATGCACCTCTGAAAAAAACCAAATAAAAATGATGCTAGACATACATATTTTTTATACAATATGAAAACATTCAATATGAGAAAAATATTTATTAAATAGGATACCTATTTTTCACTATGAATTGTTGTTTCTAATTATCAGATTTATTTTTGACTTAATTTGATTAAATTGGAGCAAGCAAAGCTTTTTGAATGAAATTACTCTTAAAGGCTTGAAATTTAGTTTTCTATTTAAAATATGTAGCTTTGAGGCTAATGAGCTTTAGTCAGTCAGTCATTAGCCTTTTATTCCATCTATATAATAGATGATTCGTCAGTTTGTAAGTTGTTTGTGTACTTTTTGGTTTTTTTTTTATTTTTAGCTTCACTTTTGTGGTTTCAGGATCAAAATTAAGGATTTTCAGGTCTTGAACTGCCTATAACTAATTTAAGCCGAATAATTTCAGTTGTGACTTACCCAACTGGTCCATGGCACTTAATCTTCTGTAGTTCTATCAAAGAAGGAGTCTCATCGTATTTAGAGAGATTGAAAGTCCATTTTACCATTAATCTGAAAACACACAGAAAAAATATATAAACAACAATAACAGCGGTCAAGTGTGGTGAAATAGTGATTTCGTAGGTATTAATCGTTATTTGAAAGTTTTAGTTTATTCTTACTGATTTTTCCAATAGATGTTTGAGTTCAAACTTAACAAAATTTAACATAAACTTGAAATTACGTATATTCAATATCGTTCGATATTCATGTCCCATATCTCTATTTACGCCCTTTAAGTGGCTGATAAATAGCCAAATTACAGTGCATATGTACATGCCATAATATGTAATTATTTTATTTTTATGTGTACCGCATGCTTTACAAACCTGTAATATCCGTCACAGACTGAAATAAACGATGAAAGTATCAATTCCGATTTGAATTCGAAGAATAATGGCGTGCCACGCCGTGACACCTCCAGTGATAGCGCTCCGTTCCTCGTCAAATATATCAGCTCTTCTATTGCACAAACGTGGAACCACTGAAACAAGACAAAGATTTATTGGTGAATTGAATTGAATTGAATTTCTTAAATACAATATTTTTTAGATAGTCTGATAGGAGGGAGTCACTGTGACCTTGCTATTCAGGTTCATCAGAGACCTAGTGCGAGGAACAGAGCTTCGTTAGGCAACATTACGTCATAAGTACTTATAACAAGCATAATAATGTATGCCTACTTGCACCAAACTGACAAAGTTCCTAAGCAATTACTTTACTCGCTTGGCAAAGGTCAGACTGTTAAGATGTGTCAAGCGTGGTAAGTTATTTTTTATTTATTTATTTATTTAATACTTTATTGCACAAAACAAACATAATTGTACAAAAGGTGGGCTTAATGCTAAAGCATTTTCTACCAGCCAACCTTATAGGTAGTGAGAGGTGTTGGCGTGCTAAACAAGAACAAGAAAGAAAGTACTTACATTTAAAATAAAGCTACAAATTTCTTTCAAAAGCCGCCTGCGACACAGGGAATCCTAGTGCAGGGGTGTGAGTGTGTGAATGTTTGTTTGTTTGTATGTTTGTTTAAAAAAAATAAAGCTACAAATTTATGAACAGATTTGTGGGAAAACAAAAGTACTGAGAGCAAGTTAACAGCTGATTAATAACCTTAATCTTAACTTAACCTGTAAGAAGGTGACTAAAATAATCTAGACAAATCGAGTTATTGCTTAGAAACTTTGTCAGTTTGGTGCAAGTCAGCGGTAGTCTGTGTAGGTACTGTTTTTATGTGAACAATACTTTTTTTAGGCTTTTGCCTTTCGGTGGGGCATAACGGGCACATTAATAATAATTATGTTCGTTACATAAATATTCAGATAGCACCCGGAGCACAAACTTTCCGTGGCAGGCTCACTAATGGCCTTACCACACGCACAAGCTTCACCACAGTTTTGCCTGCGAGGCCGGTTTGTACACGGAACACCGTGCGTGTAGTTGGTAATTTTACCAAAACTGTGCTGAAGCTTTTGCGTGTGGTAGGCCCATAATAGATGAATAGAACAATAACTAAATGGTCAGACCTCATCAAAAATCTCACAAACGCAACCATGACCGACTGCTCCCACAATGCGTCGAACAGAGCCAGGTGGAGGCGCATAGCTGGAGCTGCCATTCATAAGGACCCAATTATAACCACGACCACTCTGTCAAGAGTGCCCGACTAAGAAGAAGGCCCATAATAACTAAGTCAACGGTGCCGTTAAACTTTACGGTGGCATTTGTTTAATTAGAATCCACACATAGCTTGACTTCGGTATGTTTTATCTGAGTGCGTGTCAAAATGTTTTATCTCCAAGCGATAGTAAAATCACATACAATTTGGCAGAAAAACAGTGATGGCGATGTAATACGTCGTAATAGTCACGTAGTCGATGTTCCAACTTGCACGTACGAACGTACCTACTGTAATTGGTAACTATTCAGACCAGTAACTACTAGGTTATAGTGAAACTTTTGAGCTGTACTACTTATATGTATTGGTTATGTTAATAACTACACTTCAAAGAAGTGATGGAATCGACGTAGAGCGAAGCCACACTGCTCCTTAGCGTTGCGCTGCGTCGCAGTTTTATACTGGCATTTGGCACTTCATGCGTCACTCAAGATCTTTAAATAGATTAATGTTCCTTAAAAACCACATCAAAAATGTATTTGGTCAATCCCTTATAAGTATGATCTGCATTGCCATTGATTTGATTGCCAAACTGATAACAAAATATAAAATGTAACTAACATTGGTTTCTTAACATTGATGATAGGGATAGAAGAGTTTGTACTGGACTCAAACGTGTTACTCACTTTTTAAACCGACTTAAAAAAAGGAGGAGGTCAGTGAGGTCAAGTCAGGTCAGTCCGATTGAAGTCGGTTGTTGTATGTTTTTGTAAAACCTTGATTATTGTATATTTTATATTATACTTTAAGGGGCATCCTCAAATCCGAATTCCATACAAAATGTTTCGGACAAATACTCAAAAAGTACGCCGTATTATAGTAATTTCTTCACACTATTCGTTTCGTCCATGTTTTTTTTATTTCGTCAACAAAAAAAGTGAAAGGTTTCATACTTTAATTTAGATTTTATACGTGTTTTAAAATTAACCCTACTAATTTGATTATTTGTCCGAAACATTTTGTATGGAATTCGGATTTGAGGATTAGCCTTAAGTATCAAATCAAAAGAAATTTATTTATTTGCATCAGACACAATCTTAGGTGCTAAAAAGAAATTACTTCTATTAAAGGTAAAGCCCGAAGGGTGGGTGAACCTAGGTTTACATAGATATACCACGTTTAGTTTTTGAAATAAAGTTGTACAGAGGGAGATCAAGAATATATTTCTCACCTCTCGTTTCAACTCGTTGTAAACCCGTATACCCGGATGATGAGGGTGAAAGGGTGCTACGACGATTTGCACGGGGATGACGTCACTTCCGTTCCGCCACATCACATTGTGGTACTCCTCGGCTAAGTAGTTGGGTGCTAGACTGTATAACTGTTTCAGGTATCTGTCCTTTACGTAACTGTAATGAGAATATATACATCACATGACAGTAATCTAAGTATCCTATCTTATTAATATTAATTATATGTATAACATGTATAATATTTTTATACAGCCGGTATAGGGTATTCCACACGTCTTGTCGAAAAACTATTGTCCTACGAATATTGAAATTTCTCTTTTTTTGAAAGGAATTTTCATTGAAAGGAGAGTCTTTTTCATTTTAGAATTAGAATTAATGAAGAGTACTATGTCTCTTCATCATCGGGTTCTGTCTTCTGTTTGCTGCATCCATTTTTGCCTGCAATCTTGAAACTTGCAGAGCGATTTCAAAAGGCTTATTCCCAAATCCCCACTAGCCATCCCCACTAGTGGCGATTTCGGAAAAAAGTCTATAAATCCCAACTAACACCAACCACAAACCCCAGTGGGCATTTCGGGATTATTTTTGTCTTGAAATCTCTAAATTTATTTGAGAGGATATACTTACAGCTTGGTCCCATAGAAATCAAAATCGGTTCAGTAGTTTAGTTTAATCAAAATTACTGAACACAATATGACTTAGAGTAAACAAAATTGCGTATTTTGCTTCCCTATGACTTGTCAGTGGTGCCTACGGTCACTTGAACTGTCCTATTGAAGTTGGTTGTTGTATGTTTTTGTAAAACCTTGTTTCACAAACTGTTTTGAATTTCAAGTGGCATTAAAAATAGGTAACTTACTCAACTGTGTGTCCAGCTTTTAATACTCCCGGTATGTGGGCTTTGGCATGTTTCTTAGGAAAAGGGCCGTGTTTTTTCAGTACAATATCGGGTACATATTTCTTGTAATTTTTCATAACTTCATCTAGAGTTTGTCTTTCTTCTGCAATAGCACGGCTCCTGTTGAAGATGTAATTTAAAGTAAACTAAGTAATAAAATATTATAAAGAGATGCTAAAAGCTAGTTTTCAGGTTCAGTATTTCTTTCAAATTGTAGTTTTTTCCTAATATATGTACATACATACAGTACTAATGCGACATTATTACTTCATAATTAAGTATGGTACATACATACATACATACATACATACATACATACATACATTTAGGACTTCCTTGCATAAACAAACAATTGAAATTGAAAATAAAATCACTATATGTATTAATTTTAAAGCCAATCCAATGCAGACTAAGCTATGGACAGTAGCTAATACAGTAACAGTATAAGAATGATAGTATGTTCAGAGGCTATATCACAATTCACCAAATATTTTAATAAGTGTATTCATAATAGAAAAGTTTATTAGTTAGTAGGGTCAACAACCCAGTATCCTGCTCTATTACTTCAAGGAGCTAGGGTTGGCTGGGACAGGGTTAATTGTATTTTTCGGGGGGCAATGCACAATGCACCCTTCAACGGGACGCCAGTGCAGACTGAAGAACAAGAATAGTTTGTAGGGATTTTGTTTTTCAAAACATTATACTTTTGACTTTTCTGTGACACATTCAATACACATACGCTTGTCAAAAACTCATATGGCTAGGCTACAAATTGAAGGATAAAAAAATAAAACAATACCTACCTACCTAGTATCTACTGACTTTCTTGCTAACATTTAACTTCATGCTCGGTTTTTCAATAAACAAACATTGCGAGATTCATAATATTATATGAAGGAAATGAACTTGTGCTGACCTCTTGCTCCCTCAATCAATTCAATCTAATTTAATGTTTTAATTTTAAACTCAGCAGCTCTGACCCCACCCAGACATACCATCTAACACAATTTTATTAATACAAAAGTTGCAGTGTAAAAACCTGCTGAACATGTCTACCAAGACGATGAACTGCTTGTACTTTTACATTCATTTGGTTTTTACATCAGTTATAATGAATACATCCCATTTGCCACCCTGATCTGTCCGCCTAGGGTGGATGGATACTAAATAAGTACTCAACCATGCCAATACTACTGAAACAATTGGGGGACATTATTTGGTTGAGGTGTAGCAAACGGGGCACTGAGGCAAAAATTTCTTCCCTATTAATACCTACTTTTTAAGGAACTATGAGAGGTTGTGGCTTATATTGAATTTTAAGTTGTCTCGTGTGAACTTATGCTAGCTCTGTCAGAATTTTGAAACTGATTGAATGTCTGACAATTTTCCATCAAAGCATTATGTGAACTTAAATTCTGAGACATGAATGGTAAGTCCCCATATTTTTTTTCATTAAATTTTTCCAGGTTATTATTATATCCTCCTTCTTGCTTGTATTAGTAGGAATATTATGATTGATACTTACATATCAGCAATGCCAAGTCCAAGTAATTCTTTTTTATGTTCAGGATATTTGATTTCAGGTACTCTGTTCTGGTTAACATCATTCCGTGCTTGTTGGAAGTAGTAGTCAAATGTTGTTTCATCTAGTGTTATCAATAAGCCGAGTCTTGGCACCTTGAATTGCAAAGGTCATATTATGGTAATTTTGTATTGAGCATTGTAGTGTTAATAAAACAGTATGGGTGTAAAGGAATAATACTTACTTTGAAACGAATCCGAAGTTCATATTCTCTTGTACTCTGGAGGACTTCAGAGTTATCTTTGAGGAAGTAATCAGTGCCTTTGATTCGTAATGCAAACAATGTACGCGTAAGGGGCGGTATATTGTACTTCTTACACAAATTTATACACAACTCCTCTGCTGTGGACGCATTGGTACATCGTATTATATTCGGTGTACGGTCAGTCACCACGAAAACTTTTACAGTCTCCTCAGTGGATGCCATCGTGAACTTGAACCGTAAAAAACAACAGGACGCCAACAGATAAAACACTCAACTCAACAATAATAATAAACGTATGATCAAATTACCGCTACCTGCTTCCATTTTTTTCGCGTTAAGAAATCACTATTCGAACAATGTATTTTATCACAATCCGAATTATATGAGTTTCGTTCGTACGTTATTAGAGATTTTTTTTTATTTTTGGAATTAATTTTTTTGGTAGCTTGGTTTTTTTCACTTCAAATGACCTTACAAATTGACAATGACAGCAGAACTGATATGACAATTTTGACACTCATCTTTTCTCCTCAAGAAAAAAAAAACAACCGGAAATTAGTGCTGCCCTTTAGCGCGGCATTCACCTGCTAGCCAAAAAAAAATAGAGCAAGAAAGCGAGTCAGCGCGGTTAAATAATAATGGTTATTTTAAAATATTGTGACTCTGTAATCTCTGGTTTCATAAAGCTGTGCTGCCATACCTAAATAATTACCTTAGATTTATGTAGTGTGCTCGCTACGTCAGTTTTGAGAACAGAAACGTCCGGCTAGGCCTTGCATTCCGTACATCCGAATTATCCGGTTATCCACCCCATTTTCATATCTGAAGGCAATAGTATCTGTTTCACCATGTTCATTTATCTGCCCGTAAATCATAAATGTCGTGACTCGGGGACAAAATTAGGAGTACGGAGATTTAATTACTTAATTTAGTTGGTTTAAAAATAACCTTCTGAAATGAAATGAAATGAAAATGAAATGAAATTGTTTATTGCATGAAGTATGGTATACAGTTCTTAAATTATAATATTTGGTTTCACATACTCCACCGTGTGACGGCGTGCAAAATTTATCATGCATTATATATATATCTAATTTAACAATCTGATTTAATTATATCGTATGTCAAAATTATAATCTAAAAAGTCACTTTTTTTTAAAAAACATTTTTTAGCCAGCCATGCATAAAGCTTTGCCTTGAATTGTCGAGTAGGTAACTCTGTTATAAATTTTAGTCGTGATTACTCAAAACGTGACCCAAAATCTAATCATTAGTCTATCAATCTGATTTTCATGATTTTAATGGTTTTATTAATATATTTAAACACCATTTGAACTACCCGACATATCCAGATAGCCGATGAACAGGATTAATTTCTATCCAAATTATCTGATTACGAAAAATCAACGGTTAATGTAAGCCCTTATCGAACCACACCAAATTTGTTTTATTAATATGTCAAAACACCTAAATTAAATATTGAAAAGATTCCTCAGCAGGCAAGCCCGTTGATTTTTAAACTTTATGAGCGGTCAATATTTGGGTGTAGAAACATTATTTATAGGGCAAGCAAATAATTGCGATATTTCGTCGTTCATGCCATATTTCTGAGCACTTCCGACAATAAGTCTATAGGTACTTTATTCTCTCTGGTTTGGCCTTGAAAAAAACAGGCGCCATTTTTGCCCAGCATTTTTTTGTGCCGTCCGTCTTTGTTCATTTCGCCAAGACTATTGTATTTGTATATAAAAACTTGTTTAATCGGCCGTAGTTAACGCAAGTAAGTTACTATACTGTTTTGTCTAATAAGATCAATTTTATTTCCAAATGTGCATGAAAAGAACTTATCTTAGCTTTGGTCAACTAATGCCACCGGCAAAACGCGCCGGTCAGCAATTTGTTTTTAGAATTTGAATTATATGTCGCACGCTTTATACTATGATAATGTGTGCTTATCACATTATTGTGTAATGTTTGTTTCATGTAATCGATCACGAACTACATTTATTGTCTGCAAGTACCTACATCTGCCAAAACCGGCAATTTTTTTGTAAAAGTATGATAAAAGTCCACATTCGACTACATATTTCCAAATTATGCTCACTTGCAGTGGTCTCATTCATTCCTTGTTTTCCGTTTAGTAAAATAGTGCTCTTTGTTTCCAGGCTTTAACAAAAGAAATGGATGATGACTGGGATGATTCTGCAGATGTGGTAAGATTTCATATTGCTATTTGATATAACAGGCTGGTGGTCATCTTTTATTCCAACCTTCCACTGTGTGTGAGCATGGAGCAGGCTTTGTATAGACTCTGACAGAGTCTTCAGGCAGAGCTCTCTCCCAACACAAAACTATACATACAAGTACTTCCAATGTAAAAGAGTGAAGATGTCACTTTTTTGCTTGTTGTTTGCAAAGTCGAGCGAGCCATTTCTTGCTCATATCTTTTTGCAGTGAAGGCATACATTAAGGCCTCACTTTATCATAGTATTTCTTAATAAATACTTTTGGAGCATCAAATCTCATTTAAAAATCACTACTTGAAAATATTCAGTCGTTTCAATATTCAACCTGTTAATAAATTCACTAACTGTTATAGGTTGTGCCGCAAGCAAACAATGGCTATGGCATAGATGAAGGGCACAGTTTATCAGCGGGAAGAGGATTCCCATCATTCAAGGATGGTAAGTTTGTTATACCATTTCATGTGTATTCATAATGATATAGTCAAGATTGGCCTGCAATGTAAGAATGCACTCTTTGTTTTTGTAACGTATTAAATGACACACCACACCATATTTTTTGCACGCCCGGGTTGACTGGTAGAAAATGCTATTATAGCATTAAGTCCTCCCTCACTTATGTAAGTGTTAAAGTGTTAAAATAAATAAATAAGAGGTGATTAACATTAAAACATGTGTTGCTGTCTCAAATCATCATCATCCTCAGCCATTATCAGCCCACTGCTGGGCAAAGGCCTCCTCCATTAAATGCCAATCTCGTCTGTGCTGTGCAGATCTAACCCAGGTAAAATACCTGGATATTTTGCTGTCTATATATTTATTATATTTTTTATATATATTTGCTGTCTCAAATACCAAGTATTTATTTTCATTTTAACATCTCTGTATGTTATGTAAATTCAGCAGAAGTTCAGTAATCTTCATTGAATAAAATATATGTAGATTCCTATCTTTCAGTCTAAAAATAAACAATCTTCTCCAATATCGCCACCATATAAAATATTTCACACTAAAAATGCTCTGCCAGCCACTGCCGTCTTAGCATGAATTGAGCCTTAAGACTGATCTCTCAAGGCAAGCATTATTGCAACTGAAAGATCTACCTGCATGTAGAGTATATCATATGTTTCTTAGATAATTTTAATTAAGATTATGAATTTAATTGTAAAGATTCAGAGTCTAACGGGTATGGTGAGAGACGCGGGCGGGGTGGTCGCGGTGGCAGAGGCGGTCGCGGCGGCAGGGGCGGCCGTGGAGGCTTCAGGAGCGACTTTGACTCAAATGACGGTGGTGAGTTTTTTAATCATTTATTACTCTATTAAAAGTGGCCGCTCGCAGCTTACCCTGCATGGTATGTATTATATGCTTTTCCAGCTATTTAACACCCATTATGATATATACTCATGCATGCCTATGCTACATATTGTTGTCTAAGCTTTAGGGGGAATCCTCAAGGCAATTTTATTTTACTTACTTTACTTTTACTTTTACTTACTACGGTAAATAAATAATACAAGTATGAGTATCATAGTGTCTTCGCCGCGCCTCCGCAGGTGGGCGCTACGGCGGCGCTAGGCCTTAGAGCATTAGGGTTGATTTTAGTGTTCTAAACATTGTCCAATAAAAGTATTTAGATAACTATGTTGTTCAGAATCCCACTTAAGTTTTCAAATGACTCCATACAATTTGCAAAAAATGTTATAAGTACCATGAAGTTCACACTCACTTTTTGTTGTGCTATAATTTTAAATAATGTCCAGGAGGGGATGATTACGAAGATCGCGGAGATAGAGAACGTGGCGAGCGTGGTAGGGGTCGCGGGCGCGGCGGCCGCGGTGGCGGGAGGGGGGGCGGCGGTGACCGCGACCGCGACTTTGACCGCGATAACAACCGCGACAACGCAGGCCCTGAACTAGACGAGAACGGAGAGCCAAAGAAGCCACCGGTCACATACGTCCCGCCCGAACCATCCAATGATGAATCCGAGATCTTCAACACTAACATTCAAACGGGGGTCAACTTCCACAAGTTTGCTAACACACCTATCAAAGTGAGTATTATTGTAATGTGATCCAAGAGAGGTATAATATAGTAGACACAACGCAAATGTGCCTGCTGTCATAGAAAAAAGATATAATACTAGGTGCTGCTGTGTAGGTTTCAAGTAAAATTTTTCCATGCACTATTTTATGACTTCAGGCCTACAGTTTCCTTCAGTAATTACCTAAAACATATGTACAGGCTCACGATTTGAGGCACTGACCCCACCCTGTTAGCTCTACTGTTGCCTCACTGCTGGGTGCAAAATTATTACCTATCTATCTTTATTTTGGGTTACAAAAACGTGATCTATCCTCTCCAGGTGACTGGTGAAAACCCACCCGAGAAGATAACCAGCTTTGAACAGGCGAACCTGCGGAAGTATGTGGTGGAAAACGTACTGAAGGCCGGCTACACGACCCCTACGCCCATTCAGAAATGCGCCATTCCCATCATCATGGCGGGAAGGGATCTCATGGGGTGCGCGCAAACCGGCTCAGGAAAAACCGTAAGCATACTTTTCTACAACTTAAACATTTGTCATTTTTGTTTGAACTAAGGGTTATTTAGTTTGTTATTACTCTGGTTGATGGTGGCGGTTTTTGTTCTTGTATTCTTGTTAAAAAGTTACTGATTCTGCTGAATTAAGGGTAACCGCGCGGTAAACTACACCGGACGCGCCGAATTTAATTGTATAAAACTATAATGTTTGGAATAATGCACGAAAATTGATCAATCAACCTAATAGTTTTAATGAAGATTTTTTAAATAAAACATATTTAATCATATAACAAAAATATTGCATATTTTTTCATCAAACCCTGTTCTCTATTTGTTTACAGGCAGCATTCTTGATTCCCATGATTCACTGTCTGCTGCAAGACCCAAAGGAATTGGTGGTTGGGGATGGTGGATGTGCAGAGCCACAGGTAAGATAATTGGTTTCAAATAACCAAATTGTTGAAGTCCTAGCTTTCTACAATACAGTTACTAATTGATTATTCTAAGTATATCAGTTAAACCAAAATCTGGATATCTCTGTGCACTAGTAGAGAGTAACTGATGTTTAAAATTTATTCACAAAGATAGCAATACGCAAGTGATGTGGCTCCATTGAGACCCCGCACTAAATACCTTCCAACAGATGCTTCATCTCTTTGATTCTATAAATATTCAGTAAGTCATAAGGGGTTCATTTTTGACCAAATTATTAATTCTTTGAGACGTTTAGTTAATTTTTATTGATAAACTGTAAATGGCATCTTAATTTCAGGTAGTGATAGTGTCGCCTACGCGAGAGTTGACGCTGCAAATCTTCACTGAAGCGCGGAAGTTCTCGTATGGCTCCGTGTTGAAGATCTGCGTCGCGTATGGCGGCACCGCCGTGCGACACCAGGGGGACAATATTGCTGTAAGTGTCACCGAAACTTGCTTAAAATCTTCAGGCAGGCGATATTTACATCTGCATGTCACAATATTTTCAAAAATAAATATTTGATTCTTAATATGTTGTGGTGGACAGGTCAAAAACGAATCAGTTTCTTGTTTCTTTAGTACAGAAGAAACCTTAAGGACCCGTTCATATGACACGATATCAACGCGCGCTGATCGCGCTAGGGTAGTTTTACATCGGCGCACGGGTCGCGTCCACACACACAGCCGCTCTATCGGTTGACCACCCAAAATCAAACACTACATTTTTGTCGTGGTGTTTATGAATAAGCAAAAAAACGTCCCAAGCGGTTGCGGCAAGAACGTCATCCTTACATCTGATGCGGCGCGGAGGAACGGAGGCGGCCCGAGCGCTGCGTGTGCGAAGCGGTTTCTATTTGGGTGCTGAGCATGCGCTCGTACATTAATATCGATTAATTCTTTATCTGAAAGACATTTGCTCGTATCGATCATCACTTGTTTACTTATAAAAATTTTTTTTTTCGCAGAGGGGCTGTCACATATTGGTAGCGACGCCTGGTCGCCTGCATGACTTCGTTGACCGCAATAGGGTATCGTTCGGCAGCATTCGCTTCGTGGTACTGGACGAGGCCGATAGAATGCTCGACATGGGATTCATGCCCGCGGTCGAGAAAATGATGGAGCATTCTTCTATGACTCCTATGGTAAGTAATCTACTTATAGTGACTCTCTAGTACTGGAGGTTAGAACAGCAAACTTTTCTCTGTTTTGTGAAGCGAATGAGGTGTCAGACTCTAGCAATTTTTTCTCACTCCCAAATGTTCCACAGCCACTTCTTCCCCCTGCCAATCATTAAAACTGTTAAACTGATTTAGCTGAAATTCAGTGTGGAGTTGGGAAAAGATTTACTTAGGTTTATTTTAGCTCGATACCACGCGGGTAAGGCCGCGAGCGAGCAGCTAGTAGTAAACTATGAAAACTTTCTCATCTTTTTCTCTTCCCATCAAATAATGTATGTCTTGTCTACTGTGTAACAAGTGTTTTCTCTGGCAGGGTGAACGTCAAACCCTGATGTTCTCGGCCACTTTCCCTGAGGACATACAACACTTGGCCGGTCGGTTTTTGAACAACTATCTGTTTGTGGCGATCGGTATCGTGGGCGGCGCCAGCTCCGACGTAGAACAGATATTCCATCAGGTGTCGAAGTACGAGAAACAAACCATGCTCAAGAAACTGGTGGAAGAGAATGGTATGTTAACTATTTTAGGAGTTTGACATATTTTTGTAATTTAGGAATCCCTAACATCCTTAGGTTTTTGGGTAGGGTAAGTGGTTTTTCGGGGGGCAATACACAATCCTCCATTCAATGGGAAGCCAGAGCAGACCGCTGTACCCCCTACACAGAGAATAAGACAATCATAATATCTATTACTATAATTTGTATCAATAGTTTTCAAGTATTTCTCATAGTCTGACTCATAGTTTCAACTCCACGTTTCGTATGTTACCTACCAGTTAGTAACAGTTCTGTAAACAAACAATTTTTTTTCACAGATAAGAAACGCATCTTGGTTTTTGTGGAGACTAAGCGTAACGCAGACTTTATAGCTGCCATGTTGTCCGAGCAACAGACGCTAACTTCTTCTATCCACGGCGATCGCATGCAGAAGGAAAGGGAGGAAGCGCTTTACAACTTCAAGAGCGGACGCCACTTGCTTCTTGTCGCCACTGCGGTCGCCGCGCGAGGACTCGGTAACTATTTGTTTACTAGATGACACCCACTCTACAACTTGTGTTGCGAATTCACATAATAATTTTCTCCACTTTCGCCACTTGACAAACACATCTTCCAATTTTAAAATCTACAAACACTGGTGTTGCTTTTAAGCTATCTACCAGTCATTCAAAGATGAATAAATATGTATTGATTACAATTTAAAACTCACCAGTAATGTTATGGGAAGATGTATGTATGTTGTAGTTGTATGTACAGAATGGTCAGTTTCTTATTGAAATTATTTTACAGATATTAAAAACGTCGACATAGTTGTGAACTATGATCTTCCAAAGACCATTGATGAGTATGTCCATCGAATTGGCAGGACAGGTCGCGTGGGCAATAGAGGCATGGCCGTCTCATTCTTTGATGCGGATCAGGTAATACTGCAACAACTAAACTGATCCTACCTCTATTTAAAGTTAAAAAGGTTTTAATATTGATCATAAATATTTTTTTTAGGATGGAGGCTTGACGGCTGATTTGTCAAAGATCCTCAAACAAGCGGACCAACCTGTACCGGACTTCTTGCAAGGAGGCGGCACTGCCACATACAAGGGCAACAAATATGGAGGAAGTGATATACGAGTAAGTTATCTTTTTATAGATTCTCTGAATTATTTCGTATTTTTTTACTAGTTTTAAGCTTATGTTTTGTTCTGTCATCTAATGCTAATCTAATCAATCTATTTTCTGCCAACCAAAGAAGGATGAGGTATGTTTGTTTAAATTCATCTGTAATCAATCATTCGTCAATTCGAATCCCGAATCTGGAAAATAGCCATAACTAGTTTTGACTGATTTTAGTAGTCAATATTGGTCTACGAGTTTTGACCGTAACATATATTAATGGGATTCAAGCATCATATTATTGTAATTAACTCTTATTAGGCAATGTTATTTTAATTATAATATATTTTTTAGAGCTTCAATAACGCCAGTGCGGGCACCAGCCAGGGTCAAGAAGAGGAAGAAGAGTGGTGAGCATGTAAGAGACTTATCGAGAAAGACAATTTTGTATGGTGTCTGTGTTTGTCATCTTTGGTGCTTATGCAGTAAACTTGTTCAACAGACATTTTGAATGTCTTCAAGTTGTCTTACAATCGCATAAATTAATCAAAGCATTAAATATCTGACATTCTTGAACACATGAATACTCATTGTGGCTAGTAATGTTCCGAAGGACTAGCCATTGTATGATTTTCACAAAAAGACTGTTACTATTTAGTTTAGGATAAGGACTTAAGTTTAGGGTTCGGAGTAAATTACTTTAGCATGCATATTCAGAATAATGCATAAGTCCCATTGAATTGTACAGATACATGCATCATCCGATTGTAATTAAGTTAAGTTTAAGTTTTTTTTTAAGTCACCGAGTCGATAGTTTTGTTTTCTTTTTAGCGTTTATATGAATGTTTAAGTTTTTTTTATTTTTATCTGATATGTGATTGCTTCGAAATTGAAATTCTAAAATAGACAATTTTTTGCTGTGATTTAATTAAGGTTACATTTTATTTGAGCTCAATATAAAAACTGTAGAAACGCTATTCACATCACATAGTCTCATCATTTCGAATCTCAATTTCAATACAAAATTAGTATAACTCATTTAATGCAACAGTTTATGTTTTTATCATATTAATAATTGGCATAGTACCTCCTTTAAAACTCATACTTAAATTCCTATACATAGAAGATTATTTCTGATGTAAATATTGTGATACTATTCGTATTACATTATCTAAGATTTAACAGACAAAATGTTTGAGCATTAGATGTTACAAACAAATGCTTGGTCATATTTTTATCTGAGCAGACCCCAAAAAAAAGCCATAGCTCTAAGTTCAAATAGTTATTATTTACCATGTTTGAGCGTAATCTTTGTTATAAAATTAAAGCAGGGATAACGTGACAATTTATACCTTTAGAAAAGGTAAAAGTAAAATAAAAAAAAATTGAAATTTTTAATGACGTGAAAATATCGGATATTAGCAGCGTCGGCGTTCGTTTTGTAAAAAGTACTAAGAGCCTACAAGATTGTCATTAAAAATGTTACCTCTGTAGCAAGTAAGTTTTGTTTAGATACTAATTTTGAATACCTTTTTAGTTCCCGTGTCGTTTATAAGAAGGCAACTTTTGAGTATAATAAAAGTAAAATAAGAAGCTGTGGTTTTATTGATAATAGTATTTATTATTAGACTAGTTTTATTGTTCACTTCATTTATTTACATTGTGTAAAGATTTGTCCAAACTTATTCTACTTAAAAGTATTATTAATTGTAAGTCGATGTAAGTATTTCCTTTGTTTTGAGTAAAGTTTTATCAGTCTGGTTATTCCTATATCACAATGTACTTACTTATCCTAACATGAACAATATGAACACAACTGTTCCACTTTCTTATCGTGGTTATGTTCACTAAAATAATGTCTACAATAGAGCTTTTGTTTTTTTAAACTATTTATGTGATTTATTCGTAGATCACTTTGCCGACATTTTGTGTGTAGTTCTAGCTGGACAATCAATGCTTTGTCAAAAAGATTAAGGTAAGTTAATACCCTACATCCTAATGTCATTGCATTTTTAATATTTTAAATTTAATTACTGAGGCGTTGATACGATGTCACATTCCATCTGAAGTACTGTACCACACTGAAAAAGAAAAAGAATATCATCACTAAAATAACTTGACCCTTTTATTGCAGGAATGGGATAAAAGACTGTGATCACCAAAAAGAAGAAAAAAGGTCTTTTTTTGCAGTCGTAAATGTCAACGCTAAAAGCGCTTTGGGATAAAAATGCAACTTGAAAGGTATGTAAAATATGTACAGTTATTCATTTGACATGCGACCATCCTTTTATAATTATTTTTGTTCAGGACCCGCTTATACAGCTCTTTGTCTGGTGTTAACCTGACTAACGTCTATATACTAGGGGCTCCAGTACCGGGATTTCGGTACCGGCACACGGCCGGAACCGGGAGTACCGGGATTTTCGGTATTCCCGAAAATAATTAGTAGCCTATTATTAAGTCAAACAGAAAACTCGTCAGAAAACGATAAAATAAAGAAAAGTCGAGCGAAATATAACGAAAAGTTATAAGTTATATTTTTATATTTATATAATTTACTGCAAGCATGATTTGTAAGAGAGAAAATTCGCGTAATTAATTGAATATTGCATTAACAATACAGTCCCAATTTTTAAGTTATATATCAAGTATAAATGGCTTATAACGAAAGTTTTGAAGTGGATATTTCTTTGTTTGCAGGATTGTATAGGATTACAGTTCAAAAGTTAGTACGTCACATGAGTAACAACACTTCTAAACGAAGGTTGATTTGATTTCTGATAAAATAATAGTTTTTAATCGTACTTTATTTGTTATTAATCTTCACAAGCCAATGCTCAATGATCATGTCAATGTCAATGATCGGCCTGATAAGTATGTTAAAATAAAAGTGCCAATTTTATTAATTTCCTCTGTGATAAACTATCGATAAGTATATGTGTCAGTTTAAAATTTTTGTCAAAGACGTAACATAAAGAAGTATCCACTTATAATTTACGGTTGTATCTTCGACACAACCCGTTGCTTTTTAACCAGTGCGTCCTACCCATAATGAAATACTCAACCAAGGCGTGAACACTCACTGTTCTGCTAGATATCTATTTAGATAAACGACGCAATAATACACTATGAAACGAGCTACGCTTGGAGTTTGAGATACTTGAAGGGAACTAATGTCATTAACAAAGCTTATAAACCCGTATATCCATAGTCAGCTGGTTTTAATAAACATAAAGCACAGTCGCATTGCAGAAAACGGAATCATTATTCATTATTTCTTATTAATAGTAGGCTAATAAACTGTTGATGACAACATCGGAGAAGATGGAAAGACGAGCTAGACTCCTACTTGGAAGACTGGAAGACAGTTGCCCTTGACAGAAAAGAGTGGAAAGAAGGAAGGGAGGCCTTTGCCTTGCAGTGGGACGATTCACGCTATATATTAATAAAATAATAATAAGAAATAAAAATAATACGTTCAGTGGCTTAGGTTGTGGAAAGACCGTCACGTCATTACAAACAACCCCAAAGCCCATGTCATTCTTTAAATAAATGCATTGAGACGACGATACCAACGATAAGCTGGGGCTGTCCAATTTCAAAACACAGTATAAACCAAATTTTGAAAATGGGTGTTTTTGCATCTTACTAGGTGGTTCCGCACATAATTGCATTGTCAAAACTTCAAATAAACGCTCACAAGCCAAAATCATACTCCCAAAAAACCTAGCAAGTGCATTTCGTTTTTTAAAAATGCTTTATAAACCATTTCAAAACAGCATAGACCAGTGACCATTTCAAAACTTAGTAAGTGCGTGGCGCTTACTAGGTTTTGAAATGGTTATTGCACTTACTAGGTTTTTAAATTGAAAATCAAAGTTTATTTTCGTGCGTCAATTTCAGTATATCCAAAATAGTATGCCGGCGTCGTAGGGCAAATTTTTTTTGTTTTTTTTTTGTGATTTTGTCATATTTTATTGGGAAATATGAACAGGCAACAGTTTTACAGGTCGCCAATTATGATGAGTGCTTTGGTGTATGCTGACATCAACTTGTAATCAGTATTTAAATGTATTTGTTTTTGATAATTCGCTAACCAGAGCTTACTTAAAAAAAATTAACCGGCATCGGCATTTGATTGTGAATATGATTGTTAAATAATAAATTGGAGGTATTTTGTTTTCTACATTTTGGTGATTGGTAGGCCTCTTTAGTTACTTACTAGGTTTTGAAATTGTTTTTCAAGTTCAGTTTTAAATCATAAACCAATTTCGTTAAATAGTAAGCGCTATTCTGTGCCGCCTTACTCGCACTATCAACTAAACATAAAAGAAAATATATTGGACATCAAGCCTAGGATATAACACAACTTTTGGTGTCACTCCCGTCAAGCTGACTATTATAGTTTAGTAGCGACACGACATCAAAGTGGCGAAGTCGTTTTTCTTCTCTCCTGTTAAATTTACTTTTTGGTTTATACTGTGTTTTGAAATTGGGCAGCCGACTGATATTGCAACATTTCCTAAGTTCTGAAAATCAACAGCACCTTTGAAAGTTAGTAAGATGGGCGGGTAGGATCTAGTGGGTAGAGGAGTTACTGTCTTTCCTTCTTTGTACTAACAGAATGCACTATTTAGCTATTGGTTTAAAGATTAAAACCCTATAAAAGTCTTATACACTAAATTTTAAGTAATCCCGAAAGTACCCGAAAATCCCGGTTCTGGTTTTTTCTAGTACCTGTGCTGGAGACAGCCGAGAATCCCGGGATTTTCGGTACCGGGATTTCCCGGTACTATGCCCTACTATATACCCTTATTTTGATTACTTTTTGTTGTAATTGGTTTCGTTTATTTAGGATGAAGCCTCTAACTGACGTAGGATTACATTATCATGTTCATCTTTTATGCAGAAACTGCCTTGTGTCTTGCGTAGAACATTATCTTGCGGGCTGCTCAACTTTGTGCTTAAATACTTTGCCCCGAGCAAAGTGCATTATAGAAATCAGCTTGCCATTTATTGACTTACCATATCACTGAAGAACGCAACGAATCCTATTATAATAATCAAAAAAGATTCATAATTGAACTTACCTAACGAAGACTATGCAAATTAACGCGATGAAAATACTGAGTACGTAGATCGAGGCTGGGAAGACGAATAGCGTGACTTGGTACAGAGAATTGTACATGACTGGCGCGATGAGTGGGCAAAGTCCTTCGATAGCCGACATCAACGCAAAAATCTTCGCTATGTCTTCCACTGGCAAGGTTTTTGTAAGCATGGAACGAATAAGCGGCGACGATAGCCCTCTGAACATGGCTAGTGTGCAACCTGAAAATTAAGTAAGGCTTCAAAGCTGTTCTTTTGTATCACTTTGTTTTGCCCTGCAATTTTCAGTTTGGAATCATCCACTGCTTCCAGATCTGTTTCTGATCACTCGGTAGTTTTTCATTAATATGTCGTCACTTCAGGAAACCTTAAACTTAACTATCGCAAATCAAACTTTTGTTGTAGTCACCA
Source organism: Lobophora halterata (assembly GCA_932526365.1). Lineage (NCBI taxonomy): Eukaryota > Metazoa > Arthropoda > Insecta > Lepidoptera > Geometridae > Lobophora > Lobophora halterata. The sequence goes on from OW052018.1 coordinate 4,614,597, forward strand.
GAGCCTCGAGTTTATGATCGCTTTAGTTTTTTATTTATACGAAAAACATTATAAAATACCCATACCATAGATTTTTAATATACTCAATCAATAATAATACTACTTATTCTTGTTATTTTATTGTACCGTCAAGTATTATTATAATTATGTATTTTCAACAGACTTCGAAAAAGGAGAGGTTCTCAATCCGTTTTTTTTATATTCGTTGCTTATTAGGTATAAGAACCGTTTTGAAAAAAAAAATTTTTTTGAGAAGATGTACTCACATTGGTCCCATAGATTCATCATCATCAAAATTGGTTCAGTAGTTAAGTTTCTAAATTGAAATAACTGAAAGTTGATTGAGTGGTGTTGACGATCACTTCAATTGGACCGTTTTTCCAATTGAAATCGGTGTTTGTATGTTTTAGTAAAACCTTGATTATGTTTGATCTTATTAAAGGTATAAATGCATTACATAAGATACCGTACTTACCCAAATACATATGCCACGTGACTGTAGCCAACGCTTTTGTCAGATAATCAATCGTAACTGATACAAAAGCTACGATAACAAATGCCAAATCTGTTATAGGGAGCACTTTTTGCAACACTGATACTCCAAAGAATGATCCGACGAATGATATAAGTGTGCTCGACGAGGAGAAGAGAGTGTAGTCTTTTATTGTCCAGTGCAGTTTCTCTCTCGTGTACCAATATTCTAATGACATCAGTCCGTAGAGGATGAATATTGATAGACTGTTGGCAAAAGTTAGAAGAAGTATTTGCGCTCTGCCGTTGTTTGGACGACGCTTAAAACATTCGCGTACCATCTCCTTCACAAGAAGAAAGTCTACCACGCTTGAAAAAGTTCCCTGAAAACGATATTACATTTAAACAGGCTGGAGTTTAAATTACCTGAACGCCTGACAACATTGTAAATTCAAATGGGGCGGGCAGGCAAGTCGTTGGCTAGCAGAAGTAAAACTTCCTTTGGATGTAGGTACCTTAGTAAGTATGTAGGTAATAGAATAGGTATACCTACTGGTTCTTTTCATCATTAAATCTATTTTGGTGGTAGCTAAAGTTCGGTCACTGACATTTTAACCTTATCTATTGAAAAACAATACATTAGATAATATAGTCTGCTATCTTCATCAGAACTGCAAACCATGTAGTCTGTGTGTGATCGATAGAATTACAAATAGTGTGCGATAACGTGTGTTATCCACCTTGATGATAACAGCTATTATCATAATTCATTACCTCATTGCATCAACAAAATATATGAGAGGTAATCATGATAGGTACACGGAATAAAAATAGAAGTGTCTGTATAATGTATGAAATGTCGAAAGAGGAATATCCATACATCTCAAGGAGAACTACTTATGGTAATGGCGTTATTTGCGAGTAATAATAAATGTTGCATTATCAACTAACATTTTATCTGTTATATTTGGTAGGTTCACCCACCTAATTAAGTCAAGGCCAGATTCGCAGCGCTAAACTGAAGTATTAATTCTATTGATCTTTGAACACGCAATGACTATTATGAAGTTTAACATTTAAAAGTATTCAAGTAGGTACCTATGTAGTAAACTTTTTTGCGATTTGCTGTCGGAGCAGTCGAGGTTGAGAAAACGTGTTCATGATATTGTTATTCAGCATTATCTTAAAACAGGCCAGATTTCGGGGTACCAGTCTTGATTGATCCTAAAGGATAAAATGTATTGGGCATAAGCACCTGCACAGCTCCGGTCAATGACTCCTTGATCCACACATTGGTATATGCGTACGCTATGACGTTAAAAGTGGCGGCAATCAGAAGAAGATTAACATGGCCCACGGCTCGAAGCGTGTAAGAGCTGAGGAAACCACCAACCATGCTTCCCAAGGCCACAGAGGCTTCCAATATAGTCATTCTAGAACAAAACATCACACAAAGTATACGGTGCCTTTTACCATAGACGAGACTCGTTACGCAATTTATTACAATGTAATTGTCGTCTTCGTATATTTTTAAACCTGAGAAAGGTGTAGCTTTGAAGAGACAGTCGTCATAATGACGAACTGCTTAGCCATTTATCATGATTTTGTCTCAGGCATGAATATTTTATTATTTCTTTGTACCTCATGCACATTGAGGTGCCTACATGCACTCCTGCATGTAGGTATTATGTAGGATTTGTACCTCAAAACGATTTGACATTGAGAAAGAAGGTGATTTCTCACAAAATGATATAAATATTTCATTTTTTTTTATTTGCAAACGCACGCAAATCGTATATTACCTAAGGGACCGCTTCTGCTCCGAAGTGATATCGCTAAGGTAGCAATATGCCCCAGTAAAGAGGACAGTAAACCCCCCTGTCAAGGAGTAAGGCACTATGGTCAAAATGTACCACCAGGGCCCGAGGTCAAGCATCCCGTATATAACCATAAGCATCGAGCTCATTGCTAATCCTGGAAAGAAAAGACGTAGGTGAAATATAAAGTCTGTAATCTTTTAGCCTACAGTTCTACTTGTTAGAAGTAGAAATCTTTTAGCCTAAAAATGGACGCTCTCGAAAATTCAGCCATGGAAATGCCCTTAGATTAGACTAATCGCGCGAGTGCATCTTTAAACTAAATGATCTATGATCTCACCTCAGGAAACCATAATAATAATATGATCTGTTAAAGGTAAGAACGACAATTGACACTTGATTTCTTGCTGGTTGGGCTTGTAGTTCAACCGGTTTGATAAATCCTGGGGCTGGCGCGATAATAAAACCGCATGTTGGCACAGATGAGCGAAAGGAATTATATTTTAGGACACCTTAATAATAATTAGAGGACTTATTAACTATTTAGGACCACTTAGTAGACTTCTATTATTATTATTACGACGACACAGTGGCTATGTTAGTAGTGACTCCGCCTACGAAGCTTGGTGTTCCGGGTTCGATCCCCGGCTAGGGCGAATATTTGTGTGACGAACACAAATGTTTGTTCTCGGGTCTTGGATGTTGTGATGTCTTGTATGTGTCCATGACACCTGCGACACAGGGAATCCTAGTGCAGGGGTGTGAGTGTGTGAATGTTTATTCTCGTATCTACGGTATCCTGCAACGTCGGTAGTGACCTACTACTACGTTACGCAGACTAAATTATTGGTCTCTGCCCTTGCTGCCTGACTGATCCTTGCATGACAAACCTAAGTACATATTTCTTTGAATTAAACTGACTCCCAATCTCTTTGAAGTTACAATATTGCATATGCTTTATTTCTCAGCTACCTATTTACTTATTTCTCATTTATTTAACTAATAATGAAGTTAATTATAAGTACGGGTCAAAATATGTAACAACAACCGGAAAATCTTAACTAATTACCAATTAGGTATTCACACTAAAGTCTGTCAAACATCGAACAGATTCCAAGGTCAAACAAAAGTGTTTTCACACCACCTGCTCGACAATGTCCAATTACATATCATGCTATCATCAAGGTAAAGCAAAGCATTACCTACCAAGGGAGGTAATGTTGTATGAAACTCCCAAGGGATGTAATGTGATTTGAATTTGGAACGTCAAATTCGTGTGCAAACTCGTGGAAAACTCTTAAGTAAAAGAACGTCCATATGGCATTGTAAAAAGGTTTGTTCTAAAATCGAACTGGCCACTCATAAAAAAAAGAAAAAAGGCGCGACTTCAAAGATTGTGAAACAAAAGACGGTGTTGACTGCTGAGTTCAGAGCCCTGGCTTTTTATTGCCTCGCAGAAGGTGTGAAAAGTAGAGTATGCACCTCTGGGATAAAGCCTGTCTTCGTCTTGGGCAGCTTGAACCCCTCGCGTCACTCAGGACTCTATATAACTCCCTCGCTTCGCTCAGGAGTTAACTGAGTCCCTCGTTAGCTCAGGGTTCAATATGCCACCCACGACATAAGACACTGCTTTATCCCCTTAGTGCATAATCTACTATTTCACACCACTTGCTCGACAATGTCCAATTACATATCATGCTATCATCAAGGTAAAGCAAAGCATTACCTACCAAGGGAGGTAATGTTGTATGAAACTCCCAAGGGATGTAATGTGATTTGAATTTGGAACGTCAAATACGTGTGCAAACTCGTGGAAAACTCTTAAGTAAAAGAACGTCCATATGGCATTGTAAAAAGGTTTGTTCTAAAATCGAACTGGCCACTCATAAAAAAAAGAAAAAAGGCTCGACTTCAAAGATTGTGAAACAAAAGACGGTGTTGGCTGCTGAGTTCAGAGCCCTGGCTTTTTATTGCCTCGCAGAAGGTGTGAAAAGTAGAGTATGCTCCTCTGGGATAAAGCCTGTTATTTCAATTATAAATCATAGTAAACTTTCGTATTGATGGTGTTGTCTTAGGTCTTAGAAGAAAGACACTTTATTGTTTAAATTTTTCGACAATTTATATTTTAACGTGTTTGAAAGCGTTAAATTGTAAACTTAGTTTTTAAAACTTCATGATGAAATATAAATATTCGGTAGCTTTATTAATTTGATAGAAATATTGTAATATTTTTATCAGTGCAGCTGTGGTATCGAAATGACAGAGGGTTCCTACTCTTGATCTATGTATGTCTGTGGTTCCTACCCTTTTAGGACCCAATGTTGTATAAAATGGTAATTATGATTATAAACAGTTTATCTGGGTTTGCACCTGCCTACTAGATACCTAGCCTAGACCATTTTCTCTTTACTCTTTGCCTAGACTTACTTAGATTATAATTTTGTGACTACAAGTCGAACTCTATCTGGGTACGAAATTTTATTTGTTTTTGCTTCATGGCTTTCTTCACCACACCATTTTTTTTCTTATACTTGACCTTACTAGCCTTCGCATATATCTACTAGTAGGTATTGTAAAAACCTTGTAACTCTCCAGTAGGAAATCTTAAATCAGTGTCTGTAGAGAAGCCTGTAGGCGTAGGTAGGTAGGTACTTAAGTAAGTACCTTGTTATTTCGACTTACCCATTAGAGGCCATACCACCAGCGGCTTCCTTCCGTAAGTGTCCGACCAAACAGCTAAAAATAGCGAAAGAGTTGCCGGCGCCAATGATTCTATGATACTCTTGACTGTGGAGACAAAAGCAGCATATTTCTGAACTTCTTCTTCAAGTTGCCCCGTATGGTTGGTCTTGTCTATAGACAGGAAACTTAAACATTCTTCGTTTGAATGATGTAAGGCGTGGACACATGTTCGGTAAAGTAGTATGTTGCTGATTGCAGCGCCTGAAAGTTATAAGTTTTAAAATTACGCAGTTAGGTGTCGGTGGTTCGATTCCCACCGATTGGCATCTGTACGTTCTACTAACGTATGTATCAACAATGAAGCCATTGCAATAAGGAACTTAATTTGTCTTTTCTTTTAATTACCTACGTAGTTTGTAGGTTTTGTCATTGAATAGTTTTACAATTAATTTGCCAAAAGCTATTCAAAGTACATAAATATTATATAGGAAGCTACTTACCTACTTCCGTGGTACTTAGCCAGTTACTTTTTATTACTCCACCTACCAGAGAAGGCTGCAGTCATTATTGCACAAAACAAAGGGAATTCCATTGTGATTCTAAATGGAGGAGCCGGTGTTTCTGATAATTCCACATTAGTATTAACAGCGGGGTTTCCTTGAGTCGGCTGAAGTTGTCTTTCATCATCAGACATTGTAATAGCTAAATCAAAAAATAAATCATGATCACCTAATTCTAATTTACCGCGAAACACTTTTCACCATGGTATATATTTGGAAAATCTTTATCCCGTGAATACGTAATCACTACAGAAATAGCTCAACTTACCTTACACCTAATAAATTAAAATAGAAGTGATCTTTTGTTTTCGTTATTTAAGTACCTACCTAATAATCTACCAATTAGATCAACACAACACAACAAGCATTTGACATCGCATGTCCGCGATTAAAAATCTGCGTGAATAACTTAGCGTTTCATTTGACTCATACTCCACCGGAAGTGAATGAAATGAACGAAATGAAGCTAGCAGCAGTTTATAATTGCCATAGAAAAAAACTTGTTTCTCAATTTCAGAAGCAGACATCACTATGCTTGCTTAAATTGCTTCATTTTTATTGTCTTTGGTCTTGCTTGCTTTTTTCGTTTGTCTATGAAATTCAAGGAAGAGGGGAGAAGAAAGTCTAAAACGAAACAGCGAGTGAATTTGACAAAAAAAACTGTATTTTATTGTTCAAACTAGGCAAAATTGTGTTAAGTTTTACTACAGAAATCAAACGAAATAAGGTAAACAATATTAGGTTTACTGAATTTGCGTATTATCATATATAGGGTTCACAATTTGAGCTTCGGAACTCTGATGAGTCGCCCTTCGTCATATCACCACATCCGCTATTGTAGAATTTTACTGTTATTTTTTGTTGAAAGTAAGCTTATGTATTGATAAAATGGTCGGAAAGTTCACTTTTCTTATGGTAAGCTACCAAACCTTAGGCGTTTGATGGTACTTCAACACTCTGACGCGACCTATTTTTAGATCGGCTTTCTTTTTTCTGTGCCGCATTCCTGGTTGATATGCCGGCCTGTACAATTTCTTTCTGACTGTGTTTTTCCTTTCTAGAACACTTGATAATCGCTGTGAAGATGGCCGTAAACGTATATTCCACAAATGTGACTTCCGAGAACTTATCACGACATGACATGTTGGCGTGGGTGAACGATTGCCTTCATTCTAGCTTCGCAAAGATAGAGGAGCTATGCACAGGCGCCGCCTATTGCCAGTTCATGGACATGCTGTTCCCTGGCAGTGTGCCCATGAAGAGAATCAAGTTCAAGACAAACTTAGAGCATGAGTACATACAAAATTTCAAAGTATTACAGGCAGCCTTCAAAAAAATGGGTGTTGACAAGGTAAATAACATACTTTATGTATAGAGTTTCATGTATTTTACGAGTCTATGTAATGTCAGTAAACAATGAAAAACACCTGTTTGGCACTCGGCTTTATGTCCTAGAATTACTATTGTTGAAGCACTATCTCTGTTATCTTTGTAAAATACATAATACAAAACTTTATCAATCTTAAAATGCTGCTCCCTAAATACTTTTAAAGTATTTTTTTAAAATACATGTGTCATTATTCCATACATTTACAATGGTTGATTTGTTTAACTGATGCTACTTGGTCGGTAGTTGCCCACTGAGCTAGTCTAGACTTAGTTTAGAGCTAGTGTTAATTCATAATGCCACCGAATATAAAAAAAGGTTTAATTTTTTTATAAATCTGAAACTTGTATATTCAGATTAGTTAGTAAAAGATTAAAATAATTTTAACCCCCTTGAAATTAGTCTCAAAATATTTTTAAATTTTACAAGTTTGTTCACCATTCATAACTTGTTAGTAACTATGCAGGTAGTTATGCACACTTGTTAAAGTACCCATCAAAAGTAAAAACTCTTTTTTGGAACCAATTAAATAGATTTTCTTTGTGTCTGCATGGGAAATGTAGCCACACAGCTAGTTCACTTTGTAAGTTTTCAATTAATAACATTTTTTTTATTTTACTGAGATTCTAAAATAAAATAAATATTTGATGCTACCTAACACAGTGGTTCAAATGTGACTTTATAGGTGATCCCTGTGGACAAGCTGATTAAGGGGAGGTTTCAAGACAATTTTGAGTTTTTACAATGGTTTAAAAAGTTTTTTGATGCAAACTATGATGGGCGCGAGTATGACGCGTTTGATGCTCGCGGGGGCTTCACGATCGGGGCCGGAGCGTGCGAGTCTGGCGTCCCTCTGTGTGGTGCCGTGGCGCTGGCGCCGCCGCCTCCGCGCGTGCGCCGAGCTGTGCCCTCTCACCAGTCCGGCAGTACGCATCCACTCGCACTATCACCAGAATCTATATCTCACCATCGCATGACCGCATGCTCCATCAAAACGTAGCAGCCTCCAGTGCGTTCGACAATCGCAATCCTCCTGTAGTCAGCACATTTTGTTTCTGTTTTATTTATTTCATTTTTTCTTTTGTAGATAGTGCCAATTGACAAACTGGTGAAGGGTCGTTTTCAAGATAACTTTGAGTTTTTGCAATGGTTCAAGAAGTTCTTTGATGCCAACTATGGAGGCATGGATTATGACGCGGTCGCGCAGCGTGAAGGCCTGCCGATGGGGCACGGGGGCTCGTCGGCCCCGCGCGGAGCCACCTCCGCCGCCAAGAAGCCCGCCGCTCCCATCGCGAAAGTAGCGGCTAGACCCCAAACCAGTACTGTTCCCTTTTATTTTACATTTGATTGATGTGGCTGTTGCTTTGTTTGCCAGTTAAAATAACATTTGACATATAATAGATAAAACCATTGCCACATTAATATGGTATTTTTTTCTTATTTTAATTTCAAAGTAAATTAGTCCACTTTTTATTTAAGGTTAAATTATTTATTATCTTAGCACTTGTGCTGCATGCTGAGTGTGTATGAAGAAGTATTGTTGACTTATTAAAGAAGAGAGAATAAAACTATATTTTGTTATTAGAACTAAACTACACAGGTCAAGTAGTCACATAATAAATATTTAACATACATATTTCCTTAAAACTATTTAGATTATTGCAGATGAATAATTCCAATGCAATGTAACAAGAGGTCAACAACATTTTCCCTGATACGCACAAACATATACTATTGCTTCTATACATTTACCAATTATTATTAACAGTATGATTCATATTTCCAATCACATCTATCTGAAACATGACACTGCCCATATTTGCAATACAACATTGTAACACTCATATATTGAATTACCGAGATTTCGTCAGCTATTTCTACAGTTTCGTTTTTTACTTTTCAGTTGGCAAGGCACCAATGGCAGTGCGGTCTCCCCCAGTTAATCTAGTGAGAACAAACCAGATTGGCAAAGGAGACTCTAAAGTAATTGATGAGTTAAACCTTCAGGTAAGTAGGGATAGTTTTACCACCCATGAAACCCACCAGAGGTCATGGTTGCCATGCTACAGCTGGGTCATCATTTGGTATCTTCCATCGCTCCAAAAGCGTGCTAATAAGGTCAATGTTTTCTCATACAATTGCTGCTATCATCCATCATTCGACTATGAAGTTAACGCGATTCATTCGCATCAAATTTGCTATCATCCAACTTTTTACCATGAAGTTTTTTGAAGAACGCAATTCACTCTCCCAAGTTTCCGTATATACTTTTATCATCATAGTTAAACTCAAATTCACACGATCTTGAACTGCTTTCACATTAGCTAGGTTGACGATAAAGGCGTTATCTATCATCCAAGTTTCCTTAATTGGTTTATGAATCATCCATGTTAGCTCGAGTTTAAATTGAATGTCCATTTTTCCATAACGCACAGACTAGGTCTCAATTAGTATCTTGCACACGAGACTAATATACAATATACATATTGCACCATCATAAAATTATTGGATGCTTAAAAAATGTGTAAACACAAAAGTTACAGACGTTTAAAACTTCTGAAAAGAATAGATTCCAATACATAGAAGTCGCATTATTTGTATGTGGCCCCATAATTCCATTCATAATAATATATACCTAATAGATGTCATTCATTCTATTTCTGTATATTGCTATATTTTTTTTAAATACTTGACCTTTTAACTTAGATAACATAGGTTTATGAGATTATCAAATTTATTTTACATTACCACGCCAAATGTGATAGCAGTCGCCAATACTTATAAATCAATTTAAATTTGCAGGTGAACGAGCTGAAGGCGACGGTGGACGGTCTCGAGAAGGAGCGAGACTTCTACTTTGGCAAACTACGGGACATAGAGGTGATCTGCCAGGAGATGGAGGAACAGCAAACCGGTCCGATTGTACAGAAGATTCTGGATATATTATATGCAACGGAGGTAAATATTAATACTTTGATGCATATGTAAAACGCCAACAATCAGCTTGTAAAAATGCTGATTGTTGGTATGCTACAGTATGCCGTATGTCATAGGAATTAAGGTTTAGTTTAAATTATTGACTTCTCATGGTCTCTTCGCCATGCCTCTGCAGGTGTGCGCTGGGCCTTACCCGCCCTATAGCTTGCCACTCTTGTTTATTGAATTTTGAACCTCCTTTTAGTAAGAAAAAAAGAAAATCTCCTTTGACATGCAATCGTATCATAAAACCAATAGAATATAACTTACACGAATTCTGTCAAGTAAGATGACTACATTATTTTGAAAATGCATGCTTGCACTTTTCTTTTTTTAGTACGATGACACACGGCTTTTTTACACGCTACACGCCAGCGACTTCGCTTGTAGCGTGTAAAGTCGCCCAGTGCTTCCCAAAAGCTAACACTCTCACACGCTAGCGTTTAAAAACTCCAACAATCAGCTTTTTTTCGATGCTGATTGTTGGTATGCTACAGTATGCCGTATGTCAGAGGAGTTAGGTTAAGTTTCAATTGCTGACTTCTCAGTCTCTTCGCCGTGCCTCTGCAGGTGTGCGCTGCGCCTAAGCGCTGATATAAGGGCTAATTACGGTTATTGTTTTTTTAATCTTACGTATTCTTTTTTACTTTTTAATTTATATTAGCAATAATGCGCTCCGCATGTTCGGAGCGAACTACTGGGTAATGTATACAGTAATTATTATTAATTTCAGGATGGATTCGCGCCGCCTGAGGAAATAGACGGCGACGGTCCTCATCCGCCAGAAGAGGACGAATATTGAAACACCGTGACGTCATAACGCGTATCATAGTGCTCTTGTATATTATATCTTAATTGAAATTATATCGCTTACAATTGACAGTGTCGCGTGCTTAGTATTTCACAGCCAATGAGTCAAATGAAAAGTCGTGTTTAACCTTTTGATGAGAAATGACCTATATGCCTGCCCATAATGATCAAATGAGATTAAAGGCCTATCCGCACACAACAGTGCCAGTGAAAATAATATTGTTTCATACATTTCATAAGACACCATTCGAACTGGTCAGTGTCAGTGACGTTCAGTAATGTCAGTATTGCGCCTACCAAATGGTGGTACTGAACGTGCCGGCACCGTTGTGTGCAGATAGGCCTTAACTTTATTCAGCAGTGAGAATTGAAAACATAAGGGTGTAATTTAGGTCAGATCAAATCTAAGGTCAATCAATATCAGTTCGTATATGCAAGGTGTTACACTGTTGAAATAGACATACAGTGGCCCTAGAGTGCTATCGTGTTTACTCATTAGGCATGCACAAACAACGTCAGAGATAAGTATCCCCCTTGCACAAGACACCCAGATATAAATCCTTTCAAAAAATTGTAATACTCAAAATTATTTTTAGGCTCACACACGGTTATACAAATATAATCTATTTTTTAAAGGCAAAACTTCTCCATTTGCCGCGACGGTGATTTAAAGGGATTTGAAGCTGGATATTATAATGCATGAGGGATACTTATCTGTGACGCTGTCTGTACATAACTAGCATTTATTTTACCTGCTTTCACATAATTTGTACATTAGTTCCTATTTGATAGTGATGGGTGCATTAGTAGAGGCACAGAGTACTAACATATACAAAATAAAATTAAATGTTATAACATCAATAATGTTAGAAATGTTTAATGTTATTAAATCTAGTGTGCTGGGGCCCATCCATTTAATCGAAGCACCAATTTGTGATAGACTAAAAGCTAGCATGATTTCTTGATGAATGACTTGGTTTGTTTATTTTTTTTATGAATCAATGTTCAAAAAACACCCTTGCTGCCATAGTTTTCATCACAAAACATTGCAATTAGTCCACAATATGAAATGTATGAATTTGAATTGCTTTCGGCTTTTATTATAACACCCACATTGCATGTGGCTGTGTGATATCTAAGTGCATTCCTATAATAAATCGGTGCGTGATTTCCTGACTGATTAACTCCTTTTCTGTATTTTCTAACAATGGAATGGTCCACTACAAATCTGGATCAAGAGGTGTAGGTAACCCTTCGACAGTTCGATAACACGGGAAGTCTCACTTGCTAAATACGCTCAAACTAACTTACAATAATTCTATCTCGCGACAATTTTGCTAAGCAAAAGCAATTTGGTATTCAACCAATGACATCCCACTTCTCAATGATTGTAATTCACCTTTCATCTTCTACGAGTATCTATTTTAATGTGTCTCGAACGTGTCGGCGGTCACGCCTCAATGTGCATTTAATAGGTTGTTAAATTTATTGGAATATATACTGTTAATCTTTAATTCTGTTAAATTAACGCATGTCTAAAATATATAATTTGGTTCTAAAGTATTACTTGTCAATAATTAATTGAAAGTACCTAAGTGAGATCTAATAAGTTTTGTATTGCGAAATAAAGTTTATTGTTAAAGTTACATATTACCTACCGTTTGCGCGTAGTGTACTTATTATTCCCATGTTCTAGGATAGTCAGAAGAATAGACTTAACAATTAATCGCACTTTAGAACTACATATATACTAGCAATGTACAATAATAATATAGGTACATACAATAATTATGATAATCACTCTATTATTTAGTGAGGCATAACTACTACGCGTCACCGGATTTGACGACTGTTGGCAAAAATATTCAACTAAGTAATTAAAATACAAATAGACACATAATAATTAATTTATTTACTTTAGCATTCATATTGCCTTACAACAGCAGTTATTAATTGCTTCTGATTTTCAGATTGTGAATTTCTTATCGAATAAATAAAAAATACCTTTATTATGTAAAATGTTATTTCATTCCATTTCCTTTAGCTTAGGATCATTTAATACATTATGATGATTTATCTTAAAGATGTGGGTGGTATACATGCGTAGTAACAAATTCGAAGTTCGGTTTGTGACACCCACGCACTAGCTAACCCAAATTAGAAAGGTCCATTTTTATAATGGCCCTTTCCGTCCGTATGCAACAGCCAGATACCTACTATCCGTGATGCTCCTTCCACCACAAGACTTCAATGAATGGGATAGTTCCCAGTAGTTCCATGGAACTAGTGGGAATAAATTATTTACAGTAGTTCCATTATTGCATATGTATGTGCCAAAGGAAAAATCAAAAGCGCAATAGGTTTGCATTTGATAGAGTTTCTCTGCACCAGGTACCAGGAGGACATAAGCCCAAGGAGTTCATTGGTTGCCGGATGCTACTCAATTTATAGGTAAGTAAGACAAGTGCTTGTAAATTTTAAATCTTCAAAAAATAGGTATGTACTAGGACAGCATACATGCCAAGGGAGTGTTTTTTAATAAATTGTATGTGCAAGTGATCGTCTACTTGTTACCTCCGTGGTGTTACTCAAAAAATAGTGATAGCCATTCCATGACATTGTCCATCGCTATCGATAACTGCATTTATATTTATATAAGGTAAGTATAATAATAAAAAAATCATTAATTGAGTTTTAACCTATAAATAATAATTAAACAACAAGATGTTGCTTTCTTTTTTCTTTCTAAAGGTAAAAAGATATATAAATATCTAAAAGTAAATAAATATATATGACACCTCCTGCAAGAATGTGTATTTCTAACTCCCAATGTGTACCCGCTCTTACATACCATTAAATGATTTGAAAACTCCTATCAATTTCTGTTAGCCTGGTACTGAACTTGAACTACTGGGTGAAATATATTACCACTTGTATTTCAAACCGTATAATGCTTTGAAAACTCCTATCAGTTTATGTCAGCCTGGTACTGAATTTGAACTACTGGGACAAATATATTCCCACAGTATTACAAACCGTATAATGCTTTGAAAACTCCTATCAGTTTCTGTTAGCCTGGTAGCGATCTTGAACTACTGGGACAAATCAATTCCCAATAGACTTGCAAACCGTATAACACTTTGTAAACTCCTATCAATTTATGTTAGCCTGGTAGCGAAATTGAACAGCCGGGACTATAATTCCACTACGTGGTTCAGGTGAGTGCACACATACCTACATAAAACTCATAAACCCGTAAGCATCCGTAGGTAGGGTAAATTATAACTATGAACCGTATCTATGATCTAAACCCCATAAGGCTTCATGTTTTTCTTCGACGTAGGCGAAGCACTCACACAGTCACCTACTGCGCTAATGATTTTTCCCTTGATTTTTTGAAATTCATTCCATACTAATCAAACAATGGAACTAGTGGGAAAAAATATTCCTACTAGTTCATGGTTCATCATAATGGAACTACTGGGAACTATCCAATGAATTTAGGGCATAATAATATTGATTTTTGAAAAAGAAAAGATAGTATTTAATTATTTACATAAACCTAGACACACGGCAGTGTGTCAAGTCAAGTTCAAGTACTTACTTACATAGGTATTGCTGCCCTTTTTTAATAAAGATCAAAAGCGTTAAGTGTGAGTGAGAAATTTTAAATAAATAAATACCTACGACTACTGTTATTCCTAACCAACCTACTACTAGATTCGAGAAGTCTACAGCTCACAGCCACTAGTTTAGTTCAGTAAGTAAGAACAAGTAGGTATATTAATTAAATACCTTACAATAAGTACCTATAGGTAGTGCGTTGTATAGGGGCTTGGGGCAAGAAAAAAACTAATCACTGAATTAACTATTGATTTATTCTAGAGGCATATTTTACGCGTTCGAGTTCATTATATTATCAGTATGTAATCTAAACATAACTTTCTTTCTTTACATTATTTTACAACTTACACAAAATTACTACCGAAAGTTAAATACCTAGACACATGATACCTACGCGCGAAAAACATAACCGATCCTTGGCAATCGGGTAAACATATGCCCACGTCTTCATGATAACAAAATGATGGGTATCGCAACCTATTTTTTTAAATACATTGTCCTTAATTATACACTAAAGTTACAAATAATAATAACATAATTAATTGAAAAACAAACTTAAGTTATATAATGTGTTATAGAAGAGACAATGAATGAAAGGAAATAGCATTAAAAGAAATACAAAAATTCACACAACAAAAAAAAAATATTATTAAAGAAAATTAGAATGAACATTCTCCAGCAATATGTTTAGTTATAGTTTCTATAGGTACCTATTAACATGTATGTGTCGCAGCCTCATATAAAGCTAATATGTAGATTAATTAGCAGTTACATGATAACGTTGTTTCTTGCGCCCACATGCGAGCGAAGCGAGCGTGCACGGCCTGATGACAGAAAATCATCTAAGTAAAAACTGGGTACGGTCAGGCCACTAGTTGAACAGCGCCTTTTAGTAAAAAAGGCTAGGCTATTAATTGAACGTTCAGTTACGCTAGTTGGCTGCGACATCTGGATAAATAAATTTGTAAAAAAATTGTTCGACCGGAACAGGGGCTTAATACGCTAAGCTGTCATCGGCCCTTGTTATCGAATGGTAGGTACGTCAATTTTGGCATTTTGGTCACTCATTTTATGCCAAAACTGACTTACCATTCGATAACGGGGCGACAGCCGAAAGTATCCGAGATCTGTGATAACGAGAGTCGATGACAGCCTAATGAATTGGTCCCCTGTACCGGGGGCGGCAAGACGAGCGGGAAGAGGACAGGAAAGAGCACGCTAGAGCGTTGACGTCGAAATGACAGACGCGCTTATACAGTCCTACCAACTTATCTGTGAGGTGGCAGAAAAGGGAACTACAGCCACTTGCATACAAAACTTAATTCAACTGCCAGTTGCGTCGTGTACCGTTGCGATCACAGCGACGCTCCTCAATTCACAGATAAGTTGGTAGGACTGTACCTCAGGCGCGGTATAGTAAGCGTCAAACAAGTTGCCCTCTAAGAATTGCGTTCTCTTGCGCATCTTCGTCACGTAGTTCGCCAGAGGACAACTTGTTACACGTTTAGTTTACATTGGTTCATGTCAAACTATAGACACTTTTCGACCTTTAATTTGGTCATAGACTAAGTACATACACTATTTACTTATATTATACAGTAGTTATAATGCCTAAAAGAACCCGCTTTGTTTTCAAATGTTTTGTTTTTTTTCTGCTGGCGAAAAAACTGCTTCAATTCACATATCTTCGATTAGGTTTTACACTTCTTTTCGAATACATATTAATTTTGTTATTTTTCAATGGAGATAACATTATTTTCACTTCAGTCAGTTTATTTCTAGCTGAATTTCCTCTTTTAGTTAGAGGAGTATCTTTGTCAATTGGAAGAGAAAATGAGACATCACTTGTATCAATTGCTTTAGTTTTAAAAAGACGTGAGTTCACGAGATTTGTCTGTTTCTTATTTACAGCTTTTTTATCTGATACTAAAGAGAATGAAAAGTCACTCTTATCTGACTGATTCATTATTACTTTTTTGTTTTCTTTGTATTTCTTGTTATTCCTTTCTGAAGGTTTTTGTTCCTCATTAGTTATTGTAATGTTTTCTTTGGATCTTGATCTTAGAGTCATATTCAGACCATTGCTGGAAATAGTTTCATTTTGTTTCAATACACGACAAGTTCTGATTGGGCGAATACTTTTATTGCTATTAGTTCCCGAAAACGAATCCTCATAAATCATAGAATCTGATAGCTTTGAAGCATTAGCTTTATTCCTAGTATTAATTTTAGATATAGAATTATTTTGAACACAAACAGTTTTATTCTTATATTGTCTTTTGACATCAGAATTATTGCTGGTAAGTGTTTTATTTTTTGTCGCTGTTGCTTTTTTGTTTTGTAATTTGATACTTTCATTTTTTTCATCGATTTGTGTTTTGTTTTGAACAGCAACTAGTACTTTCTTATGCGGCTCAATATGATCATTATTTTCTGATTTCTCATTACTTAGTTTATGTAATGTGTTATCAATTTTCTTATTAGTCTGTTTTTTTGATTTTTCATTAGTTAGAGGTTTATGTAATATGTTATCAGTTTTCTTATTAGTCTGTTTTTCTGATTTCTCATTACTTAGAGGTTTATGTAATATGTTATCAGTTTTCTTATTAGCCTGTTTTCTATTTTCCTCTAAAGGTTTTTTTGTAGTTTTTCTCACTTTTGGGGTATTATCATTAATCTTTCTTGTTTTTTGCTTTTTTTGTGGCGTATTTTTGTTGCCGGGCTTTGTTTGCGGTATTAATTGGTCTTTTTGAGTTTTTTTCTTATTTTGTGGCATAGCATTTTCTGGTTGCTGTGTTAATTGATCTTTTTCGGGTTTTTCTTTTGTATGGGCGTTTTCTTTCTCAAGTATTGAAATATCACATTTTCTATTAGCTCTCATTGTCTGTTGTTTTTTGGTTTCTAGTTCAATTTGAGTTATTGCGTCATCCTTTTTTTCAGTAACCTTCTTTGGAATAGGCTTGCAGACACTTCTATGTGAAAAGAGTTTAAAGCTTCTGCTGGAATTGTTGAATTTCAGTATACTGGTTGATGTACTGTCCATTACGGAAACATTGGGTCGTAATGATGTAGTCTTGTTCAATGGAAACATGCCTGAGAAACCTTGAACTTTTGGCGCAGTTGTCTTATCCAGGTTATCTGAAATTGCAATTATATTACTTCAATTTCATGTTATTTTTAGATACATTGATCGAGATCGAAATTATGAGCAACTTAAGCCATAACTATAAATTAAGAAAAAATTTGTATACAGTATTCTTCAGTGAAGTATGTGACTCTACCTTAAACCTACATTCATAAGACCAGTCTGTAATCTAACCATACTTGAGACAAATAAATAATTCATTCATTCATTACCAATGTAAGTTATTTTAATTTACCAATTCTTTGATTTTCTTTCAAGTTTGTTTTTTGTGATGCTGGCTTCTTCATGGCTTCATCATCAGTACTCTCAAAATCAGTGTCCCAAAATGATTTTAGAGACGTCTGCACCGGTTTGGTTGAAGTTCCTAAAAATAAATAAAATTAAAACTTTGTGGTATAACACGGCAGAGTAAGCATTTCATTATGTCATTAGTAATATAATAATTAATTGTACCATTTTTCTCAATAATAACTTTTTGTGGGGCTTGTACATTTGGCGCAGAGTTCTTGATAGTCTTTTTAACGATCTTTGGTGATTCTCGATTCTTGTCAGTTAAAATCTCTTCATCAGTAAAAGTGTCACTATCATTTTTGTCATTGTTTCTTGATAATACAATAGATGAGACATCCCATTTATCTCCCTCGCATACTGACTTGTTATTTGTATTATTTTGGACAACAGTTCTGTTTGGTTGAGTGGTTGCATTCATTTCTTGCGCTGGCACTATTTTGTGAATCAAATCGAGTATAACGTTGTTATTTTCCGGCTGTATATCCCGACTTAGACAGTATTGCGAGGTTGCTAGTTTCCTCGCTTTGTGTTTTTCTTTAAGTATGGCTCCATAAATACTGTTCTGTGGACTATTTTCCGCAAATATGTCGTTATTGTTTTCTGCTACGTCCATCTTTTGTGTGAAAAGTTTTCTTTTGATGAAACTTGGTCGCATTGAAACATTGGTATTCTGTAATGTTGTTTGGTCAGAAACAATTTCGTCAACTGTGTTTGGTTGTGAGGTTATTGATATGACTGGTAGTGCAGCTTGTAAAATGTTATCACACAGAGGTGCTGCAGATTTTGCAATAAGCTTCTCTGGTGAAGCCAATATGTTTGTAGGATTAGATATTTTTTCCTTAACCTTTGGATTGGCAGATTTCTTCACAGGTAATGCTGGTTTAGTAAATTCAAAGTCATTCTTAATTTCAGTTGACTCCTTAAAGGGTTTTTTCAACTTATTATATGGGGATGATATCTTTACTCTCTTTTTAATGGATGAAAGAGTATCATCATCACAACTTCTTTTCCTTTGATTCTTGGGCCTCTCAATTGCAGTAATTTCAGAGAATATTTCCTCCTCACTGCTTACATCTTGTTGGTTGGATGGTTCTAGTCTGGCCTGTGTATGAAGTTGCCTGTTTATTATTTCTGATGGATTCTCTGAAACTTCAGGTATAGATGAAGGTACTGTGCTATTAAATCTTTGTGAAGGTAGCTGAAATCTATTTCTAAATCTGTCTTTTAGAGTCATGGTGCTTTGGGCAGCTGTGTTATTGAACATTGCTGTTGCTGGGAGAGGTCTTCTAGTGTTTACCATCATGTTTCTGGATGAACTTTGCATTGTGTTATTTTCTTGTTCCCGAGCCATATTCCAAGCTCCATTGCAATTACTATTATTTGTATATTCTGTGAGTGTGTTTCTTTCTTTTATTTTGCTTCGGAAATTAGAAATGTCTGTGTAAGTTGATCTACAACTGGACATGTTCCTATGATTCCTCAAACTGTTGTCATCGCTACTGTTGGATGAGTTGCTTCCTAATTCCCCAGAGTCATAACCAGATTTCCGTCTCTTGGGTTTTCTTAAGGACCACAATTTTCTTCTCTTTTCTATTCTCCGTCTTTTGTTATTCTTCATGTACTTGGTGTATGCCTCTTTTAATACTGTTCGGTCCATTAACTTAAATTGTTCGATTGTCATATTCACTTCACTGGCACGAGTTGTATTTGAAGCTGAAAATACATGAGAATATTGCAGGTACCTATATTTAAATTTAAACATTTTGAATACATATTTATGTTTTTTTAATACTTACCTAATTATTTTAAGTAATCATTTGCCACCCATGGCGTTACATTTACCCTTTATCCATTTGTTATACTGTACTTCAGCTCAATCAATTCAGTAGTTGCAAAGTGATTGAGGAACAAAAATCCATCCACCAATTAGTGGATCAAGTTTAATTGAATGTGAATAGAACATTACACATGAGTATAATGTTAAAAATACCAAGAAAACACAAAGCCTCACCTATACTTCGCACAGACATAGGAGATGTGCCTCTCCCATTCATCACAGATCTTTGCGAGCTCATACCCCTCGCGAAGAAATTGTTAAAATGCCTCTGACGGGCGTCACAAGCACTAATGGTCGACATGGGAGAAGTCTCCCTACGGTAACCCATGCGTCTTTGAGAGTAACTGGATTCCGGAGGCCGTTGCCAATCGTAACTGGACGTGTGCATTGTGGAAGAAGGCACGTTGTTCCGGAAATTAAATCCAGTCAGATCCATGTTTACGCTGGGCCCCCGTACGCTGACTGCCTGAATTAAAAGAGATTTATGTCATGGATGTAGGAGGATGTAGTATCGTTTGAGGGACGACCGGACGGAGTATGGATAGATAGAATATAATTTATACTTACCAAACTCTCATTTCTGAAAGGAAATGCATTGTTTGATAACAGTTCGCTATCACTATCACTCATTTTACAAATTGTGTTGCGTAGCTTCAACAAGCTATAATGCGGTGCTGTTTACTGTAGTTTTACGCATTTAAATTCTCAGTAGGTAAATTGGGTCACTTTCACATCAGACAAAATAAACCTTAGAAGAGAAAAATAATTTTAGACATTCATTTACATCCACTTTGAAATTGTTATATTTTTGAATCAAACACCAACGGCTAACAAAAGCATGGAGCATAGAGCTAGTGAGAGCATAGAAAGGCAGTGCTGCCAGTATGAACACATAAAAAATACGAAAAGCTTATCCCATTATGGTAAAGTTTTTTTTGTTTAGGAGTTTTTAGGGGGATTTGAATAAATACATGAGGGTAAAATTTGGTATAGGTTGGCAACACTGTTCATGGACCTTGGATCAAAGAACTTGTATACTATGTATCTAGAATGCCGACTCAGACGAAAACCGCGAGCTAGAACTAGTAAGGAGTGTGTCTCGTTCTGTAGGGCGACCATAATTTTTGAACTTTGAATATTCCATTGAGACTTATACAAGCAACCAAGGGAAAATTCAATCTGCTCAATAACATAGCAATGTTATATACATACGTTACTTTTCATTATTGTTTTAACATTATATTATACATAGGTACATTAAAATATCAACAAAAAAGAGGGCGGTGCGCCGCATTCTAGTGAGGTAATCTGATTCAATGGTTTAATACTTTTTCTCGACAGTTAGGTACCTAACCTACATGACAGCGACTGTACTAAACCTTTCAAATGAATCTGAATAATATTTAGACCAATTCATCTAATTTTGAAAATTGTCCCACTTATTTCAAAAATTATGGCCATGTTAATTTTAATTGTATGCTGGCAACTGTGTGAACGAGACACACTCCTTAACGAGTGGGTCTCTATCAAGGATTATGAATCCTTATATTTAGATTTAATTAAAAAATAACTTTTTTTTTACAAATAACAAGGTTCAGAATTCTTCATCCTTAAATAAAACAAAATGGCGATTGAGCTCTCTAGTATAGAAGCTCTTTGCCTTGGATTTCTAGGAGGCAGCAATGTACGAAATGATAATGCACAGCATGATAATGCCCGACACGGGAATGTACAGCAGGGAATCCAAAACATAGGTTTGCTGTTACCGTGTTTTACATTACCATGTCATACATTCCCGCCCGGACAAATTTTGTTCGGGTGGTAATGCGCGACATGGCAATGGCAAATAATGGCGAGTGGGTGAAGCGACACTCAGGGTAGACATCGCGAAAGTTTTGCCGAGAGCCCATCCATACCAGGGTCAAATTATACATGTAGTACTTAGTATTTTTTTTTTTCATTCTCATCAACTTGACACTGTCTGCCCAGGGGTGAAATGCACGACACGACAATGCACAACATGGGAATAGAAAGCCGTTATGTCGCGGATTCCCATGCTGTACATTGTTGTATCGTACATTACATGGTCTTCGATTTCTGTCTGGCAGACTAATTTCTGGTTTGGTTAGGTTAGAATTTCAGTATGTGAATGTGAAAATTGTTTTGATTTATCTACATAGTTGGCTTTGGAAAGAACAACATAGTAAAAGGATGTCTTTCATCAGCATCAAACAACTTTTACCTGTAACCAGGTCGTTTATCTATAAGAATGCTATCTTACCGACCATTCGGTATAGCGCAAGCACAACATCCAGTGGCGATAATGTTCTAAAAAATCTAACTGACTGGGAGACCTTGAATAAGAAGAAAAAGGTTAGCAAAGCGATGAAAGCGTATTTAGAAAGGGCTCGTGAACACGATGAATTCATGAACAAGCAGCAATTTGAGTACAACATCGGCAAACGCCACCTTGCTAACATGATGGGTGAGGATCCCGAAACATTTACTCAGAAAGACGTCGACCGTGCTATCGAATACCTATTTCCCAGCGGTATCTATGATCCCGCCGCTCGTCCGCTCATGAAACCTCCAGAGGAAGTATTCCCCGCTCGCAAAGCTGCAGAATTCGATGAGGCTGGCCGTCCGCATCATTTCCTGTTCTACACAGGAAAACCAAACTTCTTCAAGCTGATGTATGATGCTGCAGAGGCTATACAACAGTTATATAACTTCCAAGATAAAGTTATACGAAAAAAAGCCGTACCAGACCCCAATGCAGTTCTACAGCTGGATGGAAATGTGTGGGTCACAAAAGAGCAACTTGAAAATATTCTTGTGGAGGCTATAACAGACTTAGAATATGAAAATTTCAAACTTGTTATGGATAGAATAATTTCTTTACCTTATGCATACAGATGTCAGGACTTTATTGAGAAGTTTAGAAAACCACTTGCCATGCAGAAGTTTGCCTTGGAAATACCGAAGCCGAGTTATGATGATGAAGGCAGAGCTTTTATTACAACATATGAATGTTTGAGGAAGAAAGCGAGAGGTGATGTGACTATCAGATCACCTGGCTCTGGAAAGATAACCATCAATGGCAAAGACATTACATACTTTGAGGATGTACAATCAAGAGAACAAGTCATGTTTCCTCTAATTTTCACAGAAATGCAGGACAGAGTTGACATTGAGTGCAATATTGAAGGTGGTGGCCCATCAGGCCAATCAGGAGCTATTAGATGGGGCATAGCTTGGGGTCTTCGCAGTTTTGTGGAAAAGCCAATGTTGGAGAAGATGCAAGTGGCTGGTTTGCTTACCAGGGATTACAGAAGACGGGAACGTAAAAAGCCTGGACAGCCAGGAGCAAGGAAGAAGCCTACATGGAAAAAGAGATAAAATACCTACCTATTCTTGTATTAATATGAATAAATCCTATAGAACTGATATAATTCATTTATTTAATAGACCCTTTGTATTTTAAATGTATAATTTAAAATTATGATTTCTTCCTAAAACTCTTCTTCATGGTCTTCCTTCTGCCACCAATTTTCTTATGGAACATTTGATTCTTCCTTTCCTTGTTGTAAATTCGTTTTTTCACAAGTGATTTTAATTCTCTTCTCTCCTTGTGAGCTTCTGTGTCATTGGGGTTGATGAAAAAGTTTAATCCATCTAAAAAAATTTAGTAGGTAGTTGAGTAAAATTGGAAAAAAAATTATTATGAACAAATTGTACCTAAATTATGAAACAGAAAATGTAATATGAATAGTAATTATCTAGCTTCTGTGTGTTATCTTGTTTCTACGACCACAACAATGTTAGCAGGTATCATGGTCATGAAGCTTGCATACTAGATAATTGTACCTTTAAGCCTATCATCAGCATCACTGAAGAACAGGTTTTCTTTCCATACAGCCTTGGGTTCAACAGCTGGAGCAGATTCTGTTTTTGTTCCAGTCTCCTCATCTTCAGAATCAGATGAGTCATACACAAAAGGATTCTTCTCCTTGGTTTCAAGTGGATTTTTCACTTTGGCTTTTTTTGGCGTTTCCAGTGGTATATAATTTGCGTCATCTTTATGTTCTGCAATGAGAAATGCTTATTAGTTTTTAATTGTATTATCTGACTTCAGGAAATAGTTATTGCAGTTACAATACTTAAGAGAAAGCATTTTTTTGTCTATGTATTAAGTATTTACCTTCAACTTCTTCATTGGTGCCAAACAAGCTTCTCAAACTGAATGTGTTAGGTTGTGCTATTGCTTCTTTAAGTGCATCACTAACTTTATAGAACTGCTCTTTTGAAACCTCTGGCCTTACTTCTTCTGGTTTCAGATCCTGTACTATATCCTCTGTTTTTTCTTTAGATTTATTTTTGCCTTTTTTATTTGGTTCCTGCTTTTTTTGCTCAACTGGTGCTAGGAACCTAGCATGGTCGGGTTGAGATGGGTCAAACCTCAACATTCCTAATTTGGGTCTGAAATGTAAAATCAATTTATTGAAAAGTAATGTAGGTACTTGGCTACATAACAAAAAACAATTGTTTGTATAAATTACTCATTGCAAATAATAAATGCAGTAAGTATAACTTGGGTAAGCTTTTCTTTTTTGTGCATATAGTTTAAATATGTTTGTCTTAAGATAAACAAACATAAACATAAACATTCACAAACTCATACCCCTGCACTAGGATTCCCTGTGTCGCTGGAAGATTTGGCTGGCATTTTGTGTAGCCAAGTAGATATGTGCAAATTATATTAATTATTAGTACCTACTTATATCATTATTTATTGCATGCAGGTTATTGGGCATGATAGGTAAGGGTTTACATACTTGTTCTTACTATTTTCTTCCTGTGGCAGTTTTCGTTTCAATGTTATACCAAGAACATCCTGTAGTATATCCAGTTGTTTATTTTTTTCGTCTTTCTGTTCTACATCAATATTTTCAGTTTCCTCTCCTTGTTCATTTTCATCCCCCGAATTTTCATCCTCAATAAATCTTTCATCTAAGGTGAAACGCTTATCAGATTTGTATCTTGATTGCAAATCTAAAACCTAATACAAGTGTAATGTAAATACTACAGTAAAGTAGATGTCATTGAATTGGAAACAAAAATGAAAAGAAAGGCAGTCAGAACGGATCAGCATCTGATATTATGAAATCTATTTTGAGAATTAACATTTGCAAAGGGCATGCAGTGAATGATACTGCTTGTTGCATTTTCGTTTCCAAGCTATGTTACCTACATTCTATAAAATACAGTTGTAAACATGAAATATAACACATTGGGATCAAGAAACATCTAAAAAATCTGTTTTCTTCTGCTAGAGTCCATTACTTTGTGACATTGTGTCCCTTCCTATCATAAAATGAATATTAGAAATCTATTGCTAAATGCAACTAAAATAATGAATGGCTCTATTAATCTAAAGCACAATACATTCAATTTACAGCCTGCATCTGTACTACATGCTAGATTTTGGGAAATTAAAATTAGGGTGAGAAATAGGTACCTTTTGTCCTTTCTTTCCTTCAAACTGCTCTTTGATGGCAAAGTCCACATCATCACCACTGTCCTCATCATCAAAGAGTGTGCCCTTTTTGCCTGAAGTTAATGCATGACCATTGCTTTTAAGTGGTTCTTCTTCATTATCCGAAAAGACAATCTTTTTGTTTTGCGCTTTATCCTAAAACCATACATGAATTATACACCACAAATTTTTAATAACCATTTTACAAAATGACAGAGTATTATTCGCAATTGTTTGATAATACATGCAATGTTAATTTTATGCTGAGTATGAGTTGTGTATTTTCTCTTTAAAATGGTTTTTCTTATCATACATACTTGGATTGGAATTTGTAATAATATTTGAAAGATCAATTCAATAAATACTAAAGGTACATACAACAGCAGTCAGTCCAGTTTTGATGATCATTTTTTTTTCTTTAAATTCCTGGCGTTTCTTCTTCATAGATTCCATCCTTTTTATATCTGAATCAAGTTTTTTTTTGTCTGATGCTGGATCATTACTTTTTTTTGAAACATCACCATTTTGAAAACTATGATCTTTATCAAATATATTTACTTGTTCAGCTTGTAAGGGGTGTCGTTTTGTGGTAAAATCATTAACTTGTTCATGTTTTGGATGTCTTTTGAATTCAAAAGTTTCTGTTTCAGCTTGTTTCTTATATTGGTTGTACGTAGTTGTTTCATTTTGGGTATCAAACTTTCTTTTCCGAGGATTGAGTTTCTCACTCAGTTTGATGACTGGATTTTGACTAGGTACTTCTTGAGGTTCAAGCTGTAAATATTAATATAATCTCTTTACAGTCTTAGCATTTAAAAAGCAGTTACATGTTATTCATTTTCAGTTCAGTAGATAACAAACATTATTCTTAGGATACCAACCTTTTCAGTTTCCTTCTTCTGGGCTTGTTCTCTTTCTCTCTGTAGTCTTTCGAGAAAGCTTTCACGAGCTCTAGTTACATACAGCCTATTGCCATTAAAATCTTCATTTGCGAAATGTTTTATACCTGCAAAATCAGAGTGAAACTTTATTGAAACTGGATATATATGTACCTAACACATTTTGAATGATTTTGATTCAATCACTGCTAATGGTAGGTGGTTAGTTACCTAGATAATACTTACATGATTCTATATTGAAATTGGATCCCGCGAGGGATACAAAAGCAAACTTCTTGCTTTCGTTGCCAGTTCCAGAGGATTTAGTTTTTAAATCCAAAGCAGTGATTTCTCCGTACGACGAAAATATTGAACGTAACTCATCTTCTGATGTGTTATCTGGTAAATTTCCAACGAATAATCGCGTAGACATTTTTTTAAATTATAATTTACGATTTTATTTTTTATCCAAAGCGATGTATTGAAAAATCGAAAAATCAAAACACGACATGATTTTCGTTTTGAGGTTATGATTTTTTTTTATATTTCCCCATTTGGGGAGGCTTAAGTCTTATTACGACCATACTGCCTTGACATACATTTATTATTTTTATAGTAATTTGTATTTCATACGTGAATTATTGTTTATTTTTGTCATCGGTCAGATAGTCGTTAAGTCAAGTCATGCCTCTGTAACGTGGTAGTGGTGGCGACTTTACTATATAGATAGAGGCTTCTATGGAGTTTTGGAGGTAGCACGAAATGTCACGTTTTACAGTATTACACTATTCACCAACACTCATACACGTTCACGAGCTCATAATGGGTAAAAATTGTAAAAAACCACCATTTTTCTCTTTCTCACTTTAACTCTCAAAGTAACACAAGTTTTAGCAATTATTCTAATGCCGCCATCCTTTCATTTTCACGTTCCCGCCAAAACTCTATGAATGAATGATAAAAATTGTGTGAATTGTTTGGCACTCATTCATTCCACAGTTGGATATGTCACTGTCAAACTAAAGTTCCTTAGAATGCCGACTCACACGAAAACCGCGAGCCGAAAGAGCTAGAACTAGTAAGGAGTGTGTCTCGTTCTGTAGGGCGACCATAATTTTTGAACTTTGAATATTTCATTGTGACATAAACAAGCAAGCAACCAAGGGAAAATTGCGATTGCGATGCGAAACAAAATGGCGATTGAGCTCTAGATACATAGTATAGAAGCTCTTTGGTTGAAGGTCTTTCAGAATCTAGCAAAGTTTAGTAAGAGTTTTGGCGGGAACATGAAAAATGGCGCATTAGCGGCATTGAATTAATTGACAAAACTTGTATAAATTTGAGTGTTTTAGTGTAAAAACGGTGGTTTTTTATCCATTAAGTGCTCGTGAACGTGTATGAGTGTTGGTGAATAGTGTAATACTGTAAAACGTGACTTTTCGTGTTGCCTCCAAAACTCCATAGAAGCCTCTAGTAAAGTCGCAACCACCACTACTTTACAGGGGCATGACTTGACTTATCGACTCTGACTTATGACAAAATAATCTCTCCAATTACTTGACACTGGACTATATACCTTTGATGTGAAGCCAAAACCGAAGAATTTAGGTTCTTCGAAAGAAAAAAAAAAAAAAAAAAGAAGACTACGAAATCACGAGCCTAAATATTAAGGTGTGTCCAAAGAACTTGTATATATAATATGTACCTATCATAGTATACAAGTTCTTTGGGTTTATATTCAAAGATGTGTCTCTTTCTATAGGATATTTCTTCTATATATATTATATAATTTACTAGACTTTCACTGCTTTCAAAGGTTGTTTACAGGGATACCTAGTATCTTTATGAGTTAATTTTTTCATTCACCTCACCGAGCAAGTCTTTCCACTTGTGATATGTACCTAGTCTACCTACTTATTGGCTTAACGTGGACTTAAAAAATTTAAATAAAAAAAAATATTTTTATGATGTGTAGGTAATTTAGACAAATCAAGATCCAACGTGTCCAACAGAGGGTCAAAGTTTTAACAGGCTAATAAATGGGCTAGCTAAACAAATGGTTCTGATATCCTTTCACTAAAAAGACTTAGAAATAATAACAATAATTATTGGTAATATAAAATATATTATTAGGTACTAGAATGAATATAAAACGCCATAGTCCACTCCACATTATTAATACTGCGTCAATTTGCTATTTATTTTTATATCAATTTATTACCTAACATATACTAAAAGATTTACAGATTGATGATATCAGTTGCTGAAATATTAAACAGATGGTCTAAGATCTACAACTCTTACTTAGTTTAATTTAACCACTGTTTTAGCAAATTACAAACTTTTTAAAGCAAACCACAAAGTTAAGTTTTAGTTAAGCCAACCAAGCCACGCTGCTCCATGGTTGTAAGTAAGCTAACTAATGCAATTTCAATGTTTAAAGTGAATAAAACTAGTGTAAGACGAGCCAGTAAAATATTGTATCTGACCTACTGATATAAATAGATAGATACTAAAATAAAGAAAGACACATTAGAAAATAATATTTTCTTATTAAGAGGTAGGTAAATGAAAAAACATAAAAGTAAGTAAGTACATATTATGATATTTGTAAGTTTAAGAAAGTGATTATTGATGGGTAACATGGTACCGTCAGCATTAAAAGTCGATGACCACATTCAGATTTTCAAATTCGCTTTACACCATTAAATATGCTCGCTCAACATGACAAGCGCCAGTATTAAATGAACACCATTAAAGTTCAAAATTAACCGAACACCACATTTTAAAAAATATAATATGGTGTATAGCGATTTTAAAAATCTGAATATGGTCATCGACTTTTGATGCTGACTGTACTATATGCAACTTCATCAAAAAAAGATGTTCATTATGCAGTTTCATAATTAAAATAAAAATAAGTAATGTACTAGACAATATAATAAAAATGATTGCTTGACATTGTAGACTACAACAATGTTTAGAAGTACAAAATCCCCAGAAATATCACCTGTACGAGAACATTAGACGTAGATAAGTAAACACAACATATAAGTATGAACATACCTTATTTTTTAATAAATTTATTTATTGGTTAACAAATTGCACCCAAATAGGATAATGGAATGGTGACGGTCTACTTAAATATTCTTAAATTATATTGACATTTTAAATGCTATTTCTAAATTAGACTAGGAATTATATAGTGAACACGCAAATCCACGGTGCATTAAGATTAATATTAATGTACTCTAGTGTTAAATAAAAGGTGAGACCATTATTAATATTGTCACACAAGGTTCATTTTTCATAATTACATGTGGAAAAATAATGGGGGCATGACTATTTGATATTGAAACTACAAACGCAGTTATTTATTGTAATAAAACACACTTCTGATTCTGACTGAATACATTCTAAGCTATGATTCTAAGATTAGAAGAAGGCATCTTTCCTCAATGCCGTATTACTTATAAAACACCATATTAGGTAATTCTATACTTGGATATGCCGTGACCGGATCATTCAACATTTAGCTATCGTTCAAACATCAACGTTCCATCCACGTTTGGACTTAACATAAATGTAGGGTTTCCATGATATCGATAAACAACTATAATGGCCAGCCATTTCATGAAATTGTCAATTCAATGATCAGGCCACGACACATACATTCCTTAGAACGGGAAAAATGTCGCGATTTTCACTTTTTTGTCTGGCAACACGCACGCGTCGACCAATCAAGAGCGCGAATTTTGTGCATTGACAGCCAAAATGGCGGAAATCGCGACATAACTCTCTTCTCTCTACATACATTGAGAATTGCCTTC
The DNA here is from genome assembly GCA_932526365.1 of Lobophora halterata. NCBI lineage: Eukaryota > Metazoa > Arthropoda > Insecta > Lepidoptera > Geometridae > Lobophora > Lobophora halterata. The sequence continues at coordinate 4,644,441 of OW052018.1, forward strand.
CGCTTGTATCGGTCGGCCATTTACCGCTCAACAGCCATTTACTGCTCTATTTAGTAGGTAATATTACTGAATGACAGTATTACTAAAAAAATCTGTTCCTTACTGTACAGTCGTCAATCACACATTAAAATCTTCAATAAATTAATCATTATTACATTTTCACATTTAAATAGAAACTTCCATAATCAGCTTACAATGTTCCCACAGTTTGAGTCAGTTTAAATAAAGTTATTTGCATTTTGCGTTAGCTGTCTCGTTTCAAACTTTGACAGCGACCTAGCACGGTCGCATAGTTAGAAAGCTGCCGATAAGTATTAAATATATTTCGGAAAACCATTATTATTCAATACAATGTTTAAAAAAAAGTCAATGTCTTCATAAAATCATTTCGTACAAACGTGAAAGATCTTCCATACACTTGTTAATTCGGACTATTCTCGACTCTACGACTTTTTAAGACTACTTATTAGTTTTTACGACGTTTTTTTTGTTAAAAAACATGTGTCAAGTGCACGAAAGGAGCCTTTTCGAGGCGCACTTGAAATCCTTTCACCATACTGGTTCGAAGGAACTAGTGATACGATAAGAAGAAGTTTTTGCGACAGTCCATTAACCACTCTACTCATTCATTTTATCAATCACTTGTCAACGACACTCCCGCTCACCATTGTCTTTACTCTTCCATTGACTGCTAGGTAGGTAGGTAAAAACTGGACTTTGATGACTGGGCATCAAACTGTAGCATTCATTAATAGTAGTGCAGTTTGCGACGCTACGTAGGTTCGTCTGATGACATTAGCGCTTCTGATTGCTCGTCGAAATCAGGAATGTTTCTTATTACCCTGTATAATAAAAATGCATAATAAATCAACTTATCATAAGCACTTATCGGAATTTATGATTGTTTATGTTCTGGTCAGTTTCACGCTTTATTGTCGGAACGAATAATAATCACATGACTAAACAATGTGAATGTTTTTTTCATATATTATTATTATTATCTAATCTAAGCAAGCATCATTGTGTTCTGATTTGTTAGCGACACACTGGTGTCAATTCAGGTGTCGACGAAACTAATTTGACAGCACTAAAAATGTTGCTGTCCCTTTTATAACGGTCGAAATAAAATATATTGGGGCATAATTTTTAGTATTGTCAAATCAGTTTAGTTTTGGCGACATTTGAATTGACACCACTATGCTAGTGAAACTCGCCAATCTAACCTGAACACTTAAGTTGACGAGCGCTGGAGAAGCGTGCACTAGTCTTTGGATAGCACGCTCTTGCTACCAAACGTGTCAAAGTGAATGAAGATTTATAGCAGTGTTATTTTATTTATTTACTGTTTTTTTATATGTATAGATTAAGAAAAGTGCCAACAGTACACATAATTCACATTTAGTATAAACACTCAAAAATATAAATACCTAAAATGTGGACCAGTTACAGGCTTGCACAACACTCAAAAATAGACAAACAACAGCTAAAATGAAAGTGTTACTGACCTTTATGGTTCAAAGTATAAGTAATAATAATAAATAACAATGTTTGTACATTCCACACAACGCCATCTAGCCCCAAACTAAGTAAGCTTGTATTATGGGAACCAGATAACTGATATCCTTTTTTTTTGTAAATACATTCATAGAAAACACCCAGACTCAGGACAAACACCGATGTTCATCACACAATAAATATTTGTCCTGAGCGGGAATCGAACCCGCGACACCGGGCGTGGCAGTCCAACACACTTGCCACTTGGCCATCCGTGTGGTCAGAGTATAAGTAACACTAACACAAGTATAAAGGCTTCGCCAAACAGAAACGCGTACTTACGCCGCGTCAGGGCGCTAAGTTGACGCCGCGCTACAGCGCCGAACTGTGTTGTACAGGTAATTATATCCTGTCAAACAGTCCTGACGCCGCGACAGAACGTTGCGTACTGCTAGCGCCGACGCTCGGTGTGACAGTATAATACCGTCATAGTACAACACAGTTAAGCGCTATAGAGCGGTGTCAACTTAGCGCCCTGACGCAGTGTAAGTACGCGTTCTGTTTGGCGAAGCCAAGAAAAGTGAGAAAGAGAAGAAAAGTGACTTACGTGAACCCCTCGGCCGCCCTCATCTTGTTAGTGATGAAGGTGAGCGGTACGTCCACTGGTATATTGAGTACCGCTGCGCTCCAGCCCAGGCCGGCCAGGGCTGCCGCGATGGCGCGCCACAGACTGCCTCCTTCACGGAACATATCCACACACGCGGCGAGCGGCCCTGCCAGCCCTAGCATGCTCGTGGCTGTCGTTGATGATGTTAATGAGACACCCCTGTTGAAACATATCCAGCTTTAGTAAGCGAGTTTAACGCCACAGATTTGGATTTTTCATTGTCATTAATCGTTGATGATGTTAATGAGACACCCCTGTTGAAACATATGCAGCTATGTAAAGCGAGTTTGACGCCGACCCGGTAATTTCATTGTCATTCGTCGTTGATGATGTTAATGAGACACCCCTGTTGAAACATATGCAGATTTGTAAAGCGAGTTTGACGCCGACTCGGTATTTTTATTGTCATTCCTCGTAGATGATGTTAATGAGGAAGGATGAGGAATTTAGAGCATTTAAGCCTTTATATTTAATTTTGTACTTGATTGTGTTGTCGCCACTGGGGCCTAGCATAATAGCAGCATTAAATCTGAGCTAGGCACCCATTGTGGAACACTTTAGCTACGTATAACTTCCATAATTATTATTTTTATTATGATTTTTGTTATGTAGTTGTTAGTATAACTCGGTCTAATAAACATGACACCTGGCTCGAAAGACGTTAGTGCAAAGTACAGCGTGGAATTGGATAATCTTGATAGAGATGAAGTCCTGTAATACTTGGTAATGGTAATGCTTCGCAACTAGAGGAAGAAGAAACACGGAGGGCGCCGCGCGGGGCAGCAATGGAAGCATCAAGTTCCGAGCCACATGTCAGCCAGGTGTCATGTTAATTCGCCTGAGTAGTAGGTATAGTTTTTAAACAATAAAATTATTTCTTTCTTTCTTTGACATGATGGCAACTTACCACAGCCACAGTGAGTCGAGCAACAGCGGGCCCAGCGCCGCGTCAAGTAACAAGTAACTCCACAGCTTGGGGGACGGTAAGGCCGCCTGCTCCACGCCCACCGCGCTCAGCACGCCCCCCATCGCCCACGACACGCACCCGCACGCGCATCCGATGAGACCTGAAGTTGTAAATCAATTTTGAATACTTAAAATGACTTAATTAACTTAACTCTAGTTTAGAATTTTAGTATCTAAATCAAAGCGCCGAAAACTGAATCGAGAAATCTCTGAATATCGTTTCAGATTTCGGCGAGTCAACTACAACAACAGCAACAAAAATCTGAGGATACCTCGTATAGAGACGAAACACGAGAACGTCTTCTTCACGACGTTCTTCACGAGAACGAGAACAACGATTGTTTATCAGGAAAATCCATTAGTGTATGACCGGGTGCGAATCCACGACCTTTAGAACGATAGTCGTGGCACCTCCCACTCGGCCAACATGGCTTTTTTAATATAATAATATATTGAAAAGTTGCAGTAACCTAAAACTCACCTACTAACAAAGGCGCGTTGATACCGTCTCCTTTCCTCATCTCCTGTCGGAACAGTATGAGATGCACTGAGTAGCACAGCGCCGAGCCGAGTGCCGACAACACTGCTACCCAGTTGCTTTGTTGACTCTCTGATATACCTAACGTGACCTGAAAAAGCAATATAATTTGTTTGGTTTCCTATTTCTAACAAAAAGAATGCAGTACTTTTTATAAATAGAAATTTATGAAAAAATGTATTAGTGTACTCTGGGTTGGTGTTCAATAAATAAAATAAAATAGCAACAAGCTAACGCTCTTTACTCTTTACGAATTTTAATGTTTTTTGACGAATTTTAATGTAAGAATACTATTAATTATTAATGAATTATTTTTATTAGCAATTTATGTAAGAATTATTAACAATTATTTAGCACTAATTTTAAGTATTTGCACGACAAAAGTTGATGCAGTGATTCTAATTTAAAGTAAGACCACAATGTACCTGTATTACGCAAATAAAGATTCATTCATTCATTCGCCTGCGACTTCGTAGCCTTGAGAATTTTAAAAATTCCTTTCTTAATGTTTAAAGCCCCAAATTTGTATTAGTTTCAGTCTTTAAAGTCTCTTTAGTTTTGTGTGTTTGATATGTAACTTAGATTTAATACGACATTTAGGCTACTATTAATTCCAATGCAGGCACAACAACATCATCAACCTAGCAAGCAGTCCACTGCTGAACGTAGGTCTCTCCCAAGTCCGATCTTCGGCTCTTCTCATCCACCTTCTGCCAGCTATAGCGCGCAGACCATCGCTCCATTTGGCCAAAGGACGTCCTACACTGCGCTTGCCTGGACGTGGTCTCCACTCAAGAACACGTTTAGCCTTTAATGTCTCTTTAGTTTTGTAAGATTGATATGTAACTTAGGTATTGAATATGTCATAGGCTACTAATGCTACTATTAATTCCATGCAGGCCAAGTTAGAAGCTGTATTTTAAAAAAAACTTACTAGTCCTGCCGCTGTCAGCAACACAGCTACACTCTTCGACACTGTGAATCTGTCATTGGGTGACTGAGCAAAAAGCGCGCCGATGGACAGCGCGATAGCTCCGGCAGTTGAAGTGTAAATGGTAGCAGAGCTGGCACTGGTGTGCAGCAAACTCAGCCGGTACAGATAGTTAGATATGAACCACTGGAACAAGCATTTGAAGATGAACCTAACAGTTTTTTGATTTATATTTTTTTTTTATTATCGTTAAAAGCTCCCAGTTCGTCAGCTCGCTCGCTCCGTCAGTCCGGGAATTCCGCGCCATAAGCAAGATAGATATAGATAAAGATAAAAAACATTTATTTCATAAAGGTCTTAGTATAAAGGTAGGGTAAACTTAGTATAAAATGAAGAAAGAAATGAATAAAGGCTAATAGATACATACACTGTGTCTCCCCCAACTAACGGTGAGAGAGAATTCTTTTCGCTTGCTATGCTATGCTGTGACTCGGGCAGTATTCCATGTGTTTGCGTTCATATGCTTCTTGGCATTGCAACAGTTTGTGTTCGCATAGGCAGGAAAGGCGGGTGGAATGACGGAAACGATTGCCAATCAAAATGTTTATCAATCGTCTTCAATCACGTAAAGTGCATTAATGGCTTATCTATCACTCTCAACCCGCAAGGAGAAGGGATACTTACAGGCAGACAGAAGAGCACAGCCAGGCGGAGATGCCTCCTCGTGGCGGCGGCGGCGGCGCGGCGCTGGGCGTGCTCGTTGGCGCGCATGGAGGCCGCCCAGGAGAGCCGCGCCAGTAGCGCCTCGCCCGCCATCGCCGCGCTCATCACTCTCACCTGAGGATGTACCTGTTATAGCACGCTGAAGCCGAGATAACCGTTATTAAGAGGCGGCTTTTCGATTAGTTATGCAAGTGCCTAACCTACATCGTGCCATATTCAGATATCTCAAAGTGGACAAACGAAAGCAAGCACAGAATAAATTTTTAATTCCTAATGGCACTGTTTTGGTCATGGGGCAGGTATTATAACTCACATATAAAATGCTTTCTTTAGTATTAACACAAGAAATGTTTATTACTACAGTTAAGAGATTTTTAACTTGTTGTAAGATTGTTAACAGTGTCCATGCTGTTGTTGATTATATTATTTACCTATTGAATTTTGTCATGTTTGTTCTATTTACTTTATTCTAACATACATACATAAAATAAGTCTCCAAAAAGTTTATGTGAGATCTAGGATTGATTTCCAGTTACCTCTGCCACTTTATTGAATCGCACAGCCCTTGGAGCTGCATCATCACTGTCAGTAGTTTCCCCCGCACGCACTGGCACAAAGGTTGAGTCACCCTAAAAGAAACATACACAAATATGATGGTTTTCTGTATCTGTATACTTAAATTTATGACGGTTGGGTATATGACAGAAGATAATGAATTACTACTTATTTTTATCAATCATGCTTAATTGACTTGAAAACAATGTTATCAATAAATTGTACTGTTATAACATTATCATGAATAACATGTAAACACAAAGCGGAACAACATTTAATTCTTAGTTATTTTTTCCTGAGGATAGTTTAAAAAAAAGAGCAAATTTGGGGAAACAATTTTGTACATTACATGAATGACAAATTGACAGTCTAGCATCCTTGACCCAAGTTGTATTTCAATTTGAACAGATTAATGTTTAATAAATAACTTACCAGACTGTTTGTTGCTTCATTAAAATAACTTTCATCATCCGTTTCTGGCGTAGGTTCTAATAGTTGCTGAAAAAGGATAAAACTGATAGCAAGCAATATTCAATATGCCATAGGAAGTATAGCATTTCAAGATAAAAAAACCATGTTCATGGGATATATATAAATCATCATTATTTTTGTCCTTATCAATCCACTCAAAACTACTTGTCATATTTTCTAAAAATAATTGGAGTAAATGACATTGATCTTGTACGTAAGAAATCCTCCTGGTGAATATTACATACATCTTATGTACATATTTATCTTGATATGTATATGGTACTTACTGTGTAGTCAGCTGGTCGACAAGGGTCCCTTGTGGGTGGAGTGAAGCATAGAATGAGTAGATAAATGAAGAGAAGAGAGCTTCTGAGATAAGTCATAAGAAATGGTCTCTCAATATGCTGCTCTGCATAGATGTACTGAAAAGATTTATTGAATGACTTCAGGTATTGTATCCAGATAGACATATAATTTAGTGTGAGTGTATTACTTACTTTTGTCACCTCAGAAGAAGAAACCCATAGAACAACAACCAGTAGCAGAATGAAAAGTCCAAATGCATACTTTTTCTTGTCACACGGCTGAACCACATCCTTGTTTCCTTTGCTGCTGGGCGTTACTCCGAAATAATTATGGCACAGCGGCAACATGAAGATAATTGTTTTTATGAAAACTACTATCGAATTGTGTAAATTCGCAAGTTCATGTTTTTGTAATAGGATTATAGGTGTGCTGTTGGGATATAATTCAGCAAGATTTTACAAATTTACGAACAGCAAGCGCTTCCAAGTATTTATCTGCAAAGGAACAATAGATAGAATCTAATATATCACGGGAAATATCAGAAAATTCTCTATTTCCACGGATTTTCTCAAGTTTTGAGCTTTTGTTGTTTTTGACAAAATAGCAATTGTGCTATGACGTTGACTTTGACATTTGCAACGTCAAGTAATAATAAAACAGATTAAATAATCAAAAAGTAAAAAATGTTAAGATGAAATGAACGAGACGATCAGTATGTTACAAGATAGGAATTGAGTTTTGGCGGGAACATGAAAAATGGCGCTTTGGCGGCATTAAATTAATTGTCAAAACTTGTATATCTTTGAGTGTTTAAGTGTAAAAACGGTGGTTTTTTATCCATTAAGTACTCGTGAACGTGTATGAGTGTTGGTGAATAGTGTAATGCTGTAAAACGTGACTTGTCGTGTTGCCTCCAAAACTCCATAGAAGCCTCTAGTAAAGTCGCAACCACCACTACTTTATAGGGGCATGACTTGACTTATCGACTCAGACTTATGACAAAATAATCTCTCCAATTACTTGACACTGGACTATACTACCTTTGATGTGAAGCCAAAACCAAAGAACTTAGGTTCTTCGAAAGAAAAAAAAAAAAAAGATAGGAATTATCCAAACAAAATATAATTTTGTGGTCACCCTTTCAGTTCGAATGTGGGTTTTTTCTCGTCAATATTGACAAATGTTTTCTTTATCGTGTGTTTGGCGTTATATGCTAAAATGATGTGGCGTGCCGTGCTATGCTGGCTTCTACAAAAAATCGATTGTAAAATTACGACTTTTAGGTTATTTTCTTGTTTTCAATCGAATGAATCTATTGATCTCAGTTAATAATTTATTATAAATGAAAAGTGTGGTTTCACCTAGTTATTATCACATTAAATTGAAGAAATGAGTGCTTGTAACGTAGAAGTAATCAAACTTGTCGGAAAATACTACAATGTTCCAGTTGGAACAGTTTGTTACAATACCGACATGGTATGTTTTTGAAATAGGTGTTAAATATTATGTTGCCCTGATTTCCTCTTACGGGTTCATGTATACGCAGTTTGCAGACTAAATAGCCTCAGACCATCATTGTCATACTAGGTTCTACTACCACGTAAGATAGCTTTGAGTCTCATATCCTTCGTTAGACAAAAACACAGGAATGAAGACAAAGACACCAGTCAAGCTTAACTATACTATATATTTAGATGTTATTAATCAAATTATTGGTTTTGTATTTGCAGGTCCTAACCACAGTACTAGACAAGCAGAGCATTGAAGGATTCGCCAGTATAGTGCTTAGACTAGCAGCCAAGACTGCCCCCAAGCTTAGCCAAGACCAATCACTGCTATGCTACCAATGGTTGGAGCACATCACCATGTATGCTAACCAAGCTGCCAGCAATCCTACCTTTGCCAAAGCATTTTTACAGGTAATTTGCTGCCAGTACCTACCATCCCATACTTAATTATTTTAATATCATAATCATTCCTTAATTAAATCTGTTCTTCGTGCACTACCCACACAATTGTCCACAATACACAAAGGTTTAGCTGGAAGATATTGCTACATAGCATTAAGTTCACCTTTGTACTATTTGGTAAATGCAATAAAGAATTTTCTATCTATCTATCTATACTTCAAACTATCCTATCAAATCTTATTTTAAGCCAGCATGAAGAGGAATCATTTAGGTACTTATTACATCATATGTATGAAGTTTTATATCTGGGGGCACGAGAATGACCCCACCAAGTCGAGCAGAAAAGTGGCACGGCCGTACTATCCTTTTCTCGAAGCAGTTCAGGCCATTTTCGGCCCCCTTTTCCCTTTCGAGCTTCGTTGTGGATAAAACTAGATTCTTATTTTCAGGATATCAACAAGGCATTAGAAAAAAACTCATACCTGACAGGACAGTTTTTGACGGTTGCCGATGTAGCTGCATATTATGTTTTATACCCAATACTGGTGAGCATCCTTTTATAAGTTTTATATACAAGTTGTGTTTAACTTTATACAAGTTTTTTATAGTCCATACTACCATGTGACTTTCTTTTTCAGGAGCGCCTCTCTATATTAGAACGAGAATCATTCATCCACACATGCAGATGGTCAAAACACATCCAAGGCCAGCCCAAAGTGTGTTCTGTCTGGCCCCCATTACAGTTAAATACTCTAAATCTTAGTGTCTCAGCCCCAGTTATGCACTGAAAACTTTATTAACTATTTATACTTTTATCTAACTAGGTATAAAACTGTGTGAAGCCCACACACCAAAGATACTGTAAAATAAACATTACCATTTGGTATCTAAATCAGTATTTATTTACCTTTATTAATGTATATAGTTAATCTATCATTTATTTACCTACGAACTGTTTTACTGTTGGAAAGTGTCTAGTAAGATCTATATGGGTATGAACAAGAAACCTACCATCGCAAGGTATTTGCCCGACAACCAAGTAATGTGTAAGTTGTAAGCGTTACATTCTGGTTTGCAGAGGATGTATGCAAGGTATAAGGAGTTCAGAGTGGAGAAATAAGGCGGCGTAATGCGCGTAACACGAGCACGTTTGTGCGAGTGCTGCGCCCCCGCCCAATGAGGGTGCTACTTATTTTTAGGAGATTAGAAGGTCCGTACGAGATGTAGAAGGAGAAGCGCCGTACGAGAAGTAGAAGGAGAAGCGCCGTACAATATGAGATGGATTACATCGTCAGTTGGGTCGTGGTAGGCTTTTGTTCCCTTGGCCCGGCAAGAATGGCGAGAGAAAGAGGAACACCGGAGGGGTTTTAGTCGGTATTCCGTCCTCCTGTGAGGGCGGCGAGTCCCACAATAACTCTGGTCTCCCCGACCGGTTTATTCATAAATTAATTTCCCCTCAGAAGATAGACAAAAAAAAGGGCATTAATGCTAGTGGAATTAATGGGTTTTTGAGACTGGTCATCAAAGTTGATGAAAATGATTACACTGGCTTATGTGATACAAAGACTTGTACTGTAACTGTTCTGGTCGTAGGTATGTCTTTTGCCATTAGGAGAGTGCTTATCTAATATTATCATCAATTGTTTACATAAAAAAAAAACTATTAATTACTTAGGTACAGCTTTTTGGTTATGCAGGTAGACTATGTGCGTATACCTTAGTATTGTAAGTTTGATGTCTATCATAAAACTAATGTATGTAATTAAAATTACTACAAGTCATTACTTTTATGGCACCATAAAAACATTTTGTTGTTTAATGGTGGACGCAGTATTGTCACGTATTTGAGTGGTTTTCAGTTTAATGGAGTTTTCAAGAAACTGCTGTATTTTATGGACTGTGCTGGCTATTGAGTTTTCCTTTATAACAGTAAGTTGATTGATTTTTAAATACTTTAGGACCTTACAAAAATAAGCGTCAAGGTACATTAGGTAATAAGTAGCCATTCCATAGACCAAGGAATGTACTTACTATCTTAGAATGCCTAGGAGGATTTTTTTTTTCATTAAGTATAAATAATAACACACATTAAAGTATCGGGATAAAGTCTATTTATACCTATAAACTATGACGAATTACCACTCGATCGGTTCAGTGTTGTCGGCGTGATTGTCGGGTTCAGAAAAAACTCATCGAATTGAATTATAGATCAATTCTGAAGCTCATCTTTACCATATGCTACAATAATATCACGTGATTGTAAATTCCAGAACATAGAATCGGCGAAGATGACATTACCCCTTCCGAAGCAGATATTTCCTCATCAGCTCAAGAACATCAGTCTGGCGAAACCTGTGGTATACCATCCTCAACCCTTCTCCTACCCCGGCTACCCTGTTATTATATATTTATGAAAACACACTTGAGTTAACTTCATTAAGATTAGGTAGCTAAGTATCAATTTTATTTAAGTACCTATTCGATATAATTATTTCATGAAAATTTTGTAAAAAAAAAGTAAAATGTAATGATTTTATAAGTACCTAAGTAGGCAAGTAAAGTATTAAAAAATAACTCATACTGTTTTTAGAAAAATATCAACATCATCATCATATCAGCCAGTCTGCAACTCTACACCCACTGCAGGGTATAAGCCTCCTCTTTGTCCACTTGTCCACACAAATTATCCACTTGTCACGATGTTGTTGTATAAAATATGCAAGTTGAAAATTATAAGTAGGTAGGTATATAAAAACACTGTATTTAACTTCAGATTTTATTCTGATATGCATTAGCTCTACGAACACCACTCTACAGCCACATACTTAGTAGTTATCTTACGTAAACACAGGTAATAGGAACTTATAGGTATTTCAAATCAATATCCATTTAAAACAGCCATGGTTATTCAAGGAAAATCTTCACAACAGGTTATGTCGTAAAATAAGTTAAAAAATTCGTCACGACAAGACAATTGATGGATTTCCTGGTCAATATGATTTAGGACGATAAACAACATTTTTAAGGTTTCTGTGTGTTTTCGGTTTTTGTCTGTCTTCTGTCGGAGAATCGCAGCATCAGGCACCGTTCCAATTTGTTGGAATATGAACAGCCGTTGTCTTCCGCTTCTGTGGAATATGTAGATACCTAGTTTTAAGCATGTGGCCACGATTTCTCTTCTTCGCTCATATATACGAGTGACCAGAGAACAATGCCCGCAACTCCATTTGCGTAGACATTTAATTTCCTGTGGGTAAAAAATGGTGTGCCCCAAAAAAGACGAAAAAAATAAACAAACATTTTTATGAGTTCATGATGACTGAGTCGGAGTCTGACAACGTGTACATTTTGGAATACCAAGTGTGACGGTGTCAGAGCAATAGAGCATTCATGTGAGTACTTTGAATCTTGATCAGGATATCTGTATGCTTATGAAAAGCCTGTTTTTAATTTAGTTTTCTACAAAATATATCTCAAAACGTATTTATAATATTTGCACGTAGTGCCGTAACTTGCAACACACAACATAAATACGTGTGTGTGTGAGTAATGGTTATTTTTGACGATCCGCGATTCTACGCATTTGTTCAAGGATGGCAGATAACCACGGATATCTGCGTTTATGCGGACCACCTCGCACAAACAAAGCTCGCACCGCACGGCGCTACCTTTGTAGTTACCGCTACCGGCTTGCCACGGATCCGCAATATCGCGGATCGTGGGAACGAGCCATAACAGCTACATCCGGCTCGAAGGACCATCAGCCTGTTTAACACTAAAACTGACCACTCCCCTAAAGACACGATAGCAAACTAAAACAATTAAAGTTAAACATTTACCTGACTGTAACTCTTGGAAGCAAGCGCCGATTTGGTCCCTCAACGCAGCACGAGACTGCTGTGAAGACACTGATGACTGCACTTTGGTCCACAGTTCCGCTTCTCGGGGGATCCCTCTCGAGTCTACCTGCGGTATTTATTCATTTAGCTTCCATGTAGGTAGTATTTATGTATTTTTTATCAAACACTTACCACTTGCATATTGGCGAAGACACATTGACTCAGGCACTGAAAACAAATGAATGTTGATTTATGAGTAACTTCAATGTCCCAACATCTACCTAACTTCACATGTGCATATTTTTAGATTTACATTCTACAGAATTACTAACTCACCTGATCATAATCCGGCTTATTGATCAACGTCTCACTCCGTCTCGTCCTATTCAGCCCATTACCACTTGCACCCACTTCCGGATAGCTGCCGCCAGCTGCGGCTCTAGGCATGGAGTTAACCAGCCTCTCTCCCGCATTACCTGAACCATACCCTTCATAATCGTAGTCAGTCGCGTTGACTATGAACATTTGGTTGCGCATATCCGTCGTGTTTCTTCGTTCATGGCTATATTGATTGGAACCCTCTCGGTTTCCGTCTATACGTGATCCATCCGCGGATCGTTTCTGCTTCTGTGTGTTGCTTGGGTTTCCATCTTCCGAGCAAGCTTTCAACGCTGCCGCTACTTCATCCTCCAGCAGACGAATGTTGCCATCTCCTGAGCTGAACGCTAAAGTCGGAAGTAGCGCTATGAGCACTACAGCTGCTACGCTCACCATTTCAATGCAACTGTAATTTACACTCCAGTGTTTGACTTATATCTGGTTGGCACCGGAAGTTGGATAGTTTCTCTGACAGTTGAGTGTCACCTGCAATTTTAATTTTCAGCGATGGTTCCGGTAATGATACCAATTGAATCTGCACAATGGCTTAGGGTGGTTTCCCATGTAGGGTTCAAATAGCTGTGTCGTTCTGTCTCGGCTGGTATAATACGTTTACAGCTAGTTAGATTTGCACGAGTTTCCTTGGTATTTGAGTGGAATGACAACAACTGACAAGTTTACCCATACAATAGGTAAGGTAGTGAGTAGGAAGGTCCCAAAGAAACCACTAGGAATGGACAATGATATACACAAACTCATTATTCCAATGATAATCGACAAGATTTGTTTGTAATGTGAGACATTTAAAATCTGTTTGGATGGACATTGGACATAATGTATGCAATCCACATAAAAATGTTTGTTTGATGCTTGTTGATATATCCGACAGGTAAATTATGTTTAATCATAACCACTAATCAGAATCACTACATAAAGAAGGTACCTACCTAGAGTATTCATTTACTTAGGTACCATTACAAATACATATCTACATTATGTATATGCAATTAACTTACCTATCCTACTGGTATAGATATGCATAAAACCGTCAACCGAGATTGAGACGGATAAGTAGTTTATATAATTAAAAACTGTTATTAAAGCTATAATATTTTATTACAGTAATAAATACTAACATTAAATTAAGTATTAATTAAGTACTTCCTTTTACCTAGTTGGGGTGCTCCACCCCAACTAGGTAAAAGGAAGTACTTACCTGTACATATTTAGATTACATAGTATATATTATAATTAATTGTAAAATTAGATTTTAGTCTATACTTAATCTCTACTTAACTTCGTAGGTAAGATGAGAACATCTGTGTATAATATGATGCTAGGTATCTACTTAATTATAACGCTGTGATTGATTTATAGGTACTATAGGTAATTGCGGCATGTAGAATTTACAATATCGTACCTACCTATTATAAAGTCTTTAACAGCAATCTGTAGGGGATAGTACTGATTCCTCTTTATCAATCCGGTGAACAAAGATAATTGCAACTCTAATGGCGCATTCTTTATAAAGGAATTTTGATAATTCGAATCACAGTTAGGTAGGTATACTCCAAACTTACTCAGTTCAAAATTTGAACATGGATGCTCTGTTTCTCTAATAGAGCACTCGAGAAACTCTTTATTTTTATTATTTTTAGAAATTTTGTCAGTCACGGCAAATGCGAAGGGCATGCAAACGAGAGTGCATAAAGCTCAATCTTATTAGTATTTTGGTAACGGTCCCGCATGTTACAAGTAATATTATCCACTAGATCAAGTATATTTTAGGTTTTTTCGATTTATCCTTTTCCGTAATGGCCCCATTTGCCATTACCCCAACCACTCCAGCTCGCCGTATTGTCTCCTCCATACACCCTCACACTAGGTGCCAAGCCGTACGTTCCATAACTGCTGCCAGCCAACGCTGACCTCCCATAATTTCCATACATACTACTGACTCCAGACTTTCCCAAGAGTCCCGGTAAACTGGATCCAAGTCCAGTAATGCTGGATCCAATTCCAGTTACACTCGTGTAAGCGTTCCCTACAACTCCTGAAGGAGAAATCGCCGGTTTTCCGTAAGATCCGGAGAGGCTGAAGGTCATAGGGATGTGAATGCCCAAAGCTGGTTGTGGCACGCTGAATCGAGGCCAAAACATTCTGCCAGTTTCGGCTGCTGGTGGCTCTGTTGTTAATGCTGAAAAATATTGTTATGTTAGTAGGAAGCATATAGTTAACCAAATCAAATCTACATATATTTCTTGTCTCCTGTCTATATAGGTGGTAGATGACAGCGTTTTCAGAGAACAATTCAATACAAAATCTACAAAATTATTCGCATATTCAAACAGAGATACATTATTATAAAATTTTGAAATATATGTTTATAAAAAGTAATTTAAGTACTACAGAGTAGAGTACCTATTTTCAAAAACTCTATGTATTAATTTAAGTTTTTTAAGTACTACAAAATAAATAAAAGTACTACAAAATACCTATTTTCAAAAACTCTATCGCTCTGATGTCTCTACCACTCTAGAGTACCTATGTTTTGTGTAAGTGTGCTAAATATACATTTTTAAAATGATTTTTAAACGAACAAAACTTGGATTTGATGCTTATTTAATTCGTTTTGGTTACAAGAGAATCACATTTTTAAACTCACTTTTCTCTGTAACATCTCTTGCACCTCGCTCGGTCCTGGCCTCCACCGGTTGTAACCACAAGTGTTCGGGTGGAATACCGTCACTTGTCAGTACTAAAGGTGGACTTGGGCCCAGATATAACGCCGGGTCTAAAACTGTACTTTCTGCGACCCATACAGCAAAGATGCTGAACGATAGTGTTGTAATCTGAAATTTAATTGATTTATAAATTACCTAAATGAAGATTTACACTGTACAATCGGTAATAAAAAATGTATTCCTCTTTAGGTAATTTCATAATAAACCATTCATAATTTTGCATTTAAAACCTAGTTGTACCTGCCATCAATAACCATCGTAATTACATATGGCTCCTTAATCGATTTTGATTTTCCTTGTTAGGTACCATCTCAGTCTTGCCACCACATAAATCTATTATATAAAATTACATATAAACTTGAGAATTTACAAGGCATACAATCATCCTATTGTAGGTATGTAATTTGTCTAATTTATCTCATCTTTAAGATTCTATTCTCTTATTTACCAAAGGTACATACTTAATCTGATATATCTACTCGTTTTATATGAAATCACTACTTAATTATGAAGAATTAATTGTTATTGAAAAAACTAAGCATTGACAAAGTTACCCTAATCAAACCCTAATGTTTTTGAAATGTCATTTTTACCTTATATTTTTTTACCCCCAAAAAATAAGCACTTTACAATCAATAGCATCACCCAGCTTTATGAAATAATAAAGAAAACGATTTAACCTATGACTATTTAGAGAAGTAAAGTGAGAAAGTATAATAATTATGCAAACTAATTATAACACGAACAAAGCACTCACCAGCATCTTCAAAACACTTCACTGGTCACTTGTTGTTCAATACTGGTAGTGCTCAGTGTTCAATTTTCTGGGATGAGGTGAAAGCCTTTCTCCCACTCCCATGGTCTCCAGTTATGTCACGGTCAAGGCCACTAGCCATGAGAAAGTGAATGACCAGAATATGGGTAATATTCAAGGTATTACGTGGTATTTATTACGTAATATATGTCAGCGTGATTCGATTAGAAAGTAGGGAATATTGGGGTCTGGTGTGACTGTGATTGGGAACAGTTGCTAGCTTACCTAAATAATATACATAGTAAAGGCGGAATTTCAGTAATTAATATACATACATACATTGTGAGTGCAAGCAAAAAGTGGTGTATAGTGTAACTATTTAATATACATATATATATATATATTTATCCTCTTAAGAGGATATGTGAAACAGCCGAATCGCAAGACAGTGATAGCGCAATTACACACCTTACCCCGAGGAAAGAGGTTAGGTATAGATTTTTGACAAATGATAAAACATCGTATTGCTTAAAAAGTGGTGAATTTATAAAAAAAAACGTTTTACATTTATATCAGTTACTACTCACTCAATATTATAAAAATAACCGTCAATATTCTCTAAATTCGGAGGATGGATGTAAAACAGATTTTATGAGGGCCGATTTAAAAAAATAAATCTATCATGAAAAGTTTCACCAATTGTATTTCTGTCTTACATTATTTAGATTGCATCTTCAAGTGATCACTGTATTAATTGACATCAAGATTGTAACCTGTACCGCTACTGAGTAAGAATGTAACGCATTGACTCCAAATTTAGGTTTAATTACAAAGGTTTAATAATTTTAATTGTATCCCTAAATGGATGTGACTCTTTTGTTTGCGAACAGACTCTACCTTCTGCGAGTATGAAATACTAAGTCAATGACCGCATGTACCTTTTTCAAGTGCTCATTTTTACCCAAATTGATGTATTAACGTTTTTGATGACCATTATGGTCAATAGCATTGTTCATAATGTTCATTTAAATGTTTATCTTTATTAATGTAACACTTATAGTTGGCGGGTTTTCCTTATTTCTTATTGCAGCCCGTTTCATTATATTATGTGATGTCGCATCTTGTGGTTGATATTCAATACGTACATACTTTACGTATGTTACTTTACTCAAGAATCTACAAATAGACAACATCTTTGGTATTTGTTGTTTATTTCCGGGGTAAGATGTACTCTTTACCTTTACTGTAGGTAGGTACACCGGGATAAACTAGTTACTCTGGACGTTGTTGAACTTTAAGTCAGACATACCTAATGATTACCTACTCTACATTATGCAAAGCTCGTTTAAAATGCGACGTAGTAAAAGAAAATAAGAATGGCGTTTAATAACGTAGGCAGTTCTCAATTACCCACACATAGAGGCAGGCAGTTACCCATTCAAGCTATGAAGTAATTTAAAAGTACTTATATAAATTCAAAATAAAAAATATGTGTTGGTAATTTAGTATAGGTATACCGAAAAATGTAAATGGCGACTCAAATCTCATAAAATTTAAACCAAATGTAGATGTTTTTTTATTTTTTGTGGATATAAATCTGATGCGCACTGTTTTCGTTAATCTAGCAAATGAACAGTAATTTATGTTAAAATATTAAATTATTATTTAACGGGCCACATGACACATGAGTAGGTATATCGTGTGATTATTATATCGGTACACGATAAAATAATAGTTACGTAAGTTTATATAATGATAAATATTGAATTCGACGAAAAAGGATTAATAGGTACAGACAGCGTCATAGATAAGTATCCCTCTTGCATTATAATACCCAGCTTCAAATCCCTTTTAATCACCGTCGTGGTGAATGGAGAAGTTTTGCCTTTAAAAATAGATTATATTTGTATAACCGTATGTAAGCCTAAAAATAATTTTAATTATTACGATTTTTTGAAAGGATTTATAGCTGGGTGTCTTGTACAAGGGGGATACTTATCTCTGACGCTGTCTGTACCTAAGGAGCTAAGGCAAAAATTGATTTCTAGAAATCAAACTATCACTACGTTTTTCTACGATCTTTAATCAAATCAAATCATGAACGACACATTTATTTATTTTCAGATAAGTAAAGATCCATTCTTATTAACTAATTACTTAATGCCTCTCCTTAACAAAATTTACGATGTAAATAGGACCTACGTAAGCTATTCTCTGACGTGTATCCAAAAAGTGGTTTAATGGCTCATAAAAAATCAAAACACCACTAAGTGAATCCCCGCGTTTGATAATAAACACAATACAAGTTTCTTGAGATTGAAATTCAAGTTTCTGGTAAGTATAGTAATTTTTATCATAATCTTTCACGAGTAAAATTTTAACGTAATAAAAACCCACTTGAAACAGAATACGTAATTCCAATTACTTGGGCTACATATTTTTTTTAGTTATTTTGATTTCAAACCTCAAACTATTTAACTAATTTTGATGAAATTACCATGGCACTCATTTAAGAGTGAATCCTTTCAAATAAAATAATAATTTTCCAAATTGGTCGATAAAAGTTCTGAGGTAAAATTTTTGAAGTCGGTTGAAAATTCTGTAATGGACAATAATTCAAAATTAATCTGAGTATGAGGGCTTATAGGCTGTTCAAAGTTCTAAAAAACTGTGTTTTTATTTTTTTCGTTAAGCCAAAATTGACCAAAGACGACACTGCTAAGTACTGGGCAAAATATATTTGATTGAACCTTAGACACGAAGAGGAATACGAAGAAGTACTTACCAAAGAACACATATAAATATATGGAGCAAGTGCAATATAGGTTTATTTGTGGCTTTAGACAACATAAAGTAAACCTACTGCCAAAACATAATAAATAAATAAAGTGGTACATGCCCTACCTGTTGCGTGGCAATCCTCTCTCAAGATGTATTCTTATTTTTAATTTTAGTTGCATTAAGAATTTTTATAATTTTAATTTTATTGGAGATAGACCTTCGATTGACCACAATCTCACCTGATGTTAAGTGAAGATGTGGCCGACGATGAATCTCAAAGGTCTAGAAGACACCTATTTACTCGCTTCTTGAAAATACCAAGATCCTAGTTGTCCGGACAGAAGCGGGTTCCATTCCTTAGCGGTTCGTATTAAAAATTTGAATCGTTTGGTCCGTGTGACCGGAATATCCACTAAATAAGGGGATGAAACTGCGCTGTGCGTCTGCTCGTTCTGGAGTAAAATGGAGAAGATGGGATCAGTTCATGGAGTTCCTGTGAGCACTAAGCACAGTAGTATGTCTTATCAGGATAATATGTTGTTTCTTACTAAATAATAAGTTCATGTACAACATTTTAAACAACAAATATTTCCTATTTCATTACTATGCGAAATAGGTCAGGTTTCAAAGTCAAGGTAATCTGCCATGTCATTAAAGTTCATACCATTTTGAATAAAAAACGTGTCTCGTTTGGCTGTACCTAAATCATTATTACTTAGTCATTTTGTTTGTACCATCATACTTATACAATATTTTTTGTTTGCTACAAGTTCAATCACCTAACGTTTGTTATTAACTTCTTAGCTGGTTAGATCTTGCAAGTCATAATCCTGAAAGTGGATGACGCCTCTATATTTTAACGTCAAGCAGTCATGTAAGCAATATATGTGTTCCGGTTTGAAAATGAATATTGTTAGTTAAACCATGAGAGATACTACCATAATGTTGCCGATACAGATTGTCGAGTGGCAAGTACATTAGGCTGCTACGCCAAGTGTCTCGGGTTCAATTCCCGCTTCAGGACTAACATTTGTATGATGAACATCGGTGTTTGTTCTGAGTCTGGGTGTTTTCTATGTATTCTATGTATGTATTCACAAAAAAAGTTTATAAGTAGGTATTCTATCAGTTATCTGGTTCCTATAATACAAGCTTGCTTAGTTTTTGGCTAGATGGCGTTGTATGAAATGTCCAAACATTACTGAAACATTATTAAAGGTCTAAAAAGTCCATGACAGGTAAAACAGAGCCGCACCGGAATTTTTATTACTTAAAGTTAGGCGTAGCACTGTTTAGGTCCAGCGGGGTAGCCATAATCGCTTCCCATCAAGTGAATAAATACAGTTTTACTCTTCACTCTAACACAATTCTACTTCTTACTTGTAAAGGTTCGTGGGGATGGATAGATATGTAGATCAGGGGTTCCCA
Organism: Lobophora halterata; assembly: GCA_932526365.1. NCBI lineage: Eukaryota > Metazoa > Arthropoda > Insecta > Lepidoptera > Geometridae > Lobophora > Lobophora halterata. Next base: position 4,664,926 of record OW052018.1, read on the forward strand.
AACTTATTTTGTCTACTGCCCACTTTGAGAATAAATTATTTTTTAGCGCCCCCATTTTTTCACCTAGGTACCTGAAAAACCACTATAACTCTATTACGATTGATACAGGAATGCACAATTCGGGCTATTTAACAAAAACTTGTTAAAACATGATTACCCGCGGTCTATGAAAATTACCTATTTAGGAGTACTAATAACTATTAAAATGCGAAAGTATGTCTGTTGCCTTCTTATTTGTTCGTGTCTACTTTTATTTCGAAACGGAGCGACCGATTGACATGATTTTTATTTCATATATTCAATAAAACAGGACAGATATATGAACTACGCGGAGAGAAATACTGAACCGAGTTTGAGCAATCTCTTAACTAATATAAGTTGATGTTCATAAGTTGTAGTTGAGAGTCGAGAGCTCATCCAGTCGGTGTCTAAGAGGCCTCATAGCTAAATATATACAAATTACCCCCCAAGCCTCTACACGACGCCCCCATTTTTTTTCTGGGTCTCTTACCCCCCTTTAGGCCTGCAGCGCCCACAAGGGGGCGTTATCGCCCACTTTGGGAAAGGCTCTTCTAATATTTTGCTTTTCATCTCGATACCAAGCGAGCAAAGCTGTAGGTAGCAGTTAATAAAATATAGGTACTTAGAACTTATGTGATCGAAGTGTAGATTACCTCAATCATGCTTAAACTAATGAACTTTTTTTCTTTTCATCTCGATACCAAGCGGGCAAAGCTGTAACAGTAGGTAGCAGTTTATAAAATATACGTAGGTACTTAGTACTTATGTGATCGCAATGTAGGTTGCAGGATCAAAGAGCTCCAGCTTAGGAGCTAGGGTTAATTGTCACTCTTGGATATAAACATAGTAATAGGTACCTAAAATTTACCGAAAAAGAAGCCTTCAGGTGGCTCTACAAATCCGACACCAGAGTCTTACACTGGCTTGCACTAAAACAAAGTACCTTTACCATAAGTGTTCAATAAAATCTTTTTTTCCGGATAATCAAGTATATAGTGCAAAAGACATGAACGCGCTCGTTCGCTCACGTACCATTGCATATTATTCAAGGACCTTATAGTTTATAAGTTCTTTGTTATTATTAGTGGCACAGAGTAGATTAGAGTTTAGTTTAACTTTATTTTAGGTAAACAATGGGAAAATTATAGTGTATTCCAGGCACTTATCTGTACGATACCTTTGCGACTCGTACCTATTTTTATGATGGCATTCATTTCTAAGAAAATACTATTGAATTGTTTTTTTTTAATTATGGTCGTTTCAATATCATAATATCTAAATATTATGGCATTGATATTAAAATAGGCAACGTGGTATTCGTACAAATTAGGTATAATACATGTGTAGTTATATAATAAGTGCACGAAAGGAGCATCTTCGAGGTGCACTTGAAATCCTTTCACCGTACTCTGATTCGAAAGAACCGCGATAAGAAGAAGACAATAAATAAAAAAGAAATTAAAGTCCTATAAATTTTATTAATACAGAAATAATAATACTTGTCTAATGTGAGTGTTTTTCATCACAGACGCTTATTACGTAGTCGGATACGATTAGATTATTTTCCATGATGACCATAGCCGTGTCCGTAGTTACCGCCACCTCTTCCTCCGTTGTAACCGCCACCTCTTCCTCCTCCGTAGTTTCCATAGCCTCCGTAGTTTCCGTAGCCTCCGCGGCCTCCGTTTCCTCTGTAGCCACCGCGGTTGTGCTTGGACTCGGCTCCCTCGAGGTCTGCTGTCGGCTCAGCAGCTACAACCTGGGCCGCTGAGGCCCTCTCTTCGGGAATGGTAGAAGCATACGCCATGGTGGCGCAGACGACCAAGACGGCAATAGTTAGCTGTAACAAAAGGTCAAGAGTGAATAGGGTGTCTACAAGACCTCCGTCAGCTATCGCTGGCCTCATCGTCAACATATCATATAAGTCAGATTGTAGGTATTCCAACGAAGGTATATCTACTTCCCTGTGGATCCTTCCTATCGTGAGGATACTGGCTTGGCTAGTGTGGGGCCATTAGTAAATACGAATATACTGTTTGAATCTTTCTACAAAATGAACTGGTAATTGTAAATACTTTTGGCTTAACTTAACTTTTATTTGGCATGTAAAGTAAGGATTAAGATCATAATTTATATTTGCGTTTTTTGTTAGTAGTTACTAACAAAAAACGCACGTGTGGGTGATATGAAAAAAAAAAAAAAATTGTTTAGTTAAACAATTTTTTATTTTTTTTTCATTTCACCCACACAAAACTAGAACCATCGGCAGGATACGAGTAGGTACACTTGGGGACGAAAGTGGAATGGCCCTAATACATTTTTAAAAATTCCAGATAAAAATAAAAGTCAGGAAAGTGACAACATCTATGGAAAAAATTAAAAGAAATAAAATATAAAAATTCTTTTACATACGTGCTGCAAGATTTTATAAATTACTAATTTATTGAGAACAATATACATAGATGAATAAAAATAAAATATCGGCCCGTACACCATAAACGGGTCCCTACATAATATTGTGTAGCTGTACCAACTTATTTATTAGACATTCCAAGACCTGAAATATAACCTTCCTACCCAATAGTGCAATAAACTGCGAAATACTGAAACCGCGAGCCTCTAACTAGAAAAAAATACGCACATACAATACATTTTTGTTGCAAAAACTTGGTATATGCTAAAACTTATTACTTTTCGACGAAAAATTTATAATATTAGACCATATCTTCACACTGATAGGCAAAGGGTCTTATTTTCACTACTATCTGCCTGTTTGGTAGATCGTGGAATGGAAAATCTTAGACTTCTAAGAAATAAATCCGAAGAAAAAATTGTGGAATTATAGTTTCTAAATAAATTAAGTGTTCACTTACAGTGTTCATTGTAGATGGTCTTGCAGGATAATGCTTGAGATCTGTTTGAGGTCTGTATATAAATGTTAAGATTGAGTTGCAAAAGGTCTTATCAACCATTATCATAAACCTGAATACCTACCTACTAACAGGCAAAATTATATTTTTATATAAATCTAAATAATTGAAAAATAAAACATTCTAAACGAGGAAAACATCCAAAGATAATTATTATTATATCACATAAAAACCCATTTTCGTTTGAAAACTCAAATTACCTACTGCTTATTGTTTAAACTTCAAGGTTGAAAGGGTTTATTTATCAAGTGTAAAGTTTGGAAAGGGGTAGGTATGTGAGTAACAGTTAGTCTAGCTAGAAGGTAAAAAAAACATAATTACGCGATGTATAAGCCTCAAAGGTATGCTGGAAGAAAACTTTTGATAGGGTTAAGCTCACCTTTGTGTTGTCATTTAGTATATAGTATTTATTTATTTACTTTAAATAAAACGGTTAAACAACCAATTCCATTATTTAAAAATTATAGATAAAATTATTACATTACCAATTAAATTAAAAATTTAATTACAAATTAAAAATTACTTGCATTATAAATTTAAAATAGTCAAATATAATAATACACATAATTAATTATCATGTCATGTTTTTTCTTTTATGTTTTAAAGGTACTTTTTTTTAACGTGTTTGTGTATATGTCGAAGGCATTTTGTATAACTCGGCATTTTACAAATACGTCGTCCGTTGCTTTGTAATATGCCAAAGGCAAATTACTACGTGACTCGGTAACCTTGTTGATCAATTAATTAATAATTCCAATCATATTTTGAAAAACCCTCCAGTTTTTGCTCATTTGTTGCAAAACCAGACATTATTATAATCTGGTGGAGGATTTTATTTTTATGTTTTAGAAGTTGATGTACCTAGTTGCAAGCCACCGTTGCACGATAAAATGTACTTCGAAAATCACGTAAGCAATCAATAGTCTCGGTTGCTTTGCTGTGGCAGGCAGGTGTTATAGGGTCTTCGAAAAATTCACGTTTTTACTTGGGACTTAGTGTAAAGGCACAGCTAGTGAAGTATAGTATAAAAAACAACGCATTTATTTAGATGAAAAAAAACGACTAAGTCCTTTTAAATTGTAAAATTAAAAAAAAAGTTTAATTTGCTCAATTTTTTTAATTCACAAAATAATACAATATTATGTTTAGATTCAGATTCGTATCTATTTATGTGAACAAGTTAAAAATGTTTCCTACAAACGGGGAAAATAGGTCGAATTGCAAAAATACAGGACTAGCATACCGAACGACATATTATGTATGTACTAGCTTGCGAGTTCATGGGATGTATGGGCGTGTCTTTATTAGCTCATAATGTTCTTATTAAAATAATTTGGTAGCAGGTTCTCGACTACTAGGAACTTGCTAGACTTGATTTTAGATCCTGTTTCCTCCAAGCAAACAGATTAGTAAAAAAATGCAGTTTTGCATTATTTTTGTCTGGTTTATTAATCATAATGCTAGTCTAGTCTTATTAATCTGGTCTAGCAGAATAACAATTTATTTTGAAACCGCCATGATCATAAATTATGTACCTTATATCTATTGAAAATATTTTACATACCTACCTTATATATTATATAATATTATTTCAATGTCCTCAAAATATATAATCCCGAAACCGTATAAGTAGGTATATTCATTTAGTCTAAAAATGCACACCCCTCCAATCGGGTGATCATTTTTTTGGCGACTAAAGTGGCCGTGGCCTGGTCGTATCCACATTTTACCGTGTCCTTTCATGTGACATCCACTCTCTACCTGTATTCCTGTAGTAGTGCCATTTCGCCTAGCTTGTTAGATTCCCACTATCTTCCACTTATATTATAAAGGCGAAGGTTTGTGGATGGATGGATAGATTGATGTTTGTTCCTAAATCACGCCAAAACGACTGAGAGAGTATGCAATTATGCGTGCACTAGCTGCTGATTGAGGCTTTGGTCGCATGGTCTGTAACATACAGTAACATACCCATGTTTTCCTTTCCATTCCAACTCCAACTAGTAGTTTTAATATCCATCTATTAACCGATTGATTTATCTTATCTTATCTTATCTTATCTAGATTCTCACAAACTTTTGCATTTATAATATGAGAAGGATAGAATTGAGGATTATCCAAGAATGTATGTCTTATTTCTTGTGGGCTAGTTACCTACAACCTACAAAAGCCTTTTCAATAACTTTTAAACTATGTAAATATTTACGGTGGTTTATAATTATCATCAAATGGATATATTATTTATTTACCTACTTAAGTCATGGACACCATCAGGTTATGTAAAGTTTATGATTAGGCTACATGAATATGATTTTGTTTTCTGAGTATGAGTCACTACATAATTATTCAAAGCTCTTTCTCCTGCACATAAAAACTCTTATTTATTATACAGAGGTATGTACTTTAATAATACTTTATAAGAACCCAAAGGTGACTTAGCAGACAGGATAATTTAAAAAGATTCGTAACACAAAAACGTTTCTTATACAAAACTTTTTATTGGCGTAAAATTACTATACAAATCACATCACAGATTCCAATACCGATGGAGGATCGGTCGTTTACCACCCGTATCCACCGTATCCGCCGTAACCATGACCACCGTAACCTCCATATCCATGACCACCGTAACTGCGTCCATAGCCACCGTGACCACCGTATCCGCCATAGCCGCCGCCGATACCGTATCCGATGCCAATGCCGATGCCGTATCCTCCGCCGTATCCTCCGCCGTATCCGCCGTGGTAGCCCCTACCGCCCCATCCGCCGTGCCGTCCGTAGCCGCCCCAGTAGCCGGTCTCCGAGCCCTCGAGACTCTCCCCGTCCGCTGAAGGTACTGGTCCTTCTTCTTTTCTCGGAATGGCTGAGCCGTACGCCATACAGACGCACATCAAAAGTCCAACGCACAGAGTCTGAAAAAGATAATGACAAGATTAGCGAGAAAAATAACAATAAAACAAAAAATCTTATAAGAACCTGCTAATTTTTTTTTAAAATAAATAAATATATTTGGTCATTTCACACAACAACATCTAGCCCCAAACTAAGCAGAGCTTGTACTATAGGAATCAAATAGCCGATAAAAATAATACATACTTAAATACTTTTTTTTTGTAAATACATGTATGTATACAGAATTCCTACATAAAAAAACATCTAAGTCTCTGGACAAGCTAAACTAATTAGTAAAAAAGTTTCTTCAAAAATAAGCAGCTAATTCTTGTTCACTTTATCTTTGCTTAATTATTATGATGCTTTTACAAATGAATTTTAAAAAATATACCGAAATTTAACTTTCTACTCACAGTGTTCATTGTGACAGATTCGGTTGAATTATGCTTGAGTACGCTTGGGGAGGCGTATTTATACGTTGCGTCGTGGAGACAATACGCTATAATGACTAATAAGTAAACAGCCGCTAGCATGTCCGCTAGGGCAAGGGGTGGTGCTAGGGACATCTGCGGGGGCAAGACAATAACAATAAATTAGCACAATAATGTACCTTACTGGCAAATAATAAAAGGGGCAATTGTGGCGAGGCATTTAATTTTTTTTATTAATTCTTTAATTCAAATGGAAAATTATATCGCAAAGGCGGGTTTAATGTCTAAAAAGATTTTTTTACAAGTGGAAATGTAAGGTTGGCGACTTTATTAAGCAATAAATCTACATAAATCTATACGGTAGAACTAAAAGTAAGCAGTTCATAAGTACGACCTCCATATTAAATGCTCTTGATCCGCGCCTGTTAAGTAGATTATATGGATTTAAATTTGGCTAGATATTACTTAAAATTAGCATTTTAAATAGACTGTTTATTGGTAAATGCGGTGGCTAGGCAGGATGCGGTGCGTGCAATATTATTGGCATATTGTGTTAAATTAACGCTATATCCATTTTTTACATAGATTTAAATTCTTCAATACCTCTCTGTTATAAAAAGTACCCAGCTTTTAACCCCATTACACCACTCGTAGATATAAAAATGCGAATGTTTGTTTTATAGATTATTTTTTATTCAGTTACACCGAAACTAATGAACCGATTGGGTTTCAATGTGCCGAAGACGAACCTAGCTAGTAATTTACCTATGTTATCCTTTTATTTGAAGTACACCGCAGTTGAAATCGAAGGCATGAGCTAGTCCTTCATATTTTTTTTCCTGTTTCATGACTATTTAGGTACTCTCAGAGTCCTGTTTTCAAGGTCTACAACTCTCTATGACCATGAAGGTGTCATTACTGATTTAACAGATTTTCGACCTAGTTTTAACACTAAAGATGACTAGGGATTAGTACCTACTTAATAACTTACAAATAGGTATAGGAACAAATTACCTAATACGTTGAAATCGCAATAAAGTTACGTTTTCTGAGTTTATTTTTATGTAAACTAGGGATGAGACGAGCTAAGCGCTCTCCTGATGGTAAAGATCACGCCTGTTCATTTCCAGAACATGCCTTTGATTTACAGAGGCCAATGCCTTTGATTTGCATAAGGTGCAACACTGATACCTAAAGCGCTCGTCCGCATTAAGACATTTTGATGGTCAGTCTCAAAAGCCCAGTAATTTCGCTAGCTACAGTGCCCTTCAAACCGGAACACAGTAATGCTGACACAGTACTGCTATGTGGCAGAATATCTGTCAATGTGTTGGTACCCATCTAGACAGAATCCTGCAGGGGACATCTCCCAAGGGTTCTTAATGCACAAAATTAGAATATTATTATTATACTAGCTGACTGCGGCTTCGCCCTCGAAGTAAGCATCTAATGAAATCTCGTTTTATATGGGTAAATAAAAAGAAGCTTATTCGTTTTCCAGCTCATAAACTATATTTTAGCAAAACCAAATTAAAGCTCAATCGGTTCAGTACTTTCGCGCGATTGAGAAACAAATTAATTTATCCATGTGTCCATTCTCACAAAATTTCTCATTTATAATAATAGTAAATCCTTAAGTATCCTGGCTTAATCATCAAATCGCCTCTTTTAGATTAGATGCCTAATACCTATACATTAAGCACTAATACCAACTAATATTGCGAAATTGCTTCACTTATTAAGAATGTACTTACATACCAACGGCTAATCGACTAAAGTATGATTAAATGATTGCCCAAATTAATTAATTATCGAGAGTTGCATAAAATAATACGTGATTACTAAATGTTGAGTAACAACTAACAGTCTTCCCTAAATTATTTCCCAAAATCCATAAACTTATAGTACTTTTTCACTTATAAAGTTTGTGACGTAGTAAAGTAAACACAGTCTTCGAGGTTTCAAGGCTATGGTTCCAAAGTAATGCATCCGCGTCCGGAGGGTATAATAATTCACTCAGGGCGTTGTTGGGGCTGCTCCGCTACCTGTAGTGCAGCGTTATTTAACCTTTTTCAGTCGCGGACCCCTAGAAAACCAAGCACAATTTCAAGGATGGAGGAAATTCCTAATAAAAAACACAGGAATAAATTTAGGCAAAAATTTATTTTACATTAATTATTGTAAGCCTGAATTGTTCCACTGCAGACAGAGGGCAAAGGCCTTCCTTCCTTTTTCCACGTTTTTCTGTCAAGGGCTACTGTCGACCATTCTTTCAAGTGGGAGTCTAGCTCGTCAATTTATTTTAGTACTGACTAAAATTTTCATTTTTATAAGAAAATAAATGAAATGGCCAATTCAATGATCCGGCCACGACATATTATACAAGAGCAGAGAATAACTTTTCAAAGAGGTATGTGGACTGCTGGCATTTATTTATTAATTCAAATGTCCATAGATAAGATGGCGGACCCCCATACATACTCGCGAAGTCCCAGGGGTCCGCGGACCACTGTTTAGGAAACGCTGCTGTAGTGCATAAGAGATGAATAAGAGGGGCTATTCTAACACATGTTTATCAAACTTACAAGAAGAGCCTCCAAACCTTGTAAAAAAACTACATGTAAAATTTTAAAAAAGTTTGATTTTTTGAGCATTGTTTGCGGCGGCTTCAGATCGATTGCTTTCATCACCATCTTGGACGAGTGGTCCGCGTCTCTGGTGCACAGGGTGCGGGCCAGCACCAACACCATGCTGGCTATGATAGCTGCGAGGGTGAACTGCACTACTGCGATCGTCATCTATCTACCCAATAAGTTTTGAACCGACTTCAAAAAAGGAGGAGGATATCAATTCGATTGAATTTCGTTCTTTTTATTTGTTACCTCACTGTTTTGGTTCTATATTGTGACTTGAAATGAATGTATTTTATTTTATGAATCATTTAACCTAATCATGACGATGGTGAAAAATAATAAGGTTCAAGTGATGACGACGGTGAACTTTTTTAACCTTTTTATTTGCGTATTCATAATCATCATCCACCTCCATCAGTCGACCGCTGGTAATGTCACTCTCCCAAGGTGCACTACTGAGCCCGGTATTCACGTAATACATTATTTGCCATTCAATTAAAACCTATGAACTCGTTCAAGGATTAGTATTAAGTAAACTAGCTATATTGAACCCGTTTTAAAGATGTTGCATCGTGGAAGAGCTCTTGAAGTTGTAGACTCTACTTTAGTTTAGAGTTGTAGATTTAAGAGCTCCAAAAGTTAAAGTTGTCGTGTATTGTCATATTCTATGGAAAGAGCTTCAAAAAATGGTGTCGGGATCGGGATTATGAAATCAGATCCGAAGAGCTTTATATTTAAATCTTCCTTTTATTTAGCGAAGACGTTAATGGCCTTATAAAACCTCTGTACCATGTCTAGCTTCAAACCAATAATATTATAATAGAATTAAGGCTTTTTCACAAATGTGGCTGAGACACGCCGAAGTTTTGTCCAATTTAATCTGACTCTTTCATTAAATTAAATGAGCTCCTTGATTATTTTTAAATAACTGCTGCCTTTAGGTTTTTTTATTTTAATTTGCTTTTATGAGATTGATCTTTGTAGATGAGTAACTAAGTCACAGGTGTTCCTATCCTGTTTTCCCTTCTACTTAATTTATAGACAAACATCTTTTTCCCCCGCTTTCGCTAAGTTGGCCTAAATCGGCTATATGTTATTCCAGATCGTAATTAGATTTCGCTAATGTTCAGTGGTCTTGGGGTGCTTGAGGAATAGCATACATCTATCAATTCATCCCTATAATCTTTCATATTTTTAACACTTAAACTTAAACTTGGTTTTAACTTTATTTATAGAACCTATCTAACTACCTTAGGTAGAGATATTTCAGTCTAAGAATGCCGAATCCAATTTCACCGCCTTACAAATTTCCTCACATAGACTGATTGTACGAGTAGAGGGGAGTGATGGAAGGAACCAAGAAGGGAGGAACCATGTAGATAGATTCAAATAATCTCTATATGGTTACTTTTGTCATAAATTTTGTAGAGTCCCCACAGTACTTCTTATGTTGATGATTAAAATGGGTTTTCCCAGTGTTTAAGTAGGCAGTTGTCGTTTGAAGGACGTCAAGAGTAGAGATCTACAGCGATAAAATGGCCCCGTACTCGTAATCGGGTAAAAACAGGAACTCAACTTTGTCATCTTCAACATACGACTGACCTTATAATAGTTTATTGAATTGAAGGTTTGAGTTATGTTTTCGTAGAAAATCTCTACCTAACCTCTTATTTTTACAAGCAAAAGCTTGTTCGAAAAATATCCGTTATTTTAACAGGATATAAAATAGAACTAGTTTAGGAAATTTAAATATTTTGCGATGCGATGATGTAACTTAGTCACTTATCACCTTTGTATTATTTTGATGAGCACAGAACCTGTCGAAAAACAGGCTAACATGGCCAGGCAAAATGTGATTAATTTTGATAACATAATATAGGTATATCTGGCAAATATGATATGATATACATGTTTCTGAGCATTGATTGATGCTTGACTGAAAATTTGTATCAACTAACAAGGTGTTTGTTCTTAAAGAAAATGCCAAGTTTCCAGTCTCTACGATGAGCTGTTTTGATACATCGATTTTCAATCAGTCAGTCTGCCGACAGTTAGTAAGTCAGTTTATACTTACTAGCGGTGGGCCGCCTAGGCGGTTAGTTTGAGCGGCCAGCCGCCTGCTGCGGTTAAATTATATTTTATATATATTTTGCCGCTATAGTGGCTGACCGCTATGGCGGCCTTTTAACAATGAATTTCTCTGTGTCGAGGTTCATGGCTGTACAAACCCATGGGCGACTCGCCGCAAACTAAACTGCCCATTGTGCCCATGAATCGCCAGTGCGTATAGACAAGATGGTGGCCAGCCGTGAAGCGAACCGTGGCTCTCCATTCAACCGTCGCGGTTAAAATTTTGTGGCGGTTAAGTTCATAGAATCTTAAGTATATTAAGCTGAAAAGCGCGCGGTTAGCCACCCCCGCGGTTAGCCGCTAGTGCGTAGGAGCGCTAAGATTGTCTATCACGTTTGAAATTAATCTTCATCATGATAAACACTTACATGGGGTCGGCACAACTTGTATTTTTGAACGCAGCCGGGTAAAAATTATAATCTGTGTCTTCTATTTGTATATACTTAAAAGATACTTAGGCTATGTTCTGGATATTCCAGTTCTTTTTCAACGACTTTCTGATAAAGTAATGATTACTAAAGAAATAAATAATGTGCAATTTGTTAACAATACGTTACCTTGGCTGTGTATGAATTTGGGAACAAATTTAACCATTGTTACTTTAATATGATTAAAATAACAATTCTGTAATGTTTTACGTTAAAACTAATGTAAAATGGTAATTGGTGGGAATGTGTCTTTCATTTATGAAAATGAATCTATTCAGTAGATTTTGAAATCACCTACTTATGAATACACTGTGTCGTACTTCCCAGCAGGGACACGATAACGTATGAAGGAAGTTAATTAAAAACCAAAAAATGTACCTACTATTTTGCACCCCAAACAGAATTTATTGTATACCTGTGGCCACCGAAAACTAGAAAGATTTAAGGTTTGTAACTTATGCCAAAAAAATGAATCAAATTGTACCTCTACGAAATTCGAGATTCTCTAAGCCTAGGAAGTTCAAACATATCTGAAAAAGATGATGGTAATCTTTGCATATTTGCAGTAATCATTTTTGGAGATAAGAATTTTGAACCAATGGTTCAAATGATTACTGCAAATGATATATTGAGATAGGTTTCATTAATTTTTCATAGCTATTTATTAGAGAGCTATTTAGTAGATATCGACTACAGGTCAGCTGTGGCCATTTAAAAATAACCACAGCTGACCTGTTGTCGATATCTACAGGGGTACGAAAAAATCTGTTCGGTGTACCAAATAGTCCATTTTTAGTAAATTTGTTTTTGGTAGGTATATAAATGAACTTCCTACGCGGTCGTGCCCCTGCTGGGGAGTGGGACACGAATTGGTACGTCGTGGGAAATGGGATTTCTTACATTTTTAATACTTTATATCAACTGATCACACTAAGAAATAGTAGGTATGTTTGGTACTTACTTGGTTTGTTTTTTTTAGACCATGATCGAGAACTCGATCGATCAATCGAGAACATACTTTTTATTCTTGTAGAGGACAAAGCGAGAGAAGCCGCGGAAAACAGCTAGTGTAATTATGATGATGCAAATCTTGGAACTTTAGTGACTTTATAACCTACGTGTGCTACCCAGAGTAAGATTATTAAACCGATTCGTAAGAACGTCGGACACCGTCACTCTGGTACGATATACATATGTAGTTAGTATTAAAATATAATAGGTATGAATGTATTATCATTATCCCATATTTTTTTGTATCTCCTTTAAATTAGAAAAACAAGTGGGTAACGCTGTTTTTTACTCCTTTCAAGTCATTTTGTTTTGATCACTCTACCTTATCGTAATGCACAACCGAACAAATAATAAACGCAAATTAATAATTTTTAGTATAGTGGCAAACTATGCGATCACCAATTTCAACGCACCATCTCTTGTTTTTAACCTTTGAAGCAGTCGTTTTCAATGTTTCTGAAGATTCAGCATTTGATCGTATAATAGAGCGAATTACTTTAACTGAAGGAGAGGAATTTTGTACATCTGAAATCGTTGGTAAAGTTGGGACGGCTGATGACTCAGTTGCGGCATTCCTTGATTCAGTTGATAATGTGGTAGATGCTGTTGTTGTCACTTTTGAAATAGAATCCGTTGTTGTATCAGCAGTTGAAGAATCCTTAGTAACAAGTAAAGTTTTTGCAGTTGTTATTGATGCTGTTGCTGATTCTGTTACTACATTTTCAATTGCTCCTGCATCTGTTTCTGTTACTACGGATATACTGTCTGTCGTAGACTCAACCTCAGTGTTTTCCATATCTTTACTGATGCTAGTTGGCTCAACCATTGTAACTGATTCAGTTTTTTTTATAACAAGTTTCCGTAACTGATAAATATTTTTAGTTTTTTCTGCCGTATGAGTTTCATCTTCATAATGAGTTTCATCCCAGGCTGGAGGTCTTCGGGGGTTATTAAATGGTCCTTTCTGATATCCACACTCAATCCTATCATTGTGCATACGACAGCCATTACCAACATTAAGGTATTCACTATCTTTCAACTCTCCTTTATTTTTGTTATATCCACATAATAGTCTATTGTTGATGTATTTGCATATTTTTCCATTGTACTCATATTCTGCGCATGGTTCTCTAGTTTCCAAAGCGAGGTCAGCGTCACCATCTGTTCGTAATGAATTTAACAACCCCTGTGGTGGATTTTTAATGTCTTCCAATGCAATTTCTATAATATTAAACATATCTGTCAATTTACTCGTTTCATTAATTTTGTTATTGTTGCCTGATGGCTTTGCAGAAGGATTCATAGCTATTTTGCGTGTTGTAGAGATAGTACCCTTGGTTTCAGCATCAGAATCTGCTGTACTAGCAAATGTCTTAGACGTAGGAATAACAGTCGTTTCTTCTTCAGTTGTCCTAGTATACGCTTTATTGTTCAAAATACTTGCCTTCAGTTCATCAAACTTAGCCGCCTCATAAGATAAAGGATCAAAAAGCACATGGCCAAGCTTTGGAGCACTTTTTACTACCGCAGTTTCCATTAAAAATATACACAACTGTAATTAAAACACATTAAAATTAGAACCACTTGTTTGATAGACTGGTAGATATAATGTGCATGATGCACCAACAATATAATATCATGTGTTTACAGCTCAGTTAAGTGTGTTTTTATAAAGACAAGCAAAACAAACTACTTATTTTAAAATTATGTTAGTAGCAGCTTACCTACCCATATTGGCATTGACATCGTCGCTTTATATTCTAATATCAAGGAAATACCTAATGATTGTTGTAGTTATTAACTGTGAAACCGTTTGATTAATATTTGTAGTAGGTACAGTTTGCAAAGTAAAAGCAATCACACATTGTGTTTCTTCTATGAGTAGTATACAAACAAACTTGTCACATTTTCAAGTCAAATTTCACAAACATCATTTTATTACCTATCTCGGGCCAACCAAGTTTCTGCCCGTAGTTACTTTAGTCGCTTGTTTCCGGGATAAAGTCATGGCAAATTGGTCTCTAACCTAAAGATATGTAATTTGTGTGGTCATAATAACAGTTATCAATAAAAATAAAAATTATGTAAAGGTAACCACGTCGCTCTGACTAAGGGCAATGTGCTTCACTTTATTAATGAAGTGAACTTAGCTTTAGGCAAGTTGTTCGTTTGAAATCGTTACACATGAAAATACTGCCTTTTAGAAAACTAGAGTGGTTTCATGTTTTCCTCTTTGATTATTAAGTAAATTATAAAAGGTTTTCCTATTTACTATTATTATTTAATAAATGTACATTCCACAAATCTCTACGTAGTTTTCGGCTGTCGCTCCCCAAAACTATACGGTTAATTTTATCAAAGAGGTTTGTCAAGTGCGATGTTGAATGTCAAATTATTGTCATACTCACGATCAATTAAGATGTCACAAAATAAAAATATGTTAAATAAATACAAATTGCGCCTTAACATCGAAAATAAATACTTTTGATAAATAAAATGTAATAAATTAGTTTCTAACCGTCTTTTAACTGGCTACAATAATGTGTTTGTGTAAAAATGTGCATTCGTCGGAGTTCCAGTAAGTTCCTCTCAATCATTTACTCAGACAGGACCACCCAAGATGAGCCAAGGAAATACTACAGCATCTTTAGATATAAACTTACTGTAATCAAAGCACCAGCTCAATAATCGTTATTCCTATCAGGACATCCAGGAAATAAAAGCAAAAAAAATGGAGGAACTCAAACTGGAGAAAAAAAATTAACATGCTGCCAACGATGCATGCGGAAAATTCGGCGATGGATATGCAAAAGAATCAGTAGATGTATAAAAAGAAAGATGTTTGGCACTCCGGATCCAAAACTAGAGCACTATGAATTAGCTGGATTAAATCTCGGCAGCATCCAAAGTAAGTTAAATCGATCGGGAAAGAAATCCGTAGTGACGCTTTTTAAAAAATACCTGAGACCTTCTAAATTGACTCTCAAAAACATAGACTTAATTGAGGGACTCAGTGCGAAAGATTTAAAAAAGAAATTTTCAATAACGGATTCCAAGCAGAACGTTTTAGAGAACATGGTTACTGATTATAAAACTGGGAAATTGTCTCTATCTCGTTTACCAAACAGTTCTAAATTTGATGCTCGTAAACTGGACAAAGATCAGATGAAGAAGATGTTAGAGGATTATGAAGTCATCCAAAAAAGAATCAAAGATAACTCCGAATTAAACGCAGAAGATATAAAAAAGAAATTTTCGATTTCTGGTTCAAGAGGTCATATTCTAGACAAAATGGTAGCGGATTATAAAAAGGGAAAAGGATCTGCAACCGGACTATCGATCAAAAGTAAATTTGATCCAAATAAATTCAATAAAGAACAGATTAACGATATGCTTCGAAAGTATGAAGCTGCTCAGAAGAACAAAAAACGGATGTCTTTCCTGGGACAATCAAAGAACAAACTTTCGAATATTATTGATGAAGTGAAAAATACCAAGATGTCTTTCTCCGGTCTATCGAAATGGTTTAAACGCTGATCGATTCAGTCTACTAATGTACAATTTAAATTCGTGATAATAATCATGTTCACTAAAATGTAATTTGAGTTAACAAATTTGAAGGTAACGTTATTTGATCGTTCGATTTGATCGAAGTTTAAGTATGTAATTTTAATAATAGCGAGTAGTTAGCTTACTAGGTAGGTAGTACAGACAGATTTTATTAACTCCTGCTTATAATAGTTGGTGAGGATGGATGGATAGATGGATGTTTGTTTCTTAGTCACGCCAAATGTACTAAAACGATTGAGCCGAAATTTGGTACGGGTATAGATTATGGTTATGTTTTTTTGCCGAAACCACGTTCAGCAGCAAGTTTTTATATTCTAATAAAATAATTTGTCTTGTCCACAGGTTCAGAATATGTTAAGACGTGTCCTTCACAGAATTTATCACATAAACAATCTTTCCGGTTAGGAAAAAATCCAAGTGCTAAACAATTGGCTTTCATGACTGATGATAATGCTTCTACGCGATTTAAAACAAAAAGAAACATTTTCAAGGTTGCAAGAAGAACCGTGGTTACTGAACCTAACAGTTCCGTTAATGATGGAAACAGCAAGCACATGGGAATTAGTCGTAAAATTTGGGAGATGATGAACAAAAAAATTACGACTGATTCTACAGTTAATGACTTTGATGTTGCAAATTATCTAAATAAATCTAAATTGAATAAAATCAAAAGGGAAGGCAGTTTAGATATTTTAAATACAACTGAAAATGATAATAAAAATACACTTAAACGAAAAGTGAGACGGCAACTCTGGGAATGGTCGAAGGGCACCATAAAAAGAAATTCTCGTTTAAGTTCATTGTTAGCAGAGAACAATATTGACATAGATCAAGTTAATATAGAAAAAGTTGATCTTAATGCCATTGATGTGGATCAATTGGGAATCGAGAACAGATTTCTGAAACGCACTATAACATGGTTACTAAAGTAATTATTCCAGAAGTACCTACATACTAACTCCTGAAAAGAATGTATTTAAATAGTTTCTATGCAAACTGTACCTTCTAATACAACACGTGAGAGTTAATTGAAATGTGTTCTGCGACTTTGCGATAAGGGAGATGCTGAGCTACAGCTTCACAATAATTGTGGTAAGTTTGTCACTCTTTAGGTATTGTTCTAGATACAAATGAGTTTAACATATCATTATTAATCATAAAATAATTTGTCCTGACTAACAGACAACGCATAGGCCAAACCATTGAACGTAAATACTTGAAATTTAAGTGATGTACTAATCAAATCAAAATATTTATTTCGGACAACTTTATATGTAGATCCATATAAAAACATTTATTAAAATTAATTTATTTACAAAATTAACAAACAACATTAACAAAACATTACAAAAAAATAAATTTAAACCTATCATCATGAGCACCTCCAATCGAGCTTTAATCAAATACTAAGAAAATAATTTTGTTAATTCGCATCGCAAACGAAGTTGTGGGTGTTAGCTAGCTAATACACAGCTTCATTATCATTTAAATATTTTTCAGATGCATGTAGTTACCATAGCTCAAGGAAGAAACTGTAATTCAGGAGGAATCCATGCAATACCATCAGTAAACGAGAATTATATTGAGAAAGGGAATCATCAAGAGCTTAGCCAATCTTCCGGTCAAGGTGGCCAGATCAATCATATACCAGACCCGCCGAGACCGCGCAATCGCTGCTGCCCCTACGATTTCGATAGCAAGCTCTGCAAAGTCGTGAACGACAGATTGCTATGTGGATTTAACCGAAATGTTGGATACCCTGCCAGTAATGATAGAGCAGTTGCTCTGAGCGGAGGTTGCAGGCTACGTGGTGGCAGATTAGAATGTGGATATGATTATGGACCATTTACGCCTTTAAGAAGACCGCCCGGCTGGGACGAAGCCCATGTAGAAGAAACAGAAATAAACGTTGATGATGATTTTTTATCCCCTGTTCGCATCGTAGATACTGCGCCAGTAAAAACTAAATCAAGTGAAGAAAATGAACATAAAAGTCTTAAGTTACCACAACCACCGGCACCGATCTCAAGACCACCAAAAGTAAAATTGGCTGTAACTACGAAGAAATATAAGAAATCAGTTACGAGATGTGTTGAGATACATGACCGTGTTGTGTGTAAGAGTATGTCGTGATCGATTGAAATATCTACAATATAATGAAGAAAGACGCCTTATGATTTAGTGTGATTTGTATTTCCGCACTTCTACATTACATAAAATTAATAACCTACGAATATTCTATTGGAAGGCGTCCCTGCAGGATTTCGTCTGATGACATCAGATTATTATACTATAACAATACAGTGCCAGGTATTCTGTTGCCAAGAAGTAATGTGTGAGGATTTCTGTAACCGGTTATGAAAGGCACTATAAGTAATTAAATTACTGGGCTTTCGAAACCGAATACCGAATATATGTCGCAAAGTGGACGAACGCTTTAGAGCACTGTTGGACGGTAGATCTTCGTTGCACTGTCCTGGTCATGGGCAGGCAAGATTTTTACTTTGAGGACCTTTCAACAACATCTTAGGTATAAAAGTTCCTGAAAAAATAAACCAGCAAATACGGCCTGTGTAATTTCACTTGAAATAAAATACCTATTTTTCATGATTTTATTTAAATTATTAAAGGGAGGCCTTTGCCCTGCAGTGAGACAGTACAGGCTAGAAATAATAATAATACATAATTTTTACAATTATTTTTATATAAATTACAATAAGTTTTTAAAATAAATATTGTCTTATTTGCTATATGCCTAAATTGACTAAATAAATACCTAATCTAAATAAATAAATTAATTTGTACATTTCGCACAACGAACGGTATCTATCCCTAAACTATAGAGGAAGAGGAACCAGAGAACTGATAGAATATTAAGCTTCCAATACATATTGTAATCCTGAAATGTGGTCTTCTAAGCTAGGTAGGCCATCGTTGCTGAACATCATGAATATTTGCTTCATAATTCTGGACTCCTGGTCATCTTTCGGGAACATGAAGTCTAGAACTTGACCGATAACGTCTGATAAACCTCTTTTTTCACTCTTTGCGCCAGATAATTTTTGGATCCAATCTCCGAAAATATTAGCTTCACAGGACACGATGACGATTGCTAAAATGATTGATATTTGTGTTATTTTGCGAAGAGCCATTGCCTTGTTTCTGGAAAGAAAAAGTTTTCATTGCATTAATACCTACCACTACTGCTAACATTGCGAATCTTAACCTATGACCTAACAAAACTAATTTGAGTTACTAGTACTCGATAGAAAGCATTTGCGTACCTACCTAGTATTTAGCCAGGAGGAAGGGGAGCAAAACAGATTTTTTGTAGAGACGTAGAGACTTGAAATTTCGAGAGTATATTCCTCAAGAAGTGCTGTATTGATCTTACGAAAGGAATTTTATTATTTCGCCAGGCACACTTGCGGGTGTCAACTAGTCCCTTATGTGGTATGAATTAGTCGAAGAGTAAAATAAAAGTGTCAGAAACGAACCAGCAACAGATTTCTCAGAATCATTTCTATTCGAAAAAAACGTAAATATCACTTGCCCGATTACCATGAAAGTAACAGGCTCGTATAATTTTATGAGTGAGAATCTATCAGCTGTATAAATCTTTATTGGGTACAAGTGTTTACGTAGATGTTAAGTTGCTATTATAATTGCAGCATAGAAAAACATGATACCTACTAACGATTGACTTCGCCAACTTTCTTGTTCTCTACCAACTCTCCAGACTCTAGATCGTCATTCATTGTTATTGCCATATAATATCCTAAGTATTTGTATTGAGCAAGGTACGAACCAGTACGTAGTTATATTTATTAAAGTATGGTAGCGGTTTCAATGTCAAATTTATTTATGCAATCACTTAGCTACGTTTATCACTAACATAGCAGACAGAGTATTATTTGGTCACGGTAAGATAACATAACAACCACAGTGTCGGCCAAGATGTCACTTGACGCGTAAAAGTCCTTTCTAATTAACTAATTACCTAAGTACTAGCCTAGATCATAACTATCGCCAGCAATTAGCAAACAATGGCAACGTTGAAGGTAGAGTTCGCTTGGAAAACAGACTACAAAAAGACAGTTGATTAGTTGCATTAGTTTGCTCGTCACAGAATATTATGCAAAATGCAAACTAACTAAACCAACAACATGACTCAGGCCTACTCTCGGCTCAGAAAGTGAATGAGCTCATCACAATAACAAATGAACATACATCTTTTTAAACTTTGACAAACTCCGTCATGCTTGTTTGTGATGCGGTTAAATTGCTGGCTGCGGATTATTCCGGCTTTGCTTACATTTTAATTGTATGTTCCAGATTTACTGAGCATACTCCGCGCAGATTACATGTCTATCTATCTAATTTAATACATACAAAAAATGTGAACACTATAAATTGGACTTACCTACGATTTTCCCAAATCCTTTGCACAATTACATTTCCACATCAATAACAATGTTCTCACATTTGTTTATCGCATGATATCTATTTATCTGTATCGTTTCATGTAACTTTTAATAAGAACCAGTAACCTCTGCGCCAGTAGTCAGCACTGCCTTTTGCATGGAAACTGAACTGACCTGTGCTTCCTACTGTGGTGCGACCACCACCACTACAAAGCCTACTTTCTTTTACCAATACTAACTAGTCAAGATACGCAGAATATCGTGAGGAAAATCTTTTAACTTTACCGTCTCCGCCCATTAGCATAGTCTTACGTAAAAAGCCGTAATCCAACTTTCGTTAACAAAACACAAACGAAGACATTAGTTGGAAAATTATTCTTTACAGGTAGAGAATGTATAAGAATTGGATTTAACTCTAATAAGATGGGATTTTTTTAACCATTGCGAGGTGTACTCTGCAGGATTCCGTCTAGATAGGTACCATACCAACTACCACTTAGCCAATTCTGCCGACAAGCAGTATAAGGGAAGCATCATTGATATCAGTTTCAAAGACTGGACTTTCGAGACTGACCATCGAAATATCTCAACGTTGATAAGCACTATAGCAGTATGGTATAATATGATTCAAAGTCAGTTAAGCCTGCGTTTAGCACTTAATAATTCTGACCATGTAAATGCGTGATCTCTTACCTTTTCGTGAAGAGATATTAAGTACCTGGTACTTTATTTGAAGTCAGTCCTACCTACCTACCTAAAGCACCTAAAGTTAGTATTCGGAACACATTCGAAAGCCAGTTTTTTAACTTTCAAAGGACCTATATGTATGCACGTCACGATGTTGTGTCGTATAATTAATAATGTATGCGATCTGTTCTACCTGTTCTTACTCTTTTGGGCCTAAAATGTAGTAATAAATAATAATAAAAAAAGGTTTTTTGTCATGTTTTGTGCTCTGAAATTACCTACAAAATTAATAGAAAAGGTAGATTTATATCCACATTTCGTATTATTGTTTCTTTTATAACCCTCTACAATAAAAACTATCTAGTACCTATCTATCTATTTATATGTACACCACCAATTTTTAATTACCGAAAAAAATTAAATGGGCAATGGAGACGGGGTACTACGTTGCTTCTAAGCAGGCAGAATTATGGATTTCTACAAAATGGCACAGTGACAGCGACGCGAGTGCGGCGCCCGAGCCGAGGTTTCGCGAGCTGGGTCGAGCTAGGTACCCGGATTTGCCAAACGATGAATAAATCTTAAATTATTATCAATTAATGGTACCGCCTGACGTAAATCCATAGGAAAACAACTAACGGTTATAGTTATCCAATTTTAAACAAATTTATTTTAACAAGAATTCGACTTAATTTTTTCAAGTTTTTTTGCCGTATGTGTGTTCAGGTAACGGCAACTGACTATGCGTATTTTTTTTTCTTGCGATTAAAATTTTACCGTGTATTTGATAACTCCTACCACAGGACCAGCTCACACCAGATGAGACGAGACAGGTACCTCTAATGCTAGAGTAAAGAACCGGGAGTTTTGCGTCAACCTTTATCATGAGCACAAGCAAGGAGTGGAACTCGCTACCGGCGCTACCCGCGTCTGTATTTCCGGACCACTATAATCTTGGAGCCTTCAAGACTAGAGTGAATAAGTTCATACTAGCCAAGCGTGCTCCATCTTCGACCATACCATCACTTACCATTAGGTTAGATAGTGGTCAAACGCCTATATCTTCATAAAAAAAATTCAATTAAAAATACTTAGAAAGTCATTGGTACTTTACATACTAGGTACTACATTATTCAAATTATGTTCCGATCGATGCGATTCATGTAATGAGTCACTTTACTACGAGTAGGTATAGGTACTTTACTTAGGTTTGCATTTGCAAGATACTTACCTTAGCCTTGTTGTTATACCATGATCGTTATGATCTAACCCAACAATAGCGTTCGTTTCATTGAGTTTTTTTGTATAATTGGCGATTGTTTCAATAAAATTAGCAAAGTAGGTGAATAAAAATTAGTTGTCATCTTTAACTCTAGGATTTTCATAGTTGCTGCTGAGGCAGAATGTCGTGTTTAAAGGTATACCTAGTTCTGAAAAGATGTTTCTTAATTCTTTCGATTTTGTGATTTAAAACGATATGGTATTTTTTTAGATATTGGTGATTTACATCATCGCAGAGTGTTATGGTCACCATATTTTATTACGAAAAGGCTTGAAAATTCAAGATGATGGCAGCGGTATTCATAATATTATGGCTTACATCCGTGGACAATGGATACCTTTTGGTAAAATTAAAGCTGAAGGTGTGATACGGAAACGAGAGACAGAAGTAACTGGTGAATTACCACCGAAAGTTGAAGTGCCACCGGCCCCAGTTATGGAACACGTTGAAGAAAAAGAAGATATCGAAGTTGCGTCTACTTTATTTGGGTTTCAGCGACCCGAGCGAATCTTGAATAGAGTGCAACTGACTAGAAGCATCGCGCCAGGACTGAATACGAATGTCCAAGGTGTTTTACAAACTGAGAATTTTAATTCACCCGAGATATCTTCTGATCTTCCACCTCCAAGTGTAAGTGAATTATACGAGGGGCTACCTCCACGTCCAGTAGAATCTATTTCTGCTACAGGACCCATTTCTACTGCAGAATCGGTTTCTGCTTCAGGACCTATTTCTGCTGCAGGACCTTTGTCAGCAATAAGAACAAGTTCTCCTGCAGGACCTATTTCGGCTCCAGGACCTATTTCTGCTGTAGGATCTTTCACTGCTACAGGACCTATTTCTGCTGGAGTACCATACCTCTCTACAAGACCTATTTCTGCAGCAGGGCCTCTTCCTATTACTGGACCTATTCCAGCTACTGGTTTTGTTGCTGATAATGAGGTAGTTCCTATTTTAGTTCCTCCACCAAACAACCGCGTGGTTCAAGATAACCAAGAGGCTCCATCTCCAAATTTGTTCGATAGATTCAGTGTTCGGCGCTATGCGGTGTATGCTGGTGACGTCATTTTGAAATATATGTCACAGTTTTTCAATCGTGCTCGAATAAGATTGAATCGTTTTGCAACACCTCCGCCTCCAATCCCAGAGTTTCTGAATTAAGTATCTAATTGAGTTGTAACGTATACTACTAATCTATCGAATTTTATAATAAGGTAATTATTTGATTAAACAGTTTCAAGTAAGCTTTCTTTTGACTGTCTCTTTCTAAACCAGTAAAAGCTGTAATATTATTTGATTAATTTATGATTGTGTGTTTAATAGTACTTAGGTATCATTTGCTGTAGTTTTACTGAATAGATAAACAGAATTTGAGATAATAAAAAAGTTAAGTGTTTCTTATCACTTTTTAATAAAAACTTTATATATAATTTTAATTTTGAAAATGTATCTTCCTGTGGAGCGTAAGTATTTCGGTATTAAAGCAAATCGAGTGTCATTATAAAACTGTTATAGGTGATATGATGTGGTATGAGAGTTTATCGCCCAAAACCTCCTTGACCGAAACCGCCTCCTTGTTGTCCGTAGCCTCCTTGTGACCCGTAGCCTCCTAGTTGTCCGAAGCCTCCTTGTTGTCCATTGCCTCCTTGTGGTCCATAGCCTCCTTGTTGTCCATTGCCTCCTTGTGGTCCATAGCCTCCTTGTTGTCCTAAGCCTCTTTGACCGTTTCCGCGTTGCCCACCATATCCTCCACCTCCTGCCCCGAATCCTCCAAACTGACCGGCAGCGATGGTCACGATAGTGAGGAACGTCAATACAAGGATTACCTGAGAATGTTCATATCGGCTTTACATTTTATGTTTTTAAGTCATCCAATGTAATGACATCTAAAACTAGCACAAACAATAAGAGTACTGGGTTCTGGGCATTGAGGATTAAGAGTACTATCTACACGAGTACGTGTCAATTTATGTCTTAATAAAATAGAACAAAATAGATTAATGGTTTGTACCACCTCATAGAATAAACAGGATTTGCATAAATGCGAAATTATTATACATAATAATCTTTAAGATGAGAATTTTCATTGTATTGTATGTAAATGAATAAAGTCAAGGCTTTAATTAAAATAATACAGTGGTGGTACAATATGGTGGTCCTAACGATAAAATGATTTCTTCCAGCATTTTGTTGCTAGTATGGAGGTACGTATTATATTTCTTATGTTTATGGAAATTATGATCTTACCCTAGATACTGCCATATTGTGTTTCACGTCCTATTACTACGATCAACTACTTGTGATACACTGAATTTTTACATCCATAACATTCTTTATATACCCAAGTTCTACTATTGGGTATTCACCGATTCTTATTTCCTCGAAAATATGTTTGCAGTGATTCTCAATCTGTATGTTCTTAATCTAGTTCTAGTTATGTTCTTTTTTTATACATAAAAATGAGGACGAAGTCTTCGCAGAGGAAGAAACCGTAGAACACGTGGTTGTGCACTGCACAGCTACAGAAGAGGCCAGAAAGAAGACTGGGCTGAGGAAAATCCTGGATACGGGTCCGGATGACCCTACCGGGAAACTGGAACACACCATCCATCAACCCAGGGTCCTGCTCCGCTATTTTGAGCTGGGCTGGCTCCGTAAAGCCCAGCAGTAAAGTTAGTACAAAAAAAAGGGGTCAATGCACAATACACCCCACAGCGGGACGTCAGTGCAGACCACTTGTAACCCCTTACCCAAATTAGAATTAGAATTAGAGGACGAAGTCGCAAGCGGGTCTACTAGTATGTTCTCAATCTACCTAGGTCTAGTTATACCTAACGTAATATTATTAAAAAAAATGTTTTATACGAGATTAAAGACAAAAGTTAAAAAGTAATTATTGAAGTAGATACCTAAACCTTTTTTTTGTAAAATATATTATTTTATTATTATTATTACTAGCCTGTACTGTCCCACTGCAGGGCAAAGGCCTCCCTACCTTTCTTCCACAATTTTCTGTCCAGTGCTGCAGTGGGCCAGTCAGGTTGGTATTTATCTAGCTCATCGCGCCATCTTCGCTGCGGTCTGCCGCAAAATTTATTATATATATTATCTAATATATATTTTACAGATAATATAAAAATAATGATAAGGTTTGGAAGTATGTAGAAGTAGAAGACGTAGTACGAGTATCAAAAGATAGTTTTTAAAAGGTAATTTGTACACCTCTTAGTTTTGTTGTTTATCAATTGATATTGACTTATTTAATATTATTAATGTCTTTATTTTTTTTTATATTTAAGGCCGGTTAGGTTAGAGTACGTAGGTATGACTGACTAAAAAATAGTAGATTATTTAAACTTTGAGAAACTTTACTCAAATAAACACCAACAAAAACTTTGCTAGAATTAGCGCTATCTTGCGACTTGATCATGAAAATATCATACCTACATGAACATTAACGCCGCTCCTGCCGAACCGAATATAATTTTTTCATTCATCTTCAAATTTTCCTAGCAACTACTATACAAATCTGTCGCAATAAAAACACCATACTTGTATTTTAGGTTCATGTACAATGTAGGTAATAAACATTACAATGTTCTAATTAAGTCTAGTTCGCCCTCTAGGATGAGTTGTTTTCGAAATAAAAATCTGATTTAGGTACAACCTTGTATTTGCGTTTTGTAGGTAATAGGATGAGTTTTTTTTTCAGATAACGTTGTTTAAAGTTTGGTCGGGATCGAACCCATATGACAAATTAATGAAAGTAAATCCGTACAGAAAGGAATTTCTCATCATACCATAAAATATCCTGTTTTTATCCGGGATTAAAGAGAGAACAACAAAATATGATTGAAAAATATTTAATTCCCATAATAAAAATATAATACATCAACAACAGTTGTTCAAATCAAATCAAATCAAATTCAGTCTAAATTCACTGTTGCGCTAGTTCAGTATCCGCGGCCTCCGTTGTAGCCCACTTGTCCTCTGTTGCCACCGCCGAAGCCTCCTTGGGTCCCCATGCCATAGCCTCCTCTATTTCCGCCCAAACCTCCCCTACCGCCGCCCATACCGCGGCCGTAGCCTCCGTTGTTGCTTCCGAGGCCTCTGTTGCCAAAACTTCCTTGGCCACCCCTGTTACCGCTGTTTCCGTACCTTTGGGCAAAAGTCATGGCAATCATAGCCAGGACCAATCCGAGAATGAATAGGGTCTGGAAATAAAAGTACCTATGGTAGCGTCAATCAATCGTAGAGCGCGATTTAATCAAGACTGTTGTTCAGGTATCATAAGTCATATCCTATCATGAAAAAATTATTGAATTGAGTATTTGACCGTCCCGTTCAACCCTACCTACCTGTACGATTTTACAATAATGCAAATGCACCTGGGAAAGTAATTTATGAGAATTAAAAAGAGTCTTTAAGTGAGTTTTGTAGATTTTTTTAGGTACATGAATTTTCTGGTGATAGATATTTATAGGATGGCTTTTTTAAACTCTTGATTTAAACATAGTTTTTAGTTTTTACAAACCTTGATAGAAGCCATTGTTGCAGTGTATGTTTCAGCCAACTGTGCTCAACACATCATAATACAGAGCTTATATACTAGTAGATTTAAATGTATTCGTAGGTATATTTTCCGCAATCTATTAATTGGCAGTGCAGATACAAAGGTTCTCAAATGTATGAATCTTATCACATAGACAGTTTATGATCAGAGAAGAGTGGTCGCAATTTGGGAAGCTCGTTGAAGAAGCAGTTGGCTCTAGGTGTTCGAGTTCAAACTGAAAAATAATATTTAAAACATACATATGTATAATACATTAACATTAACATTAAACATTCACACACTCACACCCCTGCACTAGGATTCCCTGTATCGCAGGTGGCATGGACACATACAATACATCACAACATCCAAGACCCGAGAACAAACAATTATTATTATTATATAATTATTGAGAAGAAATAATTCTGTACGTTTGTGAATAAATGATTTAAAAAACCTATTAACATGGACTGTACAGTCAACTGCACAGATATGTATACACTCTCAAGCTTTCACATTTATATTAATATTACTCTTAATTTTGCAAAGAAAAGTGCACGCACGCATTTTCAAATCTTACTTGTCAGAATTCTTATCAGAAGAAGAATATCTTTGCAAAATTAAGAGTATAATTAAATGTGCGAGCTTGGAAGTGTATACATACATGTATGTGCAGCTGACTGTACCTAAAGTGTAATTTACATGTCGATTCGCATTTGCTCTCCAGGCCCTTCGGGCGCGAACGCTCTGCTTTCGAAAAGATTTCAGCGCAGCCTCAGAAAGGTCTTGTAAGACTATTGACAATGCTATAGTGGGCAGCGTCATATACGATTTACTCATATTATGTACCAATTTCTATTTGAGAATATGTAATTAAACTAGTAATTTCCATCGATATGGCATATTCATTCATATAGTATTTGCACATCACTTATTGAAGGTATAGATTTGTCTAAACGTGGTAAGATAATAATATACTTATTTATTACCAAAAACCTGAACTTATGTCATTAGGTTAATAAGTAGGTACTTACTTCTAACATAATATTGATTCATACAATTTGTTGCGCTTCGTAGAAATCTTTCTTTGGAACGTTTACTTTGCCAAAGTTATCTACATACATTGCAAACCTATTGTTGATGCTGTGAAGCTAATGAAAAACGTGATTATCTTTTGTTTTATCCACGACCTATTATTAGGAGCAATAACGCCAATGAGGCAATTAACTACGAGTAGATATGTGCCTACTAGTAATTAAGGAAAAATGCTGTTTGTACCATCCGTAATCCATACCCAGACTATGTTAGACAAGTTACGGTAAGATTTTCCATTCATTGATAAGTAAATTACAATATACCTACCTACTTCTATCAATTATGAGGATAGTGCTCTGTAGATCTAGTGATCAAGATCCAATTGGTTCTATTGAGAACTTATTTTCCCAATAAATCTATTTTAAAAAACAACGTCACAAATTGGATCTATTGCATCTACTTACAAAATTACTAGATCCATATTGGTTCCATTAAGAATCTTTTTTCTCATTAAATCTATTTAAAAAAATTGCGTCACAAATTGGATCTACTGAGAATAAACTACGAAACTGACGTCATAAGGCCTGATTTTTAAATACAAACCACTTTTACAATAACTGGTAAATGAGAAGTCAGAATTTAACAAACCTTTTTACCTATAATTAGATAAAAGTCTTTTTTTATCTTGCCATAATATTCATCTATAAATAGAAATAATTTAAACGCAATAGGTAGTTCTAATAAAATACATTTATTAACGTAGTTTATCTAGAAAATGGCCAACATTGATATCCCCATTTACAAGTTGCATCTGAGCAAATAAAATGCAATTGTCACTTTCAATACTGCTTTTACGTCGTTTGCACGATGACTTGTTAAATCTTTCCAGTCGATTACAATTTAAGGAAGTGATTGATGATTCCTGTTGTAAGATATGCAAAATTTGCGAAAATTGCACCTCATTTTTATTTATGTTAGTATTTAGATTGTGGTTCCAACCTTCCGCGGCATTATTGGTGCGATGACGCAGTCCATACACACCAGATTTTATAATATTCATCTTTCATCCAATTATTTTCGAAATAATTAACGAATTTATTTAAATCGTTGTCAGGCATAATTTCTTTCTTAATATAATTCCAGCCCTCTTCTATACAATTTTCAGGGAGTAGGGGAAGTTTAGTGCAAAGAGTAACGATCCTTCTATTATGTTTCGTTTTCTTAATGCCTAAAGCCTTAGTTTTGCAAATAATTGCATTACAAAAATGGTAATGACAACCACTCATCTCCACACGAGTAAAGGGTATTTTTGATAAAGCGAGCATAAGGGCTTTCTCAAAGTCAGTAGTTACAGTTTTGGGGTGCCAAGTTGGTATCTGGGATTTAATTATATTGAACAAGATTGTATAAGCCTCCGACGTTTGATGAGACATGAATACATAAACCAATGGAAATATGTTCGTACTATCAGAGTCACTGCCGACATCTCCATAAATTATAAAAATCTGACGAAAAGGGACAGGACAGGCTTGGTACGTGCCATCCATAAAATAATTATTTAATTTTTCTAACTGTTTCCGCGCGTCCTGTGAACTAAATACAATAATTCTATATTTATTATCCGAGTAGTCTGCCATTAAAAAATCTTTGTATTGTACTGGTATCTCAACTGCTTCTACGGTGTTTGCCCTAATTTTTTGTACTTCAGCCAGTTTGTTTCGCTGTCGATATATTCCAGATTTTTTCTCATTGAAAGAAGGTACTGGTTTATTAGTAGCAAAATGCCAACCTTTGCTTTCTATGAAAGCAAGGCCCCTTTTGTACACACGAGGAGCAGGTTCTTTACCTTTTGCTGCTTCATCGCAAACACCACGCAATGTATTTTCAATTGAGTTTGAAGCTAAGTCAGGACGACATATATTGCAATGCGGTTTATTTTTTATGATTGTAGTCTGCTCCTAAAAATAATGAATAAGAAATATTTAGTACCTAGCTACCTTGAATAAGCTAAGTTACGTGAGGGGACTAGGTGGGGAATAGACGGTCTAAGAAACAGTAAAAATACTCACCGAATTTATAGTAACCGATCCGGTACACTTCAACTTAGTGGTTTTGTAATTTTCACAACGCCACAAAGTTATGTTATTTTTATTAGTCACATGTTTGTGAAAACGATAACCCGCATACAATAATACATGGCCACCTTTTACTGTTAATAATTTTTATTTCGTCTTCATCCATATTTTATGCAATCGGAGAATTATGTGAATATTGAACTCAATGTAAGCAAAGAGAATATAACCACTTGAATGTAAGTATACTATAATTATCGTCTTGATCAGTTATTGACGTTTGTCATCCTATAAACGAAGGTCATATCAAAGAGACTTTATTTATTACTTTGTTGTAAATAGATTGATTACCCTATATCAGAAAATATACCTATTTTTAGGGTTTCGAAGATCGGTTTCGAAACCCGGTCTCGCTCTGTCCGTCCGCAGTTTTGCTTGAATGTCTCAGTAACTACTGCAGCTATTACCTTGAAATTTGAAATAATAATACATTTCCTGCACCATTCCTAAAAAATAAATGAAAAATGAAAATGAATATTTTCAGTACAAATTGTGATGTTGAAATTTCAAATGAGACTTATGGGGGCAAATGGGATATCAAATGAAAGGTATCGGTTTGTACATTTCAAAACAGGTTTTGAAGTTTTTGTAGGTGTCATACTTTTTGAAATATTTTGAATTAGGTCGAAAAAATTTCAGTTTGAACTAAATAGCCAAGTCTAACCGTTGGGTAGGTGCATATTTGTATAATTGGCATATTTTCGAAACCCTCGGCGCGCGAGTTACACTCGCACTTGACGGATCTTGTTTAAAAGCGATTCATCTAGAATCAGCCCGAAGCAAAGCAAGAACTTTTTAATCAGAGTGAACAAATTATTGTTAGATCAAAGTAATTAATTTTGGATCTAAAGGATAAAAAGTATTACCACTGGAACAAAATGGATCTTGATCATTGGGTCTACAGAAAGTAAAAGTTCTTCTTAGAACCAAATCATCAAAATTGGATCTAAAGACAAAAGGTATTCTCACTGGAACAAAATAAATTTGATCATTGGATCTACAGATAATAAAAGTTCTTGTTAGAACCAAATCATCAGAAATGGATCTAAAGAGTAAAAGTTTTCTTAATGGAACCAAATGGATCTTGATCACTGGATCTACAGAGAGTAAACGAATTATGAGATGAGTACAATCAAATGACATATATGGTAACTAGGTATCGATAAAAAAAAATATCTGATGTAATAAAATTATCTATTGTATAAATTTTTTAGGCTTTCTCCACAATAAATAAACATTAATGAAAACACGATTTAATGAAAATAACCAATTCATGTAAATAAAACAATTTTTTACTCAAAAACGAATCCTGTGCCGGAGGATTCGATCTTCAAGTCACTATATTTGTCTCGAAGTTGATTGATACAATACAGCCAGATAAGAGAAACTATAAATTTATACAGACCATAATAGTTATAAATTAGCTGGTGTCTATTTATTACGTTATCTCTTCATAAAATCAAAAACATTGACGGTTATACACGGATCTCATAAAGCATAGCGATTTTAATTTTTTTGCCAAATTATTAAAACAACACGAACTTTTTATTTAATTCCTATAAACTGGTGTGTACTTTTCTTTAGTGTCTTTCTTGATATATCCATTGTAGTTTGTTCCAGGATACAGAGGAGGCTGATAAATAGGGGCAACTTCATAATCATAGGGCCTTGAATAAAAGCCATACGGTAGAGGTAAGTAGGCACTTGTGTACATCCCGCCTTGATAGTAAAATTTATCGTCAGGTCTTGGATCCTTTTTCACTGGTTTCATGCGATCTCCATAGGGCCCGATGACAGGGTGCCACGAATAAGAGTAGTATCCATCCTCTTTTATATTCCTTCCATCTTCCACCTTTTTTTCTGCGTCTGCATTTGCGTTCATTATTAAAAGTGCAAACAACGTTACTGCAATCTTCATGTTTACGAGAATACTAACGGAGTGCGCATAGAAAGAGGCTTTAAAGTCTTCGGTTTATGTATTACCATTAGGGTTATCAGTGTAGTTTCTGTTAACTGAAGTGCAAAATTACTCTTTTGCTGGCCTTGCCCTCTTTCCGGTTGTTTACTTTGATTTGGGTAGAGACGTTACAAAGTAAGGTGTTCGTCAGTGGGTTTTTCCAATATTGGTAGTAAACATTGCACGTAAACTTAGCATAATCATCAGCATATTCCCACTGCTGGGACTAGGTTTTTTCTTGTCTAGCAGAGCGAATGGGTCTTAATCCACCACGCAGGTCCAATGCAGATTGCTGGGTACCCATTAAATCCATAAACTGGCTATTCATAAACGTGAATTGTAGGTAGATATATTTAGGTACATTACTCGCCTTACCATGTTATTATCAGAAAAAAACAGCGGAACTCTTTAATTATGTACATACTACAGTTACTAGTACCTACCTTGGGATTTCCACAAATTGTTTCTTGGATGGGTAAATTATCATACTAAAGTTGTGTTTCATAGAACGTTAATTATCTTCTAAAGAGACTGTGTTCTACATTTTTCAACGGAGCCTTGTGCTCTCTACATATAGAATTACTGAAGCGTGTATTGGCTCTGACATAAAAATAGGTAAAACCGCAAACATATTCGATTAATATTCTAATAAATTTGAGATATTCTTTGAATTTTTTAAGGCTATCTGCAAGATTATGGTGATAAAAATACAAGTAAGTACGTTGTTTTACAGACTTTATTTAATATTATGGTTATGGCAACTTATTCGTAAAACATTTGTGCCTTTCACATTATAAGCAGCAAAATGATATTTAAACATAACTGCAACTTATAGTAAAACTACTGGATAGTTTTACTACAAAATACTCTGCTAAACTATCCATTTCAAATTGTATTATTCCTCCTTTTGCTGGTTGAACCATGAACCAGGATATTTGCTGAAGAAAGAGTTGGCTTCCTTCATCCAGTCCGTGGAACCGAAGTTCCCGAACCACTCGCCAACATTCGGGATGGGAGACTTGTCAGTGCTAGTTTCTGGGTCAGGGGCTGTAGTGGTTTCCTCAGTATCATCACGCTTCAGCCGTGCGCATTGGATAGCGACGACTAAGCACAGGAGATAGATGAGGTTGACTTGACGCATCTAGAATAACATACATACATAGAAACACTTTTTCTATAGACTTGGTCACGACACGGTAATGTCTTTATTTTTTCCATACCCTGTCTTGCCCATGCCTTTATGTCCAGCTGATTGACTGATGTACCTACTCGTACATATCATCGCTAAGGTGAAACAACTTGACTCAGAGTTAAACTTTTGAAGGAGTAAATTATGTAAACATATTTCCCTACCAACCTTTTTAGCGTAGCGTGTCGAAAATTCGATCCCTATATGATCTCTATATTTCTCTAAAACCGAACTTTAAAAACACATGTTTCAATGATATATGTATATGTACCTTAGTACGGTGTTACCCTTAGTAATAACTAAAAATACTATAAAAATTAGTAAAAATCACAAAACTTATTTGTGGGTTTTTTTTTTTTATTGTAATTTGCATTTAGTAAAAATGTGAATAAGTATAAAAGGTTGATATGAAAACATAAGTTTCTAATCTACGAGGATCTTACCTTTTTTGCTTTCTTGCTTTCTTTCTTGCACTTGAATACTTTTCTTTTTATTCAAACATCTGAATTTATACACCTGTTGATATCTTATTTTGTCCACAAATATATTTCATTCAATAATTGGTGTTACT
Source organism: Lobophora halterata (assembly GCA_932526365.1). Lineage (NCBI taxonomy): Eukaryota > Metazoa > Arthropoda > Insecta > Lepidoptera > Geometridae > Lobophora > Lobophora halterata. The sequence goes on from OW052018.1 coordinate 4,698,801, forward strand.
GATTATCCAAAATTACTTTCTTGAGGTGCAAGACAAGGTAATAACGACTTATCTGCCCTTGCAATTTCCTGTGTGCACTTTGAGGAAAATTCATGATCCAAACCACTTATTGTTACGAACCAGTAATTCAAGTAAAAGTGTCTCATATTTACGTAGGTAAGGTAAGTCAGTACACAAATATCTTACTCTGTTCAATGTGGAATCTCAGAATGCTTCTGTAGAAATTCTGAAACTGAATTTTATCTTTTTTAATTGTCATCGATCTCTTTGAGAGCTAAATGTAAACACGATGTTCATAATGTTGTCAAGTAGATAATATTTCACACTAGTGGCTGCCCGCGGCTTCTCCTGCTGGCATACACATAAGGATGTATTTGTCAGCTCATAAAATATACATAGACATACCGAATTTCAGCTCAGTAGTTTTTGCCTGATTGAGGTACAAATAAATCCATCCTTACAAACTTTCGCCTTTTAATATTATTAGGTTATATACATCATCTGGCTGCTCAAATTATATCAATACGTACCTAGAAATCGTGACTACGAGTTAGATTAAATTCTTGCTGATGTTAACCAAATCAATAAAAGATTCAGATACGACACGTTACTACGTGATATATTTCCCAAACGATGAATGAAAACCACTTATATGCGGTATCATCAGGTTTTTAATACATTTCAAATTATTTTGTTAATTAGCAATGAATAAATTAGTGACTTCGATATTTTTGGTTGGTTTAGTAAGGATTGTGTCTTTATTAACTTTGGATAGGTTTATATACACTCGTATTCTTTTTTATATAATTTTATGTAACCATATTAGTTAATGTGAAAGTGTTTTATTGTTTTTATAATATTTCAGATTGTTTTTTTGTATTCTCTGATCCCATCAGCTGAAACAGCAAAAGAGCGATGGAAAAGAGATACAATGAGTAGCTTCGTCGACACCATGAAAGGTTTCGGTAACAAAGTTATGGAGACAGTGCAGAACGCTGGCCAAAGTATGAAATCATTTGTGAACAAGACAGGGAGGTGGTTTCAGCAGAACTTCAATGTATAAAACCGCCTGATTATATTGAGAACAAAGATATAAGTGAAAAATAAAGAGCAGCATACAAATATTAACTCAATGAGTCAATGAGCTTATTTATTAGTAAGAATTGGGTCTAGATTCTAGATGGTAAAAATGTATTACCCAAATAAATTATTAATAAGATATTTTGAAAAAACTATGTTCTATTTTCCTACGGTAGTAATTTACTAACTCATCTACTCCTTGTACTATTAGCAAACCAGTATATAGGTAGCATACCCAAAATTACTGATTCCGTCCGTAGTCGTAAATATTTGTGTTGAAATTTAATATTTCATTCATGTAGGAAAATTCTCATGGCCATTTGGAGCAAATGTTATTAAAATAAAACAAGACAGCAATTATCTCAAGAAAAAAATAATATGAGATAAGCCAAGTCTAGAATGAAATTAAAATGAGGAAAATACAAAAACAAAATCATTTCTCAGTATACGGCACTTGTTCGCTAAATGCTATCTACTTCATATGTCACCTCCTATCCGGGCCATTATCCAATTCAGTGATTTATTGGGAGAGCCAAATCGTCGGATGCAATGAGGCCCAGGGAGGAACAAGTGGGTACGAAGCTGGTGGCCACATACAATTATTCGTCAAATATTTTGTCTTCTACTAAAATCTAAATGGTTCCAAGAGGTTATCGGAGCTCGAAGCTGGAAGGAGGGAACTAAAGAACGCTGAAGTAATAAAGTGTTGGTGGAAACAATGAAATACCTACTGGGATGAGTTAAGAAGCATCCGATCTAGATTTTACTATGGCCCCTTCCAGGGCTTAGGATGATGATAACTGCGAAGATGAAGAATTGGATACGTTTATATAAAAATACCAATAAGTACAAATGTATTAGATGTTTTGTTACTATTCCGTTTTTTTCTGACTCCTAATAAATTATTGTTTATTAAAGATATACCTAAATATTGTCACACATCGCAGCAATTTCGCAGCATCGAAGTAAGTAGGTAACTTAAAAAAACCAATAAATCAAACACTTAAATTAAATGTCTGTTATATACCTAGGTTTTGTTTAATAGCAGATTACCTGGATTTATCTTGGACTGTATTACCTACCTATATATTTTTAGTACGATTCGTCATAGGCACGATTCGACATGATAGGTATTGAAAACGAGTGCATAGCTAATCAATTTGTACATTTTATCTTGTATTTTGTGCAATTAATAAAATAATAATAATTATTATTCTTATCGGCCTAGAGCAATCGACTAGGAGAATTTTTTTCGGGTTGTCAAAAGACCACCGCATAAATCTTGAATGATGGTTATTATGATGATGATAATATATATATATATATATATATATAGAGATGAGCACTCTCCCGTCTGGAAATGCCAAACAAACGATCGACCGACCTTGGACACATCCACCGACTAGCGACCGCAGTAAATAGGTACGTGTAACTGAAAAACTAGCTGTCTACGGCTTCGTCTGCTTTATTTATGTAAACATGGGACGAGACGAGCTAAGCGCTCTCCTGATGATAAGATATCACGCTAGACCAGAACAGTGCTACGCGGGACTGTCCCCTGGTTCCCATAGTACAAGTTCTGCTTAGTTTGGGGCTAGGTGGCGTTGCGTAAAATGTCAAACATTATTCATTTATTACTATGTATTGTGTTTGCATCGCCAAACGCTAGTCACTTTGCCCTTGTGCGTCACCTATTGTCATGTAATTTGGTCTGCTCGCTTGATTATACCTACATTGAGCAAATCAGACCTTCCTGTTGGTCCTACGAGTCCAGCAGGAGGCTCAGTTTTAGACTGACAGCAGACCAGTGAAAACAAGCACAAATTATCTAAACAAGAATTATTGAGGCAGCACAATGGATTGTCGTTTCGCGATTTTCGTTGTAAGTATTCTGGATACTATTATTCCTCATTATCATCAAATAATACATTTAGGGCTAGGTGGCACTGTGTGTAATGTCCAAACATTTTTGACTTTCAAAATAAATATACTTATTGTAGATATGTGTTATACTTTCACCCCCTCATATACGCATGAATATAAAGCTATGAGACATTTTGAATTTTTTAGTTTTTGGTAGACTATATAATCTCAATTTACAACTACATTGTAAGACCGTATGCGTCTCGTTCGCAGATGGTTTTCTGGCTTATTTCCAGGAGCTACACGAGTCCATTGTTCTCAAAAAAACTAGGGTCATACTTTGATTACCAACGGCTCCACGGCTTTTAAAATTCCGTAGTGTGTTTTTCTTTTTTGCGAAATTTTATGAAATGAAATAAATAAAAGAGTTTCCTAAATTTGTTAATTTGGGAAAAAACATTGGCAAAAAATATCGTGGCTTGTTTAGCTTGTATCATTCTAAGTTTGTACTAGAAATAAATACCAACAACCTGAATTCATTATCTAAACAAATAATAATTCCACGATACCAAGAAGTGATTATCGTTTTTTAATGCGATTAATAATTTATTCGATTTGCAGTGTGTCATAGCGGCTGCGCTCGCGTTGCCTTTCGAGCCTCAGGTCCGAGAGAAGCGTGATGTCATGGACTCTGTGAAGAATGCTTGGGGCGAAATGGTGAAGACCTTGAGTGACGCAGGAGACGCCGTAGTCCACGTCTTCAAGCCCACGGAGAAAACCACGATCGTAAAAATGGAAGATGCATTGGTCAATGTCTTCAAACCAACTGAGAAAAGTACGATTGATAAAATGGCGGACGGACTTAAAAGTCTCACACAATAAATGTTTATCTTTGAAATTAATTCTTTGTATAGGTCTAGTTTACAAACACCGGTTGTTGTGATTATTTCAAAGAGTGCTAGATCTAGACGGTTGCTGGCGTGTAGGTGTAGTACAGTGACCTGCTCTATGATGTCTACGACCTATTTTAAAAATAATGTCACAGTGCAACACCTAAATACGTAAACATAAAAAATAACATTTTCGACTATGTCATTGTTGAAAAATTTTACATGCATTATGGCACAAGTTCATAGTGGCATTAATTTATATTTTTGTTGTGAACTTTATGAAATTTTGCAGTAGACTAGACATTATGTTGAAAATCATGGACTTCATAGAGCGACATGAACACGCGAAAATTTGCATTTGATAAATTTGATCAGATGCTCCAATGTATGTAGGTTCACATATTCTACTAAAACAACGTAGGTACTTAGGTACCTACGCAACCACAAGTAAGGTTCTCTTACAAATTGCAAGAATTTGAAAATTATGGACTTCATAGAGCAGGCGACATGAACACGCGAAAATTTGCATTTGATAAATTTGATCAGATGCTCCAATGTATGTAGGTTCACATATTCTACTAAAACAACGTAGGTACTTAGGTACCTACGCAACCACAAGTAAGGTTCTCTTACAAATTGCAAGAATGTTGAAAGTACAATATCGCAGTCTAAGAAGGTAATGTTGCATTTATAAATGTCAGCATGATATCATTTTCTTGGTTTATTATGCATTTTATTAGTACCTACTTCAACAAATACCAAATATATGTGTTTTTTATTTTTGTCGAACTGTTGAGGTTTGTTTACTCATAGATATAATTATACGTATGAAATTAAGTATGTACAGTCAGCTGCACAGAGATGTATGCATTTCAAAGCTTTAACTAATTTATATTACTCTTAATTTTGCAAAGAAAAGTGCACGCAAGCATTTTTAAATTAATGTAGTCATCTTACTTGTCAGAATTCTTGTCAGAAAAATAATTTCTTTGCAAAATTATGAGTATAATATAAATGTAAAAGCTTGGGAGTGTGTACGTACAGACAGCGTCAGAGATAAGTATCCCCCTTGCATAAGACACCCAGCTATAAATCCTTTCAAAAAATTGTTATACTTTAAATTATTTTTGGGCTTACATACAGTTATACCAACATAATCTATTTTATAAAGGCAAAACTTCTCCATTCATCGCAACGGTGATGTAAAGGGATTTGAAGCTGGGTATTATAATGCAAGGGGGTTACTTATCTATGACGCTGTCTGTACATGTCTGTGTAGCTGACTATACCACATAATTTAATATAGAGCTTAATACTTAATATTGTTTCGTGTATGTGTTTGTATAAGTTAGGTTTTAAATAATAAATAATAATACAAAATAAAATTTGTATTTAATACCTTAGTGCGATTCTGTAAATACCCTATTATTAGATTAGTAGAAGTCACTCATACGTCGGAATGGTAGGGCGCGCTACTATCGACCTCATAAATTCCATCTTTATAATATGCTTCCACTCCATCATCGTTAAACATATCGATCAGTTTCTCGGTCTTTGGAGAAACAGGAGCAGGGCTTTCTGGATAATCTGGTCTCATCCCGTACTCATCATCAGCATGCTTGCGACGAGACGGTAGAATCAAAACACCGGCGACAGTCGCCTTTGGAACATCAGCTTCAGATTCGTTGAGGGATAACAAGTGGCTCTTATACTTCAGGTCTGCTATGTTGTACTGGTAGAACTCAGACTTGTGGCGTTCCCTGATGAACATGCAGTACGCTATCCAAGCTACCACTATGCCAGCCTGTGTAAAAATTGTGACGTTTGAGTGTAAATACCACAAATAAATAAACAAAAACATACAAATAAAGTATGGGCGTTCATCAATATTTAGAAAGTGCTTTAACCTGACAGTCTGACAGACAAACAACGCCTAAACACTGAACATAGAGGCTTTGTAGAGCGCGAGAGTGTATACGAGTACCTACTATGAAAGCAAGTATCTTAGTTCGCAACACAAACAAAGTGTGTTATTGTAAGTGTCAGCTAATTCTCTTTAAAAATCAACCAGGTTTTGACCTATGGAAAAACACAAAACGAATGCGTGGAACTATTGACAAAATCTATGCTAGAGTCTCTATCAGACTGGTTCTAAACTACTGGTTTAAAATGCAAATTTCAAATACACTCACCAAAACGAGAGCAACTATGAAACCGGTGATGTAGATACCCATTTTTATCGATAAATTAAATGTTCATGTAGAGACGAGTGTTGCAAACGAGTTAGATTGGAGCAGTCGTCCGAGAGCCGTGTATAAGTCCCAGTCTGTCAATTAGTGCTGGTACATACTTAGGATCTTTTGGAGCGTGATGTCATAGGGAATGGAAACACAATGGGATCTTTAATAATGCGGAATCTGGGTGATACGGGTTCGCAAGTGTCAAGTACGGATCAGTGCGTGTGCACCCGTTTATTGCGGGGTATTGGTGTCGTAGATTAATATACTAACCTAACCTACATTGTCTGGGTGTGCCGGTTGCGGTTCATCTGTGTTGCATCGGAGTGAATGTAGCTTCAATCAACCGTGATGACTTTGGCTCCTATCGATTAAGCTGTGGAAGTAGATGATCGTTTTATTCGTATTACTTGTACGTAGTATCATATTTCTCTGTGGTACTACTAAGTACGAATTCATTAATTGATAGTCTTTTTCTTTTTAAATTTAGAGTCACATTTTTTTTACTATTTAAAGGCTTGCGTTTGACCACCATCTCACCTGATGGTAAGTGACGATGTGGTCGACGATGTAGCACGCTTACCTAGAATAATCCTGTTCACTCTTGCCTTGAAGATACCCAAATTATAGGGATCGGGAAACACTGACATGACGTGTAAGAATTATGTATTCCCTCTAAAAGGTTTTGTACTTTTTTATTCTATTTTATATTCTCAATATTCTTCTCATTTGTTTGTTTTATTATTCATTACTCCCAATATTTTCGAAGGTCCCGGTTTTAGTCTCATACAATAGTGTCTTTTGTAGGATCTATATAGGCCAAATTGGTTGTCTCTACCGATCTTGGCCTCTTTAATATTGTTATTGGATGTTATTATTCAATTATTGTTGTTTGTGTTCTTGGGTGGGTCTGGTTTCGGAGTATCTATTATATAAGCGAGATCACATTTTATAATACCTTAATGTATGCAAATGCATGATTTTTATTTTATTTTTATGCTAGAAAGCGAACGAGCGCTCTAGCTGTGCTGCACCAGATTAAGTTTTTCATAACTTTGTGATGACCCATTACCGAAATATTGCTGCTATTTTGGTCATGGGAGGCGTAATTTCTTACCAACAAGAGTGTGCCAAGCTAGTCACGTCACAAACCATTGTACACTAAATATATGTATAGTCTATAAAAGTAGCTAGAATTTCTGCTCCGAAATAAGAAAAGATGTTGCGAAATAGAAACTAATTTACTTATTAAAAACGTTTGCTAAATTTTTTGAAACAAAGTTGCATACTAAACTTACATATATAAGGGTTATATTCATCTAAGAAAAAAATCTATAAAATTATTTATTGCACTTCAAATATACAAGTACTCGTACATAGGTGAACATAGTACTAAATAGCATTCTCTTCCAGTTAACAGCTCTAAAGCAGTAAAAAACATAGAACAAAAATAACTAACCTTTTTTTTATATTTAATTTGTTACTTATAATTAATTACAGGTACATTTACTTTTCATTTTGCTTCGCTGCGAGGTTGAGGTCCTGAAAAAAAATAGTTTATAGAATTAAAAGAGTCGCCTAATCTCAAAAAGTGTTTCAACCAAAACGCCCGCGCCGTCCCAATCATACATCACAGAGAATGAATGGATAGAAAGATGGATGTTAGTTACTGAAAAAATCGGGCTGAAATCGGCATAAATGGATGTACATACTCTAAGATGAAGATCTGAGAAGGACTATCTCTATCTAATCTTCATAACCCGATACCACACTAGTAAAAGCTGCAGGAAGTTGGAGAGTAAACAATATATTCACACATACTTTTAGATATACCGAAAATATATGAGGAATGTACTATTAATAACAAATTCAATTATTATTATAACATACCTGGTGGTTGAGACCCTTCAACGACGTTTACTGAAACAAAATTTGAGAAATAAATATTTATATAGTTTTCTTTCAAAGTTATTTCATGCATTCCGGGAGTAGCTTACTTATTCTACGGTACTACCATACTAACCACACGTATGAAGATTTAGTTTATGAGAATGGATAGATGGTTAACAATCACGCCAAAACTACTGAATTAACCATTGGACTAAAATTTGGTATACAAATATAGATTAGGACCTAGAAAAAAAACATTTTTTTTAGATTAGGACCTAAAAAGGCATATTTTTGAGCTACACAAGCTAGTTCGTTGACAGTAGTGATAACTGTGCTTTTGAGACTAGCAAAGTGTCAAAGTGGACGAGTGTTATGGTAGTTCATCGGACTTGGTAAACCAACATCCTGCGCCTGCGTAGCACCATCTTTGGCGTGGGTGGTATTGTCTCTTCAGGGAAACGTTACATTATGAAATCGTACCTGGGCCGGGTCCATCGACAACTTGCACTAAAACAGAAAAAAAATAGTGTATTACGGACAGTACCTTTACAATGTGTGTGTGTTGTATATTCATATAAGATATTAGCTACTGCCCGTAGTTGCGCCCGCGTATCGTCAAGTTATAATAGAGCCTAGTCCTAGTCCTTTTTCAGCTTATGGGTAGGTATATAATTATGGAATTTCGATCAAATTCATTCTGTACTTTTGATGTTATTAATATACAAACATTACTTATTTGCGAATTAATGGAATGGATAAATAAGGTATTTATCCATTAAATTAATTTGCAATTATGCAAGGTGAATTTTTCAACTGGGCTTATGGCCAAATCCTGAAGATATACACTTTTAATTGAATTTCAAATCTCTACGTCCTATGCGTTGTCTGCTAGTCAGTCAGTCAATCAGTTAATCAGGATTCTCATAGAAGTCTCGTTGCAGATTTCGATTATAACTAAAACTGCATACGCAGATTTAAAAAAAATACCTATATATTAGGGAATCAAAGCGTCAAATAAAAAAAATCACATTCTTTATTACTTTGAGTTTGAGTTTGAATCATTGCTATTCAAATGGGTGCTGTAACACAAATGTATGTCATAGGTTATTACGGTACTTACCAGGTCCAGGGCCTCCATCGACTACGTTTACTGAAAAAAGAACATAAATATTAATTGGTTGGTGCAGTGTTAGAGTGGATTTTATTATTGGTGTTATTTGAATTATTGTCATTAAAGTTGGTGCTCTGATGATGATGATGATGTCTTAGTCATTCTGGACTTAGCATTTTACATACTCGTATATTGATTTATATTGAAAAATGATACATGGAGTCACGAAGCCGATTTCGATGAAAACTAAATTTTCATACTTATTATTTGGAAAAATCACTTCCTTAGCAAAGAGTCGAACCATTTTCTATTATTTTGAGTTTGAATTTGAATCATTGCTATTCAGATAGGTGCTGTATCGTGAATGTATGTCGCATTACTTACCAGGACCAGGACCTCCATCGACGAAGTTTACTGAAAAAATAGAAGATAAATATTGATTATAATAATAATAATATAATATAATGGAAATTTCACACTTTGTCTAAACTATGTCACCAAATTAAGCAATCTTGTACTATAGGAACCAGCTAACTGATAGAATACATAAATACTTTAATTTTGGAAATACCTACATACATAGAAAACACTCAGACTCAGGACAAACACGGATGTTCATCACAAAAATGCTCTGAGTAATTGCTTAGAAACTTTGTCACTTGGTTATGGTACATAATATTACTTATTATTTGACTTGGTGTAGTAGGCGTTATTCTAAAAAGATAAAAGGGGCATATTTTTGCTATATCTTCTTCTTAATCTTATACTAGATTCAATAATAAATAATCAACTAAATTTTTGGGCCACAGACCTATATGTGCTTCAAGACGTTGTGCTATTTTGCTCTGGGCTTGGGCAGGTGTAATTTCTTTCCACCAGGAGAGCGCTAAGCTCGTCCCGTTACTATTATACAGAAATCTCTTTGTGATGCTGGGCATTTATTCGGCCATTGTTTTGCCAGGTTGGATAACTTTAGATACGGTTAGGTACTCACCTTGAGGCTTAGCCAATGTAATGGCGGCTAACGCAAATAGCATAAATAAAACCTGAAAAAAAAAGTTTTGTCAAACAAACATATGTTCGGCAGCAGTACCGATGGATAAGATGGAGACGATCTAAATATACAAGTTGTATAATCTAAGAAGGTTACAAATAAAACTTTATACACCTCCAATTTGTAATTACCAAAAAAAATTAAATGGGCAATGCAGACGGGGTAATTTTGGATTTCTCTCCCGAGCCGAGCTTTTGCGAGCTGGCTCAAGCTAGCTTGACATTGTACCTAGGTACCCGAGTTTGCTAAACGATTAATTATTATCAATGATGGGTATCTCGAAGCAAGATGTACGCAACGTAAGATGACGCAAGTCCATAGGAAAACGACTAACGGTAACAGTTAAGTATCCAATTTTTATAAATTTATATTGACTAAAATTTGACTACAAGTTTTTTTCAAGTTTAGTAACGGCAACTGATTATGCGTATTTTCTTCTTCTGGTGATTAATCATTTGCGATGTTTATGTATTAAGTAGGGACCTACTGAGTTATTGTGCACCGGCGGGCAAGTCTCGTTGGATTACATGGATAATAATTTATTGGATTAAGCACCTAACGAAGTATATTCCATTTGAGTTGACAAGGCTAATGATGAACGAGGTCACATAAGCATCGTGTCATGTGTAAAGACCAGCATCACAAAATATAAATAAAAAGATAACTAGGTATATACGGGATAGACATTCTAACAATTTATGTTAATTGTGATTTGATTAACTCTTAACTTCAACGTATAAAAAAACTGATTTTATTTGACCGAATTTAGTAACAGTAAAAAAAACAATTATATACCACGAAATAAACTAAATAACACTGCTTACTACTAGAAACACACACTCACCGTGAACTTTGACATGTTTGTATATTAAGACGACTTACTTCGAGTTTGTGGATCTATTAACTGGACATGATGAGGAAAAATCCTTATATACTTGCCAAGCAACGCCAAATATTGATAAAGCGATATATGTATTACGCTGAGATACCCTTTAAACTCATGAACTCGTGTTTTTTCCTTAAAATATGCTTAAAATCGTTGTGCGAATGGACATGGCAAAAAGCTGTGGATGCAAAACAACTGTCTGAAACCACGGAATAAGCAAAATGCTAAGATCTTTGATCTGAGACAGGACAAAAAGTTTGTTGAAAAGTAAATAAATTGATTGAATAAGTATGGAGGATAAGGTGTCCCCTGTAGGATTTTGTCTATAGTTAGGTACCAACACAGACGCTACGCGAAGCCTGTGAAGAGCCCAGGAGTCTTCTGCGCTTCTGGACGGAGTTAGGCTGGCTAGATGCGTAGCCAGCAGGTAACATGCTCACGCAAAAAAGACCGACTAACGAGTAAAATTGCGGAAAACGGAGTCACCACATATCAACACAGAGCCAGATATTCTGCCGCAAACCAGTAACGTGTAATAAAAATTGTTCCGGTTTGAAGGGCACTGTACCTAATGAAATTACTGAACTTTTAGAACTACCATCAAAATTTCAAGAGTAGTCAAGCGCTATAGCAGTGCCTATGTGAATCAAAGTCCTGTGTAGCGCTTAGCTTGTCTCGTCACTTGCATGCGTTTTTTCGTGGTAGGTTAACCTGAAGTACATAAGCATAATCGTAAGAAACGATAACCTGAGGTCACCTAAACGGATTGAGTTCACTTTCTTTACGTAAACAATGTTTTTTTTTATCTCTCTCGATATCTGCCTCTGGACGAGTAAGATGTTTAAAACACTTCTAAGCAAGTCTCTTGAACTACAAAGTCCAGTGACACAAAATATAAAGCGCATAGTGGAGCAACATAAAAAATATTTGATACCTACAGCAAATTACAAAAAAGGGTGGAAAGTTTTGTACATAATAAGATAGTATTTATTTAATTATATCTCTAGATGGGTGGATGGATGGATGGAAATTTGTTGTTCAATCTCGCCGAAACTACAGAACTGAATGAATGGTATTGTTTATGAGCTGGGAATGGACATAAACTATTTTTTATATCGAAACCACCCAGGTACAGCTGCGGGCAGTAACTAGTATTTCATAATAATAATTACAATGTTTGTTCATAACGATGTCACATTATCTAGTAACAGCTCTATTAGTGTGTCTGTTTGATAATTTACTCGGTAAAATAATATAGGTCATTCTTCGATATTATGTTGGTTATTTAGTGCAGTGTGATGTATAGAAAAATATACCTAGTCATTATTTTCCCGCAAATATACCTATGCAGCTAATATATAGGTATTTTAAACTCTGTATGTGGTTGTAACTTACTGACTTTATTATCTTAACGTTTATCTCAATGGGCGTAGGTAAAGACGATAAAGTTTTTGTTAAAAAAAGATTCAGTATTTATCATATATATTTTAGTTTAGTGCGGCTTCGGACTGGCGTATTTTTGTCGCGCGTAGGTAGGTATATGGGCGGATTGGTACTCGCGAAACTTCAAAATCCGAATGCGCGAATACAAACATATAGGTACTGGCGTTAACGCTCGGTTTTCCCTAGCCTGTGTCAGAAGCAGAAGCGTCTCTCGCGGCTTGTCGCGCGTATACGTGCAACATCGAGCGTTGTCGCGCGTACTTGCGCTGCAAAAAACAAAATACGAGCGGCAAATCCGCTCAGTTTTACGCTAGTCTAAAGCCGCACTTACGTGACAGACGCTTTGAAAATATACTTCCTCCTTTTTTATTGTGGTTATGATTAACACCTAGGACTTTAGCAGGAGTTTGAACCTTTGGGGCCGTTTGGGTGTTTGAGCCGTTGGGGCCGTTTGAGAGTTAGAGCAACCTGAGGGTCGATAGACAAGTCTGTTTTGAAGCTTATTGCATTATCTTTTTTGTTTTACATACTCGTAACACAATATTGGGACTGTAAGTCGGATGTATTGTTTCTCTTTAACTTTGCAGAAAATACACAAATAGATTCCTCGTAAAGCTGTTACTCTTGTAACGAAATATGTGGATTTAAGTATGAATTTTATAAATGAACTATTTAAAAAGTAATAGGTGCCTATTCCGATTTATAATGCTATTATTCAAAGCATAATTTGGTAACACTAAGTAAGAATCTTGTAGGCTGCAGCGAAGTATAGTTTTTCATCTATCTAAGATTTTTTTTATCTCATTTAATATTGTCGAGGTTTTTCTTTGCCAGCCTCCAAAACATTACTCACTACCTCAGATCGCGGAAGACCAAAATAAATCTTACCTTCAGCAAATCATCCAAACCAAAATTCAGGAACTATGAATTATCGCGATCTTGTGCGCAAACGCAGAGCTACCGGTTGCCAATTGTGGAAGTTTACACGTTTCATTAATACCGCGTCAGCACTTCGCCCCTTGTCAGTCACACACGTCCAGTTTATGATATTTTCCTCAATATTTCTATATATAAGAATCTCAGGTGTCGCATGGAGCAGTATTGTTGCAACTGGGAAACGAAGCACTTGATGTGAGTAAGCATATTTATTAACTAACTTTACACTCATCATCACTTTACACACTACGTTACACTTATACATGCATAATATAGAATGTATATTGTACGAGTATGTACACTACCAAGCTTTCTTGCAAAGAAAAGTGCACGCACGCATTTTCAAATTAATGTAGTATAATGTTCGTACTTCTTAGAATTCTTGTAAGAAGAAGAATGTCTTTGCAAAATTAAGAGTATAATATACATAAATGTGAAAGCTTGGGAGTGTATATACATGTCTGTCATGGAGCTGACTGTACTTACCGAAACTTTCTGCCGATGTTTGTTCATGTTGTGGTAAAAGAGATTAATGCCTACTTGCACCAAATTGTCCAAGTTCCTAAGCAATTACTTTACTCGCTTGGTAGTTCTTAACAGTCTAGATTCTGACAGTTAAAAACTGCCTAGGGAGTAAAGTAATTGTTTAGGAAAGTTTGGTGCAAGTCGGCATTAGTCTTTACACATTATCATACTTTCAGAAATTTTAGGTTGATAATGTGATAATATCTGATCCTTCTTATTTTATATTAATACTTCGTGAAATTTCCCTTTGTCAATACTTATTGACCTTGCGGCTTGGTCCTGACTGACTGACAGGCAATTCACAGATCAAACCACTGAACGTAGTGACTTTAAATACACATCTACATTTTTATTTTCGTCAAGAAGTAGGTATAAGCGTGTACTTATAAAGGAATTTTGTTAATTCGCAATGAAAACGAAGGGGTATCAGCTAGTTGTCCTTAAAAAAAGACGTAGTCAACATAAAGTAGTACATAATAAAGCAATCAATTCCTTTATTTTTGACGACACGATTGGTCGAGTGGCTAGACTAGACTGCCACTCCGGTGTCGTGGGTTTGATTCCCGCTTCAGGACAAGCACTTGTGTGATGAACATCGGTGTTTGTCCTGAGTATGGGTGTTTTCTATGTATCCTATGTATGTATTTACAAAAAAAAAAAGAATTTGAATATTCTATCAAGTAGGTATAAGCCCTCCTTAGTTTGGGTCTAAGTGGCGTTGTGTATGTCCAAAATATTTATTTATCACTTATTTATTTCAGACAACAATGAAAACCGTTCTCTTTCTGTGTGCTCTGGTGGCCGTAGTGGTATGCCGTCCTCAAGAGACCTACAACTTGCAATACGAAAACTTCAATGCCGATGAGCTCGCCGGCAACACCAGGCTCTTGAAGAATTACGCCAAATGCTTCCTCGACCAGGGACCTTGCACCTCCGAGGGTAGCGATTTCAAAAGTGAGTTTAATTTTGCCTTACCTAATTTAACAAATAATAATGCATTTCAAAATTAGGCGGATTATCGCCTATTTGCTCTCTTGGCGTAGAGTAGACCTTGGTGACAACATTATAGGCTGAATAAGTAAACAAAAATTATGGATTATTTAATATAGGTAATTCTTTAGGGTAAGGTAGGAGTTAGTTTTTTAGGGTATAATAAATACCTACGCAAATCTAAGGGCACAATTATAATACTGCTAGGTTGTAATGTTATTGTAGTCTAGTATGAAAGGTATCATTATGTACTTAGGCCTAGATACTTTATAAGCATAAACCTAAACTGGTTTTTACTTTGTTATATTTCTTCCTTGATGACCTTGTATTGAGAAAGGCAGTATTCTGTTGCTTTTATATGTTTTTATGTAAGTAAACTACTATTTCAACAGATGGAATGATATAACCGAAACATATAAACAGATGAAAACTAAAAGAATCCGACTAGGTATTGCTCACGGCTTCGTTCGCATATGGTCAGGATAAAGAGTAGCTTAGGTATTTTTCCTGCTCATAAAATATATCCATACTGAATTTTAGCTGAGTTAATTTCAGTTCAGTAGTTTCGCCGTTATTGAGGAGAAAACATCCATCTTTCCACCCATCCATCTATCTATATCATAGGTAATTTAACATTAGCTAGCAGACGCCCTTCCCAACGCAACTTCGATCGCGTTGCAAACTAACAAAAGTCCTTTCTTAGTATTATTGACATGTGATACTTTTGTTTGACTTTTAATTTTAGCAAGAACTGTATTGCATATATAACTACAAAAAATCATTTTTCCAGGTCATTCTACTAGTAAAACTGGTAAATTCATTGTAGAGGTACATTAGGATAGTCATAATGTGTGGTACAAATTTCATGAGATAGACTTTACCCGTTTACATTTTATACCGTTTTCAAAGTTTCAACTGAGTATTTAACAGGGTTCCGTAGGTGCTAGAATCGGTGCAAATTAGGTGGTGACTCCTGGTGGTATCTTCTATCGATCCCGCATTCTACAAACGTGCGAATTATGTCCTATCTTTTTCGGATTTTAACTAGCCTATATGTATATTTTTATGTGTGATATTGATATATTAACAATTAATCAGTGTAAGTGGTCTGTGACCGTCCTGATTAAAATAAATAAATACAAATACAAATTAGTACGCAGACGCACCTACACTTCTTGACAAACATAGGTACTCTCCTAACGAGTTTATAACACTTGGGCGCTTTGGCCTAGGCTGTAAGCTCATTTGTGTATGAAATAAAATAAAATAAAAATAAAATAAAAAAATAAGTTCATTAGTGTAGCCTGTGCTTATCTGTCAGTCAGGACGAAGCTTTTTATATATATTGATATGTTTTGCAGAGGTGATACCTGAGGCACTCCAGACCAAATGTGCCAAATGCACTCGCAAGCAGAGGCAGCTCATTCGCACCGTTGTCAAAGGCCTCCAGGATAAGCAACCCGAACTGTGGAAGGAGCTGGTCAAGAAAGAAGACCCCAAAGGCACCTACAAGCAAGGCTTCGAAGAGTTCTTAAAAGCTCCTAACTAAACACGATACTACTACGTATATCTTAATACTCTGTGCTACTAACCTGTCTTCTAAGAACCTTGTCACAATAAGACCTTTCGCTACACATAAAGAGCCATGGATTTTCCAAATGGAATATAGTAACATATTATAGACGATTGGATGTGAACTCCTGAAATTGACAAGCGTTTAATGGATTTTATACATTTACCACCATTTTAATGATTAACAAGGTTTGTAGATACACAGTTTCTTTATGAGTGCAAAGATTTTATGGCAATAACATTTTTTGCAGCAATGTACATCGTGTCGTCTTGCCTTTAGAATTAAACATCACATCACACTAGACTAAGATTTGAGGTAGGTTCTTTGTAAAATTAATGTTATTTATTTGTTGAAAATAAACTTTTTCATATCTATTCACCCCTTTCTTTACTCCAGAACAACAAATATCAAATATCTAATTTATTTATCTAACTGTTACCTTCTGCAAGAAACGTTTTCAAAGTACCTACTTTGAATTTAAAGGCAGCTAAATTTCTTGGAACAGTTGCTATAGTAAAATATTTTTTCCAAAGGCGCATGTCGAGAAAGTTGCTTTTAACTCGACTGACAAGAAAGAGGTAATGTCGGTGTTAGTATGGTCATTTGACCCGCCTTGTAGGCAAAACGGCTTGATGGATTGTGACCAAGTGCTCTTAGGAGTTTTAAGTGTTACTAGATAGTTAGAGAGTAGTTTATTATTTTTTTTTTTCTTTTTATTGGGTATAAAATCCCTTTGAATAAATTGCCTAGTCAATGCAGCAAAATTGCTTTGCCCTATGCATACAGGGTGTAGGTGTATTGTTTATTTATGTAGATTGGTATACTTACATTAAGGAATTCACTATTTATGTACTTACTTTACTTATGGCAAAAAATAAATGAATACTGCATACTGAAAAAAGATAAAACCAGTGTCAAAAACCTAAAATCGCGGCAGTGCTTTTCTAAGCGGGTTTTTTGAGCTTGTTTGTATAGCATAGCAAATGACAAGGCGGGCAAAGGCCTCTCTTGATAGTGAGATCACGTTTGGCCATAGCCATAAACGTAAACGGTGTAACTCAGGACTTTTTCATCTATTATGAGAGCATGTACTTACATATTTAGCGCACCGAGTCATAAAACTGTGGCGTTCCGTGGTTCCTTTCGCTACGCAGCCACTGGGTGTTGGAACTGTCTGGATCCACCACTTCGAAACCTGAAATCTGTTAAAACGTTCAAATTTACTCTAAAAAAAGAACTTATCGCAGTACAGAAACAAGTACATGCTCAACAAAGTAAATAAAATGTAACTTACACATGGTTAGTGACTTCTAGTCTACTCGCACTAGCACTTATTTCTGATTCTCCCACGCACTTGCAATTTTTTATACTTTATTTCGTGATGGCGTATGTTTCAGAAGCAAACATTTTCAATTTTCCACATCTTTCTTTTTTTTCTTTTCTCAATATGGCGTCGCAATCAAGTCGCAATACGCGTCGTATAGGATACTTGATTCATCGAATTGCAGTATGCCATGTATGCCATTGGATGATTATTGTTAATTTATGTTTCATGTGGTTTTCATCAATAAAATTATTTCTTTTCTTTTCTTTTTCTTTTCTATTAAATGTTAGACAGTTCTATGGTGTTACGAAGCCGCAGCCAACAATGCATGACCGATGTTGCGCCACTTCCTAGTGGTTATGTTGACACCATCACGTTTACCAGGAAGAACCAACTCTGTTTGGTGACAACATCACACTTAACACTCACTCTATTAGGATGGATTGATAAGGATGGATGGTTCCATAGTTGTTCGTTACTCAATCCATAATCATAACTAGGTACCGAATCTACTGGGCAGAATTTTATATAATATATTTTTTATTTTGATAATACTATCTGACGCCCGCAAATTCATTTGCATTGTGATTTAGCTAAATTGTTTCCATAGTACGCGCCTATTCTACTTGACGAATATAACCTCTAATTTCATGTCTTTTGGTTCAGTTGTTTGGCCTGGGTGTTGTCTGTCAGTCAGTCAGGACCAATCTTTTTATATATCTTGATTGATTGATTTTGCCCATCTCTGGTAGCACTTTTTTTATAGAGTTACTAGACTTTATAAAAGAAGAATGACAAGACTCTATAAAAGTAGAGCCATGTATAAGTCTTTTTTTATTCTTTAAAAACAGACGAACGTTACGACGAAAGATGTTAGGTGGTAAGGTTTGAGAATACACCGAAACGGTTCAACTTGGAGTCCTTTTCATAAAAACTCATGTAGAGTTCAAGATTTGTAGAAGTATAATTTTAAATATTTATGCATCGATTGTAGAGACAGGATTATTCTTCAACTGAACAGATTCTCAACTGTAATTTATAATTCTAGTTCTGGCAAGAACTATGAAATTATAGGATAAAAGTGTGCATGTAGTTTCCTACTTTTATTAAACCTAGTAACCCTTGCAATCACTTGCACTGTGGCGAAGGTTAGATATTTCGTTCTCTAAATACATATTTTCAATATTATTATTTTGGTAAAGCAGGCAGTCGGTTGTCGTGTTTACCTACAGGCTAAGGCTCATTTAAGTTTTAATAATTTTATTGAGTAATTTTAAGGAGGTAAATTAAAAAATACGGTAAGTTATATTATTATAATAAAGTAAAAAAAAATATATTACGTGAAGATTTTAAATTAAATGAGATATGTCTAGAAAACTAAGCATGTACGTTGAATTTTTAATGATCTCGAGTGAATTATAACCAACATAAATGTCCTTTGAATCTTGCATTCTGAATAGGTACTATAGAGTTTGAACGTAATAGATAAATCATGTATATGTTATCGGCTATCTGTATAATCCGGTATTGTATAGAATACCTAGACTTATAGAATAATGACCATCAGTGCTTTAGTGTTTTTGAGAAAGGCACTGATGGCCAAGTACGAAACCACGAGAGAGTAAAGTCGTGAAAACCACCCTGTATAGAAAGCCTAAAAGCCCGGGTTGACTGGTAGAAAATGCTATTATAGCATTAAGCCCTCCCTCACATATGTAATTGTTAAAGTTAAAAATAAATAAACCATTCAGGCAAGTATATATTATATGATCATTTATTTCATATTCTTTACTTTACCTGCTGAACATTGGGTATTGTTTAGAATACCTAGGTAATGTATGTTATGGTAATTAATAGATTAATTATTTCATACATTGCCTAAGCAAGCCAAGCATTCTATAGAATTCCTAGGTATTCTATACAATGCCTGCATTATATACTTTGGCTGTAACATATACATAAGCTTGAGAACAACAGGTCATAATAATAATATGCGAGGTCTACTGAGTTTCTTTGAGAATTCATATTTTTTTTGTATATTCCTTTTAGCAACAGTGCGTGCTCACTGATAAAAACTATTTATGAATAAGTATCTACAATAAACAAGCTCGTTAAGAATGTTTGTACTCGTATAAATGCAAAGGAGTAGCCAGACAGACATCATTTGGCTTCTTCTTCCTGGACATTTAAGAATACCCACGCAGGTATGTAAAATTAATTGGTTTTATTAATTTATATTTAAAGTTTGGTAGCTTCGAGTATTGTCTTCGTTCATGCTAAACCTTTCTCAGGTATTAATTTATTTACTTGAGTTCAAATCGCTTCACATAAAGGGCAAACGATATCAATGTAGGTAGGTACCTTTATCTTTGGTTCGTATAAAAAATACCTCATATTTTTTAGGCTTTTAATTTAATTTGCTAGAGATTACTTTTGGTCGTAAGCCCCTTGAGTAGGTTTCTTTTCAAAATCAAGTATCATTAATAGGGTTTTTTAATTTGTAATTCAATTAGCGAGAAGATATTTTTGCATCGAATATTCGAAGCAGTTTATGTGTCGAAATATCAGGACTTAGAACCTTCATAAAAAATATGTAAATTTGTTTACACTGTCATATTTTTTGCCTATGCTCAAAGTTACGCGTGATCAGAGGGCTAGTAGCTATCTCGTCCAAATAATGCATTGTAGGTACTCGAAAGAGGCAATGCAGCCAGTATCTTCGGCACGCATCGTATCAAGTTGGAGCAGTTGAGCTACCTATAGATCGTTAGCATCGATCTATGGTTGGCCCAATTGTTACCTGGAAGAGATCGCTCACAGCGATACGGCCGCTCCTTGTACTACATACCTTAAGGCCTTTTTATTCTTGTTCTAGTGTTCATCATATATCTATCTAATTGTTCCCTTTTGTAAGTTTTGTAATATAGATTGTAGCAGTTAGCGTATGCAGTATTAAGTATTTAATTTTGTTATCAGATCCTCAACCATGAAGTGTGCACTGATCTTTGCGCTGGCAATGTTCGCCTTGGTGTCTTCAGAGCAGTATACTACGGAGAACGATGACTTAGACATCGAGGCGGTGGTCAACTCTGACCGGCTAAAGGAGTTCTCCAACTGCTTCAACAAAGACACCGAATGCGATGACGTCAGCAGTGATTTCAAAAGTGAGTTTTAATTATGGTTCATTTAAAAGTGGGGTGGGGGGTGGGGGGGGGGGGTGCCATAATACAAGACCAAAACTGTAATTATATCTTTAGATACTTACTTTCTAGGTGTTTTGGCTATATATGACAATATAAAAACATAAAAGGACTTTCATCAAATAGATCATCATCGGGGGCATTCCAAACCCAACCTATCTCTGATAATTATATCATATATATCATTTATATTTTGTAAATATAAATGCTTATAACATAAGATCAAGACATTTACGAGTATCTTAAGGTTCATTTATATTGCCACTATCTGCATGGTAGGTGTTAATTAATATGAGTACGTACCCTACTATTACCTACTATTAATGATATTTATTAGCCTCATTAGTTTGCCTTACATGATAATAACTCTCCCAAACAGCTATTTAACGTCTTGTTTGCAAATAAGCTTATCTTCGTCCACAGTAAAACTGTATTTAGAAATAACTGCTTGTTTTCTATATTTTGTCATTTATCAACATCTTACATTACTTTACTTTCAGTAAGAGAAGTTTTTTATTACATTTCAAATACCGTATCACTCAAAATGGCATGGATGGAGCTTTTGAAATTTTATTTGTTTTTTATTAGTGGTGAGCATGATCATCATGATGGGTGCCTTGTGTGTCTCGTCACTTTCCCACTTGAATATCTGGAAGACTATCTCTTAATATACATGGCCTTAACAGGCTTACATCAGTTCGAGCTTACTTTAAGAAAACAAAAATAATGACTGTAATATCTCTTTTTACATATTGCCCTCTCTTAGAAATACATCAGATCAAAGATAGTCTAACTTTGATGTACCTAGTCTATGTACCTAGAACTATACTTCTAAGAACACATAAGTTAGGTGTCACTTTAATAATGAACATGTATAACATACCGCTTGAAATTACAAAGCTTCCGTTATCAGTATTTAGGTCAATGGTTAAACTCTTTTTCAATCTCATGTATTTCAAACTGTATAAATTTTTTTGACTTACCAGAGTTATGCAATGTAACATTTTGACCAATTTATTGTATTGAATGAGTTGTATTGAATCTTTCTTTTCCGTTGTTTCAGAGGACCTCCCGGAAGTGGTACGGGAAAGCTGCGCTAAATGCACTCCGGCACAGAAGCACATCCTTAGGAGATTCCTTGAGGCAATCAAGGAAAAGCTGCCCGCGGACTACGAGGGTTTCAAAGCCAAGTACGACCCAGAAGGCAAGCATTTCGCCGGTCTTGAAACTGCTATCGCCAAGGCATAATATGTTGATAAAAATATACTTATAAGTCAAATGGGAACGAGCAAACTGGAGGATTGTAACTGGAAGTACCCTTCCTTTCTTTCAGTTTGAAAGATTAATCGGAGTAACAACATAAGGGTAGATTCATAAAGATAGAGTGTGATGGCTATACATACAACTGTACCTGTGCAGCAAGACACCTGAAACCGCAGTGTATTTGTGATAGATAAAACTGTGCACTGCGTACTGTACGTACGTGCAGTGCAGTTATCTCAAAGCGAGAGATGGTAGAGATCTTTCAATCTAAAAATGCACGCCTCTTCACTCACGCAATTAGTCTAAGTAAAATTTGAATGGCGCTAATAATGGAAGAGCGTGCATTTTTAGACTGAACATTTTTACATATTTAGGCTCGTGTTTATATACACACTGTATGAGACAATCTGCTCTGGTAATACTGTCAGGTGCACCGTTGTGAATATTCCCAGCACATAATATACTATGTGTTAAGATATATCTGAAATAAACTATATTCATATCACGCTCTAGTTTACTTGTACGAGTACCTACCTACAGATATCTTGCCCAGGGTGACACTCGAACCTTTCAAGCATTTGTACTTGTGCGTGTACCAAAATACAAGTTTGACTACATATTTGGTCCTTGAGGAAGTAAGCCGTTTGCCTGCGCAGTACCATTTACGAGTACAAGCATTTACTTCCAAATGGCTCGTTCTCATGATTCGCGATATTGCGGACGGACCATGGGGAGAATATCTTCCGTAATATCGCAGACCGACACGTCCGTAGTAACGCAGATAGGTATGTATGTACGTCCGTTGCGGTCCCGATCCGCGGTGAGTCGGTAACTTCAAAGTTGTGGTGCGAGCTCGTGCGAGGTAGTGCGAGGTCTTCCACATAAACTTTCCACATAAAAATATCACGTTGTCGGTGTCGTCTGCCGTTCGTGAACAAATCCGTAGCATTGCGGATCGTCAGAAACAACCCTTTTAAACCATTTATTAACGCATTTGTTATAAACTTTCGATTGCCAAGTCCCGTCGTCAGAATTGTAGGAAATTATTGTTTGATGAGACATGTGCTTTGCTATTTCTAGATAATTCAAATATTATTTTGTTTCATTAAAAATTAGCGACTCTACGTAACTTTTGATCCAAGTTCAAGTACATTTTTGACTTCATCGATAGAGACCTGATGAGACCTGTTAAAACACTGAATAAACAAGCTTATGTCTGCAATGAAATCGAGGAATTGATTCGGTTGACTTGCCTTTGAGCACGACTGTTTATCTTATTTCACAATCGAGGGATTAATCATATAATGAATATGAAAGTTTTTTTACAAACTTCTCCTTCTGATTACAGTTTTACTGCTGTACTTATAGGTGTGTAATAATTATATGTTATACGTAACCACTACCACCATCTTATAAAATAATAGCAACCTACAGTAGGTAGGTATGTGAATTTCATTTCACACGTCCAATTATAGGTTAGTTGATCGTCGGCAAATATTATGCTAGATCTACGGAGAATTCGCAATTCGAACATACAATATGTACCTACTTACTCGGGTAGGTGGTAGGTAAGGTATTTCATCATCAGATCATCATACTCCACGTGCAAAGTACACGCCTCTGAGCCCGGCCCTCCAAAAATATAACAGACTAGTTGACACCCGCAGCCCGCAGTTTCGTTTGCGATTCGAATTCACGAAATTCCTTTCTGCGTAGGTACTATAAGAAACACTTCTTGTCGAACACACCCTCGAAATCTCAAGTCTTTATGCTGGACATATGGTTTAGCCTATGCGTTGTCTGTCAGTCAGTCAGTCAGTCAAGACTAAGCCATCCATAAATATTGTTGGTACTCGCAAAACTTCTGAAGCCGTGATACTGGCGGCGGCGGCGGACGTTTATGCCTAGATCACACGTACCGAGAACTCGGTCGAGACAGAGCGCTCGGCCGAGTACTCGTTACGTATAAACATAGCGCCGAGTGCTCGGCTGAGCGAGTGACGTTAGCTTTCACTGTCTCGGCCGAGTAACATTTTACTGTCTCGGCCGTAATCTAGGCATTACGCTTGGTTTTTTCTAGCGAGTGACAGTACCATGAGGCGTCTCTCACGGCTTGTCGCGCGTACACGCGCTGCAAAAAAGCAAAACACGAACGGCGCATCCGCTTATCCAAACATTTACTTTTGGTTATGTACGCTGCCGATGCAACATTGTGATATCGCTATCATATCATCTCATTTATTTGAGAAATTTTGATGGTTTAAACATAAATGTTACACATTAATAATTAGCGGCAGAATATGTCGCACTGTGATGTACCCATCTAGATGGAATCATGTAATGGATGCCTCCTATAATTATTAAAAGCTAGAGTAGAGGTAGAGGTAGGTATGCATCATCGGGAAAACCTATTGTTTTCTTTCATTATTTGCTATACACTTGATGGGCACGGCGCTTACATTAATTTTATTTATTCGTTCACCAACAGTTTTTACATCGATAAATGCATATTTAACAATACTATTGTTTTCTTAATAGATACCTACATGCAAAACCAATTACAAGTGGACACTGCTTGCTATAGTTTTAAGTTGAGATAAAAAAAAAGGAACCTTATTTTACATAAATTATTTACGACGATTAGTTCTTGGTAACACCAGTTGCAATCATTTCTATGCCTAACAGCTTCCAAATATAAAATTTGTTAACCATTTGAGAATTAAAAAACTCATCTTGCACCGCGCGCCGCCGTCTCAATGGTTTGCGCCGTAATTTATGTAGGTACTCGTATAATTTGAATGATTTTGTTTAAACAAAGATGGTTCCAGAACAGAGCACTTAGTTTTTATGTTTAACCTCCTTCGTCATTAATATAGCTTTTAATTGAAGGCCAGTGTAGTTTTAAATAGCACCGAATTTGGTATTTACATCATAACATAACGCTCTATGTGTGAATTTGGTTGTTGCATCTCTACATCTTTTACTATGTCAGTTTTATTTATTACTTTCTTATTTTTATCGTTGGTTTTGGCCGAGGAAAAATACGACCGTAGATATGATTATTTTAATATCGATTACTTTGTTAATAATCCTAGGTTGTTGAAAAAATATTTGGACTGTTTTCTCGATAAAGGACCGTGCACGCCCATAGGAAGAGTTTTCAAACGTGAGTCTATTTTTTATCGTTATACGTTTGTAGTTATCATATCAATAAATTTATAAATAAATATTTTGGACATTTTACACATAGTTCCACAACGTTTGTAAGAATGAATACAGAATCGTTAATTCGCAGAAATTATTTTCTATCATATTTGCCTCAGGGGGAAATAGCCAAAGCTTATACGCTCAGATAGAATTTAGTTTATTTTTTTTAAAACTGCTTTATGATAATACTCTCCCTTTTGCTAAAATTATCTGTTATGTTAGAGGTACTCCCTGAAGTGATAAAAACAGCCTGTGCTAAATGTACTCCACTCCAGAAGAAATTCACAAAAAAAGCATTCGACACCTTCAAGGCAACATTGCCAGAAGACCACGCTGAGCTCCGGAAGAAATTCGATCCAGGGAACATTTACTATGACGCGTTTGAAAAGGCAGTAGCCGACTACTAAATGTACCTACCTTTATAACATTCCTGTACCTATATGATTTGTAAATATGGTAAGTATTGAAACAAACGAACATTACTATTGATTGTATTGACACGATGATGAACAATAATATTCTCGATAATATTTTGAATCATCAATTTATGTTGGAAAGAGACCTAGGATTCCGTCTTGATGGGTACCAATACCAACTGACATAACAAGTACTCTGTCGCCAAATGGTTTCGCCAAATGGTTATGTTTAAGGCCCAGAATCCCGCCACATAAGCGAAGGAAATAGGGCAAAACTGTTTATCCCTGTTTCCTTCGCCTTGGTTAAAAATAACAAAACTAAACATATGCTTAACCATTTCGTGAGGTTGAAGTAACAAAATGACCGATCCACTTTTTTTAATACCTACTTATATAGTTAGCCCTTAGTCAATGTATGTCTTCGAAATGTGCAAGGGAGATAGCAGCGTACCGAATTCTTAATGAGTTCTAGGAATGTATTTAGTTAAAATGACTGGGACTTCTAAACTGACCATTAGTATGACTCTAGATGGACGCTATATCATTGATGTACTGGCTATATGTGATTCAAACTACTAAGTAGCACTGTTCTGATCATGGGCAGTCGTGATCGTTTCCCATCAGAAGAGCGTTGCTTGTCTCACTTCTTATTGAATAATTATAGGACTATAGGATTTGTTCGAGGTAACACTATGATGTAAGTAAAGATTTGTGAGCGTTTATTTATATAGTGAAAGGTTATGATGATGAGCCTAACAGAATTTGCCAAACAATATTTCACGAGTCTGTCGCATGATCTAGATCCTGTTTTTAGGAACCTTTTGTTCAATTGTTAGCTCAAAATTAGTATATCTAAGTAACTAGGTGGGAATTGTACGAAACAAAGTCGTATTTTTCCTTTTTACCTCTCGATTGTAACCGAAAATTCCCAGGATTGCCTAAGTTTCCAGTTAATATCAATATGTTATGGATTATGAGCTGCAAGCGATACGTTTCATTACAACGCATACAGGGCTCAGCGTTGAGATGGATACAAGAATTAAGGTTCGTATCATTTCGGCAAAAGGTTTAAATTGGGCAAGCAGCCACCGGGCTGGGTCCATGTGCCAACCATGGTAGTGGGTATACAACATCGTGCATAAAAGCCACAGTCGCTCTCAGACACTGCTAGTTCTTTGGGTCTATTATAGAAAGTAAAAGGTGGGTCAGCAAACTGCAACTTAACCGAATCAGTGTCAATCTGTTACGTGATCTTTGATAACAGTCGTGATCTCGTGTTTTCAAGTGTTGATTGTTACTTTATACAAGATAATTTGCGTATATAAACCTAATTCATGGACAATAGAGTGATCTTTATTCGCCTCACATCGGATGTTCGTCCGATGTCCATGAAGAATACACATTGATAGTTTTATTGTTTGATATTCGGGACAGCCACACTTGCGATTCACTTCAAAGGAGTTAGACGTGATTTATAGAATTTATAATTTACTTTGCAGATTTATTGTAATCAATATGAGGGCCCTGTTAGTTCTCGCTTGCTTGGTAGCGGCGGTATTTGCTGCGGATAAATACAACACAAAGTACGACAATTTTGATGTAGAGACTATGATATCCAACGACAGACTTCTAAAGGCATACATCAACTGCTTCTTGGACAAAGGAAGGTGCACTCCCGAAGGAACCGAATTCAAAAGTAAGTTCATAATGTTGATAACGATTTTTTTCAGTTTATTTTTTTTTAAATAACTTTTTCCCAGCCAAGTTCTTAATTAATAAAATCAAAGTTTTAAATTTTCGAAAAATTCCGCAGTTATATAAAAATTTAAGATATATTTGAAGTAGACTCTACCTTTTTACTTTTTAACCGTAAATCGTTTGGTGTTTAAATTAATTTGTAATTTTGTACTTGATTTACGAAGGTTTATTTCAAATTTTTGTTCATTATTAGGTACTTTTCAAAAAACTTAATGACGCTGAAACTGAAAAAATTGAAATTCAGCAGAAATGAAAACAAAGCTCGAAAAAAAGACGTCATATTTTTATAATAATTTATAATTAGCAGCCGAGATGAGGTCGAGGATACCCAAAACTGGAAATGTCAATATTGTTTACGTGTACGAGTTCATCTCTGCGAGGTCTTGTTATTTTCCTTAAACTAAAAGGTCTCAGCGTTTAAAAGTCAATATTTTTCTTATATGAGAGTCATAATTATTTCCAGAAGGTAGGTCAGAAACTGAGTAAGTAAGGTACTACTTATTCACTGACTGGTTATTGGATATTCAGCAATATATATAATAACCATTATATTTTGGATATCCAGACCTAGGTTTTGACCTAGGTAACGCAACTTAGTATAGAACTTTGAAGTGTACTTATACATTAAATGTAATAACTACTAGGTACCCGAAAATAGCCATGAGCATCACGATTCATGAGAATGGTTGAGACGCAGTGTCAAAATATGCTAAATCATAATAAACATTTTCTGTTTACTAACTTCCAACGTTATTGCAGAGGTGTTGCCTGATGCAGTAGAGACCACCTGTGGGAAGTGCACTGACAAGCAGAAGACTAACATCAGGAAGGTTATCAAGGCTATACAGACGAGGCACGCCAAGCAGTGGGATGAACTAGTCAAGAAAAACGACCCTACTGGAGCACACCGCGACAGTTTTGACAAATTCATCCAAGAAAGCTAAATAACTATGTAAATAAGTACGAGTAGCATAGGTTAAGTTAGAAGAGTTTAAAAGAGCTGGAAATTGGTTTGGATTGATTTTTCTAGTAAGTACTTTGCTTTTTATTAAGCAAATACGATGAAGTTCCGTCTCTCGCTTCTCTTGTGTACATAATAATTATGTGTAGATGCATCATTATTTATTACGAATATTTAAAGATTTGCTCTCTTATGTTCAATTCCCACTGGGATGGTAGCGAACGGCAGAGCACTTTTAAATGTCAAAGAATTTAAACATTATCTACTTTATTAAAATACCAGTATTGAAGGCCCGTTGATGTGTCTTAATTTTTTATATTCTTCGAGACTGAAAGTGATTTGCTGGACGCTGCCATCTCAGTTGAAATTGACCTAACACTCTGAATAAAGCGATTGTGATATTCCTATACATTTGTTGATAAGCGAAAAATGTTTTATAATTTATTATATCGGTACACTGGTAGGCATTATATCGAATTAAAATAATATAAAATATATTAGCTGTTTTTTTTTCTTTCTTATTACCATAAGCCATGCTGTAACGGCGACAAGTCTCGGAGATTTTCGTTTGTCGTTACATCCTAACTTTATGGTGTCGATATTACTTCTAGTGCTTCTAGCTACATACTTACATACAAGATTACTTACATAGGTAATAATCTTAAATAATGCAACCGTTATTAGCTCAGTAGTATCCTATCACAGTAGAAAACTGGCTCTGCTAAGTTTCATCTCATTAACGGGCTAAAGACACTAGGGAAAAAGAAATAACATTTTTACTCATTCTCATTTGAGGATCGAGACTTTTCGCAAACTCTACCAATAGTTCTGGAACATCTACCGACTGAAATGAGGTCTAGCCAGGAGTCAACTGGGGTACAGGCCCCGGCGGTGCGCGGTGTTTCCAACCTATCAGTCTTTTAGGTATCTTAGTATAACACATCAATTGCAATTCCATTTTATTTGCAACATATTAAAAGGATTTGATTAAAATGTTTGCTAAAAACAGGTTGGATGTGGGTTTTCGTGTCATGCAAGTGGGGACTGATCGTGCGCAGCGTTGCGTTAGCGCAGCGTGCCTGATGTAACTTTATAATTGGGTAATGCCGTCACATAACCCCGCCAGGGCTGTACTAAGGGCATAGAGAGGTTAAAACCCTAACTATCGTGATATCGACAGATAAACGTAATGCGTCTTTTGCGATCCCGGTTACTAGGTATATCGTTTTCAATAATTGATAATTAAGTATGGATAATATGAATTTTCGAAACTTTCTGTCAGTTATCTAATAGGCAATTAATCAAATATGAAGATAATTTATTTGGCTCTCAGACGTGATTAAGCCACGATGTTCTAAGTGCGACAAGAATATAGATTCATACTCGTATACCGCTCCTAGGATTTGAATTTGAATGGTGGATTTTCAATTTTGACAGCTAAAACATAACCCCTGCTGAAGAAGGTTCTGGTTACTCCTCTGTGATTTGTAATGCATCTTGTTATACCTACGTCATCTTTGGGGGGCGCCTGATGTTGATGATGCACGTTGAATATAAATGGTTTTTGATGTCCTTGACTTATAGATTTTGATAAGGGTTATTCTATAACAGATTTACTTTATGTATGTAACTATCTACCTAAGTAGGCATATACATACATAGTATTTTTTTACTGTATAGGAAGTACATTCAACGACGTAAGTAGCTAACCTCCTTTATATTTTGATCTCGTATAATTATGTACTAACAAAATAGGTATATATTTCTTTATTTAGGTATATATTTTTAGTATTTTGTATATAAATTGCTTTTTTGTGAATCCTGAAAGTATTTAGACAAAATAAATGAATGTAAGACAGAGCCATCAATAAGCAAGTATCTTCAAATTGATTTGATTTATTTACATACCTATATCTTATACCGTAATGCTCCACATAGTGCTAGTTCCTACATAATGTCAAGTTTAGTACAGCCAAATCCTTTATTATTTAGTTCTTGTTAATATAAGAATACTCGAATAATATACGTTGAATTAAACTAAAGTTCTGAGTTTTGGTTATGACTCATTTTTTCAAAATTAACTGTGTTAGGTGTAGTAGTTTTTTCGAAAATTATTTAAATAGTATCGCTTTAGGTATTTTAGAATATAAACGTAAATACGTATAATCAAACATTTACAAGAACTGAAAGCGCACTCTCCATTGGTAGTTTCAGTAAATACCTATAAGTAGAATTCGTTCGAGTAAGTTCCGAATTAAAAATATAGATACACTTCCTCTAGAAAAGAGTACGGAGGTACCTACCAATGTAATTGGGTAGGTATATCGTCAGTTTTAAGATGAAACTATAGGACATTTCTTAAAGTTAAAAATATGATGTAGGTTTTATACTTTTAAACTGACGATATAACTCTGACTTTACAAAAGTTAGTTTCCGAGGACAAATGCCGTGAAAGCCTTTTCATGTTCGCTCTCAGGGTCATATTTTTCGCGGAATTCTTTAAACTCCTGGGGTTTTTTCTCACTGAGCTCCTTCACGGTTTTCCTCACGTGCTCCTTCTGGATGGGCGAGCACTTCTCACAGGCTGTAGCTATCACCTCTGGGAGCAACTCTGAAATAAATAATTTAATAAGTTTTATTATCAGTAGCTCGATCTTGAAATTTTGCGTTAGCGTTATCGTATCGTATCGTCACCGAGAAGTCAAGTTTGTTTGATTAGTTTTGGAAACGTGTGAATTTTTCTTTTCAATTCTCAAGCGTCTCCAAAAGTTTTTACCATTTGAGACTAAAGTCTATCTCGCTCAATCTTTGATTTTACCTATCACCGACTACGCTGATGTCTATTTCCTTGATACCACGGAGGAACTTGTTAATAAACTGGAACGCCTTCAGAACCTGTGCATGCAAGTTTGATCACGTTTCGCAATTCCGGTCTCAGTTAAAATGGCTCCCTATCCGTCGTCGATGTGACCTTCATATTCTCACTCTTCTTTATAACACTCTTTTTAATCCTCTATCTCCTCTTTACCTCCGTGAGCGTTTTAACTATCTTGTCTCTCGCGGTCAGCCATGCCGGTCTACGACGTCCCTTCTTCTCAGAACATTCCTCCCAGAGTTCATTCCTCCCGCTGCTACGGTAATTCATTCACTGTCCATGCTGTCCAACTGTGGAACACTCTTCCTCACACTATTAGAGCCAGTGCGTCACTAAACATTTTCAGAAGCAGAGTCAAAGAGCACTTCTTATCACTGTGATATACTCAGTATTTATGTTAGTATTTATATATATATATATATATATATATATATACTTATATTTATATATATATACTTATATATATATTTATGTATAGGTATTAATTATAGTTTATTTAGTCTTATCTATTTATTTATTTATTTATTTAGTTTATATGGTAATCTTAGTAGTATTTATTATATGTATTTAGATATATTTATACAAACATTATATATATTTTCTTCTTCATAATTTTAATTTATCCATTATTATTTATGTTACTGTACACGCCCCCACACTTTCCATGGCCTCTCTCTAACCTCAGAAGGTTTGCTGGAAGAAAACTCTTATTAGGGTTAAGCTCGCCTTTGTACATGTATTTTCTTTTATGATTTGTATTTTAATATGTTTGTGTGTACAATAAAGAATTACAGAATTACAGAAACCTCATACAAACTTTTCCGTGACAGATACGATACGATAATGTTAACGCAAAAGTTCATGATCATATAGAGGAAAATAAAATCACTCTACTACATTATCATGTATTTCCTATAGTTTGATATATAAGGAGTGATTGTACAACGTTCTTTTTTAACCAACTTCAAAAAAAGAGGAGATTCTCAATTCCTTTTTTTATGTTTGTTACCTCAGAACTTACTTATAAGACTTGGAAAATTATTTTTAACTAAGGATATACTTTTAGATTGGTCCTGCATAAATTTCATCAAAATTGGTTTTGCAGTTTACATTTTAAATCAAAATAACTGAAAAAAAAATGTCGCCTAGTAAATAAATAGCGTAGGTATTTTGTTTCCTTGTGACTTTTCAGTTGTATTTACGGCCACTAAAACAGTCCCATTGAAGTGAGTTGTAGTATATTTTTATTATGAAACCTTGATTATCTACAACATACAAAAACCGCCTTACGAAATGACGTCTGCAAGAATAAAATAACCATCTCGTTGATACCTGTGGCTATATCGTGAGCAATGATTGAACAAGCAAGATCATTAAATATGGAAAGGCTGCGATATATAGTAGTTTAAACACTAATTTTTGATCGATATAAATTTTTGGTCGCTCGTGAAACTTATTTAAATGATTTAGGTACAATTTAGACACAATCACAAAAAAATAATCTATTCTATCTATAAAAAAATTACCCATTAATGCTCGCCTTCCACTGTGAAATAGAAATAAGTGAGAACATTGGCACAAAACATGTCATCATCATCATCATCAACCTATCGCAGTCCACTGCTGGACATAGGCCTCTCCCAATGAGCGCCATCGCGCCCTGTCTTCGACTTGCCGCATCCATCTTCTGCCTGCAACCTTCCGCAGATCGTCACCCCACCTGGCCAGAAGGCGTCCTACACTACGTTTGCCGATTCGCGGTCTCCACTCAAGAACTCGTTTACCCCAGCGGTTATCGGTTCTTCGGCAGATATGGCCAGCCCACTGCCACTTCAGCTTGCTAATTCTCTGAGCTATTTCGGTAACCTTGGTCCTCTGTCGGATAACCTCATTACGGATCATATCCTTCAGAGAGACGCCGAGCATAGCCCGTTCCATAGCTCGCTGAGCGACTTTACAAAACTTTACATAACATGTACCAACGACAAAACACTCCTAATGCATTAGGTAAAAAGTTTTGTGTAAAAAAAGTGACGAATCCAGCTAGGCTAGGATTATCCGGACAGATACCTCGTGTTTTGTTTTTAGCACTGCATGTACGCGCGTATACGGGGGTGTTGGGATTTTGAAGTTTTGCGACTACCAATCCGCCCTTATACGCGCGTCATAAATACTATAGTCTGAAACCGCAATTAAACATCATCATTTTGAGAGTCGAGAAGCTGGAGTCTCGCCGTAATGTGGGCTTCGCCTAATTTATGGTGTGAGTGCCGACGGATCGACTCTCAACTTTCATGGACACCGGATTTTGGCCGAAGGGTGTCCTATTCAGGAAGTTCTATGGACGACTGATACGCGACACCGCGCACACGTCATTGCCCCAGTGCCAGCGACACGCTAATTGATAAGTTTTTATAATGTTTGTCTCTAAGGAATATATCATATGGGCTCTAATTAAGCTACACTGTACTTTTCTTGTGTCTGCAATAAAATAATAATAATTATTATTAAACGTACGAATAGGCATTGAAAAACTTACTCTTGAATGATTCCGAGTGCTCAACCTCGCAGGGTCCTTTGTCCAGCATGCAGTTGATGTAAGCAGTGAAGAGAGTGTCATCTGCAATGATCTTGTCTACGTCTATCTTGTCATATATCTCGTCGTAGCACATCACCATTGGGACTGCTAGAGCCAGGACTGCTAGGGCTAGAGACAGCTTCATAATGATAATCCTGTTAATATACCACATGTTGAACCACAAGAGGAAACAGGCTTAAAGTTTATAAAAACTGAAAACCAGGCTGCGAAAATATTATAGGTACATTGATTGCCAACTCATTATTCCAAATTAAATTTGAACATATAACTTATACATATTTTTGTAATTTCCTTTTAATTTCCTTCATTATGATACCCTACTCGATATGTTTAGAAAACAAAAACTTTTCTACGACTATTTAACTCCAAAAATCCGCCGTTATAATTTTTTTTAGAACCCATCTAAGAACACTCAGGTTATCGAAATGAATCTAACGATACCTTAACTGTCAAAATCCATCCAGCTGTTCGGAAAATACGAGGAAGTCGGGTAAAAATAACTAAGCATGAGCTGAAACTCAGTTGACTCGGTATATAAACAGTAGATGATACTCTCTAGAATGTAGAGCATATAATTTTATTATCCGAAATCCCAAAATCAGACAGGCAGGTTGCTAATATATACACATAATAATTTACATTTTAAATTATTTTCTTACCAAATTGTTTCAGGTTGTTTTCTATCTAATATTATCCTACCAAAGCCAAATTACAGATGATACCGGGGTATAACATGCGATAGTATTTATACCCAAAATCTGCGGATGTACAAAATTATTTTAACTCCAAATGTGCACAAAAATTGAATTGTTTCGGAATTATTAGATGTCATTGTATGAGATAAGCCTTTACTTCCATAATAGTTCAAATTACATCAATATTGACCTTGTATGAAATTGTTTTACCTGCATTATAGTCAAACTAATTATGATTTAATAATACGTACCTACCTATAATATCCTATCTACATTACTGTCTGAAGATTCGTTGCACAGCGGAAAACAACGCAACATCCAAGCGAAGCGACTCTATGTATCCAAAACTCTATAAATATTTTTTTATGAGAATTCTATAAATAAAACAATTATCTAAGCAACTTCTTAGCATAACATAGACTGCCACGCCGGTGTTGCGGGTTCGATTCCCGTTCAGGACATATATTTGATATGATGAACATCGGTGTTTGTCCTGAGTCTGGGAGCTTTCTATGTACCTATACTATGTATTTATTTAAAAAAAAAAGTATTTTAGTTTTCTATCAGATATCTAGTTCACATAATACAAGCTTAGTTTGGGGCTAGATGGCGTTGTGTGGAACGTCCAAACATATTAAAAAAATAAAAATACCTGTTATTGGTTGTATGGAACGTCCAGTCCTGCGGAGGCTGTACTCTCATTAATCCACTTAAATAAAGACCGAGTCAGGAACTTCCCATAGTCCTGTCTGTAGTTGCGCAATTACATTGTCTTACAGACAATTGCGATATAATTACTGCTAAACACTATCAACAATCAAATCAACTATTTGATTGCAGTTCCTACGTTGATACAATAATGAGTTTTTTCAACCTACTTCAAAAAGGAGAAGGTTATCAATTCGGTTGATTTTTTTTTTATATATTTTATGTTTGTTACCTCAGAACTTTGTTGTTTTTAAATCGATTTATTTTTGTTTCAGAGGTTATTCTTTCAAAATGGTCACATGAAAATTTCATGAAAATCTCATGAAAGTACTTTGGTTTTGAAATCAAAATAAGGAAGTCGGTTGTTATTATGTTTTGTAAAACCTTGATTATTTATTGTTTTCGTAAAGCTTCAGCAAATTTTAAATGAAAACATACCCTTATAATTTTAAAGTTTTATGGTTACTGGTACCATTATTAGTCTATGCTGGTACTCAATAAACTGATTTTTATAATGCTTATTCTCACATGTCGATAATGACGATGCACACTTGCCAGGGAATCCAGGATTGCTTTAAAATAAATATAATCTATGAAATAAAATTGAAATAATGGTTGGGTGAATGAAAACAATACCCATTTCCATGCTTATAAAATTATTTTGATATCATTTTCTTATCAAACGAAGGTGTTATTATTTTTATGCTGGCTGTACCTTCAAGATACATTTGATTAACGTTATATGGAAAAATACTGACCTATCAATATAATTAGAGAAAACCATTTCTTACAACTCAGTCAAATGTATATCAAGTCACATTAACATTTTAAATAATTATTTATTATTATAGATAGATAAGAGAGGCTTCCGTCGATAGATAATTTTTTTTGACACACAAAAATTATATTACGAGGAAAACATAATAAAATATATAGGTAAACAGTAGATGTTAGTATAAAACTTTTCACATTAATCTGACATGATTTTTGTCGGCTCGGATTATAAACTTTATTACCTCAATGATTTTCTTTATACTTATTCCCGCTCCGCCCTTCAGTTTTGATTTCCGTGTGTGTACGGTGTCGCTACAACTACTTATTGGGCCCCTTGGGGTTTAAATATTCTGAGTGCTGTCTGCGCTTAGGTACTCAAAGGATTAATATTTTGCTCTTTGGTAGGAATAGGCAAAAAAAAACCCATTTTAATGCCTATTCCTTTCTGGTTTCAAGTGTCTACGCTTAGTAGTTTTAGCGATTTGTCTATTAGGATAGGCCATGTTTTTTTTTGTATGTATGCTGTACATAATTATGTACATCAGAGGCTACCTCCACGTGACTAATTAAATCTTATTGCAAAGCGGGTGCTAAATGTGTGTAAGTAAGGTAACTTAAATATGATTTTTCTTGTTCCATCAACAAGAAACAGTAAGTGGTTTATTGAATAGTTAAGAAGATAAGCCTGCAATAAGTAGGTATACGATTGGCTTTAAGCCATCTTGTATATACCGTTTCATAGCCTACAAACCCACTTACTATACCTACATATAGTTACAACAAAATTGAGCATAGAATTGAAACAAGATTTTATTGCAATTATTCCCTGGTCCTAAATCGCCGCTTTTTCCAGTTATTCCAATAATTTTAATTACCATTGTTTTAAACCGACATGATATCCTATACTTATATACTTATCCTACTTCCTATTATCCTACTTATATTATAAACGCGAAAATTTGTAAGTATGGATGGATGGATGGATGTTTGTTACTTTTTCACGTAAAATCTACTGAATGGATTTTAATGAAACTTTACAATAATATAGCTTATACATCAGAATAACACATAAGCTGCAATCTATAAAGATACCAGAGCAGACAGTTAGTTATTTATAAACTTGGAACGAAACTAAAGGATCAAGATCACTTGGATACTTTCTTCCTATATCATCTCAAAGGCTGTTGACACTGCACTTGAACCTGTTTCCAATCCCGAGTTTATTTTGTACAACACATAACAGTTCCTTGACTCATGCATCCCACTCATATTATGATATACGAAAGTTTGTGAGAAAGGAAGGATATCATGATGGTCAATCTCGAAAGCCCATTTTACAGTGCCCCCAAATGTGAACAATTCTAATAATATTATATACGCGAAAGTTTGTAAGTATGGATCTATATATATATATATGTATGGATAGACGGATGTTTGTTACTCTTTCACGTGCTGCAACTGAATGGATTTTAACGAAACTTTACAATAATATAGCTTATACATCAGAATAACACATAGGCTACAATTTATAAAGATACCTGCGCAGACGAAGTCGCGGGCACCAGCTAGTAATGTATATATGCTTTACTTGGCAGCAAATACTCTGGCACGGTGTTGGTATTGGTACTATGTGAACATCTATAATGAATCCTGCATAGGACGCTTCCTAACGGTATATGTAGAGCAGTCCCACATTATATGAGTATTATTCATCCTAGTTCATTATCCCAATAATGCTAATTAACATCCAGTTCACCTGTTTTCAGTGCAATAAAGAGTTTTCCATCTTTCTATCTAGATAGACATTGAAGAGGTGCTCTTTACTATTACGAGTTTTATCAACCTTCCCAGCAAAGCAACATTCTATTATCCACGCCAAACAAGGATAAAGCTATGCTACAGTTTTCTCCTTCCGAGCAACGCGCTACGAATACAACTTGCATGTTCCGCACTTTCTTCGACTTTCGGCACAGATTACACAGCAGTAGGTTTGGTTCGGTTTTGTATGCGACCCGTTACATCGACTGGTTTAGAGTGTGGGACCCCGGGAGATGTAGCTATACCACCATACCACCAGTGGCCGTCGCCTTAGGAGGACACATACAACTTTCTTCACAGTGAGTACAAGCTTAGAAAGTGATGTGAAAGTTCTTTGTTTTTGAGTTTTGAATCAAACTCTATTTTGATCTTGGTAGAGATATAAAGTATTCTCTACCAAGATCAATAGCAGAGTTTGGTAAGTACCAAAGTTTATATTTTAATAGCTTAAGTATTTTTTGGTGATTTTATTTTCGTTAATATTAATAGCGTAAAGTCCTAAATATGTAAGTTATTATTATTATTAGTAGCCTGTACTGTCCCACTGCAGAGCAAAGGCCTCCCTCCCTTTTTTCCCACCACTATCTGTCCAGTGGGTAAGTATATCATAATATGTAAGTAGTTTTAAATATTTACTTAAGAAAATTACCAGTAGTATCATTCTAAAAAGTCTACTTAGCGTGAATTGAACATAGGTCTAATTTATGTTTATTTTCCTTGTTTTGACCATTCATCAAGACCGGTCTTTCTGTTTACTTTTTGATAACAATAGGGCTCAGTGAAAGTTGTAACATGGTTGTAAATAAATGTATTTGTGTCGCTACAACACGGTCATTTGGCTGTTGAAAAAAAAGTAAATGCACCATTTTTCTAGGACTTTTGTAACCGTCGTCTTTCACAAAGGAAGAGATAATATTTTTCAATGGCGTGTCTCTGTTTTGGTAGAGGTATTTATGATCGTTGAACAATTTTTGTTACCAGGAACTCAATAACAATGAGGAGCTGGCTGGCATTCCTTTGTTCGCTGACGGCGGTGGCTTCCATCTCAGCTCAGAACAACAGATATGAAAACTTCAACACAGATGCCATCATACAGAACGAGAGGATCCTGCTAGCTTACTACAAATGCGTCATGGACAAGGGACCTTGCACTAAAGATGGGAAAAATTTCAAACGTAAGTCTTTTGTACACAAAACTTTTCTGCACTTTCGACCTTAGTGTTTATGGTAAGAATATTATTGGAATAACATTTTCCCCAATTGCTTTCTACCGAAATTGCGACAATGTACATAGATAAACTGTTTACAAACATAATCCATGTCTCCTTTAACATTTTGTTTACTTTTATACATTGATGCTTAAATCAAGACAAGCCACGTAAAGCTAATATAAAATTGCAGGTGCTCTACCAGAAACACTGTCAACGGCTTGTGGACGTTGTTCTCCAAAGCAGAAGGGCGTAGTCCGCAGTCTACTCCTCGGCATCAGGACCAAGAGCGAACCACGCTTCATGGAGCTCCTCGACAAATATGACCCTGAGCGGCTCAACCGGGACTCACTCTACAAGTTCTTGATTACTGGCGTTTAGATCTCTATGATACACCCTTTGCTGATATAAGGCTATACCTTTTCCACCACTAATTGTTAATATTGCCTGTTTCACTTTCTGTAAGTATGTTTTTTTTGATCAGAAAGTGAGGAAGACATTGGTTGCTTTGAGAGATGATGAACGTTTTGACGAGTACGTTTTTACTTCCTTAAAACAACTTTGCTAGGTTCTTCATTCCGAGTGATTTCCGCAACAATTAGACCTAACAACTGACCCTTTAAACGTGCATTTATTTATACCTTAAGTTTAATTACGCATAAGTGATATCTATATAGTAAGAATAAATTATCATCTATCGATGTTTCAGTGGTTATATTTAATGGATCGAATGAATATAAGGAAACTTAGTCGTCACTCAGGATAAATTAAGTACATTTGATACATGAAGCTGTTTAATGCATTATTGAGCGATTTACTAATAGAAACATAGTTCACACATAATTGGAAGTGATATACTTTGTCTTCCTTTCCGAGAAGTAATGAATTCTAGATGCTTGATATTTTCCTATAAAAGTAGTATTTATAAAAGGGCGAACCATATTGTATCTCCGCGACGTGGAGTAACCATCTTTGAAGTAACACTTTGATTAAAATGAAGAGCGTTGTTTTGATTCTGTGTTTTGCGCTTGTCGTGTTGGCTCAAGAGAAGTATGAAAACGTAAATGATGGCTTTGATATCGATGAGCTATTACATAACGAAAGGCTGTTGAATTCATACGCAAAATGCTTGCTCAACAAAGGACCCTGCACTCCTGAAGTCAAATCAGTTAAAGGTGAGTAAAAATCATTGTCAATTAATTTTAAAATAACATTAGGTATATTCAAAACTCTTAAATACGTAGTCTTATAAACACATTATACCATACAGAAAAGAACGTTTCTTATAAAATAGTTTTTTTAAGCTTTCTCTACATGGACTTGATCCTATAATAGCTCTTCGAAAGGTTTCATAGCTCACCAATCCCTGCGCGTGATAAGTTTTGGCTTTTTGCCAAACAGCATCAAACTGCTCATCAGAAAACGGTTTACTTAAAGCGGCTTCAAATACCTTCCTTACAACCTCTGGTAAACGCTTAGCGTACATATCTCTGTGACTGACACCCAGATTCGTTAATATACTAGGTGATAAGCATGCCTTTGCATCAGTTTCATGGGGAAGATAAGCCCTGTCGGCTCTGCAGTAACCTGAAGGCGTCACCGGGTGGTCTAGGTCTAAATACCTTCCTGATGGGAGACCAGCCATTAATCTTTTATCGTTTTCCTGACCAGGTTTAACCATCTCTGAGTATGTCGTACGAAAATCAATGCATTCCTCCTCTACATCCCAAACTTTAGGAAACTCCATAGATGGTTGTGTATGGTTCAACATCAAAACGAATGTATTGTACTCTATTTGGTTTCCATCAAAAGCATTCCAAGTAGCCAGTATCGGCTCTATCAACGATTGATTAAATATTATGTGCCTTGTTCTGCATGAATTATATACTGTCTCTTTTGGCAACCATCCTGTTTTACTTTTATCATAATATTTTAATGATAAATTGAAACTTTTGAAATACGATGCATCGAAACGATTTTTTAAACACCTTCTAACAGTATTGAGGTGGCCCAAGCACTTTTTAAAATGGTCTCTACTGGGATTAATTTTGCAAGTCGTCATGCATTCAGCAAAATTATCTTCAGCTGGCTTCCTCACTCCAAATGAATAACCTGGTGACACTTTACTTATGTTATCATTCGGTGCCAATGGCACGCCGAGGCGAGCTTGGTTAGCAAATTGAAAATCCGCTTGTCTTGAAGTTGAAGGTCCGAACTGAGTGCCCAAGTTCACCCTATCGTCGGTCATGCAACATTTCATGGACCTCCCTCTAAGATCCGATGGTGTTTTTTGTCCAAAAATTATATTGGGGTTGTAAGACGGCCTGCAGTAATTGCGATTAGTTTGGTGGCCTGGGCATTTTGCGGGCCGAGTTTTATCAGGCAGAGGGTTAGCAGGCATCACAATATCGTAGAGCCTACCACAATCAGTAGTTTTTTTACCGAATGTAGTTCCTATAATGTCGATCCCGGGAGGAAGTGTAGGGACGGGATCTGGAACGGAGCCTACAGACTGCTTCCAGTAAGATTTGTAAGCTGTATTCTTAAAGTCATCCACCAGAGTTTGAAATTTAGTCTTGACAGGTGGAAACATGAGTTGAGCGACTTCATTAAACGGGCCTGCGT
Source organism: Lobophora halterata (assembly GCA_932526365.1). NCBI lineage: Eukaryota > Metazoa > Arthropoda > Insecta > Lepidoptera > Geometridae > Lobophora > Lobophora halterata. Next base: position 4,740,710 of record OW052018.1, read on the forward strand.
TTCGCATATCGAGTAGAGGTTGGCGTCTCAGAGGGGGCAAGAGGCGAGGTTTTGGAGGAGGTGCTATAGAGTCTTGAATAAGAGCTTCAACCTCATCTTGAAGGCTGTATTGCTGGAAGAAGTCGTCCATGCGTAGGTCTGATTGTGCACTGGGCCTGCCAGCCGCACATACCTTAGGATCTCTTTCAATAAACATACCTTTATTTCCTTTTCCTCCTGCACAGCTTTTCAACATGTTGGATGCCATATTTCATAAATTTGTTAGTTAAAACGTAGTGTTTGGATACTCTTATGCTAGATTCCACCACAAAATTGAACAAGATGAAAACATTAGTTGAATGCAATTCAGTTTCAATTCTTGTCTAGTGAAACATTCGTTGATCATCGCCCTCGAAGAGTAGAGTACTATGTCCTATACAGGAAATCACCCTATTGAAATTGGATTGACATTTACGTTTATGACAGAAAGATATTCGAATCAATATCTTTAAAAGGCTTTCACTTGCTTGACCATAAAGTTATTACGCCGCCGAAAGTATCCGAGATTATCTTCAAGAGATAATGGTGGTCCTGACTGACTGACTGATACACAACGCATAGGCCATACCATACCACTGGACGTAGAGACTTAAAATTTAGAGGGTATGTTTGTCAAGTAGTATAGGTGCTTTGAGGTGTTTGAAGTTGCTGTTGTCTGATATCTGCTTGTTGATCTAAGGAAATAAAATATTCACTAGTAGCTTGTATCCCACACAAGATATTAAAAGTGTCTACGTTTGCGCAGCTCAAGGAATTTTGTTAATTCACAACGCAAACGAAGTTGCGAGTGTCAAATTATAACAAGTATTAAAGTATAGAATCACAATGTAGTACATTGAAAATGCGACAGAAATCGGGAGCTACATTGGCTAACTTCTAGTAGATTTTGGTCTGAGTCTGAGGCTTTATTATATGTTAAAACTACTAGGCTTTTTCATTGTTATATAGGTTTGATACTTTCCATCTTGGTGTTCTATAGGAACACCGTTATTCATCTATGGCAAAAGAGATGTTAATCATAATATCTAAATTAAAAGAAGGCTGTTTTCTACAGGGCAATAGAGCCCCATTTCAGCGCAGTGCGGTAAAATTATAGTGGAAATTATACATGCCTAATTTAGAATCTTTGTAATAAGACTTTTACCTCATTTGTTTTTTATTATTTCTAGAAAAGCTACCGGAGGCTTTGGAATCGCGTTGCGCCAAGTGTACGGACATGCAGAAACAAATGGCCAAGAAGCTAGCTCAGGAAGTAAAAAGGACCCGCCCTGAGCTGTGGAGCGAGCTGGTCGCCTTGTACGATCCACAGGGCAAATACCAGGAAGCATTCCAAGACTTCCTTAGAAACTAAATTCATCTGATAACGCAAAGAAAATGTTTTTGAAAAAAAATTGTTTATTAGTATGAATTTATTGTCATTAACAATTATAATGTATTACTATTGTACCAGATCAGTAATTTTATTTTCATTTGATTCAACAATAACGCCTGGATGATTTTCCAGAGCTCGACGAAATGTCTCGTAGCATACCCAGCCTTGCGAATGAAACATCTTTGCTTCTTTCCAAATGTCATTAAACCGTTCATCACTAAACTTTTCACCAGTTGCTTCGAATACTCTTTTAACGACATGTGGCTCACGTGGCTGATACATATCACGGTGACTGACGTGAAGTAGGGTGAGAACACTAGGACACAAACAAGATTTCATATCGGACTCCTGAAGAAGACAAATGCGGTCCGCTTTGCAGCATTTCTCTGGGCTCACAGGATAGTCCAAATCGAAATATCGTCCGGCAGGCAGCCCAGCCATACGACTATTGTTAGGTTCTTGCCCGGTTTTGACCATTTCAGTGTACGTTGTTCGGAAATCAAGGCAATCGTCTGGTATGTCAGATATCTTCGGAATTTCCGGAGAAGGCTCTCTGTAATTGATAACGTGTACGAATGTTTTATATTCAATTCTGGTTCCATCGAAAGCTTGCCACATTGATAAAAGTGGTTCTAACAGCGCTGGATCAAATCTTATCAGCTTGGTTCCACAAAACTGGTAAACTATATCCTTCCGCAGCCACCCAGTCTTCTCTTTGTCAAAATACTTAAGGTTTAGATAGAAACCATGAAAAAATGTTGGCAGAAACCGCGTTGACAAATTTTTTCTTAATGAATTTAAGTGACTGAAGCACTTTCTGAAAAAGGCTTGACCTGGGTTTATTTCGCAGAATGTGAGACACTCGGGGAGGTTATCAGGAGGCTTCAGCATTCCGAACGTGTATCCTTTTGGAACGTCAGATATGTTATCGTTTGGTGCCAAGACACAGCCGATTCTTGGTTGTTTCGCGTCCTGGAAATTTGATTGTATCGAGTTGATGATAGTTCGATTTCCGTTTCCAATGACGATTCGGTCATCAGTTATACAGCATCTAGCGTATGTCCCTTGTTTATCTACGTACGTTCGATGACCATAAAACAAGTCTGGGTCGAAAGGTGGTGAGCAGAAATTGCGATCTTGTTGGACACCAGCTTGTTTTTTACGCGGAGTTTTATCTGGGTACGGTTTTTTCGGCATCACGATATCGTACAATCGCCCATGAAACGGCGTTTTTTTGCCAAATGTCGTACCTATTGTGTCGAATCCTTCTGGTAGCATAGGAACCGGATCGTGCATCTTACCAAGAGGCTGTTTCCAGTACGATGAGTAAGCAGTATCTTTCACTTCATCGACAATTGTTTGAAACTTGGTTTTAATAGGTGGGTTGACTAGTTGTGCTAGTGCACCAAAAGGCCCTGCATAGCGCAAGTCAAGTGGCAGTGGCTTTCGCAGGGGAGGAAGAGGTCTTGGTTTGGCAGGTGGTATGATGGCATCACTGATAAGAGCATCGGCTTCGTCCTTCAGCAGATAGTGTTGTAAGGAATCACATAATCGCACGTCGGGTTGAGCACTTGGGAGCCCTGCTGCACATATATTTGGATTCCTTTCTATAAACATTCCCAGGTTACCTTTGCCACCAGAGGTGGACCGCTGGCAATCAACAGGCATTTTTAAATTATATTCTAAAAATAATGTAAAATATCTAATAGGCTTTTTGTGGCATTTAAAAATGACATTGACATAGGTTTTGATGACATTATCAAAACATGATATCGGGTATCGTGCGGGTATCCACGGGTATCGCATGATACGGGCTAGTTCACCAGCTGCTAGTCGGCGAACTTAAAAGCCAATGAGTGAGCGAACAACTAGCAGATTGTAAAATAGCCGAAAACACGGGGCGAGTTTACAAGGAACTAGCGAACTCGCTGGCTTGTAGCTCGTAAACTAGCCCTGTGTCATCGAGGCTTTAAGTTTTGACCACTGATCAACAAAAGTACAGGTAGCAGTCTTCGAGAATCTAGATTGCTATATAATATGTCCAGCAAGTATTCTACAAAAATAATGGGTATTATCACAGAGTACTAAGAAGACATGAGTAGTAGCCAAAATACAAAGGCACTCGTAGTTTCTAACATTATTTGTAAATAAGTATAAGTATAAGTCAATAAGAGGTACGCAACCGCTTTATTTGATTTTAAATTTAAATGTTGATGGAGGAACAGAATGGACTAACATTTATGTCAAAGTATTAATTGCAAGGTGATCGTCAAGCAAAGTTAGCTACCATTACCAAGCTTCCGCTATTCATACCTAATATTATGCATCGGTAATATACTTTGCATTTAGTACCTGCGTCTCTACTGATATGGAATTTATAATTGATAAGTCTTCTATTACTAAGCACTTTTGTAAGATGACAAACCACTCCTTATAAAGAATAAGATCTTACTGAATTATTCACTAAAGATACAATCAGCGATAGACGTTGTGCTTGTAACATAACACAATATCACTTAGTTCCTTTGAACTAAGAACATAAAAATTCAAGTGTGAGCTATGATAACGAGTTTGATAGTGGTATCCTTATTAACTCTTGTAGCGGCAGATTTTTATAGCTCTAAATATGATGATTTCGACGTTCAACCATTGATAGAGAATGACAGAATATTGCTGAGTTACACGAAGTGCTTCCTCGACCAGGGACCTTGTACACCGGATGCAAAGGATTTCAAAAGTAAGCAATTCAGAGATTTACTATTTTATAAAAACCCAGACAAGGCCATGTTAAATGCACCTTATTATTCACCACTGACAAATATACAGGTACGGACGTTGTACATTGCCCAGAGCCGGCCACTGGATTGAGCGAGAAGGAAAACAGACGGGAAAATCACTCACACGCACAATCGATACTTGTTCATGACCACATTCATTAGATTTTGAGTCTCAGTAACTAAAAATGAATGTATTTTATTTTAATTATTTATTATTTAAACATTGATTTAAACTTGAAAATCCAGTGCAGCGCTTACTTCCACTTTAAAACCCAATATAAAATTACTGTACCACTAATATATATATATTTATAGTACTGTACTGTGGCTAGTTCCAGTTAGGGTTACCATCCGTCCGGGTTTCCCCGGATTTGTCCTAGTTTAAAGGGCGTCCGGGGAGCGTCCGAGACGGACTTCATTTGCAGTCCGGGCTTAAAATAGTTTTGGGCCGCCCGCGACACACGCATTGTGCCCGCACGCCGCTATCAACCGACCGTTGATTTAAAAACTAAAATACTGAACTGATTTTACCAATGAAAGTATGTATATCTTATATAAAATAAAAAAAAAATTGTCGAAGTTCTGAGGTAACAAACATTAAAAAAGCAACCGAATTGAGAACACCCTCCTTTTTTGAAGTTGGTTGAAAACCTGTTGACATGTCCGGGTTCTGGGCTCTAAAATCCGGGGTTTTCACGCGTCTTGTCCTAGTTTCCAAATTTTAGAGATGGCAACCCTAGTTCCAGTAAATAGTCTAGAATTATTTCAGAAGTGATACCGGAAGCAATCGAGACCACATGTGGGAGGTGCACCCTCAAGCAGAGACAAATGATCAGAAAAGTCATCAACGCCATGATGCAGAGGCATCCTGAAGCTTGGGATCAGATCTTCAATAAATACGATAAGGAGAATAAATATAAAGCGTCATTCGATAAGTTCGTGGTAGAAAATGATTAAAATTGATTTTGTGAAATACCTTTTTCAGTCCAAAATACTTGGATGTAATATACAATACATAATATTATTACTTGAAGCAACGTGTTTCAACATTTTTAAGCGAGCTATTCTTCTTATAATAGCTATTTTATATACCTAATTTTTTATGTTATGAATTTATAAAGAAAACACTGAAAAGTAAAAGTAAAAATTAAAAACAGTATTTAAACTTTATTAACTGTATAACTTCAGCTCAAACTTTCACAGGTACATCTTTAGTGACGTCCAAGTTTTCGCTCCAAAAATACCATAGATATTTCTACTGCTTCACCGAGTCCAGCTTGTCTTTATACCTCTCTTGGTACTTGTTGTCGGGGTCATACTTCACCGCCAGTTCCTTCCAGAGGTCATTTCGCTTGTTGACCAGATGTCTGATCACTTTGTCAGAGCTACTCTTTTGTTTTTCAGTGCATTTGGAGCATTCACTTTCCAGCGCATCGGGTAGAGTTTCTTTTAGCTCTTTACCGTCGGGGGTGCAACGACCCCTATCTAAGAGGCAGTCTACGTATCCTTTCAGAAGACGCTTTGATTCGAGGATTTGGTCCACATCTATGTTGTCCCACTTGCTGGTGTAAGTGGCGGGTCTGACGACCGAGACAGCAACGATCAACGTTACCAGTATTATCAGGTTCATGGTTGATCTGCAGAAAAAAAAATGAATATTTAATAGAGGAATAATAAATAAATGAGTGATTATGAGTCCCTTGAAATTTTCCAGATGGTTATGCGATGGCTTTAGTGAAGGTTTTATTAAATACCTAAACTTTGTTGAACGCCAGTTTATCTGATTTATCTTTATCCCTAATAAATGTAACTAATAATTTTTCAAAATTAAAAACAAATACTTATTGATATCTCAAAACTGGCAATGGTGGCAAAGAGGGCAATGGAAAAATATAAAATCCATGCCAATGAAGTAGTGGGTATATAATAATATCATTGATTCTAGAAAATTGTCTATAATAATTATAAGGTGAGTAGATTAACCTGTTATATACCGACAATTATCAGCCATCTAAGAAATCGTGTCTTCTCAACCTCATAATGAAACTATTATTATTGTTATGTCGCAATTATATTATTTTAACCTATGGTTACAGCGTTGGTAGGTACTTAGATTATTAGATTATTTACTTTTATTTTTTATTTTTAGATTATTAGAGTAGAAACTCTGATCAAAAAAAAAATTAACTGATTTATTTTATGTACCTTCCTCGTTTACGTTGCGAATTAACAAAATTCCTTTCCTAGTACATGCACGGCTACACTCCTTCACGAAAATGCCCTTGAAATTTCAAGTCTTTACGTCCTGTGATTTTGTCTGTGCGTTGTCTGTCAGTCAGTCAGTCAGTCAATACTAGCCTTTAATATCAATCATCGGTGATTTTGAAGCACTGCTATATATCATCAGTGGCCTAATGTGACTATTGTCGTATTCACGCATAACGCAATCACTCCAACAGGCAAGCACACTATTGGCTGACTATTATAATTTTATTATGTTTCGATACGATACGAATGAAACTATGAATAGTGACAAGTATCATGACATCAAAGCCACAGGCGTACAAAATTGCCTGCCCGCCTAGGCGGAAGTTTATCACAGGTGATTTTGTAACAGACTTGGTCTCAGAATGTAACAAGTGTTATATGTGATTAGTTATATACCATGATATATAACATGTTACTCGGTATACTTTCCATGAATAATCAATATACCTACAGGGCGTCCCACGGCTATGCCACATGGAGGGAAAGTACCTTGAATATTGTAGATAGAACATTTTACTAAAATAAGACATTATTTGAATTTAAAAACACAGTTTAAACTGTATTCATAGATATTTAAATAATTACACGGTTGAACCGGGAATCGAACCCGTTACACGAGAAAAATTATCACCCTGTAGCTTTATCATACTGATCGAAAGGCTTCATCATAAAGATAATTTTTTGCTAAATAATATAGTGTCACAAATAAGAGGAAGACCATGAATTTTAACATTTGATGTGAAATTTTGTTCAGAAAAATGAAAAGCTGACATCGCCGTTAGGACATTATCATACCGTACATATTACTAATAAATGTACGCATCATTATGAAAGTGTCCACGAGCTACAAGCAGAACTTAGACGTATTATTCTAAATATCCACCATAACAAGATCAAAAAATCGACAGGGAGCGAATTAATCAAAAGAGTGCGACTTTGTATTCAACAGGAAGGGACTCCTTTAGAGCATTTGATAAATTGATTAATTTTGTATTAAATATGTTAAAATTCATGGTCTTTTTTATTTTTGACACTATGTAATTTAGAAAAAAATAATCCTTATAATGAAGCCTTTCGATCTGTATGATAAAGCTACAGGGTGATCAATTTTTTTCGTGTAACGGGTTCGATTCCCGGTTCAACCGTGTAATTATTTAAATATCTATGAATGCAGTTTAAATTGTTTTTGAAATTCAAATAATGTCTTCTTTCAGTAAAATGTTCCATCTACAATATTCAAGGTACTTTCCCTCCATGTGGCATAGCCGTGGGACGCCCTGTATATACAATGCATAGTCCAGGCCACACCCTCGACGTAGAGACTTGAAATTTCGCGGGTATATTCATCAAAAAGTGTAGGCGCGTACTAAGAAAGGAATTTAGTCAATTCGCAACGCAAACGAAGTTGCGAGCGTCAATTAGTTTATATAAATAAGTAGGTATTTCTATGGTCTACACTTCATAACTTGTGTTTTTGGTGACTTAGTTGTTAATTCCCCACCCTTAAAGGTTTGTTGCTGGAAGGAAAAAGTTGTACATGAATTTTAATGTGTGCTATACAAATATTTATTTATGTTTTCGTTTGTGTATGTACAATGAAGAGTTATAGAATTAATTATTAATTGAAACTTACCAGCTAATGATCCTTCGTTAGCACAGTCCGACCCTTCGCTAGGCTGTGTCAAGAAACGCAACCTGTGACTATTTATATTGCAGTCTTACTAGAAATTATCTAAGCATTGTGACGCGTTCATAGGCCAGGATGAAACCAACAATGGTTTCTGTGGAAAACGTAATCTGAGATATTATTGCTTAATTCATATTATAATTTGTTTGAGAGAAGGTCTTTTACTCTTTCCCTGTACAATTTTTTTCCGAAATTTATTACCTATTAATTTTTGACGACACGATTGGTCGAGTGGCGACTACGTTGGAATACTACACCAAGTGTCGCGGCTTCGATTCCTGCTTCAGGACAAACAATTGTGTGATGACCATTTGTGTTTGTCCTAAGTCTGGGTGTTTTCTATCATATGTACCTATGTATTAAAAAAAAAGGATTTAAGTATTGTATCAGTTATCTGGTTCTGCTTAGTTAGGAGCTAGATGGCGTTGTGAAATGTCCAAAATATTTATTTATTTATATATATTTAGGTATATTAAAATTGTATAACCATTGACGAAACCCGCTACTTCGTTTGCGTTAAAAATTAACAAAATTCCTTTCTTAGTTCGCGCCTACACTTATTAACGAACATGTCTTAAGAAATTCAAGTCTCTACATCCATTGGTGTGGCTTGTGCGTTGTCGTCAGTCAGTCAATCAGGTCCAAGACTTTTATGCGTATAGATTAGATAACCATATTTTTAATTAGATAATAATAAGAATATTATCAAACTTCATAAAAATAATAACACATCAATATATTTTGGTAATTTCGTTTCCAGTAGTAATAATAAAATAGTAAATTCTTATTATTCAAAGTCTGAAAAAAGGAGAGTTCTTATTTGAAGTTATTTTTAAGGATATTATATGAACATAGGCTTACCATGATTTACCTTGTGAGGTTAAAGATAAATCTCATATGTATTACCCAATTTCAGATTTGTATGCAGATCACCACATTTCCTGATAGTATTTTCCTAACCGGAACGGTCTACATTTATAAGGATAACCATAGCCTTTTTGTACGCGATGACAATTGTAGACCAAACAAGGAAAGATATAAACCTTCAACCCTCTATCTAGAGTTCAGAATAGCATACCAATTTTTACGTTGAGACGATCATTTGCATTAGATCTGATGTAAATATAAATTAAACAGGAGTATTTGATACAAGGGCGGTGGGTTTCATTGATTCGATTAGAAGTTGGTAATGTTTTATGCATCAATACAATGTAGCCAAGATGACCACACTAATATAAAGGCACTTTGCTTTGTTAGGCTATAAAGGATAGATGGTTGCTCCTTAATCACGCTTAAACTACTGAACCGATTTACCTGAATTTAACAACCATACTTGAGACAAATAAAGTCATGTTCAATTTTAAAATTGTCATTTATTCAGCGCGTGAATGCAGCAAGTATTCTTGTCACTTTGCTTTTTTTAATGTTAATCTAATATCGATAAAGGCAATTTTATGTCACACGTGAATCTTGAAAATGAACATAAGCGAATTTCAACCCCGGTACCACGTGGGTGGTGTGACCGAATGAACTGTACACCGGCTATACCATGCTTCAGAAATTGACTGATTTTGAAATTAAACAGGCAAATTAATAGGAGCTAGCCTTGTAAAGATGCACTCGTTTGATTAATTAAAATAATTTATATTAATAATCTGGTTCTTACTAGTTTGATAACAATCGGATGTTCATCTTGACACAGTAATAATATGCATACAAAATGTTCAATAGACGCCTATAAGACGTGTACTCACTAATTAGGCATTGTGTTGTGTAGGTACAAATGATCTAACTAATTCCTTGTCTACATCGACAACGAAATTTTCATATACTCGTACGTAGGCATAATCATAACTTCTGCTTAGGTTAGGTGCTAGATGAGACTTGCCTTTGAATAGAAGAGTGCTACACGGGATTTAAATCACTTCGATACATTTTGATTGTCAATCTCGAAAACCTAGTAATTTTACTAACTACTGTGCCATTGCTTGGCGAATGTTTTGGCTCAATTTTTTTATTTAAACGTTTTATCTATTATAAATAAATGTTATGTCCTGACTAACCGACTGACTGATTGACAGACAACGCACAGGCCAAACCAAATTTCGAGGATATGTTCTTCAAGGAATCTAGGCGCGTACTAAGAAAGAAATTCTGTAAATGCTCAACCCAAACGAAGTTGCAGATGTCAACTAGTTTACATATATTATTGTGATTAGTGTGATTCTGCGAGTTTTATTGCATAAAATGACTGGTGTGAATACGGCGTAAGTTGCATACAGATGCCATTGTGCAACATCATTAGCAGACAATCGTGGAAGACAACTGATGGCTGATCTGTGACGGCTGCGCAACCTCCCACCCCCAGCCGTGTTTGCGTGCTTGCTTGATATGACTGAATCGTTCAACCGAAACTTAAACTTTTGTTGATAATAAATCGAAACCAAACTAGCATAAAGGATACTGGAACGGTGCTGTCAACAACCCTATCCTGCTCCGTTACTTCAAGGAGCTTCAAGGAGCAATGCACAATGCACCCTTCAACGGGACGCCAGTGCAGACCGCTGTACCCCCTAAACAGAATAAGAATAAGCATAAGATGCATAAAGGATTACTAGCGGACAGCTACAACTTTGTATTTCGAACTAACATTTTTTTTTCTTAGTGCTACTTCATTAACGATCACAGCCTCGAAATGGCATGAGGTAGAACGTAATAGGTAATAATTATGACCATTTGTTTGCAGTTAGAATATTATAAATATCTTATTTAAGACCAGAAGGACAGACCGCCCTATTGTCCTCGAATTTTCGTGTTCTTCGTGGTTCTGTATGTTTTTCTTGTTCTGTGGTATTCAATAAAGAGTTATCTTTCTATCTCTCTCGGGGGAGGTACCAGGAAATTCAATTTAGTTATTTTCCCGTTTCCTACAGTTGAATACGGCAGAGCTCTTTGTTTTGTTATTGTTTCAATTTGAATGAATGCTGTTTTTGTTTAATGGTAGTAATTAAGAGATACAGCCACTTTTTTTTGCCCTGCACACAAGCTTACTATTATAAGGTGTAAGGAGTGGAGTACTCTACGCGTGTGAGCTAGAACCAGCATAGGGTGCCTTATTCTGACGACACCGTGGCTTAGTTGGTAGTGACCCTGCCTACGAAGCTTGGTGTTCCGGGTTCGATCCCCGGCCGGGGCAAATATTTGTGACGCACACAAATGTTGGTTCTCAGGTCTTGGATGTTGTGATGTGTTGTATGTGTCCATGCCACCTGCGACACAGGGAATACTAGTGCAGGGGTGTGAGTGTGTGAATGTTTATGTTTTATGTTATGTTTATTCATATTTTGAACTGGCCCTTTACCCCCGTAGTCAGGATAAAAAGTAGCTTTATTATTTTCCAACTCATGGGCTCATCCGTTTTTATCCTCACTTAATTTCGTCATAACTCTTTTTATGTTATGTGATTGAAATTGACATTTAAATGAAAGGAAAGCTGCACCTACCAGCATCTGATACTGGCTTTATGTAGTTTGCACCTCAGAAGTCGTTATGATAATGTGTGACGTCTGTAATCTAATAAACACAAGTAATTAACAAAGATATTAGGTTACAACACCAGCTAATATTAAATGACATGTCAAGGGAAAGCCCCTGAGTTGAGTTGAGTCACCAGCACCATCGCGAGGTATTAAAGAACTGGTAGATTATCTTGCTCAATGGAGTGCATAGAAGGTTGACGTTTCATCCTATCTGCATCATAATTTATATGACCATCCAACCTGCATGCTAATCGTCAGAGTCAGTTGATGAGGTGTTCTTTTAACAAAACCAAATACAATGTGTTCGATCTTGAGTTACCAATATTTAGGGGGTTGTTTTCTCAGTTTTTTTATCGGCGAATCAGCCCTCTCCCGTCGACTTACCCCACTCCCCTTGAAATGGCGACCATTCTGTTTTTTAACCAAAACTACGCCAGTTCGGGTACAAAAATGACCATAACAAAATACCTATTAGTCCTAAAAATTTGAAATTGATGTTATTTGAATGACAAAAGGTCACTTTAGCAATCGTGATACCGTTTTTATTGTTACTATAGGGGCGTTACATTAAAATTATAACAATTGAGAATATGCTAAGTGAAAAAATACTACAGTCTTTTCGCCATTTTGAGAATTGGCCATTTTGCGCCTGAACCCTCTTTTTTACGTTAATATCGGTAACTAAAACCAAACACATTGTATATTTAACGTAAAAAAACATTTAAAACCATGTGATCGGACTGTCCGAATATCAAAGATAATATTTTTTTTAAATAACATACAAGAGGTTATTCCTATGGATGTTATTGTTTTACTACTATTTAGCAATTACAGTATTCGATGTTCATAGACTGATGACGTCAAATAGTAATTTACAGGGCTCATCACGTACAAAGTGTAAACACAGGCAAATGATCTTGGAAGCAACGGAAGAAGCTACCAGGGTGTTTCATTTTAATATATCAAAAAAAGGCTTTTTAGTTACAGTAAAACCTCATTACTGTAAAAAATAAACTTATGTTACCTTACTTAATAAGACATGGCCCTATCACTCCCTTTTATACGTTTTGTAATATAGATTGTATTATTTACCATAAGCTGTAATACCTAAATTAAATTTTTATTATGACTTATTAGACGATTTTTGCAAGAATATTTTTTGTAAATTTTCTACAATATTACTATCGCAAATGACTTTGCAGTTATATAAAAATTACGTTCATAATAATTGAGGAACCCATATTATCCTGTAAGGCGTTTCCTAGACGATCAATTACATTGCGCAATATGACGAATTGTGCATTTTATTGACCGTGTTATTTATATTGAATCTTTCTTTCTTTCAAATCTTATTGACCAATAAATATAATGTACAATGTTATTGTAGGTCTAGGGGACGCCTAAGTGACTTACTCACTCATTAATGTAGTCAGTCAATATTGTATATGTGCAATACGTTGCATAATTGTGTGTTCTGTTAAGTTTCAAAATTGGCCCACTCAGTCTGCAAAACCTGTTAATAGATAATCCTAATATGCTTGAGAAAGGATATAAGTACCTACCTAATGAAATGTTTGCAAAAAATGTACATGCAGCTTATAAGAGTGAACTTTACTACTTCAACTTTATAGATAGGTTGTGCAAAAAGGTTCAAAGTCCTGTATCTGTTCTGGTAATTTCTATTATTCTGAGCAGGCGTGATCTCTTACGATGAGAAGAGCGCTTATCTCGCCTGATCATTTGATACAAAAGTAGGCAATTCACCATTAAGGGTGGAAGAGCACTGTGATTGGCCAATTTACGGTCCTCTTCTCTCCACTCCGCCCAGCTCCGCGTCAGTGGAAACGCACCCTAACTCTAATGCATATATTTTTTTCAATTATTATTATAATGTCATCGAGAATTCGTTTCTTTTTCTTCAAAATTTACGTACAAGGACGTGTGTAAACCAATTAAAATATTTGTGCAGTTGCAACGGTCTAAGGTCACTGACTACATTCAAACTCTTATTACCTTACACTGTACATTGTTTACGTATAACAATAAGCATAAAAAACGTAATCATAATTAGAACATCCTGTAGATCGTGCGGTTTTTATGCATCGGAGTCGGAGACAGATGAAATAATGAACAAACCAGGGGCAAATTAGATACTTTAAGTACGGCGTGGTCCAGTATAAATAGTGGTATGTGATTACAGAAGCAGCATAAGTCACTTGGCTCTTGTGATTATAGTTCACGAGGATCATAAGGTAGGACACGTGTTGTGTGGGGCGAACATGTATGTCATTGTGAACGTGTTAGTTTTAAACTAGAAGGTGTGCAGGATTCCATCTAGATAGGTTCCGTTTTAGTGTAAGATATTTTGCCGGTAAGCAGTAAAGTGTGAGCATTACTGTGTCCAGTTTGAAGGGTTCTATAGATAGTATTAATCTTAGTGAAATTACTTTATGATTGACATCAAAAGGTCTCAAAAAAATCGAGCGTTATAGCTGTTTAGCACCAGCCAATGCCATGACTGAATCGGTCTTGTCTTATTGGTTGAAGTGAGAATTTTAACTTAATTTTCAATAAGATTGTATTTTATTATTAGTATGTTAGTTGATACAAAAAAAAGTTAACTATTGTATTATTTATTTGTTTCCAATATAAATGCTCTACTTAGTTCCATACTGCTGTGAATGAATCACTTACGATAATTGATTGATTCAGGCGTTACTTTGCGGAAATCCATAAATATCAACAAATTATATAAATATATTTAGTAATAAATCCGCTTAATTTCTAAACAAAAGTTTTAATTAACTTAACTTTAGTTCAACTAAACCAAAGAGTCAACGAACAGAAAACCAAAGTTAACCGGGCCGGGCAACGTTGTTTATTCACTCTCGTTTCAAACTTCGGCGAGTCCTCACCTCCTGATGATGCCTCGTGTAGAGGCGAAACACGTGTCGTATCTTTAAACTTTGGTTTTCTGTTCGTTGACTCTTTGGTTTAGTTGAACTAAAGTTAAGTTAACTAAAACCTTTGTTTAGAAATTAAGCGGATTTATTACTAAATATATTTATATAATTTGTTGAATCACTTACGTCTTATGTATTTCAAACACATTAATTTAAGCACTTTTTATGTTGACCGTACAAGTTGAAAACAATTTCAAGAAAAAGTAATAAAATTCATCGTATTCGCGTTGCTCCAGAGCCTCGGGGATCGGGGTATTCATAACCCGTGTAAAAAAGTCCAAAAAATATTTATTTATTTATTTTCACAGGCTCAAATTATAGATAGAGTACATACAATTTGTCTCAACACAGTACATCTTTGTCCCATAATGAACTGCTGAATCATCGAACATTTAATGGTACCTACTTACAACCGCAAATTGTATGATGTGCATTTGATTGTCCAAGAAACAAAGACCTTGTTCTACTTGAAAATAAATTGGAATATCATAAAACTTAGTAAATAAAGGCCTTCTAGCCTTTGAACCTTTGAACCGAGGTGTCAGAGACTCTGTTGTTTGACGTAGCAGAATCGAAATTTTGTAAAGAACCTTCTTCAACGTGTGAGCTTAGAATTACATTCGATTACACCTTCATATTCATCTATCGATTGATCGAGTAGTGTGTAGGACTGCTACGCCGCCCGGTGGCGGGGGTTCGATTCCCGCTTCAGGATAAACATTTGTGTGATTAATATTGGGGTTAGCCCTGAGTCAGGGTGTTTTCTATGTATCCCATGTAATTATTTCCAAAAAAAGTATATAAGAATTCTATCAGCAATCAGATTCCCATAGTACAAGCATATATTGTTTAGTTAGGGGCTAGATGGCGTTTTTTGAAAATGTCCTTCTTATTTATTGATTTTATTACATTATTTTCTAACACGTCAATTATACTTTTATTATGGTGTTTTATTTGTATTCCATATTTGTAATTACAAAAAGTATTTTCTATCATAATATCTGGTTCCCATAGTGAAAGCTCTGCTTATTTTGGGGCGTTATATGAAATATCGAAAAATATATATTTTTATAATTACCTACATAAAATTACTACTAACCAAATGTGGTAAGAGGTTAAAACTTAGAATAACACGAAAATATATTCTTATTGCAGATTAAAATGAAATTTCTACTCGTACTTTGCTGCTTAGCTGCAGCAGTGCTGGCTGATGACAAATACACGGACAAGTATGACAACATCGATCTCGATGAAATCCTCGAGAACAAGCGACTCCTGAAGGCATACGTCGACTGTGTGTTGGATAAAGGGAAGTGCAGCCCTGAGGGAAAGGAATTGAAAGGTAAGATGTTATAAGTCTTATTGAGAAAACGCTCTTTAAATAATTTTAGGTAGATCAAACGTTGTCATTGAATATTTTAACATCAATATTTATAAACGGCTTGGACTGACTGCCTGACAGACAACGTTTAGGCCAAACCGATGAACGCATATACTTGAAACTTGGAGGTTGTGTTCGTCAAGAAGTAGGTACAAAGTACAAACGCGTACTAAGAAAGGGATTTTATTAATTTACAATGCAAACGAAGTTGCGGGCGTTAGTTAGTGCTTCTATATTGTCTTCATTTTGATCTTGGATAGTTAAATCATTTTTCTTGTGAACTACAGTGGCCGGACCCCGTAGCATTAGACTAACGTGAGTAGGTTTTCCGTGAAATTGATTGGACGTTCCTAAGTAATATCACAAGAAGTGGTAGTATACTGTAAATGGGACATTAACTAATATCTTCCTTACAACAGTTGAAGCAATAATGATGGTATACAATCTACTGCCATAACCCCAGTCATTGGCAGTCTTATCTAAGCACTTAAATATAAACTGTAATCTAGCTATTGCATGTCACTAGCAGCTAACTTTATAGAAAACCCCAAGCTAATGAGCACCTAAGAACTGCTCAGTTGTGCAAGTAACTGCGTATTTGCTGTAGACAATGACTTTTTGCTTCTTTATTATTTACAATTCAAATCAACTTGTAAACATGATGTCTTTGAGTGTCTGTGGTTATTTCCCACGTGAAACTCATGGAAAAGTATTGAAACCTTGATATTTTTTATGCATATTGTTTTAACGTAAGAATAAACAAAAATATACAATATAAGTACTCTCAGTAGTTTTTTACAATGTAGGCTATGCTTGGTCTTTACACAACACAGATCAGAGTAAACTGTGGTCAGGTCAAAATTGGCGGAAATATCGCGTTACATAATAAAAAAACTCATTCTCTCTCAAAACATTTATTCTCGTTGAACATCTTGTTATTAAAGTACGTATATATTTTACTACATCATAAGCTAACTACTACAATCTATATTACGAAATTTACAAGGTTATTAAAGAACCTATATTGCGAATATTTTTTTAATCCCAAATTTATTTACAGAGCATCTTCAAGAAGCCATCGAAACTGGCTGTGAAAAATGCACAGAGACTCAAGAGAAGGGTGCATACACCGTGATCGAATACCTCATCAAAAATGAACTCAAAATCTGGAGGGAGATCACCGCCAAGTTCGACCCAGAGGGCAAATACAGGAAGAAGTACGAAGACCGCGCTAAGGCTAAAGGCATCGAAATACCAGAGTAGATTTTATATAACAAAGCAATTGATAGGTATTATTTAATAAATATTTTTGATTTATAAACTGGACTTTCCGTTGCAAACAAGAAACATAATATATACAGACGGACAAGTACCGATATTATGTTGTAAATATGGAGTTAATTACCGTAATAATACAATCTTAAATTAAAAAAAAGATACAAATATATGTATAATAAATCATAGGTCAAACAATTTTGTAGAGCCACTGAACGTAATTTTGATTACTTGTGTTCGTAGAAAAGACTTTAGCGCGCTCCGCGTAGCGTTGCTACACGATATGAAAAGGCGTTCCGTTGCTCGGTTTTTACTTTAAGGGTAATCCTCAAATCCGTATTCCATACAAAATGTTTCGGACAAATATAAATACTCAAAAAGTACGCCATATTATAGTTATTGACGAAATTAAAAATATGGACGAAACGAATAGTGTGAAGAAATTACTATAATACGGCGTACTTTTTGAGTATTTGTCCGAAACATTTTGTACGGAATTCGGATTTGAGGATTCCCCTTAAGGACAGAGTACTAAGATATACACTACTTATATTGTTTTTATTAATTTTGATATAACTACAATTTAAATCTCCCAAGTTAGATTAAAAAAAATGGTGTTCCGGTTTTATAATTAAACTTAGGTACTCATTTTCTTTTTTTCTTATGAACCTTCTTCAAAATCCGAATACCTACATCAACTAAAGTTGCTGCTAAAATTTACAACGTCAATGATCTTACGAAATATAGTCGATAAGTTATAAAAAGGTTTCTGCTCATATGAATGAACTCCACACAGGTGACTACAATAGAAACTTTGTAATCAAAATTTGAATCGTAATTTTAGTAATTTTAAATTCCTTGCTTTGAACTCTACCACAGTGTGTATTATAATAACTGTGTATCTTAGTACTCTGTGGTAGTAATATTGAAAGCATGATACCTACCTAAAGAAAGTACCCACATGTCTAAAGAGATACGTAGGTACTTTCTTATTAGCAAAATATAATAATAAGGATGTGGTAGGTGTGGATAAATAGTTTTATTATTGTTATTAAAATAGCGTCATCATCTTCAATCAAACAAAATGGGTATAATAAAAAAATACTATGGACCTTCTTTGTGCGGTTTATTTCATGACAATCGATTGCATCTACGATGACTCACGTGTAATTTAATTGCAATTAATTATGATCTCAATCGCCGCTTTTCATCTCGTAATTGTCTCAACAATGGACAACCATTGCTGTTGAAATTCACGCAATTGATCATGATATCAATTGATAATCGATATAAAACTATGCACAGATGCTACAGTTCTTTAGTGCCCTTTGTCATCTGATGATCTTCAGCGAACTCTTTAATCAAGTAAGTTTTTCAAATTGATTTCTACTGAAACTGACGTAACCTTCATTTCCACTATTTGTTGTCCTGGCGTAGATCATCTGGAAACGGAAATAAAAACTTAGGACGATTTCGTCTCGTCTCGTGTAAGCTCTGGGGCTGACTTGGTGGAGTTTTTAAATACTTTGATGGTTTTTGACTGGCTTGGTAGCTACAACTTTATTGTTATTGCCGGGAATGGCAATTGCGCTACTTAAAATATGTAACGATCAAGACCAGGTGAAATTGAAACCTAAATTATGTTTTAATTTAATAATTTTTAATTAAATTTGTGCTATCTGCGTAGTGTTTTGCGCCCACATTTCAAAAACTATCGGCTGTCTATTCCTATATTATTTCACCTGAATCACACAAAATGGAACTTGCTGCTATAAATAAATAAATCATATTTAAATTCAGATCATTTATGTAGATCTTTTAAAATTTTAATAAAATATGTAAGCCATACTCATAGTAGAACCAACCGTTACACCGCAACTAAACTTTTTAATCCAATTAACTATTTACAGAATGAACTGGTTAGTTCTCTCTGCATTATTAGTAGTAAGTTTTGCGGCAGCCGAAGACCAGTATACCGACCGCTACGATGAAATAAATTATGATGAGATCCTGGCCAACAGAAGACTACTTGTGCCATATGTGAAGTGCGTCCTGGACAAGGGGCGCTGCACCGCTGAGGGGAAGGAACTCAAAGGTATGAATGCTTTTTATAGAGCTTATAGAGTTCCGCTACCGATAGCTTTGAAAACAAATGAAAAAAATATAGGTTTATATACATTTAAATATATTTTTTAAAAAGAGCCCGCATTTAAATAAAAAAAAGTTTTAATATGAAGAATGCTTTAGAGAAAGTACTATACTTTTTCTTCTTCATTTTCTTTCTTAAATTAAAGAGTTTTCTTAACTTCTAAAATGTACACAATACAAATTTCGTTTTCAGTAATAAAAAATACGTATATTAAGTTTACTCAACGCCATCTTCAATACTATTATAGTACTTATATATAATACCTATTTTGAATCATTAAATTAAATAGATTAAATACATTTTTTCATTGCTTAGCTTTATTGATAAGATTTTTTAACTACTTTTTTCTTTTAGTCCACTTAAAAGATGCCATGCAGTCAGGGTGCGCAAAATGTACGGTGAAACAGCGTATAGGGGCAAGAAAAGTCGTCAGCCACATAAAATCTAATGAAAACGATTACTGGGAGCAGATTAAAGCTAAATACGATCCTGGAGACAAATACAAGGACACTTACGAGGCTTTCTTGGCAGTTCAGGAGTAAATAACAAGGAACTTAATTTTTTAGTTTCATAGGTGTGTGTGAAATAAGTATTGTGAGTACGAGTAAACTATAAAAAAGTATTCGTTTGTATTTTATGTTAATTGTGAAATGCCTCGGTCTGTTTTATACCTTTATCCAATACTGGTTGCCATTCGAGAAACTTTACATCTGCATATTGCGACTTCAGTTGCTAATTCTAAAAGTTATTCGGACGTCTACGTTTTAAGCCTGAATTATACATTATACAGTATATACTCATAAGTTCTGGCGTACAATAAAGTATTTCTATCTAAGTATCTATCTATCTACACAGAAACGTCATAATATGGCAAGGGCACGGCGCAGGCAGAACACTAGGATATAATTGTATGACGCGTCGCTTACAAATTCTGTATGAAATGGTTTTGCCTACGGACGTCTACGTCTTACGGAGTGGAGGGTACGTACGTCTAAAGGCTATGATAGTGATTATTTAATACTTAAACTGCTAGTGCTTTTATGCCTACTAGCACCAAACTGAAGGCGATCCTAAGCAATTTATTTTTTTATTTTTTATTAATTTATTTATTTAAAAGCACAGAACATATCACAACGCACTCGCTCTGTAGATCCTCGGTCCAGATTCAGACCGTTAAGATCTTCCTAGCGAGTATAGTAATTACTTAGAAACTTTGAGAGTTTTGTGCAAGTGCAAGTAGGATTTGTATTCAAGTAAACAACAATGTAAATTTTAAATTGAATACAGAAATATTTTCTTTTTTTGTTTTGGTAAAATAGATTTACATAAATTAAAACAGACGTAAACAATGGAAAATCTGACAACGGCAGTTCAAGGTTTAAGTTCTTCGTTATTCCTCCACCAGGGAATACCCACTAATTACTTGCTATAATTAGTATCTTGAACGCATTTAGTACATAATGTCCCCAACACACCACGTTATTCAGTTTAATTTGCCATATATTAAATAGGTAATTACAGCGTAGCCGCGTGTAGGAAACTCGGCAGTGTCCTAATAGAACGCGATCACGCGATCGTCGCGCGAGCAAGCGATGCGACCATCGCGCGATCGCGCGATCAAACGTACTAACGTCAAATAGGCGTCCCGATTGGCAATCGCGCGATCGCGCGACGCGATGCGATGCCAATTGGGACGCCTATTTGACGTTACTACGTTTGATCGCGTGATCGCGCTATCGACGTTCGCGCGAACTTGCGATGGTCGCGTCATCGCGTTCTATTAGGACACTGCCTTAACTGCCTAGATATGATATGGATTCGTATTTCTCTCGATCTTTTTTCATCTTGATCATGATCCCTATACAAAAAAATGCATAATAAAATTGATAACAAATTCTCATAGGGTATACATGTATACAATTCTAATCGATATCGAGTTGGAGTAGTTGAGCTACCTATAAATCGTTCGCAACGGTCTATGGGTGGCCCAATTGTTTCCCTTTGTAAATTTTGTAATATAGATTGATAGTTAGCTTATGCTATAATAAACAATTCTAATTATTGTATTCAATTATTGTATAATTGTATAAAATTCTATAGCTTGGCATTTCAAATTCTTGTTACAAATTATTTAAGTGTCGTTGTGCCCACATTCCAATCATTAGGAAACGTGTATCAAAACTACCTTCTATTCAAATTGAAGTAAAAGTACCAGTCAAGCAAATAAGCGACAGGATTGTTACAGAGGTTTTAATTTTAAAATGCTAACTATCAAGTATTCTTGTATTTTTTTTATAAGAAGCAAATGCCTAGCCTTACAAAAAAAAAATCTATGACCCCCAAGTGAGGCAGAGGGCGTCCACAATGAGCTTCCTTCGCGAAATGTCTTGAGCTTCACGTTTGACTTCGCTCCAGGATTTACCGGGTTTACAGGCTTTGACCTCCGACTCTACCGATCTTCGCCAAGTCTACTTGGGACAGCCACGTTTTTGTCTTGGCCTGCGGGTTCCAGTCTAGAGCTTGCTTTGGGATGTGGTCGGGCGCTTTACGTAGCGTGTGGCCAGTTCCATGTGCGACGCTTTATATGAGAAACTATGGGCGATTCATGGCACTTCTGTAGAAAGTTGGTGATTTTGTCCGGCTAAAAGATTCCAAGGTAACCAGTATATTGCCCTGGTTGGTCCAGTGACCATGGTTGAGATCCTCGCCACAGGTGACCTTTACATCTCGCGTATTCAATTCAAATTAATTCTACATATACCTAGATACACAATTAATTAATATCATTTCAGTAAAATATTGGTAATATCAGTGACCAATTCCAGATTCTGGCCGGAATGTGAAAGATTACACAATTTACTATATTCAGTGTCCGTTTATTCACTACAAAGACTACAGTCCTGACTTAACATAAATAGGTATGTGGTATAGCTCTATGTTTAAATGTTGTTAAAATTACACAATACTTAAAAAACCGGTTTTGTAGATCTTTTATAGCTGATTCTGATGATTCAAGGTAAACAAAACTATATAAAGCAAGCAAAAAGTTTTGGAAAAGAATTTTAAAATGTATAGCATACCCACAGCAGGTCAATGACAGTTTAAAATAGACGCGCTATCTTCGACAAAAAAATGTTGTATCTATCGATACAAGATTGGTTATGTTACAATGTATATATCTACTTATATTTGGTTTTTATACAGTAAAAATAGAAGTATAAGTAGGTAAGTTAAAAATACATACGTAAACACGTTTATACTGTCTTTTTAACATGTTATTTTCTACCTAGTACCATTTTTACAGTCTATGTAGCCATTGACTATTTCTTACGGTTCCCTGTATTTATCCAGGCCATGGAAAATGCTGTAGGTACATCAGTCTTTAATTTACACTATAAGTGGTGTACGTTATAAACCTAATAATTACCGAGTGACGATAATTTTATTATCTTCATAAAAAAAAGAACGTGTAAAGACCTATAAGGAAAACATTTGCGTCATTTAGCTTCGAGAACAATCTAGATATTATTATTAATTATTCAAACAGCTTAATAGTTATTGGTACACCAAGGGCCTTATGCAATGCATTTTCGTATAAATTGGCAACATGAACGAGGTATACACAAGAAATAGTTTCTAATAATATTCTAATAATACATTTAATTTAAAAAAATATATTTTGGGTTTACGTTTCAAGATTAAAAAAGTTGATTTCATTGACGTTAATGTAAAATTCATAATAAACCTTGAGGACATCTTTAATCAGTAAACTGTTAAATCATTTATGGAATTAAGGAAAGGTTAAGGTTGTTAACTTTAGGTCATTTTATTTAAAAACCAGTTTTGAACAATGGACAGGAAAATGATTTTAATTTATATCCTACGCAATATTTTGGTCAGGTGAAGTTTTATGATGAGTAAAAAACTTTTTGTATGTAAAAAGCATAAGACAAGCGAAGGCATTGGCGTTTTGTCTTATACTCTACAGTGGACAGTTATGGGGTATAATATTCAATGATCTTTAACGTACTTATTGTATACATTTTCAAAATATATTAATCTCAGACAGAATACACATTACGATATCGGTACTTAAACATAATTTATTGTAAAGCCTTAAAAAATCAGTCAAGTGTCAAATTTAGCTTTTAACGACTCTGAGTTCATTTTCGTATTTGGAGACATATTGGTGGCTAGGGTCGTACTTGGCCTTAAGTTCATCCCAGTACGCAGATTCGTTGTTGATAAGGTGGCCTATGACGTGGCGGGTGCCATTCTTCTGCGTTTCAGTGCACTTCTCACAGTTAGTTTCCAGTGCGTCTTTGATGTGAGCTGGAAACAATAAATAAAGTTTTATTTCAATCTTAATAAATAACTTCTCTACTTCAAAGGTAACATAAGAACGTGATCAACGTTAATAGCTGTTTTTCTTTACGATTATTACGATAAATGAAAGTTTAGCATTATTAATAAGTATATTGTGGTTCACTCTACTCTTTTTATTCTATACGATAATAAACATTAATGTGACTTCTTCAACGTGGGTGCCAAAACCATTTTATTTGCAAAAATAAAGTTATTATTTACTATATTAGAACATTGCGTTGGTTTACTGTTAGTGGCCACAGCTGCTACGCACACACGCACATTCAAAAGAGTAAAGTAAACTATATGAGTGTTGAATATCCCTAGCCCTACTCTATATTTGAGGCCAACCTTCTTATCGCTGTCCTTCGATACTAGTTAAACAAATAGAAAAATAAATATTTTGGACATTTCACACAACGCCATTCAGCGCCAAACTAAGCAGAGCTTGTACTATGGGAACCAGATGACTGAATAGAATACTTAAATACTTTTTTTGCAAATACATTATAAAAATAAATAGAAAACACCTAGACTCAGGACAAACATCGATATGCGTCATACAAAAGTTTGTCCCGAAGCGAACTTGCCGCTCGACCATCCGTGTCGTCAAAAAGTAAATTTTACAAGCTCTTTCTTTTAATTAAAGTAAGTGTGCCATAACAGGCCACGACATCGCTTCCCATCAGGAAGTTGTGGCAAATACATAAAAGGTAGGTATTTTTCTACTTACATTTGAGTTCCTTGCCCTCGGGCGAGCACTTGCCCTTCTCCAGCACGCACTTGATGTAGGGGACCAGCAGACGACGATTACCAACGATCTCTTCAAAGTTGATGTTGTCATACTTGTCTGTGTACTTGTCACTAGGCCGAGCAGACACAAAGGCCAGAGCCACGAGGAAACATAATAATACTGCAGATTTCATTCTGTAAAAAAAAAATACGTTTAAAGGAGTAAAGTAGCAGTTTTTAATTCCTTATAGCATTACTAGAATGACATAATTATAACATATATGTATATATAATATATATGTATAATATAATACATAATGAAAAAAAAAAGACATGGAGAATACCATCATTCTTATTCTTATAGAATGTATGTTCGGTGTAATGGTGAATAAGAAAATCTTGATATTTCGTCTGCTAACGTATGTTTGAAATATGAAGTGAGTAAGATTGGGGGCGCTGCAATGACAAATTGCTTTTATGTAAGGTGATTTTTTTGCTGCGTCTTTTCCATTTCCGAAGAAACTTAATTACCTAAATTATTTAGTATCTTATCTGATACATAAAAAATAAAAAGCGCATGGTTGATGAAAAATATTTAAAAGATAACTTACTTGGACTTGGAATTTTTATTTGTTAAAAAAAAACACTATTTCAAATGGTGTCCAAAATGATTATGAACAAGATAGAGCTAGTGGTTTTTTTATATACAATGGAACATGGGCTTCTAACTCCAAAGATCTATTAACCAAACAGGTTTTTTGGCTTCCAAGAACTAGTTAAACGTATAACCAACGTCAATGAGGAATATTTTGCTTTATGCTAATATTGTTATTGAGTCTAGGTTTTCTTCGAATTCATATAATTTCAAAGCTTGCTTACTTTCTTTCTCAAAAGAAAATTTGTAAGTGTAAGATTTATCTTTTTTTTTCAATTATTGTATAAGAATAAATTAATAATAAAAATTAGTACATAAAGTAAAAACAAAACATCTAAAAAGCCACGAATGGTTTTTCCTAGATGTAAGCTGATTTTCCTAGTACCTTAGTTAAATACGGTTAAGGTTTTACTTTAAAATTATGGGGGGACTAGCTAAAGCTCGCAACTTTGTTTGCGTTGCGAATTTCTAAAATCCCTTTCTCAGTAGGTACGCACTTGCAGTTATTAAATTAAAAATACTACGTATTTTAAATCGGATAGTTATTTTTTTTCACCCCGTATTTCCAGCAAGATGTTATAAACATTGTACTTGCCCCTCCATATCTTACCCATACAAAATGTCCTTTGATCGCGCGAATGGAGGAGTGTAGGTCCAGTGACGCAGTAACGGCCGTCCATACAAAAAAAAAAGAATGGAGGGAGGAATATTATACTAAAAGATCTCTACCATATTAATTATTCTTTGTCTCTACCTAGTCTACATACCTTAATATTTGTTTTTATTTTCGAGCTACGTTCAAAAATTATTGCAATACCTACAGAAAATAAGGAAGTAAAGTATACGCGTGTATATAGGCTTATACACTTTAATAGCACGTATTTTTCTGTATTTTTAATGACTGCGATGTTTGTTGGTAATATAAGGCTATCAAATGCTTTAAAACTGGTTATTCTTTTGGTCCGCACAACAGCAAATGCGATAATAAAGGTGGTCAAACTAACTTTACCCCAACCAAAATAGTGAAGTGGGAATCCAAGATTCCTTTACAGCATATTTGATGCGAGTTTTCATCCTACTAATAATTATAAAAGCGTAACTTTGTCAGAATGTATATTTTATGCAAATAAATTTAAAATGGATTCGAATGCAATTGGGAAACTTTTTTGCAGCGGATGATAACGACCCATTTGGATGTTGCTTCCTTAATCACGTCATAACTACTACGAGTATATCTAGTTAGCAATAATTCTGTATGGGTTTAGATTTTAAGCTGGAAAACACATAAGCTACGTGTTACTTCTTTAGCTGAAGAACTGGTATTATTTGGTGGATTTTGCAATAAATAGATGTTTTATACCAAATAACACATTTTAATGAAAATAATATGCAGTTACAATTTTGATGTGACAAAGCACAGAGCCGAACAACTTAATCGTCTATGCACAGGAGCGTAGGTAGGTAGCTACGCTCGGAGATGGAGTATTAGCAGGCGCTTCAACATCCTGCCCCCCGTTGAAAAGTCCAGTTTTCAACCTTTGAGGTCTTCATCTGCGATCAATGAGCAGAGACGAACGAGAGCTCGACGAATGCAGCCGCGCGATGTTTGGACGTCAGCTACACGAGGTATCTCGTCATTGGATCCCCGGAATAATCGTGTCACTCTTCCTAGACGCCAGCTTAGAGGAGGAGCGTTCTCTTCATGTATACAGAACCAAATCGCCGACTTTGAGACTGCTTGTATTGGTCTTCCATTTCTTTCGAAGCTGCAACTCGGAGATATATTCCTTTTGCCACCTCTGCCAAAAATGTTGTCTAATCTTTTCCACTCTAGCATAGCGTTGTAGATTGCTTTCTTTGCAATCCAGCAGGTTTGGAGTCGGCAACGCAGTTAGTTGTCTCCCAATCAGGAAGTGCCCGGGAGAAAGGAACAGTAGGTCATTAGGTGAGGAAGAGAGAGGGCACAAAGGACGACTATTTAGTATTGCCTCCACTTGTGCAAATAACGTACTTAGTTCCTCAAACGTCAAATGGGTATTTCCCATTACTCTACGAATATGATATTTTGCGGATTTAACGCCGGCTTCCCAGATTCCGCCAAAATGAGGAGCGTAACTAGGTGAGAAATTAAATTTGATTCCTTCTTGAGCAGCAGAGTCAGATATTGATTCTGAATTTAGCTTTAAAAAAGTACCTAACTCTTTACAACCAGCTGTGAAACATCCTGCATTATCACTGAAAATTTCAGTAGGCTTGCCTCTGCGAGCGACAAATCTTCGTAATGTCATTATGAATGCATTTTTAGATAAATCACAGACTGCCTCTAAGTGCACACATTTATATCTCAAGCACACAAATAAACACATATAGGCCTTTTGTAACCTAGCACCACGTCCAGCGCGATTTAGAATATAGAATGGACCAGCATAGTCCAGACCTATTGAAACATTTGGGAAGTCAGGATTACATCTTTGTGGCGGTAATAACCCCATTTTGGGCTGTAAAACCTTACCCTGCACACGTCTACATCGAACACAGCGATTTACAGTTTGGCGAGCAAGTCGACGCCCGTTTACAGGCCAGACCGTCTGACGAACAGATGCCAGAAGCAATTGCGGTCCAGCATGGAAGTTTTGTAAGTGCTCACGCTCAAACAACAGTTTAGTTAAATGATGGGCCGAATCTAGCACTATAGGATGTTTCATATCATGCGTGTATTTTGAAGCGATGAGTCGACCACCTACTCTCATTAGTTTA
The DNA here is from genome assembly GCA_932526365.1 of Lobophora halterata. Classification (NCBI taxonomy): domain Eukaryota; kingdom Metazoa; phylum Arthropoda; class Insecta; order Lepidoptera; family Geometridae; genus Lobophora; species Lobophora halterata. The sequence goes on from OW052018.1 coordinate 4,768,669, forward strand.
GTGCTTTCTTCGAGAAAAGGCGATAATGAAAGCAATTTTGATTTATTATGCAATGGGGTGTTTTTAGTTAATTGTTTGTATTCATCTGGGAAAGACTCCTTTTGAGCAACGGAGCACAGATAATGAAACGAATCATTCAATTCATTTACCGTTAGGTAACCGACGCGTTTAGTTTTAGGGTTTTTTAAATTATATATGAATCTTTTTACATATGCAAACATTCTTTGAATTTTAGTGAATTTAGAATAATTAGTAAAGTTTATAAGTGGTTCTGGAAGAGATAGAGGTGCTGACTTTATTTCGGGTAGATCCTGACAGATGGATGTAGGTAAGACAGGCCATACGGATTCATCTTCGTACAGAAAATTAGGACCTGACCACCACATTTCACGATCTCGAAGTTGACTAGCATTTACGCCTCGAGAAATCATGTCAGCCGGATTTGCATCTGTCGGCACGTAACGCCACGAATGATGCCCCGAAATTTCAAGAATTTCCCCGACTCTATTAGCTACAAACGTCTTCAACTTGCTTGGGTCACCTTTAAGCCACGACAAAACGACACTAGAGTCGCACCAATGCACTATGCGAGAAGGTTTGTATCGAATAGAGTCAACGACACTCTTAGCGAGTCGAGCGGCAAGTAGAGCAGCGCAGAGCTCTAAGCGTGGTATGGTTGTAGGTTTAAGAGGGCTTACTTTGGATTTCGCACACAACAGTTTAACCGTGACGTCATCATCAGCAGCGACCGACTTCATATACACACAGGCACCGTAGGCACACTGCGATGCGTCACTGAAAACATGCATTTCAATATGTTTTGGGGATTCACACAATACTTTTCTTGGAACCTGTAACGTAGATAGAGTGGGCAAATTACTAGCGAACTCTACCCACGATTCATTTATTTGATGTGGCACTTGTTCGTCCCAAGGCAGTTTAGCTTGCCACAATTTTTGGAGCATTATTTTTGGCTGTATTACGCAAGGGCTCAATAGTCCCAGAGGGTCAAATATCTTAAACGCATTCGACATTATGTAGCGTTTAGTTATTTTGTCATCACTTTGGAGTGGTATTTCAAAGGGAAAGTGTAGCACATCATGTGCGGGATGCCAACCGAGGCCAAGTGTGCTAGTGGATTCACTTAAATATAGAGACTCAGTATTATCTGATAAAATTTGGTCTAGCAGCTGAGGAGAGTTTGTCTTGAATTTTCGCAATTTAAAGCACGCAGACTTTAGAGTTTCTGTCACTGAATTTAGAATATGTTGGAGATGATCTTCATCATCAGAGCCTGTGAGGATATCATCAACCAGAAAATCGTGCTGAATGATTTCTTTGATAAAGGGATCATCACACTCCTCCCCCACCTGCCTGAGGCATCTCGTACTTAAATAACTCGCACTTGCGGTGCCGTAAGTGAGAGTATTTAGTTGTAGAGTTTTGAGCGGTAACGACTCTTCTTCTCTCCACAGGATGAGCTGCAAGTCTCTATCCTTACTGGCGACATTTATCTGACGATAGAATTTATCGATGTCACCAGTAAGTAGGTACTGGTATTGACGAGCTCTGATCAAGATGGAGAAAATAGAGTCCTGAACATGAGGACCTTTTAGCAGAATATCATTAACTGAATAGCCTGAGGAGGTGGGTTCGGAACCATTAAACACCACACGCAATTTTGTTGATTCACTGCATTCTTTTATTACAGCGTGATGGCAGAGAAAATACGCGGGTTCGGGTTTAGCAATCGAAGCTTCAGACAAGTGCCCTAATTCAGCATATTCGCGAATAAACGCTACGTATTTAGATTTTAATTCGGGATTTTTCTGAAAGCGTTTTTCAAGATATAAAAAACGTTTCCTAGCCAGATTATAAGACTCTCCTAGGCAGTCTGGTGAGTCCTTTAGTGGTAACTCTACACAAAACCTACCTGATTCTAACCTACACACGGTAGAGTTAAAGTGGTCTTCACAAGCCTGATCTTCGGGACTCAAAAAAGTCTTTTGAGGTAACTCTTCAAGAGTCCAAAATTTGGTAAGCATTTCATCAAAATTTTCGATTTTGAAATTATCAGAAACAATCGCATGATTGCAATGGATCGAGTTTTGGCTTTTGAGTTTAGCTGAGTTTAGAATAGGACCGGCTATAAGCCAACCGAATTTAGAAGATCTGAGTTTTGGATTATTTGGGCCTAATGAGCGCTGATCACATCCGAGAACATCCCAAAAGATGTCAGCTCCAATCAAAATATCAATTGGGCCAGGCTGATCAAAATAGGGATCAGCTAATCTGATCGTTTCTGGAATTTTCAGTTTCGAAATTTCAATTGGAGACTTTGGCAATTCTCCTGTCAATTCATCAAGAACAAAACATGCCATAGAGACACTGAATTTAGTATTTAGTGAGTTTAACTCAGTGACACAGCTCTCGGTCACTTTATTATTTGAATTGTTACCTATACCAACTACATTTACAACATCTATATGATTTACCTTTAGTGATAATCTTTTTTGCAATGATTTTGTTATGAATGAAGATTGGCTGCCACAATCCAACAATGCACGTGCCCTCTCTACCTGATTAGAGTACGGATTTTTGACTTCAATCAACGCAGTTGATAAAATCACCTGACTGGTGATTACTTCGGCGTGAATTTCTTTAGAGAAATTAACGACGGTCGTTTGTTCGTCAGTTAAGCCATGTAAAAGTGTGTTATGCATTTTGTTGCATTCTCGACAAGGTCCCATGTAGCAGTCGTTCACTGGATGTCCCTGTCGAAGACAATTAGAACACAATTTATACCTAGCTACGTCGGTCATTCGATCTTTCAGACCTTTCGATTTGAAAGAAGAGCAATCATAAATTTTGTGATTGCCGTTACAAATTATGCACAAATATACATTTGCCTTAGGAGTCGAAGTGGCGAATGATTTTGTTTGGGTGTTACCCGACTGGGCAGAAAGAGGCTGGTTGTTGTTGGAATAGCTGAATCGATGATGATTGTTATTATTAAATCTGTTTTGTTGATTGTTGGATGATGATGGAGCCTGATTATAATTTGGTCTATTGTTACCTTGATTAAATGAAGGTGGCTTGGCACCACTATTTTCACCTTTATTAGTGCGACTCAACGCTTCAAGTACGTCCGCTCGATCAGTTAGGAATTTATTAAAGTTTTCCAATGTAGGCAAATCATCAAGATAATTACGCGCCTCCTCCCATTTCTCTAAAGTCCGACTATCCAATTTAGACGTGAGCATGTAAATAATTAACATATCCCAATGTTCTGTCGGTTGACCTAGGCTGGTAAGTGCGCGTAAATTTTTCGTTACAGTGTCTACAAGAAAACGCAAGTTTTTCTCATTCTCGCGTGCGATCGGCTGGATATTGAATAATGCCTTCAGATGGTGGTTCACTAATAAACGTTTATTATCATACCTGTCGCACAATAAGCTCCAGGCAGTCTCGTAATTCTTTGAGGATACTTCCAGGTTTGAAATAATCCTAGCCGCTTCGCCTTCGAGATATGAAATCAAATAATGAAATTTTTGTATCGAAGATAAGCGTTCATTTTTGTGTACGAGAGACGTGAATGTGTCACGGAAATTTAGCCACTCAAAATAAGTACCATTGTACTTCGAAATTTGCAAGGAAGGTAATTTTATACCTAGATCTTGATGCTCGTGACTGCAATGAAAATGAGAGTCCCGTCTTGCTTCATATTGTTGAGTTTCATCAAGTGTATTTTTAGCCAAAGCAAGAAGACGAATCAATTCATGTTCAATGCTGTCACGCTCATCGATTTCCTCCGAAATGTTAGCTGAATTTAGAATTTCTATCTCACTCTGCACCTCCTCAAATTTAGTAGACAAAATTTCCATTTTGCTGAGCTTTAAGCCAAGTTCTACGCGTTTCACGGAATCAAAATCGTCTTTAGAGGCGATAGTTTCATCCATGTATTTTTTGAATTTTGTAATTTGTCCCTTTATCGAGCTTCTTCTGATTTTTAAAGCCTTTAAACCTTCACTTTCTACAGGCATTTTTAAAGATTTACCAGAGCTACTTTCTGTCATAATAAGAACCTACTTAATATAAACAAAACTTCACGAAGAACGCACAATGAAGCTCGATAAACGGCAAACTACTTATGATTTTACGTAATTAAATGAAATGAATATTCTCACGCTCCTTATCTGGCGAATTCTACAGTGTTGGCACTTTGGAAGCCGGGGACCCGAAGTGCGCAGGCACAGCTGATCAGTTCAATGTATTTATCGCTGTAGCTGGCAGCTCGCGTTATTATCCAGCTCGCATTGTCCTGGAAATGTCGGCCAAATACTATTAATTTCGTATTGAAAACAAGATTATAACTTAGGGGCGTTCAAATAGCATTAAACTCGGTAACAACAAATGATAAAACAATCAAAATATAAAAGGTAAAAGTGAAATTCTCTAATGCAAAGTGATTATGATTCTATTTAGGTAGTAGGTACTTGTACAGTTATGAATTTTAGCAAACTATTTATTTAGTATGTAGACTTTGTTAATTCAGGTTAGTTTAGGTATCTTTAGTAGGTAAAACACAATATGGAATGAATTTTATTTAAAACGTAGTTGTTAGGTACCTATCTTAGTTCGTTTTAACAAAATATGGATTGAATTTTGTATGGTAAGTTACTAAAATTTAGCCTTTAGTTTGATACTTAAACGACACAAACATTCATTACAACAAATGTTCATTAATGTTTTGATTATTGTAGATTAGGTGATGATTAAAAGATAAAATCTATAATCTAGAATTATTTTACGCTGTATTATATGAGTTTGGTTGACTTGGGATGGATATTTTGGAAGGACAATAGATAGGACGGCACTTATCTTTTGCGTGTTATTCTCCAAGATGTCGTCCGAGTCACATTTGCTTTCGTAATTTCCAATTTTTTGCTTCGGATTTTAGTTATTTTGTCCTGTCACGGTCGCCATTTGTTACTTCTTTAGCTGAAGAACTGGTATTATTTGGTGGATTTTGCAATAAATAGATGTTTTATACCAAATAACACATTTTAATGAAAATAATATGCAGTTACAATTTTGATGTGACAAAGCACAGAGCCGAACAACTTAATCGTCTATGCACAGGAGCGTAGGTAGGTAGCTACGCTCGGAGATGGAGTATTAGCAGGCGCTTCAACACTACGTATTTCAATTCTATACGTGGGTGGAGTCGAAGACATAAGCAGAAAGTTATTATACTTATGCCCACTTGCACCAAACTATCAAAGCAATTACTTAACTCGCTCGATAGTTCTTATCGGTCTGAATTTGGACCGTTAAGAACTGGCAACCAAGAAAAGTTCTTTGACAGTTTGGTGCGAGTAGGCATTAAAGTTATTAAAATTTCTGCTGCCCTCGTCGCTATAGTTTAAGTTGTACCTATTAAGTCAAGGGCATTAACTAAAATAATTAACTTGTTTACAAGCGTTTATTTCTTGCAAAGGTTTAAAACTTAAAATAATATCACAATTTGCTCTATATCTATTGCTTGAATTCCTTGAGTTCCTTCTCGTATTTGTGCGCGAATTTCTGCTGGGGGTCGTATTTTTCAGTGAGTTGCTTCCAGTACTCCGGTTCCTTGTTGATGAGGTGGCCGATCACGCGTCGGGTACCATCTTTCTGCTTCTTATTGCATTTACCGCACTCGTTTTCTAGGGCTTCGCGGATGTGAGCTGGAGAAAATGATAATTATAAAGTGAATTTCAGGTAGCGACATACAAAACAATATTATATTAGCCCATAGATTATAAAACACGATATACAGGCTGAATTTTATACTGGGCTTGGATAGCCAAATCATAAATTATGAGGAATATCGGAAAACGCTCACAATTGCACGGTTTAACTTCGATGAAAACTGAAACTGATTACTCAAATTTTATAAAAAAACAATTACACTAAGCAGAAAACGAACCAGTTCTCTGTACGTGTACGTGTGATCTAGGCATAAAGTAAAGGTGCGAGTTCTAATATATTTTATTTACAGGGAACTATAGCTAACTGTGAAGTTGCTGTACTTTTATATTGACAATGACTCAAAGTGGATGAATGCTTTCAGTGTACTGCCCCAATATTGTAATTCAAAATTAGCATAGCACTATTTCGGTGATCTGTTCCGATGAACTTTTCTAAGTTCTTCAATAAATAAACACTGAATGAAAGAATAAACTGTACTTAGTGTTGAAAATTATAATAATTTGCAGCGCTCTATAATTTGCGGTCTAAAAGTATAGTTTCATACCTTTAATTTTATTATAATAATCATAAGGTATAAGTAATAAAATCATAAGGTTTATGATAAACTGCAGTTAACCCAAGATGAAAAAGTTATACCTAAATAAATGATTAATTATCATGAGATTTATGATAAATTGAAGTAAAACAAAATACAATTTGAAGAAAATACTGTCACTTGTATAAGTAATTTATCTGAAATATTTACCAAGAAGGCTACAACTCACCTTTCAGCTCCTTTGCATCAGGGGCGCACTTGCCCTGATCAAGCGTGCACTTCACATAGGGGTCCAACAAACGCTTGTTTGACAGAACCTCATCTAGGTTCACATTATCATACTTGTCGGTGTATTCTTCTTGTTTAGCCTTGTCTTCGCCAGGTCTGGCGGTAACGGCCGCGACGGCCAGGAAGCATATGATTAATATAGCCTTCATGGTGATACTGAAAACAAAAACAATGTGAAACTTTTTTTATGTTAACATGGGACGAGTTGAGCTATGCGCTCTCCTGATGATAAGAGATCATGCCTGCTCATGACCAGATCAGTGGTACACAGGACTTTGATTCTTCTAAGCCGGTGCAACACTGGTAAAGCGCTCGTCCAAATTGAGATAAAACTCTTTGGATTTTTTTGGTAGCAACGGCTAAAGATGAGAAAGAGATTTCTATCTATAATTATTAAGGCATCCTCAAATCTGAATTCCATACAATTTTTTTCGGACAAATACTCAAAAAGTACGCCGTATTATAGTAAAATTAACCCTACTAACTTAAAAACACGTATACAATCTAAATTAAAGTATGAAACCTTTCACTTTTTTTGTTTACGAAATCAAAAAATATTGACAAAACGAAAAGTGTGAAGAAATTACTATAATACGGCGTACTATTTGAGTATTTGTCCGAAACATTTTGTATGGAATTCGGATTTGAGGATTACCCAAAAAAATATGCAATAATATAAAGTTTTTCATTATTTATTGTTAGAGTTTATTCATTTTCTAACATGATTATGTATGTACGTTAGTTGTTCAGTCCTTTTAACTACATGCCCCTTCAAGGGCGCTACATCTATGCCTCATTTCTAATAAATAACAGTGTTAGAACAATACGATTATGAATAGATTGGATAGTAATTATTAAAACAAGTATTATAACTAATTAAAAACCTTTTAATCATTATTTTCCAAAACGATATCAAGATTTTTGCTATTAAAAACGATAGTAACAAAGAGCGAGTTATTTTTTTTAATTCAAAGGGTTTTTAACCAAATTCTGGACAAATCAAAGTACGAACTTTCTAAAAGCAGTTACTGAGCGAGGACGTACGAGGTCAGTCTAAAGTCAAATTATTCAATCCATTTTAAGATAATAAAATATTAAGTAAATTATATACTGCTCATTATATTATGTTGAAGAGACAAAACCACTGTCTCGACTTGGAAAAATACTAGACTCATCTCAATCCACCAGTCAGCAAGCTTTAAAAATAAAATAAAGTGCAGGTACTGGTATGAACTTACCAGGTAGGTACTTGTTGATCACACGATTGCAAACTGAACACTGGTTCCTGGTCTTGATTCATACAAGGTTTATATACATAAGTTCTCAGCAAAAAACACCGCGAGAATCGTCCGCACGGTTAATGTATTTTCACCTGGAGTCACATGGTAAGTAGATCTAGCTTCGACTGACAGTTTTAACCGCAAGCTATTTGAAAAAAATATTATTTCTACTCAACCTTAGGTAATTAGTTTTTTTTTTGTTAGCCCATGTTGTCCTTTTGTAGGGCACACAGGCAATCGCAGAAGGTAACTATTCCGCATTCTCCTTGCGTCGATGTCCTCCTGAGGGCCTTTACGAAGGACTTTTGTGTATATGACCCTACACAAAACACACAGCAACTATTATCACAGATAAATTATTTATTTCCATCAACGAGAAAATTGAATAATGTAGCAATTTTTATATAAGTGTTTGCTTAATTTACCTATAACTTTTATTAGTCTTTTACTAGTAATTCTGTTTAATTCAAATAAGTAAATTTAAATTTAAATTTAATTTAATTTGAATATAGGTACCTATATCATGAAAATTTATTGTTTTTTTAATGTATTCTCATAATTATTTAACAAGTATTAAAATTTTTGTCCCTTAGGTAAGTGTATTGTTCTTCCTTCAAATCGGTTTAAGGTTTTTGTTACCTTGTGAGAACTTCTTATTATTTTAAGATATTAAATAAAATTAATTAGATTATTTGTAAGATAATTTTCCAAGATTAACAGGGGTCACATCAGTAGGCAATAAAACTTACAGACAGTATGTTCTGTAGGAAGGAAATAAATATTCCACATTGGGTCTTAGAAAGAGATAATTAGTAATAAGTTATACCTATACTGCGTTATTTTGGTCACAAATTATTCAGTTTTTTTATTGTAAAAAAGTGAAAGACGAGCGCACTGGTAGGAAATCAGCTTTGCCCATGACCAGAACAGTGCTATACAGGACTTCACTCAAAAATTCAAAGACTTCAAAGAAGTCATCTAATAACAAAAAGATAAAAAAAATAACTAGCTAGAGAATTTATTATTATAAATTTGAAGTACCTACGCAGTTTTAGTTTACATCAAAACCGGCTTCGAGACCCCATTAAACATTTCCGCTTTGCCCTTTTCCCTACTCAGATGTAAGAATACATATCCAGTAAAAATTTAATCACGTTTTATTCAAATATCCGTGGGTGAGCCTAAAAGTTAGATTAAGGGGAAAACGCGCCCTTTTACCCACTCAGATGTAAAAATACAAATCCAGTAAAAATTTAACCACGTTTTATTCAAATATCCGTGGGTGAGCCTAAAAGTTAGATTAAGGGGAAAACGCGTTATAAATAGGTACCTACAAGGATTCAGACCAGTTTGTGTTGCTCTATAATAGTAAAAACTAAAATATACGAGTATGCCTTAATCTTTTGGTATTACGTTTTCCTACATTTTTCGATGTGTAATTATGTAGATTTAATGTTAAGGGGAATCCTCAAATCCGAATTCCATACAAAATGTTTCGGACAAATACTCAACAAGTACACTGTATTATAGTAATTTCTTCACACTATTCGTTTCGTCCATGTTAAAAACACGTATTAAATCTAAATTAAAGTATGAAACCTTTCACTTTTTTGTTGACGAAATCAAAAAACTTGGACGAAACGAATAGTGTGAAGAAATTACTATAATGCGGCGTACTTTTTGAGTATTAATCCGAAACATTTTGTATGGAATTCGGATTTGAGGATTAGCCTTAAGTAAAGCACTTTTTGTAGTCTTGTTAACGAGTAATAAACATGGTTAACACTGTGAAATCAGTTAGGCCTTAATGATCCTTATCTTTATGAAGATTCGCATAAAAAGTGCACTGCATCCTGATTTCATGTACCTACTTATAAATGAGCATTGAGCTACCAAAGAAGTAGGTTATAATTATTTAACAAGCTTTGCTGACGCACATGTGCGTCATGAATAGTTATTTTTATGGAGGCAGTTGGTAGCAAGTAGCCCGCAAACTTGTATAATAGGCACTCAGTTTTTCCTGCTCTTGGCCGTGGATTATGTCTACGCTGAATTTCAGCCCATTTTTTAAAAATAATCTTTGGACTGCTCAAAAGTTTTGTCGAGTCTAGTCCAGGTGGCGCATGCCACTCACTCCCATAAGGTCGTTATTCAACTTTATTCAACAAAAAAGCCGTGTTGGCCGAATGGGAGATGCCTCGACTTTCGATCCGAAGGTCGTGAGTACGAACTCATTCGTACACCAATGGATTTTTCTGTTCAAAAAGATCTATGTGTGCATTTAAACACGTGCTTAACGGTGAAGAAAAACATCGTGAGGACACCGGCATTTCATAGAACCTAAAAAGTTCGAAAACATGTGTCAAGTCCACGAAAGGAGCCTCTACAAGGTGCACTTGAAATCCTTTCACCACCCTGGTTCGAAAGAACTAGTGACACGATAAGAAGAAGAAGAAGATTTAACTTCCTTCTTAAATATATTTAGTAATAAATCCGCTTAATTTCAAAGTTTAAAGATACGACACGTGTTTCGCCTCTACACGAGGCATCATCAGGAGGTGTGGACTCGCCGAAGTCCGAAACGAGAGATTCTCTTCTCTGGGTTAGTTTTTGTTTATGCAAAACCTGAAATTAGCTTGCTCAGTATCGATAACCAAGTTCAAAAAATGGAATGAATTATCTCGGTGAGTTGTAGAAAAAAAAATATTTTCATATTTTCGTGGTTAGAAAAAATAAATAAACGAGTCTCGGCTTTCGCTTAAAAAAAACTAACCCAGTATAGGTATATATTTCTATTTATTATCTTTGAGGCACTCATTTTGAGTGAAGGCCTTCTCCAACCTTTGCCATTCCTTCCTATCTTTTGCGAATCTAGTCAATGTGGCGCCTGCCACTGCTTTTACATAATAAAGCAAAAACTACTGAACATATTGAGCTGAAATCTAGTATGGGTATTATAGCTAAGATTTAGAAAAGAACATACAACATGCTTCTTTTATTATCAATATTACGCGAGCGATGAAATAAAATACAAAGTAATTAAGATGCTGGCAGCAACCGGTTTCAAATAAATATGAGTAATGGTGTCGTTACACCATATAATTTGTAAAAAAATAGTTGCTAGTTATTGTTTAATATGGCCATTGACCAATCCGATCGTTGACCGGCCATTTATTTGACCACTTGCTATTGAACCGGCTTCAAGAAAGGTGTTTTTTATGTAGGTAGGTATTCTAAGTATATATTTACAAAATATATATATATATATATACTATCAGTTATCCGGTTCCCATAGTACAAGATCTGCTTAGTTTGGGGCCAGATGGCGATGTGTAAAAGTAATAGTAATAGTAATAGTAATATTGATTCGGACATAATATGTTTACAAAAGAGTGAATCCACAGGTCCCGAACTAGCAGAAAGCTGTATTTCAGGAGCCTGAGTCTTCTCCTGTTTATTACAATTTGGGTTATGTCTATTACAAAGGGAAATAATTTAAATCAATTTTTAAATTAAACTTAGGTTAGAAAATTTACTTAATTTTAAACAATAAAATTTAAATATATTCGAGAGAGAAAAAAAATAATAATAGACAGATGACCTCAGAAATAATTCAGTATAAAATATAACAATAGTGTTGAGTGTATGTGTATGTGTATGTGTGTGTGTGTGTGTGTGTGTGTGTGTGTGTGTGTGTGTGTGTGTATAAAATATATATATATATATATGTGTGTTATATGTACCTATAATATTAGATATTAATAATAAAAACCAGACAGCATTTTTTCAATGCCGTCATAATCAAAATGCTTAACCCAAGCAAAAAAAGTACCAAAATATTTATTTATTTAAATAAAAAAATAACTAACTCTCATCTTTCCTTTAGATGCCATTAAACGTCGATGATACAGGGCTAGTTTACAAGCCAGCGAGTTCGCTTGTAGCTCGTAAACTCGCCCCGTGTCATCGGCTTTTTTACAATCCTTCCCGAAAGCTAACTCGCTCACTCGCTAGTTTTTAAACTCGCCAACTTGTAGCTTGTAAAATAGTCCTGTTTCATCGACGCTAGACATTACTTTCCAGAATTTGGATATTGCAGTAACACATAAAGGATTTTTTTTAAATGAACTGGTTCGATGCCCGAATTTATTGATATTTTATTGATTTGTAAATGGGAATGTAGTTTTTATATTTTCAACGAAATCGGCCCTGATCGTTCCTTTTACCGTTTTTCGATATTCCTCATAGTTAACGATTTGGCCAAGCTCAATTGAAAATTTACCTATTTAATATTTACTTTTTTACCTTTTTTCTTACTAGGTACCTGCTTAATGCAGCAGTCGACTTGTCGTTAAAAAAATCCAATTTTACCACAAGGTATACTGGGATAGGACCTACACGCTGCGTCTAGTTTAGAGAACTATTTTATAAAACAAAAAAACAATTATATTTTAATCTAATATACGACGGAATAAAAAAATACTATTCTGAATTTTATTAAAGAAACGGCTATAAAATAATGAGTTCTTGGAATTACTCATTAACTTAGTAAAAGTATTTCGTTCTTAAATGAACCTACTTAAAATTTCTATTAAGTGCAAAAGGAATTGAATACATTTTATCTGGTATGGTATCTATTTAGCATTCAAATAATCTAAATATTTTAGCAATGTCTCGGAATCATCAAGAAGTCCAAATTAAACCAGTTTTAAGGAACCTTATTACTTTTCTATTTTTATTTTACTAATAGCAGCTGCTCGCAACAAATTTCATCCAATCCAATAATTTCTATTGGTTCTGTCTGTTGGTGAGTCAGGACAAAGCAATAAAGCAAAAATCTTATAATTAAATATTCAATCTATGATTTTTAAGGGTTTTTAGTATATCCTGACGTATGATATTCGTAATAGCTAAGAGTACATATCTGTGATAGTCACGAGAGTCTACGAAAAACTATTCTACTTAGGTAATATAAGTACCTCCCTACATATTGTTATAATATAACCTTCCAAGCGCGCAGATCCTCGCTCCATCTGGCCAAAGGTCGTCCTACACTGCGCTTGCCTAGACGTGGTCTTCACTCAAGAACACGTTTACCCCAACGGTTGTCGGTTCTTCGGCAGATATGACCGGCCTACTGCCACTTCAGCTTGCTGATCCTCTGAGCTATAGCTATAGGTCTCAGAAGGTGAATGAGGAGAGCCGAAGATCGGGCTCAGTGGCGCGCCTTGGGAAAGACCTACGTCCAGCAGTGGACTGCTATTGGTTGATGATGATCATGAACCTTCCAAGTGGTAGGTATACCTACTGTAAGCAGGAGAGAAGGAATAAAAATAAACTCGTGAAATTATTAGAAACTCAATCATTTATTCAATTAGTTGGTAAGAATCACATAGGACAAAATCACAAGCCTTTATTGATATCAAAATTCAACTGAGCAACAATATTTTAAAGAAGTATTTAATCCGGACATTTTTATTTTCACACCGTTTTGATTTATTATCGAATTATGCACTTTACCCGGATTTACCTACATACTAATCACTGTAAAAAAACTCCTCAAAACCTCAAACCTATTCTTAACCTCCGTAAAACTATATGATGTTCTAAACAAAGCCACAACACGTATACAATTCACAACAGACAATTTCAAGAGTTTCAAGATACTACGTATACTTAAAAAAGGCGAACGATCCACCAGATGGTAAGTGGTTATCGTTGGCTTGACCAGATGCCTTGCTGATGCATTTCCCACTATCGAGAAACCTCTAAAAGTTTGTGATCATGTCATGCATATTGTATGCTTAAGGGATGATTCTAGTTATAAGTTAGTATAATTTTTGATAGCTAAGGATAGGTTTGGTTGGTTTGATCTTTGGTGTATGGTGGACGACTAATGCTTGAGTTTGGTAAGCTTGGCCTCGTGCTTGGTTGCGTACTTGCCAGTAGGGTCATACTTGGCCTTCAACTCGTTCCAGACCTTCGGCAAATCGTTTATGAGTTTTGCAAATACTTTATCGGCGCCGGCTCGTTGGGCTTCCGAGCACTTCGAGCAGTCCGTTTGCATAGCATCGGTAACATGGGCTAGAAGAATAAAATAATATTACATAACATAATCACCTGTACTGTTTCCATAGTTCAGACTCGTATAGTTTCGGCTAGAATAGTGAATGGACCATGGAAATCTACCACGAAGATTCAATGCGGAATGAGTAACAAAGTAACGGACTTTGAATCGCATGATCAGTCGCGCAACTCAGTATTTTCCATAACAACTGTCCCTTCAACCCGGAATTCAAAAATGCTCACACTGTACTGCTTGGTTGCAGAATATTTAGCATTGTATTAGTTAGTAACCATCTTATTTTTTTATCAAAGCGAGCTGAGTGCGCAACCAAATAAAAAAAAACGCCTGGAGCAAATACTATAGTGCACAAATGAAATAAAATTACATTGCACAACGACATTGATGCCTAAAGACATTTTGTACCAGCCAACCCTACAGGTTGAAAATAAATAAATAAATAATAATAAATTAATATTTTTGTCATTTTACACAAAGCCCCAATCTAGCCCGAAACTAAGCAGAGCTTTTAATATAGGAACCAGATAATTGATAGAATACTAAAATACTTTTTTTTATAACATACATAGATAACACCCAGACTCAGGACAAACACCGATATCCATCACACAAATGCTTGTCTTGAAGCGGGAATCGAACCACTGACACCGGCGTAGCAGTCCAAATCACTTGCTACTAGACCAATCGTCAAAAGTAAGGTGAGCGTGCTACTGCTTACTAGTTACATGAAGTTATCTTGATTGTATCCTGCAGCCCTGCAGGAGACGCCTATCAAATTCAATTCAAAATTCAAATGATTTATTTGGAACATTAATACTCACATTTGAGTTCTTTGCCCTCAGCAGTGCACTTTCCTTTATCCAGCAAGCAGTCACAGTAAGCTTCGAAGAGTTTCGTATTTCCTATGATCTCGTCAATGTTGATATTATCGTATTTTTGAGTGTATTTTTCCTCGGGGCGCGCGTAGGCTACAGCGGCCAACGCGATCGTACACAGGATAATTACAGCCTTCATTGTAGGAATCTGAAAATAACAATAGTTACTAAGTTAAAATTATTCATGTTGTGTATAATATTGGAGTAGGTTGTATAAGGATCATAGGACACACTAACATGTAGCTGGTTCACTAGCCTCCACCCTAGGTAAAACCTATGTAGTGGGGAGCTAGCACTCTTTCGCTTTATGTTTCAGAGTATGAAAGGAGTAAGTCTGAGATAATTAGGTACCTATTTGACTTTATGTTATTATTTGGTCATACATATGATATTATTTGATTTGCTTAGGTTAGTTAATTTATAAGTAAGTTTGCGAATATATAAATGGATCAGACAAGTAATGTGATGACAGATCTGGATACAGGACTGTTTTATGAGAGAGAGCAATGAAGAGTGTATTTGGAAGACGATAAACTCGATATTATAATGGTATTCCTATAGAATACTAAGATTGACAGTATCAAAGTTTCAAACACCCCGTCAATTATAATGAAATATTTATCTCTATTTTCATATAATTTTTGTTACTTTTACGGTGGAGTTGTTAAGCATCGGACCAAAATGTACTAGAATTTGGGTTTTCTGGCGCGTTTTCAATGTACTACTGTATAATTCTAAACTTCGCTTGTTGTTGTTCAAATAAAAAAAAGGATTACTTAGAGTAAACCCCATTCAAAATAAATTAAATAAAAGAAATCTATAATAACATCAATTAATATGTATATAAGACTTAGTGACGATTGTCAGTCAGTCTTTATAGTCTGTTTAGACAATGCACTGCCCAAAACACTGGATGTAGCGACTTAAAATTTCGAGGGTATGTTCGCGAAAAAGTGTACGCACGTACTAAGAAAGGAAATTAGTTAATTAAAACAAAGTTGCGGGGTCTCAATTAGTTTGAAAATCTAATGCTAATGCAAGCTTATTGTTGGCCTACCTTTGTATAAAGCACAAGAGAACTGGTTGCTAGCACTGCAGTCGCTTGATTAATTCATCTGTAGGATGCTCTGGGTATTTATACGAAAATCAATTTACCTTTTGAACAAACAAGTTTTTGTCTTCATGACGTTAGAAGTTTTGGGAGCCTTATAACTAGTAGGTACATTCAGGTTCCTGTGTTCTGTAATTAAACAATCACAACACATTCAATTTACAAGTACTTACATATAGCTTGGCTAGT
The DNA here is from genome assembly GCA_932526365.1 of Lobophora halterata. NCBI lineage: Eukaryota > Metazoa > Arthropoda > Insecta > Lepidoptera > Geometridae > Lobophora > Lobophora halterata. The sequence continues at coordinate 4,784,786 of OW052018.1, forward strand.
AACAAGAATAGAGCTTCTTTTGTAAGAACTTTGTTAGTTTTTTTTTCTTTCTTTTTTTATAGGTAGGTATTTTCATTTTAGTGTAATGTATTTTATATTTTTGAACTTATTTTAATTACATGATGATGAGTTTAAGATTAAGGCAGATTCGTAATTTTATAAGTAAAGCCAAAAATAAAAATTTTAATTATGAGGTCCTACTGTTTTGGCTAAGTATCGCTTGTGTACTTTAAGTTTTATACACGATGTGGTTATTTATAATTGAATTGCATGCAACTTAGTGACTGTACATAGATAAGAAATGCACGACACCATGTAAATTTAAAGTAAATTTTGTTAATGACCCAAATAAATTAATTGAATTGAATTGAATTGTTTAAAGCCATGTATTTACTGAGAAACACTGTTTATAATCACTGTTTCAGAAACATTCTTGTTTATCTGCATGTAAATGTAAGTATCTGCATTATTATAGAATAATAATAAAGTCATCTATTTCAGGCCATAAAAACCCATAAGTTTACAATAGTTTCTATTTCTTCTTCTCCCCACGTATATTTTATTAAAATAGGGAGCAAAGAAACATCTAATTTTTTTTTATATTTTCGGAAAACTTACAGCTATTTACACGATTGATGAGTAATATAAAAACGGGTGGGCAATAATTTTTTTTCACAAATAGCGGGTTCGTTTCCCGCTAAAGGACTAACGTTTGTATGATGACTGATGAACAACATCGTGTTTGTCCTGAGTCTGGATGTACAAGTATGTATTTACAAAAAAAATATACCTACCTATAAAAAAAGTATTCTATCAGATTTCTGGTTCCTATAGTACAAGCTCTGCTTATATAGATGAAAATAAATGTACAAAAACATTATACATTTATTTATTTACTAGGTAATATTTACTTACAACTTAGGTACTTACTTAGGTCCACGTTTCAGCAGCGTAGGTCATAAACGGTAATACACACTGGTCTTTGGTCTTCAGGCATTGGGGGATGGGCGATGAGAAGACTTGGCGAAGTTTCCCAAATGCCGCCCAGCCTAGCTGAATTCTCCGGTTTAGCTCTTTCTCTCGAAATTATGCCTTCCTAACTGGATTGTCTGTCCGAGGTAAGTAAAGTAAGTATTCTTTATGGTTACTAACCACTGACAATAAGTTGTACTCTTCACTGTCTTATCTACTTGACCAAGAGTATATCGTAATGACCTAAGTACCTATGTGCCAACATTAACATAAGTAAATAAGTTTCTTAAAATAAATATCACGAGATAAAAAGTTTTAAGTGGTATGAGTCGTTTTGGGTCTTTCATTTAATTTTATTTAATGCTAATGGCGTCCCATTTCAAATATAACTACCAAAAGTGCGTTGCAATCGGCACTGTGGTTCCGTACATATCTATTTAATATAAGACAAAACATAACCGACCCCTTAAGAGGAAGGGTTAACAAAGGTCAACCCAAGACTTTACACCAGCTCAAATAAAAGAAAGCTCAAAAATAGGCTAATAATAGAAACCGCACTTAGGATTCCCGGATCAGGTAAACAAACAGAACGAGAGCCTGGTATTCTAAAGTCAAGAAGTAATATGAAAGCATTATTGTGTTCCAATTTAAAGGGCACTATAGGTAGCTATATAGGTATGTATGTAGTTAGTGAAATTACTGGACTATCGAGTCTGGCCACCAAAATGTCGCAAAGTTAACGAGCGCTTTATTAATGCTGCATTAGACCAGCCTAAGTTTTTCAACAACGTCTGCCTACGACCTAAACAGCGTTAAACAAGACTGTAACGTGTAACGTGGTTGTGTAACGCTGCTTACGTCGTAGGCAGACGTGATCTTACAGGAGAGCAACTTGCTCGCTTCCATACTTAAAAAAAGCTATTAAAAATTGCTTATTTCTTCGACTCCGATAATCATTTATTTATTATTTTATTTTAATTCTAATGCTTATTTATGCAGGTCAGAATATATATATTTTTTCACACCTGATGACATGATATGTAATTGGACATTGCATGATATGTAATGTCCAATTACATATCATGCTATCATCAAGGTAAAGCAAAGCATTACCTCCCTAGGGAGGTAAAGTTGTATAAAACTCCCAAGGGTAGTAATGTGATTTGATTTCGGAACGTCAAATTCATGTGAAAACTCGTAGAAAGCTCTCGCCCATGCCATTGTAAAAAGGTTTATTCGAAAATCGATATGGCCAACATAAACAGAACTCATAAAAAAAAAGAAAAAGGCGCAACTTCAAAGATTGTGAAACAAAAGACGATGTTCGCTGCTGAAGCCCTGGCTTTTTATTGCCTCGCAGAAGGTGTGAAAAGTAGAGTATGCTTCCCAGGGATAAAGCCTGTCTTCGTCTTGGGTAGCTTGAACCCCTCGCGTCACTCAGGACTCTACGTAACTCCATCGCTTCGCTCAGAGTTAACTGAGCCCCTCGTTAGCTCAGGGTTCAATATGCCACCCGCGACATAAGACACTGCTTTATCCCCTTAGTGCATAATCTACTATTAATATTTAGAACCCTAAAGTTAAATGTTCAAAATGACAAAAAGCAGACTTAGCATTAGCAATGATAATGACCGACCGCGGCTTTTTGAAACCTGTTGGTTTATAGAAATGTTCAAATTCGGTAGGCGCATAGGAGTATTAAAGTATAAAATGACACTGTAGTTACATACATTGAAAACACGCCAAAAAAGGGATCTAAAATAGCTAACTTCTAGTAAATTTTGGTCCGATAAATGATACAATTTCTAAACGGAGAAGTAACAGCGCTAGTTTAATTTTATAGTTATGAATTACAAAGTTTCTTCATTTCTAATAAAAGTACATCGTAAAATTCGTAATTTCTTTTTTGTCGATTATGTGAATTTGTATGTCTGAAAGTTTGTCCTGTTTTCCGCCTCCATCTTGGTCCAGTACTCTATGGGTATTGTGGTGGTATTAATCCATGGGTATGGTATCACGAACTGGACCAGGCAAAGATTACTTATTAATTCGATACCACGTTTTTTCTTCTTCTTCTCTTATATATAAAAATAAATTGTTATTCGTTAGTCTCGCTAAAACTCAAAAACGCCTTGACCTATTTAAATAATTTTCTTCTACGGGTGGACGAAGTCGCACGCGGATCTGCCAGTTCACCAATAAATATTGTCTATCATTCCAAACATAAAAAAAACTATTGAAACCAAATATAGTAAATACTTATTTAATATTATTGCTTACTTTTTATATATTCCATTCGGCTATTCTTCTTTATTTATATTATTATATTTTTTTTTATCTACATTAATTATACTATGTACAAATTTAAAAGTTTGTGAAAAATACAGGTACTTCCTTCTTCATTATGAAACTGTCCAAATGCTACAAAACGAATGAAAAATAAAAAGATTGCGAAATGCCACTTTTTGATAGGTATTCAACAAGGGTTACGATTGTCCAAATGGGATAAAGCCAAATAGATAGGTAATCAAAGACACTTTAATGTTCTTTTTTTTCTTGTATGCAGGCATTAATTTGAATAAAATTGTGTCACAAACATAAAAACATATGTATAAATAAACAACTGTTTCCGAGATTCTATGAAATAAAAATCATGTTCAAAGCAATTAAAATAATTGTAGTTGATGCAAATACCTGCTTAGTATGTAGTTCTTAGTAGTTACCATCCATTAAGAAAATGTATTGGCACAAATGATATGTACATTAGCATATGGGCGTGAAATCTTGTAACTTATATTAGACAGAATGCATAATTATAAATATCTACTAGATTATTACTTTGCACCTGTAGCGTCATATACGGATAGATTTTGTTGTGTTGAGATTATTCAAAGCGGTAGAGATTCTAAGCTCTAGATCTATGTCTGTGTTCTATGCCATCATGAAAAAGTTTTCATTATTCTATTATTTAAAAAAAAGGAGTAAGAAAAGTGTAGTAAGAGATCCCGAGGTTTTTCGTTTAGATTTCATCTGATCAAAAAGTCATGGGTTCGATCATCAGTGCGTTAATGTACCTAACCTAAGTATGTATCTCACATAAATTTCTCAGAATGGAAATGGTCAATCAAGGGCATGAATGTCAAAAACATAACCTTCCTTCACCGCAGTTGGGTAAAAAAGCATGTCATCAATCACTCTTAGCTTAGCCCTTTGACAAGCTTATTAATTGGTACTTTTTTTCAATGAAATAAATGATCACGTTGATTCCATCTTAAAATAGATTGTGAGCTCATGGAAAGATAAAAACCTACCATTCTTTCTCATAAAAAATAAGACAACTCAAAAATAAACTCGTCATGTTGATTATACCTATAGCTTTTTTACCGCTCTCGTCAAATCATAGCTGATCCTTGGAGAGATATTGTATGGCATGGTTATATCCCACTAATATAAACAAATGCGAAAGTTTGTGAATAGAATAGGTATATTTCTGATATATGAATGGTTAAATAATTATTGCTCAATTGCGCCTTAAATAGATACTGTACCCATTTGACTGAAATATACTTTAAAACGTTTGGACATTTAAAACAGCGCCATTGAGCCCAAATATAGGTATAGGTAGTTTCGGTAGGAGCTAAAAATGGCGAGTCTTACGTTTTATTCTGATACGAAACGAGGTTAAGACGGAGGGCAGCAGCTAGTATTTATATATGAAAGCTTAGTCCTAACTAACTGATTGACAGCCAAATGCAAAGGTGTAGGCGGGTACTAACTAAGAAAGGATCTTTGTTGATTCGCAACGCCAGCGAAGTTGCGGGTGCCAACTAGTTATGTATATGGATCTTACACGATTAGAATGACGTAAAACCGGTTTTGCGATGGAATTATTTATTTCTGACAACAAAATTGTTTTGCTCTGCACTTCAAAGAAAAATAAAATATGTGAGCGATAATGGAATTAACCAAGCATTAAGCGTGTCATTTTGAAGGAGGTAAAAGATATAAAACTCCAAATATGTTGTAAAATTACCGGAAGGAAGCAGCAAAATTTGAGATTTTTATTTTGTCTAATAATAACAATAATACTCGCTGTTTCCAAATCATAAAGTGAAATAAAAAAAAACAAATAACCCTAATCATCCTACTCTATTTTCAACCGACTTCAAAAAAGGAGGAGGTCCACAATTCGGTTGATGTATTTTTTTAAATGTTTACGGAACTTTTTCATTATCGACCCGTTTCGAGATTCTTTATTTTTTTGAAAGGATAAAGGTACTTTAAGACTGGTCTCATAGGAATTTCATTAAAATCGGATTAGAAGTTTAGTTTTTCAAAATTGCGGATTTTGCTTTCCTTTGACTTTTCAGTGTTGTTTACGTTCACTAAAATAGTCCAATTGAAGTTTGAGGTATGTTTATGTAAAACTTTGATGATATAATAACATTATTTTCGAAAAATCGATTTATTTTAAGTACTTAAGATTATATATATTTAATACTCGTTTGACGTATCGACCTTTAAACAATTTGTGCAGCTAGATTATGAGGTCTTTGAGTAAATAATGCGATGTGACACAAGTAGCAATATGACTTTGCCCTTGCACTATGTCAGCAAAGGCCAGGAAAACCGCAGTTTATTCATTTGAATAATTTTCCGTACAAAAGTCAAGTGCAACTACTCTACGAAAGGAATTAGTGAAGTTGTTTACGGATATATTGACTTACATTGTCATATGATTATCTTAGAATCCCTAATTATAAATACGGGTTACTTTTGAAGTGGGAAAAGTGTTTTATGTTTTGGCGATAAAACTAACTAAGCATAACTCTCTAAGGTTTAAGTCTTTTTATGGTTAATAGCGCTCGTTTTTTTAAGGTTTATTATTAACCCTTGGAATATATTACTTACTAAAGGTTCCATTATAAAATCTTTTTTGTAATAGTTCAAAGTGCGCTTAAAAAGTACACTCATTTTCGTCAATATTATTCTCTAATTTTCTGTTTCTTAGTAGTTTTGTAATGGATATTTTTACTGATATAAATTTTAAGTTTTTTTGGTATTTCTTAGAGAACTATGAAACGATAGTTTAGTTTTATTTATCGCTCATTCTGGACACGATGAGTATTTTTATCGAGGTTAAGTACCTTACTACCTGCTAATTTATATCTTGGAGCTCCAGATCACAAATAGTCGGGTAACAACATTTGATTAATGAAGTAAAATAAGCTTTTATTAGTTCTAAGCTAAATTGATATATATTAAAAACTAAATGAACGAACGGTATTAACTTTACAGAATTTGGTAAATGTAAAAATCTGATCTACGATTACTTGCTCTCCCCGCAGTAGTAGCTTGAGGCCTCTAATTAAACAATAAATTTTCTTATTTAGTGATTTACATGTATAGTATTGAATTCAAATAACAATAATAAATCAGACAAATTGTACTTACTCGTACCTTGTTACATGTCATACAAAAGAGTTCAACGCGCTGCAAAAATCTAACTATTTTTGTAAGATAATAATAAGTCACTTATAAGAATATAATTCAGGGAAGTAATGTGTGGTTATAATGGTGTTAATAGCAGACCAAAGAAATGCTATTTTTGTAAAAAGTATCAAGTATTTAAGTTTTCTTACAAATGTTATTTTGCATTTTTCATGATTATATTCAACCTCTTTTCAGCCTATTCGGTAAAGTATCAAATCAAAAGGTAGTTAGATGATCATAGTAATAGATCATAATAGACCATTTTTTTCTTGTATATAAGGGAGTTAGTGGGTATAATGTAATTTTAGATTTATTGTGACTTTGTTGTAGAAGACACTGCTGGTCGGAAAACTTCTGAATCGTAAGTTATTACTTGTATTTGTGTGCTCTGTGTGTATGTTCAGTTGATTCGTGATACAATATTTTCAATCTATCTATCATCTACCTATATAACATTCTCGTAAGATAGGTAGGTACTTATTCTTACTCTCTCAATTTGTTTATTTATTTAGCTCAGTTATAAAAACAATCAGAACACGCAATTAGCCGTTACTCTATAATTTGTAGTTAGCGCCCAGAAAAAAAAAGAACCTAAAGGCAAAGTCACCCCAATATATAGTCCCCTCATATCTCAGTATCAAGAAAACAGAAAGTTATCACCCAATTCTATCACACGGCTATAATCTTACGAATATTTTATAGTTTGTGAGGATGGATGAATAGACTAATGTTAAGTAGCTGGAAAAAGATCTGGGCTACTTTTATTCAGCCGCGAGCAACCACCTAATCTAGTTTATTCGGTGTTTCCAGACAATGTTTGCACTTTACATATTCATCGTTTGCCTGGTCATTCAAAGCAGATGCGACGAGAGTTACACAGATAAGTACGATGGACTTGACCTTGACGAGATCCTGGCGAGCGAGCGCCTCTTGAACGGCTACGTCAACTGTCTGCTCGGAGTGGGACCGTGCCCGCCTGACGCTGCAGAGCTCAAGAGTTTGTCAATAATTACCTACGCTATACCTATAGTTTTATCAATATATATATAAAAGGCTTGTCCTTATTGACTGAACTGGACGTAGAGACTTGAAATTCGAGGATATGTTGGCTAAGAAGTGAAGGCACGGAAAAAGTTTATTAATTCGCAACGCAAACGAAGTTGCCAGATTCAGCTAGTTTTACAAAAGGTTTTAATAATATCATATGGCTGTACAAGACAATGCTCCAATCGCTCGCACATTTATACATTTTTAAAGTTACAAATTTACTGAGTATGAATTTCAAAAAAGTGGAGCGGTGATTTAGTTACTACAACCTCACGAAATGTTTTAGTTCCTATATTAATATTTTTTATATGTAATGATAAGCGAAGGAGATTGGGCAAAACTGGTTTCCCCTATTTCTTCCCTTTTATTCTGAGCCGTGGCTACCATTTCTAATAGAACTGGCTATATCTAGTCCGTCCGATGTATATACAAAATATGTCAACTTAAAATATCTTACAGTCTGTCTACTCGTACTTAGGATATAAAAAAAACTATGTATATTTATTGCATTTTAGAGAATCTTCCTGATGCAATACAAAATGATTGCAAGAAATGCAGCGATCACCAGCGTGAGGGTGCCGACAAAGTAATGCACTACATCATTGACCACAGACCTGATGACTGGGACAAGCTTGAGCGAAAGTATGATCATTTATCCGAGTTTCTGCACAGGAACGCTTCTCATAGGTAGACTTTCCACATAGTAGGAAGAATAGCTGGGCATTAACTCGTTAATCCGTTAATTAATGAAGTTAACATTTTTATTAACGGATTAACTTTTAAAAATGTTAACGGACACGTAAACTTCCGTCAATAATGCAGAAGTCCGTTAATCGTTAATCCAATGCCTAATAATAGTACCGCACGGTATAGAAAACCCAAAGAGCTCCAACTCTTTAAAGAGTAAAGCGCAAAGTCTCGTTAAAATGTTGCTGGACATGAAATCAAAAGACTCGTTCATCGATGCTGCATTCCTCGGGGAACAGTTATTCATAAATCTATTAATGAAATACAATACTGATATACCCTCACGCTGCAGTTGAACGTCTTTTTTCCACGGGTAAAGACACTTTAACACCAAAACGAGCCTCGTTTTCAGACGAGAACTTCAACATGTCAATTTTCATGAAGACCCCTTCATGAAATATATATGCACCTTATGCCCGACGATTAAATTACTTATTATTTGAATTAGGTATACAAGTATTTTGTTTTGTTCCAAACCTGATAACTTCCAGAACCTAAACCAACAGGTTTTACAAGTTCACAAACGCAACGATATGCAATTTTACACATATTAACGGATTAACGATTAACGTTAACTTGCGTTAATTCTTCCGAAATGTAATGCTTTAACGTTTAACGAAGCTAACTTTTATTGTAACGGATTAACGATTAACGAAGTTAACTTTTTTGATTTGATTTGATTAACGGTGCCTAGCTATGTAGGAAGGAATAGAATACACTTGTAGAAGACGACAGCGACGAGGCTATCATACCGACAACACGGTTGCACGAACCGTGTTGTCGGTATGATAGCCTGAGTTGAGTCTGGCGAGAATGCACAGTTGGGTACGAAGCCGAATGCAAACAGCGCATCGAGCGCAGCGTGGCGTGAATTGCAGTCAAAGCGTACCTAAAAGTTTTTTTTTTTATAAACGGGTTCGATGCCTGTGGCAATATGCACGCAAAATCTGCATTTTGTTGCCTGGGGTATTGCCAAGAGTAGATAGCAAGGTAGATTCAGCAACGGTTTTTTTTATGCAAACAAGTGACGAGACGAGCTAGACGTTCTCCAGATGGAAAAAGATCACGCCATGCCCAAATGCACATGATAAAAATAGTGCTTCATAGTGACATGTTGAGTTTCTTATTGAATTCTTTTTATTTGTTTCGTTAGGTATAACTCAGATGGTAGCTACAGACAAAAATATCAAAAAAGGCAACATCCTGAAAAAGAAGCAGCATCTAGTGAAAATGGGAAGGATGAAGAAAATTCTGGAGAGAAACCTGAATGATGAGTCAATTCAATATAGAATCTACTTACTGATTTAATAAATGATCCGGATTTTTAAGCAATACTTACACGAGAGTTGCTAAGCAAATAAATAAGGGGCTGTAGCACAACCTTTGCTTTTAAATTTACTAGCTGCTGTCTGCAGTTTCTTCTACGTGTTTTTGGAATAGAACTAGCTTGTCATGTCCTGAACTTTTTCGTTACCGAATTTCAGCCTGATCTTTATAGTAGTATTGGCTTGAATATGTCAAACCATTTAACCAATGTTACAAACTTTGGCACGTTACTATCCTTTATGTGCTTTGATGACCTGAACTTTTACGTTACCAAATTTTAGCTTCAGTAGTTTTGGCTCGAACATGTCAAACTATTGAACCAATCTTACAAACTTTGGGATGTTACTAGCCTTTATGTGCTATGCCATGTCTTGAACTTTTTCGTTACCGAATTTCAGCCTGATCTATTCAGTAGTTTTGGCTTGAATGTGTCAAACCATTGAACCAACCTAACAAACTTTCGCACGTTCATATTTTGTGATGATTAGAAACTAAAAGCGAATACTGGTTACGATCAGGTACATAAATAAAACCAACAGCATAGAAAACAGTGATTCTATTATTAAATTACATAACTATCAAACACGAATAAATTAAATAAATAAAAATAAAAATACTAGAATAAGCTTATATCTCCGGTATTACTTCAGCAGCAAACCTCTTAACTCTAACATTGACTCCTGGTCTTATGTATCTGTAGCTAGACTGGACTACATCTTCGGGATCCCCGATGGTTTCAAATTTCACGTTTTTAACTTCAGGAGATTCAGTTGGTGGTTTCGATTGAAGAGCTGACCTACAAATGTGCCAGTATTTCGTAATAATCAAGGTTTTACAAAAACATACAACTGACTTCAATTGGACCGATTTAGTGATCTTTCACACCTAAATCAGAATACGCAATTTTATTACTTCGACGACTTATTTTCAAGAATTTTTCAAATCGGTTATTAACGATAAAGTTAAACGAACAGGTAACGAAACTAAAAAAAAACAAGGAATTCAGAAACTTTTTTTTTTTTTAAGGAGGTTGAAAAATGGTTTCTTTAAATCTTAAATCCAACAGTGATGAGATTCTCGTACTTATAACGTGGTAACGAAACTAAAAAAAAGGAATTGAGAAACTTCTCTTTTTTTAAGTTACTTTTTTAGGTTAATTATTTTTTTCTGTTCTTAAATCCAACAGTGATGAGAATCTCGTACTTATTACCTATTACATTATCTTACGCAAAATAACATCGGGCACAAATAAAGCCCTCTACCAGGGTCTTATCAGTCATCAGGAGTTGTATGGGAAGGTAGATCACGATAGAGAGATGCCTCTGGCTATTTAACTCAAACGTTATACATTATACACGGTCAAATTTTAACCACCATAAAAAAAACGCATAGTCAGTTGCCGTTACTGAACACATACATATACGGTAAAAAAATTAAGTCGAATTTTTGTCAAAATAAATTTAATTAAAATTGGATAACTGTTAACGTTAGTCGTTTTCCTACGGATTTGCGTCAGGCGGTACCTATTATTGATAATAATTTAAGTTTTATTCATCGTTTGGCAAACCCGGGTACCTTCTCGAGCCAGCTCGCAAAACCTCGGCTCGGGCGCCGCACTCGCTCCGCTGCCACTCTCCCTATTTGTATAAATCCAAAATTCTGACTGCACAGATGCAACGTAGTACCCCGCTGCATTTTTTTTTTAATTAAAAATTGGTGGTGTGTATGGTTTCCCTACTTTATTTTACAGATGGTCGCGTATCCTTATCCAAGTATTCTCTGAACCTTGTCCAGGGCATCGTACCTGGTGAGGAACATCTTCCAGGCCACGGGGTCGTGGGCTAGCATTGAAGCTATCACTCTCCCCGCATTCTCTTTCTCTTCTTGGGAGCATTTGACACAGTCCTCTTTTAGAGCACTGATCAGAACACCTGAAAATTGGAAAACAAAGCTTCAGTTAGTTCTCTGATAATAAATAAAATAAAAATATTTTATTTCGGACTACAAGATCCATATTTCACATTTTGATAAGTAGGTAACCTACATCTGAATATTACAGCATCTATAAATGTGTAAATAACCTGAGACGTTGTCCTTTTACTTCTTCAAAAGGCGTGAGATTATTTAAATTAAAAAAATAACCAAAAACTCTAGTTATTGACTCATATAAATAAAGTACCTACACACTTGTATAAATAAAGTTGGGTCAACTGAGTTACCTAAATGCGTCAATATTACCATTTTTGTAATTACCTACTAAAAAACTATGAAAAGTACATACAGCAAAGTCCACCATCGGGATCTGTTTATTTTTACTAAATATACAGCACGATTGGCGCCCATTGACGCATTTACCTCATTCGACTACAACCTAGAATTCCAAGTCTCTAAAAAGAACTAGATTAGGTATGAACTTTAAAGATTTTTTTTTATTACAGCATAAGCTAACTACTACAATCTATATATAGGTATATTACAAAATTTACAAAAGGAAACAATTGGGCCACCCATAGACCGTTGCAAACGATCTATAGGTAGCTCAACTGAACTTTAAATAATTTGGTAAAATAAATTACCGATTATAAAATACAAACATATTAAATATTGTATGCAGTTAGGTCTAACTCTACTAAAATGTACATACATACAACTTTTCCACTTAAATATTTCAAAGATGGATCTACAGTTGGCCATAATATAAACATACCTTCTAAGTAGGTAGGTACTTACCCTGTGACTCGAAAATACATTAGACTTTTTTTTCAGTCACCCATGATAAGGAACTTAGGTTAACTCTACATACAATGTTAACTTTTCCACTTAAATATTTCAAAGATGGATCTACAGTTGGCCACTATAAGCATACCTTCTAGGTACTTACACTCATAATAAAAACTTACTGATAGGGATACTTAAAAAGTAGAGATAATGGAAATCTGAATCGTTTCTGAACTTACTTTTCATCGCCCCCATCTCCTTGGAGCAGTAGCGATCGACGGACATCAAACACTTGACATCCTGAGCCGGTAACTGTGGAATCCCATAATTCAGGTTCACTTTACTCTTGAGCACGTCCTTCTCCATGTCATTCACCACCTGGTTGATGACCGTCATGTCTTCGTCTCCATACACTATTTTGTAACCCATGCTCTTCACGCCTTCGCTTATTTCTCTGTCGATCCCTGGTGCTGTCATTTCTGAGACACAAGCCGATATAACAGCCGCAATGAAAATTAGTTGCTCCCACATTCTGGTAGGTTCGAAGTGACTCCAGCTAAGACAGACTCCTGCGCTTCAATGGCGAGATCTTGACCAGTAGTGATGCAATCTCGCGTGAATAGCTAATTAATGCAACAGGAATAAACAAAATTAGGATCTTCAGGTGTCACCAACCTTTTTGATCTGCGTCGTTTTTGGATTTCTCTGAGTTTATATCGAAAAGTAAGCATGGATAGCATTGAATATTGAAGCAATATACGAGTTCGTTGATAATCAAAATATCAAAATTATATTTGCACGTTAAAGTTCAATGGTATTTCAGCAGTCTTTGACCTGTAATAGTAGGTAGGTGGTATGGAATGTGATTATTATTCGAAATGCTATCCTACTGCCCTTTGATCTTTCATTAACTCCAAGCATTTCCTCGACAAGACACGGGAAATAAAAATAAGTAGTTTTAGTGAAAGATAAATTACTTAGTAGTTTTTATCCATAGCACAACAAGAAGAACTCTTTTCCCCAGGCAGTAGGTCAAACTTTCTTCAAATGTTGACTACTTCTGTAAAAGCAGAGATATTCGGGGCACGTGTGGTGTGGCATCAATAAACAACCTTCGTTGTGTTGCATACCAAACGGGTGTAAACAAAAATGTTGACGTTCCAATGCCGTTGCAGTTAGTACCAAACTTGCATTTTACTACTGCTAGGTACCTAGTACCTACCTACAGGTAAGCACGTAAATAGATTATGCCTACTTGATTCTGCTTATTTAACTAAGTAGGAAAGAGATGTTTAGTTCAGATCGTTATTGTAAAAGGAATAGGTACCTACTTACATTCATATTTCGCTCTAGAGGTTTCACTAGCGTTTGACTCTGCTAAGTTATTTTATTTTTAGGGTAATACATACCTACTAAAATATTACAAACTGTTGATCTTCTCTGATCTGTAAAAAAATATAATAAAAATCAAGCTTGAAAACCTGTCCTGTACAGAAATACAAGGTTTAAAAATGTGTTTAGAACCCAGTTACCTAACATGCATAGTTGTTTCTGAGGTCAAACTGCAAGGTTCTTCCTTTGCTATTGCTTTAATTTATTAAAATATTAATATAATTTATGGTTAAAGGTCAAACTAAATTCTCAAAATAAACTTAAGTCTAAAATACTTTCCCTTTTTAAAGTGACCAAAGTAACTCTTTTCAAAATGAGTAAAATTAGGCAAGAAAGAGCATTGGGAGCGCTTTCGTAACGTTGTTGTTATTCAAATCCCTCCATCTTGACTTTTTCAGAAACGTGGACTAATAAACTATTAGGTATATTGTTCGTTTTTGTCTTTAAAAGTTCTTTATTCAACATAATAACAATACAATAAGATTATATAAAACACTGTTCAGCTCACTGTAGATAGAGCTAAAAAGTGACCCGAACACCAACAAATTCTGAAGTGCGACGAAATGAATGATTCAAGCGCCTAGATCCGCCGCCCGTCCATCCTAAACCACCACACCATACTCTTGTGCTTATCTTAGTACTCTGTGCTAATTGGTAGGTACACTCTACGCTACGCTCTACACGTACTACCAGAATGTGGTCTAGTAAGTATAATTTATTGCCAGTCAATCTGGCTACCAAACTGAAAAGAAAGAAAAGAAAATAAATTTGTTTATTGGCTCCTCTAAAAAGGTATAGCTACAAATGTAAGCAGGTTCATAAAACATTATAACATAAATAACTAGGTATGCCTTAAGTCATGGAGACCAATAGGTCCGGTTTCAGCATATTGTCGTCCTGAAATGCCTAGGTACCCAATAATCTAGATACCTAGAGAAGGCAGGACAACTCTGGTTTTCAGCTCCGGCCTATGAGCAGTGGCGCCTTCCTTAGCAATTAAGAGCTTTACAAAAATATTATATTAAAACAAACATTAAAAAATCTAATTTACTTATAAACGAAAGAGCAATAACATATTTACATAAAAATACATATATAAGAGGCAGTGTAATAATAATAAACCATTGTTTAATAAGAAAAATTGATGGTTATATCTTGAATTATCTACCAACTCATAGCAAGGAATCGGTAGTTATTCCACCTTATTTATGTTTTATATTTACGTCATTATTGTATTTAATTAATTTATATATTAATAAATAAATATTTTTGATTTTTCACACGACGCCATCTAGCCCAAAACTAAGCAGTTTAATATAGTTTATTTTATTACCTTACCCACCAACTTATTAGACGCTAAAGTGGTTGCAATGTCTTTTTGTCTGTTTTAGACATCATAGATGGCGGCAGAAGCGGCAAACACTTCACAGCTTTATTCATACGTATCATACGTACGCGTAGGTACGCTGATAAAAATCCCTATAATATATTCGTATATTAAAGTATAATCTACCGTAGACAAAAATAAACAATTTTTCTATGTGGTCCATCTACATCAGTCCTACGATTCAGCTAGAAATCACAAATAAAATATAGTTTACCTAGTTTTTGAAGCTAAGGTAGAGCATTATTTGACGAAGAATTGGACGAAGTAATCAAACAATGAAGAGTCAACTATAGAGACTTGGATTTAGGGTGGGCGCCACTACAGTGAGAACAAAGTGATTTTAAATTCCTCTGAATGACATATACATACTTGTATGTACTGTACATATATTTGTAGTTAGCCATTTTTGTAAAGTAGTTCTCACTGTGATAAGAGTATTTTCTGTCTATACATGTATACAATGTATACATGTGACGACACCGTGGCTTAGTTGGTAGTGACCCTGCCTACGAAGCTTGGTGTTCCGGGTTCGATCCCCGGCCGGGGCAAATATTTGTGACGAACACAAATGTTTGTTCTCGGGTCAAAGATGTTGTGATGTCTTGTATGTGTCCATGCCACCTGCGACACAGGGAATCCTAGTGCAGGGGTGTGAGTGTGTGAATGTTTATTATATATATCTGCTCAAAATCGTCACTTCTAATCTTTCCGAACAAAATCTACTCGTCAGGGATATGACTAAACGCTAGCGGCAGCTTAGTAAATTGGTTAACGAGACATAAAACACAGAAGACATGTAACACATTTTAATACCATCACTTTTTCAACAAATCCTCCATCATCTTAGAAGCTACAGCCATATCAATTTTATTCTGAGAGTTCTTAATTACTATACCTAACAACGCTTTGAAAACTTTGACTTTGCCATCCTTATATTGTTTTACTAGTTTCGGATTATTGTTCAAAACATCCATACATATTTTTTTGATTTCATCTAAATCTGCAACTAGCAGCCATTTTTTTTCTTCAACTATTTCAGCTGGCGAAACTTCGCTATCCGATAGATCCAAGAGTTCTTCTAGAAGTGTCTTGAAAACATCTAAACTAATTTTATTATCGAATAGCAAGTCTATAGACTCTTTCATCTGTTCGAAAGTGATCGGACAGTCGTCTACATCTAACTTTCTTTTGTTGAGCACACTTAAAAGTTCATTTAGAAGTAGATTGGCGACTTTTGTGGGAGACCTAGTATTTTCTGACGTCACTTGATTGAAGTAGTCGAGTAAAACGGGTTCGTTGACGAGTGGAATGGCATATTCGGGTCGCAAATGGAACTGTTGTATGAGTTTCGAGCGCGTTTGTTCAGGGAGCTCCGGTATTCTGTCTTGGAGTAATGGCACGCTGATGAAGTCTTGACTATCTTCTTTATTTTTCAAATTGACCCGCAAGGGCGGCAAGTTCGGTTCTGGCATGTATCTGCAAAAAAAGTGATTATAAACTTAATTATCATAATAATATGGTCTACATTATAGTAACATGTTTACGATTACTTTATAACTTCCCGCTTAACAGGTTTGGCAAAGGTATTTTCCTTAAGTGAGAATGACCTGAGTTGCATTTTTGCTATACTATATTTTAAATATTTTTTTTTGTTTAACAACTTTTATCCGAGAAAGTTATTTGTGCCGAATTCCTTGGCATCTCCTATAATGTGTTATCTATCTAATCGCACCTATAGTTTCAATATTCTGTTTATTGTACGATGCTTGTTGATGGATGAGATGGATCACCATATGCTTGTTGTACGATCAGACCGAAACAACTGAAACTGCTATGCTTTATGATTATGCTAACCAGCCTTACAAAATTGGTACCCATCTAAGACATTGTTGTTTGAATAATACTTTATTGCTCAAAATATTCCTACATCAAATTGTACAAAAGCTGGACTTAAGGGGAATCCTCAAGGCAAATTTCCATACAAAATGTTTCAGACAAATACTCAAAAAGTACGCCGTATTATAGTAATTTCTTCACACTATTCGTTTCGTCCATGGTGTTTTATTTCGTCAACAAAAAAGTGAAAGGTTTCATACTTTAATTTAGATTTTATACGTGTTTTTAAGTTAGTAGGGTTAATTTTAAAATTGCCTTGAGGATTTCCCTAGACAGACAGACGGCTAGACATTTCAAAAGTTGTAAATACCCCCCTTTCGGGATTATAAGGATACAACAAATATTTAGTAGAAATAGTAATGTTAAAAGCCATTTTCTTCAGCCTATGATGATGCGGCCACCACCGTTTAGTTCAGTTATAGAGCTATATTTCCAAGTCTCACCTGTAATCCTGAAGGAAGTTGTTCCTTGTCCGCAAAGCAATGGTGAATTTATTAGCCGCGTCCCACGACCACGTCTCGTTGATGATGCGACCTCCACCGCCCAGCACACCTCGATACCATAGCTAGTCCCAAGTCTCACCTGTAATCCTGCACAACTTCTTTGTCCCTCATAGCAATGGTCACTTTATTGGCCGCGTCCCACGACCGCGTCTCGTTGATGATGCGACCTCCAGCATCCAGCACAGCTCTCTGCCGCTCGATCTCATACTTTATGGCACCCGCCACGCCTCGGATCGATCCTATGTTTTTGATCTGAAGAAAAAGAAAATGAAAAAATATTTATTGCAGCAAAACATATTACATATTACACATATTTAATACATGTTCTAAATATAGTTTTGAACTAAGTCTAACCTTAGCTTGTGGATATACCTATGTCTTATCTAAACAATAAAATGCATTCTTTTCTCAGTAGGTATAATCAAATAATATTACTTTTTATGAGTCAGTAATTCAGGTAAATTATTATATCTTCCTGACTAACCGACTATTAGACTTTCTATTCGAAGTTTTATTTATTGGATAATAAATAAATTAATCAAAGTAGGCTCTTGAAATATTGAACTAGTTAGAGTAAGTAGTATTCATGATGTCATGTAAAACTTTCTAGAAAACTTATAATCATGGTTGAGACTTACAACGAACATCATACCTACACTTTAAACGAATTCGCTCGTTGTAGTAAAATTAATAAATAAATAATAATATTTTTTTTGGACATTTCACACAACGCCATCTAGCCCCAAACTAAGCAGAGCTTGTACTATGGGAACCAGATGACTGATAGAATACTTAAATACTTTTTTTTTGTAAATACTAACATAGAAAACGCCCAGACTACGGACAAACACCGAGTTCATGACTCAAATGTTTGTCCTGAACCGGGAATCGAACCCACGACACCGGGCGTGGCAGTCCGACACACTTGCCATTCGACCACCCGTGTCGAAACAAATTAAAGAATATTTCCACGGATGTTGTTTGCTATGATGATGACGCAAATTATTATAAGACACTTAAGTACCTACCTAGTTCATACAATACTAGGTACCTACTATACATGTAGAAGCTACGTTTTTTGTTATTTTTTAACTTCTTTCATAACAAGGTCATGGAAGACAGTTGGCAACTTGGTACATTAAGTTAGGCTAATGTTTGTGTGAAATTACACACAATAATAATAGCTATCTGCCTCATGAAATATTTCATATAAGAAAAGGTTAATTTTCAGAGAACATAATTTGAAGTGAGTTGTATATTTTTATTTTACTTAATCAAGGTTTTACTAAAATATACAACAACCGACTTCAATCAGACTGTTCTAGTGACCGTAGGCACCACTGAAAAGTCACAAGGAAGCAAAATAAGAATTATTTTTTTCAATTATTAAAAACTAAACTGCTGAACCGATTTTCATAAAATGTCTATGGGACCAAAAAGTACTACCTCAAACAAAAAATATTTTTTCAAATCAGTTCATAAACAACAAAGTTCTGAGGTAACAAAAAACATTCAACCGAAATTATAATCGGTAAGTCGGTTGAAAAAGATCTTATTTTGTAATTTTGCGTTGATTTCGCAGTTTTATCTTTTATTTCCTCTACTTGTAGTGTTTTTGCTTTCAAAACTGAACTTACAGTTATAGTTTTGCATCAGAATTATTCAAATTGATGAATGGGAAGCAATCAGAACGACAAGCACCACGGGAAATATGAAGGCCATAAGGCCATAATATCCCCAAACATTTCCGCAACATTAATTTTTCTTCGCTTAGCCATCAATTTGAGCCAAAGTTCAAGTTAACCACAGAATTAATATTAAATAAATTAAAATATTTTAGCTTATTAATTATTCCTGAATTATGCACGAGTGTGAATTATTATCATATGAACTTTGAAGGTTCGATTTTGTCATATAAGTAATTATTTTCGATCAAGACATATAAAATAGCCTATCTTCATTATAAACTCGTGTTTCATTTAACCTATTAACAAAAATAGTATAGTATTATGTTTACGAATGTTTTCTCATGTTATTCAATCCTGCAGAAAAGGGTACGAGCGGGTTTTACACTACATAACCCGTTCGTGAATGTTGAAAATCCTGAAATAAACTGTTCCGCATGAACTTTTAAGTTATTTTTTTACCCGAATGCCAAGGAAGGGTTATGTTTTTCGCGCGTATTTTGTTGTTGTTGAATGTATGTACTTATGTAAATTTCTATGTTACCTGATACCTCGTATCTTCCAAACGGCTGGATGGATTTTAAGGTATCGTTACATTCATGCCAATAACCCAAGTGTCCTTAGATAGATTTAAAAAAAATGGCGGATTTAATGCGCTAAAAAGTAAGTGGCATACAATTTAAATTTAATTTAATTATAAATAATGATTTAAATTAAATTTAATTATAAATGATGTTACAGCGATGCATGCCGCCGCTTCTATCTATGTATGTATACCTCGGTGCGTGTAGAGAGCGGGTCTCCGACTCGTCGCAGCGACACATTCGCGTCGACTCGCAGCGCCCCTTCCTCCATGCGACCCGAACACGCGCCCAATCTCTGCACGATCAGAACCAGCCCCTTCATTAATGCCGCCGCTTCTTCTATCTATGAATGTGTACCTCGGTGCGTGTAGAGAGCGGGGCTCCAATTCGTCGCAGCGACACATTCGCGTCGACTCGCAGCGCCCCTTCCTCCATGCGACCCGAACACGCGCCCAATCTCTGCACGATCAGAACCAGCTCCTTCACTAATGCCGCCGCTTCTTCGCCATTCTGATGAGCCAATAAAATGATCAATTTCAATAAAAGGCTTAGTCTTGACTGACAGACAATGAACAGGCCTAACCACTGAATGTAGAGACTTGAAAATTGGAGGATGTGTTCGTCAAGTACTAGACAACGCAGGAATTTTCAAAATTCGCAACGCGAACTAAGTTGCAGGCGTCAGCTAGTCTTTTATAAAGTGGCCATACAAATGCGGAAAAAAGGTAAAAACAAGGAACTAATCATTTTTTTTATTTAAACTGTGTTGTCCATTGTTGGGAAAGAAATGATTTAATTTATTAACTAGTCCCACAAAAAACAGACTCCTGTTTTTGTGACTTAGGGTTCCTGAGTCGGACACATCAATAACTATCTCAATCCAAATCCACCTATTTACTATAAATATGTATAAAGATAATAAAACTTTAAAGCATGTATAATTATTATAAGTTAGTAAAATGTAGAGTTGACATGGTTTGAATTCAAGGTAAACTATCATAACACCATCAATAATTACCCGTATTACCAAGTAACTGCAACCTAGTTAATTTCTTATAATGTCTTTGTTGCTAGTTATTAGAATGTCATTCTCAAGCTTTTTACCACAGCAAATTAAAAGACAATAGTATGTGTAAATACCATAATATTTAATTATATTTGAGTTAATAAAATAATATATAGATACATGTTTATTTTTTCTCATCAGATTAATATCATACTTAATGAATAGTAAGTATTATTATTATTTTTATAAGTAGGTACCTATAAGCTGTGATTAGGTATGAAGTTAATAAGTATGCAATTAAAGGGTGGTTAGAAAGAGGCTTATATTTGGTGAATAAGATAGAAAGTAACCTAAGCACATAACTACAATAATCAATCAGGAGTCGGAAGAATTTCTAGAATATACAAATTCGTATCTAGTGTTTAACTGATTTCCTTATTTGATAAATCCCCAAGCAGGAGAATAGTTCATACCTCTAAATCAGGTTCGAACACCAACTCAATAAGCGGTGCTCCAGCCCGATTGAGATCAACTAAGCTCCGTTTAAGTTCACTGTCATGAAGAGACTTGCCGCTGTCCTGTTCTAGTTGGATCTGCTTTATCTGTGAGCTCTTTTTGTAAGGTTTTTTGTGGACTCCTGGAGTGAACACCTGGAAAGACAGAAATCAGATTTATACACAATTAATCGGCTATAAGCCAAGGCTTTAGCAAAGATTTTTAGTGGAATTGGTAAGTTAAGGATGACAGACTTATTAAGTCACACACCTAATAACCAAATTCTTCTAGACATCATTCATAAATAAGACAGCATCTTCCAATTCTATGTAATTGTCTTGTTCCAAAACATTGTATAGGTACATGGTTGGTTGATGGAGCTTTGTCGATTAATAGAACTTACCTGAAAATTTATAACACCATTACTAGCTAGAGGAGCCCTCTGTTGCGTGATCTGGTACCCGGTCGGCAGATCAGCGTAAAAGTAGTGTTTTCTATCGAAAGTGGACACTTCATTTACACGGCAAGAAAGTGCAAGCGCTGTCATAATTCCCAACTCCACACATCTCCGGTTCAGAACTGGTAACGTTCCTGGTATCGCCGCGTCGAATAAAGATACGCAGTTGTTCACAACACCACCAAAAGTGTTCTCGGCACCAGAAAAAAGTTTTGACTCCGTCTCCAACTGTGCGTGGACTTCTAACCCTACAACACTTTGCCATTTCTTGTCAGCCACGGAGCAATAACCGTGCTGGACTGTGACGCAGCTATCCCGTAAACTTTTAAGGCGGCATACTTTCAAAAATCTCATTTTATTGTACTTTTATTGAAAACCATTAATTTCAACAACTTTACAAAATGAAAACAAAGACCAAGCAGCTGTTTTTGACATTTCCCCATTCGACCAATTTGACACTTGACACACTTGACAGTAATAGTGAGGGATACGAGTGACTTTATGATAGTAAATCGATGGGTACTAAATCGACCACATGGTCGATACCTACTTAGATACATACGTGTTTCTGTTGTAGCGGTGAGTGAGCGAATCTTCTAGAACTTTGAACGTTTAGCGGAAGGGTGGTGGAAGCGTGCATGGTGGCAATGGGGGCGTGGCGAGCGGTCACAAGTACCTAGTGATTTACGATTTTGCAAAACTTTGATTAACATAGGTGCCCAATGCCGTGTACAAGAGAAAATCCCATCCCTATGATTCTCAATTAACATCCGGTTCCGTTGCGTGATCACATCCGGGCGCGATTTCAGAATCTAACTCTACATTTTCCTCGCTAAAGTACTTAAACTATTAGTTTTATTCTAGGTTTTTCATAAGATACCTACTTTGTTCTAAATAATAAAAAAATAAAATACTTTATGGAACTAAAAGATATAGGTAGGTACTAAATATAAACTCACCTGTGGAATTGTTGGCCTTGCACTCAATGTTTGGAAAGGTGGCTTCAACGTTTTCGCTTCATAAATTATTATCTTATCAAGATTGAAGAAATATAAAATTAGAAGTCTTTAATTTGCATTGATATTTTGACTTAAATTACTTAATATTATCGTTACAAACCTACTTAAAAATACAATCACATTTTAAAAATATTTTACATGATATTTTATGCGACGAGGCCCGTTACCACTTCGAATAATAGGGAAAATAGATAGAGGACAATGAAAGCAAGAGTAGCTTCAGCAATAGAATACATTTTCTCTCTTGGGAATGGAAAATGCGGTTCAATAAAAACACGCGAAAGACGTACGATCAATAGCACTGAATCGTTGTGTTTGACCGCGACGAAAACAACTGCTGTGCTATACAGAAACCTTGAATTATTATGCGACGGATTTAAAAGAATCCCTTCAATTTTTACTAATTATAGAACCAGCGTGCAACGCGTGCAGTGCGACAGAACGTTTATTTTTAATCGCGTTATAGTGACTCTACAGACTACTGTCTATACTTTTACACCCTGTAGTAGGTACACACCCACCCTACACATAAACGCACCTACATACGTCACGGCAAGATGCACATTCAGAAAGAAAAGAGACTATTAATATTTGCTCGCACTTGGCCTTCAAGCTACGTCTTCTTATTTTGGACAGACTCTAGTAAGTAGGTACCTACGAACTGGGAAGTAGCCCCTGGTGCCTGACTGATAAAATCAGATCAACATTATCCTAAAACTACTGCCAAAGTAACTTCTAAACTTTTTACCTTAGGTGCCTAACCTACAATAATATAATTGTACCTAAGTAAGAACCTAAATACCTAGTAGGTACATGTTCATTATGCAAAAATATAAACACTTACTTACCTACTTACTTCCCTAAAATAATCTTTGAGTTATTCCTGCTAGTAACCTATGACCTGGTATCCATAGTCATTGTTCAGAAATTAGCATTGTATGTAGGTTAAGTAGAGCAAAGTCATATGTAGGTACTAAGTAATCAAGTTGTGCTTCATTTGTTATAGGTACCTACCTATTGTGTTGGTATTGTATTGGGTATTTAAGACCATGTAATAAGTAATTACCTAACTACCAAAAGCTGCAATTGTTGATACCTACTGCGTGCATGAGTAGTTTGGTACCTGCAATGTAGAGAGATCTCGAAAACTGTGAATGGATAAACGCTGACTGACCTAACGACTTCGAACATTAGCAAACTTAATATTGTTGCTTCATCAAGAAAATATTTAGGCAAACTGCATTGATTATTGATAAAATAGAGCTGACGTACCTAGTTGCATACTTCAGCATAGAATAAAACCTATCTTAGTAGGTACCTACGTGTTATGGCTTAACAAAAATTTGGCCTGAGTGGGAGCAATTAGTCACGAATAAAACTGAAGAAAAAATACCCATTCCTAATTTACCATTCAACGAATAAATCCGCATTGAGTCCGCCTAATTTCTCGATTACCTAGGCCCTAGGCGAAGTCTGGGCGTGAGACAGTGAGACGGGAAACTGGCTAGGCTGAGTAAGTGAGTACCTACCTACCTATTTACATAATATAATATATGTAATTATGTAGGTATAATATAGCCTATTGTATCCATTGACTACATTGACTATACATTGACTGAACGAAGCGAAAGTGTCAGCCAGAGCCGTGTATGTATTGGTACTATAGACGAGCCGTGTGTTTGTTAATAAGTAGGTATATTATATTAAATCCTTATACTTACATAGATTTCAGATAAATTGTTCAGCGCTAACTTTTATCCGTGTGAGAATCTCCTTCGCCGTTTTATTTCGTCGGTTAAAAATACACTAAGTATATCTTATCTAGACGCCTATTAACATAGGTAGAGTCTGAAACTTTCGCTTCGTTCGGTCAGCTGGAATTCATAATCCACCTAATTTTTAGCAAGACCGTAAAAGCGCACCGTATTACATAAAATAAGGCGGATTTTTTTCCGATATCTAGAACTCTATTGAAGTCAGAAATTGTTTTGCTACTCTTACTTTTCGGTGCCTAGCCTACTCTATTATCTAACTTGTAGAGAGCTAGCTAGCCTATTCAATGCTCATAGCATTGCACCTCCAAGACTAACTTAGAACTGAGGTCATCGCGAGTCATTGACATCAACACGATGTCAGTCCTCTGGATTGTGGACCTAAGAAATAAACTATTTTTTCCATAGAAGCAGAGCAGCAGGCTTAGCACGGACTGGGGATAAAAATGTTGTCCCCCGTTTTTATCCACCTTCAAGGGATAAAATTGACTGGAAGGTGCATAAAAATGGGGGACAATTTTTTTATCCCCAGTCCGTGCTATCGGTGCAGGCATTTTATAGCCGACGAATAAGTTTTGCTATAAAGGGGACATAATAATATATTATAAAATTGGGGGCTTCTTGAAATAACCCACCAAAAGTTTAATAAGTAGGTAGGTAGGTAGAATAGAATAGAATAGAAAAAGAGTTTATTGCTCAAATACTTAAAACTAAGATAAACATAAGAATGTAGGTATTACCTACCTAAGTACCTATAAGTATAGTTTATGTAGGTATAAATGGGTCAGAACAAGCCGAATACATAATTATGTAGGTATGTATTCGGCTTGTTCAGACCCATTTATTAATAAATCGAGATTATATAATCTCCATACATTAATATTCAGTCCTTACATACCTACTTATTTTAGAATATTTATAAATTATATTTTAGACTATGTACTCGTAACTTCTTGCAGGTTTGCTGAGTCTCTGTAAATAATATACAACAATAGCAAATAATTATAAAAAATCTAAAAAAAAAAAATTACGTCTTAAGTTTGGCCAGTCGTTTGGCCTCGGCTCGTTAAAGATGAAATGGTTAGTTTTGGGATATTATCAATTTAAAAAATTCGTCTTCTATTACCTAAAAAATTAGAATATACTACATATATAGATACATAAAAAACATGCTTAGAATGTAGGTTTTAACAAACCTGGACGTTACCTATCTAAATTCCCAGAGCCTAAATCCACATTTTCCTGCTACGTTCACCTTTCGTATCATCATTGATATATGCGGTCGATAATAATTTTAAATACCTACACCAGCAAAATGCTGTTGGATGAAGAACCGGATAAATAACAGCTCTCGCAGAACGAAACAAGGCCGATCAAAGTCCAGCGGCAAACTGCGTTGCTTGCGAGATCAAAATATACATTAAAAATTAATAAATTCTTGATGATATGAGTGTAAACCAGTAAGAATTAATATATTTTGATTGTGCACCTTTAAGTAGACAATTAAAATACCTACCACGTTACAAAACCTCGGCCTTGGAACAAGCATGTTAAACTAGCAACTGCATCGCATGCTTGTAATCGATTTGATAACGAGAACTAGAGAATTTAGAACAAGAAACATCAATCCATCTTTACAAATATATGCTCTTATAAAACTAGGGTGAAGTGCGATTGGTGTTTATGGGATGTGATTTTATTCATACAATTTTTTTTTATAAAAAGAAGATTGGTTAATTTAACCACTCTTCTTGAGTTGTATTGAGTGTGGTAGAGTAGGTAATTTACCTACTCTACCACACTCAATCAAGATAGAGCAATCAGAAGAATGGATGACTAGTCACCGGGGAAAAACACAACTGCATTATGCCTAATACTTTTTCTTCTAGGAAGAGGCTAGATAGAGGGCATGGTTTATTATAAGTTTGCGTGTACTGTAATTTAATTTAAAGAAAAAAATAATGTATTTATATATAAATATACTAAAATTAATACCAAAACATTTATTACAGCATAAGCTAACTACTACAATCTATATTACAAAATTTACAAAAGGAAAAAATTGGGCCACCCATAGACCGTTGCAAACGATCTAATAGGTAGCTCTACTGCTCCAACTCGATACCCGATGGCAGCGTGCCGAGGATACTGGCTGCATTGCCTCTTTGTATAGCAAGGCTTATTCTTTGTGTATAGCAAGGCTTATTCTTTGTGTACAGCAAGGCTTATTCTTTGCTTAAACCTAAATAAATACATATAAACCTTACTTAATCTGGTAACTGAAGAATTAATATTAATATTTATACGTAACTATTTAATTTTGAATAATACTTATGTACCTTTCTGCGCCATTAGGTATTCGATTAATTTAATAACTTTTGCTGCTCTTTATTCAACTAACCAAATAATGATAGGTAAAATAATCACCTGTTAAAATATTTTAATACCCACAAATAAATTCCATACTACCACTTATTGCTTTATAATTTTTATCACCTGTGTAAGTAGTTACTTACGTAGGTAGGTACAGTTCAAGGCAAGAATTTTTACACATCGGAACGATTTTGGAAGATTTAAGGTACAACTACTCTCCAAAAGAAGTAAGGTACACCTACCTTCATAATCGGTTATCATCGGTTTTGAAGAGCTTTGGCTTATACCTATTTGATACGTTCTCTATGTCGCTTAATAAATTATTATAACTTGTTCAACGTATGGCAGGAGTTAAGTTTTCGTATGATAAAAAGATGCTCTACAATTACGAATCGTAACTGATTTATTAAAGCTCTTATTTCTTTATTGGCCCAATATCGACAAAATGTCACTTTCTAAGACATATGTGTATTTTGCACCTACCTAAGTAGGTGATTTTCTATTGAAAAATATTATTTACTCAGGTAAATGTAAATAATACGTAGTTAAATACTTAATATCCATTTATAATTAATCCTAACATCTAATGTCTCGTTTTTTCATAATGACCATTTTACCCGGTGACGATTCTACTTCAACCTTCAACACAAAATTAAAACAAAGGACAAAAATTAAAACATAAAATATTTTAAGTAGGTACTAGGTACTAAGTACCAAATCTGTTTTGAATGAGAATACAAAATTAACGAAACCGTTGATTGTTTTAGAGCGAAACGAAGCCTTAGCCGAAACAAAGAGCTCTAACTTTAATTAAATTACAACGAGCTATTGCGTGGTATTAAGAAAAATATAGTCTAGATAATTTTTCACTTCTCATGCTCGCAAAGTTCAACTTAGTGCACGCTTTAGGGGGAGTAAACTGCATTTTAGGCCCTAGGAAAACAAAGTGATTGCATAAAAAATCTGCTTAGAAATTCAGTTTGTAATATTTTTCATGCTGGAAGTTGAGAACTTTATTCATATTTCGAACTGCCCTTGAGCCTAAAATGCAGTAAGTAAGTATTACTACTCCCCCCTAAGTAGGTATACATAAAATTGAAGGTACTTTACGAGCATGAGAAGTGAAAAGTAATATTTAAAACTGCAGAAAACATTTTAGCAGAGGACAATGACCCTTTATTTAGGTAGTACGAACTGTACATTGTGCGTGCAGTCAAAAATAACTTGTACGAATGAAATGCGGCACAAGGACGCTGCGCCCGCCGCGCGCGCCGGCCGCTGCGACAAACGAGAGGCGAGAAACTTGTTGCGTAGTCGACACACCCATCAGAATATACCTTCAATGCCATGATGATGTTATACATTATAATTATTCTATCTATCGATCAATAGGTATATAATCAAGGTTTTACAAAACATAGACAACCGACTTCAATTGGCCTGTTTTAGTGTCCGCAAACAACACTGAAAAGTCACAGGGAAACAAAATACGCAATTACGTTTATTTCGACGACATATTTTTTTTCAGTTATTTTGATATAAATACTAAACTACTGAACCAATATTGATGAAATTTCTATGGGAACAATTTGAAAGTGTATCCTCTAAAAAAAAGTTCGTTCATCGAATTATTAGACGTAGTCACGTCAAAAAAGAACATTTAACCAAATTGATAACATCTTTTTGAAATCGGTTGAAAAGGCTTGGACCTGACTGACTGACAGACTACGCACAGACCAAAGCACTGTTGTTGTTGTCATTTGCAAATCGCATAGCTCGTCAGACAGGTAAATTATTTAGTAAGGTCTGTGTTAACCAATATATATATCTATAATCGGAAGATTAGGGCTCTTCGTCCGTTAACTTTGAAGTTTAATCTATGAAAATTCGTGTCAAAATAGTCAAAACAACTGTTTAAAACTTAACCATCTGTTAATGAATTCGGGTCTAAGGTCTGTGTTCACCAACAGGATGGTTGAGGCCTAATCTTCCGATTATCTATTGGTGAACACAGACCTGAGAACGTAAAACAAACGTTTACTTAATTTAAGTGAATGGCAGATAATATATGTATAAAGAATGTAAGCAGCCTCGACGCGACATTTAATTTGAATACATTGATACTAAAAATATACACCACAATCTAAAAAAATCTATCGATAAGCACGTATTTAGCTAGTGTAATAATAGATATGAATAGGGGAATATTGAGTAGGTATTGGTGTTAGAAGTCACATTGACAAGGTAGGTACGTAATAGGTAGGTACCTACGTGCTACGTTTTATTCGTATTTTTATGTTATCTTATAAAGATCTCGTTAACTTGAAGTATAAATAAAGCATTTCAATCCAATAAAGGCAACTATTTAACGAGTTTAAGGTGTGGAACTGGAAATACCCACAACTGACAGTGGACCAAAGTCCACCAGCCCGGTCGAAGCGATCTACAGACTCTACTACTCACATAACTGCGAAAGTATATAGTATAGGTAGATGGTGTTGATAGATAGATGTTTGCTACTCAATCCCGCCAAAACTACTGAGCTGATTAAGCTGACATTTATTTGGTGTAGTTTATGAGCTGAAAAACACGTTTTTTATCACGATACCACTAAACCGCGAATTAATTTAAAACAATTACCTACAGTTAGGAGAATCACATGAAATAACACCTTTTATTATTTAAATAAGCCACATTATTTTAGATACCTAGCTAATATTAATGTTGTTGGTTGAAGCCTAGAAAAGCAACAGTCGCTACTTAGTGCAGTCAAATTAGGCGTGTTTTGAGCAAAGATAGGACATCTGAGTTAAGTTAAGTTAAGTTAAGTTATACCTTCATAAGGCCTTAGGCCATAGCTTGATGAGGCGTTTGTATACAGTTGGTGCAGTGTGATATATTTTGTACAACACCATGCTCCACGTTCAATTCATGGTGGTGACTCCTGGTGGACGTGGAAATGTACGAATTATGTCCTATCTTTTTCGGATTTTAACTAGCCTAACTGTAAAAAGATACGAATCATTGATTCCGTTGTAATCGCAATAAGGCCGCATTTTCTCATGTGACCAGTGACTGGTTCGGTATACCAAGTTTATTTTTTACTCAAGCTTTCTACAAACCTTTCTCTAGTTCATGATTTTTCTTAAATTAAATTCTGTAAGTTCAGTAGAAAATACTTCAGTAGTAAACTGGTTGCTATTAAAATATAAGCAGCATCGGTATGATATTTGGCTTCAGTGCTAAAGTCGCCACCTAGTGATTTTATATCGAATCAATTTGGTCAAAAACATATTGTAAAACATGGTATCGCAGCATAAACTAGGTACTACGTGGTTTAGTAGAAGCGTAGTAGGTAAGAAACCAGATAGAATAGCGTTGTTTGGAAAGATGGCGTTGTGTGCATCCGTTATTACGCAGCACGGTATAAAATATATTAGTTATTACCTGCTGCCCACGGCTTCGCCTGTGTAGTTTCAAGATAAGTCGTTTATATCCATTTCGAGCAAAAAACATCCATTCATCCTGCCATCTACTCACCTGTCCTTACAAACTTTCGCATTAAGAGAGGGATACAGAAGTGCTTCTGAAAATAATTCCTTTCTTCTCGTGCAAGCTAGTGGCTCTGGATTCGGACATTAAGCAGCCCAAAAGCACTTCTATTAATATATGTATATACAGTTCTGTTTCAACATGACTAGGAGATAATCTACCAAATAAAATAGGTGCAAGAAAATGTTTAATCTTTACTATTCATTATTAAGTTTCAAACTGGAGGCCTAACATCAGTGGCCTGATACAAGGAATTAATTGCAATATCAGAAGATACGAAAGCCATGGATTTGGCAAGCGTCGCCAGAGATAGAGTATCCATAACAATTCTGTTAGCAACGTGGTTTAATTCCGCTCCTTGGGATTGCGCAGTGTATTTCAATGCTAGCTTGATTACCCGTTCGCAAGCGAGGGATTTGGAACTCGCACTTTTAGCCTCTTTACCCGCCTGTTGCGCTGCCGTCTTTGCCAGATTCATCATCAATTCCTGGTGGTTCGACATGCCATTCTTAGCATACTTCACGGACATTTGAACTTCAATCGATGCTGTTAGAGCTCTCCTTAAAGCAACTACACTAGATGCAGTTAAATAAGCTACATCTCCAGCGTAAAGTATAGCCTTTTTAGCTTTCACTTCGAGTCTCTCTATCTTTTGCTTGACTTTCTTCTCGTTGGCTGCTTCGTCTTCTACTTCAGTCCTGTCTATTTCCATTTCAGCCATTACATCAGGGTTAATTGCAGGTTTGAAAAGGTTTTCTTTTGTATCCACCCAGTCGTCAGTTAAATCAGGCGCATTAAGCTCGCGAGTTTCAAGAGTAGGAGACTCTACTTTCTCATAAAGAGTAGTGTTTATTTTTTTCTGTAAAACTATAGCATCGGTTTCGTTTAAATCTTGATTGTTGTTTTCAATGTCAAGAGCAGTTTGATTTAAAAATCCTTTAACGAAAATTGGATCAGTCAGCTGCTTGTTTTTCAGGACGTGAACTGATTTTTTTTCCGTTCTAGATATAACTGAGAATGGTGAAGTGGGAATCAAAGATTTTTTGTTTACGGTGACGACACTGGTATTGCGATTCACGGTAGTATTAATTGTTTTATTTAGTATAAGATTGTAAATAGTAGTATTTGTTATAGTAGTAGCAGGTTGGGTTGTAGGGGAGTTAATTTCGGGGTTAGATTCGATGGATCTCTTCCTGCGCAGCGATAGATCAACGGATTGTTTCTTGGACAAGGCAGTTGCGTATGTTATGTCTTTTAAAGCAGACACTATTGATACTTCAGCTGCAATTTGAGCTAGTCCATATACTAATCGATGAAGCTCGGGCTCTGTAGATGCTCTAGTTACTGTCAGTATGTGCCCTGACAGTGTCCTTGATATGTAATCTAAAATGCGCCTGGTTTCAATTGCAGTTACGCCTTTATTTTTACCGGATGCATCTAAAGCTTCTCTTGTTATTCTGGTTATTTTATCCTGCATCTCTATTTTGGATAGTATGGACGAAACCAAATCTTTCGAGATTTGATACAGAGTTTCTTCCATCTGAGGGTTCTGCGTGACATTCTTTGTGACCTTTGATATGGAATCGTCTAAGTGCTTTAAAACATTATGAGGTGAATTCATGATGAATTTGTCTCCAATGATCTTGGAGTTGTATTTTTCTTTGAGATCATGGTATGGAGATATGCCAGCCGATACTATTGGTATCTGAAATAATGAATTGACTTACTAACTTTATTGATCCACATCGTATTAAATATTTTTGGAGGAAAACGTTAAAATTGACTACGTAGGTACTTACAATGAGTAATAATATCGACGATATTCTCAACTGCATTTTGCTCTACGGTTTCCGTTTAAGCAAAACAACTAAATGCTTGCTTCCATCATTACTTTGACCCTCAATTTTTATTACCGTTAATTGGTTAAAGTTTATGATTCCTCGTTATTCTAATTGGCTGTTAGTTTTTACAGTTTTCTTATAACCAGTGCTAATAAATTACTTAAGTTTTGTATTTATTTTCTTACCAATCATGTCTTATCCGGCAAAAGCATTGTACATAGTTATCCTACGCTTACTATGTTCTACTCTCCTGTACACGTATAGCGGGCGATAAATATAATTTCTGCTTTCAGCTGCTTCAAAATCATCAGAATTATTATTGGTTTCATCAGAAATTTCTGGAGTCACTTCTCTTTTGCCTATTTCTGTCCTATTGTTATTATCATGAAAATATTTTGTATCATCTCTAATATATTCTGGTATTTCCGATTTTGATTCTATAGATTTTAAAGGAATATTCAGAGACGAACTGACACTAAATACAAAGGCTATGAACAACACTGCACTGTAATGAAACATTGTGAAAAATATTCTAGACTGAGAGATACGTATTTCCACTATTTATAAAGATGGCATTAATTAAAATGTGAGTGATAATAATAAATACTAATCAACTGATGAAAATTAACATTGAACTAGACCTCATTATCAATGCACTGTGAACTTTTAGAAGACGTGCTCTCATGCAACCTACTTATATATGTCAAAAAAAAGTCATATATATTCTTTGTAACGCGTATATTTACACTTATCCTATTGGTAAGAAACTAACACAAATAATAGTTTGTCTAACATACAATTTTGGTACATTTTCATAAAAAGCTTTTTCAATGTCACTCAATTCTTACAATTAAAACGGCTTCCGAAGGTTCCATTTGCGGTCAGTGGTTGGTGGGTGGTGTTCATGTTCAGATTAACCGAGGAAAGCCGGTAGCACCTTTATGCGACTATGTCCATACAGTTGAGAGGCCTCCCCAAAAGGCATAGCGTCGACATCGTTGATTGACGGCAGGAGATCTCCCTGAGCGAGGTCACGGCGGTGTCTCGCGGTCGACTCAGTAGCACCAGCAGCCTTTACCGAAGCACCAGATTCCGCATTTCCTTTTCCGGTAGCTGATGGTGTTAGCTCTTGTTTTGGGATGTGCTGGATCACATCCTCCTCCGCGGGTGCGCAGGCGCAGACCGCGAGCAGCGCCAATGACGCGACGATAAAGAACGTTGAATGCATTCCCTAACGATCCTATGTTGCTTCAATTTTCAAATCTTAAACTGTTACCCTGGCATCCTCGCGTTACCTTATATCGGATACTCTTGCTGACACAAAGTGTTAGGGTGATTGAAACAGTATACATAAATAATGCGCATTAATAAATTATGGTGCAAATCTGACGCACGATCTCTGTACAGAAGAGCTATAAACAGACGCCAATAGTGACTGTTTCATTATAATCCTTGGCTCGGGTTGTATTGCTAATGAAACTTCAAATACGGAGATGAACTTGATAAAAATAAAAGGCAACAAAGTTCTTATTAGCATCTGGATATTGTGTAGTAAAAAACACATTTGTGGTAAGTATTGCAAGCTACTTCCGTTGTGAATTATTTATTTTGCAATGTTGTGTACGTACATAAATGTACCTACTACGATGTTGTAAGTTTGGACGGAGCAAACAATTATCTAGGTAGCTTCAATGGACCATTCGAGATGAAGCTTTGCGATATGCCCCAAAATTATAAATAATTCCTTATCAGGCGGGATCTCTACTCTAGACTGATCAGTATGGAACGCAACCTCTACATTTGCATCACGTGCAATTTCAAATAAAAAACAAAATCAATGTTGACTTTGGTACCCACCCAACCAACATTCTAATTGATTACCTTATTTGGTATGATAATGATTTAAACAAGTTTAAAATTTTTAAAATTTAACATTGGTTAGTAAAATACCTACACAAAGCTTAAGCAAATACCAGTAGGTAACTACATGTATAGAAATAACTTCATGATGAAACATCAGATTTATTTAAGTATATGAACAAACTAACAAGTATTGAAGATCTAGGAATTAAAACTGAATTATAAATCATTAAAGATACATATGCTGGTAGAGTTCCATGAATTTATGTACCATCTTACACATGAGTCTTCCAACCTTACATAAGTTATCGGAAGGATGCGTGCGTCACGTGCAAACTGCGGGTTTCAATACAATCACCTAAGCAAACTGTTTATCATCGTTTTCAGTACCTACCTATAGTCCACAACAAAACACATTCATGGTCATTATGTTATTGAGAAAATTTGCTGAAAAAATTAGTATTCCGGTACACAATGCGTCAATAAATTCCTACTCTGGACGTTCATTAGCACCACGAAATGACAGAGCAGTATATAAAGTAATGCAAGT
Source organism: Lobophora halterata (assembly GCA_932526365.1). Lineage (NCBI taxonomy): Eukaryota > Metazoa > Arthropoda > Insecta > Lepidoptera > Geometridae > Lobophora > Lobophora halterata. The sequence continues at coordinate 4,819,461 of OW052018.1, forward strand.
GGAAGGGCTCACCAAAATCAAAACAAACGGAAGACCGTTCGCAAGGAACTAGTGTTTTGGGATCATTCCCTGATATATCGCGGAGAAGTGACTCGAGGCCCACTAAGAACATGGCTTCTCAATGGTGTATTCTCTCGCTTGCGCTGTTGGCGTTGACTAACGCGTCTCCAGTTCCGGAGACCACAGAGGCGGCGACGACCGAATCTTTAGAAGTCCTGCCCGTGTATGCAGTGATAGAAGTAGTCGAGGAGGTTCCGGAAATCGTCGGGTTTATTGAAGCACCGACGACGACTGAAGCGGCAAAGGAGGCTCCTCATCAAGTAGCGAAGAGATCTCTTCGCTTGGACAGTCCTAGCAATGATCTGCTAGCGCAATACGAAGGCAATGTTGATGATACTGGACTATCAAGCTTAGCTGACCGCAGAATCAAGTTCCTTCCTACCTGGGCGGGTTAAGTTTTTGGAATAATTTTCAGCAATAATTGCAATAAGTCTACATATCTAATCATTAATGTAAGGTTATTTTAGTTTAACTTAGAGTGTGCATAAGAACCAAGATTTTGGTAATATTTTTACCAAAATTTTATTTTATCTTTTAAAACTGCCTATATATTATTTTTTCCTTTTAAAACTGCCCTGTAAAAAAATATTGATTAAGTCGAATATATTTACCTGTATCTAAATAAAAATATTTAAGGCGAATTTAAGTTCTATTCATTCTACTTCTTTTATTTATAGTACCTGCAAGTATCAAACTATGTATGATAAATATAAACTACCATATTCTGGTAAGTATGTAAAAATATGGTACGTATGGTATGGACCCGTTGGTAATCAAAGTATGAACCTAGTTTTTTTTATAACAATGGAGTGGTGGACCTCCTGGAAATAAGCCAACGTACAACCTACTATCTAACGTATCTACTCATTTCTGCAAATGATTTAGTGTGCAAAGTATGAGTAGGAATTATTAACTTTTGGAGATCTAGTTACTAAGCTCAGATTTTTTGTAACTTTGTTTACCTAAAATTGTTAATGGTCACACTGGTTACAGCAGTCTGATAAGCCGCATCTCTTTGACAGTTCCACACAAATTTCCTAGAAACCCAATTAATCAAATTTTTAAGACCCCATTTTGTAGAACTAATCTTGGTCTAAATTCACCCCTTACTCGAATTTGCAATGAGTACAGCTTTTACTCAAAATCTATTACAGACTTGGATCTGTTTGGTGACCTGTTTAGTGTTCAAAAATAAATTAAGAAAATCTTATTCCTGTTCTCAGGACTCAATCTTAATAAAAGTGTTTTGTATGTATACTCAACCCTTTGTGTGTAATTTTGTTATATATTTTTTTTTCCATTTTATTTTATTTCTTGTTTTATGTTGACTTTGTCATGTAGAAAATACCTACAAGTTTTATTAGTGTTTTTTTTCATTGTGTCATATTTTTTCTTTTAATTTAGCTGTTGCCTGTTTTCTATGAGTGTTGTGCAAGCCTATAATTGGTTCACATTTTAGTGTATGCTATTATGTAAGTGTTCTGTGTATTCTGTATTATGTGTGCTGTTGGCATTGCCTTATTGAATAAATAAATAAAAAAAATACCTACAATAGATGAGACGATTTTAGCTTAGGTTTCATTATTCTTATAAAATCAAATAAATTAATCTTTGGTTAGTAAAATAAAAAATAAAGTCTTCAAATCAGCAAAATATATATCATGAGGCGAAAGGAATGTCAGATGCATATAATATCTAATTTAATGAATATAGAAAATACAAAATATTCGCTAAATGGTACGACATGATTCCAATACCTATAGAGTTAAGTACATATATTTTAAACTATTCCATTGTTATTTCCAGGTTCATCTTGTAGAATATATGCTTCTTCAGCTACTTTTCCTCGTATATAAATGTCTTCTTCAGTTACTTCTATGATCCCAACATGATTATTATCAACCAAAGGAATCTGAATTATTGTGATTTCTCTATGGAAGTAGTCAGGATTATAGTCGATATAGTCATTGCCTCTACGGATTTCACCTGCAGTCTTTATGGTTTCTGGGCTAAGATATAGCCCATCCAATATTCTTCCATTCGATATATTCAATAAAAGTAGCAGTATCAATATAATTGAGATATTTGCCATTCTTTGTGGCTAAGAAAACATTACCATTATGCGGCCCACATTCAAGTTTATATACCCACAAAGGGATCTACTTAAACCGCATCACGAAGTGATAATTTTCTGAGTGATAATGTAATTATTGTAACGACTTAGCTCAGTTATAACAACCAAAACTAATATTGAAATAGAATGTTCGATCAAGTAGTAACTGCAAAGTTGGTGCGATAGCATATGCTATGGAATTTAAACTGTCTAGCATTACGTAGTTTTTAAGATAGGATTTTTTATAAAAACTAGATAGGGACCTACTTTTATATCAAGGTCATATTATAGCTCTTTTATTTTTCAGGAATTAAAAATTTACTACCCCTGGGTTCGAACCTGCGTCTGGCTTAAAGAGCCACCACGCGGCCGAGTAAGCAGCCTGGACGAAAATTCTGTACACAATACAAGGCACATAAACATTAAGCACTTATGGAAATTAAAAAAAAATCACTTACGTGATTGTTTTCTCTGTAAACATTTTGAGGTCTTTGTCACTATCTTGAAATCGAATCATCGAAAAATCACGTGTTATTTTGTGTGCGTGTCTGATATGACATGTCAAACATTTAATGATAGAAAACGGTGTTAGCCATAATCACAGTTGCCTATCGAAGATCGGTTGTGACCACCCGTAGTCGGACTCAGTACTTAGAACAGAAAACAACATTCCTTTTAAGACCCGTAATGAGAGACAAGCATTTTTTACAAAATGAAAATTATTTTATTAGTCTTGCCGATATTCGTGAGTCAATGCATGAGCTATCAATTCACTGTCCCAGAAACTCAGCAGTACCAAGTACCGATAATCAACATCAGAGGTGTTAACCTCTCGATTATGTATACTAATGAAATCAAAGATGATACGAGTATATTAATCAACCTCATGCTAAGAGATATTTTTCCAAGTCATGCTGTTATGCTAGTCAGCGGAGAAAATATAAGTTTAAATGTACCCAGTAGCAAAGCCCCAAATATAATATTACTGACTGAAGTACTTTACGCTGAGGATTTAGATAGTGACGCGTTTTCAACTCTATTCTATTATAAATGGTCTCCACTACATATTGTGGTTACAGCAAAAGATGAATACTATGCGTGTGAAAATGGAAACTTTAGTAAAATAGCTTTTGCCGAAACAAAATTTTACTTAAACGAACTATGGAAAATTCATCGCATAGTTAGAGTCATTGTGTCATTTCCTTACACTTGTCCAAGGCAGTTCATAATCTATGATGGCAAGGATATAGCTTTCGTTCCGGTGTATCAGAGAAAAATAAAAATGATAAAACCAGAAAACGACGGCGAGTTATCAACAGCACTGGTCCGGAGTGGAGACGCGCGCCTTTTGGCACAAGGATACCCATTACGAGCAAATATATTTTACAGGTTTCCCACATCTATCACAGAGTGTGATGAGGCTAATCAATACACGAATTTACCCTCGGAAAATTATTTCGGTTTTTGTGGCTTGGACGGATTCATCATGCATGACTTTATGAACTATTACAAATTCGATCTTATCATAACAAGCTCTGATTGCGACCAATATGGATACCTAGTACCCGAAAACAATATGACTGTGGGCAGTCTCGGCTGCATAATCAAAGACAAAATAGATATATCGTTCAACTCGAGATTTCTCGAGCAGTACACGACAGAAGACTATTTCTACTTGCACTATATTACCCAAGATTCTTTATGCGTGGTGATGCAGAAACCTAGAAATATACCATTGTGGCATTATGTCCACAATATTTTCAGCCCCTTTATTTGGCTAATAATAACGTTGTGTCTAATTATTCTGGGCATAACAGCGTGGGTTTTGGAGAAAATATTAAATAGAATATCTTCGAGTAATAAGAGACCCCTAAAGCTGCAAATACACGTATTCAACGCAATAACTTCAACTTTATTTGGATTTTTGACAAAAAACGATGGGACATTTCTTATATTGAAAGGAACCTCGCTAGTTTGTTCGATTATAATAATAGCTGGTTTTCAGGTATGAATCCCAAGCATTCATTCATTGTATTTGAATATTTTGAAAAGTGAAGTTTTTATTAATAATTTATTTTCAGGGTCACGTAAGCTACCAATTCACAACACGTTCGCAATTTCGCGAAATAAAGACTCTCAATGAGTTGTATGAATCTGATACAACTCTTTACACTTCACCGTCATTAATGGAGCTCTTGAAAAAATATTTGAATTCGAGTGATGCAAACCAAGCCGCGTTTCTACAACGAGTCCAGTTGAAGCCCTCAACAACTTTGGGTAATGTTACCAAGTATTTTGTCCATGTTCCTACTAATATCCTTCCTACTAACATTATAAACGCGAAAGTTTGTAAGGATGGATGGATGGATGGATGGATGTTTGTTACTCTTTCACGTAAAAACTATTGAATGGATTTTAACGAAACTTTACAATAATATAGCATATACATCAGAATAACACATAGGCTACAATTTATAAAGATACCTGCGCAGACGAAGTCGCGGGCACCAGCTAGTTACCTATAAAAGCGAAAGATTGTAAGGATGGATGAATGTTTGTTACTCATTCACGTAAAAACTACTGAATGGATTTTAATGAAACTTTACAATAATATAGCTTATACATCAGAATAAAACATAGGCTATAATTTATAAAGATACCTGCGCAGACGAAGTCGCGGGCACCAGCTCGTTTAGAATAAATCAAGGCAATCTGTCTGCGTGAATGTACCTATAACTACGAGTAAAAAGCAAATATTCGTAATTACAGGGTGTGTCGTAATGAGTGGATAATCCTTCAGGTGTGGGTGGGGGACTTCAGGACTGATCAGAAAATGAAATAATGTACCCAGTAAAAATCCCACGGATTTCGAGTTACTGGACGTTTTCGAAACTTCCATTTTTTTTTACCTTTGTCCATTGTTTTTGCTGCCAAGACTACAAATCTTGGAATTTTCTTTTTTTTTTGTAGAGTATTCCTGGATAACTGTGCTATTGAATGGTATTTCTTGTTAATGTGCCACAGGTACAGTTTTTTTGGTACAGCATCATTTAGCAAAGAAAATGTGTTGATCATTGTTTTCCAAAAGTTAGATCCCCTGTGGTGCAAAATAAATTTATGGTGACCCTAGTGACCAATTTGTGAAAAACTTGGTCGATAGCACAGTTATCCAGGAATACTCTAGCAAAAAAAAATAAGAAAATTCCAAGATTTGTAGTCTTGGCAGCAAAAACAATGGACAAAGGTAAAAAAAAATGGAAAGTAAAAAGTAAAAGTTTCGAAAACGTCCAGTAACTCGAAATCCGTGGGATTTTTACTGGGTACATAATTTCATTTTCTAATCAGTCCTGAGGTCCCCCACCCGCACCTGAAGGATTATCCACTCATTACGACACACCCTGTATATTACCAGCACCCCTATAATGCCAATTGAAACGCCTTAAGTCTAGGTTTAGGCCTCAATCTGAAAACTTAGACTACTTAGAGGCCAGTAGTCCTTGAAGATTTTCAATCTATTGTTATTCATAGAGATAAAGATATAGTACACAATAATATCGTTTGTTCTTCCAGAATTCATTCAAGATACCAAGAACTCAGCGACATTATCAAGAAAGCAAGATGTGTTGATATCGGTGTTTTACAACCATACTGACAAGCACGGCGCAGCAATGTTTTCCGTAGTTGAACAGTGCTATAAAACTTACTATTTGTCTTTCATCGCAAGAAACGGTAAGTTCAAGCATAGACAAATAACTACAAGACCGTCAATCGCTATACAAGAACACTTTGACGACAACGTGGCTTAGTTGGTAGTGACCCTGCCTACGAAGCTTGGTGTTCCGGGTTCGATCCCCGGCCGGGGCAAATATTTGTGACGAACACAAATGTTTGTTCTCGAATCTTGGATGTTGTGATGTGTTGTATGTGTCCATGCCACCTGCGACACAGGGAATCCTAGTGCAGGGGTGTGAGTGTGTGAATCTTTATGTTTATGTTTTATGTTATGTAATTAAGTAACTTCTAGTAGATGTCACTAAGTGTATTTAATCGCTTAAAATGACATTATATTATTACCACTGCCATAATTTTTATTATGATATTGGATTATTGGTCTATGTTTCAAGGCTGGACTTAGGTATACCTACAGCTGAATTGTCTCTCTGAATTCACAATCTGAATTTCATAATCTTAAATATCCCATCATTCGTACAAATTTATCTGAAAAATTCATAATCCAAAAAAACAGATTGAATAAATTGCGGGCTTTCTGAATAAAGATTTGATGATGAATACAGAGACAATCCGGCTGTAGGTAGGTATAAGTCTAGCCTCAGATTAGGGCCTAAACCTAACACACCTAAACCGCCGGACCGGGGCGCCACAACCCGCCGCCGGGAGGAGCCTGGTTTCCCAGGCCGGCGGCTTTGGTGTGTCGAATTAAATTATTTTAAAAACGCTGAAAAGCTCAAAGCGAAAGTATCATACTTATAGGTATTATAACTTAACATAAGTTTTGTGATAAATTCGATATTACGTTACTTCGATATGTTTAGTCCTTGAAGTAACATAAGTTAGCTTAGTTGATTAGGTAGGCACCAGAAACTGTTACCTATTTAAAATGTTGTGTAAAACATAGCAAATAAAATATTGTTTTATCAATTTTATCTTTATCTTTATTGAGAAGGTATTGAATAGACATACGGATTTTATCTCAATCAAGTCGAAACTACTAGAAGTAAAGTGTGGTATAGTATAAGCTGGAAAATAATAAAGGCTACTCTTTATTACAATAACAGTCGGTCAAATCTGCTGTACAGCTAGTTAAAAGTACCAAAATCACTTACCATTACAGGTTTCCTCTTCGTCGAAGAGTCGTTGATCTTCATGATGCGAGCTTTGGAGGCTGGTCTTCCCAATCAGTACTACACATGGACTCGACGCTCCTTCAACTTGGCTGACAAGTACCCAGGAAATGGACCACGGCCTCGCCCCTTCAAAAAAATTGCTCTGTCGAAATTGCGGACTGCATTTGGGTTTCTGTTAGTCAGTTACGTAGTGTGCACTTTAGTGTTTATTGTAGAGAAATGGAAAGGTAGAATTAAGAAAAGATGTTAGAAATTATCTTCTGTGTTTTTTTTTTTAAAGATTTTCGGGTGGTAAAGTTGTATGTTATACAGGTCGGTCAACGAAAGCTGACGCAGTCAAAGTACTCACTCTTATGCAATTTCACTATTAGGATAATTTTGACAGGTCACAATAGTTTCGCGCTGCGCTCTTATTTACAGACACTACACACACAAGCGCACGTGTGAATGTGTTGTTCATGCCAGCTTTTGAAAATATACTTTTACTTTGTACTAAGTACTGCTTCTATTTGATTCATGCATTATTATGAGAAAAGGAGAAGTAAATATAAATATTGAAAACTGTTGTATCAGCTCTAACTCTAGGTATCAAGAGATGATACAACTTAGGTTCAACAACAAGCTATAATTCACCTAAGCACAGGTTAAATAAAATAAGTATAACAAATTAGAAAAACTTAATCCAATCAAGTATTTATTAAATAAAATTCAACACTGTATTTAATACTCGTAATAAAATACTCTCTCAACTAAGATACAAATTCATTGCTATGACTGAAATCACCTGACATAATCACAGTGTCAATAATATAATTATATTCATACTAAATTTGAAACAAAACACCTAGTTATAATCTTATTAACAATATTGTCTTTTTTAAAATAACCTATATCACCTATCACCATCAGATAAAAGTATTCTTAGGAACTAAAAGCATTAAGGTAAATCTACACATGGAAGTAGAAAAATAAGTATCTAAAATTGTTTCGATATACTTAGTTTTATTTTTTACTTTCCACGTGTAAATCGGCTTTTTATAAAGGCAAGATCATGGCCTAGTTATACGCATCACGCATACAATTAGAGCTAACTTTTGCAAGCATCTGTCATTATAAGGCTATATTGCGTGCGTTTACACAGAAGCACAGTCGAGTTAATAAAACTTTTCTATTCACTCATCTTTGTTTCAGTCAAAAAGCATCTAAAGTAAATACTGAAAAAAAAACAGAAGTTGCCGTTGAAAAACCAAATCATATTTATGGGCCGTATTTTGAAACGTGATTTAATTTATAACAAAGGCACAATGATAGATTTCTGGAGATATTTTAAAGAATATATTATATTCTTGAAAAAATCTGCAGTAATCTAATCTGTGCGTGAGGCAACTCGAGTTACGATTCATAATCCATGCCTTATTCACGAAAAATTAAAAAAAACTAACGTTTTGTTGTAAAACAAACTATTCTAAACCATATTCCTATAAGTATTAATCTCATAATTCCTCAGTGCTCTGCTTTGTCACAGCTGCTGTGACGACGGTTTTATAAGGAGGTAGATGACTTTTTGTCAATAATATCCGCCAATACCCTTTAATACCAATTACTAATTAATCATAATAATAATCCTATCTAACCAACACCCACATTACGCGTAAAAAGTCTACACCGCACTTATACACTCGATTATAAGGTATGGTGTTGATTCCTGGGTAAATCTATTAGATGTTTCTTCGTTTTAGTACAATCTTAGAAGGCAATACATATATATACAATCTTAGCTTTGAGCATTTCATTGCCATCTGTGATTTGAGTAAACGGTTCGCATTCTATACATAACATAACTGGTAATGTGCTCAAGAAAAAAAATAAGAGGATTTTTTTACATAACACATAGAAACATTTCTCTATATTCTTAGTAACTGGCAATTGAGCAATGTTCCCATTTACAATTTATCTACTTTACAATTCACAATTAAAGTTAAAATATCGCCAAATGCAATGAGCTGTAAAATTCTAACACCAAATTCCAGAAAAAATAACAGACTAATTGCCTTAAGGCACGGTAATTTTTATATAACACTAATTAAAAGAAGGCGAGATTTTTCAGGATATCAGCCACTGAAATTACACGGTTAATTTATCCAAGTTATATCGCAGTATCTTATTTCTCTGTGGTAATATTAGGAGATAGTAATTATGTTCTACTCGTATATTCCACATTTTTAATACAAATATTTCATCATTGCATGCCATTTCATAGTCAGTTAAATAAGATTATTTACAAGTCTAATTCTATGTTTCAGCTAAATGAGCATATATTTTTAAAGTACCTATACTTGTATAATTAGAATTTTTCTCTTTAATTTCTACACAACCATTTTAATCTCATTTTAAGCTTTTATTATTTGACCAGCGATACATAATCATTTGAAATTATAAATTGTCAAAATGTACATAATGACTTCGATGTGCTACTTATTTTCTTGTTTTTTAAATATTTAAATTTTAAAGGTACAAATATGTAATTGTTGTAATCGGTTGAGTACATGACTGACAAGATTAAATAGTTCATGCAAATTCATATTTGTAAGAGCCTATGGGCATGTCTTACTTATATAGAACTCTTTATCCAGTAGGTAAAGAGCCCCAAACTAAGCAGAGCTTGTACTATAGGAACCAGACGACTGATAGAATACTTAAATACTTTGTTTTGTAAATACTTTCATAGAATACATAGAAAACATCCACAGTGGATATAGATTTCATTTTGGAAGCTGTGTTCGTAAATGATAACAAAGCAGGAATACAAACAGTAGCGACTGTCAGTCAGCTCGTTAGTTTTTATGCTACTTACATCAATACATTAACATTAGCTGTCATGGATGAGTTTTGCTCTAAATGACTTAATAAAAAACAAATACACAGCCTAAAACATAAGATACAGAATTATGAACAGCAGGGAGTGGAACTCGCTGCCGGCGTCTGTTTTTCCGACACACTATAATCTTGGAGTCTTCAAATCAAGAGTGAATAAGTTCTTTCTCGACCACACCGTCACTTACCATCAGGTGAGGTTGTGGTCAAATGCTTGCCTATTCCATATAAAAAAAAAAAAAATGAGACTTGGAAACATACCTTCCAAGTTGCCCCATACTATTACATTGCTAGACCATACTGATTTTAAAAACTTCAAAGAGCTTTCTGAAAATATTTAAAAGAAAACCTTTCAGGAAAAAATTGTTAATACGAATTGTCACTTTAAAAAATCAGCTACGTAGAATGTCTCTACCAAATACTCTATGAAAGATGGATCACCAGCGGAGGTGATAGTTACTATAAGAATCTAAATACTTTTACATAGCTGCAAGTGGGAGTGAGTTAATCTCTCACTGTACAGTCAGCATCAAAAGTCGATGACCACATTCAGATTTTCAAATCGGTCTACACCATTTATTTTGCCTTAATCGCTCAACATGACTCCAGTATTGAATGAATATCATCAAAGTTTAAAATTAACTGTACACCACTTTGTTAAGAAGTATAATATGGTGTAAAACGATTTTGAAAATCCGAATATGGTCATCGACTTTTGATGCTGACTGTACTTCGTACATCATCTGCCTATAGTCCACAGTAGGGCTAATGTCAGCAGATAGAACCAATGCTATGCGGACATTTTGACGTTTTTGACGTCGGCTAGATTAAAACTACATCGGGAGGTCATTGACCCGATGTTTGACTCCGTCACCGAAGGTGCGAGTGAGCCCGTGGAGTTGGGTTTGGAGTACCACCCACACATACGTTTGACGGCGTCCTCCCATTGGCTGATGGTGTTTTCGTATAATTTGCGCATGTGTGCGCGCGGATGGAATATGTGTCCTACTTTGCGCAGGGATTTGAGTTCTTCTTTCGATTTCCATATGCCTGGATAAAAAAAATATTTTGGAGAAATCACACAACGCCATCTAGCTTCAAACTAAGCAAGCTTGTACTATGTGAACCAAATAACTGATACAATACTTATATATTATGTTACAGTCAAAACTCATTGCCGGTCAAAACCAATATTGACCACTTAAAGCAGTCAAAATCGATATTGATCAAGGCTCTTAGTCAATATCGATTTTGATTGCTTTACGCGGTCAATATTTGTTTAGACCGGCAATGAGTTTTGACTGTGACATATACTTTTTATGTAACATCCAGACTCAGAACAAACACCGATGTTCATCACAAAAATGTATGTTCTGAAAAGGGAATCGAACCCGCGACACCGGCGTGGCAGTCAAACACACTTGCCACACATTTAATTCAATTTAATTTGATCTAGTTTAATTTTATGTAATTTAGTATTGTAATTTATTTGATACTAGCTGGTGCCTGCGACTTCGTCTACGCAGGTATCTTTTTTAATTGTAGCATGTGTTATTCTGATGTATAAGCTACAGTATTGTAAAGTTTCATTAAAATCCATTCAGTAGTTTTTACGTGAAAGAGTAACAAACATCCATCCATCCATCCTTACAAACTTTCACGTTTATAATATTAGTAGGATATGGATCTTTAGCAGTCCGAAAATAATAATTTTTTTTGTACTCTGTGTGTACAGTCAGCTGCAGAGACATGTATACACTCTCAAGCTTTCACATTTATATTACTCTTAATTTTGCAAAGAAAAGTGCACGCAAGCATTTTCAAATTAATGTAGTCATCATACTTGTCAGAATTATTCTCAAAAGAAGAACGTCTTTGCTAAATTAAGAGTATAATATAAATGTTAAAGCTTGGGAGTGTATACATGTCTCTGCAGCTGACTGTCCGTACCTAAGTGCAGTCCTACGATGTGCGCGCACCCCACCGAAGACATCTCGACGTGCACCGGCCGCTCCACACGAAGCCCGGTCAGGTCCGCCACGAGCTGCGCTATGAAGTCGTTGTTCGACACGCCACCGTCTAACCTGGAATCGTAAAACAAAACCAAGGGTGCCTTTCCACCAGAGATGTGTTATGTACGCAGCTATGCTGCGAAGATGTGAAATCTACGCTACGAAAATATGTGCCCGTTTCCACCAATACTAAGCTATGTAGCTGTGCGAGGAAGATGCGCCGCCGCAAAGTAGCTGCGCAAGAAAGATGCGCAGCTCGAGCTATGCGATGTATCGATAGTAGGGAAGGTAGCAGGCATCCATAGCTAGCATCTTTCCATATAAAAAACATATCTTAGTTAATACATATATACATACATACAATAAAAAACATATCCCCTAAATCGGACCACGACAGCCTTTCAGGCGGAAACCGTGGGGCTAACACTGGCGGCAAAAGAAATACTGTCGGAACTTGAACGACCGTCAAGAACTAGACAGGCTCACAAAATAATCTTCACTACAGATAGCGCCGCACTGCTAAATGCACTTAGGCGACCTGACACAAGATCAAAGGCGGTGGCAGAATGCCATACAGCAATACAGAACCTAGCAACCGCACATAAGGTCAGTATAAAGTGGACTAAGAACGATGGATCCTGCCCAGGGAACGTCAAAGCCGACTCCTTGGCAAAACAGGGGGCGAAACAAATTCCTAGTTCACCGGACAAAATCCTGACACAACCGCCAACAGCGGAAATAAAAGCTAGACTGAATCAACATTCAGTACAAGAACACCAAAAATTTTGGAACAAAAGAACGGACAGCAAGCACACTAAGATGCTTCTACCGAATATTGATAAGAAACTGACAAACACACTCATGAAGATGAGAAGAGAAGAACTACGTACTATGGTAGGAATTATAACCGGCCACTGCGACCTGAATCACCATATGTTCAAGATGGGTGCGACGGACAGCGTGATCTGCCGCGGTTGCTTTGCAGAGGAGGAAACCGTAGAACACGTGGTTGTGCACTGCACAGCTACAGAAGAGGCCAGAAAAAAGACTGGGCTACGTCACATCACAACATCCAACACCCGAGAACAAACATTTATGTTCGACACACAAATATTCGCCCCGGCCGGGGATCGAAGCCGGAACACCAAGCTTCGTAGGCAGGGTTACCAACTAAGCCACGGTGCCGACAGAATCAAATATCAGAAGAAGAAGAAGTATCTGTAAGCTTACCTAATACTGTTGAAAGTGTAGTTTGATTCTGAGCACACGCATCCGTAGAGCTGTGCCGTGCGGAAGGCGAGCGACTCTAGCACGGCCCTCACTAAATGTGCCTTCGTGGTCGATGGCTTCATACCGATGAAACCCGACGCTGCCGTGCCATCGTTGTACGGAGGCTGTAATTACAAAAAAAGATTATACAGGGTGTTTTATAAAGAGTTGGTAGTCTCTTACATGCGGGTGGGGGACATCATGGCTGTTCAGAAAATATAAAATTTACCCAATAAAAATCCCACGGTTTTCGAGTTATCGGACGTTTTCGAAATTTCCATTATTGCTTACCCTTGTCCACTCTTTTTGATGCCAATACAAATCAACGAATTTATTCAATTTGTTTTTGATAAAACATTCCTAGATAGCTCTAGCAAAAATAGATTGAAAATTCCTTGATTCTCTGAACAGTCACGATGGGCACCACCTTCAGGTAAAGGATTATCCACTATTTACGACACACCCTCAGAGATCCTAGCCTGAACCATGATTGCGGAGCTCATATTTAAACTATACTACATCGTTGGACTGTCCCCTAGCTAGCTAGCCACCTATCTTTCCTGGACTAATAATTTATACCATCGACTCGCTAAGACACTCTGTATGTGTAAGGTTTATATGGCGGCGTCAGCCGAGAAATCGTTAAAGTTACAACAGAACCTGTAAAATAATCTCAACTTAGCTAGACTATTAAGATAAGTTTTAATAAATAGGCCGTTATCGAACTGATAAGATGATAAGCATAATCATGATAGGTTAGAGAAAAAAAAGTGTTTACTTACCCCTAATCCGCTAAAAGCGGGGATAAAGTAAACACCATCTGTGTCTTGAACTGATGAAGCTATTTCGGCCGTGTCCTCAGGGTTGTCAAACAAACCTGAAATTAAAAGATCTGTAGGTATAATAAATAAAGTTAATTATAGTGAATGACACAGCTTCAAGGTTCTGCGTGCCATTGTTTTAATTGTCGTTCTCAAATTTATCGTTTAAATATTCGCTCTCAAAATTATTTTTTCTCTTTGTTTGAACAGACTGTATAAAGTTTTTTTGCTCAGATAAGGTATAAATAAGCGAAAAAATTGTAGTGATAAAAGAACAACCCGGAAAAAATGGAAAATACTTTTAGAGATAAGGGCGACTTTTAACTAACTACAAGTAGAATGCGTAAAGATTTAAGGTTGATTTTGAAAGCCGCTATGCAAATCTTAGATAGGTACCTATGCTAATGTGTAGATTTTAAAATAAAATAAATGTCAAAACAATCGGTTTGTGTACTGAACAAACGATAACGATAAGAGTGCGACAAATTTTTTTGCGCCCATTTTGATGTTCGAAGCAGTATCTTTATTCGCGCAATCACCCGAATACACCGCCTCATTTCCAACCTTCACTCAACTACGGGGTAAAGTCCCGATACATTGCAAATATTTGAAAATAGAATTCGCGCATTATTCGCGCCTTCAGCCGATTACACCAACTCTTTCCCAATTTCCACGGGATTATGGGGGTAAAGTCCCGACGTATTGGACACTTAGGTACCCAAATTTTCCGCCCATTTGATGATCGAAGCAGTATCATTATTCGCGCCTGCAGCCGAATACATCAGCTCATTTCCCCACCTCCACGCAACTATGGAGTAGAGTCCCGACACATTGGAAACTCACCCAAATTTTGTGCCCATGTAATGATCGAAGCAGTATCATTATTCGCGCCTTCAGCCGAATACACCAGCTCATTTCCCATCCTCCACCCGACCACGGGGTAAAGACCCGATACGCTGGCGTGGGGTAAAGTCCCCGTGTTAATATTGAAGAAAGTCCCTGTGCCCATGGTTAGTTTCACATCGCCGACGTCGAAGCAACATGAACCCCACATGGATGCTGTTTGGTCTGCCATCTGGGAAAATATGAAAAAATCAGCTTCTACCCGCGACTTCGTTCGCGAGGTACCCCGGTACCGAACGAATTCTTATTATATTTAATAAGAATATGGAAAAGAGGTAGCCTTTATAGATATTTCAGGCGCTTCACGAACTACTTAAGTTCATAAGTTGAGTTTTTAAGTTTTTAACGTTATTGTATGTAGGTAGTAGGTACTGTACAATTCGCCTATGTGCCGTAGGTGTTGTACTCGCTTGGATTAGATTTATACCAATAAAACACATAAATTGATATTCAACAATGCATCCACCATGCTGGTGTCTCCCGAGTCCGATCACCACAGAATATCACATCTCCATAGAGTACATAAGCATGGAGGTTGCATGCTGTATTTATTGTAAACACTACAGGTACAAATAGTAGTTTATGCCCAGCTTGAGTTTTATAAACATCTTAAAAAACCTTCATTTATTTTCGACTCAATAATAATTTAAATTGAGCAAAAGGTAATAGGTATTTATCAACGTGAAACAGTTAAAGTTTTTAAGTACCTACTTATTATGCTCGTATTATTCAAAAAAGACCACGAAGTATATTTTTAATATGACCGTGGTGGGACTTCAAGTTGTTTTGGTCATATTGAAACTGTGTTGATTATGTTTTTTGTTTTCTTGCACTTATGTACATATTATTGCTAGCTTGTTTGTTGTGTCACTTAGTTTTGGGTGGTTTTGGTAAGTCCCCAGGTATTGGGAAATGTCTGTGCATAGTGGTCGCCGACGGTGCCAACAACTGAGGGCAATCCTTCAATGGGTATCATGAGGTACCATAGTTTAATCTTACACAACTCCATATGGGTACAGCATGTCCTCAGAAAACAATATTACAGTATGTCCCCAGAAAACAATGTAACATGACTTATTGACTGCAATAAAGATACTACTGAATACAGATATCGGGTGACGGGTCTCAGCATTAAAGTGGTCGCCGGAGGTGTCAACAACTGAGGGCAGCGTATCAGTGGGGTACGGTAGGGTATCATAAGGTACGATGGTTAAACTTACGCAACTCCGTATGGGTATAGAATGTCCCCAGATATCGGGTGACGTCTCAGTAAAGTGGTCGCCGGCAGTGTCAACAACTGAGGGCAGGGCTGCAGAGGGTATTCTGAGTAGAGTGGTGCCCCATCCGGCCCATTTCATTGTAAAGGGGTCGTAGAAACCCGTCGCGGAGGCCGATGACACATCCGTCATGTGGACTCTACCCCCTGTGGTTGAAACATTAATGTAATGACGGAATAGTGCATAATATGAACGAATATATACAGGGCGTCCCACGAGTATGCCACATGAAGGAAAGTACCTTGAATATTGTAGATGGAACATTTTACTGAAAGAAGACATTTGAATTTATAAAACAATTTAAACTGCATTCATATTTAAATAATTACATGGTTGAAGCGCAAATCAAAACCGTTACACGAGAAAAATAATCAACCTGTAGCTTTTTCATACCGATCGAAAGGCTTCATCATAAGGATTCTTTTTTGCTAACATAGTGTCACAAATAAAAGGAAGACCATGAATTTTGAACATTTGATGTGAAATAAAAAAAGATTTAAATATCTATAAATGCAGTTTAATTTTGTTTTTAAATTCAAATAATGTCTTCTTTCAGTACTATTTTCTCTAATCTAATCTAATCTACTATTTTACAAGGTACTTTCCCTCCATGTGGCATACTCGTGGAACGCCCTTTATAGTATGTACTATATTTATAGGCTAACCTGCTTTGTACGAACCTACATGTATTGGAATAAACCTTTATGGAGAATGTTTGAAAAATATATGTATGATGAAAAACAATAACATGATAGATTTTACTGAATGAACAGGTTACATTAAGAAAAGTGATAGAGAAGCATCGCCTCGCATCAATATACATAGATCATCAGGCCTGGTCCTGACTGACTTACTGACAGACAACGCACATGTCAAACCACTGGACGTAGAGACTTGAAAGGGTATGTTCGTCTAGAAGTGTAGGCGCTTACTAAGAAATACTATGTATGATATAATATAAACTAAAGTTCTAAACTAGAGTTAAGACTTTGTTTAGAAATTTATTTTTTAGGATTCATTACTAAATATATTTATACTATTTGTTAAGAAATGAATGTTATTTATTCGCAACGCAAACGAAGTTGCGGGCGACGACAGCTCGTATTTTACGTCTTCGTTGACATGGATAGGCATGTAATTTTCATAATAACACATTTGAATAGAGCGCTATAAACCGAATAAGAACTGGTTCCACAAATAGCATTTTACAACAGCCGTGCCATGTTATGCAATATTTTATGAGCTGGATCAATCAAGTTCGTAATGAGAACCACATTCTCAGATTATAAGCCATTAAATATAACTATAGCATCTGCCTTCCCCCACCACGTATGTAAAAATTATTTAAAAAATCTAAAGTATAGGTAGGTAAATAGTGTAAATAGTTTTACCTACTTATTCAAAAATTAAAAACGAAAATCGATTATAAAACTTTTGAGTAGCCTGCCTCAACTTTCTTTGATTAACTGCAGTAAAAAAATATCAGGAGGAATTGCACACAAGCATTTATTTTGCATTGCACCCTTGTAGTTAGTTCAAAACTAAATGTTGCAAACAAGAAAATTGAACGATCGTTGAACACGAGAACACGCAATGCGCGAATGTATATAGGTATAACATGTATGTAGTCAACAGCAATGTAACTTGATAAGTAGGTATCTTTTTTACGTATTTTCATACTTGAGCGACCGAAATAGTCGCGTGTCAAGTTTGGTGAAAAAAAAATCTTTGTTTATATTATATTTTTCCTCCTTGCAAGGAAATATTGAATTAAATTCGAAAGATACAGTATAATATTACCTGAATGCTTACAAAGAGAAAATATTGTTTTTTTTTTTGCGAAGTACACAAAAAGTTAGATAGCGGCCTTCAATTTCACCACACAGTGATGAAATGGTGAAATGATATGGTTTGATGAAATGATACCTATGGCCTACAATTAAAACATGTATGATGTAATAATTGATTTTGACAATATTTTTTCCAAGGTCTACATGAAATTCAAAGCTTTAAATGTAATGACAGCGAATACATATAATGACAACTTTTTCACGTACTTATGAGAGGCAATATAACTTCCATATCGTACCTACCTACGCAAGTGTATGCTGTCATAGTTTTACGATCGAAAATTGCAGGAATATTATATAATCATTTCAGCAAATTGCTAACATGCATAGAATAGACGCCTATTAAATTCAATTACCAGTCAGCTTGTAGAGTAGCCAGGTGTCCAAGGTTCCAAACATGGCATCGTCATTTTGCACGGCCTGCTTCAATGCAGCCACATTTTGTAGAACCCAACTAAATCGCAAGGACGTCTATGGAATTAAAAAAAAATAAACCTTTAAACCTTAAAAGAGGGTTTAAAAGTTTAAAGACAAAAGTATGACTTGAAGATATAAATAGACCAAAATCTGCCAAAAGTTAAATGAATGCTCGTTGAATTTTTATGTCTTTTTTAATTTCACGCAGACAATCTTACTTTCTGGATTTGGCTGAAAAAAGAAAAGGACATAAGCAACTTATTGCATGCTTATTGCCTCGATACCTCGTTGTGGCAGCAGCTAGTACCAACAGACCTCTTTTCTGTACATACTTCTTCCACGTAAGAACAAAGTTACACGGGGGCACGCGAGTCAACTAGTCATCGATAAACTTGCGAGAACTTTGAATCTTAGGTTCATATCAATCAATCATCAATAATATGTATAAAATGCTTGGACTTGCCTGACTAACAGACAACGTACAGACCAAATCAATAAACGCGGAGACTTGAAACTTGGAGGCGTAGGTATGTTCGTCAAGAGCTGAAAGTGAGTGTACTTAGAATGGAATTTTGTTAATTCAAAACGCAAACGAAGTTGCGGGTGTCAGCTAGTCATGCATATCAATATTAATGAAGATTTGCATACAAAGAGTTTGCAAACAATGGTTTAAACTTCATGTACCTGCTTATAAACGTATTTACAAAAACTCACCTGTGTGTTCATAAATTTGAATACACTTCCAGCTTGAAACCTTTTACTTCTGGATAATAAGTATAGTACATAGGAAGTCACTCTGATTACCTGCAAAAAAAATACATTATTACCATTAAATATACATTATTTACTTATTATTTTTACCTGACTACGGTGAAGCAAAAGGAGGGTTAAAAATATCTTTTAGACTGCGGAAACCACTTGAATTTTCCCTTTTTTCACTTAAAATCTAAAAATGAAATAAATAAGGTAAAACTTTTTTTTTTGACAATTTTTTTTTTTGCGCATGCTCACCGTAAAATCGACTGTTAATAGCAATTTTTTTTTATTATTTGGCTAGCTGGTAAATTGCTGAAGTTTTTAAAAGTAGTTTATAACCTATGAAACATCAATTTTGTATTGTTAAGAAAATTTTGTAAATTTTACTTCATTCAACCCAAACCTAAAATTTTCACTTTTGAACCTTTTTTCGGTAACTTGTTATGAATAATGTTGTGTAGTAGATTATAACGTGTAAAAGAGTTATTCAAGACAATCATGTTTGAGAAAAAGAAATAAAAAAAATCTTACTATTAAACAAGTCAAGAGTTTTTTTAAGCTCCGGCAGTAAATTCGCAAATACACATTCAAAAATCATAACTTCTAAACTACTAAAAATCGCAGAACATACATGGGGTATTTTCGGATACACCCAGGTATGAGTAATCTGAAAAAAATTATTTGGCTTCACTTTTTGGACCACCCTGTATATCGTTGTTGTTCGCGGCTTTGCTTGCATGCACCCGATAATTAGGAGTACTTTCTTAAATCCCGACTTGTAGTGATTTAAACATATTTTCATATTAAGGGGCTACCATGGTAATCGCTACATTGTAATCTGTAACGGTAGGTCAAATTGCTCCAGGTTTAAAAACCGATAGTCACCGTGAAAACAAATGGCGGGATACCTTTGCACAGAAGTGCGCAATATAACTTATTAAAAAAAACCTATGTATTGTATAACTTAGGTCAGTGTAAGAAATGAAATGAAATTGATTATCATCAGCTGTCACACGTTTGAGTATGTGAAACCAATTATTAATACTTGTCCACCATACTTCATGCAATAAACCGATTAATTTAATTTCATTGGGCCTTTACTGCAATTAAAACTAGACTCACCCTCCATGTGAATGAGTGATTCCACTGCTTGACGAGTTTATCTGCCCGCATGTCCTTCCAAGTGACAAACCTGTGGAAAGGCTTGCCAGTTTGCCGCGACCATGTCAGAAATGTGCCTCTTTGTGTTGATATGCCCATTGCTGTCATCTGCCCAGCTGATAGGCTAGCGTCTGATGGAATATGAAGAATAGTTACAATTAGAATTGGAGAAACAGTTGATGAAATATATTATGATTAATATATAATAATTATATTTAAGTCATTTTTAAATTGATTGTATTCTGCTTTTTGAAATAATAAATAAAATAAAATAAAATACCTATTATGATCTATTGTCATGTCAGTCAGTGAAGTAAGTACGGATTATCATTCAGTTGAGACTTACCTAAGTTCTCTCAATGCGTGCACACATAGCTTATATCAACTTTATAATATTATTAGCAGCTGCCCAGTATTGCCTTCACGGTCTTGAGTAAAAAGTAAAAAGTGGCCTATTTCTTTTCTAGCTAATAAGATAAGATATTTTTTTATCTATCTATCCTCCGCAAAAGTAATAAAAGGATTGAATGTTTCTGACAGAAACTATAACAGGTGAACTCTCCTGAAAGCGAAAACATTTTATGGTACTTGACCAGTACCTGCCATATTCAGGAGATGTCTTATGATGACACCCTGTATAGATTACTGCCTAATGCTTTTGGAAAACAATGAACTTACCTTGAAGTGACTTTTGAACCACTGAAACAATAGCACCCCATAGCTCATCAGGGTCTATTTCAACGAACCCAGCACTGGGATAGTGGAGAATTACCTGTCGAACAGAGAAATTGTATTATATTACCTACTTAGAGACGTGAAATAGGTAGGTACATTGTAATGAAAATTAATAACTTTTTTTGAAGCACTGTTAATACTCTATAAAAAGTTAGGTAGGTACCTGTTCAACTGCTTTTCCCACTGTTTCTGTTCTAGAATTGTAAATGTAAGAGCGTATAGTTGATGTGCCAATATCCAATGCTATAATGTATTTTTCTTCCATTATTTCTGAAAAATATTCTGCTGTTGGCAAAACATTGACTGAAATATTAAGTAAATGTCGTTCGCCGTGTTGTTTTGTTTATAATGTTTTTAAAGTTTGGGTCGCATCGATAACGTACGTAAGAAAACTGAAACAAATTATACGAAAAATGCACGAAGGAAAATAGGAACACAAACAAAACAAGTATCTTTGACAGACTGACGAACATGCACAAATAACCACAGATTAGTCAGAGTACTACGTACAAATAACACACAAATAATAAAAACAGCTGTCAAATTCGCACAAAATTCACCACACAACACAACGTTGTCATGTCACTTAGTTGTCATGTCACACTTCTGACAAAAATAAATAGAGATGGGTGGGGTGGCACGAAAAACGCCCAATTTTGAAAGTTGTATGGATAGGTAATTTCCCTGCATCTCTTGTTCTGTAATCGTGATTTTTTCTTAATAAAAGTACATAGGACAAAATTATGGCCAATTTATTTTCATTTAATAATAAGTACCTACTAATTGCTTACCAAGAGGGAGAGAGGCCCGAGACTCGCTTTGCCTATGACCCGTGGGCCTCTTTATGGCAAAATCAAGCCATGCAAAATTAATTTTCGATCCTTATGAACCTTTGACTATACATATTTAAGTAGGGCTTGCAATTTGGATATCCGGATATCCGAATTATCCAAAATATCCGAAATATCCGGATATCCGCTCCATTTTAATATCCGAATAATGAGGGTAACAGTATCCGGATAATTTGGATAAAACGGATAGTTAAAAAAAAACTATTTTAATATGGTTTAAACAGTTAAAAACATTTACTATAGTGTTGTGTGCAATACGTACACATTTATAGTAAGTAATTTTTATTTAAAACACTGTTTTTCAATCCAACAAAAAAAACTTTACGTTACGCCATGTTCGTTTGTCCGTCCGTATATAGTAAACGACATTATTGCTCTTCAGGGACAGTTAAGAATACGGATTCAAAATATATTTTTTTCCGAATTTTTTAATTATTTTTTTTTGGTTTAAAATGTTTATCTTATTTTAGTCGTTAGTACTCAGAAAGTGATCCAACACGTTATTAAACGTATAATTATCTGATTATTGTGATTTAATTAGTATTATTAAGGTTTTTTTAATATTATCCGAATTATCCGAAATATCCGGATAATAGGATTTACTACTATCCGAATTATCTGGATACCAAAAATCAACGGATAATGCGCAAAAATGCCCTATATTTAAGTTGCAACGAATGACTCCGAACCCAACGGTTTTGGCTTAACATACACTTGACAGTTTTCATTCCGTCATGCTATGTGTCATTTTGATGAATCATATTAATGTCAATGTCAAAAATAATTGATTTTTAAAGTGTTGCCAGTATTTGCCAATATTTTAAGGGTAACTATAGTCATTCAAACTAACAGGAAATAAGAAGATTGTACAATTATATGTATACCTACACTGAATGGGTATACGGGCTTAATTAATAAGTAGGTATGTTGAGTTCACCATTCTATCCATTTCATTTTGGCTTTTTCTTTGTTATATTCATCGATATGAATAACCCAAATAAATGAGCGCTTACAACGTCACAATGGATTGTCACTTGTCAAACAATACGACATTAAAAAACGTTATAATCGGGTTATTTTACCCTGATCGACCTGATCGTTAAGTATAATTAATCAAAATAAAAAAATGAGTGAGCCTTAACAGTAGTCGCATGTTTTATGATGTGTAACATCTGACATCTCACCTTTTGGTAATATAAATTTGGAATGAATATACCTAGTTAGGTACTACATTTTCATGAGGTTGGTTCCATCTGACGGCCGAATTCCTGTTACACACTTCACTTCCATTACATGAAATTGAATTGAAAAAAAAGAAAAGAAAAAATAATGCGGTCTTTACACTATCAAACCAGAAACTAAAATAATATTTGTTTAATGGCAATACTAGCCATTTTCTTGACTTGACATGACAGCAGCAGCAGACAAGACAAGCGCGTTTATATCTCACTTCTCGTAGCGATGAAAATTGTGATGTAAAAGAGATAAATAAATGTAAACTGACCATCATGGCGAATCCAAGGAAATTCAGTGAGAAAATTGCTCTCCACACTCAAAAGCAGGCCGAGGAAACTGCCGCTTTTGAGAGAATTATGCGCGAAGTTTCCGACGCAACCAATAAGGTAGGTCTGTCGCCTATTTACTCAGGCAATCGCTTCCTGGCCGTCAAGTTTGCCCGCCGACGTAAACAATAATCATTACAAAACGCGTATTGCGACTCAATAAGTGATATTTATAATTATATAGCGTAATCAAAACAATGTGGGCTAAGTTCTGTGTTCTGGCCTATTGTCATTGTCAATGTGTTCCTGGTCTATTCAGATCCTATACAATGGCCTGTTATATTAGATTTTTTTATGGATACCCAAGTCGTTATTGTGTATCGAAGTGATGTGATAGCGATGCAGTGTAAAATCGGACCATTAGTAATTATTAAATAGGTAATCTTATTGATGCTTTTAAAGTCTGATGTGTAATTGTGTTGGTAACATTGTGTTGATGTTTCTGCGAAAAGAGTGAAGTGTGTGCTAGGTGTTAGGACAACATGATTGCAGATAAATTCAAGTTCCCGTCGAGTGAAAACAAAACAATCTGCTGATGTAGTGGAAGTGGTAGAGACCCTCCGGCCAAATCAGGCTCAGCCGGGCCTTGGCACATTCCGGAGTGGCTCCCTGCCAAATGTGGCTGCACCACAAGCCACTAGCACTGATACGGAAAATAAAAAGGTTCCTTTTTCTTGGAATCAATTTTTTCCATTTCTAATTTACTTGATCTTGAAGGATTGCTAAACACATAGTCAGTTTGGCACATTTGTTTTCACTATCTTCTTAGAAATTTACAAAATAAATGTGTCCACCTGGCTTTCACTGCAACCCTTACTTTGCAGGTACATTTTACAATAGATGCATCTATGAAATAATTACAAGTTTTATGCTTTAATTAAATCCAATTTGATTAGCTGCATCTAATTCCCTTATTAGCATGCTATGGGAAAATTAAGTAACAAAACATTTAGCAAAAATGTCATGTATTTGGTTTTCCCTCTAACAACTGAGGAAAATCTATAAAAATGATAACATAGCATTACTAAGGTACCTGCAGAGTTATAGAGGAATGTTTTTTATATACCAAGCTAGTACACATTTTATTAAAAAAGACTCAAGCATTTATGAGTTACGAGTAGATCTATTTCTGAAACTCACTTGAAATGAAATGTTAAACTACAGCAAGTGCCAAAGATGGATTGACATAAAAAAAACTTTGTGTAAAATGATTGCGTGACGAACAAATAAATAGTAAAAATAATATTGCATGCCGCATAAACCCATATTTTTAAAAAAAAATCTAATTTATGATATTAGAGTGATTATTCAAATCTAATAAAATCAGTAACAAATATTATAAAGAAAACCATGCAGTTAACAGTGAAAAAATATAATTTGCATACCTACTAATAACATAACATAACCAAGGAGCAGCTAAAATTAAATGGCCAACTCACTGATCAAATGCTTGGCTTCATTAATAATTAAATCAGGAAATCCATTGTTAAACTAACATGGCATTCCCAATTGTATTAAAGTATATACTTCATTTTAAATATGTGACAACAGGAAAGAAAGATGCATGACACTATAAAAACAACTCCGGTACATACATGGGCTATTTGCATAGAAAACCAGACAATCAATTTATAGGCTTAGCCCTACCTACCACCACCAAGCTTACAACTATTTAGGCACTTAGTAAAAATCAGTATGTCATGTGAAGTTATTTTTACATAGTATTAATTTATCAGTAATTAAACCATTTGTATTATTGATATATTTATGAGTAGTAGTAGTATGAGTTTATCGTTATTATTAAATTATTAAAAACCGTAAAAAGATATTATAATTTGTTTTAAATTGACATACTTAAATAAAAATAAATAATATAAATGTGTTACATATCTATTGTTCAAAACCTCTGCCAGCCTTCTATTGTAGTGCCCTAAAGGGGCTCGCATAAGATCCTACCACTGTATGTGAATTACTGTTATCCTCTTACCATGTGACAACAATAAAATTATTGAGTATTGAGTCCTTATAAATAAAATGTGTGCCAGCTGTACATAATTTTCTAGATTTGCTGTATTATTTTATTGGTAGTGGTGCAGTTGTAGATGGCTGTTAGATTAAGTTTATTTAGTTAATTTAGTAGTGTTTAAAATTCCTGTTTGTTTATTTTCATAAGTTTTTTTGTCATGGTGTAATTCACTTATTACTTCTCATTTTCAGTATAAGCCAGGTTCTAACTAAACCTGTTAATTAATTACTTATATCAGTGGTCAAAGAAAAATGATAATGACTGTAAAATGTACTTTTAAGGCAGTGTCCTAATAGAACGCGATGACGCGACCATCGCAAGTTCGCGCGAACGTCGATCGCGCGATCACGCGATCAAACGTACTAACGTCAAATAGGCGTCCCAATTGGCATCGCGTCGCGTCGCGCGATCGCGCGATTGCCAATCGGGACGCCTATTTGACGTTAGTACGTTTGATCGCGCGATCGCGCGACGGTCGCATCGCTTGCTCGCGCGACGATCGCGTGATCGCGTTCTATTAGGACACTGCCTAAAGGTGTTAACAAAGTTATCACACCTAAGTGATACAAATCATATCTATTATTTGTGATCATAAACCAATTTGCCAATTTTGTGCTCTTATGTTCACATATTTACGTTGAAACATGTGTTCAAAAAGGTTTTCCGTTAACTGGTCCCAGTCTACATCATGTGTTACTCAAATAAATAAACAACATACCAGCTACATGCTATGTGATTATACGAAATTTCGTTCTAATACTTTGTGATAAATGTTAATAGGCAATGATATTCTATAAAAGCCAAAGATTAACTTTATAATCTTCTATTGACACCCGCCACATCGTCTGTTTCTTTCTTAGCACGCGCCTTTCCAATGAACGTAACATACCCTCGAAATTCCAAGTTTCTACGTCGAGTGGTTTGGGCTGTGCGTTGTCTGTCAGTTAGTCAGTCACTACTAACTACTACTAAGCCTTTTAAATAGGTCTTTAGAAATAGGTTTTAATTTGTAATCTCTTTATCTACTAGCTACTACTACTTACTACAAGCATGTTTCTAACTTTGTACTGATGTCCTACCCAGTATTGTAATTATAATTCTTGTTGAAGCATGGTTGTGATTATGTTATTAATTTTAGAGCCAGTTTTTTTTTAATATCTTTGCTCAAGGTTGGAATTAAATTATCTTATGAATTTATACGCATATTTGTCGTAAAATTTTGTGGTTTTTGAATACTTTCGATTCAATTTTTAGTAGAAATTAGTCATACCTTGTATTTGGATTTATTTAAAAATTGCGATGCATGTATAATGATATTATAATGAACTGCCTTATATGTACATCAATGACATTACCATTTTTCATAGGAGTCATAATCATCATTTGACTAGAACCTATGTCGTTTACCGCGTAGATTGTCCTACTTACTGATGCCCAGCTCAGTGAGTTCAAACAAGGATAGAATACCATAGATTGACGCTATTTCCTTGCTGCGTTAGTTTAGATTTAGAATCGACGAGCTAGGACTTTGATTTACATAGGCCGGTGTAATAATGCTATTAGCGCTCGTCCACTTAGAGACATTTTGATGGTCAGTCTCGAAAGTCCAGTAATTATACTAGCTACAGTGCTCTTCAAACCGAAACACAGTAATGCTTACATATAACTGCTTTGTGATATAACTATTATCAGGCACAATTATTATTTTCCAATTTTCATAGATGTGGTATCTATAAAGCACTATGGGACTGTATGTACCCCATCATTTAAATAATTGTGAAGAGGAGAAGTCGTTCCTATAACTTGACTGACGACTCCACATAAACACAACAGTTTATAGTGAACCAGCCACGACAAATCATACGCCAACTAAAATAAATTAAAACCCAGTACAATGTAGAGCATTGTCGACGATTCAATGTTTTATGCGGGTTTTAAATCACAGTCACAGACTATGTGACAGTGCCTTTATCGAAATAACTGTAAGAAACAATATAATTTTGTAACTTATAGAATTTATAAATTTATTATTCATTGTTCATGCCACAAAAACGTGCAGCGCTACTTCTTGAGATTGCGATTTTCTCCGCCTTACTGAAGCGTAAAACTTTCTATGTAGGCGACTATTTTGTGTTAACAGATTATAATTAAATTTCTCTTGTTATTAGCCTGAGGAGACAACGCTAGAGGCTCAGTTTGGCCTCGGAGGCGGCGGCGGCCGCAGCGGTGGCACCTCTCCTTCTCGCTCCCCTAGCCATGGACAGAGAGGCAGGACCTCATCCTCTGTGGGCCCGATGCGAAGGCCAGCTGATAGGAAACACGATACCAGCCCTTACGGGAGCTCCGCTTATTTAAGGTAAGTGTGAAAGAGATGATTTAGACCCTAGATCTCAAGGAAGGAGAAATAAGATAGAGAAATACAGTTGAGCCGTTGGTCCCAAATCAAATGCCGACAGGAAGAATAGTGGAGTAAGAGTAGTTTTACGAAAAAAGGATACCTTATTTCTCAAGATATAAAAGAGATTGAAAAATGCATGAAATTATAGGTCTTTGTCATGAATGTCGGTGGATTTTTTTAGGATAGGCAAAGAGTATTATAAGGTGGACAGTTCCTACCCGCACCTCCTGTCTACGCCCATGGATACCAGCCTTAATGGAAACACCATGTTTTTGGGTTGAGTGTGAGTTAGCGAGTCTTCTGACACAACATGGTCTCTAAAATAGCAGAGCGGCGGCATTTTGGCTTATCCGACCCTATAATAGTTTTCTTATTATAGTGGGAAGATGGAGGGGTGTGTACACCAAGAAACCAAAAAGGAATAAAAAAAGATAACCACAAATCTTGCAATAAAATATAAGAATTCCTAAACTTCAGTTTCGCAGTTTACTAGTAAGTTTGCCTCAGTTATACTGATATTTTAACTTCAATTCAAAATTTTAATAATATAAGTTTTTTAAACATACAACAACCGACTTCAATTGGACTGTTTAGTGACCGTAAACACCCCTGAAAAGACACAGAATAGCAAAATACGCAATTTGGTTTTCTTCAACGATATTATATTATTATTTTCAGTTATGTTGATTTAAAAACTAAGCTACCGAACAGATTTTCATTAAATTTCTATGGAACCACTCTAAAAGTATATCGTCAAACAAAATGTATTTTCAAATCGGTTTTTTACACTACGAAGTTATGAGGTAACATAAAAAAATAAACATAAAAAAATCCTTCATCACTTCAGCATCCTTTTTTTTAATCGGTTAAAAATACCTTCTCGATACATTCATCGATCACGAAATCAAGGCATGTCAGATATTTCATTCAACTCGCCAATGTTTTGTTGCCTTTTTGAGGACATGATGCAGAGGCGTTGTGCAACACTGCCTTGTCAACCAAATATCATCAATAGACGTCATTCAAATTATTATGATGTTGCTATCAATTAATTGTGACACAAACAACAATATGAAACAGAAGTTAAATTAACGGGACATCTTTGGTCCAATAAATTACCGCGCACACATTTGAATAATGATGACTATAAGCATAGACGAATAATAACAAGGTTTGTGGTTATTAGTCCATGCTACAAATCAATATCGTTGCTGGAATAGTGGCTTGATTTCGTTGACTAATTTATCCAAAAAGTTGCGTAAAAGAGTGGATAGTGCCATTGCAAAAAAGACAGTTTTAACATAATTTAATTACCGTTTCAATTTATTTTTTTTACTTTTAAACAAGCTAAAGGTTCTTATGATCTGAAAACCCTACAAGAATAGGCGAATCCTATGACAACTTTTGTCAAAATCCATCAAGGGGTTACAAGAACCACCTTCGCAGTCGGGTAGAAAAAATGGATTTGATGACAACTAGTTCCGTCGGTACCGAAACAATAATTATTTAGTTCCGTGGTACATCCAATTAGGGTAGTGTGTGTTATTCTGATTATTATAAAAAAATCCTAATAGCTCGCTATTTGTATGTGAGCTGACTCACGGAAATATTAATTCAAGCCTCATTGTTAAACGTTCTGAGAAACCTCATTCATAATTTATATTAATTGTTTTATGTTTGGTTGTGGCGACGTACAGGAAAACTATGAAATCCTGCGGACATTACCGCAAAAAAAAAAAAAAAATTTTGCAAAAAAGAAAGGCTCCAATCTTATTATGCTTTCCACTTATCTACATTTATTTTATTATATATAAACCCAATTCGTTGAGAAAATAAACTTAACATGTTTCCACCGAAACCCTTACCGTTTAGAAATTAACTTAGGTAAGTATGAGGAAGGGAAACTCTTCAAAACTTTTAAACAATACTCTAATCTTGATAAGGTGTTGAAATAGCTACTGGTTATTCTTTGAATTAAATTTCTTTTACGCGATAAGGCCAAGGCTGTTTTTTGTAGAGTTCAAGTTGAAGCAGCACATTATAATTGGCTTGCCCTCAATACATTAAAATATGTATTACGTCGTTATTGTGCCAATACTAACAGGTATATTAAACTTTAACAATGTTTACAAAATTTCCCTGCATTATGTGTATTTACATGACACGTACGGTTTGTAAAAAAATAGGTGTAAAGGTGTGAATTTGTTATTGTTAAATAACTTAAATGGTATTGAGTTATTGAGGAAACTAACCAATTCGTCATACCGTTTAGTTCCATCGGAAACTACGCTACGTATTCACTCGCCTTAGTCATAAAATACTCTAAAAATTGCATGCACCAATCACTTAACTGTACTGTCTGTATGTACGTAGTACGTACATACTAGGCTCGAGAAAGACAGTGTCACATCTGATAAACAAATATAAGAATATAAAAAATATGTATGTTGTGTCGAACTGAGAACATTCCACCATTTTTATTTTCGTCGGGTAATAACCGTCGTCGTCGGGTAAAAAATAAGTCGAAACTTTGTACCTTTAAAAGTACCTACCCTACTGTTTTTCTAGTTAAAGAACGTCATCTTACAAGCACTGAAATTCCACTAAATATCACAATGACGTCAGTGGATAGGTAGTAGGTACTACTAAGTAGTATAATTACTTTATTAAATATCTTCTGATAATAAAAATGGAATTTGCGTGTTAAAATATCACAAGTTTACTATTTATTAGTCATTGTTTCATAACCGCTTCATTTAACAAAACAATAATGATTATACCGATAGATACCCTTGATGGTGCTTTAACTTAGGATTCTTGAGTTTCATGCAAAATGTTGTTATTGTACCGATTCATAATAAAAATGAGTAAGAACGAAGGACATCGAATAAATAAAAGAGAATCAAAGTTTATTTTTAGTATACTTAACCATTCACTTTACAAATTCCATTCTCGGATCTTGCACTAACTATAGGTATTTCTCGTAAATATCTAATCATTTCTGTCGTGGCCCTATCAAATGGAAATTTCGCGCTACTTTAAGACGGAAACAAAGTCAGTTTCCAGCATAACTGCGTATTAAAAGTCAATTGGCTAAATGAGTTATCATTTCGGCGTTTTACCTACCCATATCAACTTAATGAAATAAGTATTGTTGTTACAGTCCGCCACCAGACAGCAACTGGCGTAGAACACACTCAGACTCTGCGTTACATCAGTCATGCGGGGAACAGCAGGTGGTGACACAGCCTCTGTCGCCGCACCACCACCCCATGCGGCCACATCAACACCCACACCTACACCCGCATCAGAACCACCATAGAGGTGAGTGTCTCACTCACTCGCGACTAGAGACACACTGACTCTGCCTGCGTTACATCAGTCATGCGGGGAACAGCAGATAACTTTCCATACTTTTACAGTTCTGGCAACTTCGAGTTCACAATACGGGCCATAAGGATTTTCGAACAAACCTCTTTACAATGCCATGTGGGCATTCTTTTACTTAGAGTTTTCCAAGAGTTTCCACACAAATTTCACGCTCCAAATTAAATTATTTCACTTTACTCCCTTGGGTTTTTCATACAACTTTACCTTCCTTTTGCAACTAACTTTACCTTTACTTTAACTTTACTTTACTAAGTTTAACTTTTCCTTGTGGGGTAATGCTTTACTTTACGTTGAGATTGCATGATATGTAATTGGACATTGTCGAAGTGTTGTGAAAAACCATCACATTAGCATTAAAAACTATCCTAGTTATATATGCTTTCAGTGTTTTACTTAAATTAAGTATTCGGATAGTCGTAATGTTATATTAATATTCATGAGTTCTGACGTTGGAATTACTCATTCATGCCGTACTAGCTAAGCGCGGACTTGTCTTATGGTGTTGGCTTTGTTTGATATTCGCCGTTTGTGTTTCAGGTGATATGCCCTTGGACGTGTTAAACACATTGGGTATGAATCCGAATAATCGACCGCGATCGTCGTGCGAAATACCTAGGATACCAAATAACAACAAGTGAGTACTTACCAATATCATAAAACTAAAAAAAAAAAAATCTAAATCACACATCATAGTATCATGGTATCACGCAAACGCACTCCTGCAGGAAATGCAATGAGGTAGATAAAACGCCACTTCATTTTCTGAACGAATGTGGACCGCTAATGCATAAGCGCAGTATTTATCTGGGAAAACACATAATAAGACCTGATGAGTTAGTTGAGCTTTCTCAAAAAAACTCCTGCAGTTGATCATAGCGGCTGGGTTTAGTAAGGAACTCTAACCGCATAGATCCAAGTGGCGAGCACAATTGACCGACAACGGTCGAAGTCACCAAAGCCGCCAACCAATAAAAAATAATCAAAAGAAAAACATGGTATCACTACGACAAAAAAACCCACGAGTAGAAAAAAATCCAGGAAGTAGTTATGCGATGGTAAATAAAATAAAAGGTAAACAAACATTGTTTCCAATGATCAATCGTATTCAAAAATTCTTTGGGCGCTTTGAAAGTGGTTTCTCATGACCGTTTCCAAACCAAACTTTCTGAAGGCACGTAAAAATGTTGAAAACAGTCTTCTTGAGGT
The DNA here is from genome assembly GCA_932526365.1 of Lobophora halterata. Classification (NCBI taxonomy): domain Eukaryota; kingdom Metazoa; phylum Arthropoda; class Insecta; order Lepidoptera; family Geometridae; genus Lobophora; species Lobophora halterata. Next base: position 4,852,007 of record OW052018.1, read on the forward strand.
TACTTGTTAGTTAATTAATTCGAACCATCGAAAAACCATAAATGTCTTATTTTAGTTCTGCGTATCAACCACAGAAAACGGTTTTTCTGTTTTAGTCGCTTTTATTTTTGTCCTTGAGAAACAAACCAGTTTTTTCATAATGCTTCCATTATCCGATTTAATTAGTAGCCTATACTTATACATTTGTTAGATTGTCTATTTATAATCGGGCTGATTTCCATTATGTTTTAACTTCACTAAATAGTCAGACTTGATTTTTCATATCCCACCTTACGTTATTTCATTCCCTCTAATGAGATCTCTCTCTTACAGTTTTCTGATGTGAACATTTGTAGTCAAAAGACTTATCTCTTGATTTGACGCTTTACTTAAGATTTTCATTACGGGAGATAGCAAAACCAGGAAAAAAAGTGTCTAATTTACGTTTGGGCCCTGTTTGTTGATCGAATCGAAGAAGTTTGGAATGTCGGAAAACTCATTCGGTTGACGATATCGTGAATAGCAATTTAAATGTGTATGTTTGTTTGTAGCGTGTACGAAAGCGGGGGGGACGGCGGGGGTGGCGGCGGGGGAGGGATGCTGGGGTGCGGCGAGCTGCAGGTGCCGGGTGGCTCGCTGCCCGACCTCACCTCCGTGCACTACCCCGCGCCGCACTACCGCGCCTCGCCAGACTACCACCAGCCCAGATACGTACGTACTGTGTAGCGAGCGGGGGACGGGGATGCGGGGCTCGGCGAGCTGCAGGTGCCGGGTGGCTCGCTGCCCGACCTCACCTCCGTGCACTACCCCGCGCCGCACTACCGCGCCTCGCCAGACTACCACCAGCCCAGATACGTACGTACTGTGTAGCGAGCGGGGGACGGGGATGCGGGGCTCGGCGAGCTGCAGGTGCCGGGTGGCTCGCTGCCCGACCTCACCTCCGTGCACTACCCCGCGCCGCACTACCGCGCCTCGCCAGACTACCACCAGCCCAGATACGTACGTACTGTGTAGCGAGCGGGGGACGGGGATGCGGGGCTCGGCGAGCTGCAGGTGCCGGGTGGCTCGCTGCCCGAATTCGCCGTATAAATTGATGCGGATTGCTCGCTAACTTTTCGCGCCGCGACTCCGGTCCTCACAAATATACTGTCAATATAAAGAAGCTCGCTTCGCTTGCCTGTTACCAATAAAAAATACTGAAAAGAGCTATGAAAAAATCCTGCGGACGGACAGAACAGATTATGTTCATCTTCCTAACCATAGACGATTCCCTGTTGACCCTTGTTGAAACATGGTGTTCAAACTCCCGATACAACACCACCACGATCCGTCTGCTCTGTCTACGACACATGTAACAGGATGTCCGTACATTCCAGAGCCCGAACTCCCCTAGCGTGTCCCCCGCGATGGAGAGCCTGTCCCCCACGTCTGGCTCGCCGACCGGCGCAACCGTGCCTCTCCCGATACAGCACCACTACGATCCCTCCGCTCCGTCTACGACAAATGATGTAACAGGATGTCCGTACATTCCAAAGCCCGACATCCGCCGGCGGTCGCTTGTCCCTCGCGTCCGGCTCGCCAGTTGGCGCCACTGTGCCGCTCCCGCTACAACAAACACCACCACGATCCCTCCGCTCCTTCAATGATAGATGTAACAGGATGTCCGTACATTCCAAAGCCCGACCTCCCCCTCTTTTTTAGCGAAACACCACCACGATCCCTCCGCTCCGTCTACGACAAATGTAACAAGATGTCCGTACATTCCAGAGCCCGACCTCCCCCGGCGGTAGCGTGTCCCCCGCGACGGGGGGCCTGTCCCCCGCGTCCGGCTCGCCGGTCGGCGCCACCGTGCCCCTCCCGCTACAACACCACCACGATCCCTCCGCCTCCGTCTATGACACGCAGGTAACATACAATTAAACCTGTATCATTAAAAACAGTAGAAAACACTCGCGCACATCTAAATGTTAGATTTAAGTGGTCCAAAGATTTTTAATTTTCGATAAGCTCAGACTGATATTCCTCAAAAGTTTACTGACTCTTTTTCTTGAAATATACAAATATACATTCATTGTTGAATGAATTCTAAAATATTAAAATAATTAATACAATAAAATAGTAAACGTTAGCTTGTATATTGTCTCGATCCTATTGCGAGCACAATGAAGTGGCATTCGAGTCAAAGCGTTCCACTTCGGTAACAGCATTTTTATTCAAATATATTTATTTTTATTATTTTTTTTATTTAATTTTTATACATTTAAAGTCATTGGCCGGTGGCTACATTTATTTCGCCCCTTAGTCAGATAAAAGACTGTAGTGTGGAATCGATCCCCGTTTTCAAGATTAGATTATTATATTCCAATTTCTTCGAGGGGTATTCCATGCGCTTTCCAGAATTAACTAGCCTATGTATGAAACGCATAATTTTACTGATGATTTAGCTGTAGGCTGATCAGCAGTATTCAGATATGAAAATATTATTTCTGTAACGCACGTGTAGTATGTATTTATAAACCTAAATAGCTCACTTTGACCCTAGGTCCTACGTAGTGAATAACTAGTACACAAGTTCTAGCTAGGTTCTAGTTTTTAGAATAATATTTGATACAGATTACGATCGACGCAAATCGATAACTGCTATTATTTATAATGTTTACATGTTGTTTGAATGAAAATGTTAATACAGCATAAGTTAACGACTACAATTTATAATACAAAATGTACAAAGAAAACAATTGGGCCACCCATAGACCGTTGCAAACGATCTATAGGTAGCTCAACTGCTCCAACTCGATACCCGATGGCAGCGTGCCGAGGAAATGTAAATTGTTGGTTGGTTCTGCAATTTTAATTTGCGTTGGTCGTTTCAAATACTTCATAGATGTCAAGACCTAACCACAGGCTTTGGAAATAATAACATTGTCTTCCTATAGATTTTAAAACAATATATATTTTCCGTTAGGGGATTTTTAACATATGTTTGTTGTTTTTGTTCTGTTTGTGTTTATTTGCTTTCAACACAAATCATTTTTTGTTTATTTCAGAATCACTTATCTGTACCAAACACAAATAATTATCTTCATCGTAATAAGGTTCGTTTCCTTTTATAAACTCTCTAATCTTTTTTTTTTCGATTCATACATTTTGCGGGCGATCGCTTGTACGCTTAACAACGCTGATATCAGTGCCATTTTTTGATCCTTACTAATTCAAATTTGATCAATAATTAACCCATATTTTGATTTAAAAAAAATATCGAATTATTATCTTTTTTGTCATTATAAGCTTCTATTGGCGTTAAATTCTGCATGTTTCAAAATTACAATTGATAAGCTTATTCGTGTATGGCACAAAATCAACAGTTTCCAAGAAATTATTATGCTTTTCTTTTAACTATTACCGCACCCATATTTGATCACATTTTCGCTGTTAACCAATTGCCACTTATTAACAATAAATAATACATCACTTATTAATAATAATAATAACCAAGTTTCCAATTTCATTAATAAACGCAAAAAATAACTACAATCTAGACCCTAAGTTTTATTGAATATGTTATGGTTATTTTTTCTTTTTTATTTGTTTAATTTTACTAACCGTGATACCGTTTCTTTTGTTTAAATTAAAATAAATTTATTTATTAAATTTTAAAACCCACTAGACCAAGGTCATTATTTGATGTAATTTGGTACCATCAACAACACGCTCTGGCTTTTTCACGTCAATAGCTTTAGGCTCTATGCATACCAAGAGGACAGCGGCTTTCACTTTCAAACATCAAACTTTATCTATTAGTACTGACTGGATCAAAATAATCTACTTCAAGCTCGTTGGGTAATCGATCGACTGAATACTGTAATACATTAAAAAAAACGAAAACATGAAACAGCGACTGTCTTTTTATTTTTGTATTAGTACAATTATGCGCCAACGGTCTCGGAGCGGACCTATTTCGGCCTATGTCTCCATACAACAATCCGTTGTATGTATGTAGTTGTCCGCTAGATATGTGTAGAGCCGCACATATAAACCATAAATAATATTAGCATAAAGCTTCGACACACTCGAAATTACTATGTAAAATTAACATCTTAAGCCGGGTACTCATTAGCGAGCTGTTACTGTATCTTCGGCTCGCTGCGTGCCGCACGCGTACCGCTCGTTGCAAGCTCGCGAACATTACACAGTATGATATTTGGTAGCAGTACGTGTAACAGTTTAGGCTCGCTAGTGAGTACCCGGCTTTAACTTTTGTATTGTTTATAAGATTTTTCTACTAACACGCTTGAGTTTTGATTCTATTCGTACTTATTATAGGACTTCTAAATTATGATGTTGGGGCGATCAATTATATGTATTATTTTGTTATACACAATTTTATGCAAAATATCAATTATACGTGCATCGTGCGATCTTGCATCTTTACTCGCGATCACTGACAGATGACCATCGCGCTGCCTCGCGTTGGGAAGTATACCAGGGGTTAACCCCTGGGAATAAAGTCACAGTGGGATGTAAGAAACCTCTGGTATACAAAAAATACAGATTATCTTTGATGTGAGGAACAAAATCGAGAGTACTCATTTTAAGTTGCATGATCGTAATAATTAAATAATAAGGTAGACAAAGGATCGTACATACCGTAGGTATTTATAGCTTATTTTCTAAATTCTAACTTCATGCTTATTTTAGCTTATCTCTAAACAGTGTGATTCAATATTAGAATTGAAATGCCGTTATTATAACCGAGAACTATAAAGTGTGACAAATTATAAGATTATAACAGAAAATGCTACTTTAAATTTGAAAAATATGCAAAATGAATTTCTCATAAATATTCTGGCTATACAGTATAGGAAGTGTATAACCAGAATGGAATAACCAGGACGAATTGATTCATCATTATGATCATCCAAAATACATTATGGCTGCTTGCGGCTGCATATTGCATCGCAAGACATTTAATTATCGTTTGTCAATCAAACAATCGAATAAGATACATGAATGAATGAATGAATGAAATGAATGAATGAAAATGCTTTATTGTACACCATAAGACAAATAACAATGACAAAGAGAAGGAAACATTACAAAATATTTAGTACATGATTATTTTTTAATCTCATTTATTTTAAGGACCTTTAAAATTATTATGTCGGTCCTATAAATTTAACAATTAACAAATATAAAAGAACTTACATATTACCAACGTAAAATAAAACAAAAACAATGTATATAACAACTTAAGTAGGTACATACATAACTCTTCTTGGCAGTCGGGTCAAAAGAAAACATTTTTTCATATACTCGATTCGTATCGTTTAGAATTTGCGTCACGCTGTTTCCGTACCTTCGTTGTCAAATATAGAGTTGTGTTTCGCGTGACTTATGGGCGGTGTTTGCTGATTACAGAACATGTCGCCGTTAGACCACGGCTGGATGACGTCAGCTGGCTACCAGTCGCAATGTAGTCCACCTTCGCCATATTCCTCCACGTCAAATATCAATATAGCATCGCCGACGGTAAGTTCTCAAGCTGCTTCCCGCGGCTTAGCTTACGTGGTATGCATGTCAATTTAACACTTGGGCGCATAATAAAAACAAAGTCGCTGTAACTAGTTTAATAAGCCGTTCAATTAACTGCCTAGCGTTTTGAAGCGAGCGTACACAACATAATGACAGAAAATCTAAGGCAGATAGAAGATGGGTGACGGTCTTCTTCTTATCGTGTCAGTAGTTCTTTCGAACCAGAGTGTTGAAAGGATTTCAAGTGCGCCTCGAAGTGGTTCTTTTCGTGCACTCGACACATGTTTTCGAAATTTTAGGTTCTATTGTATGCCGGTTTATAGATCATAGATTTTTTGAACAAAAAAATCCATTGGTGTACAACCGGGTTCAAACCCATGACCTTCGGTTCGAAATTAAATTCTTTTTTTAGTCCGCAAGCGAGCGAAGCGAGCGTGCACAGCCTTATGACAGAAAATCATCTAAGGCAAAAGAAACTGGCCTTATGCCACCTACCCTAACAACACAATAAATTCTAACACTAGCATTCTAATTCTCTTTTTAAATTGTAGATGGTGAACAGTCCAGGCAGTTCAGGAGAATCGCCACAAAACGATTACAGTAATCTACATCAAGCGTTACTGCAGCCTTTCGAACAAATAACAATGGTGAGTGCAAATTCTACATAAACAATTTACAAACAACACTCGTCCTAGTGCTGCTTGAAGGTTAGTTACGTGTCCTGCCTATGAACGCTATAAAATTTACACACATATAAGAGCTATATAGCTTGACCGGGACCGTTGCACTTCGCCTTAGGGTCAGTTCAGACCAAACGGAAAAATGGTCGAGCAATTTACTGGCGCCATTAAAAATAGGACCGTATTACCATAGCCTAAAGTAGAATCGCGAAATCGGCTCGGCGCCAACTCGCACATGCTCGAGCATTTGCGTATATGCGTCTCTGTCATCCCGCCGTCAACGCAATAGCTCGAACTCTTTCCTTCGCTCCCCCCGCCTCGCTGCCTCCGGTACAGCGGTTCCGGTCAAACTATATAACAACTCCCATTTAAATTAGTTTCGATTACTCTATTGATAAATAGGTTAGATTGTGATGAAATAAGCAAATATATATGCTCAATTAAACACTGCGAGTATTTTCTATTGTTAATTTCTTATATATAACAACCTAAGTTTAACTAAAAACAAAGTGATTATGTCTAAAACATTACTTGTAATTAATTCTTACTTCTATGTATTTTGTAATGTTTGAATGCTTCATTTGGATTTATAGCAAGGAGTTGTAAGTAAAATCTTATTTTAAACCTATTTAAACACTGTTTCTATTTCCGGTAGTTAAAGCAAAAAATAAAATAAACAGGAATCACCGTTCTCACAAAGTAAAAAAGCAAATTAAAAGTAATTTAAATTAACTATTTAAATTATGCACTCACATGTTTTGGAATAAGACTATGTAAGCCAGTGTTATCCCTCTGATTTGCAATTATATTACAACACTTAAGTTGAAAGTACTGATTTAGTTTTTAAGAGGCACATTCTGTCAAAAGTTCAAAACGCATTCGGTCGAAATTTTGAGCTAAATAAAAAAAAACATAATTAACGAATGGCTTTATTTCATGAAGGTAAATCTTATTCAACGAAATTTCAGATGCCGTGTCTGTTATGCCGGCCACAAACCTTTCGATATACTTGCGCAAGTACGCGGTAACGTGTGTTGAAAGATAATTGCGGAAGTTTATGTTATAGACTTGTGCAAGTCAAACCTTGCGCAAGTATATCGTGTGTGGCCGAAACTTACGTTTGACAGTTTGCTAGAATGCAATGGAACTTCATACTACCTCATCCATCAATTGTTGGTTTTATAAAAATAAGTACCAAATAAAGCGGTTTTGGACATTTTACTTTAGTAAGGAAACCATGGCTAATATTTTATAGTGTAAGATAGATAGATATAAATACTTTATTGTACAACAGAACTTATGAACAAATCTTAACATAAAAAATAAAAAGTACAATGGGCGGTCTAATCGCTAAGAACCCATTTCTTCCAGACGTTTCCAGACTTTTTAATTCAGTGTTTTTTAATTGAGATGGAAAATTTACTCTTTAATCATTGCAACAGCTGTATAGTTAATCGAATCGTTCCCGTTTCTATAAGTTCCATTGCGTTATAAGTTTTTAATGTCACCGTTTGCAAGAATCGTAAGTCAATAACTTTACTGCTAAAAAACCCGTCAAGTTATGAGCTCTGTCCCGTTAGTATGTAAACGCGACGAACATCAATTTATGTACAAGGCTTGGTCCTGACTTACTGACCGACTGACAGACAACGCACAGGCCAAACCACTGTACAAAAATACTTGAAATTCTGATATTCTTGGTATATTCGTCATGGAGAGTAGACGCGTACAAATAAATACATTTTGCTTATTCACAATGCATATGAAGTCAGCTGTCTGCATTTACATTGTACAGTTAACAGGTTAATTGTTTTTCTATAACTGTTAAATACCATTTTACCATCCTACTATCCTACTTCCTACTAATATTATAAACGCAAAAGTTTGTAAGGATGGATGGATGGTTTGTTACTATTTCACGTAAAAACTACTGAATGGATTTTAATGAAACTTTACAATAATATAGCTTATACATCAGAATAATACATATGCTACAATTTATAAGTTCTTTCTTCTTTCTTTCTTTCTTATAAGTTAACGGAATTGGTAATGGTAAAGTTGTCGACTCACGCTTCTAATCTTACGGTGACATATACACGTACACAATATAAAATTGGTGGATGTTGTAAGGACTGGGCGCAGTTGGTGCAGAGTCTTGTGGAGTCGGGGTGGACCGCGCACGTGCAAGTTGCGGAGAATGTACGACACTTGCGCACCATTGTAACATTGCATTCAATGGCATTATATCCTAGCGGCAAATCTCACATAAATATTTTCTGGATTCAAAATCTTTAGGCGAATAGTACTGTACCTTACTTTTAAAATGTTCCAACATAACTTCAAAAACGAAGCTACTTCCTCTTTAGGTTAATTTCTTTAGCCACACCTATACTTCTCACATTTTGTAACTATATACAAACTCACAAAATGTTTAAGTGGGTATATTTTTTGTTTGGATATGTTAAACATAAGCGATGGATTTGTTAAAATTATCGGGGCGGCATTATCGCATTAGTGACGAAGCCCTTTTTGTTGATAAAAAAAAATATAAGCGAAGGAGATTGGGCAAAACTGTTTCACTATATCATCAACAGTGAGTTTTTTATAATCACACAAAACCAACTAGTTGTCGCGTGGATATGAATGCCATTGGACCGCCCGTAGAGCGATACGTGAAAAGATTGAGAAAAAAAATACTTGCAAACTTGTAAAACAACACCGCACTAAATAAACTTGTTTTTCTTTTTACTGATGGAGAAAATAACATTTGCGACATATTTAGCTGAACGGAAAACATCCAAAATGTCACTTATCGCTTTGCGTTAGTTACTTAATTTTATTTCATTTACTATAAAACTCTTTACTGTATTGAAAAGTAGTAAATAGTTCTCAAAATGAATTGAAAGTTTCATTGTTTTTTTGTAAGATTATATTTCTCTTCATCTTATATCTTTTATAAGTACATCTAGCAGATTATTTTTATAGAATGATTAGTTATTTATATAACTTTATGTGTGTTATGGTCATTTCAGCAATCGTGATTTTGTGTAGTTTGATACCATTGCAAAAATCTTAGATATCTTTTTGTTTTTTCTTCTTTTTTCTAGTAAGATTACTTCCTATTAGAATTCATCCTCAACAAACTTTAAAATCACATGCACAGAGTTTTAGCGGTACGATTGTATTTTGCCCTTTTTTCATATAAATTTGAATAGCTTTAGATATTTTTTGATGATTTCTACGACTTTGATTGTTATTTATTTTTCAGCCTATTTATCGTTTTATGAAATGCATGATAAGATAAGGCATGATTTCACAGTAAAATATTTTAATTTTATTCTCAAAACAGTGCGTAGGTTATTTATTTTGTCAACATTTTTAGATTACGGCATTATCTATGCGCTGCTTTGTGATTCACTAAGACGCCATCGAAACAAAACATATTTTATTCTCGAATACGTTTAGATTTCCCTGCTTGGTTACATATTTTCTTGGTGTAGCTTTCTCTGACCTTCCTTTCTCGGAATGGTAGATTTAATTAACATCTATTTTTTTTGGGTTTTCTCGCTTGCTGAGGGTAAGATATTTCATTCAAATGTTTATTGTGATTTTTTTATTTCAACAGTTGGATCACCCTGTAACGTCGTATAGTGAGACTTATGTCAACCACAGTTTACCGCACTCGCCGCAGACGACAAGTACGCAGCATACGTACTCACATGTGAGTATGAATATCAAATCTTTTGCTTGATATCTATTAGCCATGGAAATTATTGCTACTTCTACTTCATTGTCACATGATAATATGATTTTATTTTATAACAGTATACACGGTCAATTTTTAATCACCAGAAAAAAAATATACACATGGTCAGTTGCCGTTACTGAACACGGATATGGCAAAAAAACTTGAAAAAATTAAGTCGATTTATTGTCAATTTTGTTTTTATTAAAAATGGATAACTGTTACCGTTAGTCGTTTTCCTATGGATTTGCATCAGGCGGTACCCTTTATTGATAAAAAAATAAGTTTTATTCATTGTTTGGCAAACCCGGGTACCTAGCTCGAGCCAGCTCGCAAAAGCTCGGCTCGGGCGCCGCACTCGCGCCGCTGTCACTTTGTCATTTTGTAGAAATTCAAAATTCTGACTGCACAGATACAACGTAGTACCCCGTCTGCATTGCCTATTTAATTCATCACAGCGTACAAAATCACATGCCGGGGCACGCCGGGTGGATATCACCGGTTATTTTGTAACAGACTTGGTCTCAGAAGGTGTTATGTGTGATCAGTTTTATACCAAGATAAATAACATGTTACTCGGTATACTTTCCATGCCTAATATCTATCATTACGACAGTCTGTATCTACAACTCGGGCGCATTAACATGACACCTGGCTCGAATGACGTTTGTGCAAAGTACAGCGTGGAATTGGATAATCTTGATAGAGCAGAGGTCCTGTAATACTTAGTAATGATAAGGCTTCACAATTAGAGGAAGAAGAAACACGGAGGCCGTCGCGCGGGGCTGCGGGGGAAGCATCAAGTTCCGAGCCACGTGTCAGCCAGGTGTCATGTTGATTCGCCCGAGTGGTATAAATGGAATTTTTGATTGTTGAATATGTATTTCAGTCGAACCAAGGAAGCAGTATGAGCGGCATGAGCGAACCGCGAGCGCGAGCGCGGGATCCGGTGCCGGGCGGTGGCGGGTTCGTGTCCCTCGCGTCCCCCTCCGCGCCCCCCACGCCGCACACTCCCGGCAGCATACCCGACATCATACTCACAGGTACAGGTCTTCTTCTTATCGTGTCACTGTCACGGCTGTCACCACACTGGTTCGAAAGAACCCCCGTTTGTAGGTGTACTAAGACTTCTTCTTCTTATCGTGTCACTGAAGGAACTCTTCAAACCAGTGTGGTGAAAGGATTTCAAGTGCGCCTCTGAAAGGCTTTTTTCGTGAATTTGACACATGTTTTCGAACTTTTTAGGTTCCATGATATGCCGGTTTCCTCACGATGTTTTTCTTCAACGTTAAGCATGTGTTTTAATGCACACATAGATTCTTTTGAACAGAAAAATCCATTTGTGTGCGACCACCGGATTCGAACCACTTTGCACGGTTCAACACACAACAACACGGCTTATTACAGTATTACATGTACAGGTATGATTACGGTTTAATAGCGCTGACCTTGAATGCGCAGAAGTCGATTTTTAGATGTGTTTGGCGGGAGGGGTGCGACGCGAAGGGGAAGGTGCCCGGAGCCGGCGTCTATTGGTCGCTTAGCCACCTTCCCGCCGCGGCGGAATCAATAGGCGCCGTCTCGCCTCACCTCACTCGCGCAGAGCTGCCCACCATTTTCACCGAGCGCTATTCAACCATCATCCCGATCTAGATCTCTGAAAATAGTACAGTATTGTGTGTAACCTAGGTGTCATTTATATAATAACTGTACAATAAATGTAGGTAGTTAAATACTCTTCTGTTCTACGAGTACCTAGGTATGGCACGAAAGGAGCCTCTTCGAGGCGTACTTGAAATCCTTTCACCACACTGGTTCGAAAGAAGTAGTGACACGATATGAAGATTTAAACCATGAAGACATACGCGAAGATATACGCGACACTGCACACTGAGCGGTATGAGCGGCGGGATCCGTTGCTATTGAGAACGAAGTTGTTGAACGAATGCATTATTCTGCAGATTACTCTGGCGAGCTGGACGCGAGCATCTTCGGCGGCGAGGAGGCGCAGCTGCGCGCCGGCCTGGACATGGACGACCTCACGCTGCTGGACGAGCCGAGCGCGCTGCTGCCCGACTCCGCCGTGGAGCACGAGCTGCGGCTCGACCGCCTGCTGCAGGCCGGCGACCACTGCGGCCCGCACCAGTGACCGCGACCTCACCACACACCACCCGAGAGGCAAGTGTTCATGGTTTTAAGCGTTTTACTCATTTCTAAAGGGATAGGTTGTAGATTTTAGATTTTTTAAACGGTCAATCCAGGGGCGTAGCTACCGCCGTATCGGTCGTATCAATTATACGGGGCCCCCGAACGTGCGCAAGCAAAAATTAATAACTTCCCAATTTTTTTTTATTTCTGTCACTATTTTTGTCCGTATTGTCCATAGAGGCAGAAACTTTGGAAAAACGAAAGTCATCATCAGCTATAAATTATTTAATAAATCAGTTTGCCGAAGGCAAGGAGAGTGTTTATTTTATGAATTGTTTGAAAAATTTTGGAAAAAGTGACAGATAGATAATTATGATGAATGTATATTTCTTTTAATTTTATGCAAACATTTTTTATTCTTTTATGAGAAATCTTTACCCTTCATTAGGGCCTCCAAACAATTTTTTATACGGGGCCCCGCCAAGGCACGCTACGCAACTGGGTCAATCGAGTGTACAGTACGCGGTGATTCAATTCTATTGTGAATATTTACTCGAATATCATTAGTAAATTTAATTCGGATTAATGGAGACATTTTTATCGATGTGACTATTCTACCCGGCCTCGGTCGGATCTTTGTACATAAAACTCGAAAGTGTTCACTTTACTGAATTTGCATTTAAGTCGCTAATGTTGCATGCTAGCGGTAAACGTATTTCCGTTGCGTCGTTTATGAATTTTTAATAATAAATCCTTTATGCACCCTTTCAAATCTCTACGATGTTTTTACTCTCGTCGATCAGCGATTGCTCAAGCGTTGACTGAAACAACTTTTAAACGAAAAATACCTATTTTATATTGTTAGCTTTAAACATCTTTAACCCTCTAATGTTACCTTCATACTTGTAGATTTTTTTACGTTAATAAGTGCCCCAAATTCCTTTTGAAGTGTATTTTTTAAGGAATTACTTCTCAGAGCGATGTATATAGGTGTTAATTGAGAATTTAAAATAGGCTTTTTGTCGCAAACATATCTATATGTATGTGCGTATATGTGGTTACGAGTATCATGTTGTGGATTGTTTCATTTTTGACAGACTATTTTTTTGCGTCTGTATTTTGTTGATTATGGAAGCGATTGGCGGACAAAGAACCCTAATTTTATTAGATTTTCTAAATTTAAGTTCATAAATGGCAAGATAATTTCTCTCAAGATAATCCCACCTAGCACTTCTAACATTCGGTACATCTTCAACTTTATTTTCATTCTTACCAATTTCCGAACATGTTGCAGTCAATTTATAAAAATATACATTCCGATGTCGATTTCGATATAACACTCCATACATTCAACTGCAAATTCAAAAGAAACCTCATAAGGATACTTACTTAAAACCTCTTTAACTGTACCACTAATCATTCCTTGTTCATCGCTAAAGAACCATATAACAACCCATACCCGGGGGTATGGGTTCTTAACAAAATTAATTTAAATTTATTAAAATTACGACAGTTTTATATCAGAAATTACCGAGAGATATTGAAAATCAATGACAAAACAATTGCTATTGAGAATTTCCGATCTAAACAATAATGCCGGCCACACATCTTACGATATACTTGCGATAATTTAGACTTGCGCACGTATAAGGCGTTGTCCTAATAGAACGCGATCACGCGATCGTCGCGCGAGCAAGCGATGCGACCGTCGCGCGATCGCGCGATCAAACGTACTAACGTCAAATAGGCGCCAATCGGGACGCCTATTTGACGTTAGCACGTTTGATCGCGTGATCGCGCGATCGACGTTCGCGCGAACTTGCGATGGTCGCGTCATCGCGTTCTATTAGGACACTGTAAAGTAATGTGTGTTGGAAGATAATTTCGCAAGTTTAGGAACATATGTACTTACGCAGTTTTCATGACTTGTGCAAGTCTAAACTTACGCATGTATATCGTAAGGTGTGTGGCCGGCATAATACTTGTCCGACCAACCCTTCGATAATCAAAATTTCTGAATACAGATCGTCTGACAAATTTTCGATGGCGAATAGTGCATTTCTCATCGGTAGAGTGGGTACTATCCGAAAACTTTAAGTAGTTTTTAAGTTTATCTAATAAGTTTAAAAATTCGATGCACTCGCAACATTTTTAATAATAATGTTCTACTACTTCATAATAGATTTTATCTGCGAAAGTACAAAATAATGTAAATGTTGTTCAGACTTTTAATCGTAATGTCGTTGCGAGTCAATAATACAATTAATTTTGTGAGTGTATCGACAAAATAGACATGTGTTTTCTTTTTTGTTTTGTAAATGCTCATTATTATGTTTTAAGAGTCTAGTCAACATGTTATGAATTTCAGACGGATAAGAACTTATTGTTGTGACTATTTCTCTCGCAGATTTATTACCATTCCAATACAAATGAAAGCGTATCGCGTGCGTTATTTGTGTGGCAATAAGGAATGGTTCGGTGATTAAAATGTTTGTGAAAACGTCTCTAATGCTCTTTACATTATCTGTGTCTTTTCAACCGACTTAAACAAAGGAGGTTATCAATTCGGTTCAATGTTTTTTTTAAATGTTTGTTGTTTGAAACCTCAGAACTGTTTTGTTTATAAACCGATTTGAAAAAATATTTTTTTGTTTGAGATATACTGTCAGGTTGTTACCATAGAAATTTAATCAAAATCTGTTCAGTAGTTTAGTTTTTAAATCAAAATAACTGAAAAAAATATAGTAAACGAAATTGCGTATTTTGCTTCCCCGTGACTTTTCAGTGATGTTGACGGTCACTAACTAGAACAGTCCAATTGAAGTCGGTTGTCTATGTTTTTGTAAAATCTTGATTGTTATTGGAGTACGGTGTACGCCAATAACCAACTGTATTGTTATCTATTCAAAGTTTAAATTCAAATACCATTTTAGGGTATTGTATGTACTGTATGACAGATGAAATACTATTTATAATACAGCTGTATATTTATCGTACTATTATTGTGATATAGGAAAAAAAAGCACAACATTATTAATAGTGAAGCCTAAATCTGACGTTAAAATTAAGTTTATTCATGTGAAAAAAAATTAAATTGTGTTTTTTTATTAGAGATACAATTATGTATGTGTTATAAGGAAGGAAAGACTGCGTTAAGCAGCAGAAATGAAGATTATACGAGATAGAGATGTCGGGTTAGATTTGAGTCTGAATCAGGTGCAATACGGTGTTTTATATGTTGGGAATTATAGACATGTGATTCGATGTTGATTTCGTAAAGTAAGTTCATTATATTTAAAACATTTTCAAAAGTCAAAAGTACAAAATTGAAATTATATTTACCAGTTTTAAATTCACAAGCAATTTGTCTTGTTCGAAGCAATAATTTTTCAGATACCGACACGACAAAAGGCAATTAATGGCAGTATTTTTGTATTTTAACAGTGATCTAGTAAATATTAGGCGTGGAAAGTATACCGAGTAACATGTTATTTATCATGAAACTGATCACACATAACACTTGTTGCTTTCTGAGACCAAGTCTGTTACAAAATCCCCGGTGATATCCGCCCGCCGCGCCCCGGCAGGCGATTTTGTACGCCAGCGGACGCTGTGATGCCATAATAATTGTCACCATTCACAATTTTATTCGTATCAACAAATCATATAAATATATTTAGTAATAAATCCGCTTAATTTCTAAACAAAGGTTTTAATTAACTTAACTTTAGTTCAACTAAACCAAAGAGTCAAAGAACAGAAAACTCTGGACTCGCCGAAACTCAGGAGGTGTGGACTCGCCGAAACTTCGGCGAGTCCACACCTCCTGATGATGCCTCGTGTAGAGGCGAAACACGTATCGTATCTTTAAATTTTGGTTTTCTGTTCTTTGACTCTTTGGTTTAGTTGAACTAAAGTTAAGTTAATTAAAACCTTTGTTTAGAAATTAAGCGGATTTATTACTAAATATATTTATATAATTTGTTGATATTTATGGATTTCCGCAAAGTAACGCCTGAATCAATCAATTATATTTTATTCGTATCGTAAATAACAATAACAGACAGTCAGTAGTGTGACTGTGAGTGGAAGTAATTGCGTGACGTCGCGTCATGCGTGAATTATTTTAACAAAATGTGACATAATCACATTAGGCCTCTTATGAAAAATTACCGGTGACAAGACAAAATCACCGGTTATAGAGCCGTTACAAAATTAAATAATATCACCATGTGACAATGAAATAGCAATCATTTTTTCCATGCCTAGTAAATATGCTTAATTGTTCCTTTAGCTGAATAAAAGTCTACCAAAACTATATTAAGAAGCATTTACAATCTACTTCAGATCAATCGTATTTGCGAACCCCATACTGCCTTTTGTCCTGTCTATATTAATAGATATTTAACCGTAAGATGACGTGCTTCTCCACTTATGCCCGGTTCACATTAAGGCTGATTTACATTGATCCAGTAGCTGGATCCAGCGTCACTGGATTCCCTCGCTGGATCGCCATATTATTCCAGTAAGCATTCCAGTCTAGCGGTCGAATCCAGCGCTTGAATGGTTACTAGTATTAAGGCTGATATACATTGATCCAGTAACTGGATCCAGCGTCACTGGATTCCCTCCCTGGATCGCCACAGTATCAATATAAACACACGCTTTACTGGATACAAACGTACACTGTTTTCAGTGATACAGTGGCGATCCAGGGACCGCTGGATACAGCTACTGAATCAATGTAAATCAGCCTTATAACTAGTAAGCATTCCAGCGCTGGATTCGACCGCTGGACTGGAATGCTTATTCGAATAATGTGAACCGGGCATGAAACTGAAGGTAGATCAATGACAAATACTCTGCTAATTGATTATGTCAAAAGACTAATAAATCCAATCAAATCAAATTTTATTACCAAAATAATTAGTTAGAATTACGTAGAGGAGCAAGCCATGTTATCGTTGAAAGTCTACATAAAATGTACTCGTCTATTAAAATGTTAAGAATTTCTTCTCTATCTTGCATTTCGATACTAAGTTATTCGTAGATAGGTTTTTTAACTTACACGGGATATCTGTCTATTTACATTGAAAGCAACAAGACACCAATAAGTGTGATCGAATATTTCTATTCATTAATCTACTTGATCAATTTATACGAAACTTAAACTTAGGAGCTAAATGTTTTTCTCAAGTATGCACAAACTTATGGGGATGATGCAGTGAATGTTTAAGGTTTGTTTTATTAAACCAAATGTACATAAGTGTGATAGAGATGAATCGGTCTCATTTAAAATAAAGTTGTTGTAAGTATCAGAGTATTTTTATTTTATGATAGTTGTTCTGTACCCATAATCCTATAAGTACCTAGTAAGTACAAAGCAAGCGTGAATAACTGTATACATCACAATTTTCTGACGTGACTAATGCTGACTACACCAAACTTTCAAAGTTCCTAAGCAACAACTTTACTCACTTGACAGTTATTAACGGTCAGAACGTGTTAAGAACTACCAAGCAAGTAAAGTAATTGCTTAGGGACTTAGACAGTTTGGTGCAAGTAGGCTTAAGTTTTATAACTTATAACGAGTAAGCTATCAGGAAGGATTGTCAACTAGCGGATTGTAAAAAAGCTGATGACACGGGGAGACAAGCTACAAGCGAACTCGCTGGCTTGTAGCTTGTAAACTAGCCCTGTGCAAAGCTTAATTAAAATAACGAACTGTACCCTGAAAGTAAAAAAAAGACCTCAACAAAACTTTATACTTTTGCAGTTAAAACTTTTTAATAAACTGCTTTTCGATGTCAGCTGATTGTCACAATGAAACCAAACAAAAGAATCTATGAAGCTGTCATATTTTGATAGCAATTTTTGAGCGACAGTAAAAATGCGGTCTTTAACAATATTGCTGTTAATTGGTATATTAGTGGTGCTAATTCATAGCAGACCCTCGCAGACTGATGAAAACAATGAGAGGTATGTACTCTAACATGTAAAGTAAGTAAAAGTTTGTTATTTTCTTTGCTCACTCATTTTAACCAAAACTTACATTCCTTCGTCCTCATGTAAGACCGAAGCTACACTGCTTCGTTACATTGCGTTGCGTTGTCAACCGCAACCCAACGCTTGCGGGATTAAAAGTAACTATACCTTTGCCTATAATCTTGTATTCAGTTATTTGCATTTTTTTTATGCAAACAAATGTTACGCCAAACCATGACCGAAGCAGTGTTAAACCAGACTGATGAGCTGCGTCCACACCAAGCGATCCAGCGCGCTCCTGCCGCGCGCGGATCGTGATGCGTAGAGCGCGGATCGTACTAGGCCGATCCAGAACTACGCTCCAAGCGCTCCACAGGCGATCCGTGATTCAGTCGAACTCTTGCTCGAGATGGAGTCACCATCTGACGATCATCATCAAAATCTGAGATCCTCATCATAAAAAAATAAAGCATCGTCTCTTAACCCTTATTGGTGTAACACCCGTCGTTCGGGTCCCATAAACATTTAAATTCCTTGTACAGTGATATAAATTGGCTGGATCGCGCGAACCAGAAACGCAATCGTCCACACCGCGCGCTTCACGCAACTAAGGCGCCTTTGAAGCAGACCAAAAAACCGACCAAGAACGGATCGCGCGCGGCACGGAGCGCGAGCTCCATCTGGATCACCTGGATCGCGCGCGGCACGTCCACACCGCCCGCTCCATTTGGAGCGCGCACCTGCCGCGCGCGATCGGAGCGCGGTGGATCGCTTGGTGTGGACGCCGCTATTTACATTAGCCGGTGTAATACTGCTATTAGCGCTCGTCCACTGCTTTGCAGCAGAATATCTGGCACTGTGTTGGTACCTATCTACATAGCATCTTGCAGGGACGCCTTCCAACGGTTTCATTACCTATTGTAAGCTACTTTAAGACTTTTACAACTAGGTACTTACATCTAAGATGATTCTTACAGCGACATTGAAGTAGCTGAATATGGGAGCGAGGATAAAGACGTGGCTGCGGATTCTGTTGATGATAACTCGAGACTAAACGATGTAAGTGACCGATTCTTACCTTATTTCTTAATTTACCTTCCCTTTACAATACTAAGTAGGTATTATTCTGAAGAAAGATATTATACTAGGTAGGTATCTATATATTAATTAATGTTCTATAAAGAGGGGTATTCCCCTCGTCCTAGCAAATAATTAATGTCCTAGCAAATAATTTAAGGGGTACCTATTCATTTAACCTTTTAATATTGTGTTTTATAATCTATTTATTTTTTTATAGGATCCTGGTAAAGAGGACGCGGACCAAAGCAATAAAATGGCAGTAAACAAAAACTCGTTTGAACAACGGGACGTCACTGAAAGCCGCTTAGATCGATCCAATGCCGACGTAAGTGAAAATACTGTGACTTAGGAAGCTTTTTACGTAGGTATATTTTGCAAATATTTCAGCTTTCATGAAGAACATGCATAGATTTCAGATTATAAGCCTTATGGAAGCCGAGAAACACGCAAAGATAAAGCCGAAGAACCGAACATCTATGATGAATCACAAAAGTACCCCAAACGCCGCCAATATAGCAGATACACCGAGAATAAAGATACTATAGACCGACAACAAGCAGCGCAACGTTTGACCAACCGGAATGTGAATTTCTTTAAAACCAATCGAATTCACAACAATATGCTCTCTGAAAGTCCACTTATTAAGAGAGAAGAAGGCGTAAAAGTGCATGATCACGGGAATAGTTTGTACAAAAATGACAGACAAAATCAAGAAGATTCGAACCAAAATCAAAATGATTTTAATAGTGAACCCCTTTCATTAAGCCAACGCTATTCGAAATACTACACCCAAATGAAACCTGAAAATAAGGAGCTGTTACAATGCAAAAACCGCGAAGGTCACCTTTACTTCAACCGCGACCGACGCGAAACTAAAAATAACAATGAGGGCACAGATTTGCATGCAGAAACTGACAAGGACAATGTAGATAATAAAGAACAGGCTGAAGACGAAGAAATGGCAATAAGAAGGCACATAAAGAAGCTTTCCAGTGATGAATTGCAAGAGCTTCTAAGTTCTTTATCAGAAGACAAAAGAACGCTTCTGAAAGCTATCATAAGCGATACAGACCCAACTGTGGACATTATTGACAATGTGAATAAAAGAGAAATAACTAAAAAAGCCGGCGCTGTTGAAGAAAATTCTTGCATCGACAGTGGGCAGGCTGATTCAAGTAACATTCACGGAGACAGTGCCTCTGTAGACATAAGCACTGAAGCTGCCGCACAGAATACTGAATCAACAGAAGCAACCAAACAAACTAGTAACTCTTCAGAGAATGCCGACTTATCTAATCCAAAATCGTCGACCGATACGAATTCCGGCAAAGTGGGACTTATTCTTCAAAGTGATGAAACTATTCATCAAAAATCTGACAATGAGGCCTCAGATACCGGTGCAGATAAAACTCAAGCTGAAATAGCACCCAACGAGCAAGTAACAACTAAAAACGAGAACAAACGAGAAACTAAGTTAGATGATTTGGCTGATATTGTCTCCTTCGAAGACCCCAAAGTGCAAGAAAATGATTGGTTCACTGGAGACTCAAAGGAACAAGAAGGATATTTTTGTTCAAATGATGAAGATCTATCTCAGTTTCTAGATAATGATCAAGCAGTAGCTGACGATGGCAGCAAAATATACAAACGAGATGTCGAAACACAGGCAGCGTTTGACTCAAGAATAAAGTCACTAGAGGAATCGTTTCCCAAATCTCAGAACTACGATGAATCAGTCGGCGGCGGCGGCCCTTTAATCAGAGTGAAGAGAAAGAGTACCGAGACTGTAATGAAGAAAAGAGCAGCCGCCATTTTACCAGAAGCTAAAGTTGCATTTTTCCCATACAGAGCTGAAAACGATGATGAAGATACTGATGAAGGTAACGAGTTTGGAGATGATGGATTTTATGACGGCACTCCCAATTTTTCGAGCAATGGCGCTAAAGACAACAAAGCTAAAGGTGGCTCGAAGTGTAACTCGAACGAGCGTTCTTCTCGCGACATGAAAGGCACGAATAGTCTAGGATCAGATACCGACAGTGTATTGTCCGGCGCGGAAGGTGTCGATGAAACCTTGATGTTTAGCAGCGGCTCGCGCAACCGACGGACATCTGAAGACTTGTCAGACGTCGATGAAACGAACGCTATCCAATCTCATTCAAAAATGAATGAGGAGACCAAACCTGTCTCTGATATGAATGCTCTTACTGACCAAGAGAATGATTCTTTTGGACCTCTGCCACGGAATGAAGGTGAGTCCGGCAGATATAAAAGAATAAGGCGCGTCAAACAATCTCGTCCTGATAATGCTGCAGATCCATAAAAGCATCTTTCCTTATATTTTTAAAACTTCTTCAAATAAATGCCTAGATGAAGTTTAACTTTAAGCTCTTGATTGCTATAAATAGACAACACGATTATCTTCTTCCGCGATTTTCTAAGATTAAAATAAAATTAAACTCAAGTGAAGTTAGTTATATTTTAGATTCTATGTGCCTAACTAGTGCACATACTCGCACATACCCTTGACTCGATGGTATGCGTAATTTATTGTTATTTAGTATTTTACTAATAATATGAGTATTAAATAAATATTTGCTTATAATTTTATCGTGTTATGCTTATTTACCTTTACAATTCTTTAATAATTTATTGTTGGTGGGTTCCTGAATTTATTTGTACAGACAGCGTCAGAGATAAGTATCCCCCTTGCACAAGACGCCCAGCTATAAAACCTTACAAACAATTTTAATACTCAAAATTATTTTAAGGCTTACATACGGTTATACAAATATAATCTATTTTTTAAAGGCAAAACTTTTACATTCGCCGCGACGGTCATTTAAAGGGATTTGAAGCTGGGTATTATAATGCAAGGGGGATACTTATCTATGACGCTGTCTGTACTAAGGATAGAAAGTATAAACACGATTTATTTATAAAATATATATTACATGGCAAAATTTGACGAAATAAAATATTAAAATTAATATTGGTTAAATATAATAAACAATAATGCGTACAAATGTGGTACAAGAATACATGTTAACAGTATTAAATCTAGTAGGTTAGCTTATCGTATCGTAACAAAAGTTAAACATTATTAAAAGCTTTACTAATCATAGGAATGAAATAGTTATTCGCAGTCAGCATTTCAATTTTCAAGTTTTGATTACTTCTGTGTAACCTTAGTTTCATAGAATTTGTGTTCGCGCGTGTCGCGTGTATGCTTGAAGGGTGTTTTAGGTGCTTCGATGAGAGTAGCGGGGCAGGCGCCGTGGACGTGCGGAGTGAACTCACGCTTGTAGCTGGAACTGCCGTCACCCAGCACAAAGCTCGAGGTGTTCCCGTGGCGGACGACGCGCTCTACCCGCTCCACACGGTTAGTTCTTTCAGTCTTCTGCGTTTGATCAGACCGCGAGAAGTTACCGTAAGAACTAGTTTCCGAGTGCCCGTAAAAATCTCTACCCACATGCAGATTGTCCCGCGTATTAGCACGCTGCGAATGGTCGACCATCATAGTCGACTGACCGTCCCTTCTTCCTTGGTTGCGGCGGGAGTCTGAACTGTCGGTCTGCTGAGAAATCACACCCATATTGTCGCGAGTGGAACGATGCATAGAACTAATGCTCTTTCTGTCTGCGCTCTGGGTAGAGTTGCTAAAGTATTCTCCGCGCTCGGATAAATTCACGATGCTTTTTCTTTGTGCAGCAGCCGTGGAGCTGATGGCGTGGTGAGCTTCATTGTTCGAAGAAATTCCCTTGCGGTGTAAAACCGCGTTAGTGGAAGTAGAGTCCGATACCAAATCAGATGTTCGTTTGTGATGGCCACCCCGAGAAGAGCTATCCCGCGATGTGGTGGTGTCGTCACCGCCGCCGTGCATTGCCCGCTGGAACTCGATACTCGTTTTAGTAACGCTGTCGCTGAGTTGATTTCTGGATGATGATATTTGAGATGATTTTGCACTATGTTCAACATGACTTTCTTTAGTCGTGTACGATTTGTCGGAAACGTTTCGTTGATTCTGGCCTTCAACTATGTGGCGTTGGTTCGCACCGGAGCGATCCGGTGTTCCTCTGGTATAAGTGCTATCACCTGGCTGTCCTGTAATGTGCTCGGTATTTGAGTGCTGAGTCGATCGCAATCTATTTTGATCATGACTTGTTATAGTTGTCGTGGACCCAAGGTTTCTGTGGGTGTGACTTTCTGAAGTCTGATGCTGATGGGTACTCGAACCTTGACTGGTCGTTGAAGATGTCACCGACTGCTCTGATGCTATAAGTCGTTGTGAACTATCCCCGGAGTACTGCTGGTGCGAACGAGAAATATTCTGATTGTTTGTTCCTCTTGTTACATGAGTTATGTTGTTAGTTACGTTGTGGACGTTATTCACGTTTCTCTGACTGTTGACATCTGAAGTTACGACCCGACTCGTAGATGATGTCATGTCGTTATTCACGTTCCTTTGATTGTTTACATCAGACGTAATTGAGGATGTTACCCGCTCAATGGAACCTCCACGTGGACTGTTATCACCTAACTGCCCGTGTGGTGTACGGCCATCAGGCCGAGTTTTGTCAGTCATTCGAGGTTTACTATCGCCACTGCTTACAACGTCGACTTCGACATTTCGGGTCACAGTTACCCATTTTCCTCCTCTTAGCTTCTTCTCAGTTATTGTCTTCATGGTTTTAGTAGTACTCGATGTGTTTGATGTGACATTTCTTATATTTTTAGTGTCGCCTCTATTCACACCAGTCTTGTCTACCACACCGCGTGTTGTTGTACGATCAGTTATATTTTTACTTTGAGCAGTATCCCTGTCTACCACGTCTCGTGATGTCGTGCGATCGTTGATATTCTTTGTTTGTGTATCTTTGACTGTAATATGATCAGTATGAGTTTTGGAAGCACCTGTCTGTTCATTTATGTTACGATGAACGGATGATTGATCAGCGTACTTGTTAGTATCAGCTCGGTGTACAACACCTTGTGACGTGACGGTAGTATGCTTGACTGCGGTGCCCGATTGTACGTGGCTCGAAGTGGAATGTTCAGTGGTGCTACGGATGTGAGATTGATTCGAGTGTGCCTCACTGTGAGTAACATGACTTATATCATCATGCTGACGTTCGACACCATTTCGAACAATTCTTGTAATTTGTGACCTAGTATCATGGTCATCACGTCCAGTTACAGACCGAGTGTCATCAGTTCGTGTAATTTCGCTCGATCGAGTTGTGTCATGCTTAGTAATATCGCCGCTAGTATGCAGATTGTCTTTAGGTCTTATAGGCCCTGATTTTTCAGTTGGTGTCCATTTTTGTGGTCCAGGCCGATCAAACTCTCCTTCTGGTTTCAAATTATCCTTAGGGCGAACTTGAGCTGGTGTTTCCCCGGGAGCCCATTTAGTCGGCTTGCGTGAATCCATTTCACCCTCTGGGTAAAGATTGTCTTTTGGTTTCACAGGAGTCGATTTGTCTCCGGGCTGCCATTGATGTTTGGGCTTATCTTGGAACTCTCCATCAGGGTGCAAGTTATCCTTTGGTCTTTTTTCACGCTCTGTGGAACCTCCACGCGGACTGTTATCACCTAACTGCCCGTGTGGCGTACGGCCATCAGGCCGAGTTTTGTCAGTCATTCGAGGTGTACTGTCACCACTGCTTACAACGTCGACTTCAACATTGCGGGTCACAGTTACCCATTTTCCTCCCCTAAGCTTCTTCTCAGTGATTGTCTTCATGGTTTTAGTAGTACTCGATGTGTTTGATGTTATATTTCTTATATTTTTAGTGTCGCCTTTATTCACGACAGTCTTGTCTACCACACCGCGTGTTGTTGTACGATCAGTTATATTTTTACTATGAGCAGTATCCTTATCTACGACGTCTCGTGATGTGGTGCGATCGTTGATATTCTTTGTTTGTGTATCTTTTACTGTAATATGATCAGTATGTGTTATGTAAGCACCTGTCTGTTCACTTATGTTACGTCGAACGGATGATTGATCAACGTACTTATTAGTATTAGCTCGGTCAACAACATCTTGCGACGTAACAGTAGAATGCTGGACAGTGGTGCCTGACTTTACGTGCCTCGAAGTTGAATGTTCAGTGGTGCTATGGATGTGAGATTGATTCGAGTGTGCCTCACTGTGAGTAACATGACTTCTATCATCATGCTGACGTTCGACACCATTTCGAACAATTCTTGTTATTTGTGACCTAGTATCATGATCATCACGTCCAGTTACAGACCGAATGTCATCAGTTCGTGTAATTTCGCTCGATCGAGTTGTGTCATGCTTAGTAATATCGCCGCTACTATGCAGATTGTCTTTGGGTCTTATAGGCCCTGATTTTTCAGTCGGTGTCCATTTTTGTGGTCCAGGCCGATCAAACTCTCCTTCTGGTTTCAAATTATCCTTAGGGCGAACTTGAGCTGGTGTTTCCCCGGGAGCCCATTTAGTCGGCTTGCGTGAATCCATTTCACCCTCTGGGTAAAGATTGTCTTTTGGCTTTACAGGAGATGATCGGTCACCGGGCTGCCATTGATTTTTCGGCCTGTCTTGGAACTCTCCTTCTGGGTGCAAGTTATCCTGAGGTTTCTTTTGCTCTGGTCTGTCTGTGGTGGCCCATTTTGGTTTCGAAGGCCTGTCGAAGTCACCCTCAGGTTTTAGGTTATCCTTCGGTCTGACCTGAGCCGGGGTTTCGCCTGGTTGCCAGTGGGTTTTGGGACGCTTTTCAAAGTCTCCTTCGGTGTGTAAATTATCTTTTGGTCTAACTTGGTCTGGTCTTTCACCTGGTGCCCATTTTTGCTTCGAAGGTCTGTCAAAGTCTCCTTCAGGCTTAAGATTGTCTTTAGGACGTACTTGTTCTGGAGTTTGCCCAGGCTGCCATTGTGATTTCGGTCGACTTTCAAAGTCTCCATCGGGATGTAAGTTATCTTTTGGTCTTACTTGATCTGCTCTTTCACCCGGTGCCCATTTTTGCTTCGAAGGTCTGTCAAAGTCTCCTTCAGGCTTAAGATTGTCTTTAGGACGTACTTGTTCTGGAGTTTGTCCAGGCTGCCATTGTGATTTCGGTCGACTTTCAAAGTCTCCATCGGGGTGTAAGTTATCTTTTGGTCTTACTTGATCTGGTCTTTCACCCGGTGCCCATTTTTGCTTCGAAGGTCTGTCGAAGTCTCCCTCAGGCTTAAGGTTATCTTTAGGACGCACTTGGTCTGGTGTTTCTCCTGGTTGCCACTGTGTTTTCGGACGTTTTTCAAATTCTCCATCTGGACGAAGATTATCTTCCGGTTTTTTAATATCAGGGCGATCCGATGGCTCCCATTTTGGCTTTGTAGGTCTATCGAATTCACCATCAGGCTTCAATGTGTCTACGTGTTTTATGGGTGTACGTTTCTCACCAGCAACATACTGAGTAACTGGTCTATCTTCAAAATCACCTTCAGGCTTTAAGTTATCTGGATGATAAATTATAGCTGAGCGTTCTCCCTTTGTTACTCTATAATCATCACGGCGAGTATGATCTTCAAATACCCCTTCAATTTTCAAGTTGTCTTCTCTGCGAGTTAGTTTTACTTTCTGCCCCTTCACTAACCGATATGTATCTGATGATCGTGTATTTTCCATTTTGCCTTCCATCTTCAAATTGTCTTCATGTCTTACTACAGCCGCCCTTTCGCCAGTAACAATGCTATAGTCGTTTCGCTGTTTCATATCAATAAATTCTCCCTCTATTCTCAGGTTGTCTTCTCTTCTTATAATATCGAGTCTCTCTACCTTTTGATTACGCCTTATATCAGTATTATGTTCAATTGTGATATTGTCCACTTGCTTAAATGGTTTACGTCTCTCAGCTGGTTGAGATGAAACAACGTCAGGTTTGTAAAATTTACCATCAGGTTTCAAGTTATCTTGAGGTTTTACAACGGGAGCTCTTTCACCTTTCGTAGCACTGTAATCATTTCTTACTTCAAGATCAATAAATTCTCCTTCTGTTCGCAAATTATCTTCATGTCTTTTTATAACTACTCTCTCTGTCTTGTCAATGCGCTTGTAATCGTCTCTTGATCGACGGACATCAATAACTCCTTCCATTTTTAAGTGATCTTCGTGTCTTACTACTTCAGCTCTATCTCCACGCGTTGCTGTATAATCTGTACGCCTTACAATATCCATAGCACCTTCTGGTTTGAGGTTATCTTGAGGTTTCTTGGGAGCTTGTCTTTCAGCGGGACGCCACTCATCGTGTTTGGGCTTCTCAAAGTCTCCTTCAGGTTTAAGATTGTCTTTTGGCTTAACGGCATCCGGCCTATCAGCTGGGCGCCACTTATCCTTTTTGGGAGTTTCAAAATCACCTTCTGGCCTAAGGTTATCTTCAGGTCTTTTTTGTACGGGCCGCTCAGCCGGCCGCCACTCGTCGTGCTTTGGAGTTTCAAAATCACCCTCCGGTCTCAAATTATCTTGTGGCTTATTAGGAGTTTGTCTCTCGGCTGGACGCCACTGTTCGTGCTTCGGCTGTTCAAATTCACCTTCTGGTTTCAGGTTGTCTTTTGGTTTTTGCTGAGTACGTTTTTCAGCAGGACGCCACTCATCATGTTTCGGTTTTTCAAAGTCACCTTCTGGCTTAAGATTATCCTGAGGTTTCTTTTGCGTTGGTCTTTCTGCGGGCCGCCAATCATCTTTCTTAGGAGTTTCGAACTCACCCTCTGGTCTCAAATTATCTCTCGGTTTTTGTTGAGTTCGTCTTTCAGCTGGACGCCATTTTTCATGTTCTGGCTGTTCAAAGTCACCTTCTGGTTTCAAGTTGTCCTTTGGCTTTTGCTGAGTACGTTTCTCAGCTGGACGCCATTCGTCGTGTTTCGGCTTTTCGAACTCACCCTCAGGTTTAAGATTATCTTGAGGTTTCTTGGGAGTTTGTTTCTCGGCTGGACGCCAATAATCTTTTTTGGGAGTTTCGAACTCACCTTCTGGTCTGAGATTATCTTTAGGTTTTTGCTGAGTTCGTCTTTCAGCTGGACGCCATTCCTCATGTTCTGGTTGCTCAAAGTCACCTTCAGGCTTGAGGTTATCCTTCGGTTTTTGCTGAGTTCGTTTTTCAGCTGGACGCCATTCATCATGTTTCGGCTTTTCGAACTCACCCTCAGGTTTAAGATTATCTTGAGGTTTCTTGGGAGTTTGCTTCTCGGCTGGACGCCAATCATCTTTTTTGGGAGTTTCGAACTCACCTTCTGGTCTGAGATTATCTTTAGGTTTTTGCTGAGTTCGTCTTTCAGCTGGGCGCCACTCGTCATGTTCTGGTTGCTCAAAGTCACCTTCAGGCTTGAGGTTATCCTTCGGTTTTTGCTGTGTTCGTTTTTGAGCTGGTCGCCACTCGTCATGTTTCGGCTTTTCAAACTCACCTTCAGGTTTCAGATTATCTTGAGGTTTCTTGGCAGTTTGCTTCTCGGCTGGACGCCAATCATCTTTTTTGGGAGTTTCGAACTCACCTTCTGGTCTGAGATTATCTTTAGGTTTCTGTTGAGTGCGTTTTTCAGCTGGACGCCAATCATCTTTTTTAGGTGTTTCAAAGTCTCCCTCAGGCTTGAGATTATCTTTTGGTTTTTGTTGTGTGCGTTTCTCAGCTGGACGCCATTCTTCATGTTCTGGCTGTTCAAAGTCACCTTCTGGTTTCAAGTTGTCCTTTGGCTTTTGCTGAGTACGTTTTTCAGCTGGACGCCATTCGTCATGTTTTGGCTTTTCGAACTCACCTTCAGGTTTCAGATTATCTTGAGGTTTCTTGGCAGTTTGCTTCTCGGCTGGACGCCAATCATCTTTTTTGGGAGTTTCAAACTCACCTTCTGGTCTGAGATTATCTTTAGGTTTTTGCTGAGTTCGTCTTTCAGCTGGACGCCATTCCTCATGTTCTGGCTGTTCAAAGTCACCTTCAGGCTTTAGATTGTCTTTGGGTTTCTGTTGAGTGCGTTTCTCAGCCGGGCGCCAATCATCTTTTTTGGGAGTTTCGAACTCACCTTCTGGTCTGAGATTATCTCTAGGTTTCTGTTGAGTGCGTTTTTCAGCCGGACGCCATTCCTCATGTTCCGGCTGCTCAAAGTCACCTTCAGGCTTGAGGTTATCCTTCGGTTTTTGCTGAGTTCGTTTTTCAGCTGGACGCCACTCGTCATGTTTCGGTTTTTCGAACTCACCTTCCGGTTTGAGATTATCTTGAGGTTTCTTGGCAGTTTGCTTCTCGGCTGGACGCCAATCATCTTTTTTGGGAGTTTCAAACTCACCTTCTGGTCTGAGATTATCTTTAGGTTTTTGCTGAGTTCGTCTTTCAGCTGGACGCCATTCCTCATGTTCTGGCTGTTCAAAGTCACCTTCAGGCTTTAGATTGTCTTTGGGTTTCTGCTGAGTGCGTTTCTCAGCTGGACGCCAATCATCTTTTTTAGGTGTTTCAAAGTCTCCCTCAGGCTTGAGATTATCTTTTGGTTTTTGTTGTGTGCGTTTCTCAGCTGGACGCCATTCTTCATGTTCTGGCTGTTCAAAGTCACCTTCTGGTTTCAAGTTGTCCTTTGGCTTTTGCTGAGTACGTTTTTCAGCTGGACGCCATTCGTCATGTTTTGGCTTTTCGAACTCACCTTCAGGTTTCAGATTATCTTGAGGTTTCTTGGCAGTTTGCTTCTCGGCTGGACGCCAATCATCTTTTTTGGGAGTTTCAAACTCACCTTCTGGTCTGAGATTATCTTTAGGTTTTTGCTGAGTTCGTCTTTCAGCTGGACGCCATTCCTCATGTTCTGGCTGTTCAAAGTCACCTTCAGGCTTTAGATTGTCTTTGGGTTTCTGTTGAGTGCGTTTCTCAGCCGGGCGCCAATCATCTTTTTTGGGAGTTTCGAACTCACCTTCTGGTCTGAGATTATCTCTAGGTTTCTGTTGAGTACGTTTTTCAGCCGGACGCCATTCTTCATGTTCCGGCTGCTCAAAGTCACCTTCAGGCTTGAGGTTATCCTTCGGTTTTTGCTGAGTTCGTTTTTCAGCTGGACGCCACTCGTCATGTTTCGGCTTTTCGAACTCACCTTCCGGTTTGAGATTATCTTGAGGTTTCTTGGCAGTTTGCTTCTCGGCAGGACGCCAATCATCTTTTTTGGGAGTTTCAAACTCACCTTCTGGTCTGAGATTATCTTTAGGTTTTTGCTGAGTTCGTCTTTCAGCTGGACGCCATTCCTCATGTTCTGGCTGTTCAAAGTCACCTTCAGGCTTTAGATTGTCTTTGGGTTTCTGCTGAGTGCGTTTCTCAGCCGGGCGCCAATCATCTTTTTTAGGTGTTTCAAAGTCTCCCTCGGGCTTGAGATTATCTTTTGGTTTTTGTTGTGTGCGTTTCTCAGCTGGACGCCATTCTTCATGTTCTGGCTGTTCAAAGTCACCTTCTGGTTTTAAGTTGTCCTTTGGCTTTTGCTGAGTACGTTTTTCAGCTGGTCGCCATTCGTCATGTTTTGGCTTTTCGAACTCACCCTCTGGCATAAGATTATCTTGGGGTTTCTTGGCAGTTTGTTTCTCTGCTGGACGCCAATCATCCTTTTTGGGAGTCTCGAAATCACCCTCGGGTTTCAAATTGTCTTTAGGTCTTTGTTGAGTTCGTTTTTCAGCTGGTCGCCACTCTTCCGGTTCTTTCCTATCAAACTCTCCTTCAGGTTTTAAGTTATCTACTGGTTTCTTTTGTTTAGGTCTTTCCGTGAGTTTAGGCCCATACGTATCCTGAGATACCGTGTGACTATCAAATGTGCCTTCAACGTGCAAATTATCTTGGCGTATAATTTTTTTTCTGACATCAATTTCTTCATAGGTCGTGAACTCTTCTTGACTAGTCGTGATTTTCTGTAATTCGTCAGTTGAGTAGAATTTTTCGAAATCTTCTTTAGTCCAGGTGCGACGCCTTCGCGGCCGTTCAACAGGAGTCATCTTTTCTGGGAAGTCTTCTTGATTTGATGTTACAAATTCAATCTCACCTTCACGTATTATATTGTCAGTTCTTCGCGCGACCTTCGTTACTCTTTCTACCGTGTCGGTGTAGTCAATGAATTCAGATTTATTGGTAGTTTCTGTAGTCATGTCTCCTTCAATCTTTGTCCATGTATCATGGCGAATTTGTTTTGGTCTCTCCATAGGTTTAACGGTGTACTCAGAACGACTTGTGGTGGTATCTGGAATCGCAAACGTATGTTTTTTTTATAAATAGTAAGTAAGATAATTGATGAGATAAAAAAAAAGTACCTGACTATTTAGGGGAATCCTCAAATCCGAATTCCATACAAAATGTTTCGGACAAATACTCAAAAAGTACGCCGTATTATAGTAATTTCTTCACACTTTTCGTTTCGTCCATGTTTTTCAATTTCGTCAACAAAAAAAGTGTAAGGTTTCATACTTTATTATTATATTTTATTATTATTATATAAATCTAAATTAAAGTATGAAACCTTACACTTTTTTTGTTGACGAAATCGAAAAACATGGACAAAACGAATAGTGTGAAGAAATTACTATAATACAGCGTAATTTTTGAGTATTTGTCCGAAACATTTTGTATGGATTTCGGATTTGAGGATTAGCCTTAAGGTATATCTCATTCAATATGCTAGATCTAGATGCAACTGAAAACTGTCTGACTAACAAGTCTGAATGGTTATTCAAGTCTTATTATTATTAGTCTTACCAGAATCCTATAAAGTCTTATAATTATAGAAGTCAGGGTAAGACTAACTATAATAAGATTTACTTTTTCTGACTTGGTCGGAAACATTTATAACAAATAAGCAGTGGTTTGCGTTAAAGAAATAAAATCGATCGTCGAGATGTAAGCAACAATATTTAGCTAATTGAATGCATAAAATAATTTGTGAACTTTACCTGTAAATTCTCCTTCTGTGATGATGTTGTCTGTGCGACGAATGATTTCTGCTCGTTCTCCGATAACCACCTTATAATCGTCCGTTCTCCTCGTAGTAAACTCTCCTTCAGGACGTAGATTATCTTCGGGTTTTTTGACTACAGCTTTTTCTGCTGGTCGCCATTCCTCTTTTTTAGGTGTTGTGAATTCTCCTTCAGGTTTTAAGTTATCTTCTGGACGGCGTACCGGTTCCCGCTCTCCTGGTTGCCATTTTTCTGGCTTACGACTTTCAAATTCTCCTTCTGGTTTTAGATTATCTTTTGGCTTCTGCTGAGTGCGCTTCTCAGCTGGTCGCCATTCTTCATGTTCGGGCTGTTCAAAGTCACCCTCAGGCTTGAGGTTGTCTTTTGGTTTTTGCTGAGTACGTTTCTCAGCTGGACGCCATTCATCATGTTTTGGCTTTTCGAACTCGCCTTCAGGTTTGAGGTTATCCTGAGGTTTCTTTGCAGTTTGTTTTTCTGCTGGACGCCAATCATCTTTTTTGGGAGTCTCAAATTCACCCTCAGGCTTTAGATTGTCTTTTGGCTTCTGCTGGGTTCGCTTTTCAGCAGGTCGCCATTTTTCATGTTCTGGTTGCTCAAAATCTCCTTCTGGTTTGAGATTATCTTTTGGTTTATGCTGAGTACGTTTTTCAGCAGGACGCCATTCCTCGTGTTCTGGCTGTTCGAAGTCACCCTCAGGCTTGAGATTGTCCTTTGGTTTTTGCTGAGTACGTTTCTCAGCTGGACGCCATTCATCATGTTTTGGTTTTTCGAATTCACCTTCAGGTTTGAGGTTATCCTGAGGTTTCTTTGCAGTTTGTTTTTCTGCTGGACGCCAATCATCTTTTTTGGGAGTATCAAATTCACCCTCCGGTTTTAGATTATCCTTCGGCTTCTGTTGGGTTCGCTTTTCAGCAGGACGCCATTTTTCATGTTCTGGTTGCTGAAAATCACCTTCTGGTCTGAGATTATCTTTTGGCTTATGCTGAGTACGTTTTTCAGCCGGACTCCACTCATCAGGCTTGCGCCGTTCGAAGTCACCTTCAGGTTTTAAGTTGTCTTCAGGACGCCGCATAGTTTCCCTCTCTCCTGGACGCCATTTCTCGGGTTCTCGTCTGTCGAAATCACCTTCTGGCCTCAGGTTGTCTTCGGGTCGGCGTACTGGAGCACGATCACCTGGACGCCAATCTTCTGTCTTCGGTCTCTCAAACTCGCCCTCCGGCTTAAGATTGTCTTCTGGCTTTTTAGGTTTTTGTCTCTCAGCTGGACTCCAAGGTGCTTTTTCGGGAGTCGTGAACTCACCTTCGGGCTTCAAGTTATCTTCGGGACGACGAACCGGCGCTCTGTCACCGGGGCGCCATTCCTCAGGACGCCTCTGTGCAAAATCACCTTCGGGTTTAAGGTTATCTTCCGGCTTTCTAACCGTAGCCCTCTCACCCGGGCGCCATTCTTCAGGTTGTCGCCTTTCGAAGTCCCCTTCAGGCTTGAGATTGTCTTCGGGCTTCTTCTGCTTGGGCCTCTCGGCGGGTTGCCAGGGCTTACGTTCGGGCTCCTGGAAGTCTCCTTCGAGGCGAAGGTGATCCTCGTGATGGACGGCAGTGGTGCGGCTGACGTGCTTCTCGTCGTAGTCGTGCTGGTACGCGGAGACCACGCTCGTCGTGTGCTCCACATCGAACAATGGCTCCGGGACATCGTTGTGTGGGCAACGGTGACGCCTGAAAACAGTCTTATATTAAAATCTGCACCCTCTCAAAGATAGCTCACATTTATATTCACACCTTCTTTTGACACGATAAGGATGAAGTATGATCGGGTATCTGCGAGGCAACGGCAAAGGCGGCAGCGTTAAAGGTTCGGCCATTGCACGCGTCCATTGCGCGCGGCCTGAACAAACCCGCTGCAGCACATGCGAGCCGACACAAAACACCCAACGCACTATACAGCTGTTCTAGTACCCGTCCCTACAGAAATATCTGCAATGTCAGTCACATCGATCACTACAAATATGAATGTTGATCCTAATCAGCACCAATTGTAGTGTTTAACACGATTATGACTATATAATGCCCTCCCCGTTCACATAGTTTCTTGAATCTCACAAAAAAGATGTATTCAAACTGATACAATACGGTCGAAGTATGTACAAATTTTAAGGGGAGGTTGCCCGGTAGGTAAGCGCGAGGTCTCCGCGTAAACTGCCGCATCGCCGCCGCCGCCCGCCGCGAAGTTGAAACTACAAAGGTTTCATGTGACATCAACAAGTATGCGCCTAACGAATGAGCCTGACCCAATTCACGATCCAATAAAAGGATGGGGAATAACTCGGTAAGTCATTGATTTACTTTTTACACTAGCTGCTGCCCACGGGTGTGTCCGTATTTTATAGGTACAGACAGCGTCAGAGATAAGTATCCCCCTTGCACAAGACGCCCAGCTATAAATCCTTACAAAAAATTGTAATTCTCAAAATTATTTTTAGGCTAACATACGGTTATACAAATATAATCTATTTTTTAAAGGAAAAACTTCAACATTCGCCGCGACGGTCATTTAAAGGGATTTGAAGCTGGGTATTATAATGCAAGGAGGATACTTATCTATGACGCTGTCTGTACATAGGTACGTTATCGGAAAAAGTAGCGTATTTATTTCATATTAGACTTTCTATTTCTCAAATTTTCAATTAGACTTAAACTAGCATACCGAATTTAAGTGATTGAAGAGCAAACATCCTTCTATCATTTTTATATCCATGTATCTTCAGAATCATCACATAGGTAGGTACTTATTTCGCCTCTGTAATATCAGAATATATTATGATGATTGATCAATCTGATCAGCCTTACTGAGTCCTGAAAACCCTGAAAGGTCAAATGAGGTGACGAGCCGAGCAGTAACGTGGCCTGCCTGAAGTAACCATGGTAACGTGTTTCATGAGGATGATGGATAGACGGACGAACTTGCACGTCATTTGGTATACCATCATAAAATATATTCGACAAGTATAGTATAACCAATCTTAACCAATCTGCGTCATGACATACGGAGCTGAGACGTGGACACTCACGGTACGGCTAGTCCACCAGTTTAAAGTCGCTCAGCGAGCTATGGAACGGGCTATGCTCGGCGTCTCTCTGAAGGATATGATCCGTAATGAGGTTATCCGACAGAGGACCAAGGTTACCGACATAGCTCAGAGAATTAGCAAGCTGAAGTGGCAGTGGGTTGGTCATATCTGCCGAAGAACCGATATCCGCTGGGGTAAACGAGTTCTTGAGTGGAGACCGCGAATCGGCAAACGTCGTGTAGGACGCCCTCCGGCCAGGTGGGGTGACGATCTGCGGAAGGTTGCAGGCAGAAAATGGATGCGGCAAGCCGAAGACAGGGCGCGATGGCGCTCACTGGGAGAGGCCTATGTCCAGCAGTGGACTGCGATAGGCTGATGATGATGATGATGATGATAGTATAACCATAGATTAATAACGGTGTTCCTATAGAACACCAAGATAGATAGTATCAAAGCAAAATGGATGCCGAATAGAGGACATAAATTTTCAGACACATTTTCCTTTACATTGTAACTCTATACTTTAATACTTCTGTGAGTGAGTTTAACTAGCCGACGCCCGCAACTTGGTTTGCGTTGTGAATCAACAAAATTCCTTTCTTTGTACATTTTGAGACACACTTCTTGACGAATATACCATGCAAATTTTAAGTCTCTACGTCCAGTGGTTTGGCCTGTGCATTGTCTGTCAGTCAGTCAGGTCAAAGCCTTTTATATATATGGATTGATTGATGATAATGATGATTGATTGCTGGCTCTCGAATTCAATGCATAAAGTTGCACGAACGTAGATCTTTTAGAACTATGTCCTTGTGTCTTGTGCAATATAAAAAAACTATTATTAATAACGACTTCGTTATCACGCACTTTGGTATTATTTCTTCACTTTATGTACAGTCTGTTGACGTCATTTTGTGTAAACTCTCTTATTAGGCATGCTTATTTTACGGCTTGCATTTATTACAAGACTTTCAGAGCTAAATCATATTGAATATCACAGAGGCGTAGAGGACGAATGTAGGCGTCTACAATCTGCGAGTTATCCAGATATAGGCGTGACTCAGACAAGAACAGAGAATTCCTTTTAGATTCAGTACCTACTTGGGAGAAACGAAACATGACCTGCTCCTCGGTATTCAGTCATTTATAGCCATATTGGGTAGGTAGCCTAGGTAGGTTACATCTCAGGTTAATAAGTTATCTATATAAGCAAGAACGGCTACACAGTATTACCTGTTTGGGGTATTGCAATCAATAGAGGCGGTTTCAATCAATAATAGTAAATTTTAAGCAAAACATGTTTATATTTAGTAATATGTTTGTACTTAAATTACCTATATGTCGCTATAAGAGTCATTGAAGTAGTCTTTCAACTCGTAGAATCATTTGTGCAGAAGCATCTCTTCTAAGTTTCTTTCAAAAAATTATATTGTATTCTTCTATTTTGATTGCCTCCTATGGTAGCTTATCTTATAAATATCCTATCTTCTTATCATTAAGCTATCTAAAAAGCCCGTATTAAAAATAATTTGAATCTATTTAAGCAAAGTGAAATATAATGCTACCTAGATTTTAGTTTCATTATATTAAAGGAAGTATCAACTTAAGTATTTATAATTGGTTTCTTCAGGTATCATACAAATTTAGTATCCATTAGGTAGGTAAACAACGGCCATTGTAAATCAAAGTCCTGTGGAGCACTGTTCTGGCCATGGGCAGGAGTGACTCCTACCATCAGAAAAGATATAAGCGCCTACCTAGTCTCGTCACATAATAAAATAAGTAGGTAGGTAATAAATATTTTTAGACTAAAGCGGTTGGGTATCTTTATGTTGATGGTTATTTAATAGTTCCAAAGTGTAACTTCGATCCAGTGTCGCTTAGCGATAGGAAGCAAACATGTGTGTCCCAAATCCGTCTCGATAGGTAATTGCGGTCGACATTTATCTGGGTAGGTATGTTTTGTTTGAAGACATTCCTTGGTAATTACTATTTTTAAATACTTACTTACCTACTTTTCCAGCTCTTAAACTAGGTTTATATCTACGAGTAGGTACATTATACAAGGTGTCCAATGCCCATAGGACATGGAGGACAAGTAAGTATTTTGCCTTGCATGCCCAAGTCTGCCCAACCGGACTCGCTACTGATATGTGAAAAATACATTCTGCATTCTTATCACTTTTCATATCTGTTCAAAGTATAAATTGTGTGACAAAGCAGTAAATTAAGCATTACTGTGTTCGGTTCAGAGGTCACTGTAGCTAGTAAAATTAAAGTGAAATAAATTGAGTAGGAAAGCACTTTTGATATCTTTGCACCAATCGCGCTTGAATCGTGGAGAGACCGCAAACCACAGATCTCGGATACTTTCGGCTGTCGCCCCCAAAAGATCGGTTAATGAAAGAGATGCAAGTATAGCTTTTTATGATTAAGAGCAGTATAGAACTAAGTCACGTCACTCAAAACATTTTGAAGCACCGGAGACCCCGTCAGTTATTGTTTGTAAATTCTTTTATCATTTTACAATAATCTACAAAATGAAACCATTTTATTAATTTTAAAGAGCATGGTTAGTTGCTCAATCAACACGTGTGGCACAACGCATAGAAATAACCCAGATAATCATTCATTTCACAGGTGAGTAAAGAAAATATTTGGTTTATTTTCGTAGAAAAATTTATGGACAATTTTCTTCTACAATTAGTTATAAAATCGTTGTGCCTTGTGGAGTTTTGATTGCTCTTGCCGTGTGTACAAATGGTTCTTACATATATGGAGAAATAATAGATTTTTCATGTAAAAACAAGCATTGCTTCGTTACGCTAGGGCATGATAAAATGATGACGTCATGAAATATCGATAGTACCTACCTAATGAGTAGGTAGTTATGCAAAGTGGTACAAAACTCTTTTCTTTTCTATCGTTAGGGTATTTTTACCTAGTTAAAATAAATTTACCACTTGTGTCATTTTTATTTTGTTTCTTAAAATACGAGTATTATTATAACTAATCGTTTTTACTTATTTAATTTCAGCTTACCAAAGGATCCGCAAAACAGAAAAAAATGGTTACAAATTCTTCAGAAACAGAGCGATCATCAAAACAATATAAAAGTTTGCAGCAATCATTTTAAAAACGATTGTTTTTTATTCAGAATACATAAACGTATTTTGAAGAAAGGTTCGCTGCCTACGTTACATGTTCCAGTAAGTACCATGTTGAACAATGTTTCAATTCAGGCGTAAAAAATGTATTTTGTGACCTTATGCCGACTTGTACAAAGTTGTCAAAGCTCTTAAGCAATCTCGCTTGGCAGTTTTTAACGGTTCAGATTCAGACCGATCAAGATCTGTCAAGTGAGTGAAGTAATTGTTCAGAACTTTGGAAGTTTGGTGCAAGTTTATTATATTAGTCAAGTAATTATTAGATAGGTACTTAAATCATAAATCAACCTCTTTTACAGATTCAACTCAAGAAAAAGCGAGATCCAACTTCATATTGCAATTGGATCCCTATTTTATAGTACCTACCTTACCTACCTGAAACTAATAGGCTACATATATTATGACAGGCAGGTATATCTACATATCGGGCCTACATATAATGACAAAACTCAGAATTAATATTCTTAAATAAAGTATTTTTCAGTCATTGAATAAAACATTTGCATGGGCTTCATTATTGTTTATTATAATCAACCAACTTTAAAAAAAGAACAGATATATATATTATACACAATCGACTTTCTAGCTATTACAATCTTATTTCGAAGACTACCGCCTATTTGGATTGGTTAGTAAGTTGTAGGTAAATATTGGTAAGTCCTGCTACTATGTATTATGAATGTAAGTTTGTGAGGATGGATAAGTTTTTGTCCCTGAATAACGCCAAAACTTGGCGCTTTAGTCTTTATCTAATAAATAATAACCAAACCCACCTCTTTCCTTTTGTTAAAATCTTCATATGTACAGGTGGTGACGTAATCAGTGAATAATCTTTCAGCTGCGGGTGGGGGACTTCAGGACTAATCAGAAAATGAAAATATGTACCCAGTAAACATTCTAAATTCGTGGGATTTCTACTAGGAACATATTTTTATTTTCTGATGACCACACGCAGCTGAAGGATTATCCACTCATTAACCCTGTATATAACTACCAACAACATGATTGTGTAGTAGGCACTATTTTTTTCTCAATCAAGGCTTGTGACGCAAAATGGGTAGGTACCACAGTTATCGATGTCGATAAAACATCTTATTGAATGTCCATCACTATTTTTGAGCAACACATAGACAATCACTCGCACATGCTTATTATCATTTCTTGTATCCTATATGAAATGTCATTACCCCTCTTTACATTCTAACTTTATGCCGCAAACAGACATTTTTACCTGACAAACAATACCATCTTGCAATACTATCACTATTCACGATCACCCTGGCATTTGATTGTCTCAAAGTACGGTACACTGCGGTGAACGACTGCTGAATACAAAAGAAGTTATGGATCGTATGGTGTTATTGATAACTATATAGACTTTATTGCGTTAGGCGACGATGCGTAGCTTTTATCGATAGATTCTCAGATAGAGCTTCACTCAGGAGTGAAATGTATCTATGCAATTGTATAAATTATATGTACAAAAAAACACGACGAAGTGGAACAATTTGATTTCCTTTCCGAAATAACCAAGTAGGTAGGTATGCCAAGTAGTGCTATGAATACCTGCTTAGAGACACAGATAAATAAGATCCTAGGCTGTT
Source organism: Lobophora halterata (assembly GCA_932526365.1). NCBI lineage: Eukaryota > Metazoa > Arthropoda > Insecta > Lepidoptera > Geometridae > Lobophora > Lobophora halterata. The sequence continues at coordinate 4,891,907 of OW052018.1, forward strand.
AAATACCTAATTAATCCTACTCCGCCTACCTTTATTATGCTTAGTAGAATTGATTACCTCACCGTACCTTTTTGTAAATAAATAGGGGTTTTATGAGGTAGGTAGAGCCAAAGTGTAGAGTACTTTACCTATATGTACAGGGTACAGCAAGCACCAATATAATCAAACTAATCCAAAGTTTTATTTAGGTACAATAACTATAATAATAATCTTCAATAAGGTAATTGAAAGTCAATAATCTTTGTAACTCATTACCATTATCTTCACGCCTCAATATTTTTTTTCTTTCGCGTGTGCATCCATTTTGTTGCAATTTACATAATTTTCATTCTTTTTGGAAAGATCGTCGTTGCATCGACTGTTGTTCAAGATATCCTTAGTATTATTAACCTTCGAGTATTGCAATGAGGTAAGTATGTATGAATCAAGTGGCATTGAAGTTCTGAGAAGCAGACCCTGACATGAGAGCATAAAAATAAGCATGACTTTATTGGAGACTGAAATATAATTAAATCTGTGCCATTCAACTCAATCAGACTTAAATATAATAAGACTATATATTTTTTCAACTTTTTTACACATTACTACATTTTCTAACTCTACATTTTTTTATTTAATAGCTGACTTCCGCAACTTCCGCAAAAATCCTTTCTTTGTACGCACTTTCAGCTCTTGACAAACACATTCTCCAATTTTGTAAGTCTCTACGTTCAGCGGTTTGGTCTGTACGTTGTCTGTCAGACAGTCAGGTTCAAGCCTTTTATATATATTGATTGATGGATAACCCAGAACTACACGGCCTGGTGATAAGTCATTATAATTATTTGTGTTCTATAAAATTTCTCGACAGTTCTAAAAATTTAGAGTTAAAAATTTAGTAATTATTTATCTTTTGCTGTGGGAAAAAGAGAAAAATATAAACGCGAATCGGCCAATACAAACGAATATTATGCCCTAGAAACATTCAGGACAAAAGAACGAAAGACCATATTAAGTATTTTAAAGGCACGCACTAATTAGAATTACCAATCAGCGACACACCGTTGTAAATAGCAGTTGAGCTAATGCTATTCGAATAGATTTTCCTTGAATCGCCCTATCTGTCGGCATTTCATTATTAAGCCTGACATCACTAGCTCATAAACATAGATAGGTATATTTGCTGAAAATAAATACCATGTCAATTCTAGGACTTCTGAATCACAGTCGTTAAATATTGTTATTCTTATGTTCGCGTAGTGGATTAGAACAATTCGCTCTTTTAGCCAAGAGGAGGCCTAAGACGCAGCAGTGAGAACATAATAGGCTAGATCTTATGTCTAAAATTCCTGTTAGTTGGTTGAAACAATCAAAACCATAAAATAATATAATAAATCCACTAAGTTTAATTGTTCTATTTCAAGGATTAACATAGCCTTAGCAAAACCGCTTCTCGAATATATAAACGGTTACAGAATATGCCTACCCTGAAGCTGCGAAGTAACTTTCTCGAAATACTTTGAGTCACGCTACCGGCCGGAGTCAGATTTTCGAAGTTTGTTTTTAAAATTAGGTCAGTCTTTCCGATGCAATTTAGCTGGCAACTTCACAGGAACTAGAGATATATTTTCTTACAGCATCTGGGTATTTTTTTTAAATGCAAATACATGACGAGACAAATCTAGACATTTTCCTGATGGTAAGAGGTCACGCTTGCCCACGACCAAAATACTTCTAAACCGGGCTTAGATTTAGATAGACCGGTGCAACCATAGAGGTACTAACCTCAATGGGTGCAACACTGCTATTAGTGCTTGCCCACTTTAAGACATTTTGATGGTCAGTCTCGAAAGCCCTGAAACTACACTAACTACAGTGTACTTCAAACCAGAACACAGTTATGCATACACTGTTTAAACTTTTTAAACTGTTTGCGGCAGACCGCAGAATAATATTCTGAGAGCAGAGGACTCCCACCCAACGGCATATCCTGACACCACGATTAGGTACGATTCTTTCAAATTCTTTTTTGTTTGCTTTTTTGTTGGCCCGTATTTCAAACAAAATAACAAAGTACTTACTTAACATTTTCATTCAACACCCGATGATGAAAATGGAATTAAGAATGCGATGGTGTGATCCGTACGTGTCATTTTAGAGCCAGTTAAAATAATGTTACAACTTGTTACAATGTTACAACTACCCACGAAACATAAACTGTGTATTATTGCAATAAATTGAACATTAACATTTGTTGGACCGTTTAAAACGTTGTGTAAGACCCTAAAAGTGAAAGTATCATTGGTATGGTATCTAGATAGACATTAGGAAATTGCCTATACACCATTGTACGTGTTGATGACGTGTTAACGATGACGAATGATTACTAAACTGGATTTGCTAGAAGGCAAGTTAAAATAAACTTTACTGAAATACAAAACAATATTTCAGATGTATCTATTTTTTTAGGGTATCTATATAATACATATAATATTTTGTAAGCTTGTTGTAGAATACATACAGTTATCTGGTTCCCATAGTACAGTCAGCATCAAAAGTCGATGACCACATGCAGATTTTCAAATTCGCTTTACACCATATATTTTGCCTAAATCGTTCAACACAAGCGCCAGTATTGAAGTTACGGTTAGTTTTTGTTTATGCGAAAGCCGAGACCCGTTTATTTTTATTTATTTTTCTAGTCCCAAAAAAATACTACTATAAGTACCTATACATTTTTTTTAAAACTCACCGAGATAATCCATGCTTTTGTTGCTTCGTTGTAACAAAAGCATGGAATGTTTTTTTTTTAAATTGGTTATCAATTCTGAGCAAACTAATTTCAGGTTTCGCATAAACAAATAATAATGTTGTTTATATTGAATTCCCTCTTTTTGGCATGCTATTTATGCCAATCACTTACAGGAAAATCTAGTGGTAAGTAACTATGAACGTGGGCTCAGGACGGAAGCAATGTGATGATCGCTAAAGACAGCGATGACGAAATCTCTGCATGTTGACATAAAAGGAAATAGGTATAGCTTGTTCATTGGATATGAAATGCAGCTGTGCATCTGTTTATACCCTGAGTCATTGTAAGAGCTTCGACTTGCTTAGAAAGGATACAGCTAGGTTAGTCAACTAGTTGCCAACACAACCCTGTTATGTAAATCAGGTCTAGGATACTTTCGATATGTAAATAAAATAAATAATCAGCCTGTAATTTTCTCACTCAGGCTACTCTCGGCCTAGTCTCGGCTAGGAGAGCGAATGGGTCTTAATCCACCACGCGGACCCAATGCGGATTGGTGGATGTCACTTGCCATCTTCGAGAATCTAGCAAACTTGCCATAGAACTTGCCGGTTTCCTCACTATCCTTTACCGTTGTGCGTGGTTTTATCGAATGAAAAAACCCATTGACTGCCACCGGAATTTTAACCCGCGACCATCAGATCGCAAGGCAAGGGTCTTATCCACCGCGTCCTCGGTGGTTTAAATGATATCAGTTTAATTCAACAGTACCTATTGGCTCTATTTTAAACATTTGATATTGATACTTGTCACAGTTTACACAAATGCCGCTAACTGTGTGAAGAACGTCTGTTCATTTAAACAACCAGCTGAGCCCGCTGTTCTCGATTTGTATGGAATCTTCTGAGGCGCCTCGCTATATCGGGTCATTACTCAACATATCTCTCAGCGTGACTGCATGAAAGCTAAATTGTGACTAATGTTGTTGTTTTGAATCATTGCTCAGTTCTGATGCAGCTTCTGTACGGATTAATTTAATTTAATTTAATTTATAATTCATTTATTAAGGACTTCCCGTCATGTTTACTACTCATGAAACAAAATTAACCAGCTGACCAAGCAATGCATTACAATTTGCAACAGCATCGTATGAAACAATATCTTGCTGATCTTTGTATGCAAAGGTGCGTCCTACAATGTGACTATGCCATTCCAATTCCCGATAAGTATTTATTTATCGGAATCCTTACCATCTTCTTATGGCAATCGACAAAAAGCTCGACCCCAATGCGCAGGAGTTGGAAAGTTGTCTCGGGGCTCGACCAAAAACGGCTCGAAGCCATACAACTGCCTGATGTCACGCCGACAGGCGGGCCAACCACAAACCGAAGCATTGTGTAATTTAAACCAACTGTTTATATACAGTACCAGTACGCATTAACCAACAAGTACACCTTTGGAATGTTTCTTCTTTGAATTGGAAGAAGTTTTGATCCGTGCTTTCTTATCTGTCTCTACAACTCTACCTACATCGAATCATAAGAGCACAGTAATCGCCTGAATCAGCAAACGCTGTACTGCCATAAAAGTATTTCTGATTCATAAATAAATGTAATAAAAAAACTGTGGTACGCCAAACGAAATATTACTTATCGTATTTAAAACGCGATAAGACAAAACACAAATTGAATATTTCTAGAAAAGGTCGTTACTGTTAAAGCGACAAGATAAGATAGGTTCTTAATCTTCCTGCCGTATAGGTAGATACGACCCACCATTGTTTTAAGACACTATTTATTACAGCTTTTTGCCAATTGCGGACGAGAAGAATCGGAAATAATATGACATGGTGGGTGTAAGAACAGTTTGCCAGTCACCGGCAGAGCTAGACAAGGTCGTCGACCATATGGCCTACCTGTCTGAAACCAGGCCTGGCTCACGCAAATGTATCACTCTCAAAATTACGCAACAAATGCGGTGATTGTAATCTCGCTAGCCGAAGGTCCAATTCGGGTGTGACCTCTACAGCAAAATGTTATTGTTATTGCCTAATTGACTTGCTTCAAAAGCACACTTCCTGCGTCAAATTGCTCTGGTCTTGAATTTTTTTTCTATAAAATTGATTCGGTTTTCATGGCGTTACCTTGCCGACTTCCTAGTGTTCGTAAAAAAGAAACCTCAATAAATCTAAAGGTGGGGCTCAAGACTCAAGCAGGTTTCAATACGGCATTCCAATGTTTACGGTTTTTGCAAAACGTCAGCACTGAATATTCGAAAGCCTCATAGATTCTGAGAACACTTTATTGCAATAAAAATAACGTGAGGTGGGAGTTTGCTTTAATTAAGAAATTCGACAAAGCGACGGCATGACGTAATGCCGACAAAGTTGATACACAGCGTCCTGTGTTCGAAATCGTTAAGTTCTTACATCGACAAGTAAACAAGAAACGAGTTTGAGCGAGGACGTGAGCTCTGAGCGGTGAGATCATCGCCGCGAATGGAGCAGCCTGAGGTCGCAGCCTGCACCACTTTACACGTCACCTATCTTTCTAATTGCCGTGCCGATTTTGTTTACAATGCCTGCCTTTTCCACGGCTCTCACGCGACGATAAAGTTCATGAGAACGAACGGTGACTTACACAAACAAATAGTTTTCAAGGCTCGCAAATTGTTCAAAAGGTTACGAAGAAACACGAACTGGTTCCACTACTTATAATAGCCGTCTATTATCATCAGCCTACGTACTAATAATTGGACAAAATTGGGAAGGAGATTTATATCAAATCATAAATAACTAAATAAAGTTAGCAACAGCTTGCGAATTTGACGCGATCGTGAGTCGTGAGCAACTAATGTTGTACCAAAGTGAATGCAGAACCTACGTATTTTTTCGTGACAAGATGAAGAATTTTCTAGGAGTTATAGGACGGTACAGAGAAGGTCAACTCCACTCCGTTGATCTCAATTGGACAACTGTGCATGTGGGCGAGTAATGTAGTACCGGGCACTTAATTCATTCTTCTCGTTTGCGTGTGATGCTATCACTCACATTTGCAGACGACATGGTCCATAAAAAGACAATTGAAACTATGATAAATGCTTGTTTATCTACAGATTCTACAGGATATAAAGGATTGCATTATTATCAGCCACAGCCAGCGTACATTGAAAATGCAACCACTAAAAGGGAGCCACTTTGGCTACTTTCTAGTACATTTTGGTCCGATGCTTATTTTCGAAAAACAGAAGTAAGAGGGCTAGATATATATTATATGCTAAAACTACTAGGCTCTTTCATTGTTAATAAAACTACATCGTAAAAAGTAACAAACATTAGTTAAAATGGTGATATTTAATTTTTATTGACAAGGTAATTAAGTTAATAAGGTGTCTGAAATTTTTTGGTCCTGTCTTACGATTCCCTTTTGGTTTGATACTGTCCATCTTGTTCTATAGGAACATCGTTATTCATTCACCTACAGATTCAGCACCAAAATATTGTGTCGTTGGATGTTGTGATATTATTATAAAAGTAAGTACCAATAACTTATTTATGCGAAAAAAATCAACCACACGTCTTTGATATGCATAAAAAGTATACTTTGAACGAGTCTCGTGATTGCTATGTCAAGTCGTTCAAGTCTGGCGGAGCTGACTCCCACCTGGAGATTTGCATACAATACATGTAAATCAAGCTCGTCGTTCTCGGAATAGGCTTATCCCAACACTTATGAGCGAAATTCTATTTCGTGTAAATCGTTTATCTTAAAAAAGATCAGCTCCAAAGATTCCCAACCATATTTAGCAAGGCAATTTTAAAGTTTTACTGCCTATCCTAAACGAGCAACAAACACGTTCAAATTAGAATAGCAAAACGGGTTTGGAACAAGTTTTGCTAAAACAGACGTGCAATTATGTACGCCTGCCCAAGTCTCCTCGGGGTGTTATTATTTTATTAACCGACTTCAAAAAAGGAAGTTCTCAATTCGGTTGATAATTTTTTTATTGTTTGTTACCTCAGAACTTTGTCATAATTATATTGACCGATTTGGATTTTTTTTTTTTTAAAGAAAATGTTTTCAGTTTGGTTCCATAAATTTTATCAAAATTGGTTCAGTAGTTTAGTTTATAAAATCAAAATAACTGAAAAAAAGGCAACGAAGCAAACGATATTGCGTTTTTTGCTTCCCTGTGACTTTTCAGTTGTGTTGACGGTCTCTAAAACAGTCCAATTGTAGTAGGTAGTAATTCGGTTGTAGTAGGTATGTTTTTGTAAAACTTTGATTATATGCCTGCTATTTCACCGGAGTACCCGATTTGGCTAACCTGCTTGTCGAAGCAGCAGTGGTCTGAACGTGCCTGGCATGCAGAGCCTTCGACAGGAATTGTCAAATTCGCCGCGGTCACGTAAACTCACAGATCTCGGATACTTTCGGCTGTCGCCCCCTAACCAGTTATTGTCATTATTATCAGCATTCGATACTCATTTCGAATTTCTGACAATATGATTTGGAATTTAATTGAGAAATAACTACTATGTTGTAATATATCTCAGTTATTTTTCAGAACGTGAGAATACCGAAGAACCTATTCGTAATAAGTTGAATAATTACTATGCCAAATTTAGACTCTACATAATTTTTAACAACAAGATTTATGATTAATTTATGTCATTCATCAACAGTATGATGATTAGGTCCAACCATTACGCGTTCTCCGTATAAACTGTAGAATTAGAATGTTTCATAATGTTATTCTTAGAATTGCATAGATCTATTTCAATAACAAAGAATCAACACGCTCTACCTAAACCGAACTACATTATTATTATTAAGCCGTATTTGCCCGTTATTTTTCTTTAGTTTATTTTTGATTATATTCTTCGGGGCACCCATTTTTGGGTAAAGGCCTCCTCCAACCCTTGCCATTTCTGCCTATCTTGGGCGAGTCTAGTCCAGGTAGCACCTGCCACTCCCATGAGGAACTCCAACCGAACTACATACTTCCTTCAAACTAAATAAAATAAATATTTAATTACATCCATATACATATATTTTGATTACAATTCAATTAATGTCTTGGTTATTTTTTTTAATTTGCGATTCGATCACCGATGATGTATCCGAAACTATAAATTGTAAGACCTTGTAAACACATCATCTCATTGCATTTACTTTGTGTAAGACCGGTAGCCATGGCATATTTGACTTACTGTCTGTGTTTTTAGGAGCAAAAAACATGCTTGTCCAGTTATTTAACTAGCTATACTACTCTCTATGGTTAACCAGCATTCTACGCCTGTAACAGGAATGCGTAGTTGTGTACAATTCGACCCAGAGTGTGATTCTTTGCCACTGGTCATTCATCCAACATTACCCAAGCTCTGATAAAGGCGACTGTTGCAAGGCATAACAAAACCGTCACGGTGGCGGGCACGTGAGCTCGTGACACAGTCCAGCGACCCGAGGATCTCTACCGAGGCTTTCCAACCACCATGGTTCAAGTGACCGTGGAGAAGTGGATAGAGCGATGACAGACATGTTACAGAGTTAATGTAGAACGAGGAATTTAGAACATGGTCTCCTAGAACAGAAATACTAATAACAGCTGATTTTTATTTAATGATCTTTCTTTTTCTACGTCTTACTTATATAGATTAACTTTCTAAAACCACAAGTATAAACTTTAATAGTTAACGCTGCCTACGAAATATTTATTTGAAGTGAATAGAATAGATAGACTTGTAGGTATTTTTCGAGCTAAAACAGATATTAACACAAATATGGTATTTTTTTGGGTCTGTCTATTAGAATAAGGATAAAACTATAGATCTTGTTATCGGCACCGGAACCGACTCGTAAGGAATAGGTGCAAAAAGGCGGATATGACATCACCAGTAATATGTATGTATATGCATTTAATGCAGATAAACATAAAATATTTACCAACTAACGTACATAGGTTAGCCTAGCTTAGCTACACTGAATATGTAAAGTACAGAACATAGTAAAACTTGGTCTACCAAAGCGATCGATAGTACTTTACCCTCTCGGACTATACTCAATTCTTGGGGTCAGTGGAACTTCTTCAAATTGTTCGACCCATTTCGAAACTGTACGCGTATACAACAATTATCTTGTCTCATAGACAAGGGCGTTTTATTATTCAAAACTTTACCTGCCTTAAAATCAATACCGAAGAACTTCGTGAAATATTAACAGCCATTAGTTAAATAAAATAAATAAATAAAATTGTTTATTGGTTTCTCAAATATGGATCGGGTACATTATAATGGATATCATGGCAGACTTATCTTAAATTTTAGATTTACCTACTGGAGCTCTGTACCCTACACTAGGTCTCCTCAAGAGCCTGTATTGTAGGGTTACAGTGACTCGGTTCGGACTCTACATTATAATAAGTACTAGATCTCCTACATTCAACCCATACTATAATAAAAATACAGTTAAAGTACTACCTATATTTTCTTTGTTTAATAATGTACTAGGATTACTCTTATCACAAAGTCAGAACCTGCTATAGCTCTATTTTACAATTTGACAAAATTGTTACCAATATCACAATCTGGTTTCTTTTTTTTATCTTATCATTTTCCTATCAATCATAAAAATATTTTACCTACCTAGTACCGATTTTTGTTAGTTGTACTAGCTAATTATTTATCTTTTTCATATAGTTACTTACGTAATTGATATTTGTTACTATTCTAAATTGTACTTGTTACTCCGTAGCGACAAATAACTCTACTTATTCTATGTCTTATGTACCTCAGCCCGGCTCTACTTACGACCTAGGATGGATCTAGTTTTCATAGCGAAAACCTAGTGGTTAACCATCAAAACTACAATTTACAAGCTAAAGATAAGGCTACGTACATAAGGGGAATCCTCAAGGCAAATTTCCATACAAAATGTTTCGGACAAATACTCAAAAAGTACGCCGTATATATATAGTAATTTCTTCACACTATTCGTTTCGTCTATGTTTTCCAATTGTGTCAACAAACATTAGTAAGGTTTCATACTTTAATTTAGATTTTATACGTGTATTTAAGGATTGTTTTAGTAGTTTATCTCAGTAGGTTTAAATGCCAGGCAGGGTGATTCAGAATGAGTGACACATTTAGATCGATTCTTTGTTTTTGGTCCGAATATAGATCCAGCTAATGTCTGTAACACTCGATGAGGTCAAAGCTGATACATGTACAGACAGCGTCATAGATAAGTATCCCCCATGTATAAGGTACCCAGCTTCAAATACCTTCAAACCATCGCCGCGGGGCGCGCGGCGTATGGAGAAGTTTTGACTTTAAAAAATAGATTATATTTGTATAACCATGTAAGCCTAATCATAATTTTAATACATTTTTTAAGGGATTTGAAGCTGGGTGTCTTGTGCAACGGGGATACATATCTTTGACGCTGTCTGTACATACAAAAAGTTCACATTGATGAGCAATAATAACAAATATCTAGGTAGGTACTTATCTACTTAGGTACTATCTAGCTTTGTCTATAGTTAAAGGTCAACATGATAGGACTGAAATCGTAGCGTGAATACCAGTGGCTTGCACATAAATTGTGTACCTACTTATATAAAAACATTAATTTATTTACATTTATTATGACCGGCATGTTTTGTGGGCCACATCTCATTAGGACAACGTTACGTGTGCCTTAATTAGATAGATGGATTAAAAATTCTAAAGTTTAACTGTTAGATAAGTACTGCGGTATTCGATTAGATACTACCTATGTACACTACAATCCCAGTCACTAAATAAAAAAATATAATGCGATAAATAATGGAATTTCTGTGTGGATATTATTTTGTGCTCCTTTTTTTTAGATATCGGAAGTTAAAATAGTTACTAGAAAAGTTACTTAAAATTTTAGATCAAATCAAATCTGAAAGATCTCTACCTACACATAACCAAAAAAGTGGAAAATAAGAAGTCCTTGTAATGGTAAAATAAACTGTCCAGCAGCTTATTCGTCTGGGTCGTTCATAATTATTATCAATTGTACTGTTTAAAGTTATTATCTGAAACACAAAGCAAAGGCCTTGATTCGTCCGAGATTTATCTCCCTTATCACACGCACTAGTTTGGCCAAACTGTTGCAATCAGCCGGCAAACATATTCTACCTGGTTCGTAGAAGGAAAGAAACGCACATCTACCGACTTTCTAAAGATCCAATCCATCATATACTTGTTCCGATTTCTTCCAATTTATATTTGCGACTGCGCCGGCGTGATCGGGGTAAAAAGTAGTCTATGTGTTTTTCCAGTTCATAAACTATACATACATACCTATATCGAATTTTAGCGCAGTCAGTTTAGTAGTTTTGACGAGATTGAGGAACAAACATCTATTCGACCATCCTCACAAACTTTCGCTTTTTTATAATAAGTATTATTAGAACAAATAACGATTTCTACTTTTTGAGGACGCAAATCAGGATTTAACCAATAATAAATTAGACTATAAATATACCCACACGAAATGCAAACTGCTTCTAAAAATATGCCCCATAATAAATCCAATAGAGAATCTAAATACAGAAGGTCTTGTCTCTTCAATTTTATTATCATCATTGTCCTGTCCATAGAACTTGATTGATACTTTATCATCACCAATACCTATTTAATCATATAAGGAAAGCGTAGGCAGTGTCGGTTATTAGATTTCAAAGAAATCAAAAAGATATGGGCAAGATGTCTACTTAAAACTAATGAGCTTAAAAGCTATCTTATGTTAGAGTTTAAATCCGATTATTTCAAAGTTACCATTCCTGCATTAAATCCGTAAAAATTAAGCCCGCTTAGATTTTTTTTATTTTCCCCAAGGAATTCATTTTATATGTAAAGGGGCCTGATACCGTACGGTACGACATCAAATCCTACCCATTCCTCATGATTAGCCAAACATATCTACAGCTAGATTAATATGTAAGTAAGCCCGTTCGGTGTTCGTGTATGGTCTTTAAAACTTTTTCAATCACGTAAGTAATATAAGAAAAGCAATTACGTATACACTATAGTGCTTAAATTAACAACGAATTCAGAATCAAAGCCATAGAGGAATTTATCTGACATAGCCAATTAACTTTTGAAAAATTATTTTGTGCTCTGGAAATGGTAACCTACTGAAAAAATATGTTTATTGATTTGTTGGTTTGTACCTACATTTAGATACGTAATGTATGCCGCCCTTTCGAAGGCTGACGGGTTTTCGTAATATGACTTTTTCAGGGATGTTATTGAACTTTTTTATCTTTTTCGGAATCTGATTGGGTCTGCCTGCAATGCACACGCTATGGCGTGATCATTTGCAGTAACCGGTGATATGGAACTGAAAAAAAAACACTGAAACTGTAGGAATAAAAATTATCTTTCAGGCAAAGGTATTTACTTCTGAATTCGAAAAGAAAATTCTGAATTTCGTTGCAGAATTCGTAAGTTTGTATGAGCTCTAAGATGACTTGGGAACCGATAGTATAATAATTTCTATAGTTACATTGTATTTACCTAGAATTGTAATTTCTAGTAAATAAATATTTCAAATGGCTTAGCTTTTAAAAAAGTACCTACTGATGTATTTTAAACCGCCCAATTAAAAGTGATCAACGCCAATTTAGCTCTATCGGAACAGGTCAACTGAGAGTACCACAGTTTTGTAAATTACAGGCAGCTAAAAACCATCACAGACTAACTCAACTGTATACCTAAAGGTACCTATTAATATTGAGGGCCTCTTAAATTTTCAAATCGCTTCAAACAATTATTAAACCTGCCAGACTCTACCACGTATTTCTTTGGCTGAAAAAGTCGCATCTAATATACATAATACGTTCCAAAATGAAAGAGTTTAGTTCAACTTTATTTTGTGTCGCAAGAGCTTGTGTGAGTTTCAAAATAAACAGGATTATAGATATTATATTGAAATGCATTGCTGAGTGCCTCCTACGCTCGTCGAGGTAAGCGAAGGCTCTTGCTAAACCTACTGGTACTGAGTCATAACAAACAACTACCGAGACGCTACATAAAATTCGAATTAGTGGCCACAAATAATATTTTGTAATATTTTTCTCATCAGCAGTTTACGCCATTCAAATAATTATGTTTATACATTTAATGGCAGTACATAATGATGATAAGTATTTCCCACATAAACATATTATATGTTAAAAAAGTGTGACCCATATCAAAAATGTTAAACAAACAAACAAACATTCACACACTCACACCCCTGCACTAGGATTCCCTGTGTCGCAGGTGGCATGGACACATACAACACATCACAACATCCAAGACCCGAGAACAAACATTTGTATTCGTCACAAATATTTGCCCCGGCCGGGGATCGAACCCGGAACACCAAGCTTCGTAGGCAGGGTCACTACCAACTAAGCCACGGTGTCGTCAAGTGTTGAGAGAATTATCGGCGAATTCTGAGTATACTCTACGAGTACCATGGAACTACATAGGTATAGGTCGTGATTAAGAATCCATGAATTGAGGTGGCTTAAGAACTTATAATATTATTTAAACAACATTGTTACAAAGGTCAGTTATCTATGGACCCACACTTGGCTCTGGGACTGTGGCAAGTGCGATTTTCAGAAATAGCGACCAGACAAAATGAAATGGAATCACATGAGATAATATAATAGTTAAAGAATGAAGCAAATGCAATACATCCATGCATTGGTGGGTTCAAGGCGATCGAAAGTAACCACCTGGATCCACCAAAGACAACCTTATGTGTCGTGATTGTAGATCCATGTGAGAAATACCACTTTGAGAACCTAATATATTTTCCTATGACAAATTATTGTAAAACCCCAACAATTTAATAAATTTACTATGTTTTATTTATTGTTTACTCGTACACGTTGGCTTAGTCATCTCATGACCATGACATTGAAAAAACCGATGATACAGTCGGTCGTCATGACGGCAGTTTGCACGAGCGAAGCATTCCGTCTGAGGCACTTTGCCAGATTTCGGACAATGATACCTTACCGATTTATTGTTTGAAAATAAAACGAAAAAATTATAAAGTTTTGTAGGATACTATAGGATAAGTAGGTAGGTTAGGTAAATACTACTCTTTGGGAGAAACTACAATTTTCTTGATGAAAATGGGTAAATTTGTAGTGGTCTGTTTTCTTGTAAAATTTACTTGCAACCTTAACATTTTGTAACATTTTTCTTTAAATCAAAAGGAAATAAAACCTTACCCATCATTCCTTTATTATTAGAAAGCTCTAGATAACCCTCAATAAGTATAATTGTAAAATAGGATGCCATAAAATCTATAAACAGGCTAGGAATAAATGAGCCTAGAAAAGGTCAGGGCTCTTTCGATTCGCTTTGCGAAATAACAAAAAACAGAAGACCTTTAAAATGGCTAAATATTCACGAATATGAATAACGTTCAACCCTGTTTATTGTAGATAGGTATAGGTACTTACAGAAAATTCTAATCTATAATAATTTAAAGTTCATTAACCTCTCATTTAAAGTTAAAAGTTGGAGTGACCGAGACGTAGGTAATACCGCTATCTGCCTATGTAGAAGCCAAATGAAGTCATTTACAGAAATAACTCGAGAATCGTATTAATTTTATGCTGTCGACTCTACCAAGACTCACGGTACGTTCCTACAGTTCCTAGATAATATACCAAAGAAAGTTAACTAAACTAGAGATATTTAGGTACGGTCTACCTACATACTGAAATGTGTATCTTAAGTTACATACAACTTTTTGTTATTACCTAATTAAGTGTTAAAATAAAAGATTCACATACCTATAGCTCTTTGTCATACCAAGTTCCAACTTCGTATAGTCTCTACGGCTCCAAGATTGTAAATACCTAATTGTTATTAAATGAGTAGATATGTATGAACAAATTAACTCAAAAAAGTATAACTTTGGTAAGTATGTAAGTATTATGTATTCTGGTAGTATGGAAGGGCAGGTGTAGGTACTACATTGCAGAATGCGAAAAATATATAATTTACATTTCGCACCTGTATGTGCTGTGGCAAATTGCTTATAACCATACATTACCCTTCTTCCCCACAGTCAGGTAATATAAACAACATTATCTTTCAACCTACCTACATAATTATGAATGTACTATACCAATCAATAAATCTTATCACAATAGGTGCAGTTTTAACGCTAAAGTTATCGCTAATAAATAACTTGGAGGTTATTAACCAAAATTCGTTGAACAATAATAAGTAATATTTAATGTTATAAAATAAGGTTAGTACCAAATAAATTGTTTTGAGTGTTTTCTAATTTACCTATTGTAAAGAGTCAGCGTAGGTTTACTATTTACCCAAAATGACGCAAATTATTAGGAGGATACAACAATTTAATGAAAACCTACAGAAAATTAGACGTAAGTAAAATTTTGCTCATAGATAGACAATAATTAAATATTCCACGATCGCTACTATTCATAAAATAAACACCATCAAAAGAGAGTAAATAAGCCTATTTCACAAATTGCAATATTGCGGCAACGCGGACTTGGTGCATTCATCAATTTATAATGTAGTCCGGCGGTGTTTGTGACAACAATAGGACTCATTAGCTGGTAGTCACACATGGCACCGGCGAACGTGATGCCTCTGAATAACAAGCCTGATGACCGTTTTATGATCACACTCGTAATAAATCATAGGGAATACCAAATAGGATTTAGGAATCCTTTAAAAGTAGAGTAGGCGAAGTCATCCTTATCGTATCAAAAGTCAAAGTGGTGAAAGAAAACAAGTAAAATGATTACTCACCCACAGGTACAAATCTCGCAGATGCATTGCTCCTTGTGTACGATTTTCTCTGGTTTCTTCGGACCACCTTGCCGCGGCTTGGTCTCGTCGATGTAGACGGTTTCTTCAATGGTGGTTCTGTCGTCGCGCACTGTTTTCCTGTTATCAGTGATTTTTTCGTCGTAAACGGTGCTGACGACTGTGTGGTCTTCCCTTGTTGTGGTGTCAGTGATGGCTCGGTCTACTACGTCATATTCCCGAATAACGTCTTCCGTCGTTTGGACATCTCGCTATAAACCAGAATACACTCGTTAGAATTTACTTTCGTTCCAGATGTTGATTTGACTTACAACGTTATACTTACCAAGTTTTTGAAGTCAATCTTGCTTTTGTCGACGAAAACGTCCGTCTTGATCTTGTCATCTTCTTTCGCATCTTCGTAGGTGGTTATTTTTGTGGTAATACCATTCTCAGTAACGTATCGGGTAACTTCTATTTGGCTCCTTTTCTTTCCGATTTCAAAAGCTTTTCTGGTAGTATCACCGCTGCTAGTTGTCAGTACAGTGGTTTCTTCAGTATCAATTCCTTCATAGAGATCTTTTACATCTTCGTTTATTTTGGTTCCAAAAGAGACCTTTTCAATACGCTTGAAAGGATATTTCTTGACAGTATCAATGATTTCTTTTAATATACTGTCGTCAATGTTTCTTTTAATCACAATATTGTTATTGCTCACTTTCACGTCTTTTCTATATTGTGAAGACTCAATGATCTTACGCAAATCACTGATTGAAGTGAAATCTTTAATATCTCTCGAGGACAATATGATGTTTTCTTCTGTATCCTGGCGTTTCAAGTGATGTCTGGGCTGCTCAGACCTTCCGAATGGTGACATTTGTTTAGGTTTTCTTGGCCTATCATCATCATTTTCATAGACAAATTTTCCGTTCCAAGCACCAGTACTTGTTTCATATGAAGTCATAGTGTCCTTTGTCTGAGAATCAGTTGTTTGTTTCTCAGTAGTCAGGAACTCTGTAGTCGTAGTTGTGTCTTTTGTATCTCTTACATGAGACTGAGTATCAGTTGATGAAGAGCGGTGAACACTGCTGTCAGTTGTTACACTGGTGTCCTGAATATTACGGTTATGAACATCATCAGTGTCCGGAACATGTTCAGTAATTGCCTTCTTTTTAGTGAAATCTCCGATGTAAGCATTACTTGTGGAAGCGATTCTCTTTCCATCTTTATACAGGACAGACTCTTCTGAAATCTCAGTGGAGCTCTTAGGAACACCATCCCTTCCAGTGTCGTAGTGAGATTCTTTATCTAAAACATGTCTGGAATACTCATGCTGAGGTTTAATACCAGTACCACTGACTTTATGGCTTTTTTCATGGGTTGAATGATCTTTGCTATCACCCCATTCTCTGTGAGTACTATCAACGACTACCTCTTTACCATCAACAATTTCAATGCGATACGAAGATGTAGAAGCTTGTTCAGCACTGCTAGTGTTGCTCTTCATAATTTTTGTAGAGAAATTAATATTGTCCGTATTCTGAACTTGGAGGATGTCACCAACTTTCTTCAGTTCATTTTGAATGGTTGAGTCGTAGCCGTAGAAATTTGATGAATCAGTTTGATTTACATTTCTTCGTCTATCATTGACATTTTGCCTATTAGAGGCAATATTTTTGACAGAATCTTTCTGAGATATATTACTTTTGTGATCAGTAAACTTTTGAGTACTTGTAATATTTTCAGTAGTGCTTATGTTAGATTCATGAATATTTTGCGTATTAGATGATACGGTTGATTGTCTTTGATCATCTGATGTGATATAATGTATCTGGTCAGAGTTATCAGTAAACGTATGTTGGTTATTCATATTTCTTCCAGGAGCAGCTCTGTTAGGTTGATTGTTGTAGTTATCAGAAGTTATCCTGGAATGTTTTTGATCATCACCTGAAGTTAATTGTTCTTGAATGTACTGTTGATGCCTAGCTTTATCTTTTTCAGTAATCATGCTAGCATGATTGCTCACTTCAGTTCCGTCTTTGATGAACTTAGAATCTTCCTTTAGAGTCATCCCACTTGTAGGCTTTTGTCCATCTTTACCAGTATCAAAGTGTGATTGCATGTCTCGATTTTGGATGCTATGCACAGATTGTGGTTTTATATCTGTTCCGCTGACACTAGCATAAGCTTCTTTATTGGAATGTTCTTTCGCATCTCCCCATTCCCTCTTTGAGCTGTCCACGATTCTTTCCTTCCCATCCACAATCTCAACTACATAAGAAGATGATGACGACTTGGTAATGTTGCTACTCTTGCTTTCGTTTGTTTGCGAAGAGCTGGTAAAAGATTTAACGTTCTTGTCGAGAGAACCTTCATTTTCGTAGAAATTCGATGAGTTAGATTTTACGGTTTGATTTCTATTTGAGGGGTCTGGAGAGTTTCGAAAATTTACATTCTCGCGTTGCGTTACATATTTCTGATCGTTTGAGTTGCCTGAGCTCCCGGGCTGGTTTTGGGAAATAAAGGTGTCCCTTTCTGACTGCAGGAAATTATCCGTGGCATTAGCATTACGGGATCTTGTCGTATAATTTGTATTGGTGCCCGGCACGGTACCGCCAGGGTGATTGTCAATAAAACCGGTGTTCAAGGTCTGGTTCCGAGTTTGGGAGTCGGTGGACTGCAGGAAATTATCCGTGGCATTAGCATTACGGGATCTTGTCGTATAATTTGTATTGGTGCTCGGCACGGTACCGCCTGGGTGGTTGTCAATGAAACCAGTGTTCAAGGTCTGGTTCCGAGTTTGGGAGTCGGTGGTCCTATCGAACGATTGACTGTGGTTAGCACCAGATTGCTGGACGGAACTTGAAGAACTCTGGAATGTTTCGCTTTTAGAACTCTGCTGGTGTGAAGTAGACGATTCTTGTACCATAGAATTGGAGACGTAATCTCCGCTCGTAGATTGAGCCATGTCACTTACGTGATGTTCGTGTGATCTTATTTGCGAAATGTCAGACATGGACGGTGCTTCCGTGATGATGTAGTGCGGGTGACTGTTGTAATGTTCCGAAATAGTGGAACCGCTTATCGAAGCATTGTCGGTGACATCGGTTATCATGAGCGGGTCATCCTCCTCGACCTTTACCTCGATGTAGCGGACCTTCTTACCGGAGGACACCTTCTGCAAAGTGTTGCTGCTGCTCTGGACAGAGGTTGATGTGCTGCTTTTCTGAACACTGGTCGACGCTTGGGATGACGTCACTTCAGATGTTTTTGATTGCTTAGTCTTTTTATTTTTTATTGTCATTTTGGTTCCACTGATTTACCGATTAATTTTAAATAGGAGATTCGATACTCTTATGACTAAACACAATTATATTTTTTAAAACTTAACACAATAAAAATTAAATATTTGCCATGTAATATAAATAGTAAATGTTCGCGAGAGTCGTTCGTGTCGTGTGTCGCGGTAGCGCGCGCGCTGTTCGCGACTGGCTCGCGGATTCTGAGCCGAGCTGCGCAGGCGCCGCACTGGTGCCCCTCACACCTTCAGCCGCTGTCCGCTATCGCCCACCAACCTTCAAGACACGTAAGCGCTTACCATCTCGCCTCGCGGTTGGACTCATACCAAAAATGGTTTAAACTTAATTGTACATGATGCTAAAATGTAGTCATCGATCGTCTCGGTGACGCGATTTCCATCAAGTTGAGTTTTCTTTTAACAGTTTTCAAGTGGCGTCAAATTAATGCTTATTCATTAATCCTTAATTGAAAGCCTAGGAAATACTGTGTATAAGAAAATTTAATTCTACTAAGAAGATTACACAACTAAGTACACGCCTGAAACCGATAACCGCGACAGCCCATATTGATACCAAAATCAGGGCTAAGTATTATTATAGTAAGTTGCATGGTGTATCCGTCTCTACTTTCTAGCTCTACTTACAAAATTCTCGTTGAAGGTAAGTAAATGAAATTTTATATGCCATAATAGACACAACATATGCCTACAGGAGAGGAAAGCAATAAAAATAAATAAATAAATAACGTAGATAAATAGGTATATATATATATATATCAACCCACATCGACCCACTGTAATAAACTGTAAATAGGTATAATACCTAATAAATAATACTTAGCATACAACCAATTATTTGTTATTACATGTACCTAAGCGTTCATGTGCAACTGTCTTAATTGGTAGATAGGTAGGTACTCATTCATAAAATTCAATGTATTACTTATGCCTAGCCTACCTGTGTAATACAGGGATAAAATTATCATAATGTTTTGGCCAATGCAACCCAGATAGCGGCGTGCTACCAGTCTTGCCTTACAGGGTTAGCTAGCTAGGGTAGTCAAGCCAATGCGACCTGGAATTCAAGAAACTGTTTATTTTCTATGGAAAGATAAATACTTTATTAACAGCTCTTCTTATCATGTCAGTAGTTATTTCGAACCAGTGTGGTGAAAAGATTTCAAGTACGCCTCAAAAAGGCTAATTTCGTACACTAATCAAAGTACCTAACACTGATGAAAGGACTTCTTTTTGTAAACTTTATTATTCTGCAAGCACTCAATTTACTTCAAAGACTGACATCAAATTGCGTGGGCAAAAATTACGAACAAAGTAAATTAAAAATGAACAGAATAATGGCTTTCTCTGAAGAACTTATACGAGAAATACCGTTTATGATACTGCCGAATCGATAGCCGAAATGTACTTAATACTGTCGTGGGTTGTGCAAGGCTTGCTGCCTTACAAGGAGGCGAGCTGGTGGGCGATCGACTTGCCGTCATTGAATCATGCACCCACTCGGGCTCTGTCTGCTTCATCCCATTCATCAGATCTAAACGTTCAAGTAACGTTATATTTTTTACTTAATGTTTTACCGTAAGTACAATGATAAATATAGGTATATGATAGTGATGATTGGAAATGAACAGGCGTGATCTCTTACCATCAGGAGAGCGCTTAGCTCGTCTCGTCCCAAATTTACGTATAAAAAAATATGTGTAGGTAAGCGTTTTTCTAGGATAGGATAGTGGAAGGTATATTTTCGGCCACAAAGCAGTAATGTGAAAGCATTACTGTGTTCCGGTTTGAAGGGCACTTAAGCTAGTGAAATTACTGGGCTTTCGAGACTGATCATCAAATGGTCTAAAAGTTGACGAGAGCTAAAAGCAGTGCTATGCAGACTAGCAGCAGCAGAATATGTTAATCAAATTCCCGTAGATATAGCACTGTTCTGATCATGGGCAGGCGTGATCTCGTAACATCAAGAGAGCGCGGCGTCTAGCCAGTCCTATCACTTGTTAAATTATAAAAATAGTACTAAGACCATTGATTGACGATGGCGATATTATAATATGGACAAGGTATAGGTAGGTACTTAACAATTGGATTTTTTTGTTCAATATATAAGAAAAACATCGTAAGGAAACCGGCATGTCATAGAACCTAAAAAGTTCGAAAACATGTGTCAACTGCACGAAGTAGCCTCTTCGAGGCGCACTTGAAATCCTTTCACCACACTGGTTCGAAAGAACTAGTGACACGATAAGAAGAAAAAACAAGACTAGATGTCGCCGACAACTTTGTTTTGTTGCGATTTTTCAAAATTCCTGTTTGTTTCTATTTGTAGTTTATTGGGAAAAAGCCTGAGAGTTTAATTTCCTAGCGGAACAATGTAGACCAGACACTAGAGAAGAAACATGTAGTTTAGGTACCTACCTATACTAATTACTTACTAAATACCTAGGTACCTATTTATTAAAAAATTATAAGGAATGTACCTAGTTATTCTGGTAGGTTATTGGTCATTATATATTATGAAAAACTGTTTTCAATGAATCATTTTATTTTTTACGGTCATGGACATTTGTGGCTTTTCTGAATATTGTACGTTATCGTTATGTCATTGGCAGTGCTCGCAATTTTCTTGCAAGTAACATTAGGTAGGTAAGTACCTATATAAATTCGTTTTTCATCGGTCTGTAACAGGAACCACAGACATCCCCCAAAACAATCAAAAGATTTACGAGCCGCCTCATGAGAGATCCACGACCCCGTAGAAAAGAAATGTTAGAGGAAGGTGTGACAAATACCTATGCATCCTCTGGAAAAGCAAACAGCCCCTCTGAATTTTGAAACCCTGGCTAATTGAACCCCCTGGTTGTAGGTATGGAAAGTTATATTATATAAGTACCTACATGAATACATAAGCACAATGAACAAGTGTGTTTTATTAAAATAAAATACTTATTTTCTTCCTTTTTTAATTTTTATCGGATGTAATACGAAATTACGAACTAAAATAATTGTACACCTAGCGACATCTTTTTAACTTTTAAAGAACTTCTGCTGTGCACGTTACATGCCATCTAGCAAGTTAAAGTCGTCTCATTGTTGTTTTTGTAAATTGCTAGATGACGCTTTTAACAACTAAATTAAGATTGAAGCTCCATATCTTCAACCTATGCTAGATGGCGGTATTAGCAATTATGTTAGTTATAATCTAACACACAAGATAGCGTTGTTACACTTTTTTAACTACATGCGTGATACAAAACGGTTTTTTTTCTAGATGGCGCTATTAGTATTACAAACTATCAATTGCTTCGCGCGCGCTACGCTGCGCACAAGATCAAGCCCCTAAAATAACAGCTGTTCCACAATATTTGCTCGGGCAACTCAGTCAACCAGCAGCTGTACCAACCACGCAGCCGTTTTCCTTGGAAATCTTGGAATCTCGTTGTTTGTTGGTTGGGCTCGCAGCTCGCTTTGCTTTTGCTTTCTCATTGTTGTACAACTCGCCGCGAAGTCTGGACACCTTCTTTCCACTTTTCAACGTTTATTACCGTGCAAACAATCGCAGTATTGGCGTTCGAAGTGTGTGAATCATATAATCGTTTTGCGTTCGTGGTGATGTTTACCAAAAAACGTTCGTTGTTATTGTGAGCTCGGGCTGAAATGCCTCGTGAATACGTGGAGAGTTCCGCAGTGTTATGTCAATAGAATCTCTTAGATAGTGGTCTTAGAAAAATTTACTATGTCTTACACAGCCCCTAGTAGTTCCGCGTTGAGGGCTCTCGCCCTGGAGTACAAGAGCTTGCAAGAGGAGCCCGTGGAAGGTTTCAGAGTCAAGTTGTTGGGAGAGGACAATCTTTTTGAATGGGAAGTGGCAATTTTCGGACCTCCGGACACGCTATACCAGGGTGGTTATTTCAAGGTAAGTTCCTTATTTTCATTGTCACCTTAAAACCCATGAATGTAGTTAGAACCTCGTTTGAAAGCTCCGACACCAGAGCTGGCCAGACCACTGATCAATAATGCACAAGAATCAGCCAGCTATCTTCAAAATGCAACATTAAACACAATAAAGGTACATTCCCTGCGATTTTATGATGCTAGGACAATCAAGCTCACATCAAGCTTACATGAAACTTATCAGTTATCATTGTCACACAGCTGATTGCCCTATTGCTCAATCAATATGTTTTAAATTACACTGTCATGCAGTCATAAGCATGGTCATAAGCCAAAAACCTCAGTCAGTTTTAGGTAAAAAACAAAGCAACATTAGCACTTGGCTTTTTTTTATAAAGGGTTATAAGCTCTAACATGAATTCTGTTTCTCCGACAGTTTACTCTTGGCAGTAGTATTCTAAATTTAGTTTCAAATTATTCCATATTCCATATAAAAGTAAAAGTAAAAATGTTTATTTAACAAAATAAATGTGCTGGTATAATATTGATCTTACATCTTATGCTCACAATAATAAACTTGTACCAAAGTGAGCCAAGTCAGGCTGCGGATGATGATGACAATGAGTACTAAAGTTTGGTCCCTGTTCCCCGCACTAGGACTATAAGCCTGTATAGCCAAGTCACAGTGATTCTGCAATGGCCTAACTCTCACTATCTGTAATGCAAGATATAAAAAGTATGTCTATTCATTATTTTCATGCTTTAGGATTTGAAGATATAGGTATTTTAATTATTTATTGGTTGTTTCTGAGCATCATCATAAAATATTAAATCCATATGAACAAAGCTGCAGAAATTATTAGTTTCTCTTTAAATATAGTAAAACTGGAGTGGAAGCCGTGACAAGGAGCTTATCTTACATAAAGCAATGTAGATTAAGGGGAATCCTCAAGGCAAATTTCCATACAAAATGTTTCGGACAAATACTGAAAAAGTATGCCGTATTATAGCAATTTCTTCACAATATTCGTTTTGTCTATGTTTTCCGATTGTGTCAACAAAAATTAGTAAAGTTTCATACTTTAATTTAGATTTATACATGTTTTAAAATTAACACTACTAATTTAAAAACACATGTGTTTATCAATTATCTTATACATGTTTTTCCTCTTTTCAGGCACATATGAAATTCCCTCCAGACTACCCATATTCTCCACCAACAGTCAGATTTTTAACAAAAGTATGGCATCCAAATGTATATGAGGTGAGTCCTATTAAGTAATGTTCTTCTCTTTATAAATGTTTATTTGTGTTTAAAAGATATATCAACAAATTATATAAATATATTTAGTAATAAATCCGCTTAATTTCTAAACAAAGGTTTTAAAGTTGAAACGAGAGTTTGAAACGAGAGTAAATTCGGCGAGTCCACACCTCCTGATGATGCCTCGTGTAGAGGCGAAACACGTGTCGTATCTTAAAACTTTGGTTTTCTGTTATTTGACTCTTTGGTATAGTTGAACTAAAGTTAAGTTAATTAAAACCTTTGTTTAGAAATTAAGCGGATTTATTACTAAATATATTTATATAATTTGTTGATATTTATGGATTTCCGCAAAGTAACGCCTGAATCAATCAATTATTTTAAAAGATATGTCATGTGTATGTGTGTATAGTGTTACATTTATTGTACTCAATAGCAACAGCCTTCGAAACAGAAATATTAAACTGATAGGCATTATGTCAATTCAAAACATATGATATTGGTTTCTATGTTTTGAATTTGTGAATTACCCATTCATCAGTACCTGTTTATAAATATATTGAACTTTTAGAGAATGAGTTAAAAACTTCTAAAGTTGGTAAGCTAAAGACCTCTTTTTTGAATTTTTATAGTCCTTCATGTTCGTGCCTCGATCATTGAGAAGTTAAGATCTGCCTCTGGTTATAAAAACACCTTGAAATTGGTAGGTATATATAAGGAAATTAAACCTTCAGCACTTTACTAAATCAGTTGAATTGAGGTTGATAAGTCACCTTACATTATTGTTTACGTTGCGTTGCTGAACTGCCTGGACCTTTACTAATGGTCAAGGCAAGGGCACACTGAAATATCTCTTATCATCAAACAGACAGCATATTGCTGGTTTTGAAAGCACAGACTCTTTTTCCCCTGGCCTTATATCCCATTTCTATTTGGGGTCGGCTCTCCTGATAATGCGTCTCCAGGCCTCTTTGGCCTGGGTCTATTTGATTATTGTCGAGGTCTTTCCTTAATACAGACATACATTTAAGTTGGGGTCTTCCACGTTTTCTCGGTCCTGTTTTATGATTTAGCACTGTTCTGGTCATGTGGTCCTCTGGCCTCCTCATAACATGGCTGTACTTGGCCGTACCTTGAAAGCTCAAACTGAAACAGAAAAAAAATTATATCAGTTCGAACTGAAAACTCTAAGCTACATTTTCATTTTGGTAAAGGGGTTAGTTCTAAAATCTCCAAAAAATTTGTAACCAAGATTACCCCTTACAAAAAATTTTAATCAAAGGGATTTCACATCGTGACGTTTCAAAATCCTCTGAAATTAAAATCAAGGAGATTTTAGGACTACCCTGGTAAAGTAGGTACAGGTAAACATTTTTGTAAAATCCAAAATTAGCATGAGACTGCAATAAAATTCCACCAGGTCACATTTAGTTCAAATTAACTTTTGGATAACAACCACAACAATAGGATAGAGTCTGAACATTTGCAGGACAATGGCAATTGTTAATTCAAAGTTAAAATTTTCACAAGTCTTATTCCGTTTCTTAAATCGAGTTTCTTTTTATTGTCTGTTTGCAATGATCTGTATTTCGGTATAATACGATTTTCTAACCTCTCCTATTTAACACTTATATATGTTACGTTACATACTCGTATATGATAAAAGCATCGAATCTTCTGCTGAATTCTTAAGACCTTGAGGCACGCTTCGTCATTCAGAAATATTTTACGTCCTTATTCATTCCTAGCTAACGCCCACAACTTCGATTGTGCTTAGAATTGTCATCATTCCTCTCTTAGTACTCACTTTCAGCTCTTTACATACACATCCTCCAAGTTTCAGGTCTCTACGTCCATCAGTTTGGCCTGTACGTTGTCTGTCAGTCAGTCAGAACCAAGCCTTTTATATATTGTGTGCCATTACATATTATGTGAAGTGTGGCTTGATCGCGCTTCCTATAAAATGTAATCTCCATAACGTTCGCCGCTATTTCCTGTTTGCAACCATTACCAGTTCGTAACCATTCTCCGTGCCAGATCCACTATTCAGGTGCTACGAACAGTCTCCCTTAATTACTTTATCAAGATTTCTTGTTTATCTGTTCTTTAGACGTTTCTGGTTCTTGATAATTGGTCTTGTGTGGGACGCTTAGAATCTAGTTTGAAAGTCCTTCTTGGAAGTTATTCTCGATTTGTTGAGAAGCTGCTACGAAATTCGTACACTCGAATATTCGACGCATCTGACCCCCCGACAGTAAAACATCAGATAAGTAAAGCTTGACCTATATTTATCTTTGGTATTGGAAAAACTGCCTAAATAAAAAGGTCTCGTTATTTTTAAAACAGAAAGATCCGATACTAGACAGACATTATTAAAAAAACTGCGTGCAGGAATCGCTGAGCGTGGAGGTATAAAATTTAGGATGTAACTACAGCAAGGTATATTGTTCGTTTTTCAATCAATGTGTACGTGGTATGTATTGATCGGCTTAGATAGGCGCTCATTAACTTAAGACTTGATAGCCTTGTTCACAGAATTTGTAAAATGATTCAGACTTTAATTGAAAATAAGGTAGTAGGTAGTAGGTCGTACGTATCATAAGTACAGAAAAGTGGATGGCATTATTAAGCAGTTTATCCATTTTGATTCAACGCATCCACGTTTAAAGTCGGTTTCCAAGTTACCGTTAGTTTTTAGAAGAACTGTGGCGGGTTACATAGAATATGGTAGCATGCAGTGGGGTCATCAGACTTGACTCTGATTCATGGCATGACGATGCGCAGCGCAGTAAACCGTCACTCCCCAAAATTCGTAGTTTCGCTCATTTCGCACGGTTTACTCATTGCAAAACAAGAAATGCTGAGTCACAAATTCACAATCAAAAGTACAATCAGCTACAGTGTACGAAATGACGAGTGCCTTATCGACGATTCGCAATCTTTTGCCTTTATTCCAGAAATCCCCACTAGCCATCACAACTAGTGGGGATTTCGAATGCTAGAAGGAATAGTAACCTATTAGTCCGTAACAAAAATGTTGTGACAAACCGCAACAGATCTCAGCAGCAGGATGTCTACAGGTTGAACGACCTAAACAACATGAAGCCACAGCACAAGCTATGGAAGCCGACATCATAATTTAAACGCATTATGAATCATTCAGTAGTCATTGAACGAAATGTTGCAAGTGTGTAAGGACCAGCTAGACAATAAAGGCAAATGTGAATTTACGCGCACTTAATTTGTACCATACCTCTGATCAAAACAAATTTATCGTGATGACGTCCATCCAATCCACAGAACGAACAAGACTACAAAGGACTACAATTCATGAAAAACCACTGGTATTGTAAATTCAAAAAGTATTAGGGGCCGAATGTTTGTTGAAATTGAATTAGTGTAGTATTGTTTATCTACATATAAACAAATACTTCACTAATTCAATTTCAGTACACGAAAAAGGATAAGGCTAAATTAAACTTTTTAACCCGTTACCACTTAGGCTAAGCCGCAGGCAAAAGCTAGTTGATGAGAAATCAACGACACCCTGACTAGTAAGATTTAATGAGCATTG
Organism: Lobophora halterata; assembly: GCA_932526365.1. Taxonomy (NCBI): domain Eukaryota; kingdom Metazoa; phylum Arthropoda; class Insecta; order Lepidoptera; family Geometridae; genus Lobophora; species Lobophora halterata. The sequence goes on from OW052018.1 coordinate 4,919,515, forward strand.
TATCTTGGCGTGAAATCAAAGGACACAGTGTTTTGATTTCCTTGTAGGAAAATGTTTGATTTCAGCGGCAATGGTTCCTGGCACTCCCCCGGCCTTGGGGTAATTAACCTATTCTCGACCTGCGCCTCGTTGGCCGTTTTGAACTTGTGCTACATTCAGGCGTGATTCTTTAAATAAAATCCCAGAGACGCGATCTCATCCCAACGCATCGACTAGCCGTGCCAACATTTCAGTTAAATTATAGCTACATGGCACGTGGTTGAGTTACTACAAAGTCCAAAGCAAAGTTTCAGAACGTTTGCCCGTGTAAAGGAAGAAATCCATAAAGAAGTTGGCTGATTTTATGTATTCATATTAGGGGCATAATCGTCTCACTCAACTACCGATGTATGCACTGTCGCAGTTTTTTTGTAGGTATAAACTTTCAATACGAGTATAATGATAAAAAATATAAAGTAAGTTTAAATGGATGACATAGAATACAATACAGGCGTTTCCGCAATGTATCAACCTTCGTCCGACCCCACTGCACCATCAAGGTTTTATGGATGTTTTAAGTAAACTCAATAGATATCTTGTTATCTTAGTCTCACTCAGTATTTTACTTAAAATAAACTTGTTTTACGATATTATATGAGTAGGCTAGGAACAGATAAAGACAACAGAGACGTGTAGAATCTAACTTATGTGCAGCTGTCTCGAATTGACGTCAATGTAGTGATCTTACAGTCAAAGTAGGTGCTGAATGTGATCATATTTTCATTGATTACCATTTACCACTTCTGAATGATCAAAATTCATATTCTCAAGCGTCGGTCGTCTTGCTCCAAAGCTTTATCTTGATTGAATTTCCCTTTGAACTCTACCCAATAAATAACCTCTACGAGTTGAATCTTTTTCGCTTCGCTCGATTGTTCTTGACCGTGCGCCTTGACATCTTTTACCAACTCACATCGTATTTTCTAAATCGCCATTGGCGTAGTAAATAAATTCTTTGGTATGAGCGAATTGGTATGTGTTTCTCGATTTAGAGGTCAGACGAACCACGCATTTTCTTTGTGAGGAAGCGCGCCGTGAACCGTTGGCATATTTTTAGCCGGGGGCGACGCTCGCATGGACAATATGATGCGAACATCTTTGCTCTATCATCGTGAGTTCGTGACATCAATAAGCAAAAACAATTTAAAAATAGAGATCTTCCACGTTAACATGTCCTCCTCTCCAAGACTCTACCCTTAGTAGTAACTATAAGTATATTGTTAATAAAAACTCAACTTTATTATCGCCATTACTATTCGTTTGAGATGTAAAAGGGAGATGAGGGCTAGCCAAAGTCATTTTATATTAAAAAATACGTAGGTATAAAATTTTGCCCTCGGCCCATTCAGTTTAAACTTTGAATTGTGATTTGAGTCTAACAATACATTAATGTTTTCATTTGCATATAATATGTTTGTTTACGAATGTCATATGGACGAGTTCAGTGACCATAGCGAAATACCAAGTTCAACTGACTGAGTGCCATGACTTGAATGTCTCGTGACCATAAATATCGTTATATATCATAATATCTAAGTTTTGTCAAAATAATATCGCGTTTATAGTGTTGGCAGTTGAGGTTAGTTAGAATCCCAGTAAGGCTGCTGCGTCAGGAACCGTTAGGAGCAGCCACTTTCACTGCGCCTGCGTCTGTCGCCATTATGCACTATGTTGTTTTGTATTGTAAACCTAACAAAGTAGCGTTTACCGGAGTTTTAGAGAGTCATAAAGTAATTTTCGTTCATTTACCATACCTGCTTCATAGATTACTTTTAACGTCCTGTTCATATTTAATATGTCATGATTTTCTTACGAGTATTAGTAGTTAAAAGCTTTACTTGTTTTGTACGTATTGTATGATTTATATGATGCTTGTTTTTTGATTATTAAAGAATACCTACAGTTGTTTGTAAATAAATATTAGTATTTGTTTTTAATAAAACAGGATAGTATTTTGCCAAAACTCAACTTCTCAAATCATAGGATTAGTAATATACTGACTGACATACGTTGGTAGTTTACTGCGCGCTAGTCTCTCATCTAGGTCATTTGGAAACCGGAGTAGGCCACCGGCTTCGAGTTACAAAATATTCCGATTGTTCTTTAATTTTTTTTTTAAATTGACTTTACCTTACTTTGAAAGTATTTGCTCACATTACATACATTGCTGTTCGTTAATTCTTCTTAAGAATCTTCTAGGATCATCAACATTATCGATTCTGTATCAAATCCTGATCGCTGATGACTTGCTGATCTTGATCTTTTTGTTTATGCTATTCCTGACGACGAAAACTTACTGAAAATAAATAATAAAAAATAAGTATCAAAGCGAATGTGTGTGTATATACTTACATTTTATCAGAGTTAGTTTCCTTTGTCAACCGTAATTTAATGGTATGCAGTGTTTTTAGAAACTCAGCCAGCACCGATGATAAAATACTAGTTTTGTTATAATGTTACTTGGAATACCTATTCAGCTACCTTATTGGGAGATAATTTTAGTTATCTAACTACTAGCTGAACTAAAACTAGTCTAAAGAATATTTTAGACTAGATAATTAAATACATTTTATATTTAACACATTTAGCATTTTGATAAAATTAAATATGTAGTCTGTATTCCTTAATCGACATCTTTAGCTTCAGACAAATGAAAATTATTCTCACAGCAGATGAGCAAGACTTCATTGCAGTGTCGAATAAAGGTAAGCTAAAGCGCCGAGGCCAAACGTTACCTCTCGCCCGTTCCGTTTGGCTTGCTTCTTCCGCTATCTCCATAGTGAGGCAGGCTTTGTGGACTTAGTCAAGTGTTGCAGTGACATTCAACATTTTGTAGCCCCATTCCAACTCTACAAGAATTTATTGTTCTTCTTCTTTCCTTTATTTCTTTCCTATTGTTTTTTCCTGATAGAAGTTCTGTTTATCTTTAAGTTATGGCACAGAGAAAATGTGATATGTTTAGATCAGAGTTCATACTTTTATTAGGTGCTGGCCTGGCCACAGCCCGCAGCAAAGACTCTTCGAAAACATGTAATTATGTAGGAGAGCAGGTACAAAGCCTCAAAATTCCTCACACTTAAGGATTCAGCTCTGCTTAGGCTGTACGGAAATCGTTCACTATAAATGTATCGGCTTCATCTTGGATCTATCCTATTCACTCATTTCTGATTTGTGACATTTATTTCCTTACTCATAATGATAAGGAATTATGTTTATAAATTATGTTGATGTTCACAAAAAATACCTCCTTATTTATAAAAAAATTGCAAGGTTTTTGCAAATTTGAGCCTAAAAGTTGATAAAAATAATATTCACGACCAAATCTACAACTCAAGTTACAAATACAAGCTTGCTTAGTTAAGCCCTGCCTGGGCTAGATGGCGTTGTGTGAAACTTCTAAATTATCATTATAAACTATATTTTAAATGTTATAATACTTATTTCTTTGAAAATTAAAATTATGAATAAATTGATATTTATTATTTGTGCCGTTCGTTATCTTGGAGCAGGAAATTGGCGACCAACCAACATTGCCATTTGCCACTCCACGACCCTGAGCGAGACTTTAGGCGAAATTGAATTTTCTCCTCGTCTGATATGGATTTATGAACCGTTGTTACGAGACCTGTCGGAAACCTGAAAACACAAGGAGGTGGTAACAATAGATTTTATGTAACATTCGTGTTGCGAGCGAAAACGTAATCTGCCCGCTTCTTAACCATGAAGCATTAAATCGTATCGTATCAAGATTTAATTACTGTTAGCCTTCGTTGCTCGTTGCGCAAATGGTTCTATCTGATGAAGATATCAGAAATCCACTGATCTTTAGGCTTGGGTATCTGCTCAAGGTACAACATAGCAGTTATATGTATCCAACGGAAGCACTATGTCATAACTTTAAACAAGATTGATAGAAACTAGCATAATGCTGATATGCCAAGCGAAACTAACGCATTCATATAATGTTATATTTATGTATATTTCACAGAACTGTTATTCGATTACTTGTTTTTTAAACTGATTAACAATCGCGAATGTACTTAGCTTTAACCATCGGGTAAGTTTTATGATTCCGAAATAGAGATATTCCAAATTTAGAAATAATATGAAAATCAGTTGCAAGAAATATTAAGGTTTTTAGACATTCTTTGACAAGGAAAGTAATCGTATTAGAAAATGATAAAAAAATGGTAAGATGTCTAGAAACTTATAAGGGCACCATCAATAACGCAGTCTCTTATTGAAAACAGCTACCAAATTAGGGAAAGCGGATAAATAGCGAAAGTGGCGTGGCGGTACGATTTGATAGTCCATTTGACCTGGTTCAAATTAAATTTTTACTTGGACTTTAATTTTTTCTCGTCTTTAAACAGACCGTTCTCATCTCACCTCAGCGTGTATTCAAATTGGCCTAATGACCTACACAAATAGAAACCGTTCACATTTGTTAAAGATAATGATGATTTTTCCAAATAGCTTGTCATTATTGTGCAGTAAAATTGCCTTACTCACGCTTGCTTTATCTACCGGAACCGGTCTACCACAGGCACAGACGTAGCAAGACAAGTGAGTCTAGTAACCTTCTGACTGACCTTACCATACCGTAAAATGGCTTCCTCTTGACGTTGCATCCGGCAATGTTAGAATCACTAAAATGAGTCTACTATTATTATTTGCAAACTGCTAATTCTGGTCAATAGTCCATTGCTGGCTGATAAATCGTACGCATCCATTGCATCCAACGTAGCGTCTTGAACCGATTCAGGCCTAACAGTTCTTCTGACGCCATTAACCTTCTCTCACTTGTCTATACCCCTTGACATATTTGTGTCTGTTGTGACTCAGTGATACCTGCATAAAAGATACCTGAATCTTATTTGTATAGACGTAGGTAAAGTATGTATAGCTTTACGGAGGCATCAAGCAAAATATAAGTCACGGAATCCAATATTTTTCACAACAAAGATCTCTATTGGGCCAGTTTAGGTCTGATCACGAATCTTAGGACTTCAATGTTTGTGCACCAATTAGTAGGAACAAGAGGAACCGTCCTATACATGTATAATAAAGTGACACCTTATCTAGTTTTTTTTCCTAACCTATACTGTCCCACTGCTGGACAAAGGTCTCCCCCATACTTTTTCAAGATTTCCGGTCGCCTGCCTTTTGCCACCAATTGGTCTGGAAGGCGTCAAGATCATCGCGCCACCTAGTGTACGAACAATAAATCAATAATAGCCCTAATAGCGCTTTCACGTAATATGTATGTTTCCAGAACGGCGATCTCTGCATATCGATCCTACACCCGCCGGTGGACGATCCGCAGTCGGGTGAGCTACCCTGCGAGCGTTGGAACCCGACGCAGTCCGTCCGCACCGTGCTGCTGTCGGTCATCTCTCTGCTCAACGAGCCCAACACGTTCAGTCCGGCCAATGTCGACGCGAGCGTTATGTACCGCCGCTGGCGCGACTCCAAGGGCAAGGATAAGGAGTACGAGAATATTATCAGGTGAGGATTCTACTAGGAAGTGTGAGTGACGTTTGCCATGCTCATCATTGTTATTGGTGACCAAAAATAGCAGCAACTAAGCTTTTTATCCGACTGCCAAGGAAGTGTTCTGTTTTTCGCGCGTATCTTGTACTCTGTCGGTCATCCATTTCTCTGCTCAATGAGCCCAACACGTTCAGTCCGGCCAATGTCGACGCGAGCGTTATGTACCGCCGCTGGCGCGACTCCAAGGGCAAGGATAAGGAGTAGGAGCATATTATCAGGTGAGGATTCTACTAGGAAGTGTCCCTATGATCTGTGAGTGACGTTCGCTATGCTCATCATTGTTATTGGTGACCAAAAATAGCAGCAACTAAGCTTTTTATCCGACTGCCAAGGAAGTGTTTTGTTTTTCGCGCGTATCTTGTACTCTGTCGGTCATCCATCTCTCTGCTCAATGAGCCCAACACGTTCAGTCCGGCCAATATCGACGCGAGCGTTATGTACTGCCGCCTGGCGCGACTCTAAGGGCAAGGATAAGGAGTAAGAGAATATTATCAGGTGAGGATTCTACTAGGAAGTGTCCCTATGATATGTGAGTGACGTTCGCCATGCTCATTATTGTTATTGACGACCAAAAATGGCAGCAACTAAGATTTTTATCCGACTGCCAGGGAAGGGTTATGTTTATCGCGCGTATCTTGTACTCTGTCGGTCATCTCTCTGCTCAACGAGCCCAACACGTTCAGTCCGGCCAATGTCGACGCGAGCGTTATGTACCGCCGCTCTGGCGCAACTCCAAGGGCAAGGATAAGGAGTACGAGAATATTATCAGGTGAGGATCATTGATATTGGTGACCAAAAATGGCAGCAACTAGGCTTTTTATCCGACTGCCAAGGAAAGGTTATGTTTTTCGTCGCGCGTATCTTGTATTTATGCATGTTACCTCGTATTTCCAAACGGCTGGATGGATTTCGACAGTTATGGTATCGTTAGATTTGGCTCAAAAACCTAAATGTCCTTAGATAGGTTTAAAAAAAAATGCCGGATTTTTAGCGCTATTTAGTAAGTTGGTAATATTACTATCAAGTGGTATCAAAATGAAGGAAATTAAAAGGAGGAAATTAATTTAAATTGGAATAATAAATTGGCAATCAATGCATAATATTTTTGCAGTCGGGTTTTCAGTGTTTACTTATAACTTTAAGCTTGCCTGGGCAATTTCTGACCAACTAGGCGACTCGAGAATTTGCAATATAGAAGGGTGCAAACTTGGTACTAGGGATTCATAAATTATCACCGTCCAAGGAGGCAGTCAATTGATGCAAGTGCAAGGAGGTGTCATGCAGTTCCAAGTATTTATTGAAGCAATTTACTCAGATGCCGCAGTATTATTAACAGGGTGTGTGACATATGGGACTTGAAGTATTAATTTTTGTGTAATAATGTGGAGAATAAATTGCTTTGCGTATCCTCGAGCTTTATAATAAGACTTTCAAGCAAGGACGAACAGAACATTTCAAGGATAAAAGGAAGAATAATGTACGAAACGAGAACGTTGCAAAGAGACCTCTAGACACTTCATAATACGTTTTCAGTTCAAGGATATTCATTATCTGAAGTAAAATTACTTGGATATCCTATCCTACAATTTTATAGGGCACTAGGGGGGTTCCCGCAACTTCGTTTTCTCAGGCCTTCGTTTTTCTCGTGGCCGACTTTCGAACGAATATCCTAAAACATGTGTTTTATTTTTCACTTAGTAGGTGCTTGTTTATACTTCCAGTTATTTCACCTATGTATAGATTATGCTATATAAAGCACCTCCCCTTAAACAATACTTCCCTACTTGAATGAAAAAGTGCAAGGGAAAATATAACTCACTGTACCTAATTCTGTCTAGGTACTACTTAAACATTCATGGCAGGCAATTTACTATTGTGCTGAGTCCTTTATGAAATTACGTTTATTGATCGGTTGGTATTGGCAGTACATGAGGACTGAAGAAGTTCTCGCCAATGACAACACCAACTTATATTTTTTTGGATTATTATTGTTTTCTGAATGTGTCACTAGTTCTTTCGAACCAGGGTGGTGAAAGGATTTCTAGTGCGCGTCGAAAGGAGCCTCTCTCGATTATTATTATGTAGTCTGTAATCTGTATTATTCGAAACTCATGTGGAGCGCGTTCCTACACCATAACACCAATAAAACAGTAGCAGTGTTATTTATGTTAGTGTTATTGTGCACACGCTTAACACACGCGACAACTGCGGTTGCCGCAACTGTCATGTCAACACATGTGTTGACAGTTGCGGCAACAGAAGTTGTGTTCACAAGTGCACACGTTTCCGCCAGTTGCAGCAACAAAAAGTTGCTGTTCACGGTTTTTATATAGGAATCTTCTTACCAGATGTACACGTACATTTATTTATTATATTTAACTAACCCTGTGTGCTTAGTCCTTTATTCTTGTAATCCATATCAAACTCTTGTCAAGCGAGATCTTACTGCACGCCACATATGAAACTCGTAACGTTAATAAATTACCCAATTATTTATAAACCGATCTGTCATACATACGCCATATGCTCAGCAGTCGGCATCTTTGGAAAGCAAGCTGTCAAGGCAACAGGCGAGGTGTTGGAGAAAGTAGCACAAAAGACTATGATAGCTAACACTAGGTTACTGAAACCAATGCCTGGAGCCCCTTCACTTAGGCTTTTAGGACCTTTGTTTGAATTATTCCCATCTGTCACCCTGCTCAGTCCGCCTAGGGTGACAGATGGGACAAAAAGTTATATCTGTCCCACCGTTGCTGATAGGGTGACAGATGGAACTTTTATTATTTTAAAAGTTCTATCTGTCCCCCTGTGATGAATAGGGGGACAGATAGAACTATTTTATTCCCATCTGTCCTCCATTTAAAAAAATATTTAGATTTGCTGAAATGACTCAATAACCTTCGAACGTTTTGTTAACCAGCTATCTTTTAATTCTAAATTTTTATTCACGGATACAACATATTTTAGAACATTATTGTAAAAGTTCTACTAACTTATTAAATGTTATAAGTATGGTTTGTTTCCTGATAATGACCACTTTTTCTTCTTATCGTGTCACTAGTTCTTTCGAAACCATGTGGTGAAAGGATCTCAAGTGCGCCTCAAAGAGGCTCCTTTCGTACACTTGACACATGTTTTTCGAACTTTCGGTTCCATGACGTGCCGGTTTCCTCACGATGTTTTCCTTCACCGTTAAGCACGTGTTTAAAATGCACACTTATCTAGATCTTTTTTGAACAGAAAAATCCATTGGTGCGTACATTTCATTTCTAGATAAATCTAAAATATTTTTCGTTTAAATCTTATGACGTAAGTTTACTGAATCGATTCAGTAATACATGTAATATTATTTCAAGCTCTATAATATATTGTAGTGTAGTATGTATGTAGATTATATTGTAAAGACATTAAGAACTATGCCCATTTTGAGAATATCACACAAATAATATTTTTTTCCTGGTAACAAAACATATGAATATTACAGACTATCCAATCATCATCAGCCTATTGCAGTTCACTACTGGACAATGGACATAGGCCTCTCCCAATGAGAGCGATCGCGGGTTGTCTTCGGCTAACTAAGGCCATTTTGAGAATATCACACAAATAATATTATTTCCTAGTAACAAAAAATATGAATATTACAGACTATCCAATCATTATCATCAGCCTGTTGCAGTCCACTACTGGACAACGGACATAGGCCTCTCCCAATGAGAGCGATCGCGGGTTGTCTTCGGCTAACTAAAGCCATTTTGAGAATATCACACAAATAATATTATTTCCTAGTAACAAAAAATATGAATATTTCAGACTATCCAATCATCATCAGCCAATTGCAGTCCACTACTGGACAATGGACATAGGCCTCTCCCAATGAGAGCGATCGCGGGTTGTCTTCGGCTAACTAAAGCCATTTTGAGAATATCACACAAATAATATTATTTCCTAGTAACAAAAAATATGAATATTTCAGACTATCCAATCATCATCAGCCAATTGCAGTCCACTACTGGACAATGGACATAGGCCTCTCCCAATGAGAGCGATCGCGGGTTGTCTTCGGCTAACTAAGGCCATTTTGAGAATATCACACAAATAATATTATTTCCTAGTAACAAAAAATATGAATATTACAGACTATCCAATCATTATCATCAGCCTTTTGCAGTCCACTACTGGACAATGGACATAGGCCTTTCCCAATGAGCGCGATCGCGGCTTGTCTTCAGCTTGCCGCATCCATCTTCTACTTGCAAACTTTCGCAGATCGTCACACACTGCGTTTGCCGATTCGCTATCCAATGCATTTAGTTTATAATTGTTTATGTAAGCATTAGGCCGCCATTCTGTGCAACCAGTACCATTCTTTAGACACTCTGCTACTGATTGAAAAAATAATTACACACCATCAGTAAACTCTATCTGAAGTGTAACTTTTTATTTCAGAAAACAAGCACAGGTTGCGCGCATGGACGCAGAAAAGGAAGGCATTGTAGTTCCACTTACGTTAGAAGACTATTGCATCAAAACTCAAGTCAAGTCGACGACGCAAGAAGCACAGGTAATAAAACAGTTACTTTGTATCGTATTTATCATTATGATCATTGACCCGGTCACAGGGGTACGGCCCTAAATCTGCTTTGAATCCCATGATTTAAATACTTCTTCTTGATTTCAAATATTTAAATCCCAGTTTTGAATCTACTTTTTTCTGCTATTTTTTTTTTAAATTTGTAGCATAAATAAGTACTATTTCTTAATGTAAATACTTAAGTAGCTACCTAATTTGAATTCTGAATTACCATTCAACACGCACGTATGTCCTGTTTCATCGAGGTCGTCTCTCATGAGATGCAATTACAGATTCGACACTTGAAAGATAATCCTTATTTTTATTTGACCATTAATGAAAAAACACTTCGGGGAATGAAACATACAATACCCTGAGCTGGCTTACGGTTGCCGCAAACGCGCCACCGACCACACACTGGTAACGACGCGCTGCAGTAAAGCGACTAAAACCCCATGGTGGCCGACCTCTGCGCATTAGAGGGACCCCGGGATATCCGAGGAACTCGTACCGGTGTCCCTCATGTACGTTACTGTGAGGCCCATCCGAGGGAAGGCTTGCTCCGACCCTGAGCTCCGCTTGTAGTGCATGCCTCCCCGTGCACTGCAGCCGTCACGGGTTCGAGTATAATGCAGCCAGATCCCCCACTCCGAAGGCTCTCGAACCTAGCAAGATCTCCCTCATAGGCAGGTGACACCGCCGCAGGATGTCCCACCTAGACAGCCCGGCCCCGCCGTCTCTGAGCGGAATCGGATCTCTCAAAATCCCGCTCAGCAGCCTCTTTCTGAACCATGACTGTTTCACAGAAAGAGGCTACTGCCCTCCAAGCTGTCGCCTCTGCCAGCATTGCCGCAACAATGCTAGGCAGGGCGAGGTCTTGTCCGATTTTGTCCATCAGGACTCGTCGTTCAGAGCTCCACGCCGAGTAGTCATCTTGGGTGTGCTGGACAGAGTCCTTGTCCCTCCCACAGAAAACTCGAGTACCTCGAGAGCTAGAGAGACAGAGTCAGCTCGCAAAAGCTCAGCTCGGGCGTCGTTTGTAGTAACCTAAAGTCCTGCACAGATACAACGTATTACCCCTCATTTCCTGTTAAAGTTTTTAAGTAAAAACTTGTAGTGTATAAATCAAATCTCTATTCCAGCTGGATATGACAGACTTCTATGATGATGACTACGATGATCTGGAGTCGGATTCGGAAGAGGAGCTCGAAGGGGGAGACGGAGACGCGGATGACAGCGGCAACGGCGAGTCGTGAGCTCGCCGCGACACGCGACTGTACATAATATGCATGAGTGAATCGGCTGTCGAACAAAACTTTACCCAACAATACAGATTTTACCACGTTTTTATTAAGGCCCAGAATCCCGACCGTCGCCATCCCGCTCGCACATTTGTAAAATTTACTACGTATAAGTATTGAAAAAAATGTGGAGCGGTGAATATGTTACTACAATCTCACAAAATGTTTTAGTATATTTTTTATTTTGATATGATTGACATTAGCGAAGGAGATTGGGAATAACAGTTTTGTCCTATTTCCTCGCTTATGTTAAACATATCAAAACTAAAAATGTACTAAAACATTTTGTGACGTTGTTGTAAAAATTCATCGCTCTACTTTTTTTAAATTTATACTGTCGATTTATATCTTCAAAAATGTACAAATGTGCGACCGAGATAGCGGGCCTTAAGTCGCTTTCTTGTTTGTCTGTCTGTCGTGCCGGGTGGAATTTTGCAAGTCGAGATCGAGCATTTCCCGATTAGTCCCGACACTTTCATCTCCTATACCCGAAACTCTCAGAATAGCTCACTACTCGATGACAATGCAATCTAAATCCATTCAATATCAGGCAATGCCGAATATGCCGATCTAACCTCAAAAAAACATGAAAACCGCTCTCTCTCTATTTCGTAAAGGAAGCTAAATATGTAGATCAATAGCATAAAAACGTGTTTTTTTAGATTTTTGTCTACATTTCTTGATTTAGTCTAAAAATTCATGCCCCTCCATTTGCGCTGTCAGTTTAAGGACATAGTGGCGAGATTGCAGGGCGTGCATTTTTAGACTGAAAGATCTCGATTAAAATGTACGCGAAATCCAAGTTATTTTAGAAACAGAGTTACATAGGGGGTGGAAAGTGCTCGAAGCGGTTCGAGTAAATAGTGCCTAATTTGCTTGCCGGATTTGTTTTTTGAGAACTTGCCTGCGTATGCTATGTGCTTCGATATCAGTAGTCAAATCAAAATTTACAACAAACATCTTATTCGACTTGTTGTAAACCGGCAGTAGAACAAGAAAACATCATATAAGTGGGTTTTGCCAATGGAGACGGTTAGATGAAGCTGAAAAATGAAGATAGATTACCCCGTATTTTTCCATCGTCAGTAATAGCCCGCCATGATTTTTTCATCCCTCTATTCGATAACTTAGAGATACTACGTTTTGTAAGCTTTTGTTCGAAGCCTCTGAATATACCTGTATGATTATTTTGTCAAAATCGACTATGCATGAAAAATAAATTTGTATTTTTAAATGCTATAATGAATGATAGGATAACTTTGACGGTATGTGCGTTGTGTTTAACTTATTTAGAAACCGATGGAAATCGATTTGAATTGATTCTTCAGATCCACAATAGACGCAGTGCGTTAGCCTTTATCACAGTTTGCCTTATAGTATAACTGCAATACCTCTTATCATTCTACTCATCATTAATAAAATAATAAATAAAACCATTGGTATGACTAGTTTTAAAAAATAGCTTCGCTTGTCATCTGAGAAATCTTATTTCTTATTATTATAAACAGTACAGAACAGAACTGTAATACGCAATTTGTTTACTACTTAATATTTAGAATACAAGGTATTTTATTTCTCTGTGGCCAGATCTATAGTCACGAATGCCTGCCGCTATATAACCATGCCTAGAGTCACTTACTATATTATAAAACTATCAAATGTTTTAAATTTACGTGATGTTATTCACCTACTAAGTCACTAATCTCAGTAGGTAAATGCTAATCACCAGTGACGCAATCAGTTAAAAAAATATAATAGGTACATAGCACAGTTCAGGCTTCACTATACGACAAGAACGAAGCTTCAGTAGGTTAGGTACTCAGTATTCTGTGCCACAGTCATTGTTTCTAGGCTAGGCTGTTGCAATAAAATCTAGATTGCTGCGGGAAATGTATACAAAAATAAGTTGCCACGATGAAGCGAAGCCGTCATCGTCAGTCGTACAGTAGTTTGGAGTGTTGCCATTCTAAAACGTCATTTTCGACAGTGACGCGGAACGATTTATCGATTAATAACACAATCGTAAAAAATAGTGACGTAGATGGCGATATTAATTTTATCATTGTCGACTTGAGAAATGTGCGTCGAATAGAAGCGAGCCGAATTCGTAGAAGCACTGCGTTTTGCATCTATCCAAAGGCGAATTAATGTGTTTCGATTCAGCTCTATTCGATTTAACGCGGCTAGTAAGTCTACATTAAACCTTAGTTTAAATTTCGTTGTCTGTTTTCCTTCGCTCGACGCAATTCTGCCTGTTCATATTTAATCAAATGCGAGTTATACGCCATTGACCATGCGTGCTTGCGTTTCCGCGGTTGCAAACCATCTGACGCAACGTAAGATGCAATGTGCTATGCAAATTATGCAATAATATTTTATAACAGGTAGCTGAAATGCATAAAAATAGACTTGAAATTTAAAATTGATATATTTCTTCTGTAGTTGCTTGATAACTTTCCATGAAAAACTAAAAATACCATATTAAATTAGAAATTATAGCAAATTGTACAGGCCCCAGTTCTGCAGTGCTCGAAAAATGTTTAAAATCTTAAAAATACCAAAAAAAAAAAAATTTTTGTAATAACTTATTAATTGGAACTAGATACTTTTGGTTTTATTCATAATTCTATAAGTAAATTTAAAATAAAAGTAGGTTTTCTATTTTTTTGCAGTCGCTCACTACACAGTCTACGCACCACGTATTATTGATAAAACTTTTGTGGTAAAATTCCTACTTATATCATAAAATAAGATAATCCAAAACAAAAGCATTAACAAGATAATGAAATTTAACTGTGGCTCATTGAACCCAAAATTTTGATTTGTGTGCTAAGAAATTTAATTTGAAGTGTCTATTTCAAATTATATTCTTTGTTATACTTACTGCACACTGCACTGCACAGTACCTATAGGATGGGTTAGTGACTAATGCCACAGAGAAACTAAAAAAAAAATTAATAAATTAAAATTACAATATTTGACACCATTCTCCATTTAACGAACGATTTATCGATTATTGGAACTTGTCCTTCCTCAGATTCTACTAATATTTAAAAATATAAAAATTTGTGAGAATGGATTAATGGATGCTTGTTCCTCAGTCACGTCGAAACCACTGAACCTATTTGGCTGAAATTCGGTGTAGTTCATGAGGTAAAAAAGATATGGGCTACTTTTCATACCCATACCACGCGAAGCCGCGGGTTTATTTTAGTAGATCTAAGCCCAGATTATACGTACCGAGTACTCGAGACAGTAAAATGTTACTCGGCCGAGACAGTGAAAGCTTACATCAGCCGAGCACTCGGCGCTATGTTTATACGTACTCCGAGCCGAGAGCACTGTCTCGGCCGAGTACGCGGTACGTGTGGTCTAGGCATAAAGCTACTGACTGCATTAGGGTGGTTTAAAACTAGCGTTTTTTTAAAGCCGAACGCTCGTACACGCGCTTACACGGGCTTACAACGGCGGCGTTTACGCTCGGTTTGTTGTGCGAGTGTAGTTTGGAGTCAGTTAGCTCGGTTAAAACGCTAGTCTGAAATCGCTCATAGGCCTGATTTATACAGAAACGGCTTAAGGTAAAAGGCACGGACAAAAATATAATCGCATGACGCATCGCCTACAGATTTTCTATGAAAAAGACCATGCCTTCGCCTTTCGCCGCTTCAGTATAATTCAGGCCTTAGACTTGTGCGCCACTTGCCTGAAAGTAGGTATACACAATAAATTAGTATCTTCTAAGTCCTTACTACGTAACTTCATTCATGTCTCATGTCGGAATGTTATGTTATGTAATAATAAGATCCCATTGTGTAAATGTTATGATATGCTCGACGAAAATATTGATTTAGTTTTGTTTGATACGTTTATTGCAAGACTTCTGTGATTATAAAAGATTGTCGCCTAATATTTGATTTTTATACAATTTAGTTTAGTTTAGAATCATAAACACATTGTAATGAATTATATTTCAATTGGAACGTCATTTATTAAATCAATTACGTTTAGTTCTATTTTTTTTCGTCAAATAGGTAATTAACGTAGTGTACACGAGAGTCATAGTGTTAATCATTATTAAAATTAATCTTATAAATCATAAGCTAGTATAATAGAGGATTAAAACAATTAAACAGATTTATGTCCTACTACATACTAGGTATTGTATTAAAATCTAAAATGTACAGAGATTTTATTATTGTAATATGGTACGAGAGTAAGTGCTCAAATCAATTCATGAAGCGAAAAATGTTTGCATGTCGTAATGTCGCATGTGCAAGCTACAAGTAATTTAAACAAGCAATAAGTAAGTAATTATTTCGATATATCATGATTAAAATTAATCGCAGTTTTAAAACACGCGACAGTGAGATAAAATGATTAGTGTGCACTAAGTTAATATTACATTACTCGAGCTAATTGTAATCTAAGATGTAGACTGCGATTTTAGCTTCAGAATTTTTAACTATCATAAAAATTGTTCTACGTAATTCGCAAGAAAAGTATTGCGATTGAACATCATGAAAAATACATCTTAAATCCAGCTAAAATCGTCCAAAACTTTAAATATTAGCTAGACATAAGTAAACGTAAGTGGTTTGGAAAATCATTGTAGGAAAATTTCGCGAAAAGAATGTTTATTACATATTGATACTTAGTACCTATTTAATAAATGATGTGTTTGAATGAGAATCTAGTGTTTGTTCTATCTATTCCTTGCGGTAGGTTAGTTGGTACTTAAATAAAGACTTACGATCGAAAGGATCTACTACTATATCAATTTGTGAAAAAAATTAGATCTTTTTAATCTAAATTGAAATGAATGTTGGTCTAACAGGATTATTTGACGACACGGATGGTCGAGTGGCAAGTGCATTGGACTGCCACGCCCTGTGTCGCGGGTGCGATTCCCGCTTCAGGGCACACATTTGTGTGATGAACATCGGTGTTTGTCTTGAGTCTGGGTGTTTTCTATGTATCCTATGTATGTATTTACAAAAAAGAGTATACAAGTATTGTATCAGTTTATCTGGTTCCCATAGTACAAGCTCTGCTTAGTTTGGGGCTAGATGGCGTTGTGTGAAATGTCTAAAATATTTATTATTTATATTATTAATTTATAAGTACAATGTAAAATAGAGTCATCTAGGGGACTTTATCTAAACTAGTACCAGAGAAGAGAAAGATGCTTATTTTTACCCAATAGATGGCGCGTCATTTACATAAGGCCACTTTAAACGTTCAAGCAAGCAAGAAATTCTCAATATTTTTTTAGCTTGCAATCTAGTTTGTCTGGCTTGTCTTATATTTTTTTATGTCAATGTCAAAGAAGTAAACAACAAGTAGGTACGTCACACAAATTATTGTGAGATTTTCTGTTTTGAAAATTAATTTTGTTACTTCATCAAAAAAGCTGAATCGAAATGAGCTGTCTGAGTGATTTAGCTCAATCTAGTGAATATCTTAGCTTCAGAAGTAGCATTCCGCTACGCAAAATAGTAGTTGACTCAGATGGATCCAAGGTAAGTAAGACCCAATAAGAGTATTTTGACCTCTCACTGCGTATCATAATATTTATAAACTGTTCTATTCTAGTTGTTGATCACATTTAATAAATGCTGGCAAGATAACGCATTATTTTGTCGAGTTTTTTTATAAGTAGGTACTAATACCTACCTGCCTATAATACTATAACAATTTATGTATATTGTTACTAGCTAACGCCCGCAACTTCATTTGCGTTTAAAATTAACAAAATTTCTTTCTTAGTACGCGCTTACACTACTATATAGATTATAGGTAAATATTCCCTCGATTTAGAGTTTCTACGTTCAGCGGTTTGGCCTGTACGATATCTGTCAGTGAGTCAGTCAGGCCTTTTATTAAATATGTATATTGATCGATGTTACAGGCGTGGCGTATATTTGACTCGGGACCAAAGTCTGTAAGCTGTCCTCTAATATGCTTACCCCCAGTATCAGGCACTGCTGACATATTCTTTAAACAAGTGATGGGGCTTTCTTCCCGAGGAGTCAGGGTTATTTCAGCCGAGCCTCCTCCATACTGGAATATCAAGGAATGGTGCGATGGCTTCAAAAGGCTTGTGGATTACTTGGAACTTGATAAAGTACACATTTTTGGAGCCTCTCTAGGTAAATATCATTCCTATGTGTTGCTTATATTAGCTTTAGGCCAACCAAAAAACATTCAACTCTCTTCAACTGTAAACTAAACATTCCTCCATACCGTCACTGTGGTGGGCGGCCTTTTGCATGAATGTTGCATTAGCTAGATCATAATTCAGCAGAGTAAAGTGTTGCGATATTGAAATGCAAGTCACAGCTGCTGAGAAACAAAACTTCCTCATGACAAAAGAGGTGCAAGAAATAAGAAGAAACTGATAATTTCTAAGACAAATCCTGTGTTTTTTCTACTTTTGTTACAATTAAACTTAATTAAAACATTTTAAACTCTGATCATATACTAAACTCAAATTTATATGTTCCAGGTGGATTTATAGCACAGAAGTTTGCTGAACTCACAAAGAATTGCCCAAGAGTCGCATCCCTAATCTTATGTAATACATTCACTGATACATCGGTTTTTGAGTATAATGACTCATCTGCTTTGTTCTGGATTCTGCCTTCACTAGTGCTCAAAAGAATGCTTATGGGCAACTTTACTTCAGAAAAGTTGGACAAAAGAATGGCTGAATCTATTGATTTTATGGTGGAACGAGTAAGTTGTACTAAATAACTCTTTTTTTTTATTGCACACCCTATAACATGAAGTAAAAAATAAAAAAAATATATATACAAAAAACAAAGAATAAAGCGTCGATGACACACAAGCTTTTTTACAAGCTGATTGTTGGATAGCGTTTGGGAAGGATTGTCAACAAGATCGTAAAACGCCGATGACACTGGGCGACTTTACATGCTACACGCGATGTCGATGGCTACACGCCAGCGTGTAAAAAAGCAGTGTGTCATCGTACTATAATATGATCTGTATCGGTTTGAATACTGGCCTTATCACTAAGCAGTAGGTATTATTTGTGAATATTTTAACATTAACAGCTTCTGTTGTAATTATCGAATTATTACCAGCTACAGAAGTAAACAGAATAAATTGGTATCATCCCTTGCCCAATCTCATTTGTTTGTCTATAATTTTGTGCTGTGATTAAAATTGTTAAAATTTAAATAACAGTCCCGGCATTCTCGTTTAACACGCAGTTCTATTGAATTATCAAATATTAGTTATTTAATTTCTACATAATATATATTTTTTTTAATATTATGCTAAATTTTTTTAAATACCTAAAACTTTTTTGTTAGTGATATAAATAATGTAGTTACGATAAAAAGTAGCTAAATGCTTTCTAGCTGATATTTTTTTATATAAATTAGCATGCTAATAAGTACCTAATTTCATCCAAGCAGTTCGTAAGATTTGTCGTGATTAAGGAACTAACATCCATCCATCTATCCACACTAAATTTTGTATTTTAAGTTACTTTTACACCTAACCTACGAGTACATACAGTGTTTAAGTTTTAATTAATAATAAAAAAAAAACATTTCAGTTGGAAACTCTCAGCCAATCAGAGCTAGCCTCACGACTGACGATCAACTGCACTCCTTGCTACATCCAACCACATCTCATCTCGCTGCCCGTGACCATAACAGACGTATGGGACGATAGCGCAATAAGCTCCCAAGTGAGAGAAGACCTTTATAAATCATACCCACACGCTAAACTGGCTCATCTGAAGAGTGGCGGCAACTTCCCGTATCTCAGTCGCAGCGAGGAAATCAACTTGCACTTATTGGTAAGTTGCTATTTTAGGATTTTTTATGAATAACGAGGCAAGCAAAGTGCATAGATGGTAAGAAATCACGCCTAATCAGAATGAAAACAGTGCTTATCAGGATAAATAACCTCCTCCCTTTTTTGAAGTCGGTTGAAAAGCCAACGCAGCAGTGCTATGACGCTCGTCCACTTTAAGTTATTTTGGTTGTCAGTCTTGAAAGAAATACCGTACCGTAATCCTAGTAAGTTTAAGGTTCAAACGATTTAACTGAATGTATTTATTTAAAATTATGGCTACGATTGACATAAAAGTGTAGGTAAATGAAAAGATAAAGTGCTAATATTTATCTTTATAAGAGGACGTGGTGGCCGAGTGGATCAGGCCCTTGCCTTGCGATCTGATGGTCGCGGGTTCGAATCCCGGTGGCAGTCATGCGTAGATGAGTTTTTCCGGTCGAAAAAATCTATGAATGCATCCCAAGTCCTCGCAACGGTGAAGGAATACATAGTGAGGAAACCGGCATGTCGTAGGATCTAAAGTTCGTAAACATGTGTCGAGTGCACGAAAGGAGCTTCTTCGAGGCGCACTTGAAATCCTTTCACCACACTGGTTCGAAGGAACTAGTGACACGATAAGAAGAAGCAAGCCAGTAATTGTCTACCTTTCAGGCATCATTCATCAACGAACTAACATAACATATTTCATTTGTAAAACTGTCTATAGATTCAAAAAAGTTAATTTAATCTCTTTTTGTACAGATTCACTTGCGACAATTCGATGGTACGGAGCTCTCACCCTCATACCTCAACCTCCACAAGATGCCTTCGTCGAGCAACACTGCGCAAGAAGGCACTGTAAGCTACTTCAATCAACAAGAAAAAATCGACAAAATAACGTAGAATCGTAGACATACGTTATATTTCCGTAAACTATTATACAAATACTGTAACACTGGCCAAAATAGTGCTAAGAAACTGATATAACAAATGAATCGCAAATAGCGTGATAATTTCTGCTTTGATTATTTACGCCAATAAGGCTGTGTCCCAAGTAGGCAAACTGTTAGCGGCCAACTGAGTTTGCGGCGTATCGGTTTAGTACGCCCTCTCATATATTTGAAATAGAGTGTTAGTTTGCTATTTTTGCGCTCACCGCTGCAAACTGTGTAAAGTGAGCGCAAAACTAGCAAACTGTGGACACTCCTTTTCAAAATATAAGGAAGGGCGTACCTACTTAACCGATACGACGCAAACTTAGTCGGCCGCTAACAGTTTGCCTACTAGCGACAGCCTTAGGTATATCCTAGAGCTGAATATTCGAAATTCATAGAAATATTAAAATTGGGCTCATGGTACAATAATTGTTAAGGTATCTTTTGATACATGATGTAAGTAAATATAAAATCGTATAAAGTATGGCGATACAACTTTAGCATGCGAGTTTTCTGTATTTATAATTTAATTTAAGCTTGTTACAGTTAACATTCCTACATTCCAAATAATTACATAGATAGAGCAGGAAAGATAATATGAAAGTCCTTTACAGCTTTTATGGTTTTACCTTTTACAGCTTTCATTTAAATAATTTAGTTTGTATGATAAATTAATATCGAATTATCATAGGTTTATTTACTTCTTACTAAATTCATCGAAGTTATACATTTTTGTGCTACCTTTTTCCACAGAAGAAAGGTTTTGCCTAGCAAAGTTAGTTCAATTTTACCTACATTTTGATCACCAACGTTTTCGAATTGATTGATATTGAATGTTCTTATCTATTGTAAAAATATGTAATCAAAACTTCTGTATATTTTTATCAGAGATGTTTGTATAGGTAGAATAAGATAGTACTTACAAATTGGAATAAAATTAAGAAATAATAGCATTTTGCTGTGATATTGGATGTATAAAATCACGGATTTTGTAGTTGCATGTGAATTTACAATCTAGATAGTGTGCTAGTCTTAATAGGCATCTGTAAAATTCAAAACGAATTTTATTATAGGCTTATAACGTTTATTGTTGATTTTCAGAATTTTTAAAATAAATTATGAAGACCTATTGGGGAAGCCCTATCTATTAAAAATAGTTTTTTCTAGTACATTTCATATGATGCATTCATGTTACTTTACGAAACACTTTATATAAAAATAAATGCAAAAAAATTGTGTATTTTTCCCCATCAAATGCGACCTACGAATCAAATCAACACTCAAATCTTAAATAAATTTATGTAACAACAAACTATTCAACAAATTATGTATCTCTCTCTAACTTATTCAATTGTTCCTTCTTATCTTTGTGTGCTTGTAATGCTTTTTCCCTTTCTTCGTCGTCTGAGAAGTATTCCGCTAGGCTGTCGTCTGCGGTTTCGCCCGCTGGGCCGGCTAAAGTAGAGCCCTTTTCAGTGAGGGCGTGTATTTTGACTAGAGGGTCTTCGTAGGGAACTTCTGGTACTTCGGGCTGGCGTGTTTGTGCATTGTGGGCGGTCACCGTTGAATATATCGACATTGCCTGGAGGAGAAAGATAAAGCTTGAGAAATGTATAACTGATATAGGGCAAAACTGTTTTTCCCTATTTACTTCGCTTATGTTAAACATATCTGTGCTTTGTCCGTGTGTCAACCGAGGGTCCATGCTGAAAATCAGCGTTGCAGTCTACTGCAACACATGCTGAGCATGGACCTTTTTGACTGCACTGTACATGCACATACTTTTAATCCGAGTACCTACTTACCTATATTTTTTTGTTTTAATGTCATTGTGTGCTTGTACAGTTTTAAGTCAAAATAAATATTTTTCTTTTCTTTTTTCTTTTTATATCAAAACAAAAAATATAGGTACTAAAGCATTTAGTGAGAATGTAAGTAACAAATTCAACGCTCTACTGTTTTGAAATTTATGCTCAGTCAATATTCAAAAATGTACAAATGAGGGAGCAAGATAGCGGCTCGCGGAATCCGGGGCCTTAAGTTATTTTTCAAAGGGAATGCTATATACGCTCAAAGGAGAGTAGGGGGCCAATATGAACTCAAAACTATACATAAATTATTTTCTTTAGCCGGGGGTCTAACCCACACTCTCAATTGCACTAAAACTTTGGCTTATTCCCGAAATCCTCACTAGTGGATTTATGTACAGATAGCGTCATAGATAAATATTCCATTGAACAAGACATCTAGCTTCTTATCCCTTGAAAACTCCCTTCTACGCCCGGGCTTAGGAAGAAGTTTTGCCTTCAAAAATAAATTATATTTTTATAACCATGGAAGCCTAAAATTAATTTTAACTATTTTTGAAAAGATTTGAAACTGGGTGTCTTGTGCAGCTGGGATACTTGTCTACGATGCTGTCTGTACATATACATGTATGTATCTTCTCGGTCGTTACACTCTAGGCAGAGCGGTCGTGGTTGTCATGGTGGGGGTTGTGACACGCTTCACAATCTTGCGCCATTCATCTCTTTCAGCGGTTTTCCTAGTGCATTCGTGTAGAGTACCATCTAGTGCTGCCTCGACTTGAACCATCCATCGTGCCGCGGTCGAATCCGACCGGAACCCCGTGACCCTGTCAAGTGATGATGCGCCGTCGAACCTCACGTCCGATGACGAGTGGTTTGACGACGCATTAGCACTGAGGTGATTGAAGGAATGTCAATGGGTTTTTAGTCGGTATGCTACCAGCTACTAGCACTCTGCTAGTAACTTGGTGGTGAGTCCGACATACCCCTACGGCTCTCATAGTTTTTTGATTATAACAAACAAAACAAACAAACATTCACACACTCACACCCCTGCACTAGGATTCCCTGTGTCGCAGGCGGCATGGACACATACAACACATCACAACATCCAAGACCCGAGAACAAACATTTGTGTACGTCACAAATATTTGCCCCGGCCGGGGATCGAACCCGGAACACCAAGCTTCGTAGGCAGGGTCACTACCAACTAAGCCACGGTGTCGTCAATAACGGGTATTTATCTCGCTAACCTCGTATGTTTTTGTGTCCCGACGTTTCGACTGTATTGCAACAGCCGTGGTCACGGGTTGACTGGCGTATTGGAGCTACCGTCGCGGTGAAATGAGAGAACTACCCTCATTTTGGTCGTTAAAAATGTTCGGTCGACACACCACACTGACGACATCCGGACACTTAAGCGGTGTTTTAAAAGCGTTCCGCGTGCACTTTGCAATCACTACGGCTCTCCCCGGGCTGGAGGGGATGCTTAAACTGCATTTTCTCATTGTAAAAAAAAAGAAACATCGTATTGGAGATCTTCCTCACCCTCGTGTGCCCTAGACTTTTCCCTGTACCACCAGACGCTCGATATAGATGTATATCACACAAAAGCTGGATGTAGTGGTTACCTGAGCGACCAGGCTGGGCACATCGCCCGCGTTGGCGGGCAGGATGAGCGTGTTGTTGGTGCGCGCGAGCTTGTTGAACGCGGCCACGTACTGCTCGGCCAGCGAGAACGACGCGGCGTGTTTGCTGTCCTGCAGTCAAAGGGTATGTGACATTACATTGTAATCTGGTGTCGCAGTAATGGCCATCTGCGGCCAACAGCATTAAATATCGATCCGAAAAAAAAATGTAAAAATCGATAATTTGTAAATGGTCATTTGACTGGTTTATTTCATAGCAGAATTTTTAAATGAAATTCGTAGTGTTTACAATTTTACGACAATTTTAATATAACGTGTTTGTAAACCGTTAAATTAAGGCTGTTTATTTTTATTTTACTTTATTTAATTTTTTGGTCTATCAACAATTGTTAAAATGAAACATAGATACTTATCGACTATTTTAGCTATACAAAAAGTATTTATCTTGCGAATTGCACAATCACCTAGAGGTAAACACACATTATGCTATAATTATGCAGTAAAGCAGTGTTATTAACTATTGCTCTTTCGCACTGAATCTCATCAGAAGAATAAGCACTGAATCTGAGGATAGTATACTTACTCTCTCAGCTAGTGCAGTGGCGACTAGCTTGAGCCCGCGGGCGCGCGCGTCGGCCACCGCGAGCATGGCCTGTGCCTCACCCGACGCTTTGTTGATCTGCTCCTGTTTCTCAGCCTCTGTAAACGTTCATTAATATTAACATCGAAAAGAGCTTCTTCGAGGCGCACTTTAAATCTTTTCACCACACTGGTTGAAAAGAACTAGTGACACGATAAGAAGAACATTTATTAAACCGTTGGACAGCGTCATCTGCAGGATGCAAATGTTGCAAAGCAGTAATGTTTAAGTATTACTGTGTTCCGGTTTGGAGCAGTACCCTCACACCCCCCAAAACATAGCGTAGCTAGTGAAATTACTGAGCATTTGAGACTGACCATCAATATGTCTCAACGTGAACAAGTGCCTTTGTTGCACCGGCCTATGAGAATCATAGTCTTGTGTAGCACTGTTCTGGTCATGAGCAGGAGTGATCTCTTACCATCAGAAGAGCGCCTAGCTAGTCTCGACACTTGTTTACTTAATAATTAAGGTTTTACATCCTACAACAGATTTCCATTGGACTGCTTAGTGACTATAAACACCTACGAATAGTCAAAATGAAGCAAAATACGCTTTTTCGTTTACTTCAACTACATATTTTTTTCAGTTATTTTAATTTAAAATCTAAACTACTGAACCAGTTTTGATGTTTCTATGGGACCAATCTGAAAGTACTGTACATCCTGTCAAAAAAAAAAATATTTTTTCAAATTGGTAGTTTATAAACAACAATGTTCTGAGGTTTACAGGACATTAAAAAAAATATCCGAATATAGAACCTCCTTTTCAACCGACTTCAAAAAAGGAGGAGGTTATCGATTATTAGGTTTAGTTTTTTTTTTTTCATTTTTTATGTTTGTTACCTCAAAACTTTGTTGTTTATTTGAATTTGAATTCTTTTTTAATTTGAAATAGCTTATTTGTCCATCCCTGTGATTATTCGTAAATCGATTTGACGACACCGTGGCTTAGTTGGTAGTGAACCTGCCTACGAAGCTTGGTGTTCGATCCCCGGCCGGAGCAAATATTTGTGACGAACACAAATGTTTGTTCTCGGGTGTTGGATGTTGTGATGTGTTGTATGTGTCCATGCCACCTGCGACACAGGGAATCCTAGTGCAGGGGTGTGAGTGTGTGAATGTTTGTTTGTTTGTAGGACTCCCGCGATACAGGCTTGCCCTAGTGCGGGGTCCATTGTGAACCATTGTGCAATATCTGTGTTTTTGGAAAATAAATTGATTGATTGTTTACGGTCAGTCCAATTGAAGTAGGTTATAGTATGTTTTAGAAAAACCTTGATTATTTGAAATTGGTTGAAAAAAGGCTACAGTTTAATGATATTACCTGAAGCCAGTATCCTCGCCTGCCGCTTGCCTTCAGCGACGTTGATATCGGCGGCGCGCACTCCCTCAGATTCCAAGATGGCGGCGCGCTTTTTCCTTTCGGCTTCTACCTGCATCTGCATCGCTTCGTGGACTCGCGACGGAAGTTTTATATCGCCTGTACAAGTTAATTTAACATCACATTAATTATTATTATAAACTAGCTGATACCTACAACTTAGTTTGGTCTGCACTTTAACAGAATTATTTTCTTAGATGTACAGTCAGATGCACAGACATGTATACACTCCCAAGCTTACACATTTATATTACTCCTAATTATGCAAAGAAAACTGTACGCAAGCATTTTCAAATTAATTATTGTCAGAAGAAGAATGTCTTTGCAAAATTTTGAGTATAATAAAAATGTAAAAGCTTGGGAGTATATACATGTCTGTGCAGCTGACTGTACGTTAACACTTCTTGACAAAAATACCTTCGAAAATTCAAACTCCAGAAGTCAGTTTCAGTTAGGACCAAGCCTTTGAAAGTTTGTGTAGATTGGTGTTTGGTACTCAAATGCACTAAATACTGAATTATATCTAATATGTCCCATTTCGGCTCATATAATTAATATTCTTATTCTGATACTCTCATTTCAACCTGATCAGATCAGTCAGTTTCGGAATGGAGCAGAACAGTAGGTGGAATAGTAGAATAGAAAAAAATACTGGGTATTCTATAATGTTGCATAATCTATTTTTGTGTAACTTTTTTCAAGGCTTGTTCAATTATTTAATTTGAGAGAGATATTTTCATGTGTATTTTCATAGCCTGAGACATTAATACTTACGTATCTCGTATCGGAGACAAGTGATGCCCCATGCCTCACTGGCTTTATTGATTGCCTCAACAATTGCTATGTTCAGGGATTCTCTCTCTCTGAACACTTTGTCCAGTGAGATCTGACCGAGCTCTGAACGCATAGTGGTCTGTGCCAACTGTGTAATGGCGAATTCTGGATCTTCTACTCCATATGAGGCTGAAATAAAAACAAAAAAAATAAATAATTAAAATTAAATCACATAACTCTGATTAAAATTTCTTCAAAGAACCAGATTTGATTTAGGGAAGAAACATTTTGGCTGCCTCAGGGCCGGTGCTAATACGGCGGAGCGCAGCGCAGAGCATTAATGGTAAAAATAGATGATCCTTTTTTTATTGGTGAAAAAGATAACCCTGATACTTATCAGCTAATAATAAGGCAAACCTGTATTTTTTTAGTTTTTGAGGGCTAGAGGTCTAAGATGTGGGTATACGGATTGCGAGGCTTAAGTGGAAATGGGCAGGACACTTGGCCAGGCATGACCATCGGTGGACCAAAGCACTCACAGAGTGGAGGCGAGGGACATGCGGCGGCCTCGGGGCAGACCACCAGCCCGATGGTCGGATGACATCGTTAAGGCAGCTGGACTACAATGGATCCGCCAAGCACAAGATCGGCAAGAATGGCGCAATAGAGAAGAGGCCTTTACCCAGCAGTGGGTGTTACCGGCTGAATAGATAGATAGATAGATAGAGTACTGGCTTTTTATTCCTGTTGAATTTGATGTACTGACAAAAAGTAAAGCTTACCTAAATATGGATCCAAAATTCTGAGATACAAGACTCCATCAATACTTAAAGTGACATTGTCAGATGTGATGGCACTTTGTTTGGGCACATCAATGGCTATTTCCTTAAGGCTCTGCACATACTTTATCTTGTCTACGATAGGCCAGAGCAAGTTCAATCCAGGTTCCAATATTCGGTGGAATTTACCCATTCGCTCCACAACCCATGCCTAGAAACAAATAATCACACTGCTAGAGTAGATGGATACGGATCGAAGTATGTAAGTATGTTCATTAATCACAACAAATTACTATTGAACTACAATTTTAGAGGAAGCTTTTGATAAACAAGAGTGGAAGATGGAATTACAAGAACTTGAAACTGTAAGATGAAAATAAAAATGTTACAGTAAAAGTGAACGGGTACTGAATTAAATTTCCCACAATTGTTAGACAGCTAACAAATCTGGAATTGCAATAATATAAAAACTCCTGTATGACCATGAATCAATACCAACTATAATGATGTAATTTTGTATAAGTATTGCTCAAAAGTGATTGAAATAGGTAGTTATCATGGATGGTAAAAGATCTCAATTAAGTATAAATATTTATCAGTTACCATGACACAAGTTTATGTGTTTAAGTCATGAGCAATAATTTTCAGAGGGCATTTGATTTATAAATGGACACTGGAATGGAAACTCACCTCTTGTTGTGGAACGAACATGATGATGGTGTTAAGCGGAGTGGTGGAGCGGCTTCGAGCCGCTGTGATGCTATACAGTACACTCGCATTATTTTGGTACTCCGGCAAAACCAGGCCCTGTAAATCATAGTTTTTGTGAGGTTAGGTCATGAATACGAAGTAAACAAGATTGTTACCTACTCTTAGGGGTATCGCCCTGGTCAGGAAGAGTCTGGAGCGGCTGAACATAGTGAGCGATTCGAAGTGTTAAGCTATATGAATAATCCTCAGTCCATCACCCAAAAAAATTTAAATAAATTATTGGAAAATGTACACAACACGGAGGGTAGGAGGGCGGAGGAAACTTCAAAATGAAGTGACATGACAACACTGTCAAACTCTCAGAAGAACGAAGTAAATAGAATCCCTCCTAAATTTGACAAATTCGCTATCTTCTTTGCGCATACCACTTTATGCACTAGATAAAACGAGACAAACCATGCATTTGTCGTACGTCATAATATAGGGGGCATCTGTCACACGTTGAGCCACAGAGATGTCCAAGTCATAAAATATCGATATCGATATTAAGAGTTCGATGATCCGATACCGATATATCAATCCTAACAACTTAACGTTCGTGACTATGATAACGTTATCTAGATTCACTCTGGATTAAAGGAACCTTGAACTTTGTAAAAACCACGAATTAAGATGACATTTTTTTATTTGATAAAATAATATACAACATACACAGAAAAATGAGTACATTACAAAATTTATACTTAACAAAAGTTAACACTTGAGCTTAATACTTTTTTCAGCTAAACCTTGTTCTGCCTGCCCCCTACCTATAGATTAGTCCCCCGAAAGGGCTTACATGCGATTCTACCACTTTGTTGGTTTTTTGTAAGTATTTTACTATGTGAAGACAATAAATTTATTGAGTATTGAGTACTTTTCCCGTCATTGTGATAAGCATAACGTTGACGATCACATATTGATGGTGGAAGTGTTAATTTATCAAATATTTTTAACTCAATGCTATACGCATGTGGCGAAGACTCTTTTGCTACATATATTTCTATTAATTTATTTTCCTTAACTTTATTTATAATTATTATATTTTCTTGGTATACTTTATCAGTACTTTTTTTTCAAGGCTTTCGTACGCTGTCTGAAACAGTTAATTTTTAGCAAACTGGAGTAGGCTAGATTTTTATCGACCATCTCACACTGCACATTCTGTACATTCTACGCTAGTGTTCTTCGGTGGTACGTCTGAAAACACTGACGAACTTATTTCTGTAGTATCCGAAGGTCCTGGCTTAGGTACGTTGATGAAAGGGATATCCTGAAACACATTATATTTTTAATTTATAGTTCATGTAATTATAATATACCTATAACACGCAGTTTTAAGTACAGTACTGTACTGACCGTTAGCTTCACGAGCATTGCATTTGGTTCAAGTTGAAGAATAGCCGGAAGAACATTTTACCTCTTGCCGATCGTTATTGGACGCCAAAGAGACACCCTGAAATATTAATAGTGTAAACGTAATATTTTCCGTGATTATTTTGAAGCTCTCTTTTTTTGTATATTACACCATCATGGTTGAACACATAGATATTCTGTTTAACCATGATACAGTAGGCAGGACGGCAAATATATAATATTAATAAATAAAATATGAATCGAACAAAATACAAAGAGTGTGAGTGTGTTTAAGTGAGATGGGTCAGCTACGGAATCCCTCAATGGCTCACTTTATTCGAAAAATCTTACTATACTCAGTCTGCATAGCCTTATCGACAAATCTTTTTACGTTTTATGACATCCCTAGTTAGTATATCATAGCCTCGATTTATTCATGATTTTAGTATGAAAAACGCCGATTCTTCATATTTCTATACTTATTGGACGTTATTCAATGTATCTACGCAATAATTATGTGTTTAGTATGGGTTATTAATGAGTACATACACAAATAGATACTTACCGGTGAAAATTCAGGTTCTCTTAATTTTTCATGATACTTGCGGAGGCCTGGCATATTACGAGGACACAATTCGACATTTCACATATTTATTTCACTATTTACAATAGTTCAATACGTATAAAACAATATAAAACAACCAAAACCCCGTTGAAAAATAAACAAAAACAATGACATTTTATGAGATTAAATTTGAAAGATAGTCAATGTAGATGGAAAGCGACAGAACCATTTAACAATCCACTTGGTTGGATAATTATGTCCCACATAACAATTGTGGGACTTTCTTTGAAGTTTCCTATGATTATCTCTATTATAGGTATATCCAAACTCTTTGGTCAAACTCGATTTTTCAATCAAATTCATAACTTTTTGATTCATTCGTTCATCAAAATCATGAATCAAGCACCTTTGCTGTGTGTGTGACCGGAGTTTTGGCGGGAACATGAAAAATGGCGCATTGGCGGCATTAAATTAATTGACAAAACTTATATAACTTTGAGTGTTTAAGTGTAAAAACGGTGGTTTTTTATCCATTAAGTGCTTGTGAACGTGTATGAGTGTTGGTGAATAGTGTAATGCTGTAAAACGTGACTTTTCGTGTTGCCTCCAAAACTCCATAGAAGCCTCTAGTAAAGTCGCAACCACCACAACTTTACAGGGGCATGACTTGACTTAACGACTCTGACTTATGACAAAATAATCTCTCCAATTACTTGACACTGGCTATATACCTTTTATGTGAAGCCAAAACCGAAGAACTTAGGTTCTTCGAAAGAAAAAAAAAAGGAGTGACCACAGAGTTAATAGAGATAGAGACTCATAGACAACCTAGGATTTGTAGACTGTAGAGTACAGGCTGTCGAAACTACGGGCTAAAAAAACTTTGTATGGACGGAGGCAAAATTTTAATGGTGGCTATATATACGTTTCACTCACGTCTCCAACCTCTCGCTCTTCTGTCTCACGTCATTCATTCGCGACATTCCGATCATTGCTTTATTTATTTCTAAATTTTCTTATGTGATTTATATCATATATTAGTGGTTTTGTTACAAAATACTTTCAGTTTTATGACTGTAGAATGTTACTATGACGTACCGAAAGTGTGAAATTTGTGGTTTGATATCGAAAAGAAAAGATGGTAAAAGAAGGTATTTCATGGCAAGATTCCCTCGAAATGATGAATCTCGGTAAGTACAACACAAGTAAAATGATACAATGGTAAACAGTGTTCAAACCACATCATATTATTTACATTTTATTTGTAAAATAGTGGATTTGGAAAATAGTGCGTCAAATTAAAATATCGATATCGATAAAATTATATATGTTCTAATGTGTACAGGTGCAAGCTATGGGTTAAGATGACAGGGAAAGAAGATTTGGCGTATATACCCATTGAAAAGTTATACGCAAATAAATTTATATGTGGCAAACATATTAAATACCATGTTCAATAAAATGGCACCAAGCTCATCCAGGTCAATAAACATAATTGTTTACAGGGTTCTAAGTCTGACAAGAAACTTGTAGTTAAGACAATTTGATTTAATTATTACTAGAATTTTGAGGCTAACAGTCCAATTGATATATTGTATATTGCAGGATACAGCACCGCGCGCGTTGAAATATCCAAAGGGACGTTTGGACGTTGCTCTAGACTGGCTGTGGAAGCAGCAGGAGACATAATAATAATGCGTTCATTTGAGATGTAATGTATATATATATATATTATATATATAAACTGTAAATTACAAATATATGTATATTTTTATTTTCATTTAAAGCCACACAATGATTATTTGAACAAAAAATATTATGTTCAATAAAATGTTAGAAACCTCGCATTTTAATGAACATGGTATTTTATATTCAAATAAACATGTGTGACTTTAAATCTCTACTGATTCAATTAAATTAGACAAGCATCGATATGTAAGCTATCGATAATTTTGCCAGGACGTCACTAGTTTTTTCTTCATGTTGGTAAGGCTCCTAACGATTATTTTGTTAGAATGTTGGTAATGGCGATTTTTCCTCGTTTTGACGTAGAATGATCAATGTTCTTTTTTGTTATTTTTTTGTTTGAAGTCCCGTCTCTTCAACGTAGTGGTTATATTCTCTTTGGTAGAGTAGGTAGAATGGTAGAGACGCGCTGATATACAAATTCAATGTTTGATCAATATCTATATCATAGTTGTCTTGTATTATTAATTAATTATTCAATAGGTAAAGCTCTATTTTAAAGAAATGGACAAAACTTCTTCATCGAATTCAAGCACTGTTATAAAACATGATACAAACATAAGATTTAAAATACGTCGGTTACGAATTCAAGAAACTCTTATTTTACAAAGCATAATAAAACCCGATGGCAGGAAGTGCATTGATGAAGATATCGAGACAACTGATACAGAAATTGACTACAACCAATTTCTGAAAAAGAATAATGATGCTTATATATACCTCAAAAATTTATACGAAGAAGTGAAGACCAATTCACAAGAGTTACTGGTGGATTTAGGTTTGTAAATTTACTAATTAGTAATCACATAAATTCATAGTCTTAGTTATCTCAATGTTAAAATTGTTAACGTATTAATCTTGAATGGCATTATTTATGATCTAAAAGTGTCGTGTAGTGTACTGTACACTACACGTCGCGTGTATAGAACACGCAAAGAACTTGTATACAGTATAGAAGCTCTTTGAGAACACGTCCCGTGTATTCAGAGTCATGTCACTTCATGTGAAGTAGGTACGTATTCATAGAAAAATCGTTATTTTGAATGCTGTTCTTAACTCTACTTACTTAACAGACATCGATGACGTGAAAAAGAAAGTGTTTGAACTAGAAACAAGCATTAAAACACTTAAGTCAAATATATGTTCGGAACTAGCTACTTTAAAACAAATGGAACTGGATTTAAATAAACAGGTACCTTCTTAAATTAATCAACTGAATAATCTACCAATTTCGTTATTTTTTAAACAGACTATGTAGGTAATTACGTACTTAATTTAA
Source organism: Lobophora halterata (assembly GCA_932526365.1). Classification (NCBI taxonomy): domain Eukaryota; kingdom Metazoa; phylum Arthropoda; class Insecta; order Lepidoptera; family Geometridae; genus Lobophora; species Lobophora halterata. Next base: position 4,952,454 of record OW052018.1, read on the forward strand.
AAAAAATAATAAACCTACTTACAGATTGTTGAGAAACCAAATGAGATTGAAACAATCAAAAGAAGACTAAAAACTCAATCAGCTAATTACATTGCGATTGTTCCAAGTCCTGTGCGAGTTATGATGACATCTCCTTTCAAATGTTCAGTAGGTTTACTACTAACTGCACCTTTAATATGTTCATGTCTCTATATTTTTATTCGTTCCTACTACTTAGTACCACTATATTACCTACCTTAAATTTCAGGAAGTCCAAAAATTTCAAGAATTTATGAAAAATAGTCCAAACCAATATGGTGGATGGAACGAATACAATCACAATATATTTGTCAAGTATTGGCAAAAGTATTTTGGAAAGAATCGCAACGCTGAATTTGAAACTGAAACAGATATCGAAACTTTTGGCATTTTTGTTAAGGAAGCAATGCCTAGATTGCAAGGTTTACTTTCTTTTTAACAAGACGATATTATTTCAAATATATTACATACAATCTTAAGTTATTGTAAATTGTTTAGGTGTCACCACTTCTGATATTACTTCACATGTAAAATGGTATGAGAAATACCTTTTCTTCAAAGAACAGCAACAAAATGCAATCAATAAATGGAAGGGAAACAGAAACTGTATCAAAAATATAACAAAAAAGGCAAAGTATCTGAGTACTAATAACTTTAAGTATCACTTTCTTTAACCATATGTATTGCTTAACTAATTAATTATTTGTAAATCAGGTAAAATATGCTGACGAAGACAAGAAAGACTTGTTTTCACTCAAAACTACTCTGGATGAACGTAATTTCATAGCATGGTAATATGATAAATATTTTTTATAGTATTGTTACAATATTTAATGATATTATTTACATATTTCACAAAAGTAAGTATACCTAAGAGAAATTATTTACATACTTACTAACGTACATACTTTAATCTTTACAATCTTAAATAAGTCAGCCCTGCAACCCCTGAGTTAACAGAGATATTATGATTCTGTTATCTGTAATTGTTCTTCTAATAGAATAACGGACAACGGTCGAGATTTAGCAAAAAACCTTTTTACTGTCCTTTAAAATAATTTCATTGATAAACCGATGTAATTCACCAAAACCTTTTTAAATAAAATTTCAGCAGTTTTAATGCCAGCCAATCTGACCAACCTGAAGTGGGATGCTCATTACATAAGGAATCAAAATCCAAAAAAATTGAACTAAGACAAAAATTCCACGAAAAACAACGGCCAAATAGCGTAATGAAATCCACGAAACAATGGTTAAATAGAATCCACCAGGAGGACGTTGGTATACCTGCCGACTATAACACCATTGAACATGCTTTTCAAAAACTGTAATGACTGTTTTTCTTTTAATCTTCTGTCAAGAACTTAATTATTTTTTATCATTAGCTGAGAATAATAATATATTTTTCTATTCCAGGCATACCCCAACATGGAGACTTGGATTATAAGAAATAAAACTATTCAACAACATACAATTAGGTATAGTACATTAAACACATAGAGTAATTGAATACATAATGTGAATTAAACAAAATTAAACATTGTAGGTACCTAGTTATTAGATACCTATTACCTACTGATTAAATGATTTTGCTCAACCTTTACGACGACTGCTTATTATTTTGATTTGATTAGCTAACTCTATAAATGAGTATTATAAGGCTTCGTCAAACAGGAGCGTACTTTGCGAGCATCAAGGTGCTGTCTAACGCCATAGTACGCCCCGTAACGCTGCGTATTTTGTATGCGAACGGCTTCGATACTCAACTAAATTCATTAATTTCAATTCCATAAGGCCTCAGTAAATCCAGACTAGAAGAAGCTAGATCATGTAAATGTTTCTAGTTCTTGCTGCTCTACGGTCCAATATCAATATAAAAGCACATAAGTATAAAAGAGATCGGAAAAAAACCTTTTCTCTATAAAGTATATTTATTTTGTCTTACACTCATTCGCTCACTCACTCATAAAAGCAACCATTTCAATCAAATGAACCAAAATAACAATCTTTGCAATCAATTGTTCATAAAAATCTCAATCAGTAGGTAAATTACAATGAGCCTAATGTGCAACATTAATTTATATTGTTTATCACACATAACATTGCAGCAAGCATGCACCAACAAACGTAGATGGAATGGAACGATATGACCCTGGGTACACCGGGAAGATTATTTTCGGAACACTTATTTTTCAAGTACTACTTGTACTTAGCCAATTTCTGAACTTTAAATATAAAAAAAGCACTGACGTGTCGTTTTGTGACGTGTGACGTACGTTTAGATGTTTTCAAATTCGTAAACTCCTATTCGTTTCATTCGCTTTTGTAAATTGGCGTGAATTGTCGGCCGGCCGAGATACGTCGCTAAAATCTGCTTCTAATATCTAGAAATAATAACTTTAGTCTGCCGTTCAGGCGACTACCGTAAATTTGTAAACATAGCAAGGAAAAAGATAAAACTTGTTTTTATCATGGGTGCTTTAGCGACGGCTCTCGGCCTGTTCCTATTATTGGCCCTAGCCCGCTCTGAAGACACTCCGAAGGGTCCAAAAGTTACCCACAAGGTATGTACGTGCAAGATATCATTATCCTGATAACCTAGTAACTTTGATAATCAGTTTTAATATTCGTCCATCCCAATCATCGTCGTGTGGTGTGATGACCGGTCGGTGACCTCTTGATGACGCTACAAGTTCTTTTGTTTGGTCATTTCTTGGGATAAATCTTTTTCTGATTGTAGAGCTTATCTATGTTTCTGCAAATTGGTTCATTTGAAACAAACTGATAAAGAATTTGATAAAATCTTAAGCAATTAACCTTCAAACAATTAAATAAGCAATTTAGAATATATATTTTTTTCCTCTATCAATAGAACTGCTGTACAGATTTCTATATGTACCATTGGATTAAACAGTATAATCGTTCAAATTACATTTACTATTATACTTCAATTTATCTAAATCGTTGACCATTCATTGTAGGTCAAACCTATCATACTTCATGTAGGTACAATAGATTTATGACAAGCTACTGTGCATAGAATAGTCATGGAAGACAAACTATACTAGTTTATAAACTTTTTGTTCTTCATTTCATTATTTTATCAGGCGTCCACCCTAGCTTCATACTCCAGAGTCAGATCTACCACCTCTCAAATAATATGTCATATGGGTAAAATAAATACCCGTTAGGTTTCAAGAGCCATAAGAACCAGTTTTGATTATTGTTTTTATGAATATATCAGCTGAAATGTTAACCTCTTGAAGTCACATTAAGAGTCCAGGGATGCAACAGACATCTGCGGCTAATTGTATAAAACGTCCATCCGAAAAAAAAAAAATCTAGAAGTCACTAACAGTCATGCTGTGGTTCTTCAGTCAGACTATTCTAGATAGCCAGATTGAGTGGTATGAGGCTGCGGTCAAACCTCTAATATTTAAATATCACAGGTCATTTGCCAGTGATTAGATTAGAAAAAAAACATAAGGTACCTATTTTATGTCAAAACGTTATTGGATGGCAAGTTGGACGTCAAGGTGAACAACTTAGTCGTTGTTAAATGATTTGTTAGAATAGTAGGTACTTAATCTGAACAAATCTAATATTTATTATGGTTTTCAGTTCTATGTGACATAGAGCTATGGTTGGTCAATCTTATTGCAAAGATGTTTTGAAATTTACATTTTATTTATTTCTTTGCAGGTTACCTTTGATATGAAGATAGGTGATGAAGATGTAGGCCAAATTGTTATAGGAGTATTTGGCAAAACTGTGCCTAAGACTGCAGATAACTTTGTCGAACTTGCAAAGAAACCTCAGGGTGAGGGTTACAAGGGCAGCAAATTCCACCGAGTCATCCCTAACTTCATGATCCAGGGTGGAGACTTCACTAAGGGAGATGGCACCGGAGGTAAATACTTTAATTGGGGTAATTAATTCAGGAAGAGCTTATAATTCACCATCTACATTACATATCTCACCGAGTACCTATACAATTTTTGTTTGATGACATGGGGTGGCAAGTATTTCAGACTGCCAGTCTCATCATCATGCATCTTCGATTTTTCATCAGGATAAACATTATTATTGAGTCTGTCAGTTCACTACTTGCCATAAAGTTAGGCTGTACCACCAGCTGTAAGTATCCAAGTAAGCTCTATTTATTTTGGTCTGCATGTGTCTGTAAATGTCCAAACATTTATAGGACGCAGTATTTACGGCGAACGTTTCGAAGACGAGAACTTCAAGCTTCGCCACTACGGAGCCGGCTGGCTGTCCATGGCCAATGCTGGCAAAGATACTAATGGATCGCAGTTCTTCATCACCACCATCAAGACTCCTTGGCTCGACGGCAGACATGTTGTCTTTGGAAAGATCTTGGAAGGCATGGTGAGTAAATCCTTATAGTAAGACATGAATAAAAAAAATTAAGAAGGTATTTACATGAAAACCTAGGTGTTGTCACCTGGAATGAAGCTTTTAACTTTTTAGTATACCTAGTTACACATTTTTTAAGCTTTCAATAATTTTATCATCATAAGAGAAAAGAGAATTTAAAATATTGTGAAAAATGTTGTGCCTACTGTCCTTTTTTTGAATTTTGTTAATCAGTACAGAATATGGTGTATCATACCTACTAATACCAACGAAGTTCTCTCGCCTTATGCCTACCTACCTACTATAATTATCTCGTTTTTCATACAGGATGTTGTACGTAAAATCGAGAAAACCCAAACTGGCGCCAATGATCGTCCCATCAAGGATGTGGTCGTTGCAGACTCTCGTGCAGAGGAAGTTGCTGAACCGTTCAGCGTCACTAAAGAAAGTGCGTAACACAAAAATAGCAGCCTTTCAATGTCACAATAGAAAGTGCAATAAAATAATATAGATTTAAGAATAGCTAGGGTTTTTTTTCACTCATTTCCAGTGCATTTACTTTTATCTTTTCATTTCATTGTAGTCAATACTTTTTATATATATTGGAAACTACAGGCAATTTTTACCCAATTGCAAAGGTTAATTATTGGTAAAATCAATCAAAAAAATGTGTTTTTCATAATAAAACTATCTTTACTAGCTCAAGCTTTTTATTTGTTTTAAACATAGTTCGGCCTCTTGTTTGACATCTTTGTCCTTTGCTAGAACACCTAATTTCCATGCATATCCACAGCTCTTACGTGCCTCCTCTATCATTTTCTTCTTTATGTACACCCTCCCGAGATTTACATAAGTAGTTCCCATATCATCCATTTTCAAAGACTTTCCCAAAATAATAGCTTCTTTGAAAAATGATATACTCTCATCAGGTTTTCCAAGTTCATCATAAACTGCTCCGATGTCATTTAGTTGAAAAACTATATGCTCCTTTTCAACATCCGGCACTCCCTTCATCCTATCAAGTGCACTGACCATCAGTTTGATGCCTTGCTCATACTGTTGGCATTCGAGGTACAACCGGCCATACCAGTCTTCAGCAAGAGCCAAAAGCTTTCTATATTCCATATTAGTAGGGTCGTGATCAGTGATAATTCTCAATTGGTTGAGGCACCAGTCAAAGCCAATCTGAGCTGTTGTGTAATCCTTCTTCAAGTGGCTGATCCTTGCCAATTTAACGCTAATGTGAATAACCCTCGGGTCTTCATCCCTTGCACCATTTGCCATAATTCTTTGTGTCACAGAAATAAATAGTTTTTTCGCTTTATCCAGCTCTTCACGCTCAAGAGCCAAATTGGCCATCACATCGTAAATGTAAGTAATGCCCTGTTCATGGCGAAGTTGTTGAGCTTGCCTCAATGCTACATGAAGGAGTTGCTCTGCCTTTTCGTAATCTAATCTCTGGATGAATATTATACAGTGTTTAATAGTGTTGATAAGCTCATCTTCTGCTGTTAGTTTCTTGTCGTTAACGTCGAATCCAAGCCAAGTGAATAATGAGAATCCAAGCATACATGGTACAACTCCGTTGGTCTTGTGACTATCCTTAGGGGTACATGGTATTGTCTTGAAATTATACGCTAAACGTGACAGGCTATTCCAAATAAAGCGATATCTCGAAGACATAGCTCTTAACTTGATAGCTGAGATTTTACCAGGGTGTCAAGAGCAAGAGGAAGAATAGGATTACATAATTTTGAGCATTCTTTGCATTCACAATAAAATCCTTGTAAGCACAGACATCAATTATTATTGGTGAGTTTCAGTCATAATTTATGCTAAGTACGCACTCAAGATACTTAAACTGATTTTTCCAAAGAGAATATAACCACTACGTTTAATTTTTCAGCAAAGAAAACAAACCAGCGAACATTTAGAAGAAATTATGGATTTGACCACAGATCAGTCAGAGTATGAATTTGACACAGATTAGTCAGAAGATATAATAAATAATCAGTCACTTTAAGCCTCGATGACACGGGGCTAATTTATAGAGTTTACAGCATACCTACTCATAGACAACGTCCTAGGATTTTGGGTAAAGCATCGATGACACAAGGCTAGTTTACGAGTTGCTAATCGGCGAGTTTAGAAGCTAGCGAGTGAGAGAGTAAGCGGTCCGGAATCCCCGTGTCATCGCCTTTTTTACAATCTACTAATTTACTAGTCTTTCAGACCGCTAACTCACTCACTCACTAGCTTTTAGAATCACCGTCGAGCAGCTCGTTATCTATCCCGTCTAGGAGGATAAAAACTAGCCCTGTGTAATTGAGGCTTTAGAAAGTCAGAATGGGATGGAATAGAAAATTAGAACAAGACAACAGATATAACCCTACATGTAGGTTTTTTTATTCCCAAGTTATTTTTTCCCCAGTTCCTTCCCATAAAATCGGTATCGGGTTGGACGGCAGTACCATACATTCTCTCAGGAACAGGTATATCTTCTAACAAAGCCCTCACCTAACAGTATCCCTAACAGGATTTTTCTTTCGATAATTAAATTACAATAAAACTATTTGTTTACATACATCGAAGGTTTATTTAGTAAACACTTTCCCCAATAATTTATTTTTCCCAAAATAGTGAATATCCTTAGTGTACGGAGACACTAAATTTAGTGTAACATAGCGGAACTAGATGTCGCTCTAGGACAGTCCGTAGAACTAGTCCGTCGGGTATCGATGAGCATTAGCCCCGCGTACACTATCAGTTTTATAGGGTTCGGAGTCCGACTGGAAACCCTTTTCTGTACGTTGCTTGATGCTTGATGAAGATTTCTTCGTTCATTCGTCGGTACTACCGCCCGCGCCGTTCATCCCTGTCGTTCTTTCTTTCTTCTATCAACGTCAAATTGCAAAAGCATTGCCAGTACGTACTAAAAATTTAGAATTACGTAAACGTATTGCCAGCTGACTGTACCTTTTACTAGTTCTCTGGCATGTAAAATCCAGTACGTACGTAACTTTACATTTCAATTTATTCAATATTTGGCAGTTTCTCACCATTCTCCATCAAACACAACGAGATCTTCTCGCCATTATTAATACTTGCGCGGCTGACCCCGACTGACGACGTTAGGAGTTGTCCTAATAGAACGCGATCAGGCGTCGCGTCATCCGTCCTCACATCCATCGCATCCACGGAGTTACGGCATTTGGCCATTTAGCTAGTAGATGGTAATGGGTATTTATCGCGATTATCATATAAGAGGTAAGCGTGATAAATACCCGTTCCAATTTAATAACTACGTGTGATAATCGCGAAAGTCTAAGAAAAACTATTAAGCCATTCTTCAAGGATTGTTAAGGCCTGTATAATCCAATTTAAGCTTATCTATTTTCTCGACATCAACAATGTCGGTGATGAAATAAAGTACATAGACTGAGTACCTAGGGGGGCATGCACGGCACGGGGCAGATCCAAGCCTAACGGGTGCTGTCGTCCCTTTGGTAAAATTATACTGGCAGTACTGCACACGACTTTGACATCTACAACTTGGTTGTCGTCTGTGGTTTGTCTACTCTAAAACACAAGGGGAGTTTTGGCGGGAACATGAAAAATGGCGCATTGGCGGCATTAAATTAATTGACTAAACTTATAAAACTTTGAGTGTTTAAGTGTAAAAACGGTGGTTTTTTATCCATTAAGTGCTCGTGAACGTGTATGAGTGTTGGTGAATAGTGTAATGCTGTAAAACGTGACTTTTCTTGTTGCCTCCAAAACTCCATAGAAGCCTCTAGTAACGTCGCAACCACCACTACTTTACAGGGGCATGACTTGACTTATCGACTCATGACTAATGACAAAATAATCTCTCCAATTACTTGACACTGGCTATATACCTTTGATGTGAAGCCAAACTGAAGAACTTAGGTTCTTCGAAAAAAAAAAAAAAAAAAAAAAAAAAACACAAGGGCTTTTGTTTGTACTTTTGTAGCTCTTACATTTTAATGCTTTTTTTTAACTTGTCGTCACTTTGTAATAAAAGAAGCGCAGTTAGTGTAGTTTAGATTGTGAGTGGGGCAAATATTATGAGATTAGTGAATTGGGAGCAGTGTATTCTTTGAAAATGATCGGTCTTAGTTGACGTAACATCACATCACTACAATTTCCAATCGTAGTCTTTCTGAGACAGCGATGTCTCCCTTGTGACTTTCTAAGTAAAAACAGTAGCTTCTATCGTTGAATTAACAAGCAGAAAAACTTCTATCAGAGAGATGAAAGGCTACGTCAATACGTCGGACAGTCCTCCAGTGACCGAGGACACTTTTTGTAAATACGTGTTGTACTATGAATTAAATAATTCAAGGTTGGTTGGTTAATGTTCTAGCTGGTTAGTTATTGTGATATCGTGTTTGTAATACGTTTCTTTTTTACAGGGTTCGTCTATGGGATTTGATCATATTGATACCAAATGCATTCTTTGTGCTATTTCTATTGGTTAGATTTAATAAAGCTCAGTTGAAGTTGCGTGCTACGAGTAGTCCTATATTCTTGACATTTTATATGTTGGTATGGGGGAACGTGATCATCAGCCTTGTGCGATGTGCAGTGTCAATGACGGTGAATGCGGCAATACCCTTAGGAGGACTGGTGGACAAAGTGTTATGGGTGGTGGTACGCTTCTTTCTGCTTGCCACTGAAATGAGCGTTGTTATATTTGGCCTGGCTTTTGGTAAGTCTGAGATATTTGCATGTTAACCCTGACCATAATAAACAATGCATGTAGTAGAGTACCTACTGCTTTGAAAAGGCATCATACCTATTGTGTGATAATATGTAAACATTTAAGTGTGAATTGAAAGAGTATGATAACAACTAATCTCTGATTCTAATTTTAAAAAGGGGGTACAGTGGTCTGCACTGGCTTCCCGTTGATGGGTGCATTGTGCATTGCCCTCCGATATTTATTTACCCCTGCCCCAGCCATTCTAGCCCCTTGAAATAGCAGAGTAGGTCTCTGGGTTGATGGCAGCACTGTTCCAATAGCGTGCTTGTTGACACGTTTGGTGGAGAGAAGTCCAATAACTTGCGTAGGCCTGTCCCGATCCTAATCTCCTCTGCCGCTTGACCAGTGACGTTGCTCTGCTGTTTCTTGGACTAGTAGGAAGTCTCTGCAGCCAATCTCTAATCTTTTTTGCTACCTTTGCCACCTCTGTTGTAACTTACCATTTGTTACAGGCCACCTAGATAGCCGAAGCAGTATTAGATACGTCCTGTTAGCAACATCTTTCTTATCGCTTGCATTCACTGTGACGCAAGGCACACTAGAGATTGTAATGCCGGATGACACATTCCACATTGAGACTAGGGACTACGATCTGTTTGGACATGGTGGGATGCTGTTTTGGTTCACATCTTCATTGGTGTTTGCGGTGATTTACTTCCTGATATTATTGATGCCTTGGATACCTTTGAGGGAATATTTGGCGCTACCTAGTAAGTATTTTTCGCTATGCATACCTAGTTGTATTCTCCTTTTTAGTTTAGGCAATTTGTTTTACTGAAGCTATAAGCTTCTTCTTATCGTGTCACTAGGTCATTCGAACAAATGTGATGAAAGGATTTCAAGTACGCCTTGAAAAGGCTCTTTTTGTGCATTTAACACATGTTTTCGAACTTTTTACGTTCTATGACATGCCGGATTCCTCAAAATGTTTTCTTTCACCGTTTAGCACGTGTTTTAATGCACACATTGATTTTTGAACAGAAAAATCCATTATGTTGGTGTGCGAACCCACATGGACTGTTTACATAGCCAACTTTTACTTAGAGTATTTACTGGGTAATTATGAAATAATAATGAACCACTTACATAGTAATTAGGGAAATAATTGTATTTACATAATATTTAAATTATAGACTATACATGAATTCCCATTAAGATAAACAATTATGTAATGATGTCTATTAAAATGCAATTTTCTATTTAATTAGTAAAGCTATAGCAACCTTTTTAAAAATAAATTGTAAATGTAAATAAAGATATAAACAGTTGATATATTGAAAACTTGATTGTAAGTAGGAAATGTTTTCATTTTATGCCAATAAGTATATTATTTATTATGCCAGATATGCTATGATAGAATGGTTATTTATTGGATTGATAACCTTTTAGTGTCGAGCTGATATAAGAACAGGGTACCTCACCTATGTATAACATTTAAATCAACAGTAACAAGATGTTTTTGATGAACCTAAAATATACATAAGTGTCGATGACACAGGGCTAGTTTACAAGCTACAAGCTAGCGAGTTTAAAAGCTAGAGAATGAGCGAGTTAGAAGTCAAGTAGAATTTTCAACGAGCAGGTTGTAAAAAAGCAGATGACACGGGGCGAATTTACAAGCTACTAGCGAAATAGCTGGCTTGTAAAATACCCCTGTGAGTACAGGTCATCGAGGCTTTACAGGTAACTTGACTGAATTGACAGAATTTCAAGATTGAAAATAAATATTTTTAATTAAAAAAAAATAACATCCATGTTCCCACATTTAAATATAGGTTTATTTTGTATGTTTCAACTAAAACGCAGTACACACGTCAGGTTGCCAGTAACCCAGTAAAGTGTAGCTTCTGATACCGTTTCCTTATCAAACACATTTTAGTGGGTGCCATAACGACCTATTATTCCATTTAAATAAATGGCTTTGTTACAACCTTGTTTACGAAGTCAGTTATAAAGTTTCATAAATTTTCATTGCCAAATACATTTCCTGAAATGTGTTATGTAATGTGAGTTTTTCGTCATTACTAGAATTTGTTTAAGAGAAGAGACTAAACTAATAGTGCCTATGCACACGGCGACTAATCGTGCGACTAACGCATGTGACGCAAATAGGAATTAGGTTGCGCTTTTGATGCCATACAAAACCAAAAGAAATAATAAAAGATCGCGCTTTAACTGGGCAACAAATGCGCCGTTCGAATTAGCAAACTCTAACGGTGGCTTCTCACGGCCTGTGATAAAACGTGCCGCGCCGCGTCAATGTCATCTGTACGTGCGAGCGCGCGCTCTTTGGACATCTGTCCAAACCGTCAAGAAAACGTCTACCCAAACATTAGAGAAGCACACATTTTGTTCTCTTTTCAAACTAACTATAAGGCACACAGTGACTTGATTGCGCGACTGTTCGCGTCGCAAGCAGATCGATTTTATCGATGTCTTACAAAATAATCGCGCTGCAATCGCGCTTTACCATCACAACGAAGCGCGCGTTTCGCAATAACGCAATTTAAAACCGTGTCGTGTGCATTGACTCTTAGTAATGGACGTCAGTACCTATATTACGCTTACAGGCATTCATGCTAATTGGATAAGAAAGGTATAAGAGTAGCCTTATAGTAATTTGTTTATACGGTTGAGATTGAATGTAATGTAATGTAAATCCATAGAAATACACACGTCATGCGTCAATCTCGGGGACCAATTTACTTAGCTAACACCCCCCGCTTCAACGCACGCATAAAGGACATTTCCCACAACGCCATCTAGCCCCAAACTAAGCAGAGCTTGTTCTATGAGAACCAGATGGCTGATAGAATACTTAAATACTTTTTTTTGTACATATTTACATAGAGTAGGTAGAAAACACCCATGCCTACTTGCATCAAACTGTCAAAGTCCCTAAGCATTACTCTACTCGTTTGGTAGTTCTTAAAAGTCCAGATTCTGACCGTTAAGAACTGCCAAGCGAGTAAAGAAATTACATAGGGACTTTGAAAGTTTGGTGCAAGTCAGCACCAGACTCAGGACAATGTTGTGTCCTGAGTCTGGTTCAATTACACAAATGGTCAATGTTCATTACACAAATGTTTGTCCTAAAGCGGGAATCGAACCCGCGTCACCTGGCGTGGCAGTCCAATACACTTGCCATTCGACCATCTGTGTCGTTTTAGTATAATAAGTACTTAGTATTTAATTCAGGGCTTGAATTAGGGATAGCTTTTGTTAAAATACGAACAAAGTTCTCCTGATTGGCAGATGGTAATAGTACTAAGAGTTAACGTTTGCCTATGACCAAAATACGCAAATCATAATGCGCTAAGAAGAATCCGGAAATCAACGAATATTGATTCGTCATTTTTTGCATCAAATTTTACCTATGGTGTTACTAGCTTATTCATTGTTGTGGCATACAAAATTGTAATAATTGTTAATTTAGAAATAGACTATTTGTATAGAATACCTATACTCGTTTATAAAAAGCTAGGACCTGACTACTGACAGATAGACAGAGGTATTTTCGTCAAAATGTGTAGGCGCGTACTAGGAAAGGAATTTTATCAATTCGCAACGCAACTGAAGTAGCGGGGGCGCCAGCTAGTAGAATATAAAGAGTTAATACGCAAACTTTTTTATGCTTTAATATCCTAGCGGTATAAAGTTAAATGCTGGTAATGAAACCTCTAAAAGGTTTAATACCTCGCCTTCCAGCCAAGCTCTCGTTCTACTTCTACGTGCTACTTCTGGCGCTGCTAGACTCTACGCAAGCGGTGGGGGCGGGCCTGCTCGCTTGGGGCTCCATCCAGTCAGGCCTCTGCGTGGTCGACGTCACGACTTGGCTGTACTTTTCATTATACACTCCGCTGGTGTATCACACGTTTTTGAGCGAGTTTTTCAGGTACGTGTGAACACTTCAAGTATGTAGACATCTTTCAGTTTGAAACGTACGACTCTCCACTTTTTGCGATCGGTCTATGTAGGGGCATTTGTATGTTGGTGGTATTGGAGGGGCGTGCATTTTTAGACTGAAAGATAGCCTATTCTATAACTTAATAAATACGAAAGTTTGTGAGGAAGGACGAATGGATATTTGTTCCTCAATTACGCAAAAAGTACCAACACCGATTGAGCTGATATTCGGTATGCTGGGATACCCGTTTCCTCCCAAAGGTACAGGTTGCTATTCCAAGTCAATACTATGCGGGCCCGATAGAAGCTAGTAATAAATTAAACTTAATTTGATTCCAAACCCCGATTATCCATATGTTTCAGTGTGTCGCAGCCAAGTATCATGTTCTCGTACAAGGCACAAATGGACGAACCCATAGACGACGACCAAGTCTCGCTTCCGCATCAGCAAAGCTTCAGCTCACTCAAGACGGATTCCGACTACATATACCAAGTGAGTTTATTACAGCCATAACCATACACACTCACACCTCTACACTAGGATACACTTAAGCCCAGCGCATACTGCGAATGCAGAGAATCTGAGAAGACACAACGATTGATTTAAAAACTAAACTTCTAAATCGATATTGATGTAATTTCTATGGAACCAATCTGAGAGTAGAGTAGTCTCTCAAACAAAAAAAGAATTTTTTAAATCGGTTTAATAACAACAAAGTTCTGAAGTAACAAACATTAAGGTAATAAAACATTCAACCGAATTAATAACCTACTCCTTTTTTGAAGTTTTTTTGACAGCGCCAACTCTTGTTGCGTGACCTATAGTTAGTACCCAATATGTTACATAATGTTTACCCAAAGTGCATGAAAAGAGCCTCTTCGATGCGCACTTGACCTTTCACCACACTGGTTCGAAAGAACTAGTGTTACGATAAGAAGAAGTATCCAATAATTTTACTCTTATCATCAATCCCCCCAGCAGAGTAACAGTGTGTACGACAGTACGCTCCTTTCACCACATTGGTTCGACAGAACTAGTGTTACGATAAGAAGAAGTATCCAATAATTTTACTCTAATCATCAATCCCCCCAGCAGAGTAACAGCGTGTACGACAGTACGCTCCTTTCACCACATTGGTTCGACAGAACTAGTGTTACGATAAGAAGTATCCAATAATTTTACTCTTATCATCAATCCCCCCAGCAGAGTAACAGTGTGTACGACAGTACGCTCCTTTCACCACATTGGTTCGACAGAACTAGTGTTACGATAAGAAGAAGTATCCAATAATTTTACTCTAATCATCAATCCCCCCAGCAGAGTAACAGCGTGTACGACAGTACGCTCCTTTCACCACATTGGTTCGACAGAACTAGTGTTACGATAAGAAGTATCCAATAATTTTACTCTTATCATCAATCCCCCCAGCAGAGTAACAGTGTGTACGACAGTACGCTCCTTTCACCACATTGGTTCGACAGAACTAGTGTTACGATAAGAAGAAGTATCCAATAATTTTACTCTAATCATCAATCCCCCCAGCAGAGTAACAGCGTGTACGACAGTACGCTCCTTTCACCACATTGGTTCGACAGAACTAGTGTTACGATAAGAAGTATCCAATAATTTTACTCTAATCATCAATCCCCCCAGCAGAGTAACAGCGTGTACGACAGTACGCTATTCGAGGCCGGCGGTACCACGCCTATGAACCCCGTGTACAGCGCGTCGTTGCAAAGCCCCGACTCCATTGCATCGGGCCAATCGGAGGGCGCGCCCTTCCACGGCCGCATGCCGTCTACATAGCAACACATCCAAAGAGAAACCGCCTGTCACGCCGTCTAGAATATTCTATGTAAGTTTGAATATAGAGTCCTTCTGAGACATGGTAATGTACAGCCCGATAATACGCGACTAGATCTCAATAATCGGGCTGTGCTGTTTGGTTGTCAACACGTCGCGATTGTGATGGTATAGCGCAGCTGAATGGACTTGAACGCGGTTTTTTCTAATGTTACTTTTTAGTCTGTTCAAACCCCAAAAACTTCAATTTATATTTTCTTTCATACAATAAAAAACTGACTATCTTACTTTCTTCTTTCGTTGAATTAGTCATTAAGTTAGACGCCTAGATCTTCAGCACATTTGGTCAAATGGCCCCGTTCAATTAATGGTCTAATCTCAATTAGTTGTTAACACACTTTCCTACAAGAATGTAAACTTTTTAATATTTTGTAGGTATAATCTTATATTTTACACCATCACTTCAACGCGGTTTAGTCTGTGCACCAATAGACGCATATCTATAGATAAACTGCATAAATATGACTTCACATGGTCACACTATTTTCTATTTTTTTTGGTACGTTTTAAGGACAGTTTAAGACTGAAATGGTCAAACAGCTACCAGAAATAACCTAAAAAGTTGTTGTATTTTTCGTGTTCTCGCGTTCAAGTTCATTTTACGACCTGATATTATGTAGCTAATTTTGAATGAATGAGTGAGTGAATGAAAAGTTGTCGCATACTACTATGCCGTATATTATCGGGTCGTGCGTGAAGTATCAATATGCTGTAACTTACTTCTCTCCGACTATGAACAATCTACGTTAGATGCTAGTTTAGTATAGTAGAAGAGAGGACGGATTTACAGTTGTTGCAAGATAGATACGAGTGATCCTTATTATTAGATTAGTTGCGTATAATTGAAATAGAAAAGTGCATCTACCTTTCGGCTGCGTTTAAGGTAAATCTTAGTGTCCATTAGCAGGCGTTAATGTCCTAACTAATCTGTAATGTTTATAAAACACGGTTCGCTTGGCCCGGATAACTTGCTACAAAACTTGGTGGGTAGAAATCTTTCAGTTAAAAAATGCGCGATCAGTACAAGTAGAGGCTTTGGAGATTTTGGAGGGGCGTTCATTTTTAGACTGAACGATCTCTACCTAAGTCTACATAACTAAAGTCAGAATAAATCAGCAATAAAATATTTAAACTGTGATTATCGCAATGGCTATGGAAATAGATAGGTACTGTAGGTATTTCCTCTAATTTTTAGTTTCTTGTAGATGGAAGTGTATTGAAACAGTTGTCGCCATTATCACGTCAGACAGTCGACACGTCTTCAGTGTTTCGTGGCTGAGTAGAGAATGAGTAAGGATGAGGCATGCTCCAGACTGTACTTGAAAGTGTTAATTGATTTGTTTGCCTATTAGTTTAGGTGTAGATATTGGTAGAATGTATTAGAAATACTCTCATGGTGCGGTGATGATGTAGAAATAATTTAGACACTGAAGTGACTTAGATTGGGAGCGCTACATTATGGCGCTAGACGACTGCACTGCGGGAGCACTAATATTACAAAGCGAAAGTTTGTGAGAATATGTGTATAGATAGATATATAGATGAAAGGATGTTTGTGGCTGAATCACACCGAATCTGCTGAACCAATTTGGCTGAAATTCGGTAAGAGTATGAGTTATGGAACAGAGAGAAACAGGCTAATTTTCTGATTCAACGCAAGCGGACCCGCGGCTAGCAGCTAGTTATAATTTTAAAAGTGCTTATCATTGCCCCGTACTCGCCGTCGCTCCCGCTTCGCTTGTCGCTGTCGTTTATGCCGAGGCCTAAGGCGGTTTATAATCAGTGATAAATTACTTCTGCGGTTGGTTCTTGTTTGAATTATGTAAAGATGAGCTCGCTATACATCTTATTAGGTTTAAGAACGTAAACAGCTTACTTATTGGAATAAAATGAATCTCTGAATGCATTATCTAATGTAAGAGTTAGAAAATGACCGTTATGTATGACATTTAATAATGATGATTATTTGTTTTTGTGTTTTACCGAATGTCTTTTTTTATTAAATGTAAAATCGATGGTACAAATACCACATGTTGATGGTATGCTACTCCGGGTATAGTGTTGACTTACCTAATTTGTGCAACACTGGCATACGCTTACCGACATTTCTCATTTGGGCTGGTGACATGATAATCATATCACGTTACATCCGGTTTCCCGGAAAAGGATACCTTCTGTATTTGTACCATAGTAAACTGCTTTACACACATTTTCGGGTCAGGGCTATCCGTGTTCAGAGTTATTCGTGTTCCCGTCAGGGACGTGCCATCCGTCACCCATGTTCACACATGTCAGGGAAATCGGTATCAGTGTAATCCGTTTCTTTAGCTGATACGCACACAACACGATGTCCTTATTGAACAATGAAGAATTAGAAGAATTAGCAATGATTGCAATAGCGCTAGATGAAGAA
Source organism: Lobophora halterata (assembly GCA_932526365.1). Lineage (NCBI taxonomy): Eukaryota > Metazoa > Arthropoda > Insecta > Lepidoptera > Geometridae > Lobophora > Lobophora halterata. The sequence goes on from OW052018.1 coordinate 4,969,818, forward strand.
GCAGATCACCAAAAAGACTACGACTAAGAAATCAACGTAGGTATCTAGATATAAATCGGATAGCACTGTCAAAGCGTCCGTGCATCCGAGCGTGCTCCGGGACACTGACGATCCGGATGCGCCTGACACGGAGCTATGTGAACAAGAAGTACGTAACCGATTTTTATCCCGTCCCTGCCGGAAATGTGTGGAAAGCGCTTACATCATTCAAAATTGAACATCTGTAGTTGAGTAAAGGAACCGTAGGGAGTGTCGAAACGGGCATATAGAAATGTATTTGTTTCGACTTTTTACCTTCTTTGCGATTTATCCAGTGAACAAAAAATATAATCCAGTGAAATTTAAAATTCGATTGAGACTGCGCAACATCCCATTTCTGCTAAGTATAGCCTTGTAATCCATCCATAGTTTGACATTAGATGTAGCTACTTGTAAGAACTGTAGATATAAAGTTATGACACTTAAGTGACTTGTGATTTTTTTTGTTAACCATTCTGCAAAAGCTTGTACACATGTAAAGGATGTATAAATAAATAGGGTGTCCCAATATTCTAACAGATTTTTCAATATGATTCTTATTTATTCAAAATGCTTTTGTGAAAAAGTTGTTTGACTTCGCGATTTCAATTTAATTTACCTATCTTTGGAACATCCTATACTTACACATAAATATTTTTATGCCAGTTTATTGCACTTTCTTCAACTTTTACTTACGATCCCTTTAGAATTAAGTATGATTAATAATTATAACTGTATAGTAATATTTTACTTCTTACATATGTTTGCATTTTCGCGATTGCGTTGGTAGGTATAGAATTTTAGTTGATCTTGCATGATCTGATAAATAATTGTTTTTTACTTAAATCATTTTGTAATTTAATAATTTCTTACCTGATAAATGAGGCTGTAATACATTGGAACTAACTTTCGACGAATAGGTATTATGAGAGGTAGGTAACTATCAATTAGGGTGGTGGTCAAACACATAAATAGGCAACTCAAAAAAAAATATGATGAAATCTTACAGTGGAAAAGCAATAATGTTCTGCTTCTTTGCAGTTTGATAAGAATATAATGACCCATCGAGTATTTCCCAGTTAAAGTGTAATTTTTATCGTATGTAATACTATGTAAGTACATACATACTTATTCTCCTAAATTCTCGGTACTTATTTATATCAAAAAAACATTATTTTTATTAATTAATTGTATTATGCACCGTGAGCCGGTTATTGTTAATCTATAAATGTCAACTTTGTGCTTTGATGACGCCATCATTGTTGGTCTATCTGCCATGATGACGTCATAAAGAGAAGACAGTCAAACAGTTAAATATATTACTTATGTAAGTATTTGACTTGTCTATTTTCTATTATATCTATTTATTTATATTGTAGTGTTTATTTTCTAGTACCATCAACGAATTAGATGTTCTTTAAGCAAAGATAAAGATTTTATTTGCATCGTTTATAAGTTCAAGGAAAAATATAGTTTAGGTAGATATTCACAAATATTGACTGCAAGTAGACAGCGCACTGTAAAGAAGCTGCAATACAATAGATAAGTACCTTTTTCTTCTTCAATGACAGCAATATTTTTTTATGAATAAAGTATACTATACATAAATAATATACAATACTACCTGTGTAATTTCCCTATAAGCCCGAAAAGGGGGTATTCCCCACAACAAAATAATATGTTGCAAAATGTTCCTTCACTTTAGTTAATTCATTTTTGTAAAAAAAAACAAAATGAAAAAGCCTTTGTAAAAAAAAAACTTTTAGGGGTATTATTTTACAGCTTTTCTGGACCATCACTAACTGCAGGTTATTTGCCCTTGCTAATATGAATGATAAATTGCTAGGTGATGCTTCTTTCTTTTGCTCTCTTTGACGAATAGGATTGATAATTTTTAATATGTAATTTAATCTTCTAATTTCAATATGATATTGCTGAGTGATCGATTTCATTTTGTTCAGTCGCGTCAATTGCAGAATGAAAACCTAATGATCTTGTCAATTTTTCCTTTGATTGTGATAACCCATAAGTGTATAAGTATTTTAAGTGATATTTTGGTTGATGGCGTTTATTTTTGTTGATTTTGTATCTAATAAAACATAATTATAATTTTACTGTGTTTTATTTAACAATAGATTTAATGTTACCCTTGTAAATTGCTTACTTTTCAAGTTCTTCATGGACAAATGGATGCCTCAAGCAGTCAGTGACTGTTTGTCTTTGGTTTGGGTCATACATCAACATTTTGTCCAGTAAATCTTTAAGTTGGCCCAGTTTTCTTTCTTCCCCCGCAGTTAAATTTTTGCAAGATTTCAGTAGATCTTTGTGCAAATCTTTGCTAGGATTGTGGTTGATCACTTCTATCACTTTGTCTCTTCCAGTAAATTCATCCTTTTTGTGCAGAAGGAAGTTATTGTTATAGTTGAAATGTTGGTCTTTGAACTTCCCTCTTTTTATTAGTTTGATGGGTAATTTCCCCTTCACATCCATGAAGCATTTCAGCATTCTGTTGTTCGAATTCCCAGTGAATAGAATTTTTCCTGTGGCCATCTCATAAACAGTACAAGCAGCTGACCAGATGTCTATTCCATTATTGTATGGTGCACCAAGGATTATCTCAGGCGCTCTGTAGAATCTGGAAACTAAATATGGCGTCGGCTCGTTTTCGTCGAGTTTTGCTGCAGAACCAAAATCACACAGCTTCAAAACATTTTTCTTTTCATTCACCAAAATATTATCTGGCTTTATATCAGCATGGATTATGCCAATTTTCTTTAAAAGTCTCAAGGCCATTAGGAGTTGCCTGGTATAGCTCATCAGTGCCTTCATGTGGATGCCATGGTTTTTGCCGTATTTCTTGAGAACGCTCCGCAAATCCATATGGAGGGCTTCCAAAACAATGCATAGATGACCTTTATGCTTAAAACTGTAAATGTATCTTACACAATGGTATTTGTTGTCAGGGTCTGCTTCATTAATCTCTCTCAATATTGATATTTCTTTCAAGCTCGTTTTGTACATCAGTTCATTATTTCTGACGATTTTTATAGCAACTGAAGCATTATGTTTTGTTGTGTCTTGGGCATGAATGACATTTGCAAAGACCCCTTGTCCTAATACTTCTTTTAGGACATATTTGTTTTTTAAGATGTCTCCTGTTCTTATAATATAATAACCCTCCGCATCATCCCAGTTGTCTGTTAGTTGAGAGTTATTTTCATCCTTAGTGTCCCTTGCTCCAGAGATATTTTGGGGCACAAAGTCATCTTTATCAGAAAACATGTCTGAAAGTTTAGTTGAGGATTTTGTACTTTCTTTATGAGGTTTGCTTTTCTTGTTTGGGGTTTCAGCAATACCTTTCATTGTATTCTTTTCAGATGGTGGATCTTCAGACTTATTATTTTTATTGCTTTCATTAGTTGTGCTGGTAGTATTTAATTTTTCTAGTAGTTGTTTGCGCTGCTTTCTCCTTTGTTCAATAATACTTTCTTCATCTTCTGAATCTAAGTATTTATCTGGATTATACTCTGGAGACTGGTTTCTAGTTATTATTGATTTTTTTGAACCATTTAAATCATTTTTTCTAGAAGTTTTGCTTTTTGTGCATTCATCATCATGTCTGCGTTTGCGGCTTTCCCTTGAAAATCTTTCTTCTTTTGAATTCTTTTTATCTATTGTCTTTTTGACATTTAATTGTTCTAATTCTTTTTTGAGTGTCTCTCTTTGTCTCATTAGTTCTGCCATGCTGTTTTTAGGTAATGGAGGAGTTTTTGCTTCTATATCATATTTTTTATGGTCTTGGTCACTGATTTTTCTCTTTTGATGATTTGATGATGAGAATTTTGATGTATCATCCTTATATCTTCTTGTTGATTTAGAGTTTCTATCATACTTTTCAGACATACTAACTTGCTATTTATTTCTTGCCTAAACTTTGATGCTTTCTGTAAAGAGAAAAACAAATAAATCAATAAGTCAAGATAACTCAACCACCACTTAAAAAACAAACCAGAGTATGCATTTTTTTTTAATGAAGCATTGAAGTCATGATCTGTTCCATAAAACACTAATGACAAATATTTGTTGTGAATGTGACTTATTATGACACATCAAGTAAAAAAAGTATTATAACTAGGTTTTTGATTACATTTCCACCCTGTCCTGATTCCAACATTACTTAGTCACTGATTTACTTTTCATGATGTGTGTTATAAAATGTGCTTTCTTTCATTTTCACAGAAGGTCTGATACACAGGGTTTGCTCAGTCATCTTGTCCATTAATGTATCATGTTACTGTACCATTCTTGGTTTTATAAATATACAAATAAAATTCCATTTTGCAGATGTTTATTGTAACTAGAAAGAAATAAAGTTTAATAGCAACATTAAACAGTAGTGATTCAATTTCAATTTTGAAGTAGATTTTAGATAATGTTACTCATCCCAATTTTTTAATAGTGATCCATTTTGGTGATAAATATTTAGGGATTCAAATAGTACTCATAGCATGACATCTTTTACATATAAATAAATTATACTTGGCACTGTTTTGACTCTCATCTGCTTTGATCTGACATCGCTAGCTGTAATTAAGTACCGATATTAAATGTGAATAATAGGTACCAACTTAGCTGACTTTTGAACTCACAGAGTGACTCAGAGTTTGTGTTTATTCCATGAAAATTGTAGGTAAATAAGTGTTTTCATTGACTTGGTTATACCCATTCATGCTATGACCACTATTACACATGCACGAAATGTAACTCAAAGAATCAGATTTAACATGTAGACTGAATATCTGCCTGCACTAGGATGTTAAATTGGTTCCTTGAATTACACAACACAACACAGTTTTCTTGTTGAAATATTTTTTCAACAAGTTGAGAGGATCGTAACAGTAACGCGTAGAGGAAGCATTTTACATGTTATCAAAGTATTTGATACTATTTAAAATGCATTAATTACAACTTAATACTTCGGTTTGGTTTTTAAAACAGGATAAAACACGCTTTCAAATATTAAGAAATTATGATTTCAGACATGTTGTTGACAAATTTTGACACTGACAGTTTAAGTCACAGATATTTTTTTTAATATAGACTATAAAATCTAGCGCTAGCTGTTTTTTTTTTTGTTCCACTGGTTGATAAGCGATCGGCAAAACCATTTGTGTAATTTGGGCATTTACAATCAGCTGTTCATAAACTCAGAAGAAAAAAAATTGACAATTTTGCTTTGTCTATGCTACTATGGTTAACCTCAAAATTTTGTTGAAAAACAAATCGGTGTAATTTTATTTTCTTGAAAATGGCTGCATTTATAAATTATCTTGTCAAGACCTCCAGTAGTTTAAATATCCGTTTGTTTTCACCATGCCGACATATTCATTTCACCCCAGGTTTGCATAGAACTTTAAACTAGCTAGGTCTTCTTAGCCTAGATGGTACTATTTGATAGGTGGATGAAAGAGCCAAAGATCGGGCTCAGGGAGTACTATGATTATTGATGATGAAATGGTACAGTTAGCAGTTACGTACTTAATTAAATAAATTATTTTTTCCAGTCAATCAGCTGTATTCTCAGTCTGCACTTGGGATCGATAATTATCTTCGTGCTAGAAAGAAGACAAAAGAGCAGTTCGCGAATTTCACAGACAAGTTTAGGACAAAGATGACTGATTTTGTAGCAGATCCTAAAAACATGATATTCACTGAAGATTTAAAGAATATGGTTCACATGGCCGAACCTTCAGACGTGGAACTTGTAACTAAGATGATTAAAAAGTAAACTTTCACATTACATACTTCATAATAATACCGACACACGAGGTCACACTGAACTGAGTCAAAATTAATGTTAAAAATATGTACCTATTTCAGATTCAACTCGCAGAACTCTGAATTTCGATTTGGATCATTCATATTTGGACCAGTAGTGATGAGAATGTTCTATTTCTTGGATGCTCCTGAACAAGCTTTACAGGTAGGTATCTATTTTTTTCTCTTCAGAGGTAACTTGTATTCCCTATTATAACTTTATTTAGTATGTGCTTAAACTTAAACTCAATCCTATTTTTTGGTAATTTTGTTCACTGCATTGAAATTAAGCGGCTTTTACCAATGACTCAATGAAGACAGATCCAGAAAGTTTGGTGAAAATTACAAAATTGAGTACACTACAAAATTGAGTATTTTTCACTCTTCATAATAATCTCTATTCATAATCAATATAGACCTTTCTTTTGACGTTTTTTCAAAAGAAAGGTCTATATTGATTATAAATAGATGATGTTATTTAAATAATGGACAATTTATCCATCATTTTTTAATTTACATACAATATTTTTTAAAGATTTTTTGTTTATGTTCTAGTGCTTTGAAGACCCAGTGAACAATGGTTTCTTTGACCAGCTAGTAAGCTACCAAATACTTCTTGACCTCCTCTACAGCAATGAGATGTATGATAAGATGTACCAAGTTTTCGAAATTGTCAAGGAAAAGCAAATAAACATGTCAAAATATCCTAAATATCCTGTTGTTCTGATATTGGCTGCATGCTATAAGCAAGTAAGTAACAAAATACCATAACATTATTTATTAGACCCATAAGAGGCTAGAATGAGTCCTAGAAGCAAATGAAATTGCAAGGTATACATCATTTGATAAAAGATAAATAAGTACCTATAGGGTTGCTACCAAAATTCCGGTGGACTCTCCCTCATTCGACTGATCATATTCTTAACCTTCAGTGTTTATGAAACTAGCACGAAACGGACATTGGCAGAATCGTGACTATTACGTCACATGTGCACGCCATTCATTAAGAATTGAATTGAATTGGGTTGCTACCATCCAAGTTTCCCTAGATTTGTCCTAGTTTAGAGGGCGTCCGGGAAGCGTCCGGGCCGGACTTCATCTGCTGTCTGGGTTTAAAAAGTCTTAGGCCGCCCACGACACACGCACTGTGCCCGCACTACGGTGGAACAAAAAAAATTTTTTGTGCTTCCGATATCCTCTTAAATAAAAAAAATGACGAAAAAGTTCTGAGGTAACAAACATTAAAAAAAAAACAACTGAATTGAGAAGCTCCTCCTTTTTTGAAGTCAGTTGAAAACTTGTTGACATGTCCAGGTAATTGGGTCTGGGCTCTAAAATACGGGGTTTTCACACGTCTTGTCGTGGTTTCAAAATTTTAGAGATGGCAACCCTGAATAAGTAAGAATAATATTGTAAATAGGTACAATACATGTAAGTATAAATTATATATTACATATTTAATTAATATTTATAAAAATTTAATAAATCTTTTACATGCTAATGGTAAAATTTATGTTGGATTTTTATTCTAGAATACACCACAAAGTCTGGAGTATGCCTCCAGATTATGGACTGACATGACCTCAGTTGGCTCAAGACCTGTCAGAAGATCCTCCACATTTTTAGCAGGTTAACTATTTCTATAATTTAAAACAAATATGTTACAAAAAAGTGATACCTGGATATATATTTCAATTTATGAAAGCCATTCCTCCGGCGTAACTAGTCTAACAGTCAAAGGACATTTGTATGGCGTCGATATTGTAGAAGCGTGAAATTAAGATTGAAAAATATCTAAAATATCTCACTCTCTCTCTCTGTGGGCAAGCATTAAGATCCATATTAAATTTTACAGCGTTGGCACTCAAGCAAGGGGCTCCCCATGTGGCGTTAGAATCAATATCAATGCAGAGACAACACTATGTAACTGTCAGGAATATTAAGGTGAGTACTATTAGTATTCTTCAAAACCCATAAACAAGTACTACTGTACTACATTTAAAACATAAAGTAATTTTTGTACTAAACAATTATTCCGATTATTGGTTATCAGAAATAAATTCACAATATTATTTGGTTCCACAGGCTTCAGCTTTAGCAGACATGGGCAGACCAGACGATGCGCTGCCGGTTTTAAAGTCGGTCTTAGACATTGATAGTCCAGAACAAAAAGATAAACACACATTCTTTGAAGAAACTGTAAGTTAAAATTTTATACTGTCTAGAAGTTAATTTTAAACAGTGAAGGTTAGACTAACTACTTTATTTTTTTTATTAAGTTACCGTAAACTATACCATAATCAGCCTATAATGTTCCCACTGCTGTGACTCAGGCCTACTCTCGGCAGGAGAGCGAATGGGTCCTAATCCACCACGCGGACTCAATGCGGATTGGTGGACGTCACATGCTACAGAACATTTTTTTTCTGTCCTTTGACGTGCCGGTTTTCTCACGATGTTTTCCTTCACCGTTTCGAGAACGTGGGATACATACATATATTTTTTCGACGGAAAAAAACTCGTTTCCGCATGACTGCCACCGGGATTCGAACCCGCGACCATCAGATCGCAAGGCAAGGGCCACACCCACTCGGCCACCACGTCCTTTTTTTTTATAAAGTTATGTAGTAATAATACTTCTATTATTACAATTTTTTTTTGTTATCTGATGTTATGACATCACATCTGCCCATGACCAAGCAGTGAACTGCAATAAGCGATCTGATAAGTACATTCAACCAATAAACTGTTTTTAGGTGGCCAAAGTAAGGGCGTCTGTTGAGAAAGAAAACAACAAAGATCTGCTGAAAGATTTTGAAAATGTTGAAAAGGCGTTGAAAGATAGAGGGCTAATCGATAAACAGGTAAGTTTACTTTAGAAAAATGAACTATTGAAATATGTATCAAAGCACTAATAAATATACTTAACTTCGGTTGCGTTATGAATTTCTAAAATTCTCTGTCAGTCAGGCAGTCTGAGCGTTTAGAGATATTGATTGAAAATTGAGAGGCCCAGCCTTCGATAATCTAGCAAAAAGAGACGTCAAACGTCAGAATCTGCAAACATATGTATGCCATTTCTTACGGGAGATGAGGTAAACACGCATAGCACACGTGCCTAACAAAATCTTATTCATGTAAACGCACACTATAATAATCTCGCACAGCATCTTAAAATATGCACACAGTTATCAAATACAGCGTATAGTTTTATTTAACGTGAATGGCCAAGAAGGTTATATGGCCAAGAGAGGGGTACGCCCTGCATTAACATCTCTTTTGGCTAGATTCTCGAAGGGCTCAGCATGCGTGGAATATTTATTTAGGAACATAATATCTTTGTATGTCATTTTATCTGATCGTTTTTTTGCTATATTATTTGGCCAATTTAACAAATCGTTAACATATTTTCAGTCATTGGACCATCTCCTCAATAGTGAAATCACGATTTCCGCCAAATCGGACCAACCTAGAGGAATGCCGTCCACATTACATAGACATATGCCTTTTGGTCTAAGAAAAAAGAAAAATCTCGAGTAGATAAGTTTCGTTGACTTTTGTACATAAGGTGTGTGTTGTTGAGTCAAAAAGTATGTAAATGATTAGTGTGTTTTTAATATTAGGAAAAGATAAATTTGTTTTTAATTTGTAATTCAAGCATTTAATTAAAATTTATTTTTCATATCGATTTAAAATACCGAAGAAGGTTTATTTCTATTTACTTATGTATTCCTTAGCATCAGATAAGATATTTTTCTTCTTTATTTATTTCGATGTAAGTAAGTACCTAAGTACCTGCCTGAATATACAAATTCCGAACCAGATATGCATAGTTTTATTATTGAAATTAGACCTACCTACTTACTATCTACCTATATTATAAACTAGCTGGTTCCCGCGACTTCGTCTGCGCAGGTATCTTTATAAATTGTAGCCTATGTGTTATTCTGATGTATAAGCTATATTATTGTAAAGTTTCATTAAAATCCATTCAGTAGTTTTCACGTGAAAGAGTAACAAACATCCATCCATCCATCCATCCTTACAAACTTTCGCGTTTATAATATTAGTAGGATACTCTACCCCAACTTATTCCACGCCTTCCGGTCTTTGGCTATTGTCCATCCATTACTTAATTACAATTAAATTGGAAATGCGTAAAATCGAAGATCATCGGAAGTAAAATTAAAAAGGTTAAAGTAAAAAAAAAAGTAATACATTCGTAAAACCTCTTCAAACACTGTACCTATTTCTTTACAAATAGGATGAAATGCGCAACCGAAATGGGAACAAAGTCAAATCGTTTATTTGTCTTCGGATCAAATATCCGGGGTGAGGTTTGTGGGACGTGTCCGTTTTATTTTCCAGGAGACTGAATTCAATAGAAGCCTTTAATTAGGAAAATAAAGCTTGTTTTACGCAAATTCTAATTCTAAAATGACGCGTGGTTCCATGCGGCGTGGAATATTTCTCGAGCCTTTACAGAGCACTGTATTCTAATAACCATTAGGACATACTTATATGAGTACGTACCTATGTAGGTACAGACAGTGTCATCAGACGTATTGCACAAGACACCCAGCTTCAAAGCCCTTCAAAAAATAGTATTAAATGATGATTAGCTTTCCTACATGGTTATTTATAACTACATGGTTAAGGTTATTACTAAATATATTTATACTATTTGTTAATACATGGTTATAAAATAAACGGTTTATAAACAAAAAAATAAAGATCAAAAAATAATCGAATTGAGAATATCCTCCTTTTTTGAAGTCCGTTGAAACAACCATGTTGATGTTGTAGGTAGGTATTTTTTAAGCACCCTGCCTCTAAGGCGCGGGCGGGCGGCGCGGCGTAGGACATCTACGAAGCTAGAGCGTCATGATCGTAGCGTAGGGAATTTCCTGCTACAATATAACAAATTTAATAATCTTGTTTATAGTAACTTACATTATTCGTTGTATTGTACCCCTCATTATGGCACATCAAATTTTATATCCAGAAGGTCAAGCAATGCCTACAACACAAGTTGTATCTTATACTTAGTGTAGGCTCTGCACACCAATATTAAACTTACAAGCCAATGCGTAATTGTTGTAATAATGTTTTACTATATATTTTTTAGCTTGTTTTTTGATAAATAAAAAATTTAAATTGAAATTGAAAATTATTCTCAAGATTTTAGCTTCCCTGGAGAGCAACAACATCTAGGTACATAAAAGTGAGCGATATTGACTTGCGTTAAGTACTTGAGAGGTAAGGACCTAGTACCTAGACCTAGAAGACTAGTGGCGACTTGCACCAAACTTTCAAAGTTCATAAGCGATAACTTTACTCGCTACGTGCAAGTAGACATAGAACCTACATAGTAAGGAGAATTTAATGAAAAATTTTACATCTTTTTTTTCCTTTTTCTTACATTGTGTGTAATAGTTATACAACATAGTATTATTAACGTACAACCTATTAAATAAATGACGCTAGCCTGTGTCCACAGCCATACGCAACATCCAGTTCCCTGTAATAGCAAACCTGTATTTGTAGACACTGCTACGTTTTATAATGAGATAAAAATTATTATATAAACTTGTGACACTGCTTTGTCTCTACACGGTATGCGTGGTACTTAGCTAATCGCCTACTGTAGGTTACCTACCTACCTATATTAGGTACAGTACGTATACTACGATTAAGTATAGGTACCTACAATACGTAGTAGAGACGTAGAGCGATTGCAATTACCCTCTCTCGCCCTCATTACTGCGCTTAGGACGGAAATTAAAGACCATTCTAGTCACTTTTCTCATAAACGCATGTGGAATCTTATTTCGCTAATGTTAGCTAGTAATTTGAAAAGGCTTTTGAAAAACTTAGTTTAAAGTTGACAATTTTCAGTCTGCCTACCCGAACTTACTGCACTTTTTGTTATTATAAAAAACCGCTCTAGGGTGGTAAATTTCTTATCCACATATATTTTTTATTGTTTTTATATTAACAAGTGGCAAGAGTAGCTAAACGCTCTCCTGATGGTAAGATATCACGCCTGCCCATAACCATAACAGTCCTGCAATGCCGCTCATGCTGAAAGGCCCATAATAATTATGATTTTTTCTAAACGTATAAAATCCAGGCAATTTCAGTCTTACTTTACAGGTCGTAGAACTCTCTTACCAAGGTACTTTATAATTCATGTGATGCATGAATTTAATGTGCACGAAGAATCAGATTTCAGGTCGGAGCTCATTTTATTTGAGCTCTCCGCAATCACGCGTCAGTTAACTAAGTGAGTTAGTGAAAAACGCTGCTCTCTCCATTCTATTTTAAAATTGTGGAACGTGATAACATTGCAATGCAATATAAAGGTAACCTACCTACGTAGAAATCTTTTAGTCTGAAATGCATACCAATTGTAAAGTAAGGGCATTTGCATGGCAATAGTGAAGGGGCATGCATTCTTAGATTGAAAAACCTCTAGTTACCCAGTACCCCTCCACTCGTGCAATCAGTACCTAGGTAAAGTAAGGGCATTTGCATGGCAATAGTGAAGGGGCATGCATTCTTAGATTGAAAAATCTCTAGGTACCGAGTACCTACTTATTTAAAGTGAACACTTACATTTTGAAAATCGAAACACGTAGGTTCGGAAATCTCGGCGTCTCTGTTCCTTCGTTAGTAGGTATTAGGCACGTGTTTCTTCTATAAAATATAGATTTCGAACTGAAACGTATTTAAACCAAGTGCTTACGCTATTGGCCTATTATCACGTAAGTATACGTAGATATTATAGGGCAGAGTAGGACCAATGTAAGTTTAGGAAAACTTTAGTAGAACACAGTAATGCGTACACATTACCATTCGGCGGTAGAATGTCTGGTTAGATTCTGGAATCCTGCAGAGGACTCTCTAACGGTAAGAAGATAAGTATTGAAAATAAAACAAGTAGGTACCAAGTAAAGTAAGCAATTTTTACAAACTATACTTACCACTTTTCCCATTTATCATTTTTGTACTATGTTTTGTTGAGCTTCAAAGATTGTTGTGCAGAAAAGTTTTATCTTTTTGTGGCAAAGGCATAAGGTACCTACTTTGTTTTAGAATTGTTTTACTGCGTGGGTATAACAAGTAAGAAAAGTGTTTCAAAACCATAAAATAAACAAGTTTCCAAATCAAAATTTGGAAAATGCTTAGTTATATTTTTTAACATATTTGTATACGACAAAAAAAAAATCTGGGTACATAGACTACCTAGTAACCAATTGTAAATTTTATCTTTGACGGCCAAACTTTATTTTGTGTTTTAAAAAATATTTAAAGGGCCACTTAGTAGTAATTTAGGTGACAAATTGTCACAACAGTTATTTTGTTAATTGAATTAAATTGTTTTTACACAATTATATTAATTAGAATCAAATTATTTACGATTTGTAACGTAAGTAAAAGTCCCTGAATAAATAGACCTACGTTTCGTAGCTGCGTAGCACTTCGTAGCTGCGTAGCATTACGTAGCCTTCGTAGCGCTTCTTAGCACTTGACGTAGTGTTCATTTTTAGAGTGAATACTACTTTTTTTTCAATGAAATGAAGTTGTCAGATATGATCAGAAAGTATATCGACCAGTGGTCGGCAAATAGAGGCGATCCCATTGAAGACCAGAAAACGATGGTTACTTCCATTCAGGAACTCGTCGGAATACACAATGTGACCGGAGATAAGGAAAGAGAAAGTATGTACGGTGTTATTTTGTTTATTAGTTTAAAAAGCTTTGTCTTATTTCCAAAACACCTAAAAAATGCTAAAGTTAGGCTTTTGTGTGTATTTTTACACGGTACCTATACGATTCATAGTTCTGTTTAGTTGTAGAATTTAGACTATGATTTTCAACCGGCTTTAAAAAAGAAGAAAGTTCTCAATTGTATAGAATGATTTTTTTTTTATGTTTGTTACTTAGAACTTTGTTGTTTAAAAACTGATATGAAAATAATATGGATATACTCGTACTTTCAGATTGGTCCCATAGAAATTTTATCAAGATCGGATTAAGTAGATATGTGAAACTGTCAGAAATGACAGCTGCCGAATCGTAAGACAGTGATAGCGCAATTAGGCACCTTACCCCGAGGGAAGAGGATAGATATAGATTTTTGTCGCTCAAAAGTAATGGACGTAAGCGACAAATGATAAAACATCGTATTGATTGTAAAGTATTGAATTTATAAAAAAATCCTTTTACATTTATCTAAGTTCTGTGATTACTCACTCAATAGTATAAAAATAAACCGTAAATATTCTCTAAATTCGGAGGATGGATGTAAATTAGATTTTAAAAGGGCCTATTTCCAAAAATAAATCTATCGAGAAAAGTTTCACCAATCGTGTTTCTGTCTTACATTTATTTAGATTATATCCTCAAGTAATCACTGTATTCACATCAAGTTTGTAAACTGTACCGTTACCGAGTAAAAATGAAACGCAGCGGCTCCAAATTTTCACATACTGAAAACATATGTCATCTTTCCGGTCCTTTCTCCTCTCCGGTTCCGGTCTTTCCGGGCGTTTACGGTTGCTAGAAGAGTCCAATTGAAGTCGGTTGGAGTATGTTTTTGTAAAACTTTGATTAATTAAAAACGTATCATGACAGTTATTACTAGATTGATAGATAGAGGTAGGTAGGTTTTTTTGATTGAGTACTGACTTTACGAAATACTGTTAAAATACACAGTATACAGAAAAACGCAACAAACTTTAAAAACCTTAAAATAAATAATTATCTAATTGAAATATACTTACTTACGAGTATCTCCTCTTTTAATAATAAAATAAAATAAATCTTTTATTATAAAATAAAGATAGTACGAGATTTTCGCGAGAAAAAATCTTGCATAAAATATAAAAGCCCAAACAAAGTATTTTAAGAATAGGTACCGTTGATGTTACTAAATCAGGGCGCTTCCTTTTTTACCAGCGAACGTAACACAATATCCGTGTTGCAACTTGGTTATGGGCCCGCGATGAAATTGATTACGGAAAAGTGAAACACCTATTTTTATTCGATAACTCGATTTATGAGTATCGATTCTTACTCATACTCATGAAAATATTAAAATATGGTAGCACACCCGTAAGCAACTACAAAATTTTGCAACTCTTTTTAATTTCCAGTAATAGTTAAAGATCCTACCAAAAATTGGTGTTGTTTTTTTATGTATAACTTATTTGAGTTACCTATTGGCTTTTTCATTGTGATTTATGCATCGTTAATACCTAATGGTAATTTTTTTTTGTTTTCGTCCATGTTAAGGTTTATAAAACCTACCTAGTGTTCTTAACCGTCGATGACAAACGGCTTACTACACGCTGCTTGTTGGCGAGTTTTAAAGCTAGCGTGTGAGCGAGTTAGCTTTGGGGAAAGATTGTCAACAAGCAGATTGTAAAAAAGCCAATGACACTGGGCGAGTTTGCATGCTACAAGCGAAGTCGCTGGCTTGTAGCGTGTAAAAAAGCCGTGTATCATCGACGCTTTAAGCTGGTTTCAGACTGCGCTATACTATTGTGCTATATAGTGTAGCAAAGAAGGACCTATTGCTATACTATTCATTCGCATTACATGCATGCATGGAGTTTAAATTACGCGATATTATCGCTAGCATTTAAAGTATTTAGCAAGCTCAGTTGCCCGCGATCTTGCGGGACGGCCGGGGGTGAGGAAGGAGGAAGAGAGCGGCGCGTGATATACCACAGCATGAACTCAGCCTATCGCACCAATTTATAGCGTATAGTAAGCCAATAATAAATAATATATAATGTACAGTGTGAATGTGTCCATAACAATTTATATTGCGCGATATTGTTGTGCTATGAGCTATACTTATACTATGTGCTATTATATTATAGCGTAGTCTGAAACCAGCTTTAGAAAATTTCACTTATTGTATGTATTGCAATTTATTGTAAGTAAGTAAATACTGAAACATTGTTCACAGGATGCTCTCTCCTGTCACTACTCTCCTTTATAATATTCGGGGGATCCTTCATATACGTAGGAACGTTTAGCCAGATCGTGTATCTATTACAAGTGTTCCCTGACAAGATGGAAGCTTTCAAGGTTATCAATTGTGTCAGCGCTACTTCCGTGCCATTGTCCAAGTATATCTTTATTTGGACTGCTAGGTAAACCTAACAAAATATAGACCACTAGCCTCTCCCGCTAACTACTATCCGCTCTACTGGCGCCCTCGTTTTGTCAAATCATCATAACTGGCAAGCCCTCCCCCCCCGCGCCCGAGGGGTCATCGCAATTTTTGCGCGTGACTACCTACTGAAATTGCTGGTTTCCAAAGATATTTGTTTAGAAACTATGTATAAATCATATAAGTAGTGACGGAATCGTATTGAATTATATAATGTGATTAGAAAAGAGCTTGTACCTACATTTTTGCCTCTGTAAAATTTACCAGATGAAACCAAAGTTAGGGAGATAAAGTTTTTGCGGGCTGCAAAGGCGTAGTTCAGCATTCGATATTTTGTAATGAAAACATCATGCAACTTACTCTCAAGTAGTTAAAAAATGTTCCTTACTTTTCCAACCATCCTTGCTATGCAAATTAAAACTCACAAAACAACAAAATCCACTCAAAAATACGTTTATAAAACACGCCGCTAAAACCGCGCACCAACTGACGTAAAGCTTATGCTTTATAGCAATTTCTAAGAAATTTTCGGGTGTTATTATGGCTGTGGCTATTTTCAGGTCTCGCCTCAAAACCATCTTCGAGATGAGTTACGAAGGCTTATCATTGCTGCCAGAAGGTAGCTTTGCTCAGTCCAAGATGCTGGTAACACTGCAAACTGGTCGCTACGCCACCTGGCTGGTGCTATTGAACCAGACAGCGACCCATGTGATGTACCTACTGGTGCCTTTACTGTTCACGCTCTTTGGGAATGATAGATATTTGCCGACCACGCCTGGAGATTCTTACGGTGGGAATATCAATAGTCGAAGATTTTTTATATTGATGAATATCCCACATTATTTTGTAGTCTCTACGTCCAGTGGTTTGGCCTATGCGTTGTCTGTCAGTCAGTCAGGACCAAGCCTGATATATTTATTGATTAGATTCTGTCAATGATTTTCCGTGTAAAATCGGCATAAAATTCCTTTTATACTGATACATACCGAATTATAGCCAAATAGGTTTAGTAGTTTTGGCGTGATTGTGGCATACATCCAAAAATGTTAACCCTCATAAACTTTTTTTTTTCTGTTCATAGTTTTTATAACTTATTTACTTATTGAAGTAAACTTTGGATATTTGCAGGCTTGACTCCAAAATATGAAACTCCATTTTTCGAGATCACCTACATAGTGACCACTCTAGCGACTGCCTTCTCTGCTATCAATCAAACTGGTTACATTGTCCTATTTGTGACTCTTCTAGCCCATGATCTTGGTCACTTCTACTCCATCACTGAAACGTTGAATGAAATCTATCAGATTCTCAAACCCAAAGAAATCGGAGACCAAGAAACTGATGAAAATCCGCGCGACAACAGAGATGTTACTGAAAAGTTGAAATTCTGCATCAAACACCACCAATTCCTCATTAGATACCACGAGAAAATCCGAGAGCTGTATAAAGTGATATTCGGCGCGCACTTTCTGCTTGCTACTATAGTTCTAGTAACAACTTTGCAGACAATGAACGAATGGGACGTTCGTAACACGATATTGACGGCCGCTACTGGGATTCTACCGTTGTTCATTTACTGTTTTGGTGGAGAACTGCTGATAAGTGCTGGTGTAGAAATGTCCAATGCTGTATATACTTGTGGTTGGGAGTTTATGGAGGTTAAACAAGCGAGGTTTGTTCGTCTGATGCTGTGCTTATCCCAAAGACCGTTGTGTTTGACAGCGGCTGATGTATTCGTCATGAATCGGGACACATTTGGTAATGTTGTTCAGGTTGTCTACAAGATTTATGCCGTGTTCAAGTAATGAGCTACTTCCGTTGGGAATAACAGTATTAACTATGTTATGTATTCGTAGAATTTAATATTATACCGTACACGTCGGCACGGCTGTAATTATACTAACACTGGAGGTAGGGTATATGTCTACATCCGATGTTTCCTTTGCTTAATTGAATTCAAACCACAGCGATATTCATAAAATATGTATTTAGGTACGCCACAGCTCCAATAGATGGATACCTCATACTTAGTAGTGTAGAGTAGGTATAGTACCTACCTACTACATAAAAATCTAATACTATGTACAAGACAACTAGTAGGTACTTCAAGGTTGCTTGGAAGAAATCACTTTTAGCGCTAAGGCCACCCATTGTAACCTCTAATATTTTTTGTTGTTTAGCATAAGTTTTCATGTGTATGTTTCTCTGGGGTGTACAATAAAGAGTTTTTATCTTACCTAATCTAATTTAAGCTAGTCCTCATAAGGTATATAAGGTCCTATAGGTGTGTTCCGGTTTAAAGGGCACTGTACTTAGTGAAATTATTAGGTTTTCGAAACTTCAAAATGTCACTAAGTAGAAGAGCGTTATAATAGCAGTGTTGCACCGGCCTATGTAAAATAAAGTTCTGTGTAGCGCTGTTCTGGTCATGGATATGCGTGTTTACCTACCATCAAAAGAGTGCTGAGCTTATCTCGAGGTATTAAAGTACCTATTAATATTTAAAAAAATATCTAAGTATTTCCTCCTTTCGTGAGGTTACAAAAACCATTTATTTTTTCAGGATAAAAGTATTTCAGCGTTATTGCTACAAAAGCGAAACTGTGACATACAGTAATTCACTCTGTCCCAATTTATAGCATACATTTATCAAGCTTATTCTCCTGTTCATATTCAGATAAACAAAATCTTGGAGATTCACTTACATTATTATTGAAATAAATGGCCAGAATTTGGAATAAGCAAGTGAAGTGCTTACTCATATGTATCTATTTTATGAGCCCTCTTTTATACTCGAAATTTAAGCTAAGATCACAATATTTCTAGGCTGAAACAACTGAACCGAGCTGAAATCGTTAGAGTTTAGATTATGAAATGGAATAAGTAGGTAGCACATAAGTAGCACATTTAGAAAAGCTTATTGTGGAGCCAATAAATTTATTTCTACTAACCTAACAGGCTACCATTCATCTCGATACGTTCGATACGAGCGAAGCCGTGGTCAGCAACTGCTATTAGAGTGGAAATATAAGTAGGTACCTAAGTATTTAGTATTAAAAAATCCTTAACGTTTTCCTACTCAGTTCCAAGTTCCGAAATACAAGGTAAATACTCACATTTTTGTTTACTTTACTGCGGGCCGCGTGGCACCGGAAGCCATTATGTGGGGACTCTACCAACATTATGAAAAGATTGATTCAGGTTTTCCGTTATCATTAAAAACAACATTACCTACCTATCTACTGACGACTGCAAACTTTACATGATGGGTAAATTCGGATGATCCTACAAAAAGTTATGCATAAAAAACATAATACAAAAAATATATGGTCGAATTAAGTTATACTTATGGTATAACTTATAAGGTAATGAGTTATTTTTGTCGTCGGGTAAAAAATACCTAATAACAAATCTCTGTGGACAGTACCTACAGCATAGAAGGATAGGCATAGGTCTTCATAAGTAAATAATTCTCTTATAACTCTGTGGATAACGTAGTGGGCTGAAATATAATTAATATGCTTAAGATGTTATAACTGTTAAGTAAAATGTTTACTGCAGCTGTTTGTTGTCCCAATAAATAAAATAAAAATAAAAAATAGAAAAATATATTAATTTATTATTTGGTACAGCCGCCGAAGGTATACTAAGCGACAAACAACTTGTCTTCTGGCGAACCACGTGACAAAGATGCGCAAAACCAATTAGACCCAAGAATTGCGTTCTGCGCATCTATAACACGTGGTTCGCCAGAGGACAATTTTTTTGACGCTTACTATTATCCAAGATGACATGTGTGTTGTGGGCTAGTAACAAAAACTACCATCTTAGGTCTTCACCTCAATACTCAATAATTTATTGTTACCAGTGTCCATGTCAATACTTTTTAACTTTTTTTTCTATCGCCCCAAGTTCTCACCCACCACACAAGTAACGTAAGTAACGTAACGTAACTCGTAGTATCAAAGGTTCAAGCTCATTAAGTATAGCATTACCTTGTTTTATCAGAAGATGAATCCTGCTTCGTACGAAAATGTAATCCCGGTAATCTCTTTAGAATGAAGGGATGATCCCTTGGGAATTGTCTTTGCGCTGGAATTTGCGGCTTTTCGCTTGATATTTAACTAAGGTAGGATACTTACTGATACAACAATGCGGTTACTTGTTCTTTTGACCAACTTGTGATACAAATATAAGCGAAAATAACAATGTTTAGTATACTTAGTACCTACTTATATAATACATACCTTTATACGAGTATCATTATTATGACTGTATTTCTTGTAATATATTTTTTGTCAAAATAAAATGTACTTTATCTTTACTTATAAATACGAACAACCATATTTGAAATGTAGATCTGCCTCTTAAGTAATTTATTTTGTGGTACTGGTTACAAAAACATAAAATTAGTATTAAGTTAGGAAGTAAGTAGGCTAGGAAGGTAAATAGGTGCATAGTTTAAACTAGGATTTATAAGAATCTGCCATAGATGAAATGAAAACCTACTAAGTACTCACTAAAAATAATTGTCTTACTTTTCAATACAAAATCACACAGAACCTAAACAGCTAACACAATGGGCGGTCTTATGGCTTTTATGCTTGCAGACAATCATTGAATTTATTGGCATCATAAGACCAATTAAAACCTAGGTATTTCCGTGGCTACTTTTCTTGCTACAGTTAAATACTTATCCTACTAATGTTAAGTACCTACACAGTACTTGAGCTTCTCTTCTTACAAAATGTCTAATGTAAATTCCCTACGTAGCGTACACTTAAAATAATTAAATAATTATTCGTAAGTTTTTCTTTTTGCCTCACTATCTTCATGAGCTTGTGACCTAGATACGGTACAATAAAAACAAAGTTCACGGAACCCTCAGTAGTGACAATTTGATGAGCTAACGAACGACTCTCTTAGGATTAAGGTTGTTCGTATTGCAAATCCGTGTCCCGAGGAAGTTTCTAACCGTGGAATTCAATTTAGATGCATTTCCTCCATTTCCATTTGCATAGCTCAATGCATTTCTGCTTTCAAAGCGCTTTGTATCAATTCATTGCTGCATTTATCATGGTTTCTTTTCTATTTAACAAGAACTCCTTTGATCCTATAATTGTTAACTGTTTGCTTAAAATAACCTCAAAGTTTCACCTTTTGTTTTCAGCCTTTTAGGTCCAAAACTTATTTATTTTTATATATTTTTTACAAGTTTTTATTTTAGATTACTAGCCTTCTCCTATTGTACATTGTTGTGTTGTGCATTGCTAGTGCCAGGGTAGACTGATCTGAATTACTCGGTCATTTGAGTCAAGTCCCATCAACATCTCTTAGAAATCACAATATCTTATATGCTCCACAAGTCAAATCTAATTACAGGCGTAATTCTTTCTTCCCACGTGTGTGCAGTACATTGGCGCGAGAAATTGATATTGACCTTTTCAACACATCCCCTGTTAGTTTCAAGCGTGTATTAAACGATAGTTTCTTGAAATCCTAAATTACAAGTGTTAGTCCGTCTTTAAAATTCCAAATACCTATTTGCCTTTACCTATTTGTGAAAAATTTTAATTGGCCATCTATATTTATCTTTGTTATCAATCGTGTACCTAGCTGTAAGTTTTTATTCTCTAGTTGACTCTACTTACGATAGAGAAAGTAAAACGTGGTAAAATTACCGTGACATTGCGCTTATAATAAACACGCAGCCCGACAAATATCTTAATTTTTAACAAGTTTTATTTCCCACTTTTTCAAGTTGATCAAACTTTGCACGAAGAAATTTTGTCCAGTGTCTGGTCGGGATAGCATCTCATTTTACTACCGACTTTGAATCTGAGCGTAAGTTTAATGATATCCTCGTAAAATTGCAATCAAACAAATTGATGGGGCAGTAAGGACGCCATTACAGATTAAATCTTATCAACAAATTCCGACCAATTTCTACTCAAATTATTTCCGGAGTCGCTGTTTTAATTCAGTTGTTTTTATACAAAAGTGGAATTAAATTAAAATAAACTACTTAGATCAGTAATTTGAAATGGAAATAGAGGACCATCATAAGTAACATAGTTACTACCGTTATTAATAAGATAGACCTATTAGGCCGGCCTTGAACTAGGGATCTCCCGGGCTATTTAATAATTATATTTATCTATATTTCAGTGCCTGCCTAACAGCTCTAAATAATAATAATGGCAGTACCTTGAAAGCAGCCTCACCCTTATTTTACCCTCTAATCCCTAAACTGCTGAGTGCTGAAATGACAAGAAATCTTTGTTGTCTCAGGTAGGCAACACTGCTTTAGTGGGTAATGAACTCGTGGAGGTAAAGTAAGTAGTCGAGTTATGTAGGTAGACTTGGAATGAATTATGTAGACCAAAAATTATAGCGGTTGACATGGTCTGCCCCAAGGAAACTCTCAAAATTATACAAATACAGTCCACTGAAAAATAAACTTTCTTTCACTGGTGGTCTGTATTTGTATTATATTATTTGAAGCCTGTAATGTGCAGACTCTATTGTCAATGAAACTGGACTGTATTTTTATTCTAAGGCTGAGGCCAAACGAGCGCAATTTTTTTGAGTTGTATGTAGCGTATTTTCGGTCGCGTAAATTTTGCCGAGCAGAAAAACTAACTAATTTTGTGTCGTCGTGTGGTGGATACCAAACAGGACTTTTCTATGAAAACAAATGCAGCAGAAACTACGCAACCGAAATTACGCGACTGACTACTCAAAAATTAACGATCGTCTGGCCTTGGCCTAAGTTTACAATTTTATCAATTTATTATATCTTGTTTTTCGTGGCATTGCTTCTTCCAGACAAACCTTAGATGCAGTTACTATGACGATAGAAGCTCAACAATTGCAAGCTTCTTATAAAATAAAAACTTATGTGGTACATATCTGCATACTATATTGGGCATTCTGGATACGAAAGAAGAGACAACATCTCGCAAGTCGATCTACCTTGAAGTTCATTTATTTTTCCACATTCTGTCTGTATAATATTTTTTCAGTGAAGAAGGGTTCACCATTAGCCGTTATAGCTTGCAAAACAACGGATTCACTGTAGGTACGGTTACTGCCTCATTCATTACTCTCGAATAACAGTTGCATTTCCCTGTGAATAAATGCGAAAAACCCGAGTTTATTTTAAAACGCGGACTTTTCATCATTGTTTTGGGGGTTTGTTTTGCAACAAAGAATAATAACTATTGGACTAATGAGATGTTTCTTCTTGGAAAATATTTGAATGATCGTTAGATGGGTCTGTTATGCATTAGCTAATGGATCTTTTATTATCCCAAATTATAATCAAGTTTTTGATGTCTCATAATTTATTACAATCAAGAATGAAATATAAAATACTAGCTGGTGCCCGCGACTTCGTCTGTGCAGGTATATCTATAAATTGTAGCCTATGTGTTATTCTGATGTATAAGCTATATTATTGTAAAGTTTCATTAAAATCCATTCAGTAGTTTTTACGTGAAAGAGGAACAAACATCCATCCATCCATCCATCCATCCTTACAAACTTTCGCGTTTATAATATTAGTAGGAGTAGGATAGGATATACTTATAATTAATTATAATTACATTATTTTCTGTAAGTTAAAAAGAAAACTTTGAAAATCGTAATGAATAGGTATGTGGATATGGTAAAACTAGGGCGTGTGTGTGTATTCTGTTTTATTATTTGTTAAAGCGATACCCAATCGGATTATAGGATTAACCTTTCCAGTGGTAGTCGTTATAAAACGCGTAACTGTATTTTTTTATATTTTCCAACATCATTGAAGCTTTGTTTGAATAAAAAAATACTGTTTCCATTCGTTATTACGGTATCATTGAAAAAATATTTCAATAGTTTATAAAAAAATGTGGAAGTTTTTACTTTAGCTGAACTACATTTAGTTTTTTAAAAGCAGTAATAATTTATTTAAAGTTCATAAAAAACAGAAATCCTGACTTCTTAAGGGGGCGCAGTCCTGTCAAAAAGGCATATAGGGTTGTCACAAGCCGCGCGCGGAATATTTCGCGCGGACTTAGCTGCCGTGATGAATTAGAATTTTGTTTGAATATATACGGTGGACGTGCGAATCGTCAACCTTTCGCTACGCTCAGGTTGCCGCTTCGCGATTTGGAGGTCGGTGGCTCGCTTCGCTCGCCACCTCCCTGTAATTTTTTTATCGCTTTTGCTTCGCTCAAGTTGAAAAATTTTGTATGGGAATCCTACTTTTGTATGAATATCCAATTTTTTTGTATGGCGGCCATATTGGATTTTTCAAAATTTCAAAGTTGGAACAAAAATAAATACCTTGTGCTAAAACTTGCAATACAAGTCTTTTACTTTTCGAGATACCACGTTTAATCCCTATGGCGTAAAAAAAAAGTGAAAAGTCGAGGTTTTCCCCAACTCACCCCGACTTCCCCTTTGCGTTTCCTATTTTAGATTTTTCAAAATAAAACTGAATCTGGGAGAACAATGATGTCAATCAGTGAGTCGGTGAGTGAGTGGTAATTCATTTTTATATATGTTGAAAGCTAAAGCTAATTAAAAATTATGTAGGCACTATAAGTACATGCTCTAATGTTGCCATGCCCTATTTTAGGGTTCAATATGTTCTATGAGTATGTTCTGTGTAACTTTGTAAACAATTAAAACTAAGACTTATTGACTGCAATAAAAATACTGAATACTGAATACATCATTCTACAAAAAATATTTCTTGTAGGTATCTTGTACCCGATACAAGCATACTCTCTCTACATCTGTGTGTGGTGTTTTAAAATAATCTGCAGGTGGTAGATTCATTACTGTGGTGGCGTCCATGTCAGTTTTCTGAGGCTTTTTTATTGACTTGTAACGATCTTCAGTATCTAGTCATACTGATTTTCATAAACTATGGCACTATGACAGAGAATGACAGACTTCACAAACTAAATAATATCGTGCATAATTTAATTTGTGATATCTGTCATCGCGGGAAAACTGACACAGGTCCGGCCTCCGTAAGCGCCAGCGCGCGACTGAGCGAGCCTGCCAAGCCACCGCGCTCGCGAATTTGTAGTTATTTAAACTTAGTATAAAAGAAAATCGTTTTATCAAGTCAAATTCTACGAAAATGTCTAGAAATATTTATTGCCTATAGTTACGTGCAAAAATTAATTGTAAAATATCATTAGGCTAGTCATAGTTTTGAAAAAACACTACAAAGAGGGGTAACTTTGGGATTTTTTTCTATAGAGTGAAGTACTTATGATCTTGTAACTGGCTACGAATTTGGCTAGACTATATCCTCAACTTATGCATATATATTTTTCAGAATTTATAACACTATTTTCGATTTCTCAGATGGTTTTAAAAAACTCAAAATTGCGGCCTAAGTGTGACTGCGCCGCCTTAAATGCTTCCCCCTTAATCTCGGTTGATCAAAACTTTCTTTCTTCTTTTTTACCATATCAGTCCCTTGACGCCTAGGCGTGGAAAATACAAGTTTGTAAGTGTGCGTGTTACTTATGTAGGTCTAAAAAAATAAAAAAGTCAAATTTATCATTCAATTTCTTGCGCCAAGTAGGCTATGAAGGCAAGGCACTTTGTTATTTGGGTATTTGGCATTTATTAAGTTCATGGTATGTAAAAAGCCTAAAAGATCTACATTATACTAATGGATGAACAATGTCGAGATAGATCTTTCTCAGTAATAGCGAAGTAATACCCAATTTTACGGTATGTCGGTTTCAGAAACTGAATTGTGATGATACTAGGACCAAAGAAGGTAATGTGATGGTTATCTTATACCCATAAGAATAGAAAGACGGTTCATATTTTCTTCAATGACTAAATAATCCAAAGTAACTTTTGAGGTTTGAAGCTTGAGGAATTAGTGTAGAAAAGTGTCAAGACAAGCGAGACGCTCTCCTTATGGTATGGTAAGGGCTAGAATCTCGCACGCAGTTATCTCGCTCGCACATTTGAAGATATAAATTAACCAAGTACCTATACATTTCAAAAAGTAAGTTGTAAGTACCTCATGACATGTTTTAGTATAGGTATTTTATTTTGATATGTTTAACCTTTGCGAAGGAAATAGCGAAAACCAGTTTTTCCCATACTGAGTCTAAATTTCAAAAAGGTGTGTTTAACATAAGCGAAGGAAATTGGGCAAAACTGTTTTTCCCAATTTCCTTCGCTTATGTAAACATATCAAAACAATAAATATACCTACTTAAAAAAATCGTGAGGTGAAGTGACATAAATGATGATTCTTTCAATTCGGGATTAGGTATATATTTTGAAATTTCAGAGGGGACTTGTCAATAAATCAACGTTGACAATGTATTTAATATTGTTAGATCCATCATTGACTGATGAACCATCATTGCGAATCATCAAGTAAAAGAAGTGGATAATTCTGACAACAATGTTTTTATTTACAGGTTTAAAAAAGTTACATGTAGACAAGCAATTATAGGTAGGTAATAATGATTTTGATTTACAATAATAACTTTATTAAACCTAAACATATTCCTAAATAACTTTTTCACTTCACATGCTCGTAAAGTTCAAATTCGTGCATGCTTTAGGGGAATGCGTAATGCTTAGGCTCTAGGAGAAAAAGAAGTTCAATTTTGTAATAGGTTTCATGCCGGAAGTTGAGAACTTTATTCACATTTCGAACTTCGGTCCTTCATAATACCCATAGATCAGGGTATAATGGGGGACCTAAATATTACATAATTTAAAATTTCGAACATCTTTGTTACATTAGGTGGCTGTCTCGGTTTTTGAATTTTTAAGTGGTCGCTAATTTCAGTATAAGTTTATTTATTTTCCTCGCAATTGAAGTGAAAAATCTTGTGTTTACCTCGGTCTTGAAGCCCATTTTATACTCGACTTGAATATCCGCTCTCGTCTGCGGCTCGGGCTGATAAAAGTCTCGTATAAAATGTCTTGCTTCAGGCCCTTGGTGAACAAATAACTATTAAAGTTCACCTTTCAATGAATTTGATCGTACAAGTAAGTATACAAGTGTTCATAATAAAATAGGTATGTAATAATTTTATTGTTTTGAGTAAAGGTAGGATAATATGATCATATGATTTCATTTTTACCGTTACTATTGGATTAAGGTACCTATTTCATTTTAACTCGCCTCACTGTTGGGCAAAAATTTCCTTGAAAATAGATCTTGCCAATGCATCGCAAAAATATACTTATAAATTATGCATTAATTCAGGTATTGTTATGTTAATAATAGCACATACGATATTTATATAAATAATTACTAACTTAATGCTAAAACACAATAAAACTAAAATTTAATAAAATTTAAGTATAAATAATTATAAAAATTATATTTTTTTTATATTATTGCATGATAAAGGTTGGTATAATAGGTAGCACGTATGTTTTTCACTTGCACATTGCACATGACGTAATATTCTACCGGTTCACAAATGGATATTTTTATAAATGAAATTTTATTAATATTGGTAATTTACACGGAATTAATCTTAATTATGTATCCAAATAAGGTTTCACTATCGTACTAACATTCAAAATTTCACTGGTTATTTTATTTATATATCTTTATTGTGGTACTTTATTTTTTAAAAAATATGGGAGGTGCGTAAGTACGAGTACATACCAACTTCCTTCAAATTATGTTTATTAATTTACCAAAACATTTTTAAATCCTAGTAATTTATATGCACAGCTATTATTTGATAATCTTACGATGCTCTAAGTTTTATAATACAAATAGCGTTTTGTTTCCCAATCTAATCCTTAATTTACAAAATACTTTTACCTATATTATTTTGATCTGCTGGTCACAAAGCTTCTTTGGCAACATTTAGGTAGATATGTTTTTGGCTAAACTTTATTTTTTTATTAGCACAGGGTTTGGTACTTAACCTACTACACAATGTAATGTGAAAATTACTTTTAAGTTAAATTATGAAAACTATACTTACGCAATGCAGATAACATACAGACTAGATAGGTACAAAAAGGTCCCTTCTTAGCCCTTAGCAATGAAATCATAAAATTTACAGTCACAGTTAAATAACTTCTAATAAACAATTTTAAATTACTTATACAAAAACACTTATCTACTTATTTCAGTAAATAAGGAACATTAAATGCATTAATATTCGATATATTCAGGATTCGGGCTCGAGTTTGCGGAGCTAGAAGTAGATCCTTTTGTGATCTCAGCCTGACCAGGCCAGTTCATAGACTTATCGCATTTCAAGACTTCGGGGTAGGAAGCCTTACTTTGGTCAAAGGAAATGGAGCTGATGCAATTTGTGACGTTTGACTCGAGCCAGGCTGAGTGGCTGGAGCAGAGGGGGGAGCTGGCGGAGGCGGGGGAGGCAGGGAGTGACCCGTTAGAAGCTACGGTGTCCTCCTCGGGCAAAGTTCGCAGCTGCGAGAGCCTCCCCCGCCCCCCGCCTCACACCGGTGACTGGTCCCCGCTCGCGCTACCACTGGTTATGTAATCCTGCGCATATAAAGTGACGTCAAACAAAAATCTAACCTAAAAACATTAAATAAATAAATAAATGGATGATTGTCAGTTTACGTTGGCCAAGATCGATTTTAACAATGACGACAGTGACACTATCTTAAGTAAAATAAAAGTGGTCAAAAAAAAGTACAGCAAATTATTCATATAAGTAACGGCACGTAAGTCTAGCGCTGAACGATACGCGGGGGGTGTTACTGCGCATGTTTATTGTATGTGTAGTGCCCCTCAGGTACCTACCTTACTTTTTACTTCTGCGCAATAACGGTCAGCGCTAATGTTACGTACCGCTATTTGTAACACAGGTGCCAAACAACTTTCGTCCCACGTTGGGCGCCATTAGGAAATTACCTATACCATATTTGTATACAAGTCACGCGCGCATAAAATTACGGTCATCAATTTATGTACTCACTAAGATTATATTCACAAATAATTTAATTATGGATTCTGAAAGCAAAAAGGACCCCAACGTGGGTCATACGCAGAAATAAATAGATTTCGCCTAACTCTAACGTGCAAAATCAATAATAAGTCGACGGAAATGTTTCGTTAATAGTTATATAGGTAGGTAGGTATAAAAAGTATTTAAAAAAAGAAGAACATATTAAATAACAATACCGATGCCAAAGATTACAGAATCCCGATACCTATATCATTCTCATAGTATGTATGTAGATTGGGCGTAGCGACCCACGTCGGGCGCCAACGAAAGCAATTCATGTTTGAAAAAGAGTGGTTACGCCTCTGTTTTAACAAAATTATAAGAGGATCTTCTTCTTAGTCGGGCACTCTTGACAGAGTGGTCGTGGTTATAATTGGGTCCTTATGAATGGCAGCTCCAGTTATGCGCCTCCACCTGGAGAGCCAGGACTCACAATGCGTCGAACAGAGGTTCGACGCATTGTGGGAGCAGTCGGTTATGGTTGCGTTTGTGAGAGTTTTGATGAGGTCTGGCCATCTAGTTGGAGAGCGACCACGGGATCTCTTGCCCTCCATTCTGCCTTGAACCACTAGACGCTCCATTGAGTCCTCTTTGCGAGTAATGTGGCCAAATAACTTTAGTACTTATAGGAACGTTCAAATACGTATTTGAACAGTATCAGAGGATAGAAGATGCAACAACACCTTTGTACCTATTTCTTACTCACAGCATGTAGATGGCGGCCATCTAGAGGTGGAGCGAGCGACGTCCTAGGCATAAGAAGCGTGGTCGTGGTCGTCTCCGAAGCCGCAGATTCTCGCTTTGACGGGTGACTGTATAACCTGCCCCATAGTCTTCTTGTTAGCTGTGTTTATATATCTGTACAGGTAGGATAGGCGCAGATGCTTTGAGAGCAAAAATATAAGTGCAGAGTTTAGTTAAGATAAAACATGCTTACTATTTACATTAGGTTTTTTACAAGAAGAATACGGTAGATACTGTAACTAAGCCAGCAACTCGGCATTAACCAAACAAAGTAGAAGCTAAGTAACTCAAGATGATGGATGAGATAATATTTGCTTTAAATAAGTAATTTATGTTATATATAAAATTTATCTTTATTACAGTTCTAGTAACTGTAATAATGAGATAAATTTTATATAATGAATCTAATATCGAATGAATAATCTG